>CM066031.1:386428428-391428428 GCA_033557465.1 Ichthyophis bannanicus
CTTTTCCATTCAGCCCTTCATTAATATCACGCACAAATATATTGAACAGTACCAGTACCAGTCCCAGGACCGAACCCTAGGGCACAGTGCAATCACTTTCCTTTCATCCGAGTGAGTTCCGTTTACCATTACCTTCTGTCATCTGTCAGTCAACCAATTTCTGGTCCAGTTCACCATCATGGGACCCATCCCCAAGCTGCTTAGTTTATTGATAAGCCTCATATGAGGAATAGTATCAAAGGCTTTGCTAAAATCTAGGTAGATCACATCCATCGCATGCCCTTCATCTAGTTCTCTGGTCACCCAGTCAAAGAACTCAATCAAATTTGTTTGTCAAGATCGTCCTTTGGTAAAACCATGTTGCCTCGGATCATGTAACCTGTTGGTTTCGAGGAATTCCACTCTTCACTCTTTTAGGAGCACCTCCATTACTTTTCCAGCCACTGAGGTAAGGCTTACTGGCCTGTAGTTTGTCACTTCTTCCCTATTACCACTTTTATGGAGAGGTATCACATCAGCCTTTCTCCAGAACTAAAAATCTGGCATCTCCACTAGTCCACAATTTTGGTGGACTAATTCACAAATCTTGAGGTAAATTCGAATAGGAGAAAATGTCAAGCAAATCACAGTTCGTTTATGCAAACCTAAGCCCTAAACAGGTGTTCATCAAACATCTGAGAGCAGTTTTCCATGGACTTAGAGCTGAAAAAGGTGGACAACTGCTGAAGTTTAAGAAAGCTAGAACAAAGACCCTGATATTTTAATTAGACATTTACATGGGACTATCAGAAAAAAAATAAACCTCCAAGCTGAAGAGCCCTAGGTTGCAATAGAAGGAATTGCTTCCGTCTCTTCCGGGTGGACTAAGGAATGAGGCTACCATTAGGCAAAAGAGGTGGTCACCTAGAGCACCAATGATCCGAGGATGGCCCATTACCACTACTGGAACCTGTAGCGATAGCAATGACTTTAAACAGCACGGAAGTGCTTACCAAAATCTCTGACCACTGGTCCAGCTGCTTCTGCCCCCATGCAAACAGGAAGTCTGCTCTGGAGGGGGCAGAAGCACAAAGAGCACCGCAGCGGCAGAGGGTTCAGTAAGCATCTTGCTGCTGTTTAAAGTAATTGCTGCTACTGCATGTCCCAGATAAGGGCAGCAGTAGGGGCAATGGAAGTAGGGGGCTCCAGGCAATGTTCCCTCTAATTTTCTGTAGGCTGTGTGCGCATAAAATATCAGCTGTACAGCTTTTGAAGGAAGGTAAAATTTTTGTGCGCCACATAACAACACTCGGAGTTATATACTTTAAAATTTGACTGCATGTCAGAATACAGTATGTACAACACATTGATTTTAATCAAATTAAATGAAAATAGACATTTACTAAATGAAGCGGAAAATATCACTAAATTACAATCACAACTACAATTACAATCACAACTTTTACATTTTAAGACGTCTGTGTTGTTTTCTATCAGAATCAGAACCGTAATTTTTGTGCGCTCTGTTGTAAAGTATGTGCCCTCGCTTGGCGAGGTGTGTGCGCGCGCACACGTGCACAGCTTAGAGGGAACAGTGGCTCCAGGAATGGTTCACCCAGTGTGCCTCATTTCTTTGCACCAGCCCTGGGGGTAGACTTGGCAACATCTAGAAAAATCCTTACTCTATGGTTCACAAAGACTATTTAGAACGAAAATACATTTTCATAATCCAGTTCTCTATCTGGATCTAATGCACACGTAATCAACAAAGTAGAGGAAGGAACCTGATCTTTTTCAGATCACTCCAAAAGGTATGCTAAGTCCAGCCTATCCATTGTGATGACTCAATTGACAAGCTTCATTGACCTCCTTCTTCCTAGCACAAGGCACAGCAACCTCAGGCCAGAGGGACTGGGATTTCTGGTCCCACAGGTGCTCCTTGTGGCCTTGGGCAAGCCACTTAACCCTCCATTGCCTCAGGTACAAAGTATAGATTGTGAGCCCTTCGGGGACAACAGAAATATATACCATAAATGAATGTACACCACTTTGACAGAGTGAAAAGCGGTTTATAAGCATTGCTAAATAAATAAATAAGGCAGATAATATGCCCTTGTCAGGGGAGGAGCTGACTCCGAAGGTATATATAGGGAAATCATTGCATATCTTTAACACATTTTCACAGGGAAACAGCAGCTAATTTGGTAATATTCTGCCAACATAGATTACATCTACATAGAGCATTCTCCAGTGACTAGAATTGTTTTATTAACGATTTCAAAATATTCACCAAAGAGTTCACAGCTTTCTGGGAAGCCCAGGTTTTCCCCTCTAAATCTTGAACATTCTTTAAATCAGAAGCATGTGCATCCAAAGCACTGGCTGAAACCTGAAAGTTCTGAAGTTTAACTGTAATACTATTAAGTTGAGCAGAAAGAAACTTTTTAAGCATAGCAATGCCATCCCAGAAAGCCTGAAAGTTAAAGTTCTCAGGTCTCACTAGAGTTGTCATCTCCACCCCGGCTGCTCCAGTCTGGAAGCTCCTTTGCTATCAGGTATCTTTGGGGCCAGCACCACTTTGTTAATATCGTTAGACACCTTCAACGGCTCACCCGTCATCTCACTTCCACCTGCAGGGTGCTTGGGAGTCCAATGGGTCTTCCTCTTCCTTTTCCTCCACATTAATAGGTAAGGAAATAATTTTCAAGGGAAAAGTCTGCTCTAGTAATGTTGACAAACATCAACATACAACCATCATGGTCCCCTCTCCATAGCACCATATAGTTATTTATATTAACCAATGGTAGAGCAACTTTCAGAATGCTGGATGACATCATAATGTGTTCTTGTGGTAGGCGAAGGCCTATGATCCATGCTAATTGAACTAAACAGACAGGCCTAACTAGCTTGACCTGTAAATGAAGCCTGTGGAGAGGCCCATAGGAATTGCACATCCCCCAATAAGCTGCTACTGTAGAATTAGAACTCAGTAAAGTATTGAATTAGCTTAGATAAGCAGAATTGAAACCTGGAAAAATACAGAAAAATATGTTTAAAAGCCACTGATAAGAAAGTACAGCTGCAAGGGATTTAATTAAAACTGCTGACAGAAAGGTTACAGAGCCCTGCTTCCCTGCACGTACTAACTAGCCCAATGGCCTTGAAGTAGGAAAGTAACAAGTTGGTGAACTGGCCATTGTAATTGGGACTAGAAGGGGGTAAGCAGGTGCTGAGCCCACTCCAAGTACATAATTGGATAATCATATCAGTACCGGGACCAATAGAAGGGGTACGGGAGGTACGGGAGGTTACCGGGACCAATGAAATGTTTTCCTATGTCTAGAATGGTGAAAAAGTCTATAAAAGTTGTTGTTTTGCCAGAGAACATCGCTCAGCCATTTTGAATTTGATTCTGCTTGAGTCTTGTGCACAAATAAATGATTTGGACCTTCTGAACTGACTCCTGGTATTATTGGGTTGTTTGCGCTCTGCTGCTACATATTCTTGGTGCATTGGGCCGGAACGTATGGTGAGTAGAGGGTATACGAGCTGATATACCACGAATTTCCGCCTCTACAGGTTTGGTCCTGCCGGGATCGTGCCCTCCCGACGTGGGCTAGCTCCCAGGCGCCACCGGTCCCTTGCATCGGAGGGAGCTGGCCAGGCCTCGGAGGGTGCCGGACCCGGTTGGAGCCAACACCTCAAACCCGAGTGAGGGGAGTCCGAGGTCCAACTCATGCGCTTGCTTGGGAACTTTGAGGACCGGATCCGGTGAGTAGAGTTTTGATTTTAGCATGTGTCTAGACAGATAAGAAAGAGCTGTACTGCCACTTGAATCTTGCATGAACTTGGAACTTGGCACTTGGTAAGAGAGCTTGATCACCTCTCAAAGACGGACCGACTACCCCTGCATAAGTATAGCAGGGCGAAACTCCCGTCTTCTTGCATTTGGAACTTGTAAAAGACTAGTCAGAATAGAGAGGATTGGATTGTGGGTTGGAATATGTTGCTAGCATGTTTGTCGTTCTGTGTGTTTTTGTTTTTTGTTTTTTGTTGAAACCATGAGTTTCCCTTCTAGTATAATGTAAGATTATATTCAGTTGGGTAATTTATGACAATTTACCGCTTGACTCACTGAAAAATCAAGAACATGTCTCACCCAGTCAGAGCTTTTCCTACAGTAAGTGTGAGGCTGACAAGGGGCGTGTCTGTGCAGAGGTGCCTTTTTAACCCTATGAAGACATATTTTCAACGTTCTGCTGGGCTAATTAGAGCTTATTTTAGGGCAATTATTCACTGTGTTTTAATGGTGATGTTCCTTCTACTATGGTCAGGTATTATATACCATTCGATAGGAATATTTAGTCAGAATTTTAGTTTTGAAGGTCGAATTAACCTCATCGGAGCTCCGTAAACTGTTTTTAGTTATATTCTCTGCTTTGTCTGTATTTTTACATCAACTGCTCCGGTCATATTATTGTTACCTTTCAGAAATGATAGAGAAACTAAGCAAACTGTTTTGGGGTTTATTTCCTTTGACTTATAAACCTACAAAGTAATTATTAGATCACGACTTGACACTGATTTAAATGATTCTTGCTAGCATGTCTCTGTGTGTCTGTGAAACTGTGATCATTTTGTTTCCAGTGAGCGAAGGGGTGTGGCTCACACAGCTTACTAGGGAAAAAAAAATGAGACAGCCATTCCCGATTGAGCAGTCTCTTGCTTGTTTAAAATAAAGGAAGTATATCTGTTGTTTCAAAAACTAACGGACACAGACAAGAGAGAGAAAATAAAGTGTATTTTCCTTTGTCCCTCAAAAATAAAGGTTAAGAACCTTGGGGGACGGTGCGGCATTCTGGGTTGGAAGTGTACCAGATTGCAACCTGAGAATGAATGGTTTAAATTCTGAGTGAATAAGAAAATTGGGTTAGGATTTTATCTTTGAAATCTGTACTAGTGACTAATGACGACCTTTACAATTCAGGATAAATTCATCTGCTTTTCTGTATTTGAACTTTGTGTGTCTGTGTCCAGAGGAAAAGGGGGTACTTTGTTTTTTTAGAGTCTTTTTAAAAACTTTCAAAACGTTATTTCCTGATATACTGTGGCAAGCACCTGATAGAAGACATATTTATTGTTAAAAAAACAAAACAAAACAAAAAGAGGGTGTATATGCATTTTAGATATCCACCACAGCTATGGAAAAATATCCGTTTCATGTCTCTTGAATATACGTAACAGATAGCTATAGTTCTCTCTATAAGATATTTTAAGAACTGTATCTAAATTGTATGTCTGTGCTCAATCTAAGCTTATGTTTACGGTAATAAGGTTTTTTAAATAAGTGTCTTTTCAAGTATGATCAAGAATTTCAGTAAGGGATTTACTGAAGACTATGGTAATAAATGTCTCTGTCCCAATTAGGAATGCTATGTGAAAGGGAGTGGCTTCTGCTAGTTGCTCTATATTTCCTTAGTTCACCATATTTTGCCCCAGAATCTCTAGATACAGTTTTTCTCTCTGTAAGTAGCTCCCCAAGAAGCCCCAGCTCCGTTCAGAGTGCTTAAGGGGGGGGGATGGGGCCCAGTCCACCGATGATGTCACCCCCGGTAGGCGTGAACTAATGTGCCCACAGCAGAGAAGTAGAACATAAAAAAAAAATCCTGCCCGTTTATTATCTTTATAGGCCAGTTCCCTCAGCTCTGCCATCATCCCGGGCAGAGCCTGGAGCAAGGGGGGGAGGGGGGATACCTCCCTGCAAATGTCACAAGTCACCTCCGCAGCAGGAGAAGAGAAGCCCCGGCACAAGTAGGGATTTATTTGCTAGTTCAGCCTGATTGCTGTATGCCTTCAAATGTATAACTACCAGTAAGAGAGAGGGTCACGTAATCCTAATCCCATTGCACTAGGTCCAGCTTTGCAGACCCAATCCAAATAGCGCAGGCAGCCTTCACTATATACCCCATGCAATCTAGCAGCCCAGGAGAATTTGCGTTTTTGTCAGTCAGTCCCAGAGAGATATAAAACAGAAATGGAACTGGATGGATTTGCGGGCATGATAGTTAATGGAAGTTGAACAAGAAAGTATGTGAATTGTTGAATGTGATAGAGAAAGTAAATGTAAAGATGGAGAAGAGAACAGATCTTCTTGCTGATGCTTTAGTTGAATGATGTGGAGGAGGTTATCCTGATCGAAGGAGCAGAGGAAGTAAAAACTGGGTGTGAGTCAGTGCGCCCATTGCAGAGGAAGACATTGGAGAAGTGAATGCCCGCATCTTATCTCCACCCCAGGGGGGAGGAGGGAGTACTTGATTTAAAAAAAAAAAGCCAGCCGGAGAGGGCTACAGCATGAATGAAGACTAGGCCAGACCGGACTCTTAAGTTTCCCTGGGTGCCCAGGAGCCTATGGTCAGTCTGAAAATAGGGGACCAATATATGGACTTTATGAGGGATACAGGAGCAGAATACTAAAGCCAGTAGCCCCTGTGTTTTTCTCGATGCATCACCATTATCAGAGCTACTGGGGCTAAGGCCATAAAGCCTATCCTGCAGAACCACATGTGTGAACTAGGGGGACAGAAAATAATGCACCAGTTCCTGTATATGCCTGAGTGCTTCAGGCACAGATATCCTTTGCTGGAGAGAGAGAAATGCAAATGACTGTGAACCCAGAGCCTGCTGGATTGATGGTGCTGACTGTTCCCCAAGAAGAGAAGTAGCGGTTCTATAACACACCTCCAGTTAAGTCAACAAGTTCCTGTATACCCGCCAACCCTATAGCCCCACCTGGAGTATGGGCAGAAGATAATGCACCTGGCCTAGCGAAGAACATAGCCCCTGTCATTGTCATCCTCAAGCCAGAAGCGGAACCAGTGCATGTGAAGCAGTATCCTCTTCCCTGACCAGCCATTGCAGGAATCCACTGCCATTTAATGAAACTGCTGAAGTATGGACTTTTCAAAGGAATGTTAGTCACCTTGGAACACTCCCCTTCTTCCTGTTAAGAAGCCTGGGACAGGTGATTACCGCCCAGTGCAGGATCTAAGAAAGAATGCATGATGCAGCTGGAACTATACATCCAGTTGTGCCAAATCCTTACACACTCTTAGGACTGATCTCTGCTGAAGCTACACACATTTCACCATTCTGGATTTAAAAGATGTTTTTCTTTTTCTGCATACGCTTAGCCCAAGACCCCACTACAGGAAGGCGGGGCCAACTCACCTGGACAAGATTACCTCAAGGATTCAAGAACTTGCCTCACTCAGCAAAAGATTTGACAAAGTTATCCATTAATTCCAGGAGAAAGAATTCTACTTCAATATGTGGACAACTTGCTTATAACCACCAACTCAGAAAGTGAACCAGTGAACTCTTGCACCTTTTTAATGAGGCTGGATACAAAGTCTCAAGAGCTAAGGTGCAATTATGCCAAACAAGTTAAATACCTAGGATTCCAATTGCCAAGCGGAATTCGACGCCTGGGACCCTTACCAGAACGCAAAGCAGCTGTATGCAGTATTCCTACTCCAACCACCAGGAGGCAAGTGAGAGCCTTCTTGGGTGCCACAAAGTATGTTGTATATGGATCCCCAATTTTGCGCTGCTAGCAAAACCATTGTATCAAGCTATCAAAGGAATGGAAAAGTCTCCATTGCAATGAGGACTTGAACAGGATGCAGCCTTTTGATCTTTGAAAAAACACTCTGATGTTGTCACCAATTCTGGGTCTACCAGATGTCCAGAAAACCTTTCAGTCTCTATGTTCATGAGTCACAAGGAAATGTTCTAGGAGTGTTGACTCAATCTCTTGGACCTTATTTGAGAATTTGAGAAGCTGTTACAGCTACAGCCTTCCTAGTGAGCAAAACTAACAAGATCACTTTGAGACAGAATCTTCAAGTTACTGTACCACACTCTGTTCTAACCAATATGAAACACAAAGGAAACTATTAGCTAACAAATCTACGAATGTTGAAGTATCAGAGGATGTTGTGTGAAAACCCCAGATACAACTGAAGGGTCAGTCAAGCTTTCAATCCTGCTATGTTGTTATCAGTTGGTCTTGATCCCCTGATCATGACTGTTTAGAAATTATGGACACTGTATTCTCAAGCCGCCAGGATTTGACTGATGTCCCTCTGGAGAACCCTGAACAGACTTTCTTTGTGGCTGAAGGCAGTTTCATCATCAATGGACATTGTTGTGCTAGATATGCAGTGGAGACCCCTGATTTGGTAGTTGAGTCCTCAGCCCTGGCCCCAGAAAATTGATCACAGAAACCTGAAACTGATAGCCCTCACTAGAGCACTAACAATAGGAAAAGGGCTCTGTCTAAATGTGTACCCAGATTCCAAGTATGCCCTTACAACCTTGCATGCACATGGGACCCCGTACAAATAATGAGGGTGGATAACCTTAGGAAGCAAGTCCATTAAGTATGGCCCCAAGATATTGACAATATCTGATGCATACTACCTACAGCTTTCAAAACTTTAGGAAAAGTAGAATGTATGAATAGAACCTTGAAATCTCAGTTGTCCAAACTTTGCCAAGAGGTTTACCTGAAGTGGCCCCAGGTTCTTCCTATAGCCCTTCTTAGGATATACTTAGCCCCTGCTAAGTCTTTAGGAGTTTCCCCTTTTTGAGATTCTGAGAATCTGTAGCCTATTTACAGGGAATAAAAGAAGATGTGAGACAGATAGGATCTGAAATTTTCAGACATGAACTATTGGTTTTAAGTTCTGTTTTGCAGAGTCTTCATACCTAGGTACAAAATCGATCACCCATCAATTTGCCTGAACCCCTGCATCCTTTCAAGCCTGGAGTCTCGGTGTGGATCAAAGAGTGGAGAAGGATACCGTTAGCCCTGCATTGGAAGGGACCCTATGTTGTCATCCTGTCAACTCCAACTGCAGTAAAAGTCGCAGAATTCGAACCTTGGATCCATTATAGTCGAGTAAAGCCAGCAACTGCTTTTGAACCTGATCACTGGACTACTGTACAGCATCCTGAGACTCCATTGCGCCTCACCCTATGACAACAACCACGGACCTAAGACTTATTGGTCCCTCAGAAACTGCACTATTTCAAGACTATCTGTTTATCTGAAGATAAGCCTCGCATCTGGAGAAAGCTGCAATCATCAGAAATAGACTGTGTTGTGTTAAGAAATTGAGTCTTCTAAGAAACTGTGTTCAAATACTCTGATCTCCTCAAGGCAATAATAGCCTGAGAGACTGTACTATGATATTTTAAGAACCTGAGACATCCCAGAGGACAGTGATACTTTGGGATCTACAGCCCTACTCCTGCCACAAAGCTGGTAGGTCTACGTACGGCAGAAGCTTGAGGATCTACAATAAACTCTACATTTGTTATCTATTGTGGATGCCAACAGTTCCACCAATTCTCCAGAGACTATGCCCATTATGAATTCTTATTATTGCTTTATTTTGGCAGCAGCCTTGGAGTGCTTTGAAATTACTTTTGCTTTACCTCCCTGTGCAGCCTGTATAAGTAACACACGAACTGGGCTAAAGGTTCTTCATGCCTCCCAGAACTTGTTTCTTGAACTTGCCGAAGCAGTAGCATCTAGTCTCCACATTTATGACTGTTTGTTCTCAAGAACTGAATTATTCCATCCCCTATGATCAGACTGATTTACATAATACTACTAGTGAGTGGGTATTGGCCCACCCCATTGTTGACAGTTTGTGTTTTGTTCGCACCGGACCACAATTTGCTATGAAGATAGGACAGCTGGACTGTCTAAATCAGAAGTTTTACAACAGCACAACAAAGAAGACATCTTGGTGGTCCGGCATAAATGCTCCTGAACCTTCTAATCCTTTAGTTCTTTTTCCCACTCTTGCCAAACTATGGACTTTGACTATCTGCTTGTTTCTTGCCACTTTGCTTGCGAATGATAACTTCAGTTATTAACACTGTAGAGCACAAGGCAGCTACAAAGCTATCAGCTATGTGAAACTACTACCCTATACCACAGAGTGATATCTTTACCTAGTATGATGTGATTTGATTCTCATCCTTTCTCACTTGCGGGTGAGAATAATCAAAGGGGGGAATGTGGTAGGCGAAGGCCTATGATCCATGCTAATTGAACTAAACAGACAGGCCTAACTAGCTTGACCTGTAAATGAAGCCTGTGGAGAGGCCCATAGGAATTGCACATCCCCCAATAAGCTGCTACTGTAGAATTAGAACTCAGTAAAGTATTGAATTAGCTTAGATAAGCAGAATTGAAACCTGGAAAAATACAGAAAAATATGTTTAAAAGCCACTGATAAGAAAGTACAGCTGCAAGGGATTTAATTAAAACTGCTGACAGAAAGGTTACAGAGCCCTGCTTCCCTGCACGTACTAACTAGCCCAATGGCCTTGAAGTAGGAAAGTAACAAGTTGGTGAACTGGCCATTGTAATTGGGACTAGAAGGGGGGTAAGCAGGTGCTGAGCCCACTCCAAGTACATAATTGGATAATCATATCAGTACCGGGACCAATAGAAGGGGTACGGGAGGTACGGGAGGTTACCGGGACCAATGAAATGTTTTCCTATGTCTAGAATGGTGAAAAAGTCTATAAAAAAGTTGTTGTTTTGCCAGAGAACATCGCTCAGCCATTTTGAATTTGATTCTGCTTGAGTCTTGTGCACAAATAAATGATTTGGACCTTCTGAACTGACTCCTGGTATTATTGGGTTGTTTGCGCTCTGCTGCTACATTCTTACCTTCTGGAATCTCGGATAAACTGAGCTGGACTGTTTCCTTATAGAAATTTGTGATCAGCATTAAAATGCTTGAACATTATTTATTTTATTTATATTTATTGTTTTTCTATACTGCGCTATTTATCATCAGCGTAGTTCACAGGCAACAAAAAATTGTGCAATGCAGAACAGTCTAACACTGGACTTACATTAAACAGGGAGTTTAAAACATGGTGAACAGGTGAACTATATACAAGTCAGTATCAAGGTTCTACATGTGATTTGGCATTATTTACAAATTAAACAGTATGACTGTTTACACATACATAATTGTATGTCGCAGAGTTATGGACAGCTCATCCATGGTTACCGGGGGGGGGGATTATCGGGGGGGGTAGCTTAAGTGATCTGATTATGGTGTGTGAGGTGGGCACTATGTGGGAGCTGGCTTGGGTCGAGGTGCGGGTGGCTAAGTGATGTCATCTGAATTGGAAAAGTACTGAAGAAAGAGATGATGTTTCAGTGCCTTCCTGAAATGGGAGAGGTTGTTTATGGCACGAATGTCTGGTGGCAGGGTGTTCCAGCAAGAACGTGCATATAGTGCAAAGGCACGGTTTCTTGTAGCCTTCGAGCATTTGGTGATAGCTTTCAGGAGAAGTAGGGTATTGGTGGCGGCTGATCTCCTCAATTTGTTGAGAGGGGTGGCCTGGACGAGGTCTGAGAGGGAGATGGACGTGCATTTGTTGATGGCTTTGAATGTCATTGTTAAGATCTTATAGGTAATCCTGCAGTGGACCAGAAGCCAGTGCAGAGGTTTTAGGATTGGGGTGATATGGTCCTTTCTAGATGCTCCGTAGAGGGTTCTGGCTGCAGTGTCCATTGCGAGCTGCAAGGGGTTCAGCGAGCTCTTCGGGAGGCCGTGCAGTATGGAATTGGCATAGTCAAAATGAGGCATTATTAGTGCTTGAAAGACTGTTCGGAAGTCTTTTGTCTCATGTGACGTAGTATCCGAACTTTGTGGTAAATCGCCTTTACCGTATTGCTTATCTGGGCATTCATGTTAAGAAGTTGGTCGAGTGTTACACCAAGATATCGTATCGTCATTTTGGTGAGGTGCTCTGCATTGCGTACCTTAAGTGATGAGGGTGGAGTGAATGCCTGGTCTCTGCTGATGAATAGGACCTCCGTCTTTTTGAAGTTTATTTTGAGCTTCTGTGTTTGTAGCCAGTCTGTGACTGCATCGAAGCATGTAGACAGCCGAGAGAGGTCTGGGTGATCCGTGGATATTGGTGTGAGCATAAGGACGCCATCAGCGTATACTAGGCAGTTAATGTTGAAGGATTGGATGAGGTTGCAGATGGGTTGCATATAAATGTTGAACAATAGGGCTGAGAGTGACGATCCTTGCGGAACGCCCTTCTCTTGTTGGAAAGGAGTGGATATAGAGGAGCCAGAGCGGACATGCTGCCATCTGTCATTCAGATATGAAGCACACCAGGCGAGTGCCATGCCATGGATTCCCTTATCGGTGAGGCGGGATAGGAGTACTTTGTGGCTGTTGGAATCGAAAGCTGCCGCGATGTCAAGGAAGATGAGAGCGAAACCTTGTCTGATATTGTCCAGACCTATGGTTAGTGTGCTGAATAAGGTTGTCAACAAAGTTTCTACACCATGTGACTCCCAGAATCCATGCTGGCAAGGGTCAAGGGGTGCGTTATTCTCGATATGATGATTCAGCTGACGTTGGACTATTTTTTCCATGATTTTAGCTAGGAGCGGGATGCTCGATATTGGCCTAAAGGAGTCCATCTTTTCAGGGTCTAACTTATTGTTTTTCAACAACGGTCTTATTGACGTTTGCTTTAGGCTCCAGGGAAAGGTTCTGGAATGGAATGAAATACCTATCAGTTTGGTCAAGAAAGGACTGAGCTCGGTCTGCAGGGCTTTAATCCAGAATGCTGGACATGGGTCATTTGGTGCTGTGGTGGTATTTATACTCGTGATGATGTCTTGGATATCTTTTTCGGTTGGGGTTGAGAAGGAGGTAATGATATGTTTGGCCTCCAATAGGACTCGTGAGGGCGAGGATGAGGGGGGAAGTACAGGTGTTTCATCTGGGGGATGAGTGTTTGAGGGAATGGTGGATTGGCTTGTTTTGGCTCGTAGGTAATCTGCATATTACTGTGGGTCTGGGAGGTTTGATTGACCAAGGGAGGGCTCTTTTGCTAAGGGTTTGACAAGATTGAAAAGCTCATGTGGTTTATTTATGGATCGTTGTAAGATTTCTGCGTGGTATTGCTTCATTCTCATGGAAACTGCTGCTCTGTGGGCATCTAGATGGGCGGTGTAGGCATCGTGGTTTTCAGTTGATCTTGAGCAGCGCCATCGTCTTTCTAGCTGTCTAAGTTGACAGAGGGATTTTGTTAGTTCGGGTGAGTACCAGGGTGCCTTCTTCCTTTTGCCAGGTATTTTGTCGACGGTGGGTGCATCGATTACAGCATTGAGGCTCTTGCTCCATAAGGATACCATGTCATCTAGATTTTGTTCAAGTGGGTCGTGGAGAGGCTGTGCTCTTTCCAGGATCTCTTCTTTGTTGAATGGACAGTAGCATTTAGAAGTTGATGTGGCTGGTTCGTTTGAGGATTGGGGACTATTGGGTATAGTGTGTACAGGCATCGAGAATCTGATTAGACTGTGATCGGACCATGGTACTGGGGCTTAGTGAGAGATTGATCTTGTGTGTGGGGCAGATGGCTGCTTGTGGTGCGAATATAAGATCAAGTGTATTTCCCTTGACATAGGTAGGGGAGTTGACCAATTGAGTATAGCCTAGCACTTTAAGGGCATCGAGGAAGGCCTTGGATTGAGTGTCTTGGAGGGCAGGAAGGTTGAAATCGCCCAATACCCAGTTTGATGTGCGTGGGTTGATGGGGTTACAGGCGAGGTCGATAATTATGGAAAGGTCATCCGGTGATGGGGAAGGTGCTCTGTATAGCAAGTTAATGGTGCTGTGTTTGTTTGCTATGGAGATATAGTTGAGGTGAGAGGTACTGTTGGAGGCGATTATCTGAAATTGTAGGTCTTTCTTGGTTAGGATAAGTGCTCCTCCACCTCTTCGGTTGGTTCTGTGGCATGAGTGGATAGAGAAATTAGGGGGGACATACTGATGAAGGAGAACAGAGTCTGAGGCTGACATCCATGTCTCAGTAACGCATAGGATGTCAATATCATGGGCGGATAACATGTCAGATACGGCAGGCCATTTCTTACGGATTGAACGGGCGTTTATGAGGGCACACTTGAGGTCATGGGGGAGAGTGTGAGGTTCATGCTGAGGGGTTTTGGACTGATGGAGGGCGACATAAATGAGGTGAGGGTATGGCATGTGCCCAGGTCTAGCTGTTTGGTGGTTGGGGGGTCCATAGCATCTCCTCCATGAACCATGTAGAATTGCGATGGAGTTATGGGAGGGGATGAGGGCTTGAGAGCCGTGTGTCAGCGCAAGTATCATGCAGCTGCTGGCAAGGGTATAGGAGAGTGTGGTTGTAGTAGGTGGTGGCATGGTGACTAGGTGGTGACAGGGGTCTCCGTTGGGTAGAGCTAGTTCAGTTTAGTGTAACAATTTGATTGTGATAACTTGTAATAGTGTTGCAGTTCAGATATAACTGTCTCAATTATAACAGTAACAGTTTAGTATAGTGTCAAGTATGACTAGCTCAGAATGGTGTAACAATTTAGCTGTGTTCAAATGAAACAGTGTAGCAGTTCAGATAAAACAGTATCACTTAGGATGGGGTAAATGAATGGAACGATAGGGTTTGAGCATAAAATTGGGTACAGTTAGTGTAAAATATTCTGAGTACTTGTTCAGGCAATATTTGGTACCGTTTCTGGAGGTACAGAATAGTGTAAAACTAACAAGAATAATTAGCATTGTTTTAGCTTACATTAGGTCACGCTGTGGGTTAATAACTAAATCCTACCAGTGGGTTGGATTTAGTTAACTAAATCCTACATTAAAAGCTAAATCCTACATTAAAAGCAAAATTAAGTTTGTGCTCTCAAATGAAGGCAGTATCTATGCACTACTGTTTCTTTGAGGGAAAACTAAAAGCAGAGGCAAGTCCCCATCACAAGAAGTGATGTTAACAGCAAAAAAAGCACAGGGTGTTGGTGTGTGCAGAGTCAGGCAAACCCGAGTTGAGCATAGTGTCTGAATTCCAGAGAAGAAAGCATCTATATCAGTTGGCTAAAAACTGGTTTATAAGGCCTGCTTAGGGAAAGAAATTTAGTGAATTGCTGAGCATGTCGGCAAACAAGAAGACACAAGTGAGCGCATGAGAAAACTCGGGAGAGCTTGCTCTGAGCCATATCTGAAAAAGATAAGAGATCTGTAAAGAGAAATAAGAGTAAACAGGCTTTAGAAAGGAAAAATAAAAGTGAAATAACCAAATCTGGGGAAACTGACTGAGATTGATGCTTGGAGAATCAGTATGAAAAGCTTTACCTGGGAGATTCTAGAGGAGGAAAGTATTTCTAATGAGTAAATATTATGAGACAAAGTAGCCAACAAGGATCTGGAAGGAATAAAATGTCAGCTCCAAGTGTTCAGAAGTGCTGTGTGAATTATTCTCCAGTAAAATGGAAGTAGTATGTGTAGGTTTTAAGATAAATCCTTTGTGTGTGATTCCTAAAGGAAATTGTACTATGACTGTTGGAGCACTGGGAATAAAGGATTTGGATACTACTCAGATCAACCAGATTTGCCTAAAGACCTGGAAGCTCTGTGTGAATCTGTATTCTACGTGTGATAACAAATTCTAAGCACAGTGAAATGTTGTTTATATGTGAATGAGAGAGAGTGTTGTGTAACAGTGAAACTTGCTGCAGTAAGACATATTACATTTATTTATTTTTATTGGAAAGATACTCAGTCTCATAACAGGCATAGTATCATGATCAACAAGCAACACATCCACTAGACTTCAGAAGATTAACTGATGAAAGGGAGACTGACGGTTTCTCTTTTTCAGTAGTTTAAGCACAGAAGAACTAATGATGTATATTTCTTAGTGCACATCTGGTCTGTTAGCATGACTTAAAATGCAGTGTATGTAAAACTGATTTAATTCATGTTAGAACTACTTAACATATGTTAATTCATAGGTTAACACATGTTAAGAAATTTATATTAAAACAAATATGTGATGTGAACCAGAAAAGGTCCAAAAATCAGGAAAAAAGACCCCCCCCCCCCTCAAAAAAAAATGAACCTAAAATGTTTGCCCTGCTCATATTCCCAGGGAGTACGGGTCTGGCTAGGAAGAGTTGGAGCTGGAGCTTTCTGAAGAGTGGATGTGAAAGCCTGCAGTTCACCTCCTCAAGAGCAGCCAGTAAGAGACTCGGAGACCACAACCTCAAGGGCTCCAGCATAAATAAAAATGAGATTGTTTATTGTATGTGCATTTGACAAACACACAGGGTTCTACAACTATTCTGATCAGAAGATTAGCAGAAAGAGCTCTGTTAAAGTTTCAATTATAAGGTTCCAAATAAGCTTTGGAAACAAATTGAACCATATTTGCCACTTCCCACACCTTTATAAACTATCATGAATCTCCACGACCTTTTCTCACTTTACTCCCTGCAACACCCCTGACTCTCCACATCCCAGAACTCATCCTGCTTCTCTTCCCATCTACCACTCCTCTCCTCTTTTTCATTCTTAGCCTTCCATTCTCCAAACGCTCAACCATTATGCCCTTCTACAGCTATGAAGGGCATAATAGAAACATAGTAACACAGTATATGATGGCAAATAAAGACCATCATGGTCCATCTAGTCTGCCCAGCAAGGTGCCAAGAATAGATGCACCTGCCGATCCGTGAAGGTCACCCCTCCCCATGCCTTTGTTTAGGGGTGTACCCACCACTCTGTGCAGGTCACCCCTATTGAGACAGTAGAGACAGTTAAGGTTATTTTTTTATTTTATCTTGCTGCTATAAAGAGATCCACTGTGTCTGTCCTAATGGTTTCATGTTTGGACCAATCCAACTATTAGATGCTCTTAGAGTTCTATACTTCACATTGTGAAGGAATCCCAATTCCAATTCTTAAAAGAATCAAAATATGCCTATCGATGAGATATTCTAATCAGTCTTTGACCAGACCCCTAAAGAAGACCCATCCCTTGGAAATACCAGTGGGCCTACAGACAATGCGTCTAATAGAGAACATTTACATGACATCATTGGTGGTTCTGGAGAATTATCAAATGCCTTGTAAACCGTTTCAGATAGTACAGCATTGGATAACCTACAATCAGAATCAAAACTTTGCTTCTATTATTATAGAGTCAACCTCAGATTTAATTGGAGCTGTGGAATCTTCATCTAGTTTCTTGTAAAATATGTGCTTACTAACTGGCATTGTGATAAGCACATTCAGGATTTGTTAAGAAGGTATTCCACTTAGCACATTCAAAAACGTTCTCCATAGCAAGTAAAGCACAGTTACTTACCTGTAACAGGTAATCTCTGGGAACAGCAGGAATAAGTCTTCACATATGGATACATCAGTACCGATGGAGCCTGCGTGGGAACGCTCCCCAGAGTCCAAAAAGAAAGCTTTTGGGAGCATCCCACGCGCATGCACACTGCCTTCCCGCCCATTTACTTCCCTCTCATCAGTTGGGTTTGTAGCTGAGACCGAAGGAGGGAAGTAGACAAATTAGAGAGAAAAAAGAGAGAGAGAGAGAGAGAACAACTCCTAGGGGAGGTGGGTGGGCTGTGAAGACTTATTCCTGCTGTTCCCAGAGATCACCTGTTACAGGTAAGTAACTGTGCTATCTCCAGGAACAAGCAGGAATGAGTCTTCACATATGGGGACTCCCAAGCTAAGATACCTGGAGGAGGCCCCAGCATGTTGCAAATCTAAAGATGGGCCATGCTTATCCCTCAAAATCTCAGGCATCCAAGGGATGGAGGGTAGGAGTTGAACTAGAAAAGAAAAAAAGAGGTGCTGTGGAACAGCTTAACTAAACAAGGTATCCAGAGGGGAGTCCTTGTGTAAATCATAAATACTAGAAAAATATTGAGTCCTAATTTTCTAATGTGGATCTCACTCAAAAATATTGCAAAAATACTTGAGGGTAATATGGGTCTGTGGTTGAGAGCCAGTACATTATCCTCAAAGAAATTCCCTCAATGTGAAGTAGAGGGAAAAATAAATTTTGCAATACAGGAAGAGATGAGAAGCCCTCATGGCCAGAACTAACCCCAGAAGAAAGTACTGGGGGAGTTCAATGAGGTTGGACTTTTGAGAAATAGCTAAAGCTTCTGTAAAGTCCAAAAAATTGAACTTCTTGTCCTTGGAGCAGAATAAGGTCCTAGGAAAGAGTGGAGATAATCTGACTGGTTTGGATGAAAAAGCAGAAATACCCTTTGCAGAAAAAAGGGAATAGGTCTTTAAGACCCCCTTTATTCCAATGAAAAACAAAGACATTTGTACTAGGCGTTGAGCCTCCAATTTCTTGAAGATCAGTAAAAGTCTTTCATAAGTGATGTCACTTATGATGATGACCTTTGTCACACGGCTGCCTGGGTGAGAATCTTCACAGTCTTGGCAAGTGCATATATCTATATGATTTGCACGGGATTGTGGGCAATGCAGTTCATTCACACCAGACACAGCTGCTGACAATAATTTAGTTGTGCTCAAGTGTTAAAGCCAATAAGAAATTTATTTATGGGGTTATTTCTCCCAACACAGATATGCTTGGTAGCACATAAATCAGGTTACTTGCTTCCAGTGTTTAACTTGGAAAAACAAAGTCAAAATCAGGAAAACAACATTCAAACTTGTCAGGCATTAGCTAATGTTTTCTTAGCATATATCAAACAACAAACGAAAAGCCACAAAGAAAGAAAAAACTGTTCTTTTCAGGTTAACTTCTGATAACTTCCCACATAGATTCAGAAGTGATTCTCTCCTAGCTCACAAGCAATTAGGTAAGGCTCAATTGCTAGCAGTTATCCAGCTGAAACCCCTTAGCTGGCTTGCTTTCTACTGTGTGGGGCAAATCCTGCTTCGGGAGCTTTTCTGAGTAGATTAAAGAACAAGTTTGTATTTCTTTGTGATGGTTGCTGTACTTTATAACAGAAAATCACCAAAGGAGTTTGGACAGAGAGCAGTCCATATAAACACATTCTTCATCTGCAATCATTCCCCCTTCTTCAACAAGCATGGGTTCAATATCATGGATTGGCACAGATGAATCTCTCAATGGAGCACTTTCAGGAGAATACTTGTTTCCCTGCTGTCTTTCAAGGTTATAGCTAGGGCATAGATCAGTGTTCATACCTGAGCTTCCATTGCTGTTAGAGTTCCTCTCTATATAGCCTGGCCAGTATGTAGTCCAGTTCTTATGTCCAGCCTTCCAATCCAGATCCCTGGACACTGGATCTCTCTTCACATACCTTCTGGCACGGGTCTTAGGGTCCCTTCCACGTGCAGCCGTCTCCCTCACAGGTAGCATCTGGAGATTCCTAGCTCTGCAGCACCATTCCTCTGGCTATCCCCAGTCCAATGGTGTATGCTGGCCCTTGAAATGCCTCCCAGTATACGTACTGCTCTGGACTCTTCTAGACCTCTCAAAGGCTTTTCTCTTCCTTCTTCCAAAGGGTTTCTTTCCCTCTCTGTCCGTCCGGTTTGGCTTCTGCTTCTGATGATCCTTCAGATGAAACTGATGATCAAGCTCAAGCTGATGATGATCCTGAGGATCTTTTTCTGTAGAATAAACTCTACCTTTTTTCTGCCTAGATGAGTGCTCCCCCCTAATACAGCGCAGCTGTGCTGAATCAGGCCCTGCCCTTTGAGATGAGTGCTTAGGGATTACCTCATAGCCCTCCTGATTGAACACACGTTTCCCCACTTCAGCTTCTCTAATGGCTGTTGGAAACCTGGTGCATTCTGGGACTGGTAGTCTTTTATGGGAAAATTCTGTTTTCTTATTTCTACCAGAACTGACAGGTTGCTTGTTCAGAGTCACTTCACCTTTTCTATAGCTCCTTCCTGAGCTATGATAAGCTTCCTTATCACACCTTACATGTAGAGCTTCAGATGTGACGTAACCTAAAAGGTAACGGTTAAAGGAAGGTATTTCCTAATTTACCATAGAAATTGGTTGTCCATTGAGTTTTATGGTATGCTGGGGCAGCATTAATATGGACAGTAAACAAATCTTTCAAAGTCAGATGTTGTATAGAGATTGATGCAATAACAAGAAGGATTAAGACCTACTTGAGAATATTGATGGAGAATCTCTGTCTGGTTAAATATGGAAGAACTATAGAGAAAGTTTTGTGGAAACTGGTATTATGTTCTTCACTTACAGGGATAGGACTAGACTTCTTGAAAAGATCTAGCCCCTGAAATAACCAGGTCTCGAGACATACGTGAATGAGTGCAGAGGAGATCCTTAGTCTTAAGACAGCAAGTCTGGATTCTTCTATAATTTCAAATATTAGCTGGAGAAAAAGACGCAATATAAGGGGATACCATGTTTGCCTCTTTATGAGGGCAATATGAGTATCATGCGTTCTCTTGTTCAACATAAGCTACCATGAAGTATAGGAAATTAGAAGGAAAGTAGTGAATAAGGACCAACTGCAGTGAAAAAAATGCATCCCTGTTGTGGAGGTTCCAGTGAGAGTGGAACAAACCAGGGAAATGTGCAATTTTCTATGCTTTCACATGGTCTAAATCCTGGTTACCTTTTTTTAAAAGGAATTTTTTTAGGAATATGGTAAGAGTAGGAAAAAAACAGTCATGTAGGAGCATGACTGGCAGAGTCTACCAGCTGAAACCCTTCTTAACTATCTGGCCGCTACCTATTAGGAGTAGCTCTGAGGCTCTCTGGCAAAGGCCCACAGTTGCAAAGCTTTGTTGTAGAATTGCAGAGAGCATGTTGTAGGTTGCTTAGATCTGGCTGTTGAATTGCCAGTGTGCAACCTAATCTATTCTGGTGGAGCCAAAAAGAACTGAAGGTGGCTAAGAATAGTAGACAGGCCTGATGCCTGCAACAATAAATAGTCCAAATGAGTTCTGGATCTCTTTTGGAATTATGTGTTAGTAAGGCAGCATAAAAAGTAAGGTCCTATAGATTGGGGAGGACCGACAGACATAATTTGGAGTAGTGATACCCAATTTCTGTCCGAAAAGCTGCCTTAAAAAAAAAATATGTGAGAAGAAGATGAACCGCAAAAAGGGAGAAAACTCTGTATGGAAACTACTTACTGGAGTAGGTATTGAAGAAAATCCTATGGCTTAGAGAATAAGCCCTCCAGTTGATTAGTAGTACTCTTAGAGACTGAATGTCTGGCTAAGAGGGATAGAAAGTAATACAGAGTTGAGAAGACTTACAATCTGGTAAGTCTTTGAAGAGATAGGGTCCCCTTGCAGTTAAAAGTATGAGATATCCTTATACAGGAAACTGACAAGGTGAAGGGTAAAGCTCACTCTGTTGTTAGTTGTTAGTCCTCCTTTTGTTTTAAAAGGAGAAACCTGTTATCTCTGGGGTATGATAGTCCTTAATAGCTCTTAGAGCTAGAAGGATAGATTTCTCTTGTAGCAAGAGATTCATGCCCAGAGTCGAGGATTGAGTCAAGATATGACTGATATCTCAGCATGGATGAGATGAATTTTAGATGCTTCTGTTGAAAAGAAGTAGGCTCAAAAGTTCTAAACCTCACACAGAAAAAATGAATAAAATATCAGAAACCCTGCGAGTGCTGGGTTTGCTGAGCCTGTTGAGGTTTTGATTTTCTTAGCCTGGTGTGATGTTGCCCATCTTTGGAAACATCTGCAGAATGGGTAGAAGATGGATAAAACTTTTTTCCCCTGGGGGAATAAAGCTTTTTAGGAGATTTTTTATTAGCTGGGATAGAGGAAAGTTTTGACAATCCTCTAAAAGTAACAGCATCAGTACTGAACTGATTAGCTTGAAATAAAGCCTCCTCGTTGAAGAGATTTTCACCAGTACAAGGAGTATTTCCCAACCTTTCCTGAACCCATCTGTCCAAGTCTGAAGCTTGGAGCCAGGCTATGCGTCGTGCTCCTATGGCTATAGCAGAAGTTCTGCTAATAGACTCAAAACAGTCCAGGGAAGCACGATTAAGGAACCTAGAGATATTTTGAGCATGATTGACTAATAAGGAATAGTCTGCTCTTTTATGCTCTGGAAGAAAAGGGATCAAAAGCTTTAAATTCTGTGTGACCTCTTCAAGAGATACTCCCATATAGAAAATATATGAGATAATTCTTGCTGAAAGCATGGATGCCTGGAAGCATCGACGTCCAAAGTCATCTAAAGTCCTAGACTCACGACCTGGCGGATAAGAAGAGTGCTTCTTTGCACTCTTAATACGCCTCATTGCTGATTCCACAACAATAGAATGATGAGGAAGTTGAGTCTTTTGAAAACCTGGAGAAGGTGGCACCTTGTACATAGTGTCAAGTGTCTTAGAATGTGGGGATACCGTTAAAGGAGTTTCCCACATCCTTAAAAGTAGATCTTGTAAGATCTGATGCAAAGGAAGCATGATCACCTCTTTTGGCATCCAGGGGAATTGCAGAGTTTCTGAATTCCCCGGTAGGGATTCTTTACCAGGTATAGAAATGGCAAGTAACTTTGCCATATCAAGCAGAAAAGCTTGAAAAGAAATCTCCCCCGAGGAGGACCCTCTAAAATGAGGGGTAAAGGCTAGACTTGTAGAAAAATCAGCCTTGGTACCGATGGATTCATCCCAGTCATCAGGATCGGAAGACTTAAAAGGATGAAGCATCAGATTTTCTTTAAAGCGATGTCTTTGGTAACACCCGAGCCAGTAGAGCACATACTTGTAGCCATCTAGAGGAGGCACTCCTAGGCCCGTGTGCAGGTGGGGGGAAGGAAAATGATACTCATAGTTATCATTTTGCAATCTGAGTGTGTTATTTTCCATGGAAAAAGTACCCACAGAAAAACTAGCTATAAATGATAAAGTGAAAGTGAGCCCTTTGAAAAATGGTACCGAGACCGCAAGTAAACCATACACCTGGATGCTGCAGCAGTGTGGGCTATTTGAAAATTGTTCCAAAAAAGTCATGTTTATTTCTGTCACCTGAAATACCATGGGAGACTTTTGCTATCGTGTAGTGTTAGCTATCATTTCTACTTCTTTTGCACATACTTTTGATTCAATCTACAAAATGGTTTATAGTGTTAGTCTAATGTACTATAGTCCATACGGAAACTGAAAAGCAAGGTTTAATACCTGCTAACCTCCCAGCGTGGGTTAGGTGAGAATAGCAGCAGCAGGGTGCTGGGTAAGTTCCTCAGCAGGTGATCTGACTGTGAACAATGGTGGGGATTTCATGCTGGCAAGTGAATGAATTCCTTCCATCAGTACATGGTGATATCAAAGCCAATTAGCAATTACAACAAAGCATTTTCTGCACTCTACACAGAGTGGAGGAGTAGCCTAGTGGTTAGGGTGACTGCCTAGTACCCAGAAACTCAAGGGTTTGAGGCCCACTGGCACTTTATCCTCCATTGGCTTGGAAGAAAAGGCCTGGCAATCTATTTCTAGTGAAACCTTGCTAAGAAAACCCAGAGGCAGCTGGGTTGCTAGGAATCAGCACAAAAAAAAAGAACCCACAGAGTAGTGTCTTTGCAGTGCTGGTCTGGGGGTGTGCCCTAGCTAGTTCTGCTTTCAGGAGATTCAAAATGAACAGGCATGAGATAGATTAGTATACACTGCTTCTATTGCATGTATGCAAATTTATCTTATACACATTCATTGTGGATCTCCTGAGAACAGAAAAGGACTGGCTAGGAGATACTCCAGGACTGTTTTGAGAAACACTGTGGGGGTTATTCCGATACACAAATAGCGGGGATGGATGGCCCGATGGGAGTTCCATCCCTGCTATTCGTTGCTTCTCCTGCCCCCGAATAACTTCCCCTGCCCCTGAATAACTTCCCTGCCGGTGGTACATGGAAGTTAGACAGGGGCAGGGAATGGGCGGCACGGGGGTGCAGAATGAGCAGGGAGTGGGCGGTCGCCAGCCCTGAGCGTACAGGGCCGATTCTAATGTCGGTCCTGTATGTCCGGGGCCAGCAAAATGTCCAGGGAAGTTATTCTACCTCTGAGGTGGAATAACTTCCCTGGATGTTTGTTTTTGGAAGGCCCTGGGTGCGGATGGGGCTGAGGGGCCAGGGTTTATTCCCCACAGTCCGAACCTGGCCTTAGGAGGCCAGATTGGGGGTCAGGCTGCGGGAAATAAACTCTTTTTCTTGACAGCCGGCATTGCAGCTTTTAAATGGAGCCGCGGTGCCATGGCAACAGGACGCCATGACGCCGCGGCTCCATTTGAAAGCCCTGACTGAGTTAGTCAGGCTACTAATGTATGTGCAGGTCAGACTGAATTGCAGTCCCATCCTGCACGTACATTGCTGTTCACGATTCTGATCCCGCGGGGCACATCTAGGCTCAGCCCAGACGTAGAAAGGGGAAGGATGTGCGGGACAGAATCAGACCCTGTGCTATTGAATTAAGGTTCCAAAAGCCCAGAGAGATCAGCAACTGGCAATGAAGTGAAAACACAGCAGCAGCTCTAGGAACTGGAGGCTGACAACTGCGGCTCTGCACATTACAGTAATTAATAGGATTGCAAGCAGCATGACCACATGACACCCTTCCTGCAAAAATTGCACTGGCTAACAGTACCCTACAGGGTCAAATTTAGAACTCCATCTCTGATCTTCAAGATCTTCGGACAAAATGGGTCAGAGTACCAAAAGAATAAGGTAGCTTTCTACATACCGTTGAGGCCTCTGTGGACCTCTGAAGAAGTATCCCTAAAGGTATCCTCGCCAAAGAAAATCACGCCATGTGACACTCGCCAGCAAGCTTTCTCACCAGAGGGGCTGCACCTGACTCAAGACTACCTCTGCCTCAGGAAGCGGGTGAAAGGCTGGTCTTTTCAGATGAGGCCTTTAATGCTTGTGGTGATGGATTATCTAGTCACTCAAAGTGCATCAGGACTAGTCTGCTGTACACTTCTAACGAGACTAGCTCCACATTCCTTATTCAACCGTACGCACAATTTTATTCTCAACCTAGCCACCTATTTTCATTTAGCCCAATGCCTTTGCCTTACCCACTCTGTCTGTCTATATGTCCCATCTGCAGTGCTGCCTATGACATTGTGAGTGTCCTATGTTATATGAATGTTCTACGGTTTTACTTCTTAAGGTGTTTTGTCTATATTCTGCTAACATTGTATCATATTTCTCTTATATGAATGTTCTACTGTGCTGTTTTAATGTTTACAGTACTGATACCATATCATAGTTTTGCTATTAGTTTAATTTAAATTTGTCTATTTCCAAGTTTTCCTCACTGTTCTGTGTTTTGTGCCAACATTTGGTCTTTTGACTTTTGCTACGCTGTTCCTAGAATGTAAGTTGTCTGTCAAGCTACACCTGTTGAACAGTGCCTTGGATGAATCTCTTCATAAAGATGATAAATTAATAAAATCAAAAGTTCTTATGTGTTATGCTCATTAGTATGCTAACGGTTTGCAGCTTCACTAAAATTGGTGATTTCTCCATAGGGACTTCCAGTCAGGGAAGCTTGTAATTTGTGTAACCGCCCTCTGTATATGTAGACAAGCGGCAGAGCAAGGTCACAATATAAAATATACAGTTTGTCAAGTTACACCCTAGCTGAATGTACTATTGGATTCATTTACCTTCAGAGAAGAGCTGTAGTTCAGAACTCTCTGGTCCAGCACAATCTACCCAGGTTCCCAAGAGAACAGCACAACACCTGAAACAGCAATACTGGGCCCCTGATCCCCCACCCAGAGTGGAGGAGTAGCCTAGTGGTTAGAACACTGGCTTGGTAGCCAAGCAACCAGGGTTCAATTCCTGCTAGCACTCCTTGTGGCCTTGGGCAAGTCACTTAACTCTCCATTGCCTCGGAAGAAAGGCCTAGCAATCTACTTCTGGTAACACTGCCAAGAAAACCCAGGAGCTTCTGGGTCGCCAGGAGTCAGGACTGACTCAAAGGCACACATTGCATTTTTGATCCCCCACCCTGCATTATAACAGAAAGGCTTCCACATAAGAGAGGAACAAACTCTTCACTTTTACTGAACAAATTAACACACTGTCAGTTACCGATTTCAATATGTTAGAAAAACAAATACAAGTAAATAAAATGGGTAATAGAAAATAAGAATGTCTGGTGTTAAAATAGCCAAAGTCTTTTCCATGAAAAAAAGCCCCAGATATCCACAAAAAATCTTTGATAGCGTATGCAATGGTAATCTGGTGGGCTGCATTGATTTCTGGACAAGGGACAAGCACAGTTTATGTAGAGATACATCTAGCAGAAGAAAAATAGCTCTTTTATATTTCGGGCAATAGAGATTTTATCCTTCCTGGCTCTTACACTTCTCCAAAGAGGTTGTGAGGCAATGGGGTTATATTTATTCTGATTAGTAGGTATTCCTTCACCTGAAGAGGCCAAGAGATTCAGTCTGCCCCATTAGCTTGCGGTCAGCCTGGCGATATGATTTTGTATTGTATACAGGCTATGAATCACCATCATGAACCTTGCAGCTAGCAAAGACATTAACAATTACAAGTCTCAGATCTCCACAATACCAGTTCTCCTGTCTTTATTCCTTTCCTTTTTCCAGCCACCTAATCTGTCCATTCACCATCTCATCCCTCGGATCTGCATTCTCTCCTCTCTCTCCATTCCACAGGCTAGGTTAGCAGGGCTTCCTCCTCTAGGGCAGTGGGGAGCCATGGTATCTCCCTTTCATCTCCGTGCCAAAATGCAGTAGCTTCTTTTCGCTCACAGCAAGTCTATGTCTGTAGGACGGAGCCCTAGGCTAGCTGCCACACTGTAATTTCTTGATTGCTTCTTGTGCTCCTGCATTAGTAATGTCTACGTAGGTCCCATTCTCCTGTTAGAGAAACTTCTTCAGTCAGAGTGAACAGCAGAACAAAATTAACCCTACCCTAACTGTACTGTTTTATGTAAAGTTAGTAATGCTTGTAGGTAGCCAATTCTTTTCTTTTAGTAAAAGGGATGTGTTGTAATAAAAGAGGAAAGGGGTAGTTTTTATTTATATTTTTTGTACCATGCTTGGCAAAATCTTTTTACTTAAGGGTGCACTCATATGGAATGAAAAACTGAATAAATGCTGGTTTTTCCAAAGTCCTGCATTAAACCATGTCTCTTCAGGTTGCAGGTGTTCAAGTGAGGAGAATTAAGAAGAAGAATACTAAGGCTGCATCTGTGTTAGTCCCTATACCCCTTCTCCATTTTGTGTAATTGCTACCCAAGTTGTTATTCCCTACATTTGTTCATTCCAGGTGATAAGGAATAAAATCCATGCAAATGGAAAAGTTTATGTTTATTCAAAGACTTGCTATACCGCCTTCCGCGAGAGGGCACCAAAGCAGTTTACAATAAAATCCAAAATTAAAGTAAGGAAGCAGAAAAGGAACTCCAATCCAAGTGCAAGAAAGCAACAGCAGGTAGAGAGCAGGGGAAGTTACGGAGGAGTAAGTTGCTTAACTAACGGCAATGGTTGCGCTGCAGCATCTTTCGTCCATACTAACCCTGGTCCCAGAAATCAGGAAAAGCCAGCTCAAAGTAGTGGGTTTTCAGGGCCGTCTTGAATTTAGAATAGCAGGGTTCTGTATGGATGTAGAAGGGTAAAGCATTCCATAAGCGAGGTGCAAGAAAAAAAGAACACAGAACAGCGAGTGGACTCAAACTCTACCATCAAACAGAGGGAAGGACCAGTTGACGTGTATCCTGAGAATGAACGAAGCACAAGAGACAGTGAGGAATCAGCAAGGAACAAGATAAAGTGGGAATCCTGAGTAGCAAGCCTTATGGGTAAGTAAAAGGATCTTGAAATAGGATCGAAAAACCAGGAGCAGTCAATGATCCTGAAAGAACGAGGGGGACAGATGATCATATTTTCTGTTTGAGAAGAGGTAAATTGCTGTGCTGTGTATGAGTTGAAGCTTCTTTGGTTGGAATAGACAGAGGCCACAGTAGAAAGAGTTGCAGTAGTCTACTGTAATTTGGATATAACAAAGGCATGCAGCAAGGTTTGTAGTGCTGCTTTGGATAGAAATGGACGAATTGAGCGAATCCTATGTAGAGTGCAGAAGGAACCCCAAACTGTATTTTCCATTTGGTGCTCAAAATTAAGGTGAGAGTCCAGGATGACACCCAGGTGGGTTAGAGCCTGGAAAAGCGGAACAGGTACCCTGGCAATCATAGGTAGTGTAGTGGGGCTAAAGGACCTCCCTGAATTCCATAGAGCCTGTGACTTCTGGGGATTGAGCTGTAACCTGTTTTTCAGTAGCCTTGCAGCAACTGAATCCAAGCAGGTGTTCAATGTGGAAAGGTCTGGACTAAGGGCAGATGAGTAGTAAATGAGTAAGATAACATCAGCATAATAGAAACCGCTAACCCCATGTTCCTGTATCAAGGTGGCCAATGGGGCTGGGAAGATATTGAAGAAGGATGGGGAGAGAATGGAAACTTGGGGGACCCTACAGGGAAATGTGAAGGAAAAAAGAGCAGAACAATTTCAGTACAGTGCCCTGAAGCCCGCTGATTTATGGGTATCTAAGTTGATATGTAGTTCACTAAGTAGAGCTGCCAGAGCAGTTGCAGTGCTGTGACCTTTCTGAAACCCTGACTGACGAGATTGAAGTATGTTGGTTTTTTCAATGAAGTCGGAGAGTTGGAGAAACACTGCCTATTCCAATGATTTTTGCTAGATATGGGCATTTTGAGATTAGATGATAACTGGATGGTTCAGACACATCCAGATTAGATTGGCACGGACAGACCGATGCCAGTTTTAAGGACCGAGCTGGGGGAACGTTTGCTAAGCTGTGCTAGGGTTTGGCAGGTAGTGCGTGTTCATGGTCGATATGAACATGACGTATGTGCACAATGTGTGCACTACCTTTTGGGGACATGTACAGCATGGCTCCAGCAGATATTGTACTGGATTTGGACCCTAATGCATGCCAGTGGCATCACGGGTACACACCACCACCCATTGCGGGCATTAAATACATTCGTGCTACCTGCAACATTGACACAATGCGGCTGCTCATGTCTGCACTAACTTCAATGTGCAGATATACCTGTGCTCCACCTTTCCCCCACCCTTCTTCCTCCCTGTCGCACACTACACAGTGAGAAATTAACCCCATGCTGTTTAGTGCGCACGCTTAGTGGCCCTTTTAGATGGCTGAAACTGTAGAACAGAACCAATTACAAAGGCGGCCTAAACATGAAGGCTGTAGGATGATTAATTAAATGACAGCGGACAGACAGCTATTTAGATGTCCAAGAAACCTTTCCTGGGATTCCCTAATTGGCGAAGTCCCCGGAAAAAATGGGATAGAGAAAACTTGGGTTTTTTTTTTACCGGATTGGCCAGCTGCAGCCAACGGGCTTTCCTTTTAGCAGTAAGGAAAACAGCAGTAATAAAATGACCTTGACTCTTAGAAAATGAAATCTCATGTCAACTGGAAAGAAGGGTTGCAATTGTTAGCAGTGAATAAGATCATTTTAAAACTGATATAGCAGCTTTGCAAGAAACTGGATTGAAGAGGCCAGGATATTTTTTTTTTTTTTTTTAACTGGGAGATAGGAACAAGAAGGAACACGGAGGGGGGAGGGCAACGGGAGGAGGCGGCTGCCCGACCCTGTCAGAGGAGACTTCCTTCGCACTCTTTTGCTCCGACCTGGATCTCCGCTTGGTCGACCCTCCGCCGTCGTCTGATAGGTCTTCAAGTCCGGCCGAGCCGGGAGGGATCAGGGACTGGACTGTCGTTCCTTCAGGAACAATAATTAGCAGGTAAGATCTAATTACTTCTTCCTTATCGTCACTCCAGTCCAGTCCCTTTACTTCTGGGATGTATCAGAGCAGTTCAACTCCGGGAGGGGTCCGGCACACCGGACTGAAGAACCGCCAGACCAAACCGCGCATCCGCTGCGCTCTGTACGTCTAGCCTATAGTGTTTTGTGAAGGTATGCAGCGAGGACCAAGTTGCCGCTCTGCAAATATCAAAAGGGGGAACTAGACTGTACTCTGCCCACGAGGTGGCCTGAGCTCGGGTAGAGTGCGCCCGTAGTCCCACTGGGACCTGCTTCCCTTTTAGGATGTAGGCGGAGGCAATCGCTTCTCTAATCCACCTGGAGATGGAGGCCTTGGCTGCCGCCTCCCCTTTGTGCGGGCCTCCGAACTGGACGAACAGACGTTCGGATTTCCGGAAAGGGGCTGTGCGGGAGAGGTATCGCTTCAAGATCCTCTGGACGTCTAGGAATCTTAGCTTACTATCCCTGCCTTCCGGGGCTTCGGCCGGCCAGGCCGGGAGGGTTACTGTCTGGTTCAAATGGAATGGGGAAATGACCTTGGGTAGGAAGGAAGGCACTGTCCGCAGGACCACCTTGTCCCTGAAAAAGGAAAGGAAAGGAGGTTGGGAGGACAGCGCTTGCAACTCGGAGACTCGTCTGGCCGAGCAGATAGCGACCAGGAAAACTGTCTTGAGGGTTAAATCCTTCAGGGAGGCCCTCTTTACTGGCTCAAAGGGTTCCCTGACCATTGCATTTAGCACCAGATTGAGGTCCCACGGGGGAATCACAGATCTCCGTTGCGGGCGCAGTCGTCTGACTGCCCTCAGGAACCTGGATACATCCGCATGGGCCCCTAGGGGCTTACCGCGGACCTTCCCTCTATAGCAAGCGATGGCCGCTAGTTGGACTCTTAAAGAGCTGTGAGCCAGACCCTTGTCGAACCCAGCTTGCAAGAATTCCAGAACCTCAGGGACTGAGGCCGACAGGGGATTCCTTCGGTGTTCCGCACACCAAGCTTCAAAGATGCGCCATACCCTAACATAGGACAAGCAGGTCGAGCGTTTCTTCGCATCTAATAGCGTTGATATTACTGCTCCCGAATAACCTCGCTTTAAGAGCCGCGCCCTTTCAATAGCCAGGCCGTAAGCGAGAATCGATCCACTTGAGGCATCAGGACTGGGCCCTGCCTGAGCAGACCCCTTTTGCAGGGGAGCCGCCAAGGCCGGTCGGCTAGCAGTCTCACCAGATCTGCATACCAAGGGCGCCTCGGCCAATCCGGGGCAATGAGGATTACCAGGCCCTGGTGAGACTCCACTCGTTGAAGGACCTTTCCGATGAGGACCCAAGGGGGGAAAACGTAGAGGAGGCCCTCCGCCGGCCACTTCTGAGACAGGGCATCGAGGCCTTCGGACATTCTTTCCTTCCGCCGACTGAAGAACCTGTCCACCTTGGCTGACGCGAAGCTTGCCATGAGATCCATTACTGGTAGCCCCCAGTGGTTCACAATCTTGTCGAAGGTCTCCTTCTCCAGCTCCCACTCTCCGTGGTCTATCCTGTGCCTGCTGAGGTAATCGGCCGTGAGATTGTCCGTGCCTGCCACGTGTTGCGCTGAAAGAGCTTCCAGGCGGGGTTCCGCCCACTGGAACAGGATGTCCGCCTCCTTCTCCAGGGAGGGGCTGCTTGTGCCACCCTGGTGGTTGATGTAAGCTACCGTGGTGACGTTGTCGGAGAGAATGCAAATTGCCCTTCTTAGTACCAGAGGTTCGAGCGCTCTGAGAGCTAGAGAGACGGCCCGCAACTCCAATCTGTTGATGGGCCATTGAGCTTCCAGCGGAGACCAGCGGCCCTGGACAAACTGGTCCTCGCAGTGAGCCCCCCAGCCTGACAAACTGGCATCCGTTGTCAACAGTACCCAGAGATGAGGCTCGAGTGGCATTCCCCGCTCCAGATTCTTTGTGCACTGCCACCAGAGGAGTGAGCGTTTGGTCCTTGGCGCACACGGTAACTGTGTTGTGAGGGGATGGATTTGTGGGGACCACCGACGCAATAGCGCGCGTTGTAATGGTCTCATGTGGGCCCTGGCCCAAGGCACAACCTCTATTGCTGCCGCCATCGTGCCCAACACCTGAAGATAATGCCATGCTGAGGGGTTTCGTCTGCTCTGGAACTGCGCGATTAGCCGTCTTAAGTCCCTTGATCGCGTTCGTGAGAGGAACACTCTGCCCCTTCCGGTGTCGAATCTTGCTCCAAGGTATTCGAGGTCCTGGGAGGGGGCCATCCTGCTTTTTGCTCGGTTGATGACCCACCCCAACTCCTCTAGGACCTGAATAACTCTGTCCGTTGCCGAACGGCTTTCCGCTAGTGATTTTGCTCTGATCAGCCAGTCGTCTAGGTACGGGTGTACTAGAATCCCTTCCTTGCGGAGGAAGGCCGCTACTACTACCATCACCTTGGTGAATGTCCGTGGGGCGGTCGCTAGTCCGAAGGGAAGTGCCTGGAATTGAAAGTGGCCCCCTGGCACCGCGAACCTTAGGAACTGTTGATGGGAGTTCCTGACTGGAATATGCAGGTAGGCTTCCGTCAAGTCGAGGGATGTCAGGAACTCTCCGGCCCTTACTGCTGCGATTACTGAGCGTAGGGTCTCCATGCGGAAATGTGGTACCCTGAGACAGCGGTTGACCTGTTTCAGGTCCAGGATTGGCCGGAATAACCCTTCCTTCTTTGGGACTACGAAGTAAATCGAGTATCGACCCGATCCTAACTGGTCTGATGGTACCGGTACCACTGCTCCTAGTGCAATTAGCCGCGCGAGGGTTGTCTCTATCGCCGACCTCTTTGCCGGGGATCCGCTGGGAGATTGAACGAATGCTGGAGGTAATTGCTTTGCGAATTCGAGAGCGTAGCCTTCTCTGATCACCTCCAGCACCCATTGGTCCGAAGTGACCTGGGACCAGGCGGGGAGGAACTGCCTTAGGCGGCCTCCCACTGGCCGCTCTTCCCCCTGGTCCCCCGTCGCTTCATTGTGGTTTTCTAGGTGCCGAGGAGAAGGAGGAGGAGGCCCCAAAGCCGCGGCCTGCCCCTCGAAACCCCCTGAAACCTTGGCTCCTGGAGGGGAAGCGTCCCCTGGATGGGGGGTTGGATCTGGCAGGGCGAAACCTCCGAGAATCCCTGGACTGGGGGCGATTCGAAGGCAGAGGGCGACTTTGTTTCGGCCTATCTTCTGGTAGCCTGCCTCCCTTGGACTCGCCAAGGTCCTTTACTAGCTTCTCCAAATCCTCCCCGAAGAGCAGCTTGCCCTTAAAGGGGAGTCGACTCAGGCGTGCCTTTGAAGAGGCATCCGCCGCCCAATTTCGTAACCACAAATAACGCCTGGCTGCCACTACCGAGGCCATGTTCTTGGCCAGGCTTCTGATGAGGTCATACTGACTATCCGCTAAGTAGGCTGCTCCGGATTCCAACCTAGCGGCGTTGGGCCGGGCGTCCCCCGCGGTGGACTCCGCCGCTTGCAGTTGCTGCGACCACCTTAAGCAGGCCCGAGCAACCCAAGCTCCTGAGATGGAGGCCTGTAGGGCGAGAGCGCTTACGTCAAATGCTTGTTTCAGGAGCGTGTCCAACTTTCTGTCCTGAGAATCCCTTAAGGCCGTGCTGCCTTCAACTGGGATAGTAGTCTTCTTAGTGACTGCTGATACCGCTGCATCCACTCTGGGGGACTTCAGGAGCTCCTTATCTGCCTCTGGGAGAGGGTATAGGCGCAGCATGGGGCGGGTCCCCCTCAGGCTAGATTCCGGCTGGTCCCATTCTTCCTGGATCATCTGACGAACCACTCTGTGGACCGGAAAGACCTTCTGGGATCTCCTAATGGCCTGGATCAATGGGTCCTCCAGCGCCTCCTCCTCAGCCGGCGTATCTGAGGCCACATTGAGGACCTTTAGGGATTCATTAATTAGTGCCGGGAGCTCCTCCCGACGAAAGACTCTGATGATCCTGGATTGGTCTTCCTCCGGGATCTCTCCCTCTTCCAGCTCCTCTTCCTCCTCGTCCAAGTCCTTGTCTGAGTACGTCTCCTCCGGAGTAACCTGAGAGAGGGTCGCCAGGGGCTCCTCCTCACACAGCCGGGGGCGCTTCGTTGGCACGCTGGCATCTGAGGCTGAATTGTCCTTCTTTGACGGTCCGGCCTCAGCTGCACCTAAGCCTTGCTTCCGTAAGCAATAGGCCTTGTGCAGCAAGAGTATGAAGTCCGGGGAGAAAAAATCCCCGGACCCTCCTTCCCCCGCAGGGAGGGGGGAAGGGGGTAGGGAAGGAGAAGGTATGTCCGAGGACGTAGGAGGGGGTGCCTGTGACCCTCCCTCCCCACCTAGGAGGTCTCCTGCCCCCTGAGGAGGGAGAGCTACAGCGAGATTAATCTCCTGCTCAACTGAGGCCGCCACTGCGGCGCAGCTCCTGCAGATTCCTGACTCTGCGGAGGTGCCTCTGCGTGTTCCGCAGGAGGGACAGCGTGGCTTGGTTGCCATGTTTCTAAGATTTGAATAAAAATTCAATAAACATGCAGTATTTTAACTTTTTTACCCTTTTTTAACCTTTTTTACTTCTCCCCTTTTTGTTCCTCTTGGGGGGAGACAGACAAAATGCTTGCCCCAAAGGAAATTAAACCCAGTACCAGTGCAACAAAATTAAGATAAAAGATTAAAATTTGGATAGAAAGTAAATAAATTGAAATAAAGCATTAACCAAAAATTTAGAAGTTCTTTCCCCCACCGGAGGTACTTGCGTTTCAGATGCTGGTACTGGATCCTGCCCCCGGCGCGACTATCCTGGCCCGCAGGCTCTACACGTGGTGGGCCTCACCACGTGGAGCCAGATCGGGACTGCGGGAGGGTAGTCGCCGGGTTTGCCGTGCTCCGAGAGAAGGCCTGAAGTGAAATTGCGCCCCCTTACAGCAGCAATCACTTTCGCTGCTTCCGCGATGCCGGGGAGACCGTTATCGCTGCCGCGTCTCTTCGTGCGCCTAGGAAGTGATTGGCGGTAGGCCCGAATGGCGGTCTTGCCTCTGGCGGTCTTGCCTCCAGCGCTCAGCCACCCTGGGGGCTTCGGCGCGAGGCAGAGAATGGCGGCGGTTGTCTTCTGGTCCGATTGATCTTGCCCGGAGCAGGAGAGAGGGAAGTCTCCCCTGACGCTGCAGGACACCGCTTACCTCCGTTCCCCGGCCCGAACAGGAGGGAGGGGGGGGGGGGGGAGAAGGAGCCGGCAGAAATTTAAAGCCGCAGGAGCTTAATCAGCTAAAGAAATGTAAGTAAGTTAGACCAATAAACTTAAATAAAATTAAGTAAGTAAGATTAAATAAAATTAAATAAAAAGTATTATCTAAAAGAAGGACTCCAGTAAGCCCAGGCTTACGGAACCCTCCAGCTGCTTGGAGGCTGAGAATACTGGAGTGAGTGGGTGGTCCCAGGGGTACTTATACCGCTCCACCTCCAAAAAGGTTGGGCTCAGCCTCCAAGCTGCTGGAAGGGTTGCGTAACCCAGAAGTAAAGGGACTGGACTGGAGTGACGATAAGGAAACTGGATTGAAGAGGCCAGGACAGATCTGTGAGAAAACTCATACCATCTCTTAAAAGTCCCTGATGACAGGAAAGATTCAGGTTCAGCATCGACCTTCATATTCTTTTTGAGACACAACCTCCAAAACCGAACACAGTATTCTACTACTACTACTACTAATCACTTTCTAGCACTACAAGATCTACGCAGTCCCTGCTTGATAGGGCTTACAGTCTATTCAAGAAAGACAAACAGGGGGCTAGGGCAAAACTAAGGGGAAATGTCTATAACACACATGGGAGGAAACTAAGTGGATCAGGTTCCAAAAGCAGCCTCAATGAGGTGAGCTTTTAGCCTGGCTCTGAAGAAGACCACAGATGGAGCTGGACATACTGGCTCAGGTAGTCTGTTCCAGGCAAGGTGGAATGAACTGTCTGGAGTTGGTAGTGGCAAAAAGGGAACAGATAGGTGATTGGCCTGATGAGCGGGTCCGGTGCTACCTCTTTTGCTGCCCTGTGTGAATGAAACTGTGCTGCCCCGTGCCTTGCCCCACCCCACCCTACGGATTCCAGAGGATCTCTTCACGAGCTTCTCTTCTGTAGCTACTTAATATGAGGATCTGAATGCAGTTTACAAATAAAGCAGAATAAGAGTAAGGCTACCAGGTTTCTACATGATTCAAGTGCCAAACACTAGTTACCATTAGGAAGTACTACAAATCTCTGCAAAAAGACCACTTAGGAGCCTATAGAAAACTTGTCATATCATAACAACACCGCAAAGACTCACACTTCACCAGCCCTACCTATGAAAAGGCAGTACTACAAATATGACACCATCCCCTAGAATACCCATACACACATTACTGAGAAAACAGAACAAGAGATTGCTACACAGAAACGACACGCTAACAGAAAACCGCACCTTGGTCACACATGCAAACCACAGACATACCTCATCAAATACAGAGCAGGGGGCCACAAATTATCAATGGAAATGTGAAGACAAAAATTTAACTGGGACCCCAAAAAGTCAGACTCTACATGTACTGCATCATCGGAGAAATAAAAATAGAAATGCAGTTCCTTTTGTACTGAACAAAATAAAAAGACAGAGATACACATTTTGCAAAACTAACTTCCAGTTAATAAATTCAAAATAAAATATTTTTTTTCTACCTTTGTTCTCTCGGCTTTTTATTTTTCCAGTCACGTTGATCCCAGTATCTCTCTTCTGCTTTCCTGTCTTCTCTTTCCAGTGTCTGCGGTCTTCTTGCCATTTCTCCTCTTGCCTTTTTCCATTCCTACCCTACAGGTTTGCAGCTTGTCGTGCTGTGAGGGCTTCTGTGCATCAGTGATGCTGAGAGCTAAACTATCGGTAGTTTAACTACTGGCAGGGTCTCCCAAGATGGACAGGTCTCAGCTGAGGTGCCAGACCAAGACAAACCACCCATCTGGGCAGCAGCAGAATGGGATAGTGTTGACGGCAGAGGATCACATTTCTGTGACAATGGCAACAACACCAAACTTAAACTGCGCGGAAGAAAGGCCCGGCAATCTACTTCTGTATCTAGCCATGAAAATCCAATGGATAGTTACAACAAAACAAATTGTGCTGTAGTGCTGGAAGATGAGACCCCAGGTCGGAAGGCACTCAACTAGCTACTGGGGAAGAGCTGAAGACTTTTCAGAGTAAAGCCATCATTTATGATGTGGTTGGATCAAAGCCCTCGTGACATCTGACTGCTGATGTAGCTGCACATGAAATGAGAGTCAGAAGCTGTAAAGATGTCTTACACATTGGAACATGGAACGTAAGAAGCATGAACCAAGGGAAGTTGGAGGTGGTCAAGAATGAAATGGATCGTGTACAACTTGATCTGTTGGGTGTCAGCGAACTGAAATGGACTGGCATCGGGCACTTTGCATCAGATGATCACATGGTCTACTATGCTGGAAATGAAAGACAAAGAAGAAATGGTGTTGCATTTATAATAAAGAAGAAACCTGCAAGAACCGTAATGAAATACAATGCAGTCTGCGAATGCTTAATCTCTATAAATCTATGAGGAATGCCTATCAACACAACTATAATTCAAGTATATCCCCAACAACAGCTGCAGAAGAGAATGAAATTGAAGAGTTCTATGAACAAGTACAAGCTGAAATTCACAGAACATGCAAACAGGATATCCAGACAGTCATGGGTGACTGGAATGCAAAAGTTGGCAACAAAGAAGAAGACAAAGTAGTTGGAAAATATGGACTTGGCAACAGAAATGAAGCTGGAGAAAGACTGATAGAATTCTGCAAGACCAACGATCTATTCATCTCAAACACCTTCTTCCAGCAACACAAGCGGCGATTGTTCACATGGACTTCACCCAATGGATTGTATAAAAATCAAACTGACTACATCTGTGGAGGTCAACGATGGAAAAGCTCTATAACATCAACAAAGACAAAACCTGGAGCTGACTGTGGTACAGATCATCAACTACTAGTATGCAAACTCAAGCTAAAGTTGAAAAAGAGCAAACCACTCATGAATGCAGCAAAATATGACCTTGAGAATTTAAAGACTGCCTGCAAAATCAATTTTCTGCTTTAGATACAAATGACAGAGGTCCAGAAGAGTTATGGAATGACATCAAGAAGGTTGTGTTGGAAGAAAGCAAAAAGTCTCTACAAAAGGTGAAAAAGAAAAAAACAGCCAAAGTGGATGACGGAAGAAACTCTGAAAATTGCCCAGAAACGCAGAGAAGCTAAAGCCAGAGGAGAAAGAAAGACAATCATAGAACTCAACAGAGATTTCCAACGTGCAGCAAGACAGGACAAGGAAAAGTACTACAATGACGCATGCAAGGAAGTAGAAGCAGAAACTATTAGAGGAAGAACAAAATCGGCTTTCCTAAAGCTACGAGAGTTAAAGAAAAAGTTCCAGCCTCGAATTGGAATCTTACAAGATGCTCAAGGTTCTATGTTGAATGATGCTGAGAAGATCAAAAAAAGATGGAAGGAATATACAGAGTTTTTATATGATAAAGATCAAGTGGACCAACAAACATTTCAACCTGTACCTTATGATAGGGAACCATTGGTGATGAAAGAAGAAGTTGAAGCAGCATTGAAAGCCTTATCAAAGAACAAAGCACCAGGCATTAATAGCATTCCCATAGAAGTATTACAGCAATCTGATGCAGCTGTTACCATACTTATAAGGCTCTGCCAAGAAATATGGAAGACAACATCATGGCCAACTGACTGGAAAAGATCTGTGTTTATACCAATACTAAAGAAAGGTGATCCAACTGACTGTGGAAATTATCGCACAATCGCTCTGATCCCACATGCCAGCAAGATTCTACTGAAGATTATTCAAAAGAGACTACTACCATACCTGGAACAAGAACTATCTGAAGTGCAAGCAGGGTTCAGGAAAGGGCGAGGAACGAGAGACATGATTGCGGATGTGAGATGGATCCTTGAAAAGACTAAAGAATACCAAAAGGATATCTATTTGTGCTTTATCGACTATAGCAAAGCTTTTGACTGTGTAAACTATGAGAAACTCTGGGCCACATTAAGAAGCATGGGTATACCAGAACACCTGATCGTACTCTTGCACAATCTGTGCATTGATCAAGAAGCAATAGTTCAAACGGAACAAGGAGAAACAGAATGGTTTAAAATAAGCAAAGGTGTAAGACAAGGCTGCATACTTTACCCCTACCAGTTTAATTTATATGCAGAACAAATCATCAGAGAAGCAGGATTGTATGAAGACAACAGAGGTGTGAAGATTGGTGGAAGACTCATCAACAACCTTCGCTATGCTGATGATACCACATTACTGGCTGAAAGTCAAGATGATCTGAAACATTTGCTTCTCACAATCAAAGAACATAGTCTCAAAATGGGCCTGCACCTTAATGTAAAGAAGACAAAGATCATGACAACTGGCATAATCAACAGGTTCATCGTTGAAGGAGAAGAAATTGAAATTTTGAATAACTTTAACCTACTTGGATCAACTATCAATAAAGAAACAACAAGCAGTCAAGAAATCAGACAACGCATTGCTCTTGGCAGAATGGCTATGAAAGACCTAGATAAGATTCTCAAGAGCAGAAATGTCTCTCTCCATACAAAGATTCGACTTGTTCAAGCCATGGTATTTTCAATAACATCATATGGATGTGAAAGCTGGACAGTGAAAAAGATAGGAAGAAAATTGATGCCTTTGAATTATGGTGCTGGCGGCGAATATTGTGTATACCATGGACTGCCCGAAAAACAAACCAGTCGGTACTAGAGGAGATCAAACCTAAGCTTTCTTTAGAAGCTCAGATGACAAGACTTCGACTTTCATACTTTAGACACATCATGCGAAGAGAGAGATCATTAGAGAAAGACATCATGCTTGGCAAGATAGAAGGTCAACGCAAAAGAGGAAGGCCAGCAATGAGATGGATCGATACAATAACAGCAGCTACGGGTATCAGTATGTCAACAATGAGCCACCTGACTGAACCAAACACAATTTAGGATAGCTATCCAGAGGGTCGCCATGAGTCGACTCCGACTCGACGGCACTTAACAACAATAACAACACCCTACAGTACATCTATCTCTACAAGAAAAATCCCCCAAAAGATGGGATGACACAACTGTACAAACACAGATGATCAAACCATTAGAACCCAAACTCACACGTCCATGTATATCATGCCCACAAATGGATTTTTTTGTCAGACTGTTCATGACAAGGACTTTTACCTCAATTTACAAACATTCCATTTTACTAAATTTACAGTTGTGGTCAACATTATTGGCACCCTTGCTGTTCAGCCCATTAATGTCCAATATCTCCTAAAAAAAGTGGCAGTGAAATGGCTTTGGACTGTATATGCACACATATATGACACACAAAAAAGTATAAAATAAAATATAAAGAGGCACTCCTGATCTTTGCCCAAACCCACCTTGAGAAACCATAATCCTTCTGGGAAAATGTTCTGTGGATAGATGAAACCAAACTTGAGCTCTTAAGAACATAATAAGAACATAAGATATGCCATACTGGGTCAGACCAAGGTCCATCAAGCCCAGTATTCTGTTTCCAACAGTGGCCAATCTAGGTCATACGTACCTAGCAGTTTCTTTGGCAATGCAGACCAACGATACATTTACAGGTGAAGAAATAAAACTTATAAGGAAAAGAACACCCTTCCTACAGTAAAATATGATGGAGGTTCCATATTGGGGCGGTTTTGATGCCTCAGGAACTGGAAGCCTGGAATGTATCAAAGGAATCATGAAGTCAGAGGACTACCAATGCATTTTGGAGCGAAATGGGCTACCTAGTGTTAGAAAGCTAGGTCTGGGTCGAAGGCCATGGGTCCTCCAGCAGGACAATGACCCAAACCATACATCCAAAAATACAAAGGAATAGTTAAAAAGGAAAAAATGGACTGTTTTAAGCTGGTCAGCAATGAGTCCTGATCTCAATCCAACTGAGAACTTTTGGAAACAGCTGAAATCTGCCCTTGGTAAAAGGAATCCTGGAAACATTTATGAGCTGGAACAAATCACAGTTGAAGAGTGGGAGAAACTACCAGCAGACAGATGTACCTTTTTTGTGACATCATCTGTATAAGTCTCCGGTGCCCGCCTCATGCCACCAGTAACCTATTGACAAAGAAGACTCACCGGAGAAACAAGTAAGCCAAAAGACTACAGCAAACGTTAGTGATAACAGTAAAATAATAAATGAGAGCAAGAAACTCCCAGCCCATGACAGTGCTTAATAGAAAGTGGGAGCATTCCAACCCCCCTGCTTGAAGGAAGGAACAGCCCCAACAGTAATAAGAAAGAAAGCGCAGCTTACCCGTGAAACTGAGAGAATCCGGACATGTGTTTGCCCAGGAACTCTGGGAGGGATATGGGACTAGACTGTTCCACTCCAGGAACTACAATTAGCAGGTAAGTCTAATTTCACCTTCCTGATCGTGTCCCAGTCTAGTCCCATAACCTCTGGGTCCATACCAGAGCAGTGAAACACACTTAACAACGGGAGGGACCTGGCAAACCAGCCTGAAGAACCGCTGATCTGAATGAGGTCTCCTCCGCCATCTGTACATTCAGACGGTAGTGCCTAGCAAAGGTATTGAGGGACGACCAAGTCGCCGCTCTGCAGATCTCCACCGGCGAAACTAAACGAGCCTCCGCCCAGGAGGTAGCCTGAGCCCGCGTAGAATGTGCTTTCACACCATTTGGCACGACTCTGCCCTGCAACACATAAGCCGACTCAATGGCCTCCCTAATCCAGCGAGCAATAGATGCCTTAGAGGCCGCTTCACCCTTCTTCGGCCCTGCGAAAAGCACAAAAAGTCTGTCCGACTTCCGAAAGGACTCCGTCCTTTTGAGATACTTCTTTAAAGCTCTCCGGACATCCAACAGATGGATCCTAGGAGCTGAAGAACCACCGCTATCTCTGTGCAGTACCGGCAAGGAAATTTCTTGGTTAACATGAAACGCCGAGACAACCTTTGGAAGAAAAGCCGGCACCGGCTGTAACACCACCTTAGACGGAAAGAAAGAAAGATAGGGCTCTCTGCAGGAAAGAGCCTGTAATTCGGAAACACGCCTAGCCGAGCACACTGCCACGAGAAACACCACCTTCACAGTAAGATCCTTGAGTGACGCCCTAGCCAGCGGCTCAAAGGGCTCCCCCACTAAGGCCTCCAAAACGAAGGGAAGACTCCATTTGGGAAAGACGTGTCGAACCGGAGGCCTAGCGAGAGACACCGCTCTGAGAAATCTTTTAACATCCCGCTGGACGCCCAGGGACTGACCCACCAGTCTGCCTCTGAAACAAGATAAAGCAGCCACTTGGACTCGCAACGAAGCCGTTGCTAAACCCTTTTCGAAACCATGCTGTAAAAATTCTAGGATCTGCGGAAGAGAAGCCCGTAATGCTTGGTACTGCCGCTCACCACACCAGGCCTCAAAAATCCTCCAGATGCGCACATAGGACAACGAAGTGGAACGCCTTCTGGACTTGAGCAAGGTAGAGATTAACCACCGGAGCATACCCTCGGGAGGTCAACCGCGCCCTTTCAAGAGCCAGGCCGTAAGAGAGAATCGACCCACGTGAGGCATGACTAGCTGCCCTTGAGATAACAGATCCGCTCTGTCGGGGAGACGCCAGGGCTTGGCCTCCAGCAACCGCACCAGGTCCCCGTACCAAGGACGCCGTGGCCAATCCAACGCAATCAGGATGACATGACCCCGGAATCCCTCCACTCTTTGTAGGACCCGGCCGATCAGCACCCACGGTGGGAAGACATACAGAAGCTGCTCCTCCGGCCAGACCTGTAAGAGAGCATCCAAGCCCTCCGGCATCCGTTCCCTGCGCCTGCTGAAGAAACGGTTGCACTTCGCCGACGCAAAGGTCACCATGAGATCCAACACTGGCCTGCCCCACCTGCGGACCACCATCTCGAACACCTCGGGATGCAGAACCCATTCTCCAGGATCCACTCTTACCCGGCTGAGGAAGTCAGCCTCCACGTTGTCTACCCCTGCTATATGGGCTGCCGACAGGTCCAGAAGATGGACTTCTGCCCAGGCACACAGAGCCTCGGCCTCGGACTCTAGAGACACACTGCTGGTGCCGCCCTGCTTGTTGACATAGGCCACCGCCGTCGCGTTGTCCGACAGTACTCGGACCGCTTGCCCGTCGAGAAGCGTCCAAAACTCCTGCAAAGCCAGCGACACCGCTCGTAGCTCCAACCGGTTTATCGCCCAGGCGCTTTCTTGAGCGTCCCAAAGCCCCTGCGCGAAGTTGCCCTGACAATGGGCTCCCCAGCCCAGCAGACTGGCATCGGTCATCACGGCCACCCATGCCAGCGATTCGAGGGACTTCCCTCTGCCCAGCGATTGGGGAAGCAACCACCAGAGCAGGGACTGACGAACCTCCTCCGGGCAGACTAGTTTCCGGGAGAGGGGGTCTCGCTGATGCGACCACCGGCGAAGCAGAGCCCTCTGCAAGGGCCGCATGTGCGCTCTCGCCCATGGGACCGTTTCTATCGTCGCCGCCATGGTGCCCAACAACTGCAGGTAATGCCACGCTGAGGGAGTTTGGAGCTTGAGGAACCTCTGCACCCGATTTCGCAATGCTAGGGCCCTTTGGTTGGTAAGAAACACTCTTCCGTTTTGCGTATCGAACCGCGCCCCCAGGTATTCCAGATTCTGGGAAGGCTGTAAATAACTCTTGGACATATTGACAATCCAACCTAGACTCTCCAACAGGCTGACTACCCGGGCCGTGGCCCGCACGCTGTCGTCGTGCGATTTCGCCCGGATCAACCAATCGTCCAGATAAGGATGCACGAGAATGCCTTCCTTTCGCAGAGCCGCCGCCACCACCACCATGACCTTGGTAAAGACCCTCGGGGCGGTCGCTAGGCCGAAGGGCAACGCTTGGAACTGAAAATGTCCGAACGGGACGGCAAACCTGAGGAACTTGTAATGTTCCGGTCATATGGGAATGTGAAGATAAGCTTCGGACAGGTCTAGAGAAGTGAGATACTCCCCCTGTCGCACTGCCACTATAACGGAGCGCAGGGTTTCCATGTGAAAATGAGACACGCGGAGACAGCGGTTGACTCCTTTGAGATCCAGGATCGGTCGAACACCTCCGTCTTTCTTTGGGACAATAAAATAAATGGAGTATCGACCGCACCTGGACTGATCTACGGGCACGGGGGCAATCGCTCTGAGGTCCAGTAATCACTGTACTGTCTGTCGTAGGGCAGCCCGCTTTGCCACAGTCCTGCCGGGAGAGAGCACAAAGGAGTCCCGCACGGGGCGTAAGAGCTCCAGAGCGTAGCCTTCGCGAACAACCTCCAACACCCACTGATCTGTCGTAATGCGGGCCCAGGCGGGAAGAAACTCCCGCAGACGTCCTCCCACGGGAATGGTGGACGACTGGGCCCCCCTCACTTCATTGGGACTTTTTAAGGTTAAGGGAGGAGGAGGAGGAGGAATGGAGACCGAAACCTCGGCCCGCCCCCCGAAACCCCCGGAAACCCTGGGTGCGGTAGGGAAAACGCCCCCGCTGCCCTGAAGCACCTCTCTGGGAGCGAAAGCGACGAAAATCCCGCAATTGACCCCGGGAACTCGATGCTCCCCGAGAGCCTCTGGGCTTGTCCTCCGGCAACCTTCCGCCCTTGGACTCCCCGAGGTCCTTGACCAGCTTGTCCAAATCCTCGCCGAACAGCAGACGCCCCTTAAAGGGCAACTTGCTCAACCGAGTCTTTGACGAAGTATCGGCGGACCAGTTACGTAACCAGAGATAGCGCCTCGCCGCCACCGCCAACGCCATACTCTTGGATAGCCCCCGCATAAGATCGTACTGGATATCCGAGAGGTAAGCGGCCCCTGACTCCAGACGTGCCGCTTCTCTCGCCAAAGGAGACTCTTGGCCCTCCTGAACTTTCCGAGCCCAACGCAGGCAAGCCCTAGAAACCCAGGCGCCGCAAATGGCTGCCTGCAGGGAGATAGCATTGACATCAAAAACTTGCCTGAGCAAGACATCCAGTTTCCTATCCTGAACGTCCTTGAGCGCCGCGCTACCCTCTACAGGAATGGTCGTCTTCTTGGTCACTGCCGAGACCACTGCGTCCACCCTGGGAGGTTGAAACATCTCTTTGTCCCGGTCTAATAAGGGATACAAACGGCTCATCACCCTGGCGCCTTTCAAGGGTGCTTCAGGGATATTCCATTTCTCTTGAATCATCTCCTGAAACACCCTGTGCACAGGGAAAGCCCTTTGAGTTTTCCTGAACACCTGCAGCAGCGGATCCTCCAACGCCTCGTCCTCCGCAGTCACCCTGGGAGGTTGAAACATCTCTTTGTCCCGGTCTAATAAGGGATACAAACGGTTCATCACCCTGGCGCTTTTCAAGGATGCTTCAGGGATATTCCATTCCTCTTGAATCATCTCCTGAAACACCCTGTGCCCAGGGAAAGCCCTTTGAGTTTTCCTGAACACCTGCAGCAGCGGATCCTCCAACGTCTCATCCTCCGCAGTCGCAGGCTCCGGCATGTTGAGCGCTTTAAGCGACTCTACAATGAGAGACGGCAGTTCTTCTCTCCTGAACACTCTCACCACCCTAGCCTGATCTTCCTTTTCAGAGATCTCACCCTCTTCTAACTCATCCTCCAAACATACGCTACGGGCACCCTCATCCGATAGAGGGCTCTCCGAGAGACCGGAGAGGTCCCCTAGATTGTCGTCCCCGCGAGGCTTCTTGCTCCTACTCGGGGAAGTGGACAGCCGCGGAGATGCCGGACGCTTCCCGGCTCCGCTGGATTCGCCCGGCAAACCGTGCTGCAAAAGGTCACTAAAAGCCGAATTCTGAAGAAGCGCCACAAACTGTTGAGAGAAGATGGCAGAGAGCTCATTGGGGAACACCATGGCAGAAGCCGGGGCGCCCGAACCTGAAGATGTTCCTGGCAGTGGCTCCTCCTGCGCCAGGTCCGGTATTCATGACGCCGAAGCCTCTGGCAAGGACCCCGGAGCCGAGACTGCTTGCGAGGGGGGGTTATCCAGCTCCCGGGCCTCCCCTGCACAATCTTTGCAGACCCCTGCATTTGTGCCTTTCCGCGTCCCACACATGATGCAAAGGGGTTTGGAGGGCATGATAAAACACCGTTGTCTCAAGCGCAACCCGGGTGCTAAAAGTGAATGGCCTGGGGCACCCGAAAAATGCAGCTCCGACTCTAAACCAGAGCTGCAGAGGGCAGACAGAGAAATCCTAACCTGAAAGCTTCTCTGCTTCTAACGTGGGACTACCCCAAGAGTGGAAAATAGACTGCCCCCTCACAATGCACTGAAGAATAGATGCCAACCTGCTCTATTTCTCCCTAGAAATGGCTGAGCAGTTCAGTTGAAAAGACCAGGAAACCAAGAAGTCCGGCCCGTGCAGAAACCGCGTCTCCACCACGAGGCAGGGCCGCGAGGCAAAAAGGGCGCGAAAACGCGCTGACAAGCAAAGAAAGGGAGCCGCGGTCTCAGACCGCACCGCAGACGCGATCACAGTAAAAAAATGAAAAAACCCCTGTCCGGGCTATGGCCCCGGAAATAACAGCTGCCCTTGCCCGTGAGGCCCCCGAACAGCAAATCAACACTTTCTTCCCCCCTCAAAGCACACTCACCGCACAGATCCCGATCAGCGGGAGAGATAGTGAGAGAGAGAGCAGCCGAACGCGCTAGCAGGCACAGACATCCGCGTGGCGCCGGCTCACTCTTAAACCAGAGTTTCACCTCCGGATCTGGACCGGGCCGCTGCTGCGTCTCAGGCAAGACCTCTGAAACAGCTGGCCCCGGTATAGTGCGCTGCCCCGAAGAGAAAACCAGGTGAAGGTGGGGGAGGAGGAGAAGGGAGAAGGAGGGAGAAGGAGGACTCAGAGCCAAAGAGCTGGAGTGCTCCAAATTTAAAGCAACAGACTGTAAATGAAATAAAAAACTTCTAAAACAAAACCCCATTAACTAAGATGTCTCAATTGTTTCTCCTGTGAGCCCGGGACCCCCGGGCTCCCAACTATCCAGCTGCTTGGAGACTGAGGTGACTGGTGGCATAAGGCGGGCACCGGAGACTTATACAGATGATGTCACAAAAAAGGTGGAGTTTCTCAGTCTCCAAGCTGCTAGATTGGATTGGGAACCCAGAGGTTATGGGACTAGACTGGGACACGATCAGGAACGCCAGGTTCATCGTTGAAGGAGAAGAAATTGAAATTGTGAACAACTTTAACCTACTTGGATCAACTATCAATAAAGAAGCAACAAGCAGTCAAGAAATCAGATGACGCATTGCTCTTGGCAGAATGGCAATGAAGGACCTAGATAAGATTCTCAAAAGCAGAGATGTCTCTCTCCATACAAAATTTTGATTTGTTCAAGCCATGGTATTTTCAATAACATCATATGGATGTGAAAGCTGGACAGTGAAAAAGATAGACAGGAAGAAAATTGGTGCCTTTGAATTATGGTGCTGGCGGCGAATACTGTGTATACCATGGACTGCCTGAAGAACAAACCAGTCGGTACTAGAGGTGATCAAACCTAAGCTTTTTTTAGAAGCTCAGATGACAAGACTTCGACTTTCATACTTTGGACACATCATGCGAAGAGAGAGACCATTAGAGAAAGACATCATGTTTGGCAAGATAGAAGGTCAATGCAAAAGAGGAAGGCCAGCAATGAGATGGATCGATACAATAACAGCAGCTACGGGTATCACTCTGTCAACAATGAGCCGCCTGACTGAAGACCGAACACAATTTAGGATAGCTATCCAGAGGGTCGCCATGAGTCGACTCCGACTCGATGGCACTTAACAACATCAGCTTTCTATTTCCTTCTTTCACTTCCTGCTCAGCCTATCTCCTCTAACTCTCCCATTTTGTCTCACTCCTTCCTCAGCTTGTTCTCCCTTTTTGTCTCTCACTATCCAATTCTCCCCATTACATTTGCACCCTCTATACTAACTACCCCCTCAACCCTCAGCTACTGTGCTTTATCTCTCATCTCCTCACCAGCTTCAGCTCCTTCCCTGTGGTCCCCTTTCCCCGGCTTCCAGTCTCTTTTCTTATCCCCACCCAGTCTCTGATTACCCCGTTTTACAATCTTACCAGCTCTATGTCTGTCCATCCATCTCACCCAGCTACTTACCTATTCTCCATGGCCTTTCCCCACATTGTTCCACCTTCCCAGTATTTACCCCCTTCCCTCCCATTCCGCATCTTTTTTTTCTCTCTTCTCCTTTCTCCCACACAGTTCAGTATCTGCTCATCCCCTTACCCCATGGTCTTGCATCTCCATGATCCACCCCCCCCCCCCAACAGTACAGCATTGTCCCATTCCTTCTCTCTTCATTTCCATGCTCCAGCATATGTCCCTTCTCTGTTCTCCCTCCCTGGCAGTCTGACAGCTTCCCTATCTCCCCCCTCCACCAATATCTCCCCTCTCTCCCTTCCCTGCAATCTAGCATCTCCCAGTTCCTTCTCTTTTCCTTAATTTAACCTGTGTTCCAGCACCTCCCCTCTCTATTCCCTCTTCCAGTATCTCCCTTTCCTCCCCCCAACAATTCAGCATCTCTCTCACTCTTTCCCTCCCTATTCCTTCACCCCCTGGTACAGTATCTCACTGCCCCTTCTTTCCCTGTCCTCTCTGCAGTCCAGGCTCTCCCATTTCTCTATCCCCTTCTTTCCAGCATCTTGGTTCTCCTCTCCATACTAAGGACTTTTTGATGACCACCACTCTTCCTCCCAGTAATCAGCAATTCACTTTCTCTTTCTACCCCCCCCCCATCTTTCTACACCCCCCCATCTTTTGCCACCATTGCCACTACACTAGCAAAAAAAAAAAAAAAAAGCATACTTGTGTAGCCTGTAGGATCCTTCAGGCTCTGTATGCGCTGAAGGTCCAATGCATCTCCTCTCCCTCTGATGCAACTTCCTTTTACAGAGTGGTGGGAACACATCAGACCTTCAGCGTGTACAGAACCTGAAGGATCCTACAGGCCATACAACTTTGCTTTTTCTTATAAAAGTGTAGTAGCGGCAGTGGCAGGAGGTAAGATCTGCATGCCGCCACGTTGGTGAACCTGGGTCTGGCCAACCCACTATGCCCTGCCGCCCTGCGCGAGGGCACAATATGCACAGGTGATTGCGTCAGCCCTGTAGATGAGTAGAGTTCCCAAGGAGGGGTGAAGAGAAAGATAAGAGAGGAGAGGTAAAGAGGAACTGCAGAATGAATGAAGTAGACTGCTTGCCAGTCTCCTACATATTCTAGGTGAGGCTTCAGCAATGCCCTGTAGAGGGGCATGATCACTTGCTTCTTCCTGTGCATTCCAGCATCCTTGTGGCCATTGCCATTTTAATACATTGGAAGCAGAATCATCTACGTGCAGTATAGTCTCAGACAGACAGTTCTCTGATCTTGATTAATGCTGAGATAACAGCTTGTAAGGTGAGACTGTCAAACAGTTTCACTAAGGTAACCACTAGGACAGCGATGGCGAACCTATGGCACGCGTGCCAGCTGTGGCACGCGAAGGCCTTGCAGCTGGCACGCGTGAAGGTCCGCAGAAAAAGAAAAAGCGGGCTCTGGCTGCTGCCGCGGACGCGGCAGCATGCAGTGTCCCGCGGGGCCCCCTCCGCCCACTAAGCCCCTCTGCAAGGGCTTTCAGATTCGCGAGGGAGACAGCGTCTCCCTCGCGTCTCTGTTAAGCCCGCAGGGGCTAATGGGAAATTTCCCATCAGCCCCTTTAGACGCGAGGGACTGATGGGAAATTTCCCATTAGCCCCTGCGGGCTTAACAGAGACGCGAGGGAGACGCTCTCCCTCGCAAATCTCAAAGCCCTTGCAGAGGGGCTTAGCGGGCGGAGGGGGCCCCACGGGACATTGCATTCTCCCGCTGCCGCGGCAGAAGCCAGAGCCAGCTGCTTTTTTTTTTTTTTTAAATTTGCCATGGGGGGTGGGTTAGGACTGCTAATGGGCTAGGGGGGGGGGGTTAGGACTGCTAATGGGCTAGGGGGGGTTAGGACTGCTAATGGGCTGGGGGGGTAGGACTGCTAATGGGCTGTGGGCTGATGGGGGCTGTCTGGAAATGGGGTGATGGGGGGTTAGGACTGGTAATGGGCTATGGGGGGGGGTTAGGACTGCTAATGGGCTAGAGAGGGGGGGGTTAGGACTGCTAATGGGCTAGGGGGGGTTAGGACTGCTGATGGGGAGGGGTTAGGACTTGAGGTGGGCTGTTGGGTGGGGTTAGGACTGGAAATGGGCTGATGGGGGGTTAACACTGGAGGTGGGCTGATGGGGTTAGGACTGGTAATGGGCTATGGGGGGGTTTAGGACTGATAATGGGCTATGGGGGGCTGGGACAAGAAATGGGCTGATGGGGAGGGGTTAGGACTTGAGGTGGGCTGATGGGGTTAGGACTGGTAATGGACTGTGGGCTGATGGGGGGGTTAGGACTGGCAATGGGCTATGGGGGGCTGACTGGAAGTGGGCTGATGGGGGGTTAGGACTGGAAGTGGGCTGATGGGGGGTTAGGACTGGTAATGGGTTATAGGGGGGGGCTTAAACTGAAAATGGGGTGATGGGGGGTTAGGACTGGAAGTGGGTTGATGAGGGGGGGGATAGGACTGGTATTGGGTTGGGGGGTTGCTAGGACTGGAAATGGGTTGGGGGGCTGCTAGGACTGGAAATGGGCTGATGCAGGGACTAGAAGGGAATGGATGCTGGGTGAGGCTGGAACTAGAAGGGAGCTGGTGTTGGGGGAGGATTAGAATGGGATGGGGCTGGGAGAGTAAAATGGAGAGGGGAAAAATATTTTGTGTGGGAGGGATAAAAAATCTACAATTGGCCGGGTATTGGGAGAGTAAGTGGGGATTGAGGATGGAGGGGTAAATTTTGAGTAGATGAAATAGGAATGAGGAAAGAGCAAAAGGAGAAAGATTAGTATGTTAAAGCAGATGTAGAGAGAGAATAGAAAAAAACCCCAAGAAGACAGAAGAAAGGACAAATGGACAGCAGATGGAGAGTTAGCAGAAGACACGAAGAAACCAGAAGAAAGTGGCTGGAACAATTGCAACTGAAAAAAAATGCACAAAAGGTAGAAAAATATCTCTTTATTTTGAATTTATTAATTGGAATATGTCAGCTCTGGGAAATGTGCATCATTAATTTTTGCGCTTTGTTTAGTACAAGAGGAAATTAATATATAGTTTTATTTCTACAGTGTTGTTGTATATTCCAAGTTTGGCTTTTGGGGTTCCCAGTTTAATTATTGTCTTCCTGTTTCTAAATTGTGATTCCTTGTTTGGTAATGGTCTGTTCTGCATGTGTAACTGAGCTGAGGTATTCTGTTTATATAATTCCTATTTGACATTGCCATTTGTTCTTTCCCCAGTAGGTCATGTATTGTTGTTCTCTGAGATGTATTGGTTTAATATTTGCAGTGTTGCCTTTTGATAGGTAGAGTATGGTGCTTTGTGAGTCCTGGTAGTGCTGTTAGGATACGGCGGGTTTGCTATGGGTTCTAAATGGGCAGCGTTTGTAGTAGTTCCTAATGTGCCTGGCGGTTGGTACTGGATTATAGTAATGTAGAAACCTTTTAGTCTTTCTTTATCCATATACTCATTAAGAGGCATGTTTACTAAAAGTTAGTGTATGGTAACATTATGCAAATATTTATGCAAATGAAGCACCTTATGCAAATGGAGCTTTAATTGACGTGCTGGCACTTTGAGGAAATTCTTTGGTTTTGTGCGGCAGTTTGGGCACTCGGGCTCAAAAAGGTTAGCCATCACTGCACTAGGAGTAATCTAATGATTAAAGATGTAGACTAAGAGACCAGGGTTCAAAACCCAAAGGCATTCCCTCAGGTACAAATTTAGATTGTAAGCTCTCTGAGGGCAGGGAAATAGCTGCTGTACCTGAATATTAAGTCGCCTTGCGCTAGCAATGAAAAGACATAAGCTAAATATAAAAAATGGGTATTAAGTTATAAGCTTTCTTTAATTCTGATAGAACAAGAAGACTGGCTGAATTCAGAATAATGTACTCTGATTGGGCTTTCTGTCATCCAACGTCCCTGTATAAATGTTGATTTGTATATCTTATAACAGTCCTGTTCGTTGCCATACCCCATGGGTTCTCAACCCACTCCTCAGGACACCTCTAGCCAGTCAGATATTCAGGATAACCACCAAACATGCATGAGAGAGATTTGCACAGAATGGAAGCAGTGCATGCATATCTCTCTCATACATATTCACTGTGGTTATCCTGAAAACCTGACAGCTGGGTATGCCCCCTGATGTGACACTTTTATAGTTATAGTTAGTTATTTATCTTTAGACTATTCCTGAATATATATATATAAAGGACTTAAAGCGATTAATGCAATTAACAGACTTGCTAACCGCATTTATCGCACTAACCGGGATACTTAGCAGCACTAACATGGTTAGTACTGCTGAATATCTGCGGGTGCGCTGCTAGGCTCCCTGATGCACTTTCCACATGTTAATGTTCATCCAGAATGCACAGAAATCGCAACACTCATGCCACACATTAGTAAAAGAGCCCCAAAGTGTACTAACGATCCAGTGGGCAAAGGTAAGATGGTGGTAAAACATGAATATGGACAACAGTTTCCATTCAATTTAATTTCACCACTTACATTCCACGCCATACCCTAACGAGATCTAGACAAATCCCTTCCATTCCCATTTCTTATTTGATATACTGCTTTTCTCCTGTAGGTATCACAACAGTTTAAAATCAAATAAGCACAAAATTACAGTAAAATCATTAGTAAAATTATAGAACATAACAATGATCACAAAATTAAATAGTCTGCATTCAACAGCAGGCAGACAGTACATTAACAGAATGAAAATAAACTATTCACTACCTCGACACAATCAGACTAGACAGCATTGAACACTGCACAAATATGACACACAATAACAATGTGCCAATTAAGACAGTCTGACATCATGACTTCCCACCCTACATATTTATATCCCAACTGGCTTGAAAAACCAGATGACCCAGACTTTGTTAATTAAGACTGCGTAGATCAAGATGAAAGACCTGAGAGAACAGTCAACCCTCATAGAGACCAGGCGTGTTTCAGTCTGGAAACCAGTTCTAGGCCCAGAGCAGATATTGAGTGCTGCTGCGGCATTGTTCTAAGAATCTAAGGGAACACACTGTGCCTTTAAGAGATATTGCATAAGGCTGTTTGCAGTCTCATGCATATTCTTTCCAGTTGTGCACCTCTTCATTCTACTCTGAAGTAGAAGCTATTTTGCTGTCTCCACTCTCTATGATTCTGGGAAGTACTTGTTTACACCACTCGATTTACCCCTAATTATGCCATTCACAAATTCAAACCATCCTCCTCTATTTCAGGTACACCTTAAATATGTTGCGTTTCCACAAGAGTTGAAAGCTGTATTTATTGTTCATAACACTTATTTGTTTCTAAAGCTTGGAGAAAATGTTTGTGAATCTTCTAGGAAGATCTGTTCTTTTTCCACAAATTATACTCAAAATATGATTAGATCCTATTCTAAACATTTATAAGAGAGAAAGATATCCTTATTCAATAAACAAGTGGGGAAAGCATACAGAGCATAGCTCATGTAAATCTTTCCAAACCCTCTGTTGTGTTTATGTGCATGCATACACCCATCTGTTTGTATATGCATTGCCTCTGTTTATGTATGTGTCTTGTGTATGTACAGTCAAACCTCGGTTTTCGTATGCCCTGGTTTTCGTACGATTCGGTTTTCGTTGACTTTTTTCTTCAAGATTTTGTTTCGGTTTTCGTACGTTGTCTCGGTTTTCGTACAGCATTTTACCCCCCCCCCCCCCGTACCTGCCATGGATTAGCGTGAGCCAGCGATCTCCCACGGAGCTTGAGCCAGCGATTCTGCGGGACCTCTGGGGAGCCGAGGAGTTCAACGCTCCAGCGTGGCCTGCCCGAAACTGCTTCCTGCCCCGGACTCTCCCCCGATTGACGTCTGCCTGCTGCCTCTTCCCCTGCACATCCCTTGAACCGGGACAGGAGCTGGTGACCGAATCTGCTTCTCCTTGGCGGCCCAGTCTCCCGCCGGGGCCCCTGCCCTCCCGATTGGATTCTGGGTGTCCTGCAGGCCTGCACACGCGGCCTCTCCTTGAAACCTTGCAGTCTGCAGCTGCAGGCTCCTGCTGGCACAGCCCCACGCTGTTCTCTGACTCTTACCTGTGTCAGGCTGCTACCTTAGGGGGGCCGGAGGCAGCCTAAGACTCTCTGTCCCACTGTTTCTCAACTGCCTGCTGCTTGGCTGACACTGCCTCTCCACCTCTCCCGACACTGTGTAGGAGTGGCTGCCCTACAGGCTGGTGTGACTTCGGGCACTGTCCTCTTTCTGGTGCCCTTACTTTTGCTGACATTGGCACTACCTCTCCTGACACTGTGAGCTTGGTAACTGGGTGTGATGGCTGCTAAGTTAAAGGCAGGCTGGAGCCCCGATTGTGCAGACGGCCAAGATGGCTGTTCCCACCTCCGCTGCTGGTGGTGATTGCTCGATCCCCAGAGGGGAGAGCAGCTGGAGCTGGCTGGAGTGCGTCCCATATGCCAACAAAAGTCTTCAATAAAGGTAAAAGTGATGTTACATGCTCATTTATCCATTTCATTAGTCATTTATATGTATTTCTCATTGTTTTCTGTATGTAAAAAGATAGTTATTCTCTATAAAATGTATTTTTTGTCAATATTTTTGGGTGTCTGGAACGGATTAATTGAATTTACATTATTTTTTATGGGAAATCTTGCTTCGGTTTTAGTCCGTTTCGGTTATAGTCAGACTTTTTTGAACGGATTAATCATGAAAACCGAGGTTTGACTGTATATGTGTTTTGTCTCTATGGGGCAAGTGTAGTAAAATGCATTAGTCTTTTGCAACTAAAGTGGCATGTTAGTACAAATAGTGTCGCATTAGCTGCAAAAGCTGTGCATGTCCCCAACAGATAATGCCGCAAAAATGCAGAGATCACACTGTGGCAGCAAAGCGGATGAAGCTAATGCCACCCATTGAAGTGGCATTAGTTGCTCTTGTGATGTCTGCAAATATGTGGTTTCCACGCACTTCTGATGCTTGTCATAACTGCTTGTTGCAGACACGCCTACACCCACATACATGCGCTGCTAATGCATGGTATGCAGAAATTGGCAAAAATTCCCTGCACTATCTTGATTTGGCCCGGGTTAGCTGTTAATGCAGCGTATTCGTCTTGCGTTATAGCCACATTAACAACACGCTTTAGTAAACATGCCTTTATGTGTGTGTGTGTGTGTGCACATGCATATTTCTGTTTTGTATGTTTGTCTGGTGTGTGTGTATGTTTATTGGGTGCTGGTATATGTATTCATGTTTGCCAAGAAAACCCAGGGGCTGCTGATTTGCCAGGAGTCAGCACTGACTTAATGGCATTAAAAAAAAAAACAAGTATGTTGTGATGTCCAGCATTGGGTGGGGCACCGCATTTGCAGATTTCACTGGCTCTCGGCATATCCACTCCACTCCACTCCACTCCACTCCCAGATGTCGCAATCCAGTCCTGGTTTTGTAAAACGCCAGTTTGTCTGAATCTATCTATCATTCCAAGCACACTCTGACCGGGAGAAAATCCCACGAAAGTCCAAGACTCAGGACAGCGTGCTCTTCTGTGCAGAAGCTGTGGAATGAGTCATGGCTTCAGACACTCCCCAACAGTATAGCAAATGCACATGTCACAGCACAACTATGGCAGCAAAGTCTTTTCACCTCTCCCTTAAAATCCTCAGATAAGAGGCACAGTTCTCAGCTCCCTCCACCAGAAGAAACAGTTACAGTGGATCTCACAGCTCTATTGGCTGTGAAAGCATCCCTCCCTCCCTCCCTCCAGGTTGTTCACTATTCACCTGAACCCTCCCACAGGCTGCTTCTTGAGTTCTGTGCTATCTTGTTCCCCAAACGCAATAGATTCCCTGGGTTGCTCCTGAGCCTCTCCTCCCTTGCACTGCCTGGCCATATGCCTGGCCCCCCAGCCTAAGGCCTTGGTTGCTTATGAACTAACACAATCTACCTGTGTGTCCCCTCCTAATTGGCTTTTCTGGTTCTTCCTGAGGAGGGCCTTCCTATCCCAAGGGCTTCTGGGACATGTAGTGTGACTGACCTTTCACAATGTACATATGTTTGTGTATCACCGCAAAATGTGATTGCATGGGTGTCTATGCATTCTTGCATGTGTGTGCATTAATGCTTTATTTATTTTACAGGTTTTTTATACCACTTTATCATTTCAATCAAAGTGGTTTACATTGTAACTTAACTTTGTAATGTATGTTAAACAGGGACATTGATAACTTGATATTTCTGAGGCAATGGAGGATGAAGTGACTTGCCCAAGGCCACAAGGAGTGCTAGTGAGAACTGAACGCTGGTCTCGTGGTTCCAAAGCCAGTGATCTACCCATTAGGCTACTCCTCCACTACAGTGCTTGCATGGGTGGACATGTTAGTGCTGTTTCTCTGTGTGTCTGTGACCAGGACAGGAGATGAGAGGGGAATGCTATTTGACAGATGCAATTCTATAATCGTAATGTTACCATGTGAATCAGTGTATGCTGCAGCTGTTAGAACAGCTTTTCCTATAGAAATGCATTGAGATATTATTTTAGGGGAGGAGAGGTTTCAATTCTCTTCCATCTCTTACCACATGCAGAAGCTTAACTTGTACATCACAGAAAGTTTCTCCAACTAACTCACTACCTCTTTTCCTGTGACTAGGACAGTATTCCATTGCTCCACCCCCACAGCCTTTCATTGGCTGGATCCTACCCATGGTCTCTGCTGCTAGTTGCATTGGAAAAAGGACAAATTCACTCAGATAGAGGGGGGCTGGGAAAGCAGGGGGGAATTACTACTACTATTGATAGGGTTGCCAACTTTTTCACCGAGAAAAACCCGACACCTGTGGCTCGCCATGCTCCACCCATTCTCCGCCCCTAGTCCCACCCCTGCCCCGCCCCCAGCCCCACCCCTGCCCCGCCCCAGTCCCACCCACAAAAATTACCAAGATTCAGTCACACCCCCCTCAGTGTTGGTTCTCACACCCCCCTCCCCTCAGTGCTGGTTCACTCACTCACCCCCCCTGCTGACTCACTCACCCCCCTCCCCTGCTGGTTCACTCACCCACCCCCCTGTCACTCACTCACCCCCTCCCCTGCTGGTTCACTCACACCAACCCCCCTCCCCTGCTGGTTCACACCAACCCCCCTCCCCTGCTGGTTCACTCACACCACCCCCCCCTCCACTGCTGGTTCACTCACCCACCCCCCTGTCACTTACTCACCCCTCCTGTTGGGTCACTCACTCACCCCCCCCCCCCTCCCCTGCTGGTTCACTCACACCAACCCCCCCTCCTCCACTGCTGGTTCACTCACACCACCACCACCACCACCCTCCCCCCGTGCTGGGTCACTCACACCATCACCCCCCCCCCTCCCCTGCTGGTTCACTCACACCATCACCTCCCCTCCCCTGCTGGTTCACTCACATCACCACCCCCCCTCCCCTGCTGGTTCACTCACACCACCACCCCCCCCCTTGCTGGTTCACTCACACCATCACCCCCCCCCCTGCCCAACCCACTGCTTCTGCTTTGTACAGAGCAGCGGCTGCAATACACTTACTTTGAAAAGTAAAGACAAACTGTGTAAGGAGCCCTCCGGTCATCGCAGAGCCCGAGGAAGTGATATCATGGGGGCGGGCTCCTCACAGGTTGTCTTTCCTTTTCAAATTAACTTTATTGCAGCTAAAGTTAATTTGAAAAGGAAAGACAACTTGTGAGGAGCCCGTCCCCCATGACATCACTTCCTCGGGCTCTGCGATGACCGGAGGGCTCCTTACACAGTTTGTCTTTACTTTTCAATGTAAGTGTATTGCAGCCGCTGCTCTGTACAAAGCAGAAGCAGCGGCTGCACTGCTATGGGGAATCGCGTTAGCGTTCGCGCCGCAGACTTCGGCACAAAAGCCGGTTTTTTGCTCTGGCCGATCCCGATCTTGCGGCCAGAGCAAAAAAACGGCTTTTCAATGGCCGGTTTTACATCTGTGCCGGCAGCCGGCCTGGCCATGGAAAAACCGGCCAGGCCGGCTGAAAACCGGCTGGTTGGCAACCCTAACTATTGATCATTTGCATAGCACTATAAGGTGTACACTGCACTGTAGAGAGACAACCCAACAGCTGGGGACTAGGATATGTTAGAGGAATGGTAAGGAAACACATAGTTGGAGAGCAGGAGACTAGGATAACTTCAAACTTTACATAAGCCAAGCTACTCAACTCCAGGAGGGAGATCCCAGGCCATTGCTGGATCTCTGACGCTCTACAATGCACCATGATGGGACTGTCAGAAATCCAGGAATACCCCAAATCTCCTTCCAGGAACAGGACAACCTGGCAGGGATGCCCGTGTGAAAATCCCACTTACTTTTATAATTATCAGAGACATTTACCAAGCCTACTAAATCCTGGAGAAATTCTGTTTAACCTACTACTACTACTTCTTATCAGATAGAGGTTTTAAACTCAGAAAAATATCCAGACATCCAACAGTGGTCAGTCCTAACCTCTCGAGTGCTGAGCACATCTGACAGCACCCCCCATCCCTAAACTTTGGACCTTAGGTAGCATGTCCCTAGCTTACCAGTTTCTTAATTTAGCCCAGCCCATGACAACAGAATTATTTGCCAGTAAACATAACAACCAATTGGAAAGCAGTACAATTCAGTCAGTAGCTTCCATAGTAGAAATAACAGCAAAGAAAATGAAATATATATGTGACTAATTTAAAATGCAGTACATCACAGCTAGGGAACTATTAGTAATGTGTGTGTGTCTGTTGTGTGTTCTGTGTGTGCTGTTTATGTGTTAGGTCTGTGGATGGAGTAGCTAGGAATGGTAGGGCATTTGTAGGTTCCATAGGATGGGGATGGGGTCAGATGCAGGGAGGTAGTTTTGGGGGTAGGGGTAGTTTTCAGGGTGGTGGGGCAGTTATGTGGAGTTGTGTTTTAAGGGGGGGGCGTTGCAGAGAGGCAGTTTTTAGTTATAGAGTAGTTTTTAGGTGGTAGGGCAGTTGCAGGAGGGATTACATTTTGCCAGTATGGCAGTTTTTGCAGTGGTGGGGAAGTTATGGAGGGTATTTTTTAGGGGTGAGGTAGTTTGTGGTATAGTGGGGCAGTTGAGAGGGTGTCGTTTTTGGGGGTGGGGCAGTTTGCAGAGTATTGGGGCAGTTGCAAGATGTTCTTGGGGTGGAGCATTATGTGTAGGTGGGGCAGTTTTGAGAGTGTAGATTTTGGGGGTAGGGCAGTTTGCACGGTGGTGAGGCAGTTGTGTGGAAGCCTGGAGCTAATAAAATGGTCAGTAGTGTTCATTTTAAGATATGTAGGGATAGACACCACCCTCCCCAACAATTACCAAAAATCAAGGTTCCTATGGGGGGGGTTGGTGTCTGAGGGGGCACCAGTTCCCCCCCCCCCCCAAACGCTGTGCCATGGCATCGGGGTCTTCCCCAATGACTGGATCATCTGAGGTGAAATGTCAAACCTCACCTCAGATGACCCGCCAGGAAAACCTGCCAAAGCTTGTGCAATATACAGGGGCTGCTAATGCAGACCCCTGTGCGTATATGTTTGGCTTTATTTCTCTGTTTAGCACTGACCTTTTGTGCATGGTTAATTTGCATGCTGTTTACTTACAGCATTGCTGCGTAAAAGGTCAACACTAAGCTTGTACTAGAGCTTTAAGCACCGGGCTGTAGCGCAATGTTTCTGTATCGGCCCCATCGATTGTAAGCACTCTGGGACAAGAAATTACTTACTGTACTGAATGTAACTTCTCTTTCCCTTGATTCTTAAATTTCTAATACAAATATTCCAATTCCACTATTTATTTTGTAAAGTTAAAATCTTTTTTCCATCTACTTAAGCTCCCTCATCAAATGCTAGCTAACATGAATGACCCTTCATTATCTATGGCAGTTGGAACATTCCCTTCCATATATCATCCAGTTTCACCTAGGATTTCATCAAGGCTCCTTCCAATATGAACTGTGAGACTTAGATATATTTTCCCATGTCTTGCCCGACTGCTAGATATTCAAATCCTTTTTGGGAAGTAATAAAAATGGGTATGAAGATGACCTTTAGAGACACCCAAGTGACGTCTTCACCCTACAAAGCTCCTCCATGACACAAGCACACAGCAGCAATGCCTATGGTGGAAAGCAATTGGCATTATTTGTTCCAGTTTCTGAATCCTTGGCACTAATGAAGTCACTAAAAAAACAAAAACTGTAAATGCAACATAGCTTTCTTGTGGGTAAAGAAAACAGTGCTAATCAAAGGAGTCATCTTTTCAAAATGATTGGGAGTGCTAAACCCAACAGAAATTACCCTTCTCGGAAAACAATGAAGGGGTTTGCTCATTACTGGAGGTGCTCAAGCACCCTTTGCACTCACAGAGTGGCACCCATATTGCTTGTGCAATGATAAACAGAAAAAAAATATCTTTTTGTCCCAAAGTTTCCCCCAAAGCTTGGGGTCTTGGTGTTTCAGAGCCACCATGAGTTCACTACACAAGATGTTTTAATGTAGGTGCCTGCACATCATAAATGCTGATGAAGGAGATAATTATTAGTTACTAACAGGGTCATTCCAAGCCGCGAATAGCGGGAATGGATGTCCATCCTCATTATTCGGCTCCTCTGCTGACCCCAACTAACTTCCCCGTACGTTGTATGGGGAGGTTAGATGGGGGCAGGAAAGGGGTGGTACAGGGGTGGAGTTAGGGTGGACAGTGGGTAGTCCACAGCCCCCGATGTACAGGGCCAATTCCAATGTTGGCCCTGTATGTCTGGCAGACTGGCAGGGAACTTATTCCACCTATGAGGTGGAATAAGTTCCCCTAGTCGGCGAGGGACAGCAGGCCCGGGCGGCAGCAGAGGAGGTAGGAGGGGGTGGAGGAGATTCCCCGCAGCTCGACCCTGGCCTTGGGAGGCCAGATCGGGGGTTGAGCTGCAGGGAATGAAAAATCTGGTCGGTGATTGCTGCTCCTGAATGGAACCACAGTGCCATAGCAACTGGACATCATGGCACCGCAGTTCCATTCAGGAACCTTGACTGAGTTAGCCAGGCTAGGCCTATACATGCAGGCCGACCAGGATAAGGGTCTCAGCCTGCACATACAGGCCCGGACGCGATTCTGATCCCGCGGGGCTAGACGTGACCCAGAGGATCAGAATCCCAACTAACTCTGTGAATCCGGTTCCGAACGGGCGCACAGAGCGCCGGGATGTCCAGGATAGAATCGGGTCCTAAGTATCAACCATTTAGGCAAAGGTGTAAGATAGTGGTTCCCAGACAGTGGGTTGGGACACATCCATCAGTAGATGGAGTCACAGGCTGCTCCCCTTCCCTCTGGACCTCCACCGTGCCTTCTGTCCAGTTGCAGCAGTCAGCAATAGGGCCTGAGAGTCACTGAATGTTCACAAGTCCTGTCTTCTCCTCCTATGTGAGCTTCTTGTTAGTCTGGGAACCCATCAGAGTCCTGGGGTCTGTGAGCACATACTGGCACACAGTGTCCTGGGCTGACTGCTGCCACCTTCATGCTTTGGATAAAGGGGATGGGGAGGAGGACGTGGTTGATGGAAGAGAGGGGAGTGGAGATCTGTTATTTCGTCTTCATCATCATTTGCATCAGGGAACTTTTGTCATATTGGATAAAAGTTTGAGAAGCACTGGTGTAAGAGAAAAGGATAATGCTAGAGGAACAGAAATAGGACCAAAAAAAAACCATCACATTCTTTTGGGCTTGCAATGTAAATGTGACAGGTTTTACACCTCAGGGGGCTACATGACCCAGTCTCTCATGTAAAGGTTTAGTCAGAAATTACTCATTATGGTGCTTAACTAGGCGAGTGCCTATAAATTGACATGATATACCCATCATTCCAATGCCACTAGTTTTATGGCGAGGGAAGCTATGTGCCCTCTCAAAGATGAAATTTGGCAGAAATGTTATCAGGTTTCACCCTTCCCACTTTCTAGGATGTCTACAAGCCAAAGATTTTCTGCATTTACTGATCACAGTGAGAGCAGTCTTTCACTCTTTCATGTAGACAGTTTCGGGGGGTTTGGGGGGTTGACCCAGCACTTTCCTCCAGTTCTTTTGTACTTCCTACTCAATCAGAACCAAGCACAGGATCTGGCTCCAGGAACCTTCATTCACAACAAGCTGGAAAGTTTATTTTAGAATCCCCCAGCTGTCTCCAATAGACCCTAGTCTGGTAATTGCAGTGTTACTTGTTCATCAGGGGCCATGCACCAGGGCTTCTTTCAGAACCCTGTAAGCATCAATCCTGAATCAAGGGCCCTGACTTCCTCTTCTCCAACCCCACCCCATAAAACTGTTAACGCCTTCTCCTCCAGCATCTCCATCCAACCCATGGCGCAGAAAACCTGATTCAAGAATCAAGTGCTGCCCAACACTTGCCACATAAGCTGCTGGGTCAGCACTCAGAAGCAGTTTCCTGATGCATCATCATTCAATCATCCAGACTACTGATTTGGAATTCAAGTTTTAAAGTCATTGGTCGTTGCTGAGCAGCTTTACAAGAAAACTCGTCAAGTACCATGCAATCAGAATGTTGGCAACTAAATCTGCAAGGTTAAAGCCCTTGCAGCAAGGAGATCTGCTTTCTCTCTCTGCAGTACAGTCTACCCATAAGCCCTTGCAGCACGGATATCTGCTTTCTCTCTCTCTGCAGTACAGTCTACCCATAAGCCCTTGCAGCAAGGAGATCTGCTTTCTCTCTCTGCAGTACAGTCTACCCATAAGCCCTTGCAGCACGGATATCTGCTTTCTCTCTCTGCAGTACAGTCTACCCATAAGCCCTTGCAGCACGGATATCTGCTTTCTCTCTCTGCAGTACAGTCTACCCATAAGCCCTTGCAGCACGGATATCTGCTTTCTCTCTCTGCAGTACAGTCTACCCATAAGCACTTGTTTGGAGAGCATTATGGAACTTCTAGTGCTGCAGATGGTCCATGGAAATGTTCCCAGAATTTCTAACAAAGACTTCTAGGCTGCGAAAATTGTACACATGTCTCATTATTTTAACATATATTTAACTAAAAATGGATTGTTTTCAGAATACTACATGATGTGTGGGCTTTTCCAAGAACAGTTTATTATAAATGAAATGAAATATGATTGCTTGACATATTGTTTCATCATTGTCGCTTCTTGTTTTTATTTCCTCGCATTTCTTCTCAACTTTTTTTTCTGATTTTCCCCTTGATTGCTATTATTATTATTTTTGTAGGAAACAGTCATACTGAAAACATCTTTCTTCAGCTGTGATCAACAGCATGCTGGCTCAGAGTCAGACTGATTTCATTGTATTTGGCATAAAAACAGAGTTTTAGAAAAACCCCACCCTACAACTGGATCCTATTATTGTCCTACCTGCATTCACTCACTGAGTTACAAAGCTCATCTTTATGTCTCACCACAGTAAGCCCCAAGGAAGCAAACAGCTGAAGGAATAATCTGGTTAACAGCATACATTTCCCATGTCAACATATAATATTGGAAATATTGCATAGTGTGGCTCTTCTAAATTAATAATTGTGCATAATGCGCATATTTTACAATGAAAACCAAAGGTCTAGCCAAACACCATTTTATGTATTACATTTTTTTACATATGACAGATTCTTTTAGGACCTGGAACAGCGTAGAAACATAGAAACATGACGGCAGAAAAAGGCCACATGGCCTATCTAGTCTGTCCTTCCATATCAACCACTACAACATTTCTCTCTTCCTTTAGAGAGCCTCTGTGTTTGTCCCATGCTTTTTTGAATTCAGATACTGTCCTCATCTCTTCCACTGGGAGACTATCTATGCATTTACCACTCTTTCCATAAAGAAATATTTCTGCATATTACTCCAGAGTCTATCCCCTTTCACCCTCATCCTCGTAGCAGAGCTTGCTTTCCATCGAAAAAGGCTCTCCTCCTGTGCATTTATGCCATGGAGATATTTAAATGTCTCAATCATATCTCCTCTATCCCGCCTTTCCTCTAAAGTATACAATGACTTTAAAACAGCACCGCAGTGCTTACCAAAAGCCTCCAGTGCTGCATGCTGGTCTTGATTCCTCCCCCTCTGATGCAGGCTGCTTTTAACAAATGGAAACCTGCATCAAAGGGAGGCAGAATCCCAAACAGTATGCAGCACCGGAGGCTTTTGGCAAGCCCAGGGCCAGTGTTACCTTTTTTGCAGCCCTGTGTAAGTGATTGCTGTGCAGCCCTACCCCCCCCCTCCCCCCCTCTTAATTCCCATGAAGTATTCACAAGCCTCCATTTTGTCCAAACAATAACTTAATGAGTGTACGAGTGTCTGAACATCATTTATATGGAGAATTAGAAAACTGCTACCAGATTTCTATAATACTCTCCAGTGCCAACTACCAGGTAACATTAGGAAGTACTCCAAACCCCCGTAAAAAAGGCCACTAAGAGCCTATCGTAAACTTGCCATATCATTACAGTACTACCAGAACCCACACAACACCACCCTACCTATCAAAAGGCAACACTACAAATATTAAACCAATACCTCTCATTGAAAATCAATACATCCCCTACTGGAAAAATACAGTTATGGTCAACATTATAAGCACCCTTGCAGTTCAACCCCTTAATGTCCGATATCTCCTAAAAAAAAGTGCCCAGTGAAATGTCTTTGGACTATATATGCACACATATTTGACACATAAAAGAATCAAATAAAACAAGACCAATTAAAAAAGGAAATAGTATAAAAACTGGGACATTGTCAGGACATGATTACTTTTTTCTATATAGGACATGATTACTGGCAGCCTTATAAACAATTCAAATCAGTTTTAACAGAAGAACCACATTGCTATTGCAGTAAAATTAGATGCACCTGTGGTCAACTGTCAGTACTCACATGACTTGAATCAACCAATGAATGATTGCTCTGATGTTTAAAATCGCCACATTCACCCCCTGTTCCACTTTCACAATGGTGAAGACAAGAGAGATGCCTGAGACCATCAGAAAAGCCATCACCAAATCTCAAACTTCAAAGGGGTACAAGGTCATCTCCAAAGACTTTGGGATTCCTGGGTCTACAGTTCAAAATATTTAGAAATTTTCTGCTCATTGAACTGTCAAGAATCTCCCAAGATATGGTGGGAAGAGGAAAATTAATCCAAGAAGTCTTTGACAGATAGTGTGAACTGTTGGAAACACACCACGTACAATATCCAAAGAGCTTAAGGCTGACCTGGAGCAATCTATAGTGGTGATTTCAACCCACACCATATGCCACATACTATACAAAGAAGAACTTCATGGGCAAAGGTCAAGGACACCACTGCTCAAAGACAGACATAAAAAAGCACGCCTGATCTTTGCCCAAACCTACCTTGAGAAACCACAATCTTTCTGAAAAAATGTTCTGTGGACAGATGAAACCAAGCTCTTTGGCAATGCAGACCAGTGATACATTTACAGGTGAAGAAATTAAGTTTATAAGGAAAAAAACATCCTTCCTATAGTTAAATATGGTGGAGGTTCCATAATATTATGGGGCTGCTTTGCTGCCTCAGGAACTGAAGGCCTGGAACATATTAAAGGAATCATGAAGTCAGAAGACTACCAAGGTATTTTTGGGTGAAATGTTATTTATTTACAAATAGCAGGTGACATTTCACTCAAATGTTATTTGAGTGAAATGTCACCTGTTATTTGTAAATACGGTGTAGATTGCTGCCCGTATAAATGCGTTTGTTACATGTAAACCGCACTGATATCAAATAGCACGGTATAAAAGAGACTATAAATAAATAAATAAAATAAATGTGCTACCAAGTGTCAGAAAGCTAGGTCTGGGTCGAAGATCATGGGTCCAACAGCAGGACAATAACCCAAAACACATCCAAAAGTACAAAAGAATGGTTAAAAAGGAAAAAATGGACTGTATTAAAATGGCCAGCAATGAGTCTTTATCTCAATCCAATTGAGAACCCTTGGAAAGAGCTGAAATCTGCCCTTGGTAAAAGGAATCCTGGAAACATTGATGAGCTGGAACAAATCACAGTTGAAGAGTGGGAGAAACTACCAGCAGACAGATGTACAAAACTTATAGATCGCTACAAGGAACGTTTTGAGGCTGCCATCATTGCCAAGGGCTGTGCAACCAAATATTAGTGAAGGGTGCTATTAATCCTGTCCAGGTCATATTTTCTTTTTTCTCAGAAATTACTAAGGGGCTTGTTTACAAAGCCGCGGTAGTGGTTCGCGATCGCGATCGCAGCCGCGGCCCCATTGAAATCAATGGGGCCGCGGCTCCGATTACGATCGCAAACCGCTACCGCGGCTTTGTAAACAAGCCCCTAAGTCTACACTGCACAGACATCTTTTATTTGTTGTAAACCTTTGAACATACTGCTAAAATATTATGGTAACATGCAGATGGAATATTTCCAATTATTTCTCAAGGTTTTGTACGCAACATACCTGAAATGCAAGGGTGCCAATAATGTTGACCAAACTACAGAACAAGATTGCTACATAAAAAATGACATGCTGAGACCTTGGTCACATACAGAAATCACAGACAGACCATCACTAAACACAGAAGAAAGGGACTACAAATTAGAAACAGAAATATTAAGAAAAAAAGTGTACTGTGAATCCCAAGAAGCCAAACTTGGAATGTACTGAAAGAATGGCAAAATAAAAAATGAAATGCATTTCCTCTTCTAGTGAACAAAACACAAACACATCAGCAACGCACATTTCCCAAAGCTAACATATTCCATCATAAGATATATTGAAAGCAGCTAACATAGCTGGGTTCATAAGGGTTTTAGAACATCTCCAGGAGGAGATCTTACAGCATACTTGTGACCTGGATTGGTCATTGTTAGAGACAGAATGTTGAGCTGACCTTTTATAGCATTGTTTATGTTCTTTTACAATTGAAACATAGAAACATTTCAGCAGAAAAAGACCATATGGCCTATCCAGTCTGCCCTTCTATACCAACTAATATAGTCCCTATTCTTTTTCTTTTCGAGATCTTTTGTGTTGGTCCCATGCTTTATTGAATTCAAATACTGTCCTGGTCTTTACTACCTCCAGAGGGAGGCTGTTCTATGCATCTACGTGTACCACTCCGTAAAGAAATATTTCTGCATATTACTCCTGAGTCTATCTCTTTCACTTTCATCCTGTGCTCCCTCATTGCAGAGCTTTCTTTCAATTGAAAGAGGCTCTTCTCCTGTGCATTTTATGCCATGGAGGAATTTAAACATCTCTATCATATCTCCTCTCTCACCCTTTCTTCCAAAGTATACATATTGAGGCCTCATATGCCTTATGATGAAGTCCGCTGACCATTTCGATAGCCACCTTCTGCACAGACTCCATCCTATTTATATCCTTTTGAAGGTGCGGTCTCCAGAATTGCCCACAATACTCCAAATGAGGTCTCAGCAAAGACTTATACAGAGGCACTATCACCTCCTCCTTCCTTCTGGCCATTCTTCTCCCTATGCACTTAAGCATCCTTCTGGCTACCTATTTAGCCACCTTAAGATCTTCAGAAACAATCATGACCAGGTCCCACTCTTCTTTCGTGGGCAGAAGTACTTCACCCGTATACTGTATCACTCCCTTGGATTTTTGCAACCCAAATGCATAAACCTGCATCTTTTAGCGTTAAATCTCAGCTGTCAAATTCTCAAACATTCTTCAATCTTAGCTAGATCCTTCCTCATGTTATTTACACTTTCCTGGGTGTCTACTCTATTACAGATTTTGGTATCATCCAGGAGCGGCAGAAGACATTTTTCTTTGGGAGGGCTCAAGCTCCACTCCAAACTTTGCCCTAACACCACACCAAGCTCTGCCCCATGGGCAGAAACCTTTCCTGTTCTGACTGCAGGGATCCGATCTCCCACGGACGAACAGGAAGGGTCTTTGCCACAATCACAGCCTCTCTTCTTCTTCTTCTGCCTGGAGGGATGGGATCCCCCGCAGGCAGCCTGCTGCCTGCCAGCTGTGCTTTTTGGTAGGGCTGGGACCCTTTCTGACAGCTACAGTATCATCTGCAAAGAGGCAAACCTTACCTGACAGCCCTTCTGCAATATCATTAACAAAAATGTTAAAAAGAATCGGACCAAGGAGAGATCCCTGTGGCACACCACTGGTTACATACTTCTCCTCAGAGTAAAATCCATTAACCTGAACCCTTTGTTGCCTCCCATTTTCTAACCCAGTCATTCACTTTAGAGTCTTTTCCTAGGATACACAATTTATTTATAAGTCGTCTATGCAGAACAGTGTCAAAGGCTTTACTGATATCTAAGTACACCACACAGGGCCGGCCCAAGGCATGTGTGGGAATGTCGCTCACACATGGCCCCACACCTTGAGGGTCCCACATGCACCTGATTGGCTTAAGAGGGAGCCGGTGAGGCCCAAAGCCCAGCTCTCTGACTCACCCCCGCACAGCCATGAGAGTAAACAGGCACATAGAGGTTAAACAGGGGCACTTCCTGTCTCTTACACAAGAGACAGGAAGTGCCCCTGTTTAACTTATACACAGTGAGCCATGCCGGCAGCTGCAACTTAGCACAGCCATGGGAGAAAAAAGGAAAATGCTCTGGCGGTTCTCTACTCCTGTGGCTGTGCAGAGGTGACTTGGAGCGCTGGGCTTTGGGCTTCACCAGCTCCCTCTTAAGCCAGTCAGGCGCACGTGGGGCTCCTCATGGTGTGAGGCCATGTGTGTGTGTGTGTGTGTGAGCAGAGGGCCACGGGCATTGGAAGAGGACTGCTACTGGGGCTAGAACGGGAAATGTGCTAATGTTGGGGGATGGGCAAACTGTGATTGAAAGGAAGACAATGCAGGGAGGGGCTGGGACTGAAGGGGGCTGATACTGGGGAATGGAGGGACTGGAAGGGAGCTGATGCTGAGAGGGATTGGAACTGGGGGGCTAGGACTGGAAATGGGTTGATGTTGGGGGATTGGGAGAATAAGACTGGAAGGGAACGAATGCTGGGAGAGACTGGCGCTAGAAGAGAGCTGATGCTGGGGGAGGACTAGAAGGGGATGGGGCTGGGGCTGGGGCTGGGGGAGAAAAAAAAGCTGGGGGAGTGAGTATGGAGAGGGGAACAGATATTTTGTGTGAGAGGGCAGAAAAAGGTCATACAGAGGGAAGAGTTGAAAGTGAGGGGCATAACAGTGAATGCTGGAAAAGAAGGAGGAAAGGCTGAGTTAATGAATATCAGAGAAGGAAGTAACTAGGTGGCAGAAGGGATGTAGGTGGCAGTACTGGGGACAGAGAGATGGGGGAGAGCAGGGACTGTGACTTAAGTGGAGACTTTAAAAATGGGTAGGAGAAAAGAAGACAGAATCTAAGATTGGCTGGGTGTTAGGAGAGTAAGTGGGGAGTCAGATGGAGGACCCAGGAGCCGGCACTACTCCCTGTGCATGCAGCTCCGGCATTGTGCAGCTTCATCTTTCTTTCTCTGAGTCAGCAACAGCAACCGATGCTGCCGTAACATTCACTTGCAGTGCGCAGGGCCATTGACCGGAAGTGATTGCTAAGGCAGTACTGGCTGCTGTGTGCTGACTCGGAAACAGAAAGATAAAGCTGGGGATGGTGCTATGAAATCTTTCTGCTGCTGACTGAGAAAAAGAAAGAAGATGTCAGGGATGGTGTTGTGTGATATTTTTTTTTCCCAGGGGAGAGGACAGAGAGAGAGGTAGAAAAAGAGAGATGCTGGATGTGTGTGTGTATATATCTATATATCTAGAGAGAGAGAGAGGTGGATTTTATGTTATGAGAGAGAAGGGATATATTGGACTGGAATGGAGAGGAACAGGGGGAGAGAGAGAAGATGCTGGGCTGGGAAGGGAGATAGGAGAGATGCCGGACCACTGCAGGCGGAGAGAAGGGGAAGGGCAGATGGACACCTCAGTAACACTCAGAAGAGAGGTACCAACCTCCACTACTCTTCGCTTCCTTGTGGTCACTGATTCTGCAAGTTTGGTGTGATTGAGCTCCAGTTCTTCCTGTTCCTAGGATGTTTTCATCTGCTCCACTTCCAGGGCTGCATACTGGTTCTTCAATTTGAGGCCTGGAGGAGCTGACTTGTTAATTCTGCAGGCTCTGGTGACTTGTGTCCAACTCTCTTCATTCTGTGGCATACCATTTTCACCTCTGTCGGAGAGCTTGAATGCTTCAAGGACCATCTCATCTAACATTTGAGAAGGGCAGTGACTTCAGAGAGCTTGTCTTCCTTTTTGAACCTGAAGGCTTGAGGAGAAGGAAAAAAAATACTATAGCAGCAGAAAAAAGCTTTGCCGAAGAACACAAAAATACCCACTGTGCAATACAGCTACAAACCACTAGGCAATGCAGCAGAAAAGGCAATTAAAAATGAAAAAAGGGAGGAAGTGACGTCACCTGCTTGAATGGCCGTGTGAGCGGCAAGCTCCGACCCGACCCCAATGAAAGAGGTGATTTTAAAGTCCCCAACTGCAGGAGAAAAGCAGGAGAAGCAATGGGGCAGACAGCGGAGATAGCGGGGAGAATGGCGACCCGGAAAAAAAACGTGGACCTGTGAGAATTTGCATTTGCCGGAGCAGCATCGTCGGCGGGGGAAGGCAAGATGGCTGGTGAATGCGAAGGGCCTGGAGAGAGTAGAGGCTGATTCGGAGCCCAGCGGATGGGGATCGGTGACCAGAGAGGAGCTGAAGCAGTGGTTCGCTGAGGTCAAGGCAGAGGTACAAGTCTCTAAAACGGCGCTTGAGGGCCTCATGAACACACTTAAGGAGGAGGTGGGGGAAGTAGCAGCCAGGCTGGGAGATCATGAAAGTCGCCTGGAGTTGCTCGAGCAGCAGCAGGAGGAGTGGATTGACCAGCGCAAGCAGAGGAGAGGTGGAAGGAGCAGATCAAACTGAAACTGGAAGATCTGGAGAATCACTCCCGGAGGAATAATTTGAGAATTAAAGGAGTGCCGGATGAGGCTGAGTTCAAAGACTGTGCAAAAGTCAAGGAGAAAATAGCGGCTAAGATGAGAGGGCTGAGTAACTTCAAATGGCAGGGCTATTCAGTGGCCATATTTGTGGACCTCTCCTTGGGAACTTTGCAGCGGAGGAGGGAATTGGCCCCCATTACTAAAATCCTCAGGAAGGAGGAAGTAAGATACCGATGGCTTTATCCATTTGGACTGGCCTTCTCAAAGGGGGACAGAACTTGGAGAATACAAACGGTAGAGGCAGCGTGGGCTGCCCTAAAGGAGGCAGGCATGGATGGACCAGCGGCAGCAGCCAGAGCGGAGTGGATGGAAGGGATGCAGGAAAGAGCACGAAAACCTAAGCCAGGAGGATTGCAATGAGAGCGACCCAGAGAAGATGACGGGGACCACCGGAGATCGCAGCGGAGAGGAGTGAAGAGATGATGGACAGTGGACTTGAATGGAAGCTGGGGAGCTACTGCAACCACAATTGAAAGGACAAAGGAGAGATAGAGTAACAGTAAGATTAATGCAATGGGATGCGGGGAGGGTATGGGGGAAGAAAGAGGCAAGGGGAGGGGAGGGAGAGGAGTTCTTGGGGAGAGGAGGGAGGGGTGGAAAGGGGCGATGGTGGAGGGAGGAGAAGGAGTGGGAAGGGACTGGGTGAGGGATTGCATGGAGAGATCGGGGGAGAGCAGGTGACTCACTACTCTGGGACAGCCTGGTTAGAGACGAGGCAGTGGGGAAGGGGAGGGGGTGAGAGGGTGGGGAGGGGGAGGGGGAGGAGGAGGGGGGTAGGGAGGAGGGAGAAAGGGGAAGGAGTCGCCAGCCTGAAGGGCAATAGGAGCAGGGAGAGGGAGACGCTGATAGTGGCAACAGTAAACACCAAAGGATGGCGGACATGGTGCAAGAGGCGCTTGCTGGAACGGGAGGGTATAAGGTTGGGGGCGGACCTGGTATGCATACAGGAGACCCATCTGAAAGTTGGCCAAGAAGGGCTGATAAGGACCAGGAATTACCCGAGAGTCTTATTGGCTGGTCAAAGGGAGCAACCATGGAAGGGGGGGGTGGAAATTTTGATAGGGGAAAAATATAAAGATGCAGTGGTGGAGGAGCAGAGGGATCCCAAAGGAAGATGGGTGGCGGTTAGAATAAAGCTAACAGGAGAGGAGGTCTGGGTGGTAAGTATTTATGGGCCTAATACAAAGAGGGAGGATTTTTATGAAAGGCTCATGATAGAACTGGAGGGATGGGGGGCAACACCGGTGATTATGGGGGGTGATTTTAATATTACGATGAACCCAAGGTTGGACAATAGAGGGGGAGGGGGGGAAGGAGAGGAGAAGTTTCTTAAAATTAAAGGAGAGATTGGGCATGGTGGATATGTAGAGAGTGAGACACCCAGGGGAAAAGAAATACACCTTTTATTCCACAGCACATGACATGTATAGTAGGTTGGATATGCTGTGGGTGAGTGGGAGTTGGGGGTCCAAGGCAAAAGAAGTGGAAATAGGAAGTATCACCTGGTCTGATCATGCCCCGGTGCATATTGCATTTGATCTGTGGGAGAGAGATAGGGGGGCAAGATTTTGGAGGTTGAACGAATCACTGCTGAATGAGAAGTGTTGTGTGGCAAGAGTCAAAGAGGTGATTAGGGACTATCTGGAGTGCAATTGGAATGGGGAGGTGGCCACGGGAATGGTGTGGGATGGGCTAAAAGCAGTCGTGAGGGGGCATCTGATCAGTATGGTGGCTCAGGAAAAGAAAAAAAAGAGGGCAGTGGAAGAAAGGCTGCTGCTGTGGGTGGAGAGGCTGGAAAGGGAACATCAGGAAGGGGCTGACCCCCGGGTGCTACAAGAGCTGTTAAAGGTGAGAGGGGAGCTGGGTCAGTTACAGGCAGTGGAGATAGCGCATTCCCTGGCAAAATTAAAACAGGGGTGGTATGTAGGGGGAATAGAGGGGGGAGGAAGTTGGCTTGCCAGTTGAAAGCGCAGCAGCAGAAGTCCTCGATAGGAGGGGTGCACAATCAAAAAGGGGAAATGGTGTATAAGGCAGAGGAAATTAGGAAGGCCTTTGAAAAGCTGTACAGTAGTGAGGCGAAAGGGGACGGGAAGAAGGGCGAGGAGTTCTTGGAGAAGTGTAGTCTGAGTAAACTCATGGAGGGAGAGGTGGAAGAGTTGGGGAGACCGATGACCTATGAGGAGGTGAAGGGAGCAGTGAAATCTTTCAAAGAAGGGAAAGCACCGGGGTTGAATGGTTATACAGCAAAGTTCTATAAAGTTATGCAGGAAGAGATAGGGGGATTGTTGATGGAGGTTTTCAATGGGGTGTTGCGGGGGGAGGGACTTCCCCGATCCATGGAGGAAGCAGGTATAACCGTTATACCAAAGGAGGGGAAGAATCACAATGTCTGCGGAGCCTACAGGCCCAACTCGCTCATTAACTTGGATGCTAAGGTGTTGGCCAAGATCATGGCGGCTAGGTTGCAGAGAGTAATGCAGAAGTTAGTGCATAAGGATCAGACGGGTTTCATTATAGGGAGACAGGGAGGAGATAATATCCAGAAGTTGTTGAACATTATGTGGTCCTTGCAAGAAACGAGGAGGGAGGCGGTTTTTTTGACGGTTGATGCCGAAAAGGCCTTTGACAGAGTAGAATGGGGATTTATGTTGCAGGTGTTGGACAGAGTAGGGGTGGGAGAGCAATTTTTAAAGTGGGTAAGAGCATTATATGCTTGCTCAAGGGCAAAGATAAGGGTAAATGGGGGATACTCAGAGTTTTAGGTTGGGCAGCGGAACAAGGCAGGGGTGCCCTTTGTCGCCCTTGCTGTCTGCCTTGGTTATAGAACCGCTGGTGGATTACATCAGAGGGCAGTTGAATATCTGAGGGATTGAGGTGCAGGGGCAGTTAAGTAAGGTAGCACTCTTTGCTGATGACGTTTTATATACCTTGGGGTGCCCTTTTGTCAGTCTCCCAAATTTGCTAAGGGCGATAGGTGGTAGGATATAAGTTGAACTTAGACAAGACAGAAATACTGGGTTTTAACTTGGCAAAGGGGTTAGGTGAGAGGTTGAGGGAAAAGTTCCCATTTAAATGGGTGCGGGGATGTTTTCGTTATCTGGGGATACAGTTGGGAAATTCAATAGGCCAGGTGCAGGACTGGAACTATAAACCCTTGATAGAGGCAATAAGGAGGGATTTAGAAAGATGGAAGGGACTTCACCTGTCTTGGATGTGGAGAATAGCTACAATAAAGATGAACGTGTTACCACGGATCTTGTTTGTCTTTATGGCATTACCTTGTAAAGTTTTGAGGAAATGCCTTAAGGGGTTGCAGGACTTGATAATGAGGTTTATTTGGGAGGAAAAGCAGCCGAGAGAGGGCAGACTCACAATGTTTAAACCGCAGGAGGAAGGGGGGGTTGGGAGTACCTAATTTGGTCAAGTATTACAAGGCAGCGCAGCTTAGGGCCCTGTTTGTGTGGAGAGAGAGGGGGGAAACCCCGCAATGGGTTCATATGGCGAAGGAAGGGGGGGAAAGTTTGGAGGCGGTGGTGTGGGGAGGTGAGGTGAAAGGGCTGGGAAGGGAAAACCTGAATCCACAACGGAGGTTAACGTTGCAAGTCTGGGGTAAATGGAAAGGCTACTTACTGCAAGGGAAAAGTCTGTCCCGGGCGATGTACCTGCAGAACATGGGTATCTTTACTCCGGGGCGATGGGGAGGGACCTTCAAACAATGGGCGGGGAGGGGGTTGGAAAGGGTAGGGCAGGTGTTAGATGCAACCGGGAAGTTAAGGCCCTATGCAGATCTACAAAGGGAGTATGGAGTGAGGGATAATGAATATTATGCCTATATGCAGTTGTGGTACTACCTGCAAAGGCAAGGGGTTAGGTGTGATCTACAAGTCCAGCTAATGGATTTTGAGGAATTGATGGACCAGCAGGACTCATTGAAGGGTCTGGTTTCCAAACTATACAGACTGTTGAATGCCAGGCAGGAGGGTAAGGCCAGGTGGCAGGAACAGTGGGAGGGGGAATTGGGGGGGGGCGGCTCCTGGGAGGAGGGGAGGTGGAAGGGAATATATGAGGGAGAGAAGAGGCTCGCATGGGGGACGGCCCTGGTGGAGAATTGTCTTAAATTTAGGCTCAGGATGCTCTGGGCGCCTGCTAAGCTGCACCGTATCTATCCGGAGAGGGCGAGTAGCTTTTGGCGGGGGTGTGGGACGTGGGGAGACCTTTTACATATGGTTTGGAGGTGCCCAAAAGTGCAGCCCCTGTGGAGGGAGTTAGAGTGTTATTATAGAGCAGTTACAGGGATACAGATAAAACTTACCCCTGCCCAACTGGTGCTGACTGAGGGGGATGAGGGGGGTTAGCTATTTTTCAAAGCTACTGTGTGATAGCGGCTAGATTGGCAATCTTACAAAAATGGAAAAATAAGGATATACCAACGATGAGGGAAATCAATGGGAAGTTAGAGTTCCTTTGGGAGGTTAGTAAGGTGGGAGCCTGTGGGCGAAATAAGCAAGCCAAGCATGTGGAGATATGGCGAGAGTATGAGGGCTGGAGAGAGAGGGGGTGGCATGTATGGATGCAGAAGTAGGGGAGGTAAAGAGAGGGGGCAGGGAAGGGGGGGTGGTCAGGGGACGTGTCCAACCCAGTGGTAGTGGGAGGTTGTCCTGGGTCTGAATGATGGAGAAGAGGAGGAGGGCAAGGGGGGACACTGGGCATCTGGAGGTACTGGGTATGGCCTATGGTGGAAAGGGGTGTGGATATCGCTGGGTAGAGTGTTGATATTGTTGCCAGTTGTTGTTGATGTTTCCTATTGGTATTACTAATGTAAATGGGAGTTCAGTGGGGAAAGAGGCTGTGGAGGATAATGATGTGCCGGGAAGTGACGGGGGGGTGGGATGGGGGGGAGTCTGGGGGGGAGGGGTGGGGGGAGGGAATTGAGGGGCTAAAGGGTACCATCATTAGGTTGATTGTTAAGGGGACTGGGAAGATGGATGGTTTGTTCGTATATGAGGAGTTGAATGATAATAAATAAAAATTATTAAGTTGGAAAAAAAAAAAGAAAAAAGCCCCCTTTCACAGCTCTCAGGCAGAGAGTTTGTATTCAAGAGCCACAGAAGTACCTTGCTTGCAATGGAGACTTCTAGATATTGGCTTGAAATATTCTTAAAAATTGCTGTAAATTAGACCAAGTCTTTCATAAGGCAAGCTGAGGGCAATCTGCCTCTGTATGTCTCTATGTTGGAAGAGAGGTTGTTCGACCACCCTATTGCAATTCATGTTTATCTTATATAGATTATTAATGGAACAGAGGCTTGATTTTTTTACATTTACCCTTTTCCTTGCAAATCTATTTCTGTATAAATCCCCTGCATTCACATAAATTCCTCCAATAATGAGCAAAGAGCAGAACTAGGACATTCCCCCTTAGTATTCACTATGCAGAAATAATAAAACAAAAAAATCATTAATAGCAATAGAATTTCTCCTTATCACCAGGCATATTGAAAAGGAAATAGATTTTGGATTTAGTTCCTAGCTTTTTCAGAAGTAGCTTAAGGCAAGTTACATTCAGGTATTGTAGATAAGTAATAAAAAAAAACTCTGTGAAAAAAGGATTCAGAATCTATCTAGCAAATCTAACTACCAAAACAGCATTAAAAGCACAACCCAATAACCCAGCCTATGCAAATGATTAGAAATGGTGCTAGAACAGGCATAGAAACCTGTGGTCCTCACGTACTAGCTAGCTGGATTTTCAGGATAGCCAATCTGAATGCCTTGTGGCACTCAAAGACCAGAGCAGCCTACCACTGTGCTAGATTATCAGTAGATGTCTAACTGGAAAAGAGAATAAGCCAAGCTGCTATAGAGCCTTACAGAGACACTACACTTTGGTGGAATCACTCAAGTTGGTCATTCAGAGAACAGAGGCAAACCCTCATCAAATGCAGAATAAGTGATCACTAGTTAGAGAATGTGCAGACAAAGATTGAATGGGGACCCTATGAAGCCAGACCCTCTTTGCATTACAACACTAGAGAAACATCAAATTTCTTCTTGTATTGTGAAAAATACAAATGTATAAGGAATGCACGTTGCAGATAACATATTCCAGTCACTAAACAGAATAAACTATTTCCTTCTGGTTTGCCTGGAGGTTTTATTTTACAGCTGTACTGGTTCAGCCTCCTTATGCCACTTTCCTTATCAGCAGTCTTCTGCCCTTCCAACCAATCCCTTCTCCCCTCCCTACCCACTCCCCCACTCACACCTGGCACCCTGCTCCCCTGCATCCCTTGCTTCCCATTCAATCCCTTAGTCTCCATTTGACCTCCCTCCAGCCTAACCTCCAAATCCCCACTCTCATCCAAGGCATCTTCCCCCACCTCCACATCCCTAATTTCCTGTTATTCTACTCAGTCCCCAGCCCCCATCTCTGCTCCCCCCCCACACACAGTCCCTTTCCTCTCTCACTTCTCCAATGGACCTCCATCTCATTCTAGTCCTGAGGGAAATTCACAACACCTCTCAAACCCTCCCCACTTTTCTGCTATCTTTCTCACCCTAAATCAAACCATCTAACACACCACAACTAATGACACTCTCATCAACAGAGGGCACTCTCCAGTCCAGGTTCACTGTAAACTCCAATGCAAGTGATGCCGGTAAGCGCACCACTGTGTCCACCATCCGTTCCAGTGCTACAAGTCCCACAGCAGATCAATCAGGGATTATTTTAAATTAAGCAGACTGTTGTTGTTGTTGTTAAGTGCCGTCGAGTCAGTGTCGACTCATGGCGACCCTCTGGATAGTTGTCCTAAATTGTGTTCGGCCTTCAGTCAGGCGGCTCATTGTTGACAGACTGGTACCCGTAGCTGCTGTTATTGTATCGATCCATCTTATTGCTGGCCTTCCTCTTTTACATTGACCTTCTATCTTAACAAGCATGATGTCTTCCTCTAATGATCTCTCTCTTCTCATGATGTGTCCAAAGTATGAAAGTTGAAGTCTTGTCATCTGAGCTTCTAAAGAAAGCATAGGTTTGATCTCCTGTAGTACTGACTGGTTTGTTCTTTGGGCAGTCCATGGTATACACAGTATTCGCCGCCAGCACCATAATTCAAAGGCATCAATTTTCTTCCTGTCTATCTTTTTCACTGTACAGCTTTCACATCCATATGATGTTATTGAAAATACCATGGCTTGAACAAGTCAAATCTTTGTAAGGAGAGAGACATCTCTGCTCTTGAGAATCTTGTCTAGGTCTTTCATAGCCATTCTGCCAAGAGCAATGCGTCGTCGGGTTTCTTGACTGCTTGTTGCTTCTTTATTGATAGTTGATTCAAGTAGGTTAAAGTTGTTCACGATTTCAATTTCTTCTCCTTCAACGATGAACCTGTTGATTTTGCCAGTTGTCATGATCTTTGTCTTCTTTACATTAAGGTCCAGGCCCATTTTGAGACTATGTTCTTTGAGAAGCAAATGCTTCAGATCATCTTCACTTTCAGCTAGTAATGTAGTATCATCAGCATAGAGAAGGTTGTTGATGAGTCTTCCACCAATCTTCACACCTCTGCTGCCTTCATACAATCCTGCTTCTCTGATGATTTGTTCTGCATGTAAATTAAACAGGTAGTGGGAAAGTATGCAGCCTTGTCTTACACCTTTGCTTATTTTAAACCATTCTGTTTCTCTTTGTTCCATTCAAACTGTTGCTTCTTGATCAATGTACAGATTGTGCAAGAGTACGATCAGGTGTTCTGGTATACCCATGCTTCTTAATGTGGCCCAAAGTTTCTCATGGTTTACACAGTCAAAAGCCTTGCTATAGTCAATAAAGCACAAATAGATATCCTTTTGGTATTCTTTAGTATTTTCAAGGATCCATCTCACATCCGCGATGATGTCTCTCGTACCTCGGCCTTTCCTGAACCTTGCTTGCACTTCAGGTAGTTCTTTTTCCAGGTATGGTTGAAGTCTCTTTTGAATAATCTTCAGTAGAATCTTGCTGGCATGTGGGATCAGAGCGATTGTGCGATAATTTCCACAGTCAGTTGGATCACCTTTCTTTAGTATTGGTATGAACACAGATCTTTTCCAGGCAGTTGGAAAACAACTTGAAGTTGTCTTCCAAATTTCTTGGCAGAGCCTTGTAAGTACAGTAACAGCTGCATCAGATTACTGTAATACTTCTATGGGAATGTCATCAATGCCTTGTGTTTGTTCTTTGATAAGGCTTTCAATGCTGCTTCAACTTCTTTCATCACCAATAGTTCCAGATCATACGGTACAGGTTGAGATGGCTGTTGGTCCACTTGATCTTTATCATATAAAAGCTTTGTATATTCTTTCCACCTTTTCTTGAATTTCTCAGTATCATTCAACATAGAACCTTGAGCATCTTGTGACATTCCACTTCGAGGCTGGAATTTCTTCTTTTAACTCTCGTAGCTTTAGGAAAGCCAATCTTGTTCTTCCTCTAATAGTTTCTGCTTCTATTTCCTTGCATGTGTCATTGTAGTACTTTTCCTTGTCCTGTCTTGCTGCACATTGGAAATCTCTGTTGAGTTCTGCGATGGTCGTTCTTTCTCCTCTGGCTTTAGCTTCTCTGCATTTCTGGGCAATTTTCAAAGTTTCTTCCATCATCCATTTTGGCCGTTTTTGCTTTTCACCTTTTATAGAGACTTCTCGCTTTCTTCCAATACAACCTTCTTGATGTCATTCCATAACTCTTCTGGAGCTCTGTCTTTTGTATCTAAAGCAGCAAATCAATTTTTCAGGCAGTCTTTAAATTCCAGTGGTATATTCTCAAGGTCATATTTTGCTGCATTCATGAGTGGTTTGCTCTTTTTCAACTTTAGCTTGAGTTTGCATACTAGTAGTTGATGATCTGTACCACAGTCAGCTCCAGGTTTTATCTTTTTTGATGTTATAGAGCTTTTCCATCGTTGACTTCCACAGATGTAGTCAATTTGATTTTTATACAATCCATTGGGTGAAGTCCATGTGTAGAGTCACCACTTGTGTTGCTTGAAGAAGGTGTTTGAGATGAATAGATCACTGATAGAATTCTGCAAGACCAACAATTTATTCATCTCAAACACCTTCTTCCAGCAACACAAGCGGTGACTGTACACATGGATTTCACCGAATGGATTGTATAAAAAAAAATAAGCAGACTACTCATTATTATTCCAACCTTTTACATAAATTCCCAGTGCTTTATAACACTGAAAACAGCAGTGTCCCATGCTCCATATTTCTTCCTCCACATGGCACAGTTCATGCACTCACTCTTGGGTATTAGAATCACAAAGGCAGAACTTTAAAGCCAGAAAGTCTTTACATGTCCTGCCACCAGCCAGCAGAAGTCTCAGTTCCAAAGCAACAGAAGGAGAAACTGTTCCATGCACATTCCTCCCTCTTCCAGGCTGGTCACAACTTAGCTACTTTCAATCCAGTCTGCTGCTTCCAGGTGGCTTCAGCAAACTCCAGCCATTACTTTGCCTCTCTAGTCACACTGCTCCTGCACCAGGAGAAACAGCTCCCCCTCCCCTTCTCCTCTGGGTTTATTCTGCCCACTAAAGGGCAGCAATCTCCAAAGTAAGTTCAGCAATAGTCACTGTGCTTTATCCCCAAAACAGTCTCTGAACTCTATCCCCAAACAGTCTGTAAATGCACATAAAGGAGAAATTTCAGTGGAGTTTATTCCATGTCCAGCTATTCTCCATTCAGTCAACTGCTCTCCACCCACTCCTGGGTTTATTTTCCAGCTAACCCAGGGGAAATGAACGCTGCTTTCTCCATGGACTAGCAGGATTGCGTCAGCCACACCTGGTGACGTCCTCCGGGTGGTGCCATAGATACAGAAGTGCTCTCCAGAGCTCAGAAAGGTGACCTTTCTGAGCATGCCCAGGTAGCCCACCTCACCGGTCCGCCCCCTAGTCCGGCCAGTCTACTTCCTTCCGCCTTGCCAGCAAGATGGATTTTGCTCTCCTACAACTACATCTACAATCAAACAATCAGATAAATGCCAAAATCTGGATTTAAAAAATGCTCACGCTGCAAAAGAAAAATGAGCATCACGGACACCCATGACGCTTGCCTACGCTGCCTGGGACCCGAGTACAACCCCGAGAACTGCTCTCGCTACAGCAGGATGTCCCCAGGAGCCTGGAAAGCCAGAGAACATGCACTGACTGAATATCTAGCTTCCAAGGCACGTTCTAAGGCAAACTCTACTGTTGTGGCACCTACCTCTGCTGCCCCGGCTCAGGATGTACCCGTCAGGGCCCCCATTCCCAGTTGCACGGCTGAAGCCTCATCCTGCGTTCCTGCTTTGGGCATCTCAGACCCTCCATGAGGCTCTCTGGACCCCGCCGCTAATGTCTACGGTGTCCACCCCACTCCTGCCTTCACAGATGCTGTTAGTGCGGGACCCACAGCCTCTTCCTCCAACAGATATGAGGCTCCAGGCAATGGTGGTGGCCATGCGGCTCTCGGCAATGGCGCCGCTCTACAGTCCTCCAGCTCCATCCCCTTCCGGCCAACTATTCTTCTCTTCCGGCGCAGCCTCAGCAACCCAGCAAGCAGCCCTCGGCGCCACCTTGACTCCTCGATGACTCCACCTCTTTGCATCTCTACCCCAATGAGCCCGATCGGCGCCGATCAAAGAGAACAACACCGGCGCCATACTCACAGGCACCGGCACAGCTCCCATGGTCACAACAGAAGGTGCAAAAATTCTTCAGAATGTGCCACGGGGCTGATCACGGCAGGCATAAGAGGAATAGAAGTCCCAGGACTAACTCTTCAAGCCCCGGATCAGGGAGCAGAGGACACAGATCTAAGCGTAGACACTGCAGCAGCTCCCACAGGGACCACAGACACAGATGGCATAGCTCCAGCTCCTCCAACTTAAGGGAAAGCAGGCACAGATCCTATGGCTCCTCCAGATCCTACAGCCATGTTGAAACAAACAGCTCCTCTGCAATTCTGAGGCTACTGACACAGCTAATACAGCAGACCGCCACCGCAGCTCCCAAAGCTCCACCTACGGCGACTCTAACTGACTCGTCTACATGGGAACAACCGGATCACACCAGCCTTGCTCCAACGGCTCCACGGTCCCCCAAGCATGCACAACCCTCCATGCAGACCCCGCCATCCCCGGACCAACCATCCCCGGACAGCACCACGGAGGAGAATGATATTGACGCTGCCATTGTGTGATCGGCGTCCACCGAACACACCACCTCTGACAGACGCTCCCCGGAACCTGAAGATCTGCCGCCACCCCCGGAGGACCTCACGTACCCCATGTTCCTGAGGAAAGTAGCCACAACTTTGGCCCTAAAAGCATCTGACGAGATGGGGAGACCGTGCCTGAGGTTTTTAAGTACCTCGCTACGCCAAAACCCGTGTTCGCACTGCCTATACATCAGACATTACAAGACAACCATTTGAGACTCTGGAAAACCCCGGGTTCTAGCTGCCTGTTCTCCAGGAGACTCGAGTCTAAGTACCAAGTACAGCCTATACCTGGGTTTCTCAAAACCCCAGCAAGCGCACCAATCCATCGTGCTGTCCTCCGCCCTCAAGCGGATTAAATCCTCGCGCACACATGCCAATAACCCACTGGGCCGAGACCACAAGCTGCTCGATGATATTGGCAAAAAGGTCTTCCAAGGGGCCATGCTTACTGCAAGAATTGCAGCGCATCAGTTCCAACACGTGCTATTCCAAGATGCATGTATGGCAAACATCAAAGCCGCCATCCCATCCCTCCCCAAGGAGTCTCAGGCGTTGATCTCCAGTGCCCTTACGGACCTGTCAGAGGGCAACAAACATCTGGCCAGCACCGCGTTTGACTCCTTCAACACATCGGTGAGAAACGCAGGCATGGCCAAACCCGCCTGACTATGGGCATGGCTACAAGCATCTAGCCTGCGTGATGATACTCATGACAGAATTGCAGACGCACCTTGCGTGGGCGAGTCCTTTTTTGGCGAAAAAGTCACCGACACTGTAAATGTCATGAAAGAACACTACACTACACTCCAAACTCTGGTGGAGGATGGTTTTGAGCGCCAGAACAGTGCCCAGAAAACAAATTTTCAAAGGAAACCTTACTACTCTTCCAACAAAAGTAAGTGGCAGACTCCCAGGTACAAAACCAATTCATACAATAGACCCTCTCAACAGCGCAACTCCCAGAGGGACCGCAAGCCGAAGAAGAACAACATGCCTGCTAACAAGAGCAGACCATCTTTTTGACAACAACTTACAGGCTCCCACCCGTATCGGGGGTCGCCTGACCTTTTTTCTCCAGGAATGGGGACAGATCTCTTCAGACGCCTGGGTACTACAGGTCATCCAAGAGGGATACCGCATACATTTTGTTGCATTACCCTGCTAGCGCAGCCAACCGATCAGCAACATCCCCCCTCCACCTGCAACTAGCAATGGCCGCAGACCTGATACACCTGCTAGACACACATGCGATACAGGAGGTACCTCCTGCGGAGAGAAACTCTAGATTCTACTCAAGATACTTCCTCATTCCCAGGGAGACGGGTGGATTTCGCCCCATCTTGGACCCGTGCAAGCTGAACAGCTTCATCATCAGAGAGAAGTTCAGAATGTACTCACTCAGCTCTATCCTCCCTCTGATTCAGACCGGCGACTGGATGGTGTCTCTCGATCTGCAGGAAGCCTACACGCACATTCATATTCACAAAGCGCACAGGCAGTACCTCCGTTTCCAAGTGCTGGGACAGCACTACCAGTACCGAGTCCATCCCTTCGGCCTATCGCCCGCTCCACGGGTCTTTACAAAGTGTGTAGCCGTTATAGCAGCACACTTCCTCAAGCAAAACGTCTCCATATTCCCCTACCTGGACGATCGGCTCCTCACAGCCTCCTCGACTCTGGAACTGCTGGAATCCATACAGAAAACCACAACCCTAGTTTCCTCCTTGCGCTTTGTCATCAACTTTGCCAAGTCAAACCTCACACCATCACAGAGGCTCGAATTCATAGGGGCAGTGATCGATACACGACTTTCGAAAGCCTACCTTCCAGATCGCAGGCTACTCACAATCACCTCCCTGGCATCCAGCTCCACCGCAACAGTGACTTCCTCGGCCAGGTCCATACTACGCCTTCTGGGTCACATGGCTGCCACAACATCTGTTCTCCCTGTGGCAAGGCTGCAGATGCACCCTCTCCAGTGGCACCTGTGCACCCACTGGAACCAGCACTCTCAGCCCCTCTCCACCCGTATCCCAATGACTCCGCAAATCAAGTCACAACTATGCTGGTGGACAGTCTCAACGAACCTCTCCGAGGGCAAGGACATCCACACCCACAAACACCAAATTATTCTCACCACTTGACGCGTCCAACACAGGTTGGGGCGCACACCTCCTGCAATTCAGCACCCAGGGAGCATGGTCCTCGCACGAGAGATTTTTTCACATCAACCTCCTCGAGCTGAGGGCCATCAGGTACACTCTCTGAACTTTCCTGCAACACCTATGCGGCAAGTCCATCCTCATCCAGACAGACAACCAGGTGGCCATGTTCTACGTCAACAAGCAGGGAGGGACAGGATCTCAAGCCCTATGCAAGGAGGCACTGAAGATATGGTCACTGGCCTTGGAAAATGGGTGCAAGCTACGGGCCTCCTATCTCCCGAGAGATCTAAACTCCCTTGCGGACAAGCTGAGCAGACAGTTGCTGCCGCACGAATGGACACTCCTCCTGGAGGTCTCCGACCACCTTTTCTGCCACTGGGGAACTCCGAGCATCGACCTATTTGCCACCGAACAGAATGCCAACTGCTGCCTTTTCTGCTCAAGACACCCGTCAGCCAAGAGGTTGGCAGCGGATGCATTTGACGTGTGCTGGGGGGTGGTCACTGGTGTATGCCTTCCCGCCAACCCCCTTGATCACAGCAACACTTCAACGGATCGTGCAGGTCAAAGCCCATGCCATCCTAGTGGTCCCTCACTGGCCATGACAGATGTGGTTTGCCCTCCTGCTACGCCTGGCACACGGGGCCCCCATTCACCTGCCCCTCAGACCGGACCTCCTAACTCAGAACGAGGGCAACACAAGACACCCCAACCTCAAAGCCTTCGCTCTCACTGCCTGGAGACTGAACGGTTGAACCTCTCTGCCCTCCAACTACCCACTGAGGTACAGGACGTGGTCCTGGCGGCCAGGAGACCCTCTACCAGAAAGCCTTATGGCCTCAAATGGAAGAGGTTCAGCATCTGGTGTGCGGCCCATGGCCTGAATCCAACCACGTGTCCACTCCCCTTTGTCCTGCAATACCTCTGCTCTCTATCTAACCTTGGCCTGAAGACCCAGTCCATCCGGGTCCACCTCTCGGCGATAGCTGCTTTTCATACACCACCACATGGAGCCAACTCTATTGTGGCACTGCCCCTGACAGCCCACTTCATGAAAGGGCTAGCAAACCTGAAACCCCTGGTCAGGCTCCCGGTCCTATCATGGGACCTCAACACTGTCCTCCAACGCTTAATGCAGGAACCCTTCGAATCGCTGCAATCCGCTGACATGAAGTTCGTTTCCTGGAAAATGCTTTACTTGATAACCATCACTTCCACCAGGAGGATCAGTGAACTACAAGCACTAGTGTCGCACCCTCCTTATATGCAGCTGCACCACAACCACGCATCCCTGAGGACCAACCCCAGATTTGTACCCAGGGTACCATTTGCTTTCCACATCAATCAGTCCATCGAGCTACCCTCGTTTTTCCCAGAGCCTCACTTTTCAGCCGAAGAGCAGCGTTTGCACATCCTGGACTGTCTCCGAGCCCTCAGGATCTATCTTCACAGGACGCAGCCCACACGGCAGGGTGAGCAACTGTTCGTGTCCTTCGACCCAAACAGGCCCGGGAGGCCTGTCACAAACAGGACTCTTTCCCACTGGGTGACCGCCTGCGTCTCCTATTGCCTCGACCCAACTGGCACCCAGATGCGTCCAAGAGTGGGCCCTCATCAGCTCAGAGCGCTGGCTACCTCGATAGCCAACCTACGCTCCGTTCCACTTGTCGATGTCTACAAAGCGGCCACATGGTCCTCTCCACACATGTTCCAAAGACACTATTGCCTCGACCTCAGGTCTCAAGAAGACTGCGCCCTTGGCACAGCCGTCATCTCCACAGCAACAGAGGGAACCCAGGCCACCACCAGTGATCCCTCTTCTTCAGGGACGGGCTAGTTCATGATTGCTAAATGTTACTGAACCCTACCTGACTGCATGTTGTAAACCTGCACACCATTGATGCCTGTTGCACCTTAATGTTGCTCTGTTATAGCTTCTTACTGCTGCTATTATGTCCATGCTGCTATCATGTTTGCGTACCATTATTGTTATTGACTGCACCATTGTTGCTGCTCATTGCACTGTTGCACTTTGTTATTGTTGCACTAGTCCATTCATTAAACTTCTGCCTTAACTCAAGGTCTCAGGTCTCATAGCTTCATAGCTCATAGCTTCATTCCTCCACCCCAGCACACCTGCAGCTGGGGAGACACCAGTTGTGGCTGATGCAACAATCCTGTGGAGTTACTTACCTGTAACAGGGGTTCTCCGTGGACAGCAGGATAAGTCAGCCACACAATTCTACCCACCTCCCCTGGAGGAAATCAGAACTAAGGAACCCGCTCCCTAGCTGGTAAGACTAGTTAGGAACACACTGGCCGTACTAAAAAAGCAACCTTCAGGAAATGGAAAAAAGAGCCAAATGATGAAAACTGGAAACATCACAAGCACTGGCAAGTTAAATGCAAAGCATTGATAAGGCGGGCAAAGCGGGAATTTGAGAAGAAACTTGCTACGGAAGCAAAAACACGAAATAAAGACTTTTTCAAGTACATTCGTAGCAAAAGGCCTGTGAGAGAGTCAATTGGACCGTTAGATGATAGAGGGGTAAAAGGGGCAGTAAGAGGAGACAAGGATATAGCAGAGAGACTGAATGAATTCTTTGCTTCGGTCTTTACTGAGGAAGATGTAGGGATGTTACCCATGACTGAAGTGGTACTTAAAGGTGATACTGCAGAGGAATTGAGAGAAATATCACTACACCGGGAAGATATATTACAACTATTTGATAAACTGAATAGTAGCAAATCACCTGGACCGGATGGTATACATCCCAGAGTGTTGAAAGAACTGAAATATGAGATCGCGGACCTGCTATTGGTAATCTGTGAACTTTCATTAAAATCATCTGTAATACCTGAAGATTGGAGGGTCGCCAACGTAACACCAATTTTTAAAAAGGTTCCAGGGGTGACCCGGGAAATTACAGACCGGTGAGCCTGACATCAGTACCGGGGAAAATGGTAGAAACCATCATAAAGAACAAAATTACACAACATGTAGATAGTCATGGCCTAATGGGAGACAGCCAACATGGCTTTAGACAAGGAAGATCTTGTCTTACTAATCTGATATGTTTCTTTGAAGGTGTGCATAAACAGGTAGACAAAGGTGAGTCGGTTGATATAGTGTATCTGGACTTCCAGAAAGCTTTTGACAAGGTCCCCCATCAGAGACTTTTGGCAAAACTAAAAAGTCATGGGATAGGAGGCAGTGTACTATTGTGGATCGGGAACTGGTTAAAAGATAGAAAGCAGAGGGTAGGGCTAAATGGCCAATATTCCCAATGGAAAAAAGTGAATAGTGGAGTACCCCAGGGATCTGTACTGGGTCCGCTACTTTTTGACATATTCATAGATGACCTGGAAAAGGGAATAACTAGTCAGGTTATCAAATTTGCAGATGACACAAAACTGTTTAAAGTTGTTAAAACCCAAGAGGATTGTGGAAAGCTGCAGGAGGATCTGGATAAATTGGAAGACTGGGCATCCAAATGGCAGATGAAATTTAATGTGGACAAATGCAAAGTTATGCACCTAGGAAAGAACAACCCACACTATAGTTACACGATGCAAGGCTCCACATTAGAAACCACCACCCAGGAAAAGGACTTAGGAGTCATCGTGGATAACATGTTAAAACCCTCCGCCCAGTGTGCAGCGGCGGCCAAGAAAGCAAATAGAATGCTAGGTATCATAAAGAAAGGGATGGAGAATAAAACAAAGGATATTATAATGCCTCTGTATCGCTCCATGGTACGACCGCACCTTGAATATTGTGTGCAATTCTGGTCACCGTATCTTAAAAAGGACATAGCGTTATTAGAAAAAGTACAGAGAAGAGCCACCAAATTGGTGAAGGGGATGGAAGGCTACTCCTATGAAGAGAGGCTAAAAAGGTTAGGGCTCTTTAACCTGGAAAAGAGACGGCTGAGAGGAGATATGATAGAGGTCTATAAATTAATGAATGGAGTGGAACGGATAAACGTGGATCAATTGTTTACGCTAGCAGAATATAGAAAGACTAGGGGACATGTAATGAAACTACAGGGTAAACTATTTAAGACAAATAAGAGAAAATATTTTTTCACTCAACGTGTAATCAAACTCTGGAATCTGTTACCGGAGGATGTAGTAAGGGCTGTTAGTATAGCTGGGTTTAAAAAAGGTTTGGACAAGTTCCTGGAGGAAAGGTCCATAAACCACTATTAAAAAGGGACCCAGGATATCAATGCTTGACCCAGTACAAGCATTGTGGAACCTGTGGTCTTTTGGGGATATTGCTAGGTGTGTAGGACCTAGATTGGCCACTGTTGGAAACAGGATACTGGGCTTGATGGACCTCGGTCTGACCCAGTATGGCATGTCTTATGTTCTTATGTTCTTATGTTCTTACTAGGGGGCGGGCCGGTGAGGTGGGCTACCTGGGCATGCTCAGAAAGGTCATGTTTCTGAGCTCTGGAGAGCACTTCCGTATCTATGGCGCCACCCGGAGGATGTCACCAGGTGTGGCTGACTTATCCTGCTGTCCACAGAGAACCCCTGTTACAGGTAAGTAACTCTGCTTTCTCAGCTCTGGAAAACTCCACCTATCTCCACCCTCTCACAGGTATTCTCTCTCCTCCTCTGAAACACCTGGGGCTTTATCTATGGCAGTGGCCTTCCTATCCCTATCCTAAGGAATTCTGGGATTTGTAGTGTGCTCTATGTGTTTTGTGTACCTGATCCTGCCACACTACTTAACTACCATAAGAATATAAGATATGCCATACCGAGTCAGACCAAGGATCTATCAAGCCCAGTATCTTGTTTCCAGCAGTGACCATTCCGGGTCTCAAAGGCATAAACATTCCTTTTGTTTGTCCTAGGGGTAAGCAGTGGATTTCCTGAGTCCTCTTGAATAATGCTTTATGGACTTTTCCTCCAGGAGCTTGTCCAAACCTGTTTTGAACCCAGGTACCCTAATAGCTTTTACACCGTCCTCCAGTAATGAATTCCAGAGTTTGATTACGCGTTGAGTGAAAAGATATTTTCTCTGATTAGTCTTAAATGTGCCACATTGTAGCTTCATTGCATGTTCCCTAGTCTTTCTACTTTTTGAAGGAGTAAACAACCACCAATGTAGGTTTACCCATTCCTCTCCATTCATTATTTTATAGACCTCTATCATATATCCCCTCAACCGTCTCTTTTCCAAGTTGAAGAGCCTGAACCTTTTAAGTCTTTCCTCATAGGGGTATCCTTCTATCCCCTTTACCATTTTGGTGGCTCTTCTCTGGACCTTTTCTAATAATGCTATAGCCTTTTTAAGATACAGTGACCAGAATTGCACACAATATTCAAGGTGTGGTCACACCATGGAGCGATCAAATGCTTACCACCACCCAAATCCCTGTTCAGTCTCCATAGCTCCCTCTCACTTTTTCTCTAAGTTTCCAATTTCCTGCCTAATCTAAGCATCCTTAATTTTCCCCCTTTCTTCCCACACTTAGAGTTCCCACTCATCCCTAGTCCCAGTGTACTTACTTGCCTCCTCCCAGTCTCTGCTGTCCCCCATTTCCCAGCCTCCAGTCATCACATTCTATTTTCTGCTGCTCTCCCTCAACCAGTCCCTCAGTCTCTTTTTATCTGAAATCTCCAAGTCCTGTTTTATCTCCCCCCTCACCTCACCTCTTTACTGAAGCATCTTCTTCTTCTCATTGGTACCTCTAATCCATCTAGTGCTTGACCTTGCCATCAGAAACTTCTTTTCACTCTTTGTCTCTTCCTTTGGGAGGCACCCCTGACCAGAAACCTTTGCTGTTTGAAATGCAGGGGACTCTAGGTATGGAGACCTGTGTGGTTGAAACATCAACCATTTGAAGTACACAGCGATGGGCAGTTCAAAGAGCTGGTGATTGAACCGCATGGGGCTCAATTCTTAAAGAATGCCCCTATGTACATAACTGTGCCCATGTATAGGGGAGGCAAACCCAGGAACAGGGTAAGGGTGGAGAATGAGTCTATCTGCACAATCTTGGGTTTCCAAAAGTATGAACATACGTTTTCAAGCTAGCCACACAAATAGCAGGTGCAGATTTGTATGTATTCTTTTCCCAAGTCAATTTTCAAAGAGACTTTACAAGTAAGCACATTGTTTGAGAGCTACCCTAAAAAAGCATAGATTTTGTTGTCTATGTGCGACAATCAGAGTTTATAAGATTGGAAACCTAGAATGTATGGTATCTAATACAGATTAGAGACATAATAAGCATCTCAGAGACATAACAGAAAGAGGAAAACTAACTTAGCAAGGTAAAAAAATATAAGGCCATGACATTGCAGACTGAATTAGTATGGGGTGCACTATAAAGAGTAATGTTCAGAGCTCTGAGGGTAATTTTATAAGTGGCTGCCTAGTTAAGAGCACATTTTAAGATGACCATGTTAAGCATAATTTATAAAGGCAAGTGGGCACCTATTTGTCTTTATAAAACACTAACATAAATGACCTAGCGCACGCCTACATTGCAGATGCAGATATTAACACAAGCCCTAGAGCTGGTATGACTGCCTGCGCCTATATTTTTCAAGTGTGTGCATAAATTATAGTATTTTATAATCTATGCACATACTTGCACGCCCTACCAAAACTCCACCCCAATGCATGCCCATCAGTAAAATATGCACCTTGATCCCAAGGCACATTCGTCAGCTGGTATTTTATGAGCTCAGTTACAAGCACATATGGCCACATATGCGCAGGATTGACTTTATAAAATTGTCGCTTTTATGCATATACAGTTGAGCCCTTTTACTAAAGATATGCACTTACCACGCAATTAGCAGCAATACCAAGGTGCAGTAAGTCATGCGCTGTCAAGGGTATGCCCAGCAAGTTCCCGGCAATTAGCACATGATTGCAAACTCTAATGAGTGGCGTGATTAATTCGGGTGCACCAAACAACACCCATGGAGGCATCATTATGTGCACACTCGTACCAATTGCGGCATTACTATTGAATGTGTGCCGCTCATGCTAGCTGCAATGTGCTCTCAATGACCACACTCTGCCCTCACCCTGCCCAATCTTCACTGTAGCGTGATGGCTGAGTACCATGCATTTTAGCAGCCAGTAGCTGGAATATATGTGCGTTAATATTCAGCACTGCTAGTTACTGCATTCACCAGTTAGTGGCATTTGGTAAAAGGGTCCATTAATCTGGTGTTTATTGCATTCTTAATATTCAGGAAGAAATTTGTAGAGTCAAGTTTTCTGCTGAAAAATCATCTTAAGAGCTTAAAGGTTATGCCTTCAAATTTAGGCTTGCCATTACTTTGACTAGGTTTATGAGCCTAATTTATAAGCCTAGTGCTGAAAATCAATGCTAGGCTCTTACTCTTTTCCCCCACCCTAAATCCCCTCCTGTTGCCACCCACTTCTTTTGCTCCTAAATTTAGCAATTTAGTGGCATTTTGAGTATAAATTTACTCAGCCCTAGTAAATTTTCAAAAAGGTCATTTTAAGAGCATAGGGCCCGACATTCAAAAGGGCTTATGCAGTGAGCAAGACCTGCTAACCACATAAACCCCACCGAGCCCAATATTCAGCGGCAGTAACTGGCCAGTGCCGTTGAAGATCCCCAGAGCCTGCCTTGGCACCATCTGGATAGCGCTGGGCTGATCTGGGGTGGTCCCGGCATTTATCCAGTCAGCGGCGATTTTCAGTCCGCTACCAGATAAGTAATGGGCAGGTCAATAGATGTCTTACCTATATGTGGTTGAGCTATCCGGTTAACGGCTGAATATTGCCACTGACTGGATAGCAAGGGAGGTCAGTGGCAAAACCAGATATCAGTACCGGTGGATATCTGGCACTGAATATCTGGTTTCATTTTTGTACACGGTGGCCAGGCGCTTTACAAGCACTGACTGCTGCAGGCTGAGGAACAGGCCCATAAGTCTCAATAGAAGCATAAAGCCCCATAAAGCTGCAGACATATCAAGCTACTCAGTTCCAGGAGAAATACCTTTTATCCATTCCTGGTTTTGTACTTACAACCAAATCCAGTGAAATCAGTGCTGCAGGTCCCATAGTACACAATGGTAGAGACGGTCCTAAATTCTCACTCCTGGAACTAGGTAGCTTGGCAGCTCTGAATCTGAGAGTTCTGAAAAAATCTCACTAAATTTTCCTGCCATCCAAATGATATTAACTTTAGCACTGAAACCGAGTAATTATTTATTTACCTCTTCCCAAACAATTGATCAAATCAGTGTCCAGTGGTGCATACACAATCAGATAAACCATATCCACAACACGTAACAAGTTGAAAAGTGCACATGTATAATATAACAAAATGATGCATCTTCCCTTGAAGGGGGCAGCAAACAAGAGAGAAATCCCCACAAATGCACAAAGTGAAAGAAAACACAACAGAGATAAAAAGGAGTTCAAAGACTAGATGCATTTATTTATTAAAACCTTACACGGCCATGTTTCGGCACGCATGTGCCTGCTTCAGGGATCATAAATTCCACCAAGTTAAATAAAAGCAATGGCAGAAGGTATAGACCACTCAACAAGAGTGTATACCTCAGAACTCAGTAACATTCAGCGTCTTTTTGTGACGGTTACAGAGTTCTGAGGTATACACTTTCATTGAATTATCTGTACCTTCTACTATTGTTCATAAGGCTTTTATTGGACAGTGGTATTTATGACCCCTGATGCAGGCATGTGTGTGCCAAAAAATGGCCGTGTTGGTTTTTAATAAATAGACTAATCTACTTTTTAGACTCACTTTTATCCCTGCTGTGTTTTCTTTCACATTTCCTCTTCCTCCATGGTTTATGTTTATGTTTATTTAAAAATGTGTTATACCACCCAACACCATAGGCATCTGGGTGGTTTACAATCATAAAATTACATAGCTGCAGAAACAGAAAGGAACGCCATTATTTAAGAACAGTAAAGAGGAGAAAAAGATGACAGGGAACAGTTAAACAAAATATGACAACGGAAACACATCAGCAAGGAAAAGAAGAAAAAGAGCGAGGACTACGGGGGAAGGTCAAATGCCAGGCTGAACAGGTGAGTCTTGAGTTTTGTTTTGAAAAGCTGGAAAGACGTTTCGGATCGGAGGGAAAGGGGAAGCGAATTCCAAAGCCTCGGGCCTAAAAAATAAAAAACGGAGGAGCTAGTGGATTCCAGGTGAGCGTGTGAGAAAGGGGGGAGGGACATACGATTGACATGGATAGAACGAAGTGAACGGTGAGGAGTATGAAAGCGAACCTGGTCTGCAAGATAAAGGGGGATGCCTGTGTGGAGTGCCCTGTGAACGAATGTGAGAATCTTATACTGAATACGGAATGATACTGGTAACCAATGTTGATGCATAAGAAGAGGGGTGACATGTTCAAACCGGGAAGCATGAGTTAAGAGACGGACCGCAGTGTTCTGAATGCGCTGAAGACGGGAAAGTTGGGACTGTGAGAGACCTGCTAAAGCAATGTTACAGTAGTCAAGTCGGGACATCACTAAGGAGAGTAGAAGTGTAGCCAAAGCGGGGGTGGAAAGAAAGGGGCGAACAGCCCGCAGCTGCTTAAGAGAAAAGAATGACTGCTGGACAACTGAAGAGATATGTTCCTTAAAAGAGGGAAGAATCAAGAACCACACCTAAATAACGAAAAGAAGAAACTAGGGGAATAGGCTGGGAAGAAAAAGTGGGAGCACATGTGGGGGAAGGGCTCCCTAATGTGAACCAGGTAGCAAAGGACTTAGAGGGGTTTACATGAAGAAAATTAGATGAGAACCAGGATGCAACGGCAGAAAGACAACGGTTAAGAGGGGAGATGTCCGGAGTGAGAGAGTCAGTATGATGCAGAAAAAGTATGTCATCCGCATAATAATATGCGGAGATACCAAACTGTTGAACAACAAGAGCAAGAGGAGCCAGAAAGACATTGAAAAGAAGTGGGGCAAGAACCGACCCTTGGGGTACACCACAGGAAAGAAGGGTTGGAGCTGAGGAAGAAGACCCAGAAACAACAGAGAAAGAGCGATTAAACAGGAAAGAATGAAACCACTGGAGAACCGTGCCTGAGATACCAGCTTCCTGGAGACGAACAAGAAGAGTACGGTGGTCCACCAGGTCGAAAGCTGCAGACTTTGGCAAACTCATGCGTGTCTGTGGGGGATGTGGGTATAAGGAGACATGATAAAGTCTGTCTCATTAGTATATCTTCTCTGTAAGTGGCTTTGTGTATATGCATGTCTGTTTTCTGTGTGCGCATGTAGAAGTATGTGCATACAGGGATGGAGGGATAGAGGTGACGTGAGGAGCTAGAGGAGTATGTGTGTGTGTGTGTGTGTACATGTGCATGAGAGAAGGAGGAGATGTGGTTGTGGGCTGTTTGTGTGTGTGTGTGCGCATGTGACTGACAGAATGGGGGGGCTATCTGGTATAATCTCTTATTCCAGTAGTCTAATATTCAGAACATACAGTACACTACCTTGCAAATATACAGTATTATGGGAGATTCAATCAACCAATCATCATATTGTGCTGGTGTCAAGTTATTTTACTGTATCACTGTGCGGTCAATAGGACAGAGCAATTAGTAATTGCCAAGTCAGCAGTTGCCATGGGACCAGCAGCAGCAGGCAGTGTAACAGATGCTGCATTGTCTGCGTGAGCCCATGGTCACATTTTTTTGGTTGGGTGTCATCTCCACTTTACATATTTGCTCAGCATTGTTCAATGACCTCCATATGGTAAACTCAGAAACCATGCCAGGTAGGAGCCTCTCTGTGATGTCAATTCCCATTGTCACATCATCATTGTTTAACATTCGGTGCCACATTTCTAGGTTGGCCACTTCATTTTGGTGGCTGAACATATTTATATAATGGATGTTGACTGTCCTCAACCTCTTTTATATGTTCAATCTGGCCAGTCACAGCTCATCTGGTACCTGCGAGGCCATTCCTGCCAGTATCTGTAACTTGTTGATCAGAGTCGGCTTTAGGCAGCCAGTTCTACATCAACAACTTTGATTAAGCACTGGGCCGATCTTGCTCACGTGTGATGATCTTCCCCTGGCTAGACATGCATACTCAGCTGCAGGATGGTAAAGTGCCAAGGCAGTGGAACACAGTGTAAAAGGGCCTGCCCCCCTCGGCTATTCTGCAATTTATGCAGGATATTATTTCTGTCATTGGCTTTTCCATACAACTTCTCAATATGTACTTTATATGAAAATATTTGATCCAGGGCAACACCAAGATAGACCAGATTACTGGAGTGTTCCAGCTTCACACCGTCCCAGGTGATAATCCTTCGTTGAAGTCTGTAGTGCCATTTCAACATCAAAGTTTGTTGCCTATGTAGAGACCCCAAGATCATCAGCATAGAGGAAACTGCACATTCCCGAATATATTGGATGTATGTAATTCTTACAAACTACTAACTCTAACTCTAACATCATCCATGTAACTGCCTAACCTACTGTTCCATTTCTGAATCATTATTAACTGAATTTTCTTTTTGCTGCATCGGAATTGTGGCCATTTTGCTTTGAATCTTTCCTGAGAAATCTAGAAATGGAGATCCTCGTATTGCCATGATTGAATAGTTCTTTGAAATGTGTTTGCGTGAATTGTATCACCCTCTTTACAGTGCAATGTTTAGGTTAGAATAGGCTTTAATAGGAAACTGTGGGTGGGGGGAAGGAGGAGGGGGCTCTTGAGGAGTACTTTTCTCCAAAAAAGGTCTGACAGCTTTTCAGAGCTCAGCATATTCCATCCTGATCCAAGTTTCCATTAATTGTTTCATATTCTTTCCTTTTCCTCTCAGGGAGGTCAACCAGATAAATATTATTTCTTGTCAGTCTGTTTTCTCTGTCATCAGATTTTTTATTTTGCAGTAATTCAGTATGCTTCATTAAAGTTCTTTTAGCATATTCTGACTTTTTAACTTGGTCTTTTACTTCTCCCGTGCTCACTCTCGTGCACCTGTTTATTCATTTCAGAGAAGTTTATTCTGTTCAAGTAGGCATCACTATGTTAATTTTTTGCAATTTATTTCTCGCCACCGAAGGCAACTTACAGCTATATCTTTGGTCAATAATATAAGGTGGAACTTCTAGTTACACTCCTGTATGATTGTCAGGATTTCTACTTGTGTGGCTGATTTTTTCTCTTTTGTTCCATCATCATAAGAGCCCTGTCCTGCAGAATTTTGGAAAAATGGCTTGAATTTGACCTTACTTCATGATCCAGTGACTATCAGTTTCTCCCACTTCTCAGCCATGGAAAAGGCTAATCTTCCTTCGCCTCTCATCCTCCCAGTATTCAAAATAATTGGTAAGCAAATGCAAATGAGAAAAGGGTGATGTGGAGAGACAGAAGCTGATTCAGTTGCAACAACCTGCTCTATCGTTAATTCAATGAGTGAAACAGCCTAGGTTAAAAATAAAGGGTCTGCAAAATTATAGGTACAGTAACTTATGCTAATAATAGTGAGGGTTACTGTACTTTGGTGTATTAGCTCCTTTATACTAGTATATCTTTTCAGAGCAGCTGATGGAGTCAAAAACAGTAACAGAGGACCCCTAGTTACAAAGAAGATAGGAGATCTATGGCACTGCACTAAAAAGTAATTTGGGCAAACTAGTTGAGTGTTTGGGTGCATATCACTATCATATTTGTACGAGGATCCTAAGTGTCCCCTACCAGTGGTGTCTGTACATTCATTGTACTACCAACCTCCTGGTCAAAATGAACAAATGGATGATGACATGCTCAAAGAAATCAGGGAAGCCAACAAAAGCTACAATACAGTATTAATAATGAGTGATTTCAATTACCCCAGTATCGACTGGGTCAGTGTCATGGTAGGACATGCTATGGAGATAAAGTTTCTAGATGAAATAAATGACTGCTTCTTGAAGCAGCTGGTTCATGAATTGACAAGAGGGGAAGCCATTCTGGATCTAGTCCTTAGTGATACACAAGATCTGGTGTAAGAGATAAGGTTGTTGAGGCCACTTGGCAATAGTGATCACAGTATGATCACATTTGATTTCATAAATGAAGGAAGGTCGGCAAGGAAATCCACAGCATTGTCATTTAACTTTCAAAAGGGAGACTATGATAAAATGAGGAAAACAGTAAAGAAAAAACTAAAAGGAGCAGCTGCAAAGGTTAAAGATTTACATCAAGCATGGGCGTTGTTTAAAAATACTATCTTGGAAGCCCAGACCAGCTGTATTCCATGCTTTAAGAAAGGTGGAAGGCAGTCCAAAAAACTGCCAGCATGGTTTAAAGGGGAGATCAGAGAGGCTTTTGTAGCCAAAAAAAGCATCTTTCAGGAAATGGAAAAAGGAGCCAAATGACAAAAACTAGGAACAACATAAGCACTGGCAAGTTAGATACAAGGCATTGATAAGGCAGGCAAAGAGAGACTTTGAGAAGAAGCTTGCTGTGGAAGCAATAACACATAATAAAGACTTTTCAATACATTCATAGCAAAAAAAAAACAACCTGTGAGAGAGTCAGTTGGACCATTAGAAGATTGAGGGGTAAAAGGGGCACTAAGAGGGGACAAGGCCATAGCAGACTGAATGAATTCTTTGCTTTGATCTTTACTGAAGAAGATGTAGGGACTGAAATGATATTTAAAGGTAATGTATCAGAAGAATTGAAAGAAATATCAATAAACCAGGAAGATATATTACAACTATTTGATAAACTAAACTGTAGCAAATCACTTGGACCGGATGGTATACATCCAAGGGTGTTGAAAAAACTGAAATATGAGATTGCAGACCTACTATTATTAATCTGTGAACTATCATTCACAGAATGACCAATGTAACTCCAATTTTTAAAAAGGGTTCCAGGGGTGATTCGGGAAACTACAGGCCAGTGAGCCTGACATCGGTAACAGGCAAAATGGTAGAAACTATTAGAAAGAACAAAATTACTGAACATATATATAGTCATAGTTTAATGGGAAAAAATAAACATGGCTTTAGCCAAGGAAGATTTTGTCTTACTAATCTGTTATATTTTTTTGAAGGTGTGAATAAACAGACAGACAAAGGTGAGCCAGTCAATATAGTGTATCTGGTTTTTCAGAAAGCCTTTGACAAGGTCCCACATGAGAGACTCTTGGCAAAGTTAAAAAGTCATGGGATAAGAGACAGTGCACTATTGTGGATCAGGAAATGGATAAAAGATAGAAAGCAGAGGGTAGGGCTAAATGGCCAATTTTCCCAATGGAGAAAGGTGAATAGTGGAGTACCCCAGGGATCTGTGCTGGGTCCGCTGCTTTTTAACATATTGGTAAATGACCTGGAAATGGGAATAACGAATGAGGTAATCAAATTTGCAGATGACACAAAATGTTTTAGCTATTAAAACCCAAGAAGATTGTGAAAAATTGCAAGAGGACCTTGATAAATTGGAAGACTGGATGTTCATATGGCAGATTACATTTAATGTGGACAAGTGCAAAGTTATGCACTTAGGAAAGAACAACCCAAACTATGGTTACACGATGTAAGGTTCCACATTAGGAACCACCACCCAGGAAAAAGATTTAGGCATCAACATGAATAACATGTTGAAACCCTCCACCCAGTGTGCAGTGGCAGCCAAGAAGGCAAATAGAATGCTAGATATGATAAGGAGAGGAATGGAGAATAAAACAAAGGATATCATTCCATGGTGCTACCACACCATGAATATTATGTGCAATTCTGGTCGCCGTATCTTAAAAAGGATATAGCAGAATTAAGAAAGGTACAGAGAAGAGCTACCAAAATGGTAAAGGGAATGGAAGGATACACCTATGAGGAGAGGCTTAAAAGGTTAGGGCTCTTTAACCTGTAAAAGAGACGGCTGAGGGGAGATATGATAGAGATCTATAAATTAATGAATGGAGTGGAAAGCATAAACGATTCTTTATGGCATCCAAAAGTAGAAAGACTAAGGGACATGCAATGAAGACTAAGAGAAAATATTTTTTCACTCAATGTGTGATCAAACTCTGGAATTCGTTACCAGAGGATGTAGTAAAAGCGGTTAGTGTAGCCGAGTTTAAAAAAGGTTAAACCCAGGTAATCCACTGATTGCCCAAACACAAGCATTATGGAACCTGTGTGTCTTTTTGGGAAACTGCTAGATTCTTGTGACCTGAATTGGCCACTGTTGGAAACAGGATACTGGACTTGATGGACCTTGCTCTGACCCATTATGGCATTTCTTATGCTCATATAACATGTCACAGTGATGACAGAGAGGAGGAAGGCAAATTGTTTAACACTCTCCATTGGGAGGTATCCAAGTTTTGGGAGATTCAGCATAATTATGGCTTCTGATCCTAGGACTATGCAAAAAAAAAAAATGCAATGTGTGCCTTCGAGTCAGTCCTGACCCCTGGTGACCCAGAAGCTCCAGGCTAATCAAAAATGGGATTTATCAGTGCATTTGCATTGCAAAATACAATATTTTTGTGATTTGTTAGGTGAATTCCATTAAATAAAGCAAAATCATCAATCCAAACATGTTATTTTCACATTCATCTGCAACCTTTCCATGGATAGCATATTTATACTTAAGATCTTCTTTCCTTCCACCGTTCAAGGCATTCTCTTTCTCTTTTCCTTTCCCCCACCCCCAAGACACTCACTTCCCCCCTTCCCTTTCCTGTCCTCCTTCAAGATATTCTCTTTTTTTCTTCCTTCCCTTCGCTCTCTTTTACGCCCTTCTTCTCCCCTCCTCCAAACCACTCTCTCTTCTTCCCTTCCCTTCCCTTAAGGCACACATTCTTTCTTTCTCTCTCTCTCTCTCTCTTCCCCTTCCGCTGAGCACCGTTTCTCCCTCCTCTTCCCTCCCCTCTCCTTCTCTGCTCTGTTTTCACAGTCCCCGAGGCTCACCTGATCTTGCAGCACCACAGCTGTAGAGTTCCATGGACTACCTGCTCTGCAGCTTAGCATGATGAAATGTTGCAACAGATGCAGCCTTCTACTCCACCCGAATGCAAGAGCAAAGACAGCATCATCACCCTGAAACTTGATTGTGAAGCAGCCAGAAGTTCCTGTACTAAGCAGCTCAGACTTACAGAGAGCCAAATCATGTGCTGGAGAATATAGAACACTGTTTCTTCAATGGCAACATAAACTGCTGAAAAACGTAAACTACAAGGGAACAGATGGCAAGGTAGAGTGTGGGAGATTCCCCTTGGCCATTAGTTGCATGGTGGTAAGGGATGGATAGCTAGGGATTGGAGGGGGCACTGTATATTAGAGAAAGGGAGAGAAAGAGGAACTGGGTGGGGAGTATATGAGAGAGAGATTGGGTAAACACTAGAATGGGGAATAAAAGAGGGAACAAGAGAAAGAGATTGGCAGTAGTGTAAATGCCACCCAAATAGCCTCCACAGTGTCACAAGGCCCTGTCAAGAAGGGGGCCTAGTGACCCCACACTGTGGCAATGGAAGCAGAGAATGGCAAACATAACTTTTCAAAACGTTGCCACACAATCTCCCTCAATGACAGCACTTTCTGCTCTGCCCCCAATAGCCAGAAAGCACATAAGGCCTAACCGCTTGCAGCAAGTAGGCTGTTTGCCATGACCTACTTTTAAGTTTTGGGGGTACTGCGGATCAAGAACCAGAAAGGAGATTATGTAAGAAAGGGAGTTCCTCCTGCCTCAATTGCATTCACGAGCAGTGCTCATCAAAATTCTGCTTGGGGAACCTTCATTTGAACTTATATCACTGGAGACTGGAGTTGGAGGGTGCATGAAAGTTTGAGAAATTGGGTAAAAGCTGGTATGTGAAGCAGAGGTAGTCCCTTCCTAGCTCTACCTAACTATGGAGTCCAGTCACACAGCTGAGAGCATGTTTCAAGAAGGGAGACTGCTGGCTTCTGCCAGTGATGTGTAGTGGCACCTTAAGATACTGATTTGCTAAACTTTCTTTGCCCATAAGTTAGTAATTTGTAAACCATTATTAAAATCATCTATATTAGAGAGTGGGCAGTTTAACCCCAGTTCTTCAAAAGGGCTCCAAGAATAATCCAGGAAACTATAGACCAGGGGCGGACCAAGAGGGGTGCGGGGCCATGTGCAGAGGCTCATTGTGGGGCCTCATTTGCATAAGATGCCTAATTTGCATAAATATCAGCATATGTTAACATACCTCTTAATGAGTGTCTGGATAAAGAAAGACTACCAGATTTCTACATTACTATCCTCCAGTGCCAACCGCCAGGCACATTAGGAAGTACTATAAACACTGGTCATTTAGAACCCATAGCAAACCCACCGTATCATAACAGCACTACCAGGACTCACAAAGCACCAAATCCTACCTATTCAAAAGGCAACACTGCAAATATTAAACCAATACATCTCAGAGAATACCAATACATCTCCTACTGGGGAAAGATAACAAGTGGCACTGTCAAACAGAAACTACAAGAATAGAATACCTCAGTTCGGTTACACATACAGAACATAGACCATCACCAAATAAAGAATAAGGAATCACAATTTAGAAATTGGAAGACAATAATTAAATTGGGAACCCCTAAAGCCATATCTGGAATGTACAACACCACTATAAATTAATTTCCTTTTGTACTAAACAAAAATGTAAAAACGTTAGTGATACACATTTCCCAGAGTTGACGTTTTCCAGTTTATAAATTCAAAACAAAAAAGTATTTTTCTGTCTTTTGTTGTCTGGGCATCTTATTTTTCAATTGCAATTGCTCCAGTCACTTTCTTCTGGTTTCTTCTGTCTTCTGCTAATTCTCCATTGTCTGCTGTACATTTGTCTTTTCTTCTCTCTTCTAGATTTTTTCCATTCTATCTTCTACATCTGCTTTAACATACTGATCTTTCCCCTTTTGCTCTTTCCCCAATTTCTTTTTTATTCCTTTATCATCCACTCAAATTTCACCCTTCCATCCTCAATCCCCACTAACTGCCAATACCCAGCAACATAGATTTTCCTTCCCTCCCACACAAAATATATTTTCCCCCTCCATCCTCATTCCCCCAGCCCCATCCCCTTCTAGTCCTCCCCCAAAATCAGCTCCCTTCTAGTTCCAGCCCCACTCAGCATCTACTCCCTTCTAATTCCATTTTCTCCCCCCCCCCCGCATCAGCCCATTTCCAGTCCTAGCCCCCCCAATCAGCTCATTTCCAGTCCTATTCCACCCCATCAGCCCATTTCCAGTCCAAGCTCCCCCCATCAGACCATTTTCAATCCTAGACCCCATCAGCCATTTCCAATACTAGCCCCCCCATAAACCAATTCCAATCCTATTCCAGTGAGCTGATGGGGGGGGCTTGGATTGAAAATTGGAGTGAGTGTGGGGGAGCTTCAGCCCTTTTCCATTCCAAGCTCCCCCACACTCAGACCATTTCCAGTCCGAGGCCCCCTTCAACTCATTTCCAGTCTTATTCCAGCCCCCTCAGCTCATTTCCAGTCCTAGCCCCCTCAATCAACTCATTTCCAGTCCAAGCTGTCCCTATCAGCCCATTTGCTATCCTAGCCCCCATCAGCCATTTCTAAAACCAGCCCCTCTCCCCATCGGAATTTTCCAATCCTATTCCAGAACTACATCAGCCCATGTCCAATCCTACCCCCCCCTCCAAAAGCCCTTTTCCAGTCCAAGTCCTCTCTATCAGCTCATTTGCAGTCCTAGCCACCCCCCACTCAGCCCATTTCCATTCCTAGCCCCCCCCCCCCCACTCAGCCCATATCCATTCGTGGCCTCCCCCCACTCAGCCCATTTCCAAACCTAACCCCTGCCCCGACTCAGTCCATTTCAAGCCCAAGCCCCCCCCTCCCCGATGAGCCCTCCGGCGGGCTTTAGAGGCTCCAGCTACCACCTTTAAAGGCTCGCGGCTCCTGACAGGCTCAGCAACAGCTCGTTACAGCAATCGAAGTGAAGAGCGTTGTTTCCTTCACTTCGGCATCTGTATTGTAATGAAGATCACTGGCGCGCCAGAGGTCAAAGGGCATTTCCTGTGTCCCGGTTCTCAGCACGCCTGCGATCTTTATTATAATACAGCTGCCGAAGTGAAGGAAACAATGTTCTTCACTTCAGCGGCTGTAACGAGCTGTTGCTGAGCCTGCCGGAAGTCATAAGAACATAAGAACATAAGATATGCCATACTGGGTCAGACCAAGGTCCATCAAGCCCAGTATTCTGTTTCCAACAGTGGCCAATCTAGGTCATACGTACCTAGCAGTTTCCCCAAGGGACACAGGTTCCACAATGCTTGTATTGGTTCAAGCATTGATATCCTGGGTCCCTTCTTAATAATGGTTTATGGACCTTTCCTCCAGGAACTTGTCCAAACCTTTTTTAAACCCAGCTACACTAACAGCCTTTACTACATCCTCCGGTAACAAATTCCAGAGTTTGATTACACGTTGAGTGAAAAAATATTTTCTTTTATTAGTCTTAAATAGTTTACCCTGTAGCTTCATTGCATGTCCCCTAGTCTTTCTATATTCTGATAAGGTAAACAATCGATCTACGTTTACCCGTTCCACTCCGTTCATTAATTTATAGACTTCTATCATATCTCCCCTCAGCCGTCTCTTTTCCAGGTTAAAGAGCCCCAACCTTTTTAGCCTTTCTTCATAGGAGTAGCCTTCCATCCCCTTTACCATTTTGGTGGCTCTTCTCTGAACCTTTTCTAAAATTGCTATATCCTTTTTAAGATATGGCGACCAGAATTGCACACAATATTCAAGGTGCGGTCTCACCATGGAACGATATAGAGGCATTATAATATCTTTTGTTTTATTTTCCATTCCTTTCCTTATCATACCTAGCATTCTATTTGCTCTCTTGGCCGCCGCTGCACACTGAGCCGCTAAAGGAGGTGAGCCAACAGCGTGCAGGATGTCGCTGGCACGGGGCCCCCTGAAGCATTCTTGCTCAATGGTTGGGCCAGCCCTGCTATAGACTAGTAAGCCTAATGTCAGTGCTGGGCAAAATGTACTAAATGAGAGGTTAGATATGATTGGAATATCAGAGACATGGTGGAAGGAGGACAACCAGTGGGACACTGTGATACCTGGGTACAAACTATATCGTAATGATAGAGCTGATCAAATTGGTGGAGGAGTTGCGCTCTATGTTAGAGAGGGCATTGAGTCAGAAAGGATTAACGTTTTGCAGGAAACAAAATTTGCTGTAGAATCTCTGGATTGAAATTCCATGTAAAAAGGGGAAGGCGATGGCAGTGGGGGTGTACTATCGACCACCTGGCCAGAAAGAACAAATGGATGATGAAATGCTCAAAGAAATCAAGGAAGCTAACAAAAGTTACAGCGCAGTAATAATAATGGGTGATTTCAATTACCCCGGTATCGACTAAGTCAGTGTCACGGCAGCACATGCTAGAGAGATAAAGTTCCTAGATGAAATAAATGACTGCTTCTTGGAGCAGCTGGTTCATGAACCGACCAGAGGGGAAGCCATATTAGACCTAGTCCTTAGTGGAATACCAGATCTAGTGCAAGAGATAAGGGTGTTGGGGCCACTTTGCAACAGTGATCATAGCATGATCGCCTTTGATTTAATTAGTGGAGAAGGGAGAGTAAGGAAATCCACAGTACTACTTTTTAACTTTCGAAAGGGAGACTATGATAAAAAGAGGAAAATAGTTAAGAAAAAATTAAAAGGAGCAGTTGCAAAGGTTAAAGACTTACATCAAGCTTGGGTGTTGTTGAAAAATACTATCTTGGAAGCCCAGACCAGCTGTATTCCACGCTTTAAGAAAAGTGAAAGGAAGTCCATAAAACTGCCAGCATGGTTTAAAGGGGAGGTCAGAGAGGCTATTGTTGCCAAAAAAGCATCTTTCAGGAAATGGAAAAAAAAGCCAAACGACGAAACCTGGAAGCAGCACAAGCACTGGCAGGTCAAATGCAAGGCATTGATAAGGCAGGCAAAGGGAGAATTTGAGAAGAAGCTTGCTGCAGAAGCAAAAACGCGAAATAAAGACTTTTTCAAGTACATTCGTAGCAAAAAAACCTGTGAGTCAGTTGGTCCAGTAGATGATAGAGTAGTTAAAGGGGCACTAAGAGGCGACAAGGCAATAGCGGAGACACTGAATGAATTCTTTGCTTCGGTCTTTACTGAGGAAGATGTAGGGATGTTACCCATGACTGAAGTGGTATTTAAAGGTGCAGAAGAATTGAAGGAAATATCGATACATCGGGAAGATGTATTAGATAAACTGAAGAGTAGCAAATCACCTGGGCCAGATGGTATACATCCAAGGGTGTTGAAAGAACTGAAATATGAGATTGCAGACCTGCTATTAGTAATCTGTGAACTATCATTAAAATAATCTCTAATACCTGAAGATTGGAGGATCGCCTTTGTAACACCAATTTTTAAAAAGGGTTCCAGGGGTGATCCGGGAAACTACAGAACAGTGAGCCTGACGTCAGTACCGGGAAAAATGGTAGAAACCATCATAAAGAATAAAATTACTCAGCATGTAGATAGTCATGGCCTAATGTGAGACAGCCAACATGGCTTTAGACAAGGAAGATCTTGTCTTACTAATCTGTTATGTTTTTTTGAAGGTGTGAATAAACAGGTGGGCAAAGGTGAGTCAGTTGATATAGTGTATCTGGGCTTTCAAATCCCTAGGACTTTCAGAAAGCCTTTGACAAGGTCCCTCATCAGAGACTTTTGGCAAAACTAAAGAGTCATGGGATAGGAGGCAGTGTACTACTGTGGATCAGGAACTGGTTAAAAGATAGAAAGCAGAGGGTAGGGCTAAATGGCCAATTTTCCCAATGGAGAAAGGTGAATAGTGGTGTACCCCAGGGATCTGTGCTGGGTCCGCTGCTTTTTGACATATTCATAAATTACCTGAAGAGTGGAATAACGAGTGAGGTTATCAAATTTGCAGATGACACAAAACTATTTAAAGTTGTTAAAACCCAAGAGGATTGTTGAAAATTGCAAGAGGATCTTGATAAATTGGAAGACTGAGCATCAAAATGGCAGATGAAATTTAATGTGGACAAGTGCAAAGTTATGCACCTAGGGAAGAACAACCCAAACTATGGTTACACGATGCAAGGTTCCATATTAGGAACCACCACCCAGGAAAAAGATATAGGCGTCATTGTGGATAACATGTTAAAACCCTCGGCCCAGTGTGCAGCGGTGGCCAAGAGAGCAAATAGAATGCTAGGTATCATAAGGAAAGGAATGGAAAATAAAACAAAAGATATTATAATGCCTCTATATCGTTCCATGGTGAGACCGCACCTTGAATATTGTGTGCAATTCTGGTCGCCGTATCTTAAAAAGGATATAGCAATATTAGAAAAGGTTCAGAGAAGAGCCACCAAAATGGTAAAGGGGATGGAAGGATACTCCTGGGAAGAAAGGCTAGAAAGGTTAGGGCTCTTTAACCTGGAAAAGAGACGGCTGAGGGGAGATATGATAGAAGTCTATAAATTAATGAACGGAGTGGAACGGGTAAACGTAGATCGATTGTTTACATTATCAGAATATAGAAAGACTAGGGGACATGCAATGAAGCTACAGGGTAAACTATTTAAGACTAATAAAAGAAAATATTTTTTCATTCAACGTGTAATCAAACTCTGGAATTTGTTACCGGAGGATGTAGTAAAGGCTGTTAGTGTAGCTGGGTTTAAAAAAGGTTTTGGACAAGTTCCTGGAGGAAAGGTCCATAAACCATTATTAAGAAGGGACCTAGGATATCAATGCTTGACCCAGTACAAGCATTGTGGAACCTGTGTCTTTTGGGGAAACTGCTAGGTACGTATGACCTAGATTGGCCACTGTTGGAAACAGGATACTGGGCTTGATGGACCTTGGTCTGACCCAGTATGGCATATCTTATGTTCTTATGTTAAAAACTATTTTAAAGAATAAAATTACTGAACATATAGATAGATATAGTTTAATGGGACGGAAATTTAAACAGGGGATAAAAGAATGACTTTAAAATAAAAAACCCTTCCACCCAGACTGAACCTTATTATGTGATTATTGCCTGGCTTCCTTCCATATGTACTTGTACTGTGTGGTAAGGAAGCTCATCCCGAGTTAGGAGAAAGTGAAAAAACCAAAGAATTCACCTTAATAAAAAGAACTATTTTACAAGGTCAGAGAAATAAAACCACAACCACACCTAGAAACCAGAAAATCCCCAGCAGGAACAGGTTTCAGAGTTCCCCTAGTGGAGTAAGGGAGAGTGAATACAGACCCAAGGTAAAAGACCCTTACGTCAGTAAGCTCCCTGATTACCCAGGTGCCAGAGGGCAAGCTGATCTCCGTCACCTGGGAAGAGAAGAGGTGGGGCTGGAACCTTGGAGATTTAACCCTAGTTTAGAATATACAGGAGTTAGCAAGAAGAGCAACGGGAACAGGAACAGGAACAGCAGGAGAGGAGAGTGCTGGAAAGAGCCTGAGAGAGGTACGGAGCACGAGAGAGGAGAAGCTGCTACAAGCCAAGGCACAGGTACAAGCCTTAGAAACCTGTCCCATACTGAGCAGTGCAGAGTTGCAGGAGACACTCTCAGCTCTAATGAGAGGCTGTCAGCTAAGCCCAGTGAGCTAGAACGAGAGATAGAACCAATGCAAATAGGAGAGCCTGATGCAGCTTTGAATGAGGAAGATATATTCATGGATTGCTCTTTGTGCCAAGCCTTAGCTACAAAGGGGTTGAAGGAAAGCCAACCTTAAGAGAAAACTCTCCAGAGCAAGGTAACCTTGAAAAGCAAGGAAGATGTTTTATGAATTCCCTGTGTTAAAGAGGGGAAACTTACGCTGAGAAGTGAGAACAAGCTGAAGCTGTATAATTGTGCTTGTTAAATACCTGCTATCCTGTGCAGTGAGACGGCAAGAAGCCAAGCTAACGGTGAGAGGAAAAAAGCTTTTGTTTTGCTTTTGAATGTTCCTAAGAAAACCTGAGTAGAGCTTTGTTTGTTTATTGGAAGTTTATTCCTGTTGGAAGTTTTGCTTTGCTTATAAAGAGAAGAACTGCCTGGAAATGTTTGGAAATGAAAAGAAAGAAAACTGCCATTGAAGAAAGCTGTTTGTGTTTATGCTTTAGCCAGCAAGGCTAGAGAAAGCTGGAAGCCTTGCTGTTAAAGGGGTTTTTGCTTTTGAGCTGAAGAATACTGTAAGCTTATATTTTGTTTTGATCTTTTGCTTATGTCCTGTTGTGTTTTTGAAAGAAACCCGGAGAAATAATCCTGAAAGAGGTAATTTAGGAACCTTGCATTTGAGTTTAATAAATTCTGTCATTGCTTTACCAAAGAGCCAAACTACAAGTTTTTTTTCTGCCTGAAGCCATGTGTGTAGCAGTTAAACTACATTTCCCAAGAAGCATTGCAGGGGAACCAGTCAGAGAAGGCTGAAAAGGGAAAGTTTCTATTATAACCACGACTCTCCATGCTGAATGCAAGGAGCAAGGGCGTGACAACTGGCATACTGTCACTGGTTGATATTGTTGTTCTCCCTTTTATTTCTGTCTGGTCTCCTTTGTATTAGTAAACTATGGGCCCGATTCTGGGAAGTGCAGCCCCACAAGCCATCCAGGCCCGATTACCCCTCTGGCTCTCCCCATACGTCCTGAGCAGCAGGACAGGGAAAGTGGGTGGGGGGCGGGAGGGGTCAGGATTAGGGCGGAGCACAGCAGGGGCAAGCCAGTCTGGCAGGACATACAAGGCCAGTTCAGGTCACGGTCCTGTACATCCTGCCAGGGCAAAAGGGATGTGCTGCTTATTCCACCTCAAATGTGGAATGAGCAGCACCGACCCGGCGATTGGGCCCAGGTGCGGGGAGGTCCCCATCGTCCAATCCAGGTCCCAGCAAGCCAGCCATGGGTCGGGCGGCAAGGAAAAGGATGGCCAAAGCCACAGGCAGCAGGGGCATGCCGGGCCATCCATGGGCCCGATTCTGTGCACCCCGGGAACATTTTGTTCCCACAGTCCAGAATCGGGTCCAAACGGGCCCGCCTTGCTCAGAGCCATCTGAACGGCCCAGAAGTGCCCCTATGTGAATCGGGGCGGGTTTTTTATTTAAGATGTATTGAAAATGCACAACATCGGAAAGAAATCCAAGCAACAATACTCATTTTACATATATACGATCATGCTGCTGCTCACCTAATACAAGCAGATCGAACAGAGCCCTTCCCATCCCTCCCTCCCAATCCCCCAGCTTATCTTGCCACAACAGATATATATAGCAATCAGGTGATCTGAGCCTTTATACTAAAAATAAAAGTCCTCCAACCACCCTACCACGCTCCCCCATTATACATAAAGGTACAAACTCCCGTACCTCCAAGTTTCTGCCTGATACCAATTTTGATGCAACCAACCAGGGAAAATTTGATGCTGGATCTGGTACTCACAAATGGAGATAGCATGTCTAATGTCTGGATGGATGCCCATATGAGCAACAGTGATCATCACACAGTATGGTTTAAAATAAAAGTCAAGGCAGAGTCCAATCACAGCAAACGTAAAGTCCTAGATTTCCAAAACACTGACTTCAGTAAAATGGGAAAGTACTTGAAGGAGGAGTCGTCAGGATGAAAGGAGAAATGGGAAGTAGAATGGCAGCAAGCTAAAATGAGAGAGGCAATAAAAAGGAAAATGGATCTATATGTAAGGAAAGTAAATAAAAACAAGAGGAAAAGGAAACCTATTTGATTCTCCAAAGAAGTGGCTGTACTAATAAAGGCAAAAAACACAGCTTTCACAAAATTCAGAAAATCACAAAAAGAGGAACAGAAAAGAATACAGGATAAAGCTAAAAGAGACAAGAAAGACATAAGGATAGCAAAAACAAAGGCAGAATTAAAAAGGGCTTAGTTTGCAATTTGTCCTGCTGTGAGAGCTTGTGTGCATCAGAGATGCTGAGAGATAAGCTATCAGTAGCTTAGCTACTGGCAGGGTCTCCCAAGATAGATAGCTCTCAGTTGCCTAAGATAAACCACCCATCTGGGCAGCAGTAGAATGGGACAGTGTTTTAAGCGGAGGATTTCTTTGACAAAAGCAACACCACAGTGGAATTAACTGCACGTAAGAAAGGCCTGGCAAATCTACTTCTCTATCTTGCCACGAAACCCAATGGATAGTCACAAAACAAATTGAACTATAGTGCTGGAAGATGAGACCCCCAGGTTGGAAGGCACTCAAATGCCCACTGGGGATGAGCTGAAGTCTTTTCAGAGTAAAGCCAGCATTTATGATGTGGTTGGATTTGCTGATGTTCATGAAATGAGAGTCAGAATGTGCAAAGATGTCTTACATATTGGGACATGAAACGTACATAGCATGAACCAAAGGAAGTTGGAGGTGGTCAAGAATGAAATGGAACGTGTACAACTCGATCTGTTGGGTTGAGTGAACTGAAATGGACTGGCTTTGGACAATTTACATCTGATGATCATATGATCTACTATGCTGGCAATGAAAGACAAAGAATTTTATTTTATTTATTTAGACAGTTTTGTATACCGCCTTATCCTTCAATCAAAGCAGTCACAACATAATTGGGGGATACATTTAACACGCGGGGATATGAGACACATACACTTAATACTTACAGGGAACATGGGCAATGGAGGGTTAAGTGACTTGCCCAAGACCACAAGGAGCATCTGTGGGACTAGAAACCCCAGTCCTTCCGGCCCAAGGTTGCTGTCCTCTAGTGGGATTTGAACCCCTGACCTTCCGGCCTGAAGTACCTTGCCCCAACCACTAGGCTACTCCTCCCAGAAAGAAAGAAATGGTGTTGCATTTATAATTAAGAAGAAACTTGTAAGAACTGTAATGAAATACAATGCTGTTAGTGAACGCTTAATTTCTATTCGTCTATGAGGAAAGCCCATCAACACAACTATAATTCAGGTATACGCCCCAACAACAGCTGCAGAAGAGGAAGACGTTGATGAGTTCTATGAACAAGTACAAGCTGAAATTGACAGAACATGCAAACAGGATATCCTGATAGTCATGGGTGACTGGAACGCAAAAGTTGGCAACAAAGAAGAAGGCAAAGTGGTTGGAAAACATGGACTTGGCAACAGAAATTAAGCTGGAGAAAGATTGAGAATTCTGCAAGACCAATGATCTATTCATCTCAAACACCTTATTCCAGCAGCACAAGCGCCGACTTTACACGTGGACTTCATCCAATGGATTGTACAGAAATCAAATTGACTACATCTGTGGAAGACAACGATGGAAAAGCTTGGTAATATCAACAAAGACAAAACCTGGAGATGACTGTGGTGCAGATCACCAACTACTAATATGCAAACTCAAGCTAAAGTTGAAAAAGAGCAAGCCACTCATGAATGTGGCAAAATATGACCTTGAGAATATACCACTGGAATTTAAAGACTGCCTGAAAAATCGATTTGCTGCTTTAGATACAAATGACAGAGTTCCAGAAGAGTTATGGGATGACATCAAGAAGGTTGTATTGAAAGAAAGCGAGAAGGCTTTATATAAGATAAAAAGCAAAAATGGCCAAAATGGATGACTGAAGAAACTCTGAGAATTGTCCAGAAACACAGAGAAGCTAACGTCAGAGGAGAAAGAGAGGCAATCGCAGAACTCTACAGAGATTTCCAACATGCAGCAAGACAAGACAAGACAAGAAGAAGTACTACAATGACACATGCAAGGAAATAGAATCAGAAACTATTAGAGGAAGAACAAGAATGGCTTTTCTAAAGCTACGCGAGTTAAAGAAAAAATTCCAGCCTCAAATTGGAATGCTACAAGATGCTAAAGGATCCATGTTGAATGATGCTGAGAAGATCAAGAAAAGGTGGAAAGAATATACAGAGTCATTATACCATAAAGATAGCATAGTTACTCACCTGTAAACGGTGATCTCCGGGAACAGCAGGAATTTAGTCTTCACATATGGGTATCGTCGGTACTGACAGAGCCTGCGTGGGAACGCTCCCCAGCGTCCAATAGGAAAGCTTTTGGGAGCATCCCACAGCACCTGTGTGCTGCCTTCCCGCCTTTCCCAACTGTCCCTCTCCAGTTGAGTTTAAAGCTGAGACAAAGAGAGAGGGAAAGAGAGAAAGAAAGAGAGAGAGAGAGCTACAACTCTTAGGGGAGGTGGGTGGGTTGTGAAGACTAAATTTCTGCTGTTCCTGGAGATCACCTGTTACAGGTGAGTAACTATGCTATCTCCAAGAACAAGCAGGAATGTAGTCTTCACATATGGGGACTCCCTAGCTGCAGATGCCAGGGAGAAGGCCCCAGAAGTTGTGCGTCCCTGTGAAAGGGCTCCACTTCCCCCCATGGATCTCTGGCATCCTACCAGGGATGGTGGGTAGGAGTTGATTAAGTATGGAACAGGTGTTGTAGAACAGCCTGACCAAACAAGGCATCCCGGCGGGAGTCCTTGTCTAAGCAGTAATGGGCTGTGAAGGTATGAACCGAAGCCCAAGTAACTGCTCGACAGATGTCATTGCTAGACACAGAATGAAGATGAGCCATAGAGGCTGCCATGGTTCTCACATTGGAAGCTGTGACATGGCCTTCAAGAGGAAGGTTTTTACTATCATAGGCAAAAGATATACACTGTGCAATCCAGCTGGACAGTGTTCTTTTGGAGACTGGAAGTCCCAAATGACTATGATCAAAAGCAACAAAGAGTTGGGAGGACTTTCTATGTTGCTGTGTCCTTTGTAAGTAAAAGGCCAAAGCCCTTTTACAGTCCAAAGTATGAAGATTCCTTTCTGCATTTGAGGCGTGAGGCCTTGGGAAAAATACAGGAAGGTAAACCGCTTGGTTTAAATGAAAAGGTGACACCACCTTTGGCATAAAGTGTGGATGAGTCCTAAGGACTACCTTATCATGATGGAACATTGTATAAGGAGGATCAGCCACCAACGCTTGCAATTCACTGATGTGACGTGCTGATGTGATTGCAATAAAAAAAATGACCTTCCAGGAAAGGAATTTCAAAGAGGTAGTGGCTAATGGTTCAAAGGGCAGTTTCATGAGCTGCCCAAAAACCAGATTTAAGTCCCATGCCACCGGTGGTGGCTTAATGGGAGGCTTAGTTAAAAGAAGGCCCCTCATAAATCTCGCTATAAGAGGATGACAGGAAATAGGTTGTCCATTTGAAAGAAGCTGCAATAGCACTCAAATGAACTCTCACTGAATTGGTCTTAAGCCCTGCATTTGATAAATGAAGGAGATACTCCAGTAATGATTCCAGGGGTATCGCAAGAGGGTTAAGACCCTTCTGCGAGCACCATATGGTAAACCTTTTCCACTTAAATGCATAAGAGCATCTTGTGGAAGGCTTTCTGGAAGCATAAAGGATATCCTTTACCTGCTGGGAAAGGTTAAGACCGTGAAGTTCTAGGCTTTCAGCAACCAGGCCCTGAGATGCAGAGACTGGGGATTGGGAGGCCACAGCATCCCGTCCTCTTGAGAAAGGAGATTTGGAGCAGATCCTAACTCCAGAGGCAGAGCTTGAGAGAGATGTAGGAGCAGAGGGTACCACATTTGCCGTGGCCAACGTGGAGCTATGAGAATCATATAACCTCTGTCTCTCTGAAGCTTGAATAGGGTTTTGGGAATTAGGGGAATGGGTGGAAAGGCATACAGGAAGCCCTGACCCCAATGGAGGAGGAAAGCATCCCTGGCCTGACAACCCTGAGCCGGAATTCTGGAACAGAACCGGGGAAGTTTGGCATTCAGCGGACTTGCAAAGAGGTCTATGTCCGGGGTTCCCCAAATTTGCAAAATTTTGGCCACCTGCTCTGCATGGAGAGACCATTCGTGTGGAAGCAGAACTCGACTGAGTCTGTCTGCCCAAAAGTTTTGAATGCCTGGAAGATACACCGCAAGGAGATGAATCTGATGCTCTCTGGCGAGGGCCGATAGTCGCAAAGCTTCATTGCAGAGCGACAGAGGGCCTGTTCTGCCCTGCTTGTTCACATAGAACATGGCTACTTGATTGTCCGTTTGAACTAGGACTGTCTTGTAGCTGAGCTGGGTGTGGAATACTCAAAGAGCAAGGAAGATGGCTCTGAGTTCCAAGAGATTGATGTATAGATAGGCCACCTATGGAGTCCAGGTACCCTGGGTAGAGAGGCCTTGCAGGTGGGCTCCGCAACCCACCTGTGAAGCATCTGTTGTTAGAGTGGCTTGGGGTGGGGGTTGCTGAAAAGGAGACCCCACCAAAAGGTTTTGGGGTGACTGCCACCATTGGAGGGACAAAATAAGGCGATCTGAGTTTGCTATTTTGTCTGACAGGCAACCTGACACCTGAGTCCACTGAGTGGATAAAGTCCACTGGGCTGCCCTCATATGGAGGCGAGCATAAGGAACCACATGCACGGTGGATGCCATGTGGCCTAGCAATTGTAACATCTCCCGAGCAGTGAGGTGAGGTTTTAGCACTGCTTGGGAAGCTAACTGCACAATGCGAAGATAGCAGGGCTGTGGAAGGTAGGCCCTTGTCTGTCTGGTATCCAGCAGAGCTCCTATAAACTCTAGGGACTGAGTGGGAGCAAGGTTGGATTTTGGGAAGTTTATAACAAGTCCCAAATACTGAAGGATGCGCATTGTGCGAGAGAGCGCAACCCTGGCCTCTGGCTCTGAAGGGACTTGAATGAGCCAGTCGTCTAATTAAGGGAAGACAAATATTCCTAGGGTGCGGAGAAATGCTGCCACCACAGCCATGCATTTTGTGAACACCCTTGGTGCAGAGGCCAGGCCAAAAGGAAGAACCCTGTATTGGTAATGCTTCCCTTGAAACAGAAAGCAAAGGAACTTTCGGTGAGTTGGATGGATGAGAACATGAGTGTATGCATCCTTGAGATCTAGAGAACAAAGCCAATCCTGACTCTGAAGGTATGGCAGCAGAGTCCCTAGAGAAATCATTTTGAACTTCTCTTAGAACAGGAATTTGTTCAATTCTCTGAGGTCTAAAATGGGTCTGTGTCCTCCTGTTTTCTTTGGAATAAGGAAATAGGGGGAGTAAAACCCTGTACCCCGTTGCAGAATGGGTACCTCTTCTATTGCCCCTTGGGCAAGAAGCACAGTGACCTCTTGACCTAACTGGTCGTTGAGAAAGGTCTGAGAATTGAACTGTCTTACCATTGTAGGAGGGGGCATGCTGAGGAAATGAAGCTTGTACCCCTCTCTTACAATAGACAGAGTCCAATTTTCTGCTGTTATCTGACCCCATCTGGGGGCAAAATGACATAACCTTCCTGGGATGGTGGAAGGTTCTGGGCCGTTCAGGGCCAGGAAGGCAAAGTTCTTTAGATAGGATTCAAAGCCCCTGTGGAGGCTGAATCTGCTGAGCTGGTTGAGGCTTAGCTGCTTTAGTTTTTCTTTGCCTAGGTTGTTGCTGCTGTCCTTTTTGGGCAGACTGACCTAAGCAATGCCCCTGTTGGGTATAGGAGGGATAAAACTTCTTCTTCTTACTGAAGAATGGTTTCTTAGAGGATTTTTTCCTCACAGGATCAGCTGTAGATTTAGACAATTTATCCAAAGTGATATTGTCAGCATCTATCTCATTAGCTTTTTCCTGCCAATTCTTGCCAAAGAGATTCTCTCCTGTGCAAGGAATATTCCCTAGTTTATCCTGTACCCAAATTTCCAAGTCAGATGCCTGGAGCCAGGCAATCCTACATGCACCTATGGCAATAGCAGAGGTTCTGCTTATGCACTCAAAGCAGTCAAAGGCTGCACAATTCACAAACTTGGAAACATCCTGAGCATGTTTGACAAGGGCGAGGTAATCTTGCATCTTATCATCAGGAAGGAGAGGGCTCATAAGCTCTAAATCTCCTGTGACCTCCTTAAGGAACATAGGAACTGATCCTAGCAGAAAGCATGGAAGCCTGGAAGGTTTGACGTCCAAAGGCGTCAAGAGTCCTACACTCACGTCCTGGAGGATTAGATGCATGCCTTTTTGCACTCTTTATCCTTCTCATAGCTGATTCCACCACCATGGAATGGTGTGGTAACTGAGTCTTCTGAAACCCAGGACAAGGAGGAACTTGATACATGGTATTGAGTCTTCGAGAGTGAGGAGATGTGGTTAGAGGTGTTTCCCACATCCTTAACATGAGATCATGCAAGATCTCATGAATAGGTAAGGTAGCTGCCTCCTTGGGAGCTTTAGGATATTGTAGGATTTTTAATTCCTTTGCCCTAGGCTCCTTTTCAGGAGCCACTGTGATGGAAAGACCTCGGGCCACATCTCGGATAAAATCCTGAAAGGACATATCCTCTGGTGGAGACATCCTACGCTGAGGAGAAGAGGAATCCTCAGGAAGAAGTACTCTGGTATCGGCAGAGCTTTCAGAGCCTTCAGACTCATCCGAGGATTCGAAGTACCTCCGATCCGGGTGATCGTGCAAGGCACGGTACCGGTACCAATCGAAGTCAGCATTGGAGTGGTCCAGTACCGACTTGTCTATGCCGGATGGATACGCATGACTCGGTCCCAGTAGAATACCTGCTGATGTCGATGTAGTCGGTGCCGGTACCAGTTGAGTTGTCTGAAGCGGTTTCAGAGGCATCGAGGCCGTGAGAAGAGCCGCCAGACTGCGTTCAATAGCCAAGAATCTCTGGTCTATCAATGCTGCCAATGCTTGGGTATCGATACCGGATGAAGCGGCCGGTACCCCAGAGCATGGCACCAGTAGTTCTGCCGAGGTTGAAGCCTCGAGAACATCCTGGAGCCTCGTTAGTGCTTTGGAAGCTGAAGCCTCCCGCCGGGACAATTTTGCTGGTGAAAGTTCCTCAAGGGCAATGCCAGAGGCATCTCACTGTCTAGAAGGAGATCTACCCTTTGAGGACCGGCTAGATTTATGTTTAGTTACCTGAGATCCATGGAAGGAAGACGAAGCCCTGGAAGACGTTGATGCCATGGAGGCTGCATCAGAGAGAAAAAGGGTGCTAAGTTTAGCAGCTCGGTTCTGCCGGCCCCTTTTCAACATCATCCCACAGGCAACACACTCTGAAATAGAGTGGTCATGACCTAAACATTTGAGGCACCACTCATGGGTGTCGGTGACGGAGATGGTACCGCCACACTTAGAACACTTTTTAAAACCTGAAGCGGGTTTTTCCATTCTGAAGAAAAAGTTGGGCCTAGCGCCCAAAATGGCACGTGGCACCTGAAGAGAAAAATTACTGGAAAGACTCCAGAAAAAAGGTTTTGTTTTGTTTTTTTTAAGAAAAGAAAGAAGAACCGGTGGTACCGGTGTAGCATCGAGGAAAGGCAGACGTGACCACAAAAAAGAAGAATAAGAAGGGAATTTTTTCTGCGGTGACAGGATGTGCGACCTGTCGGCTCCACGGAAAATGAAGAACTGGAGAGGGACAGTTGGGAAAGGTGGGAAGGCAGCACGCAGGCGCTGTGGGATGCTCCCAAAAGCTTTCCTATTGGACGCTGGGGAGCGTTCCCACACAGGCTCCGTCGGTACCGACGATACCCATATGTGAAGACTACATTCCTGCTTGTTCCTGGAGATCAAGTGGACCAACAGCTGTTTCAATCTGTACCTTATGATCAGGAACCATTGGGGATGAAAGAAGAAGTCGAAGCAGCATTGAAAGCCTTATCAAAGAACAAAGCACCGGGCATTGATGGCATTCCCATTGAAATATTACAGCAATCAGATGAAGCTGTTACCATACTTACAAGGCTCTGCCAGAAAATTTGGAAGACAAATTCACAGCCAACTCACTGGAAAAGATCTGTGTTTATACCAATACTGAAGAAAGGTGACCCGACTAACTGTGGAAATTATTGCACAATCGCTCTGATCCCATATGCCAGCAAGATTCTACTCAAGATCATTCAGCAGAGACTACAATCATACCTGGAACAAGAACTCCCTAAAGTGCAAGCAGGGTTCAGGAAACGGCAAGGAATGAGAGACATCATTGTGGATGTGAGATGGATCCTTGAAAAGACAAAAGAATACCAAAAGGATATCCATATGTGTTTTATTGACTACAGCAAGGCTTTTGACTATGTTAACCATGAGAAACTCTGGGCCACATTAAGAATCTTGGGTATACCAGAACACCTGATCGTTCTCTTGCACAACCTTTACAATGATCAAAAAAATAAGAACATAGGATATACCATACTAGTTTCAGACCAAGGTCTATCAAGCCCAGTATCCTGTTTCCCATCAAGCCCAGTATCCTGTTTCCAACAGTGGCCAATCTAGGTCATAAGCTCTGTTTCCTTGCCCCCATGTGTCCATACTGACCCAGATGCAAGCAGGGAGTCAGCCGCAGGATTGGTTAGGGAGAGCCTGACAGGCTTCACTGCCCCTGTGGGACAGTAGGACCATGCTACGGTACAGGAATTCAAGCATTTCAATGCATGAATAACAGCAACATTTTTATACTGCCAAGTACTTTTTGATGCAAGGTATATCATGACAAACATGTTAATATTTACTTTCTCTTATAATATATTAGAGTGCACTGAAATTACTTAGCACTTTTTGGGCATGAAAAAGACTATATATAGTCTAGTTTGCATGCATTAGTATTTATATTTAGTCTGCATCAGCAAAATACTGTCGGTGAGAACAGCAACTTAAGAGATGCACGTTTTAACAGAGGAGGCGTGGCCATCAGAGGCATCCATGGGTATATCGCACAGACAGGCTTGATCAGAAACATGTAACTGTCCAAAATACGGTGAGTGTGAGGACATCCAAAACCATTTCAACATCTACCCGTGTCCCATAATATTAGCAGAAACGAGTTTCTCCGCCTCACTCTATGACCTGTGCTTGCACCCATGCACGGCTCTCGCTCTGAAAACGTGCGCAGGCCAGCTGAAAAGCATGTTGGACTTGCTGCACCAGACACGTCTATGTGCCGATTCAATAAACGCGGGCGCGTCTTTGCTCACAGATGTAGAATTAGGATTGAATTGCGCCTGTGCCCTATTTAAACATGTCCGCCAGATATAACCGGCCTATATGGAATCTGCCTCTAAGTGTTTAGCATCCCCATTATCTCTGTGAATGCATGCTGTTTAGCACTTGGTATTCATGTCTCTGAATCTTGGGGAACAAGCATCTCATGGGAAAGCATGTATGGCTTGGATACGATTTACGAAAAATCATTCTCTACATTCAAACTAACTTCAAATATATATCCATCTGGTGGTTAACTGTACTCCTATCATCATCTTGCATTCTAGGCAATTTCCTTTACTTTTGTAAAGCACCTAGCTTTCAAGGTCCTCGTTATCATTGCCTAGGGTAGAGATGGGGAATGGTAAATGTGTGACACACCCAAAACCCAGAGCACATGTTGCTGTGACTATGGGAGTAGTTTGCTAGATCACTGTCTTGGTTTCTTTTTGAAACCTTGTCATTGAAATGGATACATGAGGATAAATTACAAAAAAAAAAAAAAAAAAAAGAAGATATATCTGGACTTACAAGTTGGCAATTACGGCCTTTGCAGAAATCTGGATAACCTGCCCACTACACTTGCAGCGCTGGTTTCATGGCCTCTTCACCATGTTGCAGCACGGGTGAGAAGGGGTGCATGGAAAATGTAGCCAAACAGAGCATTTGTATGATATTAAGCAGTATGCCAGTCTCATAACCTCTTGATCTTGGGTTCCATCCCAGAGGGTAGCCATCACCATCATGTACGCAGTTATTTATTTTGCTCTGTTTCCTTGCCCCCCCATGTGTCCATACTGACCCAGATGCAAGCAGGGAGTCAGCCACAGGATTGGTTAGGGAAAGGGTCTACATGTATTTTCAGCATAGTTACCTGGAGCAGTCATACAGTTATGGTCAACGTTATTGGCACCCTTGCATTTTAGGTACGTTGTGTACAATATCTTGAGAAGTAATTGGAAATATTCCAACTTTATGTCATCATACTATTTTAATAGTATGTTCAAAGATATTCAACAACAAAAAAAGATGTCTGCAACTTAGACATAGCAATTTCTGAGAAACAAAATATGATCTGGACAGGATTAATGGCTTGCTTGGCAGTGATGACAGCCTCAAAATGTTTCTTTTTAGGAGAAGCTAGCTCAGGACTGCCTGCTAACGTCAGGAGACGCTGAGTGGGAATTGCTGTCAGCTGCATACCTGGCTGGAACAGAGCTCCTATCTCCTGCTGCGATAGAGGATAAGAGCCAACTGGTACCGCGGGACGCGGCCGTAGTGCGTGTCTGAAGGGGCGTGGCTCAAGGGGCAGGTTAGGCCCCTTGTGAGCCCCTTAGGAGCACCTGGGAGCTTCTGGGAAGTTTCTTTGCTTCCTGTGTCTTGAATGGGTAAGCGAAAAGCTAAGAACAAGGGCCCAGTGGAGGGTCAGGTGGTGAAGGGCCCTATGGATACTCACCTGATTAGTGCTGCTGCTTTACGAATACCAGTCTCTCAGGACCCAGGAGCAAGGTTAGTCCCAGAGACTTCATTAAGTTCGGGGGATCGTACCCCTCCCCCCCAACCTAACTTTGATGATAAAATGCCCTCTTCCAATGACTCCTTTGCTGGAGATGGTAGTTTGTTTTCTGTCTCCACCTCTTTCTCCGATAGAGCTTCTTGTAAGCGGACTGATTTGACTGGAGCTGAGCTTGTATACCCTTCAGATGTCTCTTTACCATCTTTTGATTCGCTGCCAGTTTTTTCTAGTTCTGCTAATTCTAATATTTCTTTGAAAGATGTTTTTGATGCTATACATCGGTTGGAATGTTTTCTTTCGGGTACTCTCACTCAGCTGTGTAGTTTTTCTCATGACACTGCGAGTGTTCTTCGCGGTCATGGTCAGTCTCTCTCAGCTGTTAGTGAGAGGATTCGGAAGTTGGAGGGGTCTGCGGAGAGTGTACAGGTTGTGAGTTCATCTTATATAAAGGAGACTACTGCGCTTCAAAAGAAATTGGAAAGGTTAGAAAACCTATCTAGAGCAAATAATCTTAGAGTTTTAAATTTTCCGATGGTACGCCTTCTCTCTCCATTAGAGTTATTTTAAAAATATGTCCATTATACGTTGTTATGTTCAACATTTGATGTGGCTAGTATTACTTCTATTTATTATCTATCCCAGGGGGGTAGTGAGATAGCTAAAGATGGAGAGGTTGATGAGCAGGTGAGCTTGGATCAACTAGACTTAACTCAATTTTTAGAAACCTCTCTAGATAAGGTGACTAAGAGGGCTACCCTATTGGTTACCTTCTCTTCTAAGAGCAAAAAGGTTGCTATTATGAAATTATATTTTGCTAAGAAGGATGTTTCCTTTTGTGGGAGCCCTTTGATGATGTTTCCTGATGTTGCCAAGGTTACCCAGCTCAGACGGAAAGCTTTTTTGCAGCTAAAATCTAGGGTTCTTGCTTTGGGAGGTCAGTTTTATTTAAAATTTCCTTGTAAATGCTTTGTTACTTATTTGAGTAATAAATATGTATTTACTGAAGTGTCACAGTTAGAACAGTTTTTGGTGGGTAAGAGCTCGCAATAAGATTATTATATTGCTTTGTTTTGAGTGGTTTGGTTGGGAAGAAAATTGGGGTCTTGATGTTTGGCATGCTTAGCTAGCTGTCTCTCATTTAATGTGGTTTCTTGAGATTGTTCCTCTGAAAACATTTAAAACTGTAATTTTCTTTAGTGTTTTATGTAAGGGAATGTTCTTTTCCAATGTTTACTTTTGTAATCATGACAAATTCAATAAAAATATATATACAAAATGTTTCTTTTAGCCATCTATAAGTTTCATACATCTGTCTGCTGCCATTTGTTTCAGCTCATGACTAGGATTCCTTTTACCAATGGCAGATTTCAGCTCTTTCCAAAGGTTCTTGATTGGAATGAGATCAGGACTTACTGCTGGCCAGTATAAAACAGTCCATTTTTTCCCTTTTTAACCATTCTTTTGTACTTCTGGATGTATGTTTTGGGTCATTGTCCTTCTGGAGGACCATGACCCAGACATAGATTTCTGATGCTAGGTAGCAGATTTCGCTCCAAAATACCTTAGCAATCCTCTGATTTCATGATTCCTTTAATACATTCCAGGTCTCCAGTTCCTGAGGCAGCAAAACAGTCCCAAAACATTGTGGAACTTCTACCATATTTAACTAGGAAGGGTGTGTTTTCCTTATAAGCTTCATTTCTTTGCCTGTAAATGTATCGCTGATCTGCATTGCCAAAGAGCTCAGGTTTGGTTTCATCTGTTCACAGAACATTTTCCCAGAAGGATTGTGGTTTCTCAAGGTACGTTTTACCAAACATCAGGCGTGCCTTTTTATGTCCATCTTTGAGCAGTGGGATCCTCCTTGGCCTTCACCAATGAAGACAGGGAGGAGCAAGAGATGTAATGTTTGGACTTCAGATCCCCTCTCTTTCTTTGTGTGAGGGGACAAGTGTTATGTATGGGCTGCAAGTCCCCCTTGTGTTTTTTTCTGTGTGGGTCTGGATGAGAAGACAGCTACTACCTTTTAACTTTCGAAAGGGACACTATGATAAAATGAGGAAAAGAGTTAAGAAAAAACTAAAAGGAGCAGTTGCAAAGGTTAAAGACTTACATCAAGCTTGGGTGTTGTTGAAAAATACTCTTGGAGGCCCAGACCAGCTGTGTTCCATGCTTTAAGAAAAGTGGAAGGAAGTCCAAAAAACTGACAACATGGTTTAAAGGTGAGGTCAGAGAGGCTGTTGTTGCCAAAAAAGCATCTTTCAGGAAATGGAAAAAAGAGCCAAACGACGAAATCTGGAAACAGCACAAGCACTGGCAAGTCAAATGCAAGGCATTGATAAAGCAGGCAAAGGGAGAATTTGAGAAGAAGCTTGCTGCGGAAGCAAAAACGCAAAATAAAGATTTTTTCAAGTACATTCGTAGCAAAAAACCTGTGAGAGAGTCAGTTGGTCCATTAGATGATAGAGGAGTTAAAGGGGCACTAAGAGGCGACAAGGCGATAGAGGAGAGACTGAATGAATTCTTTGCTTCGGTCTTTACTGAGGAAGATGTAGGGATATTACCCATGACTGAAGTGGTATTTAAAGGTGTGGAAGAATTGAAGGAAATATCGATACATCGGGAAGATGTATTACAACTATTAGATAAACTGAAGAGTAGCAAATCACCTGGGCCGGATGGTATACATCCAAGGGTGTTGAAAGAACTGAAATATGAGATTGCAGACCTGCTATTAGTAATCTGTGAACTATCATTAAAATTATCTCTAATACCTGAAGATTGGAGGCTCGCCAATGTAACACCAATTTTTAAAAAGGGTTCCAGGGGTGATCCGGGAAACTACCGACCGGTGAGCCTCACGTCAGTACCAGGAAAAATGGTAGAAACCATCACAAAGAATAAAATTACTCAGCATGTAGATAGTCATGGCCTAATGGGAGACAGCCAACATGGCTTTAGACAAGGAAGATCTTGTCTTACTAATCTGTTATGTTTTTTTTGAAAGTGTGAATAAACAGGTGGACAAAGGTAAGTCGGTTGATATAGTGTATCTGGACTTTCAGAAAGCCTTTGACAAGATCCCTCATCAGAGACTTTTGGCAAAACTAAAGAGTCATGGGATAGGAGGCAGTGTACTACTGTGGATCAGGAACTGGTTAAAAGATAGAAAGCAGAGGGTTGGGCTAAATGGGCTAAATGGCCAATTTTCCCAATGGAGAAAGGTGAATAGTGGTGTACCCCAAGGATCTGTGCTGGGTCTGCTGCTTTTTGACATATTCATAAATGACCTGGAAAGTGGAATAACTAGTGAGGTTATCAAATTTGCAGATGACACAAAACTATTTAAAGTTGTTAAAACCCAAGAGGATTGTGGAAAATTGCAAGAGGATCTTGATAAATTGGAAGACTGGGCATCAAAATAGCAGATGAAATTTAATGTGGACAAGTGCAAAGTTATGCACCTAAGGAAGAACAACCCAAACTATGTTTACACAATGCAAGGTTCCACATTAGGAACCACCACCCAGGAAAAAGATTTAGGCGTCATTGTGGATAACATGTTAAAACCCTCGGCCCAGTGTGCAGCGGCAGCCAAGAGAGTAAATAGAATGCTAGGTATCATAAGGAAAGGAATGGAAAATAAAACAAAAGATATTATAATGCCTCTATATCGTTCTATGGTGAGACCGCACTTTGAATATTGTGTGCAATTCTGGTTGCCATATCTTAAAAAGGATATAGCGTTATTAGAAAAGGTTCAGAGAAGAGCCACCAAAATGGTAAAGGGGTTGGAAGGACACTCCTATGAAGAAAGGCTAAAAAGGTTAGGGCTCTTTAACCTGGAAAAGAGACGGCTGAGGGGAGATATGATAGAAGTCTATAAATTAATGAACAGAATGGAACGGGTAAACGTAGATCGATTGTTTATGTTATCAGAATATAGAAAGACTAGGGGACATGCAATGAAGCTACAGGGTAAACTATTTAAGACTAATAAAAGAAAATATTTTTTCACTCAACGTGTAATCAAACTCTGGAATTTGTTACCGGAGGATGTAGTAAAGGCTGTTAGTGTAGCTGGGTTTAAAAAAGGTTTGGACAAGTTCCTGGAGGAAAGGTCCATAAACTATTATTAAGAAGGGACCCAGGATATCAATGCTTGACCCAGTACAAGCATTGCGGAACCTGTGTCTTTTGGGGAAACTGCTGGAACCTAGACCTAGATTGGCCACTGTTGGAAACAGGATACTGGGCTTGATGGACCTTGGTCTGACCCAGTATGGCATATCTTATGTTCTTATGTTCCCGCGATTGTGGAATTGGGCACTTAGACGACCCAGCGTGCACCCGATTCAGTGCTGGAAGCCGTCCACGAATCTGCCTGCCCTGCCTGCACAACACTTTGGCTGGTGTGCTGGTGAAGTGGCATCCCATTGCCATGGCACCAACACATCTAGCCAGAGGCACCTAATGCCCAGACACAGAGTGGGCCCATTTCCCCACTTCTGACCTTCAACGGGGGCAGCCAAGGCCGGGATCTGGTGGCAGGAGCTCTCCTGTAGTGTCGCAATGTGGAAGGGGGAGCTGCAGGCCACAGTCCCCAAACTGCCCGGCACTTATTCCACCATTGGGGTCGAATAAGGCGAACATCCTCCAGGTGCCGGGGGACGTAAAGAGGCCCGACTTGAATGGCCTTTGTACATCATGGCACATGGCTCTGCCCCTGCTCCTATCCCTGTGCTCCCCGCACAAATACTCTGTAGATGCGGGAAGTGCTGGGACTGAAATAGCATTCCGGGGCTGAGCATAGGTTGGACATCCACCCCGGACGTCCAACCCTGCTATTCATTCAGAATGCCGACTATAATGTTCTGTTCCTTCCTACCCATTCCCTGTGCAGCTGTAATGTTGGGGCTGCTGAGTCCCAGTTGTCATTGTTGTGGGATGTGGGTATTATATAAGGCTCCTGAATATTTAGATATCAAAAAAGTGAGCAGAATATACTAGCTTTGGGAATGTTCTTCTCCGATACCTTTTTCTTTTGCATTTCTGTTTCCGTTTTTCTGGTCCCTTATTCTGGGTTTGTTACAGAGATGTAGTCTGCTAGTGTGTAATTTCTGCCTAAGGAGCTGTAGCAGTTCAGCTTGTTCTGTTTCTCAGTAGGAGGTCTATTTGTGTAGCAGGAAAGGGTTTCCCTGTGAGCCATGGCATGAAGGTATACCTTCAGACCTGATCAGGTGTGCTATGGGAAAAAGTCACCACCGCCTGATGGTGCCCAAGTAGCTCTTAAACATGCAGGAGCTCCTTTTTGAGCACATGTGTTGTCATACATTCCTCTCTGCTTCAGAGATACAGCATGAGCTCTGGCGTGTGGATTAACAGGTAGCATGAAGGGCACAGACAGTCAGGCTCTGCTTAGTGCAGTACAGAGCACCGCCACCTCTTCCCCTCCGTAGCCTTATGCTCTGAATCCTCAAATATCAAGAAATGCAAGCAGAAACCAAGAAAATGTGGCAGAAAGATACAGACATATTCCCATGTCTACTGAGCATCAAGCATTTCAAAGCACACCTTGATACGTTGCCTGTAGATATTACACCTTGCTGACTTTAGAAGGAGGCTATAATGCAAGTACTGAGATGAGTATTAGCAGTGCATTTGAGAGACTGAGATAATCTCCAGTCCCGTCCCCCCCCCCGACTCAAGAGTGAGACTCATTCCTATGACTATCATGAAATACACAAAACTCATGACACCCTGCAAGGCAAGAAACTACCAGCCGCTACTGTTAGCCATCTTGTCCTCCAAATACAGCATTTCTATATCTAGAAGCTGTATTTGTAAGATCAGCATTGGCATGATTGGGGGAAGGGCAGCGTGCTAGGGTGATATGGGCAGAGAAGCTGGACAGTGCTGACATTGTCAGGCCTAGGGGGTGAAGGAAAATGAGCTCTCCTCTGATCATTCATATGACTCTAAGGAGGGAGAGGGGATAGAAAAGTCACCCTGCCGGCAACTTTGACCCCCCCCCCCCCCCACTCCCAAATGAAATAGTTAAACTACTTTATGTTTATGGACCAAACTTCCAAAGGACCACACAGCAGTTCAGTTTCAAAAACTGCAATGCAGATGCCCAAAGAGAAATGTTTCTTCAACCCTCAAACCCCAATCACACACATCCAACCAAACTATACCCCAAACCAAAGAATGTGTTGAACACACTAGTTTTTGTCGGAACTATTGCTATGAAGGTAAATACCCTCTCGTAGCAATGACGTTCCTTTTTTTCTATTTATATAAAAGGGGAGCACGACCCCCACCAACCCTAAAGAGATACCTAAATCATCATAGGGCAAAGAGAAATGTTAGCAAGCAAGTAAATTTCAAAGCAAAAAGTTAAACAGCAACATACAAACATCTACAAATAGAATGCAGGAAAAGAGATGTGAAAGTAACATAGCAGCATGTCAACTTCCAGCCTACTTGGTCTGCCCAGGTACAATGTCCCCAGGGGCAGTTTCTCCAAATGAGTTAGTTTTGCGCATACCATGACAGTCACGAACCTCACTCCTAAGCCAGGGCATGTGGAATATGTTCAGTCCTTCAGGCAATCATCTTCTCACTACTAGACTTCTGCAATAGTATCTATCAAGGTCTCCCTAAACACTCACTTCACCAACTACAAATGGCACAAAACACAGCAGCACACATTCTAGCAAAGGCAAAACTGAGTGATCCTATCACTCCAATACTTAAAATTCTTCACTGCCTGCCGGTGCCCACCAGAATCAAGTGTAAAGCAACCATGAACACTTTAAAAACAATACATGACCTATCAGCAGTGTACCTAAAGATCCTCATTCATACGCCTACAATCAACAGAAACAAGCGAAAATGCAACGATAATCTCCTCGAACTTCCAGCACAAATAACAAAAACGCAACGGAACACCAGACTTAGGGTTTTTTCCACCTACGCAGCAGACCTTTGCAACGTACTCCCCACCAACCTCAGAGAAACACATGAAATAACAACATTTTGCAAGGATCTCAAAACTTTGCTTTTCAATGAATACTTCGGCAACTAAATGAGACGTCCATCGGGCACCTGCTAGCTGTGGACACATACGCCATAACCACCACTTGCACATAAGACCTAATTGTAAATATGTTGTAAACTTATAATAGGGGTGTTCTATGGTGCTCATGTGTAAAGGTTCTGTGTAAACCTGTTCTAGTACTATTCATGTTTTAGAAGTTTTATGTAAACAGTTATGTTATTGTTCATTGCAGACCACCTTGATTCCCAGAAAAGGCAGTACAGAAAAATAAATAAATAAATCTTTCAAATTTACTGGTAACACTCACTCACTGTAGTACTACATGTATGGGTAATTTGTCAAGATATGACTGGAAGTTCTTCTTTATCGGGCTTGTAGCTCTCAATATGATGGGAAATATTTCTGTACTTTCTGCTACATTTTCTTGGTACTTCAGGATCCTCTTCCTCTCCACACAATTCACAGAACAAACACTTGGAACTGACACTTCCTTTACCACTATGTTTGTGTTTTTTCGCATCCATTTTCTGGGCAAAACTCAAAGGGGATATTTTAAGGGTAACCAACGTTTTTGTTAGAAAGGTAAATAAAGGTAAAAGGCAAAGGAAGCCGCTATGGTGTTCAAAGGAATTAGCTGAAAAGGTAAAGAAGAAGAAGGAGGCCTTCATGAAATGCAAGAGATCACAGAAAGAGGAAGGCAGGCATCTATAACTTAGAGAAGCTAGCAAAGTAGTCAGGAAAGCAAAGATTCAAAAAGAGGAGGAAATAGCCAATGCAATAAAATGGGAAGATAAGACATTTTTCAGATATGTTAGAGAGAGAAGGAAATGCAAAAGTGGTATTGTCAGACATAAGAATATAAGAACATATGACCTTGGGCAGGTCATAAGAACATAAGCACATAAGATATGTCATACTGGGTCAGACCAAGGTCCATCAAGCCCAGTATCCTGTTTCCAACAATGGTCAATCTAGGTCATATGTACCTAGCAGTTTCCCCAAAAGACACAGGTTCCATAATGCTCCACAATGTTCCACAATGTTTAATGGTAAAGGAAAGGAGTATGTATAAGCTGAGGAGGATAAAGCAGAATTGCTTAACAAATATTTCTGTTCTGTGTTCACAGATGAAGGACCAGGAGCAGCAGCTCAGAAAACACCCACAAACAGGAACAGAAGCAAGGGGGATCTCAAATGATTTTCAGAAGATTGTGTTTGGGAGGAATTAGCCAAACTAAAAGTAAACAAAGCGATGGGACCAGATGGAATACATGCAAGAATACTGAAGGAACTTGGGGTATTCTAGCGGCTCCACCGACTGACCTTTTCAATACCTCTTTGGAGTTGGGAGTGGTGCCAGAGGACTGAAGAGAGGCACATGTGGTGCCTTTACACAAAAGCAGAAGTAAGGATGTGGTTGAAAACTACAGGCCGGTTAGTCTAACTTCTGTGGTGAGTAAATTATTGGAAATGCTACTCAAAGAGAAAATAGTGAAGTTTCTGGAATCAAATAGATTACAGGATCCAAGGCAGTATGGATTCACCAGAGGCAAATCTTGTCAGACAAATCTGGTTGATTTCTTTGACTGGATGACCAGGGAGTTGGACCAAGGGAGACCCCTAGATGTAGTGTACTTGGATTTCAGTAAAGCCTTTGACACCATTCCGCACAGGCTACTTATCAACAAACTGAGCGCTGTAGGAATGGACCTTAAAGTTACTGACTGGGTTAGAATTTGGTTGAGCGGAAGGCAACAAATGGTACAGGTAAATGGAGCTCATTCTGAGGAGAGGGAGGTTACCAGTGGTGTGCCGCAGGGATCTGTCCTTCAACAGAATCTTTTTAACATTTTGTTAGTGATATTGCAGAAGGGCTTTCGGGTAAGGTTTGCTTCTTTATACCATAATCTGGAATAGAATAGACACCCAGGAAGGAGTAGATAACATAAGGAGGGATCTAGCTAAGCTTGAAGAATGGTCTAGAATTTGGCAGCTGAGAATTAATATTAAGAAATGCAGGGTCATGCATTTTGGCTGCAAAAATCCAAAGAAGCGGTACAGTGTGTGTGTGGGGGGGGGTACTTCTGTCCACAAAAGAAGAGCAGGACCTAGGCGTGATTGTGTCTGATGATCTTAAAGTAGCTAAACAGGTAGAAAAGGTGATGGTGAAAGCCAGAAGGATGCTTTGGTATGTATGGATCGGAATGGCCAGCAGAAAAAAAGGAGGTGATAGTGCCTCTGTATAAGTCTTTGTTGCGACCTCATTTGGAGTATTGTGTGCAGTTCTGGAGACTGCACCTTCAAAAGGATATAAACAGATTGGAGTTGGTGCAGAAGATGGCTACTAAAATGATTAATGGCCTTCGTTATAAAGCATATGAGGACAGACTTAAGGATCTTAATATGTACACCTTAGAGGAAAGGCAGTATATAGGAGATATGATAGAGATGTTTAAATATCTCCATGGCATAAATGCACAGGAGGAGAGCCTTTTTCGATTGAAAGCAAGCTCTGCTACGAGGGGACATAGGATGAGACTGAAAGGGGATAGACTTAGGAGCAATATGCGGAAATATTTCTTTATGGAAAAAGAGGTAGATGCGTGGAATAGTCTTGCAGTAGAGGTGCTAGAGTTGAGGATAGTATCTGAATTCAAAAAAGCATGGGACAAACACAGAGGATCTCTAAGAGGAAAGAGGGGACTATTGTAGTAATCGATATGGAAGGGCAGACTAGATAGAAACATGACGGCAGAAAAAGACTACATGGCCTTTGTTTCTACTGTTAGGCTGTGGAACACAGGTGACACCCACTCACACTACCTTCTGAGTCAGAGTTCTGTGTTGCTCCACACTGGAGATAGCACTGTAAATAACACAGACTCTGTTTTCAGTAAGAAAAAGATATAAGCAATGCATTTTTCCTAGAAAAAAAGGTGCCAGCATTCATATGCGGCGCTTCTTCATTAATATATGAGGACATGGGTCAAATTTAGCAAACATTGAAAAACGTCCTGGTACTCCATACCACTGCACAACCCTCAAAAAAAGCCCTAGATATAATCATTGAGTTCTAGAAAGGTTATTTTTTAATCTTCTTTCATCAAGAGAAGGTAAACTGATGTGTTTTAAGTTCTGTCCCAGAGTGGTTTCTAAGTCATAATAAAAAGCAAAATAAAATAGATCATTATTATTTTTAGGAGCTACTTGCTAGAGCCAATCCTGTGTAAACCCTGTTTGTGCTGTTTGTCTGGATTCATGCCTTGTGATATTTCCCTGGTGGCCCTGCGATGACGGACCTCATCTCTGGGGGAGAGTGGCAGCTGCAGCAATCCCACGGCAGCCCCTCCCAGCTAATCAACAGAGGAGATAGCACAGCCAGTTCCGACAGGACAAAGGTAGAGAAGATGTCTTTAACGGCAGAGGGATTTATAGAAACAACAAATCTCTCTATGATAAAGGAATAAATGGGTACGAAAATATAAAGGTGACACTTTAGATTACAGTTGTGGAGACTGTGGGTTACAGGACTTAAGAATACACAAATCACCCCAGCCAGCAATCACTTTGGGAGGAGGCTAAAGTCCTATACTATCCTACTGCACCACAGTTTATTTAAGATGCAAATGTATGCACCGCCATTACCAGGAGACAAATCAGCATTTCACGGGGGTTATTACCAGCACAACCTCAAGAAAAGATTAACTATCCAAGCGCTGTCAGGCGTATACATTTTCCACCGGTTTTCCCTGAAGGGAAATGATGCAGTTTCTTATTCTAGAGTAGCAGATGTATAATTTAAAAACCTGCTTTGAGACAGAAGTGTTTTTCGGTCAAAAAATGATAGCAGTACATCTGCAAGCTAAAAGAAAATGAATTTGCCCTTTGGGCAGATTACTACAGCTGCATCCAAACCATATTAAATATAGATACTATCCGTCTCATGTCTCACATTGCTCAGACATGAGTACACGTACACGTACAAGAAGCAGGGCTTGCAGAAGTGACCAGCAGTGAGCTTCTCATGGCAGGATTCCAGACTGAGGGCATTAGTACCTACTAGAGGTCACTTTTGGGACCACAGATAAATAGTTTCTTCCATAGGTTAACCCTCAAACTTAATAGCCTAATATTTAAAGTGAGTTATGTGTTTTCCTGCAGTTGGTGAATGCATAGCTCACTTATGCGTGCATTTTCAGACACTATAGGGATAAAACTGAGCTGTTAAGGGGATATTTCAGAAGCCTTATTCACGATTTACACATGTTCAAATGCTGATTTTAGTAATGGCTGAATTTACACGTGGATGTCCTTATTCTGTGTTAAGTTGCATGGGAGAGTATTGGGGGCATGGCTAAGGCATGTCCAGGGCAGGTCAAAAATCTACACATGTATTCCCCAAAAATGTCCACATTGGGATTTGCTCTCTAACATGCTTAGGTTTCTAAAAAGTGTTTGTTTTAGTCAGCCCTTTACAAAGGGGGGGAGGGAGATTATCCTCTTTAATTCCACTTTGTTCATTTCCCCCTCCAAATTGTTAACTGGCAGCATTTATACATGGGGCTATGGCTCACATACACTCTAAGTGAGTGGCACCTACAAGTGTTAGTCTAAATTACCACTCTGCATGACTAAATGCGTTCCAGTCACCCATGACTATCAGGATATCCTGTTTGCATGTTCTGTCAATTTCAGCTTGTACTTGTTCATAGAACTCTTCAATTTCATTCTCTTCTGCAGCTGTTGTTGGGGCATATACTTGAATTATAGTTGTGTTGATAGGCATTCCTTGTAGACGAATAGAGATTAAGCGTTCGCTGACTGCATTGTATTTCATTACAGTTCTTGCAAGTTTCTTCTTTATTATAAATGCAACACCATTTCTTCTGTCTTTCATTTCCAGCATAGTAGACCATGTGATCATCTGATGCAAAGTGCCCGATGCCAGTCCATTTCAGTTCGCTGGCATCCAACAGATCAAGTTGTACACATTCTTGACCACCTCCAACTTCCCTTGGTTCATGCTTCATACTTTCCATGTTCCAATGTGTAAGACATCTTTAGAGCTTCAGACTCTCATTTCATGCACAGCTACATCAGCAGTCAGACTTCCCGAGGGCTTTGATCCAACCACATCATAAATGCTGGCTTTAGGCGGCGAATATTGTGTATACCATGGACTGCCCGAAGAACAAACCAGTCGGTACTAGAGGAGATCAAACCTAAGCTTTCTTTAGAAGCTCAGATGACAAGACTTCGACTTTCATACTTTGGACACATCATGCGAAGAGAGAGATCATTAGAGAAAGACATTATGCTTGGCAAGACAGAAGGTCAGCGCAAAAAGAGGAAGGCCAGCAATGAGATGGATCGATACAATAACAGCAGCTACGGGTACCAGTCTGTCAACAATGAGCCGCCTGACTGAAGACCGAACACAATTTAGGATAGCTATCCAGAGGGTCGCCATGAGTCGACTCCGACTCGACGGCACTTAACAACAACAACATGACTAAATGCCGGCACTTACATGTGTCTGCATGTTTCCCCACTGTTTTTTCCCATGCGTTGGCCTGTAAAATGGTTCTTCCCAGTGCACACTGCTGCACTTCCTTGTGTGTATTTCAGAAATAACTCCTCGTTTAGAAGAGTGCTTTTTAAAATACCAACAGAACTGTCAACATCGCAACTTCAACATCTCTGATGCCAGTAAGCTCTGCCTCCGGAGGAGGCATCATCACTCCCCGACATCCTGAGCACCAAATCTGCACACCACATATGAGGGAAGAGTAGGCCACTGCCCGATTTAGCCCCTGCCACCTCCTGCCGACATCAGGACTGAGGCCACAGCTTTGGGGAAGCCATCAGAGGCTCAAAAAGAGTAAGAGCAGCCCGACGCCAGTAAGCTCTGACTCAGTCAAAGGCATAACCAGCCATCTCTATATGTCAACTGCTCTTAGGGCAGGCCCTCGCCAGCCAGGCCCTCGCCTAAGGGTCAAGCCAAAGGTGTATCAGCTACTACACTCATTGTGCACATGCAGCATCAACTCTGAAGATACAAGCCTCTCTGCGCTCTGCACGGCACTGCAACCACAACCTACAAAGACTGCATACAAAGGCAAGCAACACACCTATGCTTAACAGCAGCGCCTCACAGAGCACAACTCCGATCTTACAAAGCAGCAGCCTAAAACTACCACGCTCCAGAGGCCAAACTACAGGAAAATGCCCAAAAAGCTATTTACACTCCTTACCCTCCTGAGCATTGCATACCTCATTACCACTTCAGCACTATCAGAGGCACTCTCTCCGGACACAACCCATATACCAATCATTCAAACCCCAAGAAACAACAAACCCAGAGCTGCCCCCCAAAAGACCAAAAATAAAACTCATAGCTTCCTAAAACACGTGACAGTCAAAAGAGCACACTACAACAAAACCTCAGTCATGACACTCTTACCCCACAGGATTTAAAAGGGATTCTAATCAATACCCGACCAGTCAGAAACAAAATCCCAATTATCACTGACCATATCAATGACCACAGCCCAGACATCCATGAAGAAGACTCAGTCCTCATAAATCTGCTCAAGGGACTGGAGTACGAACTATTCTACAGCAACAGAAACAGATACAGAGGAGGAGGCGTCCTCATCACTGCAAAGAGCAAACTCAACCTTTTTGCCACAACTACAGTTGGTACAGCTGGCATCAACTTGATCCTCATAGAAAACAAACATCTAGCAATATGCCTTGTTTACAGATTACCCAAACCAACAAATACAACCTTATCCCACATCCTGGAAATAGCCTGCTCCTACTCAGCGTAAAACAAAGAGCTCATTATATTAGCTGACTTCAACCTCTCTACACTACCACCCAGACAATCCACAGCCATCTAAGAAGCCATGCAATCCCTGGAATTCCTACAGATTGTCAACAACCCTACACACACTGGAGGAAGAACACTAGATCTTATTTTCACTCCTCAACAACATTACTAATACCATGATACAGGTCATGTAGGTCCCATGGTCAGACCATCACCTGATATCCTTCCAACTTCCAGGAAACCTCACAAAGCAACACAACATTAACACAAACACAGGACGACGATTCAAGCTATTTGACAAACCGGCATTCCTGGATACATTATCCTCAATACATAACAATGACTCAAACCAGTTACCAGTGGAGTGCCGCAGGGATCTATCCGTGATCAGATTCGTTTTAACATCTTTGTTAGTGATATTACAGAAGGGTTGTCAGGTAAGCTTTGCCTCTTTGTGGATAATACCAAAATCTGCAACAGAGTAGACACTCAGGAAGGTGTAGATAACATGAGGAGAGATCTAGCTAAGCTTGAAGAATGGTCAGGAATTCGGCAACTGTAATTTAATGCTAAAAAATGTAGGGTCATGCATTTGGGCTACAACAGTCCAAGGGAGAGGTACAGTATAGGGGGTGACGTACTTCTGTCCAGAAAAGAATGGGATCTAGGTGTGATTGTGTCTGACGATCTCAAAGTAGCTAAACAGGTAGAAAAGGTGACTGCGAAACCTTGGGTGCATAGAGAGAGGAATGGCCAGCTGAAGAAAGGAGGTGATAGTGCTTCTGTATAAGTCTTTGGTACGACCTCATTTGGAGTATTGTGTGCAATTCTGGAGACTGCACCTTCAAAAAGATACGAGGGTTATTTTTAAAGTAAGGTCCGATTGGCTGTAGCTTTGTAAATTTTTCCCCCTGTAGAAACAAGCATGTGTGCCAGCTCCCGGCATGCCTTGTGCAAAAGCAGATGCCATTTGCAGTCGTAGCGTCACTTTGTACGGTTTATACTGAGACGTTAAAATGTTTAAGACAATTGAGCGGCCCTCCAACTGTGAAATACGGTCCGTGATTTGGTTTTTGACAGCAAGGACCGTGTCCTCAGCGGACATTCATCGCCAGATATGTGAGGTGTACGGCCCCAATGCGATGAGTGACAGCAAAGTGCGTAAATGGGTGAGATTGTTCAAGGATGGGTGGGACAAACTGTGCTCACGATGGGTTCCCAGGCTGCTTTCCGAGGAACACCAAAAAAGGAGAATGGCTAGTGCTTTGACATTTTTGATCCGATGCAATGAGGAAGGAGATGAACTTTTGGACCACATTGTCAGGTTTCTCATATGACTCCAGAATCAAAAGTGGCAGTCGATGGAATGGAGACACACGTTATCTCCAGTCAAAGTGAAAGCCAAACAGACAGACAATCTCAACACGCAAGTTTATGGCAACTGTGTTCCTCGGAAAACAGCCTGGGAACCCATCGCGAGCACAGTTTTCTGAACTGCAATTTTTCAGAAACGATTTTGTATAGCACTGACCTTGAAACTTGTGGAAATTTCAGTGACAAAGTGGAACTCGTGAATCGCCATGCTTCATGAATTTTTGCGTCAACTGTGCGCACCAAATCTTCTGTGATTACTGAAGGTCGACCCTATCGCGGTTCATCATGGACATTGTCCCGCCCGTCCTTGAACAATCTCACCCATTTACGCACTTTACTGTCACTCATTGCATTGGGGCCGTACACCTCACATATCTGGAGATGAATGTCCGCTGATGACACGGTTCTTGCTTTCAAAAACCGAATCACAGACCGTATTTCATAGTCGGAGGGCCGCTCAATTGTCTTAAACATTTTAACGTCTCAGTATAAACCGTACAAAGTGACGCTACGACTGCAAATGGCATCTGCTTTTGCACAAGGCATGCCGGGAGCCGGCACGCATGCTTGTTTCTACAGGGGGAAAAATTATTTACAAAGCTACAGCTAATTGGACCTTACTTTAAAAATAACCCTTGTATAAACAGATTGGAGTCGGTGCAGAGGATGGCTACTAAAATGGTTAATTGTCTTCGTTAAAAAGCATATGAGAACAGACGTAAGGAGCTTAATATGTATACTTTAGAGGAAAGGTGGGATAGAGGTGATATGATTGAGACATTTAAATATCTCTGTGGCATAAAAGCATAGGAGGAGAGCCTGTTTCGATTGAAAGCAAGCTCTACTACGAGGGGACATAGGATGAGGGTGAAAGGGGATAGACTCAGGAGTAATATACAGAAATATTTCTTTACAGAAAGAGTGGTAGATGCATGGAATAGTCTCCCAGTAGAGGTGGTAGAGATGAGGACAGTATCTAAATTCAAAAAAGCATGGGACAAGCACAGAGGCTCTCTAAAGGAAAAAAGGGGACTCTTGTTGAGGTGATATGGAAGGACAGACTAGATAGGCCTGTGGTCTTTTTCTGTCGGCATGTTTCTATGTTTCTAAATAATTGGACAACCACATCCTGAACTGGAACAAGATCATCATTGAATATTCCACAATACCATATACTAGACAAAATAAGGCTGCAGTTAACACTACATGGTACAACCCTGAGCTAAAACAACTAAAAAGAGACCTCAGAAGACTGGAGCGCAGATGGCGCTGCTCACAAAACAACCATGACAAACACATCTACCTACTCAACCTTAATATTTATCACCACAGTCAATCAGCATTAAAAAGAATATCACTCAAAGCTAATCATGAGCTCTTAAATAAACCAAAGGAATTATTTGAGATTGTAAAATCCTGCTAAAACATGCTAATAATAACAAAACAAGCAACACTCCTGACCCACAAACTCTGGCAAACTTCTTCCAATCCAAATTCCAAACAAAACACACTAATACAGCTTCACCACAGCTTCTCTAAGCACACGATGGCTGTCTCAAAGAACTCCTAACACCCTACTTAGAAAACCTAGAAACCACCATAAAGACAATTAACACAACAACCTCACCAATGGATCCATGGCCAGTAAGCAGGGCCAGTGCTAGGGTTTCTAGCGCCCCTCTGCAACCTATAAATCAGTGCCCCTTCCTCATTATTATTAATGTTGGCTGCACACTACCCTCCTTTTACCCAAAACCACTTTGTGAGCTCTTTTCAAGCAATATTAGTATTTCTCCTTCAAATCCAGTGTTGTAAGAAAATTGCAGCAAAAGAGCAAATGCATAACCAAAATAAAAATACTTAGCATCATACAAACAGGCTGTGATAGTCAAAATAATAAATAAATAAATAAATAAATAAAATCTGATTCTGGTCATCTCACTAACAACATAAACATTCTCCAGTGCCAGGCATATTGTGAACAAATATAAAAATACTGCAAAAGTCACTGAAAATCTACAAAGTCAAATGTACCACACCATACCAGCATACACTTTCAAAACTCCTACAATAAGGAGTCTACCCAGAAAAAAAACAGCACTACAAATACTGCAATGGGCCCCAAAACATCCATGCACCTATTTGAAAAGCTGTACAAGTCAAATTACTACAGTACAGATCCCTACGTACAAACTCCATTTTAACAGGACACCTCGCCTTGGTCATATACTCAGAACATAGACTCTCACCAAGTACAGAATAAGTGACAACAACCTAAAGAAAAAAATATGTAGACAAAAATTAAAATGAAACCCCCAAGAAGCCAGATTCTGCATGTGGTGCCACACCAGATAAGAGATGCAGTTCCCCATACTGTTTGAAATATAAAGATAGCGCAAAATTCAGTCACTAAATTGAAAATAAAATTATTTTTTCTACCTTTGTTGTCTGATGATTTTTGATCATGCTGGTCCTGATCTGAGGTTTCTGTTTTCCTCTGTCTTCTCTTAGCTCTTTTTCTATGGTCTATAGTCCATCTGCCATTTCTTGTCTCTCCTTTTGCTTTCTTCAATTTCCTCCATCAGCCTTTTTCCAGTCCCAGTAACCCTCCCCTGTATCAGCCCCCTTTACAGCCTCCCCTCCCAGTACCTTCCAGTGTCAACCCCCCCTTGCATTCCCAGCACCACCACTGGTGTCTATTCCCTTTTAGTCCCCCTCCTTCTCCATTGTCCAGCCTTTTCTAGTCCAAATACCATCCCGGGTATCAGCGAACTTCCAGTCCCAGTGCCCCCTCCCATGTCAGTTCCCTTCCAGTCACCCTCTCCTCTGTCCATTTGCCTTCCAGTGTCATCCCTGGGTGTCAGCTTCCTTCAGGCCCCCACCTTCCCTCCAGCCTCTTCCTTTCCCTTTTTTCCATTCCCTTCCAACCCCCCATGCGAGTTCCCTTCTAGCCCCCACCTTCCCCATGTCAGTTCTCTTCCAACCCCCTCCTATTACCTAGACACCTTCCAGCCCCATCCCCAAGTGTCTGCTCCCTTCCAGTCCCCCCATGTAGCCCCCCCCCCATGTCTGCTCTCTTCCAGCTCCCCAGTGTCTGCTCCCTTGTAGTCCCCCATGTCTGCTCCCTTTCAACCCTCCCCCCATGTCTGCTCCCTTCCAATCCCCCCCATGTCCGCTCCCTTTCAGCTCCCCCCTTTTATCTGCTCCCTTTCAGCACCCCTTTTATCTGCTCCCTTGTATCTGCTCCCTTTCAACTCCACCCCATGTCTGTTCCCTTTCAACCCCCCATGTCTGCTCCAATTCATCCTTCAAAAAAGAAAGCAGCTGTGGGAAAATTTCTGTCCCCTGTAGCTCTGCTAACTTTTAAACTGCTGTGTCCCTTCTAGCCTTCCCCTAACATCAGCTCCCTTCTAGCTCCACCCCCTCCCAGCATCCATTCCCTTCTAGTCCCATTCTCCCATTCCCCTCTCCCCCCCCCCCCACATCAGCGCATTTCCAGTCCTAGCCCTCCCCCCTCCCCCAGTCCTATCCTAGCCTATCCATCAGGAAATACCCTTTAACCTGCTGGCAATCAATGCGCCAACAAACCCTTGCAAGGATAATGAAGCCAAACAGTAGCACCTAAATGCAAAACTCAGGATCTCCGCAATAAAAATTTCTTCCGCCTCTTCTGAGTAGTTCTGGCCACATCAGGAAACATTCTTATTTTGCAATTCAGAAATAAAGATTTTTTTTAAGTCTGGGATGTGTTAACAACCCTTCTCAATCTGAATTGAATGCTAATTGCCTCATTAATGTAGACAACTGTGGGACGACTCTAATAAATCTAACATTCAAGGTATCAAAATCACCTTCCTGTTGCAGTTTCTCTGGGTGAGATGTAACTTTACCATGAGAAATATAATAAATTGTTGTTATCAGTGGAACAGAGGACTCTGGTATTTTCATAACATCAATGAGATATTTCTTAAATCAGTCATATGCAGAAGCAGTCTTCAACTTAGGAATCAAACAAAGATTTCTATACCGATCAGTGTTTTCTGGGTTTTCAATTTTCAAATGCAAACTCAAGCTATATTTCATTAATGCAGCATTGTGAGACTCCAAGGATTTGAGCCTTTCCTCTTGGCCAATAGATTTCTCCTGCAACAGCCTCACATCAGAATGGAATTAGGCCAATTCAGCAGAAATCTGGGTATTCTGTTGAGCCAGTTTGAGCTATAAAGTTCAGGGATTTCTATAACCCCGGAATCACATCCCAAAGAGATTCAAGATTAAAAGTCTGTGGTCATTTCAACTCACCACCAAGTAGGACAGAAACAAATTACCACTTGCTGCACCCGGAACCGTTCCTGAATTCAGTAGCAGCTGCAGCCCCTCTTGCTCCAAATCTTCCACAGGCTGCACCACTAAACCAGAGCTAACTTTCTCCATTCCATCGCTTGGCATATCTCTTGTCGTGCCTGCTCCAACTTCCTGGCCTTCGGACCCTGAGATAGCATCATCAGGACATACAGGGTTACCAGCGGCACACGCACCCCCTGCTGCTGGTGGCTCCAGCAGCATCCTTCCTCCAGAGGAAGGTGAAACAGCCTCTAATGAGGTGGGTTTTGGGATGGGCGGCTCTGTGGATCACAAAGAAAGCAACAGAGACTTGAAGCGGAGATGATGTTACAGCAACACCTGGGACTTTCAGCTTAGCCGAGGTAACCTGGGTCTTCGCTTTCCCTTTGCTCACAGCTGTTCAGGGCAAAGCATCTCCAGCATGCCTGCTACCATCCGCCATGTTGCCATGCCCCCTCTAGATAGGCATTTTCCAAGGATAACCCAGATGCTACAGATAAAAAAGCTTGAAGGAAGTATTTTATAAGAACACAGAATGTGCCATATTGAGTTAGACCAAAGATCCATCCAATCCAGCACCCTGTCTCCAACAGTGGCTAATCCAAGTCATAAGTACCTGGGTACATTTGCAGGTTCTGAAGTAGATCCATTCCTTATTGTTTATACCAAGAGATAAGCGGTGGCTTTCCCCACGCCTACATGGCTCAGGTAAACAAAGGTGATTATTAGGGAATAGCACCCATGCAACTGTGGGAGATGAGTAGATTGCATTAAAAAAAAATTAAACACTGGTTCTCCCACTCCTTGGTACTGGTTTCTTTGCTGAGGATTTTGAACATACATTACCACATGTCAACATTGCTGCTTGCAGTCTATACCAAACTTGAAGCTAATTCAAATGTTTATCATTGCAGAAGCATTTGATAGCTTATGTAGATGTAGCCTGTCAGATTTATTTATTTAACATTTCTTATATACTGCCTTTCTTATCATCAAGGTGGTTTATATCGAACAAACTGAAATTACATTGAACAGGGCAGTATAACTTGGGGATAACTATTTTACAGGGAACAGGGGCAATGGAGGGTTAAGTGGCTTGCCCAAGACTACAAGGGGCACCTGTGGGACTAGAAACCCCAGTCCTTCCGGCCCAAGGTTGCTGTCCTCTAGTGGGATTTGAACCCCTAACCTTCTGGACTGAGGTAACTTACCCCAACCACTAGGCCACTCCTCCCTTCAGATGAAGTGTAAGGCACATGTGAAGTGATGCACCTCTACAAAAGAGCATATAGCATATTGGGGGAAAATTTATAAGAACACACCTATTTGTAGGTGCTAACAGTGCTTGTAAATGTCAATATTTTGATCATTTACACACATAAGTGGCCACATATGCACGAAAAAGACCTTTTAGAAAATACTGACCAACATGAACATACGTGCATATTTTACATGATGCATTTTTTTTCACTGGGGGCATATATGTGTGTAGTTTGGGTACAGCAGGAGTGGTGCAAGCAAGATGCATGTGTTGATTATAAAATGAGATAGTTTGCATGCATACTTAAAAACTATAGGCACAGACATTAAAGCTGGTATAAATGTCTATGCCTTAATTCAAGGTGCATTCTCTGCCACTAAAGCTAGCATTCAATAAAGAAAAGTAGGCAACTACTTTTCTCTATAAAATAGCACCTAAGGAAGCACCTACTTTCACACTTAAAAGAGGCACCTACTTCTAAAATAGCCCTCATTAAGATCTCTTTTACTAACTCATTAAAGCGTGCTGCATGACTCATTTTATTCCTATGGGCTGTGTGGCAGATAGCATATGCTAAGAGATAGTAAAAGTGGCCCCAAAGTCTGTGATGGGACAATCTCTGATACATAAAGAAAGAGCACCCAATGTCTCATAAATCTGAATCAACAATATGAAACTTAGCACAAATAAAACCCCAGGCTTTCTTGCACATTTTACAAACCTGATAAACGAAAAACACTTTTGGCTTTCAAGGTTTGTGAAATGTACTTTATAAGACGTTCAATAAAACAGAAGTGTGATGAGATGCTCCTAAAGCATATTTACAAGTTCTCACCACTAAAAGAAGTATGCAATACAGTTCTGCCAGGATCATGTGTGTTCATCACGTAAAATAACTGTTCCTTAATTAAGATAAATGCAGACTATAATGCTGCACTTTTCAAAAGAGCCCTCACTTAAAGATGATTCATCCTTCTTGAAAACGAATATGCAGCTAGTGAATGCTCACTTCAGGGCCGGCCCCAGAGTAAGTTCAAGGTATTGGTAGCCAAGGCAGACCTTAAGGTTTCCAACATAATGTATTGTTTAGCTCTGAATGCTCTGTTCTTTCCCCCCACCGAGAAGTTGCCAACCTAGGCAACCTCCTAGTTTGCATAATGTTTAGGCCAGCCCACATGCACTACTATGAATCAACTTACTTTAAATGATTTCAGTTGGGAAATAAAGCTTTATTTTTAATTTTAATAGAGGCTCTTTATTCAAATGTAGTCCAACTTGAACATCTGTATTTATCCTTATAGTATGAGTATTTTACACATCAAAAAAGCTTACTTCTCACAGAAATGGACACATTCATGTATACTGTAGGACTGTGCCGCCTCATGTTGAAAGAAATCTTTTAATTCTGTGCTGTGATTCAGTAGGGTGACTGAAGAACAAAGTCTGTGAGCATGTGCCATAAATAGAGCATAGGGCTTGCAACCCTCAAACCTGTCACAGAAGGGGGAATCATTACAGGCGCAATTTTCAAACTACACATTTGGGAAAAAATAATGTTCAATGGTTCACCCATATACTTTGCCCCTAGTATCAAAGTAAAAATGCAGGCATACTTGCACTATGAAATTTGCTGTGAGGAACAGGTGGACAATTGCACTTATATTTTCTGAAGACACGATAATGTGTATAGAGTTGAAAATGCACTCTAGACTTGTCTTCCTCCCCTGACCAAAATGTACTCTGGGGAACATCTCTTCTTAATGCAGCTGCAAGTATGCATATTGTAGAACAGTACACATCCAGGGCCAGTGTTAGACAAGCTGGGGCCCAGGGAAGAAATTTGTGAGGGGGCCAGGAAAGAGCAGCAGGCTTGGGGACGAGGGCCCAATGCAATTGCCCTGGTTGAACCACCCCCTAACATTGGCCCTGTGAAAATATTTTGCGCCACATTGAAGGAGAGTAGTTTTCAGATGACTGATTTGCATGGGTAAATCACTTTTTGCCTGCACAAATGGCCTAATGGTTTTGAAAATTGTCCTCTCTATATACCCAGACTTCTAAATCATATTACTGCCACCTCAGTCATTTATTGCCATCTCTTATTCTTTTCACTTGGTTATTATGAGTTTTCAAAATAATATCCAATACACATTCTCAGAGAAAAGTCAGCAGCCAAGCTGCAAGTGGTTATGGTTTAGAGATGGATTGCATACAATGCTTTATTATTGTAACATGCTTTGAGGGTTCCTTGAATATAAGCTAATATTTATTTATTTAACCAGTTTTATTTATTTACATTCTCTTATATACCGTGCTATTCTGCATCAATGTGGTTTACATTGAACAAACTGAAATTACATTGAACAGGGTATTATAACTTGGAGATAACTATTTTACAGGGAACATGGGCTATGGAGGGTTAAGTGGCTTGCCCAAGACCACAAGGAGCACCTGTGGGACTAGAAACCCCAGTCCTTCTGGCCCAAGGTTGCTGTCCTCTACTGGGATTTGAACCCCTGACCTGAAGTACCTTGTCCCAACCACTAGGCCACTCCTCCACTCCACCTGTATACCACCTTAACCTTTAATCAAAGTGGTTGACAAGACAACAAAGGGCTTAAATGTTGAGGGTATGGGAAGACAAAAACAATACATTACAATATAAATACAGTACAAACAGTAAATTATAATATTATCTCATGGTGAAATTGGATATACAAGTTGATCAATTTAAGTTATTTGACCAATGATTCTATAAATAAATAAGTCTTTAATGATTTGCAAAAGTCTTTGATGTCTTCCTGAGTTCTTAAGTCTTCAGGAATAGAATTCCATAACTCTGGTGCGATAAAGGAAAATGTTCTTTTAGAGGTCATTTGTTTTGATTTATTGAAGTTCAAAGATCTACTAAGCTTATTGGTACTGTATATATCAAGCTTCAGTGAAAACACATCTCAATTGGCCCCCAGAAGTTTGAGACTCCACTTTGAATCTACCTACGATTATATCTGGGAGAGCAATTATTTTTTAATTTTCTTTCCATGGAAAATCATGGGAGTCAGCCTGTCCAAACCTCATTTCTTTTACTTGGTCTATTACAGTGGTTCCCAGACTTTGGGGCTGGGACCCCAAATAGGGTCACATCATCAATGGATGGGGGTCACAGAAGCATGGCTATTTCCCCTTCTCACTGGACTTTCATTATGACCTATGCCAACTAATGGCAGTCACCAGTCAACATGTGGTCTGTGAGCCAGTGAACATACATTGGCCCTTGCCCCGCCTGGGTAAGTTTCCTTTTAAACTGGAAAACTAGGCTTAGTACTGGGGTCTGTAAGCACACATTACACACTGACGCAAGGGACCCTGTGCTAATTGCTGAAGCTGCCACTGTCGCTGATACCATCCTGCTTGAGTGGATGAGGGCAAGGGACTGGAGACCTGCTGTTTTGATTCATCATCATCTGGGGTCACGTGAATTTTCAATGTTAAAATGGGGTCATACGGGATAAAAGTTTGAAAAATACTGGTCTATTGGAAGTGAAATGGATAAGGACCTCAGAAGAGAGCTGGAAAAATGTAGTGTTTCATAGGCATATTTTTTACCACTTTTAAAGAGACAGTATATGCAGAACAAATCAGCAGAGAAGCAGGACTATACGAAGACAACCGAGGTATGAAGATTGGTGGAAGACTCATCAACCACCTTCACTATGTTGATGATACCACATTACTGGCTGAAAGTGAAGATGATATGAAACATTTGCTTCTCAGGATCAGAAACATTGTCTTAAAATGGGCCTGCATCTTAACATGAAGAAGACAAAGATCCTGACAAGTGGCAAAATCAATAAGTTTGTTATAGATGAAGAAGAAATAGAAATAGTGGACAATTTTAACCTATTTGGATAAAGAAATGACAAGTAGTCAAGAAATCATTGCTCTTGGCAAAATAGCTATAACAGACCTAGACAAGATTCTCAAGGACTACCAAAAGGGACTGCTACAGCTGGGAAAAGATCTGCACTTGTAAGTTTTTATCTTCTGGAATATACTCTAAATCTTGGGGAAAAGGGAAATTCTTTGAGTTAAAACTGATAAATCTGTTTATTTTAGAATTCAGTGTTTTTGCAGAGTCAGTCAGTCTTAGTACCACCAGAGAGCTTTTCATTTAAATCAAATCAGAGTATAGCTTAGCACAGAAAGTAAAACAGAGTAAGTAGTCACCAAAATAAATTTGTTTCTAGAGAACTTTTTATTCAGAGTATAGTTTAGCATACAAGTAGATAAATAGTCTCTGAGTAGAGAGAAATAAACTTGTTTCTAAGTGACCTTTGAAAAGAGGCCTTCCAGTTAGAAGGCAAAAGATCTCTGAAGTTGTCTTAAATAGGAGTTAAAGCCAAGCGTCAGATCAATTTGAAAAGCCCCTCTATCAAACCAAGGACTGTGTGAATCACCCAGGAAATTGGTAAGAGATGCTCTCACTTTTTTTGGGCCACCCTGTATATTCCACACCAGTGGCATTCACAGCCCCTCTGTCACCCAGGGCGGACACCTCCTCTCCCCCGCGCTGCCATGCCCCCCAGGCAGCATGGAACTGTTCACCATGGTGCACACCCCCAGGCTAGTCCCATGTAAGCAACGCGGCAAACTTCCAATTAAGCTGGTTTGCTGTGGTGCCTTGTGCTGCAGGGGCCGGTACTTTTCTCTCTGTCCGAAGTCTTATGATTCACAGTTAAAACTGAAGAGGAGGAGACATGCCTCAATTAGCTGGCATGATTTGGGCAACAAGTCTCCTTGATCTTACTTCTGCCAGTGTGTACTGGCTTCTAAACTCTTGTCTTTAAGTCCGTGTTGTTGGGTGTGCACGAATGAAGGGTTAAGAGCAGGATGGTTAGATTAGCTCACAACATGACATCAAGTCCCAATTATCTGCAAGGAACAGAAATTTACCTTTAGAAATTTAAGATATCAGTTTTAAGTGCCATCAAGCCAATGCCACATCCTGGCAAACCAGCAACCCCTGGGTTTTCTTCACCAAGTATGGCTGGAAGTACATTGCCAGGCCTTTTCTTCCGAGGCAATGTTAGGTAAAGTGACTTGCCCACGGTCACAAGGAGTGCCAGTTGGAATCAAACCCTGATCGCTTGGATGTTAGTAGAAATTAAAATTTTGCAAGTTGGACAAGAGAGTTTGATTGCATCACTCATCTTAAAACTGTGTCTGCATTGGTCAGCTGTGACAACAGAACGTAGTGTTGCGAAAGTGAATGCGGCAGTCCAAATAAGAAAGTGTGTTTTTTTTAGAGACGTCCTCCTAGGTTTCTAAATGAAAGAGTAGTGGATCCGTGGAATAGTCTCCCAGTGGAGGTGGTAGAGATGAGGACAGTAACTGAATTCAAAAAAGCATGGGACCAACACAGAGGATCTCTAAAGGTAAAAAGTGGACTGTTGTAGTTGTTGTTATGGAAGGACAGACTAGATGGGCCTTGTGGTCTTTTTCTGTCATCATGTTTCTATGTTTCTATGAAAGATCCTGCTTCTTTCACAGACTTCGTTCTTCAAGAAAAGAACAAGCAATGAATGCATTGCAGAAAAAAAAAGTAAATATGCTTAGGGAAATCTTGCAGTGGTTAAACTGTCAGTTCTGAATCATGAGACCAAAATCTTTTAAAGAGGAAAAACAAAAGCTAAGCTGCCTGAAATCTCAAGAAAGGCTGCAAGCACTATGCATCATACAAAAAAATTCCAGGGCCTTAAAACAGTGGCAATATTTTACACATAAATGTTTTACTAGACAGAAATGGGAATAGAATATGGTTAACTCTTAATGAAAACTGAGTCTTGCAAAGACCAGCATATATTCTCAACAGTTTAAACATTTCTATGGCAGATGTTAAAGGTTGTACATATTAAATTCATTTTAATTAGATTTCAAATATAGGACTGTGGTGTAAGTTCATGTTGAGTATTGGGTGCATTTCTGCAGGGGCGGCCCAAGGGGGTTGCGGGGCCATGTGCAGAGACTTGGTGCGGGGCCTCTTTTGCATAAAGAGCCTCATTTGCATAAATATTTGCATAATGTTACCATACGCTAACTTTTAGTAAACATGCCTCTTAATGAGTGTATGGATAAAGAAAGACTAAAAGATTTCTACATTACTGTAATCCAGTGCCAACTGCCAGGCACATTAGAAACTACTACAAGCACTGCCCATTTAAACCCATAGCAAACTCGCCGTATCCTGACAGCATTACCAGGACTCACAAAGCACCATACCCTACCTATCAAAAGGCAACACTGCAAATACTAAACCAATACATTTCATAGAATAACAATACATGACCTACTGGGGAAAGAGAACAAGTGGCAATGTCAAATAGGAATTACATAAACAGAATACCTCAGCTCAGTTACACATGCAGAACATAGACCATCACCAAACAAGGAATCACAGTTTAGAAACAGGAAGACAATAATTAAACTGGGAACCCCAAAAGCCAAACTTTGAATGTACAACAACACTGTAGAAATAAAACTATAAATTAATTTCCTCTTGTACTAAACAAAGCGCAGATGTTAATGATGCACATTTCCCAGAGCTAACATATTCCAGTTAATAAATTCAAATTAAAGAGATAGTTTTCTACCTTTTGTACATTTCTTTTTCAGTTGCAATTGCTCCAGCCACTTTCTTCTGGTTTCTTCGTGTCTTCTGCTAACTCTCCATCGTCTGCTGTCCATTTGTCCTTTCTTCTCTCTTCTAGTTTTTTCCATTCTCTCTCTCTACATCTGCTTTAACATACTAATCTTTCTCCTTATGCTCTTTCCTATTTCATCCACTCAAATTTTACCCCTCCATCCTCAATCCCCACTTACTCTCCCAATACCCGGCCAATTGTAGATTTTTCTTCCCTCCCACACAAAATATTTTTCCCCTCTCCATTTCACTCTCCGAGCTCCATCCCAGTCTAATCCTCCCCCAACATCAGCTCCCTTCTAGTTCCAGCCCCACCCAGCAACAGCTCCCTTCTAGTCCCCGCATCAGCCCATTTCCAGTCCTAGTCCTCCATCAGCCCATTTCCAATCCTATCCTGGCCACACCATCAGTCCATCTCCAGTCCTAGCTCCCCCACCCATTTCCAGTCCTATCCGAATCCCTCCATCAGCTCATTTCCAATCCCAGCCCCTCCATCAGCCCATTTCTAGTCCTTTCCTAGCCCCACCATCAGCCCATGTCAAATCCTAGCTCCCCTCCACTCAGCCCATTTCCAATCCAAGCCCCCCATGAGCCTACTTCCAGTTCTAGCCCCTCCATGAGTCCATTTCAATCCAAGCCCCCACCACAGCCCATTTCCAATCTTAGCACCCCCAACAGCCCATTTCCAGTCCTATCCTAGCCCCTCCATCAGCCCATTTCCTGTCCTAGCTCTCCCCCACCACTCAGCCCATTTCCAGTCCTAGCTCCCTCCCCTCACAGCCTATTTGGATTCCAAGCCCCCCTCCCCATCAGCTATTTGCAGTTCAAGCCCCCCTTCCACTCAGCCCATTTCCAGTACTAGCAAACCCCCCCTAGCCCTCCCCATCAGCCCATTACCAGTCTTAGTCCCCCCCATAGCCCATTACCAGTCCTAACCCCCATCACCCTATTTCCAGTCCTAGTCCCCCATAGCCCATTTCCATTCCAAGCCCCCAACCCCATCAGCTATTTGCAGTTCAAGACCCCCTTCCACTCAGCCCATTTATTTATTTATTTAACATTTCTTCTATACCGCGCTATTATAATCAGCGCGATGTACATCGAACAAAACATACTACAATGCATACAGGCAACATTGAGTTTACAATGAACAGGAAAATAAAACAGGGGATAACCGGGAGAACTATGTACAGGTTAACTTGAAACTATAAACCCCCAAACCCATTACCAGTCCTAGCCCCCCATAGCCCATTACCAGTCCTAAGCCCCCCATCACCCCAATTTCAGTTTTAGCCCTCCCTTAGCCCATTACCAGTCCTAACCCCCATCAGCCCACCTCCAGTCTTAGCCCCCCATAGCCCATTACCAGTCCTAGCCCCCCCATAGCCCATTTCCATTCCAAGCCCCCATCCCCATCAGCTATTTGCAGTTCAAGTCCCCTCTTCCACTCAACCCATTTCCAGTCCTAGCAACCCCCACGCCATCCCATTACCAGTCCTAAGCCCTCCATCACCCCATTTTCAGTCTTAGCCCTCCCCATAGCCCACCTCCAGTCCTAACCCCCCATCAGCCCATTACCAGTCTTAGCCCCCTCCCCATAGCCCATTGCCAGTCCTAATCCCCCTCACTCCCATCAGCCCAGGGAAACCTTAAAAGAAAAAATAAACTTGCTGCTTTAGAATGAAGTGTCTCCTGCAATCAAGTGTCTCCCGTGGGCGCCCCCCCCCCCCTCCCCTGGCTGCCCGGCAGAGCCCGCCTCAATCACTCTCCTCAGAGCGGCTTTCAGAGGCGCGAAGGGAGAGTTTCTCTCGTGGCTCTGTTAAGCTCGCCGGGGCTGATGGGAAAGTGCATAACTTTGCACCTTTTCACATTAAATTTCAAATGCCATTTGGTTGCCCAGTTTCCTAATTTCTCAAGGTCCTCTTGCAATTTTCACAATACTCTTGTGATTTAACAACTTTGCATAATTTTGTGTCATCTGCAAATTTGATCATCTCACTCCTTCCCATTTCCAGGTCATCTATAAATATGTCAAAAAGCAGTAAGCCCAGCACAGATCCTTTGGATACTCCACTATTCACCTTTCTCCATTGAGAAAGCTGGTCATTTAGCCCTACTCTCTGTTTTCTGTCTTTTAACCATTTCCCAGTCCACAATAGTACACTGCATCCTATCTCTAGACATTTTAATTCCCTCAAGAGTCTCTCATGAGGGACCTTATCAAAGGCTTTCTGAAAATCCAGATACACTATATCAACCCACTCACCTTTATCCACTCATTTAATCTCATCTTAAAAAAAAAATATAGCAGATTAGTGAGACAAGATTTTCCTTGGCTAAATTCACATTGGCTTACTCCCATTAAACCATGACTATCTGAATGTTCAGTCATTTTGGGCTCAATAGTCAAAGACATTTACAGGGTTTGCAGACCTACAACCCCTGTAAATGCTACTAAGTGGGATATTCAGTGGCACTAGCATGGTTAGTAATGCTGTTGAATATCCATGGATGCTGCTGCTCGGTGTCCTGATGCTAACCAGTGAGCATCACAGAGTTCCGGGGGCATTCCGTGGATGGCACCCAGGGATAACCAGGGGCTTTGTTACCAAAGGTTCCAAAGTTTGCATTCTACTGTTACTCTGTTGCCTTGCCAAATGTTCTATAGTTCAATTGATTGTTTACTTTGCTAAGAATTATTTTATGTAACAGTCCTATCAGTTCTATGTAAACCGCTCTGACTAGTAGATACGGTGATATAAAAGAGTTGTTAAATTAAAAATAAGGACTTCCGGTGACATGGTGGGCTAGGGAAAACGTGTCTTTCTCAGCTCCGGAGCCTACTCTCTCCCCTACCTAATTTAGTCCACTGTTAACTGCCTATCCACTCTGATTTTTTGGGGGGAGACAAAAGTAACTGAAAGGAGGACAGCTGAGCACACTAGTGAGGACGTGGAGCCAATGGCGAAGAAATCCGCCAAGCAGGATAGACCCCGAGGAGCTGAAGCTAAGATGGCCGAAAGTGAAATGGAAGGCCCAATTCCGGCCACCCAGGGCACGATGGTGGAGGAGGTATCCAAGGCGGTAGAGTTAGCACTAGAGGATCGCCTCGGGGGCCTGGCAGCACAAATGACTGCGGTTGCACAGGCGGTCACTGACTTTACCGGGCGTGTGAAGCAGGCAGAACAAAGAATTAGCACGTTGGAAGATGCGCAGATCCAGGCTGTGGCTCGGATCCAGAAACTGGAGGAGGCATTGGCGAAACAGGCGGATAAATTAGAGGATCCTGAAAAATGGAGCAGGAGGAACAACTTAAGATTCATAGGAATTGGGGAATCGGTGCAGGAGAAGGACCTGCGAAGGTATTTAGAACAGTGGATACCTGCTAACTTGCCGCTGGAGGACGCGATGGGGGAGATTACCCTGGAAAGAGCCCATAGACTGGGATCTTACAGAGTTGGAGATAACAGACCCAGAGCAGTTATTGCCAGATTCCTCAATGCTGCCCAAAAAGAGGGAGTTTTGCGGGCGGCGAGACAACTGCAGAGAAAAGGAGACAATGCCTGCAAAGTCTTAATATTTCAAGATTATTCCACCGGCATTTCGCTGCACAGAAGGGCCTACAAGGAGGTTTGCAGCCGGCTGGTGGAGAAGGGCCTCCGATTCACGCTGGCCTATCCTGCGTGCCTTAGAGTGGAATATGATGGTGTGCACCACCTGTTTTCGACACCAGAGGAAGCCATGGCGTACTGTACTCAGCGTGGGTGATTCCCTGTCTTCTTGCTTTGCTTGGTAAGCGGAGAAGCAGGGTTGGGAGTGGGCACAATCTGGACTCCCACGAAGGAAATGGACCTTGCTGAGAACGGGGGCACGGAGGAAGACAGTGCCTAAAGTGACTGATTGAACTTCATAAAATTATCAGATCTGATAAAGTTCACGAGTGCTTTACAATGGCTTACTGTGGTTGAATAATTCTGTTTAGACATTTATGCGATTAGAGTATAAGGAGGCAGTATGCAGAAAGATGTGTTGATTTTTTTGGCGGGGCAACTATTGGTGGGGGATTGGGGTAATTGGGGTGCATGCAACAGCAAATTGTAATTATGTACTGTCTAGGACTGGGGCATATGAAGTGTATCTAACTGGATTATTCCTGGTGGAAATTGTACAATCAGAGCTGGACAGGAGTGGATTTCGGGAATGGAAGACCAGAGGGTAAGGCTAACATAAGTGCTGTTATGGGTAGAAGTAGAGGAGGCATTTGGGCAGGCCTGGGAAGAAGGGGAGGGGGGGCTCCACATGACCCGGAAGTAATGGAGGGACCTCAAGAGCAAGGTCGGAGGTTAAGAAGTGAAGGAGGGGAGGGAGGGTTAGTAGGAGGAAGGGATGGGGAAAAAGGGAGGGGGGAATTGGCCGACTATAAAGGTAACAGGACAAGGGGGGAAATTAGGCGTGTTAAGTACGTCTGGTCTGCTAGGTATTGTGTGTTGGTGTGAATGCGAGTTTGCGACTGGGAATTGCATTGTGGAGGGGGGGGCCCCAGGCTGGGGGGGTTCTCGCCTAAGTATAGGGTTTGGGGACGCTAAAAGGATAACAATGAACGGGATGAGTAATGGGTAATGGTACCAAAATAGCTTCTTGGAATGTCTGTGGCTTGGGCTCCCCGATAAAAAGATACAAAGTGCTGCAACAACTGAAACGTAAACAGATTGGTAATATAATGTTACAAGAAACACACCAAACAGCGACAGAGCATGGGAAACTGTGCAAAGGACAGATTGCTAAGATTTATGGGGCCCCAGCAGTGGGGAAAAAACAGGGAGTGGTCATACTGATTACTAAACATGTGGGGTGGGTGGAGGAGAGAGTGGAAACTGATCTGGCGGGTAGGTATGTCTTTGCATGAGGGACTCTAGAAGGTATAAAAGTAGTTCTATGCTCGGTGTATGCACCCAATGTTTACGAGGTCCGCTTCTATCAGCAAATCGCTCAATTAATGGCAAATACTAGTGGATATCAGGTAATAATGGGGGGAGACTTTAATGCTGTACTGGATGAACACATGGATAGATCCGGACAGTCGGGGAGTAGGGATATGAGGAGTGCACGGAGGATTTGGGGGTTGTGTGATGCGAATAATCTGATGGATATATGGAGGGTGCTGCACCTGGGGGATCGTGAGTACACCCACATGTCAAGGGTCCACGGAACGTGGTCACGTATTGATTACTGCTGGGTCTCGGAGGTGGAGGTAGGCCCCTCTGAGACCATGCAATGGTGATTATGGAACTTAGAAAGAGGGGTCAATGTCGAAATCGGATATGGAGATACCCATTAGAGCTTAGCGGAGATGTTCAGTTTGAGAGACATTTACGAGAAAAGTGGGTGGAATATGCAAAAATTAATGACCAACCTGAGATCAATCCGGTCCTCTTTTGGGAGGCAGGAAAGGGGGTGATCAGGGGAAAGATTATTAGTTATCATAGTTTAAAACGTAAAAGGATGAACCAGAGAATCATATTATTAGAACAAGAATTGGGGAAGGCGAGGCGGCGGATGGCTTCGAATAGGAGTAGGGTGAATAAGCTTAAACTGCAGGAAATACAAACGGAGCTGGAAATGTTGCTTCATCAACGAGCTAAAAAATCTTTGATGTATTACAGGTATCAACTTTATCAACACGGGAATCGGGCAGGGAGGTTAATGTCGTCCTTGGTTAGGCCTGAGGGGGGCTCCAGACACATAGGGGTTATTCAGCACCCGGATGGGACACTTAAGGCGGAGATTGAAAGGGTCTTTACCGACTACTTTCAACGACTCTATAGTGGAGAGGGGAGAAGGGAGAAAGAGGGTCAGGAATTTTTGGAGGGATGTGAATTGCCTAAGCTGGCAGCGGAGAACTTACGGGTTCTAAACCAGCCTGTATCCCTGCGAGAAGTGCAAGTGGGAATCAAGAACTTGAAGAGAGGGCGTGCTCCAGGAATGGATGGCTTAAGGGGTGAGTTCTATAAAATATTGGGGGACGAGGTGGTGGTCCCCTTGGCAGAATACTTCGGTGATTTGATACAAAGACATGGGTTTCCATACGAGGCGAATAAAGCCAGGGAGGGACCCGTTTCTTCCGGGCTCTTATAGGCCCATATCTCTCCTCAATGTTGATATTAAGATTCTGGCTAAGATAATGGCAGACAGATTGGCGGAGTTCTTACTGGCCCTGATTCATAAGGATCAGGTGGGATTCATGCGGGGGAGGCATGCGGCCTACAGTTTGCAAAGAATCATGATCTCTATGTGTGCAGGATGTGCAGCTCAAATGGGCTCCATGCTAATTAGTTTTGACACAGAAAAAGTGTTTGATCGGGTCGATTGGGGGTTTATGTACCAGGTTTTGGAAGGGATGGGTTTCACTGGTTTCTTTGTAGACGTGGTATGGCTATTATATGCTGACCCTAGAGGAGCTGTCATGGTGAATGGGGATATGTCCTCTGAATTTAGGATCCAAAAAGGGACATGCTAGGGCTGCCCTCTGTCCCCGCTGCTGTTTGTTTTGACGTTGGAACCCCTGCTGATTCGTATTCGGTCCAGTTTACAGTTTAGAGGTATACCAGTGGGGAGGACGGAATTTCGAGTGGTGGCCTTTGCAGATGATCTACTAGTGCACATAGCAGATCCTCAGGAGGGGTTACCATATTTGTTAAACCTTTTCCGGGACTATGGGGTACCCTCGGGACTCCGACTAAACCTGGACAAATCAGAGGTGCTATTGGTGGGTCCGGGGTCACAGCAGGGGTGGCAGGGAGAATTTCCCTTAAAGTGGGCGGAAGGGAAGTTTAAGTATTTGGGAACATATTTGCCTGCGGAGCTGGTAGACCTTTACCAGTTGAATGTCAAAAAGATATTGAATGACTTGACGATAGTGTAGAAAAATGGAGGGATCTGCCGCTGTCTTTGGGAGGCCGCATTGCATTATACAAGATGACGCTGTTTCCAAAGATACTCTATTTGCTTCAGACGCTCCCAATGACGTTAAAGCGCTCGGATATCCGCAAGATGGATGGATTGCTTAATAAGTTACTTTGGAGGGGTAGGCGGCCTAGAGTGCGCTTGGACATCTTGCAGAAACCTTGGACTAGAGGGGGCATGGGACTACCGGATATAAAGAAATACAACATAGCTTGTCTTCTACAATATGTACGAGACTGGATATGGGAGTTGGGGGTTTACACCCCACTGGATATGCTCCGGGAGTTGGTGAAGCCTCTCCATTTACGATATATTTTGCATGCAAAGTCGGTCAGAGAGATTGAACGGGATACCAGGGGAGCACTTTTGGACCCAATACGCAAAGCATGGCAGTATTTATGCAAAGGTAGGGGGGTCCCGGCCAATTATTCTCCCTATCTCCCCATCTGGGGTAACGAAGATTTTCTACCAGGGATTTCCGGGCCAAACTTTGCCATATGGAATCAGCTTGGTATAGTGAATTTGGAGCATGTGTTAACAAATGAAGGTAAGTTAGAGTCCTTGACCACATTAAGTCTACAGTATTCCCTGGGGGGGAGGGACATTTTCCCCTATGCCCAGATCCGCAGTTACATTAGCAGTATACCTTTGGAGGCACTGCGAGGTGAAGTAAGTTCTGGAATAGAGGATGTACTAATGGGGGGGGAACAAGGGGCAGGGGTGGCCTGGTTACATAAAATGTTGTGGGAATTGGAACCGCCGGCCACGGCGGATGAGCTTGCCGACGCTTGGGCTCGGGACCTGGGGGAGGTGATAGAGGGAGAGGGGGGTTCTACAAAGCCTGGCCAGTATCCCGAAATTGAGCATGATGGTGGCGCACAGAGATATGCAATATAAATTGGTGTGTCGGTTATACTATGCTCCCCTCAGGGCTTGGAAGGCAGGAATTGGTGGCTCCCATTGCTGCCCTTGGTGCGGGGAGGGTAGAGCCACTTTAGGGCACATGTTCTGGCTTTGCCCACGGGTTCAGGCCTTCTGGGGGAAGGTGTTGGATTATTTGGTAGGTTGCGTAAAAATGCAATTGACATTTACGGCAGTGAATGTGGTACTGGACATTTGGGAGGAACACTGGGGAGAGAATGTGGGACATGATGTAATGCAATGGCTACGATTGGTGTTGGTGACTGCTCGAATGACTATATTGCAAATGTGGGTGGACGCTAAGGGACCAATGTATGGACACTGAAGGGGGAGATTGCATACTTTGTTGCTGATGGAAAGAAATAGGGCAAGTGGTCATCAGAGGCGTTGGAAGCGTTTTTTGGTAGGATGGGGACCCCATCTCCAATCCCTACAGGGTAGAACTCGTAATAGGATATTGGGAGGGGTTTAATGGAGTACTCATTTAAAGGATTATGCGCAAAAAGAGGCACCTACAGGCCGAGATAAAGGACGTTCGGTTAGGTAGAGGGAAGGGGGAAGGGGGAAGGGGGGAGGGGGATATGATGGTGGGGATGGTAGCATGTTCGCATGCAGTAGAGGAACAAGTTGAGAGGGGTGAGGTGAGGGAGAAGAGACAACCTCGAGCCTGACCCTTCTTAATATACGTCTTCTGGGGAGGGAACGTTTAGCCCAGAAACGGGGGTGAGGGGGGATGGGGGGGAAGCAAATAAATCACAATATAATGGGCCAGGGGTAACAAAAATGGGCTTGGGGCTGGGGATGATGGTTTAAATGTCATTGACATGTTAAAGTGAGTTGCAAATGAGAATGGCTCATCCTGTACCCCAGAATGTTCTTGCTGTTGATGTGTTTACATGTTTGGTTTGTATATTCTGTAATGGGGTTAACATTGAAATAACAATAAACAGATTTAAACATAAATTAAAAATAAATAAATTGAGCCACTGCCTAGTTTATTCCTTGGTGGCGAAAGCTAAACACATTAAAAGCTGTCCTAACTTTTACCGCTAAAGTTGACTGGGCAGTGGCTGAATATCACCGCTGTCTGGCTAGCTTCCTGCTTTGTTGGCCAACCCGGATATTCAATGCTGGTGGCCAGATATGGCCCCAGCATTGCATATTCAGGTTTAACATTCAGCTGCGACAGCTAGCTGCTGTAATCATACTAGCTACTGCTGCTGAATATCAGTTTGCTCATGATTCATATGAGAATAGACTTGAAGACCTGAATAAGTATACCCTAGAGCAGGGGTTCTCGACCCAGTCCTTGGGACACACCGAGCTACTCAGGTTTTCAAGATAATCACAATGAATATGCGTGAGAGCAATCTGCATGCACTGCCTCCATTGAATGCTGATCTCTCTCATGCATATTAACTGTGGTTATCCTGAAAACCTGAGTGGCTAGGTGTGTCCTGAAGATTGGGTTGAGAGTCCCTGCCCTAGAGAAAAGAAGGGACAGGAGAGATATGATACAGACCTATAAATACTTGAAAAGGCATTAATAAGCAAATAACTCTTCCCAGATATGCAGAAACTATAAATCTGGAGGACATGAAATGTTGCTTTTAAGTTTACTGTCTTGCAGCTTCATTGGGGAATATTTTTCAAAGAAAGGGTGGTGGATGCCTGGAATGCCTTCCCACTGGAGGTGGTTGGGACAAAAACAGGCACAGGATAAAAACACGAGGATTCGTATATAGCAAGACGAGAACTGGAACTGCAGGAGGATGAGTTAACTACAGGATAAGTCAAACCAATCAACTGAAGAAGAGGAAGAAAGGGAGAAAAAGATCCAGAAGTGGAGGAATTCAAGATCAATTCCTCATCCACATAGAAAAAGATGAATATGCTGGGTTTCAGGCAAGGGAAAGATTACCCAAGTTAAATTTAACACCCAAGGTTAAAAGCATGACTATGAAGATGAACAAGACCATAACAAGTACAAAGGAACCATTTATTGACATCATCAAAATAAATCAAATACAATATTATGCAGTGTCACCCACCTACTTACCCCGCTAGGAGGCAGCCTAGGGGACTTTCAGTGGGGCCTCTTCTTTAATGTAGCTGGGGCTCTTTTAGGGCCCCCTGGGAATTATCTCCCACTAGCCGTTCTAAAGGTTGTAGTTGTGACGAGCAGCCAGGCTTTTTAGTAAGAGGTATTTTTATTATCCCTGTCCGGGTGGATTCTTGCACGTGAGAAATTAACAGAAACAGACCATGTTTTCTGGTACAAATAAAAATACTACTGGAACCAAAAGTGCTTCATTTCAGCTTAACTCAAAATATAACAGCTACTAAATTTATACAGGTAGTTTTCAGATATCCTTTTCCTTTAAAAGGTTATCTTCTTAGCACAGCCTAGCATAAGGAAGACACATCATTAGCCAGGGTCAAAGCACATTCCATTTGAGATACCTCTGTATTATCTTCAGCTAATTCAAAGTCCATTGCCTCGTAGCTTCCCTGGTTGCTACTCTCTGAACAGCTGTGTCTCCTTTCTTGGCTGTGCAAGCTTCCGTCTTCTGCAAGACTTCCCTTCCCCCCTTCACCAAGGTAGGATGGGAAGTTACCGTATTTCTCACAGTCTGCCCCTAGGGGACCCAACCTTCTTAGTTGTGTAGAGGGAAAACTTACGCTTCTAAGGCCCTCTCTATTACAGACTTTCAGCCAGTCCTCAGGGAGGATTTCTCTCGAGCTTTTACAGCATGGAAAGTCAGCATTGATACTTCTAAAAGCAGGCTTTTTACTGCCTCTAGCCACTGGCTGGTTTTTATACAGGTAAGTGTCCCTTCTAAACTCCTTACTGTTTTCTGGGTACCTGTTAGCAGAAGGACCGGCTCTCAAGGGTTTCTCTTTCCTGCTGGATTGAATTCCTCTGTGATTCTTTTCACTGGCCTCTTGCTCCGTGCTTCCTAGCACCCTGCAATTGCCCTTGGATATTCTTTCCTTAGGAACTTTATCCCAACTCCAATGAGAAGTATTCTCCTTTTCTGCCCCAGCTGTTGTAGTATCTTTAGTGTCTCTCTCCTCTGAGAAATCCCAGTTAGCTCCTCTCTCTGAGAAATCCTCGTTAGCTCTGCTCTCTGAGAAATCCTGCTTAGCTCTGCTCTCTGAGAAATCCTGCTTAGCTCTGCCGGTAAGTGACTCTGTATGCATTTTAACTGCGTCACTACCTGCATTCTGTTGACCTTGCCCTGCTCTCAGCTGCCTTTCATTAACTGATTGAGGATGAGGTAATCCTTTGCAGGAGCACGTTCTACCTCTGGTTACCTTTGTTTTCCATGGTTGCTTATAGCAACCCTGCAACATGTGCTTGGATCTGTCAGCTTCAGATCTACCTAGCCCTGCTCTTTCTGTTTCCATAGGTAATTCCTGCTCTACCCCGTGACAGCAGCTAAAATTATTACTACAAGAATACTACGAGCTAAAGTGCAGGACCAGAACAAAAAGTGCAACAAGGGAAAAATACAATCATTGTGTGTGGAGGTATCCCTGATAGATGGGTGTCTAAAAGGATTAAGATCAAAGATATTAAGGAAGATCGAAGACATCGAGCATTAACAGAAGACCTGAAATTTATACGTTCCAACAATAAATTGAAAATAACAGCAGAAGCGCAAAAACTGCGAAGTTATGAGGAAAGCCAAAAAGAAAGATCTCAAAATAAGCCAATGCTGTTATGTCAACCCAATGCTATTATGTCAAGCTATCACAATGTTAATAGCAAGAACTATGAATACTAGTATTCAGTCTAGTTGATAACAATATATACTGTTTATGTACTGTTCTTCTGTTACCTTGTTCTACTGTTACAATGTTTAGTTCTCTGTACAGCTAAGGCCCACCACAGCCCTGCTAAATCTTTGTTAAATGTAAACTGCCTTGAATGGTAGAAAGGTGGTATAAAACCAAGTTTAAATAAATAAATAAATAAATTTAGAGAGAACCCAAAACAATTCTACAGGGAACTGGCAAAAAGCATTAAGATGGTAAAAGCATCACCAACCAAAGCCGAAACAGAAAACTTCTGAAGAAAACTATACGAGGACCCTATAAAGCACAAAAAAAGCAAACATCAAACCAATGGAATGGCCTGCAGTAACAACAAAAGAGCTGGAAAGCAGGTTAAAATGAGCCCTGAGCTGGAAGAGCCCTGGCCCAGATGAAGTACCCAACTTTTGGCTCAAACAATTAACATCACTCCACCCAGACCTGCAAAAATCAATTGTTTAAGCAGCCAGACTTACCACCACAATGACTTACTACAGGAAGAACATTTTTCCTTCCAAAAGGGGACCCAAGTAACACTCCCACAAATTATAGACCAATAACTTGTCTACCTACAATCTATAAGCTGTTCTCTTCAATAGATGTAGACAGAATATATGATCATACTGAGTCCAATAACATCATGGCAACAGAGCAAAAGGACAACAAGAGAGGAGCATATAGCACCAAAGACCTGTTAATGTTGAACAAGGCCATCATGACCTGCACTAAGAAAAGCAGAAACCTCAGTATAGCATGGATTGATTATAAGAAAGCTTTTGACAGCATCCCACACTCTTGGATAATTGTCTTGAAATGTATAAAATAAATCCTGGTTTGATAGAGTACATCAAGTTCACCATGACAATGTGGCAAACCACAGTCTTTTTGAAATATGAAGATGGTTAGTATATCATTCCTAACATCAGGATCCAGCGAGGAATAGTTCAGGGGGGTTCCCTGTCGCTCTGTTTTGTGTGGCATTAATCCAATGAGTACTCTCATCAACTCTTTGGGATACGGATTTAGCCTGAATCCTAAAGAAGGTAACAATCCAGAAACAACATCTCATTTATTATTTGTAGATGATCTGAAGCTCTATAGTTCCAGTGACCAACAATTAGCAGAGCAACTCCGTGTGGTGAAAAGCTTTTCTGATGATATCAGGATGACCTTTGACCTTGATAAATGTGTTAAGGCAACTTTTTTTTACAGAAAATTTGAGAAACAGAAAGTATCTCCCTGGTTATGATCCTATTCTGACCAATAAAAAGCTGGATATAGTGGTTAAGGAGAAAAATACCAGAATGTCATTGATAATAGAGGTGTCAGTTCCAAGCAACTACTCTGTGAATAGTGTGGAGAGGCAGAAGATCCTGAAATACCGAGAAATGCAGTCAGAGACCAAGGAAAATGTGGCAGAAATATACAGAAATATTTCCCATTGTGTTGGGTGACACAGGCTTGGATAAAGAAGAATTTCCAAGCAGATCTTGACAAACTATCCATACATGTTACATCTTATGAACTCGAGCAGGAGGTTCTCTTTGACACAATGCAAGTACTATGCCTTAGCAGTAAAATTGAGAGACTGAGATCATACTCCACATGCCCTGGCTTAGCAGTGATGTTCATGATTGCCATGGTATGCGCAAAACTAACCCCATTTGGAGAAACTTCCCCAAGACAAGCATTCCTGCTCAAAGCAAAACTTTAATGACTTTTACATGTCAAAAAAGACAGAGCAGGGGGTAACTGCACAGAGTAGCAGTTAGAACCCTAAAACACCTTAGTAAGCAGACTAGAAAGGCTACGCTGGTCTTTATTTGCCATCATTTACTATATTACTATGGCATGTGATCTTGCTTTGTTGACCTTGTTTGCAATGCATAAGAGCCTGCTGGCATTTTGAAAATGATGTACTAAAAAATGTGTATCCTCTATGTCAGCGTTCCTCATTGCAAGTCCCAGGCACCCCTATGTGAGGCTCCTTGGCTTTCTTCCTCAATATACATGCCCTCCCACCGAGGCTTTCAACCAGCATGGTTTCTGAAACAGCTGTTTTGTTTTCTTCTGACACTGCACAGCTCTTGATGAGTTTGAGCCATGTGGTTCTTGAATTCCTATGCCAATCTCATGAAATTGTGAAGCCAGTACAGAGGATGAGCTCCACAATGACCAAGCCTCTGCATTGCTCTCACAGTCTATTGGAAAAGTATAAAAGTTCAGGCAATGCCTGGATCAAACTCATCGAGAGCCACGGAGTGCTGAAAGAAATCAGAAGAGAGGCAGTGGGATGGAATTAACAAGCTGGGCAGAAGATTTGACTTGGAGAAAATGAAGGTGGAGAAAGCATGGGGGAGGCAGGCTGGTGGAAGGGTAGATATTGTCTGGGATGGGCAGGGTTGGCCCGACCATTAGGCACAGCTAGGCAAATGCAATAGTGAGCAGCAGCAAAGCAAAACAGTAAATCCCAATAGTCACACAAACTTAGAGCAATCAGTGTATCTGCAGGGAGAGCAGGCACATGCATACAGTTTAATATTTAAAAATGTGAAGTGACATTTTAGGGCATCCAGGGCAAAATGTTCAAAAAACCTCCCCACCAGGGACATTTATGTTTCAGCCTAATTTTAGCAACTTGGATGTCCCTGAAATGGACAGTTGCACCGGTGGCCACACAGACATTCCCGCTACAAACATTTGGGGAAGGGACATCCATCCTATGCTGAATGCATGTCCATGCAAGCTATTTTGCATGCGGAGACATGCATCAACATGCCGAACTGAAAACATGTGTCCTCATTTCCCTGCAGTTATTGCTATTATCATCGAAAGCATAGGAGATATCAGAGTACTTTCATTGTGATGCCCTCCAGATGTCTGGATGGCAGAATGAGAGCTTTTCTGATGCCTATGTGTTTGGGACAGGAAGACATGGATAGTCTCACTGTTTCTGAAATTGGGCATACACATCCAACTTGCCCCCCCAAGGTGAGAAGATCAATAGCAGGAAGGGCCTGTATAAGTGGCAGAAACCCTTGAGCAGGTCATAAGAACATAAGCACATAAGATATGTCATACTGGGTCAGACCAAGGTCCTCAAGCCCAGTATCCTGTTTCCAACAGTGGCCAATTTAGGTCACAAGAACCTAGCAGTTTCCCCAAAGGACACATGTTCAACAATGCTTGTACTGGGGCAAGCAGTGGATTTCCTGGGTCCCCTTTAATAATGGTTTATGGACCTTTCCCTCCAGGAACTTGTCCAAAACTTTTTTAAACCCAGCTACACTAACAGCTTTTACTGCATCCTCCGATAATGAATTCACGCCTTCAAAAAAAACCATAACACACTAGTAAGACAAGCTCTTCCTTGTCTAAAGCCATGTTGGCTGTCTCCCATTAAGCCATGACTATCTACATGTTCAGCAATTTTGTTCTCTATTATGGTTTCTGCAAATTTTCCCGGTGCTGATGTCAGGCTCACCAGTCTGTAGTTTCCCGGATCACCCCTGGAACCCTTTTTAAAAATTGGCATGAGAAACTGTTTGCAGGCAGCCGCAGTTCACCGGAGTGGCAGGCTGTGGGCAGGACGGCCCCTACACCCTCAGGGGCCTTGTTGCATCGTATTTAATAACTCCTAGTCTGCCCTGCGTGGGTGAACGCATGCGGGTGGCGCGCATCAAATGGGCGCAATACAAGGGGCATTTCAGGCCCCTTGGGAGCCCCTTGGAGTACCGTAGAAGCACCTTGAAGTAGTGTATGTGAATTTATCCATGGGGAAACGGAAGAAGAAAGTAGCATCACTGATTCCTGTGGTGAGTGGCCCTATGGATGGACATGTTTTACCTTTGTCAGGGGTTGTTATATACTCAGCTGTGGTGTCCCCTTCAGAGATATCTGTGGGGGCTTCCTTAAGCTCCATTGATCGTACTCTGCCCCCTCCCCCCTATGGGATCTACTCCTGCGGACTCCACCTGTGGTTCTCTGTTGGAACAGAGTGCCCCAGTCACTGTGGTGAGATCTCTTATGCCAATAATATGGACTCCCCCTCTGGCCGAGGCCACGGAGATCTTGGATTCACAGGTCTCCCTGGCTGATATCTGGAGGGTGGTGACACAGACTGAATGTACTTTAGCTTCTACGGCGCAACTCTGCTCATTCACACAAGATGTGGTGGCAGGGTTAGGTCAGGTAGAGAAGCAGGTGGACTTGCGCAGTATTCAATTACCTAAATGTGAATCTTTGTGTCAGTCCTTGCAGGCAGGTCAGACAGCTGTAGTGAAGGATAATTTGTTGCTTAATTGTAAATTGAAAATGTATGAGAATATTGCTAAATCTAAGAATATTAGGTTTTTGAATTTTCTAATGTGTCATTTGTTATCTTCAGAGATTTTATTACGGAAATACTTTTGTGAGATATAAAATTGCCTAATGCAGATATTATTTCCCTTTCTAAGATGTATTACCTTTCTGGCCGGGGTATTTCCAGTGGGTGGTCTGCTGCTGGTAATCAGCAGCAGTTATCTCCAGGGCTTGATTTAACCAAGTTTCTGGAGGACACCCAGGATAATATCCCTACTAGAGCTACATTATCACAATCTGAAACAAAGGTCACAAGTAAAGTCTCTGTGTTTAAAGAGTATTTTAAGAATAAAACATTTATTTTTGTGGGGCCCCTATTCAATTGTTTCCATATGTGTCAAGAGCTACGCAGTCACAGAAGAAAGCCTTTTTGGCTCGGAGATCTTGTGTTTTGGTGCTTCTTTTTTTGTGCAATATCCCCGTAAATGTCTGTTATCCCTTCAGGGGGACAGATTTTGTTTTTATCCACTTCAGTTAGAAAATGTTCTGTCTACTAAGGAAGACACGGTTCTATGACGTTGGTGGGCAGATGAATAGGGTTTTGTTTTGGCTGCAAATATGGAGTTTAAGGCAATCACAAGGAGACTAATCTTGTATATTCTTATTGGGCTTGTTTCTCCTCTGTTTTTGTGGACTACAATGATTTGTTTCTCTTTTTTCTTATAATGTCTTAGACGTTTGTGGTCAGTTTTTGCTTTATTTGCTTGTAACCTGATGCATTATGGAAAATTAATGAAAATATTTCATCATAAAAATCAGCGTTACATTGGCGATCCTCCAATCTTCAGGTATTACAGATGATTTTAATGATAGTTCACAGATAACTAATAGCAGGTCTGCAATCTCATATTTCAGTTCTTCCAACACCCTTGGATGTATACCATCTGGTCCAGGTGATTTGCTACTCTTCAGTTTATCAAATAGTTTATTTATTTTTTATTTATTTAGCAAGCATTTGTAGCCCGCTCCTTCCAGCGATCAGAAGCGGGTAGGATTACTATTGTGAAACTGCTGAATCAAGGCAGGTACAAATTTTGTTTACATACAGATTGTCAGAAAAGCACATCATACAGAGTTAACACTTCTTAGCTATGGGGGAGTTCATTTACATATATACATAAATACATATATACAGGATAAGCTTTTTGGCCACAGTGGTCAGGGGCTGCTCCATCTGTGGATTTAGTTCAGGTTGAAATGAGATTGGAAAATGTGCGTTTTGAGTTTCTTTCTGAAGTCTAGAAGGTCATTGCTAGCTCGTAGTTCTGGTGGGAGTTGGTTCCACAGTGTTGGTGCCACATATGAGAAAGCCCTGTGGCTGGTGTTAGCTTTGGCAGATCTTATATCTGTTGGAGTGTGAAGGATGTTGGAATTGTGGGTTCTTCTGTTTCGGGTAGGAGGTTGCGATCTTACTAGGTTGTTGAGGAAGGAAGGTGCTAAGTTGTGGATGAGTTTGAAGGTGGTTGTTAGTATTTTGTATTTTGTTCGAGCTGTTATGGGTAGCCAGTGTAATTGAATTAGCACTGGTGTGATGTGGTCACTTAGATTTTTCTTCATTATGACCCTGGCAGCTACATTTTGTGCCATTTGTAATATGTTTAGGGTTTTTTTAGGTAAACCTTGTAGGATGGCGTTGCAGTAGTCAAAATGTGGCATGATGAGTGCTTGGGCCACTGTTTCTGAAGTCTTGGGGATCAATAATATTCCGAATGGGTTGGAGCACTCTAAGCTTGTGGAAAACTGCTCTGTTGGTCTTTCGGAGGTGTTTTTCCATCTTTAGGTCACAGTCAAATGTGACTCCTAGATACTTTATTTCCTTTTTGGTTTCGTAAGTGTTGTTACATAGTGTTATTGATGTGGGTGGGTCAAAATTCGGTTCTTTGGAGATATACATTACTTCGGTTTTTTTGTGATTAATTGACATACTACTTTGTTGCAACCAGTCTTGCATCTCTCTGATACATGTCTCTAGTGGGTTGTAGTCTGGGTTTTTAGTGTCTAGTTGTGAGTATAGCATGATATCATCGGCATAGATGTGGTAATTAATTTCGTGTCGTGAGAAAATTTTGCATAGTGGCTGCATATATATGTTAAACAGAAGTGCTGAGAGAGCAGAGCCTTGGGGGATTCCCTGCGTTTGGGAGAAAGATTCTGCTTTTTCTCCGTTGAATTGAACCTGTTGTGTTCGATTTGAGATGTAGGATGAGAACCATTTTAGTGGTGTTCCTGTTATTCCTATTGATTTTATCCTATTTATGAGGGTCCCATGATTGACTGTATCAAAAGCAGCGGAGATGTCAATGAATACAAGAATGTACATTTTCTTTTTGTTTTCAAGGCCCTTTAGGAGGTTGTTAAGTAGGACTAGTAACAGGGTTTCAACTCCATGATGTTGCCTGAAGCCATATTGCTGGTCATCAAGAGGAGCATTGTCAGTCAGATGGTCTTGGAGCTGTAGAAGGACCGTTTTTTCCATGATCTTTGCCAGGAATGAGATACTTGATATGGGACGGTAGGACGCTGGGTCTTCTCCGTTGAGTGTAGTGTTTTTTAGGATCGGTCTAATGACTGATTTCTTTAATTCTGAGGGCATGATTCGTTGTTGTAGGGATAGGTTAACTATGTGTGCTATGTGAGGTGCTATGTCTTGTTTCACTGCCTTGATCCAGGATGCAGGACAGGGGTCTAGTGGGGAGGTGGTGCTTTTTAGGCTTGTGACAATGGTTGTGATTTGCTGGGTTCCTATTTTGTGGAAGTGCTCCCATAACTGGTTTTGCGTCGTGTTATTCTCACTTCTGATTTGTGGTGTTGGTGGTGGGGGGGGGGTGGGGGACTAGGGGCCGTAAGTTTGGTCGCGTAGTGGTTTGCCAGTGTTTGGACCTTGATGGAGTTGTTGAGGTTGGCATTTTGGTCGGTTTTGGTTAGTGATTTGACTAGTTCAAATAACTCTCGCGGGCGATTGATCGCCTTGTTTAGGATGTTGGTGTGATGTAATTTTTTTGCATTGTTCACGTCGTCTTTGTACTTTGCGAGATGGGCCATGTATTTAGTTTTGAGATCGGAGGATTTGGTTTGTCTCCATTTTCTCTCTATTTTACGGAGCTCCCTTTTTGATTTTATTAGAGTTCCTGTGTACCAGGGTTCCGAGTTGATCTTATGTGGGTTTGTTGTGTGTTTCAATGTTGGGTTAGATGTATTTTGGATGTGTGTGTTCCATCTGTTAGTTAGTTCGTCGAGGTCTGTGGAATCTAGGTTTATGTGGGATGCAATGGTGCTTATGAGGTGTTCCTCGTTGAGTTTGCTGAATTTCCTAATGGGGTTGGTCATTCTCATCTCCTTTGAGTTTTTGGGTTGGCACTGTAGTTTAAGTTTACAGTTGATTTGGTGGTGGTCTGACCATGGTACTTGAGTTATGTTTATTATAGGTGGTTCATTGCTTTGTTGTGGATTTCTGGGTATGAAAATCATATCTAGGATGTTGCCTCTATCGTGTGTGGGGTTGCTTACTATTTGTTGGAAACCCAATTGGTCGATGGCTTCATAGAAGGAGTCCGTGTGGGACGGAGGAATTGATGCTAGGTTCAAATCTCCGAGGATGATTTGGAATTTTTTGCTTTGTGTGGATGTGATGGTTTCTAGTGCTGTGGCTAGTGTTTCGTGCTGTGGTGAGGGAGGTCGATAGATTAGGCAGATGGATAATGCCATGCTCTCGACTTTGAGTAGGTCAAGATCGGGATTTGTGACCGTAGATGTGGTTGTGAGTTGAAGGCTGGTTTTGGCTACTATAAGGACTCCGCCTCCTCTTCTGTTGATGCGTGGGCAGTTGTATAGTTGGTATCCGGGCTTCTGTATTTGGTTCATTGTTGCAGGGTCTGAGTCAGTGAGCCATGTTTCTGTTATGCATAGGATATCTGGTTGTTAGTCAGTTAGAATGTTGTGGATAATATGCGTTTTATTCCTTATTGACCTAGCATTAATAAGGATAATGTTACATGTGTGATGTTCTGGGTGTGTTGTTCGTGTGAGTTGTATTTGGGATCCAATAGTGTTCTTTGCTTTGGTTTTAGGGTGTTTTTGTGATCTATTTCCTTTGATATGGGTGTGTCGTTGGGGTAATTTGCTTGGCGTTTGTGTGGTGGTGATAGGATTTAAGTTGTATTGATGCAGGATGGGTAATGGTGGGGGGGGGGTGGAGAAGGTAGATTGGTGTATATAGTAGAGGAATGCAGTATTGTGAGTGTGGGATGGTTCTATATGAGGATGTCAGTATACACATGCACAAAATCAGGAAAGTGTGAGCAGGCTCCATTTTATGTCTGCCAGAAATACTTGGGTTTTTGGATTCGTGTGGCACGGTGTGGGGTGTAATCAAGGCAGCTGGCCTAGAGATGGGTTAGTGTAGGCCGGCAAGATAGTTGTTGGGTACCAACAGTTTAGCAGGGATAGATGGGTTGGGGTACAGTGTTTCTTATCACTTTAAACAAAATAGGGATACAGTCCTAACGTTCCTTATCACTCAGTATAAACAGATAGTTGTAATACAAATAGTTGTAATACATCTTCCCGGTGTATCGATATTTCTTTCAATTCTTCCGCAATATCACCTTTAAATAACACTTCTATCATGGATAACATCCCTACATCTTCCTCAATAAAGACCGAAGCAAAGAATTCATTCAGTCTCTCCGCTATGGCCTTGTCCTCTCTTTGTGCCCCTTTTACCCCTCTATCATCTAATGGTCCAACTGACTCTCTCACAGGTATTTTTTGCTATGAATGTACTTGAAAAAGTCTTTATTATGCGCTTTTTGCTTCCATAGCAAGCTTCTTCTCAAATTCTCTCTTTGCCTGTTTTATCAATGCCTTCCATTTAACTTGTCAGTGCTTGTGCTGTTTCCAGTTTTCATCATTTGGCTCTTTTTTCCATTTCCTGAAAGATGCTTTTTTGGCAACAGCCTCTCTGACCTCATCTTTAAACCATGCTGACAGTTTTTTGAACTTCCTTTCACTTTTCTTAAAGTGTGGAATACAGCTGGTCTGGGCTTTCAAGATAGTATTTTTAAACAACACCCAAGCTAATGTAAGTCTTTAACCTTTGCAACTGCTCTTAGGTTTTTTCTTAACTATTTTCCTCATTTTATTATAGTCTCCCTTTCAAAAGTTAAAAGATAGTACTGTGGATTTCCTGATCATCCCTCCTTCATTAATTAAATCAAACACAATTGTGCTATGATCACTATTGCCAAGTGGCCTCAACACCCTTATCTCTTGCACCAAATCTGGTGTTCCACTAAGGACTAGGTCCAAAATGGCTTCCGCTCTGGTTGGTTCATGAACCTGCTGCTCCAAGAAGCAGTCATTTATTTCATCTAGAAACTTTATCTCACTAGCATGTCCTGCCGTGACACTGACCCAGTCAATACCGGGGTAATTGAAATCACCCATTATTACTACTGTGCTGTAACTTTTGTTAGCTTCCCTGATTTCTTTGAGCATTTCATCATCCATTTGTTCATTCTGGCCAGGCGGTCGATAGTACACCCCCACTGCCATCGCCTTCCCTTTTTTACATGGAATTTCAATCCATAGAGATTCTACAGCAAATGTTTCCTGCAAAACTTTAATCCTTTGTGACTCAATGCCCTCTCTAACATAAAGCGCAACCCCTCCATCAATTTGATCAGCTCTATCATTACGATATAGTTTGTACCCAGGTATCACAGTGTCTCACCGGTTCTCCTCCTTCCACCATGTCTATGAGATACCAATCATATCTAACTTCTCATTTAGTGCTATATATTCTAACTTTCCCATAAAGACTTCTAGCATTTGCATACAAGCATTTTAGAGACTGCATTTTATTCATATTAATCTGGCTATTGGTAGGCAGGGGTAATTTGGAATCTTTAAGCTCTGTCAGCTCTGTACTCAAGGGCATTTGGGCTACTTTTGTCTTTATTGCTTATCTTCCCTAATGTAATGTTTTTGGTAGTATCCGTCAAGGATACATTGGATACATTGTTCCGAACCATGCGCTTTTGGACGACTGTTGGCTTTTCCCTATTATCTAGTTTGAAAGCTTCTCTATCTCCTTTTTAAAGGTTAATTTATTTCAATTCTTCTGTGGCATCACCTTTAAATACCATTTCAGTCATAGCTAACATCCCTACATCTTCCTCAGTAAAGACTTCATTCAGTCTCTCCGCTATGGCCTTGCCCCCTTTTAGTGCCCCTTTTACCACTCTACCATCTCATGGTCCAACTGACTCTCTCACAGTAAAAAGTTGCATCTTGTTCTAGAGCCTCCTCAGAGGTATTTAAACATGAAGCCAAAGGACCTCTTGAACTTGAGCAGAAACAGGAACTGCACTGAGACTCGGGATTAGGCAGTGGAGAAGCAGATGCTGCATGTGGGGGCATGTAAAAGACAGGAGAGAGAAGGCAGGCTGGAAAGAAGGAGGCCGAAAATGGAGAGGATGTTGGGAAAGAGGCAGGAGAAAGGATGTCTGAGGAAGGAGGTAAGAAAGATGATACTGGGGAAAGCATGGAGGAGTCAGGTGGGTGGAAGCAAGAAAGAAGGGAGAGGGCATAAGGATTGAATTAACTGGATGAACAAATAAATTAGTTTAAAAAAAAAAACATAAAAGTTTGCATAACCTCTCTGCCATCACATCATCCCACTTAAATGTACATTTTTATTCAAAGTGGCCGAATATCAAAACGAGTTTGACACCCTCCTCCCCCTGCTCTAAGGGGGTCTTCTCACTCTTTTTATTTCCTCCACAGAGGTTCTTCTCTTCAGCTTCCTCCCTCCCCCTTATCAGCAGCTCTTCCCCCCCCCCCCCTTTCTCACTGTCCCCAGAGGCTCTTCCCAAAGATAAATGCTGTGGAGCTGTTTGTGCTCATTGCTGTAGGTCCCGAGAGGGCTGACAGAAGCAACAATGGCCAACAATGGATAGAGGTCTATAAATTAATGTATGGAATATAATAAGTAAATGTGAATCAGCAGTTTACATTTTTCAAAAAGTACAAAGATTAGGGGACATGCAATGAAGCTACTAGGTAATACATTTAAGATTAATCAGGGAAGGGGGATTTCAAGATAGCGGCAATTCAACGATGCTCATTGGCACTACCTCAATTTCCTTTATGATGTTTTAATTATGAGCAAATTGAAAGGAAAGCTCCGGCCTTTCACTCTGAGGATGAGGCAATACCAGTGTTTGGCCCTTTGGTTGTTTTTTGTCTCAGGCTAGGGCTCAGATACTCTCTAGACCTAGCTGTGGGAGCCATCGTGGGAGGCGGGAGTACATTAGGGCTGCAGAACACAATATATATTTGAGTCTGGAGCAGAGAACACCACTTTTTTAGACACAGAGAAGCAGTTCCCCGAGTGCCTCAGCTACACAGGGTCCACCGGACGTCATAGGGCTGTTCTTAGCAGGAGAGGGTAAAAACAGAACAAAAATTCTAGATTTCCAGATAATTTGCTAAGGACGTCTGCAATGAGAGTAAAACTGGCTCACAGAATTTGACACAGACAACTTTGCCCTCTTAGATTTTAACTTGGAAGCAGACAGTATTGGAAGCAAATGTTTGAATTTGCCTCCTTTTATTCAAACTCAGCCTACTGTTATAACCCTAGATGTGATCTTGGAAAGACACTAGTACCACATGTAAATATTTAGGCTCAAAATGTTCAAAACAGAGGCTAAAGCAGATAAGACTGCTATCGATTTGTTTCAAGAAAATACTTCTGTAGAGAAATTAGAAAAAAAATTAAAGACGACTCAGGAGGTTCAAACAACTCATTAAAGATTTTACCAATTTAACGGTTAAACTGGAAGCCATGGAAAATTTAGAAAGCTGAGATTGCAACTTCTAAACACATCTACCTATGGTAGCACCAAAAAATGTTCAAAAGACGTATTTTTGAGGATTTGTGTCTCTCCCTGGAGATGATTCCTCTGATTACTAGAGCATATTATTTATGAATTATAAGAGAAGCCCAAGCCTTAGATGGACCTTTAGTTGAAAAAGGACACACTCGAGAAGTCTGATACTGTAGTGGCTATACCTGCTACTATGCTGATTACCTTTGCTTTAAGACAGACTTAAGAACATAAGAACATAAGATATGCCATACTGGGTCAGACCAAGGTCCATCAAGCCCAGTATCCTGTTTCCAACAGTGGCCAATCTAGGTCATACGTACCTAGCAGTTTCCCCAAAAGACACAGGTTCCACAATGCTTGTACTGGGTCAAGCATTGATATCCTGGGTCCCTTCTTAATAATGGTTTTTGGACTTTTCCTCCAGGAACTTGTCCAAACCTTTTTTAAACCCAGCTACACTAACAGCCTTAACTACATCCCCCGGTAACAAATTCCAGAGTTTGATTACACGTTGAGTGAAAAAATATTTTCTTTTGTTAGTCTTAAATAGTTTACCCTGTAGCTTCATTGCATGTCCCCTAGTCTTTCTATATTCTGATAAGGTAAACAATCGATCTACGTTTACCCGTTCCACTCCGTTCATTAATTTATAGACTTCTATCATATCTCCCCTCAGCCGTCTCTTTTCCAGGTTAAAGAGCCCTAACCTTTTTAGCCTTTCTTCATAGGAGTATCCTTCCATCCCCTTTACCATTTTGGTGGCTCTTCTCTGAACCTTTTCTAATAACACTATATCCTTTTTAAGATAGGGCAACCAGAATTTCACACAATATTCAAGGTGCGGTCTCACCATGGAACGATATAGAGGCATTATAATATCTTTTGTTTTATTTTCCATTCCTTTTCTTATGATACCTAGCATTCTATTTGCTCTCTTGGCTGCCACTGCACACGGGGGCGAGGGTTTTAACATGTTATCCACAATGACGCCAAAATCTTTTTCTTGTGTGGTGGTTCCTAAAGTGGAACATTGCATCGTGTAACCATAGTTTGGGTTGTTCTTCCCTAGTTGCATAACTTTGCACTTGTCCACATTAAATTTCATCTGCCATTTTGATGCCCAGTCTTCCAATTTATCAAGATCCTCTTGCAATTTTCCACAATCCTCTTGGGTTTTAACAACTTTAAATAGTTTTGTGTCATCTGCAAATTTGATAACCTCACTCGTTATTCCACTTTCCAGGTCATTTATGAATATGTCAAAAAGCAGAGGACCCAGCACAGATCCCTGGCGTACACCACTATTCACCTTTCTCCATTGGGAAAATTGGCCATTTAGCCCTACCCTCTGCTTTCTATCTTTTAACCAGTTTCTGATCCACAGTAGTACACTGCCTCCTATCCCATGACTCTTTAGTTTTGCCAAATGCCTCTGATGAGGGACCTTGTCAAAGGCTTTCTGAAAGTCCAGATACACTATATCAACCGACTCACCTTTGTCCACCTGTTTATTCACACCTTCAAAAAAACATAACAGATTAGTAAGGCAAGATCTTCCTTGTCTAAAGCCATGTTGGCTGTCTCCCATTAGGCCATGATTATCTAAATGCTGAATACTTTTATTCTTTATGATGGTTTCTACCATTTTTCCCGGTACTGACATCAAGCTCACCGGTCTGTAGTTTCCCGGATCACCCCTGGAACCCTTTTTAAAAATTGGTGTTACATTGGCTATCCTCCAATCTTCAGGAATTAGAGATTATTTTAATGATAGTTCACAGATTACTAATAGCAGGTCTGCAATCTCATATTTCAGTTCTTTCAACACCCTTGGATGTATACCATCCGGCCCAGGTGATCTGCTACTCTTCAGTTTATCTAATAGTTGTAATACATCTTCCCGATGTATCGATATTTCCTTCAATTCTTCCGCACCTTTAAATACCACTTCAGACATGGGTAACATCCCTATATCTTCCTCAGTAAAGACCGAAGCAAAGAATTCATTCAGTCCCTCTGCTATCGCCTTGTCACCTCTTATCACCTCTTAGACTTCTCAAGATGTACTTTAAAGAACAGAGAAAAGCAGCTTCTTAATTACAACATTCATATTTTTCCTGATGTTTCTGAAGAAACTGAAGCAATTTATTTTTCTATGTCCTGCTGCGATGCAGCTTGGTGCTTTGTTTTTCTGACATTTCCATGGAAGTGTATTGTTAAGAATAGATCTTTTGATATCTGGTTTTTGATCCTGCTCATTTGACAGCATTTATAAATGCAAGACATTGCCTGGGGCTGTGAAAGGATCCTCCTCCGGTGTGACAGCCTGTGAAGATCTCTCTGAGAAAACGTCTTTGTCCTTGAATGTGCTTTCTGCTTGTTTTTTTCCTATTTTGTGAAGATTTCGTATAATGGGTCCTTAAAACCTCTGGAATTGAGGACTTAAGCCTTGCTATTGCCCATTGACAATTATACAACTTATCTTTTTTCTTTTCCTTTTGTGAAATGTGTACACCGTTTCAACTTTTCTATATTGTATTTTTTTTGTAATGCAATTTTGAAATATAACATAGGCTAATCAGAGAAATAAGAAGAAATTAGACCTTACCTGCCAATTGTCTTTCCTTGAGATCTCTCCGGGCCAGTCCAGGGATAGTAGGGTTGTCAACCTCCTCCAGCAGCTGAGGACTGAATTCTGAAGTTTTGCTGACATCCTATCCGGCTCCCCCTGGTGTCAGAACCTCAGTCTACTCCTGTCAAAGCAGTCTGTGAAACAATCTCCTTCCATGATCTAAACTATTGTAACCAAAAACCCAACATCCAGAGCCTACCTAAGACATAGTCAGCTCCCTTTTTTTTTTTTGTATATTCATGTATTTATTTATTTAGTCATCTTTATTTTTCACTATATCTACCCTCCCGCTACTCCCCGGGAGCCCCATAGTCCAAACTGCTCTTGAATGTTTGGGCAGAAGACCAAGAAACGCAATTGTGTTTAGCCCTCCATGCACTTCAAAACATGGCCAGCCGACGTACCCGATTCCACCGACAAAATACTTTTGATCCCAAATGATCTGGGTGGGCCCTGGACTGGCCCAGAGAGATCTCAAGGAAAGACAAATTAGCAGGTAAGGTCTAATTTCTTCTTCCTCTTCGTCTCTCCGGGCCAGTCCAGGGATAGTAGGGAAGTACCAAAGCAGTACCTAACCTCGGGAGGGACCCGCTAGGCCCGCTATAATGGCTGAGGCCCCCACATTTGTGTCCCCTCTGGCTTGAACATCCAATCTATAATGCTTTGCAAAAGTGTGAAGTGATGACCAAGTAGCCGCCTGGCATATGTCCACCGGCGGTACTAACGCGAACTCGGCCCAGGACGCCGCCTGGCTCCGAGTAGAATGAGTGCGTAGTCCCTCTAGGGATGCTCGCCCACTGGCTTGATATGCCACTGATATAGCTTGTTTTACCCAACGAGCAATCTAGGCTTTGGAGGCCGCTTCCCCTTTCCGAGGTCCTCCAAATAGTACGAACAACCTGTCTGTCCGCCGAAAGGATTTAGTTTTCCTCAGATATCTCCGGAGCACTCTCCCTAAATCCAACTTTTTCAGGGCCGAATCTATGGGTTGTTGGTAGAGAAATAGGCTGATTCACATGAAACCTTGACACTACTTTCGGAAGAAAGGAGGGAACCGGCCGCAACATTACTTTTTCATCAGAAAACTGGATAAACAGCTCCCTACACGAGAGCGCTTGGAGGTCAGATTCTTCTCGCCAAACACAGAGCTACCAGGAAAGTGGTCTTCCATGTACAATCTCTGAGCGACACCCTGCTCGCCGGTTCGAAGGGAGTCCTCACCAACGCTTCCAGGACAAAGTTCAGATCCCAGGCCGGAACCACCGGTTTAACCGGGGGACACAGGTTCTTCACCGCTCTTAAGAAACATAGAATATCAGGATGTCCAGACAAGAACACTCCTTGCATCTTGCCCCTAAAACACACCAAGGCAGCTAATTGAACCTTGAGGGTACTTAGGGCTAACCCCTTATCCAGCCCCTCTTGCAGAAAAGACAAAACATCCATCACCAAAGCATTGCCAGGACAAAGGCCACGCTCTTCGCACCAGCGCTCAAAGATACGCCAAATACGAATATAAGCCAGGGAAGTAGATCGCCTTCTGGCCTTTAACATCGTGGCCACCACTGCTGCTGAGTAACCTCTACGACTTAACCTCTCCCTTTCAAGAGCCAAGCCGTAAGCAAGAAGCGATCCACGTTTGGCATAAGTGGTGGACCCTGTAACAAGAAGTTTGCCTGAATGGGTAACTTCCAGGGACTGTCCACTAGGAGACGTACCAGGTCCGCATACCACGCTCTTCTGGGCCAGTCCGGTGCAATGAGAAATCACCTGACTCTTGTAACGCTCTATCCTCCGAATGACTCGCCCGATCGTCAGCCACGGAGGAAAGACATAAAGAAGCACCCCTGACGGCCATGGCTGCGCCAAGCAGTCGAGACCTTCCGACATGTGTTCCCTGTGCCTGCTGAAAAACCGACCAGCCTTGGCATTGTCAAAGGTGGTCATCAGGTCCACTACCGGCCGTCCCCATCGCAGCGTAAGGTCGTGAAAAACTGCTGCGTTCAACTCCCACTCTCCTGGGTCTAGGACATGCCGGCTGAGATAATCGGCCTGCACATTGTCGCGACCTGCTACATGAGCTGCTGAAAAGGCTAACAGGTGAGACTCTGCCCAGCTCATTAACCACAGACTCTCTTCTAGCAGGGCAGTACTGCCTGTCCCGCCTTGCCGATTGATGTAAGACACCGTCACCGCATTGTCAGAGAACACATGTACTGCTTTGCCCTTCACAAGATGGAGAAACTGCTGAAGAGAGGAGCATCACCCTCAGCTGCAGATGATTGATGGACCAACCCTTCATCTCTGGTGGCCAGCACCCCTGAGCCATGTGCGATAGACAATGCACTCCGCAGCCAAAGAGGCTGGCATCTGTGGTGACGAGTACCCAATCCGGCTGAGCCAGGGATACTCCCGCTCGAAGTTGGCTGGGATCCAACCACCACTGCAAACTATCGCTGACCGACTGCGAGTATGTCAACTTCCGATCCAGAGGATGATCCTGAGGCGACCACCTTGCCAGCAACGCCTGCTGCAGTGGACGCATATGCGCCCTTGCCCAGGGTACCAGATCCAAGGCTGCTGCCATGGAACCCAGAAGCTGTAAGTAATACCACGCTGCTGGAGCCTTTAAGCGCAAAAACGATATCACCTGTCTCAAAATCTTTTGTACTCTGTCTTCTGGTAGAAAAACTGCTCCTACCGCCGTGTCGAACACCGCACAGAGGTAAAGGAGCCATTGTACAGGTTTTAAGTGACTCTTGGCTTGGTTCACTACCCAGCCGAGCTGTTCTAGGAGAATCACCACTCGCGCTGTTGCCCCAATCGACTCAGACATGGATGGCACCCGAATCAACCAATCGTCGAGGTAAGGATGCACCAGAATGCCCTCTTTCCTCAACGCCGCCGCCACCACTACCATGACCTTCGTGAATGTATGAGCGCCGTAGCCACACCAAACGGCAACGCCTGGAATTGAAAATGACCCATGGGTACCGCAAACCGCAAAAGCTTTTGATGCTCTGGTCTGACGGGAATGTGAAGGTAGGCCTCCGTCAGATCTATGGACGAGAGCACCTCTCCCGGCTGCACTGATCGAATCACTGACCGTAGGGTCTCCATCCGGAACTCTTAAACAGCGGTTTACATGCTTGAGATCCAATATAGGTCGAAAAGACCCCTCCTTTTTGGATACCATGAAATAAATTGAGTATCGACCTAACCCTAACTGGTCTTGAGGGACCGGAACCACCGCTTGAAGCTGCAGTAACCGATGAAGTGTCACGGATACCGCTTCCTTTCTTCCGCAGAACCACATGGAGACATCACAAAAGCCTCCGCTAATGGGTGAGCAAACTCGAGCGCGCAACCGTCGCGAATAATCTCCAGTACCCATTGGTCCATCGTTATGGTGGTCCAGACAGATAGGAAGTTTCGCAGTCGTCCTCCCACCGGCACTTCCATCTGGACCAACCTCCTTTCATTGTGGCTTCTTACTGGGGTTCTGCTGGGTGCCGAAATAGCCCCTGCTGAACCCCTGAGCTCCCCGAAAGGACTGCCCTCTTGATACAAAGCGCCCTCTCTGATAGGGGGTAAAGTGAGATCCTCTGAACCTGCGAAACTCTCGGTATTGACCTTTGGGCAGGATGTTAGGTTTCTGGCCTTTTGGGTGGTCCTTCGGAAGTCTACCACCCTTGGAGTCTCAGAGATCCTTCACAATCTTTTCCAGAGCTGCGCCAAAGAGCAGTGAACCCTTGTACAGCAGTTTACTAAGGTGAGCCTTAGACGATGAGTCCACCGCCCAATTCCTCAGCCAGAGGAATCTCCTGGAAGCAATCACAGACACCATAGACTTAGCTGAAATCCTCACTAGATCATAGAAGGTATCAGCCAGATAAGCTGCTGCCAATTCCAACTTCGCGCCCTCTGAGGTAGAGCCATCCTCACCTTCCGCCCGAGAATCCCCTTGGATCCAATGAATGGAGGCCCTGGAGACATATGCTCCACAGACTGCCGCCCGCAGCGACTGGGCGCTAGCGTCAAACGTCTGCTAAATCCTTAAGGGCCGCCCCGCCCTCTACTGGAATTGTCGTTTTCTTTGTTACCGCTGCTACCAAGGCATCCACCTTGGCAATCTTTAGAAACTCTTGTTCCTCCTGCGGCAGTGGGTACAGCTGTCCGATGGTCCGCGCTCCCCACAGAGTAGCCTCCGGACATTCCCATTCAGACTCCACCATCTGTTTGATCACTCTGTGCACTGGAAAACACCTGTGCTCCATTTTAAACCCCTGGAGCAGAGGATCCTCCAAGGGCTCCTCCTGAGCCACTGGCAGGATAATATTTAAGGCCGCTAGAGACTGAGGAATAAGTGCCCCTAATTCTTCCTTTCTAAAGACTCTAAATAGATTAGGATTGTCGCCGAGCCCAAGCTCACCTTCCTCTAGATCCATAGTCCAGTGATCCAGGCCTGAGTCTGAGAGAATTTCTCCCTCTTCAGCACCCTGAAGAGCTGAAACGTGCTGACCAACTCTATCAGTGCTCACCCCAGCCCCCAAAACAGATGTGGAGGATCCCTCCCCTGGGTCCAGAGGAGAGACCTCTCCTTTCTGTGCATTTGAATGAATGGGAAGAGAGATGGTGCTGTGAACCTGCTGTAATTTCAGGCAATAGGCCTTATGCAGGGACAGTATAAAATCTGCTGAGAAAAGAGATTCCAAGCCCCCCTGCCCTGAGGACAGGGACTGTGAAGGAGCATCCTCCACCTGCACTGGCTTTTTCGATTTTGCCTCTCTTCACGGGCTTTTCCTGACTCGTTGCAGGAACGGGAGCTCTGACCAAAATGGCTGCCATTCCCGCCTTTTCTGTCCGGCCTTGTGGAGCCCCCAACGGATCTGAGGCCTCCGGCTTGCCTTCCATGCTGCCGCCAAAACCCATGAAGAATACTGCCTGTTCTAATGCACAGTCGGCAAAGCCCCACTTCGGAGAGCCCCCGCCGACAGCTACACTGAGCGCATGCTGCCAAGCCCGGCAGCATGCGCGTTACCTCACCAAAACGGAAAAAACTTGCCAAAGAAACAAAACCGCGACTCTGATCGCACACCGCTAATAACAGACGTACCTGACAAGCACCGCACTGCCGATCACTGGAGACACTCACTCCCGCTGCTAGCGGGAAAGTGCTCTCTACTCCGGAGGCAGCTGATGGGTCTCTGGGGTTCCCAGATCCTTTCTCCGCACTAACCCGGACTTTGGAGCTGCTGAATGAGGCAGGCTCTGCCTCTACTGCTCACTGCTGTGCACGACTTGGCAGCCAAGCTGCGCTTTTTTTTTAATTTAAAGTAAACCTCTGCACCTTCGGTGGAGCTCCCTGCTAGGGTCCCCCACCTCTGGCTTCTTTTTCTCCCAATTTGAGAAAGGAAAACAACAAACAAGTTCTTTCTATGGTAAAATTCCTCCTTGTCTCTCCGGGAGCCTGTCAGCTTCACATCCCTTCCAGCTGCTGAGGACTGAAAGACTGAGGTTCTGACACCAGGGGGAGCTGGATAGGATGTCAGCAAAACTTCAGAATTCAGTCCTTAGCTGCTGGAGGAGGTTGACAACCCTACTATCCCTGGACTGGCCCGGAGAGACAAAGAGGAATTATGCACTGAGTGAAAAACTAAGTTCTGAAATTTGTTACCAGAGGATGTAGTAAAAGATGTTAGTATAACCGAGTTTAAGAAAATTTGGACAAGTTTCAGGAGGAAAAGTCCACAAACTATTATGGGAGTGGAGGAGTGGTTAGAGCACTGGCCTGGCAGCCAAGAGACCAGGGTTCAATTCCATTTCCCACTAGCACTCCTTGTGGTCTTGGGCAAGTCACTTAACCCTACATTGCCTCAGAAGAATCCAATTTATCAATGTCCCTGTTTAATGTATTACCAAGTTTAAGTTACAATGGAAACCGCATTGACTAAATGATAAAGCGGTATTAAAAAAAACCTGTTAAATAAATACATAAATAAAGTGGACTGAGGGAAATCTGGCCACCATTTGGGATTCTGCCAGATACTTGTTACCTGAATTGGCCACTGATGGAAACAGAATACTGGAAACGGATGGGCCTTTGCTCTGTCCCTGTATCGCAAGTGTTATGTTCTTATGATAATAGACTTATATGATCACAGCCTTAGCCAGTTTACCTTTCCTCTGTTATCAAAATCTAGCACTTTTCAAGCAGGAGGGCTTGTATCTGTTGTTGTTGGACTGTTTTAACATGTTTACATGCAATGAAAAATATCTGTAAATAGACTGTCTTACCTGAGATGGGACTATCATTGTATCAATGAGTATTTCATTATTATGACAGCCACTTGTTATCCCTATACCTTGCATAGCTTGTTCTTTGTTCACCTTAGTTGTTATTTCATGTTTTGCCTTTCCATGTTTCACCTCATATACATCAAATGAAAAAAATTAATTACATTATATATCTATCTTGTTGCTTCTTCTCTAATTTAATAGATTCACAGTAGAACAACAATTTAGAAAAGAAAAAGTGGAAATTTGCATGTGCAATGTGACAATGAATAACTACATTTTCTTATAATTATTGAAACTTTGGTGCTGATTGTACTGTCTTGTGGGTTAGTGGCCTTGCTTACACATGAGTTTGCTGCCCATGCAAACAGGCTGGAAAATGTCCATGCAAATTGATCTTCGGAATGGCTGAAAAAAGTCCTTTCTGAAAGTTATAATTATCTTTTTTTGCGAAAGTGGTCTGAAGATGTTTTCATGTGTTGTTTTTTTTCTGAATTCTGAGTTTATAAGCTGTTTGAATGATATTGAATCACAGGAGCTCATTAGCTCAGAAGTTTAATAAATTATTAAAGGCTGCAGAGAATATGCGCAAGTATACTACTTGCAAGGGAGTCATTTTGTGAGATTTTACAGAAATGAGCCCTATACATGAAGAATTATTCAAAAGCCCAAAACACCAGCTTTTTGCGTGTTTCAGGCTATTTTGTATGTTTTAATGTATATAAACTGTGTGAAAAAAATCACAGTTTATTTAATACAGCAGCCTATATGTGTGCATTCTGCTAAATTTACATCCTGTCTTCAGCTGTAAGATCTATAGAAAGATCCCCTTTCCACTTTCAAATCAAACATTGTGGAGTAACTGAATCCATATTTACCCTCCCTCTGTTTTCAACAAAGGGCAGTATATCAAATCTTAAATAAATTAAACTAAAGCAATAATAATATTCTAATATGTGCCCAGTACAAGATTTAAGCTCTTTAACCAATATAATGCTGCAGTGGTTTCCTAATCTGAGACTGTGTATAACCAGTAATCAAGAATATGGGCTGTAATTGATTAGAATCTGACCATACCTGCCTAACACCAAAATTCCCTCTCATTAAAAATTGTACATAATGAAATGAAAATTATTTTCAGTGGTAAAACAGGCAAAATCATTATCATGCCAGGTGTATATGTGTTAGTACAGACTTCAATGCACTGTCAGTTCTCACTTACTAGGCCATGGTATCTCTCCAGCCAGTGACATACTACGGGCACCCCCCCCCCCCCCCCATTGAGAGCTCCTTGCTATATAGGTTACATAAGGCTATGTGCTGTTTTCTGCATCACTCTGTAAGACCTAGAAAGCAACTGAATGGAAAAGTGAGCACAATGCTATATTTATTTAACAGGTTTTATATACTGCTCTATCATTTCAATCAAAGCAGTTTACATTGTAACTTAAACTTGGTAATGTACATTAAACAGGGATATGGATAACTTGGATTTTTCTGAGGCAATGGAGGTTTAAGTGACTCGCCCAAGGCCACAAGAAGTGCTAGTGGGAATTGAACCCTGGTCTCTAGGTTCCAAAGCCAGTGCTCTTAACCATTAAGCTACTCCTCCACTACATGACCTCAGCACACATATTGTGTAGCAAGAAAATATTTACCTGCATGACTAGTACTGGTCCTATGCATCATAATCTGAGCTATCTCTGGTACAAAGGCCACATTGGATACCATATCATGTGATTACACATTCTCAGAATGTTAAAAACATCCCTATATTCTTCACTTTCTTTTATTTCAATGGGGGTTGCTAACAGAATTTGTAAAAAGAAAGTTGTCTTACCCATTGTCATAATCATCATATTCGCCATCTTCGGATAGGGCCGGCATTTCATACGAGAAATGGGAAATGCTTATTCTTGCTATTAGAAACTCCATGACACAGCAGTTTAAAAGTTAGCAAAGCTACAGGAACAGAGACATGTTCCCGCGGCTGCTTTCTTTTTTGAAAGACGAATTGGAGCAGAGACATGGGTGGAGAGGGAAAGCTGAAAGGGAGCAGACACGGGGGGGGGGGGGGAGCTTGAAGGGAGCAGATACTGGGGAGCTGGAAGGGAGCAGGCACGGGGAGGGGCTGTAAGGGAGCAGGCGTGGGGGAGCTGGAAGGGTGTAGACACGGGGGGGGAGCTGAAAGGGAGCAGATACTGGGGAGGGGGCCTACAAGGGAGCAGGCATGGGGGGGGACTGAAACGGAGCAGATACTGGGGAGCTGGAAGGGAGCAGACACTGGGGGGGGACTACAAGGGAGCAGACATGGGGGGGGGGACTGAAACGGAGCAGATACTGGGGAGCTGGAAAGGAGCAGACACGGGGGAGCTACACTGGGGGGGGAGCTGGAAGGAAGCAGACACGGGAATGGGGCTGGAAGGTGGCTGAGTAATAGAAGGGGGTTGGAAAAGAACTGACGGGGAAGGTAGGAGCTAGAAGGGAGTCACATGGGGTTTGGAAGGGAGTGGAAAAGAGGGGAAGGAGGAGGCTGGAGGGAAGGTGGGGGCTTGAAGGCAGCTGACACCAAGGGATGGCACTGGAAAGCAGATGGACAGAGGAGAGGGTGACTGGAAGGGAAGTGACACGGGAGGGGGCACTGGAAGTTCGCTGATACCTGGGATGGTATTTAGATTAGAGGGGGCTGGACGATGGAGAGGGAAGGGGACTAAAAGGGAATAGACACCAGTGGCAGTGCTGGGAATGCAAGGGGGTTGACACTGAAAGGTACTGGGAGGGGAGGCTGTAAAGGAGGCTGATACTGGGGAGGGTTACTGGGACTGGAAAAAAGCTGATAGAAGAAAATGAAGAACCTTTTCAACAAGAAAAAGGATAGTTTCACCAGCTAACATTATCCATCTCTGAACTGGAATAAGTACTAAAACCCCAAACCGATGTTTTTGAAAACATACATACCTTGTACATAGTTCTAATCCTGTTCTTTGTACATAGTTTACAACTGTTAATTGTAAGTTTGAATTTCTTGTAGTTTCACATTGTTATCTGTAAAAATAGCATTGCCTTGTTTACTGTTGTTCCATGTAAACCGCAACTGATCTATGGAAGGTGCGGTATATAAAAACTTGCTAATTAAATTAAATGAGACAAGAAATGGCAGATAGACTACAGACCATAGAGAAACAGCTAAGAGAAGACAGAGGAAAACAGAAACTTCAGATCAGGACCAGCATAATCAAAAATCATCAGACAACAAAGGTAGAAAAAATAATTTTATTTTCAATTTAGTGATTGGACTTTGCGCTCTCTTTATATTTCAATCAGTATGGGGTACTGCATCTCTTATCTGGTGTGGCACCGCATGCAAAGTCTAGCTTCTTGGGGTTTCATTTTAATTTTTTCTACACATTTTCATTTTTACTTTAAGTTGTGGTCACTTATTCTGTAATTGGTAAGAGTCTGTGTTCTGAGTGTGTGACCAAGGCCAGGTGTTCTGTCAACATGGAGTTTGTACATAGGGATCTGTACTGTAGTAATTTGACTTGTACAGCTTTTCAAATAGATGTATGGGGCCCATTATGATATTTATAGTGCTGCTTTCTTTTGGGTATGCCCCGTATTGTATGAGTTTTGGAAGTGTATGCTGGTATGGTATAGTAGATTTGACTTTGTAGATTTTCAGTGACTTTTGCAGTGTTTTATATTAGTTCACATTATGGCTGGAGAATGTTTATGTTGTTGTTAGTGAGATGACCAGAATCGGATTTTTTTTTTTACTTTTACAGTCTGTTCGTATGATGCTAAGTATTTACTGCTAAGTATTTTTATTTTGGTTATGCATTTGCTCTATTGCTGCCATTTTCTTACAACACTGGATTTGAAGGAGAAATACTAATATCGCTTGAAAAGAGTTCGCAAAACGGTTTTGGGAGGAGGATAGGGTGCAGCCAAAATTAATAAAGAGGGAGGAGCACCTATTTATAGGCTGCAGGGGAGCGCTAGAAACCCTAGCACCAGCTCTATCTTCATATAATGTAATCTGTATGATTCACTGTGGCCATGGTTGCACCAATATTTTGCCCAATACAGCATCAACAATTAGAGAGCTGGAGGACAGGGACCGGGATGGGATTGTGTTGCTTAGTCCCTCCAAGCAAAAAAGGTGTTTCACTGTCCCTGGTGGCAGAATATTCTAGTCTTTAGAAACTGTATCGTCAGAAGAAACAGGCAAAAAGGGTCACAGATAATCTTAAAAGTTTGAATATGACATGCTCTTACCAGTGACTTATTTCTACACATTTTCACTGGGCTATGTGATAATATATAAAAAGTAGAGCTATTATCTCACATAAGATTTAAAAGTAAGTCATGCCCTAGATCCTGAGTTGCTATCACAGTAACTTTTACATTTCCCTTTGACACTACATCTGAGCATATGACACATGAATAAAGCTTGTGACTTGGCTATTACTGGCACCACCCTAGCAACTGTAATCTAATTAGCTGCCTATGCTAACCAAATTCTGGCTGTTTAGATGAATAATTATAGATCATTTTGTTGTGTTCTCCAAAGCTTTCATGGGCGTCTGCCAGGAAGCTGAAGAAAGGCTGTGTAATATCACTACAGCTTTCCCCCAGTTTATTCGTAGACTTAGACTATTCAAAACATCTTGCTACAAATGCTTCTTCTTTTAGTTTTATTCCTATCCTCTCTTTCCACTCTTGGAATAAAGAACTTGCACATGTTACAAAAACCTTCTCAGCTATCTGTGGGATTTTTATGCTTTGAAAGAGATCAACGAGGTCTGATAAGAAGTAACAAATTCTCTCAAATTGATCCATAACATATTATAACACTACGACCGGCACGAGAAACCCCTACATCGTTCTGCTGTTCGCCACACATTTAAAGAAATCTAAAGGAGGCAGCGATAGCACAATTTGCTAAGTACTACTGCTTTACCGAAAAGCCCAACTGTTTCCTCCAGACCGCGGTTTGCACTGTTTCAAACTAATTGGAAAACGAAACGCACTAGCAACTCCTTTTCTCTTTCTTGCCTGTCTGCCGGCCTGAGGGAGGAGCTGGAGACTGATCCCCAACAGCCAGCTGCTTCCTTCCACCCCACACTTTAACAACAGGGAAAGGATAATAAGAAGGTGCGGGGAGGGCAGCTCTCGGAGATGGAAAACGTGACGTTACAGGAGGACGCCGACTGTAGACTCCGCCCCGATTCCCCGGCGTCTATGCACCCTCGGGCAAGAGGTAAAACAGCAACATAAAAAAACCCAGAAGGGAGTAAATGGAATTGGAAGAACGCCCGCAGCCGCTTATTGGACGGAATCTTGCCAAGGTCCTGGAGCGCCGGCTCCCCATTGGTCAGTTTGGCCGGCTGGTGGCTTCCCTTCCCGGGAAGAGTATCACCTTTTTCTCCCCCCCCCCCCATCCGTTTTCCGAGCTGTTCCGGCTCTCTTCGGCGGTTTATCCGAACGCTTTGTAAATGTTAGCTTATTTCCTATTTTTCCTACTGACTAGGGGTGACGTTGGTGCCAGTTTGGAGCGTCGCCTAGGATATCGGTAGAGCAGGAGTCTGTATTTGTTTTTTTTTTTGTTTCGCCCCTCTCTTCGGGTTCTCTGGGGTGGGAGGTCGCGTTCTCACCCCCCCCCCTCTTTTTTTTAAACCTTTTCTCTAGTGTCTTGGTTGAAGGGGAGTTTTAAAAATGTTTGGCCGCGGAACGAGTTGGAATGAGTTGCAGTGAGCCGGCGGCGGGTGTGATCGCGCCCGCCGGGGCACTGGGAGTGTGCGGTCGGGGTGGGGAGCAGTCGAGCGAAGGGGCGCAACAGGAGTGGTCTAGCTCTGCGTCTCCCTCTCCCGTCCGTAGGCAAAAATAAATCCAGCACAGAACCGAAGTCGGCGAGAACGGAGGAAAGCCCCGGAGCTGCGATCTGATCCCGCGGGTGTTTTCTCTTGCTCTGCCCCTCGCTTCGGCGGGGTGGTGATGTAGCGCTGCTTCCTTCAGCGTGGAGACTAGAAACAGTAAGTAGATGTACGGACCACGGTGAACCCTTGTGCTCGGTTGTGGATTTGGGGAGTGGGAGTGAGGGTTGCTTGCTGTGCCCAGCTCTGGGATTGGGAGGGGGTGGCTCCCTGTGCTTGGTAGACTTCTGGTGGTAGGAATTCCGGGATCTGATGGGGAGGAGGTGAGGTGGAGTAAAGGGAAACTTAAGATGATGCTTACTAAGAGATGAAAAAGAACTGGTTGGGGTAAGTGGTGGGCTTGGTTCTGAAAGAAGAGGGGTTGGAGGGTGAGTGGTGGTGGAGGAAGAGGACGAGAAGATGTTAATGCGAGGGTTGGTGGAAATAGGATTTATAATAGGAGACGACAGAAGGGTGCGTGTAAGATTCAGGTATCTAAGATGTATAGGATGTTTTGGGAGTCTGAAGATGCCGGAGCCTGGGATTGATGGGTAGGGTATTTTAAGAACGAGAGTACAATGCTTAAGCTTCTGTTTTATTGGGGACTGGCTTTAGAGATTGAGGCTGTTTTAAAATTTAGGTGGCTGGGGTGGAAGTGGAATTACTGAATTTCTGTAGTCAGAACTGAGGTTTAATTTCTGAGGGGTAGATGGGAGGAGCGGAGTCTAGATTTATTGGGTACTAGACTAAGGTCCGCTATTACTTAGTGTAAGGATTTGGAGTGGTTGGATGCAGAAACTAGGGGGATTGCTTTATGAAGAATTGGCTTAGACTTAGTCACTAGCACAGCCCCTCCTAAGTAATACAAAGACACTGGAGAGGAGACGCTAAGGGAGGAGGGACAGAGCAAGATGGGCTTCATTCACAGCCAAGAGCTCCCTTTCCATACACTTTAAGAAAAGGCTGGAGGGCTTGCGGTTGCGGCCTAGTACTTCACCAATCTCTCTTACCAACCCTAGGGCAGGGAGAAATAACCCATACCTAGCCATACACCGTGCTATCCATGGCTTTGCCTCCCGAAAGCTAGTCCATGTATTAATTCAGTAGCAAAGCATCACTTTTTCCCCCGGGTTTTATTTATTAATCTTTATTTCTATGCACGTATGTGTGATCCCCTATAGATCCGATCCAACAACACATGGCTGCTTCTTGTCTTATTTCTCCCATCGGGGTGGGGAGGTGAGTTTAGTGGTTTTCTGGACGAGGGGGGGGGGGAGTGAAAGTTGTTTGTCCTCATTAATTTAGGGAGCGGCTGCAGTGGCAAACTCCTCCCTCCGTCTGCTCTCCCGGGAACTCCAGCACCAGGAGCGGGGTGGGGGTTAGTAGTAGCACCGCTCAGTTCCTTGATTTTCCCTAAATAGAAGCATGACTTGTTGTTGTTAGGTACCGTATTACTTTTTTGTTGTTGAGACGCAAAGTCCCCCCCCCCCCCCCCCCCCATTATCTTTGTGTAAAAAGGGATCGCATTTTATGTTATGTTACATATGGACACTAAAACAAAGTCAGGCGTTAGTAAACAATCCGCCTAGAGCCGAGACGAAAACATCCTTGATGAGAATCTATATGACTTCTTGGGAAATCGGTTTCAAATGATAGCCCTTCACAAAAAAAGCAGCCGGGAGAGCCAAGCGTATTATGGAGGAGCCTAATCGCCCCCACCCCCCACAACCAGGGTTTGCAACGTGAGTTTCCAGGGCAGTAAAGGGACGGGAGGCGCTGGGCCGCTGCTTGGAGGAGTACACACACATGCTACATACATGTGCCGCTTTCAGATCTGACATGTTGTCTCCCTTTCTGCTTTCCCTAGCCTCCGATCCTCGGCGGAGATGAAGGTGGAAGACGGATAACTCAGCCCTGCGTTGACCGATCCGAGGGGAGGCTTTATAGTTCGTGTCCTCGATCCCGGACTTTGCACCTCCCGGGTCCCCGATGCTGCCTCCCTCCCGCCTTGATTTTTTCCAATGTGGGCTCCCCGAGGAGTCGCTCCTCCTTTTTTGTCGTTTGAAATGAAATAATGGCGACCCGTTGGCCAGGTCCACCTGAGGAAGATGGCGAGTGGAAGTCGGCGAGCGAGGTAAGAGAAGCGTCAGCGCGTTTGCTTGCATTTTGTACGTTTTCCTGCGAAAGCCGGGGGTGGGGGCGAGTTGCCTTGAAGTCGGTCCCTCGGATTCAATGCAATGGGCTGTTGGAAACTACAGACTCGCTGCACGCTGTTAGTTCCCTGGAATTAAGTGGCTGCAAAGCGATCGGGGGCGGGAAGTTGCATTTTTGCTGAGCGCTTTCCCAGCAGGCGATGTGCTAAAGAGTACGATTTATATCAGACACATACTTCAGAAAAGTTAAATGCTGCTCTTTCTGGTTATGTTATAAGGGGGATCCGTTTTAGTTAGCGTTGTGGGATTCCAAGCCGCAGCTCTGTTTTGTGGTAGCCGGGCGAGTTCAGACTCGCTGTAGGGTTTAGGAAACCCGAGCCATATCCGTGCATCCTCGTTAATTGCATAAAGTCTTTAAACGCCCTTCACCTGAAAAAGAAAGTTTGGACTATTTAGAATGCTTTCGATGAAGCCTGCTCTTGCGGTGGGTAGGCCCGTGCTTTCACTTGGCTCCCTTATGAAGGCCTTTAAAGTGTTAACCGCAGAGAGAGAGTTGATTTACTGATAGATCTGGTCATGTGCTGTGCATGCTTTCATGAAGATATGCCACGTAGAAATGTATCCGTTTTTTATCTGCTCTTGCTGTAAAACATGTAAAATGCCCTGTTGAATGTTCTCTGCTATTACTTTATGCCACCATCAGGAAGAGTCGTATTTCAGAAATCAAACGATGAAAGAAGTTTACCTTGAAATTTAAGAGATGAGGACGGGATAGATCTAGCCTACAGACTTTATCTGTACTTAACACGTATTTGTGTTTGGCCCCATATAGATTACACCTAGTACTTGCATAATAAAAACATATTCATTACTTGTTTTTGCCTCAGTTGCAGTGTTTACATTGTTGTAAAGTTTCAAAATGTTATACTGAAATAGTACCCCGTTTACCCAGTACACTCTGCATGCCTGTTCCTGGCTGTGTAAAATACTGTCTTGCCACAGTTCTCAGACAGAGTAGTTGACATAAAAATTCTCTTCCTGGCGTCAGTGTGACAATTCAGGTCATTGAAAGGTTCTTGGTGCTCCAACTCCCGTTCCCCATCCCAAAGTGATGTTTCTGAGTTGTTTGGATGTTGGCAGGAGCCTGAATTCTTGTTTGGCTCCCCATTGTAGACCTTTCTGGTTGATATACCCCCTGCCCCCCAGTTGGTTTGAGGTGCTTGCCCCCTATGCATACTTCAAGCTTTGTTATCCTTTCTTCCCTGGCTGTCAAAATGTATTGTTTAGCTTTAAATGCCCTGTTCGTTGCCATCCCCCAGATATTGCTATCCTAGGCGACCACCTAGTTTGCCTGATGGTTGGGCCGACCCTGATATTACAAAAGCGACTCGTGTTAGTGTCAGGAGGGCATGTTGCATTCTTTCTCCGCTGATACCTCTAGCATTGTGGGCCACCATGAGAAGGAATTTATAAACAGAAATACTTCAGTGTGTAATGTTAATACACAGGCACCATGAGAATCAGAATGTTTATTCAAATTTAGCTTATGAGTGTTTTTTAGTTTTACATTCAAGTGCAGTATGTATTTCGGTGCCCCCTGTCTAAATTTTGTACCTGAGAGAATGGAGGGTAAAGTGACTTGGCCAAGGTCGCAAGGAGAATCTGTGAAATTTGAATACTGTTTTTCCTGGTTCAGTTTTAACCACTAGGCTAGCCTCCCAGTTGAGTACATTTCAGCAAATCCTCATAACAAACTGATGATTTTAATATTCTTTGTGCTTTTCAAAAGTATTTATTCAATTATCCTTTCATCCTGGCTTTATATTAAACAATCCTTGGCTCCCTACTTATTTGGTTCTGAGCTGAGGCATTGTGATTTCTGTTGCTCTACAAGTCTCCTTGCATCTCAAAATTGAGGATATTTAAAAATTGCAGAAGGATCACTGTTACTGTTGTGCACTTGGATTATTGCCAAAATTAATGGAGCAGTGTGTGTGTGTGTTTTTCTTTACAGTACCTGTTTGCTGTACAGTTTGATGCAAATTTATATTGTCTGTCCAGAAAGCTACATTTTTCTGTTTTCTAAAACCTGACTTTTTTTTTTTTTTTTTGTGTGTTCTGTTTTTATTGGTGAATATCTGAATAACATATAAGTTTAAGCACTCTTTTTGTGAACAGAAATGGGGGGGGGGGGGGGGGACAATTTCTGTGGTTGAACCAAGTAGGAAAAGAGGCTTTTCCGAGCACCATTTGAAGTACACCAGATGATTCTATTAAAAATACCTACATGTGTGTGCCTGAAAGCTTATCTGTAGTGGCTGTGCTCATAGGCAGACTAACCAGGCTTATATATAAACTTTCAGCTCTTAAAATTTTAAGAAACAATGTTTTTAAAAAATAAATGGTTTGAAAGAATAATTTGTCAGTAGTTTTTGTTAATCACAACTACTGTAGATGTTAGTGCACAAAACAAACTGCTAGCTAGAGAAGCGCATCATGAGGCCACTAGAAGTGAATAAATTCTTATGTGGACTGTCCAGGTATGGCTCATTCCTCAGTGGGCTTCTTATTGTCTTACTCCTGGTACCACCTTTAGTGATATGTTAATTAAAGGTTAACTCACGTTAAGTGTTTTCAAGAGATCCTTGGAAACAGGAGAGGTTCCTCAGGACTGGAGAATGGCTGACGTCGTACCTCTACACAAAAGAGGTGACAGGGAAGAAGTGTCAAACTACAGGCCCGTGAGTCTTACCTCGGTGGCGGGAAAAGTAATGGAGACGCTCCTGAAAGAGCAAATAGTGAACTTTCTCAAAACCAGCGGGTTACAGGATCCGAGGCAACATGGTTTTACTGAGGGACGATCTTGCCAGACAAATCTGATTTGAGTTCTTTGACTGGGTGACCAGAGAACTGGATCAAGGACACGCGATGGATGTCATCTACCTGGATTTCAGCAAAGCCTTTGATACTTTCCCTCATAGGAGGCTTATCAATAAACTCAGTAGTTTAGGGATGGGTCCCAAGGTGGTGAACTGTATCAGAAATTGGTTGACTGACAGACGACAGAAGGTTATGGTACATGGAGCTCACTCGGATGAGAGGAAGGTGATTAGCAGAGTGCCCCAGGGTTCTATCCTGGGCCCGGCACTGTTCAATGTATTTGTGAGTGATATTGCTGAAGGACTGAATGGAAAAGTCTGTCTGTCTTTTTGCAGATGACATGAAAATTTGCAACAGAGTGGACTCCCCCGAGGGAGTGCTTAACATGAGGAGGGATCTGCAAAAGCTGGAGGAATGGTCTGATGCTTGGCAGTTAAGATTTAATGCGAAGAAGTGCAGTGTCATGCACTTGGGTAGCAGAAATCCAAGGGAAATGTACGCCATAGGGGGTGAGAGGTTGGTGTGCACTGAGCAGGAGAAAGACCTCAGTGTGATATTTCTGTAGATCTCAAGGTGGCAAAACAGTGCGACAAGGCGGTGGCAAAAGCCAGGAGGATGTTGGGCTTCATACAAAGAGGAATTACCAGCAGAAAGGAAGAGGTTCTTATGCCACTGTACAAGTCACTGGTGAGGCCTCACTTGGAATACTGTGTTCAGTTTTGGAGAACGTATCTTGCAAAGGATGTAAAAAGTCTGGAAGCTGTTCAGAGGAAGGCGACCAAAATGATTTGGGGCCTACATCAGAAGCCTTATGAGGAGAGACTTGAAGACCTAAATATGTACACCTTGGAGGAGAGGAGGGATAGGGGAGATATGATTCAGACCTTTAAATACTTAAAGAGAAATAATGAACAAACCAACCTCTTCCAGAGATGGGGAAGCTGTAAAACTAGAGGGCATGACATGAAGCTGCAAGGTGGTAAATTGAAAGGCAATGTCAGGAAATACTTTTTCACTGGAAGGGTGGTGGATGCTTGGAATGCCCTCCCGATGGAGGTGGTGGGGACAAACACAGTGATGGAATTCAAAATGGCATGGGACAGACACAGTGGATCACTTTACAGCAACAAGATTAAATCAAAATAAAATGAACCATCTAATTTCTCAACAAATAGGCGTGTCCTACATGGAGCGATTGGGGGGAGGACCGGTGGGTTCACCCCTAAACAAACAAAGAAACAAAGATATGGGGAGGGGTGCACCTGCTCCTGGTGGGTGCACCACTAAGCAAAGACATGGGTAGGGGTGCACCTACTCCTGCCATATAGCTGGGCAGACTTGATGGACCATGCTGGTCTTTATCTCCCATCATTTACTATGTTTCTATGTAAGTGCTTCCATTGCCCTTTCATTTCTGTGGGCCATTGCAGCACTTAACGCACATTACATTTACTTAATATATGCTAGCCTTTAGTAAACATACTGCTTAAGAGTGCAAAAAACTGCATGAAGTGGAAACTTGAAATCTTAACATTTTAGAAAGGTAGCGGTATGGTGGAGGGAATCAGAACCCCATGGAGTGAATCTGATAGTCGGTTACTTCTCCACCTCCCCATAAGAAGAAATAATTCAGGGCAAGTTCAAAATATTGGGCTATGACTATAAACATGTACTAAAGTGCACTACCCAGTATTGTGAGACTTGGCGTGTGGTTTCGGCGCCATGCTAAATAGTAGCATGGGCCCATGCACTAAAAATCCTTCACTAGCCGGATTGCATGTGATGGGGTAGGGACTGGGTGGATCACAGGCCGAATAGAGGCAGACATTATTTGCTTGCATTGATCATGCTTGCCACCTTTAGTGCAGTTGCTCTGATGCCACCTCAGTAAGTGGCATTAAGTATGCCCATATTCCATCTTGCATCACACGCTCTCTGAAATTTAGTGTGGGGGGGCCCCCCCACTCTTGTAATGCAGCCCTCTAATGCGTTACCAACATGGGCTTTAGTGAACATGCCTCTAAATGTATTGCATTTCTTTTTGGTCTTTCGATGATGCATTTTGAGTTAGCTGATTATTCTAAGACGCTGCTCTTCTGACATGAGCAGAGCCGTCTGGGGCTAGTGTAAAGAGTGCACTGACCAGCACATACAGTGTTTTTTAATCTGGCATTTTTGATGGTTTACTAATGTACTTTATAAGCCTAAATGATGTTTAGACCCATCACGTAAAATGATTTCAGAATAGATCCAAGTGTTCATGTTTGGGGTGATGGGTAAGTGGGTGAATGTTGAAGGATATTTGGAGTTGGGAAGAGGTTCTTTGTGCAAACATTTCATTTCATTTACCTAGTTATCTGCTGCTTTGCAAAAATATTTTAGAAACATTTCCCAGGAGGTTTCTTAGCCATTCTCTGGATCCCCAAGGGATGTCATAAGAAATGACATACTGGATCAGACCGAAGTCCATCAAGCCCAGTATCCTGTTTCCAACAGTGGCCAATCCAGGTCCCTAAAAAGACACACAGGTTCCACAGTGCTTGCCTGGGGCAAGCAGTGGATTTCCCGGGTCGTCTTTAATAATGCTTTATGGACCTTTCTTCTAGGAACTTGTCCAAACCTTTTTTTAAACCCAGTTACACTAACAACCTTCACTACATCCTCTGGTAACAAATTCCAGAGTTTGATTACACGTTGAGTGAAAAAATATTTCCTCTTATTTAGTCTTAAATGGGTTACATTGTAGCTTCATTGCATGTCCACTACTCTTTCTACTTTGTGATGGTGTAAACAACGATCTACGTTTACCCGTTTCCTTCCATTCATTAATTTATAGACTAACTTATTTCTGCCAGATGACTAAAGGGTAAGTGTCCTTTGCACTGTCTATCCAGTATTTTCCAACCGAATCCATTTCTTACCTGTCCTACTTCTTTCTCAGTTTTCTCACCTTGTGCCTCTCATGTCCAGTAGTGGCCAAATTATCGCCTACTTTTCTCCTTTGCCTACCTTCTTTCATCCTTTGTTTAAGACATCCCCCTTTTCCCTTCACAGCTTTATTTTTCTCTCTGCCTGGAAATTGACTGGAGATTTTTTAATTTCAGTTTTATCTTGTACTGACTTCTGTGAATCCTTTTTTTATATTTATTGGGATTTTATCTTATTTATCTTTTTAATATTTTTTTAAGTTGTATTCTGTCTTGAACAGACACCATAGACTAAACAGAATACAAATTCCAAAACTTAAATAAAAAATTGAAATTCTTATTTTCTGCTCTGCATATTTCTGTATACCCTCCTTGTCATTGTCACCTTAAAAGCCACCCATTCACAATACATATTTCTCCTCAAAGTCAATGTAAGATGTGCTACCTAGATTGCTAACTTGCTCATGCCTTCAAACTTCTGCATTGAATCCATGCCAGCGCTGGCAATTAGAGCCACACACACATCACTACGTTTAGTATGAAACAGGTTTTTTTATTTACAAAATCTTTTTTGCTTATGGGTGCATCGATTGGGAGAAGGTTAATTTTCTGTTTTAGAACCTTTAGTTAGGATAAGGGGGTGTGGTGCCTTTCTTCTGTAAGTAAAGGGTGTACTTGGTTTAGAGGTCATTAATGGAATAAGTTCAGCCCTTTTTACTTTACGTGGCCTAAATGTCTAAGCTACAGGCAGAAAATATCTTTATTCTTATTTTGAAGGCTCCATCTGAGTGTAACCCACCTTTTGGGGCCTTGTAGCAAAGGGACATATCTGGCATGTCACAGTGCCAGGCTTCTTCACTTGGGGGAGGGGGGGGAAGCAAAGTTTCTAAGTCTCTTTAGGAATATGGATACTGTCAATAAAAGAAGCTTCCACATACAAATGTGGTATTCCAATCCAATAAAATTTGCTAAGTAAATGCAACCCCCTTTCTCCCATTGCAATGACGAGGACTTTTTTTCTAAGTGCCGTCAAGTCAATGCCGACTTCTGGCGACCCAGCAGCACCTGGGCTTTCCTGGCAAGATATAATTGGAAGTAGATTGCCAGGCATTTTCCTTCGAGGCAATGGAAGGTAAAATGACTTGACCAAGGTCACAAGGAGTGCCAGTGGGAATTGAACCCGGATTGCTTGGATACTAGGCTGTTGCTCTAACCACTAGGCTACTCCTCCACTGTAGTCAATAACATATATGAATAACATCAATAACATATACAAAGCAGTCAAAAATCCAAATTCTTAGGATCTTTGTCCTTCAAGGCTTCTTTAATAGGACTTTCTTTTTCTTCTGTTATCCCCTGTACCTGTAAGCTGACCTTCTCCTAAGACTGCTTCTCCTCGCCTCAGGTTCACTTTGGCAGAGCACTTATGTTGTGATTATCGTTATGTCTTCACAGGTTGTACACCACTTAATGTCCTCTGAGTCGTTGGATTCAGCTGTAGAGAGGAAGAATATGGTGGGCTGGAAAACTGGACATAAGATATGCCATACTGGGTCAGACTAAGGTCCATCAAGCCCAGTATCTTATTGCATGCCACATCTAGGCTATGGGCTGTAGTTTAGGGACTCCTTCTTTAAACATACCCCATCACTTTTGTTGGCACTTGACATCCCCCTACATGAGAGATGTAGGTCAATAAGAAAATGTTCTGTTCTCCCTTATATAAGAACATCTGGAACTAATATGTTACCTATAACATAAGAGGTTATAACTTTCTTATCCTGTTATACCACTCCAGATGTTGGTGCAGCACTGAGAGAAGACAGTATTGTTTGCCTCCAGTGGGTGGAAAGGTGTATGGACTGGTGCAGTAGTACAGATTGCATTGTAGTCTGGGCAGAAGATACAGGCTGAGACCAATAGACTTGAGCTTGGGTATAACCCTGTTTCCTTGAGCTGACAGCTTTTCCCTGTTTCCAGTGCAGCTACTTATGAATCCCTAGTGCTTGGTGGGCTGGAGGGCCGTCAGGAGGCCCCCTCGGGTTCCCATAGCAGGGGTTGGTAAGTTGGGCCCAGGATCCTCCTTTCCCTCTTTCTTTTTTTTTTTTTTTTTTCTTTGAGGGCTTTTTTCTGTATTTGGCTCTCTTGTTGCTTGTAATGAAGCAGTTCTAAATTAAAAAAAAAAAAAAAAAAAAGCCTTGGTCTCCCAGGGAAAACCCCAGAGTTGGATCTTAATGGCTCTTAGGGCTTCTCTTGTACTCTCTACCACAGGGCAAGTTGGCTCAGCTCTTCGGGCTCTCTGGTGGCTACCCTTGACATGGTATCAAAGCACATGACCACCCAGTTAAAGAGATCTCTGTGCTCAGGGAATCTCATGATAGGAAGGGAAAGGTGCTTCTCAAGAATGCCCTTATAGCTTCTGCCTTAGGTTCCCGGGCCCTGTTAAGCAGTGTTCAGCAGCTGCCAGACAGCCTGGAGGCTGCTAGGTTAGAATCTGGGGCTGTGAATGTAGCTGATTTCTCCATGACTTGATCAGATCACTTCCATGTCCATGGCAGCTATGGTAGAGGCCAGGTGGTAGCTTTGGTTCTGCAATTGGGTGGCTGATAATGCTTCCAAGTTACATGTGAGCAGACTCCCTTTTAAGGGCAGATTGCTCTTTGGGGAGGATAAGGAGAAGTTGGTGAAAGAACTGGGTGAAGCTTGTTCTCAAAGGCTCCCAGAAAATGGATTTGAGGGATCTAGGTGTGCCTCTCAAAAAGTCCTGCATGGAAATGTTTTCTAACAGCTAGGAATCCGGGTAAGCCCTGCTGGTCTTATGGGTCTAAGTACACAATGGGTCAGTCCTTTTGGAGCTTGTAGCTCTCTGGCGAGTTAGTGCTCTAACATCTGCAATGAGATCTGGCTGATCCCTTTGTAAGGGTTGTGCGCTGGAGTTCACAGAGCCTTTATGGGATGTTTTTGTGGAATTTCTACACATCTCCCCACTCAAGCAGCAGTAGAGGAAACTCTTTAGCACCTCTGGTAGCTGTAGGTTTTTATACCTATGTAGAGGAGGGCCAGGTGGTGGTCCATCTACTTCTTAGTACCCAAAAAGGGGATGTTTCTTCCAGCCTATTCTGGACCTGAAAGCAGTCTGTGCCAAATTCTTGAGTTTTGCACTTTCACATGGAGATGATCAGGTTGGTCATTGCATGAGTACAGTAAGGGGAGTTCCTCACTTCCCTGGATGTAGACGAGACTTATTTTCACATTCCTTTCCAGGAGCCAACACATGCAGTTTCTTCATTCCTGTGTCCAGAGCTACCAGTTCCATTCATGGTGGTGGTGGTAGTGTTCCTGTGTAAGCAAGGGATCTGGGTTCACCCGTATTGGATGACTGGCTGATTTTGGTCAGACTCCTGGGAGAAGTCCAGGGACGATTGGCTAGAGAGGCTGGGATCGATAATCAACCATCACAAGAGTAGCTTGGTTCCTCCCCAGGATTTGAAGTATTTTGGGGCTCGCTTCAACACTCTCTCTCTTATGAGTCGAGTATTCATCACACAGGAGAAGTTGCTCAAGGGTCCATGGCATCAACCCTGTAGCTGGTCCCTTGGAAAAGGGCGCATGTGCACTTTCGAAAGACATCATCTGTCTCACTGTTCACCCTGTTCTGAAGTGTTCAATGAGCACCTTCCTCTCCTCAGGAGATTGAGGAAAAGCTGGTGTGGTGGTTGCAGTCTTGTCATTTGATGGACAGGATCCCCTGGATGAGCCAGAGTGGGTGATACTACAGATGCCAGCCTGAAGGGCTGGGTAGCCGACTTGCTGTTTAGGTTAGTTTGCTCAGGGAGACTGAGGCCAGAGCGACTGGTGCTTTTGAAATTCCAGTCTATTCTAGCAAGCAGAGTGGTCCGTATGTGCTCTGACATTGCCACAGCAGTGGTGTATGCCAACAAACAAGGCGGGACTCTCAATGGTGGAGCTGTACCCAAGGGCAGAGGAGCAGCTAATAAAAGCCCTGTCCGCAGCCCACAAAGCAGTCATTGATAATGTGCAGGTCAACTTACTGAGTCGGGAACTCTGAATCCCGGCAAGAAGGTGTTAAACCCTCACAATTTGGACTTCATAGTGCAGAGGTAGGGCCTTCTAGTATTTGACTTCATTGCCACTCCGGAGAATGCCAGAGCGGAGAACCTTTTCAGCTGCAGAAAGGATCCATGGTTGCCCTGCTTCAGGAATGCCACCAAGAGGGGCTTCTGTATGCCTTTGCCTCATAGCCCTTAGTGGGCCATCTTTTGTGCAGAATTTGGTCTCACCTGGGCTTGGTGATTCTAGTGACTCCAGACTGGCACACGGGCCATGGTATGTGGATCTCTTGAGCCTCCTGTGGCAGGGACCCCTGGTGATGAAAGATCCTATTCGATATTGTCCTGCTAGACCAGTCCGGACAAGTAGGTTGTGTTCCCCTGCCAGTAGAATGGTAGAGACAAAGAACCAATGAAAAGCCCAGGTTTCAATAACATCACTCCCATCCCTCTATTTGCCTCTGCCACCAGATGTCCCTTCAGTATTTCTTTGTTTCCAGCAAATGGTGGATGGATTTTCACTTCTCTGAAAAATTGAGAGGAAAAGATTTGATTAAATGCTTGTGAATAATCATCTTGAGATTCAAAAATGACTCTCTCACTTGAGTGCAATGTGGGAGACTCTACTAGACTGCAGTCTTTTCGATAGTCATAGGAGGAGAGAAAATTGGCTCATCTCCACGCTCTTACCCTGAATAAGAGCCTGTTGAGCAACTAGAAAATTGGAAGGAACTGGGAAAAGTGCAGCAGCCTCACATAACCTCAGTCCCCCTGTCCAACCTGCTCTCTCCTGAAGATTGCAGAAGGCTCTCAAAGGTGTTTGCCTGTCAGCCACTTTACATGCAGTGTGGCAAAAGAAAGCAAAACAGTTTCAGAGGAGTACAGCTGAGCCTGGCATGGATTTCCGACCTGGGGCTCTCAGGGAGTGAGTACCAAGGCTTGACCTCATCATTGTCCTTTGTTGGGGGCTGCTGATTCTATCTTTCTGGGATGCAATTCAGGGTGGGCCGCTGGTGACCATCGGCAAGGCGTAGCGGTTTTCCACCGTTTTCTGCTTGCGTCAAGGGTTTTTCCCCATTGTGTGCCTGGTAGTCGTGCGGTCCCAAAATGCATTCCACCCAAGTGGTTCCAACGCACTCTCCTTCCCTAGCACCTCTAATGTGCATCACATAAAAGCGCAGTTAACGCATACCTTTGGGCTGCTGGCGCTTTAATGTGTGCTGTTGTGATACTTAACTCGTCGTCTTCCAGGGAACATTTGACCTGTGGCAAGTGAGGTGCCTCATCTCTGGATTTGGGACTCTGCTCTTCTTGTATGGCAGTTTCTAAGTTGGCCCTGGGGGGTCTAATTTCCCTCTCCCAGTTGGGAGATGCAGTTAATCTGGTCTTACCTGCCTGAGGGCAGGAGGTGACGGATGGCGCCATGCATAAGGATATCTAGCCAGCTGGAGGATCCAGCGACTTTGCTGTGAGTTGCTTCTTGTCCTCTAAGGGGTCTGTAGTGGCTGTGCCCCCTGGTCGTAGGGGTAATTTCTGGAAGGAGAACTTCCAGACTCAGGATTGTCCTCCTCTGAATTCTTTTCTTTTTTGCAGCATGCCTGGTCCTTATGGTGGGAAAATTCAAACCCTGCAGGCTCTGGGGGCCCCTGGGTGCAGTCTCGTGCAAGGCAGACTGAGAGTGGAAACCCTGTTTGATTACCCTTGGCTAAATGTCCCCAGCATGGGATTTCCCTTGGAGATGGGGAATGGCTGGGACCAGTCCGAGACCTTGACTCTGGCTCAGATTCAGGTGACTGTGTTGGGCTCAGACATGGATGATGAAGTCCTCTCACCTTCAGAGGATTGTGAAGTGACCAGGGTGGTCCACCTATTCTGGAAGGAGGAGTTGGTGGCATTGATTCCAGGGTCTCCTCCGCCTTGAATTTGATGAATGCTTCTGGCACTGAGCAGGAGCTGAAGGCATACCTGCCCTTCAAGGGGTACAGAAATCTACTACTGTCTTCCTGTTCCCGGATGTGATCAAGGGTTTGATCTGGTCAGAGTGGGACTCTCCCGACACCCTGCCTAAGGGTCTCAAGATGCATTAAAAGATTTAAGCTTTCCCAGATAAGGAGTGGTTTGGCATTCCCAAGGTGAATGCACAGTTCATAGCAGTTACCAGACAGACCACTATTCCTGTGGAAGATGGATCGTCCTTAAAGGATTTTCTGGACCACAAGGTGGATTTGTTGTTGTGGAGCCAGTTGGATGTGGCATCTACTATCCTGCAGCTGGCGGTATGTACCAGCTTGACATCTTGAGCTGTGCTCTAGTGGATTCAATCTTTTCCACCCAATAATACTTACTTCCCCCCCTCCCCCCCTTTTTGGAGTCCGCTATGGCCTTTCTTTTTGATGCCATGTATGACCTGGTATGTTTGACGACTGTGTCACAGAATTGGATTTGCTCATGTACTGGGTAGTAGACAGTTCTTCCAAAGTCCAGTTGAGACAGCTGGTCTTTAAGGGGAAGCTTCTGTTTTGAACCGATTTGGAGAAGCTGGTGAAGGACCTGGGTGAGACAAAATCTTACCATCTTCCGAAGGACAGTTCCAAAGGGCCTGTGAAGTAGGCTGGTGCCTCTTTCTTGGTAGCCTCTGCCCATTCACCAAGGACATGCAGGCCAGATCCCCAGGGGTCTCAGGACTCTTGGCATTACCGACCTGGAAAACCTTTCTTTCCCTCTGCTTCTGGCCTTCAAGCTTGTTCTTGGTCCTTTTGTGGAGTGTGTGGGCCCAGGGACTCGACTCCCTTCAGGCTGCACAATGAAGGGTTGGGGGCCCATTCCCAGGTTCCTCTGGTTGGAGGCAGGCATCATCTTTCCTTTCAGGAATGGGCCCGGGTTACCATGAATCTCTGGGTGCTATACCATTCAGTTCGGCTATGTCCCGGACTGTGAAGAGCCCATTCTGGATGCCTTCGTCATCTCCCTGTGTGCGTCTGAGCAAAAGTGCCACTGTGTGGGCCACCTTGGACAAGTTGCTGTGCCTAAAGACAGTGGTGCCCATCCTGCCGGATAAGTGGGTTAAGGGCAGATACTCCCATCTATTTCATGATGCCCAAAAAGGAGGTTCCTTCTGGCTCATTCTGGACCTCAAATAGGTCAACGAGCACTTGCATGTTCTGCACTTCTGAATGGGAAATACTGCGCTCCACGATTCAAGCAGTGCGCTGAGGGGAGTTCTTGGCATCTCTGGATTTGGTTGAGCCGTATTCTTATATCCTGATCTGGGCTGTGTAAGGGTGATGCGGCAACTAAGTTGACTTTGGGGGGTGCTGGATTAAGGAGGCCATCACCTCGGCATATTTCTTGCAGAACCAGCCAGTTCCAGAGGGTTTGCGTGCCCATTCTACCCAAACACAAGCATCCTCATGGGCTGAGCGGAGCTTAGTTGCCTCTGTAGACTTATTGTCGCATAGTGACATGGGCATCATGTAACACTTTTGTCAAGCATTACCGCTTAGATGTCCACGCACAGGCGGACACGGCCTTTGGCTCAAGGGTTTTGCAAATTGCTGTGTCTTCTTCATGCCCATTGGAGTTGTAGCTTTGCTACATCCTATTTACCTGGACTGGTCTACAGGACAATGTGGAAGGTGCCGTTTTACTTGCCAGTTAATGTCCTTTTCCTTGAGTCCTGCTATATCAGTTCAGGGCCTGCCCCTGGAATTGTATTGCTGTGTTCTTTTGTTGTAGTACTCTTCGGTCCGCTATGATTTTTCTGCTTGGCTCTGCACATTCATCTTTTACTGACAGCTTTCTATTTATATTTTCCTGTACGTACATTACAGGTGTTCTCTACTGTTGATTACTCATTGTTGCCCATGATTGAGGTTGTCTGAGGCTTGCTATGTTTCTCCCATATGCTTTGGGACGAATACTGAAGGGACCTCTGGTGGCTGAGGCGAATAGAGGCATGGGAGTGATGTCATTGAAACTTAGGCTTTTCATTGTATCTTTGTCTCCACCAGCCTGCTGGTATGGGAACACAACCCACTTGTTGGGACTTGTCTAGTAGGACTCTAAGAAAGGACATTTAACTAGTAAGTAAAATGTCACTATCCCTTCTTGCTTATGGCCTGGCCCTGGAGAGGTGTATGCTGTCTAGGAATGGCTATTCTGGTGCACTAGTTGACATTCTGTTATGGCCCAGAGGGCCTCCACTTCAGTAGTTCTGCTCTTGCTATTTATGGATAGTCCTTAACACTATTAGTTCAGGTCTTAAAGACTTTGGGCTGTTCCTTAGATCCACAACTCTCATCCAGATATCATCTGTAGTTGTTGTGTGTTGTATTAAGAAGTACGACAATTCTCTCTATTATGTGCTAATTGTAAAAAATATGCTCTCCTTATATTACATATATTAGTGATTACTGGAATTGATTATTTCAGTTCTTTGACTTTACTTAAGCCATTAGTCAATCAGATTGGTTACTTGTGTATGTAAATTTTGATAGGGCTATACTTCTTTGAGAGCGCATATTGGGTGTCAGTAATATTCACTATATAATTTAAATTTTGTTTTTGGCCTATAAAGTATTCTATTCAGGATTTGCCATTATATCTGTCTTAATTTATAGATGCCATATGTTCCAGGCATAAAATCAACTGGTGATGCCAGCAAATTCCAGAGCATGTTGCAAAGTGGCTCATCAGTCAGCCTCTTTTATTTGGCCTTGGCTCTTTGAATTCTTTACCGCAACACATTCTATTTAGAATCAAACTTAGCTACATTTAAGGTAGCCCTTAAAACACATTATTTTACAGTGGTTCATGACAGGCCTTGACAAATTTAGTGCAGATTTAGGTACCAGGCCAGAATCGTAGGAGCAAGTGCTCATGATATCCTCATGTGTGCCCCCCCCCCCCCCTGCTTTTTTCTTGCTGGTCTCAAGTCTCAAGACCAGCACCAGAGTTCCTACACCCTGTGTTATCTTTAGATAACAACTGCTATAGCTTCAGATAGCAAGTGTCTGTGTAGAGGTGTGATGCAATAGTGGTGTGCCAGTCTGTGCATGGAATGTGGTAGTGGGTGCCTATGTGTGTGTGTATGAAAGCTGGGGAGCTTCTGATTGGGGTGTGTGTGTGTGTTTGTCCTGCGGAGGTGAGGTTCGTGTGCGTGTGTGTATATAGTGTGGAGCTGGGGTATGTATCTGTCTGGCCTGCGGAGGTGAGGTTCGTATGTGTATGTGTGTGTGCTTTTGGGGAAGAACGCACCTTTCGGTAAATAGGCATTCCTTATCGTCACTCCAGTCCAGTCCCTTACTTCTGGGTTGCGCAACCCTTCCAGCAGCTTGGAGGCTGAGCCCAACCTTTTTGGGGATGGAGCGGTATAAATACCACTGGGACCAGGAACAGCAATTAGCAGGTAAGGCCTAATTACCATTTCCTTATCGTCACTCCAGTCCAGTCCCTTACTTCTGGGATGTACCCGAGCAGTTCAACCCTGGGTGGGATCCGGCATACCGGAACGAAGAACCGCCAGGCCAAACCGAGCGTCCGCTGCACTCTGGACGTCCAACCTGTAGTGCTTGGTGAAGGTGTGGAGGGATGACCAAGTCGCCGCCCTACAGATATCCAGCGGAGGAACTAGGCTGAACTCCGCCTAAGAGGTAGCCTGAGCCCTCGTGGAATGTGCTCGCAGGCCCACGGGAACTTGCTTCCCCTTCAGGATATAGGCGGAGGCGATTGCCTCCCTGATCCACCTAGAGATGGAGGCCTTGGCCGCCGCCTCCCCTTTGTGTGGTCCCCCGAACTGGATGAATAGGCGTTCGGATTTTCTGAAGGGCGCTGTGCGGGAGAGGTAACGCTTCAGGGTCCTGCGAATGTCTAGTAGGCGAAGCTTGTCATCCCCAACTTCCCGCCCTTCCGTTGCGCAGGCCGGGAGGGTAATTGTCTGGTTCACATGGAAAGGGGAGGTGACCTTGGGTAGGAAGGATGGAACCGTGCGCAGCACCACTTTATCCTTGAAGGACAGAAAGGGGGGCTGCGAGGACAGCGCTTGTAGTTCCGAGATTCTTCTGGCCGAGCAGATGGCGATAAGGAAAACTGTCTTCAGAGTTAAGTCTTTTAGGGAGGCATTCCTTAATGGCTCAAAGGGATTCCCGATTAAGGCATTTAGTACAAGGTTAAGGTCCCAAGGGGGGATGACTGACCTTCGTTGTGGTCGTAGCCGTCTAACTGCTCTTAAAAACCTTGCGACGTCCGCGTGGGCCCCTAGGGGCTTGCCTCGGACCTTGCCCCTGTAGCAAGCGATGGCCGCCAGCTGGACCCTTAAGGAACTGTGGGCCAGACCCTTGTCAAACCCTGCCTGCAGGAATTCCAGGACCTCCGGAACCGAGGCCGAGAGTGGTTTCCTTCGGCGCTCCGCGCACCAGGATTCGAAGATGCGCCAGACCCTCACGTAGGAAAGACAGGTCGAGCGCTTCTTGGCCTGTAGCAGAGTCGAGACTACTGCCCCTGAGTACCCTCGTTTCAGGAGCCGTGCCCTTTCAATAGCCAGGCCGTAAGCGAGAACCGATCCACGTGTGGCATCAGTACCGGGCCTTGCCTTAATAGGTCCCTTTTGCAAGGGAGCCGCCACGGCTGGTCGACGATCATTCTCACCAGGTCCGCATACCAGGGTCGGCGAGGCCAGTCCGGGGCTATGAGGATTACCAATCCCTGGTGAGACTCTACCCGCTGGAGTACTTTTCCGATCAGAGCCCAAGGCGGGAATACATAGAGAAGACCCTCCGAAGGCCACTTTTGGGACAGGGCATCCAAGCCCTCGGACATTCTTTCCCTCCGCCGACTGAAGAATCTGTCCACCTTGGCTGACGAGAACCGTGCCATGAGGTCCATGACTGGCACTCCCCACCGAGCTACTATTTGCTTGAAGGTCTCCTGTTCTAGTTCCCACTCCCCGTGGTCTATCTTGCACCTGCTGAGGAAATCGGCCGTGACGTTGTCCGTTCCGGCCACGTGCTGTGCTGATAGCGCCTGCAGATGGATCTCCGCCCACTGTAAGAGGGTGTCCGCCTCCTTTTCGAGAGCGGGGCTGCTGGTGCCTCCCTGGTGATTGATGTAGGCCACCGCGGTGACATTGTCGGAGAGGACGCGAATTGCTCTTCCTTGAACTAAGTTCTCGAGTGCTTTGAGCGCCAGGGTGACGGCCCGCAATTCCAGTCTGTTGATGGGCCATTGCGCTTCCAACGGTGTCCAGAGACCCTGGGCGAACTGAGCTTGGCAGTATGCCCCCCAGCCCGAGAGGCTGGCATCCGTTGTCAACAGTATCCACTGAGGGGGTTCGAGAGGCATCCCGCGGCCCAGGTTCCTTGGGTTTCTCCACCAGTAGAGTGCCTGTTTGGTCCGCGGAGCGCACGGTAACTGTCGAGAGAGCGGGTGATGCTGGGGAGACCACCGCCGCAACAGAGAACGCTGCAATGGGCGCATGTGGGCCCTGGCCCATGGTACTACTTCTATTGCCGCCGCCATTGTTCCCAGAAGTTGAAGATAATGCCACGCCGAGGGGCTTCTTCTGGCTAGAAACTGAGAGACTAGGAGCCTTAGATCCCTTGATCTCGTTCGTGACAAGAAAACTCTTCCGCTGTTGGTGTCGAATCTTGCCCCGAGGTACTCGAGTTCCTGGGAGGGAGTCAGTCTGCTCTTCGTACGATTGATGACCCAACCCAAGTTCTCTAAAACCTGGATTACTCTGGCCGTTGCCGAGAGACTTTCTTCTTCGGATTTTGCCCGGATTAGCCAATCGTCCAAGTAAGGATGAACTAATATGCCCTCCTTCCGAAGGAAGGCCGCTACCACCACCATTACCTTGGTGAATGTTCTGGGAGCCGTGGCTAGGCCGAATGGAAGGGCCTGGAATTGAAAGTGGCCTCCTGGTACCGCGAATCTCAGGAACTGCTGATGGGACTTCCTGATTGGGATATGCAGATAGGCTTCTGTCAAGTCGAGGGAGGTTAGGAACTCTCCTTCCCTTACGGCTGCTATGACAGAACGTAGAGTCTCCATCCGGAAGTGGGGTACTCTGAGGCAGCGATTTACTTGTTTTAGATCCAGGATCGGCCGAAGGGAGCCTTCCTTCTTTGGTACCACGAAATAAATTGAGTACCGACCCGATCCTCGCTGTTTTGGTGGAACGGGGATCACCGCCCCGAGAGCTAATAGGCGTGCGAGAGTTGCCTCCACCGCCGCCCTCCTTGAAGGAGAGCCGCAGGGAGAGCGGACAAAGGCCGGAGGGATTTGTTCTGAGAATTCGAGAGAATAGCCCTCTTTGATCACTTCTAGGACCCATTGATCGGACGTGACCCGGGACCAGGCGGGAAGGAAGAGCCTGAGGCGACCCCCTATCGGTTGCCTTCCCTCCTGGGCCCCCAGTTTCTCATTGTTTTCTGGAACCCGAGAAGGAGGAAGAGGCTGTTCCGAATCCTCGGCCAGCTCCCCGGAACCCTCGGTAACCTTGTCCCCTTGAGGGGAAACGGGTCTTGGAAAAGGGGGCTGACCTGGCTGGACGAAACCTCCGTGGTTCCTTAGGCTGGGTACGTAAAGGGGGAAGAGAGCGCCCCTGTTTTTGTCTGTCTTCTGGGAGCCTGCCCCCCTTTGACTCCCCCAGGTCCTTAACTAGCTTTTCCAAATCTTCGCCAAACAACAGTTTCCCCTTAAAAGGAAGTCGGCTCAGGCGCGCCTTAGAGGAAGCATCTGCTGCCCAATTCCGTAGCCAAAGGTAGCGCCTAGCCGCCACCACCGAGGCCATGTTCTTGGCTAGGCTTCTGATTAGATCATACTGACTATCCGCCAAATAGGCTGCTCCGGATTCCACCTTAGTCGCGTTGGCCTGCGCTTCGGCCGCTGATCCCTCTGTTGACTGGATCTGTTGTGCCCACCTTAAGCAGGCCCGAGCCACCCAGGCTCCTGATACTGAGGCCTGCAAGGCAAGAGCGCTGACGTCAAAGGCTTGTTTCAGGAGCGTATCCAATTTCCTGTCTTGAGCATCCCTTAGGGCCGAGGCTCCCTCCACTGGGATAGTGGTCTTCTTGGTGACTGCTGATACCGCCGCATCTACTCTGGGGGACTTCAGCAGTTCTTTATCTGGCTCAGGGAGAGGGTAGAGACGAGACATAGTTCGTACCCCTCGCAGGCCTGACTCTGGTTGATCCCATTCCTCTTGTATCATCTGACGTACCACTCTGTGAACCGGGAAAACTTTCTGGGACCTTCTGACGGCCTGGATTAGGGGATCCTCTAGTGCCTCGTCCTCTGTTGGGGAATCTGAGGTAACGTTGAGGGCTTTTAGGGACTCGTTGATTAGAGAAGAGAGCTCTTCTCGGCGGAACACCCTGACAATGCGAGCATGGTCCTCCTCCGGGATCTCCCCTTCTTCCAGCTCCTCGTCTTCCTCCTCTAAGTCCCTTTCGGAACCCTCCTCCTCTGGAGTTCCCTGAGACAGGGGAGGGAGAATCTCTTCACTCATTAGCCTGGAGCGCTTGTGGGGTATCCCTGAGTCCTGACCGCTAGCTCTCCTAGGCTTGTCTAATCTGGCTTCTGCTGGCGGACCTGTATTGCCTGGGCCAAGCCCCTGCCTGCGCATGCAGTAAGCTTGGTGAAGCAATAGGACGAAGTCTGGGGAGAAGAGCTCTCCGGCCCCTCCCTCCAGCGTGGCACGGGATAGAGGGGGGGAGAGAACCTCTGTGCTAGTAGCCGGAGGTAACTGAGCCCCCCCTTCGGCTTCCAGGGCTTCCCCAGGGACCTGAGGTGTTTGTGACATGGTCAAACTGATTTCCTGCTCTACAGAGGTAGACGCTGCCGCACATGGCCTGCAGACTCCTGTCTCTGTGGGGGTGCCCCTCCGTGTGCCACAGGATGGGCACTTTGCCTTGGTGGCCATGCTTTCCCGTCGGCTCCGAAGGCTGTGCTTAGTGGCAGGGCTAAGCAATTGGCTGTATGAGAAAAAAGGGGCCCAAACCCAAAACCAAATTCCAAATCAAGGCAAAGCAGGGAACCCCCTCAATGGGAAGGGACTGAAGCTTATCCTGAGAAGCCTTAACCCCCAAGGCCCGATTATTTTTAGGAAACAATCCTATAAACACCTTTTTAGCTGAGACAGTAAGAAATTAAATAAAGGTAAATAAAATTAAAAACAACTTTTAAAACAATTTTGAGAATCGCCGTTGAAAGAGTCCAAGACCCCTTTGTCCCCTAAGGGAAGTACTTGCGGTTTGCCGGTCCTGGGCCTGGTGCAGTGTCTACCACCCGGAGGCTCAACACGTGGTAGGCCCCACCACGTGGAGCCTGAGCCGGGGAGACTGAGTGTGCTCCTGGCGCCTGGCGGAGCTCCGGTGCTGAGTCCGGCGCTGATTCCCCCTGCAACACGTGTGCGATCGCCGACTGATCGCACCGTGTGGAATTTGAACTCCGTGTATCGTGCCGTTCGCCTCCGCGGTCACACGCGTTGGGCCGGGACGGGCAGGTCGGCGTTGCAGCCTCTAGCGCTCAGCCACCTTCTGGGCTTCGGCGCGAGGCTGTTTCCCCCCAAGGAGGTAGCAATCGTCACCCTGGAAGCTGGGCAAAGCAGAGCACCTCCTCTGTGCCGCAGATCCGCAAAATGCTTTGCGAGTGCCGGGTCCGGTCGGGCGGGGGGGGGGGGGGGAGGGGGAAGGTAAGTCTTAAAGGAGCAGAGCTAAGGAATCAAGGTAACTAAACTTTCAAATGAAATAAAACAAACACTTAAGCAAGATTAAGCATATTAAATTAAAGTAAAGTTAAATTAAGATTAATAAGTGAAGGCAGGACTCCAGTAAGCCCAAGGCTTACGGAACCCTCCAGCTGCTTGGAGGCTGAGAATACTGGAGTTAGGGGGTGGTCCCAGTGGTATTTATACCGCTCCATCCCCAAAAAGGTTGGGCTCAGCCTCCAAGCTACTGGAAGGGGGGGGGAGGGGGAAGGTAAGTCTTAAAGGAGCAGAGCTAAGGAATCAAGGTAACTAAACTTTCTTCCTTCCCCCTTGAACCCCTCCCACTCTATTCCCCTTAGCACCTCCGCCCTCCTGCCCTTTCCCTTTAAGATTTTGTAGTTCACTCCACCCCCCATCCTCCCATCTAACTTTTTTTTTTTTTTTTAAATTGCAGGCCTCTATCATCTCTCATCTTCTGCTCAGGTGAGATGAGATCCCTGCAGGCAGTGATCGCAGCCCTCCCCTCCTATTCTGCCAACAGATATCTGATCTCCCACAAGCAGAAGGGGAAGGCTGTAATTGCAGCCCAGATGTAAGTTGTCTGTCTGCAGGAGATTGGATCCCTGCAGGCAGACAGCAAACATCCCACACAATACACTCACACATAGGAACACCACCTCTGTGGAACAGACATGTACCCAAGTTCCACATTACATACACATGCACACACAGGAAACTCTCCTCTGTCCCGGCCCAACACTTCTGAGCCCCAAATGCCAGGTCAGTTTTTTAGTCACCATGGCGACCTCGCTCCTGGGGTTTGTCAAGCCCTAGTTTATAGCAAAGACTGAGGGTGGCTGCAGTGATTGTTGGACAGGAGAAACCTTTTGGATTGCTACTGCCCCTGTTGTGCTTTGTTTTTAAATTTAATTTTCTTAAGTTTTTTGCTGTTTTTTATTCTGTTCTGTTTTATTTCTTATTACTTGATTGTATACTGCTTTGATGTTGGAAAGAGTGGTATAGCAAATTTTAATAAACATAAACTTTAGCCTATGCAAGAGTTTATTCTTCTCGAGACTATGCAAGAGGTGGTGGTCTTCTTGGGTCCTAGAGGCCAGGAGAGCGGACACTGTTGCCATTTTGCAGTCTGGTTTTGATTAAAGGTTGGCCCTGAACTCTCTACAGAAGGCATATTCAAGGCAGCACACCAAGATGTCTCCTTTTTCGTCAAAGATGTAAAGAGGATCTGTTTGCCACTGCGCCCATTGGTTCCTCAGTGGAATATTTCTCTGGTGTTGAAAATGATGAAGGGGGGCCTTCCTCTTTAAGCCCATTCATAAGGCCTTGCTCAAGGATTTGACCCTTAAGGTGTTTTTACTGGTAGCTATTGTGTCAGGCAAATGTCCAAGTTGCAGGCCTCGTCCTGCAGGGACCCTTTGCTTTATAATCGTAATGGCTTCTGTCTCCTTGCAGACTGTTTGTCCCTTTCCCCAAGGTGCTGTCCACTTTTCATCTAAACCAGACCATCATTTTGCTCTCTTCTGAAGAGAATCTTCAGGCAGACTTCTCTTTGCATCTGGGTTTTGGTCAGGTACTTGAAGGTTATTAAGCCCCAGGGCTGGTTTAAGAGGTGAGCTAGTGAGGCATGGGGTCAGGGTGCACCGCATAGGAGGGGGGGGGGGGTACAGGAAGCATTCCTCACTGGCTCGTTTCCAGACTACTCTTTGTCTCCTCAGCCGTGGGAGCATTTGCTTTTATTCCTACAGCTGTGTTAGTCAAGTGGCGCAGCACATCTGTGGGAGCATAAGAAAATGCTCCTGCGGCTGTGTTGCTACAGGGAGGAGGAAGGAATGGCTGTTACTGGGGCAGTGGGGGGGGGGGACAGGAACTCTGCTGGGAGTGGAAGTGGCCTGATAATGGGATTGAGAGACTGGGGGGGACTGGCAATGGCTGATTTTGGGGCTGGGGGACTGGAAATGGGCTGATACAGGGACGAGGGGGGAGATTGGGCTGTTACAGGGGCCAGGGGGGCTGGCTGACTGCTGGCAATGGGCTGATAGTAGGAATGAAGGGCTGATACTGTGGCTTGGACTGGAAATGGGCTGATACTAGCTCTGGAGAGAGGGGGCTAGAAAAGGGCTGGGACTGGAGGGGAGTTAATTCTAGGGCTGGGGTCCTGGGATTGAAAGGGGACAAATGCTAGGATCGGAGTAGGAAAAAGAGGGAGATGCTGGAGGATTGAGAAGGGAGAGGAGGACAGATATTGTGGGAAGTGGGGAAGAAGCAAAGTCAATCACGGGTAGGTTGAGAGGAAGTGGTATAAGAACACATGCTGGGGGAAGAAGGAGGAAAGACAAGATTAATGAATATTGGAGAAGGGAGTAAATGGGTGGGTTCTGGGGAAGGGGAATATTTATTTATTTATTTAAAGTTTCTTTTATACCGCGCTAGGAGGCAGGGGGCAGTTAGTAGGGACATAAGATGTGAGAGAGCATGGATTCTGACAGGTGGGGACTCTAAGATTGTGTGAGGAAATGAAGAAAGACTCTAAAGCTGGGTTTTGGGATTTTAAGTGGGGACATGAGGATTGGGTGGGATTGTGAGTGAGAACTTGTAGTGGCTGGGGGAGATAGTGAGGACTAAGAAAATTGACCAGAAATTAAGAGGACTGTGAGGACATGGTGATTGAATGAGAGGTATAGGTAAGGCTGTGGGATCAAGGGGAGAAGGTTTGAAGGACCTGGAGGGGTTCGAGGCAGTCGAAAAGGACAGAGTGCTATGGAGTGGATGAGAGCCACAGGAAGGGAAGGTCTTCCTGAAGAAGGTAGAAATAGGAGAAGTTAAAGCGGAAATGAGAACCTGGATAGGGTTAAGACATAAGAAAGGGCCTGGATTCTATTGATCAGACTTTTACAAGTCTCTGACTTGACTTTTTCCCTAATGAAAGACAATACTGCTTTGAAGATAAAATCTGAGACATTAGAAAATGCTATCCGGGCAAATAATGTTCGTCTGCTTAATTTCCCTGTTCTTCCAGGGGTGGCTCCATTAGATTTATTTAAGAGACACTTGCAGGATTCTCTTTTGGTACCATCTGAATTGTTTCCACCAATTGTGAAAGCGTATTATATTCCTACTGAAAAAAAGGGGGCTAAAGTGGTTGTTGGGCAATTAGAATTTGATTCTCTTGATGTATCTGCATTGCTTCAGTCTCCTAAGGTTGATGAAATTTCTGGATCCACATTGTTTAGTTTCTTTCGCCATTTCCTCTGATAGAGAGTGGTTACTCCAAATTGTTTTATAAAAAAAGGGCTAGTTTGTTTTTGGGCAAGAGAATTTCGGCTTTTCCTGATGTTTCAAGGGAAACACAGAAGCGACTGAAAGCTTTTCTTGCATTAAGACCTGGTGTGCTTCAGATGGGGGCTTCATTTGTGTTGAGGTTCCCATGTAGATGTATAGTACAATATCGTTCGCAGAAATTTGTGTTTTTTCAACCTGTGGAATTGTCGTCATTCATCACTTCCCATGCAGTAGCTTCTTCACCCTCGGGTCCAGTTCTTCAATGAAGCTATGATGATTGTCTGCTCCTGTTGCTGTTTAATTTCTTTTTATTGTTTCTTGGTGAATTGTGGGTTTCCCTCAATTAAATACTTAAGCCATGCCCCCACTTTGTGGACTAAAGATGTAATTTGCTTTGTATTTGCATGCTTGTACTTTTGCCTTTTTCTTTTGCGGCAAATGTATATCATTTCTGTACAAGTTTGATTTGCTTGTTATATTGTTTAAAATTGATAAATAAAAATGGGGGAAAAAAGGCCCTGGAGGAGGAGAGAGAAGTAATTGGAAATGAGCTGGGGCAGGTAAAGGGATGAGAAGCAGAAGATGGTAAATGAGACTGGGGAAGAAACTAGTATAGAGGGAGGAAATGGCAGACTAGAAAGTGTGTGTGCAAGATGGGGAGGGGTAAGATACTGGTAAAAGAATGAGATGTGTGTAGAATGGAAGGACTTGGAAGGTAAAATTAGGAAATGGAAAGCTGATAAGTAAGTGAATGTGTAAAGAAGACTGAAGACTCTAGGAAGGAGAAAGAGAGGAATGGAATGATGCTATAGTTAGGTAAAAGACAAATGAGAGAAATAGGATCAATGTCAAAAAGTGATGTAGCGAAGGAAAGGATAAGGGAGACGGAGTGTGAAGGAACAGAAAATGGAAATGGGACCTTGGAAAAGGATGTAGAAGAAAACCAGCAAGAGAAAGTAGGAAAAAAGAGAATGAGACCAACCCAACTAGAAAAATAAGATGATCAGACAAAGGTACCCAACTGCATTCGCGGCCATTTTTCCGTGCGCTTAAGCCGCGTGGCAGTTTTCAGCAGGACGGCTCATGCTAGGAGTGAAGGCAAAGCAAGTTTGAGTCGGCAGCAAATGCAACTCTTACGTTAGATTGGTTTGGGGGGGGGGGGGGTTTGCAGATTCTGTGTAATTGGAGGGGTTTTGCACTGTAAGCTGGGTTTCCCTTCTCCCTTAGGTTGGATGTTAACTTTTTTAAAAAAATTATAAAGTGGGCAGTACTAGTTCATTCCTCCTTTTCTTTACTACACCAAGAGCTTGTTAATGTTTAATAGCTAATGCCTTCATGTCCCCAGTGTCTGGTGTGTGGCACACGCAGAGACACAGTCTCGGACGCTGGAATCTGCCGGGGCTGAGCTGCAACTTCTACCAGTATGGAACAACAGATGGAAGATAAAGTTGCTCAGGATTCACACAGCCATTCGGCAAGAGCCAAAGGGACGTTATTGTTGGATGTTCTGTCGTTGCCCTTGCCAGAGATGCCCGCGGGACCATCTAGTGCAGTGCCTTCGGTTTCGGGGCCTCCTCTGGGAGATTTTCTCCAGGCTTTGTCTGGATAATGCATCAAGCGTATTGTTTGCGGCAGAGGGGAAGTTGCCTGAGCCACTGCCACTTGCGACTCCGGTGAAGCAGTCCGGGGCAGAAGGGGTTAGTAACAATCTTGCGAAACCCCTTAAGAGGGCTCGGCCTCTAGATCATTCACCCTCAGATACTGAGTAGGCTGAGTTAGAATTTGATTCAAGAATGGAGGAACTTGAAGAAGGGGAAATTCCGGAGCCGGAGGATCAGGCGAGAATCATTCGGGCCTTCCGGAAGGACGAGCTTACGGCGCTCATTACAGAATCCCTTCAGGCACTCAATCTAGCTGCGGTACAGCCAGCGGAGGAAGAGGGTTTGGAAGACCCTCTCATTCAAGCAGTGAGGGGATCTCAGGTGGCATTTCCTGTCCGCCGGGTAGTTGACCGGATGATCCAAGATGAATGGGCCCTGCCAGAATCGGGACTGAGGGGAGTCAGGACCATGAACAGGCTCTATCCCTTAGCGGGCAAGGACAAGGAACAGTTTTGTTCCCCATGGATAGATGCGGCGGTGTCAGCAGTCGCAAAGAAGACGACTATTCCGGTAGAAGGCAGCGTGGCTTTGAAGGATGCGCAAGATAGGAAAGTAGACGGATTGTTGAAACAGGCCTTTGAGGCGAATGCACTTTCATTGCAAGCTTCTATTTGTGGGGCTTGGGTGGCGAGAGCGTGTCTTTGGTGGTCCCAACGCTTACAATAATCCAATCAACTGGAGCAAATGGGAGGTGACAGCTGGAATCTGGATCGGCATATTTAGCAGATGTCCACTACGATTTGATAAGGGCATTAGCGAATAGTATGTCATCTTTGGTAGCCGCTTGCCGTTATCTGTGGCTAAGAAATTGGGCGGCAGATGGTTCTTCCAAGTCACGTCTCAGTAAGCTTCCTTTTAAAGGCAGGTTATTGTTTGGTGAAGACCTGGACAAATTGGTTAAGGATTTGGGAGAGTCCAAAGGTGGAAGGCTTCCGGGAGATAAGCCTAAGCAGTGGAAGCCCCCCTACTGGCCACGCGGGGCCAGTTTAGGGATTTCAGGAGATTTTGTACTTCTTGATTAGGAGGCTTCCAAAGAGGAAGATTTGCTTCTAGAACCCAGGGGTTTTGTAGGTTTTGGGGAGCAGGTAGAGGTTTCGCAGCTGCTTCTGCAGCGTCAAGTCGAAAACCACAAGGAAGCGGGTCGGGTAGGAAGTCAACCGATTGGAGGGCGACTTCGGGAATTTCTTCCTGCCCGGGTCCAAATAACATTCAACCAATGGGTGCTGGAGATAATACATGAAGGCTGTGCGCTAGAATTGGCCCGTCCAGTCCTGGATTCGTTTGTGCTTTCACCTTGCAGAGGCCGGCAGAAAATGCTCGCAGTACGACAAACATTGGCTTGGTTCTTGCAAATGGGAGCAGTGGTGCCGGTTCCTTTGGCAGCCTACGGCATAGGTCATTACTCCATTTATTTTGTGGTGTGAAAGACTGGTCGCTCCGGCCTATCCTGGATCTAAAAGAGGTGGATCGCTGTCTTTGAGTCCCTCATTTTCGGATGGAAACTTTGCGTTTGGTAATAGTGGCAGTACGACAAGGAGAGTTCTTGATCTCACGGAGGCGTATTTACACATTCCAATCAGAGCAGCTCATCAAAAAATTCCTAAGGTTCGCTCTCCTATGGGGACATTACCAGTTTCAAGCATTGCCCTTCGGTTTGGCGACAACTCTGCACCTTCACCAAGGTCATGGTGGCGGCGGCGGCTTTGCGAAAGGAAGGCATTTTTGTTCACCCTTATCTCGACAATTGGTTGATTCTGGCAAAGTCCAAGGCCGAGAGAGTGCAGGTTACAGACAAAGTTGTAAAGTTCCTGCAGGGTCTTGACTGGGTGATCAATTCAGCCGAGAGTCAGTTAGTCCCGTCCCAGGTTCTAGAGTTCTTGGGGGTACGCTTCGACACGTGGAGAGGAGCTGTGTTTTTGCTGGATCGACGGGCTCAAGTCCTTTGGCAGCTAGTACGCAAGTTCATGTCAACTCCGGTGCCATCAGCGTGGAGCTATCTTCGCGTGTTAGGGACAATGGCGGAAACCCTGGAGGTAGTCCCATGGGCCAGAGCTCACATGTGACTGTTGCAGAGGGTGTTGCTCTGCCACTGGTCACACCAGAATGATTCTCTGAACAAACATCTCCCCTGTGTGCTTAGAGTTAAGCGGTCCCTTCAGTGGTGACTTTCTCCGGGAAATCTGGCGGCGGGCTTACTACTGGAACCAGCTGCAGTGGCTCCCACTGTTGACAGACGTGAGTCTCGCGGGGTGGGGAGCACATTGCGGGAATCTCTTTGCGCAAGATACTTGGAGCGACCAGGAGGTCCATTGGTCGATCAACCATCTCGAACTGCGAGCAGTGTTTCTAGCACTACAGACGTTCGAAGCCGCGGTGAAAGACCAAGCAGTACGAGTGCTTTCAGACAATTCTGCGACGGTGGCTTACATCAGTCGGCAAGGCTGAACGGGAAGTGCGACCATGGAAGAGGAAGCAGGGGCATTGTTCACCTGGGTAGAACCTCGGCTACAAGCAATCTCGGCAGCGCACATTGCAGGAAAGGACAGTGTGGTGGCAGATTTTCTCAGCAGGGTCCGGGTGGATGCCGGGGAATGGAAGCCCCATCCAGAAGTGTTTGCTCAAATACTCCACAGATGGGGGCTGCCGATTTATGGATCTCATGGCGACCTTTCGCTCAGCAAAGATGAGTCGCTTTTACAGCAGAAGACAGAGAGGATGTCGAAAGGGATCGATGCCCTGATACAACATTTTCCATCGTCAGGTCTCCTCTATGTCTTTCCCCCATGGGCACTCATATAGGGCGAGTGGTTTAGCCTTTGGCAGAACAGGTTTTGTCCAGAGCATCGTCTTCCCAACCTGGACCCTAATTGCTTGGGTACATTCCACTCTTCTGGACTAGTCCAGCAGGATGATAAAGAAGGAGGAACTTTACATACCTGGTAATAATCTTTCTTTGAATCTTGCTAGACTAGTTCAGGACCTGCCTTAGAGGACTATTCCTATAGGTTTGGAAGTCCTCCTGTCATTTTGATTGTACGATCAGGTTCAGTCTTGACGCGTAGTCAATTAAGATAAGAGAGCCAAATACATATCCCTGTTGAATGTTCCAAATTATGGTGGTTGTCTAATAATGTTTAAAACTTTTAATCTTGCTTGCTGCTTGGGAAGTGTCATAATGGCTTCTCTGTGCTGCACCAGAGGATATACCGCTGATGTCAAATTTGCCTCTACCTGTTGGCAATAACTCGCTCATCTGGACTGGTCTAGCAAGGTTCAAGGGAAGAAATTTATCAGGTAGATAAAAACATTTCTCCTTCCTAAACTCTAGGCTCCTGGTTTGAGATCTCCAGAGTGATTTGTGTAATTTGCACGTGTCCTTTGCTATTATAGGATAAAAATAATTAAAATCTGCCCATACAAAATTTTACCCTGATAGGTCTGCTGCTCTATAGTGAAGCCTTCATCCATTGTTCACGTGCGTTGGTTAGAGCAGTGAATGTGAGCCAGAGAAGCCAGGGTTCAAATCTCACTGATGCTCCTTGTGGTCTTGAGCAAATCACTTAACCATCCATAGCCTCAGGCGCAAGTTTTATATCGTAAGCTTCCTGGGACAGAGAAGTACCTTCTGTGCCTGATTATAACTGCCTTGAGCTGCTACTGAAAAAGTATGAGCTAAATACATATAAATAAAAATAAACTGTATGTCTACTCAGCAAGTACTTTTCAATCTGGTGCCACATTGATATATCATTATTGGCATATGTGTGGGGTTATGAAGGGGATTCTTAAAGGCCTTTTTTATTTTTATAATTAGCATATATGCACGCCATGCATGTTTTCCTGGGAAGTAGGCAGATTAGTTCTGGGTGGAATTTCTTGTATAATATATAGTGGTAGCTCCTTATCGTCAGTCCAGTCCAGACCCGACATGTGGGTTATCATGCCTCGCCAACAATTTGAAGACTGAGCATGCCAAGTCTTGATGTCATCCTTCATAGGCAGCTGGCACCACCTACCAGCCTCAGTATTCTGTTTCCAAGCTTGAGAGGCGTGATTTCTGTATTGTCTGGACTTGATTGAAGAGGGTTTAGATAATTGGAGCAGTAGCCCTTTAAGTATTTTCCATTTTCCCTGTTAAAAAAAAACAAAAAAACCAAACAAACCAAAATAAAGACCACAACTTTGGTGGAAGAACGTTTTGTCTAAGGCTTAAGCAGTTCCAGATCACTTGAGTGGGTGCAGGCCATGGTGCAGATTGCAGTCACCAGTATCCGGTGAGATCCTCCTTCCACAGCTTGGACTGAGAGAGCTGGTCCGGTGAAGTGAGCAGTAGTCGGTGGCATTCAGCAGGGAGGGAAGAAAGGGCCCCTCCCGCTCTTTACATGGCATTTCTGATTGGCTGCTTGCTGAGGTGGGGAGGCAGTGTCATGATGATGAGTTTGAAGCATTTTAGACTGTAAACGGGCAGTGGACGGCTCAATTTTTGTCTTTTGGGGGACTTTGGAGCATATGGTATAAGTGCCATTTTGGGCAGCTGCACAAGTACTATCACTGCACCATAAAGGCACCTCCAGGGAGTTTAGGTGGATTTGTTTTTTTTTCTTCCATTGCGGGGTTTGTTTTTTTTGTGTGTGTGCTATTGGTTTTGACCTTTTGAGGGGGTCTGTTTCAGTGGTGATTTCCCTGGAGCACTAATGCCGGCAAAGGCCACATATTTAGCCTGCAGCTCCCGTTGGGGCTCAGCTTCCATGGATTTTACTGCAGGTGTGAATCGGAGTCGGATTGGTGGAGGGAAAGCCTTTCTGAGGGTAAAAATAGTGTGACAGGTCAGGGGGTGTCCTCTGAGAGCTCTGAGCCTGCACAGCAAAACCTAGCAAGCGGAACAGCCGCAGTTTTGGCGGGAACGGCAGCCATGTCAGGAGTCTGCCAGCTCCTTTCTTCAAATGGCAGAGGCCTATGATGGTGTGTTTGTCCTCCAGGAAGCCTCCCTCAAGGTCTTCTCCTGGGGCTTTTTCTTCAGAGTATCCACCTGATGCACAAAGCCTTCTGTTTTTGAGGTAAAGCACAGGGAGGGAGTGCTTCAGGATTGGATGACAGAGCCAAAAAGAGAGGCAGTGCTGGGGAAGCAGGCAGAAGGGGAGTCCGTGCCAACGCAGAGGTGTCTGGATAGTGAGCCCTGGGAAGAGACTGACTTATTACATTCAGGATGCCGAGAACCTAGGGGAAGGTGCAGTGGACGTATGGGGGAGTCTGCATCAGAGTTGGAGGAAGGAGAGATTCTGCAAGGGGAAGTGCAGGTTTTCTGCTGGGAGGAGTTGGTTGTACTAATCTCCCATACCCTGGGGGTGCTCGGTGTGCCTCAGGGGGTGATACCGGAGGAGGAACCGCTAGAAGATCCCCTATTACAGGCTGTCACGAAGACACAAATGGTGTTTCCCATTCATAGGGTGATTAAACAAGATTTTACAGGATGAATGGAAGGTCCTGGAAACAGGCCTGAAGGGGACGTGAGCTATGGTGCGATTTATACCTGTTGCCAGAGCAAGAAAAAGATCGGCTCTGGTCCCCTAAGGTGGATGCCTTTCTATGATCTGATTCTAGCCTCGTCCAAGAGCATGGCCTTGGTTGTGGCAGCTTGGAGATTTCTGTGGTTGATAAATTGGTCGGCGGATGTATCCTCCAAGCCTGCTTGAGTAAGCTCTCCTTCAAGGTTAAGCTCTTGTTCAGGGAAGTGTTGGATAAGCTGGTGAAGGATTTAGGGGAGCTGAAAGGAGGGCAGCTCCCCAGTGAGGATGTTGGCTCAGGATCAGCCCCGGCATTTTTGTCGCTTTTGGGCGGTCCATTTTGCACCCTATCAGAGAGGCTACTACCCTGCTTGGATGCAGGCTTTTTGAGGCGCCATAGGAACCAATAGAGGTTTTTATGCCACTTCCTCCAACAGCCAAAAGGCCGCAGTGAAACAAGGGGGGGGGGGGGACATCTGCATGGCGTTTACTTCACTTGGGTCCAGATAAAGCTTGATCAGTGGGCGCTGGAAGCGATTTGTGAAGGTTACGTGCTCAAGTTCGCCATGCCGATGGGTCACTTCCAGTTCAGAGCGTTGTCTTTTGGGCTGGCTACTGTGCTCTGGACCTTCACCAATGTCATGGTGGTGGATGTGCCGTCGCAAAGGTATCTTGGTGCATCTGTACTCGGACGATTGGCTGGTATGGACAAAGTCCCCTAGAGGAGAGCAGAAAGGCCACAGATTGAGTAATTGACTGTCTGCAGCGGCTCAGCTGGGTGGTCAATTTTACCAAGAGCAGTCTGCGGCCATCCTAGGATTTGGTGTACTTGGGGGGCACAATTTTGGAAGGACAGACAAGGGGCTGGTGTCTTTGCCCGAAGAAAGGGTGAAGACATTTCAGACTTGGGATTGTCATTTTCTCTGGATGGTGGCCCCAATGGCTTGGTACTATCTTCAATTGTTGGGGTCAGTGGCGGCAGCGATTGAGTTGTTTCCCTGAGCGAGGGCTCTCATGCAGCCCTTGCAGAGAGCACTGCTGTGGAGATGGTTTACCTTAGCAGCACCCCCTTTTGAGGATGTTGATTTGCCCCTTGCCCACCCAGGTGGTGCTCCAGTGGTTGCTGTGCTTGAACAAGCTACTGACGGGGCATGCCCTTGGAGCCACTGGATTGGATTCCTCTAGCTATGGATGCCAGCCTTACAGGCTTGGGGGGGGGGGGCATATTGCGAGACTCCAATAGCGCAGGGCCACTGGGTGCTAGAGGGAGAGCACATGGTCCTTCAATCAGTTGGAGATGAGAGCGGTGGTCTTAGCCTGAAATTGTTCTGGCTGTTCCTTCATGGGAAAGCAGTCCAGGTGTTCTCGGACAACGCTGCCATTATGGCTTACATCAGTCATCAGGGAGAAGCATGCTGCTCAAGGACAAAGTGACTCCACTGTTTTGGGCGGAGGCAAACGTGCAGGCAATTTTGACTGCTCATGTGCCTGATGAAAAAGAATGTGGCGGTTGACTATCTCGGCCACTATCTCCTGGACCCCAGCAAGTGGTCCTTCAAGGCAGCAGTCTTTGCTCTCTTGGTCAGACATTGGGGGCAGCCGATCATGGATCTGATGGCAGCCTTCGAGAATGCAAAGACGAGAGCTGCGTAAGTCTTCAGAGCCTTGCACGTTGAGGTATTCCTAAACAGAGGCTCTGTATTTCAAGCAAAGGTGAGTGTGTGGCTTTTAATTACTAGTTCTCTGCCTGAGAGCTCTTAAAAGGGTGTGGTTTTTTTTGTTTTTTTGGTACATTTTTAAAACAGTTACATTCGTTTTGGTGCCTTAATTCAAAAGGGGAAATATTTTTTATTTAGTGGTATAGGTTTAAAACTCTGCTAGTATCTTTCTCAGCTCTTTGAAGCTACTCACACCTCATCAGCTGTGTGTTCCCTTTCTGACCCCCCCCCCCAACTCCACCCACCCCATGTGAGCAGTGTGCTTTATAGGACACCTCCCCAATTAGCTACACACAGGGACTTTGAATAGCACATTTAGAACAGACTTAAAATAGGTTAATTGCTTTTTCTCTGAAAGGACAGCTGGGAAACTGGCTGGTACTTTGGTTTGTCTCTCTCCTTTTGCTTCAACAGGTACCTAAGCTCCACCAACTGATCAATGGCTGGGAAAAATTGTATCGTCAAAGCTGTAGCACCCATTACAGCTTCTCCTTCTGTCCAGACAGAGATCCCAGTGCCAGTTGAAGTACCGGCTTCATGTGCAGGATGCCTGCATGTGGAAGCTCTCGGGGAAATAAGTGGAGGAATTCGGAGAGGAAGTGGTGAAGTAGAGGAGCATTCAAGGCAGTGAGAAGTACATTGATGAGATGCTTCTTGAAACATCCAAGCTCTCCAGCAGAATGATGAAGGTTGGACACGAGTCACCAGGGCCTGCAGTATTGCCAATTCAACTCCTTCAGCCCTTGAATTAAAGAACCGTTATGCAGCCCCGGAAGTGGAGGAGGTGATCGTATCCCAGGAAAGGGAAGAACCAGAGCTCGAGCACCCCAAAGTTGCAAAATCAGTGACCACAAGGAAGTGAAGGATAGTGGTAGTTGGTGACTTCTTCCGAGGGATTCTGAGGCATCCATCTACCAACCAGACTTGATGTCCAGAGGTATGATGTCTGCCAGGTGCCAAAATCTGAGATGTTAATGAGAGTTTGAGACTCATCAAGTCCACTGACTATTACCCTATGTTGCTCATTCATGTTGGCACAAATAACACTGCCAGGTATCCCTCTGAGCATATCAAAAGTAACTTCATGGCTTTGGGACACAGGTGGTGTTCTCTTCAGTCCTCCCTGTTGAGGGTAAAGGCCAAGGCAGAGAAGCTTGGAGATTAATGAATGGCTGTGTGGATGGTGTCATCAAGCGTTTTGGTTTCCTGGACCATGGGATGCTGTTCAAAGGGTTGCAGAGCAGACATTGTATCCATCTGTCCAAGAAGAGTCGACATGTCTTCAGTTTCAGGCTGGCTAACCTACTGAAGAGGGCTTTAAACTAGATTTCTTGGGGATGGGTGAAGAAAGCCCACATGTAAGTGAAACATTAAATACCTTTATGAAAATTGGTGAAAGGGGCAACATATGGAAAACAGCATGTATAAATATCCGTAGCATGGGAAATAAGATCCCAGATATTGAGGCTTTAATGGGAAAGGCTGACTTGGATTTAGTGGCAGTAACAGACATGGTTTACAGCCAACATGACTGGGAGGTAACTATACCAGGCTATACTTTATTCAGAAAGGATCAGGGTAGGAAGAAAGGGAGGAGTGGTGGCACTATATGTAAAAAAAGAAAAATATTAAAGCTAAGAAATACAGGGCTTAAAAGGGAGAGAGGAGTCACTGTGGGTTAAAATGGAAAAGGGAAAAGAAATCTATTTGCATTGGCATGATATACAGACCTCTCCCTCACATGAGAAGAGGTGGATGGAGATTTAACAGAAGACATGCTTAGCATTGCTAGGAAAGGGGAAGTGCTATTGATAGGCGATTTCATTATGCCAGATGTTGATTGCAGTATCATCTAGAAGTAAGGAGATCCTGGATTCTTTACAGAGAGGAGCTAGTCGGGCAACTGGTAACAAAACCCACACGTGAAGGAACCATACTGGACTCGATGCTTACCAGTGGTGAAAGTGTTTCTGATGATACAGTGGAAGATCATCTTGCATCCAGTGATTACCAGATGATGGTGTTCGGTATTAGGACTAGGGCTGATAAAATCCATTCAAAATAGAGGGTCTTAGACTTTAGGAAAACTAACTTTGCCAAGATGGGCCAATGCCTTATGGAGTTGTTAGAGGGATGGGAACAGCTGGGAGATGTAGAAAAACAGTGGACAAAACTGAAACAGGAGGATATTTTAAGGGCAACCAAACTTTTTGTTGAAATGATAGATAAAGGTAAAAGGAAAAGGAGATTTGCTATGGTTTTTGAATGAAGTAGCTGAAAAGGTGAAGAAAAAGAGGGAGGCCTTCATGAAATACAAGAGATCACAGAGAGAGGGAAGACAAGCACCTATATTTGGAAAACTTAGCGAAGCTAGCTAAGTAGTCAGGAAATCAAAGATTCAAAAAGAAGAGGAAATAGCCAATGCAATAAAATGGGGGGATAAGACATTTTTCAGATATGTTAGTGAGAAGAGGAAGGGCAAAAGTGGCATTGTCCTGACTCAAGGGTGAAGTGGAGGACTATATAGAAGCTGATGAGGATAAAGCAGAATTGCTTAACAAATATTCTGTGTTCGCAGATGAAGAACCTGGAGCAGGACCTCAGATAATACCCACAAACAGGAACAGAAGTGAGGGGCATCTTGAATGGTTTTCAGAAGACTGTGTTCGTGAGGAAATAGCTAAACTTAAAGTAGACAAAGCGATAGGACCAGATGGGATACACCCAAGAATACTGAGGAAATACTGGATAGAGGTGATATGATTGAGACATTTAAATATCTCCATGGCATAAATGCACAGGAGGAGAGCCTCTTTCAATTGAAAGCAAGTTCTGCTACGAGGTGACATAGGATGAGGGTGAAAGGGGATAGACTCAGGAGTAATATGCGGAAATATTTCTTTACGGAAAGAGTGGTAGATGTGTGGAATAGTTTCCCAGTGGAGGTGGTACAGATGAGGACCGTATCTGAATTCAAAAGAGCATGGGGCAAACACAGAGGATCTCTGAAGGAAAAAATGGACTGTTGTAGTGGTTGATATGGAAGGGCAGACTAGATAGGCCATGTGGTCTTTTTCTGCCATCATATTTCTGTTTCCTTCAGCAGGAGGAGAGTGTGAATGTTGGAGGGTCTCGATGGCCAATTAATTGGCTCCTGTATGTTTTCCCTCTGTGTGTGCTCATAGGACAAGTTGTGCAAAGGATCAATTCTCATCACGGACTGGTAGAGCTGGTGGCTCCAGATTGGCCTCTGAGACCATGGTATGCAGATCTGGTGCAAGTGTCAGTGGATCGTCTTTGATTGCTGCCGGCACGGTCAGATCGTCTCTTGCAGATGCCTCATTTGGATCAATTCTTAGTTTATGGCCTTGCTCTTGATAGGGTTCGGTTGAGGAAGTGAAGATATTCAGCCCCCATGATTCCGACATTGCTGAAGGTTCGCAAGCGATTCACTTCTCTGTTGTAAGTCCAGGTTTAGAGAGTGTAAGAGGACTTGTGTTCGGCGCATGGGTGTCAACTATTGTCAGCTTCATTGCTGGATATTCCAGCCCTTCTACGAATTCTGGTGGCAGCACTAACGTGTTATTGTGGGCGAGTCCAGGGGCTGTCTCTGGTGGCCCATCCAGATGTGGTGCGTTTCCTTAGAGTAGTGCAACAGGTCTGTCCACCATCCAGATACTTGGTTTCTCCTTGGTATCTGAATCTTGTATTGCCAGTTTTAACAGAGGTGCTGTTCGAGCTGGTGGGCACTTCCACTTTCAAGGGTTTGATTTTGAAGACTTTCTTTTTGGTGGCCATTTGTTCAGCTAGATGGATTTATGAGCTGCAAGTGTTGTCATGTCACAAGTCGTTTCTTTCCATATCCAAAGAAAAGGTGGTGGTGTGTCCGGTGCCCTCCTTTCTGCCTAAGGTGGTCTTGGCATTTCATCTCAATCAGCCTGTTACATTTCTGGTTTTCTCGAGCGCAGGGGCTAGCTTGGAGGAGTGTTAGTTGCACTTGCTGGATGTTCACAGAGTTCTGTGGTGATACTTCAAGAGAACGAAGCTGTTTCGGAAGTCTGATCATTTGTTTGTCCTTTTTGGCGGTTCCAGAAAAGGCGAGGCTGGTTCCAAGATATTGATTGCCTGGTGGGAGGCTATTGCCTTGGCCTATTTGTTGCAGCGTAGAGAATTACCCAAAGGTCTGAGGGCACATTCCACCAGAGCATGGGCATCATTGTGGGCAGAAGCTAATCTGGTGCCATCTCTGGAGATCTGTCGAGTGGTGACTTTTTCATCCTTACATAACTTTGTGAAACATTACCGCTTCACTGTGCAGGTGGTGGGGGCCTGTGGCACTTCAGGCCGTGCTCACTGGTCCCTTCTGAGGTTAGTATTGCTATGGTACATCCCACATGTCTGGACTGGACTGGAGGGACAGTAAGGAAGGTGAAATTAGGTCTTATCTGCTAACTGGATTTCCTTGAGTCCCTCCAGTCCAGTCCAGGGCCCTCCCAATATCCTGCTACCGTTTTGTGTTTGTGCGTGTGTGGGCAATCCTGGCTCTGAAAAGTACATTGAATTGTGAGGAGCTATCTGGTTGGGCATGACCCCTAAGGGGGTACTGTGGACTATTATGTTTGCAAAGTTTAAAAAAAAGACACTGATAAACATAGAAATTATGGTAATTCTTTCTGCGGGGTGAAAATTGGGGACAGATTCAGTTCTAGTGTTGGTACGTTCATATTGTTTCTTAATTGTTGCTCTTTGGGGTCTGATTTGTCAATAGAATACTGAGGCTGGTAGGTGGTGTCAGCTGCCTATGTAGGATGACATCATCAAGACTTGGCATGCTCAGTCTCCAAGCTGCTGGTGAGGCATGATAACCTACATTTCTGGGCTAGACTAGACTGGAGGGACTCGAGGAAAGCCAATTAGCAGGTAAGACCTAATTTCACCATTTTGTTTGATGCATCTTTATTTAATATGATATTCTGAGCATAGTAATTGTATAGATTCTTTGCAAGCACGATTGCTTGTTGCAGGCATTCAAGCATGCACATTTAACCCTGTCCTTCCATTTTCTTCACCTGTCACTTCTGATGACATTTGTATCCTACAGTAAAATACCACTAGATATTTTAGTTGACCCTTCATAAAGGGCTTAAGTATGCATAAGAAACAGCTGGGTTGTGTTCGTGGTGGATTAGCAAAATATAGCACTTTTTAATCTTGTGGGTTTTTTCTCTTAAATTCCAGTTCTTGGCATTTAAACTGAGGAAGTGACTATGAAGAACTGATGAACTGGTTTGGTCAGTGTTTATTTAACTCTGAGTACCTCTGCACAGGGCTGGAAAAATACTAGGAGCCCAGATCACCTGGGTGCATAAGAGTTCAGAAAAGCAAAAACTAATTAAAAGTTAAAAACTCAAAAATAGATAAAGGATAAGCAAAATGGCAACAGCAAGAAGTGGAAAATGTATGGGATTCTTTCTAGCCTCTCTGCATATGCATAAATGTGTGAGAGTGTAGGCATGTGATTGTATCGGTGTCTCTCAGCTGGAGGAGAGTGGGGTTGAATGGAGCAGTATCAAAATATTCCATTGATTTGGGAGGAATAATAAAATGAAAGTGTGATATGTATGAGACCATTAGATGCCACTATCAATAGAGTTCAAAGGATGGACTTTACAGTTTAATCACAGGGTGCCACTCTTTTAAGGCAATGAGTAAACGGAGTAACCGATAGCAAAATACATGGTTCGGTCAGTAGGTGCCCCTCTACCTAGCAACTATTATGAAAGCCATAAGGTTTAGTCATTTGTTTCATAGTAGAATTTACAAGAGAGAAAAAGAAATACACACCTAAATCAGCAAGAGACATCCCAGCAGGGATAAGGGTTTTGCTGCAGAGAGGATGTGGTGGGGGAAATACATGAAGCATGGCTTTATGGCATATGCATCAGAATGGGAGGGGCCCTGGCCCGGACCATAGGAGCAGTAGCAACTGGTTCCATTGCTTCCTGCCACAGTTTTTCCATGGTTCTTAAAAAAAATCTTTCACTGGTACATACGTTTTCTAAATAATAGTGCCTTGTAAACGTTTTTACACACTTGCACATTTTTCACATTCTGCTGTCTAAAAAAGTCAGTTTAAAATTCCTGTCTTTTCATCTGTATATTAGAGATTTGGTGAAGAGATCCTGCTTTAAACTTTGATTTATTAAGACTGTTTAAGAATATTTTGAATTTTGGCAATTTTCAAATTGGTAATTCAAGTAGTTGTCTTTGGATTACTGTAGTACAATATTGCAGGCTTTGACAAATTTTCTTGAACTCTAGGAGCTGGCTCCTGAACCTAAGTGACCATGCACATCCCTGACCTCCGAAAAGGTGTGTCAGTTTACGTTTTTAGCTTTTAGGGCTAATGCATGAAGAACTGCTGGCTTGGAAAGCCATTGTGTATGAGAAGACTGCATAGCACATTTTCCTGTCTATGCAATGTTTTTTTATTTTCTGCATCACTGAATGAGAATGATATGCCCTCTAGGAAAGAGTACAGACTTCTCAACTAGCAAAGCATCACGCTCTTCGAGACCATTCAATACGAAACCCCTGCATTGCTTCCATTATTCCTCTCTTGTGGACACTTTACAACAAAATTACAAAACCAAGTCCCTTCCTCTAAGAGATTACAATCTGTGTCCCAAGCAAACAAAAAGTCAAATGATTTGCTCAAGTTAATGGAAAAAGCTGAATTTCACCACATAATTCATAACAGCACCGACTGCATCAAAACAGATCTGTAAAGGCAGGGAGGATGGGAAATGTAGTCTTGCCTATCCTTAGAAGTGCTTCTAATTGTCATAAAGATTGATGCGCATATTCTATTCTACGGCATACAACTGAGTAATTATTAAAACTAGGCAGAGTTCTCATTTAGGAATATGGGCAAACCATTCTAATGTCTTCCCCTTAGTGCTGACATCACTCTTTTGAGCATGCTCTGTGGCCTTCAGATATTGCTCTATCCAAAAGAAACGCGCACATTCGCACTAGTCTGAAGACCATACAAGGAGCTAGGTGAAAAACATACAAGTGGATGTGCAAAAGAAGAGTCTCTCCATATCGTCCTGATAGACCAGTCTAGACAAGTGGGTTGTGTTCCCCTACTAGCAGATGAGTGGAGATAAAGAACCAAGGAAAAGCCCGTATTTCAATGACATCACTCCTATGCCTCTATTAACCTCAGGGCCCTGATGTTGGCACTTTGAGCCATTGGAAACACGCTACTTTTCAAGGATTTGATGCTCTATATCAGGGGTCTCAAACTCAAATTGCTTTGAGGGCCAAATGAGGACTTGTAAAGTAACCCGGGGGCCGCATAAGACGCGGGGCCTCATTTGCATAAGGGACCTCATTTGCATAAATATTTGCATAATGTTACCATACACTAACTTTTAGTAAACATACCTCTTTAATGAGTATGGATAAAGAAAGACTAAAAGATTTAGAAACAAGAAGACAATAATTAAACTGGGAACCCCAAAAGCCAAACTTGGAATGTACAACAACACTGTAGAAATAAAACTATAAATTAATTTCCTCTTGTACTAAACAAAGCGCAAACATTAATGATGCACATTTCCCAGAGCTGACATATTCCAGTTAATAAATTCAAAATAAAGAGATATTTTTCTACCTTTTGTGCATTTTTTTCAGTTGCAATTGTTCCAGCCACTTTCTTCTGGTTTCTTCATGTCTTCTGCTAACTCTCCATCGTCTGCTTCTAACTCTCCATCGTCTGCTTCCATTTGCCCTTTCTTCTCTCCTAGTTTTTTTTCCATTCTCTCTCTACATCTGCTTTAACATACTAATCTTTCTCCTTTTTCTCTTTCCTCATTCCTATTTCATCCACTCAAATTTTACCCCTCCATCCTCAATCCCCACTTACTCTCACAATACCTGGCCAATTGTAGATTTGTCTTCTCTCCCAGACAAAATATTTTTCCCCTCTCCATTTCACTTTCCCAGCTCCATCCCATTCTAATCCTCCCCCAACATCAGCTCCCTTCTAGTTCCAGCCCCACCCAGCATCCGCTCCCTTCTAGTCCCTGCATCAGTCCATTTCCAGTCCTATCCTAGCCTCACCATCAGCCCATTTCCAATCCTAGCTCCCTCCCCTCACAGCCCATTTCCATTCCAAGCCCCCCTCCCCATCAGCCATTTGCAGTTCAAGCCCCCTTCCACTCAGCCCATTTCCAGTCCTAGCAACCCCCCCAGCACATTACCAGTCCTAGACCCCCCATAGCCCATTACCAGTCCTAACCTCCCCATAGCGCACTTCCAGTTTTACCCCCCATCACCCCATTTTCAGTCTTACCCCCCCCATAGCCCATTACCAGTCATAACCCCCCCCTGCCAATAGCCCACTTCCAGCCCTAACCCCCATTACCCCATTTCAGTCAGCCCCTCCATAGCTCATTACCAGTCCTAACTCCCCCCATCAGCCCACCTCCAGTCCTTCCTAACCCCCACCTGCCCATTTCCAGTCCTAGCCCCCGCCAATAGCCCATTTCCACTCATACCCCCCCCCCCCTGCCAATAGCCCATTTCCAGTCCTACACCCCCCCCCCCCCCCGGTAAATAAAAAAAACAACCTGGCTTCTGCTGCTGCTGCAGCAGAAAATCAGCTGTCCCGCGGCCCCTTTCCCTCTGCGCGAGAGCCCTGAGTGTGCTTCCTCTGCGGCATGCTTTTTAAGCCGCAAAGAGAGTATTTCCCTCTCGCGCGGCTTAAGCCTATTCACTTTTCAAGCCTCGCGAGAGGGAAATACTCCCTTCGCGGCTTGAAAAGCACGCCGCAGAGGAAGCACATTCAGGGCTCTCGCGCAGAGGGGAACGGGCCGCAGGACAAAGCAGCAGAAGCCAGTTTTTAATTTTTTTAAAATTGACCGTCGATTCTGCCGTTGCCACGGCGGCAACGGCAGCAGCAGAAGCCGTCGCGGGCCGCACAACCTTCTCCCGCGGGCCGCATGCGGCCTGCGGGCCGCGTGTTTGAGACCCCTGCTCTATATGGTGGTCTTGGTCTCTTTGTTCTGAAAAGCAGATTTCCAAGCTGCAGGCTCTGTCTTGCTGAGATCCTTGTCTGTCTTTCTCAAGGAGGCTGTTTCTATTCGGCCTCTGCCTTCCTTCTTGCCTAAGGTGCTTTCTCCCTTTCACGTGAACCATGTGGTCTGCCTGCCCTCCATCTTGAAGGAGCAGGGGAGAGATGAGGATCTGCACCTTGTGGATGTCCGGAGGGTGTTTCTCTGCTACTTGGAGTATACAAATTCTTTTTGTTAAGTCTGACTATCTTTTTATCCTGTTTGCTGGCCCACGCAAGGGTGATGCAGTGGCCAAGTCAACTTTGGGGTGCTGGATTAAGGAGGCTTTTGCCTCTGCATATCCTTTGTGGAACCAACTGGTTCCAGAGAGTTTGTCCGTCCATTCTACCTGAGTGCAAGCGTTCTTGTAGGCGGAGCAGAGCTCGGTAGCCCCTGCAGTCATTTGTCAGGCAGCAACATGGGCATCGCATTCCACTTTTGTTAAACATTACTGTTTGGATGTCAAGGGTTTTGCGAGCTGCTGTGTCGTCTTCCCGCTCAGTGGAGTTGTAGCTTTGGTACATCACACTTGTCTGGACTGGTCCAGCGGGATAATATGGAAGGTAACATTTTACTTACTAATTACTAGTTTTGTTTGAGTCCTGCTAGACTAGTCCCAGGGCCTGCCCCTAAAACTGTATTTGCTCTGTTCTTCTGCTGTGGTACCTTTTGGATCCGTGATGATTTTTTTTCACACTTTTCAACACGATTGAGGTTTGTGTGAAGCTTGCCAGGTTTCTCCCATTATGCTCTGGCACGATTACTGAAGGGACCTTTGGTGGCTGAGGCTTATAGACACATAGGAGTGATTTCATTGAAACCTGGGCTTTTTATTGGTTCTTTGTTTTCACCAAACTGCTGGTAGGGGAATATAGCCCACTTGTCTGGACTGGTCTAGAAGGACTCGAGGAAGGACATTTAACTGGTAAGCAAAATGTCAACTTAGTGTGGCGTTGGTCCCACCCTACACAATCGTGTTTCAGCAAAACACCTTCATCAAGGAGTAGGAACCTCAAATTAAAATACAAATATTAATTTTAAAATATATATACATAAAATTCTTATTTTATTATGTTTTATTTTTTAATCTCTATGTTACAATCAAAGGGAACAAGTAGGTGTATTCATGAGAGGGGTGTAAGTGCAGAACAAAAAACAAAAATGGCTAAAACCTAATATGTAGTTCATATCATAAATAAAATGAACTAATGAACTCAAAAACCACACAATCAAAATCAGTAATGAGTAATAGTAATGAAATGTATGAGGGCGGACTCAAGGTACAAATTCATCGTAAATAATAAAAACGAAAAATGACCCTTGCACAATAAAAATGAATAGCTTCAAACCATAAAAGACAAATAACAAATGTTCTGACAACTAGAATAAATAACTATGTAACTGTAAAGTCCATTTGAAAAAGACTTAATAGTAGCATAAAATAGCATCGGAGTTTGGTACAAACCATCTATTAGCAGGATATAAAACCAAGGGCAGCTGTAAGAGAGCCACGTAAGTTGTGCTGATCCTAGCAAAGTGCTGCAGTATGCATGATTAACAGCATATGTCAAAAAAAAAAAAGTACCAGGCATGTATGAAAAACATGGATAAAATATAGAAACTCTCATTCATGATGGCACACAGAGCAGATATGCAGTTGGAGATCAAAGGGACAGGGACTCTAGTGGTGGTAACAAATTGGTGTGTGCCCAAAACACAATATTATATCAGAGAAAGAAGGTAGAGACTAAACAATCCCTAGTCCATCATGATGATAGACCCAAAGGGCCCATTGGTGTAGTAAAGAAGGTGCACAAACACATACAGAACTATTGTAAGATTTCATATACTGACTCATTGGAAACACAAGCATATACTAGGCAGGAGCCAATATCGAAGAAGGGGAATGGAGAGGAAAAAAAAAAGCATTCAGTACCTGTTAAAAATGGGGCATACCCCTGTGCATAAAAGTAGGTGCAGAGGAACCGGTGCCAAGCTCATCAATATAAACAAATCAAACAGGGAGTGTGGCAGCTATTTTAAACCCAGACTAGTGGCAAAACCCATTGATGGATGGCTGCCAAGGCAACCTGTAGAGTGCAGCTAAGGACACCATATAAACTGCTATGCGTTTAACTTGTTTTCATCAGATGATATGCACTGGAATCAGTTGATGGGAAAGGGGGGAGAGGAAGGGGGGAAAAAAAGGGGGAGGGGTGGGGGAAGGGGAAGGTGAGGAAAGGAAGGGGAATGGAGAAAAGAAAGCGGAAAAAGATATGGGGGAGGGGGAGAAGCGGCAGGGGTGGGGGGAAGAAGGAAGGAAAAGGAGGGGAAGGAATGGAGGAAAATGGGTTATGGGGCCAAAAGATAAAACATCTATTGTGAAATCAGCCATCTAAAGATCTAATTTAAAAAATAAAAGAACATAAAAATATAAATAAATAGATAATAAAGCCATCAAAAGTAGAGACATCAAAATTAAACAAAACCATACCGCATGAGAAGTGTTTGACTGTCTTCACTCAGTGCTGCGCCAGAGGATATACTAGGTCAGTGCTTCTCAACCCAGTCCTTGGGGCACACCTAGCCTCTTAGGGCCCCATCATGATCAGTGGTATGTCTGGGCATCCAGAATCTGGACAGGTCGGATCTGCACCCGATTCTGATCCCATGGGGGCTATATGTTCCTTGTGGGATCAGAATCTGGTTTAGAGGGCCTGGACGGGCAGGCGAGGGCCCAGATGTCTAGCTGACTCCCCATCCAACCCGACAGAATTGCCGCCATTTAGCCCCAGTGCCGTTGCATCCCATCACCATGGCACCAGGATGCCATGCAGGTGCCCCAATCAGCTGCAACTGCCGTCTGACTGCCAATTGGACTTTCCAAGGACAGGATCAGGCTGCAGGGGAACCCTCCCCTGCTCACCTCTTCATAGGGGCCTGGACTGGATGTCTGCTGTCGTCGGGGGGTCCTTTATTCCACCCCCAAGGTGGAATAAGTTCCCTGTCCAAATCACCAGGCCTGGACGTAATCGGCCCTGTATGTCCAGGATCTGGGTTCCACCTCCACCCTGCCCTTGCTCCTCCCCATTGCAACCCCTCTCCTGCCCAAGTCCAGAGCTCCCTGCACATTCCCACTTTATGTGCGGTGAACTCTGTGCAGATAGTATTGTCCCTACAGATAGCAGGGATTGAACGTTCATACTGGACGTTCAGTCACCACTATTCGTGGATTTCAATGGCTCCCTTAAGGTTTAGAGGATTCCTACAATGAATATGCATGAAATTGATCTTGTAACTAGGACCTGTCCTCCAGGTGATGTTAAACCCTCTTGCACTGAGGAGGTTTCTCCAGGGCCATGTTCCCATGAGGGAAGGGTTAGGACAGCCGTTTATAGTTTGTGATTCTATCATTAGGCATGTAGATAGCTGGGTAGCCAATGGACTTGGAGGATTACCTGGTAACATGCCTGCCTGGTGCAACGATAGCGGACTTCACGGGCCATCTAGACAAGGGTTTAGATAGTGCTGGGGAATCTACTATCTTGGTACATGTTGATACCAATGACATAGGAAAAAATTGGGGGAAGGTGCTGGAAGCCAAATTTAGGCTTTTATGTAAGAAGTTGAAATCCAGAACTTCCAGGGTAGCAGGAACCAAAAGACAGGCAGAGCTCCGGAATCTCAAATATGTGGATGAGATGATGGTGCAAGGAAGAGGGTTTTGGATTTGTTAGGAACTGGGCAACGTTTTGGGGAAAGGAGGGGCTTTTCAGAAAGGATTGGCTCCACCTTAACCGGGAAGGAACCTGGCTGATAGCATTAACCTTTAAAAAGGAGATGGAGCAGCTTTTAAACTAGATAATAGGGGAAAGCCAGCAGTATTCCAAGAGCGCATGGTTCGGAATGATGTATCCTTGAAGGATACTAGCAAAAGATTGACGTTTGAGCAGATCGACAGTGATTCCAATAAAGACAAAAGTAACCCAAATACTCTTAAGTACATAGACAGAGCTTAAGGATTCCAAATTACCCCTGCCTACTGATAACCCGATTATTATGAATAAAAAACAACCTCTAAAATGCTTGTATGTAAATGCTAGAAGTCTAAACAAAAATAAGATGGGAGGGTTAGATATGATTGGTATCTCAGAGACCTGGTGGAAGGAGGACAACCAGTTGTACACTGTGATACCTGGGTACAAAGTATATTGCAATGATAAAGTAGATCAAATTGGTGGAGGGGTTGTATTCTATATTAGAGAGGCCATTATGTCACACAGGATTAAAGTTTTGCAGGAAACAAAATACACTGTAGAAGCTCTGGATCGAAATTCCATGTTAAAAGGGAAGTGATGGCAGTGGGAGTGTATTGCCGACCGCCTGGCCAGAATGAACAAATGGATGATGACATCTCAAAGACATTAGGGAAACTAACAAGTTACAACATAGTAATAATAATGGATAATTTCAATCACCCCAGTTTTGACTAGTTCAGTGTCACGGCAGGAGAAAGTTTCTAGATGAAATAACTGACTGACTGCTTCTTTAAGCAGTTGCTTCATGAACCGACAAGAGGGGAAGGGTCCAACCAAAGAACACGTAACCATGTGTAGTGAGCACAACAACTAAGTCCAGATGTGGTGATCAAAGAAGTCTTTAATGGACAATATTCACCATGGGATCACATAATAACCTACACAGAGAAATGAACCAAAGAGACCCAACACAGAACCGGGCCAAATGGTAGAAGCCATTATAAAGAACAAGACTGCTGAATATGTAGATAGTCATAGTTTAATGGGAGAAAGTCAACATGGCTTTAGCCAAGGAACGTCTTGTCTTACTAATCTGTTATACCTTTTTGAAGGTGTGAATAAACGGGTAGATAAAAGTGAACTGTTGATGTAGTGTATCTGGATTTTTGGAAAGCCTTTGATAAGGTCCCTCATGAAAGACTCTTGGTGAAATTTAAAAAGTCATTGGATAGGAGGCAGTGTACTATTGTGGATTAGGAACCTGTTAAAAGATAGAAAGCAGAGGGTAGGACTAAATGGCCTATTTTCTCCAATGGGAAAGGTGAATAGTGGAGTATCCCAGGGATCTGTGCTGAGTCCTCTGCTTTTTAACATATTCATAAATGACCTGAAAATGGGAATAAAGAGTGAGGTAATCAAATTTTGCAGATGAGACACAATTATTCAAAGCTGTTAAAACTCAAGAAGATTGTGAAAAATTGCAAGAGGACCTTGATAAACTGTAAGACTGGATGTTCAAATGGCAGATGAAATTTAATATAGACAAGTACCAAGTTATGCACCTAGGAAAGAACAACCCAAACTATGGTTATGCGATGCAAGGTTCCACATTAGAAACCACCACCGAGGAAAAAGATTTAGGCATCATCGTGGATAACACGTTGAAACACACTCTGCCCTGTGTGCAGCAGCAGCCAAGATGTCAAATAGAATGCTAGGAATCATAAGGAAGGACTGGATCGTTCCATGGTGCGACTGCACCTTGAATATTGTGTACAATTTGGTTGCAGTATCTTAAAAAGAATATAGTGGAATTAGAAAAGGTACAAAGAGCCACCGAAATTGTAAAGAGGTTGGAAGGATACCCCCTATGAGGAGAAGCTTAAAAGGTTAGGGCTCTTCAACCTGGAAAAGAAAAGGCTGAGGGGAGTTATGATAGAGGTCTATAAATTAATGAATGGTGTGGAATAGGAAACATAGATTGTTTACATCATCAAAATATAGAAAGACTAGGGGACATGCAATGAAGCTATAGTGTGACCTGTTTAAGACTAATTAGAAAAAAATATTTCTTCACTCCGCGTAATCATAGTAACATAGTATATGATGGCAGATAAAGCAAACTCCAGATTCATTATCGGAGGAGTAAGTAAAAGCCGTTAGTGTAGATGGGTTAAAAAAAGGTTTGGACAAGTTCCTGGAGAAAAGGTCCATAAACCATTATTAAAGAGAACCTGGGAAATCCACTGCTTGCCCATTACAAGCATTGTGGAACTTGTGTGTCTCCTTGGGGAAACTGCTAGGTACTTGTGACCTAGATTGGCTGCTGTTGGAAACAGGATACTGAGCTTGATGGACCTTGGTCTGGCCCAGTATGGCGCATGTATCTTAGGTTTTTGTTATGTTGATTTACGTACAGCACAGTGAAGGCAGTACATGCAAATCTTTGTCATGCATATTCATTGTAGCAATTCTGAAAACCCAGTGGGCCTAGATGTGCCCTGAGGACTGGGTTGAGAAGCACCAGACTAGTTGATGACATCACTGAAAGTAGCTGAAATCTGTTTCCACCTGCTGGCAAGAGAGCATAACCCACTCATTTGGACTGTCCTAGCAAGATTCTGGTAGAACCTATTCATCATCCACACTCCATAATGAGCACATCAGCAGACCTTACACTAAAATCCAAATGCACATCAATCCAGCCCAGTTCTCCCCATCATCCATCACTCATACACATACCCATGCTGCCTCACACCCCCCCGCCCCCCACCATATTCCACCCTACAATAGCACACCCTTGCACCGCTCTCATAACATAAAAGCACACCCTTCATACAGCAAAGAAAGGACAACCACAAATCGTCAAACTATACTGATGAAATTAATTTCAGTGGAGTCCTTTGATAGCAATGAGGAGTTACCAAAAATAAAGAAAAAACAGGAAATTCCAAGGATTGTGAAATCAGAATCCCAGATAGCATTGGCAGCTACAAACTCCTCCTACCCTCTAATTGGAGGTAGATAGGAGGAAACATATTAAGGCTATTAATCTGGAGGTAGCTAAGGGCAACAAAAGTTAACATCCAAACAGGAGGCCTTCCCTCATACAGTGATGCTCCAAACAAGCTGAGATCTCGGAGCCCAGAATTAAAGAAGCTGAACGCACATAACCCTCCAGCACTCACTCTGGATCTTGCCAGTTGATGGAAGTGTTGATTTATGTACACTGCCCAGATAACCCTCTGTTCTGGGGCAGAATAGAAAGTCTCTAATAAACATTATAAAAGTCTTGAGCCTCTCCAGGTGTAGTAAATGCATGCATATGGCCATTTATAAGTCATAGGTGAGCCGGAAAAAGCAATGCAAACCTGTTAGATTGCTCATTAGCAAACAGATCAGAATAGTTCTGGAAAATAAGAACTTTGTCCCTCGTGTGTCAGCGATTATGGCCTGTCGTGCTGCATGGAGCACAGCTTCCTTCGAAACTATGAGTAGTCATCATGCACTTTCTGAATTTCATTCAGGAGTATCCTACTAATTGGTACCCAAGTGGTGTACTCACTCAATTGCAGAGCTCCCTCCACTGTATCTAGTCTCAGAAGCATCAGCAGTCACTTCTCAAGAAAGCCCCAAAGTTCCAAATCTTTAATCCTATTTAGGAATGCCACAGGCCTAAGATCCTTCTGACGACTTTGATTTGTCAAGTCATCAAACTTTTCACTGTGCTGCCCCAATTCAACTTTAAGGTGGGCTACCTCCATTTCCACGTGGTTGCCCTCATCCTTCATACCGAAAATCCTCATCTTGGCTTCAGTCACTCAGCCCTGGAATAATGCAAAGGACTGGACAACACTATCCGTTTTAGAGGACAGCCCATCAGAATATCTCTCCAGCACTTGCATCACATCCTGAGTCACTGCCTCCACGAGCACCACCGATGCCACTGAAGACCATGGACTCACTGGCTGCACCTCAGCCATTTTGGTTTCTCTGAGCTTCATCTTGTCCTTAATCATTTTTGCAAGATTTTGTTGCCATAAAGTCAGATTCAAATTCAAATCAGAACCACCGTGGCCAGTGAGGTTCCAATTTCAGGGTTAAGAGCAAGAAAGACAGGGAGGACCTGGGAACACTGGGGAGAAATGTCTTCCTCTGCTCACCACATCACATGATTTTGAGACTTGTTTTTTTAGGTATTTTGCTAATACATAGCACCTAATGCTGAGGATTCAATGGCAGGGAAATTTATCTGTGCGCATGTTTTGTTTGCGAATGCAAGCCCAGTCAAAACACCATGGTTCATGCTTCCTCCCCCTCCTCAACAGACTCTCTGCATGGTGCAGGAAATTTGGACTGATCTTGCATTTCGAAACCTTGAGAGACTTAAAACCAGGAGATCAGCCCGAGCTGCCTGCACCATGCATAGAGTCTGTCACAGCGGAATCACTGCGTTTTGAAAGAGCTGCAGCCAGGGACAAGAATGGGTGAATGAAAGTGGGACTGGTTGAAGGGGCTTGGGCAAGAAAGAGAGAGACTGGGTGAATCTGGGAGTGGGGTGGGGCGTGAGAAAGAGACACTGGGTAAAGGCCGATGGAGGGAGGGTCATGAGAGAGCGATTGGAGGAAGCCTTTGAGGGGGGTCATGACGCGCGTGTGCGCACGCACATACACCTGAACTCGGTCTCCAACAAACCCCCACATGCCTGGTTCTGAAAATAGGGAAAATCTGCCATTGTGTTGCACTGCTAGCGTACACTTTCCATGTTGTTGAAGAATGGTAATGCCTATCTGTGGAAACAAATGGTCTTGTCAGTTAATGGCTCAGTATTCATTCATGGCTATATTTGAATAATTAGTGCATGTGCTAGCATATTTCTCTATTTATTTCACATAAATACCTTTAGGTGCGTTCTTTGGGTTTGTATATGCACTCGCACTTTCCATATGCTTGATAGGGATTGCCGACTTCTCAAAGCAGAAACCTTTTTTTACATTTTATGTATAGAGCTGTGAGTGTGCAATTTGTGGATTACTGACACATGAAAATTTTGTACAAATGCTGCATTTGTCTGCCTTGGAATCCATTTTCTACTGCAACTGTGAAGGTTTCTTGAGCCAGTGTAACAACGTTTCTGCCTTTTTATTGGTGAGCTTTGAGGTAGTTGGAGTTGACATTGAACTAACTGAAGGACATTTTTGAGGTCTTCAGCTACTGCTGCCCTTGGTTGTGGGATGAAAAGATCAACAATGAGTTCTTTAGGCATTTTATCCGCATGGAAACCTTTATGGTCCTCCACTGTTCAGCACCCACAGCTCATAGAGTGGGGCGTTTCTTCTGAGGGCTCCCAGCAGGTCCTCCGGCAGCTCCAGGGGTGTTCCTGGGGTCTGGTTCTGCTGCACTGCTTCCGTCTCTCAGCCTGGCAGGGGTTCTTTCATGTTTTGCTCTCTCTGACTTGGCTTGCTGGTGAGAGGGTGAGCATGTTTTTGAAAGCCTGCCCCTGGTGGCTTACCACAGAAGGCGCGGAGTGATGCTATCATGCTGCTGGAAGGATTTAGAGCAAAAACTGGATTATAGACACTAGTGATTTCTTGATGGCGTATATGCAAGATTGTGTTCCTGAGGCCATTTGTTGTAAACATTTGTAATAGTTGAACTTTGTCTAATCCGGTAAGGAGGGGAAATGCAAGGTAACAATGAACTTACAAAGGGCAAATACTTTTAGGTAAACCACTGTTGCTTGGACTATGTGTAATTTTTGTAATATTGGCTTTGATTAACCGAACAGTGTGTGGGTACATTTTGGGTCATGACACTCAGTTGGTATGATCATTCTCTCTAATATGGAGCAGTTGGCAGATTCTCTCATGCTTATATCCAAGTGCATAAACTCACTGTTTTGTCACTCTGGTGTTTTATTTACCAATGCATCCTTTATTGCCAATTTAAAATGTGACCATGATTTCATCTGTGAGTGTAACTGGCCAAAAAGAGAGTGCATACTAAATAAGAATGAAATCTATGTATCAGTTTATCACCATCTGTTCATGTTTCTCTGTTCTTTTTTATCCAGCCCACTGACTGCTGGTCTGCTTGTGAAGCATCCGTTGTTCCAACTACTTAAAACCTGGCTGCCAAATTTTATGATCTGGTGTAATTTTAAAGCTTCAGCAGATGATGATTTTAAAACAATCCTTTAAGCTTTAGGAACAAAAATTAAATTACTGAATTCCACCCCCCTCCCCCACCTTTCCCCTTGATTCTGTGCCTTTTATCTGACCAGGCTGGCGGCTGTTCTAGAGCTGAGAGAAGCATTTGATGTCTTTCTGTTTCAGGATTCCCTTTTTGCTGTGGCTCTTTTTTTTTTTTTTTTTTTTTTTTTTTGTGCTTTTTTTTTGGTGTTTCTTTAAAAAAAATTTGCCGCTGCAGTGCTTGGCCACACAGTCTGATTCAGCCAATAATTCCTGCCCCCCCCTCCCCCCCAGCATTTTTTCCCTGCAGCTGCTTATTTTTGTCCATAGCTGTGACACCTATTATTGTTTTGGGACCCCGTATGGGGGGCCTGATACTTTTTCTTTTGGCTTCTGCCTTCTTTCTGGCCTTTTACCCTGCCAGTGAGCATTTTAGTATTTTGCATGGTGGCCTTACTCCAGTGGAGGCAAAGCTTGGCGGGGAGACATTAACCGCAAGCCCATTGGGCCCCTAGGAGCCCAGCTTGCACTGTAGCTCCTGAAGCAGCTCATCAGGGCATAGTCGGTTCTGGCTAATTGCTTGGCAGCTCCCTTCATGGGGGATCGAGGGCCCGCAAGTGTTCCTGTCATGGACAGCTAGGACAGTCTCACATTCCCTGCTTCATCCTTGTGCTCTTTCATTCCTCTGTGAGCCCAACCTTTTCCCCTATGGGAGTTGGTTGAGGGACTCAAGTGATATTGCTGTTGCCAGAAAGTAAGTTTGGCGAGTAAGGAGTTGTAGATCCTCCAAGAAAGATTAAGATCGCCATGTTTTGCCTTTTCACGGATGGCCCTGTTTATGCCCATGCAGGAAGCTATGGCCATCTCTGCAGATTGCAGAGCCAACGTTTGGGTGATATTAACAGATGGGTCCTCCATATGCCTGGTGGCTATCCAGTGGTCTTCTGCATTCCTAATTCTCACTGACCTTGTGCAACAACGCATAGAGTTTTTTAGGGAGGTAACTCCTAAACTGGGTCGTTGGGGTCTTATGGTCCTATTTTGGTGGTTTCTTCAGCCTCAAGGCATTTGGGATTAGCCCTTGGGCCCCCTTGGATAGAAATCCTGTTCTTGCCTGAACTGAGTGCATGACCATCCGAGTGGAGGAAGGTGCTGCATGCAAGGAATCTGTCTTTGGAGGGTCATGGTCCTAAGAAGGCCTCGACAGTTGCCAGCTTAGGCTCCTGGATAGTGCTGTGCACTCTTGGAAGCTAGCCCTCTGCTGATGGATTTGTCATCTGCCATTAGCCTTGTGGTTCTAGCCACCTAACTATGGCCCCTTGTTCCAAAGGTTGAGGCTGTTCAGTGTAACAAGGGCATCAAGCTCCTTCAGGATATTGGGAGGCTTGCAACGGACCATCTAGGTGGGTATTGGTGGGTAAGACTTGGTTTAGAGTTCTCACTCTGTCTATGGTGGCGGCGGCGGCATGGGCCAGTTTGCAGTGCTGGCACAATCCTTCATCAACAGATGCTTACTACTAAACTGGTGAGGCGGTTTCCCATAAGGATTGCTTGCTCTTTAGAAGAGAATTTTGTCCACAAATACTCCTAAAAGTCAGAGCTAGAAGTGCCAAGGGCTCCTTTGTAAGGTGGTGTGTAGATCTGGTCCACCAAAAGGAGCACCTCACCACGTTGTACGAAAGATACCCAGTCACTAATACGTGGTGGTTAAAACCAAAGGATACTTTTATTAAGTCCAAAACCTGAGAGCCCGACACAGGCCGTGTTTCGTTTTATTTATCACTTCCTCAGGGGATTCAGGTCTGCTGCAGATAAATAACCATAAATACTGTAATACACTTGAAAATAAAATCATAAAAACATATAGTAACATAGTAATAACATTATGAACATAATTAAAAATAATTAAAAACATATACAACCAATAAGACCATAATAAACTAAAACCATATATGTGCACTCAATCATAACAAAAATTAAAAAAAAAAAAAATTGTTAAAAGGGTATAACACATTATGTATGTGCACTTGATCATGACGAAAGTTAAGAAGATCAATAATTATTTTCCACTATCGATTTGAAAGTATTGGAAGGGTATATAGAACCTCATATACATCAAATGATTAGGCTATGTTACCACCATATTTGCAAATAATAAGAAAAGCAGATAATAAAAAAACAGATAATAAAAATTGACACAAAACAGATGATAAAAAACAAATAGTAAAAAGTAACTAGTAAACAGGAGCCAGGAGTGAGTCAAGCCGAACAGCCTTAAAACATATAATAAAACTATAAATAAATGATTAACCACTGAGACCATGCATAAAAAAACATAAATATCTAAAACCTAAACGCTAATTATTACTGATATCTCATAATACATACAAAACTTCTATTTGTTATACTCATAAATACCAGGTATATAAATAACTAAATCGACTAAACTAATATAAACTAAATTTAGGTAAAATGTAAAATATAAGACCAAAGGCACCATACCCTGATGCAGTCTTCAGAGTGGGCAGAGTGTCAGACATTCTACCAAGTTGAATCCACAAGCCACTTTCACTCTCCAGCACTGCCTACGTCACTAGTTGCTGGGCAGAATAACAGATGTTCTATCGACACTCTGCCCAGCAACTAGTGACGTAGGCAGTGCTGGAGCAAGATACGTCATTTTTCCCGCGGGTAAGTAGGGCGCAAGTGCGGGCGTTTTTGATATAGAAGCTTGTTTACAGAATAGATGGCAGCTTTTGTTGCACCACTATCTTTTTGAAGACTGCATCAGTAAGTGTCGCTTAGATTTTTAAAATTCTTCAGCGCAACAAATTTCTTTGATATCTTATGAATGTTACCTTTAATTTTGAGACACGGAAGATATTCGTTTGGAAGTAGAGACAAGGAGACATTTAGGTAAACGTAAAAAAGAGCAGCTTCATATAAGGGTAGTCCAGCGCGTTTGTTCAGTGGGTACGCGCTGTTCATGACTAAAGATTAGGTTTTTTATGTAAAGATATCGGAGTTTTGAAAGTAAAATGTTCCGATGGCTCCGATGTATTTAGGGTACTGAGGTTTTTTTTAAAAAAATGATAATCTGATACGGGACGGCTCCTTTCCTTGCGTTATTACATCGCGCTCCTCATGAAGGTAGCAAGTTGAGGCAGTGTATAATGCCGAAAAGACGACAGTCCGTGAGAATATATTGTTTCTTGAAATAAGTAGATTTGCTCATAGAAAAGAGAGGTTAGTTAAAAATGAGTAGCTTCTATCTGAAATGCAGGTGATCAAGACATTATTATAATATATTACATTAATCATCACATGTACAGTAGTTTTTAACAAATAGTTTAAAGTTTGTATATTTTATGTTTTTTATATAGAGAAAGCGCTTAACCATCTCTCTGAGAGAATCATATTTTAAGCGGTGCATATTCAAACACACAAACGGGTATGGTGCCTTTGGTCTTATATTTTACATTTTACCTAAATTTAGTTTATTTTAGTTTAGTCGATTTTAGTTATTTATATACCTGGTATTTATGAGTATAACAAATAGAAGTTTTGTATGTATTATGAGATATCGGTAATAGTTAGCGTTTAGGTTTTAGATATTTATGTTTTTTTATGCATGGTCTCAGTGGTTAATCATTTATTTATAGTTTTATTATATGTTTTAAGGCTGTTCGGCTTGACTCACTCCTGGCTCCTGTTTACTAGTTACTTTTTACTATTTGTTTTTTATTATCTGTTTTGTGTCATCAATTTTTATTATCTGCTTTTCTTATTTGCAAATATGGTGGTAACATAGCCTAATCATTTGATGTATATGAGGTTCTATATACCCTTCCAATACTTTCAAATCGATAGTGGAAAATAATTATTGATCTTCTTAACTTTCGTCATGATCAATTCACATACATAATGTGTTATACCCTTTTAACAATTTATTTTTTTAACTTTTGTTATGATTGAGTGCACATATATGGTTTTAGTTTATTATGGTCTTATTGGTTGTATATGTTTTTAATTATTTTTAATTATGTTCATAATGTTATTACTATGTTACTATATGTTTTTATTTTCAAGTGTATTACAGTATTTATGGTTATTTATCTGCAGCAGACCTGAATCCCCTGAGGAAGTGATAAAACGAAACACGGCCTGTGTCGGGCTCTCAGGTTTTGGACTTAATAAAAGTATCCTTTGGTTTTAACCACCACGTATTAGTGACTAGGTGGTGTGCAGAGCCAGATGATGTCTTCAGACTATTGTGAGTCCTTTGGGGCTGCAGTTGCAGTAGGGGCAGTCCTTTTGGAACCTTTCGCATGTTCATGTTGCCTCTAGGACTCTATTGGGAGCCTGCAATCCCTGAGGTACTGTCGGTTGGAGTATAACTCGGATTGTTCTCTCTGAGGCTTAGATGTTAGCTCCTTTTACAAATTGCCTGCATTCTATCCCTAAAGTTTCTGGTTCAGGCCACCCAGGAATTGTAATGCACAATGTTTTGAATTATGGCAGTTCTTATATGGGACTCTCCGTAGAGTCTCCTCTCCCTGTGGCTCTCCATTCATGTGGATGATGATTGAGAATTGTCTTCTGCAACTCCTTGAATGGCAGGCTATTTTTCCAACGCTTTGAGGGCCAGGGATGTTCTCCTTAGATTCATGGGATTTTTTTTTCTCTTCTCTTTTTCCCTATGATAAGAGGTAGTATAATTTTTTTGGCCATCTAAAAACCTTGGCAATTCCAGCAATATTTTTTTAGTAGGATACCTCTCCTTATTTTACAGTTACATATATTGTCTTAGGCGATTATTGTTCTAATCACATTCTTTCCCATTGTTTGTCTGTTCTTAGCTTGTGACTGTTCTATTTTTTATTTTCGGAAGTTTTTGTACACCGTCATGCTATATAATTCGAATGATGGTATATTAAATCATTTTAAATAAATAATACCCAAGAAGGGAGGCACTGTCTGGCATATCTGGACCTAGAGCTAGTTGTTTTTGGACTCATTCTCCATTTTCTTATGAAGTCCTTGAGGTCTGTTACTGCATCAGTCAGGTAGGATATGCCGTTTGTGACCTAAGAATTTTGTTGCTCTCCTATTGTGAACAGCCTTGGCTATTTTTCTGCTTCTGTGTCTAGGCTGCCTCTCCATTTATGAGCTCTGGAGCTCTCCATCATTTTCCAAGGGTAGCAGCGCTTTTCTGCAGAGAGCCTAGTTTTGCCCATGCCTGGATGTTGGGCTGGTCCAGCCAGCCATCTTGGTTAAGGCCAGAGGCGACACGGGCATAGTGAGCTCTGCCTGGGAAGGCTGGAATTTGGTGATTGCCTGTCCTTGGAAAAGCCTGATTCTCTCCCAGGATTTCATGTACCTGGGGGTCAGTTGTGTACTCTCCTGAGCCGAGCTTCCTCACAACGGAAAATTTACTCAAGCCTCAGCCAGTTTGGAGCATGTGATTCTCTGTCATCTCCTCGGGCTGTTAGGTCAGTGACATCAACCTCAGCGCCATTTCCTTGGACCAAAATGAAGCTGCGCTTTTTACAGTGGCACCTGCTGACCACCACCAGGTTCTGCCTTTCCCACAGGAGATTGAGGAGTAGTTGAGTTTATGGTTCTGCTATCTGATATCAAGTGCCATTGAAAGCACTGGCTAGAGGACTTTGTCATCTTGGATATAAGCCTGAAGTGCTGGAGGTGCAGTGTTCAAGTCAGTTGTCCCAGCCACTCTAGCCCCTTGGGAGCCTCCTGAGTGATCCTCCAGTTGGAAGCTAAAACGACGAGTTAGGCCCTGGAGAGAACCTAGTGGACAAAATGGACTGTCTGTTCTTGGATACTGGCCAGGTGGTGATGCGGGCTGTTGTGTTCTTAGCTTGTTAGAGGCCCTTGGACAGTTCAACCTGGACCGGGACTTGGCCCTGAATGCTCATGGATTGGTAGCAGTCCTGTTGTGCTGTAGGAATCTCCTTCAAGGGCATTCCTCGGTGGGCACCTTGGTGTTGCCACCTTCCTCAGGTGTGAAGCAGATCTGTCCACCTATGTGTACTGTTGTCTCAGTGACTGTGTGAGATTGAGGGCCCTGAAAGGGCCCTTCCTTGGGCCAATGCGTACAGCCTCCCTATAGGGTTGGTTTCTTATGGTGGCTTTCCTGGAAACTTTAGTGTCTGTCAATTGTTGTCCATGCTCGGGTATTGGTTTGCAGAGATCCATCCTGGTCTTTTTAATAGATTCTTTCCCTTGGAGATCTATGCTGTTCTTCTTTTAAGAGTACTGAGCCACTTTTTTTTTTCATTTGACCAGACTGTGTTTCTGCTTTTCATCTTCCAGGAGAAGGATCTTTTGAAAGATCTCTTGCTGCATTAGCTGGACATGCTGAAGGTGTTTGGATACATGACGATTGCTGCTACTTCCTGCTGGTTGGATCATCTTCCGTCATCGTCTGATCTGAGGAAAGAACTGGCAGAGGTTGATTCCTCTCTGGTTTGCTGGCTTAAAGAGACCATTGGGTCAGTGTACATTCTGGCTGGTAAGCACATGCTGGAGTGGGTTAGTGCGCATTCCTCTGGGTGCTGGCCTCCTAAGCAGAGACCACTCTGGTGTCTCCAGAGAACTGCTGAAAGGAGACTTCCTGATCTTTTGTTCAATACCTTTTGAGAAGCGCTACAGGGTACTTGTGGGGACTGTACAGATGGCACCTTTGGCAGGCTAGCCTATTATGAGCATAGTCTTCCTCCCACACTGGGCCCTCACTGTTTGGGTATGTCCCACTTGTCTGGCTGGTCTAGCAGGATGGTAAGGAAGGATAAATTTTACATTTCTGATAATTTCCTTTCCTTGAAACTTGCTAGACCAGTCCAGGACCCCACCTTGGAAGACTCTGAAGGTTTGGAGGTCTGGCTTCTGTTAAAAAGATCTATTCAGTCCTGTGGTCTGACACATTATGGTAAAAGCCAAATACTTGCTCAAACTGTGTGGCAAAATTGTTAGTGGTGATTAATGTTTTGATTTTTCAGTCTTGATTTCTGTTTGGGAAGGCTTCTGTCTGTTGCACCAGTACTTGAGCAACTTTCAGTGATGTCAACACGTTGCAAAAGTCTGCCGCCTCCTACAGGCAGGTGTGCATAACCCACTCGTCTAGACTGGTCTAGCAGGATTCAAGGAAAGGAAATTATCCTTGTGCAGGTACTTTGGTCTCCAAAGCATGCAGATAGCCGCAATGAATACAGCAACAGGATAAAATCAAAATAAACGGAACCATCTAATTTTTCAACAAATAGGGGTGACCTATATGGAGTGGTGGGTTCACCCCTAAACAGGGATGTGGGGAGGGGTGGCGGAGCGGCAGGTGCACCTACTTTTGCCATTGTGCTGGGCAGACTAGATGGACCATGCTGGTCTTTATCTGCCATCATTTACTATGTTACTATGGGAGAAATCACAACCCCCCCCCCCCCCCCCCCACTGATTATGTGGTGAATAGAACTGGTTTGGGAAGCACTGGTCTGTAGAGTACTGTTACTTTAATAATGCTGTAAGATGCATTTGATCTCTAGAGTGTAGGTCAAGAAATCTCTACTAAATTTAAATGGCTAAATAAATAAAAATCCGGAAGCGATTTTATTTTATCAGTCCTTTGCTGGATTAACATCTGAAAGTTTGCTGATTTGATTCAGTACAATGAAGCTAGTCAAATGAAATCTCCCTCCTTTGGTGCTCTTCCCACACCCCCTCTATCACCTTTTCTGTTGCCTGTGTTATAGATATTAGAGCTAATTTACAACCTCTCCGATATCCCGAGGCACTAAAAATTTCAAGTAGTTTTCTATATTCTAAGTGTCAGGTGCAATCGTTATTGTTTGTTGGTAGTTAAAGAAAGAAAATGCATTTCTTGCCAGCAGCAGTGGGGCCAGTGCTAGGTGCAGCGCGATGGATCTTCTCTGGACATAAGCCTCTCTCTGTTTCTTTACTGGACTTGGTTGTGAGTTGCAGCAGCTGGGGGAGGAGGGATCTTTTTCCTGGAGCAGAGTGCTGCGTAGCTGCCATGCGTTTCCAATTCCACCCTCTCTCTGAAGCAGGCTGAGTCAGAGCAGAGCTGCAGACTGCGCTATAGGCAGGCATGGCCCAGCTCAGCATATTAGACTGCATGATCAACCACAACTGGAGTTTGATCTGCAATTTGTACTGCGCTTGGAACAGTCAGGTTGGTCCGTTTTAAATATGTCTGGACTTGCTTAGGAAAGAGAATGCGTTGCCTTTGTTTTTGTGTACATGGGAAGATTTTTAGATGATGGGTATGCTGTGTTTGGTTTTGCTTTGTAAGCATAACATGCTAGTCCTTCAGCTAACAGTGTTTATCATGACTTTTGATATGTAACTTTGTATGTATATGTTCTGAGCATTGTGCTGTGATTGTCCCTATCATATTTCAAGGCTAAAATTATAGTTTTATTTCTAGAATCTAGGAAACAGTTTGCCATTTTAGTTTTATGGATTTGATATATTTTATATACATTAAAAGCTGGGAAAATGTTATTTTTGTAATTTAAGGATAAAACAATGAGAAATACTTTTGGAAATTGTATCTCTCTCACAGATTTCTGTCTTTTGGTTTTTTTTTGTGTGGCTTATTGATCATACCAACTGCAATTTTAACTAGTTAAAGAAAACTTGCTAAGAAGCTATTTTCAAAGTTAACTATTTAGCATATAAAACATGCAATAAAACCACAGTAAGACAGTATCCGTAATTTAAAAGTTTGATGCTTCGGATGCAAACACATACCTGCCGACACAAAGGCGCACATTGCATTGTACTGCAGTATAAAAAAGGTCATTAACTGTAACCTCAGTTTAAGGCCTATAAAGTATGATTTTCCGATGCCATATGGACTTGCAGTCATTTCATTTTAGATTCCATCCACAGGCCCCTGCCTAGTACAGACTTTATAGGTGTGAAGCAGGGCAGTCATAACTAAAGATGAACCGACCATGCTTAGAGCAGTTTAAAGCGAAACAACATCTTAGCAGGTATCCTAGCAATAACAGCAAAACTAGAATAAGAAATTTAGACAGCAACAGACATTTATGCTTGATGGCAAAATAATAGTTGGAAGATGAGTTTTTGACTATTTATAATCTATCCCCTGTCTTTCTGCGTTTCATGGTATACATGTTTGTTTTTTTCCAGAGCTCAGAATGTTTAATGTTGATAAGAGAAATGGTTGTATGTAGTTACCCTTGTACCAAGCCCATGCAACCTGCTACTAGCATCGATTTCACAGCAAAATAACTTCAGTACTCTGTGCTTGTGCATTTTTTGTCAGCCACTCTGTTGTGATCTTGAAATGTTTGTAAATCAGAAGCTGCATCTTAGTGTATTATGGGCTACTGTCAAAGTAGAAAACAAATATTGCAGAGAAAAAGGGTGGGGTTGAATATCATGATTAGTCAGACATCCTAGCTACTCCTTAGGTTGGCCTTGACATTTTAATGCTCAACGTTCATGTCTCCTTCACTCTGTGTTGACTTTTGGTTTGTACCGTCATAAAGTCTTAACCTAGTGAAAGTTATAACCAAACTGATGGGCCCTAATGTTTAAAAACAAACAAAACAAAAACAAAACAAAACCCAAAAACAAACAAAATAAAAGCAGTAGAAATGCAAACTTCCTTCAGATGACTCATAAAAACATTGTGTGGAATTTTCTTTATACTGCTTCACCTTTATTTTTCATAAAGAGATTTTATTTTTTTCTAATGGATTTTCAATACTCTAAAGCACTTTTCTTGTTTATTTTCTTGCTTTGTGTAATTGCTGGTGCCAGTGGGACTTGATCCAGCTCTAAGCTGGGTGATGTGGGATTTTGTTGGGGGATGGGTATGTCTGTGTGGAAAGAGGGGAGGGAGTTCAAGTCATTTTGTTTCTTGTTTTGTTTTTGGAGAGCAGCATTTTCTCAGGCTGCTCTTTTAAAATTGATTTTCTTTTCTTTTCCTATGGGTTTTTAGTTTCATGAACTAGCTTTGGCTAGAGGAAGGATCAGCAGTGTTTTGGGGCAGGATACCCACAGATGCAATATTTACTTGCAAAATGTTAAAATGGTGGACCAAAAAAATAAGGGGATGATGGGGAGTAGAGAGAAATTCAGTATGGCTTAGTCTTTTTTTTTTTTCCTCTGACAATCTCTCTTCATCAACCTTTTCTACCTGCTTTTTTTGTGGGACTGGCAGCAGCTTTTTAGGGAGGCACTGAGACGTTGGGGGCATGCTTACTAAAGGTAAACATACGTTAACTTAACACGCATTTAGTGCTTCAGTGAGAAATGAATGGGCAGTGGCAGCACTTAATGCACTTTAACCTTTAGTAAAGATGCCCCCTTGCCTCAGAGGACTTTGGAAATGTACCCTTTGCCCAAGTTGACCTTGGAGTGCCCCTGCTACCTATCTTATTGTTGTAAGGAGGGAGTGGCCTTGCTGAGGGTGCCCTTAAACTAGTGCTTTCTGGCTCTGAAGAGCAGTGTTTTCTGGTGGTGTTCGTTGGGACTGCAGACTCCCAGGCTAGAGTATATAATTGGCAGTGTTACCTTTTTTACTTAATTCAAGGTGTGGAGTGCCAGATATTAGGTTATTTTTAAACAGATTGTGGTTAGTGTCTCTGTCATTTATAGAGTCAGGGATATAAAGGACTCAAAGCTTAGATTTTAGGTAAAATATAGCATTTATAAGAGATTCATTTTGTTCCTTAACTGTCCCTTGCAGATGGATTATTTTGTTTGTCTCTTTCTTTGTTTACTACTTCTCCTTTGTTCTCATGCATCCTTTCTGCTTTGCATCACCTTCACTGCTGCCTTTCTCTTTTCCTTCCATAAGTGCCAAGTCTTTTATCCTTTCACTGCCTCTTCTGTCACTTTCGTTCCTTCCACTCTGTGTCCATCCCTTCCCATCACCGTGGTAGCTCTCCGTACTCCTTTTGCATTTCTCTCCTATCTATTCACTGCAGTCATATTCCCCTCCTCTCTCTTTAATGAAACTCTGATTCACAGGGGCTTTGGCCTGTTAGCGCCCTTCTGGCATTGACCCCAACCCATGATTTTGAATTAAAACTTGAAAGTCCTCTATTAACAAAACTAAAAAAACAACAACAAAAAAAGCCAAAATAAAATAAAACGCACAAAAAATGTTTAAGGAAAGGAAATTGAGGAATGAGGAGCAGGCGTTGGGGCATAACCTGAAAATCAAAATTCCTCATCCTGTTACACCAGTCTGGATGAATGTGCTTTGTGATCTTTTTTGTGGCATTTGGTCTCCCTTCTGGAGGCCTGGGGTTCAATGCTGTTTCAGATGTCTCCGCAGATTCTCCCATGCTTTTCCCGCCTGCAGAATCTGTGGCTGTTACTTTTTTTTAAAATTTTTTTAATGCCTGCGTGGTCTCTGCAGAAGAGACATGTGGTTAGGAGGCCACAGGCCCTAGCTAATAGTCCACCTTAGGCCCCTAGGTGCCATGAGGTTCTCTGTCACCTGGCTTTGAGCAGCAACATCTGATAAAAGCTCATGAGCTGTTTTCAAGTTGTTTTAGCTGCTTGGCAGCTCCCTCCAAGGGGGTCTGGGGCCCCAGGTCTCCCCTACAGTGACCCGAAGGCCCTTACATACTTAAGCATTTATAAATCGCCAAGTGCAAAGCGTTCTAAGCAGTGTACAGACATCAGTTTAAAAACAGTAACAATCAGGTATAATTTTAAAATAATTAAAAATGATCCCATCCAGCTGCCTCATATCTGCCTCACTGCCACTGCATTCTTATCCCCCTAAGGAGACAAAAACTAAGGAAAGAGAAGAGTTTGTTTTAAACCTTTACTGCTAAGGGGCTCAAGTGTTTGTATGTTACCCCTTCACCTGTCTGTTCCGCTGGGTGTCTAGTCTGAGTTGTCAGATGTATTTTGCCCAATGGATATAAGTACATACAGAGAGGCTGGGCAGTGATTAGAATATAAATAGCTTTTGTCCACTTGGAATGTGTAGAAAATTGCTGTTTTGATGTTCTATGAATGAATTTTATTTATAATGATAGCTATTTGATTTTCCTGCCTTGGGTGCAGTGTTGCAAAAAGGGTGGTAGATGATTTAATATTCTTCATTACACTTAATGTTGTTAAGACACTATTTTTAGTGGAATACTTAGCTCCCTAAAGAAATGAAATAGGTCATAAAATGTTGTGGTCTTTATGTGGAACATTACTGACCATGTCCAACAAGCAAGTATTGTAAATTCTACATGTAAAGTGGTTTACCTAACCTGCCTTGTGACTTTCTTTTGACCTAGTAGTAGTACAAATGTAAAGTTCTCCTAGGACAAGCAGGATGTGTCAGCCACACCTGGTGACGTCATCCGACGGCGCCATGACGGAAGTGCTCTCTAGCTCAGAAGCTTCTGAGCATGTGGGAGGTCCCACCTCCCCCGGCCCGCCCCCAGCCGACCAGTTCTTTTTCTTCCGCCTTGCCTCAGGACGGAAATTACAGCTCTCCTACAATAATCAAACTACAATTCTCTTCTTCATGCCTAAACCGGGCTTCAAGAAGTGTCCGCTCTGTAAGAGAAAAATGAACCTCTCGGACACTCACCAACATTGTATCGGATGCCTGGGGTCCTCACATCAGGTGGAAAACTGTGCCAGTTGTGCCCGGATGTCTCCCAGGGCAAGAAAACACCGGGAACAATCGTTGAAAGAACTTCTCTCCTCCGCGGCGGCGGCAAGCAGATCCCCTGCTAAACGGAACCCGGAGCATCGCAAAAGTAAGGAGAATAAACCCTCCAGGCCTGTTAAACTCCCCCGTGCCGAAGTACCTCCTAGATCGGAAGAAGGGAGGGCTCCCACTCAGCGGGGATCAAGCGCTGCTTCCCCCGCGAGTTGTAATGCTTCCGGAGAGGCCCCTACCCATCGGGTAAGCCCCCTGCGGAAAGCGGTGCTACGGCCCGTTCATCCCGGCCATGCAGCCCTCCAGAAGAGTTTGAAAATGGCGCCGCCATCGTGGACCCGCCTGGCTCCTCCTCCGGACACGCCCCCTCTACTCCTATTGGGCGCAGTAGTTCCGGCTCCAGCAGTCAGCGCCGGCAGCCCTCCCCTCTACCCTGCACGTCTACTCAAGCGGCAGAGGAGCTCCGGGAAAGGGATCGGGCCGCTGGCCATCGGCGCCGACAGCTCTCACCCCTGCCCAGCACATCTGCGCACGCTGCAGAGGGGATTCGAAGCGCCGCGGAGAATCACGCCGAGGGCGATCGGCGCCGACAGACATCCCCTGTGGCAGGGGAGTCCCCGGACGGCGCGGAGCACAGAGACTCTGTGAAGTGTGCTGATCGCACCGGCGCTGAAAGCCGGCGTGACAGAAGCAGGCACCGCTCAAACGGCAATGTGGGAAACTCTGAGCACTGCTCCAGCACACAGCAGGTCGGGGAAAAAGGCAGGAAGAGGACAGCCAAGCACAGGCATCGATCCCCATCGAGAGAGGAAGCTTCCCACGGGGAGTCCCACCGGAGCCATAAGAGGAGCAGGAGGTCCAGCTCTCACAGAAGCAGCCGGTCCTCTGACTCCACCTCCTCTGCCATCCTTCAGCTCCTTAACCGCCTTGTTGAGCAAACTGCACCCCATCGGCTGGACCAAGGTCAGACGCTTGCTCCGTCGGGGGCACGGTCTGTCTCGGAGCAATCACTCCCTAGCCTGTCACCATCCAGGGCACGGACCCCCTCCCCAGCGCGGACTCTCTCACCAGCCCCTTCTACACCGGGCACACCTTCCCCGGCGCAGCTGGACTCCGGAGGGAGCGACGGGGAGGACTTGGGACGAGGCTCTGATGCCTCCAAGAGCCAAGCTGATGCCGTGGAGGATCCACCGACACCAGTGCTGGAGGACCTAACATATCCAAAATTTCTCCGGAAGGTGGTGTCCAAGCTGGGGCTGGCCACAGAGGGCTCGCCCGAGGAGAAGGAACCGGAGGTCATGAAGTACCTCAGCGGTCCAAGACCTGCCATGGCTCTTCCCCTCCACCGAAAGTTGAAGGAGAAACAGTTGACACTCTGGCAATCCCCAGCGTCGGGCCATGCTTGCTCCAGACGCCTAGACACGAAATACATCATCCACATGGCACCTGGATTCGACAAGCCTCAGTTATCCCACCAGTCAATAGTGGTGGCATCAGCACTCAAAAGAGCCAAGTCCACACGTTCCCAGGCCGTGCACCCACCAGGCCGGGACCCAAAGCGTATGGATGAGGTGGGGAGGAAAGTGTTTCAAGGCGCAATGCTCAGCGCCAAGATAGCAGCGCATCAATTTCAACATGTCCTGTTCCAGGACGCCCTCCTGGCTGACCTCAAGCGCCAGCTGCAGGACCTCCCCAAGGACTCACGTACTTCTGCCGCGACATCCATGCAGGAAATAGCGGAATGCAGCAAGCACCTGATGAGTACAGCCTTTGACGCCTTCGACACGGCCGTACGCACAGCAGGCACGGCCATATCTGCCCGTCGCTGGGCATGGCTCCGGGCATCAGGGCTCTCCGATAGTACCCATGACCGGATAGCGGATACACCCTGCTCTGGCGACTCCCTTTTTGGGGACAAAGTCGCCGACACGGTACACGGGCTGAAAGAAGACTGCACCACTCTGAAGACTCTGGCTGCAGACGGACTCGAACGCCCCTCCTGGACACGGAAAGGGGGCTATTCCCGCAAGCCTTTTGCCCCGTCAAAGCAATATTATGGTTCAAACCGCCAGTGGCAGACGCCTAGGTTCAAGCAGAACTATCACAAGCCGCCTTTTCAGAGGCAACAACAGCGACAACGCAAACAAAAACAAACCAACCAGTCACACTCCGGGAAAGACACCTCCTCCTTCTGACTATCCGGACTGGCTGGACCTCTCTCTGGATCCCGGGGACCACCCGGTCGGGGGTCGCCTGACTCATTTTCACTCGGCCTGGCAAGACATCACATCAGACAAGTGGGTTCTTCAGATAATACAGACGGGCTACCGCTTGCGCTTCTCTTCCCTTCCACGGCAAAGAAAGCCACCCATCAGCCAGCCTCCACCTCATCAGAAACAGCCTCTCTCGGACCTCCTCCAGAAACTTCTCCGGGCACGGTCAATAGAGAGGGTGCCTCCAGACGAAATCAACACTGGATTCTACTCCCGGTACTTCTTAATTCCCAAGAAGTCAGGGGACCTCCGTCCCATCCTGGACCTCCGAAAGCTGAACTACTTCATCAGGAAAGAGAAGTTCAGGATGTATTCACTCAATTCCATCCTTCCTCTCATCAGAGCGGGCTATTGGATGGCCACGATGGACTTACAGGATGCGTACTCCCACATTCCTGTCCACGTTTCCCACAGGAAATTTCTCAGATTCATAGCGCTGGGTTGCCATTACCAGTATCGGGTTCTGCCCTTTGGCCTATCCCCTGCGCCCAGGGTATTCACGAAGTGCGTGGCGGTTGCCGCTGCACACCTCCGCAGACAAGGCATCGCCATCTTTCCCTACCTGGACGACTGGCTCCTGTCGGCGAGCTCTGCCCCCGAACTCCGCACGGCAGTCCGCAAAACAGCGCACTTGCTACTCCGGCTGGGATTCCTGCTCAACAAAGAAAAGTCCCGTTTCGAGCCTGTGCAGCGGACGGAGTTCATCGGGGCGATGATAGATACCAAGACCTGCAAGGCCTTCCTGCCCGAGCCCAGGATCAGTATCATCGTCCAGCTGGCCAAGAGAGTGTCGGCACAGAAGCACACCTCAGCCCGCGGGATCATGCGCCTACTAGGCCACATGGCGGCGACGACATCGGTCCTTCCGCTGGCGAGACTCCATATGCGCACCCTCCAATGGCACCTGCGGAGTCACTGGAAGCAGCTATCCCAACCACTCAATACGCCCATTCCGATCTCCCCCAACGTCGTCCGGAGTCTCCTTTGGTGGATGAACACGAACAACCTTTCAGTAGGCAAGCATCTGCAACCCCTCTCCCATCAAAGCGTCCTCACCACGGATGCATCCTCAACGGGATGGGGGGCTCATCTATTGCATCTCAGCACCCAAGGAGCCTGGACCAGAGAGGAGCGTGCCCTTCACATCAATGTCCTCGAGTTGCGGGCTGTCAAATATGCCCTCCGGACGTTCAGACAATATCTGACGGGGAAAGCAATCTTGGTGCAAACGGACAACCAAGTCACAATGTTTTATATAAACAAACAAGGGGGCACGGGATCCCGTACATTATGCAAGGAAGCTCTCGAGACATGGGCCGAAGCGCTAACCAACAACTGCATCCTGCAGGCGACTTACCTCCCAGGGGACCAGAACGTCCTGGCGGACAGGCTCAGCAGACAGCTTCAACCTCACGAGTGGATGCTTCACAGGGAAGTGACCCGCGACCTCTTTCGGCGCTGGGGAGTGGCCCAGATCGATCTCTTTGCCACCGAAGCGAACACCAGATGCACCTTGTTCTGCTCCAAACACCCGTCGCAGCAGAGGGTGGCCTCCGATGCGTTTGCAGTCCCGTGGAGGACCTGGGACTTGGCGTACGCATTCCCTCCAACACCGCTCGTGACAGCCACGTTGCAACGCATCATCAAAGAGAAAGCGCATGTGATCTTGATCGTCCCTTACTGGCCCAGGCAGATGTGGTTCTCCCTACTGCTGCAGCTCGCCCAAGAGCCTCCAATTCGGCTTCCTCTGAGACCAGACCTGGTAACCCAAGATGGGGGTACCACCTTACACCCCAACCTCCAGACTCTAGCCTTGACAGCCTGGAGGCTGAAAGGATGACCTCCAACCTCTCGGGCCTGGACGGCCTGACGGCTGAAGAGGCAACCCTCAACGAATCCGGCCTACCCTCGGAGGTACAGCAGATTGTTCTAGCTTCCCGGAGACCGTCGACCAGGAAAGCCTACAGTCTGAAGTGGAAACGCTTCAGTATATGGTGCAAGGACCTAGGAGTTCAGCCAACCTCTTGCCCAATACCCATTGTCCTTCAATATCTCACCTCCCTCTTCAGCTCCGGATTAAAACCACAATCCATCAAAGTGCACCTCGCGGCTATTGCCTCTTTGCACGGGAGCCCGGAGTACCCAAGCTCCAGCTCCATAGCCTCTCTTCCCATTGTGACACGTTTCATGAGAGGCCTGCGAAATCTGCAACCTCCGGTACAGAAGCCGGTACCTTCATGGGACCTTAACGTCGTCTTGCAACAACTTACGCAGGAGCCCTTCGAACCATTGAACACAGCACCTGGAAAATTCCTCTCCTGGAAGACACTCTTCCTTGTCGCCATCACCTCAGCTCGAAGGGTCAGCGAGCTGCAGGCTCTGGTGGCGCACCCGCCTTACACGAAGCTCTACCACAACCGGGCATCCCTGCGGACTCATCCCAAGTTTGTGCCTAAGGTTGCCTCCGCCTTTCACGTCAACCAGACGGTGGAGCTGCCATCGTTCTTCCCAGCCCCACACTCTTCCCCTGAGGAGCAGCGTCTTCACTCACTGGACTGTGTACGCGCCTTGCGCATCTACCTCGACAGGACGTCCGCAGTTCGACTGGGGGCCCAGCTCTTTGTCTCCTTTGACCCGAACAGGCCTGGGAGACCTGTCTCCAAACGAACACTCTCCTGTTGGATCTCAGCCTGCGTGGCCTATTGCCTGCAGAAAGCGGGCGCACTCCCATCAAACAGGGCGAGTGCGCATCAGCTCCGCGCTCTAGCCGCTTCTCTGGCCTGTGCTCAGGAGGTGCCGGTGAGCGAAATCTGCAGAGCGGCTACCTGGTCCTCGCAACTGACCTTCCAGAAGCACTACTGCCTGGACATCCACGCGGAGAACGACGGCTCCTTTGGCCGAGCAGTCCTTTCTGCCGCTACGACACCCTCGATTGGGGGCTCTAAGGAGCCAGCCCAGGGCTGAGTGGAAGCTCCATACCACTCATCCAAGTCAATACCAGGCCCTACGGGCTTGTCGTAAAGTTGTTGAAGTGTCATATGGTTGAACTGATTGCACTGTTGTGATTGCACTGCTGTTATTGCACTGTTGTTAGGTCACTTTGTTTATTGCACAAAGGTTGTATTGCATTGATTGATGTTGTATCGCCTGACTTGCTTGATTGCTCAAATGTTGTATCGCATTGATTGATTGCACACGTAGGCTAATCCACAGTTGTTCCGTGGATATGCACTGATGTTATTGCACAGTCTACCTCACTGTTGCACTTGTTGTCACGTTATTAATAAACACAATTGCTGCTCTACGCATGCCTCCCTCATTCTCCTCAGCGTGACTGCTTAGCTTGGGAGACACCAGGTGTGGCTGACACATCCTGCTTGTCCTAGGAGAAAACAGAGTTACTTACCTGTAACGGAGTTCTCCGTGGACAGCAGGATAAGTCAGCCACACTCCCACCCACCTCCCCTGCATGAGGGTGGCCTGCGCGCCCGCACCTAGCCGCAAGGGTATAGCTAGTCACTTACTGGTCGGCTGGGGGCGGGCCGGGGGAGGTGGGACCTCCCACATGCTCAGAAGCTTCTGAGCTAGAGAGCACTTCCGTCATGGCGCCGTCGGATGACGTCACCAGGTGTGGCTGACTTATCCTGCTGTCCACGGAGAACTCCGTTACAGGTAAGTAACTCTGTTATACTGTGGATTGTTTAGTGTGAAAATCTCAGTATTATGAAAGGACTCTATCTGGAATCTCAGCAGATGTATGTTCTGTGCAGAGCTTCACCCCAGTTACTGATGGTTTTAAGTCTGGTGTGTGACAATACAGTTACTGTATACTCAGTACACCATGTGTGGAATTGCAACTTGTAAAGAGTCTATCTGCAAGTAGAGAATGCTAAATTATGCATGCAAATGTGGATAAAGCCAAGCACTGATAAGTTTCTGAAAGTATCTTCTTCGGTTATTGCTCCACACATACATTTTAACTGAGCAGCCCAGTTTGTAAGAGCTTTCAAATCAAACATTCTTCTTCTCTTCTGTGGAAACCTTTTTTGCAGGCTATACATTTTAGTAAAGTCTAAAAAGCTCAGATGATGCATTCTTTTTAATTAGCCCATGAAAGTCAGAGATTGTGATTGTTTATCTTGTATTGTCATCATGCAGCATGGCTTCTTGGTTCTTAAGCGCCTGTTTTGTTGACGTGTTCTCAGTTCCTTCACTGAAGCGATCAGCAAAGTCCGTTTTTCCCCCATTGGTGGTTTCTTGGCTGGATGTTTAACAAAGTCCTGTGAATTTACTCTTTTTGCCCAGTCCCACCATGTTTAGCAAGTTTTGATAGGGGATCCTCCTCCACTTGTCCTTTTATGGGTAATCTGAAATGCCCTATGTAGTCCTTATCTTGAAAAGCATGCAGAATCATGGTCTACTGTTTTCAGAGTTGCCAAGTTACCCAGTTCCAGGAGTGAGATTTTTGTTTTGCCAGGTCTGGTTTAAATTGGCCTTGAAGTGCACTATGATATCTTGTAGTCCCTGATTTTACCCATTGAAATCTGTGCTGCCAATCCCATATTGCATCAGAATGAGTGTCAGAAATCCAGGACTGACTTAAAATCTCGCTCCTGGAACTGGGTAACTTGGCAACTCTGTGCTTGTCGCATACAATTTTACACTGATAGAGGCAAGATCTTGCCTTTGGGTTGTAAAAATCCAAGGGAGTAGTACAGTACTGGAAGTGTTCGTACCTGATCTTAAGTTGGCCAAACAGATAGGGCAGTGACAAAATTCAGAAGAATGCTTAGGTGCATAGGTGTAGGAATGGCCAGAAGGAAAAAGGAAGCGACAGTGCTTCTGTACAGGTCTTTGAGATCTCATTTGGAGTAATGTGTAAAATTCTGGAAACCATATTTTCAAAAGGATATGAACCAGATGGAGTCAATTCAGAGGATGGCTACTTCAGTGATCAGTAATTTTCATCATAAGGTGTGTGTGGACAAACTTAATAGATTCAAACCTGCATATGTTCAACGTAAGATGAGAAGATAGCAACATTTTAAATATCTCCAGGGTATAAATGCAAAAAAAGACTGGTCCCTTTCAACAAAGGAGACTGTAGAATGAAGAGTCATGGGATGAGTGAAAGATGGTCAACTTGGAGTGATCTAAGGAAATACTATATTTGTTTATAGAAAGGATGGCGGATGCATGAAGCAGCATTCTAGTGAAGCTGGGTGTCACTAGTAGTATTGGAGTCTAGAAAGAAATGGGATAAGCACCGAGGATTTCTAAAGGAGAAGGGATTGTAAGGCTGAGCAGAGTTGTGGGTGGGCAGACTGGATGGACCATATGATCTTCATCGGCCCTCTCTTGCTGTGTTGTAGAGCTGATAACATTTTGTTGTAACTTTTTGATTTTGCTGGAAAGCCAAATGAGACTAGTTGGTATTGAAAATGCACATCTCTTTGCTGACAAAAAATCTCAGATACTGTTCCTGATGCACTGCCATGGAGATATGCAGGTGGGCGTTCTGCAGGCCTAGAGTATGCAAATAGTCTTGGCAGAAAGCTTGAAATACTGAAACCAGGAATCTCATCCAAAAGGGCCCGAGCAAAAAATCAAGAACAAAATCAGCACACCTTTTTGGCTGATGGAATGAGAACAGTTGCTTCTGGTAGATAGTGTTCTGTTTCTTGTACATCTTGCTAGAACATTGACCTTGGACAGGGGTGGAATATATCTGGAGCCAGCCACATTTTAATTTTTTTTTTTGTTTCGTTCTTGATTGCGTTTATTTTTGGGGGGCGTGGGAGGTGATTATTTCTTATTTTGCTGTTTGTCCTTTTGTTTTCTTTACTTTTTCATTTCCCATTTTCCTCTTCCAGCTTTTCCCCTTCCCTCTTGGCACTTCTGCCATTTCCCTTTCCCTTCTAGCTGCTTCCCTTGCTTCCGGGCACACACTACCCAACTCAGCAACCCTCCCTCCTGCTCCCTGGAATTCCATGCTTTCTAGCTTCCATGCTGTGTGATGCATGGGCAGCCCTGGGCTGCAGTGTGGCCACCTGGACTCAGCTGGTGAGGACATCAGCCATAAGTTTTCTGGACTGCATACTTGTGCCCGGCTAGAGCTGTGGTGGTGGTGGCGTTTTGGTTTTTTTCCCCATGAGTTGCCAGATATTGAACTAAAGTTACCTAGGATTTTTGTAGCCGTGGCAAGCTTTTGCAACTAGTGCATAACCATCTCCAAGACTTTATTGCCCATCATCCATCTTTCTTCCCTTTCACTCCATACCCATTTATTTATTTATAGTTATGATTGCACAATTGAAAAATTACCCACTGCGATGTACAGAAATACAATAACATTATACTCCATGAACAATTCTCCCATCTCCCCAAAAAACACACTATCAAACTCTCTCTCTCCCCCACCACCTTCTTAAACAGCACTGTTTTTAATGCTTTCCAAACCTGCAGCAGATCATCCATCTTCTGCACAGCCACAGGAGTAAAGAGCTGCTGGATCGTTTTCCTTTTTCTCCTGCGGCTGTGCTAAGCTGTAACTGCTGGCGCCGCTCGCTATGTAGAGGTTAAGCAGGGGCACTTCCTGTCTCTTGCACAAGAGACAGGAAATGCCCCTGTTTAACTTCTACGTAATGAGCCACGCGGACAGCTGCAACATAGCTCAGCCGCAGGAGAAAAAGGAAAAGTGAAGGGATTGGGAGATGCTGAATTGGGGTGGTGAGAGAGGAAGGAAGTGGTGGGCATGAAGGAACTATGTGAGAGAGGCCATGGTAAGCTGGCAAGGAGATGAGTGAGGAGGAGGATGATTACAGAGGGTTGAAATGCGGTAACGGGGAGCGGGTGAAAGAGGGGAGTAAGAGGCTCGTGAAGGAGTGAGATGAGAAACTGGGGAGCTGGGCTGGAGGTTAGAAGAACAGATAAAAGGTGCTAGGTGAAAAGTCAAAAGGGGATTGAGGCTGGAGGGTTGAAATTGAGTGCATGAATGAGTAAAGAAATGGAGAAAAGAGCAAAATGCGAAAGATCAGTATGTTGGAGGCGGATGTAGACGGAAAATGGAAAAGAAATCGGAGATATGGACAGCAGACAATGGAGAGTTAGCAGAAGACACACAGAACACAAAAGAGAGAGGCTGAGGCAATTGCAACTGAAAAATAAAATGCCCAAGCAACAAATGGTAGGAAAAAAAGTACTTTGAATTTATTAACTGGAATATGTTAACTCTGGGAAATGTGCACTGATGTCTTTGCGCTTTTGTTAAGTAGAAGAGGAAATTAATTTTGTAGTTTAAAATGTTCCAGTGTTGTGGTGCATTCAAAATTTTGGCTTTTGGGGATCCCGGTTCAATTATTGTCTTCATATTTCTAAATTGTGATCCCTTGTTCTGTATTTGGTGATGACCTGTCTGTTTTGCATGTAGGATAGAGCTGTGCTATCTGTGTAGTAGACCCACTTGTTCCCTTTTCCCAGTAAGAGATGCATTGGTTTAATTTTTGTAGTGCTTCCTTTTTGATAAATAGGGTTTGGTGCTGTGTGAGTTCTGGTAGTGCTGTTATGATATGGCAGGTTTGCTATGAGTTCTGTATGAGCAAGGTTTTGTAGTAATGCAGTTGGCACCAAAGGATAGTAATGCAGAAATATAATAGTTTTTCTTTTTCCTCACTGTACACGCAAATGGTTTACAGATTCTCATTAAGAGGCATGTTTACTAAAGGTTAATGTGCTTTCACAAATTTGAATTTGTGCTAAGTGCAACAACACCCATTTATGTCTAGGTACAGTGGCACTTAACTCACATTAATATTTAGTAGGCATGCCTGTAAGTCATTGTTAGGACAAAAAATAGGCTTATAAAGGACTCCTTTGAAAGCTGTTTAAAATTTTAGATGGGCAGCATACACATTTAAAAAAAAAAAAAAATTAGCTTTATACAAATGAAGCCCAGCGGATATGCAAATATTTATGCAAATGATGTCCCACAATTAGTCTCCACATATGGCCCCGCAACACCCTTGGGCAGCCCCTGGTTGTCTGCAGTATATTGGTGACTCTTAATAGTCGCAACTGAGACAACTTCTATTTTTGTTTCACATATCAGTATGGCATGGTAATATGTGAAGCAAAAAACCCCAAACTCTCCTAGCACCCACACCCTGCCTTCACCCCCTCTCTCTTTTGCTCATAGCATGCCCTCACCTCCCCCATGGCCACCAAGTTGTCTCCCCTCCCTCTCTCTCTCTCTCATAGCTTTTGTCCCCTACCATCACCCAATATTTCTCGTTTTCATATTCCCATCCCCTACCCAGCCATCACACTGTCTGTGTCTCTCTCTCTCTCTCTCTCATAGTCCCCCTACCACTGCATTCACCTGATGTCTCTCGCCTTTCTTCCTGTGGTTGCACAGAAAAAGCCACACTTGTTTCTCACCGCAATCTCTCTGTAAGGAGCTTGAGCTATGTGGTGAAGGAGGTTTGAGCTAAGCTTGCAGTTTCAAGTCTTTCAGTAGAAAAACACACGATCAGCTCAAACTTCTGTATGGCTCAAGCTCCTTGCACCGGACGAGTGAGGCAGCACCGGCGCATTAAAAACAAAACAAAACAAAAACCTTTCAGGAGCATGAAATCCTAGGTACCATGGTGGCCTGGCCCCCAGGATTTGTCGAGCCCCGAGTTAGGGTCTGATTTTTACTTAGCTTTTTTTTCCACTTATAGATACAGAATGAAAAAAGCTTTAGCAAATCCAGGCCTTTAGTATGCAAAACACATCAAAGTTCCCTAGTCTTCATATCTGTGTAGTGGCTGTTTTCCATGTACCCGTTGCCCTCCACAGAGTTTTCAGTCACATACACTAATTCACAGATAGGTCAAGAAGTAGACGGAGCTCTGCTGTTAGATTTTGTCACTGAAGTGATGAAGAGGTAGGTTGAGGGATGCTGTGGTTGGCAACAGACCTTTCAATGCTGGTATGTGCTGCTGTCTGGTATTCTGTCATTATAGCAGATTCCCACCCTTTTTTTTTTCACCCCCTCTGAGAAAGAAAATACATTTTAGAATTAAACTAATGCACATCTAGACAAAATAAGAAATTTTAGTAGCAGACTTAAGAGGATTGTTAAGAAGGTTCTCTTGCAAAAGACCAGCTATTGACAGTCTGTTTGTTGTAAACACAATCTGAGAGAGCTGCATTTGCTTGCTGTGGTTTCCACTATAGCAGCGCTAATTGAATCAGAATGCATTCTCCAATTGTAAAACCTTAGGAATTTGCTAACGTCATCTTGTTAATGGCTCTTTACCTTTGGGTCCAATTTGAGGGCTTTCTCCTATTCTCTGCTTGCAGCAAAAATCATTCATCGGTGAAATTTTTAAGACTGTGGAGGACCAAATGGCAAAATGTGAAGTACAAAGGAAAGCTTGTGTATCCCTGAAAGATTATTCTTTTTAACTTGTAATCTTTGAGTGTTAAGTTGGCTATGGAAAGAAGTCTGCTTTATTGTGGATTTTGTGGTGTTCAAATAATATGAATTGGAATTACTCTATTCTATACAAACGTTCTACACAAGTGATATGGTTGTGTTAAGATTCTTACTTGTTAAGATGGCATTTACACTTTCTTCTGTTAATTTAACGGCCACTCTCATCGGCTGTCTACAGGTCTTATTTAAAATATGGGAAAATCTCTATAGCTAAAAAGTCTCTAAGGCAGGTTTCAGCATTCTATGGAAGGTGCTCAGATTTCATAGAATCAGGTGACTGTATCATCTGTAACTTACAAATTTTTCCATAGTGGATGCTTCCCAAATGCTTTGATACCAAGCTGGTATAACTCCCCTCCGACCCGCAACCGTTCTATGAAGTGTGTAGTGGTCAGCTTTACTTTTTTTAAATGTAAGCCTTCTCCAGGGGCTGGGTCTTTAAATAGTGACATCCTTGTTTTAACGAAAACTCAATTGAGGGTCACAGGATACCTGGATTGCCGATTTAAGAGATTCTGGTGTGAATTATAGAACTTTTTCGTATCATGAAAAAATGTGTATGTAACTTTGCAGGCAGGTAAGTACGCTTCTCTTGCAAAGCAGCTTGATCCACGGTACAGGGTACATTTTTATTTTTTCTTCTCTCCATTTCCCCCCAAGCAACCATTTTGTTTCTATTGATGGCTGTTCTTTACAACTGTGAGATTTTTCGTTTGATCTAATATTGGCCTACTAATTTGAGTTCAAGACAAAAGTTTTGATACTTGTCAGGGTCTTTTGAACATGGGCTTCAATACATGTGGATGTTCTCTGTATTTTTCTGCTTTATGTTGATACTCTTTCACTTGTTTTATTCAAGCAGTTATGACAGTTCCAAATAGAATGTCAGGTGTTAGTGGTTTGCCCCTACTTTAAGTTGTAGGATGCAGAGGTTTTGTGTGTGTTTTATTTTATAATGGCTAGGTTTCAGATTGGAGGAGTTTACAACGGGGGATGACCCAGGGCTCTGACCTGTATTTTATTTAAATTATATTTCCTTATCCTGCTAGATGAGTGGGTTATGCTCCCTTGCCAGCAAATGATGTCATCACTTGGTATATATGCTTGTGCAGCACTGAGAGAAACCAGTATTCCTTATCGGTCCTACAGTTCAGTCCTCCACCTCTGGGTAGTGCACCTCCTTCTGCAGCATGGAGACTGGACAAGTCAAACTTGTGACATCACCGGGTATATCTTGCTGGTCTTCTCCCATCATCCCCCAGTGTGTCCAGTCTCCATGCAGCAGGAGGTTGTAGTGAGCCTAGATGCTAGGCTCACTAGTATAACAGATAAGGAGCGCAGTTAGGCTAGATAGTGTTAGGGGTTTCAATTTTTTTCTGGTTTATTTTTGATTCCCTATAACTTCTCTTATTTTGCTTCTGTCCCAGTTTAAAAGTATAGTTAGTTTTGAAAGGACTCGGTCCTGCTTCTTTGCTATCCCTTCTCTTGCTTACCTCAGTCCGGTGTCCCATGCTGCTCTCCCCTCCTGGAACGTACGGAGGGGAGCTAGCTGCGGCTTCCCAGTTTCTCTGCCTCGTGATGTCGGGCAGAGCAGTTCAGGCCGAAAGCCCTCTCCACGATCGCTGCTCACGGCACTGGCTGAGCAGCGACGCAGATCGCATGGCTTCTATATGGGCAGGTGAAAGATAAAATCTTTGAAGGCTGTTTGGGGACACAGCGGAATGCGCTGAGGCGAGCTAGTATCAGCTCATGGTGTTCGGGCAGAGCAGTTCAGCGCAAATGGCCCTCTCCGCTACCGATGCTTACGTCAGTGTCGCGGATCGCAGGGCTCTCATTCGGAACGGCGAAATGGGGGGCACAGTGGAGAAGGTGAGTGCTCCGGTATGTCGCGGACAAGCGGGAAGGCCTAAGCGCTCCCCTCCCTTTCGCTTAAGCGGGCAATCCCACGGTGCGCGCGGCTGTAGATTCCCACGTTTTTTGCCTTTAGGGACACGCAGCTAGGCCTCACGCCCGCTCCATCATGGCGGATTGCTCTGGCGCCACGGCAAGCGCGCCCTTCAAGGACTGACGATAACTTCTTTAATCTGTTTTATTTTGTTTGTTTTGTTTTGACTTGTTTCGATTTAGGTCTTGACAGTTGCAATAATTTCTCTCACCATTTATCAGAGCACCCCGGTTCCACTGTGGGTACCCTGAAATATGCCCCTTCCGAAGATGTACTAGATTCCAAGGGGTCAGTGTGCAAATTTAGTGGGAGATTGTGGTGTTCATTGCAAACTGGCTAACTTTAGCCAGATATCCCTATATAGACAAATGGCAGGTCTTATATATCTACTGAGACAGCCTGATATTACGCAGATCGTTCAACTGGAGAGGGGTAATTGAAGAGCTGGGTTAAAGTGACCAGGAAAACTTGCTCTGGTATCTTACCACTCTGAAGGGTTGTTTGAACAGCAGTCTCCCAGTTGACTTGTTTTTGGACATTCCTCATTTCTTTGGTAGCATGTTTGTGCAGCTTACCCACCTCATTTGTGGGTGTACGAAAATGTGTGGGATCTCATTGTTTAAACGTAACTACGTGCAGGCATTTTAAAGCTGCTGTGTCTGCGGCACAGTCTACATGTAGTTGGTACCATGACTCGAAGTCCAGAGTATTTCAGTCGTTCTCCTCCTCGACCGGCCTCTGTACTGTTTCGAAGACACGTCTATTATGGTCGGTAGAATTTTCTGTACTGCAAGCGAGAAGTCGTTGCCGGTTACGCTACAAGGCAATCTGTGGTCAATTCCCGTTGCGGACTAGGCAGGCACGGGTGGACTCCAAGAGCAGAAGCTAAACGACGTTCCATCCAGAGACAGGGGACACTATGCCATGGGGCTAAAGATTATTCATTTGGCCAACCACTTTACCGGGCTGCACTACAGAATTCATCTTAGTACCTTCTTTATTCTTTTACCCCATCACAGTCATTATTCCAGAGGGCAAAAGACACCGCTGTGATACTTCGATATGCTTAAGGGACGCATATGAGTTTGCGTTCGATCTAAGCGGTTGAAATTTGATTTTAGAACAAGAGGCTTTCCCACTTTTGGGGTTAGCTATGCCCATAAACGAGCTCAGATTAATGAAGGCAATGGCTGCTTCATCCTAGATCTTGGACATACCGATGATAGTTCGGAGTTTGTTCATTTCATCACAAATTTTCCTCTTTAGGTTCTAACTTACAATGGATTATACATCAACATTTTGCAGATGTGCAAGGGATTTTCGGTCTTTAAGAGAGGAAAGCTTGGTTGCGGTGGTCGAGGGGCTGCAAGTTTAAAGAAATTTGGGTCCTACATGCCTTAGGCCACTTGCTGTGTCCTCGGTAAACCACACTGGTCCCTATCCGTGTGGCCAATGCTTGATCTGCACAATTCAAATCACAATTGGATTAGAATGTACTTTTAATGTCAAGCGAAGAAAGGGGAAATTATAAATCAATTGACCACTGATGGAAATGTTTTCACTAAACTGGTTGTACAAGTAATTTTCATTTTCTTTTTGTGTTACAGGTTAGTTCGAGTATAAAAGTTTGCCTTAAGAAAACTAGAGTTCACATGATGACTTCATTGCATTACGTGATTAGACTTGGCTGTCACGTAGTCGGTGTGCGCTCAGCTGGCTTGTTCAGTACTGAAGTTGACAATGCGAAGGTGCCCAGGTTGTGATATTGACCTCGGGTCATTTTTTGGTGTTGACAGCAATTTTCTATGATGAAGGTTTAAAGGGGTTAATGTCAACATAGTAATCAACTTGATGCGCCCTGCCTTTTTAGAGCGGTCTTGAAACACAACACAATAGCTGTAAGGCCCCCAGAATCTTAGCTACTTCTGGTAGGTGCTTCCAAAAAAAAAAAAATCACACGCACACGCGAATGAAGACATTAGTTCTGCCTGCAAGACGCAAACTTTGTTATATGTAAACCGCACTGATCCTAAAGAGCGCGGTATATAAGAGACACTAAATAACATAAATAAAATAATTTAATTAGTAGGGTTTAGGCAGGAGAAGGCAGTCCTTGGGCGACGGTACAGTGAGCGGCATACACGGTATATAATGGACAACGTAAAAAAAAAAAATTCTTTTCTAGGAAACAGTTACATTCTTCGGTAAACGACATCAACGTTTACGGGCTAGGCGATTAGTTTAATTAAAAATAAATAAATAAATTAAAATAAAAAGGACACATGCCTGATCATCTAAGTTGTCTGGCATTCAGGAAAACCAAGACTGCAATCACCAGGAAAAGATTCCCGAAAGCATTATTCTAACATTACAAATCTGCATTGCAGTTTTCCAAATTTTTACTACGATGTGCTTAATGATGTAAAAAAAAAAAAAAAAGGAATAATGAATAATAATGATACGATATCTGTTTTTGTTTAATGGTATATGTACTTAGGAGCCCATCACAGCGATCGTTGCCTCGATGCCACTCGCACCAGAATGATTTCTAAACAACCGGCCTTCCTGTCCATCCCGAGGCAGGCGGATCCGGCAATGGGGGCTCTGTCCGGGAAAGTGACCAACGGGTCTGCCTCTAGAACAGCCGCAGTAGCTCCAGGGGTTGACAGGTATGAGTCTAGCAGGCTTGGGGACGCCTTACGGAAAACTGCTCGCTTAAGTCTTGGGGCGTCCAGGTTGTCCAGTAGTCTAGCAGCTGTCGGGAGCTGCAAGCAGTGGCGCTGGATCGGCTAGCGTGCGAGTCAGTGGTGAACGGTCACGCAGTGCGGGTTCTTTTGGACAATGCGGCGATGGTGGCTTCGATTAACGGTCAGGGTGGCACAGGTGGTGCAGCCGTGGAAGCGGAAGCAGAGGCTCTCCTCGTTTAGGTGGAGCTGCGGCTACTGGCAATCTTGGCAGCACACATTGCAGGGATGGACACTGGGTTGGCAGATTGTCTCAGCGGGGTTCGAGTGGCTACCAGGGTATGGGAGCTTCATCTGCGGGTGTTTGCTCAGATAGTCAGCAGGTAGGGGCCTCCAATTGGGGGTCTTCTGGCTACCTTCAGTAGGCCAAGTTGAGTAGTTTGGTGGCAGAAGACGAGAGACGTTTCAGTGAGGATCAATGCTCGGAGGCAACAGGGGCTTTCGTCCGGTCTTCTCTGTCTTCCTCGGTGGGCGCTAATAGGATGTGTGGTTCAGCGCATTGAGGCACATTGGGGAAGAGTGGCGTTGATGCAACAGTTCCACATTGCTTCGGACCAGGAAGAGGTCCACTTCTTTAGCGTACGTACGTACGTGGCACATTTGGGGAGAATTAGTGCTCGCAGCTACAGGCTGCGTTCCCATCTTTTCGTTCCTACGGTGTTAAATTTTTTCTACAGAATGTTTTTTTGACAAAGGTCTGGTAGCCAGTTCTCTAGGGGTCCGGCTAACGGCGCCTTCGTGCTTTCCAGGAAAAGACCATGGATTTCTTTAGCTTCTTACGTCGACGTGGCTCGTTCCTGACAACGATTTCTGGGCTACGGCTTTATCGCAGGATGTTGGTACCTCCGTAGGATCTCTCCCTAATCTGGGGGCGTGGACTAGGGAGGCCTTTGGGCCTTTCCGTTCCGCTTCCGTCAAGGCTCTAACCTTACAGACAGTGTTCTTGGCGACCTTCGGTTTGGCGAGTCGAGTTTCAGAGTTACAGGTATAGTCCCGTAGAGAGACAGTTGTGTCTGGCTCTAGAAATACGGTGGATTGGTGGCGAGGGCCGTTCTTCTTGGCCCACGGTATTTTCTCCTCTGTCATTGAATCAGGCGGTTTAGTTGCCAGTTTTTTGAGACCTATGGTAGAACTCCCTGAGCGTAGCTGACATCCCTTGGACATTAGGTGAAGTCTGCGTCAGTATTTCGTAAGCCTCTTCGTTCGTCCTGTGCGGCGGGTTACGTAGGGGAGAAGCGGTAGCTAAGGCTTGTTGCCCTGGTGAGGTCGAGAGGCAATGGGTTTCTGAAGCGGCTCTTTCCGGCTGGGCCCAGGGAGCCGTATCGTCAGGAGATCTGTTTCTAGGGCGCCCATTTCCAGTGGGGTTGCGGGCTTGCTCTTCTGGTGTGCTTGCGATGCTTGGTACAGGGCACAGTGTAGTTTCGCCAGTGAAGAGGGTCCGAGCGGATTCTCGGTCGTTTCTTCATCTTTTCAGTAACATCTATTGTCTAGAGGTGCAGGCCGTGAACGGTGCCTGTTCAGTTCAGTGCTGTGGTGAGCCGGTTGAAAAGGTCCCTCCCAATGCTTACTGCTCTGTTACATCCCAGCGGTGGAGGACTGAACTGTAGGACCGATAAGGAAATGGAAATTACACTTACCTGGTAATTGTTGTTCCTTGGAGTACAGTTCAGTCCTCATTCCCGCCCGGGGATGAACAATTCAGACTCGAGGCATCTATTTTGGAGGGGGTTTCCGGTTCATAAGGCGGCAACGGGTTCTGATTGATCGGTAATCGCGGGAGCATCCTTTCTTCCTATGATCTTCCTTAGTTTTCCTTCCTTCTTCCTGTCTGTCTTTCTCTGATTTGGGCGCAGGAGGAGAGGGGCAAGGAGAAGGGTGTTTTTTCTGCCCTTTATCTTAGGGCACTGTAGTAGTTTAACAGTTAAAGTTTAAGCATAGCATTGTGATTGATGTCTTACCTAGTCATTTGTTGCTCCTTTGAGTCTGCTTTGTCAGTAAGTCACTGGGGGATGATGGGAGAAGACCAGCAAGATATACCTGGTGATGTCACAAGTTTGACTTGTCCAGTCTCCATGCTGCAGGAGGAGGTGCACTACCCAGAGGTGGAGGACTGAACTGTACTCCCTCAAGGAACAACAATTACCAGGTAAGTGTAATTTCCATTTGTCTGCTTCGAGCAGGTGATAAGGTGCTTGAACTGGTGCAGCAGTGCATATAGGCCCGCCTCCCTAGCCCATACTATGCTACTGTGGCCTGTGTGATTTTGAGAACTGTAGACCTAGGGTTGCTTGGAGCTGGAATACACACCTGTCTCTTGGATCAATCAGCTGCCCTGCATCTTTTGCCGTTTTGCACGGGTCTCTAGTGCTTGCTAGGCTGGAGCGGAGCAGGAGAACCTCATTGGACCCCTGAGGGGGGAAGCTGGTAAGTCAAGCCCAGACCCCTTTCCCTTTCCTCTTGCAGACCTTGATCTGCATGCTTTTTTATCTTTTTCCTATTTTCAGCACTGGTTTGATGTCACCTTTATAAGGGTCCTGCACTGAGGCTTCCAAACAAGTATTGCCATAACAAAGCAGACTTCACTAATATGGCTCTATACTATAAATTAAGTAACCTGAATCCTAACTAACCAACATACACTTACAATCATGAACCAGTGCAAAGAGCCAGGGCCTGAGGTCGCAGCAGAACTGGGGTCCCCTGTACCCCCTTCCTGACTCACATTGCCAAGACAGCAGAGCATACTCCAATGTCTGTCCGGTAAGCTCTCCAGGAATAAGGTTTGATCTACAAAACACTCCCGGGCTCGACCAATACAGTTAAAGAAGACAGGTTTAGAACTAAAGGGCTGGGACAGTTCTGACCTGCTACTTTTCTTTCCTTGAGTCCCTCCAGTCCAAATTTTACTTTTCTAATCATCCCTCCCATCCAGTCCAGATGAATGGGACATAATAGAGCAGTTCCCTAATGGGGGAAGGAAAGGGGGGCAGAGGACCCTGCCTGCAGAATACACTCCTCAAAATTAGCATCCTCGCTTGCTTGCACATTCAAACAGTAATGTCGAGTGAAGGAATGCAAAGGCAGCCATGTTGTTGCCCCACAGATGTCCAGTAGCGGTACCGAACCAAACTCCATCCAGGAAGAAGACTGGGCCCGAGTCGAATGGGCCTTAAGCTCCTGTGGAACTGGGAAACTGCCAGGATATAAGCTGATGTGATGGCCTCCTTCAGCCACTGAGCTATAGATGCTTTAGATTCTGCTTCTTCCTTGTGCGGGCCTCTGTAGAGAAGGAAGAGGTGATCTGACTTCCAAAATGCCTCAGTAGCCCATAGATACTGCTACAACTACCTGGCACATGTCCAGCTTGTGCAATGCCCGATCCTCTGGCAAATCGGCCCTCTTAGCTGAGGACTGATTCCTGCTGTCCCCGGAGAGAGAACACCTGTAACAGGTGAGTAACTATGCTTTCTCTATTTCTAGCATGTGAGTTAGTGGAAAAAGGGGAACTTACCTTGACAGCAAGTGAGAATCTGTTAGTGATCTGTCTTTTTACAGGGAGGATCTTTCCACCCTTAGTTATGTTTGATAGACTGCCTATTGCAAAATTACATCTAGGCGGTTAACAATAAAAAAAATATGTAGGATAAAAAAATAACAGGGGAAAATACAACAAATAGGACAAAAAAAGACAAGACAACAAATAAGGAAGTGGGGGAGGAAGCCTAGGTTACAGAGTTAAATTACAAAAAACGCTCAATAATAACCACGTGGAACTATAATCACTTTCAAATCTTCTTATGTAGTTAATCAAGTGATATGTATTTGTACTAACACAGAAGGTCTCAGACTTACATGGCACTCATTCTTTGGGCTTTTAAACTTGCCCAACTGATGTGCCTAATAGCATCAGTGACCTTCAGTGTATATTATCTAATAAAATAAAATTATCAAACAGATCCGAAGATAGATGGAGCTATGGCGATATTATCCTGTTATTAGTATCTCTAAGGCTCTTAATGTTGGCCGTGAAGCCATATTGCACTTGGCTTAAAATATGCATACTGCTGCCATCATACTCTTCTGTGATCCCAACGCCTTCCTCGGGTACCTAAGCCGCATTTCACTTAGATTGTTTCCTCAGGGGATCGCATCAGCTGCTTAATCTTTATCTAAAAAATACAACCCTTGTGTTTAATCTTTTTCAGTTATTTCTTCTGTGAAGTTCCTACCACTCTCCCTCTAAACTTACTCATATTGAAGATGAAATACACGTACCAGAAGCTTGAAAAATTGCTGCCCACGTCGTCTTATTTTCCTGGCAATAACGATTGCTCAAGCCGATTCTTCCACTGCCACAAAAACGCCACGTATGCGGGACCGGCTCACTACTCCATTTTTAAAGTTCTGAGCACTCTAATCTCATTGGCAGTTCCATTTCAGTTTGATGTCATTACGAACTCTTTTTCACTTCAGTGTTGTTAGGGCTTATAAAATGCTGGTATGTGTCAATTTCTTCTACTATTCTATTCATAAAAATTCCTCATTAACTTCTGCCTCTCACCTCTAAAGTGTGCAACTGCCTGGGGGAAAAAAACCCCCTCATTCCAATAACACCTGGATTAAATCTTTTTAAATACACACTGCCCAATCTATGCCTGCATTAAATCCTGTAGGCATTGTTGCATTCAATCTATGAATCCATCGCTGTTCTCTAATCAGTAAGGTTTGGTTTTGAGACCTTCCACCCATTCCTGCTTCGATTTTATCAATACAAAAGCAACATAGTTGCTCAAAGATGTGTCCTTTCAGTAAACAATGCTGGACTAGCAGAGCTTCTATAACTTGACGCTTTAATCGGCTCCTGTGTTCCCGCATTCTAATCTTGAATGAACAAAGTGTCTTCCCCACATAAATAAGCTTACACGGGCAGCTGATGACACATACCACCCCCGTAAACTCACAGGTTGTAGAGGTCTTCAACGGATAAGTACATCCCTGATGTATAAAGACATCAAGCTCTATAGAAATATCACAAATATCACAGACACCACATTTTCTGTGGCCTTTCTTTTCAATCATATTCTTCTGTTCTGCTGGCACTCATAATGTGGCCGGACTTAGCCATTCTTTTAAATTCCGATGGCGTGTCCAAACGTAGCGTATCTTTTTCCCGGCTAATCCGGGAACCACTGCTATTACATTAGTGTGCTTCTTTAAAAATTTTTGAATTCCTACACTCAACGGGGAATATTTCGTGATTAAGTTGACATTATTTGGATTGAAATTTTCTTTTTTATTAGAATTCTTCACTCCTAATTATAAAGTCCTATTGTTATAAAGAGCTCTGTAATACGCTCGTCTCACCGTTCTTCTTGGATAACCTCTATCTTGGTACGTTTTAGATAATTGTTGAGACAACCGCTTAAATTCATTCTCATCGGAACAATTTCTTCTATACCTCAAAAATTGCGAAAATGGGAGGCTTTCTTTCAGTTGGAATGGATGTGCACTTTTAAAATGCAAGAAAGTGTTCCTATCGGTATCGTTTTTTATACATAGATGTTAACCATTCTTCCCTTCCTCTACTAACCATAACATCTAAATATGCCAACCGTTTGTGATATGAGTATGTAAATTTTATATGTGGATCACAATCGTTCAACCACTCCACGAACGTTAATAGATTTTTTTTCAGAGCCTTTCCAAATCATAAAAATAACATCAATGTAACGATTCCAAGAAATCACATTGGTTACAAAAATAGATTGGGATAACCATTGTTCTTCAAACTTCCCCATGTAAATGTTTGCAATAGAGGGGGCACATGTGGCCCCAATAGCTACTCCTGATATTGCATATTTTAAGCTAAGTGCAATATGGCTTCACGGCCAACATTAAGAGCCTTGGCGATACTCAATAATAGGATAATATCGCCATAGCTCCATCTATCTTCGGATCTGTTTGATAATTTTATTTTATTAGCATCAATGACCTTCAGTGTATATTATCTATTAGGCACATCAGTTGGGCAAGTTTAAAAGCCCAAAGAATGAGTGCCGTGTAAGTCTGAGACCTTCTGTGTTAGTAGAAATACATATATCACTTGATTAACTACATAAGAAGATTTGAAAGTGATTATAGTTCCACGTGGATATTGAGTGTTTTTCGTAATTTAAGTTTGTATTTAGCGCTCGGAAGAAGACCATAATTCGTAGGTTAGAGTTAGCAGCACATCCATAAACACAAGATACAAAAGGGAAAGAAAGAATAATGAGAGATGGACAAGGATGCCAGGGACTGATGCAACTCCTGCAGCAGCTAGCTGAGGCGTGACCACGAGTGGGCCAAGTAAGAAGTCTAGGATCACAAGAAGACAACTGTCAGGGAAAGCCTGAACGAAGAAATGACCCTTAAGCTGAGACTTGAAACAAGTAAAACAAAGTTGACATCAAAGAAAAGAAGGGAGTGAATTCTATAGAGCAAGGGCAACTCCCTTGAAGGAGGAAGAACAAGCAGTAGGAGAATGGACCAGGCGAAGACTGGGGACAGCTAAGAGATGCTGTGTGGCAGAGTAGAGAGCATGCAAAGGGATATAAGGGGTCAAAAATGGAGACAAAAACAGAGGATTACCGGAAAGAAAAGCATGAAACATCAAAGTGAGAAGTTTGACTCTAATGGGGAATACAATTGGAAGCTAGTGTTCAGTAATGAAAAAGGGGTCAAATCTACAGGTATAATACAGAAGTTTTATGGCAGTATTTTGAATCAACTGAAGGCTGAAGGAGTCCAGAGAGAAGAGAATTAACATAGTCCAGATGAGTGATAACCAAGGTGAAAATGAGCAAGTGAGAAGACTTCAGGTCAAGGAATTTCTGGATAGAACGGATCTGGCGAAGAAGAAAGAAACATTGCACAGTACAAGAAATGTGATGCAAAAATGAAAGGTGGAGATCAAACGACACACCAAGAATTTTGATAGAGTCCAGGAATGGAATAAGGGTACTGTGAATAGAGAGAGGCACAGAAAGCGAAGGAGAAATTGCATTTAAAAAAAGCATAGCTGCAGTTTTAGAGGTGTTGAGTTTAAGACCATGGCACCCTTATTCAGGATACTATGATGGCTGCATTTTGGAGCCTGCTTCAGTGGAAATTTTGCAAGTGGAACTTATCTTGCAGGGTTTTCGGCATCCTTCTGGCTTCTTCCTTCTCGTTTCTCCGGGCCAGTCTAGGGGACGATAGTGTTGTCAATCCCCTTCAGCAGCTGAGGACTGTAAACCAAAGTTTTGCTATCAGACTAAGCCACTCCCCCTTGCTGCAGTGCTCCAGTCTTATAGTCCTCAGCAGCTGAATAGGACGTAGGTTCTGTGCCTCTCCCTACTACAGGAGCTGATAGTTCTGTGAATGAGGATAATTGGTTAGCAGATTGGCTCTGGCTGAGCTATTCTATGCTATATTTCCCTTGCGCACCTTCTCTGATATAACTAATAGTGATCGGAAGAGACAGAGCCGGCGGATTTGAGCAGCGGAAGGGGCAGAGCCTGCCTCACGTTAGCTAACCGCGGTGGCTTTAAGGACGTTGGCCTGGGAGCCCCAGATTCCACCTGTCCTTGACTAGAGTCGTGCTCTCCGGCTCCCGCTAGCTGCGGGGAAGCGGAGATGCGACGAGGAGTGCTGAAATCAGGTGCATGTCTTTCCATACTGCCCCAGATCGTTTACCGGCTTAGTTGTGGCTGGCGCGGTTAACTGGCGGGACTTAGTTTCGGAGTCGGGCGCATGCCGGCGGTTCACGGGTTTCTGTTAGCTGCGGTTATTTTAGCGACTAGCAGCTCCCTTGTTAACGTTAATTAGCTCGTTCCTTATCGTCACTCCAGTCCAGTCCCTTTACTTTAGGGTTACGCAACCCTTCCAGCAGCTTGGAGGCTGAGCCCAACCTTTTTGGGGGTGGAGCGGTATATATACCACTGGTGCCACCCACCAACTCCAGTATACTCAGCCTCCAAGCAGCTGGAGGGTTCCGTAAGCCTAGGGCTTACTGGAGTCTTACCTTCTTTTAATTTTGGCTAAATCTTACTAATTTTTAATTTAATTTAATTTTAATTTAATTTTCTTTCATTTATATTTTTTTTTATTTTGGAATTCTTCCTTGTCTACTTTTTGCTGTTTTTTCTACCTCCCCCCCCCCCCCGGCCCGGGCCGAGGAACGGAGGTGTTAACATTTTGCTTACAGCAGCGAGCAGGGGAATCAGAAGCCTCTCGCTGCTGACCAGGCCTGCTGCGGCTCCTCTTCAACTCTCCGGAAGGCCTGCGTCCTCGCGCCGAAGCCCTCCCCGGTGGCTGAGCGCTGGAGGAGACGCGAAGCGGAGGAGCGGTCTGCGGCGCTCAGCCTTTACCGCTCCCCCCCCCCCCCCGAGTCAGCCGAGTGCAGGGGCGAGCTCCGGAGACGCGATCGCAGCGCAGGTGAACAACCGCGAGCGGGTAAAGCAGCACTCGTCCTCCTCTGTCCCTCTCTTCAGCCGGAGGCTCCAGAGAGGCGCTAAGACCAGCCGCATCCCTCCGTTCTGAGCTCCACGTGGCCGCGGCCTGCCACGTGTTGAGCCAACGGTGCAGGAATCGCAGCTCCAGTCCGGGTAACAGCAGAGGAGCTGGAAGAGAAGCATACAAACAAATCGCAAGTACTCAGCCCATTGGCTCTAGGGAGATTGTAATTGCTGTTTTCTTTTTTGTTTAACTTCAGTTTGCTTTAATTCTTGTCTATTCCCCAGTGGTTTAAGGAGATTTCGCTGCCTTATCCTTGCTCCTGGAGAGAGTAGTGCAGGAAGTTTTGGAGGGAATTTTAATTATATATTTTCATTTGAATTTTATTTTAAGTTTAAAGTTGAAAATTTATTTTAAGTTATCCACTAGATAGCATGACTGGCAAGTCAAGGTGCCCATCTTGTGGCACACGTAGGGGTACTGCATCTGAGGCAGGAGTCTGCAGAGGCTGCGCTGCAGTAGCCACCTCAATAGAACAAGAAATCAGCCTTTCTATGGCCCAGTCATCCCAGGGGTCCTCGGATCCTATGGAGGGGGAAGTAGTGTCCCAGTTATCCCTTCCCTCTCACTCGGAAGCACCCCCTCCTCCGCTCCCCCCTCCACCCTTCCCCCTGGGGAGGGGACAGTCGGGGACTTCTTTTCCCCTGACTTCGTGCTTTTATTACACCAGGCCTATTGCATGCGCAGACAGGGGCTTGCGACAGGAGAGGGGGGCTCGACATCCGAAGGCAGAGTAGCCAGACCCCTGAGGGCAAGCGTTCAGGACTCAGGAATACCCCCTAAGCGCCCCAGGCTGCTGCACGAGGAACCTCTCTCTTCCCTTTCCCAGGGCACCCTAGAGGAGGAGGTCTCTGAAAAGGAATTAGAGGAGGAAGAGGAGGAGCTGGAAGAAGGGGAGATCCCTGAGGAGGACCAGGCTCGCATAATTAGAGTGTTCCGACGAGAGGAGCTGCCTGCTCTAATTAATGATTCCCTGAAAGCTCTCAATGTAGCCTCAGATACCCCAGGGGAAGAGGAGGCATTGGAGGATCCCTTAATCCAGGCCATCAGGAAGTCCCAGAAAGTTTTTCCAGTCCACAGAGTGGTACGTCAGATGATACAGGAGGAATGGGATCAGCCTGAGTCTGGGTTAAGAGGGGTCCGGGCCATGTCCCGCCTCTACCCTCTCCCTGAATCGGACAAAGAGCTGCTGAAGTCCCCCAGGGTGGATGCGGCGGTTTCAGCAGTAACAAAGAAAACTACTATCCCAGTTGAGGGCAGCGCGGCGCTAAGGGATCCCCAGGATAGGAAAGTGGACACGCTCCTAAAACAAGCCTTTGATGTCAGCGCTCTGGCCTTACAAGCTTCAGTCTCAGGGGCCTGGGTAGCGCGGGCCTGTTTGAGGTGGGCTCAGCAACTCCAGGCAGAGGAGGTTTCCGCCGAAGGATCATTGGCCAACGCAGCGAGGTTGGAATCCGGTACGGCCTTCCTGGCGGATAGTCGGTATGACCTCATCCGCAGCTTAGCTAAGAACATGGCCTCGGTGGTAGCAGCCAGACGCTATTTGTGGCTACGGAATTGGGGCGGCCGATGCTTCCTCCAAAACTCGCCTGAGTCGTCTTCCCTTCAAAGGGAAGCTGTTATTCGGTGAGGACTTAGATAAGCTGGTAAAGGACCTGGGCGAATCCAAGGGCGGCAGGCTTCCGGAGGACAGGCCGAAACAAGCGCGGCCCTTAACCCCAGCACGGAACCAACCTAGGGACCCCCGGAGGTCTCGCTTGACAAGACCGAACCCCTTTCTTAGGGGTCGTTTTCCCGGTAGAGGACAAAGCTCCCGAGGTTTTCGGGGGGCGGGCAGAGGTTTCTCCGCCTCCTCCTTTTCCACGGGCCCCAGGAAACAACAATGAGAGTCCGGGGGTCCAGGAGGGCGGGATGCCGATAGGCGGTCGCCTGAGGCTCTTTCTTCCCGCCTGGTCCCGGGTCACGTCCGATCAATGGGTTCTGGAGGTGATCCGAGAGGGCTACGCTCTCGAATTTGCAAAGCAAATACCTCCAGCATTTGTTCAGTCTCCTTGCGGCTCCCCAACAAAAAGAGCCGCTATAGAATCTACACTGTCCCGTCTCTTACAGCTCGGGGCCGTGGTGCCCGTCCCTCCAGGCCAGGTCGGTACAGGTCGGTACTCGATTTACTTCGTGGTCCCAAAGGAGGAGGAGACCTTTCGTCCAATCCTGGATCTAAAGCAGGTCAATCGATGTCTCAAGGTGCCACACTTCAGGATGGAAACCCTTCGGTCGGTCATAGCGGCCGTAAGGGACGGCGAGTTCCTAACGGCACTGGACTTGACAGAGGCCTATTTGCATATCCCCGTCAGAAAATCTCATCAACAATTCCTGAGATTCGCGGTTCCTCGGGGCCATTTTCAGTTTCAGGCGCTGCCCTTCGGTCTAGCGACCGCGCCAAGGACGTTCACCAAGGTGATGGTTGTAGTAGCGGCGGCACTACGAAAGGAGGGAATCCTGGTGCACCCCTACTTGGACGACTGGCTCATTCGGGCAAAGTCGGAAGAGGAAAGTCGCTGGACAACAGCCAGAGTGATACAGGTGCTGGAGGACTTGGGGTGGGTCATCAATCGCGCAAAGAGCAGTCTGGTACCCTCCCAAGAGCTCGAGTATCTCGGAGCAAGGTTCCACACAGGCAGGGGCAGGGTTTTCCTGTCCAGCACAAGGGTGAGGGACCTAAGGATCCTAGTCACGCAGTTCATGTCCAGGCGCCTTCCTTCGGCGTGGCATTACCTGCAACTCCTGGGAACCATGGCGGCAGCCATAGAGGTAGTCCCGTGGGCCAGGGCGCACATGCGTCCTTTACAGCGATCCCTGTTGCGTCGATGGTCCCCTCAACAGCACCCTTTGTTCCTTCAGCTGCCCTGCGCCCCTCGAACCAAGCAGTCCCTCCACTGGTGGAGGTGTCCAAAGAACCTCAATCGCGGTATGCCCCTCGAACCTCCACAATGGTTGCTGTTGACGACGGACGCCAGCCTAGCAGGCTGGGGAGCACATTGCGAGGACCAGTTTGTCCAGGGGCGTTGGACGACGTTGGAATCTCAGTGGCCTATCAACCGGCTGGAATTGAGGGCAGTCACCCTGGCACTCAAGACTCTCGAGTCTTTAGTGCTAGGGAAGGCGATTCGGGTACTCTCCGACAATGTCACCGCGGTGGCATACATCAATCATCAAGGAGGCACCAGCAGTCCAGCCTTGGAGAAGGAGGCGGACACACTGTTCCAGTGGGCAGAACGTCGCTTGGAAGCACTCTCAGCACAGCACGTGGCCGGCACGGACAACATCACCGCCGACTACCTCAGCAGGTGCAAGATAGACCACGGGGAGTGGGAACTACATCAGGAAATCTTCGACCAGATAGTAGCTCTTTGGGGCCCCCCAGTCATGGACCTCATGGCGCGGTTCTCATCCGCCAAGGCCAGCCGATTCTTCAGCCGACGGAAAGAAAGGATGTCCGAAGGCTTAGACGCTCTGGCCCAGAAGTGGCCCTCGGAGGGTCTCCTTTATGTCTTTCCCCCTTGGGCGCTGATAGGGAAAGTCATCCAGCGGATAGAAGCTCACCAGGGCATAGTAATCCTCATTGCCCCGGACTGGCCCCGTCGCCCCTGGTATGCGGATCTGGTAAGGATGATCGCCGACCGCCCCTGGCGGCTCCCCAACAGGAGGGACCTTCTGAAACAAGGTCCAGTCCAGATGCCACACGTGGATCGATTCTCGCTTACGGCTTGGCTATTGAAAGGGCACGGCTCTTGAAGCGCGGCTACTCGGCGGCAGTAATCACCACTTTGTTGAGCGCTCGGAAACGCTCAACTTGCCTCTCCTATGTGAGAGTGTGGCGCATCTTCGAGGCATGGTGTGCAGAGCACCGGAGGAAACCTCTGGCTTCCTCGATCCCGGAGGTCCTGGAATTTTTGCAAGCCGGATTCGACAAGGGCCTAGCACATAGCTCCCTCCGGGTCCAATTGGCGGCCATCTCCTGCTATAGGGGTAAGGTCTGCGGGAAGCCTTTAGGAGCACACGCGGACGTTTCCAGGTTCCTGAAAGCGGTCAGACGGCTCCGTCCGCAGAGGAGATCGGTCATCCCCCCTTGGGACCTCAACTTGGTACTAAACGCACTAGTCACGGAGCCATTCGAACCATTGAAGAAGGCCTCCTTGAAGGATCTGACTCTGAAGACGGTCTTTTTGGTGGCCATTTGCTCGGCCAGGCGGGTCTCCGAATTACAAGCCCTGTCTTCTCGGCCGCCCTTTCTGTACTTTCTCAAAGATAAGGTAGTTCTTAGGACGGTCCCCTCGTTCTTGCCTAAGGTCATCTCCCCCTTTCATGTCAACCAATCGATCACTCTCCCGTCCCTTCCGGCGGAAGAGCTCGGAGGGGGAGATAGTAGGCTCCTCCTACTCGACGTACGCAGGACATTAAAGCGTTACCTCTCCTGCACAGCCCCCTTCAGGAAGTCCGAGCGACTGTTCGTTCAGTTTGGGGGTCCCCATAAGGGGAAAGCGGCGGCCAAAGCCTCAATCTCAAGATGGATCAGGGAAGCGATTGCCTCCGCCTATATCCTCAAGGGGAAGCAAGTTCCAGGAGGGCTGCGCGCCCACTCAACTAGGGCGCAGGCCACCTCTTGGGCGGAGTTCAGTTTGGTTCCCCCGCTGGACATCTGTAGAGCGGCGACCTGGTCCTCCCTGCACTCCTTTACCAAGCACTATAGACTGGACGTGCAGAGTGCTACGGACTCCAGGTTTGCGCATGCGGTTCTACGTTCCGGAATGGCGAATCCCACCCGGGCGGGTACTGCTCTGGTACTTCCCTAAAGTAAAGGGACTGGACTGGAGTGACGATAAGGAAGAAGTAATTAGATCTTACCTGCTAATTATTGTTCCTGAAGGAACGACAGTCCAGTCCCTGTTCCCTCCCGAGGTTGCCATTCCGGACGTTTGTTTTCAGGGTCGGACTCCGGCTCGAGGGCGGACACAGGCCTATCTGGAGGGTCACTGGGGTGGGAGGACCGGGCAGTAGCAGGCATTCGGCTTCCGCCCTTGACCCCCCCCCCCTCATTCTTTCTCGTTGGTTTTTCATTCTCTCTTTCGTCTACGCCTGTATATAAAAAAAAAAAAAAAAAAAAAAAAAAAAAAAATACGCTTGGCTTAGAGTGTTTTTCATTTATGATATTTTGGAATGTTTGTTTCAAGTCTGCTTTTGCAGTAGGTTACTGGATTTGTTGGGTGGCACCAGTGGTATATATACCGCTCCACCCCCAAAAAGGTTGGGCTCAGCCTCCAAGCTGCTGGAAGGGTTGCGTAACCCTAAAGTAAAGGGACTGGACTGTCGTTCCTTCAGGAACAATAATTAGCAGGTAAGATCTAATTACTTCTTCCTCGTGTTTTCGCTAGGCAATATGAAAGGCAAGATGAAAGGCAAGACGGGGCTTAAAGAGACAGAGAAACCTCAGGCTACCTCAGAAAAGGCGGGAACGGCGGCCATGTCAACCTAAGCACGTTAAAAGAAAATCTAAGTCACATAGAGATTCTCCGGCGCCGGTCAACACAGCACCAGCCTGTCCTGAAGCTCAGGAACAGGTTGTTTCTTTATTTTCGCTGAACTTTATTCTGGCGTTGCATAAGGCCTATTTATTAAAGGCCTCACAGGTGCCGAGTCCCTCCTTGGCTGCTTCTAGTGAGGATGGGTTAAAGCCTGGGGTGGCTATAATGGATCCGGGGGAGGGTCCTTCCCAGAATATGACCTTACTGGGAGCTGGCCTAGACAGCGCGGAGCCACAGGTCTCGATGCCTCAGGCGCTAGAGGATGGTGAAATCATCTCGGAGGCAGGCGTTGACTCCTGGCCTCTAGAGCTAGAGGAGGGGGAACTAACGCTGGGCGAGGACCCTAATATCTTTAGGGTTTTTTGTAAAGAAGAGCTGGGAGCTCTTATTACACAGTCCTTGGCAGCTCTGAATATTGTTATGCCCTCGGTACCGCAGGAGCCGTTAGAGGATCCGTTGTTGCAGGGGTTTAAGACCGAGCAGCGCTGTTTTCCAGTTCACCGCGTGATTAAGCACATGGTGGAGTCAGAGTGGGAATTCCCCGAGGCTACGCTTCGGGGTGCTCGCGCTTTGGGACAGCTGTACCTGATTCCAATGGAGGAGAGAGAATTGTTAAAAATGCCTAAAGTGGATGCCTTAGTGTCAGCGGTGATGAAAAAGACCACGATTCCCGTGGAAGGGGGAGCGGTGCTTAAGGACCTGCAGGATCGTAAGCTTGAAGTGCTCCTGAAACAGGCGTTTGATTCTAGTGCGCTGGCTTTGCAGACATCCATCTGCGGGGCATATGTTTCCAGGGCTTCGATACGTTGGCTCCAAGGGGACTCTGCTGCGGAATCTGCGGAAGGCTCGTCTGTGGAGGGAGCTAAGTTGGAGTCGGCCGCAGCTTACCTCGTGGATGACTTCTGTGACTTGGTTAGAATCTCTGCAAAATCCATGGCTTCGGTGATTGCGGCCAGACGTTTTCTTTGGCTCAGAAACTGGGCGGCGGATGCTTCGTCCAAGTCCCGGCTCAGCAAGCTTCCCCTACAAAGGCAAGCTGTTTTTTGGGGAAGCCTTGGAGAAGATAGTAAAAGATCTTGGGGACTCCAAAGGGGGTCGGTTACCAGAAGACCGTCCTAAGGCGCCTCGGACGAACATACTGTCGCGGGGGCAAGGTCGAGATTCTCACCGGTTCAGAGGGGCATGCTTTACTCCCTATCCTAAGACTCGCTTCGGGCCTCGCAATCAATCCTTTCGAGGTGCGCGAGGCTTCGGAGGAGGTTATTTCAATGCTCAGCAAGGGCCCGCAATGAAGGTCGGCTGGTCCAGGTAGAGACACCTGTCGGAGGTCGATTGCAGGAGTTTCTCTCTGCCTGGACCGCGATTACGTCCGACCAGTGGGTGCTGGAGATCATTCGAGAGGGGTATGTGTTGGAGTTTGCGCACCCCTTACGGGAAGCCTTCATGATGTCTTCCGCAGGAACGGAACAGAAAAGACAGGCGGTCCACGATACCCTTCGAAGGTTGTTGCGACTGCGGGCAGTAGTGCCGGTCAATGTTCCCTCTAATTTTCTGTAGGCTGTGTGCGCATAAAATATCAGCTGTGTGCAGCTTTTGAAGGAAGGTTAAATTTTTATGCGCCACATAACGACACTCGGAGTTATATACTTAAAAATTTGACTACATGTCAGTATACAGTATGTACACCACATTGATTTAAATGAAAATAGACGATTACTAAATAAAGCAGGAAATTTCTAGTAATTACAATCATAACTTTTAAATTTTAAGACGTCTGTATTGTTTTCTATCAGAATCAGAGCTGTAATTTTTGTGCGCTCTGTTGTAAAGTATGTGCGCTCGCTCGGCGAGGTGTGTGCGTGCGCACACGCACACAGCTTAGAGGGAACAGTGGTGCCGGTACCCCCAGACCAGTGCGGACTAGGTCGATACTCGATTTATTTCGTAGTGCCCAAGAAAGAGGGTTCTTTTCGGCCCGTGCTCGATCTCAAGCAGGTAAATCGCTCCTTGAAGGTAACTCATTTTCGGATGGAGACGCTCAGATCCGTTATTCGAGCGGTGAGACAGGGGGAATACCTCTCGTCGGTAGATCTCACGGAGGCTTATCTGCACATTCCAATCAGACAGGATCATCAGCGTTTTTTGATGTTTGCGGTGCCCATGGGCCACTTTCAGTTTCGAGCCTTGCCATTCAGCTTTGCGACAGCTCCTTGGACGTTCACAAAGGTTATGGTAGTCGTAGCTGCGTCGCTACGCAAGGAAGGTGTCCGAGTGCACCCTTATCTGGGCGATTGGTTGATCAGGGCAGGGTCTCTTCCAGACGTGGTAGCAGCGACTGCTCGAGTGGTGCAAGTCCTGGAGCAGCTCAGTTGGGTAGTCAACCTCTCAAAGTCAACTGAACCCGGGACATCGGCTTGCGTACCTAGGGGCATTGTTTGACACACGAGTGGGATCGGTGTACTTGCCCGAGGACAGGATGCTGAAGATCATGCAGCAAGTACAGGCTTTCTTGCGGCAGTCGGCTCCTTCGGCGTGGTGCTACCTGCAGCTCTTGGGGTCCATGGCGGCAGCTCTGGAGCTGGTTCTGTGGGCCAGGGCGCATATGAGGCCTCTGCAGCAGTCTTTGCTGACCAGGTGGTCTCCTCAGCTTCAGCCTCTCTCGCAAAGGTTGGTTTGCCCGGAATTGGTGCGGCTCAGTCTACATTGGTGGTTGGACGCCAGTCATCTACGAGCGGGGGTGCCGTTGGAGGATCCCAGTTGGGTGTTGCTCACCATGGACGCCAGCTTATCGGGCTGGGGAGCTCATTGTCAGGCTCAAGTGACGCAAGGTCTATGGTCGGTGCTAGAAAGCTCTTGGTCTATCAATCGGTTGGAGCTCAGAGCGGTACGTCTCGCACTTCAACACTTTCAGTCCTTGATCGAGGGAAGAGCGGTCCGAGTTTCTTCGGACAATGCGACAACGGTCTCCTATATCAATCGGCAGGGTGGGACAGGCAGTGCGGCCTTGCTAGAGGAGAGTCAACAACTGATGAGCTGGGCGGAAAGTCATCTCCTAGCCTTGGCGGCTGATGTGGCAGGGAAAGACAATGTGCAGGCGGATTTTCTCAGTCGAAATCTTTTACATCCCGGAGAGTGGGAGCTGAATGCAGCGGTGTTTCATGGCATTACCCAACGCTGGGGGCCTCCGGCGATGGATCTGATGGCTACGCTGTCCAATGCCAAGGCGTCTCGTTTCTACAGCAGACGCAAGGAGCGCATGTTGGAAGGTCTCGATGCTCTCGTTCAGCCATTGCCGGCAGATCTCCTGCTGTATGTGTTCCCTCCGTGGCCTCTGATCGGTTGGGTGGTCCAACGCATTGCGAACCACGCAGGGAGAGTGATTCTCATAGCACCAGATTGGCCCAGAAGACCGTGGTATGTGGATCTGATTCGACTGTTGGTGGATTCTCCGTGGCGCCTGCTGGTCCGTTGCAACCTTTTGAATCAAGGTCCGATATTGATGCCGCAAGTGGATCACTTCTTGCTTACGGCTTGGCTCTTGAAAGGAAACGGCTGAGACGCAAAGGCTATTCGGCTCCGGTGATAGCCACCATGGTGAGTTCACGCAGAAAGTCGACTTCGTTGGCCTATGCCCGCATATGGTGCGTGTTCGAGACTTGGTGTTCGCAACGTAGTGTTCGTCCCTTTTCGGCGGCGATCTCGCACATCTTGTCTTTCCTGCAGAGTGGTTTCGATAAGGGATTAGCGTTGAACACTCTCAAAGTGCATTTAGCGGCCTTGTCCTGCTATAGAGGTGCAGTGAACAGCCGTCGGTTGACTACGCATGTCGATATCCAACGTTTTTTCCAGGCGGCTGGTATTCTCAAACCTCCGTTACGCCAGGTGGTTCCAGCATGGGATTTGAACAGCATTCTCGAGGCCCTAACGCAATCTCCGTTTACCTCGACGATGTCGGGGGGGGTTGAAGGAATTGTCCTGGAAAACGGCATTTCTGGTCGCCTTGTGTTCAGCGAGACGCATTTCTGACTTTGTGATAAGGAAGCTTATCATAGCTCAGGAAGGAGCTATAGAAAAGGTGAAGTGACTCTGAACAAGCAACCTGTCAGTTCTGGTAGAAATAAGAAAACAGAATTTTCCCATAAAAGACTACCAGTCCCAGAATGAACCAGGTTTCCAACAGCCATTAGAGGAGCTGAAGTGGGGAAACGTGTGTTCAATCAGGAGGGCTATGAGGTAATCCCTAAGCACTTATCTCAAAGGGCAGGGCCTGATTCAGCACAGCTGCGCTGTGCTAAGGTGGAGCACTCATCAAAGCAGAATAAAGGTAGAGTTTATTCTACAGAGAATTATCCTCATCCTCAGTTTCATCTGGGAGATCTTCATGATCAGCTTGGATATCCTCATCTTGGACAGCTTCATCATCAGAAGCAGAAGCCAGAGCGGACGGACAGAGAGGGCAAGAAACCCTTTGGAAGAAAGAAGAGAAAAGCCTTTGGGAGGTCTAGAGGAGTCCGGAGCAGTACGCATACTGGGAGGCATTCCAAGGGCCAGCATACACCATTGGACTGGGGAAAGCCAGAGGAATGGTGCTGCAGAGCTAGGAATCTCCAGACGGTACCTGTGAGGGAGACGGCTGCACTTGGAAGGGACCCTAAGACCCGTGCCAGAAAGTATGTGAAGAGAGACCCAGTGTCCAGCGATCTGGATTGGAAGGCTGGACATAAGAACTGGACTACATACTGGCCAGGCTATATAGAGAGGAACTCTAACAGCAATGGAAGCTCAGGTATGAACACTGATCTATGCCCTAGCTATACCCTTGAAAGACAGCAGGGAAGCAAGTATTGTCCTGAGAGTGCTCCATTGAGAAATTCCTCTGTGCCAATCCATGATATTGAACCCATGATTGTTGAAGAAGGGGGAGAGGTTGCAGATGAAGGCTGTGTTTACATGGATTGCTCTCTGTCTAAACTCCTGTGGTAATTTTCTGTTACAAAGTACTACAACCAACACAAAGAAATACAAACTTGTTCTTTAATCTACTCAGAAAAGCTCCTGAATAGGATTTTGAGCCACGCAGTAGAAAGTAAGCCAGCTAAGGGGTTTCAGCTGGATAACTGCTAGCAATTGAGCCTTACCTAATTGCTTGCGAGCTCTGAGGGAATCACTTCTGAATCTGTGTGTGAAGATATAAGAAGTTAACCTGAAAAGAACAGTTTTTCCCTTCTTTGTGGGTTTTGCTTGTTGTTTGAAACACTGCTAAGTAAATATTAGCTAAAGCCTAAAGAAAAGACCAGTTTGTTACCAACCAGGTCTTTATTCTTTTGCTTTGATTGCCTGACAAGTTCATCTGTTTTCCTGATTTTGTTTTTCTAAGTTAAACACTGAAAGCAAGTATCCTGTTTTATGTGCTACCAAGCATATCTGTGTTGGGAGAAATAACCCCATAAATAAATATCTTATTGGCTTTACACTCAAGCACAACTAATTATTGTGAGCAGCTGTGTCTGGTGTGAATGGACTGCATTTCCCACAATCCCTTGCAAATCATATTGATATATGCACTTGCCAAGACTGTGAACATTCTCACCCAGGCAGCCGTCTGACAACTTGCAAGCGCTTTCGTGTAGAGAACCTTACCTGCAGTTTTTGGCGGAAAAGATGGTCCTGCGTCTGGTGCCCTCTTTTCTTCCTAAAGTAGTTTCGGCTTTTCATTTGAACCAGTCGGTGTCGTTGCTGATGTTTTTCGGACCTCACAGGCTCGCCGATGAATAGTGCGCTCAAGAGTTTGGATCTCGGCAGAGTGTTGAGAGAGCTCAAAGTCGCTAAGCTTTTCCGTCGGTCAGATAGATTGTTTGTACTTTTCGGTGGGCTGCGTAAGGGGATGGCGGCATCGAAAGTGACCCTTTCCAGATGGATAAAACAGGCCATAATCTCGGCGTATGAAGCCAAGGGAAGGTCACCTCCAGAGGGTCTCAAGGCCCATTCTACATGGGGTCAGGCGGCGTCCTGGGCAGAATATGCCGCAGTTCCTCCGGTAGATATTTGTAGGGACGCCACCTGGTCGTCCTTGCATACGTTTACGAAGCACTACAGGTTAGATGTTCACGCCAGGGAGGATGCGAGAGTTGGAGCTGCTGCTATAATCGCAGGGCTTGCTGGTCCCTCCCAACTTTAGATACTGCTTTAGTACTGCCCTATCGTTCCCTGGACTGGCCCGGAGAAACGAGAAGGAAGGAGAAATTAGATCTTACCTGCTAATTGTCTTTCCTTGAGTTTTCTCCAGGCCAGTCCAGGGCCCACCCCGGTTTGTCTGCAGTCCGTTACGTCTTTGTGGTGTTTGGGTTCAACACGCTACTTGTGCCAGCATCCTACATGACGTTAGGAGCGGGGCGTCTGGTTGGCGTGGATTTTGGGGCTCCCTCCAGTTACTCATGGAGGTTGCATTTCAGAAAAGAAATCAGTAATGAATAAAAAAAAAAAAACAACAAACAAACCAATTGGCGGTCCGTGGCTTAGTTTTATCAGTGAGGTTTTTCCATTTGGGAAATGTGCATAGTTCTCAGTGTTGGAGTTCTTGATTTTTCTAGTTTTCACAGTTCAGTGCTTAGCTGCTTTGGCAATAGGAGACTGGAGCACTGCAGCAAGGGGGAGTGGCTTAGTCTGATAGCAAAACTTTGGTTTATAGTCCTCAGCTGCTGAAGGGGATTGACAACCCTGTCGTTCCCTGGACTGGCCCGGAGAAAACTCAAGGAAAGACAATTAGCAGGTAAGGTCTAATTTCTCCTTTCCCCCTCCCTGAGCCATTGCATAAGCTTATGATCTCTCAGCAGGAATTACTAGAGCTCCTGGCTTGGCTATGTTCCAAGGGCACATATAACAGCTCTTTGGGCTCTCTAAGAGGGATACCCCGGTCATGGAAATATTCACGCGCACAACCACTCTGGTGTAAAGAGGTGCCATGCTAAAACATACCCATGATAGGAAGGTGGAACAGTTTTCAAGAACACATTCATGGCTTCAGGTGTGGTGACCCAAGCTATCTTACTCTGGATCTAGAAGTTGCTGGACATCCCAGAGGTGGTGAGACTGGAATCTGGAGCATTCTTTAGTGATGGATGCCCTGTAAACTTGATCAGAATTTCCTTCAAATTGATGGCAGTGATTGTAGTGGCCCGAAGGTAGCTTTGGTTCTGGAATTGGTAAGCCAATGTCGTCTCCAGGTTGCAACTGAGCAAGCTCCCCTTTAAAAGCAGATTGCTCTTTTTTGGGGAAGAATTGGAGAAGCACCCTCCCAGAGGATAGGTGCAGATGTCCCAGGGGGGCCTTGCACAAGGCTCAGTGGGGAGCATTGGGGTGGCCTACAGCTGGTAGAGTTTGAGTACAGCCTTTTCCTCCTAATGGTTCAAACCCAAGAAGGGTCAGTCCTTTTGAGGATCACGGCATTCTCATGACTTGGAAACCACCCCTTCAGGAGCCAGTAAGCCCCTTCAGTGAGTTCCGGCAGGTCCCTTCTGAGGGGCAGTTGGTCCGGGATACAGCTGCTGCTATTTCATTCGGATTGTGTCAGTATTGCTTCAGAATAGTGGACCCTTGAGGTCCTCAGAAAGAGGGTGCAATAGAGTTCACAGAGCTTATTTAGGACACCTTTGTGGACTCTTCTACAGCTCCTTAGCCTAAAGGGTGGCTGTAGAAGATACCCTTCAGTGTCTCTTGCAGTTGCAGGCTATTGTGCCGGTTTCTTCTGCAGAGTAGGGCCAGGGATGGTGGTATAGAAACATAGAAACATAGAAATATGACGACAGAAAAAGACCACATGGCCTATCTAGTCTGTCCTTCCATAACAACTACAACAGTCCACTTTTTGCCTTTAGAGATCCTCTGTGTTGGTCCCATGCTTTCTTGAATTCAGTTACTGTCCTCATCTCTACCACCTCCACTGGGAGACTATTCCACGGATCCACTACTCTTTCCGTAAAGAAATATTTCCGCATATCACTCCTGAATCTATCTCCCTTCACCCTCATCCCATGTCCCCTCGTAGCAGAACTTGCTTTCAATTGAAAGAGGCTCTCTCCCTGAACATTTATGCCATGGAGGTATTTAAACATCTCAATCATATCACCTCTATCCCGCCTTTCCTCTAAGGTGTACATATTAAGATCCTTAAGTCTGTCCTCATATGCTTTATAATGAAGCCCATTAATCATTTTGGTAGCAACCCTCTGCACCGACTCCATCCTGTTCACATTCTTTTGAAGGTGCGGTCTCCAGAATTGCACACCATACTCCAAATGAGGTCGCACCAAAGACTTATACAGAGGCATTATCACCTCCTTTTTTCTGCTAGCCATTCCTCTCCGTATGCACCCAAGCATCCTTCTAGCTTTTGCTGTCGCCTTTTCCACCTGTTTAGCTACTTTAAGATCATCAGACACAACCACGCCTAGGTCCCGCTCTTCTTTAGTGGACAAAAGTACTTCACCTCCTATACTGTATTGCTCCCTTGGATTGCTGCAGCCCAAATGCATGACCTTACATTTTTTAACATTAAATCCCAGCTGCCAAATTCTAGACCATTCTTCAAGCTTAGCTAGATCCCTCCTCATGTTATCTACCCCTTCCTGGGTGTCTACTCTATTGCAGATTTTGGTATCATCCGCAAAGAGGCAAACCTTACCCGACAGCCCTTCCGCTATATCACTAACAAAGATGTTAAAAAGAATCGGACCAAGGACAGATCCCTGGGGCACACCACTGGTAACATCCTTCTCCTCAGAGTGAGCTCCATTTACTTGTACTCTTTGTTGCCTCCCACCCAACCAATTTCTAACCCAAGCAGTAACTTTAGGGTCCATCCCTAGGGTGCTCAGTTTGTTTATAAGTCGCCTGTGAGGAACAGTGTCAAAGGCTTTACGGAAATCTAAATACACCACATCTAGAGCTCTCCCTCGGTCCACCTCCCTGGTCACCCAGTCAAAAAAATCAATCAGATTTGTCTGACAAGACCTGCCTCTGGTGAATCCATGCTGCCTCGGATCCTGTAATCCGCTGGACTCCAGAAACCTCACTATTTTCTCTTTCAGCAGCGTTTCCAATAATTTACTCACCACCGAAGTTAAACTAACCGGCCTGTAGTTTTCAACCACATCCTTACTTCCGCTTTTGTGTAAAGGCACCACATGAGCCTCTCTCCAGTCCTTTGGCACCACTCCTGACTCCAACGAGGCATTGAAAAGGTCAGTCAGTGGAGCTGCTAGAACGTCCCCAAGTTCCCTCAGTATTCTAGGGTGTATCCCATCCGGTCCCATCGCTTTGTCTACTTTAAGTTGAGCTAGTTTCTCACGAACACAGTCTTCTGAAAATAGTTCAAGATGTCCCTCGCTTCTGTTCTTATTTGTGGGTGTTTTCTGAGGTCCTGCTCCTGGTTCTTCATCTGTGAACACAGAACAAAAATATTTGTTAAGCAATTCCGCTTTATCCTTATCAGCTTCTACATATTCCCCCCCTGCACCCTTGAGTCTGACAATACCACTTTTGCTCTTCCTCTTCTCACTAATATATCTGAAAAATGTCTTATCCCCCCATTTTATTGCATTGGCTATTTCCTCCTCCTTTTGAATCTTTGCCTTCTTGACTACTTTGCTAGCTTCTCTAAGTTTTTCCAAATACAGATGCTTGTCTTCTGCTCTCTGTGATCTCTTGTATTTCATGAAGGCCTCCCTCTTTTTCTTCACTTTTTCAGCTACTTATGTTTTATGTTTGTTCAAAATTTGATATACTGGCCTTCATGGTTATGGCAGAGCGGTTTACAGTAAAAACATGTCCAAAAAGGAAGGGAAAGAGAAAAAAAACTCTACAAGAAACGATAGGAAAGGAGATGCATTCATACTAAAGAGGACAGAAGGAGTCACATGAGGGAGAGGGGATAGAAATATTTACTTTGTGGTGTCAAAAAAAGTGTCCTTCAACCCATTCTGGACCTGAAGGTGGTCCGTGTCAAGCCATGAGTGCCCCACTTCCATATGGAGACCCTCAGATCGGCCATTGTGTCGATCCAGCAAAGGGAGTTTCTTACCTTCTTGAACCCTGCTAAGGTGTACTTCTATATTCCTAACCTGGAGCAGCATCATTGACTCCTGCACTTTTGTGGCATGGGCCGACATTTCCATTTTCATGTCTTGCCTTTTGGGCTGGCCACAATGCCTTGTGCCTTCTCAAAAGTCATGGTGGTGTTGGCGGCATTCCTGCACAGAAAATCTGAGTGCACCTAGATGATGGTCTGTTTGATTCTGTTTGTTTTATGGGAGAGGTCCAGAGCAGATATTGTACAACCCAGGTGAATCACTGGCTGGAAAAACTATCCCAGTATCTTTGCCCCCTCCCAGGATTTGGAGTACTTCGGGGCTCACTTCAGCACTTGTTTAGGAGGCATGTTTCTCAACCCAAAAAGGTTGGATGACCTGCAGGAGCAGCCCAGGGAGTTCTGTTCTCATACCACTCCCATGGTCTGGGATTATCTGCAGCTGTTAGTCCATGGTGTTGACTCTGGAGTTGGTATCTTGGGCCATGGGGCACTTGTGCCCCCTCCCCCCCTCATAGAGTCACCATTTTGCTCGCTGGTTCTCTTTTCCCAGTTACTTGATTGACTTCTTCCTCTGCCCTAGAGGATCAATGAGCAATTGATCTGGTGGCTACAGACTCGCCCTCTGGACGGGATGCCTCTGAAGGCGCCTGAATGGATGGTAGCTATTATGGATGCCAGTTAGTGGAATTGGGGAGCACACTGTCTCTAGGTCAGACAGCCTTCTGATTAATCAATAAGCTAGAGTTGGCCACCTGGCCTTATTGAGATTTCGATCTTTCCTGGAGGATAAAGTTGTCTGTGTTCTTGGGCCGTGCCATAACCTTGGCTTATGTCAACAAGCAAGGTGGCACTTCTAGTGCTGAAGTAGCTGCTGAGGTGGTGGAAATGTGTTGATAGGCAGAGGATCATCTGATTGCTTTGTCAGCAGCCCACATAATGGGCCTTGGCCATTGTGCAGGCCAACTTCTTGAGTTGGAATACAGTGTATTCTGGTAAGTGAAAGGAAGCCCTCCATGTGTTTGACTTCATATTCATACAGTGGAGTTAGTAGCCTGATGGTTAGGACAGCATCCTCTGACCAGCAAGACCAGGGTTCAGATCCCATTTGTACTCCTTGGGCAAGCCATTTAACCCTTCATTGCTGCAGGTAAAACCTTAGATTGTAAGCCCGATGGGGAAATACCTAGAGGACCTGATTTGTAACTCATGTTGAACTACTACTAGAAAGGTGTGAGCTAAATACTGCTAAGTAGTAAATATTGGGGAGGATGGACCTACTAGTATTTGACCTGATGGTCACCCATGGGAATACCAAAGCAGAGAACTTTCAGCTTAGAAAGGATCCTTGGGTGGAAGACTTGTATGTCCTGCTTCAGGAGTGACCCAAGGAAGGGCTGCAGTATGCCTTTCTCCTATGGCTCTTGGTGAGCTGCCGGCTGTGCAGTGCATCTTGATGTGTCCTGCTTCTCAAGAGAATGAAACAGTTCAGCAGCCGATGATCCCATGGTAGAGTTTTTCGCAGCTGTTTTGAAGGGGCTGAAAGGCCCCTTTTGAGCCTTTTTGGAAGACCTCTCAAAGATTTGACCCTGAAGATGGTCTTTCTGGTGGCTATTGCATCTGACGGGCAGCTGTCAGAGCTACAGGCCTTATCCTATAGGGAACCTTTTCTGGTCATTACAACTGAGTCTGTCTCTTCCTTTCTGCTGAAGATGCTGTCTTCCTTCCATGTTAATCAGATTACAATTCTGACCTTCTTAGAGAAGGACCTTCCATCAGACCCCTCACTGCATGCGTTGGATGTAAGGAAAGCATTAATGAAGTATCTGGAGATTACTGATTCCTTCTGTTGGTCAAACTGCTTCTTTGTCTTTTTCAGTGGTCCGAGTAAAAGACAAGCTGTGGCTAAATCCTCGATTGCCTGCTGGATTAAGGAGGTTATTGGTTCAGCCTACCTTCTATGTGGGGAAATGCATACCCAGAGGCACTGGATATCGTTCCACCAGGGCACAAGCTGCCTACCAGACAGTGTCCACCTTAATGTCCCTGGAGGACATCTGTGAAGTGGCTACTGTTATGAAGTACTACAGGTTGCATGTGTGAGCTGGAGCAAATGGTGCCTTTGGCACGGCAATGCTATCCAGAGTGACGTCTTCCTCCCACCTTGGGTCCTGACTGCTTGGGTATGTCCCACGCATCTGGACTGGTATGTAAATTTCACCTTCTTTATATTGTGCTATATCGCCATAATTTTCTTCCCTTGAATTCTGCTAGACTAGTCCAAGACCCACCCTCGAAGACTACTACGCATCTGGGAATACTGCTGCTTCTTGATTAGATGCAGTGTCAGTTATGGGAAGAGAGCCAGCAGTTCAAAGTTGTTTAATATTTTTTTAGTGTTCTTTTTGAGTTTCCTGTGAGTTTTTCAGTCTTGCTTTCTGCTTTTATCAGTTTTGCAATAATAGATACTCCAAGTGATGACATACCTAAAAGTTGTTCTGGTTTGCTTCCACCTGCTGACTGCAGAGCATAACCCACATGTCTGGCCTGGTCTAGCAGGATTCAAGAAAAGAAAATGATCAGGTATGTAAATTTTGCCTTTGTGTACACTTGTGCACACTAAGGCAAAATTGCTAGTAAAAGAGATTATAATCAAAATAGCTTGGACAGGCTTCTATGTTGAATTTTACAATAACCCATATATTAATATATGTATATTCAAAAAGGAGCATGAAAAATTGAAGAGCAGACTTGGGGAGAGACCTTTAGGGAAAAAGAAACCACAGATGTGAGGTTTCAAAGATGCACATCTTCTTGTTCAAATATAACAAACTTCCCCTCCCCTCAAAAAAATATTTTGACAAAATCTGAAGAGAAAGTAATGCAACTTTTTATTCAGAGTTTTATCTTGTGTGTTATTTATTATGTTTTGTATTTTCGGTGTATTTTCTACTTGTTCATTTTGTTTAAAAACATTTTTGTTGCTTGCTTTGTGTGATGTAATTTAGAAAAATGGTTTATAAGAAATCCATAATAAATAAGAAAGGTATGATGGTATAAGATTTAATAAAGTACTGAATTTCATCCCCCCCCCCCAACATGAAATTAGCTGTGGAGGGTTTGAATTATGGAGCCCTCAGGGGACTGTTCATAACGGCCAAATTTGGTCTCATTTGCTGAGTCCTTCAAATGATCAACTATAGATGTCTGGCCTTCAGTTTTTTTCTCATGATATAGGGTATTGTCTCATTACTCCTGTGCATTGGGTTTTGCATACATCAGTTTCCTGGGGTTGTCTAAATTTTGTTCTGCTAGAAAATATAATTGTCATCTCTGCCCTACATTGTGGTTTCAATGAAAACGCAATGAAAAGCATTGCCATTATTGTGGTTCTTTTAAGAATATATCATAAGATTCTATACTGCATTAGGCGAAAAGGATACTGAGCTTTGTAGACCGTTTCCAACATTGGCCAAAAAAGTCATACGTACCTGGCTAGACTCCATGCTAATTTCCCCAGATCTCCTTTAACAAGTCTAACTTTCTCATGAACTTGCCCAAACCTTTTTTTTTAAATCCAGCCATGCTAACTGCTTTTACCACATTCTCTGGCAACTTCTGCTTGTTTTAAAATGTACTACTTTGTAACATCATGACGTCGTCCTCTAGTCTTTGAATTTTTTCAGGGATTAAGTAATTGATTTGCGTTTACCTGTTCCGTTCCAAGAAGGATTTTATAGACCTCTATCATATCTCCCCACAGCCTTCTCTTCTCCAAGCTGAAGAGCCCTAACCTCTTTAGCTATTCCTCATAGGAGTGTCATCTATCCCCTTTATCTTTTTGGTTGCCCTTCTCTCTATCTTTTCTAATTCCATTGTGGTTTGTTTTTTGAAATATGGCAACCAGAACTAGACTCCAGGTGTGAAAGCATTATGATATTCTTTGTTTTATTCTCTTCTTTTCCTAACAATTCTAAAATTTGTTTGTTTTTGACAGCTGCTGCACAACTGAATAGATGATTTCAATTTATTATCCGTAATATCTAAATCCTTTTTCCTGTGTGGTGATTCCTAATGTGGAACTAGCATTGGGTAGCTATAATTTTGGATTATTCATCTCTGTGTACATCAATTTGTAGCTGTCCATAGTAAATTTCATCTATTTGGTTTCTCAGTTTCACAAGGTCCTTTGCAATTTTTTTGGAATTCACACATGATTTAACAATTTTGAATAATTTTCTGTCATCTGCAAATTTTATGACCTCACTGACTGTCCCTGCAATAGTTCATTATTACCCTTCCTCCACTGGAAATTGGACATTTGACCCTACTCTGTTTTCTATCTTAACCAGTTTCTCAGTCCATAATAGGACATTGCCTCCTATTCTATGGCTTTTTAATTTCCTCATGAGGTACTTATGAAATACTTTCTGAAAATACAGATACATGATTTTAACTGGTTCACCATTAGCCTCATGCCTTAAAATAAATGGAGCAAATTGGTGAGACTTCCTTTGGCCAAATGTATGTCCTAGATGGCATTTTGAGGTAGAAAAGACCAGCTCATCGATGCTGAAACTTAGTTTTGGAAAATAGCACCCTTTGTCGATTTTATTTTTTTAGCCATGCAGGATATTGCTTTGCAGCCTCTGAATCACCACTTCCAGCCTCTCTGGAACCATTCACGTTGTGAAACCCTGCATGATATGTTATTCCCTGTTGAATCCAAGTTTTGACCCTTGTTTAATGTAATTTCTGTGTGGCCAGTCCGCATAGTAATATGTTGTTTTATTGTAAACCGCACTGATATGTAATAGCGCGGTATATAAGAGAAGCTAAATAAATAAATAAATGATTCCTGAAACGCTGAAACCAACCCCTGTTGGCCAAAAAGGTTTGTGTCTTGACTGGATACTTGGCTTTGTCTTCAAAAAGACTTTAGACCTTGGCCTGAACTAATTTCAGGATTACAGGAGCACGCTTTTGAGCCTGGTCATCCATCCAAATTAACATTTTTTCCATCTCACTAATGGCTTCTTCACACTTTTTAGTGAGTATTGTTGCCTTCATCATAGCAGTACCTTTAGCATGCTCTCTTATGTGGGCAGCATCTTTGATGGTGTTGATTGTAGATGATGCATAGCAATGTTCCCTCTAATTTTCTGTAGGCTGTGTGCGCATAAAATATCAGCTGTGCAGCTTTTGAAGGAAGGTTAATTTTTTGTGCGCCACATGACGACACTCGGAGTTATATACTTTAAAATTTGACTACACGTCAGAATACAGTATATACACCACATTGATTGCACTAGAAAATATTGTAGAACTTGTGAAAACCATAAATACACAACAACTTTTAAATTTTAAGATGTCTATGTTTTCTATCAGAATCAGAACTGTAATTTTTGTGCGCTCTGTTGTAAAGTATGTGCGCTCGCTCGGCGAGGTGTGTGCGTGCGCACAGCTTAGAGGGAACAGTGATGCATAGCCAAGTTCACGAGCAATGGAGGTGATGATTTTAGCCACCTTCATGCTTGCAGATGATTTTCATTTTGGTCTCCAAGTCGATGACACAACGCTTGTGATAAGGCTCTCCCTTTCCACTGGCCATCATCATTAATGGGAATTAGCTTGAGTGGTTGCCACACGCTGTAATTTAAAGTGCTTTCTCGCAATTAATGAAATTTTTGTTACCTTAACTTCTGTAGATTTTTTTGTGCAAGTCTGAAATTTTCTACATAGGTCTGGATCACCGTATGTTGGGGGTCCTTTCTGTAATTTGTACTCTTTTGCTGCTGTGAATGAGCTTGATCTTAGCTGATCTCAGAAGCTAAGTAGGGTCGGGTCTGGCTAATACTTGGATCGGTGTTGACCTTGGAATACCAGGTGCTGTGGATTTACTATGCAGAAGAAAGACCTGGCAGCCTACTTCCAGTCGCACTTTACCAAGAAAACTCAGGGGCTGGGTCGCCAGGAGTTAACATTGACTCAACAACACATACTTTTGCTTTTCATCACAGTGTTCCATTAGTTTTCTCCTTCCACGAGGTCTCCAAGATGCCAATTATATCTACCTCTTCATTCAGTGCTATAGATTCTAACTCTCCCATTTTATATTTTTTAGCCTTCCTGTATTTGTATATTGACATTTCAAAGTATGTTTTCATTTGTTTACAACCTGCATAGCTGTTGACAGGATAATTTTTAATCTTTCAATTCTGTCTTCTCTCCACTTGAAGGCATTTGGGCTACTATTGCCTTTATTGCAATCTCTCTATCACAATGCCTTAACGTCCTTATTTATTTTTTTAATAATATCCAGAATATCCTACTTCAAACTATGTGCTGCTAAGTGACTGTGAGCTTGCACATTATTCACTTCAGTGTAAAACCCACTAAAATAGTAGTTTTGTTTTTTCTTTTTTCTTTTACTTTATTCTTTCTCCCCTTAATTCATTTGTACCTGACTCTGGGGGCATCTTTTTTCCTCCCCACAGCTCAGCCAGGGCTGCAGCTGTAAACTCTTCATCCGTTGGGCAGGGGCAGGTGCAGGTGTCAAATTTTTTGGTAAACAATTGGCTGGGATATTTCTGTTCCTCTGCTAGACCTTCCACCCTAGAGATGAATGCATGTCTATTAAACTGTGTACAGCATGTTATGGTGCTGACTAGATTAACATGGGTGCTGTATGAATCTGTATTAGCATTTATATTGGTGTTCAACAGAAAATATTTTTCTAGTGCTGTCAATGCACTTGGAAGAAAAAGCATTGCAGAATAATTCATGGTGATTGAAATTAAGCAGCTAAAAACCTCTCCTTGGTTTCACCCTTCAGGAGCGCACATGATACTTCTTAGTGACATATGAGAAAAAATCAGTTATTTCTTCCTTTACAGTGATGTAAAGGAGCAGACCAAAAAAAAAAAAGCGTTCTCGCGTTTCCTTGGCCAACTGCAATTACTCTTACTGTCTGTTACGTTTTGCTGTTCCCTCTGTTTCTCCAGTATGAAATGAGTTCAGCACTGAGATTTCAACAAGACAGCAAGTTTCTTACACAGCTGTGAAAAAAAGAATCTGTAAAAAATGTGAAGCATTGTGAATGTGTGCGTTAAATAAAGCAAAATGGCTCAAAGTAGTCCTGTAGGTATGGCATGCATGAAACTTCGATGCAAGTATTGAGGGTTTTTTTTCCTTTTTTTGGGCCCTTGGTTTTACAGAAAGTGGTTTTTTTTTTAAAATAAATGTTTCCTTATCAGACCACTCCAGACAAGTGGGTTTTGCTCCCTTGCTGGCAGATGGAGGAGAGACTTTAGCAACTTTCAGTAGTCATAACTTGCTACATTCTCTGGTGCAGCACTGAGAGAAGCTAGTATTTGTCTGCCTCTAGCAGGTGACTAGATATTTGGTCTGGTGTAGCAGTGTAGATAAGCCTGTCTCCCCTGGCCCAGAACACAGTCCTGTTGATTGTGTGACTAAGACCTGTGTTTGCCCAGTGCTGCTCAGAGTTTGACTATGCCCAGTCTCCTTGAGCTGGCAGTACCTCACAGAACCTCTGAGGAAGATGGCAAGTTGGGCCAGAGCTCCTCTTCCCTCTTGCTTTCTTCTATCTGCTTGCTGAGCTTTACTTTATTTTATTAATTTAAAAAAAAAAAATTCTGAATATTTTCTAAATTCTTTTTCTTTGCCCATTTATTTCTGTTGGACTGTATTTGGCTCTCTATGCTACATTTAATAAGCAGGCCTTGTTTTTGACAGCACAGGGTCTCTTAGATCTCCATAGGTGGTTGAGGAAGCCCTGCTTGGGTTTCTGTGACAAGCCTGTCAGGTTTGGGATTCCCTTTTCTGGTCTCCCTTTTTGCCGAGACGTGTACCATTCTTTTCAGTTGTGGGTTTTTTTTTCTTGTCCCCATGGAGGCTTGCATTTCCAGCGCTTGGCATTGTACACCTTGTGGCTCTCATTCAGGGTCCGCACTGTGGTGGTCTTTTTGCCCCTTGTGTGATGGAGGTGCCTAGAGCTTGACTATTTTTTTCCCAGCATTGTATGAGACCCTCCCATGGGTCCCAATGAGTATTCTAGTGCTACCTCTGAACCCTCTATGCTTGTTCAGCCTGTGGGATAGATGACCCTCTTGGAGGTCCACCAGGTGTGTCTATTCAGCAGGACAGGAATGAATTGGCCTTAGGCTGGCCAGCAGGGCTCCCTCTCTGATAGTTTTGAGCAGCAGCTACTGAAACAGCTCACGAGCTGTTTTCAGTCATTTGTTGTTGCTAGACAACCCCCTTTTCAGGGCTCTGCGGGGCTCTTCCACAACTGTCTCCCAGACAACACCCCCACACAAAGAAGATTTAAATGCTTCAACAGAGACCAGTTCCTGCAAGACACAATACAAAACCTAAACTCTGAAACAGATGACCTAGAAGCACTAATCACCAACTGGAACACCACCATACACAATGCTGCCAAAGCAACAGACTATAGACGCAGGACACTGCGCTGCAACAAACTACAACACAAGCCATGGTACTCAAATACCATACAAATTGAAAAGAGGAACCTCAGAAAAATAGAACAGAGATGGAGACAGAACAAGTCACCCGAGACCTACGACCTATACCTAACAAAGCAAAAACAATACAACGAATGCATCAACCAAACAAAAAGGGAATACCATACAAACATCATACGCAACTCCAACAACAAACCCAGAGAACTATTTGAAATCGTAAAAGCCCTCACCAAGGATCAGAATACCAAAGAAAAAGTGCAAATAGACCCACAAAAATTTGCGGACCACATACAAGAAAAATAGCACTCAGCAGAACAAACTAGACCCAGCCCAGCCCCAAAGACTAACACACCCTTGAACACCTGGGATACATTCAACACCCCATCCACAGAGCAACTCTCCCACATCATTTCAGCTATCAAGACAAGCACAGCCCCCACAGATCCCTGCCCAGTACCCTGGATCAAAGCCACCAAATCAAACTTCATCCAAACCATCCACAAGATAGTGCACTCCTCCCTAACCCAAGGGCGCATGCCAAACCAACTGAAGCTTGCAACAATAAGACCTATCCCGAAGAAATCTACACTCGACAAGAACAACCCAGCAGCATACAGACCCATCTCCAGCATACCCCTCTTAGCAAAATAATCGAAAAAACTGTACAGCACCAACTACAAGAACACATAGACAACCATGCTCCCCTGGACAACAATCAACACTGGTTCCGCCCCAACCATGGGGTAGAAACACTTCTGATAGTCCTCTGCCACATAGACAACACCAAGAAAGGCATCCTAATGATCTTCATAGACATCTCATCTGCATTTGACACAGTTGACCACAAGACTCTATTGGATAGACTGCAGAACATCGGTCTACAAGATGCCACCCTGAATTGGTTCCACTCATACCTGATTGACAGACAGATACAGGTCAAGGTAGCACACAACACATCCCGACCCATAAAAGTCAAACAAGGAGTGCCACAGGGATCACCTTTCAGCTCTACTATTCAACCTATACATCCAACCAATATGTGACATCATGAAGGAGCACCACATACAATATACAATCTACGCAGATGACATCATGATCTACACACCCATCTCAGTCGACAACCCGGACTACTCCAGGATAACAAACTGCCTCTCACAAATGACAAACTGGCTCAAAAAAAACAACCTATCAATAAACTACAGCAAGACGGAGGCACTGATCATCATGCGGAACCCTGACTTCATCCCCCCACCCGACATCAAAATAAAAGATGCACTCATACCCATAAAGTCAGAAGTCAAGTACCTCGGAGTCATCTTGGACAAAGAGCTTGACCTCCAAGCACATATAGCCAAAACAACCCAGAGCGCATACTACAGAATGCGACTCATCAGAAGACTCAAGCCCCTCCTCGACCCAGAGCACTTTCGTACCGTTTGCCAGGCACTAATAACCCCTCTACTTGACTTCTGCAATCCTATATACACCGGGCTACCAAAGCAGACACTCAGATCGCTACAACTGGCCCAAAACACAGCTGCCCGCATTATATCTGGTACCACAAGACAAGATCACATCACACCCATACTGAAAGAACTGCACTGGCTCCCAATCATCTCACGCATCAAATACAAAACTATCATAAACATATTCAAGATCAAACACTCCTCTGCCATAAGCCTACACACACTCATACAACCTGACACAAGCACACGACCAAGGAGCAGAGGCACCTCCAATCATGTAAGCACCCCAAAAGACTTCACCAAGACCCGCAAAGACACCGCACAACGAGCACTCTCCCTGGCTGCTCCGTCCATCTGGAACTCCCTCCCAGACAAACTGAGACTAACCACAGCAATCAAGGACTTCCAAAAACAGCTGAAGACAACCCTGTTCATCGAATACTATGGCCTCACCCCTTAAGCCAACATTCAAGACAGAACTTCGGTCCCTCCCACCACCCCAAGACTGTATATAAGATTGTATAATAGCTCACGATGTATTATAGCACACCATGTAGAAAATCCAACTCTAATCAATCCCCCCCCTACACCTACACACCACTCTCTCCACTGCATGTAGACACTTGCCCGCCCCTTAATTGTTTGCCGTCGAAACCACCTTGATTGAATGATAAGGTGGTATATAAATAACATTAAATAAATAAATAAACAAACAAACTGTCAGGGGTGTTAAGCATTGCCTGTATGTTCCTCCAGGAACCTAGCCTTATCCCCTAAGGAGGTTGGTTGGGATACTGAAGAGGATGCTTCTTTTTTCCCTCCATAAGGTGAGTCTGAGGAGGAAGGGAAGCTTCCACTTATGGAGGGCAAAGATCCTTCTGTGATCCACCTGTTTCACAAAGAAGATCTTTCAGTACTAATTCAGGACCTGTGGTGACTTTATACATTGTGGAGCCTGCCCCTGTGATGGCATCACAGGTGGACCCTATCTTGGAAGGTATCGGGAATATTTCTGACTTCTTTCCTTTGACTGAGCCCATGCAGCAGCTCCTGGTCTCCCATTGAGAAAATCCATAGCTGGCCTTAAGGGGCCCTGAGGTTCTCTCTAAGTTGTATCTCCTGCCCCAGGAAGAGCTGGATCAGTTTTTTGGGCTCTGATGGATGCCCACAACTATCCTAATGGAAAGGGGTACTGTGCTCAAGGAGTTTCATGATGGTAAGACCAGAGACCCTCCTTAAGAATGCCTTTGTGGCCTTGCCCTTGGGCTCTCAGGCAGCCTTGTGTGCGGGTCTGGTAGCCATAGCAATGTTATACTGGGTTCTCTGTAGCTGCTGAACAGCCTGAAGACTGCCATATTGGACTGTAGAGCCCCTTACATGGTGGATGCCCTCTGACTTGATCAGGATCTCCTCCAAGTCCATGGCAGCAATAGCTGTGGCTTCACAGTTGGGTTAGTTGGTGCGACCTCCAAGTTGTGCCTGAGCAAGCTCCCCTTCAAGGGCAGGTTATTCTTTGGGGAAGGATCTCAAAGTTAGTGAAAGAGCTTTGGGGAGATGTGCCTTGAAGGCTCCCGGAATGGATGCTAGGTCTGCCTTTTGAAGGGTGTTGCGTGGAGCTTGGAGACCCCCTCGGACTGCTAGTTGTGATAGGAGTTATTGCATGGCCCAAGAAAGTGCATTCTTTTGGAGCTTTCAGCAATCTTTGGTCCCACTGGAGCTGGTAAACCCCCTCAATGAGATTGGGCAGATCCCGTCCATGGTATAGCCAATTGGTGGGCTGCTCTGGTTGTTCTTAAGTAGTGGACCCATATTGCATCAGACAAGTGGATACTAAAGATTATCAGCCAGGGATATGCGCTGGCATTTGCAGTCTCCCTGCAGCACCCAGCTCAAGTGAGTAGGAGCCATAGAAACTCTACAGCGTCTCCTGCAGTTGCAAGCTATTCTACCTGTGTTTTCCGCAGAGCATAGCCAGGGCATTATTCCATCTACTTTACCAGAGAGGGAGTTGAGTTCTCATGCATTCAACCTCATAGTGTGAAGATGAGATCTTCCAGTATGTGATCTGATGGACACTTGGGAGAATGTCAAAGTGGAGAACTTTATCAGCCTCAGGAGGGGACCTGTGGACAGCAGGTCTGAATACCCTTCTCCAGATGTCCCCCTCCCCCTTAGTGAGCCATCTCCAATGCAGGATTTGGGCTCTTCCAGGTTTAGTGATTCTAGTGTCCCCAGACTGGTGATGCAGGCCATGATACATAGATCTCTTGCTGGGATCCCATTTGTGTTACCCCAAGAGAAGGGCCTTCGGTGATGGAGGACCCCGTTCCCTTCTCATTTATGGCCTGGCCCTTGTGAGTCTGGTATGGAGCAGTAATGGATACTTTTCTCAAGGCCGCGGTGCATAGACTTTAGCTTATGTGAGAGTTTGGAGGGTTTTTGAGAAGTGATTTTACTCTCAAGCCCTGGAGACCAAGAAGACAGACAGACATTGCCACTATTTTGTCCTTACATTCTGGCTTGGACCAGGTTTGCTCTGAACTCTCTCAAGGTTCAGGTGGCAGCTCTGGCATTCTACTGGGGGTGTATTCAAGGTATGTCCTTGGCTGCACACCATGATGTCTCATTTCTACAAGGGAGTAAAGCAGATTTTGTCCTTCAGTGCTCCAGTGGTTTCTCAGTGAAGTCTTTCTCTGTTGAAAGCCCCACCCACCTTGAGTCCTTTTATATGGCCTTTCTCAAATCTTTGACCTTTTAAAGTGGTGTTCCTGATGACTCTTCGGTAGTCGTACCTTCTTTTTGTTCTCTTCAGTGGTCCAAAGAAAGGACAGGCAGCGGCCAAGTCCTCAATTGGTTACCTGATTGTTTCTGAGCACCTCTGTGAAGCACTACAGGTTGCATTTGGGGACTGGAGTGGCTAGCACTTTTGGCGCGACAGTTCTGTCCAGACCTTAGTCTTCCTCCCACCATAGGTCCTTACTGCTTTGGTGTGCCCCACTCGTCTGGACTGGTCTAGCAGGATAAAGAAGGAGAAATTTTATATATCTTGAATTTTGCTAGACCAATGCAGGACCCGCCCTCGAAGACTCTTCTATAGGTTTGGAAGCCCTGATGTCTCTTGATTTGTATTGTTAGTATCAGTGTCTGTCACTGTCAGTTATGGTAAGAGAAGCCAATACCTGTTCCATATTGTTCCTCCAGTTTAGTCCTCCACCTCTGGGTTGTGTACCTCCTCCTGCAGCTTGGAGACTTGGCAGCAGGGGAGCTGAGCTGTCAACGGGCCACCAGCTGGCTGAGCTTACACTTGTGGTGAAGCAATGGTATTTGGATGTAGCCTGCTGGTCTCTCCCATCAGCCCCAGTGTGTCCAGTCTCCATGCAGCAGGAGGACGTAGAGAGCCTAGGTGCTGGGCTCACTTGAAGAACAGATAGAGAACAGTTAGAGTAGCCCTTTAGTTTAAGGTTTAAGTTTTGGTTTGGTCTCTGTGATTTAGTTTAATTTTATTTTATTTGCTAATGGCTTAAAAAAAAAAAAGTAGCAGGTTAAGCCTCTTTAGGTCTTTGTTACGGTCCAGATTCCCCTAGCAGTTCTCCCCTCCTTGCCTGTGAGGAGGGGAGCCCTGCAGAACTCAACACACACTCCTCTGCCGGTCCCGATCTGCCGATTTGCTTCGGGGCGTGCGGCAGGAGGAAGACGTGCTCTCTCCGCAGCTGGACGCTCGCTCTTGTGCTGGGCGCTGATGCGTGAGCTGGAGCGGAGCGAGACACGGTAGGAGCAGAGGTTTTGGTGGTGTTGAAGGGGATTTTGGCAGCAGGGGAGCTGAGCTGTCAACGGGCCACCAGCTGGCTGAGCTTACACTTGTGGTGAAGCAATGGTATTTGGCACCAACTCGGAACTTTGGGCAGCGGTGGCCATTTTGTTCCTGCATGCTTTGCTGCATGGCGGCTCTCCGCTGCTCGGATCACTTCAGCGTTTAGTGTAGCTTGGTGGTCGGGGGCAAACACAGTTAAGGTTACTTTCGTTTGTTTTGTTTTATTAATTTTCTTTATCAATTACCTCCAGTGCGTTAGCTTAGGCTGATACATTACTATGGATATAAAATCATAACATAGTGCATCTTAGCAAGCGCATATGCAGGACGCAAGCATATGGGCTCCTCTGGGTGCCTGTAAGCCAGAATGGGGAAACCCAGAGTGGATGAGCTCTCTGAATGAGTTAGATGTCTGGCTTATATCAGACTGAAAGCTTGAGGCCCTGATCCCTTGGCAAGTTCAGATCTTGTCCCCAGGTATGATAACGTAGCTGTATTAAGATGATGCGCTCCATCAATCATCCCTTTAGGGTAAAGGGTGGTCGCTTGGTTTCACTGACAGTGTGCTCACTTGTGCAGTCATAAAGCAGGGGCTCTTTTATTTGCAATGACAAGTGGAAACCCTTTCTGATTCAGGGATCAGAGGTGTTCAGTCTGGGGAAGATGTTCCTGGTAACCCAGGAATTATTCTTTCGATGACTGTGAAAGGGGGAGTGTTTTCCTCTATAGTTGGCAAAGTCAGGGAAAATGTAAGCTTTACAGATTCCGTTTTTGGCAGTTAGCGTCAAGAAGATGCAGAAGTAGCCCTGTAGTGACTACTTGATGAATGTAAGATTCAAGCAAGGATATATTAGTGGTATGGTTGATGTCAGCACCCTATTATTGATGGCATCTACTGCCCTGTTGGTTATGACTGCAGACAGATATTTCTGTAGATCCATTGACAGGTATTGATGGCGTTCCTACTTCTTATTCAGGTCACGAAAGGTCTGACAGCTGCAGGAAAGAATAGTTGATGGAAGTAGGTGTCTTCTGACAGTCAGGGAGTAGCCTGGTGGTTAGAGCTGCTGCCTATTTCCCACAGGATCAACAGTTCAAGTTCCACTGATGCTCCTTGGGGAAATCAAAAGAAAAGGCCTGGCAATATATTCCTGGTTATACATTGGCAAGAAAACCCAGCAGCCGCATGTTGGAGAATCTGCTGTGGTTGGGGTGCCGGGGAAAGACGGCCTCCGGAGATTAAAGTAGGACATAGCAACGTTCTCCTAGAGCAGGGGTGGGCAATTCCTGGTCCTGGAGGGCCGCAGACCAGTCAGGTTTTCATGATGTCCCTAATGATGTCTAATGAATATTCATGGACCTATTTCCATACAATGGAAGGCAGTGGATGCAAATAGATCTCATGAATATTCATTAGGGACATCATGAAAACCTGACTGGTCTGCGGCGCTCCAGGACCAGAATTGCCCACCCCTGTCCTAGGGGGCATGTGCAGTTTCTTAATTATATTTTTAATTCCTTTACTGCAAAGGCTTGACCTGTGGGGGCGCACTGTGCTAGGGATAGTGTTTCATACACGGATACAGATTGAGGGAGTTCCTGGTATGGGATGGGGTCAAGGATTTTAAATCCCACTTGAGCCTTAAGCATTACTAGGGTTACACGGCTCTAAGCGTACTCAGTGCACGAGGACTTGGTGTAGACATGTGGGAAAGGCCTAATCGGTTAGGCCATAGTTGTGGCTGCGCAAATGTCGGAGTGCTGGCTTCCTGGTCAGGGTACCGTAAAGTTTGAAGCGTGGTTACTGGCTTCAGTGAAGGAGCCGGTTAAAAAAAAAAAAAAATTTTTTTCAAAGAGGAAGATTTTCTTCTAGAGCCCAGGGGTTTCATGGTCGTCGTGGAGCAAGTAGAGGTTTCACAGCGGCTTCCGTGGCGACTACTCAAAAACCACACTGAAAGGAGGTGGGGTCCAGGCGGGAAGTCTTACGATAGGAGGACATCTTTGGGCATTTCTTCCTGCCTGGACCCAAATCACGTCCGACCAGTAGGGGCTGGAGATCATTCGCGAAGATTATGTGCTGGAATTGGCAAGGCCAGTGCTGGCTTCGTTTGTGATGTCTCCCTACAAAGGTCAACAGAAAACTCTGGCGATTCGTCGGTTGTTAGACCAGTTTTTACAGTTGGGAGCAGTCGTTCCGGTCCCTGTAGCGGATTACGGCGTGGGTCGATACTCCATTTATTTCGTGGTGACAAAGAAAGATGGGTCCCTCCGTCCTATTCTGGATCCAAAAGGGGGTGATCCGCTGTCTTCGAGTGTTACATTTCAGAATGGAAACGTTGAGATTGGTCATTGTGGCTCTGCGCCAAGGAGAGTACTTGACTTCCCTCGATCTCACAGAAGTGTATTTACACATCCCCATCAGAGAGATGCATCAAAGGTTTCTGTGGTTCGCTCTTCCTTGGGTACATTATCAGTTCCAAGCATTGCCATTCGGTATGGCGACGGCACCACGAACCTTCACCAAGATTATAGTGGTGGTAGCAGCGGCATTACGAAAAGGAGTTCTGGTGCACCCTTATCTCGACGATTGGCTGATTCGGGCAAAGTCAAAGGCCGAGAGCGTTCAGGTTACAGACAAGGTGATGACGTTTCTACAGAGCCTCGGATGGGTGGTCAGTGCGACCAAGAGCCCCACTTAGTTCCATCCCAGGATATCGAATGTCGGGGAGTTCGGTTCGACTTGAAGAGCGGAGTGGTGTTTCTGCCGAATCATCGAGTTCAAGTACTTCGGTGGTTGGTACGCAAGTTCAGGTCCGTTCCGGTGCCATCAGCATGGACTTACCTTCGAGTGCTGGGAACTATGGCAGCAACATTGAAAGTAGTTCCATGGGCCAGATTTCATATGTGACCATTTCAGAGAGCGCTACTTCGCTGGTGATCGCATCAGTCTTACTCGCTGAGCGAACGACTTAACTATCCTCTCTGGGTCCAGCAGGCCTTTCGGTGGTGGCTGTTACCGGGATCTCTGACAGCAGGAATGCCTCTGGAACAACCAGAGTGGCTTCCCTTGCTGACGGACACGAGTCTTGCGGGATGGGGAGCACAATGCCAAGCTCTCTTCGCACAAGGCACTTGGATGGTACAGGAGAACAAATGGTCGATCAACAGGCTAGAACTGAGAGCGGTCTGCCTGGCGTTGCCAGCGTTCGAGACTACAGTGACGGGTCGAGCGATACGAGTGCTGTCTGACACCTCCGCGACGGTAGCCTACATCAATCGGCAGGTAGGTGCAGGAAGTGTGGCCATGGAAGAAGAAGAAGCAGAGGCACTATTCTGTTGCGTAGAGCAACAACTGTCCGCGATCTCGGCAGCACACATGACAGGGAAGGACAATGTGATGGCAGATTTTCTCAGCAGGGTCCGAGTGGATGCCGGAGAATGGGAGCTGCATCCAGGCGTGTTCGCACAGATAGTTCGAAGGTGGGGACAGCCCATAATGGATTTGCTGGCGACATTTCAGTCAGCAAAAAACAGGTCATCTATTCAGCACATGGCGTGAGAGGATGTCGGAAGGAATCAACGCGCTGATACGTTGGCCGTCGTCAGATCTTCTGTTTTTCCTCCTTGGGCGCTCATCGGCTGAGTGGTTCAGCGTATCAGAGCTCATCGGAGAAAGGTGGTGTTGGTGGCCCCAGGCTGGCTAAGGCGCCTGTGGTATGCTGATCTCTTTCGGTTGCTCGACAGGAATCCTTGGAGGTTACCGACGTCAGAGAATCTGTTGCTACAGGGGCCTCTGTGAATGCCTCAGGTGGATTGGTTCTCACTTACGGTATGGCCATTGAAAAGGCAAGGTTAAGGGGGGGGGGGGGAAAAAGTTACGTGGCAGCAGTCATTGTGACTTTACTTCGGGCTAGGAAAAAGTCCATGTCTCTGGCATATGTGCGTATATGGTGTATATTTGAGGGCTGGTGCTCGCGGAGGCAAGTTCGCACGGCAACAGTATCCGTTCCCTTGCTGTGGAGTTTTCTGCAAGACAGGTTTGAGGGTCTGGCAGCCAGTTCCTTGAGAGTTCAGTTGGCAGCCCTGTTCTGCTATAGAGGCAAAGTCCACGGGGTGGCTCTAGGCTCGCATAAGGACGTGTTGCGTTTTTCTTAAATCCAGATTGAGGCCCTCTCGTAGGATCTTGGTTCCGCCGTGGAATTTCAACTTGGTTTTAGGAGCATTAGTTAAGGAACCATTTGAGCCCTTACACCAGGCGTCGGTTAAGGATTTAACCTTAAAGTCAGTGTTTTTGGTTGCCATCTGTTCAGCAAGGTGGATTTCGGAGCAACAGGCATTGTCATATAGAGTCATTCTTGACTTTTTCCAGAGAAAAGGTGGTATTGCGACCAGTACTATCGTTTTTGCCTAACATAGTTTCTCCGTTTCACCTGAATCAACCGGTTTCACCCCCAACTCTAGGTTCGGCAGAGGGGAATGTCTCAGACCGCAGTTTACGCCATTTAGACATAAAGAGGGTGCTGAGTCAATATTTTAAAGTCTCAGAAACTTTTCGCAAGTCTGACCGCTTCTTTGTGTTTTTCGGAGGGCCCCATAAAGGGGAGGTGGCGGCGAAAGCATCCATTTCCAGGTGGATTAAAGAAGCGATTGCATTGACGTATCTTTTGCAAGGCCGTGCAGTACCAGTGGGCTTAAGGGTTCACTCTACTAGAGCGCAAGCGACAGCATGGGTGGAACACAGTTTTGGTTCTACCAGTAGAAATTTGTAGAACGGCTTCTTGGTCATCTCTTCATACCTTCAGTAAGCATTACCATCTGGATGTCCTGGCGGCAAACGATGCCTGTTTTGGGGCGTTGATGTTGGGATCTGGCTGGAAAGGTCCCTCCCAATGATTAGTGCTCTGATACATCCCAGAGGTGGAGGACTAAACTGGAGGAACGATAAGGAAAGAGAAATGACTTAACCTGGTAATTGTTGTTCCTTGAGGAACTCCAGTTTAGTCCTCATTCCCGCCCGGGATTGGTGTCATTAACAGTGATTCTTCAGTTGGGAGAGGTGCATGCTTACAGGTGGGTATAGCCCTTCATTGGGTCGCAGTCATCCTGATTCATTCTAGCTCCTTTCTCTCTGTGCCTGCTCTCTCTCTTGTCTATGGCTGGGCATAGGGCGGAAAGGAGAGAATGCAGCAAACAGTTCCTTTCTATCGAGAAGGGGGGTTTGTGGTAAAATAAGTTTGTGTTATGCGTTCAGATGCATATAAGGTTAAAAATTATTAAAAAGAAAAAGCTACTTATTTGTTGCTCCTTTGAGTCTGCTTTGTCAATAGTTCACTGGGCCTGATGGGAGAGGCTACATCCAGTGATGTCACGATTTTGACATGCCCAGTCTCCAAGCTGCAGGAGGAGGTACACAACCCAGAGGTGGAGGACTAAACGAGTTCCTCAAGGAACAGCAATTACCAGGTAGGTGTAATTTCTCTTTCCAATTTATGATTGGTTATTAATGTTGGTTGCTGAGGGATATTTTTTTTCCATTTTTGCTTACTGCTTGGGAAATGTTGTACTGGCTTGTCTCAGTGCTGTACCAGAGAATATACTAAGTGATGACATCATTGAAAGTTGCTCTGTCTGCCTCCACCTGCAAGCAAGGGGGACATAATCCACTTGTCTGTACTGGTCTTGCAGGAACGAAAATCATCTACTATGTAAGTTTCTCCTTTTTTGGATGTTTTTTTAATGCTGGAATTTCTTTGTTAATAGGGAACCTATTTTGATGGCCTTGAGGAGACTCTGAAATACTACAACTTACAGCAGGGATTCTCAGTAAGGGCTGTAAGAATATATGCAAATGCACATGCAACTAGTTTTAAGAACAAGGCTACTTTAAGTAGTTTGGTTAGATTTGGTTATCTACAGTCATCGTGCCCCCCCCCCCTCCATCTTTCTTTCCCATCAGCAGCTTGTGACTCCCTTTTGCTTTTGGTATGAGATAGAAGGTGCCAAAGTACTGGAGGTGAAATGGTCATGCGCTTGTGCTTGAAATACCATGCTGGAACTTGTTGATTTGTTTCCCAGGGGAAGGGAAAGGATTTTGAATTAGGCTTGCACCATTTTTGGGAGTAACTGAAGTTGAGTGAGTTTCAGATATAGGAAGTATTTTCCCCTTGGAGGGCTCATGATCTAAGGTTGTGGTAAACATTATTGCATTCATTTCAGGTATGTTGTGTACAATATCTTGAGAAATATTTGGAAATGTTCCAACTGTATGTCATCATATTTTAATAGCATACTCAAAGGTATACAACAAAAAAAAGTCTCTGCAATTTAAGACGTAATTTCTAAGGAAAAAACCTAAATATGACCTGGACAGGATTAATCGCATCCTTCACTAATATTTGGTTGCACAACCTTTGGCAGTGATGAGAGCCTCCAAATGTTTCTTGTACAAATTTATAGATGGCTACATCTGTCTGCTGCTAGTTTCTTTCACTCTTTAACTGCGATTTGTTTTAGCTCGTGAATGTTTCCAGGATTCCTTTTACCAAAGTTTGTTGTTGATCTTCAGGAGCAAGCAGGAGGTCAGTCCTCACACATGGTTGACTTGGGAGATGCACCACGCATGCATGGTCCCCTTACTGCCCAAGGGTGCCATCTTGCTTCAGTCTCCTTTTTCTACGGAGCTCACTGGATGTCTGTCCCGTTTCCACAGAAAAAGTGTCTCTTGCCTTAAAATTTTCTTTTCTGGAACGCATACTGTTCCTCTTCCCGCCCGAGCCAGCTTGCCTCTGCGTCACTCCTTGGGTTTGTTTTCTTGGGTTTTTTTCTTGTTTTTTCTCATGGTGTCTCTCGACCGGCACTTCGCACCCTTTCTGGCCAGTAGTTTTCGGACACTTGCTCCCGGGTTCAAGGACCTATTTTTCCCCATGACCTCCAGTAGCTTACTCCGGTGCAGTAAGATGATGTCCCTCACTGACCCATATGACTGCTGCCTCAGTTGCCTCAGGCCGGATCATGACAGCTCGGGCTGAGACCTTTGCAAGTCCATGTCTGCAAAGGTCATCAAGAGCCGGTCAGCTGCAGCAGGAGAAGTTGTTCCATAGATCTGACTCTGCGCCAGAGACTCCGGCAACACCACATTCCAGGACCACCTCTGGTACCTCTGTGGCCCATGATGCCCGGGCTGCCTCTGAATCCTGTGGCTATGGCTTCTCAGAGAGGAAAGAGATGGAACGCAAGAAGAGTTCGAAAACCTCAAAGACCGCCTTGGAGGATGGGTCTGGAAAAGTGGATAAATCCCACACCACGCCCCGCATTCCCTGGCATGAGTCTAAGGGGTCGGAGCGGGAGCGGCCTCACAAGCTGCCCCCAGGTAGGGAGACTGGGACCTTGGATGCCCTTGACCAAAGATGCTACCAGAGCTCGATACTGGTTTGCTGAGTCCAATCCTACCATTTGTACAACAGCATGTACCTAAAGGAACTGCCGAGGGAGCTCACCAGTTTCTCTGCAGGCCTTGGTGGGGAACCTCTTTAGCGGTTCAAGTCACTGACTTCGGCAGTTAAGGAGTGCTCAAAGTTCCTATCTCCTGCAGCATACGATGGCTTTGAATCCTTAGCCAGAGTGACCGCTGTGGGCATCAGGGCCCGACGTCAGGCATGGCTGCAGTCGTCTGACCTCGAGCAGTGGGTCCAGCACAAACTCATTTATTTATTTATTTATTTATTTATTTATTTATTTATTTAACAGTTCTTCTATACTGCTCTATTTTAGATCAGAGCGGTTTACAATTAACATCAACTATACAACACAGGGAACTTTGAGTTGTATTTACAATAAACAGGGAGATCAACTTGGAAGTAACTGGGGGAAACTATGTACATTCTATAACTCTATACATTGTATTACACTGGTACCTGATTTCAGGCAGAACATATCTACATCTTATTTACACTGGGGTCTTAATTCTATTTCAGTGGGTACATTCTGAGCGATCAGTTGATTATCCTTTTTCATGCTGAGTCTGATTGTTTAATTGTAATGAGTGATTGTCTGAGGGGCCATATGTATGGTTACTAAGGCTAGATTCAGGGTAGTATGTAGTGAACAGGTGCTGCTTTATTGCCTTCCTGAAGTGGGTTAGGTAAGTGATGTTTCGAATAGAGGTGGGGAGAGCATTCCATGCTCTGGGAGCGTAAATCGTAAAGGCCCTATTTGTTGTTGCTCTTGTGCATTTTGTTATTACTTTTGGGACCTCTAGGGTGTTTTGCATCATGGGTCTTCTATTTCTGTTCTGTGGTACTTTATGTATCATCTTGCTGAGGGCTGTGGGGGTCAGAGTGTTTGCGGCTTTGAAAGTTAAGGTTAGAACTTTGTGGAGGGTTCTTGCTTGAACCGGTAACCAATGGAGGTTCATCAGTACTGGCGTTATGTGCTCTCTCCGTGAAGCCCCTGTTAGTACTCTTGCAGCAGTGTTCATTGCAAGCTGGAGAGGAGCTAGCGTTGCTTGAGGGAGACCGTGTAGAATTACGTTGGCATAGTCAAAATGAGGTAATATTAATGCCTGATAGATCGATCGGTAGTCGCTGAAGTCGAGTAGCGGTCGGAGATGTTTTAAGGTCTTTATTTTCATGTATACTGTTTTTACTGTGTTTTTTATGTGGGTTTTCAGATCCAGATGTTGATCCAGTGTAACGCCAAGGTAGCGGATTGTGGGTTTGGTTTTCAGTTCTGTGTTGCCGATTTTTAAAGAGAGTGGAGGGGTGAAGTCCTGGTTCCTTGAGATGAAAAGGACATCTGTTTTACTGTAGTTGATTCTCATGTTTTGTGTGCTGAACCATTCTGCTACTGCCTCAAAACATCTTGTTAGAGGGGAGAGGTCTGGTTGGTTGGTCCTGAATGGGATGTATAGGAGGATGTCATCTGCGTAGGCTAAACAGTTGACCTTGAATGAACGTGCTAGGGCACATATGGGCTGCATGTAGATGTTAAACATCAATGCAGATAGTGACGAGCCCTGTGGTACACCCTGGTTTTGTAAAAATGGTTCGGAGGTTGTGGAGCCTGACCTTACATGTTGCCATCTATTAGTCAGGTATGACTTGCACCACTTTAGGGCTGTTCCCTGAATTCCTTTCTCGCTGAGGCGTTGTATGAGTATCTCGTGACTCACCGAGTCGAAGGCCGCCGCAATGTTGAGAAATATGAGGGCGAATCCTTGATGAATTTTGTCGGTTCCAGAGACTAGATGGTCAAATAGGTTGGTGAGGAGGGTTTCAACCCCATGTGCTTCTCTGAACCCATGCTGGGAAGGATCCAGTGGTGCTTCAGTATCAATATGCTGTTGGATTTGGTGCTGTACTAACTTTTCGATTACTTTGGCAAGCATGGGGATACTTGAAATTGGTCTGTATGATTCCACTTTTGATGGGTCCAGCTTGTTATTTTTTAGCAGTGGTCTGATAGATGTTTGTTTCAGACTTTGTGGAAACGTTCCGGTTGTAAGAGATTGGTTTATTAATTCGCTCAGATATTGGCTTAAGTCGCCTCGTAACTCCTTTATCCATAATGCAGGACATGGGTCATTGGGTGCGGTAGTAGGGTTGATTGCAGCGATAGTGTCTTCAATCTCTCTGTGTGATATTTTTTCAAATTTGTATAGTGGTGATGGTTGGGGCAAGATATGCTGAGAGCTGTTTTCCGCGGAGTTCGAGGTTGCACCAGCCTGGGTCACTTCAGGTTGTAGGTAGTTGGTTGCAGATGTAGTAGTCTGGACCATTTTTGACTGTAAGTAGTTGGAGTATGCCTGGGGGCGTGGCATCTGTGACTGGTCTGCAGGAGGTTCACTTATGAGAGATTTCACTATATTGAAGAGGTCGTGGGGCTTGTTTAGTGACCGCTTCAAGATGTCGGAATGATATTGTTTCCGCTTTTTTGTTAATTCATCGCGGTGTACGCTTAGGTGAGCGATGTAAGTACCTTGTGCTTCCGTAGAGTGAGATCGACGCCATCTTCTCTCGAGCCTGCGCAGGCACTTGAGTGAGTCTCGGAGGTCTTTGGTATACCATGGTGCGTGCTCTCGTTTCTTTGTTGTTTTATTTGTGGCTGGTATGCATGCAATGGTCTTGAGGCTCTCGTCCCAGGTGGACACCAATGCATCTAGGTCATGTGGTATGTTGTTGAGGAGTGGGAGGATCTTCTCTCGAAGCTCTTCTTTATTAAAGGGGCGGAAGCGCTTCAAAAAGGGTTCGTGGGCAGTGTTGGTTTTGTTGGAGTTTTTATTGTGTGTGTTAATAGGTATCTGGAATTGGATCAGGCTGTGGTCGGACCATGGCACAGGAGTTATGGTTGGTGGTATTAGTGGGGTGGTATCCTTATCCGTCTGAGGGGCGAAGATCAGGTCAAGTTTGTTTCCTTTGATGTGGGTGGGATTAATGACTAGCTGATCGTATCCTAGATCTTGTAACGCTGTCCCTTGAACTGGAGAGAACCTCTTCAGAAAACCCATATCAGACAAGGCTGCTGAGATAGAAACTGAGTTCCTGACCTGGACCAGACTCAGGAAGAAGACCTCGATGCACCCCCCCTCTCCCCGTAAGATGGCCCCAGGGAAGAAGCCTTTCTTCCCTAAAAAGAAGTGGGTGTTTGGTAATGCCCCACAGTACCAGGCCTTTTCTGCCCCACAGCAGAGGCAACAGTCCAAGGGGCAGGGCAGAGGCAAGGGTAAGGCTCTCACAAGCCTAAGACTCCTAAGATCCAGACACCTGCCCCGACCCAGCCTGGAGGGAATTTTTGATTCCTTGGTCATAGCCTTCTCTTCCCCAGGAGCCCCTCAGCAGCCCACAGGGGGATGTCTGACCCTATTGACCCACAAGTTGGTCCTCCATCACCACCGATTCCTGGGTGCTGCAAGTGGTCAAGGAGGGATCCCTCCTCCACCTGCAACAGACGCCACCCTTGTTCTTCCCAGGAGAAACTGTAAAGCCTCTCCTTCACCAGACTCTGCTCCTCACCGAGTTTGCAGGCCTCCTCACGTACAAGGCAGGGGAGCCCAACATCTCTGTGGCAAAGGCTTCTGCTCCAGATATCGTGTCCTTCCCAAGCGAACAGGGGGCCTCAGGTCTATCCTGGACCTACAAAGCTTGAATAGATTTCTGGTGAGGGAGAAGTTCAAGATGGCTGTCCCTTGGAACACTGCTGCCATACCTCCAGAAGGGGGACTGGCTATGCTCCTTAGATCTGAAGGATGCTTATACACACATCCTGATCATCTCAACCACTACCAGTACAGGGTGCTACACTTCGGGCTGGCATCAACACCAAAGGTCTTCACCAAGTGGCTAGCAGTGGTCACAGCCCACCTTAGTCTCTAAGGGGCCTTTGTCTTCCTCTACCTGGATGACTGGCTTATAAGGGGAGGCACAGCTGCAGAGGTGCACCACGCCACCAAGTTCACCATCCCTGTCCTGCAGCATCTGGGGTTTGTTATCAACTACCCCAAGTCCCACCTCTCTCCGGTGCAGTGCCTGTAGTTCATAGGGGCTCAGCTGGACACCCTCCTGGCCATGGCCTTCCTCCCTCTGGAGAGGAGAGAACGCAGGGCGCTAGCCGCAGAAGTGTAACACTGCTGGTCGGTGCACACCCGCCTTCTCCTGCACCTGCTGGGCCACATGGCCTCCACAGTCCACATATTCCCATATGCCTGCCTGCATATGAGGGCAGCTCAGTGGTGCCTCCATGCCCAGTGGACCTAAGCCATGGGCAGGCTTTGAGACAGGGTAAAAGTGACCCGCCAGCTGGCGGATTCCATCGACTGGTGGAAGATCCCTGCCATTTTCAGGCCGGGATGCCTTTCCAGGCACCCACCCTCCAGAGGGTCCTTACTACGGATGCCTCCCTGCAAGGACCTCTGCACCCAAGGCACATGGTCCCAGATGGAGTGCCAGTTACAGATCAATCTCCTGGAGCTCAGGGTGATATTTCTGGCTCTCCGAACCTTTCACTGCTAGTTGCAGCACCAGTCGGTGCTGGTCCAGGCATCCCCATAGTGGACTTGTTTGCCAACATGCATTTACCCTGCTTCTGCTCCCGCCAGCCGCATCCGTCCCAGGTGATGGTGGCTGCATTTCTCATCCCATGGACAGAAGGCCTCATTTATGCCTTCCTGCCGATACCGCTGATCGCCAAGACCCTCTTCAAGGTCCAGCGTGACAGGGCATCACTGATTGTAGTAGCCCCCTGGTGGCCCTGGCATCCTTGATTCCCACTGTTTCCCTGTCTGTTGGCAGCACCTCTGATTCCCCTGGGCTGTGCCCCAGGACTACTTTCACAGAAGGAGGGCTGTCTCCTGCACTCTATCCTGGGGTCCCTGTTGCTCACTTCTTGACTGCTGAAAGGATAGCTGTAGCTCCCTTTAACCTCCCACATGACATGGAGGCCCTTCTGGAGTTCCGCAAGGCCTCAATAAGAAGGACGTATGCCTTCAAGTGGCATTGATTTTTGATGTGAAAATACCATAGCTTGGACAAGTCAAATCTTTGTATGGAGAGAGACATCTCTGCTCTTGAGAATCTTGTCTAGGTCCTTCATAGCCATTCTGCCAAGAGCAATGCATCGTCGGTACCAATGGTATATTACCGCTCTCTTCAAAGGTTCTCTATTGGGTTGAAATCAGGACCATTGCTGGCCAATTTAAAACCATTCATTTTAAATTTTTTAACCTTTTTGTACTTTTGAATGTATGCCTTGGGTCATTGTCCTGCTGGAGAACCCATGACCTTTGACCCAGACCTAGCTTTCTGACACTAGGTTTCACATTTCGCTCCAAAACACCTTAAGGTAATCGTCTGACTTCATTATACCTTTAATACGTTCCTGGCCTCCAGTTCCCGAGGCAGCAAATCAGCCCCACAACGTTTTGGAATCTCCACAATATTTAACTGTAGGAAGGGTGTGTGTTCCCTTTATAACCTTCATTTCTTTGCCTGTAAAGATATCGCTGGTCTGCATTGCCAGAGAACAAGTTTGGTTTCATCTGTTCACAGAACATTTTCCCAGAAGGATTGTGGTTTCTCAAGGTGGGTTTGGGCAAAAACAGTGCTTTTCAAACTTTTATTCCATATGACCCCATTTTAACTGAAAATTCACTTGACCCCCAGATAATGGTGAAATCAAAATAGCAGGTCTCCAGCCTCCTTTCCCTCCCTCCAAACATCTAAAGCAGTAAGGAGAGGCAACAGCAGTACAGAGGTTCCTTGTGTCAGTGTGCAGTGTGTGCTTAGACTTCCATACTCAGCATGAGTTTCCAGTCTAGCAGGAGGCAAGGGCCTAGGAATGGTCACTGGCTCACAGGCAACATGTTGACTGGTGACTGTCACTACTTAGTATAAGTCACAGTGATGGCTCAGAGAGAAGGGGAAATGGTCATGTTTCTGTGATCCCATGCACTGATGATGTAACTCCATTTGGGGTCCCCAAGTTTGGGAACCACTGGGCAAAGATCAGGTGTGCCTTTTTTATGTCTGTCTTTGAGCAGTGGGATCCTCCTTGGCTTTCGCCCATGACATCCTTCTTTGTTTAGTGCACGGCGTATTGTGTGGGTTGAAACCACCACTCCAGATTGCTCCAGGTCAGCAAGCTCTTTATGTTGTACGTGTTGTGGTTTTGTTTTTTTTTCCAACAGGTTGCACTAACCTTCGAAGACTTGAATTAATGTTCCTCTTCCCACCACATCCCGGGAGGTTCTTGACAGTTCCATGAGCAGAAACCACCTTAATAACATTGTGAAACTGTAGACACAGGACTCCCAAGGTCTTTGGAGATAGCCTTATACCCCTTTTGAAGTTTGACTTTTGGTGATAATGGCTTTTCTGACAGTCTCAGACAGCTCTCTTGTCTTCACCATTGTAGAAATGGAACAGGGGGTAAATGTGGCAGTTTTAAACATTAGAGCTATCATTCATTGGTTGATTCAGTTCATGTCAGTACTGACAGTTGATCACAGGTGCATCTAATTTTACTGCAATGGGGATGTGGTTCTTCTGTTCACACTGATTTGAATTGTTTATAAGAGTGCTAATAATCATGTCCTGGCAATGTCCCAGTTCTTATACTATTTTGTTTATGAATTGGTCTTGTTTTATTTACTACTTTTGTGTCAAATATGTGTGCATATATAGTCCAAAGCCATTTCACTGGCCATGTTTTTTTTAAGGATATTTGACATTAAGGGGTTGAACTGCAAGTGTGCCAACAACGTTGACCACAACTGTACATTTGTACCTAAGGCAGTGGAAGATTAAATGACTTGCCCGAGATCACAAGGAGTGGTGGTGAGATTCAAACCAGGCATCCCTAGTTCTTAGCCCCCTCTCAGTCTGGGTATCTGCAGGGAATATGCATAAGGACTGAGATGACACCCCCCCTCCAATTACTGAGTCTATAAGCTGTGCAATTGATGTGCCTACAGGAAGGCTTAGAAATGTTTATACACTAACTAGACTAAATTTACTCAAATTTCATTGACCTAATTCTAAGAAAGCAGAAGTGCTGTTTTCTCAGGACAGCAAACCAGACTTCTACCTCCAAAACATGTGCACCAACTGTGCTTGCAGAAGTTAGTTCTATTATGTAATGGTACAAATTGTGACACCACTATACGTATCTGTCGTGTACTTGGCGTTAATACTTTGTATTTTATATCCATGTCAGCTTAAGCTCTGATGCAAGACTCCATCTGCTCCTTCACAAAGTATGCACCTTAACAATAAGCTTACTGTTTGCCACCATGGATCAAAAAGTGCCAAATTCACTTAGCCATGCATTGTGCTGCTTATGTGCTGCTGGCTTTCATATGTGTGTCGTTTCATTTCATTTATAAGGAGGATATTGCTTTTCAGGTTCCACGGTATAGATCCTTATTACCAGATAGGAAGGAGAAGGAAAAGGGGAGTGTTAGTCTAGTAGTTCAAACATTGGACTGTGATACCAGGATGCAACCTGAGTACACAATACGTGCCTTCATGTGGGCTTCCTGGTCAACCCTTGCACTCAACTAGATTCCATTGTGGTATTAAATGGGAAACTATGACTAGTAGTAGATCTTGTAAGCAGGTTGTACATGTATTTGCAGAGCTGTTTATTATATGTTGCTCTTTCATAATGGTAAAGCACATTGTTGCTTTTAGACAAGGGAAGCCACACTCAAAGCAAAGTAGCAAAGGCTATTCAGTTTAGAAAAACAATAGACAATAGGTGCTTGGGAGTTTAATTACTACGGGGGAGGGGGGCAGATGGCCACAATTTTCATGTTCCTTTTTAAATTTTCTCTTGTTGTACTATATTGGGAACAATAGTTTTGGAGGTGGAGGGAAGGGGGCATCGGAGTCAACTAAGCAAAATGCATGAAGCCTTTTCCCCATATAATAGGAGAAAGCTGTGGACATCTGGCTGCAGTGTAAGCTATTTTATAAACAGTATGAATGGTCTTGCAGTACTGTTTTGCATTCTGAGTGTGTTCATTTTTTATTCTTTATTTATGAATTTGATTTAAAATTGAAGGGAAAGGGGAGTACATCAAATGATATGGGGTGGTGGGAGCAAAAGCAGTGACGGAATTCAAGAAAGCATGGGACAGACACAGAGGATCACTATATAGCAAGAGGATGGAATCAAAGCAAATGGAAATAACGTCATAAACAGAGAGGGATAACCTGCCTGGAGTGGCAGGTACAGCCTTAAGCAAAGGTATAAAGTGGAGTAACCCTAGCCACCTTATTGGCAGACTGAATGGATCATGATGGTCTTTATCTGCTGTCAAGGGAGGAATGGCCTAGTGGTTCGGGCAAGTTACCTCAGGCCAGAAGGTCGGGGGGGTTCAAATCCCACTAGAGGACAGCAACCTTGGGCCAGAAGGACTGGGGTTTCTAGTCCCACAGGTGCTCCTTGTGGTCTTGGGCAAGCCACTTAACCCTCTATTGCCCATGTTCCCTATAAAATATTAGTGTATGTGTGTCATATCCCCCCCACATGTTAAATGTATCCCCCAATTGTGTTGTGACCACTTTGAAGGATAAGGTGGTATACAAAACTGTATAGATAAATACAATTTACTATGTTTAAAAAAAAAAGTGTGTTAGTGGAATACAACTGGTTTGATTTCTCTAGAGGTTTTGCTTACATTAAGGTTAAGGGAGGAGGCAGCTGTTTGCTAAGCCAGGTCCTGTGTGAATGATAACTTTCGTAGCTTCATCCAGTTTGCTTCACCAGAATATGATTACTTGAACCAGCTCCTCAAATGGAGGGCAAAAGGCTAAGTACTTGTCCACAAGTGTAGTAGCCATTATTGCTCCATTTTGTCAGTTTTCTTTATAAAACACCAGTGTTAAAAATGATTGTCACATTGCATGTGGTGACAGAATTTTCCTGGTTTAGGCTTAGCATCTTCTACCCCTCTCTCTTTGCCATTCTACTGAAGTTCAGACAGACTAGGAAAATTGTATTCATACAGATTACTCTTTTACACTTCCTTAGATTTCCTTTTTTTGCGGCCTTGTTAAATGAAGGTGGTTTGCTATCTCTACTAAAGTGAGATACAACTCTTCCTGAATGGGCCTTTGTTTGTGTCCTGACCTTTCTCTCATTTTCCTGTTCAGATCCTGCAGCAGTACTGGCTATCTGACCTTGGATTTGAACAGCCTGTGATGTTTGTCTTTTATTTTGTGCTAGAGTCATTTCTTTTGTCCTTTCCTTCTCTCTCTCCTCCCCCCCCCCCCCACACATTTTTTTCCCCTCTGATCTGGAGGAAATGTCTTGGCATTGAGCAGAATACCTTGCAGTGGAACACCACTAATCATCTGTATTTCTTTGTCTTGCTAGGCCATTTCAGATGAGTGGGTTATGCTACCTAACCAGTAGATGAAGGCAGATGAGCAACTTTCAGTCATGTCATCACTCTGTATATCCACTGGTGCAGCTCTCAGAGAAGCCAATATTGTCTGTCTGCAGCAGATGGCAAAGTGTTTGGACTGGTGTATCGGTGCAGATAGGCCTGGTTCCCCTAGCCCAATCTATGGTCCTCTGGCCTGTGTGCAGAGTTCTGTAGGCCCAACATTGCTCTGAGCTTGAGTATAGACCTATCTCCTTACTCATGAGGTCCAGCACTGGTGGATCAGAGAGTGGACGGCAGGACCCTACAGGGTCCCTGAGGAGAGGGGTTGGTCAGTTTGGGTCCAGGCCCCCATCCCCTCCTGCTGTCCCATATCTGCTTGCTATTTTTTGGACTTTGAGTTTTTTTCTGTCTTTATTTCTTCCCCATTGTTTTCATTTTATTTGATTTAAAAAAAACCTTTGCAGCTAGACCACTCAGCCCTGCATGGGTGGCTAGGATCTTCTGGCTCATTGGCCTGACAGATTGGAGATTACTTTTGCATGTTTTTCACTGCAGCCATAGCACCGAGTATTCAGCTTTTGAGTGTGTGTATGTGTGGTGTTCCACAGTGAGCCTTGTAGTCATGCTGTGTGCTCTATATTGTGTTGTCTGTGGTTCCCGCCAGGTCAGCTCGACAGTGGGGTCATTTTATCTTCTTTGCAATGGCAGTTCAGGCAACATTTTTGCTGACAATTTCAGAACCTCCTCTACGGGGGTCTGGAGCCCAATGCAGACTCTGCCTTCTCAGTGTCTCCCACAATTTTCCCACTCAGACCGGCTGCCGCCTTTGGCCGACTGATCATGGGCCCTAGGGTACTTTTCGACTGAGTGGTAGCTCATGAGCTGTTTTCAGTCTTTGCTAGCTGCATGGCAGCCCACTGCTAAGAGATCGGAGGCTTGGACTGCCCTTGTGGGGGGGGGGGGGGTAGTCTGCCACCCTCAGGCACTCTGTCTCTGCACACAAGGGTATTAAGCACTTCTGCTGCGTCCTTTTCCTTGCTCATTCCTTCAGGAGCCCAGTCTTATTGCAGTCTTTGGATGCAAAAGAAGATTCCCTGTGTCTAGAAGGTGAGTCTGTGGAGGATGGAGAAATTACCCTTTGGTTGGGAGAAGATCTTTCTGTGATCTGCCTGTTTTATATGTTAGAACCTTCTTTCCTTGTCTGAGGATGCTATGGAGGCTTTGCAGATTGCAGAACCAGCACCTGTGCAGTTTTCACCCGTGGACCCCAGTTTGGAAGATATCTGGCACCTTTCTGGCTTTTTTTTTTTCCTTTCTTGGATCCTAGGCAGCAACTCATAGTCTCTCAGTGGGAGACTCCTGAGTTGGGCCTTAGGAGCCTGAAGGTACTTTCTCAGCTGTAACATTTGCCCCAGGATCAGCTTTTCAGGTTCCCTTAGGTGGATATCCTGGTTATGATGGTAGCAAAGCTCGCAACCAATCCCGGTGGAGGGGAGTGCTGTGCTCGAAGCCTCATAATGGGAGGGTGGAGGCCCCCCTTCAGAATGCCTTTATGGCCTCTACCCTATGCTCTCAAGCTGCGTCGTGTGTGGGTTTGATGGCTGAAGTTCTTGTAAGCTGGGTTTGGCAGTTATTGGACAGCCTGTAGGTTGTGAGATTGGAGTTGGGCTGCTTATGTGGCTGATGGCCATTCGGTAAGTGTACCCTTTGGTTGGTAAGTTTGTGCCAGACCGAGTCTGCATTCAACCTACTATGGCATAGGCCACCTTCTGGGCAGAATCTGCTTTGGTATCTCCAGATGACATCTGTGGCCACCTGGTCTTCTCTGAGCACCTTTTGTAAAGCATTACAGATTGCATGTGGAGTCTGGAACAAAGGGTGTCTTTCACAGGGCAGTTCTGTCCAGAGCATTGTCATCTTCCCATCCTGGGTTCTGACTGCTAGGTTATGTCCCACATGTCAGGACTGGTCTAGCACAATGATTGAGAAGGAGAAATGTAGTAGTAGTGGTATATCTGATGGCTTTCTTTCCTTGAATCCTGTTAGACCAGGCCAGGACTTACCTTGGAAGAGTCTTTCTGTGGATTTAGTAATCTGGCTGCCATTGAATGCATGGTCAGCATTTTAATGCAGAATTCATTATGGTAAGAGAGCCAAATAATTGTTTAAGTTAACTGTTCCAAATATGGGTTGTTGATTCTAATGTTAGTCGTTTCTGAGTTTGTCTTGCTTACTACTTGGGAAGTGTAACATTGACTTCTGTCATTTTTACACCAGTAGATATACCTAACTCTCAAGGCAAGGGAGCATAATCCATACATCTGGACTGGTCTAGTAGGATTCAGGGCAAAGAATATGATTAGGTATGTGAAGTTTCTCCGTAGTACAACTGTTTATTTCTTCTCAGATTAAATCAGTCATGGGAGCTGGCTTTGGTGGCTTGGTGGGAGTGCTATACAATACTGTGCAGAGACTTGGGTTTGATTCTGCATTTTCTGTGTTAGGCAAGGTCTGGGGATGCTGGAGGCAGTGTGCAGTGTTCACTGATATCCCTGGAGGAGGGAATCCTGGCTATTGTCACTGCACAAATGATGCAAATAAAGAGAGTAACTCATTCAACTTTTGAAGGTGAACAGTTGAATGAGTTACTCTCTCTATTTGCAACATTATCATTCACGAAACATGGCCAAATTTTGCTTTAGTACTGCACAAATGATGGCACCTAAGGGCCTATATTGCATGGGTGTGGGAGGAGCTCTGGAGTGGTGTCCATGCCTGTGGACTGTTAAGGCAAGGATATGGCTAAAATATGTTGAAAGGGGATATAAAAAGGGAGAAATCTTTTGGTAGATGCACCTGAAGGTTGCAGTGCAGCAGGAAACTATTGGGGACAGAACCATCTCATCTGTTGTAGAATTTGCCCCACATTATAAAAAGAATTTGTGTTCCTTACAGGGTGGTGGAAAAAGTTAGGAAACCTGTGTGTTGGCTAAAGTGTGCTTTTGATCTGAGCAGAAATCGGTTTTCCTTGTATTTTTATTTTTTGTTGCTCTTCCTCTCATTTTGGCCTATTTTTAGCTGTTTAGCTGCTTTGTCTAGGTTTTTATATTTTTTTTTCTTGAGGTTCCCTTTGTTTTTCTTTTTTTCTGATTGTTTCTTCTCCAGGTTTTTCTTTCTCCACGCCTCCTTTCCCACTTTCCCTTCTTGCCACCCACCTCTGGTAGCCTCTGCCTTTCTGGGCTGGAAATAGCCACAAACTGCGATTAAATCTATTACTCTCAACTTGGGAACCTCCACAGAGAGCAGATGCTGTTTTCCAGTTGCAGGCAGTGGTTCTCATCTTGCTGTCCTGGATGCTGTGAGTAGCGAGTGCTGACTTTTTAAGCAGGGTTCCTATCTTTCTGCCGGGCTTGTCACAATTAGTGGGAGCTTTCTTCCAGTTTGGGGCTGCATCTTACAGTGGCTACAGTTGCATGCTCTGAATCAACTTCTCCGGTTCTTAGGTAACCTGACCATCAAGAATTTTCTACATCTGCTTTGATGCATTCTAGTTATAGTTTTTGCAGATGACTAACTTTGAATTCCTTATCGTCACTCCAGTCCAGTCCCTTTACTTCTGGGTTACGCAACCCTTCCAGCAGCTTGGAGGCTGAGCCCAACCTTTTTGGGGATGGAGCGGTATAAATACCACTGGGACCACCCACCAACTCCAGTATTCTCAGCCTCCAAGCAGCTGGAGGGTTCCGTAAGCCTGGGGCTTACTCGAGTCCTACCTTTATCTATTCCATTTAATTTGGCTTTAATTTGGTTTTAATTTGGCTTTATTTCTTTATTTTACCTTATTTTCCTTTGTTGGTTTTTTTCTGGGGCTCTGCTCCTTTAAGTACTGCCTGCTCTCTCCATCCTCCCTCCCCCCCCCTCCCCTCTTCCCCGGGACGGGCCTCGGAGGTGATTCTCTGCCTGCAGCTTCGTGGAGGTTTTCTGTCCTGCCCGGCTGCCATGTCTCCAGCTCCTGCACCTCTCCTTCGGATTCTCCACAGCACTGACTTGCCTCGCGCCGAAGCCCTTCTGGTGGCTGAGCGCTGGAGGCTGCGCCGTTAGTCAGCGTTGACCGCCGGACCCGTCCCGAATCGGAAGGACGTGGAGGCGAGACACGCTGTTCCCGGTTCCTGCGGGGTGCGATTAAACAGCGATTAATCAGCGCTTGCACAAAGAAATCAGCGGGCTTCAGCTCCGGAGTGCAGGACGGCGCCACGAATAGGCTCGCGGTCCCCCATTCAGGCTCCACGTGTTGAGGCCTACCACGTGTAGAGCCAACGGGCGGTGATCGCTGAGTCGGGCCCAGGATCCACATACAGACAGCCTTTAAAACCGCAAGTACCTCTGTTAGAGGAAAAGGAGTTTAAGCTAGTTACTTTTAATTTAATTTCAATTTAATTTCAATTTTAATTTCAGGTTTAATGCAAGGTTAATTCTATTCTTTTAGTGCATTTACTTCATTTAATTCATTGAATTTCGAACTGATTTAAATTTCCTTTAACTACCAAACTAAGGGCTCTTAGTGTTCCTCCCCGGGGGAAATATTGGTTTTTTGAGTGCTCTCAGTGGGAAGTCCCCAGCACTAAGTCATGGCGACCAAGCCTCGCTGCCCTTCCTGTGGAACACGCAGGGGCACCTCCGCAGAGGCAGGAATCTGCAGGAGCTGTGCCGCAGTGGCTGCCTCAGTGGAGCAGGAAATTAACTTGGCCATGACACAGCCTTCTCAGGGGTCAGGAGATCCTCTAGAAGGGGAAGAGGGGTCCCAGTTCCCTCTCTCTACACCCTCGGATCTGCCCACTCCTCCTCTGCCCCTTTCGCCCCCTCCCTACTGGTGCAGGGGGGGGCCGGAGAATGTTTCTCCCCTGACTTCATCCTCTTACTTCACAAGGCCTACTGCCTGTGTAAGCAGGGCTTAGGGACAGCAGAGGCTGGTCTGTCAGCGGACGACAAGTCAGCTAGATCCATGAGAGCAAGCAATCCGGAATCCGGTATTCCTCCTAAGCGTCCCCGTCTTGGTTGTGAGGAGCCTCTAGCGTCCCTCTCTCAGGGTACCCCGGAGGAGGATAGCTCTGATAAGGACTTGGACGAGGAAGCGGAGGAGCTTGAAGAAGGGGAAATCCCGGAAGAAGATCAATCCCGGATAGTTAGAGTTTTTCGTCGAGAGGAGCTCCCGGCATTGATTAATGAGTCCCTGAAAGTTCTCAATGTGGCCTCAGACACGCCAGCACAGGAAGAGGCGTTGGAGGATCCCTTAATCCAGGCCATTAGGAGATCCCAGAAGGTTTTCCCTGTCCACAGGGTCGTGCGTCAGATGATCCAGGAAGAATGGGATCAACCAGAGTCAAGCTTAAGGGGAGTCCGGGCCATGACTCGCCTATACCCTCTTCCAGAGGCAGATAAAGAGCTGCTGAAATCTCCCAGGGTGGATGCAGCGGTATCAGCAGTTACTAAGAAGACAACTATCCCAGTTGAGGGCAGCACGGCCTTAAGAGATGCTCAAGACAGGAAGTTGGATATGCTCCTGAAACAAGCCTTTGATGTAAGTGCTCTCGCCTTGCAGGCCTCCGTGTCAGGAGCTTGGGTGGCTCGGGCCTGTTTAAGGTGGGCACAACAGCTCCAGGCAGAGGGCTTAACGGGCGAAACACAGGCCAACTCGGCTAGGGTGGAATCCGGAGCAGCCTACTTGGCGGATAGCCAGTATGACCTCATCAGAAGCCTAGCCAAGAACATGGCCTCGGTGGTGGCGGCTAGGCGTTATCTGTGGCTACGGAATTGGGCAGCTGATGCTTCCTTGAAGGCACGCCTGAGTCGACTTCCCTTTAAGGGGAAGCTGTTATTTGGAGAGGATTTAGAGAAGTTAGTAAAGGACCTGGATGAGTCTAAGGGAGGCAGGCTCCCGGAAGATAGATCAAAGCAAGGGCACCCCCTAGCCCCAGTGCATACCCAGCCTAGGGACTCGCGGAGGTTTCGTCCAGCCAGGTCAAACACTTTTCCCAGGGGCCGTTTTCCCTCGAAGGGACAAGGTTTCAGAGTGTTTCGAGGAGCAGGTCGAGGTTTTGGGGCATCCTCCTCCTCCTCGGGACCTAGAAAACAACAATGAGATGACGGGGGTCCGGGAGGAAGGGCGGCCGGTGGGCAGACGCCTAAGGCTGTTTCTTCCCGCCTGGTCCCGAGTCATGTCCGATCAATGGGTCCTAGAGGTGATCAGAGAAGGCTATGCTCTCTAATTTGCAAAACAAATACTTCCAGCCTTTGTTCAGTCTCCCTGCGGTTCTTCTACAAAGAGGGCGGCGATAGGGGCAGCTCTCGCTTGCCTAATAGCGCTAGGGGCCGTGGTCCCAGTACCACCAGACCAGTGCGGCTCTGGTCGGTACTCGATCTAAAACAGGTCAACCGCTGCCTCAGGGTACCACATTTCCGGATGGAGACCCTACGTTCAGTCATAGCAGCCGTGAGGGGCGGGGAGTTCCTAACGTCCCTCGATTTGACAGAAGCCTACTTGCATATCCCGGTCAGGAAGTCCCATCAACAGTTCCTGAGATTCGCAGTGCCAAGAGGCCACTTTCAATTCCAGGCCCTACCCTTCGGCCTAGCTACGGCTCCCAGGACGTTCACCAAGGTGATGGTGGTAGTAGCGGCATTCCTTCGGAAGGAGGGAATATTAGTGCACCCTTACTTAGACGATTGGCTGATCCGGGCAAAGTCGGAAGAGGAAAGTCACTCGGCGACGACCAGAGTGATCCAGGTTCTAGAGGAGTTGGGGTGGATCATCAATCGTGCAAAGAGCAGGATGACTCCCTCCCAGGAACTCGAGTACCTCGGAGCAAGATTCGACACCCACAGGGGCAGAGTATTCCTGTCACGGACAAGATCAAGGGAGCTAAGGCTTCTAGTCCCGCAGTTTCTAGGCAGACGAAATCCCTCGGCGTGGCATTATCTTCAGGTTCTGGGAACAATGGCTGCTGCGATAGAGGTAGTGCCATGGGCCAGGGCCCACATGCGGCCGTTGCAGCGGGCGCTATTACGTCGGTGGTCTCCCCAGCATCATCCTCTGTCAATGCAGTTACCTTGTGCTCCGCGAACCAAACAGGCTCTCCACTGGTGGCGGTGCCCAAGGAATCTGGATCGCGGGATGCCCCTCGAACCTCATCAGTGGTTACTATTGACGACGGATGCCAGCCTGACAGGCTGGGGAGCGCACTGCGAGGACCAGTTCGTCCAGGGCCGCTGGACACAGTTGGAATCGCAATGGCCCATCAACAGACTGGAATTGCGGGCCGTCACCCTAGCGCTCAAGGCTCTCGAGGCCTTAGTGCAAAAAAGAGCAATTCGCGTTCTCTCCGACAATGTCACCGCGGTGGCCTACATCAACCACCAGGGAGGCACCAGCAGCCCCGCCTTGGAGAAGGAGGCGGACGCTCTATTCCAGTGGGCGGAGGTCCGGCTGCAAGCGCTTTCAGCTCAGCACGTGGCGGGTGCGGACAACGTCACAGCCGATTTCCTCAGCAGGTGCAAGATAGACCACGGAGAGTAGGAACTGGAATAGGAGACCTTCAACCAGATAGTGGCCCGATGGGGACTCCCAGTCATGGACCTCATGGCACGGTTCTCGTCAGCCAAGGTGGACAAATTCTTCAGTCGGCGGAAGAAAGAATGTCCGAGGGCTTAGATGCCCTGTCCCAAAAGTGGCCTTCGGAAGGTCTTCTCTATGTATTTCCCCCTTGGGTCCTGATCGGAAAGGTTCTCCAGCGGGTGGAGTCCCACCAAGGATTGGTAATCCTCATAGCCCCAGATTGGCCTCGCCGCCCCTGGTATGCGGATCTGGTGAGGATGATCGCCGACCAACCTTGGCGGCTCCCTTGCAAAAGGGACCTGCTGAGACAAGGCCCGGTTCGGATGCCTCACGTGGATCGATTCTCGCTTACGGCCTGGCTATTGAAAGGGCGTGGCTCCTAAAACGAGGCTATTCAGGAGCAGTAATCTCGACGCTGTTGAATGCTAAGAAGCGCTCGACCTGTCTATCCTATGTAAGAGTTTGGCGCATCTTCGAAGCCTGGTGTGCGGAGCACCGTCGGAAACCCCTTTCGGCCTCAGTCTCGGAGGTTCTGGAATTCTTGCAAGCAGGATTTGACAAGGGTCTGTCGCGCACAGCTCCTTACGGGTCCAGCTGGCTGCAATCGCTTGCTATAGAGGCAAACCCCTAGGGGCCCACGCGGACGTCTCCAGGTTCCTAAGTGCGGTTAGACGGCTACGTCCTCAACGGAGGTTAGTCATCCCCCCTTGGGATCTTAACCTAGTGCTAAATGTCTTGATCGGGGAACCCTTCGAGCCATTAAAGAGGGCCTCCTTAAAGGATTTAACCCTAAAGACAGTTTTTCTGGTCGCCATCTGTTCGGCCAGGAGGGTTTCGGAATTACAGGCGCTGTCATCTCAGCCCCCCTTTCTGTCCTTTCTCAAGGACAAAGTGGTTCTGCGCACGGTTCCTTCCTTCTTGCCCAAAGTTATCTCTCCCTTTCATGTGAACCAGACAGTTACCTTCTCGGCCGAGGGGCATGAAGGTAGGGATAGCAAACTTCGTCTCCTAGACGTCCAGAGGGCTTTGAAACGTTACCTATCTCGCACAGCGCCCTTCCGGAAGTCTGACCGACTATTCATTCAGTTCGGGGGTCCGCACAAAGGGGAGGCGGCGGCCAAGGCCTCTATCTCCAGGTGGATCAGAGAGGCGATTGCTTCCGCCTACATCCTGAAGGGGAAGCAGGTCCCAGTGGGTCTGCGTGCGCACTCCACTCGGGCTCAGGCTACCTCTTGGGTGGAATTCAGCCTAGTTCCCCCGCTGGATATTTGTAGGGCAGCGACTTGGTCCTCTCTGCATACCTTCACCAAGCACTACAGGCTGGACGTGCAGAGTTCAGCGGACGCTTGGTTTGGTCTAGCGGTTCTTCAGTCCAGTATGCCGGATCCCACCCAGGATTGAACTGCTCTGGTACATCCCAGAAGTAAAGGGACTGGACTGGAGTGACGATAAGGAAATAGTAATTAGATCTTACCTGCTAATTAGTGTTCCTGAAGGAACGACAGTCCAGTCCCTGATCCCACCCGGTTCCGGCGAACGTTAAGGCCTATTGGTCATTGAAGAGCATCGGACCGAGCGTAGGGCCGGTTCGGCATGAAGGAGTGCAGGAGAAAGCCGGCTCGGGCAGACTCAGGTACCCCCCTCCGCCCGTTGCCATTCCTCCTCTCCTCCTATGCTATCCGAAAAAAAAAAAAAAAGTTGATTGTTTAATAGTCCTTTGGGGTATTATGTTATGTAGGTTGTTGATGGAAGTTCGTTATGTCTGCTTTATCATTCGAATACTGGAGTTGGTGGGTGGTCCCAGTGGTATTTATACCGCTCCATCCCCAAAAAGGTTGGGCTCAGCCTCCAAGCTGCTGGAAGGGTTGCGAAACCCAGAAGTAAAGGGACTGGACTGTCGTTCCTTCAGGAACACTAATTAGCAGGTAAGATCTAATTACTATTTTTCAGTTGTACAGTTGCTTTCTCTTATCACACTTTCTGAAGAAAAAGAAATCTTATGAGATTGCTCTGTGTGGATTTTGTCATGCTCATATTACTCCTCTTAAGTCACTTCATTGGCTCCCTGTGCATTTCCACATCCAGTTCAAACTTCTCCTGCTGACCTATAAGCGCATTCACTGCAGCTTCTCACTACCTTTCCTCTCTTATCTCTCCCTACACCCCTCCTCGGGAACTCCGCTCTTCTGGTAAATCGCTTCTATCTGTGCCCTTCTCTTCTATTGCTAACTCCAGACCTCGCTCCTTTCACCTTGCTGCTCCTTATGCCTGGAACAAACTACCTGAGTCTGTACATCAGGTGCCTTCTCTAACCCTTTTCAAATCCAGGCTGAAAACTCACCTCTGCTGCTGCTTTTGGATTTTGACTCGCCTGATCTCCTTTTGTGTTTCCTTACCATTCCCCCTAGATATCTCCGGTGTCTACAGTTACTGCATTGTTTGCCTTTACTAGATTGTAAACTCTGATGAGCAGGGACTGTTGCTTACATGTGTCTGTGCAGAGCTGCGTACGTCTGGTAGTGCTATACAAATGCTCAGAAGTAGTAGTAGTAGTAGAATTATTTAATCTCCTATCTTTAAAAAAAGTCTGGAAACTGTTTCCCCCCCCCCCCCCCAGAATCTTAGAATGCAAAAATTGGTAATTTCCTTATCTTGCTAGATCAGTCCAGACAAGTGGATTATGCTCCCCTGCCAGCAGGTGAAGGCAGACTTCAGTTTTGCAGGCTTGCTTGCTTACTGCTTGGGAAGTCTCTTATACTGACATCTCTCAGTGCTGCACCAGTGGATACCTAATACTAAGTGATGATACAACATTGCTCTGGTCTGCCTCCACCTACTGGCAAGGTAGCATAACCCACGTGTCTAGCAAGATTCAAGGAAAGTAGATCACATAGGTAAAATTTATCCATTTTATATATTTAGATTTAGCTCGCACCTTGCCAGTAGTAACTCAAGGGGCCTTGTATTCAGGTGCAGTGGATATTCCCTGTCCTTGGAGGACTTGCAGCCTAAGTTTGTTCCTCAGGTGATGGAGGGTTTAGTGACTTATTTATTTTTTTATTCATTTAATGTTTTTTTTTTCTATACCGCTTTTATGGGAGTCAAAGCGGTTTACAAGGAACGGTTACAAAGAACTAGGGGACATAGATGTGCCCAAAGAGGCCCCAAGTAGTGGTGGTGGAATTTGAGCTCTGGCTTCCTTGATTCTCAATTCAGTTACTCTTCAGTGGCATCATACTCCTACTAAGCAGATGGCAAACAGTCTTTTAACATAATAAAATACTGTGATTTACAAAATCCCAACAGCCCTAAAATTCCTAATAATACTGAGCATTTACAAATCAGGTTAAAAAGAAGAAAAGTAAACTATTCTTATATTGTTGCAATGGTAACATGTTATCTCTGTAGACCCTCAAAAGTCCCATCATATCTCCTCATCTTAAACAGAAACAAGATATAAACATAGTTCATGCAAAACAATGTAATTCTAAGTATTTTGTGCTCATTTTCCCACTGATCTAAATATCTATTAACTGCTGTGATGTCAATGCCAACCTGTCGAAATAGAAAAGACTAAAGAGTACACCAATAAATCTATAAGTTCAGCAGCCATTATTCTATGGACTTGATCTAGATCGATATTCATGCTTTGAGGCAGCCATAGAAAAGCTGAAGCTTGACAAATTCCATGGCTCTGAACTTAGCTGAAGTGGATAGATCTAGAAGGCATAGTATCTGCTAAATGTTTGGGTCCATAGTGCTTAATTTATAACTGTCCCATACCAGTGCTGCTTCTGCTTCCTCAGTATGTGCTTCAAAATATTCCTGGCTTACGATTCAAATCTTTTAAAATCGTTATCTTTCAAGAGGCTTTCATTGTGCAGCCAGATTTGTTTACTTGTTTTTCTTGAGCTAATCCCAGTGGACAATATGAGCATATGATCAAGTCATGTAATAGGCGTGGAGAAGTAGCCTAGTGGTTAGGGCAGCAGCCTGGCTTCAGAAAGTCAAGGGTTCAAATCCCACACACACTCCTTGTGATGTTGGGCAAGTCACTTAACCCTACATTACCTCAGGTGCAAATTTACTTTCATGTACAGTATGCATTTCCCTGTCCCCTGTCGACTTACAATCTAACTCATCTTGAGCTACTTAGCGAAAAGGTGTGAGCGAAAAAATTAATTTCAGTCTAAGTGGCAAGTTCCCTCACAACTCTAGAATCAGTGGGCATGTAAAGATTTCAGAAATGTGATTCACAAAGATGGGAAAATTATTTTTTTCAGGATGGAGACCTTCCCACAGGACCAATTCTTCCACTAATCGCCAAATTTCCTTTTATGATGCCAATCACTCACCCTGAGATATGCTTCTTGGGTTAATACAGTGTCAGATATAAGAATGAATGCCTGTCCCTTTTCAGTTAATGTTTGCTTCATCCTTGGAGTATTGAGGTCCTTGGTATCTTATCATAATTTCATAAGATATAGTGTTCCACTTCCAACATGAGCAGTTTCTTATGTGCTGCAATAAACTGTTTTGCACATGATACATATCTTTTTATCTATCACTTCAGCTTGGTGCGTTTTTGTTCTGTTATTTTTTTCATGAACTTTCTAATGCCAAAATAGGAAACTCTTTACCTTCAGACAGTCTTCCCCTTGCCGATGTCCTTTGAAAAGACAAAACAGAAAACTGGAGTGGAAGGAAAAAATATGGCAAAGAGAAACAGATAATGACAGAATAATCAAGATGAGCCAGCTCTGTGTTCAAAACTTCAAGGCCTTAACACACTACCACTAGCAGTAAGAAGACAAAAAAAAATAGAACGTGCCCTGATTCCTGCTGACTCCTTACTCCTTTGCTCTTAAGTCTTGAAGCGAAGGGAGTGTATGAGTGGTCAACTCGTCCTGACATTGAATTTGATAATATCTTATTAAAATAGTTCTGGCAATCAAATCTTTCAACTTTGAGAAATATGCACTTAAGTTTATTCAGGAATACGAGACTAATTGCCCTTCAGTTTCCCACTAGGCTACTATCCTTCTTGACAACTTCTTTTCATTTAACAGGACTCCTTACATTTTGTTCCTCCAGTCCGGTCCTGGCTTCTTAGGGTATTCATGCCAAACCAGTAGTTTGGAGACTGAGCATGTCATGACTTTCATGACATTCACATAAAATGACTGCTGGCTCCTCCCACCAGCCTCCAGTATCTGTCTCCAAGCAGTGAGAACTGTGAATCCCCTAGCTTGGACTCATTAAAAGAACAATTTAGGATCTATTTAACTTTATTTAGTTAAATTTATTTAATTTTATTTTGAGTTAATTTGATCACCTGCAGGGAGTGCTGAACGGCTAAGGGAGCTTCAGCAACTCATGCTTGAGATGTACAGTGCTTAGCTGGAGATTTAACTTTGGAGCAGGCACTTGGGTGACCTCCTGGGACCAGAGGACTCCTCTGTGGGGGAGTTCTTTGTTTGTGGTGTTCTTTTTTGGAACCGGGATCGGCTGATTGAGAGCCAGCAGCGCACCGCGCTTCAGACAGTAAAAACAGCTCCCAGTCAGAACAGTGGCTGAAAAACACATGCACGTTGAAGGGTAAGGAGGAGTCGCAGCGCAGAACACCAGTTTTCGCTTGACCCGTTGCAGGAGGTCAGGCTGGGGAAAAGAACATGGATTGCACGGAAGAGTGCAGGACCTTTGGGCTCTCCCCAGAGATAACAGCCGTGGCAGAGATAGCAGTAAGTGCAGGGGCAGGGGAACCTCCTGCAGCTAAAGGCCCCAAGGGTAAGAAGGCCCTGGCGCGGAGGAGTGGCCTAGTGGTTGGGGCAAGGTACTTCAGGCCGGAAGGTCGGGGGTTCAAATCCCAGCATCCTTGGGCCGGAAGGACTGGGGTTTCTAGTCCCACAGGTGCTCCTTGTGGTCTTGGGCAAGCCACTTAACCCTCCATAGCCCATGTTCCCTGTAAAATAGTTATCTCCAAGTTATAATGCCCTGTTCAATGTAATTTCAGTTTGTTCAATGTAAACCGCACTGATGCAGAATAGTGCGGTATATAAGAGAATATAAATAAATAAATAAATAAAAAATAATAAAATAAATAAGTTAAGGGTGGTGCCTTACAGGTGGCTCAGGAAGTCAGCCCTCAGGGGGTGTTTTTGCCAGGTGAATAGTGGTGTACCCCAGGGATCTGTGCTGGGTCCGCTGGTTTTTGACATACTCATAAATGACCTGGAAAAGGGAATAACGAGTGAGGTTATCAAATTTGCAGATGACACAAAACTATTTAATGTTGTTAAAACCCAGGAGGATTGTGGAAAATTGCAAGAGGATCTTGATAAATTGGAAGACTGGGCATCAAAATGGCAGATGAAATTTAATGTGGACAAGTGCAAAGTTATGCACCTAGGGAAGAACAACCCAAACTATGGTTACACGATGCAAGGTTCCACATTAGGAACCACCGCCGAGGAAAAACATTTAGGCGTCATCGTGGATAACATGTTAAAACCCTCGGCCCAGTGTGCAGCGGCGGCCAAGAGAGCAAATAGAATGTTAGGTATCATAAGGAAAGGAATGGAAAATAAAACAAAAGATATTATAATGCCTCTGTTCCATAGTGAGGCCGCACCTTGAATATTGTGTGCAATTCTGGTCGCCGTATCTTAAAAAGGATATAGCGTTATTAGAAAAGGTTCAGAGAAGAGCCACCAAAATGGTAAAGGGGATGGAAGGTACTCCTATGAAGAAAGGCTAAAAAGATTAGGGCTCTAACCTGGAAAAGAGACAGCTGAGGAGAGATATGATAGAAGTCTATAAATTAATGAACGGAGTGGAATGGGTAAACGTAGATCGATTGTTTACATTATCAGAATATAGAAAGACTAGGGGACATGCAATGAAGCAACAGGGTAAACTATTTAAGACAAAAGAAAATATTTTTTCACTCAACGTGTAATCAAACTCTGGAATTTGTTACCGGAGGATGTAGTAAAGGCTGTTAGTGTAGCTGGGTTTAAAAAAGGTTTGGACAAGTTCCTGGAGGAAAGGTCCATAAACCATTATTAAGAAGGGACCCAGGATATCAATGCTTGACCCAGTACAAGCATTATGGAACCTGTCTCTTTTGGGGAAACTGCTAGGGTACGTATGACCTAAATTGTCCACTGTTGGAAACAGGATACTGGGCTTGATGGACCTTGGTCTGACCCAGTATGACATATCTTATGTTCTTAATTTGTGCTGTTGCTGCACAAGGCATTTTGATCGAAGCAGGAGGCAGGAAGATCACTGGCGGTTCCGTGAGGAGGAACCAAGCAGTCCTTTGAGCAAGCCTCAAATGCTAGGGGAGTCAATGGTGCAGCCCCAGGACCCAGTAAGAGAAGAATGGAGGAAGTTCTCTGGGAGGAGGCTTCACCGGAGGAGGTTCCGGAGGAGGAGGATTCTCTGGACTCGGACTTGGAAGAAGGAGAGACCCCTGAGTCAGAGGAGTCTTCGCATTGTCCAGGTTTCCCACAGAGAAGAGTTGGTGCCGTTGATATCACAGTCCACCAAGGTATCGAATGTTCAGATGGAGGCACCAGAGGATCTCTGAAGGACACACTATTCCAAGTGGTTTGAGCAACTCGGAAGGTGTTCCTGTTGCAAGTCATGTGGCGGATGATACAGGAGGAATTGGACATGCCCAAGGGGGTGCTTGGAGGAACTCTGACGATGTCCCACCTGTACCCACTGCCGGATCGGGCCAGGGAGCTCTGGCAAGCTTCAAAGGTTGATGCAGCAGTTTCAGAGGTAACAAGGAAGACCATGATCCCCGTTAAGGATAGTTTGGCTGTCAAGGATGTGCAAGACTGCAAGTTGGAAATGCTCCTAAAGCAGGCATTTGACATCAATGCTTTGGCATTGCAAGCATCAGTATGTGGCGCCTTTGTTGCCTGGGCATGTTTGAATTGGGCACAAGGTAGCTTGGAGAGCTCAGAGGCAGAACAGATTTGGCCCTTGGAGGCAGCCAAGTTGGCGTCTGGGCCAGCATACCTAGCTGGTGCCTTCTATGACCTGATTAGATGCTTGTCCAAGGGTATGGCCTTTGTAGTGGCAGCAAGGAGGTATTTATGGCTCCATAACTGATCAGCAGATGTGTCCTCCAAGTCCAGGTTAAGCAAACTCCCATTCTGGTTTAAGTTTTTCTCTTTGGAGAGGATCTCAAGAAGCTGGTTAAGGATCTGGGGGAATCCAAAGGATGCAGGTTGCCAGAGGACAAGCAGAAGTCAGTGCAGTCTTCTTCCCCAGGACGAGGACAGCCGAGAGATTTTTGCCGGTTTCTGTTTAACAAAGGGGCCATTTCCCTGCCAGGGGGCAACTTTTTCAGGGCTTTAGGGGCACCGGAAGAGTGTTTTCCTCTGGCTCGGCTCCCAAAAAGCCGCAATGAAACGAGAGAGGACCAGGCAGACTTAGTTTCAGTAGAGGGTCAGCTACGGGATTTTTGCAACGCCTGGACCCGCATCATGACAAACGGGTATGAACAAGAGATCATCAGGGAGGGGGTATGCCTTTGTCAATTCCCCCTGCAAAGCGCTACAAAAGCAGAAGGCAGTGGGGGACACTTCAGCGATTTGCTGAGGCTTCAAGCAGCGATTAGATGCTCCACCAGACCAATGCGGGTGTGGTCGATACTTCATGTACTTCATAGTTCCAAAGAAGGAGGGGATCCTTTTGGCCCATCTTAGACCTCAAGTATGTAAATCAGGCTCTACGGGTACCGTGTTTCCACATGGAGACGTTGTGGTTGGTCATAATGGCAGTGCGAGAGTGGGGGGGGGGGGGTTTGATGTCCCTAGACTTCACCGAGGCGTATCTGCACATTCCAGTGCATACAGAGAGAGCACCAGAGGTTTCTCAGGTTCGCGGTACTGATGGGGCATTTTCAGTTTCATGTTCTGCTGTTTGGACTGGCTACTGCGCCTCTGACTTTTACCAAGATCTTAGGAGTGGACCAGAATGCCTTCCTGCCGCAGCCCCACTGCTACCACCACCATCTCGATGATTGGCTCATCAGGGCAAAATCCCACAAAGAGTGGGTGATGGCACGGGTCGTAGTGTTGCTGAAAAGTCTCAGATGGGTGGTCAATTTTGCCAAAAGCCGCATAATGCCGTCACAGGACCTGGATTACCTTGGGGGCTCGTTTCCAGACGGATGTGGGATGAGTGTCACTGCCAGTAATGAGAGTGCACAAGCTCCAGGGATGTAGAGGCCGATGGCGTGGAATTATTTACAAGTGTTGGGCTCCATGGCGGCATCCATCAACATGGTCCATTACAATGGGCACTGCTTTGCAGATAGGCTGCACAGGTGCACCCTCTCTCCAACACAGCTGCCGTGCCCGGAAGAGGTGTAGCAGGTACTACTGTGGTGGCTACAAGACCACATGCTCCTGAAGGGCATGCCACTGGAAGCGCCCCAATAGGTTTAGCTCACTACGGATGCCATCCTACTGGGCTTGGGGTGCTTTGCAAGGCCAAGTTTGTGCAGGGCCTCTGGTCACAGCAAGAGGTGTAGTGACCCATAAATCAGCAGGAGCTGAGAGCAGGGTTTGGACCCAGTTGCTGGGGAAAGCAGTAAGGATGTTCTCTGACAACTCCATGACCGTAGTGTAGAGCAGTTGCCAGGGCGGCACAAGTAGTGCACAGCTGGAAGAGGAGGCCGAGCCATTGCTAGAATGGACAGAGCAACCTGCTGACTGTCGGCAGTGCACGTGGCTGGACGAGAGAATATAGAGGCTGATTTACCTCAGCAGAATGCGGATCGATCCGGTGGAATGGCAGCTCAATCGGGGCATCTTCATGCAGTTGGTAGGTAGCCAGTAATGGACCTGATGGCAGACTGCAGCTTGTCCAAGGTAGTTTGGTTTTACAGCAGGAGAGAGCACATGTTGGAGGGGCTGAACGCGCTCGTCCAACCATGGCTCACATAGGGGCTCCTGTATGTCTGTCTTCCTTGGCCGTATAGTACAGCAGAAAGAGGCGCATCCAGGACTGGTGCTTCTGATCGTCCCGGATTGGCCACGGAGGCCGTGGAATGTGGATCTGGTCAGAATGATGGCCAATCGACTGTGGCGACTCCCAGCTCGGACAGATCTGCTGGTTCAGGGCCCCATTCCAATGCCGCAGGTGAATAGATTCTCGCTTACGGCATGGCTCTTGAGAGGATGTGTTTGAGAAAGAGAGGCTATGCTCCTGCAGTGATAGCGACCTTGCTGAAGGCGCGCAGGCGGTCTACTTTGCTGGTGTACATTCGCGTATGGAGTGTGTTTGAACATTGGTGTGAGGGACACTGGTGTACTCCGATGTAGTGCCAGAGGTAGAGACTAACTGTTAGCATGTGACTTCCCAGCTGCAAGAAGGTTACCTAGTTCACATGGACTGGGGGATAGGATCACGTTGGGGGAGGGAAAAAAAAAAAGAAGAGAAGAACAGAATCCGCAGACGGGGAAGCTTCCTTCTGCAGGATGGAAGGGGAGTTAAGGGCAGAAGTAACTGATCTCCAGGAGCTCTTTTTCCATCTGACAAGTGAGCCATGGTTATGGTAGTTCGTTAATTTGAATGGTTGAATTAGAGGGTTACATTAATGATGGTTGTTCCCTTGAGTCTGCTTTGTCAATAGGATACTGGAGGTCAGTGGGAGGAGCTAGCTATGGCATGCTCAGTTTCCAAGCTGCTGGTTTGGCATGAATATCCTAAGGTGCCGGGACTGGACTGGAGTAACTCAAGAAACATCAGTTAGCAGATAAGTCTAATTTCTTCTTTATTAGTGCCTATTTACTGCCTTTCATGAATCAAAGCAGTTTATAAGGGACTCAGAACAGGTAACAGTTACATTTAACAGTGTTGACATAATTAACAGGCTAATACATAATATAACTTAACATGAGTTATAGTTAACATGGAGTGAGAGGGGGTGAGGAAAAACAACTTAGGCGTACTGTTGATTTACATAAGAGAGCAACAAGCTCATTGGAGAGAAATTGTTCATAATACTCGTCATGTAGTAGGGTATGAATGTTTGATAGAGTAAGTTGTAAGTAGTGACTGTTCTGTGGATTCTGTGGTTCTTTGTTACAAGAATGTTTTTCCTGCACTTTCATAGTTTTCCATCTCCCCTTTCCTCCCATACGTTTCTTCTCTTCATTCTTGCTCTCCTTCTACCATTATCATTCCTCTTCAGTTCCCAGGACAAATCAGAGCACCTGCCTCCTGTTAACATTCCCTTCTTCTCCCAATTTTTTTTCTTTGCTTTTAAACATGTATCATTCCAAATGTCCTCAAGCCAGCAGAACAGCCTTTTATCTCCAAAGTCCTATGTTTAGTTTAGCATCTCGGCTTATGGCTGGACGCTATACAGTGTATTTATAAGTTCCCTCGTAAATACTCAATCCCATGGCTTTTGGTGTTACTGTTGTTCTCTATCAGGGACTGTCATCCAAGTCCTTAGGAGTCACCTAGCCAGTCAGATTTTTCAGGATAACCACAAAGAATATGCATGAGAGAGATTTGTATGCACTGCCTCCATTATATGAAGATCTCTCTCATGAATATCCTTTATGGTTACCCTGAATACCTAACTGGCTAGGTGTGTCCAGAAGACTGAGTTGAGAATCCCTGCTAAAGGCTTGAAAGGCTTGCCAGCAGGGAGACAAGTGGCACGCTTCTATCCCCTCCATCGCTGTCTGGTTTGAATTCAAGCATGTACTGTACCGGAGATAAGTCAAAACATATAGACAGAGGAACAAACCAGTGTTAAAATGGCACAGTCAATTTCCAACATGCTCAAAAAGTACGAAGAAAAAGAAAAAAGGGTGTGGGATGGAGTCATGCAGGGCTGGTGCTAGGGTCTCTGGTGCTCCCTGCAACCTACAGATTGGCACCCCCCTCTCTTATTACCATTAATGAAAGGCTGCACCTCCCCCTTCCCTAAAACTCCTTTGTGAACTTTGCTCACAAGATGCTAGTATTTCTCCTTCAAATCAAATATTGTAACAAGAAAATTGCAGTGAAGGAACAAATGCATAGCTGGAATAAAAAGAAGTACTAAGGAGTAAATATTTAACATTGTATGAACAGGCTGCGATAGCAAATGTGATCAAAGTAAACACAATGGTGGTTATTCTGTACCACAAATAGCAGAGGATGGATGTCTCCGCTATTTGTGCCCTTCTTGCCAACGTCTAACTTCCCTGTCGATTTTACGGGGAGGTTAGATGGGGGCGGGGAAGGGGTGGATCGGGGGTGGAGGCGCGTTGTGCAGTCATCTGCCCTGAACGTCCAGGGCCTATTCCAATGTTGATCTTGTACGTCCAGGGCCGACAGCTTAGATGGGGAACTTGCAGGGGACGGCAGCCCAGGGCTCAAAAGAGGCGGCAGGGGGCAGAGGAAATTCCCTGCAGCTCGACCCTCGCCTTGGGAGGCCAGATTGGGGGTCAGGCTGCAGGTAAAGCTTTTTTCTGTGCTGGTGCCGGGGATCGTGGATGCCATGGCGCTGCGGCTCCTTTGTTAAAGCCCTTACTGAGTTAGCCAGGGACAGGCCTGTACATGCAGGCTGGGCTGAATTGCTGTCCCCGCCTGCACGTATAAGCCTGTTTGATATGCCCCACAGGATCAGAATTGCGAATCCCTCTGTATGTCCGGCTCAGACTGGATGTACAGAGGGGCTGTACGTCTCCGATGGAATCAGCCCCAGTGTGTGTGTTTAACCAAAAAATATCTACACAGATTACAACCACTTAGTTTTTTGTGCACAGCTCTCTTATAAATCTGACAAATAAGGAGGAGGTGATAAAAACAGTGTAACTGGGTTGAAAAAAGGTTTGTCTTTTTTGAGGTCCAGCAATTGGGGAAGTTCCTGGAGGGGAAAGGGGGTTAGTAGGTGTTTAGTGGGTTTTGATGTTTGTATCCTTGATCATATAATTTACGGGGTTTTGTTGTGTTAACTGGGAGCCTTATCTTTTCTGTGTCACTCAAATTGTGGTTATTTATCTTTTGATGCTTACAGTACTTTGTAATTGTTGATTAAAAGTTAATACAAATATATTAAAAAAAAAAAAAAAAAAGTTTGGACAAGTTGCTGGAGAAAAAGTCAATAGACTGTTTTTAAGACAGACTTGGCGAAAGGCACTGCTATGCGTAGGTGAAAGCAGAATGGAAGCCATGAAGAGCATTAAGAGGTAGGACTGAATTTCAGAGCTAATGTCCTGACAGCTGATGGTGGCAGCATCAATGTGAGAACCACCACTTGGCCGAACTTTAGAGATTTCTTTGAGAGAGCTGCTTTGTTGCTGCCTGTTGGAGCTGTTGCAATTGTGAAACATGCATAGACTTTGCTAGCATTGCAGCCAGGCTGGATGAAAGTGGAAAGATCGTTCCATAGACTCCTATGAGAGCCAGCAGTGGTGGTGCTTGTAGTGGAATGGCAGTGATGCACTTGTGTTCAAATCTGACCAATCAATGCACTGCACCCAAAGCTCCCCCCACTCCCTGTATTTTCTGTAGCTGGTTCCCTCGCTGTGACAAACGTAAATACCATATGAGCAGCATGTGTTTGGTGCCCTGTAGCAAAGCTGAATCAAGTTGAAAAGTGCACACTTTACAGAGCAAAGCCTTCAACTCTATTCCTCATAGAAGACACACAAATAAATTGAGCACCCTAAGGATGGACCCTAAAGTGACTGACTGACTAGATTAGAAATTGGTTGAATGGGAGGTGACAAAGGGTACAGGTAGATGGAGCTCACTCTGTTTAGTTAGCAATGCTTATAAACCACTTTTCACTAGGTCAAAGCAGTGTACAAAGAACAAAGATGAAAATTTGTTACATATAACATTTCAACAAATACATGAATTATTTGTTGACATACATTAGTAGTGTAGGATGTTAGCTTGTGTACTTTTGATTTAACTTATATACAAATTGGGGGGGGGGGGGATTATGTGGTGGGGCCGAAATGCTCAGTGGAGAGGTGGGTCCTTAGGAGTTTGCGGAAGGTGCGGAGATCTCAATATGTACACTTTGGAGGAAAGGCAAGGATTGAAGGATAAGGTGGCATACAAATCTGTCTAAATTAAATAAATAAATAAATAAAATAAAGGCAGGAGAGGGGAGATATGCTAAAGATATTTAAATATCCCCATAACAGGAGGAGAGTCTCTTTCAATTGAAAGAAAGCTTTGCAAAGAGGATCCTGAGATGGGTTAAATGGGGAGGCAAGGTGGCGACAGGAAGTGGTTCCGGAGCAGTAGCTCTGCACTGATCGGATTTCCTTTTGCTGGTGTGAACTCCATGCTTGTTTTTGCGATAGTGTGGAGGAACAGGAAGCAGGCCGACCTACCCTTGGGTTCGGCGTTACTTCCCACTGCTGGTCAGAAGACTGGATCATTGCGGTTTTGTTGCTGCTGGCCCCAGAGTGGCATCTTCGCCAGCATCGCAGGAGGATGTCTCGGCGCTGCTGGGTGCATCAGAGGTGTCTTTGTCCCCGGAGCAGCATGTTCCCCCAATACAGCCTGGAAGCTCATCTTCACTTGATGTAGCACTCCCCCCCCACCCCCCAGCTTACTGAAGAGCACGCCGGTGCGGGGAAGCAAAGAGGGCTCATCAGTGTTTCCAGCTTTGCACCTTGGATCCCTGCAGCAACTGCCTGGGGCTTCTATAGCTGGTTCAACTTTTCCCATGGCTGAGCAGTTGATAGGGATTGGAGGAATGCATCTTCCGGCTAGTTGGGGTTTGGTTAAACTGCTGTTACTTTAGCTGTACTGTGGGATGTTATACCTGCTTTGACTACTTCCTTGTTTGCTGTTGTGGGCACAGTGAGTACTGAACTTTCAAGTTTGAAAATGAATATTTCTGAGGTTTCCAGAGTCCAGGTGCAGCAGGCAGTTTCTTTTTCTCAACTTAAAGAATATCTTGGACACCTCTGAGGGGAGCATGTGGCTCTAATTAAGGACAGGACTTTATTGGCTAGGAAGACGGAACATCTGGAAAATCAGGCACAGAGGAATATTCCTCGGTTATTGAATTTTCCAAAATCTCCTGTCCTGTCTCCCCTGGAAATGGTGAGGAAATACTTCTGTCAGGTGCTTAAGATCTCACAGGAACATTTGCTTCCCTTGACCAGGCCCAATATCTGTCTGTCGGTGTGGGTGATCTTGCCAGAGGACCAGGTTTGGCGAATATGTCCTTAGGGATTGGGGACTTAACTGGGTTTCTGGAAAGTTCCCTGGAAGTGATAACTGAGAGAACCACTATGCTTGTTACCCTGGCATTGGAATCGGATAAGGTTTTGATTCTTCGTTTTTCTTTTTTCTTTTTTTTTTTTAGGAACATTAATGAGCAATTCTTGGGCCCTCAGGTTCGCATTTTTCTTTATTTGTCTCAGGCTACCCAGTCTCGGAGGAAGGAGTTTCTGGCCTATAGGGCCAGGCCTCATCCTTGGGGGCTACATTTTTGTTAAAATTTCCTTCTAGTTGTGTTAGTTCCTATCAAGATAAACATTTTCTTTATGCCCAAGCAGTTCCTTGAGTTTCTTACTGCAAGGAAAGATTCCGAAGTGGCTGTGACTTCCCATACGGCTGACGCTTAAGTCTCTGCCTGTTTTTGTTTAGTTTTTTCTTTGATGGCGAGGGCTTGATTATGATTGTAATTTGGGATCTTTTTTTATTAGTTTTCTTGGAGCTCCCCTGTTTTTTCCTTTTTGTGGGTTAATAAACGGATTGTTCGTTTTTTCCTTTTTAATTTTTCCTTTGTTAGGCTATTTTATTCCATGTTTTTCTTTGGTTCGTTCATGTGAATGCCTGGGTGTTCATGTATAAATGCAAATAAAAATAAAATTTAAAAAAAAGCTATGCATAGAGGGGGCATAGGAGGAAGGTGAAAGGAGATAGACTTAGGAGTAATTTGCAGAAATATTTCTTTACGGAAAGAGTGGTAGATGTGTGGAATACTCTCCTAGTGGAGGCAGAGACGAGGACTGTCTGAATTCAAGAAAACATGGGACAAACATAGAGAATCTCTAATGGAAAAAAGGGACTGTTAGTGGTTCACATGGAAGGGCAGACTGAATAGGCCCTATGGTCTTTGCCATCATTTTTCTACGTTTCTATGGTGGTATGTTTACATATACACTAGCGGAAAAAATTGTGGATACACCTGTAAATTTTGAGCTCTTCGTGATAATATCTGCCTGTCTTACGTTAATTAAGTATTCTATATATTAGATACTCTATGCAGATTGTTGCCATAACATTTGGGAACATATTACAAACAAATATCATCAACATTTATTAGAAAAAACTTCGATTTGGAGTCAGACAAGGTAATTGATGTCTTTCTCAGGAAAATGATATTTTTCATGAAACTGTCGATCCACTTTAAGTTTTATGCAGAATCTCATGTATAAGCTGACGCTTCAGATAATGTGTGCTATACTGCCAGATGTATACAAGCTGTATCAGTCATATTTGTGCTTTTGTTATTTTTAAAAATTTATTTTATTTATTAGCGAAAATATATATAAAAAAAGACAAATGCTTAATAAAAAGTTTCCAATTTGGAATATGTTGTATTTTGTAGATTAATGATGGCAGCAACAAAGAGGGTTGACTGGTCTCCTAAAAAGAGAGCAACAGCCATTATTTTGAGAAATGAGGGGTACAGCTTTCGTGAAATCGCTCAGAAGATGGGCCATGCAGTGGCGGCATCTGGTGTACAAAAGTTGTGTGCTCGCTTCAAAGTCACTGAAAGTGTTGCAACTCAGAAGGGAAGAGGAAGGAAAAAGTCTACAACTCCAAAAACTGACAGAATGATTGTTAGGCTGGCTTTAAAAAATCGTAAAACATCTGCCAAGGACATCAATCAGAAACTTATGGATCTTGGTGTGTCTGTTACTGATCGAACTGTTCGAAACAGGCTACTCAATGCTGGTCTGAGTTTTTCTTGGAATTCTTGACCTCAGACCTGTGTTGAGTAGCCTGTTTCTAACAGTTCGATCAGTAACAGACACACCAAGATTCATAAGTTCCTGATTGATGTCCTTGGCAGAGAAGGAGATTGAAAAGAGCAATTCCCTAACTGCTATGTTTCAGTGTATTTAAGTTTCTATGCTACAGGAATTGGTACTCCTCCTCCCATGGGCTAGTTTTTCGGCCCATTTTTTAATTTGTTGTGTTCCAGTTTTTCCAACATGTAAAGTTTCTTCCTGTATTTGTTACATTTTCAAGTGAGTTATTTTGCCTTCAGGCAGACGAACACATTCTTGATCCCTTTTTATATAATTTGTTTCTAACTTCCATTGGGTTGGAAAGAAGAAAAAAAGTCACAATGCATATGAATTCCTTACATGATGATAACATTTTACTATTTGTTGTTCCATACACTGTTGGAGAAATGGCATGTAACTTAATTTTTCATCTTGTTTTGAGGTAGCATGGGCTTCTCCCCAACCCCAAAGAAGCTGTGCTAGGAAGGATAGTTGAGAATTGTGTGGCTAGGTAAGCAGCTAGAATCCAAATGCCCTTTCCAAGTCTCTCATTCTAGAGGTGTGGTGTTGGTGTTTCCGCTCTTACCGTACATTCAGGAAAATGGTTTTTATTTTCTAAGTTATTTATTTTTTTCTTTAATGTATTCTGCATCCAAAACCTTTAAGAGAAGTGCCACATAAGACATTCCAAAATTCTGAGAGGGTTGTTGGGGTGGGTGTGCGTGTTAGAGATTATTTGCATGAACATCTGCTTTGGATTTTAGTGGTTATCTTGGTTATCATGCTGTATCCCTCACTTAAGATGAATCGTTTAGCTGTCTGAGAGCATTCACAGTGTTCATGCATCTAAAGGTAGTATCTTAAGAGAAGAAAGAAGCTTGACCTTAGCTTTGGCTAAGATCTTAATGAGCTTCTCTCTTGGCTAGACAGAGTGGAGTAGCAGCCTAGTGGTTAGAGCAACAGCTTAGTAGTACCCAAGAGATCAGAGTAAGATTCTCACTGGCACTCCTTGTGACCTTGGGCAAGTGATTTTACCCTCCATTGCCTCAGAAGAAAAGGCCTGGCAATCTACTTCGTCATACTTTGCTAAGAAAACCCAGTGGCTGCTGGGTCGCCAGGAGTCAGCATTGACTTGACAGCACTTAACAAACAAAAAAAAGAAATTGGCTAGAAAAATGAATGAACTTGCTTGTTCATGTGAGGTAATTATGTTGCATTTTTAAAATGTAGTTTTCAGTGGTTTCTGAGTGCTATTTATTTTTTTTTTATCACAGGCCTTGACAAATTTTTCTTAGAATCCAAGAGCCAGCTTACAAATTTAGGAGTCAGTCACCGAGACCTCAGTCACAGTGGGCCCCTCCCCCCCCCCAAACGGTATATTGCTGTTCTTTTTTTTAGGGGCCTGATTTACTGGTTTCCCATTTTCTATGATAAAAGAGAGCTTAACAAATCAGGCCCTTAATGTGCCATTATACAGTGCTGACAGAAGGCAGCGACTCTTCTCCTCAGCTTCCTACCAACCCCAACGAGTACATTGTCAGCAGGATATTGGTGACCCTTTATAGCTGCACCTAAGGCAATGTTTTGTTTTTTTTGCTTCACATATCACCATGGCTTATTAATACATGAAGCAAAAGAAACCTCTCATAGCTCCTGCACCCTGCCTTCATCCAGTGTTTTTCTTTCTTGCTCTCTCATAGCTCCCCACAGCCATCCTCCAGCTCTCTTTTGCTCAGCCTACCCCAGTCATCACCCTGCCTCTCTCTCTTAGCCCCCCATAGTCATCACCCAATGTCTGTCTTGTTGTGCCTCCTCCCCTCCCTCAGAATCACCCTTGTCTGTCACCGCTCCTCCATTGAAAAGGCTTCCTTCCTACTTCCTGTGATCAGCTCCCTACATGGAGGTTGAGCCATGTGGTGCAGGAAGTTTGTCTGATCTTTGTTTGTTTCAAGTCTCGTGAGACTTTAAGCGGCCTGATCAGCCATACTTGCTGTATTGTGCAGCTTAACCTCTGTATAGAGAGCCAGTTGCAGTGGAGTGAGACAATAGTGGGCCTGAGGTATAAAAAAAAAAATAAAAAATTCAGGGCCTTCAAATCCCGGGTGTCATGGCAACCTGGTGCCTGGGATTTGTTGAGCCCTGGTTTACCATATTTTCCAATTGATTTTTATTTCCATACCCTTTGTTTATTTTATTTATTTATTTATTACAATCTCTTATATACCGCACTATTTAGCATCAGCGTGGTTTACATAAAACAAAGGACCATAACAACAAGCTGCTTGGTTTTACAGAGAACAGGAGAAACAACTTGGATAACATAGGGAAAATATGAGTCCCTTCTCAGCGCACACTTTTTCTCTTCTGTCTCCTTCTTTCCCTTATAGAGCTTTCTTCACTAGTATTTATGCATTTAAGTTTGGGTCACATCTTTCTCTGAGGTTTAACTTCTACTCTGCACATAAAAAAAAAATAAAAAAATAAAAAAATAAAATCTTTAAAGAAACAATGAGAAGGAACCTCCAAAAGGACAATGTGAAGCAAAAACAATAAGAAATGGAAGTGTACACAAGGCATGCAAGAAGTCCAATCATGCATTTTATTCCAAAATATGTTGAAAGACCCGACTTAACTGAGTTTCAGCAAACTCACCTGTATCAGGGGTCAATGCAGGTAAAGTTGTACTGTAAAACTGCTGCTCATAGACTGAACCTGCAGGCAAGTCTGTTCTTTGCCAGAGCTGTAAAGATTGCCAGAAATAGTTTGAGGGTGCTTGCTAATATTCCTTTCAATGTTGTAGTTTAAAGGTATGAGGTGTTCTGTTCTTTCCATCTGGGTCTAGCAGGGTAATAAGGAAGCAAATCTTCTAAAGGCCTCCTCTGTCATTGCATGCATCTCTGTAATTGAGGCCAGATGGGAAGAACACCTCATATCTGTAAATTACAATGGTGAAAGGACCCTCGGCAAAAACTGTTCCTAGACATCTTTATGGCTCTGGTTAAGAACAGACTGTTAGAACTTGATTTACCCGCATTGACTCCTGATGCAAGTGAGTTTGCCCAAGCTTAGCTGAGCGGGTCTTTCAATATACTTTTGGAATAAACGTTTGAATGGACTTTTTCATGCCTTGTGTCCACTTCCATTTCTTGTTGTTTTTTGATTCACATCTTTATTTTTAATGCATTGCAAATATCTATTGGTTACATAAGAATTATAGAACATTAGAGCATAAAACATTATGAGCCTGATTCAGGTAGAGCACATCCAGCCCCAAGCAAGACTGGCCCATTTGGGCCTGATTCTGAACCACTGGAACAAAATGTTCCAGCGGTAACCAGAATCTAGCCTGAGGACGGCCCAGCATGCCTCTGTCTCCTGCGGCTCCGGCCCCCCTTTTCCCCTCTGCCTGACCCATGGCTGGTCTGCTGTGGCCTGGATTGCATGGTGGGGTCCTTCCCCCCCCCCCCCCCACTCTGTCCCGGTTCTGGGGGAAAATCCCCGTGCCCGATAGCCAGATTTGTGCTGCTTATTCCATCTTTGAGGTGAAATAAGCAGCACGTCCCCACCAGGACGTACAGGGCCATGACCTGAATTGGCCTGCCCCCACTCCGCCCTGATCCCATCCCCACCCCCCACCTACTCTGATGCTCAGGACGTACGGGGTGGGGGGAGCCATAGGGGGAATCAGACTCGGACAGCTTGCAGGTCTGCATGCATCCCAGAATCGGGCCCTATAGCAATTAAATATGCCAATAAATAAAAATAGAGCAGATCAAACCTAAGTTTTCCATAGAAGCTAATAAAACAAGACTTTTGTACTTTGGACATATCATGCTAAAAGAGATCGTTAGAGAAAGAGGACATGCTTGGCAAGGTTGAAGGTTAATGCAAAACAGAAAGGCGAGCAATGTGCTAGACTGTTGGAATGCCATCCATAGCTGCTGCTGGTGTATTAAAAATTAGCTGCTTGACTGCAGAATGAATATAGTTGAAGGCAACTATTCACAGGGTCACCATGAGTGGACATTGACTCGACAGCACTTAACCACCACCACCTCTCTATCAAAACAGCATTCCCATTTGCATATTTACCCATTCTTTACATAAAGCCCCCCTCAGAGGGTTTAGTGCTACACCCACAGCCCAAAGCAGTAAACCAGACTGAATCATTGCCAGTTTATTCTCTGCTCATCAATGTACTCTTCCCACCATCCCAAACCAGCCACAGAATATCCTAGATATAAAAGTAATCACCTTGAATGAAAAATACTATCGATTTGGTTTCTATAAAATAGCAGCATAATCATGCCCCATAATTCCAGTGTTTTCCTGAGGAACTCCCCAGTAGGTGGCCCCTTTTGATGGAATCTGCCCCTAATTATGGGCTGCGTTTTCAGACTAAAAGATAGTGGCGAGAAATGACCCTGTGCAAAAAGCACAAAACAAAACAGAAAAGGGGGAATTGAAAAGTTCTCTAGCTGAAATTATCTTCATTCCTTATCCTGCTAGACCAGTCTGGATGAGAATGGGTTATGACCCCCAGCCTGCAGGGGGAGGCAGACTTGAGCAACTTTCGGCCCTGAAAGAACTTGATATTATCTGCCTCCAGTAGGTGGCAGAGAGTGTGGATTGGTGTAGCTGTGCAGATCGGCCCTTTTTCCCCTGGCTCAGACTATGGTCGTCTGGTTCTGTGGTCCTTGAGCGCCGAGCGCTCCTGTTCTGATGGCAGGCAGGGTCAAGCACCCTCATTTTGCCTTTTTGCTTGTCCATTCATCCAGTAGACCAGAGTTTATCCCTAAAAGAGTTGCTTGGGATGAAGAGGTCACCTTTTTCTCCAGAAAGGTCCTCCCTATGAAAATGGTGAGGATCCACCATTTTCATAGGGAGGACCTTTCTGTTCTAATCCAGGACACTGTGGTGACACCCTTCAAATTAGGGCCTGCTTGTGAGGCTTGTATGAGAATTGGGCATATTTTTCGGCTTCTTTTTCTACCAGAGACTATGCAGTAGCTCCTAGTCTTCCAATGGGAGACCCCTGAATTGGGTCTAATGCCCTTAAAGTCCTCTCTTAGCTGAATTCTCTGCCTTAGGATGAGTCCATTCGGCTTTTTGGGTACCTGCGGGTGGATGCCTTTGGCACGCCAGCGATAAAACCCATGACCATTTCAGTAGAAGGGGTCACTGCACTTGGAGTCTCATGATGGTAGGCAGAGGCTCTCCTTAAGAATGCCTATATGGTTTCTGCTTTAGGCTCCCAAGCCCTTTTTTTGCGGGTCCAGTAGCTGTCACAGTCCAGAGGCTGCGAGGTTAGAATCTGGGGATGCATACAGTATTTTTTATTTATGGGTTTTTCTATACCACCCCTTCCAGAGATCAAGGGCAGTTTACAATGAACAAACGAGATACTTTGAACAATGGTGATACATTTTAATGTAAGCAAACTAGTCACAGCTAACACATATTACAGGCAACATATTTACAAGTGAGTTTTTGGATAGCAGGTATCTATTGAGGTTTAGGTTGAATGGAGTGTAAATGGGATTCTAATGAGGAATTACTGTTAGGTCAGATCAATTTTGTTAATGTGGCTGATGCTCTTTCTGCTTTGATCAGGATCTTCTCCAAGTCTGTGGCAGCCATGGTTGTGGTTAGGTGGTAGCTTTGGCTCCACAATTAGTTGGCTAATGCTACATCTAAGTTGGTTGCTCTTTGGGGATGACCTGGAGAATTATGCCCTGTTCAATGTAATTTCAGTTTGTTCAATGTAAACCGCACTGATGCAGAATAGCGCAGTATATAAGAGAATGTAAATTAAAAAAAAAAAAATAAAATAAAAATTGGTGAAAAACCTGGGTGTGACTCGCCCCAAAGGCTCCCAGAAGACAGGCCCAAGGGTGCTAGGAGTGCTGCTCGCAGGACCCAGCAGGAAGCATGGAGAAGTGTTCGGATAGCTAGGAGTCCTGGTAAGACCTAGTCTTATGGGCCTAAGACCAAGAAGGGTCAGTCCTTTAGGAACTTGCAGTACTTTGGAGCCAGTAAACACCTGCAGTGATACACAGCAGGTCCTTCCAGGGTACATCTGGTTAGGGGATACTATGGTGGCTTATATGGGAGCCATCATAAAGGGTAGCTCTGGCTGCTTTTTTCAGAGTAGACCCATACTATGGTGGACTAATGGGTTCCTGAGGCCATCAGTCAGGGTTATATGCTGGAGTTTGTGGATCCTCTATGGGATGCCTTTGTGGAGTCTCTTTGCAGCATCCCGCTCAAGCAAGCAGCAATTGAGGAAACTCTTAAGCTCCTCCTGCAGTTGCAAGCTATTTTACCTGTGCCGCCCTCAGAGCAAGGCTAGGGCTGCTGTTCCATCTACTTCATGGTACCCAAGAAGGGAGGTTCCTTCCAGTCTATTCTAGATATGAAGGTAGTCTGTGCTGAGCTCTGAATGCCTCAATTCTGCATGGAGATCATCAGGTCAGTCATTGCATTAGTCCAACAAAGGGAGTTCCCAACTTCCCTGACCTAACACTGGAGTACTTTCAAATTCCCATCCGGGGAGCAACACCAGTGGGGGTTTTTTTCCGCTCTGTCCCCTGGGTTGTCATTTCCAGTTCTCGGTTCTGTCCTTTAGCCTGGCCATGGCTCCTTGCACCTTCTTGAAGATCGTGGTGGTAGTAGCAGCGGCAGCAGCAGTATTCCTGTGCAAGCAAGGGATCCAGGTTCGTCCATACCTGGATGAATGGCTGATTCAATTAGGCTTCTGGGAGGAGTCCAGGGATGATACAAACTTGGTAATTCATTGGCTAGAGAGGCTGGGGTTGGTGTTCAACTATCGCAAGAGCAACCTGGTTCCTTCTCAAAACTTGAATTATCTTGGCCTTGATTCAGCACTCTCTCTTGTGTCATGTGTTCCTCCCACAGGAAAGGTTGCTCAAGCTTCAGAGCCATCTCGGAGCGTTCTTTGCTCTTTCAGCCTACTCCTGGTCCTGGGACTACCTGCAACTCCTAGGGTTCATGGCATTGATCCTGTAGCTAGTGTCTTGGTGTACATGTGCCCCCTCCAGAGACATCTGTCTCACTGGTCTCCCTATTTTGGTACTGAGATCCCATGGACTGAGGAGCTTAAGTCCTTGGGAGGGTTTCTGGATCATTCAGGAATTGGCAAGAAGCAAATTGGCCATGTGGTGCAGGCTGCTTGGTTGAAACTTCAACTCGTGTATCAGTTGAGGTCGTATCTGGAACTGGTGGCACTGTGGTTGGTGGTACAGATTACGGTACATGGGATCCTTGATTACTGCAATGTTCTTTGTCTGATTGCCATCGCGGATGCTCCAGTGACTGCATTTTGTGAAAAATACAGCTGCTTGGCTGCTGGTAGGGGCATGGTGCCGGAAAAGCATCCGGCTATCTTTGACACATCTGCATTGGTTGCTTGTGAGGGAACTTGGGGTTTTCAAGCTGTTAGTAATTGTTTTTAAGGTTCACCAGGATTCATGTCCTGGCTATCTACGGGAATTGTTAGTGGTATCAGCCTGCCTGCCCCCTGTGGTCATCGTGGGACCATCTATTGGAGGTACCTAGTACCTGGATTGGAGTTGGTTTGGAAAGCTATCTGCCGGGGCATGGTATTTAGGGTGGTGGCTAGTGAGCACTGGCACGCTCTGCCTTTGGTGTGGTAACAAAGACATTTTTATTGGATTCTCTTCCAGGGGTACAATGTGACAACCCCATATGGGGTGCCTCAGTCAAACCAAACCCTACACAGGCCGGGTTTCAGCTGTGCCTTCTTCGGGGGTTCTCTTGGCTTACTAAACTAATAAATAACAAACATTAAAAACATATTAAAAAGAAAAAATTATAAGAAACAATATCATCATACATAAAAACAATGTCATAAAATGTGATGATATGAACAAATGTCACAAAATATATATATAAAACTCAAATAAATGAAAACATAAATAGATAAATAATCAAATAATTAAATAATGGTTAAGCACGTTATCTAAAACCCATAAAACAATGATAAAACCTCCAAACAAAGGGAGAAATATCTACATAGAAAACAAGGGATGTGACTTGTACCAAAAAAACAACTGCAAGTCATGAATGTATTCTTCTGACAAGATACCTTTCGATATGCATAGTAACTGAAGGGAGAAGAAAGAAAAACTTTTCTGTATATAATCAATGCTAGCTATCAAATCATTAAAACAAAGCAGGAGAGGAAAATAATCCATATTTCTTAATGTATATGAATATGTAAATAAAGCAGAAGTAGCCATTGACCCAGAGGGAACTATAAGCATAGTTGTAATAAACCAGGGATATCCATTATAGCTCTCGCATATTAATTCCTGTCTTTTACATAGAATAAACAGTTAAAGGAGCCCAAGTCTAAATAATCGTGGATCTGGGCTCTAGGACAAATGGAACAAACAAACAAACTAAAAAAGGAGGGGGGTGAACAGTAAACCCTATTACCTACAGATGCCTTACATAGCTAATTGTGCTAAAAAACAAAACAAAACTGTCAACCACTTACTCTAGATCCCATCGTGTTTTACCTACGGGCTCTCCATTAAAACATTGGGATTGTACCCTTTGTGTGTGGTACCGCTCACATCCACCCATTTAAAACTTCAAATCTAAATCAGCATGCAATGAATTATCTAATTGTAATCTAAAATTCATACCTGTATATCAAGTTTTGGTTTCTTTAAACTCTGCAATGTCTCTTAGACGCGCAGTCCAGAGCTTCCTTCCCAGACAGCAAAAACGGTACCGGGACCGTGCCTTGCAGGAGCATTGGGGTCAGGAATACTTCGATTCCTCCGATTCCGAAGACTCTGACAATTCTGCTGGCACTAGAGGGTTTCTCCCAGAAGATCCCTCTTCTCCCCAACGCAGAATGTCACCTCCAGAAGACATGTCCTTTCAGGATTTTATCCGTGATATGGCCAAAGGTCTTTCAATCACAGTAGCTCCTGAAGAGGAACCCAGAGCAAAGGAGTTTGAAATTCTCCAATATCCTAAAACTCCTAAGGAGGCAGCCACTCTGCCTATCCATGAGATTCTGCATAACTTGATGCTTAGAATGTGGGAGACACCACTGACTACTTCTCCTCACTCTAGGAGACTTGATACTATGTATCGAGTTCCGCCATATCCTGGATTTCAGAAAACTCGGCTGCCACACTATTCAATGTTAGTGGAGTCAGCCATGCGTAGAATGAAAAGGGCAAAGAGGCATGCATCCAATCCTCCAGGTCGTGAATGCAGGACTCTGGATGCTTTTGGGCGCCGCACTTTTCAAGCTTCCATGCTTTCAGCTAGGATCAGTTCATATATTCTGTATATGGGAATGTTCCTTAAGGAAGTCACAGGAGACTTGGAACTTATGAGCCAATTTCTCCCAGATGACAAGAGACAAGATTTTCTTGCTCTTGTTAAGCATTCTCAAGATGTCTCCAAGTTTGTAAATCGTGCAGCCTTTGACTGCTTCGAATGCATCAGCAGAACCTCTGCTATTGCCATTGGTGCACGACGGATTGCCTGGCTGCAGGCATCAGACTTGGAGACTTGGGTACAGAACAAATTAGGCAACATTCCTTTCACGGTGGAGAATCTCTTCGGCAAGAACTGGCAGGAAAAGGCTAATGAGTTAGATGCTGACAATACCACTCTAGATAGATTGTCAAAAGCTACAGCCACTTCAGCCAAAAGGAAGCCTTATAAAAAACACTCTTTCAGCAAAAAGAGTAAATTTTATCCTTCCTATACCCAGCAGAGTCAGACTCGGGGTCAAGTTGCCCAAAAAGGACAAACTAGACAGCAAAAGAAGCCAAAAGGCCCTAGAGCCCAACCAGCTCTTCAGGTTCAGCCCCCTCAAGGGCTATGACTCCTTCCTGGAGAGCTTTGCCTTCCTGCCTCTGAGGGGGCCCCAACCCCCCAATATCCCCATTGTTATGGAAGGACAGACTAGATAGGCTATGTGGTCTTTCTGTCGTCATATTTCTATGTTTCTATCCCAGGCAGGATATGCCACTTCTGTCCCTGATGCCATCTGTTGGCAGTTACCTCAGGCCAGAGGGCCGGGGGTTCAATTCCCGCATGGGGACAAGCAACCTCAGGCTGGAGGGACTGGGGTCTCTAGTCCCATGGCCACTCCTTGTGGCCTTGGGCAAGCCACTTAACCCTCTATTGCCTCAGGTACACTTAGATTGTGAGCCCTTCGGGGACAAGGGAATAAAAAGTACCTGTTAGTATACATGTAAACCGCACTGATTCTAAAGAGCGCGGTATAAAATAAATAAATAAAATAAAATAACAGCAGAAGATTGGACTTTGTCCATTGTAGGAGAAGGGTACAAGCTTCATTTTCACAGCATGCCCCCTCCTACAATTCTAAAGCAATTCAATTCTCAAACAGACAATCCTGTTAGATCGCGAGGTCTCCACACTTCTTGCCCAAGGGGCAATAGAGGAAGTGCCCATTCTTCAACGGGGTGCAGGGTTCTACTCCCCCTATTTTCTTATTCCAAAGAAAACAGGGGGACACAGACCCATTTTGGACCTCAGAGAATTGAACAAATACCTATTTCGAGAGAAGTTCAAAATGATTTCTCTAGGAACTCTTCTGCCATACCTTCAAAGCCAGGATTGGCTTTGCTCTCTAGACTTAAAGGATGCATACACTCATATTCTCATCCATCCAGATCACAGGAAATTCTTACGATTCCTTTTCAGGGGAAGACATTTCCAGTACCAGGGTTCTTCCTTTTGGTCTGGCTTCAGCACCAAGGGTATTCACGAAATGCATGGCAGTAGTAGCTGCATTTCTACGAACCTTGGGGATATTTGTCTTCCCTTACTTAGACGACTGGCTCATTCGAGCCCCTACGGTTGTAGAGGCCAGTCCCATACAATGCAAATTCTCCAATACTTGGGATTGGTAATAAACTTCCCAAAATCCCAACTTGTTCCTTCCCAATGCATGGAATTCATAGGAGCCTGTCTAGATACCAGACAAGCAAAGGCTTTCCTTCCACAGGCCCGGTGTCTTTGCATAATACAACTAGCTTCTCAAGCAGCAGGCAAATCCTCCCTCACTGCTCGAGAGCTACTACAGTTACTAGGACATATGGCTTCCACAGTTCATGTAGTCCCATATGCTCGCCTCCACTAAACTCTCAATGACTAGTTTTGTCCCTCCAATGGTGGCAGTCACTAGAAAACCTGACAGTGGGGTCTCCTTTTCATCAACCCTCTTTTCAGGCCACCCTAACAGATGCATCACAGGTGGGTTGTGGAGCACACCTGAATCATCTCTCTACCCAGGGAACCTGGACTCCACAGGAGACCGGTTTACACATAAACCTCCTGGAATTAAGAGCAATCTATTTAGCTCTTCGAGTATTCCACGCCCAGCTCAGCTACAAGACAGTCCTAGTCCAGATGGACAATCAAGTAGCCATGTTCTATGTGAACACAATCCAAAAAACTCACTCCATTAATAACACAGTAATCTGTAGAAAATTCTTTCAAAAACACTTGTTTGACCACCAAACACAAGGTCTCAGCATAAACGGGCAAATAGTGAAGCAGGTCACAGAGCACTGGACCATTAACACACTAACAAAGCCCAATCACATCAATGACCTTGATAAAAACTGCAGGCAGCCAGCTCCCACCATGTGACAATGCTAGATTCTCAAAGTGAAAAAATCACTTAGCTGTAACGAAAACTGTAACACTGGTGCTTAAACCGAACAGTCAGTTGCCATCCCCGACGTTCTCACACAGAGCCCTCAAACGTTTTGCGAGCCAATTCGCTTCTTCAGGGGATACTGCCAGCTAATCTTCAACAATGCTATGCAGAAAACGCCGCTTTCGGTAAGAGTCCATCTTAGTGCAATTGCAGCTTCTTATAAGCCTCTGAATGGACAACCAATTTCCTCTCATCCACTCATGTCAAGATTTATGAGATGCCTTTTATTAACTAAACCTCCCATCAAGCCACCACCGGTGGCATGGGATCTATGTCTAGTTCTCAGGCAGCTCATGAAGCTGCTTTTTGAACCTTTGGCCACTACAGCCCTTAAGTTTTTGACCTGGAAGGTCATCTTCCTAATTGCAATCACCTCTGCCCGTCGCATTAGTGAATTGCAAGCTTTAGTGGCTGATCCTCCTTATACTAGGTTTCATCAAGAAAAGGTTGTTCTTAGAACTCACCCACACTTTATGCCAAAGGTGGTTTTGTCTTTTCATTTGAATCAATCAATTTATCTTCCTGTATTTTTTTCCAAGGCCTCACGCCTCTAATGCAGAAAGAAACCTTCATACTTTGGATTGTAAAAGGGCCTTAGCCTTTTACATACAAAGAACACAGCAACATAGAAAGTCCTTGCAACTTTTTATAGCTTTTGACCCTAGTCATTTGGGACTTTCAGTCTCCAAAAGAACTTTATCTAAATGGATTGCCCAATGCATATCCTTTGCTTATGAGAGTAAGGGTCTTCCTCTTCAGGACCATGTCACAGCTCATAATGTGAGAGCCATGGCAGCTTCTATGGCTAATCTCCACTCTGTGTCTATCGATGACATTTGTCGAACAGCCACCTGGGCTTCGGTACACACCTTCACAGCCCACTATTGCCTGGATAAAGCCTCCCGTCGGGATGCCTTCTTTGGCCAAGCTGTTCTTCAAAATCTCTTTCAGACCTAAATCAACTCCTACCCATCAACCCTGGTGGAATGCCAGAGATCCATGGGAGGAAGGATTCCCACCTTCTAGGGTGGCACCTTCCTGGGGCTATCTCCCTGGCATCTTCAGCTAGGGAGTCCCCATATGTGAAGACTAAATTCCTGCTTGTTCCTGGAGATAGCGTAGTTACTCACCTGTAACAGCAGGAATTTAGTCTTCACAACCCACCCACCTCCCCTAGGAGTTGTCTCTTTCCTCTCTCCCTCTATCCTTTCATTCAGCTACAAACTTAACTGAAGAGGGACAGTTGGAAAGACGGGAAGGCAGCGCGCATGTGCTGAGGGATGCTCCCAAAAACGTTCCTATTGGATGCTGGGGAGCATTCCTGCACAGGCTCCGTCGGTACCGACAATACCCATATGTGAAGACTAAACTCCTGCTGTTCCCGGAGATCACCTGTTATAGGTGAGAAGCTACGCTAAATGGCACTAACTCCCAAAAGATATCCCTCCTCCTCCCACCCCCCTAGTTTAAATGTGCATCTGGAGCAAGTGTACCAGTTTTATCGAAGAGTTGGGAGCCTTATTAAATGTTTTTGCGTAGGGTTGCTGTGTATCAGGAGCTGAGTCATTTAAACTCAGTAGTAAGTGCAAACCTCTAATGGGTTCCAAGACTGGGTGGCCTACATTTGTCCCAGATACTCTTAAAATGTTTTTCTTTTGTCAGGTTTACGGGTGTTTGGTTTTCAGGTCATTCATCTGCTGCACCATGCCCTTCTGCACTTTTGACAGTTATACTGTTTTTGGGATTGTCTTTGGTGGTTCAGTATTTTCCTTGCAAATAAGCTTTCAGTTATAGAATTTGGGATGGTCTGGACAGTAACAGCAAAGATATGAGACTTTACAGAGGAATCAACTTTTGGATTTAATTGCTTGCCTTTGGAAACCTGTGCCCCAGGCAATATAGTAGGTAGGCTGCCTCCCAGAAGCACTTACAGTCAGAGGCTAAAGGCTGCAAGCAGCTTTGGTGGGAGAAGCAGGTTTTTAAATGCTGACTTCTGGGGTTCTCTTTCCCCCTTCCCTTTAGCCGAAAGTTGGCACCTCACATAAACTCCTGAAGATCTAGCAACCGGCAGAATTTAGCTCATTGGTATTCTGCTGGCAGTAACAGGAAGCAGTTATCACTTCTGCGATGGGTGAATGGAACCAAACACGTTAAAGGTTCAGTAACATTTGGTTTCCTTTTGGTCATTGTGTAGGTAAGGAAAGGTGAGTTTCATCGGAGATTTCAGACTTTTTTCCTTTGACAGCTAAATGCCCAATAAACTTACATTTTTTTTAGAAAAAGTTGGAAAGCAGACATGTAACTTAAAGGGCAGCTTGAGAGTTAATTGGTGCCCTCGGCTATTTGTTCTGTTTTTCTGTGAACAAATGAAGCAGACACTCGAGGAAACACAAAGCTGCAGTTTGTAGATTGGTTTAATCTGATGGGTCAATGGTTTGGTCAGTGAGAGCATTTGTAGTGTGTTTAGTACAGTTACAGATCTGAATTTTGCTCCATTGGTATACATATGGCATTTGCTTTTGTCAGTAACAGAGAATCTGGAGAGTGAGTTTGCCCAGGTTTAGTAGAGTAAATTTTTATATTCAGTTGTGTGGGATAATATATGATTGCATGTGGCCCTGCATATTATTAATCTGTTTTCTTTCATAAACAGCCTTACTGTCCCTGTCCTTGTTTTCTTTCTGTTTCTGGGCTGTGAGAAGCAGAAACTTGCTGTGAACTGAATAACCCATTCCTCCTTATCTTTTCAGCCAGTCCAGACACGTAGGTGTATGCCTTCTTACCAGCAGATGGAGACTGAAAACCACTGGTTTGATAATATCACCATAAATGTCCTATGCAGCTACCTCCTTGTCAGTTTTTCTCAGTCTCCAGCAGATGGAAAGCATAGCCTTCTGTGCAGTCTGTGCTCCACTGCAGATGGATACTTTTTAATTTATTTATTTTTAAGTATATGTTTTAAAGAGAGCAGCTATGTGGGATACTGCAGCTCCATGGAGGACTCTGAGTCACTGTGGACCCAGGGTACAGAACCTGGTGGACTGGGTCCCTCCCTTCTCCATTTCTGAGGCTCCCACTGGGATTTAGAGCACCCTGTATTGCAGAACACATGGCATGGCCTTGTAGTGCAACATCATCTTGGCTTATGGCTGCATCACAGATGAGCTACTACTGGCCACTTTGGAATCATGTTCTTGATAAAAGGAGGCTGCAAGAATCACAGCATTGTTCGGGGCAACATCTCAGGTGCAGACGCTCCTGATTTTGGCGGGAAGTGCCACATTTTGTTGGGTTCTAGAGCTGGGGATTGAGAAGCCTGTGGGACACCAATTGCTCAGTTACCAGATGCTGCAGTTCGGGGAAAGTGGTTGTCAGGTTCCCCAGGCTTGCCCTTGAGGCAGAGAAACCACTTTTCCCCCAAATTTGTGCTTTTATTGCATCAGGCGTTTTGTATGAAGCAGGGTCTGATGCAGGGAGCTGCTCAAATCCTGATAGTGGCTTTCATAGTAGGGCAGGCTGCCCATGTGATACCCTGTGGCCAAGCAGCTGCAATGTAATTCAAGAGACGACTGGGAGGACTCTGAGGACCCTGTGAAAGGTCCTTTGGAGTGCTGGAATAGAGCCCTGAAGAAGAGCTGAAGAAAGGCAAGATCCTATTGGGAGAGGACCCCACTGTGGTGAGGATCTTCCATAGGGAGGAGTTGGCTTTGCTTATGTCCCAGATCCTGGCAACCCTTTGTATAGTGGAGGAACAGACCAAGTGGTGAACATAGTGGAAGGCATCCATAGACCTCTGAAGTCCTTTCCCCTGCATAGGGACGTAAGAATCTTATTATGGTGGAGTAGGATTCTCTGGAGCTGATCTCTGGCTCTTAGTAGGTCTATGGCTCATTTGTATGGCGTCCTACTGGATGTGAAGGAGCTTTTGTGGCTTTCGAAGATGGATGCTCTCGTAACAACTATGACTAAGACAACCACAATTCTGGTTGAACGAGGTGCTGTTCTGAAGGATGCTTAGGACCAGTGTTCCTGCTAAGCTGCGCTGAGTCCTCCACTGATATTCCTGCTGGTGGGGGGAGGTGCAGAGTAATCGCGTTTAGGATCATGCAGCATAGGCAGGTCCCGAGTGCGTGCCGATGCTATGTGGTCCTAAGTGTGATCACTTGAGTGTTCACTTTGCACCTCCCCCCACCGGCAGGAATGTCTGTGGAGGACTCAGCGCAACTTAGCGAGAACATTACTCAGGACCGGAAGCTTGAAGTTTTGTTGAGGCAATCATTTGAGATCTCAGCTTTGGCCTCACAGGTGGTGTTCTGTGGAGCATATGTAGCAGAGGTTGTCAGAGAGTGCTCAGGACATTCTTGGATCCATTTTGGAGCCATCTGGAGTCAGGTTTGGGCTTCCTGGCAGATGCCCTGTATGTTCTGATTCAGGCCTTGGCCAAAAATATGGCTTTGGTGGTTCTGTAATTGGTTAGTATATGTATCATACAAAACCTAGCTTAGGAAACTTTTTTGTTTAAGGGTAAATTGCTCTTTGAGAAGGCTCTAGAGAAGCTGGTGAAGGAAATGGCTGAGTCTAAGATGCCTTGATTTCTGGAGGATAAGCCATGTGGACCTAAGGACGACTCTTCCTTGTGAGATCAGTATTGAAAGTCCCAATGTTTGTATTTTTTTTTTTTTGCTAACTTGGTGGTTCCTCTCAGCAGTGGTGATATCTCCTTTGGTTTAGTCCTTTAGCAGTGGTCATTGAGGGGGCAGAGACTGGACTGCTGGGGCCACAAGTGGTTCTGTTTTCCCAGTGAGATTTTGGGGGTCCAGGCAGCAGTGGTCCCAATAGGCAGTCATCTGCAGGGGTTTTACTCCATGTGGACTGAAATAATAACATAGTATATGACAGCAGATAAAGACCAGTATGGTCCAACTAGTCTGTCCAGCAAGGTGGAAAGAGTAGGTGCACCTGCCGCTCCTGCAGGTCACCCCTCTCCATACCTTTATTTAGGGGTGTACCCATCGCTCCATGCAGGTTACCCCTATTTGGTGAGATATAAAAGATGGTTAAGTTTGTTTTTATTTTATCCTTTTGTTATAAACGGATCCACTGTCTCTATCCCATGCCATTTTGAATTCTGTCACTGTATTTGCCCCCACCACTTCTATCGGGAGGGCATTCCAAGCATCCATCAGTGAAAAAGTATTTCCTTACGTTGCCTTTCAATTTTACCCCCTTGCAGCTTCATGTTATGCCCTCTAGTTTTACAGCTTCCTCGTCTTTGAAAAAGGTTTGTTTATTCATTAATACCCTTTAATTATGTAAAGGTCTATATGATACAGTATCTCCCCTGTCCCTCCAAGTCTCTTCTGATACATCTTATGGCGCAGGCTCCAAATCCTTTTATTAGACAAGTGTGTTCTGTAAGTGATTCAGCATGGATACATCCTTGAGATAGCGTAGTTTCTGTCAGATGCTTTTATGGGGCCTCGAGGGGTCTGTGCTGAGCACCTGGAAAGGTGTGGACAGTGGCAGAGACTCTTGAATGGCTCTTTAGCTCAAGGCTGTCATGAGTGCCTCTGGAGGAATGGGGACCAAGACAGTACTCCATCTATTTTGTAGTGCCCAAAAAGGAGTCTATCTTGGATATTAAATGGGTTAACAGGGCTCTTTATGCGCTGTGCTTCCACATGGAGATTTTGCAGTCGATTAATGGTGGTGGCGCATCAGGGAAGGGGTATTTAACATCCTTGGACCTCTCCAAAGTGTACCTTCATATTCATATGGAGTATCAACATTATCTCGTCTTTACATTGCCCATGGGGCATTTTCAGTGTTGTGCCCTGCTCCTCTGCTTCACCATGACTTCTCAGACTTTCACCAAGGTGATGGTGGTGGTAATGGTGGTCTTGTGCAAGAAAGTTCATCATTATCTGGATGACTGGCCAATCTGGGCAAAGTCTGTATAAGAGAGTCAGTTTGACACGAGGCAGGTGGTGACATTCCTTCAGCACTTGAGCTGGGTCATGATCTTTCCAAGAGCAGCTTGGAACAGACTCAGTCTTTGGATTACCTGGGTATGCGCTTAGACACCAAGAGTCCTGATTTTTACTGACACTGGAGAAGATTCAGAAGTTGCAGTCCCAGATTCTAGTTTGTTGGTTATGCTTGCATTCTCCTTGGGTTCGGGACTATTTGCAATTCTTCTGGTCCATGGTGGCCTCATTGGAGCTGGTGCCTTGGGCCAGGGCACACATACATCCTCTGCAGTCGGCACAGATGCAGGAAAGTGGCAGAGGGTGCCTTTGCATGAGGAGGCCCAAGTGAGCCTCAGCTGGTGGTTCAACCCAAAAAAGAGATCTGCAGGCATGAGTGTAGAGGTACTGGCGTATGTGCTAGTGACCATGGATGCCAGTTTTGAGTTGCTGGTGGGCACAGTGTCTGTCTTAAGTGGCTCAGGGGGCATTGATTGGTGGAGGAGAGCGCCTGGTCCATAAATCATTTAGAGATATGGGCTATGGGCAGAATTCATGGCCTTTTTTCCTTAGATCTAGAAAAGGCTGTATGGATTCTATCCAACAATGCAACCAATGGTGTCTTTCATCGGTCGCTTAAGGGACACAGAGTCCTTTCTTGGTGGCAGATGTAGCGAAACTACTGGAGAGGTCAGAACTCCACTTGTTAGCACTGTCAGTGGCCTATAAGGCAAAAAGAGAAATCATTCAGGCCGATTATCTCAGTTGACATCTCTTAGACCCAGGAGAGTGATCTCTTGCAGAGTTAGTGTTTCAACAGATCATGTGTCCAGTTATTGACATCATGGTGTCTGCAGCCATTGCCAAGGTAAGCAGGTCCTTTAGCTGCAGAAAGGAAAGCATATCGGAAGGCCTGGATGTGCTGGTTCATAGGGGTCATGGGAAAACACACAAAGCGGACTCTTCCCCCCCCCCCCCCCCCCGGGGCCACCTAATAGGTCACATGATCCATAGAGTGGAGGTCTATTCAGGTCTGGAGGTGCTGGTGGCCTTGTCTTGGCCGCAGAGGCAGTGGTATGCGGACCTAGCGTGTCTAGCAGTGGATGATTCATTTCTTCTCCTGGTGGCAGATTCTAGGACTGATCCAGATGCTGGAGGTTGCATGGCTCTTGAGAGGGTGAGGCTGAGAAAGAAGGGGTATTCCTCTCAGGTCATAGGTTCCTTGCTTAGAGTGCATAAACTTTTCAAGTGTGGAGGCTCTTTGAAAGCTGGTGTGAGGAGTGGCATATTTGTCCCTTGGGACCCTCGTTGCCAGATGTTTTAGACTTTTGTGCAGTTGAGGGTGAAAAAGGGACTAGCAATGAATGTGTTAATGAGTGCAGATAACAGTGTTAGCTTGCTTTCAAAGTAGAATTCAGGGCACGTTTTTCACCTCCCCATCTGATTTGTGAGGGGAGTTAAAACATTTGTGGCATTCAGGCCATGTGGTGATGCTGAATGGGACCTTAATTTGGTGTTGGCGGCACTTGCGGGGACCCTGTTTGAACCTCTTTTGGATGTGTCATTGAAGGAGTTGACATTAAAGGTGGTGTGTTTGGTGGCAATTTGTTCAGTGCGAAGGATCTTGATCTAGAAGCGTTGTATAGAGTACCATTTTTGTTGTTCTCCAAGGAGAAAGTAGTCATTCATCTGGTGCCCTAATTTCTTCCTAAAGTGGTATTGGCATTTCAACTCACTCAGGTAGTGTTTGTTCAGTCTTTTTGAAGGGGGGGGGGGGAGGGAGATTAGGTGACTATCCAAATTCTAGTACTTTGCACAAGTTGGATGTCCGTCAATACTTGTAGGGAGCCAAAGGGGTTTTGATATTTGGATAATCTTTGTGTTTGGAGGATTGTGGAAGGGGGAGGTGACCTCTAAGGTGTTTATTAATAGTTGTCAGGCAGACACAATGGCTGCCTTCAATATGCTTAAAGGTCGACTGGTGCCAGCAGGACTTCGAGACCATTCTACTAGGGTTCAGGTGTCCTTGTGGGCCAAGTTTGGCTTGGTGCCACCTTTTGAGATTTGTAAAGCAGCACCATGGTTGTCCCTCCACTCCTTTACATGCCATTTATCATGTGGATGTGCAAGAACAGAGCTGCGCGCAGTTTGAGGCCAGCGTGTTGTGCGCCAAGCTCTCGGATCTTCCCCCCCCCCCCCCGGTCATTTAGGTGCTGCTTTGGTACATCACATGCATCTGAACTGGGCTGGAGAGATAATGAAGAAGGTTAAATTATTTTTTACCTTCTAATTTTCTTTACTTGAGTCTCTCCAATCCAGTCCAGGGCTTGACCAGGGTATTTCTGCTTTGAGCCTGGCTGTGTTGGGGGGATGGGGTGGCCTAGTGGTTAGGACAAGGTACTTCGGGGTGGCCTAGTGGTTAGGACAAGGTACTTCGGGCCGGAGGGCCGGGGGTTCAAGTCCCACCTGAGGACAGCAATCTCAGGCCGGAGGGACTGGGATTTCTAGTCCTATAGGTACTCCTTGTGGTCTTGGGCAAGCCACTTAACCCTCCATTGCCCATGTTCCCTGTAAGTATTAGCGTATGTGTGTCATATCCCCTCGTGTTAAATGTATCTCCCAATTGACCGCTTTGACCCGGTGAAAAGCGGGATATAAATACAGCTAAATAAAAATAAAATAAAAAAATGGGGTGGGTGTGGGGGCAAGGCAGTAATTTCTTTGATTTTGGATTGTCCTCATGCCTGAGTGTAATCGTTGCTTTGGGTTTCAGGTTAGTTCAGGTTAGTTTCCTTTGCCTTGGGGGGGCGGGTTGTTGTTGTGTGTTGCCGATTCCTGGTCCTCTTAAGAGTAAGGGTTGAAATTATAAAATTAAGTGATTTAATTAGTTGTCTGTTCCTGGAGTCTGATTTGTTACAGAAATACTGGCAAGAAGGTGGCTGCACATGACCCTTATAGGGTGATGTCATCAAATGGATAGTTCTTGGTCTCCATCTGCTGGTAGAAAGGTATGAACCCACACGTCTGGGCTGAACCGAAGGTACTCAAAGAGAGAAAATTAGCCGGTAAGGCCTAATTGCATAGTACTGCCCATCCTGTTCAAAAATTTGTGCTCGAGCTGCAATTATGAGAGACAGTAATCCTCAACTCTCAGGGATGGTTGTTGCTGAAATAACATCTGAACTGGGTCAGACAAAAGGACCATTTAGCCCAGCATCTGATAGTGCCAGGCAGTGAGTGCTGTCATTCCCTTTCAGTAGTCATGTTTCAGAGATGCACTGAAATAGAGGGGGCATTCTTTGCTGCTTAATACGTTAGCCTATGATTGGCTATCCAGTTCCTTTATCCTAGTTGGTTTTTCTGCTTCCATGATTTATTTTATTTATTTATTTACATTCTCTTATATACCGCGCTATTCTGCATCAGTGCGGTTTACATTGAACAAACTGAAATTACATTGAACAGGGCATTATAACTTGGAGATAGCTATTTTACAGGGAACATGGGCTATGGAGGGTTAAGTGGCTTGCCCAAGACCACAAGGAGCACCTGTGGGACTAGAAACCCCAGTCCTTCCGGCCCAAGGTTGCTGTCTTCTAGTGGGATTTGAACCCCTGACCTTCCGGCCTGAAGTACCTTGCCCCAACCACTAGGCTACTCCTCCACTCCTATACTGTTCTAGGGCAGACAGATCCACAGGTTAACATTGTACTATGACGTGCTACTGCTGCTTTCTTGTTCAAACTTGCTTCTTGATAATTGGATCCATGTCCTTCAGTTCTTGCAAATGTAGAAAATGTTCTTAAACTGTGCACCGGCCCACATTCTAGAAGACTGTGGAAAACACTTTCTTTTCAAGCAGAAGTAGAGGGAAAAAGAAGAGTAACCAATGCCTGGATCATGAGTTGTCATCTGTCTCTAGCCAGTGCATGGGTGCTATGCTTGTAAACCTAGCCTAAGCAAGGAGAGAAAGGATTCGTTGTGGAAAGATGCTGGAAGAATAGAAAAACCCAAGATGTAAGCTATCAGGTTAAAAAAACAGGCAGGGGGGAAATAAAGCAAACAAAAAGGTGAGAAAACCAAGAGCCCAAAAATACAACAAAACTAAAGACTGAAAATGAGAACAAACAGCCAAATGAACAAAAAATTGTCAAAACCAGTGCAAAATGTGTATGCAGATTCAAGGTATGCTCACAGCAGAGATGAGCTGAAATAAGACTTTTCAGTACAGGCTAACAGGATCCCGATCTGCTGCTTAAGGAATGCTGTGAGAGTAGTTGGGTGGAAGTATCCTTAGTCTCTGTTTTTTTGGTTTTGGGTTTTTTTTGTATTCTATAACTGTGCTGCTCAGCCCTCTCTGGGAGGCGCACCTAGCCAGTTGAGTTTTAAGGATTACTACAATGAATATGCATTATATAGGTTTGCATAGAATGGGCCTCCAGTATAGACAAATCAATCTCATACATATTCATTATGATAATTCTGAAAACCCAGCTAGCAAGATGTGCCTCCAGGAGAGGGTTGAGAAGCACTGTTGAGGCCATTTCTCTAGATGGATTAGTTTTGCACATGCCATGACAGTCATGAACCTCACTTCTAAGCCCCAGTGGATGTGGAGTATGATCTCAGTCTCTCGAATTTACTGCTAGTGCTCGGCATAGTATTTGCATTGTGCCAAACAGCCTCTTTCTGGAGTTCATAAGATGTAATAATGTATGGGTAATTTATCAAGGTGTGCTTCTTAATCAAGCCTGTGGCACCCAGCTTGATGGGAATAACTCTATCTTTCTGCCATGTTTTTTTGCTCTCTGACTGCATTTCTTGGTACTTGAAGATCTTCTTTCTCTGTTCTATAGGACACAGCTGTTGCTGCTTCTCTGTACTGCCTCTGTTAGGTACCTGGAGTCAAATTTTTGGTTTCTGGAATTTTTCTACTGTTGGGTAAATAACGATATAAGAAATGCCATGCTGGGATAGATCATCAAGCTCAGTATTTGTTTCAAACAGTGACCTACTAGGTCACTAGGAAGTACCTTGTAGATCCCAAAGATTAGAACCATTTCTTGTATTCCTCTCCCAATAATGAGTGTGGTAACATTCTGTGATCTGATAAGTCCTTATTGACTTTATTCACACCTATTATAATTTATATATACTGCTGTCATATTTCCCCTCAGTTGTTTCTTCCAGACTGAGCAGTTCTAATTTTGACATTCTTAATACTGGCTGAAAGTGAAGATGGTCTGAAATATTTATTTCTCAGGATCAGTTAACATAGCCTTAAAATGGGCCTGCACCTTAACACTAGAAGTCCCAAAAGGAATTTTACCTAGAAACCCCAAAGTGCGTCTATTGACGCATTATCACAACGACTGCTTTTAGCATGACATGCAGATGTGAATTAATGTGAAGTTACTTATTTGTTAAATACGTGCAGTATGTGAGTCATTACATGACGTCATCGTTTGTTTGTAATGTTGGAATTAAACTGTAAACAGTGATTGAGATGCACCACCTAGTGGGAACATGACTTTATACCTAGAAGCCCCAAAGTACGTCAATTGACACATTCAAGACAATTGAGTGCGTCAATTGACGTACTTTGGGACTTCTAGGTATAATTTCATTTTCCTGCTAGTTGGTGCATCTGTCATTAATTTTCGATGCACATATTTGAACATCTTGACCTTGCTAACAAAGTCATGGAACATGACTGACATGGTTCTAGCAGTGGCGCTGGTATACAACTTCGAAGATGCATTTGCATCAATTGACACACTTTGGGGCTTCTAGTGTTAAACATAAAGAAGACAGAGATCCTAACAACTGGCAAAATCAATAAGTTCATCTTTGATGGTGAGGAAGTTGAAATAGTAGACAGCTTCTTCATAAGAATATATTGAAGTTTTCTAGGATGCTCTGAAAATTGCTTCTATAGTATCCTCTGCTAGTCTGCAGAGCAGGGGTCTCCTACATGAAAATCTCACAGTACTTTTACAGGATCATTGTTTCTACTCCTGTGATTAATCATTTTGATACCTAATTATGTGATGCTGCAATATATCTTGATTTTATTTTTCCCCGATCATTTTGCAAGCACAAACTTGTTTCTTGTATTGATACATTAAACATAGGGGGACAAGCGGGGCCAATCTTAACTTTGCCCAGTTGTATGCATGGAGATAGACTTCTCGAGGACAAATAGGATTATATCAGGAAAATCTGGCCTTGACATCTATGCATGCAATTGGGTAGTCGGAAGTAGCTCAGCCTATCCCCCTCGACATGGAGTGATATGGTATATGAATAGCAGATGCAGAAATCAGGAATGATTTCATGTCTGCAATTATTCACTGTAAAAACATAATTTAAATTACAGGTTTCTTCTGGCGGATGGAGTCTTCCATCTCTTGGCAATTAGCTTTAGCTAAATGGCAGGCTTTACAAATTTGATATGAAGCATTCAACCGAGTTGGTTTGCGGGAGAGTACAATGTGTACGTAATTTATGTGGGTGTGATGAAGTGTTTCATAGCTTCTTTGCAGTGCTGATGGAGGGAGCTGGTTTTAAGAGTCATATGCATGCACTATCCTGCAGCAGTAAGCATTTCTTTGTGATATTATTTATAGACTTGCTGATGTTTTGACAGGTGAAAGGACTGTTACAACTGTGCAAGATCAGTGCCTTACTATATTTTAAGTGTGTAAATTTGATCCCGAGTTTGTATTACAACTCTTCTTGTTGCAATTTAGTGCGGCAAGCAGACAATTTGCTGGGAACTACAGAGTGGATTTCTAGGGATTTATGTAGCGAAGCTGCTGTTAGTCCACTTGAATATGCAAAAATAAAGAGCATTATTATTATATTAGCTTAATATTTCAGAATTTGAATAGAAATGTAACCGGTCAGCAGTGATTCGATATGCTGGAGATGGGCATTGGATTCTAGTGCTCATGTTTACAGTGTTAATGGTATTGTTTGTTTATCAAAGCTAATGTTTCAGATTTCAATGATCTATTATCACCATGCAGCTTTAGAGGTGCTGTTTCTCAACAAATAAAAGCTCATGCTACATCCCTGGTGGTACCTATACCGTTGTAAACACTGACTTGAAGTGGAGTGGAGGAATAACGTAGTGGTTAGAACAGCAGGCTGGGAACCAGAGTTCAAATCCCACTGATACACCTTGTGGCCTTGGACAAGTCATTTTCCTTTGCGTTTCTCCGGGCCAGTCCAGGAACTCTCGGGTAGTCTCCAATCCCCTTCAGCAACTGAGGACTGATCACTGAAAACTTTCTCCTGACAGGCTACCTAGCCCCCCCTGGAGTGAGAAGCTCAGTCTTTCAGTCCTCAGCAACTGAACAGGACGTGGTAGACAGGCTCCCCGGAGTGTCATGGAGAAATGTTGGATTTAGTTCGTTTTCAAGCAAGAGAAGCTTTGACTGGGTATTTGCCCTAGCGGGGTGATAATACCGTGTTTTTTTCGGCTGATTACAAGAGATTTATATGTTTGACACAACTCAGAAACGGCTGCAGACTTCCCTCAGCGGCAAGTAGGGCAGAGCCTGCCTGTTAATTGCCTTGCTAGCAGTTCTGTTTCTCCACGGCGGGAGGGAGACGCTGGGGGCCCCAGAATCCACCCCTCTCGCTCCGGTGTGTGTGTGTGCGATCTCTCTCTCTCTCTTCCCCGCTAGCAGCCGGGAGCAAGGAGTGAGCGCAGTATCAGCCAGCTTCTCGGAGGTGAGTCGTGCGTGAGTGCAGTGAGGGGGCCGGCATTCGATTTGGCATCAGGCCTTGTTCGGTGGTGCAGCTGGTGTTCGGCAGTGAGCTGGCGGTTTGAGCGCATGTTACCAGCGGCTCCGTGTCTGCACTGTGGTAATCGCCGGGGGCTTTCCGGTTCAGGTTTCTGTCGTTCGTGTGTGCGGGGCAGCTCTTGTGTGGAACGGCTGTTTGAAGGCATTATGGATTCCCCTTCTGCTACGGGGGACCTAGCAGCGGCTTCTCAGACTGCACAAATTAGCGCGGGAACGGCGGCCATTTTGGATGGTCGGGCCGTTTCTGCAGAGCCTCATGGCAAGGCTGGGGCCAAGAAGGTCCCGTTGGCTGGGGGTCCGGTGCAAGCACAGACTGGGGGATTCCCTGAGGGGGTGCAGTCCATTTTTTTTGCCGGATTTCATCTTGGCTCTGCACAAAGCTTATTGTTTAAAGGTTGGTCAGGGAGTTTCCCAGGACGTTTCTCCCACCCTGGGGACTCAGTTGGAGGATAGGTTATTAGAAGACCCTGGAGAGGGGCCCTCTCAGCAGGGGAAAGGTGCTGAGACAGGTGAGGAGACCTGCGGGTTGCATTTAGATCTGCCTTCTGCGGTGGAGGAGGGTGAAATCCTCTCGGAGGCAGGTTTAGACTCCTGGGCAGGGGACTTCCAAGACGGGGAACTGCTGCCCGGGGAGGACCCTTATGTGTTTCAGGTGTTTCGTAAGGAGGAGCTGGGAGCGTTGATTTCTCAGTCGTTGGCGGCTTTAAATCTCGCTCTGCCAGTGGCCAGGAGGACCCTTTGCTTCAAGGTTTTAAACCGGAGCAGCAGCGTTTTCCCTGGAGGGGTAATACAGCAAATGATTGATTCTGAGTGGGAATGTCCAGAGGCCTCTTTGAGAGGGGGCTGTGCTATGGCTCGCCTGTATCCGTTGCCGCAGGAAGTGAAGGAGTTATTCCGCATGCCTAAGGTGGATGCTTTGGTCGCGGCGGTGACGAAGACCACTATTCCGGTGGAAGGTGGTACTGCCCTTAAGGATCTGCAGGACTGGAAGTTGGAGGCGCTGCTCAAACAGGCGTTTGATTCGTGTGCTTTGTCTCTGCAAGCCTCCGTGTGTGGGGCGTATGTTTCCCGAGCCTCTATCCGGTGGCTCCAAGGGGGTCTGGAGCCTGCCAGGGAAGCGGGGTCGTCTCCCGAAGGGGCGAAGTTAGATTCTGCGGCGGCCTATCTGGCGGACGCCTTTTATGATTTAGTGCGGATAGCGGCTAAATCTATGGCATCGGTGATTGCCGCTAGGCGGTTTCTCTGGCTTCGAAACTGGGCAGCGGATTCGTCCTCTAAGACTCGGCTGAGCAAGCTGCCGTATAAAGGGAAGCTGCTTTTTGGTGAAGCACTAGAGAAGATAGTTAAAGATTTGGGGGATTCTAAAGGAGGTCGTTTACCGGAGGATAGACCGAAGCTAACAAAGCAGAGTCCGCTGTCACGAGGACAAAGCAGGAACAGGTTCCGTGGCTCTCGTTTTTCTCTGTATCAGAGAGACCGGTTTCTCTCCAGGGGTCAGCCCTTTCGTGGAGCGCGAGGGTTCGGCAGGGGATACTTTGGTGCCCAGCAGAACCCTAGCAAGAAGTCACAATGAAGGGACGCCGGTCCAGGCGGAGATTCCGGTGGGAGGTCGTATACAGGAGTTTGTCTCCGTTTGGGCCGCTGTTACGTCAGACCGGTGGGTGCTGGAGGTCATTCGCGAAGGGTACGCCCTGGAGTTCTCTCAGCCGCTGGCGGGGGCCTTTGTGAGGTCCCCATGCGGGTCCCCAGCGAAGGCAGTCGCCATCTCGACCACGCTGCAGCGGTTGTTGCAGCTCTGAGCGGTGGTGCCGGTGCCGGTGCCTCCCAACCAGTACGGTTTAGGTCGATACTCGATTTATTTCGTGGTTCCCAAAAAGGAGGGTTCTTTTCGGCCTATTTTAGATCTCAAGCATGTCAACCGGTGTTTGCACGTGCAGCATTTTCGCATGGAGACGCTCCGGTCCGTGATACGTTCCGTCCAGCCTGGAGAGTGGCTTTCGTCGATAGACTTGACGGAGGCTTATCTGCACATTCCCATCAGGGCCGACCATCAGAAGTTTTTGCTGTCCTTGACTGTAACTCACCTCGAACTTTACTGGAAAGGCATGAGCTAAAAACATGAATAAAATAAAACCACCATGGAAAGCCACTGTTGCAGCAGCTGGCGAATAAGCAATATTGTACCATTGTGAACTAAGATCCTGTGGCCATCTTCAGCACTATGCTGAATCACTACTGACTTGTCACATTTCTAATGAAATTCTGAAGCATTGTTAGTTTAAGAAGAATGCCCTTTATTTTCATATATTCAAAATGGCTTACAGCAACCACACTACATAAACGGCTAGAAATCTGGTCTACAGCTCTTAGCAAATTGCCTTGCTGTTGCACTGAATTGCAGCAGGAAGACATGCAGTACAAACTCTAGATTTTGATGGTTTATAGTCTTGACAACTAGCCCTTTCTATATTGACTTGAATGAGGGGCTTGGAAACAATACATCTTTCAGCAAGGTTTGCAATGGTGTGAGCCTTTCCTTTCTATGATACCAAAATGGCTTATTTGTTGAAGAAAGACTCGTTTATAAAAACAGCTTGAAAGTGAGCATTAATTGATGAAAAAAAATCATTAGAATAATTGGTTCTAATATGTACCATGGAAATCAAGCTAAGGCAGCCCTGGAAACCACTGCATCACAAATTTAATTTTTGATACCATCCTGCAGTTTTATATGCAGGGGTGGAAAATTTCTAAGTGCATAAAATTTTTCTCTTGGTGCCTGCCACCATCTCGGGCTGAAATTTACCACTGGTGATCATGGCCAGGAAGCGTAGGAGAGAGGGGAAGGAAGTAAGTTTATAAAGAGTTATACCTCCTTACTGAACTCATTCAAAATGGTATACAAAAATGCAATAAAATTACACAAAACCACATAAAATAAAATCCAACCTTCCCATGACTTAAATAAAACATTACCATGCTATCAAGACGACATATCAATCAGCCCAACTCCATGAGGTCCATGTCCCCAGCTACCCGTTAAGAAATAAAATGTCTTTAAAGCCTTCCTAAGACCAGATAAACTAACCATAACATGCAGCTCTCCTGGCAAGTCTTTCCATGTCTCAGCAACAATCACCCTGAAAAGCCCAGGCACATCACATAACCTTTTGCATCTCTAGTACACTTGGTACCAATGTTCTCTCTAATTTTCTGTAGGCTGTGTGCGCATAAAATATCAGCTGTGCAGCTTTTGAAGGAAGGTTAAATTTTTGTGTGCCATATAATGACACTCGGAGTTATATACTTTAAAATTTGACTACACGTCAGAATACAGTATGTACACCACATTGATAGCACTAGAAAATATTGTAGAACTTGTGAAAACCGTAAATACACAACTTTTAAAATTTAAGACGTCTGTTTTCTATCAGAATCAGAACCGTAATTTTTGTGCGCTCTGTTGTAAAGTATGTGCGCTCGCTTGGCAAGGTGTGTGCGCGTGCACACACGCACAGCTTAGAGGGGACAGTGCTTGGTACCATGAGTAAATACTCTTGAATGGACTTAGGAGTCCTAGTTGAAACAGATCCCTGTAAGGTACTCCTCAAATATTCAAGTCTGATCTGTTAAAAGTTCAAAAACTATTACCATTAATTTAAAAATGCACCTTTTTCTAATCAGGAGCCTGTGCATTTGCATCAGTAATGGCCTTGCACTTGCCTAGTGACTAACCCCCATCAGGAGCCTTGCTGCTCTATTATGAATAATCTGCTATTTTTAATATGCTTTTTAGGTAACCCAACATATAGCATATAAATTGACTGTATGAAGATAACCAAGATGTGAAGATTGATGAGAGACTCATCAATAACCTTCACAATGCTGATAATACCACCTTACTGGCTGAAAGTGAAGATGATCTAAAACATTTGCTTGTCAAGATAAAGGAACTTAGTCTTAAAATGGGCTTGCACCTTAATGTGAAGAAGACAGATATCTGGCAAAATCAATAATGTCATTCTTGATGGAAAAGAAATAGAAATAGTAGATAAGTTCAACCTGCTTGAATCCATAATATAAAAATGAAACAATAAGCAGTTAAGAAATGTAACGACCTGTTGCTCTTGGCAGAATGACGGTGGATGACCTGGAAAAGATTTCCAAGTGCAGAGATGCATATTGGCATACAGAGATCAGACTTGCCCAAGCTATGGTATGTTCAGTAATGCCATATGGATGCAAAGTTGGACAGCAAGGAAGAAAATCTATGCCTTTGAATTATGATGCTGGCAAAGAATACTGTGTATGCCATGGCCTGCCTGAAAAACAAGTCGGTACTAGAGTTCAAACCTAAGCTTTCCTTAGAAGCTCAAATGACAAGACTTTGATGTTCATACTTTGGACACATCATACAAAGAGAGAGATCTTTAGAGGGAGATGACATGCTTGACAAGGTTGAAGGTCAGCACAGAAGAGGAAGACTGGCAATGCAATGGGTCAGTAGAATGGCATCCGTAGCTGCTGTTAATGTATCAGCAATTAGCTGCCTGATTTTAAGAGTGAACACAGTTTAGGACAACTGTCCACAGGGTTGCCATGAGATGACGATGACGATGGATTCATGTGTACATTCACAATACCTGACTTGTATCATTTGTGAGTTAAAATAAACATGCTTCATCACATTAGAAATCTGCCCCCCCACCACGCAACACGAAGATCTCACCACCTCCTTCTACAATATTACAGAATCCACAGTCTTCAGATTTAATTCTAATTGACTTCTCAATATCATCAAAATGTAAACGGTACGTTCTCTACATTCAATGCAGTCTACTATTCAACAACCATTCTTTTACCTTCCTCAAACAGCTGTTAAGCCTGCCAAAAGCTTCTTTTTACTCCCTCTTCCAACAGAGCCAATAGCTGAATGTCATCATCATAAGCATAAAAACGCATACCATAAGTTCTGATAAGACATCCTGGGAGCTGCAAATAGATGTTAAAAACCAGGGGAACCCTGAGGTACTTCCCATTCCCACATATATACACCTGAAACTCGTGCTCACTCATAAATGACTTAATCCACTTCAGCAGCATCCACTTGGTTCCAGATTACCACAATATGTAATATATTCTCCCAAATCAATTGACACTAACAGTACTGACATTCTCTTATCCAGAGAGTCATACACCTAGTCCAAGAGTGCCAATAATGTTTCCATCCCACTACTCTTTCTCAAGCCTCCTGTTCCTCATCTAGGAGTGAATAATCCTCCAAAAACAACCTCACCTGAAACACTACCACCTCCTCAATTAACTTTGCCAGCATAGGTAAATTGGCCTATCCTGACAATGTCTTATCCATCCCCTACTTCTTCAGAACCGGGGGTCATAACTGCTTCCTTCAACCTAGCAGGGAGCTGTGCCAGACTCAGGGTAAAATTGGAAAGAGAGGGAAAAAAACAAAACAAACAAAATAAACAGCCCCTCCCCTCCTTGCACACAGAAAATAAACAAAGCAAAAAGAAAGCAAAGGTTACTTTATAAGGGAAAGACGACATTGCAGTGCTGGGGACAAAAATAGCATAAAAAGTATCTTTTATGCAACTTCAATATAAGTTTTTAGTGCTTGAAAAAAGTAAATATAAATAGTGTAAAAACAACCTGTTTGTTCCTAATTATTTAGAAATAATAGCCAAATTAATATGAATAAAATACAGGCTCTAAAATGCTTGTATGCAAATGCTAGAAGTCTAAAAAATAAGATGGGACAGTTAGAATATATAGCACTAAATGAGAGGTTAGATATGATTGGAATATCAGAGACATGGTGGAAGGAGGACAACCAGTGGGACACTGTGATACCTGGGTACAAACTATATTGTAATGATAGAGCTGATCAAATTGGTGGAGGGGTTGCGCTCTATGTTAGAGAGGGCATTGAGTCAGAAAGGATTAAAGTTTTGCAGGAAACAAAATTTGCTGTAGAATCTCTATGGATTGAAATTCCATGTAAAAGGGGAAGGCGATGGCAGTGGGGGTGTACTATCGACCACTGGGCCAGAATGAACAAATGGATGATGAAATGCTCAAAGAAATCAAAGAAGCTAACAAAAGTTACAGCGCAGTAATAATAATGGGTGATTTCAATTACCCTGGTATTGACTGGGTCAGTGTCACGGCAGGACATGCTAGGGAGATAAAGTTCCTAGATGACATAAATAACTGCTTCTTGGAGCAGCTGGTTCATGAACCGACCAGAGGGGAAGCCATATTAGACCTAGTCCTTAGTGGAACACCAGATCTAGTGCAAGAGATAAGGGTGTTGGGGCCACTTGGCAATGATTGAGATGTTTAAATACCTCCGTGGCATAAATGTTCAGGGAGAGAGCCTCTTTCAATTGAAAGCAAGTTCTGCTACGAGGGGACATGGGATGAGGGTGAAGGGAGATAGATTCAGGAGTGATATGCGGAAATATTTCTTTACGGAAAGAGTAGTGGATCCATGGAATAGTCTCCCAGTGGAGGTGGTGGAGATGAGGACAGTAACTGAATTCAAAAAAGCATGGGACCAACACAGAGGATCTCTAAAGGTAAAAAGTGGACTGTTGTAGTTGTTGTTATGGAAGGACAGACTAGATGGGCCTTGTCTTTTTCTGTCGTCATGTTTCTATGTTTCTATGTGATCATAGCATGATCGCCTTTGATTTAATTAGTGGAGGAAGGATAGTACGGAAATCCACAGTACTACCTTTTAACTTTCGAAAGGGAGACTATGATAAAATGAGGAAAATAGTTAAGAAAAAACTAAAAGGAGCAGTTGCAAAGGTTAAAGGCTTACATCAAGCTTGGGTGGTGTTGAAAAATACTATCTTGGCAGCCCAGACCAGCTGTATTCCATGCTTTAAGAAAAGTGGAAGGAAGTCCAAAAAACTGCCAGCATGGTTTAAAGGTGAGGTCAGAGAGGCTGTTGCCACAAAAGCATCTTTCAGGAAATGGAAAAAAAGAGCCAAACGACGAAACCTGGAAACAGCACAAGCACTGGCAAGTCAAATGCAAGGCATTGATAAAACAGGCAAAGGGAGAATTTGAGAAGAAGCTTGCTGTGGAAGCAAAAACGCGAAATAAAGATTTTTTTCAAGTACATTCGTAGCAAAAAACCTGTGAGAGAGTCAGTTGGTCCATTAGATGATAGAGGAGTTAAAGGGGCACTAAGAGGCGACAAGGCGATAGCGGAGAGACTGAATGAATTCTTTGCTTCGGTCTTTACTGAGAAAGATGTAGGGATGTTACCCATGACTGAAGTGGTTTTAAAGGTGCAGAAGAATTGAAGGAAATATCGATACATCGGGAAGATATATTACAACTATTAGATAAACTGAAGAGTAGCAAATCACCTGGGCCGGATGGTATACATCCAAGGGTGTTGAAAGAACTGAAATATGAGATTGCAGACCTGCTATTAGTAATCTGTGAACTATCATTAAAATCATCTCAAATACCTGAAGATTGGAGGATCGCCAATGTAACACCAATTTTTAAAAAGGGTTCCAGGGGTGATCCGGGAAACTACAGACCGGTGAGCCTGACATCAGTACCGGGAAAAATGGTAGAAACCATCATAAAGAATAAAATTACTCAGCATGTACATAGTCATGGCCTAATGGGAGACAGCCAACATGCTTTAGACAAGGAAGATCTTGTCTTACTAATCTGTTATGTTTTTTTTGAAAATGTGAATAAACAGGTGGACAAAGGTAAGTCGGTTGATATAGTGTATCTAGACTTTCAGAAAGCCTTTGACAAGGTCCCTCATCAGAGATTTTTGGCAGAACTAAAGAGTCATGAGATAGGAGGCAGTGTACTACTGTGGATCAGGAACTGGTTAAAAGATAGAAAGCAGAGGTTTGGGCTAAATGGCCAGTTTTCCCAATGGAGAAAGGTGAATAGTGGTGTACCCCAGGGATCTGTGCTGGGTCCGCTGCTTTTTGACATATTCATAAATGACCTGGAAAGTGGAATAACGAGTGAGGTTATCAAATTTGCAGATGACACAAAGCTATTATAGTTGTTAAAACCCAAGAGGATTGTGGAAAATTGCAAGAGGATCTTGATAAATTGGAAGACTGGGCATCCAAATGGCAGATGAAATTTAATGTGGACAAGTGCAAAGTTATGCACCTAGGGAAGAACAACCCAAACTATGGTTACACAATGCAAGGTTCCACATTAGGAACCACCACCCAGGAAAAAGATTTAGGCGTCATTGTGGATAACATGTTAAAACCCTCGGCCCAGTGTGCAGCGGCGGCCAAGAGAGCAAATAGAATGCTAGGTATCATAAGGAAAAGAATGGAAAATAAAACAAAAGATATTATAATGCCTCTATACCGTTCCATGGTGAGACCGCACCTTGAATATTGTGTGCAATTCTGGTCGCCATATCTTAAAAAGGATATAGTGTTATTAGAAAAGGTTCAGAGAAGAGCCACCAAAATGGTAAAGGGGATGGAAGGATACTCCTATGAAGAAAGGCTAAAAAGGTTAGGGCTCTTTAACCTGGAAAAGAGACGGCTGAGGGGAGATATGATAGAAGTCTATAAATTAATGAACGGAGTGGAACGGGTAAACGTAGATTGTTTACGTTATCAGAATATAGAAAGACTAGGGGACATACAATGAAGCTACAGGGTAAACTATTTAAGACTAATAAAAATTTTTTTCACTCAACGTGTAATCAAACTCTGGAATTTATCGGAGGATGTAGTAAAGGCTGCTAGTGTAGCTGGGTTTAAAAAAGGTTTGGACAAGTTCCTGGAGGAAAGGTCCATAAACCATTATTAAGAAGAGACCCAGGATATCAATGCTTGACCCAGTACAAGCATTGCGGAACTTGTGTCTTTTGGGGAAACTGCTAGGTACGTATGACCTAGATTGGCCACTGTTGGAAACAGGATACTGGGCTTGATGGACCTTGGTCTGACCCAGTATGGCATATCTTATGTTCTTATGTTCTTAAATGAAGGTCAAAAACTGCTACCTTTTTATTGAACTCTCCTAATAACATTTAATTGAGCTGCCCTAAAGTTTAACACCTGCAGTTTAATAGGTGACCTTTTATATCTGTATGTCGGGGGTTTTTCTCCTTTTTAATAGACTTTACATCAATTTCTCCCAAACATTTTTCTAATATAACCCGATTTTAAAGTTTAAAAATTCACTTAATTCCAGACGATGAAATCAAAATGTCAAACCTCCCATCCATTCCCCCCCCCCTTCTCCAAAGCATGGAAGTGGGAGGTTCAGAGAGATAGGGAGCAACTCTGTTTCTGTGACCCATTCACTGATGACGTAGCCCCATTTGGGGTCCTGACCGACAGTTTGGGAACCACTGCTTTAAGATGTCTGTTATCAGATAGATAATAGAACAGAACACATGCAGGTAGCAGGTGCTGTGAAAGCTCCTACTCCTCCATTTGTACATGCCACTTTGAAGGGAATGAAAGATTTGCAAAGCTCACATGTAGAATTTGATTCAAGGGGACTTACAACACAATATATTCAATGAGGAAGCATTAGCTGAAGCTACATGGGAGGAGTATTTTCCAGATAGCTTGGATTTAGTGGCAGTTAAAGAGACATGGTTCATGGACAACCATGACTGGGATATAATTATATCAGACTATACTTTATTCAGGAAGGACACGGTAGGAAGGAGGAGAGGAGACATAGCACTATATGTAAAAAAATATTAACGCTATAGAATTACAGGGCTCACAAGGGAGCGAGGAGGCATTGGGGGTTAAACTAGAAAGAGGGTACAGGAAATCCATTTGGATTGGTGTGATATAGAGATCTCCTTCACAGAGAAAAGTGGACAGAGATTTAATAGAAGACATACACAGTATTGCCATGAAAGGAGACGTGCTACTGATAGGTGAGTTCAATATGCTGGATGTTGATTGGCACATCCCTGCTGTGGTGTAATCTAGAAGTAAGGAGATCCTAGATTCTCTACAGGGAGAACTATTCTGACAACTAGTAACGAACCCACATGTGAAGGGGCCATACTGGACCTAGTGCTTACCAACGGGAAAAGTGTTTTTGATGTTATACTGGGAGATCATCTCGCATCCAGTGATTATCAGATGGTGCAGGTTAGTATTAGGACTAGGGTTGATCCATTCAAAATTGAGGGTCTTAAACTTTAGGAAAACACTTTTTTGCCAAGATGAGACAAAATCCCAGGAGGAGTTAGCGGGATGGGAAAAGCTGGGGGATGTAGAAAAGCAATGGGCAAAACTGAAAAGGGATATTTTAAAGGCAGCAAACTTTTCTTAATAGAAAGATAAGTAAATGTTTAAGGAAAGGGCGGCCACTATGGTTCTCGAAAGAAGTAGCTGAAAAGGTGAAGAAAAAGAGGGTGGCTTTCATAAAATACAAAAGATCACAGAAGGAAGACGAGTATCAATATTTGGGAAAACTTAGAGAAGCTAGGAAACTAGTCAGGAAAGCAAAGAGACAAAAAAGAAATAGCCAATGCAGTAAAATGGGAGGGACCAAACGTTTTTCAGATATGTTAGTGAGAGGAGGAAGTGTGAAAGTTATTGTCACTCAAGGGTGGCAGGAAGGAATATGTAGAACCTGTTGAGGATAAAGCGGAATTGTTTAACAAATATTTTTGTTCTGTATTCATAGATGGAGTCTAATGGAGAGCAAACCATCCACACAGGTGCAAAGGACAAAACACAGCAATTGCGCAGAGAAAGTGACAAGTGTACACTTTATTCAAACAACCCCAACGCGTTTTGGCCATTGGGTTGTTTGAGTAATAAGGTGTACATTTGTCACTTCGTCTGCGCACCTGCTGTACGTTGTCCTTCACAGAGGAAGGGCCAGGAGCAGGACCTCGGAAGACACCCACAAATAGGAACAGAAGCAAAAGGGATCATGAATGATTTTCAGAAGACTGTCTACTTTTAGTTTAGCTACTTCCTCACGAATACAAAGTGATGGGGCTGGATGGGATATATTCAAGAGTATTGAAGAAACTTGGGGAAGTTCTAGCAGCATTGTCTGATATTTTCAATGCTTCTTTAGAATTGGGAGTGGTCCCAGAGGACTGGAGAAAGGCACATGAGATCCCTTTGCATAAAAATGGAAGTAAGGATGAAGTTGAGAACTACAGGCCGGTTGGTCTGACCTCTGTGGTGAGTAAATTATTGGAAACTCTTCTAAAACAGAGAATACTGAGGTTTCTGGAGTGCAATGGATTGCAGAATTTGAAGCAGCATGGGTTTATTAGAGGCAAGTCTTATCAGACAAATCTTGGGTGACCAGGGAGTTGGACAGAGGGAGAGCCCTACATGTGGTGTACTTAGATTTCAGTAAAGCCTTTGACACTGTTCTGCACAGATGACTTATAAATAAATTGAGCAACCTAGGGATGGACACTAAAGTAACTGACTGGGTTAGAAATTGGTTAAGTTGGAGGCGACAAAGGGGGTACAGGTAAATGGCACTTTAAGGAGAAAACTTTTAGCAGTGGTGTGCTGCAGGGATCTCTCTTTGATCCGATTCTTTTTAACATTTTTGTTTGATATTGTAGAAGTGCTGTCAAGTAAGGTTTGCCTCTTTGCAGTTGATACTAAAAAATTGGCAGCTGAGATTTAATGCTATAAAATGCAGGGTCGTGCATTTCGGCTGCAAAAATCCAAGGGAGTGGTACAGTATAGGGGGTGAAGTACTTCTGTCCAAGAAAGAAGAGCAGGGCCTGGGCATGATTGTTTCCTATTTATCTTAAAATAGCTAAGCAGGTAGAAAAGCCAACAAAAGCCAGCAGGATTCATGGGTACATAGGGAGAGGAGTGGCCAGCAGGGAAAAGGAGGTGATAGTGCCTCTGTATAAGTCTTTGGTGAGATCTCATTTGGAGTGTCGTGTGGCGTTCTGGAGACCACACCTTCACAAGGATGTCAAGAGGGTGGAGTCTGCAGAGGGTGGCTGCCAAAATGGCCAGTGATCTTAGTTATAAACCATATAGGGACAGACGTAAAGATCTCAATATGTATACTATAGAGGAGATATGATAGAGGCGTTTAAATATCTCCATGGCATAAATGCACAGAAGAGCCTTTTTCAATTGAAAGAAAGCTCTGTAATGAGGGGACACAGGATGAAGGTGAAAGGAGAGAGATTCAGGAGTAATGTGCAGAAATATTTCTTTACAGAAAGACTAGTAGATGTGTGGAAGTGTCTCCCAGTGTAGATACGAGGACAGTATCTGAATTCAAGAAAGGATGGGACAAACATAGATCTCTAAAGGAAAAAAGGGACTATAGTAATTATGGAAGGGAAGACTAGATCGGCTATATGATATTTTTCTGCCGTCATGTTTCTATTACCTGAAGTGCTACTGCTGTAAGTTTTTCCACTGGCTAGACCAGATGGTAAAATGACACACACAAGGTATTTTGGCTTATTTATTTTGATTCCTTTTTTAAAACTCATATTAATTTGCAGAGGCTCGATTCAAAAGAGGTGGTGGCAAGAAAAATGTATGCATGGACTTGTGTGTACCTAGTTCCACACTATTGTGTGCAAGGACGGTTAGTGTTGCATTTTGTAGGGAATGGAATTGGGAAAAAGAACTAATAGTTCCCATGTGCAGTAGGGTAAACCTGGGACTGGATCAGCCTGTTGGGTGAAGCTTAAGTAGCACACTTTCAGAGAGCTTGGCTAGACTAATGGAACGTTGTTTAGTCAAGGATCTGTGGAAGCACTGGGCTGAGGATGTGCTGTAGAGATGTAGAAGACATTGTCCTTGGATGATGAGGTTGGTTTCTGCTTCCTGTGCTCTAGGTATGCAGATTGGTGTATTAATAGAAAAGGATAAACAAGGTTAGCCAAAAGTGCAGTTGCTCTTCTTCCTAAAGTGATGGCTCTTTGAAAAGGTATATTTTCTCTGCAGCAGCACTCAATTCTAGCTGTGTGATGGTGGCAATAAGATCTGTCTCAATGCCTTCACTTAGCATTGCAAGTTTGAGCAACGCAAATTACTGATGTGCAGAATTGGGATTCTTTCCAAGTTGCACACCTTTCAGCTTGAGCCTTTTCCCAGAAATGTGCTATGTGCGAATGCATTTGAACCCAGATTCCCCTGACAGTATTGATCCGTGTAGGGATTTTAATTCTGATTTCTCAATTATATTCCTTAAGAAAATGGGTAAAAACCAGGACTGGATGAATGCTGTTGGACAAATCCAGCTCCAGTTGTCAACCCCACTATTGCTGTTGCACGATTGTGTCACAGAGGGGAATGTGTGTGGTTTTTTTTTAATTTTGTAAACTTATGGCTATAGTAATGAAATTGTTCCCTGCTGATAATCATTTAGCGGTGGTAATCTTTTAAAGAAAAAAAGAGGAGGGATTGGGTCAGGGTGAACAGTGACCTCTGACTTTCATTCCAACTGTGCAGTGGGGTAAAAGATGCATGTTATAAAATGTTTCAGACAATTGACCTGACTGAAAACCACTGCGACTGTAATATACTAAGCAAGAGAGTGCTTTGAACCAGGAACATAATTTTCTTGTTTCCAGAGTTTTCAGTTTTCATCCTTTTAATATGTGGGTGCTGTCATCCATACAGATTAGCCTTTTTATTTCTCCTAAATCTTTCAGTCTTGTTTTTATAAAATGGGTTGTTCTTGCAGCATGAGGGAGGAGAATGCGTTTCAGGCACTTAATCAATCATCTGATATCTCTTTGGGGTCCTAAAATGTGAAGCCCCATTTTGCTTAGGTGGCTGAATTAGGAATTGAGATGTCCTGGTCGGGATGTACCCAATTCTGCTGGTATTTTAGAAAAGGTTCTGCTGAACATGGAACTTTTTGTAAAACATGTAGAATGATGCTGGCACATACAGAGGGAGCAGCAATTTTGCAAAGTTGCATGTAGAATAAAAGGGCATGGTCCCTACGTAGTTTTCACTTTTGAGGCAAAAATAAGACACGAGGGATTAAGGAACATTACTTCCGTAAATCTCCCCCATTTAGTGTCTTGGCTGAAACAAGTATTTTCATTTAATCTCAGCATGTCTCGCTGCTGGCGTATAAGCCAATGGGGAAATTTGTTTACCTAGACATGTGTTCCCATTACAAAACTGGTAATAGCAGGTATAAATGTTTGACTCGTATACCTATTGCATGCCCCCTTAAAATCTGTGTCCTGACCATCTCCTTAATAGCGGCTTTCTGAAATCACTATTTACATGTGTAGCCAATTTACATGTGGAGATGCTTTTCAAATTTATCTCCTAGCGTTTTAGGCGGTAGATTATTTTTCTGCCTTCATTTTCTCTCTCTTCCTCCCCTTCCCCTCTTTTCCTCCCCTTCCCCCTCTCCTCCCCTTCCCCTTCCTCTCTTTGGGTTTCCTTGTTAATGGGAACTGGTCCCTCTTTGGGCTATAGTGCTGTTCACCTTCATATACAGCTTTCATGGGGTTTTCCTTGTTTTGGCATGGATCTCAATATCCTCTCTTATCCTGCCACATGTCATAAATTCCAAGGAAGGAACATCCCAAAGAATGAGATTCTTCAGGTGATGTGCCCAGGGTAGAAATCCAGAACTATTTAAGTATGGTATTGCTTTGGAAAAAAAAAAAAAAGCAACACAAAATAAGTTTTCTTTGGTGCTTCTGAAAGGATAAAGACAGTGTAAAGGCAATATGAGGGCAATTTTCAAAAGTTTGCTTGGGTAACTAAGCAGGCATCTGGGTAAATTCTCCACGATGAAAACTGCCCTCAAGTTAGTGGCTGTAAGTATGCGCATAGGTTTCACAGGGTTTTACTTTTTAACTGCAGGGTGGCAAAGCAGTCGTGAGGATTTGATTCTGAAACCCTTTCTTGCAACTTATACCTACTTTGCTGTAGATGCAACGAATGCCAAGTTGATGGGTACTTTTGTACCCATAGCGCTTGCTGGCTCAGTTTTCAAAGGGAAGCTATATGACAGAAAAGTGTTGAAAAATACACACACAGACACAGACAGAATGGAGGGAAAGAGACAGTCGGGCAGCTTAGCTGAAGAGGAAGAGAGAGACAGATTGAGATTTAGACACAGGCAGACACAGAGGGCACACACGCACAGAGATAGACAAGATACAGATATAGATGGAGAGGGAGAATTAGAAGCTCAACTCTGTGCTGTTTAAAAGCACTTCTCAACATAGCTACTTATTCTCAGGAGCCAAATGACCAATCAGCCACAGAAAAGCAGCAACACTGGCTGTTCTTCTTAATGAAAGCAGTAACTAGGATCCGAGCTCTGGCACTGAGGCTGTGAGTGAGAGAAGGGGCTCACCGAGTGTGTGTGTTTTTTCAGTTGAATGTGACGTGTTGCCGGTGAGTGAGGGTTGGCTGCTGTGACAAGGGCTTATTTCCACATTGAAGACTGAAGGTTAAAAGAGCAAGAGGAGATAGATGGTAATAAATAAATAACATGTCTAACCAGCAAAGACCTGCTAACTATCATAGATCAAAGTGAAGGGAAGCAGGGAAGAAAGCAAAAGGTTTTATTAAAATCGAGTGATTCTTTCACAAATAAAGCTTATCCTTTGGAAAAGGTTTTTGTGATTTTGTGGAAGAAATGTTTGTCACTAAAGCTGTATGAGGTCGAGCGGGAAGAAGAGGTATTTGCTAGTTCAAACATTAATACGTCTTTATTTAACGTGGTTTTTTTATACCGCTATATCATTTAGTCAAAGCGGTTTACATTGTAACTCTAACTTAAACTGGGTTATGTACATTAAAAAGTGACATTGATGACTTTGATTTTTCTGAGGCAATGGAGGGTTAAGTGACTTGCTAAAGGCCACAAGGAGTGTTAGTGAGAATTGAACCCTGGTCTCTTAGTCCCCAAGCCAGTGCTCTAACCAATAGGCTACTCCCTCACTCCTAAGTTATTAAATTCTCACTTTAGCAGATTTTACCAACTTGGAGCTTAATACAGAGCTTACATTTTTGAGCCTTTGGCATTTGTTTATTATTAAATGAAGAAACCTAATTTTCTTGGTGATTTGTTTGGTGAGAGATGTCCAAGCTGCAGACTTTCTCCTATTTTGATTTTTTCCCAGTTCTTTACTAATAAGGTAATTTTAAAGTGAGTTCTTAACTTTATTCCTAAGATGAATCTGAGCCTTCCATATGTCCAAAGATTGTCTGCCAAGGAACATTTTTACAATTTGTAAGTTAAGAGGTGTTCTGTTAGGAGAGCTTGAAATTGTGCTTCTAGAAATCATAACAGTTCTTTACTTTCCTTGTCTATCCTTAAAAAAAAAAAAAAATGGCTGTTAAGGCTTCCATTGCCGGGCAGAAAATAAATAAATTTATATATAGATATCTTCAAGTGAGGCATCTCTCTTGACCTCAGGTTTTCTGAGCTTAATCAGTAATAAATGTGGTAGGTACGCAGAGTGAGTGCATATGTCTTTTCCAGATTATATTATTTGTAAGGCTGCAGCTTGGTAGACCCTATGTACCTTTGCTGAATATTATTGTATTAGCGGGGCCATGTGATGTTTGGTAACACAGTAAATGATGGCAGATAAAGACCAGCATGGTCCATCTAGTCTGCCCAGCTATATGGCAGGAGTAGGTGCATCCCTACCCATGTCCTTTGCTTAGTGGTGCACCCACCAGGAGCAGGTGCACCCCTCCCCATATCTTTGTTTCTTTGTTTGTTTAGGGGTGAACCCACCGCTCCTCCCCCCCAATCGCTCCATGTAGGACACCCCTATTTGTTGAGAAATTAGATGGTTCAGTTTATTTTGATTTAATCTTGTTGCTGTAAAGTGATCCACTGTGTCTGTCCCAGGCCACTTTGAATTCAGTCACTGTGTTTGCCCCCACCACCTCCATCGGGAGGGCATTCCAAGCATCCACCACCCTTTCAGTAAAAAAAAAGTATTTCCTGACATCGTCTTTCAATAGAAGTTTTGTCAGCCATTTTTACTGCATCCAATGTAGAGTAATGCTTAGGAGAGACAATTCATGGAGGAGACTGGTAGAGACATAGAAGAATTGTTTACCTGTCAATTAGAGTTAAATACAAATTAATACAATAAAATTCTGGCCTGTCTGAGCCAAACCCACACTGATAAAAGGTAAATATTTTGAGAGGCCTGGATTTGATATGAGTGTTTGGGTTTTTTTGTTGGTATTCTTATGGTATTGCTAGGAACCCTTGAAGGAAGAATAGTGAAAGGGATCTTAAGAATATTCACCTTGGGATCTCTTCTGAAAATGCATCCTGAAAGTACTTGGGAGAAATGCAGTTGATGGTTTTGTATTTTTTTTCTCAGTTTCAAGTCAGTTTCACAGAAAGATATGTGAAGGACAACTGGTGGGAGAATAAAGAAAAGGTAGTATATTTTGGCCTTTTCAAATCTTTCATAAGGACTGATAAACTTATAGAACCAATCTAGAAACATAGAAAATGATAGAAGATGAAAAACCATACAGCTTATCCAGTCTGCCCATCCATGAGAATTACTAAATTCTATAATCCCTTCCTCTCCCTCAGAGTTCTTCTGTATTTGTCCCATATTTTCTTGAATTCAGATACAGTTCTTATCTCTACCATCTCCATTGGGAGATGTTCCATGCATTGACCACCCTTTCCGTAAAGAAATAAGAACATAAGATAAGCCATACTGGGTCAGACCAAGGTCCATCAAGCCCAGTATTCTGTTTCCAACAGTGGCCAATCTAGGTCATACGTACCTAGCAAAAATATTTCCCCCGATTACTCCTGACTCTAACCTCTTTCACTTTTATCCTATGACCTCTTGTTCCAGAGCTTCCTTTCAACTGGAAGAGAACCGCCATCTGTGCATTTTTTATCATGGAGGTATTTAAGTGTCTGTCATATCGCCCTTCTCCCGCCTTTAATCCAAAACATAGATTTTGAGATCTTAAACCTCAGTAATTCCTCAACCAGAGTTTCCATACAGCCAAGCCTCCCAGACCCCTTGGTGTGGGGAGGTGTCCAATAGCATCCTTGTAATACCATCAACTTGGAAAATGGCAGTGCCTGATTCCTAGCATTGATCATATTTTGTTGATTAGGTATTTGAGAGGTGGGTTTTATGTGTGGTCTGGCTAGTGTCCTTCCTGAAAGGGTAATAACAGTGAGTTATTTAGGATGAGGACTAGTCAAGGAGTAGAACTTTGGAATATGGGATTCCACAGTTCTTTCCCTTCTATTTTTTCATTTATATCTTGCTCGTTTAGAATTATGGTATGAAATGCTCCCTTTTTGCGGATAATATACAAATCATCTTTCCTTATCGTCACTCCACTCCAGTCCAGTCCCTTTACTTCTGGGTTATGCAACCCTTCCAGCAGCTTGGAGGCTGAGCCCAACCTTTTTGGAGGTGGGGCGGCATAAATACCACTGGGACCACCCCCCAACTCCAGTATTCTCAGCATCCAAGCAGCTGGAGGGTTCCGTAAGCCTAGGGCTTACTGGAGTCTTCCTTTTATCTAAATCTTTTAAAAAATTTCCTTTATTACTTTTATTACCTTTATTACTTTTATTTCTTAGTTACCTGTTGTTCTTTAGGTTTAAGCAGTCTCTGCTCCTTTAATTGCTACTGCCTGCTCTCTCCTCCCTTCCCCCCCCCCCACCGGCGGGTCGGGCATCGGAGGTGGTTCTGGGCTTGCAGCCCCGGGGAGGACCTTTGCTCAGCTCTTCGGCAGCAAATCCGACTTATTCCCAAGGATTTCTTTGCCGAACTGCCCTGCCTCGCGCCGAAGCCCTCCTGGTGGCTGAGCGCTGGAGGCAACGCCGGAAGTGAAATTTTGTTGCCGGACCCGTCCTGCAGCCAAAGGACGTGGCGGCGAACCCCGGACCTCCCGATTGCGGCGGAGGAGTTGATTGCAGCGGTTCTGCTTTAGGAGTCGGCTCCCAGCCTTCTGCGGCATCCGGGGTGGAGAATTAACAGCCCTGAGGACACACTCGCGATCCCCCGTTCAGGCTCCACGTGGTGAGGCCTACCATGTGTAGAGCCGACGGCAGGGATCGCTGAGCCGGGCCCAGTCAACAACGGAAGCTGCAAACCGCAAGTACATTACAAAAAGGAGCCTTTCTCCGTTTATTTATTTTAATCTACTTTAATTTCATTTTAATTTCCTTAATTTTGATTTTAATTTACTTTATCTTGGTTTTTGTTTAAGAGCATCGTCTGTTAATAGAAAAGAGGGCCTGTTAGAGAGGAGGAACTCCTAAGGGAAAACTCACACAGCGGTTTTGGCTGTACAGTTAGCTGGGACTTAGGCCCATCGCTTATTCTTCCTAGCAGGAAGGCCTGCTTCTTCTGGGATCAAGAGCATGGCGGCCAAGCCTAGATGCCCCTCCTGTGGCACGCGTAGGGGCACTTCCTCGGAGGCAGGAGTCTGCAGGGGTTGCGCTGCAGTGGCTGCCTCCGTGGAGCAAGAAATTAATTTGGCCATGATTCAGCCCTCTCAGGAGTCTGGTGACCCCTTAGAAGGGGAAGGGGGGTCCCAGTTCCCTCCCTCCACTTCCTCGGATTTACCTACCCCTCCTCCACCCTCTTCGCCCCCTCCCTCCGGAGAAGGGGGCGCCGGGGATTTTTTCTCCCCAGACTTCATTCTTTTACTCCACAAGGCCTATTGCTTGCGTAAGCAGGGCTCAGGGACAGGTGAGCCTGTCTCGACGGCCGAGGCCAAGCCCAAGAGGGCAAGCAATCCAGACTCAGGCATCCCATCTAAACGCCCCCGGCTGGGCTGTGAAGACCCTCTCGCGTCCCTCTCCCAGGGCACCCCGGAGGAGGATAACTCTGATAAAGACTGGGACGAGGAAGAGGAGGAGCTGGAAGGAGGAGAGATCCCTGAAGAAGATCAGGCCAGAATAATTAGTCTTTCGGCGGGAGGAGCTCCCGGCTCTAATTAATGAGTCTCTAAAGGTCCTTAATGTCTCCTCAGACGCGCCAGCAGAGGAGGAGGCGTTGGAGGATCCTTTAATCCAGGCCATTAGGAGATCCCAGAAGGTCTTCCCTGTCCACAGGGTAATGCGTCAGATGATCCAGGAAGAATGGGATCAACCTGAGTCTAGTTTAAGGGGAGTGCGGTCCATGTCTCGCCTATACCCGCTTACAGAGGCAGACAAAGAACTGCTGAAGTCTCCCAGGGTGGATGCAGCGGTATCAGCAGTTACTAAGAAGACTACTATCCCAGTTGAGGGCAGCACGGCCTTAAGAGATTCTCAAGACAGAAAGCTGGATACCCTCCTGAAACAAGCCTTTGATGTGAGTGCCCTTGCCTTGCAGGCCTCTGTGTCAGGAGCTTGGGTGGCGAGAGCCTGTTTAAGGTGGTCACAACAGCTGCAGGCTGCAGAGGGACCACCTGGCGAGGCTCAGGCCAACTCTGCTAGGCTGGAATCCGGAGCAGCCTTCCTGGCGGATAGTCAGTATGACCTCATCAGAAGCCTATCCAAGAACATGGCCTCGGTGGTGGCAGCTAGGCGTTATCTGTGGCTGCGGAATTGGGCAGCGGACGCATCCTCAAAGGCACGCCTGAGCCGCCTCCCATTTAAAGGGAAGCTGTTATTCGGAGATGATTTGGAGAAGTTGGTAAAGGATCTTGGCGAGTCTAAGGGGGGCAGGCTGCCTGAAGATAGACCGAAGCAAGGGCGACCCCTAGCCCCAGTGCGTAACCAGCCCAGGGACGCCCGAAGGTTCCGTCCAGCCAGGACAAACCCCTTTCCCAGGGGCCGCTTTCCCTCGAAGGGACAAGGTTTCAGAGGGTTTCGAGGAGCAGGCCGAGGTTTCGGGGCGTCCTCCTCCTCCTTTCAGGGAAATAGAAAACAATGAGGTGACGGGGGTCCAGGGGGAAGAACCGTCCGTGGGCGGACGCCTAAGGCGATTTCTTCCCGCCTGGTCCCGGGTCACGTCCGATCAATGGGTCCTAGAGGTTATCAGAGAGGGCTATGCTCTAGAATTTGCAAAACAAATACATCCAGCCTTTGTTCAGTCTCCCTGCGGCTCTTCTGCAAAGAGAGCGGCGGTAGAGACAACCCTCACCCGCCTAATAACGCTCGGGGCCGTTGTCCTGGTACCACCAGACCAGCGTGGTTCTGATCAGTACTCGATTTACTTCGTAGTTCCAAAGAAGGAAGGGTCCTTTCGCCCGATACTAGATCTAAAGCAGGTCAATCGCTGCCTCAGGGTTCCGCATTTCCGGATGGAAACCCTGCGTTCAATCATAGCAGCCGTGAGGGGCGGGGAGTTCTTAACGTCCCTCGATCTGACAGAAGCCTACCTGCATATCCCGGTCAGGGCATTCCATCAACAATTCCTGAGATTTGCGGTGCCAAGGGGCCATTTTCAGTTCCAGGCCCTACCTTTCGGCCTAGCTACGGCTCCAAGGACATTCACCAAAGTGATGGTGGTAGTAGCGGCCTCCCTACGGAAAGAGGGAATTCTGGTACACCCCTACCTGGATGATTGGCTAATCCGGGCAAAGTCGGAGGAGGAAAGCCACTCTGTGACGACAAGAGTGATTCAAGTCCTAGAAGAGTTGGGGTGGGTCATCAATCGAGCAAAGAGCAGGATGACTCCCTCCCAGGAACTCGAGTACCTCGGAGCAAGGTTCGACACCAGCAGAGGCAGAGTGTTTCTGTCTCGATCAAGAGAACTGAGACTTCTGGTCACTCAGTTTCTGGGCAGACGAAACCCCACTGCGTGGCATTATCTGCAGGTCCTGGGAACAATGGCAGCGGCAATAGAGGTGGTACCATGGGCCCGAGCCCACATGCATCCTTTGCAGAGGGCACTATTGCGTCGGTGGTCGCCCCAACGTCACCCCATGTCAATGCAGTTACCTTGCGCTCCGCGGACCAAGCAGTCTCTGCGCTGGTGGCGGTGCCCAAGGAATCTGGATCGCAGGATGCCTCTCGAGCCTCACCAGTGGTTATTACTGACGACGGATGCCAGTCTGGCAGGCTGGGGAGCTCACTGCGAGGACCAGTTCGTTCAAGGCAGCTGGACTCCTTTGGAAGCCCAATGGCCCATCAACAGACTAGAATTGCGGACTGTCGGCCTAGCGCTCAGAGCTCTCGAGGCCTTAGTGCAAAAGAGAGCAATTCGCGTTCTCTCAGACAATGTCACCGCGGTAGCTTACATCAACCACCAGGGCGGCACAAGCAGCCCCGCCTTGGAGAAGGAGGCGAGCACTCTGTTCCAGTGGGCGGAAATTCGGTTGGAAGCACTCTCAGCCCAGCACATGGCAGGCACGGACAACGTCACAGCAGACTATCTCAGCAGGTGCAAGATAGATCACGGAGAGTGGGAGCTGGTGCAGGAGACCTTCGACCAGATAGTGGCCCGTTGGGGACTCCCAGTCATGGACCTCATGGCAAGGTTCTCGTCCGCCAAGGTGGACCGATTCTTCAGCCGGCGCAAGGAAAGAATGTCCGAAGGTCTGGATGCCTTGTCCCAGAAGTGGCCACCGGAGGGCCTGCTCTATGTATTCCCCCCCCTGGGTTCTGATCGGAAAGGTTCTCCAACGCGTGGAGTCGCACCACGGATACGTAATCCTCATAGCTCCGGATTGGCCTCGCCACCCCTGGTATGCGGATCTGATGAGGTTGATCGCCGACCATCCTTGGCGGCTCCCTTGCAAGAGGGATCTGCTGAAGCAAGGCCCAGTTCGGATGCCTCACGTGGATCGATTCTCGCTTACGGCCTGGCTATTGAAAGGGCGAGGCTCCTAAAGAGGGGTTATTCAGGAGCTGTCATCTCGACCCTGTTGAACGCTAAGAAGCGCTCGACCTGCCTCTCCTATGTTAGGACTTGGCGCATCTTCGAAGCGTGGTGTGCGGAGCGCCAACGGAAACCCCTTTCCGCTTCAGTCCCTGAGGTCCTAGAATTCTTACAGGCAGGATTTGACAAGGGGCTAGCGCACAGCTCCTTGCGGGTTCAGCTGGTGGCAATCGCATGCTATAGAGGTAAGGTCCGCGGCAAGTCCCTAGGGGCGCACGCGGACGTCTCCAGGTTCCTAAGAGCGGTGAGACACCTGCGCCCTCAACGGAGGTTGGTCGTCCCCCCTTGGGACCTCAACCTAGTGCTTAACGCCCTGATCAGGGAACCCTTCAAACCAGAGAACAGGGCCTCCTTAAAGGATTTAACCATGAAGACAGTCTTTCTGGTCGCTATCTGCTCGGCAAGGCGGGTTTCCGAGCTCCAAGCGTTGTTCTCTCAGCCCCCCTTCCTACTATTCCTCAAGGACAAGGTAGTTCTGCGAACGGTCCCTTCATTCCTGCCCAAGGTCATTTCTCCCTTTCATGTGAACCAGGCAGTTCACCTCCCGGTCCTCTCCGCCGAGGGGCTGGAAGGTAGGGATAACAAACTGTGACTCTTAGATGTCCGGAGGACCCTGAAACGCTATCTCTCCCGCACAGCCCCCTTCCAGAAGTCCGAGCGACTATTCGTTCAGTTTGGGGGTCCACACAAGGGGGAGGCGGCGGCCAAGGCCTCCATCTCCAGATGGATCAGGGAAGCGATTGCTTCCACCTACATCCTGAAAGGGAAACAGGTACCAGCGGGTCTCCGTGCGCACTCCACCCGGGCACAGGCTACGTCGTGGGCGGAATTCAGCTTAGTTCCTCCGTTGGATATCTGTAGGGCAGCGACTTGGTCTTCCCTGCATATTCACCAAGCACTACAGACTGGACATCCAGAGTGCAGCCGACGCTCGGTTTGGTCTGGCGGTCCTTCAGTCCGGTATGCCGGATCCCACCCAGGATTGAACTGCTCTTTTACATCCCAGAAGTAAAGGGACTGGACTGGAGTGATGATAAGGAAAAAGTAATTAGTTCTTACCTGCTAATTAGTGTTCCTGAAGGAACGACAGTCCAGTCCCTGATCCCACCCGGTTAGGACCTACCAGTCAGAAGGAAGCTTTGGACCGAGCGTGGGGCCAGTTCGGGGGAGAGACGCGGGAGAAAGTCGGATCGGGCAACCTCAGACATACCACCTCCGACCGTCCTCCCTTTTTTTCCCCTCATGCTATCCATTCTCTATATATATATAAAAAAAAAAAAGTGTGTTTATACATAGATAGACAATGTTGTGGTATATAAGTTCTTATGTTAGATAGATGGTTAATGGAAACTCTTTAGGTCTGCTTTTTCATTCGATTACTGGAGTTGGGGGGTGGTCCCAGTGGTATTTATGCTGCCCCACCTCCAAAAAGGTTGGGCTCAGCCTCCAAGCTGCTGGAAGGGTTGCGTAACCCAGAAGTAAAGGGACTGGACTGTCGTTCCTTCAGGAACACTAATTAGCAGGTAAGAACTAATTACTTTTTTTGCATGCCGTCAAGGATCAACGGGAAGAGGTAAATCAGCTGAATTTTTTTTCCTGATAAGAGTAGAGCAATGGTTGGAAAAAGTGAAGCTGACAGCCAGACATAAGTGAGAAGTGCTGTGGCAGAGTCAGCGGGGGAGAACATTGGATGCTTATCCAGTATTACGTCAAGAGGTTCTGTTAACTCTGAGAGGTTGTTAGAAATTTAGTAATGTCAGACTTCAGTTTCTGTTAATGCAGGTTTCTATGGTGACTCTTTTAGTTTCTTTTTTATTTGTGGCAATCTGTTTTTGGATCAGAAAGATCTTGCCACTATTTTTGCATATGTTGGTAACAATCTACTGTGACTTCTCTAATGCATTAAATCGGAGATTATCATGGCGCTGTGTAGAAATACTTTAGTTATTTCAGAACACAGCAGTTCACTTAGTAGAACCTACATCACTTATTTTGCAATGTATCTTGAAAGAGCTACATTGGCTCCCTGTGGAGTGTTGGGTAAAATGCAAGGTGGTGTTTTGTGTTTAAATTCTTGTGGTTGGGCATACCTCAATGTCTAGTGGTGATGTAGTCGTATTAAGTTCCAGGAAGGCCAATCAGGTCCTCAACAGGCATGGTTGATTGTCCCTACAGTGCAAGAGGTGAAATTGTGATGTATATTTAGGACTAGATTTACTAAAGTGTGCTTTCAAATTAGTGCATGCTAATAGTGTGTGTGTGTGTGTGTGTGTGTATTATTGAAAAGGTCTCATTGCATAAAATGAGACTAGCAGTAAATAACATGCATTACTGCATGGTAATGCAGTAGCTCCTGTCAGTAAATCTAGGCCTTAGTAGTTACGCTCCAGTTTTTTGGAATAGCATTCCATTAGATACCCAACAGGAGTCTTAGCTACATACATTTTAAGAGGAAAGTAGTGCGTTTGCCTGACCCGAGGAATAGGGTTTTATCTCCTGAAAATTAGCAAAGAAATTTATAAAGTTAGTCCAATAAAACTTAATCTATTCTGTGCATACGAAAAAAGTGGAAGAATGGCTATTTCCTCAGGCTTTTGGACAGAATGAAATATTTTGTTTTTGGCTGAAAAGGATGGACTATGCGACTTTTAGTATGAAGGGGAAGAGGTATAGAATAAAGGTGGGATCTTATGTGCATTAAGGGGGTGAGAGGGCTTTGTTTGGAGGTTTGGATTATATATAGCTTTGTGTATTACGGATTATGTGGGTGTGTCTCTTGTGTTGGCGAAGTAAGCTTTGTGATTTTTAAATTCCTTAGATTGTGACAAAAAAAGCAACATTTTTAACATACCTGATAATTTCCTTTCCTTGAATCCTGCTAGACCAGTCCAGATGAGTGGGTTATGTCTCCCTGCCAGCAGATGAGGGTAGATGAGCAACATTCAGCTGATATATCCCCTAGTGCAGTGATGGCTAACCTTTTTGAGCCCGAGTGCCCAAACTGCCGCACAAAACCAAAGAATTTCCTCAAAGTGCCAGCACGTCATTTGCATAAGTGGTCTTATTTGCATAAATATTTGCATAATGTTACCATACACTAACTTTTAGTAAACATGTCTCTTAATGAGTGTATGGATAAAGAAAGACTAAAAGATTTCTACATTACTATAATCCAGTGCCAACCGCCAGGCACATTAGGAACTACTACAAACGCTGCCCATTTAGAACCCATAGCAAACCCGCCGTATCCTGACAGCATTACCAGGACTCACAAAGCACCATACCCTACCTATCAAAAGGCAACACTGCAAATATTAAACCAATACATTTCAGTGAATACTGGGGAAAGAGAACAAGTGGCAACGTCAAATAGGAATTTCCTCTTGTACCAAACAAAGCGCAGATGTTAATGATGCACATTTCCCAGAGCTGACATATTCCAGTTAATAAATTCAAAATAGAGATATCTTTCTACCTTTTGTGCATTTTTTTTCAGTTGCAATTGGTCCAGCCATTTTCTTCTGGTTTCTTCATGTTTTCTGCTAACTCTCCATCGTCTGCTGTCCATTTGTCCTTTCTTCTCTCTTCTAGTTTTTTTTCCATTCTCTCTCTCTCTACATCTGCTTTAACATACTAATCTTTCTCCTTTTGCTCTTTCCTCATTCCTATTTCATCCACACAAATTTTACCCCTCCATCCTCAATCCCCAATTACTCTCCCAATACCTGGCCAATTGTAGATTTTTCATCCCTCCTACACAAAATATTTTTCCCCTCTCCATTTTACTCTCCCAGCCCCATCCCATTCTAATCCTCCCCCAACATCAGCTCCCTTCTAGTTCCAGTCTCACCCAGCATCCATTCCCTTCTTCAAGCCCCCCACGTCCCCTCAGCCCATTTCCATTCCAAGCCCCGTCCCCATCAGCTATTTGCAGTTCAAGCCCCCCCCGTCCCCTCAGCCCATTTCCATTCCAAGCCCCCTCCCCAACAGCTATTTGCAGTTCAAGCCCCCTTCCACTCAGCCCAGTTCCAGTCCTAGCAACCCCCTTTCCCATTACCAGTCCTAGCCCCCCATAGCCCACTCCCAGTCCTAATCCCACCAGCCCATTTCCAGTCCTAACCTCCCCATCAGCCCACTCCCAGTCCTAATCCCCCATCACTCAATTTTTAGTTTAAGCCCCACAAGCGCCTATCACCACTCCTCACCCCCCAGTGCGCACATCAACTCTTATACCCCCCCCAGCCAGCCCAGTGTCCATCACCACTCCTAACCCCCCAGCCCAGTGCCGATCACCACTCCTAACCCCCGCCAGGCCTGTGCCCATCACCACTCCTAACGCCCACACCCCAGCCCATCACTACTCCTAACCCCCCCCAGCCCAGCCCAGCCAATCACCACTCCTAACCCCCCCAGCGCCCATCACCACTCCTACCCCCCCCAGCCCAGCGCCCATCACCACTCCTAACCCCCCCAGCCAGCCCAGTGCCCATCACCACTCCTAACCCCCCCTCCAGCCCATCACCACTCCTAACCCCCCCAGCCCAGCCCAGCCCATCACCACTCCTAACCCCCCCAGCCCAGCCCAGCCCATCACCACTCCTAACCCCCCCCCAGCCCAGCCCAGCCCAGCCCATCACCACTCCTAACCCCCCCAGCCCAGCCCAGCCCAGCCCATCACCACTCCTAACCCCCCCCAGCCCATCACCACTCCTAACCCCCCCAGCCCAGCCCAGCCCATCACCACTCCTAACCCCCACCCCCCCAGCCCAGCCCAGCCCAGGGAAAATTAAAAAAAAAAACAACCCTGTCTGCTGCCGTTGTCGGGGCCTCCGCGGCAGAATCGAGCGTGCCGCGGGGCCCCCCTGTACCCGGCAGAGCCTGCCCTCCCTGTAGCAGCTCTCTCTTTGGAGCTGCAGTCAGACGCGCCGGCTTGCAGAGCGCGAGGGAAGAGTTCCCTCGCTGCTCTGTTAAGCCCGCGGGGGCTGATGGGAAGTTCCCATCAGCCCCCGCGGGCTTAACAGAGTCGCGAAAGGGAAACTCTTCCCTTCGCGCTCTGCAAGCCGGCGCGTCTGACTGCAGCTCCAAAGAGAGAGCTGCTACGGGGAGGGCAGGCTCTGCTGGGTACAGGGGGGCCCCGCGGCACGCTCGATTCTGCTGCGGCGGCCCCGACAACGGCAGCAGACAGGGTTGGTTTTTTTTTTTCGATTGCGGACCTTCCCGCGTGCCAGCTGCAAGGCCTTCGCGTGCCACAGCTGGCACGCGTGCCATAGGTTCGCCATCGCTGCCCTAGTGCAACACTGAGAAAAGCCAGTATCACAGTTCCCAAGCAGTAAGCAAAACTGAAAAACTCAGATAACGTTACTAAACATAAACATCTTTGTCACTAAGACTGTGATCAAGTACTTGACTCTCCTACTATGAAAAAGTGGAGCAAGACCATAAAGGCTGACTTAGACTTTCCATGGCTGCCAGAACAGTTCCCAAACCTGCAGAGAGAATCTCTCAGGCAGTTAAGAACATCTAGAACAGTTCCCCACCCAAACAGAGCCTTGCTTTAGAAGTCCCAGTCTGGTCTGTGCTGGCAAATTGAGGACCAAAGATAGGTGGCTTGCCAGTGGAGCTGATAAACTATGATGTTGTCTAAACACCCCGAAACTCACTGGCTCAATGTGGCACGGGTGCACTCAGACTGAGCCCTAACTGGCTGCACCTCGGGAGGGGTCACTGGCATCCAGTGAGTGGTATTACTGGCTCCCAAGGGCACCTGGAGGTGACTAGAGCCTATGAAAAGCTCCACCAGGATCTTCCCTACTACAGTGGTAGCCACTAATGGCTTCCCTTCATCGGAGAGCTATTCCAGGCTGTACACACAGTTCAAGAAGTTCCCTGACCCTTCTAAGCCTTTTTTGCCCAGAGTGGATATGGTCAAGCTGCTTCTTCCAGAGACAGTGACCTGTAAGGGGAAGTGCTCTGCCACAAATGGGAGCCATCCTCAGAAGCATGCCAGCACTTCCAACTAGTCAGTACCACCACCACCACCACCACCACCACCATTGAGCTGGGAGAAACCCTGAACCAACTTCAGCGGGCCGCAGTGAGCTTGCTTGTATCCAAAAGGAGACTAGGCTCACTGACCATCTTCTCCAATTCAAGCCAGACATTCCCAGGAACCAAACCTGCAATCTTAGGAGCAAGGGGCTGGTCTCCAGGCCTACCCACAGCGCTGCCCGAAAGTCTAAGGTGGCTACCGTCAAGGTCTCCTGAATGGCCCAGAGCCTTCAAAACGGAGATTCTGTACATGCAGCAACCCCCCCCCCCCCGCTCCTGGGATGATCTTGTGCTTTGTCACAGCCGAGAATCGTACTTCCACCCCAGGGGCCCATTGAGCTGGTCCAGCTTACCATTGGCCAAGGGAGCAGCTGAGACAAGACCTTAGGACCCCAGGGGGCTCAATTCAGGCTTTTCTCCTTTACAAGCCCATACGCTACTGCTAGAGACCTGGAGAATTTATTTATTATTTTTATTAATTTATTTACATTCTCTTATATACCGCGCTATTCTGCATCAGTGCGGTTTACATTGATCAAACTGAAATTACATTGAAGAGGGCATTATAACATGGAGATAACTATTTTACAGGGAACATGGGCTATGGAGGGTTAAGTGGCTTGCCCAAGACCACAAGGAGCACCTGTGGGACTAGAAACCCCAGTCCTTCTGGTCCAAGGTTGCTGTCCTATAGTGGGATTTGAACTCCCGACCTTCCGGCCTGAAGTACCTTGCCCCAACCACTAGGCCACTCCTCCACTCCACTCCAGAAGGTGGAGAAGGTGGAACATTGCAGAGCCATGAGTTCACCAGGGTCAAAGGGGGGGACCGATCTATTACCCTCCCTCAAAAGCCAGCTCCAAAACCTATGGAGCCGCTATAATGTCCCCTAAAGCCTAAATTGAGCAAGCTGAGGAAATATGGATCTTGCAGGGATCCCACCTGGCCTGTGGGGAAGCCACAACTCCATTTTCATCAGACTTATTTTGTAGTTGCTGGACTAGCACTCGAGACCTTCAGACAACCTCCATAGGGGAAGTCTGGGCTTGCAGAGGAACGGAGAAGCACAAGGGCGAAGTAGATGCTGTGACCCCTCTAGCTGCCTGTGAGAAAAGTGCTCAGGTGCGTCAGGTCCCAGAGCGTACACTCGAGTCCCAAATACACCTGCAGTAGTCTGAAAAGCAGCTAGTCAACTGAATACAGCCCGAAGGCTGTTTCAGAAGTTGCAGTGCAAGCTGACCTGCCAGTGGTGCCCTGGGCTCCTGAAGGGCCCTTGGGGGCCCCCGGTCACTCGATTAGTGCTCTGCTTTTGCCGGACCCATGAAGTCCACCAAAGTAGCTACAGAGCATATCGGTGGCAAAGGGGGGGGGGGGGAAGAAGGAAGCAGCAGGGGGTCACAGACCACAGTATCGGGCCCCAAGCCCTGTGGGGGAGGAGGGTGCCAGGATGCCGGTCAAAAGGTAGCCTGGCATTGCAGCCCAACCCAGAGGGGAGGGGGGGGGGGACAAGTTGTGGTGAAAAAAATGCTAGGGGCCATGGCTGCATCAGGCTGAAGAAGACTGCAGTGATAAAAGAAAAAATCACGTCAAAGTTACATGAAGCTGTGGGAGGTGCAAGAAAGGAACCCCAAGGCCTCTCAGGCTGACTGGAAAAACCCTATTAGGGAGGCCGTGGGTGCTCACACAGACCTGGGAACACCTGGCTGGAAAGGTCTTTATTGAATTGAAGCTGCTTTATTCAAATCAGCTGAGAGCCAATTTAACTCATTGAAATCAATGGGGGAAAAGAAGGGACTTAACCCCCCCCCTCCAAAAAAAAAAAAACTGTCAGAAAAAGGTGAGGATCAGATTATAGGATAGCCAGAGGGAAGCGGGGCTTGGGCTCAACTTAGTCAGAGGTGCTGTGGGGGAGGGGGGGGGGTCTTGCTCCTCTTCCAGTCCACTAGTGATGGTAACCTGAAGGAAACATGATGAAGGCAGCTGTCTACTCCAGGAGACATGGGCATACCCACACTTCAAACCATTCACAATGCAGGTGAGAAGAGTTTGACTTGATTCAAGGCCTCCTTGTGGGCAGGAAGAGTCAGGCCTATATTCACTGCTGTATCACTTCACATACCTTGCCACCTGCTGGAGGAAGACAATACTGGCTTCTCTCAAGGCTGTACCAGAGGATATACCAAATGATGACATCACTGAAAGTTGCTTAGGTTTGCCTCCACCTGCTGGCTGGGGAGCATAACCCAGTCCTCTGAACTGGTCTAACAGGATGATGAGGAAGAGACTAAGAATAGTGTTATAGTGCCTTATGGATAATGTTCTGGGTGTTGCATTGGAGCAAGTGACCCTGACACAGGTGTGTTGCTGAAAAGGGGCTGTCGGGTCACTCCCTTGAATAAATTGGTTGACAGCCATCATGTGGTTTGTCTTCCTAGGGTCACACCTGCTTCTATTTCTTGGCGTTGTATCTGTGGAGTGTTTCCTTCTGTTATTTTGCAGTTGAGCATCTGCTCCTAAAAATTTTTTTTTGTGGCGACTGTAAGGAAGGGAAATGCGACAGACGGATAAAGGCTGTGCTGTAAAGATATTTTCCAAAGGAACTGGAAAGATGCCAGAGAGAGATGTAAATGGCTGTCAATGGTATATGATTTAATACACTGCCCCTCGGGCGCATCAGCCAAATTGCTTGTACTGTATCAACAGCGCTATCTTCAACAGCACAATATCCAGCAGCCCTCCAGACAGAGGTTTCATTTCAAATGTTGGATTTCTTTCTCATTCTTGAGCTAATGAGCCTTAAATTTTCCTCCTCTCCACTCAGTCCCATATACAATAGATGGACAGCTGAAGACTAGGCAAACAGAAGCATTGGGTTAAAATTGCAAATAACAAACAGCCAAACTCCAGCTGGCTTGCATGATTTGGGCTGGCAATCTAATAAGTACTGTAAATGTTCCCATTACATCTGGTATCTTGGAAATCTTGCTTTTTTGGCCCTGTGTTCTTTGTTAATATAATTTAAAAGTACTTTACAGTGCTCAAGGGATTAAGGGAACTGGAATGAAACATCCCAAATAAAACTATATTGTTTTTAGGCATGCGGTTTTCGCACTGAGCAAGAATATGTATGTTAAATAATTTAGCCTTATATATGGAGTGGTGACAGTTAAGGGCTACTTAAATTGCATGATGCCTCTTAAGTTGTCTGAGCGGAATACTGGATGACTATTGATGTGCCTCTTAAAGCTTTTTTTTTTTATCCTCCTTACTTTTTTGAGGTTCTGTTCCAACTCTAATACTTTCATCCCAGTGATAATTTGGAACAGGATGTGGGTCACATATTTATTTTGTCAGAATTGTGACCAGCACCTCAAATTATTGTGGGAAAATTGGTAAGAGTGGATTAATTTTTTTTTATCCCGTTTACTTTTCAGTCCTTTCCTACTAAGGTACGACTTAAATAGCGAGCCTGCTTGGGCAGTAGGGTGGTCCACAAACCAATGCAAAAAGTTCATGTTTGTAGAATTATTTCTCCACAAGGCTTATTTTTGTCCATTAGGGATAGCTTGCTTACCTGTGAAATTTCAGTTTGAGGAACATTTAGCATTCTCTCAGTGACATAAAATTTTTATCAGTTTGTAAGACCCAAACCAGGCTGTTGCATTTTCAAGGCACCTTTGGGTTTTGTCTGAACATTTGTCAGGCTTAGCCCTTTTTGAACACAGTCTCAGCAGAAACAAAAAAATAAGTTGGTAAAGAACCATCAGTGGCCACCGTTACCAGACATTCCATTTGTCTGCTGTTTAGTTCAGATGACATCAAAACTGCCAGGTGGGGTGACCTCTGAATGTTTATTTTCATTAAAAATTTTGTGTGTTATAAATATGATAAAGAACAAAACCAGACCTTGGGGAGAACTGAAATCTGGGTTTTTTTGGACCACCCTATTGGGCAGGGAAGTAATTTGTGTACCCAAATGTACCTTGCCTTGAGGTGAGATGTGGAAAAGGCATGTAATAGATCTATTTATTTATTTAGCTATATTTATATCCCACTTTTTACCGGGTCAAAGCGGTTTAGCACAAAAAGGGGGGGGGGGGTACAATAATCATCTCGACAGAGAGGAGGGGTCTAGCACCGGGGGGGGGGGGGGGGGGCAACATTGAAGATTTAGACAGAGTGTAACAGTACTAGACTTTAAACGCCAAATCCTCTCTGCTATGTGCATTTACTTCATGGACTAAAGTATTGCTTCACCCTTTGCAAAGTCAGGGAGAGGGGATAGGGTTTTGTCTGTGTTCACTCTGATGTGCACACTTATCTGCTGTCTTATGGTGCTCAAATCAGTCCTGCCCCCCCCCCCCTCCCTTAATTGGGTTGCCAAGATATATCCCTATTTCAGTGGTTCCCCAAACCTGTCCTGGGAAACCCCAGCCTGCCAGGATTTCCACAATGAATATTCATGAGAGAGATTTCCATGCAAAGGAGGCAGTGCATTCAAATTGTGCATATTCATTTGATATCTTGAAAACCCAAGAATTGAGCAAGAATTGTTAATTGTAAACCGCACTGATAATAAAGAGCGTGGTATATAAAAGCTGTTAAATAAATAAAATAAATAAACTGTCCTAGCAGATATACATGAAATATATTTGGATATATTGCAGGCAGTGCATGCTAATATATATTCCATATCGTCCAACTATACCAGTCCAAACAAATGGGTTGTGGTGTTCTACCAGCAGATTGGTGGAGACAATGAAAATCCCAGATTTCAATGACATCACTCCTGTGCCTCTATTTTCCTCAGCCACCAGAGGTCTCCTCAGTATTTCTTTGCAGCAGATGGTGGATGGATTTTCTCCTCTAAAGAAAATCTGAGGATTGAGAGGAAAATATTGATTAAACACTTGTGAATGACCACCTTGAGGGTGACTCTTTCACTTGAGCATGATGCGGGTGGCTCCACTAGACTGTAGTCTTTTTGGTAGCCATAGGAGGAGGAAAAATTACTTCAGCTTTCCACATTTATCATGATAAAGCCTGTTGAGCAGCCACAACATTTTAGAAGGATCTGGAAGAGTGAGGCAGCCTCGTACAACTTCGATGCCCCCTCCCTCCTCCTCTGTCTCCCCCCCCCCCTCCCCGGCTCTTTCCCAAAGAATGCAAAAGGCTCTCAGAGGGATCTGCCTGCAAGCCACCTTTAACACAGTGCTGCAAAGCCAGTGGAATAGTATCATGGGAGTAGAGCTGAGCCTGGCATGGATCCTCTGCCTGGGGCTAGTCATTGTCCTTGTTGGAGGCTCCTGATTTCAGTCTGATGGGATGCACTTTGGGATAGATCACTGGTGACCATTGGTGTAGTGTGGGGGTTTTCCACCATTTTCTGCACCTGATGGTCACATGGTCTGTATGCGCATTCCGCCCAAGCGACTGTAATGTGCATTGCAGTAAAAGCACAGTTAACACGTGCCTTTGGGCTGCCACAGCCTTAGCAAGCACTGTTGTGATACTTGCTTTAATGCTCTGTCTTTTTACAGGAAACGTTATTTGACCTGTGGCAAGCAAAGTGCCTCATCTCTGGATTCTGGACTCTGTTCTTCTGGCATGGGAGTTTCTGCGCCATCCCTGGAGTGCTTGGTCCCTTTTTCAACCGGGGGATGTATTTAGTCTGGCCTTGCCTGCCTCAGGGCAGGAGGTGATGGATGGCACTATGGGTAAGGATATCCAGCCAGCCAGAGAATCTGGCAACCACACTGAGCCGTTTATCGTCCTCTTGGGGGGGGGGGGGGTAATTTCCGAGAGGAGAGCTTCCAGACTCCAGATTGTCCTCCCTGGAATTCTTTCTTTTTATGCAGCAGGCCTGTTCTTCTGTTGTGGAAATTCAAACCCTGTGGCCTCTTGGTGCCTCATGGGCACAGTCTCTCGTGCAGGGCAGACAGAAAGTGGAAGGCCTGTTTGATTGCCTTTGACTAAGTGTTCTTGATGTGGGGTGCTCCTTGGAGATGAGGAACAGCTGGGAACTGTCTGAGATTTTGACTATGACTTGGACTCAAGATGGCTTGGTGCTGGGCTCTGTCATGGATGTAGAAGTGCTCTCAGTTTCAGAAGATTGTGAGGAGGCCAGCGTGATCTGCTTGTTTCGGAAGGAGGAGCTGGCAGCATTGATTTCCAGGATCTTATCTGCATTGAACTTAACAGTTGCTTCTGGCACGGAGCAGGAGCCAAACGTACACCACCTTCTTCAAGGGGTACAAAAATCCACTACTGTTGGCCCATTCCCAGAGGTGATGAGATCGAGTGGGGCTTACTAGACTGACCAGATCATATCTGCCTAAAGGGCTATGGTTCTATAAGAAGATCTATGCTCTCCTAGAGGAGGAACGCAGTGAGTCATTTGACATTCCCAAGGTGGATGCACACATCATGGCGGTTACCAGACGGATCGCCATTCCTGTGGAAGGCGGATCAGCCCTAAAAGATGTTCTAGACCGCAAGGTTGATTGCTTGCTGAAGAACCAGTTTGCTGTGGCAGCAGCTATTCTTTAGTTTGGAGTATGTACCAGCTTTATTTTTTGAGCTTTGCTCCAGCGAATTCAGTTTCTTCCATATGATGATACTACTTCTCTATTGGAGTCTGCCATTGTTGCAGCAATCGCTGTGAAAAGCTCTTATTCTATCACTCACCCACAGAAGGAAGACTCTCAGACAGGCTGGAATGCAAACAGGAACTTTTAATGTGCACACAGGATCAGACAGAGATACCAGCAACCTCCACAAGGGTCTGAACCCCGAGGGACGGCCTACAATGCCTTATATACAGTACAGTTTTAAACTCATTCTACAATCCCATTTGCCACAGGTATTTCCTGCCCACCAATCAGCAGCCCCTGGGGAGGTACCTGGGTGACCTGTCCAAACCAGTATGCTCTGGTCTGTTGGTTTCAGGGCTAGGGAAATACTGTGCTCAGACCTGGAGTGGGGGAAGGGTGCCTACTGGAATCTCAATGTCTCTCTTAGCAGGCTGATTACCTCATGGCTTGCGGGGGAAGGGTCAGGCTGATCAGAGCCTCATGGCTTGCAGCATGGCTTGGGGGAAGGGCTATCTACAGTTCGCAGCATGGCTTGGGGGAAGGGCTACCTATAGCTACCTCATGGCTGCCTCATTCCCCCCTTTTTAAGTAAGACCTCAACCGCTAGAGGCGGTTGAGGGCTGTATTACTGGAGGCAAGCCGCAGAGGAGTATATTGGGTCAGGGCCATGACCGTGGCAGTCGCCTTGCGTTCTACCAGGGTGCCAAGGGTGGAAACAACCTGTAAGGAAAAAGGCACCTGGTTAAAATGTACGGTACAGCAATGGGACAAGTTAAGGTAGAGAGTTACGTATACAAAGGTCTGCATGTTCAGAGCAGTTTGGGCAAGTAATACTGCTGTGTTAGTAGTCTCTGCACTTGTTTGAAAGCAAGTCTATATCAGCTAAGGCACCTTTTCTCAGTCTGATCCCGGTTCCAGGAAAGGTGTCTGTAAATCAGTCTCTCCGGTGGTCCAGAGTTCGTCGGCAGTCTGTTAGAACCCCGTACTGGGCAGAAGTGTCAAAGCGTAGGGGCTGGTTTGGAACTGTGACAGAAGTCCAGGCTGGAACAATTTCTGGTGCAGCGGCCTTGACACGAGAGTGATGGATCCTCGGAGCAACTTCAGCCACCTTGACAGCCGTGGGGGTGGTCCGCAGAACAGTATACGGGTCTCGCCACTGGGGAGTCAGCAGATCCTGCTTCCACTCCTGGATCCATTATCACTGGAGGTTCCTTTGCTGGTAGGAAATATTCCATTATGCCCTTGACTGATCTCCACATGTTTACAGATCAGACAAGTGCACGCGCGTGTTCTGTAATTCTGACAAGTTTTAGAATCACACCAATTTTTTTGCCTGTGAGAATTTGTCATCAATTTATCCCCCTTTGCCTCTGCATGCCTGGCCAGGACACACAGAGGAAAAGTAAGGCAAAAAAAACATCTGGAAGTACCACATGGTCAGTGCGGGGTTTTTCCAAAGCTCATCAGGATGCAAGGTGCACCCAGCCTGTCTCCAGGTGCCTACTTACAATCTTTGAGTATTGTGGTGGGGCCTAGATGACTTCCTAAATTGAAGATACTGGAGATGGCATAGTTGAATAAAATGCTCATCATTTTTTATATTCATTAGCCAGATACATCACTTCACATCATTAAATTGCCTTCACCAGTTTACTGTCCATCAGAGTCCTTCCACATCATTAATTACCTTCATCAGTTTACTGTCCATCAGAGTCCTTCCTCTTAATATATCACTTTACCCCTCACAACACTTTCCACCAACTACATACATAGGTCCTTCAATTTTTTCTTTTTCTATACCATACTAATGTATCCTTATCTGGCAAGGCTGCCAAAACAATTGTTAGAGACATAGTATTGTTGTAAACAGTGTCCATTTCCCACTAACTTAATTGGTGCAGTTCTAGATTGGCATGGGTGCTCATTCTAAATAGCGACTGTCTAAACAATCTTCAATATAAAACGATACATCAATTCCAATAGAAAGAAATATGGCTCCTAACATGACAGCCACATATCTCTCATGTATGACTAAAGTCTATTGTACACCTGGTTCCCAGTGAGAGTACTGTAGGAAACTTAAAAATACTTGGACTGATCTTGAAAATGCAGTGGTCCACAAAGATTTATGTAAGCTATCCATTTAATTATGGTGTCAAAAGAGATCCTCTTGAGGTGAGAGACTAAGAGGGTACAAGGCATTGGTGGTTGGGCCTCATGGCGATACTCCTTCTGGTTCTTCTTGGCCTGCAAGGCATTTGTGAATAGGCCTCATGGCAATACTTCCTCGGGTTCTTCTTGGCCTATTCCCCCCTGCCTATTCATGTCTCTTCAGAGGCATAAATGTACAAGGTTCGTGGTTTCTCAGGCCTGGTGGGTCCTCGAGGAGTCTTAGAGCAGTCAGAATTCCAGTGGCCCAGATCATCACACTTGGAGTAGCACGTTTTATTGCCTTTTTCCTAGGCTGTCGTCTCACCTTCTGCCCCTCTCTCTCATTCATTTTCTCAAAGCTCTCCTGGATCATTGCTGACAAGTAAGATTTAGTTTTATCCAATCAACTCGAGTTAATGTTATCATTATATTTGTAAATAATATTTTTACAAATATTTCCATATTTCTGGGAATCACAGTTCCATCTTTCCACTAAATTTGCTTTATATACTTGGGAACCAAGCGATTTCAGATCAGCCCCTTTCCAAAATTTAATATTTACTCATCTTATTGCTGTGTATACTGGACCTCTACATAATGTACTCCTACCAGTATATTTGGTAACAAAGTACAAATGTATAAACTAAAAAGATTTGTATCTCACAGTGCTATAATATATTGTGCTCCTGAACTCTGGACACCAACATGTAAAATTCAAATACAGCAGGACAGGTGAATTTATTCTAAATAGCACCTATGATGTTACTGTCCTGTTCATCATTCATCAGCACAGAGCTTAACAAGGCAAAGTGATTACCTTGTATCTTATAGTTCAAAACAGGCATGAAACTGATACTTTATAAGAAGGTTGGTGGATATCTGGAATGCAATATCATTGTAGTATCAGAAAAATGAATACAGTTGATCAAGGCAGTTTAATGTACCAAGCAGGAAAGAACGCAATCATCAGCACAGCATTTACTGTCTGCAGAATAAACTGCCAAAGATGGCATATCATGCAGAAGTATTACTTGCTTAAGTTTGTATGTGCAGTCAAAACCAAATATATGTACCAGAGATAAAATCCAGGCTTTAAAGGACAAGTAAAAAAAAATCTTCATTTCTTCATGATCTTATAAGGATTTTTCTCCAGCCTTTGTTTGCTTCCAGCAGACATTTGAGGATGCTCAAAGGAGGCACCTCATGGTTCTAGAAGCTCAAACTCTACAATTAAAATTGATGACAAGAGGATTGTTTGCAGGCTAGGTGTGGCTAGGTGAATTGGGGTTCTTTGTCCTCTAGGAGAAAGACTCCTAGATGATTTTTTTTTTTTTGTCCTCTCTAATGGGCCTCCATTCATCTGCTAGAAGAAGGAACTCCTCCCAGTATCTTTCTATAGCTATGCAAACTATTTCAGCAGTTCCAACTATCCCCCAGTCACCGCTGAGAGGTGTGACCAAAACACCTGGTTCCCTGACCACTGATCATGCATGAAACATAGCAATGAAATTGGATATGCATCAAACAATGCAATTGTCTTCCTTCACTGATATACCAGTACCACAGTCCACACACAGCAAACCCCACCCCCCCCCCCTTTCCAAACTGTCCCCTTCCCTGCAATCAGTAGACCTGGTGTTTTTCACTGTTTGGGGACACAGGGGCGACTCGTCAATAACTTCACCTTTTACTGATAGAGTATCAAAATCAATCCTGAAATATAAAGACCTAATGTCTGGACAAAAACTTTCTTTCCCTAATGTCACAACTAAACACAGAGCCACTAGCAATTTTTACATAACAGTACATTAACTATATGGGCCAGCCATGAATCTATATAGGGAAGCTGGTCCGGATACTCCTTCACTATAATTTAGCCTCCGGACCCCATGCTCTAATCACAATTCACAAATCACAATGTTCAGTGTAAATTTTCTAATCTCACTTCTGGGAATACAATATACAATATAATCCTGGTAACAGGCAGAGTTTGGTTGCACAAAACACACAGGACCACAAAGGGAAAAAGAAAGAGGGAAAACAGAAAACAGAGACGTCTCAGCAGCGAATACTCATACACTCTCTTTCCTCAGTAGCAGCTTGTTACAAATACATCACACACACTCTCTCTAGCTGTATCATAGGATTTAACTTTTACCATGAGGATATTAGAAATATGAGAAATATAGCTAGCTATTTTCTAATGTCCACTAGATGGAGCTCCAGGATCACTTTAACCATAAGGATAAAAATGCAGCTAGTTTTTAAATGACCACTAGATGGAGCTCCAGGATCACTCCAGGGCAGCCCAATACCTCTGCACAGGGAAATACACGTGCTGTGCACTAGATCAGTGCAGAGAAACGCACGTGGTGTCCACAAGATGGCTGCTACCTCCTCGTGCTCTTCCACACCGGCTCTTTACAGATGGAAAAAAGGGGAAATGGTGGACTTCCAAGCATCACTTCTCTTTCAATCAACTAAAAAAACAAAAGGTTAGCATTTTATTTATTTATTTTTGGTTTTAAAGGCAGGAAACCCAGCGGGGGCCCAGGGAAGGCAGAGAAATTTGGCGGGGGCCCAGGGAAGGCAGAGAAATTCGGCGGGGGCCCAAGGAAGGCAGAGAAATTTGGCGGGGGCCCAGGGAAGGCAGAGAAATTTGGCGGGGGCCCAGGGAAGGCAGAAATTCACATCGGGGCACAACGGAGAGAGAAGTTCACATCGGAGCAGAAATCAACACAGCGGCAGCATGGGGGGAGGGACAGAAATCCACGTTGGAGCACAGAAACTACATCGGGGGTTCAGGGAAAGGCAGCAGACCCACACCGGAGCACATGGAGGGCAGAACTCAACATCGGAGCACAGAAATCACACAGTAGCAGCATGGGGGGAACAGAAACCTACATCGGAGCACAGAAACCACATCGGGGGTTCAGAGAAAGGCAGCAAAACCACACCGGAGCACATGGAGGGCAGAACTCAACATCGGAGCACAGAAATCACACAGTAGCAGCATGGGGGGAACAGAAACCTACATCGGAGCACAGAAACCACATCGGGGGTTCAGAGAAAGGCAGCAAAACCACACCGGAGCACATGGAGGGCAGAACCCAACATCGGAGCACAGAAATTAACACAAACTAGAAACGGAACACAACGGAAGCATATCAGAGCCCTCTCCTTGCAGTCACGCCTCAGAAAACTCTCCACAAGCAGAACGGAAAGAAGAGAAGCAGCGATCTATTCTTTATCTCAGGTATGTTTAACTTATCAAGTGCTATATTTAGTTACATTTTTTCTTTCGGCAGCGCTTTTAAAAGATCTCAGATTACTGCAGTTTCAGATATTCAGATTTTACCGGTATTCAGATTCAGATACAGGACGAGCAATGGCTTCAGGGCCACTAAGGCCCCTACTAGGACTGCTCGTGCAGTTGATCAGGCTGCTACAGGTTCCCAGAAATTACCAGGACTCACAGATAGAGTACAGAACTAGCCCCAGACAAGGTAGCAGTACTCACCAGAACTCTGATCAGACAGGAAGTTTGGATGCCAGTCTATCCAGCTGGTTTTTCAATCGGGGATTCAACCGCAGGGACCAGCTGTCCAGACAAATCAAGGTGTCCTTCCGAGCACAAAGTGGCCCGGGGCGCCAAGGACAGTTAATCACCTGGAGGGGCCGGTCCCTGACTGGTGGAGGCCCAGATGCTGCAAAAGCAGAAGTCTTCCCACCGTGGGTGTGATGAGAGAGGCTTTTCTTTTAATATTTCCCGGCCAATGCACCAAAATGTTGCAGCAATCGCTGTGAAAAGCTCTTATTCTATCACTCACCCACAGAAGGAAGACTCTCAGACAGGCTGGAATGCAAACAGGAACTTTTAATGTGCACACAGGATCAGACAGAGATACCAGCAACCTCCACAAGGGTCTGAACCCCGAGGGACGGCCTACAATGCCTTATATACAGTACAGTTTTAAACTCATTCTACAATCCCATTTGCCACAGGTATTTCCTGCCCACCAATCAGCAGCCCCTGGGGAGGTACCTGGGTGACCTGTCCAAACCGGTATGCTCTGGTCTGTTGGTTTCAGGGCTAGGGAAATACTGTGCTCAGACCTGGAGTGGGGGAAGGGTGCCTACTGGAATCTCAATGTCTCTCTTAGCAGGCTGATTACCTCATGGCTTGCGGGGGAAGGGTCAGGCTGATCAGAGCCTCATGGCTTGCAGCATGGCTTGGGGGAAGGGCTATCTACAGTTCGCAGCATGGCTTGGGGGAAGGGCTACCTATAGCTACCTCATGGCTGCCTCACCATGGCCTTCCTTTCTGATGCCATGTATGACCTGGTACACTTGGCGGCCAGGGATGGTGCCCTGACCACTATGTCATGGCGCTGGATTTGACTCCAGCACTGGGCAGTGGATACATCTTCCACAGCCTGGTTGGCCCAACTGGCTTTTCAGGGTAAGCTTCTGTTTGGAGCCAATTTGGAGAAGCTGGTGAAGGACCTCGGCGAGACAAAATCTTCTTGCTTTCCGGAAGACAGGTCTAAGGGGCTTGTGAAGTGGGCTGGTGCCCCTTTTTGTCAGCCTCTGCCCATCCTCAGAGGGCACACTGGCTGGATTCCTGGGGATCTTGAGATTCTTCTTCTCAGTTCTTTCGTGGAGCACGTGTGCCCAGGGACTCTATCCCTTCCAGAGAAGGACCCTCCTGGACTGCGCAATGAAGGTTTCAGGACCCATTTCCTGGTTCCTCCAGTTGGAGGCAGGCTTCACCTTTTCTTTCAGGAATGTGCCCAGGTAACCAAGGATCACAGGGTGCTAGACACCATTCAGTTCAGCTATGCCCTGGAATGCAAGGAGCCAATTCCGGATGCCTTTGTCATCTTCCCTTGTGGGTCTGCGATCAAATGTGCTGCTGTGTGGATCACCTTGGACAAGTTGCTGCACCTAAAGGTGGTGACGCCCTTCCCGCTGGAGAAGAGGGGCAAGGGCAGGTACTTCATCTATTTCATGGTGCTCAAAAAGGACAGTTCCTTCTGGCCCATTCTGGACCTCAAATGGGTCAACAAGCAATTGTGCATCCTGCACTTCCAGATGGAAACCTTGTGCCAGTGATTTCAAGCGTATGCCAAGGAGAGTTCTTGGCTTCTCTGGATCTGTCTGAGGGGTATTTTCTTATCCTCCTCTGGGCGGATCAGCAAAGTGGGTGTGAATTGTTCTGTTTGGCTCTCACTATCAGATTGCCACCCTCCCTTTCAGACTTTCCACTGCCCTAAAAATGTTCTCCAAAGTCATGGTGGTGGTGGCGGCAGCTGCGGCGCCAAGGGATCTGTGTCTATCCTTATCTGGATAACTGGCTCATCTGGGCCCATGCCCTTTCAGAAGCATCTTGGGTGGCATCCTGAGTGGTGGTCTTCTTAGACAGCCTCAACTGGGTGTTCAGTTGGGAAAAGAGCCAGCTGTGGCCATCCCAGGTCCTGGAGTTTTTTGGAGTATGTTTCGACACTCGAGGGGGCAAAATTTCCTGCCAGAAGAGAAAGCCGAAAGACTGTTGGATTGCCTGGCAGTGTTCTGTGTTCAGCAGGCTTCCAGAGTCTGAGATTATGTAAAGCTTCTCGGATTGCTGGGGATGACCATAGAGATGTGCCATGGATGCATGTTCACATGCAACTACTACAGCGGGCCTTGTTGACTCTAGTCCCCGAGTTTTCTGGAGTTCGTGCACAGGCTCCCACACCTGTTGATAGTGAAGTCCAGCTTGCGGTGGTGGCAGCAGCCCTGCCATGTTAGAAAGGGTGTGCCACTGGATGATTTCTCCTAGATTCTCCTGACGATGGATGCCACACTCTTCGGGCTGGGGAGCCCATTACCGAGACCATGTGGCCTGGGACTGTTGGAACACAGGGAGGTTGTGTGGTCTATCAAGGGCCTTGAGGTGAGGACCATCAGGTGAGGGTTATCAGGTTGGCTCTAATGCATTTCTGGCCCCTGATTGAGAGGATCTGACAGTTCAAGTGTTTTTAGACAATGCCACAGCAGCGGCTTATGTCAATCGGCAAGGTAACATGAGAAGTGCTAGGTAGCTCTGGAGATGGCTCTCCTGTTTGGATGGAAAAGAGCCTCATCGGCTCAGCACATTGCCAGGGTGGACAGTGTGGAAATGGACTTCCTCAGTTGGAACCCTCTGGACCCCGGAGAGTGGAAGTTGAGTTAGGAGACATGGCAGTTGATTCTGCACCACTGGGGTCTCCCCGAAAATGGATCTGATGGCGACCTGCTGCAGTGCCAAAGTTTACTGCTTCTTCAGTCACCACACAGAGACTGGTTCCAAGGGCATCGTTTCCTTGTCCCAGCCTTGGCCAAATCAGTACCTTCTGTACATGTTTCCTCAGTGGTTTCTGGTGGGGCGTGTGATTCAGCGAATGGACTGCCAGACAGGCAGGATTGGTCAAGGAGAGCATGGTTTGGAGACCTGAAGCTGCTCCTGCAGAGACCAATTGTCCTGGAGGACCCGTTCTCTTCCGACTTATATCTTTGCTCTTGGAAGGACTCTTCAGTGGTCTCTACTCAGCATGGTAGACCTCTTCCGGCTCCGAGCAATCATATGTATGGATCTGGTGCCTCTTTGAGTGATAGTGTGGTGCATGGTAGTGGTTCCTGAGGTGGCCAAGGTGCCATCTCTGTTGGCCTGTCTACAAGATGGTCTGGAAAAGGGCCTTTTCCTTAGCTTCCTGAAGTTCAGGAGGCAGTTTTGGGCTCTGTTTCCAAATTCTGGTGGCTAGTAAGTTTCTAACCTTGCTCCTGGATATCTCTTGCTTTCTCCAGAGGGTTTGGCATTCGCAACCTCCCCTGCTGTCTCTGATCCCTTCCTGAGATCTATGGCTGGAGCTCAGGGTCCTCATAGCAGTGCCCTTTAAGCCATTGAAGCGTGCTACATTAAAGGATTTGACGCTGAAGACTGTGGTCTTGGTCGTGATTTGTTCTGCAAGGCAGATTTCTGAGCTGCAAGCTTTGTCTTGCCAAGATCCTTATTTGTCTTTTCAAAGTAGGCTGTTTCCATTTGGCCTGTGCCTTCTCCCTTTCACGTGAACCAGTGTGGTCTGCCTGACCACCTCCTCCAAGGAGCAGTGTCAGGGGAAGGATGATCTCTGCCTTGTGCATGTCCAGAGGGTGCTTCTCTAATACTTGAAGGTTAGAAATTCCTTTTTTAAGTCTGACCATCTTTTTGTGCCGTTTGCTGGCCCGCACAAGGGTGACGCAGCAGCTATGTCGCTTTTGGGGTGCTGGATTAAGGAGGCCATGGCCTCTGCATATCTTTTGCGGAACCGATCTTTTAAGAAGGGCTTGTGTGCCCATTTTACCTGAGCACAAGTGTCCTCATGGGTGAAGCGGAGCTTATTAACCCCTGCAAACATTTGTCAGGCAACAACGTGGGCATCACTTTCCATTTTTGTCAAGCATTACCGCTTGGATGTCCACGCATGAGCGGACATGGCCTTGGCTCAAGGGGTTTGCAAGCCGTTGTGTCTTCTTCCCGCCCAGTGGAGTTGTAGCTTTCATACATCCCACTTGTGTGAACTGGTCTAGCGGGGTGATGTGGAAGGTGACATTTTACTTACCAGTTAATGTCCTTTCCTTGAGTCCTGCTAGATCAGTCTAGGGCCTGCCCCTGAAACCGTATTTGCTCTGTTCTTCTGCTGCAGTACCCTTGGGTCCACTATGATTTTTATACTTTGCTTTGCAGGTTCATCTTCTACTGACAGTCTTGTTTCTGCCTTCCAGTACATAGTTCTTTACTGTTCTTTGCTCCTTGCTGCCCATGATTGAGGTTCTGTAAGGCTTGCCATGTTTCTACCATATGCTTTGGGACGAATACTGAGAAGACCGCTGGTGGCTGAGGCGAATAGAGGCATAGGAGCAATGTCTTTGAAACCTAGGCTTTTCATTGGTTCTTTATTTCCATCAATCTTCTGGTAGGGAAAACAACCCACTTGTCTGGACTGGTCTAGCAGGACGCAATGAAATGACATTATCTGGTAAGTAAAATGTCATCTTATGCATATTCATTAGGGATGTCTTGAAAACCTGACTGGCTGTTGGGGGAGAAACAGAGGACTTGTTTCAGTGTCATTAATCTATGATGATATATCAGGAGTAACCTAATGATTAGAGCAACTGCCTAGTTCCCACTGGCACTCCTTGTGACCTTGGGCAAATTACTTTATCCTCCTTTGCCTTGGAAGAAAAGGCCTGGCAATCTACTTCCAGTGATACATTGTCAAGAAAATCCAGAGGCAGCTGGATTGCCAGGAGTCAGCACTGATTTGATGGCACTTTTTTTTTTTTTTTTGACAGAGCAGGTGAACCTTAGTTCTTTCCTGTTCTGTTTGTGTTTATACACTCTTTAACTTGCTTTCTTCCAGAATTTAGTGCTTAAAGTAGCTCTGCACAGAGATTGTTGCTTGTTCTGCCATCAAGAGATGCTAGAGTATGACTTGGTGGGAGTGGATGCACAGAACTTTAGAGAACTGGTTTGCTATTCACACACTTAAGTCTTAGCACAGCGCACGGTTGAATAGTGTTTTTCTTGGGCAGGAAAAAGCAATAAAGAAACTCCATTTTCAGAAACATAATGAATCCTTTAGATGTATTTACTCCATAGAACAAGTGGCAAAGAATACTTGTCCTGTGTATCTGAGTTGTACATGTGCTTTTGTGTTTAGTAAAGAGATGTCTTAGCTAACTACAAACTGGTTGTTTATCTCTAGTGTGGAAGCCACACTGCTTCTCTATGTAGATACCACTTTCTGCGAAGAAATACCTCCTTATATTGCTACCCTAGGCTGATACCACCCTTTATTCTACTATACGTAAATATGCTTACCACTCAATTGTGTTTCTGAGGTATTTCAATATTGATATCCTTCCACTCTTCATTTCTTTAGATATTGCTGAATAGTCAATAAAATGTCTTCTGGATCAGGCAACAGGGAAGGAGGGCGGGGCAAGTGCTGGTAAAGCTGGAGATGGAATAGTGTCTGCGGTGGGGAAAGGGGGAAGGTGCGCCATGATTTTTTGGTCATCCTCTGCCATCACTATCAAGTGCTCTTTTCAGTATGAAGGTTGACAACTTGGGTGTATCGGTTCTTTCTCTTCCTTTTCTTCTTCGCTTTGCTCATTTTTCCAGATCTTGACTATCTGACATCATGTTCAGTGCTGTTGTGGCTTGAAATAACTTTACAAAAGTCTATAAAATGCAGTACTTAAATTGGTAGCCCATGGCAGAGTTTCCCAACCTTTTCAAGCCTAAGTCATGTCAGCTTCCTGAGAGCATGCACCTCAACATGTGGCCAGAATAAGAGCTGGGGCAGCACCAGAAACACCACGGAAGAAGGAAGCTCAGGAGAGCAAGAGGAGGGGGGAGGGGGGAGACGCAAGCAACGTGTGCACCGCACAAAGCAGAGCCTGGCTATCTGCGCTCTACATGCTGCCCATTAATTCCCACACTCGTGCTCTATGTAGGAAGAAGAGAGGTTTGTCTCTAAAGGGACATGCTCAGAAAGCAGCTCCCCTGTCTGCCTGGAAGAGTGATCACCACTGGGGTCCCTGGTTGCCGTAAGGTGCTGAGAGCAAAGCCCATATGCTGGTCTGGATGTGAGCAAAGCTGGTCTTTTCTCCTTCATGGCAACTTGAAGCCGATTGAGTGAATTGCACTATTCTTTAATATAGTCTTTTATGCTAATCTTATTCCTAGTACAGTAAAAATTCTTAACATGGGAAAATCTGTGGTAAAGCCACTACACTAAAGAGTAGTGTGGTAGGTATGCAAAAGGCCTACCAGAGGCTGGAAGGATTAAAAAGGGGGCAAGAGGTCATGCTGTTCATTGTGTGTTTGTGCTATGCAAAGCGTGGCTATCTGTGCCCCTAGTATTGGGGGGGGGGGGGGGCTAAATATTGATACAGGTGTGTGCGGGGGTGGTTGTGTTTTTTTTTTTAAATACTTCTCTGGTAGCACTAAATCTTAACTTAAGCTTAGGGCTGGAATAAAGTTTTCAGTGCAAGAACAAATGGGGCACTTCCCCTTAGATGACTCTTTCTGGCAGGCCTCCCTGGTGGCCCAGTGGGCCCCTAGACCCCACCCATCCTTGACTCGGGAGGCAGGATCAATGCCCATTTGCTACTGGTATCTTGTAAAATAGTGGTAGCAGATCCCTAGCATTGAGACAGACTGCTAGCGGTCAGCCTGCCTCATAAGGGAAGCACTCCCCCTTTATGGCAGCTTAACTCCTACCGGTAGTATCATGACACTACTGCTAGGGGTCAGAGCTGCCGTTTTGCATCTGGGGATCACTCTTGCCCCCCTCCATCCATTAAGCTATGAAGAATACCTTCAATAAGTGCTTGATGGAGAATTGGGAGTTGGTTTGGTCCTTGTAATTGCATGCCCATAGCACAGGTACACTTAATGTTTCCTCCTGAGGAGGTGATAGTGCGGATGCACTTATCTGCAAGCGTGACAGCGTACAGGAAAGTACTGGGCACTAACGCAATGCGCAGTCCATGTCCATTCTCTTCCTATACCCCTTCCGGTTACTGCCCAGTAATGCAGCATGCAGTTAGCATGTGAATTAGCACCCGCCGTCAAGCCCGCATGGTAAGTTGCCACATTCTTCCACTAATTATGCGCACGAATTCATGCACTTTTTAGCACACTTCAGTAACTAGGCCCCTTTAGTTTAATTTCCTGGTGGAAGTGCTGAGGCATTCAAGAAACATAGGCCACAACAATGGAAATTTGTGCTGTATATTTTTGGAACACAGCATTTTTGTGCTGTGAAGGCAAATGGGAGCTATAAAAAGTAAAAATCAGATGAGCTTCGTCCTGTTTTGCCTCTTCCAGAGATCCGCTTGTTTCCAGGATAAAGCAATGCCAGCTATGCACCAGGCATTCGACTGCAGACACGCCTACTCTTCACTATTTGGAGCACATTGTCAGTGTGGCACAGTTTTAAGAAAATGCTTTTAAGCTGCTTTTGGGGTGTGCGTTTAGCACGGTTTCTCAAGCTGGTCCTGGTGTACCACTTAGTCTGGTTTTCAGGATATCTACAATGAACATGCATGAGATAAAGTTGCATGTACTGCCTCCATTGTATGCAGATATGTTTCATGCATATTCATTGTGGATGTTTTAAAAACCGTACTGCGTGGGGGTACACCAGGTCCAGTTTGAGAAACACAGTTTTAGCAAGTATGGTATGGAATTATTTTATGCTGTTTGTTCAAGCTAGGTGGCTAGGGGCTTACGATGGATTGGAGGAGATGATATTTAATCTGATGTAACTTTCCTTGTGGTGCATTGTTCCAAATAAAAGCCATCTTAACATTTTTGGGAGAGAAGAGTGTAGATGGGACTAAAACATATTGCAGAGAAAAAGGGAGCACAGCCTGAAAACTGAGGAAACTTTTTTTTTTTTGGTTGGACTGGCGCTGTTCCTTCCGTGCCTGCCTGTGTGTGTGTGTGTGTGTGTGTGCCATATTTTTTTCTTTGCATCCAGACCACGCTCTCTGCCAAGGAACCATTTCCTTAGATTCTGCAGAGGGTTTAGTAGTAGATTATGCGATATGGCAGTACCACCGACCTCTTGCAAGTATTCGTTCTTGCTGAATTCAGATGTTGTAATGCCCCCATGAACTTGTTTGCTTTCTCCCCCCCATGCTGTATTCCGATTCTTGTCTCTTGGGTGACAGAATTTGCAGAATGTGAACTGGAATTTATCTATCCTTTCAGGGAAGGGAGAGTGAAAGGAAGGGTTAAAAGGCCGTAACTGAGCTGGTGTAGCGGCTGCTGCTGCTTTTTAGATGCCCAAGTAAACCCATGCTAAACAATGCCCTCCCTCTCATGCACCTGTGGTTTGAACTTGACTGTGTGTGTACTCAGTGTGAAGCGGAAGCTGAATGTTGCCTACACAAACAATGCCCTTCATTATAAAAGAGCAGCTTCATTTTAAGTAACGTATCAAAATCTGTCTTACCGCTTCGTAAACGATTAGTGAAGTAGCATTCTGAGGCAGAATGAGAAGAGCATGTTGTTGCTGATAGCTAAATAACATTAAGGAGTGTAGCCTGATTTGTTAGTTACCTGTGTTGTCTGTTAATGTTTGTTTTGTTTTGTGTTTTTATAGGTGTCAAAACATAAAGATGGGAGGGACCAAAGTGAAGCGGTATCGCCGTCGGAGGAAGAAACTTTTTGTTGGCCTGGTCCAAAGTCGGTGGTGCTAAGAAGAAATTCACAGGGATTTGGGTTCACGTTAAGACACTTCATTGTTTACCCACCGGAGTCAGCTGTTCAGTTTTCTTTCAAGGTGAGTGCCATGGATTTAATAAGGAAAGGGGATAGTAAAAGTCACAAAAGTCTAGGGGATGTGATAGTTCTTGTCCAGTATCTTAACCATTGCTATTTTCTGCGTGGTAAAAAATTTGTGGCAAAAATAAAGAAATCTACCCTAATGTAGAAAGGAAAGTGTGCTACCAAACCAGCCATCTGCTTCAAGCCCTAATACCTTTCTGTATTTGGATAATGCAGGAGTCCAGGTTGATTTCCTAAGCAATGTATCTTGCATCTATTCTGGCATATCTAGTTACTTCAGACATTTAGAATTGCATACTCGCTCCATGCTGATGAATGGAGACTGTATCAGCCATTTAAATCCCCTGGGAAGGGATTTTGTTCTGGAGCCATTGCCCACCTACTTAGTATGTGTCACAAATAGTTTCAGCCTTCTCAGCAATTTCCGTGTAAATGCCTCTTCAGCCACACTATGCTAGTATGCTAATTTCTTGATATATTTAAAAGTGCATGGCAAATCAGAGAAAGATACAGGAAATAAGTGGATAATCTTATAAGCAAATATTCAGTATTGGGGATCAATCTAAGGAAAGGCTTTGCAGCATCTGCTTGGTTTTTTTTGTTTGTTTAATTTTTCATAAAAAGCTGTGAACTCTTTTTTTGTTGTTTCCCCCAGTAAAGAAAGAGTATGGGCTAGATTTTAGAATACTGTTTTATGACATATTTATTGTTTATATATTTTAGTTCATGCCTTTCCAGTAGTAGATCAAGGCGGGTTAGTCAGGTACTGTAGGTATTTCCCTGTCACTGAGGGGGGGGGGTTACAATCTAAGGTTGTACCTGAGGCAGTGGAAGGTTAAGTGACTTGCCCAAGGCCACAAAGAATACTGATGGAATTTGAATCCTGCTCTTTCTGATCCCAGGCTTCTTAAGAGAATTTAGTGGTTGAGGGGAGGTTTTAGTTCTTGGTTAGTTTTTGTTTGCTTTAATGTTTTTATAATAGTATTGTATTGACGATTGTTAACTACTCTGCATGTCTGTAGGGACGGTGAGGTGGTCAAAAGAAATTTTTAATAACCAAATACAGCTTACATCTAAAATGAATTTTTCTGGCTTGGTCCTTGCATTTCATTGCTCCTTTTTCATTAAGTCCTAGATTAAGCGTGCATCCATTTTAGATAGAATTCTTACTCCAGGTTTTTGAAGCTAATTTGATCCTTTCTGACTTATTAAATCCGGGGCCATATTATTTCAGGCATGTAGTATTTATTCCCATCGCTCGAGTCGGCAAAGTGTTTTTTTACAGTGTCATATTTCACAAGTAGTTCAAACAGGCACCTAAATTCTGTGTCTCTTCCGTCCCTTCTTTTCCCTTCCCCCACACTTTCTCCTCACCCTTCCTGTCTAATCCTTTTTTTTTTTGGTATTCTGATACACTTCGCCACAGCTATGACCTCCGGCTCCACTATTCTGTTGGTGGCAGTGGGGTTCCTCGCAGGCATGTGATACTGTTTTAGGCCGCAGATGCAGCCTCTTTCTGTCTCCTGCTTTTTGTAGGCTTTTCCAGCAGCCATGGCCTCACACACTCTTCTTCCAGCAAGGGATGAAATCCTCACTGGCACACAGCACTGGTTTAGACTGCAGCCATGGCCCCTCTGCATTTATCTGCCGGCAAGGGCTTGGCTACCAACACGGACACTCGGCATTTTTCTGCCAGTAGAGAATGGGGTCCCTGTCCTTGGGTACCACTGTTTCTCACACTCCTGTGCCCCTCTTTTTATTGGAAGCATAGGTATGTTTGCGCAAATATAAACAAACCTATGCATACTGACAGACCAACAGCCATGGCATTTTGAAGCATACCTTCAAAATGATATAAACAGGATGGAGTCTATCCAGAAGGCAATTAATAAAATGGTCAGTGGTCTTCATCATAAAACATATGGAGCTAGAAATAAAGCTCTCAAGATGTATACTTCAGAGGAAAAGCGGGAGAGGAGTGAATATAATAGACATTTAAATACCTCTGTGATGTAAATGCACTGGATGTGACCATCTTCCAGTTGAAACGTTTTTCAGGTATATTCGGGAGAAGAGGAAGTTCAGAGAGGGAACTGCAAGACTCAAACGTGCCAAGAACGGATTTGTGGAAAGTGACATTGAAAAAGCGAAAAAGCTAAACAAATACTTTTCTTCTGTTTTTGCTAAAGAAAATCCTGGAAAAGGACCACCTGTGATTGACAGATATACAAATAGGAATGGAGTAGATACAACACCATTCACAGAAGATGTGTTTGAACAGCTTGCAAAACTGAAAGGGGACAAGGCCATGGGACTGGATGGGATACATCTCAGGATACTGAAAGAGCTCAGAGAAGTTCTTGCAGGGCCTTTAAATGATGATTTTAATAGATCCTTGGAGACAGGAGAAGTTCCACAGGACTGGAGAAGGGCTGATGTGCTATTAGGAAAGAAGTGAAAAACTGCAGGCCAGTAAGCCTTACCTCTGTGGCGGGAAAAGTAATGGAGGCGCTCCTGAAAGAGAGAATTTATTTAGCTTTTCTTTTATACTACTCTTCACAGTATCTTAGCGGTTTACATGGAACTCAACTGTATAGTACATAAAACATTGTGTTTGTAAGCTGTAACTATATACATTGTAGGTGATGAAGTTAATTTGAGCAGCATTAACAGCGATAACTATATACATAGGATTAGCTTATGTGGAACTAGACTATATAGTGCATAGAACATTGCATCTGTAACATGTAGCTATATACATTGTATGTGACAAGAACTTAGATTGAGCAGCTTAAGAGAGATAAGAGATTATTAGTTTATGCAGAATGTATATGTAGAATGAGTTTGAGGGGGGATTGGGAATGTAGTTAGAGTGGCTGGCATGGGATTTCAACATGTAGTATATGGGAATCTGAAGTGGCTAGCAGACCGCTATGGATAGTCTGTGGTATTTCCAAAGGCTTCTTTAACGAGATGCTTTTAACTTTCTTTGGAAATCATTTAAGTTCTGGATGGATGGTGGTGGTGAGTTCCAATTTGTAGGTCCATAAGAAAACTCTTTGACAGAACAATTGAGTGCTTTTTGTTTTTAAAGTTGGGATGGAGAGGTGGTTTTGGTGCTGTTGGTGACATAATCTTGTGTTCTTGTTCCTTTTGATGAGTGGAACCAGGCAGGTTGCTGAGAGATTGTGCATAGCTTTGAAGGTGGTCATTCCAAAGACTGATGGAAATTTTAAAACACATGACAGAAAAGGAATCCCCAAATAGAAAGGAAATCCCAGTACCTGTCAAGCTGGCTGCCTGTCAGGGATGCCCCACCCATCTCAAAGGGCTTGTTTTTTCTTAAACTATGAAGCTGCTTTATTGCACGCTGCTAAAAAGAGGCACTTGAAAAGCAACAGTAAGGAAAACAGTAGAGAAAAAAAACCACACTAGCAGATAGAGGACAGCAAGAGGCCTAGGCCCAAACTTACCAACCTCCTCAGGGGCCCCGTGTGGTTCTCCTGTCTTCTCTCCCGTCTTCTCTCCCATCCATTAGTGCTGAAACCCATAAGTAACCATGCTAGCCACAATGCAGCTGTTGACTCCAGGAGACAAGAGCATACAGCCAAGCTCTGCGCAAACGTTGGGCCTACAGGCCTCGTCATACAGGCCACAAAAGACTGTGGTCTGGACAAGGAGAAAGGGGCCTGTCTGCACTGCTGCACCATTCCACACATCTTGCCACCTGCTTGAGGTACTGGTTTCTCTCAGTGCTGCACCATTGGATATACCAGTGATGACATCACTGAAAATTGCTCAAGTCTGCCTCTATCTGCCGACTGGGGAGCATAACCCACCCATCTAGACTGGTTTAGCAGGAATATGAACTTGTAGGCTCTTCTATATAACTCCCATGATGCAATGCAATGCAGTGTATGTGATGTCACAATGTATGTGATGTCACACCCTAGTGCATGCAGTGCCACATAAGTGAATGCCAAGCAGACTAAGGAAGATACTAATTGCTTAAGCATTGCAAATACTAAAGGAAAGGTTAAAAACTCTTTATAGTGTGTCACTATAGAAACATAGGGCCCAATCTTCAAAGGCATTTACACGGTTTATAGAACTGTAAACCATGTAAATGTCCCTTTATTTATTTATTTATTTACATTCTCTTATATACCGCGCTATTCTGCATCAGTGCGGTTTACATCGAACAAACTGATTAGAGGGAGAATCAACGGAGCACACACAGTCCCGCTGAATATCCCCGATTAAGTCTGCTACACCCCTTGATGCTAACCACTTAGCATGTGGGCGTGTCATGGACATTCCAGAGGCGGCACCAGTCGCTAACCAGGCAGCAGCGATATTGCACCGTTGCCCAGTTAGCAAACCGCGGATAAAGAGGCGCAACAAAAGCAGGTCTATCTTTACCCATGGGAGCTAAACAGGCAGCAGCTCATTATTGCCGCTGCCCAGTTAGCTTCTGCAGCATTTTTGATTGTGCGGTGACCCTGGATATTCAATGTGGGGACGGCATATGACCCTGGCATTGAATATCCAGGGTTAAAGTTCGGTGGCAACAGCTATGTGTCATAGCAGTGATTAGCCATCGCAAATGAATATCTGGCCCATAGAAAACAGCAGCTGATAAAGACCATCCAGTCTGCCAATCCATAAGAATTATTAATTTTACAATACCTTCCTTTCCCTCAGAGGTCCTTTATCACATGCATTCTTGAATTCAGATATAGTTCTTGTTTCCACCATGTTCAATGGGAGACTGTTCCATGCTTTCATCACACTTTCCTTAAAAAATATTTCCTCAGATTACTCCTATCTCTGTCTCCTTTCACCTTCATCCTATGACTCCTTGTTCCAGAATTTCCTTTCATAGTAACATAGTGTATGACGGCAGATGAAGACCAGCATGGTCCATCTAGTCTGTCCAGCAAGGTGGCAAGAGTAGGTGCACTTGCCACTCCATGCAGGTCACCCCTCCCCATGCCTTTGTTTAGGGGTGTACCCACCACACTATGCAGGTCACCCCTATTTGTTGAGATACAAGAGATAGTTACATTTACTTTGATTTTATCCTGCTGCTATGAAGGGATCCCACTGTGTCTGTTCCATGTCACTTTGAATTCTGTCACTGTATTTGCCCGCATTACTTCCATCAGGAGGGCATTCCAAGCATCCACCACCCTTTCAGTGAAAAAGTATTTCCTGACATTGCCTTTCAGTTTATCCCCTTGCAGCTTCATGTTATTCCCTCTACTTTTGCAACTTTCCCATCTTTGAAAAAGGTTTGTTTGTTCATTAATACGCTAAGTATATAAAGGTCTGTATCACATCTCCTCTGTCCCTTCTCTCCTCTAGTGTATACATATTTAGGTCTTCAATTCTCTTCTCATACGTCTTCTGGCACAGGCTCCAAATCATTTTGGTCGCCTTCCTCTGAACTGTTTCCAGTCTTTTTATATCCTTTGTGAGATATGGTCTCCAAAACTGAACACAACATTCCAAGTGAGGCCTTACCAGCGACTTGTACAGTGGCATTAATACCTCCTCCTTTCTGCTGGTAATTCCTCTCTGTATGCAACCCAGCATCCTTCTGGCTTTGGCTATCGTCTTGTCACACTGTTCCACCACTTTGAGATCCTCAGAAGCCATCTCTCTGAGGTCCTTTTCCTGATTCATACACACCAACCTCTCACCCCCTATCGCATACAATTCCCTTGGATTTCTGCATCCCAAGTGCATGACACTGCACTTCACATTAAATCTTAACTGCCAAGCATTAGACCATTCTTCCAGCTTTTGTGGATTTTTCCTCATGTTATCCACTTCCTCAGGGGAGTCCACTCCGATGCAAATTGTTGTGTCGTCTGCAAAAAGACAGACTTTTCCATTCAGTCCTTCAGCAATATCACTCACAAATATATTGAACAGTACTGGTCCCAGGACCAATCCCTGGGGCATACCACTAATCACCTTCCTTTCACCTGAATGAGTTCCATTTACCATCACCTTCTGTCATCTGTCAGTCAACCAATTTCTGATCCAGTTCACCACCTTGGGACCCATCCCCAGGCTGTTCAGTTTATTGATAAGCCTCCTATGAGGAACAGTATCAAAGGCTTTGCTAAAATCTAGCTAGATCACATACATCGCATGCCCTTGATCTAGTTCTCTGGTCACCCAGTCAAAGAACTCAGTCGGATCTGTTTGGCATGATCGTCCTTTGGTAAAACCATGTTGCCTCGGATCATGCAACCTATTGGTTTCGAGAAAGTCCACTATTCCCAAACTTAGCCCTTAAACCTCTCCAGACAGCACAAATTACAGCAGCTTGCCGCCTCAGCTAAACTCCCAAACATGACCACATCACACCAGTACCAGTGCTACCGTAGGCATGTTCAAGGTATGGCGTTTCTCTCTGACTGTCCCCCATGTACTCGATGTAGTGAATAAGATCTATCCCTCAGTACGTAGCATTGGAGTCTTTTTCTGTTTGAAGGTGCTGAAAAGTCTGTTTTTGAGCCCGTAAAGGTGATTTTCCTGGTGGCTATTGTCTGTTAGGCAGGTGTTGGAGCTACAGGCTTTATCCTGCAAGATGTTTTCTTTGGTCATCTCAACTGTCTCTCTCTCTCTCTCTCTCTCTCATGCAGACTGCCATCCTTTTGCCCAATGATGTATGGCTTCCTTTTATGTTATATATAAATGCAGTTAAATAAATAAATATGTTACTTATGCTGTCATCCTGCCATCCTCCTCAGAGGTGGAGACTCCTCGTGTCTGGTGGACATGAGGAGTGCATTAGTGAGACACATGCTTGCAAATTCTTCTGTCGGTAAGACCATCTTTGTTCTCTTTAGCAGTCTGAGGAATGGGCAGGTAGCAGCCAAGTTCTTTATTGCCTGGTGGATTAAGGAGGCTATTAGTTCAGCATACTTTGTATGGGGAAAATTTGTTCTTGAGGTGTCAGAGCTAACTCCACTATGGCACAAGCCGTCTCCTGGACAGTCTGCTTTGGTGTCCCCAGGGGACATCTGTAAAGCAGCTGTTTCACCAGCTCTGAGCACCTTTGTGAAGCACTACAGGTAACTTGTGGGAGCTGGAGCAGATACTGCTTTTGGCAGGGTAGTTCTATCCAGAGTGGTGTCTTCCTCCCACTCTAGATCCTGATTGCTTGGGTCTATGCTGATGATGTGCTGCTATACATGCCGATCTTGACTGAAAATCCAGACCTCTCTCCGCTGATCACTTGCTTGGATGCCGTCACGGATTGGCTTCATACACAGAAGCTCAAAATAAACTTCAAGAAGACGGAGGTCCTTTTCATCTCCAGGAACCCCGCATTCACCCCACCCCCCACACTAAAAGTACGTGATGCAGAACTCCTCAGCAAACCCAAAATACGTTACCTAGGGGTCACGCTGGACCAACAACTCAACATGAAGGCCCAGATAGGTAATATGGTAAAGGCGATTTACCACAAAATTCGGATGCTCCGCCACCTATGACAGCTGCTTGAGCCGGAAGACTTCCGGACAGTCTATCAAGCACTAGTAATACCACATTCTCCAGGACCAAGCAGGAAGTCAGCCCTCACATATGGGTGACATCGACATCGATGGAGCCCCCATGCGGAGCATTTCCCCAGCTTTCTAAGAAAGCCTTTGGGAATACACCCACGCATGCACGGTCTCCTTCCCGCCCAAAGGTGCCATCTTGCTCAGTCTTTCTTTTTCCATGGAGCCCAACAGACGTCTGTCCTTGTCACCCGGAAAAGTTGGATTTTTTTTCTGCGATTCTCTCTCCTCTTTTTGTCTGGTTCGACGCTGGTTCCCCTTCCCGCCTGGGTTCGGTACGCCGGTATCGACCCGATCTCTATTTTTCGTTTTTTTTGCCCTTCGTGGCACGCGTTCACGCGCTTTTTTTCTTTTCCCTGGAGGGCCGGTCCTTTGACCTCGAAGGGGCCCTTTTTTCCCCGATTGCCTCCAGTGGTTTTAAAAAGTGTGATCGTTGTAAGAAACTCATGTCTCTTACTGACACACACGACTGCTGCCTGCGTTGCCTCGGGCCTGACCATGATCACAAGGTCTGTGTCCCATGTGGCAAAATGTCCACCAAGGCACTCAGAAGCCGGCAGGATCAGAAGGAGAGGATTTTCTCGGACTCGGCCTCCGGACGGGCCCGGACCTCGTCAGAGGCCTCGACGTCTTGGGAATCGGACCCCGAGCTTCATCGGGGTTCCTCTGAAAGGGGGTCCCCCAGTCAGGAGCAGAAGAGGAAGAGAAAGCTCATGAGGGCGGTGTCGGAGGAAGCTTCTAGTTCCTCAAAAGCCAGATCTCGGACCCCTGACCGCCGCCCCGGGCCTTTGGAGCTGGAGAAGCCAACTAAGGTATCCCCTATAGAGCCGGAATCTGTCAAGCACGCAAGTCTTGTTGTCCTCGAGGACTGTCCTCCTAGGGAGCCGACGTCGGGCCCGGCACTGCCGGGGCCCGAGTCGGTGGCTGCTGAGTCTCCTGAGCTTGGACTCAGGCTGACAGCCTTGGAGTGCAGATTGTCTGCCTTCATGGATCAGCAGCGGCTGCTGATGGCCAGCCTGACTGGCGCATCTGCCCCGACCACCGGGACGTCGACGTCTAAGTCGACCCCAGAGACAGAGCCGGTTCTCGAAGCCATGAAGGCCCGAGTCCGGTCTCGGTCACGGTCTCCCTTGACCTCCCGTTCGGGACCGAGGGCGTCGACGCCGATGGCCTCGGCGTCAGGGCGGGTGTTGCCGGAGCCCATGCGATCAGAGCCCCTCAACTCTTCTTTGGATGAGTCTGCATGGGAGACAGAGGATGAGGAGTCCCCCGACACTTTTCGGACTCTGTGTGTCCCTTCGGACTCGCCGCAGTCCGAACCCCGGAGTAGGTCCCCTCCGGAGGATACCCGGTTCTCGGAGTTTAAGGACATGGCCAAGGCCTTGAATGTTCCTGTGGACCCCGAGGAGGAGCCTCGAGCCGAAGAGCTCGATGCCCTCCAGTATTACTCTCCCCCGAGGGAGGCCTTTACTGTGCCGGTTCCTCCGATGCTGGAACGGCTCCTCCTTCCGAATGTGGGAGGCACCGGCCTCGGCACCGGTTTTGAGCAAGTGGATCGATTCCATGTATCGAGTCCGGAAGAGCCCTGGTTTTCAGAAGGCGCAGCTGCCGCACCATTCTATGGTTATGGAATCGGCAGAAAAAGCCAGAAGATGCACTCTGCGGTGCCCCCCGGCAGGGAGGCCCGAAGCCTAGATGCCATCAGCATAAAGTGCTTCCAGGGCTCGATGCTTGCTTGCCATGTCCAAGCCTACCAGCTGTACATGGGCATGTACTTGCGGGACCTGGCTAAAGAGGTAGCCGGGTTCTCGGCTGGTCTCTCCGGGGAACCTTTGCAGAGGTTCCAGTCCTTGTCCTCGGGGGTCCAGGAATGTTCTAAATTCATCTCCCGGGCGGCCTACGATGGCTTCGAGGCTTCGGCCCGAGTAGCGGTGGCCGGCATTACTGCTCGACGCCAGGCATGGCTACAGTCATCGGACCTCGAGCCATGGGTGCAGGACAAGTTGGTCGATGTTCCATGCCGGGGTGAGAACCTCCTTGGCAAGCCCATGGCCGAAAAGGCCTCTGAGCTCGAGACTGAGACTCTGACGAGGACAAGTTGTCCAGGAAAACTTCTGCCCCTTCTCATAAAAAGCAGGGCTCGGGGAAAAAGGCCTTTTACCTGAGGAAGGCGCCTGCCTACAAGCCTTTCCCTCATTATCAGGCCTCCCCAGCAGGGTCAGCAGGCCAAGGGGCAGGGACATGGGCCCCGTAGGCAGAAAGCTCGCAAGCCTCCAGCTCCTGCTCCTACTCAGCAGGGAGGGATTTTTGACTCCCTCTGCATAGCCTCTCCACCCCTGCTGGCCCACCTCAGCACGGGGGGTCGCTTGGTCCTGTTTGCCCACCAGTGGCCACCCATCACAAGGGATGCTTGGGTACTGAGCATAGTCCAAAAGGGCTATTTGCTCCATTTCAATCAGGTACCCCCCTACCTACTTCCCAGGGGAGCCTCCAAGGACCCCCCCTGCATCAGGAACTGCTAGGTCTGCTTCAAGACAGGGCGGTGGAGCCTGTACCTCCACACTTGTGGGGACAGGGCTTCTACTCCCATTACTTTCTTGTGCCAAAGCGGACTGGAGGTCTCCGGCCCATTCTGGACCTGAGAAATCTCAACAAGTTCTTGGAGAAAGAAAAGTTCAAGCTGCTCACTCTTGGAACACTGCTGCCCTACCTCCAGCAGGGAGATTGGCTATGCTCCTTGGATCTAAAGGATGCATACACTCACATCCTCATTCATCCAGATCACAGAAAGTACCTCAGGTTCGTGGTAGCAGGAAGCCATTTTCAGTACAGGGTACTACCCTTTGGCCTAACCTCCGCCCCACGCGTTTTCACAAAGTGCCTAGCTGTGGTAGCGGCCTACTTGAGAAACCAGGGTATATTTGTCTTCCCCTACCTGGACGACTGGCTCATCAGGGTCAGACTCTCCAGGAGGCCAGGCAAGCCACCCTCCGTACTGTCTGTCTCCTTCAGCAACTAGGCTTTGTCATAAACTTCGCAAAGTCCACTTTGCTCCTCTCCCAGAACCTGGAATTCATAGGGGCAAGGTTGGACTCCCTGCATGCAAAGGCTTACTTGCCACAGGACAGGGCAGAAAGGCTGATGAGTTTGGCCAGCCGGTTCATAAGCAACCCACTGGTTTCTGCCAGGCTTTGCCTACGGCTCCTAGGACATATGGCATCGACAGTGCATGTGACCCCCAATGCTCGCCTGCATATGCGGCCTGCACAGTGGTGTCTCAGAACTCAGTGGAGGCAGGCCACAGGCAACCTCAGAGACAAAGTAAGGGTGTCCAAACCCTTCCTGAACTCCCTGCAGTGGTGGCTACACTCCCTCAACCTGCTACAGGGGATTCCTTTTCAGGTACCTGTTCCCACAGTGGTACTCACGACCGATGCCTCTTTGCAGGGCTGGTGTGCACATTGCCTGGACAAGTGCACACAGGGCCTGTGGTCCCCATGGGAGGCCACTCAGCAGATCAACCTGCTGGAACTCAGGGCGATACGGTTGGCCCTCAAGGCCTTTGCCCATACCCTGGCCCACCAGGCTGTCTTGGTGCAGACAGACAACCAAGTGGCTATGTTTTATGTCATCAAGCAGGGGGGCACAGGGTCAAGGCTCCTGTGTCGAGAGACACAGGCCCTCTGCTCCTTTGCACTTCAACACAATATGCTGCTCAGGGCTGTCTATCTTCCTGGCCAGGAAAACTTTCTGGCGGACAGATAGAGCAGGGTCCTACAATCTCATGAGTGGCAACTGCATCTTTTAGTGGTCCAGACCATTTTTCTGAGATGGGGACTTCCGTCTATCGGCCTCTTTGCCAGTCCCCTGAACTGGCAGCTGCCCCAGTTCTGCTCCAGGCAACCGCATCCCAAAAGATTGGCGGTGGATGCCTTCCTGATCTCATGGTCCCAGGGCCTACTGTATGCGTTCCCTCCCACACCCCTGGTGGCTCGAGCCTTGTTCAAGATTCTAAGGGACAGGGCCTCGGTCATCCTGGTAGCCCCCAGATGGCCAAGGCAACCCTGGTTCCCCCTCCTGTTACAGCTGGCGGTGGACACCCCTCTTCCTCTGGGGTTTCAACCCGATCTTCTTTCTCAGGATCAGGGATCCCTTCTGCATCCCAATCTCAAAGCTCTCAATTTGATGGCCTGGAGGCTGCAAGGGTAGTGCTGGCTCCCTGGGGCTTGCCTCAGGAAGTCGAGGAGGTTGTCTTAGCTTCAAGGAAGCAATCCACCCGAAAGACCTATGCCCTGAAATGGAGGCGGTTCTCCCTGTGGTGTGATCAGCGCCAGGAAAACCCCTTGTCCTATCCTGTGCCAGTGGTGCTTCAGTACCTGCTGCACTTGTCTAATCAGGGTCTTAAGTCCAATTCGGTTAGGGTACACCTCTCTGCTCTAGCAGCCCACCACTCAGTGGTGGAGGGGCACTCTTTGTTGGCTCACTCCCTGGTGGCCAGGTTCCTCAGAGGCTTGCTCTTGCTAAAGCCTCCTCTCCGTCCACCTGCCCCTGAGTGGGAGTTGAATGTGGTTTTGCAACAGCTTACCCGTCCACCCTTTGAGCCGATGGCTACGTGCCCTTTGCGCTTCCTTTCCTGGAAGACTCTCTTCCTAGTGGCCCTGACCAGCCAGGCGAGTGAGTGAACTTCAGGCTCTGGTCTGTGACAGGCCATACACCCGTTTCTATAAGAACAGAGTGGTCCTTAGGACTCATCCTAAGTTCCTCCCGAAGGTGGTCTCCTTCCACCTCAACCAGGAGGTGGTTCTTCCAACATTCTTCCCTAGGCCCCATGCAAGCAGGGCTGAAGAAGTCCTCCACACCCTGGCCTGTAGAAGGGCCTTGTCTTTCTACCTAGAGCGTACTAAGGGTCATAGAACGGCTACTCAGCTCTTCGTCTCCTTTGACCCAAACAACTTGGGGGTTCCTGTCTCCAAGCGTACCTTGTCCATATGGGTGGCGGACTGTATATCACCTGGGCTTACAGTGCGGCAGACCTTCCCTTGCGGGGTCGAGTTACAGCCCACCGTGTCCGGGCCATGGCTGCATCAGTAGCTCATCTCCGCTCTGTACCGTTGGCAGACATCTGTAGGGCTGCAACTTGGTCCTCAAGCCAGACCTTTGCAGCCCATTACTGCCTGGAGAGGGAATCCTGTAGGGACAGTGCTTTTGGTCAGGCAGTACTCCGGAATCTCTTTGAGGTTTAGGCAACTCCTACCCTCCTGCCCTCTTGTTGGGCTATCGAGGGGTTCTGGTCTCAGTGAAATTCTTTCCTTCATGCTACGGCTTCACAGAGGGAGTTTCTTTTTCAGCCTGGGTTCCTGGTAGCCCAGAGCTAGGGAGTCACCCATATGTGAGGACTCACTTCCTGCTTGGTCCTGGAGAGAGTAGTTACTCACCTGTAACAGGTGTTCTCCAGGAGCAGCAGGAATCAGTCCTCACAACCCTCCCTCCTCCCCTGGGAGTTGCAGTTGTACATAGTTCATTTTGGTTTTTGTGCTGTCTTTTAGCTATGTCATCTGACTGAACAAGATGGCACCTTTGGGTGGGAAGGGGAATGCGCATGCGTGGGTGTATTCCCAAAGGCTTTCTTAGAAAGCTGGGGATATGCTCCGCATGGGGGCTCCATTGACGTCGATGTCACCCATATGTGAGGACTGATTCCTGCTGCTCCTGGAGAACACCTGTTACAGGTGAGTAACTACTCTCTTCGACTATGCCAATGTAATACTGCATGGCTTAACCCTCTACAACTTGCTATGAATGCAGCAGCCGCCAGAATCCTTCACTGTGCATCAAGAAGAGATCATATCACCCCCGTTCTGAAACATCTGCACTGGCTGCCAGTACAGTGCAGGATATCCTTCAAGATTCTAACGATGACCTACAAAGCCAACAACAAGTGCTCCTCCTCCTCCCTCACTGATCTCATCCGAACAACCCCCCTCAACAGAGTAAGGAGATCAGCTGCCATCAATACCCTTACACTCCCGAAGGCGATCACCAGATGCTCTCAGGCCACGAGAAACAGAGCCTTCGCCTTCTATGTGCCCTCCTGTTGGAACGCCCTTCCATTAGAGCCATCAATGACCTCTCCCAGTTTAGAAAGGCACTGAAGCACCACCTGTTCCTCCAGTGCTACACCGAACCAAATGACTTCTCCCAGCCTGTCACACTCATGACCCAGGCCAGCACCTCCAGCCCCTGCCTTTGATAGTCCCACCCAAACCCTCCCCCCCCTGTGTACAGCCGACCCCACCTGTAGACAATGAGGAACTGTTACCAGAGAGAATGTAAATATTGACGATATTAGCATGTAAACAATTCTGAGCAGCCCATAACAGCCTGCTACAGCCAAAAATGTATATAGTTACCCTGTTTAACCCTGTATAAAGAACCTGTTTCCAGTGAGGCCCTGCCTGCACTGGACAAATGCGTTACTTGAAAACCGCACTGATCTCAAATAGCGCGGTATAAAAGAAACATAAATAAATAAAATAAAATAAAATAAATCCCACTTGTCAGGACTGGTCTAGCAGGATGATAAGGCTAGAAAAATTTACATACCCGATAATTCTCTTTCCTTAAATCCTGCAAGAACAGTCGAGAATCCACCCTGGAAGAATTTTCCTTCAGGTTTGGGAGCTCTGCTACCTGTCAACTGTGTTGTCTTTATCAGTGTGTCTACTTCATAATTGATGTAGAGTCAGTTATGATCAGAAAGCCAAACATTTTGTTCCAAGTTACTGCTGTTGGTTATTACTTTTCTGAGTTTTTCTGATGTTTTTTTTCTTCCAGTCTTGCTTTTTGCTTGGGAAATATTCTACTAGCTTCTCTCGGTGCTGCTCTAGTGGATATATGAAGTGATATAGCTGAAAATTGCTCTCATCTGTCTCCAACTGCTGGCCGGGGAGCATAATGCACTCATTTGAACTTGTTTAGTATAATTGAAGGAAAAAAATGATCAGATATATAAAATTAGAGTACCTGACAGGCTTCAATTTTTATTTTTTCAATTCATTAGCAGTTCCTGAGACCTTTTCTATGAAAGTTAGTTACATTATTTATTTATTTATTTATTTATTTAACAAGTTTTTATACCGCCTTTTCCTTCAACCAAAGCGGTTACAAGAAATACAAAGGTATAAGCAAGGGAAACATATACAGTAGCACATGGTAATGTAGGAAAAATAACAAGGGTTAACAATATAGTAAATTATTTATATAATATATACAATAGATGATATCTAGTCAAATTGTTGATTCATAATGTTCAATGAAAAGTGTAGTTTTTAATTGCTTACGAAAGTCACTTAAAACATCAATTGAACGTAAGTCAGGAGGGAGAGAGTTCCAAATTAAAGGGGCAGCCAAAGAAATTGCTCTTTGTGACGTACATTTGCATGATTTAGAGTAATTTCTTGGGGTATTGAGGGTGTTTGAAGTGGATAATCTTTTTGGTCTGTTGCTGATATCATGGAGTAAGAGGGCATGGAGGCTGGTTGCAGAACTCTTGTGTTTCATTTTGAAGATGTTTATGATTAACTTATACTTTATGCGAAGGGCTATCGGTAGCCAGTGGAGTTCTTTAAGGATGGGGGTAATGTGGTCATGATTTGTAGATCCATTAATTATTCTGGCTGCTGTATTCTGTGCCATTTGGAGCGGCTTGAGAGCATGTTTTGATAGCCCATTGTAGATAGGGTTGCAAAAATCCAGAATGGGAGTAATAAGTGCCTGGCAGACTGTACGAAAGTGTTCATATGAGATAAGAGGCTTGAGGCGTCTAATTATTTTCATACGGTAATAAGCGCTCTTAACAGTTTTTTTTATGTGAGATCGTAGGTCTAGCTTCTTATCGAGGGTTACCCCGAGGTACCTTACTTCGTCCTTAATTGGAATCTTTGTATTGTTGCATGTGATGTATGGTGGGGGATTAAAGTTGGTGTTTCTAGTTACAATAAGTGCTTCAGTCTTGTTCAAGTTTATTGCAAGGTTGTTATTTGAGAGCCAAATGGAAATACTGGTAATGCAGTTTGAAATCTTGTTGTAGTCTGGGCAGTTGACATCAATTGGAGTATAAATCATAATATCATCCGCATAAATTGTGTAGTCTATTTGATGAGTTGCTATTATGTGACAGATTGGTTGGATAAAGAGGTTAAAAAGAAGTGATGAGAGTGCAGATCCTTGCGGTACGCCTTGTTTGATTACTGTATGACGTGAGGTGTTTAGACCAATTTTAACTTGGAACTCTCTATCAATTAGGTAGGACTCAAACCAGTTTAGGACGGTGCCAGTTAAACCGATGCTCTTTAGTCTGGTTAATAGGATTGTATGGTCCACTGAATCAAAGGCTGCTGAAATATCTAAGAAAATCATTAATGTTCCTCTATTGTAATTGTCTATGGTTTGAGTGATGTCATTGAATAAATAAAGTAGCAGCGTCTCAACTCCATGGTTCGGGCGGAAGCCATGCTGGTGTATGTCAAGTGGCGCATGCTCATCAATATGGTCTTGGAGCTGTAATTGTACTGCCTTCTCAATAATTTTTGCCAGGAGTGGAAGCAAGGTTTGATTCATACTCAGAATTGCATGTAGTTTAACTTCCATATCTCCAGGAACAAGCAGGAATGTAGTCTTCACATATGGGTATCGTCGGTACCGACGGAGCCTGCGTGGGAACGCTCCCCAGCGTCCAATAAGAAAGCTTTTGGGAGCATCCCACAGCGCCTGCGTGCTGCCTTCCCGCCTTTCCCAACTGCCTTTCTCCAGTTCTTCATTTTCCGTGGAGCCAGCAGGTCGTTCCTGTCACCGCAGAAAATTTTTCCTTATTGCCTTTCTTTTTTGTGGTCGCGTCTGCCTTCCTCGACGCTTTACCGGTACCGCCGGTGGTTCTTTCTTTTCTTTAAAAAAAAAAAAAAAAAAAAAAAATACTTTTTTCCAGGTGCACGTGCCATTTTGGCCCAAAATTCCTCCACAATGGAAAAACCCTCTTTGGGTTTAAAAAAGTGCACCAAGTGTGGCGGTACTATCTCCGTCACCGACACCCATGAGTGGTGTCTCAAATGTTTAGGTCCTGACCACTCCATCACGGAATGTATGGCCTGTGCCATGATGTCTAAAAGAGGTTGGCAGAACCGAGCTGTTAAGCTCAGTACCCTGTTTCCCTCCAATGCAGCCTCGGTGGCATTGACATATTCCAGGGCTTCCTCTTCCTCCTGTGGATCTCGGGTAACTAAACACAAGTCTAGCCGGTCCTCAAAGGATAGATCTCCTTCTAAGCATCGAGATGCCTCTGGCGTTGCCCTTGAGGATTCTGCACCAGCAAAATTGCCCCAGCGGGAGGCTTCGGCTTCCAAAGCATTATCGGGGCTCCAGGATGTTCTCGAGGCCTCAACCTCGGCAGAACTCCTGGTGCCATGCTCTGGGGTACCGGCTATTTTCTCCGGTACCGACATCCAGGCATCGGCAGCATCGATAGACCAGAGCTTCCTGGCTATTGAATGCAGTCTGGCGATTCTCCTTGCAGCATCGACACCCTCGGAACCGCGTCAGACAGTTCAACTGGTACCGGCTCCGGCACTGGTATCGGTACCGGTACCGACAGCATCGACATCGGTGTCTGCATTGCCGGCACCCAGTCATGTGATGCCCTTCGGTACCGATACACCGGTACCAATTCCCCCCTGTACCAACTTCGGTCGGTACGGGTATCGGGCTCTTCAAGAGCATCCGGACAGAAGGTACTTTGAGTCCTCAGAGGAATCTGAGGATTCTGACAGTTCTGTTGGTACCGGAATACTTCTCGCAGAGGAGCCTTCCTCCCCTAAACGCAGGATGTCTCCTCCAGAGGATATTTCCTTTCAGAACTTCATCAGGGAGGTGGCTCGAAGTCTGTCCATTACTGTGGCTCCTGAATCAGAGCCCAGAGCAAAGGAGTTGGAAATTTTACAATATCCCAAAGCTCCTAAGGAGGCAGCTACTCTACCCATCCATGAGATCTTGCATGATCTCCTGCTAAGAATGTGGGAGACGCCTCTTACCACCTCTACTCACTCTCGTAGACTGGATACTATGTATCGAGTCCCTCCTTGTCTTGGTTTCCAGAAGACTCTGCTTCCTCACCACTCTATTGTAGTGGAATCAGCTATGAGAAGGATCAGGAGTGCAAAGAGACATGCCTCTAATCCTCCAGGACGTGAGTGCAGAACTTTGGAAAGTACGACGTCCAAAAGAATCCAATCTTCCATGCTTTCTGCCCGGATCAGTTCCTATATTTTATATATGGGAATGTTCCTGAAGGAAGTCGCAGGAGATTTAGAGGTTCTGAGCCCTCCTCTTCCTGAGGATAGAAGGCAGGATTTTCTCACATTGGTCAAACATGCCCAGGATGTTTATAAATTTGTCAACCGTGCAGCTTTTGACTGTTTTGAGTGCATAAGCAGAACCTCTGCCATTGCCATAGGTGCACGTAGAATTGCCTGGCTCCAGGCATCTGATTTGGAGCTCTGGGTACAAGACAAACTGGGCAATATTCCTTGTACTGGTGAGAACCTGTTTGGCAAAGATTGGCAAGAAAAAGCCAATGAGTTGGATGCTGACAACTCCACTTTGGATAGGCTATCCAAAGCCACAGCTGATCCTGCGAGAAAGAAGTCTTTCAAGAAGCCTTTCTTCTCAAAAAAGAGGTTTTATCCCTCTTATTCCCAGCAGGGACGTTCTACAGGTCAGCCTACCCGGAAAGGTCAGCAACCACCTAAACAAAGGAAAGCAAAGACTGCTAAGCCTCAACCATCTCAGCAGTCTCAGCCTCCACAAGGCCTTTGACTTTCATCTAGAGAACCTAGTCTTCCTGGCCCTCAATGGACCAGAGCCTTCCACCATTCCAGGAAGGTTATGTCACTTTGCCCCCAGGTGGGAGCAGATAACAGCAGAACATTGGACACTCTCAATTATAAGAGAGGGGTACAAGCTGCACTTTCTGTGCATGCCCCCTTCCACAATGGTAAGACAGTTCAATTCTCAGACCTCTCTCATCAACCTGTTAGATCAAGAGGTCACTATGCTTCTTGCCCAAGGGGCAATAGAAGAAGTACCCATTCATCAACAGGGTACAGGGTTTTACTCCCCCTATTTCCTTATCCCAAAGAAAACAGGGGGATACAGACCTATTTTGGACCTCAGAGAATTGAACAAATTCCTGTTCAAAGAGAAATTCAAGATGATTTCTTTTGGAACTCTGCTGCCATACCTTCAGAGTCAGGATTGGCTTTGTTCTCTAGATCTCAAGGATGCGTACACTCATGTTCTCATCCACCCAACTCACAGAAAGTTCCTTCGGTTCCTTTTTCAAGGAAAGCACTACCAATACAGGATGCTTCCTTTTGGCCTGGCCTCAGCACCAAGAGTGTTCACGAAATGCATGGCTGTGGTAGCAGCATTTCTCCGCACTCTAGGGATATTCGTCTTCCCCTACTTAGACGACTGGCTCATTCGAGCCCCATCAGAGTCAGAGGCCAGGACCTCCCTATCTTGCACAATGCTTATCCTTCAGTATTTGGGTCTTGTCATAAACGTCCCAAAATCCAGTCTAACTCCCACTCAATCTCTAGAATTCATAGGAGCTTTGCTGGATACCAAAAAGGCAAGGGCCTATCTTCCGCAGGCCCGTTGCCTTTGCATCGCGCAGTTAGCTTCTCAAGCAGTGTTAAAACCTCATCTCACTGCCCGAGAAATGCTACAACAACTAGGCCACATGGCATCTACCGTGCATGTGGTTCCTTATGCTCGCCTCCATATGAGAGCAGCCTAGTGGACTTTATCCACTCAGTGGACCCAGGCATCAGGGTGCCTGTCAGACAAAATAGCAAACACAAATCGCCTTTTTTTGTCCCTCCAATGGTGGCAGTCCACTCAGAACCTGTTGCTGGGGTCCCCATTTCAACAACCCTTACCCCAGGCAACTCTCACAACAGATGCTTTCCCAATGGGTTGGGGAGCTCATCTGCAAGACCTCTCCACCCAAGGCACTTGGACTCCACAGGAGACTCATCTACATATCAATCGCTTGGAGCTCAGAGCAATCTTCCTTGCTCTTCGAATGTTCCACACCCTGCTCAGCTACAAGACAGTCCTCATTCATACAGACAATCAATTAGCCATGTTCTATGTGAGCAAACAGGGAGGAACAGGCTCTCTGTTGCTTTGCGACTATGGGCCCTCGCCAGAGAGCATCAGATTCATCTCCTGGCAGTGTATCTTCCAGGCATACAAAACTCTTGGGCAGACACTCAGTTGAGTTCTGCTTCTACACGAGTGGTCTCTACATGTAGACCAGGTGACCAAGATTTTTCAAATTTGGGGAACCCCGGACATAGACATCTTTGCAAGTCTGTTGAATGCCAAACTTCCCCGGTTCTGTTCCAGAATCCCGGCTCAGGGCTCTCAGGCCAAGGATGCTTTCCTCCTTCACTGGAGCCAAGACTTCCTTTATACCTTTCCACCCATTCGCCTAATTCCCAAAACCCTATTCAAGCTTCAGAGAGACAGAGGACGTATGATTCTCATAGCTCCACATTGGCCTTGGCAAGTGTGGTACCCTCTGCTTCTACATCTCTCTCAAGCTCCCTCCCTGGAGTTAGGGTCTGCTCCAGATCTCCTAACTCAGGAGAACGGAATGTTATGGCATCCCAATCTCCAGTCTCTGCATCTCAAGGCTTGGTTGCTGAAGACCTAGATCTCCATGATCTTAACCTACCTCAGCAAGTAAAGGATATCCTTTATGCTTCCAGGAAGCCTTCCACAAGACGCTCTTATGGTTTCAAGTGGAAAAGGTTTACCATATGGTGTGTGCAGAAGGGTATTAACCCCCTTGCTGTACCTCTGGAATCGTTACTGGAGTATCTCCTTCATTTATCCAATGCTGGACTTAAGACTAACTCAGTGAGAGTCCATTTGAGTGCTATTGCAGCTTCCCTCAAGTCTCTAAATGGACAACCTATTTCCTCCCATCCTCTTATAGCAAGATTTATGAGAGTCCTTCTCCTAACTAAGCCTCCCATTAGGCCACCACCTGTGGCATGGGACTTAAACTTGGTTCTTGGTCAGCTCATGAAGCCACCTTTCGAACCCTTAGCTACTACCTCCTTGAAATTCCTTTCTTGGAAGGTTACTTTGTTCATTGCAATCACATCAGCACGTCACATCAGTGAGTTGCAAGCACTAGTAGCTGATCCACCTTACACAAGGTTCCATTATGACAAGGTAGTCCTTAGGACTCATCCACACTTTATGCCAAAGGTGGTCTCGCCTTTTCATCTAAACCAAGCGGTCTACCTTCCTGTGTTCTTTCCAAGGCCTCATGCATCAAATGCAGAAAAGAATCTTCATACTTTGGACTGTAAAAGAGCTTTAGCCTTTTACTTACAAAGAACACAGCAACATAGAAAGCCCTCTCAACTCTTTGTTGCTTTTGATCCTTCTTGTTTGGGACTTCCAGTCTCCAAGAGAACACTATCTAACTGGATTACTCAGTTTATTTCCTTTGCCTATCAGAGTAAGAATCTTCCTCTGGAGGGCCATGTCACAGCTCACAATGTGAGAGCCATGGCAGCTTCAATGGCTCATCTGCACTCTGTGTCTATCAACGGCATCTGTCAAGCAGCCACCTGGGCCTCGGTTCATACCTTCACAGCCCATTACTGCTTGGACAAGGACTCCCGCCGGGATGCCGTGTTTGGTCAGGCTGTTCTCCAACACCTGTTCCATACCTAATCAACTCCTACCCACCATCCTTGGTTGGATGCCAGAGATCCATGGGGGGAAGTGGAGCCCTTTCTCAGGCACACAGAACTTCTGGGGTTTCTCCCTGGCATCTAAAGCTAGGGAGTCCCCATGTGTGAAGACTACATTCCTGCTTGTTCCTGGAGATAGCATAGTTACTCACCTGTAACAGGTGATCTCCGGGAACAGCAGGAATTTAGTCTTCACAACCCACCCACCTCCCCTAGGAGTTGTATCTCTCTGTCTCTTTCTCTTTCCCTCTCTCTCTCTTTGTCTCGGCTTTAAAACTCAACTGGATAGAGGCAGTTGGGAAAGGCAGGAAGGCAGCATGCAGGCACTGTGGGATGCTCCCAAAAGCTTTCTAATTGGACGCTGGGGAGCGTTCCCGCGCAGGCTCCGTCTGTACCGACGATACCTACATGTGAAGACTAAATTCCTGCTGTTCCCGGAAATCACCTGTTACAGGTGAGTAACTATGCTTTACAAACCATTGATACCGGGCCCGATCCATCCTATGCCCTGTCCCTCTGCCTGTAGCATCCTTCCCTGGTTCCCATGTCAAAATAAAGTCCCCCCCCCCCCCAGCAAATCAATATGCCTTTCCCCCAATTTTCAAAAAACCCAAACCCCAAAAGAACCACAGAACAGCCACTCAACTAAATAGAAACTCCAAAGATTGTAGTGCAAGCAAAGTGTATCAATAAATAATTTTTGTTGGGTCTCACACGACAGGGGAAGATAATTATGATTTAACTCCCAATGTGAGCGTGACCCATTTTAATAATATAAAGATCAAAACGAAATTAGAAAGTAGCTAAACTTAGCTTCTAGCAGTCCAGAATCCACTGCTACCGCATTCCGCACACGCGTGTTTCGGGCTGATTAGCCCTGCCTCAAGTGCGACCCGCTTCAGAGAAAAGAATCTGGTGCCAAAAAACGCTGAGTCCTATGGCTCGTATTTCACAGTGCCTGCACAAATTGTGATTGGCTGCTTAAAATGACGTCATCCGAAGAAGAAGGCTTTAAGCAAATGAATCATGTCCATAGAAAAATGTCTTACAGGCTCCCCCATTCTAATTCTAAATTTAAACCTCCAGGGATTACGGCTCTCAAATGATAAATCCACCTCTGTTAAAGCCATTGCAAATGCTGTAACCGATCACCCCCTCTCGGATCTTCTGGGACCATATCAATCACTCTTCATTTGAAATCCAGGAACATGTGACCCAAAGAGAGACTGTTCCTCTAAGGGAGCAGAGAGTGTAGAGGTCCTAATCCGAGATGCATGTTCAATGAGACGGACCTTCACCGTATGGCTAGTGCGGCCAATATAAAGCAAATCACAGGGGCATCCTAGCAAATATACAACAAAGCTACTAATGCATGAGCTATCGCCTAGAAATCGATACCTATGGCTTGTGGTAGGATTGAGCCAATCAACCCCCATCAGAGGATGGATTCACTACCACCTTGTTTAGGAAATCTAGCCAACGCAACAGTCTACTTCGTTTCCACAGTCACCATCCAGCTCCTTTGAGAAGGGGTTTGCCGTATGGCCAGTTTTTGAGGATATGACACATATGTTCTACGGTGGAGGAATACAAGCGGCAGGCTCTGGACTTATAGACACGTCTAGCACCATGGGGTTCTCCCCGTAGGATCATCAAGAGGGCATATACTCGAGTCCGATATACGGACAGAGACCGGCTTTTTCAGCCCTCAACGGCTAGAGTATGACAGAATTGTGGGTATTCTCCTCTTTATGCTTAATTCCTCTCAAATGGTAAAACTCCTTCAACATTGGAGCATTCTTAACCCTCATCCTTGCTTTCAGACTTCAGTGTGCTTCGCTTTCACCAGAGGCTGTAACCTTCGAGATCATTTGGTTCATTCGGCCATGCCATTGGATCGCCCATTAAGGCATACGGCTGGCAGAGGTCTTGTAGCTTGCCAGGCCTGTCAGTTTTGTGTCAACACCCCGGAGGGGGTTGATTGGTTCAATCCTACCACAGGCTGTGAGACCCGACAAAAATGATTTATTGATACACTTTGCTTGCACTACAATCTTTAGAGTTTCCCCCAATTTTGCCAACTCCTGTGTCAGCATATTCCAGAATACTCTGTGTTCATTGGGGGCATACACATTTACTCCACAAAATCACTCTGATTCAATATTAAGCTGCAACAACAAATAGCGTCGTCCTCTATCCTGAATTACTGTTTGGATGCCCGCTTTCAACTTTGAGTCAGCACTGCTACCCCTCCCTTTTTTCTCTCCACTGTATGTGATGCAAAAAATTGAGCATCATATCCCTGGGGGGCCAGCAGAGCCTCATGTGCTTGCAATAAGTATGTCTCTTGTAATAGAAACAGCGATGCCTTCTAGCACGCCACTTCTTTATACAACTTCTGCTTAAATGGTGAATTAAGGCCTTTTATGTTGCGTCATCTTTTCTCACTGGGTAATCATACCTTCATTCCCCCCCCCCCCAACTGCAGAGAACCCCCCTTCCCCCTCCCCCTCCCCCCCCCCACACTTCTCCTTCCCCTCCCTTGGATAGCCCTGGCTGCAACCAACATCATCGAGCTGCCAGACCAGCCCCAGTTGTACTTCCAAAACACCCACTTCCCTGACTTTTCCAAGCCACCTTATTCCCCTCTCACTCGCTGCTTCACCTCCTTACCCCCCCCCCCCCCATCACCCCAGTGATCACACTCAACCTTCACTGCTATAAGAGTTCCTAATCGTCTCTCCAGTCCAGTCCCTCACTTCTGGGTTTGTGCCTCTCTACCTGTAGCTTGGAGACTATGTCAATCTTCTGACGATGACAGGATATATATAACACTGGCACCACCCACCAGCCTCCGTATATACTCAGTCTCCAAGCAGCTGGAGAGAGCAGTAACCTAGTAGAGTAGTTTGCTGGAGAGACGTTGGGTTTAGAAATCGTTTTTGGTTTATTTAAGCCCTATTTAAGCCCTTTTGATTTTGTTTCCTTTAAAGTCTATTTAGGCTGTTAAAGGGGGTTTCCTCCCCTCCCCCCTCCCCGGGAGGAGGCTTGCAGCGGCAAACTGTTACAAAAAAAAAAGGGAGTGCGGCGAGGTTTTGCTGCGGTGGAGACTGGCTGGAGTTTGGTTTGCCGGTTTTCCTGCGAAGAAGGGCCTCCTCTTCGGTCTCCCGCCTCGTTGTCGAAGCCCCTGAGGTGGCTGAGCACGAGGGCGGGAAGACCGTGGCACACTCACTCTCCTCGCACTGGTGCAGGAAGTGCTGGGAGCAGAAGGTAAGGGGTAGGTTTCCGGAGGCAGGAGCAGTCGAGCTGCGTGGTGCACGGTGGCCTCATTCATTCAGCGGGAACTGAGCAGCTAGGAAGGAGCAGCTGTTTCCCGCGGAGGCCTGTGTGCGCTTTTCAGCTGGCTGCGGTGCAGGGGGAGAAAGTGAAACAGTGGTTTGAACATTTTTCAGCCATTTCAGCAAGTGGGGAGGGCATGTTTGGTCTCTGAGGGCACAATTGAATTGTTAATTTTTTGTTTAGTAATATTAATAGGTGTATAGGTGCATATATGTATGTATGTGTGTATATATGTATGTATGTGTGTATGTGTATGCACCTATCAATATTACTAAACAAAAAATATTTTTTTTTTTGGTTAAAGATTGTAGAGATTTTTTTGTTTTGAAAAAAAAAAAAAGAGGAAAGGGGGTAGGAGAAAGATTAATAAAGGATTATGCCGGCTCGCCCTCGGTGCCTGGTCTGTGGGGCCCACAGGGGTGCGGTGTCTGAGACCGGAGTGTGCAGGGGCTGCACGCTGGAGGCAGCCTCTGTTGAACAGGAGCTTCAGACAACAGGTAATCTGATCCCAACAGCTTCCGGGGCTATGGAAACAGGGGGAAGCTTTGGAGGAGATCCTGGGTGAGGAGTCTCTGCCGCCCTTTCCTTCAGGACAACAGGTAACCTAGCACTTCCTCTGTAGAGGGAGACCTTGGTGGTTTTTCCCCAGAGTTTGTACTTTTATTGCTTAAGGCCTTTTGCATGCGTCAGCAGGAGGGTCAAGGAGGCCCTCGTAAGAGGCAGATTGTGGACAAGTCTCTGGCGGAGGCGGGTATTCCTTCCAAGCGAGCCAGAACAGAGGAAGAAAAACCTTTTTCTTCTGATTTGGAGATAATGGAATCGGATAGAGAATTGGGAGAAGAGGAAGAGCTCGAGGAAGGCGAAATTCCAGAGGAACAGGCAAGAATTGTGAGGGTCTTTCGCCGGGAGGAGTTGCCCGCATTGATTGGCGAATCGTTAAAGGTACTTAACATGGCTTCTGGAACTCAAGGGGACGAAGAGAGTTTGGAAGATTCGTTGATACAGGCTGTCCGAAAGTCCCAAAAATATGTTTTCCACCCACAAAGTGTTCCGGCAAATGATTCAAGAGGAATGGGATCATCCGGAGGCCGAGTCAAGGGGAGTGTGTTTTTATGGCATGGTTGTACCCTTTGCTGGAAGGGGAAAAGGAATTGAAGTCTCCCAGGGTGGATGCGGCGGTGGCGGCTGTAATCGAAAAGACTACCATCCCTGTGGAGGGCAGTGCAGCATTAAAGGACTTCAAGACAGGAAGTTGGACACGATGCTGAAGCAACCCTTCGATATCAGTGCCATGACCCTTCAAGCCTCGGTCTGCGGAGCCTGGGTGGCCCAGGCTTGCTTGCGGTGGTCCCAGCAGCTGCAAGGGGCTGGGGAGTCGCAGGTTGGGCCGCAAGGGGATGTGGTGCGAATGGAGTCTGGAGCTGCATATCTGGCAGATAGCCAATATGACCTCATTAGGAGCTTGTCAAAGAATATGGCTTCCATGGTGGCGGCTCGTCGGTATCTTTGGCTCTGCAATTGGGCGGCAGATGCTTCCTCCAAGGCTTGCCTTAGCAGGCTTCCTTTTACGGGGAAGCTGCTTTTTGAAGAGGACTTGGACAAGTTGGTAAAGGACCTGGGGGAGTCTAAAGGGGGTAGGCTCCCGGAGGATAAACCAAAGCAGGGGAGCTTTGCGTCTTCGGGGCGTTCTCAACAAAAGGATATCAGGAGAACTAAGCCAGCTCATCAGAACCCCTTTCAAAGAGGCCGGTTCCCCTCCAGAAGTCAGGGTTTCCGGGGGTTTCTAGGAGCGGGGAGAGGTTTTGGGGCCTCTGGCTTCCTCTGGCCAGAGAAAACCACAATGAGGCAACGGGGGCTCGCGTGGAAGTGCTGCCGGTAGGAGGGCGCCTGAGGCAGTTCCTTCCCGCCTGGGCCCGGGTCACGTCTGACCAGTGGGTGCTGGAAGTCGTCCAGTTGGGTTATGCCCTAGAGTTTGCAAGACCAGTCCTTCCCTCATTCGTTCAGTCCCCTTGCAGGACGGTGGCCAAGTGGGCAGTGGTGGAAGAAACTCTTGCAAGACTGGTGGCATTGGGGGCGGTAGTCCCGGTGCCAAGAGATCAACTCGGCTGCGGTCGGTACTCTATTTATTTTGTGGTTCCAAAGAAGAAAGATTCCTGGCATCCAATTCTAGACCTCAAGCGCGTCAATCGGTGTTTTCGGGTATCGCACTTTCGGATGGAAACTCTGAAATCGGTGGTGATAGCGGTGAGGCAAGGGGAATTTTCTGACCTCTCTCGATCTCACCGAGGCGTACTTGCATATCTCCATCAGAGACGCTCATCAGCAATTCCTGCATTTCGCAGTACCAGAAGGCCACTTTCAGTTTCAGACGTTGCCATTCGGTCTGGCTACGGCCCCTCGTACTTTCACCAAGGTGATGGTAGTAGTGACTGCGGCCCTGCACAAAGAAGGCGTTCTAGTTCATCCTTATCTGGACGATTGGTTGATCAGAGCCAAGTTCGAGGAGGAACGTTCGAGGACAACAGCCAGAGTAGTTGCCTTCCTGCAAAGTTTGGGGTGGGCGATCAACTGGTCAAAGAGCAGGTTGATGCCCCTAAATACTCTAACTCTTGAGAGGGTAAGGTTCAACACGATCTCGGGTGAGGTGTTTTTGCCAGCTCAAAGGACCGGAAGTCTTCGTTGTCTGGTGCGAGAATTTGTAGCCCGCAAGACCCCCTCAGCGTGGCACTATCTGCAGGTACTGGGGACCATGGCGGCGACGTTAGACCTAGTTCCCTGGGCCAGGGCTCATATGCGGCCGCTTCAGCGGGCCCTGCTGCGGCGCTGGTCCCATCAGAGGCAGCCTCTGTCAGCGGCTCTTCCATGTACAGCGGCGAGCAAGGAATCTCTGCAGTGGTGGCTTTCTCCAGGGAATCTGGAAAAAGGGATGCCCCTCGAGACCCCTTGGTGGATACAGGTGACTACAGATACGAGCCTGTCAGGCTGGGGAGTGCACTGTGAGGGTCACTTCGCCCAGGGAGTCTGGAGTGTCCCGGAGTCTCGATGGTCCATCAACAGGTTGGAGTTACGGGCAGTGACTCTGGCTCTCAGAGAGTTTCGACACTTGGTTCTCGGGAAAGCAGTCAGAGTTCTCTTGGACAACGTGACTGCTGTGGCCTACATCAATCGGCAGGGCGGCATGAGCAGCCTTCTTTTGGAAGAGGAGGCGGCGGGCCTCTTGTGGGCCGAGGATCATCTTTTATCCATATCGGCTCAACATGTCGCCGGAGTGGAGAACGTCACAGCCGACTACCTCAGCAGGCACAAGGTAGATCACAGCAAGTGGGAGCTCTGCCAAGAAGTCTACGAGCAGGTAGTACACCGATGGGGTCAACCAGTGATGGACTTGATAGCATGCTGGGCGTCAGCCAAAACAAGCAGATTCTTCAGCAGAAGAAATGAGAGAATGTCGGGGGGGGGGGGGCTTGATGCCCTAGTTCAAAGGTGGCTCTTGAAAGGGTTGCTGTATGTGTTCCCTCCTTGGGCACTCATAGGTCGGGTTCTTCAAAGGATAAAGGCACATCAGGGGTTAGTGATCTTGACAGCTGCGGACTGGCCGAGGCGGCCCTGGTATGTCAATCTAGTCCGGTTACTGGCAGACCATCCCTGGTGACTCCCGGTTCGGGAGGACCTCCTCAGGCAGGGGCCAGTAAGGATGCCGCAGATGGATCGGTTCTCGCTTACGGCCTGGCTATTGAAAGGGCAAGGCTGCGAAAGAGAGGCTATTCGGGAGCAGTGGTATCAACATTGCTAAAGGCCCGCAAGCGTTCTACTTGTTTAGCGTATGTGAGAGTTTGGCGCATTTTTGAGAACTGGTGTGAGGAGCGGAGTCAGCGTCCCTTGGCAGTTTCGGTCTCGGAGGTGTTGGATTTTTTGCAAGCTGGACTTGAAAAGGGTCTGGCAGCCAGTTCCTTGTGAGTGCAGCTGGTGGCTATCGCTTGTTACAGGGGTAAGGTTAAGGGCTAAGCGTTAAGTCAACACCCTGACGTTGTGCATTTTCTTAAGGCGGTGAGACGCATGCAGCCGCATCGGAGTGTGGTGGTGCCACCTTGGGATCTCAATTTGGTGTTAGAATCCCTCGTCGGGGCGCTGTTTGAGCCTCTTGAGCAGGCCTCCCTGAAGGATTTGAGACTCAAGGCTGTGTTTTTGGTGGCCATTTGTTCCGCTAGGCGAGTTTCGGAGTTGCAGGAGCTGTCTTGTCATCCGCCCTTTCTCGTTTTCTTTAAGGAAAAGGTGGTGTTGACGGTTCCATCCTTTTTACCCAAGGTGGTTTCTCCCTTTCATGTCAATCAGTCGGTGTCTCTTCTGTCCTTTGTTAGTAGGGGTCAGGGAGAGGGAGATACTTGGCTGCGTCTTCTGGATGTCCGAAGAGTTTTGAGGCGGTATCTGAAGCGTTCTAAGGCCTTCCGCAAGTCGGAGCGCTTATTTGTGGTGTTCGGAGGACCGCGCAAGGGAGAAGCGGCGGCCAAGGCTACTATTTCCAGGTGGATCAGACAGGCTGTTTCCTCCGCTTATATATTGAAGGGTAGGCAGGTTCAGGTGGATTTGCGGGCTCAGGCCACGTCATGGGCGGAGTTTAGTTTGGTTCCTCCGCTGGATATTTGCAAAGTGGCAACTTGGTCGTCTTTACACTCTTTCGCTGAGCACTACCGGTTGGATGTGCAGGCGGCAGCGGATGCTGTTTTTGGGAGAGCAGTGCTTTTGATCCGGTTTGGCAGGCCCTTTCCAAGCTTGACCTGCTCTGTTACCTCCCAGAAGTGAGGGACTGGACTGGAGAGACGATTAGGAAGAAGTAATTAGACCTTACCTGCTAATTAGTGTTCCTGGAGGATCTCCAGTGCAGTCCCTGATCCCACCCAGGGTAGTCAGCGCCGGCTCAAAGCAGTTCAGGGGGATAGCTGGCTCAGGAGTTGGTGGATGCCAGTGTTACTTGTAGGTTCCGGTGGCAGGGCGGATTGGACCGAAGCAGAGCCCTGCTATATTATGAGCTGTGTAGCCCGTTAGGCTATTTCCAGGGTTTTGTCAGGTAAGCCTCCTCCTCCTCTTCCTTGGGGGGGGGGGGGGGCGGTGGGGTCTCCTCCATTCAGGGAGCGGGAGGGGCTGTATTATAGTTGATAGTTTGGTTATAGTTGATTAGTTGTCTCTCGTTAAGTTTGCTTTGTCAACAGGATACTGAGGCTGGTGGGTGGTGCCAGTGTTATATATATATCCTGATGTCGTCAGAAGATTGACATACTCAGTCTCCAAGCTGCAGGTAGAGAGGCACAAACCCAGAAGTGAGGGACTGGACTGGAGATCCTCCAGGAACACTAATTAGCAGGTAAGTTCTAATTACTTCCTCTCCAACCTAAACCCATCATCCCCCATACCCATCCTGACTTTGATTCCCCCTCTACCCTGTCATCCCCCAAGGAAGCTTGAAACACCCCCCTCCCCTCCTAACCATTTCCCTCTCTCCTCCCCCTAACATACAAAAACACTATTACCCTCCACCCAGGTCAGGAGGGAAATGCCCATCGGATGGGTTTGCTCCTATCTTTACCACCCACCCCTTCCTCCTGCCATTTCTATGGGACACCAATGGTACATGTCCCTTGGGATCTCCCTATGAGGTTTCTTGCATAAATGCATTGTGTTATGTCTCCACCCCCTAATTCTTGTAGAGACTCTCTTTTGTAGCAGCTGATGGTAGTAAGAACATCAGGTCTACTTTCTAGCTGTTTTTTTTAGGTTCTGTATTGTCTGACTGGCGATAAAGCCTGCGGCGACCATGATTCAGTGTTGATGCTCCTTCCGGGCCGGCCCCTCCGGTCCCGAACCAAGTTCTAATCCATTTAATCCTACTGCATTTAGGGCTTTAATTGCCTCCTCGCATGTGCTTACTCTGAATCTCTGCCCTTTGAAGGTGAAGCTGAGGCTGAAGGAAAAGTCCAGACATATCGCACTTCCTCCTCCTGGAGTCTGATTAACATATCCGTCATATGCCATCATTTCTGTAATGTGATTTGGGCTAGGTCTGATATAGTTTGATTGTGCAGGACCCCCATTTAAAATGTCCTCCAGCTCAAGCCTTGCTTAACACTTTTTCTTTCACACTGTAATCATGGTAACATGCATCGTTATCCTGTGGCTGCTTGTTCTGTCCTAGGGGTTCTGCAATGCGGTGAACACGGGCAATCCGATAGTCTAGAGCCTCCGTGTTAATTCCTGCCGCCTGTATAATAGCTTGTGATATCTCCTTCACCACTGTCATACAATCTTCATAAGGCTCTTCTTCAGGTATCCCCCGAAACTGGATGTTGCTCCTCTGGGTCCTATTCTCAAGATCCTCTGTTTTATCTTTCAGACTCAGTTGTGTTTTATTTTTTTATTTATGCAATTTTCATATAAACAGCAAGTAACACATAGTTCTTGCAATGAATACAGAGTAATGAAGATAAGATTAAAAAAAAGAAAAATAATAGGTAAATACTTCAATTATCATGCTCTGTAGTAGTCCACATTTAAGAGGAGGAGGAGAAAGAAATATCAAACCAAAGAAGAAACTTTGGAAGACTCAATAGCTAAAACACATCTTAAACAGCAGCAGAAAACCAAGAGGGCTGCGGAAACCCCCAGAATGCATATCAAAGGAGGATAGATGTACAAAGTAACCACAATTACTCTGATGATAAAGTAGCAGGAAGTCTAGCATTAATGAAATTATTCAGATCACTAGGATCAGAAAACATATATTTAACATCCTTAAGTACCAAGCACCTACATGGGAAACTAAGGAAAAAGGACCCCCCAATCCTTAAAACCCCTGGTTTATAAAGCAAAAACTGCTTTCTCCTCATTTGAGTTTCTTTGACTAAATCTGGAAACATTGATATTCTTAAACCTAAAAAGGTTTCCAATCTTTTCTTGAAAAACATTTTTAAGAGCCAATCTTTGTCCGTAACTAAAGCACACTGGACCAACAAAGTCGCTGAAGTGGGAGTTAAAGCTTCACCCCTGGTATCCTTGAGAAAACCAGTCACATCCAAAATATTAAAGTTCACTGTAGATACTACCACTGGAGTCTCAGCGTTTTTCTTCCGACAAGGTAAATAGTATACCTTACTGAGAGGTGGAATTAATTCAGATGGAACCTTCAAAATCTCCAACAAGTAACGTTTAAACATGTCCAAAGCCGTGACTTCCGGGAGCCGTGGAAAATTTAAGACCCACAGGTTCGCTGCTCTGGAAGCATTTTCTAATACTTCCAGCTTATATTTAAGCGAGCCATTCTCCTTCGTCAAGGCCAGGCACATGTTAGAAACACTGTCCAGCTGAGAGCTAAGAGTATTATTATGTACCTTAATCTGTTCACACGTAGACACAACCATCTGTATATCTTCAGTGTTCTTCAGGATATTAGCGGCATTCTCCTGGACTCGGGACATCAATAATGCAGTCTGAGAATTAACTGAGACAGAAAGATTGGCAATTGCATCCCAGATAGTTTCTAAGGTGAAAACCTTAGGACACGTCAGAGGAGGTAAATCAGAAGGAGGAGTGGAGGATAACTGCAAAGCAGGACTTCCCACCAGAGTAAACGGCTCCAATAAGCCACCTGAAGCCTCCCCGAGACTATCAGGGGTCAATGAAACCAAACGCTCAGACTGCACCCTCTCCACAGCCGGCGTCTCCACGCCGGAAGTCGTCGGCGTCACACTACCTGAGGAAGGTTCCAAGGCAGCAGGGGGTGGTGGCGGGCTCCTCACAACAGGAGAGAGAGATGTATCCACATCCGACGGAAGCGTCGGAGACTCTGCACCAGGCGCGCCCAAGCCGGCTCGAATCGCCTGAATTTTCTCCGGAGATAACTTGACAAAACGGTCCATCGGACCAGAACTGGTTAGTTGAGGCTCAGAGGGGATAGCCCTCAACTTAGGCATGAGCGTTCAAGGAAACAATACCGCAGCCATCTTGAATAGTCTCCACTCCTCGATCAACTCAGTTGTTTTTGTTCGATACAGAGTAATTTATTTTCAAAAGTTCCCACTGTCTCTACGTTTTCCTCTATCCTTTCTTCTACATCTTCCACTCTCCTTCCCAGCTCCGTCAACTTCGCCTGCAAGCTGTCAGTTCTGGTCACCACATCTGTCCTCACTTGCTGCAGTTCGGATTTTAAATCTTTGAACCACACACGCACCTTTGGAAGGTTTCTGCATATTCCACTTTGGTATAGGGGACCACCCCGAACAGGACACAGGCCGGCTCTCCGGATGCTTTCATTATCATCTGGCTGCCCACAGCAGTCTCCCTCGCCGTCACCGACATCTTCAAGCTCTGGACACGTGGTGTAGATGTTGAGGGTCACTTTCTTCCTTTTCGCTGTCATAACTGTACTTACTGCTGTTATCTGTCTTCCTTTTCTGCTGTTTGGGGTAGACTGATGGGCTTTTTTTTTTTTAGCTTTTAATGCTAGGGTTGGCTGGCTCTTGCTCCGGGGCCATCTCTGTTGCTGATGTCAGCAGCTCTCCCTGTTTAGCTACTTTAAGATCATCAGACACAATCACGCTTGCTCTTCTTTTGTGAACAGAAGTACTTCTCCCCATACACTGTACCGCTCCCTTGGATTTTTGCAGCCCAAATGCATAACCCTGCATTTTTTAGCATTACATCTCAGCTGCCAAATTCTAGACCATTCTTCAAGATTAGCTAGATCCCTCAAAGGCTCCTTTGCTGTTAGTAACACTTCCTTACTTTTGTCTAGCCAGTAATAAATTTCATTTAGCATTGCCACTCGCAGGGTTTCTGTTCCACTACCTGTCCTAAACTTAGCTTGTATTGCATCTAACAACTTCTTTTCCTCCAAATAAGACCCAACCTTCATTACTACTTCGTTTTCAATCAATTTAGATAATATGGCTAAATTAGAGAGTCTTAAAATTTTCACTTAGCCTCTCATCTTCTTCTTTATCCTAACACTAGGTTCACCGCTGCTTCTTTCAATTCTAATAGGACCACCTCCATTTCTAATGAGGCATTTATCACTTCTGCTAACCAAGGCATTATATTGTCTGAATCCTCCTTAGAAAGGGGCAGGATCTAATAAGGGAGTAAGTAGTGTTCAATGATTTCACCAAAATCTTCACTCTACATGAACCTTATAAAAGGTCTCCAATCTTGCATCATCTTCCTGAATTCTTCCTATCTGCCCTCATAACGGGAGCATCAGTTTCCTTCTGTGCACTTAAACCCTCCTTCAATTTATCTTTTTTTCACAAAATCTGCTAATTTCTTTGCTTGCATCTCCTATCCTCCTTAAATCCTCCCAACTGACCTTCTCACCCAACAATCCTTTCGCAATCCAAGGTGAAATTTGACCTTCCTTCCCTTGATTCCTGTTAGTCCACTCTAGGTCCTGCCTAGTAAGACTGCATCTGAATGGTGTTTCGTTGCCTCTTAAATCAGTATTGCTTGGATTTAATAAATGTTTTAAATAGCTAAAAAGTTAAATTCATTTATTCTTGGAGAGGATTCACTTTGTGGGCTGTGTTACTAGTTTGTTGAATTCTCTTCTGGGTTTTATTATGTTTGTGCTCCTTTTATGACAGCTTTGTCAGTAGTATACTGGTAAGTTTCAGGGTTGCTGTGATGTCATGGGAAAAGGCATTGTCTCTGCCTCCGTTTGTTGGTAGGGCAACATAATCCATCAGTCTGAACTGGTCTAACAGGAAACACAGAAAGGAAATGTAGCAGGTAGGCCAAACTTAACCATCTTGCTTGTACTGGAGTCGCTTTTGAAGCAAAATACTCTTGATAGAAGATGTTCTGCTTTTTACTTTTCTAAGATGCATCATTCCAGCAGATTAGTGCTGGATACTTTACATCATCAGAAATAAAAATGTTAAGTGCAATCTGGAACTTGAAACACTGTATGAGGACATACTCTTCTTGGTCACAGGGCGCTAAAGTAGCATAATGTGCAGAAGCTACCATGTCAGGCTTTTCCTCTTGAATGGCTTTAAACGGACAGCTTGGCCTTTACACTGCTCAAAACGTTGCTTAGATCAGACTTGAAGAAATCTACAGAACTGAAGATAACCTTTTGGTCTTTCACATACCATACTGCTGTGTGGAAGATAGACTGGAGAAGCTCCAGGGAAAGTAGGAGTCCCAACAATTGCACTCTAGTGATACCTTCTAGTCAGGGCGCCTGCTGGAAAAGCTATTAGATAGAGGCTTGTTGCAGTCAATGGGCTTTAGAAGATGGAGCTTTATACTACAGAAAAACCATTAGATAAAAAATGTTGAGTGGTTTCCCTGAGCCAGTAATCGGACCACATCCAACAAGGCCATAGGAGCCTGAGAAGTAACTTAATGGTTAGGAACCAGGATAGTGTGGGTTCAAATCCTGCTTTTTACAGTGGCACTCCATGTGACCCTAGCCAAATCATTTTGCCTTCTATTGTCCTGGTACAACTAGATTGTAAGCAAAGTTGGGCAGGGAAATAACTCATGTACCTAATTATGCAACTCATCTCGACCTGAAATTTGGAAAAGGTAAGAAATTTAAAATCGATATTTGGGCAGCATCCTCACTAACTCTCTCTCTAGTTTTGCTAGCTGTTTAGACTATTACGAAGTTTGTGGGTAAGCCGTGGAGACCGGATGCTAGATTAAGTAGAGGGGTTTATATGCACACCTCCTCAGGATGATAGCGTGCCAAAGAGGATAAGAAAATTGACTTGGATAAGGAACAATATCCTATATGAGATCCTGTTTTTGTTTTGCAACCGGGGTATAGCCTTAGCAGTGTAGGGTAGTATAACTGGGCAAAATGGATGAACCAACTGGTATTTATTTACCTTCTATTGTGCACAAGATGCCCATGGCAAGAGGAGACTCTGGGAGTCAGTAAAACAAGTTTGGGAGAATCTCTAAACATTTTGCAAAGATTTGTTTGCCAAATAGGGAGAGAGTAGATAGGAGGGCTAGGCTTCTCTGGAAAGGAGGATCTTGTTTCACACATTGCTGCACCCCTCCTAAGGAAAGATTTATGTTGTCTTTAGGGGAATTATCCTCTGAATTTGAGGAGAAAGAGTCTGGGAGAGAGAGGTTAATCTCCAGGAACAAGCAGGAATGAGTCTTCACATATGGGTACGTTGGTACCGACGGAGCCTGCGCGGGAACGCTCCCCAGCTTCCCAAAAAGGAAAGCTTTTGGGAGCATCCCACAGCGCCTGCACGCTGCCTTCCCGCCTTTCCTAACCAACTCTCCTCAGTTCTTCTTTGCCGCGGAGCCAGCAGGTCGAGCCCTGTCACCGCTGAAGAAGTTCTTTATTTTATTTTATTTCTTTGGTCGCGTGTCTGCCTTCCCCGACTCCGGACCGGTACCGCCGGTCTTTTCTTTCTTTCTTTAAAAAAAAAAAATCCATATTTTTTCCTCACTTGGTGTATTTTTCTTCTTAAGGCCTCAGGGCCCACAAGAAAATTTCCCTCGTGGAAAAACCAACCTCCGGGTTCAAAAAATGCACTAAGTGTAGCGGTATTATTTCTGTTACAGATACCCATGAATGGTGTCTTAAATGTTTGGGTCCTGAACACTCCATTCCGGATTGTCCGTCCTGCTCCCTAATGTCTAAACGGGGGTTACAGAACCGAGCAGCTAAGCTCCATGTGCTGTTTCCCGCTGAGGCACCGGCAGTAGCATCGACATCTTCCAGGTCTTCTTCTCCTGAAGGATCTCAGGTAACCAAACATAAACCTAGCAGGTCCTCGAAGGGTAGATCTCCCTCTAAGCATCGAGATGCCTCCGGGCTTGCCCTCGAGGATCCTGCACCAGCCAAACAACCCCGGCGGGAAGCTCCGGCTTCCAAAGCTCCTCCTATGGGGTTACAGGTTGACATCGATGGCACGGCCTCGACCGATCACCTGTTAGAATGCTCTGGGGTACCGGCACAATCTACCGGTACCGATCTCCAGGCATTCATGGCGTCGATGGATCAGAATGTTCTGTCCATGCAGCAAGCTATTTCAGCCTTCATTCAAGCTGTGACACCAGCGGTACCACAACGAGCTCCGTTGTCGGTATCGGCTCCGGTACCGGCACCAGCGCCGATGCCGGTACCGACTGCATCGACATCGACCAGGATACTGACTGCTGCGGTTCCTTGTCCAGGGCTACTTCTCGGTACCGATCCGGTACCAGGGACGCCCGATGTCGATACCGCTCGATACGCGTATCGAGCGTTAGAAGAGCACCCTGACAGGCGATACTTCGATTCCTCTGATGATTCTGATACATCAGATGAGTCTCCTGAAGTATCCATAGCCCTTCCTGAGGAGCCTTCTTCTCCAAAAAGAAGAATGTCTCCTCCAGAGGACTTGTCCTTTCAAGACTTCATAAGAGAAGTAGCTAAAGGACTCTCTATTTCAGTAACCTCTGAATCAGAGCCTAGAGCAAAAAAATTAGATATTTTAGGATACTCTAGGGCTCCTAAAGAGGCAGTCACCCTACCAATTCATGAGATTCTTCATGAACACATGATTGATTTATGGGAGACGACTCTCACTCTCTCTCCTCATTCTCGCAGGTTGGACACTATGTATCGTGTCCCTCCTTGTCCTGGGTTCCAGAAAACTCAGCTTCTTCACCATTCCATTGTGGTGCAGTCAGCTATGAAGAGGATAAAGAGTACAAAGAGACACACTTCTGCTCCTCCAGGAAGAGAATGCAGGACCTTGGATGCTTTTGGTAGGAAAATCTTCCAGGCCAGTATGCTTATTGCCAGAATCAACTCATATAGCCTTTATATGGGTATGTTTCTGAAAGAAGTGGCAGAAAAGCTGCACACTTTCCTCCCTTTTATTCCAGAAGATAAAAGGGAAGAATTCCGCATGTGGCTTAAGCATACTCAGGACATCTCCAAGTTTTCAAACAGGGCAGCCTTTGACTCCTTTGAAGGTGCCAGTAGAGCCTCAGGCATTGCCATAGCTGCTCGCAGAATTGCTTGGCGCCAGGCTTTTGATTTAGAACCCTGGGTTCAAGATGGTTTAGGAAATCTGCCCTGTACAGGTGAAAATCTGTTTGGCAAAGAGTGGCAAATTAAAGCCACTCAAATGGATGCAGAGAATTCTGCTCTGGATAGACTTTCAAGGTCTACCTCCATTCCTGCCAAGAAAAAGACTTTTAAAAAGTCTTTTTTCAAAAAGGGCAGGTTTCCTTCCACTTCTGGCCAACAATCTTCTACAGGTCGCTTTACCGCTAAGCGTCAGCAACCTAAGCAGGCCAGGCCTAAGTCTACAGGGGCTGCTGTAACCCAGCAGTCCCAACCCCCTCAGGGTTTTTGACTTGATGCTAGAGAACATAGCCTTTCTGGCTTTAACACAGCCAGAACCTCTCACCATTCCTGGAAGGTTAGCTCATTTTGCTCCCAGATGGGAGCAAATCACATCAGAGCAGTGGACCCTCTCCATCATAAGAGAGGGCTACAAACTTCATTTCTCAGACCTTCCTCCCCACACCATGGTGAGACACTTCAATTCTCCCACATCTCTTCTCGACCTTCTAGGTCAGGAGATAACTACCCTTCTTGCCCAAGGGGCAATAGAAGAAGTTCCTCTTCTTCAACAAGGGTCAGGGTTCTACTCCCCCTATTTTCTCATTCCAAAGAAGACAGGGGGATACAGACCCATTCTAGATCTCAGAGAATTGAACAAATTTCTATGCAAGGAGAAGTTCAAGATGCTTTCTCTGGGCACTCTCCTTCCATACCTTCAAAGTCAGGATTGTCTTTGTTCTCTAGATCTCAAGGATGCATACACACATGTTCTCATCCATCCATCTCACAGAAAATTCCTACGTTTTCTTTTCCAGGGAAAACATTACCAATACAGAGTCCTTCCTTTTGGTCTGGCCTCTGCTCCGAGAGTGTTCACCAAATGCATGGCAATAGTTGCTGCATTTCTACGCACTCTGGGAATATTTGTCTTCCCATACCTGGACGACTGGCTCATCCGAGCTCCATCTCAGTCAGAGGCCCAGATTTCCCTGGACCGCACAAGGTGCATTCTGCAGTATCTGGGACTGGTAGTAAATCTCCCAAAGTCCCAGCTCATCCCTACTCAGTCCCTGGAATTCATACAGGCCTGGTTGGATACCACCTCTGCAAGGGCCTACCTTCCTCAGGCCCGTTGCCAACGTCTAGTGCAGCTAGCCTCCCAGATTCAGTCAAAGAGCCACTTAACTGTCAGGGAGATGCTGCAACTGCTAGGCCACATGGCTTCCACAGTACATGTGGTACCCTCTGCTCGCCTACACATGAGAGCAGCTCAATGGACTTTGTCCACCCAGTGGACTCAAGCTTCAGGAGCTCTCTCAGACCAAATAGCAACCTCCAAACGTCTCTTTTGGTCTCTCCAATGGTGGATGTCCACTCAAAATCTGTTGCTGTGGTCCCCCTTCCAACAGTTGTTGCCCCAAGCAACCCTCACAACAGATGCCTCCCAAACAGGTTGGGGAGCTCATCTACAAGACTTCTCCACCCAAGGCACTTGGTCCCCACAGGAGACCTCTCTTCATATCAACCACTTGGAACTTCAAGCAGTGTTTCTAGCTCTCAAGGTCTTTCATACCCTCCTCAGCTACAAGACAGTCCTTATTCATACGGACAATCAGGTAGCCATGTTTTACATAAACAAGCAAGGAGGAACTGGCTCTCTGTCGCTTTGCAACGAAGCTCTAAGATTATGGGCCTTCGCCAGAGAGCATCAAATCCATCTCCTGGCAGTATATCTCCCAGGAATCCAAAACTCTTGGGCAGACAGACTCAGTCGAGTTCTGCTTCCACACGAATGGTCCCTGCACATGGATCAGGTACTCAGAATCTGTCAAGAATGGGGAACCCCAGACATAGACCTCTTTGCAATTCCGTGGAATGCCAAACTTCCCGGGTTCTGTTCCAGAATTCCGTGTCAGGGGGTTCAGGCCAAGGATGCCTTCCTCCTTCATTGGGGTCAGGGCTTCCTGTATGCCTTTCCACCCATTCCCTTGATTCCCAAGACTCTGTTCAAACTCCAGAGGGATCAATGATCTATGATCCTCATAGCTCCACGCTGGCCACGCCAAGTGTGGTACCCTCTACTTCTGCATCTCTCCCAAGCCCCCTCCCTGGACTTGGGAGCTGCTCCAGACCTTCTGTCTCAGGAGAAAGGGACTTTGTGGCACCCAAACCCCAAGTCCCTTCACCTCAGAGCTTGGTTACTGAAGGCCTAGACCTTCAAAACTTGAATCTTTCTCAGCAGGTGAAGGATATCCTCCATGCTTCCAGGAAACCTTCCACCGGGCGTTCCTATGCTTTTAAGTGGAAAAGATTTTCCATTTGGTGTGCTGAAAAGGGTCTTGACCCTCTAGCACTACCTTTAACTTCTTTGTTAGACTATCTCCTGCATCTCTCCAATGCAGGACTTAAAACAAATTCAGTAAGAGTCCATTTGAGTGCTATTGCAGCATCCCTTAAGCCCATCAATGGACAACCTATCTCCTCTCATCCTCTTATTTCAAGATTCATGAGAGGCCTAACTTTAACTAAACCTCCCATTAAGCCTCTTCCGGTAGCATGGGACTTAAATTTGGTTCTTGGTCAGCTTATGAAGCCACCTTTTGAACCCTTAGCCACTACCTCCTTGAAATTTCTTTCCTGGAAGGTTATTTTCCTCATTGCAGTCACTTCTGCTCGCCGCATCAGTGAACTGCAGGCCTTAGTGGCTAATCCACCTTATACAAGGTTCCATCATGACAAGGTAGTCCTTAGGACAAATCCACACACTATGCCTAAAGTGGTCTCACCTTTTCATCTTAATCAAGAGGTATATCTACCTGTCTTTTTTCCAGCTCCTCATGCATCCAGTGCAGAGAGGAATCTTCATACTCTGGATTTTAAAAGAGCTCTTGCTTTTTACTTACATAGGACACAGCAACATAGAAAGTCTTCCCAGCTTTTTGTTGCTTTTGATCCTTCTCATTTGGGACTTCCAGTCTCTAAGAGAACACTGTCCAATTGGATTGCTCAGTGTATTTCTTTCGCCTACCAGAGTAAGAGCCTTTCTCTGGAGAACCATGTCACAGTTCATAATGTGAGGGCCATGGCCACCTCTATGGGTCATCTAAATTCTGTGTCCATCGACCAGATCTGTCGAGCAGCCACCTGGGCCTCTGTTCATACCTTCACAGCCCATTACTGCTTGGACAAGGATTCCCGCCGGGATGCCTTGTTTGGTCAGGCTGTCCTCAGACACCTGTTCCATTCTTAAACAACTCCTGCCCTCCTTCCCTGGATGGATGCCTGAGATCCATAGGAGGACGCAGACCCCTTTCAGGGTCTCATTCTTGGGGATCTCCCAGGCATCTCAGCTAGGGAGTCCCCATATGTGAAGACTCATTCCTGCTTGTTCCTGGAGATAGCACAGTTACTTACCTGTAACAGGTGATCTCTGGGAACAGCATGAATAAGTCTTCACAACCCACCCACCTCCCCTAGGAGTTGTATCTCTTTTCTATCTTTCCTTTCCTCTCTCTCAGCTTTAAACTCGAACTGAGGAAAGTTGGTTAGGAAAGGCGGGAAGGCAGTGCGCAGGCGCTGTGGGATGCTCCCAAAAGCTTTCCTTGCTGGGGAGCGTTCCCGCGCAGGCTCCGTCGGTACAGACGTACCCATATGTGAAGACTTATTCCTGCTGTTCCCAGAGATCACCTGTTACAGGTAAGTAACTGTGCTTTATCTGAGTTGGACATAATTTTTGTGATCGTCCAGATGACATTACTCCTAAATTTAGTGGGGAACGAGTTGGCATGAGATAAGGTAGACCCCGTTTGTTATGCTCTTCCATATTAAGATGTGTTTCCCTATTCAGCCTGCAGTGGAAGAGATAAGAGTAGGGATATAGTCACTCTGAAGGAGAGCCAGAGAGCCTGTCCAAGCTGCTTGAACTCCTTAGCAAAAAAAAAAAAAAAAAGTTGATCTATGGCACTCGTCTAGGGCAAATAATGAAGTGTTTGACTATCAAAACACTTCTCGTTAAGAGTGACTAGTGTCATTAAAGGAGGGCATTAACTATAACATGCAATAGCATCAATAAGAAGTTTCGGGGCTCATTCTAGCCATGTAGTTTTCAGTCTCCTTAGCATATATGTCAAGACGTATTGTGAAATGGGCTCAGTAACTGTATGGGGAGGGATCTGATGGCCGATCAGGACAAACAACATTCAATTACTGGTTTTACTGTATTTTACTGGCAGTCTAGTTCTTTTTGAATGTGACTCATAATTCCATAGCTTTGTCTGTCAACCTTTTTGGAGGGATTACAGAGTGAGATTTAACTTTTAAGCCTCACTGGAACTCCATCAAAGGAAGGGAATGTAAACTGAAGTTGGAAAGGTGTTCTCAAAAACAAGACTTTTGATGATCCACTCTGAGTCTGGATTGGGGACAGAAAAGGAGCTCCTTTAGTGGTGGTCAAAAATGGATGAGCTGTTATAGAAGGATGAAGGGATGTACAGTTGTCAAAGGCCACAGAATATGATTATGCTCTTCTTTTCCTTAAGGAATTACTGTCGTTCCTAGTTTTAGGGTGATCAAGGTCCAGTGATTTTCTTTTGAGCCTATCGGTTTTCTTTTGCTTTTTTGGGCTCCCCCCTCCATTTAGAACTAGGCTCCATTGATTTATGGTACCATGAGCCTTTACAACTACTGCTTCTTCACACATTCCTATTGCAGAAACAGTTTCTGTCTGGAGGTCATGCACCAAAACCACATCCAAAACCCTGCAATTGTAAACTCGAAGCCCAGCCGAGACAATGATATCAGCTGAATGAACCTAAATAGAATGGAATGCTGGGCACACATCTGGCAGCAAATGGAATTGCCAACTTTTATGCTATTTTGAATCTGGGCTGCCAGTCGGCCTGCCCACATAAAAGCCAAGTTGGTTGAATACCAACCAGTTAATTCTAGAATAGGGCACTGATGTGGTAAGTCCTTTTCACAGTACAGGCTGTATGAGTTGTTAAAGGGAAGAGAAATTTGTCTGTTTCATCTTTTGTTAGTCTCCAGTCAGTCAGGATCAGTGCACTCTGGAATTTGAAGTGTGAGATGATTTGATGTGTGTGTGTGCGTGTGTGTGTGTGTGTGGATGTGTGTGTGTAATGTGGTTTCATGATCAGATGCTAAGTTGACCGTTATTTCTCTGAGCTCTCTTGTTTTCTAGTGTTGCTATAGAAGCATTAGACCCAGAGAGAAAGCTGAGCAAGGGGGGATTCTGGAAGGAAGGCACTGTTCCCTCTAAGCTGTGCGCGTGTGCGCGCGCACACACCTCGCCGAGCGAGCGCACATACTTTATAACAGAGCGCACAAAAATTACGGTTCTGATTCTGATAGAAAACACAGACATCTTAAAATTTAAAAGTTGTGTATTTACGGTTTTCATAAGTTCTACAATATTTTCTAGTGCAATCAATGTGGTGTACATACTGTATTCTGACGTGTAGTCAAATTTTAAAGTATATAACTCCGAATGTCGTTATGTGGCGCACAAAAATTTAACCTTCCTTCAAAAGTTGCACAGCTGATATCTCCAGGAACAAGCAGGAATAAGTCCTCACTTATGGGGTACGTCGGTACCGACGGAGCCTGAGCGGGAAAGCTCCCCAGCTTCCCAGAAGGAAGCTTTTGGGGCCTCCCACTGCACATGCGCGCTGCCTTCCCGCCTTCCTGACCAGCTCTCCTCAGTTTCTCTTTTTCCGCGGAGCCAGCAGGTCGTGTTCCTGTCACCGCTGAAGAAATTATTGTTTTACTTTGTTTCTTTAGACCGCGTACCTGCCTTCCCCATACCGAAACCGGTACCGCCGGTCTCTCTTTTCTTTTCTTTAAAAAAAAAAAAAAATCTTTATCTTGCACAACTTGGTGACTTCGGTTAGGCCTCAGGCCTACACAAATTCTCCTCATGGAGAAACCAGCCCCTGGTTTTAAGAAGTGTACCAAGTGTAGTGCTGTTGTTTCTGTCACAGACACCCATGAATGGTGTCTTAAATGTTTGGGACCTGACCACTCCATTCCGGACTGCCCATCCTGCTCCCAGATGTCTAAACGTGGTTTGCAGAACCGGGCCAACAAATTCCATGTGCTGTTTGCTTCAGATAATCCAGCATCACAGTCATCCAGGTCTTCCTCTCCAGATGGATCTCAGGTAACCAAACCTTCTTCGGGCAGGTCCTCAAAGAGCAAATCTCCTTCAAAGCATCGAGAGGCTCTCTCTTTTGAATCTGAGGAACCTGCCCCAGCCAAACAACCCCGGCGGGAAGCTCTGGCTTCCAAAGCACCATCTATGGGGTTACAGGTTGACATCGATGGCACAGCCTCGACTGATCACCTGTTAGACTGCTCTGGGGTACCGGCCCATACCGGTACCGACATCCAGGCAGCAGTGGCGTCTATGAGCAATACTGTTCAGACCATGCAGCAGGCCATGCTGTCTTTCATTAAAGCTGTGACGCCCTCGGTACCGCGTTCAGCGGTACCGGGTCCGGTTCCGGTATTGTCCCCCATACCGGAACCGAGACCATCGACTTCCAAACGCAGATCGGTTCCGCATGCCGGATCCGGGTTTTCACCCGATACCGATCCCATACCCGGTACGCCCGATGTTGATACCGATCGGTATGCGTATCGTGCGTTGGAAGCAAATAGAGAATACTCTGATTCTTCTGAGGATTTTGACTCCTCTGAAGACTCTGATGAGCTGTCTCTAGTTCTTCATGAAGACACTTCTTCCCCAAAGAGGAGAATGTCTCCACCAGAGGATTTGTCCTTTCAAGACTTCATTATAGAACTAGCTAAAGGACTTTCTATTACCACATCCTCTGAAAAAGAACCTAGGTCAAAGAAATTGGATATTTTAGGATACCCTAAGGTTCCTAAAGAGGCAGTCACCCTGCCTATCCATGAAATCCTTCAAGAACACTTGATGGACTTATGGGAGGCTCCTCTAACGTTGTCTCCTTACTCTCGTAGGTTGGACACCATGTACCGGGTCCCTCCTTCTCCTGGGTTTCAAAAGGCTCAGCTGCCTCACCATTCCATTGTGGTGAAGTCTGCGCTGAAAAAGATTAAGAGTACCAAAAGGCACTCTTCTACCCCTCCAGGGCGAGAATGTAAGACCCTAGACTCTTTTGGTAGGAAAATTTTCCAGGCTAGTATGCTTATAGCCAGGATTAATTCTTACAGTCTGTATATGGGCATGTTTCTCAGGGAACTTGCCCTAAAGGTACGGCATTTTGCCTCCTTTATCCCTGAGGATAGAAAGGAGGAGTTCATTTCTATAGTGAAACAGCTTCTAGATGTTTCTAAGTTCTCCAACAGAGCAGCCTTTGATTCCTTTGAAGGTGCCGGTAGAGCTTCGGGCATTGCCATTGCAGCCCGACGACTTGCTTGGCTCCAGGCCTCTGACCTAGAACCCTGGGTCCTGGATGGCTTACTGAATCTGCCCTGTACAGGTGAGAACTTATTTGGTAAAGACTGGCAAATTAAAGCCACTCAAATGGATGCAGAAAATGCTACCTTGGATAGACTTTCTAAGTCTACCTCTACTCCTGCCAAGAAAAAGTCTTTCAAGAGGCCTTACTACAAGAAGGCCAGATTTTCCACGAATATTGGCCAACAATCTTCTCAGCCTCGCTTTGCTGCTAAACGTCAGCAACCTAAACAGGCAAGGTCAAAGCCTGCAGCGTCTGCCACTCCTCAGCAGGCTCAACCCCCTCAGGGGTTTTGACTTGCCCCTAGAGAACTTAACATTTCTGGCTCTAGAACAACCAGAGCCCCTCACCATTCCCGGAAGGTTAGCTCACTTTGCTCCCAGATGGGGGCAAATTACATCAGAGCACTGGACCCTCTCTATCATCAGAGAGGGCTACAAACTTCATTTTTCCAACCTTCCTCCACATACCATGGTGAGGCACTTCAATTCTCCCCCATCTCTCCTGGACCTGTTGGGTCAGGAAATCTCTTCTCTCCTTGCCCAAGGGGCAATAGAAGAGGTTCCTCTTCTTCAACAAGGGACAGGATTCTACTCCCCTTATTTTCTCATACCAAAGAAGACAGGGGGATTCAGACCTATCCTAGATCTGAGAGAATTGAACAAATTTCTGTACAAGGAGAAATTCAAAATGCTTTCTCTAGGCATTCTCCTTCCATACCTTCAGAGTCAGGATTGGCTTTGTTCTCTAGATCTCAAGGATGCGTACACACATATACTCATCCATCCATCCCACAGAAAATATCTAAGATTTCTGTTTCAGGGAAAACATTTCCAGTACAGAGTACTCCCCTTCGGTCTAGCCTCTGCTCCAAGAGTGTTCACCAAATGCATGGCAGTGGTGGCTGCATTTCTAAGAGGTCTGGGAATTTTTGTATTCCCATATCTGGACGACTGGCTCATCCGAGCTCCGTCTCAGTCAGAGGCCCAGATTTCCCTGGACCGCACAAGGCACATTCTGCAGTATCTGGGACTGGTGGTAAACCTTCCCAAGTCTCAACTTACCCCTACTCAGTCTCTGGAATTCATAGGGGCCCAGTTGGACACCACCACTGCAAGGGCCTACCTCCCTCAAGTCCGGGGCCAACGTCTGATGTGCTTGGCCTCCCAAGCTCAGTCCAGCAGTCACTTGACAGCCAGAGAAATGCTACGACTTCTGGGCCACATGGCCTCCACGGTACACGTGGTGCCCTACGCTCGTCTTCATATGAGAGCAGCTCAATGGACCTTGGCCACCCAGTGGACTCAAGCATCAGGAGCGCTCTCCGACCAAATACTCACCTCAAAGCGTCTGTTTTGGTCCCTCCAATGGTGGATGTCCACCAAGAATCTGTTGTTGGGGACCCCCTTCCAACCTTTGTTGCCCCAAGCAACCCTCACAACAGATGCCTCCCAAACAGGGTGGGGAGCTCATCTTCAACACCTCTCCACTCAGGGTACTTGGTCTCCGCAAGAGACCACCCTTCACATCAACCTCCTGGAACTGCGAGCAATCTTCTTTGCCCTCAAAGTCTTCCATACCCTCCTAGTCAACCTGACCGTCCTAGTCCAGACAGACAATCAGGTGGCCATGTTCTACATAAACAAACAAGGAGGGACAGGCTCTCTGTCGCTTTGCAACGAAGCTCTCAGATTATGGGCCTTCACCAGAGAGCATCAAATTCATCTTCTGGCAGTCTATCTTCCAGGGGTTCAAAACTCTCGGGCAGACAGACTCAGTCGAGTTCTGCTTCCACACGAATGGTCCCTACATATGGACCAAATACGCAGAATCTTTCAGGAATGGGGAACCCCGGACATAGACCTCTTTGCAAGTCCGTGGAATGCCAAACTTCCCCGGTTTTGTTCCAGGAATCCGTGTCAGGGAGCTCAGGCCAACGATGCCTTTCTCCTGCATTGGGGTCAGGAATTCCTATATGCCTTTCCACCCATTCCTTTGATTCCCAAGACTCTGTTCAAACTCCAGAGAGATCACGGATCGATGATCCTCATAGCTCCACGCTGGCCACGCCAAGTGTGGTTTCCTCTACTTCTGCATCTCTCCCAGGGACCCTCTCTGGACCTGGGAGCTGCGCCAGACCTTCTGTCTCAGGAGGAGGGGACTTTGTGGCACCTAAACCCCAAGTCCCTACACCTCAGAGCTTGGTTACTGAAGGCCTAAGCCTTCATGACTTCAATCTTTCTCAACCAGTGAAAGATATCCTTCATGCCTCTAGGAAACCCTCCACGAGGCGTTCCTATGCTTACACCAAATGGAAACGCTTTTCCATTTGGTGTGCTTAACAGGGTCTTGACCCTCTAGCACTTCCTTTGAATTCTCTACTAGACTATCTCCTGCATCTTTCTAATGCAGGCCTTAAGACGAATTCTGTAAGAGTCCATTTGAGTGCTATTGCAGCATCCTTAAAACCTATAAATGGACAACCTATCTCCTCTCATCCGCTTGTTGCAAGGTTCATGAGAGGCCTGACTCTAACTAAGCCTCCCATCCGACCTCCTCCGGTAGCATGGGACTTGAACCTAGTTCTGGGTCAGCTTATGAAGCCACCTTTTGAACCGTTGGTTTCTACCTCCTTGAAATTTCTTTCCTGGAAGGTCCTTTTTCTTATTGCAGTCACTTCGGCTCACCGCATCAGTGAACTACAGGCCTTAGTGGCTCATCCACCTTATACCAGGTTTCATCATGATAAGGTGGTCCTTAGGACGAATCCCCACTTTATGCCCAAAGTGGTATCGCCTTTTCATCTTAATCAAGAGGTATATCTACCTGTCTTTTTTCCGGCTCCTCATGCATCCAGTTGCAGAGAGGAACCTTCATACTTTAGATTGTAAAAGAGCTCTTGCCTTTTACCTCAACAGGACTCAGCCACATCGAAAGTCTTCCCAGCTTTTCGTGGCTTTTGATCCTTCTCATTTGGGACTTCCAGTCTCCAAACGTAGACTTTCCAATTGGATTGCTCAGTGTATTTCCTTTGCTTACCAGAGTAAAAATATTTCTCTGGAAGGCCATGTCACAGCTCACAATGTGAGAGCCATGGCCACTTCTATGGCTCATCTTCACTCTGTATCCATAGATCAGATCTGTCGAGCCGCCACATGGGCCTCGGTTCATACCTTCACAGCCCATTACTGCTTGGACAAGGACTCCCACCGGGATGCCTTGTTTGGTCAGGCTGTCCTCAAACACCTGTTCCATACTTAAACAACTCCTGCCCACCTTCCCAGGATGGATGCCTGAGATCCATACGAAGATGGCGAACCCTTGGAAGGGGATCTCCCAGGCATCTTAGCTAGGGAGTCCCCATAAGTGAGGACTTATTCCTGCTTGTTCCTGGAGATAGCACAGTTACTTACCTGTAACAGGTGATCTCTGGGAACAGCAGGAATTAGTCCTCACAACCCACCCACCTCCCCTAAGAGTTGTATCTTCTATCTATCTTCCTTTCCTCTCTCTATTGTCTCAGCTATAAACTCGAACTGAGGAGAGCTGGTCAGGAAGGCGGGAAGGCAGCGCGCATGTGCAGTGGGAGGCCCCAAAAGCTTCCTTCTGGGAAGCTGGGGAGCTTTCCCGCTCAGGCTCCGTCGGTACCGACGTACCCCATAAGTGAGGACTAATTCCTGCTGTTCTCAGAGATCACCTATTACAGGTAAGTAACTGTGCTTTATGCGCGCACAGCCTACAGAAAATTAGAGGGAACATTGAAGGAAGGATATGTAATAGGAATTCTTCTGTAGAAGCTGGCATTGGTCTCTCAGGCCAGCGGGTGGCACTATACACTAATAAACTCAGTTGGTTTGAATACTGATGGAATGAAAGGAAAGTATGCAAGATCAGTCATTTATGACGTTTTAAACTATTTTGGCATTCTGTTGCATTCATTATTAACAAACAGCAATAAACACATGTTTTGGGATAACTCATTTATGGCTTCATTTGCTCTTAGTGAGCTTGTCCCTTGGTTTGCATGTACAGCAAAGATTGCCAAATCTGTCAGTTTATTCATTTTTTTCTGGATTCTTCTCTACAACTACAAGAAAACTCACCAGGTGCAGATATAAGAGTTATTTATCATTCTGTTAGTGTGTCATTTTCTCCTTGGCAAATGTATTTCAAATATAATGAAACCATTCTCTTGCAGGCCTTTTTTTGAAGAATTCCAAAATTTGGCACTATTATGTAGCCCTTATGAATAACTCTAGTAACCTCGCAGAACGCACACCAAACATTGACCAAAATATTCCCTAATAAAGGCCCAATTATCTGAGGATAAATCAACCCATTTGTAACCTGTGCGGACAGAAAGGCCAGAAATGGGACGTAGATTTATGCTGCCTCCATAAACCATGATTTGATATTGTAATTATTTGGATTTTCCTTATTGCTCTATTTTTATTTAAAAACCTATAGGCAGGGCTAGTCCTAGAGTTTGTTCAAGGTGTTTGCACCTTAGGCAAGCCCTAAGCCTTATATCCAACCCTTCCCTCACCTTCCCCCTCAGCTGTCAGAATCTATTGTCTAGCTTTGAATGGCCTGTCTCCTTCCTCCCCCCTCCTCACCCCCGAAGCTTCCGTCCTAGGCGATCGCCTAGTTTGCCTGATGGTTGGGATATATATATATATATATATATATATATATATATATATATCCCAACCATCAGGCAAACTAGGCGATCGCCTAGGACGGCAGCTTCAGGGGTGAGGAGGGGGAGGAAGGAGACAGGCCATACATATACATACATACATACATATACATACAGGGTGGCCTAAAAAAAGTGAACATCTCGTAAATTAAAAGCTTAAATAGTTTACTTATTTACCTTTTTTAGCTATATAAGGTCTTTATTTCGACAATTTCCGGTTGCCATCTATTTTTTTTTTTTTTTTTTTTTAAATTTGTCAATCGTTTACATCTGTCTTTTTGAATTTTTAAATAACTTATTTGCTACAAGATTCTCACTTTTTTTGGGCCACCCTGTATATTAAAAACAAATCTGGAGAGAATGCAGAAAGAAGTTACTAAAATGATGGAGGGTCTCTATTTTTAAAAGAAAAAAAAGCTTTATGACATGAGTGAGAGCTAAATATGTATACAGGAGAGGGCAGATGATTTGATATACATTTACGTAACTCCAAAGGTATAAAGTGGACATAGTAGTGTAAAGAATCTTACAGGTGGTGACAGTAGACTAATCTTACAGAAGGTCACTTGGAGTAGACTAAAGAACAGAGTTAAAAGGGGTGAATGGTCTGTCGGAGGCACAGATAATAATGGAATTCAAATTTTACCTGGAATGAAATTGGACCAGCTAAGTGGACCTAATGGACCTTATCTGCTGTTACATTCTATGTTCTATGATTGTTTTAAATCATTGTACATGGCATATTTTATTTATTTTTATTTATCCAGTTTTATAAACCACCTTTTCCTTCAATCAAAGTGGTTTACAGAGTGAGGTTAGGTAGGTACATTCTAAGGAAAGATAGGGGTAAGGGTACAGATGAGGACAATGCAAGTATGGGAGGCATTGGCTGAGTTGGCCATATGATTGGCATACTGGTTAGAACATTGGGCTGAATGCTAGGGAAGCCATGGTTCAAATCCTACTTCTCTTTGTGACCTTTAGCAAATCATATAAACTTCCACTGCTTCAGGTACAGACTTTTGGGGCTTTATTTACCAGCATGTGTTAAAACATATTAATATGCTGTAATGTGCATTAAATAACACAGGCCTCATTCTCAATAAGGCATACTTACTATGTGCATTATTTAAATTAGCACACATTTATGACCTTAGATTGTAAGGCAGGGTATGACCTATTATATCTGAATTGTAAGGGTAAACTAATGACCCATGTGACAGTGGTGGCTCTTCTATTATATCTATAACAACTTTTACGTTCCAGTTCAGTCATTTAGCTCTATCCAGGTTATGCTTTATGGACCCGATTCTGAGAGCGGCTATTGTGGTTATCAAACCTTCTAATCATGTTAATCACCTTAGTCAGGATATTCAGCGGCACTAACACTGTTAATGCTGCTGACTATCCACAGGTACCACCACTGCACGCCCTGATACTAGCTGGCTAGCAGCGGGGGCATTTAGAGTGTGGCACCCAGCGATAACCGGCACTGAGCATTCGACTAGTGCCCTCCTGTCATACTCCGCTCTCGCCCGGCCCACATAGTCTAAAGTGGCTATAGAGCCCACCAGTGTCGAAGGAAAAAAAGGAGCAGCAGGGGCCACAGACACAACATTGAGCCCCGAGCTCCCTGTGGGGGATATTAGGATGCTGCTGCCCAGTTATCGCTAAGCGGGAAAAGTTAGACACATTAAAGGCTGGCCTAACTTTCACTGGCTGAATATCGCTGCTGTCCGGTTAGCTTCTGTGCTATCTGGCTAACCTGGATATTCAATACTAGTGGCGGGATACAGCTCCAGCATTGAATATCTGGGTCTAAGGTTCAGCAGCGGTGGCTAGACACCGCTGCCGCTGAATATCGGGCCCTACATTTCCAAATAGACCGTTATTTTCTGAGGTCTGTAGTTGAACACATTATTTGGAATTTCGGATTAATAATTTTGTTTTCACTTTTCAGGATGAAGAGAATGGAAATAGAGGAGGTAGGCTACAAATTTCTTCTATATTCCTAATTTACATTAACTTTCTGCTTTGCTTATAGACTTACACAACACTTTCCTCCCCTTTCAAAGAACAATAAAGAGATTTGCCTATTCCTTATCCTGCTCGACTAGTTCACACGAGTGGGTTATGTCCCTCTGCCAGCAGGTGAAGGCAGACTTGAGCAACTTTCAGTGATGTCTTTACCTGGTATATCTTCTGGTTCAACAGTAAGAGAAGCCATTACTGTCTGCCTCCAGCAGTTGGTAAGCTCTGTGGGCTGGTACAGCAGTGAAGATAGATCTGACTCTCCTTGCTCACACTTGGTGAAGAGCCTTTGATTGAGTCCTGAAAGCTCAATGGCTCGGAGCGTGGCTATGCCCATGTCTCCTGGAAAACACAAGCCTCCCTGTGTTCACACTGTTTCCTTTGAGTTACTAATGCTGGTGGGCTGAATGAAGAGGGTCAGTGAGTAGGAGCCAGTCCACCCTTCCCTCTTGCTGTCCTTATCTGATCTTCACCCCTTTTTCCCATATTTTTTTACCATTTTTCCCCATTGATTTCAAGGGTAGTTAAGCATAGTTACACACCTGTAACAGGTGATCTCCGGGAACAGCAGGAATTTAGTCTTCACATATGGGTATCGTCGGTACCGACGGAGCCTGCGCGGGAACACTCCCCAGCGTCCAATTAGAAAGCTTTTGGGAGCATCCCACAGTGCCTGCGTGCTGCCTTCCCGCCTTTCCCAACTGTCTCTCTCCAGTTGAGTTTAAAGCTGAGACAAAGAGAGAGATGGAAAGAGAGAGAGAGAGAACTCCTAGGGGAGGTGGGTGGGTTGTGAAGACTAAATTCCTGCTGTTCCCGGAGATCACCTCTTACAGGTGAGTAACTATGCTATCTCCAGGAACAAGCAGGAATGTAGTCTTCACATATGGGGACTCCCTAGCTTTAGATGCCAGGGAGAGACCCCAGAAGTTGTGTGTCCCTGTAAAAGAGACTCTACTTCCCCCATGGATCTCTGGCATACAACCAAGGATGGTGGGTAGGAGTTGATTAGGCATGGAACAGGTGTTGGAGAACAGCCTGACCAAACAAGGCATCCCGGCGGGAGTCCTTGTCCAAGCAGTAATGGGCTGTGAAGGTATGAACCGAGGCCCAAGTGGCTGCTCGACAGATGTCGTCAATGGACACAGAGTGCAGATGAGCCATTGAAGCTGCCATGGCTCTCACATTGTGAGCTGTGACATGGCCTTCCAGAGGAAGATTCTTATTCTGATAGGCAAAGGAAATACACTGAGCAATCCAGTTAGACAGTGTTCTCTTGGAGACTGGAAGTCCCAAATGAGAAGGATCAAAAGCAACAAAGAGTTGAGAGGACTTTCTATGTTGCTGTGTTCTTTGTAAGTAAAAGGCTAAAGCTCTTTTACAGTCCAAAGTATGAAGATTCCTTTCTGCATTTGATGCATGAGGCCTTGGAAAAAACACAGGCAGGTAGACCGCTTGGTTTAGATGAAAAGGCGAGATCACCTTTGGCATAAAGTGTGGATGAGTCCTAAGGACTACCTTGTTATGATGGAACCTTCTATAAGGTGGATCAGCCACTAATGCCTGCAACTCACTGAAGCAATGTGCTGATGTAATTGCAATGCGAAAGATAACCTTCCAAGAAAGGAATTTCAGTGAAGTAGTAGCTAAGGGTTCGAAAGGTGGCTTCATGAGCTGCCCAAGAACCAGGTTTAAGTCCTATGCCACCGGTGGTGGCCTAATGGGAGGCTTAGTTAGAAGAAGGCCTCTCATAAATCTTGCTATAAGAGGATGGGAGGAAATAGGTTGTCCATTTAGAGGCTTGAAAGAAGCTGCAATAGCACTCAAATGGACTCTTACTGAGTTAGTCTTAAGTCCTGCATTGGATAAATGAAGGAGATACTCCAGTAATGATTCCAGAGGTATCGCAAGGGGGTTAAGACCCTTCTGCGAACACCATATTGTAAACCTTTTCCACTTGAAAGCATAAGAGCGTCTTGTGGAAGGCTTCCTGGAAGCATAAAGGATATCCTTTACTTGCTGAGGGAGGTTAAAATCATGGAGATCTAGGCCTTCAGCAACCTAGCCCTGAGATGCAGAGACTGGGGATTGGGATGCCATAACATTCTGTCCTCCTGGGATAGGAGATCTGGAGCAGACCCTAACTCCAGAGAGGGAGCTTGAGAGAGATGTAGAAGCAGAGGGTACCACACTTGCCGTGGCTAATGTGGAGCTATGAGAATCATACGGCCTCTGTCTCTCCGAAGCTTGAACAGGGTTTTGGGAATTAGGGGAATGGGTGGAAAGGCATAAAGGAAGTCTTGACCCTAGTGGTTTCTAGTCACACAGGTGCTCCTTGTGGTCTTGGGCAAGCCACTTAACCCTCCATCGCCCATGTTCCCTGTAAATTAGTTATCTCCAAGTTACAATACCCTGTTCAATGTAATTTCAGTTTGTTCAATGTAAACCGCACTGATGCAGAATAGCGCGGTATATAAGAGAATATAAATAAATAAAATAAATAAATAAATAGTGAAGGAGGAAAGCATCCCTGGCCTGAGAGCCCTGAGCCGGAATTCTGTAACAGAACCGGGGAAGTTTGGCATTCAACAGACTTGCAAAGAGGTCTATGTCCGGGGTTCCCTAATTTTGAAAAATCTTGGCCACCTGGTCTGCATGTAGAGACCATTCGTGTGGAAGCAGAACTCGACTGAGTCTGTCTACCCAAGAGTTTTGGATGCCTGGAAGATACACTGCCAGGAGATGAATCTGATGCTCTCTGGCGAGGGCCCATAGTCGCAAAGTTTCGTTGCAAAGCGACAGAGAGCCTGTTCCCCCCTGCTTGTTCACGTAGAACATGGCTACTTGATTGTCCGTATGAATGAGGACTGTCTTGCAGCTGAGTAGGGTGTGGGAACACTCAAAGAGCTAGGAAGATTGCTCTGAGCTCTAAGAGATTGATATGTAGATGAGTCTCCTGTGGAGTCCAAGTGCCTTGGATGGAGAGGTTTTGCAGATGAGCTCCCCAACCCATCGGAGAAGCATCTGTTGTGAGAGTTGCCTGGGGTAAAGGTAGTTGAAATGGGGACCCCAGCAACAGGTTTTGAGTGGACTGCCACCACTGGAGGGACAAAATAAGGCGATTTATGTTTGCTATTTTGTCTGACAGGCACCCTGATGCCTGGGTCCATTGAGTGGATAAAGTCCACTGGGCTGCTCTCATATGGAGGTGAGCATAAGGAACCACATGCACGGTAGATGCCATGTGGCCTAGTAGTTGTAACATCTCTCGAGCAGTGAGATGAGGCTTCAGCACTTCTTGAGAAGCTAACTGCACCATGCGAAGGCAACGGGTCTGAGGAAGATAGGCCCTTGCTTTTCTGGTATCCAGCAAAGCTCCTATGAACTCTAAAGAGTGAGTGGGATTTAGACTGGATTTTGGGATGTTTATGACCAGACCCAAATACGCATTGTGCAAGATGGAGAAATCCTGGCCTCTGACTCTGGGGCTCGAATGAGCCAGTCGTCTAAGTAAGGGAAGATGGATATTCCTAGAGTGCGAAGAAATGCTGCTATCACAGCCATGCATTTCGTAAACACCCTTGGTGCTGAGGCCAGGCCAAAAGGAAGCACCCTGTACTGGTAGTGCTTTCCTTGAAAAAGGAACTGAAGGAACTTTCTGTGAGTTGGGTGGATGAGAACATGAGTGTACGCATCCTTGAGATCTAGAGAACAAAGCCAATCCTAACTCTGAAGGTATGGCAGCAGAGTTTCCATTGAAATCATCTTGAATTTCTCCTTGAACAGGAATTTGTTCAATTCTCTGAGGTCTAAAATAGGTCTGTGTCCCCCTGTTTTCTTTGAGATAAGGAAATAGGGGGCGTAAAACCCTGTACCCTGTTGATGAATGGGTACTTCTTCTATTGCCCCTTGGGCAAGAAGTATAGTGACCTCTTGATCTAACAGGTTGATGACAGAGGTCTGAGAATTGAACTGTCTTACCATTGTGGGAGGGGGCATGCACAGAAAGTGAAGCTTGTACCCTTCTTTTATAATGGAGAGTGTCCACTGTTCTGCTGTTATCTGTCCCCATCTGGGGACAAAGTGATACAGCCTTCCTGGAATGGTGGAAGGCTCTGGTCCATTGAGGGCCAGGAAGGCTAAGTTCTCTAGATGAAAGTCAAAGGTCTTGTGGAGGCTGAGACGGTTGAGGCTTAGCAGTCTTTGCTTTTCTTTGTTTAGGTGGTTGCTGACTCTTTCGGGCAGATTGACCTGCAGAATGTCCCTGCTGGGAATAAGAGAGATAAAACCTCTTCTTGGAGAAGAATGGTTTCTTGAAAGATTTCTTTCTTGCAGGATCAGCTGTGGCTTTGGATAGTCTATCCAAAGTGGGAGTTGTCAGCATCTAATTCATTGGCTTTCTCTTGCCAATTCTTGCCAAATAGATTCTCACCTGTGCAAGGGATATTGCCCAGTTTGTCCTGCACCCAGAGCTCCAAATCGGATGCCTGGAGCCAGGCAATTCTATGTGCACCTATGGCAATGGCAGAGGTTCTGCTTATGCACTCAAAACAGTCAAAGGCTGCACGGTTGACAAACTTAAAAACATCCTGGGCATGTTTAACCAGTGTGAGAAAATCCTGCCTCTTATCATCAGGAAGAAGAGGACTTAAAACCTCTAAATCTCCTGTGAACATTCCCATATATAAAAAAATATAGGAACTGATCCTGGCAGAAAGCATGGAAGCCTGGAAAGTACGACGTCCAAAGGCATCCAAAGTTCTACACTCACGTCCTGGAGGATTAAAGGCATGCCTCTTTGCACTCCTGATCCTTCTCATAGCTGATTCCACTACAGTAGAGTGGTGAGGAAGCTGAGTCTTCTGGAAACCAGGACAAGGAGGGACTCGATACATGGTATCCAGTCTACGAGAGTGAGGAGAGAGGTGGTAAGAGGTTTCCCCCACATTCTTAGCATGAGATCATGTAAGATCTCATGGATAGGCAAAGTAGCTGCCTCTTTAGGAGCCTTGGGATATTGTAGAATCTCCAACTCCTCTGCTCTGGGCTCTGTTTCTGGAGCCACAGTAATGGAAAGACCTCAGGCCACCTCCCTGATAAAATCCTGAAAGGCATTATCTTCTGGAGGAGACATCCTACGTTTAGGAGAGGAAGGCTCCTCCGGGAGAAGTATTCTGGTACCGACAGAGCTGTCAGAATCCTCAGACTCCTCCGAGGATTCGAAGCACCTGTCCGGATGCTCTTGAAGAGCCCGATACCCGTACTGACCGAAGTCGGTACCGGGGGGAATCGGTACCGGTGTATCGGTACCGGAAGGCATCGCATGACTGTGTGCCGGCAAAGCAGACACCGATGCCGATGCTGTCGGTACCGGTACCAATACCGGTGCCGGTACCGGTTGAACTGTCTGAAGCGGGTCCGAGGGTGTCGATGCCGCAAGGAGAGCCGCCAGAATGCGTTCAATAGCCAGGAACCTCTGGTCTATCGACGCTGCCGATGCCTGGGTATCTGTATCGGAGAAAGCAGCTGGTACCCCAGAGCATGGCACCAGGAGTTCTGCCGAGGTTGAGGCCTTGAGAACATCCTGGAGCCCCGATAATGCTTTGGAAGCCGAAGCCTCCCGCTGGGGCAATTTTGCAGGTATAGAACCCTCAAGGGCAACGCCAGAGGCATCTCGATGCTTGGAAGGAGATCTACCCTTTGAGGACCGGCCAGACTTATGTTTAGTTACCTGAGATCCATGGGAGGAAGACGAAGCCCTGGAAGACGTCGATGCTACAGAAGCTGCATCGGAGGGAAAAAGGGTGCTGATCTTAGCAGCTCGGTTTTGTCGACCCCTCCTGGACATCATGGCACAGGCCATACATTCCGTGATGGAGTGGTCAGGACCTAAACATTTAAGATACCACTCATGGGTGTCAGTGATGGAAATGGTACCGCCACTCTTGGTCCACTTTTTGAAACCCAAAGTGGGTTTTTCCTATAGTGGAGGAAATTTTGGGCCCAAGGGCCAAAAAGGCGCATGCACCTGGAAAAGAAAAGTTTTGAAAAAAATACTATCTATATCTATATCTATTTTATTTTTTATTTTTTTAAAGAAAGAAGAACCGGTGGTACCGGTATAGCGTCGAGGAAGGCAGACACGACCACAAAAAAGGAGAATAAAGAAAACTTTTCTGTGGTGACAGGAATAACGACCTGCTGGCTCCGCGGAAAATGAAGAACTGGAGAGGGACAGTTGGGAAAGGCGGGAAGGCAGCAAGCAGGCACTGTGGGATGCTCCCAAAAGCTTTCTAATTAGACGCTGGGGAGCATTCCCGTGCAGGCTCCATCGGTACTGATGATACCCATATGTGAAGACTACATTCCTGCTTGTTCCTGGAGATAGATGGTTTTCAGCTGCTTTAAAGCAGCTACTGTTTAAAAAAAAAAATCCTTTCTTAGCTGGGTGTCTCAGGCTTGTGTGGACATCTGGGGCATCCCTAATAGGGTTTTTCCGGTTGGCCCGACAGGCCTCGGGACTCCCGTTTGCTGCAGCTCCGGGTAACGTTTTTGATGTGAATTTTTTTTTTTAAATGACTTTTTAAAAAATCTTTTGCCACCACGATTTTATTCGGGCTGATGCAGCCACAACCTAAGCAGTTTTTCACCATTACTGCAGTTTTTTGCCTTCAGTTGGGCTATGGTGCCCAGTGCACCTTTTGGCTGGCATCCTGATATCTCCTACAGGGAGCCCAGGGCTCAATGTTGTGCCTGTGGCCCCTGCTACTCTTTTTTTTTTTTTTTTTTTTCCTTTGGCACTGGTGAGCTCTGCAGCCACTTTAGACTATGTGGACCTGGAGAGAGGGGAGCATGACAGGCACTAGTCGAATGCTCAGTGGGCCCCTGCTTTCAGGCTGGCTTGTGCTGAAGCTCCTGCAGGGGCAATTGGAGCCTGAGTCTACCCTCTGGAGAGCTGGAAGCCCCTCTGTGCTCTTCTCGGAGGCAGTAAGGAAGGTCGCAGTTTCCTGCTTTGCCCTTGCGCTTTTCCATTTTTCTGCGAGCACAGCTGTCCCCTATGGGGATTATCTGAATATTTTGAGTGCTGTTCTGGCCGCCACAAGGTAAGTCTGAGGAGGACTATTTGGAGATGTTTTACATATCTGTTAATTTCCTTTCCTTGAATCCTGCTAGATTAGTCCAGCTAGCAGATGGAGGCAGACTAGAACAGCTTTCAGTGAAATCATCACTAGTATATATGTTGGTGCAGCATTAAGAGTAGCTAGTATGACATTTCCTAAGCAGAAACAAGACTGGAAAATACACTCAGGAAAGCATTAATTAATGGTATACCCTCTGAGGACCCAGATCCTTTGAGCACTCTTCTCAGAGGCAGCTAGGAAGGTCACAGCCTTGCTTTGCTCTTGTGTTTCTCCATATCTCCAGGAACAAGCAGGAATCTAGTCATCACATATGGGTATCGTCGGTACCGACGGAGCCTGCGTGGGAACGCTCCCCAGCATCCAATCAGAAAGCTTTTGGGAGCATCCCACAGCGCCTGCGTGCTGCCTTCCCGCCTTTCCCAACTGCCTCTCTCCAGTTCTTCTTTTTCCGTGGAGCCAGCAGGTTGTGTTCCTGTCACCGCAGAAGAATTTCCTTATTTCTTTATTTCTTTTTGTGGTTGCGTCTGCCTTCCCCGACGCTCTACCGGTACCACCGGTATTTCTTTTCTTTAAAAATTTTTTTTTTCATTTTTTCCTTTCTTCAGGTGCACCTGCCTTTTTTGGGCCTTAGGCCCAAAAATTTCCTTAACAAGGAAAAACCTGCTTCGGGTTTTAAAAAGTGCACAAAATGTGACGGTACCATTTCCGTCACCGACACCCATGAATGGTGTTTAAAATGTTTAGGTCCTGACCACTCCATCACAGGTTGTGTGTCCTGTGCTATGATGTCTAAAAGGGAACGACAGAACCGAGCTGCTAAGCTCAGTACCCTGTTTCCCTCTGATGCGGCTTCGGTGGCATCGACGTCTTCCAGGGCTGCTGCTTCTTCCCGTGGATCTCAGGTAACTAAACATAAATCCAGCCGGTCCTCGAAGGGTAGATCTCCTTCTAAGCATCGAGATGCCTGTGGCGTTGCCCTCGAGGATTCTGCACCGGCAAAATTACCACAGCGGGAGGCTTCGGCTTCCAAAGTGGAGTGGAGGAGTGGCCTAGTGGTTGGGGCAAGGTACTTCGGGCCGGAAGGTCGGGGGTTCAAATCCCACTAGAGGACAGCAACCTTGGGCCAGAAGGACTGGGGTTTCTAGTCCCACAGGTGCTCCTTGTGGTCTTGGGCAAGCCACTTAACCCTCCATAGGCCATGTTCCCTGTAAAATAGTTCTCTGTGTGCAGTGCTTTCCTGTCTAATCAATGTGTTTATACCTCAAAAATTTCCTGTCATGATTTGACAATTTCCAATCTGTAATCAAAACCGCTGCTGATCGCTGGAAGTACCGTATACAAATGTATACTAAATAAATAAAATAAAATAAATCATCGGCATTCCAGGATGTTCTCGATGGCTCGGCCTCGACAGATCTCCTGGTGCCATGCTGTGGGGTACCGGCAGTTCCCATCGGTACCGACTTCCAGGCATTGGCAGCGTCTATGGACCAGAGAATTCTGTCCATAGAACGCAGTCTAGCGGCTTTCCTTGTGGCATCGACGCCCTTGGTACTGCGACAGACAACTCCACCGGTACAGGCATCGGTATCGGTATCGCAACCGATACCGATAGCATCGACATCGGCATCGATGCCTGCTATGCTGGTACCCTGTCCTTCGATGCCAGCCGGTACCGATTCCCCGGTACCGGTTAATCTCCAGGAACAAGCAGGAATGAGTCTTCACACGTGGGAGACGTCGCCGACGGAGCCCGCACGGGAAAATGCTCCTCAGCATCCAATCAGAAAGCCTTTGGGAGCATCCCCCGCGCCTGCGCGGTGGCTTCCCGCCCTTCCTACTGCCTCTCCCCAGTTTTTCGTTTTCCGTGGAGCAGGCAGGACGTCCCTCCTGCCACCGCAGAAATTTTTCCTTCTTTCTGTAGTCGCGGCTTTCCCACCGACGGTGGCACCTCTGTGCCCCCCCCTTTTTTTCTTTCTTTCTTTTAATTGTTTTCATTTAATTTTCGTTGCCCTTCGGGCGCTGAGGACCGGTGCATGGAGCCTTCTTCCCCCCAGCCTCACGGCGGGGACTTAATTTTCCACGTGGACTCCAATGCCCGGTGCCTCTCCTGTTTGGGGCCTGACCCTTTTTCCCAGGATTCCCCGGGCTACAGTGTCGGGAGAAGACCCTCCCTCTTTCGGGTATCCCTCGACGACGTCTTCACGCCAAAGGCGCGGTCGTCGGGTTGTCCTTCTCTCCAGGATCAGGTAACCACACAACAGTCTGTTAAGACTAGCCGAGTCTTGAGGGGCGAGTCTCATGTGCGGCATGGCGACGGCTCCGGCCAACCCCTCAAGTCCTCCTTGGCTGATATACCCCGGCGGGAGTCCTCGGGGTTCCAAAGCATTTACGGGGTTTCGGGATGTTCCTGAGGTTCGCTCCTCACAGAACATTCCCGAGCCATGCCCGAGGGAGGCACCCGCTTCGAGCGGTGCCGATTCCCCGGCATCGGCGTCGGCGTTGAGTGTTTCACTCTTCGCCAGGGATCGTCAGCCGGTGTCCTCGGAGCCTTCGGGGCCGATCGACTCGACAGGGTCTGACCTCCCTACATCCAAGCCATGCTCAGGCGTGGTAGCCGCTCCGGGCGGTACTGAGCCCCGGGCATCGGCGTCGGTGTCGAGCGCTCCGCTCCTCACCGAGGATCGTCGGCTGCTGTCCTCGGCGCCTACGGGGCCGATCGACTCAGTCCAGCCTGGCGTTCCTTCAGCCCTGCCATGCGCGTGGACGGTACCCGCTTCGGGCGGTACCGGCCCCTCGGCGTCGGTGTCGAGCGTTCCGCTCCTCACCGGGGATTGGCGGCTGCGGTCCTCGGCGCCTCCGGGCCCGACCGACTCACGCCAGTATGGCGTTCCTACGGTGTGGTATCCGCTTTGGGCGGTGCCGACCCGTCAGCGTCGATGTCGAGTGACCCGCTCCCCTCCGGGGATCGCCAGCCGCTGCTCTCGGCACCTCGGGGGCCGATCGACTCGACACTGTCCGACGGCCCTACGTTTAGGTCATGCGCGGGGGTAGTACCCGCTTCGAGGGCGCAGGCGTCGGTGGTTCCGCCCCGCGCCGGGGATGGTCATCTGGCCTCCCTCCCCTCGGGGCCACTCGCTTCGACCCGCGCCAGGTCGCCGGTATCCCAGCCCTGCGCAAGGGTGGTACCGGGTTCAAGCGGTGCCGCTCCGCCGGCGACGGCAGGGGCGTCGAGCATGAGGGACCGCCATCGACCTTCCCCAGGGACCTCGGGGGTATGTCAGCCAGCGCACGGGTGACTCCCCGGCATCGAGGCGGCCGTCGAGGGCCTCGCCCTTCCCTAGGGAAGGGGCCTCGGGGTCTTCGACCGCTTCAACCCAATCTGGGTCTGCGCTGCCCCGCTACGGTACCCTGACATCGGCGCAGGGGCTTTGCACTCCCCCCCCCTGTAGGGACTCGTCGTCGGGTGACCGGGGTCCCCTCGGGGATGGGCCGTATGCCCCGGAAGGGTTTCTCTCCGGGTCGGACGGGTTCAAGAGGGAGCCCGGCACCGGGCAGTGCCCGCCGATCGGCACCGGCGTCAGATGACCCCCTGTCCTCCGAGCACCGTCCTCGGGGGCCCTTGATGTTCACGGCACCGGTAGGTGCGGTTCTGTTCCGCGCTCCGGGATCTCCGCCACCGGCGCTGTCACTCCCGCCGGGGGCCTTGAGGACGGAGTCTATCTCCTCGCTCGGTTCGATGTCCAGCCTTGAAAGCCTGGCCACGGCACGTCTCGGGATCGGCCCCTGTCCTCTCCCGCAGAGCAGAGACCGCTGGCCCCTGCCCTCCGGCGGCCGCAGATTCGCTCCAGTCACGGGGGGAAGCGCCGCCCCCGGGTTCAGTGCCGAGGCAGGTTCCTGCGGCACCGTCGGTGCCATCGACTTCTTCGATGCCTAGCTTGGAATCAATTCCAGGAGCCGACGACGCCATGTTGACTGCCCCGATCCGGGTCGGTTGGTCCCCTCCTCTGCCCAGCGGGCATCGGCCCGAGCGGCCTCTTAGTGCCCGGGCGGCCTCTCCCGCCATAACTGCTCCGGCAGAGCCGCCTTTTCAGGATTTCTTCCTTGACATGGCGGACTTTCTGGCCATCCCTATCCCGGATCCGAGCCCAGATCCTGCGGAACAGGCAGCCGCGATGCTTCCTCTGCATCCCGCCCTGCAGGATCTCCTGATGGGTGCTTGGCGGTCGCCTTTGAGGGTTCCGGCGCCGCCAACTGCGATGCAGGCTCTGTACCGGGTGCCTCCGTCCCCGGGGTTTCGGCAGCACCAGCTTCCACATCGGTCCATTGTGGTGGAATCGGCGCTGAGGAAGGCCGGAAGCAAGGAGAGGCATGCTTCTCGCCCTCTAGGCCGCGCCTCGAAGACGCTAGATACTCTAGGACGTCAAGCCTTCCAAATGTCTATGCTGGCGGCCAGAATTATTTCATATATATTTTATATGAGTCTGTCGCTTCGGGAGGTCACCGAGAGGTTATCTCGGTTATCCACCTTCGTATCTGCAACCAAGGCCTTTGAATATTCCCTGCTTCTTTATCATTGCAGGAATATCTCCGGGTTCCTTTCTCGTGCTTCGCTGGACTCCTTCCGGTCGGTCAGCAGAGCCTCTGCTGTTGCCATTAGAGCACTCCGCATGGCATGGTTGCAGGCGTCCGAGTTGTGTCGACGGGCACAGCACATACTGGGTAATTCTCCCTGCGACGGAGATCACCTCTTCAATAACGAAGCCTTACGTCAGGTCGCACAGTGCTTCGCTAACCTTCCCAGAGTTAGCAGCCAGCCTAGGGCCCGGCTTCCCCCCGGTGGTGGTAAACGCCCCTCCAGACCCCCGTTCCCTAGGAAGAGGAAATGTCAGCCCTCCACCCACCCTCCAGGCGTGCCCAAGCAAGGGACCTCTCACCCCGGGTTGATGTCCCCGGGCCCGCGCCAGGACTCTCATACTAAGCATTTTTAGGCTCAGGTGGGCGGCTGCCTGCTCTTAACCTCCTTACCAGAAGTTTAGACTAGAGCTCTACTCTGGGGCTCGTCCAGTTGGAAAATGGTTCGGGGACTTATCTAGGGGTTCAGGTCTTCTCCTCCGTGGGAAAGGGAGACCACCTTACGCCGTGATCGCTCTGGCCCACGGTCACCCTACTTACTCTTCGGTACGTCCCCGAACCCCTCTCAGCCAGTATCCTCTTGCTGATTGCTTCCGTACTGGAATTCCCCTCCAGCCGCTATAGTCCCCCTATACTCACCAGGGATATACCCTCATGTCCCCCGATTGTGCGGGGGACAATTTCTACACGCAGGTCCTGGGGACACATTAGGGCCTCCAACCCCTGCGGCGTTCTACCGGACTGATGCTATCCTCCGTCCCCCGCGCTACCGCGCTCTTAGCTCGCCGATCTGCCCTTGCCCTCCGGGAAAGATCCCTCCCCTGACGGATCTTGCGACCACCTCTCCAGGTGGACGTTCTGGGGATCGATGGCAGATCTGCCTTACCTGAGTGCTGCTCATGGAGGCAGGCCCCCCGGCATGCCTGCGTTAGTACCGGAGGGGGCGTCCCCATGTCCACCGGCTTAGATATACTAGATATCACCTGCTTGGCAGGCGCCTTTGGGGGATCCCCACAGTACCTGTTTTTACCGCCTTTTTCCCCCTATGGCCGGTACTCACCCCCCCCCTCCCCCAGGGGTTCCGGCCAGTCCGCCTGCCTATTCCCCGTCGGGCTGCGGACTGGTGGCACCCTACTGCTGTGAAGTCAACAGTCCCCTTTTCAGTTAGGTCCTCCTCCCGGAGGTCCGGACCCTTGTCTCCCTATCTCTCGCTAGGGCAGACTGTGTACCCCTTCTGCTCCGGGGTACACCTCTACTCTTCTCCGGGATAGGCTCTCTAGTTCGGCCTGTCTTCCACTGTTGGTCCTCTGAGTTATGGACTCTACTCCTAAGGGAGTGCTCAGCTTGCCGTGAGCCCCCTGGAAGACCTGCCGTCCTTCTCCTGACCCAGCTGACGCCTGGATCCCATGGCCTTCCGGATTTGGAACTTCCTCCTTGCTGCGGTGAAGTTTCCTTGATGACCTTGCTACTGCGTCTACAGTGCCTTCATCACAGGACTACTTCCGACACCCCGGTGGGTAAGCAGTACAGGGTTCTAAACCATTAATTCATTAGAAACTTAATGTCCGGTAAGCTCTGTATGGTACTAGGTCATTTACTCATTACATGCTTAATGATTCTCTTCATACTCCCTTCCGCCTACTCCCGTAGCTTGGGGTTTTTTTGCTGTATCCTCATGGTACCTGTTCTGCACTCTAAAGACTTGCCTCCGTAGTCTTTGGATTCGCTGTTCCTCTATTCAACTCCTGCCCTCCATCCCTCTGGGGATGCCGGAGATTCAGGCTGGGCAAATGCCATCCCGTCTGGGCTGCGCTTATGGGATCTCCCCGGGCATCCTAAGCTAGGGAGTCCCCACGTGTGAAGACTCATTCCTGCTTGTTCCTGGAGATAGCACAGTTACTTACCTGTAACAGGTGATCTCCGGAACAGCAGGAATTAGTCTTCACAACCCGCCCACCTCCCCTGGGAGTTGTATCTCTCTTTTCTCTATTCCTTCCTCTCCTTCCGGCTCAGCTATGAAACTCAACTGGGGAGAGGCAGTAGGAAGGGCGGGAAGCCACCGCGCAGGCGCGGGGGATGCTCCCAAAGGTTTTCTGATTGGATGCTGGGGAGCATTTTCCCGTGTGGGCTCCGTCGGCGACGTCTCCCACGTGTGAAGACTAATTCCTGCTGTTCCGGAGATCACCTGTTACAGGTAAGTAACTGTGCTTTCCCGGTACCGATTTTGCTCGGTACGGGTATCGGGCTCTGCAGGAGCATCCAGACAGGCGATACTTCGATTCCTCAGAAGAATCTGAGGACTTTGAAAGTTCTGTCGATGCAGCGATGATACTTCCACAGGAGTCCTCCTCCCGTAAACGCAGGATGTCTCCTCCAGAGGACATGTCTTTCCAAGACTTCATCCGAGAGGTGGCTCGGGGCCTGTCCATCACTGTGACCCCTGAGACAGAGCCAAGGGCCAAGGAGTTGGATATTTTACAATATCCCAAAATTCCTAAGGAGGCAGCTACCCTACCCATTCATGAGATTCTATATGATCTCATGTTGAGGATGTGGGAAACACCTCTTACCACCTCTCCTCATTCTCGTAGGTTAGATACTATGTATCGTGTCCCTCCTTGTCCTGACTTCCATAAAACTCCGCTTCCTCACCACTCTATTGTGGTGGAATCTGCTATGAGAAGGATTAGAAGTGCAAAAAGACATGCCTCTAATCCTCCAGGACGTGAATGCAGAACTCTGGATGCTTTTGGACATAGTCTTTCAAGCTTCCATGCTTGCTGCAAGAATCAGTTCCTATAGTCTCTACATGGGAATGTTCCTAAAGGAAGTTACTTATCTACAGACTTTAAGTCCTTTCATCTCTGAGGATAAAAGGCAGGAGTTTCTCACTTGGCTCAAACATGCCCAAGATGTCTCTAAATTCTCCAACCGTGCAGCCTTCGACTTCTTTGAATGTATAAGCAGGGCCTCGGCTATTGCCATAGGTGCACGTAGAATTGCTTGGCTCCAAGCATCTGATTTAGAGCTCTGGGTACAAGATAAATTGGGAAATATCCCTTGTACTGGTGAGAACCTGTTTGGTAAAGATTTGGCAAGAAAAAGCCAATGAAATGGATGCTGAAATTCCACTTTGGATAGACTATCCAAGTCTACTGCTGATCCTGTTAGGAAAAAGTTGTTCAAGAAAACACCTTTTTCTAAAAAGAAAAGATTTTATCCTGCTTATGGTAAGCAGGCATCTTCTGTAGGTTAGTTTTCAACCAAACGTCAGCAACCACCCAAACAGAAGAAAGCAAAGGCTGCTAGGCCTCGACCGGCCCAGCAGCCTCAGCCTCCTCAGGGCCTTTGACTTTCAGCTAGAGAACTTAGCCTTTCTGGCTCTGGAAGGACCAGAACCGTCCACCATTCCAGGAAGGTTATGCCATTTTGCTCCCAGATGGGGGCAAATAACAGCAGAGCGTTGGACACTCTCCATCATAAGAGAGGGGTACAAACTTCATTTTTCAAGCATGCCCCCTCCCACAATAGTGAAGCAGTTCAATTCTCCGACCTCTCTCATCGACCTGTTAGGTCAGGAGGTTACCATCCTTCTTGCCCAAGGGGCAATAGAAGAAGTGCCTCTTCATCAACAGGGCACAGGGTTCTATTCCCCTTATTTTCTTATCCCAAAGAAAACAGGGGGATACAGACCTATCTTAGATCTCAGAGAATTGAACAAATTCCTTGTCAAGGAGAAATTCAAAATGATTTCTCTCGGAGCTCTGCTTCCATACCTTCAGAGTCAGGATTGGCTTTGCTCTCTAGATCTCAAGGATGCATATACCCATGTTCTCATCCATCCAACCCACAGAAGGATCCTTCGGTTCCTGTTTCAAGGAAAGCACTACCAATACAGGGTGCTTCCTTTTGGTCTGGCCTCTGCACCAAGGGTGTTCACGAAATGCATAGCTGTGGTAGCAGCATTTCTACGCAATATGGGAATATTCGTCTTCCCTTACTTGGACGACTGGCTCATTCGAGCTCCAACACAGTCAGAGGCCAGGACTTCTCTATCCTGCACAATGCGTATCCTTCAGTATTTAGGGCTGGTCATAAACATCCCAAAATCCAGTCTAACTCCTACTCAGTCTCTAGAGTTCATAGGAGCCCTGCTGGATACCATAAAGGCAAGGGCCTACCTTCCCCAAGCCCGTTGCCTTCGCTTGGTTCAATTAGCTTCTCAAGCAGTCCTAAAGCCCTTTATAACTACTTGAGAAATGTTAGTTACTAGGCCACATGGCATCCACCGTGCATGTGGTACCGTATGCTCGCCTTCACATGAGGGCAGCTCAGTGGACTTTATCCACCCAATGGACCCAGGCATCAGATTGCCTGTCAGACAAAATAGCAAACACAAGTCGCCTCATTTTGTCTTTCCAGTGGTGGAAGTCCACTCAAAACCTGTTGCTGGGGTCCCCCTTTCAGCAACCCCTGCCCCAAGCAACTCTCACAACAGATGCTTCTCTAGTGGGTTGGGGAGCTCATCTGCAAGACCTCTCCACCCAAGGCACCTGGACTCCACAAGAGAGTTGTCTACATATCAATCTCTTGGAGCTCAGAGCAATCTTCCTTGCTTTGCGAGTGTTCCACACCCTGCTCAGCTACAAAACAGTCCTTATTCATACGGACAATCAAGTAGCCATGTTCTATGTGAACAAGCAGGGGGGAACAGGCTCTCTGTCGCTTTGCAACGAAGCTCTGCGACTGTGGGCCCTCGCCAGAGAGCATCACATTCATCTTCTGGCAGTGTATCTTCCAGGCGTTCAAAACTCTTGGGCAGACAGACTCAGTCGAGTTCTCCTTCCACACGAGTGGTCTCTGCATGCAGACCAGGTGGCCAAGACTTTTCAACTTTGGGGAACCCCGGACATAGACCTCTTTGCAAGTCCGTGGAATGCCAAACTTCCCTGGTTCTGTTCCAGAACTCCGGCTCAGGGAGCTCAGGCAAAGGATGCTTTCCTCCTTCACTGGGGTCAAGACTTCCTGTATGCCTTCCCACCCATTCCCCTAATTCCCAAAACCCTTTTCAAGCTTCAGAGAGACAGAGGCCACATGATTCTCATAGCACCCAATTGGCCACGGCAAGTGTGGTACCCTCTGTTTCTACATCTCTCTCAAGCTCCCTCCCTGGAGTTACGGTCTGCTCCAGATCTCCTATCTCAGGAGAACGGGATGTTATGGCATCCCAATCCCCAGTCCCTGCATCTCAGGGCTTGGTTGCTGAAGGCCTAGATCTCCAAGATCTTCATCTTTCTCAGCAAGTGAAAGATGTTCTTTATGCTTCTAGGAAACCTTCCACTAGACGTTCTTATGCTTTCAAGTGGAAAAGGTTCACTATTTGGTGTTCAGAAAAGGGTCTTAACCCCCTTGCTATACCTCTAGAATCTTTTCTGGAGTATCTCCTCCATTTGTCTAATGCAGGCCTTAAGACAAATTCAGTAAGAGTCCATTTGAGTGCTATTGCAGCTTCTCTTAAACCTCTAAATGGACAACCTATTTCCTCTCATCCTGTTATAGCAAGATTCATGAGAGGCCTCCTAACTAAGCCTCCCATTAGACCATCTCCGGTGGCATGGGACTTGAACCTGGTTCTTGGGCAGCTCATGAAGCCACCTTTTGAACCCTTAGCTACCACCACCTTGAAATTTCTTTCTTGGAAGGTTATCTTTCTCATTGCAATCACATCAGCACGCCGCATTAGTGAATTGCAAGCACTAGTAGCTAATCCACCTTATACAAGGTTTCATCATGACAAGGTCGTCCTTAGGACTCATCCACACTTTATGCCTAAGGTGGTCTCGCCTTTTCATCTCAACCAGGAGGTCTACCTACCTGTCTTTTTTCCAGGACCTCATGCATCAAATGCAGAGAGGAATCTTCATACCCTGGACTGTAAAAGAGCTCTGGCTTTTTACTTACAAAGGACACAGCAACATAGGAAGTCCTCTCAACTCTTTGTTGCTTTTGACCCTTCTCATTTGGGACTGCCAGTCTTCAAGAGAACACTATCTAACTGGATTGCTCAGTGTATTTCTTTCGCCTATCAGAGTAAGAACCTTTCTCTGGAGGGCCATGTCACAGCTCACAATGTGAGAGCCATGGCAACCTCAATGGCTCATCTGAACTCTGTGTCTATTGACGACATCTGTCGAGCTGCCACCTGGGCCTCTATTCATACCTTCACAGCCCATTACTGCTTGGACAAGGACTCCCACCGGGATGCCTTGTTTGGTCAGGCTGTTCTCAAACACCTGTTCCATACTTAATCAACTCCTACCCACCATCCCTGATAGGATGTCAAAGATCCATGGGGGGAAGTGGAGCCCTTCTCAGGGACACACAACTTCTAGGGTCTCTCCCTGGCACCTAAAGCTAGGGAGTCCCCATATGTGATGACTAGATTCCTGCTTGTTCCTGGAGATAGCATAGTTACTCACCTGTAACAGGTGATCTCCGGGAACAGCAGGAATTTAGTCCTCACAACCCACCCACCTCCCCTAGGAGTTGTATCTCTCTATCTCTTTCCTTTCCACCTCTCTCTCTTTTTGTCTCCGCTTTAAAACTCAACTGGATAGAGGCAGTTGGGAAAGGCGGGAAGGCAGCACGCAGGCGCTGTGGGATGCTCCCAAAAGCTTTCTGATTGGATGCTGGGGAGCGTTCCCGTGCAGGCTCCGTTGGTACCGACGATACCCATATGTGAGGACTAAATTCCTGCTGTTCCCGGAGATCACCTGTTACAGGTGAGTAACTATGCTTTTTCCAGGAACAAGCAGGAAGTCAGTCCTCACTTATGGGGTGACGTAGGGACCGACGGAACCCGTGCAGAGCAATTCACCAGCTTTCAAAGAAAGCCTTTGGGTTTGCTGCCACACATGCATGGTCCTCCCCCCCCCCCCCCCCCCCCAACGGTGCCATCTTGCTCAGTCTCCCTTTTTCCGCGGAGCCCTTCGGACACACGTCCTCGTTCCTCAGATAAAGTGTTTCATTTTTGGCCTTTGGGCCATGTGTTTTTCCAGTTGCACCAGTCCTCTTCTGTCCTCCCCTTCTCTCCTTTTTTCCTCGAGCAAGGAGATATCCTTCATCAAAGTTTTTTTTCCTTGCGGGCTTCGTGCCCTTTTTTCTCCTAACTGCTGGCAGCAAAGTTTTTTTTCTTAGTGGGGGTTCTTTTTGCCCCTATGGCCACCAGTTTCAAAAAATGCGACAGATGCTCCAAGAACGTGTTGCTCACAGACACCCATGACTGTTGTCTTCGGTGACTTGGGGCCGACCATGACCCGGAGCTCTGCTCTTTTTGCAAGAAAATGTCCTCCAAGGCCCTGCTCAGTCGTAAGTAGAAGTTCGATGACATTTTCTGGAAGATGGCCCCAGAATCCTCGGCGGCACCCTCTGTCGTCCCTCCGCTGGTGGGATCTTTACTTGAATCCTGATAGACCAATCCAGGACCCGCCCTGGGAAAACTACTTCTACAGGTTTGGGAGCCCTGATGCCTTTTAACTGCATTATCAGTATCTGTGCCTGATGCAGAGCCAAGTATGGTAAGAGAGCCAAAAAGTGTTCATACAGAATTACTGTTGATGCTTTTCAGTATTTATTTCCAGTCTTGCTTCTGCTTAGGAAGTGTCATATTGGCTACTCTTAATGCTGCACCAACATATGTACTAGTGATGATATCTTTGAAAGCTGTTTCAGTCTGCCTTCACCTGCTAGCTGGCCTGGTCTAGCAGGATTCAAGGAAAGGAAATTAACAGATATGTAAAACTTCTAATAGCTGATAAATGATATGATTGTGAATGCTAGTTAATGGCCCGTATCCTTTCTGCATCTGTATACGTAATGTAAGCACAGGTGGGGCCAGTTTTCATCCACCTGCTTTATAGGTTACCACATTTTGTTAATCATATGGATGAATTAGGATGTGCTGTCACTTGGAAGCAAAGGAAATGATGATTCCGAAGCACAGTGGAGAATGCAATGGGTCCTTTTAGCCACCAAGTACTGATGTCGTCTTAGTTTCTAGTTTGACAACGTGAGCATTTGTAATTATGTAATCTTATTTACCGTAATTCATGCTGTGTGTACCTCTAACCCTTCCTGGTGCAGTGAAAGGGTGATAGCATTGCAGTAGAAGTTTGTGAGGGGGAAAAAGTGGTGACTCAAAAGGCAACCTGAAAATGCTAAACTACAAAAGTGGGAGTCAGGCTAATGATCTAGAAATGCATAGGTGAGGGAAGATGAGGTCCCTCCATGCAGCTTGGCATGATTGCTGGCCAGACTGTTTCATGAATTTCTAGAGGACTAACATTGTTGTCTTAGAACATTCAGGTTTTCAGGCTGTCCCTAATGAATATGCATGAGATACATTTGAATACAAGGGGCAGTGCATGCAAATGCATCTCATGCATATTTATTAGAGAGCCTGAAAACCTGAATGGTATTTGGCCCTCCAGGACTGGAGTTGGAAACCTCTGGTCTAGTGCATAATGTGCTCTGAGAAGCCTTGGCAAGAGACCAGAAATCAATGGTAGAAGTTCTCAAAACTGGAAAGCAGCTCAACCAGCCAGCCTTGCAGAATATAGAGCCTGAGCAGGTCATGAGCCAGAGATGGTATTTACAAGTCAGTGCCCCAGATGGACTCCTTTAAGCAAAACCTAGGGTGCCATTTTACAGAGAGGAAACAGCAAGGAGTGAAGAGGTAAGTTTGCAGAGGAAGGAAACCACTTGCTTCTAAATTGCATATTAATACGTAATAGTGTGGCAGGATCCAGAATTATTTTATTGGTTTTCAGTTGTTTGAGCTCTGGAACTGCATTTGCTAATGGAGTTGGTGCAGCAGAGGGAGCCTGGTTTAGCCTGTTTGAAAAGAAATGGGGGAAAAAGCTTTTTGATGTAGAGCAGAAATATTTGGGGGATTGGAATGAGAAGGCAAATTAAGAATTGATGTCAGGGGGATGGTATGCAAAGGAAGTCTTACCTCAAAGGATTGGAAAATCACCAGACTTGCATTTTAAGATGTTATACAAACCAGGATAATTTTGGTATATATGTCTATCATTTTATTTGTAAGTAAGAGACCTTAGTCAATATAGTTTATTTTGTAAAAATCATTAGACCCAGCGATTCAAACCACTTGAGAGCCTGGTGGTTAGCAATTTGTGCTTACAAACTAAAATGCTAAAATGTTTGGGTTAAATTCCTAGCTCTGGCTCCTGCGTATTATGCAGACATAGCTGAAGTATTGGCCACAGCACCCCCCCCCCCCCCAGGAAAAAAACTAACAAAGTACTGTCTTTACTGGCCAACCAAAGAGACAAAGAGACGTGTTGGATGTTTTTTAAAATATGCTGTTCTCACAGGGGATGGAATTTGATTTAATGTTTAATATTATGTGCCTCATATCGGCATGAAAGAGTATTCTAATTCAGAATAAGCATTCAAGTACAATACATAGTTAAAAACAATCATATTGACTATCCTCTGGAATAACCTTCCTGACAACATTCGTTTACTGTCAGACATAAAGGAATTTAGAAAAAAACTGAAAACCCATTTATTCTCATTACACTACAAAGGAGCAGAATCTAACCAGACTACACAAAGAGACACAGGTTAACAACCATACTACAAATATCTATAACTACGTGCTTTGAAGTTTAGAATAATGTATACAACCACAAGTGATAAATGATATAATTTGTAAATATCTACAATGTATATAAGTTCTAATAGTTTAATGTTCAAACTTTTATATTGTTCTAATAGTTTAATGTTCAAACTTTATATTGTACCTGTATCTAATTCCACCTGTTCTATGTAAAATGACTTGGTATGATATTACCCATACCATATTACATACTGTTCATTGTAAACCGCACTTGATACTTGGGAAAGAGCGGTATAGAAATAATTGTTAAATAAAATAAATAAATAAATAAATGTGTTATAAGACAATACAATCCACTTTTCTTTTTTGTTTATTTTCCCTCTTCTTATCAGACAGTATTATTTGCATTTTGTTTATTTGGAGGTTTTTTTTGTAGTGCTATTGCAGTCCTTTCCTGATGTTATCTTATTTGTTTATATGTAAGTACTATTGTATGGTTGTCTGCTGGTTCTGTTTAGTATGTAAGCTTCTGAGATGCATGCCCTCAGGTGGTTACTAGCGATATTGGAAATATTCTAATAGAATAAAAATACTTAGATGTTCAGTCAAATGGCTGAACTGCCAATGTCAGCCCCATTAAGTTTGGCTTAAAAACATCATGACCTAAGATAATTATGCTCTTTACTACAGGAATCTGGTTTCATAGATAAGGGACTTGTTTTTTTGTTTGGTAAGTTAGTAACATGAAGTGGAAAAGTGGAGAAGCGATGTGATGAGAGAGGTCATAGAAATAGTGTGCATCGGTATGATGTGATCAGTGTATTTTAATATTTAAAAAAAAAAGGAACTTCTGTTACTAATCAGAGGCAGGCTAAATGGCTTTGTGAATGAGAGGGAGCTACTGCAGCTGTGGCTCAGGGCAATTACCTGTGCTGGTTCACAGTGGAGATGGGTGGGGGAGGGGGAAGGTCGGAAAGGAGCAAAGACAACAAAAAAGCATATAATAAAAAGAGCTGAGGGGGAAGAGTAGGAGATGCTGATATTGTAAGTCTTTAGAGGAATTTTTGACTGTGGTTTGGTCGCCGATCTTTTAAATTTCCTTATAAGGCAGCTGCAGGTCTCTTACCCTGCCTGGACCTACATCACATCAGATCAATGGGTTCTGGAATTAATTCGTGAGGGCTTTGTCCTTGAGCTGGCACAGCCTCTCTCAGTCACTGTTAGATTTTACATGCTAGGCACTCAGAAAGGCACAGGTGGTGGCAGACACTCTCAAGCGACTGTGCCAACTCGAGTCTGTGCTAAGCATTCCTTTGAAGGAATGGGGCCAGGGGCATTGCATTTACTTCATGGTGCCCAAGAAGGAAGGAACTTTTCAACCAATATTGGATCTAAACAGGTAAACTGAGGCTTCCGTGTGCCTCATCTTCACATGGAAACTTTGTGTGGTCAGTCATTGTGATGTTGGGATAAGGAGAGCTTTTGACCACTTTGGATCTCTTGGAGGGCTATTTGCATACTCCTGTTTGGCCAGAGCATCAGCAGTTCCTGTGGTTCACGGGGTCTAAGGGTCCTTTTCAGTTTCCAGTGTTCATCTTCAGGATGGTAATGGCTCTCAGGACGTTTACCAAAGTCATGGTGGTAGTGGCGGCAGTAGCATTGCATAAAGGAGTAAACCAACACCTCCTCTCTCTCGATGATTCACTGATATAAGCAAAGTGAGCTCAAAAGAGTCACTTGACCACGCGGCATGTAGTGGCCTTTCTTCAGCAGTTGGGCAGGGTTATCAATTTTGTCAAGAGCAGATTGGAGCTGACAGTCGCTGGAGTATCTGGGGGCTCTGTTCGACACAAGAACAGGCAAGATGTTACTGATGTAGAGCAGATTGCAAAAACTGTAGAACCAGTTGCAGGCATCATTACAGATGAGATTTTCTCTGGCATTGGACTATCTGCAGGTAATGTGCTTCATGGCAGCAATATTGGACTTAATCCCATTTGCCCAAGCACACATACTGTCTCTTCAGCAGGTGTTATACAGATAATTGACACAGGCACAATCTCTGTGGCAGAGGCTCCCATTGCGAGGGAAAGCCAGAAAGGATCTATGCTGATGGCTGGCCTCTGACGTTGATGGCAGGAATGCCGCTGAAAATGCCAAACTGGTGGTGATTATAATGGATGTTAGCCTAAGTGGTTGTGGAGTGCGCTGTCAGGCCCATGTAACTGGGGCAGTAGTGTCTGGAGTAGAGCAGTTGGAAACATGTGCAACCTCCTTGGCACTCAAAGCTGCTTTGGCACTAGTCCAGCACAAGGTAGTGCGAATCTTGTCAGACAATGCAACTATGATGGCATACATAAATCAGTAGGGGGCACACAGTTTTGCCCTAGCCGAAGAGGTAGCTCTGATGCTCGAGTGGGCAGAAACCCACTTGCTGGTGCTGTCAATGGCTCTTGTGGCTGGAAAGGAAAACGTGCAAGCCGATTCTCTGTTGCAATTGCTTGGATCCAGGGAAATGGTTGCTCGTGGAGTGGCTGTTTCAGCTAGTCATGGAGCACTGGGGCTTGCCTATAGTTGATCTTATGGTGACAGTAGTCAGTGCTAAGGTAGTTGGCAGTGAGAGAAGATGTTGGAGGGCCTGGAAACTTTGGTCCTGAGCTGGCCTTGGAAGGGGGTATTATCTGTTTCCCCTGTGGCCTTCATAGGTTGAATGGTGCAGAAGGTAGAGATGCATCAGGTCTGTTGCTCATGGTGGTGCCAGACTGGCCATGGAGATCATGCTATGCGGATCATGTCTGCCTGATGGTGTAGGACCTGTTTCTGTTGGCAGTGGTATCCAATCTCCTGTGCTAAAGTCAGTGCCAAGCAGCAGGTGTCCCACTTCCATATAGGGTCCCTCCAGTTGATTGTTTCTTTTCTCCTTGGATCTTGCCAAAGCATACCTCCATATTCCTATCCAGGAGCAGCATTATTGGTTCTTCCACATCTGTATCCTGGGCCATCATTTCCAGTTTTCATGCTCTTCTTTTTCAGCTAATCATGGTGCCTTTACATCTTCTTGAAAGGCATAGTGGTGGAGGTGGCATCATTTCTGCACAAGCAGAGAATCCAGGTGCATATGTACCTAGACTGACTGACTGATTTGGTCTGACTCCATGGAGAGTCCAGACCAGATATGGTTCTGGTGATTCACTAGCTGGAACAGATGGGGTTGGCAATAAACTATCCAAAGAGCAGCCTCATTCCCACCCAAGACATTGGAATATCCTAGGGTTTTTTGGGCTGAGAGTTTCTCATTCTAGAGGGGTTGGACAAGCTGCAGCAGCAGCTTAGGGAGTTTTTCAAGTAGCTCTTGGAATTTGTGGCGTTGACTCTGGAGCTAGCACCATGGATCAGAATCACCTTCTGGCTCACTGGTCTCCCTGCTCCCAGTTAATCGATTGAGGTCTTAAAAAAAAATTCATTGGCCAAAAAATAAAAATAAAACATTAAAATTTTGGATGAAGACAGAATCCTCAAGTGACTATTGAAAGCAGCTGGCGAAGCAAATAAAACCCTTTGAAATCCTAAATTAGATATTTGATCCTAAGAAAGCATCACTTCAATATAAGCTACTCTGAAATATGTTTACACCCTTTAACTGCTTTTCTACCAGTGTCTTCTGGAATCAAATTTGAAGGTTTTCCTTTTTGTCAAATGTGAGCATTTATGCTATATCTCAATAAAATCTGTCACCAACGTGAGGTCTGGTTTTATAAAATGGTCCTGAATCAAAAATTAGATAAAAATTTGATCCCCTGACTCCAGGTATTGACCTGTATTTCTGTAGATAGGGTAGTTTTCAGTTCTAGTTCCACCACCCTCTAAATTTAAGGATGGGAGGGAAAAAAGAGAGAGGGAGACTGGACAGAATTGGCTGCAAGGAGAGAGATGGAGAGGCTGAGTCTACTGGAGATAGTGGGTTCAGGCTTGATGCTGAGCGGAGGGGGTCTGGAAAGGATGTATGTGTGAGGGGGTGGGATCCCTGAACATTTTGGAGGTTAATAAGAGGTCCACAAAACCAAAAGGTTTTGGGAGCCTCTGTTATAAATCATTGCCACCATTGCTCTCGGGATATAATGAACCGGACCAGTAAAGCTAAACGCCTCTGTTCCTGTTCCCTGTTAATATGCTCTTTAGTGGTTGTCATTGATCAGTGTGGTTTCATTTCTAACTGTCCACATCTAAGTGATGGCAATTTCTCCACCTGGCAATCTGTATTATCTCTCCCACTGGCTTCCTCTCCAGGTTATACAGCAGCTGTGAATTCAGAATGACATCAAAGCATATGTTGATAATTACTGGGTTGGAGCTTATTCAACCTCACAGATGGCAGATTTTAGATTGTTTTAAGATCATCTAGGGCTTTGGTTTTCACTCCCAGTCCTGAAGGGCCACCAGCAGGCCAGGTTTTCAGGATATTGCTAATGAATATGCATGAGGGAGATAGTGGGCATGCAAATCTGGTATTCATCAGTGATATTCTGAAAACCTAGATCAGAGGTCAGATCATGTAAGATTTCCCATAGCCACAGATGTATAAAAACCTTTAAAAGTTTTCTTAGCAAATCAGATTTGGTTATCCTTAAGGAAAGTGGCGTGAAGGGGTTGCATTTTACTACTGCTGATACACTTTTCTTACTGCATAGGAAATATACAGTGGCATAGAATTCTAAATTTTTTAAATACGTTTTACTAATAAGGCCTTTTTTTTCTTGTTGGATTTAATAAGCCTTTTTTTTGTTTTGGGAAGAGGGGAGGGGACATTTTACTTCCTATTTCTTTGGGCTTCCTCTCAGTGGTACGTGGGGTTAAGATTTGGTGATGTTGGTTGACAGGCGTTGACATTGATGCAGCGACACTTAACAATTTGCCACTGGCAGGAGATTTTATTCCACTTATGTTGTATAGTCTTCCGTTTCGTTCAGCCCAGTCAATACAGCAACATTTCTTGGCCAGGAGTGTCTTAACTCTGCAGTCATGGGCTTTTTGCCCAGTCACTTGGTGTTGCTGCTTTGTGGGGACCGGGCCGTCGTCCTTCACAGTGACTGTGAACACTGCAGCAAGCACAGGAAGGAAAATCCCTGACCTAAGACTTGAAGCCAGCTCCTCTGCAGAGCAGCGCCAGCACTAGCCATTGCGTCACCAAGTTAGTTCCTCCAGATTAGTGAAAAGGATGTTGTTAAACCTTTCTACTTCACCGGTCGTAAACTCACTTTGATCACTTCCCTGAACTTCTGTGCTTCTTTTGATATGGCCCCTAATGCTTCTGCCTTATGTTCTACTGTGCCCTTTTGTTCTCGGTCTTCTTGGACTGATTTTTGCTACTGGTTTCTCTTACTTCCTTTCGTTTGTGCCTCTGCCTGCTTTTTTTCCCCCCATTTAAAAACATCTTTTGGTACCATGGTGAATGCAGTTTGACTGCTTGTAAATAACAGAATATCATAGTAAATGACAGATAAAGACTAGTGTGGAATATTTATGACAGCACAGAGCTTTTCCTTTTTGAGTGTTCAATAGGTTAAACACTAAACTTGGGTGTAAGCTTGTGCAAGTGAACTGCAACCCTCCCTTGATCCCTCTGTTCCTTCACACTGGCACCCCGTGTCCAACCTCCCTTTTCTGGCCAAGTTACTAGAACGTTTTGTTTTTATGCAACTCAACTCACACATAATGCCCTCCACCCTCGACAGGCAGGTTTTCGGCAAGGGCATAGTACAGAAACTGTTCTTCTGGCCCTTTTGAACGAGGTCCATGTTGCCCATGACTGAGGGGTTCTGTTCTTTCTCCCCTGCTGTTTAACATTTTCCTCGCTCCTTTACCCCTACTAATCCAACAGTACCCCATCTCCTCTTATATTTATGCCGATGACATTATCCTTCTTTTTCATACTTCACCATTACAATTGGACATCTCCCAGCTTAATCAATGCCTCTCTCACGTTGCCAGCTGGCTCTCAGCTAATTTCCTCCATCTGAACCCCTCAAAATCCACAGCAATGTGGATTTCCCTGAGCGGCTCATGTCTGACTGTTGCCCCGCAGATTAATTCCATCCCAATTCCCCTCGTCACCTCTTTCCAGTATCTGGGGGTAATTCTAGACTCATCCCTCTCTTTTCACAGTCACTTAGCCACTCTCACTCGCCGGTCTTTCGCAGCCCTATGACAAATTAGGGCTGTCCGTTCTATCCTCCCTACAAGTTCTTTGACCACATTAGTCTTGGCCCTGGTCATTAGCAGGCTTGATTACTGCAATGTCTTTTTAGCCAACCTTCCAGCTTACCAGCTCCAACGCCTTCAGTTAATACAAAACACAGCCGCTCGTCTCATCACCTTTGCTCGTCGTTTTGATCATGTTACTCCCATTCTCTATCAACTTCACTGACTACCTCTCCATTTTCGGTTCCAATATAAGTTTCTCATTCTGACTCATAAAGCCATTTAAACTGCCACCCCTCTTTATCTATCTGACCTCATTGCACTTCACACACCATATCGCCAGCTTCGTTCCCTGCATACCAATCGTCTGTCCCTACCCTCCCCATCACAGGCACATTTGGAACAAACCCGTCTATTCAGCCTTCTTTTTCCTTAGTCCCGCACTTTGGAATGCCCTACCACCTTCCCTCCGTTTAGAATCCTCTTATCCTAAGTTTAAAGAGCTACTGAAAACCCATCTATTCCAACAGGCTTTCGACATCCCTCCCAACATCCCCCCCCTAAGTATTTGTTTATGTATAGTATGGTTTGTTTTAACTCTGCCTATTCTGTTCTTTCTTTCTTTCCTATTTTTATTATGGCATTCCGTTTCCTTAGTTTTAATTGTGTAGACTTTTTTATTTTATTGTAAACCGCTTTAATGCTTTGGCCAAAGCAGTATATAAAATGGAGAAATAAAGATAACGATAAAGATAACTGGTTCTAGCCTGCCCTTGTGCTTGTATTTTTAACTTTATTGAATAAGTGTTGATTTCATAATACACTTTTTCTGCAAGCTAAAGAGCCACCTAAACCTATAAGTCCTTTAAAACAGAACTCAAAACTTATCTGTTTAGATTGGCGTTTGACCTTCTCCCCCCCCTGTCTTTGTCCCCCTCCCCCCTTCCTTGACGATGTATTTTTAAGCAATTTGCTTATCTCCAGGAACAAGCAGGAATAAGTCCTCACATATGGGTACGTCGGTACCGACGGAGCCTGCGCGGGAAAGCTCCCCAGCTTCCCAGAAGAAAGCTTTTGGGAGCCTCCCACAGCGCATGCGCACTGCCTTCCCGCCTTTCCTGACCAACTCTCCTCAGTTCTTCTTCTTTTCCGCGGAGCCAGCAGGTCGTGTTCCTGTCACCGCTGAAGAAGTTCTTATTTTAATTTGTTTCTTTAGTCGCGTGTCTGCCTTACCCGACTCCATACCGGTACCGCCGGTCTTTTTTTCTTTTTACTTTTCAAAAAAAAAAAATTTTCTTTTCCCTACTTGATGAAAATTTTCTCCCCTTAGGCCTCTAGGCCTGGAGAAAATTTTTCCCTCATGGAGAAACCAGCTTCTGGTTTCAAAAAATGCACCAAGTGTAGCGGTACCATCTCAGTCACCGACACACATAAATGGTGTCTTAAATGTTTGGGGCCTGACCACTCCATACCGTATTGCCAGTCCTGCTCCCTGATGTCTAAACGTGGCTTACAGAACCGAGCAGCCAAGTTTCATATGCTGTTTTCCACAGATACTCCAGCATCGACATCTTCCAGGTCTTCCTCTCCTGATGGATCTCAGGTAACCAAACATTCTTCTGGCAGGTCCTCAAAGGGCAAATCTCCCTCCAAGTATTGAGATGCCCCCGGGCTTGACCCTGAGGACCCTGCCCCAGCCAAACAACCCTGGCGGGAAGCTCCGGCTTCCAAAGCTCCTCCTATGGGGTTACAGGTTGCCATCGATGGCACGGCCTCGACCGATCACCTGTTAGACTGCTCTGGGGTACCGGCACACTCTTCCGGTACCGACATCCAGGCAGTCGTGGCGTCTATGGATCATACAGTTCAATCCATGCAGCAGGCCATAATGGCTTTTATTAAGGCTGCGACGCCCACGGTACCGCACCAAGCGGTACCGACCTCGGTTCCGGTACCGCAACCGATACCGGTACCCAGGGCATCCACATCGACCAGGATACCGGTTCCGGTTACCGGTTCCGGGGCTTTTCCCGATACCGATCCGATACGCTTATCGATCCCTGGAAGCAAACAGACGATACTTCCAGTCTTCTGATGATTCCGATTCATCGGATGACTCTCCTGAAGTATCTCTTACTCTTCCTGAGGAGCCCTCTTCTCCAAAGAGGAGAATGTCTCCTCCAGAGGATTTGTCCTTTCAAGACTTCATCATGGAAGTAGCTAAAGGACTCTATTTCAGTAACCTCTGAAAAAGAACCTAGAGCAAAAAAGTTAGACATTTTGGGATACTCTAAGGTTCCCAGAGAGGCAGTCACCTTGCCAATTCATGAAATTCTCCAAGAACATTTGCTTGAATTGTGGGAGACTCCTCTCACCCTTTCTCCTCATTCTCGTAGATTGGACACTATGTACCGTGTCCCTCCTTCTCCTGGTTTTCGAAAAACTCAGCTTCCTCACCATTCTATTGTGGTGCAGTCAGCTATGAAGAGGATAAAGAGTACCAAAAGACACTCTTCTACTCCTCCAGGAAGAGAATGCAGGACCTTGGATGCTTTTGGTAGAAAAATCTTCCAAGCTAGCATGCTTACTGCCAGAATCAATTCATACAGCCTTTATATGGGTATGTTTCTGAAGGAGGTTGCAGAAAAGCTGCACAACTTTCTCCCTTTTATTCCTGAAGATAAAAGGGAAGAATTCCTTCTTTGGCTTAAGCATACGCAAGACATTTCAAAGTTTTCCAACAGGGCAGCCTTTGATTCCTTTGAGGTTGCCAGCAGAGCCTCAGGAATTGCTATAGCTGCTCGTAGAATTGCTTGGCTCCAGGCTTCTGATCTAGAACCCTGGGTTCAAGATGGTTTAGGAAATCTACCCTGTACAGGTGAAAACCTATTTGGCAAAGAGTGACAAATTAAAGCCACTCAAATGGACGCAGAAAATGCTGCTCTTGATAGACTTTCTAAGTCTACCTCCACTCCAGCCAAGAAAAAAATCTTTTAAAAAGTCTTTTTACAAGAAGGGCAGATTTCCTTCCACTTCTGGTCAACAGTCTTCTGCAGGTCGATTTGCTACTAAGCGTCAGCAACCCAAACAGGCCAGGCCTAAACCTGCAGGGGCTGCTGCAACCCAGCAGTCCCAAGCCCCTCAGGGGTTTTGACTTAGTGCTAGAGAACTTAACCTTTCTGGCTCTACAACAGCCAGAACCTCTCACCATTCCAGGAAGGTTGGCTCATTTTGCTCCCAAATGGGAGCAAATCACATCAGAGCAGTGGACCCTCTCCATCATCAGAGAGGGCTACAAACTTCATTTCTCAGACCTTCCTCCCTACACCATGGTGAAACATTTCAATTCTCCCACATCTCTCCTCGATCTTCTGGATCAGGAGGTAACCTCCCTTCTGGCCCAGAGGGCCATAGAAGAAGTTCCTCTTCTTCAACAGGGGTCAGGTTTTTACTCCCCCTACTTTCTCATCCAAAAGAAAACAGGGGGATACAGACCTATTCTATATCTCCGAGAATTGAACAAATTTCTGTACAAGGAGAGGTTCAAGATGCTCTCTTTAGGCACTCTCCTTCCATACCTACAGAGTCAGGATTGGCTTTGTTCTCTAGATCTCAAGGATGCGTACACCCATATACTCATCCATCCATCCCACAGAAAATTTCTACGCTTTCTGTTCCAGGGAAAACATTACCAATACAGAGTCCTTCCTTTCGGTCTGGCCTCTGCCCCAAGAGTGTTCACCAAATGCATGGCAATAGTTGCATTTCTGCGCACTCTGGGAATCTTTGTCTTCCCATATCTGGACGACTGGCTCATCCGAGCTCCATCCCAGTCAGAAGCCCAAATTTCCCTGAGCACTACCAGGTGCATTCTGCAGTATCTGGGACTTGTGGTAAATCTCCCAAAGTCTCAGCTCATCCCTACTCAGTCCCTAGAATTCATAGGGGCCTGGTTGGACACCACTACTGCAAGAGCCTATCTTCCCCAGGCTCGTTGCCAACGTCTGGTGCAGTTAGCCTCCCAGATTCAGTCAAAGGACCACTTCACTGCCCGGGAGATGCTACAACTACTAGGCCACATGGCTTCCACAGTACATGTGGTACCCTATGCTCGTCTACACATGAGAGCAGCTCAATGGACTTTGTCCACCTAGTGGACTCAAGCATCAGGAGCTCTCTCAGACCAAATAGCAAACTCCAAACGTCTCCTTTGGTCTCTCCAATGGTGGATGTCCACTCAAAATCTGTTGTTGGGGTCCCCCTTCCAACCCTTGTTGCCCCAAGCAATCCTCACAACAGATGCCTCCCAAACAGGTTGGGGAGCTCATCTGCAAGACCTCTCCACCCAAGGCACTTGGTCCCCACAGGAGACCTCTCTTCATATCAACCACTTGGAACTTCAAGCAGTGTTCCTAGCTCTCAAGGTCTTTCATACCCTCCTCAGCTACCAGACAGTCCTCATTCAAACGGACAATCAGGTAGCCATGTTTTACATAAACAAGCAAGGAGGAACAGGCTCTCTGTTGCTTTGCAACGAAGCTCTCAGATTATGGGCCTTCGCCAGAGAGCATCAAATCCATCTCCTGGCGGTATACCTCCCAGGAATTCAAAACTCTTGGGCGGACAGACTCAGTCGAGTTCTGCTCCCACACGAATGGTCCCTGCACATGGATCAGGTACTCAGAATCTTTCAGGAATGGGGTACCCCGGACATAGACCTATTTGCAAGTCCGTGGAATGCCAAACTTCCCCGGTTCTGTTCCAGGATTCCGTGTCAGGGAGTTCAGGCCAAGGATGCCTTCCTCCTTCATTGGGGTCATGGCTTCCTGTATGCCTTTCCACCCATTCCTTTGATCCCCAAGACTCTGTTCAAACTTCAGAGGGATCAAGGGTATATGATCTTCATAGCTCCACGCTGGCCACGCCAAGTGTGGTACCCTCTACTTCTGCATCTTTCCCAAGTCCCCTCCCTGGACTTGGGAGCTGCTCCAGACCTTCTGTCTCAGGAGGAGGGGACTTTGTGGCATCCAAACCCCAAGTCCCTTCACCTCAGAGCTTGGTTACTGAAGGCCTAGACCTTCAAGACTTCAATCTTTCGCAACAAGTGAAGGATATCCTTCATGTTTCCAGGAAACCTTCCACTAGGCGTTCCTATGCTTTTAAATGGAAGAGATTTTCCATTTGGTGTGCTCAAAAGGGTCTTGACCCTCTAGCACTTCCCCTGAATTCTCTATTAGAATATCTCCTGCATCTTTCCAATGCAGGCCTTAAGACGAATTCCGTAAGGGTCCATTTAAGTGCTATTGCAGCATCCCTTAAGCCTATCAATGGACAACCTATTTCCTCTCATCCTCTTATTGCCAGATTCATGAGAGGCCTAACCTTAACTAAACCTCCCATTCGACCTCCTCCGGTGGCATGGGATTTAAACTTGGTTCTTGGTCAGCTTATGAAGCCACCTTTTGAACCCTTAGCCACTACCTCCTTGAAATTTCTTTCCTGGAAGGTTATTTTCCTTATTGCAATCACTTCTGCTTGCCGCATTAGTGAGCTGCAGGCCTTAGTGGCTAATCCACCTTATACAAGGTTCCATCATGATAAGGTAGTCCTTAGGACAAATCCTCACTTTATGCCTAAAGTGGTTTCACCTTTTCATCTTAATCAAGAGGTATATTTACCTGTCTTTTTTCCAGCTCCTCATGCATCCACTGCAGAGAGGAACCTTCATACTCTAGATTGTAAAAGAGCTCTTGCTTTTTACTTACACAGGACACAGCAACATAGAAAGTCTTCCCAGCTTTTTGTTGCTTTTGATCCTTCTCATCTAGGACTTCCAGTCTCTAAAAGAACACTGTCCAATTGGATTGCTCAGTGTATTTCTTTTGCTTACCAGAGTAAGAACCTTTCTCTGGAAGGCCATGTCACAGCTCACAATGTGAGGGCTATGGCCACCTCTCTGGCTCATCTTCATTCTGTATCCATCGATCAGATCTGTCAAGCAGCCACCTGGGCCTCGGTTCATACCTTCACAGCCCATTACTGTTTGGACAAGGACTCCCGCTGGGATGCCTTGTTTGGTCAGGCTGTCCTCAGACACCTGTTTCATTCTTGAACAACTCCTGCCCTCCTTCCCTGAATGGATGCCTGAGATCCATAGGAAGACGAGGAACCTTTCAGGGTCTCATACCTTGGGGATCTCCCGGGCATCTTAGCTAGGGAGTCCCCATATGTGAGGACTTATTCCTGCTTGTTCCTGGAGATAGCACAGTTACTTACCTGTAACAGGTGATCTCTGGGAACAGCAGGAATTAGTCCTCACAACCCACCCACCTCCCCTAGGAGTTGTATCTCTCTCTCTCTATCTTTCCTTTCCTCTCTCTCTCTATTGTCTCAGCTTTAAACTCGAACTGAGGAGAGTTGGTCAGGAAAGGCGGGAAGGCAGCGCGCATGCGCTGTGGGAGGCTCCCAAAAGCTTTCTTCTGGGAAGCTGGGGAGCTTTCCCGCGCAGGCTCCGTCGGTACCGACGTACCCATATGTGAGGACTAATTCCTGCTGTTCCCAGAGATCACCTGTTACAGGTAAGTAACTGTGCTTTCTGTCCTTTCTCTCTCACTTCTCTATTACTTTTATTTTAAATGGCGTTCCTTTCCTGTTTCCACACAGCCTGTATTTTTAACGATTGTAAACCGCTCAGATGCCTTTGGTGTTGGGCGGTATAAAATTTTTTAATAAACATAAACCTCATTTTATACAGATGTTACAACTGTGGTCAACATTATTGGCACACTTGCATTTTATGCATGCTGTATACAATATCTTGAGAAATAATTGGAAATATTCCAACTTTGTCATAATATTTAATGGTATGTTCAAAGTTATACAATAAAAAAATGACGTCTGTGCAACTTAGATGTACTCCCTTCTGAGAAAAAAACAAAATATGACCTGGACAGGATTAATGGCATCCTTTTCAACTGCAGTTTGTTCCAGCTCATGAAAGTTTCCAGGATTCTTTTTATTGATAGAATATTTCAGCTCTTTCCAAAAGTTCTTGATTGGAATGACATCAGGATTAGTTGCTGGTCAGTTTAAAACGGTTCATTTGTTTCTTTTTAACCATTCTTTTGTACTTTTGGATGTCTGTTTTGGGTCATTGTCCTGCTGGAAGACCCATGACCTTCGACCCAGACCTAGCTTTCTAACACTAGGTAGCACAATTCGTTCCAAAATACTTTGGTAGTCCTCTGACTTAATGAGACAGCAAAACAGCCTCACAACATTATGAAATCTCCACCATATTTAACTGTAGGAAGGGCATATTTTTGTCCTTATAAGCTTCATTTCTTTGCCTGTAAGTGTACCACTGGTCTGCATTGCCAAAGAGCTCATGTTTGGTTTCATCTGTCCACAGAACATTCTCTCAGAAGGACTGTGGTTTCCCAAGGTGTGTTTGGACAAAGATCAGGCATGCCTTTTGATGTCTGTCTTTGAGTAGTGGTGTCCTCCTTGGCCTTCGACCATGAAGTCCTCCTTTGTTTAGTACGTGGTGTATGGTGTTGGGTTGAAACTACCACTCCAGATTGCTCCAGGTCAGCCTTAAGCTCTTTGGATGTTGTATGTGGTGGTTTACCAACAGTTTGCACTATTGAATTAATTTTCCTCTTCACATCACGTCCTGGGAAGTTCTTGACACTTCCATGAGCTGAAAACTTCTTAATAACATTGCAAACTGTAGATACCGGGATCCCAAGGTCTTTGGAGATGACCTTGTACTCCTTTGAAGTTTAATGTTTGGTGATAATGGCTTTTCTGTTGGTCTCGGATAGCTCTCTTGTCTTCACCATTGTGAAAATGTAACGGGGAGTGAATGTGTCCATTTTATGCATTAGTTTATTCAAGTCATGTGAGTACTGGCAGTTGATCATAAGTGATAGTAGTAGTAGTAGTAGTGCGTCTATTTTACTGCTATGGGAATGTAAACTGATTTGAATTGTTTATAAGGGTGCCAATAATCATGTCCTATTTAGCTACTCTAAACCTGTAACTATATCCCACAAAAAGTATTTAGCCAACTCCAAGAGATATACCTGTAAGAAATAGTTTTTTGTCGGAACTAATGCCTTGAAGATCCAATATCCTCTTGTAGCATAATGTTCCTTTTTTTATTTAATTGTGTAGGGACGCAACCCCAAAAAATTACCCAAAGGATACCACACATCCACAGGGTATATCCGATTTAGTATAGGAGATAAATCCAACAAGACTCACAGAGCTACTGAATGAACAGAGTGCCAATATCATCCTAGGATGCTATATCTTTTTCCGCTGCTTCCTGCTGGCTAAAGCCAAACTTGTATACGATCACCAGCATTGAATAGCCATTAAAGCAATACTTAGCTGTCAGATGGAGTCCAAGCACCAGATCGATATTTGAAGACAATCGCAGTCCTTCAAAAATAGCGCAACAAGCATCCCAGAGTTGTAGAGGCAGATCTCTGTAATCCAGCTTCCAATTCGCAACATAAATATAGTTTTTAAGTTAACCCAACGTTGTGTTTCGGGATTTAGAACCTCCTAGCCCTTTTTCAAAACTTCGTTGCAGATGTAAAGAAGCCGAAGGCCCGTCCATGGTTTTCAAGCCCCTGGTCAAAATCACATGACTAATTGGCAGCCAACAAGGCAACCTGCTTTGGTATGAATCACATCCCATTTAAATTCTCTCAATCATTCACAAAATACTCCACCAGTCCAAAGAGGAGTTCAAACCCTCAGGTGTTAGCGAATTCAGAAGGAAACTCACGGTAAAGGAGACGGGACTCACGATCACCGCCCCTAATTTTTTCTGGGACATAATCCAAGATACGCCACCATAGATCCTGGAAAGAATGATGGTAATCGTCACAGTGTTGGGTCACAGGTGCAGACAACACTTTGGTAGAAATCCTGTATCGATGTTCTTGCAATCTTTTTTTCATCGTCCTCGTAGTTTTTCCAACGTAAATTTTATTACATGGGCATATCAGTATATAAACTACAAAAGTAGTTAAACACGTGGTATGAAATTTACTATGAAACACCCGATGAGTCGTAGGATTCTCCCAGACAGAGCCTTCCAATGTTGAAACGCAAAAATAGTTACCCCAACGTTATCCAAGTTTCTAGTACCTGTTCTGTGTAAACGCAGTACAGCTTGCTGCACTGTGTACTTCTCTGTTTCATGTAAACTGCACTGATGTTGAATAGCGCTGTATAAAAGAGAATGTAAATAAATAAAATAAAATAAAAATCTCATTTTTGACATTTAAAATGGCCTTTGTCTTGTAATATAGGGATATCTTCTGTAGTATGCACAATCCAATCCGCAATATTCCTGCCTCTTTTAAAAGCCAGCATTAAAGGCTTATCAAAACATGGATGTAGTGAGAGCACTGCCCAATGCTTCTTAAGGATAGATACAATTTCCTTAGATTGGGGTATATAAGGTAAAACCCCTACAAAAGGGGGAGATTTCAGCCAATTCCTCCAAATGAGTAGTTATATCATCCTGCCACCAATCAGCATAATTATATCGTGCTCTGCGGTAAGCTTTATTAATAATAGATTGTGGATATCCCCTTCCACAAAGTCGAAGTTTCAAATCAGAAGCTTGCCTTTGAAAATCTTCAAGCGTAGAGCAAAGTCTATGTAATCTAATAAATTGACCAGCTGGTAACCCCCGTCGCAATGAGCCAGGATGATAGCTTTGAAAATGCAATAGAGTGTTACGTTGGACCGACTTGCGAAACAACATGGATCTTATTGAAGATCGATCTTTAAACAATCGCAAGTCCAAGAAATCTATAGATGCATAATCATACTTCGGGGTAAATTTTAAATCTTCCGATATGGAATTTATCCAGTCAAAAAAAGCCTGCAAACGAGCTTCTGTTTGAGTCCAAAAGAAAAAGATGTCATCAAGATATCTAGACCACATACGAATGTCAGAAAACCATTCCGATGGATATACATACTGCGTTTCAAACTGGTGCATATAGAAGGTTGATATTGATGGGGCCATGGTGGCTCCCATCGCTATCCCGTAAATTTGCTGATAATAGGTATTCCCGAATTTTAAAAAATTCCTTGTAGGAACCAAGGACAATAGTTTGTAAAAGAAAATGTTTAGGTAAATGCTCAGGCAACAACAAAGGTACAGATGGTGCCATCTGTAAAGCAGCATCTTGATTAATATTAGTATGCAATGCTTGTACGTCATCGTCACAAAAAAACATTTCGACATGTCACCCTGCTGTTGATATAAAATTGATTAAAAAATGAAATGAATCTTTTATATAGGAAGGCATTGTAGGTAATGGGCGAAAAAACATGTCGCAAAACTGCAACAGTGGTTCTAAAATGGAATCGCGGCAAGAGACAATTGGACGACCCGGAGGGTTTATTAGACTTTTATATATCTTCGGTAGCATATACAAAATCGGCACGTCAGGATGGCGTTTATTCAGAAATGCAAATTCCTTTCTCATGATCCAGTCGTGTTAAGAACATAAGACATGCCATACTGGGTCAGACCGAGGTCCATCAAGCCCAGTATCCTGTTTCCAACAGTGGCCAATCTAGGTCATACGTACCTAGCAATATCCCCAAAAGACACAGGTTCCTCAATGCTTGTACTGGGTCAAGCATTGATATCCTGGGTCCCTTTTTAATAGTGGTTTATGGACCTTTCCTCCAGGAACTTGTCCAAACCTTTTTTAAACCCAGCTATACTAACAGCCCTTACTACATCCTCCGGTAACAGATTCCAGAGTTTGATTACACGTTGAGTGAAAAAATATTTTCTCTTATTTGTCTTAAATAGTTTACCTTGTAGCTTCATTACATGTCCCCTAGTCTTTCTATATTCTGATAGCGTAAACAATTGATCCATGTTTATCCGTTCCACTCCATTCATTAATTTATAGACCTCTATCATATCTCCCCTCAGCCGTCTCTTTTCCAGGTTAAAGAGCCCTAACCTTTTTAGCCTTTCTTTATAGGAGTAGCCTTCCATCCCCTTCACTAATTTGGTGGCTCTTCTCTGTACTTTTTCTAATAACGCTATGTCCTTTTTAAGATACGGTGACCAGAATTGCACACAATATTCAAGGTGCGGTCGTACCATGGAGCGATACAGAGGCATTATAACATCCTTTGTTTTATTCTCCATCCCTTTGACTCTCTCACAGGCCTTTTGCTACGAATGTACTTGAAAAAGTCTTTATTTCATGTTTTTGCTTCCGTAGCAAGTTTCTTCTCAAATTCCCGCTTTGCCTGCCTTATCAATGCTTTGCATTTAACTTGCCAGTGCTTGTGCTGTTTCCAGTTGTACAAGTTGTACAAGTATTAATAAGCTGTTGGATCTCAGATGTAGGGTCGGCCTCCAAGATCTAATATTTCTTATCCATCAAATGAGATTCTACAGTCCTTTTATATCGAGTCATGTCCTGAACAACAGTTGCATCCCCTTCATCTCCAGGAACAAGCAGGAATGAGTCTTCACATATGGGGGTACGTCGGTACCGACGGAGCCTGCGCGGGAACGCTCTCCAGCATCCAAAAAGAAAACTTTTGGGAGCATCCCACGCTCATGCGTGCTGCCTTCCCGCCCATTTACTTCCCTCTCATCAGTTTTTCGTTTTCCACGGAGCCAGCAGGACGTATTCCTGTCACCGCAGAAAATTCTTTTTATTCTTAGTTTTTTGTGGTCGCGTCTGCCTCCCCTCGACGCCACCGGTACCGCCGGTGCTTTTCTTTCTTTTTACTGAAGAATTTCTTCTTTTCTTAGAAATTTTTTCCTGTTTAGTGCCTGAGGGTTTCTAGGCCACTAGGCCTCTATCCTTCCATTATGGAAAAGCCAGCCCCTATCCTTAAGAAATGCTCAAAGTGTGGCGGTACAGATATATTTTCAGACACTCATACTTGGTGTCTAAAATGTTTAGGTCCTGACCATTGCCCTCTGGAGTCTCTCTCCTGCTGGAGCTCAAACAGAAGTCTTCAGGATCGAGCACAACTCGATACCCGGTTCACATCGCACTCAATATTACCAGCTAGAATATCTCCTTAACAGGATCAGGTAACCAAACAAAAGTCTGTAAAGACTAGCCAGTCCTCGAGTGGTAGATCTCCTTCTCAGCATCGAGATGGCTCCAGCCTTGCCCTCGGACATTTTGGCAATAAAGCCCTGGTGGGAGTCTTCGGGCTCCAAAGCATTAACGGGGCTCCAGGTTGTTCCCGGGGGTTCTTACCTTGAACATACCTGGGCCATGCTCGGTGGTTGTGGCCGCTTCGAGCGGTACCGACACCCCGGCATCGACTATGGTGTTGGATGCAACACTCCTCACCGATGAACGTAGTCTAGCGCTCTCGGCTACTTCGGTACCGCTAGAGTTGCTGCAGACCGTTCCTCGGGTATTGGCATCGGCTTCCGTACCGGCATCGGTGTCGGTACCGTCCATGCTTGCTTCGAAAGACTCGCTTCCTTCGATGCCGAGCCTGGAATCTATCTCTAGCATGGAGGATTCGGTACCGACTCGTCTCAGTACCGACCTCGGGCGGTAGAGAAGACATCGCTTTAAAGAAAATCCGATGCTTCATCCTTTCAAGTCTTCCGATCCCAATGACTGGGATGAATCCATCAGTACCAAGGCTGATTTTTCAACAAGTCTAGCCTTTACCCCTCATTATAGAGGGTCCTCCTCGGGGGAGATTTCTTTTCGAGCTTTTCTGCTTGATATGGCAAAGTTACTTGCCAACTCTATACCTGGTAAAGAATCCCTACCGGGGGATTCAGAGATATTGCAATTCCCCTGGATTCCAAAGGAGGTCATCATGCTTCCTTTGCATCAGATCTTACAAGATCTACTATTAAGAATGTGGGAAACTCCTTTAACGGTATCCCCACATTCTAAGACACTTGACACTATGTGTACAAGGTGCCACCTTCTCCAGGTTTTCAAAAGACTCAACTTCCTCATCATTCTATTGTTGTAGAATCAGCAATGAGGCGTATTAAGAGTGAAGAGAAGCACTCTTCTTATCCACCAGGTCGTGAGTCTAGGACTTTAGATGCCTTTGGATGTTGATGCTTCCATGCATCCATGCTTTCAGCAAGAATTATCTCGTATATTTTCTATATGGGATTATCGCTTGAAGAGGTCACAAAGAACTTAAAGTTTTTGAACCCTTTTCTTCCAGAGCATAAAAGAGCAGACTATTTCTTATTAGTCAATCATGCTCAAAATATCTCTAGGTTCCTTAATCGTGCTTCCCTGGACTGCTTTGAGTCTATTAGCAGAACTTCTGCTATAGCCATAGGGGCACGACACATAGCCTGGCTCCAAGCTTCAGACTTGGACAGATGGGTACAGGAAAGTCTGGGAAGTACTCCTTGTACTGGTGAAAATCTCTTCAACAAGGAGGCTTTATTTCAAGCTAATCAGTTACATAGAAACATGATGACAGAAAAAGACCACATGGCCTATCTAGTCTGTCCTTCCATAACAACTACAACAGTCCACTTTTTACCTTTAGAGATCCTCTGTGTTGGTCCCATGCTTTTTTGAATTCAGTTACTGTCCTCATCTCTACCACCTCCACTGGGAGACTATTCCATGGATCCACTACTCTTTCTGTAAAGAAATATTTCCGCATATCACTCCTGAATCTATCTCCCTTCACCCTCATCCCATGTCCCCTCGTAGCAGAACTTGCTTTCAATTGAAAGAGGCTCTCTCCCTGAACATTTATGCCACGGAGGTATTTAAACATTTCATTCATATCACCTCTATCCCGCCTTTCCTCTAAGGTGTACATATTAAGATCCTTAAGTCTGTCCTCATATGCTTTATAATGAAGCCCATTAATCATTTTAGTAACCACCCTCTACACCGACTCCATCCTGTTCACATCCTTTTGAAGGTGCGGTCTCCAGAATTGCACACCATACTCCAAATGAGGTCGCACCAAAGACTTATATAGAGGCATTATCACCTCCTTTTTTCTGCTAGCCATTCCTCTCCGTATGCACCCAAGCATCCTTTTAGCTTTTGTCGTCGCCTTTTCTACCTGTTTAGCTACTTTAATATCATCAGACACAACCACGCCTAGGTCCCGCTCTTCTTTAGTGGACAAAAGTACTTCACCTCCTATACTGTATTGCTCCCTTGGATTGCTGCAGCCCAAATGCATGACCTTACATTTTTTAACATTAAATCCCAGCTGCCAAATTCTAGACCATTCTTCAAGCTTAGCTAGATCCCTCCTCATGTTATCTACACCTTCCTGGGTGTCTACCCTATTGCAGATTTTGGTATCATCTGCAAAGAGGCAAACCTTACCCGACAGCCCTTCCTCTATATCACTAACAAAGATGTTAAAAAGAATCGGACCAAGGACAGATCCCTGGGGCACACCACTGGTAACATCCTTCTCCTCAGAGTGAGCTCCATTTACTTGTACTCTTTGTCGCCTCCCACCCAACCAATTTCTAACCCAAGCAGTAACTTTAGGGTCCATCCCTAGGGTGCTCAGTTTGTTTATAAGTCGCCTGTGAGGAACAGTGTCAAAGGCTTTACTGAAATCTAAATACACCACATCTAGAGCTCTCCCTCGGTCCAACTCCCTGGTCACCCAGTCAAAAAAATCAATCAGATTTGTCTGACAAGACCTGCCTCTGGTGAATCCATGCTGCCTCGGATCCTGTAATCCGCTGGACTCCAGAAACCTCAGTGTTTTCTCTTTCAGCAGCGTTTCCAATAATTTACTCACCACCGAAGTTAAACTAACCAGCCTGTAGTTTTCAACCACATCCTTACTTCTGCTTTTGTGTAAAGGCACCACATGAGCCTCTCTCCAGTCCTTTGGCACCACTCCTGACTCCAACGAGGCATTGAAAAGGTCAGTCAGTGGATTTGCTAGAACGTCCCCAAGTTCCCTCAGTATTCTAGGGTGTATCCCATCCGGTCCCATCGCTTTGTCTACTTTGTTGAGCTAGTTTCTCACGAACACAGTCTTCTGAAAATTGTTCAAGATGTCCCTCGCTTCTGTTCTTATTTGTGGGTGTTTTCTGAGGTCCTGCTCCTGGTTCTTCATCTGTGAACACAGAACAAAAATATTTGTTAAGCAGTTCCGCTTTATCCTTATCAGCTTCTACGTATTCCCCCCTGCACCCTTGAGTCTGACAATACCACTTTTGCCCTTCTTCTTCTCACTAATATATCTGAAAAATGTCTTATCCCCCCATTTTATTGCATTGGATATTTCCTCCTCCTTTTGAATCTTTGCCTTCTTGACTACTTTGCTAGCTTCTCTAAGTTTTTCCAAATACAGATGCCTGTCTTCCTCTCTCTGTGATCTCTTGTATTTCATGAAGGCCTCCCTCTTTTTCTTCACTTTTTCAGCTACTTCCTTCGAAAACCATTGCGGTCTCCTGTTCCTTTTGCCTTTATTTACCATTTTAACAAAAAGGTTGGTTGCCCTTAAAATACCCCCTTTCAGTTTTGCCCACTGTTTTTCTACATCCCCCAGCTGTTCCCATCCCACTAACGACTCCCTGAGGTATTGGCCCATCTTCACAAAGTTAGTCTTCCTAAAGTCTAAGATCCTCACCTTGGAATGGATTCTAACAGCCCTATTCCTAATACTGAACCACACCATCTGGTGATCACTGGATGCAAAATGATCTCCCACTGCAACATCAGAAACACTTTCACCATTGGTAAGCACCAAGTCCAGTATGGCCCCTTCACGTGTGGGGTCTGTTACCAATTGCCTGAATAGTTCTCCCTGTAGAGAATCCAGGATCTCCTTACTTCTAGATGATACTGCAGCAGGAATGTGCCAATCAACATCTGGCATATTGAAATCTCCTATCAGTAGCACTTCCCCTTTCCTAGCAATGCTGCGTATGTCTTCAATTAACTCTGTCCACCTCTTCCTCTTGTGAGGGAGGTCTGTATATCACACCAATGCAAATAGATTTCTCTTTCCCTCTTTCTAGTTTAACCCACAATGCCTCCTCTCTCCCTTTTAAGCTCTGTAATTCCAAAGCTTTAATAGTAGTTTTTACATATAGTGCCACTCCTCCTCCCCTTCTTCCTACCCTGTCCTTTCTGAATAAAGTATAGCCATGTATAGTTACATCCCAGTCATGGTTTTCTGTGAACCATGTTTCTGTAACAGCCACTAAATCCAAGTCAGCCACTCCCACCAAAGCTTCAACTTCAGGGATCTTATTTCCGATACTACTGGCATTAATACACACTGCTTTCCATATGTTACCCCTGTTACCCATTTCCATAAAGGTATTTAATGTATCACCTACCTGGGGGCTTTCACTTACCTGGGGGCTTTCTTTACCCATCCCCAACGAATCTAGTTTAAGGCCCTCTTCAGTAGATTAGCCAGTCTACTACCGAAGATGCGTTGACCTTTCTTGGACAGATGGATGCCATCTCTGCTCTGCAACCCTTGGAACAGCATCCCATGGTCTAGGACACCAAAATGCTATCTGACACCATCCACGCAGCCATGCATTCATCTCCAGGATGCGAGCCTCTCTGCCTTGGCCTTTACCCTCAACAGGGAGGATTGAAGAGAACACCACCTGTGCACCTAACTGCTTCACCCTCTGTCCCAGAGCCATGAAGTCACTTTTGATATGTTCCGAGCTATACCTGGCAGTATCATTTATTCCAACATGGATTAGCAACATTGGGTAATAGTCAGTAGGCTTGATGAGTCTCGGCAAACTCTCCGTAACATCTTGGATTTTGGCACCAGGCAGACAGCATACCTCTCTGGACATCAAGTCTGGTCGGCAGATGGACGACTCAGTACCCCTCAGAAGAGAGTCTCCAACCACCACTACCCTTCGTTTCCTGATGCTGTTGCTTTCAGAGGATTGTCAAAACTTTCCTCTATCCCAGCTAATAAAAAATCTCCTAAAAAGCTTTGTTCCCCTAGGGGAAAAATGTTTTATCCATCCCATTATGCAGATGTTTCCAAAGATGGGCAACATCACACCAGGCTAAGAGAATCAAAACCTCAACAGGCTCAGCAAACCCAGCAATCGCAGGGTTTCTGATATTTTAATCACTTTTTCTGTGTGAGGTTTAGAACCTTTGAGCCTACTTCTTTTCAACATAAGCATCTAAAATTCATCTCATCCATGCTGAGATATCAGTCATACATTGACTCAATCCTCGACTCTGGGCATGAATCTCTTGCTACAAGAGAAATCTATCCTTTTAGCTCTAAGAGCTATTAAGGACTATCATACCCCAGAGATAACAGGTTTCTCCTTTTAAAACAAAAGGAGGACTAACAACTAACAGGGTGAGCTATACCCTTCACCTTGACTGTTTCCTGTACGAGGATATCTCATACTTTTAACTGCAAGGGGACCCTATCTCTTCAAAGACTTACCAAATTGTAAGTCTTCTCAACTCTGTATTACTTTCTATCCCTCTTAGCCCAGACATTCAGTCTCTAAGAGTACTACTAATCAACTGGAGGGCTTATTCTCTAAGCCATAGGATTTTCTTCAATACTTACTCCAGTAGGTAGTTTCCATACAGAGTTTTCTCCCCCTTTGCGGTTCATCTTCTTCTCTGATATATTTTTTAAGGCAGCTTTTCAGACAGAAGTTGGGTATCATTAATCCAAATTATGTCTGTCGGTCCTCTCCAATCTATAGGACCTAACTTTTTATGCTGCCTTAATAACAGATAATTCCAAAAGAGGTCCAAAACTCATTTGGACTATTTGTTGTTGCAGGCATCACGCCTGTCTACTATTCATAGCCACCTTCAGTTCTCTTTGGCTCCAACAGAATAGATTAGGTTGCACACTGGCAATTCAACAGCCAGATCTAAGCAACCTACAACATGCTCTCTGCAATTCTACAACAAAGCTCTGCAACTGTGGGCCTTTGCCAGAGAGCCTCAGAGCTACTCCTAATAGGTAACGGCCAGATAGTTAAGAAGGGTTTTCAGCTGGTAGACTCTGCCAGTCATGCTCCTACATGACTCTTTTTTTCCTACTCTTACCATATTCCTTAAAATTTCCTTTTAAGAAAAGGTAACCAGAGACTTCCGGTTGGGCAATGAGCTGATCGGGTCGTATACGATCAGCTCCGGGTAACCTGCCCCACAAAACGGCTACTAATCTATGTAACAGTGGGCACTACTTCTATATTTCCCTCCTTTAAGCTACGAGAGACCTTCGGTGCTGGGAACAACAGCTGAGCGGCACGAAGAGCCTGATGGCAGCAAAACAGCCAAGGAAGGAGAAGCTGCGGGCTACAGAGAGTAAAATGGCGGAGGGAGCGCCGGCTAGCCCGAAGCCTAGTGGCTCCACGGACTTGGTAAAGGAGGTGAGCGCTGCAGTGGTCCAGGCGTTGGACGTTCGATTTCAAGAGGTGGTAGATTGGCTTCAGACCATGAGCCAGAGCCTCGTCGATTTTGCAGGGCGAATGGACCAAGTTGAAGCCCGGGTCTCCGATGTTGAAGATGCCCGGCACACCTTGGAAACTAAAGTGGCAGCCCTAGAAAGCATTGTCAAGCAACAGGGAGACAAATTAGATGAGCTTGAGAACCGTGGGCGATGAAAGAACTTACGGTTCATTGGAATTCCGGAGAGCGTGGCTGATGGCGCGCTATTTACATTTCTGCAGACCTGGATAGAGAAACTACTACAGGGAAAAAATGAGGACCCTGTTAAACTGGAACGAGTTCACCGGCTGGGTCAGAGGCAAGAACAACTGCGGCGGCCGAGAACAGTTATTGCTCGGTTCCTAGACTACAGACAAAAGGAAGCGGTGCTGAGAGCGGCCCGCGACCGAGGCCCGCAGACACAGCAACAGGACTCGCCACCAATATTGGTGTTCCAGGACTACTCGGCAATAGTGAGCCAACAGCGGCGAGCATTCTCCGAGGTTTGCACACAGCTCCGGAATCAAGGTGTGCGTTTCTCCCTGCTTTACCCGGCTCGCTTGAGAGTAGAAATAAACGGGTGGACTCGCTATCTGACAACACTGGCGGCGGCGGCAACTCTGCTGGGATCGACACCATCCCAACTTGCCTCTCCTCCGTGAAACTGGTGCCGGGCGCTTGAGTTAAGCGGCGCTCTCGCCTGAAGGAGTGAGACTCGGGACTTGTTCGGGGCCTGGACTGTAGCGGTGCTCTGCTCCCGATTGCAAGGGTTATAGTGTTGCACTTCTGTTCTGTTTCACTTGGCCCTGCTACAGTTGGACACAGTGTTGCGATGTTTTTTCTGAGAGAAAGTTTAATGTTTTTTGCTCCCTTGCCTCACAGTTGCCATCTTTGTTTTACCTCCTGGGCTGGGAGGGAGGGGTGGTCTCTTGGCACTGGTAGGTGGTATATAGCGTACGGGTATATGTTGGGGGTTGACTTTGAGAAGAGCGATTTCCTTTAATTTCTCTTTCTCCCAGTGAACTATCTCTCCGCGTTTGATTTTCTATCCAGGATTGGGGGCTCCCTCCCTTCCCGCCCCCTTCCTTGGGGTGGGGAGTGAGAGAGGGCTATTGAGCCGAGTGCTGGCATTGCCCCCGCTTCTCAGCTTAATTTAAAGTTTCTCATAAGATCCCGAGACTGAGGAGCGGTAAGTGGGCCTGCAGATCGATCCCCCGAGCACGTAGGGCGTGGGGCCACGGCTTATAACCGTGAGCGGGGACGGTCCTCGTGCAGGCAGATTGGCGGAGCTAGCTGTAACTATGGTACTCCGCGGCCCTAGCCCAGGACTCTGAGGAAGTGAGAGTTTAATATTTTATTGTTACTCGTCGACCCTTTGCTTTACTTTATGAGTTGTCATATAGTAGTAACCCATTTTTGCTGTTTGATAACCGTGGGCGCTATTCGGGGTAAGGGGAGGAGTAGGGGGGCGGATACATGGTAGAGTTGTAAGAAGGAGCTTCTCTATTTTACTCACTCTTCTTTGAATTCCTTTATTTGAATTACTCTTTAATTTTCTCCACGCAATAAATGGTTTGCGGCCCCGCCCCCTCCCCCTCCCCCTCCCCCTCCCCCTCCCCCTCCCCCTCCCCCTGGGGTTGGGAGTGGGGAGGGACTCTTGAGCCGCGTACTGGCCCCGCCCCCGCTTGTTAGTTTATTTTAAAGCTCCTTAAGGCCCGGATAATGAAGAGCTGTGTGTGGACCAGCCCAGTGGTTTTTCACATACGTAGCGAGTAATCTCGCTCCAGCGGCCACTCTGTGCTGGGACGGTCCTCGTGCAAGTAGATCCGGTGGAGACCGATATAACATGGGGGCCCTGTAACCTTTGCCCAGGTATTTGCTTCGAGCAGACGCTCAATGTTTTCATTGTATTATTACTGCTCCTCTGGTCTTGCCCTAAGGATTGTACAGCGGGGTAGTTAAATTACGAATTGAGGGCGATAAATGGTGGAAAGGAATCTGTAGGGGGGCAGGAGCGAGGGCGGGGGCGGGGGGGGGATGCTAGATCTAGTGAGGAGGGGTGTTGGGACTTTTGTCTGTTTTGTTTGCTTATTGCATCTCACCGAACAATGCAAGGGTCAATTTAATGTTCAGCTCGGGGGGAGTGAGGGAGAGATACATAGGATACAACTCTGACCCATTAATCGGACTTAGGGAGGATGATGGCTGTCCTCAATAAGGTGTGCTCATTGTATACTGGGGAGATAGGGGGGGCAGGCCCGATGCTCATAGGGAAGCTGTCCAACTTGGGTGGACTGGATAGGCAATTAGTGGGAGGACAGGGGGGGGGTTGGTTGGGTGGGGGGGTAGAGGGGGGAAAGCACACACTTCATTGCTCCATGAGCTACAGCTCTCCATAGCTCAAATGTCTACTGGGAGGGAGCTCCAGGCTGGGGGAGCTTCCCTGTTGAGGCTAGGTTTTTCGTCCTGGATACACTTTGACTCTGCCGCATGCCCTTGAAGGTTGTAACTTGGAATGTATGCGGACTGGGGACCCCAATTAAGCGCTATAAAATCTTGCAGGCCTTGGCCAGACAGCAATGTGATGTGGCCCTCCTACAGGAAACCCATCAATCAGAGGCGGAACATGGAAAACTCTGTCGGGACTGGGTGGGGCAGGTTTGGGGATCCCCGGCGTGTGGGGAAAAAAGGAGGCGTAGTAATCCTGATCCATAAGCGAGTGCGCTTCGCTATGGACAAAGTAGTGACATCGGGGGATGGGCGCTTTCTTTTGCTGGCTGGTAGACTGGAGGGGAAGCCGGTGATCATTGGTAATCTCTATGGCCCTAATAAGATGGAGCCTGGCTTTTACAACGGTCTAGCCTCTCAAATCAAACAACTCCCGGAGTTCCCCCTACTCTTTGGGGGGGATTTCAACGGGGTTCTCGACGTCGACATCGACACCTCCCGGGGTGGAGAGGCGAGAGAGAGGGCGCCGTTGGCGAGTGTGTTACAGCGTTTTCGTGGTAGACTCGGATTAGTGGACCCATGGCGTTTGCTGCATCCCTCGGAGAGGGATTTTACTCACCTCTCTAGGGCACACGGGTCCAGCGCTCGAATTGACTATTTCCTAATCTCAGGAGCCCTGTTTGCGAAAGTGGGGGAGGTGCAGATCGGCCCATTGGAAATCTCAGACCACGCGCTGGTCGGGATAGAGCTACATTGGGGGGTGATACAGAACCGGACGAGACTTTGGCGACTTCCTTTGGGGTTGTGCCAAGATGTTAAGTTTCAGCATTTCTTGAAGCAACGCTGGCAAGAGTTTCTGAGCGACCACCAGTGCCATAGCGAGGACCCGGAATTGGTCTGGGAAACAGCAAAAGTAGTATTACGCGGTGATATTATTGGGTTTGCTGCCTGAAAGCGACGGCTGATCGCAGAGCGAGTGATTGGCTTGGAGCGGTTGACTACCCGGCTGTGCAGGGTGAGTGCCCGTCACCCGACAGCTGCGAATCGGAAGAGACTTTGGGAAGCGCAGGTGGCTCTCAACGAATTATTGCACCAAAGGGCCAAGAAATCTATCCTTTATTATAAATATCGTCTACATTGTTTTGGCAACAAACCAGGGAAGCTACTGGCGCGTTGTCTGAAGGGACAGAGGGGGTCCCCTTTGACGGCTATCAGGGATGCGCAAGGACGGCTGCTGAAGGACTCTGTCGATATTGCGAGGGCCTTTCGAAACTTTTTTTCAAGATTTATATAGGGCGCAACCTCCGTCTATGATAGATCTCGATGAATATTTGACATCGTTGCACCTCCCGCGGCTCACTGCGGAGCAGAGTGAACTTTTGGAGGAGCCGATCACGGCGCAAGAGATATCTTCTGCGATCTCTGCAGCTAGTGGTAATAAGTCACCGGGGCCGGACGGATTGGGCGCGGAGTTCTACAAGCTGCTCGAGGAACCAGTGAGCCCCTTGCTTGCGGAGGTTTTCAATGGGAGGGCGGAAAGAGGCGCCTTCCGCTGGGGAAATAACCATGCCCATCTAACACTGATTCCCAAGCCGGGCAAAGACCCATTGCTGGTCGGGTCATATCGTCCCATTTCCCTGCTCAATTTCGATATTAAATTAAACGCGAAGGTGTTGGCGACACGACTGGCAATGGTTATAGGTCACTTAGTCCATGACTCCCAGGTGGGGTTTGTAAAGGGGAGACACGCGGTTCGTAACTTACGCAAGATCTTGGCATCGCTTGAATGGGTTCATGCGCACCGGTTGCCCTCGCTGCTAATAAGCTTCGATGCAGAAAAAGCCTTTGACAGGGTAGATTGGCACTTTCTTCGTCAACTTCTTCCGCGATATGGACTGGGCGATAAATTCTGCAGGATGATAGGGAGTCTATATGTGCGGCCTACGGCAGGGGTACTGTGTAATGGTATTCTGTCTGAGGAGTTTCCCTTGGAAAGGGGCACAAGGCAGGGTTGCCCCCTATCCCCTCTACTTTTTGTGTTGTCTTTAGACCCTTTGATCCGGACCATAGAGGCCTCTAAAGGGATACGGGGAATTCGTATGGGCTCGCAGGAGTTTAAACTCTCGGCCTTCGCTGACGATATCTTGGTTCATCTGCTCTCCCCGGAACAGTCATTGCCGCAACTACTGGAGGAGTTTGTGCGCTACGGTAGCCTCGCTGGGCTGCGCATCAATAGGGATAAATCAGAGGCATTGGATGTCTCTGCGCAGCTGTGCCGTAATTGGGCGGGCACCTTTCCCCTTAGATGGGCGGGCGAGGAATTTCTTTAGGTATAATGTTGACCCGTAACCCTAAAATGCTGTACGCACGCAACCTGGAGCGGTCCCTAAGGAGGCTTCAACATCAATTAAAAACGTGGGAATTACTCCCGCTATCCCTAGCAGGGAAGATAGCAGCGATTCAAATGGTGGTTCTGCCACGCTTGTACTCGTTTCAAACACTGCCAGTTTGGGTGCTCCGACATGACATTCGGCGGTTTGAGGGTGCCCTCCGACAGTTTCTCTGGAAAGGAGGGAAGGCGCGCATCTCGTGGGCGCGAATGGTGGGGTCTTGGCGTGAGGGGGGGATGGGACTCCCAGACCTCATGGGATACGCTTTGGCATGCCAGGCTCGCCATCTCGGAGACTGGCTGGGGGGGACGGAAGTGTATACCCCGCGAGTCCTGGAGGAGGGTTTTGTGGCGCCCTTGACGTTATTAGGGGTTCTGCATGGGACTTACCATACCCTTCCCCGTCAAGCCGTGCGTAGTGCGCTGATTGGCTCTGCTCTGCGAACCTGGAAGCATCTTAACCTCCATTGGAACACATCGTGGAGGGTTACCAGCTGGCTCCCCTTACAAGGGAACGCGACCTTTCTTCCAGGCTCGGAGACACAAGCGTTCCGGGAGTGGGCCGCCCGGGGTATCCAGAATGTCGGACATGTGATTGAATCCTCTGGGCTATGTAAATCCTTTTTGGCTCTAAGCAGGGAATATGAGCTATCTTCTAGGCATTGCTTCGCTTATATGCAACTCGCGCACTATGTGTCTTCCTTACCCTGCGCGGCGTTACACGTGGACCGCTCTGCGCAGATTCTGCAGTTTTTCGGACTGGGGGGGAGAATCCCCCAACGATCTCGGATTTTAAGAAGTGCTTGGCTACCCTTCGTATTGCTTTTGATTATAGAGGAGTTGAGACAGCTTGGGAACGAGAATCGGGCGAGGAAGTGCCCCCTGGGACTGTTCATCAGGCCTTACGCGGAATAGTGAAATTGTCCATGGAGGTCCGTTGGAGGGAAACGCAATTTAAATGTATAACCAGGGTGTACTTTTCCCCACGGAGAGCGTTTCGCAGTCGGTTAGACACGGACGGGACTTGCCGAAATGCTCAGAACCTATGGCAACCCTCTTTCACATGTGGTGGGGTTGTCGATTAGTACGCCCTTATTGGGCTAGGATAAATTCCTTTTTGAATCGCGTATTACAACGACGGGTGAGATGGACTGGGGCCCTGGTAGTATTGGATCGGCTCGAACCCCCATGCCCAGTGGCGGAAGGGGAAAAGCTGCTGGTGCACAAGGCTTGCTTGGTTGGGAAGGGCCCCCTTCTGCGTCTTTGGAGGGAAAGCAGTCCCCCTTCCTTTGGTGAGTGGCGTAACTGTTTCCATCAAATGATGCTCACAGAGCGATGGAGTGCACGGGGCAGTGTCAAACGCTGGACATTATTTATGCGTGTCTGGGAGCCCTATATACAACAGTTGAGTACCAGATGTCGCAACGAGGTCTTACATGTTGGTAGTTGAGGAGACAGGTGGTTGGGGAGTGAAGTGGAGGGTCTGTAGTTTGGAGGGCGAAGATGGAGGACATGGAGTGTTGTGCTCTGGGTGAGGGGATTGCTGAGGGAGGGTAGTGGGGTGGTGGGGAGGGGGGGGACTATGTTGGGAGAAAACACTCCACCTGTTATTTTTGTTGTGTTTATCCTCTGTGAGGGGATCAGAGTACACCCCTCTGAGGATATTTGTACAGTGTATATGTAATTTGTTGGTGGTTATTAAATAAAGTATATATAAAAAAGAAAAGGTAACCAGGGTTTAGACCACGTGAAAGCGTAGAAAATTGCACAATTCCCTGGTTTGTTCCACATCTCACTGGAACTTTCACAACAGGGATGCATTTTTTTTCACTGCAGTTGGTCCTTATTCACTACTTTCCTTCTAATTTCCTATACTTCATGGTAGCTTATGTTGAACAAGAGAACGCATGATACTCAGATTGCCCTCATAAAGAGGCAAACATGGTATCCCCTTATATTGCGTCTTTTTCTCCAGCTACTATTTGAAATTATAGAAGGATCCAGACTTGCTGTCTTAAGACTAAGGATCTCCTCTGCACTCATTCACGTATGTCTCGAGACCTGGTTATTTCAGGGGCTAGATCTTTTCAAGAAGTCTAGTCCTATCCCTGTAAGTGAAGAACATAATACCAGTTTCCATGAAACTTTCTCTATAGTTCTTCCATATTTAACCAGAGATTCTCCATCAATATTCTCAAGTAGGTCTTAATCCTTCTTGTTGTTGCATCAATCTCTATACAACATCTGACTTTGAAAGATTTGTTTACTGTCCATATTAATGCTGCCCCAGCATACCATAAAACTCAATGGACAACCAATTTCTATGGTATTTATTTATTTATTTAACAGTTTTTTTTTATACCGTCTTTCTACAAGTCAAGACGGTTTACATGGAACATAACAAGACAGTGTATTTCAACTGTTTACAGTGAACAATGAAACAATATAATATAATATATAATATAATATAACAGGTAACAAGGTAACAATGTAAGAGGTAACATTGGTAAATTAAGATATACCTTCTTTACCGTTACCTTTTAGGTTACGTCACATCTGAAGCTCTACGTGTAAGGTCATCATCATAAGTGACATCACTTGCGAAAGACTTTTACTGATCTTTAAGAAATTGGAGGCTCAACGCCTAGTACACATGTCTTTGTCTTTTATTGGAATAAAGGGGGTCTTAAAGACCTATCCCCTTTTTTCTGCAAAGGGTATTTCTGCCTTTTCATCCAAACCAGTCAGATTATCTCCACTCTTTCCTAGGACCTTATTCTGCTCCAAGGACAAGAAGTTCACTTTTTGGACTTTACAGAAGCTTTAGCTATTTCTCAAAAGTCCAACCTCATTGAACTCCCCCAGTACTTTCTTCTGGGGTTAGTTCTGGCCATGAGGGCTTCTCATCTCTTCCTGTATTGCAAAATTTATTTTTTTTCCCTCTACTTCACATTGAGGGAATTTCTTTGAGGATAATGTACTGGCTCTCAACCACAGACCCATATTACCCTCAACAAGTATTTTTACAATATTTTTCAGTGAGATCCACATTAGAAAATCGGGACTCAATATTTTTCTAATATTTATGATTTACACAAGGACTCCCCTCTGGATACCTTGTTTAGTCAAGCTGTTCCACAGCACCTCTTTTTTTTTTTTTTTTTTCTTTTCTGGTTCAACTCCTACCCTCCATCCCTTGGATGCCTGGGGTTTTGAGGGATAAGCATGGCCCATCTTTAGATTTGCAACATGCTGGGGGCCTCCTCCAGGCATCTTAGTTTGGGAGTCCCCATATGTGAAGACCCATTCCTGCTTGTTCCTGTAGATAGCACAGTTACTTACCTGTAACAGGTGATCTCTGGGAACAGCAGGAATAAGTCTTCACAACCCACCCACCTCCCCTAGGAGGAGTTCTATCTCTCTCTCTTTTTTCTCTCTAATTTGTCTACTTCCCTCCTGTCTCAGCTACAAACCCAACTGATGAGAGGGAAGTAAATGGGCGGGAAGGCAACGCGCATGCATGTGGGATGCTCCCAAAAGCTTTCTTTTTGGACGCTGGGGAGCGTTCCCGCGCAGGCTCCGTTGGTACCGACGTACCCCCATATGTGAAGACTTATTCCTGCTCTTCCCAGAGATCACCTGTTACAGGTAAGTAACTGTGCTATCCACCCGATGGATGAAAATATCTCTCCGATCACCCAAGGATCTAAGGGCTGTAAATTGCAATCTTGTTAAATTAGAAAATCCACTCACAGGCTTAGTACATTCCATAACTGGGTCTCCCAGACTCTTCACGTCAAAGGATTCGTCTGAAGAGTTAGCCCAAAGTGTTTTTTCACCTGAGTTTGTTCTACTTACGCATAGGGCCTTCTACTTGAAACAGCGATGGAAGAACAGCCTGCAAGGGCCCTCTGAGAGGGCCTGGAAAAGGGGGGCTCCCCGAAGGCTTGCAGGGACAGAGGGCTAAGGGGGAGACCTCTCCTAGCTGGAGATGTTTGGAGGCAGATTTGCGGGAAGACATGGGGTCCTTTCACTCAGAGGAAGAGGGGGACTCTGAGATGGGAGCAAAGATGGGCAAGGAACTCGCCGAGTGGAAGAAGAAATCCTGCAAGGAGGCAAGGCTAGGATCATGTGAGTTTTCTGTAGGGAGGAATTGGCAGCATCAATCACCCATTATCTTAGGTCTCTTAACATGTCAACGGAGATGCCAATGGAGGGCGAGCTGCCAGAGGACCCTTTATTCCAGGCAGTCTGGAAGCCACTGATGGTGTTCCCTGTCCATTGAGTAATCAAGCAGATGATTCAGGATGAATGGGATGTGCCTGAGGCTGCTCTTAGGGGCACACACATGATAGCAAGACTGTACCCCTTATCGGATTCTGAGAAGGAGCTCCTCCATTCACCTAAGGTAGTTGCAGCGGATTCAGCAATCACCAAGAAGACCACTATTCCGGTAGAGGGCAGTACGCCCCTGAAGCATGTGCAGGACCTTAGGTTAGAGACCTTGCTTAAGCAGACGTTTGATATCAATGCACTGTCCTTGCAGGTGTCTGTGGGGTCTTTGTGGCCTGCGTGTGTTTGCAAGGGGTGCAAGGGATCAGAGGTGGCCAAGTTGGAGTCCAGAGCAGCCTATTTGGCAGATGCCTTTTTTGATCCGATTAGGGGCCTGTCTACGAGCATGGCCTCAGTAGTGACGGCACGCGTTACTTGTGGCTCTGAAATTGGGCGGCAGATGTTTCCTCCAAATAGCACTTAAGTAAGCTTCCGTTCAAGGGTAAGCTCTTGTTCAGGGAAGGTCTGGACAAGTTGGTGAAGGACCTCTGTGAGACCAAGGGCAGCTGGTTACCTGAGGATTAGCAAAAGCCAGTTCAGTCTGTGGGACTGGTGCTAACACCATCACAGGATTTTTGGAGATTCCGCTCTGTTCGTTTTGCGCTTTATCAGAGAAGGTGTTTTCCAGCCCAAAGATAGCCGTTTTGGAGTTTTTGAGATTCAGGCAGGGGGTTCTTCGACTCTGTCAACCACGAATAAGAAACTGCAGTGAGATGACTGGGCTCCCTTGGGGGGGGGGGGCATGGTTAGTGCCTGTAGAGGGATGGCTGCAGGACTTTTACTCCACCTAGACTCGCATTACCACCGACCAGTATGTTTTGGAAATGATTCGGGAGAGGTTAGCACTTGAGTTTGCGCGACCTCTCCAGGAATCCTTTGTCCAATCTCCCTGTAAGGCCCCTCACACGTTTTGAGGTATTAAGGAGATTCTCCTCAGTCTGCTGGCCTTAAAGGCCATGGTGCCTGTACCATCCAACCAGTGTCGGTTGGGTCAATATTCAGTCTATTTCGTGGTCCCCAAAAAGGAAGGCACTTTCCATGCCATCTTGGATCTCAAGGGCGTCAATCGTTGTCTTAAAGTTCCTCGATTTCACATGGAAACTCTCTCCATTCGATCATTATGGCCATCTGGGAGGGTGAATTTCTGACATCACTCAATCTTACCAAGGCCTATTTGCATATTCCTGTTCGGCCCGAGCCTCAGAACCTCTTGAGATTCGCAGTCCCTATGGTGAATTTTCGGTTTCAGGCCTTGCCCTTTGGACTGGCAACAGCTCCCTGAACTTTCACAAAGATCATAGTCATGGTCATGGTCGTGGCTATGCTGCATCAGGAGGATGTTCTGGTACATCCCTACCTGGATGATTGTTTGGTCAGAGCGAAATCCAAGGAAGAGAGCGAGAGGGTCACAGAAAAGGTCATTGCCTGTCTATAGGGCCTCGGTTGGGTCGTGAACTTTGCCAAGAGCCAATTACAGCCATTGCAGGATTTGGTGTACTTAGGGGCCCAGTTCCAGACAGGCCAAAACTGGGTCTCCCTGCCGAAGGACCGGATTCGTACCCTTCATTGGCAGGTCAGACAGATTCTCAGCATACAGACTCCGACAGTGTGGTATTACCTGCAAGTGATGGGTTCAATGACGACTTCCATCAAGCTTCTGCCTTGGCCCTGAGTGCACATGAGACTGTTGCAGAGGGCCCTACTCCGTCGATGGTCAACACAGTACCATCCACTGATGTATCCACTACCATGCCCGAGAGCTACCAAGATACCAAGGCACTAAATGAGAGGTTAGATATGATTGCACTCTCAGAGACATGGTGGAAGGAGGATAACCAGTGGGACACTGTGATACCTGGATACAAACTATATCGTAATGATAGAGCTGATCAAATTGGTGGAGGGGTTGCGCTCTATGTTAGAGAGGGCATTGAGTCAGAAAGGATTAAAGTTTTGCAGGGAACAAAATTTGCTGTAGAATCTCTATGGATTGAAATTCCACTTATGAAGGGGAAGGTGATGGCAGTGGGGGTGTACTATCGACCGCCTGGCCAGAATGAACAAATGGATGATGAAATGCTCAAAGAAATCACAGAAGCTAACAAAAGTCACAACAGAGTAGTAATAATGGGTGATTTCAATTACCCCGGTATCGACTGGGTCAGTGTCACGGCAGGACAAACTAAAGAGATAAAGTTTCTAGATGGAATAAATGACTGCTTCTTGGAGCAGCTGGTTCATGAACCGACCAGAGGGGAAGCCATACTGGACCTAGTCCTTAGTGGAACGCCAGATCTGGTGCAAGAAATAAGGGTGTTGGGACCACTTGGCAATAGTGACCATAATATGATCATGTTTGATTTAATTATTGGAGAACAAATAGTAAAGAAATCCACAGTACTACCTTTTAACTTTCAAAAGGGAGACTATGATAGAATGAGGAATATAGTTAGGAAAAAACTAAAAGGAGCGGTTCCAAAGGTTAAAGACTTACAGCAAGCTTGGGCGTTATTTAAAACTACTATCCTCGAAGCCCAGACCAGCTGTATTCCACGCATTAAGAAGAGTGGGAGAAAGTCCAAAAAACTGCCAGCATGGTTTAAAGGTGAGGTCAGAGAGGCTGTTGCTGCCAAAAAAGCAACCTTCAGGAAATGGAAAAAAGAGCCAAATGATGAAAACTGGAAACAGCACAAGCACTGGCAAGTTAAATGCAAAGCATTGATAAGGCAGGCAAAGCGGGAATTTGAAAAGAAACTTGCTGCGGAAGCAAAAACACGAAATAAAGACTTTTTCAAGTACATTCGTAGCAAAAGGCCTGTGAGAGAGTCAATTGGACCGTTAGATGATAGAGGGGTAAAAGGGGCAGTAAGAGGAGACAAGGCTATAGCGGAGAGACTGAATGAATTCTTTGCTTCGGTCTTTACTGAGGAAGATGTAGGGATGTTACCCAAGACTGAAGTGGTATTTAAAGGTGATACTGCAGAGGAATTGAGAGAAATATCGCTACACCGGGAAGATATATTACAACTATTTGATAAACTGAATAGTAGCAAATCACCTGGACCGGATGGTATACATCCCAGAGTGTTGAAAGAACTGAAATATGAGATTGCAGACCTGCTATTGGTAATCTGTGAACTTTCATTAAAATCATCTGTAATACCTGAAGATTGGAGGGTCGCCAACGTAACACCAATTTTTAAAAAGGGTTCCAGGGGTGACCCGGGAAATTACAGACCGGTGAGCCTGACGTCAGTACCAGGGAAAATGGTAGAAACCATCATAAAGAACAAAATTACGCAGCATGTAGATAGTCATGGCCTAATGGGAGACAGCCAACATGGCTTTAGACAAGGAAGATCTTGTCTTACTAATCTGATATGTTTTTTTTGAAGGTGTGCATAAACAGGTAGACAAAGGTGAGTCGGTTGATATAGTGTATCTGGATTTTCAGAAAGCTTTTGACAAGGTCCCCCATCAGAGACTTTTGGCAAAGCTAAAAAGTCATGGGATAGGAGGCAGTGTACTATTGTGGATCGGGAACTGGTTAAAAGATAGAAAGCAGAGAGTAGGGCTAAATGGCCAATATTCCCAATGGAAAAAGGTGAATAGTGGAGTACCCCAGGGATCTGTACTGGGTCCGCTGCTTTTTGACATATTCATAAATGACCTGGAAAAGGGAATAACGAGTGAGGTTATCAAATTTGCAGATGACACAAAACTGTTTAAAGCTGTTAAAACCCAAGAGGAAAGTGGAAAACTGCAGGAGGACCTGGATAAATTGGAAGACTGGGCATCCAAATGGCAAATGAAATTTAATGTGGACAAGTGCAAAGTCATGCACCTAGGAAAGAACAACCCACACTATAGTTACTCGATGCAAGGCTCCACATTAGAAGCCACCACCCAGGAAAAAGATTTAGGAGTCATCGTGGATAACATGTTAAAACCCTCCACCCAGTGTGCAGCGGCGGCCAAGAAAGCAAACAGAATGCTAGGTATCATAAGGAAAGGGATGGAGAATAAAACAAAGGATATTATAATGCCTCTGTATCGCTCCATGGTACGACCGCACCTTGAATATTGTGTGCAATTCTGGTCACCGTATCTTAAAAAGGACATAGCGTTATTAGAAAAAGTACAGAGAAGAGCCACCAAATTGGTGAAGGGGATGGAAGGCTACTCCTATGAAGAGAGGCTAAAAAGGTTAGGGCTCTTTAGCCTGGAAAAGAGACGGCTGAGGGGAGATATGATAGAGGTCTATAAATTAATGAATGGAGTGGAACGGATAAACGTCGATCAATTGTTTACGCTATCAGAATATAGAAAGACTAGGGGACATGTAATGAAGCTACAGGGTAAACTATTTAAGACAAATAAGAGAAAATATTTTTTCACTCAACGTGTAATCAAACTCTGGAATCTGTTACCGGAGGATGTGGTAAGGGCTGATAGTATAGCTGGGTTTAAAAAAGGTTTGGACAAGTTCCTGGAGGAAAGGTCCATAAACCACTATTAAAAAGGGACCCAGGATATCAATGCTTGACCCAGTACAAGCATTGTGGAACTTGTGTCTTTTGGGGAAACTGCTAGGTACGTATGACCTAGATTGGCCACTGTTGGAAACAGGATACTGGGCTTGATGGACCTCGGTCTGACCCAGTATGGCATGTCTTATGTTCTTATGTTCTTAAGATAGTGTTACAGTGGTGGCTCAGGCAGGACTAGAGACCCTTTGGGTGACATTGATGATGGATGCCAGTCTCTCGGGTTGGGGAGTATATTGTGAGGTGCAGATTGCACAGGGGTGTTGGTCAACAGAGGAGAGCAGCTGGCCCATCAACCGATTGGAGATGCAAGTTGTGTTCCCTGGCACTGCAGACGTTTCACTTTTTCCTGCAAGGGAAGCCAGTCAGAGTGTTCTTGGACAATGCCACCACAGTTGCTTACATAAATCAGCAGGGCGGCATAAGCAGTGTCCAGCTGGAGAGCGAGATTACTCCGCTGCTAGATGGGGCGGAGAGCAGTCTGCAGGCACTATCAGTGGCGCGCATGGCCAGAAAGGAGAACATGGCAGCTGATTACCTCAGTCATTTTCACAACAACCCAGGCGAATAGACATTCAACGCAGAGATGTTTGCTTGGCTAATACAGCATTGGGGCAAGCTGGTCATGGATCTAATGGCCACCTTAGAGTCCACAAAGGCAGCGTGGTTCTTCAGCAGAAAGAGCATGTCAGAAGGCCTTGATGCCTTGCTACAGAGCTGTCTTGTTGGGGGGCTACTGTATGTGTACCCCTCTGGGTGCTCATAGTGGATAAAGGTGCATCAGGGTCTGGTGATCCTAGCAGCCCTCAACTGGCCAAGAAGGCCGTGCTACGTCGACCTGGTATGTCTAGCAGAGGATCGGCCTTGGTGTCTTTCGGCCCAAGCCAATCTTCTGGTCCTAATGCCTCAGGTGGAGCATTTCTTGCTTACGGCCTGGCTCTTGAGTGGGCTTGGTTGAGAAAGTGAGGCTATTCGGCCCGGTAATTGGTATCTTACTGAAGGCCTGGAAGCATTCCATCAATCTTTTGTTTGTTCACGTATGGTGCATCTTTGATAGCTGGTGTGAAGAACGTGACTACCGGGCCCTGGCTGTGTCTGTTCCAGAGGTGTTAACTTTCCTGTAGTTCGGTTTTGAAAAGTTTCTCACCTGTAGCTCCTTGCGAGTACAGATGGCGGCCCTGACCTGTTATCAAGGAAAGGTCCAGGGAATCTCCTTGGCCATTCATCTGGACATGGTGCATTTCCTTTGGGTGGTGAAGCAACTCCGGCCACCAATTAGATCGGTGGTGCCCCCTTGGGATCTCAATCTGGTTTTGTCGGTGTTGGTAAGAGGCACATTTCAAACCAATTAGCAGTTGCTCCTTCAAGGATCTGCTGTTGAAGACAAGTCTTTTTGGTGGGGATCTTTTCGGGCTCGCAGAATCTTGGAGGGTGCAGGCATTATCGTACCGTGAGCCTTTTCTCACACTATCGAAGGAGAAGGTGGTCTTGAGGCCAGTGCCCTTCTTTTTGCCTAAGGTTGTCTCAGCCTTTCACCTCAATCAATTTGTGTCACTGCCCGTGTTTTCTAGGTTGGGAGCATTGACAGAGAACCCCCAACTCTGCCTTCTGGATGTCGTTGATTGCTCAAGCATTATCTCAAATTCACAGCTCTGTTTAGAAAGTCAGACCGTTTGTTTATGCATTTTGGGGGGCCGCGCAAAAGGGAAGTGCCCTCCAAGGCGTCTATTTCCAGGTGGGTGAAGGAGGCTATCTCCTTGGCCTATCTTTTGCGACAGCGAGCCTTGCCCAAGGGGTTGCAGACTCATTTTGTGAGGGCACAAGCTGCCTTGTGGGCAGAGGCTAGCCTGGTCCCAGCAGTGGACATCCTGCAGGGCTGCCACATAGTCATCCTTACATACCTTTGTGCGACATCACCTGGATGTGCAGGCAGTGGGGATGCGAGATTCAGGGTAATCGTGATTCAGGCCAGGCTCACAGGTCCCTCCCAGGGTTAGTACTGCTATGGTACATCCCGCAGGTCGGGACTTAACTGGAGGGTTGATAAGGAAGGTGAAATTAGGATATCTGCTAATTGGCTCTCCTTGAATTCTGTGTCCAGTCCTGGACCCACCCTAATTTCTGTATCATTTGTCAGTTTGACAAGCCTGGACTGTAGGAGTCCTCTCTTGGTGTCAATTTGGAGTGGGTGGACATGCCTTGCAAGGGGTACTGGGTTGTGGGCTCCATCTCGTTTGTCCACTTGGTCAGTACAAAAAAATAAGAAAAAGAAGAAAGAGGGGTCTAAGATACTTCTCAGTATGAGGGGGCCGTGATCAATTGACTTAACCCGTTCAGTACGGTTCTCTTATTCTCCACTGGGCAGGGGAGTTAGTCTGCCTTTGGTTGGGGGTTTTCGTGACATAGTTTTTCTTATTTGTTACTCTAAGTTTGCTTTATCATTGGTATACTGGGTTTGGTAAGGTGACAGCTGCCTATGAGGAGATGTCATCAGCATTGACATCCTCAGTCTCCAAGCTGCTGGTGAGGTGTGACAACACACAGGTTGGGACTGGACTAGAGGGAACTCAAGGAAATCCAATTAGCAGATAAGTCCTAATTTCACCTTACATGATGGCTTCAGGATAAATTCAACTCCCACCTGTACTGAATACTGGTGCATATTTTGGAACTTCTTAAGGTAACAGAACCTGTGAATCTGAAAAATGCTATATTTATTTATTTACATTCTCTTATATACAGCGCTATTCTGCATCAGTGCGGTTTACATTGAACAAACTGAAATTACATTGAACAGGGCATTATAACTTGGAGATAACCATTTTACAGGGAACATGGGCTATGGAGTGTTATGTGGCTTGCTCAAGACCACAAGGAGCACCTGTGGGACTAGAAACCCCAGTCCTTCCGGCCCAAGGTTGCTGTCCTCTAGTGGGATTTGAACCCCCGACCTTCCGGCCTGAAGTACCTTGCCCCGACCACTAGGCCACTCCTCCACTCTTATCTTCTGAGCTAATAAGTCAGTCATCAAAAATAAATCATAAACTTGAATAGATTGTTTGTTTGTTTGTCAAGCTTGAGTAAGACATGTTATCCACCTGTTCCAGTTGTTGAGCCAGATTCATTTCCTCCAAGGAAATGTTATCAAAGCATTTCTCACAAGATAGAGGAAAACTCTTCCATTCAGCTGGTACATATTCATCTTTAGAAGTAAAGGGAATGGCCTCTGTAGAGATTAGGAGTATTTTGAACAGATGGTGCCTAAACAGTTCTGACAGACATGGACTTGAGGAAAGATTTTATTATCCAGAGATTTTTGTTTTCATTGTATGAAGTCTTTTATGGTGAAGCATAAGATTATCCTTAACAATAGTGTAACCCGGATGTCATTAAGCTCTTTCAGCACACTGCTGATCTAATGCTGAGGTGTGTCAAAGGTTGGTTCTGCCCTGTAAGCAGTATATTAAATTAGATAGTAATTTTCCAGGACAGCATTGAGGGACCCCCTGTAGCCTATTTGGGACAATAAATGCTCTAGATTTAAGAGGGAAATATCTTTTCAAGCTCTCTTAGCAAACACCCTGTCAACCTTACCCAGGGTGACAGATTTAAGGAATAGAAGTTCTCTTCCCTCAAGTGGGAGTCGGTGTGCTATATGCAAAGCCTCACTCCAGGAATCTGTCCCGTTGCTGTTTGGCGCTCACATTCTGGTGGCCATCCTAAAGGGTTTGTTTCTATCAAGCTGACCTAGTTGCTGAACTAGTTGCCGGATTGGAGTAAAGCAAAAGAGCAGGGAGAGGAGAGGAGGTTCAAGATATCTGGGGGAGCCCACCCCAATATCCAAGGAGTGAGGAGGAAGAAGAAAGATCTGCAGGCAGATACATCCCCAGAAGACATTCCTGTTAATCCAGGGCTAGGATGGTCGTGCAGGGAAAACCTGACTCTAGATCTAGAGTCTGGGAAAGGACACTGGTAAAGCTAACTCAGCAAGGTCCTTGGGAATCAGCCTAGAGTGAGAGGTGTGAGAGAGGACAACTATCTATCAACCAAGGGGGAGGAAGAAAGATATATATTGATGTATATGAGAGAGTAGCTACTGAATAAATCCTTATCTAACTTGTGTGTATATTGTGTAAATAAGAAATGTACTCTGATGCACAGTTTGACTGTTGACCACACTGGGTCCACGTTAAAATGAAGTCCCAGATACTCCACAGTGTGGAGTAACTTTATTGGGCTAATTCCTTAGGCCGAAGGGGACTCGTGCAATGAAGGTCACTGGTTAGCTGTACCCAAAGACTGCTCTTGGAGAATCGCTAATCCCTGCCACTCAGGACTTACAACGAAAATAGCTAAATCTGTAATCCCCCGGGAGCCACACAGTAGCAGGCTCTGCCCAGGGCCCTCTTACAGTAGTAGTATTTAAAGCTTGAAGGATGTAAATTTGCCCCTGAAGCCTTGAATGCTTTTTGTTCATCATTGAGCTTTGTGACTGTACAGAAAACTTTGAAGATAACTATTAACATTTTAGATTTTCTGTCAATTCCAATTCTAGAATGGCTTCCCAGATAGAAATTCCCCAGATTATTACTTTTGAGGCCAATATACCTCTATATTTATTTATAACCAATTCACTAAAAGGGTTTTGGGCAAAAGCAGGACCATTTCTATCCACATGCTGGGAAATCTCTCTGTCTTCAGCCTAGTCATTGCCCACAAGAGTTAGATTCCAAACCCAAACACTGAAGAAATCTGGCAAGGGCTGACAAGCTCTCCCAGTGAACTTGATACTGCTTCCTAAGGCTGATTGCCTTTGTTTACAGCACCATCACTCCTGCTGTACAGAGTCTTTAGTACAGTAGATCTCCTGATAAATAAAATGGCTCTAGTGGGCAAGTGACAGACCTTGATAGTGTTGCTCCTTTCTAATTAGCTTTGCTTAAACTTTGTCACCAGAGAAGAACATAAGTCGGTTCATAGGATCTGAAATTATCACTACAGGAATCAAGTCCTTGGGGTTAAGTGTGAGGCCTTCTCTTTCTCTTCCTGTTTGCAAATATAAGCACAAGAGATAAGGATGTGCAGCACAATTTTTAGGGAAAAAGGTGTCAAATGGAGTTCTTTTGATGCTTGCTGCCATCTTGAAAACCCCACCCCAATGTACCCTATTTTAAAGCTTTTGTATAGGGAAGCAAAATATGTGCCATGCTGGGTCAGCCCAAGATCCATTGAGCCCATCTTCCGTTCTCAGAGAGTGGGCATTCATGTCACTAAAGGGTGACCTATTTGAAAAGCCTATTTTCACGCATGAACAATTTAATAAAATAAGATCATAGTTGGGCATAAGAGGGAGTGTAATTTTAGGCTTCTCTTATACGCTAATTCACAAAGGCAATAATAATCAACCAAGCATAAAATTGTCTGCTATGCAAAATTACAGTAATACAGAGTTGGCTTTTAACTACAAGATTACTTTATAAGAATGTTCAATCCATCAATCTATTATATAACTAGAAATTGGCATCATTTTTCCCAAGTTATTCTATTTTTAGGTAATATGGAAAAAATTGATAAATATATCAATGTGGGACATTACTTTGAGTCGTGCTACAGTAGTAATTTGGACTTTATATTATTCATCAAGTTATTGAGTCGTCTTCATAGGTTTGGATGAGAATTGTTTAGGAAGAAAAGAAAGCAGTATAGCAGTGTAAATGCTGTTGGGTTTTTGTTTTTTTTTAATATTACACTTGTCTATGAAGATCAGTATCTATGTATTTGTGTTCTAATTCAGTATATATTTGTATATTCTGCAGAAATCAGTAAACCACAGTAAGGACCTTGTTTTGTCTTAGTTATTGCTTTGATCCAAACGTGTTATATATTTCATCTGGATTCTCATTTAAATCAATCTGTACCTTAGCAAGTTGCTGTAAGACCCCCTTTTTTTTTTTTTTGCATTGTTTAAACGATAAAACTCCCTTCTCAGGAAATGCAGAGAGGTGTTGGAGAAATTCTTTGTTTTATTTTGCTAGAGCATGATTTTAGTAGAAGTTAATGAAAACTGTACATAGCGTTATTCTTTGTGTCACATGCTGTTTTTCTTGGCTAGTATACTTGACTCCGCTTTTGGACACGTCTGCTGCTCCCCTTACCTATCCTATAAAGGGCACCAAACTCCAGCTGTGGCTTACGCCTGGGCTTTGTTTGCTATGCTACTGTGCTTGCTCTACAGAGTGTCTCTGGCTATATTTGTTGACGTCATGTATTTCAAATTCATGTTAACTTTATTCCTGTCTGCTGTTGCATTTGCTAAACAAGACTACTATGTCCATCTAGCAAATTTTCTTCCAAGCCTCACTGCCTCTTTGCCACATTCACTTATCTCCTCAAACTGCTTCCACCTCCACCCCTCCTTCACTCTTTCTGCCCCTTCACTTTCATCCCAGACCGTGACTTACTACTTCCATGGCAAGTTTCACAAAATCAATCTTGAGTTCTTAAACAAGCCCTGGCACCCTTTACTGAAATTTCAGAGAAGGAAACTGCCCATCTTCTCTCCCCATGCAAATTCATCACCTGGTCCTCCAATCCCATTCCTACTCGTTTCTTCTGCACTCCTCCCCTCCATCTGTCACATTCTCAGTCTATCCCTTTCTACTGCACTGATCCAGTTGCTTTAAAACAAGCTGTGATAACAGTATTCCTCTAAAAATTTATTTATTTAGTTAGTTGTTTTTATATACCATCTTTCTACAATTCAAGACGGTTTACAAGGAACATAAAATAACAGTCGCATCTGTTATACATAGAACAGAACATTTTGAGTATAAGAATAAGTATAAACATCCCTCACTGGGCCTTACCTGCCCTGCTAACTTTCATCCTATCTTAGTTTTCTCTTTCACATCCAAACTACCCAAACATGCTGTTCTCCTCTATCTTTCTCTCAGCTCAAGCTATTCTCTATCCAATTTGCTTTATGCCATCTATTTCCATAGGAATGGCCCCTGCAAGAGGGTCTCCTGTAACCTGTTCATGACTAAAGCCAAAGGCTTTACTTTGTGTTTATCCTCCATCTATCTTTTTGATATTCTTGTTGTCCTTGGGATTTTGAGAGACTGTCTTTGTCTTGGTCCTTTTACCTCTTCCATTGCATTTCTAGTGTGTCTTCTAGTAGGTCCTCTTCTCCTGCTATTTCATTATCAAATGTGCCTCCATGTGATATCCTGGGTTCACTTTCTTTCGCCTCATTCTTTTTGGGCTTTGAACTCCTTTCATGACTTTCAGTACCATCTCTATACTAACCACTCCACTACACCAGAAATTTTGTCCGGAATCCATTCCCAATTCTCAGCCTACTTGTCTGACGTTGCTGTGCGGATGTCCCATCCCCACCTTAAAATCGACATGACCAAAACAGCTATTTTTCTTTCCTTCCAAACCCATGTTCCCTCTTCTCCCTTTATTTCTGTGGATAACATGGTCAACCTCTCAGTCTGTAATTTTGGGTATCTTTCACTCCACTCCCTCCTTCTCTACACACACATTCATAACACTACTAAAACATTGTTTCTTTTTCTGAAACATAACCCAAATCAGCCCCTTCCTTTCTGAAGAAACCACTGGAACTCTTATTCTTTCTCTCATTTCGCATTTGACTGTTCACATGTCTTCCCTGTAAACCATCTCTCTACCCCAGTCTATCTGAAATTCATCTGCATGATTCATATTTTTGCCAGTGTCCCTACACCCATACAACCTCTCTTCTCAAGTCAGTACATTGGCTCCCTGTCTGTTTCCATTACAGTTTCAAGCTCTTCTTGGATTTAGCTCAGTGGTAGTTCAAGACAAGTTACATTCAGGTATAGTAGGTATTGTACTGTCCCCAGGGGCTTACAGTCTGTTTGTACCTGAGACAATAGAGGGTTGAGTGACTTGCCCTAGATCACAAGTGGCAGCAGTAGGATTCAAACCGGGCTTCCCTGGTTCTCATCACACTGTTGTAATCATCAGGCTATTTCTCTACTCCACTCTTGCTCACTTATAAGTGCATTTATTCTGCAGTCCTCATCTCTCCTCTCGTGCTTATATATACTCATCCTCATGAACTTCACTCATTAGCAAGTTACTCTTATTGCCCTTCCTCCACTGCCAACTCATGACTGTGTTTTCCATTTTGATTTCAATGGGGCCGTGGCTCCGATAACTATCAGAAACCGCTACCGCGGCTTTGTAAACAAGCCCCTTAGAATCGATTTCTCAATATGGTGCAGTATGCTTCTTCTCTAGTCATGTTCATTTCCTGGCTAAAAAACTCACCTTTTTAGGGCTTCTTTTAGTTAATCCTGATTTGCTCAGTCAAAGCCTTGTTTCAGCCAATTTTTAATAAGTGACTTTTCAATATCTCTTATGTTCTGCGTGTTTGCCTTTATTAGATTTTAAGTTTTACCAAGAATGAATTGACCTTTATTCGTAATTCTAAAATAAGCCCCCTGGGGATAGATAAATACTGCACTTGAATGAAACTCTCCTTGTACTACTAATGAAAATCTGGGCTAAATCTAATCCAACAAGTTGGTAAGTCTACTGATGGTAGATTTAACCGTCCCTGTTTGGGTAGATTGATTACGTCAGTTGGCTGCTGCTCCTCTTCCTCTAATGGAACCTATTTAAAGATTTTCTCCCATTTTGTGTCTGTGGAAAAAATGTTTAGTAAATAAGGTCCCTAGTTTTCACCTGAGGCATTGGAAATGGACTTGACTTCCCCAAGGTCACAATTGGTATTAGCAGGATTTGAACTTTGGCTTGCATAGTTATCAGCCTTCTGCTCTAACCACTAGATTTTTTTTCCTTTGGGCAGGCCTGTGTGAAGAGGTTATCTGTCTAGTTCTGGGCGTGTCAGCATCATTAAAATCACTATTATGGTTGGCATTAACTGACATTTTATTTGGCAGCAGAGTGGTCCAAGACTGAGTTGCCATGGAACTTGAATTTACCATTTCCCCACTAGAGGTGATCCTGTAAGAAAATGTTTTTTTGTATGACAGGTGAGTATTTGCATGTTGCACTGCCCTTATCCCAGCTGTACCTGTTGCTCTTGGTCGATCATCGGCATGAGTCAGACTGTATTTCCTTATACCTTCAACTTGTTACCTGCCTTTCCCATCCAGCTCTGTGTGGTTTACCTAAATAGCAACACAAAATACAAAGTGAAATTAGACCTTACCTGCTAATTTTCTTTCCTTGAGTCTCCAGTCCAGCCTAGATGCATGGGTTTACATGCACTCCTGTCAGCAGATGCAGACTGAGAACCACTGGTTTTATGCTATTCCCCTGAAAGGGTCTTGTGCAGTTTCTGACCAGCCAGCATTTCTATAACAAAGCAGAGTGAGCGCTGCCTGCACTCCAAAAGCACAATTTTATTATTTTAACAGCTATAGCGTCTGGAGACAATAAGGTGGAACGGTCATTTACAAGCATTCCAAATCCCAGCCCACTATAACACATTGGCACAATGCCAGTGGAAAGAAAGGTGATGGAACCCCCTTCCCTCTTCTTACAGATCTGTAGACCAATCCCCCAAGAGAGGATGTGTTTTCAGCTAAACATTCTCAGGATGGGTCCTAGATTGGACTGCATAGCCTCAAGGAAGGAGAAATTAGCAAGTAAGGCTTAATTTCATAATCCTATATCATTTCTCCAGTCCAGAAACGTGGGAAGTACCAAAGCAGTTTTTAACATGGGAAGGGACTGGACAGACAAGCCTGCAGGACTTGTGCCCCAAAAGCCGCATCCTGTCTGGCTTGCACGTGGAGCTGATAATGGCGTACACAAGTATGCAAGGGTGATTATGTCAGTCCTACAAATGTCCTGAGATGGGGTCAGCTGATACTCTGATCCCTAGGTCCTAGTAGAATTAGCTCTCAAACCTGGCAGAACTGCTTGTCCTTTGAGAAAGTATGCCAGAACAATGGCCTCTTTTATGCAAGGGGCAATGAAAGCTTTGAATGCCTGCCACATCCTTGCGTGGACCTCTAAACATATGACTTGGTTCTGGTTAGGTACTTGTGCAGAATCCTGCAAACATCCAATTTATGTAACACCTGTGCCTCCTCTGGGTATTTTGGCACTTTCTGGAGTCCAACGGATTACCGGATCCGAGGTAGCATGGATTCACCAGGGGCAGGTCTTGTCAGACAAATCTGATTGATTTCTTTGTCTGGGTGACCAAGGAGTTGGACTAAGGGAGAGCCCCAGATGTAGTGTATTTAGATTTCAGAAAAGAATTTGACACTGTTCTGCACAGACGACTTATAAACAAACTGAGACCCTAGGGATGGATTCTAAAGTAACAGCTTGGGTTAGAAATTGGTTGAGTGAGAGGCGACAAAGGGTACACGTAATTGGAGTTCAATCTGAGAAGGTGGTTACCAGTGGAGTGTCGCAGGGTCTGTCTTGGTCCGATTCTTTTTAACATCTTTGTTAGTAATATTGTGGAAGGGCTGTCGGGTAAGGTTTGCAGATGATACCAAAATCTGCAACAGAGTAGACACCCAGGAAGTTGTAGATAACATGAGGAGGGATCTAGCTAAACTTGAAAAATGGGCTAGAATTTGGCAGCTGAGATTTAATACTAAAAAATGTAGGGTCATGCATTTGGGCTGCAACAATCCAAGGGAGCAGTACAGTATAGGGGGTGACATGCTTCTATCCACAAAAGAAGAACGTGACCTAGGCGTGATTGTATCGGACAATCTCAAATTAGCTAAAGAGAGAGATAGAAAAGGTGATGGCAAAAGCTAGAAGGATGCTTGGGTGCATAGGGAGAGGAATGACCAGCAGAAGAAAGGAGGTCATAGTGCCTCTGTGTAAGTCTTTGGTGCGACTTTATTTGGAGTATTGTGTGCAATTCTGAAGACCGCACCTTCAAAAGGATATAAACAGGTTGGAATTTGTGCAGAGAGTGGCTACTAAAATGGTTAGTGGTCTTCATTATAAAACATATGAGGACAGACTTAAGGACCTTAATATGTATACTTTAGAGAAAAGGCGGGATAGAGGTGATATGATTGAGATGTTTAAATACCTCCATGGCATAAATGCACAGGAGGAGAATCTCTTTTGATTGAAAGCAAGTTCTTCTATGAGGGGACATGGGATGAGGGTGAAAGGGAATAGACTCAGGAGTAATATGCGGAAATATTTCTTTATGGAAAGAGTGATAGATGCGTGGAATAGTCTCCCAGTGGAGGTGGTAGAGATGAGGACAGTATCTAAATTCAAAAAAGCATGGGACAAACACAGAGGCTCAGAGGAAAAAAAGGGACTCTTGTAGTGGTTGATATGGAAGGACAGACTAGATAGGCCATGTGATCTTTTTCTGCCATCATGTTTGTTTCTATGAAAATCCTGGAAGGTTTGCAGACTGATTTGAGTTGAAACACCGACACTACTTTTGTCAGGAAGGATTGAACCAGCTTAATCACCACCTTATCCTTAAAAGAGGGAGAAGATCTTCAAGTACCAAGAAATGCAGACAGAAACGGAGATAATTTCCCATCATGTTGGGTTCCTCAGGCTTGATTAAGAAGTATTTCCAAGCACGCCTTGATAAATTACCCTACATGTTACATCGTGTGAACTCAGAAGGAGGTACTCTTTGGCACGATGCAAATACTACACTGCGTTTTACCAGTAAATTTGAGATAATACTCCACATATCGTGACTTAGGAGTGAGGCTGATTGCTGTTATGGTATGTGCAAAACCTAACTCATTTGGAGAATTTGCTCCATACAACAATGCATGCAGCACTGAAATGAAAGAACAGAGCCATGACACAGGAAGCCTTTTGACAAAGGGAGTGGTAACTGTTCCCCCACTGCTAGCCTGACTAGATCTGTATACCATGGCCTGCGGGGCCACCAACATCATTGGGCTTGGATGGACTCCACTCTTTGAATTATTCTGCCTATTAGAGGCCAAGGTGGAAAGATGCAGCAGCAAACGGTTGTGAGACCACCTTTGCACAAAGGCATCTAGCTTTTCCAACAACCACTCCTTTCTTAGGCTGAAAAACCTGCTTATTTTGGCGTTGGCTGCCAATGTCGTTAGATTCATGATTGGAGATAACCAATGCTGTGTTAGCTGTAAACTGACTGCTAGGACGAATGACAGTGATTCCTGCCAAATACAGAAAGTCAAGCAGCTGAGAGACAGCCGACAGGCCAAGCAACTGTTTCTGCAGCATCTTGCTATGTACCTCCAGCCTGGAAGCAATCGCAAGTTGAACTGTGACCATGATGACGTGGCCATGATGTTTTCCTCCTCTCAGCTATGGCATTAGGTCATTACTTGGCAGACTGTCCCAGGGCTTACTGCAAGCTGCGCAGTGCTGACTCTGCTCTGCCAAGTCCATGTGCTCCCAGTCTTCTCTGGTGCCAAGACACTCTCACCTCTGCTAGCACACTGATCCTCCCCTGAAGGCAAACTGATCCAGCCCCTCTGGGTTTTCCCTTATTAAGAATTCTGCTGCAGGCTTTTGCTTCCCCCCCCCCCCCCCAAGAACTTTATGCAGGGATCCCAGTTCAAAAACCTCTGGCCCTTTCCCAAATGCTGGGGAAGAGGAAAAGTGGGAACTACCTCAAGCCTGCTTGCCTGTCGGCACCCAGAGTATGCGAGAGGCATGGGGAGGAACCTGGACCCACTGGTTTCTGCTTCTCAAGGCCTTTCCGCCAAGGCTGCACCAGCCTCTTCCATGAGCACTCAAGCTAATTCCTTAGACCTATCTGGTCTTGTGACAGACTGCACAGGAGCTACCACTTCTATCTGCTGGAGACTGATAAATACTGGCTGGTTAGAGGCTGCACAGGACTCTCTTAGGATAATGCCATCAACCAGTTCTCAGTCTCCATCTGCTGGTAGGAATTCGTAAACCCACACATCCAGACTGGACTGGAGGAATAATGAGGAATAAAATATAAATGCTAAACATGGTGACAGACACCACTGAAAACAGATATGTAAAACGGTAACTCTTCCAGTTAGTACCCTCTTTAAGAAAAGGACTCTGCAAAGAGCCAGGCCTTAAAATGTTTTCAGAACTTAAAATATATATTTTGTCATACTCTTTGGAAATGCATTCCACAATGCTGGGCCTATACAATTACATTTTATTTTAGTTGTCTCCATCAATTTCATCTCTTGGCACTGGAATATTTGAGAGAATCTTGAGATGAACAAAGGAGCATTGAGTGTTTGTAATGATTGAAGTGGTTCAACAAATACTACGACCTATGCAGACACAAGGATTTTGAAGATCATTGCATAACTAAGAGGTTTTTTTATTTTATTTTGTTTATCAGAATTTGCAAGTTTACAACAAGAACAGCTCTTGTACAGAAAACATGGACTGAATATGACAAGATAAAGGAGTAAAATCATAACATAGGCAGTCCTGAAGCACGGAAAGCAGAAAATACGTACACATTCAGGCCATTCTATTCAGTCCACAATTTAAGAAGGAAGAGCAAATTAGATTGGATACATTTATCTATTTATTTAGCCGTGCTTATATACCGCTTTTCACAGGGTCAAAGCGGTTTATAATAAACAAGGGGAATACATTGAAAAGAGCAAGTTAGAAAAAAACAGGCCAAGTAGAAATCCTCAAGCACTTACACTTGTTCCAATATCTCTCTGGAGCATGGCATTGACCACCTTCAGGTTCAGAATTGGTCCTTTCTTGGGTATCACAAAGTAGATAGAACAATGCCCATGACCTTGCTCTGTAGAGGGCCTGGATACAATAGTCTGCAACTGCAGAAGGAGCTGCAGAGCATCCTTGATCATCACACACCTGAGCAAGGAGCTGCAGATAACTGCCACAAAGACATCCTGAAGAGACTCCAAAGAGTTTGACAAAATGTATATTTTATGTTCTGAAAACATTTTAAGACTTAGGACTTCAAAGACCCATTGATCTAATGCGATATTGCCCATTCTGAGTAAAACTGCCAGAGCTGCTCTCCTCACCCAGACTGCACCTCAGAGAAGGCCCATTAACTCTCACTGCAGAGGCTTACTTAGAGTTTCAAGAATGCTGGGAATTCCGGGGGGGGGGGGGGGGAGGAGTGTCCTAATTAAGATGGCAGCAGCTGACTGATTGGTGCGAGCGCATTATTTTCTTTATTCCCATATGGGTAGTAAACGCAAGGGGAAAGGTGGGTCGTTGCCCTCTCAGCCCCCCTTACCTCTATGCCGGTTGCCGTTGGATCTTTGGATGCCTCTGTGTTGCGCGCTGCCCGAGATTCGGTTGGAACTGGGGAAGAATGCTGAGTTGCAGCTTCGCCGGAGTCGGGTGACTCGGTGGTTGCTTTGGCTTCATCTGTCTCCCCATTGAGCCCGGCGCCGAAAGTGTTCCAGGGACAGTCCCTGCCTGAAGGGTTCCTGGAGCTGGGCTCTCCGAAGCTGAGGGAAGCTGGTGGCTCGAGCGGGTCAGGAGCGGAGGGACTGCGGAACCAGGAGAGTGCAGTGCTAGGGCAGCACATCTCTTCAGCATCGGCGCTGTTTGGTGAGGTCACCACGGGGCAGGAGTTTCCTGTGGTGTGTCGAGGCAAGGCGCCAGTAGCAGCAATGGAGGCTCTTTCAACATCTGCTGTTCCGGGTTTAGTCTTTTCTCTTCAGTGTCCGGAAAATTTCACATTGGAGGCTATCTGACAGGCAATCCTTTCTTTGGGCGAAGCGTTGGTGCCACAGATTACATCGTTGGATAGGAAAATGAATAATTCAGTGGCTGTGGTGGAGGAGCTGGAACAAAAGGTGGTGGCAATACAATCTGAAGTTGTGGAGTCCCGGAGAAATGTTTCTGCTCTGTAAGATCAATCTGATGCATTTAGGAAGAGCTTTTCCTCAATACAAGCTAAGTTGGAACATTTGGACAATTTGTCTAGAGTTAATAATTTAAGATTAATTAATTTTCCAAGGCTTACTACTGTGTCTCCAAGAGAAATGTTTAGACAATACTTAGTTTAGGTGTTGGGGGTTTCCCCTGAATTAATTTGGCCCTTGGTTAGGATTTATTATCTACCCAAGGCTAAATTAACATCTGGTTTGGTTAAAGTAGGGGGGGATATATTTATTTACAGTTATTCTATACTGCGCTTTTTAGTATCAGTGCGGTTTACAAGTAACAAAATATTGCCACAGACAACAGCCTTAGGCTTACATTGTAACCGGATGGATAACTTGGGGATGTAACTGGGGAAACTATGTACAATTGCAGTATACAAACGATATACAAAATACAAGATATATGTGTATTTTGAATGTTACGGATTTATTGGAGCAATCTGAATGTGATTCTCCGGTTCCGTCTACGCTGTTGATTACTTTTGCATTACTTTCCGATAGAGAGTGGCTCTTAAAGCTTTTCTTTATGAAACAAAATTCCCTGTTTAGAGGGTTAATGGTTTGTATTTACACAGACCTAACCAGGGAAACTCGGAGACGTTGCAGGAAATTTCTCCTGTGTTACGTCCTGGTATCCTACAGTTAGGGGACTTTTTTTTCCTAAACATCCATGTAAATGTTTAGTGAAATATCATGCTGTTTCGTATATTCTTTTTATGAGCCCTCTCAACTAACAGCCTTCATTAATGCTCAGCGTCTAGCATCCTCCATTGGTGCCTCACCTGAGCTATCTTAATTTGGTAACCGGATTTTCTTAGCTGCACTTATTTTCTTTCATGTTTCTTTAGATAATATTGTGTCTCCCCTCCTAATATTTATGGGCTAGGGTGAGTAGATATTTTGTTTCATTTTTTGAATTATTTTGTTCATTCTTTGTAATATGGAGTTTTCTAATGATATCTACTCTTTTTCCGCAAGAATGTTTTGTAAACATTCTTGATTTAATTGAAAAAATTTCAGAAATTAAAAAAAAAATGTTGGGAATTCCAAAAGGGCTGACCCTTCTTCAGTTTAGGCCAGTGGTTCCCAAATCAGTCCTTGGGTACCCCCAGGAGAGTCAGGTTTTCAAGATATCCTCAATGAATATGCATGAGATAGATCTGCTTGCACTGCTTCCATTGTATGCAGATCCATCTCATGCATATTCATTGTGGATAGCCTAAAAACCTGACTGGCCTGGGGGTACTTGAGGACTGGGTTAGGAACCACTGGTTTAGACCCATAAGAGGAATGCAACACAGAAAAAGCAGGACACACCAGGGCAGTAGGATGCGGCGTGCTCCTTAGGTGCGCTCCTTGGGGCCGCTCCGGCAGCGCAGGCCTAGCTATCTCCACGATGCTTCCACTTCTTCTTTTCATTCTTTGCACCTCCACGCCATTCGGGACAGATTCCTCATTTACCTTGACCCGACCTTCTTCTGCTCCTCTCCCTCCTTCATTCCTGACGAGCGTTTCATCCTTTGTCCCTGTTGCTTCTCATTTTTTTTTGCCTTTGTCCTATGTCCCTTATTCCTGTGACTTGGGGCAGACGTCCGGGCAAGCTGCCAGGTATACGCTCTCGATGTCCCTCCAATCTCCTCCCTTGCCCGGTCTCTTCTTCCCCTTGGTCTCCCGTAACGTCTGTTATTCCTCAATCCTCCCTTTCCATTGGCCTGGTTAATTGTCGGTCTCTACGGAACAAAACTCTCCTTATTCAAGATCTTGTCCTTCAGTCTTCTTTCGACCTTGCTCTTTTAACTGAAACCTGACTAAGGGACGGTGAGGATGCTCTTGGCCCGCTGCCTCCCCCCTGGTTTCTCTGCTATCTCTACCCCTCGCCTTGGCCAATCAGGGGGTGGCGTGGCGGCCCTGATTCGTTCGTTTCTTCCCTACACTCAGCTCACACCTTCGTCCCTACGTTATCCCGAATCCCTTCTGCTTCAGCTACATACCTCCCCTCCTACACAGGTGCTTCTTATCTACTCTCCCCCTGCTCTGCGTCCCGATCTATGGGATTCTCTTCTCTTGACCATCACTGATCTGTCCTTAGCTTTCCCTCACTTGCTTATTGCTGGGGATTTTAACCTTCACGTGGATTCTCCCTCTTCGTCTAGGGATCACTCCTTCGTCTCTCTCTTACACGATCTATCTTTTATCCAGCACGTTACCATTCCTACCCATCAGGCTGGCCACACTCTTGACCTGTTTCTGACATCTTCCTCTTCCTCTCTCTTGGTACATAATCTTTCCTCCATACCTCTCCCGTGGACGGACCATGTCTGTCTTTCAGTTTCCTGTTCTCATTGTCTAGGGTCCTCCTCCCCGCCTCCCCTTTATCTCCTGCTGTGCCCCCTCCTCCACGGCTCTCTCGTGCTATCTCATCCCTCACCCATCAGCAATTTCCCACCGCCACTGAGCTTCTTCCCTCAAACATTTCCCTTCTCTCTCCTACCTCCCAAGCTGCTCTTTGGTCATCTTCCCTCTCAGCTGCCCTTGACCATATCGCCCCTTTACGGCCTCGGATACCCCGCCATCAGCCCATGCATCCTTGGTACCATGAGGGCCTACGATTCTTGCGTACCCAGCTTCGCAGAGCAGAGCGGCAGTGGCGTAGGGGCCCCACACCATTCTCCTTAGCTTTTTTTAAGTCCAATTATTCTCACTATCGTGCTAGTGTTCATCATGCCAAACGCACATATTTTTCCAATGCAATTTTGAAGCTCCGAACCAGACCCGGCACCTTTACTCTACCCTACAATCTCTAACATCCCTTCAACCCTCCGTGTCGGCTGCTCATATCCACCCCACTCTGCCTCCTTCTCTCTTAGCCTCTTTCTTTCACGACAAGATCTCTTCCTTAAGAGCATCGTTATCTTCCTGTCCCGCCCCAATTCACTCTCCTCCTCCTGTTGCCTCTCCCCCTCCCGTTTCCCAAATCTCCCATTCTTGGGCCTCTTTTTCCTTGATCACTCCCCCGGAACTTCACCATCTTATTTCTTCTTCCAAGAAGACATCTTGTCCTCTTGACCCAGAGGCAGGCCTATGGTAGTACTGTTCACCACTGGTTTCATTCTTTTCTTTCTTCTCGATCCTGTGCGGTTCTTTCCCCCTCCCCTTCCACTCCCTCTTCAGACTCCTTTCCTCTTCCCTGTGGGGTTCCCCAGGGCTCTGTTTTGGCTCCTCTTCTTTTTAACCTCTTTCTGGCTCCCCTTGCTCTTTTAATTCAACAGTCTGGAGTTTCCGCTTTCCTTTATGCCGATGATATCGTCCTCCATCACACTTCCTCCACTTGTCCTGATCTTTCTGTTCTCAATTCCTGTCTTGCTGAAGTGGCCAATTGGTTGATTCTCCAGGACCAAGCAGGAAGTCAGTCCTCACTTATGGGTGACGTCGGCGCCGACGGAGCCCTCGCGGAGCAATTTTCCCCAGCTTTAAAAGAAAGCCTTTGGGAATTGCAGCGCGCATGCGCGGTTGTCTTCCCGCCCGAGGGTGCCATCTTAGCCAGTCTTCTTTTTTCCGCGGAGCCCTACAGACGTCCCCGTCTTGTCCCCGCGAAAAAGTTGATTTTCTTCTTTATTTTATCCTTTTTTCCTTCGGCTCGACGCCGATCTTTTTCCCGCCCGGACTCGCGACGCCGGTCACGAGTCCTCTTCCTTTTTTCGGTTTTTCTGACTTAGTCAGCTTTCGTTTTCGTTTTTCCCTGGCAGCCTGGTCCTTTGACCTCGCAGGGGCCCTTTTTCCCCCGATGGCTGCCAGTGGGTTTAAGCGGTGTGGTCGGTGTGACCGAAATATGTCACTAACCGACACACACGACTTTTGCCTCCGCTGCCTGGGCCCGGATCATGAGGAACTGATCTGTGGGCCCTGCAGCAAAATGTCCTCAAAGGCGTTGAGAAGTCGGCGGCATCAGCGTGAGAGAATCTTCGCTGACCCCAGCCGTACCCGGACCTCGTCGGAGGCCTCCGCGTCGAAAGGCTCCAGCTCGGACCGTCGCCGGAGTTCCTCCGACCGGGGTTCTCCCTCCGGGGACCATCGTCGGAAGGTGAAACCCGCGAGGGCGGCGTCGGTGGACGCTCCTGGTTCCGCGAGGGCCAGGTCGCATAGCCCCGACAGCCGCCCCGGGTCCTTGGAGAAGGAACACATCCCGAAGCGACCTCGCCTGGAGTCAGAGATGCCTGCCCGGGTAAGTCCTGTGGTCCTTCTGGACTCGCCTCCGCGACAGCCGACGTCGGGCCCGACGCTGTCGGGGCCCGAGTCGGGGGCTGCTGGGTCACCTGAGCTCGGACTCAGGTTGACGGCCTTGGAGAGCAGACTGTCTGCCTTCATGGACCAGCAGAGGGCACTGCTCGCTGGCTTCGCTGGCGCCGCTGCCCCGACCGCCGGGACGTCGACGTCCAAGTCGACCCCGGAGACCGAGCCGATCCTCGAGTCGATGAGAACTCGAGTCGATCCTCGGTCGAGGTCACCCTCGGCCTCCCGTTCGGGACCGAGGTCGCCGACGCCGACTCCCTCGGCGTCGGGGCGGCTGGCGCCGCGCCCTGCCCGGGCCGACCCCACCGAGTCCTCGTCGGAGTCGGTCTGGGAGTCTGAGGAGGAAGAGTCACCTGATTCTTTCCGGACTCGGTGTGTCCCATCGGACTCACCGGAGTCCGAGCCTCGGAAGCAGTCCCCCCCGGAGGATGCCCGGTTCTCGGACTTCGTTAGGGATATGGCCAAGGCTTTGGCCTTCCCTGCGGATCCCGAGGAGGAGCCTCGAGCCGAAGAGCTCGACGCCCTCCAGTATGACTCTCCCGCGAGGGAACACTTTACTGTACCGGTTCCTCCTATGCTGGAACGACTACTCTTCCGCATGTGGGAGAGTCCGGCCTCCTCGCCGGTCCTGAGCAAGCGGGTCGATTCTATCTATCGAGTCCGCAAGAGCCCTGGCTTTCAGAAGGCACAGCTGCCACACCATTCCATGGTAGTGGAATCGGCCATGCATCGTCTTAAGAGCCAGAAGATGCACTCCTCGGTGCCTCCTGGCAGGGAGGCCCGTAACCTGGATGGCCTTGGCAAGAAGTGTTTCCAGGGCTCTATGCTCGCATGTCGTGTCCAGACTTACCAGCTATACATGGGCATGTATCTCCGGGATCTGGCTAAAGAGCTAGCCGGATTCTCCACTGGTCTGTCCGAGGAACCCTTGCGGAGGTTCCTAGCCTTGTCCACTGGCATTCGGGAATGCTCAAAGTTCATGTCCCGAGCAGCCTATGATGGCTTTGAAGCATCGGCTCGAGTGGCCGCAGCCGGCATCGGTGCCCGCCGACAGGCTTGGCTTCAGTCGTCAGACCTTGAGCCCTGGGTGCAGGACAAGTTGGTCGATGTCCCCTGCCGAGGAGAAAACCTCTTTGGCAAACCCATGGCGGAAAAGGCTGCGCAAATTGAGACTGAGACTCTCACCAGGACCAGGCTTTCTAGGAAGACCTCCGCCCCTTCCCAGAAAAAGAAGGGCTCGGGGAAAAAGTCCTTTTACCCGAGGAAGGCGGCTGCCTACAAACAATACCCCCATTATCAGGCCCCTGCAGCTCCCCAACAGGGCCAGCAGGCCAAGGGACGGGGTAACGGGTCCCGTAGGCAGCAGGCCCCCAAGCCTGCACCACCAGCCCCTGCTCAGCAGGGTGGGGGTTTTTGACTCACACAGCATAGCCTTCCCCCCCCCTGCTGGTTCCTCCCAGCACCGGTGGCCGGCTGTTTCACTTCGCCCACAGGTGGTCCAGCATCACCGCAGATGCCTGGGTGCTTCAAGTCGTGCGAGACGGCTATCTTCTCCACTTCCACCAGGTTCCTCCCTCCTATTTTCCGGGAGAACCTCCACGACCCCCTCTGCACAGGGAGTTGCTCCTTCAGGAGTTAGCAGGTCTTCTGCAGGAACAGGCGGTGGAACCGGTGCCACACCACCTGAGAGGTCAAGGCTTTTATTCCAGGTATTTTCTGATACCAAAGAGAACAGGGGGCCTCAGACCCATCCTGGACTTGCGCAACCTCAACAAGTTCCTTGTGCGGGAGAAGTTCAAAATGCTTACCCTTGGAATCCTTCTGCCCTACCTCCAGCAGGGAGATTGGCTATGCTCCTTGGATCTAAAGGATGCCTACACACATCCTCATCCACCCAAGCCACCGCCAATACCTGCGGTTTGTGGTGGCAGGAAATCATTACCAGTACCGAGTACTGCCCTTTGGCCTGTCCTCCGCACCGCGAGTCTTCACAAAATGCCTCGCGGTCGTGGCGGCCCATCTCAGGCTTCACGGCCTCTGTCTTTCCGTACCTCGACGACTGGCTCATCAGAGCAGCGTCCGCTCGGGAGGTCACCGACGCCACGCGCCGCACGGTGACTCTTCTGCAGCACTTGGGCTTTGTTATAAACTTCGCAAAGTCCACTTTGCTCCCCTCACAGGATCTCGAGTTCATCGGCGCAAGGCTGCACACTCCTCAGGCGCGAGCATACCTACCGCTCGACAGGGCTCAACGGCTCATGGACCTAGCCGACCGCTTTCTCAGCCAGCCCCTGGTCTCCGCCAGGCGCTTCCTGAGACTACTCGGCCATATGGCTTCCACCGTCCATGTGACCCCCAATGCCCGCCTGAATATGCGGTCTGCTCAATGGTGTCTCCGCCAGCAGTGGCGACAAGCCACAGGCGGCCTAGCAGACCTAGTGCGCGTCTCCGAGCCGCTGATCTCGTCTCTCCGGTGGTGGCTCCGGCAGCCGAACCTAATATTCGGAATGCCTTTCCAGTCACCTCAGCCGACCCGGGTGCTGACCACCGATGCATCCCTCCTGGGCTGGGGAGCACATTGCCAAGAGACACGTACTCAGGGCCTCTGGACCACGTGGGAGTCTGCTCAGCAGATCAACTTCCTGGAGCTCAGGGCGATCCGCCTAGCTCTCAAGGCCTTCTCCCACCTGACTTCCCACCAGTCCGTCCTTGTCCAGACGGACAATCAAGTTGCCATGTTCTACGTGAACAAGCAGGGGGGCACGGGCTCCTTCCTCCTCTGCCGGGAGGCACAGAAGCTCTGCTCTTGGGCTGTCAGTCACGGCATTCTCCTAAAGGCGGTTTATCTCCCGGGCCAAGAAAATTGCCTTGCGGACAAACTCAGCAGGGTCCTCCAGCCGCACGAGTGGCGTCTGGATCCCTTGGTAGTTCAGAAGCTCTTCCTCCGGTGGGGCCTCCCCACGGTGGATCTCTTTGCCAGTCCTCACAACCGGCAGCTTCCTCGCTTCTGCTCTCGTCAGCCACACCCCCTTCGGGTTGCGGCGGACGCCTTTCTGATCTCATGGTCGGGGAGCCTTCTGTACGCTTTCCCTCCCATCCCGCTAGTCTCTCGGACTCTTTTCAAGGTTCTCCGAGACAAAGCCTTCATGATCCTGGTGGCCCCTCGCTGGCCCAGGCAGCCGTGGTTTCCGCTCCTGCTACAACTGGCGGTGGAGGATCCAATCCCTCTGGGGGTACAACCGGATCTCCTCACTCAGGATCAGGGGTCCCTACTGCACCCCAACCTCAAGTCTCTCAACCTCATGGCCTGGCTGCTGAGAGGGTAGTCCTTGCTCCCCTTCTCCTGCCGGCGGAGGTGGAGGAGGTCGTCTTGGCTTCGCGACGGCCCTCTACCCGCAAATGCTACGCCCTTAAATGGCGTCGCTTTGCAGTCTGGTGTACCCAACAGTCTCAGGATCCCTTCTCCTGCCCGGTGTCGGTGATCTTGCAGTACTTGCTGCACCTCTCTAATCTGGGACTTAAGTCCAACTCCGTCAAAGTTCACCTCGTGCTCTTTCAGCACATCATGTGCCGGTGGACGGCAGACCTCTCTCCAACGACCCTCTCGTTGCGAGGTTTCTCCGAGGTCTCCTTCTATTTAAACCACCTCTGCGCCCGCCAGCGCCTGACTGGGACCTGAATGTGGTTTTGCAGCGGATCACCTGTCCGCCTTTTGAACCTATGGCTACCTGTTCTCTCCGTTTTCTGTCTTGGAAAACACTGTTCTTGATAGCCCTCACTTCCGCTAGACGCGTAAGTGAATTGCAGGCCCTCGTATCTGATCCCCCTTACACTCGGTTCTACAAAAATAGGGTAGTCCTACGGACTCACCCGAAGTTTCTTCCAAAAGTGGTCTCCCCTTTTCACATCAATCAGGAGGTGGTACTTCCAACCTTCTTTCCCAGACCACACTCCAGCCGAGCTGAAACGGTCCTCCATACCCTGGACTGTAGAAGGGCTTTGAACTTCTACCTTGACCGTACGCGGGAGCACCGTAAAGCTGCTCAGCTTTTTGTGTCTTTTGACCCCAATAAATTGGGGCTCCCGGTCTCCAAGCGTACTCTGTCCATCTGGGTTGCGGACTGTATCTCTTGGGCTTATGGGGCAGCCGGACTCTCCTTAGAAAGTCGAGTCACGGCTCATTGCGTTCGGGCAAAGGCTACGTCAGTGGCTTACCTCCGCTCTGTTCCGCTGGCAGACATCTGCCGGGCCGCTACTTGGTCTTCGAGCCAGACTTTTGCGGTCCATTACTGTCTCGAGAGGGAGTCCCGTAGGGACAGTGCTTTCGGACAGGCAGTCCTCCGTAATCTCTTTGAGGTCTGAGCAGCTCCTACCCTCCATCCCGGATGTGGGCTACCGGTGGGTGATAATTCAGCGAAGATTCTATCCTTCTGTGCTGCTGAGCTAGAGGGAGCTCATTTTTGTGCTTAGGGTCTCCGGTAGCCTTGAGCTTGGGAGTCCCATAAGTGAGGACTGACTTCCTGCTTGGTCCTGGAGAAAGCGTAGTTACTCACCTGTAACAGGTGTTCTCCAGGAGCAGCAGGAATCAGTCCTCACTACCCTCCCTCCTCCCCTTGGAGTTGCAATCGTCTGCTTATGTTGTTTTTGCAAATTTTTATGCTGTCTTTTTTAGCTATGTCATCTGACTGGCTAAGATGGCACCCTCAGGCGGGAAGACGACCGCGCATGCGCGCTGCAATTCCCAAAGGCTTTCTTTGAAAGCTGGGGAAAATTGCTCCGCGAGGGCTCCGTCGGCGCCGACGTCACCCATAAGTGAGGACTGATTCCTGCTGCTCCTGGAGAACACCTGTTACAGGTGAGTAACTACGCTCTCTTAACTGTCTTCACCTTAATCTCATTAAAACTGTTGCTATTTGGTTTTCTCATGGTAGTCCATCCCCCCCCCCCTTCTGGCCCCCTCATTTTCTGGCTCCCCTGTCCCTTTAGTCTCCACTTTTTGTTATCTTGGTGTTCACTTTGATTCTGATCTATCCTTTCAGGCCCACCTCTCCCACGTCACTAAATCGTCTTTCTTTTTCCTCCGTCAAATTAGTGCGGTCTGTCCCTTTCTACCCTGCTGTTGTCCCTGGTTATGTCTCGTGTGGATTTCGCTAACTCTGCTCTCATTGGGCTTCCTAAGTCTCGGTTATCTCGGCTGCAACGGATACAGAATACCGCCGCTTGCCACATAACACCTCTGCTCTTCCGCCTTCACTGATTGCCTTTCCCTTACCGTTCTCAATTCAAGCTACTCACTTTGGTTCACAAAGCTCTCCATACCGGCACCCCTCAATATCTCTCCGACCTCCTTTCCTTTCACTCTCCCCGGTATACTCCCCGCTCTTTCCATCTCAACCGCCTCACTCTTCCCTCACCTTCTCGTGCTCACCTTCAATCCACCCGTTCTTCTGCTTTCTTTTTTGTTAGTCCCGCCCTCTGGAATTCCCTTCCCTCTTTCCTTCGTTTAGAACCCCATCATACCACCTTTAAACAAAATCTGAAAACCCACCTTTTTTCTCTGGCTTTCGATGTGCCCTCCCCTTTTGTGTAATTTCCACTTCCCTTGCCCTCCACCTACCTTCTTGTTTCTTTCCCTATCCCTCATTGTCTCTCCTGTCTACACTGTCTTTTTATGAAGGAATTGTAATTTTCTTTTTCCTTTTCCATGGCTCCGGCCTCTTTTTAAACCTGATTTTAATTGTACACCGCTTTGATTATTGGAGAAAGGCGGTTTTATCAAAAAACAAACATAGACATAAACGTATCCATGAGGCCACCCTACATATGTTTTGGCCAAAGCCTCCTTCAGGGGAAATTGACCTCTCTAAAACAAAATTATGTGCAAAACGATGACTTGTTCAATAACGTTATGGATGCGAAAGTTGGACAATGAAAAAGAGAGACGGGAAGAAAATTCATGTCTTTAAATTATGGTGTTGGCGATGAATACTTTGTATAGCATGGACTGCCTGAAGAACAAACCAGTCAATACTAGAGAAGATCAAACCTAAGCTTTCTTTAGAAGCTCAGATGACAATACTTCGACTTTCATACTTGGGACATATCATGTGAACAGAGAGATCATTAGAGATATCATGCTTGGCAAGGTAGAAGGTCAACACAAAAGAGGAAGGCCAGCAATGAGATGGATCGTTACAATAACAGCAGTTATGGGTGCCAGTCTGTCGACAATGAGCCGCCTGACTGAAGACCGATCACATAGTTTAGGACAACTATCTAGAAGGTCGCCATAAGTCGACACTGACTCGACAGCACTTAACAACAAAATACATATATATATATATCAATAGAAATAAAGAGTTAAAAGAATAAAAAGGGAAAAAGTAAACCATATTCATTGGAACAATTTGTGCCAAGAGCACAAAAAAGAATAAATAACAATATGAGACAGAAAACACCTTCTAAAAACCAGTAAGATCCATTGTAGTGGACAGTGTAATATAACCAAAAATAAGATAACTGAAAGCATGCAGTGTCGGACTGAAAGTCAACAGAGCAGAAACAATATATATATTGACAGGATAATAAGTAAAAATATGACAAATGATTGAGTATATAATTAAAAAGTGAATACTGTGGCAGATGATTTACTCACAGCAGGGATACTAAACGGATACTCTCCTGGCTATAAAATTGTCTGTGAGAACCTTCAAATAATACACATTCGATAAAATCAGTAGCAGCTCAAGATTGACCAAAGGTGATACAAATCCCCCCATCTTACTAGACATTAAGAAGAGAAACCTACTAAAAACTAATATTCACAGTAAATCCAAAACACTGTCAAAGGGGCAGACAGACATATTGTTTGCTCTGTATTCTGTATTTCTAGAGTTCCAATCATTCAGTAAAGGGCAGACATCAACAAAAACATTTTAAACCAGTGTTTGTATACAGGGTTACATGCGCAGTGCATAGATAGCCAAGAGCTTATTCCGAGGAGTTTACAGCTTAAAGGATATGCAAAAGTTATTGAAAACCGGCAGATATGTAATAGTGATACGAGAGGCCAGCCAACAAGGCATGTTATTTATTTAACAGTATTTATTTATTTAACAGTATTTCTAAACCGCCTTATCTTATTAATCAAGGTGGTATCACAGCAAACAATCGGGTAAAGTGAGAGAGTTAAGCATGCAGTGAGGGAGAAATTTTAGTTGAGTGTGGGTTGTATTGTGTGCTAGATTGGTTTGAGCTATGTACAATGTGTGTTGTGTTGTGCGCTAGAGTGGTTTGAGCTATGTACAAGATGGGCTATATACAGTGATGCAAAAACATTTTCTATACATACAGTGTTTAGGCGGTATCATGTGCTGTTATACATTCTCTGAGGTTATGTGATGTGTCCATAGTGATCTATGAACAGCATGGTTTTTAGCTGTTTTCTAAAGTCCTTGAGGTCTGAGATTGCCCTCAAATCGTCCGGTAGCTTGTTCCATATTGTTGGAGGCACCATCAAAGTTATCGGGTTCATAAGCAGAGCAATAATGCACGTAGAAGAGTGGCATTTACCTCAGTCTGCAAAGGGAATCCACCGAAAGAAAAAAAAATTGGCGCCAAGTGTGTGTTTTGAAAAAGACCAATGACGTCACATTGACGTCATGCCAATGTGGTTGTTAATCATGTATGCAAGCCGGACTCTGAAAGCCAAGTAAACGGTGCTTATTTTAATTTAATTTTTAGTAACTCCACTAAACATGCTTTTCAAAACTTGATGAAATTATATAATTGTAACACAGGGAGCCAACAACATAACGTGTATGTAGCAGACTATAAGATTACTAAGCTTATTATGATTGTTAAGCTTGTTATCCAGACTGGTAATTATTGCGGAGAGAGGCAATTACCTCAAACAGGAGCCAGGAGAGTGTGCGTTTAGTATCCCTGTTGTGGGCGAGTCGTCATCTGCCACAGTATTCACTTTTAAATTATATATTCATTCTTTTGTCATGTTTTTACCTATTATCCTGTTAATAGATATATTGTTTCTGCTCTACTGACTTTCAGTCCAACTCTGCATGCTTTCAGTTATCCTATTTTTGGTTATATTACACTGTCCACTACAATGGATCTTACTGGCTTTTAGAAGGTGTTTTCTGTCTCTTATTGTTTATTCTTTTTTATGGCCTTGGCATAATTGGTTCCAATTAATATGGTTACTTTTTCCATTTTTTATTCTTTAACTCCTTTTATTTATATTTCTATTGCTATATATTTATGTATGCTTTTATATTTATGTATTGTTTTGTACATAATTTTGTTTTAGAGAGGTTAATTTCCCCTGAAGAAGGGTTTGACCAAAGCACATGTGGATACATAAAGCTCCCCGCTGCATCCTACTGCGTGGTGTGTCCTGCTTTTTCTGTGCCCTATAGTCTCTGCAGGTGGGATGTTCACGTTCTGTGGTGTTTACACCATGTTCATTTTATTTATATAAAGTTTTTTTTCTATACCGTGCTCTTTAAAATCAGTTCGGTTTACATTCAACAGTAAATTTGTACAGTGCCGGCACACCAGCACTGTACTTACAAAGAACAGGTTATGCAACTTGTGGTCTTGGGCAAGCCACTTAACCCTCCATTGCCCATGTTCCCTGTAAAATAGTTATCTCCAAGTTATAATGCCCTGTTCAATGTAATTTCAGTTTGTTCAATGTAAACCGCCTTGATATCTTGAAAGGCGGTATATAAGAAATGTGAAATAAATAAATAAATAAAACTTGGGCTAACAGGGGGTAACTATGTACAGGCTGTACAGTAGCCTGGCTACTCCGTAGGTAGCTATATACAGGCTGAACAGGCTATATACAAGCTGAGCGGTGGCTGTTTACAAGCGCATCCCAGGCAGTCTGGTTGTGCTAATATATAGGGCTTTGGCTGTGGGTAGGGAGAGTCTTGGAGCAGCTGTCTTGAGTGCGTGTGGCTGGATGTTGTGTGTCTCCGTTGAGTGAGAAGTGCTGGATGAAAAGATGGTGTTTCAGGGCCTTCCTGAATTGGAGTAGGTACGTAATGGCCCGGATGTCGGGCGGGAGGGCATTCCAACATATGGGTGCATAGTACATGAATGCTCTACTTCTGGTTGCTTGAGAGCATTTCGTGATCTTGCTAGGGATGCTTAGTGTGTTGGCGGCAGCTGACCTTCTGACTCTGTTTTGAGGGAGTGGGGAGGATGAGGTCCTTGATGGAGGAGGAGGTGAGGTTGTTTATGGCTTTGAAAGTCAACAGTAGAATTTTGAAAGCGAGTCTACAGTGAACCGGCAGCCAATGGAGGTGTTTCAGGATTGGGGTTATATGGTCCCTCCTGGTGGCTCCATGTAGTATTCTGGTGGCAGCGTTCATTGCAAGCTGAAGTGGGTTAAGTGTGTTTTTTGGGAGGCCCTGTAAGATTGAGTTGGCGTAGTCAAAGTGTGGGATTACCAAGTCTTGGTAGATTGTTCGGAAGTCTTCGGGTTCTAGTAGGGGTCGTAAATGGCGGATTGTCTGTATCTTGTGGTATACTGCCCTGACGGTGTTTATGTGAGCTTTCATGTCCAGCTGTTGGTCTAGTGTGACCCCTAGGTAGCAGATCGTGGACTTGCTTTGGAGTGCTGCGCCTCTTACTTTTAGTGATGCAGGGGGGGAGAAGGTTTGGTTCTTGTTGATGAATAGCGCCTCAGTTTCTTGACGTTTATTGTGAGGTTTTGAGTGTGGAGCCAGTCAGTGATGGCATCGAAGCAGGAAGTTAGTGGAGAGAAGTCCGGTGGTCAGTTGAAAATGGCATGTAGAGTAATACGTCATCAGCGTATACGAGGCATGAGATGTCGAAAGAACGGGTGAGTGCACAGATGGTCTGCATGTATATGTTGAAGAACAGTGCCGAGAGGGAGGATCCCTGTGGCCCTGCTTTTGTTGGAATGGTTTGGATGTCGTGGGGCCGGTCCATACATGTTGCCATCTGTCTGACAGGTATGATTTGCACCAGCTTAATACTTTTTATCTGGATCCCTTTCTCTGCGAGGCGCCCTAGTAGCAGTTCATGATCGACTGAGTCGAATGCTGCAGCAATGTCCAGGAAGATGAGGGCATATCCTTGTCTGCTGTTGTCCAGACCAGAGATTAGTGTATTGAATAGGGTGGTTAAAAGCATCTCAACTCCGTGCGACTCCCTGAATCCATGCTGGCATGGGTCGAGGGGAGCGGTGGACTCAATGTGGTGTTGGATTTGTTGTTGTACGACCTTTTTGATTACTTTGGCCAATAGTGGGATGCTTGATATTGGCCTGTAGGAATGCACCTTCTGGGGGTCTAGTTTGCTGTTTTTTAGGAGTGGTCTAATGGATGTTTGCTTCAGGCTTTGTGGGAAAGAGCCCGTTGAGAAGGATAAATCCATGAATGTGGCCATGAAAGGGCTGAATCCTTTCCACAGTGCTTTTATTCAGAATGCTGGGCAGGGATCATTTGGGGCTATGGTGGTGGTAATAGTGGTGATGGTGTTTTCGATGCCTTTCTCTGATGGTGTTGAGAAGGTCGTTAATGGCGTTTGATGGCATGATCTGTGCACATCGGTGGATGGTGTGGTTTTAGATTTGTCAGTCTGGATTGCTTTTGAATGTAGGTAGTCCCGCGTATTCCTGTGGCTGCGGCATGCATAGTTGGATTGGGGAAGGTTCCTTCGTGAGGGTTCTCACCAGGTTGAACAGGTCCTGTGGTTTGTTCAGGGAGCGTTGCAGAATTCCTGCATGGTATTGTCTCATACTCTCTGTGACTGCTGCACGGTGTTCCTTCAAGTGGGAGGTGTAGGTATCCATGTCGTTGATGGAGCGTGAGCGTCGCCATCTTCTTTCAAGCTTCCTTAGGTGATGGAGTGATGTTCGTAGCTCGGGAGAGTACCATGGAGCAGTCTTTCTTCTAGGTGGTAAGTCCATAGTTGGTCGGTGGGCAATGGTGCTGAGACTGGGCAATGGTGCTGAGACTATTGTTCCAGGCAGCGAGCATTTCCTCAAGGCAAGATTCTGTTTGGTCAAAGAGTAGTAGGGTTTTGCTGAGTATCTCTTCCTTGTTGAAGGGCTGGAATCGTGTTTTTGGTGTTGGGCAGGCGTCGGCTATTGGACGGTTGCTTGCATGATCCTGATGCGTGGGCATTTGGAATCTTAGGAGGCTATGGTCAGACCATGGGACTGACGTGATGGATAGGGCAAGCGTATGGTTCGGGTATGTAGCTGAACGTGGGGTGAAGATCAGGTCCAGCTTGTTTCCTTTTGAATGTGTGGGTGCGTGGGTTAATTGGTCGTATCCCAGCTCGTTAAGTGCGTCGAGGAAGGCGCTGGAGTGGGCGTCTGGGAAGGCAGGCAGGTTGAAGTCGCCCATGATCCAGTTTGTTGTGTGCGGGTTCTCTGAGTTGTAGGCAAGGTCGATTTATTGTTGAGAGGTCGTCTGGGGAGGGGGATGGGGATCTGTAGATTAAGTTGATGGCGTTGTGCTTGTTGGTTATGGTGATGGAGTCCAGGTGTGTGGTGCTGAGGTCAGCTGGCATTTTAGCTCTGTTTTTGTAAGGGCGAGTACTCCTCCACCCCTGCGATTGGCTCTGTGGCAGGTGTGGATTGAGAAATTGGGAGGGGTGAGTTGGTTAAGCATGCCCGTGTCCGAGTCAGTCAGCCATGTCTCAGTGACTAATAAGATGTCTAGGTTATGGTAGGTTATCAGGTCGGCGATGACCGGCCATTTCTTCCGGACTGAGCGGGCGTTTATGAGCCAGTCAGTGATGAGATCTTGATCTTCTGACTGTCTTCATGCCTTCGAAGGATGTGTTGAGCTTTAACGATGAACTCCAGAAGATGCACCTTTCTTTGCCAAAGAGGTTGACATTCATGAAAGAGATGATGCGTGGTAAGAGGTGGCTGTCCTCACCCAGAAGAAGAATGCATGCAGCATCTTTGTTGGACTATTGTAAAGCTGAAGTCATCCCTATGGTCCTTCGTATTTACAGGGCTCCTGTGATGTATTTAAATGATGATGATTTTGTATGTAATTGGAATGCTATTTTGGACAAGTGTTCTTTCGATCCGATGATTTAATTTGCACCTCTAAGACGGTCAGAAGATCTCAAGAAAGAAATATACTCCAAATTACAATCCCTTAAGGATAGAGACACTAGATTTGATGCATTAGTTATTGATTTAACAGAAATTTTGAAGATATCGAGAAAGAGATCAAGGATAAGAAGTTGTCCAAATTTAGAAGGGATGGGGACGACTACAAATTTGGATGTGTACCCATGGAATAAGAAAAAGGGTTATTCGAATGAGCCCTACCTTAGAAACTGGAGCTTTACTAGAAAAAAAGCTCCAGTAACTGGAGAAGTACCTGATGGTAAGGACGCTATGGATATAGAACCCCAGTAAAAAAAAAAAAAAAAAAAAGAGGAGTAGGAGTCGGTCTGAGGACCATTTTGACTCCACTGCCTCCCTTTTCAATTCAGGTAAATCCCAACTTAAACATGCCTAGGATTTTTATATGGAGCATCTCTGGAAGGGAGAGGGGAAGGGACCGCCCAAACAATTCAAGACTGATGTCTGGCCCAGGTTCTCACCTTCCTGGACTCTTGAAGGTGTCTGCCCTGCCTCTGCCTCTGGATATCTTACTGGGAATGAGTGGGTGCGTTTTAAATTTATCAGATGATGGTCTGGCTCCAATTCAACTTGAAGTTCTTAACAAGGGTTTGTCCTTCATACCCACTGCCTGCTACGACCCCTTCAGTACTAGGATTGATCTGTACAAATTCATAAGAAAACTAAAGATTAATGATTTGTTTACTAATAAAGAATCTCTAGGAGATACCTCTGTGGCTCACAAGAAATCTAAGTGGGTACCACCTCATGGTACCCATTCAGCCATTGATGTGTTTGAAAAAGAAGTATTGACAAGTACTGAAAATCTTGAACAAAAATTTATGTTCTGTATCACACGAGAACGAAAGGGAGCTTTGTAGTCTCTTAAAACAGACTGTAGGATTGTAATAAAGCCAGCGGAGAAAAGGGGCACATTTGTGGTTATGAATCACCAAGATTACATCCAGGAGATAAAAAGGCAACTTAAATATCCCAATTTTTACGTATGACTTTACAAAGATCCCACTATCACACTCAAAAGTAAGATTGATTCAGGCAGGTCTTGAAGCAGGTTTCTTGACAAAAAAAAAAGTGATTTCCTAATGGTGGCCCACCCTGAGGTACCCGCAATTTATGCCCTGCCTAAAATTCATAAAGCCTTAAAAAAAAAAAAAAAAAAAAAAGTTGTCTGGCCATCCAATAATTTTGGGCATCGGTTCACTTCTCAAGCTAATCTCTCAATTTTTGGATATCCCTTTGTCCTTTTGTTACATTGATACCTTCCTACACTAGAGACTCAGCCCATATTATCCAGACACTGCAAGAGTTTGATCATTATCATGATGGTTTGATCCTGGCTAGATATTGTTCCATTATACACGAATATTCCACAGATAGAGGCCATTGCAATTGTTGAGCAAACACTTCTCAATAGAAACACAAACGGATTCCAACTTTTTTCCTTATGCAGTTAGCTAACTTAGCACTGACTGAAAATTTTTTTTTGTTTGGATTGTTTTTTATAAACAGATTAAGGGGGTGGCAATGGGGTCATCCATGGCTCTGGGCATAGACAATCTATAAGTTGCAGGATTTGAGTTGCTTTTTTTTTTTTTTTGATGGATTATCCTTTCAAAGAACACATATGCCTTTGGCAGTGTGGTATATTGATGATGTGCTGCTTATTTGGAAAGGGAAATCAAGATAGATTTGACCAATTTTTGACTTGGATCAACACCTGTGATGATGATCTTCAATTCCAGGAGCAATCCAGTCGTGCGGAGATCCCCTATTTGGATATAAAGATCAGAAAAGACAAACATGGCTTCTCAACTGATCTACATCGCAAATCCACAAACCATAACCATTTTTTCCATTACCAAAGTTTTCATAATAGTTCTCTCAAAAATAACCTCCAGATTAGCCAGTTTCTGAGAGTGGGATGTGTTTGCACAGACTCACATGATTTCAAAAGAAATGCTTAAAAACATTTATTTATTCTTATATACCGCATTTCCGAGGATCAGTGTGGTTTACAGGGAACAAAGTTCAACATTACTTGAAACAGGTGTACAATGAATGGTTAACTCTTATAAATGGAACAGGTAGATAGCACTATTTATAACACAGAACTGTAACTGTATGCAATTAGAGAGTCACTTACATCTTTGAGTGACTATGTACAGGTAGAAGGTTGCATACATCTGAGGTTATATTAGGGGTAGATAGGTAAGAAGGGGTTATGTTATTCCATCAAAATGTTCTTTGAATAGGTAGGTTTTGAGCAGTTTGTGGAAGGTTGCAAGGTTGTGGGTGCCTGATAGGTGGTGGTAAAGCATTCCATAGGCATGGGACATGCAGGGAGAATGCCCTGGAGCGAGTTGACTTGTTACACTTGGTTAGCGCTGGAGGCAGGTTTAGTAAGTTTGATGTGTTGCTTCTTAGGTGGTTTTCTTGGGTTCTTGTAATAGGCTGTAAACATCTAGGGGATAGCTGATGGATTGCTTTGAAGGTTGTCCAGAGTGTTTTATAATTAATGCGACTCCAGAGAGGTAACAATGCAACTCCTTTAGAATAGGCATGATGTGATTGGCTCGAGATGAGTGTGCCAGAATTCGTGCAGCTCTTAGTTGCGTGAATTGAAGCAGATGTAGCGAGATTTTTTGGGAGGCCTTGCAGGATGGTGTTGCAGAAGTCAAAGTGCAGTAGTTTCATTGCCTGGTAGACTGTACGAAAGTTATGAGGCTCAAGTAGCGGTTGTAATTGTTGGTGACTGCAGCTTGCTGTAGATGCACTGTTACTTTGTTTATATGTGGTTGGGAAGTAAGAAGCTGGTCAATGGTAATTCCCAGGTATCTTACCTCAGATCTAACTTCTAGGTCAGTTTTTTGACCTTTAGCACCTTTGGAGGGAGACATGATTGATTCCTGGTGAGGAATAGGACCTCCTGTTTTCTTAAAGTTGACGTTTAGTTTATGATCTGATAACTGCTGGTCTATGGCATTGAAGCAGCTTATGATAGTTGAGTAGTTTTCGCTTGTGGAAGTGTATGGAGCATAAATCATATCGTCTGCATACAGGTGGTGATAGATGTTAAAGGTGCTTATGATGTTGCAGACTGATTGTATATTTTATTTATTTAACAGGTTTTATATCATTTCAATCAAAGCGGTTTACACTGAAACTTAAACTTGGTTGTTGTTGTTAAGTGCCGTCGAGTCGGAGTCGACTCATGGCGACTCTCTGGATAGCTATCCTAAATTGTGTTCGATCTTCAGTCAGGCGGCTCATTGTTGACACTAGTACCCGTAGCTGCTGTTATTGTATCGATCCATCGCATTGCTGGCCTTCCTCTTTTGCGTTGATCTTCTATCTTGCCAAGCATGATGTCTTTCTCTAATGATCTCTCTCTCCGCATGATGTGTCCAAAGTATGAAAGTCGAAGTCTTGTCATCTGAGCTTCTAAAGAAAGCTTAGGTTTGATCTCCTCTAGTACAGACTGGTTTGTTCTTCGGGCAGTCCATGGTATACACAGTATTCGCCGCCAGCACCATAATTCAAAGTCATCAATTTTCTTCCTGTCTATCTTTTTCACTGTCCAGCTTTCACATCCATATGATGTTATTGAAAATACCATGGCTTGAACAAGTCGAATCTTTGTATGGAGAGAGACATCTCTGCCCTTGAGAATCTTATCTAGGTCTTTCATAGCCATTCTGCCAAGAGCAATGCGTCGTCTGATTTCTTGACTGCTTGTTGCTTCTTTATTGATAGTTGATCCAAGTAGGTTAAAGTTATTCACGATTTCAATTTCTTCTCCTTCGACAATGAACCTGTTGATTATGCCAGTTGTCATGATCTTTGTCGTCTTTACATTAAGGTGCAGTCCCATTTTGATACTATGTTCTTTGATTGTGAGAAGCAAATGTTACATTAAACAGGGACATTGATAACTTGGATTTTTCTGAGGCAATGGAGGGTTAAGTGACTTGCCCAAGGTCGCAAGGAGTGCTAGTGGGAATCGAACCGTGCTCTCTGGGTTCCCAAGCCAGTGTTCTCAACCATTAGGCTACTCCTCCACTCCATTTATAGATGTTAAATAGTGGTGCAGAAAGGGCTGAGCCCTGGGGGACTCTGTGTCTGGAGGAATGGGTTGGAGGTTTTTTGGCCAATTTGTACAAATTGTGGTTTGTGAGATAGAAGCGGAGCCATTCGAGGGCAGTGCTGTGAATTCCTATGTTGAAGAGACGCTGTAGAAGGATCTCATGGCATAGAGTGTCAAATGCCGAGGCAATGTCCAAAAAGATGAGGATGAAGCCTTGTTGAGTGCTTTCTATACCCTTGATGAGTCTGTCAATTAAGGTTTCCACTCCTTGGTGATTGCAGAAACCGTATTGCTGCCAGTCCAAGGGGACATTTGTATTGATGTGATTTTGAAGTTGGAGGACTACCTTTCCAATTATTTTTACAATGAATAGCAAGCTGAAAAATAGGTCTGAAGGAGCTAGGGACATTTGGGTCAGGTTTAGGGGTTTTTTAGTATTGGTCGGATGGAAGTTGTTTTCAGGTATTTTGGGAAGTACTGTATTCTTGGATGAAGGAGGTTGATATTAGAGGAGGATTGAGGCAAGCTCTACTTTCGTGATCCTTAGCCAGGAGATGAGACATGGGTCAGTAAGAGACGACGTGGCGTTAATGCTGTGGATTATGTTCTCCAACTGAGCTGTCGAGATTGGGCTGCATTATTAGATATCTAAATACTTGCTGTGTGTTTTTGAACCTGATCAATTCTGTGCTTTCTTGGATTTAAAGAAATGTGTCCTATCTACATCTTCTCCATGTCCCAGAAAAGGGCAAGCAGTGGCCAAGCCCTCAATTGCCTGCTAGATTAAGGAACCCGAGAGAGGATGACCCAGAGGAAATGTGAAGAAATGTAAGAATTTAAATTAAAATTTTATTCCATCTGATCCACCTGAATTCGTTTGCAGCAAGATTAAAAATGTGACAATTTAATTAACATCACAATTATTAAACTAAAACATAAAGGGCAATATTTTAGTAAACATTAGCTCAAGCTCTCTGCCATAGGAATAACATGGATGCTACATGGGTCCTGCAGCAGATAGTGCATGCTAATGTTTAATAAACATGGCCCTAAGTTTTTAAATAACAAGAAATAATACTAGCTAGCAATCAATTAGGGAAAACACAGAAAACAACCAGGCTTTCAAATTGCTGCAAAAAGAAAATAATAAAGGGCAGCTTAATGCTTTCCCAGTAAATCAGTCCAGAGCTTGGGGTTTGCAGCACTTATTGTTTTGGAATACAAGGGGAAGGTAAACATAGCCTTACTGCATCTCAGAAGGTGGTAGATACCTGGAACAACCTATCAGCAGAGGTGGTAGCAATCAATACAGAGTGACCTACTAAGCACTCCTGGAACAGATATAAAGCCGAAGTAGTAAGGGAGGTGGAGCATAGCATTGGGCTGAATAATTCCATCATGAAAATCTTGTAGCATTCATTTTTTGTTCATTTGTTGCAAAGTCAGTACGACACCCATATAATATTTTCATGATAAATCAGCATAGCTGCATCCTAATTTGCTTAGCTCATAATAGGATGCACATTCAGAAAGTATGTATTTTAGTGTGAAAGAGGATGTTGTTAATACACTTTTTTTTTTTTTTTTTTTTTTTTTTTTAACAGCCTTCTGAACCACCTAAAGTTTCCTCTAATACGGCAGATTTAACATCCTGTAATATTCTAAATTTGGTTTGCCATTGTTTTGTTTATCTTCAAGTGCATTAACTTTTTATTTACTCGTGCTCAGAGTTTGTGAACACCTCAGAAGGGTCTGTATTTTAGCAGAATTTATACCCAAAACATGATTAGTTACTAATCTAAATACTGATAAAGGAGAGCGATAACACCATTGAATAAATAACAGGCAAAAAGGATATATTTTGATTATTGTGTAATTTTTGTTGAATAAACAGGTTTCCTTGTGTGAAAAGTATGTGAACCCTTCCATCAGTAACCGATGGCACCTTCTTGAGCAGCAGTGTTGTCACCTGAACATTTCCTGTTAACTGTTGATCAGTCTCAGTCACCATTGAGGAATTTTGACCTTTTCTTCCTTGCAGAACAGTTTCAGCTCTGACATTTGAGGGCTTCTTTGCATGAACAGGTCCCTTCAGGTCTTGTCACAACATTTCATTAGGATTTAGGTCACTACTTTGACTAGGCCAGGGGTCGGCAACCCGCGGCTCCGGAGCCGCATGCGGCTCTTTCTCACCTTTGCCGCGGCTCCGGAGCACACTGCCCGCCCGGTGACAGGCAATAGTGTTGTAAAGATGTATTTAAACGTGGCGTTATGGGCTCCCTCCATGTCAGCTCCCTCCCTTCTTCTGCAGCCGCGGCTCCCTGCCTCTTAGGGAACCGCGGCTGTGCTTTTAAAATCATCTCGGAGCCCTTCCTGTCTTGACGGGCTCCGTGCAGCATTGTCCCGCCTCTAAAGGAAGTTTTGGAGGCGGGACAATGCTGCACGGAGCCCGTCAAGACAGGAAGGGCTCCGAGATGATTTTAAAAGCACAGCCGCGGTTCCCTAAGAGGCAGGGAGCCGCGGCTGCAGAAGAAGGGAGGGAGCAGAGATGGATGGAGGGAGGGAGCTGATATGGATGGAGGGAGGGGGGCTGAAATGGAGGGATGGAGGGGGCTGACAGGGAGGGAGGGGGGCTGACAGGGAGGGAGGGAGCTGATATGGATGGATGGAGGGAGGGGGGCTGCCATGGATGGAGGGAGGGAGGGGGGCTGACATGGAGGGAGGGAGCTGATATGGATGGAGGGAGGGGGGCTGATATGGATGGAGGGAGGGGGGCTGACATGGATGGAGGGAGGGGGGCTGACATGGATGGAGGGAGGGGGGCTGACATGGAAGGATTGGGGAGGCGGGCTGACATGGAGGGAGGGAGCTGATATGGATGGATGGAGGGAGGGGGTTGACATGGAGGGATGGAGCACTGGTAATGGGGTTGAGGGGACTAGCACTAGAAATGAGCTGATTAGGGGAGGCTAGGACTGGTAATGAGCTGATGGGGTAGGATTGGTATTGGGCTGATTAGGGGAGGCTAGCACTGGTAATGGGGTTGAGGGGGGATTAGCACTGGAAGCGAGCTGATTGGGGGGCTTTGACTGGGCATGGGCTGATTGTGGGGAGGGGAGGATAGAGCTGCTGGCCCTGGAAGATAACTGGGGGCTAAGGCTACAAATGGGCTGATATGAGGGGATGGGAGAATGGAACTGGATCTGAGAGGGGCTGCCATGGTATTTGTACTAGAAGGGACTGGTCAGTGGGGAAGGAGGGGGACTGGAAGGAAATGGACACCTGTGGCAATCATGGGAATGCAAGTTGACATTGGAAGGTACTGGGAGTGAGGACTGGAAAGGGGCTGATATTGGGGAGGGTTACTGGGACTGGAAATAGGCTGATGGAAAGAAGTGAAGAAAACAAAAGAAGAGATAAGAAATGGCAGATGGACCATAGACCACAGAAAGAGAGCTAAGAGAAGACAGGAAAGCAGAAGCCTCAGATCGGGACCAGCATGATCAAAGAATAAATTGGTCAGACAACAAAGGTAGAAAAAATTTTATTTCATATTAGTGATTTGACTACAAAATCATCATAATTTTGAAATCAAATATTGTTGTTGTTGTGATATTTTCTGGCGTATTTGTTTTGGTGTGCGAAGGAAGAGGGGTAGTCTTATACGGCGAGTAAAGGCCAAACACCTATATTTTAACAGGAAAAGTAGGGGGTCGTATATAGCATTAAGGTAAGAAACAATATATGCAGTGTTAGATTTGTTTTAAATGTCGCAATGGTTTTGCGGCTCCCAGTTTTTTTTTTCCCTTCGGAAACGGGTCCAAGTGGCTCTTTATGTCTTAAAGGTTGCAGACCCCTGGACTAGGCCAATCCAAACCATAGAATCTCTTCAGGCATTTTGTAGTAGGTTTACTTGAATGTTTAGATTTGTCATCTTGCTGCTTGGCCTACTTGAGTTCAACGGTGAACGGATGACATTCTCTAATAGAACTTTCTGATAAAGCAGAATTCATGGTTCCATCAGTGATGGTAAGCTGCCCAGATCTTGATGCAGCAAAACAGTTCTACATCATGATACTTTCATCACTGTGCTTCACAGTTGGGATGAGGTTCTTACTTTGGAAGGCTGTGTTTGGTTTATACCAAATAAAATGTATGATAATGTGACTGAAAAGGTCAATTTTTGACTCCTCTATCCTGAGAATGTTGTAACAGAAGACTTTGTTGGCCATCCAGATGCTCTTTGGTGAACCTGAGCCAGGCAACAATACTGTTTAGATAACATTTGTTTCTGCTTAATTATGCCCCCCCTTTCAATTATTTCCTTATAGCTGACATGACATAAACCCTCTCAGCTGCAGTGAGGAAGGCCTGCAAAAATTTAAATGTCTGGTTGTTTTGTGGCTTGTGGATGATTTTCTGGTTTGATCTTGGTTATCTTGGCTGGACAATCGCTCCTGGATAGGATCACTGTAGTCTTCAGCTTTTTTCATTTGTGCACTATTTGACTGGATGGAGCCCCAGTTGATTTAGATATAGAAACATAGAAACATGATGACAGAAAAAGACCACATGGCCTATCTAGTCTGTCCTTCCATATCAACAACTACAACAGTCCACTTTTTACCTTTAGAGATCCTCTGTGTTTGTCCCGTGCTTTTTTGAATTCAGATACTGTTCTCATCTCTACCACCTCCACTGGGAGACTATTCCATGGATCCACTACTCTTTCCTAAAAGAAATATTTCCGCATATCACTCCTGAATCTATCCCCTTTCACCCTCATCCCATGTCCCCTTGTAGCAGTACTTGCTTTCAATCGAAAGAGGCTCTCCCCCTGTGCATTTTTGCCATGGAGGTATTTAAACGTCTCAATCATATCACCTCTATCCTGCCTTTCCTCTAATGTGTACATATTAAGATTCTTAAGTCTGTCCACATATGCTTTCTAATGAAGACCACTAACCATTTTAGTAGCCACCCTCTGTACTGACTCCATCCTGCTTATATCCTTTTGAAGGTGCAGTCTCCAAAATTGCACACAATACTCCAAATGAGGCTGCACCAAAGACTTATACAGAGGCACTATCACCTCCTCCTTTCTGTTAGCCATTCCTCTCCGTATGCACCCAAGCATCCTTCTAACTTTTGCTGTCGCCTTTTCTACCTGTCTAACCACTTTAAGATCATCAGACACAACCACGCCTAGGTCCCGCTCTTCTTTAGTGGACAAAAGTACTTCACCCCCTATACTATAGTGCTCCCTTGGATTGCTGCAGCCCAAATGCATGACCTTGCATTTTTTAACATTAGATCCCAGCTGCCAAATTCTAGACCATTCTTCAAGCTTAGCTAGATCCCCCCTCATGTTATCTACATCTTCCTGGGTGTCTACTCTATTGCAGATTTTGGTATCATCCGCAAAGAGGCAAACCTTACCCAACACCCCTTCCGCTATATCACTAACAAAGATGTTAAAAAGAATTGTACCAAGGACAGAACCCTGGGGCACACCACTGGTAACTTCCTTCTCCTCAGAGTGAGCTCCATTTACTTGTACTCCTTCTCACCTCCCACTCAACCAATTTCTAACCCAAACAGTAACTTTAGGGTCCATCCCTAGGGTGCTCAGTTTGATTATAAGTCGCCTGTGAGGAACTGTGTCAAAGGCTTTTTTGAAATCTAAATACACCACATCTAGAGCTCTCCCTCGGTCCAACTCCCTAGTCACCCAGTCAAAGAAATCAAAGAGATCTGCATGCATTGCTTCCATTATATGCAGATCTATCTCATGCATATTCATTGTGGATATCCTGAAAACCTGACTGGCCTGGGGGTCCAAGAGGACTGGGTTGAGAACCACTGATCTATATCCTAACCATCCTAGATGACTCAAGTGTCCTTGTTTGAGGAGAGTTTGCTCAAGAGCTAATATTCAGTGCTGCTGTACGATTGCGACAATAATGGTAGTCTCATTTATCCCCTACTTTCTTTCCTTCAGTATGTATTTCTTCATTGGTGAATCTAAGTTCTGGCAATCATATTAAGTCTCCTGAAATATGAGGCTAGATTTGCTTATATGTTATAAATGGGAAGCAAACATTTTAAATGCTGGAAAGAATGGGTCAACTTGAAATTGCGAATTGTACTGTTAGCTAGATTTTTGGCATCTTTCCTTATGGTGGCTTTAATTTTACTGCTTATTGCTTGCCTCATTCACTAAATTCCTAAACTCACTCTTCACCCATAGTTCTTCCTGCGATCTGTCATTTGCTCAATTTCGCTTTGTACTACAATCATGCTTAATCTTCAAGCATCCTATAATTGCACCCCTCCTCAAAAATACAGTTGTCAACATTATTGGAAGGACAGACTAGATAGGCCATGTGGTCTTTTTCTGTCATCATATTTCTATGTTTCTATTGGCACCCTTATAGTTCAACCCCTTAATGTCCAATATCTCCTTAAAAAAAAAAGTGGCCAGTGAAATGGCTTTGGACTATATATTCACACATTTGACACACAAAAGAATCAAATAAAACAAGACCAATTTAAAAGGGGAAATAGTAGGAAATAGAATAAAAACTTGAACATTGCCAGGACGTGATTATTGGCACCCTTATAAACAATCCAAATCAGTTTGAACAGAAGAACCACATTCCCACTGCTATAAAAGTAGATGCACCTGTGATCAATAGTTAGTACTCACATGGCTTGAATCAACCAATGAATGATGGCTCTAATAGTTAATCTGGCCACATTCACTCCCTGTTCCATTTTAACAATGGTGAACACAAGAGAGCTGCCTGGGACCATCAGAGAAGCCATTATCATACTTCAAAGAGGTACAAGGCCATCTCCAAAAACCTTGGGATTCCTGTGTCTGCTGTTTGCAAGGAAGTTTTCTGTTCATGAAACTGTCAAGAACCTCCCAGGACATGGTGGGAAGAGGAAAATTAATCCAATAGAAAGTTAGTGCGAACTGTTGGAAAAATACTGCATACATCATCCATAGAGTTTAAGGCTGACTTGGAGCAATCTGGAGTGATGGTTTCAACCCGCACTATACGTCGTGTGCTAAACAAAGAAGGACTTTGTGGTCGAAGGTCAAGGGAGGACACCACTACTCAGTCCATCAAAAAGCATACCTGATCGTTGCTCAAACCCACCTTGAGAAACCAGAATCCTTCTGGGAAAATGTTCTGTGGACAGATGAAACCAAACAAAGCTCTTTGGCGATGCAGACCAGTGATACATTTACAGGCAAAGAAATTAAGCTTATAAGGAAAACAATACTCTTCCCACAATTAAATATGTGGACGTTCCATAATGTTGTGGGGCTGTTTTGTTGCCTCAGGAACTGGAGGCCTGAAACATATTAAAGGAATCATGAAGTCGGAGGCCTACCAAGGTATTTTAGAGCACAATGTGTGCTACCTAGTGTCAGAAAACTAGGTCTGGGTCGAAGGTCATGGGTCCTTCAGCAGGACGATGACGCAAAACATACATCCAAAAGTACAAAAAATGGCCAAGTCTAAAGTCTACTACTCAGTCTTTATCTTTTTTGATCTATATCCAGCCTTTGACACCGATCACCATTTATTCTTAGACTTGCTCTGCTTAATCCTGGTTCTCTTCTTACCTGTCCCTTTGCACCTTCACTTTTGCATCTAGAAGAGCTGCCTCCATATCTATTTCACTTTTAATCAGTGTCCCTTTGTACTCTTCCCTCAGCTTTCTCTTTGTGTCTACTTTTCTCCCCTGTGGGACCTCATCTTGTCCATGGCATCTAGTACTACCATTATGCTGATAACTTCCAGATTTAGCTCTTTTTACCTAAATTCTGGCCCCAGCATTCATGCTCACATCTCAGCTTCCTTGTTATGATATTACTGCTTGGATGTTCTTTACAACCTAGAACTTAATACAGCCAAGATGGAGTCCCATCTATCTCCCCAAACCTACCTTTCCCTCTTTTTATTTTCTGCATCTCTATGTATAAGCCATATTATCCACCCAGTTCCCTGGCCCATAACTTGTTTTGTTTACATGTCTTTCATCCTCGGCATTTATCCAAAGTGGTGCAAAATCATTCTGTTTCCTCCCTGCTAATATTTCCAAAATCCATCTCTTGCTCTTTGAGCACACTACTAGAACCTTCATCTGCCCCTTTGTAACCTCCTGCTTGGACTACTACAACTTAATCCCCAGAGGACTCCCATTGAACCATCTCCTGCCACTTCAGTCTATTCAAATGTATGCTGTGCAGCCTATCCTGTCTTCATTACTATAAAAGTGTTTTAACTTAGCAGCGCCCCATTACTTATCTTCCTTCATCTTATTTTATTTGGATTTAGCTCAAACTCTTTCATATGCAGCCCCTAGTGAGTTATGTGCATGTACAGCAGTTATTTTTCTATCCCTGGAGGACTTACAATGTAAGTTGGTAGCTGAGATACTGGAGGGTTTAGTGATCTGCCCGAGGTCACAGAGTGCATCAGCAGGATTTAAACCCTGGGTTTACCCGCAGCTTTAACCACTAGGCTGCTCCTTCACTCATCCAGTGCTCCAACATAAGCTCTGCTTCATTCCTTCCAGCTCACTTTACTAAATTATTGGAATGAACTATCTCCAGGAACAAGCAGGAATGAGTCTTCACATATGGGTATCGTCGGTACCGACGGAGCCTGCGCGGGAACGCTCCCCAGCGTCCAAAAGGAAAGCTTTTGGGAGCATCCCACAGCGCCTGCGTGCTGCCTTCCTGCTTTTCCTAACCGCCTCTCTCCAGTTCTTCTTTTCCGCGGAGCCAGCAGGTCGTGTTCCTGTCACTGCTGAAGAATTTATTTTATTTTATTTCTTTGGTCACGCGTCTGCCTTCTCAGCGCTGGACCGGTACCGCCGGGGTTTTATTTCTTTATTCTAAAAATTTTTTTTTAAAAAAACTGTTTTCCTCACTTCAGTGCATTTTCTTCTTGACCTTAGGCCTAGAACTTTTTCCTCATGGAAAAGCCCGCTTCTGGGTTTAAAAAATGCACGAAGTGCAGCGGCACTATTTCTGTCACTGACACCCATGAATGGTGTCTAAAATGTTTAGGTCCTGACAACTCCATTGCGGATTGTGAGTCCTGCTCCATGATGTCTAAAAGAGGTCTACAGAATCGAGCAGCTAAGCTCAGTACCCTGTTTCCCTCGGATGCGACTTCGGTTGCATCGACGTCTTCCAGGGCTGCTTCTTCCTCACATGGGTCTCAGGTAACCAAACTTAAATCCAGCCGGTTCTCGAAGGGTAGATCTCCCTCTAAGTATCGAGTTGCCTCCGGGCTTGCCCTCGAGGAATCCACACCGGCAAAATTGCTCCGGCTTCCAAAGCTTTATCTATGGGGTCACAGGTTGACATCGATGGCTCGGCCTCGACCGATCACCTGTTGCCATGTTCTGGGGTACCGGTGGTTCCCACTGGTACCGACATCCAGACATTGGTTGCGTCAATGGATCAGAATATCCTGACCATGCAGCGTGCCATAATGGCATTCATACAAGCTGCAACGCCTTCGGTACCGCAACAAACTCCGTTGCCGGTACCGACCCCGGCACTGGTACCGACATCGGTTCCGGTGCCGGTACTGATTGCATCGACATCCGCTTCGGGGTCGACTGCAGCAGTACACTGTTCGGTGATGCCCATCGGTACCGATCCGGTACCGATCACTCCCGATGTCGATACCACCCGGTATGCGTATCGGGCTCTGCAGGAGTATCCAGACAGGCGATACTTCGATTCCTCTGAAGACTCTGATGAATCAGAAGTCTCTGTCGAAGCATCGGTGATTCATCCTCAGGAGCCCTCTTCTCCAAAAAGGAGAATGTCTCCTCCAGAGGACTTGTCTTTTCAAGACTTCATTAGGGAAGTGGCCAGGGGTCTTTCCATCTCAGTGACCTCTGAAACAGAGCCTAGAGCAAAAAATTAGATATTTTACAATATCCTAAGGCTCCTAAAGAGGCAGCCACTTTACCAATACATGAGATTCTTTATGATCACATGTTGGGCATATGGGAGACTCCTCTCACCACTTCCCCTCATTCTCGCAGGTTGGACACCATGTATCGTGTTCCTCCTTGTCCTGGCTTTCATAAGACTCAGCTCCCCCACCATTCCATGGTGGTGGAGTCTGCTATGAAGAAGATAAAGAGTACAAAAAGGCAGTCTTCTGCTCCTCCAGGTAGAGAATGCAGAACCTTAGATGCCTTTGGCAGGAGAATTTTCCAGGCCAGTATGCTTGTTGCCAGAATCAACTTCTATAGTCTCTATATGGGGATGTTTCTAAAAGAAGTTACAGATCACCTGCAAACTTTATCTCCTTTTATTGCAGAAGATAAAAGGGAAGAGTTCCTCACCTGGCTCAAACATGCCCAGGATGTTTCCAAGATTTCCAACCGTGCAGCCTTTGACTCTTTTGAAGGTGCCAGCAGAGCCTCGGCCATTGCCATAGGTGCACGCAGAGTTGCTTGGTTACAAGCTTCTGATTTGGAACCTTGGGTTCAAGATGGACTAGGAAACCTTCCTTGTACAGGTGAAAATCTTTTTGGCAAAGATTGGCAAGCAAAGGCCACTCAAATGGATGCTGAAAATTCTGCTTTAGATAGACTTTCAAAGTCTACTTCTGCTCCTTTTAAGAAAAGGTTGTTCAAAAAAGGATTTTTTCCCAAAAAAGGGAAATATTATTCTGCTTATGGTCAGCAGTCATCTACTGCAGGTCGTTTTGCTACAAAGAGACAGCAACAACCAAAACAGGCCAAGCCTAAGGCTGCTAGGACTGCTACGGCCCAACAGCCTCAGCCTCCTCAGGGCCTTTGACTTACCACTAGAGAGCTTAGCCTTTCTTGCTCTAGAACATCCAGAGCCTCTCACCATTCCAGGAAGGTTGGTTTACTTTGCTCCCAGATGGGAACAAATCACAGCAGAGCAGTGGACCCTCTCCATCATAAGGGAGGGGTACAAGCTTCATTTCTTAAACCTTCCTCCTCACACCATGGTGAGACAGTTCAATTCTCAGACATCTCTCCTTGACCTTCTGGGTCAGGAGATTACTACCCTTCTTGCCCAAGGGGCAATAGAAGAGGTACCCCTCCTTCAACAGGGCTCAGGGTTCTACTCCCCCTACTTTCTTATTCCAAAGAAAACAGGGGGCTACAGACCCATATTAGATCTCAGAGAATTGAACAAGTTTCTATACAAGGAGAAGTTCAAGATGATTTATCTAGGTACTCTCCTTCCATACCTTCAGAGTCAGGATTGGCTTTGCTCTCTAGACCTCAAGGATGCGTACACCCATGTCCTCATCCATCCAACACACAGAAGGTTCCTTCGGTTCCTTTATCAAGGAAAGCACTACCAATACAGAGTGCTTCCTTTTGGTCTGGCCTCTGCACCAAGGGTGTTCACAAAATGCATGACAGTAGTAGCAGCATTTCTACGCACCCTAGGGATATTTGTATTCCCATATCTGGACGATTGGCTCATCCGAGCTCCATCCCAGTCAGAGGCCCAGACTTCTCTAACCTGCACAAGGCGTATCCTTCAGTATCTGGGACTTGTAATAAACATTCCAAAATCCCATCTCACCCCCACTCAGTCTCTAGAGTTCATAGGGGCCTTGCTGGATACCACAACTGCAAGGGCCTATCTTCCCCAGGCCTGTTGCCTACGCTTGGTGTAGTTAGCTTCACAGATTCAGTTAAAATCCCATTTAACTGCTCGAGAGATGTTACAACTGTTAGGCCACATGGCATCCACTGTGCATGTGGTTCCTTACGCTTGCCTTCACATGAGGGCAGCTCAGTGGACTCTGTCCACCCAATGGACCCAGGCATCAGGTTGCCTGTCAGACAAAATAGCAACCTCCAGTCGCCTCTTTTGGTCCCTCCAGTGGTGGAAGTCAACTCAAAATCTGTTGCTGGGGTCCCCCTTTCAACAGGTATTACCCCAAGCAACCCTTACAACAGATGCTTCCCCAAGAGGTTGGGGAGCTCATCTTCAAGATCTCTCCACTCAAGGCATCTGGTCTTTACAGGAGACATCTCTACATATCAACTTCTTAGAGCTCAGAGCAATCTTTCTAGCTCTGAGTCTTTTACACCCTGCTCAGCTACAAGACAGTCCTCATCCACACGGACAACCAGGTAGCCATGTTCTACGTGAACAAGCAGGGCGGAACTGGCTCTCTGTCGCTTTGCAACGAAGCTCTGAGATTGTGGGCTTTCGCCAGAGAGCATCAGATTCATCTCATGGCAGTGTATCTTCCAGGGTTTCAAAACTCTTGGGCAGACAGACTCAGTCGAGTTCTGCTTCCACACGAATGGTCCCTCCATGGGGACCAGATAGCCAGGATCTTTCGAATATGGGGAACCCCAGACATAGACTTGTTTGCAAGTCCGTGGAATGCCAAACTTCCCCAGTTCTGTTCCAGAATTCCGTGTAAGGGAGTTCAGGCCAGGGATGCCTTCCTCCTCCATTGGGGGCAAGACTTCCTTTATGCCTTTCCACCCATTCCCCTAATTCCCAAGACACTCTTCAAACTTCAGAGAGACAAGGGGTCTATGATCCTTATAGCACCACATTGGCCACGCCAAGTGTGGTACCCTCTACTTCTGCATCTCTCCCAAGCTCCCTCCCTGGACTTGGGTTCTGCTCCAGACCTCCTGTCCCAGGAGGACGGAACGTTGTGGCACCCAAATCCTCAGTCTCTTCACCTCAGAGCCTGGTTGCTGAAGGCCTAGACCTTCAAGATTTGCATCTTTCTCAGCAAGTAAAGGATATCCTTCATGCTTCCAGAAAGCCTTCCACCAGACGTTCCTATGCTTTTAAATGGAAAAGGTTTACCTTTTGGTGTGCAGAGAAAGGTCTTAACCCTCTTGCAATACCTCTGAATTCTTTACTAGAGTATTTGCTGCATTTATCCCATGCAGGCCTTAAAACAAATTCAGTAAGAGTCCATTTGAGTGCTATTGCAGCATCCCTTAAGCCTCTCAATGGACAACCTATTTCCTCTCATCCTCTTATAGCAAGATTCATGAGAGGCCTTCTTTTAACTAAACCTCCCATTAGACCACCTCCAGTGGCATGGGACTTGAATCTGGTTCTGGGCCAGCTTATGAAGCCACCCTTTGAACCCTTGGCCACTACTACTATGTGAGGGCCATGGCAGCCTCTATGGCTCATCTAAATTCTGTGTCCATCGACCAGATCTGTCGAGCGGCCACCTGGGCCTCGGTTCATACCTTCACAGCCCATTACTGCTTGGACAAGGACTCCCGCCGGGATGCCTTGTTTGGTCAGGCTGTTCTCAAACACCTGTTCCATACCTAACCAACTCCTACCCTCCATCCCTTCCTGGATGCCTGAGATTCATGGTTGGAGGTAGAGCCCTTCACAGGGACTCACAACCTGGGTGATCTCCCAGGCATCTCTAGCTGGGGAGTCCCCATATGTGAAGACTCATTCCAGCTTGTTCCTGGAGATAGCACAATTATTACCTGTAACAGGTGATCTCTGGGAACAGCAGGAATAAGTCTTCACAACCCTCCCACCTCCCCTAGGAGTTGTATCTCTCTATCTTTCTTTCCTTTCCTCACTCTCTCTTTGTCTCAGCTTTAAAACTCGAACTGGAGAGAGGCGGTTAGGAAAGGCAGCGCGCAGGCGCTGTGGGATGCTCCCAAAAGCTTTCCTTTTGGACGCTGGGGAGTGTTCCCGCGCAGGCTCCGTCGGTACTGACGATACCCATATGTGAAGACTTATTCCTGCTGTTCCCAGAGATCACCTGTTACAGGTAAGTAACTGTGCTTTCTGAATAAGCGCATCTAACTCTTCCTGGCCACGTTCAAATTCTGTCCCAAAAAATACCTTACACTGTTTTCAGTTTTTAATTTGTTTCGCTCATCACTCCAAAACTGTCCCTTCTGTGTATCATCCTGCTAGACCAGTCCAGACAAATGGGTTATGCTCCCCAACCAGCAGATGGAGGCAGACGAGCAGCTTTCAGTGATGCCATCACTAGTATATCCTCTGGCGCAGCACTGCAAGAAGCCAGTATTTGTATGCCTCCAGCAAGTGGCATGTGAATTAGTGCAGCAGCGCAGATGGTGCCTCTCATACAATAATCTTATGACCTGTGTTATTGAGACCTATAGGCCTAATATTTAATCGGAGCATGGGTACCCCCTGTCTCCTCAAGCTGTCAACTTCCCTGTGTTCAGCATGTTACCCACAAGTCCAATCATGCTGGGCCAGAGAATGGACAGGAGGATTCCACGGGGCCCCTAGGGAGGAGTGGTAAGTTTGGCTCCAGGCCCCACTCTTCTCTTGCTGTCCTCCATCCGCTTGTTACGCTTTAATCTAATTTTTTTCTAATTTACTTTTTGTTTCCAATTGGCTCCTTTTGGCTAATTCGGCTGCAACAAGACAGCTTCAAATTTAAAAAACAAAAAAACAAAAGCCTCTGCTTTCTGGTGTCTCCAATGGACATCTGTAAGTTGGCCACTTGATCATCTTTAAGCACTTCTGTGAAGCAGAGCCAGCCCAACAATTGGGAAAGACAAGGTGGTTGCTTGGGAGGCAGCAGTAGTCGAAGTAAAACAATAGTTCCTGACAGCCGCACATACTTTGAGTCATCAACACATTCTTTAACTTTCCAGAAGAGCAGGTGTACACATAACACAGAGCAAAATTTAATATTTAAAAGTATGATGTCCAATTATCTATTTTTACAGGATTGCTGTTGGAAGGGTGGTATTCAGATCATAAACACGTCAATAAACAAACCACGAGAACTCTTCAATATTGTCAAATAACTGACAAAAGCGCCCAACCGCTCCGACAAACTACCAAACATCCCACCTGAACTACTAGCACGACATTACAAGCAGCTTCAACAACCACAGAATCCACAACTGAACGCAGAGACAACAACAGCAAAGCACCCCATTACCCCAGACAGAGACTGGAACACATTCGAAACAGTCACAAAAGAGGAAGTATTATCCACCATCTCTCGACTAAATACCACCACCTCCCCACTAGACCCCTGTCCTACAGAATGGATAAAGAAAACAAAAGATGACCTGAGCACACCATTAACCCGCATTGTTAACGAGTCCCTCAGCCAAGGACGCATGCCAGATCTCCTTAAAACCTCAGTCATCCGACCAACCCTAAAAAAACACAACCTGGATACCCTCGAACCCACCTCCTACAGACCTATAGCAAGCCTCCCGTTTACCGCCAAACTCATTGAGAAGGTAGTCCAGAGACAGCTACAAGAACATTTAGATGCTAACAACATATTGGACCCACAACAACATGGCTTTTGTCCACTCCACGGAGTCGAGACCCTCATGACGTCGCTAATGAACACCCTTGTCATGGGAACTCAAGCCAAGCACTCTGGATATGCCATGATCTTCCTAGACATATCAGCTGCCTTTGACACCATCTCCCACAACATCCTCATACACAGACTACAAGCAATCGGCATCAAAGATAACGTACTCCAATGGTTCCGTTCATACCTGACCAAAAGACAACAATTGATCCGCACAAGCATATCAACCTCCCCCCCTTTCCAGCAACACCAAGGAGTACCCCAAGGATCCACATTATCTGCCATACTCTTCAACATCTACCTGCAACCACTCTGCTCAATCATACGCACATACAACATTAACTACCATATCTATGCGGATGACATAATGCTTTATGCTCCAATCACAAAATCCAACTCAACCAATAAACTCTTATCAGAATGCTTCACCGAAGTATCCAGCTGGCTACAAAAGAACAACCTATCCATCAACATAAAGAAAACTGAAGCCCTCATAGTAACAAAGGACCCAGACTTCACACCACCTACGCACCTCGACATTGGCACCACAAAAATACAAATACAGCCACAAATAAGATACCTAGGAATCATCATGGACCAAGCACTCACACTCAATCAACAGATCAAAAAAACCACCGCAACAATCTACCACAAGGCTAAAACAGTACAACGCCTCAGACCTCTCCTTGAACCACAGGACTTCAGAACAGTAATGCAAGCCTTGTCACTCCCCCACCTGGACTACTGCAATATAATATACCATGGACTTCCAGCCACTCATACCAACCCACTTCGAACTGCCTTAAACACCACAGTAAGAATTATCAAGAATGCAAAAAAAACCAGGACCACATCACCCCAGTCCTGAGGGAGCTACACATACTCCCTCTAGAAGCAAGAATCAAATACAAATCCGCCCTACTCACCCACAAAGCTCTCTACCAAACTCAAAATTCCCAGCTCCACACTCTACTGCCTCAACCAGCCCACAACAGAACAACCAGACAAACCACCAACAACTCCCTCACCATCCCTCACAAAAGAACGAAATACAATCAACGGACCTGCAACAGAGCCTTCGAACTATATGCACCATCCCTCTGGAACTCTACCGAATCACATCAGAAGCAACACAGACTCATCATCTTTCAGGAAACAACTTAAAACTGCACTATTCCAAGAATTCCTCGGACCAGAAACAAGCACCCATCACTGACTCCCTCCCAACCACGATATCTCATCCCTTGAACATATGTCCTATGTAACCATAACACAATGTCTATGTCCCAATTAACTGTCAAAAATCATTATTGTTGGCCACCTGGTGTCGGCCCCAAACCCTTGTAATTGATTATTGTATGTTCCACCGCTTTGACCCGGTGAAAAGCGGGATATAAATACAGCTAAATAAAATAAATAAATAAATTCAGATGATCATGATTGTTGAATTTAATTATCAAAATCTTGGCTGGAGGGGGATGAAGGTTTGCCTAGAGTGCCCAGTAACCTTTAAGTGCCCCTGGAGCCGATCCTTTTGAGAATCTCTACAGACTGCCTAAGGGAGCTGGAGCAAATGACGCCTTTGACAGGGCAGTTCTGGCCAGAGTGTTTTCCTTCCAACATGGGTCCTCATTGCTTGGATATGCTCCACTTGTCTGGACTAGTCTAACAGGATATGGAAGTAGAAATTTACATACCTGATAACCTTTTCCTTGAATCCTGCTAGATCCATCCAGACACACCCTGGAAGATTTCAGTTTTGGGAATCCTGCTGTCACTTGATTGAGTTGTTAGTGTCAGTTTCTGAGGCAGAGTCATTTATAATAAGAGAGCCAAACATTTTGTTCAAAATTTCTTTAGTGCTTTCTGAGTTATCTTTTCTTGTCTTAATTAGATTGTAAGCTCTAGTGAAAAGGGACCGTGTTTATATATGTCTGTACATCACTGCATATGCCTTGTAGCACTTCATAAATGTTTAATAGTAATAGTAGTTCTTTCAGTCTTGCTTACTGCTTGGGAAGTGTCATATTGGCTTCCCTCAGGGCAGCACCAGAGGATATACTAGTGATGATGTTACTGAAAGTTGCTCTAGTCTGCCTCCACTTGCTGGCTGGCAAGCATAACCCACTCGTTTGGACTGGCCTTGCAGGATTCAAGAAAGGAAATTGTCAGGTATGTAAATTTCTCCTCTGTTTGCAACCACCACCGGTCCTCTGTTTCAGTCATCCAACACCAGTCATCTCTCTCCATCTGTCAACTAGATTGCAAGCTCTGCTGAGCAGAAACTCTCTCTTTGCTCATAAAATGTTGTGCATTTCGTTATGCTATCTAAACAATGCAAGTGCTATGTGAGCATTAACAGTACATTTAATAGATAGATATCATACTCCACATACTCTGGCTTTTTTTTTTCCTGCCGTCAAGTCATTGTTGACTCTTAGCGACCCAGCTTCCTCTGGGGTTTTCTTAGAAATGTATCACCGGACGTAGATTGCCAGACCTTTTCTTCCAAGGCAAAGGGTAAAGTGAATTGCCCAAGGTCACAAGGAGTGCCAGTGGGAATCAAACCCTTGATCTTCTGGGTACTAGGCAGTTGTTCTAACCACTAGGCTACTCTTCCACATACTGTGGCTTAGGAGTAAGGTTAATTGCTGTCATGGTATGTACAGATTTAACCCTTTGGAAACATTGCCCCAAGAGTCTCTTTTTAATGTACTTATTTGAACTGAAGTGGAGGAGTAGCCTATCGGTTAGAGCAACAGCTTAGCACACAGGAGATTTGGGCTCGATTTCCACTGGCACTCCTTGTCACGTTGGGCGAGCCACTTTACCCTCCATTGCCTTGAAAGAAAACGCCTGCCAATCTACTTCCGGTAATACCTTGCCAAGAAAACCCAGTGGCTGCTGGATCACGAGTAGTCAGCATTGACTTGATGGTACTTCAAAAAAACAAACAAACAATTTGAACGGAGTTAAATTTTCAAGGTAGTCTATTTTTTTAATTATTGTTTTGTATTGATATATATATGTATGTAGAAGACTTGGTGTCCTAAATACTGGCTCACGGATGCAACAAAATCCCAGTTTTCTGTCTCTTCTCTGATGTACTTATGACTCATTTATCAGAATGAGCAGTACTGAGGTTTCACAGGGATTTGTTTTATGCATTCTAAAAGAGTTGGTTGTAGCACAGCAGTATGTATGAATTACTCCCAATGGAATGCTGTGCACACAATTTAAAAATCTGTTATCAAAAGGTCTGACATATTCAAAATTCTGCATGCATTGTTTATCTGAATAACAAAGCATGTTATTTTTGAGTGATAATTTAAAATACAATAAAGACAAAATCACTAAAAGTGCAACATTTTGAATTATTGTGTGCAGAATTCCAACAGGAGTAATAAATAGATGGATAACAAAGTTTGTTGGGCATCCAAATGTACAGGAGATTAAAAAAAAGACAAATATCTTCTGACAAACAAGAAAAGAAGTCCCTTAGCCTACAGAAAACCTATTTTGCGTTTCATGCATTTGGCTTGTTGGTATTCTCATTGTATGTAAACTCACTTCATTGCTTGTGAATTTGGCCATATTTTACAAGGTTATCTTGTTGCATCAAAGTTGGAAAATAATGCTTTTTTTTAAGTAAACTGTGAGATAGGATTGTTGGAATGGAAAGCAATCCTAGAAAACTTAAATTTCCTGCTATTCAAAGGTTTTCCAATTAGCCCGTGGCTGTCATATTAGTCCACTTGAGTCTGTGGAAAGATCTCTACCAGTTGGCCAAAGGAAATGAACATGGTAGCACATAATATTAAGTGTTAATTTAATGTTTAGCAAACTGATTTGCCAGCTGGATTGCATGCTAAAACACATTCCTCATACTGTAATTGGGATGCCATTCCTCATTTTGAAGGCATGATATTTGTGAAATTTTAGCTCTGCATTTTGAGTTATTGTAATGTTTTATTCCCCAGGGCGGCAAAGGAACAGACTGGAACCAATGGACACTATATTTGTTAAACAGGTTAAGGAGGGAGGACCTGCATTTGAAGCTGGATTATGCACAGGTACTTTATTATCTATTGTAGTATCAACTATGTTATAATTGGCATGGGCTTAATGTTATAATGAATGCACTTTAAGTAAGAATCTTGTGTTCTGGGGAAAAAACTCTCAAAAATCTTAAGGTTCAATTTAGATACATAATCCTTACTATAGCAGTGTATTGTCTGACTTCCATTAGTGGACTTGCCTAGCCAATGTAGTGGGTGATAGAATTTTTTTTTTGAGAGGTCATTCAGCCACATGTAAGACAAAGTATGTAGCCTCAGATGAAAATGGCTAAGTGCATGATGCAGATTTCATAGTTGCCTGCTGGCTGCTAAAATGGGGTTGTGCAGTTTTTGAATTATAGGATTCATGACTGCATAGTTTTATCAGAAGTAGATCTTATCAGATGGATGTGATCAGTTTATTTAATGTGATTATCATAAAGTTGATTTCATTAAGACCGGCCTTTAAGATCTTTCTGCCTAGGCAACTTATAAAGAGTGGAGGAGTAGCCTAGTGGTTGGGGCAAGGTACTTCAGGCCGGAAGGTCAGGGGTTCAAATCCCACTAGAGGACAGCAACCTTGGGCCGGAAGGACTGGGGTTTCTAGTCCCATAGGTGCTCCTTGTGGTCTTGGGCAAGCCACTTAACCCTCCATAGCCCATGTTCCCTGTAAAATAGTTATCTCCAAGTTATAATGCCCTGTTCAATGTAATTTCAGTTTGTTCAGTGTAAACCGCACTGATGCAGAATAGCGCGGTATATAAGAGAATGTAAATAAAAATAAATAAACTTGGTGCTCTTGGTAAGGGCCCTAGAGGGATTGGCTGGGCTAGAAAGTGGTTGATGGTCAGTGGAATTCACTCCCACAAAGGAGCATTATCACTGCTGTGTGGTGCAGGTCTGGGGGGGTTTCCCCCCACATTTTTTCATGTTCTTGTATTGTGGAAGGCCTGTGGGGAAAGGTTTGCCCCTTTGCAGATATGTAACTGTTTTGTGTCTGATGCTGCTGAAGTGCAGAAAGAACTAAAATGGACCTTGAAGACAAATAGGAAATTACAGTTAAATTACAGACACTTGAAGAAAACAATAACAGCAAAAAAAACACTATCACCAGTTCATTTTCTTGCCACTATTCCCAGGGTCAATCCTTAACTGCTGAGGGTGAGGAATGGGCTGTGACAATGCGCATCTAATCGTGGTCTTATAATGCTGATGTGAAGTTTGTTCTATATGTATCTTTGATGATGGACTTGCATTAAATATATGTTTTAATTGGCAATGGCCAAGCCAGATAGATGGGTGAGTGGGCAAAAATTGAATAAAATAAATGACTATAATAAATTTCAGGGCCAAGGATGACCCATTCAAGAAATATATGTTGCTTTATGATGTGTATATTTATTGCAGTTCTAAATATACCACCATTCTTTACGTCATAGTGCCAGACTGAAAAAAAATGTCCTGCAGCCCAATTTAAACTTAGGCAAGGAGGATTCAAGTTGAAAGTGCTGAAGAATCAAGTTCTAGAGAAAGAGAACTAATATGTGGGTCCCAGACAACAGAATATATAGTAACTTATTTGAGATCTAAGCACCCATTGCAGGAATAGGGAATGAGAGCATTAAAGGTAGGTCAGCTGGCTGGAGTGCAAAGCTTGAAATGCAAAGGCTAAGATACTGAATTTTGCTCCCATTATTAGAGAGTCGATGACTTTGCCTCAGCAGAGGGGAGATATGATTGTTGGGTCTGGTATAACAATTAAGTCTGATAGCAATAGTTCGAATGAGTTGAAGTTACCTAAAGGCCACTTGTCAAACTCCATTGTAAAGAGTGTTTTAGTAGTCAAGTCAGCTACAAATAAGTCTATAAACCAAAACAAGGATGGCATTTATATCCAAAAGGAATCAAGACTAGTGGGTTATGAACCATAACCAGCAGGTGGAGACAGACCAAAACAATTTTCAGTGATGTTGCTAATGTATCTGCTGGTGCAGCACTGAGAGAAGCCAGTGTGACACTTCCCAGTATTGTCTGTATCCAGGCAGATGGTAAGGTCTATGGACTGGTGCAGCAGTGACGATAGGCTTGTTTCTTGTGGCTTGTGAGATTGAGACCTTGGGTCCTACATTTGCTTGAAGCTTGGGTATACCTATTGTCTCTTCCTCGAGCCAGCACTGTTGCCCTGTTTCCAGCACTGTTGTCCACGGGTTCTAGCACTGGTGGTCCATACAGCAGACATGAGGGACCCCACATCTGCCAGCTAGCTCTCACCTCCTAGCAAACCAAATAGTGTCTTCTTAGAGCCATTGCCCCCAGCTAATCAACCCGCCACACTCCAGATTCCCCAGTATGCAAGCTCTATTCATCTGCCAGCATAGTCCTTGCTGTAGATAATAACAAACTCCTTATGGCACTGATAGGTAGCAGAAGTGGAGATTATTAAAATAACGTGAGATGCTCTCAACAAGAGTAGTTTGTTTTGAAGTTCAATAAAGTGTGGTCTCACATAACTCAGCATTTTGTTGACAAAGTTAAGGACAGGAAAAATTGAATTTATAAGGAATAGCAAAGGATTTTTCATTGTAAAGAAGTCCATAAAGATGAAAATGTATTCTCCAGGACCAAGCAGGAAGTCAGTCCTCACATATGGGTGACGTCGGCGCCGACGGAGCCCTCGCGGAGCAATTTTCCCCAGCTTTCGAAGAAAGCCTTTGGGAATTGCAGCGCGCATGCGCGGTCGCCTTCCCGCCCAAGGGTGCCATCTTAGCCAGTCTTCTTTTTTCCGCGGAGCCCTACAGACGTACCCGTCGTGTCCCCGCTAAAAAAGTTGATTTTCGTGAGTTTTACTCGTTTTTCAATTCGGTTCGACGCCGGTCGTTTTCCTGCCCGGACTCGCGACGCCGTTGCGAGTCCTTCCCTTATTTGTCGGTTTTTCTGATTTTGGTCAGTTTCGTTTTCGATTTTTCCCTGGCAACCCGGTCCTTTGACCTTGCAGGGGCCCTTTTTCCCCCGATGGCTGCCAGTGGTTTCAAGCGGTGTGGTCAGTGTGACAGAAATATGTCACTCACTGACACACACGATAATTGCCTCCGCTGCCTGGGCCCGGATCATGAAGAAATGATCTGTGGAGCCTGTGGCAAAATGTCCTCCAAAGCGTTGAGGAGTCGGCGGCATCAGCGGGATAGAATCTTCGCTGACCCCAGCCGTACCCGGACCTCGTCGGAGGCCTCGGCATCCAGAGGCTCCAGCTCTGAACATCGCCGAAGCTCCTCCGACAGGGGTTCTCCCTCCGGAGACCATCGACGGAAGACAAAACCCGCGAGGGCGGCGTCGGTGGACGCTCCTGGCTCCGCGAGGGCCAGGTCGCATAGCCCCGACAGCCGTCCCGGGTCTTTGGAGAAGGAGCACCTCCCGAAGCGACCTCGCCTGGAGTCGGAGTTGCCTGCTCGGGTAAGTCCTGTGGTCCTTCTGGACTCGCCTTCGAGAGGTCCGACGTCGGGCCCGACGCCGTCGGGGCCCGAGTCGGGGACTGCTGGGTCACTTGAGGTCGGACTCAGGTTGACGGCCTTGGAGAGCAGACTATCTGCCTTCATGGACCAGCAGCGGGCACTGATCGCTAGCCTCGCTGGCGCCGCTGCCCGACCGCCGGGACGTCGACGTCTAAGTCGACCCCGGAGACCGAGCCGATCCTCGAGTCCATGCGAACTCGAGTCGATCCTCGGTCGAGGTCACCCTCGGCCTCCCGTTCGGGACCGAGGTCGTCGCCGCCGACTCCCTTGGCGTCGGGGCGGCCGACGCCTCCGCCTGCCCGAGCCGACCCCACTGATTCCTCCTCGGAGTCGGTCTGGGAATCTGAAGAGGAGGAGTCACCTGATTCCTTTCGGACTCGGTGTGTCCCCTCGGACTCACCTGAGTCCGAACCTCGGAAACAGTCCCCTCCGGAGGATGCCCGGTTCTCGGACTTCGTCAGGGATATGGCCAAGGCTTTGGCCTTCCCGGCGGATCCCGAGGAGGAGCCTCGAGCCGAAGAGCTCGACGCCCTTCAGTACGACTCTCCCGCCCGGGAGCACTTTACTGTACCGGTGCCTCCCATGCTGGAACGACTACTCTTCCGCATGTGGGAGAGTCCGGCCTCGTCGCCGGTATTGAGCAAGCGGGTCGATTCCATCTATCGAGTCCGCAAGAGTCCTGGCTTCCAAAAAGCACAGCTACCACACCATTCCATGGTAGTGGAATCGGCCATGCATCGGCTGAAGAGCCAGAAAATGCACTCCTCGGTGCCCCCTGGCAGGGAGGCCCGTAACCTGGATGGCCTTGGTAAGAAGTGTTTCCAGGGCTCTATGCTGGCTTGTCGTGTCCAGACCTACCAGCTATACATGGGCATGTATCTCCGAGACCTGGCTAAAGAGCTAGCCGGATTCTCTGCTGGACTGTCCGAGGAACCTTTGCGGAGGTTCCTAGCCTTAACATCTGGTATTCGGGAATGCTCCAAATTCATGTCCCGAGCAGCCTATGATGGCTTTGAAGCATCGGCTCGTGTGGCCGCAGCCGGCATCGGTGCCCGCCGACAGGCTTGGCTTCAGTCGTCTGACCTTGAGCCTTGGGTGCAGGACAAGTTGGTCGATGTCCCCTGCAGAGGTGAGAACCTCTTTGGCAAGCCCATGGCTGAAAAGGCTGCCCAAATCGAGACGGAGACTCTCACCAGGACCAGGCTTTCTAGGAAGACCTCTGCCCCTTCCCAGAAAAAGAAGGGCTCGGGAAAAAAGGCCTTTTACCCGAGAAAGGCGGCTGCCTACAAACACTACCCCCAATATCAGGCCCCTCCAGCTCCCCAACAGGGTCAGCAGGCCAAGGGACGGGGTAACGGGTCCCGTAGGCAGCAAGCCCCCAAGCCTGCACCACCAGCCCCTGCTCAGCAGGGTGGGTGTTTTTGACTTCCTCAGCATAGCCTCTCCCCCTCAGCTGGTCCCTCCCAGCACCGGAGGCCGGCTGGTTCACTTCGCCCACAGGTGGTCCAACATCACTTCAGATGCCTGGGTGCTTCAAGTCGTGCGAGAAGGATATCTTCTCCACTTCCATCAGGTCCCTCCCTCTTATTTTCCGGGAGAACCTCCGCGACTCCCTCTGCACAGGGACTTACTCCTTCAGGAGTTAGCAAGTCTTCTTCAGGACCAGGCTGTGGAACCGGTGCCCCACCACCTGAGAGGTCAAGGCTTTTATTCCAGGTATTTCCTAATACCAAAAAGGACAGGAGGCCTCAGACCCATCCTGGACTTGCGCAACCTCAACATGTTCCTTGTGCGAGAAAAGTTCAAGATGCTTACCCTTGGAATCCTTCTGCCCTACCTCCAGCAGGGAGATTGGCTATGCTCCTTGGATCTAAAGGATGCCTACACGCACATCCTCATCCACCCAAGCCACCGCCAATACCTAAGGTTTGTGGTGGCCGGAAATCACTACCAGTACAGAGTACTGCCCTTTGGCCTGTCCTCCGCACCGCGAGTCTTCACAAAATGTCTCGCGGTGGTGGCGGCCTATCTCAGGCTTCACGGCCTCTATGTTTTTCCGTACCTCGACGACTGGCTCATCAGAGCGTCGTCCCCTCCGGCAGTCACCAATGCCACACACCGCACGGTGACTCTTCTGCAGTACTTGGGCTTTGTCATAAACTTCGCAAAGTCCACTTTGCTCCCCTCACAGGATCTCGAGTTCATCGGCGCAAGACTGCACACTCCTCAGGCTCGAGCTTTCCTGCCTCTCGACAGGGCTCAACGGCTCATGGACCTAGCCGGCCGTTTTCGCAGCCAGTCCCTGGTCTCCGCCAGGCGCTTCCTGAGATTACTCGGCCACATGGCTTCCACCGTCCACGTGACCCCCAATGCTCGCCTGAATATGCGGCCGGCTCAATGGTGCCTTCGCAAGCAGTGGCAACAAGCCACCGGCGGGCTAGCCGACTTAGTGCGCCTCTCCAGTCCGCTGGCCTCTTCCCTACAGTGGTGGCTTCATCGGCCGAACCTGGTGCTCGGAATGCCTTTTCAGTCGCCTCAGCCGACTCACGTGCTGACGACCGATGCTTCCCTCCTGGGCTGGGGAGCTCATTGCCAGGGGGCATGTACTCAAGGTCTCTGGACCGCGTGGGAATCTGCTCAACAGATCAACTTCCTGGAGCTCAGAGCTATTCGTCTGGCGCTCAAGGCTTTCTCCCACCTGACTTCTCACCAGTCCGTCCTTGTCCAGACGGACAATCAAGTTGCCATGTTCTACGTGAACAAACAGGGCGGCACGGGCTCCTTCCTTCTCTGCCGAGAAGCTCAAAAGCTCTGCTCTTGGGCCGTCAGTCACGGCATTCTTCTCAAAGCAGTTTATCTCCCAGGCCAGGAGAATTGCCTGGCGGACAAACTCAGCAGGATACTCCAGCCGCACGAGTGGCGTCTGGATCCCTTGGTAGTCCAGAAACTCTTTCTGAAGTGGGGCCTCCCCACGATGGATCTCTTTGCCAGTCCTCTCAACCGGCAACTTCCTCGCTTCTGCTCGCGTCAGCCACATCCCCTTCGGGTAGCGGCAGATGCATTTCTGCTCTCATGGTCGGAAAACCTTCTCTATGCTTTTCCTCCCATCCCGCTGGTCTCCCGAACTCTCTTCAAGGTTCTCCGGGACAAAGCGTCCATGATCCTGGTGGCTCCTCGCTGGCCCAGACAGCCGTGGTTTCCACTCCTGTTGCAACTAGCGGTAGAGGATCCGTTCCCTCTGGGGTTTCAACCGGATCTCCTAACACAGGATCAGGGGTCTCTGCTACACCCCAACCTCAGATCTCTCAATCTAATGGCCTGGCGGCTGAAAGGGTAGTCCTTGCTCCCCTTCTCCTGCCGGCTGAGGTGGAAGAGGTCGTCCTAGCTTCTCGGCGACCTTCTACCCGCAAATGCTACGCCCTTAAATGGCGTCGCTTTTCCGTTTGGTGTGTACAGCAGTCTCAGGATCCTTTCTCCTGCTCGGTGTCGGTGATCTTGCAGTACCTGCTCTACCTCTCTAATCTGGGACTTAAGTCCAACTCAGTCAAGGTCCACCTCAGTGCTCTGTCAGCACACCATGTGCCGGTGGACGGCAGACCTCTTTCCAGCGACCCTCATGTAGCACGGTTTCTCCGAGGTCTCCTTCTACTAAAACCACCTCTGCGCCCGCCAGCACCTGACTGGGATCTGAATGTGGTTTTACAGCGGATCACCTGTCCGCCTTTTGAACCGATGGCTACCTGTTCTCTGCGTTTTCTTTCGTGGAAAACCTTATTCCTGATAGCCCTCACTTCCGCTAGACGCGTCAGTGAATTGCAGGCCCTCGTGTCTGATCCTCCCCTCACTCGGTTCTACAAAAATAGGGTAGTCCTACGGACTCACCCCAAATTTCTTCCAAAAGTTGTCTCCCCTTTTCACATCAATCAGGAGGTGGTACTTCCAACCTTTTTTCCCAGGCCTCACTCCAGCCGAGCTGAACGAGTCCTGCATACCCTGGACTGTAGAAGGGCATTGAACTTCTACCTTGACCGTACGCGGGAGCACCGTAAAGCTGCTCAGCTTTTTGTGTCTTTTGACCCCAATAAATTGGGGCTCCCGGTCTCCAAGCGTACCCTGTCCATCTGGGTTGCTGACTGTATCGCTTGGGCTTATGGGGCAGCCGGACTCTCCTTAGAAAGTCGAGTCACGGCTCATTGTGTTCGGGCGAAGGCTACGTCAGTGGCTTACCTCCGCTCTGTTCCGCTGGCAGACATCTGCCGGGCCGCTACTTGGTCTTCGAGCCAGACTTTTGCGGTCCATTACTGTCTCGAGAGGGAGTCCCGCAGGGACAGTGCTTTCGGACAGGCAGTCCTCCGAAATCTCTTCGAGGTTTGAGCAACTCCTACCCTCCATCCCGGATGGGGGCTACCGGTGGGTATAATTCAGCGAAGATTCCATCCTTCTGTACTGCCGAGCTAGAGGGAGCTCATTTTTGTGCTTAGGGTCTCCGGTAGCCTTAAGCTTGGGAGTCCCATATGTGAGGACTGACTTCCTGCTTGGTCCTGGAGAAAGCGTAGTTACTCACCTGTAACAGGTGTTCTCCAGGAGCAGCAGGAATCAGTCCTCACAACCCTCCCTCCTCCCCGTGGAGTTGCAATCATCTGCTTAAGTTTTTTTGCAAATTTTTATGCTGTCTTTTAGCTATGTCATCAGACTGGCTAAGATGGCACCCTTGGGCGGGAAGGCGACCGCGCATGCGCGCTGCAATTCCCAAAGGCTTTCTTCGAAAGCTGGGGAAAATTGCTCCGCGAGGGCTCCGTCGGCGCCGACGTCACCCATATGTGAGGACTGATTCCTGCTGCTCCTGGAGAACACCTGTTACAGGTGAGTAACTACGCTTTACCTGTCGACCAAATGCTCAGCTGCTGCTGCTGCCGCCATCGAAGGAGCTCCTTTCACTCATGGCCATCTGTGAGTTTCAGCCACTTAATGCAGAAACTCCCGTGAGACTGAAACCCTGACCCCGGCTTGGGAGTTCTGCACTGCATGGCTCAAACTCGCAGAGAGCTGCATGTGCAGAGAAACAGCAGCTCCCTGTTTCGAGGACATCAGCAGTGGCAATTTAAAATGTGTATATAGGGCAGACAATCTGGGCTCGGGGGTGTGTGTGTGTGTTGCCATGGCAATATGGCCCTATATTAAAGTTATATTAGACAAGAGTGCACTTTTACTAGAAAGTAATTAAGATAAATCTTGATTTGTGTTTGCTTACGGAGAAGAAAGTGTTAATTGCATTTGAGCTCTGCCAGCTTCTGATATAATAATGTTGGTAAGTCCTCCAGGCTACACAGAGCTCTCTTTGCTGCTCCTGTGGTTTAATTGATGTAAACAGTACCATGAAGATGGTGAAGAAGGTGAATCGGCCTGTAGAAGGATTTTTATTTGATCCTCTGTTGCCACCTGCTGGATTGGCAAGATTTGCACAGTATGCTTTTAGATGTGTGAACTTAGGAGTTGCTGCAAATGAGTTTTCCACCACATTCAGTGGATGCAGCGACATCAAAATATTTGTTTCATGTATTTCTTTTGGTTGGATTTAGCTGATACATTTTCAGTAGTAGATCAAGTTGATTACATTCAGTTATGCTTGGTATTTTCCTGTCCCCCAAAGGGCTTGCAGTCTAGTTTTTTTTTGTACCTCAAGCAACGAACAGATAAATGACTTGCCCAAGAACATGAAGAGAATTTTTGCTAAGCAGTTTCTGTTTATCTCACTTCTGTCAATGCATCACAGAATAAACATGGAAACAGCTGGTTCCCTCCCCTCCCCCGCACCCGGCCTTAAGTATTTATTTAACAGGTCTTTTATATTGCTTTATCATTTTAGTCAAAGCTGTTTGCATTGTAACTTAAACTTCGTAATGTACATTAAACAGGAACATTCATAACTTAGATTCTTCTGAGGCAATGGAGGGTTAAGTGACCTGCTCAAGGCCACAAGGAGTTCTAGTAGAAGTAGAGAGTAAAATGGAAGAACACATCATCGCTTTCTACTTTGGTTGTTGTGGGACTACATAGTGTCATGATTTTTGTTGCTCCTTGGGGTATCCACAGGGTGCGGGTTCACCCTGCTTGATGTTTAGAATGGTATAGATAGTAATGTGTTTGGGGGTGTGCGCTGTGCATTGCTTTTCATTAATATGCTGGCTTGATGGGAGGAGTTCGCTCCCCTATGACATCACCAAAAGCCTGGAATTCTCTGTCTCCATCTGCTGGAATGGGGTGAAGACCCAGTAATCTGGACTGAACTCGAGGGACTAAAGGAAAGCATATTAGCAGGTAAGACCTAATTTCACCTTAGGACCCTTGGTGTTCCCCTTTCTTTCTTTCCTGGGAGAGATCCTAGGGAAGAGAACCACAGGCCTGGCCCTTTAAATCTTGGTTAAAACAAAAAAATAGCAAGACTGAAGCCATGGTGGTGATAGAGCACCATTTAGAATTGCCGCAGAGTGGCATGGCTGACCAGGAAGTTGGTGTGGGCAGCGCTACGGTGGATCTCAGTGCCGTTGATCTTCGGCAGTCACTGGAGCCAATTCTCCTGCTCTTTTTTTCTGCTATGGCTGCAAAATGGAGGGCTGTGTGGCAGAGGAATTGCTACAGAGGCCTTCAGGAAAGGAAGGCGATCAGGCCCCAGTGAGTGAGGCAGTACTGCGGCAGGTTTTCTCTCAGCCATGGCAGCCTGCGGTTTTGGCAGGAAGCACTGCTATTATGACAGGTACGAAAATGAAGTTGGGGGAGCTGTCTGGGAACCTGAAGCCTTTCCTAGGACAGTCGGGGTTAACGATCAAAGTTGGACACCCCCCCCCCCTCCCCAGGGAGGTTGCTGGTTCCCAAGGTGTCCCATTTTCCCCTGAAGGTTTCCTCCTTTTGCACCAGTAAGGAAGTGATCTACCTCTTTGGCCTGTGTTTGGGCCTTGCGTGTGTTTAAGAACTGGTGCGATGAAAGGGGGGTTTCATTCTCTTGCTTTGTCTTTGCCAGGTGTATTGGCCAACTTATGAGTGGGACTAGACAAAGGGCTCTCCCTGAATTCCTTACACGTTTTGAGTGGCAGCTTAAGCCTGTTTTTAAGGCAGAATACAGGAAGTTTCCTTAGCTCCTCTCCCAGAAAGGGTGCAATTTTTGATTGGGGGAAACATGTTTGCCCTCCAGTGAGGCAGCAAGTTCTACAGTTGGACCTGAATTTGATACTGACAGTACTCGCGAAAGCTCCATTTGTACCTGTCACCAGCGCCATACCTAGCCCTATGTGAGTGGTGCGGCCGCACAGGATGCAAAGAAATAGGGACGCATTTGGGACTGCCGGCCTCTGCTTACCCCACACTGCCTGCTCTTGCCCCGCCTTCGCTTTTCGTATTTCCTTGGCAGCAGTGCCCAAACATCTAAATCTTAAAAAAATAAAATTAAAAAATTAAAGAAATAGTTGGGTCTTTCAGACTCTGTGCTTGCATGCAGGTCTGATCCCTCCCTCTCTCCTGACACATGGTTGCGTCAGAGGAGGGAGGGACCAGACCAGCCATTCAAGCATGGAGTTGCAAAGACCTGTGCTTGAATGACTGGTCTAGTCCCTCCCTCCTCTGACGTGAGCATATGCAGTCCGACTCTGCGCTTGCATGACTGGTCTAGTCCCTCCCTCCTCTGACGTGAGCATATGCAGTCCGACTCTGCGCTTGCATGACTGGTCTAGTCCCTCCCTCCTCTGACGTCAGAGGAGGGAGGGATAAAACCTGCATGCAAGCGCAGAGTCGGACTGCATGTGGTGTGTTTTTTTTTTTTTAAATTGGGTGTCCACTCCGCTACTGCCGCTGCTGTCAATGAAACACAAAAAGTGGCGGTGGGGCAGAGGCAGGCAGCGTGGGGAGCTAGCTGGATATGGAGGTGTGTAGGGTAAGGCAAGATAGGGAGATGCTGGTCACGGGGCAAATGGCAAACCTGTGATTGATGGGGGGGCATGCCGGATATGCAAGTCGCACAGGGTGCTTTTATGGCTTGGTACAGTCCTGCCTGTTGCTGTTGCTTCCTTGAAAAATCTTAGGTTAAAGACAATAGGGAGGATGATCGGCAGCAGTGACCTGCTGTTGCCCCTGAACTATCCGGTCCTGGCACTGGATATCCATGTTGTCCAGATCGCCAGGAAGCTAACTGGGCCGTGGCAATATTTAGCTGCTGCCTGGTTAGATTCTGTGGCGAAAGTTAGGCCTTCTTTTGATGCATCTTACTTTTGCCGCTTTACAATAGCTGGGCACTGGCTCAGTATCGTTGCTGCACAATTATGGCCAGGTGCCACCCCTGGAATGCCCTGGCACACCGCGATGCTAACTGTTGATCCCTGGATTAAGAAGGCTATTGGTTCATCCTGTCCCCTATGTGGAAAATTGGTGCAGGGCCCAAGCCTTCTCCATGGCTAAGTATGCTTTGGTTCCTCCAGAAGTCTTCTGTAAGGCAGCTACCTGGTCCTCACCGAATACTTTTGTGTGAGGCACTACAGGTTGCATGTGTGAGCTGGAGTGGAGGGCACCTTTGGCAGACAAGTTCCGTCTGTCTCGTCTTCCTCCTACCCTGGGTCCTGAGTGCTTGTGTACATCCCACTTGTCTGGATTGGTCTAGAAGGATGATAAGAGGAGACATTTTCCATATCTTTTAATGTTTTTACCTTGAATCCTGCTAGACCAGTCCAGGATCCATCCTGAGAAGACTTTGCCTGCAGGATGGGAAGCTCTGCTGTCTTGTGGCTGCATTTGTAGTATCGGTGCCTGATGCAAGCATTAAGAATGGTAAGAGAGCCAGTAGTTTGAGTAAAGTTATTGCTGTCTAGTTCTTTTTGGATTTTTTTTCTGAATTTGTACGTTTTGCTTATTGCTTTGGAAGTGTCATACTGAGTTCTGTCAGTGCTGCACCAACAGATATACTACTGATGACATCACTAAAGGTTGCTCTAGTCTGCCTCCTCCACCTGCTAACTAGGGAGCATAACTCACTCGACTGGACTGGTCTAGAAGGATTCAAGGAAGGAAAATTAACAGGTATGAAAAACATATTCTTGTCAACAGTAGCACATTCTTGTTTATTTTAATTGCCTTTTATTTAGTTCTCTTACTTCATTCAACTGTTTATGCATTATGCAATAGGGTTCTTTAATGTGCTGTTTTAGTGTAGCGGGGATGAGGCAGTGGAGACTTTATTTGTGGCAGTTGTTTCTTGATTTTTGAGACCTGTGTTTCTGTTGTCTAACTACAGTGACCATACTAATTAACAATATAATGGTCCACATAACCTGGCTTAGAAGTGATGTTCATGACTGTGCGCAAACCTAACCCATTTGGAGAAACTGCCCCGATAGAATTTATTTATTACTATTATTGACCTGAAAACATTTTTTTATTTTTATGGTAGGTCTGTGACCATTTTATAATAAAGTAATATGTTTGTTTTGAAGAATTTTCCCACACGTTGGGCATTTTCTGGAAATTTCAATAAATGCTAGTAGGGAGAGACCGGGCTAAGGTCATTGGAGAATGAGGGGTGCACCTAATGTTAGTTTAAACACTTTAAAGCAGAGGTTCCCAACTCCAGTCCTAGAGGGCCAAACACCATTCAGGTTTTCAGGCTGTCCCTAATGAATATGCATGAGATAAATTTGAATACAATGGGGGCAGCACATGCAAATACATCTCATAGAAACAGAAATATGATGACAGAAAAAGACCACATGGCCTATCTAGTCTGTCCTTCCATATCAACAACTAAAACAGTCCCCTTTTTACCTTTAGAGATCCTCTGTGTTTGTCCCATGCTTTTTTAAATTCAGTTACTGTCCTCATCTCTACCACCTCCACTGGGAGACTATTCCACGGATCCACTACTCTTTCTGTAAAGAAATATTTCCGCATATCACTCCTGAATCTATCTCCCTTCACCCTCATCCCATGTCCCCTCGTAGCAGAACTTGCTTTCAATTGAAAGAGGCTCTCTCCCTGAACATTTATGCCACGGAGGTATTTAAACATCTCAATCATATCACCTCTATCCCGCCTTTCCTCTAAGGTGTACATATTAAGATCCTTAGGTCTGTCCTCATATGCTTTATAATGAAGACCACTAATCATTTTAGTAGCCACCCTCTGCACCGACTCCATCCTGTTCACATCCTTTTGAAGGTGCAGTCTCCAGAATTGCACACTATACTCCAAATGAGGTCGCACAAAAGACTTATACAGAGGCATTATCACCTCCTTTTTTTCTGCTAGCCATTCCTCTCCGTATGCACCCAAGCATCCTTTTAGCTTTTGTCGTCGCCTTTTCTACCTGTTTAGTTACTTTAAGATCATTAGACACAACCACGCCTAGGTCCCGCTCTTCTTTAGTGGACAAAAGTACTTCACCCCCTATACTATATTGCTCCCCTGGATTGCTGCAGCCCAAATGCATGACCTTACATTTTTTAACATGAAATCCCAGCTGCCAAATTCTAGACCAGTGATGGCTAACCTTTTTGAGCCCGAGTGCCCAAACTGCCGCACAAAACCAAAGAATTTCCTCAAAGTGCCAGCACGTCATTTGCATAAGTGGTCTTATTTGCATAAATATTTGCATAATGTTACCATACACTAACTTTTAGTAAACATGTCTCTTAATGAGTGTATGGATAAAGAAAGACTAAAAGATTTCTACATTACTATAATCCAGTGCCAACCGCCAGGCACATTAGGAACTACTACAAACGCTGCCCATTTAGAACCCATAGCAAACCCGCCGTATCCTGACAGCATTACCAGGACTCACAAAGCACCATACCCTACCTATCAAAAGGCAACACTGCAAATATTAAACCAATACATTTCAGTGAATACTGGGGAAAGAGAACAAGTGGCAACGTCAAATAGGAATTTCCTCTTGTACCAAACAAAGCGCAGATGTTAATGATGCACATTTCCCAGAGCTGACATATTCCAGTTAATAAATTCAAAATAAAGAGATATCTATCTACCTTTTGTGCATTTTTTTTAAGTTGAAATTGGTCCAGCCATTTGCTTATGGTTTCTTCATGTTTTCTGCTAACTCTCCATCGTCTGCTGTCCATTTGTCCTTTCTTCTCTCTTCTAGTTTTTTTTCCATTATCTCTCTCTCTACATCTGCTTTAACATACTAATCTTTCTCCTTTTGCTCTTTCCTCATTCCTATTTCATCCACACAAATTTTACCCCTCCATCCTCAATCCCCAATTACTCTCCCAATACCTGGCCAATTGTAGATTTTTCATCCCTCCTACACAAAATATTTTCCCCTCTCCATTTTACTCTCCCAGCCCCATCCCATTCTAATCCTCCCCCAACATCAGCTCCCTTCTAGTTCCAGTCTCACCCAGCATCCATTCCCTTCTTCAAGCCCCCCACTTCCCCTCAGCCCATTTCCATTCCAAGCCCCGTCCCCATCAGCTATTTGCAGTTCAAGCCCCCCACTTCCCCTCAGCCCATTTCCATTCCAAGCCCCATCCCCAACAGCTATTTGCAGTTCAAGCCCCCTTCCACTCAGCCCATTTCCAGTCCTAGCAACCCCCCCAACCCATTACCAGTCCTAGCCCCCCATAGCCCACTCCCAGTCCTAATCCCACCAGCCCATTTCCAGTCCTAACCTCCCCATCAGCCCACTCCCAGTCCTAATCCCCATCACTCAATTTTTAGTTTAAGCCCCCCCAGCGCCTATCACCACTCCTAACCCCACCAGCGCCCATCACCACTCCTAACCCCCCCAGCCCAGCGCCCATCACCACTCCTAACCCCCCCAGCCAGCCCAGTGCCCATCACCACTCCTAACCCCCCCAGCCAGCCCAGTGTACATCACCTCTACTAACCCACCCAGCACAGTGCCCATCACCACTCCTAAACCCCCCCACCCCAGCCCATCACTACTCCTAACACCCCCCAGCCCAGCCCAGCCCAGCCCATCACTACTCCTAACCCCCCCCAGCCCAGCCCAGCCCAGCCCATCACCACTCCTAACCCCCCGCCAGCCCAGCCCAGCCCATCACCACTCCTAACCCCCCCTCCAGCCCATTACCAGTCCTAACCCCCCCAGCCCAGCCCAGCCCATCACCACTCCTAACCCCCCCCCAGCCCAGCCCAGCCAAGCCCATCACCACTCCTAACCCCCACCCCCCCCCAGCCCAGCCCAGCCCAGGGAAAATTTTTAAAAAAAAGAAAACCTGTCTGCTGCCGCTGTCGGGGCCGCCGCGGCAGACTCGAGCGTGCCGCGGGGCCCCCCTGTACCCACCCCGCGGAGCCTGCCCTCCCCGTAGCAGCTCTCTTTGGAGCTGCAGTCAGATGCGCCGGCTTGCAGAGCGCGAGGGAAGAGTTCCCTCGCTGCTCTGTTAAGCCCGCGGGGGCTGATGGGAAGTTCCCATCAGCCCCCGCGGGCTTAACGGAGTCGCGAAAGGGAAACTCTTCCCTTCGCGCTCTGCAAGCCGGCGCGTCTGACTGTAGCTCCAAAGAGAGAGCTGCTATGGGGAGGGCAGGATCTGCCGGGTACAGGGGGGCCCTGCGGCACGCTCGATTCTGCCGCGGCGGCCCCGACAGCGGCAGCAGACAGGGTTTTTTTTTTTTTTCGATTGCGGACCTTCCCGCGTGCCAGCTGCAAGGCCTTCGCGTGCCACAGCTGGCACGCGTGCCATAGGTTCGCCATCGCTGTTCTAGACCATTCTTCAAGCTTAGCTAGATCCCTCCTCATGTTATCTACACCTTCCTGGGTGTCTACTCTATTGCAGATTTTGGTATCATCCGCAAAGAGGCAAACCTTACCCGACAGCCCTTCCGCTATATCACTAACAAAGATGTTAAAATGAATCGGACCAAGGACAGATCCCTGGGGCACACCACTGGTAACATCCTTCTCCTCAGAGTGAGCTCCATTTACTTGTACTCTTTGTCGCCTCCCACCCAACCAATTTCTAACCCAAGCAGTAACTTTAGGGTCCATCCCTGGGGTGCTCAGTTTGTTTATAAGTCACCTGTGAGGAACAGTGTCAAAGGCTTTACTGAAATCTAAATACACCACATCTAGGGCTCTCCCTCGGTCCAACTCCGTGGTCACCCAGTCAAAGAAATCAGTCAGATTTGTCTGACAAGACCTGCCTCTGGTGAATCCATGCTGTCTCGGATCCTGTAATCCGCTGGACTCCAGAAACCTCACTATTTTCTCTTTCAGCAGCGTTTCCAATAATTTACTCACCACCGAAGTTAAACTAACCAGCCTGTAGTTTTCAACCACATCCTTACTTCCGCCTTTGTGTAAAGGCACCACATGAGCCTCTCTCCAGTCCTTTGGCACCAGTCCCGACTCCAACGAGGCATTGAAAAGGTCAGTCAGTGGAGCTGCTAGAACGTCCCCAAGTTCCCTCAGTATTCTAGGGTGTATCCCATCCGGTCCCTGATTAGGTGTTAGCAGTTCCCAAAACTGAAGAGGTTACTAGAGTTCAGCAACCCACTGTGCTCAAGGAAAGTTCCACTAAAGCACCAAAAAGAAAGTAACCTTGCTTTAAAAATATACAAAAAACCCTTTGAGCTCCCAGTCACAGAGCTAGCAATTTAATATAATAGAATAAACCCTCAAATCCTTATTGTTGGTTGATCTGTAGAGCCCTTGTTAGGAAATCTCATGCATATTTATTGGGGACAGCCTGAAAACCTGAATGGTGTTTGGCCCTCCAGGACTGGAGTTGGAACCTCTGCTTTAAAGGATCAAAAAGGGAAGATGACAAACAGAAATGGATAAGGAGCAGTATACTGCAAGCAGTAAAGCTTGGATAGCTAACAGCTGGATGTATGCTTAACAGGAACAATGTAGATAGGAAAAAATGAGCAGATTTGGTCGGACAGTTGGTCTTGATAGACACTGGAAGAATGTAAATTGACAACTGCATAACAGGATGAAAACAGATATTGCATGTTTTTCTTGTGAAGTATGTTGTAATTGTGTTTCATGCTTACACTTTTAGGTGATCGAATTATAAAAGTCAATGGTGAAAGTGTTATTGGAAAAACATATTCTCAAGTAATCGGTTTAATTCAAAACAGGTAAGAGATTTTTGATAATAGTAATATAGTTGTGTGCAAAGGTTTAGGACCCCCTGGTCAAACTGTTTGTTAAAATGAATCTCTTAAATAATTGTTTGTGAACCAATACTGAACATTTTAGTGTCCACGCGGCGGAATTCGCCCAGCCCCCTGTGATGTATGATTCTCCAGGAACGAATAGGAAGTAAGCCCTCATATATGGGTGATGGAGACTTCATGGAAGCATCACCCCATCTTTCAAAGAAAGCCTTTGGGAGATGCCACCATGCATGCGTGTTGCCCTTCCTGCCCAAGAGTGCCATCTTTCTCAGTAGCCTTTTTTTCCGAGGAGCCCTTAAGATGTCTGTCTGGTCTTTCCTTGGAAAAAGTTTTTCTCGACCCGAGTTTCATACTCTCTCCGGTAGTACACCGGTATTTTTTCCACCTCCCAAACTTGTTGCCCCGGCATCGAGTCTCAGACTCTTATCTTTTTTCTCCTTTCGGGCACCTTCGTGCCTTTTTTCCAACTGGCAGCACCGCAGGTCTTCGACCTCGCTGGGCTACATTTTTCCCCCATGGCTACCAGTGGCTTTAAAGAGTGTGATCGATGTGCCAAAATAATGTCCCTGACCACCACACACAACTGCTGCCTTTGCTGCCTGGGGCCAGACCAGGACCACATGGCATGTGGCCTCTGTAAAAAGATGTCCATTAAGTCCCTCAAGTGCTGCCAGCAGCAGCACGATAAGTTTTTTCCGTGAATCCCCGGTACCTCCGAAGGCTAAGGCCTCCTCTGAAACTGAGGAATCTCTGGGTAACCTTACAGACCCTGATCGATGCCGTGGCTTTTCGGGAAGGGGGTCTCCCTTGAGGGAACTCAAGAAGAAGTGGACCTCAAAGGCAGCATCCCTGGATGGCTCCAACAGGCTGGATAAGCCCCAAGCCAGGTCCTGCAGTCCTCAACGCTCATCCGAGGGATTGGAGAGGGAGCGGCCTGCGAAGGTTCCCTGAAAAGGACTCGACCTTGATTGCCAGACACTATCCTCGTCGAGGACCCCCCCTTGGGGGAGCTGGCTTTGGGCCGGATTCCTTTGGTGCCCACGCTGATGGCTGCGGAGCCTTCTGGACTTGAGTCCAGAATGGTGGCCCTGGAGCGCAACCTGTTTGCCTTCATGGACCAGCAGCAGGTGCTGTTGTCCGGTACCACCGGTTCCTCCATGCAGACCACTGGGCCCTTGACGTTGAAGACATAGCCAGAGGCCTGTCCGAGCTGATCCTCAAGACCCTTCAGCCTTGTCACTCCTTGGCTGAGGTCTCGATCAGGTTCCCGCTCCACGGGACTGAGATCTTCCCCGACAAGTATGCTTAGTGCCAGCCGTGGGGCCTCCATGAGTGGGGCTCAGGCCCTGAGCCCATGAGCTATCCTTCCCTCGAGTTCTCAACGGACTATTTTGAGTGGGAGACGAAGAGTCGCCGGACACCCATTGCCACTGTGGTGTCCCCTCGGACTCACCTCCTTCGGAACCCTGGTGTCTGTCCCCGCTCGAGGACATGGCATTCCTCGACTTTGGACATGTCCAAGGCTCTAATGTTCCCAATGGAATTGGAGGAAGACCTTCGGCGGAGGAGCTTGAAATCCTTGAATACGAAGTCCCCCCCTCCCCCCCTGAGGGAGTCACCTATGGTGCCTATCCCCAGCTATCCTGGAACGGCTAATACTCCATATGTGGGAGACACCAGCATTGGTGCTGGTGGTGAGCAAGCGGCTCGACTTGATGTACCGAGTCCACCGGAGTCCGGGCTTCCAGAAGGCACAGCTGCCGTACAACTCCATGGTGGTGGAGTTGGCCATGCGTCAGCTGATGTGTCAGAAGACACACTCCTCGGTGCCCTTGGTACCACAACTTGATGCTCATTGGCCAGATCCAGGCCTACCAGCTGTACTTGGGTGTGTACCTGAGAGACCTGGCAAAGGAACTCGCCAGGTTCTTGGCTGGTCTTTCCAAGGAACCCCCTGTAGCGGTTCAAGAAACTGGCCATGGCTGTCTGAGTGCTCCAAATTTATGTCTCGGGCAGTTTGACTGCTTAGAGTCAGCAGCTTGAGTAGCGGCGGCTGGTATCGGTGTCTGACGCCAGGCTTGGCTACAGTTGTCTGACCTCGAGCAATGGGTTCAGGACAAATTGGTCGACGTCCCATGCCAAGGAGAGAATCTCTTCGGCAAACCAATGACCAACAAGGCTGCCGAGCCGGTGACAGAGTTCATGACAAGGACCAGGCTCTCTAAAAAGACCATTGCCCCTCCCCAATGGAAGGGCTCAGGTAAAAAGCCCTTCTTCCAGAGGAAAGGGGCTGCTTAATAGAAACTACCCACCTTTTCAGGCCTCCCCAGTAGGGTCAGCAGGCCAAGGGACATGGGCAAGGCCCTCATAAGCTGAAGGTTTCCAAGCCCCAAGCGTCGGCCCCAGCCCAGGCTGGGGGGAGCTTTTGACTCCTTCAGCATAACCTCTCCACCTCAAGGTGGTCAGAGGCCACAGAGGAACGTCTCATTCATTATGCCCAAAGGTGGCCAGCCATCACCACTGATTCTTGGCCACTTCAGGTGGTCAAGGAGGGCTACCTTCTCCATCTTGCTCAGACACCACATCCTCTCTTTCCGGGAGAGTCCCTCCTAGGTCTCCCCTTCACTGGGACCTTCTACTGAAGGAACTCATAGGCCTTCTCAAGGACAGAACGGTAGAACCAGTTTGCCACCATCACTGGAGCAAGGGGGTTCTACTCCAGATACTTCCTCATACCAAAAATAACAGAGGGCCTAAGGCCCATCCTTAACCTGTGCAACCTGAACAAATTCCTGGTGAGTGGAGAAGTTCAAGATGCTCTCCCTTGGCACATTGCTGCCTTACCTCCAGCAGGGAGAGTGGCTATGCTCCTTGGATCTGAAGGATGCTTATTCCCACATCCTCATTCACCCCAACTACAGGCAGTACCTGCGGTTCATGGTGGGGGGTGGCCCTTCGGCTTTATTTCTGCCCCAAGGGTCTTCACCAAGTGCCTGGCAGTCATGGCCACCTTCCTCCACCTCCATGGGGACTTTTGTCTTCTCCTACCTGGACAATTGGCTCATAAAAGGAGGCATGGTTACAGAAATGCAGCAGGCAACCGCACACATCATCCAGGTCCTGCAGCATCTGGGATTTGTAATAAGCTACCCCAGTCCCACCTCCTCCCAACACGGTGTTTAGAGTTCATAGGGGCAAGGCTAGACACCTTCCAGGCAAAGGGCTTCCTCTCTGGGGACTGAGCTGACCATCTCAGGGCACTGGCCTAGACATACAACACCATCCCTCAGTGTCAGCTCGGCTCCTGCTGCGCCTATTCGGGCACATGGCCTCCACAGTTCGTCACCCCAGATACTCGCCTTCACATGAGGGGACAGTGGACATGGGGCACAGGCTGTCTCCAGGACAGAGTTTCAGTGACATGCCAGTTGGCGGAATCTCTGATCTGGTGGCAAAACCCCCAGTACCTTGAAGCAGAGATGCCCTTCCAAACTCCCCTTAATGGTTATCAGTACGGATGCCTTCCTGCTGGGATGGGGAACCCATTGCGAGGAACTCTGCACTCAGGGCAACTGGTCGCAGGACAAGAGCAACCAGCAGATCAACCTCCTGGAGCTGCGGGCGAATATGTCTAGTCCTCCGAGCTTTTTGCCACTGCCTGTGGCGCCAGCCAGTGCTGATCCAAAAAGACAACCAGGTGGCAATGTTCTACAAGAACAAGCAGGGGACATGGGGTCTCGCACCCTCTGCCGCGAGGCGATGGCACTCTGCTCCTACACAACCAGCAGGGCATACTCTTATGGGCATTATACCTGCCAGGCCAGAACAACTCACTGGCGGACAGATTAAGCAGGGTCCTCCAACCGCACAAGTGGCAGCTGGATCCCAGAGTGGCCAACTGGCTTTTTCATCACTGGGGGAAACCATGGGTGGACCTTTTTGCCAGCCCGAACAACTACCAGTTTGCCCCACGTCTGCTCCTGGAAAGCTCACCCCTCTCGGGTGGCGGCAAACGTGTCTCTCATTTTGGTGGTCAGAAGGTCTCATGTACGCCTTCCCACCAACACCACTAATTGCCAAAACGCTATTCAGGACCCTCCACGACAAGGGCTTCCTGATTCTGATAGCCTCTCAGTAGCCCAGGCAGCCGTGGTTCCCGCTACTCCGGCTGTCAGTGGAGACTCCTATCCCATTGGGGAGCTCCCCAGGGCTCCTGTCTCAGGAGGGGGCTCTCTCTTGCACCCCAACTCGGGGTCCCTTTCACTGATGGCCTGGCTGCTGAAAGAGTGACCTTAGCCCTTTTTAACTTCTTGGGAGAAGTGGAGGAGATCCTGCTGACCTCCCATAAGGCTTCCATTTGGAAAGCATATGCCTTCAAATGGCGTAGATTTTCAGTTTGGTGCGCGGAGCAAGGGATTAACCCATTCTCCTGACCAGTGCAGCTGGTGCTTTAGTACCTCCTCTGTCTTTTGTAATCCGGGCTCAAATTGAACTCTGTCAGAGTGCACTTTGGTGCCCTGGTGGCACATCACCATCCAGTGGATGGCAAACCCCTCTGTCCAGCTACTGGTGACCCTCTTCTTGAGGGGACTTCTGTTATCAAAACCCTCTGTCTGCCACCAGCGACCGAGTGGGACCTTAACGTAGTATTGGCGCAGCTTACTTGCCTGCCTTTTGAGCCTCGGGCTATCTGCTACCTGCGATACCTCTCGTGAAAGGTGGCGTTCCTGGTTGCGCTCACCTCCGCTCACAGGGTTAGCGAGCTCCAAGCTTTAGTGGCAGAAGCACCGTATACCAGGTTCTACAAGAACAGGGTGATGCTCCACACGCACCCCAAATTCCTTCCGAAGGTGTTAGCTCCCTTCCACCTCAATCAGGAGGTGGTGCTGCCCACCTTCTTCCCAAGATCTCACACCAATAGGGGGGAGACTGTCCTCCACACTTTGGACTTTAAAAGGGCTCTGTCCTTCTACATTCAGTGCATCCAGGACCACCGTAAAGCTTTTCAGCTTTTCATTTCCTGTGACCCCAGTAGTCTGGGGGAGGCAGTGACCAAACGTACACAGTCTACCTGGGTGGCGGATTGTATCGCTCTCGTCTGAGTAGGTGGGGTTCCCATTTGATGCCTGGGTCACGGCATACTGTATGAGGGCCATGGCAGCCTCTGTGGCAAACCTGCACTCCATCCTGCTGCTGGACATCTGCCAGGCTGCCACCTGGTCTTTGGTCCATACCTTCACAGCTCATTACTGCCTGGAAAGGGAGTCGCAATGGGACAGCGCCTTCGGCCAGACTGTGCTCAGGAATCTTTTCTGGGTCTAGGCAACTCCTACCCTCCGACCCTTCTGTGTTCAGGCTACCGGAATGTTGGTTCCATCAGAGACACGGGTCCTATTGCGGACTAAATTGCTGTGCTCACAGCTCCCCTTGAGGGTGACATTGGCCTTTTTCTTTGGGCTTTCGGTAGCCTGTAGCTAGGGAGTCCCTTACGTGAGGACTGACTTCCTGCTTGTTCCTGGAGAAAGCATAATTACTCACCTGGAGCAGGTGTTCTCTGGGGACAGCAGGAATCAGTCCTCACAACCCTCCCTCTTCCCCTTGGAGTTACTACTTTACCATCTTTTATTTTTTACTGTCTTTTAACTATGTCATCTAACTGAGCAAGATGGCACCATTGGTGGGAAGGCACTACACATGCATGGTGGCATCTCCCAAAGGTTTTCTTTGAAAGCTGGGGGGATGCTTCTATGAGGACTCTGTCGGTGCTGACGTCACCCATATGTGAGGACTGATTCCTGCAATCTCCAGAGAACACCTGTTACAGGTGAGTAACTATGCTTGAAGGTCTGTCATGGTTATCACAAATAGGGGAGGATGGGAGTTGAGGGAGGGGGGCCCTTAGCGTGTGTGTGCATGGGGTATATAGAGGATTAGTGGGGGTGTATGTGATGAGGGATAATGCAAGGAGCAGCCTTCCTTCGCTAGCAGTATGCAATATTATTTCAGAGCCTCCAGGCCTCTCCTGGGGATCTGAGGAATGGTTTGTCCCAGTAGGAAGTATTGTGTGGGTGGGATCAATTTGGTGATTTTCAGACATATATTAGTATGGGCCACTGGATGGACACTGGGTAGTTTTTTATTTTAAGTCCAACATTGGTAATTTAGGGAAGGGGGAGGATGGGGGACAGCAAATCAGAAATTTTTTTCTCATTTTTTTCTTTCTCTTTCTGATAGACAGCAAGGGCTTCTCACAGATGATGATGTAGAGTGTGTCAGTGCCACCATGAGATTTTACATGTCTCGAGACTAGTGAGGTTATCCTTTCTAGACGTACGGGGGTTGCTCAAGGAGCATGGAGGGGGGAGACAAAATGGAAAAATGCCAAAAATGTGACGAGATGTTTGTTTTGCTATGTGCATGATTTTCTAAGAGCTGTTAATTAGTGCTATCAACACAAATGGATATCAAACCTATATCGATGTTTGTGCTGAACAAAATAGTTTAAGCAGTAAGATAATTAAGAAAAGCTTTATTAACAAAAAAAATGAAAACAGAAAATGATTGACTCTATTGGCCTTCAGTTAGATGATGACTGTTCCGTGGTAGACCCAATACTCTGACCTTTCTAATATGTCTGTGTGTGTTGTGCTCATTTTCCATAGCTATAGTCTCCTCTAAGCAGCTGTATGAGTATTTGAAAATGAAAATAATTCACTCTTACAGAGGGCAAAGGCTATTAAAAAGAATCTCTAAATGCTTCCAACTAACAATGTTTCTAAAAGTTGAAATTACCAAGACATGAAAGTTAACATGGAACTGTTGAATTCAAAGTCAGATTTGAAAGGCCAAGAAAAATCTCCTATAGAACTGCTCAAAAACTGGTCAGATCTGCAAAATAGAACATACAAGTCACAGCAAATGGCCTACCTAAACGTTTAACAGACACTAGAGTAGCTGTCCACAGTATAGCATTGTCTACACAACAATCTACATGGGAGAGTTAACAGACAGGAATATTTTCTGTGATCGCATTACAAAAATCTTAAGAACATAAGATATGCCATACTGGGTCAGACCAAGATCCATCAAGCTCAGAATCCTGTTTCCAACAGTGGCCAATGTAGGTTATACGTACCTAGCAGTATCCCCAAGAGATACAGGTTCCACAATGCTTGTATTGGGTCAAGCATTGATATCTTGGGTCCCTTTTTAATAATGGTTTATGGACCTTTTATTAATATTAATCTGGCTATTGGTAGGCATGGGTAATTTGGAATCTTTACGCTCTGTCTGCACCATACTCAAGGGCATTTGGGCTACTTTACTCTTTTTTTGGAACCTCACTGCTTTTGGTAGTATCCTTCAAGGATACCTTCTTCCGAACCATGCGCTCTTGCATAGAGTATGCAGAAGAAAACTCTGATCAGTGTGAAACTTTCTGGAATAAAGTTTGTTGGACTGATGAAAGGAAAACTGAACTCTTTGGCCAGTGTCTAGCAAAGAGAGGCAATCACACTACAGGGAACCAAATTAAAGCCAAAAGTGGCAATCCCGTTGTCCAGCAGATGAGATATATAACTTCTATCAAAGCAAATATAATGCTAGTCACGTGTGTGGAACTGCACATACAGGTACAGAAAAATACATAGAAAAATATAGATACGTATGATTGAATGACTCTCAAAAAATTATTCCAAACAATATAAAAGCCCAATATGTTTGAGCTTCTGCCTGCTTCAGGGTAGAATTTTAACATTTAAAAACTCACAAAACCATGAGAATATAAATAAATGTGTGTTATGTCAGAGGTGCTTATAAAGGAAAAACAGCTGTAGGGGATAAACAAAAAACACATACTAAAAACGAAAAGAAGAAAACAAAAATGTGAAAAAACAAAATGAATTCTATTTTTCTTTGTGTATGTATAGTTCCACATGTGGTTGGTGGTGTTTGCTTTAATAAAAGTTATTTATCTTATCTGTTGGAGCGTTGGACTGCCACCCTTTTGCTTATAACATTTGTCCAAAGTCATGCAAGATAAATCTGGAGGACAAATTAATTAATTTTAGAAAAGAACACCTTAGCAACTCATGAGCCTAAGAGTAGATCTATATGCTTTGAGGTTGCTTGGCAGGAAATATTGTACGTAAGGTGGAAGGAAGAGTTGGTGCAACTAAAGTTTGACATATCTTACAGCAGTGGTTCTCGAACCATCCTCAGCCAGTTGGGTTTTTAGGATATCCGCAATGAATATACATTAGAGAAAATTGCATGCAATGGAGGCAGTGCATACAAATCTTTCTTGTGAATATTCATCGCTGATATCCTGAAAGCCTGGCCAGGGCAATTTTGGGAACCACTTTCCTAGAAGTTAATATCACAAAGTTAGTGAAGAAATTGAAGCTGTAAAGAGCTTGAATAGTTTAGCAAGACACTGATCCAAAACACATTTCAAAATCAACAAAATACTTAAAGATAAGATGTTTGAATGGCCTTCACAGATGCCAGACTAGAATATGGAAAAGCTGTGGAGGAATAGCAAACCTGCAAGGAGACCTAAGAATATTTGAGCTGCAAGAGTTCTGCAGGGAAGAATGAAACTATTCCAAAAGCAAGACTAGAAAGACTCTTAGAAGCCTTCGGAGAAACATTTGGCAGCTGTTATTTTTGCTGAAGGAAGTGTTTCCAAAGTACTGACTGGAAAGGTCTCTACATTTTTGCAGCTGCCATAATGATGGTTTGAATCTGTTCATACAAACCAGAAATAAATGTGAGGGGAGAGCATACTTGCAGCGTCTGTTCTGCCACTGGAAGATCAGGCAACCACAGAGCGGAAAACACCTGAGCAACAATACTGCCAGGCTTTCCTGAATAAGCGAAAAATGGAAGTGTCCTGAACCAGTGGCGGGATGGTTTGTAGCCTCTCACATGAAAGTGTATCATTTCCTTCGGGGGGGGGGGGAGAGGGAGGGTATGACACTGCATCCTCCCCTGTGTGCAGTCATTCCTTCTTGGGATCTCTATTTAGTTCTCTGGACCTTGTTGTCAAAGCCGTTTGAGCCCATGACGTGGGCTACTCTTAAAGATCTGCCCCTTATTTATTGTCTTGGTTGTATTCTGCTTGGCAAGATGTATCTCCAAGTTGCAGGCATTGTAATGCTTGGTTCCTTGCTTGTTCCATTCAGAGGAAACCATGTCCATTTGGTCATCCCCTCAATGCCTTTATAAAGAACGGTGCCAAGGAAAGGATAAGGACCTTCGCTTGCTGGAAGTCAGGAGAGTGCTTCTCTGGTATCCCACAGTTGCTGACTCCTTTCACAGGCCAGACCATTTGTCTGTGTTGTCTACAGGCTTGTATGGGCAGCATGACCTCTAAGTCTGTTTTGGGGTGCTGGATCAAGGAGAACATTGCTTCAGTTGTGGATCTGGCTAGCTGCAGAGAGTTTGTGTGTGCTCCTTTTAGGTGCAAGTATCCTTTTGGGTAGAGTGTGGCACGATTGCTCTTTTCAGACATTTCTCAGGCAGCAACATGGGCATCACCTTTCTACTTGTGTGGAACATTGCTGCTTGGATGCCCACGCTTGAGCGGACAGTTTTTGGCTCTGAGGTTTTGAAAGCTGCCATGTCTTTGTCCCATCCAATGGACGCATAGCTTTGCTACATCCCACTTGTCTGGACTGGTCTAGCAGGATGATATGGAAGGTGATATCTTAACAGATAATGTCTTTTCCTTGAGTCCTGCTAGACCAGTTCAGGACATGTCCCTATGACCTGGTATGGTCCAACTTTTTTTTTTTTTCTCTGCAGTTGGCCTTGCAGGCCCTTACCCTCTTCTCAGACCTTCTGCCTGAGGATGTTCTTGTGCATTGTTATGGTTCCTTTGTGTGGTGATCCTTGTTAACCTCATTGAGGTTGTATGCAGTCCAGGATTCTTGACCATCTGCTTGGGTATAATTACTGAAGTGTGCCCCTAGTTGCATCTGTGGTTATGGTGGGATGAGATCATAAGAAACCTCTGAAGATTTTCTCTGTTTCCACTTCTATTGATAGGTGGACACAACCCACTTGTCTAGATTGGTCTAGTAGGACTCAAGGACAAGACCTTATCTGGTAAGTGAAATGTCACCTTTCATTGGCCCCCTAATCCTAGTATTTGATATGGTAAATAATAATCGTTCTTTATTTGCTTGCTTCATACTGCTCATGATTTTATAAATTTTATATCTCTTTTCTCTTATCCATGCTGAAGAGTCCCTACCCTGTTGAACCTTACTTCATAAGGGAACTATTCCAGCCCCTTTGTTTTTGTTGCCCTTCTCTCTACCTTTTCTTGTTTTACTGTTCCTTGTTTGAGCTGGATGACGAGAACTGAACCCCTTTAAATAAATCTGAAGGACAATCCCATCTTAAGAAGAGATATTATGATATTCTCAGTTTTATTTTGTATTCCTTGCTGAACACTAAGGTTCTATTGACTTTTTTTGTCTACAGCTGCTTAGAGCGTTGTTGATATCAATGTATTGTCTGCAGTGACTCCAAGGTCCTTTCCTGAGCAGTAATACCTAACGCCTATTGTATTTTTTTCTAGGAACAAGCAGGAAGTCGGTCCTCACATATGGGTGACGTCAGCGCCAAAGGTGCCTGCGTGGAGCATTTCTCCAGGTTTCAAAGAAAGCCTTTGGGAATGCTACTATGCATGTGTGGTCCACTTCCCACCGAAGGGTGCCATATTGCTCAGTCTCCTTTTTTCTGCAATGGACGCATGTCCTGTTTACCCAGGAAAATCCTCTAAAATTATCCTAAAACTCCCCCCCCCCCCCCATTTTGCATACCAGTTCCTCTTCCTGCCTCGGGACGACGCTGTACCCGATGCTGTCCTCTGCTTTCCCTTTTTCTTTGAGGCTTGCCTCAGCCGGCATTCGTGGCCTTTTTTGCCCGGGGGTCGTCTACCCTGGCCTTGTGTCTCCCACCATGTCTCACGTTGGGTTCAAAAAATGCGACTGCTGCAGTCAAATCATGTCCTTTATAGACACTCACGACTGCTGCTTGCACTGCCTCGGTCCACCAGGCCATGACTCCGAGAATCAACACGAAAAGGTTGGAGTTGCAAGAGAAGATGTTCCTGTAGTCCGGCTCATCCCTGGCTTCCCTGACGCTGAGCCCCAAGCCGAGCACCTCCCGTGAGGCCCAGTCTTTGGAGTCCTGTGGTGGTGGCTCCTCTGTCAAGATGCCGGATCCTGGCAAGAAAAAAAGAAAAATCTTCGAAGCCAATCAAGGTTCCACTGGTGCAACCTGGCAAGGTCCCATGGCGGGACTCAGGCGACTCTGAGCAGTGTCCTCCTAAGGTCTCTAAGCGGGAGTCTTTGGCCAGCGGCGACCGTGCAAGGCTTCCTGAGGCCATAGTCCTCCTCGAGGATGCACTTGTGAAAGTGCCGGTGCCGGGCCCGAGACCCTCAGTGCCTGTGCTGAAAGCTGCAGAGTCTTCTGGCATAGAGGCCAGAATGCAGCCCTGGAGTAGAATATCTGTCATCCTGGCCATGCAGCAGGCAATGATGTCAGGCTCGTCCATATTATCTGCCCTGATGACCAGACCCCTGACTGCGGTGGTGGTCTCGGGCAAGTCCTCGGCACCGATTGAAGTCCTGGTTCTGATCCTCGGGAATCTGGTCTTCTCTGGCTAATTTTTGAGAGTCTGACCTGACACCCACCGGGGGACCTCGGTTCCTCAGGGTGGGTCTTGAGGCACGAGCCATCCGCTTCTCAGATTCCAGTTCCAGCACCCTTCATTTCCAACTGGGAGACCGACATCGAGGCCTCGCCCGCAACCACATGGCAGAGAGACATCCCTTCAGAGCAGTCTCCCCTGGAGCCCCGGCGTCATTTCCCACCCAAGGACTTGGCCTTCCACAGCTTCATCTGGGATATGGCCTGGATCCTAGGAGAATCCGCACACCAAAGAACTGGAGATCCTCCAGTGTGAGTCCCTGCCAAAGGAGGCTCGCTCTGTGCCTGTCAACCCATCCTCGAATGGCTTCTCCTGCAGATGTGGGAAACCCTGGCCTCGGTGCCAGTGGTCAACCGGTGCCTCAATGCCATCTATCGCATCAAAAAGAGCCCGGACTTCCAAAAATCCCAGCTCCCACACATCTCTATGGTGGTGGAGTCCTCGATACAAAAACTGAAGAGCCAGAAGAATTACTCTTCTGTCCCCCCAGGTGGAGAGGCCAGAGCCCTCGACACCCTGGGGTGCAAGTGCATCCAGGAATTCATGCTGAGCTGCTGGATACAGACCTATGAGCTCTACATAGGCATGTATCTAAAGGACCTCATCCAGGAAGTCATCAGGTTTTCGCAGGGCTCGCTGGGGAATCCCTTCAGTAGTTCCAGGACCTGATTGCTGCCATCCAGGACTGTTCCAAGTTCTTGTCCTGGGCCGCCTTACGATGGTTTCAAGGCTGCAGCCCAAGCCGCAGCTGCGGGCATCGATGCTCTGCGCCAGGCCTGGCTACAGACCTCAGACCTTGAGCAATGGTTCCTGGAATAGCTCCTGGACGTCCCCTGCACCGGGGAGAGCCTGTTTGGAAAGCCTATGGCTGATAAGGCGGCTGAGGTGGTGACCTCTGCTTTCCCCGAACGAAATGGCCAATTTTCTCGAGGGAAAAGGGGCCTTTTCACCAGAGTCACCACTACCAATTCAGGGCACAAAAGGGTAATTTTATACATAAAGAACAAAAGATATGCCATACTGGGTCAGATCAAGGGTCCATCAAACCCAATATCCTGTTTCCAACAGTGGATATTCCAGGTCTTAAGTGTCTGTCAGGTTCCCAAAGGTATACACATTCCATGCTGACTTGAATATATAGCACAGCATTTTACATGCCCAATTAGGCACTTATAAAATTGTCCAAGGTTTCAGTATATGCTTATAAAAGTAGGCAGTCGGACAACACTGCACCTACTTTTGTGTGATTATACCAATAGGTGTTCCTGCAGCCAATTTTTTTATGTACACCGCTCTGATGCAATCGCCTGGGCAGTATATCAAATGTCAATAAAGATAAACATGACTGCAGAAAAAGACCATATGGCCCATCCATATCTAGTACAGTCCCTTTTTTTCCTTTCGAGATATTCTGTGTTTATCCCATGCTTTCTTGAATTCAGATACTGTCCTCATCTCTACCACCTCCACTGGGAGACTATTCCATGCATCTACCACTCTTTCTGGCATGAGGTTTGAGGACCTCGGCCCCAGCGCCATCGAAAGGGTGTGTCCTCGATGGGGATGGCCTCTGAGGACGGAGACCAATACCCTGACACCGATGGCGCTTTCTCCTGCTGGAGCAGCTTCAAGGGCTGCTCCCTGCAGTCACTCTCTGCTTCGTGTTGAGGGCTCTGAAGCTGGGTGCCGAGTGACTTCTCCATGGTCTTGGAATCATAACCTGAGGAGGCCACAGATTTCAGGCTCTTCGAGGGGCATCGCTCCTTGAGGGAGCCCCGACTCAGCACACCGTGTCCTTGAGGCTCTGAGGCAGTGCAATTGCCGCGATGAGGGAGCCTCCGTGGTGGCCCTCGAGAGCACTAGCCCCACAGATGACTCGGGGGCCAAGTCAGCTGTTGAAAAAATTGACTTGTGCTGCTTCTTGCAGCCTTGTAGGGCTTTGGGGCTGGGGGGGGGGGGGGGTCATATGCTGGCAGAGACCACACACCCCAAGGCGGCATGATCCGACTCAAGGCACCGAAGGCAACAATCATGCGGGTCCATTGCTGACATGTTATGAGCATAGCGGTCACATAGCTTGAAGTCACTGATCAAGACCATAGTGTGGAAGACTGTCCCCTTTGAGGTCAAACTCTCTAGGCCCAACCAGAAGGGATGCAAAAATCCATGCACCGGAGAAAAGCCCCCGAAGGGGGAAAAACAAAAAGGAACCCGAAAACCCCCCGCAATGTCAGAGGCAAGCGGAATCTGGAGATAGGAAAGATAAAAAGACAGAAAAAATAAATCAACTTTTTCCGGGGGAAACACACAGCCAATGGGCTCTGCGGAAAAATGGAGACTGAGGCAAAATGGCACCTTTGGGTGGGAAGTGGACCATGCATGCATGGTACATTTCCCAAAGGCTTTCTTTGAAAGCTGGGGGCAGGTTACTGCACGGGCTCCGTCGGCACCTCCATCACCCATATGTGAGGACTGATTGCTGCTGTCCCCAGAGAACACCTGTTACGGGTATATGACTACGCTTTATTTCTGCAGATATTGTACCGTACACAATATACCTAAAATGCAAGGGTGCCAATAACATTGACCACAACTGTACAAGATAAGCAGAAAAAAATAGGAAGAGATTTCCTGATTGCCTGCACTAGTGGTTTTTGGCACTAGTATATGTATCCAGCAAGCCTATATTATCAGTTGCTTTGAATTTGCACTCTGAGATTTGATGTCAAACTTTCATTGTGTATTATAGGTACCGATTGCTCCAGAACTGGATTATTATATGATGTAAACCGCGCTGATTCTAAATAGCGCGGTATATAAGAAACTGTAATAAATAAATAAATAATATTGTAAATAACTATATATGAATATAAGGGAGGAGTAGCCTAGTGGTTGGGGCAAGGTACTTCAGGCCGGAAGGTCGGGGGTTCAAATCCCACTAGAGGACAGCAACCTTGGGCCGGAAGGACTGGGGTTTCTAGTCCCACAGATGCTCCTTGTGGTCTTGGGCAAGCCACTTAACCCTCCATTGCCCATGTTCCCTGTAAGTATTAGTGTATGTGTCTAGATGCTCCTTGTGGTCTTGGGCAAGCCACTTAACCCTCTATTGCCCATGTTCCCTGTAAGTATTAGTGTATGTGTCTCATATCCCCGCATGTTAAATGTATCCCCCAATTGTGTTGTGACCGCTTTGATTGAAGGATAAGGCGGTATACAAAAACTGTCTTAAATAAAATAAATGAATAATTTGGTTACATGTTAAAGGCTCAAAATGCTGCAACCCAGTTTTTGTTGACTGGTTATACAGAAAGTGAGCACATTACTCTTTCATTTTACATTGGCTGCTGAACAGATGATATGTACCATTTAAAATACTAGTGATTATCTTTAAGAATCTACATTCCATGGCACCTTCATATTTGCTTTTATCAGCCATAATGTTCCTTGTGGCAAACAATCCAGTCCTTGAGCTGGACCTACCTGTAAAGTTACCATTCAGCCTTTCCCTTGTTTCTGGTCCACTATTATGGAATAGTTTGCAGAGTAAATTTTGTATGCTATTTTATTGTAGCTTTGTCTAACTGTATTGTTGCATTATGTCTGCTTCTTGTGCTCAACTTAGAATGTATGATCAACAGATTCTAAATAAGGGCCCGATTCTGTTCTGGTTGTAGATCTCCTTTATACGTCCGGGCTGAGCCAGGTGTAGAAAGGAGATCGCGATTCTGATCCTGCAGGGCACGTCTAGCCCTGCGGGATCAGAATTGCGAACAGGCATGTACATGCAGACTAGGACTGCGATTCAGTCCCAGCCTGCACATACATGCCCTGCCCGACTAACTCAGGGCATTTAAATGGAGCCATGGCGTCATGTTGCCATGGCACTGCTGCTCCATTTAAAAGCTGCGATATGGCCACCTGCAAAAAGAGTTAACTCCCCACAGCTCGACCCTCGATCCGGCCTTCTAAGGCCAGGGTCGGGCTGCGGAGGATTAACTCTGGCCCCCCAGCCCCATCCGTGCCCTGATGACAACAGACGACATCCAGGGAAGTTATTCCACCCAGTGGGTGGAATAATTTCCCTGGCCATTTTGCTGGCCCTGGACTACAGAGCTGACATTAGAATCTGCCCTGTACGTCCAGGGCCGGTGACTTCCCACTCTTCGCCCCTGGGCCGCCTCTTCCCTGCCACCAACTAACTTCCCCGCACAACCATTGGGGAAGTTAGTCAGGGCCTGCAGCCGTTGGGATGTCCATCCCCAGTATTTGTGGTTCAGAATGACCCCATAAGTGAATACATTGATGATTAACGTTCAGAGTTGAATAAAAATATTCCTCCTGTGTGAAAATTCTGCATTACTTTTATTAGAGATTGTAGAACATGATTTCTCAGCAGTGTCCTCAATGAAATCTCTTCCCATCCAGAAATAAAATTAGGATTTCCATGTACCCAAAGTTAAAGATGAGCATGTGGCTGCAGTAGGTAATAATTTTGCAATCTGGTCTCCTGTTCTCTGCAGCTTTGCATTTCTTTGACAATCCACCTGGCAATTAAACAAGGGATAAATAATATATCAGACAATTATACTGCTTAATGCAACTCTTCCTCTGTACCTGCCCAGGGCTTCACACCCACATCTCCTTGAAACCCCTCGTTAACATTAGCCAGCTGAGCTGCCCAGTAACGAAATTTTAAAATGGATCATCCCAAAGCCCTTCCTTGTGGTCTTCAGTGAATGCTTCCTGAGCATTTCTCTGGTGGGCTTTTTTCAAAAAAAGGTTAGAAACTACTTTCTGAAATCTAGCAAAACATTTTCTATAGACTGACTTTGTCTGAAATAAGGGTCCCAGTCCCAGTAGGCTGTTTTAACAGTTTTCCTGCTAAGTAATGCTATTGGGAATGGTGTTCACCTGTTTAAATCCATCACAGTCTTGTGCATATTTGTTATGTAATTTGGTTACTTAAATCAGTATTTTTTTTTTTGCATTAAAATCTGAGTTTTGAAATGGAATAGTCCCAGTGGAGTAAGCCAGTTATCTTCTTTCAAACATAACAGATTACAAGACTAATTCATAAAAATCAGAAAGAGACAAGAGCTGTTCCAATAATATCAATGAGCAAGAAATGAAGACTGCTATTCAATACAGAGTGGAGTAGTAGCCCAGTAATTAGAACACTGGCTTGGTAACCAAGAGACCGGAGTTCAGTTCCCACTAGCACTCCTTGTGGCCTTGGGCAAGTCTCTTAATCTTCCGTTGCCTCGGAAGACAGGCCTTGCACACTACTTCTGGTGACACTGCCAAAAACACCCCAGGAGCTGCTGGATCACCAGGAGTCAGTGTTGACTCGAAGGCACACATTGCATTTGTTCAAAACTAATACGATCTCATTGGTATAAACTAATCTTCTGCTACAGCACCTAAACACCCTTACAAATACCTCAATATTTATGCACACCTCCCAGAACTCACTCTGGCGAGTATTCGAGCATTATGCCCCTTCACTATAGAACTCCTTTCCACACCACCTGAGAGCTACTACTGATGGTGCTGACTTCAGAAAGCTCCTAAAAACTCACCTATTTACAGAACACTTTTACACCGAAGAAGTCATGTAACATCATCGAGAACTCAACTCACTGCAAAGGGTCAACACAGGCTAACCACTAACCGCCAATACCCTGTAAATAGTTACAAAATGTCACAGAATGCTAGACAAATATATCTTCTGTAAATAGTTATGAATGTTGTAAGATTGTATCATTGTAACTATTTCTGCAAAATGTTACTGATAAAACGTTCTATGTAAACAAAGTTATGTTACAGTGGAACCTCGGTTTTCGTGATTAATCCGTTCGAAAAAGTCTGACTAAAACCGAATGTATGAAAACTGAAGCAATATTTCCCATAAGAAATAATGTAAATCCAACTAATCTGTTCCAGACACCCAAAAATATTAACAAAAAATACATTTTATAGATAACTATATTTTTACATACAGAAAACAATGAGAAATTTTATTTATTTTATTTACATTCTCTTATATACCGCGCTATTCTGCATCAGTGCGGTTTACATTGAACAAAGTGAAATTACATTGATTTATTTATTTAGGGCATTATAACTTGGAGATAACTATTTTACAGGGAACATGGGCTATGGAGGTTTAAGTGGCTTGCCCAAGACCACAAGGAGCACCTGTGGGACTAGAAATCCCAGTCCTTCCTGCCCAAGGTTGTTGTCCTCTAGTGGGATTTGAACCCCCGACCTTCCGGCCTGAAGTACCTTGCCCCAACCACTAGGCCACTCCTCCACTCCACTGACCAAAATAAATATAAATGACTAATGAAATGGATAAATGAACATTTAACATCACTTTTACCTTTATTGACGACTCTTGTTGGCATATGGAAGACAGTCAATCAGCAAGAGAATCCAAAATAAAGAAAATCCCACTTCTGGCCACAAGATGGTGCTCCATTTTCAACTGTACGAAAACCGAGACAATGTACGAAAACTGGGAAAAAATCTTGACAAAAGTCAACGAAAACAGAATCATACGAAAACTAGGGCATACAAAAACTGAGGTTTGACTGTATTTGTAAACCGCTTTGAGACTCTGAAAGGCAGTATATAAAAAATGTTAAATAAATAAATACAGTTGCTGAATCATAAATACCATGATGCTGCCTGATTGCCTTGGTCAGTGTTTTCTATGGTTACTGTAAACAAGAGTGGTCGTAAAGGAAGTCTAGACCAACTATAATTGGAGGATCTACCTCTATTAACAGAAGCAAATACTATTAAGGTCCCTATCCGGGGCAGGGAGCAGGAGGCTAAATTACTACCCACTCCCCACCACAAGGCCAGTCAGGGCCCTCCAAGCCAGGATTTTAAATTCAAAGCGTCTTCAGGCACGCCCACGCCTGGTGGACCTGCGCCAGAGGGCTTGTAGGCATGGCCCTTGAGCATGGCATGGAGCGAGTACCCTCTCCATTAAAAACATCTCCTCTGATCACACAGTTCATCAGTGAAACCTGGGCAGCGGAGATGTCCCACAGAACTTGCCTGCTCACAACCATCTAAAGTCAGGCAGAGTTACCAAAGTCGAGCAGAGCTGTCATAAGGAGCAGCTACATCGCATGGTTCCACCCTCCGTAACCAGGGTAGTTCTGCTATAACATACAAGACACAGATAAATCCAGCTACCCACATCGTCAAAAACTGTGAGTATGATCAAGAGCTAATATCTCCCTCCTCTCACAGCCTTCTCTGTAAGTGCAACTTATCGTTTACACAATATTGCTCAAAATAAGAGCTCCAGCATTTATACTATATATTGTGTCCACATTTTCAGACTGATTAACAATGAATACCAAAATATACACCTTGGTCCTTCTCTCAATAACCATCCTCCTTAATGCTTTACTTACACATGCAACAGAGGGTACACAAGCGTTAGCACATCAACATATACTGATCAGGCACCACAGAGAGCAATATGCCAAAAAGCACACGACCGACAGAAGGCAAGAAAACTAATAAGAATCACATCCTTCTCTGGTTTGATAATAGTTAAACAGGATATTTAAAAAGAAAAAAAAGGCAAGAATCTAATTCTTGAGGAAATTGGTGCAAGGGGGCTCAGGAGCTGGGCTGATCCATTCAGTGGGAGGCTGACTGGTCTGCAACAGTGCTGAAAGCAACCCAGGAGGGCTGGGAAGACTTCCTGAGGGTCCGGGAATGTTCATTCGGTCCAGCCCTGCTTAAAAAGGGGAATTATCTTAGAGGAACCTCAGGTCCCTTCCCCGACTTAGACCGGCACTGGTGCGTTGTTCATGCTGGAGCTCCGGGATTTTTTTGGTGTCTGGGCATGTAAAAGGCTGTAGCCAAGTGAATTGTGGCTCATTTAGCTGGGCGGCGGTCCATAGTGCGCGTGCCCACTGGGGGGGAGAGGGTACTGCCTTCTGGGGGTAAGTGCATGGTGGAGAGCTGATGGTATGGGCTGGAAACAGGGCCTGATCAGCAGTCTGGATGCCGGCTCCTGTGCTCATTGTGCTTCATCTTCGGCGAGAGGAAGCGTGAGAGTTTTTGGTGAGTGGCGGTGAGTACCATGCTGCCCACGAAGAGCATATATACGGCATGTGGCTCTTGCCGCAGCAGTCTTTTGCCGGCTGCGGTTTGCAAGATGTGTGGTCTGCTGAGGAGGCCATTTCCTTGGCAGGGGGCTGGGTCGCTGCAGCGGGAACAGCAGACAGGCCTGGATTCCCCTCTTGTGGTTTTGGTGGCAACAGAGGGCCATCATGGGAGCTGCAAGGCAGAAGGGCTCTGAGATGGTATCTGGTCCAGCTTTCCCCCTGCTGGACCCAGGGGAGTCCTTGGGGGGATGCAGAGGGGTTGGATTTGGGCCCAATTTTGCCAAACTTTGTTTTGCTTCTGCATCAGGTCTTTTGCCTTAGGCAGGGGAGACTGGGGCAGGGGGCCCAGATGCCTGCGGCCCGTAGGGACCCAGGTGCAGGGTAGAGGGACACTTGGAAGAGCCACTGGCAAAACGTCCCCGCTTGGAGCTGGAGGTTTGGGAGGATCCCCAGGGGGCATTCAGACATCTTGGAGGATCCTTTGGAAAGGATCTCGGAGATGTTAGAAGAGGGCCCTTTGCTGGACCCCGATGAGGTGGGACACCCTGGCTAGGGAGGACCCCAATTTGGTCTGGATGTTCCGATAGGAGGAGCTACCAGCACTTATTGTGCATTAGCTGGTGGTCCTGAATATCATGCAGTTGGCACAGGTGGGGGAGGAGCCAGTGGAGGATCCTCTTCTGCACATCTTTTGGAAGTCGCCTTCCCCACCTATCTCAACAATTTACTGATTCGGGCCGAGGCGAGCAGGAAGGCCACCCAGAAGGTTATTGTCTGCCTATTGTTGGGTGATCAACTTCGTCAAGAGTCATTTAGAGCCTTCCCAGGACTTGGTGCATCTCAGGGCACGGTTTGAGACAGCAATGGGATACATGTCCCTACCCGAAGACCGAGTGCAGAAGTTGTGGCTCCAGGTGCATCAGTTCCCCTTGGTGTCTCTGCTCTATCAATGTGATATCTCCAACTGTTGGGAATGATGGCAGTTATGTTGAAGTTGATGTCTTGGGCCCAGGTGCATATACAGCCCCTACAGGGAGCACACCCTGGCATACTGGTCTCCGCAAAGGCAAGTGCTATTGACCAGGCTGGTGTGCTCCTTTGCCACATAGAGGGCTCTCTGGTGGTGGTTGGTGCTGGTGTTGGCAGGGATGACCTTGGAGGCATCCAAGTGGATCTCCCTGACCATGGATTCCAGTCTGACAGGTTGGGGAACACATTACCTGACCCAGGTAACGCAGGGGCAATGGTCCAGTGAGGAGAGAGCGTGGACCATCAATCACTTGGAGATATGGGCAGTGTTTCTGGACCTGCGTCACTTTCACCCACTCCTCCAGGGGAGGGCAGTGCAGGTGTTGTAAGACATTGCGACAGCAGTAGCATATCTGAATCGTCAAGGGGGGACCAGGAGTGTCGTAATAATGAACGAGGTCACACTCATTCTGGCATGGGCAGAGACGAATCTACTCACCCTCTTGGTGGCGCATGTTGTAGGGAGAGAGAACGTGCAGACCAACTTTCTCAATCAATATTGGCTGGACCCGGGTGAGTGGTCCCTTGAGCTCAATGTATTTGACAAAGTGTCCCAACGATAGGGACAGCCTGTCATGGGCCTTATGTCCACAAGTACGTGATCAGCTCTAGTCTTCACAGCTTCCAGAGGCTCTACACAGCTAAGCTTTCAGCCTTACTAGAAATATTCTGATTGACATTTCTTGCATAGCCTTTAAATCAGATATCTGAGTGTGCCCTCAGTTCATGTAAGGCCTACTTGGAATAGAAGTACTTAGCTTTATTTATTTAACTAGGCTTATATACCGCTTTTCTACCAGGTACTGGTATATATATTTTTCCCAAAGGGCTCACAATCTGTTTTTGTACCTGAGGCAATGGAGGGTTAAGTGGCTTGCCCAAAGCCACAAGGAGCACCTGTGGGACTAGAAACCCCAGTCCTTCCAGCCCAAGATTGCTGTCCTCTAGCGGGATTCGAACCTCTGACCCTCCGGCCCAAGGTTGCTTGTTGCAACCACTAGGCCACTCTTCTCTCTTAGATTTGCAGGGACTTGGTCTTTTACCTGAGTCTCCCACTTAGTAAAGGTATAATTTTAAAGTTACAGGGACTTTTGCATAGTAGGCAGATACATAGAAGTAAAAGTTCAGTTTGACTATTTGTTTCCATTGTTTGAATTGTCTGTTACAAGCTTGCTGATAGGGTGGAGCTAATTGAATTACCTTACAGCCTGTCCACAAGTTCCTGATCAGCTCTAATCTTTATAGCTTCCAGAGACCCCACACAGCTAAGCTTTCAGCCTTACTATTGCCTGTTTTATTTTCCTAATATAGATTATAACTGTTGGATATATGTTCATTTTGTAGGAATATTCTGACTGCCTACATTCCTTGCATAGCTTTAAATCAGATATCTGAGTGTGCCCTCAGTTCATGTAGGGCCTACTGGCCAGGGACACTTAGGTTCCTGCCCACCCTACCCCTCACCCCACCCTCCCCAGGACTGCATTACCTATATAGTTGTCATATATGTAGACATCTGTCCTTTAAATTAGGTGTTACACCCACCTTTTCTCCTTCTCCTAGGACCGCTTAATCAGCATGTTGTGTATTCAGTGTAATAACTATGGTGCTTTCATTCTGAGAAGAATCATTTGGAACCTAAGAACTTGCCCTGTATGCTTCAAGTTAGCTGCTATGCATAAAGAATTGACTCTACTAAGGGAAGAACTAGCTGCAATTAAAAGCACCTCTTCTAGGATACAAATGGAACTAAATCCACCACTGCTCCCACAAAGAATCAAACATCCCAGCAACAAATGGATCACAGTGGGCTCTAGTAGGTTGTGACCTGTAATGCAGAGACCCCCTATACATCAAGAAATATCCCTCTGTTTAAATTCACAAGTGCCCTTGGCGTGCCCTCACCTGAGGGCCTCGCCAGAGGCCCTTTGGCGTGGCCCTTAGGTGTGGTCCAAACGAGATCAAGAGAATTAGAGCTGCAGCCTTCTCGTGATACAGTGCCGCTCTTCATAGATGAACCGTCTCCACAGTCTGTAAGTCCAACATATACCATCCACTATAGCGCTAAGAACTGTACGCAACTGATTTACCTACTATTGCTGATATTACAGTTAAATCACCTCTTTGATCCGTACCTCTATCGCTGGGAACTGCATACTGAAAGTAACGCCTGATCGAACCCTTATCCAAAACATAGCCTTGATATGTCCATCTGTATGGTATAACATATTGTATATTGCTTCTATGCAGTAGTCTAGCTGTACAATTTTGTACCTTTCATTATACTGCTAGTATTGCCAAGCCTCAGTAAGTAAGATATAGGCACTATCCTTCCCTAAACAACATCACAAATCTATTCAGCTAAACCAGTTTCCTTTTCACACTTTAAAATACCTGAAAGGCTTCCTTTCATACTGTTCCTATATTGTCCGGCTCATTCCATCATACCTGTTGTATCTTTCTCACACCAACAAGCACTAATCTCCACCATACATGGTTATGGCCATAATAGACAAGATGATGGATTTTCTACATCAAGAACTCTCCATACCTCAAGACAACAACATCTCATACATATCATATGCCAGACATCAAGAAAAACAACCACACGAAAAGCCCCAGAAGAGAAACGACTAACTTGCATGCTCATAAATGCAAGATCAATTAAGAACAAATGGCCAATTAGAGACTACATAGAAAACCACAACCTAGATATTCTCTATATTACTGAAGCCTGGCTTACTGACACTGATACAGTCCTTCTAAATCAACTCAAACTCCCCAACTATGACATTTTTAACTGTCCAAGAGTCTGCAGACGAGGAGGTGGCACACTCATCTTGGCTAGATCAACATTACTGTTCCAGTGCCTATCCTCATATAACTCCAAAAGCATCAACACCATCACTATTGAAAATAAGCACCTAGCTACAGCACTCATATATTGTGCTCCATCCACCTGCACAGATGACCTTTCCATAGCCCTTGATCTAGCCTGCAACCGTTCTCCACAATCTAGACCTCTCTGGATTTTAGGAGATTTTAATCTCTCAGCATTATCAAAGAAAAATGGCACGACATTCATTGATACAATATATGCACTAAGCTATAACCAACTAATACAGGCCTCAACCCACATGAAAGGAAACACATTGGACCTTATTTTTGCTCTTTCGGACACCTTAAGATCCAGCAAAATTTCCCAACCACTAATTATACCAGTACCCTGGTCAGACCACAAGGCCATACTATTCCACATTTCATCTACCCTCCCAAATTCAAATGCAAACTCTGACAACTCCATTACCAACACGTCATTTTAAACCATTCAATAAAGATACATTCATTGAAGAAACAATCCCAAATCTTAACCCCGCTAACACTGATTTAGTGGACCTTATACACACATGGAATTCCACCCTAAGCCAGGCGGCACTTACATCCCAGGCAGCACAATCCAAGAAACAGGCCCATACAGCCGTCTGGTTCACAGCTGATCTATGTAAGTCCTTATTGCATCTTAGGAAACTTGAGAGAAAGTGGCGCCACACCAGGCTTCCGCAGGATCAAGAAAAATATATGAAGACCTTACAAGAGCACCAGAATAACATTTTTCAGAGAAGAAAAGAGTACCACACCAAAATCCTTATGCTTTCCCTCATTAGGTCTCAGGAACTCTTCAGACTAGTTAAGTCACTCACCAAGGACCTATCAGGTCAACAAAATGTTAAATTACCACAACCCCAAGATTTTGCCTCACACTTCCAAAATAAAAACAAACTGAACTTCCATAATACAGAAGACTCCCACAGAGCCACTCCTAATAAGGATTGTACCAATATACCTGCCTTAAATGCTTTCTGCCCATATTCCACTGAGCAAATCGAGAACAACATAAGTCGTCTCAACTCTACTACCTCTCCTACAGTTCCATGTCCTACTCATTGGATCAAATCAACCTGCTCTGAATTAAGCCCTTATATATCAAGGATTGTTTACCTCTCCTTCACTAAAGGTCTAGTTCCAGAACCATTGAAAATAGCCACCATCAGACCCATTCTATAAAACCCTAAGCTGGACCCTCAAGATCCAAACTCTTATTGTCCTATATCTAGCCTCCCCTTCCTGACTAAGATATTAGAGAAGATTGTTCAACAGCAGATCCAGGACCATATTGACTGTTATGCACCATTGGATCACCAACAACATGGCTTCTGGCTGCAACATGGTGTTGAAACCCTGCTCACCTCACTCATGGACAACCTGATAAAGGGCATAAATAAAAAACAAGTCTTCATTTTAATCTTCCTGGATATTGCATCAGCATTTGAGTCTGTCACAAAATCTTGCTTGACCAACTACAACTAAAGGGAATTCAGGGCTTAGCATTGGACTGGTGTCGATCATATCTAGCAAACCGTCAACAACGAGTTAGCATTGACTCCCAATCATCAGAATATCAACAAACTCAAGGAGTACCACAGGGATCTTCCTTGTCTGCTTTGCTATTTAATTTATATATCCATCCAATATGTGAGATCATATTACACACTGTTCTCCATAATCGACCCTAACTACACTAAAATTGACTGCTTTAATGCAGTATCTGACTGGCTAAATTCTCACAACTTGAAAGTCAACTCTAATAAAACAGAAGTTTTATTCATCTCAAAGGATCCAACATTCACACCACCAGAGTCCATACAGGTTAAGCACGCCAAACTGAAGACTAAAAGTGAGATACAATATCTAGGCATCACATTGGACCAACAATTGAATATGGAAGCACATATAAACAATATAACCAAGGCTGTTTATTGCAAAATTCGCTCCCTTCGTCAACTATGACCTCTACTTGAGCCTGCTGACTTCCGCAGCATCTTCCAAGCTGCTATCATTCCTCATTTTGACTACGCTAACAACATTCTGCACGGTCTACCTGCCTACACCCTCAATCCACTACAAATGGCCATGAATACAGCTGCACGAACCATCTATGGAGTCTCCAAACATGAGCATGTTACACCGCTCCTAATGCAGCTACACTGGCTTCCGATCACCAGTCGCCTTAATTTCAAGGCCCTACTTGTTACATTTAAAATACTCCACCATCTTTCTGCTACCTCCCTCAGAAATCTCGTAAACTGGACACCTGAAGAATAAACTTGACTGACACACTCTAGCTGTTCCCACTATGGCTAGTAAATTTACCAGACAGAGAGCCTTCTCACTATTTGCCCCTCCGCTCTGGAACTCACTACCTGCTCTAATCATACTAATCACCGACCTCTCCAGCTTTAGAAAAGCAATAAAGATACACCTCTTCCAGCTGTATTTTCAACATATAACATGGCACACTATGATGATCTCACCCAAACTTACCCAATACCGATAGATTTGTTTTATGTATCAAGTTTAAATATTCCATGTTTTATGTACCAAGTTCAAATGTTCTATGTATACTGTTTTATGTACTGTCAGACGGCTGCCTAGGGTGAGAACTTACACAATCTTGACGATGCATATATTCATATGATTCTTGCAAGGTATTGTGGGTAATGTAGTTCATTCACTCCCAAACACAGCTGAAGACAATAATTGAGTTGTGATACCAGTGGTAAGGCCAATAAAATACTTCTTTTATTGATGGGGTTTGATTCACCCAGCACAAGTATGCTTGTTAGCAATATAAATGAGGTTACTTGCTTGCAGTGTTTAAATGGATAACATAAAGTCACAAAGCAAACCAGAAAACAACCTTCAGCTTGTCAGGCAATTAGCTAATGTTTTCTTAGCAAATACTTACCAAATGAAAAGGCACAAAGAAATGAATAAACTTTGCTTGTTAGGCTAACTTCTGCTTATTTTCCACGCAGATCCCAGCAGTGATTCTCCCTTGCTCACACACACAATCAGGTGCAGCTTTAATTACTATCAATTGACCAGCTGAAAGCCTTTAGCTGGCTGGCTGCTACTGTGTGAACCCAAATCTCCTGCTCTCCCCCGATATTTTGTAGCCATCTCGTGCTGCTTCCTGTATCACAGCTCCACCCCTGGGCACAACGCAATCACGCACAACGTGATTGCGCAACAGACAGAAACTTGGATTTAAAGACGCTGTCGGCGGCGTCCCGGCAATCTCCTGCTCTCCCCCGATATTTTGTAGCCATCTCGTGCTGCTTCCTGTATCACAGCTCCACCCCTGGGCACAACGCAATCACGCACAACGTGATTGCGCAACAGACAGAAACTTGGATTTAAAGACGCTGTCGGCGGCGTCCCGGCAATCTCCTGCTCTCCCCCGATATTTTGTAGCCATCTCGTGCTGCTTCCTGTATCACAGCTCCACCCCTGGGCACAACGCAATCACGCACAACATGATTGCGCAACAGACAGAAACTTGGATTTAAAGACGCTGTCGGCGGCGTCCCGGCAATCTCCTGCTCTCCCCCGATATTTTGTAGCCATCTGTAAGCTGCTTCCTGTATTTGTATCTGTGTCAGTTACCCTTATTTACTTTGCTTACTATTATTTTGCCTTGTCCACTTCTGTATGTACTTAGTTCGCTACTGTCTCTCTATATATTGTTTGTATAGTTTTACCCGTGCCTCTGTTTCCCCCTCTCATTTGTCTTTCCTTTCCTAGCGTGCTGCTTCCTGTATCACAGCTCCACCCCTGGGCACAACGCAATCACGCACAACGTGATTGCGCAACAGACAGAAACTTGGATTTAAAGACGCTGTCGGCGGCGTCCCGGCAATCTCCTGCTCTCCCCCGATATTTTGTAGCCATCTCGTGCTGCTTCCTGTATCACAGCTCCACCCCTGGGCACAACGCAACCACGCACAACGTGATTGCGCAACAGACAGAAACTTGGATTTAAAGACGCTGTCGGCGGCGTCCCGCGCCGTGGCGGCGCGCGCCGAAGGAGCGCGCCCAAGGAGCAGGACGTGCTCCTTGGGCGAGCTCCTTGGGGCAGCGACGTGGGCAACAGATTTTCCTCACTACGTGACACCTCCACCCCACTCCTGCCAGCTCCAAGCGCGGCTTACTTTAATTTCTTGTCGTTCCTTAACTCACTTACTACAGTCAACCGTGAGTATCTCTCTGAGCGCTCTTTCACTTGCTTCACCTTTTGTATTTTGCTGCTCTCCCTGTCGGTCATGTCGGCCATCCCGGTATTCTGGGGTCGTCGTCCTCTGCCCCCTTCCTTATCAATTGCTCGGCCTATGGCCGTTTCTCGAGCTCACTTACGTCCTGTGGCGCTGGCCCCCCCCTCCCAAGCTCTCACCTACTCCTCCCTGCCGCTCACTGGTCTTGCTATACCAACGCCCCTCCAACTGAGTCTGCTCAATTGCCGCTCCCTGCGCTCAAAAACTGCATTAATTTATGATCTTATTGATCGAGAGCATTTAGATGTTCTCTTCTTGGTTGAAACCTGGCTCAAGGAGGGAGAGGAGGCCCTCCTTCACCGTTGCCTTCCTCCTGGCTATGATGCAATATCTGTTCCGCGCCTTTCTCGGGCAGGTGGTGGAGTTGCGGTAATTTACCGCTCCTTGCTACCCTCTCCAAACTGTCGTCTGCTTCCTTGACTTATTCTGAGTCTCTTTTACTTCAGATGAGTTGCTCACCTGCTCTTCAATTTCTTCTGATTTATCTTCCTCCATCCTCATCTCCCCCCATCTGGGACTCTCTTCTGGCGTCTGTCTCTGACCTGGCCCTTCAATTCCCTTATCTTCATTTACTGGGGGATTTCAACGTTCATTTTGATGCCCCTACCTCGGCCAGGGACACTGCCTTCTCCGCTTTACTCCGTGATCTCTCACTATGTCAGCACGTTTCTTCACCTACCCACGTTGCAGGACATATCCTTGATTTGATCATTTCCCCACTGTCTTCCCCATTTACCATTTCGGTTCCTTCAGTAAATTCCATACCCTGGTCAGATCATCTATACCTCTTGTTCACTTTTCAGGCCCCTCCCTTGATTCCCCCTCCCCTCTCCCCCCCTACCCATTCCTCCAGACACTTTAATCCAACCACTATACAGGCTTTTTCCGCAGCTCTCTCTCCTCTCCCATCTGATTTCCCTTCTCGGTCACCTTCCTCTCAGGTCACAACGTGGAATCTTGCGCTTTCACGCACCCTTGACCAAGTTGCCCCCATCAAACCCGTCAAATCTCGGCGCCGTACTCACCAATCATGGTATCATGCTGGGCTCTCTCTTCTTCGCTCTCAGCTACGAAGAGCTGAGCGTCTCTGGCGCAAGGCCCCCTCTGCCTCCTCCTATCACAAGTTTACATCCTGTCATGCCCATTACTGCTCCGCTATTCACCAGGCGAAATGCTCTTTTTACACCTCCACCATCATAGCTGCCCCCAATAGATCCCGCCAACTCTTTGCTACATTGAACACTCTCTCTCGCCTGCAGTCATCCTCTGTTCAAGGTTCTTCTCCTCCCAACACAGTTCCTAGCCCCACCACCCTGGCATCCTTCTTCTCTGATAAGATCCAGAACCTTCGCTCCTCTCTCCCTCACTGTCCACAAGCCCTACCATCGCCCCCGCCTGTCTCTCCCCCATGTACTCCATGTCTCTCCCATACGTGGTCCTCCTTCTCCTCTGTCTCCTCTTCAGAATTACTTCATTTTCTGTCTACCACTAGGAAGACTACCTGCGATTTAGATCCTATTCCTTCCTCATGGCTCTCTGAACCCCCTCCCGCACTACTGCAACCTCTTCTGACTATCATCAATTCTAGCTTATCCTTTGGTGTCTTCCCTACCTCTTGGAAACATGCCTCAGTTCGTCCCCTCCTAAAACAACCCACCCTTGATCCCTCAAATCCCCTCACTATCGCCCAGTTTCCAATCTCCCTTTCTTTTCTAAGCTTTTGGAAAAAGTGGTTTTCTCCCAACTTTCTCACTATCTTGCTGTTTCACTGTTTCTTCACCCCAGGCAATCCGGCTTCAGACCTGGTTTTAGTGTTGAATCCACAATCACTGCTGTCCTAAATGAAATTCACACTTCTCACGACCAGGGCAATATCACTCTAGCGGTATCACTCGATCTCTCGGCAGCATTTGATTTGGTCGATCACTCCCTTCTTCTCTCTCGTCTTCGGGATGCGGGTATTTGCGGTTCAGTTTATCATTGGTTTCACTCCTTTCTATGTCATCGGTCCTTTGCGGTTTCCTCCTCCAATTCTCGCTCCAATCATTTTTCACTCCCTTGTGGTGTCCCTCAGGGCTCTATCTTGGCACCACTACTGTTTAATGTTTTTCTTGCACCCCTGGCACTGATCATTCAACAATCTGGGATTTCGAGTTACTTCTATGCTGACGATATCTTCCTGTTGCATCACACCACCTCATCCTGTCCTGATATATCTCCTTTAGAAAATTGTTTGTCCTCTGTTTCTTCGTGGCTTTCTTCTAACTGCCTAATCCTTAATGTAAATAAGACTGCTGCAATCTGGTTCCCCCACACTTCCCCTACACCCTCACTTGCTCCATCACTTGCAGGCTCTACCATAAATGTAGTTCCCAAGCTTCGCTACCTTGGAGTCTTCCTTGACAGTGCTCTCAGTTTTCATGATCATATCTCCCACATTTCTCGGTGTTCGTTTTTATGTCTCCGAAAAATCCGTGCTGTTCGCCCCTTTCTGTCCACTCAAGCCCTTACCACTCTTCTTCTCTCTTTAGTTATTACCAGAGTAGATTTCTGCAACACTATCTTCGCCGGTCTCCCCCAAAATCAAAAACATCGTCTTCAATTGATACAAAACACAGCTGCTCGCATGATCCTCCACGCTTCCCCCCGCGACCATGTCACCCCTCTGCTATATCACCTTCATTGGTTACCACTTGACTACAGGATATCTTTCAAAGTTCTCACCCTAACTCACAAAGCCATCTATCACTCAACACCTGCTTATCTTTCGGATCTACTGACTTATCATACCCCCTCACGCAGTCTTCGATCCATACACATCAACCGTCTTCATCTTCCAGCACCCTCCAAAGCTCATCTGCAATCCACCAGGAAATTGGCCTTTTATTATTTAGCACCCTCTCTCTGGAACTCTCTCCCCACCAACCTCCGTACAGAAGAATCCTATCCCAAATTCCGCTCCCTTCTCAAAACTCACTTCTTCTCTCTAGCTTTTCCCTTCTAACTCTCCTTTCCTCTGTCTTTTTTGGCTGCAATCTGGATATCTATTCTGCTCCTCTTTCTCTCTCCTTCTATCATATATTGTAACTTTTATCTTTCTTACTATTGATTTTATATTGTAAACCGCCTCGATGTTGTGGGAGGCGGTATATTAAATGTGAAATAAACAATAAACAATAAACAAATCCTGCTTTAAGAGCTGTTTGCAGTGGAAATAAAGAACAAAGTTAGGTTTCTTTGTGATGGCTGATGTGTTTGCTCACAGAAAACTAGCAATAGCATTTAGATAGAGAACAGCCCATGTAAATAGTTTCATCTGCTGTATCTCCCCCTTCCTCAATCAGCATAGGGTCACTATCATACATTGGCACAGACGAGTCTTTCATTAAGGCACTATCATGAGAATGCTTATTCCCTTGCTGCCATTCACTATTATAGATAGGGTCTGGATCAGTGTTCATACCTGAGCCTCTCCTGCTATCATAATCCCTCTCTGTATAGCCTGGCCAGTATGTAATCCAATTCTGATGTCCAGCCTTCCAATCTTGATCCCTGGACACTGGATCTTTCCTCACATACCTTCTGGCATAGGTCTGAAAGTCCTTTCCACGTGCAGTCTTCTCTCTTCCAGGTAGCCACTGGTGATTCCTATCTCTGCCATTCCATTCCTCTGGCGGACTCCAGTCCAATGGACTCTGCTGGCATTTGGAATACCTCCCAGTATAGGTACTGCCTTGGAATCTCCCAGACCTTCCAATGGCCTTTCTTCTCTTCCTTCCAGAGAGTTTCCTTCTCTCTCTATCCGCTTGGCTTGGCTTCTGCTTCTCCAGGTGACGCTTAAACCTGTAGCTGGACTGGAGCTTGTAGCCGTTGCTGTCTCTGTCTCTGAAGCTCTTTCTGTAGCTGTTACCTGTAGAATAAGCTCTATTCTTATTCTGTTCTAATGTGTGCTCCTCCCTAACACAGCGCAGCTGTGTTGAATCAGGTCCTGCCCTTTGAGATGAGTGCTTAGGGATTACCTCATAGCTCTCTTGATTGCACACACATTTTCTCACTTCAGCCTCCCTCATGGCTGCTGGAAACCTGGTGCATTCTGGGACTGGTAGTCTTTTATGTGAAAACTCTGTTTTCTTGCTTCTACCAGAACTGACAGGTTGCTTGTTCAGAGTCACATCATCTTTTCTATAGCTCCTACCTGAGCTATGATAAGCTTCCTTATCACAGTACCAAGTTGTTACATTGTAAACCGCACTGATTTAAATAGCGTGGAGGGAGGAGTGGCCTAGTGGTTGGGGCAAGTTACCTCAGGCCAGAAGGTCGGGGATTCAAATCCAACTAGAGGACAGCAACCTTGGGCTGGAAGGACTGGGGTTTCTAGTCCCACAGATGCTCCTTGTGGTCTTGGGCAAGCCACTTAACCCTCCATTGCCCATGTTCCCTCTAAGTATTGTATGCGTCTCACATCCCTCATGTTAAATGTATCCCCCAATTGTGTTGTGACCACTTTATTTAACATTTCTTATATACTGCCTTTTATATCAAGGTGGTTTACATTGAACAAACTGAAATTACATTGAACAGGGCATTATAACTTGGAGATAACTATTTTACAGGGAACATGGGCAATGGAGGGTTAAGTGGCTTGCCAAAGACCACAAGGAGCACCTGTGGGACTTGAAACCCCAGTCCTTCCGGCCCAAGGTTGCTGTCCTCTAGTGGGATTTGAACCCCCGAACCGCTGGCCTGAGGTAACTTGCCCCAACCACTAGGCCCTCCCCCACTTTGATTGAAGGATAAGGTGGTATACAAAACTGTCTAAATAAATAAATATAAAACCAAATAAATAAAAATAAAATAATGCCTTCTCTGCCTTAAATAATGAGGATGCCCAGTCCATGGAAACTGAAGGGCCCTTAAATGAGAGAGTCAATGCCCAATCTACTGATGATGCACCAAATATGAAGAAAAAAATCACAAAACAGAATACTACTACTACTTGGAGATTCCATCATCAGAAGCATCAATTTGGGAACACAGCTCAAAGGAGAGAAGATGGTCAAATGCCTCCCTGGCTCTTCAGCCAGCAGAAATACAAACCAAATTGTTGGTGTAGTTAGTACCAAAAGTGAACACTTCAAAATTGATATTATCCAATTTGGAATAAACAACCTGGCTAGAAACAGCACCTCTGCAGTTCAAAGGAACTTCCAGACTCCGTGAGAGAAACTCAAGCCCATTGTTAAAACTATAGCATTCTCAGAAGTTCTACCTGTTCTTGGTAAGGGGACAAAGGCTGCCATCGCATAAACAACTTTAATACATGGCTCCAGACAGACCTGGTGCAACAAAAAGGATTCAGATTTATAGGCAACTGGGGAAACAGATGGATTAACAAGAGGCTATACTGTGCTGATGGACTACATCTCTCCGTCGCATGGAAAAGTATCCTAAGTGAAAAATTCAGGCAGTATGTGGACAGTCATTTAAACTAGAAAAAGGGGGTGACAAATGGGGAAGGAGAAGTTCAGGACATCACTCCCGGCAAAAGCAGAATAACATTAGAAACAGCCACACTTTTAAACCACTCATCAATGACAAGTGGGAAGAGGTATGTAGAACAAAATCAATGCAAAATACAGGCAAGCCAGTTAACAAATGCTGGAAAGCAATGAGCACAAGTGCTTGAAGCATACCCAACAAAGTTCCTGACCTGGAAGCCCTAATAGTGGAAATGGACTTGGACATTTTGGCCATTACAGAAACATGGTTTAATGAATCACATGAATGGGATATAGCCATAGCTGGCTATAATCTATTCAGAAGAGATAGAGGTGGAAAAGGAGGAGTAGCAGCCCTATATCAAAAGCAATATTAAAGCTACTGAAATGAAGGGGATGTGTGGAAAAGAAGAAGCACTATGGATGGCATTGACATCCATACTGGTGTGGTCTACAGGCCTCGGACTCAAACTGAAGAAATTGATAGCAAATTGATTATAGATATTGCAAAGATAGCCACAAAGGGGGAAGTGATCATATTGGGTGACTTTAGTCTACCCGATGTGGATTGGAGTATTCCTTCTGCAAATCTGGAAAGAAGTTAAAAAAAATTGTAGATGCTTTCCAAGATGCGTTACTTAAACAAATGGTGATGGAACCAACCAGGGAAATCTTGATGCTGGATTTAGTGCTCGCCAACGGACATAGCATGTCTAATGTCCGGATGGGTGCTCTTGTGAGCAGCAGCAATCACACGGTGTGATTTGAGATAAAAGCTAAGGTGCAGTCCAATCATGGCAAGCTCAAAGTCCTAGACTTCAAAAACACTGATTTCAGTAAAATGGACAAGTACTAGAAGGAGGATTTGGTAGGGTGGGAGTATATAAGTGGAATTGCCATTTTTTTTTTTTTTTTTTAGTGCCATCGAGTCAGTGTTGACTCATAGCGATCCAGCTACCTCTGGGTTTTCTTGGCAATGTATCACCGGAAGTAGATTGCCAGCCTTTTCTTCCGAGGCAATGGAGGGTAAAGTGACTTGCCCAAGGTCATAAGGAGTGCTAGTGGGACTCGAACCCTTGATCTTCTGGGTACTAGGTAGTTGCTCTGCCACTAGGCTACTCCTCCCTCTACCTCCTCCCTCTGCAATAGGCTAAACTAAAGGTGGCAAAAGGGGCAACAGATACATATGTAAGGAAAGTAAATAAAAACAAGAGGTGAAGGAAACCTATTTGGTTCTCCAAAGAAGTGGCTGCTCAAATAAAGGCAAAAACACAGCTTTCACAAAATTCAGAAGCTTGTTCAGAAGCTTGCAAACAGAAGAACACAAAGGAATACAGGATCAAACTAAAAGAGACAAAAAGAGAAATAAGGATAGCAAAATCAAAGGCAGAAGAAAAGATGGCTAAAGATGTGAAATGTGGCGACAAAACTTTCTTCAGGTATATTCGGGAGAGGAAGAAAATCAGAGGTGGAATTGCAGGACTGAAAGTGCTGGGAATGGACTCGTGGAAAGTGACAATTGCTAAACAAATACTTCTGCTCTGTTTTTACTAAAGAAAATCCTGGAAAAGGACCACCTGTGACTCCCAAATATAAAATGGCAATGAAGTAGATACCATACCATTCACAGAAGATGATGTACTAGAAGAACTAGCAAAACTGAAAGTGGACAAGGCCATGGGACTGGATGGGATACATCTCAAGATACTGAAAGAGCTCAAAGAGGTTCTTGCAAGGCCGTTAAGGGATGTTTATAACAGATCCTTGGAGACAGAAGAGGTTCCTCAGGAATGGAAAAGGTCAGATGTGGTAGCTCTTCACAAAAGTGGTAACAGGGAAGTGACAAACTACAGGCCGGTAAGCCTTACCTTGGTGGCGGGAAAAGTAATGGAGGCACTCCTGAAAGAGCGAATAGTGGACTTTCTCGAAACCAACAGGTTGCATGATCTGAGGCAACACGGTTTTACCAAAGGACAATCTTGCCAAACAAATCTGATTTAGTTCTTTGGGTGACCAGAGAGCTAGATCAGTGGCATGCGATGGATGTCATCTACCTGGATTTCAGTGAAGCCTTTGATACTGTTCCTCATAGGAGGATTATCAATAAACTCAATAGCTTGGGGGTGGCTCCCAACGTGATGAACTGGATCAGAAATTAGTGATGGTAAATGTAACTCACTCGGATGAAAGGAGGGTGATTAGCGGGGTGTCCCAGGGTTCTGTCCTGGGACCGGTACTGTTCAATGTATTTGTGAGTGATATTGCTGAAGGACTAAATGGAAAAGTCTGTCTTTTTGCAGATGACATGAAAATTTGCAACAGAGTGGACTCCCCTGAGGGAGTGGATAACATGAGGAAAGATGTACAAAAGCTGAAAGAATAGTCTAATGTTTGGCAGTTACGATTTAATACGAATAAGTGCAGTGTCATGCACTTAGGTAGCAGAAATCCAAGGGAAATGTACGCGATAGCAGCCGAGAGGTTGGGGTGCATGGACCAGGAGAAGGACCTTGGTGTGATTATTTCTGAGGATCTCAAGGTGGCAAAACAGTATGACAAGGTGGTGGCAAAAGCCAGGAGGATGCTGGGTTGCATACAAAGAGGAATTACCAGCAGAAAGGAAGAGGTGCTAATGCGACTGTACAAATCACTGGTGAGGCCTTACTTGGAATACTATGTTCAGTTTTGGAGACCATATCTTGCAAAGGATGTAAAAAGACTGGAAACGGTTCAGAGGAAGGCAACCAAAATTATTTGGAGCCTGCGTCAGAAGACTTATGAGAAGAGACTTGAAGACCTAAATATGTACACTCTGGAAGATAGGTGGGACAGGGGAGATATGATTCAGACCTTTAAATACTTAAGAGTATTAATGAATAAACAAAGACGGGGAAGCTGCAAAACTAGAGGGAATAGCATGAAGCTGCGAGGGGAGTAAATTGAAAGGCAATGTCAGGAAATACTTTTTCAGTGAAAGGGTGGTGGATACTTGGCATGCCCTCCCGATGGAAGTGGTGGGGGCAAATACAGTGACAGAATTCAAAATAGCATGGGACAGACACAATGGATCCCTTTTTAGCAAAAGGATAAAATCAAAATAAACTTAATTATCTCTTATATCTCAACAAATAGGGGTGCTCTACATAAAGCTGTGGGTACATCCCTAAACAAAGGCATGGGGAGGGGTGACCTGCATGGAGCGGAAGGTGCACCTACTCTTGACACCTTGCTGGGAGACTAGATGGACCATACTGGTCTTTATCTACCATCATATACTATGTTACTGTGTTACGCTTTTGCATACCGGAAAGCGTAACACCGAGACCATCGTCTTCCAAACGCAGATCGGTTCCGCATGCCGGATCCGGGTTTTCGCCGGATACCGATCCCATACTCGGTACACCTGATGTCGATACCGAGCGGTATGCGTATCGTGCGTTGGAAGCAAATAGAGGATACTCTGATTCTTCTGAGGATTTTGACTCCTCTGATGACTCTGATGAGCTGTCTCTTGTTCTTCCTGAAGAGCCTTCTTCCCCAAAGAGGAGAATGTCTCCACCAGAGGATTTGTCCTTTCAAGACTTCATTATAGAAGTAGCTAAAGGACTTTCTATTACTACATCCTCTGAAAAAGAACCTAGATCAAAGAAATTGGATATTTTAGGATACCCTAAGGTTCCTAAAGAGGCAGTCACCCTGCCTATCCATGAAATCCTTCAAGAACACTTGATGGACTTATGGGAGGCTCCTCTAACGTTGTCTCCTCATTCCCGTAGGTTGGACACCATGTACCGGGTCCCTCCTTCTCCTGTTTTTCAAAAAACTCAGCTGCCTCACCATTCCATTGTGGTGAAGTCTGCGCTGAAAAAGGCACTCTTCTACCCCTCCAGGGCGAGAATGTAAGACCCTAGACTCTTTTGGTAGGAGAATCTTCCAGGCTAGTATGCTTATAGCCAGGATTAATTCATACAGTCTGTATATGGGCATGTTTCTAAGGGAACTTGCCCTAAAGGTACGGCATTTTGCCCCCTTTATCCCTGAGGATAGAAAGGAGGAGTTCATTTCTCTGGTGAAACAGCTTCTAGATGTTTCTAAGTTCTCCAACAGAGCAGCCTTTGATTCCTTTGAGGGTGCCGGTAGAGCTTCGGGCATTGCTATTGCAGCCCGGCGACTTGCTTGGCTCCAGGCCTCTGACCTAGAACCCTGGGTCCTGGATGGCTTACGGAATCTGCCCTGTACAGGTGAGAACTTATTTGGTAAAGACTGGCAAATGAAAGCCACTCAAATGGACGCAGAAAATGCTACCTTAGATAGACTTTCTAAGTCTACCTCTACTCCTGCCAAGAAAAAGTCTTTCAAGAGGCCTTACTACAAGAAGGCCAGATTTTCCACAAATACTGGCCAACAATCTTCTCAGCCTCGCTTTGCTGCTAAGTGTCAGCAACCTAAACAGGCAAGGTCAAAGCCTGCAGCGTCTGCCACTCCTCAGCAGGCTCAACCCCCTCAGGGGTTTTGACTTGCCCCTAGAGAACTTAACCTTTCTGGCTCTAGAACAACCAGAGCCCCTCACCATTCCCGGAAGGTTAGCTCACTTTGCTCCCAGATGGGAGCAAATTACATCAGAGCACTGGACCCTCTCTATCATCAGAGAGGGCTACAAACTTCATTTTTCCAACCTTCCTCCACATACCATGGTGAGGCACTTCAATTCTCCCCCATCTCTCCTGGCCCTGTTGGGTCAGGAAGTCTCTTCCCTCCTTGCCCAAAGGGCAATAGAAGAGGTTCCTCTTCTTCAACAAGGGACAGGTTTCTACTCCCCTTATTTTCTCATACCAAAGAAGACAGGGGGATTCAGACCTATCCTAGATCTGAGAGAATTGAACAAATTTCTATACAAGGAGAAATTCAAAATGCTTTCTCTGGGCATTCTCCTTCCATACCTTCAGAGTCAGGATTGGCTTTGTTCTCTAGATCTCAAGGATGTGTACACACATATACTCATCCACCCATCCCACAGAAAATGTCTACGATTTCTGTTCCAGGGAAAACATTTCCAGTACAGAGTACTTCCCTTCGGTCTAGCCTCTGCTCCAAGAGTGTTCACCAAATGCATGGCAGTTGTAGCCGCATTTCTAAGAGGTCTGGGAATTTTTGTATTCCCATATCTGGACGATTGGCTCATCCGAGCTCCATCTCAGTCAGAGGCCCAGATTTCCCTGGACCGCACGAGACACATTCTGCAGTATCTGGGACTGGTGGTAAACCTTCCCAAGTCTCAACTCATCCCTACTCAGTCTCTGGAATTCATAGGGGCCCAGTTGGACACCACCACTGCAAGGGCCTACCTTCCTCAGGTCCGGAGCCAACGTCTGGTGTGCTTGGCCTCCCAAGCTCAGTCCAGCACTCACTTGACAGCCAGGGAAATGCTGCGACTTCTGGGCCACATGGCCTCCACGGTACACGTGGTGCCCTACGCTCGTCTTCATATGAGAGCAGCTCAATGGACCTTGGCCACCCAGTGGACTCAAGCATCAGGAGCGCTCTCCGACCAAATACTCACCTCAAAACGTCTGTTTTGGTCCCTCCAATGGTGGATATCCACCAAGAATCTGTCGTTGGGGGCCCCCTTCCAACCTTTGTTGCCCCAAGCAACCCTCACAACAGATGCCTCCCAAACAGGGTGGGGAGCCCATCTTCAACACCTCTCCACTCAGGGTACTTGGTCTCCACAGGAGACCACCCTTCACATCAACCTCCTGGAACTGCGAGCAATCTTCCTTGCCCTCAAAGTCTTCCATACCCTCCTTGTCAACCTGACCGTCCTAGTTCATACAGACAATCAGGTGGCCATGTTCTACGTAAACAAACAAGGAGGGACAGGCTCTCTGTCGCTTTGCAACGAAGCTCTCAGATTATGGGCCTTCGCCAGAGAGCATCAAATTCATCTTCTGGCAGTGTATCTTCCAGGGGTTCAAAACTCTCGGGCAGACAGACTCAGTCGAGTTCTGCTTCCACACGAATGGTCCCTACATCTGGACCAGATACGCAAAATCTTTCAGGAATGGGGAACCCCGGACATAGACCTCTTTGCAAGTCCGTGGAATGCCAAACTTCCCCGGTTCTGTTCCAGGACTCCGTGTCAGGGAGCTCAGGCCAGCGACGCCTTTCTCCTGCATTGGGGTCAGGAATTCCTATATGCCTTTCCACCTATTCCTTTGATTCCCAAGACTCTTTTCAAACTCCAGAGGGATCACGGATCGATGATCCTCATAGCTCCATGCTGGCCACGCCAAGTGTGGTTCCCTCTACTTCTGCATCTCTCCCAGGTACCCCCCCCCCTGGACCTGGGAACTGCGCCAGACCTTCTGTCTCAGGAGCAGGGGACTTTGTGGCACCCAAACCTCAAGTCCCTACACCTAAGAGCTTGGTTACTGAAGGCCTAAGCCTTCAATCTTTCTCAACCAGTGAAAGATATCCTTCATGCCTCTAGGAAACCCTCCACGAGGCGTTCCTATGCTTTCAAATGGAAACGCTTTTCCATTTGGTGTGCACTACCTTTAACTTCTTTGTTAGACTATCTCCTGCATCTCTCCAATGCAGGCCTTAAGACAAATTCAGTGAGAGTCCATTTGAGCGCTATTGCAGCATCCTTAAAACCTCTAAATGGACAACCTGTCTCCTCTCATCCTCTTATTGCAAGGTTCATGAGAGGCCTGACTCTAACTAAGCCTCCCATCCGACCTCCTCCGGTAGCATGGGATTTGAACCTAGTTCTAGGTCAGCTTATGAAGCCACCTTTTGAACCGTTGGTTTCTACCTCCTTGAAATTTCTTTCCTGGAAGGTCCTTTTCCTTATTGCAGTCACTTCGGCTCGCCGCATCAGTGAACTACAGGCCTTAGTGGCTCATCCACCTTATACTAGGTTTCATCATGATAAGGTGGTCCTTAGGACGAATCCCCACTTTATGCCCAAAGTGGTCTCGCCTTTTCATCTTAATCAAGAGGTATATCTACCTGTCTTTTTCCCGGCTCCTCATGCATCCAGTGCAGAGAGGAACCTTCATACTCTAGATTGTAAAAGAGCTCTTGCCTTTTACCTCAACAGGATTCAGCCACATCGAAAGTCTTCCCAACTTTTTGTGGCTTTTGATCCTTCTCATTTGGGACTTCCAGTCTCCAAACGTACACTTTCCAATTGGATTGCTCAGTGTATTTCCTTTGCTTACCAGAGTAAAAACATTTCTCTGGAAGGCCATGTCACAGCTCACAATGTGAGAGCCATGGCCACTTCTATGGCTCATCTTCACTCTGTATCCATAGATCAGATCTGTCGAGCCGCCACCTGGGCCTCGGTTCATACCTTCACAGCCCATTACTGTTTGGACAAGGACTCCCGCCGGGATGCCTTGTTTGGTCAGGCTGTCCTCAAACACCTGTTCCATACTTGAACAACTCCTGCCCACCTTCCCAGGATGGATGCCTGAGATCCATACGAAGATGGCGAACCCTTGGAAGGGGATCTCCCAGGCATCTTAGCTAGGGAGTCCCCATATGTGAGGACTTATTCCTGCTTGTTCCTGGAGATAGCACAGTTACTTACCTGTAACAGGTGATCTCTGGGAACAGCAGGAATTAGTCCTCACAACCCACCCACCTCCCCTAGGAGTTGTATCTTCTATCTATCTTCCTTTCCTCTCTCAATTGTCTCAGCTATAAACTCGAACTGAGGAGAGCTGGTCAGGAAGGCGGGAAGGCAGCGCGCATGTGCAGTGGGAGGCCCCAAAAGCTTCCTTTCTGGGAAGCTGGGGAGCTTTCCCGCGCAGGCTCCGTCGGTTCCGACGTACCCATATGTGAGGACTAATTCCTGCTGTTCCCAGAGATCACCTGTTACAGGTAAGTAACTGTGCTTTCTTCATACCTTATTTTTGTTTTTAATTTCTTCCATACTGCAACCATCCGTGATGTCAGACTTCCAACACCATTCGCACACACTTTTCACATTCCTTCCGCCACTGCAGGTAGTCTTCAACAGTCTTAACCGATTATATGGTGATAATCACTATGGGCTCGATATTCAAAAGGCATTTACATAGTTAACAGTCAGTTAACCGTGTAAATGTCTGCTAACCAGATATTCGACGGCACATACACAGGTAGTGCTGTCGAAATATCCCCGACTAAGTCCCCTATGCACCCCAGTGCTAGCTGGCTAGCATCAGGGCATGCCAGGGGTGTTCCGGAGCGGAGACGGGGACTGGCACTAACCGCGCAGCATCGATATTGGATGCTGCATGGTTAGTGCTCAGTGCCTATAAGATAGGCGAGGAAAACCTTTGCCTATCTTATAGGCGCTGAGGTTAATCACGTATCATCCAATATCGTTGCTGCATGGTTAACCTCGGTGGCTTCCGGGCAGCGCGGCCAGACCTGGATATTCAATTCTGTTGCCGTGGAAGTGAATATCTGGGGTTTGCGGGTGGGTGGGCAGGCAGGGTTAAGAGGCTACGGCGCTTAGCCCTGCCCATTTGAATATCTGGCCCTATCTGCTTATTCTCTGAACTTCTTTTTTCCAAATTAGATTTAGAACTATAGTTGTAAAGTTACATTCAAGTATGTTTGAAAGGATTATAATTCAAAAGCTATCATCTCGTGCATTAATTATTTTCATTATGGAACTGGGGATTCATCTTCATTTATCCAAAGTGTTAAAATTACTTGAACCAACAGGATTGCAATGCTTATACATTTCTTCGCCTTTTGCAGTTTGGCTAATGTCTCGGTCTCCCCTAGCAACCGCAGGCTGTATGCCCAAGCTGTCAAGTTTAGAATGTCTTCTAAGCCAGATACTGCTTTTGGCCAGATTCCTCCTGCCAAATTAATATATTCTGAAAAAGTGGGTTTTCATGTTTTTAATATTTTATGTTTATTATTATCCCACATATAATTTTAGTGCTTTTCTCCTTTTATTATGTATGTTCTATGGGTGGTTTTGTACTGCATTTCCTTTAACTCTGTGTTGACAATGTTTTTTATATATCAGTCTGTCCATATCTACTGCATTTCAGGTATTTTGCAATATCTGTAGTCCATGCTACAGCCAAGGAGATATGTCATGTCTAATTTTGCATTCTTATATGCATAAAGGATGAATTTGTCTGGTGCTGCTAGGCCTTGTCAAGTTTGTCAATAGCTTCCCTGTTTTATTTCTCCATCTATGTTATGTAACTTGTTTCCTAATTGTCCCTCCAGCAGTCCATTACATGTAGGTGTTCTCCCTCCACTAGCAGCTGGAGACTGAGCATGTCTGAATTCTAATGTCACAGTAGAAGAGCTCCCCCCTTAGGCTCCAGGAGTCTGTATCTCAGTCTCCAGCAGCGGGATAAGGCGCTTCTGCATGGCTGGGCTCTACTAAAGGTGCTTTGGCCTAATTTCTACCAGATTTAAAAAAGAAAGAGTAAAAGAAGAAATTAATGACAAGGAAAAATAGAGCGCAGGCCTTTTCAGCAGGATTTCCTTCTTTGAACTGGATATCACTGTATCAAACTATGTACAGATGTGGGCTGGCAGGTAGCAGGATCTGCCCTCCTTTTAGTACCAGGACCTTTGAGTGGGTCTGGTACTGCCCAGGGGTCAAATTATCTGATAGTCCAGCTTTCTTCCCCCACTCCGCCAGCTGGACAACCAAGCATTCCTGTGGTGAGATTTAGTGGGTTTGGTCCTCTCTGCAAGCATTTCAAGGTAAAAATGCTTCTGTGTCTTTAAGAATCAAAAGAAAGTTAAATAGAAAGCGAAACTGCCCAGCTTTTGTCTCTATTGGCAGCCAACGGTACTAGAGGAGGTTTTACCTCTAGGGCTGTTTATTCGCCGGTGGAGAGACTTAATTGCATTTGAGGGGAACTTTGGTGAGTGAAACATCTTTCACAGCAGGCTGTCTGTGTTTCTAGCGCCGTGGGGCTGTGCATGCGGCCAGCTCTTTCATTTTGTGCAGTGTGTAGGGGATCCTGCAGTTTGCTGATGGCAGGGGTCTGCCGGATGTATACAAGACAGAGGAGATCAGCAGAGCTTATTGTGGTAGTTGGGATAATGGATACTCAATCAGAGCCTTCAGGCTAAGGCTTGTCACTTTGTCAGACCCAAGGTTTTGACGGGAACTGCAGCCATTTCCTCCTAGGAGGCCATTTCCTCAGAGGAGAAAGAAAAGCAAAGTAAGAGACAGGTTCAGTCACTTTCAGCACCAGGGACAGTCAGCTACCGCAGATATGCCAGAAGCTGCATTTTTTCTGGATTGTGTTTTTGTTATTGCACAAAGCCTATTGTTTAAAACAGGCAAGCAGGGCAACACTTTGAATCTTCAAACACCAGTCAAATCCTCAATGGATCCGTTTTCTGATATCCTGGAGGAGGACACCCCACTTGTAGGGGATTCTCAGCTGCTTCTACGCGTGGTATTTTAAGCTATCTAGATGAGCCAGGGCTCTCCAATCTCCAAGGATCCCATGGAGGGGCCATCGGACCTCCCAGGGGAATCAGTACAAGCAGAGCTAGAAGAGGGCAGGATCTCACAGGGTGAGAAACCTAATACGGTGCATAGTTTTCATTGAGAGGAACTGCTTGCATTAATTAGTCACTTGCTGGCATCTTCTGCTGTGACTGAAGAACCATTGGAGGACCCCTTGCTGCAAGGGTTCAAATGTTTCCAGACCTCTTTTCTGGTTCACGGGGTCATTAAGAAGATGACTGAGGTGGAATGGGAAGTGTTGGAAACTGGCTTGAGAGGCGGCAGAGCGATGAGCCACCTGTACCTTATTCTCCAGGAGGAGAAGGAGCTCCTCAAGATGTCTAAGGTTGATGCATTAGTCTGCAGTGACTAAGAAAACCACCTTTCCTGTGGAAGGTGAGGCAGTGTTAAAGGATTTGCAGGACTGTAAACCTGAGATGCTCCTAAAGCAGGTGTTTGACACTTTTGCCCTGACCCTGCAGGCTTCAATTTGTGGGGCTTATGTGTTATCCGTTGCATCCAAGGCTTACCAGAGACATGTTTGGAGTCCCCAGCGGCAGTGCCGGAAGCAGCTATGCTGGAATCTGCCTAGGCTTATTTGGTGGATGCTTTTTATGTTTTGGTATGGGCATCTTCAGAGTCCATGGCCTCTGTCATTGTGACTAGATGCTTCCTGTGGTTGAGGAACTGGTTGGTGGATGTTTCTTCTAAGACTAGACTCGGTAAGCTTCCTTTTAAAGGCAAATTGCTTTTTGAGGAAGCGCTGGACAAGCTGGTCAAGGATCTGGGTAATACGAAGAGAGCCTGATTGCTGGAAGACTATCCCAAAGTAGGACAATGCCCTTAGAGGCCAGCCTAGGGACTATAGAAAATTTCGGTCAATGTTCTTTGCCCACTACCAGAGGGGTCGCTATTCTCATAGAGATCAGCCCTTTCAAGGCTACAGAGGATCCAATAGGGACTATTACTCTGTTACCTCTGTCCCCTCCAAAAAGCCCCAGTGAAGTGGGGCAAGCCCGAGCAGAGATGGTCCCTGTAAGAGGTTAGCCATAATAGTTCTATTCCGCCTAGGCCATGATTACTACCGACTAGTCGGTGCTAGAGATAATTCGAGACCAGTACGTGCTGGAGTTTGCTCGTCCCCTCTCCGAGGCATTCATGCAATCGCCCTGCAAGGCACTTTAAAAACAGAGGGCAGTCCAGGACACACTTATGCACTTACTAAGCCTTAAGGTGGTAGTGCCGATGCCACGCGACCAATGCAGATTAGGTTGATACTCCATTTATTTTGTGATTCCCAAAAGAAGAGTCTTTTTGCCCCATATTGGATCTCAAGCAGTGGAGGGATTCGGCTGGTTTGCATGAACTGGTTCCTGACATGGGTTGCATTTACTGAACTGGGCCGAAAACAACATCCTGATGCTGGCGCTGCATTGGCGGGAATCCTCCCACCCTCCAGTGGTTTGACGGCATCGGGGGTCCGTGGCACCGCGGAAGCCCCCGATGCCATCAAACCACTGGCTGACTGGGTGGGGGACTGGGCCACTAGGGAGTTGCTGCCCTGCAGTGGCCACCAGCCACCCGAGCATGCAGTGCCAACAATGCAAATGCGTGCCGTGCTGCCACCTGCTTGGTTCAAGCAGTGGCGGGATCGATCCGAACTGGTTTCTGTTCGGATCAAATCCCGCCACTGATCTCGAACATGTAAACCTGGCCTTGCGAGTGCTGCACTTTTGCATGGAAAGATTACTCTCGGTTATTCTCATGGTGAGGCAGGATGAGTTCCTGTCAGCTCTCAACTTCACGGAGGCATCCCTTCATATTCCAATCTGACCAGATCATCAACAATAACTGCGATTTACTGTTCCAATTGGACATTGAGTTCAGAGCATTGCCCTTTGGCCTAGCACAGCTCCGCGTACCATCACCAAGGTCATGGTAGTGGTGGCAGTAGCTCTGAGGCAAGAGAGGGTTCTGCTACCACTTGGACGACTGGTTGATCGGGGCAAAATTGAAGACTGAGGACGTAACCACCACTCAGCAGATATTGATGTTCCTGCAGTGGTTAAGTTGGGTGATCAATTTCACCAAGAGCAAGCTTGAGCTTGCCCGGAGTCTGATCTACTTTGGGGGCTTGGTTCAATACCAAATCAAGGTTTGTCTTCCTGCCTATCGAGCGGACGCAAAAGATTCGGCACCAAATGCAGAGTTTTCTAGCCATGACAGCACCCTTTGTGTGGTACTATATCCAGCTCCTAGGATCCATGGCGGCAGCCCTGGATTTAGTGCTCTGGGCACACTCACACATGAGGCCTCTACAGTAGGCTCTACTGTTTCAGTGGTCTCCACAACACCATCCTCTGTTAGTGAAATTCGTCTGCTGCAAACCAGGGTTCAGCTTTCCTGATGGTTTCAGCCAGCCCACTTTACAGCGAGGATGCTGTTGGAGTCACCAAGCTGGATTCTCATGATGGACCAATGCCAGTCTCATAGGGTGGGGATTGTATTGTGAGTCGCAAGTGACACAGGGGCATTGGACCCCGGAGGAAAGCACGTGGTCCATCAGTCAGCTAGAGATGAGGGCATTTCTGGCTGTCCAGTTCCTCCAGGCTAAATTTACCAGTGGGCAGTAAGAGTCTGTTTCGACAACGTGACCACAGTGCATACATCATTTGCCAGGGGGAGGCACAGGCAGTATGCCCTTAGCGGATGAAATTCACCCTCTGTTATGGGCAGAGGATAATCTCACCGTTCTCTTGGCGGCTCACATGGCAGGCAAAGAAAACATTCAAGCGGATTTCCTCGTTCACCACAGACTGGAGCCAGGAGAATGCAAGTTGAATGCAGCAGGCTTTCACAACATCAAGCGGTAGGGAGTGCCAATCATGAATCTGACGGTCTCCAGGTTCAATGCCAAAGCGAGCATATTCTTCAGCAGGCGCAGGGAGAAAATTTCAGAGGGACTCAACGCTGTGGTGCAAAGGTGGCCAACAGATGATCTGCTCTGTTTCCTCCATAGGCCCTCAAGTCATTTTCTTCAATGCATAGAAGCTGACCTTGTTCAGGTGATCCTCATTGCTCTAAATTGCCCCCACAGGCCGTGGTATGCCAATCTGCTCAGCCTATTGATAGCCAGTCCATGGCACCTTCCAAACAGGATCAACCTACTCTTGCAGGGTCCGATTTGCATGCCACAAGTGGATCAATTTTTGCTTATGGCCTGACTCTTGAAAGGGTGTGGCTGATGCGTAGGGGCTATTCTAGTTCAGTGGTAACCACTCTGTTAAGAGTCTGGAGGCGGTCCACTTCCTTGGCCTATGTATGAGTTTGGTGAGTGTTTGAAAATTGGTGTGCTGACGACAATTTGCAACCTTTCTCGTCCTCACTCCTGGATATCTTGGCCTTCCTACTGGCAGAGCTAGACAAGGGCTTGGCCTTGAACTCCCTGCGGGCTCAAGTGGCAACTGTTTCCTGTTCCTGTTACTCCTTGGCTGCTCACCTGATGTAGCCCACTTTCTCCGAGCAGTGAGGCAAGTGCAACCACCAGTGTGGTCAGTCATTCCTCCTTGGAACCTCAATCTTGTACTGTCTGCTTTAACGGACGAGCCCATTGAGCTTGGGCTTCTTTGAAGGAATTTACTCTGAAAGTGGTCTTTTTGGTGACTATTTGTTAGACTCAACAGATTTCAGAACTTCAAGCGTTATCCTGCAGGGAGTCTTTCCTGGTCATGTCCATGGAAAAGATGGTTTTGAGATCAGTGCCTTCTTTTCTCCCTAAGGTGATTTTGCTCTTGCATTTGAACCAAACCGTGTGTCTGCCAGTTTTTTCACTCCTTGCAGATTCTGAGAAAGATCATCAGTTACACTTAGTAGACTTGTGCAGGGTTTTAAGTCGTTATCTGAAGCAAATGGAGTCTTTCCATAAGTCAGATAGGCTTTTCAGCTTGTTCCCCACGTAAAGGGGAAGCGGCCTCAGTGGCTCACTGGGTAAAGGAAACAATTGCTTTGGCCTATTTGCTGAGGGGTAAAGTGGTGCCACGAGGACTTTGGGCACACTTGACCAGATCCTAAGTGACTTCCTGGGCGGAGCTTGGCTTAGTTCTGCCGGTGGTCATCCCTGCATATTTTCAGACGTTATCTGGATGTACAAGCATCTGGTGATGCGTGTTTTGGAGCCTTGGTGCTTCAAGCCAGACTTTTGGGTCCCTCCCAAAACTAGTTACTGCTCTGGTACATCCCACACCGACTGGACTGGAGGGATGATTAGGAAGGTAAAATTAGACTTTACCTGCTAATTGTCTTTCCTTGAGTCCCTCCAGGCCAGTCCAGGACACACTCTTTTAGGATGAGTACCTTTTTTATTTCTGTGTCTTAGATTTTAAAGGAATGGGTGTGTCTGGCTGTTCTCTGGGAAGAAACCATTAAGAATTACATAATTTACAGACTGAAGTCTTAGCGGTCGAGGGTCAGTGTTTTGGCAAGTATGACCCTGACATTGTGGTTCATCCCCACGTTGTACATAGTTTAGTAACTTTCTTACAGTGATATAGTTATTGATAAGATTTGTTTTGGTCTAACGACCCTGGGGTTATTTTCCTGGTTTAGTTTATGCTGTCTCAAAGTCTGCTTTGTCAATAGGATACTGACTCCTGGAGCCTAAGGGGGGAGCTCTTCTACTGTGATATCAGAATTCAGATATTCTAGGTCTTCAGCTGCTGGTGAAGGGAGATAACACACAGATAATAGACTGGACTGGAGGGACTCAAGGAAAGACAATTAGCAAGTAAGGTCTGATTTCACCATCTGTGAAAATGTATATGCTCAATAAATCATCCAAGTTTTTCTTTGTCTAACATTTTTTTGCTTAATTTTCATGGTCATTTGAGGAATGTAGATTTTACGGTACTGCTCTATAGTTCTTGTATTAGCTTTATGAATTTTATATTTGGGGTACACTCCATGAGAAATTTGTTCCCTTAGCACCACTTTTGGAGCTTTCCAATATGTTTAGAGGATTTTTTATTATTATTATTATTTAGTATACATTTGTATACCGCTACTTCCAGCGATCAGCAGCGGTTTTTTGATTACAGATTGGAAATTGTCAAATCATGACAGGAAATATTTGAGGTATAAACACATTGATTAGACAGGAAAGCACAGCACACAGAGAACTATTTTACAGGGAACATTGGCTATGGAGGGTTAAGTGGCTTGCCCAAGACCACAAGGAGCACCTGTGGGACTGGAAACCCCAGTCCTTCCGGCCCAAGGTTGCTGTCCTCTAGTGGGATTTGAACCCCCGACCTTCCGGCCTGAAGTACCTTGACCCAACCACTAGGCTACTCCTCCACTCAATTGTTACAATTCCATGACAAAAGTATGAAACAAGTAACTGCAAACTATAACTGTTGTCTAAGAAATGTATTATTTTTTATATGAAATCTTTAAATGGAGTAGGGTGGATCAAACTTATAGAAACTAAGTATTGCAGCTGGATACTAAAACCTATGGTCAATTTTTTTTAAATACCAGTTGTAATACCCCTTTCCCCACCACCAGCCTTTACAGCCTCAGGCACTGAAAGCATCCATATACAATTGCATGGTACAGCGAGCACTCCTGCCCCTAGTAGTGATGGCTTTCAGATTAATGGGAGTGATCCAGGACTGAGCTACAATCATTGGATTTAGAAGATGATTGCATGGATTCACTTTTGGATGTCAGTAGTTCCCAGTGCTGCAGGGGTTGGCTGTTGTCAGCCTCAAAGCTTTCACCTTTTTCCTAGGGCAAGTGACTGTTTTCCAGCAGAGAGAAGGAGATGGAGGAAGATATGAATAGTGGGAATGCTTAGTAGTTTGGAAAGAAATAATGGAACAAGAAAAACCTCTGAAAATGAGGCTCAACTGTTTCTAATCTCTTGTTTGAGATTTCTGATCAAAAGGAAGAAAATGAGAGAGAGAGAGAGAGAGAGAGAGAGAGAGAGGCAGGATGGAATACATAGACTTAAAATGCAAAAAAAAAAAGAAAAACTTGTACTGCCGGCTGGATCTGATGTGGGTATGGGAAAAGTCTGAAGGGTCAGAATAACTTGCTCCAAGAACTGCTGTTCGGGGACCCCCTATCTTATGTATTAATATTACCACTCCTCCTCCTCTTAGGTGAGTATTGTATGCAGAAAAAAAAACAGTACATCTACCCAGTCTCTAAAGCATTTTGTGTTGAATCATGTCTTTGAATGTTTTATTTTATTTTATTTATTTTTATTTATATTCTCTTATATACTGCGCTATTCTGCATCAGTGCGGTTTATTTATTTATTATTATTATTTATTTATTTATTTATTACAATTTCTTATATACCGCACTATTGTCAGCGCGGTTTACATACAACAAAATGACCATAACAAACTGCTTGGCTTCACATAGAACAGGAGTAACAACTTGGATAACATGTTTTGCTTTACAGAGAACAGGAGTAACAACTTGGATAACACGGGGGATGCAAACTGAACCAATGAGATTGAGTGCTGAGAATTTAGGGTGTTACATGTGTACAGTAGGGTTGAGATGTTATCTTGAGGAGGTAAGAGGAGAGGCAATTAGGTAGGGATTAGGTTTACATTGAACAAACTGAAATTACATTGAACAGGGCATTATAACTTGGAGATAACTATTTTACAGGGAACATGGGCTATGGAGGTTTAAGTGGCTTGCCCAAGACCACAAGGAGCACCTGTGAGACTAGAAACCCCAGTCCTTCCGGCCCAAGGTTGCTGTCTTCTAGTGGGATTTGAACCCCCAACCTTCCGGCCTGAAGTACCTAGCCCCAACAACTAGGCCACTCCTCCACTCCAGTTTTAAGTGTTTGTTAGTTGAGGATTAGCAGTGTATATAGAGGTGGTGGTAATGGCATCGGTATCCGCAGGGTATAGAAGAAAGGCAGCAGCTGTGGGAGAGGGATGATTGGCTGATTTAATATACGGGCTTTCCACCACTGCATTAAAGCAGTTTACATTCAACAGATTACAATAAAAACAAGCAAAAACAAAATTTCATTTATATAATACAATAAAATTCAATTACATAAATAAAGTTAAATTAAATTTGAATAAACTGAAAAGTTAAAAATATAACTACCGTATGAAAAACAAAATCTCCTTTAAATCAAGAATAAAATGGAACAATGAGAGTGGCTTTACAGACCAGAAGTAGTAGCAGCCATCTGAGTTGGATCAGAGGTAGCTACTGTCACCACCAGGGGGCAGTGTGCTGCTGATGGTGAAGAAATAGTTGTGCAAACTCGAATGGTAAAGCAAAATGTGGATTTATTCCCCTCCCGGGGTGGATTAATAAACAAGTGAATAGAACACAAGCAGAAACAAAAGTATTCCAATCTTTTGGCAAAAACACAAAAGGACATACAGCAATAACTTCTTGCTTCAAGGTAGGAACTTTAACTGTAGCACACAGGCTTTTGCTCTGTCTAGCGCAGAGATATTCTTTCAGATGAGACTAATGTACAGTCCATTAGGTCAGATATAGATGAGGATTCACTGAGAGAGTCCACTAACATGGGTTCCTCCTCACGTTCCAAACCCTCTTGGCTGAAATCTGCTTGGACATTTCCCTTTGGCAAGCCCTCACGGTAAGTTTCTCTGTTGCTATCTTCTGTTTGGGATAGAGGAACTCTCTGTCCCCTCTTGCTAACAGACTTTAGCTTGTAAGGCTTCTTTTGGGGTTTAAAGCTTACTGCCAGCTCCTCTTCTGACATATACACGTCTTCTGGCCAGTCTCTAAGCTTTTCTGACGGCTGTGAATACTCACTATTCAAGTAGTTAGGTTGGGAGTAGCTGCCCTGCCCCCACCTCTGGCTTCCTGTGTAAGGTTGCTCTGCATTCGCTCTACAAACACTTTTATTCCTTTTAACTTTCAATGGCTCACATTCATTCCCCAAGTCCCAGCTTCTTGTTACATACTTTTTAGCTACTGGCTTGCAGTTCCTCTGGTTAGGACGTAGGTTCCATGCTGCCGTGTCTCTGCAATCAGCAGGAGCTGCCCAGCTGGCTTCGGGTCTAGCAAGCTGCTTCCTCCTAGTGGATTCTGGGTATCTCTGAGGTTGAACGCTTCCTGGTTCAGACTCTGAGTCACTTCCTATACTGAAGTGAGAGATTCTTCCTGGTTCCTCTCTGGTAACTGCTGTAGGTAAGACAGGCTGTCTTCTCTTCCTACATTGCTCACCTTGTCCCAGGTTTCTCCCTCTCAGGGTTTGTTCCAAATCTGAGCTCTCTGACAATTCCTCTCCTCCTGACAACTCTTTGGAGGTGTCGTCCTTGTAATGCTTCCCCCTTGTGTTCCCTGCACTATCCTTATAAGGGCTGTGCATACTCCTCTCTACCAGGTGTGTGCTATTGGGAATTAGGGCGTTTCTTCTTACTACACGTTTCTCCAGACCTCGTGGCTGCCTTTGTTGTCGTTGCCACTGACAACAACTATCCACCTGGTCTGTTCTCCTGTCAGTTTTTGCACTGACATGCTGCATGTTTTGTATTTTAACAGTGGAAATTGGGGCTTCTTCATCACACTACACAGACCAGAAGAAGTCGTCATGGGGACGAAGCATTTGTGGTGACTACAGAGACTGGAAACAAAAATACCGGAAGCAGCATCAGCCTGGAGGGGCTGGGAACAGCAGTGTTGCATCAATAGGTGAGGCGAGGGAGAGATTCTAATAGTGGGGATTAGCGTGGGGGGGGGGGGGGGAGAGGAGACGACTGCTTTGGATTTGCTTGGGGGTTGAGAGAGATTTGGGACAGGCCAGAAAAAGAGAATAAGCTGGTTGGGACTGGCCAGAGAGGAAGAGAAAGTAACAGACTTGGGATTGAGAGAGAGAGTGGATCGTGCAGACTTGCAAGAGGGAGGAGAGAGAATGATGAGGACTGGCTTCGGGTATAGGAGGAAGGAGGGACTGGTGAAAAAAATGCCAAATGGGAGGAGTGGCCTAGTGGGTGGGAGGAGTGGCCTAGTGGTTAGGACAAGGTACTTCAGGCCGGAGGGCCGGGGGTTCAAGTCCCACCTGAGGACAGCAATATCAGAATGGAGGGACTGGGATTTCTAGTCCTATAGGCACTCCTTGTGGTCTTGGGCAAGCCACTTAACCCTCCATTGCCCATGTTCCCTGTAAGTATTAGCGTATGCGTGTGTCATATCCCCTCGTGTTAAATGTATCTCCCAATTGACCGCTTTGACCCGGTGAAAAGCGGTATATAAATACAGCTAAATAAATAAAACAGGGAGGGGAAGGAAGATAGAGGGCTAGTGCACTGAGGGAAGGAAGTCCGGGAAGTGTGGTGGGAATGAACAAGGGGGGCCGTGCACTTCTTGGAGGTTAATAAGATGTCCACACAGCCAAAAACGTTGGGCATATCTGATGTACTGAATGTGCAATCTTTAAAGAATAAATACATTTTAATACTTAATTTAATATGGCAGTGTACTCTTAATATTGTTTGGCCAAGCATGGCTTATGGAAGGCAACATATATTTTTTATCAAGGCTTGCCTTCCAAACTTTTTGTAATGTGAACTCTAGATTGTTTCAAGGAATTGTCTCTACAATGTGTGGATGAAATATCGTATCCATCCTATTATGAAAAAATCAATGTGTGATCCAACTGTATTATCACACTCTCTCTCCAAGTTTCAAATTCATCCTTTGTTTTAAAGATTTCACAGAAAGTGTCTGATCACCTAGTGGATTTTGGATGCCAGGAAACAGTCTTCCATATTGTCCTTCTAGACTAGTCCAGAAAAGTGGGTTGTGTTCCCCTACCAGAAGATTGGTGGAGACATAGAACCAATGAAAAGCCCAGGTTTCAGTGACATCAGTCCTATGCCTCTATTTGTCTCAGCCACCAGAATTCCTTTCAGTATTTTTTTGTCTCCAGCAGATGGTGGATGGATTTTCTCCTTTGTAGAAAATCTGAGGATTGAGAGGAAAGTAGATTGATTAAACGCTCGTGAATGATTAGCTTGTGTGTATAGAAAGGTAACTCACTTGAGCGCAATGTGGGAAGCTCTACCAGACTGCAGTCTTTTAGCGTGCATTAGGAGGAGGGAAAATTGGTTCAGCTCCACACTCTTATAAGAACCTGTTGACAGCCACAATTTGGAAAGATCTGGGCTCAGATTACCAAAGATTGTTGGGTGCTCGACACCATTCAGTTCAACTATGTCCTGGAATGCAAAGAGCCAATTCTGGATGCTTTCATCATTTCCCCTTGTGTGTCTGCAATCAAGAGCGCCATTGTGTGGACCACCTTGGACAAGTTGCTACACCTGAAGGCAGTGATGTCTATCCCCCCGGATGAGCGAGACACGGGCAAATACTCCATCTGTTTTGTGGTGCCAAAAAAGGATTGTTCCTTCTGGCCCATTCTGGACCTCAAGGGGGTCAATGAGCACTTGCACATCCTATGTTTTTGGATTAAAATCTTGTGCTCCATGATTCATGTAGTGCGCTGAGGGGAGTTCTTGACGACTTTGGATCTGGCTGAGGCGTATTTTCATATCCTGATCAGATGGATCAGCAGATGTGTATGCGTTATGCCGTTCTTGGCTCTTGCTATCGGTTCGTTGCTCTCCCTTTTGGGCTACCCACTGCCCCAAAGATATTCTCCAAAATCATGATGGTGGCAGCTGTAGCACTGTGGTGCCGAGGGATCTGTGTCCATGCCTATCTGGACGACTGGCTCATCTGAGCCCATTCCCCTTTCAGAAGCGACTGAGATGCGTCCCAAGTGGTGTCCTTTTTTAGAAAGATTCAGCTGGGTGATCAATCGGGGGAAAGAGCCAGCAATTGCTTCTTAGTCCCTGGAGTTTCTGGGAACATATTTCGACACTCGAGTGGGCAGAGTTTTCCTGTCAGAAAAAAAGTCAAGACTATTGGATTGCCTGGTTCTGTTCTTTGCGCAGCAGACTCCCAGAAGTCTGGGATTATCTTTAGCTCCTCTGATTGATGGCAGTGATCATAGAGATGGTGCTGTGAGTACATGCTTACATGCGACTGCTGCAGTGGTTCTTGTTGACTCTGTGGTCCCCGAGATCTCAGGAGTTTGAGTGCAGGCTTCTACTCCCGTTGATGGTGAAGGCTAGCCTGCGATGGTGCCATTTGTGGAAGGGCATACTGCTGGATGAGTTCTCCTGGATCCTGCCGATGACTGATGCCAATCTCTCGGACTGGAATTTATTGCCAAAACCATGCAGCCCAGGGCCATTGGAAGGGCAGGAAAATGGTGTGGCCCATCAATTGCTTCAAGGTGAGGGCCATCAGATTGGCTCTTCTGCGTTTCTGGCCCCTGGTTGAGGGCCGAGCGGTTCAGTGTTTTCAGCTAGCACCACTAGGAGTGGTTTGTCAATCGGCAGGGTGGCACAAGGAATGCCAGGGTAGTTCTGGAGATGGCTCGCCTGTTTGCTTGGGCGAAGAAGAACCTCCTAGCCTTATTGACCTAGAATATTGGCCGGGTGGACAATGTGGAAGCAGACTTCCTCGGCAGGTACTTTCTGGATCCTGGAGAGTGGGAGTTAAGTCAGGAGGCGTTTCAATTGATTCTGTACCACTGGGATCACCCCGAAATGGATTTGCCACTTCTTCAGTCACCACAAGATGATGGGGTCAGAGGGCATCAACGCCCTGACCCAGCCTTGACCATGTTTCCTTTGTGGTCCCTAGTAGGACGTGTGCTTTGGCGTCTAGAATGCCACCTGGACAGGATTGTTCTGGTGGTGCTAGATTGGCCAAGGAGATCATGGTTCAGAGACCTGATGCAGCGCCTGCAGGTGCCTCTTCAGTTGCCTTTGTCTCTGGGTCTATTGCAGCAGGGATTGATCGTCCTGGAGGACCAGACTCCCTTCTCACTTATGGCATGGCTCTTGAAAGGCGACAGCTAGCGTTTAAGGGCTGCTCTCCAGCAGTAGTCTTTACTCTGCTCGCTGCCTGAAGAATGTAATGATATGTTACCTCTTTCAGCAGTGGTGTGCCCGCACCAGTTGGCTTCTGAGGCAGCCAAGGTGTTCTCCCTGATGGACTAGAGAAGTGCCTTTCCCTTAGCTCCCTGAAAGTTCAGTTCTGGCCTGTTTCTGGGGTTTGGTGATGGGCAAGCCTCTGACCTTGCATCCAGATGTCTCATCTTTTCTCCAGGAGCTTCGGCATCTGCATCCTCCCTTCTGGTCTGTGATCCCTTCCTGGGATCTCTCTCTGGTGCTCAGGGCCCATGATGGTGGCACCCTTTGAGCCGTTGAAGCATGCTACCTGAAAGGATTTGAAGCTCAAAACAGTCTCCTTGGTTGCAATTTGTTTTGCAAGACAGTTTTATGAGCTGCAGACTCTGTCTTGCAGAGATCCTTATCTTTCCTTTTCAAAGGAGGCTGTTTCCATTCGGTCTGTGCCTTCCTTCTCGCCTAAGGTGCTTTCTCCCTTTCATGTGAACCAGATGGTCTGCCTGCCCTCCTTCCCGAAGGAGCAGTGTCAGAGGAGGGATAAGGATCTTTGCCTGGTGGATGTCTGGAGGGCACGCCTCCAGTACCTAGAGTTTACAAATTCCTTTTGTAAGTCCGACCATTTTTTTGTGCTGTTTGCTGGCCTGCGCAAGGGTAAAGTGGCGGCCAAATCGACTTTGGGGTGCTGGATTAAGGAGATCATTGCCTTTGTGTATCTGTTGTGGAAATGGCTGATTCCGGAGGGTTTGCACACCTATTCTAACTGAACACAAGCATTTTCATGGGCGGAGTGAGCTCAGTAGTCCCTGTAGACATTTGCCTGTCAACAACGTGGGCATTGCTTTCCACTTTTGTCAAGCATTACTGCTTGGATGTCCACACAAGGGCAGACAGCCTTTGTCTCCAAGCTGACAGGTGTTCTCTGCCATAGGGAGAATCTCTTCAGGGAACAGGTTGAGGAGAAAGCTGGCCATATTGAAAAACAGCATGTTGTTCTTGCCAAGCTCTCTGAGCATGCCTCCCATCATAGGAGGTACCACAGGGGAAATCAGGAAAGTCTCATTTATTTATTTATTTATATTTCTTATATACCGCGCTATTATAATCAGTGCGGTGTACAGTTGAACAAAATATACTACAATGCAACAGGGACATTGAGTATACAATGAACAGGGGAAGTAAAACATGGAAGTAACGGGGGGGGAATTAATTACAAATATAGTACACTTTTATGTAGGAACTTTACCCTCATTACCCTCGCAGGTGTAGGTACTTTCCTGGGCCCCAGACCTCCTAACACAAGCAGGCCTCCTTGCCAACAGCAGCTTCAAGGAAAGCCTCAGAAGGCCCGAAAACCTTCTGTCTGAGGAAAGGCTCACTCTTTTTGCCCAAAGGTAGCCCCTCATAACTTCAGAATTGTTCCCTGAAGTGCATCATCTTGACCATCTGCAACAGGAACTGCTTCAGAGAAATCACCACCCTCTTTTCAGATCTCGCGATCGAGCTTGTGCCACCAGAGCAAATAGGTTGGTGGTTTTATTCCAGGTGCTTCCTAATCCCCCAAGAAAATGAGGGGATACAATACCATCATAGACCTAAGAGATCTGAACCTGTACTTGGTAAGAGAAAAGTTCAGAATGATTTCTCTAGTTATTCTGCTTCTTTACCTCCAAAAAGGAGATTGACTGTGCTCTCTGGATCTCAAGGATGCCCGTACCCCCATACAGATATATTCCATTCAGAGGACGTAACTCAAATTCATCCTCGGGGGAAAATATTTCCAAAAGGCAGCACACTGTACTGACCTGGCCTCAGCTCCTCTCGTTTTCACAAAGTGCTTTGCAGTAGTAGCAGCTTACCTACAGATGCTGGGAGTGTTTGTCTTCCCCTATCTTGACGCTTGGCTGATCAAGAGTGCCACTTCAGAAGGAGTCCAAGAATTAACATGATTGACCATTTGGGTTTTGGAACTACTAGGGTTCATGGTAAATTACCAAAAATCCCACCCAACATTTGGAATTCATTGGAGCCTTGCTCAACATGATTCAGACGAGAGTCTTCCTGCCACACGACCGATTTCACAAATTGTCAGCACTGGTGCGGGAAACTCAAGTGAGTCAGCAGGTTCACAGATGTTGACTATACTAGGCCATGTGGCCTCTACAGTGCATGCCACAACCTTGGCATGCCTTCAGATGACCAAAAAAATGGTCTATATCAGCGATGGCGAACCTATGGCACGCGTGCCAGCTGTGGCACGCGAAAGCCTTGCAGCTGGCACGCGGGAAGGTCCACAAAAAAGAAAAAGCTGGCTCTGACTGCTGCCGCGGACGCGGCAAGGGCAGAATGCAATGTCCCGCGGGGCCCCCTCCGCTCGCTAAGCCCCTCTGCAAGGGCTTTCAGATTCGCGAGGGAGAGCGTCTCCCTCGCGTCTCTGTTAAGCCCGCAGGGGCTAATGGGAGATTTCCCATCAGCCCCTTCGAGGGACTGATGGAAATTTCCCCGTAGCCCCTGCGTGGTTAACAGAGACGCGAGGGAGACGCTCTCCCTCGCGAATCTGAAAGCCCTTGCAGAGGGGGCCCCGCGGGACATTGCATTCTGCCGCGGCAGCGGCAGCAGCCAGAGCCAGCTTTTTTTTTTGTTGAATTTGCCAGGGGGGGGGGGGGGGGGGGGTTAGGACTGCTAATGGGCTAGGGGGGGGTTAGGACTGGTAATGGGCTATGGGGGGGGGTTAGGACTGCTAATGGGCTGTGGGCTGATGGGGGCTGTCTGGAAATCGGGTGATGGGGGGTTAGGACTGGTAATGGGCTATGGGGGGGGGGTTAGGACTGCTAATGGGCGGGCGGGCGGGGGGGGGTAGGACTGCTAAGGGGCTGGGGGGGTAGGACTGCTAATGGGCTGTGGGCTGATGGGGGCTGTCTGGAAATGGGGTGATGGGGGGTTAGGACTGCTAATGGGCTAGGGGGGTGTTAGGACTGCTAATGGGCTGGGGGGGGGTTAGGACTGGTAATGGGCTGTGGGCTGATGGGAGCTGTCTGGAAATGGGGTGATGAGGGGTTAGGACTGGTAATGGGCTATGGGGGGGGTTAGGACTGGTAATGGGCTTTGGGCTGATGGGGGCTGTCTGAAAATGGGGTGATGGGGGTTTAGGACTGGAAGTGGGTTGATGGGGGGGCTAGGACTGGTATTGGGTTGGGGGGTTGCTAGGACTGGAAATGGGCTGATGGGGGGCTAGGACTGGAAATGGGCTGATGCAGGGACTAGAAGGGAATGGATGCTGGGTGAGGCTGGAACTAGAAGGGAGCTGATGTTGGGGGAGGATTAGAATGGGATGGGGCTGGGAGAGTAAAATGGAGAGGGGAAAAATATTTTGTGTGGGAGGGATAAAAAATCTACAATTGGCCGGGTATTGGGAGAGTAAGTGGGGATTGAGGATGGAGGGGTAAAATTTGAGTGGATGAAATAGGAATGAGGAAAGAGCAAAAGGAGAAAGATTAGTATGTTAAAGCGGATGTAGAGAGAGAGAATGGAAAAAAAAAACTAGAAGAGAGAAGAAAGGACAAATGGACAGCAGATGATGGAGAGTTAGCAGAAAACATGAAGAAACCAGAAGAAAGTGGCTGGAGCAATTGCAACTGTGTAACTGAGCTGAGGTATTCTGTTTATGTAATTCCTTTTTGACATTGCCACTTGTTCTCTTTCCCCAGTAGGTCATGTATTGTTATTCTCTGAAATGTATTGGTTTAATATTTGCAGTGTTGCCTTTTGATAGGTATGGTATGGTGCTTTGTGAGTCCTGGTAGTGCTGTTAGGATACGGCGGGTTTGCTATTGGTTCTAAATGGGCAGTGTTTGTAGTAGTTCCTAATGTGCCTGGCGGTTGGCACTGGATTATAGTAATGTAGAAATCTTTTAGTCTGTCTTTATCCATACACTCATTAAGAGACATGTTTACTAAAAGTTAGTGTATGTTAGCATTATGCAAATATTTATGCAAATTGACGTGCTGGCACTTTGAGGAAATTCTTTGGTTTTGTGCGGCAGTTTGGGCACTCGGGCTCAAAAAGGTTAGCCATCACTGGTCTATATATTCCAGAGTAATAATACCGTTAGGCAAAAATAATTTCTAATTACTCTGATCTGATGGAGATATAACACAATTGATCTCTAACTTCCCAAATAAGTTATCTTAAGTAGTTAGCCAAGGGTCTCAGACTTATAGGAGCTACGGCAAAAGCTTATTGTACCAAATGCTCCAATTTGCATCAATGACCCAAATGACTGGTTTTTTTGTAATTTTTCACAATAGTATTTTTTAAAACCTCTTTTTTCAAAAATAAATAAGTCAGGCTTATCGTTTTTTAGGAAATCCCAACGCCAGGCACAGCGCTGCTACGTTTCACGAATGAATCGTTTCTTCAGGGGTGAATGCTCTGACTTACACAATCTTCAACTGTGAACTAGGGAAACAGATGTAAATTACTCCATTTGATAATCCATGATTCAACAAACTATTTCATGAAGAAATACATAAAACATCTCTGCAGCAACATAGTTTTTTCAAACTTTAGAGGTTTTTAACTCACTCACCACATTACGTCCCCATTGTTGAATGTTCATATGATGAAAAAAACGCCGCGCATGCGGCTTGAGCAATCGTTTAGCCCTTTTATTGTCTAATTCAACTCGCTCCCCTCTAATCACAACTGCTTATGTACACAGGTTCCAATCTATCTGAGAATTAAGGCCTTCGGGATAAACAGTTTGTAAAGTAAAGATCCAGCATTGTTCTTTATAAATTAATAACTGATCTAAGGATTTTCCTCCACTGCCCTGTGACACTCGTTCTATACAAAAGCAGCGGAGTTCAGTAAATGTATGATTATGGGTAACACAATGTTCCACGATTGGAGCTGTCATAGTTTTGCAGCGCAACCGGCTGCGATGTTCCGCCAGTCTCACCTTAAAAGCTCGTAGTGTCTTCCCAATGTACAGCAGTTGACAAGGGCATTGAATAGCATAAATGACTTGTGTGGAAGAACAATTTGTGGAGTGCCGTAGATTATAAATCTTTCCCTTATTGTTGAATGAAGTGAGTTCCCAATTGACTTCACATAGAGAACACTCACCACATTTAGTGTGGCCTCTAGGGGTTGTTAAACCGATCTCATTTAGGATGGGCACAATTGTAGGGCAGAGAATCTCCTTCAAATTACGATTGCGTGTCCAAACACACCGTATGTGTTTATCACGTAATGCAGGAATGCTACGAACGACATTCTTATCTGGTACCTAAAGTGCATAAAGATTTGTATAACCCACCTGGGAGACCTATCGTTTCAACACGAGGGTCTCTTCTTGAACCACTATCCATTTATTTGGATTCTTTTTTGCGTCCTTTGGTTCCCCGTATCCCCTCGTATGTAAGACACCATGCATTTTTTACAGCTGCTTGATGTACATTCGAGCATGTGCTCTGACCCTGATCTTTGGTTGGTAACTCTCGATGTAAGCGCTTTGTATACCAACATCCCGCAAACACGGGCATATAGCGAAGTAATGTCAGTATTACGGGATCGTCCTGACATGTCTGAGCCACAGTTGGCGCTTTTAGATAAAATTACACGATTAGTGTTATACCATAATTATTTTCAGTTCAATGATCGTATTTATCATCAAAAAATTGGAGTTGCAATGGGTGCTATGTGCGCCCCATCTGTAGCTAATATTTTTATGGCTACTTTTGAAGCTGATTGGCTTACTCAGTCCACTTTATATCAATATGTTCGGTTGTGGTGCCGTTACATAGATGATATTTGTGTTATTTGGTCAGGTACGTTATCATCTCCACTAGATTTTATTAGTTGGCTGAATACAAGAGAAACAACTATTCAATTTACTTGTGCCAATAGCCAAGAGAAAATGACTTTTTTGGACGTGGAAGTCACTAACGGCAATGAAGGTTGGGTAACGAAGGTTTTTTGTAAACCCACTGACCGTAATGCACTACTCCATTATGATAGTTTACACCCGCGAAAGTTAAAAGATGGTCTTCCACTTTCTCAATTCCTCCGGTATCGGCGGAACTGTACTGATCTTCAGGAATTTAAGACTCAATCTAACCTGTTGAAAGTTAAATTATCTAACAGGGGTTATCCACAACGTACTATAGAGAAGGCTTATAAACGTGCCTTATATAATCATCGGGAAACATTATTGATCCCTAAATCATCAAAGATATCTGATACATCTATTAATCTAGTAACTCCATATTCTCCATTTAGTAACGCTATAGCGACTATTATTAAACAGCATATGAATGTCGTTCGTAGCATTCCTGCATTACGTGATAAACACATACGGTGTGTTTGGACACGCAATCGTAATTTGAAGGAGATTCTCTGCCATACAATTGTGCCCATCCTAATTGAGATCGGTTTAACAACCCCTAGAGGCCACACTAAATGTGGTGAGTGTTCTCTATGTGAAGTCAATTGGGAACTCACTTCATTCAACAATAAGGGAAAGATTTATAATCTACGGCACTCCACAAATTGTTCTTCCACACAAGTTATTTATGCTATTCAATGCCCTTGTCAACTGCTGTACATTGGGAAGACACTACGAGCTTTTAAGGTGAGACTGGCGGAACATCGCAGCCGGTTGCGCTGCAAAACTATGACAGCTCCAATCGTGGAACATTGTGTTACCCATAATCATACATTTACTGAACTCCGCTGCTTTTGTATAGAACGAGTGTCACAGGGCAGTGGAGGAAAATCCTTAGATCAGTTATTAATTTATAAAGAACAACGCTGGATCTTTACTTTACAAACTGTTTATCCCGAAGGCCTTAATTCTCAGATAGATTGGAACCTGTGTACATAAGCAGTTGTGATTAGAGGGGAGCGAGTTGAATTAGACAATAAAAGAGCTAAACGATTGCTCAAGCCGCATGCGCGGCGTTTTTTCATCATATGAACATTCAACAATGGGGACGTAATGTGGTGAGTGAGTTAAAAACCTCTAAAGTTTGAAAAAACTATGTTGCTGCAGAGATGTTTTATGTATTTCTTCATGAAATAGTTTGTTGAATCATGGATTATCAAATGGAGTAATTTACATCTGTTTCCCTAGTTCACAGTTGAAGATTGTGTAAGTCAGAGCATTCACCCCTGAAGAAACGATTCATTCGTGAAACGTAGCAGCGCTGTGCCTGGCGTTGGGATTTCCTAAAAAACGATAAGCCTGACTTATTTATTTTTGAAAAAAGAGGTTTTAAAAAATACTATTGTGAAAAATTACAAAAAAAGTCATTTGGGTCATTGATGCAAATTGGAGCATTAGGTACAATAAGCTTTTGCCGTAGCTCCTATAAGTCTGAGACCCTTGGCTAACTACTTAAGATAACTTATTTGGGAAGTTAGAGATCAATTGTGTTATATCTCCATCAGATCAGAGTAATTAGAAATTATGCCTTCAGATGAGGCAAGCTGAGTGGACTGTGAGGACTCAAGAAACCCAGGCCACAGGTTGACTCGGGGATAGTCTGTGTGTTACCGCCCCTCTTGTTCGGTCATTACAATGGTGGACAATGCACCACAGATGGCTCAAGAGTTTTCTATTCCAAATTGCTTCATACCAAAACGTTCTGACGACAGGCGCATCTAAGCTGGGGTGGGCGAACTCATCTCAATGGGTTGCGTACCCAGGACAATTAGTCCATCCATGAAAGTCTCTATCAGTTCAACATCTTGGAACTAAAAGCAATGGTGAATACTCGAAGTGCTTTCTGAGATCGACTGGCCAACCAAATTATTCTGATTCAAACAAACAATAGAAGCTGGGGAGTGTTCCCGCACGGGGCTCCATCGGGGATGTCGCCATATGTGAGGATTCATTCCTGCTGTCCGCGGAGAACACTTGCTACAGGTGAGCAACTACCTTTTATATCTAGTTGATTACAAATGGTGACTATAGTCTCCCATAGTCCTACCCATACTGTCTCTTACTGGGTTTTGGGTTGCCACAGGTGTCTCCTCTCTTCCCCCATCATATTCAGTTTTTATCTCTCGTCTCTAAATTGTCTATTTATTTAGCTTATATACCACACCAAAGTATGGTCTGTGGTGCACAACACACAAAATTACAAATTAAGTCGTCAGATTAACTCTACCCACATAAGAAATAACATAACACCCACCCACCGTAACTATCCCCCCATGCTGAAATATAAAACACACCTATCTAAAGCACCAGTGGCCCATCCTAATCTCTTACACCTAACAAAGGGGTTTTCACTCCCTCCCATTTGTCCCTTAATATCAACCTACACCCAGAAGATTAAAGCAACAATCAAAACAGAGAAGCTACCAACATCAACCGCTTTCAGAAGTACACCAAAACAAATAGATTTTTAACAACTTTCTAAATCTTTCACATCCTGCTTCTGATGCAGCTCAAGGGGAAAAGCACTCCAGCATTATGGACTTTGCACTGAAAAAGCTCTGTTTCAATAGTTTCTTTATCTCCTAACATCTAATCTTTTCTTAGCTCTGGTTGTAGCAGGGTGGTCTTGAATTCAGAAGGGCATGTTTTATTTATTTGGAAGCATTTGCTCTATTGCGTTTCAGACAGTGACCTGACAGCATGGCAGTTTACAATAAGGTGGCAGTGGCACAGAACATATAAAGTAAGACATAGGTAATGAACACAACTGTTCTGTCTTTTCAATAAATATATGCCATACAGAGGACCTTCTACTGTATTACTTATTGTCTGTTTTCTAGGGCAATCTAGGTTAGAGGAAACACTGCCAGGTTCCACTCTGGATGGTGTACTTAACCCTCCTTTCGTTTTTCAGGGGTACTCTTTTATAAAAGAGGAACTTCCTCTTTCCTTCCATTTTCGCCATAGCTCCCGGCCTCCTTGGTGTAACCTCGGTATTAGTTTTCTGTCACTCCCAAATACATCCCTCAGGTCTCGTTAATTGGCATCTAAAGATTCTAGTGAATATATGTACATCAACATCTTAGCTCCACACCTTTCCTTGTTCTCCCTTTTTATGATTTTACAGTAACTATTTAGAAATGCATCATGTGGTTCGGTCTGTATGTGATAGAGCAGCTAACTCCTTCTGCATGTTGGCAGTCATCCTGCACGTTTCTTATCTCTGTGCACATCCTCCTCTGCACTTGCTTTTCCCTATTTGCTGCACTATTCTGTTCTAGTCTTCTGTCCCATTCGGGTAGTAAGCTGGTTAGTTATAGCAGCTCCACAGCTTCTAGTATGGATATAGGTGGTGAGTTACACAGTAGATCGACCAGTTCCTTGCTCCCTCCCCTTCCTCTTGATGTGGGAGCATTAGCAGATCATATGGCAACATGGATTCACCGGTCCAGTCAAGTTGGACCATGGTATCAACTCTACCACTTTTTTTTAAAATCCAAGCAGTTCTGACACAGCTCTTCTGCATCTGGGCAGATGAGAGGACACAATAGCTGTTCTACTACTGCTCTTTTGACTTTTGTTTTTTTACTTAATGTGCATCATAAAATTGACAAACCTACACTTGGCGTGAGGCTTAGTCTGGTACTCTTTTAAAAAGCAAATTCCTTGACTGAAGTTAAATTTTACACATCAGTCTGATGGATTTTGCCAATACAAACCCTCATTCTGCCATTTCCTTCCAGTGTTGTGAGCACATTTAAGAGAAATTAGAGAAGAACTTTTCACCCAATGTGTAATCAAACTCTGGAATTCGTTACCAGAGGATGTAGTTAAAGCGGTTAGTGTAGCTGGATTTAAGAGGTTTGGCTGGATTCCTGGAGGAAAAGTCCATAAACCATTATTAAAGTGAATGGGGGAAATCTTCTGCTTTGTCTTGGAACAAGCAGCATTGAATCTGTATACCTTTAGGAAACCTGGCAAGTACTTATGACCTGGATTGTCCACTGTTGGAAACAGGTTACTGGGCCGGATGGATCACTTGGTCTGACCTAGTATGGTATATCATATGTTCTTAAGAGTGCTCAAATGAATTATTTTAACAATATACCTCCATTTTTGTCCTTTATGGTTTTGGCTGCTTAGGGCATTTTATGTATGATTTCTTTCATTTAGGGAAAATATTCTTAGCCATCTTTTGCCATTTTAGGAAGCTTGGTTTGAGGAAATGTCAGAATGCTGTTCTTCCACTATGAAAGTATTTGTCTCTCATTGAGAGCAGGATTGTTAGTATAAGTGAGGAAGCATGTGGAAGAACTCTAGTATCCGGGCTGGAAGGTGCTGGGTATGTAAGTACAACTTCTGGAAGAGATCAGTAGCTGGTGGTGCATGATTTGATAAAGAGGTGATTTAGACTCAAATAGCTGCGCTAAATGTGGATGGAATCCATTGCCCATCCAAGAGGAAGAAATGGCTAGCACTAACTATGAGGAGATAGCAAGAAACCTACTTCACAAACTTAGAGCATGTACATTTGAAGAGGAATGGGTTAGGGCAGTGTGGATATGTTCTTATAATAGGTGGCAGTAGGGAGTGATCACATTAATACATAAGCAATTGGCCTTTGACGTAGATGAGCAAGTGAAGGACCCAGAAGGGAGGTATGTGTTGGTAGTAGGGTGGCTATTGGGGCAGAAGGTTCTTCTGAGAAATATTTATGCACCAAATGTGTACTCTAACAATATCTATGCTCATCTAATAACAGAGATGTTGTGGAGACTCTTAACATAGTAGTGGTTAGGGAAAGAGACTGTAAAATTCCAAAAAAAGCCAAAGAAGGAGCAGTCTCTCCGAATCTATCTTTTGAATTCACAATTCAATTTATTATTTCTAGTATTTAGCTTACACGTTTCCAGGAGAAGATCATGGTGAGTTACATTCAAGTGCAGTATGTATTTCCCTGTCCCCAAAGGGCTCACAATCTTAAGTTATTAGATATTTGGAGGGTTTTGTATCCAGGTAGCATGAATTTCATGTCTACTGCTGAATAACTTATTTGGTGAGAATCAGACAACCTTCTAGTAGAAGAATTCATGTTTTCACAGGTGAGGGCTGTGGATATAGGCGTAATCTGTGTGTTGGACACCAAGCCCCAGTGTCTTTGGAACTGGACTGGGGAGAGAAGCTGAGCAGAGCCTTTAGTTGGAGGATGAGCTCGGGACTGATGAAAGAACATATTAGAGCATTTGTGAAAGTGGTAGACAGAGTATTTGGTAGTAAATAGTAATCATACATGGCATCTGCCAAAAAAGCTGCTGCTGATTCCAGAAGCATCAAAGTGTTATCCTGTGGGAGTGACTGGATTCAGTGGAGCAGGACACAAGCTGTAAGCTCTCAGCAAGCTACTGTTTGGAGAATAAGGAAGGTAGCCAAAAAATGGCCAGAGGATGTAGTCACAGCTGTTAGTGTAGCTGGAAGGTCTCAACCTTGCAATCTACTTGATCCTTAAAGGTTGCACCACCCTCTACCAGAATGGCGGTGCACTTAAGTCACCTATGCATCTACTTGGGGCAATTGCATCCAGGCAGTAAGATCTCCTGAGGGAGAATTCACGCCCCTTTTCAACAGGGTGGCAGGCAAGTCCCATTCTGTGCATATTATGCTCTTCAGGATCTTCAGAAAAGGAAATGTCCTGGAGTGTTTTCTGACCACCTTCAGGAAAGGATGCACCTGAGGCTCCTGCTGTGCTGATGTAACATCCAACAGCCACAGGGTAGACAAAACTTGGTCATTGCCACTAGTTCCTCTTTCCAAAATAAACGAATGAAAAGAGAATCATCCTGGTCATCTAGTACCCGAGGCTCGATCCTCTTCAATGTGGAGTCAGTCACCATCCGAAGCCCCGGAACTAACTCATCAAAGTATGATCCTTAGTACAGAAGAGCTGATCTGACTTCCCTGAATCTATCCTTTTCCAAGGGCGCTTCTGCAGAGGGTCCCTGCCAGGCCTCTTCTCGTTTCGAAGGGCTTCCCTCCAAGCAAGAGCACCCAGAGGCAGTGGGTCTTAATTTACCATGCCAGAAGGATCATGCGTGTTGAAGTAAGGTAAAGATTTTTTAGAAAATAGGCCAGAAGCTGGGAACTCTCCATCATCCTTGGCCGTTTCTCTAGTGGGGGAAAGGCCAGAAACCAGGGAATCCCGCTTGGCAAACTCTGGTAGGCTGAGCTTCAAAGAGCAAGCGGAGGAATCCTGAGCAGGGGCGCTGTCTCTTTCTCCAGCCAACCCCATTGCTGCCTGCAGAACTGACAAGATAGAAGAGAAGTCTGTGTTTACCAGCTGCAGAGACACATCGCAAGGGGTGAGCAGAAGCCTCAATGCTAAGAAGGCAGAGGGAAGGCAGTAAGGCAGTGTCTCCTACCAGAAGACCAGTGCCTACACTGAGCAAAACTGTTTCCTGAAGCAAGTTCTTCCATTCCACCAAGGCATGCTGGTGTAAGCCACACTTATAGCATGTACAGCAGAAACGCAGAGCTACCATGCATTGTGGAGAAGGTGCTCAGTGCACACATAGCATATGATGAAGGCATGCATATACCATGCGTGCCGACACATACAAAAAACACATAATACCACGGCTGTCAAAGTGGGTTAACGCACGTCCCAGACACCAGTAGCACACATCGACAGTGCAAGAGCAAGATGGGAACCAACTGGAGAGAAAGAAACACAATCACCAACGGTTCTGCTCCCATATCAGACATTTACCCCATTAAGTAGCCAAAGTCGGGGGCTCCGACAGGCAGCTTTAAAGTAAGCATAGATGAATAGATTTGGTATGGAGAGAGGAAATTTTAGATCTGGTATTTGCTCCTGGGAACCCAAGCAGCAATGGTGCTGGGCTCCATGCTACTCTCCTGCAGCCTCATACCTCTTGAAAACTTCATACACTCTTTGCGGAGAGCCAGGGGAGGGGAGGAGGAGAGGAAAGGAAAGGAAGGGGCACTGAGACTGTACTGGGCTCAGGTTCTTGATCCAACAAATCTGGCCATTCGACCACCCTTAACAGGATAAGGATGAGGAACTGAACAAACACCTGTCCTTTTCTGGCAAACCCATGAGGAGCACCATTGTTAAGGGTGATCCAACTATACCTTCCACATCGAGTTTAAGTGAGGAAGTCTCCCCTAAGCTAAATCAATCTCTTTCCAAGTTTTCACAGAGCTGCTGAAATGTGTCCATACTCTGTTGGAGACAGAGAAATACTGGGGTTGTATATTCCCCTAGCTGCTCCAGATAATAATGCAGCAGGATGATGTCATCAGAAACCTTTGGATTTTTCTCTGCCTCACTTCTGCTGGTTGGGGGACACAGCTTACTTGTCTGGATTGGCCTAGCAGGACGATATGGAAGCAGCCCATGTTTCCACATATTCTTCTGGCACTCTACGATTCCCAGCATCTCCACTTGCATGGTCTCCATGACCATCACTGAGAGGGAGTGAATATCTCCATCCACTGTTTGAGCATAACACTTCCTCACTGCCAGTAAAGGCAACCCTGAAAACAGCTATGCCCCCTTATTGCCTCTTGCAGATCTCCTTGCAAAGGTCAGACGGATTTTTTTTGTCCTTTTTTGTAGGCCCACATAAGGGTGAAACAGTCATATCTTAGGCCGCTGGATAGAGGAGATGATATCCTCAGCCTATTTGTTGAGATGATTGGGATGATCTACTATGATCTCTTATGCTATTTTCTGCGGTTTGGCCCTGCAGCCTACATTTCTCTTGGCAGACCATCTATCTGAAGGGTGTTCTGTATATGGTTGGTCTTGGGACGTTTAGCTTGTTGCCCTTGTTGAGGCTTCTGAGGTTAGGAGTTCTTTTCCATGGCTTGGGTACAAATATTCAGGTTATATGTCCCTAGCTGCTCCAGATATTGCAGGATGAGGTCATCAGAAACTTGGATTTCGTAGCCATTCCTTTGCTGCTTGACGCTGAAAAAATCATCTGTGTGTGTCTGCCTGCAGCCTGGTATTGAAGTGGCTAACACTGCTCTCCCTGGGGACCTATAACAGCTGAGCTGGTGAGCTACTGTGTTTGGAACCCTTCCTTTGCTGCTTGACGCTGAAAAATCATCTGTGTGTGTGTCTGCCTGCAGCCTGGCATTGAAGTGGTTAATACTGCTCTCCCTAGGGACTTATAAAACTGTCTCTCTCTAGCGCGCAGCTGGTGGCGTGCACTAAGGGGCGTGTAACAAGGGGCATGTTATGCCCCTTGTGAGCCCCTTAGGAGCACTGAGGAGCGTGGGATGCCAGTTTGCTAAGAAAGTGTGTGGTGGTGTTTGTAGTAAGTATCTTAAGTATAGGCTATAACACGATGCCTGGGAAGCGGAAAGTGAAAGGCAGCAAGACTGTGTCAGGGCTGGGCCCTATGGACAAACACGTAGTAGTAAAGACTGATGTTTTAGAGCAGGCCAGGCTGCAGTCATTTTCAGGTGAGGGAGTCTCTGAGCTCCCTGGAGCGGACTCCGCCCCCCTCTCCCTCCTCAGCCGATTTTGCAAGACTCTCCTCATGGGGCTGGTCTGCTTTCTTTTTCTGGTGGCCTCAGTGATTTGACTCCTTGCCCTTCTCCTGTGCAATGTAATTTGGATCAGGTTTGTTCTTCTATAGTGAATTCTACTGTTTCTTTAAAGGATGTTTTGGCAGGTTGTCTCACGCACTGAGGCCCTTCTCACTACTATAGAATCTCAATTTTGTGTATTTTCCCAGGAGACTACTGCAAAATTTCAACAGGTGGCTGCCAGCCTGGAGACCATGGAGAGAGAGGTTTCCGGCCTGAGTTCTCACTTTCTTAGATTAAGTTCAGCAGGCTCTTCCTTTATTAAGGATAGCCAGCTGATACACCAGAAGATGGAATCTCTGGAGAATACTTTTTGTAGTAAGAATTTGTATTTTATTAATTTTTCTCAGACTCGTTTGTTATCACCAGAGATCCTGTAAAAAAAATGTTACAGAAATTTTGTTGTTACCTGTTGCTAATGAGATTGTGATTTCACGATTGTTTTATATTCCCGATAAGAGTGCGGCCTTCCTAGGAACAGGAGGGGGAGGGAATCCTGGAGATTAGCCTGGAGTGTGTTCTCTCAGCTTTTCTTGAGGATTTGCGCGATATTATAACTACTAGAGCTACCTTAGTTGTTTCCCTTTGGAATGATGGTGATAAAGCTTTAATAATGAGGAGTTATTTTCGACCCAGTAGCATTCCTTGTGGCCTTGGGCAAGTCACTTAACCCTCCATTGCCTCGGAAGAAAGGCCTGGCAATCTACTTCCGGTGACACTGCCAAGAAAACCCAGGAGCTTCTGGGTCGCCAGGAGTCGGGACTGACTCAAAGGCACACATTGCGTTTGCATTTTCAACATAAAAATGCTATTTTTTGTGGTGGGAAACTTCAGATTTTCCCGAATGTCTCCAGTTATCCAAGTCAGAAGGAAGGCTTTTTTGCTTCTTAGGTCTCGGGTACTGGGTCTTTCTGGTACCTCTTATTTAAGATTTCCCTGTAAGTGTCTTGTTACACTGCTGGGGATGAAATCTGTATTTCTTGACCCTTCTCACTTGGAGAAACTTCTGGTTAGTAAGGAAATGATTGCCCCTGTGGCTGAGGAAGGTTGAGGGGTTTTAGAGGCCTTGTTTTTACACAGTCTCTTTTGGAGATTTAGTTTGCAGCTTTTGTGAGACTATTGTCTCTTGTTTTCCTTTACATTTGTATTTTTCTTTTATTTAGTCATTGCTCCCTTGATGTGGGCTAACTTCCATTTTTTCTTATTTTATTTTTATTTATTTAATGTTTTTTCTATACCGCGCTATTTGTCATCAGTGCGTTTCACAAGTAACAAAAACGCTCTATGTAGGAGGTCTACAATGAGCTTACAATAAACGGGGCATTTAACAGGGTTTTATTACTTTTTGGCATGTTTTAATGTGTACTTTATGGAGATTTTCCTTTTTCTTTCTGTGTTCCGTTGTTGTATAATTTCAAAACATTAATAAATATATAGTTACAAAAAAAAAAAACCTGGATTTTTCTGTCTCCACCTCTGTTGGGGAACACAACCCACTTGTTTGGACTGGCCGAGCAGGACTCAAGGAAAGGACATTATCTGGTAAGTAATATGTCACCTTTTTTACACTATGCGGCACATGGACCTGAAACAAATTAAGACTTCAGACTCAATGGAGTGGAGTAAGGAGGGGGAGAGTGCAGGATGGGGAGGGGAAGTGAAGCATGTGAATGTTAGGATGAGTGTGAGGGGTGTGGATGGGGCAGAAAGATTCTTAATTAAAAAAAAAAAAGCAAAACTGTCACTGAAATGAAATAGGAACTGAGCATGTATTGATTATATGGTTTATGGAAGTACGCTGAAGACAGTTGGTGGTTCACATTGTTGTGTAATGTTAATGTAATAGTATGTGCTGGCAAAAATTAAATTAGAAAACAAAGAAAGCTTTTGTCTGACATCTATCACTTTTAATTGGCCAGAGTCAGTATTTTGAAATTGTCCTACTTTTTAAGCAGTCCGAGTAGGCAAATGACTTCAGTTCATGAAGAAAGGCGGGCGGGGGGGGGGGGGGGGGTGGTTGATGTCCCAAAGCCAGTTCAAGGGCAGGATGCTAAGCAGTTGATTAAAGAAAGAGGAGCAGAGCAGTGAGGGCTGGAACAGGGATCATTGAAATCCAAACAGGAAATACAGGAATAATGGCTTTTTAAGAGCATTCTAAAATAGTAGCAATGGAGAAATATTGTCAAGGACTTGAGCAGGGTCCAAATCAAAAAGTCAGTTTGAGGAAATAAGATGAAGGTTGGATTTGTCAGACAGGAACAAGGAGAAAAGAGGATGGATCATGGAAAGGTTGCTACAAGCAGAAGTACAGTCACTTAAACAATGCAGAAGGTTGTTACAAGTTGTACTGACTGCAGACATTTCATATTTTTCCTTTCATGTGTCTTGTTGCAAGGGTTATTGGGTAAAAGTGATGTCACTGCTATGGGGAACTTTCTGCAAATAGGGACTAGAGTCAGCAGGAGCAGGTAAGGAAGGTGGCAGTCATGGTGGTGGGAAGGAACATCTGAGAAGTACCACTAGTGTCACTGAAAATTGCTGGAAGACTTGAGGAATGGTGGCTGGAGGTCTGGCGGAGAAGAACTCAAGGAGAGACGGTAATAATGGATAGAGGCGTGTGGTTGGTTGTGAGGAGCCTGAGGCATGGTCAGAGCAGTATATGAGGTACTGTTGGTTGGGGAGAGGAGTAGTAGGACGTGAAGAATGGCAGCAGCATGGAATGAATTAATGAGGGGAAATGAGCAATGCTGATTGGGGGCAAAGTTGTTTGGAGTGACAGCAGGAAATATAAGCAGAGTGTGAAAAAAATGAGGTGTCTAAAAAAGGGAGGCATTTGTTTATACCACAGTATTTATTTTGAGGGAACAGCATTTGGAATACAGTATATCCTGACACTGGTAGAGAAATGTAGGCAAGATGGCTGCAACAGTGTGGATCCTGATGCTTAGAAGTGAAGGAACCCTCCCTCCTCAGCAATTATGCTGTGTTCCCCTCTGTCCCCTTCTGATAGCATGTCAGGACAACTCAAGAATCCTTTTGAGGACTGCAGACACACCTGAGAGTCACACTGCATCTCTTAATGACCAGCAAGGATTGACACAGCAGCAGTAGCCATCTTTCTGTCCCCCGTCCTGAGGACATTCCCGTCACAACCCACTGAGGCCTATCTTAATCTAAAGTAATGGGGAATCAAAATTTTAATTCTCCTGCATCTCAGTTTTGTAGTTTGAGCCATGATGGTTGCTCCAAAATGACTTTTTTTTTCTGCTCGGTGTTTTTTTTTTTATTTAAAAATGAGGTAAGGTGTACAACTCTGTGCAGACGTTTTCCTTTAAAAGAACACAACTGAAATGTTGCAGTGTTCAGGATCATTGCTGGCACTATTTTCATATAATTCTGACTTAGTAGTTTTTGCTACCCTTTATTTATATTATATGTCGCATCTCATGGAAATCATTGGTAATCTAATTTCTCTTAGGCCTTGAAAGGTTTTTTTGAAACATTTGTTTTCCCTTATTTTCCAGCTAGTTTTTTTCTTCCTACATGACAGTATAGAAGCGAGGCCATCTGGCAATGGTAACTACATCTCCTCCTAGTGGCTTACCAATTTTGTTTGAAATATCGATACACAGCCTTCAAATATTTTTTTTCAAGAATTGCAGCTCAACATATCCATGGCATACTCATCTTTTGGAATAAATGTTTATTTTATGAGTTCATAGTGAGACTGACACAGCCCATCAAATATAAAATTAACTCATCTTGGAAGCTTTATCTTATACATAAATGAAAAGATGTATTCCTATTACAATATGGTTAGAAAAAAAATTGCTCTAGAATATTTTCCCATGGCCTTTATGTCATCTGAAGTCGGTTTCCTCCCTCCAAGAGTGCCAGGCTTCTGTTTTCTGCTTTAGAAGATTCTAAAATTACTTTCAACACCTTTTGGAATAGTATGGTTCATTATAAATTGGCCTTCGATTTGGAGGCAAAGCAATGGGGAAGCTGCCTTATTATCTTGGATCAAAATACAAATTTGTTATGGAAGAACTGTCTTAATGTTAGCAAATCAACAGTTTAGCCCATTGGTTCTTAATGTTCAATGTACATAGGGGTTTTATATGCCCTTACAATACGAAGTGCACTATTTGTTTGCATTGTACTACTTTCTGATATCTCTTGAATTTTAGCTCCACACCTTTGGAGTAGTAATTTAAGGCAATTTCCATTTCATCCTGCTAGATCAGTCCAGACAAGTGGGTTGTGTTCCCCTTACCAGCAGATTGGTGGAGACAAAGAATCAATGAAAAGCCCATGCTTCAATGACATCACTTCCTTTCCTCCTTCCACCTCAGCCACTAGAGGTCTCTTCAGTATTTCTTTGTCTCCAGCAGATGGTGGATGGAATTTTTCCACTCTGAAGAAAGTCTGAATAATTAAGAGGAAAAGATTAATTTAAATGCTCGTAAATGACCACTTTGAGGGTGACTTTCACTTGAGCGTGATGTGGGATGCTCCACTAGACTGTGGCCTTCTCAGTAGCCATAGGAGGAGGGAAAATTGGTTCAGCTCCACACACTTATCATAAGAGCCTGTTGAGCAGCCAAAATATTGGAAGAGTATAGAAGGATTGGAAGAATTCAGCAGCCTCACACAACCTCAGCCCTCCCCCCTCCTCTTCTCTTTCCTGAAGATTGCAGAAGGCTCTCGGAGGAATCTGCCTGCCAGCCACCTTAAACGCAGTGCTTGCAAACCCAGCAAAACAGTTTCAAGGGAATAGAGCCTCGCCTCGCATGGATTTCTGCCTTGTCATTGTCCTTGTTGGAGGTTCACGATTCCATCCATCTGGGTGCAATTTGGAGTGGACTGTTAGTGCCGTTTGGGGGGTTTCTGCCCTTTTCTACATTTGTTGTTGGCATTTTTACTATTGTGCACCTGGCAGTCGCATGGTTCTTGCATGCTTTCCACCTAAGCAGCTCCAATGCATGTTCCTACCCAACACCCATAATGCGCATTGCTTTGTAAGCGCTGTTAATGTGCACCTGCCAGGCCACTGCAGCCTTAGTGTGCGCTGTTGTGATACTTGCCTTAACTCTTTATCTTCTTCCAGGAAAAGTTGTTTGGCCTGTGGAAAACGAGGTGCACCTTCTCCAACTTCTGGACTCTGCTCTTCTTGAATGGCAGCTTCTAAGTCATCCCTGCAGGGCTTGCTTCCCCCTCTCTCAGCCAGGGGATGCAGTTTGTCTGGCCTTGCCTACCTCAGGGCAAGCAATAGCAGATGGCACTGTGGGTTAGGATGACCAGTTGGCCAGAACATCTGGTAACAGTGCTGTGGGTCACTCCCTGTCCTCTAGGGGATCAGCAGAGGCTATGTCCCCTGGTGTAAAGGGGTCATTTCCACAAGGAGAGCTTCTGGAGTCCAGATTGTCTTCCCTGGAATTTTTTTTCCTCTTTATAACAGGACTGGCCATTCTGGCATGGAAATTCAGACTCTGCGGCCTCTGGGCTCCCCCAAGCGCAGTCTCGTGAAGGGCAAGCTGAGAGTGGAAGCCCTGTTCAATTGCATATAGCTAAGTATCCCCGGTGAATGGTGCACCCTAGAGATGGGGATCAGCTGGGATCTGTCTGAGATTTGGACTGAGACTTGAATTCAGATGCCTCTGTTCTGAGCTCTGATGTGGACAAAGTAGTACACTCACCTTCTGAGTATTGTGAAGAGATTGGTTTTATCTGTCTGTTCCGGAATGAGGAACTGGCAGCATTGATTACCAGGGTTTCATCCACCTTGAGCTTGACAGATGCATGGACGAGGAGCTGAAAGTGCATTCCCTCCTGTAAGGGGTATGGAAATCCACTACTGTCTTCCTGTTCCCAGAGGTGATTAAGGACATGATCCGGCCGGAAAGGGATTCCCAACTCCCCGCCTAAGGGGGCTAAGGGTGTTTAAGTTGTATGCTGTCCCAGAGAAGAAGTGCGTTGATATTCTGAAGGTGGATGCTCAGGTCACAGCAATTACCAGTTGGACCAGAATCCCCATGGAAGGTGGATCAGCTTTAAAGGATTCTCTGGATTGAAAGGTGGATTTGTTGCTGAAGAACCAGTTTGCTGCAGTGACTGCCATTCTTCATTTGGCAGTATGTGTAGGCCTGACGTCTTGAGCCCTGCTTCAGTGGCTTCAGTCTCTTGCACCAGTTGATACTACCCCCTCTTTTGGAGTCGGCTATGTCCTTCCTTTCTGATGCCATGTACGACTCGATGCGTCTAGCGGCCAGGGAGTTACCTGTCAACAGTGATATGGCATTGGATTTGGCTCAGACACTGTGCAGTGGACGCATCTTCCAAAGCCCAGTTGACTCAACTGGCCTTTAAAGGAAAGCTGCTTTTTGGGGTCGATTTGGAGGTGTAGTTTTGGTACATCCCACTTGTCTGGACAGGTCTAGCAGGATAATATGGAAGGTGAAATTTTACATGCCAGTTAATGTCCTTTCCTTGAGTCCTGCTAGACCAGTCCAGGTGCCTCCCCTGGAAATGTTTGCTCTGTTCTTCTGTGACAGTACCCTTGGGTCCGCTGTGATTTATATACTTGACACTGCAGGTCCATCTTCTACTGGCAGCCTTCTGTTTATGCTTTCCTATACATTATTCTCTACGTTTTGATTGCTCATTGTTGCCCATGTAGAGGTTGTGTGAGACTCACCATGTTCTTCCATATGCTTTGGGATAGATTCTGAAGAGACTTCTGGTGGCTGTGGCACATAGAGGCATGGGAGTGATGTCATTAAAGCCTGAGCTTTTCATTGGTACTTTGTCTCCACCAATCTGCTGGTAGGGGAGCGCAACCCACTTGTCTGAACTAGTCTAGCAGGACTCAGAGGACATTATCTAGACGTAAAATGTCACCTTACATTCAGGAATGGTAGGTATTTCCCTACCCTTGGGGGGTCCTTGCAATCTAATTTTGTACTTGAGGCAACCAAGAGTTAAGTGATTTGCTTTAAGTCATAAGGATTGTCTGTGGCATTTGAACCATGACTTTGCTGGTTCTCAGTCCGTTGCATTAAATCACTAGACTAGTCCTGCACTCACTAATTCCTTTAATAGGATAGTGGTACTGTGGCAGTCTATAATTTGACAATTTCATAGAGGCACAATTTACAATGTTCCGAAGGCTTTTCTGATAGCCTTTAGGAGATATAAAATGCACACTTAATTAAAGGAAAACTTGCACTCATTCGTAATCTCTTGGAAGACCAGACTGTTTAAATGTGATCTGACTCAATGAAACAAAAGAATCCTTGTTGGCTCCTCTATCCTCCTGGGTTTTGCTGTCACCAAGCCAGCCATAGACAACTAGTGAAAAGTGTAACTCTTCTGTTCTGAGATGCCTTTCCTGTTTCTAGGGGTAGAACACATCAACTTGAGGACATCGTGTTTTTATTTATTAAGACTGTTAAACCATGTAGGCCAGGCCCATGTGTTTCATACATGCACCAGATGTGATGAATTTAGCTGATGTGGTGTCAGTTTCCTAGGTTATCTTGAGGGATTGAATATCTTATCTCCTCTACAGGAAAAGCTCACAAGCTTTTGTCACTGTAGCAATTTGGATTAAGATCAAACTGTGTCAGAATGCATACATAGTATTGGCTAGATTTAGGTTTTTATCTTATTGGTAGTGATATTTCTATGAATATCCCTTTTACTGATATGATCCTTGTTCCCTGGAAGGATCATCTTTAAATTACACATGACAAGGTTGCTGCATTTCTTTGAAGGTATGGTTGTAAAGTGTATCGGGCATTCGAAAAGATTTACCTTCTCAGGTACAGGGGCAGAAGTGGCTTCTTTTTAAAATAGCTCTGGCTATAAGTGCATAAAGGTTTACATATAATACCATTTTGCACATTTATTAAAACATGTGTATTCTGCATATCAAAAATTTCTAAGTTGATTACAACAACCACCCACCGCAAACAAAACCAAATAATTATGAAAGTTCCCTAAATGCAGCTTCAAAAAATATTGCCATCACACTTTTTAAAAATTGTTTTTGAAAGTGTGAATATTGTCTCCAGTTGTACTTTGTGATAAGGAAGCTTATCATAGCTCAGGAAGGAGCTATAGAAAAGGTGAAGTGACTCTGAACAAGCAACCTGTCAGTTCTCCAGGACCAAGCAGGAAGTCAGTCCTCACTTATGGGTGACGTCGGCGCCGACGGAGCCCTCGCGGAGCAATTTTCCCCAGCTTTCAAAGAAAGCCTTTGGGAATTGCAGCGCGCATGCGCGGTCGTCTTCCCGCCCGAGGGTGCCATCTTAGCCAGTCTTCTTTTTTCCGCGGAGCCCTACAGACGTCCCCGTCTTGTCCCCGCGAAAAAGTTGATTTTCTTCTTTATTTTATCCTTTTTTCCTTCGGTTCGACGCCGATCTTTTTCCCGCCCGGACTCGCGACGCCGGTCACGAGTCCTCTTGCTTTTTTCGGTTTTTCTGACTTAGTCAGCTTTCGTTTTCGGTTTTTCCCTGGCAGCCCGGTCCTTTGACCTCGCAGGGGCCCTTTTTCCCCCGATGGCTGCCAGTGGGTTTAAGCGGTGTGGTCGGTGTGACCGAAATATGTCACTAACTGACACACACGACTTTTGCCTCCGCTACCTGGGCCCGGATCATGAGGAACTGATCTGTGGGCCCTGCAGCAAAATGTCCTCAAAGGCGTTGAGAAGTCGGCGGCATCAGCGTGAGAGAATCTTCGCTGACCCCAGCCGTACCCGGACCTCCGCGTCGAAAGGCTCCAGCTCGGACCGTCGCCGGAGTTCCTCCGACTGGGGTTCTCCCTCCGGGGACCATCGTCGGAAGGTGAAACCCGCGAGGGCGGCGTCGGTGGACGCTCCTGGTTCCGCGAGGGCCAGGTCGCATAGCCCCGACAGCCGCCCCGGGTCCTTGGAGAAGGAACACATCCCGAAGCGACCTCGCCTGGAGTCGGAGATGCCTGCCCGGGTAAGTCCTGTGGTCCTTCTGGACTCGCCTCCGCGACAGCCGACGTCGGGCCCGACGCCGTCGGGGCCCGAGTCGGGGCCTGCTGGGTCACCTGAGCTCGGACTCAGGTTGACGGCCTTGGAGAGCAGACTGTCTGCCTTCATGGACCAGCAGAGGGCACTGCTCGCTGGCTTCGCTGGCGCCGCTGCCCCGACCGCCGGGACGTCGACGTCCAAGTCGACCCCGGAGACCGAGCCGATCCTCGAGTCGATGAGAACTCGAGTCGATCCTCGGTCGAGGTCACCCTCGGCCTCCCGTTCGGGACCGAGGTCGCCGACGCCGACTCCCTCGGCGTCGGGGCGGCTGGCGCCGCGCCCTGCCCGGGCCGACCCCACCGAGTCCTCGTCGGAGTCGGTCTGGGAGTCTGAGGAGGAAGAGTCACCTGATTCTTTCCGGACTCGGTGTGTCCCATCGGACTCACCGGAGTCCGAGCCTCGGAAGCAGTCCCCCCCGGAGGATGCCCGGTTCTCGGACTTTGTTAGGGATATGGCCAAGGCTTTGGCCTTCCCTGCGGATCCCGAGGAGGAGCCTCGAGCCGAAGAGCTCGACGCCCTCCAGTATGACTCTCCCGCGAGGGAACACTTTACTGTACCGGTTCCTCCTATGCTGGAACGACTACTCTTCCGCATGTGGGAGAGTCCGGCCTCCTCGCCGGTCCTGAGCAAGCGGGTCGATTCTATCTATCGGGTCCGCAAGAGCCCTGGCTTTCAAAAGGCACAGCTGCCACACCATTCCATGGTAGTGGAATCGGCCATGCATCGTCTTAAGAGCCAGAAGATGCACTCCTCGGTGCCTCCTGGAAGGGAGGCCCGTAACCTGGATGGCCTTGGCAAGAAGTGTTTCCAGGGCTCTATGCTCGCATGTCGTGTCCAGACTTACCAGCTATACATGGGCATGTATCTCCGGGATCTGGCTAAAGAGCTAGCCGGATTCTCCGCTGGTCTTTCCGAGGAACCCTTGCGGAGGTTCCTAGCCTTGTCCACTGGCATTCGGGAATGCTCAAAGTTCATGTCCCGAGCAGCCTATGATGGCTTTGAAGCATCGGCTCGAGTGGCCGCAGCCGGCATCGGTGCCCGCCGACAGGCTTGGCTTCAGTCGTCAGACCTTGAGCCCTGGGTGCAGGACAAGTTGGTCGATGTCCCCTGCCGAGGCGAAAACCTCTTTGGCAAGCCCATGGCGGAAAAGGCTGCGCAAATTGAGACTGAGACTCTCACCAGGACCAGGCTTTCTAGGAAGACCTCCGCCCCTTCCCAGAAAAAGAAGGGCTCGGGGAAAAAGTCCTTTTACCCGAGGAAGGCGGCTGCCTACAAACAATACCCCCATTATCAGGCCCCTGCAGCTCCCCAACAGGGCCAGCAGGCCAAGGGACGGGGTAACGGGTCCCGTAGGCAGCAAGCCCCCAAGCCTGCACCACCAGCCCCTGCTCAGCAGGGTGGGGGTTTTGACTCACACAGCATAGCCTTTCCCCCCCCGCTGGTTCCTCCCAGCACCGGTGGCCGGCTGGTTCACTTCGCCCACAGGTGGTCCAGCATCACCGCAGATGCCTGGGTGCTTCAAGTCGTGCGAGACGGCTATCTTCTCCACTTCCACCAGGTTCCTCCCTCCTATTTTCCGGGAGAACCTCCGCGACCCCCTCTGCACAGGGAGTTGCTCCTTCAGGAGTTAGCAGGTCTTCTGCAGGAACAGGCGGTGGAACCGGTGCCACACCACCTGAGAGGTCAAGGCTTTTATTCCAGGTATTTTCTGATACCAAAGAGAACAGGGGGCCTCAGACCCATCCTGGACTTGCGCAACCTCAACAAGTTCCTTGTGCGGGAGAAGTTCAAAATGCTTACCCTTGGAATCCTTCTGCCCTACCTCCAGCAGGGAGATTGGCTATGCTCCTTGGATCTAAAGGATGCCTACACGCACATCCTCATCCACCCAAGCCACCGCCAATACCTAAGGTTTGTGGTGGCAGGAAATCATTACCAGTACAGAGTACTGCTCTTTGGCCTGTCCTCCGCACCGCGAGTCTTCACAAAATGTCTCGCGGTCGTGGCGGCCCATCTCCGGCTTCACGGCCTCTATGTCTTTCCGTACCTCGACGACTGGCTCATCAGAGCAGCGTCCGCTCGGGAGGTCACCGACGCCACGCGCCGCACGGTGACTCTTCTGCAGCACTTGGGCTTTGTTATAAACTTCGCAAAGTCCACTTTGCTCCCCTCACAGGATCTCGAGTTCATCGGCGCAAGACTGCACACTCCTCAGGCGCGAGCATACCTACTGCTCGACAGGGCTCAACGGCTCATGGACCTAGCCGACCGCTTTCGCAGCCAGCCCCTGGTCTCCGCCAGGCGCTTCCTGAGACTGCTCGGCCATATGGCTTCCACCGTCCATGTGACCCCCAATGCCCGCCTGAATATGCGGTCTGCTCAATGGTGTCTCCGCCAGCAGTGGCGACAAGCCACAGGCGGCCTAGCAGACCTAGTGCGCGTCTCCGAGCCGCTGATCTCGTCTCTTCGGTGGTGGCTCCGGCAGCCGAACCTAATATTCGGAATGCCTTTCCAGTCACCTCAGCCGACCCGGGTGCTGACCACCGATGCATCCCTCCTGGGCTGGGGAGCACATTGCCAAGAGGCACGTACTCAGGGCCTCTGGACCACGTGGGAGTCTGCTCAGCAGATCAACTTCCTGGAGCTCAGGGCGATCCGCCTTGCTCTCAAGGCCTTCTCCCACCTGACTTCCCACCAGTCCGTCCTTGTCCAGACGGACAATCAAGTGGCCATGTTCTACGTGAACAAGCAGGGGGGCACGGGCTCCTTCCTCCTCTGCCGGGAGGCACAGAAGCTCTGCTCTTGGGCCGTCAGTCACGGCATTCTCCTCAAGGCGGTTTATCTCCCGGGCCAAGAAAATTGCCTTGCGGACAAACTCAGCAGGGTCCTCCAGCCGCACGAGTGGCGTCTGGATCCCTTGGTAGTTCAGAAGCTCTTCCTCCGGTGGGGCCTCCCCACGGTGGATCTCTTTGCCAGTCCTCACAACCGGCAGCTTCCTCGCTTCTGCTCTCGTCAGCCGCACCCCCTTCGGGTTGCGGCAGACGCCTTTCTGATCTCATGGTCGGGGAGCCTTCTGTACGTTTTCCCTCCCATCCCGCTAGTCTCTCGGACTCTTTTCAAGGTTCTCCGAGACAAAGCCTTCATGATCCTGGTGGCCCCTCGCTGGCCCAGGCAACCGTGGTTTCCGCTCCTGCTGCAACTGGCGGTGGAGGATCCAATCCCTCTGGGGGTACAACCGGATCTCCTCACTCAGGATCAGGGGTCCCTACTGCACCCCAACCTCAGGTCTCTCAACCTCATGGCCTGGCTGCTGAGAGGGTAGTCCTGGCTCCCCTTCTCCTGCCGGCGGAGGTGGAGGAGGTCGTCTTGGCTTCGCGACGGCCTTCTACCCGCAAATGCTACGCCCTTAAATGGCGTCGCTTTGCGGTCTGGTGTACCCAACAGTCTCATGATCCCTTCTCCTGCCCGGTGTCGGTGATCTTGCAGTACTTGCTGCACCTCTCTAATCTGGGACTTAAGTCCAACTCCGTCAAAGTTCACCTCAGTGCTCTTTCAGCACATCATGTGCCGGTGGACGGCAGACCTCTCTCCAACGACCCTCTCGTAGCGAGGTTTCTCCGAGGTCTCCTTCTACTTAAACCACCTCTGCGCCCGCCAGCGCCTGACTGGGACCTGAATGTGGTTTTGCAGCGGATCACCTGTCCGCCTTTTGAACCTATGGCTACCTGTTCTCTCCGTTTTCTGTCTTGGAAAACACTGTTCTTGATAGCCCTCACTTCCGCTAGACGCGTAAGTGAATTGCAGGCCCTCGTGTCTGATCCCCCTTACACTAGGTTCTACAAGAATAGGGTAGTCCTACGGACTCATCCGAAATTTCTGCCTAAAGTGGTCTCCCCTTTTCACATCAATCAGGAGGTGGTACTTCCAACCTTCTTTCCCAGACCACACTCCAGACGAGCTGAGACGGTCCTCCATACCCTGGACTGTAGAAGGGCATTGAACTTCTACCTTGACCGTACGCGGGAGCACCGTAAAGCTGCTCAGCTTTTTGTGTCTTTTGACCCCAATAAATTGGGGCTCCCGGTCTCCAAGCGTACTCTGTCCATCTGGGTTGCGGACTGTATCTCTTGGGCTTATGGGGCAGCCGGACTCTCCTTAGAAAGTCGAGTCACGGCTCATTGCGTTCGGGCAAAGGCTACGTCAGTGGCTTACCTCCGCTCTGTTCCGCGGGCCGCTACTTGGTCTTCGAGCCAGACTTTTGCGGTCCATTACTGTCTCGAGAGGGAGTCCCGTAGGGACAGTGCTTTCGGACAGGCAGTCCTCCGTAATCTCTTTGAGGTCTGAGCAACTCCTACCCTCCATCCCGGATGTGGGCTACCGGTGGGTGATACTTCAGCGAAGATTCTATCCTTCTGTGCTGCTGAGCTAGAGGGAGCTCATTTTTGTGCTTAGGGTCTCCGGTAGCCTTGAGCTTGGGAGTCCCATAAGTGAGGACTGACTTCCTGCTTGGTCCTGGAGAAAGCGTAGTTACTCACCTGTAACAGGTGTTCTCCAGGAGCAGCAGGAATCAGTCCTCACTACCCTCCCTCCTCCCCTTGGAGTTGCAATCGTCTGCTTATGTTCTTTTTGCAAATTTTTATGCTGTCTTTTTTAGCTATGTCATCTGACTGGCTAAGATGGCACCCTCGGGCGGGAAGACGACCGCGCATGCCCGCTGCAATTCCCAAAGGCTTTCTTTGAAAGCTGGGGAAAATTGCTCCGCGAGGGCTCCGTCGGCGCCGACGTCACCCATAAGTGAGGACTGATTCCTGCTGCTCCTGGAGAACACCTGTTACAGGTGAGTAACTACGCTTTCTGGTAGAAATAAGAAAACAGAATTTTCCCATAAAAGACTACCAGTCCCAGAATGCACCAGGTTTCCAACAGCCATTAGAGGAGTTGAAGTGGGGAAACGTGTGTTCAATCAGGAGGGCTATGAGGTAATCCCTAAGCACTCATCTCAAAGGGCAGGGCCTGATTCAGCACAGCTGTGCTGTGTTAGGGAGGAGCACTCATCTAAGCAGAATAAAGGTAGAGTTTATTCTACAGAGAATCATCCTCATTATCCTGAGAATCAGCTTGAGCTTGATCATCAGTTTCATCTGAAGGATCATCAGAAGCAGAAGCCAAACCGGACGGACAGAGAAGGAAAGAAACCCTTTGGAAGAAGGAAGAGAAAAGCCTTTGAGAGGTCTAGAAGAGTCCAGAGCAGTACGTATACTGGGAGGCATTTCAAGGGCCAGCATACACCATTGGACTGGGGAAAGCCAGAGGAATGGTGCTGCAGAGCTAGGAAACTCCAGACGCTACCTGTGAGGGAGACGGCTGCACGTGGAAGGGACCCTAAGACCTGTGCCAGAAGGTATGTGAAGAGAGATCCAGTGTCCAGGGATCTGGATTGGAAGGCTGGACATAAGAACTGGACTACATACTGGCCAGGCTATATAGAGAGGAACTCTAACAGCAATGGAAGCTCAGGTATGAACACTGATCTATGCCCTAGCTATAACCTTGAAAGACAGCAGGGAAACAAGTATTCTCCTGAAAGTGCTCCATTGAGAGATTCATCTGTGCCAATCCATGATATTGAACCCATGCTTGTTGAAGAAGGGGGAATGATTGCAGATGAAGAATGTGTTTATATGGACTGCTCTCTGTCCAAACTCCTTTGGTAATTTTCTGTTATAAAGTACAGCAACCATCACAAAGAAATACAAACTTGTTCTTTAATCTACTCAGAAAAGCTCCTGAAGCAGGATTTGACCCACACAGTAGAAAGCAAGCCAGCTAAGGGGTTTCAGCTGGATAACTACTAGCAATTGAGCCTTACCTAATTGCTTGTGAGCTAGGAGAGAATCACTTCTGAATCTATGTGGGAAGATATCAGAAGTTAACCTGAAAAGAACAGTTTTTTTCTTTCTTTGTGGCTTTTCGTTTGTTGTTTGATATATGCTAAGAAAACATTAGCTAATGCCTGACAAGTTTAAAGGTTGTTTTCCTAATTTTGTTTTTTTCAAGTTTAACACTGAAAGCAAGTAACCTGATTTATGTGCTACCAAGCATATCTGTGTTGGGAGAAATAACCCCATAAATAAATATCTTATTGGCTTTAACACTTGAGCACAACTAAATTATTGTCAGCAGCTGTGTCTGGTGTGAATGAACTACATTGCCCACAATCCCTTGCAAATCATATAGATATATGCACTTGCCAAGACTGTGAAGATTCTCACCCAGGCAGCCGTCTGACAACTTCAATAGACACTACATTCCAAAACATGACAGCAGCACAAGAAAAGGCTGTGATTTGGATCTCAACCTTACATGCAGATTTTATGGAGGGTACCTCTAGCAAATTAATGCTCTCAGTCCTCAAGGTGTACATGAAGGCTAATATTTATAAAGAACAGACTTTGAATACAATGGCCCAGAGCCATGATGCACCTTAAAAACAGTAGTTAAACCTTAAAGCTTATCCTGTCTTTAACAGAAAGTTAATGCAATTTCGTTCTGTACAAGTTGCAAGGCCCTCAGATATTTCTGCAATAATCAATGGCAAATAACGTCAAAGCAAGACCAAATTCAGTTTGGGGTATCAATGGCTTCAGCCATCTCAACAAAGAAAGTTTTTATAAAAAGCTGTTTTTAGCATAGTATATAGCAGCAGATATAGACCAGTATGGTCCATCTAGTCTGCCCAGTAAGGTGGCTAGAGTAGGTGGGATCTCAGTGTCAAATGCAAATCCAATATTACACCTAAAAACCAAATTTCAGACTTAAAAGAAATAAATATTTTGCCAATAGTAATACTTGCCATAGGATGGGCCTCTTCATGATAAACCAAATAAAGCACCTCTGTCTTAGCAAGGTTGAGCAATAGCCTGGTAAGACACAGCCAGGTTTCAATGATCAGCATATTGTCTCATCCTAGAAATGGTTGATGACGAATCATCTCTAACCGGAAGAAATATCAAATCTAGCTGCAATTCAGTTGACATATCGCACAAGGCTGACCATAAATATTAAATGCTATTGCCGAAAGGCAAGACACTTGAGGGTACCGCTTTATCTAAGGGCAGCCATCCAGACCTCTTTATTAAATGAATTATATTGCAATCTTCTGGTAAAAAAAAAAAAAAAAAAGACACACCAGATTCAAAATATTGCCCATTCTAAGCACATGCAGTCTGTCGAAAAGGATATCATGAGCAATGGTGTCAAAAGCAGCTGAGATGTTGCTCTGCCCCCAACAATTCCTTATCATTCTGCTAGACCAATCCTGAAAGCAGGGAGGCATTTATGATTTGTGTTACACTAGAGACCATTTTATGTCTCTCTCCCTGAAGAACCCAAGTAGAACAACATTCAAGATCAAGGTGTCTTTTGAAAGTCCAGAGATAACCCCCAATATCTGGTGCCCCAATACATTTTCAAATTGAACCAAGCCAAAGAGGAAGTTGATACATGCGTTGAATAAAGCCACCTCTTGAGCCAGGACCACTTGAGCAGAGGTGTTTTCAGAAAAGGGATGGGATTTGAACTTCTGTTTTTAAAAGTATGTGCAGAAATCTTTGAGAATTTTGTGTGGACTAATATAGCAAGGGTAAATGTGTGTGGGCTAATTTTGAAAGCAGAAGTATGCACATAAAAAATTGTAACTTCTATATGCATACTGGCTTCATGAGTTAGGCACACTGCTTTAAATGAGTCTCCTAATGGCAGTCATTTTGAGGCACTGGAAACATTTGATCAGCATACTGTACAAGGCATGAACTTCTGACTTCACCTTTTGATGCTTTTAATTCCTAAACCTTTCTTGTATGCTAGTGAGTTGGAAATATAGGACTTCCTCAGACCACTATAAAATCATTCATAATATATTAAACAGTTATAGTTTAAGAGGAAAAGAAGTAATGACTATAGAAAATAGTGTGTAATACAAACCTGATGTGCCCTCTGTGCACAAGAGGCAGAACTCCCTGTTAAGAGATTCTAAAGTGATGGCTTTGAAGCTGCACTTCAATTCCTGCAGATGTGGAGAAAAAAATAGCAATTAAAATAAGCATCACTGATAATGAAAACTCCTTTTGCAAAGTTGATGTGCATTACATTTATCTGTTTTCAGTGACTCCATACTGGAACTTAGCGTTATGCCGAAAGATGAAGACATCCTTCAATTGGTATGTAACTTTTCAGCATTTTCTTTTCTAAAAAGGACAAATCTATGGGCTGTGCTAAATGTGCATTGTAGACTTGTATTTAAGTTACTCAATTCTGGAAGAGAAAAATAACTCTTTCCCCCTGTATTGTATCTTTGTAAAGACGAAGGGTTATGGGAGTGTGGGTTTGCTGCTATTTTATAGGACTAGAGCAAACAGGTAAGATATACCTAGGGGTATCTCTGCACCCAAGCCCTTCTGGTTAACATAGCTTACTGGCGATGAATTGCAGTTGGACAAGACAAGTTCTGCATATATCAGAATTTAATATACCTAGGGGTGTGTTCACCTAGCCTGTATGGTTCTTGTTGGCTGTTGGCAACAGATTAGCAAAACAAGAGAAGTTCTATATATATTAGGATGTATTATAGTATAAAAATAGCATTCACACAAATTATTACCAAAAAATACAAAATTGAGATGAGAATGATTCTTAGCAACACTGATAGCAAATACTTACGCAAACTACTAATAAATTCTAAGACTAATTACCAAGTCACATGGTCTGCCCTGCCCTGCCCATGGTCTGCCCTTAAGAAAGCAGAAAAGGGGGGAGCTCATGAGCCCAGCCAAGATGGCCACGAATACCTGAGGCTCCTCAACCTCTCCCTGCAATTCCCTGTCATCTGGGTTCCAGAAACCATGTCTCGGTTTGAAAACGCTTCTATTAATAGTGCTATGCTAAACATATAAGGGGCTCTCGTCCGATCTCTCAGCCTCCTAGCAGTTGAGGTAATAATCCTGTTTCCTTCTGTGGAGCTCCTAGAGGGAATCCTCAGCCGGCGCTTCTTAAGCATTGTCTGCTGCATTTCAGCTGGAGTGAGGCTGTGGGCAATTCGCACCAAAGATACTGGGAAGATTTCCTGCCTCATGCTATCTAACTGCCTACCCTGCCAGAAGATCTTTTTTCACAGTGAGTTTCCACAAAGATATAAACAATGATCCGGAACTTAAGATAGGGAACGGATGCACACCAAAACGCTAGTGATGCGATAGCAGCTCATTACAGGGTTTAAAAGTTTTCAAGGGTCGGCTCCTAGCGTTTCCGACCTAGTTTACAAAGCTAAATCGCCACCATGGCAGATGTACCTGAGGGAACCACAGTGGAATGCAGAAGGGGATCCTAGCAGTGGTGGGAAAGCTGTTGTGTGCTCCTCCTGGAACGCATGGTGGTGCTGACGACAGCCGCGGTCCCGCTGATGTGTGCAGTGAGTGCTATCTCCTCCTTCAAAATGGCCGGCGCTCCATGGAACGCAACGCTGGAACGCAAGTTTTGACAGTCAAAATGACCGCTGCAATTTAAAGGGCTCCAACGCTTGTTTCTATCTCGATGGAATGAAAACGGACACTGCGATCTGTTTGCCGGGCACCCAACAGAAGCATTGCCAGAGAGTGAAAGATTACCTTCCTTAAATGTGAAAGCTGCTGCTCGTGTCTGTCAGGAGATATCTAACAGTGAATTTGCTCCTCTTTACTTCAATGCTGATGCTTTATCTGAGAGCGCCCCCTTGTGTATCTTGTGAGTACTGCAGATAATAGACAATATATATTCTCATATAATAGTTTTCTTGGTCTAATTCACCCTTCCACTATTCCCAGCATTACGAGGAGCGTTGGTGAAGGGAATATTTACTTCCACATGAGGAGCTGATGGCATACCCTTTGCTGTAGTACTTCCAGAATTCTTGATTGTCAGAAACTTTGGGATAGCTAAAGCTAAATCAGAGGTTTATTCTGGTCACAAGTCTCACTACTTCTGCTGCAAAAGCAGTCTTGCCTTCCTACTGATGCACCATTCGGCTTGGGGGATTGAATCAAAGGCATTCTTTACTGCATTTGGCGGAGTTGTGAGGCTTCCCAGGCTACTGTAGCTCCTTGGTGGTGGGGAAGACCTGATGGATTCTACTAAGGTGAGTCAGTCTGACTCCATTGTGGTGGTGTGCTCAGGGCATGAGAGCTTGCTGGACGAAGAACCCGGATCTGCCTGACAAACATGGCCACTGCAAAGTCGTATGCCTCTTCCCTATCCAAGTTTGCGAGATCTTCAGACTCTCTCAATATACAATCCTCACATGCAGCAGAGGGTGTGGCTGTCTCCAAAGCCAATGCCTCAGGTCCACAGTCTCCGGTCACGAAAGCGTACTTTATGGAGATCCTGAAGGAGATCAAGCTCTTCTGCCAGGACTTTACTAAAGCGATGAGTGATATTCGAGCAGGTTTAAAATCACTTGATGACAGGGTAACACAGACCGAGATCAAGCATTGTGGAACTTGTGTCTCTTGGGGAAATTGCTAGATACATGTGACCTAGATTGGCCACTGTTGGAAACAGAATACTGGGCTTGATGGACCTTGGTCTGACCCAGTATGGCATATCTTATGTTCTTATGTAATATAGGAGAACAAATGGACTCCGCTGTGGCCTTCCACTCTAAAATTGTGAAATTGGACCAAGTCACGAAAGACCTAAAGGAAAGACAAGATGAGCTGGAAAATAGGCAAAGACGTAATAACCTGAGAATATTTGGGCTCTTAGAGCAACCAGGCGGTTCAGAGGATATGGTAGCTCTAGTCCAAGAACTTTATGCCTTCTGTGTGCCGAATGCACTGAAACCAGTGCGGTTGGAAAGAGCCCACCGATCTCTTGGGGCCCAATGGGTCTCCAAAGCACAACCTTGCGCAGTTATCATTTGTTTCAGCTTCTTTGAAGATAAGGTGGCACTAATGAGAAGTCTAAGGGGTAAGCGTTCGGTGGTCTTTAAAGATCAAGAGCTTCAAATCTATCAGGACCTTTCTCAGTATACCTTAGAGCGACGAAGAAGCTTCAAGCCCTTAACCCAGGAGCTGCAGAAACATGCAATCTCATACAGATGGGGGCGTCCCTTTTGCATTGTTTGATTGGAATAACTCTGCTCAAAAAATCTTTGATTTGTCGGCAGCAATGGAGTTCTTAGATCTGATGCAACACGGAGAGCGACCAATACGTCAGAGAAGCACAAATGGAGAGTGGGAGATGTCCTTGCCAAAGCGACACAAAGTTCCAAGATCCCGCAAGTCGTCTAACTCAGACCCAGACTCCAATTTGCAGAAAGAGATGGACACTTCCGTGCCTACATGATCTTAGAGTGTTTGTCACTTGCTTAGTGGGAATTGGGGTAGAATGGGCTTTGAAGACCTAATTCAGGTATAGAGGTAGGGCTGAGGACCTAGGAGGATAAGAGAAGGGTGGGAATGGAGAATGGGGGGACCCAGGAGGGACAGCGCAGGGAGGTAGGAGATTGGGAAGGATTTAGCGGATGAAACACACTAAGTAATAGGGAAGCATTCTATAGGGTTATATCTTCTCCATATAGCTGGGATGCAGGTTGGGAGGAGTTTTGGGGTTTATATGTCACACTCTTATTCACAATGCCTTCTCTGGAGACATTAGAGGGGTCGCCACTTTTGCGACGTGTATCTGTTAGGTATACTTCCTGCAACTATAGGAATGTGGGGAAGGGCAGGGGTGGGAGGGAGGAGAGTGGGGGAGCTCTTCTGACCTAAGCATCAGACGATTCTTTCTGCACATTTACATTACCCTTCATGTTCAACTACACGGTGGGGGAAGTTATGTTAAGGGATTCTGGGGAAGGAGGTTTGTTGTTCACAGACTGGGGAGGGTAGGGAAGGCGGTATTGATAAGGATGAAAGGTCACAAGTGGCTTTGTTACATAAGAACATAAGAAATGCCATACTGGGTCAGACCGAGGTCCATCAAGCCCAGTATCCTGTTTCCAACAGTGGCCAATCTAGGTCATACGTACCTAGCAGTTTCCCCAAAAGACACAGGTTCTCCAGTGCTTGTACTAGGCCAAGCATTGATATCCTGGGTCCCTTTTTAATAGTGGTTTATGGACCTTTCCTCCAGGAACTTGTCCAAACCTTTTTTAAACCCAGCTATACTAACAGCCCTTACTACATCCTCCAGGTAACAGATTCCAGAGTTTGATTACACGTTGAGTGAAGAAATATTTTCTCCTATTTGTCTTAAATAGTTTACCCTGTAGCTTCATTACATGTCCCCTAGTCCTTCTATATTCTGATAGCGTAAACAATTGATCCACGTTTATCCGTTCCACTCCATTCATTAATTTATACACCTCTATGTTCTAGGATTGGGAATGGTTAAAGCTATTTCTTGGAATGTGCATGGCTTAAATAATCCTTGTAAGCGCAGAAGGGTGATGGACCAGCTGTGCAGAGAGAAAGCTGAGATAATCTCTCTTCAAGAGACCCACTTTTCTAAGCGTGATCACTTTGATTCTGCCAAAAGTAGGCTCCCACAAATACACTTAGCTAAGTACTCCACCAGGAAACGGGGGGTTGCTATTCTGTTTTCCTCTACTTGCCCCTTTCAACTGGTTAATAAAGTTACTGACCCGGAGGGCAGATTTCTTATTCTGGTGGGTTCCATTCATGGGCTAACGCTAACTTTTGTAAATGTGTATCTTCCCCCAGCAGCAGTGGGGAGTTCATTGATTGACCTCTCAATGGCACTTCAGAAATCCAGTCAGGGACCATTGATCATAGGAGGAGACTTTAATTGTGTCTGCTCTGATTTGGACCATTCAGGGAGTCGGACTTCAAGAAATATTTTGGGGAGGTAATTGGAGGAGTGGGTTTCGCAGTTTGATTTATGTGATGTATGGAGGCACCTACATGTTTTGGAAAGGGATTACACCTTCTATTCACAGGTACACAGGTGCCATTCTCATATTGATATGTGGTTTTTGTCCAGATCAGGGACTTCATGGCTGACTCAGGCAAATATTGGGACCATGGGGCATTCTGATCATGCAATTATATCTATTGGTCTCACCTTGGGGGAAGCTGATCCCTCAGCTCAGATGTGGTCTTTGCCTCGAGGGTTGTTACTTAACCCGGAGTTTGCTGCTGGGATTCGGAAAGGATGGATGGAGTATTTGAATTTTAACAACTCCTCAGAAATATCTAGAGCTCTCTTATGGGATGCGGGGAAAGTGGTTATGCAGGGACAGCTTATCTCCATGTCGAGTGCTTTTAAGAAACTGTTAGTAGCTCAACAGGAGGACTTGAGGAAAGAGATTGCGGAATTTGAAAAAACACACAGGAAGTGACAAGGTGTGGAACATGTTGACTAGACGTAGGGGGGAATTAGCGGTGCTGGAGACCGAACGAGTGGCGTCGCTATCTCCAGGAACAAGCAGGAATGAGTCTTCACATATGGGTACGTCGGTACCGACGGAGTCTGCGCAGGAACGCTTCCCAGCGTCCAATCAAGAGCTTTTGGAAGCATCCCCCCACACCTGCGTGCTGCCTTCCCGCCTTTCCTAACTGCCTCTCCTCAGTTTTTGTTTTTCCGCGGAGCCGGCAGGACGTCGTCCTGTCACCGCAGAAAATTCTTCTTTTAATTCTTTAGTTTTCTTGTGGTCGCAGCTGTCTTCCCCGACGCCACCGGTACCGCCGGTGTTTCTTTTTTCTTTTCTTGTAAATTTTTCCCTTTAAGGGAATATTTTTTCTTTGGAGTGTCTTACTGTTTTTCAGGCCTTCTAGGCCTCTCCGTGTCCCTCATGGAACCGCCAGCCATTTCCTCCAAGAAATGTTCAAACTGTGGCGGTACAACTTTATTTTTAGACTCCCAAAATTGGTGTCTAACCTGTTTGGGTCCTGACCTTTTTCCTTCGGAGCCCTCGGGCAACAGTATTGTGAGAAGAGGTTTTCAACATCGAGTTTACCTCGATATGAGGTTCCCTCCCAACTTCAGGGCACCAACCATTTCTTCTTCTACACAGGATCAGGTAACCCACAAACAGTCTGTTAAGACTAGCCAACCCTCGAGTAGTAGGTCTCATGCACAGCATGTAGACGGCTCCGGCCTTGCCCTCGAGGGCCCATTGGCTTCAAAACCCTGGCGGGAGTCTTCGGCCTCCAAAGCCTATGTAGGGTTTCGGGTTGTTCCTGGGGCTCACCCCTCACAGAACATACCTGAGCCATGCCTGGTGGTGGCATCCGCTTTGAGCGGTACCGATACCCCGGCATCGGCACTGGTGTTGGACGTAACACTCCTCACCAGGGATCGTCTGGCATCCTCGGTACCTAAGGGACCAGTGGATACGTTCCAGACTGACTTTCCAGTATCGGTACCGGCACCGATACTACCACCAACGTCGGTACCCTCCAGACGTGCATCGATAGCCTCGCTTCCTTCAATGCTGAGTCTGGAATCGATCTCCAGTCTGGAGGACTGGATACCGACTCGCCTTGGTACTGGCTCCCGGCAGTACCAAAGGCTCAGTTCCAATGGTTCGGATCCGCAACTCTCGGTTCCTCCGAGGCCGTTTGAGTTGCCACTAGTTGGCCTTCATCCACCGGTATCAGACACGGTACCGAAGTCGGTACTGATGTCCACATTACCCTTGCGGTCGGTGCCTTCCATGCTTCGCTCATCAGGCTCTTTGCCCTCGATGCCGAGTTTGGAATCTATCTCTAGTCTGGAAGACTGGGTACCAACACGCTTTGGTACCGACACCGATCGATACCGGAGGCTCGGTACCGAGGATAGTGGCCGGAGGTCTTCGTTTACCTCGGTACTGATTGAACTGTTACCGATGGCTGCTCCGATGTCTGTGTCGGGCTCGGCTCCGACATCAGTACCGGTATTGGCATCGGTACCGGTATCCACAGTACCATCGTGGCCAATTCCTGCCATGCTTCTTTCAACAGGATCGCTCCCTTCTATACCAAGCTTGGAGTCGATACCTGGTATGGACGATGTGGTACTGACGGTCGCTGCTCCTGACAGCCAGTACCGGCGACCATCCCTTAAGGATTCCACACTGCACCGTGCAGGATTTTCTATTCCTATATATTTGGATAGCTCTTTCGGTGCTCAGGCTAGTTCTTCAGATCTAACCTGTCCAAAGGAGATACCAGTTGGAGATCCCTATTTTCAGAGTTTCCTCCTGGATATAGCAAGATCCCTTGCCATTCCTATCCCTGGATATGATCCTGTACAAGGCTCTGTTTCTACCAAAGCAAAGGAGAACATAATGCTTCCTTTGCATCATTCCTTGCAGGATCTCCTTCTAGGAATGTGGGAAGCACCTTTAAGGGTACCCCCACCTTCCAGAGCAACTGATCTCTTATATCAGGTGCTCCCCTCTCCAGGGTTTCAAAAGACTCAACTTCCTCATCATTCCATAGTAGTGGAATCAGCAATGAGGCAGGTAAAGAGTAAGAAAAAGCACTCTTCTTATCCGCCAGGTCATGAGTCTAAGGCACTAAATGCCTTTGGACGTTAAACCTTCCAGACATCTATGCTTTCTGCAAGAATTCTCTCATATATTTTTTATATGAGTCTATCTCTTGAGGAGGTCACAAAGCAATTACATCTTTTGACTCCTTCCCTTCCAGAGTCCAAGAGTGCAGGCTATGCTTCACTGCTTAAGCATCTTCAGAATATCTCTTGGTTTCTTACTCGTGCTTCCCTAGACTCTTTTGAGTCTGTTAGCAGGACTTCTGCTATAACTATAGGGGCACGACGTAGAGCCTGGCTCCAAGCTTCAGACTTGGACAAATGGGCACAGCAAAGACTGGGACATACGCCTTGCACTGGAGACAATCTTCTCAACAAAGAGTCTTTACGTCAGGTTACTCAGTTGTCCACTGACTTACCTGTTCCTAGGTGCTGTTCTGCACCTTCTGTCCCAATAGGTAGGAAATGTCCTGCCAAACTTTCTTCCCATAGGAGAAGGTTTTATGCATCATCTGCCCATCATACAGATGTTCCCAAACAAGGGAAGCATCGTCCTGGTCTGCAGAACTCCACTTCTCACCAGGCTCAGCAAACCCAACAACCGCAGGGTTTCTGATCAATCTTCATCAGATGCTTGTGACTCTTGGGGTTAGAATCTGCAGTTGCTTCTTCTCAATAGAGGCAATCCACTGCTTTCGTTCTAAACCCTAGACATGGATCTCTTCCCAAAAGACATCAATTTTTTCTATGTTCTATGAGCTGTCAGGATGTTCATGCCTATAGGTCACAGGGTTCTCCTCTTCTTCCTGCTAGGGAAAGAGGTCTAACCACTATCAAACGATAGTTTCCTGTGCCAGCATGTCTTTTTTTCCTTTCTATAGACTTACTACTTTGTAAGTCGTCTTCAGCTCCATTCTCTTTACCCTCTTACTAAGTTTTTCCCCTGTAAGAGCGGTATTGCTTCACTGGAGGGCTTTTTCTTCAGCCTCTCTAGTTTTGTTACTTTTCCAGTGCGGAGTTTCCTCTCTGAGTTAACTCCTCTTTTTCAATCTTGCTTTGAGGCAGTTCATCAGACATGTCCAGAGTTTTCTACTCCTGTTCTGTCTGTTCTTTCTGTTTTTAAACAGTAAGATATTTTCTGCTGTCTGGCAAGCAGCTGCCTATGCAGGAGCCTTAATGTTTGGACCACTGGTTCTTGTCCACCAGCAACCAGGTTGTCCTCCACTAACATTCTGTCTGGTCTTAGTAGTGGCTCCAAGTCAGTACTGTCATCTGTCTTGGAAACTACTTCACTACAGGCTTGTTGGATTGTCTTCTCTTTCTGCCATCTCCATTCCCCTGGGTTTGGCAGCATAGTTGACATAGGTACTGGCTCTCCAGCAGCCAGTTCTATCTCCTCATTCTCCTGCATCATGCTTCTGCAATTCTACAGAGAAGCTCTCCACTATGGGCCCTTGCTAGAGAGCATGGGTTTTTTTTCTCCAACAGCTATCCTAGATGGTTGGAAAAGGCTTTTTCAGTCATGTCTCCCATGACTAGAAAGGTTCTCCCTTTTTTCACTATCTTAAGGAGTTGCCAATTCCCTGCTTTGGTCCATAGTATTTCCAATCGGGAATATGCGCTTTCTCCTTGCAGCTCGTCCTCATGGTAAGAACGCATGATACCTTTTTGCCCTTAAGCAGGTCAGCATGGTATCTCATTTTTATGCGTCTTCTGTTCACTTACCATGCTAGAGTTCTGGAATACTTGGGACTTGTTGGCTGCAGACTGATATCATCCTCTGCTTTTCACGTAACCGTCCTGGTTTTTTTCACTAGCTAGCATCCCTGTAGCTCATAACCAGTCGGAATAGATTCTCTATATATCTTCTCAAGTAGGTTCCACCTTCTTCTTCTTAGATGAATCTTTCCTCTCCACATTTCCTATGTGAATACCGTTCTGTAGGCATATCTCTGCTTCTTTGCAGACACCCATATAGAGGCATATATATTCATATCTATAGCATACATCTTACAGATGTCTATGTCTATCATTTGTGTATTTTATGCTTTTTCATATCTCACTATAGATATATTCTTATATGTCTATCTATATATCTATAAGAGATTTTATTATTGGTAGATATGTATCTGCATATTTTTTCTACCTGACTGACTCTAGGCTCATATAGCTATATGATTCGGACCTATGCTATCCAGCATGTTTGGGGTTCTACACGCACAACCACTTCCTGTGGTAGTTAACAACTCCACCATAACCTTAAGGTTTAGGTACCTCTGAAGCTCTCCATGTTCCAGTATCTCTCCTAGCTGACTCCAGTTAGGAGAGACATTGTGGATCTTCAGTTAATCACAGGCTCTAACGCCTCAGGCATTTGTCCTTTCTTTTTGGGATACAAGGGGTTTCCATACCTTTTCCTCCCACAAGGACTGTGCCTGTTTGTCCAAATCGGTCAGCCTTCTCTTTTTGCTCCTAAGGGTGAGCCACTCTGTTGCCAAAAGAGTTCGGCTTTTGTCATAAAGCCTTCCGCTGAAGGCCCACCGTTTTTGTACTACCCCAGTTATTACTGGGGTTCCCTCTTGCCTTTCAGGAATCTGACCTCCACTGTTTTTCCTACAGGTTTATTACCTCCACTTCAAAGTGAGGTCCCCCTTGAGGTTCCTCTACTGGGTTCCCCAGTAGATCCCATGAACCTCCTTACTGTTCTGTAATCCTGTTAGGGGAGGTCCATATTGCAATATTTCTTTCAATATCATTGATGATAATTATCATCCAGACATGGACTCCTTGTCTGCAGTCCTATGCTAGGTTAGCTGTTCCACAGCGCCTTTCTTTTTCAACTCCTACCCTCCATCCTCAGGATGCCTGGTGTTGTGGGGGATAGCATGTTCCAATCTATGACATGCTGGGACTCCAGGCATCTTAGCTTGGGAGTCCCCATATGTGAAGACTCATTCCTGCTTGTTCCTGGAGATAGCACAGTTACTTACCTGTAACAGATGATCTCTGGGAACAGCAGGAATAAGTCTTCACAACCCACCCACCTCCCTAGGAGTTGTATCTCTCTATCTATTTTTCCTTTCCTCTCTCTCTCTCTTTGTCTCAGCTTTAAAACTTAACTGAGGAGAGGCAGTTAGGAAATGCTAGCTTGTATCCGGTAGAACTCCATATCTCATTTAATGGTTCTGATACAGTTGTTGCTGACTCGTGGATTCGAGATTGGACCACGTTGGAATTTTGAGCTAAGTACTATTAATTCTATACATTCCGGGAGACACAGGATGATTTTATAATTTTGCCTCGGTGTAGGATAAAAGGGTGAGTGCACGCCTTATTTGAAGAAAAAAAGGAGGGTTTGCTACAAGAGAGGGAAAGTTCCCTCTCAAGGCAAACGATCCGACAAAAATATTTTTTTTTCCTTTTTTTAGGGTATATTTGAATGGACAGTATTTATCTCTATGTGCTAGGATATGATTATTGCCCAATACCAAAGGAATGTGTATGCTAAACCAATACAATTTTTGTTCAGTACTATTGCCATGAAGATATAATATCCTCTCGCAGCAAATACGTTCCTTTTTATCTTTTATTTAAAATTGGGGACGCAACCCCCGAAAACAACCCTTAAAATACTCAAACCATAAAGGGTTAACTCGATTTGGTATAAGAACTGAATCTAAAGGATTACGATTATAGTGGCTCCGCCAATGCATCAAGTGGGAGGTTACTTAGCTTTTCAAAGCTCCTTGGTCAGACTCCACGGTGTTCATAATATCCAGATGGGTCTAACAATATTGGATAATGGATATTATGAACACCGTGGAGTCTGACCAAGGAGCTTTGAAAAGCTAAGTAACCTCCCACTTGATGCATTGGCGGAGCCACTATAATCGTAATCCTTTAGATTCAGTTCTTATACTAAATTGAGTTAACCCTTTATGGTTTGAGTATCTTAAGGGTTGTTTTCGGGGTTGTGTCCCCAATTTTAAATAAAAGATAAAAAGGAACGTATTTGCTGCGAGAGGATATTATGTCTTCATGGCAATAGTACCGACGACAATTTTATTGGTTTTGCATACACATTCCTTTGGTATTGGGCAATATATATGTGGTTTTGGGTTTAATATTTTTGAGGATATGGTTATTGGCACTCTTATAAACAAGTCAACTTAGTTTTAACAGAAGAACCACATTCCCAATGCAGTAAAAATTAAACGCACCTGTCATTAATTATTGGTACTTACATGACTTCAGTCAACCAATGAATGATAACTGTAATGTTTAAAATGGCCACATTCACTTCCTGCTCCATTTTCACATTGATGAAGACAAGAAGAGCTGCCTGAGACTGTCAGAAAAGCCATTATCACTAAAAATTAAACTTCAAAGGGGTACAAGGCCATCTCCAAAGACCTTAGGATTCCTGTGTCTACAGTTTGCTTTGTTAAGATATTTTCTGCTCATGGAGCTGTCAAAAACCTCCCAGGATGTGGTGGGAAGAGGAAAATAATCCAAGAAATCTTCAAAGGTTAGTGCGAATTATTGGAAAACACCACATACAACATCCAAAAAGCTTAAGGCTAACCTAGAGCAATCTGGAGTGGTGGTTTCAACCCCCACCATATGCTGTACACTAAATAAAGAAGGACTTCATGGGCGAAGGCCAAGGAGGACCCCACTGCTCAAAGACAGACATAAATTGCATGCTTGATCTTTGCATAAACTCACCTTGAGAAACCACAATCCTGGGAAAATGTTTTGTGAACAGATGAAACCAAACTTGAGCTCTTTGGCGATGCAGATCAGCGATACATTCACAGGCAAAGAAATGAAGCTTTAAAGGAAAAAAAACACCCTTCCTACAGCTAAATATGGTGAAGGTTTATAATGTGGGGCTGTTTTACTGCCTCAGGAACTGGAGACCTGGAATGTATTAAGGGCATCATGAGGTCAGAGGAATAACAGGGTATTTTGGAGAGAAATGTGGAAATGTGCTATCTAATTTCAGAAATCTCCAGCAGGACAATGACACAAAATGAATGAGTCCTGATCTCAATCTAATCGAGAACCTTTGGAAAGAGCTGAAATCTGCCATTGGTAAAAGGAATCCTGGAAACATTCATGAGCTGGAATAAATCACAATTGAAGCGTGGGAGAAACTTCCAGCAGACAGATGTACGAAATTTATAGATGGCTACAAGAAATGTTTGGAGGCTTTCATCACGTGCAAGGGTTGCGCAACCAAATATTAGTTAAGGGTGCCATTAATCCTGTCCAGGTCATTCATTGTTTTTTTTTCCTCTGGAATTACTACAGTACATCTAAGGTGCACAACCATCTTTTTTTTGTTGTTCTATACCTTTGAACATACTATTAAAATATGATGACCTACAGTTGGAATATTTCCAATTATTTCTCAAGATATTGTACACAACATACCTAAAATGAGATGATGCTAGTAATGTTGACGACAACTGTAGATGGATGCTCTATTTATTTTCAGCTGGGTTTCTGCACTCAAGCAGATACACTGTACTGGCTTGTGGACAAACTGAAAAATCAGGGGAAGGTTTTGATTCTCTTAAGTATAATAAATCTCTCCAGAGCTTGTGATATTAGCATACTGATCAAATGACTGTCTTATTTATTTATTTAGCATTGATTATATACAGTTTTTCACTGTGTCAAAGTGCTTTACTGAACCGTGTTAAATACACTGAACCGTGTTAAATAAATATTGTTAATTAGAACACTTTTAATTTACGTACATATAACATTATAACCTTAAACTTGTATACAACAGTAGTTGAGCTCCTCAGTTGCAAGCTTTATGTAAAATATATACTATGAGACCTGTTTAGTTGGTTTTGTAAGTAGGTCAGGTATAGTTGAACATCCTTATTCTGGAGGAGAGGGATGATTAGGTGGAGGTGTCAAAGTCTTGGGTGAATAGGTAGGTTTTTAGATGTTTGTGGAAGGTTGGCAGGTCCATGATGTTTCTTATGGTGTCTGGGAGTGTGTTCCATGTGGATGTGGCATATAGTACAAATGAGCGTGCACGTGCTTTTTTTACATAGATTTTATTTTTGTGTGGGGGACGATGGGGGTGTTCTTGCTGAATTGTCTTTTGGTTCTATTGTGTTGTGGGTTTTGGAGCAGGGTGTGTAGGTAAGATATAGCTTTGGAGTTGATGGTTTTGTGGGCTAGAAGGAGGGTCTTGTATCTCATTCTGCTGGTTAGAGGTAGCCAGTGTGGGTGTAATATGGTCATATTTTGTTGCTCCTGTTAAAGTGCGTGCTGTGGTGTATAGGGCGGTACGTAGTTGAGGCAGGGTGGATTGTGAGGCCTTGATAAATGGAGTTGCAATAACCAATATGTGTGGAGGATTATAGATTGGAATGCGGATCTGAAGTCTGTTGGTTCCATGAGGGGGCATAGGTATTGTAGTGTTTGGGTTTTAAAATAGATTGCTTTTGTGGTCTTCTGTACTTGTGGTTTGAAAGAGAGCTGTTTGTCCAATGTGATTCTAAGGTATTTGATATCTCCAGGAACAAGCAGGAATGTAGTCTTCACATATGGGGTTTCGTCGGTACCGACGGAGCCTGTGCGGGAACGCTCCCCAGCGTCCAATAGGAACGCTTTTGGGAGCATCCCTCAGCACATGCACGCTGCCTTCCTACCTTTCCAACTGTCCCTCTTCAGTTCTTCGTTTTCCGCGGAGCCGACAGGATCTATTCCCTGTCACCGCAGAAAATTCCGTCTTTAAATTTCTTTTCTTCTGGTCGCGTTTGCCTACCACACAACACTTACTGGTACCGCCAATTCTTTTCTTTCTTTTCGAAAAAAACCCCCCAAAAAACTTTAGACTGTTTCTCTTCAGAAACGTTTCTCTTTGGTGCCAGGTGCCATTTTGGCCACTAGGTCCCATATTCCTAAAACATGGAAAAGCCAACTTAGTGGTTTTAAAAAATGTGCTAGGTGTGGCGGTACCATCTCCGTCACTGACACCATGATTGGTGTCTTAAATGTTTAGGACCTGAACATTCCCCAACTGAATGTCTCTCCTGTATGGGGATGACTAAAAGAGGAAAGCAGAACCGGGCTGCAAAGCTCGGTATCCTCTTTCTTCGGATGCCAGATCCATTGCATCGACATCGTCAAGGGCCTCTTCCTCCCATGGATCTCAGGTAACTAAACATAAAAGCCGGTCCTCAAAGGGTAGCTCTCCTGCTAAGCATCGAGAGGCCATTGGCATTGCCCTTGAGGGAACCACACCGGCAAAACACCCCGGCGGGAGGCTTTCACTTCGAAAACATCGATGGGGCTTCAGGATGTTCTCGAGGCCTCAACCTCGCAAGAACTACCTGTGCCATGCTCAGGGGTTCCGGACGCTTTTAACGGTACCGACGCCCAGGCATCAGCAGCGTCGATAGACCAGAGGTTCTTCACTAACGAGCACAGCATTGCAGCTCTTCTTTCAGCTGCGGTACCGGTGGTCCATCGGGCACCGGTACCGACATCGATGTCGGTACCTACACCGACGATACCGGTACCGACGGTACCGGCCCTGGTGGGAACTCTTCCCATGCCATCTTTGGCTGGAATTGACAGATCGTTATTGGGTCAGCTCGATACCGACTTCGATCGGTACCAGGATCATGCTTTGCAGGAGCATCAGGGACAGGAATACTTTGATTCCTCCGATTCCGAAGACTCTGACAATTCTGATGGCACTAGAGGGTTTCTCCCAGAAGATCCCTCTTCTCCCCAGCGCAGAATGTCACCTCCAGAGGACATGTCCTTTCAGGATTTTATCCATGATATGGCCAAAGGTCTTTCAATCACAGTAGCTCCTGAAGAGGAACCCAGAGCAAAGGAGTTGGAAGTTCTCAAATATCCTAAAGCTCCTAAGGAGGCAGCCACTCTGCCTATCCATGAGATTTTGCATAACCTGATGCTCAGAATGTGGGAGACACCTCTGACTACTTCTCCTCACTTTAGGAGACTTGATACTATGTATCGAGTTACGCCATGTCGTGGATTTCACAAAACTCAGCTGCCACACCATTCAATGGTGGTGGAGTCAGCCATGCGTAGGATGAAAAATGCAGAGGCATGCATCCAATCCTTCAGGTCATGAATGCAGGACTCTGGAACTTTGGGCGCCGTACTTTTCAAGCTTCCATGCTTTCAGCTAGGATCAGTTCATATATTCTATATATGGGAATGTTCCTTAAGGAAGTCACAGGAGACTTGGAACTTATGAGGCAATTTCTCCCAGATGACAAGAGACAAGATTTTCTTGCTCTAGTTAAGCATGCTCAAGATGTCTCCCAAGTTTGTAAATCGTGCAGCCTTTGACTGCTTCGAATGCATCAGCAGAACCTCTGCTATTACCATTGGTGCACGACGGATTGCCTGGCTGCAGGCATCAGACTTGAAGACCTGGGTACAGGACAAATTAGGCAACATTCCTTGCATGGGGGAGAATCTCTTCAGCAAGAACTGGCAGGAAAAGGCTACTGAGTTAGATGCTGACAATACTACTCTAGATAGATTGTCAAAATCTACAGCCACTCCAGCCAAAAAGAAGCCTTATAAAAAAAAACCTCTTTCAGCAAAAAGAGGAAATTTTATCCTTCCTATACCCAGCAGAGTCAGACTCCGGGTCAAGTTGCCCAAAAAGGGCAAACTAGACAGCAAAAGAAGCCAAAAGGCCCGACAGCCCAACCAGCTCTCCAGGTTCAGCCCCCTCAAGGGCTTTGACTCCTTCCTAGAGAGCTTTGCCTTCCTGCCTCTGAGGGGTCCCCAACCCCCAATATCCCGGGCAGGTTATGCCACTTTGCCAACAGATGGCATCAGATAACAGCAGAAGATTGGACTTTGTCCATTGTAGGAGAAGGGTACAAGCTTCATTTTCACAGCATGCCCCCTCCTACAATTCTAAAGCAACTCAATTCTCACAGACAATCTGTTAGATCACGAGGTCTCCACACTTCTTGCCCAAGGGGCAATAGAGGAAGTGCCCATTCTTCAACGGGGTGCAGGGTTCTACTCCCCCTATTTTCTTATTCCAAAGAAAACAGGGGGACACAGACCCATTTTGGACCTCAGAGAATTGAACAAATACCTATTTCGAGAGAAATTCAGAATGATTTCTCTAGGAACTCTTCTGCCATACCTTCAAAGCCAGGATTGGCTTTGCTCTCTAGACTTAATGGATGCATACACTCACATTCTCATCCATTCAGATCACAGGAAATTCTTATGATTCCTTTTCAGGGGAAGACATTTCCAGTACAGGGTTCTTCCTTTTGGTCTGGCTTCAGCACCCAAGGGTATTCATGAAATGCATGGCAGTAGTAGCCGCATTTCTACGAACCCTGGGGTTATTTGTCTTCCCTTACTTACACGACTGGCTCATTCAAGCCCCTACAGTTGCAGAGGCCAGCACTGCACTGTCCCGTACAATGCAAATTCTCCAATACTTGGGTTTGGTAATAAACTTCCCAAAATCCCAACTTGTTCCTTCCCAATGCCTGGAATTCATAGGAGCCTGTCTAGATACCAGGCAAGCAAAGGCTTTCCTTCCACAGGCCTGGTGTCCTTTGCATAATACAACTAGCTTCCCAAGCAGCAGGCAGATCCTCCCTCACTGCTCGAGAGCTACTACAGTTACTAGGACATATGGCTTCCACAGTTCATGTAGTCCCATATGCTCGCCTCCACATGAGAGCAGCTCAGTGGACCCTATCCACACAGTGGACACAGGCCACAGGTCATTTGTCGGACAAAATAATAAACTCTCAATGACTAGTTTTGTCCCTCCAATGGTGGCAGTCACTAGAAAACCTGACAGTGGGGTCTCCTTTTCATCAACCCTCTTTTCAGGCCACCCTAACAACAAATGCATCACAGGTAGGTTGGGGAGCACACCTGAATCATCTCTCTACCCAGGGAACCTGGACTCCACAGGAGGCCAGTTTGCTCTTAATTCCAGGAGGTTTATGTGTAATCTATTTAGCTCTTCGATTATTCCACGCCCAGCTCAGCTACAATACAGTCCTAGTCCAGACGGACAATCAAGTAGCCATGTTCTATGTGAACAAGTAGGGCGGAACAGGCTCTCTGTCATTATGCAACAAAGCTTTGCGACTGTGGGCCCTCGCCAGAGAGTATCAAATTCACCTTCTAGTGGTATATCTTCCAGGCATTCAAAACCTTTGGGCAGACAAACTCAGTCGAGTACTGTTGCCTCACGAGTGGTCCCTCCACCTAGATCAGGTGGCAAAGATATTTCATCTCTGGGGCACTCCAGACACAGACCTCTTTGCAAGTCCATTGAATGCCAAACTTCCCCGGTACTGTTCCAGGATTCTGGCTCACAATTGTCAGGCAAGGGATGCCTTCCTCCTTCACTGGGGTCAGGACTTCCTTTATGCCTTCCCACCCATTCCCCTCATCCCCAAAATACTCTTCAAGCTTCAGAGAGACAGGGGTCGCATGATCCTCATAGTACCATGATGGCCACGCCAAACGTGGTATCCCCTGCTTCTACATCTCTCTCAAGCAGCACCTCTGGAATTAGGGCATTCTCCAGATCTCCTTTCCCAGGAGAACGGGACGCTATGGCACCTAAATCCCCAGTCCCTGCACCTCATGGTCTGTTTGCTGAAGGCTTAGACCTCCAGGATCTCAACCTGTCCGAACAGGTAAAAGATATCCTTCAGGCTTCTAGGAAACTTTCCACAAGAAGATCTTATGCTTTCAAGAGGAAACGTTTTACTATATGGTGCCCCAAGAAGGGATTAAACCCACTTGTCATACCCTTAGAATCGATACTAGAGTATCTCCTTCACTTATCGAATTCTGGTCTAAAGACCAATTCGGTAAGAGTCCGTCTTAGTGCAACTGTAGCTTCTTATAAGCCTCTGAATGGACAACCAATTTCCTCTCATCCACTCTTATCAAGATTTATGAGATGTCTTTTATTAGCTAAACCTCCCATCAAGCCACCACCGGTGGCATGGGATCTAAATCTAGTTCTCGGTCAGCTCATGAAGCCACCTTTTGAACCTTTGGCCACTACAGCCCTTAAGGTTTTGACCTGGAAGGTCATCTTACTAATTGCAATCACCTTTGCCCATCACATTTGTGAATTGCAAGCTTTAGTGGCTGATCCTCCTTTTACTAGGTTTCATCATGATAAGGTTGTTCTTAGAACTCACCCACACTTTATGCCAAAGGTGGTTTCGCCTTTTCATTTAAATCAATCAATTTATCTTCCTGTATTTTTTCCGAGGCCTCACGCCTCTAATGCAGAAAGAAACCTTCATACTTTGGATTGTAAAAGGGCCTTAGCCTTTTACATACAAAGAACACAGCAACATAGAAAGTCCTCACAACTTTTTATAGCTTTTGACCCTAGTCATTTGGGACTTCCAGTCTCCAAAAGAACTTTATCCAAATGGATTGCCCAATGCATATCCTTTGCTTATGAGAGTAAGGGTTTTCCTCTTCCGGACCATGTCACAGCTCATAATGTGACAGCCATGGCAGCTTCTATGGCTAATCTCCACTCTGTGTCTATCGATGGCATTTGTCGAGCAGCCACCTGGGCTTCGGTACACACCTTCACAGCCCACTACTGCCTGGATAAATCCTCCCGTCGGGATGCCTTCTTTGGCCAAGCTGTTCTTCAAAATCTCTTTCAGACCTAAATCAACTCCTATCCACCAACCCTGGTGGGATGCCAGAGATCCATGGGAGGAAGGATTCCCACCTTCTAGGGTGGCACCTTCCTGGGGCTATCTCCCTGGCATCTTCAGCTAGGGAGTCCCCATATGTGAAGACTACATTCCTGCTTGTTCCTGGAGATAGCGTTGTTACTCACCTGTAACAGGTGATCTCCGGGAACAGCAGGAATTTAGTATTCACAACCCACCCACCTCCCCTAGGAGTTGTCTCTCTATCTCTTTGTCTCTTTCCTCTCTCGCTCTATCCTTTCACTCAGCTACAAACTTAACTGAAGAGGGACAGTTGGAAAGACGGGAAGGCAGCGCGCATGTGCTGAGGGATGCTCCCAAAAGCGTTCCTATTGGATGCTGGGGAGCGTTCCCGTGCAGGCTCCGTCGGTACTGACGATACCCCATATGTGAAGACTAAATTCCTGCTGTTCCCGGAGATCACCTGTTACAGGTGAGTAACTACGCTTTCTGGTTGTACCTTTATTTGGGTGTTGTCCAGGGTGAGAGAGGTTGGGGGAATGAAGGTCTTGTCCTTTGTGACAAATAGGGCTTCTTTTGTCTTAAAATATATTGCCAGGTGGTTGGTTGTTTAAGGTTAGCCAGTTTAGCTATCCAGGCAACCCAGATATTCAATACTGCTGGCCGGATATGACGCCGGTATTGAATATCCGGGCATAAATCTTAAAGCAGAGGCAGCCAGCCTCTTTATTTGCGTTGGCCGCCACTGCTGCGGCTGAATATGCTCCTCTACAATAATTTAGCCTCAACATAACTGAAGCATGAATAAATGAAAAAAAAATAGGACTTGAGCAAAAAATGGTGATTTTTGCCAAAACATTCTGAACAACCGCCAGAGGATTTTTAACTGCTGCTTTGAAGGTGAGGCTCAGTTACTAAATCAAGACTGTAGGATAACTCCCAAACACTTTACACTTTCTGTGAAAGGAAGAATTGTTTCATCAATAGATGACAGAATATTTGTTTTCAGTTACATTTATATTCCACTGCTCCACACTACCGCTCAAAATATTTAAGACCTCCTTAACCTTCTACAATTCTGAACCACTTCCAACCTACTATGGTTGATCTTTACTTAAACAAAATAAACAATGTTCATTCATGAATTCCACAGTGAAGTGACCAGGGGACAAGCAGAATCTTGAACTTTCAAGTATTGTTAAACTACCAGATTAGGGGTGGAACCCCCCCCCCCTGACAAAATGCTTTGGGTATGTTGAGGCTCTATTGTAGAGGGGCATATTCTGTCGCAGTAGCAGCGGCGGCCAGCACAAATAAAGCGGCTGGCTGTCGCTGCTTTAAGTTTTATGCCCGGATATTCAATACCAGTATCATATCCGGTCAGCAGTATTGAATATTCCGGTTGCCTGCACCACCTGTTTTTTGGCCTAACTTTAGTTGATTAAGGTGAACAGGCCATTGGCTCAATATCACTGACCAGCAAACCTTCAGTGCTGCTCGTGACCTTCCCTGAGCTACGTGGTTAGCATTGGTGCGTTCAGTGGCACTAAGAGGGGGATTTCAGTGGCACAATCGTTAACTACATGACCAGTGGCAGCACGAAGGTTTCTACCACCCTAGGCAGACCTTCCGTGCCATCCCCCTCCCCAAAAGAGTATGCCTCCGTCCAGCCCTCCATGCCGTCCCCCTTTGTGCTGAAGCAGCGGCAGCTAAATTGCTGCTTCAGCGCTGCATCAGGCTTTAAAGTGCCTGCACGCTCATGGCTTGCCACTCCTACCCCCCTTCGATGCAACTTTCTTGGAGGACGAGCAGGCTGGAACTGCACGCTTGTACATGGAGTTTTAAAACCTGCCACAGCGCTGAGCAGCAGTTCAGCAGCTGCTTCCCAGGGGAGTTGGGGTAGCGAAGCTGCTGACCAGGGTCTGCTGCACTAGGCAACTGCTTAGTTTGTCTAGTGGAGCATCTATCCCTAAACATGACTCCATTTGAATATGCACCACATAATGTTTTGTACAAAGAGCTCCTGAAGAAAAGATTGTATAAGCTGCAAGTAGTTTACAATTTGCTGCTTGCCTGTTGATAGGCTCTAGCGAAGGGGAACCCAGTAATCCTATTGTAAGGCATGTTTTTATTAAGTTGCTAACCTTCATCTTCAAAGGCCTGCATGGTCTGGGCCTAGTCATTTATGGAAAACCTTTAATTAGTATGTCTTCCAGAATTTTGAATTCTTTGGGTGAGGCTCTCCTTAAAATTCTTCCTAGCAAGAAAAAAATAGTAATAACAGAAGTTACTTTATTTGCAGGTTCCTCTTTGGGACCTCTTTGCTAAAAACAAATTGGATAAGCCTCAGATTTGGCAGTGTTTAGATACCAATAAAAACCATGTTCCCCATTGCTTTCACTCTGTTCTGTATCCATTCTTTATTCACTCTGTTCTGTATCCATTCTTTATTCACTCTCTTAACCTGTTGTTTTCATATTTGGTACCTACTCCTATGCACCTCAGTGTTCTGTCCCTATCATTCATCCATGTCCCACACCTATCCCTTAACAAATCAAGCAAAAAGGCGTTGCGACCATAGATTCTCTGAAAAAGTCTTCTTTATTTGACTATGAACCAAAGTATCTGTGATCACATTACCTTTTTGTTTGTTCTGTTGACTGTTGGACTGTGGGCTTTGTTCATTGACTGGCTTTACACCCATCCCTTACTCAATAGTGTCCTTTTTCATGACCCTTACCTTGTCCATCGCCTCTAGTAATCTACTTGCTTCATTGCAAGGCTTCATCAGTCCCCGCCTCCTGCATTAACTCAAGCTGTACATTACTGCTTTCCTTATGGGGCGTCTAGCGGTGACGGGGCTGCTATGAGAGGTGTTCTCTAGTGCTCCTGGTCTTCTTGCGGTACCCAACTCTCCCTGGGATCAGTCACAGGAGCAGGTGTAGAGTATCACAGTCAGATCGTGGGTGTCAAAGGTGGCCTGCAGTTGCAATGTAAACAGGAGTAACTTTGAGGAGAAGCTAAAATGTGAAGCTTGAAACTGGGGGTTGGCAAAGCCTGACACTGCAGGCTGAGCATTGAGTTGGGGGGAGGGGTTTAGTCATGCAGATCAAAGGAAAACTATGCTTGTGTGCTATGCTGCTAGCATACACTTTACAACTTGTTCATTTTGTTGAGAATATACATTGAAAACACTTAACTGGGTAAATTGCTGTTTGCTTTTCTGCCTTCCGTTTTGCAGTATGTGGGCAATTGCGATAAAAATTTCACCTATTTTCAGACCTCCATATATCACACCCCGCTCAATTCTGCATACAATAAATTAAACTAAAAAACTCAAATGATTGCTGAAGAATCCATACCTTTACAAAGTTACAGTAAAGTCCATAGTTTTCCTGAAGTCTAAGATCCTGAGGTAACACATTCCACAGCTTTGGTCCATAATTATTATTACTAAGCATTTATAAAGTGCTGCAACATACGAAGCGCTGTACAAACATAAAAAGAGACAGTCCCTGCCCGTTAGAGCTCACAATCTTGTTAAGACAAAATATGAAGTTAGATAATACAAAAAACAAATTCACAAGACAAGAACAAATGTTTATGGAGAGAACAAGAAAGGACGAATTAGGAACAAAAAGCAATAGTGAATAAATGGGATTTCATAATGTCATTCTCCTTGTATTTGTGCCTGTGTAAAATGTCTAGGCTGAAAGTGCTTTCCACCCCCTCCAAAAATAACTTCATGCTTTGACAGTACATGCACTTTTTTGCTTTTAGCTGTGTAGTGAGGAGGCATTCCTGGGAACACGATTAGGTCAGAAGGGCAAAAAAGCATGGATGCATGAACCGTTTCCAGAAGCGTGGGTGCCCTTTTACTCCTCTGGGCCGCCTGCACGATATAGGAGATGGCGAGCACACAGGCAGTTTTATTTGGTTTTTGATGATATTAAGCTTTAAGCATTTTTCTATCTGGATCCTTTAAACATTTTCCTAGTATGTACAGAAGATTCCTAGGATACTCTTATAACAAGTCAGGCCTCTTGTGCAAATCTCTTGTCATCTTTGGGATTGAGGGATAAAAGACCATTCAGCAACATCCTTCCTATTTAAGCCTTGGAGTTTTGAGTGCTCTGGGTCATGGGACTGCATGGGTTGCAGCTACCCGGAGAATCTGACCATTCAAGAAGTTGTTCAAAAATAGCATTTTCATATGTATATATGAGTTGTTTCCCAGGATTTAGTGTTTACAACATCTCTGCTGTTGTCCTATTGATTTTATTTATTTATTTAACTGTTTTTATATACCGCCTTATCGTTAAATCAAAGCGGTTTACAATTTTATATTTTTATATTTGTGTTTCTGTTATGTGTATTGATTTGTGATGCACTTTGATCGATGTTAGTTGCCTAGGTGGGAACATAAATATTGAAAAGGCCAGAGCTAGAGAACTCAGAGGGTGTGCCATGGTTAGTAAGGACCAATGTTCCCTCTAATTTTCTGTAGGCTGTGTGCGCATAAAATATCAGCTGTACAGCTTTTGAAGGAAGGTTAAATTTTTGTGCGCCACATAATGACACTCGGAGTTATATACTTTAAAATTTGACTACACATCAGAATACAGTATGTACACCACATTGATTGCACTAGAAAATATTGTAGAACTTGTGAAAACCGTAAATACACAACAACTTTTAAATTTTAAGACGTCTGTGTTGTTTTCTATCAGAATCAGAACCAAAATTTTTGTGTGCTCTGTTGTAAAGTATTTGCGCTTGCTCGGCGAGGTGTGTGTGTGCGCGCACACGCGCACAGCTTAGAGGGAACAGTGGTAAGGACCCTTAATTGTATTACCTGGGCTGGCTGGGAGAGATAGGAGGGGATGCAGTAAGTGTCGCTGGCCTAGTACCATCGAGATGGACTGAGTCAGACCAAGAGAATGCCTGAGGGAGAGCGAAAACACACATCAGAAGAGGCCCCATAGTATCCCTGAAGAGCCACTCTAAGGAGCTTTACATGCTCTTTAGGCACAATGCCTCTGAACTGCTTGATTTTAAGTAGTGAGTTTTTTCCTGGTTCATCACCTGGGTCTGGATTGTTGGCTATTGACTATTGAGGGAGCCGAGAGGTAGAAATGTTAGCCCACTTTGGTAGGGGGTTGTGGGTGTGGCAAGGCAGCAATAGGTCTGCTCAGACTGTTTTGTTACCCTTGCTTGTCTTAAGTTTTCAGGTTGCCTGTATATATATATATATATATATATATATTTATGTATTGGCTGTTCCTTGCCTTCTACTTACCTTCCACTAGAAAAGTTACTCAGCAATAAAACCTGTGGCATGAAAGCTCATAGAAAATAAACACCTGAATTAATACTTTATAAACACCTAGAAACAGAAGCCTTACATATGCAAGGATTTTTTTTCTCAACTATTTACAAAGCATTACAGAGGAGAAAAGTGGTTACTGGTTTCCTTAGCCACAGGGTGAGAGTTCTCCAGGCTGCCCTGTGAAGCACTGGTATATTACACTTGATAAGCATGATGGTGGGGAGTAGAATGGAATGGGAATTTTCCTTTTCTATAGTAGTTAACTCTACACAGTCCACAGTACCTCTGTACTGGGTGAATATTTAGGTGCTCTGATTTCAATATTCTGTCGTAGGACTCTATTGCTGTAGACATGCTAAAAACGTGATAAAGGACTAGTGCCAGACATGGAGGAGGTGGAATTTGTGGTGTTCTAGTTTTTGTGCTAGTTGGTGACGCACCATGAGCTGTAGTAACTCGCAAGCCTTCATTACTATAGGAATCCATAGATCAATAATTTGAAGGAAAAGTCTCCTCCTTGCTGCTGTTCAGTCTTTCAAATCTTTTGGCCAGAGCTTTCAATAATTGATGATTCTCTTGTAATTTGATTGCTGTGCTGGTGGTTTTGTATTTAGATTGGAAACTGTCTCTATTAAATGTCCTTCATAATGGATCTTTAATTTAGCTTTATTGCGGGTTGACAATTAAATGTATCTAACTGTTCAGTGGTTACCACATTTGCAACTTATCTGAAAGATTCAATAACAGATTATTTAATAGGAAATGAGTGTTGCTGTCATTTTTGGCTTGTACTGTACCTCATTTTGGAACACAAACATGTTTAAATTACAGAATCTAAATCTGTGAAGGAATTTTAAAAAACTAAACTATGCGTTCTTATTTTGAAGTGAGATTAGCATTGGGTTAGCTTTGTTTATAAATAGCATCAGGTCTCTCAGTAGCATTGCTTTTTCTTCTCTCAGTTGTGCCAAGACGTGCTCAAACTGGTGAAATTTACTGAGAGCAGACAAAGCTTACAAAAAACAGAGAAACATCACTGGTGTAAGAGTGCTACAATTATTACAGAATTCAGATCCATTTAAGTTTGCATAGGTCAGTCTGTTCCTTTATATTTCTGGGAAAGATATGACTTTTTATATTGCTATGAAGAAATAGCTATTTCCTGAAACGGCGGTCTGTGGTTTATGGAACCTTTAATTCTTGTTAATTATAATAAGTATTTCCTTTAAGTCAACGAGGGCCAGAATTGTAGATGTGTAGGAAGTTGTTCAAGCAAATGGTTGAGGAGCCATGTAAGGCCCAAATCTATTCCCGGCATAAATCCAAGCCTCACAGGTAGGCACTGCACCTAGAAACTCATGGTTGCATTTGCTTTGATGACTGAGGGGGGTTTATGGTTTATTAAAACTCGTTATACTGCTTTTAAAACAAGTGTCAAAGTGGTTTGCATAGAATTAAAATAAATTTGTAAATGCTCCTGGAATCCCTGCCTCAACTCCGTATGGGTGATGTGATCTTTGAACTCCACCTTCCTCTCATCCTAGTTAGTCTTCGCTTTCCTCTAACTTCATGTGCAGTGATGCTGAAAGCACTGGTTCTGTGTGGCAGTATGACTCTGACTCTATGGAGGCGAATTAGCTGAGGAAACTGATTCTGATTTTCTTGCACCTATTTTTTTTTCTATGTGGTTGAGGAAAAAGCTGCAGTTGCGTTGCTGCTCAGTATTTCAAAGGATTTTCAAGTGGATTTTCCATGCAGAACAAGTCTATGCACAGAATAAGCCTTTTTGAACATTGTTCAACTTATATGTGTGTAGTACCACTACTGAGCCACACAAGTGGGGTGATATCTTCTGATAGCTATGCGGTGGAGTAAATCTCTTGAGCTCAGAAAAACATATAACCCAACCACCCCCCTCCCCCCCTCCCTGTTCCACTGGGGTCTTTGACAAATACATTGTGAATATTTTGATGGTTAGAAATAAGAAAAATTGAGTATCATATAATTAAATCAGGACAAAGCAATATAAACCACTGGTCTTATGTTATAACAAAGTGCTACAGCCACAAAATCTGACACAACCTTCCATTTAAGTAGGTTGGAGGGAGATTGTGGTGACCCTTTTCGGGGCATTTGCTCAAATTTACTATACAAACATACTTGGTTCCACCATACTTGCCAATGAAGGTCAGTAGTATGTTTCCAATTACGAACTAAAAGGTATAGGGCAACCCCCAATATAAAATCAAGTAGAAAGTGACACTCCCTTTGAAGAGAAGGAATGTCAATGGCTGAGTGAAAAGCTAAAATCTCCCAGGTAAGCAGAGCCCTAAAGCCCAAAATTACCTGTATTCGCTCCCAGACCTGAGACCAGAAAAACTGCACATTGGGGCACTCGAAAACTATATGAACAAGAGTACCTACATTACTCTGATAGGACCAGCATAAATTACTAGCTGTTTTGTCCCACTTAGCTACCCTTACAGGGGTGTAGTAAGCTCTATGGGCAAAGAAGAATAAAGTTTGAGTAATAGAGGTGGATTTAGATATTCTAACTTGTTTTGACCAGGATTTTTCCCACTTTTGCTGAGACAGAGTGGCCCCCGTGTCTTGTTCCCACACTCGTAAGCCAAGTAACTGTGGATGAGAAAACTGATTTATTAGTTTATAAAAGTAGGAGGTCACTCCTGAGACCAACGGAGCCTTCTGAATCTTGGTAACCATCCCCCATTCCTCCTTCAGGAGCTTAATATCCACTGTGGATTTCTCGACAGTGTCTCATTTACAACCATTGGAAGTAGAGTGATCCCGGGAGGCTAAATTCCCGTTGTAATCTATCAAAGTTCTTCCATTTGCCACCCTCTATCAATTGCCCTATGGCCCATATGCCTCTAGAATACCATTGTTCCAGGCAAATGTTTTCTGCTGAATCTTGAAGAGGGGGTTATACCACAAAGGGGAGGAGCACAGAAAATCTTTCATCGGGGTCGAGTATGAGCTAATGTTAGAAAGGCCCTTTGCGTATCTGTCACCATTTGGGGACCCTCGATTCTATCCAATAATAGCATGCCAGGGAGAAGCTTCATAGGGAAAGGGGCCATTAGTTTCTCCTCCAGTACTAACCAGACCGGACTCTTATCGGACAGTTGTTCAATCCATCTGGAACCTTGCTTTAACAAAAAAGCACTATGATAAGAATGAAAGTCGGGAAAACGTACTCTTCCATCCTCTTTGCAGGATTTGAGCTTTTTGAGAGCTATCTTGGGTGGTTTATTACTCCATAGAAATTGTGTTAATATCCTCTCTATCTGCGGATAGAGCTGTATTGGCATATAAAATAGCAACATTTCCAGTATATAATTGGTTCTTGGGACAATAGTCATTTTGATTGTCTCCAAGCAGCCCCACCAAGATAAGACCAGAGGGGACCATTTAGCGGTCATACTCCGAATGTTGGACAATAGAACACTTGCATTGAACCTGAGCATCTCCTCAAGCAGGTAACAGTAGTGCACCCCCAGATATTTAACCATTTTTGACTCCCACACAAATGGGAATTTCAGCATGTCTGCTTTATGCGCACGAGAATTGAGAGGGAAAGCTACCGATTTTGACCAATTGATTTTGTAGCCCGACAGCCGCGAATATTGATCTATCTGCTCAAGAATAAATTGCATGGACTGAGGGGTAGTAAACAAGAGGAGGTCATCAGCATATGTCGAAATCTTGATCTCCACGCCTGCTATTGATATACCTTGAATCTTCAGGCTCTGTCACAGAAGAAGGGCTAGGGGCTCCAGAGCAAAAACAGAATTGGGGAGAGAGGGCAACCCTGACAGGTACCACGGCTCAACTGAAGGTCCCGAGACTGGATGGTATTTACACACATGCTGGCAAATGGCCGAGCATACTGTCGTGCACCGCCCTGGTGGCCAGTGGTCGTAAGGGTAGGTGGGACACAAAAATTATTTTATTATGAGAGGAGGGTCTTTTAAGAGCCAGGTGTAACCTGGTCTTAGCAGTTCAGCTCCTAACTAAGAAAAATTGTGAATGCAGAGAAGAGGGTTAACAAGGCATTTATTTCCCTTTACGCATAAGATTCAGCTGGGTTACAACCTAAAGAAAAAGTCCTTAACTTCAGGAATGAAATCAACTCAGGTTAACGGAAAAACTGTTATGCTTCACAGTTGTAACAATGCTTAGTTAAGCTTTCTAGAGTAAAGCAAATGTTTCAGCACTCTTCTTCCATTTAGCAAATGAATAACATTCTGAAGATAACATATATCATTCACAGGTTTAACAGTGACTCTGCACTGCCTGAAATACACAAAGAACAGTCCATCTCTTCCTGAGACAAAAGGCTTGGCTCTACAAGTTCCACTTGCATCGGCTCAGAATTATCTCTGTCTGTATCAGTGGTTTCACTGGCTATAATTTCTGGCCAGGCCCTAGTCCTGTTCTCTGGATGTTTAAAGAGTTCCTCTAGTGTTTGCCAGTGAGCATGGCCTACCCTCGGGCGTTGGCTACTTGGCTTATGAGAGGTAGCTGTGCTTTCTTTTCTCACAGGTTTAGCATTACTTTCAAAAGGCTTTTTATAAGGTAAGGTTTTCTTCATAGAAACAGAGTCAGCATACCTTGGCTTCCAGCAGCATATAGAACTGGGATTTCCTCCTTCCCGCAGTTCTTCAGGAACACAATCCCTGTGCCAGTCTCCTCTCTGAAAGCTTCTGTTACCTTTCGGTTTAGCCCCAGGTTCCTCTGGTACAGGCAGGCTTCTTTCTTTCACTCTGCTTTGCCTCCAAAGGTGATTGTTCCTTTGCCCAGCACTAGTTTTCCAAGTGCTTCTTTCTGCTTGGTCCTTGCTTGTGGTGCTTCTCTCTCGTAAACCTTCAGCTTTACCTCCAGCTCCACACCTGCAAGCACTGCTCTGCCCTCTCCAGTCTTCCGTTTATAAAGCTCTCCTGTGTTTGAGCTTTCCGGGCTGACTGTCAGGTGCTCTCGATTAGCTAAGTGTGTCCACTCAGGCTCTGTGAGTGCATGCCTGCTCCCTCTAGCTGTTCTGTGCGGATATTGCATCTTGTGCACATCTTTTCCCTCATGAAAAACAGCTGCTTCTCCTGCATTTTTGCTTTCATCAGCCCCTGCTGCATGACAATACATTACTTTGTGAAGTTTCAGAAAACCCTCCCCACAGCCAAACCAGCTAAGAGTGGAGAACAAGAACGTCCATTCTAATCGGTTGAAAGCTTTTTCAGCATCTAAGGATAACCCAACCAACGGACCATCTGTGTTCTCCGTGCCTGAAAGGACATGGCATAAAAGTTTTGCATTGTCAGATGTTGACCAGCCCTCTACAAATCCACATTGGTCTGGATGAATCAGTAAAGGAATCACTTTTGCTAAGCGACGCGCCAGGGTAGTTGCATAGATTTTATAGTCCACATTTAGCAGAGAGATTGGCTGGTAGTTGCTCACCACTTGAGGATCTCTCCGCGCTTTTTCCAAGACTATTACATTTGCCGAAGCAAACGCGCCCACTTGAGGACTCTCCTCCATTAAGGATTGATAATATTGTTGTAAATACAGGCCGAATTCTATGGGAAGTCCATCTGGTCCAGCGGCCTTACCCACTGCCAAGGAGTCTATCGCCTGACAAATTTCAAATATGGAGATCGAGTTGTCTAGCGCTTCTGAAGTTTCTTTCTTCAAAGTTGGCCTCTAAACCTTGTCCAACAAATTTTCAAATGTATTTTGTGAGAATTCTGTTTCAGATGCATAAAGATGGGCAAAAAAGGATCTAAAGGTTTCTGCTATTTCGGAATCCTTCACCAACAAATTCTGACTATGAAGGTCACGCAAGGCAGCAATTCGGCCGGCATCTCTGTGAGCCCGCAAGGTTATTGGCTAACAGGCGGCCTGTCTTATTATCTTCCAAGTAGTATGTACCTTTCTGAGCTTTAATGTTTTGCGAGGCCTCAGTCGAAAGAATCGTATTATATCTAAACCTTAGTCGCTGTAAGCGCAACAAAATACTCGGATTGGAGCGTTTGACTAAAACACACTTGCCAGCCCTTATCTGTGATTCCAGGGCAAGTATTTGCTCCTTACGTTGCCTTGCCTGTTGTATGCCAAAGCTAGTGATGGTAGCTCTTATTGAGGCTTTAAAGCCTTCCCACCAAGCCCAACCTACAGTTGCTTGAGGAGAATTAAATTTGAAATATTCTGCTATAGCAGACTGGATATTCAAACGAAATTCAACAATATTCAAAAGAGTTCTATCAAAAAACCAGGGACCTAGTCTATTATCCTGTAACAAAATGGAAATGGCCACATGGTCTGAAATATGAGCTGCATGTATATTTGATATTACTATACTGGAGATCAATGTTTTGGAGATTAATATAAAATGTATACGCGATAAGGATAGGTGAAGAGGAGAAAAAAGTAAATTCCTGATCTACGGGGTGTAGCAATCTCCATATATCCACCAAACCGGCATCTTGCATCATGGAAGAAAGGACCAACTGAGCCTTGGGAGGCTTAGAAGTCCTCGGAGGTTTCTTATCAATTAAGGGGTCTAATGCAAGGTTAAAAACCCAACCCACCTCCCTTCCTGATCTGAACGGGTTTGTAACACATTTGGGGTAAGGGATTTTCTAACCTGAATGGCCACCCCATTACGCTTATGGACTGCAGCAGAGAAAGCCACCAGCACAAAAGGCTTTAAGTTTCAAGGATTCCCTCATGTTTAAGTGAGTCTCTTGTAAGAATAAGATGTCTACCTTTTCTTGATGTCCATAGAGGATTGTTTTTTTCCTTTTTATGGGATTATTTATGCACTTCACATTCAATGAAAGAATTTTAATAGGTAACATTTTAATTTCCTAACAAATTTACTTACGCACTCTGTTGGATTTGCCCTCATTAAGACAGTGATCTCAAACCTCTTAGACAGGTTACCCAAAGACATTACCAGGTCAAAGTATTTATAACATCCCTTAAAGAGCCTAATAAAAGCATACCCATACAAACTACCCATCACTATAAGATACAGCATCATCAGATCAATGAAAAAATCTGCTGTTAACCCAGTGGACCCTGGAGGGATACTAACATCTCTGAAACTAATAGGTGAACCCTAAGTGGGCAGAATAGGCACAGAGGGACAGTGCCAATCATCTATATTGACTATATTGTCTACACTGCCCAATCCGACAGACCTCTGACAATATAATGTTAAATATATATAACCAAAAATAACACTTAATGACCGGTATGAATAAGTCCACGTCAATTCAGAACTATTCCATTTATCTCTAAAATTCCAATTTCCACTCCGCTGCTACCAGCCTCCTCCACAAGGCTGCACATAGTGTACCGTCGTGCTGGGAAGCCTCAATGCATCTGCGACAGCTCTTTATCTTCAAGGTATAAATGAAGGGCCTCCGGATCATCAAGGGTTCTTGTCTGATTATGTAGAGTGACCCTCATTTGAGCTGGGTAAAGAATCCCAAATCACGCTTGTAGCTGCTGCAGACGGGGTCTCAGTGCAAGGAAGCTCCTTCTCTGGTCGACGGTGCTTTTAGCAAAATCTGGGAAGAACATTAGCCTATGACCCTCAGTCCAGTGGGGAGCGTGTTCGTGCCGCATCCATGACTTGAGACACCTGCTGAAAATGGAGAATTTTCTGGATGATCGATCGCGGCCGTTTGTTATTCGGCTGAGCCTGCGAGGGGACCTGATGTGCTCGCTCTATTTCAAAAAGCATCTCAAACGTGAGTTTTAACACCGTAGGAATCAACTTAAATAGAAAGGCAAAGATGTCTCTTCCCTCGGCAGCTTCCAGGACTCCCACTATCCTCATGTTGTTTCTGAGAACCCGATTGTTACTGTTCTCCACATCTCTCTGCAGTTCTTTAATTTGCTTGGCCTGCTTGTTGTTCGCCCGCAGCCGCTCCTCATGCACAGCCATATTTTGCTCAATCTTATCTTGCCGTAGCGTGAGTGTCTCCATGCTGTTCCTTAGTGCTCCGATGTCATCCTGCATATTTATTAGCGACTCATTTGCTTTTACCATTTCTTTAACCGCCCGCACCTCGGAGAAGAGCTCTTGTAGTGCCTCAGGGTAGTCGCGTGTGCCCATCTTTTGTGGGGAGAGGGCCTCCATTTTTGAGCATTTTGCACTTGTATTCTGCGCTGCGGAGAATTCTAAATGGTTCGGTTTAGGCCTGGACATCTCTCTGGTTCGATGTTTCCAAATCCGACTGTTTCATATCGATATTGCCAGCGCAGGCATAGGATTTTTAGCAAGTCCCTCCGGAGCTCTGCTCTATGCGTCCATCCTGCCCTGCATCAGGCTCCGCCCCCCCCCCCTCCCTGTTTCATTTTAATTTTTGTCTACTTTTCTTATTTTTTACTTTTTAGGTTGTGGTCACTTATTCTGTACTTGGTGAGAGCCTGTGTTCCGAGTGTGACCAAGGCGCCAAGTGTTCTGTTAACATAGAGTTTATACGTAGGGATCTGTACTGTAGTAATTTGACTTGTACAGCTTTAAAAATAGGTGTATGGATGTTTTGGGGCCCATTGCGCTATTTGTAGTGCTGCTTTTTTTCTGGATAGGCCCCTTATTATATGAGTTTTGGAAGTGTATGTTGGTATGGTATGGTAGATTTGACTTTGTAGATTTTCAGTGACTTTTGCAGTGTTTTATATTGGTTCAAAATATGCCTGGCACTGGAGAATGTTTGTTCTTGTTAGTGAGATGACCAGAATCAGATTTTCTTTGGACTATCACAGCCTGTTTGTGTGATGCTAAGTATTTACTGCTAAGTATTTTTATTTTGGCTATGCATGTGCTCTTTTCCTGCAATTTTCTTACAACACTGGATTTGAAGGAGAAATGCTAATGTCACTTGAAAAGAGTTCACAAAGGGATTTTGGGGGAAAAGGAGGGTAGGGTGCAGCCAGTATTAATAAAAATGAGGGAGGGGTGCCGATTTATAGGTTGCAGGAAGGGGTGCTAGAAACCCTAACAGTGGCCCTGCTCAATGGACTTGGGCTACGGGCTGACTGGAGGATTGAGTCTGGATCACCTAGCTTCTGGCGGCCTCTCTTGCCTGATGGCAGAGCCGACAATCTCATGGCCGGCCTACCCTTCCAGGCCCTACCAGCCCAACATGTTCTGACAACGGACGCCTCCAAGTTCAGCTGGGGAGCCCACTGTTACGGAGTAAGTTGCAGGACGCCTGGACTCAAGAGGAAAGTGCCTTCCAGATCAACCTCTTGGAACTCAGACCTGTGACAAACGCCCTTCGGGTATTCCAGGCCCACTTGGCTGGCCAGATTGTGCTCGTTCAGATGGACAACTAAGTAGTGATGTTTTACCTCAACAAGCAGGGGGGATTGGGCTTGTATCTCCTCTGTTGTGAGGTGATTCGCCTCTGGACCTTTGCTGCGGAGATTCTCCAGGCAGTCTACCTGCTGGGCCAGGACAATCTGCTTGTAGATCGACTCAGCAGGCTTCTTCAGTCCCACGAGTAGCACCTCTATCCAGTCATGGCCAACTCCATCTTTTGACTTTGGGGGACCCCGACGTTGGAAATCTTTGCCAGCCCCGAGAATGTGCATCTGCCACGCTTCTGCTTCCGAAGGCCGGCTCCAGAATGAGTGGCAGTAGATGCCTTTCTCCTGACTTGATCCAGGAGCCTGCTGTATGCATACCTGCCTACTCCTCTGGTTCTCAAGACCTTGCTCAACATTCAGTTGGACCGGGCCTCCGTAAATCTCACCAGCCGTGGTTTCCTCTGCTCTTGCAGCTGTCCCGAGTGTCCCCTATACCCCGGGCCAAGCACCGGACTTGCTCTCGCAGGAGGACGGGTCCCTTCTCCATTCCTATCTCCAGTTCCTCGCCCTGACGGCATGGATGCTGAATGGCTAGCCATAGCACACCTCCACCTCTCCTGGGAGGTAGAGGACAATCCTACTGGCATCGCTCAAGGACTCCACATGGCACATATTCTCCATCTAGTGCGCTGACAGGAATCTTAACCCTTTCTTTTGCTCGGTGAAGGACATCCTGCAATATCTTCTGTAACTATCCCATGCTGGTCTAAAGTCCAACTCCGTTGGGGTGCACCTCAGCACCCTAGCAGCACATCACCACCTTGTCGATAGCCAGCCCATCTCTGTGCACCCCCTTGTGGGCAGCTTCATGAAGGGGCTTCTCCTCTTACAGACCCCCCCCCCTGTTTGCCCAATGCTGGTGATGTGGATCCTGAACATTGTTCTCAGGAAGCTGACTGCTCCCCCTTTTGAGTCTTTGGGTATGTGCCATCTCAAGTGTAGTGTTCCTGGTAGCGCTCACTTCAGCCAGGAGAGTTAGTGTGTTGCAGGCATTGGTGGCCCACTCCCCCTACACCAGGTTCCACAAGAACAGAGTCGTTCTCTGGATTGACCTGAAATTCCTGCCTAAGGTAGTGTCCGCTTTTCACATGAACCAGGAGGTGGTCCTTGCCACCTTCTTCCCCAGGCCTCATACATCCTGAGCGGAGGCCTCCCTACACACCCTGGATTGCAAGAGGGCACAATCCTTCTACCTTCAGAGGGCACAGCCCCATTGCCGCTCACTCCAACTGTTTATCTTCTGTGACATCAACAGGCTCAGGGTTGCAGACTCTAAGGGTATCCTGTCTACCTAGGTGGCAGACTGCATCTCTTTCACTTATGAACAGGCTGGATGCTCCCTGGATCGTCATGTTAACACGCATAATGTGCATGCCATGGCGGCCTCAGTGGCTCACCTGTGCTCTGTCTCCAAGCTGGACATCTGCCAGGCCGCCACCTGGTCTTCAATTCATACCTTCGCAGCGCATTACTGCTTGGAGGAGCGCTCACGTTGCGATAGTGCCTTCAGCTGGGCAGTACTTCAACACCTCTTTGGGGAATAGTGCAGCTCCTTCCCTCCGGCCCTTTGTATCCAGGCTGCCACAGAGGTGAATCTACCGTCAATGTTGGGGCTACATCACTGGAGTTCAAGCCATTCAGCACTCTTTGCTGCCCTTCACAGTTCACCTTTTGGGTTGCCTGTGGCTCCTACAGGTTTTTTCTGTAGCTGTAGCTTGGGAGTCCTACATGTGTGGACTGACTTCTTGCTTGTTCCTGGAGAAAGCGTAGTTACCTGTAACAGGTTTATTTTAGTTGAGTGGGGGGTGGGAGGTTCATATATAGATTGGCATAAGTTCTGAGATCTTTCTCCTACGTTTTTTGCACCTTAAGTTCCAGTCCTATTTATGTAGTCATGCAAAAATGCAATGTGTGCCATCATGAGGCTCAAAAACAGTTGACTTAAGTAATATTAGAAAATAGTTCTTAAAAGGTGATGGATGCATGGGGCAGCTTCCCATCCGTGGTAATGGAGAGTAAACCAATTGCAATTCAAGAAGGCATGAGATATGATGAAGAGTCTTTAAATTAGAAAAAGAGGGGCAAAGCCTTTCAACTGTGACATTGCAAATGGAAGCAAACTGGGCAATTTAGATGGACCTTAGTCAGGGCCAGCCCAAGGGTTTATGCCGCCCTAAGCAGAAACCTTGGGCCTCACCGCCCCCCCTACCCCCCTCTACTATCTATTCCATCTCGGGAAGGGGAAGCAGCAGCTGCCCTCGTCCCCCCCCCCCCCCCCAACGGTATAGGTGGCAGCTTTTTTTAGGGGGGGGGCGGCACAGCTGCCCATGTGTGCCACTGCCGCTGCCCATCCATGCTGGCATCCCTAGGCAGCCTCCTAACTCGCTAGTGGACAGACTGGCCCTGCTTACAGTTCTTATTTGCCATCGTATGCCATGTTTCTACTTCTGGTCTTCCAAAGCAAGAAATCACTCTGGTTTCTGGATATGCACAATGAATAATCTCCAGGAACAAGCAGGAATGTAGTCTTCACATATGGGTATCGTCGGTAACGGCGGAGCCTGCACGGGAATGCTCCCCAGCGTCCAATTAGAAAGCTTTTGGGAGCATCCCACAGTGCCTGCGTGCTGCCTTCCCGCCTTTCCCAACTGCCTCTCTCCAGTTCTTCATTTTCCGCGGAGCCAGCAGGTCATTGTTCCTGTCACCGCAGAAAAGTTTTCCTTTTTGCCTTCCTTGATGCTTTACCGGTACCGCCGGTGGTTCTTTCTTTTTTTTCTTTTCTTTTAAAAAAAAAAAAATATACTTAGTACTTTTTTCCAGGTGCACGCACCATTTTGGGCACTAGGCCCAAAATTCCTCCACAATGGAAAAACCCGCTTCGGGTTTCAAAAAGTGCACCAAGTGTGGCAGTACCATCTTCGTCACCGACACCCATGAGTGGTGTCTTAAATGTTTAGGTCCTGACCACTCCATCACGGAATGTAGGGCCTGTGCCATGATGTCCAAAAGAGGTCAGCAGAACCGAGCTGCCAAGCTCAGTACCCTGTTTCCCTCCAATGCAGTCTCGGTGGCATTGACGTCTTCCAGGGCTTCCTCTTCCTCCCGTGGATCTCAGGTAACTAAACACAAGTCTAGCCGGTCCTCAAAGGGTAGATTTCCTTCTAACCGTCGAGATGCTTCTGGCGTTGCCCTTGAGGATTCTGCACCAGTAAAATTGCCCTGGCGGGAGGCTTCAGCTTCCAAAGCATTATCGGGGCTCCAGGACGTTCTCGAGGCCTCAACCTCGGCAGAACTACTGGTGCCATGCTCTGGGGTACCGGCTGTCTTTTCAGGTACCGACATCCAGGCATTGGCAGCGTTGATAGACCAGAGGTTCCTGGCTATTGAACGTAGTCTGGCAGCTCTCCTTGCGTCATCGACACCCTCGGAACCGTGTCAGACAGTTCAACCGGTACTGGTATCGGTACCGGTACTGACAGCATCGGCATCGACAAAGGTGTCTGCATTGCTGGCACCCAGTCATGCGATGCCCTCCGGTACCGATACACCGGTACCGATTCCCCCCGGTACCGACTTTGGTCAGTACGGGTATCAGGCTGTTCAAGAGCATCCGGACAGAGAAGGTACTTTGAGTCCTCAGAGGAATCTGAGGATTCTGACAGTTCTGTCGATACAGGAATACTTCTCCCAGAGGAGCCTTCCTCTCCTAAAAGCAGAATGTCTCCTCCAGAGGATATTTTGGCTCGAGGTCTGTCCATTACTGTGGCTCCTGAAACAGAGCCCAGAGCAAAGAGTTGGAAATTCTACAATATCCCAAAAATCCTAAGGAGGCAGCTACTCTACCCATCCATGAGATCTTGCATGATCTCATGCTAAGAATGTGGGAGACGCCTCTTACCACCTCTCCTCACTCTCGTAGACTGGATACTATGTATCGAGTCCCTCCTTGTCCTGGTTTCCAGAAGACTCAGCTTCCTCACCACTCTATTGTAGTGGAATCAGCTATGAAAAGGATCAGGAGCGCAAAGAGGCATGCCTCTAATCCTCCAGGACGTGAGTGCAGAACTTTGGATGCTTTTGGACGTCGTACTTTCCAAGCTTCTATGCTTTCTGCCAGGATCAGTTCCTTTATTTTATATATGGGAATGTTCCTGAAGGAAGTCACAGGGGATTTAGAGGTTTTGAGCCCTCTTCTTCCTGAGGATAGAAGGCAGGATTTTCTCACATTGGTCAAACATGCCCAGGATGTTTCTAAATTTGTCAACCGTGCAGCTTTTGACTGTTTTGAGTGCATAAGCAGAACCTCTGCCATTGCCATAGGTGCACGTAGAATTGCCTGGTTCCAGGCATCTGATTTGGAGCTCTGGGTACAAGACTAACTGGGCAATATTCCTTGTACTGGTGAGAACCTGTTTGGCAAAGACTGGCAAGAAAAAGCCAATGAGTTGGATGCTGACAACTCCACTTTGGATAGAGGCCACAGCTGATCCTGCAAGAAGAAATCTTCCAAAAAAACATTCTTTTCCAAAAAGAAAAGGTTTTATCCTGTTTATTCCCAGCAGGGACGCTATGCATGTCAACCTGTCCGGAAAAGTCAGCAACCACCCAAACAAAGGAAAGCAAAGACTGCTAAGCTTCAACCGTCTCAGCAGTCTCAGCCTCCACAAGGCCTTTGACTTTCATCTAGAGAACTTAGCCTTCCTGGCTCTCAATGGACCAGAGTTTTCCACCATTCCAGGAAGGTTGTGTCACTTTGCCCCCAGATAGGGACAGATAACAGCAGAGCATTGGACACACTCCATCATAAAAGAAGGGTACAAGCTCCATTTTTCGAGCATGTCCTCTCCCACAATGGTAAGACATAAGAACATAAGATATGCCATACTGGGTCAGACCAGGGTCCATCAAGCCCAGTATTCTGTTTCCAGCAGTGGCCAATCTAGGTCATATGTACCTAGCAGTATCCCCAAGAGACACAAGTTCCACAATGCTTGTACTGGGTCAAGCATTGATATCTTCGGTCACTTCTTAATAATGGTTTATGGACCTTTCCTCCAGGAACTTGTCCAAACCTTTTTTAAACCCAGCTACACTAACAGCCTTTACTACATCCTCCGGTAACAAATTCCAGAGTTTGACTACACGTTGAGTGAAAAAATATTTTATTTTATTAGTCTTAAATAGTTTACCCTGTAGCTTCATTGCATGTCCCCTAGTCTTTCTATATTCTGATAAGGTAAACAATCGATCTATGTTTACCTGTTCCACTCCGTTCATTAATTTATAGACTTCTATCATATCCCCCCTCAGCCGTCTCTTTTCCAGGTTAAAGAGCCCTAACCTTTTTAGCCTGAAGACAGTTCAATTCTCAGACCTCTCTTATCAGCCTATTAGATCAAGAGGTCACTATGCTTCTTGCCCAAGGGGCAATAGCAGAAGTACCCATTCCTCAACAAGGTGCTGGGTTTTACTCCCCCTGTTTCCTTATATCAAAGAAAACAGATCTATTTTAGACCTCAGAGAATTGAACAAATTCCTGTTCAAAGAGAAATTCAAGATGGTTTCTCTAGGAACTCTGCTGCCATACTTTCAGAGTCGGGATTGGCTATGTTCTCTAGATCTCAAGGATGCGTACACTCATGTTCTCATCCATCCATCTATCTCACAGAAAATTCCTTCGGTTCCCTTTTCAGGGAAAGCACTACCAGTACAGGGTGCTTCCTTTTGGCCTGGCCTCTGCACCAAGGGTGTTTACAAAATGCATGGCTGTGGTAGCAGCATTTCTTCACACTCTAGGTAGGAATATTCGTCTTCCCTTACTTAGACGATTGGCTCATTCGAGCCCCATCAGAGTCAGAGGCCAGGATTTCTCTGTCTTGCACAATGCATATCCTTCAGTATTTGGGTCTAGTCATAAACGTCCCAAAGTCCAGAGTAACTCCCACTCAGTCTTTAGAGTTCATAGGAGCTTGGCTGGATACAAGCAAAGCAAGGGCCTATCTTCCTCAGACCTGTTGCCTTCGCATGGTGTAGTTAGCTTCTCAAGCAGTGCTAAAGCCTCATCTCACTGCTCGGGAGATGTTACAACTGCTAGGCCACATGGCATCTACCGTGCATGTGGTTCCTTATGCTCGCCTCCATATGAGAGCACCCCAGTGGTCTTTATCCACTCAGTGGACTCAGGCATCAGGGTGCCAGTCAGACAAAATAGCAAACACAAATCACCTTATTTTGTCCCTCCAATGGTGGCAGTCCACTCAGAACCTGTTGCTGGGGTCCCCATTTCAACAAACCTTACCCCAGGCAACTCTCACAACAGATGCTTCACCAATGGGTTGGGGAGCTCATCTGCAAGACCTCTCCACCCAAGGCACCTGGTCTCCACAGGAGACACATCTACATATCAATCTCTTGGAACTCAGAGCAATCTTCCTTGCTCTTCGAGTGTTCCACACCCTGCTCAGCAACAAGACAGTCCTCATTCATACGGACAATCAAGTAGCCATGTTCTATGTGAACAAACAGGGGGGAACAGGCTCTCTGTCGCTTTGCAACGAAGCTTTGCGACTATGAGCCCTCGACAGAGAGCATCAGATTCATCTCTTGGCAGTGTATCTTCCAGACATACAAAACTCTTGGGCAGACAGACTCAGTCGAGTTCTGTTTCCACACGAATGGTCTCTACATGCAGACCAGGTGGCCAAGATTTTTCAAATTTGGGGAACCCCGGACATAGACCTCTTTGCAAGTCCATTGAATGCCAGACTTCCCCGGTTCTGTTCCAGAATTCCGGCTCAGGGCTCCCAGGCCAGGGATGCTTTCCTCCTTCACTGGGGTCAAGACTTCCTTTATGCCTTTCCACCCATTCCCCTAATTCCCAAAACCCTATTCAAGCTTCAGAGAGACAGAGGCCGTATGATTCTCATAGTTCCACATTGGCCACGGCAAGTGTGGTACCCGATGCTTCTGCATCTCTCTCAAGCTCCCTCCCTGGAATTAGGATCTGCTCCAGATCTCCTGTCTTAGGAGGACGGAATGTTATGGCATCCCAATCCCCAATCTCTGCATCTCAGGGCTTGGTTGCTGAAGGCCTAGATCTTGTAAACGGGGGCGCTGGGTGAGAATGTCCACAGCTTAGCAAAGGCAAATACTATTATGACTTGCAAAGGATTGTGGGGAATGTAGTCCATTCATACCAGAATCAGCCGTTCACAAAATGAGTTGTGTTGCTCGAGTGTAAGCAAAGAAAATATATTTTATTTATGGGGTTATTTCTCCCACACAGATTTACTTGGTAGCACAAAAGGATACTTGCTTTCAGTGTTGTACTTAGGAAAAACAAATCATGATCAGCAACTGAACTTCTTAAGCAATCAATCAAACAGTAAAGACCTTGATGGGAACAGAAAGGTCTTTCTGAGGGCTCCTGCTAATACCTTTTAGCAGTGCTCCAAAAACAAAACAAAACCCAAAAAGTAACCAAAAATTGTTCTTTTTCAAGGATAACTTTCTTGTATTTTCACACACAAACAGTAGTTCCCTTTCAGACCCACGTGCAATTGTTCAATGCTCAATTGCCAACAATTAACCATCTGCAAACCTCTTGGCTGGTTTACTTTCTATACGTGGCTCAAATCCTACCCTAAAGCTTTCTTGTAAACTTTTCTGGGTAGATAAAAGAACAAGTTATATTTCTTTTTGATGGTTGTTGTTTTTGTGAAAGTATTTTACCACAGCAGCCTAGACAGAGAGCAATCCATGTAATCACTCTGATCATTAAAATATCTCCTTCTTCAAATATCATAGAATCAATATCATGGTCTGGCTCAGGGGAATTCCTTAATGGAGCACTCTCAGGACAATACTTGTTTCCCTGCTGTCTTCCAAGTGAAGAGCTAGGGCATAGATCAGTGTTCATACCTGAGCTTCCTTTGCTGTTAGAGTTCCTCTCCAGATATCCTGGCCAGTATGTAGTCCAGCTTTTATGTCCAGCCTTCCAATCAAGATCCCTGGACACTGGGTCTCTCTTCACATACCTTCTTGCACTGGTCTTAGGGCCCCTTCCAAATGCAGCCATCTCCTTTACAGGTGCCGTCCGGGGATTCCTGGCTCTGTAAACCCACTCCTCTGGCTTCCTCAAGTCCAATGGAGTATGCTTGCCTCTGGAATGACTCCCAACACACGTACTGCTATGGGCTCCTTCTTTAGACCTCCAAGATGTTTTCCTCTTCTTTCTTCCATGCTGCTTCTTGCTCTCTCTGTCCTTGAGCTCTGGGTTCCTCATCAACTCCAACTCTCTGGTCTGATTCTGTGTAGAATAGGTTTTACTTTTAACTTGCTTAGAGGGATACTCCACCCTAGCACAGCTCAGCTGTGCTGAATCAAGCCCTGCCCTTGGAGATGAGTGATTGTGGATTACCTCATAGTTCTCCTGATTGAACACACGTTTCCCCACTTCAGCTCTTCTAGTGGCTGTTTGAAACCTGGTGCATTCTGGGACTGGTAGTCTTTTATGAAAACATTCTGTTTTATTATTTCTACCAGTAAAGACAGGTTGCTTGTTCAGAGCCAATTCACCTCTATTATAGCTCCTTCCTGAACTATGATAAGCTTCCTTATCACAATCTTCATGATCTTAACCTTCCTCAGCAAGTAAAGGATATCCTTTATGCTTCCAGAAAGCCTTCCACAAGATGCTCTTATGCTTTCAAGTGGAAAAAGTTTACCATATGGTGTTCGCAGAAGGGTCTTAACCCCCTTGCGATACCTCTGGAATCATTACTGGAGTGTCTCCTTCATTTATCCAATGCAGGACTTAAAACTAACTCAGTAAGAGTCCATTTGAGTGCTATTGCAGCTTCTTTCAGGCCTCTTAAATGGACAACCTATTTCCTCCCATCCTCTTATAGCAAGATTTATGAGAGGCCTTCTTCTAACTAAGCCTCCCATTAGGCCACCACCGGTGGAATGGGACTTAAACCTGGTTCTTGGTCAGCTCATGAAGCCACCTTTCAAACCCTTAGCTACTACGTCATTGAAATTCCTTTCTTGGAAGGTTATCTTTCTCATTGCAATCACATCAGCACACCGCATCAGTGAGTTGCAGGCATTAGTAGCTGATCCACCTTATACAAGGTTCCATCATGACAAGGTAGTCCTTAGGACTCATCCACACTTTATGCCAAAAGTGGTCTCGCCTTTTTATTTAAACCAAGCAGTCTACTTGCCTGTGTTTTTTTCCAAGGCCTCATGCATCAAATGCAGAAAGGATTCTTCATACTTTGGACTGTAAAAGAGCTTCAGCCTTTTACTTGCAAAAAACACAGCAACATAGAAAGTCCTCTCAACTCTTTGTTGCTTTTGATCCTTCTCATTTGGAACATCCAGTCTCCAAGAGAACACTGTCCAACTGGATTGCACAGTGTATCTCATTTGCCTATCAGAGTAAGAATCTTCCTCTGGAGGGCCATGTCACAGCTCACAATGTGAGAGCCATGGCAGCTTAAATGGCTCATCTGCACTCTGTCTATTGACAACATCTGTCGAGCAGCCACTTGGGCCTCGGTTCATACCTTCACAGCCCATTACTGCTTGGACAAGGACTCCCGCTAGGATGCCTTGTTTGGTCAGGCTGTTCTCCAACACCTGTTCCATACCTTATCAACTCCTACCCACCATCCCTGGTTCATACCAGAGATCCATGGGGGGAAGTGGAGCCCTTTCACAGGGACACACAACTTCTGGGGTCTCTCCCTGGCATCTAAAGCTAGGGAGTCCCCATATGTGAAGACTACATTCCTGCTTGTTCCTGGAGATAGCATAGTTACTCACCTGTAACAGGTGATCTCCGTGAACAGCAGGAATTTAGTCTTCACAACCCACCCACCTCCCCTAGGAGTTGTATCTCTCTATCTCTTTCTCTTTCCCTCTCTCTCTCTCTCTTTGTCTCAGCTTTAAAACTCAACTGGAGAGAGGCAGTTGGGAAAGGCGGGAAGGCAGCATGCAGGCGCTGTGGGATGCTCCCAAAAGCTTTCTAATTGGACTCTGGGGAGCGTTCCCGCACAGGCTCTGTCGGTACTGACGATACCCATATGTGAAGACAAAATTCCTGCTGTTCCCGGAGATCACCTGTTACAGGTGAGTAACTATGCTTTTCAGACATTTGGTCTAAGAATAAATAGATTTATTCTGAATGTTACGGTTAATCTGAAAATGAGACTGTTCTTTGCAGCTTTTGAGGACTTGATTTGAGTACTTTTGTACTGCAGAAAGAGAAATAGTTTAGGTTTATTGCAGGCCATCATTATGCTTGCAGTTGACTGTATGAAGCAGTAAGCAGGTTCTTGGGCTTTAATGCTTCCAATTTAAATTTTTATTCAGGTTGCTCTAATTAACAGTGAATGATTTATAATGGCCAGCATGTGACCCTTTGAATCCTGTTAGTTTTCAGAACGCACCCTGGAATCTTCAGAGAACAAGGATAATAGTGTTGCTTGCCCTTGTATTACAACTGCAAATTGTCATACACAGGTGAAAGAAGTTACTACTATACAGTAGACAGTAAACATATATTACCAAAGCAATATCATTTTTCTAAAAATGATGAAAATTTGTTTTGTTTTTTTGGCTTATCATTGCAGCTGGAATCTGTTTTCTTGAGCTATTGTCATTTATTAGACTTTCCAGACTGAGGCTGGTCTTTTCTGCTACTATGTAGGAAGTATCCATTTTTCCCTGTCGTCCTTCTCTTACTTTCAGGTGATTAGTGTTAGAAACAATGAATAAGTGGTTTGTTGCAAAACGATGTCTATTCCCATAACATGGCTCAATCAGGAGGCAGTAATTTCCTGTTGATGTTAGTATGAAATAAGCTGATGACTTAACGCCAAAAGAATCTTTGGTGTGCCAGACTTGGGGAAGAGATTGAACTTTTTTTCCATTTTTTGTAATTGCTTATTAAGTTGGTCAGTGCACTTTTCCCTGTCCTGCCAGTGATTTTCTTCCCCTCTTCCTCAATCACAGCAATTAGTTTATTTCTTTTGTTGTTTCTCTATAATTGATTGTGCAGCATACCATAATGTTTGTGTTTTGCATTTGTGTGACTGCTTGAGGTTACATTGTGCGTCATGGAGAGAGATTGTCTTGGAGTCGTACGTAGGTGCATTTATTGTATTGAGTCTGGGGAGTGTGCACACAATTGCTGAAAATTTTAAAATGGTGTGCAAACGAGAAAATTGTATTAAAGTAAATCCAAGTAAACCTGAGAGCATAACAAAATATATTTATTTTTGTATGTGAATCCTAATAGAGGAAAGGAAGACATTTGAAGAATGAAATGATGTACATCTCTGCTGTGATGTACTAGACGAGGAACAAATTTCCTAGTTTTACTTCACAAAAGACAAAACATTCTTTTGTCATGCAAAATTGGGATTGCATCATAGTAGCTACTTTGCACTTTTTATTTGTTTATTTAGCAATGCTTATATACCACTTTTCTCCAGGTCAAAGTGAAGTACATTCAGGTACGGTATATATTTCTGAAGGGCTCAAAATCTATTTTTGTACCTGAGGCAGTGGAGGGTTCAGTGGCTTGCCCAAGGCAACCCCAGTCTCCCCGGCCCAAGGTTGTTGTCTTCCAACGGGATTTGAGCCCCCAGCCCTCCGGCCTGAGGCCACTTGCCCCAGCCACTAGGCCACTCCTCCCTCCACTGTTTATCTATGGTGGTAGCAGTCTGTTGACTGGAAGTGAGCTCTACCTGTAAATTTGTATAATAGAGCAGTGTTGTCTTTGTGCCAAGGAAGTCAGCTTCATTGGAATTAAGCAATCATGCAGTGAGGCAGGGAAAACTTTCTGGTTAGCAGCACTATTGGGCATGCTGCCTCACCTCAGCAGCAGATCTGGACTTGGGAAGGCAGAGAAGAGGAGAGAAGGCAGATGGTGTGAGGGCTAAAGAGGCAAGAGGGAGTGAAGTGAAAGACAGAAGAAAGAGGGAAAGAAACAAAGGGGTTTAAAGCAGAGCTGGCCCCAGAGTCAGCTCAAGGTGTTGCTGCTCTAGGCAAGCCTTAAGCTTTACTCCTCTGGCTGTCAAAATCTATTTTTCTCCGTGAACAAGCAGGGAAATAAGTCCTTGCGTATGGGTGACATCACCAACGGAGCTCCACACAGAACACTTCCCAGCTTCCAAAGGAAACATTTGGGAGGTACACCGCACATGCGTCCCCGCCTGCCACGGCACCATATTTTCCAGTCTTCTTTTTTCCGTGGAGCCCTTAGGACACGTTCCTGCAGTCCAGAAAAAAGTTTGAATTTCTTGCACTTCTGGTTGAGCTTTTGCACGTTCTTTCACCCGCCTGTCATCTGTTAGCCTTTTTCTTACCCATTGGGTGTACTTTTTTTCTGTAGTTTTTTGCGCCTTTTAGGTACAGTGCCTTGCAAAAGTACTCATCCCCTTGGTTTTTGTCCTGTTTGTCACATTACGTACAACTTGGTATGAAAATGGAGGTTCATTTGGATGTTAGGTAATGGATAAAACAATATAGTCCAAATTGGTAAAGTGAAATGACAATGAAATACCTTGTACATATATAAAAAAACAAACAAACAAACAAGTAAGAACTGAAAAGTTGAGTGCATATGTATTCATCCCTTTTGCTATGAAACCCCTAAATAAGATCTGGTCCAAGTAATTAACCTCAGAAGTCACATAATTAGTTGATTAGGGTCCACCTGTGTGCAATCAGTGTCACATGATGCCTGTATAAATATATCTGTTCTGAAAGGCCCCTGACTCTGCAAAACCACTAAGCAAGGAACATGAAGACCAAGGAGCACTCCAAACAGGTCGGAGACAAAGTTGCGGAGAAGTATAGATCAGGGTTGCGTGTTAAAAAAAAAAAATATCCCAAATTCTGAATATCCCACGGAGCACCATTAAATCCATTATAACAAAATAGAAAGAATATGGCACCACTACAAACTTGACAAGAGAAGGCCGCCCATCAAAACTAACAGACCAGACAAGCAGGACATTAATCAGAGATGCTGCAAAGACACCAAGGATAACACTGAAGGAGCTACAAAGATCCACAGCGGAGATAGGAGTATCTGTCCATAGAATCACTTTAAGCCACAGAGCGGGACTTAATGGAAGAGTGGCCAGAAAAAAGTCATTGCTTAAAGAAAGCAATAAGACAAAACATTTGGAGTTTGCACATCATGTGGCGGACCCCCCAAACACATGGAAGAAGGTTCTCTGGTCAGATGAGATGAAAATTGAACTTTTTGGCAATTATGGGAAACTCCATGTGTGTTGCAAACCCAACACTTCCCATCACCCCGAGAACACCATTCCCACAGAGAAAATTTGTGGTGGCAGCATCATTCTGTGGGGTTGTTTTTCATTGGCAGGGACAGGAAAACTGGTCAGGAATGAAGGAACAATGGATGGCACTAACTACAGGGCAATTCTTGAGGAAAACCTGTTTGCCAGAAATTTGAGATGGGACAAAGGTTTATCTTCCAGCAGGACAATGACCCTAAACATACTGCTAAAGCGGGTTTAAAGGGAAACATTTAAATGTCTTGAAATGGCCTAGTCAAAGCCCAGACTTCAATCCAATTGAGAATCTGTGGCATTACTTGAAGATTGCTGTACACCAACGCAACGCATCTAACTTGAAGGCGTTAGAGCAGTTTTGTCTTAAGGAATGGGTGAAAATCCCAGTGGCTAGATGTGCTAAATTAATAGAGACATACTCCAAGAGACTTGCAGCTGTAATTGCAGCAAAAGGTGGTTCTACAACGTATTGACTTTGGGGGTGAATACATATGTGCACTCCTGCTGTCAGGGTTTTTTTTTTGTCTTAATTATTGATTGTGTCACAATAAAGGATATTTTGCATCTTCAAAGTCGTAGGCATGTTGAGTATATCACATTGTGCTAACACCCAAAATTCCATTTTAATGCCAGGTTATAATGCAACAAAACAGGGGGATGAATACTTTTGCAATGCTCTTTATTTTTTCCCCTTCTGGGGACTTTTCCAACTCATGGCCGTTTTTCATTTTGATTTTGCTGAGGTGGTATTTTTCGGCATGTCTAAGTTAGCGGCTTTAAGAAATGCACCAAATGTGGTAGACCATTTCTGCCATGGATTGCCATAATTGGTGCTTGTAATGCTTTGGGACCCAACCACCAGCCGGCGTTCTGCGAGCTCTGCTTGCAGTTGACGGGTGAAGGGCTGAGAAAAGGAGTCCCTCTGTGGCTCATCTGATTCAACATCCTCAGCCCCGACTCCCTCGTCCACACCTGAAATGGCCAAGGGAAAAGAGCAGAGAGCTCAGTGAGCAGAAGGATTTGAGTGGAGAGAGGAGACCCTCTGCAGAGACCCCATCATTGTCGAAAGGGGGGACTATAAGGAGAAGATCAGTTTGCAGCGCCACTACAGCCCCTGTCAGCATGAGACAGTCAGCGAGGGCCGGGAATGGCGGACCAAGCTTCCCTGGTGGGAGGATCCGACCAGGTTGGTGGAGTCCACTCCCAGTGCCCAGTGCCAGGAGGGAAGCTGGATGTCTCCCGATGCTCCAAGCATCATGGAGTCCCCCACCTGAGGGATCACCTATGATGGCTTGTGGTATTGACATCCTCCTCAGTAGTGGTTCTAGAGGAATGCCTGCAAGTCTGGGAAACTCACTTGGCAGTGATGAAAGCCCTGCAGAGCGCGTTGTCACTGTACTCCTTTCAGCCTATCCTGGAGACCATGCCATGCTCATCATGGCTGGGATATTGGGTGGGAGATCAGTATCTATTCCGGTGACTGGAGCAATCTCCCTCTCCAATGTGTCAGAGTCCAAGGCCCCTAGGCATCGCCATCGACATGCTGGGCGCAAGGGGACCGTTGACGTCCACCCTCTACTGAGCCGCGCAGTCTACTTTTGGTGGAGACTCTGCATTACTTTGACTTCATCATGGAGTCCGAATCAGAATGGGAAATTGAGGCGGAATTAATGGTGTCAGACCTTTGGGCTCAGGATCTCTCATCTGACCTTTCACCCCCTTCGGATTAGTGGAAGTCACCCTGGAAGACATATCCTTCCGGGATTTTTTCAGGACCTGGCCAAAGCCATCTCCTTTTCTCAGGAATCAGAAGAGGAATAAAGGGTGGAGGAACTGGAACTTCTCTAGTAGCCTTTGGCCCCCCACAATCCAGTGATGGTCCCCATCCACCATGCCCTGCAGAGGCTGCTATTGTGGCTGTTGGAGGTGCTGCTTACACTTCTGGCCATCAGCCACCTGCTCGACTCCCCCCTGTACCAGGTCCAGAAGGCCTCAGGGTTCGAGAAGCCTCAATTGTGCCACAATTCCATTGTGGTCGAGTCTGTTTTGAAGCATGCAATGAGTGCTAAAATACAGTCCTCTGTGCCTTCCACACAGGAGGTGAGGACCCTGGACTCCTTCGGGAGGAGGTGCTTCTAGGGTTCCATGCTGGCAGCCCAGATCCTGGCCTACCAAATTTACATGGCCATGTAAGTCTAAATTTATAAAGCGGTTAACAAAAATGATAAAGCAGTATTAAAAAACAACAACAAAAAAAAAACTGTTAAATGTTTCTCAAGGATATCATGCTGGACATAGAGGACCTTGCTTCCCTTTTCGAGACCTTGTAGCGCATAGTAAGAATTGCTCGAAATTATGGTCCAGGGCACCTATGACACCTTCGAATCCACCAGTAGGATGGCGGCCGTGAGTATCACCAGGCAGAGGATAGCCTGATTGTAGTCCTCTGCTCTGGAGCAGTGGTTCCAGGACAAGATTGCCAATGTCCCCTGCCAGGGTGAGAAGCTCTTTGGTAAGCTCATGGAGGAGAAGGCCGATGAACTGGAGAACGAGCAAGTGACTCTCACCAGGCTCTCCAGAAAGACTGTGGACCTCATACGGAAGAAAGAACAAGCCAAGAAGGCTTTCTTTCCTACCCACAATGGTACTTTCCATCCCAGCTGCAGGTACAGCCTAAGGCCACACTCCCTGCTCACATCAGAGGGAGAAAATCACAAAGGCATGGCCTATCCTCCAGCCCAAGCCAGGTACGGGTTTTCTATGTGGTCTTCAGGTTCATAGTCAGTCGACAGTTGTCTGCTGAGGTCTCCCTGTGGGGGGGAGGGGGAGGCTTGTACACATTGCCCACCAGTGGCCTCTTGTCACTTCTGACGCATGGGTGCTAAAGATCATCCAAAATGCATTTCACCCAGCTGCTGCCGCTTTACAACCCAAGAGGGTACCCCATGGACCCTACGCACCAGAGCTCTGCTGATTGACCTTGCCATTGAGCCTGTTACCCCAGCCCAGATCGGGCAGGGCTTCTACTTCAGGTACTTTCTGGTCCCCAAAAAGACCGGCGGTTTCCACCTCATTCTGGATCTGCAAAACTTTAACTGGTTCCTGGTGCTTGAAAAGTTCAAGATCGTCTCATTGGGGGATGCAGCTCCTATTCCTCCTACAGGATGACTAGCCTATGCACCTTGGATCTGAAGAATGCGTACACACACATTCCAATCCACCCGTGTCAGAGACAGTGCTGGCCGCCCAGCACAAACAGAAGGTACTATCAATATTGGGTGCTACCCTTTGGATTGGCTGCCGCCCCCAGGGTCTTCACAAAGTGCCTGGTTTTCATGGCCACTTTCCTCCAGATTTTTGGTGTCTGTCTTCCTGTACCTGGATGACTGGCTCGTAAAGGGCCCCACACCGGCAGTGTACGGCAGTTCACCGAGCTCACCATTCAGGTGCTCAAAGGGCTCTGTTTCGTGATCAACTGCTCAAAGTTCCACCTCCAGCTGGTGCAGCAACTGGAGTTCATCAGGGCCCTCCTCGATACCATTCAGGCGAAAGCATTTTTCCTGGCGGACTGCCTGCAGTGTCTCATCGAGGTGGTGGGTGTGTTACAGTGCCATTGTCACATCATGGCCCATGGGATGGGGAGAGCCCTCAAATACATGGCCTGCCTATGTATGTAGCAGGTTCCCCTGGACCTTGTGAATGCAATGGCAGCAAATCTCCATCTGCCTGTGGGACAGGATTGTAGTCACTGCATCACTCGCACAGTTCCTGGAGTGGTGGCTTGTGTTGGGGCCTCTCCTATTCCAACCAGCAACGCCCTGCAGGCTGCTCATGATGGATGCCTCCAAGCTTGGCTGGGGCACGCACCTGGGCAATCTGTGCACCCAGGGTCTGTAGTCTGAAAGCGAGAGCCTCCATCAGATCAACAACTTTGCGCTTTGGGTCATTGTAAATGCTCTCCATGCCTTTTGGGCACACCTGGCGAATCATGTGGTCCTGATCTAGATGGGCAACCAGGTAGCCATGTTCAGTGTGAACAAGCAGAGGGACATGGGCTCGTACCTCTTGTGTTGGAAGGCTGTTCACCTCTGGAAGGTCACCCTGCTCCATGGCATGGACCTCAGGGTGACGAATTTGCCCAGCAAGCACCATGGCCTAGCAGATCACCTCATCTGGGTGCTTCAGCCACACGAGTGGATCCTCAGGATGATGGTTGTAGACTGGATATTCTGGGAATGAGGCACCCCCAAGGTGGAACTCTTCGCTATTCCACAGAATGCCCAGGTAGCTCGGTTCTGCTTTCGAAGGCCAGCTAGCAATCGCTGGACCCTGGATAACTTCCTTCTCTACTGGGGGGAAGGCCTGCTCTATGCCCCCCCCCCCGATACCACTCATTGTGAAGATGCTTCTGAAGCTCCAGACTGAGGCATCTATGATTCTCTTCGCCCCCTACTGGCCTCAACAATTGTGGTTCCTGCAGCTCTTGCTGAGGGAGCCTCTTCACCTGGGCTCCAACCCAGACCTCATTTCGCAGGAGAGCAGCTCCTTGTTGCACCCCACTCCTTGTATCCACTCCCTGGTGCTCATGACATGGATTCTGAGCGGGTAGCCCTCACAGAGCTCGCCCTTTCCGAAGGTGTTACGGACACCCTGCTGGCATCCTGCAAGGAGTTGACATGTAAGACCTACGCGCTCAAGTGGCGGCGGTTTGCTCTCTGATGCACTAGTCAGGCACTGGACCCCTTTGTCCCGTGGACCAGCTGTTAGGGTACCTCTTGCATCTCTCTAATTCTGGGCTGAAGTACTCTGTGTGTCAACCTCAGCGCGACAGGAGCATTCCATCGGGACTGGGAGGGAAAGCCTGTGTTGGCTGAACCTCTGGTAGGCCAATTCATGTGGGACTTGATTTTTTTTGAAGCCTCCAGTCAAGCTTATGACCTGAACATGGTCCTCAGCCAACTCATGTGGGCTTTTTTTGAGCCGCTGTTAGCGTGCCCTCTGAAGTTCTTGATCTGGAATATCCTCTTCCTGTTGACCATCACGTCAGATCGGCATGTTAATGAGCTCCAGACCCTAGTCACACACCCTCCGTATACCAGGTTTCACCAGAACTGAGTGGTGCATCACATGCTCCCCTGTTTTCTGCTGAAGGTGGGATTTTCACCTCAACCAGTCCATTGTCCTTCCAATATTCTTTCCCTGGCCTCATGCCAATCATGGTGAGGCGGCATTCCACATGCTACACTACAGGCTTGCATTGGCCTTCTACCTGAAGGCACATGAAGGCGCACCATCAATCCTCCCAGCTATTTGACTTCTGATCACAATACGCTGTGTCGCTGTTTTGAAGCATACAATATCCCTCTGACTCTTGGACTATATTGCCCATACAATTCCTTGGCTGGTCTGAGCCTTGAGGGTCATATCAAGGCTCACAATGTCCGTGCGATGGCTACATCGGTTGCCAAATTCTGTTCTGGCTCCACAGAGGAAATCTGCAGGGCTGAGACATGGTCTTTGGTCCATACCGTCACAGCCCATTACTGTCTGGATGGGGATTTCTGACAGGACAGCAATTTTGGCCAGCCCGTGCTCCTGGCATATCTTTGGGTTTTGAGGGTCACCTGCCTGCCTGCCAGCCATTCTGTCCATCCAGGCTACCTGCTAAAATTCCTTTGGTTGATGTTGACTGTGGATACTGCATCAGATGAGTCTCTCAATGGGACTGCCTCTCTGGTCTTGCTGGCTTCTCCAGTTCTCAATGTCCAGTTTGGCTTTTTCTCCTCGGTAGCCTGTAGCTTGGGAGTCCTATATGTGAGGACTTATTTCCTGCTTGTTCGCAGAGAAAGCGTAGTTACTCATCTGTAGCAGATGTTCTCCGTGAACAGCAGGAATAAGTCCTCACAACTCTTCCACCTCCCCGGTGAGTTGCCTTTTGACTCTTGCTATGTGATCATACTGGAGAATATGGTGCCATAGAGGGCGGGGAAGGCAGCCGCGCGTGTGTGGTGTACCTCCCAAATGCTTCATTTGGAAGCTGGGGAGCTTTCCATGCGGGGCTCCGTTGGTGACCTCACCCATACGTGAGGACTTAGTCCTGCTGTTTACAGAGAACACCTGCTACAAGCGAGTAACTACGCTATACTGTCTCCTGTACAAACATCTGGTTGACTAAGATAATACAACTCTACAAATATTACAATCAATATCGCAATAAAATATGTATAAAATCCTAAAAAGATAATTATGCTGGGAGTAGGGGAATATGGACAATGATGGTGTGTCATAATAAAATGAACTTGGTGCTGGATGTGCCATGACAACGAAAGGATGAGAACCACTGACCTGGAAATTCAAACTCTCCCTTACTTAATTTAGAGGTAGCCCATCAGGGATTTGAAGGGATGATCCATAGTAGCATAGTAAATGACGGCAGATAAAGACCAGTATGGTGCATCTAGTCTGCCCAGTAAGATGGCTGGAGTAAGAAGGCAGGAGTAGGTGCCACTCTGTGCAGGCCACCCCTCCCCATGTCTTTGTTTAGGGGTGAACCCACCGTTCCATGCAGAGCACCCCTATTTGTTGAGAAGTTAGATGGTTCAGTTTATTTTGATTTTATTCTGTTGCTATAAATGGATCCATTGTGTCTGTCCCATGCCATTTTGAATTCTGTCACTGTATTTGCCCCCACCACCTCCATCGGGAGAGCATTCCAAGCATCCACCACCCTCTCAGTGAAAAAGTATTTCCTGATATTACCTTTCAATTTTCCACCTTGCAGCTTCATGTTATGCCCTCTTGTTTTACAGCTTCCCCGTCTTTGGAAGAGGTTGGTTTGTTCATTATTTCTCCTTAAGTATTTAACGGTCTGAATCATATCTCCCCTGTCCCTCCTCTCCTCCAGAGTGTACATATTTAGGTCTTCAAGTCTCTTCTCATAAGGCTTCTGACGTAGGTTCCAAATCATTTTGCTCGCCTTCCTCTGAACAGTTTCCATTCTTTTTACATCCTTTGCAAGATACGGTCTCCAAAACTGAACACAGTATTCCAAGTGAGGCCTCACCAGTGACTTATACAGTGATATTAGAACCTCTTTCTTTCTGCTGGTAATTCCTCTTCATATGCAGCCCAACATCCTCCTACCTTTTGCCACTGCCTTGTCACACTGCTTTGCCACCTTGAGATCTACAGAAATAATCACACCAAGGTCTTTCTCCTGCTCAGTGCACATTTCTCTTGGGTTTCTGCTACCCAAGTGCATGATTCTGCACTTCTTTGTATTAAATCTTAATTGCCAAGCATTTGACCATTCTTCCAGCTTTTGTAGATCTTTTCTCATGTTAAGGACTCCCTCGGGGAAGTCCACTCTGTTGCAAATTTTTGTGTCATCTGCAAAAAGACAGACCTTTACATTCAGTTTTTCAGCAATATCACTCACAAATACATTGAACAGTGCCGGGCCCAGGACCAAACCCTGGGGCACCCCGCTAATCACCTTCCTTTCCTCCGAGTGAGCTCCATTTACCATCACCTTCTGTTGTCTATCAGTCAACCAATTTCTGATCCAGTTTACCACCTTGGGACCCATCCCCAAACTACTGAGTTTATTGATAAGCCTCCTATGAGGAACAGTGTCAAAGGCTTTGCTGAAATCCAGGTAGATGACATCCATCGCATGTCCCTGATCTAGTTCTCTGGTCACCCAGTTAAAGAACACAATCAGATTTGTTTGACAAGATCGTCCTTCGGTAAAACCATGTTGCCTCGGATCTTGCAACCTGTTGGTTTTGAGAAAGTTCACTATTCGCTCCTTCAGAAGCACTTCCATTACTTTTCCCGCCACTGAGGTAAGGCTCACGGGCCTGTAGTTGATACTTCTTCCCTGTCACCACGTTTGTGTAGAGGTACGACATCAGCCATTCTCCACTCCTGAGGAACTACTCCTGTTTCCAAGGAACTATTGAAAACATCCTTTAACGGCCCTGCAAGAACCTCTCTGAACTCTTTCAGTATCCTGGGATGTATCCCATCTGGTCCTATGGCCTTGTCCACTTTCAGTTTCGCAAGTTGTTCTAACACATCTTCTGTGAATGGTGTGGTATCTATGGTATCTACTTCATTCCCATCTTTATATGTCAGCTGACTAAAGATGTCCCTCGATGAACTGATACCAGCTATACTAAAAATAGTCAATTTATTATTATGCCAAGGATATATGCCAAAAGCTCAAGTAAGCCTTTATTCGCCCGATCCTAAAAAGTAAGACCCTGGACAGACTACAACCAACCTCCTACCACCCAATATCGAGCCTCCCCGACATAGCAAAAGTCATTGGAAAAAGTAGTACAAAATCAGTTGCAAGACCACATGGATGCCAGTGCCCCACTGGGTGCACATCAGTACGGTTTCAGATTGTAAAATGGGGTAGAAACCCTCATCATAGTCCTCTTCAATAAGCTTATTAAAGATATTGACGCTCTAAAGCAAGTACTGTATTCGTTTTGATATTCCTTGACATTGTGTTGACCTTCGACTCAATTAGCCACAATAATACTGTTAGCAAGATTACAGCAAATAGGAGTCAGCGGAACTGCTCTCAGCTGGTTCACATCTTACCTGCAAGACCTGCAAGTAAAAATTGGTCAAGCTACATCAAATCCATTCAGACAACATCAGGAAATCCTGCAAGGCTCTGCTGTTTCTGCCTTACTGTTCAATATATACCTCCATCCAATCTGCAGCATTTTTCAGAAGAATCAAGTGAATTATCACATTTATGCTGGTGATATAATAATTTATTTATCCGTTAGTATGGAAAAAATTAATCTACGACAAATTGTAACATGCTTCATTGGCTCTCACTGAACAACCTAAAAGTGAATTTCAATAAAACAGAAGCTATTTTCATTACCAAGGACAAAGAATTCACCCCCCCCCCCCACCACCACACATTCAGCTTAAAGAAGCCACAGTACAAGTAAAAGATGAAGTAAAGTATCTAGGCATCATTTTAGACAAAAATTTGAGCCTATCATCACACACAAGCAAGACCACACAGGCTATATACAGAAAGATCAAGTTGCTACAGCATCTGAGACACCTACTGGATCCACCAGACTTTAGATTAGTCATGCAGGGGATGATCAACCCGCACATAGACTACTGCAACAGTATATTGCAAGGTCTATCCAAAGAGGCATTAACTCATTTGCAAATGGTGCAACATACAGCAGCTTGTGTAATCACGCAGGCACCAAGGTCTGAGCACATTGTCCCAATTCTGTATAAGTTACATTGGCTTCCTGTTCCTAGTAGGATCAAGTATCATCTTCAAGTTGCTCCATAGCATATCACTTTCTTACCTCACCACCTTAATAAACAAAATACGAGTACTAGATACTAGACAGAGAAGGGGATGCACCCAAAATTCCCTAGCCCTCCCGACTGATTTCCGCAAAACCAACAAATCAATGAGCAATAGAACATTCGTATATTATGCCCCGATCCTATGGAACAGCCTCCCACCAAAAATAAGGAACATACGAGACCTCGCAGACTTCAGATAGAGTATCATGACTCTCAACAGAACACTATGGGACACAACAAATAGAGCTAGGTGCATACCCAACTTAAGTACCTTACACTTGACTCATCAAATATACTGCCCTCCCCTTCGAATGTAAATAGCTATTGAATGTTTAGTGAACCCAACTTGTTGCACTGTAAATGCAACTAATTACTCTGTAAATAGTTACCGACTGATTTGATGTACATAATTAACCCTGTTATGATGTAATGGTTGAAGTTATGTAATCTGTAAGCTGCTTTGGTTGACTGATAAGATGGTATAAAAAAACTTTTAAATAAAATGTGGGGCCAGCACAGAGACTCATTGCGGATCTTCATTTGCGTAATTCAACAAAGGCTTTAAAACAGGGCCATGTGCAAAAATACAGTAGTTTGGTGATAGGGCCAGCTGTCTTCATCCCTACTTAGCCAGAGAGAGAGAAGTACTAAACATGTGGGGCAGGGTTCAAACATATCAAAATGGGTCACCTCTGTCTACTGTAAGAGAATAAAGTTTTGTACAGAAAGGACACAGGAAAGCTTCCCAGCTGTAAAGAGAGCAAAATGGAGTCTCAAATTCTGTTAATTTCTAGAATACTGTAGCTATCACTTTGGACCAAGTGATACATTTGTGCCTTCAAGAAAACTGGTAGTGGGCCTTCCCTAACCTCCAGGATAAGAGGGGCCAGTGAGTCCTGACGCACGTGTTCTCTTGGGATTCTTTGAAAGGATCAAATTAGGAACTAGGCTTATCCTGCTCTTTTATAAAGCAGTTTATTTGTGTACAGTAAATTTTACATGCAGGAAAGAGCTCATAGAATCGCATGGCCAAATACATGTGCACAGTTTCACTTGCTGATGTGATCATGCACATTTATATGTGCACAATGCTGAAGCTTTCCTGGGGGCACATAGTTTGCAGCTCTGCCCCTGCGCCATCCAGTGTATGTGGATATTTTATAAAATAATGTGTGCGTGCACATAGCATATAGACATGTTTGCAACTTCTTTGGAGCAGCTGCAAATTTATGCATGAGGATTTGTGCTAATAGGGCTGATTTTAGGTGCTGTTTTATAAAAGTGCTTAAGCCACATACATTGCCTTTTATGAAACAGGCATACAGTAGGCGCCTTTTTGGACTTTTTACTTGGACACCCCTTTTAGTATTACACTCTTAATGATTACTGCACGAATACCTTGAGTTCTGTGGGGCCCTTGTGACATCCTGATGCCAGAGGCAATAATATGTTAGGTGAACCTGTAGCTTCTCCTTTCCTAGAGCTATTTGAACTACTGTTCTACAGATGCAGTAGGACAGAATACAGTAGGACAGAATACATACTAGATCAGTCTCTTGTTTGTCCTGGGTCAAGTGGCAACTCTATTTGCTAAACTATTAAAGATTAACTTAACTGGCATGACCCAGTCCAACTTGACAAGTGTATTTATCCAGAGCCATAATGAAACTGAATATTCTACTTAAGAACCAAATAGTTTCCTGTTTAAAATCCCCTTTTCTGGATTCTAATTGGTCATACAAAGGCCAGTGTTTTTGCACAAGATGTGACTTTCTGAGAAATACCACAAAGAAAAAGAGTTAGCTCTTAAAAAGATATGCAAAATTAATGCTTTTATGCTAACCCGCTGCGCATTTAATGTGTCACTTCAGAATCTGATTGTTATCTTAAATCGTGAGGTTTTGATAAAGCCAGATGTGGACCTGGCAACTAGCCCCTTCGCTTTCTGCCCTGAATACAGCAGCCAAGATCCTGGTTAATGCAAGCAATTTTATTCCCTTGTCCTTCAAGGCCAGGGTAGTGTTGTGGCTAAAATGTTGGCCTGTAGATGTAGTCTCTGAAAATCACATGCTTTCAGGGCTCCAGCCTATTTGAACCTCATCTGGTAAGACTGATTAAGAATGTGGTAGAGGGGATAGATTCAAAACCAAAAAGTTTCCCTTTACATTCAATAGCAGGGATACAGTGATAGAATGGAATTCTCTTTGAATGAACAATTCTTAACTGCCAGTGGCTAAGTGGTATGTAGTGCCGTGCAAGGTCCCACAGAAAGTCATCAATTCAAACCCTGGGACAGGTCGTCTGCGTCCCAAGTTGGCTGAAGCTGTGGATGTTGTTCACAGTGCCTTGGGGAGGGATTCCTGACCCATGTTCAGAGGTGCTATGTAATGACCAGATTTAGGGATTATGATTATTTGGGTCTGGAAGGAGCTATGGTGAAGGACTGTTGCTGCAGTGATCAGATTAGGTACATTGAGAGGATATAAAATGGAGGAAAATCCCAAGGTAGTTGAGAACGAAGGTTCATGGTGCCAGATTCCAACCCTGGTTCTGATTGAGGTTGGAAGCTCAAAGGAGCTGGAGAAGACAGCTGAGTTAAAAAAAAAAAAAAGTCAAGCTACTCTAATTTCATCTTAAAAGACAGACGTTAGTTTTTAAGGTTGAGAAGAATCTTCATGCAAAGTAGTAAGTAGGTAGATTCTGATAATTAGTATTCATCTTCCCTTACCACCAGCTGTGGAGAAGGCAGCCCAGATGTGTGAGGATTAAACATCGTTGGAACTATTTTATAGTGATCAAACTTTTCAAAGACTGTCCTTATGAATTTAGAACAACTTTTAAAAGGGCAAAGGACCTTGGTGTAGTGGCACACAATCAAAGGTTGAATCTGTGTGCAATCTTGTCTCTGTCACTAGCAGGAGGATTGTCTGGCATCTAATTACTTCCTGGCCACAAAGAAATATGAAAGATTCAAACCAGTTTGGGACCTGACGAGACTAAACATAATGGTCAATGGGTACTACACCTCTAGATGGAATCCTTGATTCAAGATGTTGCACCAGGAAATTTGTTGTGCTCCCTGTTACTGTATGCATATTCCTAAGTGTACATCTTGATTGCCCCATGCCACCAGGGTATTTCCAGTTCCAGGGCTGGAGAAGTAGTTACAGTAGTGAGGAGGATCATGGATGAGGAGGAGCAAGTGAGACTAGTCATATGGCTGTAACAAATTCCAATTGAAAATAAATGCTACGGGTTTTAATGCTCCCTGAGCAGTAGTAACCTGAAGGTCCTGACTTCTGTAGGAGTTAATGCAGGTCTTGACAAATCTCAAGTGCTAGGCTACCATAGAGCCTAGAAATTGTGCCTTGGCACTGTGGATTTCCATGCCCTGAATGCTACTGCTGCCCCAGTCCCAGAACAGTTATTTTCTGGTTGGGGCATGTGCCACGCCGTTCTCAATATGTTTGAGCCACAGAATATACGCACGTCCACACATGTCTTCAAGTCTTGAGGCCAGCTTGGGAATGTGCACTGTGCAGTTGATTGATCAAAACTCATGAAGTAGGGGTAAAGCAGGCTCTTATTACTACCTGAGAGCTTAAAGGTGAAGGCTTTGGAGGAAATCCCTTTGGCTGGTTCCTGTTTGATTCTACTTGGCTCCTCTGGATTCCATCTTGCCGACCCCGGAGCTTGGTGATATCCTTTCTGGTCCCGGGAGTATAACGTACATCAAGTGCTGTGGTATGCAGTCCTCAGTCGTATGACTGAAGGGGTGTGACCAAAGGGGAGCAATCCCCTTTGGAGCCATCTGAGGAGCCTTACAGAAGTTGAAGTTGCTTGAAGAGACTATTTTTACATCAAGGTACTGTCTGGATTATTTCTTTTATGGGGAAGAGGAAGGCAAAATTAAAGGAAGAGTATCTGGGTCTCAGGTATTGGTTCAGGGACCTGTGGACTCCTTTGTCCTGTCACAGAGAAAAGTAGTGCTGGACTCTGGGAAACCTCCTTTTGTGATGAGTCCACTGAGTCTGGAGTTTCTCTTTCTAAGCCTAGACTCTCACTCACCACCTCAAATTCCAGCATTGAGCACAGGTTCAGCCAACGCTGTCTCTACCCCTGTGATGGAGAGGGGAGGGGAAGGTCAGGTTGGAATGAACTGTTCCCATGGGGGAAGTATTGAAAATACATCTGTTGCGGGGATGGGAGGCTCTGTTTGTTCCTTTAGTGATCTCTGAGAATAATAGGGACTGAGGATCTATTTCCATCTTAGCCTCTTCTCTTAAGCTGGCTGTTTGGGAAATGAGTCCTCATTGTGTGTAAATCCCCCGAAAGAGTCTACTAACTTGGAAATTTGGTGAGTGATGGCTAAGATGAAGACTACTCTTTCTGGGTGTCTCTCGCAGCTTTGTAAGTTTTCTGGTGAGACTGATCATAAGTTGTCATCTTTGGAGGGGGATTTAAGGCCTCAAGACTGCCTTAATAAGGGGTAATTCTAGTAAAATTCTGGCACTGGAGGAGAAGAATCACATTCTTGTGAAGGGTAATTTAGTGTTAGAAAGTAAAGTAGAAAGGTTAGGAAACTCTTTAAAGGCTTGTCATCTTTGTTTTGTTCATTTTCCCTTTTGTTATGATCTCTGCTTTAGAAATGTTAAAAGACAATGTTTTGAATGTGTTGCATCTGAAGGCTAATCAGCTTCCCACTCTGTTAAATGCTTATTATTTATTTATTTATTTAACAGCTCTTATATACCGCGCTATTTGACATCAGTGCGGTTTACATTAAACAAAATACACTCAGATTTAGAGAACTTGTCCAAGTTACAGGTAACGGGAATAAAACAAGGATTAACTGGGGACTAGCATATGAATAATTAAATAAAAGCAATTACATCAGACTAGAGATCTTGAGTGGGTATAGAGACATGTCATAAATAACATTTAACAGAGCAGGCATATACAGTGAAATATCATAAGGTGGAACTGTCTAACATCATCATTTAACGATTATTGCTGAGTTGAGATAATGGGGTGAGAGGAGGGGAAATATTGATGTAAGAGAAGTGTTGTAAAAAAGGTGGGTTTTTAAAGCTTTTCTAAATTGTGATATATCTTTTATCAATCTGATGTTTAATGGAAGCTTATTCCAGCACCTTGGAGCAAAGGATGAAAATGATCTGTTAATGGTAGTTTGAGTACATTTTACTAATTCATTTTGAATCACTAGAGTATTTTCAGTTGTAGATCTTCTTGATCTGTTTTGGGTATGAATGAGTAGATCAGAGATTGAAGGAGGTGAAATATTATGGAACGCTTTGAAGGTCATAAGAAGTATTATGTATTATTATGTATCTTCTTTACAGAATGTTAGGGTGGTAGCTAAGTTCATCCTCCAGATGGTGATTTGGCCGCCCATTTGGAGACCTCGGTACAGGAGTCTGTCTATAGGGGTACTCTGGTGGCTACTTTTCTGAGATGCTCTGATAAGGAGCGAGTCTTCTCGTTTCTTTAAATAGCAATTAACACCTTTCCATGGTCATGTTGTTCATGTATATCCTGACATCTCTTTAAGACACAGCAAATTCAGAGAAAGTTTCTCCACTTGAAGCCTAGGGCTTTGCCACTGGATATGACCTTCTTTTTAAAGTATCCTCTGAAGTGCCTAATTAAATATTTGGGTAAAGATTATGTGGTTTTTTTTTTTTACCCTTGACAATTGCAGGCACTAATTCAGGTTCATGAAAGTGCCATTAAGGAATAATTAATAATTTTGATGTCTCCTATTTTTCCCTTTTGTACACCGCTGGTCTTATGGGGCAGACCTTTTTTTTTATGATAGTATGGTTGTTGGAGAGAGGAATATATATTCTCTTTTTTATTATATTCATTTTTTGTTTTATTTTTTTTGTCCTGCAGACCCCCATTTATTTCTTGGTTGATATGCATACATTGATGGGTTTTTTTGTTCTATTTGTTTGTTGTATTTTATATATTTGTATGCATTCTTTACCTTTTGGAATATGCTCATGTTTTGGAGCTATTAAGTATATTTTTGTTGGTAAACTGTAATAAAGAATAAATTAAAAAAACAAAAACAAACAAAAAACTCATGAATTTTAGGCTCTGAGAGAGAATAGCTGTTTTGGGGCTGGGCAGGCAACCAACAGGGGGTGAATGGAGTGAGTTGGCTGGATTAAGCCAGCTGGGTGGGGAGGCAGACGGGGTTGGCTGGGTTGTAGTGATGGCTGAAACTGATAACTTGGAGTAGTAGGCCATGGATAACTGCAGCTATAAAATTCAGGTGACTGGCAAGCTGGGGGGTGGCTCACAGGATGCTGGGAGCTAGGGACGGATGATGAGGAGGGATGGAGACTGGTCAAAATGAGTGAGAAAGGGGAGACTGATGAAGTATGGATTGAAAGAGATGAGACATAAGGGAATGAGAGAGAGAGAGGCATAAGTAAACCACAACGGATTGCTTTATATTACACTATTAATAGAGCATGCTGGACAATAGAAAGTGAGGGGAGACTGCAGGGGTATAGTAAAGGAGCAGGGCCGGATTTACCTATACGCCATGTACGCCATGGCGTAGGGCCCACAGCCGGCAGGGGCCCACAAAAAAAGAAAAAGTAAATTTTTTTTAAATACAATTTTTAAAAAAACCCTGGTGGCTGCCGCCGCGGGGCCCCCTCTGCTGCCGCGGCAGCACCGATTGACCCGCGGGGGCCCCGTCTACAAGCTGAAGCCTTCGGGTCGGGTCGTTCCTCCCTCCCTCCCTCCGTCCGTGCAGGCTGCAGGCTGTGAGAGACGCGAAGAGAGAGCGTCTCCTCGCGTCTCTGTAAAGCCCGCAGGGGCTGATGGGAAATTTCCCATCACCCCTGCGGGCTTAACAGAGACGCGAGGAGACACTCTCCTTTCGCGTCTCTCACAGCCTGCAGCCTGCACGGACGGAGGGAGGGAGGAACGACCCGACCTGACCCGACGGCTTCAGCTTGTAGACGGGGCCCCCGCGGGTCAATCGGTGCTGCCGCGGCAGCAGAGGGGGCCCCGCGGCGGCAGCCACCAGGTTTTTTTTTAAAATTAAATTTTACTTTAGGCCGACGGGGGGGGGGGGGTAGGACTGGTAATGGGCTATGGGGGGGGGGTAGGACTGGTAATGGGGTGTTGGGGGGGCTGGGGGGGGGTAGGGATGGTACTGGGCGTGTGGGGGGGCTGGGGGGGTAGGGCTGGTAATGGGCTGTAGGGGGGGCTTGGGGCGGGAAGGGCTGTTAATCGGCTATTGGGGGGGCTGGGGATGGAAATGGGCTGGGGGGGTAGGGCTGGTAATGGGCTATGGGGGGTAGGAATGGTAATGGGCTATAGCTGGGGATTGGGCAGGAAATCGGATGGGGGGGGTTAAGGCTAGAGGTGGGCTGATGGGGTTAGGACTGGTAATGGACTGTGGGCTGTTGGGGGGGCTTAGAACTGGCAATGGGCTTTGGGGGGGGGTTAAGACTGGTAATGGGCTGTGGGCTGATGGGGGCTGTCTGGTAATGGGCTATGGGGGGGCTAGGACTGGAAATGGGCTGGGGGGTTAAGACTGGAGGTGGGCTGATGGGGTTAGGACTGGTAATGGGCTGTTGGGGGGGGTTTAGAACTGGTAATGGGCTTTGGGGGGGTTAAGACTGGTAATGGGCTGTGGGCTGATGGGGGCTGTCTGGTAATGGGCTATGGGGGGGCTAGGACTGGAAATGGGCTGGGGGGTTAAGACTGGAGGTGGGCTGATGGGGTTAGGACTGGTAATGGGCTGTTGGGGGGGTTTAGAACTGGTAATGGGCTTTGGGGGGGGGTTAAGACTGGTAATGGGCTGTGGGCTGATGGGGGCTGTCTGGTAATGGGTTATGGGGGGGCTAGGACTGGAAATGGGCTGGGGGTTAAAAATGGATGTGGGATGAGGGGGTTAGGACTGTTAATGGGCTGTGTGCTGAGGGGGGGGGTAGGAAATGCAATGGGCTATGTGGGGCTGACTGGAAATGGGTTGATGGGGTTAGGACTGGAAGTGGGCTGATGGGGGGTTAGGACTGGTAATGGGTTATAGGGGGGGCTTAAACTGAAAATGGGGTGATGGGTTAAGGACTGTAAGTGGGTTGATGGGGGGCTAGGACTGGTATTGGGTTGGGGGGTTGCTAGGACTGGAAATGGGCTGATGGATGGCTAGGACTGGAAATGGGCTGTGCAGGGACTAGAAGGGAATGGATGCTGGGTGAGGCTGGAACTAGAAGGGAGCTGATGTTGGGGGAGGATTAGAATGGGATGGGGCTGGAAGAGTAAAATGGAGAAGGGAAAAATATTTTGTGTGGGAGGGATAAAAAATCTACAATTGGCCGGGTATTGGGAGAGTAAGTGGGGATTGAGGATGGAGGGGTAAAATTTGAGTGGATGAAATAGGAATGAGGAAAGAGCAAAAGGAGAAAGATTAGTATGTTAAAGCAGATGTAGAGAGAGAATGGAAAAAAATCTAGAAGAGAGAAGAAAGGACAAATGGACAGCAGACGATGGAGAGTTAGCAGAAGACACGAAGAAACCAGAAGAAAGTGGCTGGAGCAATTGCAGCTGAAAAAAATGCACAAAAGGTAGAAAAATATCTCTTTATTTTGAATTTATTAATTGGAATATGTCAGCTCTGGTAAATGTGCATCATTAACGTCTGCGCTTTGTTTAGTACAAGAGCAAATTAATGTATAGTTTTATTTCTACAGTGTTGTACATTCCAAGTTTGGCTTTTGGGATTCCCAGTTTAATTATTGTCTTCCTGTTTCTAAATTGTGATTACTTGTTTGGTGATGGTCTATGTTCTGCATGTGTAACTGAGCTGAGGTGTTCTGTTTATATAATTCCTATTTGACATTGCCACTTGTTCTCTTTCCCCAGTAGGTCATGTATTGTTGTTCTCTGAAATGTACTGGTTTAATATTTGCAGTGTTGCCTTTTGATTGGTAGAGTATGGTGCTTTGTGAGTCCTGGTAGTGCTGTTAGGATACGGCGGGTTTACTATGGGTTCTAAATGGGCAGTGTTTGTAGTAGTTCCTAATGTGTCTGGCAGTTGGCACTGGATTATAGTAATGTAGAAATCTTTTAGTCTTTCTTTATCCATACACTCATTAAGAGGCACGTTTACTAAAAGTTAGTATATGGCAGCGATGGCGAACCTATGGCACGCGTGCCAGCTGTGGCACGCGAAGGCCTTGCAGCTGGCACGCGGGCAATAGGTCCGCAAAAAAAAGAAAAAAGCTGTCTCTGACTGCTGCCGCGGACGCGGCAAGGGCAGAATGCAGCGTCCCGCGGGGCCCCCTCCGCCCGCTAAGCCCCTCTGCAAGAGCTTTCAGATTCGCGAGGGAGAGCGTCTCCCTCGCGTCTCTGTTAAGCCCGCAGGGGCTAATGGGAAATTTCCCATCAGCCCCTTTAGACGCGAGGGACTGATGGGAAATTTCCCATTAGCCCCTGCGGGCTTAACAGAGACGCGAGGGAGACGCTCTCCCTCGCGAATCTGAAAGCCCTTGCAGAGGGGCTTAGCGGGCGGAGGGGGCCCCGCGGGACATTGTAATCTGCCGCGGCAGCAGCCAGAGCCTGCTTTTTTTTATAAAAATTTGCCGGGGGGGGGGGGGGGGGTTAGGACTGCTAATGGGCAGGAGGGGGGGGTTTAGGACTGCTAATGGGCAGGAGGGGGGGGTTAGGACTGCTAATGGGCAGGAGGGGGGGGGTTTGGACTGCTAATGGGCAGGAGGGGGGGTTAGGACTGCTAATGGGCAGGAGCGGGGGGGTGGTAGGAGTGCTAATGGGCAGGAGGGGGGGTTAGGACTGCTAATGGGCAGGAGGGGGGGTTAGGACTGCTAATGGGCAGGAGGGGGGGTTAGGACTGCTAATGGGCAGGAGGGGGGGGGTTATGACTGCTAATGGGCAGGAGGGGGGGGTTAGGACACCTAATGGGACGGAGGGGGGGGTTAGGACTGCTAATGGGCGGGGCGGGGGGGGTTAGGACTGCTAATGGGCGGGCGGGCGGGGGGTTAGGACTGCTAATGGGCAGGAGGGGGGGTGTTAGGACTGCTAATGGGCGGGGGGGGTTAGGACTGCTAATGGGCGGGCGGGCGGGGGGTGTAGGACTGCTAATGGGCTGGGGGGGTAGGACTGCTAATGGGCTGTGGGCTGATGGGGGCTGTCTGGAAATGGGGTGATGGGGGTTTAGGGCTGGAAGTGAGTTGATGGGGGGGGCTAGGACTGGTATTGGGTTGGGAGGTTGCTAGGACTGGAAATGGGCTGATGCAGGGACTAGAAGGGAATGGATGCTGGGTGAGGCTGGAACTAGAAGGGAGCTGATGTTGGGGGAGGATTAGACTGGGATGGGGCTGGGAGAGTAAAATGGAGAGGGGAAAAATATTTTGTGTGGGAGGGATAAAAAATCTACAATTGGCCGGGTATTGGGAGAGTAAGTGGGGATTGAGGATGGAGGGGTAAAATTTGAGTGGATGAAATAGGAATGAGGAAAGAGCAAAAGGAGAAAGATTAGTATGTTAAAGCGGATGTAGAGAGAGAGAATGGAAAAAAAAACTAGAAGAGAGAAGAAAAGGACAAATGGACAGCAGATGATGGAGAGTTAGCAGAAAACATGAAGAAACCAGAAGAAAGTGGCTGGAGCAATTGCAACTGAGCTGAGGTATTCTGTTTATGTAATTCCTTTTTGACATTGCCACTTGTTCTCTTTCCCCAGTAGGTCATGTATTATTGTCTGAAATGTATTGGTTTAATATTTGCAGTGTTGCCTTTTGATAGGTATGGTGTGGTGCTTTGTGAGTCCTGGTAGTGCTGTTAGGATACGGCGGGTTTGCTATTGGTTCTAAATGGGCAGTGTTTGTAGTAGTTCCTAATGTGCCTGGCGGTTGGCACTGGATTATAGTAATGTAGAAATCTTTTAGTCTGTCTTTATCCATACACTCATTAAGAGACATGTTTACTAAAAGTTAGTGTATGTTAGCATTATGCAAATATTTATGCAAATTGACGTGCTGGCACTTTGAGGAAATTCTTTGGTTTTGTGCGGCAGTTTGGGCACTCGGGCTCAAAAAGGTTAGCCATCACTGGTATATGGTAACATTATGCAAATATTTATGCAAATGAGGCCCCTTATGCAAATGAGGCCCCGCACCCCCCTTGGGCCGCCCCTGCTGGGGGCCCACAATTTTTGTTGGCGTAGGGCCTCACTCAAGGTAAATCCGGCCCTGTAAAGGAGTGAGAGACTGCTGAGGATAGGATAGAAAAAGAGACTGGGGGATTTCTAGCTACAATTTAATAATAAAATTTTTGTTTGCAGTTTTCTATGAAAATTTCAATGTGGCACAACATACAATAATTTAGAATAAAACATGAAAAGATAAAGGCAGTCAGCTGAGGTGCAGCTATCTGGAGGACTGAGGTGGGGGGGCTCCGCTACCAGCACGCTGAGTACTACAGGCATTGTGATCTATTAATATTTTGCAATGGGTGCATTAAGAGCCATTGGAACAACTGAGTTAGGTGGAGGGGAGGGAGGGGGGTGATTTAGAATATTTTCTCACAGCTGCCAGCTCTAAAGTTTTGGGTTGATTGCTGGATACAAAGAAAATTGTTGAGGCCTGAGATAATAGAAATTGCTAGTAAAGAAAATCCCTATCCTGACTTCTCCAGGATCTGCAATTTGTTGAATCTGATGGTTGTACTTTGCAGTCCACTGCAAAATATCTTGAATGCCTTATCCTAGTTCTCCTGAAAGGTCTAATGCAAAGCAATGCAATGTGTGCCTTCGAGTCAGTCCTGACTCCTGGCGACCCAAAAGCTCCTGGGAGAACATTAAAGAAATCTTATACAACAGGGGCATCCATTTTTTTTCAGCAGTGAACCACATGATCAGAAATCCATAGGTGTGTGGGCCAGATTAATACTTTAGCCTTTTACGTCATTTGTATCATCAAAATGTGTATATATCTTCTGACATTGTGACTTCGTATCTACTGTATAGCTCTGCAATGTCTCGGAATCATGAGTACTAGCTAACTAGGTAAAAAGAAATTATTAATCTCAAGTGGCCCATATCCCAAGGTCAGGTGAGAGGCATTTTGAATTCTTCTGATATACAAGATGCAAACGCACCTGCATAATTAGCTTACATGAAAACCAAGTTTTCTGTGGCAAGAAGAAAGGTAGTACAAACAAGGAGCCAAGAGGTTAAATGGAAGCCCGTAAAAACAGCTATTTGTCTTGTTGCCCCCCCTTGGTTCCTTAGTCATCTTTCCTTCCTTTCCTAGATAAAAACCTCTTTCTCTTAGGTGCTGGGAAGCTCCTTACTTTTGCTTAAGTTGGCTGCCAGGACACCTGTAGCCAGTGATCCTGAAGTGGAATGTCCTAGAGCTAAGCGATCCAGCCTTATTACAATCAAAGCACTTCTGCACGATGGATGCCGGTTATTTTAAGAGAAAAGCTTTGAAGTACTGAATATAATAGGGCAAAGACATTATTTTTTTAAATTGCATGTGTGTTCTTGTAAAACTTATTAGCGATTTATCTTTACACAAAGCCTCAAAATCAAATGGCTTGCAAATCCATCAAAGCAGCATGGAACTATAGTTGTAGCTGTTTAAACTGACTTGTTTGCATGTGTTCTATATGTAGGAATTTATTTAAGTTCATGAAATGCCTGCTCATAAAAAGTTCTCCAGGTAACATACAGCCAACATAAATGATATAATAGAAATACAAAATAAATGAACAATACAGTAAGCCACTTACATTAAAATACAAAATACATAATAGTATAGTAAAATCGCAAGCAAGCATAAAACAGGTAAAATATTCCATAATATAGATCTTATTGCAATAAAAGCTTTTTGACTGCTAGGTTTTATTTATTTAACCGTTTTTATATACCACTTTGTCCTGTGGTCAAAGCGGATTACATTAAACAAAATGGTGATACATCATAACAGGGTAATAAACTTGGAGTGTGTGTATAATAGGTGAAACGTTAGGGTAATAAACTTGGATTATGCCTATAATAGGGGGTAGTAAATAATGTTTGTGGGGGAAGAGAACAACATGTTAAGAGATCACTGCGGGGGAGTAAGTTGAAGTATTAGGGGTTGTACATGGGGGGGAGAGGTGGGGGAGGTTGTTGATATTGTTTGTTGAGAGGTCATGTTATGTCCTTGGTGAAGCGCTCTGTAAAAAGGTAAGTCTTAAGGCTGTTTCTGAAGGCTGATAAGTCCTTTGTAGCACGTAGGTTGTCGGGGATAGAGTTCCATAGGAACAGTGGAAGTAGAGAGAAGGCCCTCTTCGATGTGGTGGGAGCTGGGTTTTGGTGTACAGAGCTGGTATGCATAGTGTGTTGAGGGAGCCAGTTCTGGTTTTGTTTTGTTTTTGGGTGTGTTCTGTTTAGTGATTTGAGGTGGATGGCTGATAGGCCATTGATGATTTTAAACATTGTGAGGATGGATTTATATTTTATGCGCTCGGCGATTGGTAGTCAGGGTAACTGTATGAGTAGGAGAGTTGTGTTCAGCTCTGTGGGTGTTGCAGAGTGCGGGCTACTGAGTTGAGGTTGTGCAAGCCTTTCAAAAAGCAAGATAGCCTAGACCTGATCTCTTTGGAACTTTAGTCTACAGGTCAAGGGCACGACTGGAAAATATCCTTTTCCAAGTATCAGAATAAGTCACTTTAGAGACATTTAACAGTTGTAGGAGGAAATTCTGTGATTGTGCAGGTTCATGCATATGGGCCTCAAGGGAGCGGTATGGTATAGGGGTGAAATACTTCCATGCATGAAAGAAGAGCAGGACCTGGGGGTGATTGTTTCCAAACAGGTAGTAAAGATGCCCGAGTGTATAGGGAGAGGAATGGCTAGCAAGAAGAAGAAGATGATGATGCCTTTGTTTCTCTGGTGAAACCTCATTTGGAGTACTGTGTGCACCATTCTAGAGAGCATGTCTTCAAAAAGATATAAACAGGATGGAGCTGGTGCAGAGAGTGGCTATTAAAATAGCCAGTGGTCTTCATCATAAAGCATATGGGGGCAGACTTTAAAGAGCTTAATATGTATACTTTGGAAGAAAGGTGGGAAAGGGGAGATATGACAGAGTTGTTTAAATACCTTTGTGGCATAAATGCACAGGAAGCAGGGATAGGGTCTCTATGGAACTCTATCCCTGAGAACCTATATGCTACAGCTGAAAAGAACACCAAAATATACCTCCCAAATAGCAAATGACTAATGTAGTATAAACAATAAAAGAGAAAAATCATCTGTGATAAAGTATTGCAGTACTGTTAATGAACATTTTTAAACAGGAGGAGAGGAGGACAAAACCAGGAGGAGAGCGGGACAAAACCACTCAACTCGAATGCTTGTAAAGCCCTTTTCACTGAATATACTCGTGATCAAAAAACACACTTATCTCAATAGACGGCGTGTCCAAATATTCTTTCAATCGCTGGTGACAGTAACTACACAACATGCATGTTTCGGGTCTGTACAAGACCCTGCTTCAAGTGTGAGAACTGCTGTAGATTAGAATCCGTGAACCTTTTAAAAAAAACAAACAAAAAAAACCCGCCGAAAACCGTGGGTTTATCATGTGGTGCCTGCTTGATGATGATAGGCTGGCTGGTTGACGTCGTCAACGTCTGAGGTGAATCATCACAGTAGAAAAGAGAGCCCCTGGTAAATCAATGGAACTGAGTGAATAAATACTGCTAAGTGTGAATGATAAACCTTACAAGAGGCTCCACCTTTCATGTTCCAAATTTAGTCCTCCAGGTGTTACTGTCCGGAGATGGAAAATCCATTCCTGTTCCAACCACTGTAAACAATAGACCCGATTACCTCCTCTAGGGTCTGGTGGAACACTGTCGATTACCCTCTATCTCAGATCCACAGATGACTTTTCTCTTTTATTGTTTTTACAGTTGAAAAGAAAACAAGCTTTGGAAAAATGGGGCATAAAATGAAGATCAAAGGGGATAGTCTCAGGAGTCATCTAAGTAAATATTTCTTCACAGAAAGGGTGATGAATGCATGGAATAACATCCCAGCAAAGGTGATGGAGTCTAGAACCATATCTGAATCGAAGAAAGTATGGGACAAGAACAGAGGATCTCTAAGGGAAAAGAAGAGAAGAATTTAGTAGTGGGTATGGATGGGCAAACTAGATAGTCCAAATAGTGTTTATCTGCTGCCATTTTCTGTGTTTCATACTTTTATCCCTTTTGCTTTCAAAGTGGCTGGGGCCTCCAAAAAAACAATGCTTTTGGGAGGGAGTTGGTGTGGGAAGGAAGGGGTGGATTTTGTGTTTTGTCCATAGCCAGGGTGAACTAGCCATACACCTAGAGCAGCAGATCTTGGGGTGCTGCAGCTAGTGTTTTCAACCAGCCTGTATTTGACTGTCTTGGTCAGTTTTTTAAATGACAGGCTGGCAGTCAGCAGAACAGAAAACCAGCCAATGGAAGAACTCAGCTTTCTGCTGAGTGCTGGTGAAGTTGAGGGTGGTTCTCCCTGCAGGCTGCAGCTGCTACCCTCTCTACCTCCTGGGTGGATTCTAGTCTTCCCCTCTCCTGTTGTAGCAAGTTGCAACATGAGCTGTCTCTCACCTGTGAGTCTGCAGCAGCTGCCATGAAATGTAAGTGGAAAGACATAGTGGGGCCAGCCTTCACGAAATGCATACTGAAAACAATGCTAGTCCCACCCTCACAGATGCAGGAAGTCTGCTTCAGAGGGGCAGAACTGTCATTGTTTTGATGCACATGTCCTGAAGGCCGGCTCAGTGCGTCCTTTCACTTACATTTCATGGCAGCTGCTGCAGATTTGGAGGTCAGATCTGGCCTGTTTGCAACTTGCTGCAGCAGGTGGAACTGGGAAAAAGAGATGCTGGACTTGGGTAGAAGGGGTGCAGAGGAAGTAATGGAAATGATGGGGCTATAGGAGGGGAAAATAGGGACACAGAAGATTCTGGACTTGGGTGGGGGGGGAGGTAAGGAGTGATCCAGAGATTGAAAGGGAAGATGCTGGACATAGTGCGGCTGTAAGAGGGTGAATAGGGACTCTGATAGGGGTGATACTGGGCTTGGGAGGAGGTATGCAGAGTTGCAGTGGCCGTGCTGGACATAATGTAACTGTGGGAGGAAAATAGGAACACAGATGGGGGAGATGCAGGACTGGGGATATGTGTTAAAAGTTTGGAGGGGGATATGCTGGACATGATAGAGACATACATTTGGGGAGATACTGGACTTGGGGGAGGTGGGAAGAGGACATGCTGTACATGATAGAGATGTAACAGAGATAATGAGGGCATGGATGGATGAGATGCTGGACTTGGGTGGTGGAGAGGTTGGAAGGGGATGTGTAGGACATGATGGGATCATGGAAGGGTGAATAGAAACACTGGGGGAGTTGCAAGACTTGGGGAGAGGGGTGGAGAGTTTGCAGAGGATCTGTGGGAGGGGGAATAGATACACAGATGGGGAGATGCTGCACCACCTGGTGAAGGAGTACTTGGGGAGACAGCAAGGGAATGCTGGGCCTATGAGGAGAGGACATGGGGGGAGGGGACTGTGAAGATAAGAGGGGATGCTTGGAATGGGGGGATACTGGATGTGGGAAAAGAGAGAAAGCAAGAGGGAAATGCTGAACCTGAGGAGGAGAGAGGGAGATGTTGGGCAAAGGGGGAAGAGAAAGGAGGAGGAGTTACTGAAAGACTGGGAAAGAAGAGAGGGATAGGGAATGGGAGGGTCGAGGTGAGAGAAAGATGGAAAGTTGTAGGTAATTGAAGTAATAAGAGGAAGATTGGGGGCTGTTTGGTCAGGAGGAAGAGTGAAATCTTGACAGAGAAGCAGAAAAATGAATGGAAAAAAGCAGAAAGGAAGAGATCAATATTAGAGATGGATATAGGATAGGAAGTGAGTGCAGGTGGGAGAGAAATGGTCAATGGAGAGAATCCTGGATACAGAATTAAGAGAAGATTGGGGGGTGGGAGCAGAAACCAGAGCCTGGGACCAACTCAAAAACAAAACAAAATAGACAAACATAGAAAAATAATTTTATTTTCTATTTAGTGATTGGAATATGTTTGTTTTTTGATTGTATATCTGTTACGACTGGTATTAAGATATGACTGGGGCCCAGAGCAGAAATCTGGAAAGGGGTGTCAAAACCCACTAGCAGGCTGTGTTGTCTTCAGCTTCAGACAGGCTTAGGAGTCCTCTTTAGCCTGGGTGCCCAAGTCAATTGTCCTAGTTGCACCCCCCCCCCCCCCCATCCCCAAAGCTGGCCCTGACATTTGCTGTCTTTATATCATGCAAAGTATGGGGGAGAATGGATCTCTTTCTTTTTCTCTGGTGTTGCACTGCATGCAATATCTGATTTCTTGTGGTTTCAGTTTAATTTTTGTCTACGTATTTTTGTTTTCAGTTTATGGTCACTTATTCTGTACTTGTGCGTGTGACTGTGGCCAGGTATTTTGTTAGTATGAATTTTGTATTTAGTGATCTGTAGTAATCCAGCTTGCTCAGTTTTTCACAATAGGTGTATTGGTGATCTAGAGTCCGCTGCAATATTTACAACTCTTTGCTGTTAGTCATAAGAGATGCTATTTTGCATCAGACCAAAGGCTCATCAAGCCCCATATCCTGTTTCGAGGAATAAGCAGTGGATTTTCCCAGTCCTCTAATGGAATGGTTTATGGACTTTTCCTCCAGGAACTTATCCAAACCTTTCTTAAACCCAATTGCACTAACAGTTTTTTTTTCTACAACCTCTGGCAATGAATTCCAGAGTTTGATTATGCGTTTAGTGAAAAAATATTTTCTGTAATTAATCTTAAATGTCTTACAGTGGAGCTTCATTGCATGTCCCCTAGTCTTTCTACTTTTTGAAGGCATAAACAAGCAATCTGCATTTATCCATTCCACTCCGTTCATTATTTTGTAGACCTCTATTATATCTCTCCTCAGATGTCTCTTTTCCATGCTGAAGAGCTCTAACCTTTTTAAGCCTTTCCTTCTAGGTAGTATTCTTCCATCCCCTTTACCATTTTGGTTGTTTTTCTCTGTACCTTTTCTAATTCTGCTATATCCTTTTTTTTTTTAAAGATATGGTGAACAGAACTGCACACAATATTGAAGGTGTGATCGCACCATGGAGCGATACAGAAGCATTATAATATCCTTGGTTTTATTCTCCATTCCTTTTCTTATGATACGTAGCATTCTATTGCTTTCTTGGCTACTGCTGCACACTGGGCAGAAGGATTCAACATATTACCATAATGATGCTTAGTAGTGATTCCTAATATGGAATCTTGCATTATATAACTGTACTTTTAGTTGTTCTTCCCTAATTGCTTAAGTTGCACTTGTCCACATAAAATTTCATCTGCAGTTTGGACACCCAGTCTCCCAATTTCTGAAAGCTGTCTTGCAATTTTTCACAGTCCTCTTGTGATTTAAGAACTTTGAATAACTTTTTGTGATCTGCAAATTTGATCATCTCACTGGTTCCCATTTCTAGGTTATTTATGAATGTTAAAAAGCAGCAGGTCCAGCACAGGTCTCTGGGGTACTCAACTATTCACCTTTCTCCATTGAGAAAATTGCCCATGTATCCCTATTCTGTTTTCTATCTTTTAACCAGTTCCTAATCCACAATAGTGCACTGCTTTTTAATTTTCTCAAGAGTCTTTCTCATGAGGCACCTTATCAGAGGCTTTCCGAAAATCTAGATACACTATATCAACTGGCTCGCCTTTATCTACCAATTTATTCAAACCTTCAAATAAATATAGCAGATTAGTGAGGCAAGACTCTCCTTGGGTAAATTCATGTTGGTTTTGTCCCATTAAACCATGGCTATTTATATGGTCAGTAATTTTGATCTTTATATAATGGTTTCTACCATTTTGCCTGGCACTGACATCTGACTCGCTGATCTGTAGTTTCCTGGATCATCTTTGAAACCTTTTTTTTTTTTTTTTTTTAAATTGACTTTGTTAGCCACTCTCCAATCTTTGGTACTATAGACTATTTTAATGATAGTTTACAGATTACTAATAGTACATCTGCAATCTCCATTTTTTAAATTCTTTTAGAACCCTAGGATGTATACCATCTCATGAATGGTATTTGCTACTCTTCAGTTTATCAAATTGCTGTACTACATCTTCCAGGTTTATCGAAATTTGTTTCATTTCCCTCCTATACATCACCTTAAAATATCATTTCTGGCGAGTGTAACTTCCCTACATCATCTTCAATAAAGGCTGTTGGTTTGCCAAAGAGGTTCCCTCCACGGCAAGGGACATTGACCAGTTTGTCCTCAACCTATTGCTCCAGGTTGGAGGACTGTAGCCAAGCCTGACACCAGGCACTAATGCCTGCCATAGCTACTGTAGCTGCCAACTTGAAGCCATAATAGTCTGCTTGAGTGATAAACTTGGAGCACTCCCTGACTGCTGAGACCAGGGTCTGGAACCGTTGGAGGGTTTCCTTAGAGGGACCAGCTGAGAACCCGGTGATCTCCTTCACCAGTCTCAAAGGTACATGCCCATATACAACTGGTAAGCCTGGATCTGGCCAACAAGCATCGAGCCCTGGAAGCACTTTCTGCCTATAGTGTCCATGGCACGGGGCCTCCCTGCCTGAGGGCACCAAGGAGTGCATCTTCTGGCTCTTGAGCCTCCTCATGACTGACTCTACCACCATGAAGTTGTGAGGCAATTGGGCTTTTTTGAAGCCAGGGCTCCGGCAGACCTGGTACATAGAGTCCAGCCGCCTGCTAACTATGGGCACCGATGTGGGAGTCTCCCACATGTGGAGGAGCAGCTGTTCCAGGATGGGGGAAATGGGCACTGTGAACATCTCTTTTGAGGGGGAAGGCTTGTACCTGAGGATCTTGAAGTCCTCCATGTGCAAAATGCAATGTGTGCCTTCAAGTTAGTCCTTACTCCTGGCGACCCAGAAGCTCCTGGGTTTTCTTGGCAGTGTCCTCCAATTTGGTGGTGAAGGCAAGAGCCTTGGCCATGTCCCACACAAAGTCAAGGAATGCCATGTCCTCGGGTGGGGACCGGTGTCTCGACTCTGGAGGGGATGGGTCCAAGGGCACATTATGGTGATGGCAGGTATCCGGGTATTTGTCGTCCTTGGTCAGAGGATGTGTTGGGGGTCCTCTGGGACTTGGGGTGCTGACCCAACCCCAAGGACCTTGGGGCTGCAACAGCCTGATTCTTGGAGCTGAGGGCACTGAGCGGTGAGGACCATGGCCCCGAGGACTGGAACTGGTGTCGAGGAATCTCTTGAAGCTGGTGGCGCTCAAGGATCGGTTCGACCTCCGAGGAGTCCCTTGCAGTGGAGGGCCCAGTGGTTGGGAGTGATGACCCAGAGGAAACAGGCATCAGAACCTGCTGCTAGGCCATAAAGGCAGACAAACTGCGCTCCAAGGCCACCATTCTGGCCTTGAGACCAGATGACTCTGCAGCCTTTTGCACGGGCACCAAGAACTTTGGGCCTGGCTCCAGCCCCATCGAGGGGGAGTCCTCAACCAGGATAGCATCGGGGGTCTGAGACCAGTCTCAGCGAGGCATCTTGGACGGCCGCTCCTTACTGTCGCCCTCACTCTCCCATTGAGTGGTGCGGGACCAGGACCTATGGGATTTCCCCACTTTCCCTGACTCGTCACTCAACGGGTCCTCAAGGTCTTCTGGCCCTTCTTGGCACAATCCTCAATGTAGGAACTTTGGCTGGAGGTTCCGTGGTCCTGGGGCTCTGAGGTAGCATGGTCTGTGTGGGCGCTCGAGGTCCTGGAAGGAGTCTCGGAGTGGGCTTCTGCCGAGGACTCCAGGGCTGTTGGTCTTCTGAAAAATCAACTCAAATTGCAGCTGACATTTCTTGAGGGCCTTAGGGGTCATCTGCTTGCCAGAGACCACAGGCCAAGATGGTGTTTTCCGGCCCGAGGCATTGGAGGCAGCAGTTGTGCAGATCCATGTCCAACATATGAGCGCAGCGGTTGCATGGCTTGAAGTCACTGGCTGAAGACATGGCAAGGAAGACTGCCCCCCACACGAGGTCAAATTCACTGGGCCCAGGCAGGAAAAAGGCACGAACCTGCACCAATTTAAAAAATAAGAAAAAGAACCAGAGGATGCGATGCCAAGGCAAGCAGGCTCGGAGGTGGGAAAAGGCACCGGTACGCTACCGGAGAAAGCAAAAAAGGCAGTCACCAACTTTTTCTGGGGGAACAGACACATGTCCGATGGCTCCGCTTATAAAAGGAGACTGAGGCAAGATGGCATTCTTGGGTGGGAAGGGGACCACACATGTGTGGTACATCTCCCAAAGGCTTCCTTTGAAAGCTGGGGAGAGGTTACCGTGCAGGCGCTATCGGTGCCGACATCACTCATATGTGAGGACTAGCTTCCTGCTTGTTCCCGAAGAAACTACTCCCAAGTTAATCTCCCTTAAAACATTCATCCACCCACCCACCCAAATTCAGCCATACCTTTTCACAGTTCCCTTCCTTCAGGCACCCTTTTTTCCACATTATCCATCGATTCCTAGGGCCAAGAGCACAATTCATGTCTCCCAACCCTAGGGCATCTCCCTTAGGCTGTTGGGCACATAAGAGATTAAGAATGGATATCTCCTTCCTCTCTTCATACACTACGAAGAAAACCACCTTAACTCAGCAAAATCACAGTCCCCTGGCTTTCTAGAGTTTCATGCAAAGTAAAACACTTGCCAAACATAGTCTCTCTTCAGTTTCTCTTTCTTCATTTCTGTCTAGCACGCCTCCTGAATAAGTGCCATATCCACCCTAATCTTGAAAAGGAAAGAAAGGACTTTTTTCCATTTAATTGGGGCTATTAAGCTCCCCCCTATATTAATCATTGCAATTTTAAAAGCCATGATTCCAGCCAATACATCCAGCAGATAAATCTACCAAATCCTCTATTCCCTGCCCCTCCTTCTGCCAACTTTTCATCCTCCACAATATTTCTCACCCAACACACACATCCCCCCACAAAAAAAAATCATACCTGACAAAAACCCCAGAATCATCCTCACATTCAACCACTGCACTGGTACAGATTCCAAAACAGTCACCATACACTATAGCAGTGGTTCTCATTCCAGTCCTCTTGGACTCTCAGGCCAGTCAGGTTTTCAGGATATCAATAACGAGTATGCATGAAAGAGATCTGCATGCACTGCTTCCATTATATGCAGATCTATCTCATGTATATTCATTGTGGATACCCTGAAAACCTGACTGGATCAGGGGTCCTAGAGGACTGGGTTGAGAACCACTGCATTAAAACAATAACCAGAGAGCACAACCCCACCATTAGCCATCCACCAAAGTGGAAATACTCCCATCTCCAGGAACAAGCAGGAATAAGTCCTCACATATGGGTACGTCGGTACCGACGGAGCCTGCGCGGGAAAGCTCCCCAGCTTCCTAGAATGGAAGCTTTTGGGACCTCCCACTGCACATGCGCACTGCCTTCCCGCCTTCCTGAACAGCTCTCCTCAGTTTCTCTTTTTCCGCGGAGCCAGCAGGTCGTGTATCCTGTCACCGCTGAAGAAATTGTAGTTTTTTGTTTTGTTTCTTTAGACCGCGTACCTGCCTTCCCATACCGATACCGGTATCGCCGGTCTTCCTTTTTCTTTCTAAAAAAAATTATTTTCTTTTCTTTTATTATTTTTTCAGCACTTGGTCACTTCAGTTAGGCCTTCAGGCCTACTTTAATTCTCCACATGGAGAAGCCAGCCCCTGGCTACACCTCCAGGAAGGGAATGTAAGACACTGGACTCTTTTGGTAGGAAAATCTTCCAGGCTAGTATGCTTATAGCCAGGATTAATTCCTACAGCCTCTATATGGGCATGTTCCTAGGGGAACTTGCCAAGAAAGTACGGCATTTTGCCTCCCTTATCCCTGAGGATAAACAGGAGGACTTCCTTTCTGTTGTGAAACAACTTTTAGATGTTTCTAAGTTCTCCAACAGAGCTGCCTTTGATTCCTTCGAAGGAGCCAGCAGAGCTTCTGGCATTGCTATTGCAGCCAGACGTCTGGCTTGGCTCCAGGCTTCTGATCTGGAACCCTGGGTTCTAGATGGCTTACGGAATCTGCCCTGTACAGGTGAGAACTTATTCGGTGCAGAGTGGCAAGTTAAGGCCACTCAAATGGATGCTGAAAATGCCACCTTAGAGAGACTTTCTAAGTCCACTTCTACTCCCACTAAGAAGAAGTCTTTCAAGAGGCCTTATTATAAGAAGGCCAGATATGCTTCCAATACTGGCCAGCAATCTTCTCAACCTCGTTTTGCGGCTAAACGTCAGCAAACGAAACAAGCAAGAGCAAAGCCTGCAGCAGCTACTGCAGCTCAACAGGCTCCACCCCCTCAGGGGTTTTGACTTGCCCCTAGAGAACTTGCCATTCCTGGTTCTGGACCAACCAGAACCTCTCACCATACCTGGAAGGTTAGCTCACTTTGCTCCCAGATGGGAACAGATCACAACAGAGCAATGGACCCTCTCTATCATCCGAGAGGGTTACAAACTTCATTTCTCCAGCCTTCCTCCTCATCACATGGTGAGACCCTTCAATTCTCCATCTCCTCTCCTAGCCCTGTTAGATCAGGAGATCTCTTCTCTGCTTGCCCAAGGGGCCATAGAAGAGGTTCCTCTTCATCAACAGGGGTCAGGTTTCTACTCCCCCTATTTTCTCATTCCAAAGAAGACAGGGGGATTCAGACCAATCCTAGATCTGAGAGAATTGAACAAATTTCTGTACAAGGAGAAATTCAAAATGCTCTCTTTGGGCATTCTCCTTCCATACCTTCAGAGTCAGGACTGGCTTTGTTCTCTAGACCTGCGGGATGCGTATACACATCTACTCATCCATCCCTCCCACAGAAAATATCTTCGCTTTCTGTTCAGGGGAAGTCATTACCAATACAGAGTACTTCCCTTCGGTCTCGCCTCTGCCCCAAGAGTCTTTACCAAATGCATGGCAGTCGTAGCCGCATTTCTCAGAAGCATGGGGATTTTCGTATTCCCATATCTGGACGACTGGCTCATTCGAGCTCCAACTCAGTCGCAGGCCCAGATTTCCCTAGACCGCACAAGGAACCTTCTGCAGTATCTGGGACTGGTGGTAAACCTTCCCAAGTCTCAACTCAGCCCTACTCAGTCTCTAGAATTCATAGGGGCCCGGTTGGACACCACCACTGCAAGAGCCTACCTTCCACTGGTTCGGGGTCAGCGTCTGCTGAGCTTGGCCTCCCAAGCCCAGTCCAGTACTCACTTGACAGCCAGGGAAATGCTACGCCTCCTGGGCCATATGGCCTCCACAGTACATGTGGTGCCCTATGCTCGTCTTCATATGAGAGCAGCTCAATGGACCCTGGCCACCCAGTGGACTCAGGCGTCAGGAGCACTCTCAGACCAAATACAAACCTCAAACCGTCTGTCTTGGTCCCTCCATTGGTGGATATCCACCAAGAATCTGTTGTTGGGGGCTCCCTTTCAGCCCTTGCTACCCCAAGCAACCCTCACAACAGATGCCTCCCAATTGGGGTGGGGAGCCCATCTGCTAACTCTCTCCACTCAGGGCACTTGGTCTCCACAGGAGGCCACCCTTCATATCAACCTCCTGGAACTGCGAGCAATTTACCTTGCCCTCAAGGTCTTCCATACCCTCCTTGCCAACCTGACTGTCCTGGTTCAGACAGACAATCAGGTGGCCATGTTTTACATAAACAAACAAGGAGGAACGGGCTCTCTGTCGCTTTGCAACGAAGCTCTCAGATTATGGGCCTTCGCCAGAGAGCACCAAATTCATCTGCTAGCAGTGTACCTTCCAGGAGTTCAAAACTCTCGAGCAGACAGGCTCAGTCGAGTTCTGCTGCCACACGAGTGGTCCCTACACGTGGACCAGATAACCAGAATCTTTCAGGAATGGGGGACCCCGGACATAGACCTCTTTGCAAGTCCGTGGAATGCCAAACTTCCCCGGTTCTGTTCCAGGACTCCATGTCAGGAAGCTCAGGCCACGGACGCCTTTCTCCTCCATTGGGGTCAGGCGTTCCTATATGCCTTTCCACCCATTCCGCTGATTCCCAAGACTCTGTTCAAACTCCAGAGAGATCACGGCTCTATGATCCTCATAGCTCCACGCTGGCCACGCCAAGTGTGGTTCCCTCTGCTTCTACAGCTCTCCCAGGGATCCTCCCTGGACTTAGGAGCTGCACCAGACCTTCTGTCTCAGGAGGACGGGACTTTGTGGCACCCAAACCCCAAATCCCTACATCTCCGAGCTTGGTTACTGAAGGCTTAAGTCTTCAAGACTTTAATCTTTCTCAACCTGTGAAAGATATCCTTCATGCCTCTAGGAAACCTTCCACGAGGCGGTCTTATGCTTTCAAATGGAAACGTTTTTCCATTTGGTGTGCTCAGCAGGGCCTTGACCCTCTGGCACTTCCTTTGAATTCCCTCTTAGACTATCTCCTGCATCTTTCCAATGCAGGCCTTAAGACGAATTCTGTAAGAGTCCATTTAAGTGCTATTTCAGCATCCCTGAAACCTATAAATGGACAACCTATCTCCTCTCACCCTCTTGTTGCAAGATTCATGAGAGGCCTGACCCTCACTAAACCTCCCATCAGACCCCCCCCGGTCGCATGGGATTTGAATCTAGTGCTTGGTCAGCTTATGAAGCCACCTTTTGAGCCGTTATTTTCTACCTCCTTGAAATTTCTTTCCTGGAAGGTACTATTCCTAATTGCAGTCACTTCCGCTCGTCGCATCAGCGAACTGCAAGCTCTAGTGGCTAATCCACCTTATACAAGATTTCATCATGACAAGGTGGTCCTTAGGACGAATCCCCACTTTATGCCTAAAGTGGTCTCGCCTTTTCATCTTAATCAAGAGGTATATCTACCTGTATTTTTTCCGGCTCCTCATGCCTCCAATGCAGAGAGGAACCTTCATACTCTGGATTGTAAAAGAGCTCTAGCCTTTTACCTTAATAGGACTCAGCCACATCGAAAGTCTTCTCAACTTTTCGTGGCTTTTGATCCTTCACATTTGGGACTTCCAGTCTCCAAGCGTACACTTTCCAATTGGATTGCTCAGTGTATTTCCTTTGCTTACCAGAGTAAAAACATTCCTCTGGAAGGCCATGTCACAGCTCACAATGTGAGAGCCATGGCAACTTCTATGGCTCATCTGCACTCTGTTTCCATTGATCAGATCTGTCGAGCCGCTACCTGGGCCTCGGTTCATACCTTCACAGCCCATTACTGTTTGGACAAGGACTCCCGCCGGGATGCCTTGTTTGGCCAGGCTGTCCTCAAACACCTGTTCCATTCTTAGACAACTCCTGCCCACCTTCCCAGGATGGATGCCTGAGATCCATACGAAGATGGCGAACCTTGACAGGGGATCCCATGCATCTAAGCTAGGGAGTCCCCATATGTGAGGACTTATTCCTGCTTGTTCCTGGAGATAGCACAGTTACTTACCTGTAACAGGTGATCTCTGGGAACAGCAGGAATTAGTCCTCACAACCCACCCACCTCCCCTAGGAGTTGTATCTTTTATCTATCTATCTTCCTGTCCTCTCTCTATTGACTCAGCTATAAACTCGAAACTGAGGAGAGCTGTTCAGGAAGGCGGGAAGGCAGTGCGCATGTGCAGTGGGAGGTCCCAAAAGCTTCCATTCTAGGAAGCTGGGGAGCTTTCCCGCGCAGGCTCCGTCGGTACCGACGTACCCATATGTGAGGACTAATTCCTGCTGTTCCCAGAGATCACCTGTTACAGGTAAGTAACTGTGCTCTCCTGCATCTCCCTGCAGCTTCATTCCGTGTTCTCTAGTTGTATAGCTTTCCCGTCTTAGCAAAAGGTTGGTTTGTCCATTAATACCCTTTAAGTATTTAAAGGTCTGCTTGTATGTATTTATTTAAGATCACTTATTATGCCGCTTATTGCGCCTACACAGAGGAGCATCTAGGTGTTTTACAATACTTAAAAAAAACAATACCAACATAGAACACAATAAACCACAAACACAGTACAGAAAAACAGAAAACTAAGAAGAAAAAAAACTGAATATACAAATACCTCCAACTATTCCCCAAAAGCCAGTTGAAACCAATTGATTTTTACCTGTCTCTTAAAGGCCTTATATGAACTTTCAGCCCTGACATTATAAGAAAAAGAGGCTTTCCTAATCCTCACATGTCTCCACTGCTGGAATGAAGGAATAGTTAATTTAAAAAAAAGAAAAAGGAGCCTGAGGTGACCTCCGTTATCAAACATGAACATAAGTAACTAATAACAAAGATAAATAGAGCACAAAACCTGAATAAAAGGCATGTGAGACATCAAGATTTTAAAAACAATACACTGTGCAATCAGAAGCCAATGCTCGTTCATCAAAAGAGGAGTCACATGGTCCATTCTTTTAGCCCCATATAAGACCTTCACCACCATATTCTGCAACAGTTGTATCATTTATAATGTATAAAGAGGGAGACCCAGATACAATAAATTACAATAATCTAAACAATTCATTATTGATGCAAAGAATCAGCATCAAAATAATGCTTTAATGAATGCACCAAGCGCAAGGCATAAAACGATTTTTGAACCAGCGAGGAAACCTGAAGTTTAAATGATGATTCACTATCAAAACTAACTAGAGTGGTAATCCTATCTTTAATCGCAACCAGAGAGCCACCGATACTAGGGGCAGAAGCAGAATCCGATCCACCTCCCCACCTAGACATATTGCTGAAGACTTGTTTGTTTTATTTAACACATTTTTATGCCATTTTTCTACTAGTCAAAATGGTTTACAAGGAACTGGGTATAAAACGGAACTTCAGGTATATCAAGGTTACATATAATATCATTAAATACAAGAACTGAAAAGGATTAACATAATTTAACAGGCTAATAAGTATGAACATTAATATGGTAGAATAACTGTGAGTATATTAATGGAAATGGGGGGGGGGTATGTCCTAGCGGGTGCGCTTAATCTGAAATTGAGATGTTAAGTGTTAGTAATGGGGGAAAGGATTTAACTGAAGTGTCTTCATCATATCCATTGATTGAGAGTTTCTTTGAGGTGAGGTGAGAGGATCCATGTTGAGTTGGGAGAGTTTGCGTTGACTTGAAATTTTATTGGGGGTTTGAGCCGAAGTATTCTTGGAAGAGGAAGGTTTTTCATTTTTTCCAGAAATCTCTAATTGATTCAATATTTGTTAGTGGGAGGTACTGAATTCCAGAGCACAGGGGCATAAAACGAGAGAGCTCTGTTGCATGTGCTTGGTTTTCTCTTGTTAAACTCAAGGAGATTTTGTGTATTGTATCTTCTTGGTCTGCTAATCTTGGGTTTGTTTAGTAGTAGTTGAAGGTGTTTGAAAGAATGGTTGTTTAACAACTTGTGAATGTTGGTGATGGTTTTGTATTTAATTCTTAAGGTGATGGGGAGCCAGAGGATGGATGTGATGTGGGTTTGTCGAGAGGTTCTTTGAATGATCCTTGCTGCTGTATTCTGAACTTAGTTGTAGGGGATTTATTTATTTATTTATAGTTCTTTTATACTGCACTCTTTTTCATCAGCGCGGTTTACATTAAACAGGAATACTCATTGCAATCAACAGACTGTGGTGAGTTTACATATAACAGGAGAATACAACTGGGATTTTAACTTAGGGAAACTTTGTACATATTTGTAACATGTAAAGAACCTATATACACAGGATAGAATTTCTTATTATCTTACATGTAAAGAACCTATATACACAGGATAGAATTTCTTATTATCATCTTGAGTAAATAAGGCATTTACACTTTTACTGTAAGTGTTAGAGGGTTGATGATGTGCTTTGGAAATGTAGAATGAAGAGGTGGTGCTTTATGGCTTTTCTGAATTGTTTGAGGTCAGTAATCGCTCTAATGTTGGGAGGTAGATTGTTCCAACATCCGGGTGCGTAGTACGCGAAAGCCCTGTCTGTTGTTGAACGTTTGTATTTTGTGGCCTCGGGTGGTGTAACTAGGGTATTTGCCGCTGCTGACCTCCTAGATCTGATGTTGGGAGTGTGATGGAGGAGTTTTGAAATTGATGAAGGAGCTATAGTATTTATCGCTTTAAAGGTCAAGAGAAGGGCTTTATATGCTATTCTGCAGTATATAGGGAGCCAGTGAAGCTCCATTAGGATGGGTGTTATATGTTCGTTCTTTGAAGCACCGTATAGTACCCGGGCTGCGGCATTCATGGCTAGTTGCAATGTATTTAGGGAGTTTTTTGGGAGACCATGGAGTATTATATTCGCATAGTCGAAGTGGGGTGTGACTATGGCTTGGAATATAGTTCTGAAGCTGTCTGGGTCCAGCATATTTTTCAGATGGCGTAGGGTTCTTATCTTGAAATAAATGGTTTTCATGGTGCGGTTGATATGTTCTTTAAAGTCTAGTCGATGGTCCAGTATTACTCCAAGGTATCTTATGGAGGGCTTGATTGGGAGGTCTGCGTCTCGTACTCTTAGGGTCTCCGGGGGTGAGAATTCTCTGTTTTTCGTGACGATCAGTACCTCAGTTTTTTTGTAGTTTATTTGTAGTTTATTCGTAGTTTATTCGCATATTCTGCGTGAGGAGCCAGTCTGCTATTGCGTTAAAGCAATCTACTAATGTTGTGTAATCTGGGAGCTTGACATTGAATGGTGTGAATATTAGCACATCGTCTGCATAGATCAGCGAGGATATGCCAAAGGAGCGAGTGATATCGCATAGAGGCTGCATGTAAATGTTAAATAGTAGCGCAGATAGGGATGAGCCCTGTGGTACTCCTTGTTTTAACTGGAAAGGTTCTGAGGTACCTGTAACCGTCCTGACGTGTTGCAAGCGATCTTCCAGGTATGATTTGCACCATTCCCATGCCAGCCCGTGGATTCCCTTGTCATATAGACGGGTTAGTAGTATTTCATGGTCCACAGAGTCAAATGCTGCAGATATGTCGAGGAATATTAGTGCAAAGCCCTTTTTGATGTCGTCCAGTCCACTGATGAGAGTGTTGGTTAATGTGGTCAACAGTGTCTCTACTCCGTGGGCTTCTCTGAATCCGTGCTGACTGGGGTCAAGGGGGGAGGAGGTGTCTATGTGTTGTTGTATCTGATTGTTGGTTACTTTCTCAATTATTTTGGATAGCAGCGGTATACTAGCTATCGGGCGGTATGATTCTTCTTTTGTTGGGTCTAGTTGATTGTTCTTTAGCAGCGGTCTTATGGAGGTCTGCTTTAGTGCCGATGGGAAGGTGCCTGTTGAGAAGGACATCTTTATTATTTCTGCTATGACAGGGCTAAAGTCGGATCGCATAGCTCTTATCCAGTGTGCTGGGCAGGGGTCATTAGGTGCTGTGGTAGTATTCATTTTGACGATAATGTCTTCAGCGCATTTTGCTGAGGGAGATGAGAGCTGAAGGAGTGGGAAATTTTGTGCTTGTTGCTGGAGGGGACTTTGGGATGAAGAAGTTGTTCTGATAGCTTTAGATTGTATAAAATTGGCATACTTCTGAGGGTGTATAGGTTCTTGTTGAGGTGGAGAAGGTTCTGTGGTTAATGACTTTACTAGATTGAAGAGCTCCCGAGGTTTGTTTAGGGAGCGGTTGAGGAGTTCGGAGTGGTAGGTTTTTCTTGTGTCCCATATTGTTTCACGATAGGATTGAAGGTGGGTTAAGTATGATTGTTGATCTGCTGGGTTATGAGATTTACGCCATTTTCTTTCGAGCTTCCTCAATAGAGTAAGAGACTTCCTTAGTTCTTGAGAGAACCATGGTGCAGATGGTCTTTTCACTACATTATTCTTCGTTGTTGGGTTTTTGCTGGCTGGCGGTAGTATGGCGTATTGGTTGATGGTTTCATTCCATGTGGTGACCATGTCGTTGATGTCGGAGGACGGTTGTTTGAGTATTGGAAGTATGTTTTTCTTGATTTCTTCTTCGTTGAGAGGTCTGAAGCGAGTGGTGTTTGTTGATGATCGTTTTGTTGTATCGGTGGATGGATCTTGATGTGCTGGTATTGTGAGTACTATCAGGTTATGGTCTGACCATGGGACCGGAGTGATGGATAAGTCGAAATCATCATTCGTGGATGTGTAGGAGGGCGGAGCGAAGACGAGGTCGAGCACATTGCCATGTTGATGAGTGGGTTGGTGTATGAGTTGGCTGTAGTTGAGGTTTGACATTGCGTCTAAGAATGAGTTAGAAAGGGCAGTTTGTATGGAAGGGAGATTGAAGTCGCCCATTAGCCAGTTAGGTTTCTCTGGGTGTACTGGGTTGCAGGCTAAGTCAATTACGCTGGATAATTCTTCAGATGGCGAGTTCGGTGTCATATATAAGGTTGATGGTATTGTAGTTGTTGTATATTGAGATAGTGTCTAATTGTTTTGTGCTCTTGGTTGTGATTGTACTATATTGGAGGTCAGTCTTTGCTATAATGGCGACACCTCCTCCTCTTTTATTTGTTCTGTTACATGTGTAGGTGGAATAATTAGGTGGTGTGAGCTGGTTTATTATGACTGAGTCGGATTCTGAGAACCATGTTTCTGTGATCATTAAAATGTCTAGATTCCGTTTGATTATTAAGTCCGAGATGGCTGGCCATTTCTTGCGTGCAGATCTAGCGTTTATGAGAGCACATCTGAGTCCTCCTTGTTGAGGAGCACGTCGGTTGCGTTTTGTGTTGGATGTTTGGTCTATTGCTATATGAAGTAGGTGAGAGTGTCTCTTGTGGTAAGGGTTCTGTGCATTAGTTAACTAATGCAGTAAGCAATAACAGGTAGTTAATTCTAGGTGGTATGAGACAGTCATAGTTTTGTGTATGACACACAGGGTTGATAATGCTTAGCAAACCTGGTTGCAACGGGAGGGTTGCCCGGTGTTGGATGAAGGAGAAGGTTTGGAGGATAGGCGGACTAATTTGTTGCAGCCGCGTGGTTCTTTTTTGGTGTTCAGTGGAGGCGCAGGAACCGGGGGAGAACGATGAAGTGTGACTTTGGGTAATCCTTGATAGATTGAATTGCAGTAATCAAGCAGATGGGTAATGATTGCTTGATATACTGATCGAAAGTCCTCTGGGTTCAGGAGGGGGCGCAAGGTTTTTTTGTTTTTTGTTTTTTAAAGAGTTTTGTGTTTGTGGTAGATATTTGTTAATACTCTTGACTTGGGATTGGAAATCCAGGCATTGGTCCAGTATTATTCAATGGTATTTTATCTCTGACATTACTTGGAGGTCTATGCTGCCCATTCTGATTGAGGAGGGGGGCTTGAAGTTGAGATCTCTTGTTACATGAAGCATCTCTGTTTTGGTGTAATTGATTGTCAGGTTGTGGAGGTAGACCCATTTGACTATCTGAGAAGCAGTTGGTGATTTTCGAGTAGTCTTGTACAGTTGTGAGAATGGTTTGTAGATCATGATGCCGGCGTAAATTTTGTAGTTGAGGCTTTGAATAAGTGTGCACAGGTGTTGTATGTAAATGTTGAAGAGTAGGGAGGAAAGGGAGGATCCTTGTTGTACCCCCTGTAGTAGGGTGTATAGGGAGGATCTTTGGGTTCCTACTTTTAACTGCTGACTGCAGTTTGATAGGTAAGAGTGGAGCCGTTTGAGGGGGTGACTTATACCTCGATGTTGTTGAGTCGGTTGAGCAGAACTTGGTGAGACATGAGTAGCAATTGAGATACCCTAAGCCACTCTGCAATACTATCTAACTGGCCAGCAAGGGTCACCTGAAATGATTCATCCTATGAATCGTGATTTATAATCATCTGAATGTCGTCTGTATAAAAATGTATGCCCATTCCCATTCCCTCAATCATAACTGCTAAGGGAGCCAAAAAGATGTTAAGTAAAGCAGGGGAGAGAACAGACCCCTGAGGCGCCACACATATTAGTAATTGGATGGGGAAACAACATTCTGTATGTACACCTTGAATGATCAACCTGAAATATTAGTGGAACCAACTCAACACTGTACTGACATCCCAATTTTCTCCAACCTAGCCAATAACAGAGTGATTGATTAAATCAAATGCTGATGACAAATCCAAGTTCAAGCAGAACACGTTTTACTTCATCTATAGCAGTAAGAATAACCTCATACATGGTCACTAAAAGGGTCATATTTCCCCCATCCCTTCTCTTCTCTAGGGTATACATATTTAGGTCTACAAGTCTTTTCTTGTGTTGCAGGCTCCATATCATCATTCTGTCCTCATATGCTTTATAATGAAGACTACTGACTCCAGCCTGTTTATATCCTTTTGAAGGTACGGTCTCCAGAACTGCACACAATACTTCAAATGAGGTCGCACCAAAGCTTATACAGAGGCACCGTCACCTCCTTTCTCCTGCTTGGCCATTCCTCTCCCTGTGCACCCAAGCATCCTTCTAGCTTTTGCGGTTGCCTTTTCTACCTGTTTAGCTACTTTAAGATCATCAGACACAATCACGCCTAGAACACATCAGTACCGGGAAAAATGGTAGAAACCATCATAAAGAATAAAATTACTCAGCATGTAGATAGTCATGACCTAATGGGAGACAGCCAACATGGCTTTAGACAAGGAAGATCTTGTCTTACTAATCTGTTATGTTTTTTTGAAGGAGTGAATAATCAAGTGGACAAAGGTGAGTCGGTTGATATTGTGTATCTAGACTTTCAGAAAGCCTTTGACAAGGTCCCTCATCAGAGACTTTTGGCAAAACTAAAGAGTCATGGGATAGGAGGCAGTGTACTATTGTGGATCAGGAACTGGTTAAAAGATAGAAAGCAGAGGGTAGGGCTAAATGGCCAATTTTCCCAATGGAGAAAGGTGAATAGTGGTGTACCCCAGGGATCTGTGCTGGGTCCGCTGCTTTTTGACATATTCATAAATGACCTGGAAAGTGGAATAACGAGTGAGGTTATCAAATTTGCAGATGACACAAAACTATTTAAAGTTGTTAAAACCCAAGAGGATTGTGGAAAGCTGCAAGAGGATCTTGATAAATTGGAAGACTGGGCATCAAAATGGCAGATGAAATTTAATGTGGACAAGTGCAAGGTTATGCACCTAGGGAAGAACAACCCAAACTATGGTTACACGATGCAAGGTTCCACATTAGGAACCACCACCCAGGAAAAAGATTTAGGCATCATTGTGGATACCATGTTAAAACCCTCGGCCCAGTGTGCAGCGGCGGCCAAGAGAGCAAATAGAATGCTAGGTATGATAAGGAAAGGAATGGAAAATAAAACAAAAGATATTATAATGCCTCTGTATCGTTCCATGGTGAGACCGCACCTTGAATATTGTGTGCAATTCTGGTCGCCGTATCTTAAAAAGGATATAGCGATTTTAGAAAAGGTTCAGAGAAGAGCCACCAAAATGGTAAAGGGGATGGAAGGATACTCCTATGAAGAAAGGCTTAAAAGGTTAGGGCTCTTTAACCTGGAAAAGAGACGGCTGAGGGGAGATATGATAGAAGTCTATAAATTAATGAACGGAGTGGAACGGGTAAACGTAGATCGATTGTTTACCTTCTCAGAATATAGAAAGACTAGGGGACATGCAATGAAGCTACAGGGTAAACTATTTAAGACTAATAAAAGAAAATATTTTTTCACTCAACGTGTAATCAAACTCTGTAATTTGTTACCGGAGGATGTAGTAAAGGCTGTTAGTGTAGCTGGGTTTAAAAAAGGTTTGGACAAGTTCCTGGAGGAAAGGTCCATAAACCATTATTAAGAAGGGACCCAGGATATCAATGCTTGAACCAATACAAGCATTGCGGAACCTGTGTCCCTTGGGGAAACTGCTAGGTACATATGACCTAGATTGGCCACTGTTGGAAACAGAATACTGGGCTTGATGGACCTTGGTCTGACCCAGTATGGCATATCTTATGTTCTTATGAAGTGCTTCGAACCCTATACTATATTGCTCCCTTGGATTGCTGCAGTCCAAATGCATGACCTTGCATTCTTTAACATTAAATCTCAGCTGCCAAATTCTAGACCATTCTTCAAGCTTAGCTAGATTCCTCCTCGTGTTATCTACACCTTCCTGGGTGTCTATTGCAGATTTTGGTATCATCCACAAAGAGGCAAATCTTACCCGACAGTCCTTCCGCTATATTACTAACAAAGATGTTAAAAAGAATCGGACCAAGGACAGATCCCTGAGGTACACCACTGGTAACCTCTCCTCAGAGCGAGCTCCACTTACCGGTACTCTTTGCCTCCTCCCACTCAACCAATTTCTAACCCAAGCAGTAACTTTAGGGTCCATCTCTAGGGTGCTCAGTTTGTTTATAAGTCGCCTGTGAGGAACGGTGTCAAAGGCTTTACTGAAATCTAAATACACCACATCTAGGGCGCTCCCTCTGTCCAACTCCCTGGTCATCCAATAAAAGAAATCAATCAGATTTGTCTGACAAGACCTGCCTCTGGTGAATCCATGCTGCCTCTGATCCTGTAATTTGCTGGACTCCAGAAACCTCACTATTTTCTCTTTCAGCAGCGCTTCCAATAATTTATTCACCACTGAATTTAAACTAATCGGCCTATAGTTTTCAACCACATCTTTACTTCCGTTTTTGTGTAAAGGGACCACATGAGCCTCTCTCCAGTCCTTTGGCACCACTCCCGACTCCGAGGCATTGAAAAGGTCAGACAGTGGAGCTGCTACAACATCCCCAAATTCCCTCAGTATTCTAGGGTGTATCCCATCCAGTCCTATCGCTTTGTCTCCTTTAAGTTTAGCTAGTTTCTCACAAACAGTCTTCTGAAAATTGTTCAAGATGCCCCTCGCTTCTGTTCCTATTTGTGGATGTTTTCTGAGGTCCTGCTCCTGATTCTTCATCTGTGAACACAGAACAGAAATATTTGTTAAGCAATTCTGCTTTATCCTCATCAGGTTCTGCATATTCACCCCCCCCCCCTTCACCCTTGAGTCTGAGAATACCACTTTTGCCCTTCTTCTCACTAACATATCTGAAAAATGTCTTATCTCCCCCTCCCCCCATTTTATTGCATTGTCTATTTCCTCCTCTTTTTGAATCTTTGCTTTCTTGACTACTTTGCTAGCTTCTCTAAGTTTTTCCAAATATAGATGTCTGTCTTCCTCTCTCTGGTACAGCACAGATATTGGCTTATCTGTGCTGTATCAGCATATGTGGTTATCACAAAGTTGCTCTGATCTGCCTCCACCTGCTGACCGGGCAGGATAATCCACTTGTCTGAAATGGTCTAGCAGGATTCAAAGAAAGAAAATGATCAGGTATGTAAAATTTCTCCATTTTTTGTTTTCTTTTAAGAAAATTTAAGATCTTGTGAAGAACTGCTAGCAAACATCTACTTGCATCACTTGTCTCTGATGAAAAACCTCTTGATACTTGTGTGTAGCTAAGCCATCTTCTCATTTGTCTGTTTCTGCTCTTCTCAGATTGCTTTGTGGTAGGCTTGCCCACATGACTTTTGTTTAACTTATTCATCCTAACAGTGACTCATGCTAAAGGTCTTTGATTTACTTTCAGTAGCTGTTTTAAATAGGTGAAAGGAAAACGTCCAAACTTTGTTATATGCATACTGATATTAATTAGTATTACATTTGATCAGTACCTAAGAGTGTTCAATATATCTTAACAGGCCACTGGATCTTTTTCAAATTACTTCTTGGTCTGCTTTTGCTTTCCTTAGCTACATCCTTACTCTGTCCATTTAGAAGAGTTACTTAGTGTGGGATAGGATGTTACTGGGAAAGTAAGAATAAATGTGTAAGATACATACATGGTTTCCATATTTGTCTAACCAGCGGTCAGCTGAGATTTACTGAGAATTCCTTGCCTTTTCCTCCCTCTCCCTGTGTCTAGCTGAAACGCGAAACTCTCCTTCCTTCCCCCTGCTCCTTCAAGACTCAATTCTCCTGCCTCTGTCCTGACACAAGAAATCCAGTCCCAGCCAAACCCAAGCACTCTTCATACTCCTGAAGCTTTGGTGGTTTCTTCCATGTGCACACTAGTTTCACTGCTCCTCTGTACCAGCTTACTGCCTCCTTTCAGCCAAGTAGTTTGCAAAGGATAAAGTGCTGATCTTCCCGGCTGGCTGGCTGGCCATTCACCCACTTTTTTCCAGTGGCGGTCTTGCAGCTTTTAAAGTACACATTGATGGTTCACAGTGCCCCCTAATGACTGACACTGCAACTTCACCATCGTCCCTGACAGACTCAACTAAGTTCCTTGAGCATATTTATAGAGAACACTATCTATATCAAAGGTCTCAAACCAGGCCCCAAAGCATATGCATGAGGTATTTGCATGTACTGCCTCCAGGGTATGCAAAACTGTTTCATAGATTTATTTTTTTTTTTTTTTGGGGGGGGGGGGTATTTTATTTATTTAACAGATTTTCTATACTGCATTATCTTAAATTCAATGTGGTTTCCATAAAACATCAACAAGAAATGTACATTGAACCAGGGAATCTTAACTTGGAGGATTACATAGGTTAAGAGACTAGCAAGCTATCTAGGTGCAGAGGGAGATAGGTTGAAGTGTCCATTCCAAATTGTTACTTGAAGAGGAGTGTTTTTAGTGCTTTCTTGAAATCTTTAATGACTGAGATGGATCTTATGTTCTTCGGCATGGTGTTCCAAAGTGAAAGAGCGTATAGGCTTGGTTACAAGTTGTCTGTCTTGCTCTCATTCATTGCCTTGGGGTGGATAATCTTCTTTTTGCAGATCTTCTTTGCCTATCGTTGGATTCCATTGTAATCAATGACTGAAGAGTTGTTGATGACGACAGATCATGTATAATTTTATAGACAATTAGCAGTGATTTAAATTTGGAGCGAATGTGAACCGGAAGCCAGTGAAGCTGACGTAGTGCAGTTGTTTTATGCCTCTGTCTAGTAGCTCCAGTGATTAGACGTGCTGCGGTGTTCTGGACTAGTTGAAGTGGGTAAATTGTTTTCTTCGGCAGTCCTTGATAGATTAAATTACAGTAATCCAGGATAGGTGTTAGCATGGCTTGAGACGTTGTTCTGAAGTCACTCCCATTGAATAGAGGTTTGAGCTTCTCAATTGTTCTTAGCCTATAGTATGCATTCTTCGTCATTTTCTTAATGTGTGCTTGGAAGTTGAGGTTTTGATCAAGGGTTACTCTGAGGTATTTTACTTCCTGCTTAACTGCCAGATCGTGATCTAAAATCTTTGTTCTTAGGTGGTGAGAATGTGGTGCTTCTCATGGCATATAATACTTTTGATTTTGCAAAGTTGATTGTGAGACTTTGTTTGCTAAGGCAGCTTGTTGAGTTTAGGTATGTTGAAATTTGAATGTAATCAGTCTGATCAGTTTTAAATAGGGCATAAATCATAATATCTGCATATATTTTGTATTGTGATTAAAGTATATAGTGGTTGAAGGTAAATGTTAAAAAGTAGAACGGACAGTGCTTATCTTAGTGGGATACCATGGGGTTGGGTAAATGGATTAGACGGCTTTTTCTCACATCTGATCTGCTGTTTCCTATTTGTTAAGTATGAGATGAACTATTTCAAGACCGTGCCATTAATTCCAATTTCTCTGAGACCTTTATTATATAGTGGTTCACTGTGTCAAAGGCTGCTGCGATGTCAACAAATATTACTACAAAGCCTCTTTTAGCATTGTCCATGCTGATTATTAGGCTGTCTAAAAGTGTTGTAAAGAGTGTCTCTACACTGTAAATGGACCTGAAACCATGTTGGTAGCATTTAATGGAGCATATATATCGATGTGATCCTGTAACTGCATCTATACTGTTTTCTCAATTATCTTCATTATAAAAGTTAAGCTTGATATAGGTCTGTATGATTTGGGGGTCTTTGCTGTCAAGGTGGTTACGTTTCAGTAGAATGGCTGGGTGCACCTGGGGACTAGTTTGAGTACCACCAATCTGTGTATATGTTCATTTACATGGATGCACACTGATTCCGGCATTCCTAGGTGTGATGCAAGTCATCAGATTATGGTATAATCTGAGTTTTTATGCTTGCTTATCAATTCACCTGAAAGAGGTATACAGTATATGGCATGTAAATTAGATAATTTCTTTAAAATTGATACTTCTTCAGGTACAGCAAAAGTATATAGAGAGATTAAAATGGAGTCACTCTTCTTCCACGCAAATCTTTATATTGATCCGAGGCATAGGGATAATGCTGTGTCCAGCTATCTTTGACTTTGTCCCATAACATTTTTCTAAGGTAGAAGGAACCAAACAGTGTCCTTACCGGTGACTTAATCACTACTACTATTAATCATTTGTATAGCGCCACAAGGCGTACGCGGCACTGTACAAACATAAAGAAGACAGTCCTTGCTCGTAAAGCCAACAATCTAATTAAGACAGACAGAACAATACAAGAGAAACAAGGGGGATTCAAATAGGGAAGGAGACATAAGGAAAACAAGGGATTAGGATCCAAATGCAGCCTCAGAGGTAAGCCTTTAGTATGGATTTGAAGAGGGGGAGAGAAGAGACTTGATGTAAAGATAGAGGAAGTTTGCTCCGTGCATAAGGAGCAGAAAGGTGAAAAGATTGAAGTCTGGAGTTTGCAGAAGAAGAAAAGGGCATAGAGAGAAGAAAGCCAGAGGAGGAGTGGCGCTCACAAGGAGGGGTGTAGGGAGAGAGAGGAGAGGAAAGGTAATGAGGGGCAGTAGAGTGAATACATTTATATGTTAGAAGGATAAGTTTGAATTGGATACGGAAATGGAAGGGGAGCCAGTGAAGTGATTTTAGAAGAGAGGGTTATTTGAGTGTATCGGGGCTGGAGGAAAGATCAGCCGCGCAGCAGAGTTCTGGATAGATAAGAGAGAGATGACACTGAGGGGGAGACCAGCAAGGAGGAGGTTGCAGTAGTCAAGATGGGAGGTGACCAGAGTGGACAAGAGCCTTAGTATTGTGTTCAGAGAGGAAGGGACAAATTTTGTTAATGTTGTAGAGAAAGAAATGAAAGGTTTTAGTAATGTTGAATATGTGTGGAGGAATTAAGGGAGGCATCAAAAATGACCCCAAGGTTGCGGGCAGAGGAAATAAGAAGAGTGTTGTCAATAGTGATAAAGGAGGAAGGGGGGGAGGAGGATTTCGGGGAAAAGATAAGTTCAGTTTTAGCCATATTCAATTTTAGGCAGCAGCGATGTCAGATAAGCAAGTAAAGAGAGGGGGTTTGGAGAGAAGGAGAGATGTCAGATGTAGGTAGATAAATTTGAGAGTCATCAGCATAAAAATGATACTGAAAGCCATGGAAAGAGATGAGGGCACCAAGGGACTGGGTATAGAGAGAGAAGAGGAGAGGGCCCAGAACCAGACCTTTGAGGTACACCAACTGAGAGAGAAATGGCAGAAAAGGAGGAACCTCCAGAACAAACACTGAAAGAGCAATTGGAGAGATAAGAAGAGAACCAAGACAAGATAAAGTGTCAAGGAGGAGGAGGTGGTCAACAGTATCAAAAGCAGCAGAAAGATCGAGAAGAATGAGAACTGAATAAAGGCCATTGCTAGTTTATCTGCTGGGTGATGCAGCACAGTACTACCAATAGTGAATTTGCTGCTGTTGTTTCTGGTCTTGTTTCCCAGAAACCTGTAGAACTCATATTTTAGTGCATATTATAAATACTTTTCCTGACCCTGGAAGAGAATGAGTTTGGGGACAGCATAAGTATGAGCCAAATATCTCTGAATGGATGTATGCATAGCCTTTGTCCTGGATTGTTTTCTGGGACTCAAAAAATTCAGGCTTTATACATACTCATCAGTAGTATGTTAGGAAGAACAGATATGATTTATCTGTTATCTCCCATTGTAAAAAAAAGTCAATAATTTTTAAGGGATTTTTCTGTGATTTGCTGTTTTGGCATCCTTCCACTAAGAAATGTCATTAAGAAAAATGAAATGCAGGCTGTGGTTTAGGTGAGGTTCAAGCTGCTTTCTGTATGCTAACTAATGCTATAGATTACTTGAGAAGATGTTGCGTCTGAGTAACATCTTAGCATGTTTGTCACTCAGTACTGAAACTTTAAGTATTGCTGTCACCTTTAGTAGAATTAAACTAGATTTCTTCCACTGGATTATGTGATTAGAATACAAAATTTTCCTTCTAAAAAAAACAACAAAAAAGCCAAAAGGAAGGTTCCACATATGTTTTAATGTCATTTTAGTAAAATGAAATGTATTGTTTCCATAGATAGTGTGCTTATGTGATCCTGACCCATAGAAAAAACAATAGATTAGATTGTAAGTTCTGATAAGCAGGGACTGTCTTACATCTATCTGTACAGCTCTGTGTATGCCTTGTAATACTATACAAATGATTAGTAGTAGTAGTAGTTATCATTCTGCTAGACCAGTCCAGATAAATAAGTTATGTTCCCCAGCCAGCAGGTGGAGGCAGACCTGAGCAACCTTCAGTGATGTCATTACTTGTGCATATACTGGTGCAGCACTGAGAGAAGCCAGTATTTGTATGCCTCCAGCAAGTGGCAAGGCGTGTGGACTGGGGCAATAGTGCAGATAGGCCTGTCTCCCCTGGTCCAGATCACAGTCTTGTAGTCTGGGTGCTTGAGACCTCTAGGCCCAATGTTTGCGCAGAGCTTAGGTACGGCCTTGTCTTCTTGAGCCAAAAGTAGCCCCGTGTTCAGCACTCTTATCCATGAGTTCCAGCATCGTTGGGCCAGAGATCTGACAGGAGAACCCTTGGGGCCCGAGAGGGGTTCCTAAGTTTGAGTCCGGGCCTCCCTTCCCTCTTGCAGTCCTCTGCAAGCTTTGCTTCTTTTTGTCCTTTCTTTTCTTTTCATATGTTCTGACTTGGCTGTTGTTCATGTAGCAAAACACTGCTTAAAAAAAAATCCCTCTAAGGCAGCATGGATTTTCCTAGGTCAGTGTAGGCAGCATGAGCATCCCTTCTTGGGTTTTGTCTGCTGGCCTCACAACTGCTGGGATTCCCTTACCAGGGGTTCCCTTTTTACTATGTTTTTTCCTTTTCGCAGGGTTTTTCTTTTCACAGCTTTTTATTTATTTATTTTTTTTTTGCTGTAGCAGTGTTGAGCCTACGGAACCCTGTGATATTTTTTTTTCCAAAGCTGCTGTTTGCCCCGAGAGCATTTGAAAAGCAAGAGGGCACATTTTTTTGCCATTTTTTGGACCCCCATGGGGAGAGCGCACAGTGCACAATGCTGATTTTGGTGCTTTCTCCAGGACCAAGCAGGAAGTCAGTCCTCACATATGGGTGACGTCGGCGCCGACGGAGCCCTCGCGGAGCAATTTTCCCCAGCTTTCACAGAAAGCCTTTGGGAATTGCAGCGCGCATGCGCGGTCGCCTTCCCGCCCAAGGGTGCCATCTTAGCCAGTCTTCTTTTTTCCGCGGAGCCCTACAGACGTACCCGTCGTGTCCCCGCTAAAAAAGTTGATTTTCGTGAGTTTTACTCGTTTTTCAATTCGGTTCGACGCCGGTCGTTTTCCTGCCCGGACTCGCGACGCCGTTGCGAGTCCTTCCCTTATTTTTCGGTTTTTCTGATTTTAGTCAGTTTCATTTTCGATTTTTCCCTGGCAGCCCGGTCCTTTGACCTTGCAGGGGCCCTTTTTCCCCCGATGGCTGCCAGTGGTTTCAAGCGGTGTGGACAGTGTGACAGGAATATGTCACTCACTGACACACACGATAATTGCCTCCGCTGCCTGGGCCCGGATCATGAAGAAATAATCTGTGGAGCCTGTGGCAAAATGTCCTCCAAAGCGTTGAGGAGTCGGCGGCATCAGCGGGATAGAATCTTCGCTGACCCCAGCCGTACCCGGACCTCGTCGGAGGCCTCGGCATCCAGAGGCTCCAGCTCTGAACATCGCCGAAGCTCCTCCGACAGGGGTTCTCCCTCCGGAGACCATCGACTGAAGACAAAACCCGCGAGGGCGTCGTCGGTGGACGCTCCTGGCTCCGCGAGGGCCAGGTCGCATAGCCCCGACAGCCGTCCCGGGTCTTTGGAGAAGGAGCACCTCCCGAAGCGTCCTCGCCTGGAGTCGGAGTTGCCTGCTCGGGTAAGTCCTGTGGTCCTTCTGGACTCGCCTCCGAGAGGTCCGACGGCCGAGTCGGGGACTGCTGGGTCACCTGAGGTCGGACTCAGGTTGACGGCCTTGGAGAGCAGACTATCTGCCTTCATGGACCAGCAGCAGGCACTGATCGCTAGCCTAGCTGGCGCCGCTGCCCCGACCGCTGGGACGTCGACGTCTAAGTCGACCCCGGAGACCGAGCCGATCCTCGAGTCCATGCGAACTCGAGTCGATCCTCGGTCGAGGTCACCCTCGGCCTCCCGTTCGGGACCGAGGTCGTCGCCACCGACGCCTCCGCCTGCCCGAGCCGACCCCACTGATTCCTCCTCGGAGTCGGTCTGGGAGTCTGAAGAGGAGGAGTCACCTGATTCCTTTCGGACTCGGTGTGTCCCCTCGGACTCACCTGAGTCCGAACCTCGGAAACAGTCCCCTCCGGAGGATGCCCGGTTCTCGGACTTCGTCAGGGATATGGCCAAGGCTTTGGCCTTCCCGGCGGATCCCGAGGAGGAGCCTCGAGCTGAAGAGCTCGACGCCCTTCAGTACGACTCTCCCGCCCGGGAGCACTTTACTGTACCGGTGCCTCCCATGCTGGAACGACTACTCTTCCGCATGTGGGAGAGTCCGGCCTCGTCGCCGGTATTGAGCAAGCGGGTCGATTCCATCTATCGAGTCCGCAAGAGTCCTGGCTTCCAAAAAGCACAGCTACCACACCATTCCATGGTAGTGGAATCGGCCATGCATCGGCTGAAGAGCCAGAAAATGCACTCCTCGGTGCCCCCTGGCAGGGAGGCCCGTAACCTGGATGGCCTTGGTAAGAAGTGTTTCCAGGGCTCTATGCTGGCTTGTCGTGTCCAGACCTACCAGCTATACATGGGCATGTATCTCCGAGACCTGGCTAAAGAGCTAGCCGGATTCTCTGCTGGACTGTCCGAGGAACCTTTGCGGAGGTTCCTGGCCTTAACATCTGGTATTCGGGAATGCTCCAAATTCATGTCCCGAGCAGCCTATGATGGCTTTGAAGCATCGGCTCGTGTAGCCGCAGCCGGCATCGGTGCCCGCCGACAGGCTTGGCTTCAGTCGTCCGACCTTGAGCCTTGGGTGCAGGACAAGTTGGTCGATGTCCCCTGCAGAGGTGAGAACCTCTTTGGCAAGCCCATGGCTGAAAAGGCTGCACAAATCGAGACAGAGACTCTCACCAGGACCAGACTTTCTAGGAAGACCTCCGCCCCTTCCCAGAAAAAGAAGGGCTCGGGAAAAAAGTCCTTTTACCCGAGAAAGGCGGCTGCCTACAAACACTACCCCCAATATCAGGCCCCTCCAGCTCCCCAACAGGGTCAGCAGGCCAAGGGACGGGGTAACGGGTCCCGTAGGCAGCAAGCCCCCAAGCCTGCACCACCAGCCCCTGCTCAGCAGGGTGGGGGTTTTTGACTTCCTCAGCATAGCCTCTCCCCCTCAGCTGGTCCCTCCCAGCACCGGAGGGCGGCTGGTTCACTTCGCCCACAGGTGGTCCAACATCACTTCAGATGCCTGGGTGCTTCAAGTCGTGCGAGAAGGATATCTTCTCCACTTCCATCAGGTCCCTCCCTCTTATTTTCCGGGGGAACCTCCGCGACTCCCTCTGCACAGGGACTTACTCCTTCAGGAGTTAGCAAGTCTTCTTCAGGACCAGGCTGTGGAACCGGTGCCCCACCACCTGAGAGGTCAAGGCTTTTATTCCAGGTATTTCCTAATACCAAAAAGGACAGGAGGCCTAAGACCCATCCTGGACTTGCGCAACCTCAACAAGTTCCTTGTGCGGGAAAAGTTCAAGATGCTTACCCTTGGAATCCTTCTGCCCTACCTCCAGCAGGGAGATTGGCTATGCTCCTTGGATCTAAAGGATGCCTACACGCACATCCTCATCCACCCAAGCCACCGCCAATACCTAAGGTTTGTGATGGCCGGAAATCACTACCAGTACAGAGTACTGCCCTTTGGCCTGTCCTCCGCACCGCGGGTCTTCACAAAATGTCTCGCGGTGGTGGCGGCCTATCTCAGGCTTCACGGCCTCTATGTTTTTCCATACCTCGACGACTGGCTCATCAGAGCGTCGTCCCCTCCGGCAGTCACCAATGCCACACACCGCACGGTGACTCTTCTGCAGTACTTGGGCTTTGTCATAAACTTCGCAAAGTCCACTTTGCTCCCCTCACAGGATCTCGAGTTCATCGGCGCAAGACTGCACACTCCTCAGGCTCGAGCTTTCCTGCCTCTCGACAGGGCTCAACGGCTCATGGACCTAGCCGGCCGTTTTCGCAGCCAGTCCCTGGTCTCCGCCAGGCGCTTCCTGAGATTGCTCGGCCACATGGCTTCCACCGTCCACGTGACCCCCAATGCTCGCCTGAATATGCGGCCGGCTCAATGGTGCCTTCGCAAACAGTGGCAACAAGCCACCGGCGGCCTAGCCGACTTAGTGCGCCTCTCCAGTCCGCTGGCCTCTTCCCTACAGTGGTGGCTTCATCGGCCGAACCTAGTGCTCGGAATGCCTTTTCAGTCGCCTCAGCCGACTCAAGTGCTGACGACCGATGCTTCCCTCCTGGGCTGGGGAGCTCACTGCCAGGGGGCCTGTACTCAAGGTCTCTGGACCGCGTGGGAATCTGCTCAACAGATCAACTTCCTGGAGCTCAGAGCTATTCGTCTGGCGCTCAAGGCTTTCTCCCACCTGACTTCTCACCAGTCCGTCCTTGTCCAGACGGACAATCAAGTTGCCATGTTCTACGTGAACAAACAGGGCGGCACGGGCTCCTTCCTTCTCTGCCGAGAAGCTCAAAAGCTCTGCTCTTGGGCCGTCAGTCACGGCATTCTTCTCAAAGCAGTCTATCTCCCAGGCCAGGAGAATTGCCTGGCGGACAAACTCAGCAGGATACTCCAGCCGCACGAGTGGCGTCTGGATCCCTTGGTAGTCCAGAAACTCTTTCTGAAGTGGGGCCTCCCCACGATGGATCTCTTTGCCAGTCCTCTCAACCGGCAACTTCCTCGCTTCTGCTCGCGTCAGCCACATCCCCTTCGGGTAGCGGCAGATGCATTTCTGCTCTCATGGTCGGAAAACCTTCTCTATGCTTTTCCTCCCATCCCGCTGGTCTCCCGAACTCTGTTCAAGGTTCTCCGGGACAAAGCGTCCATGATCCTGGTGGATCCTCGCTGGCCCAGACAGCCGTGGTTTCCACTCCTGTTGCAATTAGCGGTAGAGGATCCGTTCCCTCTGGGGTTTCATCCGGATCTCCTAACACAGGATCAGGGGTCTCTGCTACACCCCAACCTCAGATCTCTCAATCTAATGGCCTGGCGGCTGAAAGGGTAGTCCTTGCTCCCCTTCTCCTGCCGGCAGAGGTGGAAGAGGTCGTCCTAGCTTCTCGGCGACCTTCTACCCGCAAATGCTACGCCCTTAAATGGCGTCGCTTTTCCGTTTGGTGTGTACAGCAGTCTCAGGATCCCTTCTCCTGCTCGGTGTCGGTGATCTTGCAGTACCTGCTCTACCTCTCTAATCTGGGACTTAAGTCCAACTCAGTCAAGGTCCACCTCAGTGCTCTGTCAGCACACCATGTGCCGGTGGACGGCAGACCTCTTTCCAGCGACCCTCTTGTAGCACGGTTTCTCCGAGGTCTCCTTCTACTAAAACCACCTCTGCGCCCGCCAGCACCTGACTGGGATCTGAATGTGGTTTTACAGCGGATCACCTGTCCGCCTTTTGAACCGATGGCTACCTGTTCTCTGCGTTTTCTTTCGTGGAAAACCTTATTCCTGATAGCCCTCACTTCCGCTAGACGCGTCAGTGAATTGCAGGCCCTCGTGTCTGATCCTCCCTTCACTCGGTTCTACAAAAATAGGGTAGTCCTACGGACTCACCCCAAATTTCTTCCAAAAGTTGTCTCCCCTTTTCACATCAATCAGGAGGTGGTACTTCCAACCTTCTTTCCCAGGCCTCACTCCAGCCGAGCTGAACGAGTCCTGCATACCCTGGACTGTAGAAGGGCATTGAACTTCTACCTTGACTGTACGCGGGAGCACCGTAAAGCTGCTCAGCTTTTTGTGTCTTTTGACCCCAATAAATTGGGGCTCCCTGTCTCCAAGCGTACTCTGTCCATCTGGGTTGCTGACTGTATCGCTTGGGCTTATGGGGCAGCCGGACTCTCCTTAGAAAGTCGAGTCACGGCTCATTGTGTTCGGGCGAAGGCTACGTCAGTGGCTTACCTCCGCTCTGTTCCGCTGGCAGAAATCTGCCGGGCCGCTACTTGGTCTTCGAGCCAGACTTTCGCGGTCCATTACTGTCTCGAGAGGGAGTCCCGCAGGGACAGTGCTTTCGGACAGGCAGTCCTCCGAAATCTCTTCGAGGTTTGAGCAACTCCTACCCTCCATCCCGGATGGGGGCTACCGGTGGGTAATAAGTCAGCGAAGATTCCATCCTTCTGTACTGCCGAGCTCGAGGGAGCTCTTTTTTGTGCTTAGGGTCTCCGGTAGCCTTAAGCTTGGGAGTCCCATATGTGAGGACTGACTTCCTGCTTGGTCCTGGAGAAAGCGTAGTTACCTGTAACAGGTGTTCTCCAGGAGCAGCAGGAATCAGTCCTCACAACCCTCCCTCCTCCCCGTGGAGTTGCAATCATCTGCTTAAGTTTTTTTGCAAATTTTTATGCTGTCTTTTAGCTATGTCATCAGACTGGCTAAGATGGCACCCTTGGGCGGGAAGGCGACCGTGCATGCGCGCTGCAATTCCCAAAGGCTTTCTGTGAAAGCTGGGGAAAATTGCTCCGCGAGGGCTCCGTCGGCGCCGACGTCACCCATATGTGAGGACTGATTCCTGCTGCTCCTGGAGAACACCTGTTACAGGTGAGTAACTACGCTTTTGCTGCATTCCCCCTCCCCCCTTGATGTTTCTGCAAGTAGGCTAAGTAACCATCTTGATAAGTGCATGCTCCCTGGTGGTGGGGGGGGGGGAGGACATAGTGGGGCGTTTTGTTCAGCTGGCCTTGAGTAGAAGCTCTTGAAATAGCCCATGGGCTGTCGTCACGTTTTAAAGTCCTGACTTCCACTACGGGGGTGATTTGAGGACATGTGCTGTTTCCCTATCTGGCGGCAGGGGGTTCAGGCCCCTGTCCTGCTTTACTGCTTGTCCATTCCTCCAGGAACATGGCCTTCTCCCCTCGGGGGGGGGGGGGTCTTGAGAAGAGGAGACCATTTTCCTACAGTATCTTCACTGGGGTAGAGGCTACAGCCGAGCTGAGCCACGACCAAAGTGCCCCTCAGCCCCAGCTCCAGTGCCTCCCTTGAGGACAAGAGCTTTCAAAAGCATATAGAAGGGAAAGAATGGGAGGGAGCCTCCAACCCTCCAGGCTAGGGCCCACTTATTGAACTGCTTCTAGAGGAGCCTCTGCATAGTGCAGAGGCACCCAGCTAGTGTTAACAAGGACAGAGAGGTCCTCTCTGAGACAAATCAGCTCTGTCAGAACTGTTTTTTGATCTCCTGTGCAAGTTTTTTCCTCTCGGGACTGGTCACGCAGACCATAGTATGTGGATCTCTTGCACCTTTTGATGGACTTCCCCCTATTGCTGTCTCAGGAGTGAGATCTGTAGTGGCATCTTGTAGTTTCGGGGAGGGGGGGTCCTATTCTCGCTTATGGTCTGGTCCTGGAGATGCATAAGCTGTCTCAGAAAGGGCACCTTGGAGCTGGGAGAGCTTACCGTTCTTCAGCTTAGTAGGACCTCTCATTCCTGCAGCTATGCTGGAGCCTGTAAGATCTTTGAGGGGTGGTATTCCTCCATAGCCCTGGATGTCATGAAGGCGAATCTAATCACCATTTGGCCCTTCTGTTAGTCCAGGCCAGCCCAGGGTCTAGTTTTGCACTCTACATGCTACCAAAGGTGAGCTTGACAAGTCCATGATGGTGTGCCCTGTTGTGTCTTGTCTCCTCAGGTCAGCAGAGCAGTTTTGTCCGTCTCTGGGTCTGGTTGGGACCACAGCGGAATCTCTCTGGTGTTGCAGGTGATGAAGGTTTCCACTTGGCATGTTTGGAGGCCTCTCTTGAGGCTTGGTCCTTGCATGTGATATTTCTGGCAGCTTCATGTCTGCTAAACTGTTCTCACAGGCCATGTCCTCAAGGGGATATATTTTGGTCATCTTAACAATTACTACTTCTCTGAGGATAGCGTCTCCCTTTTCCCAAGAGCACTGTTTTCTTTCACCTGATTCAGGGTGTGTCCCTGCCCCCCTACCCCATAGAGGAAGATCTTCATTCATACTCCTCAATGTGTTATTGAACATGAGGGATGGCAATGTGAAGTATCTGAGATTACTAATTCCTCTCATCAGTTGGGTCTTTGGTCCTCCCCTGGGGATCGAGGATAGAGTAGACAGTGGACGTGTTTCCAATTGCCTGCTGACTCAAAAAGACTTTGTTCAAACTGTCTTTGTATGGGAGATGTGTGCCAGAGGGAGTTAGAAATTTCCTCACAAGGGCACAAGCCTCTTCCTGGACTTTTTCCACCTTCGTGTGTCTGGAAGACATCTGTTGGGCAGCTACCTGTTCTTCGCTGAGTACTTTGATGTGCTATAGATGACTTGTGGTAGCTGATGCAGCTGGCGCCTTTGGCAGTATAGTGCTGTCCAGTACACTATTTTTCTTCCAGCCTGGATCCACACTGTTTAGGTACGTCCCACTCATCTGGACTTTTTTTTTTTAGAATTTTCTTTCCTTAAATCCTGCTAGAACAGTCCAGGACCTGCCCTGGGAAGCCTGTATCTAAAGGTTGCTGCTTCACTGCCTTTTCATGATTTGTTGAGAGATCTGTTTGATACATACTCCTATATGGTAGGAGAGCAAACAGTTATGAACTGGTGTGGTTATTTTGATTAATGTTTGTTCTGAGTTTTTCAGTCTTGCTTTCTGCTTGGGAAGTGTCATTGATTTCTCTCAGTACTGCTCCAGCATATGTACAATTGACATCACTGAAAGTTGCTCTGATCTGCCTTCACCCAGTTGGCCTGAGAGAATAAACCCACTTATTTGGACTGGTCTAGCAAGATTCAATGAAATTCTCCTTGCCTGTGTCCATGTATATGTATGTGTGTCTATGCTTATATGTATAGATAACAGATGTGTGTGTATGCATGTGTGCAAATCTATATTTTTATGTCTATATCCAAAAATATAAAATGATGGTGGGTTATAGTATGTATGCAAAAATGCCATACATTGGTCTGTAATAACATGGTATGGAATGTCTGTAGCCTATTAGCATTTTTTTTGAGTAATACATAGTGTTGAAAATATTTACATGGGGAAGGCTTTTTTTAAATAGCAGATTGCTAATTTCAAATGCATGGTGAGAAACAGCTGCAGTCAGCTGATGGCTTTTGCTTATGGTCAGATTTATATGGGTGGGCTGCACTGTTTCAAATGCATAATCGAGTATTCATTTCGTCATCTGGAAGCGGGGATGGTAGGGAGCACAGGGAAGATGAGAGAGAGAGAGAGTGATCTTGCTCCAGTGAAAGGGAAGCTTCAGAGCATACAGCCTTGAATGATCTCTGTGTAGCTGCTGAAATGTGCCAAGTCAACCTGACACAAATGTATTTTGGTTTCCAGAAGGGTATAGAATGAGTGCAGTAAGCACACAGAAGGGTGAGATGCCATCCTCACAAGGCTGCTGAAGTTATTTTCTTTTACGCTCCACTGCTTATTTTTACTGCTTTTGGTATCTTCCAGAAAAAAATCTGTCTAGATGTATTTTTAGCTTGCTGTATCTAGCATCAATATGACAACATAATTCTGTCTTTACATCAGTAAGCGGCTTTTTATCATGCTTTCCTGCTTTCTGCCAGCTGCAGTTTCCGAAGGATGTCAAGGCACTGGTAAGAAATGCACAGTAGCCATTTCGCTGATATGTGTTGCTTTTTCCTTTTTTTTTCTTTTATCCTGTTCTTTTTCCCCATCCCTCAAAGGAATGTTTTTATGTATTTGCAAGCATCCAGGCTGTTAACTGCAAGTTCTGTGAAATGAGCTAGATGTGCTGATTAATTTTACTCCATCCTTCAGTGCTAACCTTGTTGGATTTGTAATGTATGCTTTCGTTGCCCCTTTTATTAATTTAATTTTTTTTAAAAAATATATTCTGCTTCATCCTAATGCTGCACATATAAAATACTGCGGTAATGTTTTAAGAGCCTCGCCCTCCCTATAGTACTTTGCTCCGAGTCCCTCGTTTATGGCTGCACTTGGGCGTTTACAGTCAGTCTAATGCAAAGACAGGGCAAGCATTGATGTTTCGGAATAAAGCATGTTATGATTTGAGCAGGAAATGCTGTAATTCGAAACCACACCTGAGCTGTATAAAACACCCTGGGAAGGCATTTTCATTTTGAACTGCGTTGGCAAGCTCTTCGTCAGCAAGCACGGTCAGCTGTTGCTTAATCACGTTTTAACAGGGCTGGCTAATGTTCCTGTTTTTAGATTAATACGGAATTGTGAACAGATTTTACTCTTCGTGTGTATTCTGTCTCACAATGATTGCTGAAGTCTCTCTCGATACACAAGGGAGATGGATGAAACGTGCAAAATTTAGTCTAACCATTTTTCAAAGGAGTCAGGCTGTTAAACGAAAGGTAAGATTCATATTGTAAAACATTTTGATTCAGAGTTTTTAATGACTGGTTATGCTTTGCTGACAGCAGTGTATTAGCACTGTGCGTGCGAGTTTGGACAGTTGCATTAAATGTCAGATTAGACAGGACATACGCTTAACATGTATGTGTTATGGGCTCTGCTTCTGCCAAATGTGTTTAGAGGTATTTTCTCAACATTTATGTGATGTGATATGCCTGCACAGTCAGAATGTGTGTGTGTATAAAATGATTTCTTTATATTATTTTATAGTATGAAATTGGAGATCTGGTGCTAGCAGTTAACCTCTATGCTGTTGGCAGTGGCTAGTTTCTGAGCAATTCTGCTTTCCAGTGTCAGCGGTAGAGAGAGAGGAAAGCAGCATGTTGAATGTGACAAGGAAGATGCTATTTCTGCATTCAAGTACTGTTATGTTTGTCACTTTTACCCCATTTACGTAGCAGAATTTATATATTTCTATAGTGTATTTTATTTTCTTTCCATATAATTTTATGTTAGCTTTCCAGCTGTAATCTTTGTATTCATTACTCCGTATCTGGAAAGCTATTTTGCCTGGAAGTTAATTTATTCTTTTAATCTTTCGCAGGCATATTCCCAGGATGCTTACCTGAAGGGCAATGAAGCCTATAGCGGCAATGCGCATAATATACCTGAACCGCCACCTGTCTGTTATCCATGGATACAGTCCACAGCTTCAGCTATGGCTCAGCCTGTTGAAATCTCACCTTCAGACTCTTCTCTGGGTAAACATCATACCAGTAGATCAGTTCGGACAGCAAAGCAACCAGATAGGAACTATAGAATGGAAATACAAGTGCCTCCATCACCAACAGATATCGTTAAATCAAATACAGCTGTGTGTGTTTGTAACGAATCTGTAAGAACTGTTATTGTGCCTTCTGAGAAGGTTGTAGATCTTTCATCGAGCAGAATCAGCCGGGCAGGTCCATCCCACAGAACAGAAGAAGTAAGGTATGGCTTAACAGATCCAAATACTTCAAAAGCCAAAACAAGAACAGTATCACCTCCTTCCTCTGTGTCCACAGTCACCTTAATTCAAACAACTCCAGTTGCGAGGTCAGTAGACACTATGACAGCCCAACCTATAAATTATGGAAGACATTTGGAAGGGAATTTGAATGCCAGGACACCTGCTCAATTCCCAGATTCTCCCTTACCCAATAATCATTATTCCTCACCATGTTCACACCAACACATAGACTGGAAAAACTACAAAACGTACAAAGAGTACATTGATAACAGACGAATGCACATGTATGGCTGTCGGACAATACAAGAAAGACTAGATAGCTTAAGAGCCGCATCTCAAAAACAGGATTATAATCAAATGATGCCAAATCACGCTGCTTTGCAAATACGGCGCCGAAGCACCTCCCATGACAGAGCTGCACAGCCTGTTCAGATCAGACAGCGAAGTGCTTCCCAGGAAAGACTTGAGGATCCCATATTATTGAAAAAATGGCCAAGAAGTGCTTCACAAGATGCATTAACAACACCAGCAGTTAGCTCTAGAAATCACAGAACAGGCTCTTGGGATTATCTTGGAAGACAAGGTGAAATGTTAGAGAACACTATTGATGATATTTCTGATGCTGATGGAGAGAGAGGAGAGACTTACAAGTGGACTGGATTTAGTGAACAGGATGATCGACGAGGCATTCATGAGAGGTATAGGCAACATTCTTTTCATATGTCTCTTCGATCTCCAAATTTTTCAGTGGCACCAAGTAGTTATGTTTCAGATGGTAGAAAGGTAGACCCTAGAGTATTGGGCTCTGGCCCTCCATTCCAAAAGGTTACCCCAGACCTAAAAGGTTTGCAGACCACTAGGAATTTTCAAACGGCTTGTGGAGTTACACAACCAAGGTCCATGTTACAAGACAGGCCATCTCACTTTATTGGTTCTACAGGTAGCTCTTTGAAAAGTCCTACTCCTTATGCAACAAAACCAACTGGTTCCCTCAGACAGAGCCTGGATGATAATGCTGTCAAAGACCAAAGAACAGTAAATCGTTTGCACCGTAGTAGTCAGTTCAAACAGTCAAGAACGCGAGCAGAAAGTGTTCCCGACTACCATACAGAAAATAGCACAAACACTTCCCCCGGCTCTTGTTCACCTGCAGTATCTGCCAAGCACACCCAGCAGACTAGCAAGAGTTCATCTACCTCTGATAATTTAGATATATCAATTAAACAAAAGATTAGAGATTTTGAAAAGAGAGATGCACACGAGCCTGAAACAGAACAACTAGATATAGATTCAAAGGATGCAGTTATTTTGAGGGAAAAATCACCCTCTGGTCACCAGACACCACAGCCATTGAGACACCAATCCTATATTATGGCTGTAAATGAGCAGGAGACTGTATCGGACACTACTTGTTGGTTACCCAATGATGCACGCCGAGAGATGAACATTAGGCGAATTGAGCAAAGGAAAGCTTCAGGTTCCAGCCCAACAGGGGATTCTTTGGCAGCTATTCCTTTTATAGGTAAGCAAAAATCAGATGTCCTGGTTTACCTTGGATTTTTGGGGGGTGTCTGATAATTTTTAAGAGTGTATACTATGTATGCAGAGAGAGCCTCTGCTGAAAGGAAGAATAGCTATGGTTCGGGCAGGAGGCTAATTGGGCAGTAGCAGTTGAACTTAATACATTTTTAATAATCAGTTGAACATTTGTTTCTCCTCATGATCATATGTTGGAATCAAATTGCATTGAAATGCCAGTGAATATGCGTTTTATGCTGCTCAGGAGGACACTACAATCTAATTACACGGTGAAATTCTAGGTGTTAACTGAATGGATTGACAAGGAGTTCTGCCTTGTGGAGCACCTAGTTATGAGCAGTGTTGTGGCGCTCAACATTGATTTCTCAGTATTTATTATGGAAAGCTAAGTGGACATATGCCCAATAAGATCAATGTTTTATGATCCTCAAAAGCTCTGCCACGCCTCTGCAGGACACTCTATTTTGAAAAACCCTCTCCCCTCATGGGATATCTCTTGAATTCATTAAATAAGAGTAGATAGATACTCTGTTTAAGCTGTTTTGTATGGTATCAGAAAAATACAGAAATAATTGTTTGAAATAATCTGTGAATTCTGGAATACCAGGTTTGCCTGTCTGTTTTAACCTTCAGTGCTTTGATTTGGAAACATGTTCGTTCTTTAGAATATTTTTCTGCAGTAGGGTTGCATTGACAAGTGCTTTGCTTGCAGGTTATCATTATCCTCTCCCACCTTTGCAGAGATGTAATTTTATTTGGAACTATTAGCAGAGCAACCATCAGCCATAAAGCCAATATTTTTGACTAGCAAGTGAGAGAAGACGATGGGAAGAGCAATTTCCCCCACAAATTCAGGATGGCATTGTAAATTTGTTTTCTAGAAATTAGCAATAGCTCTGGTAGGTACCTTTTTTTGTTTTGATAGTAGCAACATCCTCCTCAGCCTGCAGTGGCAAATCATCCTTTGTGTCTTTATGTTAAGCCCTTATTTTTGTACCAGTAGTATGAATATATGTGTTTAGCAAATGTTGCCATTTACTATTAATGATCTTAATAGACAAAATCCAGTATGAATGCTTAAGCTGCTGTAGCAATTAGATATTTCATGTGAAACATCTGAATTTGTCTTATTTAAAATATTGTCTTAAGCAGAGGTATAATTGACTTGGAAACTTGTGTATAAAGGTTTTCTTTTGTTGACTGGAAATATCATAATCTCAAGCATTGTAGATAGTGTTGTGCAAGAGAAGGATGTATTCGGATAAAGGACTGTGTAAAATGAAACAAAGGTTTATCTTCAACTTTCAACAAAGATGGCCAAGACTCAACTTTATAAAAAAAAAAATCAGAGGACAAGAGCTTTAAGCCATGAATTTTGTTTCTGGGAAGCATTTGCCACTCAGAGGAACGCAAGTTTTACATTTTTATGTTATAGTACCTTTGCTTAATATGCAGTATATGCTTCAAGCTTTGCTGGCATACAATCAGACCTTGGTCTTGGCAGTTTATCCTTTTGCACAGGACTGTACCAAGCTAGAAATGTGCCCTGTGCGACCAATGAATCTGGTGCCCCCATCCACTCAGCCACATTCACTAACTCAGTCTTTTTGAGCTTCCTGGAAGCCCAGTGATGATAGCACCCCCTTCTGTGCTTGCGCCCTGTGCGACCGCACCTCTCGCACAGCCCTTGGTATGGCCTTGCTTTTGCATAATACTTCTGGCAAGACAGCTTTAAAACAAGGTGTATTACCTCAATAAAAGAATGGCCTACCCATTGTCCGCATGTATTTCTAATAAGTAATCTGCCCGAGCTGGCGTGTATAGCAAGAGTAGTGGACCCAGACATCAGTTATACTATGGTTTGTTCACCCTTTATAAAAATTAATAAGGTGCCAAGACCAGATGTAATTCATCCTAGAGTGTTATGGAAAATGAGTCATGCTTTTTTTCTATGAAAAAAAAAGGTGCAGGGCCTCACTTGGGCCATCCCTGGGTAGGAGGTTGACTGCCATGCTAGTCCCACCCCCCTCAGCTCTCCACAGAGCCTATGAAAAGGCAGCTACTGCAAATAATACACCATTACTAAAACACTAACACGCCTCTAATTGGAAAGATAAAACAAGCTGGATTGCTAAAATCCTACACAGAAACAGTATACTGCTAAATACTTCACTTTTGGATACAGAGAGCCCTCACCAGATACAAAATAAGTGACCATAAATTAGAAATAAAAATGTACAGACAAAAACTGAACCAGAAAATCTGAGATGCCAGACTCTACAATGGAGAAATAGAAATGGATTTTATCCTGTAATGCAAAAGATATGAGATACTGAACATTCACATCACCAAAAATAAACCAAAATTAGAATGTTCTTTTGTACCTTTGTGTGGATATTTTGCACCCTGACATAACTACTCTCTCCCACAGCCTACAAGGATTTCCGTTTTGTCCAGAGCTGTTAGGGCTCTCAGAGCTATATACCACTGATTTAATAAAGCAATCAGTTTATTATGTATATGTGATTTATAGACAGAAAATCCTCGACTTACGTTAGTGGAGTGTTCTGCAACCCTATGTGTAAGTCAATATTAATGTAACTTGAAACCATGTTAATAATAATTTTAATAACTAATAAAAATCATACAGTAGTGATAATTAATCGATACTGGAGTCACTGTAGTTTTCAATTGAGGTGGTGGTAGTGGCAAAAGAAGTAGGCGATGGCACTACTCCAAATGCAGGGTCAGTGCTGGTGCTAGGTGGTGGTTCTCGTCTCATGATAAATTGGTCAAGAGAAGTTGGAACAGTTGCCTTTTTCTTCTCTTCTTGTACCTCTTTGTAATATCAAAAGACATCAACTATGTGTTGAAACTGAAGAAACCAGGATACATTAGGGTTCTGTCTTTCTATAGAATCACAGAGGTTATTCAACAATTGCACAGCTACGCATATTTCCTTCGCTGTGAAATGTTGGGGCTGCACTTCCAGCTCTTCATTGTCATGCTGCTCGTTATCAGCTAGCTATCTACCTTTGCCACCTCAAGCTCTGTTAACCCCTCGTCTGATAACTCTTCGCCATGAGACTCCACCAACTTGTCCTCGTTATCTTCGTCCACTTCAAGCTGAAGCTTTTCTGCAAGCTTAACAATTTCTGCATGCACCTGTTTGAATGTCTCATCATTGTCTGCGGACCCCTGAAAATTTGGATCAAGATGAGCAGTTAATCGCTTCCAGACACCTTTCATAAAAGCTGATTATTTTTAACATCTTTGTTAGTGATATAGCAGAAGGGCTGTCGGGTAAGGTTTGACTCTTTGCGGATGATACCAAAATCTGCAATAGAGTAGACACCCAGGAAGGTGTAGATAACATGAGGAGGGATCTAGCTAAGCTTGAAGAATGGTCTAGAATCTGGCAGCTGGGATTTAATGTTAAAAAATGCAAGGTCATGCATTTGGGCTGCAGCAATCTAAGGGAGCAATATAGTATAGGGGGTGAAGTACTTTTGTCCACTAAAGAAGAGCGGGACCTAGGCATGGTTGTGTCTAATGATCTTAAAGTAGCTAAACAGGTAGAAAAGGTGACGGCAAAAGCTAGAAGGATGCTTGGGTGCATACAGAGAGGAATGGCTAGCAGAAAAAAGGAGGTGATAATGCCTCTGTATAAGTCTTTGGTGCGACCTCATTTGGAGTATAGTGTGCAATTCTGGAGACCGCACCTTCAAAAGGATGTGAACAGGATGGAGTCAGTGCAGAGGGTGGCTACTAAAATGATTAGTGGGCTTCATTATAAAGCATATGAGGACAGGCTGAAGGATCTTAATATGTACACCTTAGAGGAAAGGCGGGATAGAGGTGATATGATTGATGTTTAAATACCTCCGTGGCATAAATGTTCAGGGAGAGAGCCTCTTTCAATTGAAAGCAAGTTCTGCTACGAGGGGACATGGGATGAGGGTGAAGGGAGATAGATTCAGGAGTGATATGCGGAAATATTTCTTTACGGAAAGAGTAGTGTATCCGTGGAATAGTCTCCCATTGAAGGTGGTAGAGATGAGGACAGTAACTGAATTAAAAAAAAGCATGGGACAAACACAGAGGATCTCTAAAGGTAAAAAGGGGACTGTTTTAGTTGTTGATATGGAAGAAGACTAGATGGGCCATGTGATCTTTTTCTGTCGTCATATTTCTATGTTTCTAAGCCTGTGTCACTTCGGCTCAGGCTGCAGCGATAGTTTGTATTGCATCATAAATGTTACATTTTTGCCAGAATTCTCACGGCATCAGAGTTGGAGTAGATTGTGTCGATGGCTTGAGTGAACATTCATCTCGGAGAGTAGACCTTAAAATTGGAGATGGCTCTCTGGTCCAACGGCTACAGTAGGGGAGGTAGTGTTGGAGGGGAGTTAGACCACTTTAATGTTTGGAGAGATGTCGTTGAGATGGATGGGATGGCCCGAGTGCATTGTCTAAGATGAGCAGTATTTTGAAAGGGAGGTTGTTTTCCTGACAGCATTTTCCCACTTCGGGCAAAAAACAATTAACAAACCAATCCTCGAATAGAAGGATGGTTACCCAGGCCTCCTTGTTTGATCGCAAATGCACAGAGAAAGTCGCCTTTGTGATGCCCTTTAATGCACGAGGGTTCGCAGATGTATGGATGAGTAGAGGCTTTACCTTGTACATTCTCTATGCATTCCCCTCCCCCAACAGAGCTATGACTCTCTTCTTGGAAGCTTTGTGCCCAGGCATGGTCTTTTCCTCTTTTGAAATGTACGTCCTAGATGGCATTTTGTGGTAGAAAAGACCAGTCTCATCGACATTGAAAATTTGTTCTGGAAGATGGGGTCCTTCGTCATTGATTTATTTTTTAGCCATTCAAGATATTGCTTTGCAGTCTCGACATCACCACTTGCAGCCTCTCCGGAAACTTTCACGTTGTGAAACCCTGCATAATTCCTGAAATGCTGAAACCAACCCCTGCTGGCCGAAAAGGTTTGAGTGCCATCTGGATGCTTGGCCTTGATGTCTTCAAAAAGGCTTTTGGCCTTGGCCTAAACTAACTGCCAGCTTATGGGGAATATGCTTTTGAGCCTGATCTTCCATCCAAATTGACAACAATTTCTCTATCTCGCTAATAGCTCCTTCACGTTTTTTAGTGATTATTGTTGCTTTTATCATAGCAGTACTTCTGGCATGCTCTCTTTTTTTTTTTTTTTTTTTTTTTTTTAAACTTTATATCTGGCATGCTCTCTTATGTGGGTGGCATCTTTGACAATGGTGTTGATTGTAGATGGTGCTAACAGCCAAGTTCACGAGCAATGGAGGTGATGGTTTGGCCACCTTCAAGTTGATCACATGACACGAGCAGACTCTCTCTTTCTATCACATGACCATTTTCCACTGGCCATTGTTAATTGAATTAGCTTTGAGTTGCCATGTGCCGCAATTTAACGTGTTTACTTGCAATTTGCGTTTTTACTCGCAATTTTGCGTGTTTACTCGCTTGGCATTTTTTGGATTTCATTCGCCATACCCGCAACTCTTTTTTGGTGCTCCTTTATGCTTCATATATGCACTTTTGATTGTTTGGCATATGTTAGAGCTTCCTGAGGAAGCCGCGAGGCGAAACACCCGGTGTCTGGGCTCCTATCAATTAGTATGACTACATCGATCTGACTAACAGATAAGTTTTTGTGTCTGTTGTTCAGTTTTTGTGTCATTCTATGCTGTCCTAATTCAGATGCGATGCTATACTGTTATGAAGTTGCAACATTACCATGCTGAGTGAATTAGCCTGTTATTTGGGCTGTACCGGTTTGGGGGCTGCTTTGCTCTATAGAGGTTTTTTTCTTAACCTTTGATGTATGTAGAGTCTTATTACTTGTGGCATACTGGTCCCTTGATAGACTCGATTCCTCCTGGTCTAGGCTGGAGGACTGCTGAGGTCTGTTTTCCTCTATATTTGCAAGTTATTTTGCCCAGACCGGCTTTTTTCTCTGTTTGATGTATTTTTGTCTCGCGTTACAATTTCTGTGTTTTGTTTTGAGCTTTTCGTGTAGTACCTATTTTGGAGATTTTTTGCTTTTTGTTCTGTACTCGCAATTTGCGGCATTTTTCATTACTGTTAATTCCGTAGATTTTTTGCGCATATCAGAAATTTTTTTGTAAGTCCGGATTGACTCATGTCTAAGCTATGTAAGTCTGGGGTTCTTCTTTATCAGTGTGAAAATATGCACCAAATACATACTAGATAATTCTCCCACAGAATATTAAAAAATAATTTGTGATACAACTTTTCACTACTATTTCATGGATAGGGCAAAATAAAACACAAAGGGGCCTGATGCAGAAACGTTAGTGCATTGTTTATGCATAGCATGACATCTGCATATATTTACTACTGCACCACAATGCCGAGACGAGATTGGTGTGAGTATTACCTACAGACGAATGGCTACAGAGATGATAGCACAGTGCCTGTTAAAATTACAGTATAATGAGCTATGCATGTTCCATGGACATGATGAGGTCATCATTTATTCCACCCAGATGCAAGGAAGTGTGCAGAAGACGAAGGCTGAGCGCAGAGTCAGTAATGCCATTGTCCAAATGCCTACTTGGAAGAGAAGTAAAACTTCGGCATGTGTAGGAGAAGGAAACTTTGGTGCTTGAAATTTTGCTTTTAGGGGAAAATGGATCAGTGTGTAGGAGAACAGATGTTTTATGGTGTAATTTACTCACATGTGGCTTTGTAGTCACATGTACCTACAAAATGTATAGGTGCCCTTAACAAATAACTATTTAAGACACTAAAGTTAAGCGCACAACTTTCTCCACCTGCCATGTTGGTTAAAATTTACCCCCATACCAAAAATTATTTTATATTTTGCTACAGATATGTATCCGCTAGTGCATACGTTTTCTGCCCATGCATCTTGCACCGCCATTAGTGCATAAGCTTTCTGTGCATGCACTGGGCACCTGCTGCCCATTTAGTGCGGAGGTTTTGCGCATATCTCATTTTCATATGTTTTGCTTAGTTGCATACTGGTACTCTTGCACTAGAAAATCGCGTGCATCGCTTTTAGCGCACAGCTGTAACACTGACTTTCTGCATCAAAGTCCAATTTGCTGCTGCTTGTTGAGCTCATCAAAATTGAGTTTCAAATGGGTTTCCAAATGGTTGTCTTGTCCTGGGCCTCAACAGCCTTATGACCAACAATGGAGGTACTTCTAGTTTGCCAGTTTACCATGTTGTATAATGTATTTAATAAAATATTTTCATACTTTTGTATTTCTTTATTCTCATCTTAATTTTTGCTTCTTTCTTATTCTTTTGTCCTGATTTAACAGTTTTTCATATGTTTTCTTAGTTTATTTTTGCATTTTTCTTTTTAATTTTTTCTTTGCTGCTTCATTTTCCATTTTTTTTGTGTTTTGCCTTCCCTCTGATATCTGCTTTCTTCTTTTTCTCTTATCCATTCCATTCTCTCTGACTTTCTTCTAGATCTGTGGTTCTCGACCCAGTCCTTAGGACACACTTAGGTAGGCTTTTCAGGATAACCACAATGAATAGGCATGAGAGAGATTTGCATATCATTATATGCAAATTTCTATCATGCATATTCATTGTGGTTATCCTGAAAACCTAACTGGCTAGATGTGTCCCGTGGATCCTGCTGCCTCTATCTTCTCTTAATCTCATTCCCGCATACCATTTTATTTGTCATTTATGTTGATTTCCTGTTCTTTTGATTCTCCTTACCCAATTTCATAGTATTTACACACACACTTCCCTTCTCTTCTTCCTCCTTACTTCTGACTCATGCTTTCCTAACCAGGGCTCTACAGATCAACAAACAGTAGGGATTTGAGGGGGAACTTTTGCTGAACTCTAGTAACCTCCTCAAGTTTAGAAACTGCTAACACCTATTCAAGAGTTAGTGGGCTTGATTTCCTGAGTGCAGCTGAGGCCTGCATAAACGTCTCCAGTGCCTTGCCCTGTTGAGGCTTTCCTAACCAGGGCTCTACAGATCAACAAACAGTAAGGATTTGAGGGTTTGTTTGTTTGTTTGTTTTTATTATATTACATTGCTAGCTCTCTGACTGGGAGCTCTTAAAAGGGTTTTTTGTATATTTTTTAAAGCAAGGTTACTTTCTTTTTGGTGCTTTAGGGGAACCTTTGCTGAACTCTAGTAACCTCCTCAGGTTTAGAAACTGCTAACACCTAATCAGGTGTTAGTTCCCTCCCCACCCACCCCGACTCCCACCCACCCCTAGTGAGCAGTCTTGCTTTATAGGGCACCTCCCCCTTTAACAAATCACAGAGAGTTGGACCAGCACATTTTGAATATAATTAAAGAGATTTAACTACTTTTTCTCTGAAAGGACAGCTGCGAAACCGGCTGGTACTTGGTAGATCTCTCTCTTTTGCTTTAACAGATACCTAAGCTCCACGAATAGAACAATGGCTGGGAAAAATCGTATTGCTAAAGCTGTTGCCCCCGTTACAGCTTCTGCCTCGGTCCAGACAGAAGTCCTAATGCCAGTTGAAGGACCAGTTCCATGTGCAGGGTGCCTGCATGCTGAAGCTCTGAGGAAACAAGTGGAGGAACTCAGAGAGGAGGTGGCGAGGCTGAGGAGCATTCAAGACAGTGAGAAGTACATTGATGAGATGCTTCTTGCACAACCAAGCTCTCCAGCACAGGAGAAGATGCGTGCCAATAGAATGTCGATGGTTGGACACAAGTCACCAGGGCCTGCAAAATCACCAATCCAACTTCTCCAGCCCTTGAATTGAAGAACCATTATGCAGCCCTGGAAGTGGAGGAGGTGAAAGCATCCCTGGAAAGGGAAGAACCAGAGTTCAAGTACCCCAAAGTTGCAGAATCAGTGACCAGAAGGAAACGAAGGGTAGTGGTGGTTGGGGACTCTCTTCTGAGGGGTACTGAGGCGTCCATCTGCCGACCAGACTTGATGTCCAGAGAGGTATGCTGTTTGCCTGGTGCCAAAATCCAAGATGTTACGGAGAGTTTGCCGAGACTCATCAAGCCCACTGACTATTACCCAATGTTGCTAATCCATGTTGGAACAAATGATACTGCCATGTATACCTCGGAACGTATCAGAAGTGACTTCATGGCTCTGGGACAGAGGGTGAAGCAGTTAGGTGCACAGGTGGTGGTCTCTTCAATCCTCCCTGTTGAGGGTAAAGGCCAAGGCAGAGAGGCTCGCATCCTGGAGATGAATCCATGGCTGCGTGGATGGTGTCATTGAGAGCGTTTTGGTTTCCTTGACCATGGGATGCTGTTCCAAGGGTTGCAGAGCAGAGATGGCATCCATCTGTCCAAGAAAGGTCAACACATCTTCGGTAGTAGACTGGCTAATCTACTGAAAAGGGCTTTAAACTAGATTCATTGGGGATAGGTGAAGAAAGCCCCCAGGTAAGTGAAAGCCCCCCAGGTAGGTGATACATTAAATACCTTTATGGAAATGGGTAACAGGGGTAACATATGGAAAGCAGTGTGTATAAATGCCCGTAGCATGGGAAATAAGATCCCTGATGTTGAAGCTTTGGTGGGAGTGGCTGACTTGGATTGAGTGGCAGTTACAGAAACATGGTTCACAGAAAACCATGACTGGGATGTAACTATACCTGGCTATACTTTATTCAGAAAGGACAGGGTAGGAAGAAGGGGAGGAGGAGTGGCACTATATGTAAAAACTACTATTAAAGCTTTGGAATTACAGAGCTTAAAAGGAATAGAGGAGGCATTGTGGGTTAAACTAGAAAGAGGGAAAGAAAAATCTATTTGCATTGGTGTGATTATACAGACCTCCCTCACAAGAGGAAGAGGTGGACAGAGAGTTAATTGAAGACATACGCAGCATTGCTAGGAAAGGGGAAGTGCTACTGATAGGAGATTTCAATATGCCAGATGTTGATTGGCACATTCCTGCTGCAGTATCATCTTAGAAGTAAGGAGATCCTGGATTCTCTACAGGGAGAACTATTCAGGCAATTGGTAACAAACCCCACACGTGAAGGGACCATACTGGACTTGGTGCTTACCAATGGTGAAAGTGTTTCTGATGTTGTAGTGGGAGATCATTTTGCATCCAGTGGTCACCAGATGGTGTGGTTCAGTATTAGGACTAGGGCTGTTAGAATCCATTCCAAGGTGAGGATCTTAGACTTTAGGAAGACTAACTTTGCGAAGATGGGCCAATACCTCAGGGAGTCGTTAGTGGGATGGGAACAGCTGGGGGATGTAGAAAAACAGTGGGCAAAACTGAAAGGGGATATTTTAAGGGCAACCAACCTTTTTGTTAAAATGGTAAATAAAGGCAAAAGGAAAAGGAGACCGCTATGGTTTTCTAAGGAAGTAGCTGAAAAAGTGAAGAAAGAGGGAGGCCTTCATGAAATACAAGAGATCACAGAGAGAGGAAGACAGGCATCTGTATTTGGAAAAACTTAGAGAAGCTAGCAAAGTAGTCAAGAAGGCAAAGATTCAAAAGGAGGAGGAAATAGCCAATGCAATAAAATGGGGGGATAAGACATTTTTCAGAGATATTAGTGAGAAGAGGAAGGGCAAAAGTGGTATTGTCAGACTCAAGGGTGTAGGGGGGGAATATGTAGAAGCTGATAAGGATAAAGCGGAATTGCTTAACAAATATTTTTGTTCTGTGTTCACAGATGAAGAACCAGGAGCAGGACCTCAGAAAACACCCACAAATAGGAACAGAAGCGAGGGACATCTTGAACAATTTTCAGAAGACTGTGTTCGTGAGAAACTAGCTCAACTTAAAGTAGACAAAGCAATGGGACCGGATGGGATACACCCTAGAATACTGAGGGAACTTGGGGACATTCTAGCAACTCCACTGACTGACCTTTTCAATGCCTCGTTGGAGTCGGGAGTGGTGCCAAAGGACTGGAGAGAGGCACATGTGGTCCCTTTACACAAAAGCGGAAGTAAGGATGTGGTTGAAAACTACAGGCCAGTTAGTTTAACTTCGGTGGTGAGTAAATTATTGGAAACGCTGCTGAAAGAGAAAATAGTGAGGTTTCTGGAATCCAGCGGATTACAGGATCCGAGGCAGCATGGATTCACCAGAGGCAATTCAATTCTCAAACCTCCGCAGACAATCTGCTAGATCACGAGGTCTCAACACTTCTTGCCCAAGAGGCAATAGAAGAGGTATCCATTCTTCAACGGGGAGCAGGGTTCTACTCCCCCTATTTTCTTATTCCAAAGAAAACAGGAGGGCACAGACCCATTCTAGACCTCAGTGAATTGAACAAATACCTGTTCTGAGAGAAGTTCAAAATGATTTCTCTTGGAACTCTTCTGCCATACGTTCAAAGCCAGGATTGGCTTTGCTCTCTAGACTTAATGGATGCATACACTTACATTATGATCCATCCAAATCATAGGAAATTCTTACGATTCCTTTTCAAGTACAGGGTTCTTCCCTTTGGTCTGGCTTCAGCTCCAAGGGTATTCACGAAATGCATGGCAGTAGTAGCTGCATTTCTGTGAATCCTGGGGATATTAGTCTTCCCTTACTTAGACGACTGGCTCATTCGAGCTCCTACAGTTGCAGAGGCCAGCACTGCACTATCTCGCACAATGCGAATCCTCCAATACTTGGGGTTGGTAATAAACTTCCCAAAATCCCAACTTGTTCCTTCCCAATGCCTGGAATCCATAGGGGCCTGTCTGGATACCAGACAGGCAAAGGCTTTCCTTCCACAGGCCTGGTGTCTTCGCATAATGCAACTAGCTTCTCAAGCAGCAGGGAAATCCTCCCTAACTGCTCGAGAGCTACTACAGTTGCTGGGACATATGGGACTACATGAACTGTGGATGCCATATGCTCGCCTCCACATGCGAGCAACTCAGCGGACCCTATCCACACAGTGGACACAGGACATTTATCAGACAAAATAGTAAACTCTCAACGACTAATTTTGTCCTTCCAACGATGGCAATCACTAGAAAATCTGACAGTGGGGTCTCCTTTCCATCAACCCCCTTTTCAGGCCACCCTAACAACAGATGCATCACAGGTGGGTTGGGGAACACACCTGAATCATCTCTCTACCCAGGGCACCTGGACTCCACAGGAGGCTGGTCTACACATAAACCTCCTGGAATTAAGAGCAATCTATTTAGCTCTTCGAGTATTCCACGCCCAGCTCAGCTACAAGACAGTCCTAGTCCAGATGGACAATCAAGTAGCCATGTTCTATGTGAACAAGCAGGGTGGGATAGGCTCTCTGTCATTATGCAACAAAGCTTTACGGCTGTGGGCCCTCACCAGAGAGTATCAAATTCACCTTTTAGTGGTATATCTTCCAGGTATTCAAAACCTTTGGGCAGACAAACTCAGTCGAGTACTGCTGCCTCACGAGTGGTCTCTTCACCTAGACCAAGTGGCAAAGATATTTCATCTCTGGGGCATTCCAGACATAGACCTCTTTGCAAGTCCATTGAATGCCAAACTTCCCAGGTTCTGTTCCAGGATTCCGGCTCACAATTGTCAGGCAAGGGATGCCTTCCTCCTTCACTGGGGTCAGGACTTCCTTTATGCCTTCCCACCCATTCCCCTCATCCCCAAAACTCTCTTCAAGCTTCAGAGAGACAGGGGTCACATGATTCTCATAGCGCCACGATGGCCACACCAAGCGTGGTATCCCCTGCTTCTACATCTCTCTCAAGCTGCACCTCTGGAATTAGGGCATGCTCCAGATCTCCTTTCCCAAGAGGACAGGACGCTATGGCACCCGAGTCTCCAGTCCCTGCATCTCACGGCCTGGTTGCTGAAGGCTTAGACCTCCAGGATTTCAACCTGTCCCAACAGGTAAAGGATATCCTTCAGGCTTTTAGAAAACTTTCCACAAGAAGATCTTATGCCTTCAGTTGGAAACGTTTTACTATATGGTGCTCCAAGAAGGGATTAAACCCCCTTGTCATACCTTTAGAATCGATACTAGAGTATCTCCTTCACTTATCGACTTCTGGTCTAAAGACCAATTTGGTAAGAGTCCATCTTAGTGCAATTGCAGCTTCTTATAAGCCTCTGAATGGACAACCAATTTCCTCTCATCCACTCCTATCCAGATTTATGAGAGGTCTTCTGTTAACGAAACCTCCCATTAAGCCATCACCGGTGGCATGGGATCTAAATCTAGTTCTCGGGCAGCTCATGAAGCCGCCTTTTGAGCCTTTAGCCACTACAACCCTTAGGTTTTTGACCTGGAAGGTCATCTTCCTAATTGCAGTCACCTCTGCACGTCGCATTAGTGAACTGCAAGCTTTAGTGGCTGATCTTCCTTGTGCTAGGTTTCATCATGATGAAGTTCTCCTTAGAACTCATCCACACTTTATGCCAAAGGTGGTTTCGCCTTTTCATTTGAATCAATCAATTTATCTTCCTGTATTTTTCCCGAGGCCTCACGCCTCTGATGCAGAAAGAAACCTTCATACTTTGGATTGTAAAAGAGCCTTAGCCTTTTACCTACAGAGAACACAGCAACATAGAACGTCCTTGCAACTTTTTATAGCTTTTAACCTTAGTCATTTGGGACTTCCAGTCTCCAAAATAACTTTATCTAAATGGATTGCCCAATGCATATCCTTTGCTTATGAGAGTAAGGGTCTTCCTCTTCAAGGCCATGTCACAGCTCATAACGTGAGAGCCATGGCAGCTTCCATGGCTAATCTCCACTCCGTGTCCATCGATGACATTTGTCGAGCAGCCACCTGGGCTTCGGTACACACCCTCACAGCCCACTACTGCCTGGATAAAGCCTCCCATTGGGATGCCTTCTTTGGCCAAGCTGTTCTTCAAAATCTCTTTCAGACCTAATTCAACTCCTGCCCACCAACCCTGGTGGAATACCAGAGATCCATAGTAGGAAGGATGCCTACATTTCTAGGGCGGCACCTTCCTGGGGCTATCTCCCTGGTATCTTCAGCTAGGGAGTCCCCATATGTGAAGACTACATTCCTGCTTGTTCCTGGAGATAGTGTAGTTACTCACCTGTAACAGGTGATCTCTGGGAACAGCAGGAATTTAGTCTTCACAACCTACCCACCTTCCCCTAGGAGTTGTCTCTCTATCTCCTTGTCTCTTTCCTCTCTCCCTCTATCCTTTCACTTAGCTACAAACTTAATTGAAGAGGGACAGTTGGAAAGGCGGGAAGGCAGCGCGCATGTGCTGAGGAATGCTCCCAAAAACGTTCCCATTGGACGCTGGGGAGCATTCCTGCGCAGGCTCCGTCGGTACCTACGATACCCATATGTGAAGACTAAATTCCTGCTGTTCCCGGCAATCACCTGTTACAGGTGAATAACTACGCTATATCTGCATTTCTTCTGTTAAGTGCTATTGCCGGGTGATAAATCTACATTAGCCCAATTGTAGCAACTATGACACCCTTTAATTGACATGCCTATAAGAGTTAAGCAATAAGCATTAGAATGGAAGATATAAAATTCATAATCGAGAGATCTAGCAGAACACTAAAAGCATACAATCATATTTATAAAACGTCCATCCTGCATCGGACATCTAACTATACCTGGAACTGTCATAAGTATTAGGTCAAGATGATGCAAAGTTGTGCTACATAAGTTCTCTTTAGAACTCATTGATTTGTACAGAACAATGTAAATGCTCCAGATAAATGGGCAGAAGAATGATAGATGAGATTTAATATAGTGCTTGTATAAAATAATATATACAGGCATATTGCATTTAGAGCAAGGCAGAAATTACAAACATTATCTTGCATATTAATTGATGATAGTCGGGAAAAGGTAAGCAGTAGCTGCTCCAGCTAGAATCATATTGTGATAAAGTTAAACAGGAGCTGACACAAAGGATAAGAGATTTTTGAAGGACTTATCCTCATAAATTTGGGCCATCATTAGGTGAATAGTGTCTGACTCTCCGTTTCTTCCACATATAGGTTAAAGCAAAGGAAATAATCTGCTTACAGTTTGGTGTGTTTGGAAATATTAAGAGGGCCCAAAAATAGATATTTAGAGCATGGAGAAAATAGAGTTGGCCTACACTTTCCATTTTTGGGCTTTGTTCCCAAAGGGCTAGTCATCCACCTACATTAAATGGCTTCCACTCAGTTCCCTGATGCCTCAACAACTAAAATATTTGTTTCTATTCAGAATTATATTTGGACAGATTTTTTCCCCCATTATCTTGTATAGGATGAAAAATGTGTTTGTATTTTCATTTTCCCATGGAAAACTATGATTACTGACCAACCCCCACCCCACCTTTCATTTTTACTGCAGTCTATTTGTTTTAGCTTGCTATGCTGCAATTCATACAATTGCATTTAGTAGAGTAGCATTAAGAAAAGACGAAAGAAAATACAATATTCATAAAAGTCCTTGTACAAAGTATAGAGTAAAAAAGCGATCTGGAAATGGGAAAGGGCTATGAGGAGGGGAAGTCCTGATAAAGGGTATATGGGATAGCACTTGCGATAAACCTGCTGAGAAATCAGAAGAAAAGCATTCAGAGAGATGAGGGAAGAGTATGCTGAAAAGGTGCTAATCTGAGCTACAAATGTTTTCTTTCATTTCTGCGTTAAATGTATTAACATTTGAATGCATGCCAAAGTTTAAAAAACATCTGCATTAAATCTGAATTGTTAATTTACCTAAGTAAATTAACTTTTCTTTTAAAAAGTATGGCAAAGAAATCCTTGCTCTTTTTGGCTTTGAAGTGTTCGGAATAAGGAAAGGTATTTTGATAGACTTTAACATTCACTTTTGCTTCTTAGACATGCCCACATTAAATAAAAGCCAGTGTCTTGGGCATTTGATATCCTTTACCTCGGTATCCTGACAAACTGAAAAAAACTTGGGGGCCTCTTTACTAAGCGGTGCTAGCGGCTTCCGTGGCTCCGATTTTGCATGGAAGCCGCTAGCGCCGCTTAGTAAACAGACCCCGTGGTGTTAGACCAAGTCGGAATGCTAAACCTAAGTCATTTGTGAGGGATAAAGTTCAGGTCAAGGTAGGCAGTGAAGTTCTTTGTTTGCCCTTCAGCACTGTTGTACCCCAAGGCTCTGCATTGTCTGCCATGTTATAGAATATTTACATGTGACCAATTTGTATGTTTCTGGCAGACCTCGGAGAATATTGTTATGTAGAAAATATACAGTTCGTTTTGCTGTTAGATCTACTGCTGAGGCTCTTTGTTCTTAAATGGATATTTGAACACTGTCCCTCATGGATATGCTTGAATAAGGTACTTGTGTTTGCTTTGTTGGAATCGAAGCAGATTTAACTAACATTTACACTTCAACAGACAGGGCTAACTTGCATGGAGCGATGGGTATAGCCCTAAACAAAGGCATGGTGGGGGGAGGGTAACCTGCATGGAGCAGCGGGTACCACTCTAGCCTCCCTACTTGGAAGACTTGATTGGCAATGTTGGTCTTCATCTGCCGCCACTTGCTATGTTATGTTACTATGGCACTGAATTCAAGGAAGACCAAAATCCTGTTGATTGATCCAGTTCTCTGGTTGTTCAGCCTTCCATACAGCATTCCCATGCTGATGGAAACCTGTAATTTAGCCTGGTTTTTTTTATCTCTTTGGCAGTGAAGCTCCGTATCAAGACTGAGCCTCCTTTTAAAAATTGGCTTTTGAATAGATCTCTACTTTGTTTGGCTCTTGAAGATTTCAGATCTGTACCACAGGCACTGGTTTTATGTCTCTAATGGGTTATTTTATTTCGGTTTATCTAGGTTTGGCAGCAACCTCCCTCAAACCTTCGAAATCAGTACAGAATGCAACTGCACAGTTGAGCGAGTATATTTCTCCATTCTTCGGGAACAAGCAGAAAGTCAGCCCTCACATATGGGTGACATCGGCACTGACGGAGCCCTTGCGGAAGCATCTCCCCAGCTTTCAAAGAAAGCCTTTGGGAGATGGACCACGCAAGGGTGCCATCTTACATCAGTCTCTTTTTTTCCACGGAACCCATCGCACGTTGTCCAGTTTCCCCCAGAAAAGTCTGATTTTGTTCCTAAGGTTTGTCCGATTTGCATACCGGTTCCTTCCCGCCCCGAGCCAGCTCGCCTCAGATCCACTCCTCTGGTACGTACATTTGTTTTTCTCCCTTTTCATCGAGGTGTACCTCGACTGGTATTCGTGCCTTTTTCAGCTGAAGGCCTTGGAACCCTGCCAGAAGGCAGGGACCCCATTTTTCCGATGGCCTCCAGTGGCTTCAAAAAGCATGACCAATGTGGCAAAATGTTATCACTCACCGACCCACACTTCTCCTGCCTCCAATGACTTAGCCCGGAGCACAACGACTTGAACTGCGACCTCTGTAGAACCATGACTTCAAAGCCTTAAAGAGCCGCCATCAGCAGCAGGAAAAGTTTTTTTCAGAAGTCCAACTCCGCGCTGGAGTCTCCGGTGACACCACACTCCAGGGCCCCCTCTGATACCTCTGTGCCCTACGAAGCCAGAGCCTCTTGAAGTTCCGCAGCCACAGTTCCTCTGAGCTGAAATCCCTGGAGGTGGAGTACAAGAAGAAGAAACCCTCTAAGACTGCCTCGGTGGAAGAATCCGGGAAGAAGGGGAAATCCCACCCCAGCACCCGCAGTCCCAGGCAGGAGTCAGGGCAGGAGTGGTCCTCCAAGCTGCCCCGCAAAGAGTCATTGGCACCCGCCAACTAGCCTCTGAGCTCCAACCTCCAAGGCCACCCTCATCTAGGACTCCACCTTGATAATACCAACGCTGGGCCCGAAGTCCTCGGTACCTGCATCGAAGGCTGCGGAGCCAACTGGTATAGAGACCAGAATGGCTGCCCCTAGAAAGCAGTATATCTGCCCTAGTGGCCATGCAGCGCGCATTCATGTCCAGCTTGTCCGGTTCATCCGCCCCGATTATGGGACCCTTGACATCGAGGGCTTCCTCAGACGTCGAGCTAGTCCTCGAGCACCACTGGCCTTGAGAGAGCCACCGGCACCGGACGAGATCCTGGTCCCGTTCCTCGGGACACTGGGCCTCCCCGGCAAGTGCCTATGGCTGGTACCACAGATCCGAAGGTTGCGGCCCACCCGGACAGACCCTTGATTGAGGTGATCGCCTGGGGCTCTCTCAAGGCTAGTGGCACTCGAGGACCGGTTCAACATCCAGGGAAGCCCTCAATGTCGAGGGTCCTGTCATCGGGTCGGTTGAACCGGATGATCCAGACATGAATGCTTCGAATCCGAATAGGAGACAGAGGATGGAGTCCTTGGACATGAGACGGCACAGATACGTGCCCTTGGACCCATCCTCCCCCCCCCCCCCCCACCCGATGACCCGGCACCATTCCCCACGCAAGGATATTGCTTTCCTCGATTTTGTGTGGGACATGGCTAAGTTTCTCACTATTGAGACAGGTTGAGGAGGACCCTTGTACCAAAGAATTGGAAATACTCCAATACGAGGCACCCCCAGAGGAAACCCTTAGGGTCCCAGTGCCCCGGAACCTCAACAGTCTCCGAATGTAGGAAACACCGGCATCAGTACCAGTTGTTAGCAGGTGCTTCAACACCATGTACCGGGTATGCCAAAGCCCTGTGTTTCAAAAGACCCAGCTTCCTTACATCTCCATGGTCGTGGAGTCGGCCATGCGCAGGCTTAAAAATAAAAAAACTCATTCCTCTGTCCCACCCGGCATGGAGGCCCAAATCCTCGACGCCCTTGGCCACAAGGCCTTTCAGAGCTCATTGCTAACATACTGGATCCAGTCAACCAGTTCTACATCGGCATGTACCTGAAGGAACTGTCGAAAGAGCTCTGTGAATTCTTGGCAGGCCTCAATGGAGAACTCCTACAGAGGTTTAAGACCCTGACCTCGGTGGTAAAAGAGTGCTTGAAGTTTTGTCTCAGGCAGCCTACGATGGCTTCGAGTCATCAGCCAGAGTGGCCACCACAGGCATGATGCTAAGCATGACTACAGTCCGACTTGGAACAGTAGGTGCAGGACAAACTGATTGATATCTCCTGTATAGGAGAGAACCTATTCGGGAAGCCCATGTCGGATAAGGTAGCAGAGATAGAGACCGAGTTCATGACGAGGACCAGGCTCTCAAAGAAGACATCTGTGCAGCCCTGGAAGAAAGCCCCAGGGGGGAAAAAAAATCATCTTCCCGAAGAAGAAATGGGGCTTTAGCAGTACACCGCGCTTCCAGGCTTTCCTAGCCCCTCAGCGTGGCCAGCAACAAAAAGGCCTGGGACATGGTCCCAGAAAATAAGACCACGAAGTCTCAGGCTCTGGCCTCGGCCCAGCCTGGGGGGAGCTTTTGACTGCTACTACATGACCCCCCCCCCCCACCCCAGGGGGTTCCCTGCTGCCCACAGGGGGCACCTAGCCCTGTTTGCCCACAGGTGGACAGCCATCACCACTGACACCTGCGTGCTACAAGTGGTCAGGGAGGGCTACCTCCTCCACCTACAGTGGGCATCACCCTAGTACTTCCCGGGAGAGCCCACCAAGCCTCTCCTTCACCAGACCCTGCTTCTCAACGAGCTAGCATGCCTAATCCAGGACAAGGCAGTGGAGCCAGCCCCGAAACATCTCTAGGACACAGGCTTCTACTCCAGGTATTTCCTTGTCCCCAAGAGGACAGGGGGCCTCAGGCCTGTCCTAGATCTGCAAAAGCTTAATAAGTTTCTGGTTAGGGAGATGTTAAAGATGCTCACTCTTGGGGGACACTGCTGCCATTCCTCCAGCAGGGAGATTGGCTATACTCCTTAGACCTAAAGGATGCTTATACTCACATCCTGATTTATCCCAGCCACAAAAACTACCTTTGCTTCGTGGAGGGGGGACAGCACTTCCAATATAGGGTGCTGCCCTTCGATCTGTCCTCATCACCAAGGGTCTTCATGAAGTGTCTCACGGTGGTCTCAGCCCACCTCCAGATTCAAGAGGCCTTCATCTTACTGTATCTGGATGACTGGCTCCTAAGGGGACCCACAACTACAGAGGCTCAATACACTGCTCGGCGCACCATAAACGCCCTGCAGCACCTGGGGTTCATCATAAACTACCCCAAGTCCCACCTCACCTCGGCCCAGTGCCTAGAGTTCATAGGGGTGCAACAAGATACTCTCCAGGCGAAAGCCTTCCTCCCTCAGGAAAGGTTAGAACGCTTAAGGTGCACAGACACTGAACACTACCTGCCTGGCTCCTACTCTACCTGTTGGAACAGATGGCCTCCATGGTTCGTGTGACCACCTACACATTAGGGAAGCATAGTGGTGTCTCTGCTCTCAGTGGAAACAAGCCACAGGTAGGCTCAACGTCAGAGTGAGAGTGACCCACCAGCTGGCAGACTCCCTCAGATGGTGGCAGAGTCCACATCACCTTCAAGCTGGGATGCCCTTTCAGGCACCTGTCCCCAAGAGGGTCCTCACCGTGGATGCCTCCCTACTGGGCTGGGGAGCACACTGAGAGGGCCTTAAGACACAGGATTGTTGGTCCCAGAATGAATCAGGGTTACATATCAACCTGCTAGAGCTCTGGGCAATATTCCTGGCTCTTCGAGCTATCCGCTACCAGTTGCTACATCACCCAGTGCTGATCCAGACCGACAACCAGGTCGCAATGTTCTACGTGAACAAACAAGGGGGCACAGGGTCATACCCCATCTGCCAGGAGGCAGTAGCCCTCTGTGTCTATGCGGCACACATGGGGATGCTCCTGAGGGCAGTCTATCTCCCAGGCCAGGACAATGCCATGGCGAACAAACTGACTAGAGTCCTCCAGCCACATGACTGGCGCCTGGATTCAACAGTAGCCTATTGGCTGTTTTGTCTCTGTGACATCCCCTCGGTAGGCCTGTTCACCAGCCTGGACAACACGCAGTGGCCCCAATTCTGCTTCCGCTAGCCATATCCCTCCAAGATGGCAGCAGATGCATTCCTCATCCCGTGGACAGAAGGCCTCTTGTACACCTTCCCATTGACACCGCCAGTCGCCAAGACCCTATTCAAGGTCCAGCGTGATAGGACATCACTAATACTGGTTCCCATTGCTCCTCTTCCTGTCGGCAGTGCTGCTGATTCCCCTGGGCCAAGCCCCAGGGCTACTCTCACAGGAGCAGGGCTCTCTCCTACACCCCAACCTGGGGTCCCTATCACTCACAGCTTGGCTGCTGAAAGGGTTGCATTAGTTCCCTTCAACCTCCCACAGGACGTGGAGGAGGTTCTTCTGGCCTCACGTAAGGCCTCCACAAGAAGGGCGTACACCTTCAAGTGGTGCCACTTCTCGGCGTGGTGTGTAGAAAGACAGGCAAACCTGTTCTCCTGCTTGGTGCAAGTGGTACTCCAGTACCTGCTCCACCTGTTGCAGGTGGGACTAAAGACCAATTCAGTCAAAGTATACATGAACACCATTGCAGCGCATCACCATCCATTGAGGAAAGTCCCTTTTGGCGCAACCCCTTGTGTCCCCATTCATGTGGGGACTCATGCTATCCAGATTTCCCCTCCTGTCCGTCCTCCAGTGGTGGAATGAGATCTAAATGTGGTGCTTTCACAGCTCACGAAGCCTCTATTTGAGTCCTTGGCTACCTGCCACCTGTGGTACCTCTCCTGAAAGGTTGTATTCCTTGTGACACCAATATCAGCTCGCAGAGAAAGCGAACTCCAGGCTCTGATGGCAGAGCCCCCCTACATGAGGTTCTACAAGAACAGGATGGTGCTCCGCACGTTTCCCAAGTTTCTGCCAAAGGTGGTGTCCCTGTTCCACCTCAGTCAGGCAGTGTTGCTACTGTGGTGCTCCCTACTGTCTAGGCGGTTGCCTATAGGTAGGGGCGTGCCTTATAATGTCCCCTTTTTAATGGGCTCCAGAGCTGAAGCTTCTAGGTATTGTAGTTGTGTGAAATGACAGAGTCCGAGGGTTTAAAGGCAAATGCAGGAAATTTATTTTTCTTTCCCTTTGCAAAGAACCTCCTTAGAAGCTCAACACATGTCAACCAAAATAGGATGTACTCTCCAACAAAAGAAGTTCCAGTCAAACAGGATTCCGACAGTGATAAATGTTACAATTGCTTCATGCAGCTTGTTACACCAGAAGGTGTTTCTTTCAAAGTCCAACAGTCAGAAATACAGCTTAGCTGGTTTCAGCTAACTTCCAGCCAAGGTATCAGCCTTTCCCAAACTGAGTAAAACTTTAAATAAAGCTTTCCTTTTGCTTCTAGCTGTTGTACATTCAGATAGCTGTTTCCCTTAATCATTCAAATCAATCTTGAATCATTTCCTCTAAGCTTTAAACAGCAGCAATTTTCCTTTTAAACATTTCCAGCATTCAAAACATAAGACATTCAGTTAAATGGCTTCTGGCTTTTTTCTCAGCTTTAAAAACCTACAGCCTCTTCATTCTGTCTTCATACAAAAAGAACAATCCATCAAGGAATCTAAGGAGTCTTGTTCAACATCACAAGGCTCTGTCTGCATGTCTTCATAATCAGACTCTGCTGTCTCCTGGCTTAACTCGAGCTGAGGGGATGTAGGCTTAATCTCCCTTAAAAGTTTTAAGACCTTTTCCCAACGGGACTTCTCTCTGTGCTCAGGGATTTTAGAATGGCTGTAGAGACCCTTATCTCTCAACAAGCTGGACAAGGCTTCTAACTGGCTCACCTTGTCCTTCGTGACCCTTCTCTTCACAGACCTTTCCAGAGGTAAAACTTCTCCCACAGACTCTTGCAGGGCTGCTCCCGTACCTGGACTATAGTCAGCAACTCTCTCAGGACAGAGCCTCTGGTCTCCAGACCGTGCTGCAATTCCTTTACAGCATGGGCTTCTCCCTGGACTGTAGTCCCCAGTATGCTGGCTGCCTTGGGAATCCCTTCTGCGGCTGTCTCTGGAAAGCCTCTCTCTTTCAATTCCCCTGAAGGATCCTTTCCCTTCAGTTTGCCTCAGGAGCTCTCCTCCCTCCTTTCTCTTGGTAGGCTCCCCTCTTTCTGTTCCCTGGAGCTTAAATGTGTGTAGCTGCTCTCCCGGTTCCAACTCCTCCCCCAGGTGCCTCCTATTACCTTCTTGGGTTGCCTTGGAGCTTGGGCGTGGCCTGGACTCAGCAGCTCTGTGTGTGTGTTTTTTTTCTTTGGCTGCAGTTTGAAACTCCCTGCTCTCTGAACTATCCCTCTGCTTGCAGGTAAAAGTTTGTTTTCCAGCTATTTCCATGGGCTCTGATGCCCCTTCATCACCACACTACCCACCTTCTTCCTCAGGCCTTTTGTTGGCAAAGCAGAGACCGCTGTCTGTACTCTGGATTGTAAAAAGACCCTATCCTTCTATCTGTAACAGACTTGGGGCTACTGCATAGCACCTCAGCCTTTCGTTTCGTATGACCCCAGCTGTCTGGGTCTTCCAGTGACTAAGCAAACTCTATCTGCTTGGGTGACGGACTGCATTACCCTTGCCTATGAGCAGGTGGGGATCCCACTGGACCAGATGATTACGGCACACTGTGTCAGAGTCATAGCTACTTCTGTGGCAAATCTGCATTCTATCCCTGTGACAGAAATCTGCCGGGCCACCACCTGGTCTTCGGTCCATACCTTTGCAGCTCACTACTGCCTGGAGAGGGAGTCCCGAGGAACAGCACCTTTGGCCAGGCTATACTCCGTAATCTCTTTGGGGTGTAGGCAGCTCCTGCCCTCCAACCCTTCTGTGTTTAGGCTACCGGATTGCTGGTTCTCTGCCGGACACTTGGTCTTGCGAGAGTCTCTCAGTAGGGACTCAACTGTTGCTGATTACTACTCACCCTCTGAAGGTCGCCATGGCATTTTTGCTTTACAGGTTCTCGGTAGCCTGTAACTGGGGAGTCCCATATGTGAGGACTGACTTCATTTGTTCCCGGAAAAAGCATAGTTACTCACCTGTGTTCTCTGAGGACAGCGGGAATCCATCCTCACAACCCTCCCTCCTCCCCTTGGAGTTGCTTCTTTACCGAACTTTACTTTATTCAGATTCTGGCAGAAGGTCAGCAGCAACAGCAACCATATCAGCCGCAACCACAACAATGTCAGCAGCAGTTTCAACACACCATGCTGGAAGGGCAACAACAACGGCTGCAGCAGATATGTATTCAAGAGCAGGGGGGTTACAGAAGACTTCTCTAACACAGTTGACCCAGGCCCTGCAAAAAACAAAATTCCAACCTCCAGCGCAAGTGCTTCTTAAGATGATGGCAGAAGATGAACCAGCATTCAAAATAGCTGTGTAAGATCTGAACTAACACCAAACAATATCTGCTCTTAAACCAACAATCTCCACTAACACAATTACTCAACCCTTAATTAATCTCTCATAAATTTCTTCAGGCAAAATGACCTCAGGATAGCTCATACCCTACATTTAGTGAAAATCACTATAGGGAGCAGCTGACGTTCACATCACTGGACTTTATTTTTTTTGATTATTGGAGCCTTTAAAAGTTTAATATATTACCTTGGGATCTGCGAGGTAGGGCTATGCAGCTTCAACCTGTTTACTTAAGTGTCTTTAGTATATGTAGTGTGTATAGTGACGTCTTGGTTGAGTGGAGTTGTTGATTGGTTGTTGGTTCCTGATAAATAGTGCGTCACACGCCGTCTTTTTTAGATGGCGGTGGAGGTGTGAGATTGGGAAGATGAAGACTTTGTGTTATATAGTGATGCATAACCCCTGAAGAAGCCGTATTCTGGCGAAACAAAGGCTTTTGTAGGGTTGCGTAGCAAGTTCGTTTAATTTTCAGCGAATTATTAGTGAATTACTAGTGGTCAAGTATATTCCCCGCTTTGCTTAGTTTGAGAGGTCTTTTGATCTTGTATGGATCTTGAATCAAGTCTGAGTGACTGCGGAATTGGACAGTTGCAAGATAGCGGAATTGGACAGTTGCAAGATACAACTTGAAGATAAGTAATTGCGGACCTTGTAGGGCCGTTAAATTTGTTCAGTTTCTTTATTTTTTATTTTCTTTTATAGATAATATCCTGTTCCAGCAGAGCTCCGTGTAGTTCTGTGCAGTTGGGTACACAAGGACGCTTTTGTATGTATGTGGTTGTGCATGTTAGGTTAAGGTGTTGAGGTGAATGAATGATTTTCCCAAGAGTAAATTTGGTGGTGTGTTTAATGTTTTGAGTGTGTTGTGGTATTGTGGGTGATTGTATAGACGGCTTATTGACCAGTGATGTGAGCGTCAGCTGCTCCCTATAGTGATATTTTCACTAAATGTAGGGTATGAGCTATCCTGAGGTCATTTTGCCTGAAGAAATTTATGTGAGATTAATTAAGGGTTGAGTAATTGTGTTAGTGGAGATTGTTGGTTTAAGAGAAGATGAACCAGACCATTTCTTGGTGAACTTTGAATGACCTCCCGCATGGCTGTGTAGCCGGAAGCGATATGGACTACTTATTGGGGAGTCTGCTGACAGGTAGCAGTCAGGCTACATTCCAGGACACCAACCCAGATGGGTGAGCTACATATGCAGCCACCCAAGGCCACCATACTGGAACGGGCTACCAATACCCCAGAGGTCTACCGCCAGCGATTCAGAAAGAGGGGGGGGGGGGGATTCCAAATAAGAGAGCCCTTGGTTGAAGGATCTCGCATGGAAGTGGCTGCAACCATAGGGAAAGACCGGGCCCGATGTAGCCAAGATGTGCTATTGAAACAGTTTTTGGAGGGAATGACCTCCCCCATGAAACAATAGGTACATTAGCACCTCAAACTTACACTACAGAGAGCACTAGAAATAGCCGAAGAGTATAGTGAAGCCCAGACGGTGACTGAAGCAGATGGCAAGAGGGAGAAGTCACCCGTTAGCCCAGAGGACAAATGAAGAAGCTGGAATGGATGTTGTCTCCTATGTTCTGACCCCCAAAGTCACCTCCCAGTCGAGGACATGGCCTCAGCCATGACTCCTTCACCTGTTCTAGGTGTGGAGCCTAGGGACACTTTGCTTAAGAATGTCTCTTGGGTGCGAAAGAACCCATGGAGGTCAGCCTAACCACCTCTCAGACCTGTACTTTTGTGGACAGTCCCCACCCAGGAGCACAGAACTTTGTGATTCCTGTGGATCTCGAGGGGACCCACCTCTAGGCCTTGATAGACTCCGGAAGTGTGGACCCTCATTCGCCAGGAAACAGTAACCCGATTTTCAAATTGATTATACAAAGATAGTAACACTGGTCTGTGTACATGGAGACCAGAGGCAATATCTATCTGCACAGGTTTTACCTAAGTCCATGTTCGAGGTAGTAGTACTAGCCTGGCTCCCATATCCAGTGATTGACTGAGACTACCCAAATTTTGGAGCAGTATGGGCCTGACAAACTAATGGCTCTGCTAAGTTGAACCAGGAATATTTCCCAGAGATTTACCCCCTGGAAGACCCAGATCTATTTGTCGAGAATCCCAAGCCCGCTAAGTCCCAGAGTTGGTGTTGCCGGAAAAATCTATGGTTTATGGTTTTAGCACTTGATATACTACCCTATGTTATCAACAGAAGCTGGGGAGGGATCCAGGGAGGGAGAGCCTAGGAAAGAAACCCCTGGGGGATAGCTCAGGGCTCGCCAATAGTGACCCAAATACAATTGTCCCCTTCCTGGAGTGGGGGCTTGGGGAAGATCCAGGCAGCTTCAGGAGGGCCCAGAAAGAGGATGTGTCCCTTAAACATAACCGAGGGTGGATTTTGGAAGTGAATGGGGTTCCAGTAGGTAACGTAGAGTCCCCTGTAAGAACCTTTCCCTATTTCGTGTTGAAGGGAAATTTTATTCTCCAGGAACAAGTTGGAAGTCCTCACATATGGGTGACGTCGGCACTGATGGAGCCCACACAGAAGCATTTCCCCAGCTTTCAAAGAAAGCCATTGGGATATGCTACCATGCATGCGTGGTCCCCTTCCCACCCAAGGGTGCCATCTTGCTGAGTATCCTTTTTTTTTCTGCAGCGTCCAACAGACGTGAGTCCTGTTCCCCTAGAAAAATTCCATTTTTTTCCCTTAAAAGTTGAGTTTTCCCGGTTAGCAACCGGTTCCTCTTCCCGCCTCGAGCTGGCATCATCTCCAACACCGTTCTCTGCTCCTTTTTCATCGAGGTTCCCTCGACTGGCATTCGTTCCTTTTTTCGCCTGGGTGTCGTCGACCCTGTCCAGGTTGCCACCCACTATGTCTCCCAGTGGGTTCAAAAAATGCGACTGATGCAGTCAAACCATGTCAGTAACAGACATCCATGACTGTTGCTTGCGCTGTCTGGGCCCAGACTATGACAGCACCTCCTGCAATCTCTGCCAGGCCATATTGCCTAAAACTAACAGAAAAAGGTTGGAGTTGCAGGAAAAATTGTTTCCCAGGTCAGACTTTGCCCCGGCCTCCGCAGCATCGCACTCCCAGCACATCCTGCAAGGCCTGAGCATCCTCGTAATCCCACGGTGGCGGTTCCTCAAAGAAGACCTCGGACCCAGAGAAAAAGAAGAAGAAGGCTTCGAAGTCCACTGAGGTTGCACCGGAGAAACCCGGTAAAACCGCTCGGAGGGACTCGGGCAACTCTAAGAAGCACCCTACCAAGGTCCTTGAAAAGGATTCCTTGGCCAGCAGAGACTGTGAGGTTCCTTGAGGCCATAATACTCATCGAGGACACACTTGCAAGAGTGCCGGCATCGGGCCCGGGATCCTCAGTGCCCATGCCAAAAGCTGCGGAGCCTTCTGGCCAAGAAACCAGAATGGTGGCTTTGGAGCAGAATATCACTGCTATCCTAGCCCTGCAGCAGGCATTGATGGCTGGTTCATCTGCCTCATATTACCTGACGACCAGACTCTCAACTGCGAGGGAGTCCCCAGTCATCGAGCTGAGCTCCGAGTGCCAATGACCTCAGGTAAGTCCTCGGCACCGGTCGAGATTACGGTCCCATTCTTTGGGCATCCTGTCCTCACCAACCAGTGTCTGTGACTCGGACCCCAGGTCCTCTACAGGCTGCTGACCCTTTGATGCCAGCCTCGACACTAGGACTTGTTGCCACTCAATTCCAAGTGGGAGACGGTTGGCAAGGCCTATCCGGACACTAAACGGCACTAAGACATTCCCTCGGACGAGGCCTTCAATGACTGTCAGGGACATGGCCAGAGCGCCCTCAGTGCAAACGGAAGCAGAGGAAGACCCATTCACCGAGGAGTTGGAGATTCTTCAGTATGAGTCTCAACCCAAGGAAAGCCTCACGGTGCCTGTGCAGCTGATCCTCGAGAGGCTGCTGCTTCGGATCTGGGAAACACCAGCATCAATGCCAGTGGTGAGCCGGTGCCTCGATGCCATGTACTGGGTCCGGAAGGGCCCAGAGTTTTGTAAACCCCAGCTCCCAAATAACTCCATGGTCATTGAGTCAACCATGCAGAGACTCAAGTTCCAGATGACCACCTACTCAGTTCCCCCCAGGAGGGAGGCCAGAGCCCTCAACGCCCTCGGTGCAAGTGCTACAAAGGCTTTGATGCTCAGGTGCCGGATCCAGGCCTAGGAACTTTAGAAAGGCATGTACCTGACTGAAGGCTCTGGCCCAAGAATTGTCTGGGTTTGTGGCAGGCCTCGTCAGAGAACTCCTCCAACAGTTCCAGACCCTGACCTCAGGGTTCGAGGACTGTTCTAAGTTCCTGTTCCTGGCAGCCTATTACTGTTTCGAGTCAGCGGCTTGGGTAGCTGTGGCTGGCATTGGGGCCCGGTGCCAAGCCTGGCTACAATCCTCCGACCACGAGCAATGGATCCAAGACAAGCTGTTTGACATCCTCTCACTGGGGAAAACCTGTTCAGCAAGCCAATGGCAGACAAAACGACTGAGATTGAGGCCAATATGGTACCCACCAGAGGCTCTCTAAGAAGACCTCATCCCATCCCTACAAGAAACCATCGGAGAAGAGGCCACTTTTTCCGGGGGAAAAGGGGTCCTTTGGGCAGGGTCACCAATACCAGCTCTTCTCAGGCCAGCAGCAGCAGATTTCTCACCCCAGAAGGCAAGGTCATGGGGCTCAGAAGACAAAAATGCCTAAGCAGGGGGTGCCTGATGCTCTTTTCCCACAGGTGGGCTACAATCACCTCGGACCAATGGGTACTGCAGGTGGTTAGGGAGGGATACCTTCTCCACCTACAGCAGATTCCACCCAGGTTCTTTCCCAGAGAGCCAGTGCGACCCCTCCTTCACCAGACCATGCTGCTCACAGAGCTCGCAAGTCTTCTCAGGAGAATGCAGTGGAGCCTATGCCCAAACACCTGTGGGGTAAAGGCTTCTACTTCAGGTACTTCCTTGTCCCAAAGAAGACTGGGGGGTGTCAGACCCATCCTAGACTTGGGAAACTTAAACAAGTTTCTGGTGAGGGAAAAATTCAAGATGTTCTCTGTTGGAACATTGCTGCCTTACTTCCGTCAGGGAGACTGGCTGTGCTCCTTGGACATAAAGGATGCGTACACACACCCCCTAATCCACCCCTCCCACAGGCAGTACCTAAGGTTCGTGGTAGGAGGAAAGCACTACCAGTTCATGGTACAACCCTTTGGCCTTGTATCCTTGCCAAGGGTCTTCACTAAATGCCTAGCAGTGACAACTGCCCACCTGTGTCTGCAAGGGGCCTTTCTTACCCGGCCTGGATGTCTGGCTCATCAGAGGCAGCACAGCTGCAGAGGCCAGTCAGGCCGCAGGACCTGTGGCCCTTTTGCTGCAGCACCTGGGATTCATCATCATCTACCCCAAATCCCACATCTCCCCAGCCCAGAGTCTGGAGTTTATAGGTGCTGAGCTCGACACATTACAGGCCAAGGCCGTCCTCCCCAGGGAGAGGGCAGAATGCCTCAGACAGCTGGTGGCAAAGGTTCAACACCACTAGTCAGTGCCAGCTCGTCTCCTCCTTTGCCTGCTGGGCCATATGGCTTCCATGGTCCAGTTAACCTCACTAGCCTGCTTACACATACAGACGGCTCAGTGGTTCCTCCGCTCGCAGTGGACAGAGGCCACGGGACAGTCAAGGTAACCTGCCAACTGGCAGACTCCTTCAATTGATGGCAACCTCTCTGCCACCTCCTAGCAGGGATGCCCTTTCAGGCACTGGTGCCCCAAAGGATCCTGACCATGGACTAGGCTTGGGCTGGGGGGTGCACTGTGGGAGCAGCCACACACAAGGCAGCTGGTCCCAGGCAGAATCTCGGTTACAGATCAATCTCCTGGAGCTCAGGGCAATCTCCCTGGCCCTTCGTGCCTTTTGCTACCATCTGCAACACCAGTCCATACTGATTCAGAGGGACAACCAAGTTGCCATGTTTTACATCAACAAACAGGAGCACGAGGTCGTACTCTCTCTGCCAGGAGGTTATGACCCTTCTTTCCTTTGTAGTGTGTAACAATATGCTCCTGCAAGTCATTCACCTTCCGGACCAGGACAACCTCCTGGCGGACAGGCTGAGCAGGGTCCTCAGTCCACACGAGTAGCGCCTAGACCCCAGAGTGCCTGTGGGGCAGACCCGTGAATGACCTATTTGCCACCCCATAAAACACCCAGGTGCCCCACTTTTGCTTGCGGTACCCACACACTGGGAGGGTGGCGGCAGATGCCTTCCTGATCCAATGTACAGAAGGCCTTTCTTTGAAACCTGGGGAAATGCTTCCATGCAGGTTCCGCTACACTGACATCACCCATATGTGAGGACTGATTCCTGCGGTCCCTGGAGAACACCTGTTACAGGTCAGTAACTATGCTTTATACAGAGAGGGGAAAGGTAGAACTGATAGTTCCCCGGCCCTACATAAGAAAATTAAGATATGCCATACTGGGTCAGACCAAGGTCCATCAAGCCCAGTATCCTGTTTCCATCTGTGGCCAATCTAGGTCACAAGTACCTAGCAGTTTCCCCAAAAGACACAGGTTCCAGAATGATTGTATTGGGTCAAGCAGTGAAATCCCAGGTATCTTATAATAATGGTTTATGGACCTTTCCTCCAGGAACTTGTTCAAACCTTTTTTAAACTCGGCTACACTAACAGCTTTTACTACATCCTCCGGTAACAAATTCCAGAGTTTGATTACACGTTGAGTGAAAAAAATCTTTCTCCGGGAACAAGCAGGAAGTCAGTCCTCGCTTATGGGTGACGTCAGCACCGATGGAGCCCGTGCGGAGCAATTCTCCAGCTTTCAAAGAAAGCCTTTGGGATTGTTGCCACACATGCGTGGTCCTCTTCCCGCCAAGGGTGCCATCTTGCTCAGTCTCCCTTTTTCCGCAGAGCCCTTCAGATGCACATCCTCGTCCCTTGGAAAACGTTTTGTGGTTTTCGCCTTAACAGGCTTCTCTATTTTCCGGTTGCACCGGTCCCCTACCCGTCCTTCCCTTGCTCTGTTTTTTAGAGCTATCAGGGATACTCCTTTTTTTTTTAAATTTCATTTTTCGTTACGGGCTTCGCACCTTTTTTTTCTTCTCTTACCACTTGCCGTGTGGGTCTTCGACCACGCAGGGATCATTTTTGCCCCTATGGCCACCGGATTCAAAAAATGCGATAGATGCTCTAGGAACATATCGCTTACATACACTCTTGACTGTTGTCTGCGGTGCCTTGGAGCAGACCATGATCCAGAGCTCTGTTTGCTCTGCAAGAAAATGTCCTCTAAGGTCCTGCTCAGCCGTAAGCAGAAGTCCGAAGACATTTTCCGAAAGGCCGCCTCAGAGTCCCCGATGGTGCCCTCGTTCATGTCTCCTCTGGTGGATTCCCTCCTTACGGCCCCGCGTTCTCGGCGGCACTCCGACCAGGGGTCCCCTGAGGTGGAGTGGTGTAAAAAGAAGGCCTCAAAGTCGCTGTCCAGGGCTCCCGACAAGTGCGAGTGCTCCCGCACCCGGTTGCTTAGCCCCCTTCGGTGTTCCCGAGAGTTGGACAAGGAGCGGCCCCGCAAGGTTCCCCGCACGGAAGCGGAGGCCTCCGGCGAAGGCGCCCAGTTTCCTGTGGGGAGTCCCAGTGAGGACTCCCTCTCCTCCTCGTTCATTGCTTCCCAGGAGGCGCTCATGGCCAGCTTTGCTGACTTGCGCCCAGAGACTGCGGGTCCCTCGCGTGGGACACCCAAATCTGTCCAGGAAACCCCCGAGAGCCACGGGCCTCGTGAGGGTCCTCGACTGTCTCGCTCGCTCTCCCGTTCCTCAGAGGCGAGACCAGCCATTGGACAGGGCGATCTGCCTGGCTCGGACTCCTCAACCGATTTCTTGGACTGGGAGTCCGATGAGGACATCTCCCTGGAAACCCGTACCCACTGGGATCTTCCGTCGGACCCTTCACCGCCCGCATTCCAGTGGTGCTCGCCACCCGAAGACACCACCTTCCTGGTGTTCATTCAGGACATGGCACGTGCCCTTAACCTGGTCACCTAGGCTGAGGAGGACCCTCGTGATGAAGAACTTGACATTCTTCAGAACGAGCCCCCGCCCAGGGACTCCATCACTGTGCCTGTACCTCCTATTCTATCTCAGCTGCTGCTCCTCATGTGGGAGGCCCCGGCCTCGGTCCCCATTGTAAGCAAGCACCTTGACACGATGTACAAGGTACAACGTGGGCCAGGCGTCTGAAAGAGCCAACTCCCACACACTTTGATGGTGGCAGAATCGGCCATGAGGAAACAAAAGAGCCCGAAATTGCACTCGTCGGTACCACCCAGCCGAGAGTCGATAGCCCTTGATGCCCTGGGCCACAAGGCCTACCAAGGCTCCATGCTCTCTTGTCGCATCCAGGCATATCAACTGTATACTGGTATGTTCCTGCGCGATTTGGCTAAGGAACTCGGGTGTTTCTTCGCGGGCCTCGAGGGAGAACCCCTCAATAAGTTCCGCACTCTGCTAAAGTCCATCACGGACTGCTCTAAGTACCTCTTCCGAGCCTCCTATGATGGCTTCGAGACATTGGCTCGGGTGGCAGCTGCGGGCATTAGGGCCCACCGCCAGGCATGGCTCCAATCTTCGGATTTGGAGCAGTGGGTGCAGGAGAACGCCTGGATGTGCCCTGTCATGACGAGCAGCACTTCGGCAAGCCGATGGAGGAGAAGGCTGCGGAAATTGAGACTGAGTTCATCACCAGAATCCGTCTTTCCCATAAAGTTTCCACCCTGCCCCGGAAGAAGCAGCCAACCAAGAAGCCCTTCTTCACTAGAAAGGGTCTCCGGTATCAGGGCTATCCACCATATCCAGCTACCCCCACGCTGACCACTCCAGTGCAGGGAAAATCTGGCCAGGGGCATCATAAGCCAAAGGGAATGAAGGGTCAAATGCCAGCTCCCCCACAACCCACTCAGGAGTTTTGACGCCATCGACATAGCCCTCGCCCTCCGGCGACGCAGCAGCCAGTGGGGGACGCCTGTCCCGCTTTGCCCCATTGTGGGTTTCCATCACCTCTGATGCTTGGGTCCTCCAAGTCGTCTGAGATGGCTATTGCCTTCACTTCGACAGGCTTTCACCCCCTTTCTCCCTGGTAGAGCCGCCTAGACTCCCCGCACGCCAGCTTCTGCTGCAGCGGGAATTACACTCTCTCCTCATCCAATGGGCAGTCAAGAAGGTCCCTCCCCACCTTCGAGGTCAGGACTTCTATTCTCGGTACTTCCTCGTCCCGAAAAAGATGGGGAGGGGGTCTGTGGCCCATCCTCGACCTCCGCAGACTAAACAAGTTCCTGGTGCGGGAGAAATACAAGATGTTATCTCTTGGTGTTCTGCTGCCCTTCCTCCAGGAGGGTGACTGACTATGCTCCTTGGATCTAAAGGACGCTTATGCCCATATCTTAATCCACCCCCAACACAGGCAGTATCTGCGTTTCAGGGTGCAGGGAGAGCACTTCCAGTACAGGGTGCTCCCCTTCGGCCTTGCATCTGCCCCACGAGTCTTCACAGAGTGCCTCATCATGGTCACTGCTTACCTTTGGTGTCAGGGCGTGCCAGTCTTCCCCTACCTTGATGACTGGTTCGTTACGAGCTCCTTGGTTGAGGAAGCTCATCGAGCGATGTCGCGCGCTGTCCTCCTATTGGAGAGCTTGGGGTTCTTGGTCAACTACCTGAAGTCTCACCTCGAGCCGTTGCAGGCTCTTGAGTTTATCAGGGCGTGCCTCGATACACAGCAGGCAACCGCCTTCTTGCCTTTGGATTGCTCCACCCGCCTCCGAGCTCAGGCAGCTCGCATCCAAAACACTCTCTAGGTCATTGCTCGGACCATGCTACGTCTCCTGGGCCACATGGCCTCAACCGTACATGTGGTTCCCCATGCCCACCTGCACATGCGGACGGCTCAGTGGTGTCTCAGCGCCCAATGGAGCCAGTCCCTCGACACCTAAGGGACCCTGTCAAGGTTCTTCCCAACCTCCGCTTGTCCCTGAGCTGGTGGCAAAATCTCCACAACCTCCTGCGGGGCTTGCCTTTTCAGGCCCTGCAGCATGATGCGGTACTGACGACAGATGCTTCCCTGTTAGGGTGTGGAGCCCACTGCCGACCACTCTGCACGCAGGTGCAATAGTCGCCCGAGGAGTCTCTGCAGCAAATAAAGCTGCTCGAGCTCTGGGCAATCGGGTGGGCCCTGAGGGTCTTCGAGGAACACCTCAGCTGTAGGTCGGTTCTGGTGCAGACCGACAACCGTTTAGCGATGTTCTACATCAACAAGGAGGGAGGCACGGGATCGTGCTCCCTCTGCCGGGAAGCGGTCCTCATCTGCTCTTTCGCTGACCAACGGAGGATGTCCCTCAAGGCGACATACCTCCCGGGTCAGGAGAATGGCCTGGCAGACAGACTCAGCAGAATCCTTCACCCCCACGAGTTGCGGCTGGATCCCAGAGTAGCAGACTGGCTGTTTCTCCACTGGGGGACACTGGCGATAGACCTCTTCACTAGTCCCCAGAACACGCAGGCCCCCCCCCCCTGCTTTTGCTGGCCGGTGCCGCACCCAAGAAGGGAGGGCCCCGATGCATTTCTCCTTGACTAGTTCTCCATCCTTCTCTATGTATTCCCTCCTTTCCCCCTCATTGCAAGGACTTTTTTCAAGGCTCAATGGGACGGGGCATCGTTGATTCTTGTGGCCCCCTCGTGGCCTCAGCTGCCTTGGTTCCCGCTCCTGCTGCGGTTGTCGATGGAGCTTCCGGTTCCCCTGGGTTCTGCCCGGGGTCTGCTGATGCAGGAGAAGGGTCAGGAGGTGCACCCAAACCTAACCTCCCTATCCCTCACGGCCTGGCGGCTGAATGGGTCTCCCTAGCCTCTCTGGCCCTTCCAGAGAAGGTTGACGAAGTCCTCCTCGCCTCGAGGAAGGACTCCACTAGGTGAGCCTACGCCTTTAAGTGAAGATGCTTATCAGACTGGTGCGTGGAGCGCCAGATTGACCCCCTTCTTGTGCCCCATTCGATGGGTTCTCCAGTGCCGCCTCCATCTCTCGAGAGAAGGGCTGAAGTCGAACTCTGTCAGGATATATTTGAGTGCCGTCTCGGCTGATCACCTCCCCATTGAGGGGAAACCCCTTTCAAGGCAGCCACTAGTTACCTGCTTCATGCTGGGTCCTTCTGCTTTCCAAGCCACCCATCTGTCCTCCCCCGGCGGAATGAGACCTGAATGTGGTACTCATGCACCTCACCCGTCCGCCCTTGGAGCCAATGGCGACATGTTTGCCCCGGCACCTGTCCTGGAAGGTGGCCTTCCTGGTGGCGCTGACCTCTGCCCGCCGAGTCAGTGAGCTCCAGGCTCTCATGGCTGGTGCCCCTTACACCAGGTTTGATCAGAACAGGGTGGTTCTCCATACACACCCTAAATTCCTGCCTAAAGTCGTTTTGGACTTCCATCTCAACCAAGAGATAGTTCTGCCGACCATCTTCCCGAGGCCCCACGCCAACCAGGCATCGATGGCTCCTCCACACCCTCGACTGCAAACGTCCCTTTGCCTTTTATTTGCAGCGTACCCAGACTCATCGCAAGTCTGACCGGCTTTTCTTAACCTGCGATCCCAATCTTTATCTTTATTTAAAACTTAATATACCGCCAGAACCGAGGCATATGGCGGTTTACAATAAAAACAAAGGGAATACTGCTGAAGAAGGAAATGGAAAAGGAACGCCATTTGTTGATAGGAAAGGGACAGCATTAGAGAAAAGGGACAGTAGGCAGCAATAACAGGAGGAATAAGTGCTCATTGGGTATCAGCGAGGGGGGGAGAGGAAGGGGAGGGGTGAGGAAGGTCAAAAGCTGTGCAGAAAAGATAGGTTTTGAGTTTCGCTTTGAAGGCGGGAAAAGAAAGTTCCAGACGGAGGGCAGATGGCAGGGAATTCCAGAGACGAGGACCGAGAAAGAAGAAGGATCACCAATAGGCCAGGGCAGGCAGTCACCAAGTGCACCCTCTCGGTTTGGGTGGCGGACTGCATCGCTGTCACCCATGCGAAGGCAGGCGTCCCACTAGATCGTCGAGTCGCCGCACATGGAGTTCAGGCCAAAGCGGCCTCGGTGGCATTGCTGCGCTCTGTGCCCCTGATGGACATCTGCCGGGCGGTGACCTGGTCTTCCGCAAATACTTTCACTGTCCACTACTGCCTGGAGAGGTAGTCCTGCCGGGACAGCGCCTTTGGCCAGGCTGTACTACGTAACCTGTTCGGGGTATAAGCAACTCCTGCCCTCCGACCCTTCTTCACAGCTACCAAGGACTTCGTCTCGAGGACTCGGGGTCCTTCGGGCTTCGGCTTCTGCTTCTGCTCATGGCCTTGCAGAGGCTTTTTTTGATTAAAGGTTCGGTAGTCTGTAGCTAGGGAGTCCCATAAGTGAGGACTGACTTCCTCCTTGTTCCTGGAGAAAGCGTAGTTACTCGCCTGTAACAGGTGTTCTCCAGGGACAGCAGGAATCAGTCCTCACTACCCTCCCGCCTCCCCTTCTGAGTTGTTGAATCTTTGTCCTTCCCTTGCCATCTGCTTGGTAGGGCTCGAGCTAAGGGACCTGACTGAGCAAGATGGCACCCTTGGGTAGGAAGAGAACCACACATGCGTAGCAGCAATCCCAAATGCTTTCTTTGAAAGCTGGGGAATTGCTCCACGCGGGCTCAGTTGGTGCCGACGTCACCCATAAGTGAAGACTGATTCCTGCTGTCCCTGGAGAACACCTGTTACAAGCGAGTAACTACGCTTTTCCCTTATTAGTCTTAAATAGGTTACCCTGTAGCTTCTTTTCATGTCCCCTAGTTTTTCTATATTCTGATGACGTAAACAATCAATCTACTTTACCCGTTCCACTCCATCCGGCCCTATCGTCAACGGATGTTATCACTGGCACATAGCCATTTATTAAGGGGACACCTGGGGTTGGAGAAAACACTGGAGTGTTTCGGCATCATTTTTATGGCCCAGGATCCATAAACAGGTGCAGTTATATTGCCAGTCTTGCCCCACCTGCCAACTTCTTAACCCCACTAGAGTCTGACCTGCCCCTCTAGTGCCTATGCCTCTCATTGAAACCCCATTTGAAATAGTGGCCATGGACCTGGTAGAACCTTTGGAGTGAACCACCCGAAGTAACAAGTATAACAAGGATGGTTATCCGGCAACAACCCTATCGGATTCCAGAGGCCCAGCAACAGGCCTTCACCAAGGATCTGGAAGAGATGCTTAACTTGGGAGTTATAGAAGAATCTGAGTGACTGGTCGTCCCCCATTGTCATTATTCCTAAAGCTGACAGAAGTCTCAGATTCTGCATTGACTTATGGAGGGTCAATGCAGCTTTTAAAGTGGAAGCCTATCTCATGCCCAGAGTAGATGAGCTAATCGAGCAACTTGGTGGAGCACACTTTATTATCATCCTTGGATTTGACCAAGGGAAACTGGCAGGTGCCCTTGAATCTGACTGCCAAGGAGAAGACTACTTTTTTGACACTACAAGGTTGGTTCAAGTTTACAATACTGCCCTTTGGATTACTTGGGACTCTGCCATGTTTCAGTACCTAGTCGACCACCTGCTGAGACCGCACAAGGAGTATGCAGCTGCATACATTAACAACATTGTCATTTACAGCAAAGACAGATCACCCTTCTGGACTGCCCCATCAGCTCTCCCTCGGCTGTCTTGACGTATCACACCTTCCACCCTTCAGCAGATTTCTTCTTCTGACACCATTCTTCCCCCAGACTTTGCAGCACTGTCCTCTGATGCTCAGGTTTCTCTGTGGAACTCTGCCCTGACCTCTGCTCTTGATCAACTGGCTCCCCTCCACCCTGTGCCATCCCATCCACTCCACTACCCTTGGTTTCATCCCAACCTTCACATCCACTGCTCTAACCTTCATCGTGCCCACTACTTCTGGCAGAAACAACCTACACCCGAGTCCCTTTTGCATTTTTGTCACTGCCACAAACACTACCGCTCACTCCTTCACCACACTAACAGTCTTACTACACAGACCTTATTTCCTCCTCGTCAAACTCTTCTTGTCAACTCTGTTCAGTTCTCCGTTCTCTCTTGGCCCCTTCCACTGCATACTCTTACCTCTAATTATTCTTCTCCTGATCCAGCCCAGCTTGCAACTTACTTTTCCAGCAAAATTCACTCACAACGATCCACGTTTCCAACCTGCCTGTCCCTGCTTAGCCCTCTGTCTAGCTGGATAGCTTCACAAGAAATGGATAGCTCATTGACCCCTCTCCAGTAGCCTTGCCGCTTGCTCCATCTTGCACTCGCTCTTCACCTGTGAGGGCCTATATTCGCGCCACTAACACTGCTGCCATCTTATCCCCGGCAGGTCAGATTTCTGCCTCCAAATCACTGTATTGAGGGCTCACTACTCATGCTAGAGGGGGTGGATCGTAAGCTTGATTTCTCCAGGCTCTGCAGAGCTCAGTCTGATGCAGCTATCTCGACTGGTGACATCACCGGTCTCAAACAGCTTTCTTAATGCCTTATGGACTTCCTCCCACAAATTGAAGTTCAATGTGACTAAGTCTCATGCCATATGACTCATCGGGCGTGACATTTGCCCTACAATAGCACCTTGGCTCCTAGGTCAAAATCTTACACTCACTGACTCTTAATCTTGAGTGTTTGTTCAATCCCTCCGTCTATTCACAGTGCAGAGTTCTTCCACTGTGATGTCTTGCTTCCATTATCTGTCAGCTTCAATCTGTAAAATGCTATCTTGCTTAAGATGCTTTTAATACAACAACACATGCACTTATTCTTTCCAGACATGGTTATGGCAAAGCATTCTATCTTAGTCTTCCTGTTTCCTTATTACAACACATACAAAATATACAGAATATCACCATCAAACTCATCATAGCTCTTGGAAATTTGATCATCTCATACCACTCTACATACAGCACCATTGGCGCCCCTTCATATGCCAGATTCAATTCAAAATCTTACTTAAAACATACAAATCCTTTTGCTCTGGTCTCCCTTTTTACTGGTTACTTCTATTTGTTCTCTCCTTTTCTCGGCCTACCTGTTCTCAACATGTGAATATACTGAATCTCCTCCCCCTTGCAAATAATTTACAGTACACCACTACTCAACTTACTGCTTTCTACTATGCAGTTCCCTTTCTTCACATCTCCGCTTAAGTCAAATTATAAAAAAATTCAAGGCCAGTCTTAAAAAGCCCCTCTCTTACATATTTCTTTAGTGAGCAGCCGTGCAGTGGTACCCCTCCAAAGTCCCTTCACCTCAATTTTTCTACTTTACCAACATTGTTCCCTTCTCTGCAATTTCCCAATTTTCTCTTACTATTGTTCTCTTCTAATTTTATTTTGAATTTTTACCCTATTTTCAATACATTTTATTTTAAACCGCTACTTTAATTGTAAACTGCTTTGATAAAATTTAGAAAGTGATATAGCAAATAGCTACAAATAAATAGTTCATTGTTTTCTGTGACAAATTCTGGTTCTTTACTTTTCGCAGTCATTAAGGGTCATTCTCCTTTTATAAGCTCACTAATGTGAATGGTCATCCTATTTATCCCATAACAGTTACAGTTATAGTTAGCCAGTATTTGAGATATCGCCTATAACCAAAGGTATCTAGGTGGGTAACAATGCTAAAAATATGCATAGCTACAGGAACAAAGTTGTGGGTGATGCAATGGACAGACATGCAATGGGACAGTCTGACGAGTGGATCAAGGGTGGGGGTGGTGGAGGGCCTAGGTTGCATAAGATCTTTCACATGACTGACACACTGGCATTCCTAACAGGTCTCCATTGCAAGCAAGGTAATGCTGTGTGAATTTTAATTACAAGTTCTCTGCCTGAGAGCTGTTAAAGAGGTTTTGATCTTCATTTTTGAAAGCTAAATCTTTTTCTGTATTACAAAAGGGAAACTCTTTTTGTGGTGTGGGTAAGCTCTGCCCATTAGAATTCATTATTTTCTTTTTCCAGCTTTCCATTCAAAGTCAGCGCTTTAAAACCACTGACTTCATCAGGTGTTAGAGCCCTCCCTACCCACCCCAGCTCCCACCCACCCCATGTGAGAATTCTTGCTTTATAGGTCAGCAGCCAAACTAACTACACACAAGGATTAGAGAACAGCGCTGTTAGAATGCACAGAAGAGGTCAACTGCTTTTTCTCTTAAGGGACAGCTGAGAAGAAGTTAAGGTCTTTGGTATGTGTCTCTCATTTACTTCAACAGGTACCAAAGTTCCACCAACTGAAAGGTGGCTGGGAAAAATCATATTGGCAAATCTGTTGCCCCCGTTACAGCTTCTGCCTCTGTCTAGACAGAGACCCTGATGCCAGTCGGTTCCATGTGCCGGGATGTTTGCAAGCTGAAGCCCTCATGAAACAAGTGGAGGAGCTCAGAGAAGAGGTGATGAGGCTGAGAAGCAATTAAGGCAGAGAAAAGTACATTGAGATGATGCTTGAAACATCCAAGCTTTCCGACTGAGGTGAAGATGGAAGACTACAGAATGAAGAAAGTTGGACTAGAGTCACCAGAGCCTGCAGAATCAACAATCCAACTCCACCAGTTGAAAAACCGGTATGCAGCCCAGGAAGTGGAAGAGGTGAAAACATCCCAGGAAATGGAAGAAGTATAGCTCAAACACCCCAAAGTTGCAGAATCGGTGACCACAAGGAAGCAAAGGGGTAGTGGTGATTGGTGACTCTTTTCTGAGGGGTTCTGAGGCATCCATCTGCCGACCAGACTTGATGTCCAGAGAAGTGTGCTGTCTGCCAGGTGCCAAAATCCGAGATGTTACTGAGAGCTTGCCAAGACTCATCAAGCCTACTGACTTAGCCGATATTGCTCTTCCATGTTGGCACAAATGAATACTACTAGGTATCCCTCCGAGCATATCAAAAGTGACTTCATGGGTCTGGGACAGAGGGTGAAACAGATGGTGTTCTCTTTGATCTTCCCTGTGGAGGGTAAAAAGGCCAAGGCAGAGAAGCTCGCATCCTGGAGATGAATGCATGGCTGCATGGATGGTGCCATCGAGACCTTTTTGGTTTCCAGGACCATGGAATGATCCAAGGGCTGCAGAGCAGAGATGGTGAAAAACAATACAAAAACACCCAAAAAATGGATTCCAAAAGGGAACAGTATTTATGGATCCACTAAAAATGACCTCAGACTCCAAAAGCCACCGGTATTTACTTGAAAAGACACTTATTTCGAAAATGTATATTTCATTCACTAAGCATTAAGGGAGCTCAACTCATGGACTTACTGGCCCCATATTGTGAGCCAACCATTGGTATGTCATCACCGTTCCCCAATTAATGTGCAACGTTGAGTGAATTTATTGCAAGGCACTGTGGCTTTAACTTTTCAATGATGGGCTTATTCAATTTAAACTTTAATCTTTTGATTTTGCAATTTGTGCTCCTCTGCTCAAGCAATACTTTTAAACATGCGCACAGCACTCAACTTGCATGTACAATAAAAGTTACAATTCCTTATCTGTACTTAGATGTATCTGCAGACTGCCGCTTTTAAAGCCAAACCGGTGCCTCTTCTGCACTTCAGTTTATTAGGCTGACTGCCACTTTTAAAGCCAACCTCGGCTGATGGTTTCACCGCGGTAACAATGGCTTTAACACAGGCATTGTGAAAAAAAAAAACAGATTGCCTTACCTTATCTGGCCTGAGGTGGCTTTATGGACACGATTTATAGATGACATCTTTTTTTATTTGGCGGCGTACTGAAACTAGGTTACAACAATTTTTTATTTGGTTAAATACAGTTCATGAAAATTTAAAATTTACACCAGAATATTCTCAACAAAGGTTCCATTTTTGGATTTTAATTATTCAATTTCAGGGGGTTATACAGACCATTCTTTACCGTAAGCCAAAGGATAGGAATAGTCTACTTAATTATGGTAGCTATCATCCATGGCATTTACAGGATAATATTCCAATGGGCCAGTTCCTAAGATTGTGCTGCATATGTTCTAGGGAACAAGATTTCCAGATTCAAGTGTCTATTATGCAACAGTGCTTTAGACAGAAAAACTATCCTTCGAAAGTAATCAAGAAAACCTCCAACCGCAATCAACGCAACCAGAACAAAAATAAATTTGTTATACCGATGGATTTCAGAAAATCCAGAAAAATAACAAAGCAAGCATTCTCCCACACCGCCCCTAACCTATGGAACACTCTCCCCGACAACCTTAGAGAATTAAATGACCTTCAAACTTTCAGAAAGAAACTTAAGACACATCTATTTACACTCCATTTTGGCACACAAGGTCAACGCAATACTTCTGAATCAACTCCCCCATCCTCCCAAAACTAAACATGCACATCACTTCTTCACCTCACACACTGAGCTGTATATAGTTCTTAGTTTAAGTCTTCTGTACTAGACTGTTCTCTATTATGCTTGTAAATATAGTTTACCTTACACTACTGTATATAGTTGTACAACGTTCAATGTATCTGAGTATGTATCTGTTTATGGGCTACTCAGTTTGTTTGTTATTTGTAAACAGCGCTTGATCTGTGGAAAACTGTTAGTGTGGTTTATTCCTTTCCCAGCACTATATACCACTTACCCTCGGGACGTCTGTTAATCCCCTGGGCCGAGGAATCACCTTACCTTCTCTGTCTGGAATTCCAGGGGAACAAACACAAACACTCGCATATAAGTAGTATGTAAGTTTATTCCACAGGTTAGGGGGGCTGTCTGTCTTTTATACATTAACAGAAACATATACATACATCATCAACTCATCCCCTGAGAACCCACCACAGCTTATCAGTAACTTCACAGATGGTAGTCGTCTCCGTGTAGAACAATCAATTTGTCTTAGCACAGCACATTCCTTTCCATATATAGATATGTACAGGATTCCCATTTTCCCCTGCGGGCCTTCTAGTCCTCCTGTACACACACACTTTAAGCCTTGTTTTCCCCTACCAATCCCCCTTTGGGCCTGCATAGGCCCACTATAAGAACAATTATTTTTTAACTGAATGCTCTGATAATAATCAAAGAAGTGTATCATTCTTTCCTGTCACATAACGTGTTACTTTATACTGATTCCAAACAATATATATATATAGGTCTCAGACTCATCAGGCGTTAGACATGTTCAAACTTATGGAATGCTCTGAAAAATGCCTCAATTGCATCAAGACCTTTGATGATCTTTTAATTGCTTAGACTCAATCAGAAAACTTGAAAAAGATTTGAAAAATATGCGTGTGCTCAACTTGAAAATAATTAGAGAAACTGAAAGTTGTACTTAGCTTTTCAATGTCATCCACAAAACTTAAAATCACTCAGGACCCGGAAAAGTGGAAATCATCCTGGGCTTTGCAATATAAGAACAGCCAAACAGTCTTCTGAAGGACAGTTAAGCAGACATTAACTGGAGGTCGGTAGTGGTGCGCTCAGGTGCATCAGCCACCGTGGAAACAGGTGTATAAGAGTACATAAAAGAGGTGGAGCTCTGCAGGGCCTTCCGACAACAGCCAAGGACAAATGAGAATATACAACAAAAAAGAACAAGGATTATAAAACCGCTCAATAGGGCAATAATCAGCCCTTTGAGACCACCCCCCAACCCGCCAAACCATTTTACAACATCACCCCATATGTTACCAAAATCAATACCGCCCTTGAAATCGGCCATATTCAAATCAGATAAGGTCTTAATCTTTTTCATGGCATCTAAGACAAAAATTGTGTGGTTCGCTATAACAGTACAACAATTAGTTTCATTTACAAAGGTACAAGCCCCCCCTCAGCTGCTAGTAAGAGATTTAAAGCTCTACGATTTTGTAGTCATTTGAGTATTCTGTTCCAGGAATCCTGCAAGCTTAGAAATGGATTCTGTTACTGACCTCATTTGTATATGTAACAAGCATTGTAATCTTCGAATTGCCATACCTAATTCAGCGGTGATAGCAGGGATCTGGAAAACTGGGATCCAGGAAGTATAGCTAAGGGCATCCAAGCGAACTTTGGTCAAAGGATAAGTAGTATTAATATGAAGCTTGAATAGCCTCATCTTCAGGATTATCAGGTGACCAAGGATTTGCATTCCTGTTCTTTCTTTTACCATGGGTCACATTCAAAGGTATTAGAGCCGAATAAGGAGTTATTTTAACTAACGCACAAGGTAGCAAAGACGCGTTAATTTGTTGATAAATCATCTCCCCACACAACCAATAATGACCCACCACAGCGAAGAAGTCTGTGCCAGTGGTCCATATGCGACTCATATTATGCCCATCAAACTACTTCACAGAAGAACTTCCCACAGTGGCTGAGATGAGATTCTTTCTTAAACTGGACATTGGTAGATAGCATGAAGTGTATGGGGATTCATTTTGGGACCCCTGCGTCACTACAGCTGAACCATCGTGGTAAATGGGACCAACTCCCACATACCAGTGGAAGTCAGATCTGTTAAACACTACCGGGCTCTTTGTAATATTTCTCCAATCATTTTTCATATTGGAGGGGTCCATATTACCGGATTGATTATACCCATTTATCATGACTGAATTATTAATAAAATGAAAAGACCCATTAAACACATTATACGACAGGTTACACCTGTGTGAAAAAGCAATGGATGAATTTGTTATCAAACATAGATCAAATATCATATTTGGGTCAGCATATACACGCAAATGATCATGTATCATATTCATCATATACTACATCTGGGAACAATTGAAAGCTTCATAACAACTGGCAGAAACATTATCTACACAAGCAAGTTGTCCTGCATACTCATTTAAGGGAACCTTTGAAACGTGTACCGGAGCATATGCTACACCCTTTGGTAAAGGTGTACAGATAATGCAGTCAGTTAAGTTCATCAAACTAACAATCTCCAAAACAGAGGATTTCCACAAATTCGGAGAGAGGAATTCTTGCTTAGTCCGGCGAGAATTATTCAGAGATACCTGAATCCAAGTTGCATTGTTCTTTGTCTGATGTGCCTGCGTCCAAGGTCCTTCGTTTGTAAAATAGTATGTAGTCAGCACAATAACAACCGAGATCAATAATAAACAAGAAAGGGCCAGCGAGGCAGACTTCATGGCTGGGGCGAGTCAGGCATCTTCCAGGAATCCTCCGGTGCACTCTTGACGCGTGAGGCGTGTACCCAGGTCGGATGCTTATCAGTCAGCACGGCTGTGCGAGTAACTGCAATAATCTCCTCCGGATCTCCAAACAGCGGATCCCACAGGCCCTTCTTATGAAACAGCTTTACCAGCACACGGTCTCTTGGGCGGAACGGGTGCGTTGGTTCTGTAGAAGGAAAAGGAAAAGCATTATACACTTGTTCAGACACCATGCACAAATATTTAGCTAGCTATGTAGTATATTCTTCCTGTGCTAGCAACAAGTCATCCGCCATTATCACCGTTCCCTCGGGCCATTTCCAGGGGAAGGGGAAGGGTCGTCCCATCAGAATTTCAAAAGGAGAGAATCCAGATGCCCCGGGGGTTAGCCTAATTTCTGCCAATACAGCTGGCAGATACACTGGCCACCTTCCTGGGGCGTGTTGTGTAGACTTTTTAAATTTTTCTTTAATTGTTCGATTCATTCGTTCTACTATCCCTGATGATTGTGGGTGATATGGGACATGAAATTTCCAATCATTGACAAACATCTGAATAATCTGTTGTAACACCTTAGAGGTGAACGCTGGTCCCTGATCAGACTCTATAGAAAGGAGACACCCAAAGCGGGGAATAACTTCCTTACAGAGAATATTTGCTACTGTTCTAGCATCTTCCTTAGTCGTGGGAAAAGCCTCTGGCCACTTTGAAAACCTATCTACAATGACCAAAAAATACTTAACCCCCTATCGATCATGGTATACATGTGAAATCTACTTGTAGGGCCTGAAACGGGCCTTGGGGTGGGGGTAAATGTTGCAATTGTCCTATTGCTTTTCCCTTCTGAACATTATTCCTAGCACATACTAAGCATTGACTCAGTTGTGATTCTACTAAATGAGGCAAATCTCTACAAACAAATATTTCCTGTAACTCAAGAACCATCTTTCTGTTTTTATGCCCTACACCATGTACTTGACCAATTAAGAGAGGGACTGCCGCTTTCGGTAGCCCTCTTTGCCCCCCCCCCCTTTTTCTTGCCAAATCTGTGCTGAATTTAAACTCATATTATGCTGTTCCCAATACATAATATCCTCGGGATCTGCAGCAGCCTGCAAGTGGTGCAGAGGAAAAGAATGCTCAAGAGGGGAAACATAATACTCAGACAGACAAATAATAAGAAACTGTCAGCATGCCCTGAGAGGTTTTATTACTACGTAAAAGTTCAATTTGGGCTTGTGCACACTGTTTGGCTGCAAGATCAGCTAAGGCATTACCTTGAGAGGCAATAGAAGTGTCATATCTGTGCGGTACATTTAATAACGGCGACTTCTTTGGGTTTATATAAGGCGGCCAGCCGTTCATTAACCAATTGTGCATGAGAAATTGGTTTACCGTCTGCTGTTTTACAACCCCTATGCCCCCATAAGAGACCAAAATCATGCACCACCCCAAAGGCATACCTGGAATCTGTATAAATGTTAACACGTTTATCAGCAAATAATTCACAGGCTCTAGTAAGCACTACCAATTCTGCAGCTTGTGCAGAACCATAAGGTAATAACTGGGCTTCATGCAAAATATTTGGGAGTTCTACAATGGCATAAGAAGCAATGTAGGCGTTGTCTGCGGGATGGACACAGCTCCAGTCCACAAATATATGTTGAGCGTCCGGGAGCGGGTTGGAGGGCAAATCGGGACGTACTGACGTCTCAAAGTTAATCAACTTTAAGCAATCATGTTCTTCTTGGGGCAACTCGGAATCATCTACTGGGCGTATTAAGGCCTGCAAGGCCAGCATCGGGGTAAAGGCAACGGCTTGCTGTTTAACCGACAACGCTTCAGTAGTTGTTAAAATTACCTCATACCCACTAAGGCGCTGGGCTGTCATGTGTTGCGTAGTAAAGTCTGGAGGGGCAATTTTTTTGATAAATATGCGACTGGGCGCATTCCTCCCCCCCCCCCCCTGTGGTCTTGAGCCAAAATAGCTGCCATAGTTCCTCCCTCTTCCCTTACATATAAGTAAAACATTTTCCCATAGTCGGGTAGTCCAAGTGTAGGAGCCGAGATAAGCAGCTTTTTCAAAGTAGCAAATGCAGAAAGCATTTCTTCGGTCCATTCAATAGATGCAGAGCCTGGTAACTGCAAAGTAGCCTTTCGCAATATGGAATCCCAATAAGCACAGTCCGGGATCCAAGCGTGACAGAAGGATACTAATCCAAGGAAAGCCAGCATTTGTGTCACTGTTGTAGGAGGAGATAATTTTATAATTGCCTGTACTCGGGTGGGAGAGAGCGCCCGGTTTCCAGGGGACAGCACAAACCCCAAGTAGGTAACACGTTCACAACACCACTGGAGCTTTTTTTTAAAGAAGCCTTATGTCCATGGGAGGCTAGATGGCAGAGCAAGGATACAGAGTCATTTTCACATTCTGTGATTTGTTTTAGAACATAACAACAAATCGTCCATATACTGGAGAAGGGTGGAGGAACAAGGCGGATGCCACATTTCAATTGATGCCTTAAGAACAAGAGAATACGCCGCCGGGGAATCAATGTATCCCTGCGGCAGGCGAGTCCAGGTATATTGTTTGCCTGCATGTGTGAAAGCCATAAGAGGCTGCGTGATGGGGTCCAGGGGTACACTAAAAAAGGCATTAGCTAAATCAATAACCATAAAGCATTTGGCTTCCGTAGGAATAAGAGTAAGTAGCCGGAAATATCGGGCATCACCGGTGCCAGTGGGACAACAAGCTGATTTACGGCCCGTAAATCCTGGGTAAAATGGAACCCATCCCCCTTAGGGACGGGATTCACGGGAGTATTATAAGGAGAAACAGTAGGAACCTACAATACCTGCTGCGACAAAATCCTGGACCATGGACTGCAAGGCAGTTTCCTTAGGGCCAGACAAAGGGTACTGTTGAATACAGACAACAGCTTGAGGATCCTTCAAACGTGCTACGTACGGCGTACAGGGGACCAACCCGGCGTCAGTTGGGGAGGTGGCCCAGAGTTTAGGAGGAACCTTAGACAACCCATGCGCCTCTGTAGAAATCATATTTAATAAAAAAAAAAGGAGAGTGCAAGGCAAAAGAGCCATCTGAATTACTAATAGTTACTGCTTCTAAGCGACACAACAGGTCCCGCCCCAGGAGACTCACTGGACAGGAGGGAATAATCGTAAATGAATGTGTAAACAGAACAGTATTGTTACCAAGCGCAGAGACAGACAACGGGGGTGTAATCCACGTAGGGGTAGAGGTTCCATTTATCCCAACTGAGGCAGGACCTGGCGTTAAGGATTCCCTACAAACAGAAGCATGCAACGTAGAGCAAGTCGCTCCTGTATCAATTACAAAGGAGACTTGCTGGCCATTAATGCACAACGTACAACAAGGGGGCTCCTTCCATCCACCCGTTAACTGAACCCAGATCGGAACCGTTGCCTCAGGGCAGCCCTATGGGCGTTGCGAGGGCTGTTGCCATATAATAGGGATAACGGGTTGCGGTGCTACTAGATGGGGGAGGGAGTGGTGCCGATGGCATCGCGGGAGGGGGCAAGGCCCACCCCTCCTGAGTCGGCACAGGGCCACTACCTGCCACGTAGGGGCACTCATTTTTCCAATGTCCTGGTTGCTTACAATGAAAACAAATCTGATTCCTAGATATTCCCTGCCCTATTCCTCTTCCACCACCCCCGAGATTGCGACCACTGAGGCCCCGGGGGTTGATATCCCCCAGGTTAGGAGTGCTGGAAACCAATATCCTGCTGCCAAGCATGAGAAATTTTACCTTTCTTAACATCCATATCTGCAAAGCATCCCGCCGCTTCCTTCGTTAATATTACTTTCTCTAATACTGCCGGAGTCATGCTAAACCAATCATTCGCTTACATGCTACAGTCACTTCGGGGCGCATAGCCCCAAACAGCGTCTGAATATACATCGAAGCCATCAGGCCTTCCTGTGATGAACCTGCCGCCTCCTTCCAACACTTACGAAACCTTCGCACAAACTGTGAAACTCCTTCCCCTGGTTCCTGCACGCATGCAGTAGATGCAGCAAGATTCTGTTTTGCCCCAAATAAACGCTCAAACTCTTCTAACACTTCGTCTCACATCTTTATCACCTCGGGATATCGGAGGGGGTAATTAGAATCATCCGGCGTCTCATAAGGATTCGCCAGTGACTTAACTCTAGAAAAATCAAATGGGGTTTCTTCATCGTACCCCAGGACACCCTCAATAATGAGGCGGTAGTCCTGCGCCGTACACTGCAACCCGCGAGTCATACGTTGCAAGTAGTGCACAGTGGAAGCTGGCGTTTTCATAGGGTTCGGGGCATGCTGTAAAATAGAAGAAAGGATGGCGGGATTCAGGGGCTTAACAACAAACTGGTTACCAATAGTTAGAAAAGGTTACTGGGTGTATATATGGCCCTTAGAGGTAGGGTTTCCTGTCACTCTATCACTGTTAGAAGTTCTCACGTCATTTGAGTCCAGCTTATGAAAGGGGTTATGAGGGCTAAACCCATCCCTATGAGCCCTAGCCCTACTCTGTTCCTGTTCTCCCCCCCCCCCCCCCCGATCTTCGGATGAAGAAATCGGAAGGGGGGAATTAGGGGGGGCTAATAAGGGACTCCGGCGGGGCAAAAGGGATGGAAGGGGAAGCGGCAGCGGACCCTCCGGCCCCCGCTCGTGTCCCCAAACTCCCAGTAGAGACCTCCGGAGATTTCTTACACAATTGGCGATACATGTTTTTCCTGGGCACGTCCCGACCAGCAGGGGCGGGCCCAGAATCAGTCAAGCATGGACTTGAGTGAGAAGGTAGGGCAGGAGAAGGTAGCCAGGCAGTGGGTGGCAGTGGAGGTGAACCGGCAGGCTCCTCCACCTTGCTACGCACAGCCTCATAAGTGGTACATATCTGCTGAAACATTTTATCTGTAGGTATTTCCTGGTGGGTGGGGGCACACCCCGCCATTACTACCGGGGGGTGCGCGGTAGAAGCAGCTGCCACCAGAACAATGTCTTCTAATGAATCAGAGTCTCTGGCTGGCTTTGCAACAGTGGCCAATCCAACCAGGGAGGGGTAAATGGGCTGATAGGATGGAGGGACCGTGGGCACCCGGGAGGAGGACACCTTGGGTTGGGGCGATTTCGGAGGCAGTTTCCGGGGCGAGTCAAGCACCGGTTGCTGCTGATCATTATAATAAGGAGCCAGTTGTATCCATACAGTACCTCATTCCTTCGTAAAAAATTTGGGCCATTTCGGGTCTCCGGAATAAAAGGGAAAAGCTTTCATATCTCCCAGACACAATCCCCAAATCATATCTAAATGCCAGGCAGAGAAGCTACCCTCCCTGGGAAAAGGATTTGAGCTATGTAAACCTTCTGTCCACCCTGCCATTATTATCCACCCAGGTATTAGTATAATAACCCACTGCCACTCTGTCTACGTATTCCTTCGGCGTCTCCCCATCTGCCGGGGGTGCGCCGGGAGGGACCGGGGTACGGCGAGAATAGGATGCCTTCTTAGCTGCAGTTTTAAACCTTATCACAACATTTGGCTGCGCACGCACTCCCGTGGATTCTGGAGCGGTCCCCTTACCTTGGGACCCCCCATCCTCTAATTAATATCCAACAATTGCACGCTAGGCCACTTGCTTTCTGCCAACAACCGTCACTAGCGCTATTGCTTCAGGCTGAGGCAGGGTCATCTTGCCAAGCTCACACAATCACACAAGCCACAGAGAAGGAAAAGGGTAGTACCACGGACCCAGCAGGATGCCCCCGTTATGCATAGCGCTACCAAAGTGCATTCCCGAGACGAGCTACCAAAACGATGTCAATTTAGGAAGTCTGGAAATCCCAGTGCAACGGGGAAATCCTCACTTCTGACACCAAATTGTTAGTGTGGGTTATTCCTTTCCCAGCACTATATACCACTTACCCTCAGGACGTCCGTTAATCCCATGGGCCGAGGAATCACCTTACCGTCTCTGTCTGGAATTCCAGGGGAACAAACACACACTCTCGCATATAAGTAGTATGTAAGTTTATTCCACAGGTTAGGGGGGCTGTCTATCTTTTATACATTAACAGAAACATATACATATATCATCAACTCATCCCCTGAGGCCCCCCACAGCTTATCAGTAACTTCACAGATGTTAGTCGTCTCCGTGTAGAACAATCAATTTGTCTTAGCACAGCACATTCCTTTCCATATATAGATATGTACAGGATTCCCATTTTCCCCTGCGGGCCTCCTAGTCCTCCTGTACACACTGTGACATGGTGAATTCCTCCAGCCCTGTAGAAAGAGCCAAAGAGGAGAAATCTGAGGCAGTGCTCGAGTATAAACAAAAGCACATGGCTGGTGGTTACTAGGGAAACCGAGCACAGGAGAAAGAAACACGCCCTTGCTACCGGTTAGCTCAGGACTCAAGAGCTGATTCAGAGCACCTGCTAGGGGGAGGAGTCAGGCACTACCCTAAAGGGCAGATACAAAAAGAGGCCTCAGTGGGAAAAAGAGAGAGTCCTTTAGAAGCTGGAAGGAGAGGTCCAGTAGAAGCCGGAAGAGAGTCTCCGTTAGAAGCTGGAAGGAAGTGTTCATTAGAAGCTGGAAGGAGAGGTCCGTTAGAAGCTGGAAGAGGATTTCCAGTAGAAGTTCCAGAGAAAGTTACAGCACAGGCTCAGCTGGGAGGTTACTTACAAGGCCAGCCGCGGGTTCCGGTGAGAGACCAGCTAACAACCCAGGAGGAGGACCAGGGAAGAGTCCAGGTTCCAAGCCCAGGGCCAGAGCTGAGTTCAAAGGTAAAAGGAGAACCTTTTACAAAGCTTTATTCAAGAAAAGGATACGGCAGAAGCAAGCCAGGCTGTCTGCAATATCCTGGGGATTACCAAGAGGAGAGAGAGCCAGGAAGGCAGTTTCAACACTCATTGCATAAAGTAGGTGGAGATTCCACTACCAGGTCCAAAGCCCAGAGAAAACCCTTTGCAGCCAAGCACAGAGGTAAGCCCAAAGGCTGGGACTTTTATAATCAAGGTGATTCTACTTACCCAGAAGGTTGGGGCATTGATTATAATGACTGTAATGAAAAGGACTGTTTTAAGCAATATATGATTCAAGAATATAGTACAAAGCTTAAAGCAGAGAGGAAGGGCGGAGCCCAAGAAACCACGATACAAACATTTCCTACTTCTCAGGAGGACTTAATGGAAATAGAGCCAGGTTTTGAAAGTGTCTCTGAAGATATGATGGACTGTACGTTTACAATATCTGATGAAGTATTATCCCTGCGCTGAATGTATGCCTTGCAGAGAAGTACAGAGGTATTGAGATAAAAAGTACAGAGCCGGGAAAACAGAGCTGTTTCATTCTGATTGCTGAGAAGCAATTGTTTTATGCTGAAGGGAGCTATTTATGTTGGAAACTTTACTTTGTCCTTTTGCCAGAGGTGTCTGGTTTTTTTACCTTTATTTCTTTGTTGAAAATCCGCCCCGGGAGGGGAAATAAATCCTTGTTGCTTTAACCACTTTTTGAAGTCACACTACTCTTCCTTGGACAGTGACAGAAACTACATATCCCAAGAGGCTTTGCTTTAGGAACTTGTAGAATAGCTGTTCAGGAAGAAAACAACCCGCTTAAACCCTACCTGCTCTTGCTGGAGGGCACTAAAGAAGCGGGGTCACAACACACACTTTAAGCCTTATTTTCCCCTATCAAAAACGTGGTATAGAAATGTTCAGTAAATAAAATAAAATAAGTGGGCACATACTCAAACTAAATATGCTAATAGGGAATTATTATTCATGCCTATAGAAGATGTTCCTTTTAAAGGACAGGTATGCATACTTTCGTATACATCAGAAGTGTTTAAGGTTAAAGCAATTATTCGTAAATATTGGCATTTATTAGGAGTACATTCAATTTTCAATACGGGTTTGCATTTTGCATTTAGTAGGGGTCGCAATCTCAGGAATTAGTTGGTTAAAACACATCCCAGTACCTAGAGGGGAATCAACGGGTAGCCATGTTAAATTTGGCTGCTGTGTAATTTGTCAATATACAATTGAGATTTCAGTTTCTGAATATCTATCTTTACAATGGCCTTACATATTGCATCATTGTACATCCTGCATTAGTGAAGGGTACATATTGCATCATTGTACATCCTGCATTATGTGGTATTGTGCCCATGTAATATGATATACATTGGTCAAATGTCACGTAAATTCAAAATTAGGATTATAGAACATCTTTCGGCCATTAGGAGGGGCATAGTGGCTACACCCTTAGTGGAACACTGGTTGGCCAAGGGCCATCAGTTACATGACCTTCGCTGTTGTATCATAGATCAGCTTTCAGTGGTGGATGATGGGAGTTTATCATTGCATTTATTACAGAGGGAACAAAAGTTTATTTATTGTTGAAGGACTTTTGATCCTGTGGGTCTCAATGGTCCTTTAGAATGGCACTGGTTCTATTAACTGCAGGGGGTTTCCTTTTTTACATCTGTCATCGGCAGCTTTGATTTGCTTTAACACGTAGTGGTTGTTTATATATATATTCAGCAGTGGGTAGATCTGCATTCGTTTTGAATGGCGATAGCTAGTGCTGGTATGATTGAGTGAAGATGGATAGTGGTTTAGGTTAAGTGTGAATGCAGTATAGAGTAGATTTAAGGGTTTTGATTGCAGAGGGTGGCTAGTAAAATGGTTAATGGTCTTTGTTATAAAGCATATGAGGACAGACTTAAAGATCTTAATATGTATATGTTAGAGGAAAGACGGGATAGAGGAGATCTGGTAGAGACGTTAAAAACCTCTGTGGCATAAATGCTCAAGTGGCGAGCATCTTTCAGTTGAAAACAAGCTCTGCTATGAGGAATATAGGATGAGGATGAAAGGGGATAGGCTCAGGAGTAATATGCAGAAATATTTGTTTCCAGAAAATGGTAGATGCATGGAATAGTCTCCCAGTGGAGGGAGTAGAGACGAGGACAGTATCTGAATTCAAAAAAGCATGGGACAAATACTGAAGATATCTAAAGGAAAAGAAGAGACTTTAGTATTTGGTATGGAAGGGCAGACTAGATAGTCCATGTGGTCTTTTTCTGCTGTCATGTTTCTATCACTCCTTGAGTTCACTAGATCTCCTTGTAGCATGTGTATCTGTGTTTGCAGCATCACATCATTGGAATTGCCTTTTTCCACATATTCAGACCATTGGTACCCTGCTGAGCTTCGCTATGTTTTTGAACGTATTTCCCACTCTTGTTGAAAATGTTCCTCCTTTAACTTCGTATGCCAGTGTTTGTGTGCTGCTCTTGTTTATGGAAAATGAAAATCAATGGGCAGTCCCAGGAGTTTTGAAAGAGGATTTTTCTTTCACAAGAAAAAGAACAAAAATGGGTATGGAGAAAGGGGATCTCGGTAGACTTGAATTTCAGCATCTTCAGACAGTTCTGAAATTATGAAACTTTTTGCCAGTGAGAGGGACATTGGCCAAGGTTTTCAGGAAGTAAATATTAGTAGATTCATAATTGTAGTTACAAAATTAATTTTACTTTTGAGATTGGTAAAAAAAATATATTTCTAAGAATAGTTTTATGGAATCTAATTTTACTGTATTGCTACTAGTTCACTAATTTGTTTACTAGTTTGTGGCTGGATCTCTCCTTCTGCATTGTTCTTTTAAGTGCCATCGAGTCACTGTCGACTCATGGTGACCCTGTGACTAGTTGTCCTAAACTGTGTTCGGTGTTCAGTCAGGCAGCTAATTGTTGATAGAGTAGCTGCTGTTATTGCATTAATTCATCGTATTGTTTGCCTTCCTCTTTTACATTGACCTTCAACCTTACAAAGCATGAATCTTTCTCTTAAGTATCAGTCAGTCATGTCATTTGAGCTTCTAAGGAAAAGCTGAGGTTGATCTCTAGTACCAACTGATTTGTTCTTTTTGCAGTCCATGGTGTACAGATTATTCTTCGCCAGCACCATAATTCAAAGGCATCAATTTTCTTCCTGTCTGTCATCTTCACTCTCCAACTTTCGCATCTATTATGGAATGTGATTTCCTATTATCTAAACAAGGGTGAGAAGAGAGAGTTTTAATTAGTTTCTTAAATGCCTTTAGAGGAGGGTAAGGGGCAGCGTATCACAAAATTCATCACACCTACATCCTTCAATACATTTTATCGTTTTTGCAATCATCATCAGATGTACAGCTGTAACCCTACACTGTAGGAATTTAAATATAAATAGAGAAATTCAAGCAAGGCGACAGCTGCTTCTTATTATGGAACACGTGTTTCTATTTATTATTGCACTGTTTGCCTTTTTATTGTTCTGGATATTTTAGATAGACTAAATTCTGTTTTATACGAGGTATTGTCAGATCCTGTTTAGAATTTTTGGTTGCATGGAAGCTGAATTAGTACAAGTTTGAAACTTGTGAGCAGTAGTGCTGTGATTTAACAGATTATGAAGAAAAACTACTTTTTAAAAAATATCTGTATTACATTTTTAAACTATACTTTAACATTTTGTGCAAATTTCTGAACAGCATTGGTTTTCCTAAACATCTTTCTGCAATGACCTCAATTCAGGGTTGTCTACCAGAAGCTTCCTGTTAACGTTGATCCCTTGGTTCTGGTATCGGAATAAAGGGGTTTTAGCTAACTCTATCTAATCTGGATAATCAGATGGTCTTGTTAATATGTTCAATAAAAGTTATTCCTTTTAGACCTATAAAGTTTGATGGTTCAAGTTTCTTCATGGCAAGTCTCAGATATTTATGACAATCTATTGGAAAGCATGTGTATGGGATATAAGGATTTTTCAGGATGCATATTAGCCATGTTTGTGTGCAATTACCCATTTATTCTGTGACTTTAGCCCATGAGTCATGCAGCAGCCAGTCTGAAAAAGCGAAAGGAAATTTGCATGCACACAAACAATGGCTAATTGGATTTTTCTTTCATTAGAAACCTTTTTTTTTGCCATTGATTTTCAGTGTTCACTTGTATGAATCCATATATTACATAGCTGTTAAGATGTTTAAATCGGGAAAACCCTTTTGTTAAGCATTTTGATTTATTATGATGATATGAGTTTGGGCCCAATAAATTAATACTAGATCATGTGTATAATCTGGTACTCATCTAACTGCTCACGGTTAACCTATTTAGAAAATGAGACTCTCCTTATAGTCACCATTGCTCCCCTAGAAGCAAGACGGTCTCTGAAAGAGTGTAAGTGTTGAGCTAGGGTAACTTTTTTTAGTTAATAAAAAAGAGATGATTCAGAGGGAGACCAGCAAGGAGGAGGTTGCAATAGTCTAGACTGGAAGTGACTAATGAGTGGATAAGTGTCTTAGTAGTGTGTTCAGAGAGGAAGGGGTGCATTTTGCTGATGTAAAGAAACAGGTTTTAGCTATCGGTTGGATGTGTGTTGGGAAGGAGAGAGAGGAGTCAGACGACCCCAAAGTTGTGAACCGAGGAAACAGAGCATAGTAGTGTTATTTACAGAGCTTGAGAAAGGAGGAAGGGGAGAGGTGGGTGGTGGGTTTAGGGGGAAAAATAAGAAGCTTGGTTTTGGCAATGTTCAATTTCAAATGGCGGTGAGACATCCAGACAGCAATGTCAGATAGGCAGGCAGAGATCTGGGTCTGGATTGCCGGAGAGATTTCAGGTGTTGAGTGGTAGATCTGAGAGTCATCAGCGTAAAAATGGTACTGAAAACCATGGGAGGAGATGAGTGCACCGAGGGACTGGGTATAGAGAGAGAAAAGGATTGGGCCCAAAACCAGACCATAGAGCAGAGGTTCCCAACTCCAGTCCTCGGGGAACCCTAGGCCATTAGGGTTTTCAGGATTCCCACAATGAATATGCATGAGAAATATTTGCATGTTCTGCCTTCATTGTATGCAGATCTATCCTATGCATATTCATTGTGGGAATCCTGAAAACCTGACTGGCCTAGGGTTCCCTGAGGACTGGGTTGAAAACCCCTGCCCTAAAGGTACACCAACTGAGTGGCATAGCAGTAGAGGAGGATCCAACAGAACAAACGCGGAGTGCGCGATGGGAGAGATAAGAATAGAACCAGAATGGCACAGAGCCCTTAAACCAAACAAGGACAATGTGTCGAAGAGAAGGTTATGGTCAGTGGTTTCAAAAACAGCTGAAAGGTCAAGAAGGATGAGGATTGAGTAAAGGCCCATGGATTTTGCCAAGAACAGGTTGCTGGAGATTTTGGCAAGAGCTGTTTCAGTAGAATGTAAAGGACGGAAGCCAGATTGCACTGGATTCAAAAGGGCTTGAGAGGAGAGAAAGTCAAGTCAACAGCACTGAACCACACATTCAAGTAGTTTAGAAATGAAGGGGAGGAGGGAGATGGGTCAATAATTAGAAGGACAGGTAGGGTCTAGTGAAGGTTTCTGGAGGAGAGGTGTGACCATAGCATGATTGAAGCCTGCAGAAACAGTTGCAGTGGAGAATGATAGGTTGAGAATATGAGAGATTGATGAGATGACAGTGGAGGAGATGGAGCTTAGGAGATGGGTAGGAATAGGATCAGAGGAGCAGGTAGCGAGTTTGGTGGAGGAAAGAAGTGTGGTTTTCTTATCAGAGATCTTAGAAAAGGAAGAAAAGGTGGCAGAGGTTGAAGGGAAGAATTGAGAGCGAACAGGGGGAAGAGGGGATGGAGCTGATTTCATGGGGAATTGGAGTGCAATCTTGTGGAATTTGTCATGGAAATAGTCAGCCAAGGTTTGGGCAGAAAGGGAAGGAGGGGTCAGAGGCAGACACATCTTGAGGAGATAGCAAAGGTCAGAGACAAGAGTTAGTCAGGTGGACATAGTAGTCTTGCTTGCTGAGTGCTGTGGCTGACTGGAAGGAGGCAAGCATCAATTTGAAGTGTAGAAAATCAGCAAGGGTGCAGTATTTGAGCCAAATGTGCTCAGCTAAGCAGGCACAGGAACGTAGATAGTGGGTAGTTAAAGAATGCCAGGGCTGAGGAACAGAATATATATTTTATAGTGTACTGCCATTATTGGAGGCCTTTTGAAAAGTGAGAAACTACAAAAGGAAGAGGAAGCGAGATTGGAAATTTGTATGTAGAAATTATAGTTAACTGGAACAGCAGTTCATGTGTTAGGTTTGTTGTAACTTTTCCCTTTTAGTATTCCAATATATAGTTGCGTATGCAAACATACTTTTTTTTTTTTTGCTGTAAAATAGGGATAGGGGGAGATCCAAGATGGCAGTGCATGGGCGTGCGTGAGTGGCTCGTTTCCTTGATGGGAAAGAAGCGGAAGGTTAAGGGGGCTAAATAGCCTTTTCTGCCCCCCCCCCCCCCCGGCCTCCACGCCATTATCTGCTGTTGTTGGTCCTTTGGATTTCTCTGTTCTCCAGCCGGCTCAGCAACTGTCACAAGCAGGGGAGAATACCCCAGCAATGTTTGCATCGGAGTCGGGTGACTCGATGCTTAATTTGGACAGCTACTCTGTCATCCGAAAAACAGCGTTTGATGAAGTCGGCGTGCGTCCAAAATTCCCCCAAAATGCTGCAGCTCAAGGTCTCACCTGGTGAGGTGATTCCCAATAGCTGGAGAGGGGAAGCCATGGGGAGGTCAACGAAGGGACTTTTGGCCCTCCCGGAACAGCAGGTTCTTGGAGTATCCGTCGGACTGGCAGCAGAGTTGGCTGCCTTGCAGGGCCAGATGTGAGCATCGGGAGCAGTGGAAGTCTTATCCACGGCTATGGAGGAGTCTTTACCAATCTTTACTCTGCAACGGCCAGAGACTTTTACCCTGGAAACAATTTTGGTCTGCTGTTATGCAGCTGGGTGCAGCTCTTGTTCACCAGGTATTTTCTTTAACTCAGAGGGTACAAAGTAACTCTTCAGCTATTGAAGACAATTCCTCTAAGGTACTGTTACTTCAAACTTCTGTGTCTGTTGTACAAACAAAAGTTAATGAGTTGGAGGGACATTCAGATTTTTTCATAAAGAATTCTTCTGTGATTAAGGCAAAATTGGACCTTCTGAAGAATACAGCCAGGGCAGCTAACCTGAGACTTGTTAACTTTCTTAGGGCTTCACTGGTTTCACTAAGAGTGATGTTTTGATCATATCTTACTGAAGTCCTGGGTATTCCTTCAGAATCGCATCTGCCGACTGTGAAGGTTGGTTACCTTCCTTCATCTAAGAAAGTACCTGCTTCTGTGGAAACTCCAGGGTTGGGGTGAGTGAATGTTGTAGATATATCTGCTTTACTGGAGAAGTCCCAGGAAGAGCCTGTAATCCCCTCAACACTGTTAGTTACTCTGGCTTTGTTATCAGATAAGGAATGGTTAATGAAGATTTTTTTTTAAGAAATGGAATGTGTGGTTTAGAGGTCTTTTTTGGTGCTCGAGATATGCAGCGGAGGAGACTGGAATTTCTTCTCCTGTGCCCTGGAGTTCAGCATTTGGGAGCGCTCCTTTTTTTTTATTTTTATTTTTCTAAAGATCTTTGTAAGTGCTTGGTTAAATACCGGGCAGCCTCTTATGTTTTTTGTGATCCCTCCCAACTGCTAGCCTTTCTCAATACTCAGTGCTTAGAAAACCCGGTGGCGGCTACTCCTGATCCGCCATGATAATTTTGATTGTCAGTTTTTACGCCTATGTGATGATCCTAATCTTTTGTGTAATTGATTTTGTTTTTCCTTAACTTGTATCTCCACTGTTGTGGGCTAGAGTGGTGTTTATTTTTTACCTTATTATCATTGTTGATTATCCTTATTGTATTGGTTTCTGGATCATATCCCACTTTCTGTACAAGATGTATTCTTGATTATCATAGTAAATTGCATAAAGATAAAATTTAAAAAACAAAACAAAACAGGGATAGGAGTTTCTGGTTCTTATATCCTGCAAGCTGGTCGGGTTTTTATTATATTCACAATAAATATTTGTGACTTGTATTTGCATGCTCTGCCTTTGTTGTATACAAATGTATATCGTGTGCATTCGCTGCATATATCCTGAAAATCTAATCAACTTATTGCACTCCAGGGCCACAATTGTCTACCCCTGCACTGGAAAGCGAGCTATTGTGTTTTCAAAAGTAAGCTGAGCATAAAGATGTGATGGGCTGGATATGTTGTTCATCTTGGTTGTTGGAGCCTTACAGTCTATGCTAGAGGTCAGCAATGGCCAACAGGGCCCATATACTCTTTCCTAATGACGTGCTGTTTCTACCGGTATGCTGACACACACTAAATGGTTTTAAGAATTCATGTGTTTGCTTACTCAACCCCACTCCCCCCAGTACACACGTATACACACAGTAATGACTTTTGTCACATCCCCCACTCCCTGATGCCTCTTTGCCTTCCATCAAAGTAGTGATTTGAAGAGAATCCCTTAACCCCACAGAGACTGTTTGAAAAAACAATCTCAAAGGGGTTTTCCATATCATCCCTACAGTCCAGGCCAGATGCATGGGTTCTGCCCCCCAACCAGCAGGGTGGAGACTGAGCAGCTCAAAGCTTGCTGGTGGCTCCATACATAAGGAGCTGTGCATCACCAGGCCGAATATTATTTGCTCAGTCTCCAGCAGGTGGGGGACACAGCTGTGCATCTGTGCTCTCTTCAAGGTTCTTCCGGCTGACAGTGGCAGAGGTGTTGGGTTTTCTGGGAGGATCTGGGTTCTAGGAGAGCTGGGCGAAGTTCTTGAGTATTGCCATTGCTGGCTGCTTGCAAGGAGAAAGACATTTGGTGTAAGTGAAACTTGGGGAGTGAAAAAAAGACACTGCCTCCCCAGTGACTGCTTCGAGAGCAGTAGGCTGCAAACTCAGGGGCCCATTGTCCCTCCCTCCATGGAAAGTCCGTTTCCTACCCTGCAAGGGTGTGAGGAGACTTTTCAGTATGCAGACTTGTCCGTCTCAAGACATTTGAGTTTTTTTGCTCTTTCCCAGGGTCGGCACAAGAGGGAGCAGAGCGAAAGAAGAATGTCTGTGAGCAAGCCCGTGAGCGCTGCCTGAAGTGCATACAGGGGCTCCATTTCCCAGGTGGGTCTTTGCTGGCACTGCTCGGAGGAGAGCAGAGTGGTGGAGCAGTCCCTGTGCACGTCTCAGGCAGCAGGGAAAGGCAACCATGTCTCTGCAGCAACAGTGGGGACCAGATTGGATCGTGGGGATGCAGGAACAGCTCAGGGAGCTCAGCTCTCCTGGGCACCAGCAGCGAAAAAGGCAAAGAAATGCAGGGCGGGCTCGGAGCAGGCAACAGGGATTTCGGGCCTGCCCTTTTCCCCGGAATTTGTTCTACTGCTGCATCAAGTATTTTGCTTGAAGCAGAGCACTGTGGGCACCTCTCAAGCAGCTGAGGGGCACTCCTTGTGGCCCGGGGCCTTGGAACTACCCGCTTCGGGTGATAAGGAAGGGGCCTCGCTAGGGAAGAGACCGTGCCCCACAAGGAAACCTCTGGCCCAGCCTGTTTCCCCCGTATCCGTGGCCTCGGAGACTCCTGAGTCCTGGGACACGCCCTAGTGGCCCGAGGGGGAGTCTGAACACTGCCCCATGCCCAACGAGTCTGCGCTGATTAGGTTTTTCTGTAAGGAGGAGCCTCCAGTGCTTATTGCTAGCCATGAATTTGAAAGTGGGGGCGTCCTCAGAGGGGGCGGTGTTGGAGGATTGTTTGTTGCAGGGGATCAGAATGCCGGAAGATTTTTTCCCCTGTTCATAAGGCCATCAAGCAGATTATAGATGCAGAATGGGATGTTTCGGAGGCTAACTTGAGGGGCGGCAGGACATTGTCGTGCCTCTACACCCTGTCCCCAGAGAAAAAGGACTTAAGGTTCCCAAAGGTGGAACCTAGTCTCAGCAGTCACCAAAAAGATCACCATTCTGGTAGAAGGTGAAGCAGCTCTTAAGGACCCACAGGATCAGAGGTTGGAAACTATGCTGAAGCAGGCCTTTGAGGCAAATGCCATGGCCCTACAGACCTCCTTCTGTGGGGCTTATGTGGCGAGAGCCTGCTTGGGATGGGCACATGTCTTTCCAGTGGAAGGAGCTGAAACAGAGGTGGCTATGCTGGAGTCGGGAGCCGCCTACCTGGCAGATGTCTGCTATCAAGTTTTTATGGTCTCCAAGGTGATGGCTTCGACCATGACAGCATGCCACTTGCTATGGCTGCAAAGTGGTCAGCAGACTTATCTTTGAAGGTCTGCTTCTCACGCTTACCTTTTTTTGTGGCAAACGCCTATTCAGGAAAGCATTGGAGAAGCTGGTCAAGGACCTGCGGGACATCAAGGGGTTCTAGCTACCAGAAGATGGACGAAGGGGAGCTAAGTCCTCGGCTCCCAGGGGTCAGCCTAGGGATTTTCGGAGATTCTGGGCAGCATGCTTTGCCCCCTTTCAGAGGGGTCGTTTCTCCTTTCGAGGGGATCTCTCCTTTTGAGGCCAAGGTTCAGGCAGAGGTTTCTTGTCCACCTCCTTGGGCTCGTCTAGGAAATCACAATGAAGCGAGGCAGGTCTGGGGGGTGGTCGAGATCAGAGGGAGGCTCCATTCCTTTGCCTCCATCTGGACCCACATAATGCAGGACCAATGGTTCCTCGAGGTCATCCGGGAGGGATACTCCTTGGAACTGGTGCACCCTATTCCCGAGGCCTTTGTGGTGTTGCCATGCAAGTCGTAGGTGAAGAGGATGGTGGTGCGAGTGACCCTGGTCAAACTCCTCCAAATGAAGGCGGTGTGTCCGGTACCCCCAGACCAACAAGGATCTGGTCAGTACTCAATATACTTGTGATTCCCACATAATTCCCAAAAAGGAGGGGTCATTCCGGCCCATTTTAGATCCCAAGCATGTGAACAGGGTGCTGCGTGTGCCACATTTCCACATGGAAACATTGAGATCTATGATAGCCATATGGCTGGGTGAGTTTTTGACTTCCCTGGACCTTTCCGAGACGTACTTGCATATCCTGATTCGGCCAGAACATCAGCGCTTCCTGCGCTTCATGGTTCCCATGGGGTACTTTCAGTTCCAAAGCCTTGCAATTCGGTCTGGCCACGGCATCCCGGACCTTCACAAAAGTGATGGTGGCAGCCGCATTTTTGTCAGGAAGGCTTGCTGGTGCACCTGTACTTGGACGATTGGCTGATCAGAGCAAAGTCAGCCAAGTAGAGCAAAAGAGCCACAAGGAGAGTGGTTGAGTTTCTCTAGAGCTTTGGCTGGAAGGTCAACTTCGAGAAGAGCCACCTCATACCCTCTTGGCAGCTGATATACCTGGGCGTGAGTTTCGACACGGAACGGGGAATGGTTTTCCTGCCTCCGGAGAGGGTTGACAAGATGCAAGATTAGGTCTGCCAGTTCCTCCATCTCAGTTGACCCACAGCCTGGCACTATCTGCAGCTCTTGAGCTCTAGGGCAGCTACCATAGAGTTGGTGCCGTGGGCAAGGGCCCACATACGACTGCTACAATACTCGCTTCTGTCCTGTGGTCCCCGCAGTTGGATCTTCTGATGCAGTACCTCCCTTGCCGGGAGGAGGCAAGGAACAGCCTGACTTAGTGGGACTTGCTGATGCTGAAAGCAGGCATTCTGCTTGAGACTCCGGAATGGATAACTGTTTCTACTGATGCCAGTCTCAGTGGCTGGAGAGCACATTGCCAGGATATCTTTGCCCAGGGTGTTTGGACACTGGAGAAGGTACAGTGGTCGATTAATCGGCTGGAACTGAGGGCCGTGTTGCGAGCTCTCCACCAATTCGCGTCGCTCCTGGAACATCAGTCAGTTCAAGTCTTCTCAGACAACGTCACGGCGGTCACTTACATCAACCTCCAGGGATGGACAGCCAGTCCATCCCTGATGGAGGAAGCGACGCCACTCCTCTGGTGGGCGGAGAAGCATTTGTCAGCACTGGCAGCAGCACACGTGCCCGGAAGGACAACATCCAGGCTGACTTTCTAAGTCATTGCTCAGTAGACCCAGCAAAATGGACCCTGGATGAAGGGATGTTCCAGGGAATAATAAGACACTGGGGACAGCCAGTAATGGATCTAATGGCATCAGTGGACAATACCAAAGTGGCCCATTTCTTCAGTTGGCAGAGAGAGCGCATGTCAGAGGGACACGATGTGCTTTCCCTGCCCTGGCCTCAGGAGGGTCCCTTGTATGTCTTTCTACCCTGACCCCTCATAGGTCAAGAACTTCACAGGATAGAGAAACACGGGGGACTGTGATTCTCATTGTGCCAGATTGGCCTCAGAGGCCATGCTATGCAGACTTGATTCGACTCCTGATGGGCGATCCATGGAGGCTCCCCATGAAGCCTAGATCCACCTCTCTCTCCTATGTACAGGTGTAGAGAGTGTTTGAAGACTGGGACGACGGCAAGGGGACATCTGCACTGGCTGCCTCCATACCCCTGATCCTGGCCGCCTTGCAGGATGGGCTGGATAAGGGCCTGGTGCTTGTTGCCCTATGAGTGCAGATTGCTGGTTTGGCGTGCTATCAGGGGTGGATAAGAGGTCTCTTGGGTCCCATCCAAATGTGGTGTGCTTCCTGCAGGCCATCTGACAGGTCCAACTGCCTCAGAGACCAGTGTTTCTTTCTTGAGACCTGAATGTGGTCTTGGAGGCACTTGTGGGGACTCCCTTCGAGCCCTTGCAAGCAGCCTGCTAAAAGATCTCACCCTGAAGGCAGTATTTTTGGTCACCGTGTATTCGGCAAGCAGGATTTCAGAGCTGCAAACGCGCTCTTGCAGGGAACTGTTTTTGAGTTTCCATCCAAAGAAGGTAGTGCTGCAGATGGTGCCTTCCTTTCTGCCCAAGGTGGGGTCGCCCTTCCACATTAATCGCTGGAATCGCTGATCGCTGGAAGTAGCGGTATACAAATGTATGCTAAAATAAATAAATTAATTAGTCAGCCTCACCTAGCGGCGCCTGCTTGCTCTTACTGGACTTCAAATGGGTTCTGCAACATTACTTAAAGAAGATGGAGACCTTCCGACGTTCGGATCACCTGTTTGTTCTTTTTAGCGGAAGGCGTTGTGAGGAGGCGGCCTCCAAAGCCACCATTGTTTGGTGGCTGAGGGAAGTGATTACATTGGCTTATGTGTTGCACAGGAAGGCAGTTCCCTCGGGACTGCACACACATTCAACAAGGGCATAGGAGAATCCTGGGCAGAGTTAGAGTTGGTGCTTCCTGGAGAAATTTGCAAGGCAGCCACTTGGGCGTCCTTGCATGTCTTTACCAAGCATTACCAGCTGGATCTTCAGGCGTGGGAGAATGTGTTTCGAGGCCAGGGTGCTACAGGCCTGCCTCGCTGACACCGCCCAGTAGAAGGTACTGCTATGGGTACATACCATGTGTGTGTCTGGACTGTGGGGATGATATGGAAGGTGTAATTAAGCCTTACCTGCTAATTGCCTTTCGTTGAATCCCTATAGTCCAGGCCAGAATCCCCCTGGTCAAGCTCGACCGTTATCTTTTTTTCGTGAGACTTCTGTTGGCAGCTTTCATGACTCCTCTTGTCTTTAGTTCCTGCAGGGATTGTGGACTGGTTTTGTCACACCAGGGAAACAAAACAGAAAAAAAGAATTAGAGAGAAAACAGAGCGAGGAGACATGGTGCTGGTAAGGAACCCGGTTCTGTAGCTGGAATAAGAGCATGTTCCTAAGAGCTTTAGGGGCACACTCTGTTTTTCCCTTAGGGGGGCGTGTTTTTGTTTCTGCTTTGGTACTCCTGTACTGTTCAGCCTGGTGATGCACAACTCCTTATGTATGGGCATCAGCAAGCTTTAAGTTGCTCAGTCTCCACTTGCTGGTTGGGGGGGGGGGGCACAGCCCATGCATCTGGCCTGGACTGAAAGGATTCAAGAAAAGACAATTAGCAGGTAAGGCCTAATTACACCATTTTTGTCACGTTGCAAAAGCTCTTGATGGATCCTACCACATCCCATTGAACAGCCCCCGGTTGACAATGAATAATCAACCACCACCTCCGTACCCCCCATCCCAAGAGCTCTCGCATCCACTACGAATCCTACATGCCCCATGTGAATACTTACTACTGTATAATTTGTATATAGTTCTTCTCAGTTCATCCAAGTTTTTGACCACCTGTTCCATGTAAACTCAATGTACCATACTGCATTGTAGTGTGTCTGTTCTTCTGTGAACCACACTGATTATAATAGCGCGGTATATAAGAAATGTTAATAAATAAATAAATAAAATAAAGTTGTGAAGCAATATGCTTAGAAAAGTGTTACATAAAGCAAGATGGCATAAGACTTTAGTACCTCAAATCCATGCTTCAAAGGGGTTAGAATAACTAGAGGCTTATGCTTGCATGGCAGTTCACCCTAACTTTCCAGTTTTCTGTTCTCTCTGTCTTCCCCTTTCATCTACCCACATTTTTCTTTGCAATACCTTTTTCCTCCTTTAAGTTATGCCCTTTCTCCTCTTCCTCCCCCAGTTACCAGTTAAAAAGAAATTAATTTTGTAGTTATATTAATGATTGGTTTAAGACTTACATACTGCAGATCCTGTAGAATCTCCTGTGGTTTCCAGATGACACATGAAATAATCATTCCTTATCCTGCCAGACCAGTTCAGATGAGTGAGTTATGTTGTCTTGCCAGCAGGTGGAGGCAGCCTTGAGCAACTTTGTGATGTCATTACTAGGTCTATATGCTGGTGCAGCGCTGAGAGAAGACAGTATTTGCCTGCCTTCAACAGGTGACAAGGTGTTTGTGGACTAGTGCAGCTGTGCGTGACTCTCTTGGCCCACACCATGATGCTGTGGTTATTGTGATTGAGTCCAGTAAGGCCCAATGTTGCTCAAAGCATGGGTATGCCCTTGTCTCCTGGAGCTGACAGCCACCCTTTTTCTAATACTGCCACCCACAGGTGGTCTGGAGAGAAGCAGGAGGATTTCATGGGGCCTCGGGTGGGGGTGGGGGGGGGGCTGGTATGTTGGACCCAGGCTGCCCTTCCTTCTTGCTTTCCTTATCAACATGCCCCAGCTTTTTTCTAAGTCTCTTCCCCCTCCCCCCCCCCCCATTGATTTCAATGAGAAGCCTTTGGTTTTCCTGCTTTAAATAAAGCAGCTTCAAATTTAAAAAAAAAAAAGAGGCTTATTTGGCAGCTGGGTCTTCTAGGTTTGTATGGGCGTCTCATACTCAGATATCCTGACAGGCTATCTGATTCTGTTTTTGGAACTCACTTTTTGCTGATGCCTTGGTTTTTTTATCAGTATGTTTTTTTCACAATCTCTTTTTAATGGTGCCGCTGCTGTTTTCAGCCATGCAATCTGTGGTCCCTAGCGATTTTTTTTTTTTTTTACCATGGTGACTGTTTTTTTGCCCCCAGCATGGCTGTAGAGCTTTGGGCATATTTTATTCCAGCATTCTTGTGACCCCCAATGCCATTTTCAAGGCCCCAGCAGCTCTTTTTGTTCTTCTTTTCATGTTGGTGAGTGCATTGCGAGGTGGCATAGCTACTTGTCTGATGGCCCTTTGGGGCCCTCCAGTTGCCTGGCACTCTAGTGGTCATCCAGTTTGCACTGCAGCTCCTGAAACAGCTCATGAGCTGTATTCATGCAGACCAGCTTGTATAGTAGCCCCTTTGTGGGGGCCCAAGATCCGGCTTTCTATAGAGGCAACTGAAGAGGTCATGGTCCCTGCAAGATAAGTCTGAGGCAGATGAATTGGTTCCTCCAGGGGCTGGTTCGGATCCTTGTGACCCTGTTTTATACCCTTTCAGGATGGTATGGCAGCTCTGCAGTGTGGAGCCAGCATTTGGGTGGGGTTAGCTGGTGGGTCTCCTATGTGTCTGGGGAATCCGGTGTCCTGCTGCATTCATATTTCTCTCCAACCATATACAGAAGGGCATAGGCAGTTAGGGAGAAAACACCTAAACTGACCCTCTGGTCCCATGGTCCTATCTTGGCTGTTCTCTCGGCTCAAAAGTGAACAGGCTCAGGTCTCTGAGCTCCTGGGGTGGGAGTCTGGCCAACACGTGATTGTTCTGGTAGAGGGAGGTGCTGTGTGTGAGAAATCTCATTTTGGTGGGTCAAGGTCCTTAGGAAGGACTTGGAATTAGATTTCATGGAGTCTTGAGAGGTGCTAGGTACATGCTTAGAGGCTAGACTTTGGCTGAGGGTCCCGTCCTCTGTGGTAGCATTGGGGTTCCATCCAATATGGCTCTAGCCACAGGTTTTTCAAAGTGGCAGATGGTTCCCTGGATTACCTGGCATTGGTTGGGCCATTTGGTTGTTAAGCCTAGACTCCTGCCAGAGACAAGCAGGCTTGTAATGGGCTGCCAAGGTGGCTGCCACTGGTTAAATCTAGTTAGTCTCTACCAGCTCCATTGTGGTGGTGATATTGGCTAATTAATAGGGTGCATTTGCCATAGTCAATGAATCCTTGTTCCGATCTATGGAAGAGCAGTTTCCCTTAAGGTTCACTTTTTCTCTGAAGGGGGAAGGGGGGAAGAGGAGCTCATTCACTGAAACCCCTGGAAAGACCACTCTTGAAGGGCAAAAGGGCCTTGTATGGCCGTGCATAGATCCTCAAAATGCCCTCTGCTACAGGGGCCTCTGTGGTGGTAGGGGCGGTGTGGGCAATGTCCATAGGCACCTCATATAAGAGCCATACCCATAATCTACCTCTACCTGCCAAATTGTGGTCACTTTTCCTGCAGTTCAGGGCAAAACCAGCCTTGTCCACTTCATTGCTACTGCTTCTTCCTGGGACCTGTCACTTACAGACCATGGCATCAGCAAAAAGCACAAAACAGGCATTGGAACATTGACTCACTGTGCTCTACTGCTAGCTCTGCCAGTTCTGCTCCCTCTGCATATACTTCCTATTGTTAAGGGGACTGGACCAGCACAGCTAGCAGCGACTGCACAGATTGAATCAACGTTCCTGGCCTCTGCCTATTTTTTGTTTTTTGCTGCTGCCATGGCCCTGCTGGTGATAAGTCCTGCTGGGAAGGAGGGGGGGGGAGGAAGAAGGGTGTTGAAGAACATGAAATCCTGGGCAGGGAGGTAAAAGGAGATATGGTGTCTTGAGGTGGGGATGGTTAAGGACAGGTGGGGGTAAAGGAAGATACTTTGAGGGGGGGAGGAGAGAGTTGCAGGATTGGGAATGGGAAAGGAAAGGGAACAGGGTGTCTTGGGTGGACACAAGAGGAGGAGGTGTACAGTGAACAAGGAGATATGCCCTGCTTTGGGGATGAGGAAAGGAAGGCCAGGGACACTTATGGCGGATGCTGGGAGCAGAGTGGATGAATAGGGAGACTGAGGAACTCTGGGAGAGCAGAGGGACAGGGTAGATGTTGGACAAGGGTGGGGATAGGAAGACATTGTAATGCTATACAAAGGTGGAGGGCAGCAGAGAAGAGATGCTGAATGGAAAGGAGGTAGAAAGACAGAACAGATACTGTATTAAAATGGGGTGGAAAGAGAGAACAGGAGATGCTGGATAGAAGGGGTGTGGAGAGAAGATACTGGGGCCGTGAGAAAAGGGAGAGTTAGTGAAAGATGGGAATAAAAGGAAGGAAATGGAAAGCTGTAGGTAGATGTAGGTAAAAGAGGGAAATTGAGGTCAATCTATTCAAAACTCAGCTGCACGACTAATCTTTTTTATTCATTAGAACTTATATACCGCCACTTCCAAAGATCAGTGGTGGTTTACAGAGAACAAAACTGGAAATTACATTATAACTTTGAAAAACTTATTTGCAGAACAAAGCAAGATAGTACATCTTAACAATCTCCATAACTATGTACAATATGGAGATGTTGTATGGCATATGTGAAGGTGCGTGAAAGGGAGGGGATGGGGACGCAAGGGCTATCAAGGGGGGGTGGGAGGTTTGGGGGAGATTTGTTATTGGTGGAGGGGCCATAGTACTCAACAAATAGGTGGGTTTTGAGCTCTTTCCAGAAAGTTTGGAGGTCTTTGATGGCTCTGAGGTTGTCTGGTAATGCATTCCAAATGGAAGGGGCTACATAAGAGAAGGCTCTATTGCTGACAGTTTTGTTGGCATTGCGGATGTGGGTGGGGATTATTAGTGTATATTCCGCCAATGTTGCTATGCTCATGTCCACCCCTCTTCTCAAGTCACTTCATTGGTTCCCTATCCGTTTCTGTATCCAGTTCAAACTTCTACTACTGACATATAAGTGCCTTTATTCGACTGTGTCTCACTACTTTTCCTCTTATCTCTCCCTACGCTCCTTCTTGGGAACTCCATTCTTCTGGCAGATCCCTTCTATCTGTGCCCTTCTCTTCCACTGCTAGTTCTACCTCACTGCTCCTTATGCCTAGAACAAACTACTTCAGTCAGTACATCAAGCTCCAACTGTGGCCCTGTTCAAATCCAGGTTAAAAACTCACTTATTTGAGACTGCTTTTGGATCCTGATCTCCCTAGTCTCCTGCCCACCACCTGTGCGTTTCCTTACCATTCCCCTAGATTTATCCTAGTTCCCAGTGATGTTGTCTGTGTTGACTAGACTGTAAGCTCTAATGAGCATGGGCAGTCTCTCGCATGTCTCTGTACAGCGCTACGTACACCTTGTAGAACTATACAAATAAGTAGCAGTAGACTGGAGAGGAAGAATGAATGAAATTCGAAAGATAGAGAGGCAGAAAATAAATGGAAGAAAGCCAAAAGTAAAGCTCTGTGTTGGAGATGAATGTAGTGGAGGAAGTGAAGAAGACAGAGGGAGAGAGAACAATGGCAAATAGACAACGGCCCCTGGAAAGGGGGAGATAAGGGAAGCAGAGAAAAGCAGAAGTCATAGACCAAGGTGAGGAGGAAAATTAAATAGCCACACAACAAAGGTAGAAAAAAATCATTCTCTTTTTAATTTAGTTGGACTGTGTCAGTTTTATATTTTGCACAATACAGGAGGAAATGCATCATTTGTCTGTCTCTGGTGCTGCGCTGCATGAAGAGTCTGGCTTCTGGGGGTTTGAATTTAATTTTTGTCTACATTTTTCTGTTCTTAGCTTGTGGTCTATCTGAGATCCCTGTGTGTGAAGGAGGCCATATATTCTATTAGCACTGATCTGCACAGACATTCAATCTGTACTAATCTGGCTTGTTTAGTTTTCCCAATCAGTGTATTGATGATCTAGTGGCCCCTGTAATGTTTGTAGTGCTGCCTTTTCCTATGTAGGACCCTTAGTGTGTGACGCCCGGAAGTTAGCGCTTTTATGATATAGTAGAATCGCTCTATAAATCCTGAATGACCTTTGTAGGGTTTTGTATTTCTTCACAATATGCCTAGTACTAGATTTTGGATTTGGATTTAGCTCACATCTCCCTTAGAAATAGCTTAAGGCAAGTTCCATTCAGGGACAGTAGGTATTTTGTACCTCAGGCAATGGAGGGTTAAGTGACTTGCACAAACTCACTAGGTGTGTCAGTGGAATTTGAACCCTGCTTACCTGGTTCTCAGCTTTAATGACAGCTCATATATGTTTAGTTGATTGTTGAATTACTAAAAGCAGATCTGAAAGTTAGTGGCCATTTAGCAACCTACCAAAAAATCTTATAGGCATATCATTTTATGGTTGCTAGTAATCGCAGATTTTCTGTTCCAATGCTGCGGAACACTGTCGTTCATTACTATCAAGAAGATGCTGGGCTGGGGGGCTAGGGCTGACTGGTAGCCAAATATGAAAGTACCTGCATGTATTTCCAGAATTCTGCAAATACTGTTCTGTTTAATATCTTGTATTATTTTGGTGCATTACTTTGGGAGTTTTGGGCACATAATTCCCTTGAGTGTATTCGGTGTATACATTACCATCACTAACACAGAGGTACCAGAGAGGAGGCAACTGCTACAGCTACACCAGAGCCACACAATTGAGACATCTTTCCCTGTTAACATAGGTGTTGCCCCCACCCCAAGGATTTTAATTTGCCCCCCCCCTACTCCCGCTCCAGTCCTGACCTAGTCCTGTTCAATTTTGTTTCCCAAACAGCTGAGTCACCAATCGCCTATGGAAGAGCCTTTGCCATTCTCTAGTTATCTCCTGGGCTTCTTGTGGAAGTCCATAATTCCTTTCTGAAGAATACTCTCCATGTTCCTATCTGGGAGCAATCTTAGCTATTTTTCCACTTCTTTATCCTGGGCTGCCATTTTCACTTTTTTGCCCTGCCTTTTGCATCATCTTGTATCATCTTTTTGCATCTTCTTGAAGGCCATGGTGGTGATGGCAGCATTTCCTGCACAAGAAAGGAATCTGAGTTCTCCTGTACCTGGTTGACTGGTTGGTTGTCCGATTCCATGGAGTATTCCAGAGCAGACATGACCCAGGTGATCTGGTGGTTGGAAAAATTGGGAACTACAACAAATGCAGCCTAGTTCCCTCTCAGGCTTGAAGTATCTGAGTGCCTGCTTCAACACTCGAGCAGAGTGTTTTTCACCCTGGAAAGTTTGAACAAGCTGCAGCTCAGGGATTTTTACTCTTGGTCCCAAGGCCTGAGAACTGCCTATCTGCAGCTCCTGAGGTCAATGGCATCAATCCTGGAACTTGTCAACAAAATGCCATAGCAGTAGAGCAGTCAGTGTTGTTCAGGCCCGGTGTTAGGCTGTGGAAAAGGGCCCTATTTTGGAGGTACAACAATGGGGGATACTTATTTAAAAAATTGTGTTTTCTGCATCTAGCAGCAGGAGAGTCTGCCACATACCATGGACCATGGTTATACCAGGGTAGTTTGGGCAGGTTTGGATTGGGGCGCTGGGAGCAGGCAGAGTGGGCTGGGGAGTCCCAGGAATAAAAAATCAGGTGGGGAAGGGAGTTTAGCAACAGTCTGGTGGGGGGGACCCATTCTCAAAAGCTTGCCCTGGGCCCCATAAAGGATTAAAGTGGCCCTGGTTGAAGATTCTGTAAGGTCTCCAATTCGAGCCACTTCGGAAGGCCTCTTTCAAAGATCTCACCCTGAAGATGGCAATTCCTGGTGGGCTGTTGCATCTGCCCAGAGGGTGTTGGAGCTACAGGCCTTGTCTTGTAGTGAGGCTTTTATAGTCATTTTGATGGCACCTATCTCTGAGGACCATGCCATTCTTTCTCCCCAAGTTGCCGTCTTCCTTTCATTTTTATTAAACTGCGATCCTGCCCTCCTCCTTAGAGGGGGGGGGGGGACCTTTGGACAGACCCATCTCTATATCTTTTGTATGTGAGGAGAGCATTATGGAAGAATCTGGTGATGACCAATTCCTTCTGTAGGTTGGACCATCTTTGTTCTATTCAGTGGTCCGAGGGAAGGGCAGGCAGAGGCCAAGTCCTTGATTGCCTGCTAGATTAAAGAGGCTATTAGTTCAGCGTACCTTCTGTATGGGAAATATATGCTTGATAGAGTCAGAGCTCGTTACACTAGGGCACAAGCTGTCTCCTGGGTGGAGTCCACCTTGGTGTCCCCAGAAGACATCTGTAAGGTGGCTGCCTGGTCATCTCTGAGCACCTTTTGTGAACCATTACAATTGGCATGTGGGAGCTGGAGTGGATGGTGTTCTGTCCAAGCATTGTCTTCCTCCACCCTGGCTCCTGACTGCTTGATACTTCCCATTCATCTGGACCAGTCTAGCAAGATAAAGAAGGAGAAATCTTTCTATATCTGCTAATTTCCTTGAATCCTGTTTTTTTCTGAGTTTAGTCTTGCTTTCTGCTTGGAAGTGTTAGGTTGACTTCTCTCAGTGCCACACTAGTGTATATGCAAGTGATGACTGCAGTCCATTTGTCTGGACTGGCCTGGTAGGAATCAATTGGCTATCTATTAAAACAATGTGTATCGCCCTTGTAATGCAATTTGTGCCTTTTGAGTCAATGCTGACTCCTGGCGACCTAGCAGCACCTGGGTTTTCTTGGCAGTGTGACTGGAAGTAGATTGCCAAGCTTTTCTTGCGAGGCAATGAAGGATTAAGTGACTTGCCCAAGGCCACAAGGAGTGCTAGTGGGAATCGAACCCTGGTCTCTTGGTTACTATGCCAGTGCTGTAACCATTAGGCTACTCCTATCACCCTTGTCATTCAGACAAAAAGCATGTCACTACCTTACCACCAATCCCGCGTTCCTACAGCTGTTTTATCAAAAGTTCCTAATTCACCATATCAAATTGAGCACCAAGGTCCAACAACACTGACACAGAATAAATCCCTCTATCCAGATAAAACCTAAAATCGTTTAGTCTCTGTACTGTGAAAATGTCTGAACCAAAACTACCGATCAGCTAAAATTCTGTGATCCTCCAATACTCTTGCAACTGAATCAACACACCCTTTTCTAATAACTTTGAAAGAAAAGGCATTGGGAACCTGTCAATAGTGTTCACTTTTACTGGTATTCAAATTTCTCCTCTTTAACAATGGTCTTATCACAGATCTAAAAAACAATTGTCGGACAATCCCTTGCCACAGAGAGTCATTTGCCTTTTTACACTAAGAATAAATACTACATTCAATGTTTCACTATAATCAACCTAATCAGAAAAGGATCCAATACTGAAGTAGGCAACTGAATAGTCCCTAAATTATACAAAACCAAAATATATCATTAATTCATTTCCACCCACTTCTCCCTACTACACCCAACCATTTCAATCTACCAAAAACCTATCCTGCAATATACCAATTTTTGCATGCAAATATTCTGCCATTACTTCACAGTCCAACTTGCACTTCAAGAACAACCCTCAAGATGGCTCCACAAGGGTACGCACCACCCTAAAAATTTCCACCACCCAATTCTCCACCTTGGCAATCACATTACAAAAAAAATATTGTTTAGCCTTCACAATTTCTGCCATATAATTAAACATATAACTCCAATAGGCTTGCATACTTTCCTTTGACTGGGTTCTTCTCCAACTCTCGCTCTCTTCATTGCAAATCCCTTTTCAATTGCTACAGTCTCTCTGTATAATACCTTGGAGAAACCCTTCCCTCCTTTATTAATGACTGTCTTTAATGGAACCAAACCCTGCACAAGGCTTAGCTTAAACCGAAAACATATCTAAACATATATTTGGCTAAAAAGAACGCCCTGTCCATATATGCAAAGTTGTTGACAGTAGTGTGGGTGTCAAAATTGGATAGTCCATTATAATGCTGTCCTTGCACCACTGGTCATCTGCAGGATATATTGGTGAGTCTGGGAGTATGTTTTGACCCTCTGTTTCTTTAATACCACAGCTTTTTTGAGTGGTCAGTAGCTGTTTAAAGCAAATCTGTCTGCTGTGTGGCCTAACCCAAGAGGATTAGATTTTATTGGTTCTGTCAACTGCGATCGGTTGGATTATTGGAAACTTTTTGTTCTTTGGCCTCTCCCAGATTATTGTAAGACATATGCAACTAGTACAAAATACGCTAGTGAAGCTTCTCTTAGTGGGTAAGCCTTGGAATTTTGCAACCCCGTTACTACAGAAGCTTCATTGCTTGCTGGTATGGATCAGGATCCAGTCAAGATGTTCTGCTCTACAGTGCAGTTTATAGAAACGTACAGATTGAAGTGATATTCTCCTGATAGGTTCCTTCAGTCATCGCAGAAGGAGTTGTTGCATGTAACACCTTTGGCAACAACTCATTTGACCTGGCTGCAGAACAGTGTGTTCTACTATAAAGGGCCTATCCTATGGCACAAGCTCCCCAAGGCTTTGCGCTAGGAGCTTAGTTATCTTGTTTTCGGAAGCAGTTTAAGGCCTGGGTACAGAAACTGGGATATAATAAGCAGAATCAAGAAAAGAAGAAAACCAAATTACAGGAAAAATAATACTCAATCCCACTCTAGCCCACAAAGGAAAGGATCCAAGAACAGGAAAATCACCCATACCAAAACCTAAAGGAAAAATAGCACAGGCATGAACAACCAGCATCGCATAAATTGACAATGGATCAGAAGGAGGCCCTTCCAAGGCTTCCAAACGGTGGGAGTTCAAGAAGGTCAGCAGTTGAGAGGGCTCAAAAAATACATAGGAACATGTTCGATATTTAATCAAGCATTTACAAGGATACTTAAGGAAAAAGAGACCTCTCAACTGCTGTACACCAGGACGTAGGAGGAGAAACTCTCGCCTCCTTTCCTGAGTTTCACAAGCAAGATCTCGGTACATTCGAACCAATAAACCCTTAAAATGAACATTTCTCTTTTTAAAAAAGATCTTCATTAACCAATCTTTATCTGATAATAAAGCTAAAGTAATCAAAAGTGTAACAGGTTTAACTTCATTGTCTAAAGATTTCTCCAGAATTCCACTAATATTAAGAATATCAACTTGACCCAACTCTGGAACATCACTCTTTACCACCTCCTTCTTAGAGGAGGGAAGGTAGTAAACCCTCACTAACAGTGGATGAGTTTCAGGAGGAATACCTAATATATCAGTCAAGTAACTGCAAAGCATATCTCTAGGAGGTACAAGTGCAGCCCGAGGAAAATTCACCAGCCGTAAATTTGCAGCTCTACTGAGTTCTTCAAAGCCTCCAACTTAATTTTAATGGAAGATGATTCCTTAATATGACAATCGTACCGCTCCTTCCACGTAGCTAGCAACTTGAGCTTGAACCATAGCTACTGAAGATTGAAGTAACAGTACCTTCGCAGAAGATTCTTCCATAGCCTCTGCATGTTAAACTTTCTGAGACAACGAAGTCACCTGTGGTAACAAAGCAGACCCCAGCTGTACAATAGCATTCCAAATCGATTCCAACGTGAAAGTCTTAAGTCATTGAAAAGTAAAGGCAGAAAGACTCCTCCATTGCCCCAGAATGACACTCTTGTTCTCCCGACGACAAAGCCCGACTCTGTAGGACAGTCGCAGCCACTGCCCGGTCTCCAACCACCAGCACGGGATGTGCTACACAAATCTGCTGATCTGGAGAGAGCACTGCTCCCTCTACTGGAGATCCCAGGAAAGCCCCTCAGCTGCTGGCAACAATGTGGCTCATCCGGGGACTCCTGAATGCAAGGCTCCTTCACCGCACGCTGCGAAACAGGGGAGACAGAGTCACTGCCTGAAGTCAGCTCCAAGCCACCTGACTCTGGAGCCAACACAGCCGGGCTGTACTCCCCTGTTTGAGCTGGTTGCTGAGCGGACCGGAGAAGAAACGCATCAAGCGGTCTGAAGGCCTGAGGCAATGGAGTGGAGGTCAACCAGCTCCCTTTCCCTTAAACTTCCTTCCCATCAGGAAAATGCAGACAGCTCAACCGTGCCTGCAATCCGCCATCTTGGATCTTCATAAGACAAGTCTGTTTATTATGGTTTTTGAAAGTTTGCTGTGTTGTGTAATATGTTCTTCTGGTTTTATGTAATTCACTGGTTATATGGTGGTTACTGGTGTTATATAAACTGAATAAATTGAATTTTGAATTGATACCATAAATTTATAAGAATAAAAAAAAATCTACCATAACTTTTTTTTTAAACCAGAAATTATAAACTAGCCAGAACTAGTTCATAATTTTCTATTAAGTGGCTTTTGGTCTGAGATTAGATAAAGTGATCCAATAAAATTGAGGTATTAATAATGGAGGCTGATATTCCATAAACAAAAGGCTGAGCATTTAAGTTAGGCATTTGTTTCCAAATCATCTTTCTTGCCAAGTTTTTCCAAACCAAGTTTTCAGCCAGAGTAGGGTGCACAGGCCAAAATACTGTAGCCATGTGCTTTATAGGGCTCTAAAGCCCCGTGGTTTCAGTCTTGCCTCTAAATTTTAAAGATTCTTGTTCTATTGAATTTGTTGTTCCAATGTCTGATAGGTACAAGAGAGGACAGCACGCATCATGAGAAAGTAAATAAGTTGGTGCTAGAACCACAGAGCAGAGAGTAGAATACAATGGTAATATCACAGTGGCCAGCAGTACTCAACCCTGGGATACAGACTGGCAGCTGGAAGAGAGCCACTATTGGGACAATCCTGCAAAGAGAAATAACGGTGCATACTGTCGGGTTGGCAATGAGACAGACAACAGCTGAAAATATCAGACTTGGGTGTGTTGAAATCAGGGTCTAAGAATGAGACTGGCACTTCTCCCACATGTTCTCTTAGCGGCAGTACACTTTCTTTCCTTGTAGTATTCTCGGGTACTTCGACATGAAACTTTACCTCTTGAATGCAAGCCAAGTAATTACCTTGAATTGGATTTACAAGAAGCTTTAACAGAAGTTGACCTCATTTCTTTTGACATCTAGGTCACTGGATAGAACAGAGAGGCTGCCCAAAATAAATAGGGTGAGCAATATAGCTTCATGTCCAGGGGAACCAGCTGTGCCAGTTGGTTTTACCCCTTTGCATGCATGAACATGCAGGTCTCATTTCTCTGACTTCCCTAAGGAAAAGCAGAAGTTGCAGCTCCTTGCTTGCAGCAGGGTAAATCCAGGGCTGACTCAAGCTCGTCCCCTAGAACATGGAGCTAGATGGTCACCTACCGATTAATAAGAGGGGAGAAGGGTTTAAGTTAATTCAGAGGAAAATGCCTGGAACAAGTACTTGCAATATAGAATGCTACAGACTGAGACTGCCCTAATCACTTTAGCAAATTCTCTTTTTTTGAGGAGGGGTAATTAAAGTGGGTAAGTTGCTAGTTGGGAGGTCAATTTTAGTGAGATTTCAATTTGAAGCTGTCGGTATTGAAAGTTTTATTTTTTTCTCTGATAGCTGTTAAGCTGGAAGGTCATCTGAAGAGCACACTTGCCTGGCGGTCAGATTTTTTGCCCTTCCTCTGGGTTCAGATGATTGAAACAAAGCTGATATTTTCAAGCATGGAATGTGGGACAATTTCAGTGAAACCAGTTCTTTAATTGGATGTACCCTCCTCTTTGATAAGTAGAGGTGACAGTATGAATGCTACCTTTTAATATAGGTTCAGTTTGCATTTGTCATAAGAGGTTTTATGTCTGGGGGAATATAGAATTTGCACAGAATTGCCCTCCAGACTTGCACAGGGAGTAGAAGGCTTCAGAGACTGCAGTGGCAGTGGTGGCTCACGTGGGTGCCCCCTCTTTCTGGCAGCACATACCTTAACTTGCCTTCTCCCTGCTGCACCAATTGGCATTTTATCCATGTCTCTTCCTCCTGGCCTCCTGACTCTGCCTGTTAATTATAGTTTATTAATTAGTTTGATATACCTTTCAAGGGTTCCTCAAAGCTTTAAACCATGTGGGATTTTTATTTATTTATTTATTTAACAGTATTTCTAAACCGCCTTATCTTAATAATCAAGGTGGTATCACGGCAAACAATCAGGTCAGGTGAGTGTGTTATACATGCAGTGGGGGGAGATTGAGTGTGTGTCGTGTTGTGTTAGATTGGTATGAGCTATTTACAGAGTGGGCTATATACAGTGGTGCAAAAACAAATTCCATGCATACATTGGTTAGGCGGGATCATGCGCTGTTGTTCATTCTCTGAAGTTATGTGATGTGTCCATAGTGTTCTATGAACAGTATGGTTTTTAGCTGTTTTCTGAAGTCTTTTAGGTCTGTAGCGGCCCTCAAGTCGTCTGGGAGTTTGTTCCATATTGTTGGAGCGGCCATTGAGAGTGCTCTGTCTGTTGTGTCCTTGCGTGTGTGTTTGTATTCACTGGGGGTGCTGACTCTGTTGTGGGTTTGTTTTCTTCTGGGACGCGTACTGGTGTCTGATTGTATGAGTGTGTGTAGGCTGTTGGCTGATGTGTGGTGTTTGATCTTGAATATGTTTATGATAGTTTTGTATTTGATGCGTGCACCGATTGGAAGCCAGTGTAAGTCCTTTAAGGTGGGTGTGATGTGCTCCTGTCTTGCCGTTCCTGTTATGATTCGTGCAGCAGTGTTTTGTGCTAGTTGTAGAGGTTTGAGGGCTTGTTTCGGTAGGCCGAGGTATATCGGATTGCAGAAGTCCAGTAGTGGGGTTATCAGTGCTTGACAGACGGTACGGAAGTGTTCCGGGGCAAGGAGCGGCTTTAGTCTCCTGATGATTCGCATCTTGTAGTAGGCTTTTTGGGTTGTTTTGTCTATGTGTGGTTTGAGATTGAGTTTATTGTCCAGAGTAACTCCGAGGTATCTCACTTCTGATCTTATTGGTATAGTGGTGCTTTGTATCTTTAAATTTGGTGGGTGTTTGAAGCCTTGGTTCCGGGTGATGATTAGGGCTTCGGTCTTGTTGTAGTTTATTGCTAGGTTGTTGTTTTGACACCAACTCTCCATTTGGGTGAGGCAGTCTGTTATCTTAGAGAAGTCCGGGTTGTTGATTGATATCGGGGTGTAAATCATTATGTCGTCTGCATATATTGTGTATTGAATGTTGTTCTTTTTCATGATATTGCAAATTGGTTGTATGTAGATGTTAAATAGGAGAGCTGAGAGTGCGGATCCTTGAGGTACTCCTTGTTGGACGTTTATGGGTCGGGAGGTGTTGTGTCCTGACTTGACCTGTAGCTGTCTTTCGGTTAGGTACGAGTGGAACCACTTCAATGTGATACCATGCAGCTTCATGATTCAAATTCAGCAATCGCCCTTGAGGAAGAGACCCACTGTGCCGTTGCTCTCCTCGAGCCAATCTGTGTGGCAGGGAGGAGTGAGCAAGCTGGGGGTGTCTGTGATGAGGTAGAGGAAGGTTGGAAAAGGAGTTGGAGAGTGAGAGTGCATGCCGGGGGGATTTGAGAAACAAAGCAGATGTGGGCGGGTGAAAGGGGTTGTACTAAGGGGATAGAAAAAAAGCGGGGTGCGGGTGCCTGATGGGAGGGTGGTGATTGAGGTTTGGATATATGTACATGGCAGTGGTGAAGAAAGCGAGAGAGATGGGGGATGGGGAAAAACTAGCTTCTTGTTGAGTGGGGATAGAGCAGAGGTAGAGGGCAGTGAAAGCTGAGGGGGGTTGCTAGAGTAAAGAGAAAAGGGGATCAGAGAGGGAGAGAAAGCTGGTGGAAGAAAGAGAGTTGTAGGTCTTGCTATTGGGAGGATTAGAGAGAAATGGGATAAAGAAAGAGGGAACGAGCTGGGGGGCAGCAGGAGAAAGCTGGGGCATGTTCATCTTGGAGGGGAGCAGAGAAAGTTATGGGTTGACTTTGATGGTGTAAGGAGAGAGAGTAAGCTTTAGAGAGGGAGAAAGCTAAGGGGAGTCAAGTGTGGGGTTGGGAGTAGATGAGACTTTGATGGGGAAATTCTGCACCAAAACATTAGAAATAAAGAATGCAGAATTTTAGGGGGGGGGGGGGGGGTTCGTGCAGAATTCCACCAGATGTAAAGCTTTGGGTGGGTATGCATGGAACAAGCCTGTCCCCATTAGCTGTCTTATCTCTTTGCCTTCATTTCCCCATCAGCCTCCCTTTCTTTCTCCCCCCTCTCCCCGTTCAACCAGTCCCTCACCTGCAGTCTCTCACCCTAGTCAGTTCTTACCCATCTCTTTCTGCCTCATAGCTAATCCCCATTAGCACCTCTTCCCCCCCCCCTCCCTTTTCTGTGCCCTGAGGACCAACTGTAATGGTCTCACAAATTCCTAGGAGTCTGTAGACCACAGGTTTGGAACCACTGCTTGTACACAAGACTTGAACAAATTTCCCAAGCAAGAATAAAAAGGTTGGTACCATACGCATCCAGAGCACAGCTTAATTTAGCCTGGAAAGGTTAAAACAGCTCTGTACTCTTAGTTCCTGAAGGGAGGGGGTGCCTAGAAAACTGTTGGGGATGATTTGGAGTTCCTGATAAGGGATGCACATAATCATAAAAGTTGGAAATCTCTAGTGTACAGTATATGCTGCACAAGGGCCTTCTGTGATGCCATGACATTTTGTGGTATAACTAAAACTTGTTAGCTTGATTATTGTTGGCATTAAAGCGAGTGGTAGACAGACAAGAGTTTAATGTACAATGAATGAGTGGATTTATTTATAGCAATCCTTGTTTCACATTACAAAAGAGACAATTGTACCAGGACTGAAGGCTGTGCTACGAGAATAATTGTAGGCTAAGCACTTCCAATCTGCAGAAGAGAATGTAAAGAGTTTGTTTAAAGATGTGCATGTCTTAGAGAACAGATTATAATATTGAGTATTTGTTTCTGAAAAAGATTTATCAAGACATAGGAAAGAAATACATCTTACAATATTATTTATTTATTTGTGTTTTCTATATTGCCTTATCAATCAAAGCCATTTACAGAGAATAAAAACATTTTACATGAAACAAAATAAAGGTGAATAAACTTACAGGTAACAAGTTATAACATGAGAGATCTAAAGAGAGAAGTAACTGAAAGGTAACTAACTTATATAAAGCCTTTATAAAGTCATGTTACTGAAATGTTAAAAAATCATAGGTGTAATCTTGTTATATTACTAAAAAGTTATATTACGGAAATAATGAGAAAATCATGGAAGTATTAAGAAATCATTAACAAATATTAAGCTGCATTGAGGCCATTGGACTGCTATGTTAATATGGAGTAAGTGACAACTACTTCCATTAAACATGATGATGATGATGTATTAAAAATGTCACACTCTGATGAAGTTAACCTACAGTAACGTCTACATGTTAGAAGGATTTTATTTCATTTGGGCCAATTTCTACTCTGGTCAAGGTTTTATCATTCAGATGATATCCTCTTTAAATAGCTTGGCTTTTTATATATTCATCACAAACTTCTAGTATTTTAAAGAACATGATACTGCTAACTACAGATCCCTAAAGCTAGAGTTACTGATCTGTGATTTAGAGCAGGGAAAACATACTGGCCAAACAAATTGTGAAGGCTTCAAGACTTGTAAATGTCGCAAGCATTTTGTTGGTGCAACTAATGGTCAGCTCGGTGTATTTTGAACAGAGCTATTACTGACTATTTGAAAACACCAGACAGCAGCACATACAGTTTTGACAGCACAAAGCTGAGAATAAAGCTCTGTTTGTGAATGTCCACAAATTTCAATAGACTTTTGAGAAGTTTTTGAATATTAAATTCACGGTACCTAGAAAGTGCACATGCATCAGATCTCACCGACTCTCCTCTATGCTTCTGCAGAATTCTATTTAGTATTTTGATAATCTGATATTTGCCTGTGCTTTAGATCAGACAGTGTACGAAGATGCAAGGGCACATCTGGAAAATGCAGGATGACCCTTTAGGCTTTAGAACTAGGGAGGAGTTGACTCGGGGTAGTTTCTCCAAATGGGTTAGTTTTGCACATATGACAGTCATGAATCTCACTTACAAGCCAGGGTATGTGGAGCTGGTTATGTGTGGACTGCCATGAGCAATTAATTCTGGTACAACTGGAAGTCAGTGATGTCAATATTTCCTCTATAACTGCAAATGTTTTTTCACCAGATGTTTGCAGGTATTTTTGGTAGCTTCTTTATTTTACAGGATATATCTATTATAAGGATTCTTTTGTGTACTGAATGTCTACACCTTCAGTATCACTGTGCGCCATCTAGTGTGCATCAGATCAGCAGACCAACGTAACAACATTTGTGTGTGTGTGTGCATTCATTTATATTTTAGCGCAGGTTCCTGGATTCCTAATAATTTTCCTTTGTTAAGGCCTTCTTTTTAAAAGGCGGAAAGGTAGAATTGCATAATTCAGATTTCTATTGATAGTCGATTTTAATGTATAATCACAAATAAAGGGAACTAAGGAAACTGGCTCTTGCCTTTGTTAGACTGATTGATTGTGTACTCTTATTTGTGTGAAGCTATAAAAAATATTTGTCAATCTTCAGGAACAAGCAGGAATGAGTCTTCACATATGGGTACGTCGGTACCGACGGAGTCTGCGTGGGAATGCTCCCCAGCGTCCAATCAGAACGCTTTTGGGAACATCCCAACACGCCTGCATGCTGCCTTCCCGCCTTTCTCAACTGCCTCTCCTCAGTTTTCATTTTTCCGCGGAGCCGGCAGGACGTCGTCCTGTCACCGCAGAAAATTCTTCCTTTATTTTTGTTTTTTCTTGTGATCGCATCTACCTTCCCTCGACGCACTGGTACCGCCAGTGTTTTCTTTTTCTTTTTTTCTACAAATATTTCCTTTTGTAGGAAATTTTTTCCTGTTTAGTGCCTGACAGGTTTCGGCCTGCTAGGCCTCTCCACTTTCCCTTATGGAAATGCTAGCCACTAGAATGTGTTTTAACTGTGGCGCTACCAGGTTAGTTTTAGAACCCATAATTGGTGTCTTCCATGTTTGGGACCTGAACACCATCCGCTGGAGTGTCCTTCCTGCACTACTATTTCTGCAAGAAGTTTTCAGCATCGAGCTCAACTCGATACGCCATTCCCCTCAGACCTGAGGGTACCAGATACATCTTCTTTTTCACAGGATCAGGTAAACAAACAAAAGTCTGTAAAGACTAGCCAGTCCTCGGGTAGTAGATCTCACGTACATCATAGAGATGCCTTTGGGCTTGCCCCCAAGGACATATTGGCTTTAAAACCCCAGCGGGAGGCTTCTGTCTCCAAAGTATTAACGGGGTTTCAGGTTGTTCCCGGGGTTTTTACCTCGGTGAACATACCTGAGCCATGCCCGGTGGTGGTATCCGCTTTGAGCGGTGCTGGTACCCCGGCATCGGCAATGGTGCTGGATGAAACATTCCACACCAATGATCGCAGTCAAGCGCTCTCGGTATCTTCGCTGCCGCTAGAGCCGCTACCGACAGATCTTCCCACATTAGCCCCGGTACCGATGCTGGTATCTACGTCGGTGCCCTCCAGATATGCATCGATAGACTCGCTTCTTTCAATGCCGAGTCTAGAATCGATCTCTAGTCTGGATGACTGGGTACCGACTCGCCTCGGTACCAACTTCAGACGGTACCAAAGACATTCTACCGATGATCAAGGTCTGCCACATTCGGTTACCTCGGTACCGATAGTGCCGTCAGACTGATCTTCATATATCGGTGTCACCGACGGTACCGATACCGGTATCCATATCAACATCGGTATCGGTACCTCCCATGCTCCTTTCAGCCGGCTCGCTTCCTTCCATACCGAGTTTGGAATCGATCCCTAGCATGGACGATTTGCTACCGACGAGTTGCGGTACCGGTTTTCAGCAGTACCGACAACTATCTTTCAAAGATAATCTGATGCTCCACCCCTCCAGATCTTCTATTCTACAGAATCTGAATGAACCGGTGGATGCTAGAGCTAGTTCTTCAACAGATCTAGTTCTTCCTCCTCTTCCTCGAGCACTCCCCTCTGGGGAGATTTCTTTTCAGGCTTTCCTGCTTGATATGGCCAAGTTACTTGCCATTTCTATACCTGGTCAAGACCCTGCACCAGGGGATCCACAACCCATACAGATCCCCTGCAATCCAAAGAAAGTCATTATGTTTCCTTTGCATCAAACCTTGCAGGATCTCCTATTTAGAACGTGGGAAACTCCTTTAACGTTATCCCCACCTTCTAGGGCAACTGATCTTCTATACAAGGTGCCCCCTTCTCCAGGTTTTTCAAAAGCCTCAGCTCCCTCATCATTCTCTTGTTGTAGAATCAGCAATGAGGCATGTTAAGAGTACTAAGAAACACTCTTCTTATCCGCCAGGTCGTGAGGCTAAAACTTTAGATGCCTTTGGACGTCAAACTTTCCAGGCATCCATGTTTTCAGCAAGAATCCTTTCATATATTTTCTATATGGGATTATCTCTTGAGGAAGTCACAAAAGATCATCTACTTTTGACCCCTTTCCTCCAAGAGCCTAAAAGAGCAGATTTTTCTATGCTAGTCAATCGTGCTCAAAATATTTCTAAGTTTCTTACTCGTGCTTCCCTGGACTCTTTCGAGTCTGTTAGCAGAACTTCTGCTATAGCCATAGGGGCACGACGTAGAGCCTGGCTCCAAGCTTCAGACTTGGAAAAATGCGTACAAGATAGACTGGGAAATGCTCCTTGCACTGGAGAGAATCCCTTTAATAAAGAGACTTTACTCCAGGCCTCTCACTTGGTTTGCAGCTTGTCGTGCTGTGAGGGCTTGCGTGCATCAGTGATGCTGAGAGCTAAACTATCGGTAGTTTAACTACTGGCAGGGTCTCCCAAGATGGACAGGTCTCAGCTGAGGTGCCAGACCAAGACAAACCACCCATCTGGGCAGCAGCAGAATGGGACAGTGTCGACGGCGGAGGATCACATTTTTGTGACAACGGCAACAACACCAAACTTAAACTGCACGGAAGAAAGGCCCGGCAATCTACTTCTGTATCTTGCCATGAAAACCCAATGGATAGTTACAACAAAACAAATTGTGCTATGGTGCTGGAAGATGAGACCCCCAGGTCAGAAGGCACTCAACTAGCTACTGGGGAAGAGCTGAAGACTTTTCAGAGTAAAGCCAACATTTATGATGTGGTTGGATCAAAGCCCTCGGGAAGTCTGACTGCTGAGGTAGCTGCGCATGAAATGAGAGTCAGAAGCTGTAAAGATGTCTTACACATTGGAACATGGAACGTACGAAGCATGAACCAAGGGAAGTTGGAGGTGGTCAAGAATGAAATGGAACGTGTACAACTTGATCTGTTGGGTGTCAGCGAACTGAAATGGACTGGCATGGGGTACTTTGCATCAGATGATCACATGGTCTACTATGCTGGAAATGAAAGACAAAGAAGAAATGGTGTTGCATTTATAATAAAGAAGAAACTTGCAAGAACTGTAATGAAATACAATGCAGTCAGCGAACGCTTAATCTCTATTCGTCTACGAGGATTGCCTATCAACACAACTATAATTCAAGTATATGCCCCAACAACAGCTGCTGAAGAGAATGAAATTGAAGAGTTCTATGAACAAGTACAAGCTGAAATTGACAGAACATGCAAACAGGATATCCTGATAGTCATGGGTGACTGGAACGCAAAGGTTGGCAACAAAGAAGGCGGCAAAATAGTTGGAAAATATGGACTTGGCAACAGAAATGAAGCTGGAGAAAGACTGATAGAATTCTGCGAGACCAATGATCTATTCATCTCAAACACCTTCTTCCAGCAACACAAGCGGCGACTGTACACATGGACTTCACTGAATGGATTATATAAAAATCAAATTGACTACATATGTGGAAGTCAACGATGGAAAAGCTCTGTAACATCAACAAAGACAAAACCTGGAGCTGACTGTGGTACAGATCATCAACTACTAGTATGCAAACTCAAGCTAAAGTTGAAAAAGAGCAAACCACTCATGAATGCAGCAAAATATGACCTTGAGAATATACCACTGGAATTTAAAGACTGCCTGCAAAATCGATTTGCTGCTTTAGATACAAATGACAGAGCTCCGGAAGAGTTATGGAATGACATCAAGAAGGTTGTGTTGGAAGAAAGCGAGAAGTCTCTACAAAAGGTGAAAAAAGCAAAAACGGCCAAAATGGATGACGGAAGAAACTCTGAAAATTGCCCAGAAACGCAGAGAAGCTAAAGCCAGAGGAGAAAGAAAGACAATCGCAGAACTCAACAGAGATTTCCAACGTGCAGCAAGACAGGACAAGGAAAAGTACTACAATGACACTTGCAAGGAAATAGAAGCAGAAACTATTAGAGGAAGAACAAGATCGGCTTTCCTAAAGCTACGAGAGTTAAAGAAAAAGTTCCAGCCTCGAATTGGAATGTTACAAGATGCTCAAGGTTCTATGTTGAATGATGCTGAGAAGATCAAGAAAAGGTGGAAGGAATATACAGAGTTTTTATATGATAAAGATCAAGTGGACCAACAGCCATTTCAACCTGTACCTTATGATCGGGAACCATTGGTGATGAAAGAAGAAGTTGAAGCAGCATTGAAAGCCTTATCAAAGAACAAAGCACCAGGCATTGATAGCATTCCCATAGAAGTATTGCAGCAATCTGATGCAGCTGTTACCGTACTCACAAGGCTCTGCAAAGAAATATGGAAGACAACATCATGGCCAACTGACTGGAAAAGATCTGTGTTTATACCAATACTAAAGAAAGGTGATCCAACTGACTCTGGAAATTATCGCACAATCGTTCTGATCCCACATGCCAGCAAGATTCTACTGAAGATTATTCAAAAGAGACTACAACCATACCTGGAACAAGAACTACCTGACGTGCAAGCAGGGTTCAGGAAAGGGCGAGGAACGAGAGACAGCATTGCGGATGTGAGATGGATCCTTGAAAAGACTAAAGAATACCAAAAGGATATCTATTTGTGCTTTGTCGACTATAGCAAGGCTTTTGACTGTGTAAACCATGAGAAACTCTGGGCCACATTAAGAAGCATGGGTATACCAGAACACCTGATCGTTCTCTTGCACAATCTGTACATTGATCAAGAAGCAACAGTTCGAACGGAACAAGTAGAAACAGAATGGTTTAAAATAAGCAAAGGTGTAAGACAAGGCTGCATACTTCCCCCTACCTGTTTAATTTATATGCAGAACAAAATCATCATAGAAGCAGGATTGTATGAAGACAACAGAGGTGTGAAGATTGGTGGAAGACTCATCAACAACCTTCGCTATGCTGATACCACATTACTGGCTGAAAGTGAAGATGATCTGAAACATTTGCTTCTCACAATCAAAGAACATAGTCTCAAAATGGGCCTGCACCTTAATGTAAAGAAGACAAAGATCAACAGGTTCATCGTTGAAGGAGAAGAAATTGAAATTGTGAACAACTTTAACCTACTTGGATCAACTATCAATAAAGAAGCAACAAGCAGTCAAGAAATCAGACGACGCATTGCTCTTGGCAGAATGGCTATGAAAGACCTAGATAAGATTCTCAAGAGCAGAGATGTCTCTCTCCATACAAAGATTCGACTTGTTCAAGCCATGGTATTTTCAATAACATCATATGGATGTGAAAGCTGGACAGTGAAAAAGATAGGAAGAAAATTGATGCCTTTGAATAATGGTGCTGGCGGTGAATACTGTGTATACCATGGACTGCCCGAAGAACAAATCAGTCGGTACTAGAGGAGATCAAACCTAAGCATTCTTTAGAAGCTCAGATGACAAGACTTCGACTTTCATACTTTGGACACATGCGAAGAGAGAGATCATTAGAGAAAGACATTATGCTTGGCAAGATAGAAGGTCAATGCAAAAGAGGAAGGCCAGCAATGAGATGGATCGATACAATAATAGCAGCTACGGGTACCAGTCTGTCAACAATGAGCCGCCTGACTGAAGACCGAACACAGTTTAGGATAGCTATCCAGAGGGTCGCCATGAGTCGACTCCGACTCGACGGCACTTAACAACAACACTCCAGGCTACTCAGTTAACCACTGACACTATTGCTTTCAGAATCTTATCTATGCCTTCCTCTATCCCAGTTTGTAGAAAATCTACTAATAAGCTTTGTTCCCTTAATGGGAGAAGGTTTTATCCATCTTCTACCCATCATACAGATGCTCTCAGGCAGGGGAAACAACCAACCAGGCTCAGGAAACCACAACCTCAACGGGTTCAGCAAACCCAGCAGCCGCAGGGTTGCTGATAAACTCTTCCCTGAATCCTTTTTCCTGTTTGAGGTTTAGATCCTGTAGTTTGCTTCCTACCACTACAAGCATCTACATCGGTTCCATCCTAAACTTTACATATGTCCCTCTTAAAGAGACATCCTGACTATCAGCTCAAAGAGATTCTTAAGATGATTATGCTTTACAGGTAGTAAAGTTACTCCTCGTCCTCTAACCTACACAGAGGAGTAACACCTGTCAATAAGGTTGCCATGCCTTTACTTTTGACTTTTTCTCCTGTATCAGCATCTCTCATATTACTTCAAAGATGTACTCCACCGTAAGTCTTCTTTTCAACTCTGCCACTCTTACTAAGACATTTGGTCTGTAAGAGTGATACCACTTTACTGAGGGCTTTTCCTTAAGCCCCTAAGTTTTCTTTCAGAGTTGTCTTCCCCTTGCATTCTTAGTTTTCCTGGCAGCTTCTCAGACAATAGCGGAGTCTTACCACTCCTACTTATGTCTGTATTTCTTTGCCAATCTGGGGACCTAAGATTTCTACTGCTGCCCTATCAATAGTTAGAACTGCAGGGGCTCTTACTGGTTAGACCACTGACTTGCTGACCAAGCAACCAGGGCTTGTTCTCCAATTTCAATGGTTTCTGGCCTTACCACTAAGTCCCAGACGGTTTAATAACCTTTTCTGGCTATTGTTGCAGACACATCACCTTACCTTCTATCCTTATCCTTCCCCAGTCCTTGGGCTTGGCATAGTAGTTTGTGATACCTACTGGCTCTTAAACACCAGCTTTTTCTTCTAATTAACCTGCAGCATGCTCTCTGCATTTCTACGGAGCAGCTCTACACTATGGGGCCTTGTTAGAGAGCACATGATGTCAGATGGTTAGGAAGGGCTTTACCTAGTCATGTCTACTGGGTTCTCCCTGCCCTTACCATTTCCATTAAAGGCTTCTTAAATAAAGGACACAGGCCTTTAATTAAGGGAAAACCTAAAGGATTATCCACTTCCCTGGATTGCTTCACATCTCCAGGGGACCCCTTCACCAGGGATAGTTTTTCTTTCAGTATAGACAATCCTTGTCTTGTCTTTTCCTTCCATCCTCAACTCTTCATGGCGTAATCCATGTTGAGCACAGGAATGCACCATACCCTTTTTACCCTCGTTAGGGGTAAATATGGTATTTCTATTGCATCTTTTTCTCCAGCTACCTGCTGGAGTTATGGAAGGATTCAGACTTACTATCTGCAGATTTAAAACATCCTCTGCATTTTCCAGGTAGGTCTCCATTCCTGGTTATTCAGGGGCTAGAGTTCTTAGAGGACTCTAGACTTCTCTTTCCAGTGAGAGAACTCCCTGGGCTTCCTATCCATAACCAGGAAGTACAGATTCTCTAAATATCTTCTCAAGCAGGTACTTCCCTTCTTGTTAGATAAATCTTTCTCTCTCCACATACCCTATGTCACACACACACACACACACACACACACACACACATACACACACACATACACACACATACATACATACATATATATATATATGAGGGATATATCTGTATTTACCTATCTATATATATGTATTGCAATATATGATAGTGGGTAGATATATGTCTATATACTATTTTGGTCTGTCTGCCTATATATATATATACTTATGCATATATATATATATATATTCCCCTACGGACTTGACAGATACTCTCTATCCCTTTCCATGCTGTCCCAGCATACTTGGGGTTCTCCATAATCAACCACTTCCTGTGGTAGTTGAGGAGTTTTTGTACCATAACCTTCAGTTTAGGTACACCTGAAGCCCTCCATATACTTTCCTTTTCAATTAGGAGGGACTTTCAGAATCTTCAGAAAATGGGAGGCTTCAATGCCTTATTACTCCTCTCCTTCTTTGTTATTGGATATAGGGATCTTGTAAGAACTATGTCTCTTTAAAGTCAAAAGAGCTTAGTTTCATCTAAGAGGGACTTCCGCGTTTTTCCGCAAAGTCCTACCTCATTCAACTACCCCAGTTCCACTGGGATTGTTTCTTCTCTCCCTAAGGGTTCTATCCTCAGCCTGTTTTTTGCACAGTTATTTACCTCTCCTTACATTGAGGTACTCCCTGGGGATATTCTGTTGGTTCATATTCACAAATCCACATGAACATCCATATACCCCTTTACAATACCACCAGGTGAGGTCCATATTGGTTTAGTGCTCTCAATATTACCACTAAATATCACCTGCACAGAGACTCCTATCTAGGCGTCCTGTTTGGTCCAGCTGTTCCACAGCACATCTTTTTAGTTCAACTCCTACCCTCCATCCCTAGGATGCCTGGGGTTTCGGTAAAATAGCATGGCTCTCAGATTCGCAACATGCTGGGACTCCTCCAGGCATCTTAGCTTGGGAGTCCCCATATGTGAAGACTCATTCCTGCTTGTTCCTGGAGATAGCACAGTTACTTACCTGTAACAGGTGATCTCTGGGAACAGCAGGAATAAATCTTCACAACCCACCCACCTCCCCTAGGAGTTGCATTTCTCTATCTCTATCTTTCTCTCTCTCTCTCTTTGTCTCAGCTTTAAAACTTAACTGAGGAGAGGCAGTTGGGAAAGGCGGGAAGGCAGCACGCAGGCAGGTTGGGATGCTCCCAAAAGCGTTCTGATTGGACGCTGGGGAGCGTTCCCGCGCAGACTCCGTCGGTACCGACGTACCCATATGTGAAGACTTATTCCTGCTGTTCCCAGAGATCACCTGTTACAGGTAAGTAACTGTGCTTTATGTGCCTAGTGGACTTATTCCGGTAGCCACAGAAATAACTATGAAGAATTAAACCATTTAACAGCAGTATGCATGGGTGGAAAAATAGCTGGCACCGGGCCCTATTAGGCCTGAGTGAAGATGTTGCTGCTAAGGCAGGTCTGGACTGGTCAAAGGGGAGGGGAAAGAGGCTGGCAGTTAGAAAAGGGGAAAGAGAGGCTTGGAAGGGATGAGTGAAGGAAGCTGAAATGAATGTGAGGGAAAGAGACTAGGGGAGGGGTCCTGAGCAAAAGAAGCGGGGGAGAGGAGAGCAAAGATGGGCAAATATTTCGATGTAAGCAGACATCTGAAGGGAATAATGTGGGTTCCAAAGCTTGTAAACCACAGCAGTTTTTTGTATCTACAATAAAATGTGCCATCAATATTAATAAAACTTCCATTTTCTCTAGGACCATACAGTTACTAGAACCCCCTGCTACCTGCTTCATTTCCATTATGAACTTTGTTTTATTGCTATATGAGAAATGTAAATTAAGTGATGTATATGCCCTTATTTGTACCCTAGAGGAGAGGAGGGACAGGGAGACATGATACAGACCTTTAAATACTTTAAGTACTAATGAACAAGCAAACCTCTTTCAAAGATGGGGAAGCTGTAAAACCAGAGGGCATAACATAAATCTGCAAGGGGGTAAACTGAAAGGCAATGTCAGGAAATACTTTTTCACTGAAAGGGTGGTGGATGCTTAGGGTGCCCTCCCGATGGAAGTGGTGGGGGCAAATACAGTACCAGTATTCAAAATGGCATGGGACAGAGTGGATTCCTTTTTAGCAAGAGGATGAAATCAAAGCAAACTTAAATATCTTTTATATTTCAGTAAATAGATGGGAGCTGACCTGCACGGGGTGGTGGGTACAACCCTGAACAAAGGCATAGAGGAGGGGGGACCTGCATAGAGCAGCGAGTACAACCACTCTAGCCACTTTACTCGACAGACTAGATGGACCATGCCGGTCTTTATATGCCGTCATATACTATGTTACTATGTGATGCTATGTGTTTAACATCATTAATGTGTTAGTGTCCCAGAGTGACACCAATTTTGTGTTGCACATTTCTCCACACAGCCCTTCTGTGCTTGTAATATGCATAAAAAAGTTTTTGCAATGATCCCTTAACATTTAACTTGAATATTCAAGTTTTTATAACTTTTAATATTCTGACACAGTTCCTGCTTTGCTTTCTTTGTTTATTTTTATCCCAGTCTCTTTAACATCTTAACATGCTACTTATTTCCTCCTCCACAGATGAGCCAGCTAGCCCTAGCATTGACCATGAGATTGCACACATTCCCGCTTCTGCTGTCATTTCCACATCTGTGTCTCGAGCACCTGCTATTACAACAGTTCCTCCCAGCCCCACTTCTCCAGTCCCGTTACTGCGACGCCAACACTCACACGACCATGGTAGGTGGTAATAAAATTGTCATTTTGATATTAAATATATAGAATGCATTTGTCAACATTTGCATAGCGGTATGAGCAATGTCTTTGGCATGAGAAATCTTTGGTCAATCTTATCACCTTGTGATTCAAAACAAGGGACTATTCAGATTTTTTTTTTTAATAGCTCAATTTTATTTGCTAACTTACAATCTCTGTGGTAGAAAACAGCCATATTTTCAGGGTCCTAGAGTCTCACACAACAAAGGAGCCATAGGTTAAGTATTACTTTAGTAGTCTTAGCATTAATTTGGGATGTATGCTTGCTGATTTCTAGATTTTTATCTTAAGTTGCTTGCAAACTTTCACTACTGAAATGTTTCCGTTTTCTCTGAAGAAAAGCAGATCACCCCTCCAGGTTTTGGAGATCAAGAATGACAGCAATTGTAGTCTTGGATCATGCAAGCCTATCCTCAGTGAGCATGTGGAGGGGGAAAGTCAAACAGCTATGTGTGTAATTTATTAGTACTCTATTGCAATCTGAGGCATTTAGAATGCATGTAACTAAAACCATTCAGGATTATCATATAATCCGGTAGACCTCCCCACGCTTATCAAATGTGATGCCCTCAAAGCCATCTTACAGAGGATAATCATCAGTATTCTGTATCCTAGAATAAGAGGAGGAATATGGAGCTAGCTCAGTTAGGAAAGGAAATTCAACTTATGGAGCGAGAGTTATGAAGGAAATGGGGAAAATGAGATATCTAATAGGCTGCAAAAAAAAGTCAATATGAATTGATGAGTAGTAAAAGAACTCAGCTGTGTCTTTCTAAGAAAGGACATGTCTTATCCTGCCAATAATAAGGCGGGTAGGCTTCTTACTACTTATTTGAAAGGATGGAAGAGTAGAAAGGGAGGTACTTCCTTTCCGAACCCCATATTGATGAGTTAAAATCAGACTAAGATACATGGTGAAACAATTTTATGCTTTTTTTTTCCCTGACTATGCAAATATGAGCTGACGGGGGATAGTAATTGGTGTGAGACCTTTGTACAATCCTTATGTGAGCTGATCCTTTCTGCAGAGGATAAATCCATCCAACTGGATAAATCCATATTGGAAACTCTAGACAAAATACATGTGGCTATAAAGTCACTAAAAGGGCATAAGACACCTGGAATGGACGGCTATATGGTTGAATTCTTAATCTACTGTTTATATACGTCTAATAATTTAGGTATAAAGATTTCTTGGCAAAAAAGGAAATGGCAGGAATATTTGCAGAAGCTATGGTGACTGTTTTTCCTAAGCCAGAGAAGTATTCATAGAAAGTAACAAACTATAACCCCATCTCATTTGCAAATATTGATTGTAAAAAATACACAGAAGTCTTTGTAACTTGCTTGAATACTGTGATACATAACCCACATCATCCCAACCAGTTTGGGTTCATTTCAGAAAGAATTTCATCTGATCATACTAGACTTTGCCTTCATGTAAAGCAAATGACCAAGCAATTAACTGCCCAGTCTTCTCTTTGTCTCTGGATGCAGAGAAGGTCTTTGATCATGTAGAGTGGACATATCTTTTTTCTTCATTTTGAACTGGATTTGGCTTTGGGCAATATTTTATTAATATGATACTTGCATTCTGTAGTAGTCCCACTTGTGCGTTCTACAAGTATGCGTTTATCCAGAAGTACCTGACAAGGTTGTCTCTTATCTCCCTTGCTTTTTGTTTTATCTCTTGAGCCCTTGGCAATTGCTATAAAACTGTGTATTGACTTTCAGGGAATTGAGGTTCACTATAGGGTGTACAAGCTTGATGTGCTATTGTTAGCTTAGTTAACCTAGACTCTACAGTACCCAAATTGTTGTCCTTTATTGATAAATTTGATGAGTTTTCTGGGTATAAAATTTACTGGACAAATTGGAGGTCCTACCCATTCAAAGTTCATTGTACTTAAAAGGCTGTTCATGGAATTTATTTTTAAGTGGACAGCATCTGGATTGACTTTCCTTGGCATTTGACTTTTACTAGAGCTTGAGACTACAGTTAAGGCTAATGAAGCATAAGTATCTTCAGGATTTCCAGGAACAAGCAGGAATGTAGTTTTCACATATGGGTGATGTATGACCCAACGGAGCCTGCGCGGGAACGCTCCCCAATGTCCCATACGAAAGTCGAAGAAACCGGGCAAGAGGTACTATAAAGGAGGACGGTAGGAAGGCAGCATGTGGGACATTTGGACCTGCAGACCGCAGTGGGAGGTAAGCGCCCCCGTCGTCGCCCCAAGGAGCCCATTGGTTCCTTGATTCTTCTTTATTTTCCTTTTAAAAAAAAAAAAAAAAAGAGAGAAACTTTTTCTCAGGCACATCGACACCATTTTTAAGCCTTAAGCCTGCCATACTGTCTACGGACACTATGGAGAAACAACTAATAGTTTCAAGAAATGGCCAGAAATGGCCAGAATGAACAAATGGATGATGAAATGCTCAAAGAAATCAAGGAAGCTAGCAAAAGTTACAGTGCAGTAATAATAATGGGTGATTTCAATTACCCCGGCATTGACTGGGTCAGTGTCACAACAGGACATGCTAGGGAGATAAAGTTCCTAGATGAAATAAATGACTGCTTCTTGGAGCAGCTGGTTCATGAACCGACCAGAGGGGAAGCAATATTAGACCTAGTCCTTAGTGGAACACCAGATGTAGTGCAAGAGATAAGGGTGTTGGGGCCACTTGGCAATAGTGATCATAGCATGATCGCCTTTGATTTAATTAGTGGAGGAGGGATAGTAAGGAAATCCACAGTACTACCCTTTAACTTTCGAAAGGGAGACTATGATAGAATGAGGAAAACAGTTAAGAAAAAACTAAAAGGAGCAGTTGCAAAGGTTAAAGACGTACATCAAGCTTGGGTGTTGTTGAAAAATACTATCTTGGAAGCCCAGACCAGCTGTATTCCACGCTTTAAGAAAAGTGGAAGGAAGTCCAAAAAATTGCCAGCATGGTTTAAAGCTGAGGTCAGAGAGGCTGTTGTTGCCAAAAAAGCATCTTTCAAGAAATGGAAAAAAGAGCCAAATGATGAAACCTGGAAACAGCACAAGCACTGGCAAGTCAAATGCAAGGCATTGATAAGGCAGGCAAAGAGAGAATTTGAGAAGAAGCTTGCTGCGGAAGCAAAAACGCGAAATAAAGACCTTTTCAAGTACATTCGTAGCAAAAAACCCGTGAGAGAGTCAGTTGGTCCATTAGATGATAAAGGGGTTAAAGGAGCACTAAGAGGCAACAAGGCGATAGCGGAGAGACTGAATGAATTCTTTGCTTCGGTCTTTACTGAGGAAGATGTAGGGATGTTACCCACGACTGAAGTGGTATTTAAAGGTGTGGAAGAATTGAAGGAAATATCGATACATCGGGAAGATGTCCTACAACTATTAGATAAACTGAAGAGTAGCAAATCACCTGGGCCGGATGGTATACATCCAAGGGTGTTGAAAGAACTGAAATTTGAGATTGCAGACCTGCTATCAGTAATCTGTGAACTATCATTAAAATCATCTCTAATACCTGAGGATTGGAGGATCGCCAATGTAACACCAATTTTTAAAAAGGGTTCGAGGGGTGATCCGGGAAACTACAGACCGGTGAGCCTGACATCAGTACCGGGAAAAATGGTAGAAACCATCATAAATAATAAAATTACTCAGCATATAGATAGTCATGACCTAATGGGAGACAGCCAACATGGCTTTAGACAAGGAAGATCTTGTCTTACTAATCTGTTATGTTTTTTTGAAGGAGTGAATAAACAGGTGGACAAAGGTGAGTCGGTTGATATTGTGTATCTGGACTTTCAGAAAGCCTTTGACAAGGTCCCTCATGAGAGACTTTTGGCAAAACTAAAAAGTCATGGGATAGGAGGCAGTGTACTACTGTGGATCAGGAACTGGTTAAAAGATAGAAAGCAGAGGGTAGGGCTAAATGGCCAATTTTCCCAATGGAGAAAGGTGAATAGTGGTGTACCCCAGGGATCTGTGCTGGGTCCGCTGCTTTTTGACATATTCATAAATGACCTGGAAAGTGGAATAACGAGTGAGGTTATCAAATTTGCTGATGACACAAAACTATTTAAAGTTGTTAAAACCCAGGAGGATTGTGGAAAATTGCAAGAGGATCTTGATAAATTGGAAGACTGGGCATCAAAATGGCAGATGAAATTTAATGTGGAGAAGTGCAAGGTTATGCACCTAGGGAAGAACAACCCAAACTATGGTTACACGATGCAAGGTTCCACATTAGGAACCACCACCCAAGAAAAAGATTTAGGCGTCCTTGTGGATACCATGTTAAAACCCTCGGCCCAGTGTGCAGCGGCGGCCAAGAGAGCAAATAGAATGCTAGGTATGATAAGGAAAGGAATGGAAAATAAAACAAAAGATATTATAATGCCTCTATATCGTTCCATGGTGAGACCGCACCTTGAATATTGTGTGCAATTCTGGTCGCCATATCTTAAAAAGGATATAGCAATTTTAGAAAAGGTTCAGAGAAGAGCCACCAAAATGGTAAAGGGGATGGAAGGCTACTCCTATGAAGAAAGGCTAAAAAGGTTGGGGCTCTTTAACCTGGAAAAGAGACGGCTGAGGGGAGATATGATAGAAGTCTATAAATTAATGAACGGAGTGGAACGGGTAAACGTAGATCGATTGTTTACCTTATCAGAATATAGAAAGACTAGGGGACATGCAATGAAGCTACAGGGTAAACTATTTAAGACTAATAAAAGAAAATATTTTTTCACTCAACGTGTAATCAAACTCTGGAATTTGTTACCAGAGGATGTAGTAAAGGCTGTTAGTGTAGCTGGGTTTAAAAAAGGTTTGGACAAGTTCCTGGAGGAAAGGTCCATAAACCATTATTAAGAAGGGACCCAGGATATCAATGCTTGAACCAATACAAGCATTGTGGAACCTGTGTCCCTTGGGGAAACTGCTAGGTACGTATGACCTAGATTGGCCACTGTTGGAAACAGAATACTGGGCTTGATGGACCTTGGTCTGACCCAGTATGGCATATCTTATGTTCTTATGTTCTTATGGCAGTACCATTTCGACTCTGACACTCATGAGTGGTGTCTAAAATGCCTCGGACCCGATCACCAGCCATTAGAATGTCCCCTTTGTAAAAAGATGACAAAGAGAAGCCTGTAGAACCAGGCCTCGAAGTTTGGAACTTTTCGCCTCGAATGCGACATAGACGTCAGAGGGCATCATCTTCCTTTAATGGATCTCAAGTATCTAAGCACAAGTCTTCATCGAAGACTGATCACCCCTCAAGAGGTAGATCTCATTCTAAGCATCGAGATGTCTCAGGCGTTGCCCTGGAGATAGATCAGCCAGCCAAACAGCCCTGGCGGGAGGACTTGCCTCCAAAGTCATTGAGGGGCTCCAGGATGCTCCCGAGACCTCGACCTCAGGAGAGCTCCGGGTGCTATGCTCTGGGATGGTGGCGCAAACTCCTGTTACTGATACCCAGGCATCCGGCAAGCTCTGTAGACCAACGTGTCCTGGCCATCGAGCAGAGCTTGGCAGCTCTATTGGCAGCTTTGGTTCCGATCAAGCTGATACCAATGATATCACCAATACCAGCACCGTCGGTGGCACTGATGCACACTGTTACGGGATACATTCCGCTGGCTTCACGGCCGCCCATGCTTGCCATCGAGTCCATTCAGGATACCGAGGGCCTAACAAGCAGATTTCCCAGCCCGATGCTGACTTGAACCTGTATTGGCACCTGGTAGAGCAAGAACACCGTTCCTGCCGATACTTCGAGTCCTCTGAGTCCGAGACTTCCGAAGACGAATCACTCTATTCCCGAGGGCTGCAGGGGCTGCCTTCAGAGCCCTCTTCCCTACCAGAACAGTGCATGTCCTCTCCTGAGGACATATCTTTCCAGGAGTTCATTCGAGACCTGGCTAGGGGTCTCTCCATAACATTAACATCTGAAAAAGAGCCCAGAGCAGAAGAATTGGAGATCCTCCAATAACAGATAGCTCCTAAGGAGGCGGCTACCCTTCAGGTGCACCGCATTCTCCATGATCTCATGCTCCGGATGTGGGAGACTCCCCTCATGATCTCGCCCCATACTTTGTGCCTAGATGCCATGTACAGAATACCGGAATGTCCCAGCTTCCAAAAGACTCAACTTCCCCACCATTCAATGGTGGTGGAATCGTCGATGTATTGAATTAAGACTTCTATAACACATTCTTCTAACCCTCTGGGTAGAGAATTGAGAATCCTTGATGTTTTTGGGTGTCACTGTTTCCAGGTTTCCATGCTATCAGCCAGGATAACCTCCTACATACTCTGTATGAGTATGTTCCTCAAGGAGGTTACCAGGGATCTTGAGGCCATATCCCCTCTTCTTCCAGATAAGAGAAGTGACCCCCTTATTCTTGTCAAACATGCCCAGAATGTCTTAAAGTTCGTCAATAGAGCATCTTTCGATGCATTTGAGTGCACCAGCAGAGCCACAGCAATCTGCATTGGTGCATGCAGAACTGCATGGCTGCAGGCCTTAGATCTCGCACGTGGACCCAAGATAAACTGGGCAACATATCCTGCACAGGCGAGAACCTTTTTGGCAAGGACTGGCAGAATAAGGCTTCTCAGTTGGAATCAGAGAATACCACTCTCAATAGACTATCTAGGGCAACAGCCAACCCTGCTAGGAAAATGTCAGCTATAAAAAAGACCACCTTTAATAAGAAAAAAGTTCTACTCTTGTCCTCCCGTTTCTCAGTGCCAGACTCAGGGTCCTCAAGAGGCAGCAGCCTCCCAATTAGCAGAAGAAGCCCCAGGTACCTAAGACTCAGGCAGTTCTGCAGTCAGTCTGCGCCTGGTTTTTTACTTGTTTTCTTGAGAACATAGCCACCTCTAGAGGACCCCCCACCCCCTCCACATAACAGACAAACTCTGTCATTATGCCCACAGGAGGCATCTCATCACTCAGAGCAGTGGCATTAACCACAGTGAGGAAGGCATACAGACGTCATCTTCAAACTCGGCCCCCCTCCACCCTAGTAGGGGGGGAATCATATGCAGTCCCCTCTCACTGCTCTTCTACAACAGGAGTTGTCCTCTCTTCTGTCACAGAGTGCCATAGAAGAGGTTCCCATACCTCAGCAGGAAAGGGGTTTCTACTCTCCGTACTTTCTCATACCAAAGAAGAGCGGAGGGTGCAGGCCTATCCTGGATCTCAGAAACCTAAACAAGTTTCTGGTCCACGAGAAGTTCAAGATGGTCTCTCTTGGGACCCTGTTTCCCTATCTCCATAGTCAGGACTGGCTCTATTCTCTAGATCTAAAAGAAGTGTATACACACATCCTCATTCATTCTGAAGACAGGAAATATCCACGCTTCATTTTTCAAGGAAAACATCATTAGTACAAAATCCTGCCCTTCAGACTTGCCTCAGCCCCAAGGGTCTTTACAAAGTGTATGGCGGTCTAAGCTGCCTTCCTGAGGTCTCTCAGGATATTTGTCTTCCCTTACTTGGATGACTGGCTAATAAAGGCAGACACCTCCCAGAAGGTTCAGCTGTCTTTGCTTCACACCATGCAGGTGTTGCAACACTTCCGATTTTTCATAAATCTTCCAAAATCCCATCTTGCACTAGAATTCATTGGAGTTCTCCTAGACACACAAAGATCAAGGGCTTTCTTGCCCCAGCCCCATTCTCGTTTCATAGAGCTAGCATCCCAAGCACAACTCGGAGACCATCTGACTGTCTGGGAGATGCTGCAGCTTCTAGGCCATATGACCTCAATAGTGCATGTGGTACAATATGCCCATCTACATATGCGCACAGCCCAGTGGACTCTTGTCTCCCAAAGGACGCAGGCCTCAGGTCATCTCAGGGACAAGATCCAAGTCACTGCCCCGCTCACCACATCCCTCCAATGGTGGTGTTCCCCAGAAAATCTCCTTGTCAGGTCTCCTTTTCAGATGCCTCCACATCACCCTGACGATGCCTCTAAACTAGGGTGGGGGGCTCACTTGAGCACACTCTCTACACAGGGCTTCTGGATGGTGCAAGAGTCACAACTCCAGATCAATCTACTAGAGCTTCATGCTATCTCCAACACCCTCGTTGTATTTCAAGATCACATAAGGACCCAGAGTACTAGTCAAGACAGACAATCAAGTAGCCATGATCTATGTGAACAAGCAGGCTGGGGGACAGGCTCTTGGCCCCCCCCCTGTAAGGAGGCTCTCCATTTCTGGTTCTTCGCCATTACTCACCAGATATACCTCCAGGCGGTGCATCTCCCAAGGGATCTCAATATCTTGGCAGACAAGTTGAATTGGATCCTTCTTCCCCATGAATGGTCTCCATCTGAACATAACGTCCTACATTTTTCAGACCTGGGGAACTGGTCTGAAACTGGGGAACTAGATCTGTTTGCCACTCTGCAGAATGCCAAATTTCCCCACTTCTTCACCAGGACTCCCATGTCCAACAACCAGAAGATGGATGCCTTTCACCTCCACTGAGGTCAGGGACTCCTTTATGCTTTCCCTCTCATTCCCCTCTCATTCCCCTCATCCCCAAGATGCTCTTCAAGCTTCAAGCAGACGGGGGCTATATGATTCTCATAGCCCTGCATTGGCCACGTCAGCCATGGTTCCCTCTGCTGTTGCATCTGACTCAGACTCAGCCTTCAACTGGGATCTGCACCCAATCTCCTATCCCAGGAAGACAGGGCACTGCTCCATCCCAATCCACAATCTCTCCATCTCGCAGCTTGGCTGCTGAGGGCATAGCATTACAGGACCTTAACCTTCCACAGGAGGTAAAGGATATCCTCTTAGTTTCCAGGAAGCCATCTACCATAAGCTAATATGCTTTCAAGTGGCATAGATTCTCTACCTGGTGTTCTCAGAGGGATCTCAATCCCTTCTCTGCTCTCGTGGAGGCACTTCTCCTTCTTCACCTCTTCTCAACTGGTCTCAAGACCAACTCCGTGAGAAGTTCACCTTAGTGCCATTGCCGCTTCTCATCATCTCTTAGATGGATAGCCCACCTCCTCACAACCGCTTGTAGCCCACTTTGAGAGGTCTCTTGCTGACCAAGCCTCCCATCAAACCACCCCCAGTGGCTTGGGATCTTAATATCATTCTAGCGCAGCTTCTCAAGCCACCCTTTGAACCCTTGGCTATGACCCCACTTAAGTTTCTTTCATGGAAGATCATCTTCCTTATTGCCCTCACTTCAGCTAAACACATCAGAGAGCTTCAGGTTTTGGTGGCCGACCCACCTTACACCCGGTTCCACCATGACAAAGTAATCCTTAGGACTCACCTGCATTTCATGCCAAAAGTGGTGTCGCCTTTCCATTTGAATCAGTCAGTTTTCCTTCTTGTATTCTTTCCTAGACCACATGTGTCTAGGGCAGAGGCAACCCTGCATACCCTTGACTGCAAACATGCCTTGGCTTTTTATCTCCAGAGGACTCAAGATCACTGTAAAGCCTCACAGTTCATTTTCTTTGATCCTAGTCACCTGGGTCTCCCAGTATCTAAACGTACCCTCTCCAAATGGATAGCAGATTGCATCTCGTTTCCTTATGATAAAGCAGGACTCTTGATAGAAGGTCACGTCACTGCTCATAATGTTCGTGCCATGGCTACCTCAGTGGTAAAGCTACACTCTGTGGCCATCGACAAAATCTGCAAGACAGCAACTTGGTCTAGAAAAGGACTCCTACCAGGATGCCATGTTTGGTCAAGCTGTTCTCCAGCACCTCTTTCAGACTTGAGGGCAACTCCTACCCTTTGTCCCGGACCTTGATACCAGACATCAATGAAGGATTCATGACATCTTGAAGCCTACCCTGGCATCTGGGAGCTAGGGGGTCCCATATGTGAAGACTACATTCCTGCTTATTCCTGGAGATAGCGTAGTTACTCACCTGTAACAGGGGATCTCCGGGAACAGCAGGAATTTATTTTTCACAGCCCACCCTCCTCCCTTAGGAGTTGTAGGTTTTCTTTTTACTCTCCTTTTTCTCTGATACAAACTCAACTAAGGAGGGAGAGTTGGGAAGGCAGCTATGCAGGCGCAGTGGAATGCTCCCAAAAGCTTTCCTATTGGATGCTAGGGAGCATTCTTGCGTGGGCTCCGTTGGTACCGACGTCACCATATGTGAAGACCAAATTCCTGCTGTTCCCGGAGATCACCTGTTACAAGTGAGTAAATATTCTCTCTCTGTGCTGGCTGGCACATTTTGAAACTGTAAGATGTCTATTATTCCAGTAGTATGTTACTAGGTGAATATGATACCAATCTCTTTCTCTCCCCACTCTCATAAAAGCCTGGAGCCATCTGTTATGGAAGTCGTCTGGTGCGATAAGCCCCATCGGATTGCATTACAAAAATTGACTGCCTTAGAAACTATGAGAGTGTTAACTTTCCTAATTTCAGTCTTTTCCATCACGCTTTTATGTTGCACCAAGGAATGCATTAGATCATCATAGAGCAAGCGCAGTACATCCCCAGTTGGTTGTTGCTGGAGTGTTCATTGCTGACTCCGCTGGTGTCTTTTTATGCATCTGCTACAGGAAGTAATGGTTAACTTGATATTAATCTACTTTGGACTTTCTAGTCTTTGTTTTAACAATTCAGTGGACTACCAGTTAAATGACCATTTGTTTTCCACTGTGTGAAATCCTAAATTGCACATTGGCAGCATGATTCTATTCGTGAGAACTTGGATGAATAAACAAATATGGACTATTGGGAATGTCATCATGGGGGGACAGCTTATGACCTTTGCTCAACTGCGAGATAAATTTCAACACCCCTTTTCTCAATGCTCTAAGTTGCTCCAATTGAAGTATTGTATAACTTGACAGAATAAAGAGATTAGCGAATTGGATGCAGTTCCTGATTTTATAGGCAGTTGTTCACTGATAAAAGGTGAGCTGCATTCCGCTAAGATGTTTTATAAGTTAATGTTGCAACTGAATATTGTGGTCTTCCAAAAATATGGGAGAAAGAGCTCAATGTAACAGTATATGAGTCCCTCTGGCTTAAGTGTTGGAATTAAATGGGTACGTTGTTCCAGATCTGCTTCTTTAACACCATCTCAATTCTTTTTGGTGCATTGTGCTATTTGAACACCACTAAAGTCACCATGGATATTGGTATTGGTCATTTAAAGCAGCTGTTGGCAGTCTGGATCATCTGCTTTTTTATTGTGAGAATGTACAGTTTTTCTGACAGAAGATATGGATCAAGATTCAGGAAATCTTCCAAGTTAGGATGCCACTCACCTATCCATATTTATTTGTCTAGATCAGGGCTTCTCAACCCTGTCCCCATTTCTAAGGGGACTCCATAGCAAGCAAGGTAATACTGTGTGGCTCTTGAATACAAACTCTCAGCTATTTTTTTCTGCTGCATTGCCTAGTAAGTTGTAGCTGTATTGCAAAAGGAGAATGTTTTTGTGTCCTTGGGCAAAACATTTTTTCTGCTGCTAGAGCTTTTTCTTTTCCTCAAGCCTTCATGTTCAAAGAGGTAGGCAAGTTCTTTGAAGTCACTGAGCTTCTTAGGTGTTAGACCCTCTCTTCCCACCCCAGCACCCACCAACCCCATGTGAGAATTCTTGTTATATAGGGAAAATCTCCAATTAGCTTGCTGACAAAAGAGAACCAATTTTTATTGGCTAGTAGGGATAATCTAGGAAGCAAATAGCCCCATATTTGCATATCTACTAAAAGTAAACAGTTTGCTATTCTTGAAGAAGCTTTGATTAGGTAATTTTACAAAGGAAACACATTCATCTGTACACCTCAGATGACTAATATAAAAATAAAAATTTACTAGTGTGAAGTAATAACTTTAGCAAGGAAACATGGCTACAAACAAGGACACAGAACACTGATATTAGAACATACATAAATGAGGTTAGCTGCTTTTTCTCTTAAAGGACAGCTGAGGAAAAGTTGGGGACTTTGCTTGGTCTCTTGTTTACATCAACATGTACCAAAGCTCCACCAACTGAGCGATGGCTGTGAAAAATCGTGGTGCCAAATCTGTTGCTCTGGTTACAGCTTCTGCCTCTGTCCAAACAGATAGCCCAATGCCATTTGAGAGAGTGGTTCCATGTGAAAGATGCCTGCAAGCTGAAACCCTCATGAAACAAATGGAAAAGCTCAGAGAAGAGGTGGCAAGACTGAGAAGCATTCGAAACAGCGAGTATATTGATGAGCATCCAAGTGCTCCGACAGAGGTGAAGATGGTATGCTACAGAATGAAGAGAGTTGAACACAAGTCACCAGAGCCCGCAGAGTTGACAATCCAACTCATCCAGCCCTCAAACTAAGAACCAGTATGCAGCCCTTGAAATGGAGGAGGTGAAAGCATCCCAGGAAAGGGAAGAACCAGAGCTCAAGCACCCCAAAATTGCAGAATCGGTGACCACAAGGAAGCAAAAGGTAGTGGGCACTGAGGTGTCCATCTGCCAACCAGACTTGATGTCCGGGGAGGTATGCTGTTTGCCAGGTGCTAAAATCCAAGATATATTCCAAGACTCATTAAGCCTACTGACTATTATCCAATATTGCTCATCCTTGATGGCACAAATGATATTGCTGTTTCTCTCTCCAAGCATATCAAGAGTGACTTCATGGCTCTGGGACAAATGTGTAGCAGATAGGTGCACAGGTCATGTTCTCGTCAGTCCTCCCTGTTGAAGATAAAAGCTGAGTGAATGGCTGCGTGAATGGTGTCATCAAGAGTGTTTTGGTTTCCTGGACCATGGAATGATTTTCTAAGGGCTGCAGAGCAGAGGTGGCATCCACCTATCAAAGAAGGATCAAAGTGTCTTCCGCAGCAGACTGGCTAACCTATTGAATAGGGCTTTAATCTAGATGCATTGGGGATGGGTGAAGAAAAGCCCCCTGGTAAGTAAAAGCCCTCAAGTAAGTAAAACATTAAATACCTCTGTAGAAATGGGTAAAAGGGGCAACATCTGGAAAGCAGTGTGCATAAGTGCCGGTAGTATGGGAAATTCCCGATGTTGAGGCTTTAATGGAAGAGGCTGACTTGGATTAGGTGGTGATTATGGAGACATGGTTCACAGACATCCATGACCGGGTTATAATTATACTGGGCTATACATTATTCAGGAGGGACAGGGTAGGAAGAAGGGGGGGGGGGCGGAGTGGTACTATATGTAAAAAAAAAAAAAATAAAATAAATAAATATAGTTATAGAATTACAGGGCTTATAAGGGAGCGAGGAGGCACTATGGGCTAAACTAGAAAGAGGGAACGGGAAATCCATTTGCATTGGTGTGATATAGAGATCTCCTTCACAAGGAGAAGTGGCCAGAGATTTAATAGAAGACATATGAGTATTGCCATGAAAGGAGAAGTGCTACTGATAGCTGATTTCAATATGCCAGATGTTGACTGGTACATTCCTGCTACGGTGTCACCTAGAAGTAAGGTGATCCTAGTATCTTCAGGAACAAGCAGGAATGTAGTCTTCACATATGGGTATCGTCGGTACCGACGGAGCCTGCATGGGAACGCTCCCCAGCATCCAATAGGAAAGCTTTTGGGAGCATCCCACGGTGCCTGCATGCTGCCTTCCCGCCTTTCCCAACTGTCCCTCTCCAGTTCTTCGTTTTCCGCGGAGCCGACAGGTCGCACATCTTGTCACCGCAGAAAATAATTCCCTTTTATTCTTTTTTGTGGTCGCGTCTGCCTTCCTTCGACGCTACACCGGTACCGCCGGTTCTTCTTTATTTTTCCCTAGGTGCCACGTGCCATTTTGGGCCCTAGGCCCAACTTTTTCCTTTAAAATGGAAAAACCCGCTTCGGGTTTTAAAAAGTGTTCCAAGTGTGGCGGTACCATCTCCGTCACCAACACCCATGAGTGGTGCCTCAAATGTTTAGGTCCTGACCACTCTATTTCGGAGTGTGTTGCCTGTGGGATGATGTCGAAGAGGGGCTGGCAGAACCGAGCTGCTAAACTTAGCACCCTTTTTCCCTCCGATGCAGCCTCTGTGGCATCGACGTGTTCCAGGGCTTTGTCTTCCTCCCATGGATCTCAGGTAACTAAACATAAATCTAGCCGGTCCTCAAAGGGTAGATCTCCCTCTAAGCATCAAGATGCCTCTGACGTTGCCCTTGAGGGACTTTCACTGGCAAAATTGCCCCGGCGGGAGGCTTCGGCTTCCAAAGCACTAACGGGGCTCCAGGATGTTCTCGAGGCCTCAACCTCGGCAGAACTACTGGTGCCATGCTCTGGGGTACCGGCTGCTTCATCCGGTACTGATACCCAAGCATCGGCAGTGTCAATAGACCAGAGATTCTTGGCTATTGAACGCAGTCTGGTGGCTCTTCTCATGGCCTCGATGCCCTTGAAACCACTTCAGACAATTCAACCGGCACCGACTCTACCGGGACCGAGTCATGCTTATCCACCTGGTATCGACAAGTCGGTACCGGACCCCTCCGATGCCGACTTCGATCGGTACCGGTACCGTGCCTTGCACAATCACCCAGATCGGAGGTACGTTGAATCCTCGGATGAGTCTGAAGACTCTGAAAGCTCTGCCGATACCAGAGTACTTCTTCCTGAGGATTCTTTTTCTCCTCAGCATAGGATGTCTCCACCAGAGGATATGTCCTTTCAGGATTTTATCCGAGATGTGGCTCGAGGTCTTTCCATCATAGTGGCTCCTGAAATGGAGCCTAGGGCAAAGGAATTAGAAATCCTACAATACCCTAAAGCTCCCAAGGAGGCAGCTACCTTGCCTATTCATGAGATCTTACATGATCTCATGTTAAGGATGTGGGAAACACGTCTAACCACATCTCTTACACTCGAAGACTCGACACCATGTATCGAGTTCCTCCTTGTCCTGGGTTTCAGAAGACTAGGCTACCACACCATTCCATGGTGATGGAACCAGCTATGAGAAGGATAAAGAGTGCAAAAAGGCATGCATCTAATCCTCCAGGACGTGAGTGTAGGACTCTTGATGCCTTTGGACGTCAAACCTTCCAGGCTTCCATGCTTTCTGCTAGGATCAGTTCCTATATATTATATATGGGAATGTTCCTTAAGGAGGTCACAGGAGATTTAGAGCTTATGAACCCTCTTTTTCCTGATGATAAGAGGCAGGATTACCTTGCCCTTGTCAAACATGCTCAGGATGTTTCCAAGTTTGTCAATCGTGCAGCCTTTGACTGTTTTGAGTGCATAAGCAGAACCTCTGCTATTGCCATAGGTGCACGTAGGATTGCCCGACTCCAGGCATCTGACTTGGAACTTTGGGTACAGGATAAACTGGGGAATATTCCTTGCACAGGAGAGAATCTCTTTGGCAAGAATTGACAGGAAAAAGCTAATGAGATAGATGCTGACAATATCACCTTGGATAGTTTGTCTAAATCTACAGCTGATCCTGCAAGGAAAAAATCCTACAAGAAACCATTCTTCAGCAAGAATAAGAAGTTGTATCCCTCCTATACCCAGCAGGGGCATCATTTGGGTCAGTCTGCCCAAAAGGGACAGCAGCAACAACCTAAGCAAAGAAAGACAAAAGCTGCTAAGCCTCAACCGGCTCAGCAGATTCAGCCTCCACAGGGGCTTTGACTCCTATCTAGAGAACTTTGCCTTCCTGGCCCTGAACGGTCCAGAACCCTCCACCATTCCAGGAAGGTTATGTCATTTAGCCCCCAGATGGGGTCAGATAACAGCAGAAAATTGGACTCTGTCTATTCTAAAAGTGGGGTACAAGCTTCATTTCCTCAGCATGCCCCCTCCTACAGTGGTAAGACAGTTCAATTCTCAGACCTCTCTCAACAACCAGTTAGGTCAGGAGGTCACTGTACTTCTTGCCCAAGGGGCAATAGAAGAGGTACCCATTCCCCAATGGGGTACAGGGTTCTACTCCCCCTATTTCCTTATTCCAAAGAAAACAGGAGGACACACACCCATTTTAGACCTCAGAGAATTGAAGAAATTCCTGTTCAAAGAGAAGTTCAAAATGATTTCTCTAGGAACTCTGCTGCCATAACTTCAGAGTCAGGATTGGCTTTGTTCTCTAGATCTCAAGGATGCATACACTCATGTTCTCATCCATCCAACTCATCAAAAGTTCCTTCGCTTCCTATTTCAAGGGAAGCACTACCAATACAGGGTCCTTCCTTTTAGCCTGGCCTCGGCACCAAGGGTGTTCACAAAATGCATGACTGTGGTGGTAGCATTTCTTCGCACCCTAGGAATATTCATCTTCCCTTACTTAGACGACTGGCTCATTCGAGCCTCTTCAGAGCCAGAGGCCAGGGTTGCTCTCTCTCGCACAATGCGCATTCTTCAGTATTTGGGACTTGTCATAAACTTCCCAAAACCCAACCTTGCTCCCACTCGGTCTCTAGAGTTTATAGGAGCTCTGCTGGATACCAGACAGACAAGGGCCTACCTTCCACAGGCCTGCTGCCTTCGTATTGTGCATTTAGCTTCCCAAGCAGTGTTAAAACCTCACCTCACTGCTCGAGAAATGTTAGTTGCTAGGCCAGATGGCATCCATCGTGCATGGAGGAGTAGCCTAGTGGTTGGGGCAAGGTACTTCAGGCCGGAAGGTCGGGGGTTCAAATCCCACTAGAGGACAGCAACCTTGGGCCGGAAGGACTGGGGTTTCTAGTCCCACAGGTGCTCCTTGTGGTCTTGGGCAAGCCACTTAACCCTCCATAGCCCATGTTACCTGTAAAATAGTTATCTCCAAGTTATAATGCCCTGTTCAATGTAATTTCAGTTTGTTCAATGTAAACCGCACTGATGCAGAATAGCGCGGTATATAAGAGAATGTAAATAAATAAATAAATAAATAAATAAAATGTGGTTCCTTATGCTCGCCTCCATATGAGGGCAGCCCAGTGAACTTTCTCCAGTACCAAGCAGGAAGTCAGTCCTCACATATAGGTGACGTCGGCGACGATGGAGTCCCCGTGCGGAGCACTTCCCCAGCTTTCAAGGAAAGCCTTTGGGAATGCAGCGCACATGCGCGGTCCCCTTCCCGCCCAAGGGTGCCATCTTGCTCAGTCTTCTTTTTTCCGCGGATGTGAGTTCGTGTCACCCGGTAAAAAAAAAAGTGATTTTTCTACAGTTTTTTTGTGGTTTTACCCAGTTCGACGCCGATTCCCCTTCCCGCCTGGGTCCGGTACACCGGTATCGAGCCCAGAGTTAGTTTTTCGGTTTTCGTCCTTCGAGACTAGCGTTCGCTTTTTTGTGTTTTTCACTGGCAGCCTGGTCTTTTGACCTCGCAGGGGCCCTTCTTCCCCCGATGGCTGCCAGCGGGTTCAAGAAGTGTGTTCGGTGCAAGAAACTTATGTCTCTCACCGACACACATGACTGCTGCCTCCGATGCCTCATGCCCGACCATGGCCTGTGGCCCGTGCGACAAGATGTCGTCGAAGGCGCTGAGGAGCCGTCAACATCAGCGTGAGAGAATCTTCTCTGACTCCGTGTCCGGCCGGGCCCGGACTTCGTCAGAGGCCTCAACATCTCGGGAGTCCGATCCCGAGCACCGTTGAGGCTCCTCTGAGAGGGGGTCTCCTTCTCGGGAACACAAAAGGAAGAAAAAGCTCACGAGGGCGGCGTCGGTGGACGCTCCTGGCTCCTCGAGGGCCAGGTTGCATAGCCCCGACTGCCGCCCTGGGCTCTCGGAGTCGGAGAGGCCTTTGAAGTTACCTCGTGTGGAGCCGGAGTCCCCGAGTCATGTGAGTGCCATTGTCCTCGTGGACTCCCCTCCGGGGGAGCCGATGTCGGGCCCGACACCGTTGGGGCCCGAGTCGTGGGATGCTGAGTCTCCTGAGCTTGGACTCAGGTTGACGGCCTTGGAGAGCAGCTTGGCTGCCTTCATGGAACAGCAGCGGGTGTTGACTGGAGCAACTGCCCCGACCACCGGGACCACGATGTCCAAGTCGACCCCAGAGACTGAGTCGATCCTCGGTCAAGGTCCCCCTCGACCTCCCATATGGGGCTGAGGTCATCGACACCGATACCGTCGGGGCGGGTGGCACCGAAGCCCACACGGCCGGAGCTGCTTGATTCCTCCTCGGAGGAGTCGGACGAGGAATCCCCGGACACCTTCCGGATCCGGTGCATCCCTTCGGACTCACTAGAGTCCGTGCCTCCGAGAAGGTCCCCCCTCCGGAGGATACCCGGTTCTCGGACTTCGTGAGGGACATGGCCAAAGCCTTGGCCTTTCCCGCGGATGCCGAGGAGGAGCCTCGAGCCGAAGAGCTCGATGCACTCCAGTACGACTCTCCGCCGTTCTTAGCAAATGGGTCGATTCCATTTATCAAGTCCGTAAGAGCCCTGGGTTCCAGAAGGCACAGCTACCGCACCACTCCATGGTTGTAGAATTAGCCATACATCGTCTGAAGAGTCAGAAGATGCACTCCTTGGTGCCCCCGGCCAGGAGGCCCGGAACCTGGATGTCCTCGGTAGAAAGTGCTTCCAGGGCTCTATGCTGTCTTGCCATGTCCAGACTTACCAGCTGTACATTGGCATGTACCTCTGGGACCTGGCAAAGGAGATTGCCGGGTTCTCAGCTGGCCTCTCCGAGGAACCTTTGCAGAGGTTCAAAGCTTTGTCATCGGGGATCCGAGAGTGCTCAAAGTTTATCTCTCGAGCAGCCTATGATGGCTTCGAGGCTTCGGCCCGGGTAGCCTCAGCCGGCATCAGTGCATGCCGTCAGGCCTGGCTACAGTCATCAGACCTGGAGCCATGGATACAGGACAAGTTGGTCAATGTCCCTTGCCGAGGTGAGAACCTTTTTGGCAAACCCATGGCTGAAAAGGCTGCAGAAATCGAGACTGAGACTCTCACCAGGACAAGGCTGTCCAGAAAGGCTTCTGCCCCTTCTCAGAAAAAGAAGGGCTCTGGAAAGAAGCCCTTTTTCCCGAGGAAGGGTACTGCCTACAAATCCTACCCTCAATTCCAGGCCTCTACAGCTCCCCAACAGGGTCAGCAGGCCAAGGGTACGGGACATGGGCCCCGTAGGCAGAAAACCCCCAAGCCACCAGTTCCGGCTCCTGCACAGCAGGGAGCGGGGTTTTGACTCCCACCGCATAGCCTCTCCTCCACAGCTGGCTCCACTCAGCACAGGAGGCCGGCTGACACTGTGGTAAGCCATAACAGGGGATACCTGGGTACTGCGCATAGTCCAGAAGGGCTACTTGCTCCGCTTCAACCAGTTACCCCCCTTCCTATTTTCCAGGGGAGCCTCCAAGACTCCCTTTGCAAAGAAACCTCCTCCTTCAGGAGTTGGCAAGTCTTCTAAAGGAGCAGGCGGTGGAACTGGTGCCTCACCACCTGATAGGGTAAGGCTTCTGTTTCAGGTACTTTCTGGTACCAAAAAGGACCGGAGGCCTCAGGCCCATCCTAGACTTGCGAAATCTCAACAAGTTCCTGGAGAGGAAAAAGTTCAAGATGGTTACCCTTGGAATACTGCTGCCCTACCTCCAGCAGGGAGATTGGCTATGCTCCTTAGACCTAAAGGATGCTTATGCTCACATCCTCATTCATCAAGACCACAGACAATATCTCAGATTTGTAGTGGGAGGAAATAATTTTCAGTACAGAGTACTTCCATTTGGCCTAACCTCCGCTCCCAGGGTTTTCACCAAATGCCTGGTGGTGGTGGCGGCCTGTCTCAGAAATCAGGGCATCTTTGTCTTTCCATACCTGGACGACTGGCTCATCAGGGGTCAGTCTCCACAGGAGACCAGACAAGCCACTCTTCGCACTGTGTCTCTTCTCCAGCATTTAGGCTTTGTCATAAACTTCGCAAAGTCCACTTTGCTCCCCTCACAGAACATAGAGTTCATAGGTGCAAGACTAGATACCCTTCAGGCAAAAGCTTATTTGCCCGAGGACAGGGCCCACAGACTGATGGGGTTGGCCAAACAGTTCTAGAGCGGTTCTCTGGTCTCCGCCAGACACTTCCTGAGGCTCTTAGGCCACATGGCATCCACAGTCCATGTAACTCCGAATGCCCTTCTGCACATGCGGCCTGCTCAGTGATGCCTCAGAGCTCAGTGGGTGCAAGCCACAGGAGACTTGAGAGGCAGAGTAAGGGTGTCCAAACTCCTAGTGGACTCCTTGCGGTGGTGGCTACATCTCCCAAACTGTGTCAGGGGCGTGCCTTTTCAGGCACTGCCCCACACACAGGTGCTGGCAACCGATGCTTCCTTACAGGGTTGGGGTGCACATTGCCAGGGTGTATGCACTCAAGGCCTCTGGTCTCCTTGGGAGGCCACACAACAGATCAATCTGTTGGAGTTGTGAGCTATCCGCTTGGCTCTACAGACTTTCTCTCATGTCCTCTCTCACCAGTCTGTCTTAGTTCAGACAGACAATCAAGTAGCAATGTTCTATGTGAACAAGCAGGGAGGCACAGGATCCAGACTTCTGCGTCAGGAAGCATAAGCCCTTTGCTCCCTGGCAGTCAAACAGGGCATGTTTCTCAAAGCAGTTTATCTACCTGGCCAGGAGAATTACCTAGCTGACAGGTTCAGCAGGATTCTACAGCCTCACGAATGGCACTTGGATCCACTAGTGGTCCAACAGATCTTTCTAAGATGGGGTCTTCCAACCATCGATCTCTTTGCGATTCCACTGAACCGTCAGCTACCCAGGTTCTGTTCCAGACAATCGCATCCTCTGAAAATAGCAGCAGATGCGTTTGTAATCTCTTGGTCTGCGGGCCTACTGTATGCGTTTCCTCCCATGCCTCTAGTGGCCCGAATCTTGTTCAAGGTTCTTCAGGACAAGGCCTCGGTGATTCTGGTAGCCCCCAGATGGCCGAGGCAACCGTGGTTTCCACTCCTTCTGCAGTTGGCAGTGGACACTCCACTCCCTCTAGGGATGCAACCTGATCTCCTGTCTCAGGATCAGGGATCTCTCCTGCACCCCAACCTCAAATCCCTCAATTTGATGGCCTGGCTGCTGAAAGGGTAGTTCTAGCCCCCTTACTTCTACCTAAGGAAGTGGAAGAGGTAGTGTTGGCCTCTAGGAGGCAATCCACCCAGAAGTCTTATGCCCTCAAGTGGCATAGGTTCTCCACCTGGTGTGCTCAGCGCCAGGAGGATCCTTTTTCGTGCCTGGTGCCAGTGGTGCTGCAGTACCTGTTTCACCTTTCGGACCTGGGCCTTAAATCCAACTCTGTTCGGGTCCACCTCAGTGCTCTATCAGCGCACCACTCACTGGTGGAGGGACAGTCTGTCGGGCCACCCCTTGGTGTCCTGCTTCCTCAGAGGCCTGCTGCTCAAGCCTCCGATTCGTCCACTGGCCACTGAGTGGGATTTGAATGTGGTCTTGCAGCAACTTACTTGCCCACCGTTTGAGTCGATGGCTACCTGTCATTTATGCTTCCTTTCATGGAAGATGGTGTTCTTGGTGGCTCTTACCTCGGCCAGGCGTGTGAGTGAACTCCAAGCTCTGGTTTCTGATAGACCGTACACACGGTTCTATAGGAACAGGGTGGTCTTACGGACTCATCCTAAGTTCCTTCCAAAGGTTGTCTCCTTCCACCTCAATCAGGAGGTGGTTCTTCCAACATTCTTTCCCAGGCCGCATGCCAGCCGGGCTGAAACAGTCTTGCATACCCTGGACTGTAGAAGGGCGTTGTCCTTTCACATAGACCGTACGCAGGGGCATCGAAGGGCTGCTCAGCTCTTTTGATCCTAATAAACTAGGGTTAACTCTCTCCAAGCGTATGTTGTCCGTTTGGGTAGCAGATTGTATCGCCTGGGCAGCCGGCCTCTCCTTGCAGGGTTGAGTCACGGCCCACCGTGTCAGTAGCTCATCTCCGCTCTGTTCCGTTGGCAGACATCTGCCAGGCCGCTACTTGGTCTTCAAGTCAGACTTTTGCGGCCCATTACTGCCTCGAGAGAGAGTCCCGAAGGGACAGTGCTTTTGGACAGGCGGTACTCCGTAATCTCTTTGAGGTTTAGGCAGCTCCTACCCTCCGGCCCTTGTGTTGGGCTACCGTACGGGGGTGTTCTCAGAGAAGATTCTTATCATGGATGCTGAGGCTCTAGAGGGAGCTAATTTTTCAGCTTTGGGTTCCCGGTAGCCTAGAGCTGGGGAGTCCCATATGTGAGGACTGACTTCCTGCTTGGTCCTGGAGAAAGAGTAGTTACTCACCTGTAACAGGTGTTCTCCAGGAGCAGCAGGAATCAGTCCTCACAACCCTCCCTCCTCCCCTTGGAGTTGCAGTTATATACTTCATTTTGTTTTTGCTGTCTTTTAGCTATGTCGTCAGACTGAGCAAGATGGCACCCTTGGGCGGGAAGGGGACCACGCATGCACGCTGCATTCCCAAAGGCTTTCCTTGAAAGCTGGGGAAATGCTCCGCACTGGGGCTCCGTCGGCGCCGACATCACCCATATGTGAGGACTGATTCCTGCTGCTCCTGGAGAACACCTGTTACAGGTGAGTAACTACTCTTTATCCACTCGGTGGGCTCAGGCGTCAGGTTGCCTGTCAGACAAAATAGCAAACTCAGATCGCCTTATCTTGTCCCTCCAATGGTGGCAGTCACCTCAGAACCTTTTGGTGGGGTCTCCTTTTCAGCAACCCCCACCCCAGGCCACTCTAACAGATGCTTCACAGGTGGGTTGGGGAGCCCACCTGCAAGGCCTCTCTACCCAGGGTACCTGAACTCCACAGGAGGCCTATCTACACATCAGTCTCCTGGAACTCAGAGCAATCTTCCTTGCTCTTTGAGTATTCCACACCCAGCAGCTACAAGACAGTCCTAGTTCAAACGGATAATCAAGTAGCCATATTCTATGTGAACAAGCAGGGCGGAACAGGCTCTCTGTCGCTATGCAACAAAGCTTTGCGACTATGGGCCCTTGACAGAGAGCATCAGATTCATCTCCTTGTGGTGTATCTTCTAGGCATTCAAAACTCTTGGGCAGACAGACTCAGTCGAGTTCTGCTTCCACCCGAATGGTCTCTCCATGCAGACCAGGTGGCCAAAATTTTCCAAATTTGGGGAACCCCGGACATAGATCTCTTCGCAAGTCCGCTGAATGCCAAACTTCCCCGGTTCTGTTCCAGAATTCCGGCTCAGGGTTGTCAGGCTAGGGATGCTTTCCTACTCCATTGGGGCCAGGACTTCCTGTATGCTTTTCCACCCATTCCCCTAATTCCCAAAGCCCTGTTCAAGCTTCAGAGAGACAGAGGTCATATGATTCTCATAGCTCCACATTGGCCACAGCAAATGTGTTACCCTCTGCTCCTACATCTCTCTCAAGCTCCGCCTCTGGAGTTAGGATCTGCTCCAGATCTCCTTTCTCAGGAGGACGGGATGCTGTGGCATCCCAATCCCCAGTCTCTGCATCTCAGGGCCTGGTTGCTGAAAGCCTAGAACTTCACGGTCTTAACCTTTCTCAGCAGGTAAAGGATATCCTTTATGCTTCCAGGAAGCCTTCCACAAGACGCTCTTATGCTTTCAAGTGGAAAAGGTTTAGCATATGGTGCTTGCTGAAGGGTCTTGACCCTCTTGCGACACCTCTGGAATCATTACTGGAGTATCTCCTTCATTTGTCTAATGCAGGGCTTAAGACCAATTCAGCGAGAGTTCATTTGAGTGCTATTGCAGCTTCTTTCAAGCCTCTAAATGGGCAACCTATTTCCTCTCTTCCTCTCATAGTGAGATTTGTGAGAGGCCGCCTTCTTTTAACTGAGCCTCCCATTAAGCCACCACCGGTGGCATGGGACTTGAATTTGGTTCTTGGGCAACTTATGAAACCGCCTTTTGAACCATTAGCCACTACCTCCTTGAAATTCCTTTCCTGGAAGGTCATCTTTCTTATTGCAATCACATCAGCACGTCGCATCAGTGAATTGCAAGCATTGGTGGCTGATCCTCCTTATACAAGGTTCCATCATGATAAGGTAGTCCTTAGGACTCATCCACATTTTATGCCAAAGGTGGCATCACCTTTTCATTTAAACCAAGCGGTTTACCTTCCTGTATTCTTCCCAAGGCCTCACGCCTCAAATGCAGAAAGGAATCTTCATACTTTAGACTGTAAAAGGGCTTTGACCTTTTACTTGCAAAGGACACAGCAACATAGAAAGTCCTCTCAACTCTTTGTTGCTTTTGATCCTAGTCATTTGGGACTTCCAGTCTCCAAAAGAACACTGTCCAGCTGGATTGCACAGTGTATATCTTTTGCCTATGAGAGTAAGAACCTTCCTCTTGAAGGCCATGTCACAGCTCACAATGTGAGAGCCATGGCAGCCTCTATGGCTGATCTTCACTCTGTGTCTATCGACGACATCTGTCGAGCAGCTACTTGGGCTTCGGTTCATACCTTCACAGCCCATTACTGCTTAGACAAGGACTCCCGCTGGGATGCCTTGTTTGGTCAGGCTGTTCTTCAACACCTGTTCCATACTTAATCAACTCCTACCCACCATCCCTGGTAGGATGTCAAAGTTCCATGGGGGAAGTGGAGCCCTTTCACAGGGGCGCACAACTTCTGGGGCTTTCTCCCTGGCATCTGCAGCTAGGGAGTCCCCCCATATGTGAAGACTACATTCCTGCTTGTTCCTGGAGATAGCATAGTTACTCACCTGTAACAGGTGATCTCCGGGAACAGCAGGAATTTAGTCTTCACAACCCACCCACCTCCCCTAGGAGTTGTATCTCTCTCTCTTTGTCTCTTTCCCTCTTTCCCTCTCTCTTTGTCTCAGCTTTAAACTCAACTGGAGAGGGACAGTTGGGAAAGGCGGGAAGGCAGCACGCAGGCATTGTGGGATGCTTCCAAAAGCTTTCCTATTGGACGCTGGGGAGCGTTCCTGTGCAGGCCCAGTCGGTACCGACGATACCCATATGTGAAGACTAAATTCCTTCTGTTCCCGGAGATCACCTGTTACAGGTGAGTAACTATGCTTTCTCTACAGGGAGAACTATTTCAGCAACTGATAACAGAACCCACATGTAAAGGAGCCATACTGGACCTGGTGCTTACCAATGGGGGAAGTTTTTTTGATGATATAATGGGAGATCATCTCGCATCCACACATAGTTAAACTAAAAGTAGACAGAGTGATGAGATCAGATGGAAGATATCCGAGAGTATAGAAGAAACATGGGGAAGTTCTAGCGGTTCCACTGTCTGACCTTTTCAACGCTTTTTTCGAGTCAAGAGTGGTCCCAGAGGATTGGAGAAAGGTTCATGTGGTCCCTTTACACAAAGGCCAGAAGTAAGGATGAGGTTGAGAACTACAGACCAGTTAGTCTGAATTCTGTGGTAAGTAAATTACATAATAACATAGTATATGATGTCATATAAAGATCAGTATGGTCCATCTAGTCTTTCTAGCAAGGCAGCAAGAATAGGTGCACCTGCCACTCCGTGCAGGTCACCCCTCCCCATGCCTTTGTTTAGGGGTGTACCCACCGTTCTGTGCAGGTCTCTTCTACTAATCTAATTAATGGATACGTTGCTAAAACAGAGGATAGTGATGTTTCTGCAGTCCAGTGGATTGCATGGTCTAAGGCTGCATGGGTTTACTAGAGGCAGGTCTTGTCAGATAAATCTGATTGATTTCTTTGATTGGTTGACCAGGGAGTTGAACTGAAGGAGAGCCCTAGATGTGGTGTATTTAGATTTCAGTAAAGCCTTTGATAGCGTTCCACACAGGAGACTTATAAATAAGTTGATCATCCTAGGGATGGACCCTAAAGTTGACTGACTGGGTTACATATTTGCTGAGTGGGGGGAGACAAAGGGTACAGGTAAATGGAGCTTACTCTGAGGAAAAGGATGTAACTAATGCTGTGCTGCAGGGATCTGTTCTTCATCCAATTCTTTTTAACATCTTTGTTAGTGATATTGTGAGTAAGGTTTGCCTCTCTGTGGACGATACCAAAATCTGCAATAGAGTAAACATCCAGGAAGGAGTAGATAACATGAGGAGGGGATCTAGGCAAGCTTGGAGAATGGTTGAGAATTCAGCAGCCAAGATTTAAAGCTAAACTATGCAGAGTCATGCATTTGGGCTGTAAAAATCCAAGGGACCAATATAGTATAGGGGGTGAAGTACTTTTGTAGAACGGGACCTGGGCGTGATTGATTTGATGATCTGAGTGTGGCTAAATGTGTAGAAAAGGTGACAGTGAAAGCCAGAAGGATGCTTGGGTGCACAAGGAGAGGAATGGCCAAAAAGAAAAAGGAGTTGATAGTGCCACTGTATAAGTCTTTGGTGAGACCTCATTTGGATTATTGTGTGCAAGTCTGAAGACCACACCTTCAGAAGGATGGCGTCTGTGCAGAGGGTGGCTACCAAAATGGTCTGGTCTTCATTATGAACCATATGGGAGCAGACTTAAATATCTTAATATGTATACTTCAAAAGAAAAGTGGAATAGAGGAGATATGATAGAGCTTGTTAAATACCTCCATGGCATAAATGCACTGAAGGTGAGCCTCTTTCAATTGAAAGAAAGCTCTGCTACGAGGGGACATAGGATGAGGGTGAAAGGGGGTAGACTCAGGAGTAATGTACGGAAATATTTCTTTACAGAAAGAGTGGTAGGTGCATGACATAGTCTCCCAGTGGAGGTAGTAGAGACAAGGACAGTATCTGAATTCAAGAAAGGATGAGACAAACACTGAAGAACTCTAAAGGTAAAAAAGGGACAATAGTTATGGAAGGGCAGACTGGATAGGCTATAAGGTTTTTTCTGCCGTAATGTTTCTATGTTCTGGGACATACCTAGCCTGTCAGTTTTCAGGATAACCATAATGAATTTGCATATGAGAGATTTGCATGCAATGCTTCATTGTATGCAAATCTCTCATGCATATTCATTGTGGTTATGCTGAAAATCTGCTGGCTAAGTGTGTCCAGAGGTTGATGACCCCTGGTCTAGATTATGCAGAGATATTGTCTTGTAAAAATGCACACACCCTTTCTATTTGCTCTTTAGGAATTAATGTTATCTAGGCCTTCGTCATCGATACGGAAAAGTTCTCTTCCTGCAGTACCTCATTAAATTCTCAACTACGTAGAGGACTAACTGAAACTAAGTGCAAACATTTTATAGAATTCTGCTGTTGATCCATCTAGGCAGGAGCCATGTTAACGTTCAGTAATTTGATAGTATCAATAATCTCAGCTATCACTTGTTTAGCCAGCTCATCTGTAGGTGCCTGGGTAAGATTTTGGAGCTTTGCTTGATTTCAAAATTATTCTCTGGTTATGATATCGTTTGGGTTAAAAAGTCCACTTTTGTTTCTAATATTTGGAAGTATGCTAACAAACCACACTTTTTAAAATCTTTAATCCTAGATATAATTCTGTCTGTCTGAACTTTCTCAGCCTAAAGGCCAACAGTCTGCTTGCTTTAATTCAGTGCTCGTTAAAGTATTGCTTGTCTCTTCATTTTATAATCCATTTGATGTGTGAGCAGTTGGATCAAGTTTCCCCTAGATTCCATTAGTTCTCTCTGCACCTTCCCAGTCCCTGACTTATGTAAGACCTCTAAACCCACAATCTGGACCTTTCTGTTTCAGTTTTTTGATAAAGCCCTTTTCTTTATCATTTTGAACGTTTCCTAGAAGACAACATTGGAGGTCATGCCATTGTCCTTCAGGTCAGAGAGTTCTTTGATCATTGCCATGAACTCCTGTGCTATTCCATCATTCTTTAACTAGCTGTTTAGTGTCCACTTTTGTCTTCCCTCTCCAGTGCCCCATCTCTAAACCTTGGCCACGCAGGTTGTTTCCTATTTTGGGCATCTGTCAATAATACGTGAAGTTGTGCATCTAGAAAGATGTAATCTACTCTTGCATAGCTCTTATGACATACTGAATAAAATGTGTACTTAACTCTTGGATTTGTTAATTTCCAACTGTCCAGCAATCCCAGGTCTTTAGTAACACTCTTGAGTTCCCTTGTCTGAATGTTGTCTGTGCCTTTCCTAAAACGGGAAGAGTCTCAATGGCGTTCTTTCTCATCAATCTCAAACTCTTTGGCAAATGCTGCTAATGACACTTCTAAATCCCAGAAGAGAGGCTTGGTCATAAATCTTGGGTACTATATATAACTCGCCCTTGATACCGACATTTACATTTAGGTATCCTATGAAGAGAGGCTACAAAGGTTAGGGCTCTTCAACCTGGAAAAGAGACGGCTGAGGGGAGATATGATAGAGGTCTATAAATTAATGAATGGAGTGGAACAGGTAAACATAGATCAATTGTTTACGCCATCAGAATATAGAAAGACTAGGGGACATGTAATGAAGCTACAGGGTAAACTATTTAAGACAAATAAGAGAAAATATATTTTCACTCAACGTGTAATCAAACTCTGGAATTTCTTACCGGTGGATGTAGTAAAGGCTGTTAGTGTAGCTGGGTTTAAAAAAGGTTTGGACAAGTTCCTGGAGGAAAGGTCCATAAACCATTATTAAAAAGGGACCCAGGATATCAATGCTTGACCCAATACAAGCATTGTGGAACCTGTGTCTCTTGGGGATACTGCTAGGTACGTATGACCTAGATTGGCCATTGTTGGAAACAGGATACTGGGCTTGATGGACCTTGGTCTGACCCAGTATGGCATATCTTATGTTCTTATCTACTTGTCTCGCTCATAATAATCTCCCATCGTAAGTTACATGCACTAACATTACATCAGTTTTAAGTGAGCTGTCTCTTTGAATAGGGCCTGCCTCTTCTTCGAGGAATTTAACCCCTTAACATTATTGCAGTTTGCAGTATAATAACTGTCTGATTGTAGGCTTTGGTTGACCCAGTTGCTTTCCTGTTCTGAAGCCCAAATGAAAGTGGATTATTGGATTGTGGACTTGAAGCCACTTACAGGCTGATGCAGAAAGCTGGTACTAAAGCCACGCTTTATCAACCTTTTACAACTATCTGCATCACACTGATAGTGCATGACTTCAGCACGGGCATGCAGAAAGGGGCTCATATGCAAATGAGCCACGCATTAAACTGTGCGCAAAATGGCAGCATTAAATTGGGAGAGCAAGCCAAATACATGTGCATAGGAAGTTGGCACAAGTTTGGCATGCTCTCCCAGAGAAACGAGCACTGCGTGGCTAATTTGCATAGGGAGCCCAGACAGTATTTTGATGGCATCAGGCCAGTCTGACCTCAACTGGTGCTTCCCAGTACGCACTGTGCAGGGCCAGGCACTGCCATTTTTCAAGATGGTAGAGCAAGAACAGGAGTGCGTGGGCAGCGCTCCTGCTCGTTTCTGAAGGTACCAGGAGGAGGATGGGGGTTCTGGAGTTGCTGGGCTACCAGAGTTATTTTTGGTTGGGTGGGTGGGGGGATCGGGGCCACTGGGGTTTATCTTTACTTGAGTGGGTTGGGGGAACAGGGAGTTATTTTTGGTTGGATGGGGGTTCGGGGATACTGAGCCACCAGGATTTATTTTAACTTGGGCAGGTGGGGGAGGGGGGAATCGGGGCATGTAGGGGGATCGGGGCCACTGGGTCACCAGGGATTTGCTTTCTGTCAGGAGCATTGGCCCCTGACAGTATTTTGATGGCACCGGGTGCTTTCCCTGATCCCTGGATCATCTTTGAGATTTCTTCTCAGATGAACCAGGCATTGGGGAAAGTACCCGATGCCATAAAAAACAGGTGGGAGTTGGGGGCACAGCTCTAAAATTGGAGACAATCCCTGAAAATAGGGGACATCTCAAACCTTACTTTTACATATGTTCTGTACAGTGCCCTTCTTGTTTTCTGCTGTTTTATTCTTAGACAAGCCCCATATTCTTCCGTTCTATCTTGCCTAATTCACCAAATCTCTTTGACTCTAGTACTCGGCTTCTAGATTTCACTGTTTAATATCCTCCCTTGTAGTCAAAAGGTACTTTTACAGTAATTTGAAGTCACTTTTAAGTTCAGCAAAATACTTGAATAAAGTCACTGCACAATGTTCTTCCCTCTCAATCTCAGCTTTCTGGTTCAGTTGGTCTCTCCATCCTGAATCTAGTGTCACCATGCTGGATGGGGAGAGAGACCTTGCTTGCCATTCTCTGGGCAGCTTTTCTGCTCTTTCTCTTGATCTCTCATCACTGGCTCCCTATCAGATCTCACCTTGAATACAGAATACTCACCCTGACGCACAGGGCTCTTCACCAGGCAGCTCCAGAATATATATCTATCTTTAATCAGACCCTACTGTCCAGCATGTCTCCTGCGCTCCATCTATGCCAGTCAACTATGCCTTCCTTCTCTAGCGCGGGTGCACTATGAATCCGCCTGATGTTCGGCTTTCTTCCTATCCCCAACACTATGGAACAGATTGCCAATTGACCTCTGTCTCCAGATTTAAGTCTGACCTAAAGACCTACTTTTCAAATGGGCTTTTGATCTCCCCTGAATCATGAAGTGCAGTTCATTTCTATTTAACCTTTATAAGGTGCAGTGTGTGCTATCTCCTCCCTTAGCTGTATGCACTTGTTGCCCCTACCTTTATGTTCTATCTCCTTGTTTGTGAAATGTCTCATGTGTGTCTCATCTGTTCTCTCTCCCTTTCCTCTCAACAGAATTGGAGTTCCTTTTCCTCCTATAACTTGATTGTTTTGATTTTACTGTATTGTAAATCGCTTCACCTAACCTGAAAAAGCGGTATAGCAAGTATAATAAACAATAAACTATTTTTTCATTCAGGGCATGCTAAAGGGCTACTGTTTTAGCAGTTTTTCGTCAGGATGGGATGAAGCCCATAGTGCAAGCTGACATTCAGGATGCTGACATCACTTTCTTTGGAGCAGTCCATTCTTAAGGTTCTTTGAAGGTTACAGGACAACTCTGCTGGACTCTTTCCGTTGGTTTTCCTTTCTAAAAATCAAAAATTATATACTCAACATTTATAAGTCACTTGCTTCTAGACTAGAGGAACACCAGATGGTATATAGTAAATCTGTTTAGTTTTTAAATAAACTAACCTTTGAGAAGTTGTCGTGGCCTCTGTTTTGTTCGTTGTTACAGGAAGCTGCTATCTTTTTGCAACTCACCGTGTCCAGCCAAGTAACATTATTCCTTCATATGCAGACAGCATGACCTCCTTACTTAACTATATACCTGCTTCTGTCTCCTCTCTGCGCTTCAGCTCCCTAATCAGCACAGCAGCAAAGTATTCCTCTTAACCATGATTGGAGCAAGGCTTTTTCTAGCTGCATACATGAGCTGTCTACTGTGGTTGGGAAGGGAATTAATCTAAAGAGAAAGTTGGTTCTCTTTCCCAAGGATCTCCGCTTTTTAACTCATCTTTGACCTTCTCATCAATTACTTCCCTATCCCTCGGTTTATGAAAGATTTCTGTTTGGATGAACTGACCAGAGGCGTGATTTACTCTTGATTTAATCCTTACTGCTATAAGAACTGGTGCAAGAAGTCATGGTAATGGGGTCACTAGTCAGTACTGATTACCCCTAACATTCAGTTTGCTTTTAAGAAGCCTTAGAACACTGGAATGAAAATGTCAACATACTGTTAATGATGACGCCAAGATCTCTTTTTTGGGTGGTAACTTCTAATTCAGAACCCAGCATTTTTATACCTCTAGTTGGGATTATTTTTCCTGTATGCATCACTTTACACTCATCCACGTTAAATAGGGAACGGTTGTTTAATCTTTCAAACAACCCTAAAAGCAGAGGATACTTCTTGAAACCAATGGCCAGAAGTCTGAAAACAAATCATAGGTTTTCTTTTCATGCTGCACATAATTAAACTGTGTATTTGTTGCTGGAGGCTATAGTCAAGGTGATTAACATAGCGGGGTTCAAAAGAGGTTTGGACAAGTTCTTGGAGAAAAATCCAGGTTAGGGCTTGACATACCCCAGGTCGCCATGGTGACTAAAAAATTGGACCTGGCGCCTGGGGCTCAGAACACCTTTGTAGCACCATGATGATCGCAAAGGCAGTAATTGAAGCCAGAACTGGCTCTGGCTGCCTGCAGGGATCCTATTCCCTGCAGGCAGAAGTGCATACAAACACCGCGATTGTAGCAGGGACTGGCCCTGGCTGCCCATGGGGATCCCATCCTCTGTGGGCAGAACAGAAGGGGATAGCTGCGATCGCGTCAACTATCTCTCTCTTCTGCCCATGAGTATCCTATCTCCCATGGGCAGACAGAAAAGGGGAAAGTCACAATTGCTTCACAAATGTAAGCTGTCTATCCACAGGAGACTGGATTCCTTTGGGCAGACAGCTTGCTTCTGGATTGCGATTGAGAACCTCTCCTTCTCTTCTGCCCGCGGGAGATCGGATCTCCCCAGGCAGAATAGGGGGAGAAGGCTGCAATCGAAGTCAGTAGGCTGCATGCAGGGATCCCATCTCCCACCAGCAATAGAGGAGAGCCGGTTGAGGCCTGCATTTAAAAAAAAAAAAAAAAAAGTTAGATGAGAGGGTGGGGGCAAGTGAACTACAAAATCTTAAAGGGTCAGTAACTTACAAAAGAATATGAAAGAGGATGGGGGGAATCCAAAGCAGGGGGTGGAAGTGCTAGTGGAGAGGGGGAAGGGGAGAGAGTCTGGAAGCGGGGAACAGAGTGTAGGGAGGAGTTAGAGGGAGAAGGAAGAGTACCAGATTAAAGGAATGAATGCATGGGGACCAAAGGATACAATGCCTATTTACCAAAAGTTGCATTTCCCTCCCCCAAGAACACACACATGCACACCCCACACTCACACAGAGGTACCCCACCTCATAGACACTTACCATCAGCTCCACATTCCATATGCACGTACACACACACACAGAAGCTCCCCAATTCTGCAGCGTGCACACACATGCACCACAATCCTGCACCCTACCCACACAAAGGCACCCACCACCACATCCCACACACAGGCTGGCACACCACCATTGCACCACACAGACACTTGTTATCAAACTATAACTGTTATCTAAAGATGGCGCACGGTGTAGGACCTCTGGTGCTGGTCTCACAAGACTTGAGAACATGAGACAGCGCAATAGAACCGGGTGGGGGAGGGGAGGCACAAGGAGCTCACAAGTACTGGCTCCTAAGATTTTCTCCTGGCTCCTAAACCCGCACAAAATTTGTCAAGGCCTGAGCTAGGTAGGCTTGAGACAACCATTGCTCATCTCTGGAAATGAGCAGTAAGAAATAGATCTATTACTTATTGTCCCTCCACAGTCCAGAAGCATTGGTTATACTCTGTCACCAACAGATGGAGATTGAGAACCACTGGTTTTGATGATGTCACTCTATAAAGGGGTCTGTGTAGAACTGCTCACTCCAGTATTTCTCAGTCTCCAGCAGATGGTGATGAGCTCCGGTGCAGTCTGCCACAACACTTTGAACTTTTACAAAAGTCATGATAGTGGTAGCAGCTGTTCTGCGAGGTAAGGGAATATTGATTCATCCATATCTAAAAGTCGCAACAGGAGAGTCGGGAAGCAACAAAGCTAGTGATAACCCTTTTGCAACAGTTGGGGTGGATTATCAACTTCAACAAAAGCAGCCTGGATCCCATAAAAGATCTGATTTACCTAGGGGCGCATTTCGACAAAGGTTTGGGCCTGGTCTCTCTACCCCCGAATCACTTCAAGAAGGTGCAGGACAATGTCTGGAAAGTTTGTCACTTGAGGTCCCCTTGGGCATGGCATTAGTTGCAACTACTGGGCTCCATGGTAGCAACCTTGGATCTAGTGCTATGGGCCAGAGCACATATGCAGCTGCTGCAGAAGGCCTTGTTGTCCCAGTGGGTGCTGCAAAGACACTCGCTTTGGAAGAGGTTACGATGTCCAAAGAAGACTCGGGTGAGCCTGAGCTGGTGGCTAGACCCTGCCAAGTTACTGGTGGGAATGCCACTGTAGCCTCCGGGATAGGTGAGAGTGACCACTGATGTCGGCCTTTTTAGATGGGGGAATGCATTGTCAGGCCCAAGTAGCTCAAGGTCAGTGGTCTCCAGAGGAGAGGACCTAGTACATCAACCACTTGGAGATGATGCGAGCGATATTTCTGGCTCTGCAGTTCTTTCTCCCTGTGGCGCAACATAAAGTGGTGAGAATACTCTGACAGTGCGACCACTGTGGCTTATCTCAATCGTTAGGGTGGCACAGAAAGCACAATATTGGCAGAGGAGGTATCGCCTTTACGTCTCTGGACAGAGACTCATCTGCTAGGTCTGTCAGCAACTCACGTGACTGGAAAGGAAAACGTGCGAACTGACTTTCTCAGTTGTCATCACTTGGACCTGGGATAGTGGTCACTGGAGACTTTGGTGTTTCAGAGCATAATGCACCAATGGGGAATGCCAGTGATAGATCTGATGGCATTCTCATCCAATACAAAGGTGGCCTGTTTCTTCAGCTGCAGATGAGAAAGTATGTCAGAAGACCTGGATGCCCTTGATCAGCATTGGCCAAGTGACAGTATCCTATATATGTTCCTGCCGTGGCCTGTCATCAGTCGAGTGCTGCAGAAGATAGAACCCATGGGGGTCTAGTAATTTCAGTAGCTTCGGATTGGCCTCTGAGACCATAGTATGTGGATCTAGTTCGGTTGGTGGTGGAAGACCCTTAGCTCCTTCTGGTGGTGGACAACCTGCTGGCGCAAGGTCCAGTCCTAATGCCAGAAGTAGCTAGATTCTGCTTACGGCTTGCCTCTTGAGAGAAGGGGAGGTTAAGAAAGAAGGGCTACTCCCCTCAGGTCATAGTGACGTTACTTCGGGCACAGAAGCAGTCAGCTTCCCCTGGCTTATGTTAGTCTGGTGTATATTTGAGAACTAGTGTGAGGAGGGGGGTATTCAGGCCCTCTCTTCCTGGTTCCCGGATGTGCTGGCCTTTTTTCAGGCCATACTGGATAAGGGTTTTGGCCTAAGCCTATTGAGGCGCTTATGGAAGTTCCCTTTGAGTCCTTTCATTGAGCTTCTCTGAAAGATCTTACTTTGAAGCAGTTTTTTCTGGTAGCCGTTTGCACTGCGCATAGAATTTCTGAGTTACAAGCCCTGTCTATGGAGAGCCTTTCATGATGGTTTCCAAAGGAAAGGTGGTGCTTCATCCGGTTCCACCATTTTTTTGCCAAAAGTGGTCTCTCCGCTGGAAAACTCTCCAGGTGTTTTCCATTTTGGAAATGGACTCTGAACCTACGCAGTTGCATCTGTTGAGTGTTTGCAGAATCCTTCAGTGATATCTCAAATTAACTAAGGAGTTTAAGAAATCAGATCATCTCTTCGTTATGTTTGGAGGGCCATGCAAAACAGAAGCAGCTTCTAAGGTGTCCTTTGCATGGTGGCTGAAAGAAGCTATTGCTTCTGTGTATTTCATCAAAAGTAGATCACTGCCGGAGGAGTTGAGGCTTTACTTGACGAGAGCTCAGGTGGTGGCATGGGCCAAGTATTTTCTCATTCCTCTGGTTTATCTGTAAAGCAGCGATGTGGTCATCGCTCTATTCCTTTGTGCGGCATTATTGCTTGGACATTCAGGTGAGAAGGGATGCTCGGTTTGGCCATGAGTGTTGCAAGCTGGGCTCGTGGGTACCATCCATAGTTGAGTACTGCTATGGTACATCCCACGCATCTGGACTGGACTGGACTGGAGAGACGAAGGTGAAATTAGAGCTTACCTGCTAATTTTCTTTCCATGGATCTCTCCAGTCCAGTCCAGAATCTGCCCATTCTGTCTTTGGCAAACCCAGACGTTAAAGAAATCGAGGTGCCAGTCTGTGTGGTGCGTTCCCATTTGTGCTATTTGGGGTGTTAAGATGAAGGGAAGTTCTTTACATAAAGTTGAGTTAGCGGTTCTCTGAGGAGCCATGACATGCCTTATAGGGTGATAATATCAAAGCTGGTGGTCCTCAGTCTCCATTTGCTGGTGATAAGGCATAGCCTGTGTGTCTGGACTGGACTGGAGAGACTCAAGGAAAGAAAATTAGCAGGTAAGGACTAATTTCATCTGCTGGATATTTGTGACACAGTCTAGCTACTATCAGAGACGGAGTTCTGGGCTCAATAAACTGTGGTCTGACTCAGCATGGCTTTTCTTCTGTTCTTAGGCAATAGCTGTTCCTTTTCTTTAAAGCATCCATCTCACCAGTTCATTAAACCTGCTTATCTCTGGCACCATCTTCACTATCCTTCACACATTTCATTTTTCCTAGAATAAAAGGTACTGATACTCATGTGCAGAGTTCTTTCATTTAATACATGAGGACCATGGGTCAATTTTAGCAGGCAATGAAGAAGGTACCAGTACTCTGTACCTTCACGTACCCCCTCAAATAAAAAGCCTGCGTTCAGTTGTCAAAATATTTTAGAGTTTTTTTCTTCGTCCTCTAGCTCTCTAGTGGGCCTTGCTGATAATTTCTTGCTTGTATAGGGTCATGTGTTATGCTGCTCTCTGCAGGCTTCAGTCTTGGGCCGGATGGTGAATTGAGAATGAGACATGGTCTTGGAGGAGGGGAAAATGGATAGCGAAACCTCTGGATCTTTGATGGATGATGGGTTGCAACTTGTAGGTAGGGCATTGCCACATTGAAGGCTATTATTGATCCTAGTACATTTTGGATTCTCTAATCACCAGCCTCCATAGTCCCTAGATCTTCCTTGCTGTATAGGCCTGGTCTGCTACCGTTCCAAAACCCTGTTCCCCTTGGGGCAGCTCCTATCTTCTCATGAGAGAACATTGATGGTAAGAACAGCAATATCTGAATATCTATGTGAACTACTTAGAATCCTTTCAAGCCTTCTGTGAGTGGCTTCTACAGTTGAAGACTCAACCTTAAATTCAGAACCACAAGCATTTTATGATCTTTTCAGGCAGGAATTATGTAATGGTTGGGCAAGGTGCTCTTGTTTTTTTATCGTTGCATTGTTTCATATTTGTTTCTCCTCCTTTGACTCTATTTCTCCTGTTTTTGTCTCTGGATTACTTTGACTTGGTGCCAGTATGTATGAGGCAGAAAAGCTACCACAGTGTATCCAACATTCTCTTGATAGTGGCCTAAAAAAAGAGCCAAGATGGAAGCAAATTGATAGAGCGATCCAGCTGTGCTTTATTTATGTTGATTTCTAGTTCCAGCTCATATGTGACAGTTAAAGCTCATCCATTTTAAAATGTTGAAGCTGTCTCAGAATGAAAATCTTTCTGAAAAGTTGGCACCGACTTGCTTCTTCCTTCCCCTGCCTTAAGACTTGGCCATGGAACCCTTTTTATCCTCTAAAAGGTTTGACCCATTCTGTTAACAAAATGGTTGTTTTGTCCATTTTTCTTTGAAGGACAACCTAGAGAGTCCTAGATATCAGGTCTTGGCAAATTTTCTTGGAATCTAGGAGCCAGCCTATAAATTTAATAGCCGGTTGCTGAGATCTTTGTCAGTCTCCACCCCCCTCTCCCCCCCCTCCCCCCCCTCCCCCACCACCACCACCAAAATGGTATAGCAGTTCCTTTTTTTAAGGGCCTGTTTGACTGTATTCCCATTTTCTGTGGGAAAATAAAGTTTAATAAATTGGGTCGGGCCTTTAATGTGCCATTATAAAGTGCCAACAGAAGGCAGTGACCCTTCTCATCCCCCTCTCACCAACCCGTGCGTATGTTGTCAGCAGCATATTGGTGACCCTTGATAGCTACACCTGAGTTAACTTCTCTTTTTGCTTTGCATATCACCATGGCCTGGTAATACGTGAAGCAAAAAAAATCTCCCATAGCCACTGCACCCTGCCTTCACCTAGTCTGTCTCTCTTTCTCTCTTTCTCATAGCCACCACCCCCACTCCCCCCCCCCCCAGCCATCATTTGGTGTCTCTCTCCTCATTGATTCCCCAGCCATAACCCCATATCTCACTCTCATTGACTCCCCAGCTGTGTGTCTCTCTTCATTGCCCCCTCCTCCCCTAGGTCTCTCCACCATTCTTGCTATGCAGCACTGAAAATGCTGCTTTGTTCTCAACATTTCAAGTCTTGCAAGATTTGAAACTGAGATCAGCAGGGACGTCCTGCACTGCTTGGCTCAAGCTTTTTGTAGAGCACTGTTCATTGTAGAGAGGAAGAACCAGGGCCAGATTTTCAGAGCCTTTAAATCCTGGGCACCTGGGCACAAGTTGTAGGCGTCATGACAACTTGTCAGTTGGGATTTGTTGAGCACTGCCATACATGTAATTATGGGGAGCCACTTGTCTTCAGAGAAAGCAGTTCTTACTTGTAATATGATTTCTCTGTATACAGTAGGTCACCAGTTACACAAACCTTTCATCCTTTTCTGGAGTTGAGCTCAGGGTCAGGGGAGTGTGGGAGCTACACTCCTTGATGATCTCTAGGAAATTCCCTGGGAAGCTCTGGAAAATATGTTTCTGAACCAGCAGAATGGCATCACATATACGTATGACTAGTGAACTGATCTCATTGGAGAACACCTGTAACAGATAAGTAGCCTTACTTTTTTGGTGGATAAACACTGTTGCTGGGTGCAGTGGCATGCTAATTTCACTAACGCGTGTTATTCTTTAGTAAACAAGCCCTGAGGTTTCACATATTTTCTTTAAATTTATAGATACACAGCATTCTTAATAAGAAATCTGGATCAAGCTCATTTTACTTCCAAGTGGCGCTCTCAAATATCTGTGCAGTTTATTTGTTGACATTTACTTAGTTGTTGGAGGGTTATTTTGATCATCTGGTGATTTCTGTTCTGCATACTGATTTTCAAACTGGTTTTAGTAAACCAAGCTAGAGATAAGGCAATTTTGAAGGTTTGGCTGCTGCTTTGCATGTTTTAGTCTGTTTTATGGGTTCAAAGGTTGGTTTTCTTCTGTTGCACTTTCATTATGTCCTAGGGTTTGGCCAGCATTGCTAATTATTTGTCAGGCTTATAATCTTTATATTTTCATTTTATTTTCACCATATATCATGAATATCAATGCTATTTTAGTTTTTCTCTTTTTGTATGAAAGGAAAGTTTGCGTTCTAGAGTCTTAATTTTATTTATTTTTATTTTTGTTCCATGTTTAAAGCTTCAGTGGGAAGATGGGCTATAAATGAAAATTTAATGGAAAAATAAGTCGCTCATTTTTAATTACAGAACCTGTTAGACCTACCATTCTGGAGGTACAATCCAGCTCTAAAACAGAGAGATCAAAATCTTGTGATGAGGGGCTGGATAATTATAAAGAAGAAGAATCGTAAGTTAAGAACAGTGTTGCAACTGAAGATATTTATATGTAACTTTTAGAAATTATATACAAATGTGTTTCCTCAAAATATACTTATACTTTATGTAAAATTATAGGGTTATTTTAGAAGCATCCCCACATGAAAATAGCAATCTCCAGGAACAAGCAGGAATGTAGTCTTCACATATGGGTATCGTCGGTACCGACGGAGCCTGCGTGGGAACGCTCCCCAGTGTCCAATTAGAAAGCTTTTGGGAGCATCCCACAGCGCCTGCGTGCTGCCTTCCCGCCTTTCCCAACTGCCTCTCTCCAGTTCTTCATTTTCCGCGGAACCAGCAGGTTGTCGTTCCTGTCACCACAGAAAATTTTTCCATTCTCCTTTTTTGTGGTCGCGTCTGCCTTCCTTCGACGCCATACCGGTACCGCTGGTTCTTTCTTTCTTTCTTTTTAAAAAAAAAAAAAAATATATATATATATATAAACATTTTTTTTCCAAACCTTTTTTCTTCAGGTGCACGCGCCATTTTGGGCCTTAGGCCCAAAATCTTTCCCTTACCATGGAAAAACCCGCCTCGGGTTTCAAGAAGTGCACCAAGTGTGCCGGTACCATCTCCGTCACCAACACCCATGAGTGGTGTCTTAAATGTTTAAGTCTTGACCACTCCATCTCAGAGTGTATGGCATGTGCCATGATGTCCAAGAGGGGTCGACAAAACCGGGTTGCTAAGCTCAGCACCCTTTTTCCCTCCGATGCAGCCTCTGTGGCATCGACGTCTTCCAGGGCTTCGTCTTTCTCCCATGGATCTCAGGTAACTAAACATAAGTCTGGCCGGTCCTCAAAGGGTAGATCTCCTTCCAAGCATCAAGATGCCTCTGGCGTTGCCCTTGAGGGTTCTGTACCAGCAAAATTGCCCCGGCGGGAGGCTTTGGCTTCCAAAGCATTATCGGGCTCCAGGATGTTCTCGAGGCCTCAACTTCGACAGAACTACTGGTGCCGTGCTCTGGGGTACCGGCTGCTTTCTCCGACACTGATACCTAGGCATTGGCAGCGTCAATAGACCAGAGGTTCCTGGCTATTGAGCGAAGTCTGGCGGCTCTCCTTGCAGCATCGACACACTAGCAACCGCATCAGACAGTACAACCAGTACCGGCACTGACTCCGGCGCCGGTATCAGCGGCATCGACATCTGTGTCTGTATTCCCGGCACCCAGTCAAGCCATGCCTTCCAGTACCGATACACCAGTACCGACTTTGATTGGTACGGGTATCGTGCTCTACAAGAGCATCTGGACAGAAGGTACTTTGAATCCTTGGAGGAGTCTGAGGATTCTGACAGTTCTGTCGGTACCGGAGTACTTCTCCCCGAGGAGCCTTCCTCTCCCAAACGTAGTATGTCTTCTCCAGAGGATATCTCCTTTCAGGATTTTATCAGGGAGGTGGCTCGAGGTCTTTCCATTACTGTGGCTCCTGAAACAGAGCCCAGGGCAAAGGAGTTGGAGATTCTACAATATCCCAAGGCTCCTAAGGAGGCAGCTACTTTGCCTATCCATGAGATCTTGCATGATCTCATGTTAAGAATGTGGGAAACACCTCTTAACACCTCTCCTCACTCTCATAGACTGGATACCATGTATCGATTACCTCCGTGTCCTGGCTTCCAGAAGACTCAGCTTCCTCACCACTCTATTGTAGTGGAGTCAGCTATGAGAAGGATCAGAAGTGCATAGAGGCATGCCTCTAATCCTCCAGGACGTGAGTGTCGAACTTTGGATGCCTTTGGACGTCGTACTTTCCGGGCTTACATGCTTTCTGCCAGGATCAGTTCCTATATTTTATATATGGGAATGTTCCTTAAGGAAGTCACAGGAGACTTGGAGGTTTTGAGCCCTCTTCTTCCTGAAGATAAGAGGCAGGATTTTCTCACACTGGTTAAACATGCCCAGGATGTTTCTAAATTTGTCACTCGTGCAGCTTTTGACTGTTTTGAGTGCATAAGCAGAACCTCTGCCATTGCCATAGGTGCATGTAGAATTGCCTGGCTCCAGTCATCCGATTTGGAGCTCTGGGTGCAGGACAAACTGGGCAATATTCCTTGTACAAGTGAGAATCTATTCGGCAAAAATTGGCAAGAAAAGGCTAATGAGTTGGATGCTGATAACTCCACTTTGGATAGATTATCCAAAGCCACAGCTGATCCTGCAAAGAAAAAAATCTTTCAAGAAACCATTCTTCTCCAAGAAGAAAAGATTTTATTTATTTTATTTTATTTAATATGCTTATATACCACGCTATTCAACATCAGTGCGGTTTACATGGAACATCAAAGCAGTTTTACAGTGGGGTTACACCGTAAATTACAGATAACAGGGAGATTAACTTGGATAACATGTTAACTATATACACAAAGGCATAAGGTGAAAACCCATTGTGGAAAGATTATCGGGAGATTAAGGATCTGTGTTGCGTGCAGGGCGTTTTGGCTTGCCTACTTCAGGGTAGCACTTGAGGAAGAGGTGGTGCTTCAGGGCCTTCCTGAATTTAGTTATCTCTGTGATTGCTCGTAAGCTGGGTGGCAAGGCGTTCCAGCTTCTAGGTGCACAAAGACTGAAAGCTCTGTTTGCGGTTGACTGTGTACACTGGGTTATTGTTTTTGGGATTACTATAGTATTTATTGCTGCGTGTCGTCTGGCTCTGGTAGGGGGAGTCATGAGCGTAAGGCTTGCAAGTGATGAGGGGGAAAGTCCGTTGATAGCCTTGAATGTTAGTAGTAAGATCTTGAAAGTGATCCTACTGTGAATTGGGAGCCAGTGGAGACTTTTGAGGATCGGCGTTATATGGTCACGTCTTGAGGCACCATTTAGAACTCTGGCTGCAGAGTTCATGGCGAGTTGGAGTGGAGTCAGGGTGGATTGAGGTAACCCTTGCAGAATCGCATTTGCATAGTCGAGATGTGGAATCGTTAATGCTTGAAAGATCGTTCTAAAATCATCCGGTTGTAGCAGGGGGCGTAGATGTCTGAGGGTTTTGATTTTTAGATATGTTGATTTGACCATGTTGCCAATATGGGATTTCATGTCCAGTTTCTGGTCCAGTGTTACACCCAGGTAATGGATTGTAGGTTTGGTTTGAAGCTCTACATTTCCGACTTTTAGGTTGGCGGGCGGGCGGAAGTTAGGGTTTCTGGTAATGAACAGCACTTCAGTCTTTTTGTGTTGAATCCGGAGATTCTGATTTTGGAGCCAGTTTTCTACTGCAATGAAGCAGTTCGTTAGTGATGAGAGCTCGATCTGGTCAGTCTTGAAGGGTGTGTATAGCAGTACGTCGTCGGCGTATATCATGCAGTTAATGTTGAATGACCATATGAGCTCGCAGATGGGCTGCATGTAGATGTTAAACAACAGGGCTGATAGGGAGGATCCCTGTGGAACGCCTTGTTTCTGGTGGAACGGTACCGACGTTGAGGACTCTGTATGCACATGCTGCCATCTATCAGAGAGGTAAGATTTGCACCATGCTAGGGCTGACTCGCAGATGCCTTTCTCTTCTAGCCGTTTCAGGAGGGTCTTGTGGCACACTGAGTCGAATGCCGCGGCTATGTCCAAAAATATAAGGGCCACACCGTGATGAATGTTGTCTATTGTGGTGAGAATGTTGTTGAAGAGGGAGGTGAGTAGTGTCTACACCATGGGCAGCTCTGAAACCATGTTGACTGTGGTCTAGAGGTGCGGCATCGTCAATGTGTTGTATCTGGCATTGGACCTCTTTTTCTATTATCTTGGCTTGGAGTGGAATACTGGCAATTGGTCTATATGACTCCACTTTCTGAGGGTCGAGTTTGTTGTTTTTTAACAGGGGTCTGATGGATGTTTGAGATTTAGGGGAAAAACTCCTGAGCTGAATGATGTGTCACAGAGTCTGGCTATGAATGGGCTACTCTCAGTTTTTAGTTCGTTTATCCAAAAGACTGGACAAGGATCAGACTGCGTGGTGGAGGTGTTGATTGTGGAGATGGAGTCAACAATTTGTTTAAGTGATGGAGTGGAGAAGGTTGTTAGTTTCGTTGCATTGCTTTGCACTTTGTTGGGGGCAGGTGTTTCAAGCTTGCTGGTTTGGCATAGTTTCGATTGAAGGAAGTCGGCGTAGTCTTGTGCGCGGATCTCAGTTTTTTGCACCGGGCCTGGTTCAGTCATGAGGTTCTTAACTAGGTTGAATAGGTCATGTGGTTTCTTTAGTGATCGTCGTAGAGTATCAGTGTGTGCTTGTCTTATTTTCACAGTTATCGCTTTACGGTGAGATGCTAGTTGGAGGTTATAGGCCTCTTGGTCTTCTGTGGATCGTGAACTCCTCCATCGCCTTTCAAGTTTTCTGAGTTTGAGGAGGGAATCCCGTAGTTCTTTTGAGTACCAGGGCGCGGCAGCCTTTTTCCTTGGGGCTTTGTTGTGCTCCGTGCGTAGAGCAATGGAGCTAAGGCTATCATTCCAGCTGGAGACAAGGTTATCAAGGTTAGTTGATGTAGTGCTGAGGAGTGGCTGTGTGTGATTCATAATGGATTCCCTGTCGAAAGGATGAAAACTACGAGGGGGTATTCTTGTGGCGTTTTTGTTATCAGGGGGTTTCCTGGAATGGTTTTCCATGGGGATAAGGAACGTGATTAGCTTATGGTCCGACCAAGGAACTTCAATGTAGGTTGGTGAGGAGTAGGGGACGGTGTTGTGGACGGTTAAAGGAGCGAAGATCAAGTCAAGTGTGTTCCCTTTTATGTGAGTTGGTTCATTAACTGCTGATAACCTAGGTCTGTTAGAGCATCAAGGAATGCTGTCACTTGAGAGTCATGTAGGGATGGCAGATTGAGGTCTCCCAGTATCCAGTTTGGGGCACGCAAGTTCGGAGTATTGCAAGCTAGCTCAATTATCGTGGCAAGGTCCTCATGGGAAGGAGTTGGGGTCCTGTATAGCAGATTGATGGAGCAGTAATTATTTGCTATGGTAACTGTCGAGGTTAGGAGTGTTGGTACTGTTGGTGAGCTGGAAATTGAGGTCGGCTTTGGAGAGTATGAGTACACCGCCGCCTCTTTTGTCGTCTCTATGACAACAGTGTATTGTGAAGTTGGGGGATAGCAGGTGGTTGAGGAGTACGGTGTCAGTATTTGTTAGCCAGGTTTCTGTGATTAGGAGAATGTCAAGGTTGTGGAGGGCGATTAAGTCAGTGATGATTGGCCATTTGTTGCGGACTGAGCATGCATTTATGAGAGCAGCCTTTAAATCTTGTGGGGGCGGGTTGATCTTTTTAACATTTGTGGTATGCTGAATTGCAGTGTGTAGTAGGTGCTGGTATGTAGGATGCGTGTTGTTTACTGACTTGAGAGGGGTGTCTCTTGACCATTTCCTCCCATATCCACGCAGAGTAGGTATCTGGTTGTGAGTGCCTGTTAGGGCTAAAGTATTACTGAACAACCCTAAGAGAAGGTAGCTACATATTAGTATTATCGTGAATTGATCCATCCTAATGATTGCGCTGGCTTGAGATTAAAGAGCCTTAGTGAGTAAGTAGGACACAGAGTTAAGCAGATTCTGGAGAATACAGGTGATGTTCTTGGCTTTGGGTGGTTAGATGTAGTGCTACAGTTAAGTACCGTAATCATGCGTATAGCAGTGATAGAGTAAACAGCAGAGTATGGTAGTTATACATAGACGCATAGGTATATGGATACAACGTCCAGATCTAAAACTCAAGGTTACATATGACATAGATCTGCAGTGTATACTATCTAATCGTTTTTAGGCCCTCTGGGTTTAAAGCGTGTTCCTGTTATTTGTATCGTACCTATTGTGTCCCGAGGTTCAGATTGGGTTCTGCTTCCTTGGAGCCTTTGTTGTGATGTACCGCTGAGGGGTCTTAGACGTCCAGGAGAGAGCTCAAGGCAACTGAAGCGCGGGTCTGGCGTTGAGGAAGAGGGTGGATATCCAGTGGACTCGGAGTGGTTCATGCGGTAGCTGCTGCTGGCGGAACAGTAGGTGGATGTGCTCGTCGGGTGGGAAGGGGAGATCAAATTTCCTTTGCGGGGTTGTGAGATGGTCGTTTTGTCAGGCCGCTGCCTAAGGGCCGTGCCAAAGGGCCCTCTGGCGAGGCCCTCAGGCACGGGCATGCCCAATGGCGCAATGAGCTTTAAATCCGGGTGTCTGCCCCGATTGGGCAGAGATGGCTGCTGCTCCCCCGCTGCTGGAGGCTCGATCCCCGGAAGGGAGAGCTGATGACGGTGGCGGGAGAGTTTTGTTGTGCACCCGATGGCGCGATAAGCTTTAAATCCGGGTGTCTGCCCCGATTGGGCAGAGATGGCTGCTGCTCCCCCGCTGCTGGAGGCTCGGACGTTCTGCAGGTCAGCCTGTCCGGAAGAGTCAGCAACCACCTAAACAAAGGAAGGCAAAGACTGCTAAGCCTCAATTGTCTCAGCAGTCTCAGCCTCCACAAGGCCTTTGACTTCCATCTAGAGAACTTAGCCTTCCTGGCCTTCAACGGACCAGAACCTTCCACCATTCCAGGAAGGTTATGTCATTTTGCCCCCAGATGGGGGCAGATAACAGCAGAACATTGAACTATCTCCATTATAAAAGAGGGGTACAAGCTTCACTTTCTCCGCATGCCTCCTCCCACAATGGTAAGACACTTCAATTCTCAGACCTCTCTCATCAACCTGTTAGATCAAGAGGTCTCTATCCTTCTTGCCCAAGGGGCAATAGAAGAGGTACCCATTCCTCAACAGGGTACAGGGTTTTACTCCCCCTATTTCCTTATCCCAGAGAAAACAGGGGGACACAGACCTATTTTAGATCTCAGAGAATTGAACAAATTCCTGTTCAAGGAGACATTCAAGATGATTTCTGTGGGAACCCTGTTGCCGTACCTTCAGAGTCAGGATTGGCTTTGTTCACTAGATATCAAGGATGCGTACACTCATGTTCTCATCCATCCAACTCACAGAAAGTTCCTTCAGTTCCTTTTTCAAGGAAAGCACTACCAATACAGGGTGCTTCCTTTTGGCCTGGCCTCAGCACCAAGGGTGTTTACGAAATGCATGGCTGTGGTAGCAGCATTTCTTCGCACTCTAGGAATATTCGTCTTCCCCTACTTAGACGGCTGGCTCATTCGAGCCCCATCAGAATCAGAGGCCAGGATTTCTCTATCTTGCACAATGAGTATTCTTCAGTATTTGGGTCTGGTCATAAACATCCCAAAGTCCAGCCTAACTCCCACTCAGTCTCTAGAGTTCCTAGGAGCTTTATTGGATACCAGGAAAGCAAGGGCCTATCTTCCCCAGACCCGTTGCCTTCGCATGGTGTAGTTCGCTTCTCAAGCAGTGCTAAAGCCTCACCTCACTACTCGAGAAATGTTACAGCTACTAGGCCACATGGCATCTACCGTGCATGTGGTCCCGTATGCTCACCTCCATATGAGAGCAGCCCAGTGGACTTTATCCACTCAGTGGACCCAGGCATCAGGGTGCCTGTCAGACAAAATAGCAAACACAAATAGTCTTATTTTGTCCCTCCAGTGGTGGCAGTCCACTCAAAACCTGTTGGTGGGGTCCCCATTTCAACAGCCTTTACCCCAGTCAACTCTCCCAACAGATGCTTCACCAATGGGTTGGGGAGCTCATCTGCAAGACCTCTCCACCCAAGGCACTTGGACTCCACAGGGGACTCATCTACACATCAATCTCTTGGAGCCCAGAGCAATCTTCCTTGCTCTGCAAGTGTTCCACACCCTGCTCAGCTACAAGGCAGTCCTCATTCATACGGACAACCAAGTAGCCATGTTTTACGTGAACAAGCAGGGAGGAACAGGCTCTCTGTCGCTTTGCAACGAAGCTCTGCGACTATGGGCCCACGCCAGAGAGCATCAGATTCATCTCCTGGCAGTGTATCTTCCAGGTATTCAATACTCTTGGGCAGACAGACTCAGTCGAGTTCTGCTTCCACATGAATGGTCTCTACATGCAGACCAGGTGGCCAAGAATTTTCAAATTTGGGGAACCCCGGACATAGACCTCTTTGCAAGTCTGTTGAATGCCAAACTTCCCCGGTTCTGTTCCAGAATTCCGCCTCAGGACTCTCAGGCCAAGGATGCTTTCCTCCTTCATTGGGGTCAAGACTTCCTTTATGCCTTTCCACCCATTTCCCTAATTCCCAAAACCCTGTTCAAGCTTCAGAGAGACAGAGGCCGTATGATTCTCATAGCTCCACATTGGCCACGGCAAGTGTGGTACCCTCTGCTTCTACATCTCTCTCAAGCTCCCTCTCTGGAGTTAGGATCTGCTCCAGATCTCCTGTCTCAGGAGGGCGGAATGTTATGGCATCCCAATCCCCAATCTCTGCATCTCAGGGCTTGGTTGCTGAAGGCCTAGATCTTCATGATCTTAACCTTTCTCAGCAAGTAAAGGATATCCTTTATGCTTCTAGAAAACCTTCCACAAGATGCTCTTATGCTTTCAAGTGGAAAAGGTTTAGCATATGGTGCTCGCAGAAGGGTCTTAGCCCTCTTGCGATACCTCTGGAATCATTACTGGAGTATCTCCTTCATTTATCCAATGCAGGACTTAAGACTAACTCAGTAAGAGTCCATTTAAGTGCTATTGCAGCTTCTTTCAAGCCTTTAAATGGACAACCTATTTCCTCCCATCCTCTTATAACAAGATTTATGAGAGGCCTTCTTCTAACTAAGTCTCCCATTAAGCCACCACCGGTGGCATGGGACTTAAACCTGGTTCTTGGCCAGCTCATGATGCCACCTTTCGAACCCTTAGCTACTACCTCGTTAAAATTCCTTTCTTGGAAAGTTATCTTTCTCATTGCAATCACATCAGCATGTCGCATTGGTGAATTGCAAGCACTAGTAGCTGATTATCCTTATACAAGGTTCCATCATGACAAGGAAGTCCTTAGGACTCATCCACACTTTATGCCAAAGGTGGTCTCGCCTTTTCATTTGAACCAAGCGGTCTACCTGCCTGTGTTTTTTCCAAGGCCTCATGCATCAAATGCAGAAAGGAATCTTCATACTTTGGACTGTAAAAGAGCTTTAGCTTTTTACTTAGAGAACACAGCAACATAGAAAGTCCTCTCAACTCTTTGTTGCTTTTGATCCTTCTCATCTGGGACTTCCAGTCTCCAAGAGAATGCTGTCCAACTGGATTGCACAGTGTATTTCCTTTGCATATCAAAGTAAGAATCTTCCTCTGGAGGGCCATGGCAGCGTCAATAGCTCATCTGTCGAGCAGCCTTGGGCCTCGGTTCATACCTTCACAGCCCATTACTGCTTGGACAAGGACGCCCGCCGGGATGCCTTGTTTGGTCAGGCTGTTCTCCAACACCTGTTCCATACCTAATCAACTCCTACCCACCATCCCTGGTAGGATGCCAGAGATCTATGGGGGGAAGTGGAGCCCTTTCACAGGGACACACAACTTCTGGGTCTCTCCCTAGCATCTAAAGCTAGGGAGTCCCCATATGTGAAGACTACATTCCTGCTTGTTCCTGGAGATAGCATGGTTACTCACCTGTAACAGGTGTTCCTTATCGTTCCTCCAGTTTAGTCCTCTACCTCTGGGTTGTGCACCTCTTCCTGCAGCTAGGAGACTGGGCATGTCAAAGTCGTGACATCATTGGATATAGCCTGCTGGTATCTCCCATCAGCCTCCAGTGTGTCCAGTCTCCTTGCAGCAGGAGGACATAGTGATCCTAGCTTCTGGGCTCACTTGAGGGGAACAGATAAGGAGCATTTAGTGTGACAAATTCTATTCTGATTTTACTTTTGATTTTTACCTTTAATTTACTTTTGATTTTACTTTTAATTCAGTTACCTTTGGTTAATTGAATCAGGGATTAGTTCCCTTTAGTTAGGAGCAAATTTCCTTATTTACAGTAATTTTAAATTTGAGCCTGGCTGTTTAAATTAGTAGCAGCTCTCGCCTTCCCTCCTTCTCAGTTATTTTCACTTGCTGCAGGCATTTGCCGGTGCGGATCTCTCTCCCTTGACTGTACGGGAGAGAGCTCCGGGACCCGTACAGCCACACTGAAGCTGTGTGAGACGGAGCCTCTCCATTGCTGCGGGATTTAAATTTTACTCTGTGGAACCGGCTGAGCGATCTTCGCCGCGGCTGCCAGGCGCATCAGCGTGGCTTAAGGATCGGAGGAATTCAAGGTGGTAGGAGCAGGCTGTGTGGCTTTCTGCCCTGCAGGTAAGGCCTTCGGGCTCGGTCGGTCTGCTGAGGCCTCATTGTTGCAGCGGCTGTTCTTGGCGCCAAAATTCATTGGCGAAGGGGCAGCCATTTCCTCTCTAGGTATTTGGACCGCATGGAGAGAGTTGCAGTGAGCTGCCTGTGTGAGGAAAACAGGCAGAATAGCTAGATTTTTGGGCCTAGTGTTTTTCTTTCTTTTGTTTGTAGGTTGTTTTTTGAGGCTCAGGGGGTTCCTCAGCCTTAAGGGGGACTGTTGTCAATCCTCTTTATAAAATAAATAAGAATAAACTTAAAAATAGGACAGCAGTTTTGGCATTGATCCCTGATACCACATGTTCTTTCCCTCCTAATCATGTCTCTGAGGAGCATCTGTTAAGTCCCAGGATATTAGGCAAATTGCCAGCTTTTAGGTTCAAGGGCAGAGCCCTAACTTGTAGTTGGAAGGAGGGACAGCCTGGAAGTGTGCTTTTATGTATTCTATAATGAAAGTTGCCCAAAATTCACAGGGACAGGTTTAGGAAACCTTAGGATATAAAAAAAAAATAGTCTGACAGTTAAACTGTCAACCAAGAAGTGCCTGTGCTACGATCTTTGGCCACCAGAGGGCAGCTGGTACACTCAATAGTGCTTTTCTATGACTGTGTGCATGCAGCCATTATCTGCAAGTCAGGAAAGAAATGCAACAGAGCAGCTGTAATGTTCTGAAAATCAGGATTATATGACCGAGATTTAAAGCTCTTAACTTCTGTATCGTTGGTCGGGCTCTGTTGCCCTAAAGGCCGCCGAATGGCAGCGCTGCTCATGAATCACATATAGTATTCAGTGCCCCCATCCCTGGGGGGGGGGGGGTGGTAAAATACAAAATCATATTACTCATCAGGTTCACACAGGCAGCAACCTCTAAGACCTCCATTTGCAAGGTGGTCGGTGTATTCCACTGCTATTTCTCTGACTGCAGGAAGGCCGGGGGAGGTGCCTGTGTGTTTCATAGCAACACTTAGCATGCCCTTCCCAGGAAATTCTCATCTATTACTAAAGCAGGGTTTCATTTCATTTCATTTCTCTGGTTGTGGTTAATGCACAGCGTTAGGGGCTGTGTTCGAAAGCTTGGGTCCCACGGACTTCGGTGGGATTTCAAAAAGAAAAAGAAACTCGCTTTAGTGAGAGATAGCCTTGTTCATTTTTAGCTAACACTGTTGATTTTACTTTTGATTTTTACCTTTTCTGTCCTGAATCCCAAGGACGGGATACTGTTTGCTTCCAGGGGTTCTACTTTCTATTTAGCTCTTCAGCTCCCTGGCAGACGCAGCAGGCTGGCAGGGGGTGTGCAACGCCTCCTGCAATGCAGAATCCCCCAGGATAAGGGGGAAGGACAACTGGGTGCAGCGGGGGCTGGTAGCTTCTTGCAAAGCTATAGGAGCAGTTCGGGTAATTTTAGCTGATCTGCTTTGATTTCATTGGAGTTGGCGGAAACTTGGTTTTTGGAGTCCTATACTTTAAAAAAAAAAAGGGGCATAGCTATGTTGATTTACAAGAATCTCCTTCCGCTATCCATAGAAGGTCCTATAAAGCATTAAAGTCGGTTTATATGGCAGGGTAATATTTTGGCTTGGCTGCTGTGATAAATTATGGTGATAACTCTCTTGGATGGGTGTAACAGGTGCTTGGGTGAGTGCCATGGCCAGTCCACAGATGTGGAATGCTCTGCCATAAACATTATGTCATGAGAGGGGTTTTATAGTTGTGTGGTTTCTCAATGGAAAATTGTTCCTGTTTAGTTTGGCTTTGCCCAAATTATAAGATTTTACGGTAGATTTGTAATGTCTTAATTTTGGCTATATGTGGTTTATTTTACATATGGAAAAGGCAGCTCAGCGGAGAGACATTGCAAAATAGAACTCTGGCCTTTGAAGCTATCTATGCTCCCATTCCATTTATCAGAGGTTCTCCAGTACGGAGAGTCTCTGCTAGTGTTCAGCGAACGCCTTAATGGGGGGCCAGAAGCACGCAGCCAGGCTAGTTCTCTAGCAGCAATGGCAGCGGCTCAGACTCTAGTAGGCATACTTCATATGCTGGGCTTACAAGATGGCTTCCGCGCTGATCGGCATCAGCCAAGGTGACTGCCGGTTTAGACTGTGAATGTGGAGTCAGCCTGGAGGAGGGGCCTTGCGTTCTCTGGACAATGCCCTGCATACACTGAATCACTTCAATTCGATCAGCTACTGGCAGGACACAAGGCACTCTCGCATGCTTTTTTGCTTCAGTGGTCTAAAAGTGGAGTCTTTACCAGGTGGTATAATGGGAACTGGTCTGCAGTTTCTCGGCTTCTTCATTGCTGACTCAATTGCCACTGCGGAATGAGAGCTGTATTTCATATCACCAGGTGCTAGTTGAACTTAAAATATAAAGTCCATCTTTGTGCAGTCAGACGGAATGGGGCGTTACTCTAGCAGGAAGGCCGTGGATTAGTATGCCTGTGTTTGGGAGTTCTTTCTACTTCATATTGTCGGCACGGAAAGAGCGTCTCTTAACATATGCTGAAGGAATTTTTGGTTAAGAGGTGTCTTTGTAAAAAAAAAAAAAAAAAAAGTATTCAGCTGTCCTGAATTCACCTGTTCTTGATTGACGTTTTGAGGCTAAGCAGGGGCAGGCCTGGGTACTACGTGGGTGGGTGCACACCTTGCATTACCAGGGGGTGTGGGCTCGCTGTATGGAAGAGAGCCCTAGCATTCTTCTTTATCGCAAGATAGGAAAGTAGATGGTTCACTGAAGCGATCATTGGGGGCAATGCTCTGGCCTTACAAGCTCCCATTTGTGGAGCCTGGGGAGGCGAGAGCATGCTTCAGGTGGTCGCAGTGTTTATGGTAGTCTACTCGCCTGGAACAGGAAAGGATCAGGGAGTTAAATCGACTAGAGCCTGATTTGCTTTATGGGGCAAATGTGCATTATGGCTTAATTCAAGCGCTAGCTAATATTATTGGCTTCCTTGGGGTTCATCCGGAGGTCTCTCTGGTGGAGGAATGGGGCAGCTGATGGTTCGTCCAAGTCAGGGGTCAGTAAGCTCCCAATTAAGTCTGTCTTGTCCTTTCCCCGTGGGCTGTCATAGGGCAACTAGTTGGCGTATCGAGACTTTCGGAGAAAGGTACTCTTGGTAGCGCCCGGTTGGACGAGACGGCCGTACTAGGCTTTTCTCATTTGCCCACTCAACAGGCTTTTCCTAGAAGTTGTCGGTAGCGGACGTTCTGCTGCGGCTAGGTCCGCGACGAATGTCTCAGGTGGATTGGTGCCCACCTACGGTTTGGCCTTTGAATGGGCGGGGCTGAAAAAGAAGGGTTATTCTGCGGCAGTCTTCGCCACCTTGTTGAGAGCAAGGAGGCAGGCTGCTTCTGCTACATAGGTCCGTGCTTAGCACCTTTTGGAAGGCTGCTGTTCACCGCGGCAAGTCCGGGCGACAAAGGTGTCTGTATCCTTGGTCTGAGTTCTCTGCAGGACAGTGTCTGAAGGAACTAGCGGCCAGTTCCTTAGAGGATCCAGCGGGCGACTGTTTCCGGCTGTAGAGGTTCTGTGAAGGGAATAGCGCTAGGTGTTCGGATCGATGTATAGCGTTTCCTTAAGTTGGGATCCGATTGCACTCCTCAAGGAGAGTTCGGGTGCCGCCGGGGGGATCCTGATTGGGCCTTAGAGGCGTTAGCTAAAGAGCCCTTTGATTCTTTACTCCAGGCATCGGTAAAGGATTTGCTGTTATAGACAGTGGCTTGATAGCTCGTTGTTCAGCGTGACGAGTTTCGGAGTTTTAGGCGTTGTCATGTCATGAGCCGTTTTCACCCTTTCTGGATAGAGGGTGGTGTTTGCGAGCAGTCCTGTCGTCCTTCCAAAAGGTGGTATCTGATTTTTCTCCTGAGCCTATTGGTTTCTCTTCCAGTTCTCGGTTTTTCTGGAAGGGGAGGTTTTTATTCGTAGCTTACGCCGATAGGAAACATTAAATGCAGGGTGCGGCGTTCGTTTCTTTGTTTTTGTGTGCTGGTTGGAGGTCCCCATAAAGGGGAAGCAGCAGCGAAGGCGGCCATTTCGCACTGGGTTAAGGCGGTGGTTGCCTCAGCTTTCTGGTGGCGAGGTTGTATGATTCCGGGGGGCTTTCTGACTTTTGCTACCAGGGCACAAGCAGCTTCATGGGTGAATCACTGTGTCATTCCACCAGGGGGGATTGGTAGAGCAGCTTCCAGGTCGTCTCTTCATTTCCTCAGTAACCACTACTGCCTACATGTTTTGGCAGTAAAGGATGCCTGTTCCGGGTCGACGGTGTGGTGAATTGGCTGGATAGGTCCCTCCCAATGATTACTGCTCTGTTACATCCCAGAGGTAGAGGACTAAACTGGAGGAACGATAAGGAAATAGAAATTACACTTACCTGGTAATTGTTGTTCCTTGAGTGACAACAGTTTAGTCCTCATTCCCGCCCAGGGGTGTGATTTCTTCAGAGTTTATTTTCAGGCGGAGTGGAACATCAATCTCAAGGAGTAGACAGATCCTTTCAGTTTCTATATCGCAGTGAGTATCCCTCTCTGTTCTTTCTTCCTTTTCTCTTATTTAAACGAGGTGATGGTATAGGAAACTTGTTTGCATAGGGGGGACATGAATGTAAAGTTAAAAAAAAGAAAATATAAGACGGATACGGTTAAAAAGGTTCCTCCGGTTGAGGAATGGGGAGTTATTTAAAGTTATGGTATAGTTACTACTTTGTTGTTCCTTTGAGTTTGCTTTGTCAATAGTACACTGGAGGCTGATGGGAGATACCAGCAGGCTATATCCAGTGATGTCACGACTTTGACATGCCCAGTCTCCTAGCTGCAGGAAGAGGTACACAACCCAGAGGTAGAGGACTAAACTGTCGTCACTCAAGGAACGACAATTACCAGGTATGTGTAATTTCTATATCTCCGGGAACAGCAGGAATTTAGTCTTCACAACCCACCCACCTCCCCTAGGAGTTGTATCTCTCTATCTATTTCTTTCTCTTTCCCTCTCTCTCTCTCTCTTTGTCTCAGCTTTAAACTCGACTGGAGAGAGGCAGTTGGGAAAGGCGGGAAGGCAGCACGCAGGCGCTGTGGGATGCTCCCAAAAGCTTTCTAATTGGGCGCTGGGGAGCGTTCCCGCACAGGCTCCGTCTGTACCGACGATGCCCATATGTGAAGACTAAATTCCTGCTGTTCCCGGAGATCACCTGTTACAGGTGAGTAACTATGCTTTGTTTACATATGTAATTTGGAATTCCTGTGTAAATGCAATTTTAGAAAGCCACCATATCCAGATTCGAAGGGGGCGTGTTTAGGGCATGGAAAGGGAGTAGTTTTGGGCAGGTGCAAATTATTGATGTTTGTTCCTCATCTTACTAGGGGAATCCACATTGATTTAAAAAAAACAGATGCCATTTACAGCTGCCCCAAGGCATGAATAAATATATGCTGCTTGAAAGGTCAGGTGTAAAAGCCAAGTTCAGATCCCCCTTTCCCCACCGATCCACCCCAACATCTGTCCCCGATAGGCCCTCAGCAGACACCCCCCCCCCCCAATCCACTTCCCCCAGCTCTTACTGATGCCCCTGGTTGTCTTTTGGGAGTAAGAGCAATCCCCGGTCACTCTTGCTTTGAGTCTTGGATTCAAAATGGCACCCATGACCTCGAGCAGTAATCTCGCAATACTACTACTAGGGGTCAGACTGACATGGGCAAAATGTCTGTGTATGTGTGAATATATATAAAATATGAGCTAGAAAGAGATTTTTGCATGTGTACTGTTTGTTTCTATGTTTATATCACAAATTATTCTCTTTTCCCAACAGATCCATCAAACATGTTTCTAGCCTTAAGGGAATCAAGGTTAGTAAGCTGTCATTCAGCATTTTCCTATTCCTTTCTGTGGTCTTCAATGTGTCCTGTATTCATAGATTTGGAGATATTCCTTCCCTTCTTTTCAAATTCTGTTGTTTTTGTTTCTTATCACTTCCATCTAAAGTGCTTTATAATCAAATGAACAAGGGATGGATTTAGCAGAATGGGGTAGAGTTTTCTAAGATCAACTTAGTGTTTGCTCAGAATGATTTTTATCAGGCCAGAGTAAGTAAAAACAGAGTATACAGCCATGACTGTGGCATTGCTGTCCCTGCTGGTATGAATAGCACTAAATTACTTTCATTTCCACAAAGTAGTTTGCACACATTTGGGATCTGAGACAGCACTTCTAGCAGTGTAATATCACTGAACACAGCTGGGACATGGTTCAGTACTACCTTTAAAGGAAAGAACTCTAAGCTACATTTGTTGATAAAATATACTAATGTGTGTATTGATTAAGGATATATATATTGTATACCAGCAATGAAGAACAATTTTGCTGATCGCTCATTGCAATATTTCTGAAATCCTGTATCTTAAGACTAATTTTTAACGCTCAAAACGGAATTCCTTTTATTGCTACTAGGAAACTGCAAGTTGTGTAGATCTTACATGTTATACTGCATGTAGTGTGCCAGTCCCTTGATGAGCACTTGGAGGACTTACCAATTAAGAGAGACTTAATTTTGGACTACAGTGTGGGCTGCTCCACAGGCCACATTTAAGTGCCCTTTGGTGTGGCCCTGCCTGAAGCACTGTGTTCTTAAATATGCCGGTAGGAGCCTGATGACGCTGGTCGTGGGGCGGAGCGAATCACTGCATGGAAGCAGGCCTGCCTGTCTGCCAGGTGCTGATGGTCAGCCGTTGGTGGTCCGGATGGCTTGCTGGACACAGTGGATGGGGCAAGTTGGTCCTAGAACATGTGTGCCTGAAGTGTTGTGTCCTTAAATATGCCAGTAGGAGCCTTATGATGCTGGGCAGGAGGCGGAGTGAATCGCCACATGGAAGCGAGCCTACCTGCCTGCCGGGTGCCGATCTGGATGGCTTGCGACTTCCTCCTACAGGCTGATCTCTCTCTTAAATTGCAGCAACAAGTTTTTGGCAGAGGTGCTCGCAGACAGGCTGGCATTGGTTATGTCAGATTTAATTTAGAATTAAGTGTGATTCGTTCATGGAAGGCACTCTGTCATAAACCTGGAAAAGATTTTACTGTCCTTGGAAGACAAACACCACAGTTGTACATAATCTGCCATTACATGGTAACCCTGACTTTTTATCGCAGGTATTGACTCTAGAGTTTTTCTTGATTGGGAGCATAAGGAGACCATGGTTCTAGCACATGTGTTGAGAAGCTGGTCAATTAATATTCTTCTAAGACCTACAAGAACTGTATCGTTTACAGAGGCAGGATTTTTATGCCTAACTTTTGGCTAAGACTCTTTGTGGTCTCCTTGGGGAAAGTCTATACTTCATCTGCCAATAGTTTGTCCCAGTTCTTTGCAGTGGACAGTAGAGAAAATGTGTATCTCCTCCTTACACAGGGCCTTGGTGGAGTTAGCACAGGGCCACCGCTATAAGAAAGTAGCTGCTAAATAGAGTATTTGGGTACATGATGGATGGGAAAGGATATAGTAGTGGTATAACATGGGTTTCCCAGACTGTTGGCAGTGCCTCATTGGTCTCTGGACTCCTGGTGTTTTGTGAGATAAATACTGGGGATCCAAAAGACACAAAAGAGAGAGGTATAGACCAGAGGAAACTGATTGGAGGAGGGAGAGAGAACAAGATTGAGACGAATGAGGATTAGTTGGACGGAGAGCGAGACGGCTGGTGGAGGCAGGAAGGGGAAGGGAGATAAAGAGGGCTAGTGGGAACAGATTTGGTACTGAGGGAAAGGAATCTGGGAAGAGTGTTATAGATGAGCTGAGGTCCCTGAATCTTTTGCATATTAATAAAGGATCCATACAGCCAAAAGGATTTGGAAGCTATAATCTAGAGAATCACTCTAGGAGATGCAATCTGCATTTTTGGGGCTTCTCATAGGTGTTAGATTATGCAGACCATACTGAGATGACTAAGAAAGTCTGCAAAATGATTGTAGAGCTGGTGAAACTTGATAAGACTCCCCAGAACACACACACACACAGCTCTGGGGCTACCACAGAACAAACTGAGATTTGGGTCATAACTTTGAAGGTAATCCCAGGTACTGGGTCAGTAAGAGGACCACGTGCTAGAGATCTTTGCTGTTATGGGGAAAATAACACTGCATCACTGGAAAGAATTTATGGAGATCATGAAGTGGCTGAGAGGGAAAAACCTTTAGAGATAAATGGCGTTACCTGTTAGGTCTGATTTTCCCTATTAACGATGTTACAACCCAAGTACTCATTGCAGAGAAAGTGATTAATAAGCTGGAGAAAGCTGGACTGTCAAGTGTACCTACAGCAATATAACACATCCAAACAGCCAAGACCCTTGACAGAGTGGGCCGAGGAGCCAAAAATTCCCATTGTTTGGGGGGACATGGTCCAATCTGTCAACAGTGCTCCCTGAATCTAGATTTCTTGAGTTTTTTTTAAGCTGATAGACTGTGGACATTGAATAGTGACATAAACAAGTCTTGGTGGGGTGGGAGGGGGTGCTAAGTGGATATGAGAAATTAACCAATGGTGAGAGCTATCAGGGGTGATTGGGAGTATGTAAACTGTGTTTATATGGACGAGTATGGATTGGTGCTAAGGAAAAGGATGACGATCCACCTTCATGATATGGGCCTGTGGTAGAGAGGGGACAGCAAGGCTAAAAGAGGGGTATCTCAGAAGGGAAGTATACTGGGTGGTTAATCCATACCTTTTGAGGGTTTGAAGGAAACCCACTAGAGACACCAAAATTAAATTGAATTGCCTCTCTATACAACCAAATGAGAGGAACAAGGACAGTGAATGCACTACGTTAATGTGCTTGGTTTGAATTGCCTGTGAAGTGACGGATATCTGCTTAATTCAGGAAACAATTTTTTTTTGGGCATGATTAGCATTATCCATCTATTCTGGATTTTACTACAGGGCCTCAAATATGGTAGTTAGGGACTTCTCGGGATGTCATTCTACTGATTGCTGCTTGACTGAGGACCTTTCTCTGGGCCGAGTAAATTTCCCCTGTAAGTGTGCTTTTAACAAAAAAATATTAAGAAGGTCATTTGTAGGATGAGCGGCTCATGTAACCATAGTGCACCAAGTTGGAGGTCTGTGGTGGTGAATGTTGGACTTAAGTGTTTTTTTCTTATGCTGGGGCAGTTAAAAGGCCTGTGATAAGGTGATAAGATGACGGGGAGTGATGCAGTAATGCATTTGGTGGACGAGGCGCCTAATGGAGAAAGCATTCGTAGTGAATCCCCACGCTTTAAGATAGGTGGAATAAAGGCCAAATGGCTGCAGCATGGTTTTAGGGGTGAGGTCAGAGAGGCTGTTACAGCGCGCAAAAAAAAAGGCATCTTTCGGAAAATGGAAAAAGGAGCCAAATGACAAAAATGGGAAACACAAGCACTGACAAGTTAGATGCATGGCATTTATAAGGCAGTCAAAGAAAGTATTTGAAAAAAGCTTCCTAGGGAAGAAACTCACAATAAAAATGTTTACAAGTACATTTGTAGCAAAACAAAAAACTGTGAGAGTCAGTTAGACCATTAGATGATAGAGGGGTAAAAGGGGCAGTAATGGAGGACCAAGGCCATAGCAGAGAAACTGAATGCATTCTTTCCTTTGGTCTTTACTGAAGATGACGTAGGAAAGTTACATCACCTTTAAATATTATTTCTGATATGCGTATCGGAGGAATTGAAACAAATTTCATTAAACTGAAAAAATATAATACAGCAATTTGATAAACTAAAGAGTAGCAAATCACCTGGACTGGATGTTCCAAAATGCTAAAATAACTCAAAAATGAGATTGCAGACCTAATATTAGTAATCTGTGAACTATCTGATATTGTTGTTTTGTGCATTATTAAGCTTGTTTATGTATTATTATGCCTGCATTTTTTAAAATGATTTATAAATCGCATTGATGCTTTTTGTTTTAAGTGGTATATCAAGAATACCACTTAAAACAAATAATAAGCCATAATGTAATGCACACATCACCAACTAGAGCCTTCCACGTTGGATTTGTGATGGAAGCTGGATACAGCAAACGCCAGCTGGAGTGAGGAACCTTAGAACACATGTAATAGAGCTGTGTACAAGTTCAGGCTTACTGGGAGAGAAGAAACTGGGTTTTTGAGTACGGTGCTGCAGCAAGAAAATCTGTTAAAACCCTGCGGGAATAACAATAACGGACCCCAAAAGCATGAAAGTTAAAGGAAAGGGAGGTAAAAGCTTTGTGCGTGAAGCATGTCTGGTGGCTTTGAAGGTATTCTCCTGGTGTGGAAAGGCTGCGAGTTGTCGTATTTTTGGTGATGCCATTGATACTCTGCATAATTTGATGTCCATGAAAAATTGAATGGTGCAGGGCTGACCCATATGTCATGCCAAATTCTTAGAGGTATAGAATGCTTATTTGCAAACTCAATCCTAGTTCAGCATGTAGTTTGATGTTGAACTGCATGTGTGCATAGTACACTCTTTACTATGTGTTGCCAATTTGAGGAAGGGGGTAGGGGGAAGGAGGATGGGCTGGGGGTGAGAGGGAAGTTCAGGTTGAAATTTTTTTTAATTATTCTATTCATATTGATCTGTACTTGCAATTTATGCAGGATCATTATGTAAAATAAATTATGCCCTTGCCCTGTTTGTGGTTGTCTTTTTAATAAACAGATTTGACCATAAAAAGAAACACACCTATCTGTTTATCTCCTGATGCTGACCACATTAGTGCTTTTGAATCAGCCTTGTTGCAGAAGTTGATAAATAGAAATTGATGGTACAAGAATTCCTGTTTTCTGTTTGGACAGTTTTTATACAGGTTTCCTCTTATGACTGTCTAATGAAGTTCAAAATAGAATAGGGAAAAAACCTTTTTTTTTAAATACTTTTATGTCTGCATGAATTTGAATGATGTAATTTGTATGAATTCCTGTGTCCTTAGGCCCCAGAGAGTGTAAAGTCTTCAGAAGATTCTGAGTCTAGAAAAGATTCTTCTTCTGACATTTTCAGTGATGCAACCAAGGAAGGATGTCTTTATTTTCGGCAATTGATCACAGAGAAGGGAAAGGTAAATTGCATTTTAAACTGCACGAATCATGGTGTCTTTAGATAGTGACTGAGCAGGAAGGAAGCCCTGGGGAGACTCAAAGGGTTGTGGCACCCTGAGTCAGCTTTTGCTATTGCATCATCCTCCACCCTCCCTTGGGGCCAGTCTTGTAGTATGAACTGCACAAATAGGGGTAAATTTTGAGCTGGCACAGTCACTGTGCTGCCATTTAACTTAATCCATCTATTCGGCATCACAGTCCGTATAGTTGTGCTGAATACATGGATGGTACAGTGACTGCTGGCTATTTACAAGTCTAAACTAAGTGTATAAATTATCCAAATAGTGGCTGAACATTGCTGCTATCTGGATAATTTTCTGGCCTGCCCTCGCTCCACCCCTATCATGGCCCACAAATATAAAGATATCATCTGGCTATTTAGCAATTTAAAATAGCCTAATAATATCCATATATTTTTTGAAAATGCTTGGATAGGCAAATGCATAATTACTTTGACTATCCATAAAGTAGAGTATAACACAGGTACACTAAAAAAAATTTTTTTTAAACTGCCTCTAATGTTTCGATTGATTTTTACGTTTTTTGGTGCGCTGAATCCAAATCTGGTAACCAATTTGCTCCATCACGTACAGATTTTTTGCTACATTGGGTTAGCAGTTTGAGGTGAACGTTTCAGATTGAGTGCGATCGAGATAAAAGTTTCTTGGATGAATTCTTTATACTAATTGTTTAGTAGTTATTCAAATAAGAATAAAGAAAATTGTAACAAGGCAGCACATAAGAATAGAGTAATGTCAACAAAACACACTGTGATGGTAGCAAAATTGTCTGCACTTAAAACAGCCACATACATGTGCACAAACATTGAGCATATAAGAGCGAGGTTAGATACAAAGCAAAGCAAAGAAATGTGCAAAAAATGTTGTACAGGTATGTATGTAAGAATAGAAAACGCAAACCGCACCATTGCAATACATGAAGATAAACACCCGATGGTGTGAAAATAAAATTCTAATAAATGAGATCCGACACTGTGGTAATAACTAGCAAATTTTTATTTCAAAGTTTAGTAAAAACACGATATTTGTCAACACAGTTTAGATTTTAAAGTCATTCTTGGGTCAATCAATCTCCTGGTGGGCCCGTTTCTTCTTCCCCCGAATGCTTCTCTTGGTGCGCTGCTTGGCGTATTTTTCATCTGGGGTTTCCCGCAGCAGCAACCAGCAGAAATCAGCCATCATAGTGGTGTTCCATCTTCCTTGGTACCTTCTCTCTGTGTCCTTGATGTCCTGGTGAAACCTTTCACCTTGTTCTTCACTGTACGCCCCCAAGTTTTCGGGAAAGTAGTTCACATGGGAGTGCAAGAAATGGACTTTCAGGCTCATGTTACAGCCTTGTTCTTTGAAGGCATTGAGCATCCTGGCAACAATATCCTTATAGTTCTCATCCCGCCTGTTCCCCAAGAATTTGAGAACATCCTTGAAGGAATCCCAGGCTTCTTTTTCCTTCTCAGACATCGTTTCAGCGAATGCTCCATCTGAAATGAGTTTCCTTATATCAGGGCCAACAAACACTCCTTCCTTTAGCTTTGCTTCAGAAAGTCGGGGGAACTTTGAGCAAAGGTACCGAAAGCACTCACCATCTTTTGGAAGGGACTTGATGAATTGCTTAATGAGACCCAACTTAATGTGGAGAGGTGGTAATAGAATTTTATCACGAGGTACCAAGCTCTCATGAAGAACATTTTTCTCACCGGGTCTCAAATACTCCCGAATTGGCCAGTCTTTTTTCCCCCAGTGTAGGTCGCGGGCCCGGCTATCCCACAAGCAAAGGAAGCAGGGATATTTGGTGAAACCGGATTGCTGCCCTAATAGCATGGATAGAATTTTAAAGTCTCCACAAATCATCCACTTATGCTCATCATAACGAATCTTCTGAAGAATCAGGGCCAAATTCTCGTATTTTTCTTGGAGAATAACAGAGTGAGCAATAGGAACTGAAGCGAATGTGTTGCCATTATGAAGAACAACACCTTTTATGCTGTCTTTTGACGAATCAATGAACAGCCGCCATTCAGCAGGATCATACTTGAGTTTAAACTTTTCCATCACTCCGTATATATCGTTGCAAAATACCAAATCTTCTTCTTTGCTGAAATACTTCAAAAATTGTGTCTCGCGGTTGCGGTACCAATAAAAAGTTGTTCCTGGTGACAATAGATTTTTCTGTTTAAGCCTAGAACCTAGCAGTTGGGCAGCATCTTTTGGGAGTCCTAAATCCCGGACTAAATCATTCAATTCAGCTTGAGAGAAAAGTTCAGGTTTCGGATCTGGTTCAGTTTCAAACTCGGAAGTACTGGACTCATCGGGAAAAGCCATCTGATGAGTCTCATCATGATCAGAACCGTCCACACAAATATGATCCAAAGATTTTGGTGGTTCAGGCACAGGTACTTCGTTGCTATGAGGCATAGGCCTAATTGCTGAGGGAAGGTTGGGGTAACTTATTACGTTCTTATTTTTTAAGTTGTATCCCTTCACAATGCAAGAGCAAAAATAGCAGTCACTGCTGTGGTCTCTTTGTTCACGCCACATCATAGGTATTCCGAAACGAAATGCTTGTTTTTTACCTTTCATCCATAAGCGTAGATCTTCCTCACATGTCTTGCACACTTTGTGAGGAGCCCACGGTTTGTCTTGATCGCCTAACTTCAAACCAAAATAGGCGAAATATACTTTTTAAATAAATGCAGAAATGTTCCTCTGCCGCTTTTTCACGGTATATTCCCCACAAATAAAACAAAAACTGTCCGGAGAGTTGACGCAAGCTCTGGCTCTGTGAGCCATCACAAATACACAGCACTGCAAACTACAACTGTAGTGAACCACTTCGGAATAAAGCTGGATTACGACTGAGCAAACAAAAGGTAATAATGAACTTGCAAGAAACTGAAATTTGACAGGAACGTTCATGTCGCAACCACCGTGTTTGAGCGAGCGAACGAGGCGAGGCGAACAGGAAAGAACATGCGCCAGCGCGAGTACTGGATTTAGCCCCCCGCCTCCCAATTGTCCTGTTAATGTATAAAATGAATACAAAACACTCTAAAATATCATGAGGGAGTGTTTCTAGTTAGTTAACCATTACAACCTCTATTTTGGGCCAAGAAAATAAACTGCAGTCGGCTAAAAAGAAATTATGTGAACATTCCTTATATGGGTAAGAAATCTAATTTTGCAAGAAAACGTGACGTGATGGAACATTTTGGCTATTTTTCCTGGATTCAGCACCCCAAAATCTATAGGAATCAGTTGCAAAACTGGAGGCAGTTTTTTGTTAGTGTACCTGTGTAATTATTCATTCATGTGGATCATTCTCTGATTAAACAATAAAACTCCCCCAATAATGGATGAAAAACCCTGCAAATTAACACTCAAAAGCTAATCATCCCACATCAGCACCAAGTCGAAATGTTCAAACTGTACCCGCCCTACCCATGAAAATTCGATAGTACAAATATTCTAGTACAGTTGTGGTCAACATTATTGGCACCCTTGCAGTTAAGAACATAAGAAATGCCGTACTGGGTCAGATCAAGGTCCATCATGCCCAATATCCTGTTTCCAACAGTGGCCAATCCAGGTCACAAGTACCTGTCAGGTTCCCAAAAAGACACACAGGTTCCGCAATGCTTGTATTGGGACAAGCAGTGGATTTCCCGGGTCCTCCGGATGCCCTGGCTAAATCATATCCCCTTTAAATAGACCAAAACCCCTTTAAATAGACCAAAGCCCCTTAAACGCCCAGAAAGAAGGTAAATCAATTACATTAAAGTAAAATTACACTATGGCTATGCTCCTTAGTTGTCCCTACAGTAAGCCCAGCACCCTGGTTCACTACCTCCTCATGCTGCTTGGAGACTGAGCATACTGGGACTGGTAGGCGGTGCCAACTGCCTAAGTATGCTGGTGTCATCAAAAGATGACATGCTCAGTCTCCAAGCTGCTGGAAGAGGTCCACTACCCAGAGGTGCGGGACTGGACTGGGGTTCAAGGAACAGCAGTTAGCAGGTAAGCCTAATTTCTCTTTATTTCTCTAGGTATTATACACAATATACCTAAAATGCAATGATGCCAATAATATTGATCACTGCTTTATATCGGCACACCTCCAGTGGGAAAAGAACAAGAAGTCAGACTGCTATAGATTCCTACACAGAACCAACATGTTAACAGAATCCCTCACTTCAGCTGCACATGAAAAACAGACAATCATCTTGTAAAGAATAGTAAACTGCAAGTTATAAACATGTCCCCAGTACCTGCCCGCCTGTCTCCTAATACGCCTTCCCATTTACTTCCTCCTCCAATATAAGTTAACCCTGCTTTTCCTCCTCCTTATCCCAGCATCCATTCGTATGCCCTTCCTCTCACTCCATCTGTGATCTTGTTTCTTCCCTACCCCAAACACATATGTGCCCCTCTCCCTTTTCACTCCCTCCGCTTCTGCCTCTTTCTCACCCTGACCCCAGCGTCTACCAGCATTAGTTCCCTTTCAATCGCAGCCCCTTTCCAGTTCCCCTTAAATCAGTCCATGTCCTTTTCCAGCCCCAGCATCATTCCTGTCAGTGTCTGCCTCCTTCCAGTCCCAGAAACCCCTCTCATTCACTCCCTTCCATCCCCCCGCCCCTCCCCGTGTCAGCTCCCTTTAAATTTCAGCAGCCCAGCTTCAGCATTTGTCCAGTCATAGCCCGAGAATGAGTCCTCTTCTGGTTTAAGTCCAGCCCCCCTCTCCCCCCAGGAATCAACCCCAGTCCCAGCCAGCCTCCTCCCCCCAGCCTTTAGTATTAGTCACCTTCTCTCCTCTCCTTTGCTGCAGCTGATTTGCCCAGCCGCAGGAGCCTTTTCCTTTGCTCCTTCCTCTGTGCTCCCTTGCAAGCTGCCAGCGCCATGGCATTTTTAAAGGCAAATGCAAGCATTTCCAGTTTATTTCATTAAACAGGAACTATTTGTTACTGCCTTTAGAAATGCCTTGATGCCATTGGCTTGCAAGGCAATATAACCGTTGCTATGAAAGGGCGCATCATTGAGGCAGGCTTCGGGTACCTTTAAATGTTGTGCGCTCCGAGCTAGTGCCTCACTAGCTCGCCTGTTAAGCTAGCTCTGAAGAAACCATCATTTCAAGGAATGCTGCTGCATTTAGGGCTGCTGCCCAAGGCGTGAATCTGCAAATCCTTCCATTGTCTTATCGTGAGATGAGGCGTAAAGAAAGGGTACATACACAAAATCAGACATTGTTCTAGAATCTTACTCTGCATGATAAAAACAACCTTGTTTTGAAGCCTCTTACTCTGGCTTACTCCGTGATAGAGTACACATTATCCAGATGGATAAATGCTTTCTCGGGGTGACTAATGGATGCTTTTTCGATTTTGTGTATCCTAAGGGTAACTCATGAACTCATGAACCTAAATTGCTAGCATGAATTCCATTCATGGTAAACTGGTACAGTAGACAGAGGAAAATGCTTAAAACATCAAAATGAAGGAGAAAATCTGCTTCAGCACTAATTATTCTAGAACTTATGCTTTAATGATTATTTCAGACCTGCAAAAGAGATTTATATGAAGTTGGGGCAATAATGACCCTCGAGAGGGTTTGTGCTGGCATAGCATTACATTGCCACACATTAAAACTACTTTGCATTGAAGGAAAAATGAATAACGCATACAAATCTTATTTTAAAAACAAAGCAAAACATGAAACGAGAAATGCTGACCTGCTGGCCAGACATAGATTTTGTGGTCTCTTCCTCAATGAGAAAATTAGTTCTGACCTTTTAAGACAATGGGCATTTATGCAGGTTGCAAGAATGGTAGTCTGTCATAATCCTTCAAGATATAACAAGCAAAGAATATCGCTGACCTTTCAGTTATCCAGGTCATAGGCTCATTATTTTAAAAATACCAATTTGGGTTGATAATTTTTGGGAAGGCTGTTCATGAATGGAAAAGTTATTTTGCATGTAAGAGTTTTGCTGCTGTTTTCATAGAATCACAAATAGCATGTATTATATTCTGCATTTATAGGATTGTTTTTCATCGCTTGACAGACAGTTTTACAATTTTAACTGTGGGATAGCATCAAGGGAACCAGCAGAAGGCAGAAAAATCTAAATTTCAGTAATACAGAAAAGGGGGGGAAGGCAGGAATTGGGGACATTTTTTATTTATTTATTTTTTATACCGTGCTCTTTAGAATCGGTGCAGTTTACATGTATACTAACAGGTACTTTTTATTCCCTTGTCCCCGAAGGGCTCACAATCTAAGTGTACCTGAGGCAATGGAGGGTTAAGTGGCTTGCCCAAGGCCACAAGGAGTGGCCATGGGACTAGAGACCCCAGTCCCTCCGGCCTGAGATTGCTTGTCCCCATGCGGGAATTGAATCCCCGGCCCTCCGGACTGAGGTAACCTGTCCCAACCACTGAGCCACTCCTCCCTCCTTAAAGAACTGGAATGATTGCAGATGTATTTACACACACAAGTTCTTGAATAAATAAAAATAGATGAGGCCATCCGGGCTTTCAGTTTAACACTAAGATGACTTGGACCTCAGAACAACACATCTGAAGACAATACCCGAGGAAGCTGGTTTAACAAAACATATAAACCATGTTGGGCTCTAGCAGCCTTGGGGAGGAGGAGTAGTTTATCTCCAGGAACATAGTCTTCACATATGGGTGACGTCGGTACCGACGGAGCCTGTGCGGGAACGCTCCCCCCCACTATGCCTCCGTGACTGCCTTCCTGTCTTTCCGACTCTCTCTCTTCAGTTCTTGTTTTCCACGGAGCCAGCAGGAAGCAAATCATGTCACGGCAGAAAAACTTTTTGTGGATAGCGCCTCTGCCTTCCCATCGACCCCAGCACCATCAAAGACATCGCTGGTTCCCTCGTTCTTTTCTTCTCTTTATTTCTAGTTAAAAAAAACAAAAAGAAAACAAAGGGTATCTTAGCATCCTTTTAGGCCTGAAGCCCTACTATAGCCTTCCCATCCATCAAAGGCATGGGGAAACCAGCTAGTGGTTTCAAAAACCTTTCCGTGTGTGCCAGCACCACCTTAGTGACTGACACACATGACTGTTTAAAATGCCTCGGCCCACATCACCAGCCAAAAGACTGCCCCCTTTGTCAAAAGATGACTAGGAGAGGCCTACAGAACTAGGCCTCTAAATTTGGGACACACTTCGCCTCGGACGTGGTATCATTGGCATCCACTTCATAGAGGGCTTCATCCTCCTCTCATGGATCCCAGGTATCAAAGTCTAAACCCAAGTCTGCATCGAAGCAAGACAAAACCTCCAGGGGTAGATCTCACTCAAAACATAGAGATCCCTTGGGCATTGCATCGGAGGTGGACTGGACTGCCAAACAGCCCTGGCAGGAGGCCCTGTCCTCCAAAACCACAGAGGGGCTTCAGGATGCTCCAGAGGCCTCGACCTCCGGAGAGCCACTGGTGCCATGCTCTGGGACGGTAACGCAAGTACCCATGACTGATACCCAAGCATTGGCAATCTCAGTGGACCAGCGCATCCTAGCCATCTAGCAGAGCTTAGCAGCTCTCCTGGCAGCCTCTATACCGATCAAGCCCTCGGCTCTAGGCACCGGCCCGTCGGTACTCGTATCGGTACAGACATTGACCCTAGTTGCTGGCACGATGGCAAGGCTAATGCACCATGGCATCAACATCGCTGCCACCCATTCCCTCCATGGAAACCATCACCGATATCAATTCCCAACCCAAACGGCTCACCGAGGTCGACATTTCGGAACACCAGTACCAACATCGAGCTTCGGGTGAATACCTTACTCGTCGATACTTCTAGTCCTCCGATTCTGATTCCAGCATTTTGGATGCAGAATCGCTCGATTCCCGTGGGCCCTGGGACCTTTCTTCGGAGCCTTCTCCACCACAACAGCGACTATTGTTGCCTCTGGAGGACATGTCCTTCCAGGAATTCATTTGAGACCTAGCCAAGGGTCTCTCCATCACGGTAACATCAGAGAAGGAGCCAAGGGTGGAGGAGCTGGAGGCACCCACTCTGCAACAGCACCACCGGAGGCAGCCACTCTGTCGGTGCACTGCATCCTTCCTGATCTTATGCTATGTATGTGGGAGACTCCTTCCATGCCCTCCCATCACAGTTGATGTCTCAATACCATGTATCAGGTACCAGAGTAGAAGTCACAAGGAGCGAGAGAGATGTGATGACACAGATGCTTGATCCAAGAAGTTTTATTAAAGTTCCCCAAAAACTTCTTGGATCAAGCATCTGTGTCATCACATCTCTCTCGCTCCTTGTGACTTCTGGTTGGTGTTGCGAGAGTTGCTTTGCTCTCTTTGTACTGTCCCTCAGGTACCAGAGTGCCTAAGCTTCCAAAAACCACAGCTCCCCCACCAGTCCATAGTGGTCGAATCAGCGGTGCGCAGAATCAAAAGCTTGAAGACCCACTCCTCTAACCCTCTAGGTAGAGAATCGAGAACCCTCGATGCCTTTGGACATTAATGCTTCCAGGCTTCCACGCTCTCTGCTAGGATTAACTCCTATATTTTCTACATCTCCTCAAAGAGGTATCCAAGGATCTTGAAGCCTTTGCTCCTCTTCTTCCAGATAAGAGAGCAGACTATCTTGCCCTAGTCAAGCATAGCCAGAAGGTATCGAAGTTTGTCAATAGGGCCACTTTCGATGCTTTTGAATGCACAAGCAGGGCCTCAGCAATATGCATCAGTGCACGCAGAATTGCAAGGCTTCAAGCCTTAGATCTTGAACATTAAGTTCAGGATAAGCTGGGCAGTATACCTTGCACAGGTGAAAACCTTTTTGGCAAAGACCGGCAAGATAAGGCCTCTCAATTAGAGTCAGAAAACACTACTCTAAAGAGACTGTCTAGAACAACAGCTGACTGTCAGATTTCTTTGCAGCTGCCTTTTTTTCTTTCTACAATAATAATAAGAAATTGTACTCTTCTTATCCTCCAGGCTCTCAGTTCCAGGCTTAAGCAGCACAGAAGAGGCGGCATACTCCGGAGGACAGTAAACCTTAGCCAGCTGCGTAGCCACAATCTGCGCCTGGTTTTTTACTTTTTTCTAGAGAACATTGCCACCCTGTTTCTGGAGGATCCCCAACCCCTCCACATGGCAGGCAGACTGTCACTATGCCCACAGAGGACACTAAACATAGTCCAGGAGGGGTACACACTTCATCTGCAAACTCTGCCCTCCTCCACTTTCACAGAGGAATTTCAAACACAGCCCCCTCTCACCACTCTCCTATAGAACGAAATGTCTTCTCTTCTGACTCAGGGTGCCATAGAAAAGGTCCCGCCATCCCAGCAGGGAATGGATTTCTATTCTCCTTACTTTCTCATTCCAAAGAAAACCGGAGGATACAGGCCCATTCTGGACCTCAGAAACCAAGTTTCTAGTTCGAGAAAAGTTCAAGATGATCTCCCTCAGGACTCTTCTTCCCTACCTTCAGAGTCTTGACTGACTATGTTTTCTAGACACAGGAAATATCTACGCTTCACTTTTCAGGAAACACATTATCAATACGGAGTACTTCCCTTCAGATTAGCCTGTGCCCCAAGAGTCTTCACAAAGTGCATGGCTGTCGGAGCCACATACCTGCGGTCTCTGGGGATATTCGTCTTCCCTTATTTAGATGTCTGGCTCATAAAAGTAGACACCTCATAAGAGGTGCAACTTTCCTTGCATCGTACCATCACCGTACTACAACCCTTGGGATTTGTCAAACTTCCCAAAATTTCAGCTCGCTCCAACACAAAAGCTAGAGTTCATCAGAGCCCTGCTGGACACCAGCAGTCCAGAGCACTTCCGTCTAATCGAACTAGTGTCCCAGACGCTACAATGGAACCATTTGATTCCCTTCAAAATGCTACAGCTCCTCAGGGACATGGCCTCCACAGTACACGTCTTTCCATATGCCCGACTTCATATGCGCACAGCCCAATGGACTCTTGCCTCCCAATGGATGCAGGCCTCAGGCCGTCTCAGGGACAGGATCCATGTCACTGCCCCTCTAACCACACTCCTTCAGTGGTGGTGTTCTCCAGAAAATCTGCTCATAGGATCACCTTTTTAGATGCCTCCAAGCTAGTTTGTGGAGCACACCTGGGTGACCTGTCTACACAGGGGCTCTGGACAATGCATGAGTCACTCCTCCATATCAATCTTCTGGAATTTTGTGCTATCTCAAATGCCCTCCGGGTGTTTCAACACCACCTCAAGGCCCAATAGGTCCTAGTCAGGACAGACAATCAGGTCGCCACGTTCTATATGAGCAAACAAGGAGAAGCAGACTCACGGCCCTTCTGGGAGGAGACTCTTCACCTGTGGTCCTTTGCCATCTCTCATCAAATGCACCTCCAAGCGGTGTACCTCCTGGAGGACCTCAGTGTTTTGGCAGACAAGCTGAGTCAGATCCTTTTTCCGCATGAATGGTCTCTCCATCCGGACACAGTGTCCTACATCTTCCAGACCTGGGGAACTCAGGATATAGATCTGTTTGCTACTCCGCACAATGCCACGCTTCCTCGCTTCTGCACAAGGACTCTGACATCCAGCAACCAACAGGTGGAAGCCTTTCACCTACACTAGGGTCAGGGTCTGCTTTATGCTTTCCCTCCCCTACCCCTCATTCCCAAGATGCTTTTCAAGCTTCATTCCGACAAGGACTCCACGATTCTCATAGCCCCTCATTGACTGCGGCAACCGTAGTTTCCAGTGCTATTGTGTCTGATTCAGCTTCTTCAATTGGAATCTGTGCCTGATCTCCTCTCCCAGGACAACGGCTCACTGCTCCATCCCAATCTATGGTCTCTTTGCCTCATAGTTTAGCTACTAAGAACATAGCATTGCAGAGCATTGACCTTCCACAAAAGGTTAAGGAGATTCTATTGGCTTCTAGCAAGCCCTCCACCAGACATATGTGAAGACTACATTCCTGCTTGTTCTTGGAGATAACGTAGTTATTCACTTGTAACAGTTGATCTCCGTGAACAGCAGGAATTTAGTCTTCACAATCCGCCCTCCTCCCCTAGGAGTTATAGACTTTCATTTACTCTCCTTTCTCAGCTACAAACTCAACTGAAGAGAGGGATTTGGGAAGTAGTCACACAGGCACAATGGAGTGCTCCCAAAGGCTTTCCTATTGGATGCTGGGGAGCATTCCCGCTCAGACTCCCTCAGTACTGAAGTTACCCATATGTGAAAACTAAATTCCTGCTGTTCCTGGAGATCACCTGTTACAGGTGAGTAACTACACTTTAAAATAATTTAAAAATGTTGGCACATTGCATACATTGAGAGGGCTAGAACCTCTGATTGGAACTTGGGAACTTGCTCTTGCTGTCAAGCTACATATCCCGCTTTGTGTCTGAGGTTCTGCTTCATCTCAACTAGTTTTATTATTCTGATCACCATTTGCCTAGTATGCTTCAATGAAATTAATATTGTTTGCTGGTCATTTTTTGTGTGGTATTCTTTACTTCTCACTGAGGAAAGTGCTGTTTGAACATGCAAGGACAGTATGAAAAGGAATAGTATGGAGTAATTGAAGTTTTGCCTCAGATTAGGATTGAAGGACAAACTTTAGCTCTTAGATGAAACAAACATAATTCCCACAATGTATATTCATTATATTTATATACTTTCTGGTTTTAGCGTATGACTAACACTATTCTGAAAATCAGGCCACTTCATGGAAGGCTAGGAGGGTTTGTGTTTTACACATATTCTGCACAAATACATTATTTTTAAGCATCATGATATAGGCAAGAGTGGTCAGTGGAAAAATTACTCTGAGCTGTTAGAAGGAGATGGACCTGCTTCTTCAGTTTATCATTCTATGGTTATCCTTTTTCTTCATGGTTTTTAAAGCAAATTCTTACGTTCAACTCTTCATGTTTTTCAGCGAGTTGGTGGGAGTATCCGACCATGGAAGCAGATGTATGTTGTTCTTCGAGGTCCCTCGCTTTACTTACACAAAGATAAAAAAGACCAGATGGTTCATCCATCGACTCAGACTGAAGAAGAGCAACCAATTAGCATCAAGGCCTGTTTGATAGACATCTCATACAGTGAAAGCAAAAGGAAAAATGTATTTCGTCTTACAACATCAGACTGCGAGTACCTATTTCAGGCTGAAGATAGGGATGATATGTTGGCATGGATTAAAGCAATACAGGACAACAGCAATCTAAATGATGAGGTATTCACAAATAGGTGTAAAACAATTTTTTAAAGATGATTTTCTTTGCCATGTTTGAGTTTCTAGCTCTATCAAAATCCCTTAAGTCTAGAGTGCATAAGGTTTCCGCATTTTACAACCTCTCCTCCTTCCTCTCTTAGCCATCCATTTCAGTGACAGTCATCATCCAGAGGCCATAAATGACCACTGCTCTCTCTGCAGCTTTGTATGTGTACATCCTCAGTAGGTTTCCCCGTTGTGTGATGGCTGGATCAGTGCCTCACTTGGGGATAGCGAAAGCAGGTCATGCAGCAGCCCCAGATCCGAACAGCATAGAGGAACAGAATCCAGGGTCAAGAATTAAAAGAATATATGTGTTCTTGCTTATAATCGATATGTGTATTCTGTGTGCTGTAAAAGTATTAGCAGACAGAAAAGATATTTTATGCCCAGTACATAGGCCTAGGAGTTGCGTCCATTATTTGTCCTGTCAGTTTTTTTGCATGACACTCTGGCAATGAATGACAACATAGTAACAGTATATGATGGCAGATGAAGACCAGCATGATCCATCTAGTCTGCTCAGCAAAGTGACAAGAGCAGGTGCACCTGCTGCTCCGTGCAGGTCACCCCTCTCCATGTCTTTGTTTAGAGGTGTATCCACCGTTCCGTGCTGGTCACCCTTATTTGTTGAGCTATAAGAGATAGTTACGTTTATTTTGATTTTATCCTGTTGCTATAAAGGAATCCACTGTGTCTGTGTGTGTGTGTGTATATATCTATCTGTCTATCATTAAGCTTTTGTTAGGGTACAAAAATAGCAAATCATATGACTACACACTAATGACTGAGGTAATAATTTGACAGCAGCACCAGTAATTCTTATGTAAGCCTCAATAGATCACTAATGACAACCAAAGATCACATGGCTCACTCTGCACTCAGTTTAGTACAGAATAGAGCTAGACCCTCCACACTCAATGAAACGACAGCCAATACTTTTAGCATTGCCTGAAGGAGGGAATGCTACTGGGGTTAAAATCCAGATACCAAGACTGCCAAAAGGTCCCAGGAGGCAGATAAGCTTGTTGACAAGCTCAAGCCATGAGTGGCAAGCTGCTTGGGTGATGGGAAGAAATACAGAACACCTGAGGAGCCTGCAAGGGTCTTAGCTAGTCTTACTGTGTCTCTGTGCTGAGGCAAGCACAAGAACCCATTGGGTGGCAAGAGAAGCCATGGGGAAACAAAAGCCAACAACAAAAAGACATTCCTTAGCCTTTCTCAGGCCAACATTCTTATTGTTTCTCCAGAGTTATCTTAGTCCATGATGCTTATTTGGGCTGGGCTAGACCCAGGATGCTGTCAGGTGGCTGGGCAAATCAGAATGCAGCTTTCCAGAGGTGGTCATCACACAGTAGGGTCCGTGGTGAGAGCTGGAATGCAGAAGCAGTTGACAATATATTGTTCCAACTTCCAAGGTCCTCAGGAGCACTCAATTTAGGGAAAAATCTGCTGTCATCACCAACCAGAACAAAAAAACAATAGTCTTCAGTATCCATGCTCACAGTACTCGGCAGGAAATAAACCTTAGCACTCTTGGAGAAGGGAATCCATGTTTGGTTCAGGATTTGGTTATGAGCAGGCCACAGACAGGCTACCAGTATCCAGGGCCGACCCGTCCATTAAGCAAGAATGTTGTTTGCACAGGGCCCAGTGCAAACAACATTCTGCATCAGCCCAGGTAGATTAAAAAACCAAACCAACCGGCTGCTGCTGCCGCCGCTGTGGCAGCAGCAGAATCAAGCGTACCGCGGGGCCTCCCCTGCCCGGCAGAGCCCTCCCTGCAGTATCAGCTCCCTCAGCGCGGGCGTTTCAGAGCCGCGAAGGGAGACTTTCTCTTTCTCGCAGCTGGGCTGCCCTGGCAGGCTTAACAGCCGCGAGAAAGGGAAACTCTCCCTTCGCGGCTCTGAAATACCCGCGCTGAGGGAGCTGATTCTGCAGGGAGGGCTCTGCTGGGCAGGGGGACCCCGCGGGACTCTGCCGCTGCCACAGCGGCAGCAGCAGCCGGTTTGTTTATTTTTTAATCTACCTGGGCTGATGGGTTATGGAAGGGGGGGGGCTAAGACTGGAAGTGGGCTAATGGGGGAGATAGGACTAGTAATGGGCTATGGAGGGAGCTAGGACTGGAAATGGGCTGATGGGGGGGTTAGGACTGGAGGTGGGCTAAGTGGGGGCTAGGACTGGTAATGGGCTATGGGGGGCTAGGACTGAAGGGGTGATGGGGGGTTAGGACTGGAAGTGGGGTGATGGGGGGTTAGGACTGGAAGTGGGATATGGGGGGGCTAAGACTGGAAGTGGGCTGATGGGGGGCTTAGGACTGGTAATGGGCTGAGTGGAAGGTGGGGCTTGGAATGGAAATGGGCTGAGTGGAAGGGGGCTTGAACTGCAAATAGCTGATGGGGAGGGGGGCTTGGAATGGAAATGGACTGAGTAGAGGGGAGCTAGGATTTGACATGGGCTGATGGGGCTAGGAAAGGACTAGAAATGGGCTGATGGAGGGCTGGGATTGGAAAAGAGCTGATGGAGGGACTCGGATAGGACTGGAAATGGATGGAGCTAGGACTGGAAATGGGCTGATGGTGGGGCTGATGTGGGGACTAGAAGGGAGCGGATTCTGGGTGGGGCTGGAACTAGAAGGGAGCTGATGTTGGGGGAGGATTAGAATGGGATGTAGCTGGGAGAGTGAAATGGAGAGGGCAAAAATATTTTGTGTGGGAGGGAAGACAAATCTACAATTGGCCTGTTATTGGGAAAGTAAGTGGGGCTTGAGGATGGAGGGGTAAAATTTGAGTGGATGAAATAGGAATGAGAAAAGAGCAAAAGGAGAAAGATTACTATGTTAAAGCAGATGTAGAGAGAGAATGGAAAAAAAAAACTAGAAGGGAGAAGAAAGGACAAATGGACGGCAGACGATGGAGAGTTAGCAGAAGACACGAAGAAACCAGAAGAAAGAGGCTGGAGCAATTGCAACTGAAAAAAAATGCACAAAAGGTAGAAAAATATCTCTTTATTTTGAATTTATTAACTGGAATATGTCATCTCTAGGAAATGTGCATCATTAACGTCTGCACTTTGTTTAGTACAAGAGGAAATTAATTTATAGTTTTATTTCTGCAGTGGTGTTGTACATTCCAAGTTTGGCTTTTGGGGTTCCCAGTTTAATTATTGTCTTCCTGTTTCTAAATTGTGATTCCTTGTTTTGTGATGGTCTATGTTCTGCATGTGTAACTGAGCTGAGGTATTCTGTTTATGTAATTCCTATTTGACATTGCCACTTGTTCTCTTTCCCCAGTAGGTCATGTATTGTTATTCTGTGAAATGTATTGGTTTAATATTTGCAGTGTTGCCTTTTGATAGGTAGAGTATGGTGCTTTGTGAGTCCTGGTTGTGCTGTTAGGATACGGCGGGTTTGCTATGGGTTCTAAATGGACAGTGTTTGTAGTAGTTCCTAATGTGCCTGGCGGTTGGCACTGGATTATAGTAATGTAGAAATCTTTTAGTTTTTCTTTATCCATACACTCATTAAGAGGTATGTTTACTAAACGTTAGTGTATGGTAACATTGTGTGAATATTTATGCAAATGAGGCCCCACACCAAATCTCCGCACATGGCCCCGCACCCCCCTTGGGCCGCCCCTGCCGGTATCAGCCCCACAATGCATATGCACATGGAAAGATACTGATACACTTGGAAGCTCATTAGCTCAGTGTTTTTCACTAGCATTCCTTTAAAGGGTCTGTATAATTTTATATGTACAGTAGGGTTGATAGAAAGTTGGGGTTTTAAAGAATTTCACTAAATAGTATAATAGTTACTTAAGAAAAAAGGAATATATAATATCTTCAATGTTTTCCCACTATCATCGCAGAGCTGTTGCTTAGGTAATAGGGCTGATGAATTTAAGGGCCCCTGTGCCTTGCAGAATAATAATCCCTAATATTTGTGAGTCTCTTTAATAGATCATTTCATCCTGATGTCCATTATCTCTCTCGTGCTGCCTCTCTAACTTGTTCTTACTTAAAGCAAAAGCAAGAAGCGTATGTTTTATGATATAAGACTTTATCGTAAAATCAAATCAGCCTGTCTTGTTCTCTTGGTTTATTTGCTTTCTTTTCCTTTGCCTAATTCTTTCCATCACCTGACCTAACAAATCTTGAAAATTGCATTCTTTTGTTTACAGAAGAGTTATTGAGTCTTAGTTCATCCAGATTATGACACTGGTCTGACACTCACCTAAAGTGATAGGCATCCGGTTGGGTTTTCATTTACTGCCCATTCTGCAATGTTAGTCTGGTCTAGTCTTCTCTCCAGCTTCATTGATTTGTATGGATCACTTAATTTCCCCAAGTAAGAGCTGTAGAGTTTGCAGCAAGTTTGCTGCAAGAAAATGTGGTGTGTTCGTTTAAAAATGTATTTCCTATTTGAAAGGATGATGGAGTGTATAAGATACCTTAAGTAATTATACCACAATTGCCTTTGAATGCAGGGAAAGGGGCTAATAGAAATATATAAGCTGCACTTCTCCTTGAGCTAACATATGTAATGGTGCATAAAGAATTTAAGGGCATAAACATGGAGTTTGATAGCAGATGAGGATTTCATGGTCCACATAGTCTGCCCAAGTAGTACCTTATTCTCCAGTCAATCTGTGCCTTTTCCCTTAAGCTTGAAGATTCCTGGTTATGAAGTATTATGCTGTCACCGTTCATCTCCACCACCTTCCCCTGTAGACTATTCCATGCATCCAGTACTCTCTGGGTGAAGAAGTATTTTCTAATGTTGCTTATGAGCCGACCCCTTTGGAGACTCATATGGCAACCTCGTATCATAAATGGCATATTAATGGGACATTTCAGCATTATCATAGAAACTATGGTTCCAGGGCTAAGAAAAATGAAATTTTTTATGGGTGGTAATGCCCTCTCCCAGTCGAGTCCTTAGTACTGTCCATTTATGGGCAGGCATACCTGCCCTAGTAACCTAACTCTCTCCTTGAATAATTTTCTGTTCTGATGGATGCTATTTGGGTTTAATTTCCTTTTCATTTGCAGTCATTTCTCTGTTTCATCACATTTACTATTTGCTCTTCCATCTTGTCAGAACACACAACTTTAGTAGGGTCACCTTTAATCTATGTTCCTAGTTATCAGGCAGTGGAACTTGGAAAGCCTATCAAGACATAAACAGTGAGTTCACTGCTCTCATACAAGAGGGGAGGCCAGACTGGATGAAAAAAATTGCTTGCCACTGCTGCAAGAAAAGCCACTTTCATTACTGTCAGTGGTCCATTGCCAGCACCAATTTGTGCTCCTTCCCATCTCCCAGGCTACCTGCAGTATCTCCCAGTCTCAAAGTATCTAGAGAGCAGTGTCAAAAAAGTAGCAGCTAAAGCAGAGAAAGTAGACACATGAGGGGACACTGAAGACACTGGGCTTCCTGACTCCTAGTTTCCTGCTTAGAAAAAGAGGATGCATACATGGAATGTAGAGGAGGTGACTAAACCCCATGTTCCCTCTTGCTTCTCCTAAGTCCCACTACTACGTTGCTCTTTGTTTGGCTATGCTTCCCCAATTTTGAATGGGAAAGAGCAAGACTGAGGTAGGTGATGGAGGGGTAAGATATGCGAAGAGCTCAGAAAGGGACTAAGAGCTGCAGAAAGCAGTGCAAAATGATAGTGGACTGAAAGGTGAAGAGAGAATAAGTGGAGGGAAGGCAGGGAATGGAAGGCTAGGAAGTTTGGCAGCTCGTGTATGTCTTTGAAGGCACATGGGAAGTAGAGAATTGGGAGCTGGAGGGATGGAGTGTGGTGAGGGGGACAGTCGGTGAAATAGAGAGAGAGAGAGAGGCCTCAGAAAGGGGAAAGGATAGGAAACAGAAGGGAGAAAGAGAAGGAAGAAGTAAAGTATAAATAATGAAGGGAGGGAGATAACCAAAGAGCAAAGATTTCAGATGGATGGGAGAGAGGAGATCAGCACAAAAGAAAAGAGAGAAAAACACATGTTATATCGTCTTCAGGTATTGGAATATAGCTTCTTGAAAAACTAAATTATATTATCTCCAGGAACAAGCAGGAATGTAGTCTTCACATATGGGTATCGCCGGTACCGACAGCCTGCGCGGGAACGCTCCCCAGCGTCCAATAGGAACGCTTTTGGGAGCATCCCTCAGCACATGCGCGCTGCCTTCCTGCCTTTCCAACTGTCCCTCTTCAGTTCTTCGTTTTCTGTGGAGCCGACAGGACTCATACCCTGTCACCGCAGAAAATTCCTTCTTTAAAATTGTTTTCTTGTGGTCGCGTTTGCCTCCGCACGACGCCTACCAGTACCGCCAGTTCTTTTCTTTTTTCTTGTCTTAAAAAAAAAATGTATACTCTGAACTGTTTCTCTTCAGGAACCTTTCTTTTTTCGGTGCTAGGGCCATTTTGTGCATTAGGCCTCATATTCCTAAAACATGGAAAAACCAACTAGTGGTTTTAAAAAGTGTACTAAGTGTGGCGGTACCATTTCCGTCACCGAAACCCATGACTGGTGTCTTAAATGTTTAGGGCCTGAACGTTCTCCATCTGAATGTCTCTCCTGTATGGGGATGACTAAAAGAGGAAGAAAGAACTGGGCTGCAAAGCTCAGTACCCTCTCTTCTTCGGATGCCAGATCCATTGCATCAACGTCTTCAAGAGCCGCCTCTTCCTCCCATGGATCTCAATTAACTAAACATAAAAGCTGGTCCTCAAAGGGTAGCTCTCCTGCTAAGCATCGAGAGGCCATTAGCATTGCCCTTGAGGGAACCACACTGGCAAAACAGCCCTGGCGGGAGGCTTCGGCTTCCAAAGCATCAACAGGGCTCCAGGATGTTCTCGAAGCCTTGACCTCGCAAGAACAACTGGTGCCATGATCAGGGGTCCCGGCCATCTTCACCGGTACTGACACCCAGGCATCGGCAGCGTCGATAGACCAGAGATTCCTCGCTATCGAATGCAGTATTGCAGCTCTCCTCACAGCTGCGGTACTGTTGACACCTATGGTTCAACAGGCACCGGTACCGACATCGGTACTGATGCCGGTACCTACACCGGTACAGACGCTAATTTTTCCCACGCCATCTTTGGCTGGCATCGACAGATCGGTACCGGATCAACTCGGTACCGACTTCGATCGATACCGGGACCGTGCTTTGCATGAGCATCGTGGTCAGGAATACTTTGAATCCTCTGATTCTGAAGACTCTGACAATTCTGCCGGTACCAAAGTGTTTCTCCCGGAAGATTCCTCTTCTCCCCAACGCAGAATGTCACCTCCAGAGGACATGTCTTTTCAGGATTTTATTTGTGATGTTGCCAAAGGCCTTTCAATCACGGTAGCTCCTGAAAAGGAACCCAGAGCAAAGGAATTGGAAATTCTCCAATATCCTAAAGCTCCAAAGGAGGCAGCCACTCTACCCATCCATGAAATTCTTCATGACTTGATGCGCAGAATGTGGGAGACACCTCTGACTACATCTCCTCATTCTAGGAAACAGGATACTGGGCTTGATGGACCTTGGTCTGACCCAATATGGCATATCTTATGTTCTTGATATTATGTATCGAGTTCCGCCATGTCCTGGATTTCAAAAGACTCAGCTGCCACACTGTTCAATGGTGGTGGAGTCAGCCATGTGTAGGATGAAAAGTGCAAAGAGGCATGCATCCAGTCCTCCAGGTCGTGAATGCAGGACCTTGGATGCTTTTGGGTGCCGAACCTTTCAGGCTTCCGTGCTTTCAGCTAGGATCAGTTCATATATATTATATATGGGAATGTTCCTCAAAGAAGTTAAGGAGACTTGGAGCTTATGAGCCCACTTCTCCCAGATGACAGGAGACAAGACTTTCTTGCTCTAGTTAAGCAGGCTCAAGATGTCTCCAAGTTTGTGAATCGTGCAGCCTTTGACTGCTTTGAATGCATCAGCAGAACTTCTGCTATTGCCATAGGAGCACGACGGATTGCCTGGCTTCAGGCATCAGACTTGAAGACTTGGGTACACGACAAATTAGGCAACATCCCTTGCACAGGAGAGAATCTCTTTGGCAAGAATTGGCAGGAAAAGGCTAATAAAATAGATGCTGACAATATCACGTTAGATAGATTGTCAAAATCTACAGCCATTCCAGCCAAAAAGAAGCCTTATAAAAAACCCTCTTTTAGCAAAAAGAGGAAGTTTTATCCTTCCTATACCCAACAGAGCCAAAGTCGGGGTCAAGTTGCCCAAAAGGGACAAACTAGACAACAAAAGAAGCCAAAAAGCCCAAGAACTCAACCAGCTCCTCAGGTTCAGCCCTCTCAAGGGCTTTGACTCCCTCCTAGAGAGCTTAGCCGTCCTGCCCTTGAGGGGTCCTCAACCCCCCAATATTCCAGGCAGGTTATGCCATTTTATCAACAGGTGGCATCAGATAACAGCAGAAGATTGGACTCTGTCCATTGTAGGAGAGGGGTACAAGCTCCATTTTCACAGCATGCCCCCTCCTACAATCCTAAGGCAGTTCAATTTGCAGACCTCTGCAGGCAATCTTCTAGGTCACAAGGTCTCAACACTTCTTGCCCAAGGGGAAATAGAGGAGGTATCCATTCTCCAACAGGGTACAGGGTTCTACTCCCCCTATTTTCTTATTCCAAAGAAAAGAGGTGGACACAGACCAATTCTAGACCTCAGAGAATTGAACAAATATCTGTTCAGAGAAAAGTTCAAAATGATTTCTCTAGGAACTCTTCCGACATACCTTCAAAGTCAGGATTGCCTTTGCTCTCTAGACTTAAAGGATGCATATACTCACATTCTGATCCATCCAGATCACAGGAAATTCTTACGATTCCTTTTCAAGGGAAACACTTCCAGTGCAGGGTGCTTCTCCAGGACCAAGCAGGAAGTCAGTCCTCACATATGGGTGACATCGATGCCGATGGAGCCCTTGCGGAGCATTTCCCCAGCTTTCTATGAAAGCCTTTGGGAATGCAGGCACGCATGCGCGGTTCCCTTCCCGCCTAAAGATGCCATCTTGCCCAGTCTCTCTTTTTCCGTGAAGCCCGTCGAACGTGTGTCCTAGTCCTCCCGGAAAATAGTTGGATTTTTTTGCGATTCCTTCGCTATTTTTTCTCTGGTTCGACGCCGGTTCCCCTCCCGCCGGGTTCGGTACACCGGTATCGAGCCCAATCTTCTTTTTTCGGTTTGCCCTTCGTGGCTGGCGTTCGCGCCCTTTTTTTCTTTTTCCCTGGAAGGCCGGTCCTTTGACCTCGCGGGGACTCTATTTTCCCCGATGGCTTCCAGTGGCTTCAAAAAGTGTGATTGGTGTAAGAAACTGTCTCTCACCGACACACACGACTGCTGCCTTCGGTGCCTGGGTCCCGACCACGATCCTAAGATCTGTGGACCCTGTGGAAAGATGTCTTCCAAGGCGCTTCAAAGTCGTCAGCACCAAAAGGAAAGGCTTTTCTCCGACTCGGCCTCCAGCCGGGCCCGGACCTCGTCTGAGGCCTCGACATCTCGGGAGTCTGATCCCGAGCACCGTCGGGGCTCCTCGGACAGGGGGTCCCCCGACCGGGAACGAAAGAGGAAGAAGCGGCTCGCGAGGGCGTCGTCGGAAGAGGTCCCTGGCTCCTCAAGGGCTAGGTCTCAGACCCCCGACTGCCGCCCCGGGCCCATGGAATAGGAGAAGCCTCCAAAAGTACCTCGAGTGGAGCCGGAGTCTGCTGGACACGTAAGTCCTGTAGTCCTCGTGGACTCTCCTCCCAGAGAGCCGACGTCAGGCCCGGTGCCGCCCGGGCCCGAGTCGGGAGCTGCTGAGTCTCCTGAGCTGGGTCTCAGGTTGACAGCCTTGGAGTGCAGATTGTCTGCCTTCATGGAACAGCAGCGGGCACTGATGGCCAGCCTGTCTGGCGCATCTGCCCCGACCACCGGGACATCGACATCGAAGTCGACTCCGTAGACCGAGCCGATACTCGAGACCATGAAGGCTCGAGGTCGACCTCAGTCGTGGTCTCCCTCGACCTCCCGCTCGGGACCGAGGGTGTCGACGCTGGTGCCCTTGGCGTCGGGGTGGGTGCTCACAGGCCCCACGCGGTCTGAGCCCGATTCCTCATCAGACGAGTCCGCCTGGGAGACGGATGACGAGGAGTCCCCTGACACCTTCCGGACTCGGTGCGTCCCGTCGGACTCACCGCTGTCTGAGCCCCGGAGTAGATCCCCTCCGGAGGATACCCGGTTCTCAGAGTTTGTCCGGGATATGGCCACCGCGTTGGCTATCCCTGCGGATCCCGAGGAGGAGCCTCGAGCCGAGGAGCTCGAGGCCCTACAGTATGACTCTCCTCCGAAGGAGGCCTTTACTGTTCCGGTTCCTCCGATGCTGGAACGGCTCCTCTTCCGGATGTGGGAGGCATCGGCCTCGGCTCTGGTTCTAAGCAAGCGGGTCGATTCCATCTATCGACTCCGAAAGAGCCCTGGCTTTCAGAAGGCGCAGCTACCACACCATTTCATGGTGGTGGAATCGACCATGCATCGCCTGAAAAGTCAGAAGATGCACTCCGCGGTGCCCCCCTGGCAGGGAGGCCCGGAACCTGGATGGTTTTGGTAGAAAGTGCTTCCAGGGCTCAATGCTTGCTTGCCGTGTCCAGTCTTACCAGCTGTACATGGGCATGTACTTGCGGGACCTGGCCAAGGAGCTGGCTGGGTTCTCTGCTGGTCTCTCCGGGGAACCCTTGCAGAGGTTCAAGTCCTTGTCCTCGGGGATACGGGAATGCTCCAAGTTTGTCCCGCACTGCCTAAGATGGCTTCGAGGCTTCGGCCCGTGTTGCAGCAGCCGGCATCGCGGCTCGACGCCAGGCATGGCTGCAGTCATCAGACCTCGAGCCATGGGTTCCAGACAAGTTGGTCGATATCCCTTGCCGAGTTGAGAACCTTTTTGGCAAGCCCATGACCGAGAAGGCCGCACAGCTCGAAACCGAGCACCTCACGAGGACAAGGCTGTCTAGAAAGACTTCTGCCCCTTCTCACAAGAAGAAGGGCTCGGGTAAAAAGCCCTTTTACCCGAGGAAGGGCACTGCCTACAAACAGTACCCTCAGTACCAGGCCTCCCAAGCTCCCCCACAGGGTCAGCAGGCCAAGGGGCAGGGTAATGGGCCCCGTAGGCAGAGGACCCCCAAGCCTCCGGCCCCTGCTCCCACTCAGCAGGGTGGGGGTATTTGACTCCTTAGGCATAGCCTCTCTGTCCCTGCTCTCCCAACCCTGCACAGGAGGTCGACTTACCCTGTTTGCCCACAGGTGGCCACTCATCACTGGAGACAGTTGGGTACTAAGCATCGTCCACAAGGGCTACATGCTGCACTTCCAACAGCTGCCTCCCCCATACTTTCCAGGGGAAGCTCCAAGGCCTCCCCTGCACACAGTTCTTCTCCTTCAGGAGCTTCAAGGTCTGTTGCGGTACAAGGCAGTGGAGCCTGTGCCTCCCCATCTCCACGGTCAAGGGTTCTACTCCAGGTACTTTCTCGTACCCAAAAGAACCGGTGGCCTCCGGCCTATTCTCGACCTCAGAAATCTCAACAAGTTCCTGGAGAAAGAGAAATTCAAGATGCTTACTCTTGGAACACTGCTGCCCTACCTCCAGCAGGGAGATTGGCTATGCTCCTTAGATTTAAAGGATGCGTACACTCACATCCTCATTCATCCAGACCACAGAAAGTACCTCAGGTTCATTGTGGGAGGAAACCATTATCAGTACAGAGTACCAAATGCCTGGCAGTGGTGGCGGCCTACCTGAGAAATCAGGGTATATTTGTCTTCCCCTATCTGGACGACTGGCTCATCAGGGGTCAGACTTGCCAGGAGGCCAGGCAAGCCACCCTCCAAACTATTGCTCTTCAAAACCTGGGGTTTGCCATAAACTTCGCAAAGTCCACTTTGCTCCCCTCCTGGAACTTGGAGTTCATAGGGGCAAGGTTGGAGACTCTGCTGGCAAAGGCGTTCTTGCCAGAAGACAGAGCCCAAAGACTGATAAACTTGGCAAACCAGTTTCTCAGCAGGTCACTGGTCTCCGCCAGACTCTGCCTGAGGCTTCTTGGCCACATGGCTTCGACAGTACATGTGACCCCCAATGCCCGGCTCCACATGAGGCCTGCACAGTGGTGCCTTCGAAATCAGTGGACACAGGCCACAGGCAGCCTCAGAGACAGAGTGAGGATGTCCAGACAATTTCTGAACTCCCTCCGCTGGTGGCTGCACCCACCCAATCTTCTGCAAGGGGTGCCTTTTCAGATTCCTGGGTTCACAGTGGTATTGACCACAGATGCCTCCCTGCAAGGCTGGGGGGGCCCATTGTCTAGACAAGTGCACCCAGGGCCTGTGGTCTCCTTGGGAGGCCACACAGCAGATCAATCTGCTGGAACTCCGGGCTATTCGTTTAGCTCTCAAGACTTTCTCTCAAAAGCTAGCTCATCAGTCTGTCCAAGTTCAAACAGACAACCAAGTAGCCATGTTTTATGTAAACAAGCAGGGCAGAACTGGGTCCAGGCTCCTTTGTCAGGAGGCCCAGGACCTTTGCTTGTTTGCTCTCAGACACAACATGCTCCTCAAGGCAGTGCATCTCCCTGGCCAGGACAACTACCTGGCGGACCGGTTGAGCAGGATTCTGCAGCCCCACGAATGGCAGCTCCATCCCTTAGTGGTTCAGAAGATTTTCCTGAAATGGGGACTTCCAACCATAGATCTGTTTGCCAGTCCATCGAACAAACAACTGACAAGGTTCTGTTCCAGGCAACCGCATCCTCAGCGGCTGGCGGCAGATGCTTTTCTGATTTTCTGGTCCCAGGGCCTCCTGTATGCGTTTCCTCCCACGCCCCTGGTGGCCCGAACCCTGTTCAAAATTCTTCAGGACAAGGCCTCGGTCCTGCTGGTGGCTCCCAGATGGCCGAGACAGCCTTGGTTTCCACTTCTGCTTCATTTGGCGGTGGATGCACCCACTGCCTCGGGGGTTGCAACCTGACCTTCTCTCTCAGGATCAGGGTTCCCTTCTGCACCCAAATCTCAAAGCTCTCAATTTGATGGCATGGAGGCTGCAAGGGTAGTTTTGGCTCCCTGGGGCCTACCTCCGGAGATTGAGGAGGTTGTCCTAGCCTCTAGAAAGCAGTCCACTAGGAAAACCTATGCCCTAAAATGGAAAAGGTTTTCTGTGTAGTGTCAGCTACGTACAGAAGATCCCTTCTCCTGTGCTGTACCAGTAGTACTTCAGTACCTACTGCACTTATCAAATCAGGGACTTAAGTCCAATTCTGTTCGGGTCCACCTCTCAGCTCTAGCAGCTCACCACTCACTGGTGGAAGGACATTCTCTGTCGGTTCACCCCTTGGTGTCCCGGTTTCTCAGAGGCTTGCTCTTGCTCAAGCCTCCAAGCCGTCCTCCTGCTCCGGCGTGGGAGTTGAATGTGGTCTTGCAGCAACTGACTCGCCCACCTTTTGAACCGATGGCTACTTGTCCTCTACGCTTCCTGTCCTGGAAGACACTCTTCTTGGTAGCCCTGACCTCGGCCAGGCGGGTGAGTGAGCTTCAGGCCCTGGTCTGTGACAGGCCTTATACTCGCTTCTATAGGAACAGGGTAGTCCTTAGGACTCATCCAAAGTTCCTCCCAAAAGTTGTCTCCTCCTTCCACCTTAACCAAGAGGTGGTTCTTCCAACTTTCTTCCCTAGGCCTCATGCAAGCCAGGCTGAAGCAGTCCTGCATACCCTGGACTGTAGGAGGGCCTTATCCTTCTACCTTGACCGTACGCAGGGAAATAGAAGGGCTACTCAGCTCTTCATATCTTTTGACCCTAATAATTTGGGGCTAGCTGTGTCCAAGCGTACCTTGTCCATCTGGGTGGCTGACTGTATCACCTGGGCTTACAGGGCGGCTGACCTTCCTTTGCAGGGTCGGGTCACAGCCCATCGTGTCAGGGCAATGGCTGCCTCAGTGGCTCATCTCTGCTCTGTACCGTTGGTAGACATCTGCAGGGCTGCAACTTGGTCCTCAAGCCAGACTTTTGTGGCCCATTACTGTCTGGAGAGGGAGTCCCGTAGGGACAGTGCTTTTGGCCAGGCAGTACTCCGGAATCTCTTTGAGGTTTAGGCAACTCCTGCCCTCCGTTGGGCTACTGGTGGAGGTTCTGTCAGTGAAAAGCCTTTCTTTGATGCTAGGACTAGAGGGAGTTCTCTTGTTCAGCTTGGGTTCCTGGTAGCCCAGAGCTAGGGAGTCACCCATATGTGAGGACTGACTTCCTGCTTGGTTCTGGAGAAAGAGTAGATCTCCAGGAACAAGCAGGAATGAGTCTTCACATATGGGTATCGTCAGTACCGACGGAGCCTGCGCGGGAACGCTCCCCAGCGTCCAAAAGGAAAGCTTTTGGGAGCATCCCACAGCGCCTGCGCGCTGCCTTCACGCCTTTCCTAACCGCCTCTCTCCAGTTCTTCTTTTCCGCGGAGCCAGCAGGTCGTGTTCCTGTCACCGCTGAAGAAGTTCTTTATTTTATTTTATTTCTTTGGTCGCGCGTCTGCCTTCTTCGACGTCGGACCGGTACCGCCGGTCTTTCTTTCTTCTTAAAAAAAACCCTACTATTTTCACTTCTGTGCTTTTTTCTTTTGGCCTTAGGCCTACGAGAAATTCTCCTCATGGAGAAGCCCTCTTCTGGGTTTAAAAAGTGCGCGAAGTGCAGCGGCACTATTTCTGTCACTGACACCCATGACTGGTGTCTAAAATGTTTGGGTCCTGACCACTCCATCACGGATTGTGAGTCCTGTTCCATGATGTCTAAAAGAGGTCTACAGAATCGAGCAGCCAAGCTCAGTACCCTGTTTCCCTCTGATGCAGCTTCGGTAGCATCGACGTCTTCCAGGGCTGCTTCTTCCTCCCATGGATCTCAGGTAACCAAACTCAAGTCCAGCCGGTCCTCGAAGGGTAGATCTCCCTCTAAGTATCGAGATGCCTCCGGGCTTGCTCTCGAGGAATCCGCACCGGCAAAATTACCCCGGCGGGAGGCTCCGGCTTCCAAAGCTTTATCTATGGGGTCACAGGTTGACATCGATGGCTCGGCCTTGACCGATCACCTGTTGCCATGTTCTGGGGTACCGGTGGTTCCCACTGGTACCGACATCCAGACATTGGTGGCGTCGATGGATTAGAATATTCTGACCATGCAGCGTGCCATTACGGCATTCATACAAGCTGCTACGCCTCCGGTACCACAACAAACTCCGTTGTCGGTACCGATTCCGGCACCGGCACCGATATCAGTTCCGGTGCCGGTACCGATTGCATCGACATCGGCTTCGGTGTCAACTGCAGCGGTACCCTGTTCTGTGATGCCCATCGGTACCGAATCGGTACTGATCACTCCCGATGTCGATACCACTCGGTACGCTTATCGGGCTCTGCAGGAGCATCCAGATAGGCGATACTTTGATTCCTCTGAAGACTCTGATGAATCAGAGGTTTCTGTCGAAGCATCGGTACTCCTTCCTCAGGAGCCCTCTTCTCCATAAAGAAGAATGTCTCCTCCAGAAGACTTGTCTTTTAAAGACTTCATTAGGGAAGTGGCCAGGGGCCTCTCCATTTCAGTGGCCCCTGAAGCTGAGCCTAGAGCCAAAAAAATTGGATATCTTACAATACCCTAAGGCTCCTAAAGAGGCAGCTACTTTACCAATTCATGCGATCCTTTATGATCACATGTTGGGCATATGGGAGACACATCTCACCACCTCCCCTCATTCTCGTAGGTTGGACACCATGTACCGTGTTCCTCCTTGTCCTGGCTTTCATAAGACTCAGCTTCCTCACCACTCTATTATGATGGAGTCTGCTATGAAGAGGATAAAGAGTGCAAAAAGGCACTCATCTAATCCTCCAGGAAGAGAATGCAGAACCTTAGATGCTTTTGGCAGGAGAATTTTCCAGGCCAATATGCTTGTGGCTAGAATCAACTCCTATAGTCTCTATATGGGGATGTTTCTAAAAGAAGTTACGGATCACCTACAAACTTTATCTCCTTTTGTTTCAGAAGATAAAAGAGAGGAGTTTCTCACCTGGCTTAAACATGCCCAGGATGTTTCCAAGTTTTCCAGCCGTGCAGCCTTTGACTCTTTTGAGTGTGCTAGCAGAGCCTCGGCTATTGCCATAGGTGCACGCAGAGTTGCTTGGCTACAAGCTTCTGATTTGGAACCCTGGGTTCAGGATGGACTAGGAAATCTTCCTTGTACAGGTGAAAACCTTTTTGGCAAAGATTGGCAAGCAAAGGCCACTCAGATGGATGCTGAAAATTCTGCTTTAGATAGACTTTCAAAGTCTACTTCTACTCCTGTTAAGAAAAGGTTGTTCAAAAAGGGATTTTTTCCCAAAAAGGGGAGATATTATCCTGGTTATGGTCAACAGGCATCTTCTGCAGGTCATTTTGCTGCAAAGCGACAGCAACAACCTAAACAGGCCAAGCCTAAGGCTGCAAGGGCTGCTATGGCCCAACAGCCTCAGCCTCCTCAGGGCCTTTGACTTTCAACTAGAGAACTTAGCCTTTCTGGCTCTAAAAGAACCAGAGCCTCTCACCATTCCAGGAAGGTTAGCTCACTTTGCTCTCAGGTGGGAACAAATCACAGCAGAGCAATGGACCCTCTCCATCATAAGGGAGGGCTACAAGCTTCATTTCTTAAACCTTCCTCCTCACACCATGGTGAGACAGTTCAATTCTCCAACATCTCTCCTCGACCTTCTGGGTCAGGAGATTGCTACCCTTCTTGCCCAAGGGGCAATAGAAGAAGTACCCCTTCTTCAACAGGGCTCAGGGTTCTACTCCCCCTACTTTCTTATCCCAAAGAAAACAGGGGGCTACAGACCCATATTAGATCTCAGAGAATTGAACAAGTTTCTATGCAAGGAGAAATTCAAGATGATTTCTCTCGGTGCTCTTCTTCCATACCTTCAGAGTCAGGATTGGCTTTGTTCTCTAGACCCCAAGGATGCGTACATCCATGTCCTCATCCATCCAACACACAGAAGGTTCCTTCGCTTCCTTTATCGATGAAAGCACTACCAATACAAAGTGCTTCCTTTCGGTCTGGCCTCTGCACCAAGAGTGTTCACAAAATGCATGGCAGTAGTAGCTGCATTTCTACGCACTCTAGGGATATTCGTATTCCCATATCTGGACGACTGGCTCATCCGAGCTCCATCCCAGTCAGAGGTCCAGATTTCCCTAGCCTGCACAAGGCGTGTTCTTCAGTATCTGGGACTTGTAATAAACATCCCAAAATCCCATCTCACCCCTACTCAGTCTCTAGAGTTCATAGAGGCCTTGCTGGATACCACAACTGCAAGGGCCTATCTTCCCCAGGCCCGTTGCCTACGCTTGGTGCAGTTAGCCTCACAGATTCAGTTAAAATCCCATTTAACAGCTTGAGAGATGTTACAACTGTTAGGCCACATGGCATCCACTGTGCATGTGGTTCCTTACGCTCGCCTTCACATGAGGGCAGCTCAATGGACTCTGTCCACCCAATGGACCCAGGCATCAGGGTGCCTGTCAGACAAAATTGCAACCTCCAGTCGCCTCTTTTGCTCTCTCCAGTGGTGGAAGTCCACTCAAAATCTGTTGCTGGGGTCCCCCTTTCAACAGGTGTTACCCCAAGCAACCCTTACAACAGATGCCTCTCCAAGAGGTTGGGGAGCTCATCTACAAGATCTCTCCACTCAAGGCATCTGGTCTCCACAGGAGACATCTCTACATATCAACCTCTTAGAGCTCAGAGCAATTTTTCTAGCTCTCAGAGTCTTCCACACCCTGCTCAGCTACAAGACAGTCCTCATTCACACGGACAACCAAGTAGCCATGTTCTACATGAACAAGCAGGGTGGGACTGGCTCTCTGTCGCTTTGCAACGAAGCTTTGAGATTGTGGGCCTTCACCAGAGAGCATCAAATTCATCTCATGGCAGTGTATCTTCCAGGGGTTCAAAACTCTTGGGCAGACAGACTCAGTCGAGTTCTGCTTCCACACGAATGGTCCCTCCATGGGGACCAGATAGCCAGGATCTTCCGAATTTGGGGAACCCCGGACATAGACCTGTTTGCAAGTCCGTGGAATGCCAAACTTCCCCGGTTCTGTTCCAGGATTCCGTGTCAGGGAGTTCAGGCCAGGGATGCCTTCCTCCTTCATTGGGGGCAAGACTTCCTCTATGCCTTTCCACCCATTCCCCTAATTCCCAAGACACTCTTCAAACTTCAGAGAGACAAGGGGTCTATGATCCTCATAGCACCACATTGGACACGCCAAGTGTGGTACCCTCTACTTCTGTATCTCTCTCAAGCTCCCTCCCTGGACTTGGGATCTGCTCCAGACCTCCTGTCCCAGGAGGAGGGAACGTTGTGGCACCCAAATCCCCAGTTTCTTCACCTCAGAGCCTGGTTGCTGAAGGCCTAGACCTTCAAGATTTGCATCTTTCTCAGCAAGTAAAGGATATCCTTCATGTTTCCAGAAAGCCTTCCACTAGACGTTCCTATGCTTTTAAATGGAAAAGGTTTACCATTTGGTGTGCAGAGAAGGGTCTTAACCCTCTTGCAATACCTCTGAATTCTTTACTAGAGTATTTGCTGCATTTATCCCATGCAGACCTTAAAACAAATTCAGTAAGAGTCCATTTGAGTGCTATTGCAGCATCCCTTAAACCTCTCAATGGACAGCCTATTTCCTCTCATCCTCTTATAGCAAGATTCATGAGAGGCCTTCTTTTAACTAAACCTCCCATTAGACCACCTCCAATGGCATGGGACTTGAATCTGGTTCTTGGCCAGCTTATGCAGCCACCCTTTGAACCCTTAGCCACTACCTCCTTGAAATTCCTTTCCTGGAAGGTTATTTTTCTCATTGCAGTCACTTCAGCTCGCTGCATCAGTGAGCTTGCAAGCCTTGGTGGCTAATCCTTCTTATACAAGGTTCCATCATGACAAGGTAGTCCTCAGGACCAATCCACACTTTATGCCTAAAGTGGTCTCACCTTTTCATCTGAACCAGGAGGTATATTTACCTGTCTTTTTTCCAGGACCTCATGCATCAAGTGCAGAGAGGAATCTCCATACCATGGATTGTAAGAGAGCGCTTGCTTTTTACTTACAAAGGACACAGCAACATAGAAAGTCCTCTCAACTCTTTGTTGCTTTCGATCCCTCTCATTTAGGACTTCCAGTCTCTAAGAGAACTCTGTCCAATTGGATTGCTCAGTGTATTTCTTTCGCCTACCAGAGTAAGAACCTTTCTCTGGAGGGCCATGTCACAGCTCACAATGTGAGGGCCATGGCAGCCTCTATGGCTCATCTAAATTCTGTGTCCATCGACCAAATCTGTCGAGCGGCCACCTGGGCCTCGGTTCATACCTTTACAGCCCATTATTGCTTGGACAAGGATTCCCGCCGGGATGCCTTGTTTGGTTAGGCTGTTCTCAAACACCTGTTCCATACCTAATCAACTCCTACCCCCCATCCCTGGTTGGATGCCCGAGATCCATAGGGGGTGGTAGAGCCCTTCTCAGGGACTCACATCCTTGGGGATCTCCTTGGCATCTCTAGCTGGGGAATCCCCATATGTGAAGACTCATTCCTGCTTGTTCCTGGAGATAGCACAGTTACTTACCTGTAACAGGTGATCTCTGGGAACAGCAGGAATAAGTCTTCACAACCCACCCACCTCCCCTAGGAGTTGTATCTCTCTATCTATCTTTCCTTTCCTTTCTCTCTCTCTCTCTCTTTGTCTCAGCTTAAAACTTGAACTGGAGAGAGGCAGTTAGGAAAGGCGGGAAGGCAGCGTGCAGGCGCTGTGGGATGCTCCCAAAAGCTTTCCTTTTGGACTCTGGGGAGCGTTCCCACGCAGGCTCCGTCGGTACCGACGATACCCATATGTGAAGACTTATTCCTGCTGTTCCCAGAGATCACCTGTTACAGGTAAGTAACTGTGCTTTACTCACCTGTAACAGGTGTTCTCCAGGAGCAGCAGGAATCAGTCCTCACAACCCTCCCCCCTTCCCTGGGAGTTGCAGTTGTACATAGTTTATTTTTACATTTTTGTGTGCTGTTCTTTAGCTATGTCATTTGACTGGGCAAGATGGCACCTTTAGGCGGGATGGGAACCGCACATGCATGCCTGCATTCCCAAAGGCTTTCATAGAAAGCTGGGGAAATGCTCCGCAAGGGCTCCATCGGCATTGATGTCACCCATATGTGAGGACTGATTCCTGCTGCTCCTGGAGAACACCTGTTACAGGTGAGTAACTACTCTTTCCCTTTGTTCTGCCTTCGGCACCAATAGTATTCACGAAATGCATGGCAGTACTAGCTGCATTCCTGTGAACCCTAGGGATATTAGTCTTCCCTTACTTGGACGACTGGCTCATTCGAGCCCCCACGGTTGCAGAAGCCAGCGCTGCACTGTCTCGCACAGTGCGGATCCTCCAATACTTGGGATTGGTAATAAACTTCCCAAAATCTCAACTTGTTCCTTCCCAGTGCCTGGAGTTCATAGGAGCCTGGTTAGACACCAGACAGTCCAGGGCTTTCCTTCCACAGGCCCGGTGTCTTTGCATAGTGCCACTAGCTCCTCAAGCAGCAGGGAAATGCTCCCTAACTGCTCGAGAACTCCTACAGTTACTGGGACATATGGCATCCACAGTTCATGTAGTTCCCTACGCTCGCCTCCACATGCGAGCAGCGCAGTGGTCCCTATCCACTCAGTGGTCACAGGCCACGGGTCATCTATCGGACAAGATAACAAACTCTCAACAACTGATTTTGTCCCTCCAATGGTGACAATCACTAGAAAATCTGTCAGTGGGATCTCCCTTTCAACAACCCCTCTTCCAGGCCACCCTAAGAACAGATGCATCACAGGTGGGTTGGGGAGCACACCTGAATCATCTCTCTACCCAGGGTACCTGGACTCCACAGGAGACTGGTCTACACATAAACCTCCTGCAAACTTCCCCGGTTCTGTTCCAGGATTCCGGCTCACAATTGTCAGGCAAGGGATGCCTTCCTCCTTCACTGGGGTCAGGACTTCCTTTATGCCTTCCCACCCATTCCCCTTATCCCCAAAACACTCTTCAAGCTTCAGAGAGACATGGGTCGTATAATCCCCATAGCGCCACGGTGGCCACGCCAAACGTGGTAGCCCCTGCTTCTACATCTCTCTTAAGCTGCACCTCTGGAGTTAGGGCATGCTCCAGATCTCCTTTCCCAAGAGAGCGGGACCCTATGGCACCCAAATCCCCAGTCCCTGCATCTCACGGCCTGGTTGCTGAAGGCTTAGACCTCCAGGATTTCAACCTGTCCCAACAGATAAAGGATATCCTTCAGGCTTCTAGAAAACTTTCCACAAGAAGATCTTATGCCTTCAAGTGGAAACGCTTTACTATATGGTGTTCCAAGAAGGGGTTAAACCCCCTTGTCATACCTTTAGAATCAATGCTAGAGTATCTCCTTCACTTATCGAATTCTTGTCTAAAGACCAGTTCGGTAAGAGTCCATCTTAGTGCAATTGCAGCTTCTTATAAGCCTCTGAATGGACAACCAATTTCCTCTCATCCACTCATATCCAGATTTATGAGAGGTCTTCTATTAACAAAGCCTCCCATTAAACCACCACCGGTGGCATGGGATCTAAATCTAGTTCTCGGGCAGCTCATGAAGCCGCCTTTTGAGCCTTTAGCCACTTCTATCCTTAAGTTTTTGTCCTGGAAGGTCATCTTCCTAATTGCAATCACCTCTGCACGTCGCATTAGTGAGTTGCAAGCTTTAGTGGCTGGTCCTCCTCATACTAGGTTTCATCATGATAAGGTTGTTCTTAGAACTCATCCACACTTTATGCCAAAGGTGGTTTCGCCTTTTCATTTAAATCAATCTATTTTTCTTCCTGTATTTTTCCCGAGGCCTCATGCCTCTAATGCAGAAAGAAATCTTCATACTTTGGATTGTAAAAGAGTCTTAGCCTTTTACCTACAGAGAACACAGCAACATAGAAAGTCCTCACAACTTTTTATTGCTTTTGTTTCTAGTCATTTGGGACTTCCAGTCTCCATAAGAACTTTATCCAAATGGATTGCCCAATGCATATCCTTTGTTTATGAGAGTAAGGGTCTTCCTCTTCAAGGCCATGTCACAGCTCATAACGTGAGAGCCATGGCAACTTCTATGGCTAATCTCCACTCTGTCTATATCGATGACATTTGTCAAGCAGCCACTTGGGCTTCAATACACACTTTCACAGCCCACTACTGCCTGGATAAAGCCTCCCGTCGGGATGCCTTCTTTGGCCAAGCTGTTCTTCAAAATCTCTTTCAGACCTAATTCAACTCCTACTCACCAAACCTGGTGGAATGCCAGAGATCCAAGGGAGGAAGGATGCCTACCTTTCTAGGGTTGCACCTTCCTGGGGCTATCTCCCTGGCATCTTCAGCTAAGGAGTCCCCATATGTGAAGACTACATTCCTGCTTGTTCCTGGAGATAGCATAGTTACTCACCTGTAACAGGTGATCTCCGGGAACAGCAGGAATGTAGTCTTCACAACCCACCCACCTCCCCTAGGAGTTGTCTCTCTATCTTTTTGTCTCTTTCCTCTCTCCCCTCTATCCTTTCACTCAGCTACAAACTTAACTGAAGTGGGACAGTTGGAAAGGCGGGAAGGCAGCGCTCGTGCTGAGGGATGCTCCCAAAAGCGTTCCTATTGGACGCTGGGGAGCGTTCCCGCGCAGGCTCTGTCGGTACAGACGATACCCATATGTGAAGACTAAATTCCTGCTGTTCCCGGAGATCACCTGTTGCAGGTGAGTAACTACTCTTTATGTGCTATTTATTTTCATTATTTAAAAATAGTGTTACATTTTGGCAAATAGCATCACTTTTCTTGATTCTGTTTTGTACATATACTGTGTATGTCTAAAATGCATTGTATACTATTTTTGTTTGGATATAGGAAGAAGTGGGGTGGATAGGACAATACCCATTTGCAACATTTCTCTTACTCGTACCTCACTAGTCACCATGAAATGAGCAATATAAACTTGGGCTGTCTGACACTCCTTACCAGCCACCACCACTTCTTCCCCCTCTGGGGCACATCCCTCATTTCCTTCCTAGAGCTTCAAACTGGTGCTAGTTTCTGGGTGAGAGGTGACAAAGGATCACAAGGAACATGCCCTCCAGCTATGCTGACCCCACGGCAGGGACATCCTTTCCTTCTAAACTTGATTTGAATTTAGCAGTGTCAGAGTCTCATTTCTGTGTGCCTGTTAATTTGCAGTTAAATGCGGAAGGGCTGTCAGGTGCCTCTTTGTGGATGATACCAATAGAGTAGTATAAAGTAAGGGTGTCTGCAATAGAGTAGACACCCAGGAAGAACTACATAACATGAGAAGGGATCTAGCTAAGCTTGAAGAATGGTCAAGAATTTGGCAGCTGAGATTTAATGCTAAAAATGCAGGGTCTTGCATTTAGGCTGCAAAAATCCAAGGGAGCAATATAGTGTAGGGGGTAAAGTACTTCTATCCACAAAAGAGGAGTGGGACCTGGGAATGATTGTGTCTGATGATCTTAAAATAACTAAACGGGTAGAAAAGGCGACTGCAAAATCTGGAAGGATGCTTGGGTACATAGGGAGAGGAATGGCTAGCAGAAAAAAGGAGGTGATAATGCCTCTTTATAAATCTTTGGTGCGACCTCATTTGGAGTATTGTGTGCAATTCTGAAGACCGCACCTTCAAAAGGACATAAACAGGTTGAAGTCTGTGCAGAGAGTGACTACTAAAATGGTTACTAGCCTTCATTATAAAGTATATGGGGACAGACTTAAGGATCTTAATATGTATACTTCAGAAGAAAGGCGGGATAGAGGAGATAAGATAGAGACGTTTAAATTCCTCTTTTGATTGAAAGCAAGCTCTGCTATGAGGGGACATGGGATGAGGGTGAAAGGGGATAGTCTCAGAAGTAATATGCGGAAATATTTCTTTACGGAAAGAGTGATAAATGCGTGGAATAGTCTCCCAGTGGAGTTGGTAGAGATGAGGACAGTATCTGAATTCAAAAAAGTACAGGACAAACACAGATGATTTCTAAAGGGAAAAAAGGGGACTGTTGTAGTGGTTGATATGGAAGGGCAGACTAGATAGGCCATGTGGTCTTTCTGCCATCATGCTTCTGTTTCTAAATGCCATTTTTAAAATAGGCACATGTATCTCACATAAATGTGCTGTGCATTTTGAATTTTTGGCCCAGGGGGCTACATGAGATATGTCAGACCTTTTTATAATGGTGCAGAAGTTATGAAAGGCTGTGTGGGAGGAGTGGCCTAGTGGTTAGGACAATGTACTTCAGGCCGGAGGGCCGGGGGTTCAAGTCCCACCTGGGGACAGCAATCTCAGGCCGGAGGGACTGGGATTTCTAGTCCTATAGGCACTCCTTGTGGTCTTGGGCAAGCCACTTAACCCTCCATTGCCCATGTTCCCTGTAAGTATTAGCGTATGTGTGTCATATCCCCTCGTGTTAAATGTATCTCCCAATTGACCGCTTTGACCTGGTGAAAAGCGGGATATAAATACAGCTAAATAAATAAATAAATAAAGGCTGAGAACCGCGGATCTGCATGATGTAGATTGACCCATTATTTCTAAAGCGGGTCACAGCCCCTCTGTGGTATGGACATGGACTATAGTTTATACAGCTAATACCAGAAACATCTTTAAATCCTAATCTGAACTCTGATGAGAGAAAGATAATCTCATTGAAAAAATAAATCTGACAGAATGCATTTTGATTATTTTATTCAGCAAAAAGATTCCAATAACTTTTAAGGTGAAGCCCAAACCTAAGACCTTTTTGGACATTTATGCAGGCCTGGATGTCCAAACCTTTCATGCAGATCTACTCTGTAGGTGATTCGTTACCCAGTTATTTAAACATCTCAGTTCATTCTAATAGTGTCACCTCATCTACGATCCCTTTTTTCCTCTCTGGAAGAAATTACTACCATTTTTCTCAGACGACTTCCAAAATATCAATGCATATCTTGTGGAGGGCACTATGCTAGATATGTGGATGGAAGCAATTGAAAGCCCACTTAAAAAAAAAAACCCCAAACAGCACTCCACCCTGCAATACCTAGCAGCTTCTAATCAGTCTAACACGGACAAATGCAAAGTGATGCACATAGGGAAGAATAATCCAAACTGTAAATACCCAATGCTAGGTTCCTCATTAGGAGTTACTATGTAGGAAAAAAGATCTAGGTGTGAGCGAAGACAATGCATTAATCTTCTGTTCAGTGTGTGGCCACAAAAGGAAACAGAATGTTAGGAATCATTAGTAAAGGAATAGATAATTTAAAAAATATATCATCATGCCTCTATATCACTCCGTGATACGACTGCACCTTGAGTATTCTGTGTAATGATATAGCAGTATTAGAAAAGGTACAGAGAAGGGCAACCAAAATAATAAAGGGGATGGAACAATACTTCTATGAGAAAAGGGTAAAGAGACACCTGAGGAGAGTGAGTACAATAAAATAATAAAAATTATATGTATATGAACTATTATGAATGTAAAAATATACAAATGCACATAAGACAATATGTAAAGAAAACTACAATATAAAAATAATCAGTGTTGAGTGTTTACCAACAAATCGGTCAGCTGATGAAATATAAAACATCAAAATGAAAAGTCTAAAAATATAAAGACAAAGTCAATAAAAACACATAAGGCATAATACATATAAAATATAGGCATAAATATGAAAGACCATAGAGAACACATTACCAGGAACAAACAAGTGTATACAACATCATTCACTGGAATGCCTAAAAGATAAAAATAAAATATAAATAAGAAAAGATCAAACATCTGAATTTAGCCAAAACAAACAAAAAATATGTGACAGAAGAGAAAAAGGTGGGAATCAAGCAGGCAAGGAAAGAAGAGAGGGAAAATGTGCATAGGGAGAGAAATGGCCAGCAGGAAAAAGGAAGTGATTTGCCTTATGAATGAATTTCTGGTGGTGCCTCATCTGGAATACTGTGGAGACCTCATCTTCAAAAGGATATAAATCAAGTGGAGTCTCTCTACAGTAGTTCTCAGTCCAGTTCCCTGGACACACCTAGCCAGTCAGGTTTTCAGGATAACCGCAATGAATATGTATGAGAGAGACTTGCATACAGTGGAGACAGTGCATGCAAATCTCTTTCATGCATATTCATTGTGGTTATCCTGAAAACCTACCTGGCTATTTGTGTAGAGGATGGCAATTAAAATGGTCAACAGTCTTAAAGGTGCAGACATGTTTATCTTAGAGGAAAGGCTGACTAGGAGAAATATAGCAAACATATCCTGTAAAGCGCTATGATATGAATAGCGGTATAAAAGAAACGTTAAATACATTTAAATGCCTCCAAGGTATAAATTCTCAGGAGACGGGCCTCTTTCTCTGGAAATGAAGCTAAGGCTCAAAGGGTCAGAGGATGAGGGACAGACTTAGGAGTCACCATAGAAAAACTTGGTTTACAAAAAGATTGATGAATGCATGCAGCACCCTCCTAGTGGAGGCGCAAGGACTGTATCTGAATTTAAAAAAAGGCATGAGACAAGCACAGGGGATTGCAAAGGAGATGAAGTGATTGAAGAACTGAGAAGTTTGTGTGGATGAGCAGACCGGATAGGCTGTATGGTCTGAATGTGCTACCAGCTAATTCTGCTTCCTGCTCTTTGTAGAGCCCATTGCTCTGGAACAGACTCTCAGAATACCATTATTTTCTATCTCAAAATCTGTTTGCTTAATCAGATGTTTTCCAACCCCAGTTTTGAAGTTTTACTCCTCCCTATGTTCTTCAGACCTACAGATTTCCTCTCTTCATTTCCTCAGTCTCCCCTTTGTCAGTAAATTGTGCAGTGTGAAATAAGTAAATAAACATAAAATAACCTTTATAAGTGTGGAAATAAGTGATGTAAATGAACTAAAAATCCCTAAAGTAATTTGGGAATAAAGCATCATGAGTTATCAGCTGCACCGTTGTGATAACCGTTGTGATAACATTAGAATGTTGTTGAAAGGGGCTGAGATTAGTGTGGCAATCTCTGATTTATAATATACTCACGCACAGCTGATGTTTTCTGTATTGTCCAACAGAAATTATAATTGATACAGATGTTTGCCCTAGTATCATTTTTATTTGTAATAGGTGAATATAATTTCAAAAGGGGTTTCACTATATTGTAATTACATATATTTTACAGGAGACCGGTGTTACTAGTAGGGAATTAATTAGCCGAAGGATTAAAGAATACAGCACCTTGATGAGGTAAGCAGTATGCAGATGGTTGTAGCACTTTAAGTAACTAGACATCGTAACTGCTCTCACTTTAATAGAATCGTATGTCAGTTCTAACAGCAGCAAAACAGAACCTTCACCTAAGACACCTCGTCAGAGCCTCAGTATCCGGCAGACATTCCTGGGCACCAAGGCAGAACAAAGAACCCAGAGTCCACACTCTCCAAAACCAGACTCTGAAAGGAAGCTGCTCAGTAAGGGTATGTTTCGTGCAGGAGGTAGTTTGATCTTTTTGAATCCGAAAACATAGACCTGAGTTTTATACTGCACCACTGAAGAAATGTTTCCCAGGAACGAGCCCAGTAGGTACAAAGCTGTAGCATTGATTCATTAGGTACTTAGAAAACAATCAAAAGCTTTTGAGAAGGAAGAAACCAGAATTTAGTCTGTTCTGATTGGTTGAAGCGAATCCTGTTTTTTCAAGGTAGGGTAGAATGCAATATCTTCTCATTTGTGCCTTGAGAGCTTATAGAAAGGCACTGGCTGATGTGGAAGCGGAAGTAACAGGGGCTTTGTTGCAACTCAACAAGAACTGGCTGTACAAAGTGGGGCCCATCCTCTTGCTTCAGTTTGTTGGAGCTGCCACGTTACCCACTTCCAAGAGGAAGATTTTAGGTCCGTCGTGGATTTCTGACAGCCTTACCCTGATGCATTCCGGGACCTGTCATATTGATTTTAATAAATAGAATCGGGGATTACAAATATACCATATTGGATTGTAAGTTCAAAACCAGGTCTGGCCAAAACATCTCCCTGCTGGAAATGGGAAAGTTGGCAGCTCTGGTTTGTAGATTTTTTTTTTTTTACTGCTGCCTCACAGAAGAAAATGAAAGCAAAACGGGAGGTTCACACAGAAGCATCACGTAGTAAGTTCCTCCATTTCTCTGAGTCTAAATAAGAAGTGAATTTAATCTACACACAGATGTAATTACATTTATTTATGGTTCACAGCCTTTGCTGTTGATCTACATTTGCAAGTTTGTGTTTTCTTAAAGTTTTGTTTCCCTCTGTGATGCAGATTAAATCCATAGGAATGGAATGGCAATTGATCTCCATGCATACACAAAAACAATATAACATGTTGAGCAAGATTTCCACACTTTCAAATTTGTATCCAAAACAAAGCGCAAAAAAAAGGCAAGAAGCCAAAATATGCAAGGAAATGCTAAAATAGCTTTAAAAAATAGTGGGATGCCTGTCATCACATTCAGTAGACTGTCATCCATAATGGTGACCTTGACAATGTGCATGCAGTATTCTTTGAAATGTACACCAGAGAAAAGACCATACATCAAGTCAATATTGTCTTTCGCAATCTTCTCTGTTAAATAAAAAAAGATGAGACCAGCCCACCTAAGGACAAAGGAACATGGCGGAAAAACATTCCGAGCATCATGAGGAAGACCTTTGAAAAGAAACAGACTTCTGGAGGAACCTTTGGCGTTCGGCTCGATGATTGTCCTCCTGCTCATTCAAACAGAGTATGAAAACCTTTTATTGTCTGGTAAATGTTTGTTGTAGCAGATGATCCTTTGAAGAATGATTCTTAATTTGTCTTGCTGTTCTGCAGTATGTTCCCTTGATTGTTGATATATGCTGCAAGTTGGTTGAAGAGAGAGGCCTGGAGTATACAGGTATCTACAGAGTTCCTGGAAATAATGCAGCTATCTCAAGTATGCAAGAGGAACTCAACAAAGGCGTGACTGACATTGATGTTCAAGATGATGTAAGCCAACAAAAAAGTATCAGAATTTAGAATAAGTTTTAATATATTCTGATTATTGAAATGTGTACTTGGTTTTATCTCTTAGAAATGGCGAGATTTGAATGTGATAAGCAGTTTGCTGAAATCCTTCTTCAGGAAACTTCCAGAACCTCTTTTTACTAACGGTGAGTGGGCTGCCATACTGCTTTAAAAGCTGTATAATGCTAGACATTTTCTTTGAAATCCTAGCTTAACCTTTGATTAACATTCTCATCCTCATGGGGACAAAAATAATTCTTCAACAATTAAATGGAATTGAATAAAACTTGCATGGGGGATAAAACTGGTGAAAAAACACATTGAGTTCAAAAATGGGCCAGATTGAACTAGAGGTTCCAGAGAAATAAGCACCCCCCCCCCCCCGTCCAAAGATGTCCCAGTGCATTTCTATAGGAGAAGGACTTCTGGGTTCTGTAGCATAGAAATGTAAGTACAGTGCAAAGAATTGCTCTATTCAAACTGTGTCTCATGTTCTCAAGTCTCCCCAAACCCCTTTGTTCCTACCACCAAATATTATTCTCTCAACTGCTTCACCACCATGCAAATTAATCCTACCCCCAAAATCAACCCCCTTGCAACTTCCATCACCGCCTAAAATTACCCCCACAATTTCCCTAACACCTCGCAAACGGCTGCACCTTCAGAAACCAACCTTCCCTTAATTGCCCCACTACCCTGCAGAATGCGCCCCCCCCCCCCCACTGCAACTGACCTACCACCACACAAAATGCCCAGCCCCCAAAAACTACCTCCCACATATTGCCCTGCCACTCTGGAAACTACCCCACCCCCTAAAAATTCCTGCAACGGACTCACCACCCCATAAGTTGCCCCAGTGCACCCAAAAAACACCCAAAGTGCCCCACCCACAGAAACTAAAATCTGCAACTCCTCACTATCTCCCCTGTAACTTCTCTGCCACCCTATAAATACTCCCTGCAAATGCTCCTGCCCAAAATGCCTCCACCCAAATACTATTGCCCCGCAGCTGCTCCATATCTCAAAAAAAACACCTCACCCCTGCAACTGTTCCAACACTCCTAAATTGTCCCTACCCCCAAAACAATCTACCAAAACTTACAACACTTTATACCACACACAACACACACACTGCAGATAACAGCTACACATATAAACACACAGTAATTTCAAATAACTCTGCTGTATTTAAGTTTCTGTATTAGTTTTTTAAATGTATATTTCTTTCATTCTTCATTTTACTGTGAATACTAGTGAGTGAATCATACCATTTTCTTATTGGTTGCTATGTGTACTGCAACTAATATCTGTTGTCATGGTTAGGGCTAAATTAGAAGCTTATCTAGGGTCTTAAGTTTAGAGTGGCCCTGTGAGATCTGGTCAAGACTCTGGAGATTAAGATTGACAATTCTTTGGCTTTTTCTTGATTGCATTGATTTTTAAGTTAATTCACAGGTGCTAAAACGCATAACTATGTATCTGGACATTTTTCTAAGTTCAGAATCTCTGTTGGCTGTTCTGTAATCCTCCCCCTGCATGGGTGAGCCTGGCCTGCCAGTTTATAGTTTAACTAGTCACAGAATCTGTGTATAGGATCCAGCCAAAGGGAAAGTACCTCTAGTTAGAGATTGTAAGTAGAATCCAGCCACTGAGAAGGCTGTGGGGAGAGCAATGAAATAGTGCTAGAGTCATAGGAAGGAAGGAGATAAACTAGAGGAAGTTTCTGTGCTGTATAGCTGAATTTTCTGCATATGGTAGGAGATAGAAAAGAAATGAAACCAACGCGCCCCCCCCCTAAAAAAAACCCCCGCCCCAATGTATTTATATGGGGAAAAAGTAGTTACCGCAGCTGCTGATTCACAGTAACCTAGCAATTATGGAATTGTACCTTTCAAGCAATCATACTCTGTCATCTCCTCTCCCGATTACTGACACACAGAGAACCAACACAGATATAGATTCACACACAGACTCCTTTGAGTGACCGGCAGTTCAGAGTACCAGGGGATGGCTGGGAAGGCACAGTTCGGAGTGGGGAGTGCCTCAAGGCTGGCCATTATCTTCACTATTGTTTAATATCAACTTGCAGCCCCTGGGTTTTCTGGTGCGGCCTTTTGGATTTACATTTTATGCTTATGCAGATGACCTGCAGATTTTGACCCCTTTACAGGGAATAAAACAAAGGATATTATATATTAACCCACAGCAACCACATTTTCAGGATAGGTGCATCTTTATAAAAAGTGGGACCAAAAGTAACATTGTCACAAAAAACTTATGGATGTAGCTCAAAGTTGAGAAACAAACTTTCTCCGGGAACAAGCAGGAAGTCAGTCCTCACATATGGGTGATGTCAGCATCAAGGGAGCCCACACGGTTACCTCTCCCCAGCTTTCAAAGAAAGCCTTGGGAGATCCACCAGGCATATGTGGCTGCCTTCCCGCCCAAGGGTGCCATCTTGCCTCAGTCTTTTTTCCGCAGAGCCCTTCGAATGTTTGTCTGCACCCTGGAAAAGATTTTTTCTTTGTCCAGCACACGTACCGGTACCTTCTCTCAACCCTGGGACTGCTTCTGCCTTGGTACCGCATTTTTCTCGGGTCTTTTACCCTTCAGAGGTTTTTCCTTCAGTGCACAGGAAACCTCACACCCTCCCTGGCCGGGACTCCTGAGTTTGATCTTGCGAGTGCTGTCTTCTCTGCTATATTCTCGGCCAGTGGGTTTAAGCAGTGCAACCACTGTGGGCATACCATGTCCCATACGGCTCTGCATGACTGCTGCCTCCGGTGCCTCAGTGCAGACCACGGTGATGCCTCCTGTGGGCTCTGTCAACAAATGACGAGCAAGGGACAGAGGAACAGTGAGAAGCAGCAAGAATCCATGTTTGGCAAGACCTTCGTTTTGGTCCCAGCATTGCTCGCAGAGCCAGTGCCCTCAGGGCCTGCTGCAATTGCCTCAGCCTCTCATGGTGGCCATGCCCATTCTGAGCCCTGAGGTCAAGGGGCATCGGGCCGGGGATCGTCTTCTGAAGGCCATCTCCCGAAGAGCTGAACATATTCAGTTTCATTGTCTGGCAATGACGCTTGAACTGTGGGTAAGTCCCGTAGTCCCTGGCATCGGAGCCCGTGGTGCATTGCCGAGGGTAATGGCTGAGAGCGGCCCTCCAGGCTGCCCCAGCTGGAGAAAACACCATTGTCATTGGAAGATTGAACCCGGTCTCCTGAGCCCATCTTCATCGAAGACACCCCCTCGATGGTACCACTGTCTGGCCTGAAGCCTTCAATTACCACGCTAGTGGCTGCGGAGCCCTCTAGCCTTGAGGTCAGAATGGCAGCTCTCGAGCATAGCCTCGCTGCCTTCTTGGCCCAGCAGCACAGACTGATGCCCAATTCTTCCAGGTCATCGGTCCCGACCATCGGCCCCTCCACCACGAGGGCATCACCAGCGGATGTGGAACCGGTCCTAGAGTGCCATCAGCCTCAAGACTATTCCCGGCACCAATCTCATTTCTGTTAGAGATGAAAGACTTCCCCTGCCAGTGCCTTCGGGTCAGAGCAGAGGAAATCCGGGGCCCTCACGGCGCCGGTGACCTGGCATAGTCCTGATGCCCAGAGGATCCTCAAGGTCTTCTCCAACTCAGAGTCAGAATGGGAGACCAATGATGAATCCCCGATACCCACCTCCATTGGGATGTCCCTTCGGACCCCTCCCCTCTGGAAGACTGACACATGTCCCCTCCCAAGGACATCTCCTTCTTGGCGTTCATTAGAGACATGGCGAAGGCCTTGGCCTTCACCACGGAATCCGAGGAGGAGCCTCGAGTGGAGGACCTTGAGATCCTCTAGTACAAGGCCCCTCTGAAGGAGGCACTTATGGTGCCTGTTCCCCCCCCCCTCCATCTAGGAACAGCTTCTCTTCTGCATGTGGGAGTCCCTAGCCTCGATGCTGATTTTGAGCAGGTGGCGTGATTCCATGTATCCAGTTTTCAAGAGCCCCAGGTTCCAGAAAGCGCAGCTGCCTCCAGCTCCATGGTGGAGTCAGTCATGCACAGGATCAGGAGGCAGAAGAAGCACTCCTCTGTGGCCCCCTGCAGAGAGGCCCGCACCATGGATGCTTTAGGCAGAACATGCTACCAGGCTCGATACTTGTCTGCTGGATCCAGGCCTACCAGCTGTATATGGGCATGTACTTGCGGGACTTGACGAGGGAGCTCGCTGTGTTCTCGACTGGGCTGTCAGAGGAGCTACTTCAGCATTGATGCCCGTTGCCAGGCCTGGCTATAGTCCTCTAACTTTGACTAACTTGTCCTGAACCCATTGCTCTGTCCCCTGCCGGGGAGAGAATCTCTTTGGCAAGCCCATGGTGGACAAGGTCACCGAGCTGGAGACGAGTTCCTGACCAGGACCAAGCTCTCCAAGAAAACTGCTGACATTTCCTGATGGAAGGATTTGAGGAAGAAGTCCCATTACCCGAAGAAGAGGAAGGCTTACGGAAACTACCCCCCGTACTCAGCCTTCCCAGTTCCCCAACAGGGCCATCAGGCCAAGGGACAGGAGCAAGGCCCCCAAGAAGCACCCCAGCTGCAACTTGGAGAGGGCTTTTGACTCCTTGGACATAGCCTCTTCTTTCCCGGGAGGTCTAGCACCACAGTACATGGGTGGGTGTCTGGTGTTCTATGCCACCCAGTGGTCCAGCATCACCAGGTGGTAGGAGAGGGCTATCTCCTCTGTTTCAGTCAGATGCCTCCCCCTTTCTTTCCAGGGGAACTCCCAATGACTCCCCTTCACCGAGATCTGCTCCAGCGAGAGCTCGTCGGGCTTCTGGCCAACAAGGTGGTGGAACCCCACCCCACTTCAGGGACGAGGGATTCTACTCCTGATACTTCCAGGTTCCCAAGAGGACAAGTGGCTTTTGCCCTATTCTGGATCTTTGAGATTTCAACAGATTCCTGCTGAAGGAGAAGTTCAAAATGCTTTCCCTTGGAACGTTGCTGCCTTACCTCCAGTAGGGAGATTGGCTATGCTCCTTAGATCTCAGATGCATACACACACGTTTCCATCCATCCGCGACACCAGCAATACCTACGCTTTGTCATTGAAGGATGCCATTTCCAGTACAGTGTCCTGCCCTTCAGCCTGGCTTCATCCCCAAGGGTGTTCACAAAGTGCCTGGCAGTGGTCACCACCCACCTGCGACTGCAGGGGGTGTTTGTCTTCCCCTACTTGGATGACTGGCTTGTCAGAGACAGCACAGTTGTCGAAGTCCAGCAAGCAGCATTCCACCCCATTCTCACTCTGGAGCACCTGGGGTTTGTCATCAACTACCCCAAGTCCCACTTGTAGCCGACTCAAGGCCTAGAGTTCATAGGGCCATTGCTAGACATGGTCCAGGCCAGGGCCTCCCTCCCCCTCAACAGGGCCCAGCACCTTGCGGCCCTCGCAAGTGAAGTTCATGATGAAATTTGGCCTATGCCCGGCTTGTGCTGCGCCTCCTGGGGCACATGGCCTCGACTGTGCATGTCATGACAGAGCCTCTTTCCACATGCGTCAGGCCCAATGGGCCTTCTGCTCTCAGGACAGGATGACCATCATCCATCCTCCAGCCGAGTCCCTTGGCCGGTGGCAACAGCCGCAGAACCTGCTGGCAGGAATGCCCTTCCAGGTCCCAACCCCTCAGAGAGTCCTCACTACGGATGCCTCCAAGTTGGGCTGGGAGGCCCACTGTAGCAACCTCCGCACTCAGGGCCTGTGTTCGGAGTCAGAGAGCCTCCAGCAGATCAACTTCCTAGAGCTCCGAGCCATTGTTTATGCTCTCTGAGTTTTTCAACACCACCTGCGGAACCAGTCAATTCTGATTCAGACAACCAGGTGACTATGTTCTATATCAACAAGCAAGGAAGCACTGGTCATCCCTCCTGTGCTGAGAAGTGGTCCATCTCTGCATTTTGCCAGCGAGAGTGGAATGCTCCTCAGGGCCATGCATCTCCAAGGCCAGGACAATGTTCTGGCAGACCGACTGAGCCAGATTCTCCGGCCCCACGAATGGCGGCCTAACCCGCAGGTGGCCAACCGACTGTTCCGTCACTGGGGGCCTTTCTGTGATAGATGTCTTCGTCAGCCTGGCCAATGCTCAGCTGGCCCACTTCTGCTCCAGAGCGCCACACCCTTCCCAGGTCGTGGCCGATGTGTTTCTCATCCCTTGGATGGAAGGCCTCCTATATGCCTATCCTCCCATGCCACTCAACGCCAATACCCTTTTTAAGGACCAGCTCGACTAGGCCACCGTAATCCTCATAGCTCCCTGGTGGCCCCAATAGTCGTGGTTTCATCTGCTCCTCAGCCTCTTGCAGGCACCCCAGTCTAGGGTCTCAGGCCTTTGGCAGCCTGGTTGCAGAAAAGGCAGTCCTGGCCCAGTTCGACTTGCCCAGGGAGATGGAAGAGGTCCTGCTGCCATCGTGCAAGGATTCTACCCAGCGGGCATAAGCCTTCAAGTGGTGGTGCTTCTCTGTTTGGTGTGCAGAGAGGAGTGCCAACCCCTTCTTCTGCTTGGTGCAGCTGGTGCTGCACCTGTCCAACACTAGTCTGAGTCTGACTCCATCAGGGTTTACCTCAGTGCATTATTGGCACATCATCACCTCATTGAGGGGAAGCCCCTCTCCTCACAGCCTCTTGTGGATCGCTTCTAGTGGGGCCTCCTGCTCTCTTGACCACCTATTTGACCGCCGGTGGCAGTGTGGGACCTCAGTGTGGTTCTCTCAAAGCTCATAACTCCACCCTTTGAGCTGCTGTCGTCTTGTCATTTCAAGTATCTGTCCTGGAAGGTGGTCTTCCTCATGGCACTCACATCTGCATGCAGTGTCAGTGAGCTCCAGGCTGTGGTGGCTCATGCCCCCTAAACCAGGTTTCACAGGAACAGGGTGGTGCTCCAGACACCCCCTAAGTTCCTCCCTAAGGTGGTCTCCCCATTCCACCTCATCCAAGAAGTGATGCTTCCCACCTTTTTTCCACTACTTCATACCAGTAGGGTGGAGGCCACTCTCCATACGCTACACTGTAAGCAGGCCTTGGCCTATTATTTGGAGTGGATCAAACCCCATCGCCGCTCCTCACTGCTCCTCCAAGCGTACTCTGTCCATCTGGGTGGCGGACTGCATTGCCTTCACCTACAGACAGGCTGGTCTTTCGCTGGAGCGTCACATCAAGGCGCACAGCGTCTGAGCCATGGCGACATCTGTGGCAAACCTCTGCTCAGATTCCTTACTGGAGATCTGCTGGGCCGCTACCTTCCTCAGTTCACATCTTCGCAGCAACTTACTGTCTGGAGGAGGAGTCCCAGCGAGACAGTGCCTTCAGTCAGGCAGTACTCAGTCATCTGTTTGGGGTTAAGGCAGCTCCTGCCCTCCGGCCCTTCTGTGTGTACAGGCTACTGGAGAGCTGGTTTCCCTGGCTGACACTGGGGTTGCTTCCTGAGGTCTTCTGACTGAACTGTACTCTCTGCTGTTCCTCACAATTAGGTTTTTGGGTCGTCCATGGCTTACAAGTTTTTTTTAATAGTCTGTAGCTAGGGAGTCCCATATGTGAGGACTGACTTCCTGCTTGTTCCTGGAGAAAGTATAGTTACTCGCCTGTAGCAGCTGTTCTCTGGGAACAGCAGGAATCAGTCCTGACAACCCTCCCGCCTCCCTGTGGAGTTGCTTTTTATTTTTGCCATTTTGAGATGTCATACTGAGGCAAGATGGCACCCTTAGGCAGGAAGGCAGCCACTCATGCATGGTGGATCTCCCAAAGTCTTTCTTTGAAAGCTGGCGCGAGGTTACTATGCGGGCTCGGTCGATGCTGACGTCACCCATATGTTGAGGACTGATTCCTCCCGTTTCCAGAGAACATATTCTACAGGTGAAGTAACTACACTGCTTTTTTTAAATTTTATTTTACATCATTAACCTGGAGAAAAGTGCTTATATGAATGCTTCTCTTGTTCACTTTTCACAGCATAAGACAGCACAAACCTTAAAATGATGTATTTTTCTTGTCAAATAGATAGATATGCAGACTTTATAGAAGCCAACAGAAAAGATGATCCTGTAGAACGACTCAAAACACTTAAAAGATTGGTAAGTTTAATAGCTTTCATTTTGTATAATGTAACTAGTCCAGAAATCTTCTATTGCAGTGAATTGGTATATCTATGCAAACATGATTTTCTTGCAGTTCTTGAGAACCAGTGGACTAAAACAGCAACTGTACTACTTGATACAATACATAATCATCAAACTTTCAGAGATGCAAAGCACATGTGTTGCAGTTTCTGTTGCAAGTCTAGTGCTTACTTCTCAAAATAGTACGGTGTACTAATGATCAGGGCAGTTAGGAGACCAGAGGCCCAAAAGGGAAGAAGAAAAGAACCTTGTGTTAGGTATATAAGGGAGAAACAAAAACTAAAAGGAGACTATAATAGGAGGAGGTGGGAAGTACAGTATCTGCAAAGGGCAAAAATGTTGAGTTCTCTGACTTGGGATATAAAGAAGGTGAGGGGAGGTGGTGGGAAGTAAAATTTTTAAATGTGAAATGTTTAATTACTGAACAAACTAGAGAAGGGAGGTACTTGGGATGTTTGCATATGTGGCTAAATACGGTCATAGACCCAGTATCCTAGGATCAACACCAAAAGAATCCAGCAGTGAAATAATTCAAACAAAAAAAAATGTGCTGTAGTAAGAGTGATCGTCAAATAAATGAGAGTTTAAAAAAAATTTTGGAGGAGAAAACCTCAGATCTAAAACCTTAGTTTTTTCAAAAACTCAAAATTTTCCATCAGAGGTCTGATAAAACTCCAAAAAATATATATTGCAAACCATTTATCTTGCAAATTTCAAAAATTAAGAAGTAAGTTAATCACCTCAAGTCTTGCTGTGAAATTTCAATGTTTTCATGTCAAAAGCTAATGAAGGCCATTGTTTCACTTTTACAACTGCTTCAGTGTAATCCTTTATCGCTATCATTGCTTTTCTCCCTTTCTAAACCTGAGGAGCTACTGGCATCAGAAATTTCTTCACTAATGACAAAGCATTCTCTGGGAACAAGCAGAAAGTCAGCCCTCACGTATGGGTGATGTCGGCATCGACGGAGCCCATGCGGATTTACTTCCCAGCTTTCAAAGAAAGCCTTTGGGAGTTAGACAGCGCTTGCACGGTCACTTTCCCACCCAAAGATGCCATCTTACCTCAGTCTTCTTTTTTTCTGCGGAGCTCTGCAGACGTCCCATCTGTCGTCCCCGGCAAAAGTTGATTTTCTAACCCTTAAAGTTTTTTTCTCTTTTTGCCAATCTGTTCCCAATCACATTCTCGCCGCCCGCATCCATCCTCGCTTCAGCGTCACATTTTTCTCTGGTCTTTTTCGGTGTGTGGGTCTTCTCTTGTGCCCTTCCTGTTCGAGACATCTGAGTTTAATCTCGCAGCTACCATCTTCCTTGCTATGTCTTCGGTCAGGCAGATTTAAGCAATGTGGCAAATGCCCCCATACCATATCCATAACAAACTGCTATAGTTGCTGTATCAAGTGCCTCGGTGCTGATCACGACGACATCACTTGCTCGTTCTGCCTGCAGATGTCAAGCAAGAGCCAGAGGAATCGTGAAAAGCAGTGGGCAGAGCTTTTTGGCTCAAAGGCATCTGCTGCAGTTACAGCATAAGAGTGTGGAATCACTGCCCTCGGAGACTGCATCTGATGGTTCGGCGTTGCGCACACGGGCTTGATCTGAGCCCTGAGGTCATGGAGCCTAGGCCTGGGAGTCATCTGCTGAGGACCTCCCCCATGGGTCCAAGACATCTTCCAAGTTGAAGTTCGATCCCGGAACAGGGGTTAGGACTTCCGGTACACGGCCTCAGAGTTCTCGACCCAAAGACTATGGCCGCAAGCGACCTTCGAAGCTACCCCGGCGGGAGGAGACTCCCACCACAACGGGGGATGGGGCTCGGTCCTCCAATGCATCACTATTGGTGATTCCCTTTCAAGGAAGCCGGCTTTGGACTCGATGCCTTTGAGGCCCAAACCTGTCAGTGTAGAGCCTACTGCAATCAAAGCCAGGATGGTGGCCTTAGAACACTGCTTGGATGCCTGCCTCGAGACGCAGCAGAGTCCGATGCCCGGAGCCTCCGGATCGTCGGTGCCGACAATGGGACCCTCCATTGTGAGGATCTCCCTGGAGGACATCCAGCCAGGGCTGGAATAATTAACTCGTTTGGCCCTGTGTTGGTCAGCCTCCCATTTGAGGTGTGACTCTCCCCCAAGCACCTTGGGGTCTGTACGTCTGGCACCTCGCTCTCCATCGGCACTGGCGGCTCATTGCTCCGATGACCGTCCAGACCTCGAGGTCTCGTCCAGCTCCAAGTCGGGCTGGGAGATCAGTGACGAGTTGCCCAACACCATAGTACACAGGGATATCCCCTCAAAACTGTCTCCCCCTCAGGAACATCGGAGGTCCCCTGCCTGAGGACCTTGCATTCCTAGAGTTTTTCTGGGGGATGTCGAAGGTTCTGGCCTTCGTGGCAGAGCCGGATGAGCATCATGCTGAGGACTTGGAGATCCTCTAGTATAAGGCCCCTCTGAGGGAGGCACTGATGTTGTAGATGCCCCCCATCCTGGAGCGCTTGCTGTTATGGATGTGGGAGAGCCCAGTGACAGTGCCAACAGTGAGCTGGCAACTCTCTTCCCAGTATCGAATTGGCATGAGCCCTAGCCTTCAGAAGACACAGCTGCCTCACAACTCCAGGGTGGTAGAGTCAGCCATGCGTTGAATAAAGAGTCAGAAGATATACTCTACACCCTCAAGTAGGGGGGCCCACAGCATGGACTGGTTTGGCAGAAAGTACTACAGGGCTTGATGCTCATGGCCCATATCCAAGCTTACCAGCTGTAGATGGGCATGGACCTGGGGAAAGAGCTCGCCAGGTTCTCTGCTGGGCTGGCAGGTGAATCTCTCGAGCGCTTCTGGACCCTCGTATCCTCTGTCAAGGAATGCTCCAAATTCCAGACTCGGGCAGCCTATGACTGCTTCGAGTCTGGCACTCATGTGGCTACAGAGGGCATTAGTGCCCACCACCTGGTTTGGCTACAGTCCTCTGACTTAGAGCGATGGATACAGGACAAACTGGTCGATATCCCCTGTCGAGGAGAGTATCTCTTTGGCAAACCCATGACCGACAAGGCGGCTGAGTTGTAGTCAGAGTTTATGACCAGGACTAGGCTGTCCCGGAAGACAGCTGACCCTTTCCGCTGGAAGGCTTCGGGGAAAAAGGCCTTCCACCTGATGCAAAAAAGGCTTACGGAAAATATTCCCAATTTCTGGCCTATCAGGCTCCCCAGCAGGGTCAGCAGGCCAAGGGCCAAGAGCACAGCCTTCATAAGCAGAAAGCCCCCAAGCCCCAAGCAGTGCCCCAGCTGCATCCTTGGGGGGGGGGGGTTGATTCCTTGAGCACAGCCCATCTCCCTCCCGAGGGCCAGGGCCGATGGCACCTGGGGAGGATATCTGATTCACTTTGTTCACCTCTAGCTGAGCATCACTACAGACACCTGAGTGCTGCAGGTGATACAAGAAGTTTACCTTCTGCACATCGACAAGACGCCGCCTCCCTTCTTTCCAGGGGATCTTTCCCATGGATTCCCTGCACACAAAGCTCCTGCAGAAGGAACGTGTGTTTCTGCTCGAGGATTGGGTGGTAGAGCCAGTCCCTCGGCCCCTCTAGAGCAAGGGGTTCTACTTCTGGTACTTCCTTGTCCCAAAAGAGGCAGGAGGCTTCTGCCTCAACCTGTATCTGTGGGATCTAAACTTCTTTCTGGTCAAGGAGAAGTTCAAGATGCTTTCTCTTGGAACATTGCTGCCGTACCTCCAACGGGGAGATTGGCTGTGCTCCTTGGATCTCAAAGATGCCTATACCCACATCCTGATACCTTCCCAGCACCATCAGTACCTCCTCTTCATCATCGGAAGCTATCACTACCAATACTGGGTGCTCCCCTTCTGCCTCTCCTTGACTCCCAGGGTGTTCACCAAATGCCTGGTGGTAGTCGCCGCTCACCTCTGCCTGCAGGGAGTCTTTGTTTTCCCCTATCTGGACGACTGGCTCCTAAAGGCCAGCTTGCCAGAGAAGGTACGTCACATGCTCACTGCACCATCAGAGTGCTGCAGCATCTTGGGTTCGTAATCAACTTCCCAAAGTCACGTCTGCTTACAGACCCAGCACCGGGAGTTCATAGGAGCCCTTCTGGAGTCTACCCAGGCCTGAAACTTCCTCCCGCTAGACAGGGCACAGCATCTGGCGACCCTAGCAAAAGAGGTACAGGGTCGCTCATAAGTGACTGCCCGTCTCATGCTGCACCTCTTGGGTTAGATGGCCTCGATGGCTCAGGTAACCCCACAGGCCCGTCTACAGATGCGACAGACTTAGTGGACCCTTAACTCTCAATGGACTGAGGCCACAGGCCACTTGGAAGATCAGGTCCGGATCACCTAGCCTCTGATGGTCTCTCTGGCCTGCTGGCAGAGCCGACAAAACCTCATGACCCAGCCTACCCTTCCAGGCCCTGCCAGCCCAATGCGTCTGACCACAGACGCCTCCAAGCTCGGCTGGGGAGCTCAGTGCGACGGACTCTAGTCGCAGGGTGCCCGGACTCGGGAGGAAAGTGCCCTCCAGATCAACCTCCTGGAACTCAGACAAGTGACAAATGCCCTTCAGGTATTCTAGGCCCACCTGGCGGGCGAAGTTGTTCTCGTTCAGACAGACAACCAAGTAGCGATGTTCTACATTAGTGGCTCGGTTCTCAACCCAGTCCTCTGGGACCCTAGGCCATTCAGGTTTTCAGGGTATCCACAATGAATATGAATGAGATCGATCTGCATGCACTGCTTCCACTGTATGTACATCTATCTCATGCATATTCATTGTGGATATCTTGAAAACTGGACTGGCCTAGGGGTCCCAGAGGATTGGGTTGAGAACCACTGTTCTACATCAACAAACAAGGGGGAGCAGGCTCGTACCCCCTCTGCTGGGAGGCAGTTCACTTCTGGACCTTCACCACAGAGAAGAGCATGACCCTCCAGGCGGTCTGCCATCGGGCCAGAACAGTCTGCTTGCAGATTGACTCAACAGAGTACTTCAGCCCCATGAGTGGTGCCTCAACCCAGCAGTGGCTACCTCCATCTTTTAACGTTGGGGAACCCTGATGGACCTCTTCGCCAGCCCTGAGATGGCACAGCTGCCATGCTTCTGCTCTCGGAGACTGTCCTTGGAACAGGTGGCAGCAGATTCCTTTCTCCTGTCCTGGTCCGGGAGCCTGTTGTATGTGTACCTGCTACTCCCCTGGTTCCCAAGACCTTGCTCAATGTTCATTCGGACTGGACCTCGGTAATTCTCATTGCTCCTCGGTGGCCCAGGTACCATGGTTCCCTCTGCTCCTGCAGCTGTCGTGAACGGCCCCAAAACCCCTGGGCCAGGCCCCGGATTTGCTCTCACAGGAGGATAGGAGCCTTCTCTTTTTTAACCTCCAGTCCCTCTCCCTGACTGCGTGGCTGCTGAACAGCTAGCCCTAGCATACCTCCACCTCTCCAAGGATATGGAGAACACCCTACTGGTATCACACAAAGACTCAATGGTGCGCGTATGCCTTCAAATGGTGTAGATTCTCGATCTGCTGCGCAGACAAGAATCTCAATCCTTTATTTTGCTTGGTGTAGAACATCCTGCAATACCTTCTGCACTCTCCCGGGCTGGTTTGAAGACCAACTCAGTCAGGGTGCACCTCGGCGCCCTGGCGGCACATCACCACCTCATCGACGGCCAGCCCATCTCTGTGCACCCCCTTGTAGGTTTTGTGAGGGGGGCCTCTCCTCTCACAGCTCCCCTCCTGCCCTCCACTGATGGCATGGATTTAAACATTGTCCTCGGGAAGCTGATGGCTCCTTCTTTTGAGCCTCTGGCTATGTGCCATCTCAAATTCTTATCATGGTGTTCCTGGTAGCGCTTACTTCAGCCAGGAGGGTTAGTGAGTTGCAGGTGTTGGTGGCCCATGCCCCCCTACACCAGGTTCCACAAGGACAAGGTCATTCTCCGGGCTCAACCGAAATTCCTGTCTAAAGTGGGGTCCACTTTTCACGTGAACCAGGAGGTGATCCTTCCCACCTTCTTCCCCAGGCCTCATACATTCCGAGTGGAGACCTCGCTACACATCCTGGATTGCAAGAGGGCAGTGGCCTTCTACCTCCAGATGATAGTCCCATCGCCGCTCGCCACAACTGTTTGTCTCCTATGACATCAACTGGCTCAGGATTGTGGTCTCTAAGCTTATCCTGTCTACCTGGGTGGCAGACTGCATCTCTTTCACCTATAAGCAGGCTGGACTCTCTCTGGAGCGTTATATTACTGTGCACAATGTGCATGCCATGGCAGCCTCAGTGACTGTGCCAGTTGTGAACCGTCGACTCAATTTGCAGTTTCAAGTCGGCAAGAGCTCCGGGTTCCAGAAAACGCAGCTTCCACAGAATTCCATGATGGTGGAGTTTGTTGTGCGTCGTTTGAAGAGCCAAAAGACACACTCCTCGGTGCCCCCTGGCAGGGAGACCCATACCATGGATGCGTTTGGTAGTAAGTGTTTCCAGGGCTCTATGCTCCCAGCCCGGATCCAGGCTTACCCAGCAGTACATGGGGCATGTACCTCTGAGAGACTTGGTGAAGGAACTCTCCGGGTTCTCGGCTGATTTATCAGGTGAGCCCCTTGAGCGCTTTAGGACCCTGGTATCCTTGGTCAAGGAGTACTCCAAATTTCAGACTCAAGCAGTCTTCGATGGCTTTGAGTCAGTGGCTCATGTAGCTGCAGTGGACATTAGTGCCTGCTGACTTGCCTGGCTGCAGTCCTTTGACTTGGAGCAATTGGTTCAGGACAAACTAGCCGATGTCCCATGCCTGGGAGACAACCTCTTCAGCAAACCCATGACGGAGAAGGCTGACGAGTTGGAGAAGGAATTCATGACCAGGACCAGGCTGTCCAAGAAAGTGTCGGACCCTTCCTGTCAGAAGGCTTTGGGGGGAAAGCCCTTCCATCTGAAGTCCAAGAAGGCTTATGGAAACTATCCTAACTTCCAGGCCTACCCCGCTCCCTCTCAGGGGCAGCATGCTAAGAGCCAAGGGCACGGCCCCCTTAAACCTAAAGCTCCCAAGCCCCAAACAGCACCCCAGCCGCATCCAGGGAGGAGTTTTTGACTCCTTCGACATAGCCTCTCTCTCTCAAGAGGTAACAGTGCCAAAGTTCATGGGAGGACAGCTGGTCCACTTTGCACACAAGTGGCTCTTTATCACCATGGATGCCTAGGTGTTGCAAGTGATCAAAGAGAGAGACCTCCTTCACTTTACTCAGTTTCCTCCTCCCTTTTTCCCAGCAGAATTATCCATGGACCCCTTGAACAGGGAGCTGCTTCAGAAAGAGCTTGGGTCGTTACTCGAGGATCAGGTGGTCGAGCCCGTCCATCCCCATCTTCAGGGCCTCAGCCGCTTTATGGTCAAGGAAAAGTTCAAGATGGTATCCCTAAGAACCTTGCTGCTTTCCCTCCTCCAGGGAGATTGACTATGCTCCTTGATCTCAAAGATGCATATACCTATATCCTGATCCATCCAAGGCACCTCCGGTTTGTTATAGGGTACCACCACTATCAGTACAGGGTACTTCCCTTTGGGCTCTCCTCGGCCTCTTTGGTATTCACCTACAGCTCCTTGGCATGTTCATGTTCCCCTCTAGACGACTGGCTCGTATGGGCAGGCACATCAGATAAAGTGTGCATTGTTACTCAGTGCACTCTAGAGCTGCTGCAGCACCTTGGCTTTGTGGTGGACTTCCCAAAGTCTCACCTCACCCCACCCCAACGCAGTGCATGGAGTTCATTGGGGCCCTGCTAGACTCACTCGAGCAAAGGTTTTTCTGCCCCTGAGGTGAGTTCTACATCTTGCCGCCCTGGCACAAGAAGTGCAGTGCAGCGCACCAGTAACAGCCCAAAAGATGCTCTGCTTCCTGAGGCACATGGCGTCCACCATCCACATGATGCCTTTTGCCCGCCTGCACATGCAGCAGGCCCAATGGACACTCAGCACCCAGTGGTCACAGGCATCAGGCTGCCTAGATGACCGTATCCAGGTCACACCGACCTTGGCAGACTCCCTGACCTGGTGGCAGGACCACCACAACCTGAGAGCGAATTTGCTATTCCAAGCCCCACCAGTTCAGCGTGTCCTCACCACGGACGTGTCCAAGACCAGCTGGAAGGCCTACTGCAGACACAGGGACCGTGGTCACTGGTGGAGAGTGCCTCGCAGATCAACTTGCTTGATCTCTGGGTGTTCTGTTATGCCCTATGAGTCTTCCAGGACCATCTGGAAGGACAGTCCAAGTCTGGGTGGACAACCAGGTAGCGATGTTTTACATCAACAAGCAAGGGGGCACGGGTTTGTACCACCTATGTTGGAAGGTGGTATGCCTCTGGAATTTTGTGGCATGGAGGAACGTCTCCCTCAGAGCAGTGTAACTGCCGGGCCAAGACATTATACTGGCCGACTGCCTGAGCTGCATCCTCCAACCCCATGAATAGAGGCTGAATCTGACTATACTGGAGGAAATTGACTACTTTGCCAGTCCGGAGAACACACAGCTACCATGCTTCTGCTCCCAGAAACCAGCCCAGAGTTGGGAGGCGGTGGATGCCTTCCTCCTCCTGTGGTCCAGGGGCTTCCTGTATGCATTCCCACCGATGCCCCTGGTGCCTCAGGCCCTCCTGAAGAGCCAAATGGAGGCGGCTTCTGTCCTCTTTATTGCACCCAGGTGGCCGAGGCAGCCCTAGTTCCCCCTACTCCTGCACTGAAGGGACTCCTGATTATTGGGGTGTGTCCCAGACCTGATCTCACATGGGTACGGAACTCTGTAGCACCCCATCCTCCAGTCCCTGGCTCTGACAGACTGGATGCTGAGAGGATAGCCATAATGCACCACCGCCTCTTTCGGTCGGTTGAGAATATCTTGCTGGCCTTGCATAAGGACTCTGTGCCGAGCTTACGCCTTCAAGTGGCGCAGGTTCTGCCTCTGGTGTGCGGGGCAGGGCCTTAAGTCTTTCTCCTGTGCAATGGTGGAGATATTACGGTACCTCTTGCACCTGTCAGACACAGTCCTGAAATCCAACTCGGTCAGAGTACACCTCTGAAGTGGAGGGGCAGGCTATGTCCGTCCACCCCTTGGACGGCCAGTTCATACGGGGCCTTCTCCTCTCACAGCCCCTAGTCTGCCCACCGCCGATAGCATGGGACCTCCATGTGGTCCTAGGGAAGCTCATGGGGTTCATTTCAAGCCCTTGGCTACCTGTTCTCTCAAATACCTCTCATGGAAGGCCATATTCCTGGCTGGGCTTACCTCAGCTAGGTGCTAGTAGCGCATGAGCCCTACACCAGGTTCTATAGGAAGAGTTGTCCTTTGGATTCACCGAAAGTTCTTACAAAAGTGGTCTCAGCTTTCCATCTGAATCAAGAGGTGGTGCTACCCACATTTTCCCCAGGCCTCACGCCTCCAAAGCCAAGACTTCCCTGCACACACTTGATTGCAAGTGGACCCTGACCTCCTACATCCAAAGGACACAGCCCCATTGCCACTTGATGCAGCTTTTTGTGATTTTCGATCCCAATCGCCTGGGGTTCGCAGTCTCTAAGTGTACCGTGTCTCGGTGGGTGGCTGACTGCATCTCGTTCGCCTACCAGCAGGCGGGGCGATCTCTGGAGCATCATGTGACAACTCACAATGTACAGGCCATGGTGGCCTCTGTTGGCCGCCTGCAAGCGGTGCCCTTGCTGGACATCTGCCGGGCCGCCACTTGGCCCTCTGTGCACACCTTCGCGGCGTACTACTGTTTGGAGGAGATCTCCCCGAGGGATAGTGCCTTCAGCCAGGCTGTACTCCATCACCTCTTCGGGGAATAATGCAATTCCTTCCTTCCAGCCCTCTGTGTCCTGTCTACCGGAGGAGGGATTTCTTCTTCGATGCTGATGCTGAAGTGTCAGACTTCCAGGCAACCAGCACCACCTTCTGCTCATTACGCTCCGCTCTTTGGGTAGCCTGTAGCTTGGGAATCCTATATGTGTGGACTGACTTCCTGCTTGTTCTCGGAGAAAACGTAGTTACTCACCTGTAACAGGTGTTCTCTGGGGACAGCAGGAATCAGTCCTCACATCCCTCCCTCCTCCCTGTGGAGTTTTTTCTCTTTTTGCCATCTTGTGCTATGATATGCTGAGGCAAGATGGCATTTTGGGCGGGAAGGTGACTGCATATGCGCGGTGTAGCTCCCAAAGACTTTCTTTGAAAGCTGGGGAGTGGATCAGTGCAGGCTCCTTGGGCACTGAAGTTGCCCATATGTGAGGACTGATTCCTGCTGTCCCTGGAGAACACCTGTTACAGGTGAGTAACTACACTTTTTCTCTCATCCAAGTATATATATACTGCTTTTTTGCTTTTTCATCTCTCGTAAACTTTTTAATTTTGCTGTTGCTTAATTCCAATCTAAATTTCTCTGTACTTTCTAATTAATTCTAGTGTGCAAGTCATGGTAGAATTCTTTTGCAATTGCAGCAAAAATTGATTTACTTTTTAAATACTGTAGAATTTTATGGACTTAACAATAATATGGATTGGAGGGAATTTGTGTGATATATATATTTTTTTAATCCAGTAAATGACTGTGATTTAGTTCACATGATAAAGATGAGAGCACTTATTGGCATAGAGTTCAGCTGAGCATCTGTGTAAATAATGGTGCAATATTTTGATTTTGAAGCTGATGACAGTGCAGTACTGTTAAATGGGAGTGGTGTGACAGAATTACCCATGAAGTAGCTGTAAAAGTGAAACAATGGCCACCTTTGGGCTTTTTGATATATGGAAGCACACTGCAATTCATTGTGGTACTTAAAATTCGCAAGATAAACTTGTTGCACTTTAGAAAATTTTACTGAATAAGTTGGAGGTTTTTAGATCTGTGATGGAGAGTTTTGAGCCCTTTCAAAGACTATGAAAGAGTCATAGATCTCTGAGATCTTTGTTCTTCCAGTAAATTATGAAAGCTTTTTGTTGAGAGTGAGATCACTCATTGCAGCATTTTTGATATGAATGTACTCCAGGATACCAAAAATGCTCAAGCATGCCCTCCAGCTCTGTCCATGTTAGTCTCAAAGATGGAAGGCATTTCAAGAGACTTTAGTAAAACTGATACACATCCACTATTCAAAAGTGGGGACATGGAGGAGTCAAATGACTGCATACCTGTTAATCTAATTTCATTCATGGGGAAAAGCTGTGAAAAAACTACTGAAGTGAAAGTTAACACAGCTCCTTGAAATAAATAGAATACAGATGTGATGTGCTCTGAATATCTGCCAGATAGCCCAAAACAACATAACCAAGCACTTGCAGAAGCCGGCATCTTCATTTTCTTGCAGCCCTTGTGCTCTGTCTTGCATCTCTCTGCTAGTTTCCAGACATAGGCTCCTCAGTTCTCATAGTGGATTATTCCCGCTTGATGTCATAGCTCTCAGCCTACCATAGCCCTGCTGTGATTAGCCCTTGCTTTGTTTGGCTGTACTGTGCCTTTGTTTCTATTTTATACTTGCATACTGTCTTTTTCCTCCTAAAAAGGCATCCCATGCGGATTATATTTAGGGTTTCTGATCCTAGATGAGTGTTGAATTTCAGGGGTTTCATTCTGAAGCAATGAGGTGCTTTCCCAGAGTCCTAAAAATTGGAGTTTATCGGTGCATTCATATTGAAAAAAAAGCAATAACTTTGTAGGTGGATTTCCAGCAGATTCCATTCAGTGACTTAAAACAGTTTTCTAACGCCACACTCCCTTCTCCAAGGCCCATCAACAGCATCAGCCTCCGCCTCCCCTTTTTCCACGTTCAAGTCTCAGCATCAGCCCCAACCTCTCTGTCCTCAGCATAGTCCTCACCTTGTCCCATCTCCAGCCCACTCCTATTTTCCACAGACCAGCAAGAGCTTGTTTTTTTGCTCCCCACGCTGCTGCTTTCTCCAGCTTTGCTGCTTGCACCACAGAAGTTTAAAACATAAGAACAATAATTTGTTCTTGTATTTTAAATCATCCTGCAGTGCAGGCAAAGAGTAAGAGGAAACAGATCAGAGTGTCGGGAGCAAAGACATAAGTTCCCACTGCCATAAAGAGATAACCAGCAGCAGTGGCCTGCTCCAGTGACATTATAGGAAGAGAGACACAGCCGACCTTGGTCTTTTCTAGACTTAATTTATGCTTATAAATAATTTTAGAAGATTGTAGTCCTTTGATTTATTTATTTAACCAGTTTTCTATACCACCTTGTCCTTCAATCAAAGCAGTTTACATTATGTAATCACTACAAACAGGTACTGGATACATTCCCTCGTCCCCCAAAGGGCTCACAGTCCTGAGGTAACAGAGGGTTAAGTGGCTTGCCCAAGGCCACAAGGAGTACCTAGAGGACTAGAAATCCCAGTCCCTCCGGCCTGAGATTGCTGTCCCTAGGTGGGACTTGAACCCATGGCCCCTCCAGCCTGAGGTACCGTGTCCCAACCACTAGGCCACTCCTTCCTGTCTGCAACCAGGCTTATAGAGCAGACATCCTGGTTATATCCTTAGTACTGTTGACCAAAATAACCGGATGGACCAGTTGATATCTAGTGCATTACTAGTAGTGACATGAATTTTTCTGTCACAGTGGCACATTGACCAAACACATAGGCAGCAGAATTGGATGGGCCACTGGGACCATGATCTTACCCATGTTCTGTCGAGCACATCAGCAGCAACTGGGGGTAGGGCCAGAGATTTATTGGTTTGCTTAATCCCTCAAGAGTGTTTCTTACAGTGCAGTTTAATGTTTAAATCATTTTTGTTTCAGATTTTTGATTTACCAGAACATCATTATGAAACCTTGAAATTTCTCTCCACACATCTGAAGACCGTTGCAGAGAATTCAGAAAAAAATAAGGTACCAAAACTTTATGATTAGGAAAGTATTTCTTGATGCAAAAACAAAATGTTGCTGAATATCCTCATAGTCTGTGGGGAAAAAACGCCCAGTTAAAACTAGGGTGGTCTGTGGGCAGATTAGGGTGGTAGCGGCTGTAGATTGGGGGCTGTGATGGCCAGATAACATTAACTGGTTGAAGTTAGCACAGCCTAACTTTAACCATTTAAGCTATCCGGTTTGCGGATGAATATCACCACTAATCAGATAGTGACTCTGATTTCCAGTAAGACCAGACGTTCAATGGCAGAAACTGGATATGTTCCCATGCTAAATATCCAGGTTTGGTTAAAGCAGACTGAAGTCTCATAGTGCGAAACTATGGGAAGGAATAGCGGGCCTGGAACAGAAGGAGCGCGGAAGCTGGCAAACAAGTAAAATAAGTTTGCTGAGTACTCATGGCCACCATGTGGACCTGGAATTTAAACTGCACCCCAGACCCACCCCATCTTCTGGCTGATGCCCAAGGTGGTACTCCCTGCCCTACCCTTGGTACTCCACTGGCCCCCCGGTATGTGAGGTCACTTATACACATCAGGTACAAAACATTGCCTCCTGCCTCTTCCTCCCCCACCCTCTCCCTTTCTGCAGATGTTTTGGGGCTAGCTTAATCAGCAGTCCTTAGTCTCGAGTAATAGAGTGGCCACATCTCTTCTTAGATGCTCCTCACTGTCAAGTGTTTAGGATCACACTATGCACCTTAGCAGGCAGAGTTTAAATGTAACTAGCAGATTTCCACAAATTGCCCATCGCAGATCCTTGCTGCATTTTTGTTGCGAGCTGCTCAATTTCCATCAGCTGATGTAGAGCGTTTTTCTACTGTGTAAATGATAGTTGACCAAAATTACCACCTTAATAATTGAGAAACCTTTGATGCTTAAGTGCCTCCAGTAGGATGTAGGTTTGTAGTAGTCCCCAAATAGATTCCTTCTGAGGCTGCATCTGCTGTGCAAAGTCTCTACTAAAAAACCCACATGCCTTTTGTCATAGTTGTATCGCTGTACATAATCAGAAGTGATGCAAAAATGACCTTAAAAACAAGGTTGAGACCAAGAGTCCATCAAGCCCAATATACTGATCCCAGAATGGAGGAGGCTTCAGAGGACACTCTGGGGGACTCATGCAGGTTGTGTCCCTTCTGAGGGGTTCCCCTGATTTTGTACATTTTTTACATAAGATTTTCTGAATGCTGCAATGCTTGGCTCAGGCCACTACTGGAAGTCTGTCCAAACTCAGCCTTGGGACCTTCTAGGAGCATTTCAAGGCAGGGATCTTAAGGGCTTTGTTACAGAAGCAGCCCCACTTCTGTGGTAAGTAGCTGAGGGAGACATTGTGGTCCAATGTATCCCCGCTGAGCATGCTATAGTGGAAGGGGTGAACCCAAGTCATTTAGCTAGCAGTGGGAGCTTGGAGAGGACAAGATCTTGTCTGTTGGGGAGGATGATTAGCTCGTTCAGGCATGAGGAGATGCCCCCCCCCCCCCCCCATTGCTCATTTTTGCTACATGATTTGCATTTCCAAAGTAATGATGGAGGAGAAATTAGCATGACTCCAACCCTAGAGAGCTTGAGACAGCCTCTCAAAGGCCTTTTACTCCTTCGGCAGGTGATTTGGCACACAGTTCTGGCAGAATGGGAGTCCTCGGATGATTGAAGGGCGGTAAAGTTAAGAGCAATTCCATATCGTCCTGCTAGACCAGTCTAGACAAGTGGGTTGTGTTTCCCTATCAGCAAGATTGGTGGAGACAAAGAATCAATGAAAAGCCCAGGTTTCAATGGCATCATTTCTATGTATCTATTCGCCTCAGTCACCCGAGGTCTCTTCAGTATTTCTTTGTCTCCAGCAGATGATGGATGGATTTTCTCCTCTCTGAAGAAAATCTGAAGTATTGAGAGGAAAAGATTGATAATAAAGCTTGACAGACTACTTTGAGGGTGACTCTCTCACTTCAGCACAAATAGGGAAGGCTTCAATAGATTGCGTTTAAGGTGTCTTTTCGGTAGCCATAGGAGGAGGGAAAATTAGTTCAGCTCCATGCTCTTAACCTGTATAAGAGCCTGTTGATCAATCAGAAAATTAGTAGGATCTGGAAGGATGGAAGAATTTAGCAGCCTCACACAACCTCAACGCCACCACCTCCCCTCCTCTGCCCCCCCCCGCTCCCTCCCCCCCCCCCTCCAGAAGGCTCTCAGAAGAATCTGCCTGCTAGCCAAACCGGAGAAACAGTTTCAGAGGAGTAGAGCTGAGCCTGGCACAGGTTCTCTGCCTGGGGCTCTCAGGGGGTGTCATTGTCCTTGTTGGGGGCTCCCGATTCAATCTGTATGGGACGCAATTTGGGGTGGACTGCTGGCAACCGTTGGCACACTGTGGGGGTTTCCCGCAGTTTTCTGCACGCGCTAGTAGCATTTGTGATATTGTGTGCCTGGCAGTCGCACGGTCCTTGCGTATATTCCACCTAAGTGGCTTCAACGTGCATTCCTACCCAAGCATCTGTAAAGCGCATTGCAATACAACTGCATTTAATGTGTGCCTTCCTGGCTGCTACATCCTTAGAACCTGCTGTTGTGATACTTGCCTTAACTCTGTCTTCTTCCAGAAAATATTGTTTGGCCTGTGGCAAGCAAGACGCCTCATCTCTGGCTTCTGGACTCTGCCCTTCTTGCATGGCTGCTTCTGAGTCGCTCCTGAAGGGCCTACTCTCCTCTTCTAGCCGGGAAAGCTGTTAGTCTGACCTTGCCTGCCTCAGGGCAGGAGGTGGTGGATGGCGCTACAGGTAAAGATATTCAGCTGGCCAGAGGTTCCGGCGACCGTGCTATTGGCCTCTTCCCGTCCTCTGGGGGATCAACGGCAACTATGCCCCCTCATGTAGGGGGGCATTTCTGTGAGGAAAGCTTTCCAAGCCCAGATTGTCGTCGTCTCTAGGATTCTTTTCCTTTTACAGCAGGCCTGGTCATTTTGCTGTGGAAATTCAGACCCTGCGACCTCTGGTTTCCCCTGAGTGCAGTCTCATGAGGGGCAGGCTGAGAATGGAAGTCCTGTTTGATTGATGGCTAAGCATACCCAGCAAAGGTCACCTCCCTGGAGATGAGAATCAGCTGGGATCTGTCTGAGATTTGGACCGTGGTTTGAATTGACAAGTTTGATGTGGATGAAGAAGCGCTCTCCTCTTCAGAGGATTGTGAGGAGGCTGATGTTGTCCACCTTTTCCGGGAGATAGGAAATGGAGGCATTGATCCCCAGGGTCTTATCCACCTTGAGCTTGTGGATGCTGCAGGCATGGAGTAAGAATTGAAGAGGCATCCACTCCTGCAAGGGATGTCGAAATCTACTACTGACTTCCTGTTCCCAGAGGTGCTCAAGGGCCTGTTCCCAGAGGTGCTCAAGGGCTTGTTCCGGTCAGAGTGGGATTCCCCTAACTCCTTGCCTAAGGGGCTAAGGGTATATAAGAAGATGCACACTCTCCTGGAGAAGGCGTGCAATGTGTGGTTTGATATTTCCAAGGTGGATGCGCAGCTCATGGTGGTTCCCAGTCAGACCACTATGCTCATCGAAGGCAGATTGGCCTTAAAGGCCACTCTGGACTGAAAGATGATTTGTGTTGAAGAACCAGTTCGCTGGCTGCTATTCTTCAGTTGGCGGTATGTGCAGACCTGACATTTTGAGCCCTTCTCCAGTGGCTTCAATCTCCAGATGATTCTACCCCTCTTTTGGAGTCTGCTACAGCCTTCTTTTCTGATGTCATGTAAGACGTGGTATGTCTGGTGGCCAGAGATTGTGCCCTGTTGACGGTGACAGGGCATTGGCTTTGGCATGAGGCAGCGGACTCCTCTTCCAAAGCCCCAGTTGTCTACCTGGCCTTAGAAGGGCACTTCTGCTGGGTCGGATTTGGAGAAGCAGGTAAAGGACCTGAGCAAGACAAAATCTTTCCGTCTTCTGGAGGACAGGCTCCAGGAGCCTGTGTAGCGAGCAGGAGCTCCTTTCCATCAGTCTCCATCTTCTCCTTGCGAGAGTGCTTGTTGGACTCCTGGGGATCTCGGGAATCCTGTTGCTACCAGCCTGGAGAGCCTTTCTTCCCCTTATAGATTTCAGGCTCACTCTCCTCCCTTTGTAGAGCACTTGGGCCGAGGGACTCAGTCCCATCTAGAGGAAGACCCTCCCAGACTGCACAATGAAGTTTTTGGGGGCCTATTCTCTTGTCCCTCCAGTTGGGGGCAGGCTTTGCATCCCTTTTCAAGAAGGGGCCCAGGTCACCAAGGATCATTGGGTGCTAGTCCCCGGTCAGTTTGGCTATGCCCTGGAATGCAAAAAGCTGATCCCGTGTACTTTTGTCTTTTGTCTTTTCCTTGTGTGGGTCTGTGAACAGAAGGGCCATTGTGTGGATTACCTTGGAAAAGTTGCCTCCTTGAAGGCAGTGGTGCCCGTTCCTCCGGACGATCAGGACAGGGCAGGTATTTTTCTGTTTTGTGATGCCAACATGGAAGGAAAATTGCGGCCCATTCTGGACCTCCACTGTGTCAATGAGCGCTTGGTCATCATGCGCTTCTGGATGGAAACTTTGCAATCCATGATTCAAGTGGTGTACTGAGGAAAGTTCCTGGCATCTCTGGATTTGGCCGAGGCGTCATTACCTGATCTGGGGGAATCAGCAAAATATTTGTGTGTTGTCATGCTTGGCTGTCCCCTTCAGTTCGCTGTTCTCCCATTTGGGCTCTCCACTGCCCCAAAGACATTCTCCAAGATCATGGTGGTGACGGCTGCGGCGCTCCGGTGCCAGGGATTTGTGTGCACCAATATCTGGACTACTGGCTCCTCCGAGCACATTCTCCTTTAGAGGCATCTGGGTAGATCCCCAAGTGGTGTCCTTTCTGATAAGCCTGGGCTGTGTGATCACTTGGGGGAAAAGCCAGTTGTTGCATTCCCAGTCCCTGGAGTTCCTGGGAGTGCACCATTTGATTCTTGAGAGTGCAGAGTTTTCCTTCAAGAGGAGAAAGTCAAAGGCTGTTGGATTGCCTGGCGCTGTTCTGTTCACAGCAGGCTCCCAGAGTCCAAGTTGATCTTCAGCTCCTCTGATTGATGGCGGTGACAATAGAGATGGTGCTGTGGACATGTGCTCATAGGCGGCCGCTCCAACTATCCTTATTGGTTCGGTGGTTCCCAAGTTCTCAGTGGTTTGAGCTCATGCTCCCACTCCCAGTGATGGTGGTAGTGGCAGCAGCCCAGGCTTATGAGGAAAGGCATGCAGCTGGATAATTGCTCATGGATCCTTCTGATGATAGATGACAGTCTTTTGGGCTATGGAGCCCATTGCCAAGGCCGAGTGGTCCAGAGCAGGTAGGTTGTGTGTTCCGTCAACTACTGTGAGGTGAGGGCCATCAGGTTGGCTCTTCTGTGTTTCTGGCCCCCTGGTTGAGTGCTGGACATTTTGCGTGTTCTTGGGCAATGCCATGGTGGTGGCTTAGGTCAATTGGCAAGACAGCACGAGGCATGCAGTTGTAACCCTGGAGATAAGCTGTCCTGTTTGCCTGGGTGGGAAAGAACCTCCTAGTTTGTCTCCTCTGCGCATTGCCGAGGTGCATACTGTAACTATTCCCCACTCGTTGAGTGAATCTATAAGTGACTGACACCTTTAACAATTACTATTTTTTTGTCAGAAGTTTTTGCCTTGAGAGATTACTCCCTCCTGAAGCGTAACTTCCCTTTTAATCAATTATGTGGTAACCTAACCACTGTGTAAAATATTGTGAAATAATCGCATTTAACTTTAATGCTATCTCACAATAACCCAAATCTGCAGATCATATCGAACACAGTACTGCGTTTAGAGCGATCAGTAAGGGAGACTGCAGCGACAGAGTTGTCCATCACAAGAGGAGAACAAACGGTGCTATCTTTTTTGGAAAAGCAACAAAAAGAGTCAAGCTATTAAGGCTGGACGTTGAAGCTCCTGGGGACTGGACGCTAAAACCAGATGAGTATAGGAAGTTGGCAGATTTTTAAGCGTTGAAACAGGGCCTGAAACAGGAGTGCGGCTCTAAATGCAGTACTGTGTTCGATATGATCTGCAGATTTGGGTTATTGTGAGATAGCATTAAAGTTAAATGTCATTATTTCACAATATTTTACACAGTGGTTAGGTTACCACATAATTGATTAAAAGGGAAGTTACGCTTCAGGAGGGAGTAATCTCTCAAGGCAAAAACATCCGACAAAAAAATAGTAATTGTTAAAGGTGTCAGTCACTTATAGATTCACTTAACGAGTGGGGAATAGTTATAGAATAGAGTGAAGGATTTTGAGGTTACTATAGTTTGAGGTGCATACTGTGGCAAAGGATTTTCTCAGTCTGCACTCTCTGGTTCCAGGAGAGTGGGAGTTGAGTCAGGAGGTGTTTCAGTTGTGTCTGCACCACTGGGATTGCCCCAAGAGGGAACTGATGGCAATATGCTCCAATGCCAAGTGTGCTGCTTCTTCAGTCACCACATGCAGATGGAGTCTGAGGGCGTCATTGCCCTGACCTAGCCTTGTTCAAGTCAGCACCTACTGTACATGTTTTCTCCATGGCCCCTGGTGAGTCATGTGATTTGGCATATAGAATATCACCCAGGCACGAGTGTTCTGGTGACTCCAGATTGGCTGAGGAGAGCGTGGTTCAGAGACACGATGCGGCTCCCGCAGGCACCTCCTCTTTGGTTGCCTCCATCTCGGGGCCTATTGCGGTATAGACCGATTGTCCTGGAGGACCAGTTTTCTTCTCTCTTACAGTTTGGCCCTTGAAAGGAGACAGCTTACACGTAAGGGCTACTCTCCAGCGGAGGTCTCCACTCTGTTCAGAGCCCGGAGGAGGCCTACCAAGCTAGCATACATGCGGATCTGGTGCCTCTTTGAGCGAAGATGCTGCGCTCAGCAGTTGACTCCTGAGGCAGCTAAGATGCCATCTCTGTTGACCTTTCTACATGATGGCCTAGAGAAGGGTCTTTCCTTTAGCATCCTGAAGGTTCAGGTGGCGGCTTTGTCTTGTTTCCAAGGTCTGGTGGCTGGGTATGTTTCTAGCCTTGCACCCCGATGTCTTGTTCTTTCTCCAGGGGGCTCCCCCTCCGGTCTGTGATCCTTTCCTGGGATCTATGTCTGGTGCTCAGGGTCCTGATGGCGGGTGCACTTTGAGCTGTGAAAGCATGCTACTTTGAAGGATTTGATGCTCAAGATGGTAGTCTTGGTCACAATTAGTTCCGCAAGATGGATTTCCGAACTGCGAGCTCTGTCTTGCTGAGATCCTTATCTGTCTTTTTCAAAGGAGGCCGTTTCCATTCAGCCTGTGCCTTCCTTCTTACTAAGGTGCTTTCTCCCTTTCACATGAACCAGGTAGTCTGCCTCCCCTCCTTCTCTAGGAAGCGGTGTTGGGGATAGGAGAAGGATCTTCACCTTGTGGATGTCTGGAGGGTGCTTCTCCGGTACTTGGAGGTTACGAATTCCTTTTGTAAGGCGGACCAGCTTTATGTGCTGTTTGCAAGCCCACGCAAAGGTGACGCGGTGGCTAAGTTGACTTTGGGGCGTTAGATTTAGGAAGCCATTGCCTCAGCATATCTATTGCAGAACAGGCTGGTTCCAGACAGTTAGCACGCCCATTCTACCTGAGCATGGGCATTGTCGTAGGCAGAGCAAAGCTCGATAGACCCTGCAAGCATTTGTCAGGCAGCAACGTGGGCATCGCTTTCCACTTTTGTCAAGCATTACTACTTTGATGTCCACGTGAACGCAGACATGGCCTTTGGCTCAAGGGTTTTGCGAGCTGTTGTCTTCCCATCCAGTGGAAGTTTAGTACATCCCACTTGTCTGGCCTGCTGTAACAGAATTATGTGGAAGGTGACATTTTACTTTCCCTGGAACTGTGTTGCTCTGTTCTTCTGCTGCGGCAGCCTTAAATCCGTTGTGATTTTTGTCCTTGGCTCTGCAGATTCATCTTTATTTATTTTATTTAGCTGTATTTATATCCCGCTTTTCACCGGGTCAAAGCGGTCAATTGGGAGATACATTTAACACAAGGGGATATGACACACATACGCTAATACTTACAGGGAACATGGGCAATGGAGGGTTAAGTGGCTTGCCCAAGACCACAAGGAGTGCCTATAGGACTAGAAATCCCAGTCCCTCCGGCCTGAGATTGCTGTCCCCAGGTGGGACTTGAACCCCCGGCCCTCTGGCCTGAAGTACCTTGTCCTAACCACTAGGCCACTCCTCCCACATCTTCTACTGACAGCCTTCTGTTTATGCTTTCCTGTACATAGTTCTCTACTGTTGATTACTCATTGTTGCCCACAATTGAGGTTGTGTGAGGCTTGCTATGTTTCTCCCATATGCTTTGGGATGAATACCAAAGAGACCTCTGGTGGCTGAGGCGAATAGAGGTATAGTAGTGATGTCATTGAAACCTGGGCTTTTGATTGGTTCTTTGTCTCCATCAATCTGCTGGTAGGAGGGCACAACCCACTTGTCAGGACTGGTCTAGCAGGACTCAAGGAAAGGACATTAACTGGTAACTAAAGTGTCACCATTGTATGGCCTCCCTCAGGAAGACCTGGGCAGCCACTTGTGCTTGTCAACAGTAGATTCTTTGATGTGATGTTACCCACCATACCACCATTCCAGTGAAGGATGGAGCCACTCTCTAAGACCAGCAGGGCTACAAGGTGGAGATGTTGCTGAAGGTCATCTTTTTCAGTCTTGTCACTTGGTATACAGGCCTCTGCCTGAAGGAGATTAGTAGCTGGGGCTATCTTCTCTGCTGGATCAAACAGTTACCAGAGGATTCAGAGTCTGTTTGCCCAGGATTCTTGTCTGCTGTTTTTTCAGACTCTGTTTGGTCTTATTAGTCTTGCAGCATGTGCAGTCATGGCAGCTACAGCAGCCAGGCACTCACTGTGATTGTGGCACTGGTTGGCAGATATGTCCTCTAAATTCCACCTTACCAAGTTGCTCTTAGAGGCTTTTATGCCTTTTTGGAGAGGACCTGGAAAAACATAAACATGATGGCAGAAAAAGACAATATGGCTTATCTATCAACTATTCAATACCAACTACTTTATATGTACTACTATAGTCCCTTTTTTCCTTTAGCAGTCTTCTCTGTTTCTCCCATGCTTTCTTGAATTCAGATACTGTCCTCATATCTACTATCTCCACTGGGAGAATATTTCACACATCTATCACTCTTTCCATAAAGAAATATTTCTGCATACGAGGTGTGACAAAAAAGAAATAAGATTGTCCCATAAATGTTTTATTACAAAATCTACAGAGAAATTACTCATTGTCCCCTTCAAAGTAATCTCCCCCCCCCCCCCCGAGTTTTTGCTTCTGCCATGTATGGAAGCACTCGGTAAAGTCCTCCTCCTTGAGGTCCCTCAGCTCCCTCGTCACAGTGGCCTTGATTTCTTCTACAGAGGCGAAATGAGTTCCTTTGAGCACAGTCTTCAGCCTGGGATGAGCCAGAAGTCGCAAGGTGCGAGATCTGGGGAATAAGGAGGGTGTGGTTGAGAGCTGTGATCTGTTTGTTGGCCAAGAACTGCCTCACACACTGAGCGTGGTGTGTGCGGGCACGTTGTCATGGTAGAGCAGCCACGACTTGTCTCTCCACAGAGCCTGCCTGCTGTGCCAAACCCGGTCATGGAGGCGATTTAGGACCTGCTGGTAGAAGTGCTGGTTGACTGTCTAACCCTCAGGCACAAACTCATGATGGACCACTCCCTTCTGGTCGAAGAATGCGATCAGCATGATCTTGATCCTTGATTTGGACATGCGTGCCTTCTTGGGTCTGGGTAACAGTCGAGTCTTCCACTGCAGACTCTGTCTCTTGCTTTCAGGGTCATACTGGAAGACTCAAGTCTCGTCCCTGTGATGACTTGGCCAGCGAACTCTGGATCTTCTCTGATCTTCTCTAGCAAATCTCGATGAACATTGACCCAGTGCTCCTTCTGATTGCCCGATAAAAGCCTGGGCACCATCTTGGCGCACACCTTCCGCATCCCCAGCTCCTGCACCAAGATGGTCCACACTGACTCCCTGTTCAGGTTGAGCTCCTCAGCTATCATCTGCACCGTCAATCTGCGATCACTCCATCAATGTTCTCAGCCGTCTTTGTCGTGGAAGGTCATCCTGACTTGGGGTCATCCTCCACCTCCTCGCAGCCAGTCTTGAAGCATTTTTGCCACTCGAATACTTGCGGCCTTGACATTGCTGCATCTCCATAAGCCTTTTGGAGAAGTTGGAGAAACTCAATTGGGCCTTTCTCCAACTTAACCAGAAATTTCAAGTTGATTCTTGGCTCCATATTTCTGACACCTCCAGTTGCGTGACAAAGCGATGGAGCAGTGTGCTACAAAAAAAAACCTGAAAAAGAAAAACAGTGAGAGAGATGAAAAATATTATAGCAGAATAGTGGCGAGATGTTGCACAACCCAGTGACATAAGCAGTTAGCCAATTGGCATTGAGTCATGGGTGTGGCTGCCACAGTCTCATTTCTTTTTTGTCACATCTCGTATTACTCCTGAGTCTATCCCTTTTCACTTTTATCCTATGTCCCCTCATTGCAGAGCTTACTTTTAATTGCAAGAAGCTCTCCTCCTGTGCATTTATGCCATGGAGGTATTTAAACATCTCTATCATATCTCCTCTCTCCCGCCTTTCCTCTAAAGTATACATATCTTTAAGTCTAGGTGATTTCTAGGTGCAAAAATGCAATGCAATGTGTGCCTTTGAGTCAGTCCTGACTCCTGGTGACCCAGAAGCTCCTGGGTTTTCTTGGCAGTGTCACCAGAAGTAGATTGCCAGGCCTTTCTTCCGAGGCAATGGAGGGTTAAGTGACTTGCCCAAGGCCACAAGGTGTGCTAGTGGGAATTGAACCCTGGTTGCTTGGTTACCAAGCCAGTGTTCTAACCACTATGCTACTCCTCTTGTCGCACAAGAAAAATATATTGTTGGAAGTGCAGTACAAGCTCTCTTCTGGGCTCAATTGGCAAAAAAAGAGTCCATCAATGCCTGATAAGCTGTCGGAGATTTCAGAAGATGTGGTGCTGATAGAGATTAAATCGTTAAATGTCTTGGTGGGGCAGCAAATGGAGGTTTCTGTAAACTTCCACAGAGACCTAGAGTATTTTTCAGCACAAATGTCTGTCTTGCAGCAGAGACTTGACTGCCTAGAAAAAGCAAGTTGGTGACTTTATGCATGAGATGCCGCTAATAGTGAAAAATACATCAGCAGTTGCAGCAGGATTTCGAAGACATAATTAACTTTAATAAGACAAAACGTGAGCCTCCTGGGTTTGCCAGAGGGAGTGGAAGGAGAGAATTTGGCTGCCTTTCTGTCCTCCTTTCTGATGAAAACCCTTGATTATCAATTTAAGCTGCCATTAGATTTTGAACAGCTTTGAGTCCCCCCGGAGGTTCAGTGGCATCCACGGCCCATCCTGATGAGGTTGAATCGCTACTCTCAGGTCCTGCACTTACTAGCCCTTGATCAGGAAAAGGCAGATAAACTAATGTACCATGGCCAAAGTTCCTGATCTGGCAAGCATAGCAGTATTGCGTCAGCCACTGAAGGAAATGGGTGCCCGGTACGGCCTTTTGTATCCAGCAAAGATGAAGATTACGATTGGAGAGGAAACAAAAGTGTTTCAGGACCCAAAGGAACTAAGAGATTTTGTGGCATCCAAAAAAGTGTATTCATGATTGCTTTGTCTGCCCTGTGTGATACAGTTGTCAGTGTTTGTGTGCGATTGAGTCCTCCTTTAAATTTGAATGCTCTCAGTTTCATTATTGCTGTTATGTAGTTGGTTAGTTATGTGAGGGTGTGTATGGCTGTAATTATAGAGTGCTGCAAGGTTGTTTATGCGCAGTGGAAAGCTGCTGTATTACAATTGTGTTGTCTGGTGTATCTAAAATTTTACAGGAGCAGCATGCAGATGGTAAATAGTGATCGGTCTGTTAGAATGATGATAATTAATCTGGATGCATATGAGTAAATGTGTTTATACAAATACAGTAATTTTAATGGTGCAGCTTAATAGTGTATAGGTGAAAGGGAATTTAAATGGAATGGTGTGAACGACATCCAGAATATGGTACAGTATATATCACCTGTGTTAGAAGGATAAATGGTGACTGTTTGAGGGCGGTATGAGCGAATGGTATGTACAATAGGATTAATAACATTGCAGGAAAGGTCGTGTTTGGGAAGTAGTACAAATAGTGGTGGAGTCTATAGTAAGTTATACTATATATTTTCCGGGAACAAGCAGGAAGTCAGTCCTCACATATGGGTGACGGCGCCAACTGAGCCCACGCGGAACCTTCTCCCCAGCTTTCAAAGAAAGCCTTTGAGAGATGCACCACACTTGCGTGGTCCCCTTCCCTCCCAAAGGTGCCATCTTGCCTCAGTCAAATGACTTAACTAAAGATGGCAAAAAATGACAAGAAGCAACTCCACGGGGAGGAGGGAGGGTTGTGAGGACTGATTCCTGCTGTCCCTGGAGAATGCCTGTTACAGGTGAGTAACTATGCTTTCTCCAGGAACCAGCAGGAAGTCGGTCCTCGCATATGGGACTCCCTAGCTACAGGCTACCGAAATCTGTAAAAAGTCTCGGGTGACTAGAAAAGGTGAGCAGTAAGCAGCAGCAATGGAGTCCTAAGTTAACAGACTCTCAAACAACCCAAGTGTCCGGTGAGGAATCAGCATTCTAGTAGCCTGAACATTTCAGACCATGCTGTTGTAGGTTTCAGTCTTCTGCCTCTGTGTCAGCCCACAGCTAGGCCCCCTTGGCACTTTTATAAGAATCTTTTTATGGAAAAAATAATGCACATTATTGTAGAATTCTTTGAAAGAAATGACAAGGATCAGATAAATTCTAATATGGGAAGCTTTTAAAGTAACTTTGAAGGATAAGGTTATTAGTTATGTGTTATGGCTGCATAAGAGAGAGAGAAAAAGCAGCAATGTTGGAAAAGGACATCAAGGAGCTTGAGGTTACTCACGTAAGAGCTAATAACAGAGCAGCTTATCAACAGTTAATAAAGGCAAGGTATGATTTTAATCGGGTCCTGATGCATAAGGCTGAGCATGAAATATTTATTCAAAAGACCGGGTATTATGCAGATGGTAATAAATCAGGTAAACTCTTGGAACAGTTGTTGAAAGTGCAAAAATCGAAAAATTTCATAACATCCTTGCAGGATACATGCTCAAATATATTTACCAAAACTGAGGATATATCTAGACTTTGTTTCATATTACAAAGATTTATTTTATTCTGCAGTTTTGACAGCGGGCTGGGTGAGTTCCTATCTATACTAAATCAACCTAAACTGTCCCAGCTTGGTGCCCTTATTTGTGTTGGAGAGATCTTGGAGGCAATTATAGGGCTATCCACGAATAAAACCTCTGGCCCAGATGGATACACAACTGAATTTTTCAAGCAGTTCTCTGCTGTATTGGCTCCAAAACTGCAACTTCTATATCGTTGCTTGTACTTGCATCCGTAGTTAATGTCCAATTTCTCAGAGGCTCATGTTGTACTATTGCCCAAGCCAGATCATGATCAAAAACTAGTAGGAAATTACCATCACTCCTTAATGTATGTTACAGAATTTTAGCAAAGATATTAGCAGCTAGACTAAGGAAAGTGTTAGATACACTAATAGGGAAGCACAAACAGGGTTTATGAAAGGTAGATATATAGGAGACAGCACTCAGCTGTTTCATAATCTGCTAAGGATGGCAAAACATAACAATAATCCTGTAGTGGCTTTGTGGATGCAGGGAAAGCATTTAATAGGATTGAGTGGTCGTACCTCTTCCGAGTCTTAGAGTGGTTCGAATGTAGAGGCAACTTTATTAGATGGGTTAAGATCTTGTATATGTCGCCCAAGTTCAAGGATAGTAGTAAACGGGGTTGTCTCGGATATTATTTTACTTCGTTGAGGAATAAAGCAAGGTTGCCCGTTTTCGCCTTTGCTATTTAACCTTAAGCTGGAGCCGCTTCTTCTTAATATTAAAAGGGATGAGAATATAATGGCTATAGGAGGACTTGAAAGAAATTGGAAATTTGTTGCTTACACAGATGACATTTTGCTGTTTCTAACAAATCCGGCTCCCTCAATTAGAGCTCTCCTAAATGTGTTTGAAAAGTTCTCAAATGTTTCAGGTTTTAGGGTCAATTGGTCCAAGTCAGAACTTCTGCCAATGAATGATGATGTGACGCAGGAAGAATTGGAGTTTTTTTCCATTAAGTGGTCGCCTGAAAAAGTATCTGGGAGTACATTTTCTCCCATGTTCCGGTGATAATGCTTGTGTAGAATTGTAGTGCTATATTGGCGGAGATTGAGGCAGCAATCCAAGGGAGCAATACAGTATAGGAGGTGAAGTACTTTTGTCCACTAAAGAAGAGCGGGACCTAGGTGTGGTTGTGTCTGATGATCTTAAAGTAGCTAAACAGGTAGAAAAGGCGACGGCAAAAGCTAGAAGGATGCTTGGGTGCATACGGAGAGGAATGGCTAGCAGAAAAAAGGAGGTGATAATGCCTCTGTATAAGTCTTTGGTGCGACCTCATTTGGAGTATAGTGTGCAATTCTGGAGACCACACCTTCAAAAGGATGTGAACAGGATGGAGTCTGTGCAGAGGGTGGCTACTAAAATGATTAGTGGTCTTCATTATAAAGCATATGAGGACAGACTTAAGGATCTTAATATGTACACCTTAGAGGAAAGGCGGGATAGAGGTGATATGATTGAGATGTTTAAATACCTCCGTGGCATAAATGTTCAGGGAGAGAGCCTCTTTCAATTGAAAGCGAGTTCTGCTACGAGGGGACATGGGATGAGGGTGAAGGGAGATAGATTCAGGAGTGATATGCGGAAATATTTCTTTACGGAAAGAGTAGTGGATCCATGGAATAGTCTCCCAGTGGAGGTGGTAGAGATGAGGACAGTAACTGAATTCAAAAAAGCATGGGACCAACACAGAGGATCTCTAAAGGTAAAAAGTGGACTGTTGTAGTTGTTGATATGGAAGGACAGACTAGATAGGCCATGTGGTCTTTTTCTGTCGTCATGTTCCTATGTTTCTACAGCGCTGGTCTCCTTTACACCTGTCGTGGTGGGGGAGACTTGATACCATAAAAATAATGATTCTGCCTATAATGATTTACAAGTTAGGAATGCTCCCTGGCTATTGTAAAGCACATTTTTACACAAAGTTGGATAAAATGTTATCAAAGTTTTTGTGGAAAAATAAAAGACCAAGAATATGTCTTACCAAACTTAAGTTGCCAAGGAAAAGAGGCTAAACAGGTAGAAAAGCATATTGAAATCTCCTATCAGTAGCACTTCGGTTTTATGGCAATACCGTGTATGTCTTCTATTAAATTTCTGTTCATTTCTTCTTCTTGTGAAAGAGATCTGCATATCACACCAATCCAAATAGATTTCCTGTTCCCTCTTTCTAGTTTAACCAACAGTGCCTACTCCGCTTCCTTTTAAGCCCTGTAATTCAATAGCTTTAATAATATTTGTTTTACATATAGTGCCACTCCTCCTCCCCTTTTTCCTCCCCTGTGTTTCCTGAATATAAAGTTTAGCCTGGTATAATTACATCCCAGTCATTGTTGTTCATGAACTATATCTCCGTAACCACCATTGAATCCATGTCAGCCTCTTTCATTAAAGCCTCAACATCTGGGATCTTATTCCCCATACTACCGGCATTTATGCACACCACTTTCCAGATGTTGCCTCTTTTACCTATTTCTACAGAAGTATAATGTTTTACTTACCTGAGGGCTTTCTTCATCCATCACCATCAAATCTAGTTTAAAGCCGCCTTCAGTAGGTTAGCCAGTCTTCTGCAGAAGACACTTTGACTCTTCTTGGATAGTTGGATGCCATCTCTGCTCTGAAGCCCTTGGAAAATCACCTCATGGTCCAGGAAACCAAATTGCTCTCGATGACACCATCCATGCAGCCATGCATTCATCTCCAGAATATGAGCTTCTCTGCCTCAGCCTTTACCCGCAACAGGGAGGATTGATGAGAACACCATCTGCTCACCTATCTGCTTCACCCTTTGTCCCCGAACCATGAAGTCACTCATGACATGCTCAGAAGGATACCTAGTAGTTTCATTTGTGCTGACATAGATGAACAATATCAGATAATAATCAGTACGCTTGATGAGTCTCAGCATCTCTGATTTTGACACCTGGCAGACAGCACATCTCCATGGACATCAAGTCTAGTCGGCAGATGGACGCCTCAGTACCCCACAGAAGAAAGTCAACGACCACCACTTTTCGCTTCCTTGTGATCATTGATTCAGAAACATTGTGATGCCTGAGCCCTGGTTCTTCCTTTTCCTGGGGTGCTTTCACGTCCTCCACTTCCAGGGCTGCATATTAGTTCTTCAATTCAAGGGCTGGAGGAATTGGATTATCGGTTCTGCAGGCTCTGGTGACTCGTGCCCAACTCTCTTCATTCTGTACATACCATCCTCACCTTTGTCGGAGAGCTTGGATGCTTAAGAAGCATCTTATCATTGTACTTCTCGCTGCCTTCTCAGCCTTGCCACCTCTTCTCTGAGCTCTCCCACTTATTTTATGAGTGCTTCAGCTTGCAGGCATTTTACACATGGAACCGGTCCCTCGACTGGCATTGAGCTTTCTGTCTAGACAGAGGCAGAAGCTGTAATGGGAGCAACAGCTTTGGCAATACGATTTTTCCCAACCATCGTTCAGTTGGTGGAGCTTTGGTACCTGATGAAGTAAACAGGAGAGACTGGATGGATATGCAGATGAGTCTTCCTGTCCTCTGCTGCTGGAGAGAGTGGGGTCTCCAGCAGTTGTTGCCTGGTTGATTCACGGTGACCTCTGGAGTCCTCTGCTGGGGTAGATATGCAGATGAGTCTTCCGGTCCACCTAGTTGATCCAGGTCTTGGGAGTCTAAGCCTCAACAACTGCCTAAGTAGCTGAAGGGCTCCTTTCAGAGGTCATTGTCTAGATCAGAGGTCTCAAACTCCAGTCCTGGAGGGCCGCAAACCAGTCAGGTTTTCAGGGTATCCATAATGAATATGCATGAGACATATTTGCATACAATGGGGCCCGTGCATGTAAATATATCTCATGCATATTCATTAGGGATACCCTGAAAACCTGACTGGTTTATGGCCCTCCAGGACTGGAGTTTGAGACCCCTGGTCTAGATCCTCATTTCAGGACTCTAGCAGATACCCTGTGCGAAAGCAGGCAGGCAAATCTCAGCCCTTTTGGGGAGGGAGAGCATGTAAATCCAGTGATTATTCTTCATCTGGAATGGGGGCCGCCTTCTCCATTTAGTAATGGGCGGTGGGCCCATTCCAAGCCGCCTCCAGTAGAGATGTTCTTATCTCCTTTATCCGACGTGGGCTTGTATTACTACAGATCATTGGAATTTGGACATTGTCCAACATGGTTACATTCTGGCATGCATCAAATCTGTCACCTTCGTGGTCTCTCCGTGTGGCTCTCTGTTCAGGAGAGCAGTCATCAAGGCCATTCTGGACTTACTTCTTCAACTTCAGGTCATTGTGTCAGTGTCGGTGTCCCCCTTCGAACAGGACAAGGGCGGTACTCCATTTATTTTGTGGGCTCAAGGACAGCTCCTTGCGGCCAATTCTTGATCTCAAGGTGATTAAGGCTTACCTGCAGGTTCCTCATTTTTGCAGGGCAACCTCTGGTCCGTTTCCAGGCAATCAGGACATGTCTTCCTCTCACTTGGTTAAGCTGTAGCTTTGGTACTTTCCACTTGTCTGGATTGGTCTAGCAGGATGAACTGGGAGATGAAATTTTAGTTAACTGATAGAAACGTGATGGCAGAAAAAGAGCACATGGCCTATCTATTCTGCCCTTCCATATCAACTACAATAATCCGCTTTACCTTTAGAGATCATCTGTGTTTATCCCATGTTTTTTTGAATTCAGACACTGCCCTTGTATCCACCACTTCCACTGGGAAACTATTCCATGCATCTACCACTCTTTTCGTAAAGAAATATTTCAGCACATTACTCCTGAGCCTATTCCCTTTCACTCTCATGCTATGTCCCCTTGTAGCAGAGATTGCCTTCAATTGAAAGAGACAACCTTGTGCATTTGTGCCACGGAGGTATTTAAATGTCTCTATCATATCGCCCCATCCCGCCTTTCCTCTAAAGTTTACATATTAAGATATTTGTCCTCATATGCATCGTAATGAAGATCATTAACCATCTTAGTAGCCACCTCTGCACCGACTCCACCCTGCTTATATCCTTTTGAAGGTGCAGTCTCCAGAATTACACACAATATTCTAAATGCAGTTGCACCAGAGACTTATACAGATGCATTATCACCTTCTTTTTTTCTGCTGGCCATTCCTCTCCCTATACACCCAAGCATCCTTCTGGCTTTTACAGTTGCCTTTTCTACCTGTTTAGCTACTTTAAGATTGTCAGACACAATTATGCCCAGGTTCCGCTCCTCGTTTGTGGAAAGAAATACCTTACTCCCTACACTGTACCACTTCTTTCGATTTTTGCATCCCATATGCATGACCCTGCGTTTTTTAGCATTAAATTTCAGCTGCCAAATTCTAGACCATTCTTCCTAGAATCCTGCTAGATCAGTCCAGGGCTAGCCTGTGGGAGTTTGCTGCTGCTTCTCATGAGTATCATTCTATCTGTTCTTCTATAGTTGGCAGGCATTTGCCCTTTCATTCTGAGTGTTGGAGTTTAGCCCTTCTGAGGTGAATTTCTTTGGTGATGGTTAGTATTGTGGGGTTGCAGTTCAGAGGCTTGTCATGTTAATACTGAATGGTGGCCCTAGTTGCACCAACTCATATAACTGTGGTGATGTCACTGGAAGTTTCTAGTCTTCTCTGTCTCCATCAGCTGCTGGCAAGGGGACATAACCCACTTGTTTGGACTAGTCGACTAGGATTCTAGGAAAGGAAATTATCAGGTAAAAAATTTTCACTTTAGAAGATGGGTGAAGGGATATGATAGTGATATATTCACATAGCTCTACAGTGTAAGTAATATAAAAAAGCAAATATTGCTCAGAATAAAAAAATGTTAGAACAAGAATTTATGAGAATAGACTCAGACTGTAGAAGAGAGCAACATTAGAAAATATTTCTTTATCGCAAGGGTGGTGAATGCATGAAACAACCTTTCCTGTGGAAGCCAAAGCAGTAACAGAATTTGAGGAGAAATGAGATAAGCACAGAGGGGAAATGAAGGGAAAGCCAGAAATCAGTTGTAGTTTATTAGAATCTTAAAGGAAGCGAGTTGGACAGGCCAAATGAGTCTCCCAGTCTTCGTCTACTGATACATTCCGAGCCAGGCACTATTGCTACTGCCAGATTCTGTGTTAGACCACAGTGAGAGCGTGATTGTGTTTGATCACACAGAGAAATAATGAGAGGGGGTGATTTGAACTTGTTTGACTTCTTGCTTTATAGTTCACTGTTCTGATCACTAGATGATAGATGTGCCTGTACACATAATGGTGGTGGTGGTGGAATTTTTTAATGAAATGTTTTGATAATAAGAACATAAAATAGCCATACTAGGCCAGACCAAACGTCCATCAAGCCCAGTGTCCTGTTTCCAACAGTGGGCAATCCAGACCACAAGTACCTGTCAGGTTCCCAGAAGGTATCCTAGGGTTAAGCAGTAGATTTCCCCAGTCCACTTTAGTAATGCTTTATGGACTTTTCCTCCAGGAACTTGTCCAAACCTCTCTTAAATCCATATATACTAACAGCTTTTACTATATCCTGCGGCAACAAATTCCAGAGTTTGATTACACATTGAGTGAAAAAATATTTTCTCTGATTAGTCTTAAATGTGCTACGTTGTAGCTTCATTACGTGTCCCCTAGTCTTTCTACTACTTGGAGTAAATAACTGATCTACGTTGACCTGTTCCACTCCACTCATCATTTTATAGACCTCTATCATATCTCCCCTCGGCTGTCTGTTTTCCAAGCTGAAGAGCCCTAACCTTTTAAGCCTCCCCTCATAGGGATATCCTTCCATCCCCATTATGATTTTGGTGGCACTTCTCTATACCTTTTCTAATTCTGCTATATCCTTTTTCTGATATGGAGACCAGAATTGCACATAATATTCAAGGTGTGGTCGCACCATGGAGTGATACAGAGGCATTATAACATCCGTGGTTTTATTCTCCATTCCTTTCCTTACGATTCCTAGCATTCTATTTGCTCTCTTGGCTATTGCTGCACAATAGAAATAATGTACATATTGTGGTTGGCTTATTCTGTACTACCAAAATTATTCATCCTATTAATTAGAGGAAAGACTTGCTGTTATATCAAACGTCTGAATTTTAAGTGATAATACAAAATTTATCTTCCTTAGATGGAACCCAGAAACCTGGCAATAGTGTTCGGCCCAACCCTTGTGAGAACATCTGAAGACAACATGACCCACATGGTTACTCACATGCCAGACCAGTATAAAATAGTGGAAACACTTATCCAACATGTAAGTCAATCAGTTCTTTTTAAGGGAATATTACAAACATGGTGCTTTTTGGAGCCTCTTGTTTCTAGACTTTAAATCTGTTTTCTATATCTTGGTCTTTTCTCACCTAACATTTTTTCATATTAGCGATTTTTCAGTTGTGTTTTGTTTTGTTTTTTTTATTTCAGCATGACTGGTTTTTCACAGACGAAGGTGCTGAAGAACCAGTTGTAAGTATTGTTTCCAGTTTATAAGCATATTGAAGACATGCTTATATTCTAAATTAAATTTGTTTGGAGGCCACCATCCAAAAAAATCAATTACAGTTCTGACAATCTCTCTATCTCAATTATTCAGTAAAATTGTGCGGCACTGAAAATATTGGCAATGGTTAGTGCCTGTTGTCTGTTTTAATTGTGAAGTCATGTGGAAAATTGAGAGGACAAAATGTCATTAGGTGTGTAATAGCACCTAGTAGATGCTTGTGATTCATAGTGAACTGCTTATGGAAAGATGATGAAGAGATCTTTGTTTATTAACTGTAGACAGCTGTTCAGGAGGAAAACACTGTAGAATCTCAGCCAGTGCCAAACATAGATCATTTACTCACCAACATTGGAAGAACTGGAGTGTCTCCTGGAGACGTATCAGGTAACTCTTGTCTGGACAGTGTTAGTCTGAAGTCCTGATTAACCTGTCCAGTATCCCTTCTTAAACCATACTATGAGCTCATGGATCTCGGTTCCATGAACAGATTTCCTATTATTAAACTAGTTTTCTCTCTCTCTCTCTTTTTCTCTCTCTCTTTTTGGTTGATCTGAGTGTACTGACGTACATTACTTGGGTACAAAAGCATGCACACCACCATTCCTTTCATTCACATAGTCATCACAAGGTAAAACAGATTTGTTCCGCTGTTTATGTGGTTGCTGTGATGGCAGAAAATTTTATACCTACAGAAAACATGGTCACTCAAAGTTTAAAAAAAATGCTTATAGACATTTCTGTGGTGATAAGCCTAATGCGAATTATGCACGATGTTTTCATAAGCAAAATATATAAGTATGCGTGCATTAAAGTTAATCTTTCCTCCATGTTTTCACACTTGCCAGCCCGTTTGATGAAGTGGTAGGTTTGCAGGCATCAGTTTCCCATAGAATTTCCCTGTTTATCAATTGCTGCCCTAACCCAGCATGTGTGCCTGGCAATTGTTATCCCTTTGTCTCTACTTCTTGTTTTAGCTTTAAAGGGTGTTTTTTTTAAATCACACTTATTGATACAAGCCCTCTTTACTGATGTTGAAACAGGAGAAATGGGAGGAGTCTATCACACGGTGATGTCACTAATGGACTCTGTGATGTCACTAATGGACAGCTGGAACTGTAGGAAGAAGGAGGACTGTTGTCCACATTGTAGCTGCCTTGTCTGCAGAAACCCCCGTTTCTTGTAAATGCAAAAAATAGATGATCTGTGCTGTAAATTTTCTGTTAAGAGTATTTTAAACAGATCAATGCTACTTTCTTAAAGTCTTTCTGCTGTTTCTTGTTATTTCTGAAGCAGACCCTGAGGAGAAATAGCATGGTATGGTCTACCAGTCTTTCTAGTCATAAAACATTAGCTATGTGTCAAAGGGGTGTGGCATGGGGCTCAGCTTTATAGTTACAGGAAAATACTGTTTGAAAACATAATGTCAAAGAGAACATTCTTCCAGTATTTTGCTAGCCCCTTTCTGCCCTCTTTATACCTGTACAGTCTCAGTTTTTTGCCCCACAATAAAGCTCTGGTGTCCATTTTCATTTCATAACGCTTGCTTAGAGAATAGCAAAGCTAGTAGCTTTTGAAATGTAACCAATGAAAAATAGCCCTGATTTTTGATGATACATAGGTTAAAGAATAATGGAGGCCATTTTAACCTTTAAAATTTAAGCAAGATGCATAGCATAGGTGTATTAACTGGTTGACTAAGTAGTCGTTTGAACAGGGTACTGGCAGCCCCTGATGAGCCCAGACATCTTTACATCTCGATTGTGAGACCGTTTAGGGTGATTTAGAATGTGTCTGGCACAACAGAAAGTTCCTATGCTTGAATTATTCCCAGTGCAGATGACATGCAGCGCTTGCCCATAACTTAGACTCTTGCATGTTTCCACCATGGTATGTGCATTTAATGACATTGCACAGCATAAAAACGGGGTGAGTGTGGGACCTGTTAAGCAATGACACATTTTCTTCAAATAAACTGGAATTTAGGACCGGCTATGCTAAGACACTGTTCCCACACCTTGTGAAATGTCGTTTTCGTTTTTGTGAAAACCATTATGTGAAGATGTTTGCACGCTGGTTTAAAGAAAATAAAAATAAATAAACTGCTTTGCATGTGTTAGCATTGCAGAAACTCATTACTAATGAAATTTGCATTAACGTTCATGCATAGCGAACTATCTGCAAATGTTTACAGTGAGGGCAAGCCTAGCTTTGTGAAAAATTTTAAAAAGGTTTTGCAAGTAGGGCCTATGTGCAAAAACGTGCAAAAGCCTGAAATGCTGATGTGTTTGCGCATTTCCTGTATTTTGCATGTTTTTAGGTACTTGGGTTCCTCTGAAATCAATCACCATTCAACCTCTTAAGCCTGACACGACTACGGCTGTGTCCAAATTTGAGCTAGGCTAGCTAACCAAACTTCCGAACTATCTTATAAGCCAGTGCAAAGTCCAGGGCAGCATACTTAGACGACAATGAAACAACTCTAAACTGCTATTTTGCAAGATATCTATTTAAAAAGGAATAATAAACCTCAGTATTTCTGTTTTTATTTAGAAGAACAGGGTTCCTTTGCCATTCCTCTCATTGAGCTGGTTCTGCCTACAATTCACAGCATCCTTTCATGGCGGTGGCTTTCTGTGGTACAGCTTTGCATCTTTGTGAGCTCTGACTCTCCACTCTGTTTTGTTCTGCTTTTCACATTCTCCTGTGCCTGTCTCTTCCACAAGTTTAGCATTATCTGTTCTGCAGTTGCTGCTAAATATTGAACATTAACCATGTTACCTTTATTCAATTCCCTACAGATTCAGCTACTAGTGATTCAGCCAAATCTAAGGTAAATATGCTCCAAGCAAAAGAATAATGTACAGGCTGCTTGTTTTTGGTTACTATGAAAATGATTTTCATTATGAGTAGTATGTTTGTGATAGCTAAGGCTGGTTTTGGAAACTAAGGACAAGCCCAGTGGAGGTGGTAGAGATGAGGACAGTAACTGAATTCAAAAAAGCATGGGACCAACACAGAGGATCTCTAAAGGTAAAAAGTGGACTGTTGTAGTTGTTATGGAAGGACAGACTAGATGGGCCATGTGGTCTTTTTCTGTCATTATGTTTCTATGTAAACAGGGGATGACGTTGTAGAGATAATGAATAAACAGAATGGTCCGTGCTCCCAACATAGGGAAGCTTCAGTGGAGCCACACCAGCTTAACCAGAATGTCATTAAAAGGAGTATAGTAACGCATCAGAAATAAATGTGTAGCACACCTGAAATTTGCAGTTATCTGGGAATTAAACTGCTCTGATACTGGGGCTCCTGTCAGTCACTTTCAGAAGTACCATACAGATGGCTGCAGAAAAAAAGCTTCAATCATTTGCTCGCTTGTAGTAGCGAAAGATAGTGAATGTGCCGAATTTTAACTATTGCTAGTGAAATAATAAACTTGTAACCTTTTCTAAGGTGGTAGTAATAAATAAATAAAAACTCTACCCCAGCACTGCCATGTTTTGAGCTACCTGCTACTAAACGTGGACATGCGATGAGGCCTGAATGGTGCGCCTAAATGATATTTTCACGAGATATTGGCAGACCTACAAAAAGTTATAATTATGAGTAGATTTGTTTCTACAGTACATTTTTGTGATACTTTTTACTGCTGGTCTTTCAACTCTATGCCATATAATTTTATCAATTGAAGTTGAAATGTATTTTATTTCTGCTGCATTAAAATGAAGGCAATGAGTGGATGTGCTCATGGATTACTCAAGGCAACAGCAATTTATCTCCGGAGGGTGATATACTGCAAGGATTTTGTCCCCCATTTTGTGCTTGAGAAAAAGGGTTAGGGCCCAATAGTCAGCGGTGGCAGCTAGTGCAAATAGAGCACTTAGCTGTCGCTACTGAAGAGTTAACCCGGATGTTCGGTGCTGAGACTATATCTGACCACCAGCAATGAAATATCTGGGTCTGCCATACAGCATGGCACGGAAGCTAACCAGGAAGCTGCCTGGGTAGCTTTGGTGGCAATCGTTAGGGCAGCTTTTGCTGTGTCTAACTTTCGCTGCTGAGGGATAACCGGGCAGCAGCTGATTCTCCAAGAACAAGCAGGAATCAGCTCTCACATATGGTTGATGTTGGTGCCGACGGAGCCCACAAGGTAGCTTCTCCCCAGCTTTCAAAGAAAGCCTTTGGGAGATGCACCACGCATGTGTGCTCCCCTTTCCGCCCAAGAGTGCCATCTTGCCTCAGTCTCCTTTGTTTCTGCAGAGCCCACCAGATGTGTGTCTGTTTTCCCTGGAAAAAGTATTAGTTTTTCTCTTGATTTTTCTTTCTCCAGTCACATACTGGTTCCCTTTCCCGCCCCTGAGCTCGCTTGCCTCGGCATTGCGTCTCAGGTCTTTTTCTTTTTCCTTCAAGAGCTTCTTGACCGGCTTGGTGCCTTTTTTTTCTCTGGCTGGGCCTGAGGTCTTCGACCTCACAGGGACTACCTTCCTACCTTCCTTGGCCAGTGGCTTTAAAAATTGTGACCAATGCGCCCACACCATGTTGTGCACCAGTCCACATGACTGCTCTCTCCGATGCCTGGGGCCAGACCCATGACCCCCTTGGACTGCAGTTTCTGCGAGAAGATGACCTCCAAGGCCATCAGGAGCCGTCAGCAGCAGCAGAAGTCCTCCTTCTACAAGGTGGACTCTGCACCAGAGTAACTGGCAACGCCACACTCCAGGGCCCCCTCCGGAACCCCGGGAAGACCGTGCTGCCTCGGAACCCCAAGGGCACGAGTCCTCCAGCTGGACCCTGGAGAAAGAACCCAAGAAGAGCCAGAATACCTTGAAGACCACTTCGGTGGATGAGCCTGGGAATGTGGGCAAGTCCCCTGGGCCCGCAGTCCCCATCGCGACTCTGAGGGGAAGAAGCGGGAGCGGCCAATCAAAATACCCCGATGGGAATCGTCAGCAACTGGCCTCGGACCCCTGAGGCCATCATGTTCAAGGACTCCCCCTCAACTGAGCTGGAATTGGGCCCGAATCCCTCAGCACCTGTGCCAAAGGCTGCAGAGCTATCTGGCCTCGAGACCAGGATGGCAGCCTTGGTGCGCAGTTTATCTGCCCTCATGACTCAGCAGCAGGCTCTCATGCCCGGCTCTGCAGGGTCAGCACTCCTAAATACCAGGCCCTCGACCTCAAGGAATTCCCCGGAAGTCGAGCCAATTGTAGAGCGCCACCAGCCTCAAGAGATCCCTCAGCATCGGTCCCGGTCCTCGGGGCCAAGGTCATCCCTGATGAGTGCCTGCAACTCAGTTCTTCGGGTCTCCAGGGGCCGTTTGACTCGGGGCCTGACCACAGACTCTGGATCACCCCCGACTCCTCCACAGACTACGAGTTGGACTGGGAGACAGAGGACAACGAATCGCCAGGTACCTGTCATCACCAGGACGTGCCCTCCGACCTGTCTCCCACCGAGACCCGGCAGAGATCTCCGCCCGAGGACACAGCTTTCCTCGACTTCTTGCGGGACATGGCCAAGACACTGGCCTTCAAGACCGAGTGTGAGCAAGACCCTCAGACTGAGGAACTAGAGATCCTCCAGTTTGAGGCCCCTCCAAAGGTGGCAATCACAGTGCCCATCCCCCTGATCCGGGAATGGCTGTTCCTCTGCATGTGGGAGACCCCTGCATCAGTGCCTATAGTGGGCAAATGGCTGGACTCGATGTACTGGGTCCGCCAGAGCCATGGCTTCCAAAAAGCGCAGCTGCCACACAACTCCATGGTGGTGAAGTCGGCCATGCGTTGCCTTAAGAGCCAGAAGACTCCCTTGTTGGTGCCCTTGTGTAGGGATGCCCACGCCTTGGACGCCCTGGGCAAAAAGTGCTACCAGTGCTCAAAGCTCATTGGCTGAATCCAGGCATACTAGCTGTACATGGGCATGTACTGGAGGGACCTGGCAAAGCAGCTCGCTGGGTTCTTGACTGGCATCTCCAAGGAACCCCTCCAGCAGTTCCGGACCCTGGTCTCGGGTATTAGAGTGTGCTCCAAGTTCATGATTTGGGCAGCCTATGACTTCTTTGAGTTGGTGGCTAGAGTAGCTGCGTCGGGCATCGGTGCCAGATGCCAGAACCTGACTACAGTCCTCTGACCTGGAACAGTGGGTTCAGGACTAATTGGTCAATGTTCCTTGCCAGGGAGAAAATCTCTTCAGCAAACCCATGACTGATAAGGCTGCAAAGTTGGAGTCCGAGTTCCTGATGAGGTTCAGACTCTCCAAGAAGACAGCTGACCCTTCCCAATGGAAGCCTTCAGGTAAAAAGTCCTTCTACCTGAAGATGAGGAAGGTTTATGGAAACTACTCTCAGTACCAGGCCTTCTCAGCGCCCCAACAGGCCAAGGGACAAGGGCATGGCCCTCATAAGCCTAAGGCTTCCTAACCCCAGGCAATGGCTCCGGCCTAATCTAATGAGGGTTTTTGACTACTTGGGCATTGCAGGTGGTGAAGGAGGGTTACTTCCTCTATGTGGTGCCCCCTCTATTTTTTCTGGGAGAGGCCCCCAAAACTCCGCTCCACCAGACCTCACTACTGCAGGAGCTTGCAGGCCTTCTCAAGGACAGGGCAGTGGAACCTGTGCCCACACACGTCAAGGACCAAGGGGTTCTACTCCCGGTACTTTCTCGTACCCAAGAGGACAAGAGGCTTCTCGCCCATTTTGGACCTGAGGGATCTAACCAGGTTCCTGATAAAAGGAGAAGTTCAGAATGCTCTCCCTTGGAATACTGCTGTCATACCTCTAGCTGGGAGAATGGCTATGCTCTTTGGACCTAAAGGATACATACACACACATCCTCATCCATTCCAACCAAAGGAAATACCTCAGTGACGCTACCAGTACAGGGTACTACCCTTCGGCTGGCTCCGCACCCAAGGATGTTCACCAAGTGCCTGACAGTAGTCGTGGCCTACCTTCATCGCCAGGGGGCCTTCATCTTGCCCTACCTGGATGACTGGCTCATAAGAGGCCGCACTGCTGCAGAGGTGCAATATGCATTGGTGCGCAGCATCCTCATCCTGCAGCATTTGGGGTTTGTAATAAACCCAAAATCCCATCTCCTCCTGACGCAGTGTCTGGAGTTTATAGGGGCAAGGCTGGATACCATTCAGACCAAAGCCTTTCTCCCTCAGGACAGGGCCGATCGCCTCAGGGCGATGACTGCTGCAATGCAGCGCCAGCACACAGTGCCTGCATGCCCACCTGACTCCTGCTCCGCCTGTTGGGTCATATGGCATCCACAGTTCGCTACCCCAGACACTCACCTACACATGAGGGTGGCTCAATGGGACCTCCGCTCCCAGTGGATCCAAGCCACAGGCCGACTGTGGGACAGGGTGGTGGTGACGTGTTAACTGGCCAGCGCTGTCATCTGGTGGCAAGCCCCCCAGTACCTCCTAACTACGGATGCCTTCCTCTTAGGCCTGGGAGCCCACTTCGATGGCCTCTGCTCTCAGGGCAGCCTATCGCAGATGGACAGCCTGCAGCAGATCAACCTCTTGGAGCTTCGGGCCATATCCTTGGACCTCCACGACTTCCATCACCACCTGCAGTACCATTCAGTGCTGGTCCAAACGGACAATCAAGTGGTGGCAATCTGTGTCAACAAGCGGAGGGCACGGGGTCATACACCCTCTACCAAGAGGCAGTAGCTCTCTACTCATATGCAAACTGCCACAGGATGCTCTTACAAGTGGTGTATTTGCTGGGCCAGGACAATGCCATGGCGGACAGGCTGAGCAGGGTCCTCCAGCTGTACGAGTGGCGGATCGATACCAGAGTTGTCTACCAGCTCTTCCAACTCTGGGGGGGACTCCACGGATGGACCTTTTTGCCAGTCCAGCCAATGCCCAGCTGCCCCACTTCTGCTTCAGGTAGCAGTGGACACATTCCCCATTCTGTGGCTGGAGGGCCTTCTCTACGCCTTTCCGCCCACACTGCTGATTGCCAAGGCCTTGTTCAAGGCTCAACATGACAGGGCATCACTGATACTAGTAGCCCCTCAGTGATCCAGGCAACCGTGGTTCCCACTGCTCCTTTGCTTATCCACGGCTCCCCTGGTCCCCCTGGGGAGTGCCCTGGGGCTGCTGTCACAGGAGGAGGGCTCCCTCCTATACTCCAACTTAGGGTCTTTGATGCTAATGGCCTGGCTGCTGAAAGGGTAGCCTTGGCCCCGTTTAACCTTTCAGGAGAGGTGGAGGAGTCCTCCTGTCGGACCGCCACAAGGCGAGCTTATGCCTTCAAATGATGCAGTTCTCACTATGGTGCGCGTAGCAACTGGTCAACCCATTCTCGTGCTCCATGCAGTTTGTGCTGCAATATTTGTTTCATCTATCTCCGGCAGAACTGAAGTCCAACTCTGTTCAGGTCCTCCTGAGTGCGCTTGCAGCGCACCACCACCTTATCGAGGGCAAGTCCCTCTCTGTCCAACTTCTCATGACCCACTTCCTGCAGGGTCTCTTGTCCAAGCCTCCTGTCCATCCACCGGCAGCAGAGTGGGACCTCAACGTGGTTCTGTTGCAACTCAGTGGCCACCATTTGAGCCCCTGGCTGCCTGCCACCTATGGTACCTCTCCTGGAAGGTCGTGCTCTTTGTGGCTCTCACGTTGGCTCACAGGGTCAGTGAGCTCCAGGCATTGGTGGCGGAACCACCCTACATGAGATTCTATAAGAACAGGGTCGTGCTCCGAACGCATCCCAAGTTCCTTTCCAAGGTGGTGTCCTCTTTCCACCTCAATCAGGAGGTGGTACTCCTCACCTTTTTTCCACAGCCTCATGCCAGCAGGGCAGAGACCGTCCTTTATTTCTGAATTGTAAGGGTGCCCTGTCCTCCTACCTCCAACATACCCAGGGCCACCGCAAATCCTCACAGCTTTTCATCTCCTATGACTCCAGTCAGCTGGGGGCAGCAGTGACCAAACGTACTCTGTCCACCTGGATGGTGGACTGCATTGCCCTTGCCTACAGGCATGCTCTGCTCTTGCTGGAGCACCGGGTCATGGCGCACAGCATCAGGGCCATGGTGGCATCCGTGGCAAACCTGTGGTTCTGTTCCTCTGTCAGAAATCTACTGGGTTGCCACCTGGTCCTCAGTCCATTCCTTCACAGCTCATTACTGCCTGGAAAGGGAGTCCTTTAGGGAGAGCATCTATGGCCAGGCGGTACTCCGTCATCTATTCGGGATATAGGCAACTCCAGCCCTCCGTCCCTTGTGTGTTTAGGCTACTGCAGTGCTGGTTTCTCGCTGGACACTTGGGCCACTCGGGAGTCTGTCTTCTCAAATACTCATTGCTGCTGCTCAAGGCTCACCTTTTCCGGGTCACCCATGGCTTTTTACAGGTTTTTGGTAGCCTGTAGCTAGGGAGTCCTCAACCCTCCCTCCTCCCCGTGAAGTTGCTTTTTGTGTCATTTTTTGTCTTTGATCTATGCCATCTTACTGAGTCAAAATGGCACCCTTGAGTGGGAAGGGGACCATGCATGCGTGGTGCATCTCCCAAAGGCTTTCTTTGAAAGCTGGGGAGAAGCTACAGCATGTGCTCTGTCGACACTGATATCACCCATACGTGAGGACTGTTTCCTGATGTCCCCAGAGAACATCTGTTACAGGTGAGTAACTACGCTGTATCACTGCTGACCAATTATCCCCGAGTAACACCCCAGTGCTAACCATGTTGTATCGGGGCTTATAGCGGAGGTATCTGGGAATATTCAGCAGCACTGAGCGTGTTAGTGCTGCTGAATATCCCTTTTAGAGGCAGTTACATGGTTTTCTCCAGGAACAAGCAGGAAGTCAGTCCTCGCACATGGGTGATGTCGGCACCAATGGAGCCCCCACAGAAGCATCTCCCCAGCTTTGAGGAAAGCCTTTCGGAGATGCATCATGCATGCGTGGTCCCCTTTCCGTCCAAGAGTGCCATCTTGCCTCAGTCTCCTTTTTTCTGCGGAGCCCTCTGGATGTCTGTCCAGTTTCCCCCAGAAAGTGTGCTATTTTTTTATACGTTTGTCCGGTTTGTGTACCGGTTCCTTCCCACCCCTGAGCTAGCTCGCTTTAGCATCACTCCTTGAGTTCATTCCTTGTTGCCTTTTTTATCTTGAGGTTTCCCTCGACCAGCATTCGTGCCCGTTTTTGGCCAAAGGCCTCAGAACCCTGCTGGGTGGCAGGGGCCTCTTTTTTTTTACCAATGGCCTCCAGCGGCTTCAAGAAGTGAAGTTGGTGCAGCAAAATGATGTCCTTCACTGGTCCACATGACTGCTGCCTCTGGTTCCTCGTCCTGGAGCACAACGACTTTGACTGCAAACTTTGTAGAACCATGACCTCAACAGCCCTAAAGAGCCATCACCAGCAGCAGGAAAAATTCTTCCAAAAGTCTGACTCCGTGCTGGAGTCCCTCCAGTACCTCAGTGTTCCCCCGCCCAAGGATATTGCCTTCCTCAACTTTGTGCAGGATATGACTAAGGCTCTCATCATCGAGACAGAGGCTGAGGAAGACGCATGCATGAAGGAACTGGAGATACTCCAGTACGAGGCCCCCCCCCCTCCCCAAGGAAACCCTTACAGTACTGGTGTCTCCTATCCTCGAGCACCTCCTCCTCCGGATGTGGGAAACACTGGCATCTGTGCTCAATGTCAGCAGGTGACTCGACTCCATATACCGAGTACACCGAAGCCCTGGGTTCCAAAAGACCCATCTCCCCCACAGCTTGATGGTCATTGAGTCAGCCATGCGCAGGCTCAAGAGCCAAAAGACTCATTCCTTGGTGCTACCCAGCAGGGAAGCCCGGACCCTCGACACCCTCGGCCAGAAGTCCTTTCAGGGCTCAATGCTGACTTGCTGGATCCAGTCCTACCAGCTCTATATCCGCATGTACCTCAAGGAGCTGTTGAGGGAGCTCAGTAAATTTTCAGCAGGCCTCGATGGGGAACCCCTGCAGAGATTTAAGTCTCTGGCCTCGTCAGTCAAAGAGTGATCAAAGTTCTTGTCTCTAGCAGCCTATGATGGCTTTAAGTCTTCGGCCAGGGTGGCCACCATGGGCATTGGGGCCTGATGCCAAGCATGGCTTCAGTGGTCTGACCTAGAACAATGGGTTCAGGACAAACTTATTGATGTCCCCTGCATCGGCGAGAACCTCATCAGGAAACCCAATGCAGACAAAGCTGCAGAAATAGAGACCGAGTTCCTAATGAGAACCAGACTCTCGAAGACCTCTGTGCAGCCCTGTAAGATGGCCCTGGGAAAAAAGGGCTTCCATCACCGGCTACAGTACCATTCAGATCTGATCCAGACCGACAACAGGTTGCAATGTTCTACATCAGAGGTTCCCAACTCCAGTCCTGGAGGGCCAAACACCATTCAGGTTTTCAGGCTGTCCCTAATGAATATGCATGAGGTATATTGAGAATACAATGGGGGCAGTGCATGCAAATGCATCTCATGCATATTTATTAGGGATAGCCTGAAAACCTGAATGGTGTTTGGCCCTCCAGGACTGGAGTTGGGAACCTCTGTTCTACATGAACAAACAAGGGGGCACGGGGTCGTACTCTCTCTGCCAAGAGGCGGTAGCTCTCTGCTCCTATGTGACTCACAGTGGAATGCTCCTAAGAGCGGTCTTCCTCCTGGGCTAGGACAATGCCCCAGCAGACAGGCTGAGCAGAGTTCTCCAACTGCATGAGTGGCGTCTGGACCCCAGTGTGGTGGCCTGGCTGTTTCAACTCTGGGGTGTCCCCTTAGTGGACCTGTTCACCAGCCCAGATAATGCGCAGTTGCCCCAGTTCTACTCCCACCAGCCACATCCGTCCCGGGTGATGACAGAGGCTTTCCTCATCCCATGGATGGAAGGTCTCCTTGACATCTTCCCACTGACACCGTAGGTCACTAAGACCCTCTTCAAGGTCCAGCGCAACAGGGCGTCAGTAATTCTGATAGCGCCCCCCCCCCCCCGGTGGCCCAGGCAACCCTAGTACCCTGGTTCCTACTACTCTTTTCCCTGGCAGCGACATCACTGATTCCCCTGGGCTGAGCCCCAAGACTGCTCACACAGGAGCAGGGCTCTCTCCTGCACATCAACCTAGGGTCCCTGTCACTCACGGCTTGGCTGCTGAAAGGGTAGCTCTAGCCCCTTTCAACCTCCTACAGGATGTGGAAAGGTTCTTCTGGCGTCTCACAAGCCCTCCATGAGGAGGGCGTACACCTTTAAGTGGCATCTGTTCTCGGTATGGTCCATCAAAAGACGGGTGAACCCGTTCTCCTGCTCCGTACAGGTGGTACTCCAGTACCTGCTCCACCTGTTGCAGGTGGGACTAAAGTCCAACTCAGTGAAAATGCAAATGAGGGCTATTCACAGCATACCACCATTCCATCAAGGGCAAACTCTTCTTGGCTCAGCCTCTCATGTCCCAGTTCCTTTGGGGCCTCATGCTATCCAAACCCCCGGTCTGTCCGCTGGCGGCAGATTGGGATCTCAACGTGGTTCTCTCGCAGCTTATTAAGCTACCCTTCAAGCCCTGGGCTAATTGCCACCTTAGGTACCTTTCTTGGAATGTAGTCTTCCTTGTGGCACTCATGTCAGCGAGATCCAAGCTCTGATGGCAGAGCCCCCCTACACAAAATTCTACAAAAACAGGGTGGTGCTTCGCACACATCCCAAGTTTCTGACGAAGGTGGTGTCCCCCATTCCACCTCAGTCAGGTGGTGGTGCTTCCCAGGCACAGCAGAGACCATTCTCCATACTTTGTTTTGTAAAAGGGCCTTGTCCTTCTATTTACAATGGACCCAGGGCCACTGCAGAGCACCTCAGCTTTTCATTTCCTATGACCCCAGCCGACTGGGGCTGCTAGTGACTAAGCAAGCTCAGTCCACTTGGGTGGCAGACTGCATTACCTTTGAGTAGGCAGGGATCTCACCGGACTAGAGGGTCACAGTGCATCGCATCAGGGCTATGGCTACCGCTGTTGCAAACCTGCATTTTGTAACTGTGATGGAAATCTGCCGGGCTGCCACCTGTTCTTCGGTCCATACCTTCTGCCTGTAGCCTGTAGCTGGGGAGTCTCGTGTGAGGACTGATTCCTATTGTCCCCGGTGAACAACTGTTGTTGGTGATTAACTACGCTTACAGGTCTGTAATGCATATCTCCAGGAACAAGCAGGAATGTAGTCTTCACACATGGGTGACATCGGTACTGACTGAGCCCGCACGGGAATGCTTCCCAGCATCCAAATGGAAAGCGCTTGGGAGCACTCCACTGCATCTACGTGACTGCCTTCCCAATTCCCTCTCTTCAGTTCTTCGTTTTCCGCGGAGCCAGCAGAAAGCAAATCCTGTCACTGCAGAAAAAAACTTCTCTTTTTGTGGATATCATCTGCCTTCCCATCGATGCCGGCACCGTTAAAGGCACCACCATTTCCCTTATTCTATTCTTTTCTTCTTCTTTTAGTTTATTTAAAAAAAAAAAAAAACAGGCGTGTCAACACCCTTTCAGGCCTTAAGCCTACCATTGCCTTCCCATCCGTTGAAGGCAGCTAGTGGTTTCAAAAAATGTTCCAAGTGTACCAGCACCATTTCAGCAACTGACATACACGACTTGTATCTAAAATGCCTCGTCCCAGAACACCAGTTGGCAGACTGTCCCTTCTGTCAAAAGATGACTAAAAGAGGTCTACAGAACCCGGCCTCTAAATTTGGGACTCTCTTTGCTTCGGACTTGTTATCGTTGACGTCCACCTTGTTGAGGGCCTCATCCTCCTCCCATGGATTCCAAGTAGCTTTAAAGTCCAGGCACAAGTCCGCATCAAAGTCGGACAAAACCTCCAGAGGTAGATCTCGCTCAAAGCATTGAGATCCCTCAGGTGTTAACTCGGAGGTGGATCAGCCTGCCAAACAGCCCCGGCGGAGAGCTACCGGTGCCATGTTCTGGAATGATAGCGCAAATACCCGTGTCCGATACCCAGGCATTGGTAACCTCAATAGACCAGCGCATACTGGCCATTGAGCGGAACTTAGCTCTCTTGGCAGCCTCAGTACCTATCAAGCCATTGGCTCCAGGAACTGCCCTGTTGATACCAGTTCTGGTACAGACATCAACACCAGTTCCAGGCATGGCATCAGGGCTGCTCCAGATGACATCGACATTGCTTCCACACATGCCCTCCCTTGAAACCAGCACCAGTGCTGGTACCAGAGCCAAGTGGCTCACCAAGCCATATACCTCGGCGCATCAGTACCAATACTTAGTTTCGGGCAAACACTGTGCACATCGATACTTCGAGTCCTCTGGTTCCAATTCCTCTGTTTTGGATGTGGAGTCACTCGATTCCCGAGGGCCCTGGGACCTTCCTTGGGACCATTCCCCACTTTAATGGTGACATATATCGCCTCCGGAAGACATGTACTTCCAGGAATTCATTCAAGACCTAGCTTAGGGTTTTTCTTCCACGGTAACATCAGAGAAGAAACCGAGAGTGGAGGAATTAGAGATCCTCCAATCAGGGGCGGCCCAAGGGGATTCGCGGCCATGTGTGGAGATTCATTGTGGGGCCTCACTTGCATAAGGAGCCTCATTTGCATACATATTTGCAAAACGATAACATGCGCTTTTAGTAAACATGCCTCTTAATGAGTGTCTGGATAAAGAAAGACTAACAGATTTCTTTATTACTATATTGCAGTGACAACTGCCAGGCCCATTAGGAAGTACTATAAACACAGACCATTTAGAACCCATAGCAAACCCACCATATCATAACACCACTACCAGGATTTACAAAGCACCAAACCCTACCTATCAAAAGGCAACACTGCAAATATTAAACCAATACATCTCACTGGGTGAAAGAGAACAAGTGGGACTGTCAAACAGAAACTACATGAACAGAATACCTCAGCTTGGTTACCCATGCAGAACATAGACCATCACCACACAAAGAACAAGGGTTCACAATTTAGAAATAGGAAGATAATTAAATTGGGAACCTCAAAAGCCAACAACATTGGAGAAATAAAACTATAAATTATCAAAAGCGCAAAGATGTTAGCGAAACACATTTCCCAGACCTGACATATTCCAGTTAATAAATTAAAAATAAAAAGTATTTTTCTACCTTTTGTTTGGCCAATTTATTTTTCAGTTGCAATTGCTCCAGTCACTTCCTTCTGGTTTCTTTGTGTCTTCTGCGAGCTGTCCATTTGTCCTTTCTTCTCTTTTAGATGTTCCATTCTCTCTCTGCATCTGCTTTAACATACTGATCGTTTCCCTTTTGCTCTTTCCCCCATTTCTTTCCTTATTCCTTTATCATCCACTCAAATGGGAGGAGTGGCCTAGTGGTTAGGACAAGGTACTTCAGGCCGGAGGGCCGGGGGTTCAAGTCCCACCTGGGGACAGCAATCTCAGGCCGGAGGGACTGGGATTTCTAGTCCTATAGGTACTCCTTGTGGTCTTGGGCAAGCCACTTAACCCACCATTGCCCATGTTCCCTGTAAGTATTAGCGTATGTGTGTCATATCCCCTTGTGTTAAATGTATCTCCCAATTGACCGCTTTGACCCGGTGAAAAGCGGGATATAAATACAGCTAAATAAATAAAAATAAATAAATAAAATTTCACCCTTCCATTCTCAATCTCCCACGTACTCTCCCAATACCCGGCCCATCGTAGATTTTTCTTCCCTCCCACACAAAATATCTTTTTCCCTCTCCATTCTCATTCTCCATCCCCATCCCCTTCTAGTCCTCCCCCCAAATCAGCTCCCTTCTAGTTCTAGACCCACCCAGCATCCGCTCCCTTCTAGTCCCATTCTCCCATGCCCCCACATCAGTCCATTTCCACTCCAAGCTCCCCATCAGCCAATTTCCAATCCTAGCCACCCATTTCCAGCCCTATTCCAGCTCCCATCAGCCCACTTACAATCTTATTCCAGCCCATCACCCATTTTCAGTCCAAGCTCCCCCCATCAGCCCATTTACAGTCCTATTTCAGCCCCTCATCAGCCCATTTCCAGTCCTAGCCCCCCCCATCACAGCCCATTTCCAGTCCCCCATCACAGCCTATTTCCAGTCCTAGCCCCCATCACCACAGCCTGATTCCAGTCCTACCCCCCCCCCCACCATCAGAGCCTGATTCCAGTCTGAGCCCCCCACCATCAGAGCCTGATTCCAGTCTGACCCCCCACCATCAGAGCCTGATTCCAGTCTGAGCCCCCCACCATCAGAACCTATTTCCAGTCTTAGTCCCCCCCATCACAGCCTGATTCCAGTCCTAGCCCCATCACAGCCCATTTCCAGTCCAAGTTTCCCCCATCACAGCCTGGTTCCAGCCCCCCATCACAGCCTATTTCCAGTCCCAGCCCCCCACCATCAGAGCCTATTTCCAGTCCTAGCACCCCCATCATGCCTGATTCCAGTCCTATCCCCCCATGAAGCCTGCTTCCAGGCCTAGCCCCCCCATCACAGTCCTAGCCCCCCATCAAGCCTGATTCCAGCCCTAGAACCCCTCCTCCTCTGAAGAACCCTGCGGCCGTCTAAGGGGCTGCAGAGGGAGCTGGGGAAGCCTGCGCGAGGCCCCGGCTCCCTCTGCACAGTTGCCAGTGTGAGAAGTCTTTTCCCTCACGCTGACAGCTGTATCTGTGAAGCCGCGAATGCCGGGAGAGGTTAACCAGCCTATACCCATTTCCACCATCACAAAGTTATCCTTTGGATTCACCCACACTTTATGCCAAAGGTGGTATCTCCCTTCCATTTAAACCAGTCAATTTACCTTCGTCTTCTTTCCTAAACCGCATGCGTCTCGAGCAGAAGCAACTCTGCACACTCTTGACTGCAAGCGGGCGTTGGCTTTCTATCTCCAAAGGACCCGAGATCATTGTAGTAAAGCCTCACAGTTGTTAATCTCCTTTGACCCTACCTGTATCTATACGTTCGCTCTCCAAATGGATAGCGGACTGCATTTCATTTGCTTATGACAAAGCGGGACTCTTCCTGGAAGGGCATGTCACCGCTCACAACGTTTGCGCCATGGCAACCTCGATGAAAAACTTACACTCAGTAGCCATTGACAAAATTTGCAAGGCAGCAATTTGTTCTTCTGTCCATATTTTCACTGCCCATTACTGTCCTGACGAGGAATCCTGCTGGGATGCCATGTTTGGTCAAACTGTACTCCAGCACCTCTTTCAGATTTTAAAGCAACTCTTACCCTCTATCCCAGACTTTAACGATACCAGAAATCCATGAGGGATCCATGACCTCTTCAAACTACTCCGAGGCGAACCTCCACCAGTTCTGGGTTTTTTGCATCTGGGAGCTAGGGAGTCCCATATGTAAAGACTAAATTCCTGCTTGTTCCTGGAGATAGCATAGTTACTCATCTGTAGCAGGTGATCTCCAGGAATAGCAGGAATTTAGTCTTCACAACCCACCCTCCTCCCCTAGGTTATAGGTTTTATTTTACTCTCTTTTCTCAGCTACAAGCTTAACTGAAGAGACGGAGTTGGGAAGACGGAAAGGCAAGTGCGCAGGCACAATGGAGTGCTCCCAAAAACTTTTCAATTGGACGTTGGGAAGCGTTCCTGCGCAGCCACTGTCAGTACTGACATCACCCATATGTGAAGACTAAATTCCTGCTGTTCCCGGAGATCACTTGTTATAGGTGAGTAACTACGCTTTCACAGCACTGCATTTGATGTTAGTTTCATGAAAATGCTTTAGTAGTCTAACTACTAAAACGGAATTGCTGTGTTTCAAAGAATGTATTCATGCTTCCCTATGGTATTTGCTGTACACACATGGGTTCATGTAGAAGCTTTCCATCAAGGCCCTTGAAGTTCCATTGAGCAGGCTTCTCTGGATATACTTTAGCATTACTTTGCTAGACAAAAAAATAAACTGATAGGGTACCTTTTTAACTTGGCATACTGTAGAGTAGTGGTTCTCAACCCAGTCTTTGAGAAAACCTGATTTGGCTGGCTGAGTTCCAAAGTCCACAGTGCATATGCATGTGGTATATTTGCATTTAACCCCTCATCCTTATTCAGATATACTTGCTGTGTGTGTCCTAAGGGCTGGTTTGAGAACCAGTGCTGTAGAGTTATTTTACTGTTAAAGTAGATTATCTAAGAACTATTTTTCTGATTTTCATTTCCTTGCAGGGTTCTTGGGGATCTGGGAAGGATCAGTATAGCAGGGACCTGCTTGTGTCCTCCATCTTTGCAGCAGCTAGTCGCAAAAGAAAAAAACAGAAAGAGAAGCCACAGCCAAGCAGCTCAGAGGACGAGTTAGATAATGTCTTTTACAAAAAAGAAGCTACAGAGGAGTCTCATAGTGACAGAACAAAACAAGACACCAGTAAAGGGAACTCTGAAAAAGAGAATGACCTGTTGAACAGAAAACAAAGGAGCTTTCTTTTAAAGGAGAAAGAGAATAGCAGGAAAGAGAACAGTGTTGCAAAAGAAGAGAAGAGGTCATTGAGGGAGGAGAGCACGCCCTCTACAGAGCCCTCGCCATCTTTTCATCACAAACATACTAAATCCCCTAATCTCAGCCAGAGGCGGAACACAGAACTGGAGGAAAACAAAATGCCCATTGCACAAATGTCTTTCCTGCTTGAGGAAGCAGTGTCTGATTCAGGCACTGTGCTGAGCACTTCTTCCCAAGCGTCCTTGCACAAGCTGAAATCAAAAAAGACACTTACCCATGAGATCAAAGGCAGTGAGTTTTTAGCAGCTGATGTAAGTTCTATCACATCGGACTACTCTACAACCTCATCTACCACATATCTCACTGGTTTGGATTCCAGTATGCTTAGCCCGGAGGTGCAGTCAGTGACTGAAAGTAAAGGTGACGAGGCTGATGATGAGAGAAGTGAATTGATTAGCGAGGGGCGACCAGTGGAAACAGACAGCGAAAGCGATTTTCCTATTTTTGCTTCATGTTCTGCCTCTGAAAGGCTCTATCGAGGCAAAACCCAAGAACTGGCAAAAGCAGGCCGGAGAAACTCAGAAGGAAGTACTAGCTGTACAGAAGGAAGTTTAACACCAAAACTTGATAACCGCAGACTGTTCAGTTCACACAAACTTATTGAATGCGACACGCTATCTAGGAAGAAATCTGCCCGGCACAAAACAGAGAGTGAGTGTTCCACAGACAGCAAGAATGGGAAGGAGTTGCCAACCATGTCCAAAGTGTTTGATGTGGTTACAAAAGGAAAATCAGCGAACAGCCCAAGTCAGTTACCCAAGAGTGACCCTGAAAAGCAGGAACTTGCTTGGAAACTCAAAATAACAGAAAGGTTAAAGCTGCGCTTGAAAGCATCTGCAGATGATATGTTTGGGATAGGAAGTCAAAAAGCTTGTTCTCCCGAGAACCGCAAGAAAAAAAATATTCGCCGAAGACACACACTCGGAGGGCAGAGAGATTTTGCTGAAATAAGTGTGTTGAATGCTTGGAAAGCACAAGCCCAAGAGAACCCTTTAAAAGCCAAGGATCTGGAAACCGAGCTATCCGCTGTGGACCGGTTAAAACCAAAATGCCCATCACAGGGTCTCTCCATTTCCGAATGGCTTGCTCGAGAGCGTTTGCGTACTAGTACATCTGACCTTCATGCAGGGGAATCTGGAGAACCTGTGATGACCAAGGCTAGTTTAGGGGACATGCTGAAGACCGATCCATCATTCTCGCCATCAGCTCAGGTGAACGAAGGCAGTTCTAGCAGTTTGATTTTGTCTGAGAAGCCGCCTTTTGCTTCGGCCCTGCAGTTGGGTGACCAAGTAAATGGTGAGGGCTACCAGAGCAAAAACAAAAACAGTTTTCGTCCTGCAGTGGATGCCCATCCACATAAACTGTCTGGCACCCAAGTGGTCATGTCTCGATTCTACCAGTATCTTTAAAAAGAATATTCAAAATATCTACTGTGATAATTTAATCACATACTGTTACAGTTCTTAGCCCCCCTGTGTATATTCTGTTCGTGACCTGTTTTCTCATGCAGCCTTCTTGTAGGCTGTTTTTATTTTACGCCCTATGGAACGTCTTCAAAGAGCATTATTTCAGCCAGAAGAACACAAACATAAGATGAGTGTATTTGATAGCAGTACATGCAAATATTGAACAAAGCATCTGATGCAATATGTTATATAATGTGTACAGGTTTTCTGACTGGAATTTGCTGCACACCTTTCAACAGCTGGCATTAGCACATTTTAAACATGTATTTTGGTTTAGCCACTGACAGAAGTGCCTCATCATAAAATCATTTGATTTGGTAGGGTGCCATATAGTTAGATGTAAAATTAGAGAAATGTAATGCGATCAGATAAAATGTGTTTTGATTTTTTTGTCAAAAACTTTCCTTAACGTTTTTGTGGATTTTAACAGCAGTGGATACAGAGCTTCCATTCTTTAGGCATTCCAGTTGGATCTCCAAGTTTTATATTTGAACTTTTAATATACTTTTTTGAGTTTTATGTGACTTGAATTTTTAATCTTTCTCTAACAAAAAGAAAAAGAAAAAAAAAAGTAACGTAAATGTATATATTTCATGTGTATCTTTTCTTCAGATACCAGATTTGATATAAATGTTGTACCATAGGCATGTAGATAGTGGATCCTGGAGAAACTGGTTTCTTTTATTGAAGAGAGTATAATTCCTGCATGAAGACCTAATGCAATGCTGCTCAGCCCTGTCCTTGAAGCACACCCAGCCAGTTGGGGTTTTAGGATTGCCACTGATTTTTCATGAGGGAGATTTGCATACACAAGGGTCTCCAATATATGCAAAATTTATCTCATATATATTCTTTGTGGTAATCCTGAAACCTGACTGGTTAGGCGTGCTTCCAGGAGAGGTTTGAGAAGCACTGACCTAATAAATTCAACCTTGTATCACATGCCTGTGTGCATACCCACTTAAACACTGGAAATAAAATTGTTTTGGTGAAGTTTGGTGCCTGAATCTTCTTGTTCAATTGAGAATGAAAGGATCATTGTATCTAATAATGTTTACTTGCAACTTCAGTCAGCAACTGTGCCCAATAAATTAATAACTAAACTAAAGAGGTAGTGTTGGGTCATTTTGTCAAGCCTGCCTTTGGAATTTGACTAGGTTAATGTTGGTGACTGAATATTTCTGAATTATGGTGGCCTTTGTTGGACCTAATACCTCACATTATAGTTTGCTTGTCTATCTTCCTTCAAGGGAAAAGCCATAGGTATAATGGTAGGTTGTAATGCAAAGCAGTGGGTGGGTCTGATTCACTCTTTGCCCTGAGCCAAATAAAATGTTTCCACCAGATGGCATCATTGTATATTGTATAACGAGTCAGTTTGTGTGTTTTTATTTTTTTTTATTACTATCTACCATCAGGAAATGTATGTTAGTTTATGTAAAAATATATAGAGATGTATGAGTTTCACATTTATATATTTTCTGTTGGATGTACGCCCCAGATTGAATTGTATCAGGGAAGGTCACAACTATGGTGAAAAAGGAAATGTTCAGCGCTACAAAGACAACGTTTGTAATGGTGGCATAGCAGAGGCAGTTCACAGTAGAAGAATGTGATATGTCCAAGGATAGGAACAAAATAAATATGTTTAAAAAGAGGCTTTTATTACAATACCAATGGATGCAGCATCCATTGGTATTGTAATAAAAGCCTCTTTTTAAACATATTTATTTTGTTCCTATCCTTGGACATATCATGTTCTTCTACTGTGGACTGTTTCTGACGTGACGTTTTGCTCCCAGTTGGATAGCAGAGGCAGTTTACATATGTATAATCTTTTGGATTGAATCTTAATCGTAGTATTATCCTGTATTAGGAAATCTTATAATTTGCCGACACTAAATCTGTGTCAAGTATCAAAGGTGCTAATGCATACATGATCAATCAGAGCTTTTAAGTTTGTAGTTTAAAAAATAATCAGTGGAAATGCCTAATGGGAAATTAGATTTCTGGGTGAAACATATTTTAAAACGTATTTTCCCCTTTTATTTGGGACAGAATTTTTGATCCAGTCAGTACTTCGAAGGGGACAGGGGGAATAAAGGGGCCAAGTCTGGTGCTTTAGTATCAGTAGTGTACATTAGCATGCAGCAGAGCCCAGATTTAGGTGCCCAGCTCATAGTTTTTGCCCCTTAGATTGGCCAGGGCTAGGATGGAGGGTATTCGGTCATTGTGCAACTGATCAAGATCCATGATTGCAGGCTTCAGAAACAGCCCCTGATGCATGGCCCACAGCCAAGGGCTGTCGTTGGAGTGACTGGATTAAGGCAAGTGATACGGAGTACAAAATACTGGGGGGGAGGGATCACCAGGTAGCTGTGAATGAAGCCTCATTGTGCTGGATTCCAGACTGGGTTAAAATTGAGCTGTAAGCCCCCAAAAAGCAAGAGAACAATCAGGTCAAAAATCATTGCCCCTACCCCTACAAATATAAATCAAGCTGGAAGATTTGTTCTGAGGTTCAACATGCTAGCTTTTTCTCTGAGTGAATAACAAAGCATCATATTCAATATGCTCTTTATATACATAACTTCACCTACTTTTTGTATACTGTATATATCCTTCCCCCCCCCCCCCCCCCAAAAAAAAAAAACATCAATAAAGAGAAGCCTAATGGTTGGAGCAACAGGCTGAGAGCCAGGGAGACCAGAGTTCAAATTCCACTCCCCCCCCAATGCTTGTTGTGAGCTTGGGCAAATCGCTTCACCTTACATTTATTAATACATATCATATGTGCAAATGTGAGTTTATGCATACTATCTAATGCAAACAGGGCCAGCTCAACCATTAGGCAAGACTAGGGAGGTTCCCTAGGGCAGCAGTTTCTGAGGGGTGTCAAAGAGCAGCAGCAGTGACAGCCACACAATAGATCCTGACAGCCGCAGTGTCTCAGAGAACCATCCGCACAGTCTTTTACAGGATTGTTGTCAGAAGGGAGATGTTGGGATGATCATGATTGTTGACTTTAATTTTCAAATTGTTTGGGTGTGAGGAGGAGGGGGGGCATAAGTGTGAAGATTCGCCTAGGATTCCAAGTACTATTGCACCAGCCCTGAATGCAAACCCCATTTTCATACGTCTTGCTAGACTAGTCCAAATGAGTGTGCTATATTTCTCAGCCAGCAGGTGGCAGCAGACTAGAGCAACTTTCAGTGATGCCTGTATTGTCTTCCTCCAACAGGTGGCAAGGTGCGTAAACTGAAGCAGCAATGCACAGAGGCCTGTCTCCCCTGGCCCAGGTCATGGTCTTGTGGCCTGTATGATTGAGACCCTTGGCCCAGTGTTTGTCTTCTGGAGCTGACAGCTGCCCTGTTTCTAGCACTTTTGCCCATGGGTTCTAGAACTAGTGGGCTGGAGAGTGGACAGAATAACCCCCATGGGGCTCCTGAGGGGAGTTGGTAAATTCCCCTTCTCTCCTTGCTGTCCTATTCCTGCATGCTATGTATTGCCTATTTTTCTGTATTACATTACTTGACTCTCTGTCCTTGCTGTTAAAGCAGCTTGACATTAACAACCAAAAAACCTTTCTGGCAGCCGGGTTCTCTCAGACTTGTGTGAGTAGTTGGGGCAGCCCTTCTCAGGCTAATCCAGCCAGTCTGACAATCTGAAAAGATTCCATTACTGATAGGGTGCTTCTTTTTCATCACAGTATTTTTGTCAGTTTTAATCATTGCATTTTTTTTCTTTTACCATATTTGAGCTCTGGAGATGTGATGCTTACCGTTCCCAGTGGGTGAGCTCTGGAGATGTGATGCTTTACTGTTCCCAGTGGGTGAGCTCTGGAAATGTGATGCTTACCGTTCCCAGTGGGTGAGCTCTGGAGATGTGATGCTTACCGTTCCCAGTGGGTGAGCTCTGGAGATGTGATGCTTTACTGTTCCCAGTGGGTGAGCTCTGGAGATGTGATGCTTACCGTTCCCAGTGGGTGAGCTCTGGAGATGTGATGCTTTACTGTTCCCAGTGGGTGAGCTCTGGAGATGTGATGCTTACCGTTCCCAATGGGTGAGCTCTGGAGATGTGATGCTTACCGTTCCCAGTGGGTGAGCTCAGAGGTTGGCTTTTTTTGCCCGGGGTGCAATGGAAAATCAGGGCACATATGTTAGCAATAACAGGACTCCCTTGTTGGGGGGGGGGGGGGGGCGGCTTGCTCTGATGCTGATTTTGCTACCTCTAAGTGCCCTGTAATTTTTCTACCCCATGGTTCTGGCTGAAGGGGAGTGTGGTGAAGCAGCCACAGCCTTGAGCCTGCAGGCTTCAGGTCCTGTTTTCAGCCAGCTTTGAGCAGCAGCTCCTGAAAAGTTCACTGACTATTTTCAATCTTTGGTAGCTGCCTGGTGGGCTCTAACTTCCTCTTCTGGGGACTTGGGCCCTCTAAGGTCTCCCTCTCTGGCAATAAGTGGCTTAAGCATCCCCATTCTTCATTTTCACCTGTTCATTCCTCTGGGAGCCCAGCCTTATCCCCTATGGGGGAAATGCTGGGGAGATGATGTGGATTCCCTGTCTCCAAGGGGCGAGCCTCTTGGTGGAAGGAGAGAAGGTCCATCAGTGATTCGCCTTATTCATAAGGAAGACCTGGCTACCCTTATTCAGGATGCTATGCAAAGGTTGCATTGGTCCTCTGGTTATTTTTTCCCTGCCCGAGACCTTGCAAAAGCTCATATCGTCTCAGTGGGAAGCACTGGAGCTGGATCTGAGGGGGCACTAAGGAACTAACTTGGCTGTGTCATCTTTCCTAAGGGAAGATAGAACAGCTTTTCTGGAGTGCATGCATGTGTGTGTATGTGGTGTGGAGGTGGGGAGCGCATGCGTGTATGTGTGTGGTGGGGAGCCTCAGAAGAAAGAGAGGTGCATAGTGGTGTGCCTCGGGGATCGGTCCTGGGACCAATACTGCTTAATGTATTTGTGAGTAATATTGCAGAAGAACTAAATGAAAAAGTGATTTTTTTTTTTTTTTTTTTGCAGATGACATGAAAATTTGCATCAGTGGATACTTCTGAGGGCACTGAGAAAACATCTAAAAACATTGGCAGAATGGTTTGATACTTGGCAGCTAAGATTTAATGTGAAGAACTGCAGAGTTATGCACTTAGGAGGATGCTGAAATCCAAAAGAATCGTATGCAGTAGGGGGAGAGAGGTTGGTGTGTCTGGACCAGGAGTGGGACCTTGGAGTGATTGTTTCTGAGGATCTCAAGGTGGTGAAAGTGTGACAAGGCAGTGACAAAAGCCAGAAGGATTCTGGGCTGCATACAGAGAGGAATTACCAGCAGAAAGGTAGAGGTACTAATGCCACTGTACAAGTCGCTGCTGGGGCCTCACTTGGAATACTGTGTTCAGTTTTGGAGAGCATATCTTGCAAAGGATATAAAAAGGTTGGAAGCGGTTCAGAGGAAGGCCACCAAAATGATTTCGAGCCTGTTCCAAAAGATGTATGAGAAGAGACTTGAAGACCTAAATATGTACACTGGAGGAGAGGAGGGACGGAAGATATGATTCAGACCTTTAAATACTTAAAGGATTTCAATGAACAAGTGAACCTTTTTCAAAGACGGGGAAGCTGTAAAACTAGAGGACATAACATGAAACTGCAAGGGGGTAAACTGAAAGGCAACATCAGGAAATACTTTTTCACTGAAAGGGTGGTGGATGCCTGGAATGCCCTCCTGATGATGGTGGTGGGGGCAAATACAGTGACAGAACTCAAAATGGCATGGGACAGACACAGTGGATCCCTTTAGCAACAGGATAAAATCAAAGCAAACTTAACTACCTTTTATACTTAATAAATAGAGGAGGGGTTGACCTACATGGAGCAGCAGGTACAACCACTCTAGGCAGGGGGCACACTTCTTTTGGCATATATACATTGTGGCCTTTTACATAGAAACATGATTACAGAAAAAGACCACATGGCCTATCTAGTCTGTCCTTCCATAACAACAACTACAACAGTCCACTTTTTACCTTTAGAGATCCTCTGTGTTGGTCCCATGCTTTTTTGAATTCAGTTACTGTCCTCATCTCTACCACCTCCACTGGGAGACTATTCCATGGATCCACTACTCTTTCCGTAAAGAAATATTTCCGCATATCACTCCTGAATCTATCTCCCTTCACCCTCATCCCATGTCCCCTCGTAGCAGAACTTGCTTTCAATTGAAAGAGGCTCTCTCCCTGAACATTTATGCCACGGAGGTATTTAAACATCTCAATCATATCACCTCTATCCCGCCTTTCCTCTAAGGTGTACATATTAAGATCCTTAAGTCTGTCCTCATATGCTTTATAACGAAGCCCATTAATCATTTTAGTAGCAACCCTCTGCACCGACTCCATCCTGTTCACATCCTTTTGAAGGTGCGGTCTCCAGAATTGCACACCATACTCCAAATGAGGTCGCACCAAAGACTTATACAGAGGCATTATCACCTCCTTTTTTCTGCTAGCCATTCCTCTCCGTATGCACCCAAGCATCCTTCTAGCTTTTGCTGTCGCCTTTTCTACCTGTTTAGCTACTTTAAGATCATTAGACACAACCACGCCTAGGTCCCGCTCTTCTTTAGTGGACAAAAGTACTTCACCTCCTATACTGTATTGCTCCCTTGGATTGCTGCAGCCCAAATGCATGACCTTACATTTTTTAACATTAAATCCCAGCTGCCAAATTCTAGACCATTCTTCAAGCTTAGCTAGATCCCTCCTCATGTTATCTACCCCTTCCTGGGTGTCTACTCTATTGCAGATTTTGGTATCATCCGCAAAGAGGCAAACCTTACCCGACAGCCCTTCCGCTATATCACTAACAAAGATGTTAAAAAGAATTGGACCAAGGACAGATCCCTGGGGCACACCACTGGTAACATCCTTCTCCTCAGAGTGAGCTCCATTTACTTGTACTCTTTGTCGCCTCCCACCCAACCAATTTCTAACCCAAGCAGTAACTTTAGGGTCCATCCCTAGGGTGCTCAGTTTGTTTATAAGTCGCCTCTGAGGAACAGTGTCAAAGGCTTTATGGAAATCTAAATACACCACATCTAGAGCTCTCCCTTGGTCCAACTCCCTGGTCACCCAGTCAAAGAAATCAATCAGATTTGTCTGACAAGACCTGCCTCTGGTGAATCCATGCTGCCTCGGATCCTGTAATCCGCTGGACTCCAGAAACCTCACTATTTTCTCTTTCAGCAGCGTTTCCAATAATTTACTCACCACCGAAGTTAAACTAACCGGCCTGTAGTTTTCAACCACATCCTTACTTCCACTTTTGTGTAAAGGCACCACATGAGCCTCTCTCCAGTCCTTTGGCACCACGCGAGACTCCAATGAGGCATTGAAAAGGTTAGTCAGTGGAGTTGCTAGAACGTCCCCAAGTTCCCTCAGTATTCTAGGGTGTATCCCATCCGGTCCCATCGCTTTGTCTACTTTAAGTTGAGCTAGTTTCTCACGAACACAGTCTTCTGAAAATAGTTCAAGATGTCCCTCGCTTCTGTTCTTATTTGTGGGTGTTTTCTGAGGTCCTGCTCCTGGTTCTTCATCTGTGAACACAGAACAAAAATATTTGTTAAGCATTTCCGCTTTATCCTTATCAGCTTCTATATATTCCCCCCCTGCACCCTTGAGTCTGACAATACCACTTTTGCCCTTCCTCTTCTCACTAATATATCTGAAAAATGTCTTATCCCCCCATTTTATTGCATTGGCTATTTCCTCCTCCTTTTGAATCTTTGCCTTCTTGACTACTTTGCTAGCTTCTCTAAGTTTTTCCAAATACAGATGCCTGTCTTCCTCTCTCTGTGATCTCTTGTATTTCATGAAGGCCTCCCTCTTTTTCTTCACTTCTTCAGCTACTTCCTTCGAAAACCATAGCGGTCTCCTGTTCCTTTTGCCTTTATTTACCATTTTAGCAAAAAGGTTGGTTGCCTTTAAAAATACCCCCTTTCAGTTTTGCCCACTGTTTTTCTACATCTCCCAGCTGTTCCCATCCCAGCTGTTATTTTATTTTATTTATTTACATTCTCTTATATACCGCGCTATTCTGCATCAGTGCGGTTTACATTGAACAAACTGAAATTACATTGAACAGGGCATTATAACTTGGAGATAACTATTTTACAGGGAACATGGGCTATGGAGGGTTAAGTGGCTTGCCCAAGACCACAAGGAGCACCTGTGGGACTAGAAACCCCAGTCCTTCAGGCCCAATGTTGCTGTCCTCTAGTGGGATTTGAACCCCCAACCTTCCTTTTGTCCCCATGTATTCATGTCTTTGGTCTCCAACTCCTTGCACTCTTCCCTCCAGCCCCTCTCCTACTGCCCTGCCACTCTCTCCTTTTCCATCAAGCCCAGTATCCTGTTTCCAACAGTGGCCAATGTATATTACAGGTATTTTACAGGATCTCAGAAGGTAGACATATTCCATGCTGCTTATCACAGGGATAAGCAGTGGATTTCACTGAGTTTACTTTAATAATAGTTTATGGGCTTTTCCTCCAGGAACCTTGTCCAAACACCTTTTAAACCCTCACTACATCCTCTGGCAACAAATTCCAGAACATGATTATACATTAAATGAAAAAACATTTTTGTCTTATACGTACTACTTTTTTCTCCAGGAACAAGCAGGAAGTCAGTCCTCACATATGGGTGATGTTGACCCCGACGGAGCCCCACGTGGAGCAAATCCCCAGCTTTCAAAGAAAGCCTTTGGGAGTTGCTACCATGCATGCGTATTCCCCTTCCCGCCAAAAGGTGCCATCTTGCTTAGTCTCCTTTTTTCTGCGGAGCCCATCGGACGCAGTCCCTCGTGTCCAGGAAAAAGTTGACTTTTTCTGTGTGCCTTTTTGGCCCGACCAGTCGACACCGGTATCCTTCCAGCCTCGGTACTCTGGTATCGGGTCGGTCTTTTCTGCTTTTTGTTCAATTTTTTCCTTTTGAGGTGTCTTTGCGCCCTTTTTCCTTTTTTTCTTTCGCTAACAGCCCGAAGGGTCTTCAACCTAGCCGGGGTCCTTTTCCCCCCCGATGGCTACCAGCGGTTTCAAGAAATGTAATCAGTGCGGGAAAATTGTGTCCCTCACCAATACGCACAACTGCTGCCTCTGGTGCCTCGGGCCGGGCCACGACCCGACGGTCTGTACTTTCTGTAAGACAATACCCTCTAAGGCCCTGAGGAGCTGCCAGCAGCAGCATGATAAGATTTTTCCCGAATCCCCCCATGCCTCCAAGAGCCAGGACCTCATCTGAGTCCTCTATGTCTCAGGGGGGGAACACTCTGAGCCCGAGCGTCATCGGGGTTCCTCAGAGAAGGGGTCTCCCTCGAGGGAACACAAGAGGAAGAAGAAATCCTCAAAGGCGGCATCTCTGGACAGCTCCAAATGACTGAGCTCCTCTCGGGGCCGGTCACAGAGCTCCGAGCGCCTGCCCAGATCGTCAGAGAAGGAGCGACCGGCCAAAGTTCCTCGTCGGGAAGTGGACTAGCCTAGACAAGTACCGACTGTTCTTGTCGAAGACTTCCCTCTGTGGGAACCAGCGTCAGGGCTGACTGTGTCGGTGCTTGAGTCAGAGGATTCAGAGCCTCCTGGACTCGGGTCCAGGATGGCGGCTTTGGAGCACAGTTTTACTGCGTTCATTGAACAGCAGTGGGCGCTGATGTCTGGCATGTCCGGTTCCTCCGCCCCGACCACCAGGCCCTCGACGTCAAAGTTGACCCCAGAGGCAGAACCGATCCTCGAGACCTTCCGGGCTTGAGTCGATCCTCAGCCGAGGTCACACTCGGCCTCCCGTTCTGGGCCGAGGTCGTCCCACCGAGTCTGCCGGCGTTGGGGCGGACGGTGCTGGAGACCTTGATGCCCGAGGAGCCCCTCGAGTCCTCCTTGGAGGCCTTGGCTTAGGAGATGGAGGATGAAGAGTCCCCAAATACCCGAAGGCATAGGGATGTCCCCTTGGATTCTCCAGTATCTGAACCTCGGAGAAGGTCCCCCACCAGAGGATATGGTTTTTTTGGACTTCGTGCGAGACATCTCCAAGACAGGGTCAAAGTGAACAGGCGCCTGGTACAGTCCCTGACCTGGTGGCTCTCGCCCCAGCACTTCAAGGCGAGTATGCCCTTCCAGGCCCCTCCCCACTCGAAGGTCCTCACCACAGATGGCTCCTTGCTGAACTGGAGAGCCCGTTGCCAGGGATACCACACGCATGGGGTGTGGTCCCCAGAAGAGAGTGCCCAACAGTTCAATTTGTTGGAGCTCCGGGCCATCCGTCTCGCCCTGAGGATTTTCAGGCAGTTATCTAGACCACAGGTCAGTCCTGGTCCAAACGGACAACCAAGTGGCCATGTTCTACGTAAAAAAACAGGGGGGTACGGGATCACGTACCCTCTGTCAGGAGGCCCAGGACCTATGCTCTTTTGCAACCCGGCAGGGGATTCTCCTCAAAGCGGTGTACCTGTCGGGCCCAGGACAACTGGCTGGCCGACTGACTCAGCAGGATCCTCCAGCCGCACGAGTGGCAGCTGGAATGGGTGGTGGTCAACAGGCTCTTCCAGACCTGGGGGGGAACTGGTGATGGACTTGTTTGTGAGCCCGGACAATCTCCAGCTACACCCAGCTACATGCTCAAGGCAGCAGCACCCATCCAGGGTGGCTGCCGATGCCTTCCTAGTCTCATGGTCGGTGAGTCTTCTGTATGCTTTTCCCCCAACACCTCTGGTTGCCAAGAATCTGTTCAAGATCCTTTGGGACAGAGCTTTTGTCATCTTCATAGCTCCATGGTGGCCCCGGCAACCATGGTTCCCGCTTCTCCTGCAGCTAGCGGTGGAGACCACCATTCCCCTGGGTTCATCTCCATGGCTTCTCTCCCAGGAGGGGGGCTCTCTCTTGCATCCCAACCTCGGCTCCCTTTTGCTGATGGCGTGGCTGCTGAGAGGGTGACTCTCGCCCTGCTCCTCCTTCCGGAGGATGTTGAGGTTTTGCTGGCTTCATGTAGACCGTCTACTAGACGGACGGACGCCTATAAGGGGCAGAGATTTGCTCTCTGGTTTGCTGGCAAAAGGTGGACCCCTTTTTGAGAGGGGGCTTAAGTCCAACTCCATCAGAGTGCATCTGAGTGCCCTAGCGGCGAACCACTTTCCCGTGGACAAGAAGCCACTCTCTGCTCACCCAGTGGTATCCCGTTTTCTAAAGGGCCTGCTCCTGTTGAAACGCCCGGCCGCCCTCTCAGGTACCTCTCCTGGAAAGTGATATTCTTGGTTGCTTTCACTTCTGCCCGGAGAGTGAGTTAGCTCCAGGCTCTCGTGGAGAGGCCTTATACCAGGTTCTACAAGAATAGGGTGGTACTTTGCACACACCCGAAGTTCCTTCCGAAGGTGGTGGTCTCGTTCCACCTCAACCAAGAGATAGTTCTTCCTACCTTCTTTCCCAAGCTGCATGCCAGTCGGGCAGAGGCGGTCCTCCATACCCTGGACTGTAAGAGGGCTCTGTTCTTCTACATCCAGCATACGCAAATTCTCCAGAAAGCCTCTCAGCTTTTCGTTTTCTACGACCCCAGTAAGCTGGGGGAGGCGGTGACAAAGTGTACTCTGTGCACTTGGTGGCGGACTATATTGCTCGGGCTTTTGAGGCAGCGGGGCTTCCGCTGGAGGGCCATGTTACGGCTCATAGGGTCAGGGCATTGGCGGCATCAGTAGCTCACCTGTGCTCTGTTCCTTTGCCGGACATCTGCCGGGCTGCCACCTGGTCTTCGGGTCAGACCTTCGTGGCTCATTACTGCCTGGATAGGGAGTCCCGTCGGGACAGCGCCTTCGGCCAGACTGTGCTCTGTAACCTGTTTAAGGTTTAGGCAACTCCTGCCATTCGACCCTTCTGTGTTCAGGCTACCGGAGTGCTACTTCCCTGGTTAGGGTTTCATTGCGGCTGCTTGCGGCTCTCGATAAGGGAGCCTTTTTTGGGCTATAGGTTCAAGGTAGCCTGTAGCTGGGGAGTCCCATATGTGAGGACTGACTTCCTGCTTGTTCCTGGGAGAAAGTGTAGTTACCTGTAACAGGTGTTCTTCGGGGACAGCAGGAATCAGTCCTCACAACCCTCCCTCCTTCCCTTGGAGTTGCAGTCCAATTCTTTTTTCTTTCATTTGTTTTGCCGTCTTTTTAGCTATGTTATTTGACTGAGCAAGATGGCACCCTTGGGCAGGAAGGGGACCACGCCTGCATGGTAGCAACTCCCAAAGGCTTTCTTTGAAAGCTGGGGATTTGCTCTGCACAGGGCTCAGTCGGCATTGACGTCACCCATGTGAGGACTGATTCCTGCTGTCCCTGGAGAACAGCTGTTACAGGTGAGTAACTACGCTTTCAGTGCATGTCCCCTAGCTTTTGATATTTTTGAAGGTGTAAAGTGTAATTGCTCACCTGTAACAGGTGTTTTCCGGGGACAGCAGGAATCAGTCCCTGGAAAACACCCATATGTGAGGACTGACTTCCTGCATGTTTCCGGAGAAACAACCAATTCATGTCTATTCATTCCATGTCACGCATTATTTTATAGATCTATAACATATCTCCCCTCAGTTGTCTTGTCTCCAAGCTGAAGAGCCCCGGTCTTTTAAGCCTCTCCATATAGTGATATCCTTCCATCCCTTTTATCATTTTGGTCACTCTTCTATATACATGAAAAAGTTTTTATTACTATTTTTTTCTTCCACAGCAAGCAAGCTTCATTTCAAATTCTCTCTATGCCTGCCTTGTCAGTGCTTTGCATCTAACTTGCCAGTGCTTATCCTGTTTCCTGTTTTCTTTATTCAGACCCTTTTTCCATTATTTGAAATATTATTTTTTGGCTATAACAGCCATAAAGACATGCCAGCTATAATAAGAACATAAGATATGTCATACTGGGTCAGACCAAGGGTCCATCAAGCCCAGTATCCTGTTTCCAACCTTGGCCAATCCAGACCACAAGTACCTGTCAGGTTCCCAAAAGGTATATAGATTCCATGCTGCTTGTCCCAGGGGTAATCGGTGGATTTCTCAGGTCCACTTTAATAATAATTTTTGGACCTTTCCTCCAGGAACTCATCAAAACCTTTTTTAAACCCAGCTGCACTATAAGTAACAGCTTTTACTACATCTTCTGGTAACAAATTCCAAAGTTTGATTACACATTGAGTGAAAAAATATTTTCTCCAATTTGTCTTAAATGTGCTACATTGTAGCTTCATTGCATGTCCCCTACTCTTCCTTTTTGAAGGAGTAAACTACTGATCTATGTTTATCCTTTCCACTCCATTCATCATTTTATAGAGCTCAATTGTTGTCGCCCCTCATCAGTCTCTTTTCCAAGTTGAAGAGCCCTAGTTTTTTAAGCCTTTCCTCAAGGGGATAGTCTTCCATCCCCTTTACCATTTTGGTCAGTCTTCTATATACCTTTTACAATTCTGCTATATCCTAAGATATGGCGGTTAGAATTGCATGCAATATTCAAGGTGCGTTCGCACCATGGAGTGATACGAGGCATTATAATATCTTTGGTTTTATTCTCCATTCCTTTCCTTATGATTCCTTGCTGCCGCTGCACACTGGGCAGTGTGTTTCAACTTATTATCTATGATGATTCCCAGATACTTTTCCTGGGTGGTGATTTCTAATGTGGAACCTTGCATCATATAACCATAGTTTGGGTTACTGTTTCCTAAATTCGTTAGTTTGCACTTCTCCACATTAAATTTCATCTGCCATCTGAACATCCAGTCTTCCAATTTATCAAGGTTCTCTGCAATTTTTCACAATCCTCTTGCGCTTTAACAACTTTTAATAATTTTGTGTCATCTGTAAATTTGATCACCTTGCTAATTATTCCCAACACAGATCCCTCGGATACTCCACTATTCACCTTTTTCCATTGAGAAAATGGGCTTATTTAGCCCTACACTCTGGTTTCTATCTTTTAACCAGTTCCTAATCCACATTAATGCATTGCCTTCTATCCCATGACTTGTTAATTTTCCCAAGAGTCTCTCATGAGGATTTTGTCCAAGACTTTCTGAAAATCCAGATGCACTATATGAACCGGTTCACCTTTACCTGTTCAAAAAAATAGAAGAGATTAATGAGACAAGACTTTCCTTGACTAAATCCATGTTGGCTTGCTGCTATTAGACCATAATTATATGTTCAGTAATTTTGTTTATAATGTTTTTTCTACCATTTAAAAAGACTTCCTCTGGTGTGGGGGGGAATGGATGGGCTCCCCCTCTCAATCACTCCTCTGATATGGCTTGGACACCACCATAGCAATTGTGGAGTGTGTCCCCCATGTTGGCAGAAGAGGGCTAGAACCCAGGTGGTCTGGTGACCATGCACAATCAAGACCTCTGTCACATTGGTTCCATGGGGTCAAGAATCACCCCTATGGCCCACCATATAGGACACCTTCCCCTGTGGCCTGACATCTTCAATAGGAAGTATGAGGCAGTGCACCCATGCTTTCTCCACCCCACCCCAAAGGGCTTTGGTGGAATACCATAATTCAGCCCCCCCCCCCCCCTCCATGGAGGTAGGCAAACTCAAGAAGACCCCAGGATGAGAACTCCAGCTGTCAGGGACCCAAAGGCCCACAAGAGCTCCCCAGATCCATGTTATACCTCATTCTCTGGGCATAGGAGCCAGGAAGGGGACACTGATAATTGACCTCCAACAAAGCAAGCCCATGTTCAGGTAGAAACACATGCATCAGCCCACACATTTCTGTCGTCCTTGCATGAGCCAATCCAGGTTTATTTATTGTAGAACGTACTTGCATACCACACACCCGATTAAAACCATTCAGTGTGATTTACAATAACACTAATTATAAAACATAATGTATTCTAAAATCAATACATGTCTATAACAACTAATAAGTCTCCAAATGCCTCCCTTCAATTTGTTTCTAAAATGGCTGAATTTGACAGGTATCCTCTTGCACAATTGTAGTACCATCACTGATAAACCGTTGTAATGAAATGCAGTGTATGCCTTGGGGTCATTTGGCCTTCCTTCTGCATTTTTTCTTAAAGCGTGAATTACATCTGCTCTGGACTTCCAAAACTGATGTAAACCCTTAATCTTTTCTGAACAATTTTCCTCATTTTATCATAGCCTCCCTTTTCAAAGTTAAATACTAGTGCAGTAGAGTTTCCCTGATGTCCTCCCTCCATTTATTAAATCATAAGAACATAAGATATGCCATACTGGGTCAGACCAAGGTCCATCAAGCACAGTATTCTGTTTCCAACAGTGGCCAATCTAGGTCATACGTACCTAGCAGTTTCCTCAAAAGAGACAGCTTCCACAATGCATGTATTGGGTCAAGCATTGATATCCTGGGTCCCTTCTTAATAATGGTTTATGGACCTTTCCTCCAGGAACTTGTCCAAACCTTTTTTAAACCCAGCTACACTAACAGCTCTTACTACATCCTCCGGTAACAAATTCCAGAGTTTGATTACACGTTGAGTGAAAAAATATTTTCTCTTATTTGTCTTAAATAGTTTACCCTGTAGCTTCATTACATGTCCCCTAGTCTTTCTATATTCTGATAGCGTAAACAATCGATCTATGTTTACCCGTTCCACTCATTCATTAATTTATAGACCTCTATCATATCTCCCCTCAGCCGTCTCTTTTCCAGGTTGAAGAGCCCTAACCTTTCTAGCCTCTCTTCATAGGAGTAGCCTTCCATCCCCTTTACCATTTTGGTGGCTCTTCTCTGTACCTTTTCTAATAACGCTATATCCTTTTTAAGATACGGCGACTAGAATTGCACACAATATTCAAGGTGCGGTCTCACCTTGGAACGATATAGAGGCATTATAATATCCTTTGTTTTATTTTCCATTCCTTTCCTTATGATACCTAGCATTCTATTTGCTCTCTTGGCCGCCGCTGCACACTGGGCCGAGGGTTTTAACATGTTATCCACAATGACGCCTAAATCTTTTTCCTGGGTGGTGGTTCCTAATGTGGAACCTTGCATCGTGTCACCATAGTTTGGGTTGTTCTTCCCTAGGTGCATAACTTTGCACTTGTCCACATTAAATTTCATCTGCCATTTTCATGCCCAGTTTTCCAATTTATCAAGATCCTCTTGTAATTTTCCACAATCCTCTTGGGTTTTAACAACTTTAAATAGTTTTGTGTCATCTGCAAATTTGATAACCTCACTCGTTATTCCCTTTTCCAGGTCATTTATGAATATGTCAAAAAGCAGCGGACCCAGCACAGATCCCTGGGGTACACCACTATTTCCCTTTCTCCATTGGGAAAATTGGCCATTTAGCCCTACCCTCTGCTTTCTATCTTTTAACCAGTTCCTGATCCACAATAGTACACTGCCTCCTATCTCATGACTCTTTAGTTTTGCCAAAATCTCTGATGAGGGACCTTGTCAAAGGCTTTCTGAAAGTCCAAATACACTATATCAACCAACTCACCTTTGTCTACCTGTTTATTCACACCTTCAAAAAAACATAACAGATTAGTAAGACAAGATCTTCCTTGTCTAAAGCCATGTTGGCTGTCTCCCATTAAGCCATGACTATCTACATGTTCAGCAATTTTGTTCTTTATGATGGTTTCTACCATTTTTCCCGGTACTGACGTCAGGCTCACCGGTCTGTAGTTTCCCGGATCACCCCTGGAACCCTTTTTAAAAATTGGTGTTACGTTCGCCATCTTCCAATCTTCAGGTATTATAGATGATTTTAATGATAGTTCAGAGATTACTAATAGCAGGTCTGCAATCTCATATTTCAGTTCTTTCAACACCCTTGGATGTATACTATCCGGCCCAGGTGATTTGCTACACTTCAGTTTATCTAATAGTTGTAATACTTCTTCCTGATGTATCAATATTTCCTTCAATTCTCCTGCACCTTTAAATACCACTTCAGTCATGGGTAACATCCCTACATCTTCCTCAGTAAAGACCGAAGCAAAGAATTCATTCAGTCTCTCTGCTATTGCCTTGTCACCTCTTGGTGCCCCTTTAACTCCTCTATCATCTAATGGACCAACTGACTTTCTCACAGGTTTTTTTGCTAGGAATGTACTTGAAAAAGTCTTTATTACGCGTTTTTGCTTCCACAGCAAGCTTCTTCTCAAATTCTCCCTTTGCCTGCCTTATCAATGCCTTGCATTTAACTTAACAGCAGGGCCGGCCCGTCCATTGAGCAAGAATGTTCTCACAGGGCCCCGCGTTTCAGGGGGCCCCGCGCAAAGAACATTCTGCTTTTTTTTTTAAAATTATATTTAAAAAAAAAAAAAAAGCTGGCTCTGACTGCTGCCGCGGCCTCCGCAGCAAAATGGAGTGTCCCGCGGGGCCCCCTCTCCTCGCTGAGCCTCTCTGCAAGGGCTTTCAGATTCGCGAAGGGAGTGTCTCCCTCGCGTCTCTGTTAAGCCCACAGGGGCTAATGGGAAATTTCCCATCTGCCCCTTTAGATGCGAGGGGCTGATGGGAAATTTCCCATTAGCCCCTGCGGGCTAAACAGAGACGCGAGGGAGACCCTCTGCCTTCGCGAATCTGAACGCCCTTGCAGAGAGGCTCAGCGAGGAGAGGGGCCCCCGCGGGACGCTCCATTCTGCCGCTGCCGCAGCGGCAGCAGCCAGAGCCAGGTTTGTTTTTTTTTATTTTAAATTTGCCATAAGCCGATGGGGGGGGGGCTGGGCTGGGCTGGGGGGTGTTAAGACTGGGGCTGGGCTGGGGGGTGTTAAGACTGGGGCTGGGCTGGGCTGGGGGGGTGTTAAGACTGGTGCTGGGCTGGGCTGGGCTGGGGGGGTGTTAAGACTGGTGCTGGGCTGGGCTGAGGGGGTGTTAAGACTGGTGCTGGGCTGGGCTGGGCTGGGGGGGGTGTTAAGACTGGTGCTGGGCTGGGCTGGGCTGGGGGGGGGTGTTAAGACTGGTGCTGGGCTGGGCTGGGCGGGGGGGGGTGTTAAGACTGGTGCTGGGCTGGGCTGGGCTGGGGGGGGTGTTAAGACTGGTGCTGGGCTGGGCTGGGCTGGGGGAGGTGTTAAGGCTGGGCTGGGCTGGGGGGGGTGTTAAGGCTGGGCTGGGGGGGTTAGGACTGGTAATGGGCAATGGGGGGGAGGGTTAAGACTGGTAATGGGCTGTGGGCTGATGGGGGCTGTCTGGAAATGGGGTGATGGGGGGGTTAGGACTGGTAATGGGCTATGGGGGGGGGCTAGGACTTGAGGTGGGCTGATGTGGTTAGGACTGGTAATGGGCTGTGGGCTGATGGGGGGGTTAGGACTGGCAGTGGGCTATGGGGTGCTGACTGGAAATGGGTTATAGGGGGGGCTTAAACTGAAAATGGGGTGATGGGGGGTTAGGACTGGAAGTGGGTTGATGGGGGGCTAGGACTGGTACTGGAAATGGGCTGTTGGGGGGGCTTGAATTGAAATGGACTCATGGAGGGGCTAGAACTGGAAGTAGGCTTATGGGGGGGCTTGGACTGGAATTGGGCTGAGTGGAGGGGAGCTAGGATTTGACATGGGCTGATGGTGGGGCTAGGAAATGACTAGAAATGGGGTGATGGGTGGCTAGGATTGGAAATGAGCTGATGAAGCGACTCAGACTGAAAATGGATGGGGGAGCTAGGACCGGAAATGGGTTGATGGGGGGGGGGTAGGACTGGAAATGGGCTGATGCAGGGATAGAAGGGAATGGATGCTGGGTGAGACTGGAACTAGAAGGGAGCTGATGTTGGGGGAGGATTAGAATGGGATGGGGCTGGGAGAGTAAAATGGAGAGGGGAAAAATATTTTGTGTGGGAGGGATGAAAAATCTACAATTGGCCGGTTATTGGGAGAGTAAGTGGGGATTGAGGATGGAGGGGTAAAATTTGTGTGGATGAAATAGGAATGAGGAAAGAGCAAAAGGAGAAAGATTAGTATGTTAAAGCAGATGTAGAGAGAGAGAATGGAAAAAAAAACTAGAAGAGAGAAGAAAGAACAAATGGACAGCAGACGATGGAGAGTTAGCAGAAAACATGAAGAAACCAGAAGAAAGTGGCTGGAGCAATTGCAACTGAAAAAAAATGCACAAAAGGTAGAAAGATATCTCTTTATTTTGAATTTATTAACTGGAATATGAAAGCTCTGGGAAATGTGCATCATTAACGTCTGCGCTTTGTTTGGTACAAGAGGAAATTAATTTATAGTTTTATTTCTACAGTGGTGTTGTACATTCCAAGTTTGGCTTTTGGGGTTCCCAGTTTAATTATTGCCTTCCTGTTTCTAAATTGTGATTCCTTGTTTGATGATGGTCTATGTTCTGCATGTGTAACTGAGCTGAGGTATTCTGTTTATGTAATTCCTATTTGACATTGCCACTTGTTCTCTTTCCCCAGTATTCTCTGAAATGTATTGGTTTAATATTTGCAGTGTTGCCTTTTGATAGGTAGGGTATGGTGCTTTGTGAGTCCTGGTAATGCTGTCAGGATATGGCGGGTTTGCTATGGGTTCTAAATGGGCAGCGTTTGTAGTAGTTCCTAATGTGCCTGGCGGTTGGCACTGGATTATAGTAATGTAGAAATCTTTTAGTCTTTCTTTATCCATACCCTCATTAAGAGACATGTTTACTAAAAGTTAGTGTATGGTAACATTATGCAAATAAGGCCACTTATGCAAATGAGGCCCCGCACCGAGTCTCCGCACATGGCCCCGCACCCCCCTTGGGCCGCCCCTGCTTGCCAGTGCTTGTGCTGTTTCCAGTTTTCGTCGTTTGGCTCTTTTTTCCATTTCCTGAAAGATGCTTTTTTGGCAACAACAGCCTCTCTGACCTCACCTTTAAACCATGCAGGCAGTTTTTTGGACTTCCTTCCACTTTTCTTAAAGCGTGGAATAGAGCTGGTCTGGGCTTCCAAGATAGTATTTTTCAACAACAACCAAGCTTGATGTAAGTCTTTAACCTTTGCAACTGCTCCTTTTAATTTTTTCTTAACTATTTTTCTCATTTTATCATAGTCTCCTTTTCGAAAGTTAAAAGGTAGTACTGTGGATTTCCTTACTATCCCTCCTCCACTAATTAAATCAAATGCGATCATGCTATGATCTCTATTGCCAAGTGGCCCCAACACCCTTATCTCTTGCACCAGATCTGGTGTTCCACTAAAGACTAGGTCCAATATGGCTTCCCCTCTGGTCTGTTCATGAACCAGCTGCTCCAAGAAGCTGTCATTTATTTCATCTAGGAACTTTATCTCCCTAGCATGTCCTGCCGTGACACTGACCCAGTCGATACCGGGGTAATTGAAATCGCCCATTATTATTATTGTGCTGTGACTTTTGTTAGCTTCCTTGATTTCTTTGAGCATTTCATCATCCATTTGTTCATTCTGGCCAGGCGGTCGATAGTACACCCCCACTGCCATCGCCTTCCCCTTTTTACATGGAATTTAAATCCAGAGAGATTCTACAGCAAATTTTGTTTCCTGCAAAACTTTAATCCTTTCTGACTCAATGCCCTCTCTAACATAGAGCACAACTCCTCCACCAATTTGATCAGCTCTACGCCTACGATGTAGTTTGTACCCAGGTATCAGTGTGTCCCACTGGTTGTCCTTCCACCATGTCTCTGAGATTCCAATCATATCTAACCTCTCATTTAGTGCTATATATTCTAACTTTCCCATCTTATTTTTTAGACTTCTAGCATTTGCATATAAGCATTTTAGAGAGACTATTTTATTCATATTAATTTGGCTATTGGTAGGCATGGGTAATTTGGGATCTTTAAGCTCTGTCTGCTCCATACTTGAGGGCATTTGGGCAACTTTACTCTTTTTTGGAACCTCTCTGCTTTTGGTAGTATCCTTCAAGGATACATTCTTCTGAACCATGCGCTCTTGTGCGACTGTCGGCTTTCCCCTATTATCTAGTTTAAAATCTCCTTTTTAAAGGTTAATGCCAGCAGCCTGGTTTCATCCCGGTTAAAGTGAAGCCCATCCCTTCAGAAGAGCCCCTCCCTTCAGAAGAGCCCCTCCTTTTCCCAGAATGTTTCCCAGTTCCTAACAAATCCAAAACCCTCATCGTTGCACCATTGTCTCACACACGCATTGAGACTCTGGAGCTCTGCCTGCCTTTTGGGTCCTGCGCGTGGAACGGGAAGCATTTCGGAGAACGCTACCCTGGAAGTTCTGGATTTCAACTTCCTACCTTAAAGCCAAAATTTAGCCTCCAGAACCCCCCTACTACATTTTCCTATGTCATTGGTACCGACATGTACCAAGACAGCAGACTCCTCCCCAGCATTATCTAAGACCTTATCTAGGTGGCGCATGAGGTCCGCTACCTTTGCACCAGGCAGGCATGTTATCAGGCGATCCTCACGTCCACCAGCCACCCAGCTATCTACATGCCTAATGATCGAATCACTAACTATAACGGCTGTCCTAACCCTTCTCTCATGGGCACATGGCCCTGGAGAAACATCCTTGGTGCGAGAGGGTTTTATATCACCTGGAGGACAGGTCCTAGTTAGGGGATCACTTCCTGCCACACCAGGGTGATGCTGTCCTGTCACGTGACCTCTCTCCTCCATGGCAACAGGGATGCTGCCAGATTGGAGGTGGGACTTCAGGACTATATCCCTGTAGGTCTCGTCTATCTACCTCTCTGTCTTTCTTATGTCTTCCAAGTCTGCTACCCTAGCCTCTACAGAACGGACTTGTTCCCTGAGAGCAAAGAGCTCCTTTCACCTAGTGCACACGGAAGACCTCTCACCAACTGGGAGAAAATCATACATGTGACAATCAATGCAATAGACTGGAAAGCCCCCATCTTGCTGCTGGACTGCATCTTAGTTTTAAGCTTGTGTTTAGATCTTTAAGTTCTTTACTTATTAAGGTTTGCTATGGATACTTATACTAATAAAATTGTACCTAATACGTTTAATATACCTTGTTCACCTGAAGCATAATTAATCTCAGGTCCTTAGTGTATGACTGATTTGGATAACGAACTGCACCTGAGAGCACCTCCTTTCCTTTAAGATGTGTAAGTACCTATAAAGCTACGATTATCCCGGGGGGGGGGGTGTTGGGGAGGGAGGGAAGGAAATAGCACTTACTAAAAGAGGGCTGCTACACAGTACCCTGTCCTGTGCTTCTGAGGTAAGCTGTGACCAACTTCCTGGATGATTAACAGTCCTTGGATAGAAGGAGTCTTTCAAAATGGCCTTTTGACCTGCCACCTGGCGTTAACACCTATTGAAAATGTTTCACAGGTCTCTTGCCCCCTAGGTAGAAGGCCTCTTTGTAAAGGTCTCTAGAAGACTTTATTTGTTGCTCAAAATATACTGACCCTGTCTTGCCTTTTATTCTAAGTTATATTCTGATTTGATTTAAATTACAGCTCTTTGCTGCTGCTAGGCTCTGATTTATTATGAAATTTAAACTACAAGCTCTCTGCTGGGTTCTAAATTTAACCAGAAAGCTCTCTTCTGTGTTTTAAATGTAAACTAAAAGTACTTTGCTGATACTAGGCCCTGAGTGAGTATTAAATTTAAACTGCAAGCTCTCTGCTGGATATTAAATCTAACCAGAAAGCTCTCTTATGTGTTTTAAATTTAAACTGCTGCTACTAGGCCCTGACTGATTTAACAAATACACTGGGTTCACAGATTAATCGTCTTTAATCCAAAGAAGTCCCTTCAGAAAAATTCCCAGAAGTATATACTCACAATTGCAGATCTCTCTCCAGAAGTAGCAGTCCCCTTTTCTAGTCTTTCAAATTTGAAAGTGTTATGATCACTATTGCCAAGTGGTTCCAACAAATCCTGCATAACACTAAGGACTAGGTCCAAAATAGCTCCTCCCTAATGTTGGTTCCTGAACCAGCTACTCCATAAAGCAGCCATATATTTCATCTAGAAACTTTATCTTCCTAGCATGTCCTCTAATGTGACATAGACCCATTCGATACTGGGGTAATTTAAATTGTCCATTATTACTGTGCTGCTAATTTTATTATCTTCCCTAATTTCTTTTCATTCTGGCCAGCTGGACAGTAAACCCCCCACTCCTATTGCATGGAATTTCTATCTATAAAGATTCTACAGTGCATTTTGTCTCCTCCAAAGCTATTATCCTGTTTGACTCAATGCCCTCTTTAAAATATAGTGCCACCCCTCCACCAGTTGGCTTCATCCTATCTTCTGATATAATTTCTACCCTGGTATTAGTGTCCCATTGTTTGTCGTCCTTAAACCAGATCTCTGAGATGCAAACTTAATCTACCTCTTCGTTTGGTGCTAAATATTTTAAATCGACTATTTTATTTTTTAGACTTCTAGCATTTGTAAGTGGGCATTTGAAAGTATGGGGTTTTTTTTCCTACAAATTGACAACCTGCCTATCAGGGCATGTGAACTACTTTTGCCTTTATTGTTTTGGTACTATCCTTCAACGATGCATGATTCTGAGCCATGCTCTTCAGGGCAACTGTGCTTTCCACCAGTATTTAGTTTAAATATTGCTCTATCTTCTTTTTAAAGGTTAAGTTCTAGACCTGCCTCTCCCTTTTGATTGAAAGCGATATTGAGGCACCTCCTTGGAAAGGCAGGAGCAATGTTGTGAACGTTGGTTAAACCTTATCAAATCATAGTCACTGCAGCTGTGGTATTTCTCTTTAAATCTGCTTCACTAAGCAGTATATGAAAAGCAGCTAGATGGTCCTCCCTTCCTTCACTTCTTTCTACTGTTTAGACCATTCTTCAATCAGAGCCAGTGCTTTGGTTTAAGACATGTTAACAAACGTGTCTTTGTAAGTTCAGCAACTTTCACTTTCGTGTGCTTGATTTAATCTTGCTTGTTAATGAAATGAAAAGTTGCTTATCTGTAACAGATGTTTTCTTTCGACAACAGGGTTAATCAAGCACATGATCCCTCTCACTTTCTCGTGTCATCTTCCTTTTTGAGCTATGGAAGTAACTGAGAGATGGAAGAGACTGCTGCGCATAGAAGGGACTGCACATGTTCAGAACTTTACACTTGTTTCTGAGTTCTGGAAGAGCTGTCCCGTTGTGGCACCATGCGCTGATAGCACCTACTCGTGTACTTCATTTAATCCTTCTGTTTACAGAAAATACCGATTAGTGGTAAGCAACATTGCTTTATTGCCGGAGATGTGCGCGAAAGGCCTTTGGAGGGTTCGCAATCGCAGCCTGAAAGTATTTCATATTGATAGATCACTATTACAGCAGTCTGGATTAGAAAAGAGAACTGTTTCTATGTACATAGAAGATATCAGCAGATACGACCATTTGGCTTGCCATTACTGCCTATGTGCTGTTACATCTAAATCTATTACAACAATTACTTTTAGTTAACACTACAAAGTGTGAGCCGTGCTGTACAGATAAACAGAAGCAGCAGCCTAGTTGACAGGTTGACAGTGAGGACACATGGGAGACTGAAGGCAAATGAATAGTGAGAAGCAAACAGAGCCTGACGTGCAAGATAGATGTCAAGCCAAAGTTTTCTCCCTGATTGCGGCTCAGAATGGAATCTATCACGGAATCAGTATTAGGAACTTTGTGAGGGAAGAACGAGTAAAACAGCTGCCATTATGGAAGGCAGTGACTGCTGTTGCTGCTGTTCACATTACTGTAGATAAAACACCACCACGCTATAAAGGCACACATAGGAGGTGTCCTATGGATCCCACTATCCAACAATGACAAATGAACTGTGACAGCCATGGATTGCTGAGGATGATGGGAAGATGCAGGTCAGGAATTAAAAGCAATTTTTAGGTAGAATTTGAAAGTGTTCAGGGTTGAAGCCAAATGCTCAGATTCAAAAAATTGTTGCAGCATCTGGTGAAGTCATGTAGAAGGTACAAAGCTTGGGATTTGGCAGTGGAGCAAAATGGCATAGACGATAGCAGCTTACCAGAAGAAGGAATGTATGGTGGGATGAGAGAGCTTAAGTAATGGGCAGATGTAGAGATATTACCTCATTTCTGCCACTAAGGTCCCTTTATCTCTGCCCTTTGCATTGCTAGAATTTTGCACCTGCTTTAGCTTACATTGAAAGATAAGAGTTGATTTTCAAAACCATCTAGCTTCCTCACTAGAGTTAAGAATCTAGATCAAAAGCTTGGAAACTTTATCCTCGCTGAGCAGTTAAATTTAGCTACTTAGTTTTATTAAGCTACGAAATGTAACCACTCAAATTTTGAGCGATCCTTGATGCAGGGTTGAATCAGGGGGAAAAGATAGCTGGTTAAATTCTCAAGAACTTGCAACTAACTTAACTAGCCAGACCTAGGCACCAGGATAGGGGTCTTAATTCTAACTATACCAGTAGATTTTGGATTTGAATTTTCCAAATCCAAGTTCAAAGGCGAGTTGCAATTCAGGTACATGGGTAATTTTCCTGCCCAATTGCGCTCAGAATCAAAGTTGTACCCTCACCCACCCAATTACAAAAAAGGCCAAGGGACTCAAGTCTCCTGACTCCCCACACCCTACTCGCTGATCAGAGCAAAGTCCAACTTCCTCAGCCCCCTCTCATCTTTACCTCTGGAATTGTCTCAAAAGGACTTAATGCCATGCCAGCAGGAGGAGTCTTTACCAATTCATGGCCCTGCATCCAACATTTTATATGAGCACTTGTGTTTCCAGTAAGCCTTAGTTATTACTGTAGTGCATTTAAGGATAATAACCTCTGCTGAAATCTTATTCCAGTGTCCACTATCACTTCAGATAAAATGCATTTTCTCACATTCCTTTGAAACTTTCTTCCCTTTTGCTTTATATGATAGCCCCTTATCCTTGAGTTATTCATTCTGTAGAAAATGCTTCCATCTCCAGGAACAAGCAGGAATGTAGTCTTCACATATGGGTGACGTCTGCATCGACAGAGCCCATACGGGGACGCTCCCCAGCGTCCATTTGGAAAGCTTTTGGGAGCACTCTACTGTGCTTGCGTGACTGTTTTCCCACGTTCCCAACTCCCTCTCTACAGTTCTTAGTTTTCTGCGGAGCTAGCAGGAAGCAAATCCTGTCACCGCAGAAAATCTTCTTTATGTGGATAGAGCCTCTGATTTCCCGTCGACACCAGCACCGTCAAAGACATCACTGGTTCCCTTATTCTTTTCTTTACCTTCTTTCTTATCTTTAAAAAAAAAAGACTTTGGCGTCAACACCCTTTTTAGGCCTTAAGCCTTCCATAGCCTTCACATCCTACGGCATGGAGAAACCAACTAGTGGTTTCAAAAAAATGTTCTAATTGTGCCAGCATCATCTTAGCGTCTTGACACACATGACTGGTGTCTAAAATGCTTTGGCCCAGTCCACCAGTCAAAAGACTGTTCCCTCTGTCAAAAAATGACACGAAGAGGCCTACAAAACCAGGCTTCTAAATTTGGAGCACTCTTTGCTTTGAACACAGTATCGATGACATCCACTTCATCGAGGGCCCCATCATCCTCCCATGGATCTTGGATATCTTCAAAGTCCAAACACAAGGCCACATAGAAGTCCGACAATATCTCTAGGGAAAGATCCTGCTCAAAGCGTTGAGACCCTTTGGGTGTTGCCTTGGAGGTGGATCAGCCTGTTAAATAACCCTGGTGGGAGGCCCTGTCCTACAAAGCCATTAAAGGGCCCCAGGATACTCCCGAGGCCTCGACCTCCAGAGAGCTATTGGTACCATGCTCTGGGGTGGTAGTACAAATACCCGACACCCATACCCAAGCATCGGCAACCTCAATAGATCAGCAAATACTGGCCATCGAGCAGAGTTTAGCAGCTGTCCTTGCAGCCTTGGTACCTATAAAACCCTTGGCTACAGGTACTGCCCTGTCGATACTGGTTCAGGACACGATGACACGGCTGTGCAGATGACATCAACATCGCTCCCACCTATGCCCTCCTTTGAAACTCTTACCAATACCAGTGCCAAACCCAAGCGACTCACCGAGGCGATACCTTGGACCATCAGTACCAACATCTAGCTTCTGGCGAACACCATGCCCATCGATACTTCAAGTCCTCTGATTCCGATTCCCCTGTTTCAGATATAGAGTCACTCGATTCGAGGGGGGGGAGGGCTCCTGGGACCTTCCTGCGGACCCTTCCCTGCCTCAACAATGGCGCATGTCGCCTCCAGAAGACATGTCCTTCCAGGAATTCATTCGAGACCTAGCCAAGGGCCTCTCTATAATAGTAGCGTCTGAGAAGGAGCAAAGGGCAGAGGAATTAGAGTTCCTCCAATACCCAACAGCATGAAGGAGGCAGCCATTCTGCCGGTGCACCGCATCCTTCAGGACCTTATGCTCTGAATGTGGTAGATGCCTCTCACTGTCTTGCCTCAGAGCCAAAGTCTCAATACCATGTATCGGGTACCAGAGTGTTCCGGCTTCCAAAAGCCACAGCTTTCTCATCATTCCATGGTGGTTGAATTGGCGATGTGCCAAATCAGAAGCTTGAAGACTCACTCCTCTAATCTTCCAGATAGAGAATCGAGAACTCTTGATGCCTTTGGTTTCGATGCTTCCAAGCATCCATGCTTTCGGCTAGGATTAACACCTATATCCTTTACATGGAAATGTTCCTGAATGAGGTCTTCAGGGACCTCAAGGCCTTTGCCCCTCTCCTCCCAGATGACAAAAGGGCAGATTATCTTGCCCTAATTAAACATAGTCACAATGCTTTGAAGTTTATCAGTAGGGCTACCTTTGATGCCTTTGAATGCATAAGCAGGGCCTCGGCAATATGAATTGGTGCATGTCGTAATGAATGGCTTCAAGCCTCAGATCGTGAACAGTGGGTTCAAAATAAGCTGGGAAACATACCTTGCACAGGGGAAAGCCTCTTTGGAAAAGACTGGCAAGATAAAGCCCTCAATTAGAGTCAGAGAATACTACTCTAAAGAGACTGTCCAGAGTAACAGCTGACCATGCTAGGAAAGAGACATCTGCAAAGAAGTCTTTATACAATAATAGGAAGAAATTCTTCTCTTATCCTCCTGCTTCTCAGTACCAGGGTCAGGCTCCAGCAACAAAAGAAGCCAGAGGTAGCTAAATCTCAACCAGCTGCACAGCCACAGTCTGTGCCTGGTTTTTGACTCTTTCCTAGAGAAAATTGCCACCCTGTCTCTGGAGGACCCCCATCCTCTCAACATAGCAGGAAGACTGTGTCACTACACCTACTGATGGTACCTCATCACCTCAGAGCAGTGGACACTCACCATAATCCAGGAAGGGTACAGACTACATCTTCAAACTCTGCCCCCTCCACTTTCATGGGGGAATATCAAATGCAACCTGCAGTCACTGCTGTCCTACAGAACGAGCTGTCCTCTCTTCTGTCCCAGGGTGCCATAGAAGTCCCAACATCTCAACAGGGGATGGGTTTCTACTCTCCGTACTTTCTCATTCCAAAGAAAACCGGAGGATACAGGCCCAGTCTGGACCTCAGAAACCTCAAGTTTCTGGTCCATGAAAAGTTCAAGATGTTCTCTCTCGAGATTCTTCTTCCCTATTTCCAGAGTCAGGGTTGGCTCTGTTCTATAGATCTAAAAGAAGCATGCAGACATATCCTCATCCATCCAGGACACAGGAAATATCTACGCTTCACCTTTCAAGGAAAACATTATTAATACAGAGTCCTTCCTTTCGGACTCTCCTTTGCCCCAAGAGTCTTCACAAAGTGCATAGCGCTCATGGCCACATATTTAACACTAGAAGCCCCAAAGTGCATCGATTGACGCAAATGCATCTTCAAAGTTGTATACCAGCGCCACTGCTAGAACCATGTCAGTCATGTTCCGCGACTTTGTTAGCAAGGTCAAGATGTTCAAATATGTGCATCAAAAATTAATGACAGATGCACCACCTAGCGGGAAAATGAATTTATACCTAGAAGCCCCAAAGTATGTCAATTGACGCACTCAATTGTCTTGGATGCATCAATTGATGTACTTTGGGGCTTCTAGGTATAAATTCATATTCCCGCTAGGTGGCGCATCTCAATCACTGTTTACAGTTTTACTCCAACATTACAAACAACAAACACACGACAATGTCATGTAATGATGTCACATACTCTGCACATATTTAACAAATAAGTAACTTCACATTAATTCACATCTGCATTTCATGCTAAACCCAGTCATGATAATGCGTCAATTGATGCACTTTGGGTTTCTAGGTAAAATTTCTTTTGGGGCTTCTAGTGTTAAGATCTCTGGGGATATTCGTCTTCCCTTACTTAGATGAATGGCTAATAAAAGCAGACACCTCTCAAGAGATACTGCTTTCCTTGCATCGTACCATCACAGTGCTACCAACCTTGGGATTTGTGATCAACTTCCCAAAATCCCAGCTCACTCCAACTCAAAAGCTAGAGTTCATAGCAGCCTTACTAGACATCCAATAGTCCAGAGCATTTCTGTCCCAGCTCCGTTGTGTCTGTCTAGTCGAACTAGCATCAGACTCTCCTATGAGAACATCTGACTGCCTAAGAGATGCTGCAGCTCCTTTTGCACATGGCCTCTACAGTACAAGTCATTCCATATACCCACCTACAAATGTGGACAACCCAGTGGACTCTTGCCTCCCAGTGGAAGCAAGCCTCGAGCCATCTCCGGGACAGGAGCCAAGTCACGGCCCATCCAACCACTTCCCTTCAGTAGTGGTATTCTCCAGAAAATCTGCTCGTAGAGTCACCTTTTCAGATGCATCCACTTCAATGCACCCTGATGACTGATGTCTCCATACTGGGTTTGGGGACCCCATCTGAGCCACCTTGACTACACAGGGGCTCTGGACAACCAAGAGTCACAACTTCAGATCAATTTCCTGAAACTATGTGCTATCTCAAATGCCCTCTGGATTTTTCAACACCACCTCAGATCACAAGAAATCCTAGCTGGAATGGATGTTCAGGTTGCCATATTCTATGTGAACAAGCAGGGAGGAACAGGCACTTGGGCCCTCTACAAGGAGTCGCTACACCTGTGGTCTTTTGCCATTGTTCATCAAGTACACCTCCAAGCGGTGTACCTCCTGGGGGAGTTCAATGTCTTGGCAGACAGACTGAGTCGCATCCTCCTTCCCCATGAATGGTCTCTCCATCTAGACACTGTCCTACATCTTCCAGTCCTGGGGAACCCCAGACATAGATCTGTTCGTGACTCCCCAAAATGTCAAGCATCCTTGCTTCTGCACAAGGAGTCTGACATATCCACCAACCAACAAGTGGATGCCTTCCACCTACACTGGGGTCAAGGTCTGCTTTATGTTTTCCCTCCTATACCCCTTATTCCCAAGACACTTTTCAAGCTTCAATCTGACGAGGGCTCCATGTTACTTATAGCACCTCACTGGCCATGACAACTGTGGTTTCCACTGCTACTACGTCTGACTCAAGCTCACCCTCTGTGATTGGGATCTGCACCCAATCTCCTTTCCCAGGAGGAAGGCTCACTACTACATCCCAAGCCACAGTCTCTCCACCTCACAGCTTGGCTGCTGAGAGCATAGCTTTACAAGGCTTCGACCTTACTCAACAGGTTAAGGAGTTCCTTTTGGCTTCTAGAAAGTCATCCACCAGATGTTCATATGCTTTTAAGTGGCATAGATTCTCAGTCTGGTGTTCCTAGAAGGACCTCAATCCCTTTTTTGCTCCAGTGGACTCATCTGCTGTCATATGCTATGTTACTCCTCCAGTATTTCCTTCACCTGTCCTCAACAGGTCTAAAGACAAACTTCGTGAGGGTCCACCTCAGTGTCATTGTGGCCTCTCACCATCTACTTGTTGGACAGCCCATCTCCAACATGACAGCTAGTAGCGCATTTCATAAGAGGTTGTCTGTTGTGCAAACTGCCCATTAAGCTACTTCCGGTAGCTTGGGGACCTCAATGTTGCTCTAGCTCAGTGTCTCAAGCCACCCATTAGCCATGACCTCACTTAAGTTCCTCTCTTGGAAGTAAACTTCCTAATTGCCCTCACATCAGCTAGACGCATTAGTGAGCTTCAGGCTTTGGTGGCATATCCTCCCTATACCCGCTTCTGCCATGACAAAGTAGTCCTTCGTATTCACCCACATTTTATGTCTAAGTTTGTGTCTCCCTTCCATTTAAACCAATTTACCTTCCAGTTTTCTTTCCTCAACTGTATGCGTCTAGAGCAGAAGCAACGCTGCACATTCTTGACTACAAACATGCCTTGGTTTTCCATCGCCAAAGGACTCAAAATCATCATCATAAAGCCTTGTAGTTTCTCATTTGACCCCAGTCACCTGGGATTACCTGTTTCTAAGCATACGCTCTCTAGATGGATATCAGATTGCATTTCATTTGCCTATGACAATGCAGGACCCTTCCTGGAAGGCCATGTCACTGTTCACAACATTCGTGCCATGGCCACCTTGATGGCAAACCTACGCTCAGTAGCCATTGATGAAATTTGCAAAGCAGTGACTTGGTCTTTCGTCCATACCTTTGCTGCCTATTATTGTCTGGACAAGGACTTCCATCAGGATGCCATGTTTGGTCAGGCTGTACTCCAGTACCTCTTTCAGACTTGGATGCAACTCCTACCCTCTGTCCTGGACTTTGAAGATACCAGAAATCCATGTGGGATCCAACAGCAAGAATGCAGTCTTCACAACCCGTCCTCTTCCCCTAGGAGTTATAGGGTTTCATTTACTATATTCTCAGCTACAAACTTAACTGAAGAGAGGGAGTAATGAAGGCAATCGTGCAGGCACAGTGGAGTGTTCCCAAAAGCTTTCTAATTGGATACTGCGGAGTGTTCCCGCACAGGCTCTGTCTGTTCTGACGTTACCCCATATGTGAAGACTACATTCCTGCTGTTCCCGGAGATCACCTGTTACAGGTGAGTAGCTACATTTTATGCATATCTCTTCTGCTTTCTTTGTGCTAGTAGTATCAAAAGCGATAGCTCCTTGCATAGCAGCAAATTCTAATCTATCAGGAACCTTACAAAACCCTAGGAGCAATAGGACATGCAATAGGAGGCCCAGAGGAGCTATTTAATGGCTAAAACAGTGGAAAATAAAGATGTAATATCACGGCCTTAAGGGAGCAGTAATTGACAATTTCTTTTCCTTTGGCGTGTTAACTAAATTTATATTCATCTTCCATAGATGGTGTCACACTTTTATTATGTATATATGAGGTCATTTCACAAAATTATGGAATTCTATATTATAGAATACTTCCATGTGTTATATCAAAATAGTACCCAAGTATTATTTTTTTGTGCCTTGATTACACAGATGGACAGCTTGAAGACTGAGACACGGGTATGATTGTGGGCAATGGTGGATTGTGAGGATACTCCAGACAGTACAGTTGTTATAGGGATCCTTCCTAATGCTCTGATCACAATCTTCATTCCTTACTCAATCCTTTTAACCCCTTACCTTCAGCACAGTCCTGTCACATTCTCCACCTCCAGTCCTTACCAAGGCAATAGAAAAGAGGGTTTCAGTGCAACAAACCCTATGGGTCATTTTCTAATGCAAAATGGTTGTTCCAATACAACAAACTCTAGGAGTCCTTTTCCTAACATGTGATAAGCAGTTACTGAGTGGCCACAGAATGCTCAGTGCTAAAAAATCATGTGATAAGTGCTTACTGCAGCAGGTAGTAGGAAAAGAGTGGATTATGGACAGGGTCAGTACTTATACTTGGCATCTTTTTAAGAGGAGACATTAAGGGGTATGTTTACTAAACTATGTTAGGTTTCTGCAGCTAATGCTGGGCAATAGCTGCAAAAGTCTTGCAGTAGATGCAGGGGGTGTCCCTGCATTTCCTTTGCGGATACAGCTATTCAGGTGGCGATTGCTGCTCTTTCTGCAGGCTTTGCGGATACTGCTATAGACTGCTGTGAATGTTTGTAGTAGCTGTTCAGACTTGGGACACTCATTCTCTGTCCACATCCTGCCCATTCAAGCAACTACCACGCAAAATAGACATTTTTCCCACATTAGCTGTCTTTGCAGTGTGACAATCCCACCATGTTAGTGCTGTAAAGACAATAGTTTACTTATTGTAAAAAAACTGTTAATTTAATTAAAAAAAATAAGAAATACAAGAAACCATATACAAGTACATGATTAATAAAGAAAATACATGCAACTCAGTAGCCCATGTTAAGGAGAGAAAGTAAGACATTGTCTCACCCAGAAAATATATTTGAAAGCTAGGTAATATCCTATACCAAACAGTTAAATATAAGAAATTTAAAAAAAGACAGCTAATGTCCTTTGGTAAACACATCCCTAAGTGCACTCTTTATGGGCATTAGGCTACTACTGTGGTTTAAAAACAAAGATAAACCAAAATGCGATCAGTAGCCCTTAACTCCTAACCCCCAATCAATAGCACTTAACCCTCCACTCCCCTGATCTGCTTTCGATAAGAGTGGAGGGGGTTAAGTCCACCCAAATGCCTCACAATTTTTGGAAGAGCCAAGAGTTAAAATGCAGTCTCAGTTTACATATTAAAATGTTGAAGGTGGCATGTCATGTGAAATCATGAATGGGAGTATGCACGGTTGCTACAAATCAGAAAAGCCATAGGAGGGACCTAAGATGAAAGGGAAGGGTTTGGTTCCCTCCAGGTCTACCTGTGGATATCACTGTCCAAACTTTTCCCTTCCCCCACACTTATCAGGAGTGTTAGTGGTGGGGCAGGAGTGATCCCCAAACATGTGCCTTGTTTCAAAATGGGCAGCTCTGATCCATAGCATCAGTTCTGGAAAACTACTGCTAGGGCTCAGAGCTGCCATTTTGGGCTGATTGGGTGGCTAGGACTGATAATTAAGCTGATGGGGTTACTCGGACTGGTAATGGGCTGATGGGGGGGGGGGGGGTGACCAGGACTGGTAATGGGCTGATGGGGAAGGAGGAGAGAGCTGATTGCCTTGGAAGAAGACTGGGGGCTAGGACTAGAAATAGGCTGATGGGGAGGTGAGGGGAAGAAAGAGCTGCTGGCCCTGGAAGAAGACTGGGTTAGGACTGCAAATGGACTGATGCAGGGGGATGGGAGTGGAAGAGAGTGGATGCTGGGAGGGGCAGGAACTACAAGGGAGCTGATGTTGGGGTTGGACTAGAATGGGATGGGGCTGGCAAAAGAAAAAAGAAGCTGGGAGAGTGAAGATGGAGAGGGGAAAATATATTTTGTGTGGGAAGAAAGAAAAATCTACAACTGACCGGGTACTGGGAGAGTAAGTGGAGATTGAGGATGGAGGGGTGAAATTTGAGTGAATGAAAAAGGAAAAAAGAAAGAAATGGAGGAAAGATCAGTTTGTTAGAGCAAATGTAGAGAGAGAATGGAAAAAAACTAGGAGAGAAGAAAAAGGACAAATGGACAGTTGGCAATGGAGAGTTAGCAGAAGACACAAAGAAACCAGAAGAAAGCAACTGGAGCAATTGCGACTGAAAAATAAAATGCCCAAACAACAAAAGGTAGAAAAATACTATTTTATTTAGAAATTATTAACTGGAATATGTCAGCTCTGGGAAATGTGCATCGCTAACGTCTCTTGTGTTTTGTTTAGTACAAGAGGAAATTAATTTATAGTATTATTTCTCCGGTGGTGGTGTACATTTCAAGTTTGTCTTTTGGGGTTCCCAGTTTAATTATGGTTTTTATATTTCTAAATTTTGATCCCTCGTTCTATGTTTGATGGTCTGTTTTGCGTGTGTAACTGAGCTGTGGTATTCTGTTCATGTAGTTTCTATATGACAGTGCCACTTGTTCTCTTTCCCCAGTAGTAGATGTATTGGTATTCTGAGATGTATTGGTTTAATATTTGCCGTTTTTCTTTTTGATAGGTAGGGTTTGGTGCTTTGTGAGTCCTGGTAGTGCTGTTATAATATGGTGGGTTTGCTATGGGTTCTAATGGGCAGTGTTTATAGTACTTCCTAATGTGCCTGGTAGTTGGCATTGGAGTATAGTAATGTAGAAATCTGGTAGTCTTTCTTTATCCTCACTGCCCATGCAAATGGTATTCAGACACTTATTAAGAGGCGTGTTTACTAAAAGTTAATGTGCATTCCCAAATGTTAATGTGTGTTAAATGCAGGAACACCCATTTATTTCTATTGGCACCGTGGCACTTAGGGACATGTTTACTAAATATCAATGTGCGTTAAGTCACTGCCAGGAGAAAAAAAGAGGCTTGTGAAGGGCTCATTTGAAAGCTGCCTAAAATTTTAGATGGGCAAAATATACATTTTAAAATAAAAGAAATTAAATTTATGCAAATGAGGTCATGGCTATGCAAATGAGGCACAGCTTGAATCTTCCCACATGGCCGCACCCCCATCTGCCAATGCATTCACCTTGTAGTAAACATCCACCCTGTGTGGTAACCGTAGGGTGGATGCTGACCACACTCAACAGTTACCACACAGTAAGTACAAAATCTTGCTCACTTTAGTAAAAGTCTCTCCTCAGTTACAGTACACTGCACTAGCACTGCTGGGGGGGGGAGAAGGTAGTATTGACCCATTTGTAATCCTTGTATGAAAGAAGGGCACCTTTCTTCCCAAGCTTTTGAAGTCTTTACTGGGTACCTGAAGGCACAGCCTGGAAAGGAAGCACCAGACTAAGGGGTATGTTTACTAAGCTGCGGTAGCGGCTTCTGTGCAATATTGGCACCACGGCCCCATTGAATTCAGTGGGCTACGGCTCTAATATCTCATGGAAGCTGCTACCCGCTGCTTAGTAAACATACCCCTAAGTTCTTGCAAAGAAAGGCAGCCTCTGGGAGACAGAGGAGCCTGATAACATTTACAGGTTCACTGGGTCCTGCAAAGTAACTTTATTGGCGATTTCTCAAAAGAAGGTTCAGGCTGAATATGGAAGAAATATATCCTACTTATGGCCTACAGAATATTCATGAGACTTTAAGAACATAAGATATGCCATATTGGGTCAGACCAAGGTCCATCAAGCCCAGTATTCTTTTTCCAACAGTGGCCAATCTAGGTCATATGTACCTAGCAGTTTCCCCAAAAGACACAGGTTCTGCAATGCTTGTACTGAGCCAGCAACAATATTTTGAGGGTTACATTGAAAAATACACACCCTTGTCAGGTAAGTTATGCTAGTGACTCCTTAGCCTAAGATGACACAGCACATGTCTGAGTCAAAAACAGTTTGCACACAACCAGGCCTCCAGCTGCTGTACCCTCGATGTGGAGGTCCTGTCAAAATTTGAATGAGTAGAGGTTGCAGCTTTTCTCTCTCCTCTTGCCTTCACGTGTATGCTCATGGCCATATATTCCTGGTTATATAAGTGTGAAAACAATGACCCTCAGCCCAATCCTCAGGCCAGTTGGGTTTACAAGATATCTACAATGAATAGGCTTTAGAGAGTTGTATATAGGGGCGACAATGCATGCAAATCTATCTGTATTTATTGTGGATATTATATAGATCATAAAACACATTTGGTACTGGAAATTATGGTTAGTGAATATGTAATAGGAGAAGGTTCAAATATTTTAGGTGTTCTTTTAATTTCTAGGTAGTAGTGGAAGTAGTGTTGAAAGTCAGGAATATCTTTTGTTCTTCAGTTGTCAGAGTATGTTTTGATTTTAGGAGATTTTAATATTCATTTAGATGATTTAAATGAGGCTGGAGTTAGGTTCAGGGAATGGTCAGGTGGGGACATTTAACAGCCAATAGGTTAGCAAATTAAAACAAAAGTTATTCAATTATATCAACAGGCAATCATTAAATTTAACTCGCTAGGCTTGAAATAAATTTAGTCAATGATGGCTTGGTCAGAGTAGATGTATTATGGAATGTTTTTTCACCAGCATCACCGTCTGATGTATTAAAATTGATTTAAAAAAATTGCCTCTAGCTTCAGTGTTCTAGATCCATGTCTAAATTTGCTTTTAAAAGATATGCCGCAAAGTGTATTGTATATAATGACCTTGTTAATGTGCTGTTGAAGGAGGGCGTATTTTCTCCATCACTGGGTATGATCATTTTGACTCCAATCACAAAAGCAGCTATAGGAGATTTAGAAAATTATAGACCAATTGCTAGTTTACCATTTATTACTAAACTAAGTAAGGGCTTGGTGGCTATTCATATAAATAAGTACTTAGAAGATTACAATTTTCTATATAGTTCACAATCAGCTTTTCGCAGCCAACAAAGTAGAGAGAGAGTTTTTAGCAACTGTATTATCAGAATTACAACAAATAGTAGGGAAGGGTGGTCAGGCTATTCTGATGCAATTTGATTTATCATTAACCTTTGACATGTTGGATCATGAGATTTTGGGATTGGATGAGGGTTTTTTGAAAAAATCAATCTATAAAGGTTAAGTGGGAAAACCCAGTTATTCCTCTGTAACAGGTGTTCTCCAGGGACAGCAGGAATCAGTCCTCACATATAGGGTGACATCGGCACCTATGGAGCCCATGTCAGAAGCATCTCCCCTGCTTTCAAAGAAAGCCTTTGGGAGATACACCATGCATGTGTGGTCCCCTTCCTGCCCAAGGGTGCCATCTTAGCTATGTCATTAGACTAAGGAAAAAATAAAATACAGTAATGAAGCAACTCCAGGGGAGGAGGGTGGGTTGTGAGGACTGATTCCTGCTGTCCCTGGAGAACACCTGTTACAGATGAGTAACTATGCTTTCTCCGGGAACAAGCAGAAATCAGTCCTCACATATAGGACTCCCCAGCTACAGGCTACCAAGAACCTGCAAACAAAAATGCCACAGTGACCTGTAAGGCTGAGCCATGAGCAGCAGCAGTTGAGTCCCTACTGAGAGACTCTCGCAAGACCCAAGTGTCTGGCAGAGAACTAGCACTCCAGTAGACTGAACACAGAAGGGTCAGAGGGCAGGAGTTGCTTACAGCCCAAAGAGATTACGGAGTATGGCCTGGCCAAAGACACTGTCCCATTGGGACTCTCTCTCCAGGCAGAAGTAAGCTGCAAAGGTATGGACTGAAGACCAGGTGGCAGCCTGGCAGATTTCCATCACAGGGATAGAATGCAGATTTGCCACGGAAGTAGCCATGACCCTGATGCAGTGCACCATGACCCTCTGGTTCAGTGAGATCCCTGCTTGCTCATAGGCAAGGGTAATGCAGTCTGCCACCCAAGTGGACAAGAGTTTGTTTAGTCACTGGGAGCCCCAGACGGCTGGGGTCATAGGATACAAAAAGCTGTGGTGCTTTGTGGTTGCCCTGAATCTGTTGGAGATAAAAGGACAGGGTTCTCTTACAATCCAGAATGTGGAGAATAGTCTCCGCCTTACCAGCATGAGGTCTCAGAAAGAAGGTGGGAAGTACCATCTTCTGGTTGAGGTGGAATGGGGACACCATCTTTGGCAGAAACTTGGGATGTGTGCGGAGCACCATCCTGGTTCTTGTAGAACCTTGTGTAGGGGGTCTCAGTCATCAGAGCTTGGAGCTCACTGACTCTGTGAGCTGATGTGAGTGCTACCAGGAAGGCGACCTTCCAGGATAGGTACCGGAGGTGGCAGGTAGTCAGAGGCTCAATCAGAGGCTTTAGTGAGCTGCAAGAGTACCACATTGAGATCCCTTTTTGCTGCTGGGGGGCGGACAACCTGAGGCTCCACAGGAATCGGGACACAAGGGGCTGAGCCAAGAGGGGTTTTCCCTCAACAGAATGGTGATGTGCTGCAATTGAGCTGAGGTGTACCCTGACTGAATTGGACTTAAGTCCCACCTACGACAGGTGAAGCAGGTAATGGGGTATCACTTGTACTGAGCAGGAAAGCTGGTTTGCCTGGATTTTTGCACACCACACCGAGAATGGATGCCACTTGAAGGTGTATGCCCTTCTAGTGGAGGTCTTACGAGAGTCCAGAAGAATCTCTTCCATATCCCGTGGGAGGTTGAAGGGGGCTATTGCTATCCTTTCAGCAGCTAAGCCGTGAGTGAGGTGGACCTCAGATTGCGATGTAGGAGAGAGCCCTACTCCTGTGAGAATCCCCCAAGCTTCTTCAACAATTCCTTCAGGTACATGCTGACGAAGAGCTGGAAGGACTGGATCCAGCATGTTAGCATCGAGGGTTTGGGCCTGCCTGCTGGGTGGCGCCAACAGATGGGTTTTTTTTAGTCTTAAGCCAGTGCATTGCCGACTCTATGACAATGGAGTTGTGGGGGAAACTGGGTCTTTTGAAACCCAGGGCTTCAGCATACCTGGTACATGGCATCGATGTGCCTACTAATGATTGGAACCGATGCCGGTGTTTCCCACATCCAGAAGAGGAGGTGGTTGAGGATCGGGGGCACTGGAACCATGAGGGTTTTCTTAGGGGGTGCCTCATATTGGAGTATCTCCAATTCCTTGGTGTGCAGGTCCTCCTTGGCCTTGGTCTCGATAGTGAGAGCCTTGGCCATGTCCCGCACAAAATTGAGGAACACCACATCCTTGGGTGGTGAACTGCATTGGGTCATGGGGGTAGATGTGTCCAAGGGCACATCAAGGTGCCGCCTCGTGTCTGGGGACTCTTCGTCCTCAGTCTCTCATTTGGACTAGAATTCTGAGTATGAGTCTGATGCCACACGATCACCTCAGTTGAGGGCTGCTCTCGGCAGTCTGTGACCTCCAGAGGATCATCGGTCTGAGCCATGGGTGCTTGCTGGGAGGATTGGAAGGGGACTGGGACTTTGTCTGTGGCTGGGGGCGCTCTCGAGGCCGATGGCACTTGAGGATCTGCTCGATGTCCGGGGAAGCCCTCGATGTCAAGGGTCCCATCGTCAGGGCAGATGAACCCGATGAGCCGGACATGAATGCCTGCTGCATAGCCACTAGGGCAGATATACTGCTTTCTAGGGCTACCATTCTGGTCTCCATATCAGTTGGCTCCGCAGCCTTCGACACAAGCACTGAGGATTTCTGGCCCGGTGTTGATACCGTCGAGGGGGAGTCCTCAATGAGAATGGCCTCGGAGGTTTGAGGCTGGTCGGCGGGTGCCGATGACTCCTTATGGGGCAGCCTGGAAAGCCGCTCCTGCCCTGACTACTTGGACTCACGCTTAGGACTGTGGGTCCTGGGGTGGGATTTCTTCTTTTTCCTGGATCCGTCTTCTGAGGCGGTCTTTGAGGGTTTCTTCTTGTGCTCCACCTCTGGGGATTTCCATTCTGAGGAACTACAGCTGTGGGACTCCAAGGAAGTTTTGGCTTCGTGAAGCACCGAGGTATTGGAGGGGGCCCTTCAGCGTGATGTCACCAGAGATTCTGACGTGGAGTCAGACTTCTGAAAAAAAAAACCTATTCTGTTGCTGATGGAAGCTCTTCAAGGCCTTTGAGGTCACTGTTCTGCAGAGCTCTCAGTCAGAGTCCTTGTGCTCCGAGCCGAGATATTGGAGGCAGCAGTCATGTAGGTTGGTGAGTGACACATTTTGCCACACCGGTCACACTTTTTGAAGTCACTAGAAAAGGGCATGAATGCGGATCGAGGAACACCTCAATGAAAAAATGAGAAAACGAATAGACGAACTCAAAGGGTGACATTGAGGTGAGCTGCCTCAGAAGCTGGAAGGAACCAGTATGCAAACTGGACAAAACTCAATAATAAAAATCAGACTTTTTCTGGGGAAAGCTGGACAATGTCGATTGGTTCTGTGGAAAAAAGGAGACTGAGGAAAGATGGCATCCTTGGGCGGGAAGTGGACCATGCATGCATGGTACATCTCCCAAAGACTTTCTTTGACAGCTGGGGAGATGCTTCCATGTGGGCTCCATCACCCCATGCGAGGACTGACTTCCTGCTTGTTCCCAGAGAAAATGAATTCATGGAGCTTGGAATGTGGGTTACCGCAGGACTCCCCTCTATCACTGATTTTATTTAATGTGTATATGAGTACTTAGGGATAAATCTACAAGAACTGGGTCTGCCTATATTCATTTATGCTTATGATGATATTGTGGATCATTCTGATTCAGGGAGACCTTAGAAATGCTTATGAGAGACTGGCAGATTGTTTTCGAGTTATTGAGTCCTGGTTGAACAGCAGACACCTTATGAAACTAAACCCAGAAAAAACAAAATTAGTTTCTTAAAATTTATGATATAGAAATCCTATTGCTAAAATAATTAAAATTGTTGGGTATTGGATTGGATTCAATACTGTCTGTGGAGGAATAGGTAAAATCTTTAATGAGAAAAGTATGTTTTTTAAATTGCGGGATATTTGTCAAACCAGACCAAACTTTGATATCAATTATTTGAAGTTTTTGGTACATGCATTTGTTGTGTAGCAATTGGAATACGGTACTGTGACATCTACCTAGATATTGCTAAGAAACATTTAATGCATCTACGAATGTTGCAAAATATAGCAGCTAGGCTTATCTTTAAAGGAAAAAATGATAGATCTACACCCCTGCCTTATGAAATTGCATTGGCTACTGATACCAGCTGGAATTACTTTTAAATTGTTATGCTATGTATTTAAGAGGTTATATTCCTGCCCATTGTGTTTAATACTGCCTTTAGAATGTCCAGATTAGGGAAGATCTAGTCTTTGGCCATTCTGTAAATGCAACATATTAAATTCAAGAGGTCAGTGGAAAGATTATTTGCTTATGCTGCTGCTATGGAATGGTATGGTTTGCCAGAGGAGATTAGAAAACTCCTAAATTGCATGGGCTTTTGGCAGTCACTTAAAACAAAATTATTCAGGTGGTTTCTTGTTACATAGGAATTCTGACTGGGAATATGAAATGGCATTATAAGAGTTTGTATTGGGTTGTAAGTACTGGTATTTGCTCTAACCTGCCTAGAACCCGGAGGCCTAGGTAGGATATAAATGTATTAAAATTTTAAAAATTATTATGACAAATCAATGGGTTGAGTGTGGCCTGAGGACCCCTGCTCTAACAGCTGAATGTAGGGAGGGCAGGCCCCTTTGTCAAGAGCCCCAACACTTTCTCTAAGATACTGACGTAGCAGAGAAAGAGAGGAGGCATAAGAAGATACTTCTTATGCCTCCTCTTTCTCTGCTACATGTCAGAAGTAATAAGCCTCCCAAATGTATAACCACCTGACAGTGTTTTATTATGGAACCAGCAATTTGTAGCAATATTCTGCTTGCATAGGTAACTATTTTTATCATGCTGTTCCTTGCTCAAAAGCGAGCTGGGATTGGTTAGATCTTCTTAGGTGCACATCTGCAATATTTTTGGTGGGCTGTGGATCCAAGGTTTGAAATCATCTTTAGACTGCACATGAGGAATATTCTTATTCATAAAGATGCAAGTGACACGCCTCATAAAAGCTAGAAAAATGAAGGACATTTCTTCATTGATGGGAAGGGGCAGCAGATGCTTTCTTGAACTTTGAGGTTCCAGCTCAATTGGAACAGACACTGGGTTCTGTCACTGGGAGCCTTCATTCACAATTAGCTGAGGATTTTTATTTCCCGTGTCATCACAGTGGCAGTCTGAAATTAGAGGCCATGTGCCACTCTTCCTTTTGGAGCTCTGCAATCATGACTCAAGTGTTTTGCTAGCTAGCAGCTACAGAATCAAACCCAGGACTCAATATGACACTGCACAGTACTGCAGTCAGCCTGGTCCCAGATGGCTTTCTCATGGCTATGGAAATTTGAAATGTTCCAATATTAGGTGTTGATTAAAGAGAGTGATGATGATGATGACTAAATGACATGTTTGGGAGAAGACTAAGACCTGCTTCTGTTAACATGGTGGTTGGGGCAAGGGACCTCAGGCCAGAAGGTTGGAGGTTCAAATCCCACTAGAGGACAGCAACCTTGGGCTGGAAGGACTGGGGTTTCTAGTCCCACAGGTGCTCCTTGTGGTGTTGGGCAAGCCGCTTAATCCTCCATTGCCCATGTTCCCTGTAAAATAGTTATCGCCAAGTTATAATGCCCTGTTCAATGTAAACCGCCTTGATAACATGAAAGGCGGTATATAAGAAATGTTAAATAAAGAAACTACCTGTGTGGTAGTGCCCAGCCCAGCTGAAGCGACTATAGTCTGAAGATGGAGTAAATATATTTGAGTCTAATAGTCTGAGGTTCAAAAAAAATTCTATATTGTGTAGGCGGCAGTGTAATTAAGATTAAAAAACCCCAAAACAAAATGCTACCAAAGATGAAATTATAAGCATGCAGCCTTTTATTTTTTTTGAAAAGTTCTCTGCTTATCATAGTTCTGTATATTACATTAGGGTGTTATACAAATACATTATTTACAAATACACTCTGTGCAAACATTTTTCTTTTTAATTTCAATTCACTTGTATCTATCATTCCCCCCTCCCCCCCCCCACACACTTTGCTTTTAAACATCTGGAAGAATTCAGGAGGGTACACTGAAAATATCATTATTCTTAGTCACGCATATGTTGTACGGGGGGGGAGGGTGTATGTATGTATACTGATGCGCGTACACACACGTTTCTCATTAGAAGGAGCAGTGCAGAGGAATACATTTCAGAATTCACAATGTAGCACGATAAAATGATGTAGGGAGGAGGCAGTTGGGTGTAGCTTTGAAAAATGAAACATCTTTATAATCAACAAATTTCAGTGTCAGGAGCAAACAGTTCATGTTCTTTGACAAAGTGTCCATTATTTTATATATATATATAGCTATAGCTCTCTATTCTGAAATGGCAGTGCAGTAGGTGATGTTCCCTCTTGCACAAGGTGAAGCCACCTCCAGTCTGGTTGCCATGTGCAGGAATACTGTCCAGCATCCACCTTCCAAACAAACACTATATCAGTATCAAAATATTTGGCAAAAGATCTTGAAAGGAACAATGAAAGATTGTCGACAAAAATAGAAATCTGTAACAAAGCTAAATAACACAAAAATAAAAGAAAAAATATTTTAGCTATCAGTTTTAACAGTTTGTATAGTCATACTTTAGAATAGCTCTGTTCAGTTCCAGACTCCTTAAGGAGGAATAGTTTTATACAAAAGAACTTACTAAAACTGTGATATTTTAGAGTTCTTAATCATGCTTGATACATTTCAGGGCACACTCACTAGCTGTTCACATACACGCTGCAGTTTTTCTTACTAAACAGAGGGGAGAGTAAGGGCTATGTAATTATAACAGAAACTGTTTTCACAAGCCAGACTTTCTGAAATCTATCCATTCAGTCAGTAGCACACATTTATTACACTTCAAACGATACAACTAAATGTCATGTTGCCCCCGCCTTGTGGGCTGTTACGGATCAGGGTGTGACCTTTAAGATGGTTCTTTTGCTGTGCCTGTTGCGGATTTGCTTGCGTTTCCATTCTGTGACTTGTAGCTGGTGAAGCTAGGCGTATGGATCGTCCGGATGCTCCTCATACCTTGGTTCAGTGAGGTGGGAGAGGTAGGGGTAGGAGAGGAAGGGGAGGAACAAGAAGAGGATGGTCTGCCATTTGAAGTCTGCAGCGAGAATGAAAGATGGTGACCTTTACCTGTGTAAGTGGGGTTTGGAAACTTCAAAGAGCCGTTAGGGACAGAAGGGAGGAGGGATGAAGAGTTAATAGAGCGACCTGTTTGAGAACTGTGCAAGTTAGAAGAAACGGGTGATTTAGTAGGCGGATTATGGGGGTTAGAACTGTCACCACTATAAGCAGGCACAGAGCTGTTTTTCCCAGAGGTGGGAGAAAAGGCTGGAATCTTAGAAGCAGGTAAGGTAGGGGAAGTAACCTTACAGTCCCCACCAGCTTTCTTAGTACTTCCATTAGCCTGCAAATAAAGATGTCGGGAGACATTTTGTCAGAATGCTAACCACATGGTAAATTAACAGGGCCTGGGAGATAGCCCAAAAAGAGAATTAGAAAAGTAACAGTTCAAGACCTCAAACAAGTCCTGCAGATCTATGCTGGACCTGTTAGAATCTGCAAGGCACTTAAAAAAAAACCAAAAAGAAACATACATAGTTTAGGAAAGTCACACAAACCCATCTGTTTGCTACATTAGCCATGCTCTTGGATTATTGCAAGAGAGAGGAAACATTTTGATGAACAGTGAATAAGCTAATGCAATGCAACAAACACAAGTCGGCATTGACAATTCTTGTTTATCAGTTTAACAGTGTATTGTCAGGTGGTCTTAAACACCATTATTCTGCCAAAGAAACAGTCGTGAGATGTTTCACAGTACAGCCGAATGTAGGTTTTGACAGAACCAAAGGGGTTTTATTGCTGGCATGCACAAGCACTGTGAAAGTGAAGCAAAGTTGTTAGAATTTTTCATGCCACCAGATCCAGAATGTGTTAGGCAACATTTTAAAGATTCCAGTATTTGGTATAAGGTATTTTAGTTACTTGGCTTGCTTTTTTTTTTTTTGCTAGCTTTCATGTCCATCCAAAGATTTGGATTAGGGTAAAACTACCTGTCGATATTGGCGCTGTGAGTCTTGTAGCTTTGACTGCTTGCCTGGCTTATCCATGGTTCCTGGCTGTCTACTTTTTGAAGCTACAGGTACTGGCATCCTGCTGGTTTGTGAAGATCCGCTGGAGCCCTGTAGTTACCAGGGAGGGGAAGAAGAAAGAATGAAAAGATGTATTAAGTAGTGAATGTTAAACGTATCATACACACCATGCTCCACTATCCTTTGGCCAAGAAGCCGTGGGCCTACATGCAGAGGAAGATCATGTTTACCAGGCACACCAACTATGTTAATTTTAAGAAGCAAAAAGTGGAAACTACTCAGCAACTAATCAAACTGAATTTAATGAAAATGCTGGAAGCAATTATTTCACACACGGCAGATTACTGACCCAGATCTTCCCATCACCAATCCATAATAGAAATGACACCAAATGAAACCATTTGCAATTAGCTGTTAGAGACTGTGACAAAAAAAAACACCCAAGCCACCTGACAGGAAGCATATAAATTGTAAGAGACACCTGTGATTCCAGAATTATTGAGCATTTAGAATTTAGGGTTTTTTTATATTGCGGTACCTTACGTGGAACCGAAGGTATTGATGAAATGGTGTCTAGAACAACTTTAGTTTCATCCATGGTGACAAGTTCCTTGGTTGAAGACCGAGCTATGGAAGAAGATGATGATACATTATCTTCTTCAGTGCTAGCAACTACTTCAGGTACTGCCTTGGGACTCAATTCGCTTATTGTATTTTCCAGTTGTTTAATGGTCTGCTCAAGACTGTCCAATGTTTTATATGTGTTTTTTCTGATCTCATCAGTTCTAGAGGCCTGTGTGACATTCTCTGAACCAAATTGTTCCTGCTCTTTCTCTAGGGGAAGTCTAGTGAGATCCTCTTGAGGCTTGGATCTTGTAATTTCAAATCTCTTTGCTTCCTTGTGTTGTTTTATCGTTCCATCTGGTTCTTCCTCCTCTTCATAGACCACTACTTGTAAAGTCTTCTTTCCAGTTTTGGTTCCTGTACGAATTGCTTGAGTTAAGGCTGCTAGCTGTTTCTTGGGGAACTTAAATTTGAATTTTTTTTTAGTATCTTGCCTACTTCCGAAGTGGTAATCTGAAGAATCAGACTTTACTTCTGAACTGATCTTCTCTTCACCTGTGAAGTCTGTCTTACTGGTATCATCCTTTTCAGGGAGATTGGTTTCAATGGAACTGGAGAAAGACTGACATTTAAAACTGTGCTGCTTATCTAACCTAAGATCAGAGGAATAGTTTGAAGTGTTATCTTTATTAAGCATTTGAGAAGCATTTTTAAGGGTAGTAGATTCTTCTGCTTCATCATCTTCCTCTTCCTCCTCCACTATCTTATTTTCTGTCATCATTTTCTCTAGCTCTTCTTCACACTCCTCAAATATTGTTGAAAGCCTCTTGTAAGCTGATCGAATATCCATTGGTTCATCAAATATGATGATGACTGGTTTTTTATTCGTGCAGACTACTGAATCTTCACTTCCTGCACTGTGTGACGCAGCTTGCTGCATTACCACATCACTTCTGCCATCAATGTTGACTGTTTGCACGTCGTCTCCTTTTCTGCTCACTATATCATGCACTTCTCCACTAGACAAGACCTGAACCTTTGTTTTTGTGATCATAAAAGCAATATTGTCCGTTGGTGAATTTTCTTCAATTGTAGATGTACCTGCTGCATCAGTAAGCTCCATGTAGTTAACATTAATATTTCTAGATATTTTCGGCCTAAGGACAACCTGTTGTTCATAGTCGAGAAAGGGCAAGTCTCGTTCCCGAAGTAATTTAGAAGCTAACAAAAGATTACTCATTTCTGCATCCTCCATCTGTTTGTCATTAGCTACCGTGTCACTAGTGGAAGGAAATTCCTCATTTTCCAGTTCATTTTGAGGGATTTTTTGTTTTCCTCCTGACATCACAAAATTGATCTTCTGAGTCTCCGTTTCACTAACCGGATGACTAACTCTGAGTTCAACTTCTAAATCTTTGCTTTTCATATCATCTTCTGATGAACAACTTTCCTCGATTTCAGGTATATTTGCTGAATATTTTCCACTCTCCATGAGAAAGCCCTTATTAAATGCAGAATTGTCATTCACTAGAGAGTGATCTTCACTTGCTGAAACTTCAGAAGCATCTGACCCCTCTGATTTTCCTTTTATCTGGGCTTGTGGACTTTTTGTGGGTTTTGGATACTGTTCAGTTGACAGCCCCACTGTGACACAGTAAGAAACCTACATGGAAGAAGAAAATGTAAATTATAAAAGGAATATCGATTAAAGAGCACTTTTTCATTTTTAATGGCTGCAGTATCACACAGGCTAGTAAATTTACCTTCTTATGCTCTGCTGTGACATTATTTCTGTATCCATCTGATTTCTCTGCATCTTCATAGAAAAATTCCAAATTCTAGTAGAACAGTGCATGAAATATTACTGCACAAAATTATATGCAGACTGATAGGGACTGTAATTGATGCAAAACTATTCAGTCAGTTTAAAAGGTTTTCACAATAAGCTGTGCAAAAGCCTGTCTGCAACATACCATGAATATCGTATGCCATGCATTGTAATATAACACTGATATAAGACGAACTAAGTTTCTCTTCCCTTGTTAAAGCAGTAGCCCTGTATTGTCTTTGAAGAATGCAAAAGTGCAGTGAGTGTATTTTAATATGGATATTAGTGAATTGCTTAGTTTTTGTTGATTTTGTAATGGCAGTTTTCAGCAGGTGCTGGATTCCTGTTCCTCTTTCTTGGCAATCATATGATGCCCTCTGTCACCGATTTAACCTGCTCTACAGTGAATCTTAGTAGTACAATTGATGTCTGGTATATGGCACTATTAACCCACAAGATGGAAGACGTTTTGCTAACAGTAAATCGAAGAGCAAGTATTTGCAATAGCAGAAAATCTGAATTCCACTGACTTTTTTAATACCTTCCCACTCCAGTTTATTTTGCAGAAAGTATCCAAACTGAAGGCTAACGGTTCAGAACCGAGTCCTGTGTGTGAAGCATATGCCTCATAAGACTACAGCTGAGTCTGAATTCCTGCACACCTCTCAGCTCTGCTTAGCCTCAGTCCTCAGCCCAACCCTACCGATGACAATAAAATAAAAAAAAAAGCAACCTGGACCTCACTGGAGAAGAGATGAGGTAGAAAGGCATAATTCCTAAGAAATTTATTTACCAGTTACATATAATTTTCATAAAATCATAAACTGATGTGTGATAATTTACTGTGATGCCAATGCAATTAAAATACATATATGAATTCCTCAACAAATAGGGGTGTCCTACATGGGGTGGTGGGTTCACCCCTGGGCAAAGACACGGTGAGGGGGGTGGCCTGCACGGAGTGGCAGGTGTACCTATTCTTGACATTGTGCTGGGCAGACCATACTGGTCTTTATCTGCCATCATTTACTGTTAGTATGTTACAAAATCTTTGCTCATGGGGATTTTATGGACTCATCCTTGCAGCAAGTGTTTGCTACTGGTGCACCAATGTTAGATATGTGAAAGCAGAAATTCACATTGGCAGAACATCTCTCTGAACTCGCTGAAATTGTTTTTATATGCACGTGGTAATACTGTCACAATACCACATACTATCACCGCCCCCCCCCCCCCATTGGAAGACAATGTTATAGCAGCTGAAAAAATTGTAAAACTAATAGGAATTGCAGATTTAAGTCGCTATTAACTAAGGTCATCAATATCTTAAATTGAAAATTAAAGGTAAGGTTTAGATACAAAATGCACTAAGTTCTTTTAATCAAACAAAAAAAAAGGTCTAGCAGTTAAAAAGACACTTCCACCACAACAGAAAGAACCACCAATCTTACAGCAACCTTTACGAGGTACTTGGGAGCTGAATTGGAAAATAAGTGCAGGTACTTCCCCTCTTTTGTTGTTCTCCATTTTATCTAGCTCATTACCCTCTCAAACGCCCTTCTCCATCTTTAACTGATTCTTTTCTTTCTTCTATCACCTGTTGGCTTTCTGTCCCTTAATACCCTTCATTACTTCTTCCTACCACTGTACCTTATGGTTCCTGTCTTTCTAGTCTCCCTCCCACCTAACTCCCTATGCCCATCCATTCAATCTCTCTTCTCACATCTTTCTACTTTCAGGGTCTTTTCATCCTTTCTATCCTTCAGTATTCTTCCTCCCTCCCCCACAGGTTCCTTTCTATGAGGCCTGATGTATTAAAACGTGAGTAATATAGTATGGCTTTCCATACAAAGTGAGCCAAAAAGACAATGGGCACCATCTCAAAGAACATCAGCAAACTGGCAGTGGAGAGTAGAACTGGTATGACACTTGGCAAGCCCTGAAGGAGAAGGCTGAGGAAAATCAAGGTTTAATTGCCAAATGGAGAAAGATCCACCATGCGCCCTTCAGCTGATGATGCTGTGACAGCTGATCAGGATAACTCTTCTATTCTTGAGGAAATTAAGTGATTGGACAAGAAGCACTATCCTTTTATGTATTGGAAACTGGTTGCAAGTTAAAAAACAGAGCAGTAGGACTAAACAGTCAATTTTCTCAATGGAGAAAGGTGAATAGGGGAATATCTCGGAGATCTGTACTGGGGCCACCGCTTTCTAATATATTTATAAATGTGTTGGAAATGTGCACAAGTGAGGTGATCAAAATTACAGATGCCCCAAAATTATTTAAAGTTGATAACTCACAAGGGGATTCTGAAATATTGCAAGAAGACTTACTTTCTTTGTTAATTATAAAATGACCTTGGGAGACTGGGCATCCAAATGACAGAGGGAATTTAATTCAGACACTTAGGGAAGAATAACCCAAATCATAATGTAAAGAGCCACATTAGGAGTTCACTACCTGGGAAAAGGATCTAGGCAACATCACAGATATGTTGAAATCCTCTGCTCGGTGCATAGGCAGCCAAGAAAGCTAACCGAATGGGAAGAATTAAAAGGTAAGGCAGGGAAATTAAAACAAAAGATATTATAATGCCTTTGTATAGTTCTATGGTGTGACCGCACCTTGAGTATTGCATGCAGTTCTGGTCACTGCATCCAGAAAAGATACAGCAGAATTAGAAAAGGTACAGAGAGGGGTGATCAAAATGAGGGATGGAAGGATATACTTATGAGGAAAGATTTAAAAGGTTAGGGCTCTTCAGCTTGGGGAAGTGACAGCAGAGAGGAGTTATGATACAGTTCTATAAAATAATTAGTAGTGTGGAATTGGTCAACGTGAGTCAGTTGTTTACTCCTTCAAAAGTACAAAGACTAGGGGATACAAACTGAAACTACTAAGGAGTGCGTTTAAGACTAATTGGAGAAAATCATTTTTTCACTCAATACGTAATTAAGCTCTGGAATTATCCTAAAGGATGCAGTAAAAGCTGTCCATAAACCATTATTAAATTGCCTGGGGGAAATCCGCTGCTTATTCCTGGGATAGCCAGCATGGAATCTGCCTTTCTTTTGGGATCCCTGCAGGTACTTGTGAGCTGCACTGACCACAGCTGGAAGAAGGATACTTGGCTTGATGGACCTGTAGTCGGATCCAGTATGGCAAGTCTTATGTTCTGTTCTTGGCAAAAGTTTCAACTGTCAAGCAGGAAGCGGTCCGCCATGCACCCTTGAACAGATGCTGCTTGAACAGCTTATCAGGACAACTCTTCTGCCATCTGAGTCCTCTATATGGGCAGTGACAAGACAAGAGGTATCTACTGTGGAATAACAAAAAACTATTAATGGCTTTATGGTGGACTGTGTTTCTGGGGAGAAGGGGAAGAGTGATTCAGTGTAGGTTTGTGTCCCTCAGAGGTTATTGCAGAGGGGACATTTTCAGCAGGGGTGGCCAGCACACTTAGTCATTGTCCGTCGCTGCTTTAATTTTGCTTGGAGATTCAAGGCCAAGGCCATATCTGGGCACTGGCGCTGAATATCCAAGTTGCCTGGATTGTGATTTTGCAATCTGGTCTGTGGCAATATTCAGTCAGGGATAACTGGGCAGAGGATTAACACTGCCACTGCCTGGTTAACCCACAGTAGTACCCCCGGAGCACCTCGATATTAGCCACTTAGCATCGGGGTATTCAGCGGCACTAACTGAACTGGTGCCACTGGATATCCCAGTGAGTGGCGTTTATGTGATTTGCAAGTCTGCAAACAGCATAAATGCCTTCAAATATGTCTCTCACTGTTTTTAAGGTGGGGGAAATATGAACTTTGGTTGGATTACTAATCTGTTTCAGAATGGATTTATTTACCTCATTTTGCAGGTGAACAGCAGAAGTAGGTCTGCTCAGCCAGCCACCATGTTGCATGACAACAGAAACCCAGGCAGTGCCTTCCATCAAAGTGCCCTAGAAACCATTATCCATGGAACCTTCTGTCCACCCTACTGGAAGTCGGCAGCTGCCCAGCTTTCTGTCTGGAGCGGCAAAAGACAAGTCAGATGGCTGATCTCTTCTTTTCATAGACTGGCCGTGCCGTGGACCTCAATACAGGTACCACCAGTTCAACTGGTGGGGAGCCAGAGCTGTGCATGCTATGCCCAACAAATGGCCTGGGAGAACAGGTGGCAGCAGAAATATTGGCTAGGCAGGTGCTCCTACAGAGCATTATAATAGAGGGATGTGAGCCTTACAGAAGAAATGCGATGGATGAAAAGAGGAATGAAGTCTACCAGCCCATGTGAGAGTGCACTGCTGCTCGACAGGCACTGGGGTCTAAATAAAAGCATCTGGCTGACATCACCAACATCCAATGCAGTACGGACAAGCCCTCATGGAATCTGACCAGGATTCTGAACAGAGCAATCAGCTTTATGCTGCCTCCGAAGTTGAGCTCTTCTTCCATCAATTCAAAAATGACAGAATGCAGAAGCTCTGCCCCACTCCCTCCCCACTTACATTGAGGCCGAGAGACAGAATAGGAACTATGGAGGGAAACATTTCCTACACTGAGCTGAACTGCACCGACATTGCCTGTTCCAGGGCAAAGAGTTTGTCTGAAGCTGAATGTTAGCACCCATTCTTGAACAAACACCCTCCATGCAGAATCACTTACGATTTAAGCTGAACCAACAATGTGCAAGCGTAACATCTTGAACCACAAATTTCATCCTTCAAATCTTCTCCTGTGGGAGCACATTTCATCTGAGAAGATCATAGATGTCCGAGAAGAAATCAAACCCTCAGTACTATTCTATTCTCAAAAAGCTGCTCAATCCAATGGCAACCTTGAATGGAGATGCCTGCATATAAGGAATGTGGCTGCAACCAAATGTCAACCTTATGCAGCCATTAGCATGGGCTCACCAACGGCACGGTCCTCATAACACTATTCTATGGAAGAGGCTCTGTGTTCCATGGTGTGGTTCACGACAATCCCTGTAGTTACTTAGGTGGCGTCCTGCATCCTTCAGCTGTTTGTTTCTTTCTAACCTTACATATTTGTTATGGCTGCTGTTCCTCCTGGTAGAGATTGAGCTGCTGCGCCTGCTTGCTAATAATTCATCTAAATTTTTTCTAAGCATTCTCTCTTGCTGATTCTGGTTCTCACAACCATGTTTTCCTCTTTTTATCTTTGCAAGTCCCTTTTATGGCTGCTTCAGATGGTGATGGTTTGGCTCCTGCTCTTTCTTGCAGTGAAGGCGCGCCTACTTCTCCTGCTGCTCACTTCCTCTTCTGCACTTGTTAATGCTGTACTTGGTTAAGTCTTCATCTAAATTTCTTTCCACTATTCTTGCAACTTCAATTGTGGTCACGGTTTCTGCTGGTTCAGTGACCTTATCTGTCATGTACACTATATTCCCTTTTACAGATGTTTGGAACAAATGGATTCTGTGCTTCTGCAACCTTGCATTTCTTGAGTGCTATTTTGCTGTTTAAAAGATTTTCCAATTTTGGTAAAAGGTCTGCTGTTCTACTTTAGTGTAATTGTCGCTGATTTCCAGACTGACAGGTTTAAGTTTAAGGGTTTTGGGTCTGCCGAGGCCTGGGAACTCTGGATTCAGGCTTGTGAGTCCTGAATCCAACAGACAGTGCTCAGGCTCCTTTACCTGAAACTGTGTAACAATGAGAGCAGTATTGTAATGTTAGTTTTCTTCATGAATCAGGAAAACATTAAACCAAGATGGGCAGAGCATCTATTTCCTCCAGCAGCTATGTTTTTTGTCTGCAGTAGTCTTAAAATAAACAAATGTGGGAGTTAATCCCATAATTAGAGACAAAGTTTTACATAACCGAGATTCTATGCTCCCATGACATTTCCACAGACCTGTCTCCTCATGTATCATGCAGTGTCATCATGTTGGCTGCATAACTTATATGAGAAACTGTACACAATGGCCTTTTGACATAGCTTATTTCCTCCTCACTGTACTGTCACCATCTGTAGCAGATAGACCCATGGGAGGCAGATCCTTAAGGGGGGGGGGAAGGTGGGATTTGGTAAAGCATTTGCAATTTACAGTGTGCTTACTCTTGCTAGTGTCCGGTTCATGGGTAGAATGGGTGGGTGCTCGTGCAGTTGGTTATTCTGAGTTGCTACAAGGTTGCGTATCATGGGTTATGGCAGAGCTGTAGTATTCTTGGAATCTCTTACGAAAGTTGCTTAGGTCAGAGCAACCTCTTAGGTCTGGCAGAAGAGAGTTCCACATTATGGGAGTGTACCGTGAGAACGCATGGTTGCACACTGGTTGCGCAGGGCCTTTGGTATCAGTATGGAGAAGAAGTTGAGTGAGTTATTCTTTTGTATCCTATCGCTATTGGGTCTTGATAAGAGAGGTTATAGTCAGTTTGCTAATTTATTGTATATGACTTTGAATGTGGTAAGTAGGGACTTGTACCTTATTCTTGCAGCTATAGAGAGCCTGTGGAGTTGCATTAGAATGGGGGTGGTATGTGCATTTTGTGGGGCTCCATATATTATTCTTGCAGCAGTGTTCTGGGCAATTTTGAGAGGGTGTAGGGTATGTTTGGGTAGGCCTTGGTAGATAATACTGCTGTAGTCAAGAATGGGGGTGATTACTGCTTAGAATATCATCTGGTAGAGGTCTGATGTCATGAAGGGGTGTAGGTTCTTTAGTGTTCTCAGCCTATAGTAAATGGAGTTGTTCTCTTGATTTGTGCCTAGAAATTTAGTTTTTGTTTTTTATGGTGCCCTGGTATTTAACTTCTATGTTCACCTGAATGTCATAATCTTCAAGCCTCAGTGATTGTGGTGGGATGAAAGCTGGATCTGTGAATATATGGAGTGCTTCCGTGTATTCACAGATCCAACCTTTTTCTGGTTGATGAATAGGTTGTGTTGAAACCACTGTCTCACATCTGTGAAGCATTTGAATATACCAGTGTACTTAGGTTTTGATGTATTGAATGAGGTATAGAATATGTCTTCAGTATATATTTGATAGTCTGTCTTGTGCGTTTTGAATATTGGGGCTGGAGGAAGATATTGAATAAGAGAGCTGAGTCTTGTGGTACTCCTTGTTAGGTGGATGAGTGTGATGCCCTGTGTCTAATTCTTATTTGCTAGCTGCGATCTTCAAGGCATGAGCAAAATCAGCTCATAGTGGTATCTGAGACCAATGTTGTGGAGTGTCTGTAGGAGCTGAAAGTGGGGCATGGAGTCAAAAATTGATGAGATTATCCAGGAAGATGAGGATAAAGACTTGAGTGATGCTTTGGGTGCCAGTGAGCAAAGATTATTAAGCAGGAAGGTGAGTAAAGCCTCTACGCTGTGCTCTGCTTAAAGCCATGCTGATGACAGTCAAGGGGGGCATGATCCTTAATGTAGTCTTGTAATTGAGTCAGTGCCATTTTCTCTAATATTTTTGCTATAAACAGGATACTGGAAATTGGTCTGTAAGAATTCGGATTAGTGATATTGAGTTTGATGCTTTTTAGTCGTGGCCTGACTGAGCTTTGTTTCAGTTGGGTGGGCATGTAACCTTGAGATAGGAAGGTATGGCTGATACTTTGCTGGTAAAGGGGCTAAATTGTGTTCTTGTGATCTTTATACAGGACACTTGATAAGGTTACTTGCAGAGTTTCAATATTTTCTAGAGATGGTATTTTGAACTTCGACCATGTGTTCAGCAGCTGTCTTATGGGTTGGTGCAGCTGCAAAGCGGTTTCCAAGAGACGATGGCTCGTGTTTGGCACAGAGGTTCTTGGGGGCAAATGTTATCTTGGGGGCCCCATTTGGTAGGTTCACTTGAAAGTATTTTGCTAATTCATCTTCGTTTATTTAGGGAGTGCATGATGATGATGTGATTATTCTTTTTTTGCATCTAAGTATTTCCCTGCAGAATTCTCTGTTTCTCCATGTAAATGGCTTGGGAAAGTGGGTCCTTGGAATATCGCCATTTACGTTCAAGTCGATGTAGCTGACTCTTGTTTGTGTTGCGTTGTTAAGTACCAGGGAACTCCGTCTTGTCATTTGGGTGGGTTCTTTCTTTGTGCTGCTAGTGAAGCAGAAGCTATGGCAGGGGTGGCCAACTCCGGTCCTGGTGCACCACAATACAGCCTGGTTTTCATGATCCTAACGAATATTCATGCGAGATATTTGCATCCCCTGCCTCCCCTTGAATGCAAATATATTCCATGAATATTCATTAGAGACATCATGAAAGCCAGGCTGGATTGTGGTGCACTAGGACTGGAGTTGGCCACCCCTGAACTATGGTGCCATTCCAACCTGTGATCTTTGCTTCTAGGCTGGTTATGGACTTAATGAGATTGTGTTAAAGATAAAGTTGTGGGAGCATTTTCATGAGGAACTTTCGATTGTTGAACTGCTGAAATCTATAGTTCGTAGCTGCCATGCTGGGTATTGGGGTCCAGATGTGATTGCGCGGAATAGTGACGTTTATAGATGCATGATCTGAACAGGGTATGCTTTCTTTTAACTTTTCAAATGATAGTTATGATCTTAGAAATCAGAAAAGAGTCAAATGTCATCAAAGCTTAGTTGCTTGGAAGTTGACTTCTTTTCCTCCAGTTCTTTCAGAGATGATGAATGCATCGTTTGGTTCTGTTTTGTCTTTTTCACAGTCAGGTCTAGCAATTTTTCATGTTTTCCTTCATTGTAGCATTTTAATCTAGGACTAATGATTGCTGGTACAAATCCTTCTGGGTTTATTGTGCAAGACTTTCTTCTTTTTTTACTGAAATGGCATTGGGAAGGTTTTGCTTCTGTGATTCTTGATTTTATTAATTCCAGTTTGACCTAAGGTGAGGTTCCTTTAGTTTGGAAACAATTGGTAAGACGACAAATCCTGATTCTTCTGCTATGGTTGATTTTCATCCTATTTCAAATCTTACTTATCTCACTAAATTGACAATGATAACAGTTGTCATGCAGTTAGCGGGATTTCTGGAAAAACTGGATTGTTTTCAACACGTCAATCTGATTTCCAAGTAGGTCATTCAACCAAAACTGTGTTGCTTTCCATGGTTAATGAGACTATCACTCATCAAGACAGTCATAAAAATGTTCTTTTTTTTGTAATTATATATTTATTGATGTTTTGAAATTATACAACAACAAAACACAGAACAAAAGGAAAATCTCCATGAAGTTCACATTAAAGCATGCTAAAAAGTAATAAATAAAGAAAAAATGGAAGTTAGCCCACATCAAGGGAGCAATGACTAAATAAAAGAAAAATACAAATGTAAAGGAAAACAAGAGACAATAGTCTCACAAAAGCTGCAAACTAAATCTCCAAAAGAGACCATGTAAAAACAAGGTCTCTAAAACCCCTCAACCTTACTCAGCCTCAGGGGCAATCATTTCCTTACTAACCAGAAGTTGTTCTTGTTCAACTAGATTTGAGCTTAGCATTTGATCTTATAGATCATTCTATTCTGTTGTCAGTTTGTAAGAAATTGGGCTTGTAAACTCTGCTCTGAAATGATTTAGATCTTATTTTTTGGAATGTAATTCAAGGTAATGATTGACTGGTCTTATTCTACTTGTTGTCGACTCATGGAGACCTTCTGGATAGGTGTCCTAAACTGTGTTCTGTCTTCAGTCAGGTGGCTCATAGTTGAGAGAGTGGTATCTATGGCTGCTGTTATTATATTGATCCATCTCATTACTGGTCTTCCTCTTTTGCATTGATCTTCAACCTTGCCAAGCATATGTCTTTCTCTAATGACCTCATTCTACTTCTTATCCGCTTGCTTTTGGTGTACACGGGGCTTCATTTTGGCCCCTATGCTTTTTAACAGTTATTTTGCCCTTTGGATTCTTTTATCCAAAGTTTGGGCATACGTTTCTGCCAATTATTTATTTATTTATCTATCTTTCTTATATACCGCGCTCTTCTGCATCAGTGCGGTTTACATCAAAACAAAACTGTCCAGCACAGAAGGTCTGCATTGGATTTACAATATAACGAGGGGTGTATGTACAGGTAATAACAGGGTAACTATGTACAAATATATACAGGTAAATTGTAGTATACGTTTGGAGATGAATCAAATGTGTCCCATTAGCTCAAGTGCATATTTGTTGATGACAGGGTGATAAGAGATGCTATTTGTCGGGAGGATCGGTGTCAGGCATGCTTGGTTTCGGGCTCACATGCTTGTAACTCACTGGTTGTTTAGGTTCAGCAATTATGTTCAGCTTATTACTCGCGACACTTGGGATTCATCTTTTCAACCAGAACTTACTGCTCATTTGACCATGATTTCAATTGGTAGTCATCTCACAAGTTGATTTTGAATTCTCAGAAAACTAAAGCTTTATGGTTTTCTATGACTGGCTCTTTGCCACATCTTTGATTCAAATTGATGGTCTTCCTTTATCTTTTAAAGACACTGTTAAGCTTCTTGTGGTATCTTTGGATGGTAAATTGTAAATTGGGCTATCTTTGGATGGTCAATTGTTTCTTACCATTAGGAGTGTTTATATGCTTTTCATAGAATTAAAAGTAACCGATAACTTAAATTATATTTTTGTTTTTTGTCGGACGTTTTTGCCGTGAGAGATTCCTCCCTCTTGGAGCGTAACTTCCCTTTTAATCACTTTTGTGGTGACCTAACCACTGTATAAAATACTGTGAGGTAATAGCATTCAAACCTGATGCTACATCACAATCACACCCCCATTTAAAGTTCCACACTGCAGATCTCAACGGACACAGCACTGCGTTTAGAGCCGTACACTTCTTTTCGGCTCTGTCTCAACGCTTAAAATCTGCTAACATTTTTACTCATCTGATTACTATATCCAGTTCAAGAAGTTTCAGCTTCCCGCCTTTTCTCCAAGCTATTCTTATTCTTTCAGCTCTTTATAGCAAGGAAGTGGTATAGTTCATCTCCCTCCTGGACTGGACATCACCATTGTTTCGGTCACACTTACTTTACCTCACAGTATTTTAACATTTTTTTGTCCACTTTTTAGTCTTTTGGAAATATTGTGGTGCTATTGGCATTATTTTTTATGGTTTTTTTTTGTTTGTTTCTGTTTTGATACTGGGTTTGTAAACTACCTTGTTGTCCATGAGAAGGTGGTATAACAAATAAAATAAAATACATTTTCTATTAAAAAAAAACTTCCAGAAGGACTATAACATTAAAACTCCAGTTTGCTTAATAGGAGTGGAGGAGTAGCCTAGTGGGAAAGGGGTAAGAGCGATATGAGTGCAATCAATTGCACCCATTACATTTAGCATACCATAAGATTAGGAAAAGCATGCTTCATCGCCTGCCACTCCATATACTGCGGAGGATTCTGAATGTGGTCCCTGACATTTTTTCATGGTTCTGCAGTACCTCGCCAAAATATCTTAAAATGGATGAATGGTACATTCTATCAACTACAGTTACTATATTTTGGAAAAATCCAATAGCAAGTAAATGCAGAGAGCTGAGCAGCTCCAGTATGCCTGGGAGGAGGATTAATATTTCAAATTTCTTCATATAGAAGCAAAGTTACTCTGGTGCTCAATCCCACAAACAACTGTTACCCTGTGAATTGCCTTCCCTTTTCCATGTGTTACTCTCCATAAAATTCTATTTTGTTTGTGATACATGTTACAGAATGAAATTCGGTTTCCATAGCAAGTGACCGTGCACTGCTGAAATAATTCTAAATGTTTAAACTGGAAGATTTAGATGGTATGGATTTTTAAGGCAGCTTTATTGTGTCAGTTACTGTTCTGTGATAGTGTAGTATTTTAGGGCAGAGAGGTGCATTCTCCTGCAGCACCAGATTACCATCATAGTCACCCATGGTGAAAAGGTCCTAAGGTGAGCTGAGAGAAAAGGAACACACTCAGATTCTCTGCAGCACTGAGGACTCTCCACCTACTTGTAGACCTGCGGTATTCGCTGAAGAGGCTGAAAATTGCTCTAGTATTCCCAAATGAAATTCAAACTCATTCAAGAGCTGCTATGTGAAGAAATTTGTTTACATAAACTCCTCCTAGAAGCAAATCCGCTTTCATGCGACAAGGTTTAGACAGAAGAAAAAATAGGCAGACAAAAGTGGTTGTGGAGTTATCCGGAAATGAAGAGGTATAGTGTCTAAGGTATAACAATATCAATTAATTGAAGAAAGCAATAGAAACTGTTATCTGTAGAAAATGTTAATGCAAAACACCCTGAAGGGGAAGAAGGTAAAAAAAAAAAAAGCATCATTAGCAAACAGCTGGCTACAAATAATTTATTTTATCTAGTTAAAATCATGAATTGTCTGGTGTGATACCTTCAGAGATTAATTTTATAAGGGGGCATCTAGTTTAAGATTGTTTTCAGGAGCCTACATTAAGGTAATTTTTAAAGTCAAGTAGACATCTGTTTGCCTTTATAAAATACTGGCATATGTGGCCTAATGTGTACCTACATTGCAAGCGCAGACATTTACATATCCACAGCTATAATTTTTAGGTATGCAAGTAAACGTTATTTTATAATCTATGGGTATACTTGTGCACTTCACGCAAACTCTGTCCCTGTGTTATCTACTGGCAAAGTACACACCATCATTTCAAAGCACACACTTTTACCAGTCAGACTTTTATGAGAGGCCACTTATGTGCATATGTACCCACATATGCACAGAAACGACTTTACAGAATTACCTCCTTAGAGTTTATTTATTTTATTTATTTAGACAGATTTGTATACCACCTTTTCCTTCAATCAAGGTGGTCACGTCACATCACAATTGGAGGGTTACATTTAACATTAGGGTATGTGTAATCATTTAGACAGCACAGTTACGTAACAGTGTTTAGACAGTACAATTGAAGTAACATTTAACATAAAGTTTAAGTTTAGATTTAATTTGTGGTCCAGTATTTAGATAGAAATGTCCATGCACATAATGTTTTTTAAATATAGCCCCTACCACAATGCTTAGTTTCACGGTATACCTGGGGTACTTGACAATATTCATGCAAGCCTTGTGGCAAGTGTGCATATTTATTTTATACTATAGTAAAATGCATGATAATTTATGATTATCGTTATTATATAGTTAGGTTGGACAACGTTTTGGTTTGAGGACCACATTGGGGGCCCAGTCTGGAGGGCTGGAGCCTTGATTGCCGTGAGTCTAAGGAATAGGTGCTCCTCTAGAGGCCTGATGGATCCAGTGGCATCATACTGTCCAGCCCAACAATGCCACTTCCTACTGGAAGGGACATGTTTTAGCCACTTTGGTCCAGAATCAAGTTCACTCATGCAAGCCAGATGGAAGTTTCTCAAGGGCTGAAAGTGGTCTGTGGGACATAGTTTGCCCACTTCTGCTACAAAGTGTTGTTTTTTTTTTTTTTACAACATTCTTTCTTCTTCTATTTACCAAAATGACTCTAGCAGCCATCTTCCTCCCTCAACTTCCACACCCAGAAGACAATGGCATCTAACTGGAAAGCCTGTAATCCTCTACCATACGACTGACAGCCCTTTTTTCAGTCAGGCTTTACCTTGCCTACGAGCTTTTGCACTGTCGATGCTTGAGAGCAGAGTCTGAGACTGAATGCTTGTGAGAGGTCAGTGACTGGATAATTTGTGCCACTTTGTAAATTTCTCTTTGTGCTACCATGTGTCCATTATATGCTATGCAATCTCTCTACATGCAAGCATAATCAGCAGATGACCATATGGTAATTACCAATGAGGTGGAATTGAGTAAGTTAACTCACTCCCCTGCAGACTTGGGTATAAAAAAGAAAAGAAAAGAAAAGCCAAGAGGCTACAAAGGTTAAGTGTGGAAGTGTATCAAGGAGTAAACCAAGAGGAGAGAGTTAGTGGTTAAGAGAGGAAAGAAGGTTATGGCATATTTATTCTTGCCACAGTTACCTTCTTTTCTTTGGTATGTACTAAGAGCCCAGGCCTTGTGTCTTTGTCCTGAGTATCATTTCTGGACTGTTCAAGATCAGTCTTTGAATTTGTATCCACAATTGAGCACTTCTGAAAAGCCTAAGAAATTAAAAAAATGTGCAGTTAGCATAACCGATTGTTGTTTTTAGTAAAAGTATAGGAGAACATTTGCTTTCCCAACTATATATTTTTTTTGTGGCTAGCTCATTTAGGTGCTATAGATATTTCCCTGCACCCGAAGGGCTTACAATCTAAGTCGGTACCTCAGAGAATGGAGGGTTAAGTGACCTGTTCAAGGACATAAGGAGTGTCAGTGGGATTTGAACCTTGGCTTCCATAGTTCCAAACCTGCTGCTTTAACCACTGGGCTACTCCACTCTCTAACAAATAAGCTATTTAAACCGAGGGCTGCTTTTCACGATATATTCAATGCATTGCTTGTAAGACTACTAAGCTGAATGTTGTGTCAACGTTTTATGAGGCATTTCTGATGAAGAAAATGGTTAATACAAAATATGCACATTTTTTATACTCTTATAATAAGCTAAATTAAACTAGAGACACATTTAATGTTGTGGTACCCTTGATGGCATTGACAAAATTCGGAGAAACTGAAGAAAGCTCAAGTAGAGATTAAGAATTTGGCAACTAAGGTTTAAAGAACAGAAATGTAGAGCCATCATTATGGGGCACAGAAGTCTAAGACATCATTATGATGTACCAAGGTACTAATGTGCAACGATTGACAGATGGATCTTGGAGTGATCATATCTGATTATCTTGAGGTAACACAACTAGAAACATGATAACAGAAAAAGACCACATGGCCTAACTAGTCTGCCCTTCCATATCAACCACTACAACAGTCCCCTCTTTTCCTTTAGATATACTCTGTGTTTGTCCCATGCATTTTTGAATTCAGATACTGTCCTCATCTCTACCACCTCCACTGGGAGACTGTTCCATGCATCTAACACTCTTTTCATAAAGAAATGTTTCCACATATTACTCCTGAGTCTATCCCCTTTCACCCTCATCCTATTTCCCTTCATAGCAGAGCTTGCTTTGAATTGAAAGAGGCTCTCCTCCTGTTCATTTATGCTATGGAGATATTTAAACGTCTAAATCATATCTCCTCTATTCCGCCTTTCCTCTAAAATATACATATTAAGATCCTTAAGTCAGTCATCATATACTTTATAACAAAGATCACTAACCATTTTAGTATCCACCCTTTGCACTGATTCCAACTTGTTTATAACCTTTTGAAGGTGCGATCTCCAGAATTGCACACAATACTCCAAATAAGGTCACACCAACAACTTATACAGAGGCACTATCACCTCCTTTCTTCTGCTGGCCGTTCCTCTCCATATGCAACCAAGCATTCATCTAGCTTTCACCGTCGCCTTTTCTACCTGTTTAGATACTTTAAGATCATCAGACACAATCACGCCCAGGTCCCGCTCTTCTTTTGTGGTCAGAAGAACTTTACCTCTACACTGTAGCGCTCCCTTGAATTTTTGCAGTCCAAATACATGACCCTGCAGTTTTTAGCACTAATTCTCAGCTGCCAAATTCTAGACCAGTCTTCAAGCTTAGCTAGATCCCTCCTCATGTTATCTACACCTTCCTGGGTGTCTACTCTATTGCAGATTTTGGTATCATATGCAAAGAGGCAAACCTTACATGATGGCCTTTCTGCAATATCACTAACAAAGATGTTAAAAAGAATCAGACCAAGGACAGAACTCTGCGGCACTCCACTGGTAACCACCACCTCCTCAGAGTGAACTTCATTTACCTGTACTCTTTTGTTGCCTCCCACTCAACCAATTTCTAACCCAATCAGTAACCTTAGAGTCCATCCCTAGGGTGCTCAGTTTGTGTCACCTGAGTGGAATGGTGTCAAAGGTTTTACTGAAATAGCATAGTTACTCACCTTTAACAGGTGTTTTCAGGGACAGCAGGAATCGGTCCTCACAAATGGGTGACATCGGCACTGATGGAGCCCGCGTGGAGCATTTCCCCAGTTTTCAAAGAAAGACTTTGAGAATGCTACCATGCATGCATGGTCCCCTTCCTGCCCAAGGGTGGCATCTTGCTCAGTCAGATGATATAGCTTAGGCAAAAGACAAAAAGGTAAAGGAGGGAGAACTACAAGGGGAGGAGGGAGGATTGTGAGGACTGATTCCTGCTGTCCCTGGAGAACATCTGCTACAGGTGAGTAACTACGCTTTCTCCAGGAACAAGAAAGAAGTAGGTTCTCACATATGGGACTCCCTAGCTCCAGGCTGCTGGGGCCCAAACCACAACAGCAGCAGTGGTGACCCAAGGGAAGTCATGAGTTGCAGAAGGTGAATCCCTACCAAAAGACTCTGCAGAACTAAGCGTCCAGCATCACCATACCTGAACACTGAAGGGTTGGAAGGCAGGAGTTGTCTATACACCGAGAATGCTTCTGATCACTTCCTGGCCAAAGGCACTGTCCCTGTGGGGCTCTCTCTCAAAGCAGTAGTTGGCTGCGAATGTATGGACTGAAGACTACGTGGTGGCCCTACAGATTTCTTGCACCGGCACTGCACATAGGTTGGCCATAATAAGCAGTGATCTGGTGTTCCAGAGAGAGGCCAGCTTGCTCATAAGCAAGGGCAGTGCAGTCCAACACCCAGGTGGACAGCGTTCGCTTGGTCACAGATAGCCCCATTCTGCTGGGGTCATAGGAGATAAAAAGCTGAGGAATTTTTCGATGGGCCTCTGTCCTCTGTAAATAAAAGGACAGGGCCCTCTTGCAATCCAGGGTATGCAAGACTACCTCCTCCCTGCTGGCATGCGGCTGTGGGAAGAAGGTGGGGAGAACTACCTCCTGATTGAGGGGGAAAAGCAGACACCACCTTTGGGAGGAATGTGGGATGAGTGCGCCACCAGGACCTGCAGCTAGCTTACTCTGCGAGCAGATATCCATGCCACCAAGAAGGCCACCTTCCAGGAGAGGTGGCCAAAGGCTCGAAAGGAAGCCTAGTGAGTTGGGAGAGCAACAAATTGAGGTCCCATTCCGCTACTAGCAGGCTGAGAGGGGGCTTGGATAGCAGGAGGCCCCTGAGGAATCTGGAGTCCAAAGGCTGGCCTGAGAGGGGCTTCCCCTCTATAGGGTGATGGCTACCTGCTATGGCACTGAGATGCACCTTCACCGAGTTAAATTTCAAGACTGAGTGTGAGAGATGCAGCAAGTACTGCAGAACGAGCTTTACCTGACAAAACAGGATCTCATTCCTTTCTGTACACCAGATGGAGAACCTCCTCCACTTGAAGGTGTAAGCCCTTATGGTGGATGGCTTCCGGGAGGCCAGGAGGATTTCCTTGACATCACCTGGGAGGTTGAAAGGGGCCAGTGCTACCCTTTCAACAGCCATGTTGTCAGCGTTAGAGACCCCAGGTTCGGATGTAGCAGGGAGCTCCCCTCCTGGGATAGGAGGGCCAGGTCCTGGCCCAGTGGTACTGGGCTTGCCACCGACAGGGAGAGCAGCAGGGGGAACCAGGGCACAATCAGGATTACTGAAGTGTGCACGCTCTGGATCTTGAAAAGGCACTTGGCTATCAGAAGTGTTGGTGGGAATGCATTAAGCAGGCCCTGTGACCAGGAGATCAGGAAGGCATCTGACGCCACCCTCCTGCGGTGTGGCTGAGAAGAGCAGGATTTTGGCAGCTGCGAATTGTCTGGGGAGGTGAATAGGTCAAGCCAGGGTCTTCCCCAAAGGCGGAAAAGCCTCCGGGTCACTTTTGGATCCAGGCGCCACTCGTGAGGCCAAAGGACACGGCTGAGGTTGTCCGTCAGGCAGTTCTCCTGACTTGGTAAATACACTGCTCTCAGAAGGATATGGTGGCGCACTACAAAGGAGTGGAAGGCCACTGCCTCCTGACAGAGGGAGTAGGAGCCCGTACCCCCCTGCTTGTTCAAAAGAACATGGCAACCTGATTGTCTGTCTGTATGAGGATCGGGAGGTCGCTCAGGAGGTGGTGGAAGGCCTGAAGGGCCAGAAAGATGGACCTGAAATCGAGGAAATTGATTTTCAGGAGGGATTCCTCTGGGGGCCAGGTGCCCTGGCCCTCACAAGGGAGGAGTCTGTGTGTCAGGACCCTCTGAGGGGTCAGTGCCTGCAAGGGCATCTCTGCCATGAGGTGATGTAAGGACTGCTACTAGGTGAGGGAGGCTGCCAGCTGGTGGGTGACCTTCACTCTGACCCTCAGCCTGCCCATTGCCTGCGTCCACTGGGAATGGAGGTACCACTGGGCTGCCCGCATATGCAGGTGGGTCAGAGGTGTAATGTGAACTGTCGAGGCCATATGGCCTAGCAGGCAGAGAGGAGTAGGTGAGCTGGCACCAAACTGGAGCTCTGCATGTCTCTTGCCAGCTGCATCAGGCGGTGGCCTCTCTCCACAGAGAGGAAGGCCCCTGACCTGCAGTGTCCAGCTGGACCTATGAATTCCAAGTCTTGGGCCGTGAAGAGGCTGGACTTGGGGTAGTTGATGATGAACCCCAACTGCTGCAGGGTGTGGATAGTGAGCCTTGTGGCCCTCCTGGCCTCGAGAGGTGTGTTGCCTCTGATGAGCCAATCGTCCAGGTAAGGGAAAACATGGGCCCCTTGGAGGTGAACATAGGCAGCTACAACCGCCATGCATTTTGAAAAGACCCTTGGAGAGGCGGCAAGGCTGAACAGCAGCACCCTGTACTGGTAGTTCTGCCCCCCCCCCCCAACACCATGAATCTCAAGAAATGCCTGTGGGAGGGGTGGATCCAGGAGCAGAGCCAGTCTCCCTGGTGGAGATAGAGCAGCAGTTTCGCAAGGGACGGCATCTTGAACTTTTCACTCACTGGGAACTTGTTCAAGTTGCGCTGGTCCAGGATGGGCTGGAGACCCCCTGTTCTTTTTGGGACAAGGAAATACCTTGAGTAGAACCCCTTTCCCCAGAGGTGATGGGGTACCGGTTCCCTGAGCAAGCCTGCAAGATCTGTGGCGAGCAAGGCCTGGTGGAGGAAAGGCTGTGGAGGCTCTCCTAGGAAGAGGTCTGGAGGGTTCTGCTACAGATGGAGGAAATACTCCTCCTGCACCACCCACAGAATCCACTGATCTGTGGTGATGCTGGCCCATCTGTGGGCAAAAGAGGCCAGTTGATCTCCTGTGGGCTGAGGTGGGCCTTCCGGGGGAGGGGAGGCCCAGCCCAGGGAGTCAAAAGCTTCCCCCTGGTTGGGTAGGAGCTGGTGTCGGGGGTTTTGGAGCCTTGGGCTTCCTAGGCCCATGTCCCTGGCCTTTTGGCTGTGAGGCTGCCCCAAGTAAGGCTGGTAGTGGCACTTTTTCCCCCAAGGATTTTTTTCCTTGAGAGAGCTGAGGTCTTTCTGGACAGCCTCTGCCGGGTCACTACCTCAGCTTCAATCTCCACAGCCTTATCAGACATCAGTTTCCCGAATAGGTTCTCACCATTGCAGGTGATATCCAGGAGCTTTTCCTGTACCCACTGCTCCAGGTCCGAGGTCTGTAGCCATGCCTGGTGCTGGGCGCTGATGCTGGCGGCTGCAACCCTGGCTGCAGACTCTAACTCATCATAGGCAGCCTGAGAGAGGAATTTGGAACAGTCCCGGATGCCGGCTGCTAGGGACTGGAACCTTTGCAGAGGTTCTCTGGCGAGGCCTGCCGAGAACCCTGAGAATTCCTGTATTAGGCACTTAAGGAACATTCCAATGTACAATTTGTATGACTGTATTCAGCACCCGAGCATGGCACCCTGTTAGCACTTGCGCCCCATGGCATCGAGGGCCAGGGCTTCCCTGCCAGGGGGAACTGAAGAGTAGGTCTTTTGACTCTAAAATATTTGCATGAAGGACTCAACCAACATTGAGCTAGGGTGGAGTTGTGGCTTATGGAACCCGGGGCCCTTCTGGATGCAACAGATGGCATCCAGGCACTGACTGACCACTGGCACCATGAGAGTCTCCTTAGGATGGGACTCATATTGTAGCATCTCAAGCTCCTCAGTGCACGGGTCCTCCTCTGACTCCAACTGAATCGAAAGAGCCCAGACCATGTCATGAATGAAGTCATGAAAGGTCATGTCCTCAGGCGGGGAGTGGCACCGAAGTTCCAGAGCAGACTGCTCGGAGGGAATGTCCCGGTGTCGGGAGGTCTCCGGAGAGGCCTCATTCTTTGTCTCCCAGTTGGAGCGCAAGGGTATTGAGGAGTCAGCCCCAGCAGCGGCTCCGAGGAACCTGGGGTAGGGACTCCCAGAAACTCAGCGGAGAGGACTGGAACTTCGAGGAGCGTGATCGAGACCTTGATCAATGCCAAGAACCTACCTGATGCTGGTGGCTCTTGGTGCCAAGTTTGACGCCCAGAGGCTCCCCTGAGGCCGGGGAGCCCAGTGTCGTAGTCGATGATGCTGGGGTGTCCAACATCAATGCCCGTTGAAAGGCCAAGATGGAGGAGAGGCTCTGCTCCATGGCCGACATGCAGGACTTGAGGCCCGATGGCTGTACAGCACTCAGTGTGGACAGCAAAGCCCTCGGGTCTGACACCGGCACTACGGAAAGTGCGTCCTCGAGGAGGACTATAGGTTCACAGGTCCTGGTGCGGTATCCGCCAGCCTAAGATTTTTGTCCTGAGACTTTTTGAGGGCACTGCTCACAGTTGCCTGAGTTCTGTTGAGGGACCTTGCCAGGTTTGATTGGAGGCACCTCCTTTGGAACCACCTTCTTTTTGAGTGAGTCCAGGGCTGCACTAGAGGATCCACCGCCACTGCGGGACTCCGAGGACGTCTGGATGTCTCGCGAAGGGCCGGCTTTGGGGCTCAGCAATCTGGAAGCTGAGGCAGAGTCAAACCTTGGGAAAAGCTTCCCCTGCAACTCAGACACCCTCCTATTGGTTTTAGGGGTCATGGCCTGGCACCGGACACAGGTGGAACTGTCGTGGTCTGTGCCCAGGCAGCGAATCTAACAGTCGTATCAGTGACTGAGACAGTCTGACTGCAGCTGTCGCATTTCTTGAACCCACCAGGAGTTATGGTGGGAGCACACCCAGCTGGGGTCGAAGATCCCTGGGCGAAAAAAGGCGCGAAGGCCGGTCGAGGTGGAATCTTGAGGAAACATGGGTAAAAAAAAAAGGGAGCCGAGATCGGCATGTCTCAAGGCAGGAAGGGAACCGGTACACAGACTGCACAAAAGGAAGGAATTAATGAACTTTTTCCAGGAGAGTAGAGGACCACATCTGTTGGGCGCCACAGAAAAAAGGAGACTGAGCAAGATAGCATACTTGGGCAGGAAGGGAACCACACGTGTGGGAGCATTCCCAAAGGCTTTCTTTGAAAGCTGGGGAAATGCTCTGCGTGGGCTCCGTCGGTGCTGTCGTCACCCATATGTGAGGACTGACTTCCTGCTTGTTCCTGGAGAACTAAATACACCACATCTAGGGCTCTCCCTTAGTCCAACTCCCTTGTTACCCAGTCAAAGAAATCAATCAGATTTGTCTGACAAGACCTGCCTCTGATGAATCCACTGAAGAATGTTCTTGTTTGAGCATACTGAAGAAAAGGTACAGTAGGAATCTGAAACAGGACTTTACTTAGACTATAAGACACTTCATCTTGTTATCGCTCATCCAAAGGTGGGTAGCATGTCTTCTGTTTAAGGATCAGAAATTGTAAGTTCTCATGAGCAGGGATTGTGTCTTGTATCTATAGCACTGCATATACCTTGTAGCGCTATACAAAGGAAGAGCAAATATTTACTTGAACCCCTAAAATAGAACAATGCCACCTGGTGGCCTTAAAATAGATTGTAGTCTTTAATTTATGGCTGTTGTAGGATTGCCTTTTTGCGTTGTTTGTTGAGATGTACAAGTTAGAAGAATGTTAGGATAAATAGAGAGAGATATTCTTCAGCTGTCTGGCATGTAACGATGACTATGGAGAAGGAAAATTTTAAACCTGTGAGCTCATCAATGAGAAGCGTCAGTAACCATGTGGACCGAAGAAGATAGATGTGTTTCTTTTGATATTATGCTCTCGACTCTGTTGCTGTGGATACAGTCTCCCTGTGCACATCAACCACCTCTACTTTTCTCACTGACTTTGACTCACGGCTTTCCTTTTTCCCCCTCTCTTATTCTCTATGACTTTAACATTCATGTTGATAACCCTTCAGACCCTTTTGTTTTAAAGTCCTTCCTTATCTCTTCATTCAACCTCCAGCTTTGCTCTACTGCTCCCACTCATCAGCATGGTCACTGCCTTGACTTTGTTTTCTGCTCTGTTTACCTTCTAATGTCTGTACATCTGTTCTTCCCTTAGGTGATCATCATCTGCTAAGCTTCACTCTTCACCACTCCCCACCTCAAACTCGCACAGTCTCCTCTAACCTCTTTAGAAATCTTCATGCTATTCATCCATTGACTCTCTCCACTATTGTAAACTGCTTTGATTGTCAAGAAAGGCGGTATCAAGTGTTTAAATAAACCATAAACCATCTGAGAAGAATCAGTCACCTTATATGTCCATTTATATTTGTTTCTGGCAACTTATTCTTCCACGCTTGCTCTGCTATTTGCTTTCTTCAAGTTCTTTTTCAAAATGTTCTTAAAGCATAGCTTTTGACCTTTGCTATCACACTTCCATTTTTAAGTTCACCATAAAGAACCACCTTTGGAAGTCAAGGTTCAAAGATATCGAAAGCAACCCTAAACATCATCTGAATCTTTCACGGCATCTCATCTACTGTCCTCCAAAGCCTGGTAATCAAGGACCATAGCACAAGACCCAGGCAAGTAACAAGATGAATAAGCTCACTACACCTGCTGAATTCCAACGCTCAAATCAGTCCACCAGCAGAAGAGCCCCATCACTTGCCGCACCCATGCTATGGAACTCTCTACCTGAACATATAAGATCCACAAAGGGCATCAAGGACTTCTGCAAGATGTTAAAAACACTTCTGTTCTCTGAACACTATGGATCTTCCCAATGCCCATAGCCAACTTCTGTTAACCAGCCTCCTTTTATCCCTATCATCCCCCTCCTAAATTATATCTAACCTATCAATATAAACCAGTTTGATTGAAGGAGAAGGTGGTATATAAAACAGGATGAATAAATAAATGAAATGCCCATCTCAGCTTCACAAATGTTATGAGCTTCTCAAGATTAGGCATGCCAGCTTTTCACAATATCTCAGAGACTGGAGCTTAGTCGTGACACCTTAATTTCCAAAGTGTTGCAGTTGTCTCAGGTGCAGGCTTGCAAACTTTTTAAGAAATCTATCATCACGTTAAGTATTCTCTTAGAGAAAGAACTAATGTTTGGCCCATACATCTCGTCCTTTGTTCAGAAATCATTCCTTACACTGTGAACGATCAGCTTGATTAAACCATATTTAGACAGGCAATCTCTCAGAGCACACATTAATGCATGGATCATGAATTGTTTAGAGTACTGTAACGCGTTATTGGTGGGCTTCCCGCAGTACTCAATTAAGCCTCTTCAGCTGACACAACACTACCACAGTTAAACAAATTTATAATACAACACAGCCTGACCACATCACTCCACTTTTAATTGAAGAGGACTGGCTCCCAATTGCTATTCGAAGTAAATACAAACTTCTTAACACATCAGTCTTTTTATAGTGGGTATCCACTTTCTCCCCCCCCCCCCCACTTGTTCCCCCTCAAAACATCTAAGACCCTCTGAAGCACACCATCCAGTTGTTCCATCTTACCGGAAGCAGTGATATGAATGGATTAAACAGTCAACTTTTTGGATATATGAGCAGAAACCTCTTATTAGAAATCTAAAAACAATAGGGGGAAACATGGCTGGTCCAGTGTGCTTGCAATCCTTTTTTGTGCATTCCTCATATAGGGCTGTATATATTTTATTTTAATTTTCAGTTATGTAATTAAAATTATGCAAACTGCCTTGAAGCTACTTGTACTGTGCTTCAGACAGTACAACTAATTTTGTCTAAATAAAATTAATTAATGTGCTTGTACATGAGAAAATGTGATAATGCCTCTGGTCGTGCCACTAGAGGCCGTATCTCCAAAACGAGAGAGATTGAGCACAAGCAATCTAGAGAAGGGTTACCAAAATGGTGCAGAATGAGACCCGAGAATCTAAATGTGTACCTAAGAAGGGTGTGTGGAGCATGGAGGGTATGTTAGATAATAAAGAACTTTAAAGATGGAAATTACAGAAGCAATAATTTTCCAGAGGAAAGGAAATTCTGTAGGACAAGAGGTCAGAACTTGAGCTCAAAGAGAGAGAGTTGAGAGTAACAAAGAAATATCTGTATTACTTTTTTTTTTAATAGAGAGAAAGGGTAGTGAATACATGAAACTAAACACTAACAGAATTCAAGAAAGCATGGGACAGGCACAGAAGATCCCCAGATATGAGGAGGCGAGTGTAAAGTCTGATAAGAGAAGGGCTTTGCATTATTAAATCAGGAATGAGCTAGCCCTCGCTGACCTTAACTGCTGTCATTTTCTCTGTTTCTATTTCTTGATGCCTTTTATCAGTTATTAGCATGCAACTGGGTGCTGTAGAATAATGAATTGTACAACAAACTGAGGATTGAGGTCTTACGATGCCTGGGGCCCAAGCTGTGTTATCCTGTTAAAAGCTACCTCCTTTCCGTGGTACAAATAGGATACGATTTAAAAATATATATTTTTAAGTTGTGAATGGATTGTAATATGAGGAATGTTATAATAACCCATTTTGATAGCCAAAGAGCATGAATCCCATGTTCTTTATAAATGATTCAGAAAGCTGATTAAGATCTCTGCCACTTTACCCTTATCACAGGACATGTATGAAGAGGACTCTCACCTGCCAAGTCCTCAGCCTACTAGGCTGGGCTGGGCTGAGTGTAGCTGCCGTGAGTCATCAGCTGTTAAACTATTAGGGAGAAAAATGTCTTAACTATAGCACCTCCCATTTTGCAACTACTCAGAAATAGGCTTTGAGGGTTGGGAGTGGGGGGGGGGGGGGCCAAGAACCCTCCACATTTTTTATAACCCAGATATGCACCAATACACTAGTTTAACTATCTGAAAATATAGAACAGCACAGCAGTTTATATCTTTTGCTAATGCAGCAGGATGCCAAAATGTCCCTGATACTGAACATGAGGAGCACGCTGAGTCCCAGCTCGAGAGTAGTGACTAGCAAAACTAAAGAGGAGAGGGCTAATCTGGAGAAACCCTGGCAGCAGGTGCTCCTAAGTGTTGGTGGGAGGTATACAAGCAAATGTTAGGGAGTAGCTTTCTCCTTCCCACAAAGAAGCAGGATTTAACAGGTGACTGCATGGCTTTCCTTGAGGGGAAGAGGAAGCCTGTTTCCCAGTATCCTACTAGAGGAAGGAGAAGGGGAGCACAAGGTGCTCAGAGTGGGGGTCTGAATGGCTCCAGAATTGGTTCAAGTTGTTGGCCCCCTAGGCAAATCTTAAGCTTTATGCTACCGCGGCCCCCCCCCCCCCCCCCCCCCCCCCGGTTGTCTCTTGTTTTGCTTTGAATGTCCTGCTCTTTGTGGCCCCGCCTGCCTGCCCCGCCTCCAAAGCTGCTGCCCTAAGCATCTACCTAGTTTCATGATAGTTAGGCCAGTCCTGGAGTCTCACGAAGAGAGGTTCCAAGGAGAGGCATTCCAGGTTCCAGCCCAGATGAGGAAAGGGAAAAAGACCTCAAGAGAGGCGTCCCAGGAGCTGCTAGTTTCATCCCTGATGAGCCAGAAGGAAAGGAGCTGGCACAGCATGAAGAGGAGCAGAGCACAGACCTGCACATCTGAGAGGCAGAGAAGTGTAAGCGCCAAAGTGGAGCACCCTAAAAAGCAGCAAGGAGCATCTGCAGAAGTGGCACAAAAAGTCAATCGCTGTGCTTGTAATTCAGTAAGCAGACACAGAACCCACACTGTCGAGCTGTAGGCTGTCTGAATGGATGGTTTACCTGTAATTCTGATTTACTTCTAAAGGAGCTATAAATAACTATCTGCTCAACCAGCAGCCTTAAAATCATCATCTATCTCCCGGGCCAAAATGTGCTATTTCAGTCCTTTTCATTTCACTTTTGAAAGTCTATTTACAGTTATCCTGTCAAGCAGTAGTATTATAAGGCACACAACAGGCCTGAGAATGCAAAACTGACAATGCAATACGCCACATACTCTGACCTACAAGTGTGAGGTTCATGACTGACACAGTATGTGCAAAACTAACCCATTTGCAGAAATTGCCCCAACGCTGTATCCTTCAAAGCATCACTTGAAAGCATATCAAACACAGCGTTACGGATTTTAAGGATGTGCTGGAAAGAACTCAAGGAGTGGGCATTGACATTGATTTGGCTTCAATTTTCAAGATAAATAAAACAGTATTTGCTATTTTTTCAAGTGATGTTTTGAAGAATACAATGTTGCACTGTCATGCCTGTTGTGTGCTTTATAACACTGCTGCTGCTTGATGACAAGATAAGTTTAAATAAAAAGACTTCTCATTTATTTTATTTTGCTAGGCTCATATATGCTTTTCACTGAACAAAACATCAGTTACATAGAACAAATGACACCTTAGTTAGCAAATAACTCCGTTACATAGAATAAATACTTAAAAAAAGTGAAAAGAACTGAAATAGGATATTTTGGCCCAGGAGACAGATGATGATTTCAAGATACTGTATTTGGTTAAGCAGATGGAGGTTTTCAGCCCTTACCATTACCTGTTGATGTCTCCTTGATGTTTTTTGTAGAAGTAAATGAGAATTTTCTGAAGTCCTTTTTTTTTTTTTTTTTTTTTTTTTTTTTTTTTTATCCATTGATTTTTTTTTTTTTTGTAAAAGTGAGGTAAGATGACATGTCATTACCTGTAATTCTGCCATTATTCGCTCTCCTTCTTCATCTTCGTCCTTCATGGCTGAGGCTATAGGAGCCTTTGATGGTAACCCTGGACCCTCTGATTGAGATTTTGTGATCTTCGACTGTAGAGCAAAGCCAGACTCCTCATTAGGTTCCTGAAGAGTTAGGAAACACAGAGCAAAAAGTACATATGTCTATTTTATTCCTTCTACTGTCTAATATTTCTGTAGTGCTACTAAGGGGAATGTTTACTATAGGGCATGGTGTTAGCATGCGTTTGAGCTGCATGAGAAGCATGGAGGCCTGTGCCAATTTTGTTTTGGGGGGGTGCGCCGTTTGCATGCTGGTAATGCAGCACATTTCAATAACCAGTATGTGGGTGCATTTACTGTTACCCTTTCAGGTGGCATTAAGTGCAGCCATGCTAATGGAAACAGTTGTGGTTAGTGCACATCCGTAATGCCCACACTACCATTATGCCCCTAACCCTCCCATTCCCTCTTCAACTGCATGCTATCTGGTTGGTGAGGGATTTTTACCATGGGGCCTTGTGCTAACTGTGCAGTTTAGCAAACATGCCCTTTAAATATAAGTAGTACATATTTAGCTATAGTGCCTTACATAAATCTTCACAGCTCTGTACATTTTTCATCATGTTCTGTCTAAACAAATATACAATTCAAAATGCATTAAACTAGGAGTTTGTTTCACTGATCTGTACAACGTGTGCCATATTTTCAACAAGAAAGAACAATTTTAGAAATATTCACAAATGAATAAGAAATCAAAAGCCTTGATTGCATAAGTCTACATACTCTGTCATAGCAAACCCAAATTAGCTCCATGTCGAAATCCTGCCTTAAGGCCCAAAGTTACAAAGAGCTCACCTGTGGCCAATCACAGTAGCTGAGAAGGTTCAAATACTTCTGGATATTGAATCGAGTTATTTCTGTTGTATGAAGTGAATTTGAAGCAAAGGTCTAAACATGCTGAAAATAGAGTTGCTGAAAGAACTCCGGGATCAATTTATTTAATGTTTCAGATTAGGTAGTGTCTATAAGAACATGTCAACGTATCTGAATATCCCATGGAGCAGTGTGACAAGATCAACCAATAGCTGTGTGTTAAGGAAACTGCTGAGGATATTACGGTAATCCTTAGGATTACTTTAAAAGAGCTACAGATGTCGCTGGTTGAGACTGGGGAAAAATTTATTTAACAGGTTTTTTATACTACTTTATCATATAGTCAAAGCAGTTTACATTATAACATAAACTTGATGATTACATTACAATAGGAACACTGAACTTTGATTATACATTAACATTAATAACTTTGGTGGAACATTGATTGTTACAGTAGGAGGTTAGTGTAGCAGTATGGCATGCTTATATTGGGCTATGTAATGCTTCCAAAATGTTCTGGGAATAGATATGTTTTTAGTTTCTTATGGAAGTCTCGGATGTCCGTTGTAGATTTGAGTTCCATATTAAAAGTGCAGATAGAATGTCCTGTTGCATGTTGTTTGCTTCTTGTTTTGGTGTTGGGAATAAGTTGTTTTTTTGTTTTTGGCTCTCCTTGTTCTAATTTCTGGGTCTCTTTGGACCAGCGACTGGAATTTATCTGCAGATGTATGGTGTAGAATTTTGAATATGATAAGTATTGTTTGAATTAGATTCATGAATACAGTGGGAGCCAGTGCAATTGCTTTAGGAGGGGAGTTATGTGCTTGTGCCTTAGGGCTCCTGTTAGAATTTGTGCTGCTGTATTTTGGGCCACCTACTGCATGCTTTGGGAGTCCTTGGTATAGCAGGTAGCAGTAGTCTAGTAGTGGTGTTATTGTTGCTTGACAGATAATCTGAAGTCATTTTGGCTGAGCAAGGGTTTGAGTTTTTGTATAATCTTCATCTTGTAATATGCTGTATATGTAGTTTTGCTTATGTGTGACTGTAGATTGATGTTTTGATCCAGTATGACTCCTAGGTAATCTTTGGGGGGAGGGAGATGAATGTTTTCTTCCTGGTGATGTGGAGAACCTCTGTTTTTTTTGTAGTTTATATTAGATTGTGCTGGTTTAGCCATTTCATCATGGCCTCCAGGCATTTAGTTATTTTTGTATATTCAGGCTTGTTTGTATTGAAGAGCGTGTATATCATAATGTCCTCTGCGTATATATCGGATAAAACGTTATGGTCTCTTATTATTGTACACAAAATGTTGATGGTGCAATAGTTTCAAGATTACACCACAAACGTAGCCTGTACAGAAGGGTGAAATGATAGAAGCTACTGCTGAAGAACAGTCATATGATGTGCCGCACAGCATTTGCAAAGAAACATCTAGAGGATGATACATGCATGTATGAGATGATGTGGTCTGATGAGATCAAATCTGAACTTTTTGGTCTCCATGATAAGTGATATGTATGGCACCAAACAAATGGCACATCACCCTGCTGGCACCATCCCTACAGGAAAGTGTGGTGGTAGTAGTATTATGCTGTAGGGATGCTTTGCAGTAGTGGGGACAGGGAGACTTGTGAAAATACAAAAGAAAGATGGATGAAGCAAAGTACAGGCAGATCCTGGAGGACAATCAAACCTGTTCTCTACCTCAGACCTGGAAGGGGGAGAAGATTCACAAAGCAGAAGTAACAGTGAAGTGGCTCTACAAGAAGAAAATGAATGTCCTTGAGTGGCCCAGTCAAAGCTCAGATCTGAATGCAATAGAAAATCTGTGGTGAGACCTGAAGACTGCAATCCCCAGCCAACTTGAAGGTAATTAAGAATGAGAAAACAAAGGGTCCTAATTGCATAAAGTTTAGTTACTCACCTGTAGCAGGTGTTCTCCAGGGAAAGCAGGAATCAGCCCTCACATATGGGTGATGCAGCCCACGTGGAGCATTTCCCTAGCTTTCAAAGAAAGCCTTTGGGATATGCTACCATGCATGAGTGGTCCCCTTCCCGTCCAAGGGTGCCATCTTGCTCAGTCAATTGACATAGCTAGGACGGTAATAAAAGACTAAAACAAGGTAGGGAGGCAACTCCTGGGGAGAAGGGAAGGTTGTGAGGACTGATTACTGCTGTCCCTGGATAACACTTATTACACGTGAGTAACAACGCTTTCTCCAGGAACAAACAGGAAGTCAGTTCTCACATATGGGACTCCCTAACTCCAGGCTGCTGAGGACCGAACCAGGACAGCATCAATGGTGACCAAATCGGGTAGCCATGAGTTGCAGAGTCTCTCATTGGGGACTCACCTTCTGCAAGACCCTAACGTCCAGAGACACTATCATTCCGGTAGCCTGCATGCAAAAGGGTCGGAGGGCAGGAGTTGCCTACACCCCGAGAATATTACGGAGTACTACCTGACCAAATGCACTGTACCTGTGGGACTCACTCTCCAGGCAGTAGTGAGCAGCGAACATATGAATTGAAGACCATGTGGTGGCCTTGCAGATCTCCATCACCGGCACTGAGCCCTCACACGATGTGCTGTGATTCGGTGCTCAAGGGAGAGGTGAGCTCGCTCATAAGCGAGGGCAGTACAGTCCATCACCCAAGTGGACAGAGTTCTCTTAGTCACAGGGAGCCCCAGTCTGCTGGGGTCATAAGACACGAAAAGCCGATGAGCTTTGCAATGGGCCTGAGTCTCCTGTAAGTAGAAGGACAGGGCGCATTTGCAATCCAGTGTATGAAGTACTAGTTCCTCCCTACTGGCATGAGGCCGCAGGAAGAATGTGGGGAGGACTACCTCTTGGTTGAGGTGGAAAGGAGATACACCTTTGGGAGGAATTTGGGTGTGTGCAGAGCACTACCCTGTTCTTGTAGAACCTTGTATATGGTGGATCTGCCACCAGGGTCTGGAATTTGCTCACTCTTTGAGCGGATGTGAGGGCCACCAGAAAGGCCACTTTCCAAGACAGGTAACACAAGTGGCTAGGGGCTCGAATGGCGGTCTGCTGAGCTGTGAGAGCACCACGTTGAGGTCCCATTCTGCTGCTGAAGGGCGGAGAGAGGGCTTGGAAACAGGAGGCCCCAGAGGAACCTGGAGACCAGGGACTGGCCCGAGAGGGGTTTTCCCTCAACTGGGTGGTGGTGAGCAGCTATCGCACTCAGATGCACCCTCACTGAGTTAGACTTCAGCCCGGTGTGGGACAGGTGCAGTAGGTACTGATTGCACATGGCACAAGAAGTGGTTCTCCCTTTTTCCATTCACCAGGTGGAGAACATCTCCACTTAAAGGCATAAGCCCATCTGGAAGAGGGCTTTCGAGAGGCCAGTAGGATCTCCTCGACTTCTCTCAGAAGATTGAAAGGGGCTAATGCTACCCTTTCAGCAGCCAATTTGTTAGTGTTAGGGACCCCAGACTGGGGTGCAGGAGGGAGCCCCCCCTACTGAGACAGGAGGTCTGGGGCTTGGCCCAGGGGGACTGGGAGTGCCACAGACAGGGAGAGCAGCAACAGAAACCAGGGCTGCCTAAACCTCCTGGGGGCAATTAGTATAACTGATGCCCTCTCACTCTGGACCTTGAAGAAGGGGTCGGTGGGAATTCATAGAGTAGGCCCTCGGACCACGAGATCAGGAAGGCATCTGCCGCTACTCTCTCCGGCTGTGGCTGGCACAAGCAGAAACGAGGCAGCTGCGTATGTCCGGAGAGGCAAATAGATCCACCATGGGCCTGCCCCAGAGGTGGAAGAGCCTCTTGGCCACTCTGGGGTTCAGGCACCACTCGTGTGGCCGAAGGACTCTGCTTGGCTTGGGAGGTAGACTGCTCACAAGAGTATGTTATTGGAAGCTGCAGAGGAGAGGAGGGCCACCACCTCCTGGCAGAGGGAGTACGAACCCGTGCCCCCCTGCTTGTTGATATAGAACATGGCGACTTGATTGTCCGACTAGATCAGTATGGACCGGTGTCACAGGCGGTGGCAGAACCTATGCACCTAGGAAAGAACACCACAAACCATAGTTACACAATGCAAGGTTCCACATTAGGAACCACCTCCAAGGAAAAATATTAAGACATCATCATCGATAATACGTTGAAACCTTCTGCCCAGTGTGTAGCGGCGGCCAAGAAAGCAAATAGAATGCTAGGAATCATAAGGAAAGGAATGGAGAATAAAACAAAGGATATCATAATGCCTCTGTATCATACCATGATGCGACAGCACCTTGAATATTGTGTGCAATTCTGGTTGCCTTATCTTAAAAAGGATATAGCGGAATTAGAAAAGGTATAGAGAAGAGCCATCAAAATGGTAAAGAGGATGGGAGGATACCCCTATGAAGAGAGGCTTAAAAGGTTAGGGCTCTTCAACCTGGAAAAAAGATGGCTGAGCGGGAGATATGATAGAGGTCTATAAATTAATGAATGGAGTGAAACGGGTAAACATAGATCGATTGTTTACGCCATCAAAATATAGAAAGACTAGGGGACATGCAATGAAGCTACAGTGTAACCCATTTAAGACTAATAAGAGAAAATATTTTTTCACTTAACGTGTAATCAAACTCTAGAATTTGTTACCAGAGGATGTAGTAAAAGCTGTTAGTGTAGCTGGGTTTAAAAAAAGGTTTGGACAAGTTCCTGGAGGAAAGGTCTATAAACCATTAATAAAGGGGACCCGGGAAATCCACTGTTTGCCTCATTAGAAGCATTGTGGAGCCTGTGTGTCTTTTGGGAAAACTGCTAGGTACTTGTGACCTAGATTTGCCACTGTTGGAAACAGGATACTGGGCTTGATGGACCTTGGTCTGACCCAGTATGGCATATCTTATGTTCTTAATGCCTGTAGGGCTAGGAAGATCACACTGAGCTCCAGGACATTGATCTGTAGGAGCGATGACTCCTAGGACCAGCTGCCCTGTGCACGGTCATCCCCAAAATGTGCCCTACAACCTAGCAGGGAGGCGTTCGTGGTCAGGGTTCTCTGAGGTACAGGTGCTTGGAAAGGCATTCTCGCCTGGAGGTGGTGGAAGTTTTTCCACCAGTTGAGGGATTCCGCCAATTGGTGGGTAACCCTGACCCTGTCCCGTAGCCTGTCCGTGGCTTGGGTCCATGGTGAGCGGAGACACCACTGGGCTGTCCGCATATGCAAGTGGGTTGAGGGTGTTACATGGACCGTAGAGGTCATATGGCCCAGTAGTCAGAGGAGGAGATGATCTGGCACTGACCGGCGACAACCTATCTCTCCTGCCAGTTGTCTGAGGCACTCTGCCCTTTCTCTGGGGAGGACCACCTTGACTTGCAGCGTGTCAAGCTTAGCACCTATGAACTCCAAATTTAGGGCTGGAGAAAGATGGGTTTTGGGAAAGTTGATGACTAACCCCAGGTGCTATAGGAGGGACGCACGCTCTGCCACCTGACTGGCCTCTGAGGCTGTGCCGCCCCTGACTAGCCAGTCATCTAGGTAGGGGAAGACGAAGGCCCCTTGCAGATACAGGTGGGCAGCCACCACAGCCAGGCATTTGGTAAAGACTCTTGGCTAGGAGGCCAGGCTGAAGGGTAGTACCCTGTACTGGTAGTGCCCTCCTCCTACCACAAACCGTAAGTACTGCCTGTGGGAGGGGTAGATTAGGATGTGTGTGTATGCATCCTTTAGATTCAAGGAGCACAGCCAATCTCCCTAGTGGAGGAAAGGCAGCAGTGTTCCAAGGGAGAGCATCTTGAACTTCACCAGAAACTTGATTAAGTTTTGCAGGTCTAGTATTGGCCTGAGGCCCCCAGTTCTCTCTGGGACAAGGAGGTACCTGGAATAGAAGCCATTTCCCCATAGGAGTTTGGGTATAGACTCTACTGCAGGGGTACTCAAATCCAGTCCTGGAGGACTGCAAACCAGTCAGGCTTTCGGGATATCCCTAATGAATATGCATGAGATATATCTGCATGCACTGCCTCCATTGTATTTGAATCTATCTCATGCATATTCATTAGGGATATCCCGAAAACCTGACTGGTTTGCGGCCCTCCAGGACTGTATTTGAGTACCTCTGCTCTACTGCATTGTCCTTGATTAGACCTGCGAGCTCTGTGAGCAGAAGTCTGGTGAAGGAGTCGTCGCACCGGTTCTCCTGGGAAGAACCGGGATGGTATAGTAACATAGTAAATGATGGCAGATAAAGACCAGCACAGTCCATCTAGTCTGCCCAGGAAGACGGCAAGAATAGGTGCACCTGCTGCTCCGTGCAGGTCACCCCTCCCCATGTTTAGGGGTGAACCCACCGTTCCATGTAGGACACCCCTGTTTGTTGAGAAATTAGATACAGTCAAACCTCGGTTTTCGTATGCCCCAGTTTTCGTTAGCTTCGGTTTTCAATGACTTTTTTCATTGCGATTTTGTCCCGGTTCTCGTACATCCGCTTGGTTTTCGTACAATTAAAATGGTCCGGGGGGGGCGCACAGTACAGTACTTGTTTTTGCGATCCAGAGCTCTTTGCTTTCAGTGATCCTGCAGTACTGTACTGTGAGAGTGTGGCTTCCGACACTCCCTGTTGATGGCAAAACTTTGAGGGATCTGTCTGGTGAGGTGAGAGAAGTGCCGGGAGCTGTTTTGCTGATGCTGAGAATTGGAGGCGGGGAGAGAGTCGGCGATCAGAGGTGTGTGCTGTCCGGTGAGGTGAAAGAAGTGCTGGGAGCTGTTGTGCTGGTCTGATTCTTCCGATGCTCAATTAGGATTCCCTGCTGGGACTCCCTGCTGAAAGGGGTCTTCCAAACTTGCCAGTTCTGCTGTTGCTGAGAATCGGAGGTGGGGGAGAGAGTTCTGCTGCCTGGTTGAGACTTCGGGGGCCCGTGCTGCTGCAGCCATTGCCACATGGCTCTGGAACGCATGCTCAGCTCTGCATTCCAGGTTGCCTGAGCAGGAGAGTGGTGTTTCCAGTGGCTGTGGCTGGCGCCTTTACTGGAGGCTTTTTTTTGTGGATCCTTCTTGTTTTGTTCTTTTTAAATTCCTGTGCCCCATCTCCTCTCTGGGTGTCTGGCTGCATCTTGATATAGTAGCTGTGCCTCTCAAGCTGGTCCTAGTGCCAGTAAAAGACAAAGAAGGGAAGTAACCCCGGATAGGGCCTTGATACCTGAGGTCCTTATGGAGGGGGATTCCCCTTCCAAACAATAACCTCTCCTCCTCCCTCTCCCCTCCTCGCCGTCTTCCATATGCCAAGAAGAGTCTTCAATAAAGGTAAAAGCGATGTTAAATGTTCATTTATCCATTTCATTAGTCATTTATATTTATTTCTCATTGTTTTCTGTATGTAAAAATATAGCTATTCTCTATAAAATGTATTTTTTGTGAATATTTTTGGGTGTCTGGAACGGATTAATTGGATTTACATTATTTCTTATGAGAAATATTGCTTCAGTTTTCATACATTTCGGTTTTAGTCAGACTTTTTCGAACGGATTAATCATGAAAACCGAGGTTTGACTGTAGTTACGTTTATTTTGATTTTATCCTGTTGCTGTAAAGGGATCCACTGTGTCTGTCCCATGCCATTTTGAATTCTGTCACTGTATTTGCCCCCACCACTTCCATCGGGAGGGCATTCCAAGCATCCACCACCCTTTCAGTGGAAAAGTATTTCCTGACATTGCCTTTCAATTTACCCCCTTGCAGCTTCATGTTATGCCCTCTAGTTTTACAGCTTCCCCGTCTTTGGAAGAGGTTTGTTTGTTCATTAATTCTCTTTAAGTTTTTAAAAGTCTGAATATATCTTCCCTATCCTTCCTCTCCTCCAGAGGGGTACATATTTAGGTCTTCAAGTCTCTTCTCATAAGGCTTCTGACGCAGACTCCAAATCATTTTGGTCGCCTTCCTCTGAACCGTTTCCAGTCTTTTTACATTCTTTGTGAGATATGGTCTCCAAAACTGAACACAGTATTCCAAGTGAGGCATCACCAGTGACTTATACAATGGCATTAGTACCTCTTCCTTTATGCTGGTAATTCCTCTTTGTATGCAACCCAACATCCTCCTGGCTTTTGTCACTGCCTTGTCGCACTGTTTTGCCACCTTGAGATCCTCAGAAATAATCACACCAAGGTCCTTCTCCTGGTCTATGCACACCAACCTCTCACCCCCTATCGTGTACATTTCTCTTGGATTTCTGCTTCCCAAGTGCATGACACTGCACTTCTTCACATTAAATCTTAACTGCCAAGCATTAGACTATTCTTCCAGCTTTTGTAGATCTTTCCTCATGTTATCCACTCCCTCAGGAGAGTCCACTCTGTTACAAAGTTTCGTGTCATCTGAAAAAAGACAGACTTTTCCATTCAGTCCTTCAGCAATATCAATCACAAATACATTGAACAGTGCCAGGCCCAGGACCGAACCCTGGGGCACCCCGCTAATCACCCTCTTTTCATCCAAGTGAGCTCCATTTACCATCACCTTCTGTCATCTGTCAGTCAACCCATTTCTGATCCAGTTCACTACCTTGGGATCCATCTCCAAACTACTGAGTTTATTGATAAGCCTCCTATGAGGAACAGTATCAAATACTTTGCTAAAATCCAGGTAGAGGACATCCATCGCATGCCCCTAATCTAGTTCTCTGGTCACCCAGTCAAAGAACTCAATCAGATATGCTGTAGATGGAGGAGGTATCCTTCCCTTATCACGTGTAGTACCCACTGGTCCGAGGTGGTGATGACCCATCTGTGGGCACAGAGCGCTACATGCCCCCTGTGGTCTGGTGAAGACTTCCTGGGGGAGGGGAGGTCCTGCCCTGGGAATCAAAAGCCCACCCCCCTCCCTCCGGGGTTGGGTGGTAGCTGGGGACTGGGGTTTTGGTGTTTTCACCTTCTGAGTCCCATAATCTTGCCTCTTAGGGTGAGAACCTTATTGCTATTGAGAAGGGCTGGTAGTGGTGACTCTGTGGGAAAAGGACCCTTTTCCCTCAGGATCAGGGGTCTTTTACCCGCTGGTTTCCTGCGGGGAAGGGATGAGGTCTTTTTAGAGAGCCTCTGGCATGTCACCCTCAATCTTGGCCGCCTTGTCGGCCACGGGTTTGCCAAATAGGTTCTCCCCGGTGCAGGGGATGACGAGCAGCTTGTCTTGGACTCATTGCTCAAGGTTGGAAGACTGCCGCCAGGCTTGGCGTCGGGCACCAATGCTGGCTGCTGCGATTCGAGCTGCTGACTCAAAGCCGTTGCAGGCTGCTCGGGAGAGGAACTTGGAGCGGTCCTTGAGTCTAGAGGTCAGGGACTGGAACCATTGGAGGGGTTTCCTGACAAGACCAGCCAAAAACCCCAACAGCTCCTGTGTTAGAGCCTTTAGGTACATACCTATGTATAATTCATAGACCTGGATCCAGCACCACAGCATCGAGCCCTGGAAACACTTGCGCCCGAGAGTGTTGAGGACTCTGGTTTCCCTTCCGGGGGGGTACAGAGGAAGTGGGTATTTTAGCTCTTAAGTTTTTGCATGGTTGACTTGACAACCATGGAATTATGTGGGAGCTAGGGTTAGTGGAACCCTGGGCCTTTCCGGATGCGGTATATGGCATCGAGGCACCTGTTCACCCTAGTACCGATGCCGGTGTCTCCCACATTCTGAGCAGTAGCCACTCGAGGATTGGCTGCACAGGCACCGTGAGGGTTTCCTTGGGTGGAGACTCATATTGGAGGCTCTCCAACTCTTCGGTGCGCGGGTCCTCCTTTACCTCGGTCTGCACCAAGAGGGCTCTGGCCATATTCTTGACAAAGTCATGGAAGGCTACGTCCTCCAGAGGGGAGTGGCGCTGGGGGAGACGGGTCAAATGGGATGTTTTGGTGCAGTTTAGGCTCCGGGGATGCCTCGTTGTCCAGTCTCCCACTCGGAGTCGAGTGGTTATGAGTCGCAGGCCTTGGATTCATCATCATCTCGAGGCCGGCACTGAGAAATTGGTGGCCTCCGGAGGAAGTGGGGAGTCTTAGTCGCGGAAACTAGCCGGGGAGGACCAGATGCCTGAGGATTGGGATCAGGACCTCGACTGGTGCAGAGGGCTTACCTGAGGCCGGTGGCGCTCGCAGCTCGGCTCAATGACTGGGGACTCCTCCACTTTCGAGGGCCCAGTTGTCGGGGCAGATGAACCAGCCATCATTATCTGCTGCAGGGCCAGGATAACAGTGATATTCTGCTCCAGGGCCGCTATTCTGGTTTCCAAGCCAGAAGGCTCCGCAGTTTTTGTCACGGGCACCGAGGGTCTCTGGGCCGGCACCAACACTCTTGTGAGTGTTTCCTTGATGAGGACTACGGCCTCGAGGAACCTTGCATGATCTCCGCTGGCCAAGGAATCCTCCTTGAGGACCTTGGTAGGATGCTGCTCAGCGCCACCAGAGTCCCTCTGGGTGATTTTACCAGGTTTCTCCATGCAACCTTGACAGACTTTGAGGACTTTTTCTTCTTTTTCTCGGGGTCTGAGATCTTCTCGGAGGAGCTGCGCCATGGGATTCTGAGGACACTCAGGCCTCACGGGACGTGCTAGGCTTGGAGCTCGGCGTCAGGGAGGCCAGGGCCAAGTCGGACCTGGGGAACAGTTTTTCCTGTAACTTCAACCTCTCTTTGCTGGTCTTAGGCATCATGGCCTAGCAGAGGTCACAGGAGGTACTGTCATGGTCTGGTCCCAGGCAGCGTAGGCAGCAGTCATGGGTGTCAGCCACTAACATAGTTTGACTGCAGCGGTCACATTTTTTGAGCCCACTGGGGGATATGGTGGGGAGCATGGTTGATGACCCCCAGGCGAAAAAAAGGCACAAACGCTGATCGAGACAAGCCTCAATCAAAAAAGAAAAAAAAGTGGTCAAGAATAGCACCGGGTTCAGCGCTGGCTCAAGGCGGGAAGAGGAACCGGTATGCAAACCGAGAAAAGCTAACTTTAAGGATATTTAGCAAGGATTGTTTCCGGGGAAACAGAACAGACATCTGTTGTGCTCAGACGAGACTGAGCAAGATGGCACCCTTGAAAGCTGGGGAAATGCTCTGCCAGGGCTTTGTCGGCGCTGACGTCACCCATATGTGAGGACTGACTTCCTGCTTGTTCCTGGAGAACTGTTCTTTCAGACTGAAAGTGAAGGTTGCGTAGATCAGTGAAACCAACCCCTATTTTAGTATATGTTTTGAATTGTATTTTTTCAGACAGCAGAGTGTGGAAAACGTTCAAATATGTGCAGACATCTGCAAGGCCCTTATGTCTATGGGACCCTTTTACTAAAGATTTTAATGCACATTAAGTGCCCATAGCCCTTTTATTTCTATGAACATAATCATACTTAATACGCATTAACCTTTAGTAAAAGAGCCCCTTTGAGTATGTTCCCTATAGTTAAGTAATTTTATAGTGGCTGACAAGTTTTTTTCTGTATGTTGTGTTTCTCCAGTAATGGAGTAGCCTAGTGGTTAGAGCAACTGTCTAGTACCCAGAAGCTCAAGGGTTTGATTCCCATTGGCACTCCTTGTGGTGACCTTGGGCAAGTCACTTTACCCTCTATTGCTTGGAAGAAAAGGCCTGGTAATCTACTTCTGGTGATACTTTGCCAAGAAAACCCAGAGGCAGTTGGGTCACCAGGAGTCAGCACTGACTTGACGGCACTAAAAAAATATATATATATTTAAAATTTACCATTTAGTCCTAATCTGTCCTCTAATCCGTTCCCAATCCATACTTGGGGCACTGCTTCTTAGCACATGACTTTTTAATTTCCTAAAGAATCATGAGGGATCTTGTCAAAGGCTTTCAGTTAATCAGCCGGCTCACCTTTATCTACATGTTTGTTCACAGCTTTAAAAATGTAGCAAAGGCAGTGGGCAGTTTTCAAATAGCCAAATTACCTGGATGTATAACTTTTGGCCCCATCTTGTACATAAATGACTTCTTATCAAATATCAGCCAGCATAAGAGTAGATTCTTTGGCATGAAGGTGCTTATTCTGCTGTGAGGCATGGTCTGGGTGTAATGTGGATGGAGTTTTCACATAGGTGGAAAAATTATAAATACTCTACTCTACGCATGTACATGTGTAAAGTACGCACAATCATTTACACCAGATCTACTTATTTTTATAAAATAGTGCGTCGGTAGGTGCCTACCCATGGTGCCCTGTTATAAATTACCCCCATAATCTGTGACAGAGGTGAGGGGCCAGAAAGATAGTTGGAAGGGGGGTGGGGGTGCAAGGCTGAAGGCCTGACTAGGGCACCTAATACCTTAGCACTGGGTCTGTATTTATGCACCATATTTTGAAGATTAGGGCTCTAATACTACTTTTCTTTCTGCCATTTCACTTCAAAAGAAAAGAGGAACATTTCCACAAAGTGTTGAAGTACAATGGACGAATTTAGCATCCTTTGTTGATCATCGAGGAAGAACTGGGTTTAGCAACTATTTTGAGTTATTTTTAAACTTCTTAAACAGCAGCTTTAGTGCTGAAAGCCACTTTATGTAAATGAGACCTTTGGATAGCCTGCAAGCACTGTGCTCTTAATCATTCCAGATTGCTTAGCAGATTGGTTGAGAAATGTGTTTTATGACTTAGGTAACAGCACATTAGGAACACATTAAAACTTGGGATGATTCTCGCGCCCTACTGGACCTTGCTCTCTCATTGTCAGATGATATCAGCCCTTGAGAGGGTCACCCTACGATTTGCCTTTCATACCTGTAACTCTTCTTCTAAAGATTTGGTTCAATATCCAATGGCTGGAAGCTTATTATGAAGCAGACAGACATGCCAGTGATGGGAAAAATATTGAGAGGTCAGTTTTCACATGGAGATGAGGGAAGCGGGTATTGGTTTGTAGAAACATAATGGCAGAAAAAGACCACAGGCCTATTTAGTCTGGCCTTCCATATCCACTACAATAGTCTCAATTTTTACCTTTAGCGATCCTCTTGAGTTTGTCTCATGCTTTTTTGAATTCAGATACTATCCTCATCTCTACCACCTCCACTGGCTATTCCACGCATGTACCACTCTTTCCATAAAGAAATATTTCCGCATATTACTCCTAAGTCTATCCCCTTTCACTCTCATGCTATGTCGCCTCATAGCAGAGCTTGCCTTTAATTGAAAGAGACTCTTCTATGCTTTTATGCCAAGGAGGTATTTAAAGGTTTCTATCATATCAAAGCCCTTGGGACGTCTGACTGCTGATGTAGCTGTGCATGAAATGAGAGTCTGAAGCTCTAAAGATGTCTTACACATTGGAACATGGAAAGTATGAAGCATGAACCAAGGGAGGTTGGAGGTGGTCAAGAACGTGTACAACTTGATCTGTTGGATGCCAGCGAACTGAAATGGACTGGCATCGGGCACTTTGCATCAGATGATCACATGGTCTACTATGCTGGAAATGAAAGACAGAAGAAATGGTGTTGCATTTATAATAAAGAAGAAACTTGCAAGAACTGTAATGAAATACAATGCAGTCAGCGAACGCTTAATCTCTATTCGTCTACGAGGAATGCCTATCAACACAACTATAATTCAAGTATATGCCCCAACAACAGCTGCAGAAGAGAATGAAATTGAAGAGTTCTATGAACAAGTACAAGCTGAAATTGACAGAACATGCAAACAGGATATCCTGATAGTCATGGGTGACTGGAACGCAAACGTTGGCAACAAAGAAGAAGGCAAAGTAGTTGGAGAAAGACTGATAGAATTCTGCAAGACCAACGATCTATTCATCTCAAACACCTTCTTCCAGCAACACAAGCGGTGACTGTACACATGGACTTCACCCAATGGATTGCATAAAAATCAAATTGACTACATCTGTGGAAGCCAACGATGGAAAAGCTCTATAACATCAACAAAGACAAAACCTGGAGCTGACTGTGGTACAGATCATCAACTACTAGTATGCAAACTCAAGCTAAAGTTGAAAAAGAGCAAACCACTCATGAATGCAGCAAAATATGACCTTGAGAAAATACCACTGGAATTTAAAGACTGCCTGCAAAATCAATTTGCTGCTTTAGATACAAATGACAGAGCTCCAGAAGAGTTATGGAATGACATAAAAAAGGTTGTGTTGGAAGAAAGCGAGAAGTCTCTACAAAAGGTGAAAAAGCAAAAACGGCCAAAATGGATGACGGAAGAAACTCTGAAAATTGCCCAGAAACGCAGAGAAGCTAAAGCCAGAGGAGAAAGACAGACAATCACAGAACTCAACAGAGATTTCCAACGTGCAGCAAGACAGGACAAGGAAAAGTACTACAACGACGCATGCAAGGAAATAGAAGCAGAAACTATTAGAGGAAGAACTAGATTGGCTTTCCTAAAGCTATGAGAGTTAAAGAAAAGGTTCCAGCCTCAAATTGGAATGTTACAAGATGCTCAAGGTTCTATGTTGAATGATGCTGAGAAGATCAAGAAAAGGTGGAAGGAATATACAGAGTTTTTATATGATAAAGATCAAGTGGACCAACAGCCATGTCAACCTGTACCTTATGATCGGGAACCATTGGTGATGAAAGAAGAAGTTGAAGCAACATTGAAAGCCTTATCAAAGAACAAAGCACCAGGCATTGATAGCATTCCCACAGAGGTATTACAGCAATCTAATGCAGCTGTTACCATACTTACAAGGCTCTGCCAAGAAATATGGAAGACAACATCAAGGCCAACTGACTGGAAAAGATATGTGTTTAAACCAATACTAAAGAAAGGTGGTCCAACTGACTGTGGAAATTATCGCACAATCGCTCTGATCCCACATGCCAGCAAGATTATACTGAAGATTATTCAAAAGAGACTACAACCATACCTGGAACAAGAACTACCTGAAGTGCAAGCAGGGTTCAGGAAAGGGCGAGGAACGAGAGACATCATTGCGGATGTGAGATGGATCCTTGAAAAGACTAAAGAATACCAAAAGGATATCTATTTGTGCTTTATCGACTATAGCAAGGCTTTTGACTGTGTAAACCATGAGAAACTCTGGGCCACATTAAGAAGCATGGGTATACCAGAACACCTGATTGTATTCTTGCACAATCTGTACACTGATCAAGAAGCAACAGTTCGAAAGGAACAAGGAGAAACAGAATGGTTTAAAATAAGCAAAGGTATAAGACAAGGCTGCATACTTTCCCCCTACTTGTTTAATTTATATGCAGAACAAATCATCAGAGAAGCAGGATTGTATGAAGATAGAGGTGTGAAGACTGGTGGAAGACTTATCAACAACCTTCGCTATACTGATGATACCACATTACAGGCTGAAAGTGAAGATGATCTGAAACATTGCTTCTCACAATCAAAGAACATAGTCTCAAAATGGGCTTGCACCTTAATGTAAAGAAGACAAAGATCATGACAACTGGCATAATCAGCAGGTTCATCGTTGAAGGAGAAGAAATTGAAATCGTGAACAACTTTAACCTACTTGGATCAACTATCAATAAAGAAGCAACAAGCAGTCAAAAATCAAACGACGCATTGCTCTTGGCAGAATGGCTATGAAAGACCTAGATAAGATTCTCAAGAGCAGAGATGTCTCTCTCCATACAAAGATTCGACTTGTTCAAGCCATGGTATTTTCAATAACATCCGATGGATGTGAAAGCTGGACAGTGAAAAAGATAGACAGGAAGAAAATTGATGCCTTTGAATTATGGTGCTGGCGGCGAATACTGTGCATACCATGGACTGCCCGAAGAACAAACCAGTCGGTAGTAGAGGAGATCAAACCTAAGCTTTCTTTAGAAGCTCAGAGGACAAGACTTCGACTTTCATACTTTTGACACATCATGCGAAGAAAGAGATCATTAGAGAAAGACATCATGCTTGGTAAGATAGAAGGTCAACGCAAAAGAGGAAGGCCAGCAATGAGATGGATCGATACAATAACAGCAGCTACGTGTACCAGTCTGTCAACAATGAGACGCCTGACTGAAGACTGAACACAATTTAGGATAGCTTATCCAGCGGTTCGCCATGAGTCGACTCCGACTCGACCACACTTAACAACAACATCATATCTCCTCTATCCCGCCTTTCCTCTAAAGCATACATATTAAGATCTTTAAGTATATCCTTATATGCTTCATAACAAAGACCACTAACCATTTTAGTAGCCATCCTCTGCACCGATTCCCACCTGCTTATGTCCTTTGGAAGGTGAGGTCTCCAGAACTGCACACAATACTCCAAATGAGGTTGCACAGAGACTTATGCAGAGGCACTATCATCTCCTTTTTTCTGCTGACCATTCCTCTCCCTATACACCATTTCACAGTTGCCTTTTCTACCTGTTTAGCTACTTTAAGATTGTGAGACACAATTACAACAAGGTCCCGCTCTTCTTTTGTGGACAAAAGTACCTCACCGTCTAAACTGTACAGCTGCTTTGAATTTTTGCAGCCTAAATGCATAACCTTGCATTTTTTAGCATTAAATTTCAGTTGCCAAATTCTAGACCATTCTTCAAGTTTAGCTAGATCCCTCCTCATGTTATCGACTCCTTCTGTGTGTCTACTCTATTGCAGATTTTGGTATCATCCGCAAACAAGTAAACCTTACCTGACAGCCTTTCCGCTATATCACTAACAAAGATGTTAAACAGAATTGGACCAAGGACGGATCCCTGGGACACACCACCTCCTCCTCAAAGTGAGCTCCATTTACCTGTACCCTTTGTCACCTCCCACTCAACCAATTTCTAACCCAATTAACAACTTTAAGGTCCAGAATGAATGGGCTGATTAGTTATCATTCAATATATTACTATAGGATTTAGACTTTATTATTGGGTAGCATGCTATAAGGTCAGGATCAAACATGTTCCATTTCTTATTCACTTTATAAACTAGACTTTATTCTCATAGACACAGAATAGAACAAAAGGTTCTTTTGAATAAGTCTTGCAAAAAAATATATGCAATGTGTGCCTTCAAGTCAATGCTGACTCTTTGTGACCCAGCAGCTCCTGGGTTTTCTTGGCAGTGTGACTGGAAGTTGATTGACAGGCTTTTCTTCTGAGGCAATGGAGGGTTAAGTGATTTGCCCAAGGTCACAAGGAGTGCTAGAGGGACTTTTGAACCCTGGTCTCTTGATTACCAAGCCAGCACTCTAACCACTAGGCTACTCCTTCACACCGAATAAGTCCTAGGAAGATTTAAAGGTCAGATTTAAGGATTTAGTCCAAAGGTTGTTAAGCCTGAAAATCAGTTTGTGAGTACAGTTTGAAAAAGGCTTTAATTTCCTGCAACTCCTGGAAAAGCAACCCCCAAAGAAAACAACTATGAAAATAAAATCTTGGAAGTCTCTGCTAGACTCTAACACTTTTTAGGGAAAAAGTTCCACAGTGCTTTCAATACAATTTTTGCTTTCACAGTTATTTGTGGAATATATTTTTTCCTTAACTAATGTTGCAATAAATCAAATCCTCGGGAGAAGATGCACTGCAAACTGACTTGCAGGTTATTTCCTCCTACTTTTGCCCAACCCTAACAACTGGCCCTAAAGCATTTCTCCAGTCAGGGAATCACTTCCTGAAGTATTTCTTAACTGCACTCTCTCATCTTTTATGGTCTAGAAACAACCATAAATCTTGTCTGGGAATTGTCGGGGGGCAGTTCTTAGCTAACAGTTTCCATTAACTTTGCCTGTATCATCCAACCTTTGAATTTTCCTTTTTCGTTGTATATGTGATCTCTGCTGATCTTGTAGCCGGGCCAGATCCTGGTGGGTAGATGCGGCGTGGAGGTGGTGGTGGTGGAGACTTCCCAACTTTATCATTATCTTGCTCAACAGCAGGACTCTCCTCTGTAAAATTTGTTGCATAAAACAATTAAAAGACAACATCACACTTGTAGTTGTGAAGCAGTTACTGGGGACTCTAAGGGAGTCATTTTACAAGCAATTTCAGCATGTAGAACAGTGTTTTACAGGCTCAGGTAGATGCTTATAAAATTGCAGAGGTCAGTCTACAGAAAATGGTGCTCAGAAAACAGAGTGCCTACTTTTATGCAATAGGTGTAGACATTCCTGGGAGGCAGAGAATGGGAGGAGCAGGGAGAGGATTGGCACTTGTACATGTACTTACAAACTATAAGCATTGGAGTCAACTGTTACCAGCATGCACGTGTGCAAGGTTACTTTGACCTTGGAGCAGGTTTAAGAGTATGGAAGCTTTCAGGTAGGCACACAGGCATAATGAGGGTTACTTTATAAGAGGTTGCCTATTTTGAGGCTATTTTTTACAGACACAGACCTATGAGTTTTTATAAAACAGCCTCACAAAATCCCACTGAAATCGCAGCTAAAATGAAGCCCCATGCCTTTGTGCCAGCTTGGGAGCTGCTGTGAATGTATATGGAGTACATGCAGAGGTGCGTATCTTATCTGCATTTATACTTCTTGACCTCACATGTGCTCCAGCCAACATATGCTGACCCCCTAACATCTGGGTCACGTAAAAGTATAGTCACCACATGTACTTCTATGCATGGGGTAATTTTATAAGGGGCCTTTTACACACAAAAAATCCTTTATATAGGTACCCCCAAATATGTCTTACCTGCCTAGGTGCCTTGTTTTAAAATTATCTTCTAAGAGTAGAGGTTCTGGCAAGGAGCCCAAAAGTGACTCCAGAAAAAGCCAAAGGAGGGAATAAGCAAATTCTGAGAAGAGTCAACATAGCGAGGGATGCAAAGTCTGAAAGCAATCCTGGGATAGGGAGGTTTGGTGCCACTGGGTAGCATTCTGCACATAGGTATAACAGATCTAACGGTGAGATAGTAAGCATTCAATGAACTAGGAAAAGCTCTTGGACAGATAAGTCTGCAACATTATTTATTTAATTAGATTTAGTTAATTGCCTATCCCACAGACTCCAAGTGATATACAATTAACGGCAACATATTATAACATCAGCATAAAACAGAATTGAAAAGCAACAACATCATAATAAAAATACATTAAAACAAGTATACAGGCAATTACATTTCATAAAATATATGATGTTCTAAGAACTTCCTTGTTCTGTGCTGTATATCACACAGCAATAACAATATCAGTAACAAGGGAATGGTAAAGATTACTGCTACTACCACTACAATCATCATTTGTATAATGCTACAAGGTGTATGCAAAGCTGTATAGAGACAGTCCCTGCTCGTCAGACCTTATAGTTTAGTCAAGACAGACAACAACCTGGACTAGGATATATCTAGGGGAATGGCAAGGAAACGCATAGGAGGTGAACAGGAGACTAAGTGGATAAGGATCCAAAAGTAGCCTGAAAGTGGTGAATTTTTAGCCTGGATTTGAACAGGGCCAGAGATGGATCCTGACGTACTGAATCTGGTAGTTCGTTCCAGGCATAAGGAGCAGCAAAATGGAAAGATCAAAATCTGGAGTTGGAAGTGATAGAGAAGGGCACAGATAAAAGCAATTTGCTAGAACAGCGAAGTTCCTGAGTAGGGATGTACTGTAGGGAGAGATAAGAGAAGATAGCAGTGAGAAGAACAGCATGGTGAATGCACTTATAGGTCAGTAAGAGAAGTTTGAACTGGATGCGGAAATGTAGAGGGAGCCAATGAAGTAACTTCAGTAGGGGGGGGTTTGTGAGCATTGCGACACTGGCGAAAGATTAGCTGTGCAGCTGAGATTGGGATTTTATTTAACAATTAGTCTTCAAAAGCCATATAAATTTGGAGTGGAGGAGTAGCCTAGTGGTTGGGGCAATGTACTTCAGGCCGGAAGGTCAGGGGTTCAAATCCCACTAGAGGACAGCAACCTTGGGCCGGAAGGACTGGGGTTTCTAGTCCCACAGGTGCTCCTTGTGGTCTTGGGCAAGCCACTTAACCCTCCCTAGCCCATGTTCCCTGTAAAATAGTTATCTCCAAGTTATAATGCCCTGTTCAATGTAATTTCAGTTTGTTCAATGTAAACCGCACTGATGCAGAATAGCGCGGTATATAAGAGAATGTAAATAAATAAATAAATAAATAAATAAATCTTAGATAATTCCCTTCTAGATGGACTTCCTTTAGAAGGGAATTCTATAGGACTGGGATCACACACGACAAAGCTTGGCATCAACTTTTATTTCTCCAGGACCAAGCAGGAAGTCAGTCCTCACATATGGGTGTCATCGGTGCCGATGAAGCCCCAGCGGAGCATTACCCCAGCTTTCTAAGAAAGCCTTTGGGAATGCAGGCACGCATGCGCGGTTCCCTTCCTGCCTAAAGGTGCCATCTTACCTCAGTCTCTTTTTTTCCGTGAAGCCCACTGGACATGTGTCCAGTTTTCCCGGTTAAAATTTGATTTTTCAGCGATTTTTGCTTTTTTCTACTGGTTCGACGCCGGTTCCCCTCCCGCCAGGTTCAGTACACCGGTATCGAGCCCGAATTTTCTTTTTCAGTTTTTTCCCCTCGTGGCTGGCGTTCGCGCCCTTTTTTCTCTTTTTCCCTGGAAGGCCGGTCCTTTGACCTTGCGGGGACTCTTTTTTCCCCGATGGCTTCCAGTGGTTTTAAGAAGTGTGATCGGTGTAAGAAACTGATGTCTCTCACCGACACACACGACTGCTGCCTTTGGTGCCTCGGCCCCGACCACGATCCTAAGCCGTGCGGGGCCTGTGGAAAAATGTCTTCCAAGGCATTTCGAAGTCGCCAGCAGCAAAAGAAAAGGCTTTTCTTGGACTCAGCCTCCGGCCGGGCCCGGACCTCGTCTGAGACCTCGACATCTTGGGATTCCGATCCCGAGCGCCGTCGAAGCTCCTCGGACAGGGGGTCCCCCGACCGAGAACGCAAGAGGAAGAAACGGCTCGCGAGGGCATCGTCGGAAGAGGTCCCTGGCTCCTCGAGGGCCAGGTCTAAGACCCCCGACCGTCGCCCCGGGCCCGTGGAACCGGAGAGGCCTGCCAAAGTTCCTTGTGTGGAGCCGGAGTCTGCTGGACACGTAAGCCCCGTAGTCCTCGTGGACTCTGCTCCCAGGGAGATGACGTCGGGCCCGGCGCTGCCGGGGCCCGAGTCGGTGGCTGCTGCGTCTCCGAGCTGAGTCTCAGGATGACAGCCTTGGAGAGCAGAATGTCTGCCTTCATGGAGCAGCAGCGGACACTGATGGCCAGCCTGTCTGGCGCATCTGCCCCGACCACCGGGACATCGACGTCTAAGTCGACCCCGGAGACCGAGCAGATATTCGAGTCCATCGTGGCTCGAAGTCGACCTCGGTCACAGTCTCTCTCGACCTCCCGTTCGGGACCGAGGGCGTTGACGCCAGTGCTCCTGGCGTCGGGGAGGGTGCCCCAGAGCCCCGCGGGGTCGGACCCCGACTCTTCCTCGGATGAGTCAGCTTGGGAAACGGAGGACGAGGAGTCTCCCGATACCTTTAAGACTCGGTGCGTCCCTTCGGACTCACCGCAGTCTGAGCCCCGGAGTAGGTCCCCTCCGGAGGACACCCGGTTCTCGGAGTTCGTCCGGGATATGGCCACTGCCTTGGCTATCCTGGTGGATCCAGAGGAAGAGCCTCGAGCTGAAGAGCTCGAGGCGCTGCAGTATGACTCTCCTCCGAAGGAAGCCTTTACTGTCCCGGTTCCTCCAATGCTGGAACGGCTCCTCTTCCGTATGTGGGAGGCACCGGCCTCGGCGCCGGTTCTTAGCAAGCGAGTCGATTCCATCTATCGACTTCGGAAGAGTCCTGGGTTTCAAAAAGCACAGCTACCACACCATTCCATGGTTGTGGAATCGGCCATGCATCGTCTGAAAAGTCAGAAGATGCACTCCATGGTGCCTCCTGGCAGGGAGGCCCGAAACCTCAATGGCGTCGGTAGAAAGTGTTTTCAGGGCTCGATGCTTGCTTGCCATGTCCAGTCTTACCAGCTGTACAGGGGCATGTACTTGAGGGATCTGGCCAAGGAGTTGGCCGGATTCTCTGCTGGTCTCTCCGGGGAGCCTTTGAAGAGATTTAAGTCCTTGTCCTCGGGGATTCGGGACTGCTCGAAGTTCATGTCCCGAGCCGCCTACAATGGCTTCGAGGCTTCGGCCCGAGTAGCGGCTCGACGCCAGGCATGGCTGCAGTCATCGGACCTCGAGCCATGGGTTCAGGACAAGTTGGTCGATGTCCCTTGCCGAGGGGAAAACCTTTCTGGCAAGCCCATGACCGAGAAGGCCGCTCAGCTTGAGACCGAGCACCTCACCAGGACAAGGCTGTCGAGGAAGACATCTGCCCCTTCTCATAAAAAGAAGGGCTTGGGTAAAAAGACCTTTTACCCGAGGAAGGGCACTGCCTACAAACAGTACCCTCAATATCAGGCTGCCCAACCTGCCCCACAGGGTCAGCAAGCCAAGGGCCAGGGTAATGGGCCCTGTAGGCAGAGGGCCCCCAAGCCTCAGGCCCCTGCTACCACTCAGCAGGGTGGGGGTTTTTGACTCCTTGAGCATAGCCTCTCCTCCACTGCTTCCCCAACCCTGCACAGGAGGTCGTCTCGCCCTCTTTGCCGACCAGTGGCCCCTTATCACCGGGGACAGTTGGGTGCTAGAGATAGTCCACAAGGGCTATGCACTCCATTTTCACCAATTGCCACCACCCTACTTTCCAGGGGAACCTCCAAGGCCTCCCCTGCACACAGACCTTCTCTGTCAAGAGCTTCAGAGTCTGTTGGTGGACAAGGCGGTGGAGCCTGTGCCTCCCCACTTACAAGGTCACGGGTTCTACTCCAGGTATTTCCTGGTGCCCAAAAGGACAGGTGGCCTGTGTCCCATTCTGGACCTCCGGAACCTCAACAAGATCCTGGTGAAAGAAAAGTTCAAGATGCTTACTCTTGGAACCCTTCTGCCCTACCTACAGCAGGGAGATTGGCTATGCTCCTTAGATCTAAAGTATGCGTACACTCACATCCTCATTCATCCAGACCACAGAAAGTACCTAAGGTTCATCGTGGGAGGAAACCATTATCAGTACAGAGTACTGCCTTTCGGCCTCACCTCCGCCCCCAGAGTTTTCACAAAGTGCCTAGCAGTGGTGGCGGCCTACCTGAGAAATCAGGGCATCTTTGTCTTCCCCTACCTGGACGACTGGCTGATCAGGGGTCAGACAAGCCAGGAGGCCAATCAAGCCACCCTCAGGACCATTGCTCTTCTGCAACGCCTTGGGTTTGTCATAAACTTCGCAAAGTCCACTTTGCTCCCTTCCCAGAACTTGGAGTTCATAGGGGCAAGGTTGGACTCTCTCCTGGCAAGGGCATTCTTGCCAGAAGACAGAGCCCAAAGGTTGATGGCCTTAACAGGTCAGTTTCTCAGCAGATCCCTGGTCTCCGCCAGGCTCTGCCTGAGACTACTGGGCCACATGTCTTTGACAGTATATGTGACTCCCAATGCCAGGCTCCATATGAGGCCTGCTCAGTGGTGCCTTCGAACTCAGTGGTCCCAAGCCACAGGCAGCCTCAGAGACGAGATAAGGGTGTCCAAACCATTTTTGCACTCCCTCAACTGGTGGCTGCACCCACCCAATCTACTGATGGGGGTACCTTTTCAGATATCAGCTCATACAGTAGTGGCTGACTACAGATGCCTCCCTGCTGGGCTGGGGAGCTCATTGTCTAGACAAGTGCACCCAGGGCCTCTGGTCTCCCTGGGAAGCTGCACAGCAGATCAATCTCCTCGAACTCAGAGCTATTCGGTTAGCACTCAAAGCCTTCACACCTGCCCTGGCTCACCAGTCTGTCCTGATTCAGCCAACAACCAGGTTGCCATGTTTTATGTGAACAAACAGGGCGGAACTGGGTCCAGGATTCTCTGTCGAGAGGCTCAGGACCTTTGTTCTTTTGCCCTCAAGCACCACATGCTTCTCAAGGTGGTGTACCTCCCAGGACAGGACAACTATCTGGCAGACAGACTGAGCAGAATACTGCAGCTGCATCCTTCAGTGGCTCAGAAGATCTTCCTAAAATGGGGTCTTCCCTTGATGGATCTTTTTGCCAGCCCCATAAACAAGCAACTGCCAACGTTCTGCTCCAGGCAACCACATCCTCTGAGAATAGCAGCAGATGCTTTTCTGATTCCCTGGTCTCAGGGCCTCCTGTATGCGTTTCCTCCCACGCCTTTGGTGGCCCGAACTCTGTTCAAGATTCTTCAGGACAAGGCCTCGGTTCTGCTGGTGGCTCCCAGATGGCCTAGACAGCCTTGGTTTCCACTTCTACTTCAACTGGTGGTGGATCCCCCACTGCCTCTGGGGTTGCAACCCGACCTTCTCTCACAGGAGCAGGGTTCCCTTCTGCATCCCAATCTCAAGTCTCTCAATTTGATGGCCTGGAGGCTGCAAGGGTAGTCTTGGCTCCCTGGGACCTCCCTCAGGAAGTTGAGGAGGTTGTCCTAGCCTCTAGGAAGCAGTCCACTAGGAAGACCTATGCTCTTAAATGGAAAAGGTTTTCTGTGTGGTGTCAGATACGTACAGAGGATCCTTTCTCCTGTACTGTGCCAGTAGTCCTTCAGTACTTACTGCACTTGTCGAATCAGGGTCTTAAATCCAATTCTGTTCGGGTCCACCTCTCAGCTCTAGCAGCTCACCACTCCTTGGTAGAAGGGCAGTCTCTCTCTGGTCACCCCTTGGTGTCCCGCTTTCTCAGGGGTTTGCTTTTGCTCAAGCCTCCTATCCATCCTCCTGCCCCTGAGTGGGAGCTGAATGTGGTCTTGCAGCAACTGACTCGCCCACCTTTTGAGCCGATGGCTACTTGTCCTCTACGCTTCTTCTCCTGGAAGACACTCTTCCTGATAGCCCTTACCTCGGCTAGGCGAGTGAGTGAGCTTCAAGCCCTGGTCTGTGACAGGCCTTACACCAGGATTTACAGGAACAGGGTAGTCCTCAGGACTAATCCAAAGTTCCTCCCTAAGGTTGTCTCCTCTTTCCACCTCAATCAGGAGGTGGTTCTTCCAACATTTTTCCCTAGGCCTCATGCTAGCCAGGCTGAAGCAGTCCTGCATACCCTGGACTGTAGGAGGGCCTTATACTTCTACCTTGACCGTAATCAAGGACATAGAAGGACTACTCAGCTCTTCGTCTCTTTTGACCCCAATAAGTTGGGGCTAGCTGTGTCCAAGCGTACCTTGTCCATCTGGGTGGCTGACTGTATCACCTGGGCTTATAAGGCAGCTGACCTTCCTTTGCAGGGTAGGGTCACGGCCCATCGTGTTAGGGCGATGGCTGCCTCAGTGGCTCATCTCCGCTCTGTGCCCTTGGTAGACATCTGCAAGGCTGCAACTTGGTCTTCAAGCCAGACGTTTGCAGCCCATTACTGCCTGGAGAGGGAGTCCCGTAGGGACAGTGCTTTTGGCCAGGCAGTACTCCGGAATCTCTTTGAGGTTTAGGCAACTCCTGCACTCCTGTCCTCTGTTGGGCTACCGGTGGAGGTTGAGTCCTTGAAAAGCCTTTCTTTGCAGCTGGGACTAGAGGGAGTCCTATTGTTCAGCTTGGGTTCCTCGGTAGCCCAGAGCTAGGGAGTCACCCATATGCGAGGACTGACTTCCTGCTTGGTCCTGGAGAAAGAGTAGTTACTCACCTGTAACAGGTGTTCTCCAGGAGCAGCAGGAATCAGTCCTCACAACCCTCCCTCCTCCCCTTGGAGTTGCAGTTGTACATAGTTTATATTTTTCATTTTTTGTGTGCTCTTCTTAGCTATGTCATTTGACTGAGGTAAGATGGCACCTTTAGGCGGGAAGGGAACCGCGCATGCGTGCCTGCATTCCCAAAGGCTTTCTTAGAAAGCTGGGGAAAAGCTCTGCTGGGGCTTCATCGGCGCCGATGACACCCATATGTGAGGACTGATTTCTGCTGCTCCTGGAGAACACCTGTTACAGGTGAGTACTCTTTTCCAGCAGCCCTTAACTGAGGGAAAACAGTGCTAAAAAAATCCCTAATAATAATAATCCCTAGACCTTAAACTATTACTGTGAGTATTTTTCCACAAAATTGTGGAGTAATACAAAGGACCAATTCCATACAAGCCACACTTTTGAATTAGGTGATCACAAACTGGGATCTGAGAGATATCAATAGCCAATGAAAGTGGCAAGACTGGAGTAATATGATCTCTGGATTTATAGGCAGAGATTGACCTGGCGACTAAGCTGCCTTGAAGACAGATGAAATATTTTTATCCAAATAAAGATAAACATCTTAAGCTATAGGATCCAAGATGCTGGAGAGAGCGGCTGCGCTTTTCGAGCTCTAAATATGAGCAGATGCTAGAGGCTCTTCTCTAGGATACGGAGGCATTTAGAGAAGCGGAATGGATATGTGACATCTTGCTCTGCTGCTCCTGTTCAGAAACCCTCACTGGTACCGAAGACCTTAAGCTAGTTGACGGGTTTTATGCTAGTGATGCAAAATTCCTTGGTGGGCTTGGGCTTGGTGTGGGTGGGAGCCATCTTACCAAAGGCGCATGATATGTCCCTTAGTCTGGAGGATCGCATAATCCCACCACAGCTGAATATTCGAGTGACACCTCCCTCCTCCCCAAGCAACTGCTGCTGACAACAGGGTTGGAAGCTGCGATACCTAACAAGGCCGCCTGCTCAGGGAAGTCACGATGGAGGTATGGAAATGCAAAATACCCTTTCTACACTGGATAAGAAAGCTGACACTGAAGAGCAGTCCAGCGTGCTTTTTTTAGCAGAGCAGAAGGGTTCTTATCCTCTCTGGAGAGAATTGTTGGTGCAATATTAGTGCAGGGGAATGTACGTGAAGATCTCCTGGCTTACCAACAATATGGCGTAGGATTGAGCTACACATATGGATAACGTTGTGCTGCTTATATCTGGAACCAGATTAGACTGAACTCTCTTGATATACAGTTGTGGTCAACATTATTGGCACCCTTGCAGCTCAACCCCTTAATGCCTGATATCTCCCAAAATAAAGTGTCCAGTGAACTGACTTTGGACTATATATGCAAACAAATTTAACATATAAAAGAATCAAGCAAGATAAGACCAATTAAAAAAGGAAATAGTAGGAAATAGTATAAAAACTGGGACATTGCCAGGACATGATTATTGGCACCCTTATAAATAATGCCAATCAGTTTGAACAGAAGAACCACAGTCTGCACATCAGGCTTCATCTCTGGCCCATCCAGACTGAAAACTGCTGCTTTTGGATCCTGATCCACTTAGTCTCCTGTGTGTTTCCTTAACATACCCCTAGATGTATTCTTGTCCTCAGCTGTCTTAACTAGATAGTGAGTTCTGCTGAGCAGGTGCCATCTTTTACATGTGCCTGTATAGCGCTGCACACGCTTTGTAGCGCTATACAAATGATCAGCAGTAGCAGTAAAAAAAGGAAATAGTATAAAAGCTTGGACATTGCCAGGGAATGTTTATTGGCGCCCTTGTGAACAACTCAAATCAGTCTGAACAGAAGACCCACATTTCCACTGCAGTAAAATTAGATGCAGCTGTGATCAATTGTCAGCACTCACATGACTTGAACCCACCAGTGACAGAAGGTTCTAATGTTTACAATGGCCACATTCACTTTCGGTTCCACTTTCACAATGGTGAAGACGAGAGCTGATGACATACAGTTGCAATATTTCCAATTACTGTTATATCGCCCCCGTGTCACTCCATGTTATTCAATCCCTCTCCAGTTGCTTGTTTACTATGTAATTGTTAGAGTGTAATTGTTATGGTTCAGTGTTAATTGTAAACTGCTTTGACTGAATGATAAAGCGGTATATAAAACTGGTTAAATAAATACAAATAAATAAATACACTTCTCAAGATATTGTACACAATATACCTAAAATGCAAGGGTGCCAATAATATTGACCACAACTGTAGAAAGTAAGGAGATTGGTGAACAACTTGTGAATTTGTCTCAACAGGCTTAGAATGTTGAGTTGGTGAAGGATAAATTAATGACACATAAGTTGGTTTGCAGCTTGTTGTGCTGTGAGGGCTTGTGTGCATCAGTGAAGCTGAGAGCTAAACTATCGGTAGTTTAACTACTGGCAGGGTCTCCCAAGATGGACAGGTCTCAGCTGAGGTGCCAGACCAAGACAAACCACCCATCTGGGCAGCAGCAGAATGGGATAGTGTTGACGGCGGAAGATCACATTTCTGTGACAACGGCAACAACACCAAACTTAAACTGCGCGGAAGAAAGGCCTGGCAATCTACTTCTGTAACTTGCCATGAAAACCCAATGGATAGTTACAACAAAACAAATTGTGCTATAGTGCTGGAAGATGAGACCCCCAGGTCGGAAGGCACTCAACTAGCTACTGGGGAAGAGCTGAAGACTTTTCAGAGTAAAGCCAGCATTTATGATGTGGTTGGATCAAAGCCCTTGGGACGTCTGACTGCAGATGTAGCTGCGCATGAAATGAGAGTCAGAAGCTGTAAAGATGTCTTACGCATTGGAACACATTAAAGGAGGTAAACTAGACCTAATATTCGCACCTTATCTCGACACCTTATCACAACAAGCTCTGGATCTGTCAGTTATACCAGTGCCATGGTCCGATCACAACCTTATTCAATTTAATATACCCACCTATACCTCGCATATGAGCCAAAGACCATCTAAATCACCTGAAACTCACTCAGCCCGTTATCAACCTCTCAACCGTGAAAAGGTCCTAGAGAACCTTCAACCTCTCTTGACTAACACCTCCCTCAACTTAGATGACCTAATAGCCAAATGGAACGAGAACCTCAGAGCCGCCTCATGTCCTTTGCATAAAGATAAGAAAAGAAGAAAACGAGAACATGCACCATGGTTCTCAACTGACTTGCGTTCATCTCTCATTCATCTACGCAAACTTGAAAGACAGTGGCGTCGAACCCACTCTCCAGAGGCACTTGAAACATATAACTCACACTTAACTACACACCGTGAGAAAATAACATTGAGTAAGAAGATCTACCACACAAACCTATTGAAACGCGCCATCAATAAACCTCATGCATTATTCAAGTTAGTAAAATCCATAACAAGAGAACCAGTCTCAGATCAACCTGCAATGCCGCAGCCTCAGGACTACGCAAATTACCTGCAATCAAAAATGATTACAGCTAACACAAGCATAAATACCAACAACCCCTCTGCATCACCTAAGAAATCCCATATAACACCTTTTTGCAACTTCAACACTATATCTACTAGTGAAATTGTAAAAATTATCGCCTCCATCAATCCTAGCACAGCTCCCAATGACCCATGTCCAGCCAGCTGGATCAAAGAGTTACGCCATGAGCTAAGTCAAATTCTGTGCCTGTTACTGAACCAGTCCTTCCTAACAGGCTCATTCCCAAAAAGTCTGAAACACACCTCCATCAAGCCTTTACTAAAAAACAGTAAGCTTGACTCATCCAAAGTTGAATCGTTTAGGCCAATCTCGAGCATTCCCCAACTTGCAAAAATTATCGAGAAAGCTGCCCAACAACAGCTCCAGCAGCATATTGACACTGAAGCGCCTCTAGACAAATCACAACATGGTTTCAGAGAAGCACATGGAGTTGACACAATCCTTACAACCTTATTCAATGATCTTATCACGGGAATAAACAACATTAAACAGGGATTTGTGCTCATATTTTTAGACATCTCCGCTGCCTTTGATTCTGTAAACCACAACATACTGCTGCAACGTCTGAGTGAGAAGGGAATTCAAAGCACAGCACTTGAATGGTGTAGATCCTACCTTTCCAATAGGTGGCAACAAGTTAAAACAGGTCAGGAATCATCAGAGCCATTCCTACAGTCTCAAGGTGTACCTCAAGGATCTTCATTATCAGCATTAATGTTCAACATTTATATGCAGCCGATATGTGAGTTGATCCGATCCTTCAACGTGCAATGCCTGGCATACGCAGATGACATCCTCATATACATGCCGTTTAATACTGACCAACCAGTGTTCACACCAATAATTAATTGTTTTGGTGCAATAGCCGAATGGCTGTTGACACAAAACTTAAGAATAAATCACAGCAAAACTGATGTATTATTTGTCACAAGAAATCGCAAGTTCATACCCCCTCCGTCGCTGCTAATCAATAACACAGAACTGACGTCAAAACCCACTATCCGATACCTCGGCATCACATTGGATCAACACCTAGATATGACAACGCATGTGAAGAATGTGACAAAGAGGATATATCATAAGATCAGAACGCTACGCCACCTCCGACCACTACTTGACTATACTGATTATCGTTCAATATTCCAGGCACTAGTCATCCCACACCTAGATTTTGCGAATATCATCCTCCATGGCCTCTCTCAATCAACCTTAAATCCACTTCGTCTGGCTATGAACGCAGCTGCAAGAGTCCTCTCTGGGTCACCAAGAGCTGCTCACATAACGCCGATCATGAAGGACCTACACTGGTTACCATTACAAGCCAGACTTACATATAAGTCACTAGTTTTGACCTTCAAGGCCATGAATAACTACCCTCCGACACCAATTAGCAAACTAATACATAACACCCTCGAAAATAGAAACAGAAGGACCACTGCTATGAATACCTTAATAGTTCCCAAGATGATGACATCATGTACTAAAGCTACATCGAACAGAGCTTTCTCTTTATTTGCACCCCTGAACTGGAATTTACTTCCTCACGAAATTCGTTGTATCAAAAACCTTTTACAATTCAGGAAAGCCGTGAAGCATCACTTATTCACAAAATTCTACCCAGAAGTGACCTCGCATGTTCACTCAAACAACAGACCTCCAACTTGCACTAAACACCATATTACCTTAATTCAACCAGAAAATGGTTAAGCTCCACATCCTCTCTGTTGATTCGCGCCTCCTACATAAATTACGCAGATAATCTCCACTTGAGCTAACATATTTATATAGTAAAAACATATACATATATGATGTTGACTGTACATAGTTTTCCCTGTTAATCCATGTTATATATTCCCATGTTCTATGTAAACTCAATGTTACTTGCATACATTGTTGTATATTTTGTTCAATGTACACCGCACTGATCTTAATAGCGCGGTATAGAAGAAATGTTAAATAAATAAATAAAATAAATAAACATGGAACGTACGAACATGAACCAAGGGAAGTTGGAGGTGGTCAAGAATGAAATGGAACGTGTACAACTTGATCTGTTGGGTGTCAGTGAACTGAAATGGACTGGCATCGGGCACTTTGCATCAGATCATCACATGGTCTACTATGCTGGAAATGAAAGACAAAGAAGAAATGGTGTTGCATTTATAATAAAGAAGAAACTTGCAAGAACTGTCATGAAATACAATGCAGTCAGCGAACGCTTAATCTCTATTCGTCTACGAGGAATGCCTATCAACACAACTATAATTCAAGTATATGCCCCAACAACAGCTGCAGAAGAGAATGAAATTGAAGAGTTCTATGAACAAGTACAAGCTGAAATTGACAGAACATGCAAACAGGATATCCTGATCGTCATGGATGACTGGAACGCAAAAGTTGGCAACAAAGAAGGCGGCAAAGTAGTTGGAAAATATGGACTTGGCAACAGAAATGAAGCTGGAGAAAGACTGATAGAATTCTGCAAGACCAACGATCTATTCATCTCAAACACCTTCTTCCATCAACACAAGTGGCGACTTTACATATGGACGTCACCCAATGGATTGTATAAAAATCAAATTGACTACATCTGTGGAAGTTAACGATGGAAAAGTTCTATAACATCAACAAAGACAAAACCTGGAGCTGACTGTGGTACAGATCATCAACTACTAGTATGCAAACTCAAGCTAAAGTTGAAAAAGAACAAACCACTCATGAATGCAGCAAAATATGACCTTGAGAATATACCACTGGAATTTAAAGACTGCCTGCAAAATCGATTTGCTGCTTTAGATACAAATGACAGAGCTCCAGAAGAGTTATGGAATGACATCAAGAAGATTGTGTTGGAAGAAAGCGAGAAGTCTCTACAAAAGATGAAAAATCAAAAACTGCCAAAATGGATGACAGAAGAAACTTTGAAAATTGCCCAGAAACGCAGAGAAGCTAAAGCCAGAGGAGAAAGAAAATCAATAACAGAACTCAACAGATTTCCAATGTGCAGCAAGACAGGACAAGGAAAAGTACTACAACGACACATGCAAGGAAATAGAAGCAGAAACTATTAGAGGAAGAACAAGATCGGCTTTCCTAAAGTTACGAGAGTTAAAGAAAAAGTTCCAGCCTCGAATTGGAATGTTACAAGATGCTCAAGGTTCTATGTTGAATGATGCTGAGAAGATCAAGAAAAGGTGGAAGGAATATACAGAGTTTTTATATGATAAAGATCAAGTGGACCAACAGCCGTTTCAACCTGTACCTTATGATCGGGAACCATTGGTGATGAAAGAAGAAGTTGAAGCAGCATTGAAAGCCTTATCAAAGAATAAAGCACCAGGCATTGATAGCATTCCCATAGAAGTATTACAGCAATCTGATGCAGCTGTTACCGTACTTACAAGGCTCTGCCAAGAAATATGGAAGACAACATCATGGCCAACTGACTGGAAAAGATCTGTGTTTATACCAATACTAAAGAAAGGTGATCCAACTGACTGTGGAAATTATCGCACAATCACTCTGATCCCACATGCTAGCAAGATTCTACTGAAGATTATTCAAAAGAGACTACAACCATACCTGGAACAAGAACTCCCGGAAGTGCAAGTAGGGTTCAGGAAAGGGCGAGGAACGAGAGACATCATTGCAGATGTGAGATGGATCCTTGAAAAGACTAAAGAATACCAAAAGGATATCTATTTGTGCTTTATTGACTATAGCAAGGCTTTTGACTGTGTAAACCATGAGAAACTCTGGGCCACATTAAGAAGCATGGGTATACCAGAACACCTGATCGTACTCTTGCATAATCTGTACATTGATCAAGAAGCAACAGTTCGAACGGAACAAGGAGAAACAGAATGGTTTAAAATAAGCAAAGGTGTAAGACAAGGCTGCATACTTTCCCCCTACCTGTTTAATTTATATGCAGAACAAATCATCAGAGAAGCAGGATTGTATGAAGACAACAGAGGTGTGAAGATTGGTGGAAGACTCATCAACAACCTTCGCTATGCTGATGATACCACATTACTGGCTGAAAGTCAAGATGATCTGAAACATTTGCTTCTCACAATCAAAGAACATAGTCTCAAAATGGGCCTGCACCTTAATGTAAAGAAGACAAAGATCATGACAACTGGCATAATCAACAGGTTCATCGTTGAAGGAGAAGAAATTGAAATCATGAACAACTTTAACCTACTTGGATCAACTATCAATAAAGAAGCAACAAGCAGTCAAGAAATCAGACGATGCATTGCTCTTGGCAGAATGGCTATGAAAGACCTAGATAAGATTCTCAAGAGCAGAGATGTCTCTCTCCATACAAAGATTCGACTTGTTCAAGCCATGGTATTTTCAATAACATCATATGGATGTGAAAGCTGGACAGTGAAAAAGATCGACAGGAAGAAAATTGATGCCTTTGAATTATGGTGCTGGCGGCAAATACTGTGTATACCATGCACTGCCTGAAGAACAAACCAGTCAGTACTAGAGGAGATCAAACCTAAGCTTTCTTTAGAAGCTCAGATGACAAGATTTCGATTTTCATACTTTGGACACATCATGCAAAGAGAGAGATCATTAGAGAAAGACATCATGCTTGGCAAGATAGAAGGTCAACGCAAAAGAGGAAGGCCAGCAATGAGATGGATCGATACAATAACAGCAGCTACGGGTACCAGTCTGTCAACAATGAGCCGCCTGACTCAAGACCAAACACAATTTAGGATAGCTATCCAGAGGGTCGCCATGAGTCGACTCCGACTCGACGGCACTTAACAACAACAACAAGTTGAAAAATCTTGAAAATGATTCAAGGAGACTGAATTTGAGATGTCTAAACTTCCCTAAATCACCTCTGCTTTCTCTGTTGGAAATGCTGAAAAAAGATCATAGAGAGGTGTTTGAAAGTACTTGAAGAGTCTATTCCTCCATTTACTAGACCTTTTTTATATACCAATTAGTGGTGCAAACTTCATAAATGGAATATTTGATAAGGATTTGGACATGGGAGACCCGGAACCAGCAAGCTTAAATATTACGGGTAATCTGGATACATCTCAAGAAGAGTCATTATTATGTCATACCATACTGGTGACTTGCTTGGCAGCTAGATATGTTGTTGAAGATGAGGATTTTTTTTAAAAATATAAAGATATGGGCCAAAAGAGACATATTTTTCCCTGATGTTTCTAAGACATTTCAGCAAAGGTGCAAGTTATTTCTTGCTAAAAGGCAGGAAGTGGTTACTTTGGGATTTACCTTCAGTCTAAAAATTCCTCATATGTGCTGGCTTAATCAATAGGTACTCGTTTACTGGTCCTACTTACTTGAAAAATATTTTGGAAAACAGGACTAAGCTTGCAGAGATGGCTGTAGATACAGCTGATAATCTTTCTTTATCTGAACTGCTTTTTAAGTTTTATATTTTATAGTTATTGAAGTTTTAACAAATTTGCAAACATCTGCTTGGTCAAGAAAATCAGGCAGAATTAAAGAAATATTTCAATAGCAAATTTTAAACCATTATATAAATCTCAATTCACCATACATCAGACCACATACCATGGAAGAAAAAGAAACAAAAAAAGTGGAGAAAATTGAAAAAGAAAAACAATTTGCAGAAAAAAGGCAATAGGCATGAAAACCCTCTACATACATATATTATAGGTTCAAAACAACAATGGATCCTTCTAGGTGACTGGGGTAGAGCTGGACATCTTCAAATCTATAAAAACAAGCAACTTTTCAGGAAGGAAAATACATACCTTGCATCTAAATATTTAGACGTCAGAAAGTTACTCAAGATCACACTTTACATAGAGCATTACGGCAACATCATGTAAACTCTCCAGAGACCTAAGCCACTCTCTGCTCCTTACACCACCTTTCCCCGCCCTCCAAGTACACCTCCCCCCTCCAGCCTACCCCCCAACTGTTTATAGTACATTGTAAATAGCTCATGCTGTATACATTGCACCAATTAATTAATTAACACAGGTACCACCCCCTCACAAACACTTCTATCCAACCACTGCATGCCATCTCCCCCACCCTACTACATATTTGAATCATTTGATGTGAAAACCGCCTTGATTTTAGGATAAGGCGGGATACAAATCCTTTAAAATAAATAAATCTAGCACCACATTTGTAGGGATATCTAAGAAAAAAAGTTGCACCCGATGCCAAGCTCTCCTGCTTGGCTAGAAACATTTTTATCCTTAATTGCTTACTAAAAACTACATCAGGAAACAACCATACCTTCTGGTCATAAAGCAAAGCTTTGGCGTTTTTAAAATATAAACATAAGATTATTTTTAAATCCTGCTCAAATACAAAGTTAACTAATAAGGTTGCCCTAAATTAGACCTCCGTCAAAGAAACCTCTTCTAACAAAGCAGTCACATTCAGGTGTACTGCAGGCAAACTTGCTTCAAGTTTTTAAATGGAAAGAAATATAAGTTGTTGACTGAAGGAATCCCTACAAGAGGCTTTTTTAACACTTCAGTCAAAAGGAGAATTTTTAGGCTGATTTTAAAGGTCCCAAGCACCTTTGGAAAATTCAAGAGCCTTAGGTTCAACTGACACAGTTGATTTTCAAACCTTTCCAAATGCTGATGGATAATAATTTTATCTTTCACCAAAGCATGTATAGCCCCTTTAGAATCATCAGTTCTCTTCTCTAAGGCACATATCTTTATTTAGCTGTAAAAGAAATGGATTCAAGGTACCCACTGTTTGAACCAGAGTGTTTGGAGACAGTCATCAATTTTAAGCAACATATTCCAAACAGACTGAAGACTTACCTCCTCGGTAGTCTTCTCTTCTCCACAGAGGGAGAAAATCCCAATAACTCCAGTGGATCAGTATTAGCATGCACCATATTCGTTGATATTCCTCACATTGCAGCAGGGGTTGGAGGTTTCACACTCCCTTGTTGCACTCTGGCTCCGAGAGCTACCGTTTCCCTCTACCCTCTTCTCTCCCATAGTTGTGTATTGTTCAGGGTGCAATGGCATGACCACTGCTGGGTCGGAAATCTCTGTTCCTTAAGAGGTGTTTGCTCACCATTCATATCCATGGAGCCTTTAGATAGAGGAGAAAACCACAGAGTGCCGTCGAGCTTCCTTTCTTGAGATACAAGACTGCTGGTCTTAGAGGTCCTGACTTGGAGGCTTGCTCTTCTTCTTATGTGCCATCGGTAACAGGAATGAGGAAAATCTGACCAACAGAGTTCGGATGATCAACAATTGCAGATATGCCACCATCTTGGCTCCTCCATTTTGCCATAATTTGAAGTGCTAGAATTCTGACCTACAAGCGAGAAACTGTAATCTCGCATGCCGCCTCCTTCTTTTATCGTGGCTTACAAAGGAATAAGTTCTTTTGTGAACTATATCCCATTTCCTCAGTTTTTTGTGGTATTTTTGTAAGTGCATACATGATGATGTTTTGGTTTTCTTTTCTTCCCCTTTATTTGATGCATGCCATTTATTTGTTCACTTGTAAGAAAAATTTAATAAAGAGAAGTATTAAAAATAAATTCTAAGCTATTTGCATGTGGTTTTACTGAATTGCCCATTTCAACAGAGTCTGAAGAAGTCATCTTTCCTACTGACTCAGAGGATCTGTTAGTTCTCATCCTGCTAGAAACAGCTGTCATAGAGGCAGATTCCAGTGCTTGGTCTTATTCCATGACTCTGGTAGGAACAACAGACACGTCTGCGGGGAAGCAAAAAAAACCCGAAACGTACACCGGCCTTTCTGGAATATGTTACACACATCTATGAGCCAAACCAAGCCCCCTGTTCAACCTCTCTTGGCTGCGGCAGAGATACCTGGGCATGCGCCGAGGAAGTCACCACATGTCATGTTCCAGAATTTGCAGGTAGATGTTTTCGGAAGATACACTTCTCAGACACATATGCAAATGGTCTATTCAGGTTCTGGAATGACCCCCATATACTCACTGAACTTACAAAAGTTCTCTGTCTCGGAGTCATAGGTGGTAGAATGGGGATGACCAATTTTTTGTCCAACATAACAACAAACTAGGGAGCCTCAGAATCAGGGAAGAAGATTGATATGTTTGGCCCCACCAAGCACAAAGGTGTTTCATGGCCCCTGGAGTCAAGATTTGCAGATCTGCATAACACAGAATTGAAAAATCTAACAATAGAAACATGATGGAAGAAAGGACTGTATGACCTATCTAATCTGCCCTTCCATTGTAGAAGAGTGGGATAGAAATAACTGTTAAATAAATATCAAATACTATAGTCCCTTTTATTCCTTTAGAGATCCTCTGTGTTTGTCCCATGCTTTCTTGAATTCAGTTACTGTCCTCATCTCTACTACCTCCACTGGGAGACTATTCCATGCATCTACCACTCTTTCCATAAAGAAATATTTCTGCATATTACTCCTGAGTCTATCCCCTTTCACCCTCATCCTATGTCCCCTCATAGCAGAGCTTGCTTTCAATCGTAAGAAGCTCTCCTCTTGTGCATTTATGCCATGGAGGTATTTAAATGTCTCTATCATATCTCCTCTATCCCAGCTTTCTTCTAACATATACATATTAAGATTTTTAAGTCTGTCCTTTTATGCTTTATAACAAAAAACACTAACTATATTAATAGCCACCCTCTGTACCGACTCCATCTTATTTATGTTCTTTTGAAGGTATGGTCTTCAATTCACACACAATATTCCAAATGAGGTCGCACCAGAGACTTATACAGAGGCAGTATCACCTCCCTTTTTCTGCTGGCTGTTCCTCTCCCTATGCACCCAAGCATCCTTCTGGCTTTCGCCGTCGCCTTTTCTACCTGTCTAGCCACCTTAAGATCATCAGAAACAATCATGCCCAGGTCCCACTCTTCTGTCATGGACAGAAGTATTTTGCCCTCTACACTACTGCTCCCTTGGATTTTTGCAGCCCAAATGCATGACCCTGCATTTTTTAGCATTAAATCTCACTGCCAAATTCTTGACTATTCTTCAAGCTTAGCTAGAGCCCTCCTCATGTTATCTACTCCTTCCTGGGTGTCTACTCTATTGCAGATTTTGGTATCATCCACAAAGAAGTAAGCCTTACCTGACAGCCCTTCCGTAAAATCACTAACAAAGATGTTAAAAAGAATCAGACCCCTGCGGCACACCACCGTAACCACCTCCTCCTCCTCCTCCTCCTCCTCAGAGTGAGCTCCATTTACCTGTTCCTTTTATCGCCTCTCACTCAATCAATTTCTAATCCAGTCAGTAACTTTAGGGTCCATCCCTAGGGTGCTCAGTTTGTTTATAAGTCGTCTGTACAGAACGGTGTCAAAGGCTTTACTGAAATCCTAGTACACCACATTTAGGGCTCTCCCTCGGTCCAACTCCCTAGTCACTCAGTCAAAGAAATTAATCCGATCTTTCTGACAAAACCTGCCTCTGGTAAACCCATGCTGCTTCAGATCCTGCAATCCATTTGACTAAAGAAATTTTACTATCCTCTGTTTTAGCAGTGTTTCCAATAATTTACTCACCACAGAGGTTAGACTAAGCGGCCTGTAGTTTTCAACTTAATCCTTATTTCCGCTTTTGTGTAAAGGGATCACATGTGCCTTTCTCCAGTCCTCTGGGACCACTCCTGACTCTAACCCAATGCATTTGTGCTTTACGCTTCCCATGTCGCACTTGCTGACCTTGCAGCACCTCACTGTTATTTTACCTCACATTCCATGTGACTGTCTGCCTTATGAAGTTCGGATATTACCTCACCCTTCAACTAGTAGACTGGCATCCATGGGGACTCAAGGTTCAACTCCCCCTATTGCGCTTTGTTGTTTGAAGCAAATGTTTAACCCTCTGTTCCTCAAATGCTCACTAACTTTCTAAATCCTCCGGAGTCAGGGAGTTGCCTGCTATACCTGACTGTGCCTGACCTGTAGCTGCCCCAGTAAACAGCATGAGCTAAATCCACACCCAAGTTCTATTGCAGAGCTTCCATTTGCTTGATTTCCTAATAGGGGGCTACCTTCTTTACTGTGGTTGCTGTTCTGTACCTTTGCAATCCACTCCCGTTTGCTTATTTGAAGGCAAACTATTCTTCTTCACTGCATCTGCCGTGATAGAAATTTTAGAAAAAGGAAAAAAAAAATAGAACAAGTATATTTGATTTAATTTGTTTTTGTCACCTAGGCCTTCGCCTTTAATCTTGTCGTCTTAGGTTTCTTACCGGACTCACCTTTGGTTTTTCCACAGACACACTCACTTCTTCGACAACACTAACAGTACTTCTTCCTCTGTTCTACCAAACCCCGTGGAGGTCCCAGCAACAGCATCTTCTGCATTCTGCTCAGTGGGCAGTCTCAAAGGGGCCAGGATAGAATGAGCCACCAGGGCTATACCCCCACCACTTCTCTTGCTCTGCACAGCATCTGCAACTTGAGATCTTGGGGGTGGGGGAGGCATGTGCACGTATTTGGCTCTGTTGCCCTGCTCATTCACACAGGGTTTTGCTGCTTCTGGATAGACTCTCCAATTTTGCCTTGAAAAACCTGTTACATAAAAATCCTAGTTGCTGTTTTTCTTTGATTGCACTAGAGAAAAGCCATTCCATTAACAAAAGGCGTTCTACCCAATCTACTGCACATTCAGTTAGCTATGATTGTACTCATCTCTGCTTCGCCAACTTGTATCCATGAGCCATCTGCATAATCCTTGCTTCATATCTTTACTTTGCACTACTAATTCATCTCAAACACCTTCTTACAGCAACACAAGCGGCAATTGTACACATGGATTTCATCCTATGGATTGTACAAAAATCAAATTGACTACATCTGTGGAAGTTAACGATGGAAAAGCTCTATAACATCAACAAAAACAAAACCTGGAACTGAATGGTACAGATCACCAACTACTAGTATGCAAACTCAAGCTAAAGTTGAAAAAGAGCTAGCCATTCATGAATGTATCAAAATATGACCTTGAGAATATACCACCAGAATTTAAAGACTGCCTGCAAAATTGATTTGCTGCTTTATATACAAATGACAGAGCTCCAGAAGAGTTATGGGATGACATCAAGAAGGTTGTGTTGGGAGAAAGTGAGAAGTCTCTACAAAAGGTGAAAAAGCAAAAACAGTCAAAATGGATGACTGAAGAAACTCTGAAAATTGCCCAGAAACTCAGATAAGCTAAAGCCAGAGGAGAAAGAGAGGCAATTGCAGAATTCAGAGATTTCCAATGTGCAGCAAGGAGAAGTACTACAATGCTGCATGCAAGGAAATAGAAGCGGAAACTATTAGAGGAAGAACAAAATTGGCTTTTCTAAAGCTACGAGAGTTAACGAAAAAATTCCAGCCTCGCATTGGAATGTTACAAAATGCTCAAAGATCCATGTTGAATGATGCCGAGATCATCAAGAAAAGGTGGAAAGAATGTACAGAGTCGTCATACCATAAAGGTCAAGTAGACCAACAGCCGTTTCAACCTGTACCTTATGATCTGGAACCACTGGTGATGAAAGAAGTCGAAGCAACATTGAAAGCCTTATCAAAGAACAAAGCATCAAGCACTGATGGCATTCCCATTGAAGTATTACAGCAATCGAATGCAGCAGTTACCATACTTACAAGGCTCTGCCAGGAAATTTGGAAGACAATATCATGGCCAACTGACTGGAAAATATCTGTGCTTATACGAGGGTTATTTTTTAAAGTAAGGTCCGATTGGCTGTAGCTTTGTAAATTTTTCCCCCTGTAGAAATAAGAATGCGCGCCGGCTCCCGGCATGCCTTGTGCAAAAGCAGATGCCATTTGCAGTTGTAGCGTCACTTTGTATGGTTTATACTGAGATGTTAAAATGTTTAAGACAAATGAGCGGCCCTCCGACTGTGAAATACGGTCTGTGATTCGGTTTTTGAAAGCAAGGACTGTCATCAGAGAACATTCATCGCCAGATATGTGAGGGGTATGGCCCCGATGCGATGAGTGACAGCAAAGTGCGTAAATGGGTGAGATTGTTCAAGGACAGGCAGGACAATGTCCATGATGAACCGCGATAGGGTCGACCTTCAGTAATCACAGAAGATTTGGTGCGCATAGTTGATTCCACGATTTCCACTTTGTCACTGAAATTTCCACAAGTTTCAAGGTCAGTGCTATACAAAATCGTTTCTGAAAAATTGCAGTTCAGAAAACTGTGCTCGTGATGGGTTCCCGGGCTGCTTTCCGAGGAACACAGTTGCCATAATCTTGCGTTTTGAGATTGTCTGTTTGGCTTTCACTTTGACTGGAGATGACGTGTGTCTCCATTCCATCGACTGCCTCTTTGATTCTGGAGTAATGTGAGAAACCCATGTCTCGTCCCCTGTGACAATGTGGTTCAAAAGTTTATCTCCTTCCTCATTGTATCGGATCAAAAATGTCAAAGCACTAGCCTTTCTCTTTTTTTGGAGTTACGCGGAAAGCAGCCTGGGAACCAATCATAAGCACAGTTTGTCCCGCCCATTCTTGAACAATCTTACCCATTTACGCACTTTACTGTCACTCATTGCATTGGGGCCCTACACCTCACATATCTGGTGATGAATGTCCGCTGATGACACGGGTCCTTGCTGTCAAAAACCGAATCACAGACCTATTTCACAGTCGGAGGGCTGCTCAGTTGTCTTAAACATTTTAACGTCTCAGTGACGCTACGACTGAAAATGGCATCTGCTTTTGCACAAGGCATGCCGGGAGCCGGCATGCATGCTTGTTTCTACAGGGGGAAAAATTTACAAAGCTACAGCCAATCGGACCTTACTCTAAAAATAACCCTTGTATCAATACTACAGAAAGGTGATCCAACTGACTGTTGAAATTATCACACAATTACTCTGATCCCACATGCCAGCAAGATTTCTACTCAAGATTATTCAGCAGAGACTACAAATGTACCTGGAACAAGAACTGCCTGAAGTGCAAGCAGGTTTCAGGAAAGGGCTAGGAACGAGAGACATCATCACGGATGTGAGATGGATCCTTGAAAATATTAAAGAATACCGAAAGGATGGCTATATGTGTTTTATTGACCTACAGCAAGGCTTTTGATGTTTAAACCATGAGAAACTCTGGGTCACATTAAGAAGCACGGTATACCAGAACACCTGATCATTCTCTTGCACAATCTTTACATTGATCAAGAAGCAATAGTTTGAACAGAACAAGGAGAAACAGAAAGGTTTAAAATCAGCAAAGGTATACAACAAGGCTGCATACTTCCCCCTACCTGTTTAATTTATATGCAGAACAAATCATCAAAGAAGCAGGACTGTATGAAGACAACCAAGGTGTGAAGATTGGTGGAAGACTCATCAACAACCTTCGCTATGCTGATGATACAACATTACTGGCTGAAAGTGAAGACGATCTGAAACATTTGCTTCTCAAGATCAAGGAACATAGTCTTAAAATTGACCTGCACCTTAATGTAAAGAAGACAAAGATCCTGACAACTGCAAACTCAATACTTTCATCATTGATGGAGAAGAAATTGAAATAGTGGACAACTTTAACCTACTTAGATCAACTATCAATAAAGAAACAGCAAGCAATCAAGAAATCAGATGATGCATTGCTCTTGACAGAATGGCTATGAAGGACCTAGGCAAGATTCTCCATACAAGATTTGACTCGTTCAAGCCATGGTATTTTCAATAATGTCATATGGATGCGAAAGTTGGACAGTGAAAAAGATAGACAGGAAGAAAACTGATGCTTTGAATTATGGTGCTGGCGACAAATACTGTGTATACCATGGACTGCCCAAAGAACAAACCAGTCAGCACTAGAGGAGATCAAACCTAAGCTTTATTTAGAAGCTCAGATGACAATACTTTGACTTTCATACTTTGGACACATCATGCGAAGACAGAGATCATTAGAGAACGACATCATGCTTGGCAAGATAAAAGGTCAATGCAAAAGAGGAAGGCCAGCAATGAGATGGATTGATACAATAGCAGCAACTATGGGTGCCACTCTGTCAACAATGAGATGACTGACTGAAGACCGAACACAGTTTAGGACAACTATCCAGAGGGTCGCTATGCGTCGACACTGACTCAACGGCACTTAACAACAACAATTAATTTAGCCAGACGTCAATGCAGGATGGTGCCCAGGGATTATCTGATGCTGGCTAGTTTCCCCATTTAATCTGGCAAGTTTCACATTCTGTATCTGTGGGCTGCTCTCAAAATTAAAATGATGTACAAGCTCCTAGCAGCACCCACCCGTGTGCCTCTTTCAATCCTGCTAATTGATGGAAAAAGCAATGTTGTTTACTGGTAAAGCACAGTTACTTACCTGTAACAGGTGATCTCTGGGAACAGCAGGAATAAGTCTTCACATATGGGTACGTCGGTACCGACGGAGCCTGCACGGGAATGCTCCCCAGCATCCAATCAGAAAGCTTTTGGGAGCATCCCTTGCGCCTGCGCACCGCCTTCCCGCCTTCCCAACTGTCTCTCCTCAGTTGAGTTTCATAGCTGAGACAAAGGGAGAGAAAGAGGAAAGGAAGATAGATAGATAGATAGATACAACTCCTAGGGGAGGTGGGTGGGTTGTGAAGACTTATTCCTGCTGTTCCCAGAGATCACCTGTTACAGGTAAGTAACTGTGCTATCTCCAGGAACAAGCAGGAATGAGTCTTCACATATGCGGACTCCCACGCTAAGATGCCTGGAGCCCTAACATGTTGAAGATTGAAAACATGCTACACCTCATATGGCCAGGCATCCTGAGGATGGAGGGCAGGAGTTGAAAAGAGAGGAGCTGCAGAAAAAACAGCTAACCTAAGAAAGGACTACCCACAAGGAGTCCTTGTATGTATGATCATTATCAAGAGATATAATGAAATGAACAACCATCATAACATTGAAATGAACAAACACCATATGATGCTCACCTACTGGATTGCAGGAGTAGAGAGGCTGATGGAGTCTACTTGGGATCCAGTAGAATAATGTTCAAGGTGACCTCACTGGAGTGAAGGTGGAGGTCAACATCTAGAAGTGAGAGGTGACCCCAGGATTCAATTGGGGTAGTACAAACCCATCAGGTCTTCAGTGGTAAGCTTCAGGGAAAGCTGAAAACTCCTTTGGCTACAGAAGTATTCAGAGGTAGTAGCAAAAAAGGAAGACTGACTGATCTGGACAAACAGACCCAGTCCTTGAGGGAGGAAAGGGTATGAGGAGAACCCCATACTCCCAAGAAAGGACAGATGTTTGAGGAATTGAATCTGAAATCCACTGAAGATCCACCATGTCTTTCCTAACTGGTGCGAGGTAGGAAGACATTGGGGCATGGAGCTTCAGGGATACGTAAACCTAGGATACGGTAGGGCTGTCAGTACCACAGCAGTGGTTGTGTGCATAATATCCGAAACATACTGTGGAACAGTATGAAACTGTGCAAGCCCACTGTCAGAAACATACAGGAAGGTAAAACCTTTATGAGCCTAGACAGTCAGAGAGATAAGTATAGAAATACATATCTACCTATAATAAGTATCTGGACAGATGCACACATATATGTAGATATATGTGTGTATATATATATATATATATATATATATATAGGTATAATGAGATCGAAAGGGCATAGCATATGCACACTTAGCTGACAGACAGATACATCTGCAGAGATGTATATAGATACATAGATATATATATATACCTGAATATATAGGTCTAAAGATAGATGCCTGCACTAAGCAGGCAGAGCTATGCATATGAGGACATTCACATGAAGATGTGAAGGGAAAAGATTCATCTAAGAACAAGGAGGTAAAATCTACTTGAGAGAATATATAGAGAATCTGTTCCCACAGAGATGATGGTAAAGGAATGCTATCCAGTGAATAACCAGAATGGTTACGTGAAAAAACAGAGGATAATATCAGTCTGTAAACAGCAAGTTCGTAGTCCTGTGGAACTCCAGCATGGTAAAAGGACAGAAACGCATAGAATGAGATACCAGGTTGACCTACGTGAGGGACAAAGGAGGTATCAGGCGTTTTTCAGATTAATATGTACTGTCCTTGAAGAATTAGGATACCATGAGAACAAGCTGCAAGAAAAAAAAGAGTATATTCCCTATAGGAATGGGATAACTCTTAGATTTTCATGTGGAGAAGGCTTATGTCCTTTGCCCTTTTTTTTTTTTTTTTAAAAAGAAAATAGTAGGGTGTGGAGAACCCTCACAGTCATAGGGGATGACTGAGGAAGCCTTTTTTAACCATGATGGATAGCTATTAGAGAAACCCTATGCTCTCTAGCAAGGGCCCATAGTGGAAAGCTTCTCAGTAGGATTGCAGAGAGCATTATGCAGGAGTACTGGGATGTAGAACTGGCTGATGGAGAAAACTGACAGCCAGGTCCACTACGTTGCCAAACCCATGATTGGAGATGGCAAGGGTAGAAGATAGTGTAAGAAGCCTGTAGTGAAAAGGATTATCCAAGAAAGATGTAGAAAAACTGTCTTGGAATCACTACTAAGGCCAGACAGGAGTGGTGGAAGACAAGACTGGGACCTGTGGAAAAGTACCAGTAGTCAAATAGTGGAACTCCTGCATGGGCAGCTACTGAATAGGACAACAGAGAGAGTCGCACTGTGTCAAACAGAGAGACAGACTGGACAAAGAGAGCAAGCTGTCTCTGTCTGCAGAGCTGCCCAGATAAAGAAGGGAGTTTACTCAGCAGAAGTTCTGCTAACAGACTCAAAAGAGTCTAGGGAAGCACGAGAAAGGAACCAAGAGATATTTTGGCTATGACTAAGAAGTAAGGAATAGTCTGCAGCCTTGGGCTCTGATAGAAAAGGAGTCAAAAGAGATAATTTCTTTGTGATCTCCTGAAGGGATAGACTCATATAGAAAATATATGAGAGAATCCTTGTTGCCAGCATAGATGTTTGGAAGGTTTGACGTCCAAAGGCATCTAGTGTTCTAGATGCATGCCCTGGCGGGAAAGAAGAAAGTTTTTTCTTACTTTTTACCTTCCTCATTGCTGATTCCACTACAATGGAATGATGGGGAAGTTGAGGCTTTTGAAATCCTGGAAAGGGGGACACCTGATACAGAAGATCAGTTGCTGTAGGAGGTGAAGAAACCTTTAAAGGTTTTTCCCAAATCCTCAGAAGAAGATTCTGCAAAGAGTGATGTAAAGGAAGCATTACATTTTCCTTTCCTGCAGAAAAACCCTTGAGAAGACTCATAGCCAGGGATAGGAATATTAAGGAAGGTTGCCATGTCAAGGAGAAATTTCTGAAAAGAAGGATCTCCATTGGGAACCATTCCTGGACAGGCTAAATTTGAAAAGGTAGCCTGGGCACCGGAGGATGTACCTGTCCGGTGCAGAACAGGATTTGTCATGGATGGATACTGGAACTGGCAGTTATGAGTCGAGACAGTCAGTAGTGCATTATCCATGCCAGGTATCGACTCCAAACTAGGTATAGAGAGGAGCGATCCAGGTGAAAAAAGCATGGAAGAAGCTAGTACCGATGATACTGCAGGTACCGGCATCGATACCGATACCGGTGGTTGCACCGGAATCGAAGGCGAAACCAACACCGAAGCAGACATCGGAGGCTGCTCAAGCGGTACCGAGGTAACTAAAAACCCTTGGTGAGTATCCTCGGTACCGTGCATGCGGAATCGGTAAACATCGGTTCCGAGACGCGTCGGTACCCAGTCCTCTAGACTAGAAATCGATTCTAGACTCGGCATCGAAGGAAGCGAGTCTATCGATGCATGTCTAGAGGGTACCGACACCGGTGGTGGTATCGGCGATGCTGTCGATACCGGAAAGACAATCTGGGACGTATCGACCGGTCCCGAAGGTTCCGAGGATGCCAGATGACGATCCGTGGCGAAGAGTGGATCACTCAACACCGGTGCCGATGCCGGGGTATCAGTACCGCTCGAAGCGGATGCCATCCCCGAGCATGGCTCAGTCGGGAAAGTCAATCTGGGACGTATCGATCGGTCCCAAAGGTACCGAGGACGCCAGATGACGATCCGTGGCGAAGAGTGGATCACTCAACACCGGTGCCGATGCCGGGTTATCGGTACCGCTCGAAGCGGATGCCACCCCCGAGCATGGCTCAGGTATGTTCTGAGGGGTGAGCCCCAGGAACAACCTGAAAACCCCTGAAACGCTTTGGAGCCCGAAGACTCCCGCGGGGTTTTAATGCCAATGGGTTCTTGAGGGCAAGGCCAGGGCCGTTAGCATGAGACACACCACTCAAGGATTGGCTAGTCTTAACAGACTGTTTGTGGGTTACCTGATCCTGTAGAGAAGAAACGGCCAGTGCCCTCACCGAGGGAGGGAAAACGGTATCGAGGGAAACTCGAAATAGCGAATCTCTTCTCACAGCATTGTAGCCTGACGGTTCAGGGGAAAAAGGGTCAGGACCCAAACAGGTTAGACACCAGTTATTGGAGTCTAAAAAGAAAACTGTATTTCCACAGTGAAGGCACTTCTTAGGAGAAGAAGGCTCCATGATGGAGAGGCCTTATAGGCCCAAAGGTTTTAAGACAAAAACTGAGGGAAACTCTCCCTCAGTTTGAGAAAAAGAAAAGAAAAAACCCCACCGGCGGTACCGGTGGCGGTGGGAAAAACAGCCGCGACCACAAGAAAACAAGAATTAAAAAAAAAATTAAAGAAAAAAGTTTCTGCGGTGACAGGAGGACGTCCTGCCGGCTCCGCGGAAAAACGAAAACTGAGGAGAGACAGTCGGGAAGGCAGTGCACAGGCGCGAGGGATGCTCCCAAAAGCTTTCTGATTGGATGCTGGGGAGCATTCCCGTGCAGGCTCCGTCGGTACCGACGTACCCATATGTGAAGACTCATTCCTGCTTGTTCCTGGAGATCGGCTGTTTTCCATAGGCAGCAGGGTAGATGAAGCACCCCATCCCTCCCCAAGAGTTGCTTGATCTTTGAAAAATTGAGGAGCTTAGGGGAACGATGCATGTGTGAAAAGACACACATGCTCATTAGTTTACATTAAAGTTCTGAGCACCATTAGATGTCGTCACCCACTGGTGTGCCTTATCAATCCTGCTGTCTATGGAAAAGACCTGTTACAGTTTTATTTTCCTCACTCACACTTTTCCAAAACAAGGAAGGCAGGATCCAGTGTTTCCTTATAAAGATAAAGAAGATGATCCTGTTTTGTTTGCTATGCACCCTACATGTTAAATGAGTTCTGAATATTGAAATACCAGTCTTGAATTTTGGTAACTAACAGGAAGGTATTTTTTTTAAATATGCTAAGCTTGTTTGAGAGCATAAAACATGTTAAAATAGTACAGTCTTACCTAGAACTTCTAACTTGTCCACAGCATCCCTTTTTGGAGGCTGAGGTGGCACTTCTAGACTCGGGATTGACTTCATGATGTTGGCCTGTGCTTCTTCCAAGAGCTTCTCAAACTCCTTTCCATTGTAGTGATCAAGGTTTTGCCTTTTCTCTTCCCATTTCTTCTCTGCTTCCTGAGGCAAAATATTAGATGTTCAGTTGTATAATTCTTGGTAGCTGCTCAAAATTCAAATCCATCTTGTACACATTACATTACATGCACTTGTACTGTTCATTGGCAGGATGATCAAATCACTCTCATATGCCCAAGGGTGAGAAGCTGGTACAAGTGCTTTGGAGGGGGGAGGGGGTAGATTTAAATGAGATCTCAGCTGGAAATTTTCCATAATAAAAGGCTTGCTATGTCCAGTTCAGCACTGGTCACCAATTGTTGATCCTAGTAACACATGAATGATTTTTTTTTAAACTCCTAACCTGAGACAATAGGACTCAAAAAGCCCAGTCAGTCCAATAGGGCTGATTCAATGTTCATGCATGTGTACAAAGCACTGGCTGTGCTCGAAGAGTTTTGTTCAGATCAGGCCCTTGGGATTTTTCCCTCAGGCACAAAATGGGAAGCCAGGGAAGAGCTGGAATCCTGCAAAGATATCAAGAAAGAGCAGGACTCCCAATTTTGCTTTAGTCAGAATCATCCTCTTGGCAAGGACAGTAACGACCCCATTTATACCTGGGAGCATCTTCCCATGTCTGATTTAGACACTTGAGGCCTTGAACCCAAGCTCTGGATTTCCAGGGCCTGGGCTATTAAGAGACATGCTAAGGCAACATCACTGTAAAACGGGGAAGCTGCTTCCCCCCTCATATAGAGCCTTGGCAACTTTCCTGTTTTCTCACCCCAGTTTCAGGAAATTCATTACTGGGTCCCTATAAAGAGCAGAAATGAGGAATTTCCTAAATTTAGGGCCACAAACCACCTTCATTCTTCTGTCCTCACTAGCTAGGAAAGAAGTGTGCAAGGATGTGAGCGTATGGATACGAACATTGGAAATCTTTTGTCCTTCAATGAAAATACACTGGTCAAGAGGAATGCACCGAATTACCACCTCAGGACAACAAGCACATTTAGGGAGGGAAAAAAAGCAGAAATATTGATATTAATGTTTCATTTATATTATGCCAAAAGAGGTTAGAAGCATAAAGATCCCACAACCTCACTGTTTCTCAATTCAGGAGATATATGCACACAAGAAAAAATATGAGATGACTGATTAAAAATATGTTATGAGCAACTCAGTCAACAAAAACCATGCATGTAACTATATTCACTTAATCATTCCTAATCACGTATAATATAGCTATAAATGATATCCAAATCTCATACAAATGAGTAAGAGAAAGGGTGTGTATACAAGAAACGCCATACCTCTATTGATACAGCTCTGTTTCTGTAACCCGCATGGTGAATTTCATCAATGAAAAGGCTTTGCATGGTGGACCCGTTTACCGCTGCTGTAGGTGACTGAGGAGAAACAGCAGCAGACTCCTGTGTTGCAGTCGTAGCGCTTGGTGTTTGATGGCCTCCTATCAGAGTGCCAACTGAATGGCTGGCCAATGAGGGCGAATTAGGAGGATGGGTGATCAGTGCTGAGGAGTGCTGGGACTGATGGATGACAACTGGAGAACTCTGTGCGTGGTGGACTGTCATGGCGGGAAAGGGTAGAACTTCTGATTTGACAGAGGAAGTTGGTGATTCTGTGGTCTGCAGGGAGTGACCCTGGAGAATTGCAGCCTCCTGTTGGTCATACAGCGCTTCTGCTGGTGTAGCCTTTTCTGCGGTAGTGTAATGAACAGTGTGGGTAGAAGTGGTGCCCTTAAGAAGCCCCTCAGTAACCTGCCTATAAAACAAAGGACACAGTGTAGTAAATAACACACACACACACACACACAGCTGCAGGAGACCATATCTCGCAACCTGCTGCTCCAGTGATGAACAGGGTCTTACGACTTTCAGAATGTTTATGATGGTGATGCCATAAAACACTAAGAGGTGAATTATGAATGCTTGATTGGTTTTTAATAATGATGCTGACATTCTAATAAGGGTCGGTCAAAAACTTATTGTTACAGGTTAATGAAATTAACATCTTGGGGCCTGATACCAAAAAGCACGTAGCCATTAGCAGATGCTACCGACCGGATAAGTGCCAGTGCGAGGGCTAATCAGCGGTACTGCTGAATATGCCCTGCGACCACCTTGGCACTATCTGGACAGTGCTGAAGCAGTCCAAGGGCAGAGCATGGGCAGTGCCAGGAGTTATCTAGATAGCAGTTGAATACTGCCGCCATCTGGATAGGCCCCACGTTGACTGTAGAATCAGTATATTCAGTACTAGCTACTATCCAGTTACAGTTGTGGTCAACATTATTAGCAACCTTGCAATTTACTTATGTTGTGTACAATATCTTGAGAAATAATTGTAAATATTCCAACTGTATGTCATCATAATATTTTAATAGTATGTTCAAAAGTATACAACAAGAAAAGATGTCTGTGCAACTTAGACATATTAATTTTCAGAAAAAAACAAAATATGACCCAGACAGGATTAATGGCACCCTTCACTAACATTTGGTTGTAAAACCCTTGGCAGTGATGACGGCCTCCAAATGTTTCTTGTAGCCATCTATAAGTTTCATACATCTGTCTGCTGGTTGTTTCTCCCACTCCTCAACTGTGATTTGTTCAGCTCATACATGTTTCCAAGATTCCTTTTACCAGTGGCAGATTTCAACTATTTCCAAAGGTTCTCGATTGGACTTTGATCAGGATTCATTGCTGACCAGTTTAAAGGAGTCCATTGGTTCCCTTTTAACCATTCCTTTGTACTTTTGGATGCATGTATTGAGTCATTGTCCTGCTGGAAGATCCATGACCTTCGACCCAGACCTAGCTTTCTAACACTAGGTAGCATATTTTGCTCCAAAATACCTTGGTAGTCCTCTGACTTCGTGATGCCAGGCCTCTAGTTCTGAGGCAGCAAAACAGCCCCACAACATTATGGAACCTCCAACATATTTAACTGTAGGAAGGGTGTTTTCCCTTATAAGCTTCATTTATTCGCCTGTAAATGTATCACTATTCTACATTGCCAAAGAGCTCAAATTTGGTTTCATCTGCCCACAGAACATTTTCCCAGAAGAACTGCAGTTTCTCAAGGTGGGTTTGGACAAAGATAAGGCGTCTGTCTTTGAGCAGTGTGGTCCTCCTTAGCCTTTGCCCATTAAGTCCTCCATTTTTTTTTAGTGTATGGCATATGGTGCAGGTTGAAACCACCACGCCACATTGCTCCAGGTCAGCCTTAAGCTTTTTGGATGCTGTACATGATGTTTTTCCAACAGTTTCAACTAACCTTCAAATACTTCTTGGCTTCATTTTCCTCTTCCCACCACATCCTGGGAGGTTCTTGACAGTTCCATGAGCAGAAAATTTCTTAATAACACTGCGAACTGCAGACACAGGAATCCCAAGATCTTTGGAGATGGCACTGTACCCCTTTGGATTTTGATGATAATGGCTTTTCTGATGGCCTCAGACAACTCACTTGTCTTCACCATTGTGAAAATGGAACTGGGAGTGAATGTGGCCATTTTAAACATTAGAGCCATCATTCATTGGTTGATTCAAGTCATGTGAGTTCTGACAATTGATCACAGGTGCATCTAATTTTACTACAATGGGAATGTGGTTCTTCTGTTCAAACTAATTTGAATCGTTTATAAGGGTGCTAATAATCATATCCTGACAATGTCCCAGTTTTTATACCGTTTCCAACTATTTCCTTTTTTAATTGGTTTGTTTTATTTGATTCTTTTATGGGTTAAATAACCTCCACATAAATTACAACAAAATGGAAATTCTACACATAACAAGAGACCCAAACTTCAACCTGCCCGCAATTCTCCATATCGATAACAAAGAGATCGCTGTTAAAACAGAGCTCTTCAAACACAAGTAAAACAAACTGTCAAAAACTGTATAACAAACTCAGGATCAATATATCATGGGCTCCCCAAAAGCACATTATACCCTCTGCAACTAGCCCAAAACAAGGTTGTAAGAATTATTCAGGGAATATCCTGAAAGACACACATCACTCCAATCCTTATGCAACTCCACTGGCTACCTATTATCATCGGGATAAAATACAACACTATCCTCAACACTTTCAAGATCATAACCACCAATCCATTGAATGTCTCCCGAGTCTCCTAAGAAAGCCCACCACAAAGACAAAACTCAATCAAACAGTTAAATATACCACCTGCAAAGCGTATTAGCAGCCAAAGGACAAACGGAGCATTCTCCATCTAAGCTCCCACAATATTGAATGTGCTACCACTGCACATTAGAATCATCGAAACCATCGGAGAATTCCGTAAGAAGCTAAAAAAACCCTTATTCACAGAATTCTATGGTGCAGACACTCAACAGTATCAACTCAACATGATCAGCATCACCAACTGTAATTCTGTTTGTACATAATTAAGCCTATAAACAGTCACCATTGTACATAATTAACGTTACTACAACATTGTTACTACAAATATCATTCCTATATGTTCAACCCCCTACCCCCTCATTTTACTCACTGTTAAATGTATGCACACGTTTGTTACTTTTTGTTATGTTCAAAGCACTGCGTTACCTGTAAACAGTCTTGACTTGTAGAAAGACGGTCTAAAAAAAAGAAGTTAGTTAAATAAATAAATACATGTGTGCATATATAGTCCAAAGTCATTTCAATGGCCACCTTTTTTATTTTTTAAGGAGATATTGAACATTAAGGGGTTGAACTACAAGAGTGCCAATAATGTTGACCACAACTGTAGCAGAACTGAATATCTGTATTTTATCTAACCATGGCGGCTGATGCTTAAAACAAATGCTGACGGCCAATTTCTGAAGTTTAAAATTCAGCCCTATGCCAAATTCTGGTCAGGCAAATCACAATTAGATTTCTAAAAGAGGAAATGAGCGAGACGTTCCAGGAGCATATTCTGGTCATTTCCAGGCAGCATTGTGATCAGAGCTCTATCGACAAAACTAACCAGGCAACTCCGGGCATTAAAATAGTAGACTTACACTTTAGTTAACTTTAGGCCACATGTTCAGTTGGTGCCTTTTAAAGCCAAATATTAGAGATCTGCATTTGCCAGCATGCATTCATTTTGTTTAGCTATTGAAAATTTAAGTGCACTCAAAATAGATTTAATGCATATTCGGCTATAGTACAAATCTACACATGTAAAGTCTGTTTCTGCACATTAAAAACAGAAAAAAGGTCTGAAAATGAACCAAAAACCTTTCTTGACCATCTTTACTGAAGAATCCAGATAATATTATCTGTTTAATTTTACGTTGGTATGGTTGGTTCAGGCTTAGGCTCTAATTGCTTACTATGTGCCTGAAATATTAATAAGGCGCTTATTTGAGAAGCCTCCTCCATGTGTCGATCGGCTGGCTACATCTGCAACACCGATATTAGAAAGCTGCTAATTACGAACAGAGATCTACATCATGCCCAGATTTCAAGGGGAATTGGTTTGAATGGGGTGAAAGTAGGCACTTGTACATGGGGGGATATATGTGTTGGGCAGAAATCTTGGACGCTGGCCTTTACACCTGCCACAAAAGTGCCAGCTAGAAGGGGCAGAAAGAAAGGCCAATGGAACCAACTCCTTCTACCCCCATCACCACCACAGTCAATCCCCCCCCCCCCAACATCTAGGGGGAGCAAGAGCAATACGCCTGCTCTGTTAGACTCTGAGTTCAAAATGGCAGCTTTCACCCGTAGGGGTAGTTCACAGTACTACTACTAGGAGTTAAGCTGCCAAATAAGGGTGCAGAAGAGGAACAGGAGGTACATAGATACTGAAAACAGTGATTTTAAAAAGTTGTTCCCATGCACAGTTTTGGGGGAAACAGGATGCTTTTTTTTCCCCTATATGAAGCTTTTTTATTTATTTATTTATTTTACTTACATTCTCTTATATACCGCACTATTCTGCATCAGTGTGGTTTACATTGAACAAACTGAAATTACATTGAACAGGGCATTATAATTTGGAGATAACTATTTTACAGGGAACATGGGCTATGGAGGGTTAAGTGGCTTGCCCAAGACCACAAGGAGCACCTGTGGGACTAGAAACCCCAGTCCTTCCGGCCCGAGGTTGCTGTCCCTGCTAGACATAAATAAAGCAGATGCCTGTAATAATGGCATTCCTCCTGCTTTCCTTTTCTCTCCTCCTCTCTTCATGTAGCAAATGGCCATCCCTTTTTTGTTTATTTTAATTGTAAACCACTTGGCTGGCTCGAGGAGTGGTATATGGAACTTTAAATAAACTAAACTGGCATATACGCATTTGGTTGTGCAGACGCTCCGCGTTTGGCAGTGCTTTTGTAAAATACAGGGGATACTGTGCTGTCTCATCCTGGGTCTGTCGATTCCCCCTCTACAACCTATGTAAAATGGGCCTTCACATATACTAGACATACACCCAAGGAAATTCTTTCTTTGATGGTGCAGTTTTAGTATTTTATAAAGCTTGGTGTGTTTTTTTTAAACTGCTATGAGGATAAATAGTCAACATGAGGGTAATTTTGAAACAGCCCACAGAGGATTAACGGGCCTGATAGAATATGTTCAGTGTTGGGGTCATATCTGGCCCCGGCACTGAATTATCCGGGTTAGCTGCTCTTGTTGATCGGAAACCGGTCGGAGGTGATATTGAACAGCTGCCCCGTGGACTGGGGCCAGGGTCACCTGCGCCTGGCTTTTACCGCATATTGCTCCCTGAGCACTAGCTCAAGATCTCTGCTGAATGGTTACTGATAGGCACTGCCTCTGCTCCGCCCTCAACGCTAAGCGCTTAGCATCGGGGCATGTAGAGCTAGCAGCCGCGGATGTTCAGTGACACTAACCATGTCCGTGCTGCTGAATATCCCCTTCACTGCAATTAACGCAGTCAGCAGCTCTCTTAACCGCGCTAATCACTCTGAATATTGAACCAATGTCTTTAGGTTTTTACCTGTGGCTTTTACAGTAAGTTTCAATGTGCAGGTACACATGCAACTTTACTTTGAAAATTACTGAAGGTACCTGTGTACTTTCCTAAGCCATGTGCGTGGTTTTCCTGTGAAAGTTTTGTAAGCCAGATCAGGAAGAAACAACACTTCCATCCCTTGTAACAAGATAGATTATTCGGCCTTAGCTACTTTTAATATCTGCAGTGCCAGCCTTTCAGTCTCCAAAGGTAGTTCAAAATTGGTGTCCAACAGCTGTGGTATGGAAGTAAGAAAGAACTTCACCCTGTCAGGTCCTTTGGCCCCTCCAGCACTCCTAGAAACCTAATAATATTTCTTCTAGTATGGTTGATCACTAATTAAAACACCCAAAGGGAACCAAAACTAAATCACAAAAATCAGAACAAAAAATGAACCCTCTAAAAACCGCTTCTATAGGGAGACCTCCCCACTTAGACTCTCTCCATAATCAACACCTTTCCATTATTGGCTGAGCTCAACTGACAGAATTACCAGCCCCTACAAGTGTGCCAAACCATACAAATTACGTCAGCATCGCTCTTCAACCAAACGCTACAGGTGGTCAAATCACCAAGTGGAGTACCGCAGTTTTTACAATAATTCCTCAACAGAGCAGTGTTTTCCACAAAATACAGATATTACTTGAAGGGAAAACGATCATTTATCAAAAAAATAAAGGCAAGGTACTTCACTTGCAAAGCTATCACATTAAAGAGTAATGCTGATTGTACGGCGGTGCTTACAGCTTACAAACCAAGGCAACTGTGCAACAAAGTGTCTGACCACAGCAGTTGGTTTCATCGTACAAGACGGCTTCATCAAATTCTTTTACAAAATGAAGACTCACCAAAAAAGTGCCATCATGGCACTTGTTCGGTGAGTCTTCATTTTGTACAATACTTCTTTATCAGTATGACTTTAATTAATGGCATGCTTTGCAATTTAGAATATCGCTTTGATGAAACCGTCTTGTAAGGCACAGCTGCCTTGGTTGGAAGCTGTAGCACTTAGCTGAAGCTACTTTGGTGAGAGGCTTCTAAATGACGTATATAGTCCTGGGGGTCTTTTTTTGCTTGTTCTGATAGTTTAATACTCTGTGCGGTTGTTCTTGTGTGATTCCTATTCATTAGGGGTATCCTGAAAACCTGACCTGTTGGCGCCCATTGGGACTGGGAGTAAAAAACCACTGTTGTAAGCCTCCTTTGGAAGGATAGTAAATTATCCACAATGAATTCTTCCACAGTTATAATGTCGATAAGCTTTCAGCTAGATTTTCTTCATGCAACACTGGCCCCGCAGCAATTGGAAGAGTTACAAAGTGAACACCAAACCAAAACAATGTGCATGAATTTAGAGAACTATTTAAAAAATTTAAGAATTTGCATGCGGAACTTAAAGATTCTACTTTCCAGGATATTTACGTGGACATGGAAAGAAAACTTACCCCTGTCAGAGTCCTCGTATCCAATGTTCCTGGAAAGATGCGCAGGAGTCCTCTGCCTACACTTCTGTTGGTAGGGGGAGGTGATGCGATATTGTGCTTTTAGTAGCGAGGAGCAGACAGAGGACTCCCACTCAGCTTGGTGGGAATGTTACTCATATCCCCCAACATGTCCTGAAAATTTGGTGCAAATAAGACACCACAGAGACGCATTCTCGTAGAAGTCTCAAATCTCGAAGTCGTCTCAAATTCCGGTCCTTGAGGGAAGCAAACCACTTGGGTTTTTAGAATATCCTTAATGCACATGCGAGATTTGCATACAATAAAGGTAGTGGGCATGCATATCTATCCTATACATATTCATTACAGATATCCTGAAAACCAGACTGGGCTGCGGCCTCAAGGACCAGAATTTGAGAGCTCTGCTTTATGTAAAACTACTAAAGAAAACCTGCCCTGACCCAATGTTGTAAAAGAAAATCTTCTGAAATCATGTCCAAAGCACCTATCAAAACTGAGAGAAGCTAGAAAACCGTCAGGCTGGAGCAGACCAGCATTTAACTGGCATGGCCCACTATCAGCAAGCTCAACTGCTGTGAGCATTATCATTTAAATATAAACATTTCCACAATAATTTCTCAGATGCCGCCAGGGAGTAGGTTTCTGGCGTATGAAAACAGTTTGGCTATAAATTAATGTTTTCCCCGACATCCCCTTTTTTGTTTTAGAAGAACCACGCAGAGATTTAGGAAAACAGTCACCTTCTTAAGGTGGTAAGGATATCTGTCATGCTTCGAATCCTTTTCAGCAAGCTGTCGAGCTTATGAGGCTCCTCTTTAAGGAATTTCACAGCTTCCACTTCAACGCGGAGAACGGCCCGCATTTTGTTCTGTAAAGGTGGAAACTCTCCTAAAAATAAGAGAACAACATCAGGTAAATTTTCAGTGAAGCAACTATCTGCAAAGTTATGCATTCAGGGGCCTGTTTATTAAAGAGCTGCTGCTAGGGATCAAGATGCCAAAACGGTACTACCACAACACTACCACTAGGGATCAGAGAAGCCATTTTGATCCTGGGTTGCTGACAGGGCAGGAGAGCCTGGGGATTGCTCCTGCTTCTTGCTATATGCTAGAGACCCCTGATAGAACTGGGGAAGGAGTTCTGAAGGGGGACAAACATTTTTAAGGATGTGTTGGTGCAGGTGGGGGGTCTATGTAAAGGATGTTGAGGGTGGTGCTAGAGATGCAGAGGACATAGTAAATGCATCACTGATAGCGAGGATGTACTTAATGCATTCACCTCAGAAAGCACGAGGTTCATCTGCATTATTGGCAGGCAATGCAGCCAATGTCTGTCCTGTGTGATAACTGCAGGACTGATGCTGGCCTTATCCCCCCAACATCTCTGGAGCAGTAGCCTAATGGTTAGAGCACTGGCTTGGGAACCAAGAAAGCAGGGTTTAATTCCCACTAGCACTCCTTCGGCAAGTCACTTAACTCTCTATTGCCTCAGAAAAATCCTAGTTATCAAGGTCCCTGTTTAATGTGCATTACCAAGTTTAAGTTACAATGTAAACTGCTTTGACTGAAATGATAAAACAGTATACAAAACCTGTTAAATAAATAAAAAAATACATGCCTCCGCGCACAGGCTTTGCACTTACTGCATGCTAATTTTTGTCTTTTATGTACAGTAACTGCAAAACATTATCACTGTAGTTACCATATCCTTTGATTTCAAGCGTAAACGAAACAACTTCCTTTACAAACATAAGCATCCACATAGCTAGATGAGAACACAGGCTCAATGCATGCATGCATGCAACTTTATTCACTGTAAAATGGGAGGTAAATATATGCCTGTAAATGGCGGCTGTTATCCAGATCTATCTGCATGCATACCATTTAGGCAGCACTATCTGTGGATATATTCAGAGGTACTACAGTATATGGATAGTGCCGCAGAACATCCTTACAGAGGCCCTCTTGGAACTATTCAGATAGTACCTGGGCAGACTGGAAGGTTATCAAGAGAGCGGTGATATTCAGATCGCCATCCTAGAGTTAACCAGATAAGTTATTCAGATTGCTTTCTGAATATCACTGCTCTTTGGATGACTATCTGTACAGAATATCTACATTTTATTTAAGTGCCGCATTCAACATAAAAAATATATTAGGCTGTTTAAATATTAGACTGATAACTTTTGAAGATGTAAATTTTGCAGGTAAATTCATAAAACACCCCTGAACCACCCCAGGAAAGGATGCAGCCAAATGTATGAATATTATCAGCTTCCTTGCCTATTTCTAGGTGGATGAAAATCCACCTAAGGACTGAGGGGTATCTTATGGGCTTAACTACTGACTAAGCTTTGGAAAACATACCTCTGCATAACCCCTGTAAAAATTGCTGTTGGTATGCTGGAAACAATTGTTGTGAAAAACACTCTAATGTTCAGTCCTGAAAATGGTATAGCACTTTTTGAAACTGTAAAAAGCTCCATTTTAATGGGAAAGGAAACTATCTATCAGCTGAGAATGAAGCTGCATTGGGTAATGATAAAGAGAAAATCTACCTTTTAGGTTTGCCACAGATTCGCCTATTTGCCGCAAAAGGAAAGCCCCATCTTCAACATCTTTCAGTGTAACCGTTCTGTTAAAGGCTGTGGCGTTCTTTTTTAGTTCTTCAACAAAACCTTCCAGTTCACTGAATGAAAAGCAGAGAGAGAAAGCACAAAGTAAACATTATAGCTAGTTACTGACAGAAACCAGAGCTGCATTACCATGAAGGTGCTACAAGAAAACTTTAGAAGGCCTGTGTGAAGAAGAAACTGCTTACCAGCAGGTGGCAGTAGAGTACAGCAAATCACTCTATGAAGAAGACAATTTCTATGATAACCAGATAGATGCATTAGGTATTTTTTCTCATGGAGGTGAAATGGGCAAAACTAACCCCATAGACAGTGCCTGACATCTAAGGACTCTGGTTTGTAAAGCATTTTGTCACAGACACAGACTGTAAGAATTACTTTTCAAAATACAAAAGGGCACTAACTTGTTAACGCGATGCATTTACTGAGTTACATGTGTTCATTTTGGAGCATCTGTGAGAGTAATTCTAGGGGCCCATTTTTATTTCCTGATAAAACTGCCATTCTGTCTGAATATAATCTGCCTCGGTATCACATTAAGGCCTAGATTTATTAAAGTGTGCTACCGTGTCAGCAGGTACTAATACTATCGGCATGTAATAGTAGTAAAAAGGCTTCACTGCATAAAAAGCGTAGTTACTCACCTGTAACGGGTGTTCTCCAGGAGCAGCAGGCATCAGTCCGCACGTATGGGTGACGTCGGCACCAACGGAGCCCTTGTGCGGAGCATTTCCCCAGCTTTCAAAGAAAGCTTTTGAGAATGCAGCGCGCATGCGCGGTCCCCTTCCCGCCCAAGGGTGCCATCTTGCTCAGTCTGATGACATAGCTAAAAGACAGCAAAAATCAAAATGAAGGATAGGACTGCAACTCCAGGGGAGGAGGGAGGGTCGTGAGGACTGATTCCTGCTGCTCCTGGAGAACACCTGTTACAGGTGAGTAACTACGCTTTCTCCAGGACCAAGCAGGAAGTCAGTCCTCACATATGAGACTCCCCAGCTCTAGGCTACTGTGAACCCAGAGCTGAAAAAATGGCTCCCTCTCAAAACCTCAGCATCCGTGATAAGAATTTTCTCTGAGAATGCACCCCATACGGTAGTCTAACACAAGGGCTGGAGGGTAGGAGTTGCCTAAACCTCACAGAGATTACGGAGTACTGCCTGGCCGAAAACACTGTCCCTTTGGGACTCTCTCTCGAGGCAGTAGTGGGCTGTGAAGGTCTGGCTTGAAGACCAAGTTGCGGCCCGGCACATGTCTGCCAACGGAACAGAGCGGAGATGAGTTACTGACATGGCTTTCGCCCTGACACAGTGGGCCGTGACCTGACCCTGCAAGGGGAGGTCGGCTACCCTGTACGCCCAGGCAATGCAATCTGCTACCCCAGTGGACAACGTACGCTTGGAGACAGGTAACCCCATCCTAATACGGTCAAACGAGACGAAGAGCTGAGTAGCCCTTCGATGCTCCCGCATACGTTCTATGTAAAAGGACAATGCCCATTTACAGTCCAGGGTATGCGGACTGTTTCAGCCTGGCTGGCATGCGGCCTGGGAAAAAAGGTCGGAAGAGGAGACACCTTTTGGGAGGAACTTGGGATGGGTCCGTAGGACCACCCTGTTCCTATAGAATCACTTGTACGGTCTATCAGAAACCAAAGCTTGTAGTTCACTCACACGTCTGGCCGAGGTAAGAGCCACCAGGAAGAGCGCTTTCCAAGAGAGGAAGCGCAAATGGCAAGTAGCCATCAGCTCAAACGGTGGGCGAGTAAGATGCTGCAAGACCACATTCAAATTCCACTCAGTCGCCGGAGGATGAACTGGAGGCTTGAGTAGAAGCAGACCTCTGAGAAATCTGGACACCAAGGGGTGAACCGACAGAGACTGTCCGTCCACCGGTGAGAGGTGCGCTGACAAAGCACTGAGGTGGACCCGAACAGAGTTAGACTTAAGGCCTAGGTCTGAAAGGTGAAGTAGATACTGCAGTACTACTGGCACAAGGCAAGAGAAAGGATCTTCATTGCGCTGAGCACACCATACCGTAAACCTATGCCACTTGAGGGCATAGGACTTTCTGGTGGACTGCCTCCTAGAGGTCAAAACCACCTCTTCAACCTCCTTAGGTAGAAGTAAGGGAGCTAGCACTATCCTTTCAGCAGCCAGGCCATCAGATTGAGGGACCTGAGATTGGGGTGCAGAAGGGAACCCTGCTCTTGAGACAGGAGATCGTGTAGCAGCCCCAGAAGGAACTAAGCTTCCACCGCCAACTGCAGAAGTGGAAACCACGGCTGCCTCGGCAATCTGGGTGCTACCAGGATCACCGAAGTCTTGTCCCGGAGGATCTTGAACAGAGTATGGGCTACCAGGGGCGTGGGAGGAAACGCATACAGGAGGCCCGTAGACCAAGAGAATAGAAAAGCATCTGCTGCCATCCTCAGGGGATGCGGCTGTCTGGAGCAAAACCTTGGCAGCTGATGGTTTAGTGGACTTGCAAAGAGATCGACGGATGGAAGTCCCCATCGGAGGAAGATCTGTTGGACCACCAATGGATTCAACTGCCATTCGTGGGGCTGGAGAATCCTGCTTAGCTTGTCTGCTAGGAAGTTCTCCTGACCAGGTAGATAGACTGCTTTGAGAAACATGCCTTGGCTGACCGCAAAGGCGCAAAGGTCCAGTGCCTCCTGACATAGGAGCCTGGACCCTGTGCCTCCTTGTTTGTTCACATAGAACACTGCTACCTGATTGTCCGTCTGAACTAGGACAGACTGTTGAGAGAGAGCATGGCAGAAGGTTTGCAGAGCTAAGCGGATTGCTCGCAGCTCTAAAAGGTTGATCTGCAGTGTCGCCTCCTGAGGGGACCACAGGCCTTGAGTGCACGTGCCCTGGCAATGTGCACCCCAGCCCTTTAAGGATGCATCTGTCGTCAGCACTCTGGTGTGTGCTGGAGCCTGAAAAGGTACACCCCTGAGAAGGTTTGGCAGATGTAGTCACCACTGTAAGGAGTTCAGAAGTCATCTGGACACCTTTACTCTGTCTCGAAGGTCTCCAGTGGCTTGTGTCCACTGATCTCTGAGGCAGCATTGAGCAGCCCGCATGTGCAGATGGGCATTTGGGGTCACATGTACCATAGATGACATGTGGCCCAGGAGCCGCGGGCAGTGCCTAGCGGAAACATGAGAATTGCTTTGGAACTGGTTGGCCAAGTCCATAAGTCTGTGGGCCCTGTCCTCGGGCAAGTAAGCTCTGGCTCAAAGGGTGTCCAACCTGGCCTCTATAAACTCTAGGTTCTGAGAGGGGAGCAAAGTGGACTTTGCGTAGTTTATGACAAAGCCCAGATGCTGAAGAAGAGAGAGACAGTGCGAAGAGTGGCCTGTCGGGCTTCCTGGAGTATAAATGAAAAACTGTAAAACAACTAGAAAGTAGCTTTAGTCAGATTCTAGACTGATAATAAATTATTTTGCAGAATTTAAATGATTAGTCTCAGGTAACCGCGTGGTCTCCGTATCGTTAGGGTTAGCGTCAATGATCTGACATATCACCCAAGCTGTAACATCAAGGACCACCTCTACGCAGCCACCCTTATATTAAAGTAACATTGAGCTATAAAAAATGCTGTATCTCATATGGCTTTTCCCAATGATATATATGTAACAAAGTTTGCTTAGCTTTTAGATGTCGTTGCCTTTTCTAGGCTTAGCTTGGAGAGTCGTTCCCCTTGGAGAGTCGTTCCCAACGCTATCAAGCACTAAGCGTTTCACCATTCAAGGCTTCATCAGGGGAGATAGCTAAGCTCTCTTATACACGCTGGCGTTCCCTTCACAAAAAGCTTGCTGAACTACTGAGCGGTTGTCGGACAAAGCCATATGAGATACAGCATTGGGAAAAGCCATATGAGATACAGCATTTTTTATAGCTCAATGTTGCTTTAATATAAGGGTGGCTGCGTAGAGGTGGTCCTTGATGTTACAGCTTGGGTGATATGTCAGATCATTGACGCTAACCCTAACGATACTGAGACCACGCGGCTACCTGAAGCTAATCATTTAAATTCTGCAAAATAATTTATTATCAGTCTAGAATCTGACTAAAGCTATTTTCTAGTTGTTTTACAGAGTTTCATTTATATTTTTGGTTTATAATGCTCTGTGTTACAAAGACCGACTTAGTGAGTTGGGCCTCCTGGAGTGACTGGTCCCTGATTAGCCAGTCGTCCAGGTACAGGAAGACAAAAATCCCCTGATTTCTGAGAAAAGCCACCACCACCGCCAGGCATTTGGTGAAAATCCTGGGGGCAGAGGTCAGGCCAAAGGGAAGCACCCTGTACTGAAAGTGGTTTCCTCCCACCACAAATCTGAGATATTGTCTGTGGTCTGGGTGGATGAGGATGTGAGTATAAGCATCCTTTAGGTCTAAGGAGCATAGCCAGTCTCCCTGCTGGAGGTAGGGCAGCAGTATCCCAAGGGTAAGCATCTTGAACTTTTCCCTCTCCAGAAACTTGTTCAGATTTCGCTAGTCTAGGATAGGTCTGAGGCCTCCTGTTCTCTTTGGTACTAGGAAGTACCTGGAGCAGAAGCCTTGCCCTCTCAGGTGGTGTGGCACCTGTTCCACCGCCTGTTCCTTTAAAAGACTTGCCAGCTCCTGAAGGAGGAGGTTCCTGTGTAGAGGGAATCTTGGAGGCTCCCCTGGATAGTAGGAGAGGGGGGGGGGGGTAGCTGGTGGAAATGGAACATATAGCCCTTCTGGACTATACGCAGTACCCAGGTATCCCCTGTGATGGCTGGCCACCTGTAGGCGTACAGAGTCAGCCGACCCCTGTGCTGAGTGGAGCCACCGACGGAGGAGAGGCTATGCTGTGGGAGTCAAAAACCCCGTTCCCTGCTATGCAGGAGCCGGAGCTGGTGGCTTGGGGGTCTTCTGCCTACGGGGCCCATGCCTCTGCCCCTTGGCCTGCTGGCCCTGTTGAGGAGCTGGAGAGGCCTGATACTGAGGGTAGGTTTTGTAGGCAGCACCCTTCCTCGGGAAAAAGGGCTTCTTTCCCGAGCCCTTCTTTTTGTGAGAAGGGACAGAAGTCTTTCTGGACAGTCTTGTCCTGGTGAGAGTCTCGGACTCAATTTCTGCAGCCTTCTCAGTCATGGGCTTGCCGAACAGGTTGTCACCTCGGCACGGGACATCGACCAACTTGTCCTGTACCCATGACTCCAGGTCCGACGACTGTAGCCAGGCCTGACGGCATGCAACGATGCCGGCCACGGCTACCCGGGCTGAAGCCTCGAAGCCGTCATAGGCTGCTCGAGATATAAACTTCGAGCACTCCCGAATCCCTGAAGACAAGGCTTTGAATCTCTGCAAGGGTTCCTCGGAGAGGCCAGCCGAGAACCCGGCAATCTCCTTCGCCAGGTCCCGTAAGTACATGCCCATGTACAGCTGGTAAGTCTGGACACGGCAAGACAGCACAGAGCCCTGGAAGCACTTTCTACCGAGGGCATCCAGGTTCTGGGCTTCCCAGCCGGGAGGCACCGAGGAGTGCATCTTTTGACTTTTCAGCCTGTGCATGGCCGATTCCACAACCATGGAGTTGTGCGGTAGCTGCGCCTTTTGGAATCCAGGGCTCTTATGGATTCGATAAATGGAATCGATCCGCTTGCTCAGAACCGGCGCCAAGGCTGCTGCTTCCCACATACGGAAGAGCAGCCGTTCCAACATCAGAGGAACCGTAAAGGCTTCCTTCGGAGGAAGATCATACTGGAGGACATCAAGCTCTTTGGCTCCTCCTTGGCATCCGCCAGGAATGCCAAAGCCTTGGTCATGTCCCTGACAAAATCCGAGAACCGGGTATCCTCCGGGGAGGGGGGGATCTTCTCCGAGGCTTGGACTCCGGGGAGTCTGATGGGACGCACCGGGTCCGGAAGGTGTCAGGAGACTCCTCGTCCTCTGTCTGCCACACCGACTCCTCCGAGGAGTCGTCGAGCGGCTCCGGCCGTGTGGGCCTCGATGCCACCCGCCCCGAAGGCGAGGGCACGGGAGGTCGAGGGAGACCTTGGCCGAGAATCGACTCAAGACTTAATGAACTCGAGGATCGGCTCGGCTTCCGGGGTCGACTTAGACATCGAGGAACAGGTGGTCGGGGCAGATGCACCGGTCATACCGGCGATCAGTACCTGCTGCTGCTCCATGAAGGCAGCCAGGCTGCTCTCTAGGGCTGCCAACCTGAGACCGAGCTCAGGAGACTCCGCAGCCCCCGACTTGGGACCAGACGGCGGTTCTCCCGGAGGAGAGTCCACGAGGATAACAGAAGTTACCTGACTCGGGGACTCCGGCTCCAATCAAGGTAGTTTGGTCAGCCGCTCCAACTCCGAGCGCCTGGGACAGCAGTCAGGGCTGCGTGACCTGGCCCTCGAGGATCCAAGTGCTTCCACTGATGCCGCCCTCACGAACCTCTTCTTCCTTTTGTGCTCCCGGGTGGGCTACCCCCCTCTCAGAGGACCTACGACGGCACTCTGGGTCAGACTCCCGAGATGTCGAGGCCTATTACGAAGTCCGGGCCCAGCCGGACGCGGACTCCGAAAAAATTCTTTCACGTTGATGCTGATGGCTCTGAAGCGCCTTCGACAACATCTTGCCGCATGGGCCACAGACCAGCGGGTCATGGCCAGGCCCGAGGCATCAGAGGCAGCAGTTGTGTGTGTCGGTGAGAGACATACGTTTCTTACACCGATCACATTTTTTGAACCCGCTGGCAGCCATCAGGGGTAAAAGGGCCCTTGCAAGGTCAAAAGACAGGACTGCCAGTGAAAATAACAGAAAAAGCGCGAACGCTAGTCACAAAGGATAAAAACCGAAAAAGAAGTTCCGGACTTGATACTAGTGTACCGAGCCCAGGCGGGATGGGGAACCGGCGTCGAACCGGATAAAGAGACGTGAAAAATCGCAGAAAAAAAATTAACTTTTCCAGGCTGACACAAACTACGTCATTGGGCAGGAAGGGGACCGTGCATGTGCCCTGCATTCCCAAAGGCTTTCTTTGAAAGCTGGGGAAATGCTCCACACAAGGGCTCCATCGGCACCGACATCACCCATATGTGAGGACTGACTTCCTGCTTGGTCCTGGAGAATATAATCTGCAATAAATTATGCATGGTAATTTCCTTTTAGTAACTCTAGTCCTCATTGTTGCTTTATCCTCATTATTTCAACAATTTTCCCGTTTTGATGCTTTATTGCTTTGGATTGTACCTCTGAGCAGCCCGTTATTTTAGAGTAAGTTGTGGAGCCACAGATAGAGTTGGGCAGCATCAAAGTTGGAAGCAGATATGGCAAATTTAAAGCTTGAAATCTACATCACTATTAGACTGTGCAACATTGTAGATGTACAGGCCAGGGAATATTTTAAGATAAACTGTGTGGCAATTTGAACTATCCCATCTTTAATGAGGAACGCCTAAACAGGCAAGTGACCGTAAGTAAAGCTTTTATACATATTTATGCGCCAAATAAAACCTAGATGGATTCACTCATTATATGGAGGTTTAAAATATATCCTGATGCAGAGTCTTGCTTGCCAAAAAGAATACCAATTTCTCATTCTCTTACTTTTCAGCACCATTATCTTGTCACGTTCCAGGTGGCAACAAAGACCACAACTTAGCAATTCTCTGGCAAGCTAATAAAGCTATGCAACATTTCTTACTTGGTACCGAAACAGAACACATTTAATAATTGTGTACACACTAGACGTAGCTTTAAAAGATTCCTAGAACCATGGCTGCATGACCAGTGAAGCTACAGAGGGTGCCATTGCCTAGGGGCATTGCTGCAGAGCTCTGGGCGGCTCTTCCACCTCCATCCTGAACACCTACGGTACCATTTCACCTGCCTGCCCAGAGTTCCCCTGGAGCCAAGTCCAGTCCTGCTACAACCATTAGAGGAGTGAATTGCTCATGGAAGTATGTGATATTTGCATCTTTAAAAATGTAGCATTTTTGCCATGCATTACCACACACTAATGAATTTTATTTATTTGTTTACTTAACATTTTTATAAACTGCCTACCTGTTTCTATTGAAATGAGTGAAGCGGTGTACAATTATTTCATCATAGTCACTTACAATAAAAGCATGACAACAGCCCTTGTCATTTTGAGATATTTGAACTGGTGGAGGGGGATTTTAGAAAGAGGTGCAAGTACAATCTTGGACATATATGCCAGGATGTCTGAAAAAAAGCAGGCACATCCAGGTGTACCCGTGATTTCACAAATGTGGACATGCCCAATATGGACGTCTGTGAGGGCGTCTATATAAATATCCCCAGAATAGTACTTCCAGAACCCAGGCGTCTAGGAATAGCCTAATGGTTAGCGTAGTGGGCTAGGATCAGGGAAGCCAGAGTTCAAATCCCACTGCTGTTATCATTGACAATGTGCTGAATACTGGGGACGATGTAGTGCTTTCTCCTCTATACCCTCCAGCTGTTTTCCAGCCAAACCGAGCACTTTTCAAATGCCTGTTTGTGCCGGGGGGGAGCAGGTCTAAACATAGAGGTGATTCAGGACATCTAGGACATTTCTGAGATTCAGGCAGGGGTGTCCAGGTTCCTGGGAAGGCCCCTGCCACACCTCCTCCACGCCCCCATTCAGACTTTGATGTCCTCACACTAGGGACATCCACAGAGCCGGTATCTAAAATAGCTCTGGAGATGTCTCTGTGCTTTGGAGGTCTCTATGCCAATTTTCAGACTTCCAAAGCAAGAATGGGGCTTCCAAAATGGCCTCTATAATGAATAAATAATGAAAAGGTATTATTTCCTTTAAACAGAGGCCTTTACTGCAGTACTTGTCCCTGTGGCTCGGTCCCTGCAGAATGGAGAAATCAGGTTCAGATATCTTGGTCTACTGAAGCCCACTGGGCCTGACAATGTCTCAAAGGTAGTGTTCTCAATTTTGGAGAGGGGGCAGTAGTGTTGGATGACAGTTGCTATTAAGCAGTTTTTTAAGGGGCTTCCAGTGATATGCCCCCCCCCTTGTATCATTATTCTATGCAGACAGAGCAAATCGCCATATTGAAGCTAAGTCGGCAAGAGTTCCTGAACAACAACTTGGTAGCACATTACTGACACACCAGGGAGACATGTCAAGGGTCATGGGTTTGGGAAAGGAAGTTGTGGGGGTGGGGCAGGGATGACAGTGCAAGGATAAGGGAGAAAGGGACAGAGGCTGAGAAGGGAAGATTGAGAGGCAGCAAAAGAAGGGGCTGGAGGGGTAGGGAACAGTGCAAGGGATTTGGGGGTTCAAGAGATAAATGCATGAAGAGAAAAGGGCACAAAGGGTTTATGCTGAAAGGAGCAATCCCCATCTCCCCAGAAAACGCACAGGCAACCCTCCGCACCACACAGACAAGCACCCCAATCCACCCCATAAAAAGACACAGACAAACCTCCCACACACAGGCATCTCACCTCCACACGACATACTCACAGGAACCTCACCTCCGCACCACATACACACACCCCACCCCCTCAGCATACACATACACCCTTAGGAACCCCACCCCCACAACACACAGAAACAGGCATGTCACACCTGCACCACAACGACAGACATTTCCTATGACACAGATGAACCCCTGAATGCCTGATTCTGCAAATGGGGGTTAACACGCCATTGTGTCACACTGCAAGTATGCACTTTTCAACTTGTTTACTTCTGTCCTTGTGTAGTTTTTTACTTTCTGCATATAATTAGCTTATTACATCACAAGTAAAGTTAAAAATAATTAGTGTAGATATAAATATAAATTGCTTTAAAAAAACCACTGATTTTTAACACAGTTTTATTACATGAGGCTGTTAAGATTGCAAGCACCTTGGAAAGGAAAAACCCTACTGTAACTGAAATTGTCACCTGCCTTGAGCTCTGATTTGGAAAGGCCAGTAATTAAGTACAAATCTGATTTCATTTCATTCCATGCACTGTATTTAAAGCCCACCTATACACTTCTAGGAGGAGAATATCATTCACACCAACTTAATACAAACATAAAAATCAAATAACCATTAAACACAATTCCAAACTAAAACAACTTAAAATAACAAGGTAATTTAAATCTAGCTAAAAAGCAACACCAATTATATATGTTTTTAACTAATAAATATGTTGATTAAGATGCTTTATATAGGCCTATGCGCTACTTTAATGCAGCTGAACACTTTCTTCTAAAAATTCCTATCCCGACAGTCATTACACTAGGAACCTAGCCTTTTCTTACAGACATTACGCTAGGAACCTAGCCTCTTCTTACGGTCATTACGCCAGGAACCTAGCCTCTTCTTACAGTCATTAGGCCAGGAACCTAGCCTCTTCTTACAGTCATTACGCTAGGAACCTAGCCTTTTCTTACAGACATTAGGCTAGGAACCTAGCCTCTTCTTACAGTCATTACGCCAGGAACCTAGCCTCTTCTTACAGTCATTACGCCAGGAAAGCGTAGTTACTCACCTGTAACAGGTGTTCTCCAGGAGCAGCAGGAATCAGTCCTCACTTATGGGTGACGTCGGCGCCGACGGAGCCCTCGCGGAGCAATTTTCCCCAGCTTTCAAAGAAAGCCTTTGGGAATTGCAGCGCGCATGCGCGGTCGTCTTCCCGCCCGAGGGTGCCATCTTAGCCAGTCGGATGACATAGCTAAAAAAGACAGCATAAAAATTTGCAAAAAGAACATAAGCAGACGATTGCAACTCCAAGGGGAGGAGGGAGGGTAGTGAGGACTGATTCCTGCTGCTCCTGGAGAACACCTGTTACAGGTGAGTAACTACGCTTTCTCCAGGACCAAGCAGGAAGTCAGTCCTCACTTATGGGACTCCCAAGCTCAAGGCTACCGGAGACCCTAAGCACAAAAATGAGCTCCCTCTAGCTCAGCAGCACAGAAGGATAGAATCTTCGCTGAATTATCACCCACCGGTAGCCCACATCCGGGATGGAGGGTAGGAGTTGCTCAGACCTCAAAGAGATTACGGAGGACTGCCTGTCCGAAAGCACTGTCCCTACGGGACTCCCTCTCGAGACAGTAATGGACCGCAAAAGTCTGGCTCGAAGACCAAGTAGCGGCCCGGCAGATGTCTGCCAGCGGAACAGAGCGGAGGTAAGCCACTGACGTGGCCTTTGCCCGAACGCAATGAGCCGTGACTCGACTTTCTAAGGAGAGTCCGGCTGCCCCATAAGCCCAAGAGATACAGTCCGCAACCCAGATGGACAGAGTACGCTTGGAGACCGGGAGCCCCAATTTATTAGGGTCAAAAGACACAAAAAGCTAAGCAGCTTTACGGTGCTCCCGCGTACGGTCAAGGTAGAAGTTCAATGCCCTTCTACAGTCCAGGGTATGGAGGACCGTCTCAGCTCGGCTGGAGTGTGGTCTGGGAAAGAAGGTTGGAAGTACCACCTCCTGATTGATGTGAAAAGGGGAGACCACTTTAGGCAGAAATTTCGGGTGAGTCCGTAGGACTACCCTATTCTTGTAGAACCTAGTGTAAGGGGGATCAGACACGAGGGCCTGCAATTCACTTACGCGTCTAGCGGAAGTGAGGGCTATCAAGAACAGTGTTTTCCAAGACAGAAAACGGAGAGAACAGGTAGCCATAGGTTCAAAAGGCGGACAGGTGATCCGCTGCAAAACCACATTCAGGTCCCAGTCAGGCGCTGGCGGGCGCAGAGGTGGTTTAAGTAGAAGGAGACCTCGGAGAAACCTCGCTACGAGAGGGTCATTGGAGAGAGGTCTGCCGTCCACCGGCACATGATGTGCTGAAAGAGCACTGAGGTGAACTTTGACGGAGTTGGACTTAAGTCCCAGATTAGAGAGGTGGAGCAAGTACTGCAAGATCACCGACACCGGGCAGGAGAAGGGATCCTGAGACTGTTGGGTACACCAGACTGCAAAGCGACGCCATTTAAGGGCGTAGCATTTGCGGGTAGAAGGCCGTCGCGAAGCCAAGACGACCTCCTCCACCTCCGCCGGCAGGAGAAGGGGAGCAAGGACTACCCTCTCAGCAGCCAGGCCATGAGGTTGAGAGACCTGAGGTTGGGGTGCAGGAGGGACCCCTGATCCTGAGTGAGGAGATCCGGTTGCACCCCCAGAGGGATTGGATCCTCCACCGCCAGTTGCAGCAGGAGCGGAAACCACGGCTGCCTGGGCCAGCGAGGGGCCACCAGGATCATGAAGGCTTTGTCTCGGAGAACCTTGAAAAGAGTCCGAGAGACCAGCGGGATGGGAGGGAAAGCGTACAGAAGGCTCCCCGACCACGAGATCAGAAAGGCGTCAGCCGCCACCCGAAGGGGGTGTGGCCGACGAGAGCAGAAGCGAGGAAGCTGCCGGTTGTGAGGACTGGCAAAGAGATCCACCGTGGGGAGACCCCACTTGAGGAAGAGCTTCTGAACTACCAAGGGATCCAGACGCCACTCGTGCGGCTGGAGGACCCTGCTGAGTTTGTCTGCAAGGCAATTTTCTTGGCCCGGGAGATAAACTGCCTTGAGGAGAATGCCGTGACTGACGGCCCAAGAGCAGAGCCTCTGTGCCTCCCGGCAGAGGAGGAAGGAGCCCGTGCCCCCCTGCTTGTTCACGTAGAACATGGCAACTTGATTGTCCGTCTGGACAAGGACGGACTGTTGGGAAGTCAGGTGGGAGAAGGCCTTGAGAGCCAGGCGGATCGCCCTGAGCTCCAGGAAGTTGATCTGCTGAGCAGACTCCCACGTGGTCCAGAGGCCCTGAGTACGTGCCTCTTGGCAATGTGCTCCCCAGCCCAGGAGGGATGCATCGGTGGTCAGCACCCGGGTCGGCTGAGGTGACTGGAAAGGCATTCCGAATATCAGGTTCGGCTGCCGGAGCCACCACCGGAGAGACGAGACCAGCGGCTCGGAAACGCGCACTAGGTCTGCTAGGCCACCGTGGCTTGTCGCCACTGCTGGCGGAGACACCATTGAGCAGACCGCATATTCAGGCGGGCATTGGGGGTCACATGGACGGTGGAAGCCATATGGCCGAGCAGTCTCAGGAAGCGCCTGGCGGAGACCAGGGGCTGGCTGCGAAAGCGGTCGGCTAGGTCCATGAGCCGTTGAGCCCTGTCGAGCGGTAGGAATGCTCGCGCCTGAGGAGTGTGCAGCCTTGCGCCGATGAACTCGAGATCCTGTGAGGGGAGCAAAGTGGACTTTGCGAAGTTTATGACAAAGCCCAAGTGCTGCAGCAGAGTCACCGTGCGGCACGTGGCGTTGGTGACCTCCTGAGCGGACGCTGCTCTGATGAGCCAGTCGTCGAGGTACGGAAAGATATAGAGGCCGTGAAGCCGGAGATGGACCGCCACGACCGCGAGACATTTTGTGAAGACTCGCGGTGCGGAGGACAGGCCAAAGGGCAGTACTCGGTACTGGTAATGATTTCCTGCCACCACAAACCTTAGGTATTGGCGGTGGCTTGGGTGGATGAGGATGTGCGTGTAGGCATCCTTTAGATCCAAGGAGCATAGCCAATCTCCCTGCTGGAGGTAGGGCAGAAGGATTCCAAGGGTAAGCATTTTGAACTTCTCCCGCACAAGGAACTTGTTGAGGTTGCGCAAGTCCAGGATGGGTCTGAGGCCCCCTGTTCTCTTTGGTATCAGAAAATACCTTGAATAAAAGCCTTGACCTCTCAGGTGGTGTGGCACCGGTTCCACCGCCTGTTCCTGCAGAAGACCTGCTAACTCCTGAAGGAGCAACTCCCTGTGCAGAGGGGGGCGCGGAGGTTCTCCCGGAAAATAGGAGGGAGGGACCTGATGGAAGTGGAGAAGATAGCCTTCTCGCACGACCTGAAGCACCCAGGCATCTGCGGTGATGCTGGACCACCTGTGGGCGAAGTGAACCAGCCGGCCTCCGGTGCTGGGAGGAACCAGCGGGGGGGGAGAGGCTATGCTTAGCGAGTCAAAAGCCCCCACCCTGCTGAGCAGGGGCTGGTGGTGCAGGCTTGGGGGCTTGCTGCCTACGGGACCCGTTACCCCGTCCCTTGGCCTGCTGGCCCTGTTGGGGAGCTGCAGGGGCCTGATAATGGGGGTATTGTTTGTAGGCAGCCGCCTTCCTCGGGTAAAAGGACTTTTTCCCCGAGCCCTTCTTTTTCTGGGAAGGGGCGGAGGTCTTCCTAGAAAGCCTGGTCCGGGTGAGAGTCTCAGTCTCAATTTGCGCAGCCTTTTCCGCCATGGGCTTGCCAAAGAGGTTTTCGCCTCGGCAGGGGACATCGACCAACTTGTCCTGCACCCAGGGCTCAAGGTCTGACGACTGAAGCCAAGCCTGTCGGCGGGCACCGATGCCGGCTGCGGCCACTCGAGCCGAGGCTTCAAAGCCATCATAGGCTGCTCGGGACATGAACTTTGAGCATTCCCGAATGCCAGTGGACAAGGCTAGGAACCTCCGCAAGGGCTCCTCGGAGAGACCAGCGGAGAATCCGGCTAGCTCTTTAGCCAGATCCCGGAGATACATGCCCATGTATAGCTGGTAAGTCTGGACACGACATGCGAGCATAGAGCCCTGGAAGCACTTCTTGCCAAGGCCATCCAGGTTACGGGCCTCCCTGCCAGGAGGCACCGAGGAGTGCATCTTCTGGCTCTTAAGACGATGCATGGCCGATTCCACTACCATGGAATGGTGTGGCAGCTGTGCCTTTTGAAAGCCAGGGCTCTTGCGGACTCGATAGATAGAATCGACCCGCTTGCTCAGGACCGGCGAGGAGGCCGGACTCTCCCACATGCGGAAGAGTAGTCGTTCCAGCATAGGAGGAACCGGCACAGTAAAGTGTTCCCTCGCGGGAGAGTCATACTGGAGGGCGTCGAGCTCTTCGGCTCGAGGCTCCTCCTCGGGATCCGCAGGGAAGGCCAAAGCCTTGGCCATATCCCTAACGAAGTCCGAGAACCGGGCATCCTCCGGGGGGGACTGCTTCCGAGGCTCGGACTCCGGTGAGTCCGATGGGACACACCGAGTCCGGAAAGAATCAGGTGACTCTTCCTCCTCAGACTCCCAGACCGACTCCGACGAGGACTCGGTGGGGTCGGCCCGGGCAGGGTGCGGCGCCAGCCGCCCCGACGCCGAGGGAGTCGGCGTCGGCGACCTCGGTCCCGAACGGGAGGCCGAGGGCGACCTCGACCGAGGATCGACTCGAGTTCTCATCGACTCGAGGATCGGCTCGGTCTCCGGGGTCGACTTGGACGTCGACGTCCCGGCGGTCGGGGCAGCGACGCCAGCGAAGCCAGCGAGCAGTGCCCTCTGCTGGTCCATGAAGGCAGACAGTCTGCTCTCCAAGGCCGTCAACCTGAGTCCGAGCTCAGGTGACCCAGCAGCCCCCGACTCGGGCCCCGACGGCGTCGGGCCCGACGTCGGCTGTCGCGGAGGCGAGTCCAGAAGGACCACAGGACTTACCCGGGCAGGCATCTCCGACTCCAGGCGAGGTCGCTTCGGGACGTGTTCCTTCTCCAAGGACCCGGGGCGGCTGTCGGGGCTATGCGACCTGGCCCTCGCGGAACCAGGAGCGTCCACCGACGCCGCCCTCGCGGGTTTTTCCTTCCGACGATGGTCCCCGGAGGGAGAACCCCGGTCGGAGGAGCTCCGGCGACGGTCCGAGCTGGAGCCTTTCGACACGGAGGCCTCCGACGAGGTCCGGGTACGGCTGGGGTCAGCGAAGATTCTCTCACGCTGATGCCGCCGACTTCTCAACGCCTTTGAGGACAGTTTGCTGCAGGGCCCACAGATCAGTTCCTCATGATCCGGGCCCAGGCAGCGGAGGCAAAAGTCGTGTGTGTCGGTTAGTGACATATTTCGGTCACACCGACCACACCGCTTAAACCCACTGGCAGCCATCGGGGGAAAAAGGGCCCCTGCGAGGTCAAAGGACCGGGCTGCCAGGGAAAACGAAAACGAAAGCTGACTAAGTCAGAAAAACCGAAAAAAGTAAGAGGACTCGAGACCGGCGTCGCGAGTCCGGGCGGGAAAACGATCGGCGTCGAACCGAAAGAAAAGGATAAAATAAAGAAGAAAATCAACTTTTTCGCGGGGACAAGACGGGGACGTCTGTAGGGCTCCGCGGAAAAAAGAAGACTGGCTAAGATGGCACCCTCGGGCGGGAAGACGACCGCGCATGCGCGCTGCAATTCCCAAAGGCTTTCTTTGAAAGCTGGGGAAAATTGCTCCGCGAGGGCTCCGTCGGCGCCGACGTCACCCATTTATTTATTTATTTATTTATTTATTTAACAGTATTTCTAAACCGCCTTATCTTAATAATCAAGGTGGTATCACAGCAAGCAATCAGGTAAAGTGTGTGTGTTGTACATGCAGTGAGGATAAAACTTAGTTGTGTGAGGGATGTGTTGGGTGCTTGATTTGTTTGAGCTATATACAGGGTGGGCTATTTACAGTGGTGCTAGAATCATATTTTATATATATTCAGTTGTTTGGGAGGATTGGAGTGCTGTTATCCATTCTCTTAGGTTATGTGATGTGACCATAGTGCTCTATGAACAGCATGGTTTTCAGTTGTTTTCTGAAGTCTTTGAGGTCTGGAGTTGCCCTTAGATCGTCTGGTAGATTGTTCCATATTGTTGGAGCAGCCATGGAGAGAGCTCTGTCTGTTGTGTCCTTGCGTGTGTGCTTGTACTCATTTGGGGTGCTGACTCGGTTGCGTGTTTGACTTCTTCTGGGACGTGCGCTGGTTTCCGGTTGTATGAGCAGGTGGAGGCTGTTGGCTGATGTGTGTTCTTTTATCTTAAATAGGTTTATGATAGTCTTGTATCTGATGCGAGCAATGATTGGGAGCCAGTGTAAGTCCTTTAGTGTAGGTGTGATGTGCTCCTGCCTTGCGGCTCCGGATATGATTCGAGCTGCAGTGTTTTGTGCCAGCTGTAGTGGTTTGAGAGCTTGTTTTGGTAGTCCGAGGTATATCGGATTGCAGAAGTCCAGTATTGGGGTTATCAGTGCTTGACAGACTGTACGGAAGTGTTCTGGAGCGAGGAGTGGTTTCAGTCTCCTGATGATTCGCATCCTGTAATATGCTTTTTGGATTGTTTTGTCTATGTGTGGTTTGAGGTTGAGTTTACTGTCCAGAGTAACCCCAAGGTATCTCACCTCCGATCTTATCGGTATCGTGGTGCTTTGTATCTTTATGTTTGGTGGGTGTGTGAAGCTTTGGTTTCGAGTGATGATTAAAGCTTCAGTCTTGTTGTAGTTTATAGCTAGATTGTTGTTTTGGCACCACTTCGCCATTTGGGTAAGGCAGTCTGCTATCTTAGAGAAGTCCGGGTTTTCGATTGATATCGGGGAGTATACCATTATATCGTCTGCGTATATTGTGTATTGGATGTTATTCTCTTTCATAATGTTGCATATTGGTTGGATGTAGATGTTAAAAAGGAGTGCTGAGAGTGCGGATCCTTGTGAGGACTGACTTCCTGCTTGGTCCTGGAGAACCTAGCCTCTTCTTACAGTCATTACACTAGGAACCTAGCCTCTTCTTACAGTCATTACACTAGGAACCTAGCCTTTTCTTACAGACATTAAGCTAGGAACCTAGCCTCTTCTTACAGATATTACACCAGGAACCTAGTCTTTTCTTACAGACATTACACCAAAAACCTTGCCTTTTCTTACAGACATTACACCAGGAACCTAGCCTCTTCTTACAGACATTACACCAAAAACCTAACCTCTTCTTACAGTCATTACGCCAGGAACCTAGCCTCTTCTTACAGTCATTATGCCAGGAACCTAGCCTCTTCTTACAGTCATTACACTAGGAACCTAGCCTCTTCTTACAGTCATTACGCCAGGAACCTAGCCTCTTCATACAGTCATTAGGCTAGGAACCTAGCCTCTTCTTACAGTCATTACGCTAGGAACCTAGCCTTTTCTTACAGACATTACACTAGGAACCTAGCCTCTTCTTACAGTCATTATGCCAGGAACCTAGCCTCTTCTTACAGTCATTACACTAGGAACCTAGCCTCTTCTTACAGTCATTACGCCAGGAACCTAGCCTCTTCTTACGGTCATTACGCCAGGAACCTAGCCTCTTCTTACAGTCATTAGGCAGGGAACCTAGCCTCTTCTTACAGTATTACGCCAGGAACCTAGCCTCTTCTTACAGTCATTAGGCTAGGAACCTAGCCTTTTCTTACAGTCATTACACTAGGAACCTAGCCTTTTCTTACAGACATTAAGCTAGGAACCTAGCCTCTTCTTACAGATATTACACCAGGAACCTAGTCTTTTCTTACAGACATTACACCAAAAACCTTGCCTTTTCTTACAGACATTACACCAGGAACCTAGCCTCTTCTTACAGACATTACACCAAAACCCTAACCTCTTCTTACAGTCATTACACCGGGAACCTAGCCTCTTCTTACAGACATTACACCAGGAACCTAGCCTTTTCTTACAGTCATTACACTAGGAACCTACCCTCTTCTTACAGTCATTACAATAGTAACCTAGCCTCTTCTTACAGTCATTACACTAGGAACCTAGCCTCTTCTTACAGACATTACACCAGGAACCTAGCCTTTTCTTACAGTCATTACACTAGGAACCTACCCTTTTCTAAAAGACATTACACTAAGAACCTAGCCTTTTCTTACAGACATTACACTAGGAACCTAGCCTTTTCTTAGTCATTACACTAGGAAGCTAGCCTTTTCTTACAGACATTACACTAGGAAGCTAGCCTTTTCTTACAGTCATTACACTAGGAACCTAGCCTTTTCTTACAGACATTACAATAGGAACCTAGCCTCTTCTTACAGTCATTACACTAGGAACCTAGCCTCTTCTTACAGTCATTACACTAGGAACCTAGCCCCTTCTTATAGACATTACACTAGGAACCTAGCCTCTTCTTACAGACATCATAGTTACTCACCTGTAACAGTTGTTCTCCGGGAACAGCAGGAATTTAGTCCTCACATATGGGTATCATCGGTACCGACGGAGTCTGCGTGGGAATGCTCCTCAGCGTCCAATTAGGAAGCTTTTCGGAGCATCCCACAGCGCCTGCGTGCTGCCTTCCCGCCTTTCCCAACTGCCTCTCTCCAGTTGAGTTTAAAGCTGAAACAAAAAGAGAGAGAGAGGGAAAGAGAAAGAGATAGATAGAGAGATACAACTCCTAGGGGAGGTGGGTAGGTTGTGAGGACTAAATTCCTGCTGTTCCCGGAGATCACCTGTTACAGGTGAGTAACTATGCTATCTCCAGCAACAAGCAGGAATGCAGTCCTCACATATGGGGACTCCCTAGCTTTAGATGCCAGGGAGAGACCCCAGAAGTTGTGTGCCCCTGTGAAAGGGCTCCACTTCTCCCCATGGATCTCTGGCATCCAACCAGGGATGGTGGGTAGGAGTTGATTAGGTATGCAACAGGTGTTGGAGAACAGCCTGACCAAACAAGGCATCCCGGCGGGAGTCCTTGTCCAAACAGTAATGGGCTGTGAAGGTATGAACCGAGGCCTAGGTGGCTGCTCGACAGATGTCGTTGATAGATACAGAGTGCAGATGAGCCATTGAAGCTGCCATGGCTCTCACATTGTGAGCTGTGACATGGCCCTCCAGAGGAAGATTCTTACTCTGATAGGCAAAGGAAATACACTGAGCAATCCAGTTAGGCAGTGTTCTCTTGGAGACTGGAAGTCCCAAATGAGAAGGATCAAAAGCAACAAAAAGTTGAGAAGACTTTCTATGTTGCTGTGTTCTTTGTAAGTAAAAAGCTAAAGCTCTTTTACAGTCCAAAGTATGAATATTTCTTTCTGCATTAGGTGCATGAGGCCTTGGAAAAAAAACACAGGCAGGTAGACCGCCTGGTTTAGATGAAAAGGCGAGACCACTTTTGGCATAAAGTGTGGAAGAGTCCTAAGGACTACCTTGTCATGATGGAACCTTGTATAAGGTGGATCAGCTACTAGTGCCTGCAACTCACTGATGCGACATGCTGATGAGACTGCAATGAGAAAGATAACTTTCCAAGAAAGAAATTTCAATGAGGTAGTAGCTAAGGGTTCGAAAGGTGGCTTCATAAGCTGACCAAGAACCAGGTTTAAGTCCCATGCCACAGGTGGTGGCTTAATGGGAGGCTTAGTTAGAAGAAGGCCTCTCATAAATCTTGCTACAAGAGGATGGGAGGAAATAGGCTGTCCATTTAGAGGCCTGAAAGAAGCTGCAATAGCACTCAAATGGACTCTTACTGAGTTAGTCTTAAGTCCTGCATTGGATAAATGAAGGAGATACTCCAGTAATGAGATTGATATGTAGATGAGTCTCCTGTGGAGTCCAGGTACCTTGGGTGGAGAGGTCTTGCAGATAAGCTCCCCAAACCATTGGTGAAACATCTGTTGTGAGAGTTGCCTGGGGTAAGGGTTGTGGAAAAGGGGACCCCAGCAACAGGTTCTGAGTGGACCGCCACCATTGGAGGGACAAAATAAGGCGATTTGTGTTTGCTATTTTGTCTGACAGGCACCCTGATGCCTGGGTCCACTGAGTGGATAAAGTCCACTGGGCTGCTCTCATATGGAGGCGAGCATAAGGAACCACATGCACGATAGATGCCATGTGGCCTAGTAGTTGTAGCATTTCTCGGGCAGTGAGATAAGGCCTCAGCACTGCTTGAGAAGCTAACTGCACCATGCGAAGGCAACAGGCCTGGGGAAGATAGGCCATTGCTTTTCTGGTATCCAGCAAAGCTCCTATGAACTCTAGAGACTGAGTGGGAGTTAGACTGGATTTTGGGATGTTTATGACAAGACCCAAATACTGAAGGACACGCATTGTGCAAGATAGAGAAGTCCTGGCCTCTGACTCTGATGGGGATTGAATGAGCCAGTCGTCTAAGTAAGGGAAGACGAATATCCCTAGAGTGCGGAGAAATGCTGCTATTACAGCCATGCATTTCGTGAACACTCTTGGTGCTGAGGCCAGGCCAAAAGGAAGCACCCTGTATTGGTAGTGCTTTCCTTGAAAAAGGAACCGAAGGAACTTTCTGTGAGTTGGATGGATGAGAACATGGGTGTACGCATCCTTGAGATCTAGAGAACAAAGCCAATCCTGACTCTGAAGGTATGGCAGCAGAGTTCCTAGAGAAATCATCTTGAATTTCTCCTTGAACAGTCATTTGTTCAGTTCTCTGAGGTCCAAAATAGGTCTGTATCCCTCTGTTTTCTTTGGGATAAGGAAATAGGGGGAGTAAAACCCTGTACCCTGTTGATGAATGGGTACTTCTTCTATTGCCCCTTGGGAAAGAAGCATAGTGACCTCTTGATAACAGGTTGATGAGAGAAGTCTGAGAATTGAACTGTTTTACCACTGTGGGAGGGGGCATGCACAGAAAGTGCAGTTTGTAGCCCTCTCTTATAATGGAGAGTCTCCAATGCTCTGCTGTTATCTGCTCCCACCTGGGGGCAAAGTGACATAACTTTCCTGGAATGGTGGAAGGCTCTGGTCCGTTGAGGGCCAGGAAGGCTAAGTTCTCTAGATGAAAGTCAAAGGCCTTATGGAGGCTGAGACTGCTGAGACAGTTGAGGCTTAGCAGTCTTTGCTTTCCTTTGTTTACGTGGTTGCTGACTTTTCCGGGCAGGCTGACCTGCAGAACGTCCCTGCTGGGAATAAGAGGGATAAAACCTCTTCTTTTTTGAGAAGAAAGGCTTTTTGAAAGATTTCTTTCTCGCAGGATCAGCTGTGGCTTTGGATAGCTTATCCAAATTGGAGTTGTCAGCATCTAATTCATTGGCTTTTTCTTGCCAATTTTTGCCAAACAGATTCTCACCTGTACAAGGGATATTGCCGTTTGTCCTGCACCCAGAGCTCCAAATCAGATGCCTGGAGCCAGGCAATTCTACGTGCACCTATGGCAATGGCAGAGGTTCTGCTTATACACTCAAAACAGTCGAAAGCTGCACGGTTGACAAACTTAGAAACATCCTGGGCATGTTTGACCAGTGTGAGAAAGTCCTGCCTTCTATCCTCAGGGAGAAGAGGGCTCAAAACCTCTAAATCACCTGTGACTTCTTTAAGGAACATTCCCATATATAAAATATAGGAACTGATCCTGGCAGAAAGCATGGAAGCCTGGAAAGTACGACGTCCAAAGGCATCCAAAGTTCTAAACTCACGTCCTGGAGGATTAGAGGCATGCCTCTTTGCACTCCTGATCCTTCTCATAGCTGATTCCACTACAAAAGAGTGGTGAGGAAGCTGAGTTTTCTGGAATCCAGGACAAGGAGGGACTCGATACATGGTATCCAGTCTGCGAGAGTGAGGAGAGGTGGTGAGAGGTGTCTCCCACATTCTCAACATGAGATCAGGTAAAATCTCATGGATAGGCAAGGTAGCTGCCTCCTTAGGAGCTTTGGGATATTGTAAAATCTCCAACTCCTTAGCTCTGGGCTCTGTTTCAGGAGTCACAGTAATGGACAAACCACGAGCCACTTCCCTGATAAAGTCCTGAAAGGAAATATCTTCTGGAGGAGACATCCTACGTTTAGGAGAGGAAGGCTCCTCCGGGAGAAGTATTCCAGTACTGACAGAGCTGTCAGAATCCTCAGAGTCCTCTGAGGATTCGAAGTACCTTCTGTCCGGATGCTCTTGAACAGCCCAATACCCGTACCGACCAAAGTCAGTACTGGGGGGAATCGGTACCGGAAGGCATCGCGTGACTGGGTGCCGGCAAAGCCGACACCGATGTCGATGTCGATGCTATCGGTACCGGTGCCGATACCGGTTGAACTGTCTGATGCGGTTCCGAGGGCGTCAATGCCTCAAGGAGAGCCGCCATACTGTGTTCAATAGCCAGGAACCTCTGGTCTATCAACGCTGCCGATGCCTGGGTATCGGTACCGGACGCAGCTGGTACCCCAGAGCATGGCACCAGTAGTTCTGCCGAGATCGAGGCCTCAAGAACGTCCTGGAGCCCCGATAATGCTTTGGAAGACGAAGCCTCCCGCCGGGGCAATTTTGCCGGTACAGAACCCTCAAGGGCAACGCCAGAGGCATCTCGATGCTTAGAAGGAGATCTACCCTTTGAGGACTGGCTAGACTTATGTTTAGTTACCTGAGATCCATGGGAGGAAGACGAAGCCCTGGAAGACGTCGATGCCACCGAAGCTGCATCGGAGGGAAAAAGGGCACTGAGCTTGGCAGCTCGGTTTTGTCGACCTCTCTTAGACTTCATGGCACAAGCCATACACTCGGAGATGGAGTGGTCAGGACCTAAACATTTAAGACACCACTCATGGGTGTCGGTGACGGAGATGGTACCGCCACACTTGGTGCACTTTTTAAAACCCGAGGCAGGTTTCTCGATGATGGAGGAAATTTTGGGCCTAAGAAAAGAAAAGTTTGGAAAAAAAGAATATTATTTATTTTGTTTTTAAAAAGAAAGAAAGAAGAACCGTCAGTACCGGTAAAGCGTCGAGAAAGGCAGACGCAACCACAAAAAGAATAATAAGGGAAAAGATTTTCTGCGGTTACAGGAACACGACCTGCTGGCTCCGCGGAAAACGAAGAACTGGAGAGAGGCAGTTGGGAAAGGCGGGAAGGCAGCACGCAGGCACTGTGGGATGCTCCCAAAAGCTTCCTAATTGGACGCTGGGGAGGGTTCCCGCGCAGCCTCCGTCGGTACCGACGATACCCATATGTGAGGACTACATTCCTGCTTGTTCCTGGAGATATTACATAGTAACATAGTAAATGACGGCAGATAAAGACCAGCATGGTCCATCTAGTCTGCCCAGCATGATGGCAAGAGTAGGTGCACCTGCCGCTCCGTGCACGCCACCCCTCCCCACGTCCCTGTTTAGGGGTGAACCCACCACTCCATGCAGGACACCCTTATTTGTTGAGAAATTAGATGGTTCAGTTTATTTTGATTTTATCCTGTTGCTGTGAAGGGATCCACTGTGACTGTCCCATGCCATTTTGAATTACGTCACCGTGTTTGCCCCCACCACTTCCATCGGGAGGGCATTCCAAGCATCCACCACCCTTTCCATGAAAATGTATTTCCTGACATTGCCTTTCAATTTACCACCTTGCAGCTTCCTGTTGTGCCCTCTAGTTTTACAGCTTCCCCGTCTTTGGAAGAGGTTTGTTTGTTCATTATATCCCTTACACCAGGAACCTAGCCTTTTCTTACAGTCATTACACTAGGAACCTAGCCTCTTCTTAAAGTTATTATACTAGGAACCTAGCCTTTTCTTACAGACATTCCACTAGGAACCTAGCCTCTTCTTACAGACATTACACTAGGAACCTAGCCTCTTCTTAAAGTTACTACACTAGGAACCTAGCCTCTTCTTACGGTCATTACACTAGGAACCTAGCCTTTTCTTACAGTCATTACACTAAGAACCAAGCCTCTTCTTACAGACATTACACTAGGAACCTAGCCTTTTCTTACAGTCATTACACTAGGAACCTAGCCTTTTCTTACAGTCATTACACTAGGAACCTAGCCTTTTCTTACAGTCATTACACTAAGAACCAAGCCTCTTCTTACAGACATTACACTAGGAACCAAGCCTCTTCTTACAGACATTACACTAGGAACCTAGCCTCTTCTTAAAGTTATTACACTAGGAACCTAGCCTCTTCTTACAGACATTACACTAGGAACCTAGCCTCTTCTTAAAGTTATTACACTAGGAACCTAGCCTCTTCTTACAGTCATTACACTAGGAACCTAGCCTCTTCTTACAGTCATTACACTAGGAACCTAGCCTCTTCTTACAGACATTACACTAGGAACCTAGCCTTTTCTTACAGACATTACACTAGGAACCTAGCCTCTTCTTACAGACATTACACTAGGAACCTAGCCTCTTCTTACAGACATTACACTAGGAACCTAGCCTTTTCTTACAGTCATTACACTAGGAACCTAGCCTTTTCTTTCACTAGCCCTTGATTGTGGGATTATCCTTCTAGAGAAGTTCAACTCTCTTAGGAAAGCCATTAAGATCTGGCTGTTTCAAGAAGCCTTTTGAATAAATGATCCAGCAGGGTCAAGTTCTGGTTTAATGGCAGGGTAGAAACTGGCCGGTTTTCAAATGGCCAGGTCAGCTGCTGACAGAATTTAAACCGGCCATCCACAAGCCTTTTTTTTTTTTTTTTAGAGAACCCTGCTTTTGCTTGGGTTTGTTAAAATGTCCTTTTTTAAGCTGCCATTGCCTCTCTCACCATCGGTGGCAGTGGCAGTTTAAAAAGGGAAATTTTAAAAACCTAAGCAAAAGCTTGGGGTCCTGATTCCAGTGCACTTGTCTCTGCCGGTTCCACCCCTTCTGATGAATATTTCCACATCAAAAGCGGGTGGGACTGGCAGAGACAAGCAAGCTGGAATTGGGACCCCAAGCTTTTGCTTATGGCAGAAGTTTGGGGTATGGGAGAGTGCAGAGCAGCCATGTTGGGCATCGGCAGGGGAGGAAGGCCAGAGGTGGAGGGGTATATGCTGGACACATGGAGCAGAGGGACAGATGTTTGATAAGGGGGGGGGGGCGCAGGGTGACAGATGCTGGATAAGGGGAGGCAAGGAGAGAGATACTGGACATCGGGGCCAGAGGAAAGATGCTGGATGTGAGGTGGGACAAGGGGAAAGATATTGGCCAGGGGTGAAGAAGGGCTGATGATGGCTGCGGGAGGGAGGGGGGGCAGCGGGTTGAAGGTTGCTAGAGGAAGGATGGAGAAGAGATGCTAGACATAGGGGGGGTACGGGATAAAGGGCATATGGTGCGGGGACATAGAAGTAAAGGATAGATACTGGGCATAATGAGGGGCATAGGGGAGAAGGGGTGCATGGAGAGCATGGAGGGCAGATGCTGGGCATGGAGGAATGGGGTAAAAGGGAAGATGGGGGATATAGGGGAAAAGGGCAGATACTGGGCATGATGGGGGGAGCATAGGGGAGAAAGGGCAGATGTTGGGCATGGAGGCGATAGGGTGAAAGGGCAGATGCAGGACATGGGGGGAGATGGGGAGAAAAAGTAGATGTTGGGCAAGGGGGGAAATAGGAGAGAAAGAGCAAATGGTAGACATGGGGGCATAGAAAGAAGATGCTGGGCAAGGGGGGAAAAGGGGTGAAAGTGCAGATGCTGGACAAGGAGGTGCTGGAAAGGGGCACACTGAGGAGAGATGCTGGAAATGGGGAGGGGATAGGGACACAGAGGGGAAATTCTGGACAGGGGAAAGACAGGGCCATAGAAGAGAAGTGCTAGACATGGGGGGAGAAGGATAGGAACAGGAAAAGAGAGGAGATGATGGACATGGGGAAGATAGGGATAGGGACACAGAAGAAAGGTGTTGGGTATAGGGTGAGAAGGAGGCAAGTTCGTTAAAGACTGGGAAATAAGAGGCTGGGGAAAGAGAGAGAGGGTATGGGAGGGTTAGAGTGAGGAAAAGATGGAAAGCTGCAGCTAAATACAGTAAAAAAACAAAGTAAAATTGAGAAGTGACTGGTCAGGAGAAGTGAAATTTGGATAGAGAAGCAAAAAAAATTAATTATCGAGGGAAATGGAAAAGAAGAAATCGGTGTTACAGACTGACCTAAGGGAGGAAGTAAAGGCAGGAGGAGAGAGAGGCTCAGCATTATCTGCATTACTGTTTAACATTTACCTCCAGCCCATCTGCTCCATATTCAAAAAAATTCAAAATAAACTTTCATATTTATGCAGACGACATAATGTTATACCTCTCGATTAACACATCAAATCTTCCAAATCAACATCTTACTACTGTTTTCTTGAAATAATCGAATGGCTAGAAAAACATAACCTAAAGATCAACTTTGCTAAAACTGAAGCTATGTAGAAATCAGAGCTTCTCTCCCCCAACAACCATCAGATTACAAAATATATGCATAACAGTCAAAAATGAGATAAAATACCTCAGCACAATCATTGACCGCACCCTCAACATGGCATCACACATCAACGAAACAACCAAAAAAATATATTATAAGCTCAGAATGCTAAAACAACTCCGCCCACTACTTCACCACAATGATTTCAAATCCATCATTCACTCAATCATAACCCCCCCCCCCCCACACACACACACTTTGACTATGCCAACACAATCCTCCAGGGTACCATAAAACAGGTCCTAAAACAACGTCAACTTGCACAAAATGTTACTGCACGGATCTCAATGCGAATCAACCCAACAGAACACATTACCCCTATCCTGTACAACCTACATTGGCTCCCCATCCAGAGCCGCATAAACTATAAAATAATCGTCACAACGTTTAAATTAATCAACGATATTGCCCCATCTTTCCTATCCACCTTTATCATAAAAGAAGAGCACAGTCGATCACAACACAATCAAAACAAAAATAAACTCAAAATACCTAATGATTTCAGAAAATCAAAAAAGGTGACCAACAACAAAGCGTTTTCCCACACTGCCCCCATACTATGGAACGCCCTCCCTGTCAACATACGAGAAATTAACAATCTCATCACTTTCAAAAAAAAGCTTAAAACCCATCTATTCGCCTTTCATAATGGCACCCTACCAGACTACAACAGCTCAAGCCCTACCCTTCCCACCCAATAAAAACACTACTTTCCCCCCCTTTATCTACAATGCCTTTAAAATGTATATACAGTAGTGGCCAAAGAATTAAGGCAGGTATCTTTTTCTACAATTTATTGTTAAATAATGTACTGTGGAGATGTCACACGTGCTTACTTATTTAATCAGCATGGCGATTAGTCACGCCATGCGTCTGGCATCCATTTTAGTTTACTTACACTCTGTAGTAGGTTTCTTGGATGAAGTTTTGAATTTTTACAACTAGGAAAAGATTGAAAGTTACATGTAAAATATACAATCAAGATGGGTAGAAAGTGTGATATTAATGACTTTGTAAAGGGACAAGTTGTCGCACTCCATGCTGAAGGATATTCGCAATGTGCTATTGCAAAACATTTGCATATATCAAGGTGTGCAGTTCAGAATGTTCTGAAATCAGGTGGCCGTACACATCATTCGAAATGTGGGCAGAGACGGATAACTACTGGACGAGATGACCGATTCCTCAAAAGCATTATTACATCTAGTCCACATACTTCATCTCAACATGTGACTCAGTTAGCTAATGATCGAGGAATAAAGATAAGTGCCAGATCTGTCTGACGACGGCTTGTGGATGAATTCAAACTCGTGGCCAGAAGACCTGCCAAAAAGCCTATGATGACCAGGAAACAAATTGCTGCCTGTGTACAGTTTTGTAGCAAGATAAAAGACAAATCTGCTGAATGGTGGGAGAGGGTAATGTTCACAGATGAAAGTACATTTCAACAAGTACGTGGGAGTGGTTACAGCTACATTCGTCAACCAGCAGGAGAGAGACTAAATCCGAAGTACACGATCAAGACTGTTAAACACCCACCATCGGTCATGGTATGGGGTGGAATCTCGGCAAATGGACGATGTGGCCTGCACATTTTTGAGAAAGGTGAAAGAGTAAATGTTGCAAAATACATATCCATGATGAATAGTAAAGTTAAAATACACATGAATGTTTCTGGCACAACTATATTTCAGCAGGACTCGGCACCGTGCCACACTGCAAAAACAGTCAAAAAATGGTTTGTGGACAACAAGATCGAACTGCTACCAAGTTGGCCATCAAACTCTCCGTATCTCAATGTAATTGAAAACTGTTGGAATCTTATGAAGAAAAAGGTGGCAGCACATCGTCCAACTTCAGAAGCAGATTTAAAGGACATAATCAAGCATGTATGGGTCAACGAAATCACTCCGGCATACTGTAAAACACTAGTTAACATATGCCTACAAGAATCCAGGCTGTGCTGAAAAATCATGGACACCCTATCAAATATTGACACATATATTGTTTCCTGAATAAAACTTTGAAAATGACATATATCTTTGGTTCTTAAAGCTTTTGACCATGAAAGTGAGAATAACACGTACTTTTCTAATAAAATACTGATATTTTGGAGTCTGCCTTAATTTTTTGGCCACTACCGTAGTTCCATATTAATAAAACTCTGTTTCACCAATGTTTATGTATGTAGTTAAAAATGTTCTATGTAATGGAATATGCAGATGTTTTGTACTTTCCAAATTGTTGTTATATGTAAACCGCTTTTGATCGCCTGGAAAAAAGCGGTATAAAAATGTTAAATTAGTAAGTAAAAATAAATAAATAAATAAAAGGTATGGCAAATTAATAAGGAGAACAGGAATAGGAGGTAAGAGAAGACAGACAAAAACAGACACCAGAGACTGGGCACAAAAACAACTTAAAAAAATAAAATTCTTGGACATCAAAAGGTAGAAAAAAGAATTATATTTTATATTTAGAAATTGGATTATGTCAGTTTTTTGAATGTACATCTGCCAGGACTAGTTTTAGACATGGCTGGCCCAGCCCAGGCAAAAATTTGGAAGGGATCCTAAATTTTACAAGCAAGCTGTTCCTTCTTCAGATTCAGAATGGTTTGGGGGCCTTATCTGTCTTGGGGGTCTAGAGCAATTGCCCTATTTACATTCCTCCTAACACCAGTCTTGGCATCTGCTTTTTTTTTGTACAGTACAGGGGGAATGCATCTCTTTCTGTTTCTCTGCTATTGCATTGCATTACATTGCCTGCAGCCTTTTTGTACTGGCTTTTTGAAGTTCCATTTTCACTTTTATGTACATATTTATATTTTCACTTTTTGGTAATTTATTTGATATTTGGTGAAGGTCCATCTGTGTTATTCATGTGCGACTAAGGCTGGGTATTCCATAAGAACATAAGACATGCCATACTGGGACAGACCGAGGTCCATCAAGCCCAGTATCCTGTTTCCAACAGTGGCCAATCTAGGTTATACGTACCTAGCAATATCCCCAAAAGACACAGGTTCCACAATGCTTGTACTGGGTCAAGCAATGATATCCTGGGTCCCTTTTTAATAGTGGTTTATGGACCTTTCCTCCAGGAACTTGTCCAAACCTTTTTTAAACCCAGCCATACTAACAGCCCTTACTACATCCTCCAGTAACAGATTCCAGAGTTTGATTACACGTTGAGTGAAAAAATATTTTCTCTTATTTGTCTTAAATAGTTTACCCTGTAGCTTCATTACATGTCCCCTAGTCTTTCTATACTCTGATAGCGTAAACAATTGATCCACGTTTATCCGTTCCACTCCATTCATTAATTTATAGACCTCTATCATATCTCCCCTCAGCCGTCTCTTCTCCAGGCTAAAGAGCCCTAACCTTCTTAGCCTCTCTTCATAGGAGTAGCCTTCCATCCCCTTCACCAATTTGGTGGCTCTTCTCTGTACTTTTTCTAATAACGCTATGTCCTTTTTAAGATACGGTGAACAGAATTGCACACAATATTCAAGTTGCGGTCGTACCATGGAGCGATACAGAGGCATTATAATATCCTTTGTTTTGTTCTCCATCCCTTTCCTTATGATACCTAGCATTCTATTTGCTTTCTTGGCCGCCGCTGCACACTGGGCGGAGGGTTTTAACATGTTATCCACAATGACTCCTAAATCTTTTTCCTGGGTGGTGGTTTCTAATGTGGAGCCTTGCATCGTGTAACTATAGTGTGGGTTGTTCTTTCCTAGGTGCATAACTTTGCACTTGTCCACATTAAATTTCATCTGCCATTTGGATGCCCAGTCTTCCAATTTATCCAGATCCTCCTGCAGTTTTCCACAATCCTCTTGGGTTTTAACAACTTTAAACAGTTTTGTGTCATCTGCAAATTTGATAACCTCACTAGTTATTCCCTTTTCCAGGTCATTTATGAATATGTCAAAAAGCAGCGGACCCAGTACAGATCCCTGGGGTACTCCACTATTCACCTTTTTCCATTGGGAATATTGGCCATTTAGCCCTACCCTCTGCTTTCTATCTTTTAACCAGTTCCCGATCCACAATAGTACACTGCCTCCTATCCCATGACTTTTTAGCTTCGCCAAAAGTCTCTGATGGGGGACTTTGTCAAAAGCTTTCTGAAAGTCCAGATACACTATATCAACCGACCCACCTTTGTCTACCTGTTTATGCACACCTTCAAAAAAACATATCAGATAAGTAAGACAAGATCTTCCTTGTCTAAAGCCATGTTGGCTGTCTCCCATTAGGCCATGACTATCTACATGCTGTGTAATTTTGTTCTTTATGATGGTTTCTACCATTTTCCCTGGTACTGACGTCAGGCTCACTGGTCTGTAATTTCCTGGGTCACCCCTGGAACCCTTTTTAAAAATTGGTGTTACGTTGGCGACCCTCCAATCTTCAGGTATTACAGATGATTTTAATGAAAGTTCACAGATTACCAACAGCAGGTCTGCAATCTCATATTTCAGTTCTTTCAACACTCTGGGATGTATACCATCCGGTCCAGGTGATTTGCTACTATTCCGTTTATCAAATAGTTGTAATATATCTTCCCGGTGTAGCGATATTTCTCTCAATTCCTCTGCAGTATCACCTTTAAATACCACTTCAGTCTTGGGTAACATCCCTACATCTTCCTCAGTAAAGACCGAAGCAAAGAATTCATTCAGTCTCTCTGCTATAGCCTTGTTTCCTCTTACTGCCCCTTTTACCCCTCTATCATCTAATGGTCCAATTGACTCTCTCACAGGCCTTTTGCTACGAATGTACTTGAAAAAGTCTTTATTTCGTGTTTTTGCTTCCGTAGCAAGTTTCTTCTCAAATTCCCGCTTTGCCTGCCTTATCAATGCTTTGCATTTAACTTGCCAGTGCTTGTGCTGTTTCCAGTTTTCATCATTTGGCTCTTTTTTCCATTTCCTGAAGGTTGCTTTTTTGGCAGCAACAGCCTCTCTGACCTCACCTTTAAACCATGCTGGCAGTTTTTTGGACTTTCTTCCACTTTTCTTAATGCGTGGAATACAGCTGGTCTGGGCTTCGAGGATAGTATTTTTAAATAACACCCAAGCTTGCTGTAAGTCTTTAACCTTTGGAACCGCTCCTTTTAGTTTTTTCCTAACTATATTCCTCATTCTATCATAGTCTCCCTTTTGAAGGTTAAAAGGTAGTACTGTGGATGCCTTTACTATCTGTCCTCCACTAATTAAATCAAACATGATCATACTATGATCACTATTGCCAAGTGGTCCCAACACCCTTATTTCTTGCACCAGATCTGGCGTTCCACTAAGGATTAGGTCCAGTATGGCTTCCCCTCTGGTCGGTTCATGAACCAGCTGCTCCAAGAAGCAGTCATTTATTCCATCTAGAAACTTTATCTCTTTAGCTTGTCCTGCTGTGACACTGACCCAGTCAATACCGGGGTAATTGAAATCACCCATTATTACTACTCTGTTGTGACTTTTGTTAGCTTCCTTGATTTCTTTGAGCATTTCATCATCCATTTGTTCATTCTGGCCAGGTGGTCGATAGTATACTCCCACTGCCATCACCTTCCCCTTCATAAATGGAATTTCAATCCATAGAGATTCTACAGCAAATTTTGTTCCCTGCAAAACTTTAATCCTTTCTGACTCAATGCCCTCTCTAACATAGAGCGCAACCCCTCCACCAATTTGATCAGCTCTATCATTACGATATAGTTTGTATCCAGGTATCACAGTGTCCCACTGGTTATCCTCCTTCCACCATGTCTCTGAGAGTGCAATCATATCTAACCTCTCATTTAGTGCTATATATTCTAACTCTCCCATCTTATTGTTTAGACTTCTAGCATTGGCATACAAGCATTTTAGAGACTGTATTTTATTCATATTAATCTGGCTATTGGTAGGCAGGGTAATTTGGAATCTTTATGCTCTGTCTGCTCCTTACTCAAGGGCATTTGGGCTACTATACTCCCTTTTGGAACCTCACTGCTTTTGGTAGTATCCTTCAAGGGTACCTTCGTCTGAACCATGCACTCCTGGGTGACTGTCGGCTTTCCCCTATTTTCTAGTTTAAAAGCTTCTCTATCTCTTTTTTAAAGGTTAATGTCAGCAGTCTGGTCCCATCCTGATTAAGGTGAAGCCTATCCCTTCGGAAGAGCCCCCCCTTTCCCCAGAATGTTCCCCAGTTCCTAACAAATCCAAAACCCTCATCCTTGCACCATTGTCTCATCCACGCATTGAGACTCCGGAGCTCTGCCTGTCTTTTGGGTCCTGCACGTGGAACAGGAAGCATTTCGGAGAACGCTATCCTGGAAGTTCTGGATTTCAACTTCCTACCTAAAAGCTTAAATTTAGCCTCCAGAACTTCCCTACCACATTTTCCTATGTCATTGGTACCAACATGTACCAAGACAGCAGACTCCTCCCCAGCACTATCTATGATCCTATCTAGGTGGTGCGTGAGGTCCGCTACCTTCGCACCAGGCAGGCATGTTACCAGGCGATCCTCACGTCCACCAGCCACCCAGCTATCTACATTCCTAATGATTGAATCACCAACTATAACAGCTGCCCTGACCCTCCCCTCATGGGGACATGGCCCTGGAGAAACGTCCTCGGTGCGAGAGGGTTTTACATCACCTGGAGGACAGGTCCTAGTTACAGGATCACTTCCTGCCACACCAGGGTGATGCTCTCCCGTCACGTGACCTCTCTCCTCCATGACAACAGGGATGCTGCCAGACTGGAGGTAGGACTTCAGGACTATATCCCTGTAGGTCTCGTCCATGTACTTCTCTGTCTTTCTTATGTCTTCCAGGTCTGCTACTCTAGCCTCTAGAGAACGGACTCGTTCCCTGAGAGCAAAGAGTTCTTTGCACTTAGTGCATACGTAAGACCTCTCACCAACTGGGAGAAAATCATACATGTGACACTCAATGCAAAAGACCGGAGAACCCCCATCTCGTTGCTGGACTTCTGTCTGCATCTTAGTTTAAAGCTTGTGTTTAGGTCTTTTAAATTCTGTATATAATAAGGATTGGTGTAGATGCTTGTACCAATAAAAGTGTATCTAATACCCCTAATACACCTTGTGTACCTGAAGCTTAAGTAATTAATCTCAGGTCCTCTGTGTATGACTGATTGGGATAACGAGATGCACCTGAGAGCAGCCCCTTTCCTCTAAGATGTGCAAGTACCTATAAAACTACAATTACCCCAGGGGTGGGTGGGTGCCGGGGAGGGAGGGAGGGAGATAAGTCCTATTAAAGAGGGCAGTTACAAGGTACCCTGTCCTGAACCCTCAGCAGGGGGGAGAGGGGTACCACACAAAGCCCAGTTAGTTGAGAGAGGCAAGGTAAGTTATAACTGAGAAGGCTGAACTAGCACACCACTAAGACAAACAATAAATAATTAAATAAACAGTTAGACAAACAATAAAGAATTAATAAACAGCTAGAACTCACAGCAAGGTGTCACAGGAGGCAATATCCACTTCTCTAGCAGGGCACTGTAAAAAGCACTGCTCTTCTCTGATCAGAGAAAAGCAGACTAAAACAGACTATGCACACGTGGAAGAAAACAGGAAGAAGGCTACACAATACCTCAGCAGGGGGGGGGGGAGGGGGAGGATTCACTCAGGCAGGCTAGGACAGGAAAAAAAGTTTAACACAGAGCAGGTTCTGGGGAGAGAGAGAGTTGCCAAGTTACCCCAGAGTTGCCAAGTTACCCCAGTTCCAGGAGTGAGATTTTTGGCCATTTCTGGTTTTAAATTTGCCTTGCAATGAAATATGGTATTTATAGTCCCTGATTTTACCCATTGCAATCAGTGCTGCAGATCCCATAATGCACCAGAATGAAATGATCAGAAATCCAGGATTAGCTTAAAATCTCACTCCTGGAACCGGGTAACTTCGTAATTCTGGTATTCTGTTAGCATGTCATTTCAATTTAAGAATGTGTCGTGATCTGACTTGTTTAGCTTTCCAAATAAATTTACTGATGTTCGAGGGCACTCTACAATATTTACAATGCTGCCTTTTCCTTATAGGGTTAGCATAATTACTCAACTATAACAGGTGTTCTCTGGGGACAACAGTAATCTGTCCTCACACATAGGTGATGTCGGCGCAAACGGAGCCCATGCGGAAGCATCTCCCCAGCTTTCAAAGAAAGCCTTTGGGAGATGCACCAAACATGTGTAGTCCCCTTCACGCCCAAGGGTGTCATCTTGCCTCAGTCTAATGACATAACTAAGACGGCCAAGGAAAAATAAAAGAAAATACCATAAGGGAGCAACTCCAAGGGGAGGAGGTAGGGTTGTATGGACTGGTTCCTGCTGTCCCCAGAGAACACCTGTTACAGGTGAGTAACAACGCTTTCTCCGAGAACAAGCAGGAAGTCAGTCCACACATATGGGACTCCCCAGCTACAGGTTACCGAGAATCTGCAAGAATGCCACGGCAACCTATAAAGGGTGAACCATGATCAGCAGCAGTCAAGTCCCTACTGAGAGACTCTCGCAAGACTCAAGTGTCTGGCAAGGACCAGCACTCTGGTTGCCTGAACACAGAAGGGTCGGAGGGCAGGAGTTGTCTAAACTCCAAAGAGATTATGGAATATGGCCTGGCCGAAAGTACTGTCCCATCAGGATTCCCTCTCCAGGCAATAGTGAGCTGCGAAGGTATGTACTGAAGACCAGGTGGCGACCCTGCAGATTTCTGTCACGGGAACGTAAAGCAAATTTGCCACGAAAGTAGCCATGGCCCTGACGTGGTGCACAGTGACCTTCTGGTCCAGTGAAATCCCCGCCTGCTCATAGGCAAGGATAATGCAGTCTGCCATCCAAGCGGATAGAGTTTGCTTAGTCACTGGGAGCCCCAGACAACTGGGGTCATAGGATACAAAAGGCTGAGGTGCTTTATGGTGGCCCTGAGTCCATTGCAAAGAGAAGGACAAGGCCCTTTTACAATCCAGAATGTGGAGAATGGTCTCCGCCCTATTGGCATGAGGCCTCGGGAAAAGGAGAGGACCATCACCTCCTAAATGAGGTGGAATGGGGACACCACATTCGGCAGAAACTTGGTCTGGTGGTGCATCACCCTGTTCTTTTAGAACCTTGTGTAGGGGGGCTTTGCATCAGAGCCTGGAGCTCACTGACTCTGTGAGCTGATGTGAGTGCTACAAGGAAGACAATCTTCCAGGAGAGGTACCTCAAGTGGCAGGTAACTAGAGGCTCAAACAGCAGCTTAGTAAGCTGCAAGAACACCACATTAAGATCCCACTCTGCTGCTGGAGGGCGGACGAGAGGTTTGCATAACATGAGGCCCTGCAGGAACTGAAACACAAGGGGCTGAGCTGAGAGGGACTTCCTTCAATGGGATAATGATGTGCTGCAATGGCGCTTGTGTACTCTGACCGAATTGGACTTTAGTCCCACCTGTGACAGGTGGAGCAGATACTGGAGTAGCACTTGTACCGAGCAGGAGAATGGGATTGCCCATCTTTCTGCGCATCACACCAAGAATCTGCGCCACTTGAAGGCATATGCCCTTCTTGTGGAAGCCTTACGAGAGGCCAGAAGAATCTCTTACACATCCCTTGGGATGTTGAAGGGTGCTAACGCTACCCTTTCAGCAGTCAAGCCATGAGTGACAGGGACCCCAGGTTGGGATGTAAGAGTCCTGTTCCTGTGAGAGTAGCCCTGGGGCTCAGCCCAGGGGAATCAGGGACACTGACGAAAGGGAGAGGAGCTATAGGAACCAGGGCTGCCTGGGCCACTGAAGAGCTATCAGCTTTAGTGATGCTCTACTGCACTGGACCTTGAAAAGGGTTTGACAACCAGTGGGTGTCATTGGGAAGGCATACAGAAGGCCTTCCATCCATGGGATGAGGAATATATTTATTTAGCCTATTTTGTATATCACCTTATCCTTAAATCAAAGTGGTTAGGGATATAATGAGGGGTCTACATTAAACATAGGTGACAAGACGTACATATATTCCTGGGGGTTGGGTCACAGGTCTGTAATATTGGTGTATGGTGGCTGTATCGGCAAGGCTGCGTGGATTGGTGGTTAAGGTTCTTGTTCATATGAGGCCATGAACAGGTGGGTTTTGAGGGATTCGCGGAAATCCTTGAGGTCCTTTTATGCTCTTAGTCCCTCAGGAATGCATCTGCTGCCACCTGGGATGAGTGCGGCTGGCAGGAGCAGAATTGGGGCAACTGCATGTTGTCTGGACTGGCGATCAGGTCCATCAAGGGGATGCCCCAGAGACAAAACAGCCGGGAGGCTACTACTGGATCCAGGTGCCACTGGTACGGCTGGAGGTCTCTGCTCAGCTTGTCCGCCAGGGCAATGTCTTGGCCCAGGAGGTAAACCGCCCTTAGGAGCATCCCTCTGCATGCCGCATTGGAGCAGAGGGCTACTGCCTCCTAGCAGAGGGAGTATGACCCTGTTCCACCCTTGTTTGTTCATGTAGAATGTTGCGACTTGGTTGTCATTCTGGATCAGCACTGAGTGGTTCTGCAGCTGGTGGTGGAAGGCTTGGAGTGCCAGGAATATCGCTCAGAGCTCTAGCAGGTTGATTTGCTTCCGTGATTTCCTCTGGGACAAGCCGCCTTGCGTCTGGAGGCCCTCGCAATGCACTCCCCAGCCCAGCAGGGAGAAGTCCTTGTTGAGCACCTTATAGGGGGTGGGTGCCTGGAAGGGCATCCTGGCCTGAAGGGATGTGGAATCTGCCACCAGCCGAGAGAGTCCACTAGCTGACGGGTCACTTTCACTCTGTCCCTGAGTCTATCTGTGGCTTGTGTCCACTGAGAGCAGAGGCACCACTGGGCTGCCCTCATGTGCAGACGGGCATATGGGTCACATGAACCGTGGAGGCCATGTGTCCCAACAGGAAGAGTAGAAGCCAGGCAGACAGCGTCCAGTGTCTGTGCATCTCTGTGGCTAACTACCTGAGGCGTTCTGACCTCTCCTGAGAGAAGAAAGCTTTTGGCTGGAAGGTATCTAGTTGTGACCCTATCTAGGTGCTTGGCCGGGATGAGGTGGGACTTGGTATAGTTTATAATGAACCCCAGGTAATACAGGGCATTTATAATGCACCCAGTGATGCACTGTGCCTCTCCAGCTGTGTTTATGAGCCAGTGCCTCTCCAGCTGTGTTTATGAGCCAGTCGTCCAGATAAGGGAAGGTGAAGGCCCCTTGGAGCCGGAGGTAGGCTGCGACCACTGCGAAGCACTTTGTGAAGATCCTTGGTGACGAGGCCAGACCAAAGGGCAGCACCCTATATTGGTAGTGCTGTCCTCCCACCATGAACTGGGGGTGTTTTCTGTGGCTGGGATGAATTAGGATGTGAGTGTAGGCATCCTTTAGGTTTAAGAAGCATAGCCAATCTCCTTGCTGGAGGAATGGCAGCAGTGTTCCAAGGGAGAGCATCTTGAACTTCTCCCTGACCAGAAACCTGTTGAGCTCTCGCAAGTCCAGGATGGGCCTGAGGCCCCCTGTTTTCTTGGGGACAAGGAAATACCTGGAGTAGAAGTCTGTGCCCCAGAGATGTTTCAGTACTGGCTCCACTGCCTTGTCCTGGATTAGGCCTGCTAGCTCGGTGAGAAGCAGGATCTGGTGAAGGAAATGTCTGGTGCGCTCTCCTGGGAAGTATGAGGATGGCGCCCACTGTAGGAGGAGGAGATAGCCCTCCTTAACCACTTGTAGCACCCAGGTATTGATGGTCATGGTGGACCACCTGTGGGCAAATAGGGTCAGATGTTCCCTGTGGGCTGCAGGGGACCTCCTGAGGGAGAGGAGGTCATGCCCAGGAAGTTAAAAGCTCCCCCAGGCTAAGCCGGGGCAGCACCGGGGACTTCGGGGTCTTTTGCTTTTGGGGACCATGCCTCTGGCCTTTTTGCTGCTGCCCCTGTTGAGGGGCTGAGAAGGCTTGGAAATGCGGGGTACTACCAAAGCCTCCCTTTTTCCTTGGGAAGAAGGGCTTCTTCTCCAGGTTTTGTTTCGGGGCTGCACCAAGGTCTTCTTCGAGAGCCTGGTTCTCATCAGGAACTCTGTTTCTAACTCTACAGCCTTGTCTTCCATGGGTTTCCCAAATAGGTTCTCTCCTATGCAGGGGACATCAATAAGTTTGTCCTGCACTCATTGCTCTAGGTCAGACAACTGCAGCCATGCTTGGCATCATGCCCCGATGCCTGCAGTGGTCACCAGGCCAAAGACTCAAAGCCATCGCAGGCTGCTCGAAACAAAAACTTTGAGCACTCTTTTACCACCGAGGTCAGGGACTTAAACCTCTGCAGGGGTTCTCCATCGAGGCCTGCCAAGAACCCACCGAGCTCCTTCAATAGTTCCTTCAGGACATGCCGACATAGTGCCGATAAGACTGAATCTGGTAAGTTAACTTCGAGCCATGAAAGGTCTTCTGGCCGCGTGCATCGAGGGTTCAGGCCTCCCTGCCGGGTGGCACTGACAAATGAGTTTTTTGGCTTTTGAGCTGGCATATGGCCAACTCCACAACCATTGAGTTGTGGGGAAGCTGAGCCTTTTGGAACTTAGCGTATCTGGTACATGGCGTCAAGGTGCCTACCAACAATTGGTTCTGACACGGGTGCTTCACACATTTGGAGGAGGAGGCAGTCGAGGATCAGAGGCACCGGTACTGTAAGGCAGTGGTCCTCAACCCAGTCCTCTGGGGCCCACAGGCCAGTCAGGTTTTCAGGATACCCACAATGCATGAGATAGATCTGCATGTACTGCTTCCATTGTATGCAGATCTATCTCATGCATATTCATTGTGGGTATCCTGAAAACCTGACTGGCCTGTGGGCCCCAGAGGACTGGGTTGAGGACCACTGCATAAGGGTTTCCTTAGGCGATGCCTCATATTGGAGTATCTCCAAATCCTCGGTGCATGGGTCCTCCTTGGTCTTGGTCTTGATCGTGAAAGCCTTGGCCATATGCCACACAAAATATAGGAAAGCGACATCCTCAGGTGGGGAACGGCATCGGGGGAGAGGAGTCCGAGTGCACGTCTCTGTGTTGCCTCATGTCCAGGGACTCTTTGTCCTCAGTCTCCAATTTGGACTTAACATCAGAGTATGAGTCCAATGCTGCGCGATCACCTCAGACAAGGTCCGCACCAGGTGGTCTGTGACCTCGGAGGATCTGCGGTCTGAGCCGCAGGCACTTGCCAGAGAGAACTAGTGCCCTGAGGAATGGAACTGGGACCTCGTCCGGTGCTGGGGACTCTCTCAAGGCCGGTGGCACTCAAGGACCAGTTCAACATCCGGGAAGGCCTCGATGTCGCGGGTCCCATTGTTGGGGCAGATGAACCAGACGAATTGGACATAAATGCCTGCTGCATGGCCATGAGGGCAGAGATACTGCTCTATAGAGCTGCCATCCTAGTCTCCATGCCAATTGGCTCTGCTGCCTTCAATGCAGGCACCAAGGGCTTCAGAACTGTCGAGGGGGCATCCTCGATGAGGATGACTTCAGGGGTCCGCGGCCGGTCGGTGGATGGTGACTACTTGTGGGGCAGCTTGCGAGGCTGCTCTCGCTTTGATTCCTTAGATTCACGCCTGGGACTGCAGGGCCTGGAGTGGGATTTCCCCTTCTTCCCAGACCCATCCTCCAAGGCAGTCTTTGAGGGCTTCGTCTTCGTGTGCTCCACCTCCAGGGATTTCCACTTGGAAGAACCGCAGCCGAAGGACTCTGACGAGACTTGGGCTTCGCAGGGCACCGAGGTATCGGAGGGGGCTCTGGAGCTTGGCGTCGCTGGAGACTCCGGCACTGAGTCAGACTTCTGGAAAAAATTTTCCTGCTGCTGCTGATGGCTCTTCAGGGTCTTTGAGGGCATAGTTCTGCAGAGTTTGCAGTCTGATTCATTATATTCCGGGCTGAGGTGCCGGAGGCAGCAATCGTGCGGGTCGTGAGAGACATCATTTTGCTACACTGATTGCAATTCTTAAAGCCACTGGAGGCCATTAGAAAAAAGGGGCCCCCTCCACCAGGTAGGAGTTCAAGGCCTTCAGCTGAAAAAGAGCACGAATGCCGGTTGAGGGATACCTCAATGAAAAAAGAGAAAAACGAATGAACAAACTCAAGGAGCGATGCTGAGGTAACTGGCTTGGGGACGGGAAGGAACCGGTATGCAAACCAGACAAAAATCACACTTTTTGGGGAGAAACTGGACAAACATCCGAAAGGTTCCATGGAAAAAAGGAGACTGAAGCAAGATGGCACCCTTGGGCAGGAAGGGACCACACATGCGTGGTGCATCTCCCAAAGGCTTTCTTTGAAAGCTGGGGAGATACTTCCATGCGGGCTCCACCGGCTCTGACGTCACCTATACAGGGGCGGCCCAAGGGGGGTGCGGGGCCATGTGCGGAGACTCGGTGCGGGGCCTCATTTGTATAAGGGGCCTCATTTGCATAAATATTTGCATAATTTTACCATACACTAACTTTTAGTAAACATGCTTCTTCATGAGTGTATGGATAAAGAAAGACAAAGATTTCTACATTACTATAATACAGTGCCAACACCCAAGCACATTAGGAACTTCTATAAACACTGCCCATTTAAACACATTGCAAACCTGCCGTTTCCTAACAGCACTACAAGGACTCATAAAACACCATACCATACCTATCAAAAGGCAACACTGCAAATATTAAACCAATACATTTCAGAGAATAACAATACATGACCTACTGAGGAAAGAGAACAAGTGGCAATGTCAAATAGGAATTACATAAACAGAATACCTCAGCTCAGTTACACATGCAGAACATAGACCATCACCAAACAAGGAATCACAATTTAGAAACAGGAAGACAGTAATTAAACTGGGAACCCCAAAAGCCAAACTTGGAATGTACAACACTGTAGAAATAAAACTATAAATTAATTTCCTCTTGTACTAAACAAAGCACCGACGTTAATGATGCACATTTCCCAGATCTGACATATTCCAGTTAATAAATTCAAAATAAAGAGATATCTTTGTACCTTTTGTGCATTTTTTTTCAGTTGCAATTGTTCCAGCCACTTTCTTCTGGTTTATTTGTGTCTTCTGCTAACTCTCCATCGTCTGCTGTCCATTTGTCCTTTCTTCACTCTTCTAGTTTTTTTCCATTCTACCTCTACATCTGTTTTAGCATACTAATCTTTCTCCTTTTGCTCTTTCCTCATTCCTATTTCATCCACTCAAATTTTACCCCTCCATCCTCAATCCCCACTTACTCTCCCAACACCCGGCCAATTGTAGATTTTTCTTCCCTCCCACACAAAATATTTTTCCCCTCTCCATTTCACTCTCCCAGCCCCATCCCCTTCTAATCTTCCCCAACATCAGCTCCCTTCAAGTTCCAGCCCCACCCAGTATCCGCTCCCTTCTAGTCCCCCCAACAGCCCATTTCCAGTCCTATACAAGTCCCTTCATCAGCTCATTTCCAATACCAGCCTCCCATCAGCCCATTTCTAGTCCTTTCCTAGCCCCACCATCAGCCCATGTCAAATCCTAGCTCCCCTCCACTCAGCCCATTTCCAATCCAAGCCTCCCATGAGCCTACTTCCAGTTCTAGCCCCTCCATGAGTCCATTTCAATCCAAGCCCCCACCACAGCCCATTTCCAATCTTAGCTCCCCCCAACACCCAATTCCCAGTCCTATCCTAGCCCCTCCATCAGCCCATTTCCTGTCCTAGCTCCCTCCCATAAGAGCCCATTCCAAGCCACCCTTCCCATCAGCTATTTGCAGTTCAAGCCCCCTTCCACTCAGCCCATTTCCATTCCAAGCCCCCCTCCCCATCAGCTATTTGCAGTTCAAGCCTTCCCTTCCACTCAGCCCATTTCCAGTTCTAGCAACCCCCCAACCCATTACCAGTCCTAGCCCCCCATAACCTATTACCAGTCCTAAGCCTCCATCAGCCCACTCCCAGTCCTAATCCCACCAGCCCATTTCCAGTCCTAACCCCCCATCACCCAATTTTCAGTTTAAGCCCCCCCATAGCCCATTACCAGTACTAACCTCCCCATCAGCCCACTCCCAGTTCGAATCCCATCAGCCCATTTCTAGTCCTAACCCCCCATCACCCAATTTTCAGTTTAAGCCCCCCATAGCCCATATCCAGACTTAGCTCCCCCATAGCACATCACCACTCCTAACCTCCCACCCCCCAGCCCAGGGAAAATTTAAAATAAAAAAAACTGTCTGCTGCCGCTGCCGGTGCCGGGGCTGCGGCCGCCATGGCAGAATCGAGTGTGCCGCGGGGCCCCCCTGCCCGGCAGAGCCTGCCCTCCCCTGCATCAGCTCCCTCTTTGCAGCTGCAGTCACACACGCCGGCTTTCAGAGCGCGAAGGGAGAGTTTCCCTTTCGCGGCTCTGTTAAGCCCGCGGGGGCTGATGGGAACTTCCCATCAGCCCCCGTGGGCTTAACAGAGCCATGAGGGAGAAACTCTCCCCTCGCACTCTGAAAGCCAGCGTGTGTGACTGCAGCTGTAAAGAGGGAGCTGATGCAGGGGAGGGCAGGCTCTGCTGGGCAGGGGGAGGCCCCACGGCACACTCGATTCTGCCGCGCCGGCCCCGGCCCCAGCAGCGGCAGCAGACAGGTTTTTTTTTATTTTAAATTTTACTTTTAGATCAGAATGTTTTTTGCGTGGGGCCCCCTGAAACACGGGGCCCTGTGCAAAAAACATTCTCGCTCAATGGACGGGCCGGCCCTGCACCTATATGTGAGGACTGACTTCCTGCTTCCGGAGAACTTTGGTGCATTTTGGAAGTTAGTGCTGGCATGGTTTGACTCTGAAGGATATTTTTTTGTATTAATTTCCAAAAGGCCTGGTACTTGGAGAGTTTGTATTGCCGTTACTAATATCTTTGTTTTATATGGTTAGCGGTATGGGGAACTGACCTAGGGGTGGGGGAGTCTGTGGATACAGAATATATATTGGATTTTTAAATCCATATGGGTGAGCATGTGTGTATTGGGGGGTCTGTGCCTGAATGGGTGTGGAAGAATGCAACCTCTTGTACTTGCTCTCCCACTTCGATATGGCCTGCAGATACTAAAGCCTGCACTGCTACCCCCTCTGCAGGTATTTATTGGGGTGGGGCAGGTGCAGGGGCTGAGGCAGAGCCATAAGGCAGGGCACAAGTAGCTGCAGATGGTGTTTTTTTTCCTTTCAAAAAATTGGTAACCTTACTCCATGGTACTATTGTTTTACCTTCTGTTATCATCGATTTATTGGCCACTCTAAGCAGCCTTGGTGTAGGTCTTATGTTGGTAACCACCGGTTCTATTGATTGGTGTTGGTTTTTACTATTATTGGCATAGTCTGGGATCCACTATCTGTCTGCTACTCAGGATGTGTTCTACTATTTGCTTTATGTTTATTGTTTAGTGATATGTCATTATGTATTACTGGTTCCACTGTACTATTTTGTGTTTATTGCCTGTTTTTATTTTATTGATTTTAGAATGCCTTAGTGTGACATCACCATTCAGGATGCACACATGGTAACCCTTACAGCAGGGAAATCATGACCCTAAGAGAATTATGGAGAAAAAAGAGGTTGTGATCATCTGGGATGTCCCCATTCTGACTGACAAAAAGTTGGATGCAAGTAAGCCGGACAGAGTGGTAAAGAGAACACCAGAATAGCATTGATTATAGATGTGTCAGTCCCAAGCGACTATTCTGTGAATAGCATTAAAAGGGAGAAGATCTTCAAGTACCAAGAAATGCAGTCAGAGACCAAGAAAATGTGCCAGAAGGATACCGAGTTATTTCCCATCATGTTGGGTACCATATGCTTGATTAAGAGGAACTTCCAAGCACTTACATGTTACATCTTACTAACTCCAGAAGGAGACTCTCTTTGGCACGATGCAAGTACTACACTGAGCATTTATTTATTTATTTATTTAACAGGTCTTATATACCACCTTATCATATACATTCAAAGCGGTTTACAATAAACAGTTATAGCAACAAGCTTTACATTGAACAGGGTTATTCAACTTGGAGGTTACATTGGGGTAAAACAAGCAATTGTCAGTTGCTAACTATATACAAGAACTCTAGCTTTGTTTCATGGTCCAGTTGCTGTTACTGTTAAACATCATCTTTCAGGGTCGTTCCAAAGTATTCCAGAAACAGATGGGCTTTTATCGCCTTTCTGTTAGGTCTTTGATCTCACGTGTTGAAGTGGGGAGATCATTCCACAGCCTGGGTGCAAATAGGGAGAAGGCTCTGTTGCAGGTGGATTGGTTTGCTTTCCTGAAGTGGGGTCTCTAGGATGTTGTTATCTGTTCCTCTCCTTGTTCTGGTAGGCGGTGTTTTCTTGATCAGTGGTTGCAGTGTTGTAGGTGCGAGGTTGTTTAGTGTTTTAAAGATTATCGTATTATGTTTTTGCACTTGGTGCGTACAGTCATAGGCAGCCAGTGCAGCTGATGGAGTGTGGGTGTTATGTGTTTGTATTTTGCTGTTCCGGTGATGATTCTGGCCGCAGTGTTTTGTACCAGCTGTAAGGGGAGGGTCGTTTTCTTCAGGAGTCCATAGTAAATTGCATTGCAGAAATCTAATATAGGCATTATTATGGCTTGTCAGACAGTCCGGAAGTCGTTGTCGGAGAGCAGTGGTTTGAAGTTGCGTAGCATTCTGAGTTTGTGGTATGCTGATCTGGTTGTCTTCTTGATGTGTGACTGGAAGCTGAGTTGTTGGTCAAAGGTGACCCCGAGATACCTGACTTCTCTTTTATTGCTTATAGTTTGGTCGAAGATTTTTATTGAGTCTGGCGGTGAGAATATCGTACTTCTGGTATTGTGTATCAGTTCAGATTTTTTATAGTTTATGTAAAGGCTTTGACTGTTGAGCCATCTGACATTGATTCCAAGCATGCTGTGATCTGTGACTAGTCCAGGTGTTTGATGTTTATGGGGGTGAATATCATGTCGTCATTTGCATATATCCTGTAATTGATGTTGAATTGCTTTATAATGCTGCAAATCGGCTGTATGTAGATATTGAATAGTAGCGCCGAGAGAGCTGATCCTTGTGGGACTCCTTGGTGCTGCGTGAAGGGTTCAGAATGTCGGGTTTTGTTTCTTACTTTTTGTGTACGGTGGGAGAGGTAGGAGAAGAATCAGTCTAGGACTGTGCCACATATCCCTACGTCCCGGAGTCTTTGTAGCAGAGTGTTGTGATTTACTGAGTCAAATGCAGCAGCGACATCTATGAAACACAGTACAAAGCCTTGGTGTATATTGTCCATGCCCATTACAAGGGTGTCCAGGAGAGATGTAATGAGTGTTTCTACTCCATGGTTTTGTTTGAAGCCGTATTGGTGGGGGTCTAGGTATCTATGTGGTCCTGCAGTTGGTGTTGTACATATTTTTCAATTATCTTAATTATGAAGATGAGGCTGGATATTGGTCGGTAGGAGTTTGGTTCATTCTTGTCAAGGTTGTTGTTCTTCAGGATCAGTCTGATGGCTGTTTTCTTGAATTGCTGGGGGAGGTATCCTTGAGCTAGTGAGGATTCCACCATCTTTTGTAGGTGTGGAGTTAGATATTCTTTTGTCTGCTTGATCCATGTAACTAGGCGAGGGTCAGTAGGTGAGGTTGTTGTGTTTATGGTGGTTATGATAGAGTTGATTTGTTGTCTTGACGGGATGTGGAATGTGGTCCATGTTTCTTCCATACTATGTTGTATGTTAGATTTGGTTAGTTTCTTGAGTGGTGTCTGTATGCATTTGAGTTGTATATAGTCGGCTAGGTCTTGGGGGGCAATGGCATCTAGGTCAACTGTTTTGGTTGGTTCTTTCGTGAGAATGTTTACTAGAGAAGAGCTCCCTCAGTTTGTTGATTGATTTCATTATCAGGTTTGTGTGGTACTCCTTGTGACTGTTTATCATGTTGTGGTATGCAGCTTGAAGTTCCTTGTATTCTGTCAAGATGTTATGGTTTTTTTGTTCTTCTCCATTGGCTTTCCATTTTCCTTAGATGTTTTTTGTGTCTGTTGATTTCACTTGAGTACCAGGGGGCATAGTGTTTTCTTCTATTGTCATGGTTTGGTTTCTGTGGTGCGATTGCTGCATTATGTAGAGTTTTGTTCCATTTGTCGATGGTGGTATCAAGATCCATTATGCTTTGATCCAGTTCTGGCAGAATTTCATCCAAGAATTTGTCTTTGTGGAAGGTTTTCTCTTTGAGATTTGCGTCAGGGGTTCGGACTTTTCATGGTCTGGTTTATGGAGAAGTTGATCATATGGTGGTCTGACCAGGGGATTGGTGTGATAGTTATGTGTGTTATCATGTTGCTGGAGTATTCTTGGTTTGGTGTAAATATCAGGTCGAGGGTGCCACCCATCTTGTAGGTTGCGGTCTTTATTATTTGGATGTATTGCAGATCTTCCATGGTTTCCATGAAGGTCTCTTGGTTCTGGGTGGAAAGCGATGGCAATCCAAAACAAGCCCCTAGGAATATGAGTGGCTTGTTTTGGATTGCCATGGAGCAGATTTATTCCAGTATGGTGGAGAGTTCTTCTTCATTTGAGCTTGGGGCTCTGTATAGGAGGCAGAGTGCCAGATGTTTATTTGCGACTGTTATTATGTTACTTCCTGTGGTTCGCTCGTTGGATGTGGTCTGGAATTGCAGGTGTGCTTTTGCAATGACTAGTACGCCACCACCTTTGCGTGTTGGTCTTGTGGAGCTGTGTATTGTATATTGTTAAGAGGCCATCTGGTTTATGAGTACATTGTCTCTATCGGAGAGACATGTTTCGGTTATGCACATGAAGTCTATGTCCTGGTTTTGTATGTAGTCCATGATGGTGTGGAACTTGTTCCATATGGAACGGGCATTGACTAGTGCGCAGGAGAGTGTGGTGCCATGTGGTAATATGATATTGGTTATTTCTTCATTGCTGGTAGAGCTTACTTGTATTATTCTTCGAGGTCTGTTGTAGTATTTAGCATATGTAGTCGCCTGAGTCCTGTATGTCGCATATCTCCCTGTTTGTATAATTGGTATTTGGTGCGGGTGAGATGGTAGTTTGGTTTCTCCTTCATGTGTGTGACTATTTTTGAGGAGCAAGAGGAGGAGGAGTAGTGGGAGTGGTATCTTGCTATCCATTGTATTTGTGTGTGACTAGGGTAGGTTGTGTAGCAAGTAATGAATTTGATTCTTTTACTATTTGAAGGGTTGAAGTAGGTGTGGTTGCTTTGTTCAGCTGGGTGCTGGGAGATGTTTTTACTCACGGTTCTCCGCGTTCTGTGTCCTGGTTTCTTCCTGGTCTGTGGTTTGTTGCAGCTTCTGGTTCCTCCGGTTGGTGGGTAGGAGGTTTCCAGGTGGTCCTTTAGTGTTATGCTTTATATTGCTGTGGCCGGTACTGGTTGCTGTAAATGCTGCCTTCTGGCAATGATCCTGATCCTCTTTTCCATGAACTTTTTCTTTAAATGGAGACTGTTCCTTTCTTGTCCCTCTCCAGAAGAGGCTATTACTTCTTTCTTTTCTCTTTTCTTTTCCTGCCGCCTACTTTCCCCGCCTAAGGGCCACACCAAAGGGCCCTCTGGCGCATCTTAATAGTACCTGCTGCTGGGGTGCGTTGGGCCCTGATTGGCCACGTGAGGGGGACTGGGAGGAGTTGCGGCCTCCCGATCTTCTTCCCGCCACCGATCGGGGCTCAGCTGGGCAGCTGGAGGAAGGCTGATGGCGCCAGGAGGCGCTTCTTAATAGTACCTGCTACTGGGGTGCATTGGGCCCTGATTGGCCATGTGAGGGGGACCGGGAGGAGTTGCGGCCTCCCGATCTTCACGCCACCGATCGGGGCTCAGCTGGGCTGCTGGAGGAAGGCTGATGGCACCGGGAGGCACTTCTTAATAGTATCTGCATTAGCAATAAATTTGAGAGATTGAGATCATATTCCACATATTATGACTTAGGAGTGAGGTTCATGACTGTCAAGGTATGACATGACTGTCCATGAATGCCTGGAGAGGTTAAAGGCAATGACCTTTAATCTTTCCCAGCATTTGTGGCTTCACAGATACAGCCAGACTCCTCACGCTAGTGGCTGTGCAGAGGGAGTCGGGGCCTCGCGTGGGCTTCCCCAGCTCCCTCTGCTGCCCCTTAGATGGCGTGGGGATCTTCGGAGGGAGGGAGGGAGTGGGGGGCTAGGACTGGACAGGCTGTGATCAGGGAGGAACCTCTTGACTGGAAATGGGCTGTGATGGAGGGGGGGGGAAAACAGACTGCAATTGGGCTGTGATGGGGGAGAAACGGACTGCAAATGGGCTGTGATGAGTGGGGGGAAACGGACTGCAAATGGGCTGTGATGGGGAGGGACTGGAAATGGGCTGTGATGGTGGTGGGGGAAACGGACTGCAATTGGGCTGTGATGGGGGACTGCAAATGGGCTGTGATGGAGGGAGGAGTGGTCTAGTGGTTAGGACAAGGTACTTCAGGCCGGAGGGCCGGGGGTTTAAGTCCCACCTGGGGACAGCAATCTCAGGCCGGAGGGACTGGGATTTCTAGTCCTATAGGCACTCCTTGTGGTCTTGGGCAAGCCACTTAACCCTCCACTGCCCATGTTCCCTGTAAGTATTAGTGTATATGTCTCATTTCCCCTCGTGTTAAAATGTATCCCCCAATTGACCGCTTTGACCCGGTGAAAAGCGGGATATAAATACGGCTAAATAAATAAATAAATAAAATAAATAAAAATGGGGGGACTGCAAATGGGCTGTGATGGTGGGGGGGAACGGACTGCAAATGGGCTGTGATGGTGGGGGGGGAACGGACGAAATGGGCTGTGGTGGGGGGAACGGACTGCAAATGGGCTGTAATGGTGGGGGGGATAAGACTGCAAATGGGCTGTGATGGGGGAATGGACGAAATGGGCTGTGATGGCGGTGGGAAACGGACTGGAAATGGGCTGTGATGGTGGGGGGGCTAGGACTGGAAATGGGCTGTGATGGGAGGGCTAAAATTGGAAATAGGCTGATGAAGAGCTGGATTAGCACTGGAAATGGGCTGATGGGGGCTGGAATAGGACGAAGTGGGCTGACGAGGGGGCTAGGATTGGAAATTGGCTGATGGGGGACTGGAATGGAACTGGAAAAAAGCATATGGGGGGCTAGGATTGGAAATGGGCTGATGAGCTGGAATAGGACTAGAAATGGGCTGATGGGGGGAACGTGGACTGCAAATGGGTGATGAGCTGAAAATGGGCTGATGGGGGATGGAATAGGACTGGAAGCGGGCTGATGGGAGTTGGAATAGGGCTGGAAATGGGCTGATGGGGGACCTTGGAGTGGAAATGGGCTGATGGGGGGCTGGAATGGAACTGGAAAAGAGCATATGGGGAGCTAGGACTGGAAATGGGCTGATGTGGAGGCTTGGGAGACTGGGACTAGAAGGGGGTGGATGTTGGGTGGGTCTAGAACTATAAGGGAGCTGATTTTGGGGGAGGACTAGAAAGGGATGGGGAATGAGAATGGAGAGGGGAAAAGATATTTTGTGTGGGAGGGAAGAAAAGTCTACGATGGGCCGGGTATTGGAAGAGTAAGTGGAGATTGAAAATGGAAGGGTGAAATTTGAGTGGATGATAAAGGAATAAGGAAAGAAATGGGGGAAAGAGCAAAAGGAGAAAGATCAGTATGTTAAAGCAGATATAGAGAAAGAAAATGGAAAAAAATCTAAAAGAGAAGAAAGGACAAATGGATAGCTCGCAGAAGACACGAAGAAACCAGAAGAAAGTGACTGGAGCAATTGCAACTGAAAAAGAATATGCACAAAAACAAAGGGTAGAAAAATATTTTTTTATTTTGAATTTATTAACTGGAATATATCGGCTCTGGGAAATGTGCATCATTAACGCCTTTTGTGTTTTGTTTAGTACAAGAGGAAATTAATTTATAGTTTTATTTCTCCAGTGTTGTTGTACATCCCAAGTTTGGCTTTTGGGGTTCTCAGTTTAATTATTGTCTTTCTATTTCTAAATTGTGATCCCTTGTTCTTTGGTGATGGTCTATGTTCTGAATTTTAACCAAGTCCTAGTAGGAGATGCATTGGTATTCTCTGCGATGTATTGGTTTAATATTTGCAGTGGTGCCTTTTGATAGGTAGGGTTTGGTGCTTTGTGAGTCCTGGCAGAGCTGTTATGATATGGTGGATTTACTATGAGTTCTAAATGGTCAGTGTTTATAGTACTTCCTAATGGGCCTGGCGGTTGGCACTGGAATACAGTAACGTAGAAATCTGTTAGTCTTTCTTTATCCAGACACTCATTAAGAGGCATGTTTACTAAACATGCATGTTAACATTATGCAAATAGTTATGCAAATGAGGCCCTGCAATTAATCTCCGCACATGGCCCCGCATACCCCTTGGGCCGCCCCTGCTTGGAGGGACCCAGGTGTCCGATGGCCTCCCACTTGGGGGTGAAAAGGGACAGACGTCCTCCTACCGGCAGGAGCATCGCCGGAAGACGAGAGGCTATGCATTTGGCATCAAAACCCTGGAGCTGGCTGGGGTGGCGCTGTGGTTGGGTCTTAGGCCCCTTATGTTTCCGGTGGCCCTGAGCTCCGCCCTTGCATTGGACGCTGGGCATCGGCGTGGGGGTGGGCAGATAGGGTGGGTATCACCGGTAAGGAAGCCCCTTCCTCTGAAAGAAGGGTTTCTTACTGTGCTGTTTCTTCCAGGGAAGGGATGAAGTTTTCCGAGAGAGATGGGTGCAGGTTACGAACTCCGTCTTGATCTTGGCTGCCTTGTCCTCCATGGGCTTGACAAACAGTTGTTCGCTGAAGCAGGGAATATCCAAGAGTTTCTCCTGGAACCATGCCTGACACCGGGCTCTGATGCCAGCCACTGCCACATGGGCGGAAGACTCAAACTCATCATATGCAGTCCATGACCAATCTTAGGCGGGTCTGAAATCTGAGAAGGTGGTCACCTTCAAGGCCCATGGAGAAACTGCCAAGCTCTTTAGCGAGGTCGCGAAGGAACATACCCATATATAGTTGGTATGCCTGGATGCAGCATGCCAGCATGGATCCCTGGTAAGCCTTACCACTGAGGGCATCGAGGGCACGGGATTCTCTGCCGGGTAGAACTGAAGAATGTGACTTTGGGCTCTTCTGTTTCCGCATTGCGGATTCCACTACCATGGAAACCTAGGATCACGCTGGACTCTGTACATGGCATCGAGTCTTTTACTGATAATAGGGACCGAGATGGGTGCTTCCCACATGTGGAGGAGCAGTCGGGTCAGGATGGACGGCACAGGTACCGTGAGAGACTCCCTTGGAGGAGACTCATATTGCAAAATGTCAAGTTCCTCTGCCCTTGGCTCTTCCTTGGTCTGCATGGGCAGAATGAAGGCCAGAGCCATATCCCGCACCAATATCAAGAAGAAGATATCTTCAGGGGGTGACCGCCTTCATGAGGTGGGTGGGGACGGGTCAGAAGAAAGGTCCCGATGGGCGCAGCTTTCAGGGGACGTGTCCCCATCCAATTCCCAGCTCAAGAGGTCGGAGAAGGACTCAGAGTCGGGCTGATCCCCATGTACAGTGACCGATCCCCATCTGGAGCTGGAGGCACTGACTCTGGAAGACCTCACCCCCGAGGAAATGGACAGCAAGTGAGACAGGTGCTGAGGACCCTCACAAGGCCCGTGGTTCTCGGGGGTTTCCAAGGCAGTTTTCGGGACCACAGTCGAGGGACCGAGGTCGGAGAAGGACTCGGAGTCGGGCTGATCCCCATGTACAGTGACCGATCCCCATCTGGAGCCAGAGGCACTGACTCTGGAAGACCTCACCCCCGAGGAAATGGACAGTGAGTGAGACAGGTGCCGAGGACCCTCACAAGGCCCGTGGTTCTTGGGGGTTTCCAAGGCAGTTTTAGGGACCCTCGGTCTTGAGGCATGAGCCAGGCATGCTGGGCAAGAGAGCCTGCTGTGCAGCTAGGAAGGCAGAAATGCTGCGCTCTAGTGCCAGCATACAGGACTCCCACTCAGGAGTGGGTCCCTGAGACACCAGCGCCAGGGTTACTGGGTCTGGTGTGGAGGAGGAGAGGGAGGTCCTCACCGGGACGACCCTCAGGAGACCGGGCGCCATCGCCGGAGGCCTCCGTGTCTGTATGAGGTACTTATCGAGGTCACTCCTTGTCTGACTCTTGGAAATGCCTGGGAGGACCAAGGGAACGATCGTGAGACCACTCAGGCTTATCCAGAGACCCGACAGCATCTTTGAGATCTTCTTCTTTTTTTGCCGTTCCACCTTGGGTGAACCCTGGTCAGAGTGATGCCTGGGACGCGGAGTTACTGCGGGGGATCCCACAAATGGTGGATCGGTGGGGCTGACTTACGGAAAATGTCATCCGACTTCTGCTTACGACTTAGTAAGGCCTTAGCGGACATTTTCTTGCAAAGCAAGCAGAGCTCCAGGTTGTGGTCAGCCCCCAGGCATCGCAGACAACAGTCATGGGTGTCCTTGAGCAACATGTTTTTGGAGCATCTGTCACATTTTTTGAAGCCGGTGGCCATGGGGGCAAAAAGAGCCCCTGTGAGGTCGAATACCCTCGAGGCCAGCGGTTAGAAAAGGGCGCAAAAAGGGCCCGAAGTAAGAAAAAAAACAGAAGAAAGGGAGACGGAGGGATCCCCTGGCCCACAGCCAAAGTGGGGGTATCAGGGAGGACGGGATAGGACCAGTGCAACTTGAAAAAAGGCCAAAAGGCCAAAAAGAGAAAAACGTTTTCCAAGGGACGAGGATGTGCGTCCAAAGGGCTCTGCAGAAAAAGGGAGACGGAGCAAGATGGCACCCTTGGGCAGAAAGAGGACCACGCATGTGTGGCAACAATCCCAAAGGCTTTCTTTGAAAGCTGGAGAATTGCTCCGCGCAGGGCTTCGTCGGTGTCAACGTCACCCATAAGTGAGAACTGACTTCCTGCTTGTTCTTGGAGAATGTCGTGTATTCAATGCAATAACTGTGGTGCTTTCATTCTGAGAAGAATCATTTGGAACCTAAGAGCTTGCCCTATATGCCTCAAGTTAGCTGCTATGCATAAAGAATTGACACTACTAAGGGAAGAAGCAGCTGCAATTAAACACACCTCCTCTAGGATACAAACTGATCAAAATCCACTACCGTTCCCACAAAGAATCAAACAGCCCAGGAACAAATGGATCACAGTGAGCTCTGGTAGGTTGCAACCTATAACACAGAGATACCCTATACATCAAGAGATATCCCTGCATAATGACTTCTCTGCCTTGGATAATGAGGGTGCCCAATCCATAGAAACTGAAGTGCCCTTAAATGAAAGACTTAATGCCAAATCTACTGATAATGTACTAAATAGGAAGAAAAAAAATCACAAAACAGAAAACTACTACTACTTGGAGATTCCATCATCAGAGGCACCAACTTGGGAACACAGCTCAAAGGAGAGGATGGCTAAATACCTCTCAGGCTATTCGGCCAGCAGGAATACAAACCAAATTGTTGGTATAATTAGTGCAGAAAGTGAGCACTCCAAAACTGTTATTGCCATCCACTTGGGTACAAATGACCTGGCTAGAAACAGTGCCTCTGCAGTTCAAATAGACTTCCAGACTCTGGGAGAGAAACTCAAGCCCCTTGCTAACACTATAGCATTCTCAGAAGTTCTACCTATTCATGGTAAGGGAGCAGAAAGGCTGAATCGCATAAACAATATTAATACATGGCTCCAAACCTGGTGCAAACAAGAAGGATTTAGATATATAGGCGACTGGGGAAACAAATGGATCAACAAGAGACTATAGTGTGCCGATGGACTACATCTCTCTGTCGCAGGGAAAAGAATCCTAAGTGAAAAATTCGGGCAGTATGTGGATATGAATTTAAACTAGGAAAAGGGGGTGACGGATGGAGAAGGACAAGTGCAGTACGTCACTCCCAGCAAAAGCAAAACAACAATGGAAATAGCCACACTTTTGAACCACACATCAATGGCAAGTGGGAAGGGGCGTGTAAAACAAAATCCATGCAAAACGCAGGCAAGCCAATTAACAAATGCTGGAAAGCAATGAGCACAAATGCTTAAAGCCTAACTAACAAAGTTCCTGATCTGGAAGCCCTAATGGTGGAAATGGACTTGGACATTGTGGCCATTACAGAAACATGGTTTAACGATATAGCTGGCTATAATCTATTTAGAAGAGATAGAGAGGGTAGAAAAGGAGTAGCCGCCCTATATGACAAAAGCAATATTAAAGCTGCTGAAATGCAGGGTACGTGGGGAAAAGAAGAAGCACTGTGGATTGTGTTGGAAAGAGGAGATGGCACTGTCATCCATACAGGTGTGGTCTACCGGCCTCCAACTCAAACCAAAGGAAATGGATAGTGAATTGATTGCTGATATTGCATGATCTGAGGCATGATCTGAGGCAACATGGGAGGCATGATCTGAGGCAACATGGGAGGAGTGGCCTAGTGGTTAGGACAAGGTACTTCGGGACGGAGGGCCGGGGGTTCAAGTCCCACCTGGGGACAGCAATCTCAGGCTGGAAGGACTGGGATTTCTAGTCCTATAGGCACTCCTTGTGGTCTTGGGCAAGCCACTTAACCCTCCATTGCCCATGTTCCCTGTAAGTATTAGCGTATGTGTGTCATATCCCCTCGTGTTAAATGTATCTCCTAATTGACCGCTTTGACCCGGTGAAAAGCGGGATATAAATACAGCTAAATAAATAAATAAATATTGCAAAGATAGCCATGAAGGGGGAAGTGATTATATTGGGTGACTTTAATCTACCCAATGTGGATTGGAGTATTCCTTCTGCAAATCTGGAAAGAAATAAAAAATTTGTGGATGCCTTCCAAGATGCGTTACTTAAACAAATGGTGATGGAACCGACCAGGGAGAGTTCTGTGCAGGATTTAGTGCTTACAAACGGAGATAGTGTGTCGAATATCCAGGTGGGTGCCCATGTGAGCAGCAGCGATCATCACACGGTGTGGTTTGAGATAAAAGCCAAGATAGAATCCAATCACAGCAAGATCAAAGTCCTAGATTTCAAAAACACTGACTTCAATAAAATGGCCAAGTACGTGAAGGAGGAGTTGGCAGGGTGGGAGGGGATAAGGGAAGTGGAATTGCAATGGGCTAAACTAAAGGAGGCAATAAAAGGTGCAACAGATACATACATAAGGAAAGTAAATAAAAACCAGAGGTAAAGGAAACCTATTTGATTCTCCAAAGAAGTGGCTGCACAAATAAAGGCAAAAAAACACAGCTTTCAAAATTCAAAAGCTTTCAAACAGAGGAACACAGAAAGGAATACAGGATCAAACTAAAAGAGACAAAAAGAGAAATAAGGAAAGCAAAATCAAAGGCAGAAGAAAAGATGGCTAAAGATGTGAAGTGTGGTGACAAAACGTTTTTCAGGTATATTTGGGAGAGGAGGAAAATCAGAGGAGGAATTGCAGGACTCAAAAGTGCTGGGAACGGATTCATAGAAAGTAACACTGAAAAAGCGAAATTGCTAAACAAATACTTCTGTTCTGTTTTTACTAAAGAAACTCCTGGAGAAGGACCACCTGTGATTGACAAATATACAAATGGGAATGGAGTAGATACCACAACATTCACAGAAGATAACATAAGAACATAAGATATGCCATACTGGGTCAGACCAAAGTCCATCAAGCCCAGTATCCTGTTTCCAACAGTGGCCAGTCTAGGTCATACGTACCTAGCAGTTTCCCCAAAAGACACAGGTTCCACAATGCTTGTACTGGGTCAAGCATTGATATCCTGGGTCCCTTCTTAATGTGATGTGTTAAGAACAGTTTTCAAAACTGAAAGTGGACAAGGCTATGGGATCAAATGGGATACATCCAAGGATACTGAAAGAGCTCAAAGAGGCCTTTAAATGATATTTTTAATAGATCCTTGGAGACAGGAGAAGTTCGACAGGACTGGAGAAGGGCTGATGTGGTACCTCTCCACAAAAGTGGTAGTTGGGAAGAAGTAACAAACTACAGGCCAGTAAGCCTTACCTCGGTGGCGGGAAAAGTAATGGAGGCACTCCTGAAAGAGTGAATAGTGGACTTCCTCGAAACCAACAGGTTGCATGATCTGAGGCAACATGGTTTTACCAAAAGATGATCTTGCTAAACAAATGTGATTGAGTTCTTTGACTGGGTGACCAGAGAACTAGGTCAAGGGCATGTGATGGATGGATCTACCTAGATTTCAGCACAGCCTTTGATACTGTTCCTCATAGACTTATCAATAAACTCAACAGCTTGGGGATGGGTCCCAAGGTGGTAAACTGGATCAGAAATTGGCTAACTGATAGATGACAGAGGGTAGTGGTAAACGGAACTCACTCGGATGAAAGGAAGATGATTAGTGGTGTGCCCCAAGGTTCGGTCCTGGGACTGGTATTGTTCAATATATTTGTGAGTGATATTGCTGAATGGCTGACTGGAAATGTCTGTTTTTTTGCAGATGACACCTAAATTTGCAACAGAATGGACTCCCCTGAAGGAGTGCAGAACATGAGGAAAGATCTACAAAAGCCAGAAGAATAGTCTAATGCTTGGCAGTTAAGATTTACTGTAAAGAAGTGCAGTGTCATGCACTTGGGAAGCAGAAAGCCAAGGGTGAGAGATTGGTGTGCACGGACCAGGAGAAGGACCTCAGAGTGATTGTTTCTGACAATCTTAAGGTGGCAAAATAGTGTGACATGGTGGTGGCAAAAGCCAGAAGGATGCTGGGTTGCATACAGAGAGGAATTATCAGCAGAAAGGAAGAGGTACTAATGCCACTATACAAATTGCTGGTGAGGTCTCACTTGGAATATTGTATTCAGTTTTGGAAACCGTATCTCGCAAAGGATATAAAAAGACTGGAAGCTGTTCAGAGAAAGGCGACCAAAATGATTTGGAGCCTGCGTCATAAGACTTATGAGAAGAGATTTGAAGACCTAAATATGTACAGTCTGGAGGAGAGGAAGGACAGAGGAAATATGATTCAGAACATTTAATACTTGAAGAGTATTAATGAACAAATAAACTTCTTCCAAAGACGAGGAAGCTGTAAAACTAGAGGGCATAACATGAAGCTGCAAAGGGGGTAAACTGAAAGGCAATGTCAGGAAATACTTTTTCACTGAAAGGGTGGTGCATTCTTAGAATGCCCTCCCGATGGAAGTGGCGGGGCAAATATTTATTTATTTATTTATTTAACAAGCATTTCTATACCGCACTTTCCCATGGATCAAGTGTGGTTTACAAAGAACAATGGTTTACAAGGTATGGTAAAGTGCACACCTAGTCATTTAACATGGAACATATGTAAACTTTTACAGATAACATTGTAACTCAATACTTTCAACACAGGTTACATTCCAGAGGGTATGTTTGGGATGTAATCTAACTTTTTACATTTTTACATTATTAAAGGTGGAGATACAACTATGTGCAGGGTGGAGTATTTGTTTGCGACAGTATTAGTCCAGTTTTCTAGGTTAAACCTGTGTAGCATAATGTGTTAGTCTGTGTCTCTTTGCATATCTAGGTTAACTTGTGTAGTATAGTGTATGCTGAATAGATGCGTTTTTAATTTTTTAAGAAATTCCTAAATGTCGGTCAGCTGCTGTATGTCATCTGGTAGTTCTTTCCAGAGGATAGGGGCTGAGTGAGAGAAAGCCCTATTATTGGTAAGTTTTTTAGTTTTGTATATTATTTTGGTATTATTAATATTAGATTAAATTAAATTGTAATGGTGTTTTAGTGAGTGGCTGAAACCATCTAGGGCTGGAATATAATCAGAAGTGGCCAACCAAAAGAGAGTTCAGTAGCCAATTGGAGCAAATTTTGTATTTCTATCTCAGGAGCCGATTATGGCCATCAGCTTTGGCTGCAACTAGCTGGGGTCTACTGCTGGATTTGTGGGAACCGTAAGGGGAGCTTGAGAGTAAGGTCCATTCTTGCAGTTCAGACTGTAAGACTAGGCCCAGGATGGGGGCACAAAAGCAAAAGTTGCTTCAGAGTCCCAAAGCCATTTGAGCTGGCCTGACAGAATACAGTGACAGAATTCAAAATGGCATGGGACAGACACAGTGGATCCCTTTATAGCAACAGGATAAAATCAAAATAAACATAACTATCTATTATACCTGAGCAAATAGGGGCGACCTACACGGAGCGGTGGGTACACCCCTAAACAAAGGCATGGGAAGGGGTGACCTGCAAGGAGCGGCAGGTGCACCTATTCTTTTCACCTTGCTGGGCAGACTAGATGGACCATATTGGTCTTTATCTGCTGTCATATACTATGTTACAAGATGGAAGGAAGCAAAGAAAACAAAAGGAGAGACAAGAAATGAGAGATGGACTACAGAAAGAGAGCTAAGATAAGACAGAGGAAAGCTTAAGCCTCAGATCAAGACCAGCATTATCTGAGAATAACATGAATAGGCAACAAAGGTAGAAAAAATAATTTTATTTTCAATTGAGTGATTGGATTTTGCGCTATCTTTATATTATACACAGTATGAGGAAATGCATCTCTTATTTCTCTGGTGTTGCTCCACATGTGGAGTCTGGCTTCTTGGGGTTTTAGTTTAATTTTTGTCTACATATTTTTATTTTTACTTTATTTTGTGGTCACTTATTCTGTACTTAGTGAGGGTCTGTGTTCTGAGTGTGTGACTGAGCTTCTGTTAATACTGAGTTTATATGTACGGACCTGTACTGTAGTAATTTGACTTGTTCAGCTTTTCAAATAGATGTATGGATGTTCTAGGGCCCGCTGCAGTATTCATAGTGTGGCTTTTTTCTGGGTAGACCCCGTGTATGATTTTGGAAGTTTATGCTGCTATGGTATGGTAGATTTGGCCTTGTAGATCTTTGGTGACTTTAGTAGGGTTTTATATTAGTTCACAATATGCCTGGTACTGGAGAATGTTTATTTTGTTAGTGAGATGATCAGAATTTGATTTTTTTTTATATACTGAATTCTGTGGGTGAATGTCATACTTCTGTTCTCTACCCATTGTCAAGGTAGAGGCTTCTGTGGATGCAGAATATATATTCGAAAAGAAAAAGCGAGAATCATAACACAATAAAATGAGTTATAATTTTATAATTTAGTATTATAAAGTGCGCTGTGGTTCTCACTTTTTCTATTAGTTTCTTGGTGTGCGAGCATCTTGCATTTCCTGATTTTTGCGGAATATATCTTTACATTACCACCATGCTGGTCCAGTGCGCAGTTTCAGGAGTTATGTTGGGGTTGTCAAGCCCTTCTTGGTGTTTATGTTGGAGTGGGAGGTATTGTGTTGGGGTCAGAAAGTCCCTCTTGTTTTTCAGAGGGTGGGAAGTGCTGTGTTGGGGTGTCATCACTCTTGTTTTTGGGGAAGCGGGAGGTGCTGCATGGGTGCTGTTGAGTCCCTTTTGTTTGGCATATTTAGCAGCATGTTTCCTAAGCTCTGCACTGGTAACATAAAAACATAAGAAATGCGATATTGGGTCAGACCAAGGTCCAACAAACCCAGTATCCTGTTTCCAACAATGGCCAATCCAGATCACATGTACCTTTCAGCAGGGCCGGCCTGTCCATTGTTTGAGAAAATTGTTTGCACAAGGCCTCGTGCAAACTTCATTCTCATATGGTGTTCCCTTTGCAATGCCAGCTTCAGAGAGAGCCAGGGAGGCTTGCCCAAGGCTCCGGCTCACCTCTGCACAGCTGCCAGCATTAATAGCGGCATTTTCCCTCATGGTAGCAGCTGTGTTCTTGTGAAGCGCACGAGTGTCAGGAAACAGGAAATTCCCTTTAACCTTTCCTGGCGCTCAGAGGACTTCAAGAGAACACAGTTCCCAGCATGAGGAAACACGTTGCTCTTCACGCTGGCGGTTCTGCAGAGGTGAGCCAGGGAGGCCTCAGGCGGGCCTCCCTGGCTCGCTCTGAAGACAATCAGACAGGGGTGGGGGCTATAAAAGGACTGGAAATGGCTCATGGGGGGCTAGGATTGGAAATGGGCTGATAGGGAGCCTAGGACTGGAAATGAACTGTGGGTGGGAGGTTTAGACTGGAAATGGGGGGCTTGGACTGACAATGGGATGATTGGGGGGAGGCGTGGACTGGAAATGGGCTGATGGGAGGGCTATGACTTGAAATGGGCTAATGGGGGGGGGCCTAGAACTGGAAATGGACTGATATGGGGGGAGCTTGGACTGGAAATGGGCTGATGGGGGAATAGGATAGGACTGGAAATGGGCTGATTTGGGGGGCTTGGACAGGAAATCGGTTGATGGGGGGCTAGGATAGGACTGGAAATGACTGATTTGGGGCCTAGGACTGGAAATGGACTGATTGGGGGAGGGGCTTAGACTAGAAATATGGGGCATGGATTGGAAACAGGCTGACTGGGGGGAGGCGCGGACTGGAAATGGGCTGAAGGGGGTGCTGGGACTTGAAATAGGCTGATAGGGATGCTGGGTCTGGAAATGGACTGATTGGGGGGGGCTAGGATTGGAAATGGGCTGATGAGGGGGTTAAGATTGGAAATGGGCTGATGAGGGGGTTAAGATTGGAAATGGACTGATGGGGGGTAGGACTGAAAATGGGCTGATGGAGGGCCTTGGACTGGAAATGGACTGATTGGGGGGGGGTTGGACTGGAAATGGGCTGATGGGGGCTAGAATAGGACTGGAAATGGCTGATGGTGGCGGCTTGGACAGGAACTGGGCTGGTGAGGGGCTAGGACAGGACTTGAAATGGGCTGCTGGGGGAGCTAGGACTAAAAATGGGCTGATGCAGGGGCTTGGACTGAAAATGGGCTAATGGGGGGCTAGGACTTGAAATGGGCTGATGGGGGGGGGGCTAGGATAGAACTGGAAATGGCTGATGGGGAACTAGGATTGGAAATGGGCTGATGGGGGGGGGGAGAGAATGGGACTAGAAAGGATCCGATGCTGGCTGGGGCTGGAACTAGAAGGGAGCTGATGTTGGAGGAGGGCTAGAAGGGGATGGGGCTGGAGGAGTGAAGATGGAAAGGGGAAAAGATATTTTGTGTAGGAGGGAATTAAATTCTACAATTGGCTGGGTATTAGGGGAGTAAGTGGGGATTGAGGATGGAAGTGTGAAATTTGAGTGGATGAAAAAGGAATAAAGAAAGAAACAGAGGAAAGAGCAAAAGCGGAAAGATCAGTATGTTAAAGCAGATGTAGAGAGAGAATGGAAAAAAACCTAGAAGAGAGAAGAAAGGACAATGGACAGCAGACAATAGAGAGATAGCAGAAGACACGAAGAAAGCAGAAGAAAGTGACTGGAGCAATTGCAACTAAAAAATAAAATGCCCAAACAACAAAAGGTAGAAAATCCTTTTTTATTTTGAATTTATTAACTGGAATATGTCAGCTCTGGGAAATGTGCATCACTAATATCTTTGCATTTTGTTTAGTACAAGAGGAAATTAATTTATAGTTTTACTTCTTTAATGTTGTTGTACATTCCAAGTTTGGCTTCTGGGGTTCCCAATTTAATTATTATCTTTCTATTTCTAAACTGTGAACCCTTGTTCTTTGTTTGGTGACCGTCTATGTTCTGCATGTGTAACCGAGCTGAGGTATTCTGTTCATGTGGTTTTTATTTGACGGTGCCACTTGTTCTCTTTCCCCAGTAGGAGATGTATTGGTATTCTCGGAGATGTATTGATTTAATATTTATTTTATTTATTTATTTAACTAGGCTTATATATTGCTTTTCTACCAAAGCGGTGTACATTCAGGTACTGCATTTATATTTCCCTTGTTACAATGTTGCTTTGTGAGTCCTGGTAGTGCTGTAATGATACAGCAGGTTTGTTATGTGTTCTAAATGGGAAGTGTTTAAGGTACTTCTTAATGTGCCTGGAAGTTGGCACTGGAGTATAGTAAAGAAGAAATCTGGTAGTCTTTCTTTATCTAGACACTCATTAAGAGGCACGTTAACATTATGCAAATATTTAAGCAAATGAGGCCTCGCAATGAGTCTTTGCACATGGCACCGCACCCCTCTTGTGCTGCCCCTGCCTGTCAGGGTCGCAAAAAGGCACACAGGTTCCAGAATGCTTGTTCTGGGGCAAGTAGTGGATTTCCCAGGTCCTCTTTTATAACAGTTTATGAATATTTCCTCCAGGAACTTGTCCAAATCTTTTTTAAAGCCAGCTACTCTAACAGTTTTCATTACATCCTCCGGTAACAAAATCCAGAGTTTGATTATGTGGGGCCATAGGCTAACTGTAGGGAGGCAGTTACATCCCCCTGCAGTTACCACATTTCAATGTGGCAAAATGGCTGTCGGTGCAACTAAGGTCACCCACTGAGCCATTATTTTAGTTTCTGCCAACAATACAGATGCCTGGGTGAGAGAGATCTTTCTCTCGCCTCACTCTGGAGTAAAGTATAATTTTGGGAAAGAAATCCTGTAAATCTGAGAGTAATGGGTAACAACATTTTTGTCTACATATGTCTATTTTTAGTTTGTACTGATATATTCCCTACTTGGTGTAGATCTCTCTCTGTTCTGCATACGTGACCGAGGTTATGTGTTCTGTTAGAATGGAGTGTTTATGTAGGGATATGTAATAATCTAGCTTGTTCATTTTTTTTGAATAGGAATATGGATGTTCTAGGGCCCATTGCAATATTTATGGTGCTGCCCTTTTCTGGGCATGCACAATGTTGTCTGAGTTTCAGATGTTAGTGCTGTTCTGGAATAGTAGATTTGCTCTATGAGTCCTGTACTCTCGGTTCTTAGTGTAGTCAACTGTAGGGTGCTGGATGGGGGTACTAGAATATGGATTGTCTTTGAGATTTCTAGCCTTTGAATTCATGGCTACCGGGATTCGTTTTTCTCATTTTATATCGTCCCTCTTCATCAATAATCTGGTCATAGACATCAGATCCTTATAATGCTTTGATTTGGGGGGGGCTACCTAAGTTGCTTTTCATTGATCAAATTTAATGTTTATTATTATGTTTGTTTTATTGTAACATCTGTTTTACTAAATTGCATGTGTATGTTTGAAAGCCACCTAGGATTTTAGATGGGTGGCATATACATTTTAAAATAAAGTATACTAAATGTATGCAGATGTATTGCAATGAGTCTCTGCACATGGTCCCACATCACCCTCAGGCTGCCCCAGGGGAAATAGACAGGGGGGCTTTGGGAGGTAGAGGAAAGCAGAAACCTCAGATTGGGACCAGCATAATCAGAGAATAAAATGGTCAGACAACAAAGATAGAAGATAATTTTATTTTCACTTTAATGACCGTACTTGCTGCTATCTTTATATTTTATACAGTACAGGGAAATGCATCTCTTTTTATTTCTCTGGTGTTGCGCTGTATGCAGAATCTGGCTTCCTGGGGTTGCAGTTTAATTTTTATCAATATATGTTTATTTTTAGGTTATGGTGACTTATTCTGTACTTGGTGAGAGTCTGTGTTCTGAGTGTGTGACCAAGGCCAGGCGTTCTGTTAACATGGAGTTTGTACGTAGGATCTGTACTGTAGCAATCTGAATTGTTCAGCTTTTCAAATTGGTGTTTGGATGTTCCAGGGCCAGCTACAGTATTTACAGTGCTGCTTTTTTGGGGAAGATTCCTTATGTGAGTTTTGGAAGTTGGTGCTCATATGGTATGGTAGATTTGCTCTATAGATCCTCAGTGACTAGTAGGTTTCGTATTAGTTCACAATATGCCTGGTATGGAGAATGTTTGTTGTGGTTAGTGAGATGACCAGATTCAGACCTTTTTTTTTTTAATATTTCTGCACTCGTTGAGGAAGAGGGTTCTGTGAATGAAAATATATGTTCAAAAAGAAAAAGCAAGAACCATAACACAATTTATAACAACAAAATAGCAATGAATTATAATTTGGTTTATAAAAATGCTGTGGTTCTTGCTCTTTCTTTTAGTTCCTTGGTGAGCAAAGACCTTGCAATTCCTCTACATTATCTAATCGGCTTTTTAGTTAGGTTCACTCCCTGACTGGAGTTTTGAGAAAGCCCCCCCTGGAATCTCATCCCTCGCCTCAGGCAGCAGATTGCCTTGAGCCACCCCAGGATGTAAACACTAATGCCTCTGCAGGATTTCAGTACATTGACTGAAACCATAGTGTTACTGTTAGGTACATCTTCTCAGTTTGCTGTCATTATTACTGATTGCTGTTTGCTTTGCCTGACAGAAGCCGCCTCCCAGGTGTTCAGCCTTTTCCTCCTGAGTGTTCTGTTAGTGATGTGACAGCCTTGGGCCTGTCATCACATAATTAAAGCTTCTAATTATCAGTTAAGGACATGCATTGTCATCTTTTACTTCAGTGCACACTAAATAAAGTTAGTGCAATTAAACATTTTAGCAGATGCTAACAAGAAACAAATTGAACAAAAATTGGAACAGCCGTTTTCTGCCTGCAAATTCCAAATTAAAATTGATTAACCCCAATACCTTTACACACACACCCCACCCCACCTCACATGCAGGGTTTATTGGTTTTAATGGATAAACACTGTAATCTGCTTTCAGCTGTCTCTCCACCCCACCCCCCTTGGGTTTTGAGCTGTGGCATTTCTCTTCTCTATGGCCTGTTCACTGCATGAGTCTCTTTGCAGATACTACAGTGGTTTGTCTTTTGATTTGGGGTGCTGCAGGTAATAGTCCTACACCACAGGTCTCACAGTTGATCAGTTCACTGTGAACAGGGGTGCCCGCAGTTCCTATACTTCAAAAGAGCAGTGTTAGGCATTCCAATTCAGCTTGAGTTTCATGGGATCCCTGTTAGCAGTAGCTGCAGTCTCTGTCTGAACCTCACTCCTAAGCCAGGGTATGTGGAGAACATCTGAATCTCTCAAATTTACTGCTAACACTCGCCGTAGCACTTGAATTGTGCCAAAGAGAGCTTCCTTCTGCAGTTCATTACATGTAACATGTAGAGACAACTTGTCAAGGTGTGACTGGAAATTCCTCTTAATCAGGCCCGTGGCATCCAATACAATAGGAAATCTTTCTGATATATTTTTTTGGTCTCTAACTGCATTTCTTGGTACTTCAGGATTTTCTTCCTCACAGCATAATTCACAGAATAATCGCTTGGAACTGTTGTCTCTATTATCAATGCCGTTCTGGTGTTTTTTTCCTTTACCACTACGTTGGTTCTCAGGCAATGAGTGCAAATATAAGACCACTGCATTGCGTTATTCTGTTCTTATACTGTATAGCATGTCCACAAGGATAGCACTGGAAACCAGTTTTAAAGGGCCACTTTGTTATGGCAAAGTCCCTACAGCAAAAACATATCCTCCAAAAGAGTTCTTACCTACCACCTCATTATTCTGCTTGGCAAGCTTGAGGATAGCCAGATATATCCACCCACAGATTCTCCTGCTTGCTACACATTAGCTCCTCATGCCCACTGTACACTGTTCTCCTGGAGTCTTGTACTACAAATGCACAACTCTGTAATTCACATTAAAGGGGCAATGTTTAAACTCTACGACCTAGGATCAGTTTGCAGATGCTTTTTGAGGGTAAGTTTATACATTTTTTCCATATGTAAAATGCTGATTTACATGTGGAACGACCTTTTGATTCATCAACTTGTTATTCCTTCAAAGCATTTAAGCAGCTTACAGTAAAAGTAGGTCACGCCTAAAGGTAGGCACGTTGCAAGATGACTTGAAGTTGTAGAGTAGGTGTGCTCAGAGGAAGAGTTAGGGTGAAGTGTGGGTAGAGCTGCAAATCCAATGCTTATTTTATAAAATACGCTCATATGAGTGCCAAGTATGCGCTAGTATTCACTCCTGTTCTCAAGAAGATGTAGAACCCGATTCTGAAAGGGGCACGTCCAGGCCATCCAGATGGCCCCTAGCAGGACAGGCCCATTAGGACCTGATTCTATACTGCGGGAGTGAAAGGTTCCCGTGGCACACAGAATCAGGACCGGCATGCTCCCCTGGCTCCCGCAACGCTGACCCTCTTTTTCCTCACTGCCCAACCCATGGTTAGGCAGTCGGGGCCTGGATCAGGCGACAGGGACCTACCCACATCTGGCCCCAGCCCCGGGGGTGTCTGGCCACAAAATTGCCCAGTTTGTGCTGCTATTCCATCTTTGAGATGGAATAAGCGGCAGGTTCCCCCTGAACCCACAGGACATACAGGACCATGACCGGAATCGTCCCTGTAGTCCACCCCCGCTCCGCCCAGACTCCACCCCTCCTAGCTCTCCCCATACTGCTGGCTCTAGCCATGCAGGGAGGGCCTAAGGGGGAATAGGGGCAGGACAGTTTGCGGGGCTGCATGCCCACCAGGACATGCAGCTCAGCAAGTCGTGACTCTGAATCAGAACCATAATGTCTGTATCTTCAATCTAAGCAGAATTAGTGCAGGATTTATGCTAGTATCTGTGCCATCATAAAATAGGCTTAAAAAAAGGTGCCTGCTCTGTCTACAAACCTAGGTTCCACAGTACGAAAGCAAATACCATGCAGAAACCAAAGCAACCAGTAGGCGTGATAAAGGTGGAAAGACAAAGCCTTTATTAATTCCTTGGGTTGTCAAGGAATTAATAAAGGCTTTGTCTTTCCACCTTTATCACGCCTTGGACTGGTTACAAACCTAGGTTCGCCATTATCAAATGACCCTCTTTGGAAGGTAGTGTTATAAAGTCATTCCTGCACGTACGCGGACATGTACACATGTAAGTGACTGCTTAGACCAACCTACATAAGAGTATGTGCTTTGGCATCAAGGTGCTTATTTTGCCAGAAAATGTACACATGGGTGGAGTCTAGGCGAAGCATACATGTATACATACAGATTATGTAATAAAACATAGTTACCTGTAACAGGTGATCTCCGGGAACAGCAGGAATTTAGTCTTCACATATGGGTGACGTCAGCACTGATGGAGCCCGCGCAGGAACTCTCCCCAGCATCCTATAGGAAAGCCTTTGGGAGTATTCCACTGCACTTGCATGACTGCCTTCCTGCTCTTCTGACTCCCTCTCCTCAGTTGGGTTTGTAACGGAGAAGGAAGAAAAAAAATAACCCTACAACTCCATGGGGAGGAGGGTGGGTTGTGAAGACTAAATTCCTGCTGTTCCTGGAGATCACCTGTTATAGATGAGTAATCATCTCCAGGAACAAATAGGAATGTAGTCTTCACATATGGGACTCCCTAAGCTCCCAGATCTACAAGAGAGTTGGAAACCAGGTCAGAGATTTTGGGCTGAGTTCAACTGGACATAGACATCCCTGCCATGGAGATCTGGATAACAGTATGGGCAGGGGGTGGAATTGTAGCTATGTTCCAAAGAGATGCTGGAGGACTGCCTGGACGAAGACCGCATCCTGGTGGGAGTCCTTGTCCAAGCAGTGGTGAGTGGCAAAGGTGTGGATAGAGGACCAGGTTGCTGCTTGGCATATTTCGTCAATGGCTACTGAGCATAGGTTAGCTACAGAGGTCGCCACTGCTCGGACATTGTGAGCTATGACATATATTGTAAGGGAGAGTCCTGTTTTATCATAAGGAAAAGCAATGCAGTCTGTTATCCATCTGGAGAGCATTCACTTATTTACCAGGAGCCCCAGATGAGTGGGGTCAAATGACATAAACAGATGTGAGGATTTGCAGAAATCCCGAATGTTATGGAGGTAGGCCAGGACCCGCTTACAATCGAACGCGTGCAGGGTGGCCTCTGCATGGGAGGAACAAGGTCTTGGGATGAAGACTGGAAGTATGACAAATTGATTTATGTGGAATGGCAATACCACTTTTGGTAGGAAGTGGGGATCTGTCCTGAAGACAACCTTGTTATGATGGAATCTGGTGTATGATGGATGAGCCACCAACGCCTGTAATTCACTAATGCACCTGGCCGAGGTCAGGGCCACAAGGAATATGACCTTCAAAGTCAAGTAGCACAGGTGGGTTGTTCTCAGGGGTTCAAACGGGGGTTTGAGAAGCTGAGCCAAGACAATGTTGAGATCCCATGCCACTGGAGGTGGTCAAATGGGTGGCTTAGAGAAGAGGAGGCCTCTCATGAAACATGCTACTAAAGGGTGAGTGGAGATGGGTTGGCCATTGATTGATTTATGAAAAGCTGCAATGGCACTTAGGTGAACTCAAACCAAATTGGTTTTGAGTCCTGAAGAGGACAACTGCAGTAGATATTGAAGGAGTGAAGATACTGGTGAATCAAATGGATTAAGATTGTATGCCACGCACCATGATTCATATTTGCACCATTTGCAGGAGTACGTCCTTCTGGTGGAAGGTTTCCTAGAAGCCAGGAGGATGTTCTTTACTTCAGTAGACAGGTTGAGATGCTGAAACACTTCACTTTCAGCAGCCATGCAGTCAGAAGGAGAGATCTCATAACTGTTCCGTCTTCCTGGGATAGAAGGTTCAGACTGCAGCATAGATGGATTGGATTCGTCTGTTGTAGTCGAAGAGGAAGGGGAAACCACGGTTGTTGAGGCCAGAAAGGGAATATGAGTATCACAGTGCCACCATCCAGTTGGAGTTTCAATAGGGTCTTTGGTATTAGAGGTGTGGAAATGAATAAAGCAGTCTCTGACCCCAATGTAGATTAAAGGCATTGTTTGCTTGGCTGAGTTTGGACGAAACCCTGAAGCAGAAGTGTGGACGTTTTGTATTTTGTGGGGTAGCGAAGAGGTTGATGACTGGTGTTCCCCAGGCTTTGAATATCTGAGCCACCCAGTTTGGATGTAGACTCCACTCGTGTGGGTGAAGAATCTGACTGAGTCTGTCCGCAAGTTGATTCTGCTTGCCCGGTATATATGCTGCACAAAGGTGTATGTGGTGAGATATCGCAAAGTTCCACAGGCAACAGATCTCTTCGCAAAGGGGAAGCAAACCTGTTCAGCCCTACTTGTTCAGATAGAACATTGCCACTTGGTTGTCTGTCCTTACCAGGACAAGGCTGTTGGTGAGGTAATGGTGAAAAACCTGTAGGACTTTTGAGATTGCATGAAGCTCCAACAAGTTGATCTGTAGGGATGACTCCTGGGTTGTCCACAGGCCTGAGTGGAGAGTGACTCCAAGTGGGCTCACCAACTGACCTTAGATGCATCCGTCGTAAGGGTGTGTTGAGGTGGAGGCATCCTGCTCGAAAACGTGACTCTTCGAGCAGGTTTGCTGGTGTGCACCACCATAGTAGGGAGTGGACTAGTAGATGGGTATTCCGAATGAGGTCATTCAATTGTCCCGTGGATTGTGTGCATTGGGATGATAGGATCTATTATGCTAGGCGCATAAGTAGTCCTGCATATGGTACTACATGCACTGTGGATGCCATATGGCCTAGGAGATGAAGGAAGTCCCAAGCTATTGCTGCATGTGGGTGACTAGGTTGACCATACGGTCCAGTGGTAGAAAGGCCCTGGATAGTTGAGTGTCAAGCACTGCTCCTATGAATTCCAATCTTTGAGTAGGGGTTAGTTGGAACTTTGGGAAGTTTATTACAAATCCCAGGTGCTGTAGCATGCAATGGTGGTCTGGCGTGAAGAGCACAGTTCTTTTGGAGAGTCTGCCTTTATCAACCAGTCATCCAAGTAGGAGAAGACAAAAATGCCCTTAATTCACAGGTGGGCTGCTATCACTGACATGCATTTTGTGAAAACTCTGGGAGCCGATGCCAGGCCGAAGGGGAGGACTCTGTACTGGTAATGAGTCCCCTGAAAGGTGAAGTGGAGATATCTCTTGTGTCCTGGATGTATTAAGATAAGAATATATGCGTCTTTTAGATATAGGAAACAGCCTTCGGTATCGGTACGGATGTCGATACCGAACCTAGTGGTGCCAGAGTCATCGGTGGTCAGAGTACTGATGCTGCTAGGAGTGCCACTAATGTCTTCTAAATGGATAGCATGCGCTGATCCAATGAGATTGCTGGTGTCTGGTCCGAGGACGGAACTGGGCTTGCAGCCATTGTACCAGAACGGGGCACAGCTGAGGTCGATACCTCAGAGGCCTCCCGGTCCCCCACCAAGGCTTTGGAGGACATGTCCTCCCACCGGGGGCATATGGTCAGCTTCAAAGGATGTCTTTGAGGAATGTCTGTGTTTAGAAAGAGACCTGTCCCTTGATCCTCTCGGTGCCTCTCTGGATTCCTTTGACGAAACTCGAGACTCTTGATGATCCCATGGTGATTTTGTGGAGGATCTTGAAGTTTTCTTCTTTTTGGAGTCTGAGCTGTGCTTTTACGTTTTGGATACTTTGGAAGCCGATGATTGAGAGGATGTCAGTGACAGTGACACAGAGTCTGATGAAAAACGTTCCAACAGTTTTCTGGCCTGGTTTCCTAAACCTCTCTTAGTCATCTGTTTACAGAGAGCATAATAGTCTGGGTCATGGTCGGAACAGAGGCATTTTAGGCACCAGTCATGTGTGTCCATGACATAAATAGTGTGGGAACATTTGGTGCATTTTTTAAACCCAGAATGGTGTTTCTCCATGATGAAGGGAATAGGCCTGAGGCCTATGTGTGGCACTAGGCCCTCGATGAAGCAACTGAAAAAATAAAACTAAAACTAAAATATAAAATGAATGAAAAATTAAGAAAAAATATGTTGCTGGAATAGGGGGGGGGGGGGGCGCAATGCTTTTGAGGAGAGAGGAAGGCAGAAGTGCGATTCCAAGGAAAAAGATTTCTGTGGTGACAGGAAAAATGGGACACTAATCCTGCTGGCTCCATGGAAAAAGCAAACTGAGGAGAGGGAGTCAGAAGAGTGGATAGGCAGTCACGCAGGCGCAGTGGAGTACCCTCAAAGGCTTTCCTATAGGATGCTGGGGACTGTTCCCGCACGGGCTCAGTCGGTGCCGACATCACTAACTGTGTTAGTGGAGGGCAATTTACACATTTATGTTTTCCTATGACACCACTTTGTAAATAGTTATCTTTGGTTATCCAAGTTGGTTCTCCTTTTAATTGTAAACTCAGACTTATGTACCCTGTCTGATTGTTATGTTCCATGTAAACCACGCTGATGCTGAATAGTGCGGTATAGAAGAAATTGTAAATAAATAAAATTAAATAAATTTAAATTGCTGTTAATTACATAGGTAGCTTTCAAAAATTGTCCGCCACATCAAAGTTGCCAAGCTCATGATCCTTCCCTCCAGTTTTATTGGGTTAGTCTTCATTCTTTTCTACTTCATCAGGTGTATCCACTCTGTTTCAGATCTTTGAATTATGTGCAAAATGACAAACCTTTCCTAATGCCTCTGCAACATCAAGGAATGAAAATGTTGAAAAGATCTAGACCCAGAACTATCCACTGAGGCACTCCTTTCTTTCCATGCATCTGAAGTAAAATCTTAAGACGTGCCTCCCGCCGCTGAGACCCTGGGGAGGAGCACACAGGACCAGGCCAACCATCAGGCAAATGAGGCGGTCGCCTAGAACGGCAATTTCTTGTGGGAAGGGGAGAGCAAAGAGCAGGGCATTCAAAGCTAAACAATAGATTTTGACAGCTGGGGTATGAGTGTGGGGGTGTGTATATGTGTGTAAAGCCTGATGGTGTAGGCCACCAACACCTTTAATCAATTTTGGAGCCAGTCCTGGAAGCACAGCTTTCAGTGAATTAAAGAATAAGGCAGTGGCTTGTACAGCTGCGGCTGCTGCCACTTAGAAGAGAATAGACGCTGCACTGTTGGGGTAGGAGGAAAGGGTAGACGGCAGATGCTGTACTTGGAGGGGGAATTCATCAGGATGCAGCACTAAGGACACTCCCTGAACACACCCCCTTGTAGCACACAAGGGTTTCCACCTGAACCTTGAGAAAATTCAGAGCTAAACCCTTGTCCTGATCCAGGACTTGAGAGTTACACCATCTTTCAAAGACCCTCCAGACACTCCTTTATAGATAGCTTCAAGGACCAGGCTTTAAGTGAGAAGGGAATGGGATCCTCCATGATCATGGGACCCTGCCACAGAAGTCCCATCTTCTGAGGCAGCAAGATGGGACCCCCACCAACACGTTTAAGAGGTCAGAGTATCATGGCTAGCGTCACCAGTCCGGCACCACAAAATTGACCAAGCCCTTTTGAGACTGGATTTTGAACAGAAGTTGACTCACCAAGGGCCATGAGGGAAAAGCATATAGAAGCACCTTATGGAGCCTCTCTTGAAGGAGGCTATCCAAGCCCGCCATCCACGGATCCTTCCTGCAGCTGAAAAAGTTTACTTTGGCATTTTCTTGGGTCATCAGATCAAAAATTGGCAGGCCCCACCTTACTCCTATTCGTCAGGATCCATGCTGTTCTAACTTAAAAAGTTAGCCTGCATACTGTGGAAGTCCATTATGTGGGTAGCCAACAGAGCCACCACAAGAGCCTCTGCCTAATGACAGAGCTCCACCACATCTGTGGCAACTGCGGTGCTGCCTTGCTTGTTGAGGTATACTACTGCTGTGGCATTTTCTGAGAACACTCAAGACTGCTTTGCCCTCCAGGAGGAACTGAAATATCTCCAGTGAAAGGCAGATCACCTTGGTCTCTAGTCTGATGATTGACCCGGAGGCTTCCTGAGAGGACCAGTGCCCCTGAACAGAGCCACACAATGCGCACCCAAGCCCAGCAGGACTGACAGTCATATTGACTATCATTCCAGTCCAGCACTTTCAGAGGTATTCTATCCATCAGAGGATGAGTTTGTATCCACCAGGCCCATTGCCCCTTGATCTTCTTGGAAAGAGGTAGGCGCTGTTCAAAAAAGTGGGATAAGGGAGACCACTGAGTCAGAAGGTGTCTTTGCAGGGGGTGCAGTTGTGCTCTGGCATACACAGTACCAGTTCCAGGGTCAACATCATTGACCCCAGGGGCTGCAGGAACTTGGAGTTGCCTGACAGCAAATACCCCTGAGCTAGAGCTGTGGTTTGTTCAACCTTTCTGGGCTGAAAAACACCCTGTCCATGTAAGTTTTGAAGTGAGAACCTAGATACTCCAAGCCTGGGAGGGAACTGAGCAACTGAGCTTCTCTTGTGGTAGTTGATCACCCATCATAGCTTCTCCAACCACCAGATTACCTAGATCAGATCCACCTAATCTTACTGCAAGGGTCCCGAAGTCACTGGGATCCCCAAAAGGATTGATCCTTCTTGGGATTAGACCCGTAGGAGAAACAGGCTGTGCCCAAAGTCTTTCTGGCCCTAAAGTGCTCCCATGGTCTCCGCTGAGCCTTATGTGAAGAACCCTTGGAATCTCTGTGACAATCTTCTGGGAGCCTCTGAGGGCAGGCGAGCTGCTCCAAGGTCTGCCACCAGCTTCTCCAATTCTTCCCTAAAGAGCAACCTGCCCTTAAAGGGGAGCTTTCTCAGCCACAGCTTGGGCTTGGAATCGGCAGGCTAATTCCACAGCCAGAGCCACCTTTAGGTCACCATAGATGTCACCATGGACTTAGAAGAGATCCTGATCAAGTTGTATAGGGCACCTGTCACAAACAATGCTCCAGTTTTGTTACCTCTCAGCTGTCCGGCAGTTGCTGGATCCAGCTTTAGAGTGCTTGGAACACCACACCAGCACAAAGAGCTGCCTGAGTACCAGGGCCAAAGACATTCTTGAAGAGGGCATGAGACACCTTCAGCACAGTACCACTGTCCACTAGAATGGTCAGGTGCTTCATCATCACTGTGACCAAAGCATCCAAATTAGGGACCTTAAAATGCTGTTCCATCTCCTCCTGAGGTAGAGAACGGCCAAGCCAGGACGTGAGTACCCCTCAGCCCCAGCTCCAGCAACTCCCACTAAGCACTCCTGGTCTCCTCAATAGTACTAACAAAAATGGCTGCGATCTCACAGTGCAGCCCCCTAGTGTGAGGCTAGAAGGTAGGACTGTGTGACTGTGGCCATTTTGTCCAGGCCCGATGATGGGGGCTGGAGCAAAGAGGCCTGTTCCTGCCCCCACTGACCACCAGATCACCAGGAATGATGTGGTATGAACTTGGGAGCTGTTGGGAAGGGGGACCCCCCATTATACACACTTCAATCCCACATAACCTCTTTCACCATGCTCAAGGAAATAGCACTACACGTCAAACATCTATAGATTCTGACAACCTGTAAATATGTACATACTTGTGAAATCAATGTCTTGCAATCAAGTGTAAACCTGTAATCTGAATGTTTGTGTCCTGTACTGAATCATTATGTATGTTTTTAATCCATGGCCTGTACAACCATACTGTTATGTATAGCAAACCGCTGCTGATCGCTGGAAGTAGTGGGATATAAGTGTACACACTAAATAAATTATACCAACTGGCTAACCTTGAATAATTGTTTTAAGAGGGACAAAGGGGGATCGGGACCCCCAACTAGCTAGCTGGGTTTTGTTTAAAGGGATCAGAAGGGAGGGGGGGGCTGTGGCCACCCAAATGGCTAGCCAGGCATTGTTTTTGGCCAGGGGTGCATTGATTCCCCTGGACAGTTCCTGAAGGGGATCAGGAGCTGTCCAGGCAGGATCCGTGCTGAAGAGGGGGGACATGTTGAGAGCTCTATGCACCCAATTGCTATCTGTCTTTCCCCTTGGATTTACCGCGAGACTTGCGATACCTGCATCAGTAGGCACCACAGGGCTTCCCACGCTACCTGCTGATACAGGTATCGCAGATCTTTGCAGTAAATCTAAAACCTCTGTGGTATCTGCAGGGGGAAAGCTGGTAATGTTCCCTGCGGATACCATGGAGGATTTTGACTTACCACAGACCTTTTGCAGTGATACTGTGGGTTTAGTAGATATGCCCCAAAGGATCTGAAGCCAATTACATAGAAATACAAGTAGGGATAATAAACAAAACCTAGTACTAGCCAAAAAAGCTTACTAATCATATCCAGACATTTCACATTGGTTCCCACTAATTAAATTACAACTCAGATCCCATTGAGAGAAAAAAATTGTGTTTTAAATATCATCTTTCAAATTGCAATAATTTCAGTAACTTATTTGAGACTATTTGGAGGCCATCCTGTTATAGTTTCCTTACTAGTCGTGACTAATCTGCAAGATTTCTTATATGAAAATTGTATCTGTATATTTATTTTGGATATCAAAAGAGCATTTGGGGATATACAATACCACATATTTATTCAAGTAATTAGGGGTTTCCCTTCTTCCCCAATTATTTTTTGGCTTATTCTCAGCAGTTTAAATTTTGTATTTTGTTTAAATTAAGAGAGAAACAACGTAATTCCTTTAAAATTGGTGTAGCATTCTCATATTTTAGCTGTATTTATTATTTTTGCAGCAACATTCTACACTAATTGTAATCTCTTTGTTCTCTAGTCCTAAATAAGCCATGTTACAATAGTCTTAACTAGCTATCATTATTGTTCGAATGATGGTTTTCAAATTATCTTGCAATAAATAAGACTGAATTTGTCTTATTAAACATAAATTAGCATATACAGTTTTGTCACTTTTAAAATCAGTTTTCACATAGTCACTGTTGAGTCTACTATTACTCTTAGGGCCCCTTTTACTAAAGCCCTCTATGGATTTGCCATTAACGTGCCAATCTTACACGCGTTAATGGACAAAGGTCGCAGGTTGCAGTTGGGCGCGTGTTCAGTATGTCTCCAGCAGCTAATACACGAAGGTTAATCCTTACGTGCACTTCACTAGGTCAGATTCACTTAATGACTCCTATAGAGGAATCGTTAGGTGAGTCCACGTTAGGAGCTGCGTTACTGCTGAGCACGCAGCAACTGCCTTGGCTCTAGCAGCAATGCACTGTCCACACTCCACACCCATTTCCCACTCCATGCTGCCACTGCTGATTAATGGGTGTTTTAGAGTGTGAAGGCAGACAATATTGGGCGTCAGTGTTCCTGGCTGTCATTAGCTGCTCATTATAACACCCGTTAACCAGTTAACGGGCTTTAGTCAAAGAGGACCTTAAACATTTACATTGTTTGGTATTTTTGGGTTGCTATGGTAGGATGTACAGTTTTTGTACTTTTATACCTATAGTTTTAGGTTAGTCTTAATTTTGTATTATGTATAATAACCTAGAAATGTAAGTAAAGATAAGTATTACCTAAAGTTTGTATTTAATTTGTGTACATTTGTCATTCTAATAAATATATTTTTATAATTGATTTTATTATCTTACATATTTTGTTACACAGCATGTAATGAACCACTTTGTTTGTTTCTGAAAAGCAGGTTAGAAATACACTAAATATATATCTAATATCTATCAATATATAATATTTGAATATGTGTATTTAAACGATAGAAACAGTCCTTGGAAAGTTCAATAATGTATATTTATGTATGACTCAATGATACATAGCAGCAGTGGAGATTACATATACACATTCTAAAAAAATGTCCCTTTGATGTATATTGTACGTAGAACAGTGTCTGAAAAGGGGGGCCCCCATGTGGTCATGCAGAACTCTAGCATCAGATAATTCCTACATTGAGTGGCATCCATGCCCTGATATTCACCTACCATAGCTTCTTCATAATTTTCTCCTCCTCGTGAAAGTACCGCTGCCTTTCCTGTTCCACCAGGATGCGCTGTCGCTGCACAGGGTCTTCCATCCTTTTGATGGCTTCAATCACCTTGGTACTGATTTCCAGCTCTGTTTTCTTCACCATTGCCCGTAGCACCTCCTGGTTCTGAAGCTGTCACAAAAAACAAAACAAAATCAACTTCAGTCTGTGCCCTGACTAATGTCCCTGGCAATGGAATGTGTCGTGGCTACACTCAGAAGTAGGTTTGCCAAATCAGAAAAATAAAACAAAGAGCCCTTGAGCCAAGAGTGTTTTGCTTCATACTGTTTCATCCATAAAAGTTACTTCAAGGAGAAAGGGCAGAATTGGCCCAGATTCTATTAACTTCTAAACAGTGCACCTGACCTCCAGCAATAAGCTGACAAACAAAATATGTTGACTTCATTACACTGGACCTTGTTGAGTAACAGTGGCTTTGACCGTGTCCTGCCATAGAAATAGAAGACTTTCTATTATGTTCAAGACAGGAGTAGACATCCTGTGGAGAATATTAATGATGAGGCCCCTGCCACTGTGTGATGTGATAAGGGAATATATGTATTCCTCTGTAGTCTTATTGCATTACGGATCAGTTTTGCTTTCCAGTGCATCTCTCTCCCGGTTCATTTGCTGAATTTGAATATTATGGGCTCATATAGACGTAGTTTACCCAATTTGGGATGGCGTTAGCAAGCACTAATATGTGCAGTACACACCACAGACAAGAACCGCAGAAGCAGAGACCAGTCGGAATAATGTAACCTTGTATCTGAAATATTGCTGTAAACCAGCAATTATAAATGTATCGTAACAGAGCAGGAAAGTAAATGGCTGCTTTTCAGGTCACCCCTGCAACTGGCAAGATTTAGATCCTTGTTATAGCACAATCTGCCTATGCCATCAAGCCACAAACATGCAGGACTGACTATTTTTCATGGGGATGCAGGAATTTGCTGGGGAAAAGAACATTTCTGAATCCTCAAACTTGTTCATTTTATAGCCATCACTAATCTCCATTAGGGCATCTTATACTCATCACTTTTATTGTAGTTCTGAATCCCTTCGTCCGCTCTGCTAGAAATACTTATCCCGGCCTCACCTCACTCAAGACTACTTGCAAACCACTTCCTGTCATTCCCCCATGTCCTTCTCTTTCTGTCCCTTTCCATTTTTTCCCTGTGGAATATCTCATCTGTTTCCAAGAAACCTCCTTGTAGCCATAATCTTTTCATCTCTCATTCCTCCATCTTTTAGCAGTAAGATCGATCTTTCTCTCTCCGCAGGAACCTGCCTCACTTGCTGCCCTCCCATATAAACTGCACCTTTCTTGGATGGCCACAGCAGTAATGTTGCACTCCTCCCCCTCTCCCCCCACCTCGCAGATTTCAACCCTTCTTTCCTCTCTCAAGAGGCCTAACTTCTTGCAGTTCTCCTGTTTCACTCCAGGGGGATGGGGTGGGGTGGGGTGGGGGGGGGGGGGGAAAGATTCGGCATACTGCAGAATTTGCACTGAATTCCCCATAGTACAGAATTCTGCATAGGGTCCCAAAGCCAGCATTGGTGGCTGCTCATATGGTTCCCCACCATCCCCCTCCCCCCATGCTGATCACTTCAAGAGGAGGAGGAGCAGAAGGGCAGCTGCTCATCAGGCCGCATTCCTTCTCTTTCGCCACCTGGTATTCTGCTGATGATTTAAGCTATGCAGTACACCTACATTTCTGCCTCGGGCTCCAGCATGTCTTCTGATAATACAAAGTGTAAACAGGCAAAATTCTTGGTCTTTTTATAACATACCAGGTGCAGTGGCTCCATTTGTAACATTCAAACTACAGCCTGTAAGCCACAGATGGCTATTTAGGGCCATCAATGTGGCACTACAATGCTTTGATATTTTTGTAAAAGCACAGAATCCAATGGAATTATAGTAAAAATTGAAGGCTGGAATAAGGAGGATAGCTGCACGTGACTCTTTGGGACTCTGTTTACTGTAAAAGTGTTAGAGCACCACCATCCTGCTACTATCGTGCAGTACATAGCTCCATGTCTCAGCAAGAGCATTTCTCCTTGTGGATTATGGTTTGGGTAAACTTGCTATCAGTAGTAACAAAGGAGAAATTTTACAAACCTGCTAATTCTCTTTCCTTGAATTCTGCTAGACCAGTCTAGACAAGAGGGTTATGCTCCCCAACCAGCACGTGGAGGCAGACTAGAGCAACTTTCAGTAATGTCATCACTTGGTATATGAAAACCAAGGAGCGGAACCCAAAGGACCAGGCCTACACGCAAAAATATTGATGTGCAAACGATTTTTATTGGAGGACCCAACTAAAATATTTCGGCCGGATGCCTTCTTCAGGGGTCAGTATCGTTGTCGTGCGCGACAATGATACTGACCCCTGAAGAAGGCCTCCAGATGAAACATTTTAGTTGGGTCTTCCAATAAAAATCGTTTGCACATCAATATTTTTAAGTGTAGGCCTGGTCCTTTGGGTTCCGCTCCTTGGTTTTACTTGCCTCTGCGGACACCTTCTTCTCCTGTGGTTTGATCACTTGGTATATGCACTAGTGCAGCACTGAGAGAAGCCAGTATGACACTTCCAAAGCAGCAAGCAAGACTGAAAAACTCAGGAAAAACTCAAACTATGAACATTATCAATCAAGAACCACAAATGGGAGTAATAGTTTGTAACAACTATTTAGCTCTCTCATCATACATGACTGCATTGGCACTGATCCTGACAATTCAATCAATAAGCAGCAGGGCTCCTAAAACTGTAGGAATAGTCTTCCAGAGCAGGTCCTAGACTAGTCTGGCATGATTCAAAGAAAGAATTTGATCAGATATGTAAAATTTCTCCATCCTTACCCTGCAGGAACAGTACAGATGGGTGGGATGTACCCAAGCAGTCAGGGCCCAAGGTGGCAGAAAGACGATGCTATGAAAGAACTGCTCTGTCAAAGGTGCCATCCATTCCAATTCCCCCAACACAACCTGTAGTGCTTCACAAAGGCCCTCTGAGACTACCAGGTAGCTGCCAGATATCATTTAGAGACACCAAAGCAGACTCCACCCATGAGGAGACCTGTATCCTTGTGGATTGATCTCTTCTGCATGTGCCTTTCAGACAAAAGGTATGTTGAACCAATGCTACCCTCAATCCAGCAGGCAATTGAGAACTTGGCCGCTACTAGACCTTTCCTTGTACCACTGAAGAGAACAAAGAGATGGACCGATCAACAGTAGGAATATGTAATCTCCAAGTATCTGACTAATCCCCTCCTCATGTCCACAAGATACAGAGAGGGGCCTGCCTGAAGGTCATCCTCTGTGCTGGAGGTCAGGATAATGATCTGTTTAAAGTGAAAAGGAGACAACACCTTTGGGAAAAAGGATGGCACAGTCTGCATGGAGAGAGAAGCCATCGAGATGACCAAAAGAAGGCTCCCTGTAGAACAAGGCCTGCAGCTCCGACACCCGCTTGATGGATGCAAAACCACGAGGAAAACCACCATAAGGGTCAAATCCTTGAGAGAGATCTCATGAATGAGCTCAAAAGGGGGTCCTTTCTTTGCCTTCAACACTGAAGAAAGACTCCACTGAGGAACAACTGGACACACCAGCAGATGGATCTGTTTCATGCTAAGGCTACTACCTGAACCTTGAGAGAATTCAGGGCTAAACTGTGGTTCAAACTGGACTGTAAGAAGGACAAAATGGTAACTATATCCACCTTCCTGTCTTAAAGGGCCCAAGAGGAATACAGCTCTCAAACATGTTCTGGGCACTCACATAGGCTAAGGAAGTAGAGGCCCAGTGGCCTTTGAAAAGGGTGTCCACTTCTGCACCAGAGCAGCTGTTCTTAGACAGCCTATACCTCTCAAGGGCCAGGGCATAAGTGAGAAGGGAATGGGATCCTCCATCACCAGGGGCCCTTGCTGCAAGAGGCCACTCTTGAGACATCAAAAAAGAGGACCCCCACCAATAGGTTTCGGAGATCCATGTACCATGGCTAGCATGGTTAGTCCAGGGCCACTACAATCACCATGTCCAGCTGAGTCCAAATTTCTTGCAGAAAATGGTTCACCAAAGAGGGAAGACATATAGAAATCCCTACTGGGGCCACTCTTGAAGCAGAACATCCAGGCCTGCACCCATGGATCCTTTCTGTGGCTGAAAATGTTCTCCACTTTGGCATTCTTCTGGGTGGCCATCAAGCTGAAAACTGGAAGGATCCACCTCTACACTATGAGGTCTAATGCATGAGGACTTAACCCTCATTCACCGAAATCCACAGTGTTTCAACTCAAGAAATTGGCCTGCATATTGTCGATGCAAGCTACGTGGGCTGTGGTCCTCCACCCAATTAGACAGCTCCACCATTCTGAGAGCTACTCCAGAACTGTGAGTCCCACCTTGCTTGTTGGCATATACAACAGATATGGCATTGTCTGAGAACAAGCAAATCACTTTGCACACCAGGAGAGAAGAGAAACTCTAGAGCCAGGCAGATTGCTCTGGCATCCAAACAATTTATTGACCAGGAGGCTTCCAAGAGGACAAGATCTACGGAAAAATTGACCTAGGTTGGCATCCATGGTAATCATCATCCAATCTGGTGCTTCCAGAAGTATCCCATCCATCAGATGGTGAAACAAACTACCACACTAACTGTTCCTTGATCTCCTAAGAGAGAGGAAGAGTTTGGTTGAACAACTGAGAACAGGGAGACAAGAGAAACACCAGAGATGAAGGCAATCCCAGGCACAGGGAACTTACTGAACACAAAATGCCTACAGCTTGAGGAAAAATTGCCCAGTAGAAACATAGAAATATGATGGCAGAAAAAGACCACATGGCCCATTCAGTCTGCCCTTCCATATCAACTACAATAGTCCCCTTTTTTCCTTTAGAGATCTTCTGCGTTTGTCCCATGCTTTTTTGAATTCAGATACTATCCTTGTCTCTACCACCTCCACTGGGAGACTATTCCATGCATCTACCATTCTTTCTGTACAGAAATATTTCTGCATATTACTCCTCAGTGTATCGCTTTTCACTCTCATCCTATGTCCCCTCGTAGCAGAGCTTGCCTTCAATTGAAAGAGACACTTGTGCATTTATGCTATGGAGGTATTTAAATGTATCTATTTTATTTATTTTATATACCGCTTTATCTAGGTAATCAAGGCGGTTTACAGGGAACAGGTTTCAAATACTGCTCTAGGCAGTTTATAGTAAACAGTTTACAAGTAACGAGAACCATACTGGTAGGAACTATGTACAAGAAACATTTTAAATGGAACTATATACAGCATTGAGTAGCAATATGACAGTGCTACATCACTTGCTGACTGAGGTACATTGATATACAGCAGTTATGTACATTGATTTATATACAATGGGATGGTTGTTATGTTAAATTAGTGGAATTTTCTATCTAGATAAAGCTGCAAGTAGGTGGGCATGCGTTCAGTGGGAGGTTTGATCTTGTTGTTTATGTGGTCAATGGTGGTTTGTTCATGTTGATAGTAATCTGTAAGTGTTTTCTGAACAGTGTTAAGTCCTTTATTTCTCTCAGATTGTTGGGTGGATTATTACATAGGGCTAGGGCAAAGAACGAGAATGCCCTGTTGGTTGTTGCTTGGATTGCATTTCTGAAGCTCTTCGGTGTGATTAATATGTTCTTCAAGTTACCTCTTCTTCTTCTTGTGTCCTGTTGCATCTTTTTAAGCGTGTTAAAGTATGTTGGTGCTATATTGTTCACTGTTTTGAAAATGGTCATTAGAGCCTTGAATTTGATCCTTTGTGTTAAGGGAGCCAGTGGAATATAGGTGTACAGTATAGGTGTAATATGTTCAGATCTGTCAGCTTTCATTACTGTATGTGCTACCATGTTCTGTGCCAGTTGTAGGGGGGTTTCAATGTTTGTTTGGGTAGGCCTTGGAGGATGACACACTCCTTGTATATAACCCACTGTAAATAGCTCACTCCTGTATATACTGCACCCCAAATCAAGCTGTACCTACCCACACACCAACGAACACTACCTTCACCACCGCTGCATGGTGGTCTTGGGCAAGCCACTTAACCCTCCATTGCCCATGTTCCCTGTAAAATAGTTATCTCCAAGTTATAATACCCTGTTCAATGTAATTTCAGTTTGTTCAATGTAAACCGCACTGATGCAGAATAGCGCGGTATATAAGAGAATGTAAATAAATAAATAAATGCTGACACCTCCGCACCATCCCAATTGATTGGTTTGCAGTGTAAACCGCTTTGATTCAAGAATAAAGAGGGATATAAATACTTTAAAATAAATAAAATAAATAATCAAAGTGAGGGCATATCAGCGCTTGTGCAATAGTGCAGAAGTCATCTGGCGAAAGGAGGGGGGTCTTAGGTATTGTATCATTCTAGTTTTGTTGTAGATTGTCCATATCTCCCCTTTCCCACCTTTCCTCTAAAATATACATATTAAGATCCTTAAGTCTGTCCTCATATGCTTTATAACGAAGACCTCTAACCATTTTAGTAGCCACCCTCTGCACCGACTCCAACCTGCTTATATCCTTTTGAAGGTGCAGTCTCCAGAATTGCACACAATACTCCAATTGAGGTTGCACCAAAGACTTATACAGAGGCACTATCACCTCCTTTTTTCTGCTGACCATTCCTCTCCCTATACACCCAAGCATCCTTCTGGCTTTTGCAGTCACCTTTTCTACCTGTTTAGCTACTTTAAGATCATCAGACACACTTAAGCCCAGGTTCCGCTCTTCTTTCATGGACAGAAGTACCTCACCTCTACACTGTACCGCTCCTTTGGATTTTTGCAGTCCAAGTGCATGGTCCTGCATTTTTTAACATTAAATTTCAGCTGCCAAATTCTAGACCATTCAAGCTTAGCTAGATCCCTCCTCATGTTATCTACTCCTTCCTGGATGTCTACTCTATTGCAGATTTTGGTATCATCTGCAACTAAGCAAACCTTACCCGATAGCCCTTCTGCAATATCAGTAAGAAACATGTTAAAAAGAATCGGACCAAGGACAGATCCCTGTGGCACAATACTGATAACATCCTTCTCCTCAGAGTGAGCTCCATTTACCTGTACCCTCTGTCGCCTCCCACTCGACCAATTTCTAACCCAAGCAGTAACTTTAGGGTCCATCCTAGGTTGCTTAGTTTGTTTATATGTCGCCTGTGCGGAACGGTGTCAAAGGCTTTACTGAAATCTAAGTAAACCACATCTAGGGCTCTTGCTCGGTCCAACTCCCTGGTCACCCAGTCAAAGAAATCCATCAGATTTGTCTGACAAGACCTACCTCTGGTGAATCCATGCTGCCTTGGATCCTGCAATCCATTGGACTCCAGAAACCTCACTATTCTCTCTTTTAATAGCCTTTCCAATAATTTACTAACCACAGAGGTTAGTACATATGCCTTTCTCCAGTCCTCTCGTACCACTCCCAACTCCAAAGAGGCATTGAAAAGGTCAGATAGTGGAGCTGCTAGAACGTCCCCCTCGGTATTCTTGGATGTATCCCATCCAGTCCCACTGCTTTGTCTACTTTTAGTTTAGCTAGTTCTTCACGAACAGAGTCTTCTGAAAACCATTAGAGATCCCCGTCGCTTCTGTTCCTATTTGTGGGTGTTTTCTCAGCTCCTGTTCCTGGCCCTTCAATCTGTGAACACAGCACAGAAATATTTGTTAAGCAATTCTGCTTTATCCTCATCAGTTTCTGCATATTCCACCCCCCCCCCCTTCCCCCTTGAATCTGACAATATTACTAATATATCTGAAAAATGGCTTATCCCCTCATTTTATTGCATTGGCTATTTCTTTTTTTTTTTGTATCTTTGTTTTCCTGACTACTTTGTTAGCTTCTCTAAGTTTTTCAAAATATAGATGTCTGTCATTCTCTCTCTGTGATCTCTTGTATTTCATGAAGGCCTCCCTCTTTTTCTTCACCTTTTCAGCTACTTCTTTTGAAAACCAGAGCAGCCTCCTTTTCCTTTCACATTTATTTACTTTTCTAACAAAGGTTTGTTGCCCTTAAAATATCCCCTTTCAGTTTTACCCACTGTTTTTCTACATCTTCCAGCTGTTCCCATCCTTCTAACGACTCCTTGAGGTTTTGTCCATCTTGGCAAAGTTAGTTTTCCTAAAGTCTACGACCCTCGCTTTTGAATGGATTTTATCAGCCCTAATCCTAATACTGAACCATACCATCTGGGGATCACTGGATGTGAGATGATCTCCCATTGTAACATCAGAAACACTTTCCCCATTGGTAAGCATTAATTCCAGTATGGCCCCATTATGTGTGGGTTTTGTTACCAGTTTCCTGAATAGTTCTCCCTATAGAGAATCCAGGATCTCCTTACTTCTAGATGAAACTGCAGCAGGGATGTGCCAATCCACATCCAGCATATTGAAATCACCGATCAGTAGCACTTTTCCTTTCGTGGCAATACTTCTATTACATCTTCTATCAAATCTTCATCCATTTCTACTTCCTGTGAGGGGGATTTCTATATAACTTCAGTGCAAATGGATTTCCCTTTCCCTCTTTCAGTACAGTGCTGAACCAAGTCCCAAGGTACTCCAAATCTTAGGAAGGAATCAGGCAGCTGTTGGGATAGTTGATCACTAACCTCAGCCTTTCTCATACATCACCAGGGCTGCATTGCCCTTGAACGTTTCCAGTTAATCTGACCAAATTAGCTAGTTATCCAGGTGAGGGTGAACCTGGATTCTTTGCTTGTGCAAGAATGCTGCTGCCATCAAGGCCATCATCACCATGACCCTGGAAGTAGAGCTGTAAACTGAAAATGGTAGTCCAGGACATAGAAGCAGAGAAACGGCTGGTGTTGCTCATGGATGGAATATGAAGGTACACCTCTTTGAGATCCAAGGATGTTAGCAACTCCCCTTGCTAAACTTACATAATGACTGACCTGATGGCCTCTATGTGGAAATGACAGACTCAGAATACAGCATTGACTTCCTTCGGATTCAGAATGGGTCAGAAGGAACCTCCCTTTTTGGGCACCAAGAAGCAGATGGACCAGATGATTAGGATGTACCCAAGGAATCAGGAGTCAGGACCCAGGGTGGGAGGAAGACAACACTCCCTTGAGGAAGCAGAAAACACTGGAGTGTGCTGCCAATACTTTAAATACATGCCCTGTAGCACACCAAGGCTGTAACCTGAACCTTGAGAGAGTTGATGGCTAATACCTGTTCCTAACCAGACTATAAGAAAGACAAAACAGTGACAATGTCCACCTTCCTAGCCTCTAGAGCCAGAGAACACCATCTCTCGAAAACTCTATAGACTCTCACATAGCCTAAGGAAATAGAAGCTCTCCATGCCTTAAGCAGGGTGTCCATTATCTCCCTAGAGTATCCCTTCCTGAACAACCTACATCTCTCAAGCTGTAAGTGAGAAGACAATGGGATCCTTCATATTCATACACCCCGACTGCAGGAGGTCCCTCTCTTGAGGGAGAAAAAGAGGAGACCCTGCCAACAGGCTCAAGATATAGTACAGAGCCATTACAATCACCAATCCTGGATGGGACTAAATTTTGCCCATCAGATGGCACACCAAAGGTGTGGGGGGGGGGAAGCATACAAAAGCCACTCTTGAAGCAAGACATACAAGCCTGCCACCTGCAGATTCTTCCTATGGCTAAAAATGTTCTCCCCTTTGGCAATCTCCTAAGTGGCTATCAAGTTGAATATTAGAAGGCTCCATTTCTGCACTATGAGGTCGAACATGTGAGGGCTCAACTCCCACTTGCTGTAATCCACAGAGTTCCAACTTAAGAAGTTGGCTTCAACGTTGTTGATGCCTGCTGTGTGGGCTGTGGACAAGGCAATCAAATGCTGCTCCACCCAAAAACACAGTTCTGCCATCTCAAGAGCAACTCCAGTACTGCAATACTCATCTGGCCTATTGATGTATGCCACAGCAGTGGCACTATCAGAGAACATGCAAACCACTTGACCCACAAGAAGAGGGTGGAACTTCAGTAGCATAAGGCAGATCGCTCTGGTCTCCAACCAGTACGATTAATTAGAAAGCCTCCTTACAGGACCAGAGACCCCGAACAAATAAACTTAGGCAGCGATAGTGATAGTGTCTGAGGATCTAAAGGTGGCGAAGCAATATGACAAGGCAGGGGTCAAAGCCAAAAGGATGTTAGGCTGCATACGGAGAGAAATAATCATCAGGAAGGAGGAGGTATTAGTGCCCCTGGATGGGTGATTGGTGAGGCCTCACTTGGAGTATTGTGTTTAGTTTTGGAAACTATACCTTGCAATGGATATAGAAAGACCTGAAATGGTTCCAAGGAAGTTGACCAAAATGATATGGGGCCTGCGCCAGAAGACTTATGAGAAAATCCATGAAGACCTAAATATGTATATCTTAGAGAAGAGGAGGGATGGGGGAAATGATACATATGTTTAAATACTTAGAGGTATGTTTACTAAACCGTCTTAACATAGCAGCGGCAATGTTATCGCGCGATACGTAATGTTATTGCGCGATAATGTCTCCAGCGGCGGTGAAGTGCACAGAGGGAGGAGAAAGGCACCCCAGAGGGTGCAGTAAGGCTCCCCAGGGGCGGAGAGAAGGGCGGGGAGTGGATCCATGCACACTAACGCCGTGAAATAAAGCTCTGAAAATTAGCGCCAGTGAAAACCTTGCGCTAGGCACATTTGCAGGACAGAGAAACCATTTAAGTCAGCAATGTACAGCAAAGGCAGGGAAACCCAGAAAAGTGATAGTAGTGATACATGTGCAGGAACCAAAAAGGCAAATAAACATATAAAATAACCAGAACCACATTTGAAATCCCAATAACCAAGCTGGCCAATAGTGATATTAATGATAAACATAAAGCAACACTACTGACAAAGCGTAAAAAGGAAGCTATCATGTTTGGAAGGGTCTATGCTCTGTCCCCCTACAAAGTGAATGATCCCACATTGAAATAGCAGTGATCAGGGTTGTTATCATTTATATTGGGCAGGTTTGTTATGGCATGCACATGTGCAGCAACAGCAGAGTGGGCACGTAGGAAACAGCAACTGTACTGATGCTATAAATGATATACAAGGGGCTGCAGGCGGCACATGCTGTGGTCCAGCTGGGGCACAGTGCGGACTAGGCAGATGCCTAGGTGGCACATAGGAATGCCGAAACTGTAAAGCAGCAAGACAGCAACTGACGAGGGTCCAACATGGGCACGAGTGTGTGTCCCACAGTATCACAGGGGATATTACCCAGCAGGTACCCCCAAGGGCACATAACATTGGCAGGCGGTGCCGGGGGGAAGCGCACATGTCCATGTAGACACCCCTACCCGACAACCCACACCATAGGCAGTTGCCTACCGGCACAATGGATGGCCTGGGACTGCGCACCACCAGCATAATGGCATGTCAGCATGGTGGCGGAGGGGTGCTGGTGGCGGAGGGGGCAGTGGCATCTGCCCACACCAGACCATGGCCAAGCCCCGTTTAGGTGGGTGCCATGCACTGCAACAGACAAGGTCTGCCTGACGAACAGTCATGGTATCCCCAGGGAATAACCTGCCCCGTGGCAACAGTTTGGTGCAGTACACACAGCCAGTGTGTTCAGGGGCAGAAGGTCACAGGTTCAAGTCCCAGCTGTGGCTCGTGCCAACCTTGTCCCCATATTTTACCAAGTACTAAACCGCGGTAATAAAGACGGAACCTTTATTGCAGATAAAATAAACATGCCTGAAACGCCTATAATTTACCCTACAAAGCACAGACACCATAAACATGTGCAATCCCTAGAGCAGAGTTTCCCAACTCCAGTCCTGGAGGGCCAAACACCATTCAGGTTTCATGCTGTCCCTAATAAATATGCCTGTGCTGCATTTGTATGCACCATCCCCATTGTATGCAAATGTACCTCATGCATATTCATTAGGGACAGCATGAAAACCTGAACCGTGTTTGGCCCACCAGGACTGGAGTTGGGAGCCTCTGCCCTAGAGCAGTGGCCAACAGGGGCGCACACACACCCACACCCACAGGCTCCACTATCCAAAGCCTCATGGAGAGTCAGGCTGTTGGGCCCTGCGCGGAGCAGTATCTCCCAATTCTGGCACCTGCATACCTTAGCAATGCCGTCCTAAACTTGGGAACACGTTCCACATATATCAAAAGGTTGCTATGATTAATGTCAGCTAACAAATCCTAAGTTAAACACGATTTGTTGATAGAGATTCATCATAGCAACCTTTCTGATATCTGTGGAGTGTGTTTCAGTTATTGCTTCTGACAGTGTTTACCACCCCGGGGAGTGACCCCCAACAGTACTGCATACTATAGCAATGCCCGCACTGTGCCCAGGACTGGGGAGGCGGCCAGGGCTGCCACAAACCTCCATATTTGCACAATGCTGGCATAGGTGTGGTAGTGTGTGTATGTCTATCCAGTGTATTGTGGCTGCCCACACCTTACTGAGCCCACACTGCTTGCACTGTTTCCAGTGTTAGCCTGCCAATGTGCATAATGAGGAGCAAGGTACTGTGGGTATGGCCCAGACCGGGTGACCTGGGCAGGATGCATCTGCACAGGGTATAGGGCAATGGCTGGGACATTGTAGCGCCCGACCACCACCTGCATGGACAGGGTGGCCACAGCATGTCATGCTGGGAGGTCACTCTCACCCTGACTGAGCAGTGACCACGGCATGGCTAGGTTCCCCCATAGTGCTATGCAGCATTTCTCTCAAGTGATATTTATGGGTTCTCTTTTCTGGGGCCCAATCATTGATATACCTGCTTGGTGTGTGTGCTCACATCCCATTTTTGGGTGCACACAGTTACTCCAGGAACATGCACTATGTTAGCTAGCAGACTGTCTGCAGTTAGCATGTGTATGGCTGGAGCACCTTGCAGGGTGGAGAGTGACTGTGCCTTCTGCTGGTGAATGTCAGATAGTGGTGGGGGGCAGCTGAACTTCTCCAGTGTTCTGCCTGTCTGCCATTGCCTTATGGGAAGCATACAAATCTGCATCAGCTGCCCTATAGGGTGGCTGTTCCCCAGCAGGACTGGGGTCGATGGTCCTCTCTACTGCCACCATTGCAGAGATGTACAATGTGGATCTGTTGGTGGGAGATGCTGTCCCTCCACCCTGAGCCACAGAGGGTGGGTTGGGTGGTGTTATATAATCTGCTTTGGGGTCCAAACACCCCACTCCACCTATAATATGTGACCATGGCACCCACACAGGATACGTACTACTCTGGGTGCATCATAGTCCACAAGGGCTAGACGTGACTGGGAAAATACAGATGGGCACAGGTGTATTCTAGGTGTGTCTGCAAGGCTTACCTATCACACAATGGCACTGATGGGGACCTGCAGCACAGTCTATCTCAGCCAAGCTAGGTGCTGCAGACCTGGTGCTGGGCGCCCCACCTCACCCTCAGGGTGAGCACAGGACCCGCACAATGTCACGGTCTGTAGCTACTCTGTGCCAGTAACACACATGGTCAGTTCCCCCTACCAGGCCTAGGTGCTGTGGGGGTGCATACCCCATTATGTGATCAGCTGTAGACTGCTGATCTGCATGTGCAGTGGATCATGGGTACGGGTGGGTTTACCCTATCCTGGTAACCACAGCAGACAGTTTGTGTGGTGACCTGCAGTCTTTCTGTAGCCAGTCAGCAGTGTGGCAGTAGCTATAGAGATGTAGCCTACTGGTTACTTCAATGACTGTGGAGGCAGAGGTCATGGGTTCAATCCTGCAGTGGTGTAATCTAAAAAGGCTGTCTGAGGCATTTTCTTTTAATTTAAATCAGTGCTGCCAGCAGAAACATCCTCACAGTGCTGTAGCCTAAGGTGCCTTATAGGGCACCCTATAGGGCACATTATGGGGTGCCTTGGCAGACAGAGCACTTTATAATGTGACCTATGGGGTGCCTTATAGGGCGCCTTATGAGGCACCTTAGGTTACGGCACGGAATTAATGGAAAAAGTGGTGGATGCAAAAATAGCGATAGAATTCAAAAAGGCATGACACAGACACAGAGGATCATTATACTGCAAGAGAATGGAATCAAAGCAAATGAATATAACATCATAAACTGAGAGGAATAACCTGCCTGGAGTGGCAGGTACAACCTTAAACATAGAGATAGAGAGGGGAGTAACCTGAACAGAGTGGCAGGTGCAAATCTACAACTCTAGCCACCTTAATGGGCAGACCTAATAGACTATTCTGCTCCTTATCTGTCATCCTTTAATACAGTCAAACCTCGGTTTTCGTATGCCCTGGTTTTCGTACGATTCGGTTTTCGTTGACTTTTTTCATCAAGATTTTGTTTCGGTTTTCGTACGTTGTCTCGGTTTTCGTACAGCATTTTACCCCCCCCCCCCCCGTACCTGCCATGGATTAGCGTGAGCCAGCGATTCTGCGGGACCTCTGGGGAGCCGAGGAGTTCAACGCTCCAGCGTGGCCTGCCCCGGACTCTCCCCCGATTGACGCTGCTGCCAGCCGCGGTATCCGGCACAGAAGAAAGCTGCTGATAGGCTCCTGCGGGGCCTGCGGGCTGAGCCCTCACTATTGCCTGCTCCGAATCTGCTTCTCCTTGGCGGCCCAGTCTCCCGCCGGGGCCCCTGCCCTCCCGATTGGATTCTGGGTGTCCTGCAGGCCTGCACACGCGGCCTCTCCTTGAAACCTTGCAGTCTGCAGCTGCAGGCTCCTGCTGGCACAGCCCCACGCTGTTCTCTGACTCTCACCTGTGTCAGGCGACTACCTTAGGGGGGCCGGAGGCAGCCTAAGACTCTCTGTCCCACTGTTTCTCAACTGCCTGCTGCTTGGCTGACACTGCCTCTCCACCTCTCCCGACACTGTGTAGGAGTGGCTGCCCTACAGGCTGGTGTGACTTCGGGCACTGTCCTCTTTCTGGTGCCCTTACTTTTGCTGACATTGGCACTACCTCTCCTGACACTGTGAGCTTGGTAACTGGGTGTGATGGCTGCTAAGTTAAAAGGCAGGCTGGAGCCCCGATTGTGCAGACGGCCAAGATGGCTGTTCCCACCTCCGCTGCTGGTGGTGATTGCTCGATCCCCAGAGGGGAGAGCAGCTGGAGCTGGCTGGAGTGCGTCCCATATGCCAACAAAAGTCTTCAATAAAGGTAAAAGTGATGTTACATGCTCATTTATCCATTTCATTAGTCATTTAAAGATAGTTATTCTCTATAAAATGTATTTTTTGTCAATATTTTTGGGTGTCTGGAACGGATTAATTGAATTTACATTATTTCTTATGGGAAATCTTGCTTCGGTTTTAGTCCGTTTCGGTTTTAGTCAGACTTTTTTGAACGGATTAATCATGAAAACCGAGGTTTGACTGTATGTTACTATGACAGTGAACTCCTCAGTCCTTCAAGGCTTGCATCTGTAGCATCCCATTCCCCAGATTGCAAGACTACAATCACCACACAAGTGTTCAACAGAGTCCTGAGATACTCCATTCTGGGAAGGAACCAGGCTGCTCCTGGGATAGTGATCACCAACTCCAGCCTCTCTAGCCAATGAACCACCAGAGCTGTGTCATCCTTGGGCTTCTTCCAGGAGCCTGACTGAATTAATCAGTCATCTAGGTACGAGTGAGCCTGGATCCCTCACTTGTACAGAAATGCCGCCGCCGCCACCACCACCACCATGACACTCAAGAAAGTGTGAGGAGCCATGGCCAGGCCAAAGGGTAGAACCTGGAAAAGGAAATAGAAGCCCAGGATGCAGAAGTGAAGAAATTGCTGGTGTTGCTCCTGGATGGGAATGTAAAAGTACACTTCGGTGAGAGTCAGGCAAATTAAGAAACCTCCTTTGCTGGACTGACACAATGACCAACATGATGGTCTCTATGTGAAAATGAGGAACTCTTGAGTTTGGCATTGACTACTTTCAAGTCCAGAATAGGCCACAAGGAATATCCTTTCTTGAGTGCCTTGAAGTAGGCTGAACAATACCCCTGGTTCTGCTCTAAAGAGGGCATGTGTAGAATAGCCTGCTACTGCAGGAGACACTGAAGAGGTAACTCAATTGCTGCTTATTTGAGCAGGGAGCCACAAGGAGGCTCCATAAAGATAGTCTGCAGAAGTTTTGCAAACTCCAGCAATCCTGACTGAAGACCTTGAGGTCTCTTTGGTCGGACATGATAAGGATTCACTCCAAGAGAAACAGGTAGAGCCACCTCCTACCAGCAGTAACTCAAAAGGAACCCAACAGATCAAATTTCAGGGGTTCACTGGCTCCAGAGGGCACTGCAATTGAGTTTCAAGAGTGCTGTGAGCTCTGAGAGGGCTGGTCTTGGACCCGGATGCATAAGGAGATAATGTCTTGCCCAGACACTTAGCTGTCCAAGGTTGTCTCCATGCTCCACGCAGGACCTTGCAAGAGACACTCCTAGCATCCCTGGACCTGCCTTTCAGGAGCCTTGGAGGGTGAGTCTCTCCAAGTTCTTTAACCCACTTCTTCAGGCCTCCCAAAAGAGCAACCTGCCCTTGAAGCGGAGTATGCTCAGTGGTAACTTGAAGGCAACATCAGCTGTCCAACTGCAGATCTAATGCTACTATCCAGCTGCTACCACTGCTGCTGTGGATTTGGTGGAGATCCTGATGAAGTCATACACAGTATCCACAGCTCCAGACTCCAAACTCACAGCTTCCAGGCTATCTGACAGCTGCTTGTCTCAGTGCAAGAGGCCTCAGGCCACCAGGTCTGCATACAATACTGCTGAAGAGCTAAACTAAAAATAAGTAGCTTCACCAAACTAGTGAACAGGAAATCTCATGGGAATGAGATCTGATGAAGTTTACTTTGAGAAGCTGTGCTGTACTGATTGTTTCTATTACAGCAGCCTATAGTATCATGGTGAAACCAGAGTCGGGTGTTTGAACACCACACTAGTATAGTGGTGAAGTCCAGGATTTTTTTTGGACTATGAGCTGTCTCAGCAACTGGTTTTTAAGTTGGATTTTTGGACAGTTACCCAGCCTTCACTTTAAGCTAAGTATCTTCATTTTTTGTCATTTAAAATCCCATATGGAATTTTAATTGCATTAAAATTATATATATATTTATACATTTAAAAATATTAGTTGGCACAAACAGAGACCAATGATTGAAGCGTACAGGAATACGGGTCAGCATTGTGATAGCTGTAAAATACACCTCAAACTGAGGTCTCCTATTCACATATATGTATTTAAAGATGTTTTTGTGCCATGATGGCATTCCTGTGAAGCACTAATAGAGAGTGGTGTGTTTTGGTATTTTTGCTAAAGAGCTTAAGGCAGAGAGCCTTTGACTGTCATATGATGAGACTCTTAGGGGTATGTTTACTAAACTGCGGTAACGTTCCCCGCATTAGGTTCCCCAGATGCCCATATAAGGGAATGGGCGGTGCATCATTATGGCAAGCCGTGTCAGATAATGCGCGTTACAAGGTACCTTAGGCTAATGCGCGTTACAAGGCACGTTATAAGGTGCCTTATTAGGCACAGTACAAGGCACGTTATAAGGCACTTTACTAGGCACGCTACAAGGCACCTTATTAGGCACAGTACAAGGCACGTCATAAGGCACGTTACAAGGCACCTTACTAGGCACAGTACAAGGCACGTTATAAGGCACATTACAGGGCACCTTACTAGGCACAGTACAAGGCACGTGCCTAATAAGGTGCCTTGTAATGTGCCTAATAAGGTGCCTTATAACGCCTTATAAGGAGTGATGGCAACTGTGGTGAGGGTATTATGGGCTGGCAGCACGGATCTGCAAAGATATGACTGTCACAGGCATGCAAAATATCTGACATGGACAGGAAGGAACAACGAGGAATCAAACCCATGACCACTGCCTAGACTGTCAGTGTACTAACCAGTAGGCTATACTTCTATGGCTTGTTGCATAGCAATGGCTGGGTACAGAAGGACTGCAGGTCACCGCGCAAACCGTCTGGCTCTGTGTGCCAGGATAGGGTAACCCCACCAGCACCCATGATGCATTGCACATGCAGAACAGCGGCCTACAGCTGACCAACAAATGGGGTCTGCACCTCTCCGGTACTGCAGCGTGGTAAGACGGACTGACAGTGTGTGATACTGGCACAGATTAGCTACAGACTATGCCATTGTGCAGTTTCCGTGTTCACCCTGAGGGATAGGATGGGCACTCGGCACTAGGTCCACAGTACATGTGATGCTAGAGATAGGTCCTGCTGCATGTCCCCATCACTACCAGTGTGTGACAGGTGCTCCCAGCAGTGCAACTGAAAGTACTTCTGTTCTCATCTGTGTTCTGCAGTCACATGTGGCCCTGGACACCACCCAGATTAGTGCCGATGCGGTGCTAAGGTCTGGCTGCCATGGGTACCTGTTATCAGGGCAGCAGGGTGTCTAGACTTGCATGAGGCTTAGGTAGCACTGCCTCTATGGGTCTAAGTGGTATGCACTATATACCCAAAGGGGCCCACAAGCACCCCTGTTATAGATGAGGGTGTGGTGGGACAGGTGCCTGCGCCCTGCGGAACGGCTGTAGTATCAGCAACCACTGTCCTGTTTGCAGATGACAGCTCTCCAGGGCTGATGGGCCAGAGCCATACCTGTGACAGTGGCAGACCAGCAGTGATGCATGGGGTGGGCAGGCTCAACTGCCCCCCACTACGGTCTGCCATCCACCAGCAGACAGCACAATCAGACGGCACCTGCAGCATTCCACAGGGTGGTCCCACCATGCACAGACTAACTGCAAACAGCCCACTAGCCAGTCCATAGTGCACACTCACGGGGGAACCCTATGCACCCAGAGGCGGGATGCACAGCACAGACACCAAGCAGGGCCCCAGAACCAGGAACACACAAGTATCACTGGAAACAAATAATGTGTGGCACTATGTGGGAACATGGACATGCCATGGTCACTGCTCGGTCAGAGTGAGAGTGACCTCCCAGCGTGACATGCTGTGGCCACCCTACCCATGCAGGTGGTGGTCGAGCACTACAGTGTCCCAGCCATTACCCTCCACCCTGTGCAGATGCTTCCTGGCCAATCCGTCCTGTCTGGGCCATACCCACAATACCTTGCTACTCATTATGCACATTTGCAGGCTAACGCTGGAAACAGTGTGAGCAATGTGGGCTCAGTGAGGTGTTGGCAGACACAAAACAATGGAAAGACATACGCACACTCCCACATATATCTCAGCATTGTGCAGAGATAGAGGTGGTTGACAACCCTGCCCGCCACACTGGTCCTGATCACAGTGCTGACATTGCTAAACTGTGCAGGGGGTAGTAGCAGTGCTCTGGTGATAACTGCAGCTCCATGCTGGGGCCAACAGCCTGACACTCCATGAGGCTGTGGATAGTGGAGCACATATAAGTGGGTGTTTGTACCCCTGTGCACCACTGCATTGGGGTTTGCACATGTTATTGCTGTGGCTGCATTGTGGGATAAAACTATAGGGTGATGCTCTACAGGATCCAAAGATGGGACTTGAACCTTGGACCCTCTGCTCTTGGACACACTGGCTGAGTGTACTGCTCCTCAGTGCTGACACAGCAGCATAGTGGTCCCTGGGGCTACCCTTACTTTCCCCAGCCAGACCTCTTCTGTTGCACTGCACACCACGTACTGGTACAGCGCATGGGCTAGGTCCTACTGCAGGTGGATGCCACTGCTCCCTCCAGCACAAACACCCCCCCAAGTCGCCATGTCCATATGCTGTCGGTGCCAGTGGTGCCCAGTCCCAGGCCATCCAGGGGGCAGGTAGGCGGCTGCCTAAGGTGTGGGTTCTTGGGTAGGGGTGCCTACATAGCTGTCCACGCTTCCCCTGGCACCGCCTGTCAATGTTATGTGCCCCTTGGGGTACCCGCTGGGTAATGTCCCCTGAATGGGACACTGTGGGACACAGACTCATGGGCATGTTTGATCCTGGTCAGGTGCTGTCTTGCTGGTTTCCATTTTCTGTGTTCCTATCTGCCACCTAGGCATCCGCCTAGACCACCCTGTGCCCCAGTTTCCTCCACTGCATGTACCGCCTGCAGCCCCCATGCCCCATTTGCGCCATCACCATAGTGGCCTTTCATACCTGGGCACTATGATGTTGCCGCAAATGGAGCACTACTATCACCTTTCTTGGGCTCCCTGCCTATGCTGTACATTTCTGACACTTAAATGGTTTCTCTCTCCTGAAAATTTGCTTCTAACACCAGGTTTTCACTTGCGTTACTTTTCAGCCCTTCAGTTCCCCACGTTGGTGTCATGGGAGCCTCTCCCCGCCCACTCCCCACCCACTGACCCCTTCTCTCCGCCCTCTCTCCACCCTTTTCTGGACTTGCCGCGGCCAGGAACGCTAGCGCGTTAGGTAATGCTAACACGCGTTATGTCACTCTAATGTGGGTTAACGTAACGTTAACGCGCGTTAACATTACCTAACGTGCGTTACCATTACTGCTGTTACCTTACCGCTGTTTAGTAAACATACCCCTTAGAGTGCAACACTCTCTTCCACTGGTTGGTCGGATGCTTTGTTACCACTATGACAAGGGCATTCACCCAAGAAAGCCCAAAAGGCAGATCCAACTCACCCTGGGGAAGAGGGAACGGCTAATATAAAGGTCCTTAGGGCCCCTAAGACCCTGCCTGGGAAACTATGAGCTGCCATATAGACTGAGGAAGAGGAAAGGCTAGATGACTTACAAATTAAAGTCTGCTTGTAAAACTTGTACAGGAAGAGGTTCAGCTGTATGCAAAGCCGCCACAGCATCCTGAGTTAGAATTGAAAGGTCCATTCTGCGGGACAGACATCTCATGGAGGATCCTTGCCATCTAGGAGGCAAATTATTCCAACTCCTAAGACTCATCACTGGAAGGAAAAAGGATTCCTCTTCTGCATTCAGACAATCCTCATGGAGGATACTGTTGGGTTCCTGGAGGAAATAATGGCTGAAGGGTGAATTGAGAGTTTGTAGCCCCCTTGTCATCAGCGACAGAAGTGTTGAAGAGCTCCAGGTCCTCGGCTGGAGAGGCCTAGGCCTTGGGCCCTCACATAGAAGACTGCCAAGCAGCTGGTAAGATCTGAAAACAGCCTGTGAGCAGTTTCAGAAGCTGCTGTGCAAACCATGTGAAATAAGGGACCTGGGGTCTCAGAGGACCGTCAGGAGCCTGCAGGCGTTAGGTTACAGCTGCTCTACCATGCTCCACCCTTTGGCCGAGAGCCTGCTGGCAGGAAAAAACAGGGAGTGCAGCCAAGCCAGCTAATATGGCATTGGCCCTCTCGTAGGGGGGGTTCCAAACATGCCAAAAAATAATATCTCAAGACATCCTACAGGAAAAAAAAGAATGCAGATGTGGGGAAAAAATAGCTAAAGGCTGCAAGCACTGACACAGCCATAGGAAAAAAAATACAAAAATGTCTCACTGGAAGAGACTAAAAAGCGCAGTGAAAAAGGAATCCCAGCATTCCGGCACTTTTCAGGCTGCCCCAGCCACTACTTGCAGGCCTGAGACATCTAGGTGCTAAAGAAAGATATATATATATTTTTTTAAATATAGACCTGCTTTATTGCAAACAGCAAAGAGAGCCAAATAGAAACATAGAAACATGACGACAGAAAAAGACCACATGGCCTATCTAGTTTGTCCTTCCATATCAACAGCTACAATAGTCCCCTTTTTTCCTTTAGAGATCCTCTGTGTTGGTCCCATGCTGTTTTGAATTCAGTTACTGTCCTCATCTCTACCACCTCCACTGGGAGACTATTCCATGGATCCACCACTCTTTCCGTAAAGAAATATTTCCACATAGCACTCCTGAATCTATCTCCCTTCACACTCATCCCATGTCCCCTCGCAGCAGAACTTGCTTTCAATTGAAAGAGGCTCTCTCCCTGAACATTTATGCCACGGAGGTATTTAAACATCTCAACCATATCACCTCTATCCTGCCTTTCCTCTAAGGTGTACATATTAAGATCCTTAAGTCTGTCCTCATGTGCTTTATAATGAAGACCAGTAACCATTTTAGTAGCCACCCTCTGCATCAACTCCATCCTGTTCACATTCAATTCAATGGGGAAAGAAAAAAATATCCAAGACAAAATTAGCGAGCAGATAAAGGACAGCAAGAGGGAAGGAGAGCCTGTGCCCAAACTTACCACCCTCCTCAGGAGATCTGTGGGGTCTTCCTGTCTACTCTCCAGTCCACCCAGCACTAGGAACCAGTGGGTAGTAGCACTGGAAATGGCAAACTGTCGGTTCAAGGAGATATGGGCACATCTGAGCTCTGAGCAAATGTTGGGCATATTAGTCTCAAGCACACAGGTCAAATGATCACAGTCTAAGCCAGGGGTCTCCAATTCCAGTCCTGGAGGGCCGCAAATCAGTTAGTTTTTCAGAATGTCCCTAATGTATTTGCATGCACTGCCCCCATTGTATTCAAATTTATCTCATGCATATTCATTAGGGACATCCTGGAAACCTAACTGGTTTGCGGCCCTCCAGGACCGAAATTGGAAACCCCTGGTCTAGGCCTATCTGCGCTGCTTGCACATGTATCTTGTCACTTGCTAGAAACAAAAATACTGGCTGCACCAGTGTATTTACAAGTGATAACATCAAGTCTTTATCCACTTGCTGGCTGGAGAGTATAATCCATTCGCCTGGACTGCTCTAACAGGCTAAGGAAATAGTTAATATATGACAGTGACAGGCAGAGGGTACTATCTGAAAGCTAATGCTAGTTGAGCCGGAAGTTAACAGCAGCCATAACATTAGCCAGAAAAAGCTAGTTTTGTGCTCTGAAACTTTCTCTATGTTTAAAAAAAAGAACAAAGATAAATTCTCTAAAGTAAAATCTTATACCGAAAAGGAAAGCAACACAATTGTTAAATGGATTAGCAAACCTAAACTGGTTTGGTCTGGTTTTAGCTTTAAGTCACACCTTTTGTACTAGTAGCTCAAGGTGAGTCACATTCAGGTATAGTAAGAATTTCACAGTCCCCAAAGGGCTTAAATTTTAGGTCTGTACCTGAATCAACGGAGGTTAAGTGACTTGCCTAGGATCACAAGGCGCGTCGCTGGGGTCTGAACCCTGGCTAACCTGGTTCTCAGCCTGGTTTTCTAACCATTCTTATAATCAAGCTACTCTTCGTATTGTGTAAATATGCTAAAACTGCTCTGTTTAGACTTGGGCTATAAGGTGTACTACTACATTAGCTCACATCAACACAGTTCTAGGCATTTCCTGTGAGTAAGGTATGTTTGCCAGTCTACTGGGGGTTCACACAGTTGTGTTACTATATAGTAAAAGGCCTGCAGTATATATAGGAACCGTGCATATATGGTTGGTAAGGAAACAAAAGCTGGGTTAAATTAAGATATAAGTGGCTAATTATTCTGCTAAGTTAATTTGCACCATGTAAAGCTAAAATATGATTAGCCACACAATGTATTAAGTGCCAAACTTTATAATAATATTCAATTATGTGGTAATGTGGGATAATGTTCTTATGCATGTGATGGATGAATACAAAGGAGAACAATTAGAAAAAATACTATCACAAAGCATTACATTCATAATTATTAATAGTGTTTGCTGCAAGAGGTTTTCACAAAGAACAAAGACGCTGAAAATATGTACATGAAAGGTGAAATTAGGCCTTAGCTGCTAATTACCTTTCCTTGAATCCCTCCAGTCCAGTCCAGACGCATGGGTTGTGCCCCACCCGACCAGCAGATGCAGACTGAGCATGACATCACCCCATAAGGACTGTGTGTCAAGGTAGATTGGCCAGTCTCATTTAGCAAAGCAGAAATCCAGCCTAGTGGGTAATGGCGGAGCCTTCTGCTCCTTGCTACCTGGTCATACACAACTTTAATACCTTTCTTTCCGTCACCCTTCATTTTCTTGTGTGGGGTTTTGTTTTGTTTTTTGCTTTGATCTGTCTGTTGTCTTTGGCCAATATAGGCACACTGAAAATGAACGTGACTGTAATGCCCCTGCCTAGCCGGATGCCCCCACCTCTCATCCAGCTCCACACTACGGATCCTAAATCCCTTCCGAGCGGGCCACCAACAGGGAGGGTTCTGGACTGGACTAGACTGGAAGGGATTCAAGAAAAGGTAATTAGCAGGCAAGGCCTAATTTCACCTTCTGTATCATCCCTCCAGTCCAGTCCAGTCCAGGCGCATGGGATATACCACAGCAACAAAACCTATAGAGTGGGGTCCACGAGGCCAGCTTGTAAAACCCTTGCCCCGAACTAGGCACCCTCCCATGTGCGCACATCGAGCAGAAAGTGTTTCATGAAGGAGGACAACGATGGCTCATGTCGCTGTCCAGCAGATCTCACCAGGAGGGACGAGACATGCCTCCGCCCACAAAGTCGCTTGCGTTCTCGTTGAATGGGCGTATAGGCCCGACGCATCGGCTGGTGCTTCAGCATATAAGCACACACAATGGCCTCTCTCAGCCACTGTGCAACAGAAGCCTTCGCCACCATCTCCAAGTGGTGCGGTCCCTCAAACAAGATGAGCAACTGCTTCGATCGCCGGAAGGGTTCTATCCGTCTCAAATATATGCACAGTGACCTCCGGGTGTCAAGAAAATGTAACCTGATATCCTCCCTGTCCTTCGCTCCAACTTTCAGGTCCAGGGTCTGCTGATTATTTTTTTTATTAATGTTTTTTATTGATAACTGGAGAACATACAGTCTTCTGTTAAACATTTGATCACATTTTATCACTTTTGATCTCCTCTGGGGGGATACACCAATATGCTATTGTAGTACTTGTTCTATACAGTCTCTACTTTTTGTCCATGTCCACAAAGAACCTCTGTTTTCATGCTGGGCTCTTCTTCTGTGTGGTCTTCTGGTACTTGGTGTCTGACCCGCCTCTGTAGCCTGTGTATAAGCGAAGAACCCAGTTCCATGAAATAAGAGGTGTAGTGCCATCTTTGCTTTCCCCCCCCAGACATCTCTTACATAGATGATTAAAGCGACATATTGAACATAACAACTGAAAACTTATACAAACAAGAATGTGAATATGCGTTGCGCTGTGTCCCGTCTCTGGTCTCTCCCTTCCACCCTCCCTGTGTGTTCCGACTGGCTCAATCCCCTCAAGACTCCTGTCCCTGTCTCTGCTCCACCTTCCCTGTGTTTGTGTCACTTGCCTCCCCCTTTTGCCCTTAGGGCCCCATATCTTTTCCCATTTCCACAGCCGGCCCTGCAGCCCATAGGTGAACCGATCAAACTGGAATGCCACACCTACCTTTTGCCGCCAGTCCTTTATTTTGGGGCCTGCAGGGTACTTCCACCGCCTCGCAAGGGCTACTCGCGCTGCCAACAAAAGCTTGGCTTTCAACTATCATACATTTTTCCTGCCTCCTCCATCCCCCTCTGGGTCCAAAAGAGTCCCTATGGGGTCCATTGGTATCTTTTCTTTCAGAATTCACTCCATCTCCGCTACCACCCCGGCCAAGTAGTCATGAGAGATCGGACAGTCCCACCATAAGTAAAAGAAATCCCTCAATCTCCCACAATTTCTCCAGTATGACTTTCCCTTCCAGATTCCAGCCTTCCCCAATTGCTGTGGGGTAATATAAGCTCTGTGCACCAACTGCAGCCGTGTTTGCCTCCATAAGGTGACCATGGTCCACTTATTTATGCCCATATGGATATTGTACCATTTCTTATCTCCTAGTATTTGTCACCCTTTTCCGTGCCAGCAGTTCATGTGAGGTAGTGCCTCATCTCTCTTCCCATTGTCCAGGCTCTTATAGATTCTGGACAGCAGTCCTTTCAAGTTAGTTCCTTTAAACACCACCCCCTCCAAATCCATCAGTCCTCGACTGAGCTATAACTGGTGTTCTTGTCGTTACATAAAATGGTGAATCTGGAAGTACTGATAAAAGGGTATTATAGTTACTGTGAGTTTATCCAAGGCCCTTCTGGAGATGCAGCCACCCGCCCCAGCCAAGTCCCCAAGGCTTTCCTTCCCCCTCTGCTTTAACTGGTGCAGCAGTGGTTGGAATTCTGGTCCAGAGAAGGGGATAAAATTGCCCAACCAGGACCCAACTCGCCGATATACTCCCTGTCTTTAAGCAGTTTTTCCCCTGGCACAGAAGGAGCCCTATAAAGTGGTGTGTCTCCCCCTTCCGCTTCTCCCCCTTATACTGCCAACAGCTCAAATAGCGATCTTGGTGCTGTCACCTCCCTTTCTAGTGTCAGCCAGAGCATGTCTGCTGATCACATGTGGTAGTACCGCAGCACCTTCAGTACTGCTGCGTTTTAGTATTTTTTAAGGTCTGGGAAGTTGACCCCCCTTGTTCTCTCCCCCCCAGTCAGCTGCTGGACCCCTATGCGGGCCCACCTTTTGCCCCATACAAAATACACTATTTTCCGCTCCCATTGCTTTAACATGGCTCCCAGGACATGGATCAGAAGCTGCCAAAACATAAATAAAAACTTTGGAAGGACGTTCATTTTGACTGCTGCCAGTCTGCCCATCCAGCTCAAGTAAAGGGACCCCCACCTCCTCAGGTCTCCTTCCATTCATTGAGCCAACGTGGCCTAGTGGTTGGGGCAAGGTACTTCAGGCCGGAAGGTCGGGGGTTCAAATCCCACTAGAGGACAGCAACCTTGGGCCAGAAGGACTGGGGTTTCTAGTCCCACAGGTGCTCCTTGTGGTCTTGGGCAAGCCACTTAACCCTCCATAGCCCATGTTCCCTGTAAAATAGTTATCTCCAAGTTATAATGCCCTGTTCAATGTAATTTTAGTTTGTTCAATGTAAACCGCACTGATGCAGAATAGCGCGGTATATAAGAGAATGTAAATAAATAAATAAATAATTATGCTGATACAGGGAGGTGGGATCTTTAGCCAAGTGAACTCCTAGAAATTTGATTTTCCTTTCCGCACATCGAAACAGGAAGCCTGAAAGTGCTGTTTTGCTTAGACTGCCCAGATTCAAGACTTCCATCTTTCCCATATTAACCTTGAAGCCGGACAGGCCAGAGAATGTTTTTATCTCCTCCAGCATAAGAACATAACAACATAAGATATGCCATACTGGGTCAGACCAAGGTCCATCAAGCCCAGTATCCTGTTTCCAACAGTGGCCAATCTAGGTCATATGTACCTAGCAGTTTCCCCAAAAGGCACAGGTTCCACAATGCTTGTACTGGGTCAAGCATTGATATCCTGGGTCCCTTCTTAATAATGGTTTATGGACCTTTCCTCCAGGAACTTGTCCAAACCTTTTTTAAACCCAGCTACACTAACAGCCTTTACTACATCCTCTGGTAACAAATTCCAGAGTTTGATTACACGTTGAATGAAAAAATATTTTCTTTTATTAGTCTTAAATAGTTTACCCTGTAGCTTCATTGCATGTCCCCTAGTCTTTCTATTTTCTGATAACGTAAACAATCAATCTACGTTTACCCGTTCCACTCCATTCATCAATTTATAGACTTCTATCATATCTCCCTTCAGCCGTCTCTTTTCCAGGTTAAAGAGCCCTAACCTTTTTAGCCTTTCTTCATAGGAGTATCCTTCCATCCCCTTTACCATTTTGATGGCTCTTCTCTGAACCGTTTCAAAAATCGCTACATCCTTTTTAAGATACGGCGACCAGAATTGCACACAATATTCAAGGTGCGGTCTCACCATGGAATGAGGCGTTATAATATCTTTTGTTTTATTTTCCATTCCTTTCCTTATGATACCTAGCATTCTATTTGCTCTCTTGGCCACCGCTGTACACTGGGCCGAGGGTTTTAACATCTTATCCACAATGATGCCTAAATCTTTTTCCTGGGTGGTGGTTCCTAATGCGGAACCTTGCATCATGTAACCATAGTTTGGGTTGTTCTTCCCTAGGTGCATAACTTTGCACTTGTCCACATTAAATTTCATCTGCATTTTGATGCCCAGTCTTCCAATTTATCAAGATCCTCTTGCAATTTTCCACAATCCTCTTGGGTTTTAACAACTTTAAATAGTTTTGTGTCATCTGCAAATTTGATAACCTCACTCGTTATTCCACTTTCCAGGTCATTTATGAATATGTCAAAAAGCAGCGGACCCAGCACAGATCCCTGGGGTACACCACTATTCACCTTTCTCCATTGGGAAAATTGGCCATTTAGCCCTACCCTCTGCTTTCTATCTTTTAACCAGTTCCTGATCCACAATAGTACACTGCCTGCTATCCCATGACTCTTTAGTTTTGCCAAATGTCTCTGATGAGGGACCTTGTCAAAGGCTTTCTGAAAGTCCAGATACACTATATCAACCGACTCACCTTTGTCCACCTGTTTATTCACACCTTCAAAAAACATAACAGATTAGTAAGACAAGATCTTCCTTGTCTAAAGCCATGTTGGCTGTCTCCCATTAGGCCATGACTATCTACATGCTGAGTAATTTTATTCTTTATGATGGTTTCTACCATTTTTCCCGGTACTGACGTCAGGCTCACTGGTCTGTAGTTTCCCGGATCAACCCTGGAACCCTTTTAAAAATTTGGTGTTACATTGGCGATCCTCCAGTCTTCAGGTATTAGAGATGATTTTAATGATAGTTCACAGATTACTAACAGCAGGTCTGCAATCTCATATTTCAATTCTTTCAACACCCTTGGATGTATACCATCCGGCCCAGGTGATTTGCTACTCTTCAGTTTATCTAATACATCTTCCTGATGTATCGATATTTCCTTCAATTCTTCCGCACCTTTAAATACCACTTCAGTCAAGGGTAACATCCCTACATCTTCCTCAGTAAAGACCGAAGCAAAGAATTCATTCAGTCTCTCCGCTATCGGCAGCAGACTCTGTGCAGATGTCTTGGGTTCTGTTAGGAACACAAGAGTGTCATCGGCATACAGCAATATTTTATGTCCGCTTTTGTCATCCTTTACTTGCCGAATAAGTTGTTTTTTCTGAACTCTGGCAGTGAATGCTTCTATAACAATAGCAAACAGCATAGGTGACAGGGGGCATCCCTGCTTGGTGCCCCAAAATAACTGAAATTCTTCCAAGCTACCTTTGTTTACTAGAATAAGAGTGGTTGGGGCCCAATATAGAATCTGAATTCCATTTATGAAATTTCCACCTACATTGAATTTCTCTAACATAGCAAATAGGAATGGCAACTCCACTCTGTCAAACGGGTTTTCTGCATCGAGTGCCACACAGAATGCAGATTCTCTTCTCTTTTTCAGGAGGGCTAGTAAGTCTACTGCCCATCTCACATTATCCGCTATGGCCCTTCCTTTGATAAAGCCGGTTTGATCCGGGTGGATAAGCCTTGGGAGGAGTCCATCCAGTTTCCGAGCCAGTACTTTAGCGAACAACTTTGCATCGCAGTTGATCAGGGAAATTGGGCAGTAACTACCTCATTGTTGCTGCCTCCCTACCTGTGCTGTATTGTGTTACTGACTGTGTAGCCTGCATTCTCTGTGCCAGCTGCCTGCATTGAACGTGTCTCACCCGCTCCTCTGTTCTCACCCAGGTACCTCCCCAACCTCTCCTGATTGGTCCTTCCTCCCGAAGCGCCGGAAGTGACGCGGACGCGCTTCACGCGCCCGCGCCTCCTTGGGGAGCCACCATCCTCCATAAAAGCACCTCCGGTGCGGCGTCCTGCTTGTTGCTGCCTCCCTACCTGTGCTGTATTGTGTTACTGACTGTGTAGCCTGCATTCTCTGTGCCAGCTGCCTGCATTGAACGTGTCTCACCCGCTCCTCTGTTCTCACCCAGGTACCTCCCCAACCTCTCCTGATTGGTCCTTCCTCCCGAAGCGCCGGAAGTGACGCGGACGCGCTTCACGCGCCCGCGCCTCCTTGGGGAGCCACCATCCTACATAAAAGCACCTCCGGTGCGGCGTGTAGCGCCGCGGGGGCGTGCGCCGCGGTCGCGCGCCGAAGGTGCGGAGCACGTTCGGGAGGTGATTCATTCCCCAGCGTCTCCAACTGAACCCGTGCGTCCTTCCTCTTTCTCTGCTACCGGTGTGCCGGCCTCCTGGGCCCCCTATCTTCGTGGTAGGTTGCTCAGCGGCTTTACCCCTACACTTCTTCCCCTTCTTTTAATTTGGTCTCTTTTCACCATGTCTGCAATTCCAGTGCACGGGAACTGGCGCTCTCCTATCTCCTCAGCTCCTGTTTACCTCAATTCTCATTCTCGAACCCCTTCTAACCTGGTTCCCTGCGCTAGCCATTCTCCATGTCTCTCGTCCCCTCAGTCTTTTCTGCTCTTACAGCTTGCCCTTCTGAATTGCCGTTCCCTCCGTTCAAAAACCATCCTGATCCAAGATCTCCTTTCCCAATATACTCTTGATGCTTTCTTTCTCACCGAAACCTGGTTGCGAGATGGCGAGGAGCCACTTCTTAACCGCTGCTTGGCCCCTGGCTACTCCGCTCTATCTACCCCTCGCCGGGGCAGGAGTGGCGGAGGGATTGCCGTTTTATACCGCTCCTCTCTTCCCTTCCAGGAGCTTACCTCTCCTGCTCTGCACTATCCTGAATCTTTACTTCTCCGTTTAGGGTCGTCTTCTCCCCTCTATTTTCTCCTAGTCTATGTTCCACCCTCCTTGTCTTCCCAGCTTTGGGATTCTCTTCTTGCCACAATTTCTGAAGCTACTCTTCTGTACTCTCACCTTCTGATTTTAGGCGATTTTAACGTCCATGTGGACTCCCCTTCTACCACCCGGGATCGTAGTTTCTTGACTTTTTTGTCCGATCTTTCTCTAGCTCAATCTGTCTCCTTTCCCACGCATTCTGCTGGTCATTCTTTGGACCTACTTATCTCCCCTCAATCCTCTCCTTTCTCCCCTTCCTCTCTTTCCTCTATTACCCTCCCATGGACAGACCATTCATGTCTCCTTTTTTCTCTTCCATACCCTTCTTCTTCCTCAGTTTTCTCTCCCAAGTCTCCTTCCCATCCTTCCCGGCGTATTACTCCTGATACTCTCTATCAGTTTCCTATCTCTGATACTCTGTTCCCCCCAGATTTTCCTCTTCTCTCACCTGATTCCCAGGCTAACTCCTGGTTCACGACCCTTTCTACTGCACTTGATACCATTGCCCCTCTACAACCCTCCCGTCGTCCCTACCGTTCTGCTCGTCACCCTTGGTTTCACTCAGGACTTTTTCTTCACCGTAGGTATCTTCGCCGAGCTGAGCGTATATGGCGTAAACACCCTGACCCTTCTACTTTAGCTTCCTTCCGTTCTGCTCACCATCATTACCGTTCCCTCCTACATTCCGCCAAACAGACTTATTTTTCAAATCTTATCACCACTTCTTCAAATTCCTCCCGCCAATTGCATTCCATCCTCCGCTCTCTTTCCACTCTTCATTCTTCCCCTATCCCTTCTTCCGCTCCTTCTATCCCAGATCCCTCTTCTCTGGCTACTTTCTTTGTTTCTAAAGTTCAGTCTCTTCGTCTTTCTTTTCCTTCTTGCCCCCCTCCCCTATCCCCTCCCCCCTCTGTGACACCCCCCTCTCCTACTCCTCTCGCTTCCCCCTCCACCCTTCCTCCTCTCTCACATCACTGGTCTTCCTTTGAGCCTATCACTCCCACTACTCTCTCTAAGGTCTTTTTGTCTACCCGTAAAACCTCTTGCCCTGCTGATCCCATTCCTTCTGCTTGGCTACTTGAACCCTCTCTTGCTCTGTCTCCCTTTATCCTTTCACTGTTTAACTCTAGTCTTTCTTCTGGTACTTTTCCTTCCCCTTGGAAGCACGCCTCTGTCCGTCCTATTCTGAAGAACAGCTCCCTTGATCCTTCCTCTCCCTCCAGCTGGCGCCCCATCTCCAACCTCCCTTTTCTCTCTAAACTTTTGGAAAAACTAGTCTTCTCTCAACTCTCTTCTCACCTTGAGGTCTCTTTCACTCTTCACCCCCGTCAATCCGGTTTTCGCCCAGGTCACAGCACAGAATCTGTTCTTCTTTCCCTCCTCAACGATCTGCACATTGCTCATGACCGTGGTTTACTCTCTCTTGCTGTTTCACTAGACCTCTCCGCCGCTTTCGACTTGGTTGATCATCGCACTCTCCTATCTCGTCTTCAAGATGCCGGCCTCTCTGGCCGGGTCCTCCGTTGGTTTCACTCCTTCCTGTCTAATCGTTCCTTCTCGGTTCACACTGGTTCTGGGTCTTCACCTTCAACCCCCCTCTCATGTGGTGTTCCCCAAGGTTCTGTTCTTGCTCCCCTTCTCTTTAATGTGTTTCTGGCTCCCCTTGCTCTTCTTATTCAACAGCACGGTGTCTCTGCCCACTTCTACGCTGACGACATCTTTCTCCTCTTTCACACTGACTCTGCTGCACCTGACATCACTGCCTTTAACTCCTGTCTCTCTTCCGTTGCCTCCTGGCTTTCGACCAACTTCCTGCACATTAACCTCGCTAAAACTTCAGCTATCTGGTTCACCTTTGGTTCTTCCCCACCCAACCTCTCCCCAACATTTTCCTCTGCGCCTATACCCACTGTTTCTTCTATGCGGTACTTGGGTGTAACTCTGGATTCCTCCCTGTCCTTTAAAGAACATATTTCTTCTGTGGTTAAGCGCTCTTTCTTTACTTTAAGACAACTTCGTACTGTACGCCCCTTCCTTACCCCTTCCTCTTTGGCCACCCTGCTTATCTCCCTTGTTATGTCGCGTCTTGACTATTGTAATGTCTGTCTTGCTGGGCTTCCCCAATCACAAATTTGTCGTCTTCAACGGGTCCAAAACGCTGCTGTTCGTATTCTTTCTCACGCTTCTCGTTTTGATCACGTCACTCCCTTGTTAATACACTATCACTGGCTTCCTGTTCCTTTTCGTGTCCAATTTAAAGTTCTTATCTTTGTTCACAGGGTGATCCACTCAGGTGTCCCCTTGTATCTTGCTGATCAAGTTCGTCTTCATACTCCTCACCGCTCCCTACGTTCCATCCACGCTAATCGTATGTTTCTTCCCCCTCCCTCTCAAGCACACTTAGAACTAACTCGATCTTCTGCTTTCTTCTTTCTCGGTCCAAGGCTTTGGAATTCACTCCCCCACTCCCTACGTTTAGAGACCTCCTATCAATCCTTTAAAGCCAAGTTGAAAACTCACAGTTTCTGTTCTGCTTTTAACCTCCCTCCTCCAGTCCCGTCCTCTTCTTCGTCATAGGACTAATCATGTCAAATCCTTAAACCCTCCTTCCTGCACCTTGTGTGTTGTCAATGTCTCCCCCCTCCCTTCATGTCTGCCTCAACCTCCACCTTCCAGCCCCACCCTCTTCTCCTACTTAGTAAACTTATGTTAGTTCCTAATTCCTCTTTCCTGAGCTTCTTTGTTTTGTCTATGTGCTCCCTTCCTTCCCTCCATGTCTGCCTTCTGTATCCCTTGACTGCTATCTGTTTCTATCCCTGTTCTTTGATTTTATGGCGTTCTTTTCTGTTTCTTTTTCCGCAGCCTTCCTTTTAAATGCTTTTATGTATTGTAAACCGCCCAGATGCTATTTTGTATTGGGCGGTATATAAAGTTTTAATAAACATAAACATAAACATTGATTCAAGGGCCGCCCTTCTTTAGGGAGCACCACTATATTTGCCCTTGCCATAGTTGATGGCAAGGGATCCCCCCCTAGTGCCTGCGTAAAAATCTGAGCTAGCATGGGTGCTACCTCCCCCTGCATGAGGTAATAGAATTCAGATGGGTATTCATCCTCCCACCGCAGATTTCCCTTTCCAAAGGGTTTTAATGGCTTCCATCACTTCTGCTGCTGTGATCGGCCAACCCAACTGTCCCGCCTCCTCATTCTCCAGTCAGGGGAATGCTAGGGTCTCTAAAAACCTCTTGATGGGCACAGGTCCTCAGAGGCATAAAGGGTTTTATAGAAATTTCTAAACTCAATACAAACATGAGTATCTGGTATGGTGCAGATCCGAGATCGCCTCTGTCCCTTTAACTCGGACACCAGCCTAGCTGTGCGCTTCTTCTTTAGTTGCCACACCAGAAATTAGCTAGCCCTATTTCCTTGCTCCTGATAATTGCACTTGGTCATCCTAAGAAGATGGGTAATTCTGTTTCTAAGGCCTGAAACTGGGCTTTGACTACCCCCAATTTCTTCAGAGTATTCCTAGCCCCTGTGATTGCATGTTCTCTCTGTAGCCTGTCAATTTCCTGAAGTAATCTTTATGCTCCTTTTCCCTCTCTCTTTTGTTTTGGGCTGAAAGTTGTATCAATATCCCCCCTCAGAAAGGCTTTCCCTGCATTCCATAGGGTCCTGTCTGAGGTCTCCCCATTATCATTGATCTGTAGAAAGGTTCTCCACTCTTTTTTTTATTTGCATCTTTCTGCAATAATGAGACATTAGCCCATCTATGAACCCATGGACTAACGCATCTCTACCATCCCACAGTCTGCCAGCAATATAGGGTGCATCTTAGCATCTCTAAATCAGGACAGTTGGTCTTTGCGGCATAGTACATAATCCAACCTGGAGTACATGTCAGATTCTGCTGTAGAGCACATATATTCTCTACTACTTCTGTGCCCTCCAGACATCTTCTAGTTCCTACTGCAACACTGCAGCCTGCAGTTCTTGTTGCTCCCTCTTGTGAACCTTGGCTGTGTAATTGCTCCAGTCCAATTTACCCACCACACAATTCATGTACCCTGGCACCCATGATCCAATCTCCTTTCACTTCTTTGATAAACTTTCTCATCTCCACCTCAAAAAAAGGCCCTCTTGGGTCCATTAGGGGCATACATATTAAGTATTGTGATCTCCGTGTTTTCAACCTGACCTATGATCCAGACCACCTGGTCCTCTGTATCCCCTCCCGTTGTATATAGGAAAAAGTGTACCTGCTTGTGCACTAAAATAACCACTCTTTTTTTCTTAGAGTTGTAAGCCCAGCAAAACATCTGTTGATTTCCCCCCGATTGCAATTTTAGGTGTTCCCTTGGGGTCAGGTGGGTTTCTTGGAGGAGAAGGAAATTTATGCGTGCTTTACTAGCCATGGAAAGCACCCTTTTCCATTTAATTGGCCCATGCAGTCCTCCTACATTTAAGGAGGCTACTGTGTACCCCTCTAGATCTGGGTTACCCTCCATTTAACTTTGGTCTAGGGCTCTGGATATATCTCTGTAAGTCCGACTTCAATATATCTCATGTCCTCCCCTTTCCTTGTTTACAGCATATCTTAACTTGAACACTTAACAAACATCCCAATCCCCATTTATGATGCTATCGCACCTCTGAACTGGCATGTCCCACCATTTTTATTTGTTTACCGCTTCCTCTGTTTCAGCAAGTTCATTTCCCCCGCTCCTCCCTACCGTCATAAATATGATCTGCTATACTAATTATTCCCCCTCCCCCTGGTCCCGTGCCCAGCTCCATCAATCTTCCGTCTGTCCCCTCCTGCCCCTTCCCAGCGCTCTTCTCAGCACCCACCAACCAGCTTCGGTTTGTCATAATCCCCCCCGCACTCCCTCACTCCCCCCGTCCATCTACGATATCCACTCAAAATCATTTCACCTCGAGCTCCCCTACAAAGGCTTATAACTTCTACAGAACAGAATAGTATTTAACAGTGGTTACAATCAAATGTGACTGCTCTGTAGTTTCACACCACCGGTGAGTTCAGCATTTGGCCCTGGGAGGCCTCTATGCCTGCCGATGACTGGAGGTCTCTCATGTCAGGAGTCTTGGTTGCACCTTCCTCTACTGGTGTGCTTGTCGCTCTTTGGGCTGCCTTTTCTGAGTTTGCCTCTGGGCCTAGTTTGCGCAGAGCAGGCAGGTCCACGTCTCCTCCATACTTTTTGTTGTTGAAGGTTGTCTTGTCCCCTTGTGGCTGACTCTTCTTCCCTTCTGTTGATTCCGGCCAGGCTGAGGTTTGGAAGAACTTTTGAACCCCATTATTGATAATCGTTAGCCTGGCAGGGTACCACGGGGCTGCCTTATAGCCCTTTTGCAGCAGTTCATTGCAACATCCCAAGAGGTCTCTACCATGCCGCACCGTCTCTGCGGACAGGTCTGGGAATACATTACTTGCCATGATTTGTATTCTACATGTCCCATTTTCCTTGCAGCTCTGATTATATATTCTCTATCTTGGAAACAGAGTAATTTAATTATAAAAGCTCTTGGCCTTGCGTGTGCCTCTGGCCTCAGACTCAACTCGCAGTGTGCCAGCTTCAGTTTGTACTCCCCAGTAACGAGACAACCTGGGAAGCATTCTCAGGAATTCCCTTACGAAGGCAACCAGATTGGCACTCTTCCCCCCTTCGGGGATACCGAATATTCGCAGTTTGGATCTCCCGTCTCGATTTTCCTAATCATCCACCTTTTCATTTAGCCATGCAACCTGCTTTTTCAAGGAAAGAGCCTCTTCTGCCGTGATTTTCAGCGCCTCCTCTACCTGCTCGATCCTACTTTCTGCTCTTCCATCCAGATCCCAAGGTCCACAAAATTCTCTTTAAGCTTTTGGAGGACTGTTTCCACAATTTCTTTGAGGTTCTGATTTCGTTGAGCACCTTCATGAGAGATGACTCTTGGTCTGCGTCTACTTCCTCTGTCTCACTCGCCAGCAAAGATTCAAAAAGAGGAGAAAATAGCCAATGCAGTAAAATGTGGGGGATAAGACATTTTTCAGATATGTTAGTGAGAAGAGGAAGAGCAAAAGTGGCATTGTCATACTCAAGGGTGAAGGGGAAGAATATGTAGAAGCTGATAAGAATAAAGCGCAATTGCTTAACAAATACTTCTGTTCTGTGTTCACAGATGAAGAACCAGGAGCAGGTCCTCAGAAAAACACCCATAAACAGGAACAGAAGTGAGGGGCATCTTGAACAATTTTCAGAAGACTGTGTTCGTGAGAAACTAGCTAAACAAAGTAGACAAAGTGATGGGGCCGAATGGGATATGCCCTAGAATACTGAGGGAAATTGGGGACGTTCTAGCAGCTCCACTGACTTACCTTTTCAATGCCTTGTTCGAGTCGGAAGTGATGCCGAAGGACTGGAGAGAGGTACATGTGGTCCCTTTACACAAAAGTGGAAGTAAGGATATGGTTGAAAACTACAGGCCAGTTAATTGAACTTCGGTGGTGAGTAAATTATTGGAAGCACTGCTGAAAGAGAAAATAGTGAGGTTTCTGGAGTTCAGCGGATTAAAGGATCTGAGGCAGCATGGATTCATCAGAGGCAGGTCTTGTCAGACAAATCTGATTGATTTCTTTGACTGGGTAACCAGGGAGTTGGACTGAGGGAGAGCCCTAGATGTGGTGTACAGTATTTAGATTTCAGTAAAGCCTTTGATACCATTCCTCACAAACGACTTATAAACAAACTGAGCACCCCAGGGATGGACCCTAAAGTTACTGTTTGGGTTAGAAATTAGTTGAGTGGGAAGTGACAAAGGGTATAGGTAAATGGAGCTCACTCTGAGGAGAAGGAGGTTACCAGTGGTGTGCCCCAGGGATCTGTCCTTGGTCAGATTATTTTTAACATCTTTGTTAGTGATATAGCGGAAGGGGTGTTGGGTAAGGTTTGCCTCTTTGCGAATGATACCAAAATCTGAAATAGAGTACACTTCAAGGAAGGTGTAGATAATATGAGGAGGGATCTAGCTAAGCTTGAAGAATGGTCTAGAATTTGGCAGTTGAGATTTAATGTTAAAAAATGTAAGGTCATGTATTTGGCCTGCAGCAATTCAAGGGAGCAATATAGTATAGGGGGTAAAGTACTTTTGTCTACTAAAGAAGAGCGGGACCTAGGTGTGATTGTGTCTGATGATCTTAAAGTAGCTAAACAGGTAGAAAAGGCAACGGCAAAAGCTAGAAGGATGCTTGGGTGCATACGGAGAGGAATAGCCAGCAGAAGGAGGTGATAGTGCCTCTGTATAAGTCTTTGGTGCAACCTCATTTGGAGTACTGTGTGCAATTCTGGAAACTGCACCTTCAAAAGGATATAAACAGGCTGGAGTCGGTACAGGTGGTGGCTACTAAAATGGTTAGTGGTCTTCATTATAAAGCATATGAGGACAGACTTAAGGATCTTATGTACACCTTAGAGGAAAGGCGGGATAGAGGTGAAATGATTGAGATGTTTAAATACCTCTGTGGCATAAATGCACAGGAGGAGAGCCTCTTTCGACTGAAAGCAAACCCTGCTACGAGGGGACATAGGACGAGGGTGAAAGGGGATAGATTCAGGCGTGATATGTGGAAATATTTCTTTACAGAAAGAGTGGTGGATCCATGGAATATAGTCTCCTAGTGGAGGTGGTAGAGATGAGGACAGTATCTGAATTCAAAGAAGCATGGGGCAAACACAGAGGATCTCTAAAGAAAAAAGGGGACGGTTGTAGTGGTTGATATGGAAGGGCAGACTAGATAGGCCCTGTGGTCTTTTTCTGTCATCAAGTTTCTATGTTTCTATAGTGACTGTGCTCGGGACGGAACTGGCGGGGCGGTTTTGGCTGCATTTGTTTTTGCTTCATAGAGATGCCCACCAGGCATTTTGTGAAAACTCTTGGGGCAGAGGCTAGGCCAAAGGGGAGCACCCTGTACTGAAAATGCCTGCCCCCCCACCACTACAAACCACAAGTACTGTCTGTGGTTGGGGTGGATGAGGATGTGAGTATAAGCATCCTTTATATCTAAGGAGCATAGCCAATCTCGCTGCTGGAGGTAGGGCAGCAATGTTCCAAGGGAGAGCATGTTGAACTTCTCCTTCACCAGGAATTTGTTGAGGTTGCGCAGGTTGAGGATGGGCCTTAGACCTCCTGTCATTTTTTCCATGAGGAATTACCTGGAATAGAACCCCTTGCCCTTGAGATGGTGGGGCACCGGTTCCACTGCTTTGTCCTCAAGCAGACCTGCCAACTCCTTCAGAAGGTGGTCCTGGTGGAGGGGAGACTTGAGGGGCTCTCCTAGGAAATAAGGGGGAGGTGTCTGAGTCAGGTGGAGGAGGTAACCCTCCCTGACTACCCAAAGTGCCCAGGAATCGGTGGTGATGGACATCCACCTCTGGGCATAGAGGGCCAGAGGTCCCCCTGTAGGCTGCTGATCTCCTTGGGGTAGATAGACTATGCTTAAGGAGTCAAAAACTCCCCCCTGGCTGGGCCGGAGCTGATGCCTGGGGCTTTGGAGCCTTCTGCTTATGCGGGCCATGCCCATGTCCCTTAGCCTGCTCACCCTGTTGGGGAGCTGAAGAGGTCCGATAAGGTGGGTAGTTTCGGTAAGCAGCTCCCTTCCTTGGGTAAAAGGGCTTTTTACTCAAGCCCTTCCATCGGGGAGGGGCAGCAGTCTTTTTGGAGAGCCTGGTCCTCGTCATGAACTCGGTCTCCAGCTCGGCAGCCTTGTCAGTCATGGGTGTGCCAAAGAGGTTCTTTTCTTGGCAGGGGACATCAACCAATTTGTCCTGAGCCCACTGCTTGAGGTCGGACGACTGTATCCAGGCCTGATGGCATGCACCGATGTCAGCCGCTGCTACTCAAGCCGCCGACTCAAACCCGCTTGAGCCACCGCTCGAGCCATGAATTTGGAGCATTCACAGACTGCTTTGGCCAGGTTCTCGAACCACTGCAAGTGTTCCTCGGAGAGACCAGCTGAGAACCCAATGAGTTCCTTCACCAGGTCTCTCAGGTACATTCCCATGTACAGCTGGTAGGCCTGGATGCGGCCAATGAGCATTGAACACTAGTAACACTTTCTGCCGCGGGCATCCAGGTTGCGGGCCTCCCTGCTGGGGGGCACCGAGGAATGCGTCTTCTGCCTTTTCAGCTGACACAAGGCCAACTCCACCACCATGGAGTCATGTGTCAGCTGTGACTTTTGGAAGCCCGGGCTCCGGCGGACTCGATACATCGAGTTGAGCCGTTTGCTCACCACTGGCACCGAAGCTGGTGTCTAACACATTCAGAGAATCAGCCATTCCAGGATGGGAGGGATGGGCACCATGAGCGATTCCCATGGAGGGGCCTCGTATTGGAGGATTTCCAACTCATCCGCTCGAGGGTCCTCCTCCACCTCGGTCGGGAACGCCAGGACCTTAGACATGTCCTTGACAAAATCAAAGAAGCCCATACCCTCAGGCGGGGACCGCCATCGAGGCTCCGAATCGGGAGAGTCAGATGGGACATCGCGGTGGCGATGGGTATCGGGGGACTCCTCATTCTCCGTCTCCCACTCGGAGAGGTCCATAGAGGACTCGTAGGAGGACTGCTTCGCGGGCCTCGGGGCCTCAAAGCCCTGCGGCCTGTGCCTGACAAACTTGCCAGGGATGACCGCAGTCCCATCGACCGGGACTTGGATCGTGACCACGGCCAAGAATTGACTCGAGGCCAAAGGACCTCGAGGATCAGCTCGGCCTCCTGGGGCATCTTGGGACCGGTGGTTGGGGCAGATGAACCGGTCATACCTGACTGCTGGTGCCCGCTGCTGGTCCATGAAGACAAACTAAGCTCCAGGGCCTCCATTCTGGACTCCAGACCAGAAGGCTCCACAGCCTTTGGAATGGGCACCGAGGGAGTCGGGCCCAACGCTGGCTCCCCCAAAGGGGAATCCTCGTCGAGAATAATGTCTGGGGTCTGAGGCCAGTCCACAGTCGGATCTTTCTGGGGGACCTTCGTAGGCCGCTCCTTCTCTGACACCTCGGACGTACATCTCGAAGTACAGGACCGGGCCCGGGGAGCACCCGGCCGGACGGAGCCATCTAAGGACACCGCCTTTGAGGGTTTCTTCTTCCTGGGTTCCCTCGAGGGAGACCCCCTTTCTGAGGACTCACGACGAGGCTTGGGTTCAGGAGGCTCTGCCCGAGATGTCAGGGCCTCAGATGAGGCCCTGGCCTTCGAAGGCACCAGAGATTAGGGGAAAAGCTTACTGTGCTGCTGCTGACAGCTCTTGAGGGCCTTACTGACAGAGTATGCATGGGCTCTCTGTCATAGAAAGGTGTATATTCAAGATAATACTATTAACATTCAAAATAAGAACATAAGATATGCCATATTGGGTCAGACCAAGGTCCATCAAGCCCAGTATCCTGTTTCCAGCAGTGGCCAATCTAGGTCACAAGTACCTAGCAGTTTCCCCAAAAGATACAGGTTCCACTATGCTTGTATTGGGGCAAGCAGTGGATAGGTACAGTCAAACACTGATTTATTTAAAAGATTAGATAAAATGTTATGTACCATGAAGACTTTTACCAGCAATACTGGAAAACTGTTTGGAGATTTCAGTGGTAGAATTTTTTTGAAAGTCAGTCTGGAGGGCAAAATAATTTAGAAACCTGGAATAATTACTGATCAATTCAATTAAAGAAAGAAGAATGAATGTGGAATGGGTTGAAGCTGATTTTGTTGTTTCTTGTCTCCATGAGAAGAGGCTAAACTGTAGAAAACACATGGCAATGCATCCCAAGCCTTAGCAGCAGCCAAAACCTAACATTCCTCCTATTACAGACTGCAAATTAAACCACTGCAACCTCTAAAACAGAACCAGTCTGCTCAGTTGAAAATGAACTGCAATGATTTTGGATTTTGTTGCAAGCTTTATCAACAAAATTAAGGGGTCTATTTACTAAGCAGGGCTATATCTTCCATGCAAAATTGGAGCCGCACTCCCATGGAATAAAACGGGGCCGTGGCTCCGATTTCACAAGGAAGCTGCTAGCGCCGCTTAGTAAACAGACCTCTAAGTGTCTCTGTTGGGACCTATAGTTTTCCCCCCCCCCCCATCCCATTTCCTGTCAGTTAAGCAGGAGAGCATAAACTTGCCCTCTCCATACACAGACATACAGGACTCCCTTAACTCAGTAAAGGTGGGGGGTGCGGGGTGGGGGGAGGGAATTGATGAAATTCGGAAGGGCTTATGACTGACATCCACTCTCTCAACTCCTGCACATCCAAGCAAGCAAGGACCTCAGAGAAAGGAGCACAAAAATGACAAACACCTCTCTTTCTAATAGACAGCTGCCAACAGCGCTAAAAAGAGCACTGGTCTACTTCCTGCTCAAAAAGAGCATCTTTGACCAATTCAAGCAAGAAAATTAAAGACGAGCATCTAAGGCTAAAATCTCATTTCTAGTAAAGCTTACAGCAAAGGCAGTCTGTATTCAACTGCATCATTGACTAGAAAAGAGAAACTGGCTGGATCCATGCCAATTCAGATTAGAGCCATTTTCAGTCCTTATATGACGGCACTTAACAACAACATCATCGCCGCTAGACGATCTTCAAAAAACTGTGACAGGAATCTGCCTCAGTGTTCATACTGCTGAATTTAGCCATAGCTTTTGGCACTGTGGACCATAATTTCATGCCACTACTGCTGGCAGAAACAGGTATCAGTGGCTCAGTATTTGCCTGGTTTAGATCTTTATCATCAGACAGTCAGTCTATAATGCTCAGCAGCACCTCCTCCTTATCTTAGCCACTGATCTATAGGGTACTATGTATTTTGTTTGATATCTACTTTACGCCACTTGCTAATTTAATTCCATCAACAGATTCACAATTCTACATCTATGCAGATGTTGTGCAGCCAGGGCTGGCCCATCCACTAGGCGACCTAGGTGACCACCTAAGGTGGGCAGCAGCAGCAGCAGCACACATGACCGGCTGCGCTGCCCCCCCCCCCCCCGATGCCGCCAATTCCATTTGGGGGGGAGGCAGGCAGTGTCCCTGTGTACATCTACTCGCACCCATTGAACAAAACTTAACTGCAGCTCTGAATAAACTGAGTCGCTAACAACAATTCGAGACTGGGGAAAAACAACAAACTCTGTCTGAAACCAATAAAACATAGTTCCTGTGGGTCTCTAATGAAAGCAGTCAGATACCTGACATCAAAAATCCCTGTAAAGAGCTATAAACTCCCCTTTAAATCATACCTCAGAAATCTTGGGATAAAGCTGGACTTGACACTTGCTCTAATCCCCCAAATCTAGGCAACATTCAGGAACTGCTTCTATCAACTATCACAACTGCATAATATCTCTCCATACATCAAGAAGGCAAGTCTTTCATGGTGGTCCATTCTGTGATAATGCCGAGGCTGGATTATTGAAAAGCTCTGTCGGTTTGACCACAACAGGGTTTGCATCAGCTCCAATTAATACAGAATGATGCAGCATGACTTATAAAAGGCTGCAAGTGATGTGATCATATTACACTGTTCCTTCATTGGCTACCAGTACATTACAGGGCCAGATTTAGAACTTTATCTCTGATCTTCAAGGACCTTAAAAGATATAGCTATAGAACTTGAAGATGAAATTAGACCTTACCTGCTAATTGTCTTTCCTTGAGTCCCTCCAGTCCAGTTCAGCCTAGTGCAGGAAAGGACACGATCGAGTTTTTCTCCTCCATCAGCAGCTGAGGACTGAGCATGTCAGACGTTTGACGTCACAGCCTAAGAGCTAACCCTTTAGCTCAGACTTAGTATTCTATTGACAAGCAGAAAAGAGGAGAGCATATAGCAAGACCAACAGAACACCTCAGCAGGCCCAAAAGACCCAACTTGGCACCAGAAATAGTTTATGTGACAGCTAGGTAACTAGGAAATGAAAGGAAGGGTAAGTTCTCACAGGAACCACTGCTGGCTGCGAAATGCAAGCACTATTCCATCGCCCCACTCACTAGGACAAAGGAAGAGCTAACTGATCACCCATGGATCCTTCAGATGATCCATCTGTCTCCTCCACAGCTGGACTCGCTTCACTCTGTAAGTCAGATACAAAATGAAAGACCTCTCCAGGCAGGGCCTGGCCTGGACTGGAGGGACTCAAGGAAAAACAATTAACAGATAAGCTCTAATTTCACCTTCCATATCATCCCTCTGGTCCAGTCCAGGAAAGGCACAATCGGGATGTACTAGAGCAGTACTAATAATGGGAGGGACCAGTGGGTCTGGCCTAAGCACTAATGTTCTGAAACGCGCATCCGCTGAGGCCTGTATGTCCAAGTGGTAATGACGAGTGAAGGTATGTATTAACGCCTAGTTTGCCACTCTGTAGATATCTGCTGATGGAGTCAGGCTATTTTCAGCACAGTACACCGCCTGCGACTGAGTAGAATGAGCCCGTAACCACAGAGGAACCGGCCATCCCTAGACAACATAACGATAGCCTCCTTCACCCAGTGTGCCATTGAGGCTTTGGAGGCTGCTTCCCCCTTTTGCGGACCGCTGAACAAGACGAACAAACAGTCTGACTTCCGAAATGACTGTGTTCTTTTCAAATACTGACAACACCCTTCGCACATCCAGCTTATGCAGCTGCCTATCTTCTCGTGAGCCCCCCAGGCCCGAGAAGGTTGACAGCACTACAGATTGATTTATATGGAAACTGGAAACCACCTTGGGAAGAAAGGAGGGCACTGGTCGGAGCACAACATTTTTCTTGGCAATGATTAGAAGGGTTCCCAGCAGAACAACACCTGCGACTCTGAAATTTGACACGTGGAACAGATGGCCACCAAGAAAGCTGCTTTCAAGGTCAAGCACTTCAACGACATTTCCACCAGGGGTTCAAAGGGGGGCTCTGCTAAGGCTAACAACATGACATTAAGATCCCATGGCGGAACCAGTAGATGGATCAGTGGACGGACCTATTTCACTGCCCTAAGGAAATGCACGATACCCGGCTGTGTTGCAAGCGAGTGCCCCTGAACATGGCCTCGATAACAGGAGATAGCCACCACTTACACCCTCAGTGAGCTGAGAGCCAAACCTTTCTCCAAGCCAACCTGCAGAAACAGCAAAATGCCAGAGAGGGTGGCCAAACCCGTTTGGCATCGCACCAGCGCTCAAATATCCGCCAGATGCGAACGTAAGCCAAGGAGGTAGAACTTTTGCAGGACTTCAGCAGTGTGACAGAGCATAGCCCCTAAGTCTCTGCTGTGCCCTTTCAAGAGCCAATCCATAAGAGAAAACTGAGCCTGCTGAGGCATCAGGATCGGACCCTGTATGAGTAGATTGACCCTGTCAGGAAACTGCAATGGCTCGACTATCAGACACCCAATGAGGTCTGTATATCACATTCGGCGGGACCAATCCAGAGCAATCAGAATTACTGTCCCCATGTGGCTCTCTATGCACTGTAACAATTGCCCGATGAGAGGCCATGGTAGGAACACGTACAAAAGTCTGTTCGTCAGCCAGGGTTGTGCGCTCCAGGCACCTGCTGAAGAAGCAAGCTGCTTTGGCATTTGCTAGGGTCACCATCAGATCCACCCCAGTGATAGACAATGTCACGGAACACTGACGCATTCAGTTTCTATTTGCCGGGATCTAGGTAGTGTCTGCTGAGAAAGTCTGCTTGCACGTTCTCCTTGCCGACCACATGTGTAGCAGTCAGCACTTTGAGCCATTGCTCTGCCCAGAGCAGCAGGGGCTGAACTTCCTCTGCCAGGGCTGTACTTCCTGTGCCACCCTGGCAATTGATGTATGCCACTGTGGTTGCACTGTCCGAACACACTCTGAACACTTTGTGCATCACCAGCTGGTGGAAGCTCTGAACAGCCAGAAGACTGCCCACATCTCCAGGTGATTGATGGACCATGAATGTTCCTCCAATGACCACCGTCTTTGCACCACCAGTGCCTGACAATGTGTCCCCAATTCTGTGAGGCTGGCATCCATCATCAGTAGTACCCAAATCAGTGACTCCAAGGGTACTCCTCACTCCAAGTGGTGGACCTGTAGCCATCAGTCCAAGCTTGCCCACATGGCCTCTGGACAGACTAATCTCCAAGGCAGCAAATGGTTTTGAGGCGACCAGCAGGACAGCAGCACCATCTACAATGGTTGCATGTGCATTTGGGCTCAAGGGACCAAGTCCAGAGCTGCTGCCATGGAATTGAGAAGTTGCAGATAGTTCCATGTCAACGGCATTCTCAGCACCAGAAACCAGGTCACCTGAGCTTGGATTTTCTGAATCCTGCCCACCGGTAGCAAGATGTGCCCAGACTGAGTGTCGAACAGTGCTCCCAAGTAGACCAACTGCTGGATGGGCCGCAACTAACCTGCCAAGTTGACCACACAGGCCAGACTCTGCAGAAACTGCACCACATTCTGAGTCGCCACCAAGGATAAGCCAGTCATCGAGGTAGAAATGCACCAACACCCCCTCCTTCCTCAAGGCTGCAGCCACAACTATCATGATCTTTGTGAAGGTTCGCAGGGCTGTAGCCAAGCCGAAAGACAGTGCCTGAAATTGGTAATATCCCATTGGCAGAGCAAACTGCAGGAACCTCTGATGTTCCAGCTGAATGTCAATATGGAGATAAACCTCTCTGAGATCCAATGCCACCAGGAATTCCCCCTGCCGTACAGTGAGGATGACTTATGGCAGTGTTTCCATGTGGAAATGCGGCACCTGCAAGGTTCGGTGGACATGCTTGAGATCGAGGATTGGTTGGAAGGAACATTCTTTCTTGGACACCATGAAGTAGATGGAATAGCGTTCAATGCTGCACTGGTCTATGGGCACAGGCTCTGCCACCTGTAAGGCCAGTAGACAGTGCAGGGTGTTCTTTACCACCTCTACCTTTTGCCACTGAACAAAGGGACTGCAGAAAGGTGCTGGAAAGAGGGTAAGCAAACTTCAAGGTGTAACCCTACCCAATGATCTCCAACACCTATTGGTCGGTTGTTATGCTGGCCCAGGTGGAGAAGAATCATTGCAAATGACGCTTGACCGGAACAACCTCCGCATGAACAGGGATAGCTTCACTGTGATTTCTTAGTGGGGGTTGGGGAGGCTGAGTAGAAGCCCCTCCCAGATCCACGGAAGCCCCGCGAAGTAAGAACATAAGATATGCCATACTGGGTCAGACCAAGGTCCATCAAGCCCAGTATCCTGTTTCCAACAGTGGCCAATCTAGGTAATACGTACCTAGCAGTTTCCCCAAAAGACACAGGTTCCGCAATGCTTGTACTGGGTCAAGCATTGATATCCTGGGTCCCTTCTTAATAATGGTTTATGGACCTTTCCTCCAGGAACTTGTCCAAACCTTTTTTAAACCCAGCTACACTAACAGCTTTTACTACATCCTCCGGTAACAAATTCCAGAGTTTGATTACACGTTGAGTGAAAAAATATTTTCTTTTATTAGTTTTAAATAGTTTACCCTATAGCTTCATTGCATGTCCCCTAGTCTTTCTATATTCTGATAACGTAAACAATCGATCTACGTTTACCCGTTCCACTCCGTTCATTAATTTATAGACTTCTATCATATCTCCCCTCAGCCGTCTCTTTTCCAGGTTAAAGAGCCCTAACCTTTTTAGCCTTTCTTCATAGGAATATCCTTCCATCCCCTTTACCATTTTGGTGGCTCTTCTCTGAACCTTTTCTAATAACGTTATATCCTTTTTAAGATACGGCGACCAGAATTGCACACAATATTCAAGATGCGGTCTCACCATGGAACGATATAGAGGCATTATAATATCTTTTGTTTTATTTTCCATTCCTTTCCTTATGATACCTAGCATTCTATTTGCTCTCTTGGCTGCTGTTGCACACTGGGCCAAGGGTTTTAATATGCTATCCACAATGACGCCTAAATCTTTTTCCTGGGTGGTGGTTCCTAATGTGGAACCTTGCATCGTGTAACCATAGTTTGGGTTGTTCTTCCCTAGGTGCATAACTTTGCACTTGTCCACATTAAATTTCATCTGCCATTTTGATGCCCAGTCTTCCAATTTATCAAGACCTTCTTGCAATTTTCCACAATCCTCTTGGGTTTTAACAACTTTAAATAGTTTTGTGTCATCAGCAAATTTGATAACCTCACTCGTTATTCCACTTTCCAGGTCATTTATGAATATGTCAAAAAGCAGCGGACCCAGCACAGATCCCTGGTGTACACCACTATTCACTTTTCTCCATTGGGAAAATTGGCCATTTAGCCCAACCCTCTGCTTTCTATCTTTTAACCAGTTATTGATCCACAGTAGTACACTGCCTCCTATCCCATGACTCTTTAGTTTTGCCAAAAGTCTCTGATGAGGGACCTTGTCAAAGGCTTTCTGAAAGGCCAGATACACTATATCAACCGACTCACCTTTGTCCACCTGTTTATTCACACTTTCAAAAAAACATAATAGATTAGTAAGACAAGATCTTCCTTGTCTAAAGCAATGTTGGCTGTCTCCCATTAGGCCATGACTATCTACATGCTGAGTAATTTTATTCTTTATGATGGTTTCTACCATTTTTCCGGTACTGACGTGAGGCTCACCGGTCTGTAGTTTCCCGGATCACCCCTGGAACCCTTTTTAAAAACTGGTATTACATTGGCGATCCTCCAATCTTCAGGTATTACAGATGATTTTAATGAAAATTCACAGATTACTAATAGCAGGTCTGCAATCTCATATTTCAGTTCTTTCAACACCCTTGGATGTATACCATCCGGCCCAGGTGATTTGCTACTCTTCAGTTTATCTAATAGTTGTAATACATCATCCCGATGTATCGATATTTCCTTCAATTCTTCCGCACCTTTAAATACCACTTCAGTCATGGGTAACATCCCTACATCTTCCTCAGTAAAGACTGAAGCAAAGAAGTCATTCAGTCTCTCCGCTATCGTCTTGTCGCCTCTTAGTGCCCCTTTAACTCCTCTATCATCTAATGGACCAACTGACTCTCTCACAGGTTTTTTGCTACGAATGTACTTGAAAAAATCTTTATTTCGCGTTTTTGCTTCCGCAGCAAGCTTCTTCTCAAATTCTCCCTTTGCCTGCTTTATCAATGCCTTGCATTTGACTTGCCAGTGCTTGTGCTGTTTCCAGGTTTCGTCGTTTGGCTCTTTTTTCCATTTCCTGAAAGATGCTTTTTTGGCAACAACAGCCTCTCTGACCTCCCCTTTAAACCAGGCTGGCAGTTTTTTGGACTTCCTTCCACTTTTCTTAAAGCGTGGAATACAGCTGGTCTGGGCTTCCATGATAGTATTTTTCAACACCCAAGCTTGATGTAAGTCTTTAACCTTTGCAACTGCTCCTTTTAGTTTTTTCTTAACTATTTTCCACATTTTATCATAGTCTCCCTTTCGAAAGTTAAAAGGTAGTACTGTGGATTTCCTTACTATCCCTCCTCCACTAATTAAATCAAAGGCGATCATGCTATGATCAGTATTGCCAAGTGGCCCCAACACCCTTATCTCTTGCACTAGATCTGGTGTTCCACTAAGGACTAGGTCTAATATGGCTTCCCCTCTAGTCGGTTCATGAACCAGCTGCTCCAAGAAGCAGTCATTTATGTCATCTAGGAACTTTATCTCCCTAGCATGTCCTGCTGTGACACTGACCCAGTCGATACCGGGGTAATTGAAATCACCCATTATTATTACTGCGCTATAACTTTTGTTAGCTTCCTTGATTTCTTTGAGCATTTCATCATCCATTTGTTCATTTTGGCCAGGCGGTCGATAGTACACCCCCACTGCCATCACCTCCCCGTTTTTACATGGAATTTCAATCCATAGAGATTCTACAGCAAATTTTGTTTCCTGCAAAACTTGAATCCTTTCTGACTTAATGCCCTCTCTAACATAGAGCGCAACCCCTCCACCAATTTGATCAGCTCTATCATTACTATATAGTTTGTATCCAGGTATCACAGTGTCCCACTGGTTGTCCTCCTTCCACCATGTCTCTGATATTCCAATCATATGTAACCTCTCATTTAGTGCTATATATTCTAACTCTCCCATCTTATTTTTTAGACTTCTAGCATTTGCATACAAGCATTTTAGAGACTGTATTTTATTCATATTAGTTTGGCTGTTGGTAGACATGGGTAATTTGGGATCTTTAAGCTCTGTCTGCTCCATACTCGAGGACATTTGGGCTGCTTTACTCTTTTTTGGATTGGTGGTATCCTTCAAGGATACATTCTTCCGAACCATCCGCTCTTGGGCGACTGTCGGCTTTCCCCTATTATCTAGTTTAAAATCTGCTCTACCTCCTTTTTAAAGGTTAATGCCAGCAGCCTGGTTCCATCCCGGTTAAGGTGAAGCCCATCCCTTCGGAAGAGTGCCTCCTTTCCCCAGAATGTTCCCCAGTTCCTAACAAATCCAAAACCCTCATCTCTGCACCACTGTCTCATCCACGCATTGAGACTCCGGAGCTCTGCCTGTCTTTTGGGTCCTGCACGTGGAACGGGAAGCATTTCGGAGAATGCTACCCTGGAAGTTCTGGATTTCACTTCCTACCTAAAAGCCTAAATTTAGCCTCCAGAACCTCCCTACCACATTTTCCTATATCATTGGTACCGACGTGTACCAAGACAGCAGACTCCTCCCCAGCACTATCTAAGACCTTATCTAGTATACTGGCTCCTCTGAAAAGGAGAAAAGTGTCTGGAACAAAACCTGTAGAAGCCTCTAGGCTGGCCTCACTGCAGCACAGACTGTTTATTCCCTTTAGGCCGTTCCTCGGGTAAACGACCACACTTGGAGTCCCCCAAGTCTTTGTCCAGTGCCTCCCTGAACAGCAATTTCCCCTTGAAAGGCAGCTTACTAAGTCTGGTCTTCGAAGAGATATCCGCTAACCTATTCCTTAACCATAGAACCAGAACACTGCTACAAGTGATGCAATTGTCTTGGAGGATGAACGCACCAAGTCATAAAAGGCTTCCGCCAAACATGCTGCTGCCAACTCCAGCTGGCTCCCTCTTGAGCCACTACCTGGACTGCCAGCTCTGAAGATGCCAGAACCTAAAGCCAGTGAATGGCAGCCCAGGCAACATAGACCCCACATATGGAAGCCTGCAGTGTCAGGGCGCTGGTATCAAAGGCTCGATTCAAGAGGGATTCGAGCTTATGATCTTGAAGGTCCTTTAAAGATCCTGCTCCATCCACCAGAATTGTGGTCTTTTTGGTGACCGCCAAGATCACCGCATGTACCTTGGGCATCTGAAGCAGCTCCTTTTCCTCTTGAGGAATGGGGTACAGATGCCTCATCGCCCTTCCCCCTTTGAGGCCTGCCTCAGGGACCTCCCATTCAGTCTCTATCATCTTTTTGATAACCCGATGCACTGGGAAACAAACCTTGCAACCCTGGAACCCTTGCAAAAGCGGATCCTCCAACTGTTCCTCTGCTGCAGGCAGAGGAGACACAATGTTCAAGGCGGCTAGTAAATGCTTTATTAATGCTGCCAGCTCCTCTCTAGGGAATACCCGAACCACATTAGGGTTCTCCCCAGAAGGGATCTCTCCCTCCTCCAAATCCAGAGCTGTTCCTTCCCCCCAGGGGCTTGAGGGCCCCTTCCCTGCGTCCTCGGAGAGCTGGGACCAGGGGGAACCCTGATCCTCCCCATAGCTCCATATCCTCTTTCAATATCTTGACCGGGAACTCCCCAGAGACTCCTAGGTCTTCCTGCAGATGCAGACTAGGCAAAGGAGCTAGAGGTGCAGCTTGACCTGTCAAACCAGTCTGTTCCTTTTTTAACAAATAAGCCCTGTGCATAAAATGAAGTGTGTTGGAAAAAAATGCTTCCTCCTTCAATTCAGCCGTGCTGGTAACCTCCTACGGTCCTGAGGAGTGGTGTCCCCAGGATTTGGAACTGTTTTTTGCAGACTTGCTCCCTTGGGAGGAAATGGCTGCCTGTTCCATAATGGTCATGGTACCCGCCAAAATTGCGGGCACTGCCGGCCCTGCAGTGCTCTATTACAACATCTCTGATGGTGCTTCCATATTCCACTGCCCCAAAACCGAGCTCTACAACTCTCCCCCAGCAAAGGGAAGAGGATCTAAAAAGCAGCTCCCCTTGCATGCGATGTAAGCTGAGGAAACCGTTAACATACAACTTCTAAAGGCAGCGCATGACAGAAAGGAGAGTCCAAATCAGGCCAACGGGAACAAAACAAACAATACTGCCATGCCCAAGACCCAATTGAGCGCTGTGCTTCACTTACCCCAGCTCTTGATCCTCCAGGCACCAAATCAGCACTACTCCACAGAATGGCTAAGTTGCCACATGCCGGTCTGTGTCACCACCGGTGCACTGTGCCCTGAAGACAGTCTCCATATGCAAATCGCTGTCCTTGCTCTTCTTTTTATTTTCAGGCAGCCCCTTGTAGTAGAAGGGAAGCTTAGCCTTAAATGCAGCATTAATTCAGTAGGGAGCAACCCAGAGGTCCCAGCCAGAGACTTGGATTGTCCAGCTAGAGGGGGAGGGGCCTGGATCACCAGGTGTTTGACCCCTAGGGCCCACCAGACCCAGTCAAGGGCCCTGATGGCACAATACTGTAGTCCCTGTAGCACTCACTGCTGTGCCTCAATCACCTCTGGTGAAGGAGAGAGTACCCAGCTTTAACACACACTACCTCCAGTTACGCAGTGGCAAACCCTGTAGCAATTAGATAAAACCAAATTTCCCCAATCCTGTCAGTAGAGTATGGAAGAGATGCTCCCTCAACCGCTGAGGAATGAGATTACTGAGGTCTGAGCTAAAGAGGGAGCTCTTAGGCTGTGACATCAAACTTCTGACATGCTCAGTCCTCAGCTGCTAATGGAGGGGGAAAACACAATCATGTCCTTTCCTGGAATGGACTGGAGGGACGATATGAAAGAACAGAATTTGTGCACCTTTGAGATCTCTGAAGTTCTTTCAAGGATCATTCCTAATCACTCCACTGTCTGACCTTTTCAATGCTCCTTTAGAATCGGAAGTGGTCCCAGAGGACTGGAGAATGGTGCATGTGGTCCCTTTACACAAAAGCGGAAGTAAGGATGAGGGTGGGAACTTCAGGCTGGTTAGTCTGACCTCTGTGGTGAGTATACTAATGGAAATGCTGCTAAAACAGATGATAATGAGGTTTCTGGAGTCCAAGAGCTTGCAGGATCTAAGGCAGCATGGTTTTACTAGAAGCTCTTGTCAGACAAATCTATTTAATTTTTTTGACTGGGCAACCAGATAGTTGAACTGAGGGAGAGCCCTAGATGTAGTGTACTTAAATTTCAGTAAAGTTATTGACACTGTTCTGCACAGGTGATTTATAATAAATTGATCACCCTAGGGATGGACCTTAAAGTGCCTGAATGGGTTAGGAATTGGTTAAGTGGGAAGTGACAAAGGGTACAGGTAAGTGGAGCTCACTCTGAGGCAAAGGATGCATAATTCACAGGAGGACAGCCTCTTCCATTTGAAAGCAAGTTCTGCAACGAGGGGACATAGGATGAGGGTGAAAGGGGGTAGGGCTCAAAGGGGGTAGGGCTCAGGAACAATATGCGGAAATATTTCTTTACAGAAAAGTGGTAGATGCATGGAATAGTCTCCCAGTGGAGGCAGTACAGACAAAGACAATATCCGAATTCAAGAAAGCATGGGACAAACATAGAAGATGTCTAAAGGAAAAAAAGGGACTATAGTAGTTGGTATGGAAGGGCAGACTGGATAGGCTATATGGTCTTTTTCTGCCATCATGTTTCTATGTTTCTATACCCTTATGAAAGGAAAAAACACAATCAGTGACCCTTCTCAGGAGCAAACCCCATTCTCTGGAACTTACTGTTAGAAAGGCTTCGACCAATGCAAGATTACCTCTACATTAGGAAGCATGTTAAAGCTTGGTTCGTCTTGTAAGCCTTTAATGAGTGAGACAACTGAATGGCTTGTTGCACATGTTCTTACTGACATCAATTGCACTGTAACAGAACTAGCTTACCACATATGCTCTGAGATCAGATGTACAAACCTGTAATTGCTCATGCAATTTTCTTCCTGCAAGTCACCCAGTTTTATCTATCTCAACTACTTTGCTTACCCTATTCATGCTGGTAGATATGTTCCACTTTCGCTGGTTCCCTTAACTATCTATTAAGATGTTTTTTGTATATTTTGCGAATATTCTATCATGCTTATAATTATATAAATACTTGACTATATTTTCGAGTGTACTATGATGATTCGGAAGTTTGTTGGAAGCCCACTAGTCATTGAAAATCATCTTCCCTAATAGCCCTAGGAAAACACATGTAAAGCACTTGGATAAGCCTTCCATTAAGAAAAGGGGAGGGGTTCTTTAACGAATGGGGACAGGGCAGCTCAGTTGACCTCTGCACCCTGCAGAAGGAAATAGGCTGATTTCTACATAAACACAGGGTTGCCTGGAAGGAGGAGGGACCCAGGAAGGAGGAGGCTTGTAGCCTCCAGGAGAGCGGTAGAGTCAGGAGACAGGCTTGAAAGCCCCAGGAGAGAGATAAAGCTGGGAAGCAATTTGTAACCCTAGAGGAAGGTGAAGGGCTGGGAAGGTGTAGGCTGAGAGAATTCCTAGGGAGAGTAAGGAACGGAACATTGGGTCTCAGCCCACTGGGTGTTCAGAAAGCATAGTTACTCACCTGTACAGGTGTTCTTCAGGGACAGCAGAAATCAGTCCTCATATATGGGTGACGTTGGCACCAACGGACCTGCGCGGAACATTTCCCAGCTTTCAAAGAAAGCCTTTCAGACATGCTACCACGCATGCATGGTACCCTTCCCGTCCAAGGATGCCATCTTGCTCAGACAGATGACATAGCTAGAACGGCAGTAAAAAACAAAACAAGGTAGGGAGGCAACTCCCAGGTGAGGAGGTAGGGTTGTGAGAACCGATTTCTGCTGTCCCGGGTGAGTAACTACACTTTCTCCAGGAACAAGCAGGAAGTCAGTCCTCACATATGGGTCTCCCTAGCTCCACGCTGCAGAGGACCGAACCACGACAGCACCAACGAGGACCAATCGGGTAACCGAGAGTTGCAGAAGGTGAATCCGCACTGACAGACTCTGCAAGACCCTAGCGTCCAGTGACACTGTCACTCCGGTAGCCTGAATACAGAAGGGTCAGAGGGCAGGAGTTGCCTATACCTCGAGAATATTATGGAGTACTGCCTGGCCAAAGGCATTGTCTCTGCTAGACTTGTTCTCTAGACAGTAGTGAGCTGGCTGTGAACGTATGAATTGAAGACCATGTGGCAGCTTTGCAGATTTCCATCACCGGCACTGAGCTGAGGTTGGCCACTGACGTGGCCATCACCCTCACATGATGCGCTGTGATCCAGTGCTCGAAAGAGAGGCCAGCTCACTCATAGGCAAGGGCAATACAGTCCGCCACCCAAGTGGACAGAGTTCACTTAATCACGGGGAGCCTCAGTTTGCTGGGGTCATAAGACACGAAAAGCTGAGGAGCTTTTTGATGGGCCTGATTCTGCTGTTTGTAGAAGGACAGGGCATGTTTGCAATCAGTGTATGAAGTACTAGTTCCTCCCTGCTGCGTGAGGACGCGGGAAGAAGGTGGGGAGGACCACCTCTTGGTTGAGGTGGAAAGGAGACACCACCTTTGGGAGGAATTTGGGGTGTGTATGGAACACTACCCTGTTCTTATAGAACCTTGTATATGGTGGACCTGCCACCAGGACCTGGAGTTCACTCACTCTACGAGCAGACGTGAAGCCCACCATAAAGGCCACTTTCCAAGAGAGGTATCACAGGTGGCAGGTGGCAAGTGGCCAGGGGCTCGGACGGCGGTTTAGTGAGCTGGGAGAGCATCATGTTGAGATCCCACTCTGCCGCTGGAGGGCGGAGAGGAGGCTTGGATAACAAGAGGACCCAGGGTTTTCCCTCGATAGGGTGGCGGTGAGCGACTATGGCGCTCAAATGTATCCTCACAGAGTTAGATTTCAGCCCGGTGTGTGACAGGTGCAGTAGGCACTGAAGTACTAGTTGCACATGGCAGGAGAAGGGAATCTCCTCTCTTTCCACACACCAGGCTGAGAACCTCCTCCATTTAAAGGCATAAGCCTGTCTGGTGGAGGGTTTTCGGGAGGCCAGTAGGATCTCCTTAATTTCTCATGGAAGACTGAAAGGGGCCAGCACTACCCTTTCAGCAGCCACGCTGTTAGCATTAGCAACCCCAAATTGGGGTGCAGGAGGGAACCCTCCTCCTGGGATGGAAGGTCCGGGCTTGGCCCAGAGGGACTGGGACTGCCACCGACAGGGAAAGCAGCAGAGGGAACTAAGGTTGACTGGGCCACCTGGGGGCAATCAGTATGACTGATACCCTTTCACTCTGGACCTTGAAGAGGGTCCTGGCGACCAGGGGAAGCAGTGGGAACACAGAGTAAGCCCTCGGACCAGGAGATCAGGAAGGCATCTGCCGCCATTCTCTCCAGGTATGACTGACGGAAGTAGGAGCGGGGTAGCTGCGTGTTGTCTGGAGAGGCGAAAAGGTCCATCACGGGCCTGCCCCAGAGGTGGAAGAGATGCTTTGTTACTCTGAGGTTTAAGCGCCACCCATGTGGGCAAAGGACTCTGTTCAGCTGCTAGGCAGTTGTCCTGGCCCGGGAGGAACACCACTCGCAGAAGCATGCTGTTGTGTGATGCGAAGGAGAGGAGGGCCACCACCTCCTGGAAGAGGGAGTACGAATCCATGCCCCCCTGCTTGTTGATATAGAACATTGCGACCTGATTGTCTGTCTGGATTAACACAGGCCAGTCTCGCAGGCGGTGGCGGAACACTCGTAGGGCTAAGAATATTACTCTGAGCTCCAGGATATTGATCTGCAGGAGTGATTCCTCCTGAGACCAGCTGTCCTGTGTGCGGTGATCTCCACAATATGTTCCCCAACCCAGGAAGGAGGCATCTGTGGTCAGGGTCTTTTGCGGCATGAGTGCCTGGAAGGGCATTCCCGCCTGGAGGTGGCACAAGTTTTGCCACCAGTTGAGGGACTCTGCCAGTCCCATAGCCTGCCCAAGGCCCAAGTCCACTGTGAGCATAGGCATCACTGGGCTGTCCGCATGTGTAAGCGGGCTGAGGGCGTGACGTGGACCATTGAGGCCATATGGCCCAGAAGGCGGAGGAGGAGACGAGCCTGCACTGACCAACGGCATTGTACCTCTCCTGCCAGCTTCCTGAGGCATTTTGCCCTTTTTCTTGGGAGGCCTGCCTTGACCTGTAACGTATTCAACTGAGCACCTATGAACTCCAGGCTTTAGGTATGAGAGATGGGATTTGGGGTAGTTTATGATGAATCCCCGATGCTGCAAAAGGAGGGTTGCACGCTCTGCGTCCTGACTGACCTCTGAGGTCGTACCACCCCTAATGAGCCAGTCGTCTAGGTAGGGGAACACAAAAGCCCCTTGTAGGCACAGGTAGGCGGTTACCACCGCCAAGCATTTGGTAAAGACCCTTGGCGAGGCCGCCAGGTTGAAGGGTAGCACCCTGTACTGGTAGGGCCCTCTTCCCACTACAAACCGTAGGTATTGTCTGTGGAAGGGGTGAATCAGGATGTGAGTGTATGCATCCTTTAGGTCCAAGGAGCACAGCCAATCTCCCTGGTAGAGAAAAGGCAGCAGTATTCCAAGGGAGAGCATCTTGAACTTCTCCCTCACCAGAAACTTGTTAAGATTCTCGGGTCTAGTATGAGCCTGAGGCCACCAGTTCTCTTTGGGACAAGGAAGTATCTAGGATAGAAGCCTTTTCCCCATAGATGTTTGGGTACAGGCTCTACTGCGTTGTCCCTGAGCAGACCTCTGAGCTCTGAGAGCAGAAGGGTCTGTTGAAAGAGAAGTCGCACTGGCTCTCCTGGAAAGAATCTGGGTGGTACCTGCTGTAAGTGAAAGAGGTATTCCTCCCTTACCACCTGCAGTACACACTGGTCCAAGGTGACACTGGCCCACTTGTGCACAAAGAGTGCCAGGTGGCCCCTTGTGGGCTGGTGAAGGTCTCCCAGGGGAGAATAGGCCCTGCTCCAGGAGTCAAAAGCTCCCCCCAAGCTGGGCGGGAGCTGGGGCCTGGGGCTTCTGTGCCTTTGGCTTCTGAGCTCTGTGGCTGTCTTTTAGGGTGAGAAACCTGTTGCTGGCTCGAGAAGGGCTGGTAGTGGTGACTCTGATGAAAAGGCCCATTTTTCCTCGGGAATAGAGGTCTTTACCCTAATGGTTTCTTATGGGAAAAGGATGAGGTCTTTTTGGAGAAACTCTGTTGAGTCACCACGTCTGCCTCAATCTCAGCGCCTTGTTGTCCATAGGCTTGCCGAACAGGTTCTCCCCGGTGCAGGGGACGTTGAGCAGCTTGTCTGGACCCATTGCTCGAAGTCAGAAGACTGCAGCCAGGCTTGGGGCCAGCTGCCGATGCCAGCCGCTGCTAATTGAGCTGCTGACTCAAAGCTGTCACAAGCCACCGGGGAAAGGAACTTAGAGCAGTCCTTGATCCCAGATGTCAGGGATTAGAACCATTGGAGGGGGTTCCCCGGTAAGCCCCGCTGAAAACCTGGACATCTCCTGGGTTCGGGCCTTCAGGTACATGCCTATGTACAGTTCCATAGGCTTGAATCTGGCAACTCAGCATGCAGTCCTGATAACACTTGTGCCCAAGGGCATCGAGGGCTCTTGCATCCCTTCTAGGAGTGACCGAGGAGTGGGTCTTCTGGCTCTTTAGTTTCTGCATGGTTGACTCGATGACCATGGAGTTATGTGGGAGATGGCGCTTGTAGAACACGGGACCCTTCCAGACGCGGTACATGGTGTTGAGGCACTGGCTCACCATCGGCACCGACACTGACGACTTCCACATTCTAAGTAGAAGCTGCTCAGGGATAGGTTGCAAAGGCACCATGAGAGTCTCCTTGAGTGGAGACTCATACTGGAGAATCTACAGTTCTGCAGTGAGCGGATCTTCCTCTGTCTGGGTTTGCACTGAGAGGGCTCTGGCCATATCTTTGACAAAGTCACGGAAGGCCACATCTTCTGAAGGAGAGGGGCCTCGGATCCGAGGGAATATCTTGGTGTCGTTTGGTTTCCAGGGACACCTTTTCATCAGTCTCCCACTCAGAATCGAGCAGTGACGATGAGTCCAAGGCCCTGCGACTCATAACACTGAGGTCAGCACTGAGTGCCTGGCAGCCTCCAGAGAACTTGGGGTCTGAGTCGCGGAAACTGGCTGGGGAGTTCGGATGCCCGAGGAACGGGACCGAGACCTCGACCGGCGTCGAGGGCTTACCCAAGGCCGATGACGCTCGGAGCTTGGCTAAATGACCGGGGACTCCCCGCAGTTGGGGGCCCAGTTATCGGGGCAGATGATGCGGACAAACCTGCTGCAGGGCTAGGAAAGCAGTGATGTTCTGCTCCAAAACTGCCATTCTGGTTTCCAAGCCAGAAGGCTCCACAGCTTTCAGCGCGGGCATCGAGGACTTTGGGCCCGGTGCCAGCACTCTCATGAGTGTGTCCTCAATGAGGACTAGTCTTGAGGAACCTCGCATGGTCTCCGCTGGCCGAGGAATCCTTCTTGAGGACCTGGGCAGTTTTACCGGGTTTCTCTGGTGCAACCTTGGCAGACTTTGAGGATTTCTTTTTCTTTCTCTCAGAGTCTGAGGTCTTCTCGGAGGAGCCGCCACCGCAGGACTCCAAGGATGTTCAGGCCTCATGGGAAGTGCTGGTCTTGGAGCTCGGTGTCAGGGAGGTTGGTGCCGAGTTGGACCTGGGGAACAGTTTTTCCTGCAACTCCGGCCTCTTTTTATTGGTTTTAGGCATCATGGCCTGGCACAGGTGACAGGAGGTGCTGTCAGGATCCGGGCCCAGGCAGCAGACATGGGTGTCGGTGACTAGCATGGTTTGGCTGCAACGGTCACATTTTTTGAACCACCAGGGGACATGGTGGGGAACACCCGGTTGGGGTCGATGACCCCCAGGCGAAAAAGGGTGTCGATACCGGTTGAGGCAAGCCTCGATCAAAAAAGACAAAAGGAGCAGAGAACAGCGCTGGTGCCAGCGCTGGCTCAAAGTGGGAAGAGGAGCCGGTACAGAAACTGGGAAACTAACTATTTTAAGGAGAGCAAGGATTTTTCTGGGGAAACAGGATAGATGTCCATTGGGCTCCATGGAAAAAAGACGACTGAGCAAGATGGCATCCTTGGGTGGGAATGGGACCACGCATGCATGGTAGCATGTCGCAAGGGCTTTCTTTGAAAGCTGGGGAAATGCTCCGTGCAGGCTCCGTCAGCGCCAATGTCACCCACATGTGAGGACTGACTTCCTGCTTGTTCCTAGAGAAGGGACGGGAATTTGAATCCCCAATGGTCTAGTGAGGAAGGGACCGAGAGAGAGAGCGTGGGTACAGTGAGAGAGAGCCTGGGTACAGCGAGAGAGCGCGTGGGTACAGCATGAGTAAGCTGGCTGAGAGCCAGGGTTTAATGCTAATCAGCATTTATAATTTGGTCTGGTTACTGTGCACGTAGGTGCCAACCTTTTGAAAGATAAAAACCCACAGGTGGTTAGCCATGCTCTGCCCATAAAAATAATTGCAGAGAGGGCAACAGTGCAGGCTTCAGAGTCTGCAGGCTATATCAAGGGGGGGGGGAGGGGTGCAAGAGGTTGAATTTTCAGCACCAATTCAACCTCAGCCTCCTTCTCAGGTCCCCTCCAACACACATATGTTCTTCTATATTCAGCATCCAGCAAACCCTCCCCCCCCCCCCCCGGCCCCTTCTCAACAATCTATGCAGAGCAGAGCTAGAACCTTCCCCATAAAACTTACCATACAAGAAATAATCCCTCTCAGAACCAAGCATATTGTGAATTAATCAGGGCCAGCCTCAGAGTTGGTTCAAAGTGTTGGCACCCTAAGTAAATCTTAACCCATATGTCCCCCCATCCCCCCACCTGGCTGTCAGAATTTATTGTTTAGCTTTGAATGCCCTACTACTATTATTAGTATTATTACTATTATCATTAACATTTGGAACTGGAAGAAAAGGGCAAAGAGAGAAGTAAGCCAGTAGAAGAGCGGAGTTCACAAAGAGGGGTGTAGGGAGAGAGGAAAGCTAGTGAGGACCCTCAGAAGCGATCACCTAGGTTGCCTGATGGTTGGGCTGGCTCTGGAATTAATATAAAAAAGTCATGTGGGACCAAGAGCAAATCTACCATGCCAGTACTAACCACCAAAACTCATACAAGGTTCCTACCTAGAAAAAGGCAGCTCCGTAAATAATGCATTGGGCCCTAAAACATCAATAAACCTATTAGGAAAGCTCAACAAGCCAGATTACTACACATTCTTAAACAGACATTCCATGCTAACAGAACATCCAATCTTGGCCTCACACACACATTACAGACAGGACTTTGCCAATAAGTGACCACAAAGTGAAAACAGAAATACTTAGACAAAAATTAAACTAAAACCTCAGAAAGCCAGACACTGCATGCAGTGTAACACCAGAGAAACAGAAAGAAATGCATTTCCCCCTATAATGTACTGTGGCAGGTGCAGGCCTGTGATCCACAGTGTCTGACATAAGCAGGCAGGCCTAACTAGCTTGACCTGTAAATGAAGCCTGTGAAGAGGCTCATAGGAATTACACATCCCCCAACATGCTGCTATTGTAGGATAGAACTCAGTAAAAGTATTGAATTAGTTTAGACAAGCAGAACTGGAAGATGGAAAAATACAGAAAAATATGTTTAAAAGTTACTGATAAGAAAGTACATCTGCAAGGGATTTAATTGGGATTGCTGACAGATGAGTTGCAGAGCCCTGCTCCCCTACGTGCACAAATTGGCTCTATTTATTTATTTATTTATTTAGACAGTTTTGTATACCGCCTTATCCTTCAATCAAAGCGGTCACAACACAATTGGGGGATACATTTAACACGCGGGGATATGAGACACATACACTAATACTTACAGGGAACATGGGCAATGTAGGGTTAAGTGGCTTGCCCAAGACCACAAGGAGCATCTGTGGGACTAGAAACCCCAGTCCTTCCGGCCCAAGGTTGCTGTCCTCTAGTGGGATTTGAACCCCTGACCTTCCGGCCTGAAGTACCTTGCCCCAACCACTAGGCTACTCCTCCCTTTGGCTCTATGGCCTTGAGAGTATGAAAGTAACAAGTTGATGAACTGACCATTGTAATTGGGACTAGAAGGGGGGTAAGCAGGTGCTGAGCCCACTGAAGGAACATAATTGGATAATCATATCAGTACCGGCACCAATAGAAGGGGTACGGGAGGTACGGGAGAGTACCGGGACCAATGAAATGTTTTTCTATGCCTAGAATGGAGTAAGAGTCTATAAAAGTTGTTGTATTGCTAGAAAACTTTGCTCAGCCATTTTGAATTTGATTCTGCTTGAGACTTGTGCACAAATAAATGATTTGGACCTTCTGAACAGACTCCTGGTATTATTGGTTTGTCTGCGCTCTGCTGCTACAGTACAAAACAAAAGAGAGCAGATGTCAGGACTAGCATTAGGAGAGAAGCAACCTGGATAATTGCATTTTCCTGGTGGACCTGGCATAAGAAAATGCAAGAGCGTTGTGTGGGCCTGCATTTAGACCATGCACATACTGAGATGGCTATGCCACCATCTGCCCCATCAGATGACATCTGACATTAGAGGGCGATGGGACGTGGCAGAACCATCTCAGCGCACACCTATGGTTTAAACCAGGCTTTGACAGATTTTCTTGGAATCTAGGAGTCAGCCCAAATATCTAGGAACCGGCCGCTGAAACCTAGGTCACAGTGCTTGCCCCCCCCCCCCAAAAAAAAGGTATATTGCCGTTTCTTGTAGGGCCTGATTTACTAGTTTCCCTTTGCCATGGTAAAAAGCTTAATAAATCAGGATCTTAATGGGCTACTGCATAGTGCCAACAAAAGATGGTGGCCTCACTCCTCCTCCTCCCTCTCCCACTGACCCATTAAGCTACACGTGTGTGTGGTATGGAGATGGAGTACCTATGTGTTTTTGCATGTGGTGCGGAGATGGGGTGCCTGTGTGTGCGGTGTGGTGGTGGGGTGCCTGTAGGTATGCGTGTGTGTGGTGTGAAAGTGGGGTGCCTCTGTGTGTGTGTGATGCAGAGGTGGGGTGCCTGTGTGTGTGTGCGATGTGGAAGTGGGGTGCCTGTAGGTATGCGTGTGTGTGGTGTGAAGGTGGGGGTGCCTGTGTGTGTGTGTGAGGGAGAGGGGCATGCCTTTGCATATACACATTGTGCCCTTTACTTCTTATACATTCATCCCTTCTCTCCCCACTCCAACCCCTCTCCTGCTGTCCCTCCCCCACCCCCAGGCTCTCTCTTTCAACCTCCCCCTTTGCAACTCACCCCTGTCCTCCATTTCCAGAAGTGCTGAAGTGATTGGGAGAGCCGGTGACAGAATAGTCTGCCAAAAAAGAAAAAAAAAAAGGTCTACTGCCCCTTTAATTTATTCAGCCATCTGTGCAACAAACTTGGTAACTTTTTTTTTTGGCAGGCTGTGCAGTTACCAATCGTGGCCAGGAAAGCCGGTGACTGCCTGCGGGCAGAAGTGCTGAAATGGCTGTGAAATCAGAGCCAGGAGAGCCAGTGACTGGTGCGGAGATCCCAAACCCCATGGGCAGTCACCGACTCTCCCAATCACTTAGGATGCGATCCCGTGGCCATTTCAGCACTTCTGCCTGTGGGGCTTGGGATCCCTGCGAGCAGACAGGAAGATCGGTGGTAAGCAGAAAACCGGCTCTTCATTGGCTGATATTACTGTTCTGCCAGCCAATGGCTTCTAACATGTAAAACTGGTTGGGCTGGCCTAAAACCAGTTAGTTGGCAACCCTATGTGCACTGCAGGAGAGTAGAAAAGCTCCCACTATGGCAGTATTAGTGACTCAACTCTGTAAAGGAGGTGGTTTAATACTGAGAGAATTTATTTTGTCTATGAGTTGCAAAGAGCATTTGGGTCTCAGTTCTTGCACTTCCTGGGTTTGTAACTGACAAGGAAAATCTGGGGGGAAGGGAATGTTAACCCAGATGTTGTGTTTCATTTCCCAGTCTAATGTTCAGGTCCTCAGTGAAAGAGTGTGAGAACAAGAGAGGAAAGCCCCTTTGTAATAGTGAGACGTGGGTTTGGAGTGCCTGGCTCCATACAGTGCATCCTGGGATGCACCAGGCAGGGACAAACTGCCAGGCACCACCATTTTTTAAGATGTTGACGCAGGGGCAGGAGCACATTGGTAATGCTCCCTCTCCAGCTTAAAGGTACCAGGAGGAGGAATGGGGGGTTCGGGGACCACTGGGCTTTTTTGTTATTGGGTGGGTGGGATCAAGGCCGCTGAGCCTCCAGTGATTTTTTTATTGGGTGGATGAGTGGGGAGGATTGGGGCCACTGGGCCACCAGGGTTTTTTTTTTATTGGGTGGATGGGTGGGGAGGATCAAGGCCGCTGGGCCACCAGGGTTTTTTTTATCAGGTGGGCGGGGATTGGAGCTGCCTGGGATTTGGTTTCTCTCGGAGGGTCTATGTCAGGAGCTTTCCCCGATGCCTGGATCATCTAAGCTAAGTGTCAATCTTCCCCTCAGATGACTCTGTTTCTTTGGGACAGCATGCCAAACGTGCTTTGACTTCTGTGCGCATGTGTTTGGCTTGCTCTCCCAGTTTAACGCTGACATTTTGAACCAAAGATGTATGCATGTCTCATTTGCATATGCATCCTTTTCTGTATGCCAGTGCTGAAGTTGCCTGCTATCGGCACACTACATATATGTATACATAGCTAACAGCACGCGACTTCAGCACCGGCTTTCTGCATTGGCCCCTGTATAAGGAAAGGAACAAACTCTGAAGTGTTTGCGGAGCATCTACCTTTATGGAGAAGCCCTGATTGATTCCAGAGACAAGGGATAGTGTTTTACTGTGCCTGAGGGTAGAGGCTGGGCTAGAGCTCCAATGCTGTGCAAAACTAGGTAGAAAATCTAGACTGGAATAAAGTGCTTTGGCTGTGTGCTTGCTAAGAGAAGGAAGCTCTGATTGAATTTTAGCAACTCTCTGCTGTTCTTTTCTTACTACACATATTCTGTTCATGGAAGAAACTTGAAGAAGTTATGCAAAGGCATCTCTAGATAACACTGCTAGAAAGTTGTATAAAGAAGTAGTTCCTTTTGTATTATAAGTGCTTGGTCTATTAAGTTCTGTTAGATGGCTTTTGCTGTATGAAAATACACTTCATTTCTGTTGTGGCCTGACCAATAAAGGTGTTAGAGATATTACCCATACTCTATGAAGCTAAGTTTCCACACTGGGAAAAGATTTGGAAGCCCTGGGGTAAAGGGGTAAGGTGACAAGAAACGGTACCATACAGCTTGTATGTATGAGCTTGAATCTTCCCTAGAGTGCCCCCTAGTGGTGACAGTACTCTTCTATGAACCTTTTACTGTATTGTAATTTCTTCTGTGCCGACACATTGTCACGACTACTATGATTTCATCTGCTTGTTTTCAAGTTTACTTTCCTGTTCTAATCATATGCTATCCTGATATCGGAGTATTTGTTTTATTATGGTTTGTCACAATAATTGTAAATTGCCTATGTTTACACTTCTTGCAAAAAAAAGCAAAAACGGCCAAAATGGATGACAGAAGAAACTCTGAAAATTGCCCAGAAACGCAGAGAAGCTAAAGCCAGAGGAGAAAGAAAGACAATCGCAGAACTCAACAGAGATTTCCAACGTGCAGCAAGACAGGACAAGGAAAAGTACTACAATGACACTTGCAAGGAAATAGAAGCAGAAACTATTAGAGGAAGAACAAGATCGGCTTTCCTGAAGCTACGAGAGTTAAAGAAAAAGTTCCAGCCTCGAATTGGAATGTTACAAGATGCTCAAGGTTCTATGTTGAATGATGCTGAGAAGATCAAGAAAAGGTGGAAGGAATATACAGAGTTTTTATATGATAAAGATCAAGTGGACCAACAGCCGTTTCAACCTGTACCTTATGATCGGGAACCATTGGTGATGAAAGAAGAAGTTGAAGCAGCATTGAAAGCCTTATCAAAGAACAAAGCACCAGGCATTGATAGCATTCCTATAGAAGTATTGCAGCAATCTGATGCAGCTGTTACCATAATTACAAGGCTCTGCCAAGAAATATGGAAGACAACATCATGGCCAACTGACTGGAAAAGATCTGTGTTTATACCAATACTAAAGAAAGGTGATCCAACTGACTGTGGAAATTATCGAACAATCGCTTTGATCCCACACGCCAGCAAGATTCTACTGAAGATTATTCAAAAGAGACTACAACCATACCTGGAACAAGAACTACCTGAAGTGCAAGCAGGGTTCAGGAAAGGGCGAGGAACGAGAGACGACATTGCGGATGTGAGATGGATCCTTGAAAAGACTAAAGAATACCAAAAGGATATCTATTTGTGCTTTATCAACTATAGCAAGGCTTTTGACTGTGTAAATCATGAGAAACTCTGGGCCACATTAAGAAGCATGGGTATACCAGAACACCTGATCATTCTCTTGCGCAATCTGTACATTGATCAAGAAGCAACAGTTCGAACGGAACAAGGAGAAACAGAATGGTTTAAAATAAGCAAAGGTGTAAGACAAGGCTGCATACTTTCCCCCTACCTGTTTAATTTATATGCAGAACAAATCATCAGAGAAGCAGGATTGTATGAAGACAACAGAGGTGTGAAGATTGGTGGAAGACTCATCAACAACCTTCGTTATGCTGATGATACTACATTACTGGCTGAAAGTGAAGATGATCTGAAACATTTGCTTCTCAGAATCAAAGAACATAGGGGGATGTTTACTAAAAACCGCAAAGGTGCGCGCCGCACAATAGCGCACGGAAACGCGGCACCTAAACGCTCTTAAACGCCCCGGACATGTGCGATGAAGCCCCGTGCATGTGCGCGACACACTAACGGGCCCCGCACAAGTACGGGCCCGCAAATGTCCGATAGAGGCGTGGAAAGGCTAACTGAGGGCGGAGGAAGGCCCCCGAGGGGCGGAGAGACGGGGTTAATGGGCGGGGAAGGGGAGGGGAGAGGCCCCTCGCACAGTTGCGGGGCCGAATTTACAAGTAAAAAATAGCGCGAGTGAAACACTCGCGGTAGAGGGCATTTAAAGGGAAGAGAAACCATTTCCGTCAGCAATGTAGAGCAAAACCGGGGAAACCTGTAAAACGTGAGCAGTGTGATACATGTGCACAGCACAAAAGTGCTATTAAAACTAGAAAATGACCAGCACAAAAATATTAAAAACAGTAAGTCAGCTGGGGAACAGTGATAGCCATGGGCAAATATAACAAATACACCCAGGAAGGTTCCAGAAACAGGAAATGAATGTCGGAAGGGTCAACGGAGCGGAGACCTTTCCAAAAAACATGTCCGTTGTTTGGAGTTGTCCTGGGAGTGTTTTATATGGTTGGCCATTAATATCACTGTTGCCCAGCATGGTTATATGTCATCCCCCTCTCTTGTGGTCAATTGCGGGGTTTATTTGCACGTGTGTCACCAGACAGGGTGAATGAGCCCACAGTCAAAATGTGCAGAGCAGGGGTTGAGACTCCATCCTGCAAGGTTAACTATCTCCAGGGACTGCACAGTCTCCGTGGCCACAGTGTGGTGCAGCAGACAGAGCCAGTACCTCTAGGACCAGAGGGCAGAGGTTCAAATCCCAGCTGGGGCACCTGCCAGCCCAGTCCCTATATTTTACCCACCACCAAGCAGAGATAGCACAGACACTCCTGTATTGCAGGGAACATAAGCATAGTGCAAACACCCACATTTTGCCCTACACTGCACACCCCCCATAACAATGAGCCATACCTACAGCCCAGTCCCACAAATGCAGTCCCGGAGTGCCACAACACAAGCAGGTCATATGCTGTCCCTGAGAGAAGGACATGCCAGCATGTTGGCGGACGAGGACAGGTGGTGGAGGGGGTAGTGGGTGCTAGCCACAGAAGACAGTGGCCTAGCCATGTGCAGGCTGACACTGTCCACTGCAACAAACAGGCCCTGTGGGATGTACAGTCATGGTCTGCCCAGGGAATACAGCCTATCCATGGCAACACGGTGGTACAGTGCACACAGACAGTGTATGCAAGAACAGAACGTCACCGGTTCAATGCCCAGCTGGAGTAACCGACAATCCTCTCCACATATTTATCACACACCCACACCGTGGTAGTGAGGACATATGCTACGCATTGGTAATACCCCTCTATTTTACCCCCCTGAGCACAGACACCATGAACTGGTGCATTACCCAGAGCAGAGTCTCCCAAATGCAGTCCTGGAGGGCCACACACCATTCTTGTTCCATGCTGCCCCTAATACAAATGCCAGTGCTGCATATCTATGAAACACCCCCATGGCATGTAGATGTAGCTCATACATATTCATGAGGGACAGCACTAAAATACGAATAGTGTGTGGCATACCAGGACTGGGGTTGGGAACCCCTGCTGTAAAGCAGCAGCCAAGAGGGGCAGACACACCCACACCCACACCCACATGCCCCATTGGCCAATGCCCCCTGGAGAGGCAGGACATTGGGCCCTGCATGCATCTCCCATTACCAGCACCTGCATACCTTAGCAATGCCACCCTATACCTGGGTACACGGTACACAGCCCTCAAATGTTTGCTAGGAGTAATGGTAGATAGACATTCCTACATGAAGCACTGTTTGCTCTCTGAGCAACATCAGAACAAAATACTAATACAGCTGGGGAACACTGATACTATTGATGGGCAAAAACTAAAAACACACCCAGGAAAGCCCCAGTAGAAGGACAGGAGCTGTGGAAGGGGCTATGGAGCGGAGACCTGACCAAAATTCACTTCCGTGTGTCTCAGCTGTCCTGGGAGTGTCTGTTATGGTTGTCCATAAACATCACTGTTGCTCTGCTTGGTTACATTCATTCCCCCTTTGTCGAGGTCAGTTGGGGGAGTTATTTGCACCCTTGTCACCAGACAAGGTGAAAGACCCCACATCACAAATGTGCATAGCAGGCATGTTGACTCTGTTGGTCAGGTCTGCCATCCACAGGGACTGCATTGTCTCTGTGGCCACAGTGTGGTGCAGTGGACAAAGCCAGTACCTCTAGTTTCTGAGGGTCACAGTTTCAAATCCCATCTGGGGCTCCTGCCAACCCAGTCCCCATATTTTACCCACCGCTAAACAGAGAGAGTAAAGACATACATTTATTGCAGAGAATATAAGAATGGTGCACACACACATTTTGTACCCAACACTGCACACACACCATAACAATGGCCATTACCTAGAGCAGAGTCTCCAAAATGCATTCCTGGAGTGCTACAACGCACACATGTCATCAGCTTTTCCAAGATAAGCACATGGCAGCATGTTGCCGGAAGGGTACAGGTGGTGAAGGGGGCAGTGCCTGATAGCCACAGAAGACAGTGGCCTAGCCATGTGCAGGCTGGCACCGTCCACTGCAACAGATAGGCCCTGTCGGATGTACAGTCATGGACATCCCAGAAAATCCAGCCAATCTGTGGCAGCACAGGGGTGCACTGCACACAGACAGTGTGTGCAAGAACAGAAGGTCACAGGTTCAAAGCCCTGCCAATCCTGCCCACATATTGTTTCCACAACGAAAATGTGATAGTAAGGATAATCCTTTATTGCTGGGGACATATGCATTGGTCATACGCCTATCTTTCACCCCACTGATCACGGACACCATGACCAGGGGCACGACCTACAGCAGAGTCTCACAAATGCAGTCCTGGCGGACCACACACCATTCCTGTTCCATGCTGCCACGCATAGAAATGTTTGTATGTCATATCCCTGCACCACCGCCATGGCATTTAGATGTAGCACATGCATATTCATGAGGGACAGCAGGAAAACCAGAACAGTGTGTTGTAATCCTGGCCTACATCTGGGAACCTCTGCTGTAAAGCAGCAACCAACAGGGGCAGACACACCCACACCCACACCCACAGGCCACATTGGCCAATGCCTCCTGGAGAGGCAGGACATTGGGCCCTGCGTGCATCTCACAATACTAGCATGTGCATTCCTTAGCAATGTCACCCTACACCAGGGTATACAGTACACAGCTGTCAAATGCTTGCTATGAGTACTGGCAGATAGATAACCCTACGTTACGCAAATTATGCTCTGTGAGCTCCATCATGACAATCATTCTGTTGTCTGCAGTGGGTGCATCAGGTCTGGTCTCAGACAGTGTTTACCACCCTGGGGAGTGACACCCAACGGTATTGCGTACCATATCCATGCCTGTACTGTGCCCAGGACTGGTGTGGTGGCCAATGTTGACAAACGCCTCTATAGTAGCACAATGCTGGCATACGTGTGTGAGTGTGTGTCTGTCTATACAGTGTGTGTTGGCTGCAAACACCTTCCACAGCCCACACTGCCAGCACTGTTGCCAGTATTGGCCTGCCAATGTGCATAATGAGCAGCAAGGTACCATGGGTATAGATCAGACAGGGTGGGATGGCCAGGATGCATCTGCACAGGGCAGAGGGCACTGGCTGGGACACTGTAGTGGCTGGCCACCACCCACACAGACAGGGTGGCCTCTGTATGTGCTGCTGGGGTTGTACAACACCCTGACTGTGCAGTGACGACAGCATGGCTAGGCACCCCCATAGTGATAGTATCTCTGTCATGTGATATATATGGGTTGTGTTTTGGGGCCCAGTCACTGACCTATCTGCTGGTGTGCACGGCCATCCTAGTTCTGGGTGCATGCATTTCCAACAGGACCAACTAGCAGACTGTCCTCAGTTGGTTTGTGTCCTGATGGAGTGCTGTGCAGCGGGTGATGGCTTGCTGCGGGAGAATATCAGATAGTGGTGGGGCCCAACGTAGCATATCAAGGCATACTGTCTGTCAGATATTATGTCAGGGATGTGCATGTCTAACAGGACTAACTAGCAGATTGTCCGCAGCTGGTCTGTGTCCTGATGGAGCGCCTTGCAGGGTGCAGTGGCTGATGGCTTGCTGCAGGACAATATCAGATAGTGGTGGGGTGCAACCGAGCACATACAGGCCTAATGTCTGTCAGATATTGTGTTATGGATGTGTATACAGCTGCCATGACTGGCCTGTAGGGTGTCTCTTTCACAGTAGGACTGGGGTTGATGGTCTACTCTGCTGCCACCATTGCAGGGAGGTAGCATTTAGAGAGGAGACCCTGTGTTGCAAAGGAGGAGGGGGACAAATGGTGGTACCTAACCCACCTAGGTATCCATAAGGGGTTCCCCAGACTCAGACCGACAGAGATATCCAAGTTGTTTCTGCAGAAAGAACCTATCTCACAGAGTAATAGTGCATTGGAGCTCTGCCATGGCCTAAATTTGCCGTGGAGGGTGTTGTGGACCTGGTCCTGGGTGCCTCATCGCACCCTTAGGGTGAGCACAGTACCCGCACAATGTGACGGTGTGTAGCTACTCTGTGCCAGTACAACACCCACTCAGTACACCCTACCAGGCCGAGTTGATGTGTGGGTGCACACGGGCACATCCCCATACCAGGCCTGGAGCTGTCAGGTTGCAGTCCCCATCCTGTGTGCATCTGTGGACTGGTGATTTGCATGTGCAGTGCATCATGGGCACGGGTGGCCAAACCCTATCCACCTCACAACAGCAGACTGTCTGTGAGGTGACGTGCAGGCTTTCTGCAGCCAGCCATGGCTTTTGCTAACAGCTATAGTGCTGTAGTCCAAAGGTTATGTCACTGCCTGTGTAGCCAGAGGATATGGATTCAAACCCACAGTGTGGTAATGTGATAGGCTTGTCCATCTCAAATCCACCTATTTTTATGCATGATAAAACACCCGCGGCATACTGTACCCATAAGGTGTGTCTGAGGGTGCTTTATAGGGCGCCCTATAGGCCACCTTATGGTTGCCATCCATATAGTGTGCACTATACATTATCCTGTGTGGCAACATATATGGTGCCCTATAGGGGACATTCTAGGGTGCGTTGGCGGACAGTGCACTGTAACATGTGCCCTATGGGCCGCTTTATGTTAACATGCTGTGAGAGTGCGTTTGCTAGTAGTGATACAAAAAGAAAAAACGCCACCTACACCACAACACAACATAATACATACTGTTTTAGCCAGCCGTGTTCACTGGGCACTGTGAGGTATTGAACCGCTGATCCCTGCATCAGTGGTCACTGTTTCAAACATTGTGCTGTGGCTCTGTTCCTGTGCGTGGATATCAGCGAGACCCCTTATGCCGCACAAAACGCCCATAATTAACAGTACGCCGCCCAATGACACCCATAATAACAGTGCGCCGTCTAAAACGCACAAAATGTACAGTGCGCTGCCCTATGTCGTCCAAATGCTAATATGTCTCGTAAAACATATACCCATCAAAGGTGTTGCTACAGCTGGGCATTTCCGTTGCACACAATGGGGGATAGAACCCCTGATCCTTGCACCACTGGTCAGTGTCTTCAGCATTGTGCTACGGCTCTGTTCCTGTGTCTGGACGTTTGCGCACCGCCTTATGCCCTTCACAACTGACAGCGCACCGCCTGATGCCGGCCAAAACGCACAAGATGGACAGCGCGCAAAATTAACAGCGCAACGCCTAATGCCGCACGAACTTAATTACTGCCGCCCACAATTAACAGCGCAACGCCTAATGACGCCCAAAATTATTATGCCTCCTAAAGCAGTTTTAACCATGAAAATTCATGCCTCAGCCAGCCTTTTTCCTGGCGCACGATGGGGGATTGAACCCCTGATCCTTGCACCACTGGTCAGTGTCTTCAGCATTGTGCTACGGCTCTGTTCCTATATGTGCCCAGCAGCAGCACCCCACTTAGCCTTCCCACGCGCTAATGTCGGGCCCGCAAATGTGCGCGCCGCGCACACGTACGGTCGGCTTTTTTCCTTTTTCTGCCTGACCCGCCCACTCCTTTTATGGCACAGGCACACTACCGCGGACCCGCACGATACGAATGTTTAGTAAACATGCCCCATAGTCTCAAAATGGGCCTGCACCTTAATGTAAAGAAGACAAAGATCATGACAACTGGCATAATCAACAGGTTCATCGTTGAAGGAGAAGAAATTGAAATTGTGAACAACTTTAACCTACTTGGATCAACTATCAATAAAGAAGCAACAAGCAGTCAAAAAATCAAACGACGCATTGCTCTTGGCAGAATGGCTATGAAAGACCTAGATAAGATTCTCAAGAGCAGAGATGTCTCTCTCCATACAAAGATTCGACTTGTTCAAGCCATGGTATTTTCAATAACATCATACGAATGTGAAAGCTGGACAGTGAAAAAGACAGACAGGAAGAAAATTGATGCCTTTGAATTATGGTGCTGGCGGCGAATACTGTGTATACCATGGACTGCCCAAAGAACAAACCAGTCGGTACTAGAGGAGATCAAACCTAAGCTTTCTTTAGAAGCTCAAATGACAAGACTTTGACTTTTATACTTTGGACACATCATGCAAAGAGAGAGATCATTAGAAAAAGACATCATGCTTGGCAAGATAGAAGGTCAATGCAAAAGAGGAAGGCCAGCAATGAGATGGATCGATACAATAACAGCAGCTACGTGTACCAGTCTGTCAACAATGAGCTGCCTGACTGAAGACCGAACACAATTTAGGATAGCTTTCCAGAGGGTCGCCATGAGTCGACTCCGACTCGACGGCACTTAACAACAACAACACTTCTTGTATGCCAACCTGGGTGAAAGTCTTAAAAAGGCCGGGTCATATTTCTTAAATAAATAAGTAATTAAAATGTCTATACGATCATTTTTGTATGAAATGGGTATTGTGACCTAACACCTATTAGGCTATAGCTTTTGTGCTTAATGTTGTTACACAACTACCATCCATCATGCGATGGCCTTTTCATCCCACAGGAACTGTATGTTGTCAGAACCTATGACATGAGGTACCAAGGTCCAATCTCTCTATGTGCTGAGGAACCAAGGGACTACTGCAGGTAGTTCTTTTTCTTAATGTCAGCCCAGAAATGCAATGTACATCCACAAACGTAAATAAGGTCTACAGCTTGGCATTTTCATGTGATTTAATTGCATAATTATTCCCATTTAGTTGCAAGCATAGAAGATTTCATGTAATTTCACTAGGATACAGCAGAATAGAATTTCTAATGATGTTTTATTTTTTTATACAAGTATTACAGTACGATAAATCGCCAATGACTGCAGGATTACTAAACTTACTATCTTTATGAAGACGTATTTGAGTTATGTAACTTATTTATATAAAGGGCCTGATATTCAAAAGGGTTTATGTGCTGAATGCTCTGGTATAATCCAGAAAGTGCCAGAGGGTCCGTGGGCAGTGTCGACGCAGTCCTGTTACCTATTCAGTTAGCAGCTGAATATCGCCACTACCCGGATAGCTACTGAGGATGAAGTATATGGATTTCATTTTTGCCTGCGGCTAAGCACTTTACAATGCGGTCACAGGCTGATATTGGACCCATAAATTTCAAACGGATGCTACCCCCACTCCTTTTCTGAGTATGTTACCATATTTATTTATTTATTTATTTAGTGTACATTTGTAACCCGCTGCTTCCAGTGATCAGCAGCGGTGTCTATACATAGGAGGTTTGGCTGTACTGGCCAGGATTAATTTATATACAATGTGATTTGGGGGGGGGGGGGGATAGAGCACAGCAAGCATAGGGTTACAAGATTTACAGTAGATTGAATATTGTAGTTACATACAGGTACTTAATACATATTTACAGTTGCTGCCTGTTAGGACTTTACAAAGGAATTTACATATGTCTAATATATGCAGTCATGCATGCTGCAGAGCTACCCATACTATCCACTCAAGATTAACCTTGTTGACATTTGGACATTCCTACCAAGCATCACTCTGGCCCCACCGGCTTATGTTCCCCTACACTGGAAAACACCCACCTATCCATCAGCTGGGATCCCACTGGCCGCTGGTCGAGTACCCTGCCCTGCAAACTATTCTCTAATGGCTTGTAGGAACTAGGAGATCCTCACAAAACCCATTGGCTATACAATTCCCAGAGGTTCATCTATAAACCAGATTTAAAAAAATACTGGAATTACTGTTGGAGCAATTGGAAATGGTGAACAAGAAAATAAGCTTTAATTCTGCAAACAACCAGCATGTAAAATAACAAGGATTGATAGTTATCATTACTGTATCTAGAAAGGTTTTACCATATTTAGCTAGTGCCTGGGGAGGGTCAGGATAGGCTGTGCTCAGTATGGTCCGTAGAGCTATAAAGCCTATCATAGACCTGCTTTGTCTGTATGCCCAGGCTAGAACTGGAGGGTTCAATCAATTATTGGCTAGGCCTTCATGGACTGTGCCTAAAGGATCAATTAGTGCACATGACAGTAGCTTTATGACCAATGACTTTGCAGAATGTTACAAACTTACAACACTTGGGGGATTCTGGGAAGCATGCTGGTCAAGCCTCATTCTGAATTAGTTTTGCAAGGGTCAGATCTCCACTACTTAAAGGCTAACTTAAGGGAAAAAAATAAGCCTGCTACCTGTCATCAGTTCAAGGACTACAGGAGTAAGGACTTCTTACTGGTCTCAGTGCTCCCTAAAAATACTCCACTTCACCACATATGCATGCTATTTTTCTTTTCATCAGTGAAAGTGTGTTTGAGTAGATGGAGAATGCGGAGGAGCACAGGAAAGGTTGGGAAACAGTGAGTCTAAATTACTGTGCATTGTTATTTTAATGAGACCCATAAGAATACTACCTCCAGTTATAGGCAGGGTCGGTCCAAGGATTTCTGCCTTCCCAGGCAGAAGCACTGCCCGTGCTCACTGAGCTACTCCAACACCATGAAGCCCCCTCCTCCCCCCCCACTGCTGCCGATTCTGTTGGTACAGTCGGGGGGGACGGACGACAAACATGGCCTACCACTTCTGACCCCCCTATGACACAATTTCTTGTTGAAGGAGGGTCAGGAGTGGCATGCCATGTGTGCGGAGGTACATGGCCTGCCGTGGGTGTCATGACGTGCTGCCCAAAGGTCTTCCGCCCTAGGTGGCTGCCTATTGGACAGGCCAGCCCCGATTATAGGATTTATTTGTATTGGAAGAATCTAAACTGCAAAAAAGATGAACACAAACTCCAGTGATGCTAAATGCAGAAGACACAGGAACCATCTTCCATGGCTGATTTACAGCAGAATTTCAATCAATCACAGTTGACCAAAGCTTGTTCAGATTGTAATGTTCATTCACGGAACTCTATAAATTCATTCAGCACCATTCAACATTTCTCAGGAAAAACTAATTTCTTAAGACAACATAAATTAGGATGGCAAAATCGAGCAGTGCAATATCCAGTTAAAAACAACTACTGTATATAAATTTCCCAGTTGACTTTAACCAAATATTTGGTGAGATATCCAGTTATTTCAGCACCACTGAATAAGTGGGTTAAAGACAACTAGATATCTTAGGCCTGCTATATATGCAGCCGAGCTACCTGGACAAAATTACTGAATACCAACTAAAGCCCATGTTCCCTGTAAAATAGCTATCTCCAAGTTATAATGCCCTGTTCAATGTAATTTCAGTTTGTTCCATGTAAACCGCACTGATGCAGAATAGCGCGGTATATAAGAAAATGTAAATAAAATAAATAAATAAATAAAGATTGCTGTTATCCCATTAATCGGAATCTAGTCCTCAGAATGCCTCTATTGATGCCTCCTTTTATCTGGATAACCTTTGAGCAGGTAGTAAGATGTTCAGCCCAAAATTATCTATTCACCAGTCTCAAATATCCAAAGCAAAGGACCCGTCCAGTTTACATGCAGTGATTTTTCATTTAACAATCAAGATGTGGGATTTCTTGCTGCAGGAATTTGTCGATGCATCTAGCAGAGCTGGGTTTGAAAGGGAATTGGGCAAATTCTTGGAGGAAAAAGTTCATAAACAATTATTAGGTAGGGTTGAGAATTCAGGCAACTGTTAGAGACAGGATGCTGGGCTCGCTGGACTGGTGGTTTGACCTAGCATGGCACATCTTATGATCCTAAGAGGATTAAGTCCTTTTGAATATTGACTACATTACAATATAACAGATACAAAAAACAGTTGGCGTGTGAATTTCCTTCAATGATGGATGTATTAGAAGATATTATATATAACAAATACTACAATATAATGATTATACAAGTGGGGACAGTCTGTGTAACCCACCTGATTCCATACCAAAGGCTGGTCACAGGACAGATTTCTCCTGGGCTTGTCCCACTCCTTCACTCAGCCAGCACACACATCTTTCAGCAGGGAACAGATTCTCCACAGGTGAAACGGAAATCCCTATAAGGCCCTTGGCACACAAAATCAAAGGCACTCTTGGACTCTGAATTTTCTTTACTGTAAAAATTGTCCAACTCAAACAGTTTGCATTCAGTATCAGAAAATACAGTCTTTGCTAATATGGGTTGTGTCCCTTTGCAGTATTTGTGTCTGTGATCATAGTCTGTCTCTGGAAAGGGGTCCTGGATTAGGGCTACTCAGGACTTAGTAGATCACGATGTACTTAGTCCCTTCTCCCTGGGATCCTACTTCCCTCTCCTTTCAGCAACAATTTCCCACCATCACTTCTCGGACAAGATCCACTCCAGCACTGCAGACTCCTCAAGCAAGCCAACACCTCCAAACTCTCTTCCACATTTAGGCAGAGGGGTGCATAAAACCTCTGACAGGCTCTCACATGCCTACAACATGTAGAATTATAGAAAATTCAAGGATCAAGGGGTGAATTCATAGTGGACACAATGAAACGGAAGACTAGGCCCAAGCAGGGTGTTAGCTCACATAATACAGCACAACTTAATAGCCAAAGGAAAATCTCAAACCACATCCTCTTCACTGGCGGTCACATATAGGTAAACAGAACCAAAGGTAACATGTTTCTATGTTTCTATAAAGGTAAAAAGTGGACTGTTGTAGTTGTTGTTATGGAAGGACAGACTAGATGGGCCTTGTGGTCTTTTTCTGTCATCATGTTTCTATGTTTCTAAAGCAGAGGACACAAAAGTATTCAAAATTGTTAAAACAGAAGAGGATTGTGAAAAACTGCAAGAGGACCTTGAGAAATTGAGATTGGGTGTCCAAATAGCAGATGAAATTTAATGTGGACAAGTGCAAAGTTTATGCACTTAGGGAAGAACAACCCAAACTACGGTTACACTGGTCCACATTAACTAGCAACCATCACCCAGAAAAAGGATCTAGTCGTCATCATGGGTAATACATTGAAACCCTCCGCTCAGTGTTCAGCGGTGTCCAAGAGAGCAAACAGAATGGTAGGAATCATAAGGAAAGGAATGGAGAATAAAACAAAGGATATTATAATGCCTCTGTATCATTCCATGGTGCGACTGCACCTTGAATATTTTGTGCAATTCTGGTCGCCGTATCTTAAAAAGGTGGAGGAGTGGCCTAGTGGTTGGGGCAAGGTACTTATTTTTATTTATTTATTTATTTTATTTACATCTCTTATATACCGCACTATTTGCGATCAGCGCGGTTTACATAGAACAAACAATATCCGACAATAAACAAGAGTCAGATCATTACATTGAACAGGAGCAGTAAACTTGGATAACAGGGGAAACTATCTATATGTGTGGAACATTGAACAAGGTGACTGTATATATGAGAGATGGAGTTATTGTGTGTTGCTCATACTTGGTGGCTGGGGTTCGGGGGAGGCTGTGAGGTATTTAATGAAGAGGAAGTGTTTTAAGGCCTTCCTAAACTGGCTCAAGTTGGGGATAGCTCTGATGTGTGGTGGTAGGGAGTTCCAGAGGCTTGGGGCACTCAGACTGAAGGCTCTGTTTGAAGTTGATATGGCGCATCTTGTCATAACTTTTGGTATTGCTAGCATGTTGGCTGCAGAGGTTCTTCTTATCCTGTTGGGTGTGGGTGGTTGTATGAGGTCACATATTGAAGAGGCGGATAACCCGTTGATGGCTTTGAATGTCATCACTAAGGTCTTGAAGCTAATCCTGGCTTGGATGGGGAGCCAGTGAAGCTGCATCAGGAGGGGTGTGATGTGCTCTCTCCTTGGTGCTCCAAAGAGGATTCGCGCAGCGCAGTTCATGGCAAGTTGTAAGGGATGTAAGGTTGTCTGGGGGAGTCCTTGTAGGATGGCGTTTGCATAGTCAAAATGAGGGATGATGAGGGCTTGGTAGATGGTACGGAAGTCGCTCAGCTCGAGTAGAGGGCGTATGTGTCTGAGGGATCTGATCTTGAAGTAGATTGCTCTTACTATTTTTGCTATGTGCTGCTTCATGTTGAGGTTCTGATCCAATGTGACTCCGAGATACCGTATGGCTGATTTTACTTGTAGTTTGGCGTTGTCTACTTCCAGTTGGTTAGGTGGAGTGAATTCTGGATTTCTAGAGATGAACAGGACCTCAGTTTTCTTATGTTGGATACGCAGATTTTGGGAGAGGAGCCATTCTGATATTGCATTGAAGCAGTTGGTTAGTGGGGTGAGGTCCGGGCAATCCAGTGATATTGGCAGGTACAGTAGGACGTCGTCTGCGTAAATCATGCAACTCACATTGAAGGATCTGATGATGTTACAGATGGGTTGGATATAAATGTTAAACATAAGTGACGATAGGGAGGATCCTTGAGGGACTCCTTGACTTTGTAGGAATGGCTCGGATGTGGTTCCGTTTGTTCGTACATGTTGCCATCTTCCAGACAGGTAAGACCTACACCACTCAAGCGCTGTTTCGGTAATGCCTTTCTCTCTTAGTCGAATCAGGAGAATCTCGTGGCGGACTGAGTCAAAGGCTGCCGCAATATCTAGAAAGATAAGTGCGAAACCTGTGCGTGAGTTGTCAATGCCTGAGATTATGGTGTTGAAAAGAGTAGTGAGTAGTGTTTCCACTCCGTGTGACTCTCTGAACCCGTGTTGTGATGGATCTAGAGGTGCGTTAGTGTCCACATGATCTTGTAGCTGCCTGTAGACTATTTTTTCAACGATTTTGGCGAGCATCGGGATACTGGATATGGGTCTGTAAGACTCGACCTTTTGAGGGTCTAATTTGGTGTCTTTAAGCAGCGGTCTAACGGAGGTCTGTTTGAGCGTGGATGGGAATGACCCGGTGCTGAATGATAATCCTATCATTTTAGCTAAGATTGGGGCAAGGTCGGATCGCAGATCTTTTATCCAGAATGCTGGACATGGATCTGAGTATGAAGTGGAGGTATTTAGGGTAGCAATGGTGTCTTCGATAGTTCTCTTAGACGGAGTGGTAAAAGTGGTTAGAAACGCTGTGCGTGCTTTGTCATCAGGAGGGTCTGGTATCATCATCTTGTCAGTCTTGCATAGTTTTGATTGCATAAATACGGCGTAATCCTGTGGGTGTATAGATCCTGTGCGTTCCGGGGTCGGTTCTTTGGCAAGATATTTGACCAGGTTGAAGATAGGTCGGGGGTTAAGGTCGGGGGTTCAAATCCCACTAGAGGACAGCAACCTTGGGCCGGAAGGACTGGGGTTTCTAGTCCCACAGGTGCTCCTTGTGGTCTTGGGCAAGCCACTTAATCCTCCATAGCCCATGTTCCCTGTAAAATAGTTATCTCCAAGTTATAATGCCCTGTTCAATGTAATTTCAGTTTGTTCAATGTAAACAGCACTGATGCAGAATAGCACAGTATATAAGAGAATGTAAATAAATAAATAAATAAATATAGCAGAATTAAAAAAGGTACAGAGAAGGGCCACCAAAATGGTAAAGGGGATGGAAGGATACCCCTATGAGGAAAGGTTTAAAAGATTAGGGCTCTTTAACTGGAAAAAAGATGGCTGAGTGGAGATATGATAGATGTCTATTAGAATAATGAATGGAGTGGAATGGGTAAACATAGATCGGTTGTTTACTCCTTCAAAAAGTAGAAAGACTAGGGGATATTGCAATGAAGTTACCATGTAGCACATTTAATACTAATCAGAGAAAATATTTTTCACTTAACACATTATCAAACTCTGGAATTCATTATCGGAGGATTTAGTAAAAGCTGCTAGTGTAGCTGTGTTTAAAAGAGGTTTGGACAAGTTCCTGGAGGAAAGGTCTGCAAGCCATTATTAAAGAGGACCAGGAGAATCCACTGCTTACACCAGGGATAAGCAGCATGAAATCTGTACATCTTTTTGGGAATCTGACAGGTACTTGTTAACTGGACTGGATGCTGTTGGAAACAGAAAACTGGGCTTGATGGACCCTTGATATGACCCAGCATGGACTATCTTATATTCTTATCTCAAGAGGGAGATGTTACAGAAGATGTATCCACCTACTGCTAAAGCACACAAAGCAAGTGGGACTGGTTAGGATCCTGAAGGGCTCCTTAAATATGCAAAACACGGCTCATGGAATTCTTTCCAATTCCTCTGCATGTATGTTTGTGTGTTTGTGCATACGTGTTTGTATCTACATTGTCTCTAACCTGCAGAGGAGAGGGGTGTGGCTCTTTGACTGGCTCCCCATTCATCTCTTCACACCAGTCTCATTCTCTTCTCACTCCAGAAACAAGGGCCCTGGTTCACAAACATTAGACTAGTTATTATGCCAGAGTTAGATTAGAAGGACTACTTATTGCTCAAAACTAGCCAAACCCTGTGATAATCCATCTAAACATTGTTCAATATTGTTTCATGTTTGGTCTCTCCTCATGCAAACACCCTCTTTGTCAGTATCCCCTCACACGATTATATGTTTATTTTTAGAAAAGATGAATGCTATTTAGTTACAGAATTGTAGCTCTCAAAGCACTTCTCCGTTGGGAGGTTCATAACCGTCAATTGGACATATGGGTGTTAGCTCAAGGTATGCTCTTAATGCAATAACACTATTTTATTTATCGCACGTTATAGATTCTATGAAAGCAACTACATCAATATTGAGAATCCCCTGCCTAATGTAGAGATAAGACTGTATGAATTTATTTTGAAATTGGTAAACAAGCATCTTGCAGAGGGTTTTTTCCCAGTTTGTGGAGAAAGTCTGTAACATTGGTCAACAAATTTTTACAAAAGTCATGTTACTGAAATAAAAATAGTCATTTCTTATCAATTTTTATATGCTGAACACGAATATGACAGTGAAATTGCAAAGTTGGCTCTAGGTTTTTTGTAATCTACAAGAATTAATGTTTACATCACAAAATGCATGTCAATAGTAAATATAATAGGCCTTCGGTTAATACCTGTAAAAAACCAAGTCATAGACTACTTCAATTTTTTCGCCTGTCTCTTGTACAGCTGTTCGGGAGCTTCTCTGGGGAGTGTCCAGCAGTAGTCAGCCAGCATTGTAGTGGACCATTTTCCCTGGTATCTTTGCTCCATCATTGCGATATCCTGGTGAAAACGTTCACCCTGTTCATCACTAACCATACCACAGTTGTCAGGAAAGAAATCGAGATGGGAATCAAGGAAATGGATCTTTAGAGACATATTGCAGCCAAGTTTCTGATACTGCATTAGCATGTCTTCTACTAGTTCCTTGTAGTTTTCTGCCCTAACATTCCAGAGAAAGTTTGATAACACTAGGCGAAAAGCATTCCATGCTTGTTTCGCATCACCCTGCAGCAAGTTGTTGAACCAGTCATCTTTGAATAGCTCTCAAATCTGAGGACCCACAAAAACTCCTTCTTTAATCTTTGCTTCGCTGAGTCGAGGGAATTTTTCATGCAGGTATCGGAAAGCTGGCGAAGTGCGGTCCATGGCTTTCACAAAGTTTTTCATCAAACCTAGTTTGATGTGAAGGGGTGGTAGCAGGATTTTGTGAGCCTCAACCAGAGCTGGGTGCTGGATATTCTTCTCTCCAACTGTTACATTTTGTCTGCGATTCCATTCCTTCCGCAAGTAGTGCCAATCCCTTGCTCAGCTATCCCACTCACATAAGAAACCCATATATTTTATATATCCCTGCTGCAGTCCCATTAAAAGGGCAACTACCTTCAAGTCACCACAGAGGTGCCAGCTGTACTTGTTAATGGAAGTCAGTAGATGCTTTAAGTTATCATATGTCTCATGTGGACGGCATGCGCTACTGGAATAGATGGAAGATGGTTTCCATTGTTCAAAAGCACAGCCTTCAGACTCAGTTTCGAAGAGTCTTATAAATAATCTCCAATCTTGTGGGTCATGAGTGATTTTTAAGGCATTCATGAGGCTTTCAGTATCGGAACAGAATACCAGATTACTTTCCTTTCTGAAGAAATGCTCCAACTGCTGGTGGCGCTTTCGATATGGAGTAATGTTGACATCTTCTTTTAGATGGTTCCACTGTTGGAGTCTTGATCCTAGCAATTCTGCCTTGTTCTTGGATAAGTCCAAATCACGAACCAGGTCATTTAGTTCTTCCTGTGTTATTCTGTGTGGAGTTGATAATGCATCCCAGTGAAAATCTGAGTCACTGCATGCTGACGGACCAGGAGAAGAAAAGGTCGGCTCACCCTTGTCCTCATCAGATGAATCAAGAGAATATTCTGATGGAGGTTCTGGAATAGGAAGTCCCTCACCATGTGGAACTGGTCTCAATGCAGACGGAATGTTTGGGTAGACTATGCTCGACTTCTTTTGCTTTGTTATTCCGCTGGAAAGAGGAGGAACCAAGCAGAAGTAACAGTCATTTATGTGGTTGCTTGACTCTCTCCACACCATGGGGACTGCAAATGGCATTAATGGTCTTTTGCAATTCAACCACTGTGAAAGCTGTGTTGTACATGTAGCGCAGCATATATGACGGGCCCAAGGCTTGTCTTGGTCACCAATCTTGCATCCGAAGTAAAGATGATATGCCTTCTTCAGTTGAGAAGTGATACTTTTCTTCTGGTTGGCAAATGTCACTTCGCCACAAATGTAGCAGAAATTGTCAACGGTATTAACGCACTTTCGCGGCAATACTGTTCTGTATTGTACCTAAATGGCTAAAATTATATGATTAATAAAAGTTACATGTAACAGTAGCTTAAACTGTCTCGCACACAGTCTGAAATATTTAAAATGCTCAACCTTTCCGGCTGCGTATAGTACACTGCTGACATCAGATGGCTTCAGCAGCCGTCTGGCAGTAGTATTGCACTGCATCAGAAAATGACGCAATCAACTCTGGATGATGTGTGCATGCTGGTATTATGCAATGTGATGCAATATTATATCATTCAAGGCTTATTTGGGATGTTGTTGATGTCCTACTGGATAAATTTACACGGTGAAACGTCAAAAATGAACTACATGCAATATCTTCAAAACGAGAGCCAATTAATTTTTTTAATGTTATATTGACCAGTGTAATTCTGCTGCTGCTTAAGAATTCTTTGGCTCCATCTTCTCCAGCGAGTTATCGCCCAGTATCCAAGACACCATTCTTTTCTAAAGTGACTGAAAAATCAGTTTTGATCCAAGTTCAACATTCCTCAATCTTTACCTTTATTAAGTATTTGATAAACCGCCCAGGCAGCCCTGGCATCAGAGCAGTTTACAATAACAATGACTGTAGGAAAGGTGAAAAGGAACACCAGAGTTGTGACAGGACAGCATAAAAAGGAAAGAGCAAAAGAGAAACAGAAGGCAGGTGGTGGGAGCACAGGAGAAATACATCAGGACTAGGAGGGGAGGGAGGGTCTGAAGATATCCTGCTGGGTGTTGGGGTGAAGGAGATCGAAAGCAACATGGAAAAGGGGTGTTTTTAGCAATGCTTTAAACTTCCATTCAAGGCATTTGGGTTTGAAGAGCATCATAGTACAGAAACCTGTCTGTTTCTTCACTTGGCAAACTGTGGCAATAGCTTGATACAAGAAAATATGCAGTATTAATTTCACTGGATTTATCTGCAGCTTTTGACTTGGTTAACTATCAATTGCTATTGGCTGGGGGGAGACATGACAGGTCTATAAATTAATGAATGGAATGGAACGAGCGAACGTAGATCAATAGTTTATGCCATCAAAAAGTAGAAAGACTAGGAGACACGCAATGAAGCTACAGTGTAACCCATTTAAGACTAATAAGAGAAAATATTTTTTTCACTCAATGCGTAATCAAACTCTGGAATTAGTTACCGGAAGATGCAGTAAAAGCTGTCAGTGTAGCTGGGTTTAAAAAAGGTTTGGGCAAGTTCCTGGAGGAAAGGTCCATAAACCATTATTAAAGAGGACCTGGGAAATCCACTGCTTGCCCTGGGACGAGCATTGTGGAACCTGTGCGCCTTATTAGGAACCTGCCAGATATTTGTGACCTGGATTGGCCACTGTTGGAAACAGGATACTGGGTTTGATGGACCTTGGTCTGACCCAATATGGCATTTCTTATGTTCTTATGCAGGGGCGGCCCCAAGGGGGGTGCGGGGCCATGTGCAGAGACTTGGTGAGGGGCCTCATTTGCATAAGTGGCCTTATTTGTATACATATTTGCATAATGTTACCATGCACTAACTTTTAGTAAAAACGTCTCTTAATGAATGTATGGATAAAGAAAGACTAAAAAGATTTCTACATTACTATAATCCAGTGCCAACCGCCATGCACATTAGGAACTACTACAAACACTGCCCATTTAGAACCCATAGCAAACCCGCCGTATCGTAACAGCACTACCAGGACTCACAAAGCACCAGACCCTACCTATCAAAAGGCAACACTGTAAATATTAAACAAATACATTTTAGAGAACAACAATACATGACCTACTGGGGAAAGCGAACAAGTGGCAATGTCAAATAGGAATTACATAAACAGAATACCTCAGCTCAGTTATACATGCAGAACATACACCATCACCAAACAAGGAATCACAATTTAGAAACAGGAAGGCAATAATTAAACTGGGAACCCCAAAAGCCAAACTTGGAATGTACAACAACACTGTAGAAATAAAACTATAAATTAATTTCCTCTTATACTAAACAAAGCGCAGACATTAATGATGCACATTTCCCAGAGCTGACATATTCCAGTTAATAAATTCAAAATAAAGAGATATTTTTCTACCTTTTGTGCATTTTTTTTTCAGTTGCAATTGCTCCAGCAACTTTCTTCTGGTTTCTTCATGTCTTCTGCTAATTCTCCATCGTCTGCTGTCCATTTGTCCTTTCTTCTCTCTTCTAGTTTTTTTCCATTTTCTTTCTCTACATCTGCTTTAACATACTAATCTTTCTCCTTTTGCTCTTTCCTCATTCCTATTTCATCCACTCAAATTTTACCCCTCCATCCACAATCCCCACTTACTCTCCCAATACCCGGCCAATTGTAGATTTTTCATCCCTCCCACACAAAATATTTTTCCCCTCTCCATTTCACTCTCCCAGCCCCATCCCCATTCTAATCCTCCCCCAACATCAGCTCCCTTCTAGTTCCAGCCTCACCCAGCATCCGCTCCCTTCTAGTCCCTGCATCAGCCCATTTCCAGTCCTAGCCCCCATCCATTTCCAGTCCTATCCGAGTCCCTCCATCAGCTCATTTCCAATCCCAGCCCCCCATCAGCCCATTTCTAGTCCTTTCCTAGCCCCACCATCAGCCCATGTCAAATTCTAGCTCCCCTCCACTCAGCCCAATTCCAATCCAAGCCCCCCAAGAGCCTACTTCCAGTTCTAGCCCCTACATAAGTCCATTTCAATCCAAGCCCCCACCACAGCCCATTTCCAATCTTAGCTCCCCCAACAGCCCATTTCCAGTCCTATCCTAGCTGCTCCATCAGCCCATTTCCTGTCCTAGCTCCCTCCCCTCACAGCCCATTTCCATTCCAAGCCCCCTCCCCATCAGCTATTTTCAGTTCAAGCCCCCTTCCACTCAGCCCATTTCCATTCCAAGTCCACGTCCCCATCAGCTATTTGCAGTTGAAGCCTCCCCTTCCACTCAGCCCATTTCCAGTCCTAGCAACCCCCAACCCATTACGAGTCCTAGCCCCCCATCAACCCACTTCCAGTCCTAGCCCCCATCACCCCATTTTCAGTTTAAGCCCCCCCATAGCCCATTTCCAGGCCTAACCCCCCTTCAGCCCACTTCCAGTCCTAACCCGATCAGCCCATTTCCAGTCTTAGCCCCCCCATAGCCCATTACCAGTCCTAACCCCCCATCACCCCATTTCCAGACTTAGCCCCCCATAGCCCATTACCAGTCCTAACCCCCCATCAGCGCACAGCCCATTACCAGTCCTAACCCCATCAGCCCACCTCCAGTCCTAACCCCCCCATCAGCCCATTTCCAGTCCTAACCCCCCATCAGCTCACAGCCCATTACCAGTCCTAACCCCCCTCCCCCCACATCGGCCAAGGGAAAATTAAAAAAAAAAAAGCTGGCTACTGCCGCTGCCGCCACAGCAGCAGCAGAATCGACTGTTCCGCGGGGCCCCCCTGCCCGGCTGAGCTCTCCCTGTCACTGGGGGACACGTATTCCCATCATCTGCCACTCACTGTCTTTCCAGTACTTTACATTGCCAACACCCTGTGCTGTGGTACAGTTGCCCCCACTATGTTTGTCATCAGTACTGGCAGCCACATGGGATGCCCGTAGATATGGGCATCCCATGGGATGCCCGCAGATATGCTCCCAGCTCTCCCTCCTTCACTCACCTGTTCATTGCCTTTCCTGAGTGCTCTATCTAATGTTAGGGCTACATCTCTCTCTTTTCTTCACAGGTCATGCAAGTCATCCTGCGGCACCTTGCAGCCCTTAGGGCACACTAACCCTAGGGCACCGTAACCTTGTTAGCCACCTTAACCTGTGGTTCCATAACCCAGGGTGCCTTCTAAGGTGCCTTGTCCAGGGGTGTCTAATACGGCGCTTAGCCTAAGAAGCCCTAAAGGGCGCCTTATGAGGCACCTTGCAAGGCACCTTAGAGGGCACCTTGTAATGTGCCTTATAAGGCACCTTGTAACATGCGTTAGCTAATATGGCTTGCTGTAACGATGCACCGCCCACGCCTTTATATGGGCATCTGTACTTTTACCGCGGAACCTAACGCGGTGAACATTACCACAGTTTAGTAAACATACCCCTAAGAGTTTGTGTTCTGTGCTACACCATACCTGGAACTGTTTCATCTTTTGCAACTGCAGACGGAGGTCGGAGATGTTGCGTTTCAGATCATACAGGCTGATTTGCATTGTGGTTGCACCGACAGGTGGAGGGGCGTTAATAATGCCCGTGATGGACTCAGCTGCCATTAATGAATTCTTTCCACCTGGGTTCTGAGCGACTCCTGCAAGCAAAAGCCAAGAGAGTTAGGAAAAAGAAAGGGCTTAGTACTATATTTTTTCCTAATAACGTATTTGCTGTAAGCACGAGAGAAGTGATTTCCAGCTCAGTTGGATCTAGCTTCTTTTGGAGCTATATTTCCATGACCCTTAAAGCACAACAAAAGAGGATTGTTTCACTTTTTTTACTTAGTAGGAAGGTAGAGAATGAGCCTGACTTCTACAGTGCACATGTAGCCTGGCACTTCAAGCAGTGAGCCGAAAATAGAGACATTTCTTGTGACTTTAAGCAAGCCATGTAATCTTCCATTGCCTTAGGTAAAGACTTAGGGCCTGATATTCAAAGGCATTTACACGGTTTGCCACTAGTGGAATATTTAGCAGGACTAACATGGTTAGTGCTGATGAATATCCACGAGTACCGCTGCTCAACCCTTGATGCTAACTGGTTAGCATCGGGGTGTTCCAGGGGTGTTCCTTGTGCAGCACCCAGAGATAACTGGTCAGCAACGATATTCAGCCACTGCCCTGTTATCCCTGGGCAACAAACGTTAGGCGCATTAAAGACTATCCTAATTTTCACTGCCAAAGCTAACCCGGTCATGGCTGAACTTCCCTGCTGCCCGGTTAGCTTCCTGCGTTGCCAGCCAACCCCGACAGTCAATGCTGGTGGCTGGATATGGCCCTGGTACTGAATATCCAGGTTTAGTGTTTCGCCGTAATCATGCTAGCCGCTGCCATGGCTGAATATCGGACCCTTAGGGCCCAATATTCAAAGGATTTATGCTCCTAACATTGAGAGTTATGCTCCTAAAATGTCCCCTCTGAAAATTCACTAGGGCTGAGTACCTAAATTTATACTTAAACTTTCACTAAACTGAAATTTAGGAGCATAAAAAACGGATGACAACAGAGGAAGATCTAGGGTGGAGAAAAAAGTTAAGAGTTTAGCACTACTGTAGGCTCATAAATCTAGGAAAATGAATGGCAGACCTAAATTTATAAGCGGAACTTTTAAGTCCCTGAACTAAGATGAGTTCTCTGAAAATAGGGCACAAATTTAGGAGACTAATTTAGGATCTTAGGACCCGATATTGAGTTGGGCAGGCTATGTGCTGCCGCGGCGCATAGCCTGCCCACCGACCCCTGTAACCTGGATTTTCACTTCCACACCAGCGGAAGTGAAAATCCAGGTTAGCCTGGACACCCCTGGCATCCGCAGAGGCTACACGGATAGAAGTGATTTTCGATGCTACCCGCATAGCCTTTGCGTCTTAAAGAAAGGCGAGGTTTTTCTTTGTCTATCTTTAAGGCACAGAGGGCTACAGGGGTAGCATTGAAAATCACTGCTACCCATGTAGCTCCTTCTGCCCCGGAACACCCCTATCATATCCCGATGCTATGCGGATAGCTTCTGGGCACATTAGGGACTTATCCGGGATTTTCAAAAGGGAACTACCCGTATAGGTGCCCTTCGAAAATCTCGGATAAGGCCTTTACACAGGTAACTAAAGAAGTTACCCCGTGTAAAGGCCTTCGAATATCGGGCCCTTAATCTAGATGTTCAGTTTTGTTTTGTTTTTAAATTTCAGACTCCCTCTTCTCAAGGGACTTCATTGACTCCCTACCATTTCCACATGCGTTCAGACTTCTCTTACTGAACTTCAAGTGTATTAATTACACTGCTCCTCATTATCTCCCCCTAAAACGGTAGGTCACTCTTATCTATGCCCTTCTTTTATACTGCCAAATCCAAACTCTTCCTATCTTGCTGCCCCTAGAACAAACTTACTGAGTCACTACATCTTTATCTTTATTACAAATTGAATATACCGCTCTCACTAAAAGCATCAGAGAGGTTTACAAAACAAAACTGAGACTGCTTTAGTGAGAAAAGAACGCCAATTCAGGACAGGAAAGAGGTAGAAACAGGCAAGATAGAACACTCAATACAACATTAAATGACACAGAACAGCTAACGGGGAGGTGGTGATAAAATGGTGGAGGGGGGTGGAAGGTCAAACGCGGTGCAGAATAAGTGTGTTTTTAACCTGGTTTTAAATGTTTTATATGAAAGTTCAAGACAAAGGTCTGGAGGGAGCGAGTTCCATAATCGAGGACCTAGGAAGATGAAGGCAGAGGAACGGGTTAATTCAAGATGGGCTTGAGAAGGGGAAGGTAGAAACATACGGTTAGAGTGAATTGATCTAAGTGAGAGGTAAGGGGTATGAAGACGGATTAGGTCTGCAAGATACTGGGGAGCGCCGGTGTGGATGGTCTTATGGACAAAGATAAGCATTTTATATTGTATGCGATAAGGAAATGGGAGCCAATGTAGTTGTATTAAGATGGGGGTGATATGGTCAAACCGGGATGCGTTAGTCAAAATACAAGCTGCAGTGTGATGGACCAGTTGTAACCTACAAAGTTGTGACTGTGGAAGGCCTGCCAGGGAAACGTTAAAACTCCACCTTTTTGAGGTTGCTTTTAAATCCCAAACCCTTTATTTTCCTGTTTAATACCCATGTTGTTTTTAATCATAATAAATAAGACTCCTTAATCTCGTATATACCCTCTGTGTCTTGAATATACTGCAAACTCTGTAGCTTAGGGACTGTCTCTGATATATGTGTGGGCATCTAGTGGCACTATAAAAATGATTTGTAATAGCAGTAGTAGTATCTTCTTCTCAGGGGTGTTCCATCCCCTTTATCATTTTTTGCCCTTCTAGAGAATCTTTTCTTTTTACACCATATCCTTTTAAGACTGGGCAATCAGAACTGCACACATTAGTGAAGGTGCAGTCACAACAAACATGGAACTATAAAGAGAAATAAGGATATTTTATTTTGTTCTCCGTTTCTTTTGAATAATCCCAAATATTTTATTTACATAATTGGCAGTTGCGGCTCACTGGACCGAAAATTTCAATGCATTGTCCACAGTGAGTCCAAGATCTTTTTCTTGGGTGGTGACTGAGATTATTTTTCTCTGTGAGCATTACTTCACTTTTTCACATGAAATTTCATCTGCCATTTTAATGTCCAGTCTTCTAGTCTTACTCCTTCTGCAAGTTGTCACAATCCTCGGCTGTTTAACAATCTTAAATAATTTTACGTCATCTGCAGGTCCCAGTGCAGACCTTACTGGTACTGCTGACCCTTTCCAATTAGAAAACTGACCTTTTAAGGGGTCTAGTTACTAAGGAGTGCTAACTTTAATGCACATTAATTCACCATTAACATGTGGTATTTAAACACAGCTCCCATTTTGTTCACTGGAACCTAGTTACTAAAAACATGCGTTAATGTTAGCGCACCTTAGTAACTAGACCCCTTATTCCTACTCTATTTCCTGTCTTTTAGCCACTTTCATTTCCCTTCCCTAAGGCGGCACTATCTCTTATCCCATGACTTTTTAATTTCTTGAGGAGTCTCTTATGAGGACTTTGTCAAATGACTTCTGAAGGTCCAAAGAAACTGCAAGGCACATTTTAGATAGGATGTGGAGATTAGAATTGAGTCGGCAAGGTCACCATACTTACAGCTATGCCAATGTTTCAAAAATGGCTGTGTTAAAGGTGAAGCCATTTCTAAAATATAAATAAGGAGGTGCATGGATGCACAGGAATGTATATCTAAGTGCAGCGGGAGGGGCCATTTCACATATCTACACGAGGGGAAAAACGGATTGAGAAACCAGGCAACTTACATGTGTAAGGAGCAAGCTGAGTCACTTTTCAAACCTACATGTGTAACGGGATGGCCAAAAGGAGTATTCTGTTTATACCTATTCGTGTCAGGGAACACAAAATCCCGATCAATGCTGACTCATTTCCATTAAGCCATGTCTATCTATGTGGTCTCTAATTTTCTAGAATAGCTTCTACTATTTTGATTGGCACCAACATCAGACTTACAATCTACACTTCCTCAGGTCACCCCTGGTACCTAGTTTAAAATCAGCATTACACTGGCCATCCTCCAGTCCTCAGGCACTATAGTTGTTTTAAATGATAGTTGACAGATTGCTAGTAACAGCTTAGCACTATCACATTTCAGCTCTTTCAGAACTCTAGAGTGTCAACCATCCAGTCCTGGTGATTTGCTATTCTTATTTTGTCAATCTGCTGTATTACATCTTCTTGATTTACAGTGATACCACTAGCAGTGTGTCAGATCTTATCATTATTGATCAAGTGCTACTAATTTGAAGAATTGCACTGTCAAAGCAGGAGTGACTGGGAATTGCTCTGCCCACTCACTGAAACATTAAAGATATTAAAACACATGCCAGGAAGGTGTCAGAAGAATTATACATAGAGATCTGTATTTTCATTAGAGTGCAGGGCTTGGGTGGAGTGGCACTTTTGAACATCTAACAGCTCTGAGTGGGGAACTAGAGAGGAGGAATATGGGTCCCTATTGCTAGCCCATCAGAGAAATATTCAACAAAACAGAGGGCAAGCATGCAGCCTTTTTTGAGGAAAGACTGACCCTTTTTAAAGATGGCAGGCCCAGGATAGAGACAAATAAGTGCCTAATCATAAGAATGGTTAAACAAAGAAGGTCCAAAAAAGACCCAGACACTTTATCTTCAGGTATGCATGACCCTATTCAAATCCAGGCTAAGAACCCACCTCTTCAAGGTTGCCTTTGGATCATGATGCCCCTCACTCTCTTGTTCACCACTTACCATAATCTGGTCTCCATTTCTGTGATGTTGTTTGTCTTGATTAGATAATCCCTGCTTATCAGAGCTTATGATCTCTTACATCTATATGTACAGTGCTGGGTACACTTTGTAGCATTATACAAATAAGCAGTACTAGTTCCCAGCCATATTAACGCAAAAGTACTCAGGTACCACAGTTTAGTAAATCTCTAGAGATTTTGTGAGGAATTTTTCCCACATTAAAGTTGCACTATTTTAGTACACTTTAGTAAACAGACCCATGGGTGTGCTACTGTGTGACGGGGAGACAGTTTTTATACAATCACCTGCAAAACGCTGGTGCATTATCTATTAAGTGGTAGCTCAGCAGACAGGTTAAAATTTTAATTTAGAAATACAATAACTTTTTAGTGGGGAAAGCAAGGGGAGGGTTGAAGGGGTGGTGTTGGGAAATTAAAGTATGAAAAAAGTAAGCTATGTTTACACTCATTGTGAAAGCTTGGTCATGTATAAGTACGAGTTCCTATATGGATGATTGTGTTTTTGTTTTTTCTGCTAATAAAGATGAGTTAAACTAAAGGATCTGATATTTAAAGGCATTTACACGGTTTACAGAGTTGACCACATCAATGGATTTGGTGTCACTTCGTCCCGGTCAGATAATACCGGCGTCATTTAATCCCATATTATGTTTTGTTATCAGAGAATCTCATGTAAGTTTTTCTACATTAGATTTATGAAATCTTTAAAATGTTTTGCATATTACCTTTTCCTTAAGGTAGTAATTAATGTCAAAACACCAACACCTTCAAATTCAATTGCCTCATGAGTCGTGTAAAGTGGTTATTCTCCCTACTGTACTTTTTATGTTACGGAAATAGGGTTAATTTCTTTCTAACATTAATGAGAATGCCTAGCAAAAGGTTGTCTCTATGTCAGTGAAAAGATGCCGATTCTAAATACAGAACCCTCAATTGCATTCCTCGTATTTTTAAAAATAAATAAAAGCGTTTCAAAATAAAACTCAGAGCCCTGCAAAACCAGGTTGAAAGAGTCAGATTATGGATATAAAGTTTCAAGTTCCGTCAACACTTTAACCTTTCGCCAGAGCAGCATGCAAAATGTAAAATCATCAAATTGTCTTGTACATTCTCAGATTTCGTTATTCCAAAATTCTTTAAATATACCTTTGCACAACCAGAATGATCAAGGTTTAGCCCCAGGCATAAAAGTTGAAAAAATGTTTTCGAGTCTGTCCGAGCTGATGAAATAAGATGAGCACAAAAGAAAAACAGGATCGTTTTCACGAAATTTAAGTTGCAACCTACGGGGAACAACTTTTAGTCTAAAACATAAATATATTTATACAATAAAGTGCAAACATATGTAACCATGGCAACTACATCCCAACCACCAAAGATCAGGAGGAGACCTGATCACTCCAAAATCATAGCAGTGCGCAGGTGAATTCGGGACGAAGTAGGTGAATTCGGGACGAAGTGACGCGGAACAAATTAACGAGGGACTAAATGACGCGTAACCCATCAATAACCACATTTCATACTCAACCTGCCCTGTCTTTGCCCAATTGGACTCTATCCTACTAGTGCTTGATTGTCAGCATGGTGCCCCTTGCTAATATTTAGTGCAGCATGCTTTCTATGCCCTGAACCCCATGCTGCCAGTTAGCATGGTTTAATAAACATGCCCCATGGTGTGCTCATTCAAAGACATAAGAGACACTCCAGCTCTCTTTTTCTTGAAGATAATGCATCATTTCTTCCAAAATATAATGCTAAATCTTTGATTATATGACACATTTTGAAAATTCACATGAAAATGAAAAATACATTCATATAATAAGCAGTAAATGCTTGAGGAACAAGTTTACAATTAAATATTCGTTCTTAAGCCTGAAACTGTGAAAGTTCTTATTGAAGTTGCAGGGTAAGAATTCTTTTATTAAACAGTGTGGTCATAACAACATGTGAAAACATCTGCGACACTCATTAAATGCAGCTGTCTGTGGATTGTTTCACTTCACACATTACCAACGTCAAACACACATAAGAACATAAGATATGCCATACTGGGTCAGACCGAGGTCCATCAAGCCCAGTATCCTGTTTCCAACAGTGGCCAATCTAGGTCATATGTACCTAGCAGTTTCCCCAAAAGACACAGGTTCCGCAATGCTTGTATTGGGTCAAGCATTGATATCCTGGGTCCCTTCTTTTTTCTTTTTTTTTTATTGAAAGACTGCCAAAGAATGCAATGATACAGGAATCACAAAGCTTCTTCAAAAAGAGTGCAACAGTAACAACACAGCATCAGGTCACATGAGTAACCTACAATATGTCTTCATTTTTACACGTTTATAATAAAGAAAAACCGGGACCCCCAACCCCCCCCCAACCACCCTTCCCCCCCCCCAAGTCATCCCAATCCCGGGGCACCCCACCCCCACCTCCCAACCCCCCCTACTATGGCTCGCTAACGCTAGGGCTCGGGACAGAGGTGAGCTAAGAAACACACTTAGGGAGCATACCTCCTGAGCGGACAGCATATTGCCCACATTTATCCAGAACGATCACGCACCATAATGAGAAACGAAGGGCGCCCACACCAGTTCAAAGCGAGCCAGACGCATCCTGTTAACCGCTATCCCCCGTTCCATGGAGTATGTATCCCACATGCGTTCCAGCCAGACCTGGAAAGAGGGGGCCAGAGCCTGCTTCCATGCCGCCGCCAGGGATAGTCGGGCCGCATTCAGGCCGTGCCGGAGTAAGGCAAGTTGCAGAGCCCGGGCCCCCGGCACAGAGGCCCCAAAAAGAAAAATCCCCGGGTCCCAAGGGATACTCAGTCCCAGAAGCATCTGTATCCGGGATTGTACACCTCTCCAAAAAGCACGAATACGGGGACACGCCCACCAAATATGTCCCAGGGTACCTCGTTGCCCACAGTTACGCCAACATAGACTCCCAACCCCGGGATACATACGAGCAATCCGCGCCGGGGTCATATACCAACAGTACAGCAGTTTGTAGTTTGTTTCTCGGGCATTAGTCGCTACCGAGCTCTTCCACAGACGCGTTTCCACTGCCTCCCACTGCTGATCAGTATAAGAGAGACTTAAGTCAGAGTTCCAAAGCACCCTATGACGTGTGGGACGCGCCTGGGCCCCCTGCAAATGGGCATATAATGTCACCACCAGACCCCTTGTAGTAGTGCACCCCTCACAGTAGCGCTCCAGATCCGTCAGGTCCCGAGCAACCTGGGGCCGGACGGACCTAGAATTGACCCAGTGCGTCATTTGCATATATTGATAATAATGCCCAGCCGGAAGGTCAAATTCATCCTGTAACGCACGAAAGGGTTGCAGCCGACCATCAGCAAAAATTTGGCCGACCCGGCTGAGGCCAAGGTGCCCCCAGCACCGAAAGACCACATCACTCAAACCCGGTGGGAAAGAAGCGTTATCAACTATAGGGGCTAAAGGGGATAGATCCACGTCACGGGGTCGAAAGTGCTGGTCCCAGCATCGGAGGGTATGAAGGACGTAGGGATTACTGGTGCACTTGCCGCGGCGAAGTTGTGGCCCAAGCCACAGCCAGTCCCCTAACCCCGCTCCCCCCGCCAAACTCATTTCCATCTGCACCCAGCGCTTAGTGCTATCAGCAATCATCCATTCCACCCCCGCCCGACATTGCGCCGCCGCATAATACCAATGTAAATTGGGCATTCCCATACCGCCGGAATGCATGCGGGCAAAGAGAGCCTGCCGCGCTAGGTGCGGGCGACGATAATGCCACACAAACTTCATAAGCAACTGTTGCCAGGTCGCCAGTGTGGCTCGCGAGATGGAGAGCGGGAGAACCTGAAAGAAGTAAAGGAAGCGGGGGACGATCACCATCTTGACTACGGCTATACGCCCAAACCAGGAAAGAAGCAGACCGTTCTAAACCTCTAAGTCCCGCCGGACCTGTCGAAGCAAGGGATCATAGTTAGCCTTAAAAAGCGCCGCCCGGTCCATGGCTAGGTTCACCCCTAAGTATCACAGGGCTCCTGACACCCAGCGCAGGGGATAAGCCGCTTGAAGTTCCACACAGACCGCCCCGGGGACCCCAACATTCAAAATCTCCGATTTAGTATAATTGATTTTGAAGCCGGAGACCCGGGAAAAATCTGTGAACAGCTGCATCGCAATTGGGAGAGAGGCAGTCGGATTCACCAAGGTTAAGATGATATCATCCGCAAAGAGCGCGATCCGGTATTCCACGGGACCAATGCGGACCCCTCGCAAACCTGGGTGATCTCGAAAGCTCCGAGCCAAAGGTTCCATCGTTAGGGCAAAGAGCAGGGGTGACAGGGGGCAACCCTGTCGTGTGCCTCTCTCCAAAAAGAAGTGTCTCGAGTGTCCCCCATTAACTCGAATGCACGCCTGAGGCTGCTGATAAAGGCTGCGAACCCAACCAATATAATTGGGGCCAAAGCCCATTATCTCCAGAACACACCATAAGTATCCCCAGTCCACCCGGTCGAATGCTTTTTCTGCGTCAATTCCCACGAGCAACACTGGCTGTGAGTCCCGTTGAGCCACGTGAATAACCTGCAACATACGCCGAATGTTGTCGGCGGCCTGGCGACCCGGCACAAAGCCAACCTGGTCTGGGTGAACCAAACCTGGAAGGACCCGATTCAGACGCGCAGCCAGCACAGAGGCAAAGATTTTAACGTCAACGTTTAACAAGGAGATGGGGCGGTACGACGCCGCATCGTGCAAGGGCTTACCGGGTTTGGGTATCATCACGATCAATGCCTCACGTTGGGATGGGGGAAGGGAAGCTGCCCCCAAGACCTCATTAAACAAACAGGTCAGGGATGGTGCTAATTGTGCACGGAACTTCTTATAGTATTCTGCCGGAAAACCATCACTACCCAGCGCGCTACCAGTTTTCAGATGTCGGATCGCATTTTCCACTTCGTCAATTGTAAATTCCGAGTCCAACTGAGCCCGGTCAGAGTCAGAAAGACGCGGTAGAGCGGTCCTCTGAAGATAATCCTGCACGTGATCCCTACCAGTGGGCTCTGCTTTATAAAGCCGCTCCAAGTAGTCGGCAAAAAGATCACGGATCTCCCGGGAGAGAACCCTTCTCTGTCCCCCAGCGTCGCACAATTCGCAGACCGCTCTCGAGGACTGCTGTTGACGCAGGCGCAAAGCCAGAAGGCGGCCAGTTTTATTCCCATGTTCATAAAAGGTTTGCCTTAATTTCCGGCGCTTATTATCTAATTCTCTCTGCATGCACGCATCTAAATTCGCTCGAACCGTCCGCCACTGACGTAGAACCTGCCTCGATCCGGTTCGGGCGTGCTCCAAGCCCAGGCGAGCAGATTCCCTCACCAAATGATCATGAGCGCGCGTCCACATTTTGCGCGTGCGGGATGCCTCAGCCATAAGTTGACCGCAGGCTGTAGCCTTATAAGCATCCCATACCGTGGGAAGGGGAACATCCCCAGTATCATTAAGCTCAAAGAATTCCTTAATAAAACGGGCATGGTCATGCACTGCGCCCTGCCGTCGCAGGAATCTCGCGTCTAAACGCCAAAGACGGCGAAACTCACTATACGTGCCGTCCGGGAGGGCAATCCAGCACGGGGCATGATCTGACCAGGTCAGCGCTCCAAGTCCAGCCTGCACTCTCCCGTCCATCAGGCGCTGATCCAATAGAAAATAATTAATGCGAGTATGAACCTGGTGGACCGGAGAGTAGTAAGTATAACCCCGCTCTCCCACATGAGTGTCTCTCCATATGTCCCGCAGGCCCATGTCAAACATCAAGCGTTGAAGGGCTCTTGCAGGTCCCCACATTCCCCCCCCCCAGCGCGACCCGTAGAATCCAAATGGGGCACTAAATGCATATTGCAATCCCCACCCAAAACAATAGGGCCTTTTGCAAAATCCGCCAGTAGGGCTTTCAATTGTTTAAAAAAGGGCCCCTGACCTGTATTTGGCGCATAAATATTAGCTAAAGTTAGCAAATGTCCGTCTAGGCGAACATTCAGAAAAAGCCACCTCCCCAGGGTATCTCGTTTGATCTCTTCAATCTGTAAGGAGAGGCTCTGGTGGAATAATAGGGCCACCCCCCGCTTCTTCCGGCCCTGCGTATCGGAGGCCACCTGCACTTCAGTGTATGGGGATCGCTTAAGCCAGCCCTGCTTAGAGTTCTGGAGATGGGTCTCCTGTAGATAAACAATGTCCCCACGCAAGGTGCGCAATTCTGAGAACAGCAGGGATCGCTTCCTCGGGGAGTTAAGACCCTTAACATTTAAAGAGATGAAGCGCACCATTAAGGATTACTTCCTAACCCCACACATCCGCTATCCACCCAGAAAGTCCCAATGGGAGCTCCCCCCAGCAACCCCAGAAAATTAGTTAACCGGGCCCACCTATTCCACCCTCCAAGAACAAAAGCCATAGACCCTCCTCCCCAGCCCAAACATACCCCCCAGCTCCATATTGGAAAAACCCCCCTCCCACCCATCTCCCCCCGCCTTCCCGTCAATACCACCTGCCTGTCTAGGTTAATACAGGACACGGTAAATTGACCACAAACCCCATACCCCCCAGAACCCCACAAAGTGAAAAATCAACCTAAACTTAGAAAAACATTCCCCCCAGTGCTCCCCCACCCACCCCGGATCATCAATCCCATCATGCCCCCCCATCAGAACAATAACATCAGCAAAACATTTGCAAATCAACCGCCGCCCCCTACGGATAGTGGAGTGGGGACCCCAAGCTAATCCTGACCACCTTTTGTCCAAAAATCAGGGTTGAGGCTGGTTGAGGCTCCTACTGGTTGAGGCTCCCTAAAAAAGAAAAAGTAAGAGGAGCTCTTCAAAGCCACAAGAGTGTCAGGCGGACTTGCCCACTCGGGTCCACTTGGAGTGCTGGGGCTTAGGGGGCGGCGGATAAGGCTGGGCATTATCATCAACTAGGCCCGCCTGGCGAAGAGCTCGCCAAGCTTCAGAGTAGTCCTTTGCAGAGATCTTTTTGTTGCCCAAAAGAAAGTTCATCCTAAAGGGGAAGGACCAAGAATAGTGAATCCCCTTGCTGTTCAGGACCGCCGAGACTGGTTTCATCTCTCTCCGGTGCGCCAAAGTGAATGCCGAGAGGTCCTGGTAAATGGACACTGTCGCGTCCTGGAAGCGGACCGTCTTCTTCTCCCGGCCTCGTCGTATAAGAAGCTCAGCATCGGAATAGCGCAGAAATCTCGCAATGACATCCCGTGGTTGGTTGTTGGGGAGTTTTCCCAAAGCGCGGTGAACCCACTCTATTTCCATTCCAGAAGCGTGCGTAGCCAGCTCCTCCGCCGGAAGCAACTCTGCTATCAGCAACTTAAGCACAGTCGGCAGGTCTTCCCCGCCCTCCACCGCCTCTGGAATTCCACGAAAACGGACATTGTTGCGGAGGGAGCGGTTTTCAATGTCATCAATTTTATAAGTCAGCTCCATTGCCTGCGCACGCTGCCTGTCGAGAGCACATTGTAAATCCATCAAAGTCCCATCATGATCAACCACTTTGGTCTCCACGTCCTCTACTCGGGCTCCCAGTTCCTTGACGTCGGTACGGAGTTCTGCAACATCTTTCATCAAATCTTCCCGTAGTGTGCGGAACTCCTTGGCTAATTCTGCGAAGCCCTTACGGAATTCTTGTTTGATTTGAGCCGAGGTGAGTTGCTTATGAGGATCCAGTTCCTCTTCACTTACAGTCTCATCGTCGGAACCCGATGGAGGGGATTGGCCGCGTGGGCTGCTTGAGGCTCCAGATTTACTCTGCAGACGTTGGGAGGAGCGCATCCCCTCCCGAGTTTCAGAATTTTTGGTTTTAGCAGCCATCACACAGAGTCACCAGGCTCACACAGTGTTAGGAGAAAGTTAGAGCCAATGCCAGCAACAGTGAGGGCACCAAAGGAGTGACGGCGCACGAGGTCACACCAGCCCGCCTAGTAGCCACCACTACACAGTGTCAGGAGATGCGCACAAGCAATGTCAGCAAAACAGAAGGCACTGGTGAAACAGCGAGGCAGAGAGTAATAAGCTGCCTCCGGTCTTCCTGGAGGGACAGCCTGGCACAGAGTAGAATCAGAGAGCAATATGAAGCGGTGTGGGGCTGTACCAGCAAAAGCCCGTAGTTGTAGGTCGTAGAGCTTCAATGAGAGGCCTGGGGTCAGAGAGGTCGCGTATGCAGGCCTGCAGGGCACCCAGGTTCCAATCAAGAGGATGGAGGCCTCAGCAGGACATTGAGCTGCCACAGAGAGATGGCCCCGGTCACCAGCTCCAACCGCAGTTCAGAGGATATGCAGGAGAAGAGGCAGTCCTCAAACTTACCCCCCTCAAGGTGACCCGTGGTGGTGAGGGAGATGCCAGATGCCGGTAGTTGCCACGGTATTCCACGTGTCCCTGGCCGGTCTCCCCGACAATTCTTCAGTGCTGCAGCCGAGCACCACAGGCTTGAGGATGCGGGCCCCCCCCCCCGCAGAACGGGCCGCCGCTCGTTCTGCAGGCAATAAAAAGGACCCAGCCCGTAGGCCCCGCAGGAGTGGGTCGGGCGGTCTGCAACTGCGCCGGGTACAGCAGCTAGTCCAGCGGCAGGAGACCGCGTGCAGCAGGCCGCGCCGCAACTGCAAACTCTTCGGCCCCCCAGCCACCGGAGGTCCCGCGGAGTCGCTAAATCATGCTCCGAGGGGGATCGCTGGCGTACACTGATCCAGGGAAGGTACGGGGTGAGGGCAAAATGCGGCTGTTAGCATATGCTTGCAAGAATTTGGGGGTTGAGGGGACGGAGCTCTAATAGAGTGCGAACATCTTGCAGCGTGCTCACGAGCGCCCCCCCCTGGGTCCCTTCTTAATAATGGTTTATGGACCTTTCCTCCAGGAACTTGTCCAAACCTTTTTTAAACCCAGCTACACTAAGCGCCTTTACTACATCCTCCGGTAACAAATTCCAGAGTTTGATTACACGTTGAGTGAAAAAATATTTCCTTTTATTAGTCTTAAATAGTTTACCCTGTAGCTTCATTGCATGTCCCCTAGTCTTTCTATATTCTGATAACTGTGATAAGGAAGCTTATCATAGCTCAGGTAGGAGCTATAGAAAAGATGATGTGACTCTGAACAAGCAACCTGTCAGTTCTGGTAGAAGTAAGAAAACAGAGTTTTCACATAAAATTCCGTTCTTAACACGCAACCTCTTCTAACCCAGTAACACTTCATACCCCTCTCTCATAATAACAAGGTTCTTTTCATACATTATTCCGTTCATATGTAAATAGTCAATGACTATTATTCATTGTAAATAATTACCCCGGTTACCCAAGTTTTTGTTCCTGTTCTATGTAAAAAAAAAATAAATATATATATATGTATCTTATCTGATGTTTTATTGTTCTATGTAAACCGCGCTGATTATAAATAGTGCGGTATATAAAAGATGTTAAATAAATAAAATAAATAAATAAATAAATAAAAGACTACCAGTCCCAGAATGCACCAGATTTCCAGCAGCCATGAGAGGGGCTGAAGTGAGAAAACGTGTGTGCAATCAAGAGAGCTATGAGGTAATCCCTAAGCACTCATCTCAAAGGGCAGGGCCTGATTCAACACAGCTGCGCTGTGTTAGGGAGGAGCACACATTAGAACAGAATAAGAATAGAGCTTATTCTACAGATAACAGCTAAAGAAAGAGCTTCAGCAAAAGATACAGCAACAGCTTCAAGCTCAAGCACCAACATCATCTCGAGAAGCAGAAGCCAAGCCAAGCGGATAGAGAGAGAAGGAAACTCTCTGGAAGGAAGAGAAGGAAGGCCATTGGAAGGTCTGGGAGAGTCCAAGGCAGTACCTATACTGGGAGGTATTCCAAATGCCAGCAGAGTCCATTGGACTGGAGTCAGCCAGAGGAATGGAATGGCAGAGATAGGAATCACCAGTGGCTACCTGGAAGAGAGAAGACTGCACGTGGAAAGGACTTTCAGACCAAGGCCAGAAGGTATGTGAGAGGAGATCCAGTATCCAGGGATCAAGATTGGAAGGCTGGACATCAGAATTGGATTACATACTGGCCAGGCTATACAGAGAGGAATTATGATAGCAGGAGAGGCTCAGGTATGAACACTGATCCAGACCCTATCTATAATAGTGAATGGCAGCAAGGGAATAAGCATTCTCATGATAGTGCCTTATGGAAAGACTCGTCTGTGCCAATGTATGATAGTGACCCTATGCTGATTGATGAAGGGGGAGATACAGCAGATGAAACTATTAATTACATGGACTGTTCTCTATCTAAATGCTACTGCTAGTTTTCTGTGAGCAAACACATCAGCCATCACAAAGAAACCTAACTTTGTTTCTTATTTCCACTGCAAACAGCTCTTAAAGCAGGATTTGGGTTCACACAGTAGCAGCCAGCCAGCTAAAGGGTTTCAGCTGGACAATTGATAGTAATTAAAGCTACACCTGATTGTGTGTGTGAGCAAGAGAGAATCACTGCAGGATCTGTGTGGAAATTAAGCAGAAGTTAACCTAACAAGCAAAGTTCATTTATTTCTTTGTGCCTTTTTATTTGGTAATTATTTGCTAAGAAAACATTAGCTAATTGCCTGACAAGTTGAAGGTTGTTTTCTGATTTGCTTTGTGACTTTATGTTATCCATTTAAACACTGCAAGCAAGTAACCTCATTTATATTGCTAACAAGCATACTTGTGCTGGGTGAATTAAACCCCATCAATAAAAGAAGTATTTTATTGGCTTTACCACTGGTTACACAACTCAATTATTGTCTTCAGCTGTGTTTGGAGTGAAAGAACTACATTACCCACAATACCTTGCAAGAATCATATGAATATATGCATCGTCAAGATTGTGTAAGTTCTCACCCTAGGCAGCCGTCTGACATAACGTAAACAATCGATCTACGTTTACCCGTTCCACTCCGTTCATTAATTTATAGACTTCTATCATATCTCCCCTCAGCTGTCTCTTTTCCAGGTTAAAGAGCCCTAACCTTTTTAGCCTTTCTTCATAGGAGTATCCTTCCATCCCCTTTACCATTTTGGTGGCTCTTCTCTGAACCTTTTCTAATAACGCTATATCCTTTTTAAGATGCGGCGACCAGAATTGCACACAATATTCTCATCATGGAACGATATAGAGGCATTATAATATCTTTTGTTTTATTTTCCATTCCTTTCCGCTGCACACTGGGCCAAATGTTTTAACATGTTATCCACAATGACGCCTAAATCTTTTTCCTGGGTGGTGGTTCCTAATGTGGAACCTTGCATGGTGTAACATAGTTTGGGTTGTTCTTCCCTAGGTGCATAACTTTGCACTTGTCCACATTAAATTTCATCTGCCATTTTAATGCCTAGTCTTCCAATTTATGAAGACCCTCTTGCAATTTTCCACAATCCTCTTGGGTTTTAACAACTTTAAATAGTTTTGGGTCATCTGCAAATTTGATAACCTCACTCGTTATTCCCTTTTCCAAGTCATTTATGAATACGTCAAAAAGCAGCGGACCCAGCACAGATCCCTTGGGTACACCACTATTCACCTTTCTCCATTGGGAAAATTGGCCATTTAGCCCTACTCTCTGCTTTCTATCTTTTAAGCAGTTCCTGATCCACAATAGTACACTGCCTCCTATCCCATGACTCTTTAGTTTTGCCAAAAGTCTATGATGAGGGACCTTGTCAAAGGCTTTCTGAAAGACCAGATACACTATATCAACCAACTCACCTTTGTCCACCTGTTTATTCACACCTTCAAAAAAACATAACAGATTAGTAAGACAAGATCTTCATTGTCTAAAGCCATGTTGGCTGTCTCCCATTAGGCCATGACTATCTACATGCTGAGTAATTTTGTTCTTTATGATAGTTTCTACCATTTTTCCCGGTTCTGACGTCAGGCTCACCAGTCTGTAGTTTCCCGGATCACCCCTGGAACCCTTTTTAAAAATTGGCGTTACATTGACGATCCTCCAATCTTCAGGTATTACAGATGATTTTAATGAAAGTTCACAGATTACTAATAGCAGGTCTGCAATCTCATATTTCAGTTCTTTCAACACCCTTGGATGTATACCATCCGGCACAGGTGATTTGCTACTCTTCAGTTTATCTAATAGTTGTAATACATCTTCCCGATGTATCGATATTTCTTTCAATTCTTCCGCACCTTTAAATACTACTTCAGTCATGGGTAACATCCCTACACATCTTCCTCAGTAAAGACTGAAGCAAAGAATTCATTCAGTCTCTCCGCTATCGCCTTGTCGCCTCTTAGTGCCCCTTTAACCCCTCTATCATCTAATGGACCAACTCACTCTCTCACAGGTTTTTTGCTACGAATGTACTTGAAAAAGTCTTTACTTCACATTTTTGCTTCCGTAGCATGCTTCTTCTCAAATTCTCGCTTTGCCTTCCTTATCAATGCCTTGCATTTAACTTGCCAGTGCTTGTGCTGTTTCCAGGTTTCGTTGTTTGCTCTTTTTTCCATTTCCTGAAAGATGCTTTTTTGGCAACAACAGCCTCTCTGACCCCACCTTTAAACCATGCTGGTAGTTTTTTGGACTTCCTTCCACTTTTCTTAAAGCGTGGAATACAGCTGGTCTGGGCTTCCAAGATAGTATTTTTCAACAACACCCAAGCTTGATGTAAGTCTTTAACCTTTGCAACTGCTCCTTTTAGTTTTTTCTTAACTATTTTCCTCATTTTATCATAGTCTCCCTTTCGAAAGCTAAAAGGTAGTACTGTGGATTTCCTTACTATCCCCTCCTCCACTAATTAAATCAAAGGCGATCATGCTATGATTACTATTGCCAAGTAGCCCCAACACCCTTATCTCTTGCACTAGATCTGGTGTTCCACTAAGGACTAGGTCTAATATGGCTTCCCCTCTGGTCGGTTCATGAACCTGCTGCTCCAAGAAGCAGTCATTTATTTCATCTAGGAACTTTATCTCCCTAGCATGTCCTGCTGTGACACTGACCCAGTCGATACCGGGGTAATTGAAATCACCCATTATTATTATTGCGCTGTAACATTTGTTAGCTTCCTTGATTTCTTTGAGCATTTCATTATCCATCTGTTCATTCTAGCCAGGCGGTCGATAGTACACCCCCACTGCCATTGCCTTCCCCTTTATACATGGAATTTCAATCCATAGAGATTCTACAGCAAATTTTGTTTCCTGGAAAACTTTAATCCTTTCTGACTCAATGCCCTCTCTAACATAGAGCGCAACCCCTCCACCAATTTGATCAGCTCTATCTTTACGATATAGTTGGTACCCAGGTATCACAGTGTCCCACTGGTTGTCCTCCTTCCACCATGTCTCTGATATTCCAATCATATCTAACCTCTTATTTAGTGCTATATATTCTAACTCTCCCATCTTATTTTTTAGACTTCTAGCATTTACATACAAGCATTTTAGAGACTGTATTTTATTCATATTACTCTGGCTATTGGTAGGCATCGGTAATTTGGGATCTTTAAGCTCTGTCTGTTCCATACTCGAGGGCATTTGGGCCGCTTTACTCTTTTTTGGAACCTGTCTGCTTTTGGTAGTATCCTTCAAGGATACATTCTTCCGAACCATGCGCTCTCGGGTGACTGTCGGCTTTCCCCTATTATCTAGTTTAAAAGCTGCTCTATCTCCTTTTTAAAGGTTATTGCCAGCAGCCTTGTTCCATCCCGGTTAAGGTGAAGCCCATCCCTTCGGAACATATTTCTTTTGTTTCTCTTTTTGTGGAGTAAGTGTGGTATGTTGGTTTAACTATAAGAAGCCTATTTTTTATAATTGAATGCTTTGTATATAAAAAATATAATAAAGACTCTGACTGGGGAAGAGGATGCCACTGTTTCTTGTTCTATTGTAGTGCCATATAGCAATCATCAAAACTTCATGTACAGAGAGGGCTATGTTACCTAAGGGCGCCTAGGCAGGGAAGACAGATAGGCATATATGTTTCACCTATTTTATAATGACAACATATGTGCTTATGTACCTATGCACCTTTATACAATTACCTTCCTAAAGGCTTTAGCATAAAGTTACACCTACTCCGAGGCAGTAAGAACTGATGCTTATTGTATGCATTTTATAAGATATATACATAGGTGCCAATTCTGCCGCTGCCCACCTATTCTCTGCCCATGGGAAGGCCTGTGCATAAATTACATAAACATAGGCTTTGCTGCCACGAATAAATCTAATCTTGGCTGATCTCAGAAGCTAAACAGGGTTGGGCCTGGCTACTACTTTGTCATGTATCCTCACAACAGTATCTATCAAAGCAATGAAGAGAAAGAGATAATAGTGATACATAAAAACTCTAATGGGGGCATTTGCCATGGTGGTAGCCAGTGCTATTAAAGCAGTTTGCCGTTGCTGCTTTAAACTAAACTCGGACATTCAGTGCCAGGTCATATCCAGCGGGGCGTTTAAAGCACCTAGATTCAGCAGCATTAACCAGGTAAGTGCCACTGAATATCCCGGTGAATTACATTTATGCAATCCGCAGGTCTGCAAACCACATAAATGCCTTTGAATACGTCCTCCAAGGCATAAAAAGTCTAAAACACTGGGAAAGATATTAAGCAAGAGCCACAAAAAAATAGATAGTCCACTGAACATCAGTTCAACAGAATGAGTAGTGGGCTTAAAAATGGGAGCTAAGATTAACTGTACACATCCCTGGCACATACTAAGCACTGAGCAGACGCAAGCTCAAGGTCATTCTAGATGCAATTATCTCCAGCAACTAAAACAAAAGGGAAATGCATGGAAATGGTCAAGAGAGCCAAGATGCAACAAAAGGACATTTTCCAATGCAAAGTGCATAGAATGCGCTGGTCTGTTTACATGTAAAATGCTGCATGCAGCTGTGGATGTTGCATCAGCAAAGGGATTATTTTCTAGCTGATGGGGTACAAATTGTACACACATGGTACATGAACTATGAAACTGGAATGATGATGACAAATGCTTACAGGGGTCCGCAGCCCCTGACATGCACTCCAGAGGAAATTAGCCAGATCGCTTAAGTAATCTCCCCACCCTCTACTGGCACTGTAGCCACATCAGGAATTAAATACTGCTCACAGGCTATGACGCCATATATGCTGGCTCGGTCCTTCTGATCAGCTAGTCAAAGCCTTCTCAAGGTCTCTTTCTCAGGTAGCCAGGATGGCAGTGTGGCAGGTGCAGGCCTGTGACCCACGGTGTCTGACATAGGCAGGCCAGCATGGCTAGCTTGACCTGTAAATGAGGCCTGTGGAGAGGCATATAGGATTGCACATCCCCCAACATGCTGCTATTGTAAGAAAGAACTCAGTAGAAATATTAAATTAGCTTAGATAAGCAGAATTGCAGAATTAAGAAATGGAAAAATACAGAAAAGATGTGTTTTAAAGTTACTGATAAGAAAAAGTACATTTGCAGAGAAATATTGAGGAGTGCTGACAGATGAGTTACAGAACCTTGCTCATCTGCACGCACAAATGGTCCCATAGCCTTGAAAGTGTGAAAGTAACAAGTTGATGAACTGACCATTGTAATTGGGACTAGAAGGGGGGCAGGCAGGTGTCATGCCCACAGAAGCCCACAGAAGGAACATAATTGGAGAAACTTATCAGTACTGGGACCAATAGAAAGGCTACGGGAGGTACGGGAGAGTACCGGGACCAATGAAATGTTTTTCTATACCTAGAATGGAACAGAAGTCTATAAAAGTTGTTGTAATGCTTGAAAACTTTGCTCAGCCATTTTGAAATTGCCTTGCTTGAGACTTGTGCACAAATAAATGATTTGGACCTTCTGAACAGACTCCTGGTATCATTGGTTTGTCTGCGCTTTGCTGCTACATATTCCTTGGTGCGTTGGCCGGGAAGTTGTGGAATCAAAGTGTATATAGGGCAATATACCACGACTTTCCGCCTCTATAGGCTTGGTCCTGCCGGGATCGCGCCCTTCCGACGAGGGCCGCTCCCTGGCGCCACCGGTCCCTTGTATCGGAGGGAGCTGGTCGGACCTCGGCGGGTGCCGGGCCCGGTCGGAGCCAACGCCTCGAACCCGAGTGAGGGGAGTCCGAGGTCCAACTCATGCGCCTGCTTGGGAAGTTTTGAGGACCGGATCCGGTGAGTATAGTTTTGATTTTGGGTCTAGACAGAAATAGAAAGAGCAGTACTGCCATTGGAATTTGGAATTTGTAATCTCGAGATATTGGGAATTGGTAAGAGAGCTTGATCACCTCTCAAGGAAGAGCCGAGTAGCCTGGCATGGGAATTCGCTAGGTGAAACCCTCATCCTTTTTGTAATTGGGAAAAGACTAGTCAGAATAGATAGAAACGAATGCATTCTGGGAATACGTTGCTAGCATGATTGTGTGAACGAAGTGTGAATGAGAGGTCTGGCAGCACGGACCAAGTGAAGGCGGACCCCTGATTAGCGCATTTCCTGACCGGGCGACCGCGTTCAGGTCGCGAAAAGGGGGAAGCGATTGTCGTCTTGTCTTGTTATTTGTATTCCCTATACGTTTCCAGGACCGTGAGGACCCCTTACCCACGGTCCGCCTTCCTTTTCCCTTCTGTCTGTTGTTGCGCGCACACATCGAAATGGGAGGGGCGGAGTCTACTAGAAACACTCCATTAGAATGTATGATCGCACATTTTAAAGAGGGATATTCAGGAGATTATGGTATTAAAATGACAGCAGCCCGTTTGCAGATTTTGTGTACTAGGGAGTGGCCCGATCTAGACCCCATCTGGCCCCGAGAGGGAACGTTCACTGTAGAGATTATCCAGTCAATACATCGTAGAGTGCGGGTAGCGCACCCAGATCAGTACCCCTATATAGATTCCTGGTTAAGTATTTGTGAAGATCCGCCCTCCTGGGCGCAGCGCTGTTATGAGGAACAGTGCAGAATAATGTTAGCTAAAACAGATTCTAAACAGAAAAAGGAACAGCCTAGAATGAAAGAGCAGGATAAGAAAGCCAAGAAGAAACCCATCTTGGCAGATCCCGATTCCCCAGAAGTAGTCCTTAGGCAGCCCCGAACCCCAGGTCCAGTAAGAATAGCCCGGCGGCGTCCTGCCCCAGATCCCCAGAGACCGCCAGAGCCGAGGCGAGACCCAACCCCTGACCCCCCTCCTCCTGGAGGAGAGAAAGAGAAAGAATTAGCGGGAAGAGAAGAGGAGGACGTAAAAAGTGAGTCAGAAGCGGAGCTAGAAGAAGAAGGAGGGAATCCCCCAGAAGAAGAAGAAGAGGACAGTGTACAAATAATTGAGAAAGCCAGCGCTAGCACTAGCAAGCCAGTGAAAGAAAAACCCAAAGCAAAACCAGTTGAGAAAAAGAAAGCGACTCCTGCAAAGACAACGACAATAGCCCTTAGATCCCAGACCCAAATGACGCCTGGGACAGCCAAACTGTTTCCCTTAAGGCAAGTCCCGGGGGTGCCCGTAAAGAATGATAATGATGAAGTGGTAGCGGGACCCTTAACTTATGTGTATATTCCCTTCTCTACAACTGATTTATTAAATTGGAGGTCGCATTATGCCTCCTATACTAGCAAGCCCCAGGAGCTGACAGAATTAGTAACTAGTATTATGGAAACTCACCAACCCACTTGGCCAGATTGCCGTCAGCTCCTGACCACCCTATTCACTACAGAAGAACGAGCGAGAATTAGAAAAGCAGCTATTGAATGGATGGCAGAAAACCCTGCCGCTCCGGCGCAGGGGCAGAATATAATAGATCGTAGAGAAGCAGCTCAGAGAGAATTCCCGAATGAAGACCCCCAATGGGATCCAAATACAGATGAAGGATCCACAGCCCTAGCCCGTTTTCGCCAAGGCTTTTTACAAGGCCTGAAAAGGGGGGGCCAAAAAGCTATGAACCTTTCCAAAGTCGCAGGAGTTATCCAAGGAATAGATGAGAGCCCAGCAGATTATTATGAAAGATTAACTGAAGCATACAGAATGTATACTCCCTATGATCCCGAGGCACCAGGAAGTTTATGCATGGTGAATTCTGCTTTTGTAAACCAGTCTCAACCAGACATTAGACGTAAATTACAGAAATTAGAAGGGTTTGCGGGCATGAATGCAACACAGTTATTGGAAGTCGCTCATAAAGTGTATGTGAATCGTGATACTGAAAGACAGAGAGAATGTGATAGAAAGATGAAGAAGAAAGCTGATTTTTTGGCTGCGGCCATAGTTGAAAAGAAAAGGGGAGGTGTCCCTAGTCGAAGGAGCAGAGGAAGAGGGCGGGGTCAAGGCGGAGGCCGGACCCAGAGACTAGGCATGAACCAATGCGCCTATTGCAAAGAAGAAGGACATTGGAGAGATACTTGCCCGCAACTCGAAGACGCCCAGCAAGATGACGACAACGATCATCAGTGGCGAGAAGAAAGACGAGGCCGTCCCCGAGGCCGAGGAGGAGCCAATCGAGAACAATTCCAGCGAGAGAGAGGAGGAGGAGCCATCCAAGCATTGGCCACACAGGCCCATGATGAGGATGACGTGGATTAGGACAGACCGGGCTCCAAGTTTGCTTTAGGTCTCCAGGAGCCTATGGTCGAAATACAAATAGGAGACCAATTTATGAACTTTATGGTTGATACTGGAGCAGAACATTCAGTAATAGACAAAAAGATAGCCCCATTCACCAAGAAAGCAGTCACCATTATAGGAGCAACTGGTGCCAAAGCCACAAAGTCTTTTCTACAAAACCGAATATGCAGTCTAGGAGGACAGCAAGTAACTCATCAATTCCTTTACATGCCCGAATGTCCAGTACCCCTACTGGGACGAGATATGCTAGCCAAGCTTCAAGCCCAAATATCTTTCTCCGAACAAGGAGAAATGCAAATGACAGTGAATTCCCAAGCCAAACCAGCAGGAGTAATGCTGCTGACAGTACCCCGAGAAGAAGAGTGGAGATACTACATTGATGATTCGATTCAAGATACCTATTTTGAACAAACTTTAAAGAACATTCATGCACCACTTGAAGTGTGGGCAGAAGGCAGTCCCCCAGGCCTAGCCAAACATATAGCTCCAGTGATTGTAACCCTCAAGCCTAGTGCTACACCAGTGCACGTCAAACAGTACCCTCTCCCAAGAGCCGCAATTGAAGGCATTCATCGCCACCTACAGAGATTGCTCGAGTATGGCCTACTAAAAGTATGTCAATCCCCATGGAACACCCCACTTTTGCCAGTAAAGAAACCTGAGACAGATGATTATCGCCCAGTGCAAGATTTGAGAAGAGTAAATGATGCAGTTGAAACTATACATCCAGTCGTGCCCAATCCTTACACTCTTCTAGGACTGATACCTGCTGAAGCTACCCATTTCACTGTACTGGATTTAAAAGATGCATTCTTTTGCATAAGATTAGCCCCTGTAAGCCAAATATTGTTTGCATTTGAATGGCAGGACCCCATCTCTGGAAGAGGGGGCCAACTCACCTGGACAAGATTACCCCAAGGATTCAAGAATTCACCTACCATCTTTAGTGCTGCACTAAATCAAGATCTTTCAAGCTATCCAGTAGCCCCGGGGAAGAGAGAGTACTTCTCCAGTACGTGGATGATCTGTTGATAGCTGCCGTATCAGAAAAAGAATGTATATTAGCCACCCAAGATCTCTTGCAGTTACTAAATGAAGCTGGATATAAAGTTTCCAGAGCCAAAGCACAACTATGCCAAACAGAAGTGAAATACTTGGGTTTTCGTATTACCCAAGGAAGCAGAAGATTAGGCAGAGAAAGAAAAGAAGCAGTATGTAGAATTCCAACTCCAACAACCAGAAAGCAAGTTAGAGCCTTTCTGGGAGCAGCAGGATATTGCCGAATCTGGATACCCAACTTTGCCCAAATTGCCAAACCACTGTATGAAGCCACAAAAGGAGAAGAGAAGTCACCACTGGAGTGGGGACTTGAGCAGGATACAGCCTTCCAGAAGTTAAAAGAAGAATTGATGTCGTCACCAGCACTTGGACTACCAGATGTCCACAAACCTTTCCGCTTGTTTGTACATGAAACACAGGGAAATGCCCTAGGCATGTTGACTCAGAAATTAGGAAATTGGGAACGACCTGTAGCCTACCTATCGAAACAATTGGACCCTGTGGCCAAAGGATGGCCACCCTGCTTGAGAGCAGTTGCAGCTACAGCACTACTAGTGAGTGAAGCAGACAAACTCACACTAGGACAGAACATACGAGTCACTGTGCCACATGCAGTCCTTGCCCTTATGGAACAAAAAGCAAATTATTGGCTCACCAATTCCCGAATGTTGAAGTACCAGAGCATGTTATGTGAAAACCCACAGATACAACTTGAAGTGAGCCATGCCTTGAATCCAGCTACCTTGATACCCAACAGTGAAGAACTCCCAGAACATGACTGTATCGAAGTCATGGAAACTGTGTTCTCTAGTCGACCTGACTTAACAGATGTGCCCATAGACAATCCCGACCAGATCTATTATGTTGATGGGAGCAGTCTCATCCTTGATGGACGACGCTGTGCCGGATATGCAGTCGTCACTCAACACGAAGTAGTTGAATCATCAGCCCTAGCCTCAGGCACATCAGCCCAGAAAGCCGAATTGATAGCACTCACCAGAGCTTTGTTATTAGGAGAAAAACTTGTGCTAAATGTATATACAGATTCCAAATATGCTTTCACTACCTTGCATGCCCATGGAGCTCTCTACAAAGAAAGAGGACTCATCACATCCGGAGGAAAATCAGTCAAGTATGGTCCCGAGATATTGATGTTACTTGATGCAGTCTGGGCCCCAACACGTGTAGCTGTCATGCATTGTAGAGGACATCAAGCAGGAAAAGGAGAAGTTGCTCGAGGAAATAGATTTGCAGATGCCTCAGCACGACAAGCAGCTATGACATGACAGATTGCCCCACAAGCTATGCCAATGCAAGCAGCATTGTTTCCAGTACCCTTGAATCTATGGACCCCACGATATACCACCAAAGAATTGGATTACTATTGTGACAAAGAAAATGGAGTATTGAAAGACGGATGGATTGAGCTGCCACCAGAAGAGGGCAGTCAACCTCCGGGAAGAATAGTAATTCCTGAACTGTTAGGACCATCCTTTGTCAAAGCTTTCCACGAAGCCACCCACTATGGGAAGAGTGCTATGGAGAAAGCACTCAGACCACATTTCTACATCCCTCTGATGACAACCATATCAGCCTCAGTAGCACGACAATGTCAGATCTGTGCCAAGAATAATGCCAAGCAAGGCCTTATTACAGCACCCCGAGTTCAGTCAAGAGGTGTGACCCCCATGCACAACCTCCAAGTTGATTTCACCGAAATGCCAAAGCCAATGGATACCATTACCTACTAGTATTAGTTTGTACTTTCTCTGGGTGGGTAGAAGCATTCCCAACCAGAACTGAGAAAGCCCGAGAAGTTACCAAAGCCTTAATGAGAGAGATTGTCCCCAGATTTGGAATCCCAGCAGTAATAGGGTCGGACAATGGACCCTCATTTGTCTCCCAAGTTACTCAGCAGTTAGCAAAAGCTTTGCAGATACAGTGGAAGCTCCACACTGCATACAGACCCCAGAGTTCAGGGAAAGTTGAGCGAATGAATCGTACTTTGAAAGCCCAAATGTCTAAGCTTTGTCAGGAGACACACTTGAAATGGCCTCAAGTGCTTCCCATAGCTTTACTCAGAATACGCTCAGCCCCTGTAAAGTCAACAGGATTTTCCCCTTTTGAAGTTTTGTATGGTAAACCCCCACCAATAGTGCAGGGAGTCAAAGGAAGTTTAGCCCAGATTGGTTCAGAAGTAACCAGACAAGAACTCCTAGCTCTTAGTTTTGTTCTGCAGACTCTCCATACGTGGATCCAAGACCAGTTGCCTATCAACTTGACGGAACCCTTGCATCCCTACCAGCCTGGAACTTCGGTGTGGATCAAAGATTGGAAGAAGATACCGTTGGAACCCCATTGGAAGGGACCGTACACCGTCATCCTGTCTACCCCAACTGCAGTAAAGGTAGCCGAGATCGACGCCTGGATCCACCACAGCAGAGTCAAGCCCGCCGCCGATCCTGAACCAGAGCGGTGGACAGCAGAGCAGCACCCTGATGTACCCTTGCGAGTTACTTTGAGACGGCAACCAGCAGCATAGACACTTCATCACAAGTGCTTTGCAGTAGCCAAGTCTTTCGAAGAGGATTGCTGTTTTCCATGCAGCAACAGTTTTGTTTCAACGAACCCAATTTGCGTGTGTGATTTGACACACTACTGTGAGACTACATTGACTAAGCCAGACTTCACAAGCCAACTGAATTGCTAAGTTGGTTAATGTGTGCTGGACACCTTGAGGATCTTCAATCAACACTCAGCACCCGTTAAATTGCTTCATTAGCAAACGGGACGAAGAATAATAGACCGTCGTGATCAAGATCAGCAAGCTGAGGATTCAGAAGAACTCCAATCAACATCAACATGTATCTTTGCTTCTGCTTTGCCTTGGTTGCCCTCTTTGGAGGTTTTGAACAGACTTATGCTCTACCTCCATGCACTGCTTGCATTACTTCTACTAGAACTGGACTGAAAGTAACTCAGACTTTGCTTTACCATTCTTATTATACCTGCAAGGGAACAATAACTCGGTGTATCTATAACACCACTGAACTAAATGTTTGCACTCATGGCAAAATCAAAGCATGCTATAATCCGCATCAGAATCCATCCTATTACACGTTGGAAATAAGATGGAAGGATGCAGATGGACCTATATTAGCTGCTACACCACCACTTAAGGACATTACTAAACCTGCTGTTTTGAATTTTGATGCATGTAATGCTATTAATAGAGATAGTCAGTCCACCTGTGGTACATGGGAGAAAGCGTATCGAAATGACCATAAGTATATGTGTCCAGAAGGTGCCACAAATTGGTGGAAGTGTACAGGTAAGACAGGATCAGGGTATAGTACTGCTACAGCGGCAGATTACTATTGCCCGTATTGGGAATGTGTTTTCTATGCTACCTGGAACACTGGTATAACTGATGAGAAAATAGATAAACGGATGGCTACTCTAACCAAGCCAACCACAAATGATAAATGTCAGAAAGATGCTTGTAACCCCTTACATTTGCGTGTACATAACCCTCATGCATGGAAACAAGGATATAAGTTTGGTTTACGTATTGCTGGAGGAGGAACAGATCCAGGGACCATTGTGTATATTAGATTGAATACTCAAGCCCACAAGTCATCTAAATATCATATTCATAATACCTTTTATGAAGCTATGCATGTAAATAAGTTTGAGATCCCTCACCCTTCACAGAATTTGTTTCTAGAATTAGCCGGAGCAGTAGTATCTAGTCTTAAGATCACAGATTGTTATTTCTGTGGCGGAACCCAAATGGGAGATCAATGGCCCTGGGAAGCCCAAGAATTGAATTATTCCATGATTTACAATCAGACTGAATTACACAAGACAACCAGTGAATGGGTGTTAGCGCACTCAATCGTTGGACGTCTTTGCTTTGCCAGAACTGGACCCCAGTTCACCCAAAAGGTAGGACAGCTGGTCTGTCTTAGCCAGAAGTACTATAATGCCACGACCAAAAAGACAGCATGGTGGTCAGGAATCAGACATCCTGAACCTCCTAACCCATTAGCTAGATTTCCTGAACTTGCAGGTCTATGGACTAACCTTGCCAAAGTCCAAGCCTGGCAAGCCCCACCTGGCCTATATTGGATCTGTGGAAACCGAGCATATGCGCAACTCCCACCACAATGGGGAGGAGCATGTGTCTTAGGAACCATCAGACCTTCTTTCTTCCTGTTAAACACTGAACATGGAGAACAATTAGGGTACCCTGTATATACTACCCACAAACACAAAGGAGCATCTAGACAGAAAAGAGAGGCCTTACAGATAGGCAAGTGGGAGAAGTGGCGAGGTGATGATTGGCCACCAGAAAGAATTATTGAGTATTATGGACCTGCCACTTGGAATGATGATGGTATGTATGGTTATCGTACCCCAATTTATATGATTAATCGTATTATTCGCTTACAAGCAGTAGTTGAAATAATAACCAATGAAACTAGTCATGCTCTCACGCTCTTAGCTAGACAAAGTACTCAGATGCGCACTGCCATATACCAAAATCGTTTAGCACTTGATTATTTGCTAGCAGCTGAAGGAGGAGTATGTGGTAAACTGAATTTAACTAATTGCTGTTTGAAAATAGATGATAAAGGTCAAGTAGTTGAAGAAATTGCTAAAGATATGCAAAGACATGCTTATGTGCCAGTACAGACTTGGCACGCCTTGAAATTTCCTAATTGGTTTGCTAACCTTTTCTCTTGGCTGGGAGGATTTAAGACTTTCGTTATCTTAGTACTAATCCTTGTTGCTGTTGTCCTCTGCTTACCATGTTTAATCCCATGTTGTATGCGTTCCCTTCATAGTGCTATTGATAGTACAGTAGAGCGGAAGACCGCAACTAGAATAATGGCTTTATATAAAGCTAGCCCTAGTGGAACTAGTAAGAATCCTTTAATCAGGATGTGAATTTTCTGGAAAGTGATTTAATTCTCACACCTTATTAAGTAATAGGGTGAGATTAATCAAAGGGGGGAATGTGGCAGGTGCAGGCCTGTGACCCACGGTGTCTGACATAGGCAGGCCAGCATGGCTAGCTTGACCTGTAAATGAGGCCTGTGGAGAGGCATATAGGATTGCACATCCCCCAACATGCTGCTATTGTAAGAAAGAACTCAGTAGAAATATTAAATTAGCTTAGATAAGCAGAATTGCAGAATTAAGAAATGGAAAAATACAGAAAAGATGTGTTTTAAAGTTACTGATAAGAAAAAGTACATTTGCAGAGAAATATTGAGGAGTGCTGACAGATGAGTTACAGAACCTTGCTCTTCTGCACGCACAAATGGTCCCATAGCCTTGAAAGTGTGAAAGTAACAAGTTGATGAACTGACCATTGTAATTGGGACTAGAAGGGGGGCAGGCAGGTGTCATGCCCACAGAAGCCCACAGAAGGAACATAATTGGAGAAACTTATCAGTACCGGGACCAATAGAAAGGCTACGGGAGGTACGGGAGAGTACCGGGACCAATGAAATGTTTTTCTATACCTAGAATGGAACAGAAGTCTATAAAAGTTGTTGTAATGCTTGAAAACTTTGCTCAGCCATTTTGAAATTGCCTTGCTTGAGACTTGTGCACAAATAAATGATTTGGACCTTCTGAACAGACTCCTGGTATCATTGGTTTGTCTGCGCTCTGCTGCTACAGCAGGAGCTCATGCGTGCACATTCTCTATGTTCTTCAATATCCTCCCCCTTCATTATCAATGGAATCTGATGTTTATCATGAAGAAAGAAGCTCTAGACAGTCCTATTTGCACAGGCATGGTCATTGAGTGTATGAGACATTTTCTGGATCATAATTGTATCAATGCTGATTGTGATATTTCTACTTTTTTTTATTCAAATGTCCAAAACTGACAATCTAATGAGAAATACAATAGAAAAAGCAAAAACACAAATACAAAAAGGAACAATAATAAATTATATAGCCCCCCATAGCTTAGGAAGAAGAGAACTACTTGCATAGGTCTAAACATACGAAGAAAATAGGAAGTAAATATTTCCACAGAAAGAGCCCAAATGAGATATCCCCTTAATCCACAATAACCATTTAACAAACTTATAATATTTATTCTGATAAAGTTTGTTGCTCCTTATTACACAGAAATTCTTCAAGCTGTGAAGGCTTGGAAAAAACAATCCTGTTCCCCAGCCAACGTTATCAGGCATTTGCATGGGAACCTACAATAAAAGGAAGCACCAAGCAACAATACCCGAGCTTTCATCTGAAGAAAAGCTTTCCACTTTAGTTGTGTTGACTGAGCAACATCCGGGAACAGTTGTATTTTCTGCCCACAGAACACAGACTCCTTATTTTTAAAATAAAAGTTAGAAATCAAACTTTTATCTTGTTCGGAAACGAACTAGATCAAAAGGGTTGCTGTTTGAGTAATATCATCCTGGGAGGATTTCAGGAAAACAAAAAGACTGACACTATCTGCTTCCCCCACCAAATCTAACCCTCCCTCCATTTCATTAGGCACAATCCTGTTGCCAGAAAGACAGTGTAGTGTAGAGATGCCAAGGCCCTCGTAATGAGGGAGATTAAGCACCTCAGAGAAATATTTCTTTGAAAGGAATTTCAGGAGACAACAAACGAGTGAAAGGAAAATTCAAAACCTCAAATCCTTGAATCTAGCCACATTTTCAGCAATTCCAGTTTGAGTTGTACAATCAAACTGTCCTTAACAGCTATTATCCCAGGGGCATTTAGCCTCCCTATCTAAGGCTCCATTTATGAGCATAAATTCTCCTAGGTTATCATGCTCTTATCAAGTTCAGCCAGTCTGCCTACTGCTTTCTTAGCAAATAAACACAGCTGAGATAACAGTTCCCATTAATAAACTTTCAGGGCAAGACACAATTTTCCATGCATTTGGGCTGCAGCAATCCAAGGGAGCAATATAGTATAGGGGGTGAATTACTTTTGTCCACTAAAGAAGAGCGGGACCTAGGCGTAGTTGTGTCTGATGATCTTAAAGTAGCTAAACAGGTAGAAAAGGCGAAGGCAAAAGCTAGAAGGATGCTTAGGTGCATACAGAGAGGAATGGCTAGCAGAAAAAAGGAGGTGATAATGCCTCTGTATACGTCTTTGGTGCGACCTCATTTGGAGTATAGTGTGCAATTCTGGAGACCGCACCTTCAAAAGGATGTGAACAGGATGGAGTCGGTGCAGAGGGTGGCTACTAAAATGATTAGTGGTCTTCATTATAAAGCATATGAGGACAGACTGAAGGATCTTAATATGTACACCTTAGAGGAAAGGCGGGATAGAGGTGATATGATTGAGATGTTTAAATACCTCTGTGGCATAAATGTTCAGGGAGAGAGCCTCTTTCAATTGAAAGCAAGTTCTGCTACGAGGGACATGGGATGAGGGTGAAGGGAGATAGATTCAGGAGTGATATGCGGAAATATTTCTTTACGGAAAGAGTAGTGGATCCGTGGAATAGTCTCCCAGTGGAGGTGGTAGAGATGAGGACAGTAACTGAATTCAAAAAAGCATGGGACAAACACAGAGGATCTCTAAAGGTAAAAAGGGGACTGTTGTAGTTGTTATGGAAGGACAGACTAGATAGGCCATGTAGTCTTTTTCTGTCATCATATTTCTATGTTTCTATGTTTCTAAATATCCAGAAGAGAAATCTCTCCAGAGGAATCGGCTTCAGGTTGGATAAATATAGTCTCTTGGTGAAACTTCACCACCGAAGGTAAACAGAAAAAGCAGAAGCGGAAGAGAAAAGCCTCTGGGACTTGCTGTGATTCTACCAAGGATTTAACAGACCCTTCAACTGAGTCGTTGGTTGTGGTGGTGGAGATCTATCTCTAGAGGTCAGCGAGGGACCCAATTTAGGGGAAGATGACAAAAACCCCACCTGATCCCATATTAACTGAAGCCCCTGGTTGAATGTGCTTATCCATAGGGCCTTAGGGGAGGAAGCTGTCAAGTTTTTAGACTTGAGCTTCCATTTTACCAAATCCACTGTCCCGTTGTTTGGGCTCCAATCTACTGAAAATGCTCAGGTCCTCTACAGGTCTCGTAGGCAAGCTCCAAACTTACAGCTCCCAAGGGGCATGTCCCTTAGAGTATGTTTATTTATTTAAAGTCTCTTCTATACCGCACTATTCAATATCGGTGCGGTTTACATACAACAGTATCTTATGCAGTGCAGACAGGGCTGCTCTGTATTTACAAAGAACAGGTACTATAACTTGGACAATGCTGGGGTAACTATATACAGAGTATATATAAATCTTTACAGTATATATAAATGTTCCTTTAGGCATGCACCTATAGCCGTGCACCCGCTGCCACACACCACGACAGCCTTTAATTTTTATAGGCATTGAACAGGCACTTGCTGATGACACGCTCTGCACTCACCCACTATGGAGCACTCCGGATCTCAACAAAGCAGCACAGGTGTTAGCAGCAGGTAGGGTCTGATGTCCACTCTTCTCGCAATCACAGTATTTCTACTGCTTTAATTTTATCTTTGGTTAGTCTTTCATGTTTGTTTTATATTTTTTCAGTTATCTTTTATGTTGCATGTTAACTGCTTAAAAATAGCAAGTTAGTAGTACTGACTTTATATTAGGGAAAGTGTTCATACTTCTGTCAAGTCTATTGAAGGTTCAGATGCCTCTAATAGGAGAGCATGGGGTTATTCAGAAGGGTGGTCTTAGAGAGGTTTGTGAAGAGGAGGCAGCTTGTGTGGTTAAGCAGTTACAAATTACAAGTTGCTCCCTTGATGCTTGTGGGCTTGGATTGCTGTAAAGTGCATTGGAAGTGCTGTTGAAACAAGCATTGGTATGTTCTTTGTTCAAAAGGTCAGGTTAGATCAGATTTAGTTATCTAATTTCCATCCTGTAACCAACTTGTCCACCCTGAGTAAATTCTAGAAAACTTGTGTCAGCCCAATTGGGGGATTTTTGAAAAAGGTTGTTTATTTGGATTCTGATCAATATGGGTACCAATGTGGGCAAAATACTGAGGGCCCGATAGTCGAAAAAATGTTGAGCTCCTAAATTTAGGCCCCTAAGATTTTTAGTTGAAAATTGATCCTAATTTAGGAGCTTAAAATGTATGCTCCTAAATGGAGTGAAGTAGCTTTGTGGCTAGGGCAACAGCCTGGGACCAGAAAGACCATGGTTTGAATCCCACTGGTACTCCTTGTGGCCCTGGGCAAATCATTGAACCCTCTACTGCCTCAGATACAAACTTAGATTGTAAGCCCTCTGGCAACAGGGAAATGCCTACTATACCTGAATGTAGCTTACCTTGAACTACTACTGGAAAAGCATTTGCCTAGATTTATGAGCCTAGTGCTGAAAATCAGTGCTAAGCTCCTAACTTCTTTTCCCCATCCTAAATCCATTCTCGTTGCCATCCACTTTTTATGTTCCTAAATTTAATTAGTGAAATTTTAAGAAAATATTTAGCCACTTAGCCCCATTAAACGATCAGAGGCTCATTTATAAGCAGAACTCTCAAAGTTAGGAGCATAAATCCTTCAAATACTGGGTCCTGAGACTTTATTTGTCTTGGTGATTGATAAGATGCACCACTCACTCAATAGGTGATGTCCTTCTGGTTTCCTTTGATGTTTCTGCAGCCTTCAACACAGTAGACCATGATGTTTTGCTGGAATGACTGGCTGGACTGGTATTTGACTATTCCATTCATTCTTGTTTGAACAACAGGTTCAAGTAGTGTCAGGATCCACAGCGTCCTCCTGGAAAGTTCCTCGGTCTGGTGTTCCCCACAAGAGTCTGCATTGTTGGCTACTTTATTTAATATCTATTTTCAACTCCTAGCTGCTGAGTTGAGATTCTCGGGCGTTCAGTTCAGCATTTATGCAAGTGATTTGCAGCTTTTATCCCTGGTGAGACATCTGCTGATATTTTCAGTAAGCCTTACTGAATGCATAAAATGTGTTTGTCATTAGATGACTGCGAACTGGCTGGTCCTCAGTATTAGGAAAGCCCGTGGGTAAGTTGTTCACCTCTACCTATGGATCAGAGGGTTATCCAGTATTGGGCTGCTAAGTCTCTTGCTTCCACTGTGATTTGGAATCTTGGGATAAAATTAGATTCACAGCTGTCGTTCATGCCCAAATTAGATCTGTGGTTTCAATGGCATTTTGTAAGCTGCGTCTTATTTGTCGGGTCAGCATTTTTTGTTGTTGTTATATTTTCGGCCAGTGCTTGTTATTTATTTTCTTGGTTATTTAGAGGCATGTTTACTAAACGCTGTGACAGCAACATGTGTGTGGGCCATGTTTACTAGCATGGGGTTTCAGGCTAACTACAGGGGTCTTGTCCCACACAGTCATTGCTCCGACACATGCTACTAGGATAGCATGGAGTTTTTGGCATGAGGCATAATGCTAGTTTTTAGCACAGTGCCGAAAGCCCATGCTATCCTGGCATTACGTTAGTAAATCTGCCCCTTAGTTTAGAATTGTATTGACTACTTTATTTGGGCTTGCCTGCTTATTTGATCCATGTGCTTCAATTGATACAGAGCTCCGTGGTGTGTCTGTTGATAAGGTGTAAAATAAATAAATAAAATAAAATTTTAAAAATGAAGGCAGGACATGTGATAATACTGCTGTCATGAAGACATGTGCGTTGTGTTGGAGAATTTAACAATCTGCAAAGAGAGGGATTTGAGGCCGTATGTATTTGAAGGTGGATCTTAGAAGGAATAAAGCATAGTTACTCACCTGTAACAGGTGATCTCCGGAAACAGCAGGAATTTAGTCTTCACATATGGGTATCGTCGGTACCGACGGAGCCTGCGTAGGAACGCTTCCCAGCGTCCAATTAGAAAGCTTTTGGAAGCATCCACAACGCCTGCGTGCTGCCTTCCCGCCTTTCCCAACTGCCTCTCTCAAGTTGAGTTTTAAAGCTGAGACAAGGAGAGAGAGAGGGAAAGAAAAGAAAAGAGAGATACAACTCCTCGGAGAGGTGGGTGGGTTGTGAAGACTAAATTCCTGCTATTCCCGGAGATCACCTGTTACAGGTGAGTAACTATGCTATCTCCAGGAACAAGCAGGAATGTAGTCTTCACATATGGGGACTCCCTAGCTACAGATGCCAGGGAGAGACCCCAGAAGTTGTGTGCACCTATGAAAGGGCTCCAATTCCCCCCATGGATCTCTGGTATCCTACCGGGAATGGTGGGTAGGAGTTGATTAAGTATGGAATAGGTGTTGTAGAACAGCCTGACCAAACAAGGCATCTCAGTGGGAGTCCTTGTCTAAGCAGTAATGGGCTGTGAAGGTATGAATCGAGGCCCAAGTAGCTGCTCGACAGATGTCGTCAATAGACACAGAGTGTAGATGAGCCATTGAGGCTGCCATGGCTCTCACATTGTGAGCTGTGACATGGCCTTCGAGAGAAAGGTTCTTACTCTGATAGGTAAAAAAAAATACACTGTGCAATCCAATTGGACAATGTTCTCTTGGAGACCGGAAGTCACAAATGAGAAGGATCAAAAGCAACAAAGAGTTGAGAGGACTTTCTATGTTGCTGTGTCCTTTGTAAGTAAAAAGCAAGTGCTCTTTTACAGTCCAAAGTATGAAGAACCTTTCTGCATTTGAAGCATGAGGCCTTGGAAAAAATACAGGCAGGTAAACTGCTTAGTTTAAATGAAAAGGTGAGACCACCTTTGGCATAAAGTGTGGATGAGTCCTAAGGACTACCTTATCATGATGGAACCTCGTATAAGGAGGATAAGCAATTAATGCTTGAAATTCACTGATGCAACGTGCTGATGTGATTGCAATGAGAAAGATAACTTTCCAGGAAAGGAATTTCAAGGAGGTAGTAGCTAAAGGTTCAAAAGGTGGCTTCATGAGCTGCCCAAGAACTAGATTCAGGTCCCATGCCACTGGTGGTGGCCTAATGGGAGGCTTAGTTAGAAGAAGGCCCCTCATAAATCTCGCTATGAGAGGATGAGAGGAAATAGGCAGCTCATTTAAGGCTTTAAAGAAGCTGAAATAGCACTTAAATGGACTCTTACTGAGTTAGTCTTAAGTCCTGCATTAGATAAATGAAGGAGATACTCCAGTAATGATTCCAGAGGTATTGCAAGGGGGTCCAGACCCTTCTGCGAACACCATATGGAAAACCTTTTCCACTTGAAAGCATAAGAACATCTTGTGGAAGGTTTCCTGGAAGCATAAAGGACATCCTTTACTTGTTGAGAAAGGTTAAGACCATGAAGGTCTAGGCTCTCAGCAACCAGGCCCTGAGATGCAGAGAGTGGGGATTGGGATGCCACAACATCCCGTCCTCCTGAGACAGGAGATCTGGAGCAGATCCGAGATCCAGAGATGGAGCTTGAGAGAGATGTAGGAGCAGAGGGTACCACACCTGCAGTGGCCAATGTGGAGCTAGGAGAATCATATGGCCTCTGTCTCTCTGAAGCTTGAATAGGGCTTTGGGAATTAAGGGAATGGGCGGAAAGGCATATAGGAAGTCCTGACCCCAATGGAGGAGGAAAGCATCCCTGGCCTGAGAACCCTGACCCGGAATTCTAGAACAGAACCGGGGAAGTTTGGCATTCAGTGGACTTGCAAAGAGGTCTATGTCCGGGGTTCCCCAAAATTGAAAAATATTTGCTACCTGGTCTGCATGGAGAGACGATTCGTGTGGGAGCAGAACTCAACTGAGTCTGTCTGCCCAAGAGTTTTAAATGCCTGGCAGATACACCGCAAGGAGATGAATCTGATGCTCTCTGGCGAGGGCCCATAGTCACAAAGCTTCGTTGCAAAGCGACAGAGAGCCTGTTCCTCCCTGCTTGTTCAGATAGAACATAGCTACTTGATTGTCCTTCTGAATTAGGACTGTCTTGTAGCTTAGCTGGGTGTGGAACACTCGAAGAGCAAGGAAGAATGCTCTGAGTTCTAGGAGATTGATATGTAAGTGGGTCTCCTGTGGAGTCCAGGTGCCTTGGGTAGAGAGATCTTGCAGGTGAGCTCCCCAACCCACCTGTGAGGCATCTGTTGTTAGAGTGACCTGGGGTAGGGGCTGCTGGAAAGGGGACCCCACCAACAGGTTTTGGGTTGACTGCCACCATTGTAGGGACAAAATAAGGCGACTCGTGTTTGCTATTTTGTCTGACAGGCAGCCTGATGACTGAGTCCACTGAGTGGATAGAGTCCATTGGGCTGCTCTCATATAGAGGCGAGCATAAGGAATGAAATGCACGGTAGATGCCATGTGGTCTAGTAATTGTAACATTTCCCGAGCAGTGAAATGAGTTTTTAACACTGCTTGGGAGGCTAACTGCACAATGCGAAGGCAGCGGGGCTGTGGAAGATAGGCTCTTGCTTTTCTGGTATCCAGCAAAGCTCCTATAAACTCTAGGGACTGAGTGGGAGTTAGGCTGGATTTTGAGATGTTTATGACCAGGCCCAAATACTGAAGGATACGCATTGTGCAAGATAGAGAAATCCTGGACTCTGACTGATGGGGCTCGAACGAGCCAGTAGTCTAAGTAGGGGAAGACGAATATTCCTAGAGTGCGAAGAAATGCTGCTACCACAGCCATGCATTTCATAAACACCCTTGATGCTGAGGCCAGGCCAAAAGGAAGCACCCTGTATTGGTAGTGCTTCCCTTGAAACAGAAAGCGAAGGAACTTTCGGTGAGTTGGATGGAGGAGAACATGAGTGTACGCATCCTTGAGATCTAGAGAACAAAGCCAATCCTGACTCTGAAGGTATGGCAGCAGAGTTCCCAGAGAAATCATCTTGAATTTCTCTTTGAACAGGAATTTGTTCAATTCTCTGAGGTCCAAAATGGGTCTGTGTCCCCCTGTCTTCTTTGGAATAAGGAAATAAGAGGAGTAAACCCTGTACCCTGTTGGGAAATGGGTACGTCTTCTATTACCCCCTGGGCAAGAAGTAAACTGACCTCTTGACCCAACTGAGTGTTGAGTGAAGTCTGAGAATTGAACTGTCTTACCACGGTAGGAGGGGGCAGGTTGAAGAAATGAAGCGTGTACCCCTCTCTTACAATGGAAAGAGTCCATTTTTCTGCTGTTATCTGCCCCCATATGGGGGCAAAATAACACAACCTTCCTGGATGGTGTAAGGCTCTGGCCCATTGAGGGCCAGGAAGGCCAAGTTCTCTAGGTGGGAGTCAAAGCCTCTGTGGAGGCTGAGTCTGCTGGGCCGGTTGAGGCTTAGCAGCCTTTGTTTTCCTTTGCTTTGGGGTCTGCTGTCCCTTTCGGGCAGACTGACCTGCAGAATGCACCTGCTGGGTATAGGAGGGGTAAAACCTCTTCTTTTTAGAGAAGAATGGTTTCTTGTAGGATTTTCTCCTTGCAGGATCAGCTGTAGCCTTGGATAGTCTATCCAAAGTGATGTTATCAGCATCTAGCTCATTAGCTTTCTCTTGCCAATTTTTGCCAAAGAGGTTTTCACCTGTGCAAGGGATATTCCCCAGTTTGTCCTGTACCCAGAGTTCTAAGTCAGATGCCTGGAGCCAGGCAATCCTACGAGCACCTATGGCAATAGCAAAGGTTCTGCTTATGCACTCAAAGCAGTCAAAAGCTGCACGATTAACAAACTTGGAAACATCCTGGGCATGTTTGACAAGTGTAAGATAATCCTGCCTCTTATCATCAGGAAGGAGAGGGCTCATAAGCTCTAGATCTCCTGTAACCTCCTTAAGGAATATTCCCATGTATAAGATGTAGGAACTAATCCTGGCAGAAAGCATAGAGGCCTGGAAGGTTCGACGCCCAAAGGCATCAAGAGTCCTACATTCACGTCCTGGAGGATTAGATGCATGTCTTTTTGCACTCTTGATCCTTCTCAAAGCTGACTCCACCACTATGGAGTGGTGTGGTAACTGAGTTATTTGAAATCCAGGACAAGGAGGTACTCGATACATGGTATCCAGCCTACGGGAATGAGGAGAGGTGGTAAGAGGTGTCTCCCACATTCTTAACATGAGATCATGCAAGATCTCATGAATAGGCAAAGTAGCTGCCTCCTTAGCTTTAGGATATTATAAAATCTCCAACTCCTTTGCTCTGGGCTCTGTTTCAGAAGCCACTGTAATGGAAAGACCTCTAGCCACCTCCCGGATGAAATCCTGAAAGGATATATCCTCTGGAGGAGACATCCTATGTTTAGGAGAGGAAGGCTCCTCAGAGAGAAGTACTCCGGTACCAACAGAGCTGTCAGAATCCTCAGACTCATCGAAGGATTCAAAATATCTCCTGTCCGGGTGCTCTTACAAAGCACGATACCGGTACCGATCAAAATCGGTACCGGAGCGGTCCGGTACCAGTCTGTCGATACCGGAGGAGATAGCATGACTCGGTGTCGGTAACACAGTCGCCGAAGTCGATGCTGTCGCTACCGGTACCGATATCGGTGCCAGAACCGGTGTCGATACTGGTTGAACTGTCTGAAGGGGTCCCAAAGGCACCGAAGCCGCAAGGAGAGCCTCCAGACTGTGTTCAATAGTCAAAAGCCTCTGGTCTATTGACGCTGCCGATGCCTGGGTATCGGTACCAGACAAAGCGGCCGGTACCCCAGAACATGGCACCAGTAGTTCTGCCGAGATCGAGGCCTCAAGAACATCCTGGAGCCCCGATAGTGCTTTGGAAGCCAAAGCCTCCCGCCGGGGCAATTTTGCCGGTACAAGTCCCTCAAGGGCAACGCCAGAGGCATCTCGATGCTTGGAAGGACATCTACCCTTTGAGGACCAGCCAGATTTATGTGTTTGGTTACCTGAGATCCATGGAAGGAAGATGAAGCCCTGGAAGACGTCGATGCCACGGATGCTGCATCGGAGGGAAAAAGGGTGCTAAGCTTAGCAGCTCGGTTTTGCCGACCCCTCTTCGACATCATCCCACAGGCAACACACTCTAAGATGGAGTGGTTAGGACCTAAACATTTGAGGCACCACTCGTGAGTGTCGGTGACGGAGATGGTACCACCACACTTGGAACACTTTTTAAAACCCGAAGTGGGTTTTTCCATGTTGAGGAAAATTTGGGCCTGGTGCCCAAAATGGCACATGGCACCTGAGAGAAAAAAGGCTGGAAAATCCAGATAAAGAAAGAGCAATTTTTTTTTTTAAAGAAAGAACTGGCGGTACCGGTATAGCGTCGAGGAAGGCAGACGCTACCACAAAAGAAAAATGAAAAATACAGGATAATTTCTGCGGTGACAGGAAAACGACCTGCTGGCTTCGCAGAAAACGAAGAACTAGAGAGAGGCAGTTGGGAAAGGCGGAAGGCAGCACGCTGGTGCTGTGGGATGCTCCCAAAAGCTTTCTAATTGGACACTGGGGAGCGTTCCCGCGCAGGCTCCATCGGTACCGATGATACCCATATGTGAAGACTACATTCCTGCTTGTTCCTGGAGATAGAGGTATATGCCCCTCCCCATGTGTCTGGCTAGTGTGCTTTAAAAAATTTAGTGTGCACTAAATTGATTTAATGCACATCAATCAACTTAGAGTGCCTTAATTCATTGATTAGTCAATTTAATGCACACTAAAATTTCTCTGTTAAAACCAATGTGTGAAACTAACTGAAAAAGACACCCAAAAATTGGGAAAAATTCATTTAAAAAAAAGGAAAGCTAACCAAATTTGTCTTGCGCATGCACATCACTAACACACCGTTACACTTACGAAAAGATTATATTGTTGAAACTCATCTCCCTATTCTCTGGTTTATGGTTTGTTAAAATTTGCTCTATCACCCTTCAGGGGCATCAGAGCAGTTTACATACAAACAAATAAATGGAATGGCAGAAAGGAACTCCATTAAAACATTTCTTAGTAAAGATGACACATGCATATAACAGAGAAGGAAGGGGCAAGCAGACTAACCCAGATTACTATGCAACGCTGCTATATGCTTTTTGGAAAAGATATGTTTTTAGAGCAGTCTTGAATTTCTGATATGAGAGTTCCTGGCAGAGATCTGGGAAGATCATTCCAGAGGTTAGAGGCATGGAAATAGAATGTGGCTTGCTTTGGGGTTTCGTATTTTGCGCCACAGACAGGAGGAAGAAAGATGCGATTCGCATGAATGGAGCGGAGAACACATTGTGGGGTATGAAGATTAACTCATGAGAAGAGGTAAAAAGGGATAATGTTATACCAGGTTTTATGAATAAGAGTAAGAATTTTGTATTGAAAATGGAAATTTACAGAAAGCCAATGAAAATGTATTAGAAAAGGTATAATATGGTCAACTGTGGAAGCATGAGCAAGAATCCTAACAATGGTGGTTTGAACAGTTTGCAACCTTTTGAGATCATAATCCGTAAGATCAGCATAGATAATGTTGCAATAGTCTAATGACTAGACTGAGGATCAGAGTAAAGTGAGAAAGGGGCAAATAGCTTGAATGTAGGGCATAAAATGTACTTTTGACTACAGAACTAATTTGATCGTGAAAGGAAAGTTCAGAATCCGGTATAAAACCTAGATATTCAAAGTAAGGGGAAAGAGTAAGGTGCACATTATCTAATATCAGAGCAACATTTGGAATGTTGGGATTTCCTGTAAGCCAGGTAGCAGATGGTTTCTGAATGCCAAGTTTGAGCAAACTGGTTCTTAACCAGGAAGCCATCTTAGAAAGGCAATTGTTCATAGGAGCTAAATTAGGTAAACTGGGATGTGTGTGGAGAATAAGAAGGATGTCAGCATAGTAATATGCCATAAATCCAGAATCTTGAATGATGGTTGTTAATGGGGCAAGGAAACAAACAACAATAGTAGGCAACCTAAGGGATGATTTACATTAGAAGGAACACTACAGGCTGCAAGATGATATTGTGGATCTCCCAGGCATGATTACATAACAAGGTTACCCCCAGCTCCCTTTAGGAGATACTATTGGGAGTTTTGCAACTGGCCAAACTAAGTTACTGACCCCTCCTGACTGAAATATAGAAAATGTGGAGGAGGCCTGATCAAGTTTTTCTGATAACGGATGATGATATTCTGCATGACTATCAGGACATACACAGAGTAAGTTTACTGTACGGTGCTTAGGCAGGGAAGGGACAAAGACGCATTGCTACACATATGTTATAAGAACAAATGTGCCCATATGCCTTTGCAAAATAGCCTACCTGAAAGCTGCAGCACAAAGTTACATCTGCTCCAACGCAGGAATAACTTTGCACATGTATGCACTAGTAAGAACTGATGCATGTGTGTGCATTTTATTTTTGTGTGATTACGCCAGGGCACTTTTATAAGTGCTTGAGCATGAGAGACACTATTCTACATACTCAAGTCACTTAGAAACTTATAAGCTGTCTACTTCCGGTCACACCTTGCCAAGAAAACCCAGGAGCTGCTGGGTCACCAGGAGTCAGCACGAACTCAATGGCATATATTGATTGAAAATTTCCCTGGCATTTGCCAAAGCCCTTGCTTGAGTGTGTAAAATGCTGTTTTACAAGCTCAAGTCACTTAGAAACTTGGCAAAGTGTGACTGGAAATAAAATGCCAGGCCTTTCTTGGTTACCAGGCCACTGCACTAACCACTAGGCTATCACACACACACACACACGCAGGCACATATATGCACAAAGCTACTCCAGTCTCAGTTCTAGGGAGACAATGTCGTAAAAGGTACATAGCCACACATTTCATTTTTATAAAATAGGCACATTAAAGGCACATACAGTAGGGTGCATACAAAGTCTGGGCGCCTGGTTAGAAAATTACCCTCTCCTGTTAAAAGATAAGGACCTGGGTTTGCAATATAAAGGTCAGGGGTGAACATCTGAAAAGAAACCTAAGAGATACTTCATACAAACAGCAGTTAATATTTCAGAACCACTATTTTGAAGTAAGTTGCCTAAATACATGAGAAACCATTTTTAAAGGGCACCTAGACGTTCAGCATTGTGCTGCACGCATAGGTGCCGGTTGTTGCCTGCACTGTACTGCTACCCATTACTGGGCATACAACTGCTACCCACTATTGCATAGAACTGTTATCCACTGCCTTTCATTGCTTGCTACCCATTGTTTTATTTTGCTTTGCTTAGTACTACTACCCATTGTTTGCAGAGTGTTGCTACCCATTGTCTGCATACTGTTGCCACCCACTGTTGCATAGAACTGCCACCCACTGTTGCATAGAACTGTTATCCATTGCTTACAGAGTGTTGCTACCCATTGTCTGCATGAAATGCTACCTATTGTTTGCTACCCATTGACTGCATAAAACTTGCTATTGTTTGCTACCCATTGACTGCGTAGAACTTGCTACCCATTGCTTGCTCAGACCTTGCTGCCCACTACCATGGCCCCACATCTCATTGTCCTTCTCTTCCTCATCCTCCCCAACTGCCTCCCCTCCTACAAGCACCCTCCCTCCTCTTCCCCCTACCTTCCTCACTTCTCCCTCCATTCTGCCCTCTAGCCTAGCATCTGCTCTTGAGCTTCTTCACACCATCCCCCGCATTCAACCAGCCCCCCCTCTCTTTAAGGCAACCCCACCCTCGCTACCGCCGTAATATCTCCACTTTACCTCGCTCTCTAATACTCATTCTCCTTCTCTCATCAGGTAATATCAACCCCAACCCTGGCAACCCCCCCCCCCATTTCTTTCTCACACTAAAAAATGTTCCTCACGTACCCTATCTAATCTCATCCACATCCCACTCCTCCATCCTTCCGCCCTCCCTCATTCATCCCACAATCACTCATCCATAGATATCAACCCCAACCCTACCCCCAAAAATAATCCCTCACATAACCTACCCGATACCATCATCTTACCCCTCAATTCCCCTCCCTCATGTCCCTCTTGGAGAGCACACACACCCAGACATACCCACCCACACCCTGCTCCCTCTAAATCTCGGTATTACCCTAGAAATAGACCCCCACGCTACTCCAATAAGAAATCTACATATAATTTATCTAACCTTATCCATATCCCTCTCCTCCCCCCCCCCCCCCACTCTCCCGTTTTCATGTGCTCTCTGGAACGCATGCTCAGTCACTAAAAAAAAAAACCCTTTTATTCACGATCTTTTTATCTCTAATGCCCTACACCTTCTTGCCTTGACCAAGATCTGGCTCCCCCGGACGACACCGCATCCATTGCCTCTCTCTGCTATGGGGGCTACCAGTTCTCCCATACACCTCGATCTACTGGTCACGGTGGTGGCGTTGGCCTCCTACTCTCTCCCTCCTGCCAATTCCAACCCCTCCTGCCACCCCAATCACATTCCCCCTCTCCTTCAAAGTCCACTCCATTCGCCTCCTCACACCACTTCCCCTCCGAGTAGCTGTTATTTATCGCCCACCCGACAAATCCAAATCAACCTTCCTTACCGACTTCGACTCCTGGCTTTCTGCCTTTATGGATCCCTCCTCCCCACTCTTATTCTTGGCGATTTCAAAATTCACATCGACAACCCCTCCGACCCCCATGCCTCAAAGTTCCTCGCTCTTACCTCCTCGTTCGACCTCAAACTTTGTTCCACGGCCTCCACAGATCTACACGGCCACTGCCTTGACCTAATACTCTACACTCCAGATCCTCTCCCTCAAACTTCCACAAATCAATCCTTCCCTCATCTGACCATCACCTCTTAACATTTACTCTTCAGCTTCCACCATCCCAACCTCGTCCTGTCTCCTCCAACCTATTCAGAAACCTTCATAATATTGATCCCGTGATTCTCTCTTCCACCCTTTCTCCATCTCTCTCCATCATTTTATCCTCCGAGTCCGTCGATGAGGCATTATCTTCATACAATGCTACACTATCCTCAGCCCTTGACACTCTTGCCCCTCCCACCCCACGTCCTGTCAAACGATCTGCTCCCTAACCCTGGCTTTCACACACAATCTGTTACCTACGCATCTGCGCCCGTTCTGCCGAGCGAGCTTGGTCCAAATCCCGCTCCCCGGAAGACCTTCTACACTTCAAAATCATGCTTGGCTCCTTCCAGTCAGCCTTGGCACTTGCCAAACAAGATTACTACATCCAGCTAACCAACCTCCTTGGCCTCTGATCCTCGCCGTCTCTTTAATACCCTCAATTCTCTTCTCAAGGTCCCCCTGCCCCCGATCCCCCCTCCCTTTCTGCCCAAACCCTAGCCAACTACTTCCACGACAAAATCCACAAGATTACCCTCCAATTCCCTACCCCCTCATCTACCTCCCCTCCTCCCCAATTCTCCTCCCCCATCCATACTCCCCCTGCCACCCTCTCCTCCTTCCCCCGATCTCTGGAGAAGAAACCGCACTCCTCCTTTCCTCCTCCAAACCCACCACCTGTTCATCAGACCCTATCCCCACCCATCTCCTATGTTCCATCTCACTCACCATTGTCCCCTCCATCACTCATATCCTCAACCTTTCACTCTCCACTGCAACTGTCCCCGCTGACTTCAAACATGCTGTTGTCACACCCCTCCTCAAGAAACCCTCACTTGATCCCACATGCCCTTCTATCGACCCATCTCCCTCCTTCCCTTCATATCCAAACTATTAGAATGAGCAGTCCATCGTCGCTGCCTCAACTTCCTCACCTCCCAGGCCTTCCTGGACCCACTACAATCCGGCTTCCGTCCCCTACACTCCACTGAAACGGCACGTGCAAAAGTCACCAATGACCTGTTCCTGGCTAAATCTAAGGGCCTCTATTCTATCCTTATCCTTCTTGACTGTTCTGCTGCCTTTGACATCGCTGACCACAACCTTCTCCTCACCACCCTCTCCTTGCTTGGCTTTAAGGACTCCGTACTATCCTGGTTCTCCTCCTACCTCTCCCATCGCTCATTCAGTGTATGCTCTGGTGGCTTCTCCTCCTCCCCTACCCCGCTCCATGTAGGTGTACCCCAGGGATATGTCTTGGGCCCCCTCCTCTTCTCTCTCTATACCCAAGGCGCTTATCTCCTCCCATGGCTTTCAGTACCATCTCTATGCGGATGACTCCCAGATCTTCCTCTCTACACCTGATATTTCTCCAGCAACCCAGTCCAAGATCTCTGCCTGTCTCTCAGACATCACTGCCTGGATGTCTCATCGCCTATTGAAACTGAACATGGCCAAGACTGAATTCCTTGTCTTTCCACCCAACTCCTACCCCCCACTTCCCCCTCTCTCAGTCCATGTGGATGGATCTATCCTTCCTGTTCCCTCTGCCTGCAATCTAGGGGTTATCTTTGACACCTCTCTCTCCTTCTCCGCTCATATCCAGCTTGTAGCTAAGACCTGCCGCTTCTTTCTCTACACACCACATCACACAAAAAACCAAACCTAAATCATGCGACCCCCACATTAAACATTTTTTTGTCGGAGCTAGACCGTAGGAAGGTCGAAATGGAAAACGACCTTCTCCAAGCGGGCAGCTACTTTTTCTCAAAAAAGGTTCTTCACCAAAATTCTCATATTTCTCAAAATCAATATAAAATTAAACTTATCTCACTTCCTTCAGACGCTGGTCGTCATTGCTCTGTCTATCCAATCATAGCTGGGATTCCCCGTCATGTGGGGTTTTCTCTGCTGTTGTATTGGTGGGTTCTTCCTTTAAAAAACGGTGATCGGCCATTATGAAATAAGACCACAGCTGCTTTGACGGCGTTTTTGTGTTTGACTGCTGTATATGCTATTCTGGGATTTTGCACTTGATACAGGGCACAGGAGCCCGAAACGTGCGCGTCGTGCATTTGGACTTTATATACCAGCGTCTGAAGGAACTGAGATAAGTTTAATTTTATATTGATTTTGAGAAATATGAGTAGTAGTAGGTTTTGCCAGCATTATATATAGAGTGGGATTTAAATATCCCGTTCTATGCATAATACAGTGTGTTTGGCGGGCAGGGTAAGGTCTGAGTTATTCCAGGGGCAGAGTCGTCAGAATGCATAGTTTAGACATCTAGACACCAATTTTCATCATCTATACATTTAAAGGCACATTTTACAAAGGATGTCCAAATGCAATCTGGGACGTCAAGGCCAGAACATCTTTAAAAAAAAAAAAAAAAAAAGCAGGCACATGCAAGTTCAGGCATGATTTAAACAAACGTGAACGTGCCTGATACGGACATCTATGGAGACATCTACATAGATGTTCCCAGAATACTATATCAGGACAAGGATGTCTAATAGCATAATGGTTAGTGTAATGGGTTAGGAGCAGGGTAGCTAGAATTCAAATCCCAGTGTTAGCCTTTGTGCTCTTAGGCAAGTCACTTAACTCTCCATCTTCTCTACACTCTATGGATGTTTTAAAGCCCAAAGAAGCACTTTCCTGATGCCTATTCGTGCCTGGAGCAAGTCTAAATGTGGATATGCCTGCAAATGTTTCTGAAATCAAATGGGGATGTCTAAATCCATTGTACCTTCTCAGACACCCTTTCGCCTCACCCCGCCTACTTGGACATCCCCACACTGGTGACATCTTTAAAAGCCATGTTTAAAACTTCTCCAGAGAGGTCTCCGTGATTTGCACATGCATGTCTTCATACATCCAAATAAGGCCTGATTCTATATAGGGTGCACAGAGAGACATGTGCTTGAATCATACATAAGTCCCTATTCTGAAAGGCTTAACATTTGTGAATAAGTGCCCAAGCATGTTTCAAGTACATATATCTCTGCACACCCTATACAGAATCAGTCCTTATGCACTCACTTTGCCACAAAACCAGGTGCCTATATTCAGTAACGCTATGAAAACACATAGTGCTACTGAATATCATAAATTGAAATGTATAAACAAGGCACTTAATTTTATGCTGAAAACCTCCTGGTGAAAACTGAGGCCATGGTTAGTTGGTTATTGCAAAGTCAGTATGCTATATTAAAACCAGTATCAAGTCCCTACTAACAAATGGTATTACAGAATGCTAGTATGAAGCTCTTAATAAGGAAAATGATGGCCTATAAGCCTCCATCCATCTAAAACCGGCAACTGTGTGTTCATAGACCAAAGAGTACATACTGATCTTGATAAATCACTGTCACTGCCTTCCTCAAATTGTACTCTATGTACTGCAGCCAGTATCTTCAACATACTGAAATTTACTATCTTGTAAATATATATATGACATAATATAATAAAATATGACCTTGAGAATATACCACTGGAATTTAAAGACTGCCTGCAAAATCGATTTGCTGCTTTAGTTACAAATGACAGAGCTCCGGAAGAGTTATGGAATGACATCAAGAAGGTTGTGTTGGAAGAAAGTGAGAAGTCTCTACAAAAGGTAAAAAAGCAAAAACGGCCAAAATGGATGATGGAAGAAACTCTGAAAATTGGCCAGAAATGCAGAGAAGCTAAAGCCAGAGGACAAAGAAAGACAATCAAAGAACTCAACAGAGATTTCCAATGTGCAGCAAGACAGAACAAGGAAAAGTACTACAATGACACATGCAAGGAAATAGAAGCAGAAACTATTAGAGGAAGAACAAGATCAACTTTCCTAAAGCTACAAGAGTTAAAGAAAAAAATCCAGCCTAGAATTGGAATGTTACAAGATGCTCAAGGTTATATGTTGAATGATGCTGAAAATATCAAGAAAAGATGGGAAAAATATACAGTTTTTATATGATAAAGATCAAGTGGACCAACAGCCATTTCAACCTATACCTTATGATCCAGAACCATTGGTGATGAAAGAAGTTGAAGCAGCACTGAAAGCCTTATCAAAGAACAAAGCACCAGGCATTGATGGCATTCCTATAGAAGTATTACAGCAATCTGATGCAGCTGTTACCATACTTACAAGGCTCTGCCAAGAAATTTGGAAGACAGCATCATGGCCAACTGACTGGAAAAGATCTGTTTTTATACCAATACTAAAGAAAGGTGATCCAACTGACTGTGGAAATTATCGCACGATCGCTCTGATCCCACATGCCAGCAAGATTCTACTGAAGATAATACAACAGAGGCTACAACCATACCTGGAACAAGAACTACCTGAAGTGCAAGCAGGGTTCAGGAAAGGGCGAGGAATGCGAGACATTGAGGATGTGAGATGGATCCTTGAAAAGACTAAAGAATACCAAAAAGATATCTATTTGGGCTTTATCGGCCATAGCAAGGCTTTTGACTATGTAAACCATGAGAAACTCTGGACCACATTAAGAAGCATGGGTATACCAGAACACCTGGTCGTTCTCTTGCACAATTCTGTACATTGATCAAGAAGCAACAGTTCAAACAGAACAAGGAGAAACAGAATGGTTTAAAATAAGCAAAGGTGTAAGACAAGGCTTCATACTTTCCCCCTACCTGTTTAATTTATATGCAGAACAAATCATCAGAGAAGCAGGATTGCATGAAGACAACAGATGTGTGAAGATTGGTGGAAGACTCATCAACAAACTTCACTATGCTGGCTGAAACTTCAAATTACTGGCTGAAAGTGAAATGCAATGCAATGTGTGCCTTCAAGTCAGTCCTGACTCATGGCAACCCAGAAGATCCTGGGTTTTCTTAGCAGTGTCACCAGAAGTAGATTGCCAGGCCTTTCTTCCAAGGCAGTGGAGGGTTAAGTGACTTGCCCAAGGCCACAAGGAGTGCTAGTGAGAATCAAACCCTGGTTGATTGGTTACCAAGCCAGTGTTCTAACCACTAAGCTACTCCTCCACTCCAGGCTGAAAGTGAAGATGATCTGAAACATTTGCTTCTCACTATCAAGGAACATAGTCTCAAAATAGGCCTGCACCTTAATGTAAAGAAGGCAAAGATCCCGACAACTGGCAAAATCAACAGGTTCATCGTTGAGGGAGAAGAAATTGAAATCATGGGCTACTTTAACCTACTTGGATCAACTATCAATAAAGAAGCAACAAACAGTCAAGAAATCTGATGACGCATTGCTCTTGGTAGAATGGCTATAAAAGACCTAGACAAGATTCTCAAGAGCAGCGATGTCTCTCTCCATACAAAGATTCGACTTGTTCAAGCCATGGTATTTTCAATAAAATCATATGGATGTGAAAGCTGGACAGTGAAAAAGATAGACAGGAAGAAAATTGATGCCTTTAAATTATGGTGTTGGCGGCGAATACTGCGTATACCATGGACTGCCCGAAGAACAAACCAGTCAGTACTAGAGGAGATCAAACCTAAGCTTTCTTTAGAAGTTAAGATTACAAGACTTCAACTTTCATACTTTGGACACATCATGCGAAGAGAGAGATCATTACAGAAAGGCATCATGCTTGGCAAGATAGAAGGTCAACACAAAAGAGGAAGGCCAGCAATCAGATGGCTTGATACAATAACAGCAGCTACTGGTACCAGTCTGTCAACAATGAGCCACCTGACTGAAGACTGAACACAATTTAGGACAACTATCCAGAAGGTCGCCATGAGTCGATACCGACTCAACGGCACTTAACAACAAATATATATATATTATTTTTAAGAAACAGGTGGATCAAAATCCTCTAGGGAATGGATCACCTTTCGTAAACCTCAAAGAAAATGAGTCATAATTCACTTAACATAAGAACATAAGAAATGCCATACTGGGTCAGACCAAGGTCCACCAATCCCAGAATCCTGTTTCCAACAGTGGCCAATCCAGGTCACAAGTACCTAGTAGTTTCCCAAAAAGACACAGGTTCCATAATGCTTGTATTGGGGCAAGCAGTATGGATTCTCTTTAATAACGTTTTATGGACCTTTCCTCCAGGAACTTGTCCAAACCTTTTTTAAACCCAGCTATACTAACAGCTTTAGCTACATCCTGTGGTAACGAATTCCAGAGTTTGATTACACATTGAGTAAAAAAATATTTTCTGTTATTAGTCTTAAACGGGTTACACGGTAGCTTCATTGCATGTCCCATAGTCTTTCTACTCTTTGATGTCGTAAAGAATCATTCTACGTTTAACCGTTCCACTCCGTTCATTAATTTACAGACCTCTATTATATCTCCCCTCAGCAGTCTCTTTTCAAGGTTGAAAAGCCCTAATCTTTTAAGCCTCTCCTCATAAGGGTATCCTTCCATCCCCTTTACCATTTTGGTGGCTCTTCTCTGTATCTTTTCTAATTCCACTATATCATTTTTAAGACACGGCGATCAGAACTGCACAGAATATTCAAGGTATGGTTGCACCATGAGACAAAACAGAAGCATTATAACATCCTTTGTTTTATTCTCCATTCCTTTCCTTATGATACCTAGCATTTTATTTGCCTTCTTGGCTGCTGCTGCACACTGGGTGGAGGGTTTCAACGTGTCATCCACGATGATGCCTAAATCTTTCTCCTGGCTGGTGGTTCTTAATGTGGAACACTGCACCGTGTAACCATAGTTTGGTTTATTTTTTTCTTGGGTGCATTATTTTGCACATGTCTACATTAAATTTCATTTGCCATTTAAAAGCCCAGTCTTCCAATTTATCAAGGCCCTCTTGCAATTTTTCACAATCCTCTTCGGTTTTAACAACTTTGAATAATTTTGTGTCATCTGCAAATTTGACTACCTTACTCTTTATTCCCATTTCCAGGTCACTTATGAACATGTTAAAAAGCAGCGGACTGAGTACAGATCCTTGTGGTATTCCACTATTCACCTTTCTCCACTGGAAAAATTGGACGTTTAGCCCGACCCTCTTTCAATCTTTCAACCAATTCCTGATCTACAATAGTACATTGCCTCCCCCATGACTTTTTAACTTCACCAAGAGTCTCTCATGAGGGACCTTGTCAAAGGCTTTGTGAAAATTCAGATACACTATATCGACCGACTCACCTTTGTCTATTTATTCACAACTTCAACTTGGTTGATTACAATCATTTAAATGAATTCTTACAAGACTGGATTTCACAGATCACTAAGTGGCTCAATTACTAATGTTCTAACCTGCAATACACATTAACATGTATTTATTTGCCACAGGCACATTAATTCTAATCTCACCTATGCAATAATAATGCATGTTAACAGTTATCACATGTTAGTGAATCAGGCCATTAGTGGGTGAAAGCATTTAAGGCCTATAGAATTCCTTGTTCGTGCCTTTCTCCTGTCAGAAGGGAACGAGAGGGTGGTGATGCTGCTTACGCTCATTTTTTTCTCTGGCTGGAAGACAAGATTGTGCATGGATCAAGAAGATATTTCCCCCTGCAATCAATGTTCTTAAATCTTCACATCTAACGAATTGCAAACATCAATACAAATATTTCTTGCTGAAAAGTCAGTAGTCCGAGAGACAGAAATGCCAGAAGACTTTTTCCCATTGCCATAGCAACTTGAGTTTCTACATCAACTAAGGTTGTGTGGGTGAAGCATACAGTACATTAGTGGGACGAGGCTGTCTAGAAAAAGCACTTTCCCTGTACAGACTAAGAAATGAATTTATAGACTTAATATATAATTTTACAAAACCACCACAGAGACATAAGTTCCAGAAATTATTTAAAAAAGGTAAATAGTTCTAAAGAAGTAGTATTGGCTATAGATGTAAAATAAAGCCAAACCTACTAATTTTACATGAAATAACTTTGCTTAATTGAATGTCCTGAGGTTTTCTATGGCTTAAATGTGCCATATAATAAATTAGTAAGCAAGCAATGGCTGCAGATCTACTTACCTACCTTTGGCTAAGGTATTTAGTAGAAAATTTGATCAGAATTTAACAAGTGCTGCTAATGAAGAATATGATGAGAGCAGCCAGTGCACGCATATAAATGTTCATGAGCATTTACAAGTATAATTGTTAAAGGCATTTAATGTATAAAACAATGTTCATGACTAGAAATAGCCTTTTATAAAACTGTGCAAACTAAATGCCCATAAACCTATGCGCATGCAGAATTCATGTGTTTCTAAGTTTATCCAACCCGAGCAGAAGCATTCTTGGAGGTGGGGCTAGCATTTATATGTATAAGACAATGTTTCTCAAGCCGTCCCTGGTGTGCCCTCTAGCCAGTCTGGTTTTCAGGGTACCCACAATGAATATGCCTGAGAGAGATTTGCATGCACTGCCTCCATTAAATGCAAATCTGTTTCATGCATATTCACTGTGGATATCCTAAAAAACAGACTGGCTTGAGAAACATTGGTGAAAGTGATACCTTCAGGACCTTTACCATCCTGTGTGTTTTGTGTGCAGGACCATTCCATTTCTAGCCTTAGCAGCAGGTGCATGCCATCTTGCTGTAAAGTCCTCCCTGATAGGATGGCGTTTTGGTTCTGCCTGCTCTCTTTAGCAGGGGTGGTGGAATGCTGTTTATATTCGGGTGGGGGGCCCAAGCTCTGCCCCTCGGTTAGCCACATTGAGTGCAGCTGCGATTGCTGACCTTCCTGTCCTGTCTGCCTGTGGGGATCCGATCTCCCACGGGCAGGGGGGGGGGGGGGGTGTTTGCCACAATTGCAGCGCTCTTCTGCCCAAGGGGGATGGAATCCCCATGGGCAGTCCACTGCCTGCTGGTTCATAATCGTGACTTTCCTCTCTTGTCTGCCTGCAGGAGATCAGCTCCCCCTGGGCATATAGGAAGGGAAGGCCGGTGATCGCGGCAGTGAAGTTTTGGTAGGACCAGGGCCCATGTGGCCCGCCCCTTTCCAATGTCTCTGTTCTATAATAACCGCATGGATGTAATACTTGGCTTGTTGTTTTCCTTTTCACTGTGAAGTTGTAGATTGGAGTTCTGTGTTCAAGGCCCTACTTGTGCCGTGTTTTATTTTTGTTTTATTTTGTGTCCTGTGTGGAATCAGATCATGATTCTTGTCTGCTTGTGAAGATTGGAGAACCAGCCAGAGGTTTTACCTACTCTTCTGCCTGAGTGTGGAGAGAAATTGGAGAGTTGGCTTGCTATTCTAGTTTTGCAGAGGAGTCTGCTATACAAGAGAAAATGTTGCCCACTGGAGGAGGAACAGTGAGGTGACTGCCTACAAGGTACAAAAAAAGGGGAACAGAATCCCAGAGAGGAGGGAGAGAAGATATTGCAATCTGCTAGGTAAATTTTCATTTGCTAACTGCCAAAGTGATAAGTATTTAAACTGGGGTCACAGACAAAAATATTTGAAGTGATACAACCTCTGTTACCAAAGCCTGTACTTTGTGATACAGTCTTTGTTTGAGTTGGACATTTTGTTGCCGTCAAGAGAATTGGAGACCCAGTTCGGAGTCGAGCCTCTTTAATCTATAGGCCAAGAGCCTTAAAGGATTTCCCTTACTCCCCATGGAGAATCTACTCCCTGGTGAACAGAGTGTGTGCTCGTTGAGTACAGGAGTAGGAGAGAGCCTGTCATTAATTTGCTCTGTGACCTGGCCCCTGCAGAACCAGCCCGCCGTCCTACTGCAAAGTGGTAATAACTTATGCATACAACAGGGAAATCGCACACTAAATAACGGGTGAAAATGCATGTAGGCACTTTCCCTGGTGTCATTTTCAAAAATGGAAAGTATGTGCATATTTCCCCTTAGAAAACTGGTGGAACTTAGGCACATATCTGCCATGCAAATTCAGTAGCCTGTTATAAAAATATCCTTCAAATCACTTTAATCTGATTCCAAAAATGTCCCATAAAGAATTATGTAGTACACAGAGCAAACATTTTTGCTACTTTCTTAAAATGAAGTGAAACATTGAAATAATTTTTTCTTAATTTTTTGGAATTGAACAACATATCTTGAATTTGTTTCACATGCATTTGTTTTTATCAAACTGGTGCTGTTATGATATTAGCACATTCTACTACATGATGATCTTTGAATTATGTCCCCTCCCTTCCATGTATTCCATGTATATATATTCATATATAAACTTGTATATAGTTTTCACACTGTTTGGTATTATATCACATTGTTTATTTGATATTTAATATGATGTTCCTTGTAAATATGTTTTGTTATATTCGACGTTCCATGTAAAACAAACATACTTGCTTTGTTGATTGTTGTTAACTGTAAACCGCAACTGAACTTTGGAAGTTGCGGTATATAAATGTGATTAAAAATAAATAAAATAAAATAAAATAAAATAAATATCTGTTGTAAGACAGTCCTACGATTTGATGCCCATGGATTCCTTTAGCATACCCAGCACAGTCAATCCCATATTGTTACTGGTGGAAAATATTGTATGTGAGCAATTCACTATCCAGAATATTTGTCCGTACTTTAACTACTATGTTGGACAATCTTTATTCCTTCATTGCAAAACCTTGCTAGCCTTCCTTCGAACACTTCATAAGTGACTAAATGGCTCTGGGAGAGAGCATGAAAAAAACAGGTGTGAAGGTGGGGGTTCTCCTCAATCTTCCCAGTTGAGGATAAAGACTAAGGCAGAAAAGCCTCTATTCTGGACATAAATGCATGGCTGCATATATGGTCTCAACAACAGCGCTTCAGCTTCCTGAACCATCAGGTGATATTCCAAGGGCTCCTAAGCAGAGATGGCATCCACCTAATAAAGAAAGACCAAGGGGATTTCCAGAACGAACTGGCTAACCTATTGAGGAGGGCTTTAAACTAGGTTCACAGGAGATGGGAGACTAAAGCCCTCATGTAAGGAAAAATTACAGTGTTTATTAAAATAAAAAGTCTACACTCCATGACATACATTTAAAGGATAACTTTTTTTCCACTAATCAACAGACCATAACCCATATCTTTCAAGGGAAAAGATGTTTTTTTGAGGGACAAGAAAGCATAGTTGCTTACCTGTAATGGGGGTTCTCCTTAGACAGCAGGGGTATGCAGTCACACTCTAAGGTAGTGTTTCCCAAACTGTGGGTCGCGACCCCAAATGGGGTCGCCAAATCTTCATTTGGGGTTGTGGCCGCATGCTGGGTTCGGGACAGAGTAAATCGTACTTTCAGGAGGCCAGCTCCTGTCAAATCCGGCCCGTTATCCACTGCAGGTAACAAAAGAAAGTACAAGCTCAGGGCCTTTGTAATACAAATGCGTACCTGTCGCTAAGACCCTGCCGGCCCTCTCTGTCCCTCCTCTCTGACGCACGTCAGAAGAGGCGGGACAAAGAAGACTGGCTAGTATGGGTGGTCGAATGGGCGGCTTGATGTTCATGAGGCCTTTCATGAACGTGGCCACCATTGGGTGAGTTGAGATAGGGTGGTCATCAACTGGACAGTGGGACGCGGTGTTTGCAGATAAGTGGTAGCGGACAGAGTTGGTCTGGATGCCCGAGTTAGACAGGTGTAGGAGGAAAGCAGGCGGCCCAGCTTGAGAACCAAGACCACTTATGTAGGAAAGACTGCTGTGTTTCCGGTCTCCAAGATGCAGAGATGATCATGGGGACATCTGGAGAGAAGGAATCTTCTATTCAGCATTTCCCTGAAGTTGCCATGTTGTGAAGGAGAGGCTCTAAAGATTGATGTGCAATAGGCTGTCCTGTTTTTAAGTGAGCAGTCCAGGCTGCATCCCCAGCAGTATGGGAGATTCTTGTAGGACTGCCAGGAGATGGGGAAACCAGAGCTGGCGAGGCCATTTTGGTACTATAAGGATCACTGAAGCCATGTCCTGTTTGATCTTGACCGGGACTTGGGTGATGATTGGAAAGGGAGGAAAAGCATAGAGGAGGACCCTGGACCATGCCCAGCACTGAGGAGATGGTCAGATAGAGCAGAAGACTGGACATTTGGCATTCTTGACAGAGGCAAAGAGAAGTATGTCTGGTGTGCCCCAGGCATTGAAGACAGTCTGAAGAGTCATGAAGTCAATGGACCACTCGTGAGGGTGCAGTTGGCGACATAGTTTGTCGGCTGGTTGATTCTGTGCTTCTGGAAGGTAGGTTACCCACAAGGTTGTTCCAGTGGAGAGGATGAAGGCCCAGAGATGCGAGGCTTCTCTACAAGCTGAGGCAAACATGTACCTCCTTCTTTGTTGATGTAGAACATGGAGACATAGTTGTCCATTTTGACGAAGAAGGTATTTTGATGGACCCAGCATGAGAATGCAATAAGTGCAAAGCCAGACAGCTTGAAGCTCGAGAACATTGATATGTAGAGCCCAGATGTCCTGTGTTGAAAAGGACTGTAGAAGGACCCCCAGCCCAGAATGGAGACATTGGTGGTCAGGTTAAGGTGAGGCATAGGCATCTGAAAGGGACCGTCCTTGGTCAGGTTGAAGGGTGTCAAATACCACTGGAGGCTTCTGAGAAGGACTGTTCTTTGTGCACTCCCCATAGAGATCTTGGTGCATAAAGACTAGGAGCACTGACACCAGCTGAGCTTTAGATTCCACTGAAAGGGGCACATATGTAGTAGTGCCAGTAGAATGATATGCACGCAACTGGCCATGTGCACCAGCAGTCGTAGGAGTATATGGGCTGATGCCGTGTGGTTAGAGTGTTGCAGAGTAATTGTAAAGCTTGAGTGGATTGCACTGGGAGGAAGGCCTTGGCCTGTAGGGTGTCTATGTGTGCACCAATGAAGTCTAGCTGTTGCTGAGGAATGGGCTCAGACTTTTGCAGATTCAGGACAAAGCCCAGGGTATGAAGCGCAGCAGAGGTGGCCTGAATGATCCAGACAGCAGCCTCTTGCGATATACTGGAGATGAGCCAGTCATCCAGATAGAGGTAGGCACAGTGGCCTTGGCACCGTAGGTGGGTGGCCAGCACTGCTAGACACTTATGAAGACATGGGGCGCAGACGGAAGGACGAAGGGAAGCACTTTGTACTGGTAGTGGTTGCCGAGGCAGTTGAAGCAAAGGTGATGAGGATGGATGGGAATGTGAGTGTAAGCATCCTTCAGGTCCAGAAATTGATCATGTACCCCAACTGGATGATAAGAGAGGACCTAGCAATCTGTGGTGATGGACTGCCATGCCTCTGTGAACTGTTAGATGCACCCAACAACTGACGAGTAGTCAAAAATCAAGGGTAGGCTTGGGGGCAGTGGTTTGAGGAAGTTGCTGGGCCTTCCTCTCCTACTGATATTGTGTTTAGTATAGGACTGGCTCTGAAGGTGTTGTTGAGATGGCCGCTCATAGGCAAGGGTAATGCAGTCCACCACCCAAGTGGACAGAGTTTGCTTAGTCACTGAGAGCCCCAGATGGCTGAGGTCATAGGATATGAAAAGCTGTTGAACTTTGCGGTGGCCCTGAGTCCGTTGCAGGTCAAAGGACAGGGCTCTCTTGCAATCCAGAATATGGAGAATGGTCTCCACTCCACCAGTGTGAGGCCTGGGAAAGAAGGTGGGGAGCACCAGACTGAGATGGAATAAGAACACCACCTTTGGTAGAAACTTGGGGTGTGTGCAGGGCACCACCCTGTTCTTGTAGAACCTCATGTAAGGAGGCTCTGCCATCAGAGCCTGGAGCTCGCTGACTGCAAACTGATGTGAGTGCTACCAGGAAGATGACCTTCCAGGAGAGTTACTGCAGGTGGCAGGTGGCCAGAGGCTCAAATGTAGGCTTGGTGAGCTGCAAGAGCACTACATTAAGGTGCCGCTGGAGGATGGACGGGGGGTTTGGACAACATGAGACCCCGTAGGAACCGAGACACAAGGGGCTGAGCTGAGAGGGATTTCCCCTCAACAGAGTGGTGATGCGCTGCGATGGCGCTCAGATGTACTCTGAGTTGGACTTCAGTCCCACCTGTGATAGGTGGAGCAGGTACTGGAGTACCACATGCACTGTGCAGGAGAATGGGTTTGTCCTCTTTTCTGTGCGCCACAAAGAGAAATGGTGCCACTTGAAGGTGTATGCCCTATTTGTAGAGGCCTTACGAGAGGCCAGGAGAATCTCTTCCACATCCCGTGGGAGTGAAGGGAACTAATGTTATCCTTTCAGCAGCCAAGCTGTGAGCGAGAGGGATCCCAGGTTGGGGTGTAGGAGACAGCCCTGCTCCTGTGACAGTAGTCCTTGGGCTTGGCCCAGGGAATCAGCGGTATCATCAATAGTGAAAGGAGCAATGGGAACCAGAGCTGTCTGGGCCACCGAGGGGCTATCAGCACTAACGATGCTCTGTCACGTTGAACCTTGAACAGGGTCTTAGCTATTAGCAGCGTTGAAGGGAAGGCGTACAGGAGGCTTTCCATCCATGGGATGAGGAATATATTCGCTGCTACCTGAGACAGGTGCGGTTGACGGGAGTATAAACGGGGCAACTGCACCATTGAGGGAGGAGTGGCCTAGTGGTTGGGGCAAGGTACTTCAGGCCGGAAGGTTGTGGGTTCAAATCCCACTAGAGGACAGCAACCTTGGGCCAGACGGACTGGGGTTTCTAGTCCCACAGGTGCTCCTTGTGGTCTTGGGCAAGCCACTTAACCCTCCATTGCCCATGTTCCCTGTAAAATAGTTATCTCCAAGTTATAATGCCCTGTTCAATGTAATTTCAGTTTGTTCAATGTAAACCGCACTGATGCAGAATAGCGCGGTATATAAGAGAATGTAAATAAATAAATAAATAAATGTTCCATGTAAGTATTAGTGTATGTGTCTCATATCTCCTCCTGTTGAATGTATCCCCAATTGTGTTGTGACCACTTTGATTGAAGGATAAGGTGGTATACAAAACTGTCTAAATAAATAAATTGTCTGGGCTGGCAAACAGGTCCATCACCAGGATGCCACTCGTGCAGTTGGAGTATCTTGCTCAGCTTGTCCACTAAGGTACTGTCCTGGCCTGGGAAGTAGACCACCCTTAGGAGAATCCCTCTGGATGTAGCATAGGAGCAGAGTGCTACTGCCTCCTGTCAGAGGGGGGTACAACCTTGTTCCCCCTTGTTTGTTCATGTAAAACATCGCAACCTGATTGTCCATCTGGATCAGCACTGCATGGTGTTATAATTGGTGGTGGAAGACTCTGAGGTCTAGGAATATCACCCTGACTTTCAGCAGGCTGATCTGCATTTCAGATTCCCTCTGGGACCAACAGCCTTGTGTCTGGAGGCTCTCCCAATACACTCCCCAGCGCATTAGAGAGGTATCCGTGGTGAGGACCTTCTGGGGGGTGGATGCCTGGAAGGACATCCCAGCCTGAAGGTGACATGGATTTTGCCACCATCTGAGGAAGCCTGCTAACTGCCAGGTCACCTGGACTCTGTCTTTGAGCCTGTCTGTGGCTTGGGACCACTGAGAGCAGAGGCACCACTGGGCTGCTCTTATGTGCAGACAGGCATCTGGTGAAACATGGATCATGGAGACCATGTGTCCCAGCAGGCGGAGGAGAAACCGGGCAGGTAGTGTCCTGCGCCATTGAACCTCTGTGGCTAATTTCCTGAGGTGTTTTGACCTCTCCTGAGGGAGGAAGGCTTTTGCCTGAAGGGTGTCCAGCTGCGCCCCTATCAATTCTTGGCACTGAGCCAGAGTGAGGTGGGACGGGGTAGTTTATGACAAACACCAGGTGCTTCAGGGTGTTTATGAGGCGTCCGGTGGCACATTGTGCCTCTACACTTTGTGAAGACCCTTGGAGACGAGGCCAGACCAAAGGGCAGCACCCTGTATTAGTAGTGCTGACCCCCCACCATGAACCAAAGGTATTTTCTGTGGCTGGGGTAGATTAGGATGAGAGTGTAGACATCCTATAGGTCTAAGGAGCAAAGCCAATCTCCCTGCTGGAGGAATGGCAGCAATGTTCCAAGGGAGAGCATCTTGAACTTCTCCCTGACCAAAAACTTGTTGAGCTCTCAAAGGTCTAGGATGGGCCTGAGGCCCACAGTCCTCTTGGGGAGAGGAAATACCTGGAGTAGAAGCCGGTGTCCCAGACAGAATGTGGCACTGGCTCCACTGCTTTGTCCCGAGGTAGTCCTGCTAGCTCAGTGAGAAGCAGGATCTGGTGGAGGAGAGGCACGGTGGTGTTTGAGCATGAGCATGGTATTTGATATAGATAGGAGGTGGTAGCCCTCCTTGACCACTTGTAGCACCCAGGTATCGGTGGTGATGGTTGTCCACCTGTGGGCAAACAGGGCTAGGCGCCCCCCTGTGGGCAGCAGAGGACCTCCTGGGGGAATGGAGGCTGTGCCCAGGCAGTCAGAAGCTTCCCCCAGGCTGGGCCTGAGCGGGTGCCTGGGCCTTTGGAGCTTATTTGTTTTCTGGAATCATGTCCCTGGCCCTTCTGATGTTGGCCCTGCTGAGGGGCCAAGAAGGTGTGGAAGTGCGAAGTACTACCAAAGTCACATTTCTTCCTCAGGAAAAAGGTCTTTTTCAAGAGGGCTTTCTTCCAGGGTTGCACTGAGGTCTTCTTTGACAGCCTGGTTCTCGTGACATACTCAGTCTCTATCTCCGCTGCTTTAAACGCCATGGGCTTCCCAAATAGGTTTTCAACTATGTAGGGGACATCAATTAGTTTGTCCTGTACCCATTGCTCCAGGTTGGATGACAGCAGTCATGTCCCGCTACCTGCGGCAGCCACCCTGGGCGATGACTTGAAGCCATCATAGGCTCCTTGGGACAGAAACATTAAGCATTCTTTTACTGCCGAGGTCAGGGTCTTGAACCTCTGCAGGGGTTCACTATCGAGGCCTGCCAAGAATCCCCCACGCTCCTTCGATGGTTCCTTCAGGTACATGCTGATGTAGAGCTGGTAGGACTGGATTCAGCATGTTAGCATTGAGGCCTTAAAGGCTTTCTGGCCAAAGGCATCGAGGGTTCGGGACTCCCTGCCGGGTGGCACCGATGAATGGGTTCTTTGGCTCTTAAGCCTGTACATGGCTGACTGCACGATCATGGAGCTGTGGGAAAGCTGGGTCTTTTGGAGCCTAGGGCTTTGGCGTACCCGATTCATGGCGTTGAGGCACCTACTAACAATTGGTACTGACACTGGTGTTTCCCACATGCGTAAGAAGAGGCGGTCAAGGATCGGGGGCACTGGGACCATAAGGGGTGGTCGAGGATCAGGGGTACTGGGACCATAAGGGTTTCCTTCGGGGGTGCCTCATATTGGAGGATCTCCAATTCCTTTGTTCGTGGGTCCTGCGCAGCCTCGGTCTCGATTGCGAGAGTCTTGGCCATATCCCTCACAAAATCGAGGAATGCCAAGTCCTTGGGAGGGGAATGGTGTCAGGTCACCGGGGGATACAGGTTCGAGGGCACATCATGCTGCTGCCTTGTGTCTGGGGACTCTTTGTCCTCAGTCTCCCATTCGGACTCAAAATCCGAGAACAAGTCCGTCATTGCATGATCACCTCGGTCGAGGTTCACTCTCTGCGGTGCATGACCTCCGGAGGATCGTCAGTTTGAGCCACAGGTGCTCTCTGGGGAGGACCGGTGTCCCAAGGAATGGGACCAGGACCTCGACCAGGGCTGTGGGCTCTCTCGAGGCTGACTGTACTCGAGGACCGGTTCGACATCCAGGGAAACCCTCGATGTCAAGGGTCCTGTCGTCAGGGTTAATGAACCAGACGAGGTGAACAAACACCTGTTGTATGGCCACTAGGGCAGATACACTGTTCTCTAGGACTGTCATTCTGGTCTCCATACCAGTTGGCTCCTCAGCCTTCGACACAGGCAATGAGGTCCGAGGCCATTCGGCGGGAGCTGACGACTTCTTGCAGGGCATCTTGGTGGGCCGCTCTTGCCCAAACACCTTGGACTCATGCCTGGGACTGCGGGACCTGGCGTGGGATTTCACCTTCTTCCCAGATCCATCCTCTGAGGCAGTCTTCGAGGATTTCTTTCTTCTTATGCTCCACCTTCGGAGATTTATGCTTGGAGGAACCATGGCCACGGAACTTCGAAGAGGCTCTGGCTTCGCGGGGCACCAAGATATCAGAAGGCCCCTGGAGAATGGTGTCAACGGAGACTCTGGGGTGGATTCAAATGTCTGAAAGAACTTTTCCTGCTGCTACTGGCGGCTCTTTAAGGCCTTTGGGGTCATGGTTCTGCAGAGCTCACAGTCAGAGTCGTTGTGCTCTGAACCAAGGCATCAGAGGCAGCAGCTATGTGGGTTGGTTGGTGACATAATTTTGCCACATCGGTCACACTTTTTGAAGCCCCTGGAGGCCATCAGAAAAAGGGGGTCCCTGCCTCTCAGCGGGGGACCGAGACCTTCAGCTGAAAATGGGCACGAAAACCAGTTCAGGGAAACCTCAATGAAAAACTAAGAAAAACATAAACAAACAGACCCGAGGAGTGATGCCGAGGCGAGCTGGCACCGATACGCAAATCGGGCAAAACTTGAAAATAAAATCAGACTTTTTCTGGGGGACAATTGGACAGCATCCAAAGGGCTCTGCGGAAAAAAGGAGACTGAGGCAAGATGGCACCCTTGGGCGCATGCGTGGTGCATCTCCTAAAGGCTTTCTTTGAAAGCCGGGGAGATGCTTCCGCACGGGCTCCGTCGGTGCAGATGTCACCCATATGTGAGGAGTGACTTCCTGCTTGTTCCTGGAGAAAGCATATATCCAAAAGTAAAACTGAAATGCAACAATTTCATAAGCCTCCACTCTGGTTATTTTTCATAAGTTCGAAGAATTTGCAGAAAGAAGAAAAGAATTGATATCTGTAAAAACTGAGAGAAGGTGGGAAGTAGAAGGTAGTCACATGAGCAAAGAGAAAATAAAAGTTAATATAGTAAAATGGGAGGTGGGGGGCAAGACTTCTTTTTAGATATGTGAATGATAGAAGTATAGAAGCGACACTGTCAGACTCAAAGGTGAAGGGAAGGAAAACGCAGAGGCTGATGAGGAAAGCGCGGAATTGCTTAACAAATATGTTTGGTGTCCACTGAGGAAAGGCACTGACACAAACAGAAATGAAACTGACACAGATCTTGGCAATCGAGTGAACTGAAACAATTACATTTTACCCTGTGAAAATTAGAATGTGGAAAAATAAACCACATTTATTTGTTAAGGGTCCAATATTCAGCGCCTAGCCATTGATGCTGAACACCAAACCCAGATATTCAATGCCAGAGTCATATGCAACCCCTGTATTGCATGTAGAGCATTAGTAGAGGATATTCAGCGGCATTAACCATGTTGGTGCTGTTGAATATCCTGTTCAGCAGCATTTACACGGTCTACAGGTCTGTATACTGTGTAAATGCCTTTGAATACCAGGCCCTAAGTTTTTAACTTTCACTTATGGTACTCTTTTCTGACCCTGACTGTCTTAAACTCTCTCTTGCTACAGAACAAAGAAAATCTTTTTAAGCTTTTAGATTCCCTTCTTTCATCTTTTATTTTTTTTTCTAGATACTGCTGGCATGAAAAAAATCTGATCGTCAATCTTCTTTTAGCCATATTATACTTTAATCTGGTTTAAAAACCCAGTGATCACTGCTCACCTTTTATCACTGCTCTCAGGTTCATTATCTATCCTAATTTGTTTGCCAAATCGGTCATATTAGGTTCTGGACATTCATCTCAGTCTTCTGAGGTCACTGTACTCCCTTAAGCCCTTACCTTTTCTTGCCTGCTCTGTAACTGAATCTTTTAGTTTCTACCTTATTTTTTACCTCTTTAAGGAGGCTAGTTACTAAGGTGCGCTACCATTTATGTGCGTTAGTAGTAGCTAAGCCCCAATGAATAACATGGGACTTGCACTAAAATAACATGCATTAATGATGAATTAACACGTTAACATTAGCATACCTTACTAACTAGCTCCCTAATTCTTCAGCACAGTGGGCACATTTTCTGATTCTTTTAAATCAGTGGTAATTTATCCTCATTAACATTCTGGAGTAGGCTATCTGTTTAATTAACAACATATTTTGATTCTAATAGGTGTCTTTACCCAGTTTAGTCTATTTTTATTAAATAGCACACTGTATAGTACTTCTGCCTAAACTTAATTTAACTTCTAGATCTTCAGCACAAATATTTGTCTTCTGCCTTCTAGATTTGTCTTTAACTACTTTTACCATTCTAGCAGTTGGACGTCTATAGTGCGTTCTCACACCGTTTGGTTGTATTTATTTATTCAGATTTTTTTATACCGCTTTCATTGGCATCAAAGCGTTTTAAAAAGAACAACGAATGACCTGGAACTTGGTTAAAATGAAGTAGAGCATAGATTACATGTAGCTTCGTAGTTAAATGGTTCTAGATGTCCTTCCTCTTTTCAAGCCTTGGTTTATGATTTTTTCTCTGCATATCCAGGCTTCCATACTGGGCTTACTACCTTTATCTATACTTATTCTTGGTATTCTTACAGTGCCTTCCCTCTTGAGTTTAATCTGTACATAGGTGACGCATACAGTAAATATAGGGGCCGATCTGGATAGTGACTGCCTCTGAATATCTGGATTGACTAGCCGCTATTTGGACAAGTGGCGACCTTATCTGAACAGAGGTGATTTTCAGCCAGCATTTATCCTGAAGTCTTCACTGCTATCTGGATACATGCTGGCTGAAAATTGCCACTATCCGGATAAAGTCAGAACTTCTCTGAATAGTAATGGTACCTCCTTGCTCCGCTCATGGATTGCCCCTACACTGACTGGATAGTGCTGGGGTGGTCTATGGTACTACCTGGATAGTGCTGCTGAACATCTTGCTTAGCCACCCCGCCCCTACATGGGTATCCCAATTAGGCAGGGCTTCCCAAACCTGCCTCCCAGCCCATCGGGTTTTCGGGATATCCACAATGATATGCATGGGAGAGATTTGCAAACACTGCCTCCATTCTATGCAAATCTCTCTCAAGCATATTCATCATGGATATCCGGAAAACCCAACTGGCAGGGGAGGTCCCAGGACAGATTTGGGAACCCCTGCGATAAAGGCTTTGAATATTGGCCCCTTATTTGTTTTAGTTTATGATTTCGCTCTCATTGTCTTTCTGACGCCTCCATGTGGATGCTGCCTCACTGTTTTCGAATTAGCATTCCAAAAAGTTGCCACAGACATAAGGTTAGGTCCTCCTTTGCTTCCTGACTGCTGCTATGGATGAAACTCCATTAACACCTACATCTACTTCCAAAAACACTAAGGTACTTCCAACTCTAGATTGTTTATCTTCGGATGGTGCTGTACTTACAACAACTTGCAAATTTCAGTAGCCAAAGAATTTCAAAATTCGAAAATATCTACCATTTGCAGCCAAAACGTTCCTTATCAAGGCCTAGATCTTGAAACTAACTATGCAAACTGAACTTTGATTGACCTTCCTTACGTTTCCGTCAGGCCACTTCGCAGACACTGCAGACCTTCACTGCTTATCTACTTTCCAATGTCTTAGATCACTGTACTCTTCATTTTTGATACAAGACATACTCCACCATTGGTTCACGTAACACATCATTGTCAAAATACTGGCACTCATATACAAATTGATACCATATGCATAATTCTGTTTTATCTTTAGTCACAAGACCAAAAGAAAAAAAAACAGTAAAAAAAAATATCTCAACTTTCGCTCTCATGTCTTGGGTCAAATGAAAGCTAATTCTTGTTCTGAAAATTCAAAGTGTTCTGTGCATCAGCTCCATTTCACTGGCACACACTCCCGCCTGACACCCAGTAAGCTCCAATTCCAGCTGTTAAATACTAACCTAAACCCCACTCACCCACCTAAGCCACCCACTCCCCCACCTAAACCACCCACTTAAGCCACAAACTCACCCACCTAAACCATCCACCTCAGTTGTCAAATATTTGCTTCTTAGGTTGCATTATTTATTATCTAGCAAGATTTGATACACCACTATAAAGGGAGTGCCATCTAAGTACTGTACAGAGTCCAATAAATACTATTCAGTACAATTAATAACACTGAACATAAGACCAACAGTAAACAAAACATGACAAAAAGGGTGGGCATAAGAAGCACAATTTATTCCTGCGACTTGGCAGATATACAGACACAGCAAGGATGGGGAGGAGGGGGGGGTGCTAATCAACCTGGGTGTACACCAAGGCCTCATTGGGAATTGGAACAAAATCATCCTGATTGGGTTAGAAATTGGTTGCGTGGGAGGCGACAAAGGGTCTAGGTAAATGGAGCTCACTCTGAGGAGAAGGAGGTTACCAGTGGTGTGCCACAGATCTGTCCTTGGTCAGATTCTTTTTAACATCTTTGTTAGTGATATTGCGGAAGGGCTGTCGGGTAAAGTTTGCATCTTTGCAGATGATACCAAAATCTGCAATAGACACCCAGGAAGGAGTAGATAACATGAGACAGGATCTAGCTAAGTTTGAAGAATAAGGAAGTGGATTGGATGAGCCTTATGTGATGTCATCCATGACGTGGTGGGGTTTTCCTTGATCAGTAGGTAACCCCGGCCATTCTGATTGGATTGTTCGAGTGATGGAAGGCTTTTGGGTAGCCAATGAAAAATGCTCCCTATATAAACATACCGAGCGGAAGATCTCGGCGACATTTGGCAGTTAACACAGCCTTTGAGATACAGCTTGAGAGATACTGCACTTGAAATAGGGAGATTGGTCCCGAAACGTGCACGTCGTGCTATCAATTGAATGGATCGTGTTCTGCTGCTTCATAAGAGACTTTTTCGGTGATATTTTTCGGGAAAGAGCGGTATATAAATAACTGTTAAATAAATAAATAAATAAATAAATAAATAAATAAATTAAGTTCAGTTTTTAAATGCTAACGTTTCAGGTTATTGAATAAAATGGATGTAGCCGTCTGGTGGAGTCAAAGTATAGTTTTGACTTCCCTCGGTTTTATCCGACAAAAAATAATGGGTGAATGCAATATTATCTTGTTTTGAGGGAGACTTTCGATAATTTTTTGATATTGGAAAGTTTGAAGAATGGGCTAGAATTTGGCAGCTGAAATTTAATCCTAAAAAATGCAGTCATGCACTTGGGCTGCAAAAATCCAAAGGAGTGGTACAGTGTAGGGGGTGAGATAATTCTGTCCACGAAAGAAGAGCGGGGCCTTGCGTAATTGTGTCTGACGATCTTAAAGTAGCTAAACAGGTAGAAAAGGCAACTGTGAAAACCAGAAGGATGTCTGGGTGTTTCACCTGCACTGAAAGCACTGAACAGCCATCAGAGATTCAGATACTAGGGCAGTGTTGGTGCAGCACTCTACCCATAAACGCTTATTCAATACATTAGTTTTAACAAATGAAAGCCTTTATTTATATGTAATTCAATCTTTCAACCTACAAAACTCATACAAGGGAGCTAGCGAGTCTTCCACTTTCATTGGGGGATCTACACTGCTCATAATAATGTAATAACATTTCTCAATAACATATCTTCATAAAACATTCCACTTCTTCCAAAGACAGAGCAGACTTAGATCGGGAATCTACACGGCTCATATTAACATATTACTATTTATAAATAACATATGTTCTTGGGAGTACAGCATCCTTCAAACAATCCTTACTGTGGCCTATTAAGGCATGGAAGGAGTCAAAGCAATCAAGAGGCACATAGGTGGCACACTCCGCCAGGTCCAACATGATGCCTGATATTCAGATGGGCAGGCTATGCGTCGCTATGGTGCATAGCCGTGCCTGTCTTTATCTTTATTTCAATACTTTATATACTGCCCATTGTCAGGACATTAGAGTGGTTTACAAAAGAAAAATAAGTCTACGCTAAAGAAAAAAATGAAAAGAACACCATAAAAATATAGGAAAGAAGAAGGAGTAGTAAGGCAACAGCAAAGTTGACAACAAAAGACTAACATGGAAGGGCATCACAAAAGTGTATCATTTGGGAGGAGGTCAAAAGCCTGCTGAAATAAATGTGTTTTTAACATGTTCTTAAACTCTGGGTATGAGGGCTCTAAACGGAGTGAAGCTGGTAGGGCATTCCAAAGCGAGGGACCGAGGAAGAAAAAGGCAGCCCACCGAGTCTGCTCCAAGTGGTCTCTAGAGGGGGGAAGTAGTGATAGTCTGTTAGCATGCAATGAATGAAGTTGATGATATGGGGTATGGAGAGAGATGAGATCAGCCAAATAGAGAGGATTTGTTGTATGAATTACCCGATGGGTCAGAATCAAAATCTTATATTGAAATCTGAAACGGAGAGGCAACCAGTAGAGGTGATGAAGAAGAGGAGTAATATGATCAGACCGTCGAGCATGTAAGATGATATGAGCTGCTGTATTTTGTACTAACTGTACACGTTGAAGCTGATAGGCTGGTAGATTAGCAAGAACTACATTACAGTAGTCTAACCTACTGGTGACCAGAGCCAGAACTAGTGTGACGAGTGAGTCAAAAGGGAGGAGAGACCGAACAGCTCTGATTTGACATAAAGCGAAATAAGAGTGACGAGAGTAGATATATGGTTTTGGAAAGAGAGCGTGGAGTTCAAAGTCACGCCTAAATAGCGAAGCAAGGAAGCGAGAGAGATTGGGGTAGAATTTAAGTGAGGAGCAATGGTTGGACATGGAGTACTAAGAGAGATCCACATGGCTGTGGATTTAGCCTGGTTTAAATGAAGGTAGTTAGCAGAAAGCCAAGAGGCAATCTAAGCAAGACAGTTATTGAATTGATCTACGGATACTGGGGACGTGTGAAAATGGAGGACAATGTCATCTGCATAAATGTAGGTTGAAACTGGATATTGCTGAATGAGAAGTGGAAGAGGGGAAAGAAAGATGTTGAACAACAACAGAGAGAGGACCCTTAGCCCCAGATATTCAATTCTGGGGTCCTTTGCGGCCCCAGCATTGAATATCCGGGGATTGCCACAAACGCCAGAAACCACAGTAGCTAACTGGGCAGCAGCGATATTGCGTGCTACCCAGTTAGCTCCTGCACCTAAAAGATTGGCGAGGAAAACCCTTGCCTATCTTTTAGGTGCAGATTGCTAACCAGGCTGCATGCAATATTACTACTGCCTGGTTATCATAAGAACATAAGATATGCCATACTGAGTCAGACCAAGGTCCATCAAGCCCAGTATCCTGTTTCCAAAAGTGGCCAATCTAGGTCATACGTACCTAGCAGTTTCCCCAAAAGAACATTTCTGCCTCTGCTCTTCTCTGGAACGACCCCAGAATGCCCCTATGCTAAGCGGTTAGCATCAGGGAGTGTAAGGGAGAAGAGAAGGGATATTCAGCAGCATTAGCCATATTAGTGCCATCAAATATTCCTCTCAGCAGCAGTTACACTGTTTACAGTGCTGTAAACCGTGTAACTGCTCTTTAAATATCAGGCCTGATGTCCTTTACAGTTAGTAGGAATGAATCCGAGCCACCAGCATGGAGCCTTGGTAATACCTCCTTCTGAAGGAGTCCAGGGTCCTGACCTGCTGCTCCGGGGACACCGAGGAGTGAGTCTTGGTGCTCTTCACATGTTTTAAGGCCAACTCAACCACAATGGAGATGTGCGGTAGCTGGGGCTTCTTAAAACCCGGCACCTTCTGGACCCGGTACATCGAGTCCAGCCACCGGCTGAAGGTGGGTACTGTAAGGGGGTTTTCCCACAACTGCAGCAGCAGCCTCTGTAGGATGTGGCGCACCGGCACCATCACTGCCTCCTTGGGCGCTGACGGATATTGTAGGAGCTCAAGCTTTTCCACCCGTGGCTTGTCCTCTGCCTCAAGGGAGAAGGGTATGGCCTTGGCCATGTCCCTTTCAAGTTCTGGAAGAACATGTCCTCTGGGGGTTATTTATGCTGCTCATATAGAGGAGACTGATCAGGGGAAGGTCAGGAGATCTCCTTTCCAAGATGGCAGAGCCCTCCTTGGTTTCCCAATCCTCAGACTCGGAATCTGAGAGGAAACTGAAGGAGCAGCAGGTTTCCTTGAGCTGCCTACTCTGGTAATGCAGAGATGGCAGATGGCAGTGGAACCTGTGGTATCCCGAGTGAAAGCAGGGGTGTCCCTGAACATTGGAACCTGATACACTTGACAGGGAGATCATTGTGGGAACCAGCATTGATTCCGATCTCCCGCCCGATGCACCTGCCTCAGCTGGCAGATCATGGGTCTCCAGGATGGGCAGGACAGAATGCAGTGACACCACTAAATCCATCGTTGGGCCTGCATTCTGCAAGGCTAAGACAGCCACCATGTGAGCCTCCAGGGCCCTCATGCGTTCCTCCAGTACCACCACCTCCAAGGGGACTGGTGTCGGCACTGCAGCTTCAGCCACCGGTGTGGATACCTCCGGCGGGGACTCCACATTATTGGCTCATCGGGAGACATCTGGCTGCCCTCCTGGCTGTGGGAGTCAATTCCTCCTGTCTGGGAGTTGATGCCTCCTGTCAGAGAAGCTTGGCAGACTGCTCCTGGCCCTCACTATTCACATCGCACCGCGAACGTCTACGGTGCCTATGCACCTTGGGCTTGACCTGGTGTTCTGGGGAAGGCAGGGGTGCCAAATAGTGGGGATGGACATCCCAACAGAACATCCATCCCCGCTATTCGCAGCTCAGAATGACCCCTTATGTGTACTTCTAGCAGGGTACGAGCTGGGCGATTTTCAGCTTCTGAAAATTGCCCTCTGTCTGCATGTAAACATAAACATGTCTGATTTAATTGATTGGTAGAAAGTATATAACTTAATCATCAATTACTCCACCTCCACTCACAGTATATTCACCCACTGTGTGTACATCATAGTCTACAACTTATAAAACAATTTTGCTTTCTATATTCAAAACGGAAGGAAAAATACCTCAGTTTGATAACAGATTGTTTAACTGTTCTGCTCAAAACGCTACCATCCTTGGCCATAAAAAGTCTTCCATTAGATTGTAAGCTCTAACGAGCAGCGGGACTGTCTCTTGCATCATATCTGTATATCTGTGCAGTGCTGCATGCGACTAGTAGCGCTATATAAATGCTCAATAGTAGTAGTAGCATTATACCAAAAACACCAGGTTTTTATTATTACTAATCTCTACATTTCTTATCCACATCCAGTATCCGAAATACATTTTTTAATATCACTTATCTGTGAGTTTCCAATTGACATCCATAATGTTTTATAAGTTGTAGCACGCTGATATACACTTTGAGCACGATTTCATAAGGTGCACATCTGGACCGCGGACACCTCTAAATGAAAAACGGGCCCGTTTGACCCTAACTCCGCATGCGCACGTCTGGACATGCCTGTGGGTCCGGAATCGGGGACATAGAGGTGCTCAGTGCAGCACGCACAAACCCTGGGACATGGGTATACTTAGCAAGTGGCGTGGACGTCCCTGCCCTCGGTGTGGTGCCCATGCCAACTACCCATGAGAACGGATGATACAGATGTGCTGATACAAAACAGACCATAGAAGCTCGTCCTTTGCATGACCAGGACACTGCAAAGTGATTTCTGTGCACTCAGAGAAGTTACAACAGCAAGTAGAGGGTGATATGATTGCCCTGACATACCTTGCAACGCAACATACATGGCAGTAGGAGAACATTTTAGTTGTGCTTGCATTGGTCATCTCTGACAACGGTCTGTTCAATGCTGTGTATGAACCAGAAGAAATCAGAAATGGTCTTCTACAGCTAAATGTCAGAGCATATCCCTGACAATAGAAAGGGACCCTCATATTGAGTGCATGTATCAGCACACACAGCACCTCTAGATGCCCAAAAGCACAAGCATCTGTCTATACAAATGTGCAGATCTGTGAGACTGCTGATGGTGCTGTGTGCCCTGTTGCATGCACTCATTCTGAGGGTCCCTTATTGTTGACAGGGATATGCTTTGACATTTGGCCGTAGAGACCCCATTCTGCTGTATCCTGGCCGATCACACTGGCACCTTGTCACACTATGGTCAGGCCTACAGGTCAGGCACTGATGTCCCCCCCAAAACTGCAGTTGCACACACCAGGTCCCCCATGCAGCCCTCTAACCATACACACACTCTCGCTTGCAGTCACACAGAACATACATCTGCAGTACAGATGTCCTGTACTTCTATTAAACAGTTGGTATAACATGATGGCATGGGGTCCCAGGACTACTAATCTGATCTGTGTTCCTCACCCACACATGCATCCATTCTATACTCACCCATATACAATTCCTACATCAACAGTCCCACTTCTCGAATGGCAGGAATTGTTAGGGTGCCCTAGATCATCTCTTCTAGCTCACAGAGCATTGTCAGCATAGCCGGAATAATCACCATTGCACCTCTGAATACTTCTGTAGGGGTGTTTAGTAATGTGCCTTTTCCATACAACTTTCCTCCACCTCTGCATTCTGTTCTTTACAACTGCATCTTGTGGTCTTCCAGACTGCAGACACACCGGTTCAAAACATCTTTGTCACAGCCATTCATCTCTATGAGACACATTGCAGAGCAGGGCAGAAAGGTTTCTAAGTCCTGGCCTTATTCCACGTATCTGTTGGTATAATGTGGATGTCTGCGAGAAACCTGCAGAATATACACAGGCCTTTCCCGAATATGTATTGCACGTCTCTGCTGCTGACCATGCCTCCCATTCCATCCTCTCCTGTCCACATTCTGAGATACCCGTGCTAGCGCCGTGTACATGCAAGGCCACAGGTGTTAAGGAATAAAATCATAGACGTTTTCACTAGAAAAAGTCTATGCCGCATGTCCAAAGGGCTTATTCCCGTTCTGGAATGACCCCCATTGTGGGTGAATAAAATTTGAGTGGAGGTGGAATAATTGATGATTTAATTGAATGCCATTGGCTGATAGAATTATCCATCTATAATTCTTACATCCTTTGCAGAACACACTGTGGTTGCCCTCTGTTGGTCTATTTGGACTGACAGAAATAAAACTCAAACAAGCCATAGTTAACACGTTTGCAACTAGTGTTCAAGAGCTATGCTCTCTTCATCAGTTCAGGCACCAACCTAGTTTTATTTTACTCTCATGTTGCATTTTGTTATTTTAACATTTTTTTAGCTCTGTGAGCTGTTTATGAAAGTGGCATGCAATCTACTGCAACAAATAAAATAAACAACATTTGAATGCTAGTCAAAGATGTATTACATTAGTTCAATAAAAAGATACCACATGCAACTCTTGTGTTGGCCATTATTGCTATGGAATCTCTGGAAAATCATGTAATGGCCATTGTGTCCAATATTTTCTTTGTATATAGTTGGATTTAAAAAAGCTTTGGACAAGTTTCTGGAGGATGGACCTATTAACAATCATTAAGCAGGCAGACTTGGGAATTGCCATTGCTTACTTGTGGTAGACAGCAGAAAGAAATGAACTCCCCTATTACTATCAGCCAGCAACTTGGTATAAACTCGGATTGACCTCTGCTGAACAAAAAATGCTGGGTTTGATGGACCATTACTCTCATATTATGTTCTTACGCGAGTTACAATTTCACCCTAAAGGATCTAGCTGATTAACTCTAGTTATTTGGATAGATGACTAGATTTTTGATAGATGGATAGATTTTGTTAAAGTCTTCTGCTATGGATTCTCTACATGCAAAGTTTGTATCCTCAGCCTAACCTTATTCCACATACATGCACATTTCCAAGGTTATCCATGACTTATTTAAAAAACTAGATTGTTCATAGGCATTGGTTGAATTTTCACTAGCTAATGTACTAATGGCTGGAAATCAGCTTTTAATGAAGTTAAGATAGTATTTAAAAAAATTAATCTTACCTCCAGTCTCACTATTGGTAGTCACATTTGATGCTGGTTTTATCTTCTCACTGAGTACAGAAAATAAAAGTCAAACACTTTTTTTTCCAAAAAGGAAGATATTTTTTATCATGTATATAATCTTCTTCACTTCAGGGGTTATTTTAGAAGCATTGCCATGTCTAACAAGCAACATTTACATGTGTAGACTGGTATACAGTGAAAGTGTAATTACTCACCTGTAACAGGTGTTCTCCAGGGATAACAGGAATCAGTCCTTGCATATGGGTGACGTTGATGCCGATGAAGCCGACGGAGCCCTGCGTGGAAGCTTCTCCCCAGCTTTCAAGGAAAGCCTTTGGGAGATGCACCATGCATGCGTGGTCTCCTTCCCGCCCAAGGGTGCATTGCCTCAGTCACATGACATAGCTAAAGATGGCAAAAATGATAAAGAAGCAACTCCACGGGGAGGAGGGAGGGTAGTGAGGACTGATTCCTGCTGTCCCCAGAGAACACCTGTTACAGGTGAGTAACTACGCTTTCTCCGGGAACAAGCAGGAAGTCAGTCCTCAAATATAGGACTCCCTAGCTACAGGCTACCAAAAACCTATAGAAATGCTACGAGTGAGCCATGAGCAGCAGCAAATGAGACTTAAGGAGACAAACTCTCAAGAGACTCAAGAGTCCAGTGAGAACCAGCACTCTGGTAGCCTGAACACAGAAGACTCGGAGGGCAGGAGTTGCCTACACCCCAAACAGATGATGGAGTATGGACTGGTCGAAGGCGCTGTCCTGTAGGGACTCCCTCTCCAGGCAGTAATGAGCTGCGAAAGTGTAGACTGAAGACTAGGTAGAGGCTCGGAAGATGTCTGACAGAGGGACAGAATACAGATTTGCCACAGATGCCGCCATGGCTCTGATACTGTGCGTCATGACCCGGCGTTCCAGTGAGAGCCTAGCCTGCTCATAGGTGAGGGCAATGCAGTCCACCACCCAACTGGACAGAGTTCGCTTGGTCATCGCTTGCCCCAGTCAACTGGGGTCATAAGAGAAAAAAAGCTGGGAGGCTTTGTGGTGGCCCTGGGTATGTTGAAGCTAGAATTACAATTCAGGGTTTGCAGTATGGTCTCAGCCCAGCTGGCGTGAAGCCACAGAAAGAAGGAAGGGAGCATCACCTCCTGATTGAGTTGGAATGGGGACACCACCTTAGGAGGAAACTTGGGGTGTATGGCGGATCCGTCACTAGCGCCTGAAGTTCGCTGACTCTGCAAGCAGGAGTGAGCGCAACTAGGAAGACAATCTTGCATGAGAGGTACCGCAGGTGGCAGGTAGCCAAGGGATTGAACGGTGGCCCAGTGAGTTGGGATAGCATCACGCTGAGGTCCCATTCCACTGTTGGGGCAGATGGGGGGGTTCAGATAACAGGAGGCCCCGCAAGAAGGGGGTCATGAGAAGTTGGACAGAGGGGGGCTTGCCTTTGATAAAGTGGTGGTGCATCACTAGAGCACTCAGGTGCACCCTGACTGCGTTGGACTTCAGTCCTGCCTGCGACAGAGCAGGTATTGCAGTATAAGCTTCACAGAGCATGAGAATGGTTGACTTGCCGTTCCATACACCAATTTGAGAATCTGCGCCATTTGAAGGCATAGGCCCATCTCATGGAGACTCTATGGGAGGCCAGGAGGACCTTCTCTACTTCCCCTGAGAGGTTGAAAGGGGCCAAGGCTACTCTTTTAGGGGCCAAGCCATTAGCGACAGGGACCCCCAGGATGGGGTGTAGGAGGGAGCCCTCCTCCTGTGACAGTAGCACCAGGGCATTACCAGGGGGGCCAAGGTCGTTGCAGACAAGTGGAAGAACAGAAGGACCCATGGTTGCCTGGGTCACCGTGGGTGCAGTATCAACAATGCCCCATTGTGTTGAGCCTTGAACAGGATCTTGGCTATTAGTGGCATGGGCAGGAAGGCATAGAGCAGTCCCTCCATCTACGTGATGAGAAACACATCCGTCCACACCCATGAGGGGTGTGTTTGGTTAGAGCAGAATCGGGGCAGCTAAGTGTTGGGCTCGTGAAGAGGTCCATCTGGGGGACTCCCCAGAGCTGGCAGAGCCAAGAGGCCACCCCAGGGTCCAGTCGCCACTCGTGTGGCTGAAGCACCCTGCTCAGCTTGTCTGCCAGAGCATTGAGCTCACCCAGCAGATACACCGCCCGCAGGAGCATCCCATTGCAGACTGCAAAGGAGAAGAGAGCCACCACCTTCTGAAAGAGGGCAGAGGACCCTGTGCCTCCCTACTTGTTCACGTAGAACATCACCACCTGATTGTCCGTTTGGATCAGCAATGACTGGTGCTGCAGGCAGTGGTGGAAAGTTCAGAGGGCTAGAAATACAGCTCGAAGTTCCAGCATGTTGATCTGGACTTGGCTCTCTGACTGCGACCAGCTGCCCTGGATGCTAAGATCTTCACAATATGTCTCCCAGCTCAACAGTGAGGCATCTGTAGTGAGAACCCTCTGGGGATTGGGGGCCTGGAAGGGCATCCCTGTCTGGAAGGGCATCCCTGCCTGGAGGTGTTGCGGTACCTGCTACCAGTTGAGGGAGTCCGCAAGTTGATGGGTCACCGTCACTCTGTCCTGCAGCTGTACAGTGGCCTGGGTCCACTGGGAGCAGAGACACCATTGGCCTGCCCTCATGTGGAGGAGGGCATCCAGGTGACATGGATTGTGGATGCCATTTGACCCAGCAGGCTTGGCTGGAGGTGAACAGACATGGTGCGTCTGCATTGCACATCCACAGACAGCCTTGTCCTGGGGTAGGAACGCCCTGGCCTAAAGGGTGTGCAGCTGGGCTCCTATGAACTCCAGACACTGTGTTGGGAGGAGAGGGGACTTGGGGTGGTTTATGACAAATCCCAGATGTTGTAGGATGCAGAAGGTGTGGACCATGGCCTGCTGCACCTTGGCGGCTGAACATCCTCTGATGAGCCAGTCATCCAGATAGGGGAAGACAAAGGTTCCTTGGAGGTGGAGGTGTGCTGTGACCACCTGCTAGGCACTTGGTGAAGATCCTTAGGGTGGAGGCCAGGTCAAAGGGTAGCACCTTGTATTGGTAGTGGCCGCCTCCCACCACAAACCTGAGGTATTGCCTGTGGTTGGAATGGATGAGGATATGTGTGTACGCATTCTGTAAGTCCAAGGAGCATAACCAGTCTTCCTGCTGGAAGTATGGCAGCAACATCTCAAAGGAGAGCATCTTGAACTTCTCCCCACCAGGAACCTGTGCAGGTCCCGCAGGTCCAGGATAGGGCTTAGGCCCCCTGTTCATTTTGGTATAAGGAAGTACCTGGAGTAGAATCCCTTGTCCCAGAGATGTGGGGGTACGGGTTCCACTGCCTTGTCCTTGAAAAGGCCTGCGAGCTCCTGCAATACCAGGGTCTGGAATAGGGTAGTCCTGGGGGGCTGTCCTGGGGGGCTGTCCTGGGAAGAATGGAGGGGGAGTCTACTCCAAGTGGAGGAGGTAACCTTCCCTGACCACCTGTAGTGCCCAAGTGTCGGTGGTGATGGCTGACCACTAGTGGGTAAACAAGATCAGATGCCCCCTGTGGGCTGCTGGCCTCCTGAGGGTGGAGAGGCTATGCTCAAGGAGTCAAAAACTCCCACCATGCTATGCCGGAGCTGGTGCCTGGGTTTTGGGAGACTTCTGCTTATGAGAGCCATGCCCTTTTCCCTTGGCCTGCTGACTCTGCTGGGGAGCTTGGGAGGCCTGATTCTAAAGGTAGTTTCCATAAGCTCTTCCCTTCCTCAAATAAGAAGGCTTTTTACTCAGGGTCTTCCGGTCAGGGAAGGGTAGTGGTCTTCTTGGAGAGCCTAGTCCTTGTCAGGAACTTGGACTCCAACTCTGCAGCCTTATCTGTGATGGATTTGCCAAGAGGGGGTATCGACTAATTTGACTTGAACCCACTGTTCCAGTCAAAAGACTGTAGTCAAGCCTGGCATCGGGAATCAATGCCTGCCATGACTACTCTAGCTGCTGGCTCGAAACCGTCATAGGCTGCTCGAGTTATGAACTTGGAGCACTCTCTAACAGCAGAGGACAGGCTCCAAAACTGCTGAAGGGGTTCCTCAGAGAGAACAGCCAAGAACCTGGCGAGTTCCCTTGCCAGGTCCCTCAAGTACATGCCCCTGTACAGCTGGTATGCTCAGATCTGGCTGATGAGCATCCAGCCCTGGTAGCACTTCCTGCCCCAGGCATCCAGGGTGCGAGCCTCACGGGGACACCGAGGAAGGCGTCATCTGGTTCTTGAGCTGATGCATGGCTGACTCCACCACCATGGAGTTATGTGGTAGTTGTGATTTCTGGAAGCCTGGACTCCGGCAGACCTGATACATTGAGTTCAGCCATCTGCTCATGATTGGCACTGATGCCGGTGTTTCCCACATATGAAGGAGTAACCGCTCTAGGAATGGGGGGATGGGCACTGTAAGTGCCTCTTTTGGAGAGGCCTAATACTGGAGGATCCTCCTCTGACTCAGTGTAGAATGATAGCGCCTTTGAGGAAGGCTATATGCTTGGGCGAGGACTGGCGCCGAGTCTTGGAGGGAGATGGGTCCGAGGGCACGTCTAGTTGGCAACAGGTGTCCAGCGATTCCTCGTCTTCATTTTCCTAGTCTGACTCATAGTCGGTGGATGAATAAGGGCCAGGTCGGGGTGCGAGGTCAGGCCCAAAGCCCGATAATCCATGCCCCTCGGAGGGTCTGTGGGCAGAGCCACGGCCACTTGTCAGGGAAGATCTCGGTTGTGAGGCTCGGGACCAGGATCAATGTCGAGGATTGACTCAAGGCCTAGGGCACTTGAGGATCAGCTCAACATCCAGGGATGTCCTCGAGATCAAGACCCCAGTGGTCTAGGCAGAAGACTGCTGGGCCAAAAAGGCAGACAGGCTGTGTTCCAAGGCCACCATTCTGGTCTCTAGCCCAGATAGCTCCACAGACTTTGGTGCAGGCACAGAGGATCTCAGGCCTAGCAGTGGCCCCACAAGGGGGAGTCCTCAACCAGGAAGGCCTCAGGGGTCTGAGACCGATCACCGGAGGCCGATGATTCATTGCAGGCGACCTTGGTAGGCTACTCCCTCTCCGACCCCTCAGACTCACAGCGTGGACTGTGGGACTGGGTGCAGGACTTACCTGCCTTTCCTGACTTGTCCACGGTACCGCCCTCAAGGATTTCCGGGGTGCTCTGCTCAGAGCCTTGGTCGGAAACGGTGGGGTCACTTCGGGGCTCCAGGATCCCAGAAGGGGGCTTGGAGCACAGTGCTGCTGGAGACTCTGAGGCAGAATCTGACATTTGGAAGATCTTTTACAGAGTCCACAATCCAAAGGGTCGTGGTCTGCACCAAGGCAGTGGAGGCAGCAGTCATGTGTGTTGGTGAAAAACATGGTCCAGGAACACCGATCACACTTTTTGAAGCCACTGGCAGAGGCCATAGGTGGAAAAAGGGCCCCAGCATGGTCGAAGACCCAGGGCTCTGCCAGTGAAAAAGAGCGCAAACTGTGCCAGTAGAAAAGTTATGGAAAAATGAACCCGAGACGCGATGCCAGGGCAAGCGAGCTCGGAGGCAGGAAAGAGAACCAGTGCAACCGGAGAAGAAAACTTCCAAGAAAATAACTATTTTTCTGGAGAAAACAGACACACATCTGGTGGGCTCCTTGGAAAAAAGGAGACTGAAGCAAGATGGCATCCTTGGATGGGAAGGTGATCATGCATGCATGGTGCATATCCCAAAGGCTTTCTTTGAAAGCTGGAGAGAAGCTTCCGTGCAGGGCTCCATCGGCATCAACATCATCCATATGTGAGGACTGACTTCCTGCTTGTTCCCAGAGAAAATGCCATTTCAGAACGGGGGTTCATCAGATATGGGAATGCTAACAATGTCTAAATTCTCTAGGAGACTGATGGGGTGGAGAGGAGGAGTGGTGACTGCTGGCAGGGGCAGCTATGAATGCAGAGGTTGGTTCTTCCCCGATTTATCTCCCCCCCCCCCCGTGTTGAAACCATATCTTCATCATCTCCCCCACTTTCGCAGAAGCACCTGCATATGTGGGGACGTTTTCCATATTTCTTCCCCTGTGTAGCTTCTTGAAATCACTGCTCCCATAGAACACGGAGAGGCCTATCTATGCAGTCCTGCACTTATTTTACATGAGGCTCTATATTTGGACAGCCTCTTGTAAAATACTGACAGTATTTTCCACATCCTGATATGCAGTCCCTCTCCATGCCCTATCTAAAATGTGTCTTTTCATGTTTCTTATTACAAATGTCCTTAGTAAATAGGACTTTCCACATTTGAGCAACTACAAACAGGCAGTATAGGATTATGTGATAGTAGACAGACTTTTGATCTGGAAAGGAATATGAGAATGAAAAAAAAGTATACATCAACGAGATCCTGCTATTCAAAATGGCTAAGCTTTCACATGGACTGATGGTTAATTAATGTTATCACATTCGTATTTGTTATTATTGTTGCTGAATTTACAGCACAGTGTTTACACTGTCCAACCTACCACTGTACAAAAAGGATAATCAGAAAACAGTGTTGTACGTGAGCAAGAAATTGCCTTTTCAGTTTATAACTCCAGCTTCCAAAGCTACTTGTAGAAGTGATACACATAAAGACACAGCATGCAAAATGCTCTAGTATATGGGTTCACTTAGAGGGTTAGAATGCTTTTTGGCTTAAATGCCTATATTTTCAGTCCTCAGCTGAAGTTATTTATTTATTTAGCAAGGCTTAAATATCGCCTTTCAATGAATAAAGGTAACGATTTTGCATTGAACAATTGAACTTATGTACAGATAACTAGTAACTATATACATTTAGGTAGATGATACGAGACCTCTAATATTTTTCTGAGGTCGATCTATATACAGTACAGAAAAATCAACTTTAGTTTTTTGAGTTGATTTATTTTTGTTGATGGGTTTCCTGGGAGTGGGGGGGGGTAAAGTGTTCTCAGATTATACTAAAATGTTTGTTATGCAGATGACTTAGCAGTACCCATAAAAGGTATTTGCATCACTTCTAAATAAAGCTTACTTTAGAAAACTATGTAGCTTTAATTTATTTATTCCTGTCATCATATGATACCTATAGGCAGGTCACCTGACAATATGGTGCAAAAGACAATGGAGTAGAATGAAAAAAAACCTATAGGCCCCATATTCAAAAATGTCACGCTCCTAAGTTATGCCTAAATGTGTCCACTATTTTCAGCCAAAAATAAGAACCCAAGAGGGCCATTTTCAAAGCAGTTTAGGCCAGTTACCAGGACCTACTAATCGGTTAAGCCGTGGCAATCCTGATATTCAGTGGCACTATCCGGATAGCGTCACTGATATCACCAGAGACGGCAGAAAAAAATGCCTTGTTAAAATCGGGGCAGTGTGTGGGTGGAACGGACTAATAGCAGAAAATATTTTTTTATTCATCACGTAATCGACCTCTGGAATTCGTTACCAGAGTATGTAATAAAAGCTGTTAGTGTAGCTAGATTTAAAAAAGGTTTGGACAAGTTCCTGGAGGAAAAGTCCATAAACCATTATAAAAGAGAACTGGGGAAATGCACTGCTTACCCATGGGACAAGCAGCAATGAATATGGATACCTTTTGGGAACCTGACAAGTATTTGTGACCTGGATTGGCCACTGTTGGACCCTTGGTCTGACCCAGTATGGCATGTCTTATGTTCTTAAATTTAGGCCTGCCGTTCATTTACCTACATGAGTGGTTCCCAAACTTGTCCTAGGGGACTCCCAGTCAGTCAGTTGTGTTTTCAGGATATCCACAAAGAATATGTATGAGAGAAATCTGCATGCAATGGAAGCAATGCACGTAAAGCTATGTCATGAATATTCATTGCAGATATCCTGAAAATCTGACTGGCTGGGGGTCCTCTAGAACAGGTTTGGGACCACTGGCCTTGTTTTAGGAGCCTAATTTAGATGCTTAGTGCTGAAAATCAGTGCTAAGCTCCTAACCTTTGTCCTTACCCTAAATCCATACCTGTCATCACCCACATTTAGGCTCCTAGATTTAGGAGTTTAGCGACTTTTTGAACATAAGTTCAGGCACTCAACCCTAGTAAATATTCAAAGAGGCCAGTTTAGGAGCCTAACCCCCAAAGTTATGAGCCTCAGCCCTTTGGAAACTGACCCCTATGACATTGCAGATGAAATACACACACACAAAAGACATTCCTTTTTTGTTTTTACCTAGAAGCATCCTTAGTATTGCTTGGATTTGGCCCTTTAAAAAGAGCAGACTGAACAAGACCGGTTAAACTGGCAATCTGTTTCTCCATGGCTTGCATCCTCTCTCTGTAAAACAAAAGAACAGATTGTTAAAGCCAGATGTGTTTGCTTTCAGAATTGTTTCACTAACTAATTAATACGGATGTACATCGGTTAGTGGAGCATTTAGTTCATTAGATCATGTGCAAAATTGATTTAAGATGCGTTCAGTTCATTTGCACTTTAAACATTTGTAACTTCTGCTAAAAAGTTTTTTTTTTAATTGAATTTGTGGGCGGAATAGAAAACAATGTCTGGAAATCGGGCAAAAAGGCCAAACAAATCTCTTGCCTTGTGCACATGCCTACAGAGAAACTGATCAGTGAAATTACAGATATAATAAGTGTTGGGTTGAGATTGGTGGAAGCTCACCCTCTTAGAGCAGTGAAACAAAACATTGAAGGGGGAATGTTCAAATATGCCTGCGGAGATGCAAGGTCCATGGGTGCGTTTACCCTCAGGCTTTATATCAGCTTTCAAAACGGGGAATGTGTGAGCCTGCTCTCTCTTTGAAAACACCCCCTGGAATAAGTAGCTGCAGAGATATGCACCTCCTCTTCCTGCGGATATTGTTTCCATACAAAATACCTTGTGTAGTCCTGAAAACGTAGTTTACACACATTATTTTCCTTGTCAGATTACAATACCCCCACAGGCCGCCTACTTTTCACCCAGCTAACAAGCGAATTCCACATGTACTTCTAATCAGCTATGAGCCACACAATTTCCAATTAAGCTTCTGAAATTTGCCTCCTGTTTGCATATCTGATCTAAGTGATAGTCATTGATATGCAGAATTATTCATCTGCATAGTTTTTGGAAAAGCACCATACAAATTGTTGCTCTCCTTTAGTCTACTTGAATAGATAGAAACAAAACTCAGATATAAGCAGCAGATAGTAACATTTTTAACTAGTGCTCATGAGCTCTGCACCCTTCATCGGATCAGGTTCTGCACCAGCCTCTTTATATTTTCTGCACTGTCATCTTTGTGAAAATGGCATGCAATCAAAACCATTAATAATGCAATAATTAATTTCATAACATTATTTATAATCCGTTTCTACAATCAAAAGATGTCTTCAATAATTTTCAAAACTGAAGATAATCTGTAAAGTCCCTAATCTCTGTCGGTAAACTGTGCCACGATTTTGGAACAGCTCCTGAAAAAAAATCTCTTTCTAATCCTCTTCCAAGAAAAAGGAAGAAGCAGAAGGTGACATCAACATACAACAGGCAACAGATCACAGAGATCTTGCAGGTGGATATTTTTTCAACCTATCTATGGTTGGCTTTGAAAGCAAGACATAATACCTTAAACTGCATCCAACCTTCTATTGTAACCAATGAACATTAAATAACAAGGCAGTCACTTTCTCCATTTATCCACTAGGAGTAATAATCCTTGCTATTACATGTCTTTTGCTGCTATATTTCTTTTCACATTCCTATATAAAACAGACATCTGGACCACAGTCCGAAAATCTTGGGCTCTTAATACTGACCTCAACCGTTTAACTAATTTTAACTTACACCAAACTTTCTTCTGAACATCTTGCATATATCATTCAAAAGTTAAATGTGAGTCAATAATAACTCCCAAACCACCACCTCATCAGAAATATCAACCAGCTGACCCAAAATCTGAACTGATTTGATATCATCTAGAATACTTTTATACCCAACTCATAAAATTTCTGTTTTGGACACATTCAATTTCAATGTCTTGTTATTCAGCCAATTCCTCAGGATTTGTACACCCTGACTCAATTGATCCAAAAGTTCTTGAATAAAGTTCTTCACAGGAAGGAAAACAATGTACTGTATATCATCTGCATATATGTAAGGAGAAAAACAAAAACTTTAATAGCTGTAGCTAAGGGGCTAAAACACATAAATAAATAGCAATACTGGGTCAGTACCGGGCAAAATGGCAGAAACCATTATAAAGAATAAAATTACTGAACATGTAGACAGTCATGGTTTAATGGGAGAACGCCAACATGGATTTAGCCAAGGAAAGTTTGTCTTACTAAAATGTTATTTTTTTTGAAGGTGTGAATAAACAGGTAGACAAAGGTGAGTTGGTTGATATAGTGTATCTGGATTTTCAGAAAGCCTTTGACAAGGTCCCTCATGAGAGACTCCTGGCAAAATTAAAAAAAGTCATGAGATAGAAGGCAGTGTACTATTGTGGATCAGAAACTGGTTAAAAGATAGAAAGCAGAGGGTAGGGCTAAATGGCTAATTTTCTCAATGGAAAAAGGTGGAGTACGCCAGGGATCTGTGCTGGGTCTGCTGCTTTTTAACATATTCATAAATGACCTGGAAATGGGAATAATGAGTGAGGTGATCAGATTTGCAGATGACACAAAATTTTTCAAAGTTGATACAACACAAAAAGATTATAAAAAAATTGCAAGAGGACCTTGATAAATTGGAAGACTGGACATCCAAATAGCAGATGAAATTTAACGTGGGCAAATGAAAAGTTATGTACTTAGGGAAGAACAATCCAAACTATAGTTACATGATGCAAAGTCATCATCGTGAATAATAGGTTCAAAACCCTCTGCCTAGTGTGCAGCAGTGGCCAAGAAAACAAATAGAATACTAGGAATCACAAAGAAAGGAATGGAGAACAAAACCAAGGATATTATAATACCTCTGTATCATTCTATAGCACCTTGAATATTTTGTGCAATTCTGGTAGCCATATCTTAAAAACGATACAGCAAAATTACACAGGTGCAGAAAAGAGCCACCAAAATGGTAAAGGAGATGGAAGGATACCCCTATGAGGAGAGGCTTAGAAGATTAGGGCTCTTCAATTTGGAAAAGAGACGGCTGTGGGGAGATATGATAGAGGTCTATAAATTAATGAATGGAGTGGAATGGGTAAACATAGATTGGTTGTTTACTCCTTCAAAAAGTAGAAAGACTAGGGGGCACTCAATGAAATTACAATGTAGCCCATTTAGGACTATAAGAGAAAATGTTTTTTCACTCAATGAGTAATCAAACTCTGGAATTCGTTACCAGAGGATGTAGTAAAAGCGGCTAGTGTAGCTGGGTTTAAAAAAGATTTGGACAAGTTCCTGGAGGAAAAGTCCAAAACCATTACTAAAGAGGACCAGGAAAATCCACTGCTTACCCCAGGATAAGCATCATGGAATCTGTGTGCCTTTTTGGGAACCTGGCATGTACTTGTGATCTGAATTGGTCACTGTTGGAAACAAGATACTGGGCTTGATGGACATGGTCTGACCCAGTATGGCATGTCTTATTTATTTTATTTATTTATTTTTGTGATTTTTATACTGCCATATCAATTAATCATAGCGGTTTACATACAACAACTGAGTTACACTGAACAAAGTGGAAGTTATATATGCAAAGAGTACTTTAAGGTAATTACATGATCAGTAAACATCAACAGGTGATCAAGAATATATACATGATTATTCAATATGAACTATGTACAAGTTATAAGGGTCCTGTATTTTTGTGAGTTGGGATGTATAGTAGTGAATAGAGTGAAGCTTCAGGAATCGTAGTGGAGTTGGGTCAGGTCGGTTGAGGCATTTGCCTCGTTTTTACCGAAGTGTTCCAAAAACAGATAAGTTTTGAGTTGTGTGAAAGGTGAAGAGGTCGGTTATGTTTCTCAGCATTTCTGGTAATAAATTCCAGAGCATCGGGGATAGGTACTCAAATGCTGTTACTAGTATATTGTTTCGTCTTTCTGAAATGGGTGCCAATCTTCTGAGTCTGTTATTAGGTGTTTTTTTGATTAACTGGATTAAAGTAGAAGGTGCCAGTTCCCTGATGACTTTAAACGTTGTCATAATGATTTTATATTTAATTCTGCTATGTACGGGGAGCCAATGGAGGGGGTGAAGTATAGGTGTAATGTGTTGAGTATGCTGTGTGTGTTGGAGATGATGTGAGCTGCCATATGTTGTGCCATTTGTAGTGGGTGGATCGTTTGTTTTGGAGGGCCATGAAGAAGACTGTTAGAATAGTCAATATCAGGGGTAATCATCACTTGCATCAATGATCTGAAATCATTGCTATGAGGTAGGGGATTTAAGTATTTCAGGAGGTGGATTTTGTTATATATGGCTTTAGTTTTTTTTTAAATGTGGGTTCTGGAGACCACGTGACGCATGAGCGAGTGAGAGGTCTCTCTGCTCGCTCCGGGGCTGCCCGACTCTTAATGATTCGTTGCTGAGAGCCTTTCTACCCATTCGCTATTCTACGAACACGGGCAGGACGGTCTCACGCTCGAGAAGCGGTAAACACAAAATCTCCTGCTACTATGCCTTTAGCCGCCCGCAAAGAGCGAGAGAAGGCGCCGAGGGGTGGGCCCTCCTCAGCGGGGAAGCCGCCGCCTGGTGTAACACAGCCGACCTCGCCGGGAGCAGAGAGTGTGGAATCGGGCTCCGAGGAGCTTGCACGGGAGGTTGCCAAACTGCTGGAGCCGAAGTTCGACCTGATTCTCTCCAAACTGGAAACAATGGGAGAGACCTTGACGGAATTTGGGCAACGGGTGGACGAGTTGGAACATCGTGTCTCAGCACTGGAGGACTCTGAAGGTAGTCAGGCCCGAACACAAGCCACGATGCAAAAAACTATTGCAATGCTCTGTGACAAAGTGGAGGACCTAGAAAATCGCTCCCGAAGAAATAATCTGCGTTTGGTAGGAGTCCCGGAGTCCCACACAGAAGCAATGCTACTCCCTTTGGTGGAGAACTGGCTCCCCAGAGAACTCGGGCTGGAAGACCTCGTGGGGGATCTGAAGGTGGAACGGGTGCATCGTCTTGGGCCCAAGCAAGAGAACAACCAGCGGCCCCGAGTGATTATAGCCCGTATCTTGAATTTTCACCATAAGTGGAGGGTACTGCAAGCTTACCGGAAGCAGCGGTCCTTGATGATCGATGATCATAAAGTGCTCATCTTCCAGGACTACTCTGCAGCGGTGGCGGCGAAAAGGAAGGAATTTTCCCCGATTTGCTCGGCGCTCTTCCAGAAGCAACTGCGCTTCACTCTGGCTTTCCCGGCCACGCTCCGCGTGCTTTCTGAAGGCAAGAATCATGTTTTGCCGACGGTTGCTGCGGCGCGAAAATTCCTGGAGGACCTGGAACAATCCGAGCTGCAGAAGAGGAGAGCGATCTGAGCAGAGACATTTTCTCAAGTGTTGTACACCTGTAATGTTCTCCTCGAAGAGTCCACGCGACGGTTGTGAGACATGGGACATTGCCTTGATGCATATAGAGCAGCTCTGTATGTTTTTTCTAGGGACCCCCTGTCTTAGGCTATTGCTCCGGGAGCGCCGGCCCTGTAAGGCTGCACTCACGCGCTGGCGGGGGGCCCTGATGAGATTTGAAAGGCCTCTATGTTCCAGTTAACTGCATTTGCGGTAATGTTTGCTCTGATCTGTTTTGGGGTGTTATCGGTGTTGGGGTGTTTTCTGTTTTGGGGAGACTGTATAAGGAGGTGGAGGGTGCGCTGAGAAAAGTCTTGGGTTGGGGGTGGGTCCGGACCCCAGTACTGTGGAGGGCTCGAAGACGGGAGTCTTCTCCCGGCTGCAATATTGCATGGAAGATGGGAGTGGGGCAGCCCTGCTGCGCACAAGAGTGGACTCCACGTCTCGTAGACGAGGCTGGGAATAGAAGGGATAGTATTTTTTATGAGGGTAGGGGTTTATTGCAGGGGGAGGTTGGGGTTTCGGGGGAGGGGGGGGGTAAGGAGGGAGTTGGGAAGGCAAGGGGGAGCAACTGGGCTAGCGTATTGGGGGGTGCGGGGGAGGGGGGGTGGGGGGTGGTCTTGGGTGGGGGAGTGCTGATCCCACTACGGTTTCGAGTAATAGGTCCGAGGGGCTTAATTTTTCAGGGAAGGCTAGGTGGAGGTGGAGGTTGGGAGCTGAGGCTGGGCAGCTCACAACATGTTAGGGGTCTGAGGTATAACCCTTTCCTTTCTGTGGCGTAGTAGTGGCTGATGGGGACTGATTTGTGTTTTGTTTCCTGGAATGTGGGGGGTCTAGGCTCCCCGATAAAACGCACCAAAGTTCTGCAGGCTTTAAGGAAGGAGGGGGCCCATATCGCGCTTTTGCAGGAAACGCATCTCAGTGACAAGGAACATGCCAAACTAAAAAGAGCATGGGTGGGCCAGGTTTATGCAGCGGCGGACCCTGGGGGCAGGAGGCGGGGTGTGGCCATCTGTTTCCACCGGCATCTTAAAGTAGAGCTGATTAGGGAGGAACGGGACCCTCTGGGGCGTTTCATCTGGGTACATGCGAAGATAAATGGCGAGGAATTACTGCTGGGAAATGTTTATGCCCCCAATGCCTATAATCATGGGTTCTTTAGGTCCCTGGGGCGGAGATTGGGCATTGCCCCTGGCCGGCCTGTAGTTCTAGCGGGGGATTTTAATTGTACGCATGACCCCTTGCTGGACAAGTCGGTGCCCCCTCCGAAGGGAGGCGACTGGAAATCTCGGGGTATCTCTTACTTGTGCCAGGTGGGAGGGTTGCTTGATGTATGGAGAGCTCTGCATGGCGGGGAGAGAGACTACACACATCTGTCTCGAGCCCACCAGACCTGGTCTCGAATTGATTATGTACTGGTGACTCAAGCAGATTTTGGCAGGGTTCGCACCGCTGAGATTGGCCCCATACATGTCTCTGATCATGCGATGGTTAGCATACACTGGAGAGGGCGATACCCCCTTGGGGGCAGATGGGCGTTTCCGCGCCAACTCTGGAACAGACAGGGTTTTCGAGAATTTGTGCGAGAGAAATGGGGGGAATACCTGACTGATAATGAAGGCAGTGTAACCTCTGAGGCTACTCTATGGGAGGCCGGGAAGGCGGTTATGAGGGGCCAGATTATCGCCTATGTTGCTGTGGAACGGAAGCGGGTGAATGCTGAGGTAGTGCGGTTAGCACAGGAACTGCAGGAGGCTAAGCGGGCGTCGGTTCTAAGACCTCGCGGGGGGGAACTGAGGAAGTATTTCGAGATTCAGAAACAGCTGAATATCATTTTACAGGACCGGGCGGTTTTCGACATGCAGTACTACCGTCACCGACTGTTTCGCTTTAGTAACCGCACGGGAACGTTATTAGCGCGGCTCGTGCGTGATGCGAGAGGCTCTCATCTGGTTACTGCCCTTCGGACGCCTAACGGGGTTACGGTTTACGGATTAGGCTGCGTTTGTACAGGAATTCCGGAGATTCTATTGCGAGCTATATACGCCTGGGCCAGAGGATCGCGAGCAGGAACGTTGCTTTTTAGATGGTCTGTCCCTCCCGCAAGTGACCCAACAGGAGGAGTTAGCGGCCTTAAACTGCCCAATAACGGGAGCTGAGATCCAGTGGGCTATCCGGCGGGGGAAAATACACAAGGCGCCCGGCCCCGATGGCTATGGGTCTGAATTTTACAAAATCCTTGAGGAACGGGTGATACCTCTCTTAGCAGGAGTATATGCCGAGGCTCTGGATACGGGGAGCTTCCCGCGGGATATGTGCACGGCTTCTATCTCGCTCATTTACAAGCCGGGGAAAGACCCGGAGGACCCCGCCTCTTACAGGCCGATTTCTCTTATCAATTTCGATATGAAAATGCTGGCTTCCATCCTGGCGGAGAGAGCACAGCAGGTATTAGGTCGACTTATTGGGGACCATCAGGCGGGCTTCGTTAGGGGCAGGGGAGCGGCCTGCAATATCGCGAAGGTCCTGCTGGGCATTGATGTCTGCTTTCAGCGAGATTTGCCCCTACTGCTCGCCAGCTTAGACGCCGAAAAGGCATTTGATCGGGTCTCCTGGGACTACATGTTTGAAGCGCTGCGGCGTTTTGGTTTTACAGGGCAGTTTGTGGGTTGGATCCGCGCGCTCTACACGGAACCGCGTGCGTTCATTGCGGTGGGGGGCGAGCGCTCGGCGCCTTTTGTGTTGCAAAGGGGGACCAGGCAGGGTTGCCCCTTGTCGCCTCTCCTCTTTATCTTACACTTGGAGCCTTTACTGCTAAAGCTACTACGACAGGCGGAGGTGACTGGAGTTACCTGGCCGACGGGCACGCTTAAACTTAGTGCCTTTGCAGATGATATGCTCCTATGCTTAACAAATCCGCAGCAATCGCTGGAGGGGGCGCTCGCCACCATAGCCTCTTTTGGGACTTTTTCGGGTTTGAAAATCAACACTGCCAAGTCTTTAGGCTTGGATGTGGGTGGACGTAGCCGGGCGGGATGGCGAGGAGATTTCCCCTTAGTGTGGGCGGAGGGGCAGATTCGCTACCTGGGTGTACAGATCCCGGCGAGTCTGGACCAACTCTATAAGGTGAATATCCTGACCCTTCTTGAGGGGACTCTGGAGCGACTGAGGAGATGGTGCCCGCTGCCGCTATCTCTCAGTGGGCGGATTGCTTTGTTTAATATGGTCGAGTTTCCACGGTGGGTATACGTGTTGCGACACTTGCCTATCTGGCTGCGACAGCGGGAGATCCGGCTTTTACAGCGCCACTTAGCGCGCTTTTTGTGGAAGGGCCGGCGGGCGCGTATAGCGATGGCGGTCTTGATTCTACCCAAAGATCAGGGGGGAGCTGGCCTACTATCGGTGCAGGGGTATAACCTGGTTTGTTGGGCTCGGATCCTCCGCGATATGGTGGAGGGCAGTTCGGGGGTGGCGCCGCTTAGTCTTTTGGACGCTATGGCAGCCCCATATCATCGGATGACAATACTGCAGGAGGCAAAGGGCTTGGCCCCGGTGAGTTGCCAAAAGTCGGTCTTCTGGCAAGCGGCAGGGCAGGCTTGGCGGGCCCTCTGTCGCAAAAGAGGGGTCTCGTGGCGTTTGACGGACTGTGTCCCTTTGATGGGCAACAGGGATTTTGCCCCGGGGCTGGCTTCCGTGGTGGCTAGACGATGGGCTGGCAGGGGCCTTTGCTACTTGGGGCAACTTCGGGGGAGGGGCGTGTGACGGTGTTTTCCTTTGCATCGTTGCAAAAGCGGTACGCGCTCGGTACACATGACCTTTTCTTCTATTTTCAGGCCCGTCACTATTTTCTTGGGCTTAATAAGGAGCATGGTCACCTGGGCGGGCAGGGGGGGATGCTAGAGTTGTTCACTAGGCTGGAGGGGAAAATCACTTTGGGGGGCTTGTCCAGAGAACTGTTCCCAGAAGGGGGTGCTTCGCGTCTCGAGGCCTTAGCGGAGCGGTGGCAAAGGGATGGGGTTCCACAAGGCACGGCGGGGCGATTGCGGACGGCTTTTGCCGCGATTAAGAAAATCTCAGAAACGATGCAATTGCAGGAAATCCAATACAAATTTCTTTGGCGGGCGTATGTGCATAATGTTTGGGCAGCTAAGATGGGCTTGGCAATGACAGATGTGTGTGGTCTCTGCAGGGCGGAAAAGGGGGGCCTGGCACATCGATTTTGGGTTTGTCCCCATATTCAAGGGTTATGGCGGGAGATTGGGCAGATGTTGGGGAGATGGCTACAAGAGGATTTAGACATGTGTCCAGAATGGTGTCTGTTCGATGCCTGCGAGCGGCAGCCCCCCCTGAGGGGCGCGGCACGTAGGCTTTGTACCAAGGGGTTTGTGGTAGTTAAACAAGTCATTCTTCGACACTGGCTGGACGATGCAGCGCCATCGGTGGGGGAGTGGAAGCGAGCTATGTGGGATTTACGGGAGATGGAGCGGCGCTCAGCCCAAGCTCAAGGGGGGCAACAATGGGAACATTTCTTGGAAACTTGGGGCCCAGCTAGCGAAGTAGAACACTCGGGGTTAGACGAGGGGGGTCGCTCTTGGGACCAACCTATGTGATGGGGTTTTGAGTGTGGATCAGCAGGGGGGGAAGGGGGGGTAGGGGGGGAGGGTGCGGGGTGGGAGTGGGCTAAATGGTGGGGAGGTGGGGTAGACGGGAGCCTATCTACAAGGTTTAACACATTAGATGACTCTTTTCCAGTACTTTTAGCTAGCGTCATGTTTGTCTTAGATACCTTTCTGGTCGGCAGCCGAGTGCCGGTGTTGGCCATGGGGAGGTTAATACTGACTGTGTTCCTGTTAGCTCTGTTTCCGTTGTGTGTGCCAGTTTCTTGCACTTAAGTGTACTTTCTTTTTTTTATACACAATAAAAATGATTTCCTTAAATGTGGGTTCTGAACGTGAGTTAGTGGTCTAGTGTGACTCCTAGGCATTTTACTTCTTTTTAACTTTGAGAATTGATCCATTAATGGTAATGTTGCTAGGTCTTGTGTAATTTTGATTTTTGGATATTATTAGAACTTCTGGTTTTCTTATAGTTTATGTTTAATCCATGGGTTTTGAGCCAAGCATCGACTTTTATGAAGCATGAAATTATGGGATCAAGTGTATGTGTTACTACATTAAAAGGCGTGTATAGCATTATGTCATCGGCATAGATGGCATTATCTATTTTTAATTTCTTTATTAGATTGCAAATGGACTGTATGTAAACATTGAATAGAAGAGCTGATAGTGCCGATCCTTGCGGAAGTCCTGTAGCTTGTGTGTAAGTGTATGAGTATTTTTGGTCTATGTTGACGAGGATGGTTCCATCTAGTCCAATTTGTATGAGTCTTTGTAGTAGTAGTGCATGGCTGATCAAGTCAAAGGCAGCTGCGATGTCTAGAAATATTAGTATAAATGTTTGATTGGGGTTATTGATTCCTTTTATTATTTTGTTGTATAGAATAGCATTAATGTTTCTACACTACACAGAGGTCTGAATCCAAATTGGTTTGAGTCTAATGGTGCATATTGATCAATGTGATCTTGCAATTGAATTTGGACATTTTTTTAAATTATTTTAGCCAAAAAAGGTAGGCTCAAGATGGGTCTGTATGATGAAGGGCACTTATTGTCTAATAATTTATTATTTAGGAATGTAAGGGCTTTTGCTTTCTTGAGACTTCTAGGCATGTAGCCTTGTCCGAGGGACTTCTTTACTATTAATAGTATAATGGGAGAAAGCTCATCACAGGCAGCTTTGATCACATTATATTTATGAAAATGACATTCAAATTATAAGCCCAGTAGTTTGGGAGGGGGGGGGGCGCTAAGGAAGCTTATGTTGTTATCAATTACTCTTTTGCCCAGATAAAGAATTGGACAAAAATTAATTTTCTTAAGAGGAATAAAAAAACAAACAAAGGAGGGAATATTGAAAGAGATTAACTTGGTTAGCAGATTTGTTAATCCTTCTATCTGGGATATTCTGGTTAGTGCCGCTGAATATTCCTGGGTGCTACCGCTGCACGCCCCAAGGCCAACCGGTTAGAAATGGGACATTCCAGGGGTAATACACAGCCATAATTGGGCAGCAGTGATATTGAGCCACTGCCCAGTAATGTAAAGGTGGCGAAAGTAAGGCACAGCCCAGCCCAGCTTCCTGCCAATCCGGTCAACCCGTATATTCAATGCCTGGGCCGGATATGACCCTGGCATTGAATATCCAGGTTTAAGTTTCAGCAGGGGGCAGCTAGTCCCATTAGAACAGCTAGCCGTCACTGCTGAATATCCTCCCCCCCCCAAAAAAAAAAAATTCTTTGGGTAGATAGGTCTACAGTTCTGAGACTTTTGATTAATCCAGTGTTGGGGGATGTGTTAATACCATTATCTTCATCTGCTAAAGTTTGGGAGTGATTATTTGTTCAGATTTATCCAGGGACTATGTAAACCTTTGTGGAAATTGCAAATGATTAGGTAGATAGCATAGTTACCCACCTGTAAGAGGTGATCTCTGGGAACAGCAGGAATTTAGTCTTCACATATGGGGTATCGTCGGTACCGATGGAGCCTACGCGGGAACGCTCCCCAGCGTCCAATAGGAAAGCTTTTGGGAGCATCCCACAGCGCCTTCGTGCTGCCTTCCCACCTTTCCCAACTGTTCCTCTCCAGTTGAGTTTAAAGCTGAGACAAAAGAGAGAGAAAAAGAGAGAGAGAGATAGAAAGATACAACTCCTAGGGGAGGTGGGTGGGTTGTGAAGACTAAATTCCTGCTGTTCCTGGAGATCACCTGTTACAGGTGAGTAACTATGCTATCTCCAAGAACAAGAAGGAATGTAGTCTTCATATATGGGGACTCCCTAGCTGCAGATGCCAGGGAGATGGCCCCAGAAATTTGTGTGCCCTTGTGAAAGGGCTCCACTTCCCCCCATGGATCTCTGGCATCCTACCAGGGATGGTGGGTAGGAGTTGATTAAGTCTGGAACAGGTGTTGAAGAACAGCTTGACCAAACAAGGCATCCCGGCAGGAGTCCTTGTCTAAGCAGTAATGGGCTGTGAAGGTATGTACCGAAGCCCAAGTAGCTGTTCGACAGATGTCATTGATAGATACAGAGAGAAGATGAGCCATTGAGGCTGCCATGGCTCTCACATTGTGAGCTGTGACATGGCCTTCAAGAGGAAGGTTCTTACTCTCATGGGCAAAAGATATACACTGTGCAATCCAGCTGGACAGTGTCCTTTTGGAGACTGGAAGTCCCAAATGACTAGGATCAAAAGCAACAAAGAGTTGAGAGGATTTTCTATGTTGCTGTGTCCTTTGCAAGTAAAAGGCCAAAGCTCTTTTACAATCCAAAGTATGAAGGTTCCTTTCTGCATTTCAGGTGTGAGGCCTTGGAAAGAATACAGGAAGGTAAACCACTTGATTTAGGAAATTCATATTTATTAGTTTTACATATAAACAAACATAGCATCCAACTCTTGACTCCATGGCAGTACAAGTTTGCGATAACATATCACCAAAAATACAGTCAAGCAAAACAAATCTCCACTTGCCTCTCAACTGTTCTAACTAATAAACACACTTTCTGTCTGGGATACAGAGAACACATATCTCCCGATTCCCCTCCCTGTCCCCCTCCTGTCCCCCATCCCCCCACCCAGTCTTCTTCACTAACAGGTCATGTGAGTTCACAGGTCTCGTTCAGTCCCCCTTTTTATTCCATCGGCCCACCCCTACTTACGGGACCCCACACCCTAATATGTTTATCCCATGCACTCCCCCCTAGCAGCCTGGCCGAGCGACTCTCCATCCCCATCAACTCTACCATCACCCGCTCCCACTCCCCCACTGCGGGTGCTGTATCTTTCAGCCAATGCCGCAGTATGCATTGTTTCACCACTACAAAGCCTTTGGTACATAGCCTATGCGCGTCCCCACCTAAAGGTAACTCCCCCTCGTATGAATCAAACAGACACCATTCTGGGCTCATCTCTATGTTCTCCCTCAGCCACTTCCCCAATTTCCTACCCACACCCATCCATAACCCCTGAATGTGGATACAGGCCCAAAACAGATGCCCAAAGCCCCCCTTTTCCACCTTGCAGAGACTACACACATCCGTCGTCACCAATCCCACTTTAGCTGCCCATAGTGACTTCTCGACCTAACCGGTCATTGAGAGAGGTCTGAAAATTGAACTGTCTTACTATTGTAGGAGGGGGCATGCTGAGGAAATGAAGCTTGTACCCCTCTCTTACAATAGACAGAGTCCAATTTTCTGCTGTTATCTGACCTCATCTGGGGGCAAAATGACATAACCTTCCTGGGATGGTGGAGGGTTCCGGGCCGTTTAGGGCCAGGAAGGCAAAATTCTCTAGACAGGAGTAAAAGCCCCTATGGGGGCTGAGTCTGCTGAGCCGGTTGAGGCTTAGCTGCTTTTGGATTCCTTTGTTGCCTAGGTTGTTGCTGCTGTCCCTTTTGGGCAGACTGACCTGAACAATGTCCCTGCTGGGTATAGGTGGGATAAAACCTTTTCTTCTTGCTGAAGAATGGTTTCTTAGAGGATCTTTTCCTGGCAGGATCAGCTGTAGATTTAGACAATCTATCCAAAGTGATATTGTCAGCATCTATCTCATTAGCTTTTTCCTGCCAATTCTTGCCAAAGAGATTATCTCCTGTGCAAGGTATATTCCCCAGTTTGACCTGTACCCAGATTTCCAAGTCAGATGCCTGGAGCCAGGCAATTCTACGTGCACCTATGGCAATAGCAGAGGTCCTGCTTATGCATTCAAAGCAGTCAAAGGCTGCACGATTCACAAACTTGGAAACATCCTGAGCATGTTTAACAAGAGCAAGATAATCTTGCCTTTTATCATCAGGAAGGAGAGGGCTCATAAGCTCTAAGTCTCCTGTGACTTCCTTAAGGAACATTCCCATATACAAGATATAGGAACTGATCCTAGCAAAGAGCATGGAAGCCTGGAAGGATCGACGTCCAAAGGCGTCAAGAGTCCTACACTCACGTCCTGGAGGATTAGATGCATGCCTTTTTGCACTCTTTATCCGTCTCATGGCTGATTCCACCACCATGGAATGGTGTGGTAATTGAGTCTTCTGAAACCCAGGACAAGGAGGAACTCGATACATGGTGTTGAGTCTTCGAGAATGAGGAGATGTGGTCAGAGGTGTTTCCCACATCCTTAACATAAGATCATGCAAGATCTCATGAATAGGTAAGGCAGCTGCCTCCTTGGGAGCTTTAGGGTATTGCAGGATTTCTAATTCCTTTGCCCTAGGCTCTTTTTTGGGAGCCACTTTGATGGAAAGACCCCGGGCCACATCTCGGATAAAATCCTGAAAGGAGACATCCTACGCTGAGGAGAAGAGGAATCCTCGGGAAGAAGTACTCCAGTATCGGCAGAGCTTTCAGAGTCTTCAGACTCATCCGAGGATTCGAAGTATCTCTGATCTGGGTTATCGTGCAAGGCACGGTACTGGTACCGATCGAAGTCGGCATCGGAGTGGTTCGGTATCAACTTGTCGATGCCGGATAGAGACGCATGACTCGGTCCCGGTAGAATACCTGCCGATGTCGATGCAGTCAGTGCTGGTACCGGTTGAATTGTCTGAAGCGGTTTCAGGGGCATCAAGGCTGTGAAAAGAGCCACCAGACTGCGTTCAATAGCCAAGAATCTCTGGTCTATCGACGCTGCCGATGCTTGGGTATCGGTGCCGGATAAAGCAGCCGGAACCCCAGAGCATGGCACCAGTAGTTCTGCCGAGGTTGAAGCCTCGGGAAAATCCTGGAGCCCCGTTAGTGCTGTGGAAGCCGAAGCCTCCCGCCGGGGCAATTTTGTCAATGAAAGTCCCTCAAGGGCAACGCCAGAGGCATCTCGATGTTTAGATCTATCCTTTGAGGACTGGCTAGATTTATGTTTAGTTACCTGAGATCCATGGGAGGACGATGAAGCCCTGGTGGACGTCGATGCCACGGAGGCTGCATCGGAGGGAAAAAGGGTGCTAAGCTTAGCAGCTCAGTTTTGCTGGCACCTTTTTGACACCATCCCACAGGCAACACACTCTGAAATAGAGTGGTCAGGACCTAAACATTTGAGGCACCACTCATGGGTGTCGGTGACGGAGATGGTACCGCCACACTTAGAACACCTTTTAAAACCCGAAGCAGGTTTTTACATTCTGAGGGAAAAAGTTGGGCCTAGTGCCCAAAATGACACGTGGCATCCGAGAAGAAAATTACTGGAAAAAGACTCCAGAAACAAAGTTTTTTTTGGGGGGTTTTATTTAGAAAAAAGAGAAGAAGAACCCGTGGTACCGGTATACGAGATAGCGTCGAGGGAAGGCAGACGTGACCACAAAAAAAGAAGTATAAGAAGGGAATTTTTCTGCGGTGACAGGATGTGCGACCTGTCGGTTCCGCGGAAAACGAAGAACTGGAGAGGGACAGTTGTGAAAGGAGCACGCAGGCGCTGTGGGATGCTCCCAAAAGCTTTCCTATTGGATGCTGGGGAGCGTTCCCGCGCAGGCTCCATCGGTACCGACGATACCCCATATGTGAAGACTACATTCCTGCTTGTTCCTGGAGATATGATCTTACTTTTCTGAATCCAATTTGAGAACAACTGTTCAAACGACTATAATTTCACAGATAAACTATTGTAATTTAATCTGGGGATTTCAACTAAGTCAATGTCCAGACTGCAATTCTTACATAGTACAGCAGTTCTGTTACTTCTTTTTATTGGACAAGTTACTTTTACTCTCTATTGCCTTGGAAGGAAAGGCCTGGCAATCTACTTCCAGTTCTACCTTGCCAAGAAAACCCAAGGGCTGCTGGGTCGCCAGGAGTCAGTATTGACTTGACGACACTTAGAAAAAAAAACCAAAAAACTTTTTATATTAAATTAAACTTTCCAATTTTTATTCTAATGTACAAAATGTACTAGTATTAAGTATTAATCAATATCAATGCAATTTGTGTCTTTGAGTCTGCTGACCCCTGGCAACCCAGCAGTTCCTGGGTTTTCTTGCCAGTATAATTGGAAGCTGAATGCCAGGCCCTTCTTCTGAGCAATGGAAGGTTAAGTGACTTGCCCAAGGCTACAAGAAGTACTAGTGGAAATTGAACCCTGGGCTCTTGGTTACCAAACCAGTGCTCTTACCACTAGGCTACTATATCAACTTTTGCATTAATTGCATGTTAATCAATATTAAGTATTATATCTCCTAATTTTTAATACTTTGCTACTTCTTTACTAGAGGTTCTTAACCCAGTCCTTGGGGCACGGGTTTTCTGGATAATCACAATGAATATGCATGAGAGAGATGTGCATATAATGGAAGCAGAGCATGCAAATCTCTCTCATGCATATTCATTGTAGTTGTCCAGAAAACCTGACTGGCTAGGTGTGTCCAGAGTACTTGATTGAGAACCTCAGTTCTATACTCATGTATAAATATTACTAACTTTAAGTACTGTGCTAATACTATATATTAGCCTGTTTAAAACCTCTATTAATAACATCCAAGGATAGCCATGATCCTCAATGGGTCAGTGCTCATAAACTTTATACATGATCAATATATGACAAAATTCAAAGATTACTGATGCAAATCGTAGGGCCAAATTGGAAAATTGCACGACACAAACAAGCTGAGCTTCATCATCCCGTTTAAACAAACTAAGAACGCTCAACATGAGCATTTGCTGTTATATTAGACTGAACAAGATAAAAGGGATGATGCCAATACTATATATTAATCAACAATGAGCATTGTATTTAAATCAATGAGTTGTACTGATTGTGAATCACTACAATGGAATTTAATTAGCCTGAGAGGCTGTATATCAAATTAAAGTAGACTACATTAAAAGAGCTCATAGGTGGAAAGGGCCACAACTGAAAGATTTACATTGGTTATCAAGCTCTTTCCATGTAAAATGTAAACTTCCGACTAAAGTTCATAAAATATTGTAGGGAAATGGCCCCTTCTATTTAAGTGAGTTGGTCTAATTTACATAAGGTTGATGGAAATGCTTGCTAAATTAACTAGGAAATCTGCTAGATGAGCTCATTTTTAACTGTATGATTTATATTACTACTTCTACTACTGACCATTTGTGTAGAGCTAAAAGGTGTATGCAGCACTGTACAGACATGTGTAAAAGAAGGTCCCTGCTCATCAGAGCTTACAATCTAGTCCAGACAGACAACACAACAGTTGGGGACAATGATATACCTAAGGGGGGAATGGTAAGGAAACACATAGTTGGAGAGCAGGAGACCAAGCAGATCAGGATTCAAAAGCGGCCTCGAAGAGGTGAGTTTTCAGCCTGGATTTGAAAAGGGCCAGAGATAAAACCTGACATACAGATTCAGGTAGTTTGTTCCAGGTTTAAGGAGCTGTAAGATGAAAGGATCGAAGTCTAGAGTTGGCAATAGAAAAGAAGGGCACATATAGAAACGATCTGCTAGAACAGCAGAGTTCCTGAGGAGGGGTGTAAGATGAGATAAAAGAAGAAAGGCAGTGAGGAGCAGCGGAATGAGTGCACTTATGGGTCAATAGGAGAAGTTTGAAACGGATATGGAAAAGGATAAGGAGCCAAAGAAGTGACTTAAGAAGAACGATTATATAAGCATATTGAGGCTGGTGGAAGATTAGCCATGCAGTTTTCAACAGACTGAAGGAGAGGGTTCATAGGGAGACCTGTACGGAGGAGTTGCAATAGTCTAGAAGAGAGGTGACTAAAGACTGGATAAGTATCTTAGTAGTGTGCTCAAGAAGGAAGGGTCAAATTTTGCTGATGTTACAGAGAAATAAATGACAGTTTTTATCTATTTATTTATTTAGATTGTTTTATATACTGCCAATCTAACAGTCTAGGCAGTTTACAATAAACAAAGGAGAGGGAGAAGTCAAAGATGACCCCAAGGTTGTGAGCCAAAGCAACAGGGAGAAGTAAAGCTTTATTCACAGAGACAGAGAAAGGAGAAAAGAGGAGGTTGGTTAGGAGGAAAGATAAGAAGCTTGGTTTTGGCCATGTTCAATTTCAAAGGGCGGTGAGACATTCAGGCAGAAATGTCAGATAGGCAGGCAGAGATAAGCGCACCAAGGGACTGGGTATATATATAGAGAGAAAAAGAGTGGAACCAAGACAGACCTTTGGGGTACACGAACTGAGAGCAGGATATCAGTAGAAGAGGATCCACCAGAACAAACACTAAACATGCAGTGGGAGAGATAAGAAGAGAACCAGGATAGCACAGAGCCCTTAAAACCAAACAAGGACAAGGTATCAAGGAGAAGGTGGTGGTCAACAGTGTCAAAAGCAGCAGAAAGGTCAAGAAGCATGAAGATTGAGTAAAGGCCATTGGATATGGCCAGGATCAGGTTGCTGGAAACTTTGGCAAGAGCTGTTTCAGTAGAATGTAAACAAAAACCAGATTGCAATTGATCCAAATGGGCTTGAGAAGAGAGAAAGTCAAGACAACAGTGGTGAACCGCACGTTCAAGTAGTTTAGAAATAAAGGGGAGGAAGGAGATGGGTAATTAGGACAGGTAGGGTCTAGTGAGGGTTTCTTGAGGAGAGGTGTAATTACAGTATGCTTGAACGCTGCAAAAACAGATCCAGTGGAAAGTGATAGGTTGAGAATATGACAGATGGAAGGGATGACAGTGCAGGAGATGGAGCTTAGGAGATGGGTGGGAATAGGGTCAGAAGAGCAGGAAGTGAGTTTGGAGGAGGAAAGAAGATGTGTGCTTTCCTCCTCAGAGATCTTAGAAAAGGAAGAAAGGATGACAGAGGCCTTTATATAGATTTTATTGTATTGTTCTGAACCACCTCCAACCTCTTTGAGGACAAAAGTAGGTTATATAAACGACTAATTATTTTAAATTAATTATTAGAGCTACCTTAGAGGAACTACTGAAAATTACAAAAATCTCTCAGCAGTTTAATGTTATGTCTTTCAAATATTTAAGAGCAAGAAGGAATTATTGTGCTGTAATATGACTGAATAGTCCACACAAGTCAATTTCTCTAAAACAAAAAGCACTACCCAGTTCTCAATGAACAATGATTGAACAAACAATATTTTGTTCATACAGTATTTACAGATAGTAGTGTTACACATGATCATTGTAACCTGCTCCCTGACAGTTTAAACAGAACTGGGGTGTGGTAAAAAGACAAAAAGCTGGAGATGAACAGCAGAAGACAGAGCAATTTAGGAGCACTCAAACCTTTATATGGCAATCAGGGAACTTCTTAATCAGAAAAGCCCTACTATAGTCACCTTCAGGACAGGATAGTGGAAGGGAAAGCAGTTAGAAACATCTCTCATTTTATTATTTTACATTTATGCAACGGGTATTTTTTTTCCTGTCGCCTTGAGTTTCACATCCTCAAAGCAAAAGCCATCCATTATTATTCTAGCTCTCCGAGTCAACAAGAAGAGTTTTAAGGAAAGCAGAGTTACTGTCTTGTGTTTATCAGGCTTGTGTTTATCAGATTATGTTAAAGGGAATACTTTGATTTCTATGCCCTGGCAGAAATTCATCAATAAAATGCTTGCTTTATTTATTTTTTTGAACAACCACTCAGACCAGACAGTTGGGGCCCAATATTCAAAAGGCATTTACATGGTTTACAGCCCGGTAAACCATGTAAATGCCTTAACTGGGGATATTCTATGGCATGTACGCAGTTAGTGCCGTTGAATATTCCCTCCTAACTCCCCTACATGACCCGATAATATCCGGTTAGCATGGGGTGTATCGGTGGCAGAGTAGAGGCAGCAACAAATGTTAACCAGACAGCAGCGATACTGAATGCTCCCGGTTAGCGATCTGTGCCTTAAAGATAGACGAGGAAAAACTCATCTCAATATTGAGCCCTTACTGTTTTGGGGTGAGTTAGTAGGTTGCTAGAAGACTGCAGAAGTGAGAGGGGAAAATTACAAAGGTAAGGCTTCAGAGATTTGGGATGTGGACTGCCAGTCTCTAACCACCTAGAAATTCTGGCTACTGCTGAGGAAGCACACCAGGACTACACTGTATCAGTGCTGGTATACAACTGTACCATCTTATAGCGCAATATGTGTATTCAAACTACACATAAAATTGAATATATGAAATAGAGCGTCACCTCTACCACACACTAGGAGTTTGGATGCACACATTGTCCTGTCAGATTTTACTGCTGCACATAAACACTAATACATCACCAATGGTAAATAAAGTCACCACATAATGAAACACTTTGTAACAACCTTTGGATCTCAATACTACAGGAAGGAGAATAAAAGTGGAGGTGATGGCTTTGAGCTGTGAGATGCATGGTAACAGAAAAGAGCAATGTCTGCTAGAATAAGGAAATTAATGAGTCATTTGGTGTAATTAATCTGCACTGGACAGATGGAAATCAAGATGCAGTGCAGCAAGTTGGATCACTAGTTCCACTCAGAACTGGAGGCCAAGACTAATGAGAAAAGCTGTGCATTCCCCCTGACCTCTAAGGCCATTTTCATAAATACACCTCTTTACGTACAGCCTTTAGAACTAAGCTTCCAGAGCTCATACAGGAAATTTAACAAAGAAGTTAAAACATTTCTTTTAATCAGGCTTTTGATAAATTCTTCTAACAGACTGACAATATCTGAAACTTTTGAACATCTTTTATTTCTCAGTTAAATATTTGTTATCAATGACTTTGTTCTATATAATCCAGCATCTTTATATTTTGACCATAATGGTCCCTTTTACTAAAGCCCGTTAAGGATTTGCCATTAATGTGCCAATCTCATGAGCGTTAATTGCACAGCTTCCGTGTCAGCTGTCAGGGGCATGACCAGCATTTTCTCAGCAGCTAACCTGCGATGGGTTCACCTAATATGTACTCTGCGGGTTCACTTAGTGACCCCTATATGAATGGATGATGTCATCAAGAGTGTTTTGGTTTCCTGGACCATGGGATGGTTTTCTAAGGGCTGCAGAGCAAAGATGGTGTCCACCTATCCAAGAAAGGTCAAAGTGTCTTCCGCAGCAGACTGGCTAACCTACTGAAGAGGGCTTTAAACTAGGTTCATTGGGGATGGGTGAAGACAGCCCCCAGGTAAGTGAAATTCCTCAGGTAAGTAAAACATTAAATACCTCTATTGAAATGGGTAAAAGAGTCAACATTTGGAAAGCAGTGTGCATAAATGCCCATAGTATGGGAAATAAGATCCCAGATATTGAGGCTGTAATGGAAGAGGCTGAAGTGACAGTTATGGAGACTTGGTTCACGGACAACCATGACTGAGATGTAACTATACCAGGCTATATTTTATTCATAAAGGACAGGGTAGGAAGAAGGGGAGGAAGAGTGGCAATATATATAAAAAATAATATTAAAGCTATAGAATGACAGGGCTTAAAAGGGAGAGAGGGGGCACTGTGGGTTTAACTAGAAAGAGGGAATGGGAAATCCATTTGCACTGGTGTGATACACAGATCTCCTTCACAGGAAGAAGAAGTGGAAGGAGATTTAATAGAAGACCTATACAGTATTGCCATGAAAGGAGAAGCGGTACTGATAGGCGACTTCAATATACCAGATGTTGATTGCAACATCCCTGCTGTGGTGCCATCCAGAAATAAGGAGATCCTGGATTTTCTGCAGTGTGAATTATTCCAGCAACTGGTAACAGAACCCACACGTCAAGGGCCATACTCGACTTAGTGCTTACCAATGGGGAAAGTGTTTCTGATGTTATAGTGGGAGATTATCTTGCATCCAGTGATCACCAGATGGTGTGGTTCAGTATTAGGACTAGGGCTGACAAAGTCCATTCAAAAGCAAGGGTCTTAGACTTTAGGAAAACTAACTTTGCCAAAATGGGACAATACCTCAAGGAGTCATTAGCCGGATGGGAACAGCTGGGGGATGTAGAAAAGCAATGGGCAAAACTGAAAGAGGAAATGTTAACAGCAAACCTTTTTTTAAGAAAGGTAAATAAATGTAAAAGGAAAAGAAGGCCGCTATTGTTCTCAAAAGAAGTAGCACAGGCATCAATATTTGGAAAAACTTAAGAGAAGCTAGGAAAGTAGTCAGGAAAACAAAGATACAAAAAGAAGAAGAGATAGCTAATGCAATAAAATGGGAGGACAAGACATTTTCATATATGTTAGCGAGAGGAGGAGGAAGTGCAAAAGTGGTATTGTCATACTCAAGGGGGAAGAGGAGGAATATGTAGAAGCTGATGAGGATAAAGTGGAATTGCTTAACAGGTATTTTTGTTCTGTGTTTGCAGGTGGGGGGCCAGAAGCGGGACCTTGGAGGGCACCCACAGGTGGGGCAGAGGTGAGGGGGATTTTGAACGATTTACAGAGGATTGTGTTAGTGGGGAACTGACAGAACCGTAAACAGGCAGGACAATGGGGCCAGATGAGATGCATCCAGGAGTAAGGAGGGAACTTGGGGACATTCTAGCGGCTCCACTGGCTGATCTTTTTGGTGCTTCTTTGGCATTGGGAGTGGTCAAGAAAATTGGAGAGGGGCATATGTGGTCCCTTTGCAAAGGGGTGGGGGTGGGGATGAGGTTCCGGGCCGTTTGGCCTGACCTCTGTGGTAAGTAGATTGGTGGGGGTGCTGCTGGAATGGAGGATGGTGGGGTTTCTGGAACCCAATGGATTGCAGGATCTGAGGCAGCATGGGTTTGCTGAAGGTAGGCCTTGTCAGGCGTGTCTGGTTAATTTCTTTGACTGCATTGTCAAGGAGCTGGACCAGGGGAGAGCCCTTGGTGTGGTCTACTTTAATTTTGGTGAAGCCTTTTGCACTGTTCTGCACAGGCAACTTGTGGATAAATTGAGCATCCTGGCGAAGGACCCTAGTGGGGCTTGCTGGGTTGGAAGTTGGTTGAATGGGAAGCGACAAAGGGTACAGGTAAATGGAGCTCACTCTGAGGAGAAGAATGTTACCAGTGGTGTACTGCACGGATCTGTCCATGGTCTTACTCTTTTTGACATTTTTACCAGTGATATTGCAGAAGGGCTGTCAGGTAAGGTTTGCCTCTTTGCAGATGATACCAAAATTTGCAATAAAGTAGACATCCAGGAAGGAGTAGATTCTATTTATTTATTTAAAAGGGTTTTTTTTCTATACCGCCCCTTCCAGACATCAAGGGCGGTTTACAATGAATAGAACTGGTACATTAAACTCTAAAAACATGTGAGTGACATATGAACTGGTCATAACAAATCTACAGAAACACATATTTTACATTATTTACAGATATTATCTATCTCTATTTATATATTTACTTATGTTCATCCGGATTTAAGGTGGGCTTCTAGAATTCTAAGCTGAGTTAGGGGAATGAGGGATTTAATGATAAGAACAGTGTTATTTTGGGTATATTTCATTCCAGTCCAGTTCATCTCCAAAATGTTCAATAAATAGGAACGTTTTAATTTCCTTATGGACCAGTAAGTGGTCTTTTATAGCTCTTAAGTTTATCTAGGAGAGCATTCCAAAGTATGGGTGCAATATATGAAAAAGCTCTGTTGCTTGTGGACCGCTTTGTATATCGGTAATAGGTAGGACTGTTATATTATTTTGAGTGCATCCTCTTCTTGTTCTCACAGTAGGAAAGATTTATCAGTACGTTCAGGTAGGATGGAGATATGTTCCTTATTAGCTTAAATATAATCATTAGTATTTCATATCTGATTTGGCTTAGGAAAGATAGCCAATGTAGGTCATGTAATACAGGGGTGACATGTTCTGCAGTATTCGTCTTATTTATCATTCAGGCAGCGACATTTTGAGCTAGTTGAAGGGGTTTCAGCATTTGTTTAGGGAGATCTTGTAGGATAATATTAGAAAAATCAAAATGTGGGAGGACCATGGCTTGAAGTACCGAACAAAAATCATAGTTGGATAGTAGCGGTCTAAAGTCTTGTAACAGTCATAGTTTGTAATAGACTGTTTTTGTAATTAGCTTTATATGTGTGACCATGCTGGGGTTTTACATCTAATTAAATATCTTGCAAAGTGAGTTTTGGGGGGTTATAAAAGTTTAGCACCTTGAAACGAATAAAACTTCAGTTTTATTATAATTTATTTTTAGGTTGCATAGGTTCAGCCAATTTGTTATTTCGCTCAAGCATGAGTCTAATTGGTGATAGGGTGGATAACATCTATGGGGAGATAAAGCATTATATCGTCTGGGTAGATGTGGTAGCCTAAATGAAATTTCTTAAAGATGTTACATATAGGCTGTAGATATATATTAAATAGTAATGCAGAAAGAGAAGATCCCTGAGGTATTCCCTGTTCTTGTTTATATGATTGAGATGCTTGTTGTTCTATCCTAATTTGTTGAGTACGGTCAGTAACATAGGACTTGAACCATTTGAATACCCTGCCATGTAGCCCAATCTGTTGAAGTCTTGTGAGCAGTATCTTCTGGCTAATATTATCAAATGCTTGTTTAGTGTTATCTATCCCTCGGATTAGGTTATCTAATAGGGCCAACAGCAATGTCTCTACACTATGAAATGGAATGAAGTCATATTGTTGCTTCTCTAAAGGGGAGTTGAGATCAATATAGTAACTGGATCTGAACAATTTTTTGGATTGCTTTAGCCATAAACTGAAGACTGGATATTGGCCTGTATGAGTTAGGATTTTCTTTTTCCATTGATTTATGTTTTAATATTGGTCTGATCATTGCATGTTTTAAAGCAGAGGGCATGATTCCTTGATCCAGTGTTTGGTTAACCATTCTGAGGATGGATGGTGCTATCTCAGTTTGGTTGCCTTTAACCAACTGTCAGGGCAAGGGTCTAACTTAAATTTTGTTGTATTAATTTTAGCAATTTTGTTCTTTATGTATTTTAGGTCGACCAAATGAAATTTATGCCATTTTTTATCAGAGTATGTCAAATTATTATCAATTTGTAGGTAAGGCTCAGTATCTGGGAGTTTTAGTTTATTCATGTAATGCATTGCAAGGACATGTGGCTTAATGGAAATGTTATTTACTTCTTGAGTATGAGGTAGTGTAAGCGATTTTACAATTTCAAAAAGTTCTCTCGGATGCTTGAAAGATTTAGTAAGAATGTTTGTATGATACTCTCTTTTACTATTGTTTATAGCATCCTTGTATTGCAGTAGAGTATTCATATAGCTTATTTTGTCATCTGTGGATTTAGTGGACCTATATTTATGTTCTAACTTTCTTAATTTTCTTTTTAAATTTCCTAGCTCATAGGAATACCATTTTTCTGAACTCTTGTTTTTTTTGTATGCTATGCAATTTTGGTTCGGTGGCAGCTTTGTGTATTGAGATGTGCCAACATTCTAATTAATAAGTCATCTAAATTTAAGTGAGGGTTATCTATCTGTGGTATTATCTCATTAAGCTTTCCTTATCAAAGATTTTGAACTGTTTAATTAAGGAATAGATAACATGAGGAGGGATCTAGCTAAGCTTGAAGAATGGTTGAAAATTTGGCAGCTTTGATGTAATGCTAAAAAATGCAGGGTCATGCATTTGGGATGCAAAAATACAAGGGAGCGGTACAGCATAAGGGGTGAACCACTTCTATCCATGAAAGAAGAGCGGGACTTGAACATGATTGATTCTGATGATCTTAAAGCGGCTAAAACAAGTAGAAAAGATGACAGCAAAAGCCAGAACGATGCTTGGGTACATAGGGAAAGGAATGGCCAGAAGAAAAAGAGGTGATAGCGCCTCTATATAGGTCTCTGGTGTGACCTCATTTGGAGTATTGTGTGCAATTCTGGAGACCGCACCTTCAAAAGGATATAAACAGGTTGGAGTTGGTGCAAAGGGTGGCTACTAAAATGATTAATGGTCTTCATTATGAAGCATATGAGGACAGACTTAAAGATCTTAATATGTACACTTTAGAGGAAAGGCGGGATAGAGCTGCACAAGAGGAGAGCCTCCTTCGATTAAAAGTAACCTCTGCAATGAGGGGGGGGGGGGCATAGGATGACGGTGAAAGAGGATAGACTCAGGAGTAATATGCGAAAATATTTCTTTACGGAAAGAGTGATAGCTGCGCGAAACAGTCTTCCAGTGGAGGTAGTAGAGGCGAGGATAGTATCTGAATTCAAGAAAGCATGGAACAAACAGAAAACCTCTAAAGGAAAAAAAAGGACTATAGTATCTGATATGGAAGAGCAGATTAGATAGGCCATATGGTCTTTTTCTGCTGACAGGTTTCTATGGGCCCACATTAGGTGACGCATTGCTGTCGAGTGGGCGGCAATATCCCGGGTTCTCATACTAATGCACTTTCCACTCACTCACTCTGCCCGTTCTCCAACCTATCCTGCACTCACCAATTAACATGCGTTTTAGTGTATGGAGGTCCAAAATGTGTTATATACCCTGAACTTTAATTATTCTGCTTTTCTCACTTTTGGTCTTTATAAACTGCTATGATGTAAAAATTGAATAGCGGTATATTAAATCCTGATAAATAAATAAAATAAGTAAATATAACCACAGGCTGTTGCTGCTGAATGGGTTCCAGTTGAGTATGATGGACTGACATGGTAAAGTGTCATTTGCAGGATCCTTGTAAAGATGAGGTAGGTTCAGCTTTACACCTACAGATCTTTCCATGGCTGCCATGACAAACATATTTAGATATCTTTTTATTTTATAGAGAGGAGTCTGGTTCTTTAAGAAGTTAAGCATTTCTTGGTCATTCATACCTAATACTAAAACACTAAACCAAAGAGGGTATTGGAAATCCGGTTTCAGAATTCTAACTATATCCCTTCAAATTTGTACTTATGTAGTACAGTACGCACATGATTTATTTACACTCCACTCATGATAAAACTTCATAAAAAGAGTAACATTCATAACAGTTATGACTAGCTGAGCTACTGAAATCCTCTGAATAAGGTCCTCATGGTTGTGATGGCAGCGAGTGCCTGAAGGTGGAGAAAGCATTGAAGATAGGAAATTATCAGCCTGAGGGTACTCTGGAACTAGTTACATCCTGGATGCTCTGACGGCAATTTTATAAGGGCATGTAAAGCAATGTTCTACAAGCTCAAGTGGAGGGTGGTTATAAAATTGTCTGGGAGTCTATGTACATACAAGGTAGGCACAAAAACACATGACGAGCAATTATAAACACCCGCACAGTTAACATGTATTGCCACACACAATTTGATCTTGCTGCGTGCCATTGAGTTGATGCCAACTCCTAGTGACCCATCCCCTGGTTTTATGTGGAGCCTATTCTATAAAGTATGGGCATACTGAGATGCCTGAACCTAGTTGCGGCAGTTCTGCTTGTTCTAGAGCAGGTGTCAATGTCCACGCCTAGATCTGGTGAAAATGTGCATATTTTATACCATTCTGTAACTTCCATGTTTAAATTTAGGCCAGGCCTATGCTCCATCCAAATGCACACCCTAACTGAAAGTCCATGAGATGGAACTTACACACATACTTAAAGAATAACGACTGCTTAAAGTGTGCATGTTAAGTGCCCATCCACGTGCACAAGTCCTTTAGAATGGGGACTTACACGTGTTACCAGCAGGCAACTTGCCGCGCGTCCTTTACAGAATTACCTCCATGGCCCTACGTTGCCACATGGGGATGAAAAATAGCTGGAGCAGAGCCAGGATGCACACACTATAAATGTGCCTGTTCTTTCCACGACATACATACTATACCCACATAATCACACCTGCCTTGGAGCAGATGTATATGTATGGCCTGCTTTTCCTAGGATAATTTCCTAAAGACACAAAGGTGCATCAGATGCCTCTATAAAACCAGTGCAACATATGTGCCTATTTCCCTTCCCTGTCTATGTGCACCAAATATGATAATTAAAGAAGATGAATTAGAAAAAAACACAAGCGTGAATGCTCAGCAAATATGCACAGTTTTATTCAGCTAGAGTAAGACTTGATTCTTCTAGAAAACCCTTATACTACTGCATGTTTGTAACAGAAGGGTATGATTTCACACTGATACTCAGGACTTCTCTCGTAACGCATGTCCTATTTTATGCAGTGGGACTTATTTACTAATAATGAGTATTAATGCAGTAGCGCACTTTAGTACATCTAGCCAGAGGAAAAGAGAAATCTTTGACTCTCGCCTTAAAAATACAGTATCTGTTGTGTAAGCAACACTGAGTATTTCTCTTCCTGGATGCTGTACTATAAAAGCAAAATGTCTATAGCAATTGTCTCAGGAGGTGAGGTTTCAGCAAAAGAGGAGAAAGTGAAGGACTGAGATTGCAGAATACCTCAAGAGATTTAAGTGGGATTCTTTGCAAGGTGTGACAGTTTTTATGATGAGCTTTCAAGAAAGGACTCTGTGTGGTCATGAAAATACATTTACATCAATTATCTTTGAATTAATTCTTACGCTAAACCAACAAACATCATCCTAACAGGGAAAAAAATATTATTTTTCCAAGGACTAGTACATTAAATCAGAATGAGTGGCATTACAATTCACATGACATGGGAGCTTAGCCAACTGAAAAGGAAGCAAGTCCAACTTTTGCATCTCAAATCCATTCACAATCTGCCAGACTGTTCTGTCAAATACTTCTGATTTTGAAAAAAGAAATCTCAGCTGAGGCTCTTACGAAACGGTGATATCCAAACAGAGTCAAAAAAGTAAGCTTTTATCTGGTGGCATATTTACTATCTACAGTTGTGGTCAATATTATTGGCACCCTTGCAGTTCAATCCCTTAATGTCCAATATCTCCTAAAAAAGAGAGGCCAGTGAAATGGCTTTGAGCTCTATATGCACACATATTTGACGCATAAAGGAATCAAATTAAACAAGACCAATAAAAAAGAAAGTAGTAGGAAATACTGTAGTATAAAAACTGAGACATTGTCAGGATATGATTATTGTGATCCTTATAAACAATTCAAATCAGTTTCAACAGAAGCAGCACATTCCCAATGAAGAAAAATTAGATGCGGCTGTGATCAATTATCAGTACTCACATGACTTGAATCAACCAATGAATGATGGCTCTAATATTTAAAATGGCCACATTCATTCCTTGTAAGAGGTGCCTGAGACCCTCAGAAAAGCCATTATTATCAAACTTCAAAGGGGTACAAGGCCATCTTCAAAGACCTTGTCATTCCTGTGTCTTCATTATTTCACAATGTTATTAAGACATTTTCTGCTCATGGAACTGTCATGAACCTCCCAGGACGTGGTGTGAAGAAGAAACTTAATCTAAGAAGTCTTCGAAGGTTAGTGCGAACTGTTGGAAAAACACCATGTACAACATCCAAAGAGCTTAAGGCTGACCTGGAGCAATCTGGTTTGGTAGTTTCAACCTGCACCATATAGCGTAGTTACTTACCTGTAACAGGTGATCTCCGGGAACAGCAGGAATTTAGTCCTCACATATGGGTATCGTCGGTACCGATGGAGCCTGTGCGGGAACGCTCCCCAGCGTCCAATAAGAACGCTTTTGGGAGCATCCCTCAGCACATGCGCGCTACCTTCCCGCCTTTCCAACTGTCCCTCTTCAGTTAAGTTTGTAGCTGAGTGAAAGGATAGAGGGAGAGAGGAAAGAGACAAAGATAGAGAGAGAGAGAGACAACTCCAAGGGGAGGTGGGTGGGTTGTGAGGACTAAATTCCTGCTGTTACCGGAGATCACCTGTTACAGGTGAGTAACTACTCTATCTCCAGGAACAAGCAGGAATGTAGTCCTCACATATGCGGACTCCCTAGCTGAAGATGCCAGGGAGATAGCCCCAGGAAGGTGCCACCGTCGAAGGTGAGAATCCTTCCTCCCATGGATCTCTGGCATCCCACAAGGGTAGGTGGGTAGGAGTTGGTTTAAATTTGAAAGAGATTTTGAAGAACAGCTTGGCCAAAGAAGGCATCCTGACGGAAGGCTTTATCTAGGCAGTAGTGGACTGTGAAGGTGTGTACCGAAGCCCAGGTGGCTGCTCGACAAATGTCATCGATAGACACAGAGTGGAGATTAGCCATAGAAGCTGCCATGGCTCTCAAATTATGAGCTGTGATATGGTCATGAAGAGGAAGACCCTTACTCTTATAAGCAAAGGATATGCATTGGGCAATCCATTTAGATAAAGTTCTTTTGGAGACTGGAAGTCCCAAATGACTAGGGTCAAAAGCTACAAAACGTTGCGAGGACTTTCTATGTTGCTGTGTTCTTAGTATGTAAAAGGCTAAGGCCCTTTTACAATCCAAAGTATGAAGGTTTCTTTCTGCATTAGAGGCATGAGACCTCGGAAAAAATACTGTCCTTGCTCCCCTCCTCTTTAATGTCTTTTTGTCTCCTCTTGCACTTTTAGTCCAGCAACACGGTGTCTCCGCATATTATTACGCTGATGATATCTTCCTTCTCTATCACACTAGCTCCGTCTCCCCCGATATCACCCCCTTCAATGATTGTCTTTCATCAGTAGCTTCCTGGTTTTCCTCCAACTTCTTACATATCAATCTCTCTAAAACATCAGCCATCTGGTTCACCACCGGTAGCCCTGCCCCTTCCCTCACTCCTCTGCTCTCTTCCACTCCTATCCCCATCGTCACCTCTCTACGTTACTTTGGTGTGACCCTAGACTCCTCCCTATCGTTCAAAGCACATATTTCATCCGTTGTCCAGCGCTGCTTTCTCACACTAAAACAGCTCCGATCTGTACGCCCTTTCCTCTCTTTCTCTGCTATGACCACCCTCCTCATCTCCCTCGTTGTTTCCCGCCTTGATTACTGTAACGTCTCTTTAGCTGGCCTCCCCCAATCCCAACTTCAACGTCTGCAACGAGTACACAACACTGCTGCCCGTATCCTCACTTGCTCTTCCCGTTTCGACCATATCACCCCTCTTTTCATTCGCTTGCACTGGCTTCCAATTCCCTTCCGAATTCAATATAAATTTCTTCTCTTTGTCCACAGGTCTATTCACACTGGCACTCCCCTTTACCTTGCCGACCTGATCCACCTGCACACTCCTTACCGCTCCCTCCATTCCATCCACAATAACCGCTTAACCCTTCCCTCCCCATCCCAGGCCCACCTAGAAACCACCCGTTCCTCTGCCTTTTACTTCCTCGGTCCCCGCCTATGGAACTAGCTCCCCACTGACCTTCAACTTGGAACCTTCATTTAAACATTCAAGGCAAATCTGAAAACACACCTCTTCTGTCTAGCTTTTGGCCTCTCTCCTCCACCTCACCCCCCCCCCCCTTTTCACCACCCCCGTGATGTTGTTTCCCATGCTACTGTTATTTGTATTCTAACCTTAACCTTTTACTCTTCTCTCCTCTTTCCTATCACACTATGGCATTCCTTTCCTAACTTTCTAAGCAGCCTTTGCACATTGTAAACCGCCCAGACACTATTGTGATGGGCGGTCTATTAAATTCTCAATAAACAATAAACAGGAAGATAAATTGATTGGTTTAAATGAAAAGGCGAAACCACCTTTGGCATAAAGTGTGGGTGAGTTCGAAGAACAACCTTATCATGATGAAATCTAGTATAAGGAGGATCAGCCACTAAAGCCTGCAATTCACTAATGCGACGGGCAGAGGTGATTGCAATTAGGAAGATGACCTTCCAAGTCAAAAACCTAAGAGTTGTAGTGTCCAAAGGTTCAAAAGGCGACTTCATGAGCTGCCTGAGAACTAGATTTAGATCTCATGCCATCGGTGGTGGCTTGATGGGAGGTTTAGTTAACAAAAGGCCTCTCATAAATCTTGATAGGAGAGGATGAGAGGAAATTGGTTGTCCATTTAGAGGCTTATAAGAAGCTGCAATTGCACTAAGATGGACTCTTACCGAATTGGTCTTTAACCCAGAATTCGATAAGTGAAGGAGATACTCTAGTATCGATTCTAGGGGTATGACTAGGGGGTTTAATCCCCTCTTGGACCACCATATAGTAAAACGTTTCCACTTGAAGGCATAAGATCTTCTTGTGGAAAGTTTCCTAGAAGCCTGAAGGATATCTTTTACCTGCTGGGACAGGTTGAAATCCTGGAAATCTAAGCCTTCAGCAACCAGGCCGTGAGGTGCAGGGACTGGGGATTCGGGTGCCATAGCGTCCCGTTCTCCTGGGAAAGGAGATCTGGAGCGTGCCCTAACTCTAGAGTTGCTGCTTGAGAGAGATGCAGAAGGAGGGAATACCACGTTTGGCGTGGCCATCGTGGTGCTATGAGAATCATGCGACCCCTGTCTCTCTGAAGCTTGAAGAGTGTTTTGGGGATAAGGGGAATGGGTGAGAAGGCATAAAGGAAGCCCTGACCCCAGTGAAGGAGGAAGGCATCCCTTTCCTGACAGCTGCGCGCCAAAATCCTGGAACAGAACCATGGAAGTTTGGCATTCAGTGGACTTGCAAAGAGGTCTATGTCTGGAGTGCCCCAGAGATGAAATATCTTTGCCACCTGGTCTAGGTGGAGTGACCACTCGTGAGGTAACAGTACTCGACAGTTTGTCTGCCCGAAGGTTTTGAATGCCTGGAAGATATACCACTAGAAGGTGAATTTGATGCTCTCTGGCAAGGGCCCATAGTCGTAAAGCTTCATTGCATAACGACAGAGAGCCTGTCCCACCCTGCTTGTTCACATAGAACATGGCTACCTGATTGTCCGTCTGGACTAGGACTGTCTTGTAGCTGAGCTGGGCGTGGAACACTCGAAGAGCTAAATAAATTGCTCTTAATTCCAGGAGGTTTATGTGTAAACCAATCTCCTGTGGAGTCCAGGTGTCCTGGGTAGAAAGATGATTCAGGTGTGCTCCCCAACCCACCTGTGATGCATCTGTTAGGGTGGCCTGAAAGAGGGGTTGATGGAAAGGAGACCCCACTGTCAGATTTTCTAGTGATTGCCACCATTGGAGGGACAAAATTAGTCGTTGAGAGATTGTTATTTTGTCAGACAAATGACCTGTGGCCTGTGTCCACTGTGTGGAGAGGGTCCACTGAGCTGCTCACATGTGGAGGCGAGCATATGGGACTACATGAACTGGGGATGCCATGTGTCCCAGTAACTGCGTAGTTCACGAGCAGTGAGGTAGGATTTGCCTGCTGCTTGGGAAGCTAGCTGCATAATGCAAAGACACCAGGCTTGTGGAAGGAAAGCCCTTGCCTGTCTGGTATCCAGACAGGCTCCTATGAATTCTAGGCATTGGGAAGGAACTAGTTGAGACTTCGGGAAGTTTATTTCCAATCCCAAGTATTGGAGGATTCGCATTGTATAGGACAGTGCAGTGCCAGTCGTCTAAGTAAGGGAAGACAAAAATCCCCAGGGTTCGTAGAAATGCTGCTACTACTGCCATGCATTTCATGAATACCCTTGGTGCTGAAGCCAGACCAAAAGGAAGAACCCTGTACTGGAAATGTCTTCCCTTGAAAAGGAAACGTAAAAATTTCCTGTGATCTGGATGGATGAGAATGTGAGTGTATGCATCCTTTAAGTCTAGAGAGCAAAGCCAGTCCTGGCTTTGAAGGTATGGCAGAAGAGTTCCTAGAGAAATCATTTTGAATTTCTCTCGAAACAGATATTTGTTCAATTCTCTGAGGTCTAGAATGGGTCTGTGTCCCCCTGTTTTCTTTGGAATAAGAAAATAGGGGGAGTAGAACTCTGTCCCCCGTTGAAAAATGGGTACTTCCTCTATTGCCCCTTGGGCAAGAAGTGTGGAGACCTCGTGATCTAGCAGAATGTCTGCAGAGGTTTGTGAATTGAATTGCTTTAGAATTGTAGGAGGGGGTATGCTGTGAAAATGAAGTTTGTACCCCTCTCCCACAATGGACAAAGTCCAATCTTCTGCTGTTATCTGATGCCATCTGTTGAGAAAGTGGCATAACCTGCCTGGAATATTGTGGGGTTGGGGACCCCTCAGAGGCAGGAAGGCAAAGCTCTCTAGGAAGGAGTCAAAGCCCCTGAGGGGGCTGAACCTGGAGAGCTGGTTGGGCTCTCTGGCCTTTTGGTTTCTTTTGCTGTCTGGTTTGTCCCTTTTGGGCAACCTGACCTGGAGTTTGGCTGTGCTGGGTATAGGAAGGATAAAACTTCCTCTTTTTGCTAAAAGAGTGTTTTTTATAAGGTTTCCTTTTGGCTGGAGTGGCTGTAGATTTTGACAATCTATCTAAGGTAGAATTGTCAGCATCTAACTCATTAGCCTTTTCCTGCCAGTTCTTGCCGAAGAGATTCTCCCCCGTGCAAGGAATGTTGCCTAACTTGTCCTGTACCCAAGTCTCCAAGTCTGATGCCTGTAGCCAGGCAATTCGTCGTGCACCAATGGCAATAGCAGAAGTTCTGCTGATGCATTTGAAGCAGTCAAAGGCTGCATGGTTGACAAACTTGGAGACATTATGAGCATGCTTAACTAGAGCAAGAAAATCTTGTCTCTTATCATCTGGGAGAAATGGGCTGATAAGTTCCAAGTCTCCTGTGACTTCCTTAAGGAACATTCCCATATATAGGATATATGAACTGATCCTAGCTGAAAGCAAGGAAGCTTGAAAAGTTCTGCGTCCAAAAGCATCCAGAGTCCTGCATTCACGACCTGGAGGATTGGATGCATGCCTCTTTACACTTTTCATCCTACGCACGGCTGATTCCACTATCATTGAATGGTGTGGCAGCTGAGTTTTCTGAAATCCAGGACATGGCGGAACTCGATACATAGTATTAAGTCTCCTAGAGTGAGGAGAAGTAGTCAGAGGTGTCTCCCACATTCTGAGCATCAAGCTATGCAGAATTTCATGGAAAGGCAGCGTAGATGCCTCCTTAGGAGCTTTAGGATATTGGAGGATTTCCAATTCCTTTGCTCTGGGTTCCTCTTCAGGAGCTATTGTGATTGAAAGACCTTTGGCCATATCATGGATGAAATCCTGAAATGACATGTCCTCTGGAGGTGACATTCTGTGTTGGGGAGAAGAGGGATCTTCTAGGAGAAACCCTCTAGTGCCAGCAGAATTGTGAGAGTCTTCGGAATCAGAGGAATCGAAGTATTCCTGACTCTGATGCTGTTGCAAAGCACGATCCCGGTACCGATCGAAGCCGGTACCGAGGTGACCCGGTACCGCTTTATCCACTCCAGCCGGAGTTGGCATGGGAAGAGTTCCCACCGCGGCCGGTACCATTGGTACCGGCATCGTCGGTGTCGGTACCGGTGTCAGTACCAGCACTGGAGTCGATGTCGGCACCGGTGCCCTTGGGGGCACCGGTGCCCTTGGGACCACCGGTACCGCAGCTGAAAGAAGAGTTGCGATACTGCGTTTGATAGCAAGAAACCTCTGGTCTATCGACGCTGCCGATGCCTGGGTGTCGGTACCGGTAAGAACGGCCGGAACCCCTGAATATGGCACAGGTAGTTCTTGTGAGGTTGAGGCCTCAAGAACATCCTGAAGCCCCATCAATGCTTTGGAAACCGAAGCCTCCTGCCGGGGCTGTTTTGCCGGTGTGGTTCCCTCAAGGGCAATGCCAATGGCCTCTCGATGCTTAGCAGGAGAGCTACCCTTTGAGGACCGGCTTTTGTGTTTAGTTACCTGAGATCCACGGGAGGAAGAAGAGGCCCTTGATGATGTTGATGTAATGGATCTGGCATCTGAAGAAAAGAGGGTACCGAGCTTTGCGGCCCGGTTCTGTCTTCCTCTTTTGGTCATCCCCATGCAGGAGAGACATTCAGTTGGAGAATGATCAGGTCCTAAACATTTTAGACACCAATCATGGGTGTCAGTGACGGAAATGGTACCGCCATACTTAGTACATTTTTTAAAACCACTAGTTGGCTTTTCCATGATTTAGGAAAAATGGGGCCTAATGCCCAAATGGGGCCTAGCACCAAAAAGGAAAGTTTCTGAAAAGAAACAGTCTAAGTTTAAGGTTTTTTGGGTTTTTTTGTAAGAAAAGAAAAGAAAAGAACCGGCGGTACCAGTAGGCGTCGTGCAGTAGGCAAACGCGACCACAGGAAAGAATTTTAAAGACGGAATTTTCTGCGGTGACAGGGAATAGGTCCTGTTGGCTCCGCGGAAAACGAAGAACTGAAGAGGGACAGTTGGAAAGGCGGGAAGGCAGCACGCATGTGCTGAGGGATGCTCCCAAAAGCGTTCTTATTGGACGCTGGGGAGCGTTCCCGAGCAGGCTCCGTCAGTACTGATGATACCCATATGTGAGGACTACATTCCTGCTTGTTCCTGGAGATGCCACACACTAAACAAAGAAGGACTTTATGGGTGAAGGCCAAGGACCACCCCACTGCTCAAAGACAGACATAAAAATGCACGCCTGATCTTTGCCCAACCCCACCTTGAGAAACCAATATCCTTCTGGGACAATGTTCTGTAGACAGATGAAACCAAAATTGAGCTCTTTGGCAATGCAGAAGAGCGATACATTTAGAAGCAAAGAAAACAAGCTTATAAGGAAAAACAAAACACCCTTCCTACAGTTTAATATGGTGGAGGTTTCATAATGTTGTGAGGCTGTTTTGCTGCCTCAGGAACTGGAGGCCTGCAACGTATTAAAGGAATCAAGTCAGAGGACTACCAAGGTATTTTGGAGTGAAATATACTACCTAGAGCCCTGTTTACTAAGCATTTTTCCCACAGACACAAAATGGGAGAAGATCTTTAGTAAACAGGACACCTAGTTACAGAAAGCTAGGTCTCTGTTGAAGGTCATGGGTCCTCCAGCAGGATGGTGACCCAAAACATACATCCAAAAGTATAAAAGAATGGTTAAAAAGGAACAAATGGACTGTTTTAAAGTGGCCAGCTATGAGTCCTGATCTCAATCCAATTGAGAACCTTTCGAAAGAGCTGAAATCTGCCATTGATAAAAGGAATCCTGGAAAAATTTATGAGATGGAACAAATTACAGTTGAAGAGTGGGAGAAACTACCAGCAGACAGATGTACGAAACTTAAAGATGGCTACAAGAAACATTTGGAAGTTATCATCACTGCCAAAGGGTTGTACAACCAAATATTAGTGAAGGGTGCCATTAATCCTGTCCAGGTCATATTTTGCTTTCTTCTCAGAAATTACTACTTCTAAGTTACACAGACATCTTTATTGTTGTTGTATATCTTTGAACAAACTATTAAAATATTATGATGGCATACAGTTGGAATATTTCCATTTATTTCTCAAGATATTGTACACAACATACCTAAAATGAAAGAGTGCCAATAATGGTGACCACAACTGTAAATTTAACCATATGAATGCAGCCTCATTACAAATGGGTCCTCACTTGCTGGCAGTAAAAATCCTTTCTATTAACAGATATACCAATATATACAGTGCAATAGACTCACATTTTTCTCATATGAATAATGTGAACTCATTTACTGGGCTTGTCACCTTAGCAGTGATTCTCAGATTGAGTATTCTTTCTTGTTTCAGCCTCTCTCTTGGTGCTACGGCCCTTAGCTAGTTGGATATGCTACATCAATGGTATTTTTATTGAATTCTATTTTGATGTGAGACACGTAATTTCCCCATATCATAAAAAGAGTACAGTGATAGCACATCTCTAATTTTACCAATCTCTCACTTTATTCCAGGAACCTCCATTTCATTTACACTTTATACCCTGCCCAGAGCTTGATGAGTTTTCTGTCATAGAATAGGAGCCTTCTCTCCTTTTACTGCTATAAATGTGCAGTCTGACTTTCTCTCTGGAGTTGTCCTGGAAAATTCCAGTTCTTTGGGGTGCAAACCTATCTGGTTTTCAAGATGCCCCCAGTGAATATACATGATATGAACTTCATGAACTGCCTCTATTGTATGCAAATATCTTTCCTGCAGAGTCACTGCTGGACATGCGAAAAGCCAGACCAGTTAGTAGTGTTCAAGGAGTGGAATTGCCCAACTATTGTCTAGAGCTGGTTGGTCTGTACTTTTGTACCGCTTATATGGTTTCAACCACTGTATGCTTTCAATTGAATTACTGTATTAAATATTCTGAGCTTCTTCACTATCTCTTTCTCTGCATGCACTATATATTTACTTGTGTCTTTGTGCTGCTACTGTAGGCTCGAGTGTCATTATCAACAGCTGTTACTGTCCATTCCTGCTCTCCACACTACTAATATTTCTCCTGTGCTGCAGTTCAAGGTTTCTTGTTCTCATAGGGTATTCGCGTGCTCTGTCTTTTCTGAATCCTGGACGTTCCATCAAATTATCATTTTTCCCCAGAGTTGCCTTTCTGTAATGGGCTTTCTCTGTGGACAGCAAAATAATCAGTCACAAGAAGGTAATTTTCTAAGATGGCACTCAGATGGAGATGGAAAAGGTATCTGTTTTTAGACTATTTTATAAAGACACATGTTTCTATGTCTTTATAAAATACTAGCACAAATCCTCTAGAAATAGTGCCTAGATTGCGACTCTACCCATGTTCTATCCACACTCCCTTGAGCACACCTACTCCACTAGTACATACCTAAGGACTGCTAGAGTTAAATATATGAAAAAGCTGCGTGGACCTTCCAAAAACTCTGGTCTGCTGCAGACAGAATGTGATGACTTTCTTGTCATCCAAACAGTGGAGGGTCGGCTCACCCGTATGAGCATGACACCCAGGAAAAAATGTTGCAAGGAGGACTGACTGGTTAATGTAGAAATCCAATTAGACAGCATCAATAACTCTTTGGCCTGAAATGACCACCTCCAAAAATATGAACTTTCTTGATCAGGAACTTGACCCCATGAGTTTTCTGAGGTTCAAAGAGGGTTTCATCACATCTAGGCTAGTACCATGCTAAGATCTCATGAGTAAGCCTTAAGGGGAAGTTTTGAGTAAAGCAACCCCACGTAGGTCTCACAAATACAAGTTTCCTTCTAATACTGATGATAAGTACTAGCTGCATTAAGGTAGACCCTAACAGAATTGGTTTCAAGACCAGATGCTTCAAGATGAACAAAGTATTCAAGGTGTTACCTTCACACCAGATGGTAAACATTCTTCATTTGAACTTGTACAATTTTATGGTAGATTCTTTCCTAGAAGCCAGAAAGATCTGAGACACTTTAGAGTAGCAGCCACAGTCTCCTTGTTTTCAGACTTCAGCACTGACAAACAATGACTTATGTTCTAGTGTCTTTGCACAATGCTCAGTGCTGTTCCTCTTCCTGTCCAAACTCAATACTAACAATCTCTCTCCTGTATGAAATGAGTGAAACATGAAGGTTCCCTGCTCCTGGACTTCTTTTTAGCTTTTTGGATTTGGGGACACCAATCAACCCCTCACTGCCAAAAGGCTGCTAGCAGTTGGCATGACTTCTGTATCCCTGAATGCCAATCACAGTGTATCAGGCTTTAGAGCTAAACCAAAGATGTCAAGCAACTTCACTTTTCGGAGTTTGATAGTTTTAGATGACAACACTGAGCAGATGTAATACTTAAGATATGAAACTCCTGGAATGATCATCTATGGGACATCTTCTGATTGCAAATTGGGCAACCACTTTAATACACAGACTTTAGAGTTGATGTCCTGCTGTCATCTAAAACTGAACATGATCAAGACGGAGCTTCTTATTTTTCCTCCCCCTAAACCTACCTCCTCCCTTTTTCCCTTCTCTATTTATGTGGATAACACTGTCATCCTCCCTGGTTCCTCACCTCTCAAATTTAGGGTCATTCTTGACTCTCCTCTCTCTTTCTCTATGCATATTCAGTAGATAGCTAAAACCTGTCATCTCTTTCTCTATTAACATCAGCAAAATTTGTCCCTTCCTTTATGAACACACTACTAAGATCCTTATCCAAACTCTCGTCACCTCCCATTTAGACTATTGCGACATGTGCCTCACTGGTCTCCCACTGAAACATCTCTCTCCTCTTCAATCAGTTCAAGACTCAGCTAAACGGCTAATCTTCCACCAGCGTCACCGTCCTCACATAACTCTTCTTCTTTAGACATTTAACTGAATCCCTAGCCATTTCCGCACACAATTCAAACTTCTCCGACAGATCTATAAATGCATACATTCTGGAACTACTCATTATCTTTCCTCTTCTCTCTCTCTACACCCCACTTCAGAAACTACACTCATTAAGCAAATCATTTTTATCTATGTCCTTCTCTTCCACTGTCAATTCCAAACTCCATTCATTCCACCTTGCTGTGCCATATGCCTCATAGTAACATAGTAAATGACGGCACATAAAGACCAGTATGGTCCATTTAGTCTGCCCAGTAAGATGGCAAGAGTAGGTGCACCTGCTGCTCTGTGCAAGCCACCCCTCCCCATGTCTTTGTTTAGGGATGAACCCACCGCTCCGTGTAGGACACCCCTGTTTGTTGAGAAATTAGATAGTTATGTTTATTTTGATTTTATCCTGTTGTGTAAAGGGATCCACTGTGTCTGTCCCATGCCATTTTGAATTCCGCCACTATATTTGCCCCAACCACTTCCATCGGGAGGGCATTCCAAGCATCCACCACCATTTCAGTGAAAAAGTATTTCCTGACATTGCCTTTCAATTTACCCCCTTGCAGCTTCATGTTATGCCCTCTAGTTTTACAGCTTCCCTGTATTTGGAAGACGTTTGTTTGTTCATTATTTCTCTTTAAGTATTTAAAGGTCTGAATCATATCTCCCCTATCCCTCCTCTCCTCCAGAGTGTACATATTTAGGTCTTCAAGTCTCTTCTCATTAGGCGTCTGACGCAGGCTTCAAATCATTTTGGTTGCCTTCCTCTGAACAATTTCCAGTCTTTTTACATCCTTTGCAAGATATGGTCTCCAAAACTGAACACAGTATTCCAAGTGAGGCCTCACCAGTGACTTATACAGTAGCATTAGTATTTCTTCCTTTCTGCTGGTAATTCCTCTTTGTATACAATTCTTCCAGCTTGTAGATCTTTCTTGCAAATTTTTGTGTCATCTGTAAAAAGACAGACTTTTCCATTCAGTCCTTCAGCAATATCACTCACAAATACATTGAACAGTGCCAGGCCCAGGACCGATGTACAACAAATTTTCCATTCAATGGTTCCATTAGACACCATTAAAAGAGGAAGTCCAAACCATTTGGCATATCACTCTTGGTCCATCATTTCTGGAGATCTTGTGGAAGAAACTGAAACTGCAAGTGAATCAGTATGTCAGGTTCCATCTCTGTCCTATTGAAATCGAGGTTAAAAATGCACCTCTTCGATGCTGTTTTTGGATCCCGACCCCTTTATTCTTCTGTTTAACTCCCTGTATGTTTTAATCATTTCCCACAAAGAATGACCCTAATCCTCTGTTTAGATTCTAATTTCGGCCCTGTACGTCCAAGGCTGGCGACACATGATTTTTTTTTACAGCCTGGGTTGCGGATGGGGTGGGGGGGGCCAGGGGACATTCCCAGCAGCTCGATGCTGGCCTTAGAAGGCCAGATTGGGGGTCGGGCTGCAGGGAATAAGCATTTGTTACCGGCGGCAGGCATTGCGGCTTTTAAATGTACGCGCAGGCCAGACTGAATCGCAGTCCCGGTCTGCACGTACATGATTAATCGTGATTCTGATCCTGGTGGACTAGACATGCCCCGTGGAATCAGAATCATGACCTCATCTGTATGTCCGGTGAAGCCGGACGTACAGAGGGAGGTGTACGTCTGGAACGGAATGAGTCCTATAGCCTCTGCTCCAGAGAGCTTAGTGTCTCTTATGTGTATGTGCACAGCACAGTGTATGCCTTCTACCACTATACAAATGATAAGTAGTAATAGTAGTAGTAGACTTTCTTCTTTGCAACTGAAAGGAAAACGGATCCAGCAATATTAAAAAATAAGAAAGGAAAGCCGGCGAAAGTGGTTGAACAAGCTTCACCAGGAAATAAAGAGAATCATCCTAAGGCCCAACATCTGTCATCAAAGAAGAAAATAAACTTAAGTTTTGAAAAACCTCCTCCTGCAGATAAAGAAGAGAGCTGATTGAGGGGGGTGAAATCATGACAAACCTGGAATGAATCTGAGGTTCATGGACAAAAAAAAGACTAGGGGGTACTCTGTGTTATGGTGGCAGGACAGGAAGTTTTTGTACACGTTATAAAATAAATTCTAGGCTTTTCTGTATCTTTCAAAGACATGATCTGCATCAGTGCTGTTGGACGACATCACCCATTTATATGCCTGATTGATCTTGCATGTCCATAGAGAACATCATATATAAGATTTGTTTTATCTGATAATATCCTTTTCTCATGTACAGTAACTTCTTATCATTCCTTTTTCCAAGCCTTTTATCTTTCCTCATGGCTTCTATCTGTACCTGAGCTACTTCAGGTGCCTGGCCTAACCTATACAACTTTCTCTTGTCTAAATTCCGTTTGTTATAGCAACTGTGATTTACGCCTTTTTTTAAGTGATCAAATAACTGTCCTTTCTCTAATTAAGAATTATACAGTTAGCAAACCCTATAAAATTATATGAATATTAAAAATAATCAAATTTTTAAGACAAACTCTGCTACTGGTTATTTCTTACATTATACTCAAAAATGGAACAAATTATTTTTCGAGGATGCGTCTATTTTACAGATTATGCAGTAGATGTCAGATTCTAGAACTACGTTTTTGTAAGGATCAATTTCTTCTGCAAGCTCCCCAGAATAACTGTGCCCACATATTTTAAACTCATGGTAAAAGACATAAAAAAGGCTGACTTAGCATAAGTCTGAAACCTGTGAGCATCTGTGTCAATTGTCCAGCTTACTGTCTATTTGCACACCTTCCAAACATATGAAAGCGGCATGACTGGAGCCAACATTGAAGCACTGATGACTGCTAGGTACGTATGACCTAGATTGGCCACTGCTGGAAACAGGATACTGGGCTTGATGGACCTTGGTCTGACCCAGTATGGCATATCTTATATTCTTATGTTCTTATGAGATTACTGTTCACAAGTTTCAAATCTGCACTAACCCTTTCTTTAAGCCAAAAATACTGTAAATTTTCAGGGCAATATTTAACCGCAATAGTCAGGATTTTTTTTTTAAATGTCAGCCATCGTGGTTAACTAAAATCCAGACATTCAGCACCAATATCCAGATAGTGTCCAGCACTGAATAGCTGGATCCTGTGGTGACCAGTGCTGATACCCAGACAGCGACAATATTCAACTAGCATATTGTGTAAAGTTAGGACACCATTTTTCCTGTCCTCACTTTATGCAGTTTGCTAGCTAGATAATGGGCTGAATATAACCACTATCCAGATAACTATTTTCTCCCTTCCATCTCCTCCCACAGACCACCCCAGCACTATCCAGATAGCACCAAGGTAGTCAGAGGAAATATTCAGCAGCACTAGGGCTGAATATTCCTCCCACTGACACCCAGTTAGCAAGTGCTGCTAACCACATAAGTGCCTTTGAATACTGGCCCCTTAGGGCCCGATAGTCAAAGGCATTTACACAGTTTATAGACCTATAAACCGTGCAAATGCTGCTTAGCGGGATATTCAACAGCACTAACACGGTTAGTGCCACTAAATATCCCCAATTACCACTGCTACACACCCTGATGGCTATGTGCTATAGCAGAGCATAGTCATCCCAGTTCAATATCAGGCCCTTAAGAGTTTATCCTCTCTTCTCTCCCTTGAGTGTCCAATATGTGTGCACATCTTTTCCTCTTTGGTACCAAACCTTTATGAGCCTAATTATATAACAGGGCATCTATGTGAGAAGTCCAAAAAGGTGCCTATTTTAAGCCTAATTCATAAAAGGACCCATAGGCACTTAAGTGCTTTTGTAAAATAGACTTCCCCAGAATCACCCCCAATAGTAAGCAAATTCCGAAGCCTCCATTAGCACATGTTCTGAAACTGGTGTAAATTTGTGTCTTCTATGCATGTGCCCGTCTTTTTTATACAATACATGCAGACATCACAACTCTGCCTCTTCTCCACCTAAACTATTCCCCCCTGGGAATGCCTATGAATGGCTTGCATATAAGTATGTACAATCATATATACACGGAGCCTCTAGAAGAGATCACATTACTCCAATCCTAAAGGACTTGCACTGGCTACCAATCTACTGCTGGCTCACCTATAAAGTAGTCCTGATGACCTTCAAGGCCATCAACAAAATATCCTCCGCCTCCCTGATGGATCTTCTCTACCCCACTCCAGCAAACAGAGCAAGGAGGACATTCGCCGCCGATACCCTACAGACCCCCAATGAAATAACAAAATGCACCCAGGCAACAAAGAACCGAGCCTTCAAGTTCTATGCTCCCAGCTGCTGGAATGCGCTCCCAACTACCGTCCAAGCAATCACAGATCTTTCCCAATTCAGAAAAGCACTAAAACACCACCTCTTTCTTCTACACTGCTCACAACCCAGTAACTTAACCTCACCCACCATACACCCAGCTAGGCAATTGTAAGGGAGGAGTGGCCTAGTGGTTGGGGCAAGTTACCTCAGGCTGGAAGGTCAGGGGTTCAAATCCCACTAGAGGACAACGACCTTGGGCCAGAAGGACTGAGGTTTCTAGTCCCACAGGTGCTCCTTGTGGTCTTGGGCAAGCCACTTAACCCTCCATTGCCCTTGTTCCCTGTAAAATAGTTATCTCCAAATTATAATGCCCTGTTCAATGTAATTTCAGTTTGTTCAATGTAAACCACCTTGATATTAAAGGCAGTATATAAGAAATGTAAAATAAATAAATTACAGACAACTCATGTTTATATTGTAGATAGTTTCCCCAGTTTGAAATCCAAGATGTATCACCCGTTCAATGTAAGTGCATAACAGGCCCCTGTTCTGCACAAAAATGTTATCTGTAAACTGCACTGATTTTAAAGAGCACGGTATATAAAAGCAATAAATAAATAAAAATCATGTACATTTGCATACATAGATGCACGTAAATGGCTGCACAATTTTACAAACATTATTTTCTGTGAGTAAAATCATCTTTATGTATAAAAAAACGTTGTGTACAATTCCACCCTCTTAGTAAAGTGTGAATCTTTACAAAATAATTTCCAATTGTTGTCAGATTCCTTATAAATTGTATTTCTTTGAAGGAGGATAACTGCTGTATTTTATTTTTAATCTCTCTGTTTCGGTCGTTCTTTCCTCTGGTTCCCAACAAAATACTCCTTTTACCATGTGGTGTTTGGCTCATTGAACAGTAATGAAACAACACTGTGAGTAAACTATTTTGCTTAAGAGCAGGTGGTAGTCAGTGTCACTCCATTTTCTTTCAGGGAACTAATAAAAACAAGAGCCAACATTATGTAAGTGATATATTTTTATTGGAATAAGTCAGTGTATTTATGACTCTAAGTGCTATTTTCCTTTCAGCAGGCAATGCAGACGAGGTACAACCTCACAAGCTAGTCAAAATTATAAGAAGTCAGCCCGATAATAAAACCTATTTTTTGACCTTTACTTCTACACATATCGGTGTACTAACACGGCAAACAGCAATTTATCCAAGCTTATCAGTAGAACTGAAACAAAATCATAACCTAGGCTGAAAAGTTTCAGCTCTCTCAAGCTTTCTATTAACAGATGTTTCTCAACAGATATGGAGACATATACATATCTGAACATTTTCTTTCCTTGAATCTTGCTAGTCCAGTGCAGACAATTGGATTATGCTCCCCAGCCAGCAGGTGGAGGCAAATCATGGTAATTTTCAGTGATGTCATCACTTGCTATATCTACAGTACTAAGAGAAGCCAGTATGAAACTTCCCAAGCAGTGAGCAAACTGAAAAACACAGAAATTCAGAGAAACTATTATGCACTTCCAGCAAAATCAATTCTGTGTCAGAAACAGAAAATGATCACTCCATGAAGAGGCAGCAGGGCTCCCACGCCTGTAGGAATAGACTTCCAGGGCGGGTCCTGGAATGGTCTGGTAGGATTCAAGGTGAGAAGATTATCAGGTATGTAAATTTCTCCTTATCATCCTGCTAGACCAGTCCAAATGAGTAGAATATACCCAAGCAGGCAGGACCCAGGGTGGGAGAAAGACAACGCTTTTAATACGACTGCCCTGCCAAATGCTCCATCCGCTTTGGCACCCACATTTAACCTGTAGTGTTTCAAAGAAGCTCAGGGACGGCCAGGTATCTGCCTTACAAATATACCTGAGGGACACCAAGGCAGATTCTGCCCAAAAAGAGGCCTGCAACCTAGTGGAGTGAGCCTTGACCTCCTTTGGCACATGCTTCCTATTCAGAAGATAGGCTGAGCCGATAGCCTTCATAATCCAATGGGCAATCGAGGACCACTGAAAAGCTCAAAGAAATGGTCCAACTGATGGAAGGAATTAGTAATCCCCAGATATATCAACGCCCTCCGCACATCCACCAGACACAGCGAAGGATCTATCTGAAGATCTTTTCTCTGAAAAGGAGGATAGTTCAACACTCTGATCAAGATGAAAGGGTGACAGCACCTTTAGAAGAAATGATGGAACAGTCTGCAAGGAGATGGATGCTGCTGAAATGACCAGAAAAGGCACTCTGCAGGACAAGGCCTGCATCTCTAGCATTCATCATTGCAGAGGTGAGAGCAACCAGAAAAATAACCTTGAAGGTCAAATCTTTGAGAAAATCCTTTCAAACAGGCTCAAAAAGGGGACCTTTCAGAGCTTACAACACCAGAGAGAGACTCCACTGAGGGAATGACTGCATGTACTGGAGGATGGATCTGCTTCACTCTTCTGAAGAAGTGAGAGACATCAGGATGCACTGCCAAGGACATCCCCACAATTTGGACCTGGTAGCATGCTAGGGCTGCCTTGAGAAAGTTTAGTGCCAATCCTTGGTCCAAAGCAGACTACAAGACGGACAAAATGGTAATGATGTCCACCTTTCTGGCCTGAAAGGAACACTATTTTTCAAAGACTCTCCAGACTCTCACACAGGCCGAACAAGTTGAGCCTGAACCTGCTCAAAAGGTAGCCCTTCCTGGACAACCTGCTCACTGCTGCTCCAAAGTAGCCATTCCTGGACAACCTGCTCACTGCTGCTCCAAAGTAGCCCTTCCTGGACAACCTGCGCCTCTCAGGGGCCAGGCTGTAAGTGAGAAAGGAATGAGATTCTCCATCTCCAGGGATCCCTGCTGCAGAAGGCCCTTCTCTTGAGGAAGCAAGAAAGAAGGTCTAGTCAGCAGGCTCAGATCTGTGTACCATGGCCTGTGTGACCAATCCAGTGCCATTAGAATCACTAGGCTGGGATGAGATTGAAATCTGTGAAGAAGACAGCTCACCAAGTGCCATGGGGGAAGATAGATTGGAGTCCTCTTGGGGCCACTCTTTCAGCTTGGCATCCAAGCCCACCACTCACAGATCCTTCCTGCAGCTGAAGTTCTTCATTTTGGTATTCGCCTGGGTGGCTATCAAGTCAACTACTGGAAGGCTCTACTTCCTCACAATGAGATTGAATGCATGAGGGCTTAGCTCCCACTCAGTTACTTGCAAATCGTGATGCTTACTATGTGAGCCACTGACGGTGCAAGCAGATTTTCCTCTGCCCAGTGACACAGCTCTACCACCTTGACTGCCACAGTGGCACTGCAAGTCCTGCCTTGCTTGTTGTTATAAGCCACAGCTGTGGCATTGTCAAAGAACTTGTGGACTGCTTTGTCCACTCGGAGAGGCCAAAACCTCTCCAATGCCAGGTAGATCGCTTTGGCCTCGAGCTGACTGATCTACCAGGAGACTTCCTGAAAGGACTACTTGCCCTGGGAAATCTGACCTAGACAGCAAGTTCCCCAGCACTTCAGGCTGGCATCTGTGGTGATTATCACCCAATCCAGCACTTCAAGAGGCATCCCCTCAAACAGATGGTGAGAGTGTAACCACCAATCCAAATTCTCCTTGATCTCCTGGTGGGAGGAAGGTGCTGATCTAACAACTGGGATCTGGGAGACCAGTGCGTCAACAGATGGTTCTACAGTGGGTGTATGTGCGCCCTGGTCCAAGAGACAATCTCCAGGTTCAATGTCAAGGATCCTAGGATTTGCAGGTAGTCCCAAGCCCGGGGAGCTGGCTGAACACAAAACTCCCTGAATTGTTGCTGCAACTTGAGCAACCTCTCCTGTGTGAGAAATAGTCTTCTCAAGCAAGGCTTGAACTAAGCACCCAGATATTCCAAATCCTGAGAAGGAATCAAACAGCTCTTGGGTAATTGATCACCAACTTCAACCATTTCAGTTAGTGAATCACCAAGGCCATATCTGCCCTGGATGGCTCCAAAGAATCAGACCGAATCAGCCAGTTGTCCAGATACAGATGAACCCGGACGCCTTGCTTTTGAAGGAATGTTGCCACCATCATCAACTTTGAGAAGGTACATGGTGCCATAGCTAGGCCAAAGAGCAGAGCCTGAAACTGGAAATAGCAGCCTAGGACACCTAATTGGAGAAACTGCTGAAGGCGCTCCCAGATAGGGATGTAGAAAAATACTTTGGCAGGTTCCAGAGAGGATAGGAACTCTCCTTGCTCGACTGATGCAATAACTGGCCTGATGATTTGCATGTAGAAGTGAGGTTCAAAGCCTGGCATTGACTGCCTTCAGGTCCAGATTGGGCCAAAAAGAGCCACCCATCTTGGGTACCACAAAGCAGATGGAGTAACGACCCTGTTCTTGCTCTGTGGAAGGCACAGGTATAGCAACTGCAAGAGGTACTGCAGAGTTTCCTCAATCCCAGAAAAGCATCTTGAAGAGGTTCTGTAAACTTAAGCACGTAACCCTAAGGACTTCTAGGACCCATTGGTTTGAAGTGACATGGGTCCATTCCAAGTAAAACAGCTACAGCTGCCTCTTGACTGCCTGTACTTTGGAAGGGACTCACCAGATCTCACTGCACGGGCTTACTGGCTCCCAAGGGAGTTGCTGCTGAGTCCTAAGAGCATTGAGAGCCATAAAATAATTGATCCTTTCTGGGTTTAGCCCTGCCTGGACTCTTACCCATACCAGGACATTTCCGAGAACAATGTAGAGTCCATAAGGTACTCTGGGTACTCTTGGTCTTATCCTCTAGAAGCCTCTGTGGGTGAACTTCACCAAGGTTTTTGACCAATTTCTCCAGATCCTCCCCAAACAGCAAACTGCTCTTGAAGGGAAGCTTGCTCAGGTGTACCTTTGAAGTAGTATCTGCAGCCAAACTGTGGAGTGACAGCCACCACCTAGCCACTACTACTACTGCCTAGAACTGGAAAACATTCTGAACATCATACAGAGCATTATCTATGTACAAAGCTCTAGACTCAGTATCACCACCTAGGAGCTGTCTGGCAACTGTGGGGCTCAGCGTAGGAAGGCTCTGGACACCAAGCCTGCACCCACAACTACCTGACTGCCCCAAAGTCAAAGCTGTAAAGGCATTCTTAAGGAGGGCTTCTATTCTATCATAGAAACATAGAAATATGACAACAGAAAAAGACCACATGGCCTATCTAGTCTGTCCTTCCATATCAACTACAACTGTAATTAATGGCTGCTGACATAATGGCTGCTGACATTAATGGCTGTTACAACATAACATTTTCATCTGTTTCAATGTAACGTTGGATACTAAGAAATTACTGTATTGTCTTGTTACGCAAGCACACCTAGACATGAAGCTGCTAAAAATGGCCCTAGGAATTTGGCTGTTCACCCTAATATCAACATACACAACCAAAGCAAACATATACCAATCTACGCCACTCATATGGCCCACTCTTCATCCTCTATGCCATCCATACTCCGCTGAAACACCTTCCCTCAACATACCTCACCACTGGTGTAGTACCGACACTTTCGATCTATCCAGGGCATGCAAGGAGAAAGCACGCGGGTGCGCAGAAGAACCGCAAGCCAAAGTCAAAAATGGCATGGTCGCTGAAGCCCAACCGGCCCCATGCTCACCAAAGCCAGGCTCCACCAGACCCATTAGTAGTCTGTAACATCACCCTCATAAACGCCCAATCAATCAGAAACAAGACCCACATCATCTTTGACATAATCAAAGATGAGCAACCAGACATCCTCTGCATAACAGAAACCTGGCTCACAAACACCGATGCTGCCTTACTGAACCAGATAAGCAGACCAGGCTATAACCTGTATAACTGCCCTCGCTCCAACAAAAGAGGTGGAGGAGTGCTCATAATCGCCAGGTCACACTTGAAACTCTCGTGCACATCCCTGGAATCAAACCCAGACATGGACATCCTCAAAGTGGAGAACTCTGCAATATCCATCTGCCTAATATACAGAGCCCCCTCACCGAACCACGAAATACTTGCTGCAGCACTAGAAAACATTTCCTCAACACAACCAAAAAAATTCCAAATCATCCTCGGTGATCTAAACCTAGCGTCAACAACAGCAGTGCACGCCAATATCTTCCTGGAAGCTATGTCACAACTTGGATACCATCAGATAATAAACGAACCAACACATGAAAAGGGACATACACTGGACATGGTCTTTACTCCTATGAGCAAACAGAACAACCATGATAGACCCCTGATTAAAATCAAAGCCATACCCTGGTCTGACCATCACCAAATAGACTTACTGATAAAACTCCCAGCGGTACCAAGAGATGCGAAAGCCCAACGAGGAACGCAACAACTGAGATCCTTCAATAAGTTTGATCTGGATGATCTCACAAGTAGCATCAAGGCACACATCGACTTGGAATCTACTGATCTCAATGCACTAGCAAATAGCTGGGATGAAGGAATTCAGGCTGCAGCGAACCCGAAATGGAAAAATACAGCAACCCCAGGTAAACAACAATCAGAGCCCTGGTATACAACTACTCTAACCCAAAGGAAGAGAGAACTTAGAAGGTCCGAAAAAAAGTGGAGACGTAACAAAACCTTGGAACTCAGAGCTAAATACCTCGACATCCTCGTAAAATACAAAGACGAGGTGGATGATGCAAAAAGGAAACACCACACCAGCCTACTGAATAAAGCCATCAACAAACCACGGGAACTATTTCAAATAGTGAAAGCACTAACCAAAACAACCCAACCAGAACAACAGGGTGACACTATTCAGCCCCAAATTCTCGCAGATCACTATGCGAGCAAACTAACAACAACCACAACCGCGTTATGTCCGCCCGAACCCCACTCGAAAACTGCAGTGACGAAAGAACAGGCTTGGATCGAATTTCACAAAATTGATGATAAGCAAGCAATTGGAATAATAACCAATATAAATACCACCACCTCCCTGCTTGATCCCTGCCCAACCACCTGGATTAAAGCAGCAAAAAAGGATATTGGCCACCAGGTCGCACACATTGTGAACCAATCATTGTCACAGGGAGTCATGCCCAATCAGCTCAAAAAGTCTATAATTAGACCGATACTAAAGAACAACTCGCTTAACAAAGAAGACCCATCTTCTTACCGCCCAATCTCCAGCATATCTCTTTTAGCAAAGATCATAGAAAAAGCAGCCCTCATCCAACTGCAAGAACACCTCGATGACCACGAAACCCTCGACAAACAGCAATACGGTTTCAGAAAAAATCATGGGGTCGAAACTCTGCTATTGGCACTGTTTAACTGCCTCCTCAAGGGTCTAGAGGACAGGAAGAAAATGTTTATTCTTATTTTTATCGACATCTCAGCTGCCTTCGACACTGTACATCACCTAACCCTCCTTAACAAGCTGGCATCAATTGGAATATTAGGAACCACCCTGAAATGGTTCTCCTCCTACATAACAGACAGAAAGCCACAAGTCCAATTCAACGGAGAAAAAGCCGAAGCCTTCACTCAAACCCAAGGCATACCACAGGGGTCGGCACTCTCGGCACTACTGTTTAACATTTACATGCAACCCCTCAGTGAAATATTCAGGAAATATGGCATCAACTACCACATATACGCAGACGATATCATGCTGTACACACAGCTTGAGACCGTTGACCCAAATTACGATCAGCTGGAAACCTGCATGGGAGAGATGTTGGGATGGCTAAAACAAAACAACATGTCGATTAATCATAAGAAGACTGAAGTTATGTTTATATCCAGTAAAACTGACTTTGAACCGCCACCAACAATCACATTGTGCAACAATACTTACAACACTAAGAATGAAATTAGATATTTAGGAGTCATAATCGACAGCAAACTGAAAATGGAAAAACACCTCAGCAACACCAACAAAGCTATCTTCCACAAGCTTAGAGTACTACGACCCCTACGGAATGTACTAGATCCATGTGACTTCCGTTCAGTTGCTCAAGCGCTCATCATGCCCCACCTCGACTACTGTAACTCCATCTTACAGGGTCTACCAAAGAAAACGACTAACAGATTACAACTGGCACAAAACGTAGCAGCAAGGATCATCATGAGAACAAGCGTCACCGAACATATCACACCTATATTGATGGAACTACACTGGCTCCCAGTCGCTGCCAGGATCCAATACAAAACATTGGTAACGACATTCAAGCTAATTCACAACCTGGCCCCATCATTCCTTTCCACCCTGATCGCCTGGCAACCTACCACAAGAAGCAGGAGAACCATAAACGCAGACACACTTATAGTCCCAAACAGCATCAGACATGTAAAATCCAGCACTAGTCGCAGAGCATTCTCCTTCTCTGCCCCACCTTTATGGAACAACCTACCACATGAGCTGAGAGCAATAAATGACCTACTCGATTTCAGGAAAAAATTAAAAACTCATCTATTCAACTGCCACTATGGCCAGATGTGAATCCAACAAGATAAAAAGAAACGAATAGCCGTTTGTCAAATGTAAATAGTTAAAGGATAAGCGCTTTTGTACATATGTATGATAGTTCCGGAAGGTCTATATGTAGACCCTGCGATGTGTGCTGTGTATTACCCCTCTTCTTGCTATCTATGCCCCAAACTTTCTGTCTTGATTTTGTGACATATCCCAAAACTATAATCAGACCGCTTCTGATCGCTGGAAGTAGCGGTATATAAGTGTTTGCTAAATAAATAAATAAATAAATAAATAAATAAAATAAACAGTCCCCTTTTTATAGAAACACAGAAATATGACGACAGAAAAAGACCACATGGCCTATCTAGTCTGTCCTTCCATATCAACTACAAAACAGTCCCCTTTTTATAGAAACATAGAAATAAAAAAGTTGCTGGTCCCAACAGCCCATCATCATGTGCCTCCTTTGCAAAGATGTGGAGTGTGAGTCTGCTGGAGGCCAGATCCTCTCCACCACCTTGGCCAAGTGAGGGCGGTCTGGTAGGTGGTGCTAGATAATCTGCATTGGATCCAGACTCTCCCCTGCCCCTGTAACAAGCAACCATGGCAACCACACTGAATAGGCACCAGTCTGGATGCATCATGGTCTACAAGGGCCAGATATGACTGGGGAATGCAGGTGGACCCAGGAATATCCTAGGTATGTCTGCAAGGAATACCTGACACACAGCCTATCATGAGACTCTTTCAGTGCAGACACTCTTCTACAGAGATGCCCATAACCAGGGCATCCACTCAAGGAAACTCAAAAAGCTAATCTAGCTCACCCTGATGCAGCGAGTACAGTTGGTGAGGACCTTAGGGCCCCTTACCCATTTCCTGTGCCTCCCACTGCAAAAGCTCTGAAGGGGAAAAAACTGGATGGATGCCTAAGACCCTCCAAAACAGGGCCCACTTGGAAAACCTACTTGGGATGGGCTCCACAATGCAGAAGGCTGTGACAGCATCCTGAATGAGCATGGAGAGATCCTCCTTGTGAAACAAGTGGGTCGCAGATGGACCATCACCTTCTAATAGGGAAAGCTCCCTTTACTCTGTTTACTCATCTCAGACCAACCAACTACATAGGGGATAAGGCAGGTTCCCAGATGGACAGACAAAAAGGCAAAATGGGGGTGCTTAATCCCCTTGCTGCCACAGGGTGAGATGCCAGAGGGCCCCAAGTCCCCATAGGTGAGATCGGGGCCTTGGAATCCCTGGGGGGGTGGAATGCCAAACAGCTAGCAGAGACTGAAAGCAGCCTGTGAGCTGTTTCAGCAGCTGCTGCTCAAAGGCAGCCAGGAAAGAACCCTGGAGCCCCAGAGGGTACAAGAATGCCTACCGACTTGAGCCTATAGTCTCCTCCCTATGCTCTCCCTCTTCTGAGACAATTTGGCCATCCAAGGTGGCCACTGTTACCACCAGAAGGAAATATGTGGGAGACACAGCAGAGGCATGTCGATCTGCATTGGGTCCAAGCCCTTTGCAAGGGTCCCAAAAAGGCCAAAATAACGGGCCCCAAGGTGTTTCCCTCACACTTGAGCCACAAAGAGCCAGCCAAGGAGCTGGCCTGGCAGGAGCTGCAAGAGGCACAGTGCTGAGCACCTGGAATGGCAAGTCAGCCAAGGAAACCCTTGAAGGGCTGCCCCAACTGTACCCCACAGGCCTGAAAAGACTGGCTGCTGGAGAAGCAAAGCTGCTTTTTTTAAAAATTAATTTAGAGCTGCTTTATTGCAAGCTGCGAAGAGCAAAATGGAAGTCAACTGAAAAACAATGGAGAGAATAAAAAATAGATGAAAATTCAAAGCAAGCAAATAGAGCACAGCAAGAGGGAAGGGGGACCTGGCCCAACTTACTCCCTTCCTTAGAAGCCCTGTGAGTCCTCCTGTCCACTCTCCAACCCACCAGCGATGAAACCTATGGGAAACATTGCTGGACACAGGGTAGCTGTTGGCTCGAGGAAATGGGGGTGTACCTGACCTCCAAGCACATATTGGGCCTTTTAGTCTCAGTTTCTCAGACCAGAGGATATAGTATAAGCTATTATTGCAGCTGGGTTTAGAAAAGGTTTGGACAAGTTCCTGGAGGAAAAGTCCATAAACCATTATCAAAGCAGACTGAGGAAAAGCCAAGTGAGATAAGGAATACAGAAATCTGTCTACTGTTTAGAATCCTTCCAGATACTTGTGATCTGGATTGACCTCTCCTGAAAACAGGATACTGGGTTTGAGGGACCATTGGACTGACCCAGTATGGTAAATCTTATATTCTTAGGCAACCTTTGTGCTTGCATTATGGTCTGCTTTATAACAATACATTCTTTGTACTGTGAGCTGGCATTACTAAGCAAAATATTGCACAATGTTATGCATTTCTCACTGTGAATGGACCAATAATTACATGTTTTCTTTCTGCTTCCTCTGAACAACTATTATACCCATGAGCAAGGGCAGCATTTTGTGTTGATTCAAGCATGAATAAGACATTCATTCAATCATGAATGCTCACACCCTGATGTCAATATAATCACAAATCAAGGGGGACAATTTTTAAAATACACATGCACATAAGAACATAAAGGCTGCCACAATGGGTCAGACGAAAGGTCCATCAAGCTTAGTTTCCTATTTCCAATTCAGGTTACAGCTACCTGGCAGGATCCCAGAAAGTAGACAGAATCCATGCTGCTTATCCCTAAGGCTACTTGGTTAATAAGTTTATGGACTTTTCCTCCAGGAATTTGTCCAAACCTTTTTAAAACCTAGCTATGGCAATAAATTCCAGAGGTTAATTGTGTACTGAGTGAAGACATATTCTCTATGGTTTGTTTTAAATGTACTACATAATTTTTATTTATTATTTTTATTTTATTACAGGCTCTTATATACCGCTCTATTCAGCATCAGCGCGGTTCACAGTATAACAACAGACCAGAACAACAAACTGTTTGGTTTTACATAGAACAGGTCAGAGAACTTGGATAAAACAAGGGGATCAATTACTGTAACTATTTACATGAGTATTTACACGTATATACACGACAGGATTATTCTTAGTTTGGGTAGTAATCGAGATTGGTTGGATGGTCTAGTAATAATGGGGGAAAAGGTGGGATTTGAGTGCTTTTCTGAAAATAGATAGATCTGTGATAGCCCGGATCTCTGGAGGTAGGGCGTTCCAGCACTTAGGGGCATAGAAGCAGAAGGCTCTGTTAGATGTGGTTGATAGGCATTTTGTCGCTGCTTTAGGGATAGTTAGCACATTAATTGATATCGTTCTCCTCGATCTATTGGGTGGAACGGCTTGAATGAGGTCAATTAGAGAGGAGGAAGTGATGCTTTTGGTGGCCCTGAAGGTGAGTAATAATGTCTTGAATAATAACTTCATGGAGTGTCCCCTAATCTTTGTATTTTTTGAAAGAGTAAATAACCTATTCAATTCTTCTCCATGCATGGTTTTATAGACTTTATCATATCTCACTTCAGCCATCTCTTCTCCAGGTTAGAGTACTAAATTCTTTTGTGTTGCCTCATAGCAGAGTCCTTCCATCCCCTTTATCATTTTAATCACCCTTCTCTGTACCTTTTATAATTCCACTATATCCTTTTTGAGACTCGGCGACCAGAATTACACCCATTATTCAAGATGCGGTTGCACCATGGAGCGATAGAGAGGCATTATAATATTTTCTATTTTATTCTCCGTGCCTTTCCTAATAATTTCTAGCATTCTCTTTGCTTTCTTAGCTGCTGCCTCACATTAAGCAAAGGATTTCAACGTGCCTCCAAGATTCTCTACCTGCTGGTAACTTCTAATGTGGAACGTAGTATTGTGTGCCTATAAGTTGAATAATTTTTCCCCACATGCATCACTTTGCAGTTTAAACATTAAGGAGGTAATTTTAAGTTTCGGCCTGAGCGGTATATCAAATGTAATAATAAACATAAACAAACATAAACATAAGGAGCCATTAATGTTAGGTACCATCAACATGCATAAGTCACCTATTTACATTGACTTGTGCGTGTGGATGGGCCTTTATTGTGTCTTATGGTCCAGCACTATTCTGTAAGTACGTGTGTCAGACCGATGGTGCGTACTTTGGTGTGGGCATGACCAGGGTGAAGCAGGGACTGAGCTTGGGCGGAGATCAAATCTACAGGCATAAGTTATAAAATACATAATTTATGTGTGCTCTTTAAAAATCTAGTCATGGGCAATTACAGCAGCCCTAGGACTGGCACAAGCGCTCGCCACTTTTTTCACACATGTTTTCAGATGTTTACGCCCCTATTTTATAAAGAAAAGTAGGCATCTGCTTATAACAAGAGCAGCAAAGTGCATGCAGACTTTACCATGTGGACTTTGTACATCATTTCGGAACAGAACAGTAGCTGGTGTAAAGTATGCAAACTAGAAGTGTCTCCAATGTCTGCAGGTGGTTCGAGGCAAGTAGTTTGAAAATTCCATGCAAAGGCGTTGTTTTCCTCCCTTAATCTCAACACACCCTCAGGATTGCCTCATTTTAACCTGGCTGAAAGTGCATCTGCTGAGAAAGCCTATCCGTGATTCAGGCCAAATAGAGGGGAGGCAATTTCAGATAGATCCATTTGCCTGGCTATATTGCTTTAAAAATCACTCCCCCCACCCCGGTGGTCTTTAAGTTCTTCAGAGACTTTTATGGCATGCTTTTAGCACAATGATAAGATAAAGAATAACCAGTGAAGCAAATAATTTCGAAATTCTTAAACGTTTGGATGTTTTGTTCACTGTATTCTACTGAATTTGAATTTCTGAGGTCCAGCAGTGTATTGATTGGAAATGGCGAAGAGTAATCAACAGAGAGACCTTGATTTGCTTTAAGTTATTTTGACTATAGCCATTTTAATTATGTTTATGCCTTATTGGCACAATATCAGAAGAAAATACATAGGAGCCTATTTACTAACAACTGCTCATGTGTTAATTGTAAAGGTTAAGGCATGTTAGGGGCAAAACCTTTGTGACAAATGTTGGGGGCATTCACAGCACTTTTGGGAAGGTTCTGTGCAGTTAACGCAGAACAAATTTCACTACCATGTCTCAGTGGCAGGGCAGATAAAGCAGAACACAATTAGCTGCTCAGAATTAGTTGCTGTACACAGCAATGACACTATGACCTTAGGCCTGGATTGAGACAGCACTCCAATGCCTATCAAAATTTGGTAGCATAGTCAGTTGCCTATGTTGCTTATATCTACATGTGGGCCTGCATCGCTTATCATTACAAAACTATATTGGGCCCGATATTCATTTGTGACGGCTATGTGCTTCTAAAGTGCATAGCCGTTGCCACTGAATCTTAACCCCGGATATTCAATGCCAGGACCATATCCAGCCACCGGAATTGAATATTTGGGTCTCTCGCAACATTCTGAACAAGTAGAAGTTAACCAGGCAGCGGCGATATTGAGCCACTTACCGGTTAGCTCCCACAGGTAAAGATTGGCCAGCTTTTCTCACGCCTATCTTTACCCATGGGTCACTAACTGGGCAGCAGTTCAATATCACCACTGCCCAGTTAGCAATGGGTGCCGCCTCCACTCCACCCCGGAATGCCCACAACATGCCCTGATTCTACATGGATAGCATTAGGGCGTGTAATGGCGGAACTAGTGGATAAAATCACCATTTGGGAGTAGCAAGCGAGTACACAATCGCTGCATAGCAAAACAGAGGTGCAGGACTGCAAGCGGAGGCGGATCAAATGGTGGCAGCCGCGAAAGCGGGACGGCGGGAGAGAGAGAAGTCTGCCGTGCAACAGAAAATGGCGGAGACACCACCGATGCCCAGATCGCCGGCTGCATCGGAGTTAGTGGAAGAGATCTCTGTGGCGGTAGTAGGTGCACTCTCCTCCCAATTCAAAGCCCTGAAGGGAAAAATGGACTTGTTGCAGACATCCATGGAAGCTTTAGGCAGCCAGGTACTAGCAGCGGAGACGCTGATTGAACAGACGGAGGAGAGCATGACAGAGCTGCAGCAGGAGGTAGGCTGCATGAGAACAGCGATGCAGGCCCAAGAAGCCAAACTGGATGATCTAGAGAATAGATCTCGCCGCAATAATTTGCGTTTCTTGGGCGTCCCAGATAACATCGGGGACCGTGAGCTAAAGCCCGACTTGGAAGCCCTGGTGACGCGGATCTTGGAGGGCGGAGAAGAGGGAGGCTCAGTTCAAATTGAAAGAGCGTACAGAGTGGGGCCTAGAGGGTCCAGCGATGGCCGACCAAGGGTGGTGCTGGCAAAGTTCCTGAGATACCCGCAGAAGGAGGCAGTGCTCTGGGCGGCACGGAAAAAAGGAACTATTGCCCAAGACAACACTAGGATGAGAATTGTGCAGGACTATTCGGCAGCCCTGGGTCAGCGCAGGTGGGAATATGGGCCTTTATGATTGAAGCTAATATCCACTTTGTGGTGCAGTATCTTGCCCGGCTAATTGTGCTTCACGAGGGTAGACGCTGGACCTTTGAGTCAGCTACAAATGCAGGCCCTTACATGGAAGAACTTACGGGACCAGCAACAACGGCATCGGGAGGCCACCCCAGCACTACGGAGACCACGACCTGACCGTGCAGGGACGGAGAACAGAAGCGGTGGAGCTATCAGCGGGTTGAGCTCATGAACAGCCAAACTCCAGGGCTTGAACTGTCCGGGAACCCTGGCCAACAAAACGTTTTCTGTAAATATGAGAACAGTGACTATTATCAGTGTGCTGTTTTATTGTAAATTGTTCATAGAGCCTTCAGTATGTTTGCTGGAGAACCTTGGCCGACGAGAGCTTGCTGTAAATATTGGAACTGTTCTCATTATCAATGTGCTGTTTTATTGTATATTGTGCATAGAGCCTTAAGCATGTTTGTGGGGGAAGCTACAGGGGATAAGCAAGGCCAGTAGTATAGGGGAGGACTGGATAGTTGGGTCATTGCGGGTTGGAGGAGGGGGGGAGACACCCACTCACATTTTGGTGACTTCACAGGAATAGGAGAGGAGAGGGAAGTAGGAAGGTTGAAGAAGAGGAGGGTGAGGATGGAGGGGGACGGGGCATGGGAGGGGTGGGAGGTGGGGGGGAGGGAGGAGAAGAGGCGAAGGGGGTGGGAGGAGGAAGGGGGAGTGGGGCCAAGAAGGGGGGAATTTGGTATAAGAATAGCCTATCGGGGGGGGGAAGAATATAAGGACACACTGGAGTCTGCGGGAGTTACAGGGGGGAAGCCCTCTCTGGGGTAAGGTTTTGTTCTGTGAGTTTTGAGCCTGATTTGGATCTTCCAACCTGAAAATCATTTCATGGAATGTATGCGGAATAGGGAACCCGATCAAGAGATATAAGTTGTTGAAGGCCTTAGCCAGACAAAACTGTGATATTGCTATGTTACAAGAAACCCACCAGACTGCGGCCGAGCACCAGAAACTGCAGAGAGATTGGGTGGGACAAGGGTGGGGGGCGCAGGCCCTAGAAAGGAAAGGGGGGGGGGTGGTTATTCTGATCCATCGACGGATGCGATTTGTACTGGAGCAGGAATACCATGACCCAGATGGATGTTTTGTGCTAGTATATGGGTGGCTGGAGGGGAAGCCCTTAGTGTTGGGTAGCCTCTATAGCCCCAATAATTTGGATAGAGAATTGTATATGCGGTTAGCAGCTCATATTGAACAGCTACCAGAGGCCCCGTTGATTTTGGGAGGTGACTTTAATGGGGTGATGGATGTGGAGTTGGACACGACGAGGGGAGGGGATAGAGGGCGTTCGCAAGCCGCCAAAGCGTTACAAGGGTTATGTCGAAGATTAGGGGCGGTGGACCCGTGGCGTTTGTTAAATCCGACAGATAGGGATTTCACCCATCAATCACGAGCACATTGTTCGAGTGCAAGAATAGACTATATTTTCACTTCTGAAAGGCTTTTTGCTCACACTTTAGATGCACAGATTGGCTCGGTGGAAATTTCGGACCACGCCTTGATCTGGATAGACCTAGAATGGCAGGATAGCAGTACGCGGGTGAGATGGTGGAGCTTTCCGTTGGAGTTATATAGAGACTCGGCCTTTCACCTTTATTTGAAAAAGAAATGGCAGGACTTTGCTTGTTACAACCAGGAGCACCAAAATGATCCGGAGCTGTATTGGGAAACGGCTAAAGTGGTGTTGAGGGGAGACATTATTGGCTATGTGGCACGGAAACTGCAATTGGCTCAGAACAGATAGTCCGGCTTGAGCGGCAATTGGTGAAAGAAAGGAGGAAATGTATGAGCTGTCCAAGCGTAGGAAATAAGAAGGGACTCTGGGAGATGCAAATGGCTCTTAATGAGCTGTTCCATAAAAGAGCAAAGAAGTCCTTTCTCTACTATCAGCTATCAGCTTTACCGCTACAGGGATAGGCTAGGAAAACTTTTAGCAAGGTGTTTACAGGGGAGCAGAGGCACTAGGGCGGTAGCAGCCCTGAGGGATGACCAAAGTAAATTGCACAAAGATAGCAGAGCGATTTCCCAATTATTTCGAGCCTTCTACCAGAAGTTATATTCGGCGGAGGAGGGATCTGGGTCTACGATGGAGGAATATTGTCGGGCGGTGAACCTGCCGCGGCTTGGAGAGGAGCAGAGGGCCCAGTTGGACAGGCCCATAATGATTAGCGAAGTGCAGCAGGTGATACAAACAGCTAGCTGTTGTAAGTCACCGGGACCGGGCGGATATGGGGCAGAGTTTTACAAGCTGTTGAGTGATCAGGTGGCGCCTGCTATGCTGACAGTGTATCATAGGCGAGTGGAACAAGGTAACGTTCGGTAGGGAGGGAACCATGCACATATTATTATGATACCTAAGCCTGGAAAAAAAACGCTCCAGGCAGCTTCGTATAGGCCTATATCATTGCTGAACTATGACTGGAAGGTAATGTCCAAGATTTTGGCAGAGCGGTTAACATTGGTTTTGGAAGACTTGATACATGAAACGCAAGTTGGGTTTGTGAAAGTAAGGTACGCAGTGTGGAATTTGCGGAAAATACTAGCATCGTTAGAATGAGTTTGAGAAAAAAAGCTCCCCTCCTTGTTAGTGAGCTTTGACACAGAGAAAGCATTTGATCGGGTGAGTTGGCGCTACTTGAAATTTCTTCTGCCACGGTATGGCCTGGGTGACTCTTTTTGTAAAATGGTAGATCTATTATATGCGAGCCCCATGGCTGGGGTGGTATGTAATGGAGCCATGTCCGAACCCTTTGCCTTGAAGAGAGGTACTAGACAGGGCTGCCCGCTTTCCCCTTTGCTGTTTATGTTGACCTTGGATCCGCTGGTGCGAACGATAGAAGCGTCGCATGAGATACATGGGGTGCAGATTGGGAAGCAGGGGTTCAAGATGGCAGCGTTTGCGGATGATATGTTGGTGCACTTGCTTTCCCCGCAACAGTCCCTGCCTAGGTTGATGGAGGAATTTGCACGATTTGGAAGCTTTGCAGGACTGTGTATCAATAGGGACAAGTCAGAAGCCTTGGATGTGTCGGGCAACCTTCAAGGGATCTGGGAAGGCTCCTTTCCGCTCAAGTGGGCAAAGGATTCCTTTTTGTATTTAGGCATTCTTCTGACCTGAAATCCGACAGAGTTGTATAGGCAGAATTTCGAGAGAGTCTTCCATAAACTTCACCAGCAGCTACAGGCGTGGAACCCGCTTCCGTTGTCGTTGCTAGGTAGGGCAGCAGCACTGGGGATGGTAGTACTGCCTAGGGTGTTGTATTGGCTGCAAACCCTCCCAGTCTGGTTATTGCGGAAAGATTTGAGTAGATTGGAGAGGGAGATTCGGGGTTTCTTGTGGAAGGGAGCCCGAGCGCGCATCCCGATGGGTCGTCTGCAAAGGGGGTGGAGAAAGGGGGGCATAGGTGTTCCGGATTTGAGATTGTATGCGTTGGTATGCCAGGCGCGACATATTGGAGACTGGTTGGGCGGCACAAAAACATATAACCCTAGGGCGTTGGAGGAAACGATGGTAACACCTCAGACGTTGTTGGCAGTTTTACATTTGGAGACCGCTACGCTGCAGAAGGGTGTGAGTGGCAGTGGGTTATTGATGTCAGTGTGGAAAACATGGCAACAGTTGAATAGATATTGGAGTAGTTCCCTGGCAGTTTCGAATTGGTTGCCATTGCAGGTTAACATAACCTTCACGCCTGGTTTGGATTTGGCCGTTTTTCGGTTATGGTATGGGTTGGGCATTCGCATGTTTGGACATGTAGTAGACCTTGAGGGGAAGTGTAAATCCTTTGGGGCTTTTTGTCAGGAATATGAGGTGAGTAGCAGTCATTTCTTTTCATACGTGCAGCTTTCCCATTATGTGGCATCTCTCTCGAGGGGTGAGTTAACTGGGGAACGTTCAGCACACCTGCTGGAATTTTTTTCGTTGGGTGGAGAAACTTCCCCAAAGGTTTCAGGTCTGAAGAAGAGACTGGACCAATACAGTGTGTGCCCGGACTACACGAGAGAGGAAGCCAGGTGGGTGACAGAACTGCAACAGAGGGTGGCCTCCGGGTCAGTATGTCAGGCCTTAAGCCATATTGCAGACTTGGTAGTGGGGGCGAGATGGAGAGAAGTACAGTTTAAGTGCATTATACGTGAGCATTTCTCTCTGAAGCGGGCCCTGCGGAGTCGTCTCACCCAGGATGGTAGTTGTCCGAAATGCACCTGCCCCCTGGCGGATCTGGGGCACATGTGGTGGCAGTGTCCAAAAATTCGCCAGTATTGGGCGCGAATAAGCACATACTTGGGTGGCCTGCTCCACCAACAGATCACCTGGTCGGGGACCTTAGTAGTCGTGGACCAGCTGGGACCTCACCCCAAGGGGAGATGGGAGGGTGGGGGGAGGTGGGAGGGTGGGGGGAGGAGGGAGGATGGGGGAGGAGGGAGGATAAGGGGAGTGGAGGCGCATTCTATCACTGAAAATGGAGTTCTCTCTGAGGCGGTGGATAAGAGTTCACCCCGCTGGGAGATGCTGTGTATGTGTATTGGTTGATTGCTATGTAAGGTAATGTGATGTGGATGCATTAATAAACAGAGTTAAAAAAAAAAAACAGAAGCGTTGTTTGTAACCAAGGATCAATCCTTTTCTCCTCCGCCGTTCCTCACCCTAGGCGCAACTAAAATAAAAGTTCAACCTCACATAAAATATCTGGGAATCATCCTTGATAAAACACTATCATTTAAACAGCAGGTTGCAAAAACCGCAAGATCAGTATTCTTCAAAGCAAAGATGGTACAAAGGCTCAGAACGCTCATTGACCCACAAGACTTCCATACGGTTATGAAAGTAATGACACTACCCCACTTAGACTATTGCAATGCAATCTACCAAGGACTCACCGCCACCACCATCAATCCACTACGGACAGCCCTTAACACACCAGCAAGGATCATACAGAGGGTAAAGAAACATGATCACATAACCCCAGTCCTAAGAGATCTTCACATTCTTCCACTTGAAGCATGCATAAAATATAAAACTCTGGTTCTCATACATAAAGCCCTTCACCAACAGCCACCTTCTCACCTACAAACCCTGCTACTCCGGATGAACTCTGGAAGACCAACACGTCAGACCACAAACAATACACTCATTGTACCACATGACAGAACAAAATTTAATCTTCAAACTTGTAACCGTGCATTCAACCTTTATGCACCCTCACTTTGAAACTCACTCCCAACCCTAGTCCGCAACAAGGACCTCTCTGCATTTAGAAAGCAGATAAAAACTCTCCTCTTCAGGAAGCATCTAGGATCAACGCAGAAAATAGGAAGGAGTGGTCTAGTGGTTAGGACGAGGTACTTCAGGCCGGAGGGCCGGGGGTTCAAGTCCCACCTGGGGACAGCAATCTCAGGCCAGAGGGACTGGGATTTCTAGTCCTACAGGCACTCCTTGTGGTCTTGGGCAAGCCACTTAACCCTCCATTGCCCATGTTCCCTGCAAGTATTAGCGTATGTGTCTCGTATCCCCTCGTGTTAAATGTATCCCCCAATTGACCGCTTTGACCCAGTGAAAAGCGGAATATAAATACAGCTAAATAAATAAATATAAATACAGCTAAATAAAAGCACTCAACAAAATTCCACAAGGCAGGCTGAGACAGCCTGAAATATAAATATTTCTGAACTGCAAATGTGTCTGAAAAGAGAGACAGAAATGTTATCTTGGATGATCCCTCTTACACACCATTTCAAGAATGTAAATATGCTATATCCCCACACTATGTCAAGAATGTAAATATGCTATACCCCCCCTACTGATGGTATTTTCCTCTCCCACCTGTAAAAGCAAATAGCCCTGTTCATTGTATCCCCCCCCTTGTTTTTTGTAAACTGCTTTGACCCAGTGAAAAGCAGTATATAAGCACGTCAAAATAAATAAATAAAATAAATATCCCTCTATAGCAGCATTTACATGGTTTACAGGTATTTAAACCATGTAAATGCCTTTGAATATCAGGCCCATTATTACTTATTATAGCTCAGGTGAAAGTTTTCTATAACTCGTGAATGGCAAGTTCACAAGTTAATTATGGAAATAACCCCCCACATACATAAATAGAGAGAATATACACCTAATGAGTAGGCTGAGTGTCTAAATTTCTAAAAAAAAGGGCCCCCAAGCAAAATTTTGCAGATGGCTCCCCAAGGCAAGGAAAATTCAACATACGTATATTCCTAGATCTTGAGGCACTCTCCAATGCATGTTTAGCATGCAATATCAAAGAATCTTTAACAAAATTAGCATTCATTGTTACACAAGATGACAGTTGAGCATTCAACTGAAGCACAGATTTATCAGATACAACCATTCTAACATTCAAGTCGGTCAGCTTCTCGGCAGCTCTACGCAAAAATCTGCATAGAGAGACAAAAATGCTGGATAAATTGGAATCCAAAAAATATGGATTCCAATTTATCCAGCATTTTTGTATGGCTCCCCATATGTCTTTCAGGGTTATCTCTCACCGAGCGTCCTTTTCTGTAAAAACTGTTACCCCTTCCAAGTTAGAAACAGGCTTCGGAACCGGAACCACAAAAAAGATTCTGTGGTCAAAGAAATATAGTGGATGACAAAGGCACAAGTGGATGTGGTGGAGGGGTTTGTCCCCTGGAGTTAAGTGAAGCTCCCTCTGGGGTAATCTGACTTGCCGGCAGGGGAAATATGTGTCTATCCATCAGACCGCTCAATGTGCCAGACGTGCTGGCTCAGGGCCTCCCTTTACCAGGCCTTTGTTCTTCCTTTTCCCCATTCTACTCACAGTCCATGGGTTTCCAAGTGCTTCCAATACAGATGACTCGTTCGGTGCACATAAGGCGCACCAAAGGGGCATATCAAGTCCCTTTGGCCATGCCCCATAGGAGTGCGACGTGTGGCCATGTATGCTATCGCAGCTCTCTATTGGCAAGAGGGTCCACCAAGGCAGGTCGTCCACTCCACTGCCTGCGCACCACTGGGAACTGCAAGCACAGCAGGTCAGATGGCAGTGCAGCTGGTACACCATCTCCCACATAACTCTTAGCACAGCTCCATCATCATAATATTTTAATAGTATGTTCAAAGGTATACAACAACAAAAAAAAGATGTCTGTGCAACTTAGACATAGTAATTTCTGAGAAAAAAGCAAAATATGACCTGGACAGAATTAATGGCTCCCTTCATTAATATTTGGTTGCACAACCCTTGGCAGTGATGACAGCCTCAAACGTTTCTTGTAGCCATCTATAAGTTTTGTACATCTGTCTGCTGGTAGTTTCTCCCACTCTTCAACTGCAATTTGTTCCAGCTCATGAATATGTCCAGGATTCCTTTTACCAATGCCAATAATTAAGTCAATTGAGTATGCCAGTTGCTAATAATTTTGGTCTACTTTTTTATTTTTTGGGGAATAATCATATCTTGGCAATGTCCCAGTTTTTATACTATTTCCTATTTCCTTTTTTAATTGGTTTTGTTTTATTTGATTATTTTATGTGTCAAATATGTGTGCATTTATAGTCCAAAGCCATTTCAGTGGCTACATCTTTTAGGAAATATTGGACATTAATGGGTAGAACTGCAAGAGTACCAATAATGTTGACCACGACTGTCCATGAATGATGTTTTTCTTGTAAAGAAGTTAAAATAACTATCAGTATTACTGTTTTGGAATACGAATATGACTAATCAGTTAGGAAGGTGGTACATGAAACACTACCAGAAGACACATGGAGAAATAAACTAAATGAATATTTGTAAAGTATTCCTGGTTCTCAGGGTGTGTGGGATGAAAGAGTAGTTACTCACCTGTAACAGGTGTTCTCCAGGAGCAGCAGGAATCAGTCCTCACATATGGGTGACGCCGGCGTCGACGGAGCCCCCATGCGGAGCATTTCCCCAGCTTTCAAAGAAAGCCTTTGGGAATGCAGGCACACATGCGCAGTCCCCTTCCCGCCCAAAGGTGCCATCTTGCTCAGTCAAATGACATAGCTAAAAGATAGCAAAAAAGAAAATGAACTATATACAACTGCAACTCCAAGGGGAGGAGGGAGGGTCGTGAGGACTGATTCCTGCTGCTCCTGGAGAACACCTGTTACAGGTGAGTAACTACTCTTTCTCCAGGACCAAGCAGGAAGTCAGTTCTCACATATGGGTGACTCCCTAGCTCTGGGCTACCAGGAACCCAGGCTGAAAAATAGAGCTCCCTCTTGAGCCCCAGCAACAGTGAGAGAATCTTCTCTGAGACCACACCTGAATGGTAGCCCAACACCAGGGCCGGAGGGTAGGAGTTGCCTAAACCTCAAAGAGATTACGGAGTACCGCTTGCCCGAAAGCACTGTCCCTACGGGTCTCCCTCTCAAGGCAGTAGTGGTCCGCAAACGTCTGGCTTGAAGACCAAGTAGTGGCCCGGCAGATGTCTGTCAACGGAACAGAACAGAAGTGAGCTACTGATGCGGCCTTCGCCCTGACCCGGTGGGCTGTGACTCGACCCTCCAGGGAGAGGCCGGCTGCCCTGTATGCCCAGGCGATACAGTCTGCCACCCAGATGGACAACGTACGCTTAGTGACAGGCAACCCCAATTTATTAGAGTCAAAGGAAATGAAGAGCTGAGAAGCCCTTCTATGTCCCTGCATACGTGCTAGGTAAAAGGACAGCGCCCTTCTACAATCCAGGCTATGCAAGACAGTTTCTGCCCTACTGGCGTGCGGCCTGGGAAAGAACGTCGGAAGTACCACCTCCTGGTTGAGATGGAAGGAGGACACTACCTTGGGAAGGAACTTAGGATGAGTCCTCAAGACTACTCTGTTCTTATAGAACCTGGTATATGGTCTACTGAGACCAGGGCCTGATGTTCACTCACACGTCTGGCCGAGGTGAGTGCCACAAGGAACACCTTCCAGGAGAGGAAACGTAAATGGCAGGTTGCCATCGGCTAAAAAGGTGGGCGAGTCAGTTGCTGCAAGACCACATTGAGATCCCACTCAGTGGCCGGTGGACGAATAGGAGGCTTAAGCAGAAGCAAGCCTCTGAGAAAGCGAGACACCAGAGGGTGGCCCGAGAGAGATTGTCCATCCACCGGCGAGTGGTGAGCTGAGAGGGCACTGAGGTGAACCCGGACAGAGTTGGATTGAAGTCCCAGGTTGGAAAGGTGGAGCAGGTATTGCAACACCACCTGGACCGAGCAGGAGAAGGGGTTCTCCTGCTGTTGAGAACACCAAGTAGAGAACCTACGCCACTTCAAAGCATAGGCCTTCATTGTGGAATGCTTCCTGGAGGCCAACACCACCTCCTCAACCTCCCTTGAGAGGAGCAAGGGAGCAAGGACTAGCCTTTCAGCAGCCAGGCCATCAAATTGAGGGATCTGAGGTTGGGATGCAAAAGGGACCCCTGATCCTGAGTCAGAAAGTCGGGTTGCAACCCCAGAGGAAGTGGCGTATCCACTGCCAACTGCAGAAGAAGAGGAAACCACGGCTGCCTGGGCCACCTGGGGGCTATCAGGATCACCGTGGCCCGGTCCTGCTGGATTTTGAATAGAGTCCGGGCCACCAGAGGTGTGGGAGGAAAAGCATACAGCAGGCTCTCTGACTAGGGGATCAGGAAGGCATCTGGCGCTGTTCTCAAGGGATGCGGTTGCCTGGAACAGAACCTGGGTAGTTGCCTGTTCAGCTGACTGGTAAAAAGGTCCATGGTCGGAAGTCCCCACTTCAGAAAGAGCTGTTGAACCACCAGAGGATCCAACTGCCACTCGTGAGGCTGCAGGAGTCTGCTTAGCCTGTCTGCCAGGTAGTTTTCCTGGCCTGGGAGGTAGACCGCCCTGAGGGTCATGTCCTGATTGACAGCCCAGGAGCAGAGAGCTTGTGCTTCCAGGCACAGAAGCCTGGATCCTGTGCCTCCCTGCTTGTTGACGTAGAACATAGCCACCTGGTTGTCCGCCTGAACCAGGACAGACTGGTGAGACAGGATCTGAGAGAAAGTCCGTAAGGTTAATCGAATGGCCCGCAATTCCAACAGGTTGATCTGCTGGGCGGCCTCCCACGGAGACCACAGGCCCTGTGTGCAGGCCCCTTGATAGTGTGCTCCCCAGCCCTGCAGGGAAGCATCGGTTGTCAGTACCCGAGTGTGTGGGGAGGCCTGGAAAGGAAGACCCCTGACCAGATTTGGGAGATGCCTCCACCAGAGTAAGAGGTCCACCAAGAGTTTGGACACCCTTATTCTGTCTGGCAATTTCCCTGTGGCCTGCAGCCACTGTGCCTTGAGGTGCCACTGAGCCGGCCTCATGTGCAGCCGGGCATGTGGCGTGACATGCACTGTAGAAGCCATGTGACCTAAGAGCCGGAGGAAGTGTCTGGCCAAGACCAGAGAGTTCGCCTGAAACTGGCCGGCCAACTTTATCAGCCTGTGAGCTTTGTCCACAGGCAAATAGGCCTTTGCATGGATGGTATCCAGTCTTGCCCCTATGAACTCCACGTCCTGTGAGGGGACTAAAGTGGACTTGGGGAAGTTTATGACGAACCCCAGGTGCTGAAGCAGGGATATGGTTCTGAAGGTGGCCTGCCTGGCCTCTTGTGGAGACTGGCCTCTGATAAGCCAGTCGTCCAGGTAAGGGAACACAAAGATCCCCTGGTTCCTGAGGTAGGCCGCAACCACCGCCAGGCATTTTGTAAAAACCCTGGGGGCGGAGGTGAGGCCAAAAGGAAGCACTCTGTACTGGAAGTGCTTTCCTCTCACCACAAATCTGAGGAATTGTCTGTGACTTGGGTGGATGAGGATGTGAGTATAAGCATCCTTCAGGCCTAAGGAGCATAGCCAATCTCCCTGCTGGAGGTAGGGCAGTAAGATTCCAAGGGTAAGCATCTTGAACTTTTCCCTCTCCAGAAACTTGTTCAGATTTCTCAGGTCGAGGATGGGTCTGAGGCCTCCTGTTCTTTTTGGTACCAGGAAGTACCTCGAATAGAAGCCTTGCCCTTCCAGGTGGTGAGGCACCGATTCCATTGCCTGGTCCCTTAGTAGACCTTCCAACTCCTGAAGGAGTAAGTTTCTGTGCAGAGGGGGTCTTGGAGGCTCCCCTGGAAAGTAGGAGGGGGGTATCTGGGTGAAGTGGAGCAGATAGCCCCTTTAGATGATACTTAACACCCACGTATCCCCTGTGATGGCTGGCCACCTGTCTACGTACAGGGTCAGCCGACCTCCTGTGCCCTGGAGAGGAGGAGAGGCTATGCTGGCATAGTCAAAAAACCCCTCCCTGCTGAGCAGGAGCCGGAGTAGGAAGCTTGAGGGCCTTCTGCCTACGGGGCCCATGACCCTGCCCCTTGGCCTGCTGGCCCTGTTGGGGAGCAACAGAGGCCTGGTAGTGAGGGTAGGTTTTGTAGGCAGTGGTCTTCCTCGGGTAAAAGGTCTTTTTCCCCGAGCCCTTCTTCTTCTGAGAAGGGGCAGAGATTTTCCTGGACAGCCTCGTCCGGGTAAGAGTCTCGGTCTCGAGTTTTGCAGCCTTTTCTGCCATGGGCTTGCCAAAGAGGTTTTCACCTTGGCAAGGGACATCAACCAACTTGTCCTGTACCCATGGCTTGAGGTCCGAGGATTGTAGCCAGGCCTGGTGGCGTGCACCGATGCCGGCCCCTGCTACCCGGGCCGAAGCCTCAAATCCATCGTAGGCTGCTTGAGATATAAACTTCGAGCACTCCCGAATACCAGAAGACAAGGCCTTGAACCTCTGCAAAGGTTCCTCGGACAAACTAGCAGAGAACCCGGCAATCTCCTTTGCCAGGTCCCGAAGGTACATGCCCATGTACAGCTGGTAGGTCTGGACATGGCAAGCAAGCATTGAGCCCTGGAAGCACTTTCTACCGAGGGCATCCAGGTTCCGGGCCTCTCTGCCGGGAGGCACCGAGGAGTGCATCTTCTGACTCTTCAGGCGATGCATGGCCGATTCCACAACCATGGAGTGGTGCGGTAGCTGTGCCTTTTGGAACCCGGGGCTCTTGCGGACTCGATAGATGGAATCGACCCACTTGCTTAGAACCGGCATCGAGGCCGGCGCCTCTCACATGCGGAAGAGCAACCGCTCCAGCATCAGAGGAACCGGGACAGTAAAGGCCTCCTTGGGAGGAGAGTCATACTACAGAGCCTCGAGCTCCTCGGCTTGAGGCTCCTTCTCAGGATCCGCAGGGAATGCCAGTGCTTTGGCCATGTCCCGTACAAAATCCGAGAACCTGGTATCCTCCGGGGGGGACCTTGTCTGAGGCTCAGATCCCGGTGAGTCCAAAGGGACGCACCGAGTCTGGAAGGTGTCAGGGGACTCCTCCTCCTCCGTTTCCCACGCCGATTCCTCTGAGTGGGTGGGCACTGACGCCATCCGCCCCGATGCCAAGGGAACCGGCGTCGACGACCTCGGTCCCGAACGGGAGGCAGAGGGTGACCTCGGCCAAGGATCGACTCGAGTTCGCATGGTCTCAAGGATTGGCTCGGCCTCCGAGGTTGACCTGGACGTCGATGTCCTGGTGGTCAGGGCAGATGCACCGGTGAGACTGGCGATCAGCACCTGCTGCTGTTCCATGAAGGCAGACAATCTGCTCTCCAAGGCCGTCAACCTGAGTCCGAGCTCAGGAGACCCAGGAGCCTCCGACTCGGGCCCCGATGGCGTCGGGTCCAACGTCGGTTCCCCCGGGGGAGAGTCCATGAGGACAACAGTACTCACGTAACTCGGGGCCTCCGACTCCACACGAGGATGCTTTGCAGGCCTCTCCGACTCTGAAGACCCGGGACGGCGATCGGGGCTATGCGACCTGGCCCTGGAGCCAAGAGCGTCCACCGATGCCGCCCTCGTGGGTTTCTTCTTCCTTCGGTGCTCCCTCGAGGGGGACTCCCTCTCAGAGGAGCCCCGATGATGCTCGGGGTCAGACTCCCAAAACGTCGAGGCCTCTGACGAACTCCGGACCCCTCCAGAGGCAGATTCGGAGAAGATCCTCTCACGCTGGTGCTGATGGCTCCGTAATGCCTTGGAAGACATTTTGCCACAGGGGCTACAGACTGTAGAATCATGGTCTGGCCCCAGGCACCAGAGGCAGCAGTTGTGTGTGTCAGTGAGAGACATCAGTTTCTTACACCGATCACACTTCTTAAAGCCACTGGCAGCCATTGGGGGAAAAAAGGGCCCCTGAAAGATCAAAAAATTGGGCTGCCGGGGAAAAGACAAAAGGCGCAAACGCAGTCTCTAAGGACAAAAACCGAAAAAAGAGATCCGGGGTCGGCACCGGTGTACCGAGTCCCGGCGGAAAAAGAACCGACGTCGAACCGAAGAAAAAAACTCGACCCAACGCAGAAAGATCAACTTTTTCCACAGGTGACAAGGACAGGCGTCCGTAGGGCTCTGCGGAAAAAAGAAGACTGAGCAAGATGGCACCTTTGGGCGGGAAGGGGACCGTGCATGCGTGCCTGCATTCCCAAAGGTTTTCTTTGAAAGCTGGGGAAATGCTCCACATGGGGGCTCCGTCGACGCCGTCGTCACCCATATGTGAGGACTGACTTCCTGCTTGGTCCTGGAGAATGAGTGTGTGCATGAGTGTTGGGAATTATTTTGCAACTGTTATTTTTTCTAAGATAAAAAGAAAGTAATGGGTTTGGCATACTTGTGACATCAATTACAGCTGAATGACCAGAGGTTATCAGTTGTACTACTGCATCCAAATTTTATAATAATGCTTAAAATATTGAAAAAAATGAGAAAACTGTAAAAATACTGCTTCCTTTATGTAACAACTGTGTAAATAAAGCCTGTTATATGATGATTGTTGAAATATGATAAAAAAGAGAGCTACATAGCTGCTTCTATTGGTACTGTAAGAACTATAGCACTTGCCTCAGTCTTAGAGTTATTCATTTTTAAACTAGTATGTTTCATCCTCCCGCTTCGGCAATGGTTTTAATGTAATCGTGCCTCTGACAGGCCAAGCGGCAGGGTACTAATCCACACCCCCAATACTACACAGGTTCTCACGCTCAACTATATGGCCAGAAAGGGCTCTCTTCAGCTCTTAGACTCAGACCTTAAATTTGATCTTAAGCAAAAAGCGGCTTCTCCCAATCACTTAATTTTATCCACTTCTAGTTCTAATATTATTTTTTAAATCAAAAGATGTGCACCAGCTAGTATGGCCAGACCTCTTCTCTGTGTTTCTTTGTGCAGTATTTATACCTTACATGAATAAATGGGAAGCCAGTGTAAAAATCAGCATCCCATTTACTTGCATTAAATTATGACTGGTCAAATAGGAAGTACCTTGAGAAACTTCTCCTGAAGACTGAAATACAAGTTAGAGTTTTTATTTTTAATTAGAAATGGAATTACCCACACTATTTTTGTGTTGTTGCTGGTTATGTACACCACTGTAATTTACATGCGGGTTCAATAAAAGGAATCCCAATCTATGAAAACTAAGCAATGCAACTGAAAATCTGATAATGCAATCATTAAAAGAGTGACTGACATCACAAAATTAGATGGCAACTGAATAAGCAACATCGAGAGTTACTAAATATTAAGAGGCCAATTCCGATCGGGGCACATTCGGGCCGTCTAAAAAATGAATGGGCTCAAATTCTACCCGATTCTGCAACCACAGGAGTTAGATGTTCCTGCAGTTGCAGATTTGGGCACTTAGACGGCCTGGACTAGCTCTGATTCCGCAGCGCGGGATATCCACCCTTCTGGCTGGCCAGCCCGCCCTATGCTCCTGCTGGTGTGCCGGTGCCGTGGCGTTCCATCACCAAGGCACGCCCAGCAGGAGCGTTGACAGCCAACACTGCTCAAAGCCTCCTTTTCCTGCACCCGACCCTCGGCAGGGTCAGCCAGGGCCAGGATTGGGCAGCGGGGACCTACCTACAGCTGCTCTGTCGTTTTGGTGGGGCTGCCCAAGCTGATCCCCTCTGTCAATGGGACTTATTTCACCTCCGAGGTGGAATAAGTCTCACGTCCATCTTACCACCGCCAGACATACTGACCAGAATAAGCCCTATATATTTGGGTGTCTGGGTCCGCTCTTGCTCTGCCCAGTCGCCGCCCCCTCCCACCCCCATCCAGGGCTCCCCGCACAAAGGCAATGTATGTGCAGGAAGCCACCAGATCAGAATACCACCCCTGCGAATAGCTTAGGGGGACATGAATCCCTGCTATTCATGGGTCAGAATGACCCCCTAAGAGGGAGCAGCATATTCAATGGAGACAGCTAGCACTGTTAAAATGGTTGGTTGTTGCCACTTTCAATAATGCCTGGATATTCAATGTCTGCACTATATTCGGCTACAGACATTGAATATGCGGGTTGAATGCTTAGCATTTTAGCCTAGCTTTAGCCAATTTAGATTAGAGGTCAGAGGCTGAATATCACCACTGACTATCTCACTTATGTCGCCGTCCCCGCTCTATCCCCAAAATGCCCTGATGCTAAGCAGTTAGCATAGGCACATAAACCAGACATGGGGGGGATATTCAGTGGTACTAACCCTCTTGAGCATGGTTTAGCAGGTTTGTTAACTGGCTAAACCACTTTGAATATGTCCCCCACATCCCCTTGGCGGCATCTCCCCTGTCTACAACTGGGCCTTTAACTGAAACAGTCATGATTCAGTGATGTGATCGTGTGGCCACATAAAAGGTGAAGGAGCAGCAATCTTGCAGCAGAAAGAAGAGCTGCAGTGATCTTTTTCTTGCAAGTGGGCTAGTGATTCACCACCCCCCCCCCCAGCTCTCTTGCAGGGTTATCAGACAGATAAGATGTTCGACCTTAGCAGCACAGAAATCAGGATTCTAGGATTTGTAATGAGAGCTGCAGGCCACTAAGTGAGAAGAAAATGCAATAAGGCATTAAGCAAATCCCCCAAAGACTTGGGCAAGACCAAAGTTGAGCATTTGTACAGTCCAAGTTTAATATCAGCCAGAGCTTGGCCATATCTGTCTGGCTGTTATTTTGCATAGTATAATGCACACATGACAGCTCCTATGCCAGTTCGACAAGCTGTGTGCATGGCATTAGACATCTGCAGCCCGACATAAGACATATCAGTTAAGATGCGCACACACCACCTCCAATTTGCTTGCACTAGAGTTTGAGCCTTAAGATTTTGGAGGACTATTCCAAGGACACGCAGCAAGTTAGTGGCAGAAGGGGCATTTCTGAAGGGTCTGAGATTTCACAGCTTTATGCTCTAACTGCTGTGCTTCAGTTCTTGCTGAGCAATGTAAAACATTTCTGCTCACACATATTATAGCTTTCAAGGGCTCTTACACTTCATAATAGCAACCTCAGCAACCATGACAGATAGCTTCCTACCCACAGTGTTATTTACAGAAAAACACACTACAGAAATCGAAGTCTTTGCCTACGTTAGGATGTGCTGGAAGCAAATAATTGCTCGGAAGCAGACAGGTTTTTGAAGAGGGTTGGACTTGATGGACAACATTCGTTTTAGAGCTGAACAATGCAACTATGAAGTAGATAGTTCTAAGAGAGTTAGACATAGCACCAGTTTAAGATTTTGGCACCTACAGGCAAGCTCAGAAGGCAGATCACAGAGCTTTCATTGAGAGGAGGGTGTTAGAAATCCCAAAGTTTGGAGAGGCAGAAAAGGGGCAGAGGAAGCTCTAAAGGTCACAGTGGGGCTCCTCGGAAACAGCACATACACATGGCTACAAATTAAAAATGAGCAGGCTAGTTTGGTCCTGGGTATTTGGTGCTTTAAAAATTGGTGCCCCAGGCAATTGCCTGTGTCACCCATGTCTGCAGCCAGACCTGGCTATACACAGAAAGTGTAGTTACTCGTCTGTAACAGATGTTCTCTGGGGACAGCAGGAATCAGTCCTCACATATGGGTGACGTTGGTGATGACGGAGCCCTCGCGGAAGCATCCCCCCAGCTTTCAAAGAAAGCCTTTGGGAGATGCCACCATGCATGCATGGTCCCCTTCCTGCCCAAGGGTGCCATCTTGCTCAGTCAGATGACATAGCTAAAAGACGGCAAAAATAAAAGATGGTAAGGGAGCAACTCCAAGGGGAGGAGGGAGGGTTGTGAGGACTGATTCCTGCTGTCCCCAGAGAACTCCTTTTACAGGTGAGTAACTACGCTTTCTCCGGGAACAAGCAGGAAGTCAGTCCTCATATATGGGACTCCCCAGCTACAGGCTACCGAAAACCTATAGCAAAAACAGGGGCTCCCTCACGGGGAGTCTCAAGCAGCAGTAAGTGAGTCTGTGTCCAGGAGGACCCCTGTGTCCAATGAAGCCAGCACTCCGGTAGCCTGAACACAGAAGGGTCAGAGGGTAATCTCTGCACAGGCACAGATTTAGGCACAGACAACAAGAACAATTATCTACGATGCCAAATTTACTGCATCTCTGAGCCAAAGAGGTGTCTGGTGCTGCTTATGTTAACACAGGGGCATAGCTGTGGCACTATAGACTTCTTCTTTTCCTCTCCTGGCTCTCCAGCCTTCTTTTCCTCTCCTGGCTCTCCAGCCTTTGATATCTCTGGCATTCCCTGTCCTCTGGTATCTGCTGTCTGGTCTTGCCTATGGGAGCCAAATTCGTAAATTTGGCCCTGTCTATGCACACACAGGACACTGTGGGCCTCTTTTACTAAAGCCTGTTAGTCGGTTAACGCAAGTTTTAATGCATGGCAAATGGCAGTCGGGAACACTAATGTGCAAACATGTCTGCCACCACGCACTAAAATGCATGTTAATTAGCATGTGTGGGATAGGGCGGGGAATGGGCACAGAGTGGGCGTGGAGAACATATTACTTCTAGTGCCGGGGTAATTGCAGCATGCTCAGCGGCAATGCAGTTGCAAGCCACTTAACCCTGCGTTGCCTCAGGTACAAAAACAGACTGTGAGCCCTTCGGGACAAAGAAAAAAAATATATAGAGTACCTGAAATTACACCGCTTTGACTGGTAAAAAAAGCAGTATATAAGCCTAGTTAAATAAATAAATGTGGGCTTATCTAATGACTCCTCGATAGAGGTGGCTCAAAAAATGATCAGGTCGCTATTCAAAGGTAATTATCCAGATAATAGAAGTCTGGCTGATCCCCTTAGATGGCGCTATGCATGGACAGTGCATTGAAAATCCTTCCACACTCCTAACCTAAGAACATAAGAACATAAGATATGCCATACTGGGTCAGACCAAGGTCCATCAAGCCCAGTATTCTGTTTCCAACAGTGGCCAATCTAGGTCATATGTACCTAGCAGTTTCCCCAAGAGACACAAGTTCCACAATGCTTGTACTGGGTCAAGCATTGATATCTGGGTCACTTCTTAATAATGGTTTATGGACCTTTCCTCCAGGAACTTGTCCAAACCTTTTTTAAACCCAGCTACACTAACAGCCTTTACTACATCCTCCGGTAACAAATTCCAGAGTTTGATTACACGTTGAGTGAAAAAATATTTTCTTTTATTAGTCTTAAATAGTTTACCCTGTAGCTTCATTGCATGTCCCCTAGTCTTTCTATATTCTGATAACGTAAACAATCGGTCTACGTTTACCCGTTCCACTCCGTTCATTAATTTATAGACTTCTATCATATCTCCCCTCAGCCATCTCTTTTCCAGGTTAAAGAGCCCTAACCTTTCTAGCCTTTCTTCATAGGAGTATCCTTCCATCCCCTTTACCATTTTGGTGGCTCTTCTCTGAACCTTTTCTAAAATCGCTATATCCTTTTTAAGATACGGCGACCAGAACTGCACACAATATTCAAGGTGCGGTCTCACCATGGAACGATACAGAGGCATTATAATATCTTTTGTTTTATTTTCCATTCCTTTCCTTATCATACCTAGCATTCTATTTGCTCTCTTGGCCGCCGATGCACACTGGGCCGAGGGTTTTAACATGGTATCCACAATGATGTCTAAATCTTTTTCCTGGGTGGTGGTTCCTAATGTGGAACCTTGCATCATGTAACCATAGTTTGGGTTGTTCTTCCCTAGGTGCATAACCTTGCACTTGTCCACATTAAATTTCATCTGCCATTTTGATGCCCAGTCTTCCAATTTATCAAGATCCTCTTGCAATTTTTCACAATCCTCTTGGGTTTTAACAACTTTAAATAGTTTTGTTTCATCTGCAAATTTGATAACCTCACTCGTTATTCCACTTTCCAGGTCATTTATGAATATGTCAAAAAGCAGCGGACCCAGCACAGATCCCTGGGGTACACCACTATTCACCTTTCTCCATTGGGAAAATTGGCCATTTAGCCCTACCCTCTGCTTTCTATCTTTTAACCAGTTCCTGATCTACAATAGTACACTGCCTCCTATCCCAAGACTCTTTAGTTTTGCCAAAAGTCTCTCATGAGGGACCTTGTCAAAGGCTTTCTGAAAGTCCAGATACACAATATCAACCGACTCACCTTTGTCCACCTGTTTATTTACTCCTTCAAAAAAACATAACAGATTAGTAAGACAAGATCTTCCTTGTCTAAAGCCATGTTGGCTGTCTCCCATTAGGTCGTGACTATCTACATGCTGAGTAATTTTATTCTTTATGATGGTTTCTACCATTTTTCCCGGTACTGACGTCAGGCCGTATCTGTACAGTGCTGGGTAAGGAAACACAAGGAGCAAGAGTAATGATGACACAGATGCTTTATTGGAATTCCCCAACGCGTTTCGGCGAACGCCTTCCTCAGGGGGGGTGAAATAACTTACAAAAAAATAGTAAAAACACATTAAAAACAGATAAAAGAATAGAAGAATAAAAGACCATACCTAAGCTAAACGGGCATCACAGTAAAAAATTATAACATATCTACATCATGTGACACTCAAAACAATAAATAAATAAATAATAGTAATAGCATGTGTGTAGATAAAAAATATCTTACATAAGAAATACCATACGTAAAATTATACATGTATAATGTATATACATTGTATAGTATGACTTATACATAAACTCAACAAAGAAAAGAAGTAGACGCAGGGCAGAAAGACAATCTAGTGGTGAGGACACTCAAAAGAATGTGTAACAACTGGTACTCACTATAGTATACCATGGGAAAAATTCCCCGTATGGTAAAATCTAAGTAGCTGTCACCATTAATCCGACAGAGAAGGAGTCTTGTTAGTGTGAAACTGAACGTATCCTTTGTTAAAGGAACTACAATGTAATAAACCATAATTAAAACCTATCTACTGATGAGAGGACAACCAAACTCAATATTGAATATGTCACTGAGGGGTCAATGTTTGTTTCCTCAGTGTTATGGAAGTAATCTACAATCTTAAGCTTACGAAAAAACTTAAATAATTCAATATGAGTCGTGAATTTGTCGTGTCTTCTAGTAGGAACAAAGGATAGTCCTTTTTCTAGAATTTGTATTTCCATATTAGTGAGTGGGTGATTGGAGAGATTAATTATACCACTCATAGATCCCAATCCAACCGTCTCTTGGACATCAGGCCATGTCCTCTTCCCCTCCCCCATTGTGGGTAGGGCTGGTAATCTCCGTGTGTAGTTCGTGACTTGTGTGGGTAGTGATGTGAGTCGCGCCCACCTCCTTTCCAGAGGGAGTCCATCTGAAAACCCCGTTGGGGACTTGCAGGCTGCTGACGGGCGGGTGGTGTGGTGGGGCTGCTGAGAACAGGGAGCCCGAGGGATCAATAGGTGGATCGCCAGATTGGTGTCTGCTTCTCTTGTGGCTTCTCTCCTGATTGGGAGACCTGTCTTTAGATCTAACTTTATTTCTAGAATGAGTCCTAGGCTGTGGCCTTGGAGACTGGGGGGGGGGGTCTCTTATAAGAAGTACTCCTCTGTCTCCCTTTAAAATCAATTCCATCATGAGTCCAATAATAAACCGTATTGAGTTTGTAGTCCTCTTCATCTCTCTTGAATTTCATACATGGCCACGACAAATTCACGACTCATATTGAATTATTTAAGTTTTTTCGTAAGCTTAAGATCGTAGATTACTTCCATAACACTGAGGAAACAAACATTGACCCCTCAGTGATTAAAAAACCATCATCCTGGATACCTCCACTTAACATTAATCCACTTATTTCAGCCTATGAAAATGTCGTTTTATCCAAAATACATAAGCTGTATCAGAAGAAAACCAGTCTTTTATAATTTCTCCAGGGCAGAGAAGTCTGCAATGCAGAACCTTCGTAATAACAATTCTATAATAATTAAACCTGCAGACAAGGGTGGGGCTTTGGTAATACAAGACCGTAAAGCCTATATCACTGAGGTATCACGTCAGCTCAATGACACCCAGTTTTATCAGAAGATTTATGACGACCCCACCAAACTTATACAGCAACAGATTGACACTCTTCTCTACATAGGGCAAGAAGCAGGTTATTTGACCCCTAAAGAAAAATCTTTTTTGACGGTAGCCCACCCAGCAATCCCAACTATATACATGATTCCCAAAATTCACAAATCTCTCCATAATCCACCTGGACGTCCGATAGTCTCTGCTATCGGATCGCTCCTTGAACTGATATCTAAATTTTTAGATGTCTTCTTAAGACCATTCGTCACTAAGATAGACTCCTATGTACAAGATTCCAACCATATCATTAACATCTTACGAGATTTTCCAGGATACCATGATGGATTACTATTAGTTACCCTAGACATCAATTCCCTATACACCAACATACCTCAAAAAGCTGCTATAGAAGTTCTAGCTAGCACCTTAATTCAGAGAACCAAACCCATCCGTACGCCCACATTTTTTCTCATACAATTGGCCTACATAGCAATGATGGAGAATTATTTCGCGTTTAAAGGGATCTTTTACAAGCAAATCAAGGGTGTGGCCATGGGCTCCGCCATGGCCCCTGACGTAGCTAATCTATATGTGGCAGATTTTGAGAAGCAATATCTCAGTTTCCACCCGTTTAAATCACATATACGCCTTTGGAAAAGGTATATTGATGATGTTCTGATGATATGGGATGGCACTGAACCTATATTACTTGATTTTTTCAATTGGCTCAATACACTAGATCCCAATCTGCAGTTTGAAAGAACATTTAGTACAGAACAGATAGTGTACTTTGATATCATGATAAGGAAAGGAGAAAAGGGATTTCTTACAGATTTATACTGCAAACCCACAGACAGGAACACACTCTTACAATATGATAGTTTCCATAATACGTCTTTAAAGAATAATTTGCCCACAAGTCAGTTCTTGAGAATCAGGAGACTCTGCACTACGGACATAGACTTTGAAAAACACGCAGCTGACATCTATCATAGATTTAAACAACGTGGATATCCAAAGCGCTGTATTAAGGAGGCATACTACAGGGCAAGCACTGTAGATCGTGCCTCGCGTTTGCAGAAAAAAGAACGTCTGAAGACAGATAGGATTGTATGCTCTCTTACTTTTACTAACTATACCAAAGAAATTACCAATATATTGAAGCAAGAATGGCATTTATTATCAACATTACCGTCTTTTGCGGCCAAAAAAGTTATGGTAGCTCACAAACGCAACCCGAATTTGGCAAACATATTAGTACCATCTGTTCTCACATATCACAAACCACTACCAAAACTGAAGGGCCATTTTAAGTGTGGCAATTGCTCGGTATGCTCCCATACAATTTCAGTTAAAGATGCTTTTGTCCACCCGGTTTCACAACATAAGGTTTATATACACAATTTTTCCAACTGCAAAATAGAGAATGTGATTTATTTAATACTATGTCCTTGCAAATTAGTTTACGTTGGAAAGACCAAGAGACAGATTCGCACCAGGATAATTGAGCATAAGAGCTGTATACAGAGAGAGGTTCCAGATAAGCCGTTTGTAGCTCACTGGCAGATAAAGAAACACACTATTAGTGATTTGAGGTATTTAGTTTTGAAGACAGTAGAACCACACTGGAGGGGAGGAGATGTCAACAAATTATTGTTGAAATTAGAACAACGTTATATATATGAGTTTAACAGTTTGGAGCCCAACGGATTGAACCAAGAAACAGATTTATCAGTGTTCTTATAAATAATGTTCATATTAATACAAGGTATATATGTACACTCAATTAAGAGAGTCTGTTATTATCTGCCTGGTCACCCCCTTTTCTGTGGTATGTATTTAATAAACTAGCAGTTTAATTTAATAATTCCATTCGGACTCCAGTACATAGATTATTTAAATATTCCTAGTATTTGATTGTATCACATAGTGTTCACATCTATTTAAATGCATAGTGAGACAGCACTCCGGTTCGAAGGTTTTTTCCCGACTGCACAACATCTGCATCAACCTCCGTTCAAAAGCATGACTTTTATTTAGACTTTATTAGTACCATTCACTAGAAAGGTTTAGGAAATATAACGTTTTTTGATTCCTGCAGTTTTATCTGGTTCAGGTATCGCATAGATTACTGATACCAAGAGTTTTTACTATGTTGAGAACACCAAGCAACTACATGCAATTCCCTTGTAAATTGACACCAATTTAGCCACGCCCCTTTTTTTGGCGCGCTTCGAAGGGTCTAAAAACTCTGCTCTTCTCACCAGCTGGCTTTTGCATTCTGCATCGGATTTAGCGTTTCTTGGAAGAAACTGTGTCAGGTAATGCCAACAATCTTTTATTTTTTAAGCAGTTTTTATTTTCCCTCGGAGTCACTCTGTGCTTTTAATACTTGATCATTTTCGAGCACATTATTAGGAACAAGGGGCTCTCTTTAGAGACGCATTTAATTTGCTAAAAGATAACATCCTTACTTTGTTACTATACGATGCCTATACATAAGCAACATAATTACCATTTTCATTATCATTTTTTTGATATTTCAAATTTAGCGTTTTTACCGTGTTTATCAAAATGAAATTGTCTTCCCTGACAGAGAACACAGCATTATTCCGGGAGTTATTCTGTTAGGTAAGTTTATGCAATACAAGTTCCTCTTCTTGATAGGATTCTCTTGCCCCTTAGGGCATTGCGCTTCTTATGCCCCGTCACTACTACTGGGCTTAGTTTAACAGCCACCTAGTTTTATAAAAGATTGATCATATTTTTCGGTTCTTCGGCCACAGCACGCTTCTATATACGTTTTTAGGCACTGTTTCGATGGACCAGTGTCAGCCCTTGGGCAATAACTATTTTATCTGTTAGAATGAAAATATGCTATGTAGTTTTTTAGATCCTCGCTAGAAAACATATTCAATATTGAGTTTGGTTGTCCTCTAATCAGTAGATAGGTTTTAATTATGGTTTTATTACATTGTAGTTCAGTTTCACACTAACAAGACTCCTTCTCTGTCGGATTAATGGTGACAGCTACTTAGATTTTACCATACGGGGAATTTTTCCCATGATATACTATAGTGAGTACCAATTGTTACACATTCTTTTGAGTGTCCTCACCACTAGATTGTCTTTCTGCCCTGCGTCTACTTCTTTTCTTTGTTGAGTTTATGTATAAGTCATACTATACAATGTATACATGTATAATTTTACATATGGTATTTCTTATGTAAGATATTTTTTATCTACACACATGCTATTACTATTTAATTATTTATTTATTTATTGTTTTGAGTGTCACATGATGTAGATATGTTATAATTTTTTACTGTGATGCCCGTTTAGCTTAGGTATGGTCTTTTATTCTTCTATTCTTTTATCTGTTTTTAATGTGTTTTTACTATTTTTTTGTAAGTTATTTCACCCCCCTGAGGAAAGCGTTCGCCGAAACGCGTTGGGGAATTCCAATAAAGCATCTGTGTCATCATTACTCTTGCTCCTTGTGTTTCCTGATTGACTTTGCAAGAGTTGCTGCTCTTTTTGTGCCTGACAGTGCTTGGTAAGTGCATGGTGGAGCGCCGAGTTATCTGGAGAGCAGAGCAATCCAGCCCACTATCCAGACAACTATAAGACAGAAAATAAAAACTGTCTTAAATTTATCTGGATAGTTGTCCGAGTATTGCCACTATCTGGATAACTCTGGTGCTGACTATACTATCTGTATATTCATAATACAGCTTGCTATGCGGTAGTGGTGCTAACTATCAACCCGTATCAGTTTGATTGCGATATCTGGCCACTGCATGGATACTGCTAGTGGAGCTACCACTGCATCACTACCTATAGAGACAGCAGTGCTGAACAGTGATGTGCTTGCGCTTAACTTAATATGGTCAGCATATCAGCTGAAAATTTACCCCCATGCTAATTGCTAAGGAGGTCATTATCATACTAATGTCACTGTGCCTGCAGCTTTGCAAGCCGTGCATTATTTAATGCACACCCTAGCCCTTCTTAGCATGTGCATGAAACAAGCTGTTTGACGGGCTCCACAAGCCTGTGCTAGAAACACTCACTGAGTCACTTAGATTTTCAAGACATCCACATTAATATGCACTTGATAAATCTGCATGATAGTCATGGTGGATAGCCCAACAACCCAGCAGCCCATGGGATCAAAAGGACACGTTTGGGAAGCTCCGTTTCAGTGCATAGGCCTCGTAATCCTGCATGTGGAAAGCGGCTTACACATCACCCAAGACACTGCTTTATTTCACCTTCACTCAAGCCAAAGACGACAAGCAGGCACTACTGTGAACCACTAATGTTTCCAGTTTGTCTTTGGGAGTGCATCAGCCACTGCATGTCCACAGTGAAGTGCATCTTTCCCTTCTGAGAGGTGAAGCTAAATGGAAACATGCATGTTCAGGAGTGTTGGCTGCCTGAGTTTGTTTCTGATGTACTGTAGATTAAAATTTTCTTTGGAACTTATGGTAAAATAGTTGGAACCTGTGCTTTTCAAAACCCCTTTGTTATTCATGCACTTTTTCTTTGGACATTAAAATCACACTAGAATGTTATCATTAGAATCAAAGGGCAGCAAATAAAACCAGTATGTGTGATGTATAGTTCTTAAACTGGAAAACATTAATCTGAGAGTTTTCTTTCTTGAAACATCCCACTATTGCGTCATTCAAAGTTCATCTGCTGTCAAAGCACTTTTCATTCATGACCTTCTAGGATCTGTTAGAAAACGTTTATGCCCTCCCTCCTCCTTAACCGACAATGTAATAGCGTCTCCCCTCCCTCATGCAGCATGTAGTAGTGAAGGGGAGGAATAGCTTAGTGGTTAGAGCATTGGGCTGGGAAGTCCAGGAACCCAGGTTCAAATTGTACCGATGCTCCTTATGACCATATGCAACTCACTTAGCTCTCCAGTGCTTCAGCTATAAACTGAGGGGAGCATATTAAAAAGCATTTATACAGTCTGCAACACGCATAATTCCCGCTCATTGGGATATTCTAAGGGTGGCACCATGAGCTAGCAGTTATTAGCAATATTCAGCCGTTCACCAGTCCTAACTTTAAGTGGTTTAGCTAGTCATTTTGTAATTTGAGCAAACCGAATATGAGCTGGCACTGAATATACGGGCTTATTTTAAAAAGGCGATGGGCAGCTGCTTTAACAGTGCTGGCCGGCATTGCTGAATATGCCCCCATTAGATTGTAAGCCCTCTGGGAGCAGGGAAATACTTACTGTACCTGAATGTAACTCACCTTGAACTATCAATGGAAAGGCAGGAGCTAAATACAGATATAAAAATCAGAGTGCCTTCAGGGCCAGCTCAGCCACTAGGCAGGACCAGGCAGTCGCCTGGGGCATCAGTTTTGAGGGGTGGGAAAGAGTAACACACAATAGATCTTGACAGCCACACAAACAGAGAGTTATCGGCACATTCCTTTACCTGCAGGGAGAGCAGGCACACACACAAAGCCAAATTTCATTTTAAAAGTATGATGTCCAATTCTGCTTGTTTATAGGACTGTTGAGGGAGGGGCAGTATCAGGATGATTATGACTGTCGAGTTTAATTATCAAAACCTTGGGGAGGGGGGATGTAAGGCTGAAGGTTCAATTAAAGCACCCTTAGAACAAAGACCCTTACCTTTAGCATAGTAAGACTGGTAGGTGGAGGAGGGAGAACGAAGGAAGCCTCCTGACAACCAGAAGGGAGGCCACGCAGCAAAGGACAACTAACCTGGGAAGAAAGAGCGTGCAGCTAGGGAGGAGTCGGGGGATGGTAGAGCGCTGAGCAAGGAAGGGCAAAGGGGCACACTGGCTGCTTCCCGCTCCTCTTGCTGAGGAAGGTAGTGGAGCTAAGAGCTTCTGAGGGTCATCAGCGGCAAACTGAAACCCTCCCAGCAACACAAAGTCAGCACATAGGAATGGTAAGCAGGGGAGCAATGACCAAAGAAGAACTGTGGCACAATGGGTGGAGAGAAGGTAAACTGCAGCAGTGCAGGACTGATGGGTGAGAGATGCTAGCTGCACAGGATCCATCATATGCAGTGTTGCTGCAGCAAATACCTCCTTAGAGAGTAACACACTAGCAAACTACAAGACTGGAGAAGATAAAGACCCAAGATGGACAGGGAGCAGCTCGGAGGGTGAGCCCTCATTTCTGTATGGTCATGACAGATGAAGGACATGATATGAGAAAAGAGGACAGGATGGAGCTAGAGGAAACAGCAAAGAGAGGGAATGTGTCAGGGGTGTGCAGGTAAAAATGTTTCATTTTCTTTCTTTTTATTTTTCATGTTGCTTTGTTTTACATTTGCATCGCTCTATCACAGCATGCACTATTTTAGAACAGTCAGCGCTCTTACAAAAGGATGTAAGGCTGAAGGTTCAACTAATGCGTTCCCCAAGCCTTTTCGCAGCACTTTAAGAAAAGGAACCCGCGGCCATCACCAGGCTCCCCCGATCGGGGTAGAGCACCTGAGCGGGCCGGCAAGCCCTCTCGCTCAGGGACTCCAGCCCAATCGGGGCTGTGGGAGGAGGAGCAACCAAAGATAAAGGAGCACCACCGCCAGGCAGGCCCTCGCCGGGTGGGCCCATGCCTGAGGGCCTCACCAGTGGGCCCTTTGGCATGGCCCTTAGGTGTGGACCAAGCAACAGCCAAATAACAGCGTCTCAAGCCATCACCCATCGAAGTTAATTCCGCTGTCGTACCTTGCATAGACAATTCACCGATTATAAATTAAGTCTGCTGCATTGCTCTACCTGGATAATCCACCATCTGGAACTACAACTGAACACTTATCCACAGTAATTGAAACGATATGAGCACATAACAGAAGACGCAAAACTCTAGTTGTACTAAGAGACTACAACCTAACATCCGCACCCACCAGAGAAACTGCAACGTTCTTAAAAGCCATGGAGTCACTAAAATACTGCCAGACAATTAACGCCCCAACACACAAACATGGTACAACTACAGACATGATAGTCATGCCAACACAACTGGTGGAACAGAACAAAACTACAAACCAACAATCACCCCAGTCCCCTGGTCAGACCACCATGTAACTGAATTCACCATGACCCTGAATAACCCCACCCAACGCAAAGAAGATGAAAGAATAATCAGATGGTTCAAAACATTTGACAGAGACTCATTCATCAATGAAATCAATCCATAACTTCAACAGGAACAAGATACCCTGGATCTTAATATAGAAGAGTGGAACACAATAATAGCCAACGCAGCATCTGCTCCAGCCAACAATGAACCACAAACTTGCAAAAGATCCAACACCCCATGGTATTCACAAGAAATAAGAGTTGTAAAGCGCACACTAAGAAGACTGGAACGAAAATGGAGACGGAACAAATCACACAACTTCCTAACACAATACAGAGACAAACAACGGGAATATAATAATCTAATAAATGAACGCAAACAGCAACACCATACCAACGTAATCATGAAATCTACCAATAGACCAAGAGAACCTTTTAGCATTATCCAAAAGCTCACTAAGGATGACACGCAACAAAGCACCAACCATCTTGAACCACAAAAATATGCAGACTACATGAAGTCAAAAAACACAAGCCAAACAAACTCTGCCTCACAACAAACAAATGATCACACGATAAAAAAGAAACATCAAACATGGGAGAGCTTCAACATACCAACAAAACAGCAAGTAGAAGACATTATATCTGGTCTAAACACAACAACTTCACCATCAAACTCATGCCCACTGTCATCAATCAAAGCCACAAAAAGCCAGCTCTCTCATCATATTCAGAAAATCGTCAAGAACTCACTCCAACAAGGATACACGCCGCAATCCCTAAAGCATGCAATGATACGACCAATACTTAAAAATAGCAATCTGAACTCATCCGAACTAAAATCATACCGTCCCATCTCTAGCCTGCCATTCCTTGCTAAAGTCGTGGAAAAAGCAGTCCAAAGACAACTTCAGGACCATATAGATATCAATGCCCCTCTGGACATACATCAGCATGGATTCAAGCCCCAGCATGGCATGGAAACACTACTCACCTCCCTCTTTGACAATCTCCTAAGAGGCATAGACAACATAAATAATGGCTTCCTGCTAGTGTTCATGGACATCTCGGCGGCCTTCGAAACCGTGTCACACCCTAAGCTACTGCAGTGTTTACAACTGATAGGACTATGCAAGAATACTCTAAAGTGGTTTACATCATACCTGGAAGTGCGAATGCAACAAGTCAAATGCAATCAAAAGAAATCTTTACAATTCCCCATCACGCAGGGAATACCTCAAGGCTCAGCCCTATCTTCAATGCTCTTTAACATCTACATACAGCTCATATACAACATCATCAAGAACCATAATCTATGCTACCACATTTATGCTGTCGACATCATGGTGTACGCTCCAGTCAACTTACAGACACTAAACACTACACCAATAACAAAATGCCTCGAAGACATAAATGACTGGCTCATAGACAACAACATAACAGTCAACTACGACAAAACTGAGGCAATGTTCGTCACCAGGAATCCCACATTCACACCCCCACAAACCATAAGCATCCTAGACAAACACATAGTAGTCAAAGAAGAAGTTAAATATCTGGGTATAACACTAGACAGAGCTCTAAACTTAAAATCTCACATCAACAAAACTGCAAATAAGGCATATCATCGACTGAAAACAATCAGACAAATCAAACCAATGCTCCGTCAAGACCACTTCCGCACAGTATGTCAAGCACTCATCACTCCGCTGCTTGATTATGGAAACTCACTATATCAAGGCCTTCCTCACCAGACACTACACCCACTACAGATGGTACAAAACACCACAGCATGCATCATTACAGACACCCCAAGGACCGAGCACATCACTCCCGTCCTACAACAACTACACTGGCTCCCAATGGTGGCAAGAGCTAAATACAAAACAATCATGATAATCTTCAAAGTCATTCACCATCTCTCAGCGGACGTACTTCAAAACATTATAAAAAGAGACATCAGCAATAGACCAACAAGAACAAATAATAACAACATGATCAGCACCCCTGCAGATTATCACAAAACCAAACAAACAACCTCAAAAAGAGCACCATCATTACTGGCATCCTCAATATGGAACTCCCTACCAATGAGCCCGAGAGCTTTAGAAGACCTCACAAACTTCCACAAAGACCTCAAAACATGGTTATTTATAGAAACCTATGAGCATTCAAGCAACATCCTTTACCCAAACAGCAACACTAACATCACCGCCAACTAAACACACACCCATCCCATTCACACAAACAAATTTATCACACCACGTTAGTAAAGCATAGTTACTCACCTGTAACAGGTGATCTCCGGGAACAGCAGGAATTTAGTCTTCACATATGGGTATCATCGGTACCGATGGAGCCTGAGCGGGAACGCTCCTCAGCATCCAATTAGAAAGCTTTTGGGAGCATCCCACAGTGCCTGCGTGCTGCCTTCCCGCCTTTCCCAACTGTCTCTCTCCAGTTGAGCTTAAAGCTGAGACAAAGAGAGAGAGAGAGAGAGAAAGGGAAATAAAAAAGAGAGAGAGAGAGAGATACAATCCTAGGGGAGGTGGGTTGGTTGTGAAGACTAAATTCCTGCTGTTCCCGGAGATCAACTGTTACAGGTGAGTAACTATGCTATCTCCAGAAACAAGCAGGAATGTAGTCTTCACATTTGGGGACTCCCTAGCTGCAGATGCCAGGGAGAAACCCCAGACGTTGTGTGCCCTTGTGAAAGGGCTCCACTTCCCCCCATGGATCTCTGGCATTCTACCAGGGATGGTGTGTAGGAGTTGATTAAGTATGGAACAGGTGCTGAAGAACAGCCTGACCAAACAAGGCATCCCGGTGGGAGTCCTTGTCTAAGCAGTAATGGGCTGTGAAGGTATGAACCGAGGCCCAAGTAGCTGCTCGACAGATGTCGTCAATAGACACAGAGTGAAGATGAGCCATAGAGGCTGCCATGGCCCTCACATTGTGAGCTATGACATGACCTTCCAATGGAAGGTTTTAACTCTCATAGGCAAAAGAAATACACTGTGCAATCCAGTTGGACAGTGTTCTCTTGGAGACTGGAAGTCCCAAATGACTAGGATCAAAAGCAACAAAAAGTTGAGAGTACTTTCTATGTTGCTGCCTCCTTTGTAAGTAAAAGGCTAAAGCTCTTTTACAATCCAAAATATGAAGATTCCTTTCTGCATTAGAGGCATGAGGTCTTGGGAAAAAAACAGGAAGGTAAACTGCTTGGTTTAGATGAAAAGGGGAAACCACCTTTGGCATAAAGTGAGGATGAGTCCTAAGAACTACCTTATCATGATGGAACCTTGTATAAGGAGGATCAGCCACCAATGCTTGCAATTCACTGATGTGATTGCAATAAGAAAAATAACCTTCCAGGAAAGGAATTTCAAAGAGGTAGTAGGCAATGGTTCAAAAGGCGGCTTCATGAGCTGGCCAAGAACCAGATTTAGATCCCATGTCACTGGTGGTGGCTTAATGGGAGGCTTAGTTGCTAGAAATCCTCTCATAAATCTCGCTATGATCGGATGAGAGGAAATAGGTTTATTTATTTATTTATTTATTTATAGTCTTTTTTATACCGCGCTATTCAGCATCAGCGCGGTTTACAAGAAACAATGAAAACACACATTTCCAATAGTACTTTGTTGCCCATTTAAAGGTTTGAGAGAAGCTGCAATAGCACTCAAATGAACTCTCATTGCATTGGTCTTAAGCCCTGCATTAGACAAATGAAGGAGATATTCCAGTAATGATTCCAGAGGTATTGCAAGAGGGTTGAGACCCTTCTGCGAACACCATATGGTAAACCTTTTCCACTTGAAAGCATAAGAGCATCTTGTGGATGGTTTCCTGGAAGCATAAAGGATATCCTTTACTTCCTAAGAAAGATTAAGACCATGAAGTTCTAGGCTTTCAGCAACCAGGCCCTGAGATGTAGAGACTGGGGGTTGGGATGCCACAGCATCCCGTCCTCCTGGGATAGAAGATCTGAAGCATATCCTAACTCCAGAGATGGAGCTTGAGAGAGATGTAGAAGCAGAGGGTACCACACTTGTCGTGGCCAATGTGGGGCTATGAGAATCATATGGCCTCTGTCTCTCTGAACCTTGAATAAAGTTCTGGGAATTAGGGGAATGGGTGGGAAGGCATACAGAAAGTCTCGACCCCAATGGAGGAGGAAGGCATCCCTGGCCTGACAACCCTGGGCCGGAATTCTGGAACAGAACTGGGGAAGTTTGACATTCAGCAGACTTGCAAAGAGGTCTATGTCCAGGGTTCCCCAAAATTGGAAAATTTTGCCCACCTGGTCTGCATGGAGAGGCCATTTGTGTGAAAGCAGAACTCGACTGAGTCTGTCTGCCCAAGAGTTTTGAATGCCTGGAAGATACACTGCAAGGAGATGAATCTGATGCTCTCTGGCGAGGGCCCAATGTCGCAAAGCTTCATTGCAGAGTGACAGACAGCCTGTTCCGCCCTACTTGTTCACATAGAACATGGCTACCTGGTTGTCCGTTTGAATTAGGACAGTTTTGTAGCTGAGCTGGGTGTGAAACACTCGAAGAGCAAGAAAGATTGCTCTAAGCTCTAGAAGATTGATGTGTAGATCGGTCTCCTGTGGAGTCCAGGTACCCTGGGTGGAGAGGCCTTGCAAATGGGCTCCCCAACCCACCTGTGAGGCATCTGTTGTTAGAGTTACTTGGGGTGGGGGTTGCTGAAAAGGGGACGCCACCAACAGGTTCTGGGGTGACTGCCACCATTGGAGAGACAACATGAGACGATCTGAGGTTACTATTTTATCTGACAGGCAACCTGACGCCTGAGTCCATTGAGTGGATAGAGTCCACTGGGCTGCCCTCATATGGAGGCGGGCTTAAGGGACCACATGCACAGTGGATGCCATGTGGCCTAGCAATTGTAACATTTCCCAAGCAGTGAGGTGAGACTTTAGCATTGCTTGTGAAGCTAACTGCACAATGCGAAGGCAGCGGGACTGTGGAAGATAGGCCCTTGTCCGTCTGGTATCCAGCAGGGCTCCTATGAACTCTAGACACTGAGTGGGAGCTAGGTTGGATTTTGGGAAGTTTATGACAAATCCCAAATATTGGAGGATACGCATTGTGCGAGATAGGGAAATCCTGGCCTCTGGCTCTGATGGGGCTCAAATGAGCCAATCGTCCAAGTAAGGGAAGACGAATATTTTTAGGGTGCGGAGAAATGCTGCAACCACAGTCATGCATTTTGTGAACACCCTTATTTATTTTATTTATTTATTTAACAGTATTTCTAAACCGCCTTATCTTAATAATCAAGGTGGTATCACAGCAAGCAATCAGGTAAAGTGTGTGTGTTGTACATGCAGTGAGGATAAAACTTAGTTGTGTGAGGGATGTGTTGGGTGCTTGATTTGTTTGAGCTATATACAGGGTGGGCTATTTACAGTGGTGCTAGAATCATATTTTATATATTCAGTTGTTTGGGAGGATTGGAGTGCTGTTATCCATTCTCTTAGGTTATGTGATGTGACCATAGTGCTCTATGAACAGCATGGTTTTCAGTTGTTTTCTGAAGTCTTTGAGGTCTGGAGTTGCCCTTAGATCGTCCCTTGGTGCCAGGCCAGGCCAAAAGGAAGAACTCTGTATTGGTAGTGCTTCCCTTGAAAGAGAAAGCAAAGAAATCTTTGGTGAGTTGGATGGATGAGAACATGAGTGTATGCATCCTTGAGATCTAGAGAACAAAGCCAGTCCTGACTCTGAAGGTATGGCAGTAGAGTTCCTAGAGAAATCATTTTGAATTTCTCTTTGAACAGATATTTGTTCAATTCTCTGAGGTCTAAAATGGGTCTGTGCCCTCCTGTTTTCTTTGGAATAAGGAAAAAGGGGGAATAGAACCCTGCACCATGTTGATGAACAGATACTTCTTCTATTGCCCCTTGGGCAAGAAGCAGACTGACCTTGTGATCTAACTGGGAGTTGAGAGAGGTCTGAGAATTGAACTGTCTTACCACTGTAGGAGGGGGCATGCTGAGGAAGTGAAGCTTGTATCCCTCTCTTACAATGGACAGAGTCCAACTTTCTGCTGTTATCTGCCCCCATCTGGGGGCAAAATAACATAACCTTCCTGGAATGGTGGAAGGCTCTGGCCCGTTCAGGGCCAGGAAGACAAAGTTCTCTAGATGGAAGTCAAAGCCCCTGTGGAGGCTGAGTCTGCTGAGCCAGTTGAGGCTTAGCAACCTTTGTTTTTCTTTGTTTAGGTTGCTGCTGACCCTTTTGGGCAGACTGACCTGAACAATGCCCTTGTTGGGTATAGGAGGGGTAGAACTTCTTCTTTCTAGTGAAGAATGTTTTTTTGTAGGACTTTTTCTTTGCAGGATCAGCTGTAGATTTTGATAATCTATCCAAGGTGAGATTATCAGCATCTAGCTCATTAGCTTTCTCTTGCCAATTTTTGCCAAAGAGATTCTCTCCAGTGCAAGGAATATTCCCCAATTTGTTCTGTACCCAAAGTTCCAAGTCAGATGCCTGGAGCCAGGCAATCCTACGTGCGCCTATGGCAATAGCAGAAGCTCTGCTTATGCACTCAAAACAATCAAAAGCTGCATGATTTACGAATTTGGAAACATTTTTAGCATGTTTGATAAGAGCAAGATAATCTTGTCTCTTATCATCAGGAAGGAGAGGGCTCATAAGCTGTAGATCTCCTGTAACTTCCTTAAGGAACATTCCCATATATAAAATGTAGGAACTAATCCTGGCAGAAAGCATAGAGGCCTGGAAGGTTCGACGCCCAAAGGCATCAAGAGTTCTACATTCATGTCCCGGAGGATTAGATGCATGTCTTTTTGCACTCTTGATCCTTCTCATAGCTGACTCCACCACCATGGAATGGTGGGGCAGCTGAGTTTTTTGAAATCCAGGACAAGGAGGAACTCGATACATGGTATCGAGCCTACGAGAATGAGGAGAAGTGGTGAGAGGTGTTTCTCACATCCTTAGCATGAGATCATGCAAGATCTCATGAATAGGCAAAGTAGCTGCCTCTTTGGGAGCTTTAGGATACTGTAAAATTTCCAATTCCTTTGCCCTAGGCTCTGTTTCAGGAGCCACTGTGATGGAAAGACCTCGAGCCACATCTTGGATAAAATCCTGGAAGGATATATCCTCAGGAGGAGACATCCTACATTTAGGAGAGGAAGAATCCTCAGGAAGAAGTACTCTGGTATTGACAGAGCTGTCAGAGTCTTCAGACTCGTTGGAGGATTCAAAGTATCTCCTGTCCGGGTAATAGTGCATTGCACAATACCGGTACCGATCGAAGTCGGTATCGACAGGGTCCGGAACCAACTTGTCAGTACCGGAGGGCATAGCCTGCATCGGTACCGGTAGTCCACCTGCCGAGGTCGGTACCGGTACCGGTTGAATTGTCTGAAGCGGTTTCAGGGGCATCGATGCCGAAAGAAGAGCCGCCAGACTCCATTCAATAGCCAAAAATCTCTGGTCTATCGACGCCGCTGATGCCTGGGTATCGGTACCGGGCAAAACGGCTGGTACCCCAGAGCATGGTACCAGTAATTTTTGCCGAGGTTGGGGCCTTGAGAACATCCTGGAGCCCCGATGATGCTTTGGAAGCCGAAGCCTCCCACCGGTGTAAGTCCCTCAAGGGCAACGCCAGAGGCATCTCGATACTTGGAAGGAGATCTACCCTTTGAGGACCGACTAGACTTATGTTTAGTTACCTGAGATCCATGGGAGGAAGACGAAGTCCTGGAAGATGTTGATGCCACAGATGCTGAGCAGCTCGGTTTTGCCGACCCCTCTTCGACATCATCCCACAGGCAACACACTTGGAGAAAGAGTGGTCAGTGTTGCCTTAATTAGGGATATTTCCTCTGTTTCTTATCGGTTGGAATTGCTTGAGAATCAACATCGGGCAAGAAACTTACGTTTCCTCAATTTTCCCTCAACTCATTTGTTTCTTCAGAATTATTGTTGCAAAAACATTTTTCTGAGATATTACATTTGAAGGAAATTTCAGATATAGTTCAAATTTATTCTTTTTCAGTCGGTGTTCTGGCTACTCCGAATGCAGAGGGGGTCCCCCCCCCCCCCCTGACAATTCAGTTGCCCAGAACCTAACTGCTTTCTTGGAAGATTCACTGGACGTTATCCCCAAGCGTTGTATTTTGGTGGTGACGTTTGGATCTGAATCTGTTAAACTGCGTGTGTTACGGAGCTTACTTCAAAAACAAAGAGGCTTTATTTTGTGGATTTAAGCTTCAAGTGTTTCCAGATGTTGGCCAGACTACTCAGGTTCGGAGAAAGCAGTTCCTGGAGTTAAGAGCCCGGGTTGTAGCTTTAGGGGCTTCATTTTTTAAAATTTCCCTGTCGTTGTCTTGTAACATTAGAGGGACAAAATTATGTTTATACCAATGTAACTCAATTACGTCAGTTTTTATCTGATAAGGAATCAGTGGGGAAAAAATAGGTGGGTTGCATAGTAAGTTCCCTAATGTGGAGTTACTCGTAACTCTTTTTTGCTTATTTTGTTTTTCTTTTTTCCCTTTGGGGGTTATAATAGCTTTTCTCCCTTGATGTGATTTTTTGTTGTGATTATTATTGGTTCTTGAATTTTTCGAAATGATATTTGTAAATTATTTCATGTTTATTACTGTATTCAGGAAAATTTAAATTAAAAAAAAAAAAGAGTGGTAAGGACCTAAACATTTGAGGCACCACTCATGGGTGTCGGTGACGAAGATGGTACCGCCACACTTGGAACACTTTTTAAACACCGAGGCGGGTTTTTCCATTGCAGAGGAAAGTTGGGCCTAGTGCCCAAAATGGCACGTGGCACCAGAGGAGAAAAAAGCTGGAAGACTCCAGGAAAATTTTGTTTTGTTTTTTTTAACAAGCAAAAGAAAGAAAGAACTGGCGGTACCGGTGTAGCGTCGAAGGAAGGCAGACGCGACCACAAAAAAGAAGAATAAAAGGGATATTTTCTGCGGTGACAGGAAGTGCGACCTGCCGGCTCCGCAGAAATCGAAGAACTGGAGAGAGACAGTTGGGAAAGGCGGGAAGGCAGCACGCAGGCGCTGTGGGATGCTCCCAAAAGCTTTCTAATTGGACGCTGGGGAGCGTTCCTGTGCAGGCTCCGTCGGTACCAATGATACCCATATGTGAAGACTACATTCCTGCTTGTTCCTGAAGATCTACCTATATGTTAAATGTTACCTCAACTGTAATGTCTAAATACTGTCACATAACTGTACTGTCTAAATGTTTACATGTACCCTAATGTTAAATGTAACCCTCCAGGGGGCGGAGCCTGATGTCCAGCGGGTAAGACGCTTCGCGCTGAAGCTCCCGAGAGGCCTACTTAGAATCCTGACTTAATACCTATACAAACTTACTATTTCGCTCCGGGCTGACCGGGGTACCTCGGGGGGATGGCGGCCCATAAACCAGCACGCTTGGACTTCGGGTCTCCTTCTTCTTCTCACGGAAAACGCTCCAAAACAGAGGTGTCCTCTCCACAGAAGATGGTTCCATTTCGTGAAAACCCCGAAATGCACCTGGAGATTTTAGAGGAAATACGCGGCGTGAAGGAATTGGTGCAGTCCAATGGAGAAGCGCTTCGAGCCATGCGAGAAGACTTTGGAGTGCTCCAAGACCGACTTGAAAGTCTCTCATTACGGCAGGACAATATGGCGGGGGTCCTCGACTCGCACGCGGTGCGCTTGGGCAAACTGGACAAGGCTGAGCGCCAGATACAGAATCTTCAAAAGGAGTTAGAAGATAGCAATAATCGAGCCCGCCGCAACAATGTGAGGCTCATTGGAATACCGGAGGGGGTGGAAGCAGGAGATATAAGAGAATTCCTGCTCAAAACTCTTCCCTCCTTGCTGAAGATCACTTTTCATAGAGAACTGGAAATCGACCGTGCACACCGTGTTCCTACCCACATGGCGCTCAACCGAACGACCCCCCGGCCTATTATCTTTCGCTTGCTACGATATCAACAAGTGGAACAAATTTTGAATGCTGCCCGGGCGAATCATCATTTGGAATTTGAAGGTCACAAAGTCTCCTTCTTCCCGGATTTGGCAAAGCCTACCGTTGACCGTCGGAAGAAACTCCTTGCTTTTCGCCCTCGACTTCAACAGCTACAGGCTCGCTTTGGCCTGTTGTATCCAGCGAAGCTCCGAGTGACTCTCCACAACCAAACCAGGACATTCGAAGATCCTGATCTACTATCAACATTTTTAGACTCCAAGGAAGCAGAGCAGATGCGCTAATCCAAAGACTTGGACTTTTTATTTGCCGGCTCTGTCCGCCATTTTGAAGGGCCCGATGCGGCGGTCATCGTCAAGCACAGAGACTACCTGGACTTTCTTTCTTTCTCTATATGACTTTTTTGTTTTTTGGTCTCCTATCCCTCCATGATGTGTGCCTCGGTCGGATTCGGAGCACGCACAGTCCTACAGGTTGTCTGTTTTTTCAATTTCGGCCTTCTCCGGGGTTTCTCCCCGCAGACACATGGTCGCCAGTAATTTCTGGGGTTCTGCTTCTTCTCTACCGCACTGCGGTTTTTCTTTTTTAATGTGGGGCGCTTCATTGTATTATATTAGCTTATTTTCTTTTATGCCATGTGTACAGTCAGATACAGTCAATATGAGGGACATTGTGAAATTATGTGCGCTATCATGCTCAGAATTTTTAACTTTTCTGAATGGCCTTATGTAAAATCTTATCACTCAACGTAAAAGGCATTAATAGTCCAATCAAAAGAAAGAAAATCCTTAGCTATCTTAGCCATGAGCATGCTGATTTAGTGTTTCTTCAGGAAACGCATCTAAACTCTGCTGAAACACTGAAACTCAATGCTAAGCCTTACATGGTTGCTGCCTATTCTCCCGCCGTTTCCAAACGGTGCGGGGTAGCCATTCTGGTTAAGAAATCTTTGCAAGCTACTGTAATTGATACTAGCGCTGACAAGGAGGGTAGATGGGCCCGTGTACACCTTAAGGTTGGAGATAGTGAATTCACGTGTATTTGCATTTATGCCCCGAATGTGGACAACCCTGCTTACTATGCAAGTATTGCGCAGTTGGCACAGGCCTCTGCCAATGCTCCATTAATACTTGGTGGTGATTTTAATCAAGTGTTAGACCCTTTGATAGATAGACAGCCGCCTAGAACGAGTAGTCCACCCAAGAGTCTTGCTACCCTTACAGCTCTGATGCAAGATCTTGCGCTGGTGGATATATGGAGGCTGCTTCACCCCTCCGACTTGGAGTTTACTTTTTTTTCTGCCCCCCATCACTCCCAATCTAGAATAGATTTCTTTCTCATTTCCAAAGCACTGATTTCTCAAGTGGACACGGCTAGGACTCATCCTCTCCATATTTCAGATCATGCCGCCATATCTCTATCATTACATGTCACTGCGCGGGACGTTTCTCCCCGAGCTTGGTTTTTCGATAGATCCCTACTAGGTCAAAAAGATTTTCAGGTTGATATAAAGGCCGCTATCCAAGATTATTTTCAGTTTAACTCACCCCATGACACAGCGAGCTGGGCTTGGTGGGAGGGTTTTAAAGCATCTATCCGCGCAACTATAACTAGCTATCAAATTCGGCAGGGGAAACAAAGAAAGCAGCACTTACTGATTCTAGAGCAGCAGATACAAGCTGGGGAGCGTCTCCTCACGTCCCGTACTGACCCATGTATTTTACTCCGTTTACAACGCTTGCGTTTTCAATACAATCAGCTTTTGTACACTGCTGCTGTTAAAAATATTGAATCACAACAAGGGCTATATTATCGGGAAAATAACCGTGCTGGCAAACTATTAGCAAATGCCCTAAAAGGTCAAAAAGAAGCCAAGCGTGTTACCGCCCTCCGTAATCCGTCGGGGGGGGGCTTGGTCACTAAAGATACAGAAATCTTAGAACTCTTTCGTGATTTTTATACTCGGCTTTATCAGTCTGAATGTGATTTTGAGCCAGAAGTATTTGAACGCTTACTTTCAGGGGTACACAGACCGACCCTATCTGACGAAGATAGAGTGGCCATGGACACACCATTTACTTTATCAGAAATTCATTCTGCTATCAAGAAATGTGCCTCAGGTCGAGCCGCAGGCCCAGACGGTCTCCCTGCTGAATTCTACAAAACCTTTCACGCGGACTTAGCTCCAGTTTTGAAACTTTATTTTTCTGCTCTGGCCGAGGAGGGTTCTCCTTCTGGGTCCTTTTCAATGGCAAATGTAGTAGTTTTTGAGAAAGAGGGGAGAGACCCGCAACTAACAGCTAATTATCGTCCAATTTCCCTCCTAAACGCGGACTATAAAATATTTGCCACCATTCTCTCCACCCGGCTCTCTGATAGGATGTCTACCTTAATACACCCAGATCAATGCGGTTTCATTCCTGGTAGATCAACTGCTGACAATGCTCGGACTCTATGTCATGTACTGACTGCCGCAGTTAATCTTGATCGCCCATTTGTTGGCCTCTCACTTGATGCTGAGAAGGCCTTTGATCGTTTAGAGTGGCCCTTCCTATTTGCAGTCCTCCGCTGGTACGGATTCGGGGAAGGTTTTCTCCGTTGTCTCCGCACCATGTACGCACAGCCCACAGCCAGTATATGTGCCAATGCTTTAAAGTCTCAGCCTTTTCCTCTTCAACGCGGTACTCGCCAGGGATGCCCACTGTCTCCACTTCTTTTCGATCTTGCACTCGAACCCTTGGCTTTACTAATCCGGCAATCGGAGGAGATTCATGGAGTCCCCTTCTCCCATAGGGAAATCAAAATTTCAGCGTACGCTGATGACCTTATGCTTTTTGTCTCTATAGACTCAGTACCGGCTGTTCTAGAGCAAATTGGTAAATACTCACAACTGTCCGGTTATAAGATAAATTGGACCAAGTCGGTAGCCTTTCCATTAAATCCTTTGCTACATCAGGCAGATATGCAACCCTTCCCCTTTTTATGGCAACCTCGCATGGTCAAATACCTTGGGGTTCACTATTGTTCTCCTTTGGAAGACACTATCTCCTTTAATGCCAAAGACTTAACCTCTAAAGTCCGGGCGCTTACTCACCGTTGGACTCCTTTAACACTTACCTGGTGGGGTCGCTTAGAAACCATCAAAATGATGATTGTTCCGAAAGTGAATTATATTTTAGAAATGTTGCCCTGTCTCTTACCTCGACGTACATATAAAGATATAGAGGGCCTTCTGACTAGATACTTATGGCAAAACAAGACACCTAGGATAGCGAAACATAAGCTGCAAGCAGATAAGGAAAATGGGGGTGTCAGATTCCCTGATTTCCTGAAGTACCATCAATCTTTTCTTCTCAAACAAGGTGCTCGTTGGCTGGAAGATCCAGTACCGAGTAGACCTGTGTGGCTAGACATAGAAGAGGACCTTTGCAAACCGATTCCTCTTACTTTTCTCCCTGGTATGACTCTCCCATCAGACTCCCACTATCCACCAATGCTTTTAGACACTTTAGGTGCCTTTAATACTCTTATGCACTCTTTAGACTCCCGACTCTGTCCGTTAGACAGGCTCCCACTTTGGTACAATACTCGATTTCGAATACAAAATAAGCCGATGGCGTGGAGCCCCTGGTACACTAGGGGCATTTGGCTTCCTAGCCAGTTGTTCCATGATGGTCGCTGGAAAACTTTTAGTGAATTGCAAATTGAATTTGGTCTCCCAGCGAAACACTACTTTCAGTTGGTGCAACTTCAGCATTGCCTTCGGAGTGCTAAGGTGCTCCCGCCATCGGCATCCCCTTCACAAGGTTGGTCGGAGACTATCCGATCTATCGGTAGTTCTCCGGGTGTAGCATCCAATTTTTACAAAACCTTATGTAATGCTATAACTAGAGATACCCCTATAGCGCAGAAAGCATGGGAGAGAGAATTGCATGTGACTTTGACCCCGGAGCAATGGAGCCTTGTCTGGAGTAGAGTGACACGGGTTTCCCGATCCGCCTCACTTACTCAGACACTCTTCTTTCTAGCCCACCGGTGTTTTTACACTCCTGACAGATTAGCCAAATGGAACACTACTCAGGGCAATAGTTGTTGGACATGCCATGCGGCCATTGGTTCACTTCCTCATGTTATGTATGAATGTCCCGCACTACAGTATTACTGGCGTCGGGTCTGGGGTCGTATCCAGTCTATTTTGCACTTTCAAGAGCCCCTTTCTTGGAGGATAGTGGGACTTCGCTCAGCTGCGGGGATCCCCTCTCTTCCAAAAACGGCTTACTTCCTTTTGGACTTTATGCTTGGCATTGCTATTTCTCTAATTACGAAATACTGGAAAAATAGCTCCCATCTGAGCCCCAATGAATGGTGGAATCATGTCTGTCTCTACAGTAAATATGAACAAATACCTCGTATGTTTGCTTCCCCCATTCAGACTCCTCATCATCGGTCTAAATGGAAGATGCTCAATGACTATGTACATTCTGCTAAATGCTCTCATCTGACTGTCTAAATTTGTATATATCTCTGTCCCATGATCATTCTGTATCGTAGATACTCTTTTGATCGTTTTGATGTATAATCACTGTTGTTTGGAAGCGCTCACATGCTGACATAATCGGCTAGAGAAGAAGCATGGGGGTGGGGGGTAATTGGGTTTACTTTTCCTTATTGTATACTTGTTTTGTCTCCTTTGGTGTGTTGTTTCTTCTGTTTGTTGCAAAATGAAAATAAAAGCTTAAAAAAAAAAAATGTAACCCTCCAATTGTGTTGTGACGTGACCACCTTGATTGAAGGAAAAGGTGGCATACAAATCTGTCTAAATAAATAAAAGGAAATACTATAAAACTGCACTTTCCTAGAATGTGTTTACTAGGGAAAATGCAGCATTGGTAAAATAGAGAGGAATAAAGGGTGGGGAAAACAGAAGAAACCTTTCTGATGAGTGAGAATGAGCAAGCTGCAAGTCAGATAGCACAAGCTATCCTTCCGCTGATGGGACTCTAATGGTGTGGGGGAGGGTCTAGGGCATAATAAATGTCAAGGAGATATGGTGTCAGAATTATTGTCAGAAAGGCAAGTGTGCAACAGCTCCAGTGAGACTGCATGTACCTAGACTGAAGAAAAGACTCTGAATGGGAAAATAGACTCACATAGTCTCGTTATCGTTAAAGAACCCTGCTGAGGTAGAGGAGAAGGTTAAAGACAAGGAAAGGGTGATTTGTTCTGTTGGCATCCTGAGAATAAAATACCAAGAAATTAAAATATTTTTAGTTAAACAATCAGTTATTGGGATATAAAAATAAAGCAAACAATCTTCTAAAGCATAGGAAAATCTTACACAGTAACACAGTAGATAACTGCAGATAAAGACCAAATTGGGCCCATCCAGTCTTCCTAGTAAGATGGTTAAGGTTATAATGCCACTCCATATAGGTCAGGCCCTCCCTGCCCCCTCCACGCATGTTACCTGCCCCATGCCACAGTAATAAAGTCCAAAGTCATTTCCCTGCTGATTTCAGCTGAAGCCCATCATGCTCAGTTTCTATCCTCTTTCTGCTTAGAGATAGAGGAATGTGTCTTATTGGCAGATAGAAATAAAAAGCAAGGAATTGCTATTTTATTCAAAATGTCAGCTGGGACGCAAATATCACAACCCTCAGATTCCAAAAGCAGCTGATTCAAAATCCTTGCAACCTTGGGAAATAGGGAAGTTTTATTTCTACATATATATGTACCTACCAGTGGATGTGCCCAGATTCTTCCAGGACATAACATTACATTTGCTGAAATATGGAACCATTCAAATAATTCTGGGAAGACATTTTAATCTACCACTAGACATGACCCTGGAAAGATGTTTCAGTAGTAAAGCAACAAAACCCAAATCTTCCAAGACCCAGGGATGGGCCAACCATCAGGCAAACTAGGCAGTTGCCTATGGCGGCAGCTTTTTGGGGGGGAGGGGGCGGCAAAGAGCAGGGCATTCAAAGCTAAATAATCAAATCTGCCAGTTGGGTGGGGGAGGCATAAAGCTTTAGTTTTGTCTAGAGAACCAACATCTTGAACCAACTCTGAGGCCGGCCCTGCCAAGATCATACAAAGGGGCATGTTTACTAAAGAACGCCTTATCACCTGTTAAAGCGCCATTATCGTGCGGTAAGGTACCTTACCGCGTGATAATGGGAAGCAGCGCAAACAGCGTTCTTTAGTAAACATGCCCCATAGAGTCACTTCAGGCAGAATGTGGCCTGTGTAATGTATGGATTCACATTCTTCTCCTTTCAAAAACCTGACTACCATATATGCAGGGCATCCAAATTCTTCTCAGAGTAATTTTAGATCATTCAGCTATGCATATTCTGATATAAGGGTTCAGAGTCACGAAGAAAACTCCTTGTGGAGATTTAATGCCAAATGCTTCCATGATAATATGTTCATGGAACAAATGGACACAGTCATAGATAATTATTTTGTCCTTAATGATTCTCCAGATACAATTTCTTTCTGGGATGCCTTTAAGATGACTAGAAAAGGGAAATAAACTACTCTGCAAAAATTAATAAAGAATAAAGAAAGGGAAAAAAACTAATAAAACTAGCAAGGGTCACAGAAGATTTGAAAAACAGACATAGACAATCTCAGAGCTTCTTAGTTCAACTTAGTAAAGCCAAATATAAGCTAATGAACACACAAGCTGCTGGAATTATTTTTATGCAATAAGCATACTATGGTGCAGAAAACAAGAAATATGTTTAAAATTATTGCAACCCTACTTTAAAACTGGAAAAAACAGGTCTAAGATATTTAGCATCAGAATCAAGAGTAACAATTTGACAAAAGATAACAAGATGATAGGCCTACTCCAAGGTTTTGCTCTAATATGTATGTTCTGGTGCTTTGTGAGAGATTTGTCTTCTGTCTGAAGCTTTTATGACATCTCAGTACATGTAAAAAGTCTCTCTTGGGGGCAATATCTCCATATAGTTTAGTTATGTGCTTACCAAGGCACTGGGCAATGAATACTCAATAGACTTCTTTTTGCCGAAACTGATGAACCTGAGACGATCACTAAAAGAACAGACCCTCAATTCTTCCTATTACAAATCAACAAGAAGAACAAGCAAATAAAACTTTACTTTCACAAAAATCTGCTGAAAAAACACTAGCACCACTTTGGTTATCCGATCAACCTATCCAATCACCTTGTAAGATTAAATCACCTCTTTTAGGAGAAAAAGACCTCAGACATACATAACATTGTTCTTCTTAATGCAATGAATAAATCCAAACACTTACTTGTCCGTGACACTTCATTCATACTACTTCAACCATTTGAACACCATGATGTATTCGTGGTTCTTTACTTGTTCCGCACCAAATGCTTCTCACACTCCCTATGGCTAATTGAGGACTGGATTGCAACCATCTGCCCAATTATCAAAGAACTCTACCTTAAGCAAAACCAACCCAGCTGCCTACCGGCCTATTTCTAGCCTCCCATTCCTGACCAAGATCATTGAAAAGATTGTACAGCATCAACTCCAGGACCATATTGACCTTCATGCTCCATTAGACCAAATCATAGCATCGAAACCCTACTGATATTCCTTTTCATCCAAACTACTTCTGGCTGCTCCTGCCCTATGGAACTCTCTCCCGGACTGTTAAGAACCACTGAGGACATCAAGTACTTTCGGAAGATGCTCAAAAGCACACTCTATACAGAATACTTCAGCAACATTACATGACCCAACCACAGGACACAATTTGACTGCTTCAGAATTGTCCGCCACCCTTCCACACCCCCAACATCTTATTCCCTCCCTCCCATCCCACCCCTAACTACTGAACTCACTTAACCCCTTGGATGAATCAATACTTTCTTCTTATAGTTAGCTCCTCTTGTATATAGCTCACCATGTGCACAGATACACTGCAATACCCCCTACTTGACTATACTATATTGAACCCCACTGCAATATCCCCTGCATACCCCAACCCTCATTTTATGTAACACATTTGGTTTTATTGTAAACCGCTTTAATTTAAGGATAAAGTGGTATAGAAATCCTTTTAAATAAATAAATAAATTTTACTTTGAATTAGTAAACCCCTGAAGCAGCTGTCAGGCGAAATGAGGGGCCCTGCGTCGGGTGGAGTATGATAGTCCAGTGAATGGATGGGGACAATGGACAGGAGTAGAAGATTGCCGATAATGATATGAAGCAACAAGGAGAGCTTAGTATTAGCTGTTGTGACAGCAGTAGAAACAGAATTTTGTGAGCCACTGAATGGTGTGACAAGACCGGGAATGAGACTCCTGGTTTTAAACGTCACATGTGAAGATTTCTCTATATAAAGATTGAGGCTTGAAAGTAAAAGGAAGAACACACTCCTACCGTCGTTCATATATATATTTTAGTTAGTTTTAAAAATTATAAAAACAATCAATAAAATAGAAGACAAAGTGAATAAATTTAAAAAAGTAAATTTGTCCTATGGAGTTTTTTTGACCTATGATTGATCGGCTGACTGGATAAGTTGATCGGCTCACCAAAGCAGTACTAGTATTATTTCAGCAGATTTTTCTATTTATTTATTTATTTAACAGTTTTTATATACCGCCTTCTCTTAAAATCAAGGCGGTTTACATTATAACTCACACTTATACATCGAACTTGTAAAACTCGCACACTTACAGAAAAAACTTATGGAACATCGGGCAGGGAATCATGCAGGAAGTGCTTTGTAGCATAACTTATATACAATTAAATCTGTGTACAAACAGATTTTGGTAGAGGTCTAGCTAATATGGTGATTGGTGGGTTCATTGAAATGGTCAACAAAAAGGAAGGTTTTTAGCTGCTTTCTAAAGTCCTTCATATCAGTGTGGTCCTCACTATAACTGTGCTAGTGATTCTGCTGATTTCCCTAATTTTGAATTCTTTCAAAAAAATCACCAGGCCCAGATTGATACAGTAGAATTCTACAAATCTTTTCTTTCTCAGTTTTCATACAAATTAAACACTCTGTACCAAAGTTTTCTCTTGAAAGGCAGTGGTTCAGGAAGTTACCTAGAGGTAGTGCCAATTGTACTACCAAACTAGATAGACATCCAATTCAGGGCCAAAAATACAAGCTAATCTCTCTCCTTAATATTGACTGTAAAATCTATGTTAAAATCCTGGCCCACAGACTAGATCTATATCTTGGTAAAATAATACATCCAAACCAAGCAGGCTACATGGAAAAACGTTCTTAGACTTGATTCAGATTGCATGTGATAGTGGATGCTGAGAAGGCATTTGAGCCCTTTAGATTGGTTCCAATGTAGGAAAGAATTTATTAGATGGTAGATACTATATAGTAACCAAGGTCATGGATTTTGGTAAACAGCATATATGCTATAAGTATTACTCTACACAGAAGTACATGTCAAAGATGTCCCTTTTCATTTGTATCGTTTAATCTAGCCTTGGATTCTCTCTGTATAGCAATGTGACAGGATCCCTCTATTGTACGAATGAGATTTTTGGAGCATTAATATGAACTCACTTCATATGCAAATTATATTCTTTTATTTTACACAATCCCTTACACCTAATGTAGTCTTTACTGGACCTCACTAAAAAATGTTAATCTTAGATCCCAAGAAAGTTGAACTGGGAAAAATCAGAGGTCATGCCATTCAGTTTCCTTATCTGTAAATCCTATTTTAGTCAGCATAATTTTTTAGATGCACATAATTTAAAAGGTAGTGCATTCCTTGAGATATAAATATAATAAAATAATATAAATTAAAGCAGAAAATCATATCCAGAAAAGAACAATTAAGTGGGCCTTTTGTATATGTTATGGTGAGGAAGAGTTGAAATTATGAAAATGATGATAGATCTACAAACTAATTTTATGTTCATCAAGTCGTCTACATAAATTCCTAAGTAGCTTTACAGAAAAAAATGACCAGTTGAATAAAATATTTATGTGAAAAGATAAAGTCATCCAAATTACCCTAGAAACTCGTATATCCCCCAGAGATAAAAAGGCAGTGCAGTGCCCAGACTTCTGTAATATTCATTAAGCCTCTATTATTTGACATAGAGCTTTGTGGTTTGAGGAACATCTGGAATCTGGACAAATGAACACCACCAAGTTGCTTACTTGTGGAGAAAGAATTAACTGCATCATTAATATTTTCAATCTTAATCAGTGTATGGCTACCTAAAAAAATTAAAGAGCTTCCAGTGATACAAAAATAGTACTCAGCATTTTGTAATGTAAACTTGACATGTAAACAAAAATGGGTCAATAAGAAAAGGAACCCGTAGTGGTTTAACCCCAAATTTTAAATAGATTAAAAAAACCATTAAACTGAACGCTCTGGCGATTAACAGACATCTGGACTTTGGAAGATATAATAGAAGAAACTAATTGTCGTGCCTTTTCCAGCTCATAACAGCAGGGCTGAGTCGTAAGCGTAGCAGGGGGGAATTGCAGGATGACAAACATGGCCCAGCAAGGTGGAGCAATGCTGCCATGGCAACTACAGATGCATATCTTGCCCACAAGAGCCGCATGTCCTGCAAGCAGAACAAAGGCAGAAGGTGGCCACAATCGGTGGATCCTGTCCACGGGACATGCTGCTCCCACAGGCAGAAGGCAAAGCAAGGCCGCCGTCACCGCCACAGATGCTTATCCTGCCCATGGAAGCAGCATATCCTGCGTGCAGAACAAAGCCACCATCGTGAGCCAGAGAGGGGGGATCCTGTCCGACTGCAGCAGTATCCTGTGGCAGATGCTGGACAAGAGGGGATGGAGGTCACAAAAAAAATAGGGGAGATGCCAGACATGGGGGAGCATTTGGAAGTAGAGGAAAGATGCTAGATTTGGAGGGGCACAGGAAAACAAAGGAGATATTCTGGATGCTGGATTGGGAGGCAGAGGGGACATGCTAGATACTAGAGGCTAGGGAGATGAAGGGAGATACTGGACTTGGGAAGTGGGCTTAGGAAGAAATGAGGAGGGGAATTATGGGAAGATGCTGGACATGGGGATGGAACAGAGGGAGACAATGGAGAGATGCTGGATGCAGGATAATAGGGGGAGGGGGAAATGAAGGACATGGGGTAAATAGGTTGAGAAATATGGAGAGAAGCTGGACATGAGAGTAATGGGGATGGTATGGTATGCAGATAGGAGATGCTGGACGAAGGGGATAGGAATGGGCAGATAGGAGATGCTGGACGAGGGGGATAGGAATGGGCAGATAGGAGATGCTGGACGAGGGGGATAGGAATGGGCAGATAGGAGATGCTGGACGAGGGGGATAGTAATGGGCAGAGAGAGATGCTGGACGAGGGGGATAGGAATGGGCAGAGAGAGATGCTGGACACAAGGGATAGGAAAGGGAGAGGGAGAACCTGGAAGAATAGAGGGAGAGAGAGTGGTGATACTAGATGGAGGGAAAGAGAGAGAGAAAGAGAGAAAGACATTGGGTGGGGGACGATATTACACATGAAAGGGAGAAGGAGAGTGAGCGAAAGACGGAAATGATGGAACAAGGAAGAAGAAATAGGGAATGGGAGGGCTGGGGTGAGGGTTGAAAAGTGTTGGTAAACAGAGTAAACAAGAGGGGGCTTGAGGACTGGATAGTAAGAAAGAGTAGTGAAATCTGAGTGAACAGAGAACAAGAGAAAAATAAATGGAAGAAAGATGAAAGGAAAAGATCAATATCCAAGACGGAAGGATGAAGGGAAGATAAGAAATGGCAGATGGACTAGAGACTGCAGAAAGAGAGCTAAGAGATGACAGAGGAAAGCAGAAACTTCAGATTAATATCAGCATGATCAGAGAATAAAATGGTAAGACAATAAATTTCAATTTATTTCAATTTAGTGATGGACATTGCACTATTTTTATATTTATACAGTACAAGGAAACGGATCTCTTTCTGATTCTTGGGGTTTCAGTTTAATTTTTATTTTAGGTTGTGGTCACTTATTCTGTGCTTGGTGACAGTTTGTGTTCTGAGTGTGTGACTAAGGCCAGGTGTTCTGTTAACATGGAATTTGTACGTAAGGATCTGTACTGTAATAATCTGACTTGTTCAGCTATTCAAATAGATATATAGATGGTTTAGGGCCCACTGCAGTATTTACAATGCTGATTTTTTTCTGAGTAGGCTTCTTTTATGAGTTTTTGAAGTTGTTGTGGGAATGGTATGGTAGATCCTCAGTGACTTTTGTAGGGGTTTGTATTAGTTCACAATATGCCTGGTACAGGAGAATGTTTATGTTATTACTGAGATGATCTGAAATTTTTTTTTAATATGCTGAGCACTATGGGTGAATGTCTTAGTTCTACTCTGCATCTATTGTCTGTGGATGCAGAATATATGTTCAAAAAGAAAAAGCAAGAGCCATAACACAGTTTATAACAACAAAATAAAATGAGATATTTTCAAAGACGGGGAAACTGTAGAACTGTTGTTAAGTGCACCGTCAAGTCGGTGTTGACTCATGGCGACTCTCTGGATAGTAGTCCTAAACTGGTCTTAGTCAGGCGGCTCATTGTTGATAGAATGGCATCTATAGCTGTTATTGCATCAATCCATCTCATTGCTGGCCTTGCTCTTTTGCGTTGACTTTCAACCTTGTGAAGCATGATATCTTTCTCTAATGATCTCTCTCTTCACATGATGTGTCCAAAGCATGAAAGTCGAAGTCTTGTCATCTGAAATTCTAAAGAAAGCTTAGGTTTGATCTCTTCTAGTACCGACTGGTTTGTAATTCGAGCAGTCCATGGTATACATAGTATTCTTTGCCAGTACCATAATTCAAAGGCATTGATTTTCTTCCTATCTTTTTCACTGTCCAACTTTTGCATCCATATGACGTTACTGAAAATGCCATGGTTTGGAAAAGTTTAATCTTTGTACAGAGAGTGAAATCTCTGCTCTTGAGAATCTTGTCTAGGACCTTCATAGCCATTCTGCCAAGAGCAATATGTCACGGATTTCTTGACTGCTTGTCGTTTCTTTATTGATTATTGATCCAAGCAGGTTAAAGTTGTCAACTATTTCAATTTCTTGTCCATCAATGATGAACTTATTGACTTTGCCAGCTCTCAGGATCTTTGTCTTCTTTACGTTAAGGAGCAGGCCCATTTTAAGACTATGTTCCTTGCTTTTGAGAAGCAAATGTTTCAGATAGTTTTCACTTTCAACCAGTATTATGGTATCATCAGCATAGCAAAGGTTAATGATGAATCTTCCATCAATCTTCACACCTCAGTTGTCTTCATACAGCCCTGCTTCTCTGACGATTTGTTCTGCATATAAATTGAATAGGTAAGGGGAAAGTATGCAGCCTTGTTGTACATCTTTGCTGATTTTAAACCATTCTATTTCTCCTTGTTCCATTCAAACTATCGCTTCTTGATTATTGTAAAGGTTGTGCAAGAGAACTATCAGGTGTTCTGGTATACTCATGCTTCTTAATGTGGTCCAGAGTTTCTCATAGTTTACACAGTCAAAAGCCTTGCGGTAGTCAATATTCTTTTGTCTTTTCAAGTATCCATCTCACATCTGCAATGATGTCTCTTGTTCCTCTCCCTTTCTTGAGCCCTGCTTGCACTTCAGGCAGTTCTCCTTCCAGGTATAGTTGTAATCTCTGTAAAACGATCTTGAGTAGAATTTTACTGGTGTATGGGATCAGAGCGATTGTGTGATAATTTCCACAGTCAGTCGGATCACCTTTCTTCACTACTGATATAAATATGCAATAATGTCCCCCCACAGCTCCAACTCACTGAGACACAGGACCAAGGAGGGTTGCCATGGCTGACAGAGTGCCCTCTCCACTTCCATTCAATGGCATGCTCATTGACAGGCTAGAGGGAAGCACTTATCCAGCCAGCAGCATATTTACGGGTTGTGGAAGGGGGTGCACTGCTCCGAGTGAAGCCAAATCCTCAGTGCACTCAGAGCTGACAGTTCACTGCGCGGCCCTGCTGAAGACACTGCTCCTGTGCCGGAGGTAAAGCCACACAGATCCAAAGTCCTCTGCCGAGGTGAGATCAAAGGAGCTGAGTCTGAGGGTAGGCCAGCTTGCTTCCACTTTATTCACCCCATAGAACACGGTAGTGGGCGCGGCGTCTGGATCCTAGAGGTAAGAATCAGGGCAGCCATATACCGACATGCCTTCCTGCTGCCATATTACTTCTCCCTCTGGCAGAGCCTTTTAAGTATGGTAACAGCCTTATCCAATTGCTGCAGTACTTCAATGGGAATGCCATCATTACCCGTTCTTTGTTCTTTGATAATGCTTTCAATGCTGGTTAGACTTCTTCTTTCATCACCAGTGGTTCCTGATTATAAGGTACAGGTTGAAATGGCTGTTGGTCTACTTGGTCTTTATGGTATGACGACTCTGCATATTATTTCCACCATTTCTTCTCAGAATCATTCAACATAGGGAGCCCTTATTTGCGTTTGCCATGTTGGAAATCGTTGGAAGTGCTGCTTGGTTGCCTGGCATTGCTGTGGTTGCCCTCGCATTCCATTGGGGGCTCTATAAAAGCTGGACCAGTGAGCTGGAGTATCAGAGCCCTTATTTTTGCTGTTGTCATATTGGAGATCGTCGGAGGTGCTGCTTGGTTGGCCCAGCATTGTAGTGGACGGCCTCTCCTTCCATTGGCGGCTTTATAAAAACTGGTCCTCCTGCAAGTGCACAGCTGGTGATGTGGCCAAAGGGGTGTGGAACAAGGGACATGTTTAGGCCTCTTATGAGTCCCTTTGGAGCCCTAAGAGGGTGAGGTTCGTGGTGCTGTGGCAGAATGCCGGGCAAGAGGAAGGCAAAAGCTGGGAACAGGACCGATGGACAAGCATGTAATATCTAAGGACAGTGATATGGGGCTGAGTAAGGTACAACTTATTTGGCCAGCAGAGGGTGCATCTATGAGCTCCTTGGAGTGGATTCCACCTCCTCTTCCTCCCCAACGATTTGTGCATGAAGTTTCCACTGTGGCTGCCACAAAGGTTTGTCTGTGGTACCGGGAGCTGGGGTTCAGACTATCGGTTTGACTCCAGTTGTTTGTCACTTGGATCAGTCCCATATTCCATCGCAGGGGTTACCCACAATGCTGCAGGATATCTGGCATGTAGTTTCGCCAACTGAGCAATTATTGGCTACTGTTATTCCTCAGCTCTGTGTTTTTTCACAGGAAACTTCTGTTAAATTTATTCAGATGGATACCCAACTGGAGACGTTAGGGAAAAAGGTCTCCAGTTTGGATGTGCAGGTTGTTTCTCTTAATTCTGCAGGCGTATCTTCTATTAAAGACAGCCTATTTATTCACCATAAATTAGAGGTCTTGGAGAATGTTTCGTGCTAAGAACCTTCGTTTTGTGAATTTTCCTATGTCTCGTTTACTTTCGTCTGATATTCTTTTGAGAAAGTATTTTAAATAAGTATTGATGTCAAATTTTGTTACCATTGGTATTTCTAAATTGTATTTTGTTCCGGTTAAGTTTGTACGGTCCTCTTCTGGATTGGATGGGGAGGGAACTCTGGTGTCTAATCCAGAGCTAAGCCTCTCTGCCTTCCTAGAGGACTCTCAGGATGTTATAAATACACTTTGGCGGGTTCTTTCTTTAATGAGGTTGATAAAATGTTAATTTTGAAGAATTATTTTCGATGCAAAGATGCTCTTTTTTGTGCTGCTAAGATTCATCTTTTCCCCGATGTATCTAGGGCAACCCAAGTGAGGAGGAAGGCTTTTCTTGTACTTAAACCTCGGGTAATGGGGCTATCTGGCTCCTTTTACCTAAGATTCCCATGTAAATGTATTGTTACATTGCAAGGGGTGAAATATGTGTTTCAGGATCCTACTCACTTGGAGCGTTTGCTTATAGATAAAGAAGCGACCCCACCTGTGGTTGGGGAGTCTGTTGAAGGTTGATAGGGCCATTGGAAATTCCTCTGGTCCTATCTTGGAGTAGTAGTAATTTACAGTTAGTTGGGAGGTTTAGGCCTCTTTCTTTTCCTTAAATGGTGTTATCATGTATTATTCTCCTTGTGCTCCCTTGATGTGGGCTAATATCAGTTTTTCCATAATTATTTTGTGTTTTTTTGCTTTTTGAGGTTGAGTTATTTTCCTGTATGGAGGACTGTTTCTTATGTTCTTGTTTTCTTGAACTGTAATATTTATAATCCAATAAATAAAAAGAATCATTCAACATAGATCTTTGAGCATCGTGTAGCATTCTAATTCGAGGCTGAAATTTTCTCTTTAACTCTTGCAGTACTTCTCCATGTCTCATCCTGCTGCACGTTGGAAATTTCTGTTGAGTGCTGTGACTGCCTCTTCCTTCTCTGCGTTTCTGGGCAATTTTCAGTGTTTTGTTCAGTCATCCATTTTGGCTGTTTTTGCTTTTTCGCATTTTGTAGAGACTTCTCACTTTCTTCGAGCACAATGTTTGTGATGTCATCCCATAACTCTTCTGGTGCTCTGTCATTTGTATCCAAAGCAGTAAATCGATTTCGCAGGCAGTCTTAAAATTCTAGAGGTATATTCTCAAGGTCATATTTTCCTTCATTCATGAGTGGCTTTCTCTATTTCAGCTTAGCTTGAGTTTGCCTTCTAGTAGTTGGTGATCTGTACCTCAGTCAGCTCCAGGTTTTGTCTTTGTTGATGTTATTGAGCTTTTCCATCATTGACTTCCACAGATGTAGTCAATTTGATTTTTGTACAATCCATTGGGTGAAACCCATGTGTAATCACCACTTGTGTTTGAGATGAATAGATAGTTGATCTTACAAAATTCTCAGTCTTTCTCCAGCTTCATTTCTGTTGCCAAGTCCATATTTTCCAATCACTTTGCCTTCTTCTTTGTTGCCAACCTTTGCATTCCAGTCACCCATGACTATCAGGATGTCTTGTTTGCATATTCTGTCAATTTCAGCTTGTACTTGTTCATAGAACTCATCAACTTCATCCTTTTTTGCAGCTCCTTTTAGGGCATATACCTGAATAATAGTTATTTTTGATGGGCTTGCCTCATAGATGAATAGAATTTAAGCGGTCACTGATTGTATTGTATTTCATTACAGTTCTTGCAGGCTTCTTCTTAATTATAAATGCAACACTATTGTTTCTTTGTCTTTCATTTCCAGCATAGTAGACCATGTGATCATCACATGCAAAGTGTCCGATGCCAGTAGATTTCAGTTCGCTGGCACCCAACAGATTGAGTTTACACATTCCATTTAATTCTTGACCATCTCCAATTTCCCTTGGTTCATGCTTCGTACGTTCTATGTCCCAATATGTAAGACATGTTTGCAGCTTCTGACTCATTTCATGCACAGCTTCATCAGCAGTCAGATGTCCCAAGGGCTTTGATCCAACCAAGTCATAAATGTTGGCTTTACTCTGAAAAGTCTTCAGCTCCTCTCCGGTAGCTAGTTGAGTGTCTTCCGACTTGGGGGTCTCATCTTCCAGCACTACAGTACAATTTGTTTTGTTATGACTATCCACTGGGTTTTCATGGCAAGATACAGAAGTAGACTGCCAGGCCTTTCTTCCGTGCAGGCAACGCTAGTGCTGTTGCCACTGCCACAGAAATGTGATCTTCTGCCGCCAACACTGTCCCATTCTGCAGCTTTCCAGATAGCAAATTTGTCTTAGTCTGGCACCTCAGTTGAGATCTGTCACCCTGCCAACATCTGCTACATCCAATATCTTGTATGTTATGCATGCATTATGTCACTTTTAATTATGTTGTGTTAAGCTTTGTTATACGTTGTTGTCCTAAACAGCAAATGCAGGGACCCACTATAGATTGACAGGATATAAATTTAAGCCAAATGCACAAATAAATGAGAGGTTAGGATATACTTGCTGTACATGTCTGGGTATGATTCAGTAGAGCTGCGACATGTTTCCACAATGCCTGCTGACAGTATTCTGATTTTTCAAGAGAGAGAAAGGAATGTGGGAGATACCACAGGAGGGGAGGGTAGGCAGGCCTACGGTGCTTACACTATATGCTTACAGGAATAATCAATAACCAAAACGGAAGCCTTGACAATGGCACTGCTGTTCATGGGTTCTGAACTTGTGCTAATGCAGCGGTATTCCTGCAACCTCTGCCCACACATTATCTTGAGCAATCAGTTTTCCGCATTCTACTCTTTTAGATTGCTGGAATTAGATTATTTTCCTAAAGTCCAACAGACATTTAGATATCACAAGCCACTCTACACAAGTGGTTATTACATGCTTAGATCAATCTGCTTTTGTACTTTATACTAATGCTAGAGAAACATTTCATAGAGGAAATGATCCATGAAAAACAGTCAAAATCCAATGATTTAAACCACAGCACATTTTTTAAACCTTGTTTCTGTTCCTTATTTATGCTGGACTTTAATCTACCGAAAAACAGCAGAAATTCTGTTTTTTAAAGACACTTTCTCAACAGGAGCAGAAACACTCACAGATTCAGCTCTGAATATCCAAAACCATTGGCTTGTATGAGGATTTGTATTTAATGTAACCTGACCTGGGGGTATGCATCTCACTTCTTTTCACTGATGATATTCTTTTCTTGAATTAGGTTCTATGTGAAAAGTGCTTATAGTCTCCTGATATCTACAGATGCCCTTCAACTCCAGATTGTGATAGGTAGTATACCTTTAAAATAGAAATTACACTTACCTGGTAATGTTCTTCCTATAGGGACTCCAGTTCAGTCCTCCACCACTGGGTTGTGTACCTCCTCCTGCAGCATGGAGACTGGACCAATCAAATTGTTGATAGCACTTGATACCTTCTGCTGGTCTTCCCATCAGCCCCCAGTGAACTACTGACAAAGCAAACTCCAAGGAGCAACAAATAAGAAGCCAATAACATAGGTCATATTAAATCGAATCTTAGAACTGTAACTGTAAACTCCTAACGAAATGCACTGAATACAAGGGGGAAAGAAATCAAAGCTATCCCCTCATCTCCGCCCCCTCTCCCACTGAACCGTTTCCCAGGAAGAGGGAAGAGAAGTGACAGGGAGAAAGCGAGAGAAAGAGACAGAAAGACCAGAAATATCAAATAGTAGAACGAGAAGGTTCAAGCATTATTACACTGTACTCATCCTACCTGAAATCACCTTCACCTCAGGCAAGGCTCCGACTGTCCCAGACACCCCGGGTGGGAATGAGGACTGAACTGGAATCCCTAAAGGAAGAACAATTACCAGGTAAGTGTAATTTCCATTTCCTTAGCAGTCCTCCAGTTCAGTCCTCCACCACTAGGATGTAACAGAGCAGTACTCATTGCGAGGGACCCTTGCTGCCTGACTGCAACACTGCCGATCCGAAGCAGGCATCCTTTGCCGCCAGGACGTTAAGACAGTAGTGCTTACTGAAAGTATGTAGCGACGACCAGGTAGCCGCCCTGCAAATCTCCTCTGGTGGAACCAAACAGTGTTCCGCCCAGGACGTCGCTTGCGCCCTAGTAGAGTGAGCACGCAAGCCCACCGGTACCGACCGCCCATGTAAAATGTAAGCCGAGGCAATAGCTTCTCTCACCCATCTGGAAATGGATGCCTTCGCCACCGCTTCCCCTCTGTGACGACCTCTGAACAAAACGAAAAGGTGATCTGACCTATGGAAAGTGTCCATAACTTTCAAATACCGCTTCAACACTCTCCGTACATCCAGGCGATGCAAGCCACGGTCCAAATCCGCCCCTGTCGACGAGCATAACGCTGGCAAAGAAACCGACTGATTTAAATGAAAAGGAGAGACGACTTTCGGAAGAAAAGATGGAACTGGTCTCAGAACCACCTTCTCCCTGGAAAAGGACAGAAACGGTTCCCTACACAACAATGCCTGCAATTCCGAGACCCGTCGTGCCGAACAAAAGGCCACCAAGAAAACTGTCTTGAGAGTTAAATCTTTAACCGACGTCTGACTTAAGGGCTTAAACGGCTTTTTGGTTAAAGCCCCTAACACCAGGTTGAGATCCCAGGGCGGAACTAAGATCACATGAGACCCTAGAGCCACTCCGTGGACTTTGCCTCTATAGCAAGCTAGAGCAGCCACCTGGACTTTCAGCGAGCTGGCCGCTAAGCCCTTATCAAAGCCATCCTGCAAAAAACTTAACACCACGGGTACGGACACTGTCGCCGCCCTAGTCTGATGACGCGAACACCAGTCCTCAAAAATACGCCATATGCGCACAGAAGCCAGGGAAGTAGAACGCTTTCTTGCTTGCAGCATTGTGGAGATAACGGCTGCCGAATAACCCTTCTTCCTTAACCTTGCCCTTTCAATGGCCAGACCGTAAGCGAGAACCGATCCACCTGAGGCATGCAAAGAGGGCTTTGCAACAGCAGATCTGCCGAAATCGGCAATTTCCAAGGCTCCCCCGTCCAGAAGACGAACTAGATCTGCATACCACGGTCGTTGTGGCCAGTCCGGAGCCACCAACAGCACTCTTCCGCAGTGCGCCTCTATGCGCTGCACTACGCGCCCGATGAGAGCCCACAGAGGAAAGACATACAGCAGGCCTGACGCCGGCCAAGGGTGAATCAGAGCACTGATGACCTCGGACATCCTCTCTCGCCGCCTGCTGAAGAACCGGCCCACTTATGCTGACTGGAATGTCGCCATAAGATCCATCACAGGCGTCCCCCATCTGCGGACAATCTTTGCGAACACCACCGGGTAAAGCTCCCACTCCCCGGCATCCACTCAAACTCTGCTGAGAAAATCCACCATCACATTGTCCTTTCCTGTGATGTGTGCCGCCAAAATGGCTTGCAGTTGCGGTTCTATCCAGGTGAACAGAGCTTCGGCCTCCTCTTCCATGGCCACGCTTCCTATTCCTCCCTATCGATTGATGTAGGCCACCGTCGCCGAATTGTCCGACAGTACTCTCACCGCTCAACCCGTCACCGTGCTTTCAAACGCCCGAAGAGCCAGAAACACTGCTCGGAGCTCGAGAGGGTTGATAGACTAGGTTCCCTCCTGACAGGACCATATTCCTTGCGTGAAGTGCCCCTCGCAATGTGCTCCCCAACCTGCGAGACTGGCATCCGTCAGCAAGGGGAGCCAAACTGGCTGCTCCAGAGGCATTCCCAGTTTCAAGTGCCTGTCTGACCTGGATAGGACAAGGGAGGCGCTTGTTCATGGAATCCGACTGGGGCGACCAGAGACGCAACGGCCGCATGTGAAACCTGGCCCACGGCACCACTTCCAGGGTCGCCGCCATGGTGCCCAGTACCCGCAGGTACCACCAAGCGGACGGCGAAGGAATGCGCAGGAAGCTGCGCACCAGGTCACGAAGTAAGAGCGCTCGGCACTCCGGAAGAAACACCGCTCCTTTCACCGTGTTGAAACGAACCCCCAGATACTCTAGGACCTGAGACAGAACTACCTGACTCTTGACCTCGTTGACCATCCAGCCGAGGCTCTGAAGCAGCTTCACAACTCTGTCCGTCGCTTGGAGACTCTCTTCCCTGGACTTTGCACGAATCAACCAATCATCGAGGTAAGGATAAGCTAGTATGCCTTCCCTTCACAACGCCGCCGCCACCACCACCATGATCTTGGTGAACGTGTGCGGAGCCGTCGCCAAACCGAAGGGTGAAGCCTGAAACTGGTAATGCCCCCACGTCAATGCTTCCGTAAGGTCGAGGGAAGTCAAAAACGCCCCTTGACGCACCGCCACGATAACGGACCTTAACGTTTCCATTCGGAAATGGGGAACCCAAAGACAGCGATTTACCCCTTTGAGGTCTAGGATCGGTCGGAGGGATCCGTCCTTCTTTGGCACCACGAAATAAATGGAGTAGCGACCTACCCCGTAGTCTGCTGCTGGAACGGGCACCACTGCCCCTAGTCATAAGAGATGGTCTACGGTCTGCCGGATTGCCGCAGCATCCTGTCGCCCCTTGCTGGGGGACATCACAAAAGAGTCTCGAACCAGACCCGCCAATTCCAGAGCATAGTCATCGCGAACGATCTCCAGCACCCATTGATTGGACGTTATTCGTACCTAGGCAGAAAGGAACTCTTGAAGCCGTCCCCCGATCGAGAGACTTCCTACTGGGGCCCGCCTCACTTCATTGGGGTTTACGGCTAGATGTGGAGAAGGAGGCTGCTGCGAAGCCTCTGCCGGCCCCCCGAAACCCACGAAATCCCTGGGATCGCGAAGCAAACCTTCCCCGAGTAAAACCACCTGGGTGGGATGTACAAAACCTCCGGGAGTCCCTAAACTGACCCCAGGAGGCCGGTACAGACTTCCCTTGTCTAGGCCTATCTTCCTGGAGTCTACCGCCCTTGGATTCCCCCAAATCCTTAGCAAGCTTATCCAGATCCTCCCCAAACAAGAATCTACCTTTGAAGGGGAGCTTACTGAGGTGAGACTTGGAGGACCCATCTGCTGCCCAATTTCACAACCAGACGGACCGTCTAGCAGCAACTAGCGAAGCCATGCTATTAGTCAGCGCTCTAATCAGATCATAGTGAACGTCCGCCAAATAGGCTGAACCAGATTCGAGACGAGCCAGCTCCAGCACACACTGCTGATCTAGATGCTCCACCTGTCTTAAACGTTGGGACCAACGAAGGCATGCTCTCGCTCTCCAGGCTCCACAAATAGAGGCCTGCAAAGAAAGGGCATTAGTGTCAAATGCCTGCTTCAGTAATCCATCCACTTTCCTGTCCTCCACATCTTTTAAGGCTGCGCTACCTTCCACCGGTATCGTCGTTTTCTTTGTAACCACTGACACTGCCGCATCAACCCGCGGGGAATGAAACTTCTCTTTGTCCTTATCTGCCAGCCGGTAAAGCCTGTTCATGGTCTTTATCCCCTTCAGGCCTGCTTCCGGCCGATCCCATTCACTTTGGATCATCTGGTCCACCACGCGTTGAACCGGAAACACCGTCTGCAACTCTCTAACCGCTTGGATGAGGGGGTCCCCCAATCCCTCCTCCTCCGCCAGCAGCGTCGGAGCGAGATTGAGAGTCTGAAGTGCCCCTGTGATGAGCGGCAGGAGCACTTCTTTGCGAAATACCTGTATGATCCTTGCCTGATCCTCAGGCTCCTGTATTTCGCCTTCTTTCAGCTCCTCCAGACCCAACTCAAGGCCAAGTTCCGCCTCCTCCGCCTCCTGCCATTCCATCTCAGAGAGATCGGCGACGGAATAGCGAGGCCTCTTAGCCGGTTTGGCAGTGGCGCCACTCGCTATGTCCAACCTGGGTGAGGACAACGCCATTGCCCCCTGTAGAGCCTCCGGCAACTTTCCTAGACGCCCCAAGCGAAAGGCCCGATGCATGATCAGGACAAAGTCTGCAGAGAAATCCCCCAGAGACTGCTCGACCCCCAAAGTCGTCGGTGTCCCTGAGGGTCCCGCTGGGGAATCTGAAGGTGGCTCCGATGGGATGACACCCCACGGAATCTCCCTCCCCCCCCTGCTGGGAGAGCCTGGGAATCCTGGACTATCTTACCTTCCATCTGCTGTTCTACATTAGCAGAGGCGGATGTGCAGGCATGGCACACTCCGGAGTCTGAAACAGTGCCTCTGTGCGACCCACATACCACGCACTGCGGGCGCGCTGACATGGAATAGGGCCTTGCAACAAACTAGCAATACCCAGGCACCCAACGGTACCAAAGACAACTTTAACTAAATGTTCTGTTATTTATGCTTTCTTTTTTTTTTTTCTTTTTACAGACCAAACACCTTTAGGAACCTAAAACCCAAAACCGGGAGGGTCCGCCCACTCCCTCGGTCCTGCGCAGCTGACACAAACGAAAATAAATGAAAGTAAAGTAAAATAAAGTAAAACGCCTGATTTGAGCCCTGGCCTAGACCGAGAACTCCGGCACGACACCGCCAATGCTGACACGGTAAAGCCACGCAGCTCTGGAAGCACGGGAAGCTCCCAAAATGGCTGCGGCGGCTAACCGCTCGGCGCCAAAACCAGGGCAGCCCTGCTAACGAGGCTCCATCAACTTTCCCCGACAGCAAGCGCCAGCAGCAAAACGGCGCTTACCTCAACTGATGAGCCCTGCAAGCCGCGACGTCGCTCAACGCTGAGAAGAGCGACTGTCGCGGCGAGGGCTGAACTGCTGACCGGCAGCACTGCGACCCCGCCGAGGTGAATAGCCCGCTGTCTAGCTCGCACCGGCTAGGACACCCGAGGCTGTGCGGGTGAGTGTTTCCAACAGTGCTCTCCCACGTGCAATCAAGGGAGAGAGATCTGCAAGCTGCTTGTCAGGGCAAAGCAAGGAAGACAGAGGGAAAGTCAGGCAAGCGATCCGACTCTGTCTCTGCTTTTTTTTTTTTTTTAAGGGCCCAGCTCCCCTAAAAAGGAAAGCCACCAAAAAAAAATTTAAAGGGACCAAATTAAACAATCCTAAAAACCACCTAAGCCCTAACTATAGTGCTCCTTATGTGATCCTCCAGTGAGCCCATACTAGGCTCACTACGTCCTCCTGCTGCGTGGAGACTGGACACATTGGGGGCTGATGGGAAGACCAGCAGAAGGTATCCAGTGCTATCAACAATTTGATTGGTCCGGTCTCCATGCTGCAGGAGGAGGTACACAACCCAGTGGTGGAGGACTGAACTGGAAGACCGCTAAGGAAGAGGCTGTTTTACTAAAGAGTGGGAAGCAGGTGCCCAAGGGAGTTTATTTTCTGTATTCCTGAATCTTCTAGCAGTGGGCAGGGTCAGCAAGATGGCCTTGGCTTAGCACAATATCTCCAAACTACGACTTTGGGCTGCACAGCTCTGCTGTGGTCACCACCTCTCTAGTTACAGAGGTGAAATTACCAGCACTACACCTGCAGTTCAAACGAAGTACACAACCACAGTACAGATTTATCCTGACCTGAACACAATTTGAAAGCAGGCAAACACCAGTATTCTGCCCTTGTGGTGCACACCTTTTCCAGACTTTATAACCAGAAAACCTCTGATGTCTGCACATGCCATAGCAGAACGCCCAGAAAGAAGAGATTCAGGACAAGTCTGCATGTTTGTAGAAAATAAAGGAACAAAGGGAAAAAATAATCTCTATAGTAGCTAATTACCTAAAAGGCAAAGTAATTAGTCTTATTACGTGGTTAATCTATAAAGTGATAAGTAACAAGTAATTCATTCTTTACAACTCTAGTTAACAATGCAGGCAAGAATAGGACTGGAAAGCGGTGTGGAGAGTAATACTATCACAGATAAAACCAAATAACTTTAGACTTTTGGGCTTTAAAAGATATTGGGGTATGAGAAATGATTATGAAGATTATCATATATTATATTTTTATCTCTATTTTTAGATGACATACATAACTCCTGATGCAAGAAACACTTTTTGTGTTTAAAGTTATTTGGTTTTATCAGTGGTGGCATTACTCAACATTGCATTTTTTTTTATTTGTTGTAATATCTTGCAGGTCTGCAGTATTTTTAAAATACAATTTGTTCAGGCTCTCTGGTGAGTTTTGGCTTTCTTTACAAAATAGTTTTTGTTGTGTTCAAATGAGAATTCTACATTTTATTCATCTTGCTTTCCGGTTTCAACATTAAAAAAAAAAGCTACCACAGATGAAAATATTATAGTATATACATAACATTAAAGTTTGCTGACTTGTATGAGATGTGCTGTGCTGGGTCAAATCAGTGGTCCATCCAGCCCAGCATCCTGTCTCAGACAGTGGCTAGTTAGGACACTTATCGGATCCTGGTTCCCAATCATGGCCTTGCTGATTTTAACTGAAAACATCTACATTTGTTTTTTCTTTGTGTCTGGACTACATGATAAGCTCCATGTACAAGGCACTTCTTCTTATAATTATCTGCATGGTGCCATGTATGGCTGGTAACGCTAAAAAGATTATTGCTACTGATGGCACATACTGATGGACAGATTAATTCCCTGTTAACAGTGCTAGCCCTAGAGTTGGTCCACAGTGTTGGTGCCCTAGGCGAACCTTAAGCTTTCCACTCCTTCTGGCTGTCAAAATCTATTATTTAGCTTTGAATGCTCTACTTTTGCTGCCCTTCTGAAGTTATTGCCCGAGGCGACCACCTTGTTTGCCTAGTGGTTGCGCCAGTCCTGTCATTTGCTCACTATAAGAAGTGAGAGGTAGTGAACCACAAGGCAACCTTGGTAATATTGTCAATAGATCTCTCCCCCGGAATTTATCTAAATACTCTTTTTCAAGCCAGCTATACTATAGACCAGTGGTTCTCAACTGGTGTATCACAACACACTAGTGTGTCGCAAGCAGAGCTGGCACATGTGCTATCAAGAGACGTAGCCAACATTCTGGAAAGGTGTCGTGGAGCCGGGAGGCACAGGAAATGCATCTGCACCAGTCCCGGTAATTCATGTCCAATGCAAATTCAGTCTGCTCCCTCTCCATGCCGCAGCATTTGAGGCTCCTAATATGATTCCAGTTCTGGGAGTGCACTCAAGCGCCACTTACTGCTGCGGCTGGGAGAAAGGAGCACAGTCGAATCTATGTCAAACAAGAATCACCGGGGCTGGCGTGTGCCATCTTCTGCCCCTGGAAATGCTGGACTACAAAGGGGAGATGTCTGGCTATATGGGGGGGAGGGGGAAGAGAGAAAGATTATGCCAAACCACAAGGTGAATGGGAGGGGGGGGGAAGAGAGATGATACAGGTTAAAGGGTGAATGGGGGGGGGAAGAGAGATGATACAGGTTAAAGGGTGAATGGGGGGGGGGGGAAAGAGAGATGATACCAGGTTAAAGGGTGAATGGGGGGGGGGGGAAGTGAGATGATACCAGGTTAAAGGGTGGATGAGGGGAGAGAGAGAGGAGATGTGAGGGGTGGTGAAGAAGGGAAGATGGGATACACAGGTGGGGGTGGAGAGGGGAGATGCCGAGCTACATAGGGTGGATGGGTGGGAAACAGAGAATGAAGAAATACTGGACTACATGGGTGGGTGGGAAACAGAAAGAGTGGGTGTGGGGGTGTATGTTTAGGTGGTAGAAAGAAGGAATAGAAAATAAGAGAGAGTGGAGATGTCAGGCAACAAGGGTGGGTGGGGGAGAGAGAGACATAATGGAGAAGCCAGGCTACAAGAGTAGGTGGGGAAGAAAGGGAGAGAGAGAGAGTGAGTGGAGATGCCAGGCGGCAAGTGTAAGTGGGGGGAGGGGGAGGAGAGAGAGCGAGAGAGAGTGGAGATGCCAGACTACAAGGGTGAGTAGAAGAGAGAGAGAGTGGAGATGCCAGGCTACAAGGGTGAGTGGGTGTGAGAGAGAGAGAGTGGAGATGCCAGGCTACAAGGGTGGGTGAGGGGAAGAAAGGGAGAGGGTAGATGCTGGACATGGTGTGGAAACGTATGTGGGGTTGTCAAGGAGATGCAAGTGAGAGAAGATAGAAGGGAATAAGAGACTGGAGATGATATAAAATAGGGAGACGACAGAGATAGGGAGATAGGTATGTGAAAATTAAAAAGGAAGATATTGAGGACTAGAAGGTGAAAAGCAGGATGAAATTTGAGTGGATAGAGAAGCAGGACAGAAAGAAAAGGGAAGGATCAATATGTCAAAAGGAAAGGAATAGATAATAAAACAAAGGAGGTTATAATGTCTCTGTATCGTTCCATGTGGCAACCGCACCTTGAATATTATGTGCAATTCTGGTTGCCATATCTTAAAAAGGATATAGTTGAATTAGAAGAGGTACAGAGAAGAGCCACAGAAATAGTAAAGAGGATGGGAGGATACCCCTATGAAGAGGTTAAAATAGTAATTACACTTACCTGGTAATTGTAGTTCCTTGAGAGACGACAGCTTAGTCCTCGACGTATGGGTAGTGCACCTCCTCCTGCAGCATGAAGACTGGACCAATCAAATTTCAGCTCCACTGGAACCCTTATACCAGGCATCTCTGGAACTCCAGTGACCTACTGACAAAGCAAACTCAAACACGTAGCTAACCTTTAATCGAGCCCAACTGTGCAATTGTTTTTTTTTTGTTTTTTTTTTTTATTGTAGCCAAAGGCCACCCCTAACAGGAACGGAATGTCCCGCCCCTGCCACAGCCAAAGCAGACAGTGAGAATAAAAGGAAAACATTGGAGTGAAAGGAGAAGGAAACGCACTCACCTGGGAATACGGACCTCTGAACCCAAGGCGTGCCGCGCTAAAAGCAAAGAGACAGGGAGAGGCAGGAGGACTAAGCTGTCGTCTCTCAAGGAACTACAATTACCAGGTAAGTGTAATTACTATTTCCTTATCGTTCCTCCAGCTTAGTCCTCGACGTATGGGATGTATCAAAGCAGCCTAACGGGTGGGATTTTCCAGCCGGCACGCAGAACCGCGGAACCAAAACCGGCATCGCTCGCCGCCAAGACATCAAGTCGATAATGTTTACTGAAAGTGTGCAAAGAAGACCACGTGGCCGCCTTACAGATATCCACCGGCGAAACCAAACTGAACTCCGCCCAGGACGCTGCCTGCGCTCTTGTAGAATGAGCGCGCAACCCAACAGGCGGAATTCGACCGTGTAACAGATAAGCTGAACCAATCGCCTCCTTAATCCACCGAGCAATAGAAGCCTTCGCTGCCGCTTCACCTTTGCGAGGACCGCCAAATAGCACAAACAAGTGATCCGATTTACGAAAACCGCTGGTAACCTTTAAATAGCGTCGGAGAACCCTCTTGAGGTCCAACCGACTTAGACCGCGATCAGAAGCATGCCCTTCCGACTCCGGAAATACCGGAAGGGAGACGACCTGGTTCAAGTGGAAAGGAGACGTCACCTTAGGAAGAAAGAAGGCACAGGCCGCAGAACCACTTTTTGAGCCGAGAAAGACAGAAAAGGCTCCCTGCAAGAAAGAGCCTGTAGCTCGGAAATACGGCGTGAGGAACAAATCGCCACTAGAACCCCCGTTTTGAGAGTCTAATACTTTACCGAACTACGAGACAGAGGCTCAATAGGGGCTGCACTGAGTGTCCGCAACACCAAATTAATATACCACGAGGGTACCGAGACTCTACGGGGGCCGGACGCAGCTGAAACAGCCCGCAAGAAACGCACGACGTCAGCATGAGCACCTAACGCCACACCCTGAACCTTTCCCACGGTAACAGGACAGAGCCGCCAATTGCAAGCGTAACGAACTGGCGGCCAAACCCTTAGCAAACCGTCCTGCAAAAAATCCAGTATCATCGAAATAGAGGCTTAGCCGCTCGGATCTGATGTCGAGAACACCAGTCCTCAAAAACACGCCAAACCCGTACATAGGCCAGCGAAGTAGAGCTCTTGCGCGCTTGTAAACAGGGTCGCCACGACCGCCCGTGAATAACCCCGTTTTCTTAGCCGAGCCCTTTCAATAGCCAGGCCGTAAGAGAGAATCTCCCCACTTGAGGCATGCGAAGGGGACCCTGACACAACATATGGAACCACGGGAAGCCTCCACGGAGAAACCGTCCACCAACCGCATCAGATCGGCATACCAAGGCCGACGAGGCCAATCCGGCGCTATCAACAAGCACCCACCTCGGTGAGGCCTCGATCCGCTGGATCACGCGCCCCAGCAGAGGCCACGGGAGGGAACACGTAGAGCAGGACCCGCGGAGGGCCAAATCTGCAAAAGAGCATCCAGACCTTCGGACATTGGCTCTCTCCGACGACTGTAGAATCGAGCTGCCTTCGCTGAGCGGAACGTGGCCATCAAGTCCATGACCGGTTGGCCCACCGCTGCACGCAGCTGCGCGAACACACGCGGATGAAGTTCCCATTAGCCGGGATACTCCTGAACTCTTCTTATAAATTCTGACGTAACGTTGTCTTTTCCGGCAATGTGTGCAGACGATATGGCCAGCAGTCGGGGGCTCCACCCACTCGAACAACGTCCGAGGTCTCCGCTTCCAGGCCGACGCTTCCGGTAACCCGCCCTGCCGTTTGATGTTAGGCCACCGTCGCCGCATTGTCGGAGAGAACTCGAACCGCCCGAGCCGCTATCTGGGTCTCGAAGTGCTGCAAGGCGGCTAATCGAACGGCTCGAAGTTCCAAGCGATTGATCGACCAAGCTCTCTCCTCCGGGGGGACCAGAGACCTGAGCGAAACTGACCCTCGAAGTGTGTGCCCCAGCCCGACAGGCAGGCATCCGTCAAGAGCGGAACATAGTTCGGGCTGCTCCAACGGCATCCCCATCCGCAGCGATGATGGGCTCAGCCACCAACGCAGGTCTCTCCGAACGCCCAACGGGCAAGGTAGACGTTTGCCCAGGGAATCGGACTGGTTGGACCAGCGACGGAGTAAGGCCCGCTGGAGCGAACGCATGTGAAAGCGTGCCCAAGGTACCACCTCCAGGGAAGCTGCTATCGTCCCGAGCAACTGCAGGTATTGCCAGGCCGACGGAGCCGGAGTCTTTCGGAACCGCCGTACCAGGGGGATTGAAGAGCTAATATCCTGCGTTCGGAAGAGATAACCAATCCCACGCCCGTTTCGAACGTTCTTACTCCCAAATATTCGAGAAGCTGCGTTGGCACCAAATGACTCTTGTGTGGGTGATCACCCAGCCGAGAGACTGCAAGAGCGCCACGACCTTTGCTGTCGCCGCCAAGCTTTCTGCGCGAGACTTCCCGCGAATTAACCAATCGTCCAGGTAGGGGATGGACGAGCACTCCCTCTTTGCGCAAGGCGCCGCCACCCCCACCATGACCTTGGTGAAAACTCGCGGCGCGGGTAGCAAGACCGAAGGGCAACGCCTGAAACTGGGAAATGGTCCCCATGGCAGCGCACAAGCGGAGATATTTTGCTGGTCCTCTCGAATCGGATATGGAGATAAGCTTCCGTGAGGTCGAGAGACGTGAGAAACTCGCCCTGGCGGACCGCGACTATCACGGACCGCAGAGTTTCCATCCGAAAGTGGGGAACCGTAGACGATTCACTCCTTTGAGATCCAAAATGGGCGAAGATCGCCACCCTTCTTTGGCACCACACGAAATAAATGAGTACCTTCCCTGACCATATATTCCGCTGGCGGTACGGGAATGACCGCCCCCAACCGGAGAAGACGATCGAAGCGTTTGCCGGATCTGAAGGGTTTTTTGGACTCCCCGGCAGGGGGGACGCTACAAAGGAATCGAGCACGGGACGGGCCAAATCGAGAACGTACCCGTCTCGTATGATGTCCAAAACCCACTGATCGGAGTAATATGGGTCCAAGCGGAGAGAAAACGTCGAAGACGCCCTCCGATCACAGGCAGCTCCACCTGGACCCGCTGCCCTTCATTGGGGCTTGCGGGCGGATGGGAGAACTAGACGCCGAGAATCCTCTGCTGGCGCCACGGAAGCCGCGAAAGAACCGAAGCTCGGGAGCTATATCTGCCACGCTGGAAACCCCCCATAACGTGGTGAGCGGAACCTGCGAAAGTCCCGAAACTGCCCCGAGATACCGGAAAGCGACCTACCCCGCTTGGGTCTATCCTCCGGCAGGCGAGCGCTTTGGAGGGTCTCCCAAGTCCTTAACCAACTTATCCAAGTCCTCACCAAAGAACAGTCTCCCTTTAAAGGGCAATTTGCCCAACCGCGATTTGGAAGACCCATCGGCTGCCCAATTTTTTAACCAAAGGGCTCTGCGGGACGCCACCACGGATGCCATGCTATTGGAGAGAGCTCTGATGAGATCATACTGGACATCCGCTAAGTACGCCGCCCCGATTCCAAGCGGTGGATCTCAGTCAGCATGTCGGTCTCTAAGGAAGGAGATTGTTGCAGTCGCTGAACCCAGCGCAAACATGCACGGGCCACCCAAGTCCCGCAAACGGAAGCTTGTAACGCAATCGCGTCCGCCTCAAAGGATTGCTTCAACAGCCCGTCCATTTTCCGGTCCCTGCGGCTCACGTAAGGCCGCACTCCCTTCACCGAATGGTTGGTCTTCTTAGTCACCGCCGACACGGCCGCGTTCGACCTTGGGAGAGCGGGAAACGCTCTAGATCGGCTTCCGAAAGAGGATAAAGCCGGCGCATGACCTTAACCCCTTTGAGACCCGATTCAGGAATGTCCCACTCGGCCTGAATCATCTGGTCAATAACTTTGTGAATCGGGAACACCACGTTAGTCTGACGCACTGCTTGCAATAATGGGATCTGCCCGTCCGCCTCCTCCACTGGAGCAGTAGGGGCCAAACCCAAAGTTTTAAGCGCCTCCAAGACTAGAGCAGGAAGCTCTTTCCCGTCGGAACACGCGAATAATCTTAGCCTGATCCTCCGGTTCAGGAAGCTCGCCCTCTTTCCAAGCCATCTGCATCCATCTCCTGGTCTAACTCTGGGTCATCCCCTTCAGGCCACTCAGCTTGCCGAAGGAAAAGGTTCGTGCAGCCGCGTCCGCTTAGGGGCCCTTCCGGCGGGCAACGGAGGCTCTCCCGAAGCGGGGTTGGGCAGACAACCCCCTGCGCTGGAAGTGGCGAAGCTCCCATAACCTGGCGCTTACGGCAGAACGCCTGGTGCAGAAGCAAAACAAAATCTGGAGAAAAATCCTCTAAGGGCAGGCCTCTGCCGAGGTCTGACTGTCCCGCAGATGCCAAGCAACTGGTAGAAAGAAGACCCGAGGGTCCTTCCAGCGGCGAGTCCAAGTCCCCTGCTGCGGCCTCGGCCTGCACCGGCGCAGCCACAGAACTTTCTAGGCGCTGCTCCATACTGCGAGAGAGAGAGGCACAGCGTGGGGCACACGCCGGGTCTCCGCGGTCAGCGCCCCGCCGAGAACACACAAATGAGACAAAGAGACCCCCTGGCATGAGAGCCCCTTGCGCTGTTGAAAGCTAGCAGGCACAGTGCAACGCTGAAAAGGGAAGAACTGGCTCACTGGCCCAGAAGAACCATGCGGGAACTGGGCATGAGCTGACAACCGAAAGCCTCTGAAGGGAGGAGGGAGGCAAGTATCTCCCTGCGCCCAGCAAACAGCAGCAGCGGCTTTCGAGAGTTGGGGCCCCCTTTGAGGTTTAAAAAAATATATATTTGTTTATTTTTTTTTTTTTTTTTTGTGTAACACACAAACCAGATTAATCAACCGTGGAGACCACCCTCGTCATGCAAAGGAAGAGGAGAGAGGAGACCCTTATCCCCCCCCCCCTTCCAGCCTCGGGACCGCTGCAGCCCGAGAAAAGGGCCGAAAAATAAAATAAAACGAAGCAATTAAAGGAAATAAAAGAAATTAACTTAAATACTGAAAAGAAATGAAGGAAATAAATGAATTTACCGCGGGACACCCTGAAGAAAAAAACCGCGAGTGAAAGAAAAAATGGCCGCGGCAGCCAGGCAACTTTGGCGCGCTTTTTTCCCCCCGCCGAGAAAAAGGCTTGAGAGAAAGCAAACACCGCTGCCGCCTACAACTAGTAGCCCCTGAATACCGCGACCCTGGGAGCCCCCCCAAACAAATCGCACCAGCACTGAGGGATCCCAGCACGGTCGGAGAGAGCACAGAACTTGGCTCAGCAGCCGCTCTGCACTCCCACCGCCGTCGGCACTTACGGCAGTAATAAATCAGACCCCAGCAACCCTCCGGAGAGGAGTTTGCTGTTCAGGCCGCCGCAGGAGCTCTGCTCCGAAGGGCCCTGGAGCAGAGATCCTATACCTCAAGGTAGACAGGCTATAAAAACAAAAGCGGCAAAGGCTGGACAGGAGAGGGACCTTCCTCAGGACCCCCCCCCCCCCCCCCACCATGGAGTGCTCTGAGAATAAAACCCACAAATTTAAAGGAACCAGAAACCCTTAAATTACTTAAACAAAAAGAAGCCCATAGGTACAAAAAATAAATACTCCAAAAGGTTAGCTAGGGAAGCAAATACAACTAACTAAACAACTAGTGCGCCCAGCTATGCTCACTAACGTCCTCCTGCAGCATGAAGACTGGACACCCTGGAGTTCCAGAGATGCCTGGTATAAGGGTTCCAGTGGAGCTGAAATTTGATTGGTCCAGTCTTCATGCTGCAGGAGGAGGTGCACTACCCATACGTCGAGGACTAAGCTGGAGGAACGATAAGGAAAAGGTTAGGGCTCTTCAACTTGAAAAAGAGAGGGCTGAGGGGAGATATGATAGAGGTCTATAAATTAATGAATGGGTAAAAGTAGATCAGTTGTTTACTCCATCAAAATGTAGAAAGACTAGGGGACAAGCAATGAAGCTACAATGTAACCCATTTAAGAGTAAATAACAGAAAATATTTTTTCATTCAACACATAATCAAACTCTGGAATTTGTTACCAGAGGATGTAGTAAAAGTTGTTAGTAGCTGGGTTTAAAAAAGGTTTGGACACATTTCTGGAGGAAAGGTCTATAAACCATTATTAAAGAGGACCCAGGAAATCCACTGCTTGTCCCAATACAAGCATTGTGGAACCTGTGTACCTTTTTGGGAACCTGCCAGGTACTTGTGACCTGGATTGGCCATTGTTGGAAACAGGATACTGGGCTTGATGGACCTTGGTCTGACCCTGTATGGTATATCTTATGCTTTTATATCAGAGAAAGATGGAGGAAGGTAATGGAGGAAGATAGGAGGAGAGAGGAGACAGGAGAAATGGAAAGAAAAAAATGGAACAAGTTGGCAGAAGACAGATGAAGAAAACAGAAAAGAGAAACTGGGACCACAAAGGTAGAAAAAAGTATTTTATTTTGAATTTATTAACTGGAATATGTTAGTTTGGAGAGATGTTAATTGTGGATGTTTTTGTATTTTGTTCAGTACAAGAGGAAATGCATTTATATTTTTAGTTTTCCAGTATTGCAGTACCCGCTGAGTTTGATTTCTTGGAATTCCCAGTTCAATTTTTGTCTTCATATTTCTGTTTCTAATTTGTGGTCCCCTGTTCTATATTTGGTGAGAGTCTGCTGGAGTTTTGCATGTGCCCAAGGTGTGGTGGCTTTGGTGTGCAGTTTTCTGTAGTTGTCCCTCTTCTGTTTTATCAACAGTAGATATATTATTGTTCTGTGTGAAATATTTGTAGAGCTGCCTATTTGGTAGGCTTGAATCATAGGAATTAGAGCTGCTATGGTATGGCACATTTGCTAGATATATAAATTTTGGGGTGGGGGTTCAGGTTTTGTGTACTTTCACAATTTGCCTAGTAGTGGGAAGAAATGTTGCTGTTCCTCAAATGATGTTTGCATCAAAATATTTTTTGTATGGTTACTTCTATGGGGACTTGTCCTAGTTCTGATCTGCTGCTGTTGTAGGGTTTTTGCGGACAGACCATGTTTACATTTAGCCACTGTACGGTGTCAGACCAAAGGTCCATGAGGGTCACATGTGCGGTGTATCACATATGTGAGCATCGTCCGTCATGTGTGTCCCAACGGAAAAAAGGTTGAGAACCACTGCTATAGACTATAAAATCCCACTTTTTAATTGTGCTGTTTGCTGAAAAAAACACTACTTTGTTAAATTTATTATAAAGCTGAAACCAGATAGTTTTATAAAGTGGGATATCTACTAAAATGTGTTAGCTGTTAATGTGCTAATAGCACAGGAAAGCATAGTTTCTCACCTGTAACAGGTGATCTCCAGGAACAGCATGAATTTAGTCTTCACATATGGGTATCGTCAGTACTGACGGAGCCCGCGTGGGAACGCTCCCCGGCGTCCAATAGGAAAGCTTTTGGGAGCATCCCACAGCGCATGCGTGCTGCCTTCCTGCCTCTGTACCTCTCTCACTTCAGTTGAGTTTATAGCTGAGGCCAAAGGAGAGAAGTAGAGAAAGAGAGAGATAGAGACAACTCCTAGGGGAGGTGGGTGGGTTTTGAAGACTAAGGGGCTTGTTTACAAAGCCGCGGTAGCGGTTTCTGATCGTTATCGGAGCCGCGGCCCCATTGATTTCAACGGAGCCGTGGCCCCATTTATTTCAATGGGACCGCGGCTCCGATAACAATCGGAAACCGCTACCGCGGCTTTGTAAACAAGCCCCTAAATTCCTGCTGTTCCCGGAGATCACCTGTTACAGGTGAGTAACTACGCTATCTCCAGGAACAAGCAGGAATGTAGTCTTCACATATGGGGACTTCCCAGCTGAAAGATGCCAAGGGGTGACCCCAGCTAGCTGCAAACCCAGGTGAGATGGGTCATGCTTCCTCCCATGGACCTTAGGCATCCAAACTGTGGATGGTGGGTAGGAGTTGTATTAAGTATGGAAGAGATGTTGTAGAACAGCCTGGCCAAACGAGGCATCCTGACGGGAGTCCTTGTCTAAGCAATAGTGGGCTGTGAAGGTATGTACCGAAGTCCAAGTGGCTGCTTTGCAGATGTCATCAATAGAGACAGAACGAAGGCTAGCCGTTGAGGTTGCCAGTGCTCTCACATTGTGAGCTGTGACATGGCCTTCAAGAGAAAGTCCCTTACTCTGATATGTATAGGATATACAATCTGCAATCCAATTTGACAGAGTTCTTTTAGAAACTGGAAGTCCCAAATGACGAGTCAAAAGCCACAAAAAGCTGAGAAGATTTTCTATGTGGTTTAGTTCTTTGGAGATAAAAAGCCAAGGCTCTTTTACAATCCAATGTGTGAAGATTTCTTTCCACACTGGAGGCATGAGGCCTAGGGAAGAATATAGGAAGATAAAACGACTGGTTTAAATGAAAAGGCGATACCACCTTTGGCAGAAAGTGAGAATGAGTCCTGAGGACTACTTTATCATGGTGAAACCTTGTATAAGGAGGGTCAGCTACTAACGCCTGTAGTTCACTAATGCGTCTTGCAGAAGTGATAGCAATTAGGAAAATAACTTTAAATGAAAGAAACTTTAGATCTGAAGTGGCTAAAGGTTCAAAGGGTGGTTTCATAAGCTGACCAAGAACAAGATTTAGATCCCATGCCACCAGTGGTGGTTTGATGGGAGATTTTGTTAAAAGTAGGCCTCTCATAAATCTTGATATAAGTAGATGAGAGGAAATAGGTTGTCCATCGAAAGGTTTATGAAAAGCATCAATAGCACTAACATGGACTCTAACTGAATTGGCCTTCAGACCAGAAGTTGATAATTGTAGAAGATACTCTAGCAGCAACTCTACAGGTAGTAAAAGGGGGTTAAGTCCCTTTTGTGAACACCAGATAGAGAACCTTTTCCACTTGAAAGCATAGGAACGTCTTGTGGAAGGTTTTCTGGAAGCCAGGAGGATATCCTTTACTTGTTGAGAAAGGTTAACATCTTGGAATTCTAGGCTTTCAGTAACCAGGCCCTGAGATGTAGGGACTGGGGATTGGGATGCAGTAAAGATCCATCTTCCTGTGACAGGAGATCCAGAGCATTCCCCAACTCCAGAGGAGTGGTTTGAGAGAGACTCAGAAGAGAAGGATACCATGTCTGCCATGGCCAACATGGGGCTATGAGTATCATATGACCTCTTTCTCTCTGAAGTTTGAATAAAGTCTTGGGAATGAGGGGAATGGGTGGGAAGGCATAGAGGAAGTCCTGTCCCCAGTGGAGTAGGAAAGCATCTCTTGCCTGACAGTTTTGAGCCGGAATTCTGGAACAGAATGCCAACCTCAACAACTCCATCAAGGTCCAAACACTGGCAAACCACTACGCGACCAAACTTACGGCCCCTAGTCCTCCACCCCCCCCACCAACACCACAAATCAGAAGTGAGAATAACACGATGCAAAACCAGTTATGGGAGCACTTCCACAAAATAGGAACCCAGCAAATCACAACCATTGTCACAAGCCTAAAAAGCACCACCTCCCCACTAGACCCCTGTCCTGCATCCTGGATCAAGGCAGTGAAACAAGACATAGCACCTCACATAGCACACATAGTTAACCTATCCCTACAACAAGGAATCATGCCCTCAGAATTAAAGAAATCAGTCATTAGACCGATCCTAAAAAACACTACACTCAACGGAGAAGACCCAGCGTCCTACCGTCCCATATCAAGTATCTCATTCCTGGCAAAGATCATAGAAAAAACGGTCCTTCTACAGCTCCAAGACCATCTGACTGACAATGCTCCTCTTGATGACCAGCAATATGGCTTCAGGCAACATCATGGAGTTGAAACCCTGTTACTAGTCCTACTTAACAACCTCCTAAAGGGCCTTGAAAACAAAAAGAAAATGTACATTCTTGTATTCATTGACATCTCCGCTGCTTTTGATACAGTCAATCATGGGACCCTCATAAATAGGATAAAATCAATAGGAATAACAGGAACACCACTAAAATGGTTCTCATCCTACATCTCAAATCGAACACAACAGGTTCAATTCAACGGAGAAAAAGCAGAATCTTTCTCCCAAACGCAGGGAATCCCCCAAGGCTCTGCTCTCTCAGCACTTCTGTTTAACATATATATGCAGCCACTATGCAAAATTTTCTCACAACACGAAATTAATTACCACATCTATGCCGATGATATCATGCTATACTCACAACTAGACACTAAAAACCCAGACTACAACCCACTAGAGACATGTATCAGAGAGATGCAAGACTGGTTGCAACAAAGTAGTATGTCAATTAATCACAAAAAAACCGAAGTAATGTATATCTCCAAAGAACCGAATTTTGACCCACCCACATCAATAACACTATGTAACAACACTTACCAAACAAAAAAAGAAATAAAGTATCTAGGAGTCACATTTGACTGTGACCTAAAGATGGAAAAACACCTCTGAAAGACCAACAGAGCAGTTTTCCACAAGCTTAGAGTGTTCCAACCCATTCGGAATATTATTGATCCCCAAGACTTCAGAACAGTGGCCCAAGCACTCATCATGCCACATTTTGACTACTGCAACGCCATCCTACAAGGTTTACCTAAAAAAAACCCTAAACATATTACAAATGGCACAAAATGTAGCTGCCAGGGTCATAATGAAGAAAAATCTAAGTGACCACATCACACCAGTGCTAATTCAATTACACTGGCTACCCATAACAGCTCGAACAAAATACAAAATACTAACAACCACCTTCAAACTCATCCACAAATTAGCACCTTCCTTCCTCAATAACCTAGTAAGATCGCAACCTCCTACCCGAAACAGAAGAACCCACAATTCCAACATCCTTCACACTCCAACAGATATAAGATCTGCCAAAGCTAACACCAGCCACAGGGCTTTCTCATATGTGGCACCAACACTGTGGAACCAACTCCCACCAGAACTACGAGCTAGCAATGACCTTCTAGACTTCAGAAAGAAACTCAAAACGCACATTTTCCAATCTCATTTCAACCTGAACTAAATCCACAGATGGAGCAGCCCCTGACCACTGTGGCCAAAAAGCTTATCCTGTATATATGTATTTATGTATATATGTAAATGAACTCCCCCATAGCTAAGAAGTGTTAACTCTGTATGATGTGCTTTTCTGACAATCTGTATGTAAACAAAATTTGTACCTGCCTTGATTCGGCAGTTTCACAATAGTAATCCTACCCGCTTCTGATCGCTGGAAGGAGCGGGCTACAAATGCTTGCTAAATAAATAAATAAATAAATAAAGTTTGGCATTCTGTGGACTTGCAAAGAGGTCTATATCTGGTGTTCCCCAGATTCGAAACACTCGAGCAAGCTGGTGTGAGTGGAGGGACCGCTCGTGTGGCAGCAGTATTCGACTGAGTTTGTCTGCCCACAAGTTTTGAATGCCCAGAAGGTATACTGCAAGCAGGTGAATTTGTAACTCTCTGGCGAAGGCCCATAGTCGCAAAGCTTCATTGCATAGTGACAGAGAGCCTGTTCTGCCTTGCAATGTTCCCTCTAATTTTCTGTAGGATGTGTGCGCATAAAATATCAGCTGTGCAGCTTTTGAAGGAAGGTTAAATTTTTGTGCGCCACATGATGACACTCGGAGCTATATACTTTAAAATTTGACTACACGTCAGAATACAGTATGTACACCACATTGATTTTAATCAAATTAAATGAAAATAGACGATTACTAAATGAAGCAGGAAATTTCTAGTAATTACAATCATAACTTTTAAATTTTAAGACATCTGTGTTTTCTATCAGAATCAGAGCCGTAATTTTTGTGCGCTCTGTTGTAAAGTATGTGCGCTCGCTCGGCGAAGTGTGTGCGCGCGCATACGCGCACAGCTTAGAGGGAACAGTGCTGCCTTGCTTGTTCATATAGAACATAGCTACCTGATTGTCGGTATGGACCAGAACTGTTTTGTTGCTGAGATGGCCCTGAAAGACTTGAATAGCACTGAAAATGGCTCTCAGCTCTAGGAGGTTTATGTGAAGGGAAACCTTCTGTGAGGTCCAAAGACCCTGAGTGGAGAGATCGTGCAAGTGGGCCCCCCAACCCATCTTGGACGCATCTGTCGTTAGAGTGGTTTGGCATAGAGGTTGCTGGAAAGGAAAGCCTAGGAGGAGGTTTTCCAGGGATTGCCACCATTGCAGGGATGAAATCAGACATGTGGTAGTTCTGATTTTGTCTGTTAGTCGACTCTACATCCCCACCAAATATGCCAAAAGGATCCCACCTCCCCACACTCCCGCCAACAACCCGTAGCCACCCCCGGAAATATCCTGTGCAACCGCTCTGGCGTATAATACCACCGGAATAAAATCTTATACCAATTTTCCCGTATGCTACTCGCCCAAGGCAATCCCCTTACCCTATCCCAAATCTTTTTCCATTCCACCTGTGTCAGCGGTCCCCCCAAATCCCGCTCCCACTCCGCCATATAATGAAACCTTACCCCTACACCCTCCCTCACTGCCTTATACAACCTGGATACCATCCCCTTCGACCCAAATTTCCCATACCAAAGGGCCTCTATCTCCGACACCTCCCCCATTCTCCCCCCCCAGCCCCCCACCCCTCTGCAAAAAAGATCTCACCTGGAGATAGGCAAACCTATCCTGCTCTTCAAGCCCATACTCTTCTCTAACCTCCCCGAAAGGCCGCATCTCCCCCTCATCCAGTAATTGGTAGAAACACTCTAACCCCTTCCCCGTCCATATAGCAAACCTTCCCCCTTCCCACCCCGGGGTAAATGGTTTCCACCCCCTCCATGGCATCATTACTGAGAACTGACCCCTCCTCCCACTATCCCCTCGGCCCCGAACTGCATCCCACACCCCTGCTACCTGCTGCATTGCCGGCGACCCCTTTTCCAATGCCTTACGGTTCTTCCCCACCGCCCACAGCCAAGCATCTAATCTACCCCCCTTTACCAGCATACGCTCTAATTGCACCCATGGCTTCGGGTCCCCTCTCCTCCTCCAGTCCACTACATGCCGTATTTGCGCCGCTTGATAGTAATCCTTAATATTAGGCACCCCTAACCCCCCCTCCAGCTTCGAAGCATACAACACTTCCCTCGCAAGCCGCGGTGGCCTCCTATTCCAAATGTACTGAAATACCTTCCTTTGCACTCTCCGCAGCACCTCCTCCGGTACTCGCACCGGTAAAGCTTGGAATAAATACAACAACCGCGGTAAAACATTCATTTTGACCCCTGCCATTCGGCCTAACCACGATACCTCTTGATTCATCCACCCCTCCAGATCCCGCTCCAACTCCCGCACCACCCCCGGATAATTATAGCGATACATATCCCCATCCCATCTGAACCCCCAAATAGTGCAGTGTATGATTAACCCACCTCAACGGGTGCATACCCCGCAGCAGCCCCTCCAACCTCGGCGACACTCTGACCCGCAGCACCTCAGTCTTGTCGACATTCATTTTAAATCCCGAGACTTCCCCAAAATTCTTCAACACCTCCATTACCTCCGGTAGAGATCCCTCCGGCTGGCCAAGATACAGCAAAATATTGTCCGCATAAAGAGAAATTTTATGATTAACTCCCCCTCTCTCCAATCCTCTAATACTCTCATTTGTACGGCTCACCTCCGCTAAAGGCTCCACACTCATTGCAAATAGCAACGGTGATAAAGGGCACTCCTGCCTCGTCCCCCTCCCCAGACTAAAATCCCTCGAACAACAACCATTGACTTTCACCCTTGCCCTTGGTCCGTTATATAACCCCCGAATCCATTTCTCCAAATTCTCCCCACCCCCATTTTCCTCATCACGCCCATCAAAAAAGCCCAGTTTACCCTATCAAACGCCTTCTCGGCGTCAACTGACATTAAAAGAAACTCTTCTGGCCCCCGCCACGCTTCCCATATCACCCCCACTGCCCTCTTTATATTATCCACTGCCTGTCGACCCGGAATAAACCCCGTCTGATCATCCTTTATCACCTTTGGCAACCAAGGCCCCAGTCTACCCGCCAGTACCTTAGCCAGAACCTTGACATCAACATTTAATAAAGAAATGGGCCGGTAGGAACCACATTCCAACGGGTCTCGTCCCCCTTTCAGCAACACCGTGATCCCAGTTGTTCAGCATCCCCGCTTGCAGTTCCCCCCCCTCTTCCAACATCCCATTAAACACCCGACACAACACCTCCCCCAACTCCTCCTTGAATACGCGATAAAACACACTCGGCAGCCCGTCTAACCCCGGGGCCTTCCTGCTGGGCATCCCCTGGATGGCCCGCTCCACTTCCTCTTTAACAATCGGGGCTTCCAACTCCTCCTGAGCTTCCTCCGGTAATTTAGGGAGCTCAATCTTCTCTAGGTACCAATCTATGTGCCCCCCTTCCACCCTTCCATCCTCTGCATAGAGTTCCCGGTAAAACTGCTGAAATCTCTCCTGTATCTCCCCTTCCCGAAAATACACCTCCCCCCTTCCCCTTAATTTGATATATCCTAGAAGCCACCATGCGCTTCCGCAATCGCCGTGCCAGCATCTTCCCTGCCTTATTACCAAACTCGTAATACCGCTGTTTTACCCAAGCCAATTCAAACGCCACCCTCTCCACCTGCAGCCCCTGCAACTCCCCCCGTATCCTCTCCTTCACATTTCTATCCCCCTCCCCTCCCAGACCTCCGATATACCTCCTCGGCTTCCTGCAACCTTCTCCCCAATGCCCTCTCCTTTTCATACCACTCCCTTTTCTTTCACGCACCCCATTGTATAAACTTCCCCCTGATTACTGCCTTCAACCCCTCCCACACCATTGCCACCCGAACCTCTCCATTATCATTCACAGATAGATATTCCTTGATCCCCTCTTGAATATCTCTCACCACCTCGGAGCACTTCAACAAACCCTCATTTAACCGCCAAAACCTCAACCCCCCTCGACCCCTCCCATTTAACCTCACCTCTACTGCTCTGTGATCTGACCAAGCAATCGGGATAATCCCCCCTCCCTCACCCCCAACATCCATTCCTGATCCACAAGCACCATGTCGATCCTGCTCCAACTGTTGTGAGGCACTGAGTAGTATGTATATTCCCGCTTCTGGGGATGAAGCACTCTCCATGCATCCACCAGATTCAGACATTTCATCAACCTCTGCAATGCCTTCCTGTTTCTCCCCCTCCCCTCCCCTCCCCTCCCCTCCCCCGCCCCGATGCCCTATCCATCATATGCTCCAAAACTACATTAAAATCCCCTCTCACCACCCTCTTCCCCCCCCCCCTGCTGCTCCAACAACCTTCTCAACTTCTGCCAAAAGCTCACTTGTTCTCCATTCAGCCCACAGACGGACACCAGAACTATCCCCTCCCCACCCCAGTTCCCAACCACCCCCACCACCCGGCCTTCCCCATCCTCACAGCTTCTTTCCACCTGGACCCCACTACCCCCCTTTATCAACACCGCTACCCCCCTTCTTCCCCCCCCCCCGACTACATGAGCAAAATTGCTCTGCATACCGGGCATTCCTCATCAGTCCCACATCTCTACGACGCAAATGCGTCTCTTGTACTAAAACCACATCCCAATCATTCTTCTCCACCTCCCGGTACAATAATCTCCTCTTTGTGGGTGAGTTCAAACCCCGCACATTAATCGTTCCCACTCGCAGCATCAGTCACCTAGCCCCTTATCACTCCCCCCACCCCCATACTGTGTCCTTTCCCCTCCCCCCCTCCCTCCCTCTGCCTCCCCCTGCCCCCTCCCCCCTCCCCCCACCCCCCCTTCCACCTCTCTCCCTCCTTGCCAACCTTCCAGTTGTGACTGTCCTGCACCTCCTCCATTCAGCCCCCTCCCATCTCCCCCAGTGCCTCCCCACTCTCACACCCTCCTTAGTACACCCCCCTCCCTTCCCCCTGTCCACCACCCTCATACCTCCATGCTCACCCCCACCCCCATCTCACCCCCCTTCCCCCATGTTCTTCCAATCCAGAGTCCAGAGGGCCTTCCGCCCCAATTCTCACAGTCAAATTCCATCTGCACAAGTTCACCATCAATCCGTGGGGCTCACTCGCATCCCCGCGCCGCCTTCCTCCACTCTCCTCTGCAGCCGTCGTCCTCTCTCAGCAATCCTCTGCCATCGGGAGCCCTCCTTTCGTTGATCCGCTGCTCCTCCAGCTTGCAAGGCCCTCGTCTTTCCCACGCCCTTGGGTAGCTGCTCACAGCCCAATTCACCCAACAGAGTCCAAGCTTCCTCCGCCCCCTTCACTTTCCGGGACACTCCATTAACAGTCACCAACAGACCGAAGGGGAACAGCCACTGATATCTCAAGTTTCTTCCCTGGAGGTAGGCAGTGACCTCTCTCAACCCCCGTCTTCTATCCAAGGTCCCCTTTGACAGATCGTTGAAGATATCCACCTCAGCTCCTTCCCAGGCAATCCACCCATATTTCCGTGCAATCTGCAAGATTTTCTCCTTCAGGGGGAAGCTGCTCATGCATGCGATAATATCCCTGGGCTGCTTATCTCTCCGCGGGCCGAGACTGCGATGCACCCGCTCCACACCAATCTCCCGCTCTCCGACCTCTGCGCCACCCTCCAGGGCCAGTATATGGGCACACAACCTTCTGACCACCTGTGTGCAGTCTTTAAACGCCTCCGTCTCTCCAATCCCCTTCACTCTCAAATTATTCTGGCGGGCCGGATCCTCAATCTCCTCCAGCTTCTCCATCATCTCCTCTTGTTGCCTCTGCATCTTGCTCTGCTCCACTGCCATCGCCTGCAACTCGCCTGTACACTCCTCCACGTGGTCCTCCAGTACTGCCACACGGTCGCCCAGGCCATTCAGGTCTTGTTGGATACTCGCCCGCGACTCCTTAATTTCTTTCCGCATCTCAGCCAACTCAGCATGCAGATCCTTTTTAAAGTCCCGCAACCATGCCCGTATTGGCATTTCCGCCTCCCTGAGCTCCTCGCTCTCCTCATCTTCCTCCGAGCTCGCCATTCCTCCAGGCCCCTCTGCTTCAGCAGCCGCCTGCACCTCTTTCTCCCCCCTCTGCACATAGGGAGATCAAAAGCCTGCCAACTTCTTGCGTGCCTCTTGGGCCATTTCTCCTTTCTACTTCCAAATTTCACCGGCACCGGGATCAGCACTTTTTCCCCCTTTATTTAGCAGGACACCGACGGAGCTCAGCTAGACTGCAGCCATTCGCTCCATGACGTCACCGGAAGTCGGGTTCTGGACCTTTTAGGGGCAGAACGACTAAGTTCTCTAGGTGGAAGTCAAAGACCCTAAGGGGGCTGTGTCTGTTGAGCCGGTTGAGCTTGTGGCTTTCTCTGCTGTCTGTTCTGTTGTTGTCCCTTTTGGGAAACATGAAGTGGACAGTGAGTTTGATGGGTGTAAGATTGGTAAGACTTCTTTTTCTTACTGAAAAAAGGTTTCTTGAATGTTTTCTTGTTTGCTGGGTTGGCTGTAGCCTTTGACAATCTGTTCAAAGTAGTATTATCAGATTCAAGCTGATTAGCCTTGTCTTGCCAGTCCTTACCAAAGAGATTTTCTCCTGTGCAAGGAATGTTGCCCAGTTTTTCTTGCACCCATTGTTCCAAGTCTGATGCTTGAAGCCAAGCAATATAGTGGAGGAGTGGCCTAGTGGTTAGGGCAAGGTACTTCAAGCTGGAAGGTCAGGGGTTCAAATCCCACTAGAGGACAACAACCTTGGGCCAGAAGGACTGGGGTTTCTAGTCCCACAGGTGCTCCTTGTGGTCTTGGGCAAGCCACTTAACCCTCCATAGCCCATGTTCCCTGTAAAATAGTTATCCCCAAGTTATAATGCCCTGTTCAATGTAATTTCAGTTTGTTCAATGTAAACCGCACTGATGCAGAATAGCACAGTATATAAGAGAATGTAAATAAAATAAATATGACGTGTGCCTATGGATATAGCAGAGGTTCTGCTAAGACAGTCAAAGGTAGCACAGTTCATAAATTTAGAGACATTCTGGGCATGTTTGACGAGAATAAGGTAGTCTGCTCTTTTTTCCTCTGAGACAGATGGACTAATGAGCTTCAAGTCTTTTGTGACTTCTTCCAGGAACATTCCCATATACAGAATGTAGGAACTGATCCTGGCTCCCAGCATGGAGGATTGAAAACATCGACGGCCAAAGGCATCGAGTGTCCTGGATTCACAGCCTGGAGGATTAGAAGAGTGTGTTTTTGCACTCTTGATTCTTCGCATGGTCGATTCCACTACCATTGAGTGGTGTGGTAGCTGAGTTTTTTGAAAACCAGGACAACTTGGCACTCGGTACATAGTGTCTAGGCATTGGGAATGTGAAGATATTGTTAAAGGAGTCTCCCACATTCTCAACATCAGATCATGTAAGATCTTGTGAATGGGAAGCATAGCTGCCTCTTTGGGAGCCATAGGGTATTGTAGAATTCTTAATTCCTCTGCCCTAGGTTTTTTTTCTGGAATCACAGTGATTGCAAGGCCTTTTGCTAAATCACGTATGAAGTCCTAGAAGGACATATCTTCTGGAGGAGACATCCTGCATTGAGGAGAGGGAGTTGAATCTTCTAATAGGTTCACTCTGATACCGGTAGAATCATCAGAGTCATCGGAATCAGAAGACTCAAGCGCCGTGTGCTCCTGTGACGCATGGTATCGGTACCGCTCGAAGTCGGTACCGAAGTGTCTCGGTTCCTGATCCACGATACCGGACATCGGCATGGGGGGAAGCAGTCCTGTCGAAGCAGGTGTTGTCAGTACTGGTACCGATGTCAGTACCGATACCTGTGGAACCATCTGTTGCGGTCTTAGCGGTACCGAGGCTGCTAAGAGGGCCGCTAGACTGCGTTCGATAGCGAGGATTCTGTGATCCATCGCTCCTGTCGATGTCTGGGTGCCGGTACCGGTGGATGCGACCACGACCCCAGAGCATGGCACCAGTAGTTCCACAGAGGTCAAGACCTCTGGAAAATCCTGGAGCCCCGTTAATGCTTTGGAGCTCGAAGACTCCCGCCGGGGCTGTTTTGCCGGTGAAGTGTCCTTGAGGGAAACGCCCGAGGCATCTCGATACTTCGAAGAAGATTTTCCCTTCGAGGACCGGCTAGTTTTACTTTTGGTTACCTGAGATCCATGGGAGGAAGATGAAGCCCTGGGCCGAGTGCCCAAAATGGCGCCTAGCACCAGAAACAGGGAAAGGTCCCTGAAGAAAAATATACGTTTTTTTTTAAAAAGAAAGAAGACGAGGAGAACCGGCAGTACCGGTAGGCGTCTAATGAAGGCAGACGGGACCACAAAAAATAAGAAATAAAGGTAGATTTTCTGCGGTGACAGAGTCCTGTTGGCTCCGCGGAAAATGAAGAACTGAAGTGAGAGAGGTACAGAGATGGGAAGGCAGCACGCATGTGCTGTAGGATGCTCCCAAAAGCTTTCCTACTAGATGCTGGGGAGCGTTCCCACGTGGGCTCCGTCGATACCGACGATACCCATATGTAAAGACTACATTCCTGCTTGTTCCTGGAGATAAGGGCATTGCATTAACAGCTAACGCGGAGCAAATCGCAGATAAACAGCAATTTCCTGTTCTATCTGCAGACTGCATGTTAGTCACTTGAGTGGATGGAGTTTGTGGCAGAATGGTCAACTCTGCAATGAGCATTTACTGTCAGCATCGGCAGTGTGTGGTAACCACTGGTTTTTCAGACATCGTGGGTGCAAATAACCCCACCTCAATGGGTGGCATTAGCTGCATCCACTGTGCTGCCGCATTTTTGCAGTGTTATCTGCAGGGGATGCTGTGAACGCCCCCAGCAGATAACATGCAGCTTTTGCAACTATACTAACACGCTCTGTTAGCTGTAAAAGCCTATCGCTGTTTAGTAAACAGATCCCCTAGTGTCCCCTGCTCTTCTTCATATTTGAAAAAATAACCATTCCCACGTAAACTTGTTCCACCCCACTCCCGATTTTATAAACCCCTTCTTAGCTGTATCTTTTCCAAGCTGAAGAGTCCTAACCTGTTTAACCTCTCTTCATAAGGGAGATGCACTATCCCTTTTATCATTTTTGTTGCCCTTCTCTGAACCTTTTCTAGTTCCCCTATATCTTTTTTGAAATAGGGCAACCAGAACTGTACACCGTACTCAAGATGCAGTCACATTCTGGATCCATAGAAGCAATATATTTTCAGTTTTATTCTCCATTTCTTTCCAAAATAATTCTAAAAAAAAAAAAAAGGTTATTTGCTATTCTGGCTACCGCTGCACACTGATTTGGGAATTTCAATATTTTGTCCATAATCATTTCAAGATTCATTTCATGAATGGTAACTCCTAAGGTGAAGTCCAGTATTGTGCACATATCTTTAGGATTATTTTGCACTTGTCCACTTTAAATTTGATCTACCGTTTAGAAGTCCAGTTCCTGAGTCTTACAAAGTCCTCACAATCTACTTGTGGTTTAGCTACTTTGAATAATTTTGTGCCATCTGAAAATGTGGTTAAGTTCACTCTCTGCTCCCTTTTCGGATCATTAACAAATATGTTTAATATTATTGTCATTCCCAAAACAAATCTCCTGGACCAGTGGCAGAAATGCAAATTATGGGCTTCCAAACTACAATTTTTAATGAGTCCCTAGAGTGGGGGAAGCCCACCTCAAAAGATACATGAGCATCTATAAGGACCCACTCCTTGCTTAGACCCCCCCCCCCTCCTGCACTGCAGGGGCCTCTTATGTAATATTTACACCACTGTCCTGAACACATCACCATTTAACTCTGTCCACTGGGAAAACTGATCATTTAGTCCTATTCTTTGCTTCCTTTAACCAGTTGCTCCCTATTCCAATGCATTTTAATTTCCTTAGGAGTTTCTCATGAAAAAGCGATATACCCAAAGCTGCCAAATTACCTAGTTCCAGGAGTGAGATTTTTTGCCAATTCTGGTTTTAAGTTTGCATTGCAATGCAGTATGACGTTTGCAGTCCCTGATTTTACCCGCTGGAATCACTGCTGCAGGTCCCATAGTACATCTGAATGAGACTGTCAGAAATCCAGGAATGGCTTAAAATCTCACTCCTGGAACCGGGTAACTTGTCAACTCTGTAATACCCGAGCATGGGCATAAGTCAGTGTAAAGAGATTCTAATTATGCCTTTGCTATTTGTTCTTCATGTAAGCTTGCATACCTGTACCTCCATTTACTTAGCTAAATGTAGTTTGAGTCAGGCGCATTATGCCCTTTCCTCTCTGGAAGCTGTGATACAGTGTTGGCCAAGTCAAGTGTTTTCTCCCCACTAGTGAATGTCTTCGTAAACAAGCATGGTATATATTGAGATAAAGTTTTCACGAATGAAACTGTATAAATGAAAATCCATTATTATGCTTGGCAGGACTTTCATTTAATAAATGGAGCATTCATGCTAGCAAAGAAGCCACACATTCCAGAAGGAATTATCGGATGCTAGAAGCTTGCTCGAATGTCACAATTTACGCTTCAATTGCACAAAAGATATTAAAAACAACTTCAAAAATATCTTGACTTCAGCTTCCTTTACTGCATTTTTTTAAGTCTTCTTGGTAGATAGCTCTGTCTTCAGAATAATAGTCCACTAACTAGTTAAGTGCCTTTGCTTTGCGTTTTGGATATCTGAATCTGGTAATTATCTGAAATAAGAGCCCTCCATCATGGAGACTTTGACTTAATTCTAGCTAGGTGCATAACCTCAGTAGCCAGTGGATGCATATGCGTGCACATTAGAAATGGCTCATTTAAACACATGAATATACATCATATATACCATATGTTCTTTGGTCTTACCTGGTGTATGTATCTTTTGGCGCTCCTGATGACCCATAAACTCCCACTGCGTGCTTGTCAGTCAGGGGTGGACCCATATCTGCCATGCCAGATAATCCACTAACATTGCGGACTTTATTTACTGTTGGGTCCACAAAAACAGGGACTCCTGGTTCTTTCTTAAATGACTGACGGACAGGAGAAGACCTTTCAGACTGAATGGCGTGAGGTGACATGTGGGTATTATGAGAATGAATATCTATCATTCTGATATCCGTGACTCTGTGCGGAGAAGGAGGTGGGGTTTTAGAACCCAGTGTTGGAAGATGACTGTCGGTGTATTTTCTTGACTTCTGTCTGTACAGTGATTGTTCCATCATCTCGACCTGCATAGAAGGATTCAAATATGTGCTTGTGGATCTCACTGCGCCACGATGATAGGCTAGAATGTGATCAGGGACGTCAAGAGGATGACCAGTATGTGAGGAAGCCACACTCATCCGTCCCTCATGATACATGTAAGGATCGGCATACAAGCCCTCGTTTCTCAACAACTGAATATTTTTGTTGCTCATATCCTCATCTGGTTTTACATCCCTTCTTTCCAAAATGGCACTGGGACTTGGAGATATGGATCTAGATACAGGCATGCTTGAAAGTTTGTCTCTTGGAATTGTCGCATTGCCCGGTATACCCATGGGTCGAGGTCCTCCGTAAGGAATTCTAGATGGAGAAGCAGGCATAGAATGAGGTACAGGTGTAGGAGGTGGCGAGTTTGGACCTCCATGAGAAGGATGTGTGGCAGATCCTGGACGATGGGTAATTGAAACTGGGCATTCTCTCCCTGTGTAAGAATTTTCTCTTTGCATCTGAAAATTAAACAAAAAAAGGTTCTTTAAGTTTTGTGCATCTTGACAGTTCTCTATTATTAAGTCGGAACGCAACTGGCTCAGTATTCAGCTGCCGAGATTAGTGCGCTTTTTAAACACCAGTGGGGGAGGGGGGATTTAAATAAAATATGCATATTCAGTGCCACTAAGCAGATAGTGACCAGTGCTTAATATAGATTTACTGTGGTTAATGCCGGAGTTATCCAGAAAGTGGTGAGATTCAAGCTATTATACAGACAACTTAGGACAGCCTCTCTCTTGGCCAAATTTACTGGATAGTGGACTGAATATCGCCCCTATCTAAATCATTTCTGGGACTAACCTCACACTGCCCCTGCACTATACATGCCGGGGTGGTCAGTGATACTTTTCAGCAGCACTATCTGGATAGTGCCGCTGAAAACCAGCAGACAGACCCTGCCATCGGCATTCAATCCGTAGAGAGGGTGCTGCCATCCAGTCAAGTGCTTCTGAATACTGGGCAGAATGGGTTAGGGCAGAGCAGAAACCTCAGGTTGATTTTCTATCTGTTTTTCTCCATCCTACTCAGAGCATCTTCCCAAGCTGACTTACACTGCCTTACAAGCTGAAGGTTCAAATAAAGTTTCATCAATATTACAGAAGACAACCATCCTCCCTTTCCAAGGGCTCACGCACACCAGCTCCAAGATATAACTGAGCCTAGATAATCTTAGTGAATAGGAAACACAAGGCCAGGTCTGCTGCACGCCAGCACAGTCAACGCCTAGCCACAAAGACAACAATCTCAGCTGATTTTAATATTAGGTACTATAAAATAATGTCCATTTTATTTCCCACTGCTAATCTACAGAAAGTACCTTTCCAACCGTTTGCTATAAACACTAGTAACATTGTAGAATCTGTGACGTCCAGTTGCACATTTATGCCAGAAAGAGACACCCCCAAAACAATTAAAACATTGCTTGCTTAAAGGTGCAGCACATGCATGACGTGCACATGGGTGTAGGAGGCACGGGAACCCCCACTGATTCCCATGGGAAGGTCTGCGACTGGCTAAGCATGTGGTTTTCCAGCTCTATGAAATGGATGAGGCTGGAGCTTCAGAACACACAGTAATGAAACCCCTAACCCCAGGCTTCAGTTTTGCATGTTTGTTTCTATTTGGCATTACAGATATCTAAACTGAGACACTGGGCAACCTGCACATGAAATCTAATATAAATAGCTAAGTTGCAGGTAATACCCTTTTACTGGATTAACTCTGTGTTAGCCCGTTTAAATATGTAGAAAAGAATAAAATAATAAGATGGAGGTAGCCTAATAAAAATGAATATTGCTTAATAAATTGTTTCTTGACCCGTGTTTCTACATATTCCCATGCGCTAACATGGCAGACACAATGGAGAGGATATTCATGGCGATGGCTAACAGTTTCAGCATCTAGCTGTCGACACTGAAACTTAAACCCAGATATTCATTGCCAGGGTCATATCCGGGCGCCGGAATGGAATATCCGGTTTGGCCAGACTGCCAGGAAGCTAACAGGGCAGCAGCGATATTCAGTGACGAAAGTTAGGCCACTTTGCTATAACCAGGCAATGGTTCAATAGCCCCCTGGCCCCGTTACGGCTGGGTGTCAACCCTGCAGTACCCCGATGATAACCAGTTAGTAGCACTGAATAGCCCGGATAAGGGGATTAACACTGTTAGCAGATCTTCTAACCGTGCTAATCCCTTTCAATATCGGGCCCAATGTTTTTACCTAGTTTAAAAAAATCAGTTTGGCTACACTGGTTAACTTCTTTATGGACCTTCACAAGACATCAGGTTTTGTCGATCATTTAATTTTACATTACTCACTAAATTACAATGTCTCGTTATGCCTCTGAAGATTTTTATCAAGTGAAATTTTCTCTTTCATGCCACTCTCTGATGTGTTGATCTGGTTGGTATCTACACTTATTATCTACACTACTGAAACTCACTTTGATATTATATAAAGACAGACTGTTAAGACTCATTTACATCACTGTTATCAGATATTTAGAATGCTGCTGTTTCCACATTTGAAAGCAATACTCACAGTTGTGGTCAACATTATTGGTAACCTTGCAGTTCAACTCCTTAATGTCCAATCTCTCCTAAAAAAAGTGGCCAGTGAAATGACTTTGGACTATATATGCACACATATTTGACACATAAAAGAATCAAATAAAACAAGACTAATTTAAAAAAGGAAATAATAGGAAATAGTATAAAAACTGGGACATTGCCAGGACATGATTATTGGCACCGTTATAAACCACATTCCCACTGTAATAAAATTAGACACATCTGTGATCAATTGAGTGGAGGAGTAGCCTAGTGGTTAGAACACTGGCTTGGTAACCAAGCAACCAGGGTTCAATTCCCACTAGCACTCCTTGTGGCCTTGGGCAAGTCACTTAATCCTCCATTGCCTCGGAAGAAAGGCCTGGCAATCTACTTCCAGTGACACTGCCAAGAAAACCCAGGAGCTTCTGGGTCGCCAGGTGTCAGGACTGACTCGAAGGCACACATTGCATTGTTGTGATCAATTGTTAATACTCACATGACTTGAATCAACCAATGAATGATAGCTCTAATGTTTAAAATGGCCACATTCACTACCTGTTCCAGTTTCACAATGATGAAGACAAGAGAGCTGCCTGAGAATGTCAGAAAAGTCATTAACACCAAACATCAAACTTTAAAGGGATACAAGGCCATCTCCAAAGACCTTGGGATTCCTGTTATTAAGAAGTTTTCTGCTCATGGAACTGCCAAGAACCTCCCAGGACATGGTGGGAAGAGGAAAATTAATCCAAGAAGTCTTTGAAGATTGGTACGAACTGTTGTAAAAACATCACATACAACATCCAAAGAGCTTAAGGCTAATCTGGAGTGGTGGTTTCAACCCGCACCATATGTCATGCACTAAACAAAGAAGGATTTCATGGGTGATGGCCAAGAACCACCCCACTGCTCAAAGACAGACATAAAAAGGCATGCCTGATCATTGCCCAAACCCACCTTGAGAAACCACAATACTTCTAGAAAAATGTTCTGTGGACAGATGAAACCAAACCTGAGCTCTTTTGCAATGCAGACTAGTGATGCATTTACAGGTGAAGAAATTACGCTTTTAAGGAAAAAAACACCCTTCCTACAGTTAAATATGGTGGAGGTTCCATAATATTGTGTGGCTGTTTTACTGCCTCAGGAACTGGAGGCTGGGAGCGAATTAAAGGAATCATGAAGTCAGAGGCCTACCAAGATATTTTGAAGCAAAATGTGCTGCCTAGTGTCAGAAAGCTAGGTCTGGGTCGAAGATCATAGGTCCTCCAGCAGGACAATGACCCAAAACATACATTCAAATATACACAAAAGAATGATTAAAAAGGAAAAAACTGACTGTTTTAAACTGGCCAGCAATGAGTCCTGATCTCAATCCAACTGAGAAACTTTGGAAAGAGCTGAAATCTGCCATTGGTAAAAGGAACCCTGGAAACATTCATGAGCTGGAACAAATCACAGTTGAAGAGTGGGAGAAACTACCAGCAGACTAATGTAGGAAACATATTGATGGCTACAAGAAACGTTTGGAGACTGTCATCACTGCCAAGGGTTGTGCAACCAAATACTGGTGAAGGGTGCCATTAATCCCGTCCAAGTCATATTTTGTTTTTTTTTCTCAGAAATAACTACTTCTAAGTTGCATAGACATCTTTTTTTGTTGTATACCTTTGAACATACTATTAAAATATTATGATGACATACAGTTGGAATATTTCCAATTATTTCTCAAGATATTGTACACAACATACCTGAAATGTAAAAGGTGCCAATAATGTTAACCACAACTGTAGCTTGTAAAAACGCCACAGAAAGACGCTAAATACTTAGCGTTGTAAACCACACCCTGGCCCAACCTGACACAGGCCAGTTTACAACATTGAGCATTCAGCGATGTAAATGAGTCTTAACAGTGTGTCTTTATATAATATGAAAGTGTGCTGCAAAAAATACAAAAGATAGTGCTAAGAATTTGAAATTTGTGTGTGTGGTTCCTCAATTATAAGGGATAAACACTACATAAGAAGAGTTTAATATTCAAGTGGATTTGATATACCAGAAGAGTTTTATGTTCGAGTGATTTTGGGACCAACATTACTCTTTGGGACTGATGAATTAAAGAGGGATCACAGAGTAAGAAACCTGTGGTTCTAATGGCTCTGGTTCTGATGGGCCTTTATGACACCAAAGTAGCAGTTTGTTTTAAATTACACTGTAAATTCACAGTTGGTTTGGCATGAGGGGTTTTGGTTTGGATCCGATATTCCTCATCACTTGGGAGGTTTTTTTTGTTAAGGTACAAATATCTATGGCATGTGACTTTATGCAGCTCCTTATACAATTACCTCCTCAGTGCGATGATCACTAGCAACTATCCATATAGTAGCAATATTCAGCATCTGTATGGATAGATTATGTGTTTCAACAAGCCTAAGACTATCCACACAGCTATACAGAAAGTTTTGTGTTCTTGCCCTCAATCCAACCTACCTCTATGCAGGCACTATGGACCCTGATTCTATAAAGGGCACACGGAAATATACACGCTATTTATGCTCTGTTCTAAAGCAGTGATTATTAACCCAGTCCAGGACACACCTAGTCAGTCGGGCTTTTAGAATTCCCAAACTGAATATGCATAGCATAAGATTTGGATACATGACTTCCATTGTATGCAAATCTCTCTCATGCTGATTCATTAGGGATATCCTAAAAACCAGACTAACTGGGTAAGCCCAGAGGACTGGGTTAGGACCAGTGTGTGAATGCGCACTTACACACTTTAGTTTGTTCCTATTTTGTAAGTGTGTTAAGTGCCATCGTACGTACTTTCAATTGGGATGTGCACAGGGGTGGAGCCCAGGCGGGGCATAAATTTACACATGTAAGCTATGGAATAGTGTAACTTTTGCATGTTGCTGGCTGATCTAAGCACAAGCATTTACATCTGCTCTAGAGTAGGTGTAACTGCCACACCTAGAAAAGGGGCATACAGAAGCACCTGCACCTATAAAGTAAAATACGCTCGCACTATACTTTATAGAATAAGCCTCACATACACACATAGCAACATGTTAACCACATGGGAGTTTATACTATTATGCATTATGGGGGTCATCCTGATCTCGAATAGCAGGGGCTGGACGTCAGACATGGACATCCAGTCCCCGCTATTCTTCTAGACCCGATGCTGATGACAGAGCTCCCGTATGTACACAGGAGATGTGCGAAAAGCTCTGGATGGGGGCGGGAGAGGTGGGCTGGAGGAGGAGCAAGGGAGGACTAGAGGCATGACCCTGATCCCAGACATACAGGGCCGATTCTGGTCATGGCCCTGTATGCCTGAGCTGAAGGAAAGGGACGGGGGTCTTATTCCACCTCAGGGGTGGAATAAATCATCCCATGGGAAGCAATCCGTGGTGGTGGACCCCTCCCCCCCGAATGGTAAGGCAGGCTCAGGAGATTCCCCGCAGCTCAACCCTGGCCTCAGCAGGCCCGTTCAGGGGTTGGGTGGTAGGGAAACAGTTTTTAGGATTCGGTGGGGCATCGGGGCATCTGCATGGTATCCCAGTGTCATGGCAACAGGACGCCATGGCACCGGGGCTCTATGCAGGTGCTGTGGCTGGGATGGACATATAACCCTCGCGGGATCAGAATTGGTGCAAATCCAGCCTGTCCAGATTCTGAATGTCCGGACATGCCCCGAATGGAATTGGCCTCTATATGTGTAGGGGGTAATTCCACAAAGAGTCTGCCCTAGGTATGTTGCCATCTGTGCAGATAAGTCATGGATGGGCATATATGCATGTACATTGGCCAGTCGTTTTCTGTAAGTACTAGTGTATGTGCCATCATGGGGTGGCATGCACTGGGGCAGAGTGTGACGATATGCGTGTAAGTTGTAGAATATGCATGTACCTTCCAAAATCTAGGTGCTCATGGTGCTTACATATAGGAGCTCCACCCTAAAACAAAGCTTAAGAGCCTCTTTAATAAAGTGTGTTAAGCAGTTAACATGTTTTAGCACATGGTAACTTTTAGAACAGGCCTGTTGTAAAGGCTACTGTGTGCTAAAAACATTCAGGTATTAGCACACATTAACTGCTTAAAGTATTATGGGGAGGGAATTGGATGGGTTAAGGGTGGAGCTTACTGGTGAACACAACTTTCACAAAATTCAAAAGCTTGCAAACAGAAGAACACAGAAATGAATACAGGATCCAACTCAAAGAGTCTAAAAGAGTAATAAGGATAGCAAAATCAAAGGCAGAGGAAAGGATGGCTAAAGATGTTAAGGGTAGCAACAAAACTTTCTTCAGGTATATTCGGGAAAGGAAGAAGATCAGAGTTGGAATTGCAGAACTCAAAAGTGCTGCGAAAGGACTCGTGGAAAGTGACACTGAAAAAGCGAAATTGCTAAACAAATACTTCTGCTCTGTTTTTACTAAAGAAGATCCTGGGGATGGACCAGCTGTGACTCCCAAATATAAAAATGGGAATGAAGTAGATACCACACCATTCACAGAAGACGAGGTGTTAGAACAACTTGCTAAACTGAAAGTGGACAAAGCCATGGGACTGGATGGGATACATCCCAGGATACTGAAAGAGCTCAGAGAGGTTCTTGCAGGACCATTAAAGGATGTCTTCAACAGATCCTTGGAAACAGGAGAGGTTCCTCAGGACTGGAGAATGGTTGATGTCGTACCTCTACACAAAAGTGGTGACAGGGAAGAAGTGTCAAACTACAGGCCCGTGAGCCTTACCTCGGTGGCGGGAAAAGTAATGGAGGCCCTCCTGAAAGAGCGAATAGTGAACTTTCTCAAAACCAACAGGATGCAAGATCCGAGGCAACATGGTTTTACCGAAGGACGGTCTTGCCAAACAAATCTGATTGAATTCTTTGACTGGGTGACCAAGGAACTAGATCGGGGGCATGCGATGGATGTCATCTACCTGGATTTCAGCAAAGCCTTTGATACTGTTCCTCATAGGAGGCTTGTCAACAAACTTAGCTTGGGGATGGGCCCCAAGATGGTAAACTGGATTAGAAATTGGTTGACTGACAGACGACAGAAGGTGATTGTACATGGAGCTCACTCGGATGAGAGGAAGGTGATTAGCGGGGTGCCCCAGGGTTCGGTCCTGGGCCCGGCACTGTTCAATGTATTTGTGAGTGATATTGCTGAAGGACTGAATGGAAAAGTCTGTCTTTTTGCAGACGACACAAAAATTTGCAACAGAGTGGACTCCCCCGAGGGAGTGATTAACATGAGGAAAGATCTACAAAAGCTGGAAGACTGGTCTAATGCTTGGCAACTACGATTTAATGCGAAAAAGTGCAATGTCATGCACTTGGGTAGCAGAAATCCAAGGGAAATGTACGCGATAGGGGGAGAGAGGTTGGCATGCGCGGTTCAAGAGAAAGACCTTGGTGTGATTATCTCTGATGATCTCAAGGTGGCAAAACAGTGCGACAAGGCGGTGGCAAAAGCCAGGAGGATGTTGGGCTGCATACAAAGAGGGATTACCAGCAGAAAGGAAGAGGTATTTATGCCACTGTATAAGTCACTGGTGAGGCCTCACTTGGAATACTGTGTTCAGTTTTGGAGACCGTATCTTGCAAAAGATGTAAAAAGACTGGAAACGGTTCAGAGGATAGTGACCAAAATGATTTGGAGCCTGCGTCAGAAGCCTTATGAGAAGAGACTTGAAAACCTAAATATGTACACTTTGGAGGAGAGGAGGGACAGGGGAGATATGATTCAGACCTTTAAATACTTAAAGAGAAATGATGAACAAACATACCACTTCCAAAGATGGGGAAGCTGTAAAACTAGAGGGCATAACATGAAGCTTCAAGGTGGTAAACTGAAAGGCAATGTCAGGAAATATTTTTTCACTGAAAGGGTGGTGGATGCTTGGAATGCCCTCCCGATGGAAGTGGTGGGGGCAAACACGGTGACAGAATTCAAGAAGGCATGGGACAAACACAGTGGATCCCTTTACAGCAATAGGATAAAAACAAGATAAACGGTACCATCTAACTTCTGAACCATATAACATCTCAACAAATAGGGGTGTCCTACATGGAGTGGTGGGTTTACCCCTTAACAAAGACATGGGGAGGAGTGGCCTGCACAGAGCGACAGGTGCACCTACTCTTGCCATCTTGCTGGGCAGACTAGATGGACCATGCTGGTCTTTATCTGCCGTCATTTACTATGTTACTATGTAACAGGAGAGATAACACATAGTATACTACTGCACGCTAACTGTTAAGGCTGCCGATTGCATGGTACACTTAATGCCAACTCAAGAGGTGCTGCTAAATATAGCTATGCTATTGGCAGTAGCTAGTGTGAGCATGCCTTAAAAAAACAAACTTCAACACATTCTCACATTTTGCACCATTGCTCCGGAACTCTCTCCCTCCTCACATCTGCCTCATTACCGATCTGGCAACCTTTCGCAAAGCAATTAAGACGCATCTCTTCCAGACTGCATTTGACCATGTTCCGTAGATACTCATGCCCCCTTACTATTGCATACTCTCAACCTACATTTGACCATACTATCATTCTGTAAATAGTTACCTACCCAGGTCCCTTGTTAATTATAAACTGTTGGAAACTTTCTATTGTTAGATAATCTAGTTAAGTTATTAATTTATTATTATGTACCTGTTACATGTAATTTTATACCTATTCATTGTATTATGTTGTTAACATGTAAACCACGCTGATTGTAAAAGTGCGGTATATAAGCACAAATAAATAAATAAATAACACCCACAATCACTGTCCCCTCTAAGCTGTGCGCGCGCACACACCTCGTCGAGCGAGCGCACATACTTTACAACAGAGCACACAAAAATTACAGTTCTGATAGAAAACAACACAGACGTCTTAAAATTTAAAAGTTGTTGTGTATTTACGGTTTTCACAAGTTCTACAATATTTTCTTGTGCAATCTTATAGACCTTCAGGATATAAGATCTTTGGTCTTAAACTTTAATTGGCGCATTGAGAAACTTCTGCTTCCATACTTTGGCTTGCGACATGCGTGAGTAGTCCAATTGTAATCTGTAATTTGAATTGCATTATTAAATTTTTTATTCATTGAAAACTGAAAGAAGTTAATTTTTAAAATGTCGAAACCGATAACGATGAGAGGTACAAAACGTAAGAGAACGGCCGGAGCTTTTAAGCCTGAATGGCTTGAAGAAATTGTTGAAACAGAGACACCAAAATCTCGGGATAAAAAGTGCATTCAACTGCGTGAAATATTCACTTACGAAGAGGATGACGGAGTAGTCTGTTTATACTGCCGAGATGCAAAAACCATCGGAGAGTTTTCGAGTGGCAAATTTTGGGATGATGTATGGAAACTGGACTTTTTGAAATGACATCTGTCTAGTAAGTCTCATACTGAAAGTTTTAAGAAACTTGGAGCTAAAAATCCAAATTTAGGAGGAGGATTATTTAACTTGTTGCTTGAGAGGAAAGGCAAAAGAGGAAAGGCAAATTAGTAATGAACGGAAGCATTCTACACCAGAAGAAATTAAAATTCTTATTGATAGTGTTCGGATGAATGACTGTTCGGATGAATATTTCCATGCTCTCTGTTCAAGATATTAATGAACACATGCCAAGTACATAACCATACCTGAAAGCTGGAGAAGCAAAAACTATTTGTTTGAATTTCTTGAAATTATAAATATCAATATCCAAGATAAGCTCATAGCAGATGTTGCATCAGCAGTGTATCATACATTAACTATTGATGAAAGCACAGACATTTCTGTCAACAAATACTTAATACTGTACTTCAAATATCGGCCAATAAATTTATGTCTGTATAAAACTTCATTTGGTGGTATGTTACAGTTGGAAGCATGTGATGCTGCATCAATAGTCAGTGCACTCCGGGAATTCTATGTGAAATACAAGCTTGACCTTAACAAAATGGTCATGTTTACTTCGGATGGTGCCTCTGTCATGTCAGGCAGAATAAATGGTGTTGCTGCGCAGCTAAAAAAAATGTTTCGCATTTAGTGCAGCAGCATTGTGTTGCCCATCGTGAAGATTTGGGGATCTCTGAATCATGGAAGGAAGTAAAGTTGATGAAAGAAGTTGAAACTTTCATGAGAACTGTTTACACAACCTTTTGTCGATCTTCTACTAAAAGGTCACAATTTAAAGAATTAGCAGATGCTTCTGAATATGAGTCAATTGCTTTTAGACCTCTGAACGAAGTGCAGTGGTTATCTAGACATTTTGCTCTTCAAGCAATTATTCGAAATTATGATCCATTATTAAAATACTTTGAAGAAGAGAAGGATAAATGATCCCATTGCAAAGTACTGTTATAAAAAGCTAAACAGCCATCAATTCCATATAACACTGCAAATTTTGAATAATGTTTTATCTGAACTAGCTTCATTAACAATGACATTTCAAAAACATGGGCTAACACCACTGGAAGCATATCATCTTGCACAGGGTAAGCTGAACAAAATCCGAATGCAATACTTGGGTGACACAGTAAAATAGAGTGATAATGTTCAAAATCTTCTCGACAAGATACCTGGAGACGTTTCAGTGGATACTGGTTCCACACTTATTTTCATTAATATGCTGTGTCTGAATTTAGGGGAAAGATTTCCTGAAAATGAAATTGAGGAATGGTCTGCTTTTGACTTGACAGCAATAGCACAGTGTGATTATGAATTTGGAATTGAAAACGTCAGATCACTCTGCTTAAAGTACAATTTCTTATGGAGGAACATATTGTTATTCAGCAGTACAATGACTTCAAGTTCTTAGTCACAGAAAAAATCAAAAGCAAACTGATAAATTGTTTTCCGGATATGGTGACTTTGGCGTTTCAGAATGCTCACTTTGCAGATTTAGCGAAATTGATGGATATTGGTGGAACATTTTTGGCTTCTAGTGCCATTTGTGAGCATGGTTTCAGCTTGATGAACAGTTTAAAGACCAAAATAAGGAATCGCTTACAGTTAGAACATTTGGAAATGCTGATGTGTGTTAAGAGTCATCTTCAAGATGGCGGATCAGTAGACCTTGATAAAATTTATTCAGACTAGTTAAATTTGAAAGATCGAAGAGAAAATTTTGAGAATGAACTGTTATTACTAAGCTCATTCTCTTCTTCCATACATAACATGAAATAACAATGACTTTCAATAAAAATTAACTGAAATAATACCGCATTTGTGATTGTAATTACTAGAAATTTTCTGCTTCATTTAGTAATCGTCTATTTTCATTTAATTTGATTAAAATCAATGTGGTGTACATACTGTATTCTGACGTGTAGTCAAATTTTTTTTTTTTGTTTATTGAAAGGCTTCCAAAGAATACATAACATCATAAACCACAAAGATCTTCAAAAAGGGAGCAATAACAATAACACAACGCCAGATCACAATGGCATTCAACAGTATGCCTTCACTTTTACAGTTAAAGTGATGAACCCAAAAGCTGTAACCCCCCCCCCCAACCTCCCCCCCCCGACACCTCCCTGGCCCAGGATCCCCCTCCCATCCAACCCCCCAATTCCCCCCTCTATAGCTCGCTAAGGTTCAAGGACAGGGAGGGTGATGAGCAGCAGATATACTCAAGGGACAGACTCCCTTATAAAGTTTTACAAATTCCCCCCTATTTATCCAATACAATCACGCACCATAACGAGAGACAAAAGGCGCCCACACCAACTCAAAGTGTGCCAGGCGCATTCTACTGATCGCCACCCCTCGTTCCATTGTATACATATCCCACATCCGTTCCGCCAAATCTGGAAGGAGGGGGCTAAGACACTCTTCCAGGCTGCTGCAAGGGATAGCCTAGCTGCATTCAGGCCATGGCGAAGCAGAGTGAGTTGCGGAGCCCGTGCTCCCGGCACCGCGGCCCCAAATAAGAAAATCCCCGGATCCCAGGGGACACTCACTCCCAGAAGCAATTGCATCCGAAATTGTATACCCCTCCAATAGGCGCGAATGCGGGGGCAGTCCCACCAAATATGCCCTAAGGTACCCCGATGTCCACAGTTACGCCAGCAGAGGTCAACCGCCCCAGGATAGATGCGCGCGATCCGCGTCGGAGTCATGTACCATCGGTACAATATTTTATAGTTGGTCTCACGGGCATTAATCGCTACCGCGCTTTTCCACAGGTGGGTTTCTGCCCGTTCCCATTGCTGCTCAGTGTAGGAAAGGTTCAGGTCGGAGTTCCAGAGTTCCCTGTGTCTGGTAGAACACGGTTGGGAACCCTGCAAGTGAGCATAGAGGGTCGCCACAAGTCCCTTCGTGGTGGTGCACCCCTCGCAGTAACGTTCCAAATCTGTCAAGGCCCTCGCAGCTTGTGGTCGCACAAGCCTGGATCGAACCCAATGTATCACTTGCAGATATTGATAATGTTGCCTGGCTGGAATGTCAAATTCCGCTTGCAACGCACGAAAGGGCTGCAATTGTCCATCGTCAAAAAGCTGTCCGACCCTACTAAGACCTCGATGTCCCCACTGCCGAAAAACTACATCACTCAACCCCGGTGGGAAGGAGGCATTATCTACTAATGGGGCTAAAGGGGTTAGGTCCATGTCGCGAGATCGAAAGTGCCGATCCCAACAGCGAAAGGTATGAAGGATATAGGGATTGTTAATGCACTTACCACGACGCAGTTTCGGGCCTAACCACAGCCAATCTCCCAAGCCAGCTCCCCCCGCCAAATTCATTTCCAGTTGCACCCACCGCTTAGTGCTATCCGCAATCATCCACTCCACCCCCGCCCGGCATTGCGCCGCCGCATAGTACCAATGCAAGTTGGGCATGCCCATGCCTCCAGAGCGCGTCCGGGCATAGAGAACCTGTCGCGCCAGGCGTGGGCGGCGATAGTGCCAAATGAATTTCATGAGCAACTGCTGCCAGGTCGCCAAGGTAGCCCGCGCAATGGGAAGCGGCAGGACCTGAAAAAAATAAAGGAAGCGGGGGACAACCACCATCTTAACTACAGCTATACGCCCAAACCAAGAGAGGAGCAAGCCCTTCCAGATTTCTAGGTCCCGCCGGACCTGGCGAAGCAAGGGATCATAGTTGGCCCTAAAAAGGTCTGTCCGCTCTACAGTCAATTGCACCCCTAGATAACGTAAAGCCCCGGACACCCAGCGAAGAGGGTAGGCCGCTTGGAGCTCCGCACAGACCGCCCCAGAAACCCCAACATTCAGAATCTCCGATTTAGTATAGTTGATTTTGAAGCCAGAGACCCGCGCATAGTTATTAAACAGCTGCATCGCAATTGGAAGAGAGGTGGACGGGTCCACCAGGGACAGTATGATATCATCCGCAAAAAGCGCAATCCTATAATCCTCCGGGCCAATGTGGACTCCCTTCAAGCTTAAATGCTCTCGGAAGCTCTGGGCCAAGGGTTCCATCGCGAGAGCAAAAAGAAGGGGCGAAAGAGGGCAACCCTGTCGCGTGCCCCGCTCCAGCAGGAAGCGTCTCGAGTGTCCCCCATTGACCCGAACGCACGCCTGGGGCATCTGATAAAGACTACGTACCCAGCTGATATAATTGGGGCCGAAGCCCATTTTCTCCAAACACACCATAAATATTCCCAGTGAACCCGATCAAAGGCTTTTTCTGCGTCAATTCCCACCAGGAGAGCTGGTTGTGGGTCCCGCTGGGCTACGTGAATGACCTGTAACATACGCCTAATGTTATCTGCTGCCTGGCGCCCCGGCACGAATCCCACCTGATCCGGATGAACCAGCCCGGAAGAACCCGATTTAGGCGCGTCGCCAGTATAGAGGCAAAGATTTTAACATCAACATTTAACAAAGAGATGGGGCGGTAGGACGCCGCATCATGTAATGGTACCAGGCTTGGGTATCATAACAATCAACGCCTCACGCTGGGATGATGGTAAAGAGGCCCCTCCCAAGATCTCATTAAACAAGATGGTCAAGGTGGGCGCCAATTGTGCTCGAAACTGCTTGTAATATTCTGCTGGAAGGCCATCAGCACCTGGCGCACTCCCAGTTTTCAGTCGTCGAATTGCGATTTCCACTTCATCTACCGTTACTGCAGATTCTAGCTGAGCTCGGTCAGAATCTGAAAGATGCGGCAGATCAATCCCCCGCAAATAGTCCTGTACACTATCCCGCTCAAAGGACTCTGCCTTATAAAGCTGCTCCAAGAAGTCAGCAAACAAATCGCGTATCTCCCGTGAGATAACCCTCTTCTGTCCCCCAGCGTCGCGCAGTTCGCGTACCACTCGCGCGGATTGTTGTTGGCGAAGACGCAAAGCTAGGAAGCGGCCCGTCTTATTCCCATGCTCATAAAACGTTTGTCGTAGCTTCCGACGCTTATTATCTAACTCTTTCTGCAAACATGCATCCAAGGAGGCTCGTGCTGCCCGCCACTGACGCAAAACCTGCCGCGAGCCAGTTCGGGCATGCTCCGCGCCCAAACGGGCAGCCTCCGCCACCAACTGTTCGCGCTCACGCGTCCACTTCTTGCGCGTGGCAGCCGCTTCCGCCATGAGTTGACCACGAGCCGTAGCTTTGTAAGCATCCCACACCGTGGGGAGAGGAACATCTCCAGTATTGTTAAGCTCAAAGAATTCCGTAATAAAACGGACATGATCCTGCACTGCGCCCTGTCTCCGTAGAAACCTCACATCTAGGCGCCAAAGCCTCTGATGCTCACTATACAATCCGGGCGGGAGAGCAAGCCAGCACGGGGCATGATCCGACCAGGTCAACGCTCCATGTCCAGCCTTCACTCTCCTGTCCATCAGGCGCTGATCTAATAAAAAATAATCAATGCGAGTATGAACCTGATGGACCGGAGAGTAGTACGTATAACCTCTTTCCTCCCCATGGGTATCCCTCCAGACGTCTCTCAAGCCTAGATCAAGCATGAGGCTTTGCAGAGCTTTGGCTGGTCCCCCCACTCGCCCCCCAGCCCGACTTGTGGAATCCAGGTGGGGCACCAGGTGCGTGTTGCAGTCCCCCCCCAGGATAATAGGACCCCTTGCAAAATCCGCCAGTGACGCTTTCAATCGTGCAAAAAAGGCCCCCTGACCTGCATTGGGAGCATAAACATTAGCCAAGGTAAGCAGGTGCCCCTCCAGACGGACATTCAAAAAGAGCCACCTCCCCAAAACATCCTGCTTTGTCTCCTCTATCTGCAGTGAGAGGCTCTGGTGAAACAATAAGGCCACTCCCCGCTTCTTTCGTCCCTGTGCATCCGAGGCCACCCGTACCTCAGTGTATGGGGACCTCCTCAACCAGCCCTGCTTACAGGCCTGAATATGGGTCTCCTGTAGGTAAACAATGTCTCCTTGCAAAGTGCGCAATTCGGAGAACAGTAAGAATCTCTTCCTCGGGGAGTTAAGGCCTTTAACATTCAAAGAAACAAAGCGCACCATTAGTAATTATAATCCACTCCCTCGCTGCCGCCCACTGTTCAATAAGTCCCCGTAGCAGCTCCCCCCCATCAAACCCAGGGAAGTAGTTAGTCGAACCCATCCATTCCACTTTCCAAGAATAAGGGCCATAGTCCCCCCTCCCAAGCCCAAACACGTCCCCCAATTCCATGTTAATAAAAGTTCCCCCTCCCCGTTTGTTCCACCCTGGAAGAGAACCCCCCCTCCCTCCCCTCCCTCCCCCCTTCCCGTCAATACCACCTGCCTGTTTGAATTAGCACAGGACACGGTAAATTGACCACAAACCCCGAATCCCCCAGAACCCCTTAAAGCAAAAGTACAGCCTAAACAATGAAAATACAGAGAAGAACATACTCCCCGATACTCCTCCCCTCCCCCAGATCGTCAAACGCACCACACCCCATCATTAAAGCAATAACATCAACAAAACGTTTGCAGGGCATCCGCCGCCCCTCAAGCGCCAAAAAGGGCCCGGGGGACCCCTATCTAATACCCATTACCCCTTATGTAAGACTCAGGGGACCCACAGGTTGAGACTCCTTAAAGAAAAAAAAAAAAAAACAAAAAAAAAAAAAAAAAATTGAAGGAGTTCCTCAAATCCACAATAAAAAAGCGATCAGGTGGGCTTGCCCACTCGGGTCCACTTGGAATGCTGGGGCCTAGGGGGTGGCGGATGCGGCTGAGCATTGTCATCTACTAAACCCGCCTGGCGAAGAGCTCGCCAGGCTTCAGTACAGTCCTTTGCAGAAATCTTTTTGTTGTCCAAAAGAAAGTTCATCCTAAATGGAAATGACCAGGAATAGCGAATCCCCTTGCTGTTCAGGACCGCTGAGACAGGTCTCATCTCTCTCTCCGCTTCGCCAAGGTGAACGTCGAGAGGTCCTGGTAGATGGACACAGATGCGTCCCGAAAACGGACCGTCTTTTTCTCCCGGCCTCGACGGATAAGGAGCTCGGCATCAGAGTAGCGCAGAAATCGTGCGATGACATCACGAGGCTGATTATTGGGGGGTTTCCCCAAAGCGCGGTGAACTCGCTCTACTTCCATACCAGGCGCATGTGTGGCCAAGTCCTCTGCAGAGAGCAATTCTGCTATGAGCGATTTGAGTACAGTTGGTAGATCTTCTCCGCCCCCTTCCGCTTCTGGGATCCCACGGAAGCGCACATTGTTGCGGCGGGAACGGTTTTCAATGTCGTCTAGTTTATAAGTCAGTTCCATTGCTTGCGCACGTTGTCGATCCAGAGCACATTGTAGATCCATCATAGTCCCGTCTTGTTCCACCAGCTTGGTCTCCACATCTTCCACTCGGGCTCCCAGTTCCTTAACGTCGGTCCTGAGTTCGGCGATGTCTTTCATCAGGTCCTCCCGCAGCCCACGGAATTCAGTAGCTAGTTCCGCAAAGCCCTTCCGGAGTTCTTGTTTAAGTTGGGCTGAGGAAAGTTGCCGATGCGGGTCCAAATCTTCCTCGCTCACAGTCTCATCATCGGAACCTGATGGGAGGGGTTGCTCATGTGGGCTACTGGGGGCTCCAGATTTATTCTGCAGGCGCTGTGAGGAGCGCATCCCCTCCCGGGCCTCAGAACTTTTAGCTTTAGTAGCCATCTTACAGTGTCACACAGTGTTAGGAGAAGGATATGCCCAATGCCAGTCCAAGTGGAGACAATAAGGAAGCTGTAATGTCCAGGGCTACACACAGCTGCAGTAGGAACTCACAGTGTCAGGAGACAGGCATCTGCAATGTCAGCAAAATGGCAGCAATGAGAGCAGAGGGAAGCGCCACTTCTGCCCTCCCAGAGAAGGGGACTCTCAGTGGGGCTCCCAAGCCCTCTTAGGGGAGCAGCCTATGCCAGATGAGGAGCAGAGAGCAATTTGATGCGCTAGCCAGAGTCCGCCTCTGGAAGTGGGAAAATTGCCACGAAAAGCCCGAGGCCGTGGTTAGAGTGGTTAGCTGTTGCAGCGGCAGCCGCCGCACAGAGTGCACGTGGGTCCGGCCAAGTACTCCGGGCGATCTTTCTGTTCTGTGCGGTGCAGTCCCCCTCCCGCGAAGTGCTCCGGCGCTCAACCCACAGGCAAGAATTTGCGGCAGCGTCGGAAGCAGGGACTGATGGCAGAGTCAGGCGAGGAGGCGTCCAGAGGCCGGAGACAATTTTTAACAGGCCGCGGAGCAGAGAGCGTTCCCTCGATGTCCCAGTCTCCGGAAGACCCGCAGAGCCGCGAAATCAGTCGTTGAGGGGGATCGCTGATTAGCGCCGAACCGGGAGAGGTGCTGGGGGGTCAGAATGCGGCTGTACGCTAGTGTTGGCTAAAAGTTAGGGGTTGTGGGGTCGGAGCTTCAGTAACTTGCGGCCATCTTGCAGTGGGCTCACGAGCGCCCCCCCGTGTAGTCAAATTTTAAAGTATATAACTCCGAGTGTCGTTATGTGGCGCACAAAAATTTAACCTTCCTTCAAAAGCTGCACAGCTGATATTTTATGCGCACACAGCCTACAGAAAATTAGAGGGAACATTGCCCACAATGCTAGTACCAATGCCCCAATCACACCTTCAACCCCCAGAAGATATCATAGACTCCCCCAAAGACATCTATAACCCACCCCTGATCAGAGCTCCCTAAAGCCATTTCCCACTAATTCCCACCCAATCACAGGCTCTGTTCCCAAAGATATCATCAGACCCTCCCCTCCAGCAATTACCTGAGGGTTTCGCGGTGAGATAGTGACTGAGACAGGAGCAATACCCCTATGCTCCTACCCAAGTGCTGCCCAGGTTCAAAACAGTGGCTCTGGCCCCTAGCGGTAGTTTTGTGCCAAAACAGATTTACAGAGAGACTACTACCAGGGGTCAGATTCACTATTATGAACCTGGGTTTCAATGGAGTGGGCACACAAGAGGATTGTTCCCATCCCAGCCACTATACCACCAGGGATACCCTCAAATAAATGATGGGGGGGGCATAGAGAGAGTCATGTAATGCTTTTGGGTTATTGGGGTAGTGGGTAGGAAATATCACTGGGGCTAAAGCTGCGATTAGGGTGTTGGGGCTAGTATTAGAGGGGTGGAATGCTTCATTGCAAGATTTTTCTCGGGACCGGATGAAATACATCCGAGAATACTGAAGGAACTTGGGGACGTTCTAGCAGCTCCACTGACTGACTTTTTCAATGCTTCTTAGGAGTCGGGAGTGGTCCCAGGGGACTGAAGAAAGGCACATGTGGTCCCTTTACATGAAAGCGGAAGTAAGTATGAGGTTGAAAACTACAGACCGATTATTCTGGAGTCCAATGGATTGCAGGATCCGAGGCAGCATGGCTTTTACCAGAGACAGGTCTTGTCATTAAAATCTGACTGATTTCTTTGACTGAGTGACCAGGGAGTTGGGCCGGAGAGCCCTAGATATGGTGTACTTAGATTTCAATAAAGCCTTTGACACCATTCCGCACATGACATATAAACAAACTGAGCATCCTAGGGATGGACCTTAGTGACTGACTGGGTTAGAAATTGGTTGAGTGGGAGGTGACAAAGGGTACAGGTAAATGGAGCTCACTCTGAGGAGAAGGAAGTTACCAGTGGTGTGCCCCAGGGATCTGTCCTTAACCTTTTTCCTGGCACTACCACAAAAACGCTATTAATTTCTTAACAGTGTTCTTTTTCTTACTACATGTAATGACTGCAAGACGTAAGTATAGTGTCAATAGATTCAGAGTTTGTCTTTGTAGTTTTTTATCTATGTTCCTATACAGGAACATTGCCAAGAAATTGTACGTTCAACCAAAGCAAGAGAACATCCTACTAGAACGCAAAAATAACAGATAAACCAAGCAGATACTAGTGACTAATGCTACAGTATGCATGTCTGTCACTTGTGGTAATCCACAAAGCAAGTTTTGCCCTTATCGGAGTGAAGCCGGACCTTGCAGACCCTGCACATGACCGTAGTGTTCTTCGAACACATGCGACAGCGTCCCTGCATACAGCTGATGCGTTCATGAAGTAACTCCTGTGCCTGCCGGACATCTTTTGGCAAGTTGGCTATGTGATTTGATCTGCACCAAATTCGCGCTGACGGCAGTAGTAAGTGGAGCAACCTTAGCCATCTTGTCGCCTGCTTTGAGTTCAGCATTGTCAGCCAAGTGAAAGCATTTTTTGATGGTCTGATACCTCTTGCTGCTCATGGCCTCAAGGACAATAGGCACATCTAGATCTTTCTGACTGCTCCAGTAGTCTGACTCCTGTGGCAGGATGTGATAGCCAGACAACAGCAGGATTCCCAGAAAGCGACAAATTTCATCCACTGTGACTTGAAACTGACTGTCGTTCTTATCTCGGTTAGCGTAAAGGTTGCTTTGCGTTACAATTTCCGTCAGCATTTTGTCATTGAATATAAGGCTCCATATGGAAAACAGAGAAAGCGACAACAGAACAGGAAAACTGTCAGGTAAATGACTTGGCACCAGCGATGAAATTACCTTAGTGAACTTTGTTGACTTTTTCCACTGAATTGCCTGTTTCTGCTTCAGATTCTTACACTTTTTTGCTGGAGGGCTGCTTTCATCTTCACTACTAACACTCTCATCTTCGTCTGTCTCCTCTGCTATCACTTCCAGTTCGCCAGCAGTTTCAAAGGGGTCATCATTGTTCAAATTGTCAGGAACATCTTCGACATCACTGTCAGCTGCAGAATCACCTGCAGACGGCAGCAAGACAATGATGGTTGTTGGACGAGTTAAACGTTTCACAGTTGACATAGCATCTTGGACTGTAACTGCCCGATGACTTTTGCTATGTCTGGTGCCATAGAAGCTTCTTGTATCCATTGTTTATCAAAACTGAAGGAATTATCTGAAAACAATACGCATTGGCAATTATTAGTCGACTTTTGGATAATCCTGGCAGTGTTGCTATATAGGAACATGACATATTTACATAAAATTTACCCCCATCACAAATCAAATAAAATGTGAGTGCACCTGTGCAACATGACCAGGCATGCCTCATACACAATAATGAGCGTCAAAATGTAAAACAACCAAGTATCTCAAAATTATAACTGCTAAATTTGATTTACTCTCAAATTGTAAAAAATGTGAAAATTTAAGTGAAATTAAAACTGTTGTGCAACTGAAACCATTTAATGTTCGCACCGCTGTTAAATATGAAGTTACCACTTGTTCACATTCTGCAAAGAATATTTGTAATCGAAAATCGCGTACATAAAAATTAAGTAAAGTTTGTCATGTTCCCATACAGGAACATTGCAGGGAAAAGGTCAGATTCTTATTAACATCTTTTGTTAGTGATAATGCAGAAGGGCTGTCGGGTAAGGTTTGCCTCTTTGCGCATGATATCAAAATCTGCAATAGAGTAGACACTCAGGAAGGTGTAGATAACATGAGGAGGGATCTAGCTAAGCTTGAAGGATGGTCAAGAATTTGGCAGTTTAGATTTAATGCTAAAAATGCACGGTCATGCACTTGGGTTGCAAAAATCCAAGGGAGTGCTAAATACTTCTGTCCATGAAAGAGGACCTGGGTGTGATTGTGTCTGATGATCTTAAAGTAGCTAAACGGGTAAAAAAAGAGACAGCGAAAGCCAGAATGATGCTTGGGTGACTAGGGAGAGGAATGTCCAGCAGAAGAAAGGAGGTGATAGTGCCTCTGTATAAGTCTCTGGTGCAACCTCATTTGGCGTATTGTGTGCAATTCTGGAGACCGCACCTTTAAAAGGATATAAGCAAATTGGAGTTGGTGCAGAGTGTGGTTACTAAAATGGTTAATGGTCTTCATTATAAAGCACTGGGCCAGTCACTTGATCCTCCATGGCCTCAGAAAAATCCAAGTTATCAATGTCTCTGTTTAATGTACATTACCAAGTTTAAGTTATAATATAACCCGCTTTGACTAACCGATAAAGCAGCATAAAACAACCTGTTAAATAAAATAGATAAATAAAAATGAGGACAGACTTTAAAAAGTAAAATATATACATTACAGGAAAAGCAGGATAGAGGAGATACTGTATGATAATAACGTTTAAATATCTCCATGGCATAAATGTACTAGAGGAGAACCTCATAAGAACATAAGAAATGCCATACTGGGTCATACCAAGGTCCATCAAGCCCAGTATCCTGTTTCCATAAGTGGCCAATCTAAGTCATACGTACCTAGCATTTTCCCCAGAAGACACAGGTTCCACAATGCTTGTACTGGGACAAGCACTGATATCCTGGGTCCCTTCTTAATAATGGTTTATGGACCTTTCTTCCAGGAACTTGTCCAAACCTTTTTTTAAACCTAGCTACACTAACAGCCTTTACTACATCCTCCGGTAACAAATTCCAGAATTTGATTACACGTTGAGTGAAAAAATATTTTCTTTTATTAGTCTTAAATAGTTTACCCTGTAGCTTCATTGCATGTCTCCTAGTCTTTCTATATTCTGATAACGTAAACAATCGATCTACGTTTACCCGTTCCACTCCGTTCATTAATTTATAGACTTCTATCATATCTCCCCTCAGCCGTCTCTTTTCCAGGTTAAAGAGCCCTAACCTTTTTAGCCTTTCTTTATAGGAGTATCCTTCCATCCCCTTTACCATTTTGGTGGCTCTTCTCTGAACCTTTTCTAATATCGCTAAATCCTCTTTAAGATACGGCGACCAGAATTGCACACAATATTCAAAGTGCGGTCTCACCATGGAACGATATAGAGGCATTATAATATCTTTTGTTTTATTTTCCATTCCTTTCCTTATGATACCTAGCATTCTATTTGCTCTCTTGGCCACCGCTGCACACTGGGCCGAGGGTTTTAACATGTTATCCAAAATGACGCCTAAATCTTTTTCCTGGGTGGTGGTTCCTAATGTGGAACCTTGCATTGTGTAACCATAGTTTGGGTTGTTCTTCCCTAGGTGCATAACTTTGCACTTGTCCACATTAAATTTCATCTGCCATTTTGATGCCCAGTCTTCCAATTTATCAAGATCCTCTTGCAATTTTCCACAATCCTCTTGGGTTTTAACAACTTTAAATAGTTTTGTGTCATCTGCAAATTTGATAACCTCACTCGTTATTCCACTTTCCAGGTCATTTATGAATATGTCAAAAAGCAGCGGACCCAGCACAGATCCCTGGGGTATACCACTATTCACCTTTCTCCATTGGTAAAATTGGCCATTTAGCCCTATCCTCTGCTTTCTATCTTTTAACCAGTTCCTGATCCACAGTAGTACACTGCCTCCTATCCCATGACGCTTTAGTTTTGCCAAAAGTCTCTGATGAGGGACCTTGTCAAAGGCTTTCTGAAAGTCCAGATACACTATATCAACCGACTCACCTTTGTCCACCTGCTTATTCACACCTTCAAAAAAACAAAACAGATTAGTAACACAAGATCCTTGTCTAAAGCCATATTGGCTTTCACCCATTAGGCCATGACTATCTACATGCTGAGTAATTTTATACTTTATGATGGTTTCTACCATTTTTCCCGGTACTGACATCAGGCTCACCGGTCTGTAGTTTCCTGGATCACCCCTGGAACCCTTTTTAAAAATTGGTGTTACATTGACGATCCTCCAGTCTTCAGGTATTAGAGATGATTTTAATGATAGTTCACAGGTTACTAATATCAGGTCTGCAATCTCATATTTCAGTTCTTTCAACACCCTTGGATGTATACTATCCGGCCCAGGTGATTTGCTACTCTTCAATTTATCTAATAGTTGTAATACATCTTCCCGATGTATCGATATTTCCTTCAATTCTTCTGCACCTTTAAATACCACTTCAGTCATGGGTAACATCCCTACATCTTCCTCAGTAAAGACCGAAGCAAAGAATTCATTCAGTCTCTCCACTATCGCCTTGTCGCCTCTTAGTGCCCCTTTAACCCCTCTATCATCTAATGGACCAACTGACTCTCTCACAGGTTTTTTGCTACGAATGTACTTGAAAAAGTCTTTATTTCGCGTTTTTGCTTCCGCAGCAAGCTTCTTCTCAAATTCTCCCTTTCCCTGCCTTATCAATGCTTTGCATTTGACTTCCCAGTGCTTGTGCTGTTTCCAGGTTTCGTCATTTGGCTCTTTTTTCCATTTCCTGAAAGATGCTTTTTTGGCAACAGCAGCCTCTCTGACCTCACCTTTAAACCATGCTGGCAGTTTTTTTGACTTCCTTCCACCTTTCTTAAAGTGTGGAATACAGCTGGTCTGGGCTTCCAAGATAGTATTTTTCAACAACACCCAAGCTTGATATAAGTCTTTAACCTTTGCAACTGCTCCTTTTAGTTTTTTCTTAACTATTTTCCTCATTTTATCATAGTCTCCCTTTCGAAAGTTAAAAGGTAATACTGTGGATTTCCTTACTATCCCTCCTCCACTAATTAAATCAAATGCGATCATGCTATGATCACTATTGCCAAGTGGCCCCAACACCCTTATCTCTTGCACTAGATCTGGTGTTCCACTAAGGACTAGGTCTAATATGGCTTCCCCTCTGGTCGGTTCATGAACCAGCTGCTCCAAGAAGCAGTCATTTATTTCAGCTAGGAACTTTGTCTCCCTAGCATGTCCTGCTGTGGCACTGACCCAGTTGATACCAGGGTAAATGAAATCACCCATTATTATTACTGCGCTGTAACTTTTGTTAGCTTCCTTGATATCTTTGAGCATTTCATCATCCATTTGTTCATTCTGGCCAGGCGGTCGATAGTACACCCCCACTGCCATCACCTTCCCCTTTTTACATGGAATTTCAATCCATAGAGATTCTACAGCAAATTTTGTTTCCTGCAAAACTTTAATCCTTTCTGACTCAATGCCCTCTTTAACATAGAGTGCAATCCCTCCACCAATTTAATCAGCTCTATCATTACGATATAGTTTGTACCCAAGTATCACAGTGTCCCAATGGTTGTCCTCCTTCCACCATGTCTCTGATAGTCCAATCATATCTAACCTCTCATTTAGTGCTATATATTCTAACTCTCCCATCTTATTTTTTAGACTTCTAGCATTTGCATACAAGCATTTTAGAGACTGTATTTTATTCATATTAATTTGGCTATTGGTAGACGTGGGTAATTTGGGATATTTAAGCTCTGTCTGCTCCATACTCGAGGGCATTTGGGCCACTTTACTCTTTTTTGGAACCTCTCTGCTTTTGGTAGTATCCTTCAAGGATACATTCTTCCGAACCATCCGCTCTTGGGCGACTGTCGGCTTTCCCCTATTATCTAGTTTAAAAGCTGCTCTATCTCCTTTTTAAAGGTTAATGCTAGCAGCTTGGTTCCATCCCGGTTAAGGTGAAGCCCATCCCTTCAGAAGAGCCCCTCCTTTCCCCAGAATTTTCCCCAGTTCCTAACAAATCCAAAACCCTCATCTCTGCACCATTGTCTCATCCACGCATTGAGACTCCGGAGCTCTGCCTGCCTTTTGGGTCCTGTGCGTGGAACGGGAAGCATTTCGGAGAATGCTACCCTGGAAGTTCTGGATTTCAACTTCCTACCTAAAAGCCTAAATTTAGCCTCCAGAACCTCCCTACCACATTTTCCTATGTCATTGGTACCGACATGTACCAAGACAGCAGACTCCTCCCCAGTACTATCTAAGACCTTATCTAGGTGGTGCGTGAGGTCCGCTACCTTTGCACCAGGCAGGCATGTTACCAGGCAATCCTCACGTCCACCAGCCACCCAGCTATCTACATGCCTAATGATCGAATCACCAACTATAACAGCTGTCCTAACCCTTCCCTCATGGGCACATGGCCCTGGAGAAACTTCCTCGGTGCGAGAGGGTTTTACATCACCTGGAGGATAGGTCCTAGTTACAGGATCACTTCCTGCCATACCAGGGTGATGCTCTCCTGTCACGTGACCTCTCTCCTCCATGGCAACAGGGATACTGCCAGACTGGAGGTGGGACTTCAGGACTATATCCCTGTAGGTCTCGTCTATGTACCTCTCTGTCTTTCTTATGTCTTCCAAGTCTGCTACCCTAGCCTCTAGAGAACGGACTGTTCCCTGAGAGCAAAGAGCTCCTTGCACCTAGTGCACACGTAAGACCTCTCACCAACAGGGAGAAAATCATACATGTGACACTCAATGCAAAAGACTGGAAAGCCCCCATCTCGCTGCTGGACTGCTGTCTGCATCTTAGTTTTAAGTTTGTGTTTAGATCTTTAAGTTCTTTACTTACTAAGGGTTGCTATGGATATTTATACTAATAAAACTGTACCTAATACGTTTAATATACTTTGTTCACCTGAAGCTTAATTAATCTCAGGTCCTTAGTGTATGACTGATTTGGGTAACGAGCTTCACCTGAGAGCACCTCCTGTCTTTTAAGATGTGTAAGTACCTATAAAGCTACGATTATCCCAGGGGTGGGTGGGTGTTGGGGAGGGAGGGAAGGAAATAACACTTATTAAAAGAGGGCTGCTACACAGTACCCTGTCCTGTGCTGCTGAGGTAAGCTATATTCTGATTTGATTTAAATTATAGCTCTTTGCTGCTGCTAGACTCTAGCTTATTATGAAATTTAAACTACAAGCTCTCTGCTGGGTTCCAAATTTAACCAGAAAGCTCTCTTCTGTGCTTTAAATTTAAACTAAAAGTACTTTGCTGATGCTAGGCCCTGAGTGACTATTAAATTTAAACTACAAGCTCTCTGCTGGGTATGAAATTTAACCAGAAAGTTCTCTTCTGTGTTTTAAATTTAAACCTAAACTGCTGCTACTAGGCCCTGACTGATTTAACAAAAAATAGTGGCTTCACAGATTAATTAGCTTTAATACAAAGAATTCCTTTCAGAAAATTCCCAGAAGTATATACTCACAATTGCAGATCTCTCTCCAGAAGTAACAGTCCCCTTTTCTAGTCCTTCAAGACCTCTTTCAATTGAAAGCAAGCTGTGCTACAAAGGGACATATGATGAGAGTGAAAGGGGATAGACTAAGGAGTAATATGTGGAAACATTTCTTTATGGAAAGAATTGTAGATGCTTGGAATAGTCTCCCAGTGGAAGTAGTAGAAACGAGGACAGTATCTGAATTCAAAAAAGCATGGGACAAACACAGTGGCTCTCTTAAGGAAAAAAGGGAACTACTGTAGTTGGTGTGGAAGGGCAGACTAGATAGACCATGTGGTTGTTTTCTGCCGTTATGTTTCTATTTTTTGTTTTGGGCAGCACTGGAGCCGGATGCATCAGCAGATAGAAAAGGCGTATCTACTGATGCATTTAATGAGGGCCCTGAAGTAAGGGTGTTTTCTGTGTGCCAGCTGTGGGGTATTTGCTGACCACACCCCCAACAGCACACAACATTTGCACATATTATATGTTACCTTTGGAATTAACACATGATAGAAGCATAAACTTATTTCATGTCAGTAAACAACCTCCGACTATATTTTTTTTTTAGTGCCATCACATCAGTGCTGACTCCGGGCGACCAAGCTGCCTCTGGCTTTTCTTGGCAATATATCACTGGAAGTAGATTGCCAGGCCTTTTCTTCCAAGCCAATGGAGGGTAAAGTGGCTTGCCCAAAGTCACAAGGAGTGCCAGTGCGAATCGAACCCTTAATCTTCTAGGTACTAGGCAGTTGCTCTAAGCACTAGAGCAGTGGCCTCCATACACTAAATTGCTGTATAAAATTCACTAGTAAGGCTTCTGTGGGGAAAGGGCTTGTAGCCTACAAAAGTGGACACAGAGGGGCCAGTAACTAACTGTTCATGCATACAGTATAGTCCAAAAGTTTAGCATAGACACAGAAACAACACAAAATATGCAGTTTCATGTTATTTAATACTTGGTAGGTGCACCCTTTGATTTTATAACTGCTTGCAAACGAGTAGGCATGCTGTGAACAAGGTTTAGACATAGTTCATTTGTAATTTCTCTGCACCATACAGTCTTAAAAATGTCTTGAAGATGATCGAGACCTTTTGGGCATTTTTCTGCAATTTCAGCTTCACGATCCTCCACATGTTTTCAATGGGGTTCAAATAAGGTGACTGTCCAGGCCACTCCAGAACAGTAATGTTGTTGTCCTCGAACCATTTTGTGACTGTTTTTGCAGTGTGATGTGGAGCCCCATCTTGCTGGAACACTTCATAAGAACCAATGGCCAGGAACTGTGGCAGCTTCAACTCCAGCAATCCAATATAGGCATCAGCATTCATGGTGGTATTTCGTGGCAAAAACCACAAACCCCCACGACCCCTGCTGCCAAAACAACCCCATACCATCAGTTTTGGACTGTGTTTCACAGTTGGTACCATATACAGAGGATTGTTTCATTGGTTGGATGGACGACAAACGAGGACCCTTGGGCAGTCAAACTGTATTATTGTTGTCTCATCACTGAACAGGACTTTTTCCCATTGTTCTTTGGTCCAGTTGACATATCTTTTAGCAAAGTTGTACCGCCTTTTCATCTGAAATGCAGTCAACAATGGCTTCTTGACTGGTTTTCAAGCTGGGAGATTAAAATCATCCTTCAGGCATTGACGAATTGTTCTCGTGCTGATGTCAGAGCACAGGGGTGGCAGGCTTTGTTTCACTTTAGCAGATGAAATAAATGGATTTTTTCTGATCAAAATATGAATCTTGTGGTCAGTTATGGGAGTAGTAACTCTTGGATATCCAGATCTTTTTCTGGAACTCAGAGATCCTGTTTCTTCTGCACGCTTCTTTGTACATGAAATTACAGACTGTGAAACACCAAGCTTCTTTGCAACCACTATCTGTGAGATGCCTTCCTTGATCAAGGCCAGGGCAATGCCTCTCTTCTTTGGTGACAATTCACATGCTTTTCCCATCTTTAACAGAATTATTTTGTATATTTTTGCAGGGAAAGAACAATGTATGAACCATGGTATAATAAGGTTTTAAGGTTCCATTGACCAAATTTTGGCCTGAAGAAATAAAATAACCCTTCCAAAAATGCTATCAACATGTGTTTCCTTCATTTGTACTCTTTACTTTTATTTTATCTCACTGAGGTGGAAAATTCTACTTGTAGTCACCAACTTACCAAACCCATTTGATCTTACCCAGCCCTAATCCTCAAACCCCACACAGATTTGAAATCTGGGGGTAGAAACACATAAAACAGAGATCAGTTGGGTTTAGCAGATACAAATAATTGATCTACAACTCTTACCTGTTGAAGTAAATGCCAGAATAAGCTTTAATTGAGTGGTATTGAGTCGTAACTTCACAGAGCTGGTATGATGTAAAATAGCGAAAAATCAGCAAAATTTACTGTATCCACTAAACCGTACGATTATGTAAACAAAAATAAACTATAAATAGTCCACCTCCAAAGATTATTGATTTCAACACTATATTCTGGTGTCTGCAGAAAAATAAGTAAGCAAACTACATAAAAACTGGAGTTTTCCTTTCAAAATCATGCTAGTTCAGTGATATTTCCTACCTATGCTAAACTTTTGGCCAATACTGTAGTTTCTGTACAGTTTCTAGCAGTCCGTGGCACATTGTGCTCATGACCAAATGTCCTCTTGAGAGCAATTGTTCGGTTTTGCCCTCTAGCATGATGTACCAGTCCACTTCAAGGGCCATCATTACATACATTCTAGTATTCCAGTATCATTTTTTCAGCAGCTGCTTTATGCTTAAAAACTTAATTTGATATTTCAGAGATTAGCCAGATATATTCTAGTCACTGACAGATGCAGCTCCTCTTTTCGAGGCATTATATCAATCAGCCCTCTTGTTTTGGTAACAGTTCTGCTATCTGACGTTATCTCGTCTTAAAGCTTGAAAATTTCTGCTGCAAAATTACTTACAAGATGTAAATGTATTATACTCCTTGAACAGTAAGGCAATAAAACAGCTTTAAATATGTTACATTATATAGCTGCAAAACCGGAGCCCCCCTCCCCTCCCCAGGTAAAGATTACTTCCTCTTGCACAGGACTGCTAGGTCTAGCAGACATACCGGTCCTGCAGAAACATGGATCCTTTATAGGCAGTGATGTCTTGTAATGGGATTCCTAACAAGCAGCCAGAAATGGTGATGTGCATAAGCGTTAGAGACCAGCCTGGTCCCCTTTTAGAGGAATAAAGTAAGGACCGTGGATTTGCATGCACACTTTTCATCGTTTATTTCAGTAAGCCAACTACAGTGCTTGGGTACTTTCAAAGAGAGAATGCATGGTTATTTCAATAGCACAGTAAATTCCAGCAGATAAATGGCAGCATAGCCCATCCAGTCTACCCAGTAAGGTGATTTTACTTTGGGATGCAACTGCAGCTCCATTCACGTTAGCCCCACTCTGTGTCTTTTTTGATGAAAGGCTCCTCTTGCTTTTTCTCTTAAAAATGTGCTTAACACTTAAGGAGGTACAAAAGTGCCCATGCGCTCTGTATCTTCTATTTCTGCCAGTGGGGTCATGGGGCAAAATTAATCTGAAAATACAGAGGGGAGGAAAAGGGGACTTGGATTTAGCTCACGCCTTTTCTCAGAAGTTCAAGGTGAGTTACATTACAAGGATTTGAGCAGGGCAAGTGGTTTGTTTTAATCCTACTTGACACCTCAGCTACCTTTGAAACAGTCAATCATACTCTGCTGTCACAATGCTTGAGTGATCTAGGCATTGCTGGTTCAGTATATACCCGATTTCATTCTTTTTTAGCTAATTGTAGAGTGCAGATTAGGACAGGAGGGATGTATTCATCATGGTTTTCCTAGAGACAGGAATTCCAAAGGGATCAGCCCTTTCTTCACCTTTATTTAATATACAGATTACCCTTATATGCAAACTATTTATCAGGCTTCACTTAAATTATAGGATATACACTGATGGCATCCGGTTCTTTGTTCCTGGAACTACATCACTTGAATACATAGTAACATAGTAAATGATGGCAGTTAAAGACCAGCACGGTCCATCTAGTCTGCCCTGTAAGGTGACTAGAGTTATAGAATAGCACCTGCCCCCTCTATTCCTTCACTTAAGGTTGTACCTGCCACTCCGTGCAGGAACACATAATACAAATTTAATTACATGGCTATTGTTGTTGTGTGTTATACTATGTATAACAATCATAAAAACTTTCAACAGACTCACACTTAACATCATGAAAACTGAGGTATTCTTCCTCAGCTGGACGATGACAACCATCATGCCCACTCAACTTAAAGTTGATGACTGGACTATACTGATCTTGTTGCAGGTAAGGAACCTGGGCATGATCTTGGATACCCAATTAAGTATGCAATCTCAAAACCAAACCACAGTGGAAAAACCATCTTCATAGAAGATTGAAACTCTTTGTATCAGATAGTAAACCTCGGCACAGTTGTTCAGGCATTAACTATATCCTATTTGGATTACTGTAATGATCTAATATCTGGGGCTACCCGCTTATGTCTCTTATACACTCCAAATGGTACAAAAGCCCATATCACCACTGGAGCACAGTATTATGACCATATTTCACCCATTTTGTATACCCTACATTGCCTTTCTATCAAGCGATATGTCATCTTCAAAATTTTGGAATTAGCCTTTAAGGTATCAAATCATGAGGCACCAGTGCATTTCTTTATGTTGAGAATCTAGTGCCCTCTGCATGCCCTCCATTCCCAAGATGCTATGGGCCCCTTTTATTAAAGCCTGGTGACTGGTTAACATGTGGTGGATGCTTGGAACGTCCTCCCGATGGAAGTGGTGGGGGCAAATACAGTGACAGAATTCAAAATTGCATGGGACAGACAAAGTGGATCCCTTTGTAGCAACAGGATAAAATCAAAATAAACTTAACTAACTCTTATATCTCAACACATAGAGGTGACCTACACCGAACCCCTAAAAGGCATGGGGAGGGGTGACCTGCATGGAGCAGCAGGTGCACTTACTCTTGCTGGGCAGACTAGATGGACCATACTGGTCTTTATTTGCCATCACATACTATGTTACTATGGGCCCAAATCAGAGAGGCAACTTGCGGGGCTGCACGTCCTGTCCATACAAGCCATCCTGCCCATATTCCCCCTCCGACTCTCCCTGCATGGCTAGAGCAGCAGTACAGGGAGAGCCAGCGGGGGGTCAGGAGAGGGTGGAATATGGGTGGAGCGGGGCAGGTTGAGATGGCAGGACATACAGGGACAATTCAGGTCACGACCCTATATGTCCTGCAGGGCCAGAGGAAACGTGCTGCTTATTCCAACTCGAAGTAAAATAAGCAGCTTTGACTGGGTGATTGGGGCCGAACCCCCCCCCCCCCCCCCCGAGAGACAGGGGCTGGGGGCAGGTAGGTCCCCGCCACCTGATTCTGGCTCCAGCTGCAGGAGTCAGAAGGGTCTGTGGGGAGGACATTCCTGCAGGTATGCAGGGGCACGCTGGGCCATCTCAATACCTGATTCTGCAACCACGCGAATGTCTAGTTCCTGCGGCGCAGAATCGGATCCAAAAGGGCCCATCCTGCTCAGGGCCATCCAGATAGCCCGGACATGCCTCTTAAGGAATCAGGCTCTATGTGTTTTAATGCACACTGACTGGCTGTTGGGACCACTAAGGTGCTAGCATGCCAGCGACAATGTGGTAAGTTTGATGGGGTAAGGAATGAGCAGAGTGTGGGCCTGGAAAGAACATTCCCACTAGTGCAGGGGCTATTGCCGTATGCTCAATGACAAGCAGTGAGATTTGAACCGGTCTTCAAGCCTGCTGCTCTAACCATTTGGTTATTCCTAGACACATCTATGAAAGATCTATTTTCAGTGCACACATTGTGAAAATACGTGTGCATTTCTCCAGCCTTGAGGGGTGTAAAACACATGTGAGGGGATCATTTTCGGGTCATTTGAGACTTTTTACAGATTTTTTTGGACATTCTTTTGGTTCTTTTAAAACTGTTCAACATGTGCAAGAACTTTTAGGAGGGAATTTTATAAAGGATTTTTCATTCGTATAGACCAGTCCAAGTGCGTAAAAGGACTTATAAAATTATCTCACTTGTAAAACTATACATGGTGCAACTGCGCATGCACTTGTAAGCGACTTTTAGAATGGGTGAGTTCAAGGGAGAGGATTAGGTCGAGTATGGATGGAGTCACAATTTATAATATAGAAATACTGCAATGAAGGGTGGTATATCAAATCTAATAAACATAAAACAACCACTGGGGGAAAGAGATGCCTGAGAAGGGAAACCAAAGAAAAGGCACTTAAAAAACATGTGGGTTTGCCTACAAAACACAGATTGGAAAATATTAAAGCCCTGAACTTCATCAGTAGCTGTGGGGGTGTATTTGCATGTCACAGAACTTTTGCTGGTATATAACTGACAGCATGATTTACTAAGGAGCAGAATGCAAAATAAATTCTCAATCTGCAGAGTTGGCTTTAACCCTATCTTAAGCTAATTAAGCAACAGTAACAGGCTGCTTCCATTCACAATAAATTTTAAAATCCTGGTCTATTTGATTTCTTTCCATTATAATTTTCACTGTGGGTTTTTATCTCAAAGTAACTGATGTTTGCAGGGCCAGAAGAGGAACATGGCAAGACCCTAGTGCCACAGTGGCACCCACCTGAAGCAGCATGTGCAAATAGGCCTAAAGTAAGGCTCCTCTTTGGCCTGGCAATTTGGCGCCTATGCAATTTTGACAGATAAGGGTGAGATTTGGTTTAGGGGGAATCTGAGACTGGACTCCTTTATGTGGAGGGCCCCAAGGGTTCCCCCTTACCCCCAATTCCTTTTAACATTTATTTTTAAACTTCATTCAAGATCAGTCCAAATCCTAGGCAGCTGCCTATGTTGTCTATGCCTAAATCTAGGCCTGAATTCCTGCACTAAAGAAAGAAGAGATAGTAGAGGATAAGATTTCTCCACTACGTTTCCTATTTTCCTCATCTGAGCAGGTGATTTATCAGTAACATAGAAACCTGATATATGATGGCAGAAGGACCCTAACGTCAGCAGTTCCCATATGAGCTTGTAAAACTTTGATGGACCAGGAATTTGGTATATGTATATATTTAAGATTAGATTAGAAAGTCCTCATTTAGGGTTGTGACTGAGGTACCAAAAATATGAAATCCCTGGATAGTGGGCATCATTGGCCTGCAAAATAATTGATGGTGGTCTGGGAGTCCAACATACAGGCTGCTGGCAACTAGCAATGTATTTCCAGCAGAAAGGAGGTTGCCTGACAATAGAAGAGGAGTCTAGAGATAGTTCAGTATATCAGACAAAACTTAATTCATTAGATGCGCTGGCCCTTCAAGCACATTGTGAGTTAAGTTCTTTTGGCTGATACTGGGTCATCCTGGATTAATTTTTCAGATATATCTTCTGAGCAGGTTAAAGTATTGATATGCAAATTGCAAAGGGGACATGTGGCCTGGATGTTTGCCCAGCTTCACTGTCTTCTGAACTGGACACTGATCTTATTTCCTAACATGCTTTGTTAATACCTGGAAATAGGGCAGCAAGAGAGCTACAAATCTATTTTAAATCTTTCTATTTTCTCTAGGGGCAGTTTCTCCAAATGGGTTAGTTTTGTACATAAATTATACTATAATACTGCACTAAGGGGTACAACAATTAAACCACAACCACACCACACCCGTAGCCTCATAAATATATTAACTACAGATAAATATGTCTTACTCACAAACTCATTACTTACATAAAACCAAGTCTCTTAAATGGGAGAAAAGACCTCAGATTAATGCATTTCATCCTTTAACAGCTTCTTCTTCAACACCCTGAAGTTGAAGTTTAGAGGAGCGGCATTGAACGCTGAAGTTTAGGAGAGCAGCACTGAAGCCTGACACCTTAAAGATAAGTAGAATCTTTTAATCTATGGCTGTAAGGGAAAAGTGATTTGACTTTGAAATCTTGTGTTCTTTTCAGAATACTGTGCTATGTATCCTTCTGATGTGGTATGCATTGAATGGAGTATGAGCTTCTTGTGAAGACAGATCGGATTTATATGTTATAAATGTGATTTAGTGATTTAATTAATTTAAGAAAAAATGTAAAAAAGTGCTTTTTTGTACATTTATTAAGTAGTATATAAGGGAGTTTTTGAGACCGATGATGCATGAAGCTCTAATCCTCTATGGTGATTTGTTTCGCCACATAGTAGGATGAAATGCATTATTCTGAAGTCTTTTCTCCCATTTAAGAGACTTAGAGGCTTGTTTACAAAGCCGCAGTAGCGGTTTCCGATCATTATCAGAGCCACGGCCCCATTGATTTCAATGGGGCTGCGGCTCCGATAACGATCGGAAACCGCTACCGCGGCTTTGTAAACAAGCCCCTTAGTTTTATGTAAGTAATGAGTTTGGGAGTGAGATATTTATCTGTAGTTAATATATTTATGGAGGCTAAGGGTAGGTATGGTGTGGTTGTGGTTTAGTTTTGTACATACCGTGACAGTCATTAACCTTACTTCTAAGCCAGGGATCTCAGTCTCTCAAATGTACTGCTAATGCTTGGCACAGTAGTTGCATCGTGCCAAAGAGAGCTTCCTTCTGGAGTTCGTAAGATGTAACATATATTGATAGTTTGTCAAGATGTGCTTGGAAATTCCTCTTTTTCAAGCCTGTGGCTCCCAGTACAATGGGAAATATTTCTATATCTTTCTACCACATTTTCTTGGTCTCTGACTGCATTTCTTGGTACTTCAGGATCTTCTGCCTCTCCATGCGATTCACAGAATAATCACTCAGAATTGACACCTCTATTCTCAATGCCGTTCTGGTGTTTTTCTCCTTTATCACTATGTCATGTTTCCTCACATCCAGTTTCTTATCCGTCGGAATGGGAATGTCCCAGGTGATCATAACTTAATTTTCTGTAATTCTCTTAGGGTCACGATCCCAAAGCTTTTCAGGCACGGTGATATTGTAGTGTTTACGAAGTTTCCAATAGATGAGGTGTGCTACTTTGTTGTGCCTTTCTGTATAGAACTTTTCTGCCATCAGAACTACACAGCCATCTATGAGTTGAGTCACTGTTTCCAGGTCTTTCTTCCAGAATCAACATATGTCTGTGTTACCAGTTTTTTCATACTCGCTGTAAATCCGCTGTCCTGGGCTGTAACTAATCTGTCATCTTTCAGCTTCAGTTCACCTCTCCTTAACCATTCATGCGTCCATTCGTGATCGACAAAGGGTTCCTGGAGTAACACTTTGCATTTCCCACTGTATTTGTGCATTTGCCAATTGTTCTTCCTCGTTTGCTGGTCTTATTCTTTAAAGAGTTTTTTTTCTTGTTTTGCAAATTCTATTACTTCCTCTCCTGTGTGTGCTTGTGAATTCGCACTCATTACTCCAGGTCTCGGAACGCTTGTCCAAGTTTGATGATGGAGACAGATTCTGTATGTTTACTTTCATATTTCAGCAATTTTATGCATTTGGATCCGATGATACTGTTAGGTAGCTTGGAAGCCTATGATAGTAGCTCTGTATATGTCATCAATCTCTATGAGGCCTAGCCCTCCTTCAGCTCTAGGAATGTACAGTCTTGGCATTCACAGATTCTTGTAAATTGTCTCATGGGCATGAAGGGGTTTTCTTGTTTACACATCCAGTTTTTCAAGATCTTTAAGAGGCCAGTCTATAATTCCAAAACTGTAAGAGAGTACAGGAATTGCCAGCTGATTGATGGCTTGTATCTTATTCCGTGATGTTAAGGAACTTTTCAATCATGATTTTAACATTCTATAGTATTCTTTACTAATCTTTTCTCTCAGTAATTTCCGCTTGAGTGTCATTCTTTTCTCTATTCCATATTTATATATGCCTTCCTGTTCAAGTTTCTTGATATCACAGCCCTCAGCCAGGGAGATGTCTGTTTTGCTCAATTTTCCCCTAAAAATGTTGCTTTAGCACATTTTTCTAGGCCGAAAGTCATTCTGTCATCAGAAAAGGTTTTCACTACACGGAGTTGCTCTGCTAATTGTTGGTCACTGGAACTGTAGAGCTTTAGGTCATCTACAAATAGTAAATGGGATGTTACTTTTGGGTTGTTACCTTCTTTAGGATTCAGGCTAAATCTGTATCCCAAAGAGAATATGAGCGTTCCCATTGGATTAAGCGCCATACAAAACAGTAGTAGTGACAGGGAATTTCCCTAAAAGATTTCTCACTGGATCTTGATGTTAGGAATGATGTACTGGCCATCTTCATACTTCAGGGTAGTTTGCCACATTGTCATAGTGAACTTAATGTACTCTATCAAAACAGGATTTATTTTATATATTTCAAGGCAATGAATTATTAAAGAGTGTGGGATGCTGTCAAAACCTCTCTTATAATCAATCCATGCTATACTGATATTTCTGCTCTTTTTAGCACTGGCCATGATGGCCTCATTTAACATTAACTGGTCTTTGGTTCCATATGCTCCCCTCTTATTGCCATTTTGCTCTATTGCCATGATGTTATTGGACTCAATATGATCAATATATTCTGTCTGCATCTACTGCAGTGAACAGCTTATAGATTATAGGTAGAAAGTTATTGGTCTATAATTTTTAGGAATGTTACTCGGGTCCCCCTTTGGAAGGAGAAATGTTCTTCCTGTTATACGTCATTGTGGTATTAAGTTCAGCTGTTTAATCAGTTGATTTTTGCAGTTTGCCAGGTCTTGGTGGAGTGATATTAACAGTTTGAGCCAAACGTTGGTCACTCCATCTGGGCTAGGGCTCATCCAGTTGGAGGTGTGTTTAACCTGCTTTCCAGCTCTTTTGTTGTTACTACAGGCCATTCCATAGGTTTGATGTTTGCTTTTTCTAAATGTTCCTGTATGCAGGGTAACCATTCTGCTTCTTGATTGTGCTTTATAGGATCCTTTTTTTTTTTTTAACTTGAACTTTTTATTTTTTAACCCAACCATAGATTACAAACAACCAAAGCAGACAATAAAAGTTTTCCAACTAGAATGTCCAATCGCCAGCTCACACTTGCAAGATATGGAAAATCAAACGATATTCAAAGAAACAAATTCCTATGCAAAAATGTCATACATATAATCCTCCCCCTCCCCCCCCCTCACCCCATAACTGAGTCCCCCCCACCCCCTAGATCCGCAACATATTTCAACAGAGGTTTCCACTGGTCTTCAAACTTTGTCCCTTGGTCTCTCCGAATGGCTATCAATCGTTCCATCTGCAACACCTTGGTAAGCCGCGTCACCCAATGAGCAAGGTTAACATTCCCTCCCTGTCTCCATTTCCAAGCGATTTCACACCTTGCTGCCACTATACAAGATCTCATGGGTTTGGTCCATCGAGTAGATACTTCAGGAGGCCACAGCCCAAGCAAGAACCAAGCTGGGCAGAGCGTTAAGCGTACCTGAAATATCTGCTCCATCTTATGACAAATTTGCGTCCAATAAGACTGGACCCAGGAGCACTCCCACCACATATGAAAATACGTTCCTCGAACCCCACATCCCCTCCAACAAAGTGCAGAGACCTCCGGAAACATCCGGTGATAGCGCTCAGGGGTATAGTACCAACGTAACAGAATTTTATAGGTATTCTCTTGAATAGCTGTATTAATAGATGTTTTAGCTGCTCCCTTATAGATGGTCCGCCATCCCTCCTCATCCCAATTTACTCCCAAATCTCTCTCCCATTCCTCCATGTATTTCAGTTTAGCCTCTGATTCACTTGTTGCTCGCAACCCAGCATAATATAAACGTATGAGGCCTCGGGATGAATGGTGACCCACCCACAAAGCCTCAAAGTCATTCAGCCCGTGCTGGATACGCTCCCTATTAAGTCGATGATGCAAATAATGCCGCACTTGCAAATAAGCAAAGAAATCATGCTTATCCAGCTGGAATTCAGCTTGCAAAGCCTCAAAAGACTTAATAGTCACGCCATCCAGGAATTGTATGAAACGTGTTAGGCCTTTCCCTTCCCAGTTAAAGAAGATAGCTCCATTACCCGGTGCAAAGGCTGGGGTGGCTACCATTGGCGCCAACAGGGACACCCCCCCCCACTGTATTCACTCTCCGCCATCCCCTACTCCATTCCCCCCACAGATGTCTAAGAAAGGGATTAGCTGTCCACTCACCCTTCAACAATCCCATCGGTAACCAGGGAAGGTATTGTAAAGGATATTGGGGCACAGCCTGTTGTTCAATGGAGATGAACCCCTTCGCTGAGATCTGCTCTCGCCAGTCCATCACCTGCCTTAATTGTGCCGCCAAATAATAATCCGCAATCATGGGCATTCCCAGGCCGCCCTTCTTCCGCGCGCGATACATAATGCGCCGTGCTATGCGCGGGGGTCGATGGCGCCAAATAAAGAGAAACAACTTCCGCTGAAGCCTATGAAGCACTGTTTGAGAGATTTTAATAGGCAAAACTTGAAAAAGATATAATAATTGGGGAAGAATCGTCATCTTAACGGTCGCAATTCTCCCTAGCCAAGAGATCTCCTCGGTGTGCCAACGCCGCAAATCCCGATCAATCTTCTCAAATAACCCTGGATAATTAGCACCATAGAGTTGGTCAGCATCTCGGGTAAGGTAAACCCCCAGATATTTAAGTTTATCGGGGGCCCAACGGAAAGGAAACCCTCCCTGTAAATGCACCAGCAGATTATCCGATAAATTAACATTTAATGCCTCTGTCATATCCCAGTTAATTTTAAACCCGGCCACTCCACTGAAGCGCCGGAATTCATCCATAATAACGGGTAAAGTCAGCAGAGGACTCGTAATGAACAATAATAAGTCATCAGCAAATAATGCCAATTTATGCTCCTGCTGACCAACCTGCAGGCCCCTCACCCCTACACTACGTCGTAAACGCTGCGCCAAAGGCTCCATAGCTAAGGCAAATAATAAAGGGGATAAGGGGCACCCCTGTCTGGTGCCTCTTGCTAACGTAAAGAAGTCCGAATATTTCCCATTAATCTTAACTGCCGCAGTCGGGTTAGCATATAAAGCTTTGATCCATGCCTCCATATGGGGGCCGATACCCACGGCCGTCAACACTTCAAACAAAAAGCCCCACTCCACCCAATCAAAGGCCTTCTCAGCGTCGACTGCAAGAAGGAGAAGTTCCTGCTTCTGCTGCTTAGCCGTCCAGATCAATTGGAGCGCCCGGCAAATGTTATCTCCCGTATTGCGACCATGAACAAACCCTGTTTGATCACAATGGATCAGTTCCGGCAGAATGCGCCCCAATCGATTCGCCAAAATCTTAGCTAAAATTTTTCCGTCCGTGTTTAAAAGAGAAATAGGACGATAAGAACCACACACCGCGGGATCTCTCCCCGGTTTGGCTATCACAGAAATTCCAGCTTGATGCATGGAGGGAGGTAACTGCTGGCCCTGAAGCACCGCATTGAAAATCCTCTGTAAAATCGGGGCTAATTGTATGGCTAGTTTCTTATAGAAGATGGCCGAGAAACCATCCAATCCCGGGGATTTATTAAGAGCTAATCCCCGAATGACCTGTAAAATTTCCTCAACTGAGATCTCTCCATTCAAGGAATCGCGATCCCTCTCCGAGATCACCGGGAGAGAGCCGTCTCCCTCAAGATAGTCCCGCACTTCCGAGACCGACTCCCTCAATTCACTAGTGTATAGGACGGCATAGTACTGCTTAAACAATTCCCTCATATCTTTGGGATGAAATAAGAGTCTATCCCCCGGCCCTTTAAGTTTCATGATCGTCGAGCGACGTTCTCTAGCCCGTAATTTATACGCAAGCAATCTGCCTGCCTTATTATTAAACTCATAATAGCGCTGATTAACCCGCTGTAGTTGAAAATTAATAGTAGTCAACTGCAGAGAGTTGAGTTCAGTTCTCACCACCTCTAACCGCCGTCTGAGCTTCACTCCCCCCCTTTGTTTATGAAGGCGCTCTAGATCCCGTATCTGCCGAGATAATTGAGCCGCCTTCTCCCCTCGCTCTTTCTTTTTCCGGGATGCCCATTGTATCAATACGCCTCTGAGAACCGCTTTTAAGGCGTCCCACATGATCCCCAAGGCCACCTCGCCCGTATCATTCTCAACATAGAACCGCCTAATTTCCTCTGCCAGTGAAGCAAGGACCTCCTTATCCTGAAGCAGACTTTCATTAAGACGCCAGAAGGTCCTCCCCAGCGTGTCGCGATCTCCGCCAAACTCTATCCATATAGGGCCATGATCAGACCAAGTGATCGGCTCAATACCAGTTCTGTAAACTCTTTGGCTCCAGATCGGATCAGCCAGAAAATAATCTATGCGGCTATAGCTATGATGGACTGGCGAGTAATGCGTATAGTCAATCTCCTGTGGGTGCATCTGACGCCAAATATCACATAAGCCATACCGTTGAATCAAGCCCTGCAGTTGTTCTCGCCCCCGGGTCCCCATCAAATTCCCCCGCTGGGATTTATCCTGTAAAGGATCTAGCACTTCATTAAAATCGCCCCCAAGCAACAAGGCCCCATGTATCTTATCCTCTAACCAGAAGGCCAGATCAGCCCAGAAATCAGTGCAAGAATCATTAGGGCCATACACATCAAGGAAGGTAACCTCTGAATTCCCCAGGGTTCCCCAAACCAGCAGAACGCGCCCCTTTACTCCCTTGTATACCCCCCCTACTTGGAACGGGACATCACTGTGTACCATGATAGCCACCCCTGCTCGCTTTTGTGAGCCCTCAGCATTAAACCAGGCTGCACCATAGGCCCCCGACTTCAAAAGGGGTTCATCCCGGGGCAACAGATGTGTCTCCTGAAGGAATATCACCTGCCAGTGTTGCGCCTTCGCTTCTCTAAAAAGCGTTTTACGCTTATAAGGTGTATTGAGGCCGCGGACATTAAGTGAGCCTACTTTAAGCCCAGCCATCGGAGAGACCCAAAGGACCATGCAATAAACAATTAAAAAAAAAAAAACCCCAAACATTCTGAAAGCCTACCCCTTCCCATCCCTTCCCCCCTCCCCCCTCCCCCCCTTCATTCTCACCACAGGCCTCAATCCTGTGCCCCTCCTCGGAGGAATTGGCTCACCGCCGGGATTGGCCGCTCCCTTGCCTTATGGGCCTCCCCGCCAACAATCTTTTCCCCCCTGAAAGGAAGGTTCTCTCGTTATCAGAGCTCCCCCATAGCAGTTTAAATTATTTACTATACACAATAGAGCTTCAAATTAACTAAACATAAGGAGGTAAAAAGGGGGGGGGTCAAAAAATCTCCCCCTTCCTCCTCACACCTCTACCTCTATTCAGCCGAGCGAAGGAGCCACCACTGAACCGGCCAGCCCCCGTCGCCCACTAAAGAGGACGAGAGAAAAGAAAAGAGGAATGTCCCAGTAAAATGTCCAGGTCACGGCTGCTTTCAGGTTGCTGGCGTTGTACCATCCGTCTCAGACTCTCCCCGCTGACAGTGTTCCCCGGAGGTGCGCTGTAGTCTGCGACCCCGCGCCGGTACGCGATGCCACTTCAGCTTTTTCCCACACTAGCGCCTGTTGCTGTGTAGAGGATAAGGCCTTGGGTTGAGTAGTACTCGTAGGCAGGTGCGGGGCCCCCGCTTTCTCCAAAACATTCCACGCCTCCGTGACTGTTTTAATTCTTCGAGATTGGCCTGCGACTTCAAATTGTAGAGCAAAAGGGAAGAGCCACTTGTATTTAATGTTTTCCCGTCTGAGGTATTCGGTCACCGGGCGCATGGCCTTCCGACGCTGTAGTGTCTGGGGCGCCAGGTCTTGGAAAATCTCCACGGAGCATCCTTGCCACGTTAATGGCCCACCTCGAGACGCAGCCCGTAGCACCTTCTCCTTGAGAGGGAAACTAGTGAGACATGCTATGATGTCGCGGGGCCGATTGCCCGGTGGAGAGCGCAGAGCTCGGTCAACAGTTCTTTAACGTCCGATTTGACCCCTAGGACTTCAGCTTTAATCTCCCGACACCATCTCCTAAGATCTCCCTTGGTACACTGCTCCTCCGCATCCTCCAGTTCATCCGCCATCTCCGTCTCTGCCTGTGCGGCCTTCGCGTCTCGAGGTTCCAGAGGTGCGTAGGAGAAGCGGTACTGTTGCAACTTTTCGCGTGCTAACATCCAGACCAGGGGCAATCCTGCATATAACCCTCCACGTTCTATCACTGTGGGAGGCCCAATGCTGCCAAAAATCGCTCAATATAACGCGTCCCGAAGGAGCTGCTCTTCTAAGCCGCCATCCCGATCAGTGACGTCACTTCCTCCCCTTTATAGGATCCTTTTATAGGCTTCTTCAGAAGGTTTCTGTTTCAGCTTTGGTTGGTGGTCTTTTTACCATATTAATGCTCTTTCCCAATTCCCTGTATAACTGTTTTGGGTTCTCGCTAAGTAGTTAATTTTGATATTTTATTTTTCTGTTTTATTCACACCTTTGCAGATTTTGCACCTCTGCTACTACTTTCAAGCTTTGTGGAAGCAGTAGTGACATCTCAATTTCAGGAATATTTAAAGCAATTGGGTCTTTTAGATGTTGCCCAGTCTGGTTTTAGAATAGGTCACAGCATGGAAATGTTGATTCTGACCCTTTGGCACCATCTTAGGGTTTTTACTGATAAACTGTGGCACAAGGTTTGTTGGTACAGCTTGATTTAGCCTCCACGTTGATTATTAGACTCCCTGCAAGGAGTCTGGGGAATTTAGAGATAAGGGGTGTGATGGCAAACTGGTTTGTGCCATCTTTGTCTGACAGCCAGGGTAACATTTGGTTTAGGGGGAATCTGAGACCTGGACTCCTTTGTGTGGAGTACCCCAGGGTTCCCCCTTGTCCCCAATTTATTTAAATGTTTATTTGCAATCTTTAAGTAAGGTCAGTCAAGAATTGGGGCTGCAGCATTGTAGTTATGCAGTTGATTACCAACCTGTAAGAAGTTTGTGGGATGAAGATTTTGTTAGGCTAGAGAAGAGCTTTTCAACTTGGAAAAGAGATGGCTGAGGGGAGATATGATAGAGGTCTATAAATTAATGAATGGAATGGAACGGGTAAATGTAGATCAGTTGTTTACACCATTAAGAAGTAGAAAAACTAGGGGACACACAATGAAGATACAATGAAGCCCATATAAGACTAATCAGATAAACTATTTTTTTCACTCAACACGTAATCCAGCTCTGGAATTTGTTACCGGAGGATGTAGTGAAAGCTCGTAGTGTAGATGGGTTTAAAAAAGATTTGGACAAGTTCCTGGAGGAAAGGTCCATAAACCATTATTAAAGAGGACCCGGGAAATCCACTGCTTGCCAAGGGACAGAATTGTGGAACCTGTGTGCCTTTTTGGGAACCTGCCAGGTACGTGTGACCTGGACTGGCCACTGCTGGAAACAGGATACTGGGCTTGATGGACATTGGTCTGACTCAGTATGGAATTTCTTATGTCTTTGATTCCATTAGTGAATGGATGCAGTATATTGGAAATAAATCAATAGAACAAAGCTTTTATAGGTGGGAAGATCATAGATGTCTTCTGTGGAGGTACTATCAAAAATGAAGGATGCGATGCCCAATCATCAAACAGATTCACAGTTTAGGTGTGACAATAAATTCAATATCAGATCAGGTGACTTTGGTGGTTAGGAGGGCTTTTAGCAATTTATGCCTTAAGAAACAAATATAGGCTTTCCTACACTTGCAGATGGGAATGCAGATGATTGTATTATCACACTTAGACTAGTCTAAGTGTTTATTTAGAGTTACCAAAGTGTCAGCTATCGTTCTTACAAATTAGTCCACAACATCACAGCCAAGATCATTATAGGACATAAGAGACGGGACCGAGTTACCTTTCTATTGAGAGTTACACTGGCTGCCCACTTCACTGCAGGTCTGTTTTAAACTTGCCATGTTGGTATTTTTTAAGTTTGAAGGATGTTGTTGTAGAGGGCTCTCAAGTTGAGGCTGACTCATGGTGACCCTGTGGATAGTTGTCTTATCCCTTACGTTTTCTTGGCAAGATGCGACCAGAAGCAGATTGCCAGGCCTTTCTTCCACCCAGTAAGTCTGCAGTACCTGCTTATCCAAGGTGGTCTCCAATTCAAGAACTAACCAGGCGAAACCCTGCTTAGCATCAAAGATCAGATGAGATTGGGCTCACTCCAGGTGGTGAGGCCATAGTAGTTTGAGGGATACGGCCCCTGAATATGTTAAAAATCATATTACTTAATACTGTTCCAACTGTGAATTATGTTTCGGTCAGGATCAGTTATGGGCATTACCTCTTCCAGGAGATTAGACTAACAGTTACATCTAATACTTGTTTGAGGAACTCTCTAGGTCAGTTTCCCCACTTAACAAGATAATTAGCAAAACCTATCATTATCATCCATGGTTTAATAATACACTAAAGATGTCCAAACAGAAACTGCATAAAGCTGAGTGAAAATTGAGAAAAAGGAATACTTTGGAAAACCATACTACTTGTTTACAGCTTTAAAGGGAATATAAAGCCCTTTTAAGGCGACATAAGCAGTCAGCTAGAGTGCCAGCGTCACAGAGGTGCCCACTGCCATCGCTGCCACACCTCTCCAGAGCCTGCAGCAGCGGAAATGGCTTTGAAACCACGATACAATGCTCACCTAAAGTCTCTGGTGCTGCGGTCGCAGTTCCTGCCCTCTATGACCTACCACTTCCACCCCCTTCGAAGCAGACTTCCGGTATGCATAAGACTTACGATGCAGACCTCCACTCCCAAGCTATGGAAAAGAGCCTCCATTTGACTATGTTTAAAAGATCCAAAATCTGACTCAAGTATATCAGTTAATTATTGTTCTATTTCCATTTGTCTTTTGCTGCGAAAATTGCAGAAAAACAATCTCACAACTAACACATTTTTAGAAGCCAAGAACTTCTTCCACCTAAAACAATCGGGGTTTCGACCACAGCATAGTACTGAGGATTTACTTATCTCATTGCATGACAAGATCTTACAACATCCACATAACTATATGGAGATTCTTTTACTGCAACTAGACTTTTCATCTGCTTTCGATTTATTAGATTATGGTTTGTTACTTACTAGAAGAACACGGTATTATAGGAATGGTTTTAAAGTGGTTTAAATCACATATTTCTTCATGCTCTTTTACAGTATATTTTCATAATTCGGCTTCTACTGAGTTTCCCCTGCTCCATGGAGTAACACAAGTTTCTATCGTTTCTCCCATTTTATTCAATTTATTTATCACCCCAATTGCCACTCTCATTCAGATTGCTGGATTTGGTGTTCATTATGCCAACATCATCCAGTTACTAGTCTATCATGATACTTGGGACCCCTCTTTTCAGCTTACTGTCTCCACATCATTAAATAGAATTGATTTTTGGTTCTCCTTTAATAGACTCTCCCCACATTGCTAAAATGTCTTCAGCCTTCCAGTTTTCTAATAACTGGACTGTAAATACTTTCTTCAAATAGTTGGCCATAGTATCCCAATAAAAGAAATGATTACATCCATAGCATTCATAATTGCTAAAGATCTTGCTTTTTCTCCTTATATTTCTTCCCTAATGAAGAAATCTTTCTTTAAGAATGATTCAGTCAATTAGAACTTTCCTTAATTCCTATTCCCTAAGTATATTATTACACTCACTAATTCTGTCTCTTTTGGACTACTGAGTATTAGTTAGCATCCCTCAGTACTCAATAAAACATGTTTGGTTGATTCAGAACACTGCTGTAAAGTTAATTTATTATGCAAAAAATAAATAAATCAGACCATGCTATACCCTCCTAGTAGAACAGTACTGGCTTCCTATAGTATGCAGAATATGGTTTAAAATATTGGCTCATCGTAATTTTTATTTGGGTTACCCCCTCTATCTTTCTTCACTACTCATTCCATATTCCCCTTCATGTACAGATTGTCTCAAGCTCATTTTTTTCACAAAATAAGATATGAATGGATACGAATATCAATGTTTACGCATTGGGCCCCTATCCTATGCAATTCCTCCCACAGGAGATTCATATGTAAAGTTTTGAGAAAAAATTCAAGTTATTAAAAATGTGGCTATTCCATGAATCCTAAAAAGGCACATTTTACAATGGGACATCCAAGTGCAATATGGGATGTCAAAGCTAGAATGACTGAAAATAAGAAAGCAGGCACATACAAGTTCAGGCACGATTTCAGAAATGTGGATGTGTCCCAATATGGATGTCTATGGAGACGTCTATACAGATGTCGCCTGAATAGCATCTTAGAACATGGATGTCTAATAGCATAAAGGTCAAAGTAATGGGTTAGGAACAGGGTTCAAATCCCAGTGTAAGCCTCTGGAGCAGATCTAAATGAAGACATCCCTGATGTTTCTGAGATCAAATGGGAATGTCTAAGTTCACTGTGCCTCCACTATGCCCCTTGGCTAATTGGACATCCATGCACTGGAGACGTCTCTAAATGTCGTTTGTAAAATGACTCTGGAGGTGTTTTGACTGGTAGAAAAATGGTATATTAAAACCAGTTAAATAAATAAATGAATAAATAAATAAATTTTCGTTATTTAAATTATTTTTATTGAATTTTATATTGTTTCCAATGTAACATTTAGCTTAATGTAAACCGCCAGGATGTCAGATTTCTGCTCGAATGATGGTATATTAAATTTCCTATAAATAAATGTTCCTTCATTGGTAAAAAACCAATATTTTTGGGGGAGTATTAAAACCCCCTGTACCATTGTTGGCTGCTCCCTGGCATTTCCAGAACCAAAATCAATGACTCAACACCAATTTACTGACTCAGAGGGGCATGCTTACTAAGCTCCATGCCAGTAAGCAGGTTTGGGGTGCATTACTGGTGCAGGGCACTGCACTAGATGCAGTGAGGAATGGACAGCCATCCACTTGAACTCAGTATAGTTTGCCAAACTATACCGCTGTGAGGAGCAATTACTGCCACCCATTGTGCTGGGGGTAGTTGCTCCCCGTCAAGGCCCACATTAGTGATGTCATAGTGGGAAATCCCACACACCACTCAGGCACCGCCCCGATGTGTGCTGTCCGGAGAGCAAGGGAATTTTAGCGCAGGGCCCCACGCTACTTTTTAGCGAGGTAAAAATGCATGCTACCCCTATGCTACCCAGGTAGCACACTTTAGCAGACTGGCTCCAGAGCTCTCAAGCACTTGACCACTCAAGTTTCTGTATATTACCCATCATTGTATCTTAAGAGTTGCCAATTGCATTAGATCTTCAAGACAGGCTGATCTAAATTAGAAATACAGTTTACTGCATGCAAGGCAACCTGTCCTGAAAATCCAAAACCGTCTGCTCTGCCTCTTATTTGCACCAGCTCTTCATGGGGTAACAGTTTATCTTTTCTCTTACCATACACACAGGTGATCGAAGGAAAATGCTAGTCTGTTACAGATCTTAGCATTATTCTGCTAACCCCCTGCAATATCTAATAGGTGCAGATGCACTGTGTACAAGAAGGCAAAGAGGGAACTTTCATATGATACAAACATTCACATAACTAGCAGGGTTCATTCATTCATTCATGCTGTATGACTAAAACTAAGTCCTCATATTTCACAGATGACAGATTAAACCCAGACTGTGGTTTTATCATCACATGCATGGCAATCGCCATGGTAATGAAAGAAAAGGACAGCCCATTATAACATGCACTGCGGTTTACAAGACACCCCATATGCACAGCCAGGTTTGTCGGCCAAGCCCATCTGGAACATATTCCTTCAAAAGCATGCATAGCCATCAGAAGATGGTTAAAGCAAAGCCATGGTAATCTGTCAAGTTTAAAGCCAGGTGGCCTCAAAGAGGTTTTTGGGATAAATCCCTTGAGGTCCCATCATGCTTATCACTGGTGCATAACTCAGGTATATCCTGATGCTGAAATTTAAGGGCACTGTGCTTTAGGGTTTAATGTAATGTTCTGCTAATTCTCAATAAATAAATGTCCGAGTACCAAAAAGATCAATTTTCCCAAAGAGTGAAAAGATCAAAGCCAAGAAGTCAATGCATAACATAAAGAAAAGGATAACAGAAAAAGAATGCGAGAAAATACTTTTTCACTGAGAAGGTTGCCGACACCTGGAACAGACTTACAGTGGAAGTTAGAGAAGCCCTCGTACCTGCAGCAAAATTCACGCCTTCATGGGACAGACACAAAGGGGCATGTTTACTAAAGTGCGTTAGCTGTTAACATGGCAGATAGCGTGAGAGAAGCACGCTGCATTAACAGCTAACATGGGACATATGCAGATCGTGTGGTGATTTTCAGCGCTATCTACAGATTGCGCATTATCTGATATGTGGGCGGGATTAGGGCAGAGACTGGCTATGTCTGCAATGCAGAGTTACCACCGGCATTACTAGCACATGGTAACTGTCAAAGTTGCAGACATCGCAGTTGCAACTAACGCCACCTCAATGGAAGGTGTTAGCTGCATCAGCACCATGGTCTCTGCTGTTTTGCCGCTTTAGCTGCTGGAGGAATGAGGAATGCTACGCATGCCCCCAAGCTAACGTGGGGCTTTTGTAGCTAGCGTAGCGCTTCTCGTACTAATGCTCCAGTTAACTGCAAAAGCCTAACGCAACTTAGCAAACATGCCCCAAAGGGACTTTAATGACATTAGGATGGAGAAGTCCGCAAATGAAGGCTTGTGATAGCATACAAGGCAGGTGCAAACGAACAGACTAAGTGGACTACATCTTCTGTTTCCACATTACATTTGAAAATATTGAATCCAAACTTTCCAGGAATGATTCCTAAGGAAATCCATTTGCCACTACTATCTGTCAATCACTTAACCAATTTCTAACCCAGTTAACTGTTTCAGCCCCCACCTCTAGGCTGCTCAGTTTACTTATGAGCCTACTATGTAACATAGTGTCAAGAACTTTACTGGAATTTATTTATTTCTTAAACTAGGTATGAAGATATGAGGGTAATTTTATAACAAGATGCCTGGGTTAAGGTAGCCAAAGTGCACCAATTTTAATTCTGTCTTATAAAGACAAGTATGTGCATACCTGTCTTCATAAAATACAAACATATGTGGAAGAGATTGAGTCTTAAATTTAGGTGCAAATATTTACACTTGCTCTCTAGAAGGCATAAAATTAATGTGTGTTAAATAAGCACAAGCACAGATACCTAAGATAACATAATGGTACTGGAGGATCTCAAGTTCTTCTGTGCGGGGGTCCTCCTCCGCTTCAGTCTTGAAGGTGACTGCCTTTGCCATGTCCTGCACAAAGTCAATGAAAGCAATGTCCTCAGTTGGGGAACAGCACCGGGGCACCAGTGAAGACAGGTCCGAGGGCATGTCTCGGTTTCGCTGGGTGTCCGGGGACTCCTTGTCCTCGGTCTCCCAGTCTGACTCGAAGTTCATAGGAAAAATCCAAGGCTCTGCGGCTCCCATGGTTGGATCTCGAGCCTGAAGGCCCACGACCCTGGGGGATCCGTGCATTCACCGGAAAAGACTGGTGTCCAGTGCAATGGGAACGGGACTGGGACCTCATCCGAAACCGCTGAGTCTCTCGAGGCGGGTGGCTCTCAAGGATGGGCTCAACAACCGAAGAAGTCCTCAAGGTCGAGGGTCTGGTCATCAGGGCAGATGAACTGGAGGAACCGGACATCAATGCCTGCTGCTGTGCCAGGAGGGCAGTGATACTATGCTCCAAGGCCACCATTCTGGTCTCCATGCCAGATGGCTCCACAACCTTCGATGCGGACACCGATGGCATCGGGCCAGGCGTTGGCTCCGTCGAGGGGGAGTCCTCAACCAGGATGGCCTTGGGGGTCTGAGGCCAGTCGCCCGATGCTGACAACTCCTTCCAGAGCAGCTTGTAAGGCTGCTCCCACTCCGACCCCTCGGACTCACGCTGGGGACTGTGGGACCTGGTGTGGGATTTACCCACTTTTCCAGACCCATTCTCTGAGGTGGCCTTTGAGGATTTTGAGCTATTCTTGTGTTCCACCTCCGGGGATTTCCTCTGAGAGAGGCCATGGCCGCAGGACTCCGAAGCGGCCCAGGCATCCTGGGGCACCGAGGTACCGGAGGGGGCCCTGGAGTGTGGTGTTGCTGGGGACTCCGGCGCAGAGTCGGATCTAAGGAACAGCTTCTCCTGCTGCAATTGAAGGCTGTTGATGGCTTCTGTGGACATGGACTTGCAAAGGTTGCAACCTGAGCTGTTGTGGTCTGACCCGAGGCAACAGTCATGTGGGTCAGTGAGGGGCAACATCTTACTGCACTGATCACATTTTTTGAAGCCACTGGAGGCCATGGGAAAAACCAGGTCCCTGAACCTGGATCTGAGGCCTGCTGGCCAAAAAAGGGCATAAAGCCCCAGTTGAGGGACACCTCGAGAAAAAACAGGAAAAACAAGAAAAACGAACTCAAGGAACAATGCAAAGCCGAGCTGGCTCAGGGTCAGGAAGAGGAACCAGTACACTTACTGGAAAGGAATAATTTTAAGATAAAAAGACACTTTTTCCGGGGAAATGGGACAGATGTCCAGAGGGCTCTGCGGAAAAAAGGAGACGGAGACTGAGGCAAGATGGCACCCTTGGGTGGAATCTGCTGCCTGAGGCGAAGGATGAGATGGCACCACCCCCCAATGAGGGGGGAGGGTTTTTTTCAAAACTCCAGTTAGGGACTGAACCAAACCAAAATGTCGATTAAATTATATGGAGGAAATGCAAGATGTTTGCACACCAAGGAACTAAAAGAGAGTGAGAACCACAGAAAAAAAGCAGCACTATAAATACTGTAGCAGGCCCTAGAACATCCATACACCTATTTGAAAAACTCAACAAGTCAAATTACTACAGTATAGTACAGATCCCTATGTACAAACCTCATGTTAACAGAACACCTGGCCGCAGTCACAAACTCAGAACCCAGACCCTCACCAAATACAGAATAAGTCAATACAACCTAAAATAAAAATATGTAGACAAAAATTAAACTGAAACCCCAAGAAGCCAGACTCTGCATGCAGTGCAACATCAGATAAATAAGAGATGCAGTTCCCCATACTTTGTAAAATATAAAGATAGCACAAAGTCCAACCACTAAAATGAAAATCAATTTAATTTTTCAACCTTTATCATCTGACCATTTTATTCTCTGATCATGCTGGTCCTGATCTGAGGCTTCTGCTTTCCTGTCTTCTCTTAGCTCTCTTTCTATGGTCTATGGTCCATCTGCCATTTCTTATCTCTTCTTTTGTTTTCTTCACTCCCTTCCAACAGTCTATTCCAGTCCCAGTAACCCTCCCCAGGATCAGCCCCCTTTCCAGTCCTCCCCTCCCAGTACTTTCCAATGTCTGCCTTGCATTCCCAGGACTGCCTCTGGTGTCCATTCCTTTCCAGTCATCCTCTTTCCCCACTGTCCAACCCTTTCTAGTCCAAATACCATCGGAGGTATCAGCTCAATTCCACTCTGTGCCCCCACCCCTCCATCAGCTTCCTTACAGTCACCCTACCCTCTGCCCATCCCCCTTCCAGTGCCATCCCCACGTCATCTCCCTTCCAGCCCCAGTGCCCCCTCCCCATTACCCAGCCACCTACCAGATCCATCCCTAAGTGTCAGCTCCCTTCCAATCCCCCTTCACTACCATCCCCAGGTGTCAGCTCCCTTCCAGGCCCCTTCTTCCACCATGTCAGCTTTCTTCCTTCCCCACCTCCCCCCCCCCCATGTCAGCTCCCTTCCTGCCCCCACCTCTCCCCCCCACGTCAGCTCCCTTCCTGCCCCCACCTCTCCCCCCATGTCAGCTCCTTTCCTGCCCCCTCCTTCCCCTTGCAGACCCTCTCAGCATCCGCTCCCTTCCAGTCCTATTCTCCCACCCCCTCTCCCGCATCAGTCTATTTGTAGTCCTAGCCCCTAGTTTTCTTCCAGGGCCAGCAGCACTCTCCTCCCCTCTCCCCATCAGCCCATTTCAAGTTCTAGCCCCCAGTCTTCTTCCAGTGCCAGCAGCTCTCTCCTCCCCCCCCCCATCAGCCCATTTCCAGTCTTATCCCCCTTATCTGCCCACTCCAGTCCTATCCCCCTTATCAGCCCATTTCCAGTCCTATCCCCCTTATCAGCCTACTCCAGTCCTAGCCCCCATCAGTCCATTTCCACTGCTAGCCTCCCAATCAGCCCATTATCAGTCCTAACTCATTTCCACTGCTAGCCCCTTGATCAACCCATTTCCAGTGCTAGCCCTCCATCAGCCCATTACCAATCCTACACCCCCCCCCCCCGATAAGCCCATTTCCAGTCCTAGCCCTCCCTAATCAGCCCATTTCCAGTCCTATCTCAGCCGATCAGCCCATTACCAGTCCTAGGCCCCCCCCCGATCAGCCTATTTCCAGTTGTAACCCATTACCAGTTCTAACCCTTCCTGATAAGTCCATTTCCTGTCCTAGCCCCCCCCAATCAGCCTATTTCCAGTCCTAACTCTCCCAGTCAGCCCATTTCCAGTCCTAGCCTCCCTTAAGCACCCATTTCCAGTTCTAGCCCCCCCCAATCAGCCCATTTCCCATGTTAGTCTCCTTTAAGCACCCATTTCCAGTTCTAGCCCCCCATCAGCCCATTTCCAGTCCTAACTCCCCCCCATCAGTCCATTTCCAGTCCTAGCCTCCCTTAAGTGCCCATTTCCAGTCCTAGCCTCCCTTAAGTGCCCATTTCCAGTTTTAGCACCCCATCAGCCCATTTCCAGTGCTAGCCCTTCCATCAGCCTACCACCAGTCCTAACCACCCTTGATCAGCCCACTGCCAGTCCTAGCCCCCCCGATCAGCCTATTTCCAGTCATAGCCCATTTCCAGTCCTAACCCCCCTGATCAGCACATTCAGTCTTAACCCCCCCATCAGCCCATTTCCAATCCTAGCTGCTTCCCTCATCAGCCGAGTACAAGTCCTAATCCCCTCAATCAGGCTATTACAAGTCCTAACCCCCTCAAACAGGCTATTTCCATTGCTAACTACTCCCCCAGCTCAGCTCAGCCCAGCCCAGCCCAGCCAATTATCAGACCTCTCAGCCGATTTTCAGTCCAAGTCCCCCCAGGGAAGAGCCTTGCCGTTGCCTGACTGGCTCACCTTTGCAGAGTCTTGAGAAGGAACAGTGTTTCTCTTCCTTCCCACAGCTCTGTTAAAGTTGAGCCTGCCAATGCTGAGGGTAGACGAGGCATTTCCTTTTATGCCTCGTTTACCCTGAGCGTCAGCGGGCTCATCTTTAACAGAGCCACAGGAAAGAAGAGAAATGCTGTTCCTTCTTGCGGCTCCGAAAAGTTGAGCTGGGGCATCGGCAGGGCTCTTCTGGGGCAGCAGGGGGGCTGCGGAGAGGTTGATTCTGCCACTGACGAAAAGCAGTGGCAGCAGCTTTTCCAGCCCTTTTTTTTTTTCCAATTTTGAAGGCAGAGTGAGGCGGCCTTTTTGGGGGCATTTTTTGCCACCCCCAAAGAGTTGCCGCCTGATGCCATCGCCTCACTCAGACTCATTATAGAGCTGCCCCTGGCGGAAAGTGTACCATGCATGTGCTGTGTATCTCCCACAGACTTTCTATGAAAGCTGGGGAGATGCTTTCACGTGAGCTCCGTTGGCGCCGACGTCACCCATATGTGAGGACAGACTTCCTGCTTGTTCCCGGAGAACCAGTTTTACAGTAGTCTTGGGGAAATTTTGCATAAAAACAGAAAAGAGTTCTTGTAATCAGTGATTATATTGTGTTATTTGGACAAATAACATATACAGGATTTTGCAGAATTGTAATAATTTTGTGCAGAATTATTCCTGAAATAATGGAGAGAAGGGGCAGTAAAGCTGCAAAGAAAGTAAGGATAGGCCGATGAGATGGGCCTTACAGTTTTTATCTGCTTTCGTATCTTATTTAACCGGATTTTTATATTGCTTTATCATTTCAGTCAAAGCAGTTTATATTGTAACTTAAACTTGATACATTAAACAGGGATATTGATAACTTGGATTTTTCTGATAGGATTAAGTGACTAGCCCAAGATCACAAGGAGTGCTAGTGGGAATCAAACCCTGGTCTCTTGATTCCCAAATGAGAGCAGTTGCATAAAAAAGCCTGTCCCATTCAATGAGAAGAGTCTACAACAAACCAGGAAGTGCAGACCTAGGTGGGGGGGAGGGGGGAAGGGATCAGAGTTCTCCTAGTCAGCAATAATAAAGAAAAATCTCAGTTGGGGAAAAGTCCTCCTATAAGGTTCTAGGCACAAAGAGTATATTATAAAAGACAATTCAACAATTATATACCTCCAAACACAACACAACACAACAGTTTATTATAGAAAAAAATATATTACAGAGCCTAGAAGGCTTACAAATCTGCTGCCTGCACTTCCACCTCAGATGACTGATTTTTACATAAGCAGTTTTTAATCCATGTGTTTTTCAAACGATGACAAATGAAAGAAGTCAGTAGGAGGAAAGTCACCAGGCCAGTGGACTATAGAGTGGAAGAACTTGTCATCTGCCCACATCAGGACAAGCCAAGCCATTATCTCAAGTATGACCCCAATTTGCAAAATGCAAAGATAAAAAAAATGGAAAAAACTGGAGGCAGGTAAGAGACAGATCCAAATATGGATCTATGAAAACAAGCCTATTGCATATGTGGTCTGTTTCAAAACAAACATCCTGGAAGGTTGTTATGTCCTTCACGAGGTCATGTGTGAAAAGCATGTGGCAAGGGAGGGGAAGCGAAAAAAAGGGCAAAAGAGTTTCTAAAAAAGCACAAGGCACAACCACATGGGTTGGAGGAGGTGAGGAGGGGAGGGGGTTGAAGATGAAAAGATATCACCAAATAATTATATAGGTTTTGCCCTCCGTCATCCTTAGTTCTCCTCCCACTCTCCCCAACATTTTACATGTGGTTAAGCTACTGACAGACACTGGGTAATATGAGGACTAAAGTTAACTATAGAGTTCTCTTTTATTAGACTAATGCTTAAGCAATTGGATCATATTTCTTGCCTTAGATTCTTTTCCCATGAAGTGGCAAGCACATTTCATATATGCTCTGTAATCCATTCCAGTTTTCCAGATTCTCTGCTGAGGTTTTTTTTATTTCAGAATTTGCATGTATAAATCAAAAGCAAGCATAGAATGAGAGAACCCAGAGAAGCAAAATTACCAGATGCCGTCTTCCACCTTCAGTTACTTTCAGACATCTCAATTAAAAGGTATAAATAGTACTTTGCATGGAACTGCTTATGCCTATACTCATCAAAATCTTCCTCTGTAAAATATATGAGTACCCTCTGACATTAATGTTGCCTGTGATGGGAGAAGGAGGTGAGGGTTGGCACTAAGAAAGCTTTCTGCCAGATATAAATTTAAAGATCTCGCTAAGAAAGCCTTGCAAATAAAACACCTCTTTTGCACGTACCCCAAGAAAGAGCCAACACAGCCAATACTAAATTCAGCAAAACAGAAGTGGCTTTCGTGGCTTTAATGCCCAAAAGTCCAACTAGGGCACACTATAACCACAGAAAATGGAAGCTGGAAAAGAAAATGAAATCTTTTTTTATGCTAATTAAAGAGAAATCATGGTGCAACTAAAAACATTATAATTGGGCTCGCTTCCTCTACAGCAAAATCCTCCTTATTTCAAAAGAGTGGATGAACTGAAGGCAAGGACTTCTTTGTTAAATTAAAGACAATACTGTGATACTGCTGCAGGACAATCTCAAATCACTGTTGAACAGAAAAGGGACGCCAAAAGACACAAATAAAAAAAAAACAATCTGAGAATTTTGGGATTCCAGATAGAACAGAAGGTACTTATCCAGTGAAATTTATAGAGATATTTCTACCAAGGCTACTGGAAATTCAGCTTACGAAGGATTTTGAGAGCGAAAAAGCTCAGTGTGAATAGCCAGACCAATCACACAAATTATCTCACATCAACAGTGATCTATATCCTAAGAGATTCTCAGCTACTGCAAACAGGGGCAACTCTATCATGAGGCAAGGTGAGGCGGCCGCCTCAGGTGGCAAAGTTTTGTGAGCGGCAAAAAGTGCCCCAGAACATTCCGCCTCACTCTGCCTTTGTTAAAAAATAAAATTATTGGAAGAAGCGCAACTGACACTATCGTCGTTTTGCCCAGGTCTGTGGTGGCGGCAGCATCATCACCATCTCCTGCCGCCATGCCCCCAGTGAGAAGCGGCGACATGGTAGCAGGCTGTCAATTTAAAAAAAAAAAACATGGGGTCTTCGCAACTCCAAAGCCCTCGGAAAATGCATCAGAGGGGAGTGGGACCCACAAGGCCTTCAGAGCACGCTGGAGAGAAAAGACAGTAGCTTTGGTCTAGCAACACCTATGATGACATTCCTTTTTTCCTGTTTTCCTTCCCCTTCCCAAGCCCCTTCCTTTTCCTCCCCCTGCCTTTGACCCTCCTATTGGCAACTAGCAGGATCCCCTGATCTATACTTCATGCCCGGGCTGACTGCACTTGTACATGTCTAAATTTGGTTTCACTTTTGTCTTTTCACTTACCCTGTTGTGTGGCACATATTCTAATACACAACAGAAGCACCTCCTTAGGGTCCTTTTCTATAGTCCAGTCTTTATTTTCCATGGTATAATTATAGGACAACTGTATTGATCAGCGCACTAGTGGGCTTCAATTTCTCCGTCAACCCCGATCTACAATTGTTTCAGTAAGTGTCCTTTAAGCTTTTTTGTTTTATATGATGTACCAGTTTTTATCTTTACATTACGTGTCTGTTTCAATATGTTGACCCTCATAGTTTATAATGCCCACTATAATTTTGCATTCTATATTTTATATTTTAATGCCTGCCATATGTTGTTGTTGTTGTTGTTAAGTGCCGTCGAGTCGGAGTCGACTCATGGCGACCCTCTGGATAGCTATCCTAAATTGTGTTCGATCTTCAGTCAGGCGGCTCATTGTTGACAGACTGGTACCCGTAGCTGCTGTTATTGTATCGATCCATCTCATTGCTGGCCTTCCTCTTTTGCGTTGACCTTCTATCTTGACAAGCATGATGTCTTTCTCTAATGATCTCTCTCTCCGCATGATGTGTCCAAAGTATGAAAGTCGAAGTCTTGTCATTTGAGCTTCTAAAGAAAGCTTAGGTTTGATCTCCTCTAGTACAGACTGGTTTGTTCTTCGGGCAGTCCATGGTATACACAGTATTCGCCGCCAGCACCATAATTCAAAGGCATCAATTTTCTTCCTGTCTATCTTTTTCACTGTCCAGCTTTCACATCCATATGATGTTATTGAAAATACCATGGCTTGAACAAGTCGAATCTTTGTATGGAGAGAGACATCTCTGCTCTTGAGAATCTTATCTAGGTCTTTCATAGCCATTCTGCCAAGAGCAATGCGTCGTCTGATTTCTTGACTGCTTGTTGCTTCTTTATTGATAGTTGATCCAAGTAGGTTAAAGTTATTCACGATTTCAATTTCTTCTCCTTCGACGATGAACCTGTTGATTATGCCAGTTGTCATGATCTTTGTCTTCTTTACATTAAAGTGCAGGCCCATTTTGAGACTATGTTCTTTGATTGTGAGAAGCAAATGTTTCAGATCATCTTCACTTTCCGCCAGTAATGTGGTATCATCAGCATAGCGAAGGTTGTTGGTGAGTCTTCCACCAATCTTCACACCTCTGTTGTCTTCATACAATCCTGCTTCTCTGATGATTTGTTCTCCATATAAATTAAATAGGTAGGGGGAAAGTATGCAGCCTTGTCTTACACCTTTGCTTATTTTAAACCATTCTGTTTCTCCTTGTTCCGTTCGAACTGTTGCTTCTTGATCAATGTACAGATTGTGCAAAAGAACGATCAGGTGTTCTGGTATACACATGCTTCTTAATGTGGCCCAGAGTTTCTCATGGTTTACACAGTCAAAAGCTTTGCTATAGTCGATAAAGCACAAATAGATATCCTTTTGGTATTCTTTAGTCTTTTCAAGGATCCATCTGCCATATATAAATATTTTATTGCTAGTCCAATATGCTGACCCTTCTTCCATCCCCTTCCCTCCTCCTCCCTTCCCTCATTTCCCCCCTCCCTCCATCCTCTCCCTTCTTCTGCTTTTCCTTATTTTGATGTGTAATATTTTTATGAATATCTGCTTTTTATATATATATTTTATATAAGTTTTACTCAAATATATATTTGTCTTACTACCGTTATTTTGTAGTTCTTTAAATTGAGATTTTGTAGGTTTCTTTTTCTATCTCATCCATGTCCTCCCTCTGTTCCTCTCCCCCCTTCTTTCCCCTTCTCCTCCCCTCCCCTTCCTCTCCTTTTTTCCCCTTCCCTCCTTCTCTCTCTTATTTCCCCTCTCCTTTTTCCTCTTTCTTCTCTCTCTTCCCTTCCTCCCTTTCCCCCTTCTCCCTCCCTTTTCCATTCCCCATCTCCCACCCAACACACTACACCTATTAGTTGATGATTTACAATTTAGTTTTCCATATGGTATCTTGTTTTCAACTTGTCGTCCTCTTGATCTATTTCTATAGGGTATTTTGTGCATATGGTCACTCTCTTATACCTACATGCTTATTACGATCTATGGGATGTTTATAGTTTGCATTTTGTTGGTCTCTATTGTCATATGGTTTTTAATGCTTTATGACTGAGATTCCATTATTTGAGGTTACATATATATACGTTTTATTATTAATTTATGTCACAATGTCTTTTACTTTATATGTTTTTATACTTCATCTTTTAAATGTTTGCGTGATATACAGCATTTTTATATAGTTTTCATTAACCATTTTATCTTATGCTATTTACCCTTGAGGTCATACCACTGATGAAGGCCAGAGCAGAAACACGGCCTGTATTGGGTACAAAAAAATAAAGGTTTCTGCTGCTTGCACCTTGCTTGTGCTTGTGTTTTGTCCTTTTCTGCAAGAGTGTGTGCTCTTTCTTCTGGACCTCTTGGGTTTTGTATTACTTTGCAATGTGCCTAGTGAATCAGAATCAGAAATTATTGTTGGTATGTTGAGTTCTGTAGGAAATGTCCTATTTCTGCTCTGCACCCATTGTTGGGAGAGGGTTTCTTTGGTTGCAAAATATATGTTCAAAAAGAAAAAGCAAGAATTATATCACAGTTTAAAACACCCAAATACGATTAAAGGAATTTTATTATGGTGTTATAAACTGTACTGTGGTTCTCGCTTTTTGTTTTTGTTCCTAGGAGTGTGATCACCTTGCATCTCCTTTGTCTTTTTCAGAATATATACGTACATTAAATGCCATGATGGTCCAGTGTTTAGTGTCAGGAGTCAGTGTTCTATAATAGATTTCCAGGCTACATAATTAAACTGCTCCAATTTTGCTGCATATAAACATTATTGTAAAGTTTAAAAAGCATGGTTACTCACCTATAACAGGTGTTCTCCAGGGACAGCAGGAATCAATCCTCACATATGGGTGATATTGGCGTCGACAGAGTCTGCGCAGAGAATTTCCCCAGCTTTCAAAGAAAGCCTTTGGGACATGCTACCACACATGCATGGTCCCCTTCCCACCCAGGGGTACCATCTTGCTCAGTCAGATGACATAGCTAGGATGGCAGTAAAAACTAAAACAAGGTAGGGAGGCAACTCCTAAGGGAGGAGGGAGGGTTGTGAGGACTGATTTCTACTGTCCCCTGGAGAACACCTGTTACAGGTGAGTAACTACGCTTTGTCCAGAACAAGCAGGAAGTCAGTCCTCACATATGGGACTCCCTAGCTCCAGGCTGACAAGGACCAAACCACGACAGCACCAACGGCGACCGATCGGTTAGCCGTGAGCTGCAGAAGGTGAGTCCCCACTGAGAGACTCTGCACGACCCTAGCATCCAGCAACACTATCACTCCAGTAGCCTGAACACAGAAGAGTCGGAGGGCAGGATTTACCTACACCCCAAGAATATTACGGAGTACTGCCTGGCCAAAGGCAATGACCCTGTGGGACTTGCTCTCCAGGCAGTAGTGAGCTGTGAAAGTATGAACTGAAGACCACATGGTAGCCTTGGAGATCTCCATCACTGGCACTGAGCAGAGGTTGGCCACCAACACAACCATGGGCCTCATGTGATGCACTGGGATCCGGTGCTCAAGGGAGAGGCCAGCTCGCTCATAGGCGAGGTTAATACAGTCCGCCACCCAAGTGGACAGAGCTCATTTAGTCACAGGGAGCCCCAGTCTACTGGGTCATATGACACAAAATGCTGAGGAGCTTTGTGATGGGCCTGAGTCCGCTGTAAGTAGAAGGACAGGGCCCATTTGTAATCCAGTGTATGAAGCACTAGTTCCTCCCTGCTGGCAAGAGGCTGCGGGAAGAAGGTGGGGAGGCCCACCTCTTGGTTGAGGTGGAAAGGAGAGACCACCTTCTGGAGGAATTTTGGGTGCGTGCGGAGCACTACCCTGTTCTTGTAGAATCCTGTATATGGTGGATCTGCCATCAGAGCCTGGAATTTGCTCGCTCTATGAGTGGATTTGAGGGCCACCAGAAAAAACACTTTCCATGACAGGTACCAAAGGTGACAAGTAGCCAGGGGCTCGAATGGTGATTTGGTGAGCTGAGAGTGCATCACGTTGAGGTCCCATTCTGCCGTTGGAGGGCAGAAAAGGGGTTTGGATTAAAGGAGGCCCCGGAGGAACCTGGAGACCAGGGGCGGGATTGAGAGGGGTTTCCCCTCTATAGGGTGGTGGTGCATGGCTATGGCGCTCAGATGCACCCTCATCGAGTTGGATTTCAGCCCAGTGTGTGAAAGGTGCAGTAGGTTCTGAAGAACCAGTTGCACGTGGCAGGAGAAAGGATTCTTCTCCTTCTCCGCAAACCAAGTGGAGAACTTCCTCCACTTAAAGGCATAAGCCCATCTGGTGGAGGGCTTTCGGGAGGCCAGTAGGATCTCCTCGACTTCCTCAGGGAGACTGAAAGGGGCCAACGCTACCCTTTCAGCATCCACGCTGTTAGCGTTAGTGACCCCAGGTTGGGATGTAGGAGGGAGCCCTTCTCCTGGAACAGGTGGTCTGGGGCCTGGGCCTGGCCCAGTGGAACTGGGAGTACCACCAACAGAGAAAGCAACAGAGGGAACTAAGGTTGCCTGGGCCAACTGGGAGTGATCAGTATAACTGACGACCTCTCGCTCTGGACCTTGAAGAGGGTCTTGGTGACCAGGGGAGTCAGTGGAAATACATACAATAGGCCCTCTGACCATGAGATCAGGAAGGCGTCTGTCACCACTCTCCCCAGGTGAGGCTGGCGCGAGCAGAAGCGAGGCAGCTGCGCGTTGTCCTTGGAGGCAAATAGGTCTATCACAGGCCTGCCCCAGTGGTGGAAGAGTTGCTTTGTTGCCCTGGGGTTCAAGCGCCACTCGTGTGGGTGAAGAACTCTGCTCAGCCTGTCTACTAAGCAGTTGTCCTGGTCTGGCAGGTACACCACTCGTAGGAGCATGCTGTTGCACACTGCGAAGGAGAGGAGAGCCACTGCCTTCTGGCAGAAGGCGTACAAGCCCGTGCCCCCCTGCTTGTTGATAAAAAAACATGGCAACCTGGTTGTCCATCTGGATCAGCATAGGCCGTTGCCACAGGCAGTGTCAGAACGCTTGCAGAGCCAGGAAGATTGCCCCGAGTTCTAGGAGGTTGATCTGCAAGAGTGACTTCTCCTGGGACCAGCTGCCTTGCGGACGGCAGTCACCGCAATGCGCTCCCCCAACCAGGAGGCAGGTGTCTGTTGTCAGGGTCCTCTGTAGTGCGGTGCCTGGAAAGGCATTCCCGTCTGAAGGTGGCGCAAGTTTTGTCACCAGGTGAGGGACTCCGCCAATTAATGGGTGACTCTGACCTTGTCCCGAAGCCTGTCCATGGCTTGAGTCCACTGCGAGTGGAGGCACCACTGGGCTGTCCACATGTGTAGGTGGGCTAATGGTGTGGCATGGATCGTTGAGACCATGTGGCTCAACTGGTGGAGGAGGAGGTGAGCTGGTACCAACTGACAGTGTTGTACCTCTCCTGCCAGTTGTATGAGGCGGTCTGCCCTTTCTCTTGGGAGGACGGCCTTCACTTGTAACATGTCCAAATGAGCCCCTATGAATTTCAGATTTTGGACTGGAGAGAGATGGGATTTGGGGTAGTTGATGACAAATCCCAGGTGCTGCAATAGAAGGGTTGTTCGCTCTGCGGCCTGACTGACCTCTGAGCCGAACCCCATCTGATTAGCCAGTCATCCAGGTAGGAGAAGATGAAAGCCCCTTGTAGGTGCAAGTGGGTGGCTACCACCACCAAGCACTTGATAAAGACCCTTGGCGAAGAAGCCAGGCCAAAGGGTAGCACTCTGTACTGGTAGTGCCCTCCTCCCACGACAAACCATAGATACTACCTGTGGGAGGGATGGATTAGGATGTGTGTGTATGTGTCCTTTATATCCAAGGAGCACAGCCAATCTCCCTGGTGGAGGTAGGGCAGCAGTGCTCCAAGGGAGAGCATCCTGAACTTCTCCCTCACCAGAAACTTGTTTAAGTTTCTCAGGTCTAGTATGGGCCTGAGGCCCCCAGTTCTCTTTGGGACAAGGAAGTACCTTGAGTAGAAGCCTTTTCTCCACAGATGTTTGGGTACAGGCTCCATTGCACTGTCCCTGAGCAGACCTGAGAATATGGTGAAGGAGAAGTCACAGAGGCTCTCCTGGAAAAAACTTGGGTGGTAACTGTTGTAAGCGGAGGAGGTATCCCTCCTTTACTGCCTGTAGCACCCACTGGTCTGAAGTGACCACAGCCCACCTGTGGGCGAAGAATGCCAGATGGCCCCCTGTGGGCTGCTGAAGGTCTCCTGGGGGAAGGGAGGCCCTGCCCTGGGAGTCAAAAGCTCCTCCCTGGTTGGGCTGGAGCTGGGGCTTGGGCTTCTGAGCTTTGGATTTCCTAGCTCCCTGTCCTCCCAGAGAAAATACAGTTTTAAGGGCAGGCCCTGGACAGGGCTAGCAGGACTCAAGGAAAGGACATTAACTGGTACATAAAATGTCACCTTCCACATCATCCTGCTAGACCAGTCCAGACAAGTGGGATGTACCAAAGCTACATTACTAGGTGAGAAGAAGACACAGTAGCTTGTAAAACCCTTGAGCCAAAGCCGTGTCCATCCGTGCATGGACAAAATTGGAAAGTAATGCCCACACTGCTGCCTTACCAATGTCTGCAGGGGATACTGAGCTCCACTCTGCCCAAAAAGACGCTTGTGCTCGGGTAGAATGGGTGCGCAAATTCTCCAAAACTGGCCGGTTCCACAATAGATACAAGGAAGCAATGGCCTCCTTAAATCCAGCACCCAAAAGTTGACTTGGCTACCGCTTCACCCTTGCCCAGGCCAGCAAACAACAAAAAACGATGGTCAGACTTACAAAATGAATTTATAACCTCCAGATACCGGAGGAGTGCCCTCCGGATATCCACAAAGTGAAGATCCTTCTCCTTCTCCTGACACTGCTCCTTCAGGATGGAGGGCAGGCAGACCACCTGGTTCACGTGAAAGGAAGAAAGCACTTTAGGCAAGAAAGAAGGCACAGGCCAAATGGAAGCGGCCTCCTTCAAAAAGGGCAGATAAGAATCTCGGCAAGACAGTCTGCAGCTCAGAAATCCTCCTTGCAGAAGAAATTGCAACCAAGAAGACTGTCTTGAGCATCAAATCCTTTAAGGTAGCGCACTTCAATGGCTCAAAGTGCCACCATCAGGACCCTGAGCAACAGACACAGATTCCAGGAAGGTATCACAGACCGGCGGGGAGGACGCAGACGCCGAACCCCCTGGAGAAAACACGAAATGTCCAGGTGCATGGCCAGAGACTTGCCTGCCACTGGACCCAAGAAACAGGCCAGAGCTGTCACCTGAACTTTCAGGGAGCTAATGGAAAAGCACTTCTCTAGGCCATCCTCTAGAAAGGCCTACAGGGAGGACACCTTGATCACCACAGGAGCCAACTGCCATGTGTCGCACCACTGCTCAAAGAGGCACCATTTCCATACATATGCTAGCTTCATAGACCTCCTTTGGGCACCGAACAGAGAAGAGATCACTACTAAAGAGTAGCCCTTAAGCACTAGCCGTCTCCTTTGAAGAGCCATGCCATAAGCAAGAAGGAAGCCATGTTCTCCAGGATGATCAGTCCCTGCCGCAATAGGCCTTAAGATGGAGACAGCCAAAAAGGAGGCACCTGCAGGAGCCGCATCATGTCTCTGAACCATGCTTTCCTCAGCCAATCCGGTACCACCAGAACAGTCCTGTCTGGGTGGTTCTATACAACGAATCACATGTTCCACCAGGGCCATGGCAAAAACACATACAGCAATCCCTGACTTGGCCAAGGTTGGGTCAGGGTGTCAACGCCCTTGGACCCCATCTCTGTGTGGTGACTGAAGACGTGACAAACTTCGGCATTGGAGAGAGTTGCCATCAGATCCATTTCGGGGCAATCCCAGCAGGTGCAGAATCAACTGGAATGCCTCCTGACTTAACTCCCACTCTCCTGTATTCAGAGAGTGCCAGCTGAAGAAATCCACTTCCACAGTGTCTACCCTAGCAATGTGCTGGGCCGACAAGGCTAGGAGGTTCTTCTCTGCCCAGACAAACAGGCGAGCCATCTCCAGAGCTACCCCTGTGCTCCTTGAGCCACCTTGCCAATTGACATAAGCCACTACTGTGGCATTGTCTGAAAACACTCGAACCACCTGGCCCTTGATCAGGGGCTAGAAATGCAGAAGAGCCAACCTGATAGCCCTCGCCTCAAGGAGGTTGACGGGCCACACTGCTTCCCTGCGGTTCCAATGACCCTGGGTGGTATGGTCTTGGCAATGGGTTCCCCAGCCTAAGAGACTGGCATTCATCATCAGCAGGATCCAGGAGAAATCATCCAGCAGTATGTCCTTCCTCAGATGACAGGGCTGCCGCCACCACTGCTGGCTGGCCTTCATCATCAATGAGAGTGGAAGCCTGCGCTTGAATTCCTGAAAACTCGGGGACCACCGAATCAACAAGGACCGCTGGAGTGGTCACATGTGAGCACGCAACCACAGCAGCATCTCTATGGTCGCCACCATCAATCTGAGAAGCTGAAGATAATCCCAGACCCTGGGAACCTGCTGCGCACAGAACAGAATCATGCAATCCAACAGTCTTTTGAGTTACTCCTCTGGCAGGAAAGCTCTACCCACTCGAATATCAAAACATGCTCCTAGAAACTCCAGGGATTGGGAAGGCAACAGCTTGATCACCCAGCCAAGGCTTTCGAAAAAGGACCCCACTCAGAACATCACCCGAGATGCTTCTGAAAGGGAACGGGCTCAGATGAGCCAGTCATCCAGACAGGGATGAACACAGATCCCTTGGTGCTGCAGCACTGCCACCACCATGACCTTGGAGAACGTCCTTGAGGTGATTGCCTGAAAGGGAGGGTGGCACACTGATAGTGAGAGCCAAGCATGGCAAAATGCAAATGCTTCTGCTGATCCACTCAGATCGGGATATGAAATACGTCTCTGCCAGATCCAGAGAAGCCAAGAGCTCCCTTCAGCACACTGCTTGAGTCATGGAGTGTAAGGTTTCCATCCGGAGGCACAGAAACGCAAGTGTTTGTTGACCCTCTTGAGGACCAGAATGGGCCAGAAGGAAGCGTCTTTTTTTTGTTTTTTTGGATCCATGAAATAGATGGAGCATCTGCCCTTGCCCCGCTTGTTCGGGGAGACAGGGACCATCACTTTCAGGCATAGCAACTTGTCCAAGGTGGTCTGCAAAGTGGCACTTTTGCTTGCAGACCCATAAGGAGAAATGACGAAAGCATCCAGAATCAACTCTTTGCATTCCAGGACATAGATGAGCTGAATGGCATCTAGCACCCAACAATCCTTGGTAATCTGGACCCATTCCTGAAAGAAGAGGCAAAGCCTGTCTTCAACCAGAGGAGCCAGGGAATGGGCCCCCAAACCTTCATGTGCAGCCTGGGAGGGTACTCCTCTGGAAGAGAGAGAGTCCTTGGGCCCACATGCTCCACAAAATGACTGAGAATGAACCCGAGGCCCAGAAGCAGAGGGGAAGAAGGTTTTTCTAGGTCAGTAATGACAAGAATCCCAAAACCTCCGGGAATCCAGCCAGCATGCCTTCAGTGGACAGGTGAAGGCTGTTGAGAAAGGGGCACTAGCCCATTTTACAGGCTACCTGTCTTCTGGAAATCTGTAAGATTTTGTCTCACCCAGGTCCTTCACCAGCTTCTCCAAATTGATTCCATAAAGAAGCTTCTCATTAAAGCTAGATGGGCCAACTGGGCCATGGAAGAGGTGTCCACTGCCCAGTGCTGGAGCTAATCCAATGCCATGGCATCATTGTCAGGGCACCATCCCTGGCTGCCAAGCATACCAGGTCACACATGGCATCAGAAAGATAGGCCAGAGCAGATGCCAAAAGAGGGGTAGTATCATCCGTCAGAAGAGACTGAATCCACTGAAGAAGGGCTCGAGAACAGGCTGGTATATACTGCCAGCTGCAGAATAATAGCCGCCACAACAAACTGGCTCCTCAGCATCTAATCCACCTTACAGTCCAGAGAATCTTTTAAATTCGATGGGCCTTCACAGGAATAGTGGTTCATCTGGTAACCGCCGTAACCTGCACGTCCACCTTGGGAATGCCAAACCACTCAATGCTCTCCTCCTCTGGGAGAACAGAGATCTTCTTATACACTCTTAACCCTTTAAGCAGGGAGGCAGGAAAATCCCACTCCGACCGGATCACATCGTTGATCACATCCAGAAACAGAAAGATAGTAGTGGATTTTCGCACCTCTTGAAGAAGTGGGTATACCTTCTGCTCCTGCTCTGTCTCGGAGGCATCCATCAAATTCAAAGCAGATGAGACCCTGATAATCAACGCTGCCGGCTCCTCCTTCCGAGATAGGAAAATCACACTGGCCTCTGCACTATCCTCTGAAGGTGCGATTACTTCTTCATTTACATCAGAGCCCAGTACCAAGCCGCCTGAATTCAAATCATAGTCAAAATCCCGGACAGCTCCCAGCTGTTCCCCATCTCCAGGGGGTGTCCCTTGCCGCAGACACTTGGCCAAACAGCGCTTCCACTTTCAGCCTGCTTTGCATGAGACTGCACTTGGCGGCACCCAGAGGCTGCAGGGTCAGAATTTCCACACCAGAAGGACCAGACCTTCTGAAAAAAGGAAAGGGGAGGTCAATCCAGAATCTGGAAGCTTTCCTCTCAGACATGATTCCCCAATTCCAGGGGGCAGAGCCACCACAGACCCCCTAGAAAATGATGAGCGGCTCATAGCACGGTCGCCGGATACTCCGGCCAGCTGAATATCCTTACCCATAGTGCCACCTGTCACTTCCTGCCTTGAGGCAGGCAAGGTCGGATTAACTGCATCCCCCAGCTGGGAGTGGGAAAGCAGGCCCTCCAGAGATGACTCAGACGCTGCCATGCAAGAATATCAGAGTCCAAAATCCAGGGAAGAAGCACCCTGTTTGCCATTGGTCAAACAATATTTCCTGGAAGAAAATATAGAGAGTTAGGCAAGTATCACAAAAGCATGAGCTATGGCTGCAGCGGCCTGAAATTGAGCATTAATTCTGGTTTTATGCAATGTGCTTTCCAGGCGCTAGGGAAGGAGCATGCATTGGAGCCACTTGGGAGGAATGCACGTTAGGACCATGCGACCACCAGGTACACAATAGGTAAAAATATTATTAACGCATGCAGAAAACAGTGGGAAACCCCCACACCATGCCGACAGTCACCAGAGGTTCATCCTAAATTGCATCCTAGGAAGACTAAATCGGGAGCCCCCAACAAGGAGAATGATGAGGTCACATCTTGGTACTTAGCCTCTGAGAGCCCCAGGAAGAGGATCCATGCCGGGCTCAGCTCTACTCCCCTGAAACTGTGTTATTGGCTTGCTGTGCAGCACTGCATTTAAGGTGACTGACAGGCAGATCCCTCTGAGAGTCTTCTGCATTCTTCGGGAGAGGGCAGGGGGGCAGAGGAGGAAGAGGTGGGCACTGAGGTTGTGTGATGCTGCTGCACTCTTCCAGATTCTACCAATTTTGTGGCTGCTCAACTGATAACAGCATGGAGCTGAACCAATTTTCCCTCCTCCTATGGCTATCAAAAATACGCAATCTTGTGGAGCCTCCCACGTCATGCTCAAGTAAAAGTGTCACTCTGAATAGCCATCGCTGCCAAACTTTAACCCCGGATATTCTATGTTGGGGCCATATGCGTCCCTGGCATTGAATATCCAGGGTCACTGCACAGCCAAAGATACCACAGAGGCTAACCAGGCAGCGGCAATATTGAGCTGCTGCCCAGTTAGCTCCCACAGGTAAGACAGGCCCAACAAAAGCTGGCCTATCTTTGCCCTCGGGTCACTAACCGAGCAGCGGTGCAATATTGCCACTGCAGGCTGGTGATTGTGCCACCCCCAGAATGCCCACGACATGCCTCGGGGCTTGTAGTGGCGTTAATCGGGGATATTCAGCAGCACAAACCATGTTGGTGTTGCTGAATATCCATTGAGTGGCATTTACATGGTTTACAGGTCTGTAAACTGTGCAAATGCTTTTGAATATCGGGCACATTAGGTATACTTGTATCAGTACAAGTATCCTTAGCAACTTTAAGTAGACAACTTAAATAGCTAAACAAAATCTTAAAACTAAGATGCAGACAGCAGTCCAACAGCAAGATGGGAGCTATCCAGTCTTTTGCACGAATGTCACATATACGATTTTCTCTCAGTTGGTGAGAGGCATTATGTGTGCACTAGGTGTAAGGAGCTCTTTTCCCTCAGGAAACAAGTCCAATCTCTGGAGGCTAGAAGGGAAGACTTGGAGGACATAAGAAAGACAGAGAGGTACATAGAGGAAACCTACAGGGACATAGTATTGAAGTGCTACCTCCAGTCTGGAAGTCTCTCAATTGCCATGGAGGAGAGAGGTCATGTGAAAGTAAAGCATAACCTTGGTGTGGCAGGAAGTGATCCTGTAGCTAGCACCTGTCCTCCAGGTGATGCAAAAGCTTCTCACACCGAGGAGATTTCTCCAGGGCCATGTGCCTATGACGGAAGGGTTAGGATAGCCGTTATAGTTGGCAATTCAATCACTAGGCATGTAGACAGTTGGGTGGCTGGTGGAAGTGAGGATCGCTTGGTAATATGCCCATCTGGGACAAAGGTAGCGGACCTCACGTGCCACCTAGACAAGGTTTTAGATAGTGCTGGGAAGGGGTCTGCTGTCTTGGTATATGTTGGTACCAATGACATAGGAAAGGTGAATAGTGGATGAGCCTGCTGCTTTTTTTAAATAATTTTTTATTTATGCAAATTTTAACATAATTACAAGACTTATACTTGCCCAGAAAAAGGCTCCAAATCAGAACTGTTAATTATCATTATAAGAAATCAATGGACATAAAAAACAAGTAACGTAAAGACCCTGCCTACAAGCCCACAATAAGCAAGGGGAAAAAGGACACAAATCAAAAGAAAAAAGTCCTAAACAGACATCATAAAAAGGAAAATAGGCGGACAGTAAAGGAGGCTACTACAATATTGAGAATAACCCTACTCTTTTGCAGGGTTAATTAGAGGTGGGGGGGGGGCACAGAAGCAGACTGGACCTTAGTCAGCTTGATAGAAATAAAGGTAGACAGTTGGGGTGGGTCAAAAAAAGGTTAACTAATCCCAGCCAATTTGAACAGGCATTTGCAGGGAAAACAGAGAAAGAAAAGCTCCCCCCCAACTGAAGTACTCCAGCTGGGATGACAACAATTATTCTTCCTACATCTTTGTAAGACAGAGACCCTTAGGTGGCAGCATGGAGGAAGAAGAGAAAGAGAGACCTACATCAGAACCTAACCAAAGGAGAAAAGGTGCTCTGTGGGAAATTCCTATTTGGAAAGACTCTGTGTGTGGAAGAGGAGCAAGGATTACCCAGCACCCAGGAAACCATAAATTTTAAAAAAATGGGAAAAGTAAAAACAGACTACATAGGAAAATAAATGCCATACTGGGTCAGACCAAAGGTCCATCAAGCCTTATCCCGTTTCCAACAGTGGTCAATCAAGGTCACAAGTACTTGTTCGGTTCCCAAAAGGTAGACTGATTCCTTGCTATTTCTCCAGTCCACTTTAATAATGGTTTATGGACTTTTCCTTCAGGAACTTGTCCCAATCTCTTTTAAAGCCATCTACACTAACAATTTTTACTACATCCTCCGGCAACAAATTCCAGTGTTTGATTGAAAAATATTTTCTCTGATTGGTCTTAAATGTGCTACATTGTAGCTTCATTGCGTGTGCCCTAGTCTTTCTATCTTTTGAAGGAGTAAACACCTGATCTACATTTATCCATTCCCCGCCCCCAGAGTAGACACATAAGTACCCCACCCTCTCACTACAGGCATTCCACCTCTACCTGACAGACACACACCCCAGCTCCACACTACATACACACACATAGGCACCTCACCTCTGCACCACACACACACACACACACACACACATACATACACCCTCACGTTCACACACAGACAGGGGCACTGCACCTTTGCACACCCCACAAATAAACTTCTCAGCTCTGCAGCACACATACACATGAACTGCACCCTAGATTGGCCACTGTTGGAAACAGGATACTGGGCTTGATGGACCTTGTTTTGACCCATTATGACATTTCTTATGTTCTTATGGTCTGTCAAGCGTTTATAACAATATTTTCCTCTCAATTCTTCAGATTATCTTCAGAGAGGAGAAAATCTATCCAACGTCTGCTGGAAACAAAGAAATACTGAAGGGACTTCTGGTGACTGAGGCAAATTAAATGCATAGGAGTGACGTCATTGAAACCTGGGTTTTTCATTGGTTCTTTGTCTCCACCAATCTGCTAGGAGGAGAACACAACCCAATTGTCAGGACTGGTCTAGTAGGATGATATGCAATTTCATCTGCTTCTAACTTGTGGTGAATTCTTAAACTGTTTTTAATCACAGCCAAGTTGCCTGCAAAGCATTCATCAAGGATACGACCCCTTGCAAGGATGTATCAACACATATATAAATTGTTAGTGTGACAGAGGCCTGATTCTTGCAGTTTTAACTAATTAAATAAATGATCTATAAATCTACCTTGTAAGACTGCTTTAAATCTTACCTCTGACACTTACAGATAATCAACATTGAATTTAACTACCTATTTTAAGATGAGATAAAGAGTCATTGCTTTTGTTACACATTTTTCCTACTATTTGCAGTTTCTTACCTGAGTTGGTAGAGTAATTAAAAGCAGCCTTAGAAACATTAATTTTTCCTGCTTAATTATACTGCATATTTTATTATACGAGTAAAGATTTTTGGAATCTTAGGCATAGTTTGATCCACTTCAAATCTTGCCTAAAACCCCACCTTTTGGCAGCTTCTAAACCTAAAACTGATTGGGGGTCATTCTGAGCAGCATTTAGCAGGGATGTAAGTCCGGTTTGGACGTACATCCCCGCTAAACGCCAGAGTCCGATCCCTTACTCTGAGCTCCCCTCACATATAGAGGAGATGTACGGGGAGCTCTGGATGGGGGCAGGCTGGGGGAGGAATGTGGGCAGGACGGAGGCGGGACCCTGACCCTGGATGTACAGAGCTGATTCTTGTTGCGGCCTGTATATCCAGGGGCTGCATGTTAGATAGGGGACTTATTCCTTGGAGGTGGAATAAGTCTTCCTGATGGCACAGACCTGCATGGCAGGATCACCAACACTGGTGAGCGGCACAATGGTCTTTCCCGCTGCCTGATCCTGGACTTTCCAGGCCTCTCTGTGGATCGGGCAGTGCGGAAAAGGAAGATTTGCAACATTATAGCTGATTGGGGCTTCTGCATGGCGTCCCAGTGCCATGGTGACAGGACACCTCTGCACCAGGCTCCATGCAGGAGCCTCGGGTTTTTGAACGGGAGGGGGCTGGACGTACAGCGGGCCAGAATTGGAGCACATCCTGCCCGTCGCACCATGGGAGCAGAATCGGGTGCACAACCAGCCCGTCCAGATTTTGACCCCATTCTGAATTGGCCTCATTGTCTCTAAGCATGGTTTGTTTTTAACCAGTTTCAATAATAATCAAATTTATGAACCTCATATAAAGCTCCCAGAACCTCTTCTGTTTTCTTGTCTATGCATCTTGACCGTGGAGCAAAGACTGTCCCTTATGTGTATCTCTACTGCACTACTAATTCTTTATAATGCTATATAAATATATGATGTATTGGCCAATATTATAATTCATCAGTGGCTTTTGATCTTGAAGATCTTTCTTTGTTATGAGATTAAGGTATTTGGGTACTAAAGGTGCTATTTTAAATTCATTTGAGTCTTTTTTTTAAAATGACTATCACTTAAGAGTCAAGATGGGTACTACTATTTCAGATCAATGGTTAATGGATGGTAATACCCCGCAAGGATCCTCAATCTTGTCAATACTTTTCAACATTTGAGTTCTTGAGAAGTATCAAAATGAAGGTAGGTATGATCCATTTCCATTATTAAGATGATATTCTAATTTAGGGTGGAATTTTAGAAGTCCTATTTGCACTGTGGACGTCTGAAAACAGGCATAGACACATCCAAAGCCATTTTACAAACCTGCTCTGGGGACATCCCTAGCGTGAGGACATCCATGACTGAACAGGGGTGTGGTAGAGGCGTGGTTGGGGTGTTCCTAGGAACCTGGGTATCACTGCCTGATCTCAGAAATGTCCTGCACGTTCGGAGCTATGTTTAAGGTTATACCTGCTCCAAGCACAAATAAGCATTGTGAAAGTGCTTGCTTTGGCTGAAAAATATCCAGAGGGTGTAGAGAAGATAGCACTCCATCACCCCTAGTTCTCAGCACAATTTCAATAATAGCAGCAGTGGAATTTGAACCCTCAGATTTCCTGTTCCTAACCTACTACTCTATTCGGCTACTGTATCCTAGATGTCTGGGTTCTGAAATATGATTCTGGGGACATCTATGTAGATGACCACCCACAGATGTCCATATCAGGCATGGCCATGTTTGTGAAATCACATGCCTGCACCTTTTTCAGATCTTCTAGCTAAGACATCCCAAACTGCACTTGGACGTCCCTTCTAAAATTCCACTTTTAATGTCCCATTAATGAATTCTATTACTAACACTGTTGGAACTGCAGGTAATTGTTTGCATATCGTTGGCTCCTGGATGACTAATAGCCTTCTTAAAATAAATGCTGAAATGTCGGAAATTCTGTGAACGGGGGGGGGGTCCTGGCAAACAGCTGTCAGAAAAAGGACTAAAAGTAAATCAGACAAGATTATATTTATCAACTAAACTTCATAGCAGAGGAGTCATTCCTGATTCTAGATTTACAATGGGAGGCTAGGTTAGCTTTTTTCAGTCTTCATCTTTAAGACAGAATATACCTTACTTGAGTCAGCTGAACTTGAGACAAGTAATGCAGGCAGTGGTTCTGTCCCATCTAGATTACTCTAATGTGATGTGACATACTTGGGCCTCTCTCAGAAAATGTAGTCCCCAGCTGATCCAAAGCATAGAAGGTCTTTACTAATGGGCGCAACCTGGCAGCGTGTGTTCTGGTACGCTTCAGGTTACCTACAGACAGTTGTGTATGATTTTACCTCTGGGTTATTAACTACTTTAGGATTATGGCTAAGAGTTGATGAGGTACTCAATGGATTAAACGCCATACAAAACAGAAGTGGTGACAGAGTCTCCCTGAAATATTTCTCACTGGATCTTAATGTTAGGATGAACTGACTTCAAACAGAGTGTAGTTTGCCCCATTTTCATGGTGAAATTAATATTTGATCATCAGGGTTTTATACATTTCAAGGTAACTTATTATCCAAGATTGCAAGATGCTATCAAAGGCTTTCTTGTAGTTGATATACTGAGATTTCTGCTTTCTTTTTAGCACTGGCCATGATGGCTTTATTCAATATTAACTGGCTTTTGGTTCAACAAGCTCCCTCTTATTGCCCTTCTCTAATGCCATGATGTCACTGGAATCAAAATGATCATATATTCTGTCTGCCTCTATTGGGTTGAACAACTTACAGTTTTTAGGTTATTGCAGGCCTTGACAAATTTTATGTGGATTTAGGAGCCAGACCAAAAACTTAAGAGCCAGTGCTAGTGACCTGCTTGTGCCTTCCTTCCCCCCACCCCCACTATCCCCCACACTGATCTCATCTTCTCAAGTTCCGTGAGACCAGCTCCAGAGTTCCTACACCATGCTTCATCTTTAGATAACAATAGTTAAAGCTTCAGATAGCAAGTGTGTGTGTGTGGTGCAACAGTGGTGTGCCTATCTGCATGTGGGATATGGCGGTGGGTGTCCTTGTGTGAGAGTGATACGGGGTTGCGGTGCATGTGTATGTGTGCTGCAGAGCTGAGGAGTCTATTTGTGAGATGTGCAGAGGTGGGATGTACCTGTTTGTGTGTGAATGTGAGGGTGTATGCATTTGTGTGTGTGTGTGGTGCAGAGATGAGATGCCTATGTGTGTGCATGTGTATGCTGCAGTGTGGAGCTGGGGTGTGTGTCTGTCAGGTAGAGCTGTGTGTGTAAGTCTGTAGTGAGAGGATGGGGTGCTTATGTGTCTGTTCTGAGGGTGGGGAATGGATAAATGTAGATCAGGTGTTTACCCCTACAAAAGGTAGAAAAACTAGGGCACACGCAATGAAGCTACAATGTAGCACATTTAAGACTAATCAGAGAAAATATTTTTTAATCAAACTCTGGAATTCGTTGTCGGAGGATGTAGTAAAAACGGTTCGTGTAGATGGTTTTAAAAGAGGTTGGGACAGGTTCCTGGAGGAAAAGCCCATAAACCATTATTAAAGTGGACTGGAGAAATCCATTGCTTACCCCTTGGGATAAGTAGCATGGAATAGTCTACTTTTTGGGAACCAAACAAGTACTTGTGATCTGGATTGGCCACTGTTGGAAACATAATAAAACTTGATGGACCTTTGGTCTGACCCAGTATGGCATTTCTTATTTTATTATGTGATCTGTTTATACTTTTCCCATTTCTGTAGAAATTATGGTTTCCTGGGTGCTGGGTAATCCTTGCTCCTCTTCCACACACAGTCTTTCCAAATAGGAATTTCCCACAGAGCACCTTTTCTCCTTTGGTTAGGCTCTGATGTAGGACTTTCTCTCTCTCTTCTTCCTCCATGCTGCCACCTAAGGGTTTCTGTCTTACAAAGATGTAGGCAGAATAATTGTTGCCATCCCAGCTGGGGATGCTGAAGCAAAATGGCTTACTTTTCCTCCCTGCGCTAAAGTGGTATAGTCCTGCTGCCAGGAACATCCTGAGCTAGTGAAAGTCCTAAGGGGACACACACAGGAAAAGCAGGCAAACTAGAAAATTTCAGACAGGGATAGTGAATCCAATCAGAAGATCTACTATAGATTCTCTGCATGTGATGATAACGACCTGCAAGCTTCTGCCTGTTAGTGAGCCAGTGCCAGGACTTTACAATTATAAAGACTGATATTCAGAAAGAAGCTGACCTCCTAAGTTAGACTCCTAAATCTGTATTCTATTTTCAGCCAAATTTAGGAGCCTAAGTTTTCAGCTGAAAATTCATCTTAATTTAGGAGCTTAATATCTATGCTTACAAATTTAGGCCTGCCATTCGTTTGCATAGTTTTTGAGCCTAATTATGTACCTAGTACTGAAAATCACTGCTAAGCTCCTAACTCCCCCCAGCCCTACATCTGCCCCTGTTGTCACCACTTTTCATGCTCCTAAATTTAGGAGTTAAGTGAAATTCTGAGTACTAGTTTAGGAATTCAGCCCTCAGAGTGTAAACCACAGATATTTGCAAAGTTTACTGAAAAGGTAAGAAAAAGACTCAGTTGGTTTATTTTCAATTCCTGGGAAATGCTGCATAAGTGTGAAATAGCAACAACTGTGTGTTACTACAAGACAACACATCTCTTGACTTGAATGTGATGCATTTGGCTCTGTTGATGACCATGACTTTGTTAGAGAATTTGGATAAGAGGGTTATATATGACCATAGATAAGGATATGTTGTGCTTTTCAAGGGTTGTATAAATGTATGCATGGATCTTAAAAGATAAGATAACAGGGAAGTCTACAAGTTTAATCTTGATGATTCCTGGAAGTCTATAATAAATTTAAAAAAATAATAAGAAACTACAATATTTCTAGTGCTGTCAAGTCAGTGCTGACTCCTGGTGACCCAGCAGCCTCTGGATTTTCTTGGCAATGTATAACTGGAAGTAAATTGTCAGGCCTTTTCTTCTGAGGTAATGGAGGGTTAAGTAACTTGTCCAAGGTCACAAGGAGCATCAGTGGGAATCAAACCCTTGGGTACTAGGCAGTTGCTCTAACCACTAGGCTACTCCTCCACACATTGTACTAGAAATAGTGGCAAATTTAGGCTATTATTTTAGAAAGACTTTACAGCAATAAAACCTCTTTTACCACAGGTCGCCAGGCGTTGGCATCAACTTGATGGAACTTAACAACATGATGTGGAAAATGGGCTTTTCTAAAAATGTGCAGGTTATATGCATGTATAAATATTAATGATGACAATAACATGCACGCAGGTGTTCCCGAGTTGGGGCAGAGTTGCAAAGAGCAGGTGCAAATTTATGCGTGTGCTTTTGCATACATTCTGTGTGCTTATTTCAACAAGGCACATAAACATTTATATTGCCTTTATAAAATAAGCACATTTTCCAAAACCTCTTTAGGCACTCTGTTATAAAATTCTCCACATATAGTAAGTTGAATACTGTGTCATAGTGAAATCTGAGAAAAACGGTACAGTCCTTGATATGAAAATTGCATTAGTTGTTTATCTGCTTGTTAATGAGAAGAATGTGGAATGGATTCAGGGATGTAACTATGGGAGATGGTTTCTGGATGTGAAGACAAACTTTAGACAGGAAATGGAGATGGAAATTAAGATGTCCAGGCTGGGACGTGGAAAATTCCCAATGTATTTTAGAAAGGCTCTGCCAAACGTAGAACCGCTTGTAAAATATGTGCAAGGCCACGCAGGACTGCACATCCAAATCTCCCCATGTCCTGCAAGAGCAGCCATTTTAAAAAGCTGCACATGAGAAGAAATGCAGCTTTATCTCAAATGTGCATGGGAACAAGCCTTTTAAATTGCTGCTCCTGATATCCATGCACAACCTGATCCCCTTCCACAGCAGCAAAATTCCTTCCCTGATCACCTCCCCCCTGACTTTGATCCTCCATCCAACATAATCTTTGGCATCTCTTTCCCCGACCCCCTCCTTGATATCTAATTCCTCTGACCCAACATCCAATCCATCTCCCCACAGCATCCAATTCCTTCTTATTTAGGAGTCTGATCCCTGAGGAGTCTACTTGCGAAAGCACCATGAGATTACTGCTGTGGGTCAAGGACACCATTTCCAAACCAGGGACTGGCATGGATAGGAGCAACTGGAGATCGCTTCTGCTCCCAGTAGACACCAGGAACCCCAGAAAGAGCCAGAGATGGGATCCAGGGGTGAGGATGGGGTAGAGTACTTAATACTGGGGGATTGAGTTTTGGGATGGTGTCAGGTGGGGGATCAATCTTAGTTGGGCTGATTGCGGGGGCTGACATTCAGCCTTTACATCTGCCCCTTCAAGTATGCCTTAGGGTAACTGTAAATTGCTGATGTCTAAATTTCTTTATATCAATATGGATTCCCCTTGTTAAATGAATTATACATGACACCACTGCAGGTCTTCCCAAACCATCCCTCCCCACACCCCCTTGTAGTCCAGATGTGGTGTTGATCACTATGTGTAATTAGCAGCTTTCCAAAATTGCATTTACACGTGCATTCCAATCTACATGCGTAAATGCCACTGTTTGCACATGGGGACACTTCTAAAATAACCCCCATAGTGTGCTAGTTAAATGGGATTAAATGAATGGCTAGATGTTTATAAAGGAGGGGCCCAGCAATATGTCTGGAATAAGTGAGATGGTGAAACTGGAAAGCAAATGAGGAGGAGGAGATATGGGAGGTCATTAGTCCTCTTTAAGGACTGCTTTTCATGACAGCAGAGATGTGCAGTACCCGGCGTTCAGTTCATCAGTGTGCCTTACAAGTTTTAGTGCACGCTAAATTAATTTCACATATGTTCACCTACAAATTCATGCACACTAAGTCAATTAGCACACATTAAACAGTTCTAATGCACATTAAAAAACAGTCAAAATGAACCGAAAATGAATTGAAACATGTTGCCCTTTGCACATTGCTAGTATATAGTGTTAGATCACTGTGCTTAGACTTATTTGGAGAAAGTGTTATGTGTGTAGACTTAACAGCAGATTCCTCTGCCAGGTCTGAATGCAACTCACTAAACTAAATATTTACTCTAGGGTAATTTTACAATTCATGGTTTCTCGTAGGAGGATTAAACTACAGAAACCACCAAAAGATTTGATGAGTGCTGGTTGGCGACTCTAAAATGATACTGCATAGGTCAACTTTGCTGTGAAATATGGTGGTGGCTTTCTCCCAGACAAGTTAATGCTGTTTTGTTCATACTGTACTGTAAAGAATTCTTGTGAATTCAATCAAAATATAAGAACACAAAAGCAGTGTTTGTGCACTGCAATGAAGTTGCCAGCATTACAGAAATTGCTGTTGCCATCTCTCAGAAAATACTTCACCATCTGTTTATGGCTCTGCATATTATGAGCATAAAGGACACAATATCGGATTGACTTCACTTATTCACACAGCATACACACAATGCACATTTTCTTATATAGAGGACAAAACTCTGCCGTCTACTATAAATGACTAGATTGTTGACTTTTGAACAAGGATAGCCTGCAATGATTCTAATAGAAGAAACTCTCAGTGGTAGACTTTAATAGATGCTGCAATGATTCTAATAGACTTTAATAGATGCTGTAAGCTTTTGCCCCTACTTTCTCCTTCCTGGATGGGACTTTCACCTTTCCCATCCATCTCACAAATGATGGGGGGTACTTTTATAAACAGGTGCCTAGTTTAAGAGGGCAAATCAATGCCTACTTAAGTGCGAATTTATAAAGACTTATAGGCATCTACAGTTGTGGTAAACATTATTGACACCCTTGCAGTTCAACCCATTAATGTCCAATATCTCCTAAACTAAAGTGGCCAGTGAAATGGCTTTGGACTATATATGCACACATATTTGACACAAAAAAGAATCAAATAAAACAAGACCAATTAAAAAAGGAAATAGTAAGAAATAGTATAAAAACAGAGACACTGCCAGGACATGATAACGGGAAGTTAGGATTTTAAATGTATTTCACCTTAATTTGAAGATAGTATAGTGGTGATTTTTTGGGTATTAATTTTCAGTAGGACATGATTACTGGCACCCTTATAAACAATTCAAATCAGTTTGAATAGAAGAAGCACATTCCCACTGCTGTAAAATTAGACGCACTGGTGATCAATTCAGTACTCACATGACTTGAACCAACCAATGAATGATGGCTCTAATGTTTAAAATGGCCACATTCACGTCCTGTTTTATTTTCACAATGGTGAAGACAAGAGAGCTACCTGAGACTATCAGAAAAGCCATTATCACCGAACATCAAACTTCAAAAGGGTACAAGGCCATCTCCAAAGACCTTGGGATTCCTGTGTCTACAGACTGCAATGTCATTAAGAAGTATTCTGCTCATGGAACTGTCAAGAACCTCCCAGGATATGGTGGGAAGAGGAAAATTAATCCAAGAAGTCTTCGAAGATTAGTGCGAACTGTTGGAAAAACACCACATACAACATCCAAAGAGCTTAAGGCTGACCTGGAGAATCTGGAGTGGTAGTTTCAACCCACATCATATTGTGGTGAGGAGAGCCCCCAGGAAGAGATGGAAGTGGAAGAAAACCCTGTTTTTTCCTTTAAAACAAGTGACAGTTCAGTTGTGCACAGTGCTTGCAAGGCAGGCAAGAAAAAAACTCAGCTCTCTGCTAAGGCTAGGCCATGCCCTAGTTCAGACAGGGAGCCAAGTTTGCTCAGTGATTGGTCACACCTGTGCAAAGGCAAGGGAGTGCCCGGCAGCAAACGGTTTTTAAAAACACACTCAGAGCAGAGAGAGGAGACACGGACAGGGGAGACACAGACCCAGGAGACACACACATGGGAGAAGCTGGAAAGGATTAGATCTGCAGCCAGAGCAGACAGAGCAACAGAGGCATACGAAGGAGAAACTCTGAGAGATCCTGGAAAGGGAGAAAGGTTCCAAGGAAACTTTCAAGAGAGTGACTATCTGGGAAGGAGTGGGAAAAGGCACCAGAAGGCTGAGTTCCATAGCCTGAAAGATACCAGGAGGAAAGGAATCAGTAGCTGTCTGAGAGACCCGCCCCAAGGTAAAGCCAGTACTTGCAAAGCTGAACAGCTTGCAGAGAAACAGTTTGCTTCCGCTAGTGTCCAGGAGCCAGGCCTAACGTCTGCTAAGAAGTGGGTGGATAGTTTTATGTATGAAGAGAACCGAAACCCAAATAAGATCAGAGAAACTGAGCTTTTAACACTAGAAGCACTAAGAAAACTGTTTGCAGAGAGGAAGCTTTACCCTCCCAATACAAGTGTGCCTTCTCAGGGTGATTTGCTGTTGAAGCAGTTCCAAGAGTTTTTAGAAGACAGAAAGGCTGGGCAAGTTTATAAAACTGGTGGAAGTAAGAAGTACCCAGTGTCCATAGAAGAGATGCAGGTGGATTCTTGTATGCCAGAAGCTGAGTCAGAATTGTCACCAATGGATTGCTCTTTGTGTCTAAAGGAGAACTGAGCATTGTTGAACAGGGTTGAAAGACTGTGAAACAATATAGTGACTAATTTCTGTGACTGCCAAGAGTTGGAAAAAGCCAACACTGTTCTACTAAGTATGTGAGCTTCTGAAGCTAAGAAGCTGCCTTTAGTAAAAGTTTGGTTTGGAAAAGAAAACAGCAGCTGGTAAAACGTTTACCTGATACGTGGAATGACCACAAGAAGCTGTGCTCTGTGAAAGTTTATTTGAATGAAAGCTGCTGCCCAGTGATAGAAGGTTTTTGTTGCATTTTCATCTGTTAACCTGATTTACTCTTATGTTGGAGAAGCATCCTTTGGCTTTTGTGTTTTTGAGCTTTAATGCCTTGGAATCCTGCAAAAAAATAAATTTTCTTGCTGCCTTAAACCACCGGTCTCACAACTACATTTGACCTTCTATAAGTAAGCCAACTACAAGTCCCAGAATCCCTCTGGTGACAAACAAGGGAAGATTTATTTAAAGGGACACTATAAGGCCGCTCTATGCTTGTAAGCCTTCGGGCCCAAGCAAGGGCGTCGCAAAATGCCGCACACTAAAAAAAGAAGGACTTCATGGGCGAAGGCCAAGGAGGACACCACTGCTCAAAAGACAGACATAAAAAGACATGCTTAATCTTTGCCCAAACCCACCTTGAGAAACCACAATACTTCTGGGAAAATGTTCTATGGACAGATGAAACCAAACTTGAGCTCTTTGCAGGCCAGCGATACATTTACAGATGAAGAAATGAAGCTTACAAGGAAAAAACACCTTTCCTACAATTAAATATGGTGGAGTTTCCATAATGTTGTTGAGATGTTTTGCTGCCTCAGGAACTGGAGGCTTGGAATGTATTAAAGGAATCATGAATTCAGAGGACTACCAGGGTATTTTGGAGTGAAATGTGCTACCTAGTGTCAGAAAGCTAGGCTTAGTTCGAAGGTCAGGGGTCCTCCAGCAGGACAATGACCCAAAACGTATATCCAAAAGTAAAAAAAAGAATGGCTAAAAAGGAAAAAATGAACCATTTTAAACTGGCCAGCAATGAGTCCTTATCTCAAGCCAATCAAAAGCCTTTGGAAAGAGCTGAAATCTGCCATTGGTAAAAGGAATCCTGAAACATTCATGAGCTGGAACAAATCACACTTGAAAAGTGGGAGAAACTACCAGCAGACAGATGTACAAAACTTACAGATGGCTACAAGAAACATTTTGGGGGCTGTCATCACTGCCAAGTGCTGTGCAATCAAATATTAGTAAAGGGTCCCATTAATCCTGTCCAGGTCATATTTGTTTTTTTCTCTGAAATTGCTATGTCTAAGTTGCACAGACATTTTTTTGTTGTTTACCTTTTAACATTCTATTAAAATATTATGACGACATACAGTTGGCATATTTCCAATTATTTCTCAAGATATTGTACACAACATACCTAAAATGCAAGGATGCCAATAATGTTGACCACAACTGTATGTGTCTTTTAAAATATTAGCATAAGAAGCAAAGCAATGCATGCCTTCAAGTCAATGCTAACTCCTGGCAACCCAGCAGCTTCTGCGCTTTCTTGCTAGTGTGGCTGGAAGTAGATTGCCAGGCCTTTCTGTCAAAGCAATGGAGGGGGTTAAGTGTCTTGCCCAAGGCCACTAGGAATCAAACCCTAGTCTATTGATTCCCGAGCCAGGGCTCTAATCATTAGGCTACTCTAAAAATGACTTCATCAAATGGCCCCCAAAGAGGTCGGGAGAAGTATGGAGCAACCAGCAGGCAAGGTTAGGCACTCGCCTAGGGTGGCAACCATCAAAGCAAAACAAAACATCCTTAGAACCACACAAACCCGGAGCCATCAGCATATTTGTTTACTTGCAGGGACAGTGGGTGCACACATACATACAAAACAAAGTTTAAAATTTATAAATATGATGTCCAGTTATACATTTTACAGGACTGGTATGTGAGGGTACTGTTAGGATGATCATGATTACTGAGCTTAATTATCAAAATCTTGGCATGGAAGGGGGGTGTTAAGGCTTAAGGTTCACCTAGAGCACTCAATATCTTTGTACCAGTCCTGGATCAACACATAATACCACTTGTATTTTCCTTGACCATTCCCACATTTGCGTCCTCTTTATGTGACTAGTTATTCAGCAAACTCTGGTGTTCTGACGATTAGGCTGTAGCTACTTCCTTGGGCAATTTCAGCACTCCCATGACTAGTTTGTTGGTTTTGCCATGAGAGCATCAGCTGTTTTTCCTTCTAATCCAGAAACGGCGAAGTTCTCTCAATGCCAGAGGGTCAGGGAAGCGACAGTCAGAACTAGTAATTAAACCCAGTGCTACTGGAGTAGAGTCTTTGATTTAAATATAGCACATGCTGTATTCTGAGGTTAGCAACATGACTAGATATTGTAATAATATGTAAATATGTCCTGAACAGGGATGTACTGTACCAAGCAAGCAAACAACAAGAGCAAGCAATTGGGTCCCTTTAGTTCACGGGGTGTAAGAGAACTTCTGCTGAATTTTTATTTTATTCGTTCTCTCTCAAAATGAAAATTACTATCTTCAAAGTTTAGTTTGCACATCACTTACCATAGCAAATATTGTCTATAGCTGAGTTACTAAAGAAATCTCTTTGCCAGACTGCTTTCCATTCATCTCAGTAACTTTGCATCATCTAGTTATCCCATATGATTTTCAAGCCGAATTGAACTGGCTTTTACTGGATTACGGTGCCATGAGCTATTATTTGCAATTACTTGTGATTTTTCTCTTTTTTTTATAGGCCCCATGTGAGTTGCAGTCCAGCCACTACAGACACAAACCACAGCTGCCTCCAGAACCTAACTGGAGTGGAACCTGAGTCTAGCCACTAGGAAACCACCTCGAGAGGAGGTGCAGTTGCCATGGGGATTGCTGGCTGCAGTATCCGAGGAAGAGTGTTAGTACTAGTGCTACATTGATAACACAAGATGCCAGGGCTTGAATGAAGTGGGTGCTTAAAGGGAGTGAGGGGAGACGTGAGGGGGAATTTGGGAGAGAACAAGGGGGAGATGCAGGAAGGGACCCTAAGTGGGAGGAAGGATGGCAGCATCTGAGGTCCATGGAGTCAGTAGTGCAGCCCTCAAAAGGTTGCTACTTTAGGCTTTTATCCAGTTGCATACAAGGTCACACCATCCCTGTAAGTATAGAAATTATACACCTGAGATATTTTTTTTGAATTGCAATTACAGAAGGCCAAAGATTCACCTCAATCTCTTCCAGGTATCGGGTTGTTTTTGGATTGTGTTCTGTTTTTAGCAACCTAGAAGAAAAATCTACTAAATAAAAGTGACCTATTTACTAAAGTGCTTTGGAACCGGTAGTTAATTCATAAAAATGGCCAATTTTAACATGGGCGTTATCTTGATTTAATGCCTGATTAATTAAAAGACACAGAAATGGAAATTTGATAATAGATCACCTATTTGTGAAGGCCACATTGGCGTCTAATTTTAGTCTATTCTGTAAAGACACACAGTGGCCCCTTTACTAAGGTGCAGTAGGTCTTTACACTTATTGCACATTTTGTGTAGAAATGATTGCGCAGTAAATGCAAATGTTGTGTGCTGTCGGGGCGTGGCCAGCATGTTCTCGGTAGCTGCTGCATAGAAAGGTGCCCTAAAGTACAGTAGTGGCATTCGGGATTAATGTGGGTGCACTTAGCGCCATCCACTGAGATGGTATCAAGTGCATGCATGCTAACCGCAACACTGACAATTGGCACATGATATGTACACCCATGTGCACCGCAATGTGCTCTCCATGTTCACTCCCCCCCATCACTCCATGTGCAGTTACTGTGAGAATTAACGTGTGCTAACTATCATGCCAGCATGGTAGCAGTTACCACGGCCCCACGCTAACAATTAGCATATCCTCAGATGCATGGTAACCGCTTAGCGCACTTTAGTAAAAGGACCTCATAAGTGTCTATGTGCTTTATAAAAACCAGCAAAATTCCAGCAGAGCCAGCAGCTAGATTGCAGTCATGGAGATTTATGCCTGCTCGGCGTCAGGTATGAACATTAGCATACAAAATATACATACAAATCATGACAAATTCCTCCTAAAACATGTCTACTCTACAATTACCCCTGTGTAATTTTACAACTGAGGTAATTTCACAAGAGGCTTTTTATGCATGTATACTGTCCTAGTTCTCACCTTTCATACCCCTATCCTCAGACACTCTGCTCCCTCCATGATAACAGGTTACACATTCCCCCTCCTTCCAAAGCTAGGTTAGAACCAACCAACCCAATATTCGGCTTTTTTCTTCAAGGTTCCAATTCTTTGGAATGCCCTAGTCTTTCAACTTAGACTTGAGCCTAATTTCAAAATATTTAAATTTGTCCTCAAAATAGTTTTGTTTAAACAGGCCTTTGAAGACCCAGGCTAGCTGGTTGGAGATTGGGTGGTCTTGTCCGCTGTCTCCATGCTTCTCTTTCTTTTCTCTATAGCCTTTCCAATCTATTTTAATGGAGTTCTTTTCAAAGGTTTTTTAGTTACTAATTTTAATTTATTTTATTGATTTGCCTATACATAGAAAAGTGGTATAATAATTCAAAATAAACCATAAACTATATCAACATATATGCACCCAAACTTTATAATAAAATTACTCTCCATCATTACTAGTGGCAGTCATGTTAGCCCTAGTAGGAGGTCCAGTCCCCCTCCCGACCCCCTACAATGAAGGCAGCCTACCATGGTCCAAAGAAACTCATCCCCCACAACAAGAGTCTAAATGACACAAAGTTAACCTCTTCCCCCACCCCGTGTCAAGATCAAGAATCCGCTGTTATTTTTTTTTGACTACCATCTCTCCTTGACTCCCACTCGCCCCTTTCTAAGGTAACTGACCTTTTGCTTATCCTACCCATAGGTGGACCACAGGTAGGGGAAGGAGAGTGAAGGATTCCCCACATCCACCAGCTCCAAGATCAAAAAATGGTGATCCTTTTGAGGTGAGAAGGGGAGGGGGAGAGAGAAACTAGAGACCCCACTGGGGCCTGCATTAGTTGTTTTAGGATAATACTAATATTTTAATACATCTCAGGAGGTGTAGTTAGATTTTAGCATTCCTGATAGACTAATACAAATCATGTTCCTTAACACAATTTGCACTAACCATATACAGATATCAATGAACTGATTAATATGTTGTGCAGCTCAGAGGGAGAGCAATCTTCAAAACCCATCTACTCAGGTGAATGAGCTGTCCGAAAATTGCCCAGCCTGCTAAAATACACACAAGGGTCACCACTCTACATACTTTTACCCATGGGGGAAGTAGGCAAGCTCCGAGGCAGAGTTGGTTGAGGGGGATTAACAATATGCGTATTGCTGTATTTTCAAAAATATGCATTTTGGTTTTCTGGGGAAAATTGATCTACAGCAAAAGCAATTACAACCCCGAGGCCCACAGAAATCAAGGTTCAATTCCCACCTCTGCTACTGATACTCTTTGTGACCTTAGGCAAGTCACCATATCTCCAGGTACCCTCTTAGACAGTAGTATCTTCAGGACAGGGACACATTGTACCATGGTACAGCACTCCATATCCCCAGTAACACTATAAAATGATAATTATTATTAAATTTCTGCAGCAGCTTTTTTCCCTAAGCAATTTTCAAAGGGAAAACATACATGTGACCTCTCTTTTGAGAAATGGCACAAACTCCACAGGGAAAAGTAACCACAGACTTTGCAGACAGACATATAGGGCGGCATTTTCTAAAGGCACTTACACGGTTTACAGCCCAGTAAACCGTGTAAATTTTTATTTATTTATTTATTTGCAGAGCTTGATATACTGCCCAAACCTAGGGTATCAGAGCGGTGGACAATAAAAGCAGGCTGCTGGAGAGTTAAGGAAAGGAACGCCATTTAATTGACAGGAAAGCGCTAGAGAGATGCAGATAGGATACACAGATTGAAAAATAGAGAAGGACAGAGTAACACGGTTAGGTAGTCTGAACACTGAGGGGAAGAGAGGGGAGGTGACATAGGATAGTGGGACCATCGTGACCATCATGGGGGTGTGGGGAGGTCAAAAGCCTGGGAGAAAAGATGGGTTTTAAGGAGAGCCTTGAAATGCGGGAATGAGGACTCCGTACGGAGCGGGTGAGGGAGAGAGTTCCACAGAGCAGGACTCAGGAAATAGAAAGCGGAGTGACGGGTGAGTTCGAGATGAGCCTGGGATGGGGAGGGAAGAAAAAGACAATTGCTGTGAGAAGCGCAGAGGAGACGGGGGACGGGTTGATGATAGATAGATGATAAATGCAGTAAACAGGTATTTTCAAAAGCACTTACCCAGTTAGTGTCTTTGAAAATCCCCTCCAAGGTCCCCCACGCGCCCCAATGCTAACCGGTTAGCATCAGGGCGTGTTGGGGGGCGTTCTGGAGCGGAGCAGAGGCAGAGGCAGAGGCAAGCGCTAACCGGGCAGCATGGAAAATCACTGCTGCCCAGTTAGGCTCGGCAGCTTCCAGGCTGTGTGGCAAACCCTGGATATTCACTTCTGTCACCACGGAAGTGAATATCCAGGGTTAAGGGGTCAGGGGCGGGGCTATGTGGCTACGGCGCTTAGCCCTGCCCAATGCAAAATCGGGCCTATAGTTCTGAAAACTGTCTCCACAATTATTCTTCACAGTATCCCCAGTTCCTCTATATTAACGTTCATATGACTGGGCTAATACTGAGTTAACTTTTTAAATGCTTATGTTAATTGAAGCAGGTGATTTTATAAGGGGGAATCTAGTTTAAGAGTGCAAGTAAGCACCAATTTGGGTGCTATTTTATAAAGATACAGTAGCTGCCTATGTGTCTTTATAAAATACTTATCCTTCACGATATAAAATACTAGCATAAGAAGCAGAATTTGTACCTTAAATTCAAACATGGATATTTATACCTGCTTGAGAGCAGCTATAAATAAACCAGCATATAGGACGTAAGCACATGCATGAGTGACGGTAGTTCATAAACAACATGCATATTTGCAAACTCTGCCCCTACACTGCCCAAAATGTGCCCATGGCTACACCTATTGGCAAGTATATGTGTTCATGTCAACATCCGTATTTTTACATCGGTTGGTATTTTATAAGAGGACATGTATGTGGGAAGATGACTTTATGAACTTACTCCCTCAGTGTTCCTAATAAACACCCTAAATCTTCAGTCAAATCTTGGGATTCACGTATTTTTACAATCCAAGTTGTTAGATTTCTTAAAGTAGATCCTGAATTTTGACTCCAGAAATGTCTTCTGTACTGTTTTATACAGCTGTGGATTCTTGAGGGTGAGCTGTAAGTGCAGTCACAGTAAAGCCATGGCTGGCAGTGACAACCTGCTGCTTTGCAGCATTTTGGTGCGGTGCGTAAGGACTGTGTGGCCTAACATGCAGCACATGTAAGTTCCTGTGAGCTGGGAAAGTAGGTGGAAATAATGCTTAAAAACGGTGTAAACTTCTCATTGTAAAGAAGACTGCAAGCATATTCCTTGTAGCTTCTGAAGGAACACTGTAAGCACAGAGCTAATAAGATGTTTTCTCTGCTTGGGCTTATGCATGTGTCTCAATTTTCCTCTGACTACGTGTATGCTATTTTGATGAGAGGTGTTCATAGTAAATTCCTTCTCACAGTTACATAGTTAATTAGGCTGAAAGCAGACTGGAGGTCTATCAAGTCCAATCTTCTGACTGCCTGAGAGCTCTCTTTACGGGGTAACTAATCCAGGGGAAGGTAGAAAAACATTCTGCATCAGTAGCTGTTCTGCAGGAAAGGATAACGTTCCTTTGCAATCACAGATATGGCTGGATTATCATTTTTTCTTAGTGTGTAGCTATATCACTGTATCCACTAGTATCTTTTTTCATCTAAAATATTCTTCTATTTAGTTTCGAGCTAGCTTAGTGTTGTAGCCACAGCTGTTTCCACTGGCGAAATGCATCTAAGGCATCACTCTGAGTCTAAGAGAAAATCTCTTTTTCACATACAAATAGCCCTATGAGGCACTTTATTCACGGAAACCAAAATTGCCGGATACTGATTCTATGGCACAGAAGCAACACCTTTAAGAATTACTACAGCTGCTTAACACAACTGGGGGAAAAAAGATTTCTTCCTACTACATTGCTATTAGGAAACATTTTGAAAGATCATGCCCCGCGCCAAGTTAGAGTGGAATGCAATACCTAACTTTATTTTCTGAACTAGCATGCCAATAAAAAGCAAAGGTTTCTTTGAAGATTTTGATCCACCAATGTGTTTACAGATGTGTGGCTCAAAAAGCTACTCTGTTACCATTTTATGGTGACCTGGTGCAGGTTGAAAACAGGGGTGAAGTCCCCTTCCCAGCTTTTTAAAGAAGGAGTGAGCGCAACTTACCATTTTACTTTCTCTGCAAGCAATCACCTGCGCTGTCTCTCTCGCAAGAGAGGGATATGGACTCCGATCCAAACCTGGCATGCCATCTGATTTCAGATTTCTATCTAGAAGCTCAAGCTAGATCTTTTACATGTTGCACCATCTGACCTGCTCTCTAAAGAGAAGACTGAACAAAGTTGAGCATTTTCATGTCTCCCCACTAAAGGCAAGGCAATGCCACTTTCTTTTCTAAATACTCCCAGTCAGGCTGCTTTAATAATAAGTTGATGCAGTTTTCCAGACAACAAGCCAGTGTCTCCTCCCATTGGAATTCAGTTACTACCTAACCTCATTGGTTTGATGCTCGACCACAGACTGCATCACAGATGACTCAACCCCCAAACATTTTTTTTCTCTTTGCAAAGAAAAGATCCACAACTGAAGAATTGAACAACTCTAAAGTGGGGCATCCATAGAAAACAAAAGTGCCTGTTAATTTTTTTTTTTAAGTTTAGTGGCATTATACAGTTTATTGTCTAGTCAACACAGTAAAAGAAACTCAAAAAACAGAAGCCCCTAAAATAGACTACCTCTATTAATCCTGACAGGAATTTCACTGAGAAGAGCTAGAAATACATTATTTCCAGGGTCTTGGTAAAACATTTTAAGCACTCTGGTATCTTAACACATGAAAATTTTAACTCATTATACCTTCAAAAAGTGATGAGAAAAAGAAATTAGGTATTGATTAACCAGCAACAGCAAATTAGCAGACTGAACTTTGGCAACACTCCTAAATCAACGCCAGCGCTGCCTTATCATAATACTGAATACGCAAGTGAGATCTCTTGGAAAACAACAGCAGTGATCAGGAATGGTTCAAAACAACTTAACAAATTTTGTTTAGGAACACAACAAGGAATTCTGCATCAAATTTCAGTTAAACACTGGGTGCGTGTGATAAGGAATTTTGTTTGGTGATGAGACCTTTGCACTTTCAAAGAATTTATCAGATTCATCCCCACCTGTCACAACAGCACAGGGAACAAACCACTTAACTGCCTCATACCCAGACTTCAGGATCAATACACTATCACTTGGGACTTAGAAAAATGTGTTGAAAAATTATTCACAGCTATACTTTTTCAGAACTACTGACTCTTGAACCAAGATGGCTGCCATATATATGCTTCTAAACCCTGCTCTCGTACTTGACTGACTTTATGGTTAAACAAAAGGGGATGATTAGGTGTTTTTCCCCTCAAAGGCGGATGGCTGGGTTCTGCTAGAATAACTGGTGGATACTGTGATGGCGCAGAAAGCAGAGAGAATAGAGAAAGAGGTAAAAAACAAGCATTTTCCCCAGATAGTAGGAAAAGAACCAGAAGTTTAAGGGTTAAAACTTATGAACTAGAAAAAAACTCTCCACAGAAAGCAGGTAGCAAGGGGACACACCCCAGCTCCATGGTTACCAACCCTGCTCACGAGGGACAGCTGGGGGTGGGGCCAGGAAGCCGAAGGGGAAAGCACTCATATAAACTGCCAGAGAGTGAACTCAGGGGAGAGGAAGCAGCAGAGGAGGACAGAAAGGAGTCTGAACTCAGAGGGAGGCCTGAACTCAGAGAGAGGTCTGAGTACCGTGAAGGGACACGCTTGGCGAGGATTCCTATTTCTGGTTCCAGTGCAGCTTGGAACGTCCCAGGAGGGGAGGAGGTCCTAGAAGCTCTGGAGAACCACGCAAAGAAGGTACCCAGGGAGTCAAGGGTGCTTCATTGGAAACCTCTGGGAGAAGGGCAGAGCCAGCCAGAGGATTTGGAGCTAACCCAGGGCCCTGTAAGGGAGACAGGAGATATACTTCTAGAAGGAAAGCTTACACAGGGGAGTTGGTCAGCCATGTTGGCAGCAGAAGCCCTTCCCCTGAAGTATGCATGGAGCATGAGCCTTCAGCAGTAAAGCCTGTTAAGTGCTCAATTCCAAAAGATAAGGTGAGCAGCCTAAAGCCTTCTATTAACTCCTTAAAAGCTAAGAGACTTTCTAACTGCTATACTATTCCTCAGAGAAGGAAGGACACTGCCTTGACTAAAGTCTTAGAAATCCTGAAGGGATTAAAGCCTGATAGTTTGAGTATGAATCCTGTGCCTCTCAAGCAGACTCTGACCTGGAGAGTATGGAAATAGAGATGCCTGGTTTAATAGAGGAGAATTCTGATGAGGAAATGGAATGTTCGGTAGCCTCTAGGCATTGAGAAAGGCCAGAACATTTGCAGAAGCTTTAAACCTGGTAGCTGCTCCTTCAAGAGAGCACGGCTGGGAAATATGCAAATAAGGTTCCTGAAGTTTTAAGCCGTAGCTGAGTGTGTGAGCATTTGTATGCTAGAAAGTGGAAAGCCTGAGATACAACAACCTGAAGGAATTACTTGGTGAAAAGAGAGAAAAAAACCAATGTGTAACAGAAGTCTGCCTGCTGGGAAATGTAACAACTTCTGTTTGTTTTAAAGCTATGAAAGAAGATGGGGTTTTTTTCTAATTCTTTTTGCACTGGAGTTTCAGTGCTGTGTTTGGTTATAGTATGAGGAAATACTGTGTTTTCATTTAAGTGCCAAAGCTGAAGTGAAGCGAGTTTGCCTTTTGTTTGATGCTGTTGGAAAATATCCTTACCTTATCCTGATAATTGGAATCTTTAAAGTTCCTTTGGCTGAAAATAATAAAAATCCTGTGTGCCTATAATTACCATCTCGGCTGGTTTATTACACAACTACAAGAAATAGGCACTTAAAACAAATAAATATATTGACTGCCCGTTCCCAAGCCTTAGGCAACCGCCTGGGCAAGGGAGGCGGTGACAATACTGATGTAAAGTTAGCTGCTGAACATCAAGATAAGGTCTTCTGAAGCTCACATTTGGAGAATAATTAAATCTGCAGCTCATGCAGGATTCAAACTACCAAGCCAATCCAAGGGTCTGCCAGACGTGCTGGGCTATCAGATCCAGAGGTTGTTTCCATTCATGAAAGAAGCATCCCCATAGTAAACCGCTGTCTTGATTTCACTCCACATGAGACAGGCATTCCATTGGCTGCAAGGCGACTTGAGAAAACATTGCAGCAGGCGGATCGCAGGTAGCCCAGGACTGGTGGTTCTGAAGCTGCTGGGACACTGGCTGCACCTCCTATGCAGGCAGACACCAGCATGGGCATCCAGGATGGCACAGGGTTGACGGCCTTGGAGAGCAGACTATCTGCCTTCATGGACCAGCAGCGGGCACTGATCGCTAGCCTCGCTGGCGCCGCTGCCCCGACCGCCGGGACGTCGACGTCTAAGTCGACCCCGGAGACCGAGCCGATCCTCGAGTCCATGCGAACTCGAGTCGATCCTCGGTCGAGGTCACCCTCGGCCTCCCGTTCGGGACCGAGGTCGTCGCCGCCGACTCCCTTGGCGTCGGGGCGGCCGACGCCTCCGCCTGCCCGAGCCGACCCCACTGATTCCTTTCGGACTCGGTGTGTCCCCTCGGACTCACCTGAGTCCGAACCTCGGAAACAGTCCCCTCCGGAGGATGCCCGGTTCTCGGACTTCATCAGGGATATGGCCAAGGCTTTGGCCTTCCCGGCGGATCCCGAGGAGGAGCCTCGAGCCGAAGAGCTCGACGCCCTTCAGTACGACTCTCCCGCCCGGGAGCACTTTACTGTACCGGTGCCTCCCATGCTGGAACGACTACTCTTCCGCATGTGGGAGAGTCCGGCCTCGTCGCCGGTATTGAGCAAGCGGGTCGATTCCATCTATCGAGTCCGCAAGAGTCCTGGATTCCAAAAAGCACAGCTACCACACCATTCCATGGTAGTGGAATCGGCCATGCATAGGCTTAAGAGCCAGAAAATGCACTCCTCGGTGCCCCCTGGAAGGGAGGCCCGTAACCTGGATGGCCTTGGTAAGAAGTGTTTCCAGGGCTCTATGCTGGCTTGTCGTGTCCAGACCTACCAGCTATACATGGGCATGTATCTCCGAGACCTGGCTAAAGAGCTAGCCGGATTCTCTGCTGGACTGTCCGAGGAACCTTTGCGGAGGTTCCTAGCCTTAACATCTGGTATTCGGGACTGCTCCAAATTCATGTCCCGAGCAGCCTATGATGGCTTTGAAGCATCGGCTCGTGTGGCCGCAGCCGGCATCGGTGCCCGCCGACAGGCTTGGCTTCAGTCGTCTGACCTTGAGCCTTGGGTGCAGGACAAGTTGGTCGATGTCCCCTGCAGAGGTGAGAACCTCTTTGGCAAGCCCATGGCTGAAAAGGCTGCACAAATCGAGACGGAGACTCTCACCAGGAACAGGCTTTCTAGGAAGATCTCCGCCCCTTCCCAGAAAAAGAAGGGCTCGGGAAAAAAGTCCTTTTACCCGAGAAAGGCGGCTGCCTACAAACACTACCCCCAATATCAGGCCCCTCCAGCTCCCCAACAGGGTCAGCAGGCCAAGGGACGGGGTAACGGTCCCGTAGGCAGCAAGCCCCCAAGCCTGCACCACCAGCCCCTGCTCAGCAGGGTGGGGGTTTTTGACTTCCTCAGCATAGCCTCTCCCCCTCAGCTGGTTCCTCCCAGCACCGGAGGCCGGCTGGTTCACTTCGCCCACAGGTGGTCCAACATCACTTCAGATGCCTGGGTGCTTCAAGTCGTGCGAGAAGGATATCTTCTCCACTTCCATCAGGTCCCTCCCTCTTATTTTCCGGGGGAACCTCCGCGACTCCCTCTGCACAGGGACTTACTCCTTCAGGAGTTAGCAAGTCTTCTTCAGGACCAGGCTGTGGAACCGGTGCCCCACCACCTGAGAGGTCAAGGCTTTTATTCCAGGTATTTCCTAATACCAAAAAGGACAGGAGGCCTAAGACCCATCCTGGACTTGCGCAACCTCAACAAGTTCCTTGTGCGGGAAAAGTTCAAGATGCTTACCCTTGGAATCCTTCTGCCCTACCTCCAGCAGGGAGATTGGCTATGCTCCTTGGATCTAAAGGATGCCTACACGCACATCCTCATCCACCCAAGCCACCGCCAATACCTAAGGTTTGTGGTGGCCGGAAATCACTACCAGTACAGAGTACTGCCCTTTGGCCTGTCCTCCGCACCGCGAGTCTTCACAAAATGTCTCGCGGTGGTGGCAGCCTCTCTCAGGCTTCACGGCCTCTATGTCTTTCCGTATCTCGACGACTGGCTCATCAGAGCGTCGTCCCCTCCGGCAGTCACCAATGCCACACACCGCACGGTGACTCTTCTGCAGTACTTGGGCTTTGTCATAAACTTCGCAAAGTCCACTTTGCTCCCCTCACAGGATCTCGAGTTCATCGGCGCAAGACTGCACACTCCTCAGGCTCGAGCTTTCCTGCCTCTCGACAGGGCTCAACGGCTCATGGACCTAGCCGGCCGTTTTCGCAGCCAGTCCCTGGTCTCCGCCAGGCGCTTCCTGAGACTGCTCGGCCATATGGCTTCCACCGTCCACGTGACCCCCAATGCTCGCCTGAATATGCGGCCGGCTCAATGGTGCCTTCGCAAGCAGTGGCAACAAGCCACCGGCAGGCTAGCCGACTTAGTGCGCCTCTCCAGACCGCTGGCCTCTTCCCTACAGTGGTGGCTTCATCGGCCGAACCTGGTGCTCGGAATGCCGTTTCAGTCGCCTCAGCCGACTCAAGTGCTGACGACCGATGCTTCCCTCCTGGGTTGGGGAGCTCATTGCCAGGGGGCATGTACTCAAGGTCTCTGGACCGCGTGGGAATCTGCTCAACAGATCAACTTCCTGGAGCTCAGAGCTATTCGTCTGGCGCTCAAGGCTTTCTCCCACCTGACTTCTCACCAGTCCGTCCTTGTCCAGACGGACAATCAAGTTGCCATGTTCTACGTGAACAAGCAGGGCGGCACAGGCTCCTTCCTTCTCTGCCGAGAAGCTCAAAAGCTCTGCTCTTGGGCCGTCAGTCACGGCATTCTTCTCAAAGCAGTTTATCTCCCAGGCCAGGAGAATTGCCTGGCGGACAAACTCAGCAGGATACTCCAGCCGCACGAGTGGCGTCTGGATCCCTTGGTAGTCCAGAAACTCTTTCTGAAGTGGGGCCTCCCCACGATGGATCTCTTTGCCAGTCCTCTCAACCGGCAACTTCCTCGCTTCTGCTCGCGGTCAGCCACATCCCCTTCGGGTAGCGGCAGATGCATTTCTGCTCTCATGGTCGGAAAACCTTCTCTATGCTTTTCCTCCCATCCCGCTAGTCTCCCGAACTCTGTTCAAGGTTCTCCGGGACAAAGCGTCCATGATCCTGGTGGCTCCTCGCTGGCCCAGACAGCCTTGGTTTCCACTCCTGTTGCAATTAGCGGTAGAGGATCCGTTCCCTCTGGGGTTTCAACCGGATCTCCTAACACAGGATCAGGGGTCTCTGCTGCACCCCAACCTCAGATCTCTCAGTCTAATGGCCTGGCGGCTGAAAGGGTAGTCCTTGCTCCCCTTCTCCTGCCGGCAGAGGTGGAAGAGGTCGTCCTAGCTTCTCGGCGACCTTCTACCCGCAAATGCTACGCCCTTAAATGGCGTCGCTTTTCCGTTTGGTGTGTACAGCAGTCTCAGGATCCCTTCTCCTGCTCGGTGTCGGTGATCTTGCAGTACCTGCTCTACCTCTCTAATCTGGGACTTAAGTCCAACTCCGTCAAAGTCCACCTCAGTGCTCTTTCAGCTCACCATGTGCCGGTGGACGGCAGACCTCTTTCCGGCGACCCTCTTGTAGCATGGTTTCTCCGAGGTCTCCTTCTACTAAAACCACCTCTGCGCCCGCCAGCACCTGACTGGGATCTGAATGTGGTTTTACAGCGGATCACCTGTCCGCCTTTTGAACCGATGGCTACCTGTTCTCTGCGTTTTCTTTCGTGGAAAACCTTATTCCTGATAGCCCTCACTTCCGCTAGACGCGTAAGTGAATTGCAGGCCCTCGTGTCTGATCCTCCCTTCACTCGGTTCTACAAAAATAGGGTAGTCCTACGGACTCACCCAAAATTTCTTCCAAAAGTTGTCTCCCCTTTTCACATCAATCAGGAGGTGGTACTTCCAACCTTCTTTCCCAGGCCTCACTCCAGCCGAGCTGAACGAGTCCTGCATACCCTGGACTGTAGAAGGGCATTGAACTTCTACCTTGACCGTACGCGGGAGCACCGTAAAGCTGCTCAGCTTTTTGTGTCCTTTGACCCCAATAAATTGGGGCTCCCGGTCTCCAAGCGTACCCTGTCCATCTGGGTTGCTGACTGTATCGCTTGGGCTTATGGGGCAGCCGGACTCTCCTTAGAAAGTCGAGTCACGGCTCATTGTGTTCGGGTGAAGGCTACGTCAGTGGCTTACCTCCGCTCTGTTCCGCTGGCAGACATCTGCCGGGCCGCTACTTGGTCTTCGAGCCAGACTTTTGTGGTCCATTACTGTCTCGAGAGGGAGTCCCGCAGGGACAGTGCTTTCGGACAGGCAGTCCTCCGAAATCTCTTCGAGGTTTGAGCAACTCCTACCCTCCATCCCGGATGGGGGCTACCGGTGGGTAATAATTCAGCGAAGATTCCATCCTTCTGTACTGCCGAGCTAGAGGGAGCTCATTTTTGTGCTTAGGGTCTCCGGTAGCCTTAAGCTTGGGAGTCCCATATGTGAGGACTGACTTCCTGCTTGGTCCTGGAGAAAGCATAGTTACTCACCTGTAACAGGTGTTCTCCAGGAGCAGCAGGAATCAGTCCTCACAACCCTCCCTCCTCCCCGTGGAGTTGCAATCATCTGCTTCAGTTTTTTTTGCAAATTTTTATGCTGTCTTTTAGCTATGTCATCCGACTGGCTAAGATGGCACCCTTGGGCGGGAAGGCGACCGCGCATGCGCGCTGCAATTCCCAAAGGCTTTCTGTGAAAGCTGGGGAAAATTGCTCCGCGAGGGCTCCGTCGGCGCCGACGTCACCCATATGTGAGGACTGATTCCTGCTGCTCCTGGAGAACACCTGTTACAGGTGAGTAACTACGCTATATTTGTATGAGTGAAGAAGATGAATGTGTGTCTTTAAAGCCCTGCAGAAGACTGCAAAGAGAGAAGTCTGTTAGGAACAGAACAGGGCAGTTTTATAAGCTATCTGCTAATTACCTGCCATATTGTGGAGAGAGCTGTGAAGAAAATTCAGGGACTGATTTAAGGAAGTTCCAAACTCTCTGCCCTAAAGACAGTAAGGTGGTTGAAGAGCCCATGATCACGGAGCCAAGTAATTTCACTCCTTATATTGAGGACATGGACTGCTCTTTGGTAATGACTGATATAAATTCTCTGCGCTAGCTGAAGACAAGAGTGCCTTGTAGAGAGCTAAACGTGCACAGAGGAAACTGTCAGCATTTTTACCTGGTTTCTGTTTGTTATGATCCCTGTTTCTGTTCAAGCGAGAAGCTGTGTTTCTTTTCACCCTCAGTTTTGCCAGAAGTATGGCTACCTCTTAAGTTCCTGTGAGTTGTACTATTTTGAAAATCCAAACCCCGGGAGGGGAATATAAATCCTTTTTTCAACCTGACCACTCCGTCTCAACTACTCCTTTTTATATAGAAGGGTCAGGCCCAGCAGTGTGTCTGGCTGTCTACGCCCAGTCCAGCCACTGCTGGTGACAACCTCCGTACACAATCAGTTGAGAGCTCAAACAGTCTAGACTTCCTCTCCATAACAAAGTCTCCTAACAATCTGTCTGATCTACAAATCCCCTTCCATCCCCACCTTTGATTTCTCAGACCAACTCCAGAAGATTACAGACAACTCCAACACGAACAAAGACAACACAGTACTGGGCGATTTCAACCTCAATTCCATCCAGCCAAAACAAGCAACTGCCTTCACCAAAGCCATGATCTCTATGGACTTCTCCCAAATTGTATCATCACCCCCACACAACAAGGGAAACATTTTTGACCTCATCTTCCTCAACAACAACCCCCACAACATCAATACACCTCAAATCACCCAAAACAAACAAGTCCCTTGGTCTAATCATGACCTAATCACCTTCCACATATCACTCCCAACATCCCCAACAAAACCCTCTCCCATCCAACACTCAAGACGGTTCTGGAAATTCAATAAAGAGGCCTTCCTCAACTGTCGCTTACCTCTTCTAAATGCCGAACTGGAAAACCTTGACATTTCTTTCATCTTGGAATAACACAACCCAACAAGCAGCCTTAGCACCTGCACCACCACCCTCAAAGCCGTACAAAAACGCCAGAACACCATGATACACCCTGAGGCTCAGAGAACACAAGAGGATGCTCCACAGAATTCAGCACAAATGGCAAAGAACAAACCTACCTATAGACTGACACTCCTACATTAACTGCATGGCTGAATCCCGCACCAAGACCGACCAGTGCAAGCGAACATACTATTCGAATCTAATAAAAAAAACCTCCCTCAATCGCCCAAGGGAACTAATCAGTCTAGTGAAGTATCTCACAAGAACTCCACCCAACAGACCCTAACATCTCACCAGTCACGCCTCAGCAATTAGCAAGCTACTACGGAGCCAGACATAAGCAACCACAACCCCCCCCCCCCCCCCAGCCACCAATCACTCATGGCCACATCCCCCCCGGCACCTTCGTAAGCATAAGCAACAGAACTATAGAATAAATAGTAAAAAACCTCAGTGGGAGGGGAGGGCATATTATGGGGGAGGGGGTGAAAATAGAAAAAAAATATTTATTTTAATGTACTGTATCACGATGTAACAATGAGCACTTTGTCGTATTCGAATGTTGATGGTTTGTTTACACATTGTTCAATAAACATTTGAAACATAAAAACAAAAAAAACCCCTCAATGCAGCCACCTCCCCCCTCAACACAGGTCCTGCAAGCTGGCTAAAATAGATAACCCATGAAATCACACCCCTCCTCACAAAGCTTACGCAGACCTCAATGAGACAAGGCACTATGCCAGATTGCCTAAAAAGTTCCTCAATCCATCCAATCCTCAAAAAAACACATCTAGATCCTCTCAACCCCTCTGCCTACAAACCCATAGCTAGCTTACCGTTTATAGCAAAAGTGATTGAAAAAGCTAGACAAACACAACATACTTGTGTAAGATTGGAACCTGCACCTCAGCACCATATACCCAAACACAGGATATCCCACAAGGACCCACACTATCTGCCATGCTCTTCAACATCTACATGCAACCATTTTGCAATATCCTCTGATCCCACAAAATCTTCTTCCACATTAACACTGATGATATTATGCTTTACCCCCACCTTCAGCACCACCCACCCATCACTCCACACTCTATAAAAATGCTTTACTGATGTCACCGCATGGCTTGAACAAAACCACCTATCAATAAACCTTAAAAAAACAAACAGAGACATTATTCATCACTGAGGACAAAACCTTCACCCCCCCCCCCCAAACCATCACACTGGACAACTATGACATATAAGTTAAGAACAAAATCAAATATCTTGGAATCACCCTTGACCAGCTGCTAACTTTCAAACCACACATTGCTAAAACAACAGTCTATTTCAAGATCCACACCCTGCAACGCTTCCGCCAACTGCTGGAACCCTCTGACTTCAGATCCTCCCTCCAAGCCCTCATCATCCTCCACATTGACTACTGCAACTCCATATACAATGGAATCCCACAAGCTACCCGCCACCCCCTCCAACAGCCCTCCATACCGCAGCCCATACAATCCAGGGTGCAGGAAAACTGACCACATCACACCCATCCTCAAACACCTCCACTGGTTCCCCTTCACAAACAGAATACAACACAAAGCCTTCAAAACCATCAACAATATCTCCTCCACCCACCTACAAACTCTTATCCACACCCACTCATCTGCCAGACCCAAGAGAAAATCAACCACAAACACCCTAGCAATACCAGCCCAAAAACTAAGATGCAACCAGCAAGCATGCATGAGGTCATTCAAACTATACACCCCATCCCTCTACAACTCCCTCCGGGGACAACATCAGGAACATGTCTGACCTCACCAAGTTCAGAAAACTGCAAAAAAACCCCACCTTTTTATACAATATTTTGCTAATGTTACCTAATCGTTATAAAACACCATTAATGGTATCTGCCCGCATGTAAATAGTTCACCCCTCCCCAGTATTTTCTAATGTTTCTGTACAAAGTTCAAGTTCCATGTAAACCCAGTTGAATTGTTCTACGTACACCGCTTTGACCCGGTGAAAAGCGGTATAAAAATACAGCTAAATAAATAAATAAAACACAATATAAATATGGTGCAAAACTTAACCAAATAAATAAGCCCTAAGTAAAAACAGTGAAATAAATATGCAAACACATGACATGGAAAACTGCAAAGCTAGTAAAACACTTCCAGAATACAGTGAAATATATACAGATAGAAAACTCAACAGTATGAGCTAAAACAATAAAATAGAGTAACTGATGTTAAAAGGCATGTACAAAAAGTCAGAATTTTATATTTTTCCTGAAACACTAACAATTCAATAATAAAAAAACTGCGTAGCCCTCAGCAAGCTGTTCCGTAGGTGGGGGGTTGCACAACAAGGGGGAAACGCCCTGCTAACTTTCCTTTGGAAATCTAGAAGCTTGTTCAGCAAGGAAAGAAATGTCTGTGACTTTGCTCTTTTATGGTGCATATACAAATCAGCATATAAATCACACATAGCAATGGCAAAATAATATCCCTACCTGCTGCTTGCTGACTCCACCTCCTTTGGCCACACACCTTTGTGACATCAATAAAAGTACTTGTAAGCAAGGTACAGCCAGTAATTTTAACCAAGCAACTGTTTAACTACCGGGGTGAAATCTGGTTTAAAAACTCTCCTCAGATCTCAAAAGGTCTTACTGCTACTGTAAAGGGGGGTGAGAAGCTAGTTACTTCTTGAAACCATGGGTCAATTTTTTTACGCACAGAAGTCGCATGGACTGGGTATGTGACACGTGAATGAATGAACAAGTCAAATATCTGCAATTTTTGGAGTTACTTCTTGCCAAGTATGCCTACTTTTACCTGCATGTTCTGGGAGGTGTAGGTGTGGCAGAGCAGAGGCAGAGTTGTGATATAATGCATATTTTACAAAATACATGGGTACAAGTATAGAGTATGTCTACACTGCAAAGTCGCAGTGGGCCTGATTTACTGAAGCTCTTTTTCGCCATGATGCATGTCAGCACACAATTAAGGAATCCATGTCCACAGAATTTTTGTAATGAACAAAATGAACAGTGAATCTTTCCTGATCATCACTTACTGCACAATTCTTGGCGCTGCCACATAAAATCGTTCTTCATCAAATCTAATAACTGAAGTGACTGCTACTGAGTAGTTACAGCAGAAACGGCGCTGGGCCAACCATCAGGCAAACTGGGTAGCAACATTTTGGGGGGAGAGGGGAGCACAAGAAAGAGCAGGACATTCAATGCCAAAACAAAACATTTTGATAGTCGGAGGGGATGTGGTATAAAGCTTAAGGTCTACCTAGGGCAGCAACACCTTGAACCAACTCTGAGGTTGTTCCTGAGCTGCAAAGGTCTCCTCCTTTTGAAACTTGGTATTAGGATGGGATGAAGTGCATCTTTTTAAACAAACTTTGAACAAAGACTTCATAGTGAAATAAAACAATCTATTCAGATCAGTGTTTCTGTGATAGAAGTATTTTGGAATTTCTGGTGGGGGATGGGGCGGGGCAGCAACTCCTCATTCTTCTCGTGGGCTGGGAAATGGTTCCACAGATAATGTTTGCGTTTTCCACACTGTTGCAGTGTGGAAAACAGACAGGCTATTTATGTGCTGTAATTTTTATGGCTAACTCAAATTTCAAAGGCAAATCAGATACTCTGTAAATAACCTTTAGGATCATATTCATATTGAAAATCAATTTCCACAGTTTTAGCCCAAAAGCCTGCACACTGTTCCTCTGGTATGAAGCCTAATCCCACTGCTAGAGCCAAGTTTCTCAGCACTGCTCATTTGCCAAATCTCCCTTGCAGCAAGTGCATAGCTTCCATCAAACAGCCCACTGGATTTATACTTTCTGGTTTTGCTTTTGGTGCTTCTGTTTGCTCTGGAATATTAGCTTCATAATGAAAGCTCGCTTGCAAAGCTTTTTTTAAGTGCTATGAAGTCAATGTGACTCCTAGTGACCCAGCAACCTCTGGGTTTTTATGGTGAGGTATGTCTGGAAATAGATTGCCAGGCCTTTTTTTCTAAGGCAACAGCGGATAGAATGACTTGCCCAAGGTCACAACAAATGCTAGTGGGAATTGAACCCTGATCTCTTGGGTGTTAAGCTGTTGCTCTAACCGCTACTCTACTGCTTGCTACTCACAAGAAATGTGGATACTGCAAGCCAACAATAGTTCATATTTTCAGATTTAGTATTGTTGTGACTAACCAATAAACACACCAATTAATTCTGCATTCTTTGCCTTCCACTGCTCAGATTATGTATTCGAAGTGAAGGAGTAGATTAATGGTTAAAGCAGTGGGCTAAGAATTAGGGAAACCAGGGTTTAACTTCCACTGTAGCTTTGTGATCTTGAGCAAGTCCCTTAACCCTTCACTGTCTCAGTCACAGCTTAGGTGCCCTCTCACAAGTTTATTTATATAGGGGTTTTATATACCACCTTTCAGTAAATTCAAAACAGTTAACAGATTTTTAACAACTTTTAACAAGTTTTAACATAGAACAAGAAGGAAATTGTGCTATAATGATATACCTTATTTACAATTGTGAACAATATGTACAGGGAAAATTCTTTACAATGGTGAGAAAACCCACAATTCAGTGGAGCATCTGCTTGCATACAGCCATTGGCTTAAGGCTGGGTACATTAACATGGTTCTGTTAGTTAGAGGGATGGGGGTGGGGGGAGATAAGGAAATGTGTTAGAATTGAGGTCAGTGTTATGTGGGGAAGAGGTCTTGGCCAAAGTATTCTATGAACAGATGAGTTAATCAATTTCCTGAAGGTAAATAGGTCTGATGTGGCTCTTAGTTTATCTGTGAGGGTGCTGCATATCATTGGTGCAGTAAAGCTAAATGCTCTGTTACTACCATCCACATACAGAAAATTCCTCAAGAAAACCACTAACAGCATTTTTTTTTTACATTCCCTTCTAATTCTGTCATTAGAGGGGTTCTTTATAAGGTTAGTTAGGTATGATGGCAAGAGCTCCTTTATTAGTTTAAATGTGGTCATAGTTATTTTATATTTGATCCTGCTATGGATTGGGAGCCAGTGTAGGTTATATAGGATGGGTGCGATGTGATCTGTTGGACTGGCCTTGACAACAATCCTAGCAGCAACATGTTGAACTATCATGAGGTGGTTAAAGGCTTGCTTCGGGAGACCTTGGAGGATGCTGATACAGAAGTCAATGTATGGAAATACTATAACCTGGAGCACTGATCTGAAGTTATGTTGGGGCAATAGAGGCCTCAAGTGTTTAATGAGCCTTAGCTTGTTATAAATTAAACTACTAAAACTAACGCATGGGGTATACAAAGTCTCCACAGTACTTGTTGAAGGGTGTAGCCAGCATGTGTCTAATAGTGACTCTATAGGCAAACCCCCTAGGGTGAGTTCTAGCCCTTGGCAATTACTGTGGATGCAGCTAACATCACATGTGCTAACTACAACATTGGCAATTAGCATGGGCTACTTGTGCCCACACCAACTGCAATGTTCAATCAATGCCCACTCTGTGCCCCAACTCCACCCAAATCCCACCCCATTGCTTGCGGTGCGGTTAATATGCATTTTGGTGCATGATAATCATCCCACCTCTAAGGTAACAATTACCACAGGCCTGTGGAAGCTGTTAATGTGTACTGAAACATGAGCTAACCGCGTAACACACTTTAGTAAAAGGGCTCTTTAGATAGTAAGCCTTCCAGGAACAACCAGCTGTAGCCTGAATGTGAGCTGCCATTGAAAAAGACATGAGCTAAATGAAAACTCCCTTCCCCTTTGCATATGGGTCGTTTCAATTCATGGATACTTCTCATTCTGAAGAAATTAGAAGAGAGATGCAAACCTGTAGTCGCACATATTTCCTTCAGAGCCTCCCTTCTTCCAACTACACAGCATGATTGTCTCCTCTTACAGAGGAGCCCAATATTCAACATAAGCTGATCTCCTAAATTTAAGCTTTTAGCTTAGGCAACTAAACATGTCCATTTTCAGTCAAACATAGGAGGTGACGTTTTCTGTAGAAAATTCACATAAATGTAGAGACTTAAAAGTTATGTTCATAAACGTAGGCCCACCCTACATTTGCCTAGGTTTATAAGCCTAATTTAGGTGCATAGTGCTGAAAATCAGAACTACACTCCCAACTCCCCCCCCCCCCACCTTAAATCCATCCCTACTGCTACTCACATTTTAGGATCCTAGATTTAGGAGCTTAAGGGTTCATTTTAGAAGACCTATTCGTACTTTGGATGCCCAAAAACGGGCAAAGAGACTTCCAAAGCAGACACGGTCTCCAGAGCCATTTTTGAAGCTGGAGACATCCGAATCTGAACGGAGGTGTGGAGGAGGTATGGTCAGTGCATTCCCACAAACCTAGAAGCGTGGTTAGGGCATTCCCAGGGAGTCCCACCTGATCAAGAAACATCATGGATGTCCAGCGTCCTGTCTAAGGCATGCACAGCAAAGGACAAGCATTCATTTTAGCTGAAAAACATCCAGAGCATGTAGACAAGAAAGCACACTATTATCCCTAGTACTCAGCACAATTTCAACTATAATGGCAGGGGAATTTGAACCCTGGCTGTACAGTTCCTAACCCACTACTCTGATCATTATGTTATCCTAGACAAGTGGGTTCTGCAATATGATTTTAAGGATCTCTGAAAGACACCCTTGCAGAAATCCCTAATAGGCATGATTGGGTTTGTGAAATCACGTCTGCACCTAGATGTGCCTGCATTTTATTCAGACGTTCTAGCATATACATATCAGATTGCACTTTGATGGATCTTCTAAAATTCCCCTCAGTGAAATTCTGATCATAAATTTAGACACCCATCCCTAGGACATTTTCAAAGAGGCCAATTTAGGTGCCTAACTCCCCCAAGTTAGGAGCAGAAACCCCTTGAATACTGGGCTCTGTGCTCTTATGGCAAATGGAAATTTGCCACATATTTGAAAGGATCTACCCTGTCTCCTTTTCATTCCTTCTTCTCCAGAACACATTTTGAGTTCTTTAAGACCTTCTGAGTAGGGTTTGTATTACAGGGGATCTAATATTTTGGCAGCTTCTGTTTTATCAATCTTCTTATCATGTGGCAGATCACTAAGTATAGAGTTTTACCTAAATAAGCCAGTACTGCAGAAAGCTCTTGTAGCACAGGCTCATTTATATAACTGGCAAAGTACACTTGTGGCTTTCTGCTTGCGATAAAGTCGATACAAAATCACAAACATTGTAAAAAAAACGTAACTACACATTTGTAGGATCTAGTGGTTTTAAAATTATTTCTCTTCTGTGAAATTTTGCATATGTAATTTATCTATTGCTGGATTACTAATGAACTGATTTGCATGATTTTTCAGCTCACTAGAAATTTAGCATAAATTTTGCAAATAAGCTCTTCAGGTTCAAAATTATGTGCACAAAAGTATGTGTGCAAGCTTCCCGGATGCAGCTATTATCACCCATTGAAGTAGCAAAAGCTGGATCCACGAATTCTGCAAACTTTGGCGATTACCATGCAATGGTAATGTCTGTGGGACTCACCCATTACAGACACACCTGCTCTCATCCTACTCGCCACGCTAACCCCACCCAAGCCTAAACTTACAGTGCAAAATGCAGACATCACAGAAAAGCGCCATGATGTCTGCATTTTTCCAGTGTTAGCTGCTTCCGCCATGCAATATGTAACCACAGCCATGGGGCTGTGGTCCCAGCAGGCCAAATGTAACTGCGAGCACGGCCTGGGAAAGACATGGTGGACGGTCTGAGGAGGGAAGGGGGGTATGAGCAGGTCAAGGTTTGGGTCGGAGGGCAGGCCGCGGCAGTTTGACTCGGGAGGGGGTGGAGTGGGGGGTGAGAACACAGCATTGGATAGCAATTTTGAAATCCTTTCCCAAGTTTTGGGAAGGGATTTCATTGACTAGTCCAGGGGTATCAGGGGAAGGGGTGAGAAGAGGGATGCCGGTTATTTCCGCTGCTTTCTGCCGTGACCCACCCTCTTCCTGGGTTTGCACTCGAGTCAAGGGTGCTGCGTCAGTGGCTTTACCCACCGAAACCACCCATTTGGCCTTTAGATGAAGAGGGGTGGGGGATGTTTCTATAGTTGCAGCTGGTTGTGGGTGTGGTGCGTTAAGTCAGTGGTTACCCGAGCCATTTGAGTTCGCTGGAGCCAGTCGGCCTGGTGATCAGGTGATCTCAGCTGATCAGGTGATCTCAGGTGATCTCAGCTTGGAAGACAAAGGGTGTAGGTGAAAACTCTAGGGCTGGGTCATCGCCATGAAGGTGCTACCTTTCCTAGAAATATGGTGAGACTGGGGTAAGGGGTTTAGGCATTTGGTTAGTGCCTATATTTGGTGGGGAGGGGGGTACTGGGTGACAGGGAGTGTTCCACCTTGCTAGTAATATGGCGGGTGTGACGGGAGCTGGTGGTATGTTAGCTGCTGTTGTAGCTTAACTGCAGTTGGTTTGAATGGATGATGAAATGTTCAAAGAAATCAGGGAAGCTAACAAAAGTTACAGCACAGTAATAATAATGGGTGATTTCAATTACTCCGGTATCGACAGGTCAGTATCACAGCAGGATATGTTAGGGAGATAAAGTTTCTAGATGAAATAAATGACTGCTTCTTGGAGAACTGGTTCATGAACCAACCAGAGGGGAAGCCATTTTGGACCTAGTCCTTAGTGCAACACAAGATCTGGTGCAAGAGATAAGGGTGTTGGGGCCACTTGGCAACAGTGATCATAGCATGATTGCGTTTGATTTAATAAGTGGAGGAAGAATGGTAAGGAAATCCACAGTACTACCTTTTAACTTTCCAAAGGGAACTATGATAACATAAGGAAAATGGTTAAGAAAAAACTAAAAGGAGCAATTGCAAATGTTAAAGATTTGCATCAAGCATGGGTGTTTAAAAATACTATCTTGGAAGCCCAGACCAGCTGTATTCCACGCTTTAAGAAAAATGGAAGGAAATCTAAAAAATTGCCAGCATGGTTTAAAGGTGAGGTCAGAGAGGCTGTTGTTGCCAAAAAAAACATCTTTCAGGAAATGGAAAAAGGCATTGATAAGGCAGACAAAGGGAGAATTTGAGAAGAAGCTTGCTGTGAAAGCATAATAAAGACTTTTTCAAGTACATTCGTAGCAAAAAACCTGTGACAGAGTCAGTTGGACCATTAGATGATAGAGGGGTAAAAAGGGCACTAAGAGGGGACAAGGCCATAGTGGAGAGACTGAATGAATTCTTTGCTTCGGTCTTTACTGAGGAAGATGTAGGGATGCTGCCCATGACTGAAATGTTTTTTAAAGGTGATGTCGCAGAAGAATTGAAAGAAATAGCAATATATAGGGAAGATATATTACAACTATTTGATAAACTGAAGAGTAGTAAATCACCTGGAACAGATGATACACATCCAAGGGAGTTGAAAGAACTGAAATATGTGATTACAGACCTACTATTAGTAATATATGAATTTTCATTAAGATCATCTGTAATATCTGAATATTGGAGGATGGCCAATGTAATGCCAATTTTTAAAAAGGGTTCCAGGGGTGATCTAGGAAAAAACAGACCGGTGAGCCTGACGTCAGTACTGGGAAAAATGGTAGAAACCATTATAAAGAACAAAATTACTCAACATGTAGATAGCCATGGCTTAATGGGAGACAGCCAACATGGCTTTAGCCAAGGAAGTTCTTGTCTTACTAATTTATGTTTTTTGAAGATGTGAATAAATAGGTAGACAAAGGTGAGTAGGTTGATATAGTGTATCTGGATTTTCAGAAAGCCTTTGACAAGGCCTCTCATGAGAGACTTTTGGCAAAATTAAAAACATAGAAACATAGAAAAATGATGACAGAAAAAGACCACATGGCCTATCTAGTCTGTCCTTCCATATCAACAACTACAACAGTCCCCTTTTTTCTTTTAGAGATCCTCTGTTTGTCCCATGCTGTTTTGAATTCAGATACTATCCTCATCTCTACCACATCCACTGGAAGACTATTCCACAGATCCACCACTCTTTCCGTAAAGAAATATTTCCACATATCACTCCTGAATCTATCCCCCTTCACCTTCATCCCATGTCCCCTCATAGCAGAACTTGCTTTCAATCGAAAGAGGCTCTAACCCTGTGCATTTATGCCACTGATGTATTTAAACATCTCAATCATATCACCTCTGTCCCGCCTTTCCTCTAAGGTCTACATATTAAGATCCTTCAGTCTGTCCTCATATGCTTTATAATGAAGAGCACTAACCATTTTAGTAGCCACCCTCTGTACTGACTCCATCCTGTTTATATCCTTTTGAAGGTGTGGTCTCCAAAATTGCACACAATACTCCAAATGAGGTCACACCAAAGACTTATACAGAGGCACTATCACCTCCTTTTTTCTGCTAGCCATTCCTCTCCGTATGCACCCAAGCATCCTTCTCGCTTTTGCTGTCAGCTTTTCTACCTGTTTAGCTACTTTAAGATCATCAGGGATAGGAGGCAGTATACTATTGTGGATCAGGAACTGGTTGAAAGATAGAAAGCAAAGGGTAGGCCTGAATGGCCATTTTTCCCAATGGAGAAAGGTGAATAGTAGAGTACCCCAGGGATCTATGCTGGGTCTGCTGCTTTTTAACATATTTGTAAATGACTACAGAGAAGAACCACCAAAATGGTAAAGCGGATGGAAGGATACCCCTATGAAGAGAGGCTAAAATGGTTAGGGCTCTTCAACCTGGAAAAGAGATAGCTGAGGGGAGATATGATAGAGGTCTATAAATTAATGAATGGAGTGGAACGGGTAAACGTAGATCGACTGTTTACGACATCAAAATATAGAAAAACTAGGGGACATGCAATGAAGCTACAGGGTAACCTACTTAAGACTAATAAGAGAAAATATTTTTTCACTCAACGTGTAATCAAACTCTGGAATTTGTTACCGGAGGATGTAGTAAAAAACGTTAGTGTAACCGGGTTTAATAAAGGTTTGGACAAGTTCCCGGAGGAAAGGTCCATAAACCATTATTAAAGGGGACCCAGGATATCCACTGCTTGTCCCAATACAAGCACTGCGGAACCTGTGTCTTTTGGGGAAACTGCTAGATACTTGTGACCTAGATTGGCCAGTGTTGAAAACAGGATACTAGGTTTGATGGACCTTGGTCTGATCCAGTATGGAATAATCTTATGTTCTTATGAATTGTGAGTTTTTTCCTGTTGCTCTGAGTGTAAGAAATAAAGCTGCAACCAGATTATGTTATACAAAACACTGTCTGTTTATTGATGTGAGTGGGAGGAAGAAAGGGAGGGGGTGTTTGGGGGGTAAGTGGTTTGGAATTGGATCGGCATCCTGCCTTCTGTCTAGGGGGTCTGTGATTCTGCAGTTAGTCCGCATTAGCATCGCTGTAGCAGCTAACACCCTTTAGTAAACATACCCTATAGTGTGCATAAAGCTTTCAAAAAGTAATTTCATCTCTATTTGATACTTTAGGGGGAAATTTTGTAAAGTTTTCTCCAAGTGCAAAGCCTGCAGCCGCATTTACATGCAGAAAAAGCTTTGACAAAATTGGGCAACCATATGTGCCTAAAAAGCAGGCGCACAGAGAGAGTGGGGACAATATTCAAACTATGGAACTTAAATAAATATCGGCAGGATATTCAGTGGTAATATCCAGATAGAAATTGCTGCTGAATATCGGGGCTGAACACCGCTATCTTGAATAAATACTGACACTTTAATGAATTTTCATTCGACACTTATTCAGCTTGCATCTTAGGCTAGTTTTTCATGCGGCCTACATTGCCCAGATAGGTGCCGATTGAAAATCCACTAACTGGATAAATGTTGGCACTTATCCAGATAGCGCCGACACTGCCCTTGCTCCACTTCTGAATCGCCCCTGTACTAACTGGATACTGCCAGGGTAGTCTTTGGGGATATTCAGTAGCACTATCCGAACAGTGACACTGAATGTTGGGGTGAGCAACCTTAGCTGGCTGGCCTTCTGTTGGCTGACCGGCTAAGGGTTCTGAATACTGGCCCTAGTGTGCCTACTTTTCTATAACCTGCATGTAGGTGTTCCAGCAGGCGTAGGGGGGGCGGAGTTGTGATATGCATGCAGATTTTATATGATACATGGTTATAAGCGTACAGTACAGACATACATTTACACCTTTTTCAGAGCAGGTACTAACTTGTGTGTGAGCATTTTCTTTCTAGTGTGGCAGTTGCACCCCCACTAGGTGGTTGCCTAGTGAAAGTGGCGGGCCATCTTGTATGTTGCTTAAGCTTCAGGGCTAAGACCTCTGAATGTGTAGTTGCGTGCAAAGAGCAGTCCAAGTGGTATTTTGGCCAACACAGGAAAATTTATTAAATTTTTTCGTTTTAAATTTCAACTTTGAAAACAGACCTTTGTAGAAGGCTCCAACCACAACAACAGAAAAAGGATGTTTTCTCCAAATAAACTTTCTTTACAAAAAGTGTATTTCAGCAGTGTTATCAATGAGCAGTTTCTTCCAGCTCTTTAACAAAAGAATTTCTTCTTCCAGAACAAACATAATTGAACTAGTATTTAACAGCAGAGTCCAGCAAACCTTTTAGGTTCCCTGAGCTGCTTCAGGTTTTAACTTTAAAACACTTCTCTGCTTGCCAGCACAGAAATTAAAACTGCTGTGTTTAAACTTTCACTCAGCACAAGTGTTCTTGTAGCTTTAACCATGAGATTTCCTTCTCTCTCTAAAGCTTCTTAGCTACAATAATCAGGATAACTGTTTCCTGGGTTTCCTTCCCATTAAACCCTTAGCTTTTCTCAGTCAGAGATTATGCACAAAGAACAATCCATTTGGGAGTCTGTGGAGTCAGGTTTCTCTCCACAGTATTCCACCTCCATGTCTTCCTCTGCATTACATGACTGTGGGGCTTGGACAGGTTCAGGGATTTCAAGTTTTACTTCCTTTAGAAGCTTGAACAGTCTTTCCCACTGAACTTCCCTTCTTCTTCCCGGGATTACATTAGTGTTCTCAGACTTCTTTCCCTTTAGTAAAACATTTAAAGGCTTTGTTTGCTTTACCTTATCTGTAAAAGCATTCTTCCTGGCATGCGTCCCATAAGGTACAGCTTCTTCCTCAGAATCGGGTATACTTATTTCTGAGTCAGAATCACACACATTAACTCCCTCAAACTTTCCCCTCCTACCTCTGAGCTTGACTGTAGACCTTTTACAGCAAGGGCATCTCCTAGGAGTAGCGTCCTCTGAATCAGAGCTGACTGGGGGATCACTGCAGTGTTTGTCTCTAGCCCTTCTAGGCTCTCCAAACCTGAAGACTTGTTCCTCTTCAGATGGAGCTGAGACCTCCTGCTCCAGCTTCCTCACAGCTAGCCTTCTCACTTCCTCTCTCCTGGAAGGAGTGCAATTAGCCTGGATTCTGGCTCTTTCCCGACTGCCGTCTTTCAAGCTGTTCCTGTGTCTTGCTTCTCTCCTGCCGTTCTTGCTGACGCTTCCTGCTCTCTCTGTTAGCCTGTGCTTAAATGTTTGCAAGCGTGCTCTGTCCCCTGGCCCCACCCACAGGTGTCTCCTATCACTTCCTATAGTTGCCCTGGAGTCTGGGTGTGGCCTCAGCCTAGCTTTGCAAGTGTGGGTTTTTCCACTGCTTTCATTTTGGAACATGTGCTTAGGTGAGCCCATCCACCTTATGGAAGAAAAAGCTTCTTTTTTCTTTGTTTCCCAGGGCTGTGCTACACCCTCCTTACCACACTAGTTACATGGTATAGAGCAGAGGTTCTCAACCTAGTCCTCAGGATACACCTAGCCAGTCAGGTTTTCAAGATAACCCAAATGAATATGCATGAGAGAGATAAGGACATAAGAACACGCACTGCCTCCATTGTATGCAAATTGATCTCGTGTATATGTATTGTGGTTATCCTGAAAACCCGACTGGCTAGGTGTGCCCTCAGGATTGGGTTGAGAACCTCTGGTATAGAGGATGGTTCTGGAAACTTATTTTATAAAGGCACATAGGCATCTATGTTGCCTTTATAAAATACTCCAGCGTAAATTTAATGTATTAAATAAAGGACCATCAAAATGCCATAGGGAGGAAAGGTTTCTCTACTCTCTCTATATTTTCATTTTTCTACATCTATAATTCATGTTCATAGTACTGTATAGCAGAAGCAGTTCAGTATACTATATTCTGATATGATATCACGTTTCGAAGACAATCTTAATGTTAATGATCTTAAATGGCGTGTATTGATTTATGCCTGCCTCAGTGGTGGTGTGGAGACAGAGAATATAAACTGAATTACAGTAAGCAATCCTTGATCTTTAGGCTTGATACAATTGTCCCTCATGGACTTCATTTAGAAGCTGAATGGGCCTCATCATGTAAAATTCATTGGTGATTGAAGTCATGTGATTTAGAGATCTTTAAAATGGCATTGCCATATTTTTTCTGTTTCAGATATAGAAATCCAGGTTAATGAGAAGTTTGAAGAAATGCTTAAGCAGTTTTTGAAATGATTTAAGGACTACTAAAGAAGTAATTAGACCTTACCTGCTAATTATTGTTCCTGAAGGATCTCCAGTCCAGTCCCTTTCTTCTGGGTTGTGCTTCTCTTCCAGCAGCTTGGAGACTGAGTAGGTCATTCTTTGATCACCTCAGGATATATATCACTGGCACCACCCACCAGCCTCAGTATCCTATTGACAAAGTAGACCTAACGGAGAGACAACTAAACAAAAACAACTAACCACTGTAAACTATTATAAACACACAACCTCCCCCTCCCGGAAAGGGATATCCCAACCCTTCCTCCTCCGAGGAGGCTTACCTGAAAGGCCCTTACCAATTCTGATAGCCAACTTGATGGCCAATTTGGTAGCAGGGCCATGCGACCGCCTATTCTGCTCCGGCACTGGAACTCCACAGCAAAAAACCTGCCGAGAAACCTGGCACTTACCATGCTTCCTGAATCTCTTTGGACTGGTAAACTATTCTTTACGTTACCATACTGGGCGGGACCAGGGACTGGACTGGAGATCCTTCAGGAACACTAATTAGCAGGTAAGGTCTAATTACTTCTTCCTAAGCGTCTCTCCTTTCCAGTCTCTTTCTTCTGGGATGTAACAGAGCAGTTCAATCATGGGAGGGGCCTGCCAAACCGGACCGAAGCACTGCTCCCCCAAAACCAGCATCTGCCGCCGCCGCCTGAACATCCAACCGGTAGTGCTTGGTGAAGGTATGTAGGGAAGACCAAGTAGCCACCGTACAAATTTACAATGGAGGAACCAGACAAAACTCCGCCCACGAGGCCGCCTGAGCCCGAGTGGAATGAGCTTGGAAACCCATCGGAACTTGCCTTCCCCTTAGAATATACACCGACACAATGGCTTCCCTGATCCATCTAGAAATTGAAGCTTTGGCCGCCGCTCCCCCCCTGTGCAATCCCCCCACACAAAACAAACCACTCCGACTTGCAGAACGCCTTAGTACGCCTCAGATAACGCTTCAAAATTCTTCGCACGTCCAGTAGGCACAATTGTGCATCGCCCTCCCCCTGCCCCAAAGTGGCAAAGGAAGGGAGAGACACCGACTGATTCACATGAAAGGGGGAAACCACCTTGGGCAAAAATGACAGCACCATCCATAACACCACCTTCTCCTTGAAGACGACGAGAAACGGGGGGGTGACAGGACAATGCTTGCAATTCAGACACACGCCTGGCCAAACAAATGGCCACCAGAAAAACTGCCTTAAGTGTCAAATCCTTCAGCGAAGCATGTTGTACTGGTTCAAAAGGCTCACCCGCTAGGGCATCTAACACCAGATTAAGGTCCCAAGGAGGCACGGTTGACCTCTGCTGTGGCCGCAAGCGCCTTACTGCCTTAAGGAATCAAACATCTGGATGCTCACCTAATGATTTACCCATAATCTTGCCTCTGTAACAGGAAATAGCCGCTAGTTGTACCCGCAAGGAACTGGCTGCCAGCCCTTTCTCAAAACCATCCTGCAAAATATCTAGAACCTCAGAGACTGAAACTTTCAAGGGCCTCTTTTGTCGCCCCTCACACCAGTTCTCGAAAACGCGCCACACTCTCACATACGCTAGACAGGTTGACCGTTTACGCACCTTCAGCAGTATCAAGATCACGGCCCCCGAATATCCTTTCTTATGCAGTCTTGCCCTTTCAATAGCCAGGCCGTAAGCGAGAACCGATCCACCTGCAGCATCTTCATGGGACCCTGCCTGAGAAGGTCCTCTCTTAACGGGAGGCGCCATGGACGGTCTGCCAATAGCCGCATCAAATCGGCGTACCACGGCCTCCTTGGCCAGTCTGGAGCTATCAGTATCCGTGGGGCATCATTGAACTAGGGTGTCTAGGCCCTCTGACATTCTTTCTTTCTTTCCTTCTACTGAAGAAACGGCTCGCTTTGGCCGACTCCCAGCGCGCCATCGGGTCCATGACTGGCGAGCCCCACTTGCGTTTCACATGTTGGAAGACTTCCTGGCAGAGCTCCCACTCATCGTGATCCACCTTGTACCTGCTGAGGTAGTCGGCCGTAACATTTTCCACTCCAGCCATGTGTTGAGCTGACAGGGCCACTAAATGAGTCTCGGCCCATACAAAGAGGCTTTCTGCCTCTTCTTCCAACAGAGGACTGCTCGTGCCTCCCTGTCTGTTGATGTAGGACACCACTGTCACATTGTCTGAGAGTACTCTGACTGCCTTCCTGAGAACCCAATGCAGGAACGCTTTGAGAGCCAGAGTCACCGCCCGCAATTCCAATCTGTTGATGGGCCACTGTGATTCCAGAGCGCTCCAGAGTCCATGGGCTAAGTGCCCCTCACAGTGGGCTCCCCAGCCTGACAGACTCACATCTGTTGTGACCTGAACCCACTGCAGATATTCGAGGGGCATTCGTCTCTCTAGAATTACCAGAGAAAGCCACCAGTGAAGTGTTTCCTTGGTTGCAGGGGGACAAGGGAGCGTCATTGACAAGGGCTGACGCTGATGGGACCAGCGCCGTAGAAGTGACCTCTGTAGCAGCCGCATATTGGCCCTGGCTCAGGGAACCAGGTCTAACGTCGCTGCCATAGTCCCCAGCACCTGCAGGTAGTGCCACGCCGAGGGCGCTTCCCAAGCCATAAACTCGCGTACAAAGCAACGAAGGTCTCTTACTCTCTGCGCTGGCAAGAACACCCTGCCCGAGACTGTGTCGAACCTTGCTCCCAAGTACTCAATCTCCTGAGAGGGAACCAACCTACTCTTTGACAGACTGATTACCCACCCCAAGCTTTGCAGGAAACTGACCACTCTGGCGGCTGCCCTCAGACTCTCGTCTTTGGACTTGGCCCTGATCAACCAATTGTCCAGGTAAGAATGAACTAGAATACCTTCCTTGCGTAAAGCCGCCGTGACCACCACCATCACCTTGGTAAAACTGCGTGGAGCCATCGCCAAACCGAACAGTAGCACCTGGAACTGAAAGTGCCCCCTTGGCACTGCGCAGCATAGGAACTGTTGATGAGACTCTCTGATGGGACCTCGGTGAGGTAGAGAGAGGTTAAAAATTCTCCCTGCCGAACCGCCACTATCACCGACTTCAGAGTTTCCATATGAAAATGGGGAACCCGAAGGCACAGATCGACCAGCTTGAGGTCTAGAATCGGCCTTAGGGACCCCTCCTTCTTCAGGACTACGAAATAGATGGAGTATCAACTGCAGCCGCACTGATCTTTTGGTACCGAGACGACCGCTTCCAAGGCCAACAGCCTCTACTGCTATTCGCTTGGCCTGCAACTTGCAAGGCGACTGGACAAAGGAGAGAAGGACCGGCCTTGCGAACTTGAGGGCATAACCGACCCGCACTACCTCCGGGACCCACTGGTCGGACATAACCCAGGCCCAGGCGGGAAAGAACTGCCGTAGATGCCCCCTTACTGGCAGAACTTCCACCCGAGCCCCCGCAGCTTCATTGTGGTTTTTGCTGGGCGGAAGCGGCCAAAGAGGCCCCAAAACCTCTTACCGCGCTTCAAAACCCCCGGAAACCCTGTCCTCTCAAGGGAAAATGGCCCCTCTGAAAGGAGCTCTGACGAACCGGTTGAAATCTCCGGGACTCCTCTGCTGTGACTGCCCCGGAGCAGAAAAATGACTCTGCTTGGGCCTATCTTCCGGCAGTCTGCCGCCCTTGGACTCTCCTAGATCCTTCACCAACTTGTCAAGATCTTCCCCAAAAAGCAGCTTACCCTTAAAGGGAAGCCTACTAATTGTACATAGTTTGAAGAAAATACGAAGTTCCATGTAAAACCATGTTCATTATGTTAATTGTAAACTGTTCATTATGTTAATTGTAAACCGCCTTTGATCTTGGGAAAAGGCGGTATAGAAGAAAAGCATAAATAAATAATAAATAAATAAATAAGGCAGGCTTTGGATGAACCATCTGCCGTCCAATTGCGGAGCCAAAAGGTACCTCAGAGCCGCTACCACAGAAGCCATGTTTTTTTGACAAACTCCTAATGAGATCATATTGTCTATCCTGTGGCCCTACCGCAGACTCACCAGCCACCTGTAGCTGTTGGGACCACCTCAGGCAAGCCCGCGCTACCCAAGCCCCACATACCGACGCTTGAAGAGCCAGGGCACTTATGTCAAAGGCTTGCTTCAACAAGGTGTCCAGCTTTTTGTCTTTGGCATCTTTTAGAGCTGCACTGCCCTCCACCAGGTTGGTAGCCTTTTTGGTAACCGCCGATACTGCCGCATCCACTCTAGACGATTTTAACAACTCCTTCTCCGTTTCCGGCAGAGGGTACAAATGCAACATCGATCGCACACCCCTTAATCCGGCATCCGGCTGATCCCACTCCTCCTGAATCATCTGCCGCACCACCCTGTGGACCGGGAAGACTCTCTGAGATTTCCTAACTGCCTGAATTAATGGATCTTCCAACTCATCCTCTTGTGCAGGGACCCCTGTGGACATGTTGAGTACCTTCAGGGACTCTCCAATTAAGGCAGGCAACTCCTCTCGACGAAAATCCCTTACTATTCTTGCCTGCTCTTCTGGGATCTCTTCCTCCTCAAGCTCTTCTTCCTCCTCTCCTAACTCCTGCTCCAAGACCTCCCTTTCTAGTGTCTCCAATCCAGGGGAGAGAGGTTCCTCTTCCTCTGAGTTCTAACCCGCTTGGAGGGAATAACTGTTTCAACTATAGTAACATAGTAAATGACGGCAGATAAAGACCAGCATGGTCCATCTAGTCTGCCCAGCACGATGGCAAGAATAGGTGCACCTGCCGCTCTGTGCAGGCCACCCCTCCCCACATCCCTGTTTAGGGGTGAACCCACCACTCCATGCAGGATGCCCCTATTTGTTGAGAAATTAGATGGTTCCGTTTATTTTGATTTTATCCTGTTGCTGTAAAGGGATCCACTGTGTCTGTCCCATGCCATTTTGAATTCCGTCACCGTGTTTGCCCCCACCACTTCCATCAGGAGGGCATTCCAAGCATCCACCACCCTTTCTGTGAAAAAGTATTTCCTGACATTGCCTTTCAATTTACCACCTCGCAGCTTCCAGTTATGCCCTCTAGTTTTACAGCTTCCCCGTCTTTGGAAGAGGTTTGTTTGTTCATTATTTCTCTTTAAGTATTTAAAGGTCTGAATCATATCTCCCGTCCCTCCTCTCCTCCAAAGTGTACATGTTTAGGTCTTCAAGTCTCTTCTCATAAGGCTTCTGACGCAGGCTCCAAATCATTTTGGTCACCTTCCTCTGAACAGTTTCCAGTCTTTTTACATGCTTTGCAAGATACGGTCTCCAAAACGGAACACAGTATTCCAAGTGAGGCTTCACCAGTGACTTGTACAGTGGCATAAGTACCTCTTCCTTTCTGCTGGTGATTCCTCTTTGTATGCAGCCCAACATCCTCCTGGCTTTTGCCACCGCCTTGTCACAGTGTTTTGCCACCTTGAGATCTTCAGAGATAATCACACCAAGGTCTTTCTCCTGATCTGTGCATACTAACCTCTCACCCCCTATCACGTACATTTCCCTTGGTTTTCTGCTACCCAAGTGCATGACTCTGCACTTCTTTGCATTAAATCTTAATTGTCAAGCATTAGACCTTGTTCCAGCTTTTGTAGATCTTTCCTCATGTTAACCACTCCCTCGGGGGAGTCAACTCTGTTGCAAATTTTCGTGTCATCTGCAAGAAGACATACTTTTCCATTCAGTCCTTCAGTAATATCACTCACAAATACATTGAACAGTGCCGGGCCCAGGACTGACCCCTGGAGCACCCCGCTAATCACCTTCCCTTCATCCGATTGAGCTCCATTTAACATCACCCTCTGTCGTCTGTCAGTCAACCAATTTCTGATCCAATTTACCATCTTAGGATCCATCCCCAAGCTACTGAGTTTATTGATAAGCCTCCTATGAGGAACAGTATCAAAGGCTTTGCTGAAATCCAGGTAGATGACATCCATCGCATGTCCCTGATCTAGCTCCCTGGTCACCCAGTCAAAGAACTCAATCAGATTTGTTTGGCAAGATCGTCCTTCGGTAAAACCATGTTGCCTCGGGTCTTGCAACCTGTTGGTTTTGAGAAAGTTCACTATTCGCTCTTTCAGGAGCACCTCCATTACTTTTCCCACCACCGAGGTAAGGCTCACGGGCCTGTAGTTTGACACTTCTTCCCTGTCACCACTTTTGTGTAGAGGTATGACATCAGCCGTTCTCCAGTCCTGAGGATCCTCTCCTGTTTCCAAGGATCTGTTGAAAACATCCTTTAACGGCCCTGCAAGAACCTCTCTGAGCTCTTTCAGGATCCTGGGATGTATCCTATCCGGTCCCATGGCCTTGTCCACTTTCAGTTTTGCAAGTTGTTCTAACACATAGGTGTCAAACTCTGGCCCGCGGGCCAAATTTGGCCCGTAGTGTAATTATATTTGGCCCGCGAGGCTATACCAAATGACTACTAGAGCTAGCCCGCCGGTATTATACAGCGCATTCATTCATCGCTAATACTACAAATCCCATAATGCCTTGCTGTTGTTTTGGCACGTCAATCAGGACAGGTCCCAGAAACGCCCTCTCCTGTGTGACAGAAGTCATAGCGATCTCAAGCTACAACTGTCACTGTGGAACCCCTTCCCAAAAATGGCAAAAAGAAAGGCAGACAACAGGAACTTTCTGGACAGGTGGGAGACAGAATATTTGTTTACATATGTAAAAGACAGACCTGTTTGTCTGATTTGTGGCGTCAACGTGGCTATAACTAAGGAGTATAACATTCGACGACACTATGAAACAAAACACCATGACAAGTACAAGGACCTGGACATGACTCAAAGGAGCCAGAAAGTGGAGGAGATGAAAAGAAGTTTGGTTTCACAACAGAATATGTTCAAAAAAGCCACATCACAAAGTGAGGCTGCTGTAAAGGCTAGTTATATTGTGGCAGCAGAGATCGCAAAATCAGCCCGGCCCTTTAATGAGGGAGAGTTTGTGAAAAAGTGCATGTTGAAAGTTTGTGACATCGTGTGCCCAGAGAAAAAGCAAGCCTTTTCAAACGTGAGCCTGAGCAGAAACACAGTAGCTGATCGCACATGTGATCTTGCCACCAATCTGTATGACCAGCTTTTGGAAAAGGGAAAAGATGTCGTTGCATTCTCCCTTGCTGTGGATGAGAGCAGCGACGCATCTGATACTGCTCAGCTGTCAGTCTTCATCCGTGGAGTGGACTCAAATATGTGTGTTACGGAGGAGCTATTGGGATTCAAATCAATGCATGGCACAACCACAGGAAAGGAAATTTTTGAGGAGGTTTCCAAATGTGTAACTGAAATAAAGCTGCCGTGGGATAAACTCGTGGGATTAACGACAGATGGTGCGCCAGCGATGTGCGGTAAAACAAGTGGACTGGTGGGCAGGGTCCGGGAGAAGATGCAGGAAGAGAACTGTGCAGGTGAACTAACTGTTTATCACTGCATCATACATCAGGAATCATTGTGTGGCAAAGCCCTAAAGATGGAACATGTTATGACCACAGTAACACAAGTAGTTAACTTTATAAGAGCCAAAGGTCTGAATCACCGCCACTTTAAGTCTTTTCTGTAGGAGTGTGGTTCGGAATACGCAGACGTGCCGTATCACACAGAGGTGAGATGGTTAAGCCGAGGAAAAGTACTGAATAGATGTTTTGAGCTGCATGAGGAAATATGTCAGTTTCTGGAAAGCAAAGGGAAGGACACAGCAGAGCTTCGGGAGAAAATGTTTCTGTGTGAGCTGGCCTTTCTGTGTGACATCTCGAGCCATCTCGATGCGCTGAACCTGCAGCTTCAGGGGCGCGGGCGCATCATCACAGACATGTACGCTGCAGTGAGGGTTTTTAAAACTAAACTGTGCCTGTGGGAGAATCAGATGCTGCAAGGAAACCTTGGCCATTTTCCCTGCTGTCAAACCATGAAAACGCAGTTCTTTACCAACTTGTTCCCATGCGCACAGTTTGCTGAAAAACTCAGTGTACTCGGCGCTGAGTTTAGCCGGCGATTTGCCGACTTTGATGTCCAGAAATGTAGGTTTGAACTGCTCAGTAATCCCTTTGCAGTTAATGTGGAAAACGCCCCAACCAACCTCCAAATGGAGCTAATTGAACTCCAGTGTAATGACACGCTGAAGTCAAAGTATGATGCTGTGGGCGCCGCCCAGTTTCCACAGTTCATCCCTGACACAATGCCTCAGCTCCGCACCCAAGCTGCTCAGATGCTCTCCATGTTCGGCAGCACTTATCTATGTGAGCAACTTTTCTCCTCGATGAAGATGACCAAAACATCTCACAGGAGACGTCTGACTGATGAACACCTTCGCTCGATACTGAGGATTTCCTCAGCTCAAAGCCTGAGCCCAGACATTGATGAACTATCATCCAAGAAGAGATGCCAGGTATCTGGCTTGGGCACATCAGATTAGATCAGTGTGCAGCAAACTGAGCAATAATTAACGTTTTCTTTATGCACTTTTTCTTGCTACTCCAAGACATGGGCTTGAATGGTTGATTAATTTTATTATTGTTATTTTATTTTAAAAATTATTATTTATTATTATTTAAATCTTATTTAATAAATGAATGTCATTGATGTTTTTTGTAATTTGAAATTGGTTTTTGCATATCTGAACTATAAAGTTATAAATTGTATAGTAATAAGTGTTGCTTCATATTCAATGTTAAAGCAAATCTTGTTTGGGTCCATATTAAAAGGTTCATTTGTTCAATGCTGGCCCGCGACTTTGTTCAAGTTTTACATTTTGGCCCACTGTGTATTTGAGTTTGACACCCCTGTTCTAACACATCACCTTCTGTGAATGGTGTGGTATCTACTTCATTCCCATTTTTATAATATTTGGGAGTCACACGTGGTCCTTCTCCAGGACTTTCTTTAGTAAAAACAGAGCAGAAGTATTCGTTTAGCAATTTCGCTTTTTCAATGTCACTTTCCACCAGTCCGTTCGCAGCACTTCTGAGTCCTGCAATTCCACCTCTTATCTTCTTCCTTTCCTGAATATACCGGAAGAAGGTTTTGTCGCCACAATTAACATCTTTAGCCAGCTTTTCCAGTGACTTGGCCTCTGCTTCACTCTTTCATGTGCGTCCCTGACTCCCCTGTTGAAGCAGACAGAAAGCTTTGTGTAACAACAAAACAAACTCTGGGGAGAAACCTCCGCAGAGACCTCCCTCTCCTGAGGAGGTCCCGGGCTGTGGCCGAGAGGGTACCTGCTGCTCTAAACTCAAGGAAAGAGGACAGCACTCTTCGAGAAGCCCTTCCAAGGGCTCCACTGCCTCCTGAGACACCGGAGCTGAAGGCTCTTGAGACCCACCATCCTGTAGGCCCTGCTCCACCGAGGTCACCTCCATGGCGCAGCCCCTGCAGATGCCTGCTTCTGAAACCGCTCCTCTGCAGGATCCGCAGACCAAACACTGTGGCTGAGCAGGCATCCTGCAACCCAACAGCTTATGCTGTTCTTTCCTCTTTTTGTTTTTGGCTTTTTGAAAGAACAAAATCTATTCAAACTAATAATATATCTATAACTATAACTATAGCTATATATATATATATATATATATAAAACTATATATATTGTGACCCCACAGGTCCCGTATAGGCCTTCGCCTAGGGCCCTGGGGTTATAGTTGCCTCCTATCTTGCAGAACAAAATAGTCTTCAGTCAAGTGTTAAAGCAAAACAAAGATAAGAGCTTTATTCCCCTTCCCTCAAGGATATCTTTTGTACAACAAAACTTGGAAACAAAACAGTACTTCCAAAGAAAAATATGTTCTTTTTCTTTGTAGATTACAGGTCTTCAGCGCAAGGATTCAACATCATCCGACAAGCATAATGTACAGTCCATGGGAGCACATTCAGGAATATTGTTATTACTTTCCCACTGCATCAGTTCACATTCACCCAGTGTTACACTTGGGTTTAAATCCTCATGGCTGTTTCTGTACAAGCCTCTCTCTGAGGATTCAGTTGGACTACAAGGGTACAGTTCTAAGCAAGTAGGTTTTGGAATACCTGTTACTGCAGTATGTCCTCTCTGGCTCTCCTCCTCTAACCTCCAACGGCTAGGAATTGTTTTATATCTTCCTGTAGTTAATTCATGCTCTGTGCATTGCTCTGACCCTCTGGTACAAACAGACTTTTTAGCTTTCCCTTTGATAAAGCTTGGTTCCCACCTGTATAAATGGTGAGGTCTTCTCTCTGGTAATGAGGACTGTGGACTCCCTTGCTCTCCCAGTCTCGACAGCTTTCTGACCTCAGCTTGGTCTCTCCTTCTCTCTGGAGTTATAGCTTCTACCTCTTGGCTGTAAGCAGGCTCCACCTCAGACCTCCAGTTGCTAGCACTCTGAGCACTTCGACGGCCACGTTCTTCTGAAGCCTTTCCCTTGCTGCTTCCTGTTCCAGGGCTACTCCCACTGCTTCCTGGATTCAGCAGGCTTCTCTCTCTGTGACCTCTGCTTCCTGCAGTGCTGCTGCTCACACTGACCTCTGCTGGATCTACCCAGCAGCTTTTATCTCCCTCTCCACTACACGTTCCCTGTGCTTTCCTGGACAGGTGATAATAATCAGATCCTAAACTTCTTGCTGCGTCATGGCTTGGGTGTGGTAATCCTATTCCACTGTTTCTTTGCTCCTTCTGAGCTGTGTGTGCTGGCTGCCTAACAGGTTTTAAGGTAAATTTCTCTTTTTCCTCTATTATCATAGGCTCTGTATAGGTTTCCATGTCACAATATATATCTATCTATCTGGCATGGCCCTTAGGCGCGGCCACAGGAGCGACCACAGCAACAACCCCAAAAAGGCCCAACATGAGATCGACAGCGTCAGACCACAGGCGAGGACCCCAGGAGCAAAGAAAAGCACCAAAGGCTGCAAAAACAACTCACAGTAAGTCCATCCGAACCCAACACGTCTGCAACCATATATCTGCCTATATGCCTCCTCCTCACCCAACTCCTTCCACAGCACACAGCCACCCACTACCCACTCACAAACACCCTATGGCCAAAAACAACCCTGCCTTCTTCTGCCCGCTGCCACGCACCCAGTAAAATACCCGACGCACGAAAGCGCGCAAAATAAAGGGAAGAGGAATAAACACCTTGTTTTCCCGAGCTGCTACACCTCCGAGCTTCTACACGGCGGCTCCACGTGGCTCGCCTGCACAGCTCCGTCCCCCTTACCTCACGCCGCTCTCCCGCAGCTCCAGGGAATTCTGGCAGGGGATCGGGTCCTTCTATCTTCCCGCCCTCGCACTCAGCCATCTCAGGCTTCGGTAGCGAGGCGGGAACAGCGCCGAGGCCCTGCACACTCGGTAGACGCAGTGGAATGGAACCTCGCCAGTCTCCCATTTAAGCGTTTTTTTTTCATCTTCACTGCCTCAGGCCGTGTTAAGTCTCCTCTGTCCCAAGCCCTTCACCTGGGGGGGGGGGAGGGGAGGGGAGGGGTGAGCCCAGAAGATCCTGGCAGCAAATAAACAAAATTTATTGAATGGGAATAAAGAAAGAAAGAGAGAAAGGTAACAAAAGGTGAAATTAGACTTACCTGCTAATTGTTGTTCCTGTAGTAGACCCAGTCTGGTCCCGGACCTCTGAGTTGTCAACCTCAATCAGCAGCTTGGAGACTGAGGAACCACCTTCTTTTCATGATGTCACTCCTATATAACTCTGGCATCCACCTCCCTTCATCAGTACCCTAATGACAAAGCAGACTCACCAGAGCAACAAATAAGTTAAGACCCCACTTACAAACCGCAAGGTCCAACCCCCCATGACTGAAACATGAACACGAATAAATTCGCGAACTGTGAACACTGAGGGTGCCCCGACTAACCTCTCACCTGTCCGACCACCCCCACAAAGATGACACCGAAACTGCTTTTCTTACCTGTCATCAGAAAATGAACAGAAGACCGTGCTGCAAGCCCCCCCAGCAACACCGGGTGGGATGCGGGACCAGACTGGGTCTACTACAGGAACAACAATTAGCAGGTAAGTCTAATTTCACCTTCCTGTACGTAGCCCCAGTCTGGTCCCGGACCTCTGAGTAAGTACCAGAGCAGTAGATCTAACGGGAGGGCCCAGCCGCAACTGCTTGCAGCACCGCCGCCCCGAACCTGGCATCCTGCGCGGACTGAACGTCCAATCGGTAATGTCTGATAAAAGGAGACAAAGAAGACCACGTGGCCGCCCTGCAAATTTCCGCTGGCAGCACAGCCTGGAGCTCCGCCCAGGACGTAGCCTGGGCCCTGGTGGAATGGGCCCTCAGCCCCTCCGGCACCACTCTCCCCTTCAGTAAATAAGCCGACGAAATCGCCTCCCGGATCCACCTGGCGATGGAGGCTTTGGATGCCGCTTCTCCTCGGCGACACGCAATTCCAGGCGATTGATCGACCACGAGCGCTCCTGGGGGTCCCACCGTCCCTGAGCGAATTGGCCCCGACAGTGACCCCCCCAACCCAGAAGGCTGGCATCTGTTGTCAACGCAATCCACTCGGGCACCGCCAGAGGCCTCCCCTTCTGCAAGGAGCGGGGATCCAGCCACCAGCACAGCCCCGCTCGCGTCTCGTCCGGGCATGCGAGTTTTTTCCGAAGTCATATGGACCCAGGCGCCATAGAACTCCCGCAGCCTGCCTCCTACGGGAACCAGCGGCTCCTGGGTCCGCCGTATCTCATTGCGTCTTGCGCAGGGCTGAGGAGGGGGAGGAGGAGGTCGAGGCCCCCCCCCCAAAACCTCTGCCAGCTCCTCTGAAGCCCCGAAACCCCTGGTTTCGGGCGGGAAACCGGCCCCGCTGACCGGCAGCAAACCGGGGAAAGCGCGAGCGGCGAAAGTCCCGTTGTTGCGATCTGTTGGACGAGGCGCCACGGCCTTGCTTGGGTTTGTCTTCCGGCAACTTACCACCTTTAGACTCGCCCAGGTCCTTGACCAACTTCTCCAGATCCTCTCCAAATAGGAGACGTCCCTTGAACGGGAGTTTACTCAGCCTGGTCTTCGAAGAAGAATCCGCCGCCCAGGAACGGAGCCACAGGTACCGGCGGGCTGTTGGTCTTGCGGTACCGGCTCGATCGCCCGGAGGTCCAGCAGCCTTTGCACGGTCTCCCGCACCGCCGCGTACTTGCTGAGCGCTTTGCAGGGGGACCGTACGAAGGCATCGCGCACTGGTCGCTGCAGCTCCAGCGCATATCCGTCTCTGATGACCTCCAGGACCCACTGATGAAGGGAGGCGGATGCCAGAGTTATATAGGAGTGACATCATGAAAAGAAGGTGGTTCCTCAGTCTCCAAGCTGCTGATTAAGGTTGACAACTCAGAGGTCTGGGACCAGACTGGGGCTACGTACAGGAACAAACCCCTCTAAAGCTAACGTCTTTCCAGTAAGTCTTCCCTCTGGCTTACTGCTCCCTCCAGCTACTTGGAGACTGAGTATACTGAGGCTGGTGGGTGGTGCCAGTGATATATATCCTGAGGTGATCAAAGAATGACGTACTCAGTCTCCAAGCTGCTGGAAGAGGAGCACAACACAGAAGAAAGGGACTGGACTGGATAGACGCTTAGGAACAAACTGTTTCCTGATGCGGAAGATTTTCATTGAAACATGATGTCATGTCAGAATATAATATACTGAACTGAAATGCCTACTACTCCTACTGTATATGTAACTCGACTTGAACATTTGATTTCCATTTATAAAACTAACAGAACACTGTTAAGAGGAGCTCTTTCTAATATAGGACCCCTCTCCTAATGAAATAAGATGTAAAATATTATATGATAAGCTATAGAGCGGCTACAGAATGGAATCAATTGCCAAATGAAATGAGATCATCAAATCATTATTTTCAGTTTTGTCATTCTCTTAAGACATTACTTTGTATGATAAATATTTTGCTTTAGAATATTTGTAATTTGTTATTTTGTATTTTGAAACTTTGTATTTTATAGTTTTTCTAACTTCTTAATTTTTGTTAGCCACTCTGGATTAATCTTCTTAATCTAACTTCTTAATCTTTTGTTAGCCACTCTGGATCAAGAGGGAGGAGTGGCCTAGTGGCTGGGGCAAGGTACCTCAGGGCAGAAGGTCAGGGGCTCAAATCCCACTAGAGGACAGCAAACTTGGGCCAGAAGGACTGGGGTTTCTAGTCCCACAGGTGCTCCTTGTGGTCTTGGGCAAGCCACTTAACCTTCCATTGCCCATGTTCCCTGTAAAATAGTTATCTCCAAGTTATAATGCCCTGTTCAATGTAATTTCTGTTTGTTCAATGTAAACCACCTTGATATCATGAAAAGCAGTATATAAGAAACGTAAAATAAATAAATTTGACATTGAGTGGGTTAAATCAAACTACTACTAGAAAGGTGCACCTCTCTTATCCATTACTCAGACTATCTTATCAAGAATATCACTATCCTCCTTTGTGTAACGATGTACTCCACTTTCACAATTTCGCTCTCTAAGTGACAGGCCCTTAGTTTTGTGCATTCTCCTTATTTCTACCTTTAGGTAGTGCATAAAAAAGAATTACAAGATTGTCTAATCCTAGAGATATTAAGGCAAATTTTAGATAAGTCTTAGTAAGGGGAATTAAGACATCCAAGTCGGAATGTGAAAAATTCCCACCAGTATTCTACAAAGGCTCTGCCAAACACAGAGCCTCTTGTAAAATACATATAAGGATATGTAGGAATGCATTTCAGCGTCTTACTAAGTCCAACGTGCGCAGCAATTTTAAAAAGCTTTCCCCCAAATGTGCATAAGACGTTTTTTTTTTTAAATTGCTGCTCCAAATATCCACACACCCGCTGAACCACTCCTGTCAGCAGCGTAAATCCCCCCACCTGCCAATCCTCCCCCAGCAACCATTCTCCCTCAGCACCTGATCCTCACCCCCAAAACCCTTCAGTATCAATCCCCCCTTCCAATCACCTCCATGACATCAATTACCAAAACAATTCCCTTCAACATCCAGATTTCCCCATTACAGCCTACCCTTCCAAAATCCATATCCCCCCCCCAACATGACCCCCCCCCCCACAGACCCCCACCACCATTCCCAGGTCCTCCTCCCTCAATTCTTCCCAGGGTCACTGATGGTCTAGTGAGAACAGTAGTGATCCCCAGTTGACCCTGCTCTTGTGAGGCCTGGGCTGAAAATGGACCCTTAGTGGTAATCTTGTGGTACTACCTCTAGAGCAGCGGTTCTCAACCTGTGGGTCGTAACCCCCACGGGGGTCACCACAGGATTTAGCAGGGGTCACCTCACTCCGCCGTTAAAAAAAAAAAAAAGCACACAAGTTGCTGCCGAGTCCGCTTCTCGGCAGCAGCAAACGCACCGCCTCCCTTCTAATGCAGCCGCGGCTCCCTGTCTATTAGGGAACCGCGGCCAGGGCCGGCCCATCCATTGAGCGAGAATGTTTTTTGCACAGGGCCCCGCGTTTCATTCTGATCCTAAAGTCAAAAAAAAAAAAAAAAAGCTGTCTTCTCCCGCTGCCGGGGCCGCCGCGGCAGAATCGAGTGTGCCGCGGGGCCACCCCTGCCCAGCAGAGCCTGTCCTCCCCTGTATCCGCTCTCTCGTACAGCTGCCTGAAGTCTCACGCGCCGACTTTCAAAGGGGTGGGGGCAACTAAGAAGTGCCTAGGACTCTTTTTTCCCCGATCCTGCTCTTATATTGTATTAGACTATAAAATGATTTTGCTTTTGTGAAAATGTTGAACAAAAGGTAATAATAAACTATAAAGCATTGACCCCCAGGGATGCTGGTAAGAGACAAGGAGAGGAAGGGGATCAGGGGGAGTCTGCTGGGAGGTGGTCACACTGGGAGGTAATAGTTTTTGCGGCAGCTGTAATGGGGGGATCCAGATGTAGGAATCTATCACTGGTGAATGGGAGGGACAATCGGATGTCAGCGGAGCTTTTGGTTGGGAGGGGCCGGATGTCAGGAAGGAGGTCTGAATGTCTGTGGGGTGATCAGTGGGGACAGACCTTGGTATTTACGTCTGCCTCGGGGAAGGCCTAAATGCCCATGTCCAGAATTTTTTCCATTGATGTGTATTCCCCTTATAAAAATGGAAAGTCCCTGTTGATATTTTAGGCTCGACCATACCACACCCTCTCCATGCCCTAACCACACCTCTTGAGATCTGAGCGTGGTGTAGATCACCACATGTAAATAGCTAAAATCGATACTTGCACATGAATTTAGAAGCCGCTATTTGCATGTAGGGATGCTTCTCAAAAGCCCCTGTATCCTAGAGATACATAAACTAAGCCATTTTGCTATTTACTATGGGAAAATGATTTGCTGATTATTTGGACAATGAATTGAGCGAGGTACTTCTTAATTGTTCACAGTCAACAGAAATTCTCGAATGGTTCTGAATTGTTGTTTTAACTCTTACCAAACTTTGGTACCACCATCGTTTTTGATTCCATGGACAAAATGTTTAACATGGCTAGAGCTGGCCTTAGTAGCACTGTTGCAGGCTGTGAAAGTTTCTGCCTGAGCTACCACATCTGCTGATATGCACTTTGCTTGATAGAACATATGCAGCACTTCTGGAGATTGGCAAGGTGACAGCAAGCATGGTATTTCACAATATTTGCAAGTCCTGTGCCAGTCAACCATCTGTAATTATCAGCACACTGAAGCTTCCTGTGCACAGCAATCTTGAGAGAGCCCTCAGCAGGGCAGACGTTTAACCTGCTAACAAACAAACATTATGCCATACTTAAACATGTGCCAGCATGTGACCAGCTAATACCACACCTTTGGGTGGGGAGCAGAAATACGTAAAACCCTCATAGTTTGCTGTGATTCTGTTTTCGCTGCCCCTATTCAAATTCTGCACTTTTTCAATCAGACAGTTTAGCAATTTTTGGGGATACCCATCTCACTTGGAAACATGTGCTCAAATTGTGCTGATCTTGTTCGGCCTCAAAGATAGGACAATCATGGAAGAGAATGATCCTTAACCGTGAAGGAGGCCAAAGGTGAAGATTTCCTAATTGACCTAAACCAAGAACGTACTATATTACTTATGGACCTTTTACCTTGGAAACATGAGTCAACTGCCAATGTCTTGACTGTGATAAAAAGCAATTTTCTTTGACATTCTAATGCTTTCTTTTTCCAATATTTTGTAGCATTTTGCCTTTCGAGAGAAAGCTAGGCTGTAGGTGATAAGCTGCATTTCCTCTAAAATAGCTAATTAGCTGGAGCGACAGTGAAAGAGCATCCATTATACAGATATCCTACCTTCTAAGGTATTACTGATCGCACTATTAATGAAACAGTGCGCAATGACCCCATGGAATCATGCACACTGCGAGAAGCCTAACTGAGGACATCAGCAGTAACACAAGGCTTCTTCCCGAGGGCCTCAGCTTTTTAAGGTAGAGGCATCACGAGAGATGCCAGATCACCCAAGTAGTTTAATCGTTTGATTCAATTACTAAACTGCACATTTATAAGATGGTGATCTTGTATTTTAATTGTAGCGTGGAAACCAGAGTCTAACCATGCTCAAACAGTTAACAGAGGATAAGATTAGTAATGCTCTTTGGCTAGCAATGCAGAGGCTATGTTGTGGTAGCTGAAATAAGGCTTTTGTGAAGCAAAAATAAAGCATACATAGAATTTCTAAATACCTCACTAATCCCTCTCTTCTATAGCCACACAGTACTGAATTTTAGCTGACACAAACCCCTAAGCACAACTACAGGAAAAACCTTCTATTAATTTTTCTGCAAAAACAACACCCAGTGGCTAGGGAAACTATGTTCCCATACTCATTAATGGACAAGAACTGTTGAATCAGTAGAACATTTTGCCTAGAACAGTCATTTTCTTTGGCTTATGGTAATGGCGAAAATGTGAAAGCACAATAAGAACTTTGAAAAAAGCAGGGATGAATTGTGACCAAAAATCAGCCTAGGGCATGAAGATTCTGCCCCTATTCCCTTAGCTTCTCATGTCGTCTGATGCTGCGTCCTCTGTTGCTCCAGATTCCTACCTTAATCAAAGTAAACAAATTCCAGCAGCAGTGTGCCCCCTCAGAGTCTGCCATCTTAAAGGCACACAATCTCATACCACCGGCTTGCAAACCCCTGTGCTTTTAAGAGGGGAGAGGCTCTGAGAGGATGTGCTGTTTGTTTATTTCAGTGGCCCACCAGAAGTTGCCCAATCCCCCGATAGGGCAATCTGTCCCTGAAAAAAAAAAGTCACAAATACGATTCCCCCTCCTTTTTTCTCTCAACCTGTTCCTTCCTTGCCCCTCCCCACCCAAGCCCGATGGCACGCCCAGGTAGCACCAGAAACTCTTCCACAATGATCCCTCAGAGCCCTTCCATTTTCAATGGCCGAGGCAATGTGGTGGTAGCACGTCCCCCCTCCCTGGGATCTAGTGAATCATCTAGTCTACATAGTGTCTCCAGCCTCCAATGTCCCTGATGTGAAGAACAAAGAAAACATTTCATGGGAAACCTGTTTCCATTTTCCTTTATCTGTAATTAAAGCAAATGATCAATTAAGCAAACATCTTGAAAATCACAGAGTACTTAAGAATAGACTCTGATGGCAGATGAGGACTTTAAAGTCCATCTATCCTGGCTCTCTTCCTGGTACAAGGTCTTAAGTCTTGTGCAATCACCATTGAAGGGGATAATTAGGGAAATATGTGAAATACAATTGCAGTTCTATATTGTCAGGAAATTTGCCTGAATATAAGAAATAATCTCGATGCCAACAGAGAAACCAGTGCTCCCGGCAGCATAATTTAGATTTAACGTGGAAATCATAATTGAGACGTTGAGGTCAGGACATACTCAGTTCTGATGGAATATTATAAAAAACTGTGCGAAACATGGAGCCATTTCTAAAATACACATCTACATGCAGTGGGAGGGACCATTTCAGAAGTATAGACTTGGAAAAATCAATAGAAGAAACCGAGCAACTTACACGTGTAAGTGCCAGCATTTCACAAGGCACATATCCATCTAAGCCATTTTACTTACTTAAAAGCATTTATAAACCACCAAATGCAAAGTACTCTAGGGGGTGTACAGACATCAATTAAAAGCAGCAACGATTAAGTGCAATTTAAAATGATTAAAATAATCCCATCCGACCCTCATAACCCATCCAGCTGTCTCATATCTGCCTCACTGTGACTACATCCTTGACCCTCTGAGTAAGCAAAAATTAAGGAAAGAGAAATTTTTTTAAATCTTTACAAAAGGTCAAAAGATTTAGCTCAGAACATAAATGCCAGAGGCAGAGAATTCCTAAATATTGGAGCAACAACAGAGAATAAATGCTTACGCCATTGTTGCACTCAGGTCTGACTAATCTCAGGAACTTGCAATTTCTGGGCTTCTGCAGAGTGCAGAGCCTGACCAAGCACATATCATTGTGGTAAATCCTCTAAATACCAAGGCCCCAGGCCCTGGAGAGCCTTAAATGCTAACACCAGAAGTTTAAAGACACATCTCTGCTTAATTGGAAGCCAATACTGAAACAGCTCGGAGAGGTTCTTGCAGGGCCATTAAAGGATGTTTTTAATAGATCCTTGGAGACAGGAAAAGTTCCACAGGACTGGAGAAGGGCTAATGTGGTACCCCTTCACAAAAGCGGCAGTAGGGAAGAAGTGACAAACTACAGGCCAGTAAGCCTTACCTCAGTGGTGGGAAAAGTAATGGAGGCACTCCTGAAAGAGCGAATAGTGGACTTCCTTGAAACCAACAGGTTGCATGATCCAAGGCAACATGGTTTTATCGAAGGACAATCTTGCCAAAAAAATCTGATTGAGTTCTTTGACTGAGTGGCCAGAGAACTAGATTAAGGGCATATGATGGATATGATCTACTTAGATTTCAGCAAAGCCTTTGATAACTGTTCCTCATAGGAGGCTTATCAATAAACTCAACAGCTTGGGGATGGATCCCAAGGTGGTGAACTGGCTCAGAAACTGGGTGACTGACAGACAACAGAAGGTGACAGTAAACGGAACTCACTCAGATGAAAGGAAGGTGATTAGCGGTGTGCCCCAGGGTTCGGTCCTGAGACAGGTACTGTTCAATGTATTTGTGAGTGATATTGCTGAAGGACTGAATGGAAAAGTCTATCTTTTTGCAGATGACATGAAAATTTGCAACAGAGTGGACTCCCCTGAGGGAGTGGATAACATGAGGCAAGATCTCCAAAACTGGAAGAATGGTCTAATGCTTGGCAGTTAAGATTTAATGTGCAGTGTCATGCACTTGGGAAGCAGAAATCCAAGGGAATTGTATGCTATAGTGGGCGAGAGGCTGGTGTGCACCAGGAGAAGGACCTCAGAGTGATTGTTTCTGAGCATCTCAAGGTGGCAAAACACTGTGACAAGGTGGTGGCAAAAGCCAGAATGATGCTGGGTTGCATACAGAGAGGAATTACCAGCAGAAAGGAAGAGGTACTAATGCTACTATACAAGTTGCTGGTGAGGCCTCACTAGAAATATTGTGCTCAGTTTTGCAGAGCATATCTTGCAAAGGACATAAAAAGGCTGGAAACAGTTCAAAGGAAAGCGACAAAAATGATTTGGAGCCTGCATCAGAAGACTTATGAGAAGAGACTTGAAGACCTAAATGTGTATACTCTGGAGGAGAGGAGGCACAGGGGAGATATGATTCAGACCTTTAAATACTTAAAGAGTATTAATGAACAAATAAACCTCTTCCAAAGACGGGGAAGCTGTAAAACTAGAGGGCATAACATGAAGCTGCAAGGGGGTAAACTGAAAGGCAATGTCAGGAAATACTTTTTCACTGAAAGGGTGGTGGATGCTTGGAATGCCCTCCTGATGGAAGTGGTGGGGGCAAATACAATGACAGGATTCAAAAAGGCATGGGATAACACAGTGGATCCATTTATAGCAACAGGATAAAACCAAAATAAACATAACTATCTCTTATATCTCAGCAAATGACCTACAGTAGCGGCCAAAAAAATTAAGGCAGAGTCCAAAATATCAGAATTTTATTAGAAAAGTACGTGTTATTGTCACTTTCATGGTCAAAAGCTTTAAGAACCAAAGATATATATGTCATTTTCAAAGTTTTATTCAGGAAACAATATATGTGTCAATATTTGATTGGGTGTCCATGATTTTTCAGCACAGCCTGGATTCTTGTAGGCATACTGTTAACTAGCATTTTACAGTATGCCGGAGTGATTTCGTTGACCCATACATGTTTGAGTATGTCCTTTAAATCTGTTTCTGAAGTTGGACGGTGTGCTGCCACCTTTTTCTTCATAAGATTCCAACAGTTTTCAATTACATTGAGATCCAGAGAGTTTGATGGCCAACTTGGTAGCAGTTCGATCTTGTCCACGAACCATTTTTTGACTGTTTTTGCAGTGTGGCACGGTGCCGAGTCCTGCTGAAATATAGTTGTGCCAGAAACATTCATGTGTATTTTAACTTTACTATTCAGCACGGATATGTATTTTGCAGCATTTACTCTTTCACCTTTCTCAAAAATGTGCAGGCCACATCGTCCATTCGCCAAGATACCACCCCATACTATGACCGATGGTGGGTGTTTAACAGTCTTGATCGTGTACTTCGGATTTAGTCTCTCGCCTGCTGGTCGACGGACATAGTTGTAACCACTCCCACGTACTTGTTGAAATGTACTTTCATCTGTGAACATTACCCTCTTCCACCATTCAGCAGATTTATCTTTCATCTTGCTACAAAACTGTATGCGGGCAGCAATTTGTTTCCTGGTCATCATAGGCTTCTTGCCAGGTCTTCTGGCCATGAGTTTGAATTCATCCACAAGCCGTCGTCGGACAGATCTGGCACTTATCTTTATTTCTCAATCATTAGCTAACTAGGCCACACGTTGAGATGAAGTATGTGGACTAGATGTAATAATGCTTTTGAGGAATCGGTAATCTCGTCCAGTAGTTATCCGTCTGCACCCACATTTCAAACGACGTGTACGGCCAACTGATTTCAGAACATTCTGAACTGTACATCTTGATATATGCAAATGTTTTGCAATAGCACATTGCGAATATCCTTCAGCATGAAGTGTGACATCTTGTCCTTTACAAAGTCATTAATATTGTACTTTCTACTCATCTTGATTGTATATTTTACATGTAACTGTCAATCTTTTCCTAGTTGTAAAAATTCAAAACTTCATCCAAGAAACCTACTACAGAGTGTAAGTAAACTAAAATGGACGCCAGACGCACGGTGTGACTAATCGCCATGCTGATTAAATAAGTAAGCACGTGTGACATCTCCACAGTACATTATTTAACAATAAATTGTAGAAAAAGATACCTGCCTTAATTTTTTAGCCACTACTGTACATGGAGCGGTGGGTACATCCCTAAACAAAGGCATGGGGAGGGGTGACCTGCACGGAGCGGCAGGTGCACCTACTCTTACTGCCTTGCTGGGCAGACTAGATGGACCATACTGGTCTTTATCTGCTGACATATACTATGTTACTATGTAACCCCGCAGCCGGGTCTCTACGGCCAAGACCAAAAATGACCCATGCTGCTGTATTCTGGACTACCTGTAGCTTCCTAATGGAATACACCAGTAGTCCCACATACAGGGCATTACAATAATCAAGCCGAGAGAGCGCTAATACTTGAACAATCTGGCGAAGTGCATTCTGGTCCAGATAGGGACGCAATTGATGAACCAGGCGTAAATGCCCATATGCAGCCTGGACTACTTTTGAGATTTGTTGTTGAAGTCCCAATTCTGTGTCCAGTACTGCTCCTAGGTCACGAATACTATCCTTCCAGGATAGTCGAACACCCCCGATAGCTAAACCGGCCTTTAAGCTATCATCAATTAGAGATCCACATTGTAATACTTCTGACTTCGAGATATTAAGAACCAGACGGTGCAATCACAGCCAGGAAGCAATATCCTCAAGACAACAACTGACACACCGGAGAACTTCAATCTCATCCCCCTCATTTTGCAAACCAAGACGTGCAGATTCTATTACTCACCTACAGAGGATTTTATCTTTTTCAGTTTTGAGGGGGGCCTATACATTGAGAGATTAAGGAGGGGCAAACGGAGCACTTTTTATATACTTATTCATGTCAAAGGGCAAGTGTAAATCTGGACATGGGCAATTTCGGTTTTGCATGTGCATTCCCTATATGAAATAGGCAATACATGTATAGATTTTTGTCCTGCCCAGGCCATGCCCCAACACTCCCCCCATCTACATTCAAGTAATATGGTCATCCGTGCAAAATGAGCTTTTTCTAAAATAGTCATTTAGACATGGATGGAATTTATACATGTAAATGTTCAGATATCTAAATTGCAATTAAGGCTTCCAAAATAACCCCCTATGAACAAAACAAAACACACATAAAAAGATTTCAAATACCATGAGCAACTGCAACTACCAAGCTATATTTGTCCATAACTTCTATGATAATTGTCACGTGTATATTACCCAAATTATCCCTATCATTAAAGTGTTTATGTCCTGTTAAAGCCACCAAAACTGGCTATGGCATTTTCAGCCTCTTAGGGGTATGTTTACTAAACTGCGTTAGTGCAATTCGCGTTAGGAGCCGCGGTAGTGAAAGAAACCCCAAATAAGGACATGGGCGGTACATCGTCACCACTACCGCGCGTTAGAAAAATTAACGAGCGTTACCGGGCGCCGTGCCGCATTACTGCGCGTTAATCGTAAGAAGACGTACAGACACAAAGCACTGAAACAGAGCTGTAGCACAACGGTTACGGTACTGACCGCTGTTACAGGCAGCATGGGTTCGAGTCCCCAGTGTGCCTAACGCAGAAGGCTGTCCCAGGCATCACCCTGTACATTACAGAGGGAAAGAGGAGGCATGTTTTTCGTTACGCTGAGTATTGGTGTCAGAAAAACACCCTCGGAGTGTGCCTAGCCACGTACGTTGGTGCGTGCATTGGTACGTGCGTAGCCTCGTGCGTAGCTGCGCGCGTACAATCGTGCGTGGGTACGTGTGATTTTACGTGCGTGGGTACGTGTGTTTTTACCAGTGTGGGCATCTTATTTTACAGACTCTGTAGGGTGTCTTGCACCTATGCATTATGCTAGCAGATGTACGTGTGATGGCCTATGGTTTATCAGAGCCTGTGAGCAGGTGCTGGGGTTTCACAGGGTTGGATTGTGCCAGTCACACCCATGATGCACTGCACATGCAAATCAGCTGTCCACAGATACACACCATGGGGAATGCACCCCCACAGCACCTCGGCCTGGTAGGGGGGACTGACCGTGTGTTGTACTGGCACAGAGTAGCTACACACCGTCACATTGTGCGGGTACTGTGCTCACCCTGAGGGTGCAGTGAGGCACCCAGCACCAGGTCCACAGCACCGTCCATGGCACAGGTCCAAAGCAGTGTTAATGTGTGAGATAGGTAGGTTCTGCAGGACCACCTTGGACATCTCTGTCTGTTTCAGTCAGGTGTAGCCCCCATGCACCACCACCCCCCTCCCCCAGGGCTGAGGGTGGCAAGCAGGGTCTCCCATCAAAAGATCCACAGTCTACCTCACTGCAAAGGTGGCAGTAGAGGGGAACATTAACCCTAGTCCTGCTGAGGAACAGACACCCCACAGGGCAGTCAATGCAGCTCTGTACACAGCCATAACACAATAGCAGACAGACATTAGGCTGCACCCCACCACTATCTGATATTCCCCTGGTGCAAGCCATCAGCCACTCCATCACAACGCCTACCAGCTGCAAACAGTCTGCTAGTGCCCAGTGGAGATGCCTGCACCCAGAACTGGGATGTCAGCATACACAGCAAGCAGATACATCAGTGACTGGGCCCCAAAAGGAAACCCATATTTATCACATGAGAGAAATACTAGATAGCACTATGGGAGTGCCTAGCCATGCTGTGGTCACTGCACAGTCAGGGTGAGAGTGATCTCTCAGCAGGATATACTGAGGTCACCTTGTCTGTGTAGGTGGTGGCCGGGCACTGCAATGTGCCTGTCACTGACCTATGCCCTGTGCAGATGCACCCTGGCCAGGCCACCCTGTCCAGCCTATACCCATGGTACCTTGCTCCTCATTATGCACATTGGCAGCCCAATACTGGCAACATTGCTGGCAGTGTGGGCTGTGGAAGGTGTTTGCAGCCACCACACACTGGATAGACAGACAGCCACCCCCACACCTATGCCAGCATTGTGCTACTATAGAGGTGGTCAGCAGCCATACCCACCACACCAGTCCTGGGCATAGTACAGGCATGGATATGGTACACAAGACTGTTGGGGGGTCACTCCCCAGGGTGGTGAACACTGTCAGAGACCAGACCTGCAGCACACACCGCAGACATCAGAATGATTGTTATGGTGGAGCTCAATGAGCAAAATGTGCTTAACATAGGAATTGATATCTGACAGTTATCATAGGAAACGTTTGATAGCTGTGTACCATATACCCAGGTGTAGGGTGGCATTGCTAAGGTATGCAACTGCTAGTGTTGGGAGATACAGGCAGGGCCCAATGTCTTGCCTCTCCAGGTGGCATTGGCCAATGGGGCCTGTGGGTGGGTGTGTGTCCCTGTTGGCTGCTGCTTTATGGCAGAGTTCCCCAACTCCAGTCCTGGTGTTCCAAACACTGTTCGGGTTTTCATGCTGTCCCTCATAAATATGCATGAGCTACATCTGCATACCATGGGGGTGGTGCATAGCTATGCAGCACAGGCATCTTTATTAGAGGCAGCATGAAACCGGAATGGTGTGGGGCCCTCCAGGACTGCATTTGCGGGACTCTGCTTTAGGTAATGTGCCTGTTTCTGGTGTCTGTGTTTGGTGTGGTAAAATATAGGCCATGCGTATGTTCTCAGCAATAAAGGAGTGTCTTTACTATCACTGTTTAGTGGTGGGTAAAACTATGGGGACTGGGTTGGCAGGAGCCCCAGCTGGGATTTGAACCTGTGACCCTCTGGTCTTACAGGCACTGGCTGTGTCTGTTGCACCACATTGTGGCCACAGAGATAGTGCAGTCCCTGGAGTTAGTTAAACCGGCCTGACGAGTCAGAAACCCTGCTCTGCAACAGGTTTACTGTGGCCTCATTTACCTTGTATGCAGACAAAGGTGCACATAAACCTCAGAAAGGACCTCAGAAAAGGGGCACATACCCATAACCAAGCTGGGCAACAATGATATCATTGGGAAACATTACACCACATGCCCAGGACAGCTCCATTACAATGTAATGCTCTTTGAAAGGGTCTGCGGAGCGTAGACCCTTCCACACATCATTTCTTTTTATTTTGGTGCTTTCCAGGGAGTGTTGTTCCTTGTTGCCCATTGCTATCACTGTTGCCCAGCTGAATTAAGCTTTTTAAAATGTTTCTTGTGGTCATTTTTAACGTTTTATGTGAAATTTTGTTCTGTGCATATGTATCACACTGCTCACGTTTTGTGGGTTTCCCCGGTTTTTCTGTACATTGCTGACGGAAATGGTTTCTCTTCCCTTTAAATGCCTTTAATGACAGGTTTTCATTCGCGTTGGAATTGAGCTCTGAAATTCAGCGCGTTAGTATGAGGGGAGCCTCTCCCCGCCCATTGACCCCTTCTCTCCGCCCACTCTCCACCTTCTGCGCTGTTTTAACGCGCCACGGAGCTTTACGATCGTTAACTACTGTTAACGCACGTAGTATGACGTTAACGGTCGTTAGCGCGTCGGTACGCGCGTTATACGGCACTTACGATCGTTAACGTCATATAACGCGCGTTAGTCACGTTTACCGCACTTTAGTAAACATCCCCCTAAGTCTTGCCAGAAAGTGAAATCATTCAGTTTTTTGGCCTGTTCCAGTTCAATATCCATTCAAGCCAACAAAGGCTCCATAACCAGTTCAATCATACAAATCAACCTATTCAATTTCTGTTCACATAGGACGATGTAATTGGTGGGGTACGTTAAAATGATCAGATGCAAAATAGGGAGAAGTAGAACAATATGTCTAAACTTTTTATAACTAATCTCAACCATATGTAGTACAAAGCAGGCATGAAACCAAAACCAAATTCTAAACACATGATACATTTCAAGTGCTTATTTTATTTGTACTTTCAAACCCAAAAGGTGACTCCTTTAAGATATTGTTTCCTTGTGCTAATTCTGTGTCATTCCTGTTCTGAAATACCATAGCAATTCTTTTTTCACTCCAAACCCTTATACTGAACCAGCAAACAGATATATTTTGCATGTTTGTTCCAGTTTTGGTTCAACAGAGATTTCAAATAACTTCAGGGTCAGTTCTGGTTCAGGAAAATAGAAAGGTATCACCTACTTTTTTTCTTCAGGGTTGGTTTTGGTTTGACTCTTCCAATCTTGCATATATAACTTTATATTTAGGATCCTGAGTCTGCTATGACTCATGTGTTGTGGAAACTTCCACCTAATTTACTTTCTACCATTCTGAGTCTTGGAATCATAAAAATAGTCCCTGTTGCTTGCAGCTGCTACAACCCATCATTCCCTAAACAACACACTCCATATCCCTGCTGCCCCTTTTCTCCCTTGAAGCTGCCAGTGCTCCCCTTTCTCGTACCTTTCACTGCCCCACTTCTATGCCATCATCATTTGATATCTTTGCTTTACTCTGTTTCCACTGACTGTCGTCATCCTGCCCCTCGCTAGCCAAGACTGGTGTAAGGGTAATGGGCACCCTGGACAATCAGCCTTACACTCCCCTCCTCCCTCCAAGATCATCGCAACACCACCTTTGCACAACAATCCTGTAAAAATGCATAACTGAACATGGAGAAATTTACATACCTATTAATTTTCTTTCCTTGAATCCTGCTAGACCAGTCCAGATAAGTGGGTTATGCTCCCTAACCAGCAGGAGGAAACTGACCAGAGTAACTTTCAGTGATGTTATCACTTACTACTTCTACTATTACTACTACTTATCATTTGTATAGCTCTACAAGGCATATGCAGCGCTGTACACAGACATGTAAGAGACAGTCCCTGCTCATAACAACTTACAGTCTAGTCAAGATACACAACACAACAGTCAAGACAGACAATACAACGAGTGGGGGCGAGAATATATCTAGAGAAATGGTATGGAAACACATAGGAGGTGAACAGGAGACTAGGGAGATCATGATCCAACAGCAGCCTCAAAGACGTGAGTTTTAAACCTGGATTTGAAAAGGGCCGAAGATGGAGCCTCAAGTAGTTTGTTGCACGCATAAGGAGCAGCAAAGTAGAAAGATCAAAGTCTGGAGTTGGCAGTGGAAGAGAAGGGCACAGAAAGAAAGGATCTGTCAGAAGAGCAGAGTTCCCGAGAAGGGATGTAGAGAGAGATCAGAGAGGAAAAGTAGTGAGGAGCAGCCAAATGAAGGCACTTACAGGTCAGTTGTATTAGTTTGAACTGGATGTGAAACGGATATGCAGCCAAAAAGTGACTTGAGAAGAGGGGTGACATGAGTATAGTGACACTGGCGGAAGATTAGCTGTGCAGTTGAGTTTTGAACAGATTGAAGTGGGGAGAGACGATTCAGAGGAAGACCAAGCAAGAGGAGGGTGCAGTAGCCTAGATGGGAGGTGACTAGAGAATGAATAAGGGTCTTAGTAGTGTGTTCTGAAAGGAAGGAAGAAGGAGAGGGAAGAGTTAAAGATGATCCTGAGGTTTCAAGCTGTGGAAACAGGGAGGAGTAGAGTGTTATCCACAGAAATAGAGAAAGGACAAAGGGGGGAGGTGGGCTTAGGTAGAAAAATAAGGAGCTCAGTTTTGGCCATGTTCAATTTCAGATGGTGGTGAGACACCCAGGCACTAATGTCAGATAAGCAAGCAGAGATCTAGGCCTGGATTCCCAGAGAGATTTCAGGTGCAGAGAGATAGATCTGACAGTCATTAGCATAGAGATGGCTGTGAAAACAATGGGATGAGATGAGTGAACTCAGGGACTGAATGTAGAGAGAGAAAAGGAAAGGTCCCAAGATGGAGCCCTGGGGTACAGTAACTGAAAGCAGGATAGCAGAAGAGGATGATCCAACAGAACATACACTAAAAGTGTGGTGGGAGAGATAGGAAGAAAACCAGGATAGGACAGAACCCCTAAATCCAAGGGAAGAAAAGGGATCAAGGAGAAGGTGGTGATCAACAGTATCAAAAGCAGCAGAAAGGTCAATAAGGATGAGGAACGAGTAAAGACCCTGGATTTGGTAAGGAACAAGTCATTGGAGACTTTGGCAAGAGCTGTCTCAGAAGAATGTAGAGGGTGAAAGCCAGATTGCAGTGGATCCAGAAGAGACTAAGACGAGATAAAGTGAAAAGTGGTGGGAGAGACAGGAGTAAAATCAGGACAGGACAGAACCCCTAAATCCAAGCGAGGACAGGGTATTGAGGAGAAGATGGTGATCTACAGTGTCAAAAGCAGCACCTTGACCATCACTGTGAGTTCTACCTTGCCCATTAGGAGAGGTGGATCATTCCAGCCTCCAGCCAACTGACTGACAGGAGGATTCTTGCAGCGACCAGAAGCCCTAGACAAACTGACCCAGAGAGTGAGTTCCCCAACCCTTCAAGCTGGCATTCATGAATACTATCACCCAATCCAGCGCTTCCAAAAGTATGCCTTCCAACAGGTGGTGAGTGCAACCACCAACCCAACTATTCCTGGATCTACCAGGGGAGAAGAAAGTGTTGATTGAACAACTGTGAGCTGGGAATCCGGTGTGTTAACAGATGCCTCTGCTGGGGGGGGGGGGCATGTGTGTCCAGATCCAAGTGATCAGATTCAGGGATGATACCACGGATTTTAGGATTTTCAGACAGTTCCAAACCCAGGGAACTGGCTGAGCACAAACTCCCAGAGTTGATGCTGCAACTTGAGCAACCTCTTCTGCGTGAGAAACACTCTTCCCAAGTGTTGAACTGAGCACTCAGATATTCCAAGTTCTTGGAAAGAATCGGTCTTCTCTTGGGGCAACTGTCCACCATCCCCAGCCTTTCCAGCCAGTGAATTACTAAGGCTATGTCCACCCTGATTGTTCAAAGTAATCAGACCAAATCAGCCAGCTGTCTAGGTATGGATGAACCCTGATGTCTTGCATTTGCAGTTAAGTCACCACTATCATCATCATCACCTTCGAGAAAATTTGAGGTGTTGTGGCCAGGCCAAAGGGCAGAGCCCAAAACTGGAAACAGTGGCCCAGAACCCAGAATTGGAGGAACCACGGATGGTGCTCCCAAATGGGGATGTGGAAGTATGCTTTGGCAAAGTCCAAGGAGGACAGAAAATCTCCTTGCCAGACTGACGCAATGATCGACCTGATGGTCTCCATGTGAAAGTCAGATACTCGAAGCCTGGCATTGACCACCTTCAGGTCCAGAATAGGCCAGAAGGAGCCACCCTTCTTGGGTATCACAAAGTAGATGGAGTAACAACCCTGTCCCTGCACTCTGGAGGCCACATGTACAATAGCCTGCAACTGCACGAGACACTGCAGAGTTTCTTTGATCGCAGCCTACTTCAGCAGGGAACCATAGGACTCCAGGAAGACATACCAAAGAGGCTCTGTGAACTCTAGTATGTAATCCTGATTGAGGACCTGTAAGATCCATTGGTCTGAAGTGATAAAACAGACACAATCGCTCCCCCTCCCGGCCGGCTATACCTAGGAAAGGACCCATTGGATCTTATCGTAGGGGCTTACTGAATCTCAAAGGAGCTGCTGCTGAATTCCAAGAGCAGGCATTGATAAATTTTGTGCAGATTTAGGAGAGAGGTTAAAATCTTAGGAGTCAGTGCTTGTGACCTCCTCACCCCCCCCCCACCCTTCCAGTTCTCTTGCATTGGTCTCATGTTCTTGTGAAACCAGCACCAGAGTTCTTACATCAAGCATCGGTGGTAGCCAGCTTTCAGAGGTGAGAGGGAGCTTCCCCCTGCATCTCCACATCGCCGGGACTTTAAAATCAATTGTGCTGAGGCACAAGAAGAGCGGCAGCTAGCTTGCAGAGGTGAGAGGGAGTTTCCCCCTGCATTTCTATGTCATCGGGACTTTTAAATCAAATGCACCGAGGCACGCCCATGCCTGAGGGCTCGCCAGAGGGTCCTTTGGTGTGGCCCTTAGGTGCTGAAGTGGTGTGTGACTTCTAAGCAGCTGCCGCCAAGGGTTTTCAAGATTAGTGTTTTGAGTCGTTCATCCTGGCCTGCCTACCATCAATATCTTTCCTTGATGCCAAGGAAAAGGGTGGTCTCCCCTCCATTTCTGTGACATCATCGATGGAACAGTGGACTATGGATGATTTTACACATGCGAAACTTGTGGGCGTTCCTATGGCCGGGGCAGGGGTAAGCCCAGATTTGGGCAGTAATGTTTCACTGAGCCCAGTTGGCCCATCCACTCTTCCAGCACCTGGTGGAGCTGAGTATAGTGAGTCGAGTGTTGCAACAGACACCATTACTCAGCAGCCCTCGGCTTCGGTGTTGGTCACGTCGTTTGCTTAGGGTGAGGGGAACAGGTGCCTCCAATACACGGGATACCCCCCCCCCCCACCCCACTTCAAAATCTTTATTTCCTTCCTTCAGTTTCTACTAAGGATGTTTCGCAGAAGACTGACACCTCAGGTTTCTTCTGACTCCTTGGACTTGGGGAACATGTCTGAGTTATTAGAACAATCTACCGAGGCAGCTGAAGCTCGAGTTACATTGTTGGTATTTTTTGTATTTCTTCAGGATAAAGAAGCATTGTTATGTTTATACTTTTAAAAAGTCGATATTTCCTTTTTGGGGGGTAGGATACAGATCTTCCCAGATGTGTCCCACTGGACGCAGACTAGAACATAAGAACATAAGATATGCCATACTGGGTCAGACCAATGTGCATCAAGCCCAGTATCCTGTTTCCAACAGTGGCCAATCTAGGTCATATGTACCTAGCAGTTTCCCAGAGAGACACAGGTTCCGCAATGCTTGTACTGGGTCAAGCATTGATATCCTGGGTCCCTTCTTAATAATGGTTTATGGACCTTTCCTCCAGGAACTTGTCCAAACCTTTTTTAAACCCAGCTACACTAACAGCCTTTACTACATCCTCCGGTAACAAATTCCAGAGTTTGATTACACGTTGAGTGAAGAAATATTTTCTTTTATTAGTTTTAAATAGTTTACCCTGTAGCTTCATTGCATGTCCCCTAGTCTTTCTATATTCTGATAATGTAAACAATTGATCTACGTTTACCCGTTCCACTCTGTTCATTAATTTATAGACTTCTATCATATCTCCCCTCAGCCATCTCTTTTCCAGGTTAAAGAGCCCTAACCTTTTTAGCCTTTCTTCATAGGAGTATCCTTCCATCCCCTTTACCATTTTGGTGGCTCTTCTCTGAACCTTTTCTAATAACGCTATATCCTTTTTAAGATACAGCGACCAGAATTGCACGCAATATTCAAGGTGCGGTCTCACCATGGAACGATATAGAGGCATTATAATATCTTTTCTTTTATTTTCCATTCCTTTCCTTATGATACCTAGCATTCTATTTGCTCTCTTGGCTGCCGCTGCACACTGGGCCGAAGGTTTTAACATGCTATCCACAATGACACCTAAATCTTTTTCCTGGATGGTGGTTCCTAATGTGGAACCTTGTATCGTGTAACCATAGTTTGGTTGTTCTTCCCTAGGTGCATAACTTTGCACTTGTCCACATTAAATTTCATCTGCCATTTTGATGCCCAGTCTTCCAATTTATCAAGATCCTCTTGCAATTTTCCACAATCCTCTTGGGTTTTAACAACTTTAAATAGTTTTTTGTCATCTGCAAATTTGATAACCTCACTCGTTATTCCACTTTCCAGGTCATTTATGAATATGTCAAAAAGCAGTGGACCCAGCACAGATCCCTGGGGTACACCACTATTCACTTTTCTCCACTGGGAAAATTGGCCATTTAGCCCTACCCTCTGCTTTGTATCTTTTAACCAGTTCTTGATCCACAGTAGTACACTGCCTCCTATCCCATGACTCTTTAGTTTTGCCAAAAGTCTTTGATGAGGGACCTTGTCAAAGACTTTCTGAAAGTCCAGATACACTATATCAACCGACTCACCTTTGTCCACCTGTTTATTCACACTTTCAAAAAAACATAATAGATTAGTAAGACAAGATCTTCCTTGTCTAAAGCCATGTTGGCTGTCTCCCATTAGGCCATGACTATCTACATGCTGAGTAATTTTATTCTTTATGATGGTTTCTACCATTTTTCCCGTTACTGACGTGAGGCTCACCGGTCTGTAGTTTCCCAGATCACCCCTGGAACCCTTTTTAAAAATTGGCGTTACTTGGAGGAAGACGTTTTTGGAATATCACGCTGAATTGGTGTCCTTGGGCGTGACCTTCCAATTAAGGTTTCCCTGTAAATATGTCCTTAAGTATCAGAATAACTTGTTTCATTTCTTCGAGCCCTCTCAATTACATTTCTTTTTGAATGCTAAGTGACTGTGAGGCTACCCTGTGGTTGTAAGGTGGGCTTTTTAGGTGTATTTTACTTTACAGCTTTTCTACTCTTTTTCTTTGTTAGGTTTTCGTTTCTTTGATTAGTATCGTCGCCCACGGTTTTGTGTTTGTTTCAATCGAAAGGAACTTCTGGAATTGTAGACTAATAGCATTTTGTCATGTTTTGTTAAAGCTCTGTTTGTTTCTTAAAATCGAATCCATGATGAAGTGTGGTATTCTTGATCCAAGGTTTCCTTGGTGTATTGTAAAAATGTAATAAATGTATATCATGCATCATCTTTAGATAAAGCGTAGTTACACACCTGTAACAGGTGTTCTCCAGGGACAGCAGTAATCAGTCCTCAACATATGGGTGACGTCGGCACCGACGGAGCCTGCGCGGAGCATTTCCCAGCTTTCAAAGAAAGCCTTTGAGAATGCCACCACACATGGATGGCCCCCTTCCTGCCCAAAGGTGCCATTTTACTCAAGTCAGGTGCCATAGCTACAGCCCTACAAAGAAAATAGCAAAAATGAACAGCAACTCCAAGGGGAGGAGGGAGGGTTGTGAGGACTGATTCCTGCTGTCCCTGGAGAACATCTGTTACAAGTGAGTAACTACGCTTTCTTCAGGAACAAGAAGTCAGTCAGTCCTCATATATGGGACTCTCTAGCTACAGGCTACTGAGGACCTGTAGGAAAAATCACAGCAGAGCCATGAGCAGTCACCAGTGAAAAAAAAGGCAGCTCGAAGACCCTGAGTCCATAGATGGCCATGCTCCAGGTAGCCAGAACAAGAAGGGTCGGAGGGCAGGAGTTGCTTAAACCCAAAATAGGTTACGGAGTATGGCCTGGCCGAAGGCACTGTCCCTATGGATCTCCCTCTCCAGACAATAATGCACTGCAAAGTTGTGAGTGGAAGACCAGGTGGCAGCCAGGCAGGGGCACCAAGCGCAGGCTAGCGACTGACGTCGCCATCACTCGGACATTGTGCGTCGTGACTCAGCGATCCAGGGGAAGTCTGTCCTGGCCCTAGGCAAAGGCGATAAAGTCCACCAGCCAGATGGACAAGGTTTGCTTGGTGACTGCCAGCCCCAGGCGGCTGGTATCGTAGGAGACGAAGAGCTGCCCTGATCTGCGGTGGTCCCAAGTCCGCTGCAGGTAGAAGGAGAGAGCCCCTCTTGCAGTCCAGCGTGTGGAGAACTGCTGACGTCCGATCGGCGTGGGGCTTTAGGAAGAAGGTGGGCAGCACAATCTCTTGGTTGAGATGGAAAACCAAGACAACCTTTGGGATGAGCTTGGGGTGAGTACTGTTATGAAGCTGAAGCTACTGAGAGTGCAGACTTAGAAAAAAACCCTGTCTTTCACAGAGCTGTTGATGTGCAGAGGATGCAATTACCTTGCAGCCCAGCTAGAGGGAGCAGGAGCAAAACTACTGAGGCTGAGCTAACACACCCAACCACTGATTATGTAAGAGCTAATCAGCAGCACCTGGCGACAAGCCCGGGAAACCCAAAGGTAGAATGCCTTTATAAGAGAAAGGCAGTCCAGAGGAAAACAGGCCAGCTGGAGGAACCAGTCCAGAGGAAAGCAGGCCAGCAGGACAATACAGTCCAGAGGAAAGCAGGCCAGCTGAAGGAACCAGTTTAGAGGGAACCGGTCCAGAGGGAAGCAGTCTGGAGGAAAGCAGTCCAGAGAGGGACATTCCAGAGAGAGACTGCCAGGAAAAGCACTTCAGACAGAAGGAGTGACACCTCCAGCCCAAGCAGCATAGCTGGATCAAGCAGAACGCCCAGAACAGTAAGTGCTGGAAAAGGAGCAGAGAAAGTCAGAAAGAAAGACAGCTCGAGGAGAGTCAGTCTGGAGAGAGACTCGGTAGCAAAGGACCACAGAGGCAAAGAGCTTGAGAGGAGAAAGCCATGCTTTGAGAGGGGCCTACGCTCACCGGAGGAGTCTGAATCAGGATTAAGAGGTACAAGAAGGAAAGGTTCTGATAGCAGAGCTACCTTTACCCAGAGGCAAGGAAATCCGGATTCCTCACCAGGTTTTCCTAAACTACAGAAGGGGCAAGCACTGCTCAGAAGGTTCCAAGGGAAAGCCTATCTCCAGAGAGAGGTGCCTCCGAGAGAAAGCTCCAGTTATACTGGCTACAGGAGGAAGCCCAGGTATGGTGCCACTTCATTTATAAAGGAAAGTTTATCTCCTAGATGCGCTGGTGAAACAGATGTTCAGTGCAGGAAAAAAGGAAACAAGTGCAGGAAAAAAGGAAACAAGTCAGAGCCTAAGGCTCCCAAACGAACATGGCCTGTTCTTCTGCCCTTAAATATTGGTTTGTAAAGCTCTGACTTGTTTCCTTTTTTCCTGCACTGAACATCTGTTTCACCAGCGCATCTAGGAGATAAACTTTCCTTTATAAATGAAGTGGCACCATACCTGGGCTTCCTCCTGTAGCCGGTATAACGGTATTGGAAACAAGCAAACAGAGACAGAGTCTGGGAAAGTATAGCAGCAAGGGAGACATCCAATTCAGAGGGCGAGGCCAGTGACCCAGAGTCCATGGAAATAGACCTAGAGAATCCTATTCCCATGCCTCCAGATGAATTTATGGATTGTACCTTGCAGCCTTGAGTCTTTAGCAGAACTGTGAATTGAACAGACCTTTTTGCTTTGGGAATGCTCATCTTTCGTGCCAAGTGCCAAAGAACTGTTTTGCTTATTTAAGTTGCTCTGAAGTAAGAGAATCTTTTAGTTAATCTCTCCAATCCACTGTGAAACTTGTAACAGTTTTTCTTCTTGCTTATGTTTGGTGAAACCCTGAAAGAAAGGACTTTCTTTATTTCTGTGCCTTACTGAGCCTTTGCGTTAAAGGGGAAATAAAAGCCTTAATACCCTCTATTTGGCTTATACAATTTGTTCATACAAGGAGCCGGACTACAAAGACCAACCTGCACTTGGCCTTAAAGAGCCCTTTCCTCCTTGAAACAATAAAAATGCTCAGCCTACCCTTACAGCCACTGGCCACCAGGGAGTGCTGATGACAGTACACAGGACCACCCTGTTCCTGTAGAACATCATGTATAGGGCCTTGGCCATCAGAGCCTGGAGTTTGCAGACTCTCCAGGCAGAGGTGAGAGCCACCAAGAAGGCCACCTTTCCTGACAGGTGCTGTAGTGAGCAAGTAGCCACGGGCTCAAAGGGTGGCTTGGTGAGTTGCATGAGGACTGCACTGAGGTCCTATTCTGCAAACGAAGAGCGGGCGGGGAGCCTGGAAAGGAGCAAGCCCCGCATGAAGCGGGAGACCAGAGGTTTCCCCGAGAGGGTTTCCCCTCGATGGGGTGGTGGTTTGCTGAGATGGCACTCAGGTAAACCCTGACCGAGTTCGACTTCAGCCCAGCCTGCGAGAGGTGAAGGAGGTACTGCAGGACCAATCAGGTGGGGCAGGAAAAACGGGTCCGCTCAGACCTGTGAGCACCACACTGAGAGCCAGCGCTACTTGAAGGCGTATGCCCGCCTGGTCGAATCCTTCCTTGAGGCCATAAGAATGTTCTCAATCTCCATAGGGAGATGGTAGGAGGCTAGGGCGACCCACTCAGCCGCCAAGCAATGAGGAAGAGAGACCTCAAATTGGTGTGAAGCAGCAGACCCCCTCTTGCTTAGGCAGCCCTGGCGAGTTCCCTAAAGGAACCAGGGGCTCTGTCGAGAGGCAGAGTAACAAAGGGAACCACTGTTGCCTGGGCCACTTTGGGGCCTTGGGGATCATCAAAGCCCTATCCCGCTGGACCTTGAGAAGGGTCCGAGCAATGAATGGCGTGGGGGGGGGGGAGGGCATACAGTAGGCCAGTGGTCCATGACAGGAGGAAGGTATCTGGTGCCACCCTGCCCAGGTGAGGGAGGGGGCCGCAGAACCGGGGGAGCTGCAAATTCGCAGGGCTGGCATTGAGATCCAGGTCTGAAGTCCCCCAATGCTGGAAGAGCCGCTGCGCCAACCGGGGACACACATACCACTCGTGTGGCTGGAGGACCCTGCTTAGCCAGTCTGCCAAGGCATTGTCTTGGCCCGGGGAGATAGATAGCTCGAAGGGTGATGCCCAGGCTCACTACAAAAGAACACAGAGCCATCGCCTCCAGGCAGAGACTGTAAGAGCTGGTGCGCCCTTGTTTGTTCACGTTGTAGAATATCGTGACCTGGTTGTCTGCCTGACAAGGACTGCTCAGTGCTGCAAGCAGTGCCAGAAGGCCCTGAGTGCGAGAAGGACGACTTGGAGCTCCAGCAGATTGATATGCTGCCAAGCCTACTCGGGGGACCAAATCCCCTGCGTGTGCATTTCCTCGCAGTGGGCCCCCCAGCCCAACAGGGAAGCGTCTGTTGTCAAGACCACCTGATGCATTGGGGTCTGGAAAGGTATGCCTCAGAGCAGGTTCCGTGCATCCTACTATCAGGTCATGGACTCTGCCAGGCAGGGTGTGACCAAGATGGGGTCTCGAAGACAGCCTGTCACCTGGGTCCACTGTGCACAGAGGCACCACTGACCACCCACATGTTCAGGCAGGCGTGGGGTGTGACATGGACTGTGGAGGCCATGTGGCTGAGAAGGCAAAGCATCGACTGAGCTGAGACCACACTGCACGTCGCATGCCAGGGACAGGAGGCAGTCTGCCCTGTCCTGGGGAAGGAAGGCTGTGGCCCGCAGTGTCCAAGCTCTGGGAAATGTGCATCATTAACGTCTGCGCTTTGTTTAGTACAAGAGCAAATTAATGTATAGTTTTATTTCTACAGTGTTGTACATTCCAAGTTTGGCTTTTGGGATTCCCAGTTTAATTATTGTCTTCCTGTTTCTAAATTGTGATTACTTGTTTGGTGATGGTCTATGTTCTGCATGTGTAATTGAGCTGAGGTGTTGTTCTGTTTATATAATTCCTATTTGACATTGCCACTTGTTCTCTTTCCCCAGTAGGTCATGTATTGTTGTTCTCTGAAATGTATTGGTTTAATATTTGCAGTGTTGCCTTTTGATTGGTAGAGTATGGTGCTTTGTGAGTCCTGGTAGTGCTGTTAGGATACGGCGGGTTTGCTATGGGTTCTAAATGGGCAGTGTTTGTAGTAGTTCCTAATGTGTCTGGCAGTTGGCACTGGATTATAGTAATGTAGAAATCTTTTAGTCTTTCTTTATCCATGCACTCATTAAGAGGCACGTTTACTAAAAGTTAGTATATGGTAACATTATGCAAATATTTATGCAAATGAGGCCCCTTATGCAAATGAGGCCCCACACAGAGTCTCCGCACATGGCCCCGCACCCCCCTTGGGCCGCCCCTGCTAGCAAAGCATGAAGAATGGTCAAGACTTTGGAAGCTAAGATTTCACACTAAAAAATGCAGGGTCGTGCATCTGGTCAGCAAAAATCCAGAGGAATGGTACAGCATAGGGAGTGTCCACAAAAGAAGAGTGAGACCTAGGCGTGATTGTTTCTGATGATCCTAAGGTGACTAAACAGGTAGAAAAGGTGATGGCAAAAGTCAGAAGGATGCTTAGATACACAGGGAGAGGAATGGCCAAGAGGAAGCAGGTGGTGATAGTGCCTCTATAAATCTTTGGTCAGATCTCATTTGGAGTACTGTGTACAATTCGGGAGACCACACCTTCAAAGGATATAAATAGGATGGAGTCAGTGCAGAGGATAGCTACCAGTATGGTCAGTGGGCTTCGTCGTAAGGCATAAAGGGACAGACTTAAAGATCTCAATATGTATACTTTAGAGGAAACGCAGGAGAGGGATGATATGATATAGGCATTTAAATACCGTAATGGCATAAATGCAAAGGTGGAGAACATAGGAACATAAGATATGCCATACTGGGTCAGATAAGGGTCCATCAAGCCCAATATCCTGTTTCCAATAGTGGCCAATCTAGGTCACAAGTACCTAGCAGTTTCCCCAAAGGACACAGGTTCCACAATGCTTGTATTGGGGCAAGCAGTGGATTTTCTGGGTCCCCTTTAATAATGGAACTTGGCCAAACATTTTTAAACCCGGCTACATTAATGGCTTTTACTACATCCTCCTGTAACAAATTCCAGAGTTTGATTACATGTTGAGTGAACAAATATTTTCTCTTATTAGTTTTAAATAGGTTAACCTCTAGGAACTTGTCCAAACCATTTTTAAATCCGGCTACACTAACAGCTTGTACTACATCCTCTGGTAATGAATTCCAGAGTTGGATTACATGTTGAATGAAAAAATATTTTCTCTTATTAGTCTTAAATAGGTTACATTGTAGCTTCATTGCATGTCCCCTAGTCTTTCTATATTTTGAAGGCATAAACAATCAATTTACATTTACCTGTTCCACTACATTCATTAATTTATAGACTTCTATCAATCTCCCCTCAGCTGTCTCTTTTACAGGTGAAAGAGCTCTAACCTTTTTAGCCTCTCCTCCTAGGGGTATCCTTCCATCCCCTTAACCATTTTGGTGGCTCTTCTCTGTACCTTGTATAATAATGCTATATCCTTTTTAAGATACGGCGACCAGAATTGCACACAATATTCAAGGTGCAGTTGCATCATGGAACGAAACAGAGGCATTATAATATCCTTTGTTTTGTTTTTCATTCCTTTCCTTATGATTCCTAGCATTTTGTTTGCTTTTTTGGGCGCTGCTGCACAATGGGTGGAGAGTTTCAACATGTCATCTATGATGACACCTAAATCTTCTTCCTGGGTGGTGGTTCCTAATATGGAACCTTGCATCATGTAACCATAGTTTGGGTTGTTCTTCCCTAGGTGCGTAACTTTGCACCTGTCCACATTAACTTCACCTGCCATTTGAACATGCAGTCTTCCAATTTATCAAGATCCTCTTACAATTTTTCACAATCCTCCTTAGTTTTCACAACTTTGAATAATTTTGTGTCATCTTCAAATTTGATAACCTCACTCATTCTCATTTCCAGGGACATTTACGAATATGTTAAAAAGCAGCAGACTCAGCACAGATCCCAGGGGTACTCCACTATTCACCTTTCTCCATTGGGAAAATTGGCCATTTAGCCCTACCCTCTGCTTTCTATCTTTTAACCAGTTCCTGATCCACAATAGTACACTGCCTACTATCCCATGACTTTTTAATTTTGCCAAGAGTCTCTTTCACTATAAAGAAAACTATGCAACGAGGTGACATAGGATGAAGGTAAAAGGGGATAAACTCAGGAGTAATATGTGGAAATATTTCTTTACAGAAAGAGTGGTAGATGCATGGAATAATCTCTCAGTAGAGGAAGTAGAGAAGAGGACAGTATCTGAATTCAAGAAAGCATGGGACAAACACAGAAGATCTCTAAAGGAAAAAAAGGGACTGTAGTAGTTATTATGGAATGGCAGACTGGATAGGCCGTATGGTCTTTATATGCCCTCATATTTCTAATATTTACACAGCAGAGCCCTGCAGATTGGCATCGGGCCCCAGGCGCCCCAGGGGGGTTCCACAAATGCTGGAAATAATGGGCCCCATGGCATCTCCCTTGCACTCGGGGCATAAAGGAGCCAACCATAGAGCTGACCTGGCAGGAGTAGCAAGAGGCCCAGTGCCAAGCACCCGGTATGGCTGCACATGACTAAAGGAAAAAAAAAGACACCAAAAAGAAACATCAACCATGGCAAGACCCTAAAAAGGGAATCCAAGTACTTGTTAAGTCAGCCAAGGAAACCCTAGAAGGGCTGCCCCAGCTGCTTCCATAGGCCTCAGAAGCTGAACGGCCAGAGGAGCAAAGCTGCTCTTATTTATTTATTTATTTTTAATTTAGGAGAAGTGATACTGATAGGTGATTTCAATATGCCGGATGTGGATTGGCACATCCCTGCTGCAGTGTCATCTAGAAGTAAGGAGATCCTGGATTCTCTACAGGGAGAACTTTCAGGCAGCTGGTAACAGAACCTACACGTGAGGGGCCATACTGGGCTTGGTGCTTACCAATGGTGAAAGTATTTATGATGTTATAGTGGGAAATCATTTTGCATCCAGTGATCACCAGATGGTGTGGTTCAATATTAGGACTAGGGCTGTTAGAATCCATTCAAAAGCGAGGGTCTTGGACTTTAGGAAAACTAACTTTTCCAAGATGTGACAATACCTCAAGGAGACGTTAGCACGATAGAAACAGCTGGGGGATGTAGAAAAACAGTGGGCAAAAATAAAAAGGGATATTTTAAGGGCAACAAAAACATTTTTGTTGGAAAGGTAAATAAATGTAATAGGAAAAAGGAGGGCACTATTGTTCTCAAATGAAGTAGCTGAAAAGGTGAAGAAAAAGAGGGAGACCTTCAGGAAATACAAGAGATCACAGAGAAAGGAAGACAGGCATCTATATTAGGAAAAACTTAGAGAAGCTAGCAAAGTAGTCAAGAAAGCAAAGATACCAAAAGAAGAAGAACTAGCCAATGCAATAAAATATGGGGATAAGACCTTTTTCAGATAAGTTAGTGAGAGGAAGAAGGGCAAAGGTGATACTGTCAGACTCACGGGTGAAAGGGGGAATATGCAGAAACTGATAAGGATAAAGTGGAATTGTTTAACAAATATTTCTTTTCTGTGTTCACAGATGACGGGCTAGGAGCAGGACCTTAGAAAATACTCACAAATAGGAACAAAAGCGACAGGGATCTCGAACGATTTTCAGAAGACTGTTCGTGAGGAACTAGCTAAACTAAAAATAGACAAAGCGATGGGTCTAGATGGGATACGTCCAAGAATGCCCAGGGAACTTGGAGCGTTCAAGTGGCTCCACTGTCTGACCTTTTCAATGCTTCTTTGGAGTCGGGAGTGGTACCAGAGGACTAGAGAAAGGCACATGTGGTTCCTTTTACACAAAAGCGGATGTAAGGATGATAATGAGAACTGCATCACTTACAGTTGCTACAGAACACAGCTGCTCAACTTATTACCTATGCCTCTCGTACTGATTCCCATGTGACTCCCCTTTTTCTCAATCTACACTGGCTCCCTCTCCCATATTGGTTCCAATACAAAGTTCTCATCATTGTACATCGCGCAAAGCATACCGATACTCCACAATACTTGGCAGATTTATTACATCTACACCTTCCCCCCATGCTCTTTGCTCTATTCTCAACAATCATCTATCTCTTCCCTCCCCGAGCCGCGCATACTTGGAGCTCACGTGCCATGCTGCATTTTTCTCTTTCTCAGACCAGCACTCTGGAACTCTTTACCCTCCGACCTCTGAGCAGAGCAATCTTTCCACAGGTTCAAGGCAATGCTAAAGACTCATTTCTTTGACATCGCCTTTGACCTTCCACCAACTCCTGCTCTTCTTCCTACCCACATTCACACTGACTAACTCACCCCTCAGTCCACCTCTCCCTAGGTCCATGTGTATACCTGCCCCTCCTCTCCCACTATTTTCTATCTTCTCTGGGTGCCCTGTCATTTTCTCTATCCTATTTTGTTTTGGTGTTCTTTTCCATCTTTTTATTTAGTAGCTTTTATTTGCTTCTGTACACCGCCTTGATATTTCGGCCCAGGCGGTCAATCAAATGTAATAATAAAGATAAAGACACAGTAAATTATTGGAAAGGCTACCCAAAGAGAGAATAGTGAGGTTTCTGGAGTCCAATAGATTGCAGGATCCAAGGCAGCATGGATTCACCAGAGGCAGGTCTTGTCAGGCAAATCTAATTGATTTATTTGACTGAGTGACCAGGGTGTTTGACTGAGGGAGAGTCCTAGATGTGGTGTACTTAGATTTCAGTTAAGCATTTGACACCATTCCACATAGATGACTTATAAACAAACTGAGCACCCTAGGGATGGACCATAGAAATTGGTTGAGTGGGAGGTGACAAAGGGAACAGGTAAATGGAGCTCACTCTGAGGAGCAGGAGGTTACCAGTGGTGTGCCACAGGGATCTGTCTTTGGTAAGGTTCTTTTTAACACCTTTGTTAGTGATATTGTGGAAGGGCTGTAGGGTAAGGTTTGCTTGTTTGCGGATGATACCAAAATCTGCAATAGAGTAGACACCTAGGAAGGAATAGGAAACATGAGGAGGGATCTAGCTAAGCTTGAAGAATGGTCTAGAATTTGGCAGCTGAAATTTAATGCTAAAAAAAATGCATGTCATGCATTTAGGCTGCAAAAATCCAAAGGAGCGGTACAGTGTGGGGGTAAGGTACTTCTGTCCACAAAAAAAAAAAAGAGCGGGATCTGGGCATAATTATGTCTGACGATCTTAAAGTAGCTAAACAAGTAGAAAAGGCAACTGTGAGAGCCAGAAGGATGCTTGGGTGTATATGGAGAGGAATGGCCAGCAGAAAAAAAGGAGGTAATAGTGTCTCTGTATAAAAGTCTAGAAGACAGCAACTTTGGGCCAAAAGCACTGGGGTTTCTAGTCCCATAGGTGCTCCTTGTGACCTTGTGCAAACCATTTAACCAACCATTGCCTCAGGTACAAAAACATAGATTGTGAGCCCTTTGGGGGCAAGGGAAAAAAATATATATACAGTACCTGAATGTACACCGCTTTGACTGGTAGAAAAGCTGTATATAAGCCTAGTTAAATAAATAAAACAAATAAGTCTCTGATGCAACCTCATTTGGAGTATTGTGTGCAAGTCTGGAGACCGCAGCTTCACAAGGATATAGACAGGATGGAGTCGGTGCAGAGGGTGGCTACTAAAATGGTTAGTGGTCTTCATTATGAAGCATATGAAGACAGACTTAAAAGATCTTAATATATATACTGTAGAGGAAAGGCGGGATAGGAGAAATATGATAGAGATGTTTAAATACCTCAATGGCATATATGCACAGGAGAGTTTTTTCCGACTGAAAGCAAGCTCTGCAACGAGGGGACATAGGATGAGAGTGAAAGGGGATAGTCTCAGGAATAATATGTTGAAATATTTCTTTATGGAAAGAGTGGTAGATGCATGGAATAGTCTCCCAGTGGAGGTGGTAGAGACGAGAACCATATCTGAATTCAAAAAAGCATGGGACAAAGAGGATCTCTAAAGGAAAAAAGGGGACTATTGTGGTTGATGGAAGGACAGACTAGATAGGCCATGTGGTCTTTTTCTGCTGTCATGTTTCTATTTTATTGCAAGCAGCAAAGGGTCAAATGAAAGCCAATTGAAAAACTAGAATAAAACATAAGGAAAAAAAATCACAGCAAGCAAACAGAGAATAGCTAGAAGGAAAAGTGACCTGACCCAACTTTCCAAACCCCCTCGTGGGTCCCACAGTGTTCTCCTATCTGCTCTCTGGCACACCAGCCCTGGCACCCGTGGGAAAGAGCGCTGAACATGGGGCAGCTGTCGGCTCGAGGAGACATGGGGCATACCTGAGCTCCAAGCAAATGCTGGACCTACTAGTCTCAATCTTAGAGATCTCAAGACCATCTGCTGCACAAGTCCAGACACCTTGCCACCTTCTAGAGGCAGACAATGCTGGCTTCTCTCTGCTGCACCAGGGGATATACCAAATGATGACACTGTTGAAAGTTGCTGAAGTCTGTCTCCACTTGAGGCAGATTTGAAGCTGGGGAGCATAAACCACTCATCTGGACTGGTCTAGCAGAATGATAAGGAACAAACTTTTAAATATTAAACTTTGCTTTATATCAGACATTGACAAATTTTGTGTGGATTTAGGAGCTAAGCTAAAATCTTAGGAGCCAGTGTTTGTGACCTTCTTGTTCCTCCCCTCTGGTTCTCTCACGCTGGTCTCATGTTCTCGTGAGACCAGCTCCAGAGTTCCTACACCATGAGTCATCTTTAGATAACAATAGTTATAGCTTCACATAACAAGTGTCTCTGTGGGTGTGTGGTGCAATGGTGATGTGCCCGTTTGTGTGGGATGTGGCAGTGGGTGCCTTTGTGTGCGTGGGGTGCATATGTGTGTATGTACTGCAGAGCTGGGGAGCCTCTGTGTGTGGCGCAGAGGTTGGTTGCCTGTGTGTATGTGTATGTGGTGTGTGGTGCAGAGGTGAGGTGTATATGTGTGTGCAAATATGTGTGCCTGTGTGTGTGTGTGTGTCCGTCATGCGAAGGTGGGGTGTGTGTATGAGAGTCATCTGTGGGTGAGCTGCTTACATGTATGTTCTTGGGGGGGGGGGGTGCACCCTTTGGCATATAGAGATTGTCATTTTTGTCACCATGCCTTCATCCCTTTAACCTCTACCTTGCACTCTTTCCTCCCCACTCTCTGTTCCCCTTCCAGACTCTCTCCCCTTCTCCCTCCTCCCAGCACTCCCACCCCTTGCCTGCCATCCCCCCATCCAACTTACTTTTTTTTTGTTTTTTTTAAGGTTCTGCCCCTTTAAATGTTTGCTACCTCTCTTTCCATCCTACTTTCTTTTTCCTGAATGCTCCGATCCCTGTGGCTCTCTCCTCCGTTGGGCTTCCCAGCCTGTTCTGCCTGTAGGGATCTGATCCCCTCCACCCCCCCCCCCCCCCCCGGGCAGAATAGGAAGGATCTTTGCCGTGATCAGGGCTTAGATGCAGCAAACAGCTCACAGGGATCTGATCCCCGTGGGTTGTCTGCTGCACCTAAGCCCCAATCCCGGCAAAGATGGCTCCTGTTCTGTCCATGATTGGAGGGGGTGGGGAGGGGGGGGTGGAGGGAGGAAATCCCAGAGGCCAGGTATAAATTTCTGGTCACCATGGCTTTGTTGAGCCCTGCTTTATATGCATGTCCATGCTTGCTCACCCTGCAGGTAACAAAACATGCTGATGGCTCCTTGAATTTGTCTGGCTGTCAGGATCTATTGTTTTGCTTTCACTCATGCTGCTTTTTGCTACCCCTCAAACTTAGACTGTAATCTCTCCAAAGGCACGGAAAATCCTATGCACCTGACTGTAACTTATTTTTATTTATTTATTATTTTATTACAGTTGCTTATATACCGCACTATTCGGTATCAGCGCGGTTTACAGTATAACAAAAACAACCTAAACACAAACTGTTTGGTTTTACATAGAACAGGAATATCAACTTGGATAATAGGGTTGAACTATATACATGAGGTTGAACTATATACTTGCCTTGAACTACTACTGGGAAGATGTGAGCTAAATACTAAAAATAAATGAATACATAAAATAAAATAAATACATGCAAACTACTGCTCTAGGTGACTGCCTAGGGTCTTACCTGATGGCTGGGTCGGTACTATTGCTACCAATATCATTGTCTTGTTCTGTCCCCACTGCCTGAATGTCATAGAAGATTCACAGTACAAGCTGTAGGCAAGAGAGTCTAGGGGAGGGAAGGCATATGGGAAGCAGGAGGTCAAAGAACAGGACACATAATGATGTGAGGAAGGAAACTGGAGAGGTAACAGTAAGACTGGAGGAGGAAGAGAGGAAACAGATGGCTGAGGAGCAGACGAGACATGGGCAAAAAGGGAGGAAAAACTGCAGGGAAAGAAGATGACAGAAACTTAAGGAGATACTGCAGGAGAGAGAAAAGGAAAAGGCCTGAGGGAAAAAAACAAAAATGAGCAGAAGAGACACAAGATTTTCCGAATCTTGTGACTGCATGTTTTCTGTGACTGCCCCAAGACTTTGGAACACACTAACGGCTGAACTGAGCACCGTTACTCAAATTGCATTATTCCACCAAAAGTTAAAAGCTCACTTATTCCAGCAAGGGTCTAAAGGCATTTATCAAGGGCCATTACAGCAGGCACACAATGCAAGATCAGAATCCACTTTAACTTAATACAGGAATAGCAGTATGCACCTCAGGACAGGTTTAGCACAGATAATGACATTTTCTAGGTAGGTTTGAGTTAGGCAATAGTTTATTTGTTCTTTTAATTTGATTTGGTTTAATATTTATTGTTTAAACTCTATGGAGCATGTCTAGCAAAGTGCACTGTTGTTCCACATGTATTAACAGTCAAAAATTAGGGCAGGGAGGCAAATGGGCATGCACCATGCAGTTACCACTTTGGGAAACACTTAATTGTGATTGCAAGTTTAGCTCAGTAAACACGGGTGCACTTAACACCACACACTGAGAAGGTTTTATGTGCACCCGTGCAAACTGCAACAGTGACATTACCTAGATCTAACCACAAAGTGTACTCAATGCCCCCTGTCTGTCCTTAACCTGTCAGTCCCTGCCCACCCCGCTATATGCTAAGCAGTTAGCGGAAGGTTTTTACCACATTGGCTGCTTAGCACACACAAGCCATTACTAAAATCCTGCACTAACTAGGGTAAACAGCACACTTTAGTAAACAGGCTTCCTATATGTTTCCTTTTATGTATGTATGTTTTATTCTTTTGTTTTCAGTTATGCATGTTTTAATTGTAAACTGCTTGGATTTTTAAATAGAGCGGTGTATAAATTTCATTCCATAAATAAGAAACAAACTATAGGCCCTTCAGGAGGTAGAAAACAGGGATAAGTGAGATGGACAGGTAAAAGCAGACGAAGAAAAGGCATAAAAATTAAAATTTAAAAAGGACAAAATCACAGCGAAAAGAACAAAATAACTGAACCATGTACACATACAAAAAATATTTTAAAACTATTTGTTTTGCTTTTAAATAACCTTTGAAAAACCAAAAGGTTTCTACAACAAAATGCTGGAGTGTAGTCAAGTAAAATTTAATAGGGTACATACCACATAGTTATATGTCTACTTTTAAACCCACACAAACAACTTGATTTTCAAACACAAAGAGATAATTATATAAGAAGCCACATTAAGCCAACTTACATAACGTGTGTGGACTAGGTGGGCACTATAGGTGAGAACTATTCTGTAAGTATACGCATCAGGTCAATATTGTGTACTTTAAGTGTGGGTGTGCACAGGGGCAAAAACATAGACAGAACATACATTTATACATGTAAGTAATAAAATACTATATCTTACACGCTTGCTCAACAAATCTAGGCGCAAACATTTACATCAAGTCTAGGGTTGGTTTAAGTGATCACGCCTAGAGCTGACACACATATCTCACCAATTATGCCTATATTTTATAAACTAAAGTATGCACATTGTTTACTTTATAAAATAGGCATAAAATAAATGTGTTGCAACCCACATTAACTCTGCAGGAGCTTATAAAATTAAGGTAAGTTGGCTTAATGTGGCTAGTATTGGGTTCTTAATGCAACTGAAAGTATGCATGTGCCCTTATGCAATGTAAAAGGAGAAATTGTACCTGATAATTTTCTTTCCTTGTATTCTGCTAGACCAGCCCAGATGAGTGGGTTATGCTTCCTTATCAGCAGATGGAGGCAGAGCTGAGCAACTTTCAATGATGTCATATATGCAGCACTGAGAGAAGCATGCCACTTCCCAAGCAGTAAACTGAAAAACTCAGAAAAACTCATAACGCATAACAAGTAGTAATCAATTCTGTGCCAGGCACTGATACAGAGAATGCAATGAAAAGGCAGCAGGGCATCCCAACCTTTAACAGAAGTCTTCCAGCCCAGGTCCTGGACTAGTCTAGCAACATTCAAGGAAAGAAAATTATCAGGTAAAATTTCTCCTTCCTTATCATCCTGCTAGACTAGTCCAGACAAGTGGGATGTACCCAAAAAGTCAGGACCCAGAGTGGGAGGAAGATGACGCTTTGGACAGGACCATCTGCTTTGGCTCCCCCATGCAATCTGCGGTGCGCTAGAAAAGTACTAACTGCCCTGAAGATGTCCTCTGGAGATAACAAGGTGGACTCTGCCAGGAGGTGGCTTGTACAATAGAAGCGTGAGCTTTGACTCCCTCTGGTACGAGCTATCAATGGCCTCCTAAATCCAGTGGGAATCGAGGTCTTGGCCATTGCCATTCCTTTCTCGGGCCACCAAAAAGGGCAAAAAAAGATGATATGACCAGCAGAAATAAATAGTGACCTCCAAGGACCTGATCAACACCTTCCGCATGTCCACTAGACACAGTGAGGTGTCCTTCAGAAGATCTTCCTCTGAGGAGGGCAGGAGCACAGTCTGGTTAAGATGTAAGGAGAACAGATGCTTTGGAAAAAAGATAGCACAGTCTGCAAAGAGACAGAAGTCAATGAGATGACCAAAAATAATTCCCTGCAGGACAAGGCCTGCAGCTCTGACATTTTCCTAGCTGCTGGCCACAAGATCATTGAAAGAGGCCTTGCGAATAGGCTGAAATAGAATCATAGAAACATGACGGTGAAAAAGACCATAAGCCTATGCATCTGTCCTTCCATACCAACTATTAAGCGTTACAGTTCCTTTTTCCCTTTAGAGATCTTCTGTATTCTTCCCCCTTTTAACACCTTAAACACCAGAGACAGGCTCCACTGTAGAACAACCATACGAGTGGATGGATTTGTTTTGCTCTCTTGAGGAAGTGAGAAACATTGCGTGTGCTGCCAAAATGACATTCCTTGGATGTGACCTCTGTAGCATGCTAGGGCCATCACCTGAACCTTAAGAGAGTTCAAGGCCAAGCCCTTATCCAGACCGGACTGTAAAAAGGACAAAACCATGATTATGGCCACCTGCCTGCCCTCTAAGAAACAAGAGGAACAACATTTCTTGAAAACCCTGCAGACTCTAAGTCAAGTCAAGTCCTTCAGACTTTAGGCAGGGTGTCTACTACTGCCCAGAGTAACACTTCATGACCAGCTGATGCCTCGTCCAGTTATGTGAGACACTGGATCCCTTGCTTACACTGCTACCATGGGAAAGGCCATGGCTAGGTCAAAGGGCAGGGCCCTGAACTGGAAATAATGGCCCCAAACACAGAAGCTGAGAAACCACTGATGCTGCTCTCACATGAGAAATTGAAAATATACCTTGGCGAGTCCTCAGAAGGTGAGGATTATCCCCAGCCTGACAGACGTAATGACAGATCTGATGGTCCCATACAGAAGTGAATGACTCAGAGTTTGACAATGACTGCCTATAGATTCCAGGATACGCCAAAAGGAGCCTCCCTTCCAGGGCAACACTATATAGATGGAATAACGTTCCAGGCCCCACAGCAGAGGGCATGGGAAAAATAGCCTGCAGCTGCATGTAGTGCTGAGCAATTTCCTCAAATGTCACCACATGCGGATCGCTGCAGGGAGACTCCACAAGGGTGCCCTGTATGGGCACTGCAGTAATTCAAATATTTTCACCTCATAAACTCCAGGCTGGCCAAAACCAGTCAGCTTAGGGTTAGAAGGCAGATATCATGCAGGAAGAACAAATACATCTGCAACCATGACTGAGGATCCCAGGCACCAACTGCTCTGATGTAGTACAGGTCCTCTCAGAGAACCACCAGAACTACACCTCGACAGCTGAACCTTTGAAGGAACTGTCAAAACTCATTGAAAGGAATGACTAGCTTTCAACAGAACCATGGAAAAGACTTGAGCATGCTGAAAGCTCCAAAAGGACAATCCTTTCCTGGACTGAGACTGCAGGACTGCCAGGCCCATCCAGACTCTCAGTTGTTCAAGGGCTCCTCCAGGCTTCACGCATGGCACTACAAGTACTTCTGGAACCTCCAGGGCCATCTTCCCATGGACTCCACCATTTCACAAGGTTCACCCTGAAGAACAATCAGCCCTTAAAGGGAGGTTTGCTTAGCCGTAGCTTGGAGGCAGCATCTGCTGACCAAGTGCAGAGCCAGAGCTACCAATAGACTACTACCACATCCGTTGTCATAGACTTGGCAGAGATTCTAATAAAGTCTTAGAGGACACCATCTACCTAGGTAGTCCACTGCCAACCTTGCAGCAACTAGATCCATCATCCGAGGGTTTATCTCAAGGCCCACACACAGCTATCACTGAGAGCCTAGAACAGAAGTTACAAAGACATTCTTAAGGAGAGACTCGACCCTCCAAACATTACACTCCTACTACTACTATTTAGCACTTGTATAGCGCCACACACGCAGCACTGTACAGCTAACCTACGAGAGGCAGCCAGTATACACGAGACAGTCCCTGCCCATCAGAATCATGCTCATTGGAGCTTACAATCTAGTCAGAATAATAGAGAGCATTGGTCAGTTTAGTGCAAGGCATGGTATGGTCTATACAATTGGTCGTGAGAAATGACGGGGGTTAAGATAAGCACAATGCATACTTCCACAGGAATGGTTGTGCGCTTTGTCACAGTTGAGATCAGGGCTTTCATTCCAGAGAACCCGTGAGGCTGATTCCACTCACCCTGTAGCCAAGGTTACAACGGAGACAATATCTTAGGATTCATTTTGGGGATTGTCTCCCTAAAACCCTATTCACTGCTGAATAGGATCAGGTAGAGGAATGAATGCAGCAGGACACCAGAAACCCTCCAGTAAGAAGGGGGACCTGCCTGCAAACTTCGCCGAGAGCAGGTTCCACTATATGCAGAGTCGCACTGCATCCTGAAAGAGCATGAAGAGGACCCATCAATGAAACAGGCAGATCACAGAGACCCTAACCTTTCACCAGGAAAATCACCCCAACCTCCTCAAACTTACCTTCTGGCAAAAATAATTTTCTCTTGAGTCTCTCAACCAAGTCCTGTAGAGGGGAGGATTGGACTCACAGAGGAACAGATAAGCACAAGGACAAAGTGGGGCATTGACCCCTCTAACTGCCCATGACAAATGGCACTTGTGGGCCCCAAGTCCCCTGTAGAGGAGGCCTGGGCCTCAGACCCCCACAATGGGGGCTGTCAGGCAGCTAGTATAGACTGAAGACAGCCATGAGCTTTTTCAGGAGTTTCAGTGCAAGCCAGTTGAAAAGAAGAGCTCTGGAGGGCCTCTAAAGACCAAGGGCTTGTGGCTAGGGCTGCCTCACCAGGCTCCACCTCTGTCAGGCCCAAGCAGCCATCTCAAATGACCATGGTACCAGTGGAAAAAACAAAATGAAGGACCAGCAGGGACCACAGAAATGGCATAAGGTTCTGGACCCCTGTGTGAGTCCAAAAATGCTGAAAAAAAGGTGCCCTGACAACTCCAGCCACCATTGGAGCAAACAGAAGCAGCTGCAGAAAAAAATGCTGGGGGTTCTAGGCTGCATTGGGCCACACGGCTGAACACTGCAGTGACAATAAAAGACTGCAAAATAACCTGCCAAATAAAGAAGCAGGGTCACAGTGAAAAAGGAACTCCAAAAAGGAAAATCCAGCACCTCTCGGGCTAACTGGGAAAACCTAAGCAGGGAAGCCCCGGAAGCCCACACAGGAGACCCAGCTGCTGAGCACAGATTTTTTTTTTAAAATTTGGAACTGCTTTATTTGCAAGCAGCAAGAAAGTCCAATATAGCCCACTGAAAACAATGGGATGAAAACAAATCATTAGAAAACAGGCAAGGATTTAAAAAAGCATATAAATCAAGGATGGCAAGAAGGAAATGGAGCCTGGGTCTGACTTACCATCCCCCCCCCCCTCAGGGGCCCATGGGGTCCTACTGCTCCTGTCTGGCCTACCAAGTGCTAGAAACCTGGGGGGAAACAGCAGTGGACACAGGGCGGCTGTTTGTTCCAGGAGACAGGGGAATACCAGAGTTCCGAGCAATGTTGGACCTACAGGGTTAAGTCACAAAGGCCATAGCATCATTGTTTAGGCCAGGGGAAACAGGTCTATCTCCCGTGCTGCAGCAACCAAACACCTTACCACCTCCTGGAGGCAGACAAATACTGGCTTCTCTCGGTGCTGCATCAGAGGATATACCAAGTAATGACACTGCAAGCTGCTCAAGTCTGCCTCCATCTGCTGGGACGATTCATATGCACTGCCTTTCTTCTAAGTAAATCTCTTTACTGCATACTCACCATGGATGAATGTGTGACTGGCTGGATGTGTTCTAATAGCTGGTTTTGAGAGGGAGGAGTGGCTCAGTGGTTGGGACAGGTTACCTCAGGCCAGAAGGCCAAGGGTTCAATTCCCACATGAGGACAAGCAACCTCAGGCCAGAGGGACTGGTGTCTCTAGTCCCATGGCCACTCCTTGTGGCCTTGGGCAAGCTACTTAACCCTCCATTGCCTCAGGTACACTTAGATTGTGAGCCCTTCGGGGACAAGGGAATAAAAAGTACCTGTTAGTATATATGTAAAACACACTGATTCTAAAGAGCACGGTATAAAAAAAAAAATAACTACTGCTGTAAAGCTTCTTACCCATATACATTTTTCAAACTTCAAAGCATGTGCCTAATTTTCAAATACACCTCCAAAACGACCATAAGAAAAGCAATAAATGGGTCAATATTCAAAAGGGACATTATGGGGGTAATTATATAAGGTGTTACGTAAAGATATGCACCATCAACATACGTAATTCAAGTATTTTAATGACTTACATGCATTGATGGGCCTTTATGCACACACTTTAGCCAGTCGCTATACGATAAGAGCGTGTGTTAGGCCAATGGTGCATACCTTCACTGTGGCATTCACATAAGCAAAGCTTGAGTACAGCGTGTATTTATGCATACACTTTATAAACTACAGGTATTCCTCTGTAAGATAATCACGGTCATTTAAACCAGCCACAGGATCGGTGTGATTGCACTTAGATTCAACGTGCATTGCCCATTACTTACTCTGCCATTTTATAACCTCAAGTCCGCACATATTTGACTTTATAAAACAGGTGCAACTGATGTGTAAAATCGCATGTTAATATAGGCATGCCTTATAAAATTACCCTCTACAGGAGTCATTCTGAGCCGGGTTTAGAGGCGCTGAATGTCCAATTCGGACATTCAGACTGCTAAACACCAGGTTGCCAATCTGGAAGACAGAGCTCCCCGAACGTACAGGTAAGATGTGTGGGGAACTCTGTTTATGGGCGGGGGGGGGGGGAGCCCGAGGAGAAGCGAGGGCAGGGAGTGGGTGGAAACCTGACCCCGGACGTACAGGGCTGATTCTGGAGTTGGTCCTGTATGTCCAGGGTCTGCAATTTGCACGGGGGACTTATTCCACTTCGGAGGTTGAATAAGTACCCCTAGACAGAGGAGGATGATGGATCTTTGGCTGAAAAGGAAGGTGAGGGGTGCAGGGGTTCCCCACAGCCTGACCCTGGCCACAGTGGCCCAATTGGGGGTCAGGTTGCAGGGAAAAGAACTTTGCTGTGGCTGCCGAAGATTGAGGCTCCATGCAGGAGCCTAGCTGGGCTAGCTGGGTAGTGAGCTGGATGTCCGGATGCCCAGAATCGGGGCATGGCCTGCACATCCGGCTGCTTGCATCTGATTCTGCTCTTGTAGACATGTCTAGCCCCGTGGGAGCAGAGTCGGGTGCAATGCAGGCCCGTCCAGATTCTGGATGCCTAGATGGCCTGGGGACACCCACCCCGGACTTGGCCTCCACATGTTTAGCAGTTGCTATTAAAAGTACAAGCCCCCCATCTGGGACTATTCAGAGGCTGTATTTGGATAGTGCAACAGAATATTCACTCTGAATGCTCTGGCACTAGTCAAACAAGCCGAGGTTTGCAGAGTGGCAAACACTAACGCTTACTCAAACAAATATAGTTCCATAAGACAATAAATAACACAGGTACACTACCAAAAAACTGCCTCCAGTTTTGCAACTGATTCCTATAGATTTTGGGGTGCTGAATCCAGGAAAAATAGCCAAAATGTTCCATCACGTCACGTTTTCTTGCAAAATTAGATTTCTTACCCATATTAGGAATGTTCACATAATTTCTTTTTAGCCGACTGCAGTTTATTTTCTTGGCCCAAAATAGAGGTTGTAATGGTTAACTAGAAACACTCCCTCATGATATTTTAGAGTGTTTTGTATTCATTTTATACATTAACAGGACAATTGGGAGGCGGGGGGGCTAAATCCAGTACTCGCTCTGGCGCATGTTCTTTCCTGTTCGCCTCGCTCGCTCGCTCAAACACGGTGGTTGCGACATGAACGTTCCCGTCAAATTTCAGTTTCTTGCAAGTTCATTATTACCTTTTGTTTGCTCAGTCGTAATCCAACTTTATTCCGAAGTGGTTCACTACAGTTGTAGTTTGCAGTGCTGTGTATTTGTGATGGCTCACAGAGCCAGAGGTTGCGTCAACTCTCCGGACAGTTTTTGTTTTATTTGTGGGGAATATACCGTGAAAAAGAGGCAGAGGAACATTTCTGCATTTATTAAAAAAGTATATTTCGCCTATTTCGGTTTGAAGTTAGGCGATCAAGACAAACCGTGGGCTCCTCACAAAGTGTGCAAGACATGTGAGGAAGATCTACACTTATGGATGAAAGGTAAAAAACAAGCATTTCGTTTCGGAATACCTATGATGTGGCATGAACAAAGAGACCACAGCAGTGACTGCTATTTTTGCTCTTGCATTGTGAAGGGATACAACTTAAAAAATAAGAACGTAATAAGTTACCCCAACCTTCCCTCAGCAATTAGGCCTATGCCTCATAGCAACGAAGTACCTGTGCCTGAACCACCAAAATCTTTGGATCATATTTGTGTGGACGGTTCTGATCATGATGAGACTCATCAGATGGCTTTTCCCGATGAGTCCAGTACTTCCGAGTTTGAAACTGAACCAGATCCGAAACCTGAACTTTTCTCTCAAGCTGAATTGAATGATTTAGTCCGGGATTTAGGACTCCCAAAAGATGCTGCCCAACTGCTAGGTTCTCGGCTTAAACAGAAAAATCTATTGTCACCAGGAACAACTTTTTATTGGTACCGCAACCGCGAGACACAATTTTTGAAGTATTTCAGCAAAGAGGAAGATTTGGTATTTTGCAACGATATATACGGAGTGATGGAAAAGTTTAAACTCAAGTATGATCCTGCTGAATGGCGGCTGTTCATTGATTCGTCAAAAGACAGCATAAAAGGTGTTCTTCATAATGGCAACACATTTGCTTCAGTTCCTATTACTCACTCTGTTATTCTCCAAGAAAAATACGAGAATTTGGCCCTGATTCTTCAGAAGATTCGTTATGATGAGCATAAGTGGATGATTTGTGGAGACTTTAAAATTCTATCCATGCTATTAGGGCAGCAATCCAGTTTCACCAAATATCCCTGCTTCCTTTGCTTGTGGGATAGCCGGGCCCGCGACCTACACTGGGGGAAAAAAGACTGGCCAATTCGGGAGTATTTGAGACCCGGTGAGAAAAATGTTCTTCATGAGAGCTTGGTACCTCGTGATAAAATTCTATTACCACCTCTCCACATTAAGTTGGGTCTCATTAAGCAATTCATCAAGTCCCTTCCAAAAGATGGTGAGTGCTTTCGGTACCTTTGCTCAAAGTTCCCCCGACTTTCTGAAGCAAAGCTAAAGGAAGGAGTGTTTGTTGGCCCTGATATAAGGAAACTCATTTCAGATGGAGCATTCGCTGAAACGATGTCTGAGAAGGAAAAAGAAGCCTGGGATTCCTTCAAGGATGTTGTTCTCAAATTCTTGGGGAACAGGCGGGATGAGAACTATAAGGATATTGTTGCCAGGATGCTCAATGCCTTCAAAGAACGAGGCTGTAACATGAGCCTGAAAGTCCATTTCTTGCACTCCCATGTGAACTACTTTCCCGAAAACTTGGGGGCGTACAGTGAAGAACAAGGTGAAAGGTTTCACCAGGACATCAAGGACGCAGAGAGAAGGTACCAAGGAAGATGGAACATCACTATGATGGCTGATTTCTGCTGGTTGCTGCTGCGGGAAACCCCAGATGAAAAATACGCCAAGCAGCGCACCAAGAGAAGCATTCGGGGGAAGAAGAAACGGGCCCACCAGGAGATTGATTGACCCAAGAATGACTTTAAAATCTAAACTGTGTTGACAAATATCGTGTTTTTACTTAACTTTGAAATAAAAATTTGCTAGTTATTACCACAGTGTCGGATCTCATTTATTAGAATTTTATTTTCACACCATCGGGTGTTTGTCTTCATGTATTGCAATGGTGCGGTTTGCGTTTTCTATTCTTACATACATACCTGTACAACATTTTTTGCACATTTCTTTGCTTTGCTTTGTGTCTAACCTCGCTCTTATATGCTCAATGTTTGTGCACATGTATGTGGCTGTTTTAAGTGCAGACAATTTTGCTACCATCACAGTGTGTTTTGTTGACATTACTCTATTCTTATGTGCTGCCTTGTTACAATTTTCTTTATTCTTATTTGAATAACTACTAAACAATTAGTATAAAGAATTCATCCAAGAAACTTTTATCTCGATCGCACTCAATCTGAAACGTTCACCTCAAACTGCTAACCCAATGTAGCAAAAAATCTGTACGTGATGGAGCAAATTGGTTACCAGATTTGGATTCAGTGCACCAAAAAATGTAAAAATCAATCGAAACATTAGAGGCAGTTTAAAAAAAAATTAGAGGCAGTTTAAAAAAAAAAATTTTAATCCATAAAAGTTTAATCAACATAACCATAATCTGCAGGGGGTTTGACTGTTTTTGTTTCTGGTTTGACTATCCAGATGGCATGTCCATGGCCAGCCCAAGGGTTTCTGCTGTCCCAGGCAGAAACCCCAGTCGCACAGTGCTGCACAGTTGCACCCCTGCCCCTGATTTCGTCTTGGGGGTAGGGGAAGGCGTGACGGCAGCGACAGTATTTTAAAAGCAGCGGCTTCAGCACACATGGCCTGCTGGTTCTGACGCACCCCCGACAGTAAGTTGTATCGGAAAGGGATCAGAAGTGGTAGGTCATGTGTGCTGAAGCACATGGCTTGCCACAGGCAACAAAGAGGCGGCACAAAGCCGCCACCCGGATCGTCCACCCTAGGCAACCGCCTAACTCGGCTAGTGGACGGCCCAGCCCTGGGCATGTTCTCATTCTGCCTTGGAACTATCTAACTATATGTACAACAGTGATATCCAACCACTGTTCATATAGCTAAGTGGTTTGATTTGGGCCAGCACCAAGGCTGTTCTAAATTAAACCACTTAGCTATACACACAGTGGCTGAATATCATTGCTATACATATAGGTGCCAGCAGAGGCTGACCTCCACGTATATTCAGTGCCACCACCTGGCTGGCATGCCAGTGGGTTTGAATATTGACCCAGAGGTTTTATGTCTTTTGGGGTGGGCTATGTTAAAACGGTGCTGTCCATTAAAACAATATGAGGAATCTACTGTTCTTCAATAGTTTGCAAAACTGATCATGGAATGAGAGTGACAAATTGGCATCAAAGCAAGTCAGCACACAATATTCCCTTTCCCAAGTCCTGAACATTCAGATGAGAGTCACATGTGGTATTGTTTCAAGAGAGATCATGTGAGATGTACAGTACCATCAGTTTGTTTTTGCAAAACAAAGAGAAGCTAAGCAAAACTTGCAAATCTGGAAACAATGGAGAAAGGGTCGTCTGTGCTAAGCCTGCACACCTGTGTTTAATGCAGCCCTGCCAGTGCTTATCTAGCTCAGTTTAATATTAACTAGTCAAAGAAAAATAAAAGGCCTAGGATATAGTATTTCCCACTGCTTCTTTGTGCTGTTCAGAGCAGACTGAGTACTGCAACAGTTGAAGACTGCACACTTAAATCCACTGATAGCAAACATCCTGCTGCAAAGTTATGTTTAATCCTGGCACTATTAAAATCAATTCTTTTAAAATAATTTGGCCTGATTTGACAATAATCAAAATAACTAAGATTCCTCTTAATTTTACCATGCAAGACAGACCATTTTAAATGTTATGTCTCTTATTCAGTCATTTCCACCCCTGTCTTCTTTGTGGCATATTCCAGACTCACTCATGGGCTTTATGACAACTTTGTTTTTTCAGAATAACCAAGTTTTTATAGGTTTGCCACACTGGCAGCTTCCTAGTGCTGACTGCCTCCTATCCTCTGCACTCTGCCTTGATGCTTCTCTGCTGGAGAACTACTTGATAGGATGACTTTCACTGCTCGTTCTCTGCAGGTTGCTGCATATCGCCGCCTAGCAGGGAGGCTGTCTATTCTAACATCCCATTCGTTAGATTTGTTTAAGACGGGAGCTGACTACGACGTGTGAGGAGGTGTGGAGCCCTTACCATCTGGGCTGTGAGATTGCTGGGACTGACTGCCTTGCTGCCGCTGCCGCTTCCCTGTTCGGATCGGGCAGGCACGCCCGGGGCAGCCTGCAGTACTTGGGACTTTCCATCTATAAAAGTGTTTACGCTCCCTCCGTGATCGCGGAGCGTGGTCGCGGGGCGTGTGTTGAAGGGGCGTGTTTAAAGGGGCAGGTCCTGCCCCTTGGACGCCCCTTCGAAGCCACTGCGACGTCACTTTCACTCAGGTATATTGTTCGGGGGTGGCTTGGTCTCTGTCCAGAGGTAGGTCTAAGTTGTTTCATTTTACTTTGTTTCTTTGTCCGTCTCCTACTTTCGTTTTCGGTTGCAGTGGGACTGTGTATGCTTTGTTCCTGCTGCGATGGGTAAACGGAAGTCTAAGGATAAACAACAACCGGCTGCTGTAGAAGGCAAACCGGTTGGCCCACTGGACAGACACTTTGCCCCCCTCACTTTGGCGCAATCCTCTCCCGAAGGGGTTTCGTTGAGCTCCGGAGGGAGGACTCCCCCCCTGTGTCCGAGTCTGGAGAGAGTTGCTAGTTCTGGGGATCCCTTAGGTCAGCGTCGGGGTAATGTGTTTCCTGTTTTATTACCTAAACCTGTTCAGCTAACAATTCTGGAAGGAGTTTCAGAATTTCCTGTTCGGTCCTCTGATGCAGAGATAACCTTGGGAGATCTATGGGGAGCTTTGAAAGCTATTGATTCCAAAGTTTCTCTTGTTGTGAATTCTCTTTCTACTTTCTCTCACGAAACTGCTGATTCGATTCAGCAGCTGGATGAGAAAATTATTGTGATGGATCAGAGAGTTAGCAAATTAGAATCACAGGTGCTTCCACTACAATCTATCAATGTGGTTGGGATTAAAGATTCCTTAGTGTTACATTCAAAGTTGGAAGCACTCGAGAATTCTTCCCGGATGTATAATTTGCGTTTCCTTAATTTTCCTTTTTCATCTCTTCTTTCTGGTAAAATTCTTCTAGACAAATACTTTAAAGAGGTGTTAACTATCTCTGATCCTGTGGATGTAACTCAGATTTACTATGTACCCTCTAGATCTAGGAAGGTTATCTCTGAAGAAGGGGCTTTTGATGAAATTGTTCCATCTATATCTAACCTAACCGCTTTCCTGGAGGATTCTCTGGATATCATTACTCAACGGGCCACATTACTGGTGACCTTCTCGTCTATGCTTGCAAAACAACGTATTCTTAAAGCATTTTTCAAAGCTAAGGCCACTAAGTTCTGTGGTCAATTGATTAATGTTTTCCCTGATGTTACACGTAGCACCCAACTTCGCCGGCGGCAGTTTTTGACCTTTAAGCCCCGGGTTTTGGCATTGGGTGCCACATTTTTCTTGCGCTTTCCGTGTAAGTGTGTGGTTGTCTATGAAGGTAATTCTTATATCTTCATGGACGTCTCACACTTGTAAAAATTTCTCTCAGACCGGCAAAACAGGGTGAGGGAAGTGCAATCTACAATGTGAGATAACCTCCAATTGGTAGGCCTTGCGGCCTTGTTTTCTCAATAGTTTTCTCATTTGTTTTCTTATTCTATTGATATAGTTTGCTTCCGTAATGTGGGCTTTACAGTGTCCCTTGTTGATTGATTTATGTTATCCATTTATTGGTTGTATAATATGTTCCTTTACTTTATCTGTCAAGTGTACACTGATTTCCTTTTTCATTTTGGTTGTTGTAATGACTACAAAAGCATAATAAAAAAAAAAAAAAAAAAGATTTGTTTAAGACAATGTTCTTACCAAAGCTACAATAAAATTGTATATGAGAAAGAGAAAAACATTTCATAACAAGAACCGTCATTTTATGAAGAATTTTCCCAGTCGTAAGATGTGATTGCTTTATCGTTACAAATAAACTTTGTATTGCATTTTTGGCATTTATATTTACAGCTTTGGTGTTATCTTCCCCTGGTAGAGTTCCCGATCTCTGTATTCCACTTTATCTGTATTATAAGAACATGGGAAAAGCCAAGCTCCATCAGGCTCAGCATCCTGTTTCCGAGTCATGAGTACTCTGCAGATCCTGAAAAGTAGATCCATTTCTCATAGCTCATTTTCCAGGATAAATGATGGCTTTCCGTATCTGCCTGGTTAGTAATTTTTATGGACTTTTCCTCCAGGAACTTGTCCAAACCTATTTTGAATTCTGATATATTAATTGTCTCGACTTCATCATTTGATAACAAATTCCAGAGATAATTACATGCTGCAAGGAAACATGCTTTCTCTGATTTGTTTTCAATCTGCTAGTTGTTAGTTTTATGGGGTGTCCTTGCTTTAGTGTTTAGAAGGCTAAACAATCGTCCCCTAATTAACCATTCCCCTTCCCTCAACTCATGAATTTATAGACTATCATAGAAACATGACAGCAGAAAAAGACCATATGGCCTATCTAGTCTGCCCTTCCATACCAACTACTGTAGTCCCATTTTTTCCTTTAGAAATCTTTTGGTGTTTGTCCCATGCTTGTTTGAATTCAGATACTGTCCTCGCCCTACTACCTTCACTGGGAGACTATTCAATGCATCTACCACTCTTTCTGTAAAGAAATATTTACGTCTCTTACTCCTGAGTCTATCCCCTTTCACCTTCATCCTATGCCCTCTCGTTGCAGAGCTTTCTTTCAAATGAAAGAGGCTCTCCGCCTATGCATTCATGCAACGGAGGAATTTAAACATCTCTAGCATATCTCCTCTATCCCGCCTTTCCTCCAAAGTATACATATTGAGATCTCTAAGTCTGTCCCTATATTTCATCTCTTTTGCCTCATCTACAAACTGAATAGCCATAGCCTGTTTAGTCTTTCTTCAGTATCAAGGTGTTCTAGCCCCTTTATCATTTGTATTGTCTTTCTCTGAACTTTTTCCAGCTCCGCTATATCCTTTTTGAGATGGGGCGACTAGAGCTTTCTTTAGGGTACAACTCTAAACAAAGGCATAGAGGAGGGTAACTTGAATGGGATGGCAGGAACAACCCTAAGAAGCGCATAAAGGGAGAGAACATGCATGGAGCAACAGGTATAACTCGACTACTACTTCTAATTATTTGCATAGCGCTACAAGGCATACACAGCACTGTAAGACACAGTCCCTGTTCATCCGAGCTGAAAATCTAATCAAGACAAAAGAAATAGCGAAACTGGGGACTAGAGCACGGTTAAGATACAAATAAGGAGTAGACAAGAGAGTGAGGAGCATCAAGATCCAAAAGGGGCTTCAAAGAGGTGGGCTTTTAGCGTGGATCTGACTCTAGCTATCTTACTAGGCAGATTAGATGGACCATGCTGGCTGATTTCTGTCCTTTATCGTGTTATTAATATTCAAGATGCATCGCACCAGGGACCTGTACAGAGGCATAAAATGGTTCTCAGTTTTGTTCTCCGTTCTTTTTAGAATAATTCCTACCATTCCATTTGCTTATTTATTTATTTATCTATTAGCAGCTGAAGGATATTGGGCTGAAAATTTCAAGGTTTTATCCACGACTTCACTTCAAAATCGTTTTCTTGGGTAACGGCTGACCTTTTTCCATTTGGAAAATGACCATTCAGTCCTACTCTCCGTCTCTTATCTTTCAGACAGCTTCCAGTCCAAAATAGCACATTACCTCATGACAGACTCCTCAGGAAGTTAAAAAGTCCTGGGATAGGAGGCACTTTTATCAAAATGCCTTCTGAACATCCAAATACACTAAGGGAGTTATTTTAGAAGCATCTCCCAGTGTCAAAAGCTGCTATTTACATGTGAAGATCCACACCATGCAGAAATCCCAAGGAAGCATAGTGGGCACGGCCTGGGCAAACTGAAAATCTACTGTTCCCTATTTTCCAAAGGAAATGCAGGAATATGGAAAAAAGCCGGCATCAGGTTTTACTCCTGCTCAGAGGCAGGCATAGGGGTTTTTTTTTAAAGCATTCATTTCAGCCAGGGCTTTACATGAGGGCATATGGAGTAATTCTCCTTAATCCCCCATTGTTTATTTCCTCCTCCAAATTGTAAAAGAAAAAAAATTACTGGCTCTCAACTTAATTAAAATGCCCCAAAGGGTAGGCTAGCTAGGCCATGTGATCTTTTTCTGCCATCATGTTTCTATGTTTGTCTAGGGGCAGTTTCTCCAAATGGGTGAGTTTTGCATATACCACGACAGTCATGAACCTCACTTCTAAGTCAGGGCATGGGGAGTATGATTTCAGTCTCTCAAACTTACTGCTAATGCTCGGCGCAGTACTCACATCGTGCCAAAAAGAGCTTCCTGCTGGAGTTCGTAAGATGTAACATTTATGGGTAGTTTGTCAAGTTGTGCTTGGAAATTCTTCTTTATCAAGCCTGTGGCACCCAAAATGATTGGAATTATTTCTGTATCTCTCTGCCACATTTTCTTGGTCTGTGACTGCATTCCTTGGTGCTTCAGGATCTTCTGCCTCTCCACACGACTCACAGAATAATCATTTGGCACTGACACGTCTAATACTGCCGTTCTGGTGTTTTTCTCCTTTATCACTCTGTCGGGTTTCCTGGCATCCAGTTTCTTATCCGTCCCAGGTCATAACTTCTTCATTCTCTGTAATTCACTTAGGGTCATGATCCCAGTGCTTTTCAGGCACAGTGATGTTGTAGTGTTTACAGAGTTTCCAATGTTTCTATAGTATGTGGAAGTGCTAGTGCTTACATGTGGATGTTGCAGCAGAGATACTTCCATGTGATTGCTTGCAACTTGGTGCCACACAGTTTTCCCATATGAAGTCTGTCCTTATACATATTTCACAAAAGATTCTGCATTCAGCAAAGCCTTTCTAAAATACAGTGCGAGTTTTCCACATCCTAACCTGAACATCTTTTCCCCTTTCCATGACCTATCTAAAATTGGCCTTCATTTCAAATGGCTCATTTTGAGCTACATGCTTGTTTTACACCTTCAAAAAAATCTAATGTAATTGCAAAAGCAATATGCTTCTTTGCTAAATACATGCTGCTCCGTTCCCATTAAGCTCTGTTTATATCAGGGGTTCTCAACCCAGTCCTCGGGACACACCTAACCAGTCAGGTTTTCAGGATAACCGCAATGAATATGCATGAGAGAAATTTGCATACAATGGAGGCACTGCATGCAAATCTCTCTCATGCATATTCATTATGGTTATCCTGAAAACCTGACTGGCTAAGTGACTGGGTTGAGAACCCCTTGTTTCAATCAGTAATTTTCTTTTTCCAAAAAGCTTCTACCATTTTGCCTGGAACCTATGTCATGTTCACGGTATATAGTTTTCCAGATCACCTGTACAGTCTTTTTTTTTTAAATTGCCATTGTATTGGTCACCCTCCAATCCTCAGGTTGTGGCTATTTTAAATGACAGGTTACTTACTACTGAGATATGTATCATCCTGTCCTGGGGATTTGTTACTCTTTAGTTTCTCAATTTGCTCTATTATATCTGCTAGATTTATAGTGATTTGCTTTAGTTGCTCTATATCCTCACCATTAAATAATGATTCTGATTTTGGTATGACCCTCAACATCCTCCTCAGTAAAGATTGAGGCAAAGAATTAATTTAGTTTCTCTGCTATTACCTTATCCACCATAAACACTCTTTTTATGCCTTCACTATCTCTAGCAGTCAAATCAACTCACTTGGGGCTCTGGCTTCAAATGGTCTTGAAAAAGATTTTGATGTTAGTTTTTGCCTCTATGGCAAATTTCTTTTCAAAGTCTCTACTGGCCCACCTTATTATTTTACATCTACTTGCCAGTGCTTATGCTCACCCTTCTTTTCTTCGAATTTCAGAAATATGTCCTTTCACCTCAACATAAAACCACATTGGCAGTCATTTGATCTTCTTTTGACCTTCCTTAATGCATTGAATATATTTCAAAATAGGCTTCCAAAACGGTATTTTAAATAATGTCCAAACTTTATGCATACTTTTGTCCCTGACAACAGTCAATCTATACAGTAAGGATGATACATCTTCTCTTTATCCATTGCAGAGTATTCTGCATTTGTAGAGGGTGATATTGGCTGGATGAAGCTAGAATTTTGGTGACAGATTTCTCTGTTTACTATGAAAGTGAATGGCTAAGGACTGACTTGTTTTACACATGCTCATTTCCAAAGTCTATATATTTCTGAAGAAAACATGCTAGATTTTCACAGGATCCACAGCTTGTAACTCCGGAAGGTTCGTGGTTTCTTTTGTGCTACTTTTTAGTTTTTTTATGCTTCTGGTCTCCCTCATCGGCAACCCTTTCCATGATTTCTGGTTTTGATAGCTGAGTAGCTATTAACAATTAGGTATAGGTGCGTCTGAACAGACACTGAATTGCACTGCACAACACAAAATGCTCTCAGCAGGTTTATTTCCCAATGTCACGGTAGCCTGCAAAATGTATCTTTTTTTCCACTACAACTTTAAAAGAGTTTTTGAAATTTTGACAGGTGATTTGACTTTGCTATTGGATTGACTATTATATGCTGTGATATAGCAGAACTCCTACCCTTTGGCAAACTGTGCAAATTCCTTGTCAGTGAACTATGGTCCATTATCTGAGCGTACACAGTCTGGTATGCCATGTCTGCTGGAAAAACATTATTTTACTCAGTTACTGCAACTTCACAGGTATCTGTTTGTCAGTCTTCCAATAGTCTGAGTAATAACATTAACTCCAAGGTCTATGGGGGATACTGTGTATCTTCAAAGTTTCCTTCAGCTGTCTTGGCTGAGCCTTTGCCCATGAAGTCCCTAATATTTAACCAGTAAACTACATCCCTCACTTTTCGTTAGCAAGTTTTTACCCCAAGTGGCTCTGATGTGTCTGTGATAAGATCTCTCTCCCCATGACTTCAGGTATTATGATTCTGTTGTCTCTGAATATGATGTTGACCTGCACACTAAGGTCATCATGGTACTTCTCGTACTGTCACATGATCCAGGAGCTTTTTCCCAGCTAACTCCAGCTGCAGCCAATAGGAAGCGGGCAAGCAGAGCAGGGCCTTAGCTAGTTCTTGAAGTGGACATGCAAACCCACATCCAAAGGGCTACTGAGCTCTCTTTTGATTGGCTACTTCTAAATGTATTTCAACTCCAGCTAGTTTCAACCACCCAGTAAAAATTACCATTATAGCTGGTAACATTATTCAACAACAGGTTCATTCCAAACCACAAATAGTGGGGATGGATGGGGGCAAGTTAGAATAGTGGGGAAGTTAGATGGGGGCAGGAAAGGGGAGGATCAGGGGCAGTGTTAGGGCAGGCAGTGGGCGGTCACTGGCCCCGGACGTATAGGGCTGATTCTAATATCAGCCCTGTACATCCGGGGCTGGCAACTTAAACATGGAAGTTATTCCACCTCCGAGGTGGAATAAGTTCCCCGATATAGCAGGATTGGTGGGCCTGGGAAGGGGTGGCGGGGGGCAGAGGGCATTCCCCACAGCCCGACCAGGCCCTGGGAGGCTAGAACGGGGGTCAGGCTCTGGGGAATTAGCTTCAGGAGCCAGCGGCTGGGGATTATGGCTTTTAAATGGAGCCGTGGTGCCATGGCAACAGGACGCCATGGCACAACAGCTCCATTTAAAAGCTCTGACTGAGTTATTCAGGCAAGGCCTGTACGTGCAGGCTGGGCTGAATCACAGTCCCAGCCTGCACGTACAGACCTGATTGAGATTCTGATCCCGTGGGGCTAGACGTGCCCCGCAGGATCAGAATAGTGACATCCTCTGTACGTCCGGTTCAGACCGGGTGTTCAGAGGGCATGTATGTCCGGGACGGAATCAGGCCTCAAATGTTTTTATATGGGTTTAAATCTGGATTCTATACAGAACTGGACAAAATTTGAATATAAAAACTCTGCACTTCTAATATAAACTCCAGATTCCATAAATATGGAGCTAGGCCCTTGTCCCTTACAACTCGCCACACAAAAAAAAAATCATTCAAATTGTGATGTCACCTCAGGAAAAGCAACATATGATTTTACCATCTCAAAAAGATACAGTGGAACTAGAATGAAAACAATGTGAAGCACGTCCCTTAAGAACAAAGGCAAAAAATGTCAGAAGGAAAATATTTTTGCAGACAGAAAAATGGAGTCAGAGGAAGAAGATCAAGAGAGGAAGAACAGTATAAAGAAACAAAAGAATTTGGATTTCTGAAAACTGTATATAGAAATAAAGAAAATGACGGCAGATAACAACCATGTGGAGCACATATTTTCAAATGGTGCCGGTTTACTTGCTGGGCTGTGATACTGCTGCGATTAATAAGCCCAGAGAAAATTTCTATGGCAGGGGCATAAGCCTCACCGGCTTCTTGAGACCCTCATGTTACCATGAGACAGGGGACGGGATTACACTTCAGGACCCATTTTTTTAAAATTTAGCTGCCTTGATGCGTCATATCAAAGATTGGGCTAATGGCTCCTCGCATTATACCCTGTTCCTTTTAGAACAATATCTAGTTATGATGCTGGATCTGCGATTTGTTCTGCATGCTGCATCCGGTCATTTACCATGGCATGTGACCCTTCATCCTGTTGTTACCCCTTTGTAGAAGACTTGGAGATGGTTCTACGTCTCTCAACAGACTACATTCAAGGCAAAATTGGTACAATCAGAGATTTGTATTCCATGGACACAGAGCATGAGAACATTAGACCACATGTTTTGGGGCTGCCCTGTGTTACAAACGTTTTGGACTAAAGTGGTTAATTATCTTAATGGAATCATTGGTCTGGACTGCAACCGTGATGTGGAGATGATCACTGTTTGAAGCTATTTCTAAGTTTCCTACTAAGGATAAATATTTTAGATTGTTTTTGAGAAAAGCCTTCCTGTTGGCAAAGAAGAATATGTTATGTTACTGGAAGAGTCCTGAGGCCCCTATCCTGACTCACTGGAGGTTGGCCCTCTATCATATGATGGTTATGAAGAAAATCTTCTATTACAGGGCCCCTCCTGAAGATTTGGAATTTTATGTGGACTCATTACTCCACCAAGCTAGGAATGTGCCACTTAATTATTGGTTTATAACTGATGCTCTTTGCAAATGAAGGAGCAGAGTTGCTGCCTAGGGAAGGGGGGATGGAATGGGGATAGTTGTGTGGTAAGGAGAGGGGCTAAAATCAAAATAAAAAATCTGCTGAAAAGAAAATCTCTTGCTTTCTGTTCTTAATGTTGGAGATCTATTAGCTTGTGTATTTCTTTGGTTCATTTATGAACTTGTATCATTTAATAAAGAGATTAAAAAAAAAAGATCATATCCATTCTGCTCATCCACACCAACTACTAAGTTCTACAGTCCCTTCCTCTCCCTCACAGATCCTCTGTACTTGTCCCATGCTTTCCTGAATTCAGATACAGTCCTCATTTCTCTACCACGTCCACTGGGAGGCTATTCCACACATCCATCACCCTTTCCAAAATAGAAATAGTTCCTCATATTCAGGGGCAGCTCTATAATGAGACGGAGTGAGGCGGTGGCCTCAGTCGGCAAACTTTTGGGGGCAACAAAAATGTCACCAAAACAGCCGCCTCACTCCGCCTTCAGTTTAATGAAAAACAAAATGTGTACAAGCTGCTGCGGCCATGATAGCGGTATTTTAAAATGAAAGGAAACCGGTGTGGAGCCTCCCGGCCCTATTGAACCCCTGCAGCTGCATCCCGCCCCCAAAAGAAAGTGACGCTAGAGCGGAACTTGGCAGCAGGAGTTCCATAGGGTCAGGAGGATCCACACCGGTTTCCTTTCCATTTAAATTACCACTATCGCAGCTGAAGGGGAAGGAGCAGAACGGAGCTACATGGAGGGAACGAGAGGGAGTGGAATGAAGTTACACAGGGGGGAAGGAGAGGAAGCGGAACGAGCTACATGGGAGAAGGAGAGGGAGCTGAACGGAGCTGATGGGGAAAGAAAGGGCTGGAAGGGAGCTGACAGGGGAAAAAGAAGGCTGGAAGAGCTAAGGGGAAAGAGAGGGATGGAAGGGAACTGAGAGAGGGGAAGGAGATGGCTGGAAGGGAACTGACATGGGGGGATGATGGGGGCTGGAAGAGAACTGACTTGGGGGGATGATGGGGGCTGGAAGAGAACTGACTTGGGGGGATGATGGGGGATGGAAGGGAACTAACATGGGGGGAAGGAACGGGAGAAGAACGGAACTGACAGAGGGAAAAGAGATGGCTGGAAGGGAACTGACATGGGGGGGATGATGGGGGCTAGAAGAGAACTGACATGGGGGGATGGTGGGGGCTAGAAGAGAACTGACATGGGGGGATGATGGGGGCTGGAAGGGAACTGACATATGGGGAAGGTGGGGGCTGGACGGGAACTGACAAGGGGGGAAAGAGGGGATGGAAGAGAGCTGACACCTGGGAGGTGGGACTGGAGGGAGCTGACACTTGGGGATGGGACTGGTTGGTGGCTGGGTAATGGGGAGGAGGCTGGCAGGGAGGGGGCACTGGGACTGGAAGGGAGCCAACACATGGGGAAGGTTACTGGGACTGGAAATAGGCTAATGGAAGGAAGTGAAGAAAAAAAAAGAAGAGACAAGAAATGGCAGATAGAGTACTAAGAGAAGACAGGAAAGCAGAAGCCTCAGATCAGAACTGGCATGACCAGAGAATAAATGGTCAGACAACAAAGGTAGAAAAAATAATTGTATTTTCAATTTAGTGATTGGACTTTGCGCTCTCTTTATGGTTTACACAGTATGAGGAACTGCATCTCTTATCTGGCGTTGCACTGCATGCAGAGTCTAGCTTCTTGGGGTTTCGGTTTTTGTCTAAATATTTTATTTTTACTTTAAGTTGTGATCACTTATTCTGTACTTGGTGAGAGTCCGTGTTCTGAGTGTGTGACCAAGGCCATGTAACATGAAATTTGTACGCAGGAATCTGTACTGTAGTAATTTGTTCAGCTCTTCAAATAGGTGTTATGATGTTCTAGGGCAGGGGTGGGCAAACTTTTTCACTCGAGGGCCGCAATAGGTTCATATATTGGAACCGGGGGCTGGACCAAGAGTAGATGGACAGTGTGTATGTGTGAATTAATATAAATTAAATTTAAATTTGTAACATTAAATGTTTAGATTAATTTAAGGTAGAAAAGCATAAAAAGAGTTATTTTACAAAACTTTTATGCAATGTATTTCTTTCATAAAATAGTACCTTCAATTTTAGTGGGAATAGTGTTGTTGGTCTCCCTTTTTTGTGCATTGCAAATAAAAATAACATTTTAAAAAATTAACCGAAATGAATAAAACTGAAAAAAAATTAGAAAAACAGAACTGGTATTAGAAAGATGTTTTTTATTGTTATTGCAACCGACAGCCTAAAATCTGAAGAAATATCGAAGTTATTATGGCAACTGGAATTCTTAGAACAGTCAAATGAGCCTTGATCAAACCTTCAGTTATCTTAAAACCTAACATCTGAGATGCAGGAAGGACACATCAGGCAGATGCTCGGCTGCATTTATAGAAAATGAAAAGGCATACCTGGGGAAACCATGAGGTCAGAGAAACAGAGCTCAAAGAAATGGAAAGTAGAAGGACAAAAGACAACTCAACTGATGCTTAAAGTCCTGTGATTATTTTTTCTAAAGATTAATATATTTTTGTTTACCTACCCCAATTAAATAGTCTAAGGATCGTATAACAAATGTATTAAACCCTAAAATTATATTCCTGCCTCTTTAAAGCAACTCAGTGCCAATATAATACTACTATTTGTTCTGCATGGATGAAAACCAATAGAGAAAACATACAGACTATGATCTATTCAGCTATAGGACAATTTGTTGCTTTTACAGCAGTTTGAGAGCTCAGCTTTAAAACAGCTTTCCAATCCCTGCACAGTTCTAAATGATATTGCTCTAAAGGGGCACTTAAAAGAGCTAACATGCTGTTCTACTTCAGAAGGATACTGTAACTTCTATAGCAAATGCCTCAATCAGTATTCTGCAGGAGACGGGCCAGGCCCTGCCAGGAGCCACATGGATCGCTCCTCACTAGCAGGCGCGCGGAAAGGCAGTTGACATCATCTGACGTGACGTCAACTCCCTGCCTGTGCCTGCACGTACGGCTCAATCCGTACTCCGCCCACGGCCCCGCCCCCCCACTAGCTGCTGGCCGGCCCAGCCACTACCATGCCGTCCATACAGGCTTATGAATGTTGGGAGGGGCCGGATTAAAAGGTCCGCCGGGCCGAAGTTTGCCCATCCCTGTTCTAGGGCCTGCTGCAGTATTTATAGTGCTGCTTTTTTCTGGGTAGGCACCTTGTATGAGTTTTGGAAGTTTATGCTGGTAATGATATGGTAGATTTGGCCTCGAAGATCTTCGGTGACTTTTGTAAGGTTTTATATTAGTTCCCAATATACCTGGTACTGGAAAATGTTTATTAGTGAGATGACCAGAATCCGATTTTTTTTTTAAGATACTGAGTTCTGTGGGTGAATGTCCTGGTTCTGCTCTGCACCCACTGTTGAGGGAGGGGGTTCTGTGGATGCAAAACATATGTTCAAAAAGAAAAAGCAAGAACCATAATGCAGTTTATAACAAAATAAAAATGAGTTATAATTTAGTTTTATAAAGTGTGCTGTGGTTCTCACTCATTCTTTTACTTCCTTGGTTATGCAAACATCTTGCATTTCCTCCATATTATCTAACCGGCTTTTTGATTTGGTTCAGTCCCTAACTAGAGTTTTGAGAAAGCCCCACACACACACACACACACTACAGGGGGGGAGGGAGGGGGGCACCATCTCATCCCTTGCCTCAGGCAGCAGATTGCCTTGAGCTGCCCCTGCACATATTCCTCTGAATCTATTCCCTTTCACCTCCACCCTATGCATCCTCGCTCCAGTGCTTCCTTTCAACTAAATGGGACCTAGCCCCTGTGCATTTATGCTATGGAGGTATTTGAATGTCTCTATCATATCTCTCCTCTTCTGCCTTTCTTCCATGTATACATACTGAGATTTTAAGTCTGTCTCCATATGCTTTATAACTAGGATTACTGCTGTTTTAAAGCAGCAGTGCAAGAAGACTCCTCAAAATATATGGCTGCACTGTGTCTTTTGGATCTTCTTCATAGCGCTCCTTTTTTCCTTGCACTGTCTTGCACATTTTAGAGATCTCTGAGTTGTAGGCTAGTGCGTACAATTGCTATTTATCTGGATAGCATCACCTCCTAGGTGTATATATGAAAAGTTCCTAAAACGACTTCTTACAATCAAAAAAGCTTGTCCATATTTTTGCCTTTTTGAGTTCTAAAAACATCTTCTTGTCTCTGTTAGCCCCGCTGCACTGGGGAGTGAAATAACTTTTCTATATTTGGGCCGCATGCCTCCGAGAACCCTGGAGCTCTGTCCCCATCCTTGCTGCTCAGTCAAAGCAAACACACACTGCCTATTGAGCCGGAACTAAAAAGACAGCAAAACCATGATACATGCACTCTCCTCCATATTTCACCTCAATCTGTAATAAACCTATTGGAGTCTACATTCCAGGACTTGTATATGCACATGCCTGTGCATACAAGTGGATAAGAAAAATCAGAACTCCTTGGGACCCCCTGACAAGTGTTAAAGAGGTGATATAGACAGAAAAGCAAGCACAAAGGTTAGTGGGTGGGACACACTCGAAGACAAAGTGATCTCATAAGCCTTCCTCCCTTCAGAAAGTAGAGCAAAAATGGATTTTTAAAAGAAGTTTTTCACTGAGAAACAGAGACTAGGGCTGGAAGAACTGGCAGAATTACTTAACTTGGTGTTGGGGAAGGAAGGAGATAGGTGCAAAACCATGGTCTGCTTACTTAAATGAAGACAAAACTGAACAAGTGTTTGGCCCTCTAATATTAAGGGACTATTACCATGCAAAAGAGGGGCCGTTTCCTCTCTGGAATAGAAAAACGGTGTCCTTTAGGGATTTTTTTAAAATAAAATAAACAAGCATTCTATTAGCATAAAATACAGGAGACGCAACTCTCCAGACAAACTTCCCTACAAACTGATAAGCCACATTATATACCATGTATGAAAAAACACATCAAAACAAATAAAGGAATACAGGCTTGAAAAAACAGGCATATAACACACTGTCAGCATCAAGAGCTCGCCGAACGCAGCAAACAGCAAATCTAAGAAAATATTAATCTGCAATTTTATAGGCTGTCACCTACTCATCTGTCCTCTGAAGAGTCTGTCATGCCAAGATGAACGTTCACAAGTACTGCGCATGGGCTTTTTCCCCCTTACTCAACATCATTTTGCCTCTGCTGAAAGAAGCCATCCAGACTTACATCCCAATCCCACTGTCGTCTTATCCATTTCCTCACTTCTGAGCTTTATCAAGTCTATGGATGTACATTTGTATTCTGGCACTGAACCTATTTTTGTGAAATGGGTACACTGAAGGCAGCATTAAGAGACCATTGCTTTACCATCTCCCTCTGTATATCAAGTTTAGATCAGACGTTTTGCCCTTTCAGTCAGCTACTCTATTGCAAATCCGAGATAATACACAGAGCGCAGGGCTTCTCGGGAGTGTCTTAAAAGCTTCTCTTTTCTTAGAAAAACAGTAGAACTGTAAGCTGATAGCATAACAGACAGTGAATTTTGCCGTCTTCCATTATTCTTCAGCTCTGGTTTCCTTGCTTCTCTGAAATGTCATCCATCCCACTCTCTTGCACCTCCGAGGCCTTTTCAGCGGACGGATGTGGCTGAAATATAGGAAGAACGATGAGTCCTTTATAAGAGATTCTTCTTTTAAACCTCAGTCAAATCCACCCAGGGCTACATGTGTGCAGACTGACCGTCGACAACAGATGCGTTCCAACTAAGAAACTTGTCTATAAAGGTCGTAGGAGGTAATTTCTACATATTTTGTTTTAAAAGAGAGTTAGTAGCTCCTGGGGCAAAATCTGCTTGCTGGCTGGCACCGAGAATAGGAGCTGGGGAGTAGGGGTCCCATCATCCTGTCCCTGAGCAGGATATAAGAAAAACCCCAATGCTGTGATTGAAAAAAATATTACAGCCTGTTTACATTCTAATTAAACTAGAGGCTTGCAAAGCAAATTTGAGAGTGCCTTTTTGTAACAAAAAAGAAAGAGCTCCCTTAGCACAACAACTGCTTTAATGCTACCACAAAAACTCTCTTAACCTTCAATATTGCACAAGAAACAGAAACACCACAGGGATCGCAAATACAAAACTTTTCTTTCAGTTTTGCCCCCCCCCCCCCCATGTAGAAATGGAACCCCAGTTTTAAAATCTGACCTTGGAAACCTATTTGGCTGTCAGCCTAACGTTTTTGTGACGATAATTATGAATTACAAAATTATAGCACAGTTCTGAAATAGCATGTTTGCAATGAGTAAGTCTGCATAAGGAACGACGAAATTACATGATTTGCTTGCCAGTAATTGCAGTTATGTCTTTGGAGTTCTGTGGTGCACTCGGACTTTAAGCCTTTCAACTCTCCACAGTGAACTGATCAGAGAAGCCAACTTCCCAAAATGACCGAGGATCCTAGATGCAACATGAGTTACCCCTCCCAGGACAGAGCAAAGGAGTCTGCTCAATAGTGGGGGTGCTTAAGCACTCACTGCACTCAGAGCTGGTACCTGCATCCCCAAACATTGCAAGAAATCTTCTTATAAAATGGATCTCAGAGTCTGAAATATCTAGCAACTTAATTTTGATTTCATAAAGAAAGTTTATTTTATTTTATTTCTACATGGGTACTAAGAAATATATTTTCAGATAAGATTTTATAGAAGGCATAAGCACAAATAGCAGACAGGGTCTGGGATCTTTATGGCGCTGAAAGCAGTTCATAGCATGGACCACTCCTCATTCCAGTCCAGAGACACAGACCTAAATCGAAAGTCCTACTTCTACTGAGTGTTTAACTTCTCATGTAGGCTAAAAATACAAGGCACCTTAATCCAGTGTTTATCTTTATCTATAGACACAGGTACATTATATATGATACATATACACATATATGCTCATCACATACACCCACACAAACTGGTTTTGAGAAGTATCACTTGGTTGAAAGATAGGTCTGTCATTTTTTTGTTTTTACTTGTCAATACCAAGATCTGTTTTTCATTTTAACCCTCTGGCGCCTGCTAACAGACTTACACATAAGTCCACAGAGCTTTCAGGAGTGCTATGGTCTGGGAGGGCTACATCAAACTCAAGTTTGCCTCTGCACCGGTGAGCTACATCCGTGCAGAGTTAAATAGTTGTCATTCTCCAACAATTACTGTATTTTAGCTTTCCCACTGTGCAGCTCCTCCTGCAGCTTTAAATGGGGGAAACAGGCATGAGCAGCAGCTTCTGATTAAACACCAAATGAAAAGAAAACATGACCCTCCGTCTCAACTTTGGAAGACAAAAAAAACATCCCCATAAAAGCTTGCGCATATGAAGTATTAAAAGTGGCTGAGTCAAAACATGTTTTCTATTACAGCGGCATGGAATGTATTAGGGCATGGACAGCCTCACCCGCAAGAGATATTTTCTTAGTTTAAATCACAGCTCTGTAGTCCACTGACACCTACACCCAGCTGTGCTGGGTAAACCAAAACCGGGGAGATAAATCAAGAGGAATGCACTTCACTTCTTCAAGCGAAAGAGCCTCCGTACCCCACCTCACCCTCACCTCCAGTACAGCAAAGTAAAACATAGAAACGAGCAGCCCGCGCACGTCTACTTTCCAGCCGCTGATGTTAACAAACCCTCGACATTCCCTTTCACAAACTTAGGCTACCCGCTCCTGCGACCGGCGAGGCGATCTTTCATAAATAAATCGTAACTACGTGAAAGCTGCATCTGATCGGAGAAGGCGAGCAAGCGGGAACGAGATCTTCAGCCAGGAACAGCTCTTACCTTACATCTTATGGCGAAGGGTCTTTTTAGTTTTGAACAAGGTGATTTATAGCATCGCCGGCTTGACACAATCGGAGCGCGGTCGGGCTTTCTCGCCGCCGTCGCCCGAAGTTTCAGCACTGCGCGCTTTGTTCGGCCGGCAGGAAGGTCTAGCCGCGCATCGGCGCCTCCGCAAGCGTCCAGGAACTCGGCTTCCGCGACACGAAAGTTCAATCGGAGTAGGAAGGCATTTTTCCTGTCCCGGAAATAAGCCTAACTAAAACCCAATGTTGGGCTAATGAGAAATGCGTCTTCCATGTGTTCTGTTTGGCAGGCGCTGCAAACCCTACCGAGGAAACACGTGATGTTTATAAATACAGTACGGCTCATGTTCCTGTAACCTCTCAATGACAAAAAAAACACAAGAGGCAAAAAAAAAAACAACAACCCAGAAAGCAGCTCAGCGGGACTAATTGCATTTTTATAGTTTAGGAACTGTACGCTCGACATTGGTCTTTCCTGTTCCTCTCACAAGCACTGCCCACTGGGATAGAAAGCTGCACAGCACAGCAGCTGCGGGCTCCGCATCTCCACGCTGCTTGTCAGTCAGCCTAACAGGTAGGTTTTCTCTCCAAAGCCAGAGCACGAGTCCACTTCAAGTCCTCGCCTCCCCAGCAAACGCTCTTAGCTAAAGATAAATAAGGGAAGGTAACCGATTTCAAAACTTTTATTGGGCGAAACAAGGAGGCCAGCTTTAGGAAATGAGGCCCTTCAGACAGCTTTTATGTAATAGCAACGCTGAACTGAGTTAATGAGAGAATCTCTAACCACAATCTTACTATCCAAAAAAAAAAAAGTTTATGAAAACTCTCGGGCAGATGCAGAAAACTAGCACGGCATTTAAGCACACTTACTACCACCACCACCAAATGCAAAAAAGAGACAGACACCCACATAACCAGCAAAAGAAAAAACTAGGGCACAAGTATTTAAATTTATTTAAAATTACAGGAAAATGAGCTGCACATAATAGAAAGCATAGTTACTCATTTGTAACAGGTGATCTCCGGGAACAGCAGACATTTAGTCCTCACATATGGGTATCGTCAGTACCGAAGGAGCCTGCGCGGGAACGCTCCCCAGCATCCAATCAGAAAGCTTTTGGGAGCATCCCACAGCGCTTGCGTGCTGCCTTCCCGCCTTTCCCAACTGCCTCTCTCCAGTTTAAAGCTGAGACAAAGAGAGAGAGAGGGAAAGGAAAAAGATAGATAGATACAACTCCTAGGGGAGGTGGGTGGGTTGTGAGGACTAAATTCCTGCTGTTCCCGGAGATCACCTGTTACAGGTGAGTAACTATGCTATCTCCAGGAACAAGCAGGAATCTAGTCATCACATATGGGGACTCCCTAGCTTTAGGTGCCAGGGAGAGACCCCAGAAGTTCTGTGTCCCTGAACAGGGCTCCACTTCCCCCCATGGGTCTCTGGCATCCTACCAGGGATGGTGGGTAGGAGTTGATTAGGTATGGAACAGGTGTTGGAGAACAGCATGGCCAAACAAGGCATCCCAGCGGGAGTCCTTGTCCAAGCAGTAATGGGCTGTAAAAGTATGAACCGAGGCCCAAGTGGCTGCTCGACAGATGTCGTCGATAGACACAGAGTACAGATGAGCCATTAAGGCTGCCATGGCTCTCACATTGTGAGCTGTGACATGGCCCTCCAGAGAAAGGTTCTTACTCTGATAGGCGAAGGAAATACACTGAGCAATCCAGTTAGACAGTGTTCTCTTGGAGACTGGAAGTCCCAAATGAGAAGGGTCAAAAGCAACAAAGAGTTGAGAAGATTTTCTATATTGCTGTGTTCTTTGTAAGTAAAAAAGCTAAAGCTCTTTTACAGTCCAAGGTATGAAGATTCCTCTCTGCATTTGATGCATGAGGCCTTGGAAAAAAACACAGGTAGGTAGACCGCTTGGTTCAGATGAAAAGGCGAGACCACCTTTGGCATAAAGTGTGGATGAGTCCTGAGGACTACCTTGTCATGATGGAACCTTGAATAAGGTGGATTAGCTGCTAGCGCTTGCAACTCACTAATGCGGCGTGCCGATGTGATTGCAATGAGAAAGATAACCTTCTAAGAAAGGAATTTCAAGGAGGTAGTAGCTAAAGGTTCAAATGGTGGATTCATGAGCTGCCCAAGAACCAGGTTTAAGTCCCATGCCACCGGTGGTGGTCTAATGGGAGGCTTAGTTAAGAGAAGGCCTCTCATAAATCTTGCTATAAGAGGTTGAGAGGAAATAGGTTGTCCATTTAGAGGCTTAAGGGAAGCTGCAATAGCACTCAAATGGACTCTTACTGAATTAGTCTTAAGACCTACATTGGATAAATGAAGGAGATACTCCAGCAATGATTCCAGAGGTATCGCAAGGGAGTTAAGAGCCTTTTGCGAACACCATATGGTAAACCTTTTCCACTTGAAAGCATAAGAGCATCTTGAAGGTTTCCTGGAAGCAAGAATAATATCTTTCACTGGCTGAGGGATATTAAGATCATGGAGATCTAGGCTTTCAGCAACCAAGCCCTGAGATGCAGAGACTGGGGATTGGGATGCCATAACAGTCCATCCTCCTGGGATAGGAGATCTGGAGCAGACCCTAACTCCAGGGAGGGAGCTTGAAAGAGATGTAGAAGCAGAGGGTACCACACTTGCTGTGGCCAATGTGGAGCTATGAGAATCATATGGCCTCTGTCTCTCTGAAGCTTGAACAGGGTTTTGGGAATTAGGGGAATGGGTGGAAAGGCATACAGGAAGTCTTGACCCCAGTAAAGGAGGAAAGCATCCCTGGCCTGAGCCCCCTGAGCCAGCGTTCTGGAACAGAACCGGGGAAATTTGGCATTCCACGGACTTGCAAAGAGGTCTATGTCCGGGGTTCCCCAAAGTTGAAATATCCTGGTCACCTGGTCTGCATGCAGAGACCATTTGTGTGGAAGCAGAACTCGACTGAGTCTGTCTGCCCAAGAGTTTTGAATGCCTGGAAGATACACTGCCAGAAGATGAATCTGATGCCCTCTGGCGAGGGCCCATAGTCGCAAAGCTTCATTGCAAAGCGACAGAGAGCCTGTTCCCCCCTGCTTGTTCACACAGAACATGGCTACTTGATTGTCCGTATGAATGAGGACTGTCTTGTAGCTGAGCAGGGTGTGGAATACTCGCAGAGCAAGAAAGATTGCTCTGAGCTCCAAGAGATTGATATGTAGATAACTCTCCTGTGGAGACCAGGTGCCCTGGGTGGAGAGGTCTTGCAGATGAGCTCCCCAACCTATTGGAGAAGCATCTGTTGTGAGAGTTGCTTGGGGTAGGGGTTGCTGAAAAGGGGACCCCAGCAACAGGTTTTGAGTGGACTTCCACCACTGGAGGGACAAAATGAGGTGACTTGTGTTTGCTATTTTGTCTAACAGGCATCCTGATGCCTGGGTCCATTGGGTGGATAAAGTCCACTGAGCTGCCCTCATGTGGAGGCAAGCATAGGGAACCACATGCACGGTGGATGCCATGTGGCCTAGTAGTTTTAACATTTCTCGAGCAGTTAGATGGGGCTTTAGCACTGCTTGAGAAGCTAACTGCACCAAGCGAAGGCAACGGGCCTGGGGAAGATAGGCCCTTGCCTTTGTGGTATCCAGGGAAGCTCCTATGAAATTTAAAGACTGAGTGGGAGTCAGACTGGATTTTGGGATGTTTATTACCAGCCCTAAATACTGAAGGATACGCATTGTGCAGGATAGAGAAGTCCTGGCTTCTGACTCTCTTGGGGCTCGAATGAGCCAATCGTCTAAGTAAGGGAAAACGAATATCCCTAGAGTGCGGAGAAATGCTGCTACAACAGCCATGCATTTCGTGAACACCCTTGGTGCTGAGGCCAGGCCAAATGGAAGCACTCTGTATTGGTAGTGCTTTCCCTGAAAAAGGAACCTTCTGTGAGTTGGATGGATGAGAACATGGGTGTATGCATCCTTGAGATCTAGAGAACAAAGCCAATCCTGACTCTGAAGGTATGGGCAGCAGAGATCCGAGAGAAATCATTTTGAATTTCTCCTTGATAAGGAATTTGTTCAATTCTCTGAGGTCTAAGATAGGTCTGTAACCCCCTGTTTTCTTTGGAATAAGAAAATAAGGGGAATAAAACCCTGTACCCTGTTGATGAGGGGGGACTTCTTCTATTGCCCCTTGGGCAAGAAGGATAGCAACCTCCTCACCTAACAGGTTGATGAGAGAGGTCGGAGAATTGAACTGCCTTACTATTGTGTGAAGCTTGTACCCCCCCTTAATGATGGAGAGTTTCCAATGCTCTGCTGTTATTTGCCCCCATCTGGGGGCAAAATGACATAACCTTCCTGGAATGGTGGAAGGTTCTGGTCCCTCCAGAACAAGGAAGGCTAAGTTCTCTAGATGAGAGTCAAAGGCCCTGTGGAGACTGAGCCTGCTGGGCCGGTTGAGGCCTAGCAGCTTTTACTTTCTTCTGTTTGGGTGGTTGCTGACCTTTCCTGGCAAGCTGACCTGCAGAATGTCCCTGCTGAACATAAGCAGGATAGAATTTTTTCTTTTTAGAAAAGAATGGTTTTTTAAAACAATTTTCTTCTAGCAGGATCAGCAGTGGACTTGGATAATCTATCCAAGGTGGAATTTTCAGTATCCATTTCATTGGCTTTTTCCTGCCAATCTTTACCAAACAGGTTCTCACCAGTACAAGGGATATTTCCCAATTTGTCTTGTACCCAGAGCTCTAAATCAGATGCCTGGAGCCAAGCAATTCTACATGCACCTATGGCCATAGCCAAGGTTATGCTTATGCACTCAAAGCAGTCAAAGGCTGCACGGTTTGAAAATTTCGAAACATCTTGGGCATGTTTGACCAAAGTGAGAAAAGCCTGTCTTTTATCCTCAGGGAGAAAAGGACTTAAAGCCTCTAAATCATCTGTGACCTCCTTCAGGAACATTCCCATATAGAGACTATAGGAACTGATCCTGGCAGAAAGCATGGAAGCTTGGAAGACCCGACGTCCAAAAGCATCCAGAGTTCTGCACTCACGTCCTGGAGGATTAGAGGCATGTCTTTTTGCACTCTTGATCCTTCTCATAGCTGACTCCACTACAATAGAGTGGTGAGGAAGCTGAGTCTTATGGAATCCAGGACAAGGAGGGACTCGATACATAGTATTGAGTCTATGAGAATGAGGAGAGGTGGTGAGAGGTGTTTCCCACATCCTTAACATGAGATCATATAGAATCTCATGAATGGGCAAGGTAGCTGCCTCCTTAGGAGTTTTAGAATATTGTAGAATTTCTAACTCCTTGGCCCTTGGCTCTGTTTCAGGGGCCACAGTAATGGACAGGCCCCGAGCCACCTCCCTGATAAAATCTTGGAAGGAAATATCCTCTGGAGGAGACATCCTGCGTTTAGGGGAGGAGGGCTCCTCTGGGAGAAGCATCGCTGCATCGACAGAACTGTCAGAATCCTCAGATTCTTCTGAGGACTCGAAGTATCGTCTGTCCGGATGCTCTTGAAGAGCCCGATACCCGTACCGACCAAAGTCGGTACCGGGGTATCGGTACCGGAGATCATCGGATGACTGGGTACCGGCAAAGTAGACACCGATGCTGATGTCGATGCTATTGGTACCGGTACCGATACCGAGGCCGGTGTTGGTACCGGTGTAATTGTCTGTCGCGGTTCCAAGGGCTTCAATGCCGCAAGGAAAGCCGCCAGACTGCGTTCCATAGCCAGAACTCTCTGGTCTATCGACGCTGCCAATGCCTGGATGTCGGTACCGGAGGAGACTGCCGGTACCCCAGAGCATGGCACCAGTAGTTCTGCCGAGGTCGAGGCCTCGAGAATATCCTGGAACCCCGATAATGCTTTGGAAGCCGAAGCCTCCCGCCAGGGTAATTTTGCTAGTGCATAATCCTCGAGGGCAACGCCAGAGGCATCTCGATGCTTAGAAAGAGATCTATCTACCCTTCGAGGACTGGCTGGATTTATGTTTAGTTACCTGAGATCCACAGGAGGAAGAAGAAGCCCTGGAAGACGTTGATGCCACCGAAGTGCATCAGAGGGAAACAGGGTACTGAGCTTAGCAGCTCGGTTTTGCTGACCCCTCTTAGACATCATGGCGCAGGACATACAATCCGTGATGGAGTGGTCAGGACCTAAACATTTTAGACACCATTCATGGGTGTCGGTGATGGAGATGGTACCGCCACACTTGGTGCAATTTTTGAAACCTGAGGCAGGTTTCTCCATGGTAAGGACAAATTTTTGGGCCTAAGGCCCAAAAAGGCGCTTGCATCTGAAGAAAAAGAAAGAAGAGAATATATATATATTTTTTTACAGAAGTAAGAAAAGAAAAAAAATGGCGGTACCGGTAGAGCGTCGAGGAAGGCAGACGCAACCACAAAAAGAAAGAAACAAAAAAGAATTCTTCTGCGGTGACAGGAACACGACCTGCTGGCTCAGCGGAAAAAGAAGAACTGGAGAGAGGCAGTTGGGAAAGGCGGGAAGGCAGCATGCAGGCGCTGTGGGATGCTCCCAAAAGCTTTCTGATTGGACGCTGGGGAGCGTTCCCGCGCAGGCTCCGTCAGTACCAACGATACCCATATGTGATGACTACATTCCCGCTTGTTCCTGGAGATAGGGCATGCACATATCGCCTGCAAACGATGCGGAGAAACAGGTAGAATACTTTGCAACCATCCTTCATGCCAATATCTCTACACCTGGTCTGGAGGTGGCTTAAATGTCTAGCTTGTGCTCCTGACAATGTTTTGATGGCATTGGGTGCTTTCCCCCATGCCTGGATTATCTGAGGGGAAATGTCAAAGACGATCCAGGCATCAGGGAAAGCCCTCGATGCCATCAAAATACTGTTGGGGCTGGTGCTCCTGATAGAAAGCAACACACTGGTGGCCCAGAGGCCCCGATCACTCCACCCCCTCCCAACTAAAAATAAACCTGGTGCCCAGAGGCCTGAAAACCCCCCACCTGCCCAACCAAAAATAACCCTGGTGGCCCAGCGGCCCTGATCCCCCCCATCCCTCTACCAACTAAAAATAAACCTGGTGGCCCAGCAGCCCCCTACCCCCACCCCCTCAGGGTTCCTTTACAAACAAGTGGGAGTGCTTTCCAAGCCTTATACTGCAGTCTGACCCCACTCAGTGTGGGGTTCTACTTTATATGGCAGTGTGACCCCACCTGGTGCAGGGCCAGGTACCCCCTTTTTTAAAGATGGCGGTGCAAGAGTGGGGGTGCATGGGCAGCACTCCCACTCGTTTGTAAAGGTACCAGGAGAGGGGTGGGGGCTTTGGGGCTACTAAGCCACCAAGATTATTTTTGGTTGGGCTGGTGCGGGTTCAGGGCCACTGGGCCACCAGGTTTATTTTTAGTTGGGGGGATGGGGGAGGATCAGGGCTGCGGGACCACTAGGGATTCACTTTCTGTCAGGGGCACCAGCCTCCGACAGTATTTTGATGGCCCTGATGTCATCAAAATACTGTCCGGGCTGATATGCAAATTAGCCACACAGTGTCCCTATTTCTCTGGGACAGCATGCCAAACTTGTGCCGACTTCTGTGCACATGTTTGTCTTGCTTTCCCAGTTTAACGCTGTCATTTGCGCACAGTTTAACGAATGGCTAACGTGTTTAATTTGCATATGAGCTCCTTTCTGCGCGCCGGCGTTAAAGTCGCGCACTATCGGTGTGCTGTAAATAAGCATAAAATGTTGATAGCAGGCAACTTCAGCGCCGGCTTTCTGCACCGGCCTGTCTGTTTGCCTTGTCTTTTCTTTAGCTGGAACGATTTCTGTCAATCAGCACAGCAGAAGGTCACGAGCAAGAAGATCAGACTGCTGAATTACAGCTCAAGGAGAACAAATCCAGCTTTCCAACGAGCCTCTCCTGTTCTGTGCCTAGCTATAGTAAACCACCCCTAAAAATATGACACTACGTGTTTGTCTATTAAAACCACAACACCCCATCTCAGAGGATCAAACAACTTTTGTAGCCGTCAATATCTGGGAGTTCTCAGAGGAATAATGTCAGAGAGATACAATATAACTTTGATCAGATTTCTTAAAGTATTTCTCTACAATAACTCCCCTAAAGAAATTCAAGAAATAGCACAGGGACATCGCAAAACAGCAGGATGTGATAAGCAAGCCCAACTTCAAGGCAGAAGAAATTACAGACAGACCCTTCAGTTCTGACAGTATGAAGTAACTGTCCTGCGTGTGTTCTTTGAGCGTCACAGTTGCAAGGTTCTAGCATCCTATTTGATAAATGCATAAAGGCCCTAATCTTGCCCATATGGCCTTCTCCATCTTTGACATGAGCAGCCTTTTAGAAATTTATCCCAGGCTGAGATTTTGGAACTTATTACAAGCTTTAAGACTTGTAACTGATGTAAAGGACCCCAGGATAAGGCTAAGGTTATTTGATAAATAATACCTTGATTAAATGAATAGGATATATGAGCATTTGATTTAAAATTTTTATAATGTGAGAGGTGGTGATGTAACTTAGAGATCACTGAAACAATTCTAAACTTATTTATGTTACTTGTAAATTGTACTGTTTTATGTTTGTATGTCTATAAGCCTGGCCTTGACAAATTTTCTTGGAATCTAGGAACTGGCTGCCGAAACCCAGGTTACAGTGCATGCCCCACCCCCCAAAAATGGGTATCACAGTTACTTTTTTAGGTTTTAGGGCCTGATTCATTAATACTTTTTTCACATTTTTTATGGAAAAAAATCTTAATAAATAAGGCTCTTAATTAATTAATTTATTTGAGAGATTTATATAACACTGACAGCATATGCATTGTAGCAGTTTTCAAAAAAAATCAGTAACACATACACTGAGACATAAACTGATTTACATCAAGATATAACACAATACAACGGAAACATCAAGGAGAACCGAGCAGCACAATGGTATTTTCCTGAGACTACTGAGATTAAATTACTTGCACAAAAGGAGAGGAGCAGACAGTAATGGGGAGAAGAAAAGTAGATATTAAAGGCTTTAGAGAAAAAAAAAGGTTTCCAGGCCTGCTTTAAACTTTACATAAGAAGACTCAAATTGGAGTTTGGCCCCTGCACAATGCCAACAAAAGGCAGTGGCCCCGCTCCTCCTCTTTCCTCTCCCACTATCTTCGCTGACCTTTCAAGATGCACCTGTGTGTTGCGGAGGTGGAGTGCCTGCTTGTGTGGTGCCGGGGTGGAGTGCCTGCTTGTGTGATGCGGAGGTGGAGTGCCTGCTTGTGTGGTGCGGAGGTGGAGTGCCTGCTTGTGTGGTGCCGGGGTGGAGTGCCTGCTTGTGTGGTGCGGAGGTGGAGTGCCTGCTTGTGTGGTGCCGGGGTGGAGTGCCTGCTTGTGTGGTGCGGAGGTGGAGTGCCTGCTTGTGTGGTGCCGGGGTGGAGTGCCTGCTTGTGTGTTGCGGAGGTGGAGTGCCTGCTTGTGTGGTGCGGAGGTGGAGTGCCTGCTTGTGTGGTGCCGGGGTGGAGTGCCTGCTTGTGTGGTGCGGAGGTGGAGTGCCTGCTTGTGTGGTGCCGGGGTGGAGTGCCTGCTTGTGTGGTGCGGAGGTGGAGTGCCTGCTTGTGTGGTGCCGGGGTGGAGTGCCTGCTTGTGTGGTGCGGAGGTGGAGTGCCTGCTTGTGTGGTGCCGGGGTGGAGTGCCTGCTTGTGTGGTGCGGAGGTGGAGTGCCTGCTTGTGTGGTGCCGGGGTGGAGTGCCTGCTTGTGTGGTGCGGAGGTGGAGTGCCTGCTTGTGTGGTGCCGGGGTGGGTGTGCCTGCTTGTGTGGTGCCGGGGTGGAGTGCCTGCTTGTGTGGTGCGGAGGTGGAGTGCCTGCTTGTGTGGTGCCGGGGTGGAGTGCCTGCTTGTGTGGTGCGGAGGTGGAGTGCCTGCTTGTGTGGTGCCGGGGTGGAGTGCCTGCTTGTGTGTTGCGGAGGTGGAGTGCCTGCTTGTGTGGTGCCGGGGTGGAGTGCCTGCTTGTGTGGTGCGGAGGTGGAGTGCCTGCTTGTGTGGTGCCGGGGTGGAGTGCCTGCTTGTGTGGTGCGGAGGTGGAGTGCCTGCTTGTGTGGTGCCGGGGTGGAGTGCCTGCTTGTGTGGTGCGGAGGTGGAGTGCCTGCTTGTGTGGTGCCGGGGTGGAGTGCCTGCTTGTGTGGTGCGGAGGTGGAGTGCCTGCTTGTGTGGTGCCGGGTGGAGTGCCTGCTTGTGTGGTGCGGAGGTGGAGTGCCTGCTTGTGTGGTGCGGAGGTGGAGTGCCTGCTTGTGTGGTGCCGGGGTGGAGTGCCTGCTTGTGTGGTGCGGAGGTGGAGTGCCTGCTTGTGTGGTGCCGGGGTGGAGTGCCTGCTTGTGTGGTGCCGGGGTGGGTGTGCCTGCTTGTGTGGTGCCGGGGTGGAGTGCCTGCTTGTGTGGTGCGGAGGTGGAGTGCCTGCTTGTGTGGTGCCGGGGTGGAGTGCCTGCTTGTGTGGTGCCGGGGTGGGTGTGCCTTTTGTTCGTACACATTGTGCATGATCTCTTTACCCTCCAACCCCTTGCGCTCTTCCCTCCCTCCACTCCAACCCCTCTCTTGCTGTCCCTCTCCCATCTCCCAACTCTGTTTCCCTTGCCAAACTCTCTCCCCTTCCCCCCTTGCATTCCCCCACTAAGTGATGCCCAAATACCACCATCACGGCTTTATTTCAAGAAAACAGAGGCTCTATTCATCACCAGGGACCAGTCTTTTGTTCCGCCAGCAACACTAAAAGTAAGAGGCGCTGAGCTCCAAAGCAAGACCACAATCCGCTACCTGGGTGTAACACTCGATCAACAGTTGGATATGAAAGCCCATATAAACAACACTGCCAAGGCAGTATACTTCAAGATTCGGACAATCCGCCACCTACGCCCCCTTCTGGAACCAGATGACTTCAGGACAATCTACCAGGCCTTAGTCATCCCACACTTTGATTTTGCCAACGCCATCTTTCAGGGTCTACCGAAAAACACGCTGCTCCCACTCCAGCTGGCCATGAATACAGCAGCCAGAATACTACATGGTGCCACCAAGAGGGATCACATAACACCAATCCTGAAGCACCTCCACTGGCTACCAGTCTACTGTAGAATCACCTTTAAGATTCTACTATTGACCTTCAAAGCCATCAACAGACTCACCTACTCGTCCATCTCAGACCTCATTCTCCCCACCCCCCCCCCCCCAAATAGAGCTAGAAGATCGGTCTCAGCCAATACCATATGTATCCCTGACATGTGTCATGGCGCAAGGCAGATAGTGCCTATGGAAGTAGAGGAAAATATGCAGGGCAGTTTTAAAACCGGCAGTGCAAAGCACATGGCTAGGGGTTGCTATGAGCAACCAAGCAAAACAAGAGCACCGGCTGTAGGTAAACGCCCAGGAATAGCATTACGTCATGGCTCATCAGAGAAGCAGAAACAGCTTGCAGGGAGTTGAGCTAACAAGAGTCTCAAAGAATGACGCACTTAAAAAAAGGTCAGTCTTGAGCAAAGCAGAAGCACGCAGAGACAGGAGCAGAGATACCGACAGAGACGCAAGCAGGGAGTCAGACTCAGTCTCAGATACAGAGAGAGAAAGAGACACTGAGAGGACTCACGGGAAAGGAAAGAGCAGAGCTCATGAGAGCCAGGAGTCATACCTGAAAGCTTCTGACGTGGAGTCCATCTGCACCTCAGAGGAGTTTGCCCAAGAGGAATTCTCAGAGGTTAGTGCTGGAAAGTTGGGCTGCACTAAGCCAAAGTCCGGTTGGGGACAGAGAGAGATTCCAAGCTGCAAACCACGAGGAGCTGGGAGAGGGAATAACCACAGGAGCAGGTACCTGGGGAGCAAGAACTCTTATCCAAGAGAGATTTCCCACCTAAGAGAAAGACGTCCTGTGAGGGGAAGTGAAAGGGAGAAAAGTTTCAACTTCCCGGTTGCAAAACAGACAGGCAGAGCTCAGCCTGAAGAAAGGCATAGTACCTGGAATAGAGGGGCACTGAATTTTACTCCCAATGGTCCTGAAGTGTATGGCCCTCTAAGGGGAGAATCCATAGTGCACGGTAACCAGCCTTTCTGCAATGATAGAGGGGAGAGAAGCTCTGGCCAGGAAGAGAGGAAACTACTAAACACTGATACACATTACAGCCCTGCAGAATATAATAGCCAAGAAGTACACGAGGATATGGAATGTGACTTCTGTGAAGAGAGCTCAGATATTTGCAAAATGGACTGTACATTGGTGTTTTCTGATAGTGTGACCTCTTTTTGTTAAGGCCTAAGTAAAGCCTGCCTAAGAGAAATCTGTGGAGGAACACAGATTTCACCATTCAGCTTTTGTGATTGAAAAAGCCTGTTTTTCCCTTTTTGTTTAGTTAACGCTGACAAGAAGCATTTTTGTTGTAATTTGTAGTCCCTCATTTGTGTTATGCCAGTATTATGGTTTAATTTCCTTTGACCTTTGTTGCAAAAGTTCTCCCGGGAAGGGAAAATAAATACCTCTTTAAGCATAGCTACTCGACCACAACTACCTTCTTATTTGATTAGCTATTGGGACTCCAAATCCCAGAGGGCACTACTAAGTCCTTGCTATATAAGAGGAGCCTCACTGAAGCCCCAGGCCTCCTGCCTCAGGGGTAAGTAGGTGAGTGACACATGATTACAAAATGCTTACAAGTAACAAGAAAGAGGACTTCATGCTCTATGCACCATCGCATTGGGATGCTCTCCCACCTGACATCCGGGCAATTACGGACATTAAACAGTTCAGGAAGGCACTGAAACACTACCTCTTCCTGCAGCATTATGGTACCACACAACAACCACCTAACAGCACTCACCAAGACACATACACCAGAACTCCTACTATATATGCACCCTGTGCGCCACGGTAGCACTACCAGACCCCAGCTAGGGCATGTATATAATCACCTAATACTGTAAAATACCTTAGCCCAGAATTTGTATATAGTTGCCCCCGTTAATCCAAGTTGAATAATCCTGTTTTCTGTAAGTCCAGTCCGGCGTTACCTGTGTCTGAACAAAGCTGCTGTTATCTGTAAACCTAGCTGATTTTGAAGAGCGCGGTATAGAAAAGACTCCAAATAAAAATAAATAAATAAATAAATATACAGAACTTCTGCCTGCAGGAGATGGGATCCCCACGGGCAGAAAGCGCCAGGTCTGAGTCCCAAGCACCAAGTCTGATTTTTTTTAGTTGCTATGGTGACCTGGGGTTTGCTGAGCCTTGTTATAAGCCATTCATGCATTAATTATAAACTGTCAAGAATTTAATGATAAACAATATATGCAAATGCAATGTGTGCCAATGAGTCAATGCAGACTCCTGGTAACCCAGAAGCTCCTGGGCTTTCTCGGGAAGGTGTGACCAGAAGTAGATTACCAGGCCTTTCTTCCAAGGCAATGGAGGGTAAGTGACTTGCCCAAGGCCACAACGAGTGCCGGTAGGAATCAGACCCTGGTCTCTTGGTCGCCAAGCTGCTGCTCTAACTACTAGGCTTCTCCTCTTCTCAAGCAAAATATGAATGTTTATAAATAAATAAATAACTTCAGGACATAGTGCCTATGTAAAAAATGTTCATAAAGGTGCCGAAGGTGTAGAATGGTTTTTTTTACACCAACCACGGCATTAAAAAAATGCATATATTCCGTGCTGCTATATGGACAGGGGCCACACTGAATATGCCAGGCCTTGACAAATGCTGTACTGATTTAGGAGCCAGGACTCGTGCCCTCACCCCAGTTCTCTCGCGCTGGACTCATGTTCTTAAGTCTCGCAAGACCAACGCCAGAGTTCCTACACTGTGCGTCATCTTTAGATATCCACAGCTATAGCTTCAGGTAGCAAGTGGGTGTGTGGTCCTACGGTGGTGTGCAGTCTGTGCATGGGATGCGGTGGTGGGTGTCTTTGTGTGGGTGGTGTGCACGGCTGTGGTGCATGTGTGTGTGTGTGTGCTGCAGAACTGGTGAGCTTTTGTGTTTGCGGTGCAGAGGCGAGACTCGTGTGTGTGTGTGTGTGTGTAGTGTGGAGCTCGGCAGCCAGGGCCAATTTCTGCTGCGATCGTGGCCTTTGGTAGCCATTCTGCCAATAGAGGATGGGATCCCCATGGGCAGTCAGTTCTGGTACTGCTGCACTTCTGCCATGGAGGATGGGATGCCCTCGGGCAGCCAGGGCCAGTCATGCTGCAGGTGTTCCTACCCCCAGGCACCAGGTCTAATTTTTTAAGTTGCCATGGCGACCTGATGCCTGGGGTTTGTCGAGCCCTGGAATATAAATATAAGCTAGTCACTGATGCCAGCTAGCTGTTATATACATAGCTGAGCAATTTAATTTAGGACCGCTTTTCATATGCTTAAATTAAACCACTTGGCTGTACGGATGGTGGTTGAATACTGTCACTGTCTATACAGTTGACCATTCTGCCCTTGCTCCAACCTAACTCTGCCCCAGCACTATTTGGATAATGCCATAGCAGTTAAGAGAGATTTTCAGTGGCACTATCTAAATAGCCCTACTGAAAACTACAGATAGCAGATTTATGGCAGCTACTAAACATATCTAGAAGGGCATTTCAGCGGTGGTGGCCAGCACTCCTAAAGCAACTGCCATCGCTGCGTTCAGCTAGACCTGGATTCGGTGCCAGTGCCTATCCAGCAAGCAGCACTGAATATCCGTTTCTGCCAGATTGCTGGTTAGCAGTGATAACCGATTAGTGGCTGAATATTGCAGCTAACCCCTGGATATTCAGCAGCATTAACCAGGTTACTGCCACGGAAATCCCGGTCGGCCAGGTTTGTGCAGTTTGCAGATCTGCAAATCGCATAAATCCCTTTGAGTATGCCCCCGATAAATCTTTCAAATTCTGACCCATGGTCTCACAGATGTACATACACATCACAGCCTCTCCCTAGTTCTGCCCAAAATATGCCCCCCTCCCCAGGAATGTGTACATGCAGATTGTGAATAAGTAGGTGTAATCTTGTGGTGCACCAACGTTTTCTGCATTTGTGACAGGTAAAACATGCTCTGCACATGAAAAAAGCAAAAAAATTACCCCCTGCAGTAATTTTATAAAAGGACAACTGTGTTCATTGTAATCCTCTCCCTCCCAAACTACATCCTCAGGGATACCTGCACGTGGTATGCAAATAAGTTATGTGATCTTGTCATTGTGTGTATTTGCCAATATATAAAATTAATTACTCCAATGTATGAATATTTCCTTCATTCAAGTGTTCTATAAACAGTCTTCCTTATAAATCTACTTATCTTTTTCTAAGCGGGTCTCAGACTTACGGGCTACTTCCGGTGATATATATCACTTAGTGCACCTTTTTGCATCAATGACCCATTTTCATATCATTCTTATATCTTTCTTATAACTTTTTCTAAACTAATATTTCAAACGTCCAGAACCAGGTTTAATCTTAGAAGCAACAGATGAGATAATTGATACTACAAGCCTGTCCAAAACCAGGTTCAATCTTAGAAGCAACAGATGAGATAATTGATACTACAAGCCTGTCTAAGCAAAATCCCCTGAAGAAACATAAAGGCTGTGAAACGCAGAGGCGCCCGGGACACTGAAGAAAAAGACAAAGACAAAAGATAAGCTTGCTGTTATAAGATATCTCATATTATCCAACTGGACGTTTGAAATATTAGTTTAGAAAAAGTTATAAGAAAGATATAAGAATGATATGAAAATGGGTCATTGATGCAAAAAGGTGCACTAAGTGATATATATCACCGGAAGTAGCCCGTAAGTCTGAGACCCGCTTAGAAAAAGATAAGTAGATTTATAAGGAAGACTGTTTATAGAACACTTGAATGAAGGAAATATTCATACATTGGAGTAATTAATTTTATATATTGGCTAAACAGTGGCATTACTCTGAAGAATTTTGGATCTATTGCGGTTGTGATACACAATTGTGTGTATTTGGCCACACAATTTTATGAGTCATTCTTCATGTATAAGATACGCTTTACATATGGAAGACACTTTAAAAAATTGTCCATACTGTATGGGCGCCTGCAGAGGAAACAACAGAGCAGTGGAAAACTTTACTGTTTCACAATCCCTTATCACAAATGCATGTGATGATAGGGGAGTTCTGGAATCCTCCAGCACAGGGGTGGGCAATTCTGGCCCTCGTGCACCACAATCCAGCCTGGTTTTCATGATGTCCCTAATGAATATTCATGAGATCTATTTGCATCCACTGCCTTCCACTATATGGAAATAGTCCATGAATATTCATTAGGGACATCATAAAAACCAGGCTGGATTGTGGTGCATGAGGGCCGGAATTGCCCACCCCTGCTTCTAGCACAATGTTTCAATATACACAAACATTCTGGCCTTCTGTGTTTCACCTATGTGGCACAATTTTCTAGAAAACATTTGTGATGTCATTCAAGATGTAATATAAAAACAGACCAGCCCTGCAGCCCGCCTAGAGCTATATTAATTAGGTCACCTTTATGGCTGGTTGAATGAGCATGGCCATAAGTAAGCATGCCACCCCAATGGCATCATTATAACAATACCAAAACAGTCTGGCATTCAAAAATACTAACAGGACTGAATTTAATTACACAATCTCTGTACATAATGAATGTTCCAGTTCAGTAACCTTCTGTTATTTATCATCACTATTTAAATACATATCTGATCAGCCAGAGATGGGTTATTATTATATTTGAAAGCCAAAGGGGAAGGTTCTATATATGTGATCAATATAGTCAAATGCCTAGTTTATTACATCTGATGAAAACGTCATGTTTAACTACTGATGAGCTTTTTCCTTTCTAACACTGATGCCAGCAGGTATAAACGTTTGTACACCTTTTCAGTCAATACTTTGTAATTCCTGTTTTAGCAGAAATAACTTCCAAACACTTCCTGTGGTGAGCTACAAGTCCTTCTAGTCTAGCTTTTGGAATTTTTTCCCACTCTTCCTTGCAAAACTCTGAGAAATTTTCCAAGGTTTCCCTCCATGCACTGCAGATTTTCAAAGTCTAGTGGCTGCGAAGACCATTCCAAAACCTTCATCTTTCTGTCCCGTAAGCATTTCATAGTTGACTTTGAGATGTTTTGGATTATCATCTTACTGAAATACCCATCTTCTTCTCAGCTTCAATTTCTTCTCTTACTGTGGGATATTAGCCATTGGTTATTTGAATTCATTCCTTTTTCCACCTGCGTAATATTTTGTGTGCCATTGGCTACCCCACAACCTCAAAGCATAACAATGGTTGGCAAGGAATTCTTTTCTTCAAACGCTTCATCCTTTTGTCCTCCACGTGTATCTTATGAGGTTGTGGCTAAATGGTTCCATTTTGTTTCAGGCTGATCCATTTTTTGGGGTTTTTTTTGCATACCTTAGATGATGACTTTTATGATACAGCTGTAAAAACGGTTTCCTTATGACAGCTGTCCTTTCAGAGCATTGTTATGCAAGTGACATTATACTGTGTGCCTGTGAACAATTACTCCTGTGTCTGCTAAACCTTTCAGCAGATCATTTGCAGTGACCTTGGAATTCTGTTTTGCAAATCTAGCCAGTCTTTAAAAAATTCTGTCAGAGATTTCTCTTGGCCTTCCAGATCTTGCCTCGACTTCAATAGTTCCATGTAACTTCTATTCCTTACCAATGCTTCTGATGGTTGAAAACGCTAGCTGGAAGCACTTAGAGCTTCTTTTATAGTCTTACCCTGCTTTGTAAGAGTGAACCATCTTCATTTTCAAATGCTTAGACAGTTGCTTAGAGGAGAGTATGGTTGCTGAAAGTAGACAGAACAATCACAACCTGAGAGTTCACAAGAGCCAGAGTATTTGTTCTACTGAAGAACTGATCTTCACCAGGTTAACAAAAGATCTAATCAGCGCACAAATAGTAATTTTGCATTAAAAACTGCAGAAGAATGTTGTGTTTAGCTTTGTATTATGTAGAAGTTGGGTCTTCTGTTCATTTAGTTTGACTTTTGCACACAACTATAACCACAGTAAGAAGAAAGAAATTAAAAACTAATAGCATGAATTATTCTATTAATGAGTAAATGTGAACAAATAAAAGACAATGTACACAATGACAAAGATGATTAAAAAATGAAAGGATTACATCAATTAAAATAACATGAGCTGAATTTTTATGTTAGATTTTGTCATCCTTTTGAATATTTTTACTACTGATTAATTAAAAAGAATGTACATGCCCAACTCCCACCACCAAGTAAAAGTCATCAAACCAAATACAATAGATGGTATCTTTGCTCTCAGTGGTGGCCTACAGGAGGTAACCACCACTGAAAATACAATTCCTCTCCTTGCTTTCTTTTAATGCAAGACTCTGTCACTCTAGGTTAGATATCTTCTGCATAAATCAAAATGCCACTCCTGCTATCCACTTCAGCCCACAGGTTACAACAGAGCTGTTCCTTTCCAATGAATAATTAGCAGAAACTTACAGAAAAAAATGAGGATTGCCACTTGTGATACATTACTAGATACATGCTGCAAGATTCCTAAAGTTACACAAAAGAGTAAAGCTTCATTATGTTATCTTCTCATCACCACACACAAAATACGGGGAATATTTATGCTTTTTAAATGTTATCCATTAAAAGGTAAATTTATAAGGAGCCTCCTAAATTTCGGTGACAAGTACATACATTATTGTCAGCACATTAGTCATTTACTGTATACGTGCAAGTGGCCACTTTGGCGTGTAAATGACCTCTTATAAAATACCATCTAACATAAGGGTATGTGTGTTGTTTGCATTGCACAGACTTGCATGGAGGGCAGGAACATGGGCAGTGCGAGCAATCCCTTAATTTACATGCATAATTTCAAAAAGTAGATGCAGTCATTTACCCCAGCTCTAGGGCTGGTGGACGTGATCGCGCTTTAACATACGCGCATACTTTTCCACTTGCATTTTATTTTATAAAGTCTATTTCGTGCGTTTGCGACTTTATAAAACAGGCGTAAAGTATGCTCGTGAAAATGCATGCTAACCAGGCATGACTCTATATAATTACTCTCCTAAAGCTGTGCTCCCTTTTTATAAGTAGAAGTACATGAACAGATGGTGAAGAGACCTATTAAAGAAATCAATCATTTGATTTATTGCCTGCCCTGGTCTCTTGTGTTAGTATAAAACCTGCAACTCTTTTTTCCTTTACTGAAGGTCTTCTTGTTCCCTACAGCTCCTCTTTCTTTTTCTCCTTTCCCTTAGCTCACTCATCTTTGAAACCATCCCTCTTGACTGCTCCAGAAGGCTGCAATGTCCTTATTCCATTTTGTGCCAAAGATGGCCATTTCCAGAGCTAGGTGCAACATAATGACTGCCTCGGAATAGTTCCTTCCTATCTCTTCTGCCTCTAGCATGATAGCTTTCTTTTTTTTTTTTCTTTTCAATATTTTATTTTGAACCATCAAACAAAACAGCAAATACAGAACATAAGACAATCGCTCCCTGGGGTAGACTCTTATCCCCGAGGTGCGCGATACATAGATGGTTACATAATTTTTTAAGTATAGTACCCCCAGATCCCCCCCCACCCCACCTCCCCCCCCAAGAAACCCTACCCTCCCCCCCCCCCTTCCCACCTAAAGGCTATACCCACCTGGACCAGGATATATAACATTCCCGAGCCTCCATAGGTCTCCACATACAAAGAGGGCTATCAACAGCCCAATTGCAGGGTTACATTACGTGCCCGAGGGCTCAACTTTTGAATATAGGGCTCCCATAGTAACCAGAAAGCAGACCATCGCTTCACATGACCTCGCGCGGCCCGACACTCCAGGAGCATAAATTGGCATGATAGCTTTCTTATTGTAGCCCATGCCACAGCCAAGGCCAGTTTAACTATTAGACAGACTAAGCAGTCTCCTGGAGGCAATAAAGAGCAGCTGCAGCCAAGGCAAACTAAGTTGCTACCATCAGGATGGGCAATTTTCAAATAGTCAATTTACCAGGTAAATGGCTTTTAGCAATTGCCCTCTTTTGGGGATAATTTTAGAAGTGACTTGAGTATGTAGACCAATTTTTACATGTTCAAATAGATATTTATAAAATTGCCCTGTGTGTATTGGGGGGGGGGGGGAGTATATGCACATCGAAACATAGAAAAATGACAGAAAAAGACCACATGGCCTATCTAGTCTGTCCTTCCATGTAAAGTACATACTGAGGACACATAACAGTCAATATTCAGCCATGGCAGTCACTGCTTTTATTAAATGCTGGTCACCACATATAAATAGAAATCAGATATTGTGCCAGTATCTGGATAGCAGTCAGCGCTGAATAAATGGGCAATGCGGCCACCACCGGCACTATCCACATAGCAGCAATAATTCAATGCTGCTATACGGATAGGTTATCTGGATAGTAATAGAGACGGCCTTTCTGTCTTAAGCTATGCCGATAACTATTCAATATCACCATAACATAAGCACACAGTACTCTTGTCACTGGGTCAGAAACCTCAGGCTGCCAGGCCTGCCCCACCTCTTCCTCCTCTTTCTCTTCTCATTACTGACACAAACACTCTTTATAGTGGGAGAAAAAAGGGAACAGATTTAATAACATTATTCCACATTAAACATGATAAAAAAATGAATGACAACTAATTGTTCACTGGAGGAGGTAACTTATGGCTTTCATATTGTACCTGCCATCTAACTGGAGACACCCTTTGTGGCCCACTCTGTGGCTGTGCTGAGCATTGTGTCCCACTGCACACAGCTCTGTGTGTCCAACTTTCTCCAGTTGCTTCTCACTATGGGTCCAGGCGCACCATGCTTGACACATGAGCGTTCAATTTCTTCAGACCCTGGTATCCATAGCTGCACCTGTGCCCCTGTTTGTATTGGAACCAGGTGCCTTGCTTTTGTACTTGGGCTTCCTTTCAGGACACAGGCACCCAATCAGTGCACCCGGCTCCCTTTTGTTTTTTCTTGGTGACCCCTCATAATCGGTGAGGACCCACCACCAGGAAGGGGATGCGAGGCTTCAGGCACTGACTATTCCCATTTACAGATCCAAATCAACAATCTTGCGAAAGTCTAAATTAAAAATATCTACACCTATGTCATTTATGTACTCATCACCCTTTTATGAGATATACAGTCTTTTTCCCCAAGAGCAAGCCTTCATGTCTAACCACATCCCGCTATTACCCTCATAAAGCAGCTTACTTCAGAGTTGAGCTTATTACTAGATTTTTCTATGCTCATCTGCTTCTTGGCACCCCACCACGCAGGATGACTAGGACCAGATGATGCCAGCATCTTTCCAATTTCTCCTAAGCCAAGAAATATATTTTTTTACTCAACGCATAATCAAACTCTGCAATTTGTTACTGGAGGATGTAGTAAAAGCTGTTAGGGTAGCTGGGTTTAAAAAAGGATTGGACAAGTTCCTGGAGGAAAGGTCCATAAACCTTTATTAAAGAGGACCCTGGAAATCCACTGCTTACCCTGGGACGAGCATTGTGGAACCTGTGTGCCTTTCTGGGAACCTGCCAGGTACTTGTGACCTGGATTGACCACTGCTGGAAACAGAATACTGGGCTTGATGGACCTTGGTCTGACCCAGTATGGCATTTCTTATGTTCAATGTCATGCTTTATCATGATGTTCGTCTATATTTTTTATTCTTACCCAGTCAAGGCCACCAAATGCAAAATAAAATGATTGGGAGCTTGCGTCCTCCCAACCCATTTCTTCAGAGATGCAAAGGTTGACCCCAGAGCATACCTCTTTTTGTAAACCTTTCTATTTCCACATGTTTGCTGTAACTACTGTTTATTGCCCTCTTCCTAGTGCAAAACATGTAAGATTTCCCCATAATCCAAATGCCTAGCCTGATGTATGATCTGAACCTGTATGACCTTCATCTACCTAAACTTTTAAATTTGCTCTGCAGGCATACCCAGCATGCATGCTAAAGTAGCAACTCCTGCTCTAAATGAGTGTGACAACAAATCCAGCTTTGAGCTACATTGCCCCTAGTCCCACTAACCACATTCAATTAAATTGATTTTGGGAGAGGCAGTTACCATCCTTACTGAATCAAGAATGTACCCTCCATTGGGGGTCTGCATTGTAAGTACCTGTTCATGTCTTACACCAGACATATTACGGTGCTAATGAAACTTTGCAGCCACACCATATTGCCCTTGCCCTCCTGATCAGAATGTCTTTGTTTCTCTATATGATATACCATTTTCCCTAAGCCATACTATGAATTGCACCATAAGAAATGCTATACTGGGTCAGGCCAAAGTTCTTCAAGCCCAGTATCCTGTTTCCAACAGTGGCCAATCCAGGTCACAAGTACCTAGCAGTTTCCCAAAAAGACACACAGGTTCCACAATGCTTGTATTGGGGCAAGCAGTGGATTTCCCGGGTATTAAATGGTTTATGGACCTTTCATCTAATAACTCATTTATTTATTTAGACAGATTTGTATACCACCTTATCCTACAATCAAAGTGGTCACATCACAATTGGAGGGTTACATTTAACATGAGGGTACTTAACAACATTATACAATGAACTCGTATGTCTAGTTGGGATGAGTGGGTATCGAGTTGACTGAGGTAGTTGCATTACCGTTCGGGTGGAGACTGTTGTCTGTCTGCTCATAGGTTTCTGTAAAGAGCAGGGTTTTAAGGGCCTTGCGGAAGTCTATGATGTCATTTAATGCCCTCAGGCTCGTTGGGAGGGAGTTCCAAAGTGTGGACACTAGTAGTGAAGGAGCTCTTCTTGAAGTAGTTTGTTTAGTCTTGTGGTATCTTGCAGGTGTGCCGATCATTGTCATTGTTGGACCTTCTTGGTCTATTACTGATATCCCTTGTTATGATATCTTGGAGTGCACCTGCCGAGAGATGGTGGATGATTTTAAAGATGATCAGGATTGTTTTAAATTTTGCTCTGGCCATCACTGGGAGCCAGTGCAGTTGCTGTAAGATGGGGGTGATGTGCTCAGTTCTTGGAGTGTCTGTGATGATGCGTGCTGCAGTGTTTTGCACCATTTGGAGTAGGTGTAAGGTCTGCAGAGGGAGGCCTTGATATAACGAGTTTCCGTAATCAAGCAGAGGTGTGATGAGTGCTTGGCACACTGTGGAAGTGGTCCTGGCAGAGTAATGGCTTGATCTTTCTTATGGTCCTCAAATGTTGATAGGCCTTGTTTGCGGTTTTGGTGATGTGGGATTTCAGGTTCAGAGCTTTGTCCATTGTGATGCCCAGATACTTAACTTTGTCTTTGACTACTATGAGTTTGTTTAGAATGCTGATAGAATGAAGGTGAGGTTCCTGGTGATGAACATTGCCTCAGTTTTATCGTAGTTGACTGTCAGGTTATTGGTGTGAGCCAGGCATTCATGTCTTCAAGGCATCTGGTTATTGTGGTGTGTTAAGTGCTAGTAGGTTGACTGTAGCGTACACCATGATGTTGTCAACATAGATGTGATAGTGGAGTTTGTGGTGTTTGATGATGTTGCATATTTATTTATTTATTTACATTCTCTTATATACCGTGCTATTCTGCATCAGTGTGGTTTAAATTGAACAAACTGAAAATACATTGAACAGGGTATTATAACTTGGAGATAACTATTTTACAGGGAACATGGGCAATGGAGGGTTAAGTGGCTTGCCCAAGACCACAAGGAGCACCTGTGGGACTAGAAACCCCAGTCCTTCCGGCCCAAGGTTGCTGTCCTCTAGTGGGATTTGAACCCCCGACCTTCCGGCCTGAAGTACCTTGCCCCAACCACTAGGCTACTCCTCCACTCCATATGGGTTGGATGTAAATATTAAAGAGCATTGATGACAGGGCTGAACCTTGTGGTATTCCCTGCGTGACGGTGAACTGCAATGATTTCTTTTGTGCGCATTTGACTTGTTGCGTTCGATCTTCCAAACCTTTTTCAAGCCCAGCTACACTAACAGCTTTTACTGCATCCTTCGGTAATGATTTCCAGAGTTTGATTATGTGTTGTGAAAACATATTTTCTCTTACTAGTCTTAAACGGGTTACACTGTAGCTTCATTGCATGTCCCCTAGCCTTTCTACTTTTTGATGGGGTAAAGAATCGATTCTACGTTTACCCGTTCCACTCCTTGCATTCATTTATAGACCTCTATTATATCTCCCCTCAGCCGTCTCTTTTCCAGGTTTAAAAGCCCTAACCTTTTAAGCCTCTCCTCATAGGGGTATCCTTCCATCCCCTTTACCATTTTGATGGCTCTTCTCTGTACCTTTTCTAATATCGTTATATACTTTTGAAGATACAGCAACCAGAACTGCACACAATATTCAAGGTGCGGTCGCACCATGGAACAATACAGAGGCATTATAATATCCTTTGTTTTATTCTCCATTCCTTTCCTTATCTTTCCCAGCATTCTATTTGCTTTCTTGGCTGCTGCTGCACATTGGTCAAAGGGTTTCAACATGTTATCCACAATGATGCCTACATCCGTTTCCTGGGTGGTGGTTTCTAATGTGGAATATTGCATCATGTCACCATAGTTTGGGTTGTTCTTTCCTAGATGCATAACTTTGCACTTGTCCACGTTAAATGTCATCTGCCATTTGAATGTCCAGTCTTCCAGTTTATCAACGTCCTCTTGCAATTTTTCACAATCTTGGATTTTAACAACTTTGAATAATTTTGTGTCATCTGCAAATTTGATTACCTCACTCATTATTCTCATTTCCAGGTCATTTACAAATATGTCAAAAAGCACTGGACCCAGCACAGATCCGTGGGGTACTCCACTATTCACCTTTCTCTTTTGGAAAAATTGGCCATTCAGCCCTACTCTCTGCTTTCTATCTTTTAACCAGTTCCTGATCCATGGTAGTACACTGCCTCCTATCCCTTGACTTTTTAATTTTGCCAAAAGTCTCTCATGAGGGACCTTGTCAAAGGCTTTCTGAAAATCCAGATACACTATATCAACTGACTCACCTTTGTCTACCTGTTTATTCACAACTTAAAAAAAACCAAAACAGATTAGTAAGACAAGACCTCCCTTATCTAAACCCATGTTGGCTGTCTCCCATTAAGCCATGACTATCTACATGTTGAGTAATTTTGTTCTTTATAATGGTGTCTACTATTTTTCCCCAGTATTGACATCAGGCTCACCAGTCTGTAATCTCCCCGATCACCCCTGGAACCCTTTTTAAAGATTGATGTTACAATGGCCATCCTCCAATCTTCAGGATTGGAGGATGGCCAATGTATGTCATCCTGTAGGTCTCGTCGATATACTTCTCTGTATTCCTTCTGTCCTCCAAATCTGCTACTCTAGCCTCCAGAGATCAGACTCATTCCCTGAGAGCAAAGAGCTCCTTGCACCTAAGTGAGGGTCTTAGACTTTACGAAAACTAACTCTGCCAAGATAGGCCAATACCTCAGGGAGTCATTAGCGGAATGGGAACAGCTGGGGGATGTAGAAAACAGTGGGCAAAACTGAAAGGGGATATTTTAAGGGCAACTAACCTTTTTGTCAATGGTAAATAAAGGTAAAAGGAAAAGGAGACCGCAATGGTTTTTGAAAGAAGTAGCTGAAAAGGTGAAGAAAAAGAGGGAGGCTTTCATGAAATACGAGAGGAAGACAGGCATCTATATTTAGAAAAGAGAAGCTAGCAAAGTAGTCAGGAAAGCAAAGATTCAAAAAGAGGAGGAAATAGCCAATGTAATACAATGGGAGGATAAGACATTTTTCAGATACGTTGTTGAGACGAGGAAGGGCAAAAGTGGTATTGTCAGACTCAAGGGTGAAGGGGAGGAATATGTAGAAGCTGATAAAGATAAAACAGAATTGCTTAATAAATATTTCTGTTCTGTGTTCACAGATGAAGAACCAGAAGCAGGACCTCAGAAAACAGTCACAAACAGGCACAGAAGCGAGAGGCATCTTGAACAATTTTCAAAAGACTGTTCGTGAGAAACTAGCTCAACTTAAAGTAGACAGAGCGATGGGACTGGATGGGATATACCCTAGAATACTGAGGGAACTTGGGGATGTTCTAGCAGTTCCACTGACTGACCTTTTCAATGCCTTGTTGGAGTCGGGAGTGGTGCCAAAGGACTGGAGAGAGGCACATGTGGTCCCTTTACACAAAAGCAGAAGTAAGGATATGGTTGAAAACTACAGGCTGGTTAGTATAACTTTGGTGGTGAGTAAATTATTGGAAGCGCTGCTGAAAGAGAAAATAGTGAGGTTTCTGGAGTCCAGCAGATTACAGGATCCAAGGCAGCATGGATTCACCAGAGACAGATCTTGTCAGACAAATCTGATTTCTTTCTTTGACTGAGTGACCAGGGAGTTGGACCGAGGGAAAGCCCTAGATGTGGTGTATTCAGATTTCAGTAAAGCCTTTGACACCATTTCTCACAGGCGACTTATAAACAAACTGAGCACCCTAGGGATGGACCCTAAAGTTACTGCTTGTGTTAGAAATTGGTTGAGTGGGAGGTGACAAAGAGTACAGGTAAATGGAGCTCACTCCGAGGAGAAGGAGGTTACCAGTGGTGGTCTATCCTTGGTCTGATTCTTTTTAACATCTTTGTTAGCGATATAGTGGAAGGGCTGTCAGGTAGTTTGCATCTTTACAGATGATACCAAAATCTGCAATAGACACCCAGGAAGGTATAGATAACATGAGGAAGGATCTAACTAAGCTTGACGAATGGTCTAGAATTTGGCAGCTGAGATTCAATGTTAAAAAAATGCAAGGTCATGCATTTATGCTGCAGCAATCGAAGGAAGCAATATAGTAAAGGGGGTGAAGTACTTTTGTCCACTAAAGAAGAGTGGGATCTAGGCGTGATTGTGTCTGATGACCTTAACGTAGCTAAACTGGTAGAAAAGGTGACAGCGAAAGCTAGAAGGATGCTTGGGTGCATAGGGAGAGGAATGGCCAGCAGAAGAAAGGAGGTGATAGTGCCTCTGTACAAGTCTTTGGTGCGACCTCATTTGGAGTATTGTGTGCAATTCTGGAGACCACACCTTCAAAGGGATATAAAAAGGCTGGAGTCAGTACAGAGAGTGGCTACTAAAATGGTTAGTGGACTTTGTTATAAAGCATATGAGGACAGACTTATGGATCTTAATATGTACACCTTAGAGGAAAGGCGGAATAGAGGTGATATGATTGAGACGTTTAAATACCTCCATGGCATAAATGCACAGGAGGAGATCCTGTTTAGATTGAAAGCAAGCTATGCTACGAGGGGACATAGAATGAGATTGAAAGGGGATAGATTCAGGAATGATATGTACTAATATTTCTTTACGGAAAGAGTGGTGGATCCGTGGAATAGTCTCCCAGTGGAGGTGGTAGAGAGGAGGACAGTATCTGAATTCAAAGAAGCATGGGACAAACACAGAGGATCTCTAAAGGAAAAAAGGGGACTGTTGAAGTGGTTAATATGGAAGGACAGACTAGATACGCCATGTGGTCTTTTTCTGTTGTCATATTTCTATGTATCTTTCGGAGACAATTCAGTTTTATAAGACACACAGGCCAGGCCTTGATAAATTTTCTTGGAAGCTAAGAGCCAGCTGAAAAACGTAGACGCCTATGGTTAAGACTTCTCTCATTTCCCCCACTCCAGTCTTTACCGAGGAACTCTCTCATTCTCTCTCACTCATACCGGCACCCTAGCCTTCATCCAGTCCCTCTCTCTCACATACTCCTTTTCCAAATAACCAAGCCAGGATTCAGGTATAGACAACTGCCTAGTGTGCTAGATTCTGAAGGTGCCAAATATCCAGGCTAAAGAGAAGTCTGTTCCTGCTTTGAGGCCTTGTGCGGGTGTTACTTCATGGGGCACAACTGTGGCCCTTCCTCTACTCCTTCTCTAGCTCCCTAAACCTAGGAATCTGACAATCCCCCCTCTTGAATCTCTCACTCTCTGCTCTTGCTCATGAGTGTCAAAATCTTAAATCCAGCTTTGCAAGTAAACAGCCATCCCTCACCCTCAGGCAACTATACGTGGTGGATCCTGTTACCTGTTCTCCCTCACCAAGCTGTCTACTTCTGCTTTTGTCAGCACTCTGCATGATGTGGTTTGGCTGTCTGTAAGTTTGAAATACACATTGAAGCTAAATCATGCCATGCTGGGGTTTTTTTAGCAATAGCAGCCAATATTTTAAAAAAGTAGAAAAAAACCCCAACAACATTGGGGGACACGAAGACCTAGGCAGCAGGGTGCAATGGTGACCTTGCATTTAAGATTTATCAAGCCTTAAAGTTATCATTATTTTTCCCAGTTGGGAGCATCAGTCACAGTACAACGGCTAGGGGATCGCAGACGCCATTTTGAATTCCATTCTGGTCCAGACAGGAACAAGTGGAGGTCGCTCTTGTCTGGGTCCCACTAGACCACCAAGCTTTAATAAAGGTAGGCCTGGGAGCCTGTAGGGGTTGGGGAGGTTCAGATTGAGGTCTGGGGAGTGGGGGGTTGGATTGTGCATTGGAGGGAGGTTAGAGGGATGTATGGGGTATTTTTTTTGGGGTGCCCTCATTTTTTTCTGGTGTCAGAAGGAAGGGACCCCTATACTGCTTCACCTTTTTAACACCTACGGCCCCTTTATGTATGAAGCCTGGAGAACTGGGCTGTGTATTAGGTGTTTGATGCTTCTGGCTGGTAAAATAATGCCAGCTTTCAACTGCAGTTATATTTCCCTCAAATAACGCAGTTTGTGATGGAACCCTGCAAGCTGCATTGTTCCTTTATTGTGGGAGTTACTAATTAGTGGTTATGAGTTTCCGCAGGTTAGTGACTCCCTCGATAATTTACACTATAGTAAAATCCAAGGGGTCAATATTCAGAAGGGTTTATGCAGTCTGCAGGATCTGCAAACCACATAAACCACGCTCAGCCCAATATTCAGCAGCACTAACCAATTAGGACTGTTAAATATCACCACAGATCACCTTGCAAACATCTGGTTAGTTTCGGGGCGGTCTGTGGGCAGAGGTGGGGTGGTCCCAGCGACTATCTAGTTAGCTGCTAACCAAGTAGGCAAACCACTGTCAATGGCTGTCCTAACATAATGCAGTTGTGCTATCGGGATAGTGGCTGAATATCGCCACTAACCAGATAGCCACAGTGGTCGGTGGCAAAACTGGATATTCAACACTATATGCCAGATATCCAGTTTCATTTTTTGCCTGTGGTAGTCAGGTGTTTGAGTGACGTTGACCACTACAGGCTAATATCAGTCCCCAAGGTTTTACCGCAAAACTGTACGTGCCCCTCCACGTGCTTTTATAAATTAGGCTTATACAATGATATCCTGTAGCATAAATATGTTTTTGCGGTAATTTACATCTCTGTATACTCAATGTGTATCCTCATATTTTCAATAAAGTACACATGTAGATCGCAACTCTACCCCTCCTCCACCCAAAACATGCTCTGAGAATACCTACGTGCAGCACATCTGTAAGTATGTGGCATGTTATCAGCACATGCCCTTATACACATATATTCAGCCATACACATGGAAAATGACTCTTAATAAATTGCAAAATCTGCTAAACAGGCAAAAATGCTTTATAAAAACTACCTCCGTTATGTACATACATACAAAAAAAGGTTTAGTACTTAAAAATGATTTTCAGTTATGTGTTTTTATAAGAGCTCTGGATGAGGTGCTGTCGGATTGATCATGATTGTTGAGGGCCTGAAAGTTAATTGATCAGGGCACAAGGCTGATGGTTCACTTAGGATGTCTAACACCCTTGTATCAGCCCCAGCCATGTCTATTTTGTTTCTATAGCTGGTCCTGTGGTCATAAGTCTTCTCTTTGGCTGCTAGTGAGTTGAGTTACCCTGTCAACCTGGCTGATACTCTCATCTGGAAACATTTTAGTTTTGCTTACCTTGAGTTTTACAGGAAGGTTTTATTAAAGTGGATATGGAGATTACTGCCGGGGGAAGAATTTTAAGAAAATCTGGGTGTCAGTCAACATTTTTCAGGAACAAGGGAACATTTTTTTGTTCTGTCTACATTTTTTTGTCCCTTATACATTTTTTTAAACTTCAGTCTTTTTCCCCCTCCAACTGCCCCATCACTCTAGCCTCTACTCTCTTCTCTCCCCTTTTTTCAGCCACAGCATGCCTTTCACCTGGGCCAGAGCCTCTGGTGTCATCTGCAACTGGGCCTAGCCTGGTGGCAGTAATATCTTTTGTTGGGTATGGGCCAGCGTTATCATCATTGTCCTTTGCTAGGTCCTGGAGAACTGTTGTAGCTCCTCTAAGGCTCAGAGCAGCATTAAGCACCGATTTTAACAGCCCAGGTGACCTGTCACCTCAGATTTATTCAGCTCTGTTAGCATCACTAAAAATTCAAATATTAACCTAAAAATGCTGCATGTTCCTTTCAAACATTTCTTTCTTGTCATTGGTATCCCTCATTCTCTTTCTAGCTTGGTTCTTTGCATATCTCGCTGCTCCTGATTCCTTCTTTCTTATCTCCCTTGAATAGTCCCGTTGTCCCCACAACAGCAATTTTCAAGAAAATCTCTCCCATTTATCCAGCTTGCTTTATTAGACTAAAGTTAGAAATGAAAAACCTATGTCCACAATCAATATTTCCTCAACAATAACTTTCACAAATCACTGCACATCAGGTGCTGGGCAGTGTGTAATTAGGTGAGAGATTTTATAGTACAAGATGTTTATCTGTCTCTGAAAAAGGGACAGCTTAACCTCCCTGGTCACAGAAACACAGAACATGATGACAGATAAGGACTGTGAGGCCCATTGGGTACACGGCTCATACTAAAGAGGAATGAAGTAGAATGCAGCTCCCTTAGTTAATAGAAATGATAAAAAAGTTCCTCTTTCTGATCCCTTAGCTCCAAATCCTGGGCTTTGGACCCATCTTTCAGCGACAGTCCATCATCTGACCATGATTAGGAGTTATGCCTCCTCCACACCCCCCCCCCCCCCCAGTAAGATGGAGAAATTTATATACCTGATGATTTTCTTTCCTTCAGTTTTGCTAGACTAGACCAGATAACTGGGTTATGCTCGCCAGCCATCAGGTGGAGGCACACTAGAGTAACGTTCAGGGATGTTATCAAAAGGGATGGCATGGAGGGGTAGCCTAGTGATTAAAGCACTGGCTTGGTAACTAAGAGACCTGCGTTCAATTCCCACTGGCATTCCTTGTAGCCCTGGGCAAGTAACATAACCCTCCACTGCCTCAGAAGAAAGGCCTGGCAAACTACTTCCAGTCACACTGCCAAGAAACCCCAGGAGTCAGTGTTGGCTAGCATTGCATTTTTGCACTAGGTAAATCCACCAGCGCAGCACTGAGAGAAGCCAGTATGATACTGCCAAAGCAGTAAGAAAGACTGATAAATCAGACAAACTCAAGCTATGAACATTATTAACCCACAAACATAACTTGGAACAACCATTAAGAACATGTATTGGCTCTCTTACCACAAATGACTATGTCAGGCACTAATCTGATAGGGAACCCTGCTGCCTCTTGTTTGCACCAAGCCTGTACGAAAAATCTTCCAGGACAGGTCCTGGACTGGTTTAGCATGATTCAAGGAAAGAAAATTATCAGGTATGTAAATGTATCCATTATCATCCTGCTAGACCAGGCTAGATGAATGGGATGTGCCCAAGCATCAAGATATAGGGTGGGAGGAAGACAATTTAATATGGGCATTTATATTCCCTTTTACCTTGTGGCTTAAGGTGGAGTCCAGCAAAAAAACATATGGAGGCCAATTCTACTAGAGGCACATCCAGATGTCCAAAATCTGGACGGGCCAGATTTGCACCCAATTGGGCACCCGCGAGAGCTATACGCTCCCGTGTGAGTAGAATGGGGGCAAAGGGGTTGCATGAACAGGACATGGCCCGATTCAGGCCCTGTGCATGGACTGCACCTTCCTCGTCTAACCCTCTCAAGCTCCTGCACGGAGCCTGGTGCCGTGGCATCCTGTTGCCCTGGCACCGGGACGCAATGGAGGTGCCCCGATCTGCCGCACAAGTTAAAAAAGTGCTTTCCCTACCGCCTGACCCCCGAAGGGGCTCCCAAAGCCAGGATTGGGCTGCGGGGAAACCCATGCTGATGCTCACCTGTTTTGGATGTCCTCTGTGGCTGGCCGGCCAGCAATGTCAGGGGGACTTATTCCACCTCCGAGATGGATTAAGTCCCCTGTCTATCCCCTCAGAGCTGGATGTACAGGACTGCGACAGGACTCAGCCCTCTACATCTGGGTTGTGCGCCCCGCCCACATTCCTTCCCGTTGCTGCCCCCTCCCACCCCCGTCTGGATCTCCATGCACATATGATCTATACATGCAGGGAGCTCTTGGTGCTGAATCGCCAAACAGGGAATAGCGGGATTTAAACATCCGAACCGGACATATATTCCCACCATTCCCTGTTCAGAATGACCCCCAAAATATATAGCTATTGATACAACATAAATTACATCATTTTACTAGATAGACAAAAAAATGTCTAACTAAATGAGATATATACATCGTTAACATGTCCAGACTTATTTAAGGCTAAAACCTGGCATATAGTTTGACTAAAAGTAGTTTTAAGACAGCCAAGTACTTGAGGCTTAATTAAGTTATGAGTAAAAAACTAAATTACACTGTTCTGCAAGCAAAACTTCCACAACATAAGTCATCAAATTGTCTCACTAGCGAGACAAATATCTAACGAAGCATGGTATATATCCCATTAGTGCTATTAGATGCAACTGAATTAAAACAAAGTCAGACATATAAATTTACTGAGCAAATGGTTTCAAAAAGAACCACAGGGTGTATTTTCAAAGCAGTTTAACGGTTAGCAAACCTGTTAAGTAGACTGCAGTAGTCCTTTCCTAGCAGTTTTTCAGTAAACAACACTAGGGACTCACTGGCTGTCACATAACCATGCGTAGACGTGGGGCAGTAGGCAGCTTCATCATTAGCTCAAAGAGGCTAGAAATTGTGAACAACTTTAACCTACTTGGATCAATATCAATAAAGAAGCAACAAGCAGTCAAGAAATCAAACGACGCATTGCTCTTGGCAGAATGGCTATGAAAGACCTAGATAAGATTCTCAAGAGCAGAGATGTCTCTCTCCATACAAAGATTCAACTTGTTCAAGCCATGGTATTTTCAATAACATCATATGGATGTGAAAGCTGGACAGTGAAAAAGACAGACAGGAAGAAAATTGATGCCTTTGAATTATGGTGCTGTCGGCGAATACTGTGTATACCATGGACTGCCCAAAGAGGAGATCAAACCTAAGCTTTCTTTAGAAGCTCAGATGAAAAGACTTCGACTTTCATACTTTGGACACATCATGTGAAGAGAGAGATCATTAGAGAAAGACATCATGCTTGGCAAGATAGAAGGTCAACGCAAAAGAGGAAGGCCAGCAATGAGATGGATCGATACAATAACAGCAGTTACGGGTACCAGTATGTCAACAATGAGCCGCCTGACTGAAGACCGAACACAATTTAGGATAGCTATCCAGAGGGTTGCCATGAGTCGACTCCGACTCGACGGCACTTAACAACAACAACAACAACAACACAACAATATTTAGACTCTTCAGCTAGGTTTGTTTTTAGCAGGGCATCTCTTATTTTCTGCTCTTCCACCAACAAATGTCCATATAATTTGAAATCTTTGATTTATACAGAAGCTCAGCACAGCAGCCAGCCTCAGAAATAGAACTCCAGGTCCCACAACTTACAGACTCCAGCAACTTCACCATACCTACTAGTGGTTTTATGCTTTCATTTCTAAAGCCATTATAATGTGTGTTCACTACTTCTCAGCAAACCTCACAGGAGCGTCTCCTAAACAAGGTCAGCACTATACTGGAGCATGATATACAGCTGCTCTAGGAACTAAACAATATAGTGAGAAAATTAAGTCTTTGTATGTGGTGAGAAGGAAACAGGGCGGGAGCCAAGGAAGGTTATGGTGTGTAATATCCCAGTTCACTTCATACACAATTTTGGACCGTGTGCTCTAGCTTTGAGCCGGCTCACAATCCAAAAATAGACAAAAGCTTCCCTCCAGCACATTGTCACAGGGTCCACTGCAACATTTTTACCTGCACAAGGAAATGTATAAAAAGGTGTTTGGGTTTTTTTTTAAGTGCAGTCAAGTCAATGCTGACTCCTGATGACCCAGCAGCCCCTGGGTTTTCTTGGCAAGGTATGACCGGAAGCAGATTGCCAGGCCTTTTCTTCCAAGGCAAGGGAGGGTAAAGTGACTTGCCCAAGGTCACAAAGAGTGCCAATGGCAATTGAACCCCCATCTCCTGGATGTTAGGCTAACCACTAGGCTACTCCTCCACTCCCTTATAAAAAGTACAGATCATTTAATAATTTCTAAACAAAATGAGTATGAAGCACAGTTATATATATATATATATATTTGTTCCTCTAGAGATTTTGTATTCAATACCACCTAGTACTGTGCATCTGGAAATTTCAGTGTGATGAACACAGTAGAACAAGTAACTAGGCTGTTACCTATCTTTGTGACACTAAACCAGGCAGTGAATCAGCCAAACCATTCACAGGAAGAAAACAAAATCGAAGCAGAAACTGTTTCTCTTTCTGTCTCGGTCTACTTCTCTTTCTCCTACATTTGCCAGTTCCCAAACTTTCAGCAAAGGACGCCATGCACAGCACAACACGGCAGCAGATAAGCAGGAGAGAGGCAATGACTTACCCTTAGGTCTCCATTCACGGTTCTGGGAGAGTGGCTGAACACGTGGGCAGGATCCTTATTGTACACTTTAAGCAGAGATCTGTCCTGAATGTTCCTGGAATGAAAACACGTCAGTCAGCAGAAAAGCAGATGAAAGGAGCTTTCCTTAGAATCATTCTGTCGACCCTGCCCCAAGAGATCAAGTTTCAGACCACAATTCTCTATGCCAGGGGGTTAAACTGGAGGGGAGAGGCAGAAATACGGCAGCTCTGCACACACACGCAGCCTGGGCAGGAGGTATTCCTCGGAAAATCAGGTGGTTCCTGCCTGGCACAGCGACTGATCTGAGCTAGAAAATACCCCGCCCCCCAAAGCACAGGAAGTGCCAGAGAGCTCACCAAAAATTCAACGGCTTTGGTTAATATTTAAATGATTTTTTGCTTACTGTAAGGAACCACCCACCAGGAAAGGAACACACTCTTCTGTTCAGGAAACTCTGCCCGCTTTACAGACTAATCAAACGTGTGCAACTCCTCAAAGACCTCATCCACGCTGCATACTCGCCTTCTTCTCTCCCTAGGTTTTGTTTTTTGGATTTTTGTTGTTGTTTTTTTTTAAATTAAGATAGCATACGATCCGTTTTACTCTCCGAAAGAACATCAGACCTTTAATTTCACCGGGTCTTTTCCCAGGTTTGACTACATTTTTTACAGTTTGCCACTAGCAAGTGAGAAAAACCGGACAAGATGCAAACCTAAAGACAACGCGTTGCTGAATCGTGTCACTGTTCTGCTCAAACTAAGTGACAGCAGAGAATTAAAAAACAAAAAAAGTAAAAAGTCACCCTTCAGAAACTTAAAACTCCTTTCAGATTGCAAGTGTCAATCCTTTTTAGTTTAACAGCCGTGGTCTCCGGAGAGCCTTCAGAGGAGACTCAAAGCCTCTCCTCCAGGTGCAGCTGCAAATTTAGTGGGCTGATCTCTTACCCAGCATGAGATTAATACTAGGAAAAAAAAAACCCACAGCAGCACAGGATTCCTGGGCTTTTTTTTAAAGGCACAGTATAATCCGTGCCGGCTAGTCGGAACTTGCAGGCCAACATGAAGAGTTCTGCATCTACACTTATTCCTCTGCTGCAGGAAGCAATTTAACATTTTCAGTCTATCATATTTTATTCGAGCTGACAGAAAAAGCATTTTAGCTAGCAACTGTAGAATCCAGGAAAAGGAGAGCAGCAGAAACACTGTCATTTAGCACTGTCGGAAAAACAATTTCTAATAGACCTACCCCTTCTGCGTGCAAAATAAAATACTAGGGAAAGCCTTCAACTGGCACTGACAATGCAGTTTCAGACTATTGCAGACTGATTGTGTTGCCATAATAGTCCAAATGGTTATGCATGTGATGAATAGTTCCGTACTCTTGTCTAGAATTTTTCAGGCCAACTAAAGGCATCGTGCATTGCAGGCTGAGAGCAGGCTACCCCTGTTTCACACTCTACTGCAGTTGCAGTGTTTCCCAACCAGGGTGCCTTCAGACCTGATCAAGTGTGCCATGGAAAAACATCACCACTTCTTGGGGGCAGCACGACATGGGCTCTGCGCTTAGCGTCTCACAGCAACAAGGGCACCAGCCGCAGCTATTAAGCATTCAGGAGCTCTTTTCTGAGAAAGTGTGCAGCGGAGCTGCCAACATACCAGTATCAGATAAAGGAAGATTTTATGGCCAATCCTCATTTTGAACTTATATCCTAAAGCGACGTAGTATTTTCTAATCCATTGAAATTAGTGTTGTAGGCCCCATAATGCATCATGATGGGGTTGTCAAACATCCATGACTGGCCTATAATCTCCTTCTTGGAACTGGGAAATTTGGCAGTTACAGCATAGTCACACATGCCTCTCTCCTTCCTAAATACAGAAAGACCATTGACTTGGGAATTAATAGGCAACCTGTAGGGCATGGTCAATAGTGAATTTAGACTTTCAGAAAGTGTTTGGCAAAGCCCTAGGCAATGTCCTATTGTGGATTGGAAACTGATTGAGAGATAGAAAACAGAGAATAGGGATGAACGGTCAATTTTCTCAGTGGAGGAAGGTGAATAGTGGAATACCCCATGGATCTGTTCTAGGACCGGTGCTTTTTAGCATATTTCTAAATGATTTGCAATTCGGAACAACAAGCGAGGTGATTACATTTACAAACACCAAATTGTTCCAAGTTGTTGAATCACATGCAGATTGTGAAAAATCACAGGAGGACCTTGTGAGACTGGAAGACGGCATCCAAATGGCAGATGAAATCTGGGAGTATGTTTTCTAAAAAGCAGTAGGTTTTTGCAGCTAACTCCAGACCTTAGTGGCAAAAGTGCTGCAGTAGCTGCAAAAGTCACACATTAACTGTTGGGGGTGTGGCCAGCAGATCATGCGGTGAAAATGCAGGAATGGTGGTGAGACAGTATCGCTGATGCAGCTGATACCTACTCACTGAAGTGGTATTAGCTGCATCCGCAATGACTGCAAAACGTGCGGCTACCGAGTGTTGTCAATGTCCGTGGTAAGCGCACAGTACAGGCAGGCCCACTCTTGCCACTAACATGCAAAATGTAGCTATTGTGGAAAACAGACTGTAGTAGCTGCACTTGTCCCACCTTAGTTACTGTCATCGCGGCACAAGTTTCCCACTTAGCACCATGATGATAGTTAATGCCCTTTAGCAGACATGCCCCTTAATGTGGACAAGTGCAAAATGATGCACATAGGGCAAAATGATCTATTGCTAGGTTTCATGTTAGGAGTAACCACAAAGAAAAGGATCTGAATGTAATCGTAGACAATATATTGAAATCGTCTGTTCAGTGTGCGGTGGCAGTCAAAAATGCAAGTACAATATTAGGAATCATTAGGAAATGAATAGAAAATAAAACAAAGGATATAAAAATGCCTCTGAATTGCTCCATGATGTGACTGCAACTTGAGAATTGTGTTCAATTCTGGTCTCCGCATCTCGAAAAAGATATAGCAGCATTAGAAAATATACAGAGAAGGGTGACCAAAGTGATAAAGGGGATGGAACAAATCTATGAGGAAAGGCTAAAGAAGTTAGGGCTCTTCAGTTTGGAGATGAGACAGCTGAGGGGAGATATGATAAAGGTCTATAAAATCCTGAGTAGTGAAGAACAGTTAAACGCAAATCAATGTTTATTCTTTAAAAAACATACAAGGACTAGGGGCATGCAATGAAGTTACAAAGTAGCATATTTAAAATGGATAGGAGAAAATATGTTTTCTCTGAAAGTATAATTCATTTCTTACCCAAGCATCCTTCACCCAAGGACTTATGCCCACCAGCATCAAATCTGCCTCTATTCGCCCAGTCCTCAAAAAACCCAAACTCGACTCAATGGATCCTACTTCATACAGACCATTCACCAGCCTTCCCTTCATGGCCAAAATTATAGAAAAGGTGGTATGCCAACAACTCCAAGACCATATTGAAATTCATGCTCCACTTGACCCCCCAATAACACAGCTTCCGCCCCTACTACGGAGTCGAAACCCTCCTCCTCTCCCTTCTAAACAAACTCATCCGAGGCATCCAATCTGTGCAACAAGGATTTATCTTAGTTTTTCTCAATATCTCAGCAGCATTTGACTCAGTAAACCACCCCATCCTTCTCCAATACCTCCCATCTATAGTAATCCAGAATACAGTGTTGAATTGGTTCCAGTCCTTCCTGTTCAATCGTCACCAGCAAATCAAGATGGGAGATACCCTCTCCACCCCATTCACTCAAACTCAAGGCATCCCACAAGACTCCACCCTCTCTGCCCTGCTCTTTAACATATACCTACAACCACTCTGCTCAATAATGAAGTCCCATAACCTACTCTACCACCTCTATGCTGATGACATCCTGATTTACACTCTCTTCGACACCAATCCTCCCACATATGCAGAATTGCAGCACTGCTTCTCCGAAGTTTCACAGTGGCTCACAAGTAACCACCTCTCCATCAAGTACAAGAAAACTGAAGTCCACTTCATCACTAAGGATGGCATGTTTACTCCCCCTGCAATCATATCTCTAAACCATATTCAAATCAAGGTACAGCAAGAAATAAAATTCCTAGGTATCACTCTAGACCACAACCTTACCTTCAAACAACATATGAAGAAAACGGTGAACTCAATCTTCTACAAGAACCATACTCTCCAATACCTCCACCCAATCATGGACCCCTCCCCCCAACTTCATATCAGCACTCCAAATAGCAATCCTTCCAATACTTTACTACTGCAACTCTATTTATCAAGGACTCCTACAATCAACCATCCTATTACATATGACCCTTCAATGGAGTGAAGGAGTAGCCTAATGGTTAGAGCACTTGCTTGGGAACCAAGAGAACTGGGTTCATTTCCCATTAGCACTTCTTGTGGCCTTGGACAAGTCACTTAACCCTCCATTGCCTCAGAAAAATCTGAGTTATCAATGTACCTGTTTAATGTACATTACCAAGTTTAAGTTATAATGTAAACTGCTTTGATTGGAATAAATAAATAAAAATAAATATTGCCATGCATACCCTTCTGGCAGCCCCCAAACAAGAACACATTACCCCCATCCTCAAGCAACTCCACTGGCTTCCCCTCAGCAGTTGCATCAAATACAAAACACTGATGACAATCCACAAAGTGCTATCTGGCCTCTCACCTTCTAAGCCTTCCCCATCCTTTTCAACCAAGCAGAGCCAGCCGCCAATCCAACAGCAGTACCCTGACTGTCCCATACTCAAAAACTAAGAGCACAGAGCAGGCTTGCTTAAGGCCATTTGAACTATATGCACCAATCCTATGAAACTCCCTCCCCGTCACCATCAGGAGCATCAAAGATCTCCCCTCATTCAGGAAGCATCTGAAGACTCAGATGTTCATCGAGCACTACGGTCCTTAACATAATCCCACTCACCTATGCATCCAACAAATACAAATCATTGTAAATAGTTAAGATATTTGTACATGTACATAGTTAATGTTTACACCCCATGTTTCATTGTAACTATGAGTTGTTAGTAAGCTGCTTTGACTCAGTGAAAAGCAGTATAAAAGCACAGCTAAAAAAAACCCCTTAAACAAATAAATAAATAATTAAGCTTTGGAACTCATTGCCAGAGGACATGGTAACAGAAGGTAATGCAGTTGGGTTTAAGAAAGGTGGATGACTGTCCTACAAGTAACCACTTAGCACTATCCGCTTAGTGGGTGAATATCACCGCTAACTGAATAATGTATTCGGTGGCCTGCTAACCTGTATATTCAGCGGTGGAAACCGGCTATGTTCTGCTGCTGAATATCTAATAAAGCTGGCAGTGGCTAAGTGTTTTATTTTGCCTAGCCGCCGCCACCACCATTGAATATGTTTCCCTCTCTGTTTATGTAAGCAATATTTTCACTAAAGTCTGGGTTTCAGCCCAAGAATCTTTTTTCTGCTGACAACCGCTATCCACTTCTTTAGCTGCAGTTAACGTTCTGATACTTAACACAGATCTTGAGGTTTATAATACTCTGCGTTGTGTCTTGTTTAAGATTAACCTGCTGCTTTTCATATCTTTGCTTGCCATGCGGCTCATTAATTTTTGCAGTGCAAGTTGCCAATTTCTTTAGTGTTGTTGATAATGCTCATGTTAATATTGCCTGTCACATGCATGCATGGGCTTTTAATGCAAACTAAGCACAAATGCAAATTATGCAATAGGATGGTTTAATAAATAGACCTCATAGTAATATACTATAAGAAAATGAACGAATTGCAGAAAACCTCCCAAATCATACAGCACTAGGTGTTTAAAGTTAGAACAGCCATTCACCTGTCTTATCTTTAATAGCTTAGCGCTATCCACTTGGTGGCTGAATATTGCCACTAATCAGACAGCAGCTGTCACCGCCAAGTCCTGCCCACAGACCACCCTGGTTTTAACTGTGTGTGAGGGGGTTTGTGGTCTGTAGGGATATTTAGTGGCAATAAGCTGTTAATGCCATTGACTATTGTGGCGACCGTGTTTTAGCCAATTAGCAGGTCTGCTAACCAGCTTCATTCTGAATATGAACCCCACACTGTTTTTCATACAGGATGAATGCTAAACAATGGCATGCAGACAAGGGAGGGCTGCGACATGCCACTGCTGTTAAATAAAACTGACCACATATGATGATTGATAAGACTCGATTGATTTTTACTTTGAAAGAGATATTGTCATTTGGGGGGTCTTTTAATAACAGTGCACTCTAATGTCATTAAGGCATGTTATTTACCTGAGTCCATTGTGCTCCCCCTGTATTTTTTCTGTTTTTTTAATCAATTTTTATAAATTAAAATTACTGTCTCAAGTCTGATTTTAAAAAGGACATCTGGTAAGCAGTAATTTTAGTCTAATAGTTCTAAATTTCCCTCCTCTTGTTTTTATTACACACATTTTCATGCTCCCTTTAAATTAAGATTTACTGTCTTTGTTTTGAACTGCCCACAACAGGTCCCACAGCGTAGCCAGAGGTAAAAATCAGAGAAGAGGTCTGGCAGCTGATAAAAAGGCTATTTTGCCAAGGACATGCCCCAACTACAAAGAAAATGTGGTTTGGCGAGACAGCCTTTTCTTTGGCTTCCAAGGTTACTTGGCAGTACTCTCTTCTCTGCAGCAAGTCCAGACCACACCACAGCAGCTCCGATGTGTGGTTCAGGGCAGACTGAAAACAGCAGAAAACAGGAGGAGGAAGAAACAGAAACTTCTCAAAACTAGGGACAGTAAAAGCGTGACCTTCAGATACAGGAAAATTTATTGGCATGACAATTTCCTTATAAACCGACAAAGTAATGCACAGTGAGGACAATGTTTAAAGCCATTTCCAAGAGTAAAAAAGTAGTTTAGCCACAGAAAGAGGATTTTTGAAAACTGCTTACCCTATGCGTGCATAAAATGATATATATAGGTGCTCTACGTGCACCCTTCTGCCCAAAGTAGGTGGAGGCATTCCAGGGGAAGGGGGCAGGGACAGGCTTTTAGACGATGCATGCACTTTTGAATTTTTAAAAGTATGCATGAATTTTAAGTCGGGAAAGTACCCTCACAAAAAAGCAGGTGCAGATGTCTGCAGATACATTTTATAGGCATTTTTCCCTGTGAACATGCCTACAAATGTACTTTCACTTTGAAAATTACTGTGCAGTCTGGAGACATTGCAATATGAGAAAGGCATGAGCTAAATCCAAATCACGTTTCCTCATTGTATAATGGTGTGTTGTTTATTTTCTCTGGGAATTTTGGCAAATGATATTTTTGCATTTTGCACAGTAGATCAGGAAATGAATTCCTAGTTCTAATTCTCCACTTTGTACTATATGTAGATCTGGAGTTGTGGGACATTCCATTTGAGTTGTCTGCACACTTCTATTTCTAATTTATGTTCCCTTATTCTATATTTGGTTAGGGTCTATTTGTGTTCTACATGTGTGACCAACATGAGGTATTCTAACTGCATGCAGTTTCTGTTCAGAGTCCAACTTTTTCTGTTTTCCATTCTACACTTTCCGAGAGGAGGTATATTGGTATTCTAGAGCCCTTTATACAAAAGTGGGCATACAAAACCTAACCGCAAAAGGGAGAACTTATTTTAGCTAAATCTATGTGTGTTTTATTTTATATTTATTTAACATTTCTTATATACTGCCTTTCATGATATCAAGGTGGTTTACATTGAACAAACTGAAATTACATTGAACAGGGCATTATAACTTGGAGATAGCTATTTTACAGGGAACATGGGCTATGGAGGGTTAAGTGGCTTGCCCAACACCACAAGAAGCACCTGTGGGACTAGAAACCCCAGACCTTCCGGCCCAAGGTTGCTGTCCTCTAGTGGGATTTAAACCCCTGACCTTCTGGCCTGAGGTAACTTGCCCCAACCACTAGGCCACTCCTCCCTCTTTTGGGGTGGTTTGGGGGTCTTGCTGGGAGAGGCCGGTGGGGGAATATTGTGTTGTGTTTTATCTATTGTACACTGCTTTGAATGCCGTGTATATAAGGCGGTTAATAAATGTTGTAAAATAAATAGATTAATTTTTAAAAAAAAGATAACGAGTATCACTTTTTGTTGTTCTGTACTGTTTTGGTCACTGATTAAATTTTTAACTGAATTCTTTTTTTATGGTGAAATGCAAAGAGAAAAACTATGGCCATGCCACCCTGAGTGTACCTGATTCTATGTAATCTCACAAACTAAGTAAGGCAAGGCCTGGTTAGTGCTTGGATGGGAGATCACCTTCAAAAACCAAGTGCTGTAGGCTTACTGTGCAGAAGAAAGGCCTGGCAATCTACTTCGAATCACACCTTGCCAAGAAAACCCAGGGGATAGCCATGACATAGGGTTGCCAAGAGTCAACATCATAAAAACATAAGATATGTCATACAGGGTCAGACCAAAAGTCCATCAAGCCCAATATCCTGTTTCCAACAGTGGCCAATTCAGATCACAAGTAACTGTCAGGTTCCCAAAAGCCACTTAACAACAGCAAAGGAGAAAAGTGTTTTTTATCCTATTCTCCCCTGGTCCCCTGTATGACTTTGTGGTCCAAAGTAGATATGATGCAGACTTGCTGGAGACTTCCACAGTGGTGGTTACTATATCTTCTGCATGTGAACGGAATGGGGTAATTTTATAGTAGGGCACTTAAATTAAGTAAGCAGGACGTTTCCTATTTTCGTGCAATTTTCTAGACACATAGGAGCATATGTTAAGAGCAGTTGTAAATATTAGTGTGTACATTATGTGTGTATGTACCTATTTTATAAAATCCACATTTAAATCATGATTTTGCCCATACTCTGCCCAAATTCCACCTGGATGCATGCCTACTGTATAAGTATGCGCTCACTTTTAGGAATTATTTAATTTTAGGAGCCCATTTATGCGCAAAAGTGGTTTAAAAAATTACCAAATGATGCATCTCAGCTTGTGCAAGCAGGAAAGTTTTGCTTTGTTTTGATATTTCTTTTTGTTTCAGTTTCTTTTGTTTCATTTTCATTCTGTTTTGCGTTGTTGCATTTGAGAATGCACTAATTCATTTCAGAACACATTTTAGAACTACTTTTTAATTTGGTTGCTATTGAGCTAGCATCATGGCCTATTCTGTGATCCGATCATGTCAGTTTGGTCATTACTGTGCAGTTGCCATCAGCCAAACATGACGGTGACATTTTACTTACCAGTTAATGTCCTTTCCTTGAGTCATGCTCAACCAATCCAGACAAGTGGGTTGTGTGCCCCTACCAGCACAATGGTGGACACAAAGAACCAATGATAAGCACAGGTTTCAATGACATCACTCCCATGCCTCTATTCACCTCAGCCACCAGAGGTCCCTTCAGTATTTGTTCCAAAGCATAAGGGAGAAACACAGCAAGCCTCACACAACCTCAATTGTGAGCAACAAGGAGTAATCAACAGTAGAGAACTATGTATAGGCAAGCCTAAACAGAAGGCTGTTAGTAGAAGATGAACCTGCAGAACCAAGCATAAAAATCATAGCGAACCCAAGGCTATCACAGCAGAAGACCAGAGCAAATACAGTTTCAGGGGTGGGCCCTAGACTGGTCTAGCAGACACCTGGGAATTTGGCCAGCACGCCCTCAGTGGATGGGCGGAGGCTGATAAGAAGGAGCACCAGCCCGCTTCACAGGCCCCTTGGAGCTGTCTTCTTGAAGGTGGTAGGTTTTGTCTTGCCTAGGTCTTTCACAAGCTTCTTCAAGTGGCTTAAACAGAAGAACCAAAATTTACAACAGAGTGGACTCCTCTGAGGGAGTGGATAACATGAGGAAAGATCTATAAAAGCTGGAAGAATCGTCTAATGCTTGGCAGTTACGATTTAATGTGAAGAAGTGCAGTGTCATGCATTTGGGAAGCAAAAATCCAAGGGAATTGTATGCGATAGGGGGCAAGAGATTGGTGTGCATGGACCAGGAGAAGGACCTCGGAGTGATTGTTTCTGACGAGCTCAACATGGCGAAAGTGTGACAAGGCGGTGGCAAAAGCCAGAAGGATGCTGGGTTGCATACAGACAGGAATTATCAGCAGAAAGGAAGAGGTACTAATGCCACTGTACAAGTTGCTGGTGGGGCCTCACTTGGAATATTGTGTTCAGTTTTGGAGACCGTATCTCGCAAAGGATATAAAAAGGCTGGAAGCGGTTCAGAGGAAGGCGACCAAAATGATTTGGAGCCTGCGTCAAAACTTATGAGAAGAGACTTGAAGACCTAAATATGTACATTCTGGAGGAGAGGAGAGACAGGGGAGATATGATTCAGACCATTAAATACTTAAAGAGCATTAATGGACAAACAAACCTCTTCCAAAGACAGGGATGCTGTAAAACTAGAGGGCATAACATGAAGCTTCAAGGGGGTAAACTGAAAGCCAATGTCAGGAAATACTTTTTCACTGAAAGGGTGGTTGATGCTAGGAATGCCCTCCTGATGGAAATGTTGGGGGCAAACACAGTGGCAGGATTCAAAATGGCATGGGACAGACCCAGTAGATCCCTTTTTAGCAACAGGATAAAATCAAAATAAGCATAACTATCCCTTATATCTGAACAAATAGGGGTGACCTACACGGAGCAGTGGGTACACCCCTAAAAAAAGGCATTGGAAGAGGTGACCTGCATGGAGTGGCAAGTGTATCTACTCTTGCTGCCTTGCTGGGCAGACTAGATGGATCATACTGGTCTTAATTTGCCATCAAATACTATGTTACTATGTAGAAGCTTTCCCTTAAAAACCAGTTGGGCCAACCGAGCTTTGGAAGATGTGTCCACTGCCCAGTGCCAGAGCTAAATCCAACACCGTGACACCATTTTCATAATACCATCCATGGCCACCAAATGTACCAGGTCATAAATTGAATCAGGAAGGAAGGCTGTAACAGATTCCAAGAGAGGGAACGTACAATCTGGCGGAAGAGACTGAATCCACTGGAGCAGGGCTCGAGACATCAGGCTGGTACATACCGCCAGCTGCAGAATAATCGTTGCCATGGCAAACTGGCTTCTCAACCATCAATCCACCTTACAGTCCAGAAAATCCTTTAAGGCTGATTCGCCTTCTACAGGAATGGTGATCTATCTAGCAACCACCATGACCTGTGCATCCACCGTGGGAATGCCAAACCACTCAATGCACTCCTCCTCCTCCTACCCTTAACCCTTTAGGCAGGAAGTTAGGAGAGTCCCACTGACTGGATTATATCCTTGATAATATCCAGAAACCGGAACACAGTAGTGGATTTTCTTCCACACCCCTTGAAAGGTAACTGCCAAGTCATAGTCAAAATCTTGAACAGCTCCCTGCTGTTCCCCATCTGCAGGGGGTGCCCTATGGCAGAGATGCTTAGTCAAAGGCAATAGAACAGGGCTTCCACTCTCCACCTGCCCCACATGAGACTGTGCCCAGGGGCACCCAGAGGTCACAGGGTCTGAAATTCCATGCCAGAAGGACCAGGTCTGCTGCAAAAAAGAAAAACTTCTGAGGAGCACAATCCAGAGTCTGGAAGCTCTTCTCTTAGAAATGATCCCCCCCACACCAGGGGGCACAACTGCCACAGACCCCCTAGAGGATGCTGAGCAGATCACCGCATGGTCACTGGATCCTCCATTCAGCTGGATATCTTTATCCATAATGCCATCTGTCACCTCCTGCCCTGAGGCAGGCAAGGGCAGACTAATCACATCCCCCAACTGAAATAGGGGGAGCAGGCCCTCCAAGGACGACTCAGAAAATGTCATACAAGAACAGTAGAGCCCAGAATCTGGAGATAAGGCACCTCACTTGCCATAGATCAAACAACATTTCCTGGAAGAAGACATAGAGAGTTAAGGCAAGTGTCACAACAGCACATGCTAAGGCTGCAGCGGTCCGAAGGCATGCATTAACTGCGCTTTTACTGCGGCGTGCATTGACTGCACTTCATTGCAGCGTGCATTAACTGTGCTTTTACTGTAATGCACACTAAAGATGCTAGGATAGAAGCACATGTTGGAGCCACTTGGGCGGAACGCACATACAAACTGCATGACCACCAGGTGCACAATAGAAAACGCTAATAACACATGCAGAAAATGGCAGGAAACCTCCACAGTGTGCCAATGGTCATCAGCAATCTACCCCAAATTTCATCTCATGCAGTCGTAATTGAGAACCCCCAACAAGGACAATGATGAAGTCAAGCCTTGATACTCATCCCCTGAGAGCTCCAGGCAGAGGATCCATGGCAGACTCAGCTCTACTCCCATGTTTTACTGGCTTTTGCAGCACTGCGTTTAAGGTGGCTGGCAGTTAGATCCCTCTGAGAGCCTTCTGCGATCTTTGGAAGAGAGCAGGGGGGACAAAGCAATAGGGAGAGGTGCTGAGGTTGTGTGAGGCTGATGCACTCTTCCAGATCCTTCCAAATTGTTCCAGTTTTGTGGCTGCTCAACAAGCTCTTATCATGATAACAGCATTTTCCCTCCTCCTATGGCTACCGAAAAGACTGCAATCTAGTCGAGTTTCCCATGTCACACTCAAAAAGCGTCCTTTCAAAAGCATTTTTATCAACCTTTTCCTCTCAATTCTTCATATTTTCTTCAGGGAGGAGAAAATCCATCCACCATCAGCTGGAGACAAAGAAATACCTAAAGGGACCTCTGGTGGCTGAGGAGAATTATCTCATCAGAAATGTGATTACCAATCGTTTCTTAATTCTTGGCTATGTGAGGGGGAGGGGGTGGCAGAGGGTTTTGACCTGGATGAAATGTTTTATCTGTGGCACCTGTCATGGCCACATTCCATGGAGACTACTGTATGTGTGGAGACACGTTGTTTACATATCCTTGGTTTACTGTACAAATTCAGAAGAAACAGTACTTTTTGCATAGAGCTGAGAGATCATGGTGTAAATTGCAATCCTCCTTTGCAAAGGATACTTACTGTCGTCTATTTTGTGAATATAGATCTGCCTGTTCTAAAGTGAAACATATCTATTATCTGGGTAAAATTCAGTCAGCATTAACTCATTCTGATTAATTATTTTCTGTAGTCAGATCTTTATTGCAGGATGTGACAACTCAGGGGTTGAAGATACCTACTGCTTGTAGGCACCATGCTGCTGCCCCTGCTGCTGCTCTGACAATGGAAGCTGTGACAACTGCCTCCTGGGGAACTAGTGCTTATAGTGGGTGGGAATGTTTTACCACAGTCATAGTGGACATAGTGAAAAAGGTGTTATGATCCATGTGCCCATCCAGCTCTCTTTTAGATTTAATTCCTGCAGGACTGGTAAAGCAGGCTGGCAACAGGTTTAGTGCCATTCTCACAGATGTCATGTAGGCTTCATTGATGCAGGGATATCTCCCTGTTAGTCTGAAGCAAGCAGTGGTTCATTCAAAATTGAAGCATGCAAACTTACTGCAATCGTCAGAGGGAAGTTTTTGGCCTATCTCTAACCTTCCATTTATAGGGTTTTGACCTGTTCCACCTTGCGCCTCAACGTGTATCCTACCCATCTGACAACTCCTTCACCAAGAGCTTTAAGCTGCATCTTGGCAAACATACTGACACCCTATGAGGTTCAATCAAAAAGTATCAGGACTAGTACAATAACACAAGAAGTATAACTCTGACAGTTATTGCACTCAGTCTCCTTCAAAGTAGTCCCCTTCTGATAAAACACACTTCCTCCAGCATTCCTGACACTGCTGGATACAATTTTGAAATGCCTCTTTCATTATGCTGTGAAGCTGCAGTGTTGAATTTTGCTTAATGGTCTCCAAGTCATTGAATCTCCTTCCTTTCAGTAGTAATTTAAGTTCTGGAAACAAGAAAAAGTTACAGGATGCAAGGGCAGGTGAGTATGGAGGCTGTCAGACTTGCTTGATTTGGTTTTTGGCAAAGAAATGCTGGAGAAGATGTGATGCGTGAGCTGGAGCGTTATCGGAAGCCATCTCTGTCCAATCGGGACAGCTTCAACAGCTTCAAGAGTTCGCGCCGGCAGGCGCACGTTCCCTTACCACCCGCCTCCTTCATCGGCTCTCCCCAGTCGGGGGATCGAGCCTCCAGAGGTGGGAGCAGCGCGGAAGCCATCTCTGTCCAATCGGGACAGCTTCAACAGCTTCAAACGTTCGCGCCGGCAGGCGTGCCCGCGCCTGGCGGGCCCGCGCCTGAGGGCCTCGCCAGAGGGCCCTTTGGCGTGGCCCTTAGGCGGCGGCCGAAAGACGGGGCACCTGAAAAAGCGAACCCCTACCATCACCAACAGCTCTCCCCAGTCAGGGGATAGAGCCTCCGGCATCACGGAAACAGCGTCAGCAACATCGCCTAATCGGGACTGCCTGCTTGGTCTTTAAAAGCTCTACTCTGAGTAATCCTTTGCTGAGGCCTGGTGGAGGCACATGGCAATGTAATCTGCTCATCAGCCTCCGTATATAACTGGGACCTCGACGACACCGGGAACTGCAAGTATTACCAACACTATTTGAACAGTATTAGCCTCTGTAATACTTCATATCCAAAAACGCTACCTATTGCCATTATTTACTGTTGCCAGTATATACCTTCATTTTACTGTATTTACTGTTACCATCACTTACTGCTGCCAATATTTTCCTCTCATTCACTGCATCCATTGTAGCCTATATTTACTGTTGCCAGTATCTACTCTCTATCTACTCTCATTTACTGTATTTACTGTTGCCTGTATTTACTGTCGCCAGTATCAACTCTCATTTACTATATTTACTGTTGCCAGTATCTACTCTTATTACAGTTGCCAGTCCACGACGGTTGCCTTATGTACTATCGCCTGCATTCACAGTACTATTGCAATTAATCTTTCCTGAGTGCAAACACTGCATCACACTGTACTGTAGCCAACATTTCCACAATTATCTTTCTCATTACCAACACCCAAGAGAATGTACAAAGTTCTGCTCCTATTTATGACCTTCCTTACCCTTGGTCTCCCTTACTCATCAAATGCTCTCAACCATGATACATATCACATACCAATCCTACGCTCATACGGAAGGAGATGGTCCGAATTCCCCCACCACTCTACAGCAAAAAATAACTTTACATCCCACTCCCATCTACTCAACATTCCTCTCCAAACCATCAAAAGGATACAAGAAGAGAAGCATCATCACCAACGCCTGCTAAAATGTGCACTGATAAATGCCAGATCAGTACGATCTAAATGGCCCGCAGCCATCGACCTGATACCCCAATATAATCTTGACATCTTGATGATTACTGAGACTTGGCTATCCGAATGTGACAACGTACTACTGAATCAGATGCTGCCACCAGGTTTTGTGATATACACATCTCACAGATCCAGTCAAAAAGGAGGCGGAACCCTCATCCTGGCCAAAGCTGATTTACACTTCAAGATGTGCAACTCCTCTAGCTCAACGTACCTTGACTCCCTCACTATAACTAATGAGTTCTGCACAATCCACCTTTTCTATCGTGCACCCTCCCCCTCACCAGATGATCTTCCAACTATAATTGAGCAGGCATGTTCCGCATCCACCTCACGCTCACCAAGTTGGCTAATCGGTGACTTTAATCTCCCATCTCTTCAAGACAGCCACTCAGCAGCATTCCTTGACGCCCTGGAGGACCTAGGTTACAAACAGCATGTCGATTCACCCACCCACACTAAGGGTGGTAAACTAGACCTCATTTTCGCACCTCTCTCCAACGACTCAATACCCCTAACTCTCGCATTATCGGTAATACCAGTACCCTGGTCGGACCACAGTCTTCTCAGTTTCAATATATCTATTAATGCATTCCACAAAAGCCGAAAGTCCCCTAACACATCTGGATCCCACTCAACCCGCTTTAGACCACTTAACCAGAGCATAGTCCTAGAGAATCTCAGACCTCTCATGGCCAACACAACCATGGACTTAGATGATCTCATATCCAAATGGGATGAAAACCTGAGAGCTGCCTCCTGCCCATCACTCACCGAAAAGAAAATTCGAAAACGTGAACATACTCCATGGTTCTCCACAGACCTTCGTTCATCCCTCCACCATTTACGCAAACTCGAGCGACAGTGGCGACGAACTCACTCCCCCGAGGCGCTGGTAGCATACAGCTCATACCTATCTACCCACCGAGCAAAGATAGCACAGAGCAGGAAAACTTACCACTCAGGATTAATAAAACGCTCCATCAACAAACCACATGCTTTGTTCAGCATAGTAAAGTCCATAACAGGTGAACCGGTATCAGCTCAACCTCCCATGCCGCAGCCGCAGGACTACGCAAACTACCTGCAGTCAAAGATGATAAAAACCAACACAGACATAAATGTCAATAACGCCCCCACTTCACTTAAGACATCCCATGCTATGCCACTTCACAACTTCTCCACTGTATCAAATAGCGAGGTTGTGAACATTATTGCCTCAATCAACCCCAGTACAGCTCCTAATGACCCGTGTCCAGCCAGCTGGATCAAGGACATGCGACATGACCTCAGTCAAATATTGAGCAAAATACTGAACCAGTCTTTCTCATCAGGTTCATTCCCACAGAGCCTAAAACACACTTCCATCAAGCCCCTACTGAAGAATAATAGACTGGATCCATCCAAGGTTGATTCCTTCAGACCTATCTCGAGCATCCCTCAGCTTGCAAAAATCATTGAGAAGGCCGCCCAACAACAAATCCAACATCATATTGACACTGAAGCACCACTAGATCCATCGCAACATGGCTTCAGGGAAGCACATGGAGTTGACACAGTCCTTACAACACTATTCAATGTCCTAGTGACAGGAATAACAACATACAACAGGGTTTCGTCCTCATCTTCCTGGACATCTCCGCTGCTTTTGACTCTGTGAGTCATGATATACTCCTGCAACGCTTGAAAGATAAGGGGATTCAAAGCACAGCACTCGAGTGGTGTAAATCCTACCTATCTAACAGGTGGCAACAAGTAAAAACAGGCCACGCATCCTCAGAACCATTCCTGCAATCACAGGGTGTACCTCAAGGATCGTCCTTATCGGCACTAATGTTTAATATCTACATGCAGCCGATATGTGACTTGATCAGATCCTTTAATGTACAATGTCTCGCTTACGCAGACGACATCCTCCTATATATGCCGTTCACAATTGAACATCCAGTATTCTCCCCAATAATCAAATGTTTTGAGGCTGTAGCTGAATGGTTGCTATCACAAAACCTTCAGATAAACCACAGCAAAACCGACGTTCTTTTTGTCACAAGGAACCGTAAGTTCATACCGCCTCCATCACTACGCGTCAACAACATAGAGTTGAAATCAAAAGCTACCATCCGTTACCTCGGCATCACATTGGATCAGCACTTGGATATGACAACTCATATCAAGAACATCACAAAAAACGTATATTATAAGATCAAATCGCTACATCACCTCCGCTCCCTACTAGAACCCACAGACTTCCGAACAACCTTCCAAGCATTAGTCCTCCCACACCTGGATTTTGCCAACATCATCCTACATGGCCTCCCTCAATCAACGTTAAACCCGCTCCGCCTAGCCATGAATACAGCCGCCAGAGTCCTCTCCGGCTCATCAAGATCTGACCATATAACACCCATCATGAAAGAACTGCATTGGTTACCATTACATGCCAGAATCCAGTATAAGTCTTTAGTCCTTACTTTCAAGGCACTAAATAACTGCCCCCCTACGCCAATCAGCAAGCTTATCCATGGCACCCTGGAAAACAGAAAAAGGAGAACCACATCAATGAACACCTTAATTGTCCCGAAGATAATAACGAAGTGTACTAAGGCCACCTCCAACAGGGCCTTCTCCTTATTTGCTCCTCTAAACTGGAATGCACTACCTCACGAAATCCGTGCTATCAAAAACCTAATCCTATTCAGAAAAACATTGAAATACCACCTGTTTACAAAATGCTACCCAGAAGTCAACCTAGTCACTAACAAAACTACCACCTCAATACTACCTGAAAAGGGCTAGCAGGTCAACCTTTCTCTCTAGTCTTATTAGTGAACCACATTGTCACATCCAATCGAGTTTGATATTACTGTATATACCATTAAGTTATTCTGTACATAGTTCCCCCAGTTGTCCTATTGTTGAATTTCCCTGTTCAATGTAAAACTCAATGTTACCTGTATGCATTGTAGTATGTTCTTGTTCTATTGTACACCGCACTGATTATAATAGCGCGGTATAAAAGAATTGTTAAATAAATAAATAAATAAATAAATTTCTGTGCAATTCTGGCCTCTTATGACGAACTGCATCTCTCAAATGAGTCAGAACTTGGATGTAGTACTCCTTATTGATGGTTTGGCCTTTTGGAGCGTACTCATGATGAACAATTCCCTAGTAATCAAAGAAAACTGTGAGCATGACCTTGACATTGTTCCTCACCTGATGGGCTTTCTTGGATCTGGAGGAGTATGGAATCTTCCATTCTGAGGATTAAGCCTTAGTTTCCGGGTCATAACTATAAACCCATGATTCATCACCAGTAATAACCTTTTTGATGAAATCTGAGTCATTTTCAATGCATTCCAACAGCTCCCTGGCTGTAGACAGTTGATCTTCTTTTTGGTCTGGGGACAGGAGTTTCAGCACTCAGTGACCGCTGTCCCCAGCCGACCTGTGTCATAGAAAACGAAGAGCTGTGAAGAGTGGCGGTGGGCCTGAGTCCATTCTAGGTAGAAGAACGGGGCCCGCTTACAGTCAAGAGTGTGGAGAGCGGCCTCTGCCCTACTGGCGTGGGTTGCGGGAAGAATGTGGGAAGTTCTACCTTATGTAGAAACTTGGGGTGCTTGCGGAGCATGACCCTGTTATTGTAGAAAACTGTAAAAGGTGGATGGGCCACCAAGGCCTGACCCTGCAAGCTGAAGTGAGCGCCACAAGGAAGACCACCTTCCAGGATTGGTACTTGAGCCGAGAGGCTCGAACGGTGGTGCAGTGAGTTTCGAGAGGACTACGTTGCGATGCCATTCTGCCACCGGGGGCTGGATGGGTGGCTTCGAAAGTAGTAAGCCCCTCAGGAATCAAGTAACAAAGGGCTGGGCAGAGATGGACTTGCCCTCAATGAGATGATGGTGCACTGAAAGCACACAGAGGTGAACTGACGGAGCTGGATTTGGGTCCATTTACCATTTTAGTAGCTGCCCTCTGGACCAACTCCATCTTGTTTATATCCTTTTGAAGATGTGGTTTCCAGAACTGAGGTTTCACTAGAGACGTATACAAAGACACTATCACCTCCTCCTTCCTGCTGATCATTCCTCTCCCTATCCCTCTGACTTTTGCTATTCCATTTGTTTGGCTAACTTAAGATCATCAGATATGATCACAACCAGATCCTGGTCTTCTTCATGCATTGAAGTACATCACCCTCTATATCTATACTGTATTATTTTCTGGTAGACTGCCCATAGGAGCATCCCGCTGCTGCTGGTGAAGGAGCAGAAGCTCATCACCTCCTGGCACAGGAGGAACGACCCTGTCCCTCCCTGCTTGATGATGTAGAACATCGCCACTTGGTTATTTATTTATTTATTTTATTTATTTATTACATTCTCTTATATACCGTGCTATTCTGCATCAGTGCGGTTTACATTGAACAAACTGAAATTACATTGAACAGGGCATTATAACTTGGAGATATCTATTTTACAGGGAACATGGGCTATGGAGGGTTAAGTGGCTTGCCCAAGACCACAAGGAGCACCTGTGGGACTAGAAATCCCAGTCATTCCGGCCCAAGGATGCTGTCCTCTAGTGGGATTTGAACCCCCGACCTTCCGGCCTGAAGTACCTTGCCCCAACCACTAGGCCACTCCTCCAGTCTGGATTAGAATCATTTGATGTTGCAGGTGGTGGTGGCAAGTCTGGAGGGTGAGCTCCAGGAGGTTGATCTGCTGGAAGATCTCCTCCTGTGACCAGCTTCCCTATGTGCAGAGGTCGTCGCAATGGGCTCCCCATCCCAGTTTGGAGGCATCTGTGGTGAGGATTCTCTGCCGAGTGGGGGTCTGGAAGGCCATCCCAGCCTGCAGGTGTTAGAGGTGCTGCCACCAGCTGTGGGAGTCGGCCAGAGAGCAGGTCCCAGCCACTCTGTCCTGTAGGCAACCCATTGCTTGGGACCATTGGGAGCTAACAGCCCACTGGACCAGTCGCAAGTGCAGGTGGGCTTCCGGGTGACATGTACCGTGGATGCCATGTGGCCCAGAAAGTGAATCATGAGGTGTGCAGAGGCCAAGGATTGACCCTGGACGTGCCCTGCGAGCACCTGGAGGTGTTGGGCCCTGTCCTGAGAAAGGAAGGCCTTGGTCTGGACAGTGTCCAATGTTGCCCTATGAACTCCAGGCATTGCGTTGGCTGGAGGTGGGGTTTTGGATAGCTTATGACGAACCCCAGGTGTTGCGGTCCATTGCCTGGCAGACATCTGCAATGGTGCCACCCTGTATGAACCAGTCGTCCAGATATGGGAAGATGAACACCCCCTGGAAATGCAGGAAGGCAGCAACCACTGCCAAGCACTTGATGAAGACCCTTGGAGCAGACACCAGACTAAAGAGAAGGACCCTGTACTGATAATGGCAGCCTCCCACCATGAAGTGGAGGTATTGCCTGTGAAAGGAGTGAATAAGGATGTGTGTATAAGCATCTTTTGCATCCAAGGAGCATAGCCAGTCTCCCCGCCGGAGGTATAGCAGCAATGTTACAAGGGAGAACACTTGAATTTCTCCCTTACAGGAACCTGCTGAGGTCTTGCAGGTCTAGGACAGTCCAAAGCTCTCCAGTCCTTTTGGGCACCAGAAAATATCAGAAGACTTTTTGCCTCTGAGTTTGAGGGGTACATGTTCCACCTCCCTGTCTGCCATGAGATTTTCGAGTTCCTGTTGAGGCAGGTCCCAGTGAAGGGGATATATCGAGAGTTCTCCTGGAAAGAATGATGGAGGCGTCTGTTCGAGGTGTAAGAGGTATATCTCCTTCAGCACCTGCAAGTCAATGGTGATGGCAGGCCATCAGTGGGCATCAGAGGGAAAAGAGGCTATGCTCCAGAAGTCAAAAGCCCCCCTGAGGTTGCGCCTGAGTCACGGGCTTTGGTTTGGGGGCCACAGGCTTACAAGGGCCATGCCCTTGTTTCTTGGCCTGCTGGCCTTGTTGGGGATCTGGGAAGGCCTGGTGCTGAGGGTAGTTTCTGTAAGCCTTCATCTTTTTTCGGGTATAGGGGCTTCATCCCAAAGCCTTCGCCCGGGAAGGATCAGTGGTCTTCTTGGAGAGCCCGGTCTCCTGTTCATGAACTCAGATTCCAGCTAGGCGTCCTTTTCTGTTATGGGTTTGCTGAAGTGATTCTCTCCCTGTCAAGGGACATCGAACAACTTGTCCTGTACCCATTGCTCCAGGTTGGAAGACTGTAGCCAGGCATAGCGTCGGGCACTAATGCCCACTGCTGCTACTCAGCCGCTGACTTGAAGCCAAGTCATAAACCTGGAACACTCCTTTACCGTGGAGACCAGGATTCAGAACCGTTGAAGAGGTTCCTTGGAGAGACCAACTGTGAACCCAGCGAGTTCCTTTGCCATATCCCGAAGGTACATGCCCATGTACAGCTGGTGTGCCTGGATCCAGCTGATAAGCATCGAGCCCTGGAAGTACTTCCTGCCCAGGGTATTCATGGTGCAGGCCTCCCTACCCGAGGACACCGAGAAATGCATTTTCTGACTCTTGAGCCCCCACACAGCTGACTCCACCACTATGGAGCTGTGGGGTGTTAAGCTTTCTGGAAGCCAGGGCTCTGGCAGACCCAGTACATTGAGTCCAGCTGCTGGCTCATGATGGGAACCGAGACCAGGGCCTCCCACATACGAAAAAGCAGCTGCTCTAGGATCGGAGGAACTGGCACTGTGAGGGCCTCTTTGAGTGGAGCCTTGTACTAGAGGATCTTGAGGTCCTCAGCCCAAGTCTCCTCCTTGGTCTCAGTGGTAAAGGTGAGGGCCTTCGCCATATCCCTCACAAAGTCCAGGAGGGCCAGGTTCTCAGGTGGGGTCCAGCACCGGGTCTCCAGTGGGGAAGTGTCAGAGGGAACATCATCATCGGTCTCCCAGTCTGGAGTCCGAGGGAGACTTTGAAGGTTCCTCAGTCCTCAGGCTGGAGCCCCAGCCCCGATGGCCCAGGGGCCCCAATGCCCCGACACCCCAAGTCAGGTGCACTATGATTGGAAGTCCTCGGCCTCGACCAGGACTGGGCCTGAAGATCATCTTGAGGCTGGTGGTGCTCGAGAATGGACTCCACTTCTGAGGAAGCGTTATTAGAAAAGGTTCAGAGAAGAGCCACCAAAATGGTAAAGGGGATGGAAGGATACTCCTATGAAGAAAGACTAAAAAGGTTAGGGCTCTGTAACCTGGAAAAGAGACGGCTGAGGGGAGATACGATAGAAGTCTATAAACTAATGAATGGAGTGGAACCGGTAAACACAGATCGATTGTTTATGTTATCAGAATATAGAAAGACTAGGGGACATGCAATGAAGTTACAGGGTAAACTATTTAAGACTAATAAAAGAAAATATTTTTTCACTCAACGTGTAATCAAACTCTGGAATTTGTTACCGGAGGATGTAGTAAAGGCTGTTAGTGTAGCTGGGTTTAAAAAAGGTTTGGACAAGTTCCTGGAGGAAAGGTCCATAAACCATTATTAAGAAGGGACCCAGGATATCAATGCTTGACCCAATACAAGCATTGTGGAACCTGTGTCTTTTGGGGAAACTGCTAGGTACGTATGACCTAGATTGGCCACTGTTGGAAACAGGATAATGGGGTTGATGGACCTTGGTCTGACCCAGTATGTTCTTATGAAGCCCTTATTGTGGAGGAGCCGGTGGTCAGGATGGATAACCCAGAGGAACTGGGCATCAGAGCCCACTGTTGGGCCATGAAGACAGACAGGCTGCGTTCTAAGGCCGCCATCCTGGCTTTGATGTCTCTGCAGCCACCGGCGTGGGCACCGAGGACTTCAGGCCTGATGCCGTTGCCGTTGACAGGGTATCCTCAATGAGGATGGTCTCAGAGGGCCGAGAAAAATCCCTGGACACCAATGGCATTCTCTCCTGCTAGGGCAGCTTTGAGGGCTGCTCCCGGCCATCACCCTCATGCCCAGGGCTCCAAGGCCGGGTGGCGTGGGACTTCCCTACGGTCCTGGAATTGTATCCAAGAAGGCCACCGATGACATTAGGCTCTTCAAGGGACGACCCTCCTTTCGGGAGCCCTGGCTTGGTGCTCCATGTCCTCGAGGCTCTGAAATGCTGCGGTCGCTGTGCGAGGAGGAGGCCTCCGCGGCAGCCCTTGAAGGTGCTGACCCGGCAGACAACTCTGGGTCTGAGTTGGTCTTATAGAAAATCAACTCGTGCTGCTTCTTGCGGCCTCGGAGGGCCTTAGGGGTCATTTGCTGCCAGAGACCATACACCAAGGCATTATGATCCAGCCTGAGGCACCGAAGGCAACAGTCATGCAGGTCCATGCATGACATATTGTGAGCGTAGTGGTCACAAGGCTCGAAGCCACTGACCGAGGACATGGCAGGGAAGATGGGCCCTGTAAGGTCAAACTCCCTAGGCCTGGCCAGAAAGGACGCGAAAACCTGTGCACAGAAGGAAAAAGACCCACGAAGGGGGAAAAGAAAAAGAAACCTAAAAAAATGCAATGCCCGAGGCAAGGGGAATCAGGAGGCGTAAGGGAGCCAGTACATGACCGGAGAAGACAAAAAAAGACAGAAATAAATCAATGTTTCTGGGGGAGACAGACACATGTCTAATGGGCTCCGTGGAAAAAGGGAGACGAGGCGAGATGGCACTCTTGGGCGGGAAGGGGACCAGGCATGTGTGATACGTCTCCCAAAGGCTTTCTTTGAAAGCTGGGGAGAGATTATCGCTAGGGCTCTGTCGGCACCGACATCACCCATATGTGAAGACTGACTTCCTGCTTGTTCCTGGAGAATGCACCTTAGTAAACATACCAGTATGCTTATACTTGAGGCAATAGAGAGTTAAGTGACTTGCCTAAGGCCACAAGGTATGCCACTGGGATATGAACCCTGGTCTCTTTAGTCACCAGACCGCTACTCAAACCACTAGGATAATTCTGCTAGAAGAGCAAAAGGCATCAAAGAAAAAATATCTAGGCTTCAAAATGTGTGTGACTCCTTAGGAAAGAAAAATGATGCCTTACAGCATCAATATGAAAATATTAAGAATAAGACCTTGAGACTAATCTATTTTCCTAAAATTGTCTCGCTTGTCTTTGCTGACCTAATTTTCCCCTATTTGTTAAAAGTGCTCAAGTTTTCTGAAGGATTTGTTTCCCTCAAATTTAAGGGTGCAAAGGAACACAGGGGGGAAGGGCTGAGAACACTATCTTCCAGGGTCACCAGCTTCTGAAGCTGTGATTTCCCCCACAAATGTTTATACAAATATCTATCTTTAGATAGCCTTATCTTGACTCCTGCTAAGGCTACGTTAGTGGTTGGAATGGTATTTTTACCAGATAAAGATCTTACCCTTAAAACATACTTTCAGTTGAAAAATAAAACAAAACATCTTGTCTTTCTGTGTTAAAATGTTTCCTGATGTTGCCTATCCAGCATAGATCTATAGGAAAACGTTTATGACCATGAAGGATAAGGTGTTAAGAATGAGAGCTGCTTTTTCTCTTTTATATTCTTCCTGGCGTCATACTGTCTATAAAGAATAGTCCAAAAATATCTGATGCGTCCTGTACAATATTGACCAGTTTATACCATTAAAAATGTTATATTTGAATGTGTTGGAGTGAGATAATCCAGGGAGGAAGATATCACAACTTCCCTTTATGACTACCATGAGTCCGAACTAACGATAGACATTCATTAAGGGGATACGTTTATAAGGAACTATCTAGATTTACGCATGAACAATGTACATAAATTTAGGTAATTTGGTCATATGCACATGTAAATGTGCTCTTTTGCTAAACACTGCTAAAGTTTCACACTTAATGAGTATTAGCTGTCGGGGACATGACCAGTATGTTCCTGTCAGATAATGCATGACTGGACACCGTAACAAGCCGCAAAATAACAATGGTGCCACATTAACTTCACTCGCATGCTAATGTGTTGGCCACACCCACACTTCATCTCTAACCTGTCCACTGTCTACATTAGCATGCGAGTGCCAGTCAATGTACATTTCAGTGGTTGGTAGGTGGCATGCCTACATGTTAGGGTTCACTGTGGCCAGTTATTACTCTCCTAAACATGTGTTAAATGTTAGTGACATTTAGTGAAAGGACCTCTAGGCATTATTTTATAAGCACGTGCATACAACCACTCACATAGGTGTGCACAAGAGTGGAGTTTGGGCAGAGTATGGATGGAGTGCAGTTACACACATAGGGCCCGATTTTTGAAGACTAGGTGCATACTACACATATAAAAAACGGCCTTTACCCATATAAAACCGCCATGACCATGTAAGCCAGATATTCAACAAGGTGGCTTGAATCGGAGAGGCCCAGCTACCTGCACAGCACCAAGCACCGAGGCTTGGGGGTGCATCAGGGGTGTGCTGTCCTGAAACTCATGTAAAGCAGTTTTCTGAAAGTCATGTGCGCCAACATTGAATGTCACTAACCATGTAAGCCTTAGCGAAGTTTCCTTGCGCATAGACTGCTGATGGTGTGTGCTGAAGCTGTGTAGTGGCGTTATAGTGCATAGTACAGCAAGGAGAGCATGTGCAGGCCTGTACCCAAACTGTGCCGTGGCTGGACTGGCCAAGAAGCCATGTGGGATATGCACATGTTGTTCCAGAGGTGGAGGCGCGCCCACCATGCCCAGGCACAGTGGAGGATGCAGCTGGCAGTGCAGATCCATCAGCAGGCAGTAGCCTAGCACCCAAGGTGCAGGTATCATGCCCCACGTGTATACAGGCCCAGGGTGAGCTACCTGTAATTGACGTAGGAGGAGGTCTACCAGAGATACAGACTGGAAGGGGCAACAATAACTGAGTTGTGCAGCATACTCAGTATGGACTTGGACTCCTCTACCTCTAGAAACCAGGCCCTGCCAATGGCTATGATGGTGACCACTGCCTGAGATATCTGGCAACTGGCAGCTTCCAGCATGAAATAGGGGCAATTGTAGGAATCACGCAGTCTACTGCCAGCCTGCATAAGTGCCTTCATTAGGGCCCTGCTTCGGAAGATGCACCACCTCATAGCCTTCTCCCAGACATAGCAGATGCAGCAAGAGAACATACAGGCATTCTACAATGTTGCTGGATTCCCATCGGTGCTTGGAAATGTAGACTGCACCCACACTGCACTGCGGGCACCACGGCTGGAGCAGAAGGCATACCAGAACAGGCATAGTTATACATTGATGAACATGCAGATCATTGTGGATGCCAACATGACCTTTACTGATGTGTGTGCCCGCTACTGGGGTCCTGTCATGATTCATTTGTCCTTGCCCAGTCCAGCCTGGGACAGACAGCAGCAGAGGGTCAGCTCGGAGATGCATGGCTGCTAGCTGAGTGCGCACATATGTGTGCCCCAGGACAAGCCTAGAACAAATGGTTGCTGTAGTATAATGCTATGTCTAATGCAAACAGGTAGGGATATATGTGTTACATATGTATTGCAACACATGATAACCACTGCGTGCAAATGCGCTGCTGATCCACACATCCATGCACACAGCACGCCATGTCACACATTGTGGAGACAACCAGGGGAAGCTCCATGGCCAAGGGCTGACAGCACCCATCAACATATGGCATGTGGAAGAGCATGGGCTGGCACCATGTAGTACAGCCACATGGCAGCAACCCGTGTAAGGCACATCCATGTCTGCCCCCATCCCAGCCAGCATACCCCCAACCACATCTCCATGCCATGCCCCTACCCCCCTTTTCCAACAGATCAGCCCATGTCATCATCTCCCATTGCCCTGCCCCAAATGCCTGACTGCTGTACAAGCCATATGTTGGTGTCCTCTCACTGCCACAGTGTCTCTGAATGTTACATATTGTACCCCGCCCTGCTAGTAGTGTTGTATGCTGTCCATAACAGCCCATAGACCATAACCAATACATGTCCCATGCTCATGTGCACATCTCACATTGCTTCCACAGGCGACCGTGGATATCCCCCAAGGACCTGGCTGCTGACCCCAGTGTACCACCCCAAGAGCCAGCAGGAGGAGCGGTACACTGCCATCCATCAGCATACCTAGGCGGTTGTGGAGCAAGCAATAGTGGTGCTGAAGAGCCACATTTGGTGCCTTGAAAGGAGTGGCAGGAATACCTCTACAGCCCAGAGCATATATGGCAGATATTTGCATTGTGCTGCATACTGCACAACCTTGCACAGATGCGGGGATTGCCGGACCCAGAGCCCACAGATGTGGAGGAGTGGGAAGCCACAGAGGCAGCAGATGGTGATGGTGCAGAGGCCAGAAGCCAGCAGCAGGCCCAGGCACTGGCCCACTGTATGCAGCTGATACGAGACAGTTTCTGAGGTGACTGCCCCACACCATCACCTGGATATGATACACACATTCGCCAATAAAGTGCCCGCAATGCTGCTACATGTGCAGAGTGTTTATTTCTCCCCATGTGCATTCCCTGACCCCGGGCTCGCAGCCGGTCATGGGCACTTGCTGACACATGCACTGTGACGCAGTGGAACGATGTCTGATGACACGCTGGCAGCGTCATCTCTATCCCAGCAAGGCAGGCTGCTGCACATGGTTCAGGGCTACCAGGTGGCTGTGCTAGTGCACTGGCAGCCCCAGCACCCACCCTCTGGGCCCACAGGAGGCACACCAAACTGTACAGGGAACCAGCAATCATTGTCTGGTATGCCACCATCTCCCTCATCAGATGCAGGTGTCCCTTCAGATGGTGCTCCACTCGCAGTCTGTGTTCCTGCCACGCCTCAAACTCAGCCTCCCGTGCCTCTATGGCTGCCTGTAGGTCCTGACGGATACTGTGCAGCTCGCCCTTGATGTTGGTCACCAGGTGTGCACCCTCCTGCAGTAGCTCCTGGACCACATCTGTGCCCCTTGCATCCACAGGGTCATCCAGGATGGAAAACTGTAGCTAGTGAGTGGGGCATCATCTGTCTCCACCTCTCCAGCACTGGCAGACACACTGGCCTGCTCCACTGCCCCAGGAGCTGCATCGGTCTACTCCTCTGCCCTAGGTTTTGCACCAGACCGCTCCTCTGCCCTGGGTAGCACACTGGACTGCTCTTCTGCCTTGGGTGTCGCACGGAATGCACCTCTGCACTGGGTGTCACACTGGACTGCACCTCCACGCTGGGTGTCACACCGGACTGCGCCTCCATGCTGGGTGTCACACCAGACTGCACCTCCGCTCTGGCAGGTGTACCGGCCCCTGTGGCTTTGCTGCATCCTGGCTGTGCACTGGCATCATCCGCGGTGGGTGGTGAGGCTCCCTCTGATGCATCAGTTACAAGCTGTGAGGATTGGGTCTTGGCAGGTCTGTGGGAGAGCAAAGGTGGCAGAGGGTAGTGTCATGGGTTGCTAGGTTGGCCTATGGGGTGCCACCAAGCCCACAACAGAACTGGCAGGGGGATCTCCAGTCCACACTGACCCCAGCTTCTACATCACCCAAGGACAGTCAGGCCCTGGGTGGATAGAACCATGCTGGGGAGACATAAATGGCCATCACAGTGCCACCCAGGCCATGAGGCAACCCCTACTCACCCTCCTATGTGCCTGGGGTGGAGCTGTCGAAGCCTGCAACCCCGAGTCAGAGACCTCCACATACTGGAGAATCTGCTCCTCCAGAGTGGTGAGTCTGTGCTGATGTGCAGGTGGAAGCCTGCTGTTGCTGGCCCTTTTCTCCTTCGCAGCCTGCCATGCCAGCCACCACTTCTTCTTAATATCCTTTACGTCCCTGTTGTGGTGGTGGACAGCATTGACTCTCCTGATGATGTGATGCCATGCTGTCAGCTGTGAACTGGCATCCGCTGCCCCAAAGAGGGCAGAATGCTGCCTAAGGATGAGCCTCAGGACCATAGAGGTCTTGGAGGGTGTGAAGTTTGCCTTCCAGGTTCACTTTGGCCCTTTCTGTGCTTTGTCTGCCACTGTGCAGCTCAGGCGCTATGGCGGTGTTAGGCTACCCGTATAGGCGCTTTAACACATACATCGATATGATGTGCAGCCACACCATGCCCCATCCAAAAGTACGCGCAAAAGTACCTGAGCTCTGAGGGTACGAAATTCTGTGTGACAGCTATCTGCCATAGGATGCCATAGCCACACACCATGGCGCAATGTAATCATATACGTGCATGGACTCCCAGACAGTACTACCTGGGTAGGACAGATAGCCCAGTATGCGGGCATGGCCGCGGTGGCGTGAGGACAGGTGCACGGCATCATTCCAATCGTGTGCCCCCTCAGGGCAGGGGGCATTGTGCATGTGTAGCACCATTGTGCCACACCTGTGCTGACCAGCGATGGCACACGCACCATGCACCGGATAAATGGTGGCACTGCCGCCTGTTCTGCATGGGCATGGCACAGAGGTGCTACCCATGCTGGGCGGTAGCTGCAGCTGCTTTGCACGGTATGGCACAGAGGCGCTACCCATGCAGAGCTGAGACTGCCACCATTCTGTGCATGTGGTGCCTCTGTGCCATACCTGCACACATGAACATGACACACAGGGAACATGTCCCATGCCCATAACCCCTGGACTCTAGCCCTGCCCACACAAAACTGATAATACCTTGTGATTTCAAACCAGGAACAGTTTATTGCAAAACCTGTAACATGTACAACAATGACAGCAACAGCAGTACAAAACAACAGAGGTCCACACATCAATGGGGACATTGCGCACCCATGTCCATGGACACTCAGTCCGCTCCATTACGGCCCATCGCAGGGCAATCCCTGGCATGGGGACAGTCTACGGTGCAGGGGGCCCTGCTTGTGCCCTGTCACTGCAGCAGTGAGGGCATCTGGGTGCACGCCAATTGACTGTGCTGCTGCCTGTATGCCCTCCCTGAAGAGCCGCATCTATGCCACCAGGGCGGCCAGAGTCCAGTCACCAGATGGCCAAGTAGGTGGTGACACTGAGGGGCCTGGTGCAGCATGGTCATGCCGTGCCCATGGGTGCTGGGGTGGATGTGGAGGCCCACAGCTGCAGAACGTGGCCCATGAGTCTGCTGCACATCACGCATGGTTCGTACCAAGCACTGTGGTGGGCACATGGCACTCCGGGATGGACATGAGCAGGCACGGCTGTGGGGCACAGCTTCTGCCAGTTGCCTGCTGGCTGTGTGCTGCACTGCACTGCCATACCTGGGGCACTTGGAGGGTGGTGATTGCATCCCTCCTGTTACCCCCTCTGGGCCCGTCTCTGCTCCAGCTGCAGTGGACAGCTCTGGTCCCGCTGCCACCTCCTCCTCCTCAGACTCCCTGCACTACTCCTGCCTCCCGATCCCTCTTCCAACTCAGACTATCTGCTCTGTCTCTGACCCTCTGATCCCTCATCCTCCTCTGACCTTCTGATTCCTCCGCCTCCTCCATAGACTCCCCATCCTGCTGCTGCACCTTGGCCTCCTCACTGCCCTCCCCCTCCATGGTGCTGTCCTCCGTCAGAGAGCCACTGGTCCCCTCCTCCCCATCACTGCTGCAGGTACTGCTGGGATCTGCACCTTGGGACAGTTGTGCTTGTGTTGGATGCTGCTCTGGGTTGGTGCCTGTAGTGGGCCAGCATTGTTCGGGGACTCCCTCGAACCGGCTGTGGGGGAAGAGGAAGGGGGGTTAAATGTCTGCACAGATATGGCCCTTGGGTGAGACTGGCACATCTCCAGGGGGCCCACACATGCAGCATACAACCATTTGTCCATGGGGGTGTGCCATCCCACAGTGCACACTGCATGCCCTCCCCTTTGCCCACCTCCAGCCAGCTTTGTTCTCTCCTTCACATGCCCAGCTGTAGCTTGTGGGCCCCCACGGGTGATGGAGACCCACAGGGGCAGTGTGGGAGGTGCGCAATATGTATCTGGGCCCACCATTGGTGATGTGTGCCCCTGTTCCACCCTTCCATGCCATGCCCCGGCCATGTATGTGCGCACCTGCATGTATTGGGCGTGAGCTGGTACACACATGGAATAGTAGCACTGGGGTATGGCAAGGCTGCCCCAAGCACATTCCCATCATTGCATATGGGGGATCCCCCACCAGATGGTCTGCCTGCACGTGTCCAGCAGCCATGGCTGCCACTCCCTGCACCTGCTGTGCTCCACTGTGTACCCCACTGACTTTCATCAGCCGCCAGCCACTCCCTGATGCGTTGCAGCTGGTTCAGTCACTTCTGGCGAAGTGTCCTGTAGTAGCACTTTAGGGTCTTCAGGGTGCATTGAACACCATAATCACTGTGGGAAAGAGGGTGAGGGGACATACATGGGCTCAGTTGTGTGCTTCCACATCGCCTATTGCACCTACATGTATCCTGCCTCAGCCTGGTGGCCTGCCCATCCTGGGGGCAGAGGCATATCCATGGGTAGCAGGTGTGGGGTGCATGCGGTGGTACACCTCTGGCGTTTGGGCCTGGATTCCTACATACCGGGAAAAGGAGAAAAGGAGACAGAACTCCCGGCCATCACCAGGCTCCCCTGATCGGGGTAGAGCGCCTGAGTGGGCCAGCAATCCCTCCCACTCAGGGACTTCAGCCAAATTGGGGCTGTGGGAGGAGGAGCAAACAACACCAAAGGAGCGCCACCGCCGGCGGGAAAAAGGAGACAGAACCCACGGCCATCATCAGGCTCCCCTGATCGGGGTAGAGCGCCTGAGTGGGCCAGCAAGCCCTCCCACTCAGGGACTTCAGCCCAATCGGGGCTGTGGGAGGAGGAGCAAACACCACCAAAGGAGCGCCACCACCGGCGGGAAAAAGGAGACAGAACCCGCGGCCATCACCAGGCTCCCCTGATCGGGGTAGAGCACCTGAGTGGGCCAGCAAGCCCTCCTGCTCAGGGACTCCAGCCCAATCGGGTCTGTGGGAGGAGGAGGAGCAAACAACACCAAAGGAGCGCCACCACCGGCGTGAAAAAGGAGACAGAATCCACGGCCAACACAAGGCTCCCCTGATCGAGGTAGAGAACCTGAGCGGGCCGGCAAGCCCTCCCGCTCAGGGACTCCAGCCCAATCGGGGCTGTGGGAGGAGGAGCAAACAACACCAAAGAAGCGCCGCTGGTGGGTGGGCCGTGCCTGAGGGCCTCGCCAGAGGGCACTTTGGCATGGCCCTTAGGCGTGGACCAAGCAGCAGCAAAATAACAGCGTCTCAAGCCATCATTCATCAAAATGAAATCCGCTGCCGTACCCTGCATAGACAATTCACCGATTGTAAGTTAAGCCTGCTGCCTTGCCCTGCCTGGACAATCCATTGCTTGCATAAGATAACACTGTTACCTTGCCTGAACAATCCACTGCTTGCTGATTAATTGCACAGAACCTAATTATGACACCCTGCCTGGACAATCAACTGCTTGTAGATTAATTGCATAGAACTTTGCCTTAACAACCAACTGCTTGTAGACTTATCAACTGCTTGTAGATTAATTGCTTAGAATTGAATGCTGATACCTTGCCTGGACAATCAACTGTTTGTAGATTAATTGCATAGAACTTGCTATCCGATTTGCATAGCCTGATTCGTAAACAACTCACGCCACACAAGCCTACTACCCCATTCAACAAACTACAACCCAGGTCAGCAAATACACGGTATAAAATGCACTCCACTACCCACTACTTTATGGCCTACCTCACATTCCTCCACATGTTTGCACTCTGCACATACAGCATCAGACTAAACAAATACCCCTGATAAACCCACATACCACCCAACCTAGATGCACACCACCATCATACATATCCAAAGAACGCCAACAAGCAAAGAACAGAGCCCATAAACCATACAGGGACACACGTAACACACCCTCCCACCTCAGAAATAATAGACATACAAACCCAATCATATCAACAAACATCAGATGTGCTCTACTAAATGCCAGATCTATCAGGAACAAACCACATACTATCCTTGACCTAATCCATGACAAGAAGCTTGATATAACATGCATCATTGAGACCTGGCTAGACGACTCAGACCAGGTCATATTAAATCAAGTAACCCGAAAGGATACTCAGCATTCAACTGCATCAGAGCACAAAAGAGAGGAGGAGGAGTACTAATACTCACCAGAAAGGATTTCAGATTCAAAACAATCGCCTCCACTAACACAATCGAATCCAACACACTCACTATAGCAAACAAATACCTAACCATCTCAATCACATACAGTCCACCTGGAACCACAACTGAACACCTATCCACAGTAATTGAAACGATATGCACACATAACAGAAGACACAAACATCTAGTTGTACTAGGAAACTACAACCTAACATCCGCACCCACCAGAGAAACTGCAACGTTCTTAAAAGCCATGGAGTCACTAAAATACTGCCAAACAATTAATGCCCCAACACACAAACATGGTACAACTCCGGACATGATATTCATGCCAACACAACTGGTGGAACAGAACAAAACTACAAAACCAACAATCACCCCAGTCCCTTGGTCAGACCACCATGTAATTGAATTCACCATGACCCTGAATAACCCCACCCAACGCAAAGAAGATGAAAGAATAATCAGACAGTTCAAAACATTTGACAGAGACTCATTCATAAATGAAATCACTCCACAACTTCAACAGGAACAAGACACTCTGGATCTTAATATAGAAGAGTGGAACACTATAATAGCCAACGCAGTATCTGCCCCAGCCAACAATGAACCACAAACTTGCAAAAGATCCAGTGCCCCATGGTATTCACAAGAAATAAGAGTTGCAAAGCACACACTAAAAAGACTAGAACGAAAATGGAGATGGAACAAATCACACAACTTCCTAACACAATACAGAGACAAACAACGGGAATATAACAATCTAATAAATGAACGCAAACAGCAACACCATACTAACCTAATCATGAAATCTACAAATAGACCAATTGAACTTTTTAGCATTATCCAAAAGCTCACTAAGGATGACACGCAACAAAGCACCAACCATCTTGACCCACAAAAATATGCAGACTACATAACGTCAAAAAACACAAGCCAAACAAACTCTGCCCCACAACAAACAAATGATTACACGATAAAAAAAAAAACATCAAACATGGGAGAGCTTCAACATACCAACAAAACAGCAAGTAGAAGACATATCTGGCCTAAACACAATAACTACACCATCAGATCCATGCCCAGTGTCATGGATCAAAGCCACAAAAAGCCAGCTCTCTCATCACATTCAAAAAATCGTTAAGGATTCACTCCAACAAGGACACATGCCGCAATCCCTAAAGCATGCATTGATACGACCAATACTTAAAAATAGCAATCTGAGCCCGTCCGAACCAAAATCATACCGTCCCATCTCTAGCCTGCCATTCCTTGCTGAAGTCATGGAAAAAGCAGTCCAAAGGCAACTTCAGGACCATATAGATATCAATGCCCCTCTGGACATACATCAGCATGGATTCAAGCCCCAGCACAGCGTGGAAACACTACTCACCTCCCTCTTTGACAATCTCCTAAGAGGCATAGACAACATAAAAAACGGCTTCCTGCTAGTGTTCATGGACATCTCGGCAGCCTTCGATACCGTGTCACACTCTAAGCTACTGCAACGCTTACAACAGATTGGACTATGCAAGAATACCCTAAAGTGGTTTACATCATACCTGGAAGGGCGAACGCAACAAGTCAAATGCGATCAAAAGAAATCCCTACAATTCCCCGTCACGCAGGGAATACCACAAGGCTCAGCCCTATCTTCAATGCTTTTTAACATCTACATACAGCCCATAAGCAACATCATCAAGAACCATAATCTATGCTACCACATTTATGCTGACGACATCATGGTGTACGCTCCAGTCAACTTACTGGCACTAAACACTATACCAATAACAAATTGCCTCGAAGACATGAATGACTGGCTCATAGCCAACAACTTAACAGTCAACTACGACAAAACTGAGGCAATGTTCGTCACCAGGAACCCCACATTCACACCTCCACAAACCATAAGCATCCTAGACAAACACATAGTAGTCACAGAAGTTAAATATCTGGCCATAACACTAGACAGAGCTCTGAACTTAAAATCTCACATCAACAAAACTGCAAACAAGGCATATCATCGATTGAAAACAGTCAGACAAATCAAACCAATGTTCCGTCAAGACCACTTCCGCACAGTATGTCAGGCACTCATCACACCACTGCTTGATTATGGAAACTCACTATATCAAGGCCTTCCTCGCCAGACACTACACCCACTACAGATGGTACAAAACACCACAGCACGCATCATTATAGATACTCCAAGGACCGAGCACATTACTCCCGTCCTACAACAACTACATTGGCTCCCAATGGTGGCAAGAGCTAAATACAAAACAATCATGATAATCTTCAAAGTCATTCACCATCTCTCAGCAGACGTACTCCAAAACATTATAACAAAAGACATCAGTAATAGACCACGAAGAACCAATAATAACAACATGATTAGCACCCCTGCAGGCTATCACAAAACCAAACAAACAACCTCAAAAAGAGCACCATCACTACTAGCATCCTCAATATGGAACTCCCTACCACAGACCTCACAGACTTCCGCAAAGACCTCAAAACATGGTTATTTATAGAAATCTACGAGCATTCAAGCTGCATCCCCTACCCAAACAGCAACACTAACATCACCGCCAACTAAATACACAGCTATCCCATTCACACGAACAAATTTATCACACCACGTTAGTAAAGCACAGTTACTTACCTGTAACAGGTGATCTCTGGGAACAGCAGGAATTAGTCTTCACATATGGGTACGTCGGTACCGACGGAGCCTGCACGGGAATGCTCCCCAGCATCCAATTAGAAAGCTTTTGGGAGCATCCCTCGCGCCTGCGCGGTGACTTCCCGCCTTTCCCACTGCCTCTCCTCAGTTGAGTTTCATAGCTGAGACAGAAGGAGAGAAAGAGGAAAGGAGATAGATAGATACAACTCCTAGGGGAGGTGGGTGGGTTGTGAAGACTAATTCCTGCTGTTCCCAGAGATCACCTGTTACAGGTAAGTAACTGTGCTATCTCCAGGAACAAGCAGGAATGAGTCTTCACATATGGGGACTCCCTAGCTGTGGGTGCCAGGGGAGATCCCATAAAATGCGTATTCCTGGAACAGGACGGCATTTCCCAAACCTGGATCCCCGGCATCCCCTGAGGGATGGGGGGTAGGAGTTGAATAGAGAAGAGCTGTAGAGGAACAGCGAATCTAAAGACTAGAGAAAAAAGGAGTCTTTAGAATGTATGTCAAGTATCATTAAAATATTTAATGAACTAGTACAATATAGAGCTTACCTACTGGATTGTAGGAAGCTGAACTGTGATGGAGTGTACTGTAGATGCAGTAGCGGAATCCTCAAGGTAACTTCACATCAGTGAGGATGAAGTTCCAAACCTGGAATGGGCAGGTAACCCAGGTGTCAACTGGGGCAGGAGAAGAACAGTAGGTCTTCAATGGAAAGCTTTATGGGAAAAAGCTGAAAACTCTTTTAGGTACAGAGTTATTAACATTGAGGACTAAAAGAAGAAGACTGACCGATCTGGAAAATTAGCCCAGTCTTGAAGGGAAGAGGGGGTATGGAAAAAAGCCCCTATTCCCAAGGAGAACAGAAGTGTACTCAGAATACTGAAGATGTACACCGTCTTTCCTAGCTGGTGAGAGATAGGAAGACATTGAAGTTTGATACTTCATAGACAGGGAGATCTGTAACTAAAAATAGAAGCTGTTGACATCACAGCAGTAATTGTGTGTATAACCGCTCCCACTTACTGAGCCGCATGAGAATAGGCAAGTAGACTGTCTGGACCTCTTAAGAAGGTAAAAGCTTTATAGCACAGACAGTGAGGGAGATAGCAGGTAATACATGGTGTCCTATGGACATCTCCCAATGGGCATATATATACAGAGATATATATATATATAGATGGAGAGCCATACATATCTATATATATGGGCATATATGTCTAGATATGTGTGATATATATATATATATAGATATAGATATCTATATAGATGGGCATGACTTATGCCTACACAGACTACAGAAATATGTATGAATAGGACATATACATACATGAAGATAAGTCTGAGGATGCATGCCTGCAACTGAGCCCCACAAAAACATTCCCTTGGGGAATGTGATGGGAAAAGATTCATCTAATAATAAGGAGGTGAAAACCACCTGAAGATATATAGAGAATCTATTTCTGCGGTGCAGGAATGTAGTTCAGTGGAATAACCAGGATGGTTGCGTGAAAAAACAGAGGATAATAGCAGTCTGGCAAGAGCACGTCAGGAGTACTTTAGGTCTCTGACATGTCCAAAGGATAAAAGAAAAAACGCATAAACTAAGATACCAGGATGACCCAGCCAAGGGACATAGGGGTATCAGGTACAGTAAAAGAGTATGCGTTGTCCAAATGGAGCAGAAAAGCATAATGCCAAGCTGTAAGGAAAAAGGGGTAGATTCCTGCAAGATTGGGAACTACTTGGACATTCACGCAGAAAAAGCTTGTCTTCTGTTTCACAACAGGAGACAAGAGGGTATAAAGAACCCATATAGTCAGGGAATGATTATATAAGTTTTTTTCCTACTATATGGAAAAAACCCTCAGAGATAAAGTTCAATGCTCTGTAGCAAGGGCCCATAGTAGTAAGCCTCTCTGAAGATTGCAGAGAGCATTGTGCAGGAGAATTATGAGATAAAACTGACTGACGTCAGGTGTGTTGCCACATCCTAGGAAAGGATATGGCTAGAAGAAGATAACTTGCAGTGAGTAGTATTATGCAAGATAGTTGAAAGTAGCTTGCAATGAGCACTAGAGTAATCACTGGAACTCCTGCATGCAGAGCAACTGAACAAAAGAGCAGAGGGGATTCTCCTGTATAAAGACAGAGAGAAAAACAGACAAAGGGAGCGGAGATATTCCCGTCCCTGTCTGATGAGTTGCATTGAAGGATAACAAAAAAGTCTACACTGGAAAGAAAGAGAAGTGTTTCAGAATGGTACCAACTCAAGCAGGGGAAACCCTGGAAGAGAGGGGGATGGAAGGTGACTAACCATATGGTAAGTCAGCTGAAGGAAAAGATGTCCATATGGGGACAAAAAACTATCATGGGATAGTTGTAACCTCCCTTCGTAGTAGTAAGAAGGGGAGAATTTTGTAACCCATGGACAAAAGTATCCTAACAGCTTAGCATACTGAAAAACCAGTGTAGAGTTGGAAGAATAAACCTCTGCTAAGAAGAAGTTAACTGTAGATTGCAACATATAGGAACCTATGGTTGCTGTTTATGATTAGACTGGCTAGAGTCTGGAGACCTCAGACTAGGATGAGATGTCCCTTGCTTGGGTACATCTGGAGGATGGGCAGGAGAAGGGTGAAACCTTCTTTTCTTAGGGAAAGGAGGTTTGGTAGGACATTTCCTACGTCCTGGGGAAAAAGAAGGCTTAGGATGGTTTCGAGAACCAGGGAAGTCAGTAGAGCAATGAGCAACCTGACGTAAAGCCTCTCTATTGAAGAGATTTTCTCCAGTACAAGGAGAATTACCCAGTGTATGTTGTGCCCATCTGCTCAAGTCTGAAGCTTGCAGCCAAGCTTTACGACGTGCCCCAATGGCAATAGCAGAGGATCTGCTAACAGACTCAAAAGAGTCTAGGGAAGCACGAGAAAGAAACCAAGAGATATTCCTGCTATGATTAAGAAGTAAGGAATAGTCAGTGGCCTTAGGCTCTGACAAAAAAGGGGACAAAAGAGATAATTTCTCTGTGACCTCCTGAAGTGTCAGACTCATATAAAAAATATATGAGATAATTCTTGAAGCCAGCAAAGAAATTTGGAAGGTTTGACGTCCAAAGGTATCAAGTGCTTTAGATTCACTACCTGACAGATAAGAAGAATGCTTCTTCTTGCTTCTTACCTTCCTCATTGCTGATTCCACTACAATGGAATGATGTGGAAGTTGATTTTTTTGAAACCCTGGAGAGGGAGGCACCTGATACAGAACATTCATGGCTGTAGAAGGCGAAGGAACCTTTAAGGGTGATTCCCACATCCTCAGAAGAAGATCCTGCAAAGAATGATGTAAAGGAAGCATTATATTTTCCTTATCTGCAGGATCTTGGTCCAGAGTAAAGCCAGGAATAGGAATGGCAAGAAAGGCTGCCATGTCAAGGAGAAATTTCTGAAAAGAAGGAACTCCAATAGGAACTATTCCTGGGTAAGCTGAGGTTGAAGGAGCAGCTTGAGCACCAGACGACATACTGGCCTGGTGCAGAAAAAGATTCCTGCTAGATGGACAGTGATACTGACAGTTCTGATTTGAGGCAGTTAGTACTGCATTGTCAGTGCCTGGGATCGATTCCAAACTAGGCATAGAAAGGATCGATGGCACCGATGGAACTGCAGGAATCGACATCGATACCAGTACTGGTATCGGAGACGATAATGTCATCGAAGCAGGAATCGGGGGCTGCTGAAGCGGTGCCGAGGTAACCAGAGAGCCTTGGTAAATATCCTCGGTACTGCGTAGTCGGAAACGAAATGGATCGGTTCCGAAACGCGTCGGTACCAAGTCATCGAGACTGGATATCGATTCTAGACTCGGCATCGAAGGGAGCGAGTCTATCGATGCATGTCTAGAAGGTACCGACGGTGGTGGTGGTATCGGCAATGCCGATACAGGAAAGTCAATCGGAGTCGTATCGATCGGTTCCGAAGGTACCGAGGATGTCCGAAGACGATGCCTGGTGAAGAGTGGAACACTCGACACCGGCGCCGATGTCGGGGTATCGGTACCGCTCGAAGCCGATACCAACCCCGAGCATGGCGAAGATACAGGAAAGTCAATCTGGTTCGTATCGATCGGCCCCGAAGGTACCGAGGATACCAGATGACGATCCCAGGTGAAGAGTGGAACACTCGACACCGATGCCGATGCCGGGGTATCGGTACCGCTCGAAGCCGGTACCAACCCCGAACATGGCTGGGATACAGGAAAGTCAATTTGGGTCGTATCGATCGGCCACGAAGGTACCGAGGACACCAGATGGCGATCCCTGGTGAAGAGTGGAACACTCGACACCGGTGCCAATGCCGGGTTATCGGTACCGCTCGAAGCGGATACCACCCCCAAGCATGGCTCAGGTATGTTCTGTGAGGGGTGAGCCCCAGGAACAACCTGTAACCCCGTAAATGCTTTGGAGCTTGAAAACTCCCGCCGGGGTTTTATTGCCAATGAGGTCTTGAGGGCAAGGCTGGAGCCGTCATCATGCTGGGCATGAGACTTACCCTTCAAGAACTGGCTAGTCTTAACAGACTGTTTGTGGGTTACCTGATCCTGGAGAGAAGAATAAACCGGTGTCCTCACCTCAGGAGGAAAAACGGCATCGAGGGAAACTTGAAAAAGGGAAGGTCTTCTCCCAATAATATAGCCTGAGGTATCAGGGGAAAAAGGGTCAGGACCCAAACAGGTTAGACACCAAGCATTGGAGTCTAAAAAGAAAACTAAGTTTCCACAGTGAAGGCACTTCTTAGGGGAAGAAGGCTCCATGTTGGAAAAGGCCTGGTAGGCCCCAAAAGTTAAAACAAAAAACTGAGGAGAAAATATTTCTCTAAGTTTGAAAAAGAAAAGAATAAAGCACCGGCGGTACCGGTATCGGCGGGAAAGACAGCCGCGACCACAAGAAAACAAGAAAATAAGGATTTTAAAGAAAAACGTTTCTGCGGTGACAGGAGGACGTCCTGTTGGCTCCGCGAAAAAACGAAAACTGAGGAGAGGCAGTGGGAAAGGCGGGAAGTCACCGCGCAGGCGCGAGGGATGCTCCCAAAAGCTTTCTGATTGGATGCTGGGGAGCATTCCCGTGCAGGCTCCGTCGGTACCGACGTACCCATATGTGAAGACTCATTCCTGCTTGTTCCTGGAGATATACCTTTAAGTTAAATGTTACCTCAACTGTACAGTCTAAATACTGTCACATAACTATACTGTCTAAATGTTTACAAATACCCTAATGTTAAATGTAACCCTCCAATTGTGTTGTGACGTGACCACCTTGATTGAAGGAAAAGGTGGCATACAAATCTAAATAAATAAATAAATACCACTCCCCTGGACCTTTGACACGTGCCCTGTGCCACCACCAACAGTGCCATCCTGGCCACTGGTTCACCTGTGTCACCCCTCTGGTCCCTTCAGCCACCTCTGCAGTCCTTCCCCCTTCCCTTGCTCCCATCTGTTCCACGCAGTCGTGCCTTGGTACCATGGTACATGGTTGTGGACCGTAAGTGGCCTTGACTATGGGCAGGTGTCAGGCCTGGGGCATCCACTGCTTCAGGGGCCACATCACTGCATGGTTTGTTAGGCACCATGCAGGACAGAGTGTCGTGGTTTGTGCATGCTCTCCATTACACATCTATCAGTTCCTGTGGCATCACATTATTGACATGCTGCCACTGCCGGACATGGGGTGGCGGGCAGGTGTGGCTGATCTACTTGCAGGAACAGACAGGCAACACATATGTATATACTACCACTGTCCCCCTCTGACTCCTGTGCCGGGGTCGCAGGGGTTAGGGGGTGGGGCACGTGCCCAGGTGTCCGCACTGGCCAGTGGAGTCCCCTGGGGCGGGCAGTCCAACTCACAGTTCCTCATGCACCGGGCAATGCCTTTGCTATGTGAACCCTGTGGTGTTGCTGCCATCCACCATCAGGAGTGCAGCTTCCTCCTCGCCTGCTGTGTCTGGATATGCCTACTGCTGTGGGCAGCCAGGGATGGCACCTGTACCATGCTTGGCCACCCCCCCCCCCCCCCGCTGTCACCTGTTCTGCAAGCATTGGTGCAGCCACCAGCATGTGGCTTGGTCCCACAGCCTTGTCTCCCTGAGCAGACATACAGCTGTGCCTTTCAGGGTACATATGGCCTAGTATGGTGCTCAGCCCTCCCCCTGCCCGATCAGGTCTCCTTACCTGCACAGGAAGAGTTGGATGGCCCTTCATATGGTCATGGACAGCTGCAGGTTTTGCCGCCGGCCTCCGCTGGGTTATAGCACACCCTCATACAGCAGCATGGAATGGGCAAGGGCTTCAGACTCATTGGGGCAGAGGTTTACTGTCCTTCTCGCCACTATGCCACTGGTGTTTATCCGTCCAGCCACAGGGGATCTTGTATAGGCAGCCCATGGGGCCTGTGTTTATGGTGTTGGCAATGCACGGGTACACCGGACAGGCAATACACGGGTTCATGCACACTTGCCATCCTGCTTCTCTGGCTGCTGGTTTGGACACCTACATGGGTATCATGGCCTAGCATCTTCTTAGGCACCGAGCCCGGGTTCCGGCCACCTGCACATATCTGTCTATGCCGCCCTGTGTGCCTGCCGCTGTGCTTGGTTTGTGCTGCATTTTCGAAGCTTAGCCGTTTTGGAGGCACATGATTCAGGCACTTTTACTGAGCAGGTATCTTTATGCGGGTATGGAATGTTTTTGAAAATCAGGCCCATAGATTATAAAATACTATAATATCCCTGTTTAATGTACATTACCAAGTTTAAGTTACAATGTAAACCGCTTTGATTGAAATGATAAAGCAGTATATAAAACCCATTAAATAAATAAATAAATAAAATAGATAATTCATGCTGGTTTGGTAGAAATCTAGACAGAAGCATTTACTGCAGTTCTCGGACTGGTGTTAAGTGATCGCTCATTAATGAACACATCTTCCCTGCCACTTATGCTCTATTTTCTAAAATGTGTGCGTAGCTGAGTTTATAAAATAGGCACAAAGTATATGCAAAAAAACCACATGTAAATCTAGATGTGAACAAGCATTTGAAAAATGCTTGTTTTGTCAGGCAAACATCTGGAAGGTATGGAGAAGGAGCTAAACTAATGCTCCTCATTATTACACTATGTCAATGAACACTGACGGGAAATAGGGACTCATGTTTTCACTTTGCTGTGCCACTGGATGTCCCCTTATGCTAGCTTGCCTGAAACAGACATTCCCGAGCCAAGCGTCCCTATTGGGGACGTCTATGATCCCATCCCCTGTGGATAGAAGAGCTGCCTAAGGGATCGCAGCAAGAATTGGCCCTGGCAATCTGCAGGGATCCCATCCCCACAGGCAGAAGTGCCTCCTAAGACTATGATCACAGTGGTGCTGGCTCTGGCTGCCTGCAGGGATCCGATCTCCCATGGGCAGAAGAGAAGGGGATAGCCATGATTGCAGCACAAATGCAATCTATCTATCCATGGGAGATGGGATACCCATGGGCAGACATTTTGCATCTGGGTTACGATGGCAGCCCTCCCCTTCTCTTCTGCCTGCAGGAGATCGGATCCCCATGGGCAGGAGGCGAAGCAGGCTGCTTGCGGGGATCTGAGCCATTTGGGGCCTGCAATAAGAAAGGGAAAAAAAAAGTTAGATGGAAGGGTGGGGCGGGGAGTAAATTTAAATCTTAAAGGGACAGAAGCTGAAAAAAAAGAAAGAAAGAAAAGGAGAGAGAATGGGGGGAATCCAGGGCAAGGGGAAGGGAGTGCTAGGGGGAAGGGGAGAAAGTCTAGAAGGGGAACAGAGAAAGGTTAAAAGGATGAATGCATGGGGACAAAAGGGCACAATGCCTATTTACCTAAAGGTGCATTCCCTTCCCCCAAGAAGACAAACACACACACGCTCCCAAGCACACCACACCCTCACATACACAGGCACCCCACCTCTGTAGGAGGGACACATACCCAATTCCACACTACACTCACATTTACACAAACAGAAACCTCACCACTGGATCATACACACAAAAGCTCTCCAGCTCTGCAGCACACACACACATGCCCCGCAACCCTGTCTGCCACCCACACAAAGGCACCCACCACCACATCCCACTCATAGACTGGCACACCACCGTTACACCACATACCCCCACACAAACACTTGCTATCTGAAGCTATAGCTATTATCTAAAGATGACGCATGGTGTAGGAACTCTGGTACTGGTCTCACGAGGTCACGAGTGCTGGCTCCTAAGATTCTGGCTTGGCTCCTAAATTAGCAGAAAATTTGTCAAGGCCTAGATTAAGTATTTCATAATCAAAGCATGTACATGTGATCTCCACCCATACTCCATCCAGACCTGGCTTGATCTTCCAGCAAAGTATGCACGTTCATGACAACATGTGTACTTTTACGCCAATCAGTATTTTATATTTGACCACATATGCAGGAAAATGACTTTATAAAATTACCCTCTGTGATGGGGTATATAGAATGCTACCCGTCCCTCTCCAAAGAGATTATCAACAGTCCCCTTTAAGAGAGTCTGCAGCCCAGAGTTCAGGGTGGGAGGGCGTGGCTCACAGGGAGAGCTTAAGAACCCAGCAGGCTGCAGGAGGGAGAGAGGCCCTTGGAGCAAGAAGGCCTTCCAAGGCAAGCCACGCAAAGGAGTTCTGAGACGGGCTGGGCGAAGGGCCGGGAGAACCTGCTTGTAGATAACACGGACTGCTGACTGCTTGTTTTCCATGGACTGCTGTCTGACCTGTGTTTTAGCTTTGTGAAGGTTTAACAAGCTGGGATAGAAAAAAAAACTAATTTTGGTTTCCCTGAACTGCTCTGTTTTAATGAAACCCCTTCCCACTGCATGCCACACTACCACACCCTCTAAGTGCTAACGCTTGTTAAAAAACAGCTAACACATGGTAAACGTAGCTAACAGAGTTCAGCTAACAAAAAATTGAATTGATATGAGAGGAAGCAGGTAAGAAGGGTGGCAAAGGTGTAGTTAACACAATGGCAGTTAAAAGGAAGCAGATAATGTGCATTAACATTGTGTCTGTCTCTCCCCTCATACCAGCAGTGCCCCCTTTAAATACTTATATTTACCACAGAGATTTTGCCATTAATGTGAGTTAACTACAAAACCTTATGCAGTTTAGCAAACAGGCCTTTATGTGCGTTGTAGCAATCTCTGTCTTAACCCTGCCCTAGAAACAATCTGCTAAATGTAGGAAAAATTATATATGTGGTGGAACAATAGATATGACTTCACCAGGACATAGGGTGGGCAATTTTCCAATAACCATTTACATTTATAAGACTTTTGACAGTTGCCCTCTTTGAGGGTAATTATATAACAGGCTGCCTATGCATAAAAGGCAAGGAAGCACCTATGTCTCTTTATAAAATAATGTTGCAAAAATTGCTGCTAAAATGAATCTGCATCCATTTACACAAGCTCGCTTGTCTATTATACAGAATGTGCGTAGTTCATGAGTCTGCCCAAACTGCCACCCTGGAAATGCCCTTACGCGTGCCATGTAAAAGTACATGTCTTCTTGTCGCTGCATGCATTTTTATGTGCAGAATCCAAGGGGTGATTTTTTAAGAAGTCTTTTATGCTACTGTATGTAAAACTGGGTTTACACAAGAAAAACCCTTGATAAACTTACCGCCTCTCTGTCAAATACTGTGGATTTTTATTATTTACATCTGTTTAACTGACATCTTCATCAATATTTCTTTTGGATTTTTTCATCTTTCTTTGTTTTTTGATTGGCATATATTTTTGACGTCTATCTTGCCCCTTTTATATGTATATTTAGAAACATGACGGGAGGTATGTATTGTCTGATATTGCTTTATGATTTTCTTTTACTTGTGCCTTGCTTTTCAGTACAAAAAAAACAGGCCTTAAAACTGTGGAAAAGACCTCCTATTTCCAAGAAGTTGTGCTAATTAAATTCTTCAAAAGACCATGTTGTGTGCCTCTTTGGCATCCTCCTTTGATCCTTTCCTCTTCAATTATATTTTGTTCTAATTATACATTTCAAAAAGAGTTTTATATCAAATAACAAATTATTCAAATTTGTAAATGGTTTGTTCATATATGTGCTTGATAAATATGATGCTTGGCCCTGGCAAAGCAGCTTAAAAGTTTTAAAACGTCGGAAAAGAAAAATCATTTCACACCAAAGTCCCATGTTCCATAGATTTTTTTTATCACAGTTGAAATTATACCATCTTTATCTTTTCAATGCTGAGAGGGTTATCTGGGAGGAAGGAGTCAACCGAGGTAGAGGAAGGCTTTGTCTAAGAACGGGATAGGTAACCTTGGCCTTCACATATAGCAAGCCAATTGAGTTTTCAAGATTCCCGCACTGACTATGCATCAGATGTATTCTCATGCACCGACTTCATTATACTCAAATGTATCTTATGCATATTCATTGTGGATATCCTGAAAACGTGACATTCAAGTACTGGAATTGTCTATCCCTGAGCTATGAAGGGGCAATCAGCTGGAGAAGGAGAATGAAGGATGCAACTGCATGGAGGAGTTCAGGGGAAGGGTTTGAGTGAAGAAAGAGCCTAGAGGTTACTGAGAACCAGGGAAGCCAGGGCTCAAATTTTATTGACACTCCTTGTGACCTTGGGCAAATCATTTAACCCTCCATTGCCTCAGGTACAAACTTAGGGTCCCTTTTACTAAAGTGCATTAGGTTTTTGTACTTAACATATGCTTATCGCTAAAACAAATCTGTGTTAAATGCCATGACTCTGCAGTATCTGTCAGGGGTGTGTCCAGCATGTTCCGGCAGTCAACACAAGGATGCACACCTTAATACATGATGCAGTTACTGTGGGTGCATCTAACTCTACCTATTGAGGTGGCATACGGTGTACCCGTGCTAATCCAACATTGATAGAGCATGATATGCAATGTGCTGTCCATACCCACTCCCCGCCCCTACCCACCCATTCCCTGCCCCAGTGTGCTTTCTGCAGTTAGTGAGGAAATTAGCATGTGGTAACTGTAGCTCGACGATCAGCTGAGGGAGAGGATATGAGGTTGGTGTAATGTGTGGGTGTGTTTGTTGGGGGGGGGGGGCTTCAATGTGTGGGTGGCATGAGAAATTCATAGAGGAAATGGGTGTCAAGAATGTGTCCAAAGAAAATATCTGCACTAGAGGGAAGGGAAAGTAAGTAATAATCTGCACTAGGTAGAAAGAGCACTGCCAAGCTACCCAGTCTCAGGAGATTCACACCTATCCTGAATTTTTGGCAATGCCCTCCTAGCATATCATAGGACCTGCAGCACTAATTTCAGGAACTACAAATACTACACTGCTTTGGGATATAAGTTCAAAGTTAGAACTGCCAAAAAAGTCTCCCTCCTGGAAATGGGTAACTTAGCAGCTGGGTGGCAATGAGAGAGGATCCCTAATCGCCTTATTTCCAATCCTTTTCCTCCCTTCTTTCCTCAGTAACAACCCTTTACTTATTGCTCCACCTCAATCCCATTCCCATCCCCAATCCTTCTCCCCTGTCTAGTCCTCTCCTTCTTCTCCCACATCCCTGAAATCCCATCTGCAGTGCCGCTTGCTATCTGGATAGCGGCACGGAATACACACATGAAATTTAAACACCGAGGCTTGCCTTTAAAAAACAATGCTGATTGCAGAGTTTGAATATTACATAGTAACATAGTATATGAAGGCAGATAAAGACCAGTATGGTCCATCTAGTCTGCCCAGCAAGGCAGCAAGAGTAGGTGCACTTGCTGCTCTGTACAGGCCACCTCTCCCCATGCCTTTGTTTAGGAGTGTACCCACTGCTCTGTGTAGGTCGCCCCTATTTGTTCAGATATAATAAATAGTTATGTTTATTGTGATTTTATCCTGTTGCTATTGACCCATGTATTATTTGATGTGAAAATCTATGCAATTTTATGCATATATGAAGCAGAATTTCAGATGCTTTACCAGAGAATTTTCCAGTTCTTACTGCAGACTCTACTTCTGAACTGCTGCAAGAAACCGGACACTGGGGTTATAGAAACACAGAAAATGACAAGGGAAAAAGACCATATGGCCTATCCAGTCTGCCTATCTAAGCCAACAGCACAGCCCCTTCTTCTCCCTCAGAGATCTTCAATGCTTGCCCCATCCTCTTCTCCACCATCTCCATTGGAAGGCTTTTCCATGCATTCACTATCCTTTCTGAGGGCTTTGCCCACCCAGCATCATGAATCTTAGTTTAAAACTCTTCTCGGTAAATTAGCCAGTCTGTTCCAGAAGATTCTTCTCCCCTTCTTCAATGAGAGGACCCCCTTGGAAAATCATGATCTAGGAAGCCAAAGCACTTTCATTGACACTATCCACAGAGCCAAGCATTCATCTCCAGAATACGAGTTTCTCCACTTCATCCTTTATCCTCAACTGGAAGAATTGAGAACATCATCTGTGGGAAATCCACTGCTTACCCCTGAAATAAGCAGCATGGAATCTCTGTACCTTTTAGGAACCTGACAGGTATTTGTGACGTGGATGGGCCACTGTTGGAAAAATGATATTGGGCTTGATGTACCTTGGTGAGACCCAGTATGACATATCTTATGATCTTATCTCAGGGATAAACAGTGGATTTTCGCCAGTCCAGCTCTCAAAATTCTTAAATAGTACTATGCTCTCGAGAATGAAACACAAATCTGAACAAATGTGGGGGATCTCAATGATTCCGATTTTTTTTAACTGCCAAAAGAATTATGTAATTGGTTCTTAGTACTGCTGCTTCAAAACAAGTGGAGGGCAATTTTCAAAATAATTTGCCTGGGCAATAAAACAGTTTCCTGGGTTAATTCCCCTGACTGAAAACTGCGCTCTCTGTCAGCCGCACTGTTTTACAACACACATAATTGTCACCATCCTGGAAAGGGGCAGGCCCAGAGGCAGCGCAAGCAGCAGTGTTTAGTTCCTATACAAACATCAGATTTTCAAAAGAAACTCCAGGGTTTTTTTTGTTATGCCCCAAATGAGGGGGTAAAACTGTATTACATCTTTGAAACACCACTACAACAGAAGTGATTGTTTCGCTTTATGTTTATTGTAATATCATTTATTAATTGCCTTTATGAAGAGAGTCACCTAAGGCAGTGTACAAGATGTATAGCTTAAAATAAACAATTTACATTGTATAAAAAGCATCACAATAATAAAGTGACCAACTGTCAGGATAATATATCATTAGAACAATAAGATAAACTTGGAGATAGGTCAATTAAATCTTAGTAACAGGAAAGTAATCTTCACATTAAAACAGCACAGTAGAACATTCATAAAACAGAAATTTGATAAATGTCAGAAGGATATCAGTGATAGACCATGATAGGCAGCATGGTAGAACATAAGAACATAAGATATGCCATACTGGGTCAGACCAAGGTCCATCAAGCCCAGTATTCTGTTTCCAACAGTGGCCAATCTAGGTCATATGTACTGTGATGCAGCAGGGGCTGATGAGAGCAATAAAACTGTTTTACACAGAGGAAAAGATGTGCACAGAGTGCAATGTTCACAGGGACCAGCTAGAGGGAGCAGGAGTGCAGTCAGAGAGACTGGAGTGCCACGCCCAGCTGGTCAGGAGCACATGACAAACAATTCACATGCCTTAAGGAGAGGAGTTCTTTATAAGGAAGAACTGCCTCAAGCTAAACAGGGAGGACCAGGTCGGATTCGGAGAGGACCGAGTCAGCTCAAGGAGAGAGGATCAGGTCGGGTCCAGGAGAGAGGACCAGGTCAAGCTGGAAGAGAATCGTCTCAAGCCAGAGAAGGACCTAACAGAGAATCTCCAGGAGCTAACAGGAAGCCACAAGGAGCCAAGGAAGGACCGGCTCAGGTTGGTGAGAAGGCTGTTGGCTGGCAGAACAAACATATAATATAGATGTGATACAATGTCAGTACATACAGTAGTATAGGGAAAAAATTCCAGATTCAGAGGCTGTAATGGTAGAAGCTGACTTGGATATAGTAGTAGTAGTAATGGAAATATGGTACATGGAGAACAATGACTGGGATGTAATTATACCAGGCTATAATCTATTTAGGGAAGATAGGGTAGGAAGAAAGGGAGAAAGAGTGGCACTATATGTAAAGAATAATATTAAAGCCACAGAACTGCAGGGTTTATCAGCAAAGGATGAGGAACTGTGGGTTAACCTGGAAAGAGGGGATGGAACATCTGTTTACATTAGTGTGATATAGACCTCCTTCACAGGCAGAAGAAAGAGAGATTTAATTGAAGGCATTCGCAATATTGCTATGGAAGAGGAAGTGCCACTGGTAGGTGATTTCAATTTGCCAGACTGTGGTGTCATCTAGAAGTAGAGGGATCCTGATTCTCTACAGCATGAACTGCTCCAGCAACTGGTAACAGAACCTACAGTACGTGGGAAGAGGCGATAATGAACTTAATGCTTACACATGGTGAGAGGGTTTCTGATGTTGTAGTAGGTGATCATCTGGCATCCAGTGATCACTGCATAGTATAGTTCAGTATTAAGACGCAGATGGAGATGGTTCATTCAAAAGCAAGGGTCCTAGATGTCAAGAAAACTAAATTTGTCAGATGGCAGAATACCTCAAGGAATTGTTAGGTGGATAGAAACATCTGTAGGAAACAGAAAAACAGTGAGCAAAACTGAAAGATATTTTAAGAGTAACAAACCTTTTGATTAAGAAGGTAAATAAAAGTAAGAGGAAAAGGAGGCTGCTACACTTTTCAAAAGAAGGAGCTGAAAAGGAACATTAAAAGAGGTTAGCCTTCATAAACTAGATCACAGAGAGAGGAAGAGAAACAACAGTATTTGGAGAAGCTAAGGGAAATTGGCAGGACAGCAGCAAGCTAGAAATGTGCCCTGTGCAAACTCTGAACCTGATACCACTTTCCCCCCGCCATGCAGAGGAACTTGCTCTTACCGGGCTTCCTGGAATCCCCAGTGATGATGTCAGCACCCATTCCGTACTTGCGCCCTGGGTATCCGTACTGCTCATTGCTATGGCTATGGAAGCTAGTAAAATAGTTGGAAAGCAAAGATGCAAATGGAAGATAAAACAGCTCAAACAGTAAAATATGAGAACACGGGGTTTTTTTTAGATACATTAGTGACAAAAGGAAGTGCAAAGGTGGCACTGTAAGACTCAAGGGTAAAGGGGAAGAATATGTAGTTGAAGAGAATACAGCAGAATTGCTTAACAAATATTTCTGTTCTGTGTTCACAGATGAAGGGCTGGAACTGGGATCTCAAAAAACAAACGAATAGGAAAGTGAGTGAGGTAGACCTTGAACAATTTGCAGAAGATTTTGTTGGTGAGGAGCTAGCTGAACTAAAAGTAGACAAAGTGATGGGACCAGATGGGATACATCCGAGGGTACTGAAGGAATGAGAAAAGTTCTGACGGCTCCTTTGTCTGACCTCTTCAATGCTTCTTTAGTATCGAGAGCGATCCCAGAGTACGGGAGATGGGTGGATATGGTTCTTATCCAGAAAGCATAGTTACTCACCTGTAAAAGGTGATCTCCGGGAACAGCAGGAATTTAGTCTAAACATATAGGTATCATCGGTACCAACGGAGCCAGCGCGGGAACGCTCCCCAGTGTCCAATAGCAAAGCTTTTGAGAGCATCCCACAGCGCCTGCGTACTGCCTTCCCGCCTTTCCCAACTGTCCCTCTCCAGTTGAGTTTAAAGCTGAGACAAAAGAGAGAGAGAGAGAGAGAGATACAACTCCTAGGGGAGGTGGGTGGGTTGTGAAGACTAAATTCCTGTTCCCAGAGATCACCTGTTACAGGTGAGTAACTATGCTATCTCCAGGAACAAGCAGGAATGTAGTCTTCACATATGGGGACTCCCTAGCTGCGGATGCCAGGGAGAAGGCCCCAGAAGTTGTATGCCCTTGTGAAAGGGCTCCACTTCCCCCCATGGATCTCTGGCATCCTACCAGGGATGGTGGGTAGAAGTTGATTAAGTATGGAACAGGTGTTGAAGAACAGCCTGACCAAACAAGGCATCCCGGCGGGAGTCCTTGTCTAAGCAGTAATGGGCTGTGAAGGTATAAACCGAAGCCCAAATAGCTGCTCGACAGATGTCGTCGATAGACACAGAGTGAAGATAAGCCATGGAGGCTGCCATGGCTCTCACATTGTGAGCTGTGACATGGCCTTCAAGAGAAAGGTTTTTACTCTCATAGGCAAAAGATATACACTGTGCAATCCAGCTGGATAGTGTTCTTTTGAAGAGTGGAAGTCCCAAATGACTAGGATCAAAAGCAACAAAGAGTTGAGAGGACTTTCTATGTTGCTGTGTCCTTTGCTACTAAAAGGCCAAAGCTCTTTTATGGTCCAAAGTATGAAGGCTCCTTTCTGCAGTTGAGGCGTGAGGCCTTGGAAAGAATACAGGAAGGTAAACCGCTTTGGCATAAAGTGTGGATGAGTCCTAAGGACTACCTTATCATGATGGAACCTTGTATAAGGAGGATCAGCCACCAACGCTTGCAATTCACTGATTCGACGTGTTGATGTGATTGCAATAAGAAAGATGACCTTCCAGGAAAGGAATTTCAAAGAGGTAGTGGCTAATGGTTCAAAGGGCGGTTTCATGAGCAGCCCAAGAACCAGATTTAAGTCCCATGCCACCGGTGGTGGCTTAATGGGAGGATTAGTTAAAAGAAGGCCTCTCATAAATCTCGCTATGAGAGGATGAGAGGAAGTAAGTTGTCCATTTAGAGGCTTAAAAGAAGCTGCAATAGCACCCAAATGAACTCTCACTGAATTGGTCTTAAGCCCTGCATTTGATAAATGAAGGAGATACTCCAGTAATGATTCCAGAGGTATCGCAAGAGGGTTAACACCCTTCTGCGAGCACCATATGGTAAACCTTTTCCACTTAAATGCATAAGAGCGTCTTGTGGAAGGTTTCCTGGAAGCATAAAGGATATCCTTTACTTGCTGGGAAAGGTTAAGACCGTGAAGTTCTAGGCTTTCAGCAACCAGGCCCTGAGATGCAGAGACTGGGGATTGGGATGCCACAGCATCCTGCCCTCTTGAGAAAGGAGATCTGGAGCATATCCTAACTCCAGAGGCGGAGCTTGAGAGAGATGTAGGAGCAGAGGGTACCACATTTGCCGTGGCCAACGTGGAGCTATGAGGATCATATGACCTCTGTCTCTCTGAAGCTTGAACAGGGTTTTGGGAATTAGGGGAATGGGTGGAAAGGCATACAGGAAGTCCTGACCCCAATGGAGGAGGAAAGCATCCCTGGCCTGACAACCCTGAGCCGGAATTCTGGAACAGAACCGGGGAAGTTTGGCATTCAGCGGACTTGCAAAGAGGTCTATGTCCGGAGTTCCCCAAATTTGAAAACTTTTGGCCATCTGGTCTGCATGGAGAGACCATTCGTGTGGAAGCAGAACTCGACTGAGTCTGTCTGCCCAAGAGTTTTGAATGCCTGGAAGATACACCGCAAGGAGATGAATCTGATGTTCTCTGGCGAGGGCCCATAGTCGCAAAACTTCGTTGCAGAACGACAGAGAGCCTGTTCCGCCCTGCTTGTTCACATAGAACATGGCTACTTGATTGTCCGTTTGAACTAGGACTGTCTTGTAGCTGAGCTGGGTGTGGAATGCTCGAAGAGCAAGGAAGATTGCTCTGAGTTCCAAGAGATTGATGTGGAGATAGGCCTCCTGTGGAGACCAGGTACCCTGGGTAGAGAGGCCTTGCAGGTGGGCTCCCCAACCCACCTGTGAAGCATCTGTTGTTAGAGTGGCTTGGGATGGGTGTTGCTGAAAAGAAAACCCCACCAAAAGGTTTTGGGGTGACTGCCACCATTGGAGGGACATAATAAGGTGATCTGAGTTTGCTATTTTGTCTGACAGGCAACCTGACGCCTGAGACCACTGAGTGGATAAAGTCTACTGGGCTACCCTCATATGGAGGCGAGCATAAGGAACCACATGCATGGTGGATGTCATGTGGCCTAGCCACTGTAACACTTCCCGAACAGTGAGGTGAGGTTTTATCACTGCTTGGGAAACTAACTCCACAATGCGAAGGCAGCGGGACTGTGGAAGGAAGGCCCTTGTCTGCCTGGTATCCAGCAAAGCTCCTATAAACTCTAGGGATTGAGTGGGAGCAAGGTTGGATATTGGAAAGTTTGACAAGTCCCAAATACTGAAGGATGCGCACTGTGCGAGAGAGAGCAACCCTGGCCTCTGGCTCTGAAGGGGCTCGAATGAGCCAGTCGTCTAAGTAAGGGAAGACCAATATTCCCAGGGTGCGGAGAAATGCTGCCACCACAGCCATGCATTTTGTGAACACCCTTGGTGCAGAGGCCAGGCCAAAAGGAAGAACCCTGTATTGGTAGTGCTTCCCTTGAAACAGAGAGCGAAGGAACTTTCGGTGAGTTGGATGGATGAGAACATGAGTGTACTCATCCTTGAGATTTAGAGAACAAAGCCAATTCTGACTCTGAAGGTATGGCAGCAGAGTTCCTAGAGAAATCATTTTGAACTTCTCTTTGAACAGGAATTTGTTCAATTCTCTGAGGTCTAAAATGGGTCTGTGTCCTCCTGTTTTCATTGGAATAAGGAAATAGGGGGAGTAAAACCCTGTACCCCCATTGGGGAATGGGTACCTCTTCTATTGCCCCTTGAGCAAGGAGCACAGTGACCTCTTGATCTAACCGGTCATTGAGAGAGGTCTGAGAATTGAACTGCCTTACCATTGTAGGAGGGGGCATGCTGAGGAAATGAAGCTTGTACCCCTCTCTTACAATAGGCAGAGTCCAATTTTCTGCTGTTATCTGACCCCATGTGGGGGCAAAATGACATAACCTTCCTGGGATAGTGGAGGGTTCTGGGCCGTTCAGGGCCAGGAAGGCAAAGTTCTCTAGACAGGAGTCAAAGCCCCTGTGGAGGCTGAGTCTGCTGAGCCAGTTGAGGCTTAGCTGCTTTTGTCTTTCTTTGCCTAGGTTGTTGCTGCTGTCCCTTTTGAGCAGACTGACCTAAACAATGTCTCTGCTGGGTATAGGAGGGATAAAACATTTTCTTCTTGCTGAAGAATGGTTTCCTAGAGGATCTCTTCCTCGCAGGATCAGCTGTAGATTTAGACAATCTATCCAAAGTGATATTGTGAGCATCTATCTCATTAGCTTTTTCCTGCCAATTCTTGCCAAAGAGATTCTCTCCTGTGCAAGGTATATTCCCTAGTTTGTCCTGTACCCAAATTTCCAAGTCACATGCCTGGAGCCAGGCAATCCTATGTGCACCTATGGCAATGGCAGAGGTTCTGCTTATGCATTCAAAGCAGTCAAAGGCTGCACGATTCACAAACTAGGAAACATCCTGAGCATGTTTGACAAGAGCGAGATAATCTTGCCTTTTATCATCAGGAAGGAGAGGGCTCATAAGCTCTACCTGTGACTTCCTTAAGGAACATTCCCATATACAAGATATAGGAACTGATCCTAGCAGAGAGCATGGAAGCCTGGAAGAATCGATGTCCAAAGGCATCAAGAGTCCTACATTCACGTCCTGGAGGATTAGATGCATGACCTTTTGCACATCTTATCCGTCTCATGGCTGATTCCACCACCATGGAATGGTGTGGTAATTGAGTCTTCTGAAACCCAGGACAAGGAGGAACTCGATACATGGTGTCGAGTCTTCGAGAGTGAGGAGATGTGGTTAGAGGTGTTTCCCACATCCTTAACATAAGATCATGCAAGATCTCATGAATAGGTACGGTAGCTGTCTCCTTGGGAGCTTTAGGGTATTGTAGGATTTCTAATTCCTTTGCCCTAGGCTATTTTCAGGAACCACTGTGATGGAAAGACCTCGGGCCACATCTCGGATAAAATCCTGAAAGGACATATCCTCTGGTGGAGACATCCTACGCTGAGGAGAAGAGGAATCCTCAGGAAGAAGTACTCTGGTATCGGCAGAGCTTTCAGAGTCTTCAGACTCATCCGAGGATTCGAAGTATCTCCGATCCGGGTGATCGTGCAAGGCACGGTACCGGTATTGATCGAAGTCAGCATCAGAGTGGTCCGGTACCGACTTGTCGATGCCAGATAGAGACGCATGACTCGGTCCCGGTAGAATACCTGCCGATGTCGATGCAGTCGGTGCTGGTACAGGAGTCGGTGCCGATACCGGTTGAATTGTCTGAAGCGGTTTCAGGGGCATCGAGGCCGTGAGAAGAGCCACCAGACTGAGCTCAATAGCCAAGAATCTCTGGTCTATCGACGCTGCCGATGCTTGGGTATCGGTGCCGGATGAAGCGGCCGGAACCCCAGAGCATGGCATCAGTAGTTCTGCCGAGGTTGAAGCCTCGAACATCCTGGAGCCCCATTAGTGCTTTGGAAGCTGAAGCCTGCCGCCGGGGCAATTTTGCCGGTGAAAGTCCCTCAAGGCAATACCAGAGGCATCTTGATGTTTAGAAGGAGATCTACCCTTTGAGGACTGGCTAGATTTATGTTTAGTTACCTGAGATCCATGGGTGGAAGACGAAGCCCAGGAAGACATCAATGCCACGGAGGCTGCATCGGAGGGAAAAAGGGTGCTAAGTTTAGCAGCTTGGTTTTGCCGGCCCCTTTTCAACATCATCCCACAGGCAACACACTCTGAAATAGAGTGGCCAGAACCTAAACATTTGAGGCACCACTCATGGGTGTCGGTGACGGAGATGGTACCGCCACACTTATAACACTTTTTGAAACCCGAAGCAGGTTTTTCCATTCTGAAGGAAAAAGTTGGGCCTAGTGCCCAAAATGGCACGTGGCACCTGAGGAGAAAATTACTGGAAAAGACTCCAGAAAGAAAACAAAGAACTGGAGAGGGACAGTTGGGAAAGGCGGGAAGGCAGCACGCAGGTGCTGTAGGATGCTCCCAAAAGCTTTCCTATTGGACGCTGGGGAGCGTTCCAGCACAGGCTCCGTCGGTACCGACGATACCCATATGTGAAGACTACATTCCTGCTTGTTCCTGGAGATAAGTAGAAATAAGGAAGAAGCTGAAACTACAGACCAGTTAGTCTGACTTTTGTGGTGAGTAAATTAATGGAAACCCTGCTAAAGCAGAGGATAGTGTGGTTTCTGGAATCCAAAGGATTACAGGATTTGAGACAACATGGTTTTACTAGAGGTAAGCCTTGTCAGATGAATCTGATCACTGTCTTTGGGTGGCCAGAGAACTGGATAGGGAAGAGCGCTAGATGGTGTATACTTAAATGTCAGCAAGCCCTTTGATACCATTCTACATCAATGACTTATAAATAGAGCACCCCTGTACTGGGCCCTAAAGTGACTGACTGGATTAGAAACTGGTTGAGTGGAAGGCAACAGAGTGTATATAGCAAATGGAGTTCACTCCAAACATAGGGGCATTATCAGCATATGCCGCATGGACCAGTTTCTGATCTTGTTCTTTTTAACATTTCTGTAAGTAATATTGTGAAATATCTGTTGGGAAAGGTTTGCCTTTCTGCAGATGATACTGAGATTTGCAACAGGGTAGACATCCTGGAAGGCGTAGATAACATAAGGAGGGATCTAGCAAAGCTCAATGAATGGTTGAGAATTTGGCAGCTAAGGTTTAATGCTAAAAAATGCAAGGTCATGCATTTGGACTGCAAAAACTCAAGGAAACAGTATGGTATAGATATATAGGGTGATGTACTTCAATGCATGAAGAAGACCAGGATCTGAGTATGATTATATCTGATGATCTTAAGTTAGCCAAACAAATAGAACAGCGAAAGCCAGAAGGATAGGGAGAGCAATGATCATCAGGAAGGAGGAGGTAATAGTGTCTTTTTATACGTCTCTATTGAGACCTCATTTGGAGTACTGTGTACAGTTCTGGAGACCATATCTTCAAAAGGATATAAACAAGATGGAGTTGGTCCAGAGGGCAGCTACTAAAATAGTCAATGGTCTTTGTCATAAAACATGTAGGGATAGACTTAAAGATATCAAAATGTATACTTTGGAAGAAAGGTGGGAAAGGGGTGATATGAGAGAGGCATTTAAATATCTCCATAGAATAAATGTACAGGAGGCTGTTCTTTTTCAGTAGAATGGAGGCTCTGGAACAAGGGGTCATAGCATGAAGGTGAAAGGAAATAGACTCAGGAGTACTCTGAGGAAATTATTTTTTTAGAGAAGGGGTGGTAAATGCATAGAACAACCTCCCAGTAGAGGCAAGAACTGTATCTGAATCTAAGAAAACAGGACAAGAACAGAGGATCTCTGAGGGAGAGGAAGGGACTGTAGAACTTAGTACTTTGAAAGGATGGGGGCAGACTGGATAGGTCATATGGTCTTTATCTGCCATCATTTTCTCTGTTTCTTAACACAATGTAACATTTTAATTAGGAGCAGAGGGGACAAGTGCAGTTGTGATGTATAGACAAAAAGATGAGTAAGATAAAAGCAATGGGATAAATATGTGGGAGGCTACACTGGGGGCAAGTTATAAGTTAACTGGTCTGTAACCCAAGGCCACATAAACATAGAATAACGCATTACTGCATGCAATAATATAGACTGCAAATAAAAAAGATACAAGTTAAAAGTTGCAGCCTTTCATGTCATACAGGGGAATTAAAGTTAGTAATAGCTCAGGCAGAGCTAGAATTTTTCTTTGATTTTTGAATATGGATCTCTGGATTAGAATTCACCAGAGGTACCACGAACTATTATAGCCATCGGACTGCAATTCCCTACATAAAGCAGTGTGCCATGCCCTGACTTGCTTTCTGCTTTGAATTTAGCAAAAAAATAACTATGATTGTAATAGACTTTCAGTGCATCCAGTTCCTAAACATTGTTTTGCTTCAGTTCCTGAACCTGCTACTTGCATCCAGACCAGGATTGCCAACTGACCAATTCTAGGCTGGCCCAGCCAGTTTTATAAAGCAGAAAGCCGGTGGCCTTCAGGACAGTAAAACCGGCCAATAAAGAGATGATTTTCTGCCAACCACTGATTGTTCCCACTCTTCCTCCTTCCTCCGCCACCGCTATTGCCGCTTTTCCTATGTCTGCCGCGGTGGTGGGTCTCAGACTCTAACACTCCACAAAAGAAAAAAGCATGGGTCTTTGTGACGCTGTGCTTAGAAGAACTGCAAATGCCCGCCCCCTCTGATGCATCACATTACGTCAGGGGATGGGGGAATAGCTGAAAGGGGGATGCAGGACATGAAAGGGGATGGGGGGAATGGCAGGAAGAGGGATGCAGGACACAAAGGAGGGATGGGGAAGGGCTGAAAGAGGGATGCAGAACATGAAAGAGGATGGAGGAAATGGCTGAAAGGGGATGCAGGACACAAAGGGGGGTGGGGGAATGGCTGAAAGGGGGAAGCAGGACACTGATAGTGGGTGGAAGGCAGATTCTGGACATACAGTGGAGGAGTAGACAGCACACACAGGGTGGGGAACATAAGAGGATAGAAGGTACATGGTGGATACAAGGTGGGGTAGAAGGATGGAGGGCAGATGTCAGAGCAGAGGCTGGACACGGGTAAGTACATAAGGAGGGTAGATAGCGGCTATAGGGTGGGGAACTGGAGGAGCAGAAGGCAGAGGCTGGAGATGGGGTAGGGTCATGGGGGTCAGAGGATAGATACTGGATATGGACTGCGGCATAGGAGGGTAGTGAGCAGATGGACATGGGATGGAGGGGTTGATAGCAGAGGATGAACATAGGGTAGGGGTCAAAGGGGGAAGAAAGGCATATGCTAAACAGGATGGGGGTATAATGGACAGTAAGCAGAGGCTGTACACGGTAGGGATGGTGGAGATGCTGGACATGGGTTGGGGGAGAAAGGGGGATGCTGGATATGGAGGAGATAGATGAGAAAAAGGGGTGAGGTGCTAGATGGTGAGAAAGTGGGAGATAAGAAAGTGGGGCGACACAAGACAGAGCAGGAGAGAACAGGAGAAATGCTAGACACAGGAAAATGCTAGACACAGGAAATGCTAGACACAGGAAAAGAGAAAGGAAAGAGTTAATTAAAGACTGGGAATAACTGACTGGGGAAGAATAGAGAGATGGAGAGTGAGAGGGCTGTGTTAAAGGTTGAAAAGTGATAGGAAGACGCAGTTAAAAGATGAAGACTGAGAACTGAATAGTAAGAAGGAGAATTGAAATCTGAGTTGATAGAGAAAAATGGAAGAAAGCCAAAAGAAAAGGAATAATGTCAGAGATGGAAGGAAGTGAAGAAGACAGGAAGGGAGAGAAATGGCAGATTAACCAGAAATCCTAAAGGCTAAGTTAAGGGAAGATGTTGTTGTTGTTGTTGTTGTTAAGTGCCGTTGAGTCGGAGTCGACTCATGGCGACCCTCTGGATAGCTATCCTAAATTGTGTTCGGTCTTCAGTCAGGCGGCTCATTGTCGACAGACTGGTACCCATAGCTGCTGTTATTGTATCGATCCATCTCATTGCTGGCCTTCCTCTTTTGCGTTGACCTTCTATCTTGCCAAGCATGATGTCTTTCTCTAATGATCTCTCTCTTCGCATGATGTGTCCAAAGTATGAAAGTCGAAGTCTTGTCATCTGAGCTTCTAAAGAAAGCTTAGGTTTGATTTCCTCTAGTACCGACTGGTTTGTTCTTTGGGCAGTCCATGGTATACACAGAATTCGCCGCCAGCACCATAATTCAAAGGCATCAATTTTCTTCCTGTCTGTCTTTTTCACTGTCCAGCTTTCACATCCATATGATGTTATTGAAAATACCATAGCTTGAACAAGTCAAAACTTTGTATGGAGAGAGGCATCTCTGCTCTTCAGAATCTTATCTAGGTCTTTCATAGCCATTCTGCCAAGAGCAATGCATCGTTTGATTTCTTGACTGCTTGTTGCTTCTTTATTGATAGTTGATCCAAGTAGGTTAAAGTTGTTCACAATTTCAATTTCTTCTTCTTCAACGATGAACCTGTTGATTATGCCAGTTGTCATGATCTTTGTCTTCTTTACATTAAGGTGCAGGCCCATTTTGAGACTATGTTCTTTGATTGTGAGAAGCAAATGTTTCAGATCATCTTCACTTTCAGCCAGTAATGTAGTATCAAGAGAAGATGAGGAAAGCAGAAACCAGAGATTTGGATCAACATGATTAGAAAATAAAATGACCCGACAGCAAAGGTAGAAAATACATCAGCCCGAAGTCAGGACATGTTGGATATGGTTGGGGTCTAGCCAAAGGCAAAAATCTGAGAGAGGGATCCTAAAGGCCTCTAGTAAACTGTCTCTTTTTCAGTTTCAGGCAGGTCTGAGAACCTTTTTGTCCTGGAAGCCCAATGCACTTCTTCTGGTGGCATCCCTCCTAATGCCAATCCTGACATCTGATGTCTTTTGTTTTGTACAACACAAGGGAAAATGCATTTCTTTCTGTTTCTGTGGTGTTGCACTGCATGCAGCTTCTGGCTTTCTGAGGTTTTAGTTTGATTTTTGTTTATATATTTCTCTTTTTACTTTGTGGTCACTTATTGGTGAAGGCCTATCTGCATTGTGTACCTGTGCGACCAAGGCTGGGTATTCCGTCAGCAAGGAATTTCTGTTTAAGAACATGTAGTGATCTGGCTTGTTCAGCTTTCTGAATAGGTTTATTGATGTTTTAGGACTCGCTGCAATATTTATGGTGCTGCCTTTTCCTAGGCTGGGTCCTTGTGTGAGTTTTGGAAGTTAGTACTGGCATGGTAGATTTGCTTGTGGTTCTGAATGATTTCTTTGTATTAATTCCAGGGCCAGCCCAACCAACAGGTAAATTAGACGGCTGCCTAGGCTGACAGATTCTGGGGGGGCATCAGAGCTTAATAATACATTTGACGCATGAAATAAGTGGAGAGCTCATAGAAGAGGTGGCGAGGCTGAGAAGCATTCGAGACAGTGAGAATAACATTGAGATGCTTCTTGAAGCATCCAAGCTCTCCAACAGAGGTGAAGATGGGATGCTACAGAATGAAGAGAGTTGGACATGAGTCACCAGAACCTGAAGAATCAATGATCCAACTCCTGCAACCCTTGATTTGAAGAACCAGTATGCAGTCCTGGAAGTGGAGGAGGTGAAAGCATCCCAGGAAAGGGAAGAACCAGAGTTTGAGCACCACAAAGTTTTGGAATCGGTGACCACAAGGAAGCAAAGGGTAGTGGTGGTTGGTACCTCTCTTCTGAAGGGTTCTCAGGCATCCATCTGCCAACCAGATTTGATGTCCAAAGAGGTGTGCTGTCTGCCAGGTGCCAAAATCCGAGATGTTATGGAGAGTTTGCCAAATCTCATCAAGCCTACTGATCATTATCCAATGTTGCTCATCCATGATGGCACAAATGATACTGCTAGGTATCCATCTGAATATATCAAAAGTGACTTCATGGCTCTGGGTCAGAGGGAGAAGCAGATAGGTGCTCAGGTTGTGTTCTCCTCAGCCCTCTCTGTTGAGGGTAAAGGCTGTGGCAGAGAAGCTCGCATCCTGCAGATGAATGCATGGCTGGGTGGATGGTATCATCGAGAATGTTTTGGATTCCTGGACCATGGGATGATTTTCCAAGGGCTGCAGAGCAGAGATGGTGTCCACCTATGCAAGAAGGGGATAATCTACTGAAGAGGGCTTTAAACTAGATTCATTGGGGATGGATAAAGAAAGCCCTCAGGTAAGTGAAAGCCCTCAGGTAAGTAAAACATTAAATACCTCTGTAGAAATGGGTAAAAGGGGAAACATCTGGAAAGTGGTGTGCATAAATGCCTGTAGTATGAGAAATAAGATCCCAGATGTTGCGGCTTTAATGGAAGAGGCTGACTTGGATTTAGTGGCAGTTACAGAGACATGGTTCACGGACAACCATGACTGGGATGTAATTAAACCGGGCTATACGTTATGCAAAAAGTACAGGGTGAGAAGAAGGGGAGGATGAGTGGCAATATATGTAAAAATTAGAATTACAGAGCTTAAAAGAGAGCGAGGAGGCATTGTGGATTAAACTAGAAAGAGGGGACGTGAAATCCATCTGCATTGGCATGATATACAGATCTCCTCCACAGGGAAAAGTGGACAGAAATTTAATAGAAGACATGCGCAGTATTGCCATGAAAGGAGAAGTGCTACTGATAAGTGATTTCAATATACCAGGTGTTGGTTAGCACATCCCTGCTGCGGTGTCATCTAGAAGTAAGGAGATCCTAGATTCCCTGCAGGTATTCCAGCAACTGGTAACAGAACTCACACGTGAAGGGGCCATACTGGAATAGGTGCTTACCAATGGGGAAAGTGTATCTGATGTTATAGTGGGAGATCATCTTGCATCCAGTGATCATCAAATGGTGTTGTTCAGTATTAGAACTAGAACTGATAAAATCCATTCAAAAGCAAGATTCTGAGACTTTAGGAAAACTAACTTTGCCAAGATGGGACAATACCTCAAGGAGTCGTTAGTGGGATGGGAACAGCTGGGGAATGTAGGAAAGCAATGGGAAAAATTGAAAGGGGATATTTTAACAGCAACAAATCTTTTTGTTGGAGAGATAAATAAATGTAAACAGAAAAGGAGGTCACTATGGTTCTCAAAAGAAGTAGCTGAAAAGGTAAAGAAAAAGAGGGTGGCCTTCAGAAAATACAAGAGATCACAGAGAGGAAGACAAGTATCAATATTTGGAAAAACTTGAAGAAGCAAGGAAAGTAGTCAGGAAAGCAAAGATACTAAAAAGAAAAAAATAGCCAATGCAATAAAATGGGGGGACAAGACATTTTTCAGATATATTAGCAAGAGGAGGAAGTACAAAAGTGATATTGCCAGACTCAAGGGTGAAGGGGAGGAATATGTAGAAGCTGATGAAGATAAAGCGGAATTGCTTAAGAAATATTTTTGTTCTGTGTTTACAGATGAAGGGCTAGGTGTAGTACCTCAGAAAACACACACAAATAGGAACAGAACTGAAGGGGATCTTGAATGAGTTTCAGAAGACTGTGTTCGTGAGGAACTAGCTAAACTAAAAGTAGACAAAATGATAGTACCAGATGAGATACATCCAAGAATATTGAAGGAACTTGAGAACGTTCTAGAAGCTCCACTGACTGACCTTTTCAATGCTTTGTTAGAGTTGGGAGTGGTCCCAGAGGACTGGAGAAAGGAACATGTGGTCCATTTACACAAAAGCGAAAGTAAGGATGAGGTTGAGAACTACAGGCCAGTTAGTCAGACCTCTGTGGTAAGTAAATTAATGGAAATGCTGCTAAAAGAGAGAATAGTGAGGTTTCTGTAGTACAATGGATTGCAGGATCTAAGGAAGTATGGGTTAACCAGAGGCAGGTCTTGTCAGACAAATCTGATTAATTTCTTTCACTGGGTGACCAGGGAGTTGGACTGAGGGAGAGCCCTAGATACGGTGTACTTAGATTTCAGTAAAGCCTTTGACACTGTTCTACACAGGTGACTTATAAATAAATTGAGCATCCTAGAGATGGATGCTGAAGTGACTGAGTTAGAATTGGTTGAGTGGGAAGCGAGAAAGCGTACAGGTAAATGGAGCTCACTCTGAGGAGAAGGATGTTACTTGTGGTGTGCCACAGGGATTTGTCCTTGATCTGATTCTTTTTAACATCTTTGCTAGTGATATTGCAGAAGGGCTGTAGGGTAAGGTTTGCCTCTTTGCGGATGATATCAAAATCTGCAACAGAGTAGGAAGGAGTAGATAACATGAGGAGGGATATAGCTAAGCTTGAATGGTTGAGAATTTGGCGGCTGAAATTTAATGTTAAAAAATGCAGGGCCATGCATTTGGGCTGCAAAAATCCAAGAGAGTGGTACAGTGTAGGGGATGAAGTACTTCTGTCCATGAAAGAAGAGTGAGACCTCTGTGTGATTGTGTCTGATGATCTTAAAGTGGTTAAAAAGATAGAAAAGGTGACGGCGAAAGCCAGAAGGATGCTTGGGTGCAAAGGAAGAGGAATGGCCAGCAGAAAAAAGGAGGTAATAGTGCCTCTGTATAAGTTTCTGGTGCAACTTTATTTGGAGTATTGTGTGCTGTTCTGGAGACCACACCTTCAAAAGGATATAAACAGGATGGAGTTGGTGCAGAGGTTGGCTACTAAAATCTTTAGTGGTCTTGGTTATAAAGCATATGAGGACAGACTTAAAGATCTTAACATGTACACTTTATAGGAAAGGCGGGATAGAGGAGATATAGAAACATAGAAACATGATGACAGAAAAAGACCACATGGCCTATCTAGTCTGTCCTTCCATAACAACAACTACAACAGTCCACTTTTTACCTTTAGAGATCCTCTGTGTTGGTCCCATGCTTTTTTGAATTCAGTTACTGTCCTCATCTCTACCACCTCCACTGGGAGACTATTCCATGGATCCACTACTCTTTCTGTAAAGAAATATTGCCGCATAGCCGCATATCACTGCTGAATCTATCTCCCTTCACCCTCATCCCATGTCCCCTTGTAGCAGAACTTGCTTTCAATTGAAAGAGGCTCTCTCCCTGAACATTTATGCCACGGAGGTACTTAAACATCTCAATCATATCACCTCTATCCCGCCTTTCCTCTAAGGTGTACATATTAAGATCCTTCAGTCTGTCCTCATATGCTTTATAATGAAGCCCATTAATCATTTTAGTAGCAACCCTCTGCACCGCCTCCATCCTGTTCACATCCTTTTGAAGGTGCGGTCTCCAGAATTGCACACCATACTCCAAATGAGGCATTATCACCTCCTTTTTTCTGCTAGCCATTCCTCTCTGTATGCACCCAAGCATCCTTCTAGCTTTTGCCGTCGCCTTTTCTACCTGTTTAGCTACTTTAAGATCATCAGACACAACCACGCCTAGGTCCCGCTCTTCTTTAGTGGACAAAAGTACTTCACCTCCTATACTGTATTGCTCCCTTGGATTGCTGCAGCCCAAATGCATGATAGAGACATTTAAATACCTCTGTTGCATTAATGTACAAGAGGTGAACCTTTTTCAATTGAAAGCAAGCTCTGCAATGAGGGGACATAGGATGAGGATGAAAGAAGATAGACACAGGAGTAATATGTGGAAATATTTCTTTAAGGAAAGAGTGGTAAATGAGTGGAATAGTCTTCCAGTGGAGGTAGTAGAGACAAGGTCAGTATCTGATTTCAAGAAAGCATGGGGCAAACACAGAAGGTCTCTAAAGGAAAAAAGGGGACTATAGTAGTTGATATGGAAGGGAAGACTAGATAGGCCATATGGTCTTTTTCTGCCATCATATTTTTATGTTTCTATGACAGCTAGTGGGCGGGGGGTGGGGGGGCAGTGCATGAGGCTGAAAGTTTGTTTAGGGTGCCAACAATGAATCAACTCTGGGGCTGGCTGTGATTAATTCACAATATGCTTGGTATTGAGAGGGATTTTTTCTCCCATGGTAAGATTTACGGGGAAGGTTCTAGTTGTGCTCTGCTATGCACCAATTGATAGGGAAAGGGCTGGGGGAGGTTCCATAGATGCAGAATATATATTTGAATTTAATGTTACATGGGAGAGCATATCTGTGGTGATAGTGGGGAGGGGGAGGCCTGAGATGGGGACTGTGGCTGAATAGGTGCTCAGGAGTTCAACTTCTTGTACTCCCCCCGCCCACACTCTCTTGGGAAAGCCTGCAGGTTACCCTTCCTGCAGTTATTTTTGGGGGGCTGGGTAGGGAGGCAGGTATGGGTGGAGCAAGGCTAGCCACATGTGGTGGGTTTTTCTCTTTCAAAAAGTTGGCAACCCTAATCTAGACAGAGATGCAATGGAACCTATGACTGCAAGGGCAATTTAGCCATGGCTGGGCTCAAACCTTTATCCATAGGAGGCATCCTCTGCAGAACTCCTGTACAGCACTGGAAATGTACCCTGTTTTGCCCAGCCTGAAAATCAAGCATGAATCTGCCTCTGCAAGAGACATTCAACAGTACTCATTGCTGGGAAAGACGCAAAACTCTGAAGTTTCTATGCTGGTGAAGAATACTGTGTATACCATGGACTGCCTGAAAGCGTAGTTACTCACCTGTAACAGGTGTTCTCTGGGGACAGCAGGAATCACTCCTCACATATGGGTGATGTCAGCACCGAAAGAGCCCTCGCAGAAGCATCCCCCCGCCCCCAGCTTTCAAAGAAAGCCTTTGGGAGATGCCACCACACGTTTGTGGTCTTCCCACCCAAGCATGCCATCTTGCTCAGTCAGATGACATAGCTAAAAGACAGCAAAAGTAAAAGATGGTAAAGTGGCAACTCCAAGGGGAGGAGGGAGGGTTGTGAGGAATGATTCCTGCTGTCCCCGGAGAACACCTGTTATAGGTGAGTAACTACACTTTCTCCGGGAACAATCAGGAAGTCAATCCTCACATACATATGGCACTCCCCAGCTACAGGCTACTGAAAGCCCATAGCAAAACAGGGCTCCTTCATGGGGAGCCGCAAGCAGCAGCAATTGAGTCTGTGTCCACAGACCACAGTAGGACCCCTACATCCGATGAAACCAGCACTCCGGCAGCTTGAACACAGAAATGTTGGAGGGTAGGAGTTGCCTAAACCCTGAAAAGGTTACAGAGCATAGCCTGGCCAAAGACACTGTCCCGTTGGGACTCTCTTTCCAGGCAGTAATGGGCTGCGAAGATATGGACTGAAGACCAGGTGGCGGTCCGGCAGATGTCCACCATCGGGACAGAGCGCAAGTCTGCCACCGAGGCTGCTATGGCCTTGACACGGTGCGCCGTGATGCGGCTTTCCAGCAGGAGCCTCGCCTGCTCATAAGCGAGGGCGATACATTCCGCCACCCATGTGGACAGCATATGCATTGTCACCGCCTCCTCTAACCTACTTGGGTTGTAGGAGATGAAAAGCTGAGAAGCTCTGCGGTGGCCCTGAGTGTGTTGGATATAGTAGGACAAAGCCCTCTTACAGTCCAAGGTGTGAAGGACCATCTCCGCCTGACTGGAATGAGGTCTTGGAAAGAAGGTAGGGAGCACCCTTCCTGGTTGAGATGGAAGGGCGACACTACCTTCAGCAGGATTTTGGGGTGCGTGCGAAGCACCACTCTGTTCTTGTAGACCTGGTATAGGGTGCCTCTGACACAAGTGCCTGAAACTCGCTAACTCTGCGAGCGGAGGTAAGCGCAACCGGGAAAGCCACCTTCCAAGATAGGTAGCGGAGGTGGCAGGTAGCCAGAGGTTTGAAAGTTGGGTGAGTGAGCTGCCCCAACACCACGATGAAGTCCCATTCGGTTGCCGGAGGTTGAACTGGGGGCTTCGATAACAGCAGGCCCTGAAGAAAACGGGTCACCAATGGCTGGACCGAGAGGGGCTTACCATCCACTGGATGGTTGTGCACTGCCAAGGCACTGAGCTGCACCCAGACGGAGTTAGACTTGAGCCAGGACTGAGAGAGGTGAAAAAGGTACTGTAACACCAGAGGCACTGGACAGGAGAAAGGGTCAACCCTGTGATCATCAGATCAAAGAACCTGTGCCATTTGAGGCCGTAAGCCTTCCTAGTAGAGGCCTTGCAAGAGGCCAGCAGGATGTCTTCCACTTCAACCAGAAGGTTGGAGGGGGCCAGAGTCACCCCCTCAGCAGCCACACTGTCAGCGGCATGAACCCCATATTGGGGTGCAGGAGCGAGCCCCCCTCCTGAGATAGGAGTCCCGGGGCAGTCCCCAAGGGGATGGGGGGTGTCCATCGTCAACTGTAGAAGCAGCAGGAACCATGGTTGCCTGGGCCACCGAGGAGCTATCAGGATAAGAGAGGCCCTGTCACGGAGGGTCCTGAACAAGGTCTTGGTGATCAGCAGGGTAGGAGGGAAGGCGTACATGAGGTCTCCCGACTATGAGACCAGGAACACGCCTGCAGCCACCCTGGAAGGGTGGGCCTGCCAGGAGAAGAAGCAGGGCAACTGAAAGTTGTCCAGGCTGGCAAACAGGTCCATCACGGGTTCTCCCCAGAGCCAGAAAAGCTAACTAGCTACCCTTGGGTCCAGCTGCCACTTGTGCGGCTGGAGAACTCTGCTGAGCCTGTTGGCCAGCTAGTGGTCCTGACCAGGCAGGTACGCTGCCGGCAGGAGGATACCCTGTCGGACTGCATATGCGCAGAGGGCTAGAGCTTCCTAACAAAGGGTACAAGACCCCGTGCCCCCTTGTTTGTTTATGTAGAACATCGCCACCTGGTTGTCCGTCTGGACCAGAACTGGGTGGTGATGCAGGTAGTAACAGAAGATCCTCAGGGCTAAGTGCATGAATCGGTTCCAGGAGATTGATCTGCTGGGTGCTCTTGTCCGGTGTCAAGTTGCCCTGAGTGCAGTGGGCTCCTCAGCCGAGCCTGGAGGCATCTGTGGTGAGGACCTTGGAGGGGCTGAGGGCCTGAAATGCATGCCCACCTTGAGATGCTGGGGAGACTGCCACCAGACCAGAGAATCCACCAACTGGCGAGTCACAGAAACCCTGTCCTGTAGGCGGCCGGTGGCCTGAGACCACAGGTCCCGGAGACACCATTGCGGCACCCTGACGTGGAGGTGAGCATCTGGGGTGACATGGGCTGTGGAGGCCATGTGCCCAAGGAGACACAGGAGAGGCCGAGCGGGCACCGAAGGACGGCACTGCATGTCCTGAGCCAGAGCCCCAGATGATCGGCTAGGTCCCTGGGGAAGAAAGCCTTTGACTGGAGAGTGTCGATCTTTGCCCCAATAAACTCCAGACACTGTGTCAGAAGGAGGTGAGACTTGGGGTAGTTTAGGAAAAACCCAAGTGCTGTAGGAACTGGATGGTGCGTGTGGTGGCCTTCTGCACCTCTGAAGCTGTGCCAGTCATCCAGATAGAGAAAGGTGAAGACCCCCTGGAGCCAGAGGAAGGCAGCTAATACCGCCAGGCATTTTGTGAAAACTCTTGGGGCAGAAGCTAGGCAGAAGGTGAGCACCCTGTATTGAAAATGCCTGCCCCCCACTACGAACCGCAGGTACTGCCTGTGGTTGGGGTGGATAAGGATGTGGGCATAAGCATCCTTGAGGTAGGTCTAAGGAGCATAGCCAGTCTCCCTGCTGGAGGTATGTCAGTAATGTTCCAAGGGAGAGCATCTTGAACTTCTCCCTCACCATGAATTTGTTAAGGTTGCCCAGGTTGAGGATGGGCCTTAGGCCCCCTGCCCTTTTTGGCACGAGGAAGTACTTGGATTACAACCCCTTGCCCTTTAGATGGTGGGGCACCAGTTCCACCACTTTGTCCTCGAGAAGACCTGCCAACTCCTTCAGAAGGTGGTCCCGGTGAAGAGGAGACCTGAAGGGCTCTCCCGGGAAATAAGGGGGAGATGTCTGAGTCAGATGGAGGAGGTAACCCTCCCTGACCACCCGAAGTGCCCAGGAATCAGTGGTGATGGGCATCCACCTCCGGGCATAGCGGGCCAGATGTCCCCCTGTGGGCTGCTGATCTCCTTGGGGTAGAGAGGTTATGCTCAAGGCGTCAAAGGCTCCCCCCTGGCTGGGCCGGGGCTGGTGCCTGGAGTTTTGGAGCCTTCTGCTTATGCAGGCCATGCCCATGTGTCCCCTGCCTACTGACCCTGTTGGGGAGCCGGGGAGGCCTGATAAAGTGGGTAGTTTCGGTAAGCATCTCCCTTCCTCGGGTAAAAGGACTTTTTATCCGAGCCCTTCCGTCAGGGAGGGGCAGCGATCTTTTTAGAAAGCCTGGTCCTCGTCATGAACTCTGTCTCCAGCGTAGCAGCCTTGTCGGTCATGGGTTTGCCAAAGAGGTTCTCTCCTTGGCAGAGGACATCGACCAATCTGTCTTGAACCCACTGCTTGAGGTTGGACGACTGTAGCCAAGCATGACGGAGTGCACCGATGCCCGCCACGACTACTCGGGCCGCCGACTCAAATCCATCATAGGCCGCATGAGACATGAATTTGGAGCACTCACGGACTGCCTTAGCCAGGTTCTTGAACCGCTGCAAGGGTTCCTCGGAGAGACCAGCTGAGAACCCGGCAAGTTTCTTCACCAGGTCTCTCAGGTGCATGCCCATGTACAGCTGGTAGGCCTGGATGCGGCAAATGAGCACTGAGCCCTGGTAGTACTTTCTGCTGAGGGCGTCGAAGGTGCAGGCCTCCCTGCCAGGGGGCACCGAGGAGTGTGTCTTTTAGCTTTTCAGCCAACGCATGGCCGACTCCACCACCATGGAGTTATGCGGCAGCTGTGACTTTCGGAAGCCCGGGCTCCGGCATACTCGATATATCGAGTCAAGCCATTTGCTCACCACCAGCACTGAAGTCAGTGTCTCTCACATTCGGAGCATCAGTTGTTCTAGGATGGGAGGGATGGGTACTGTGAGCGATTCCCGCAGAGGGGCCTCGTACTGGAGGATTTCCAACTCATCCGCCCGAGGGTTCTCCTCCAACTCGGTTGTGAATGCCATGGCCTTAGACATGTCCTTGACAAAATCCAGGAAGTCCATGTCCTCGGGTGGGGGGGGGGGGGACGGTCGAAGCTCTGAGACAGGAGAGTCAGAAAGGACATCGCAGTGGCGATGGGTATTGGGGGACTCCTCATTCTCTGTCTCCTACTCAGAGTAGTCCATCGAGGACTCATAGGAGGGCTGCTCCATGTTCCTTGAGGTCCTCAGTGCCCGGCAAACTTGCCAGGGATGACCATGGTCCCATCGAGCGGGACTCAGAGCATGATCTCGGCCGAGGATCGGCGCGGCCTCCGGGGATGTCTTGGACGCCAAGGGCCCGGTGGTTGGGGTGGATGAACCGGTCGTGCCGGACAACAGCGCCCCCTGCTGGTCCATGTCTGGGGATTGAAGCTGATCCGCGGTCGGATCCTTTCGGGGGGCCTTCGCAGGCTGCTCCTTCTCAGACACCTCGGACGAACGTCTCAGACTGCGGGACCTGGCCTGGGGAGTCCCTGGCCAGTCGGAACCATCCAAGGACACTGCCTTCGAGGGTTTCTTCTTCTTCCTGGGTTCCCTCAAGGGAGAACGCCTTTCTGATGACACACACCGAGGCTCGGGTTCGGAAGGTTCCACCTCAGATGAGGCCCTGGCCTTTGGAGGCATCAGGGACTCAGGGAAAAACTTATCGTGCTGTTGCTTGTGGCTCTTGAGGGCCTTGCTGGACATCCTCTTGCAGAGACCGCAGGCTGCCGGGACGTGGTCTGGCCCAAGGCAGCGGAGACAGCAGTCGTGTGTGTCGGTCAAAGACATACTTTTAGAGCACTGATCACACTTCTTAAAACCACTGGTAGCCATGGGGGAAAAATGTACCCCTGAGAGGTCGAAGACTCTCTGGGCTGCCAGTGGGAGGAAAAAGGTGCGAAGACACCAGAAAAAGAAAAGAATGAAAGACTACAAAAAAAAAAAAAAAACTGAACCCGATGCCGAGGCACCAAAGTCAGTTGGCGGGAAGAGTACCGTTGCAATACCGGTGGCGAGTGTGAAACTCAGAGAGAGAAAAATCAACTTTTTCCGGGGACAAGCCAGATGACGTCTGAAGGGCTCTGCGGAAAAAAGGAGACTGAGCAAGATGGCACCCTTGGGTGGGAAGGGGACCACGCATGCGTGGTGGCATCTCCCAAAGGCTTTCTTTGAAAGCTGGGGGGATACTTCTGTGAGGGCTCCATCAGTGCCGACGTCACCCATATGTGAGGACTGACTTCCTGCTTGTTCCCGGAGAAAAACAAATTGGTCAATGCTAGAGGAGATCAAACCTAATCTTTCTTTAGAAGCTCAAATGCTTTAGCCACATCATACAAAGAGAAAGATCATTAGAGATGCTTGGCAATGTTGAAGGTCTATGCAAAAGAGGAAGAGCAGCAAAATGATGGACTGATACAATAACAGCAGCTATAGATGCCACTCTATCTGGAGACTGCACCTTCAAAAGAATATAAGCAGGATGGAGTCGGTGCAGAGGGTGGCTACTAAAATGGTTAGTAGTTTTCGTTATAAAGCATATGAAGACAGACTTATGGATCTTAATATGTATACTTTAGAAGACAGACGAGATAGAAGTGATATGATTGAGACGTTTAAATTCCTCTGTGGCATAAATGCACAGAAGGAGAGCCTCTTTCAATTGAAAGCAAGCTCTGCCATGAGGGAACACAGGATGAGAGTGAAAGGGGATAGACTCAGGAATAACATGTGGAAATACTTCTTTACAGAAAGAGTGGTAGATGCGTGGAATAGTCTCCCAGTGAAGGTGGTAGATATGAAGACAGTATCTGAATTCAGAAAAGCATGGGACAAACACAGAGGATCTCTAAAGAAATAAAGGGGACTGTTGTAGTGGTTGATATAGAAGGGCAGACTAGACAGGCCATGTGGTCTTTTTTCTGCCATAATGTTTCTGTTTCTTTCAATAATTAGCCACCTGACTGAACACTGAATACAGTTTAGGGCAACTATCCATAGGGTCGACATGACTCAACATCGACGACACTTTAACAATACCACTGAACCTATGCCTGAGGTAAAGCTGGACTCTGTTTCCTGTGCACAGTGGTCTATTTCTGCATTTGCACCCCTAAAAGACATCTTTCTGTTTGTGTATGCTGCTTCAGAAGCAGTCTCAGCTCTTTTCCTTTGAGATAAAATGTCAGAACCTATACCCATTCGGGCTCCGTTACAGATACTCTTCCTGGAGCCCTGCAGTTCCCTGTTAAGGAGAAATTAATGGATCTTGCTCCTCGTACCCCAGATCCTATTCTATGGAGAGTAAAGGCCACCTTAACTGGAATTGCTCCTGAGCTTGTAACTATGGAGCCTGTATCAATGGAGAATGCATCAGTCGGCGTTGAGTCAGACTTTACACTCTTGGAGAGTAGGTTCACTGGAAGTGTGCAGGAACCTAAGTCCATGGAGGGAATTTCAAATGAAATTGCACCTGCAGTTACAATTATAATGTCTTTGCTTAACATAGAAATCTGCTCTAAAGGCCTTCTGCCTCAGTCTCACTCCTTTGCTTCCTCTGAAGTCTACTCTAACCACCTTTTTACTCCACTACCTCTCTGGATAGTTGTTATTTATCCACCCCCTGACAAGTTGACCTCTATCTTTCTCACTGACTTTGACTTGTGACTTTCCTTCTTTCTGGATTATATCTTCCCCCTCCCTTATTCTCAGGGATTATAACATTCATGTTGATAACTCCTCTGATCCTTATGCTTTAAAGCTCTTTTCCTCCTTAACTCTTCATTCAACCTCCAGCTTTGCTCTATTGCCCCCACTCACCAGCACGGTCACTGCCTCGACCTGGTCTTCTTCTCGAATTGCTTACCCTCAAACTTCTGTACCTCAGTTCTTCCCATATCTAACCATCACCTGCTGAGCTTCACTCTTCATCACCCCCGCCTCAATCTCGCCCAGTCTCCTCCAACCTCTTTAGAAATCTTCATGCTGTCGACCCATCAGCTCTCTCCAATATTGTTTTATCACCTCTTTCCTCCACTATGTCATTTGAGTCTGTTGATGAGGCAGTAGCCTCCTATAACAAAGTACTCTGCTCTGCTCTGGATGCTGTTGCTCCTCCCATGCCATGTTCTGTTAGATGTACTATACCTCAGCCCTGGCTGTCTTCAACAACCTGCAACCTACATTCCTGAGTGCATTTGACTCAAATCCTGCACCCTTGCAGAGTTTCTATATTTCAAATTCATGCTTGTCTCTTTCTAGTCAAACAAGACTATTATGTCCACCTGACTAACTCTCTTGCTTCTGCCCCTCGCCGTCTCATTACAACTCTCAGTTCTCTTCTCAAGGTGCCTCCGTCTCCGTCTCCAACTCCTCTTTCCCTTTCTGCCCAAACTTTGGTTGACTTTTTCCATGACAAAGTCCACAAGATTACATTCCAATTCCCCACAAGGTCAGCCCCATCCCCTCTTCCCCCTCTTCACTCCCCTCAACCTCTGCACCCTTTCTTCCTTTTCTAAAATCTCTGAAAAGGAAACACATTTTCTTTCCTCCTCCAAACTCACTACCTGCTCCTCTGATCCTATTCCCACCCGTCTCCTAAGCTCAATCTCCTCCACTGTCATCCCTTCCATCTGTCATTTATCATTTATTTGTCATTTGATATACCGCCCTTTGTGAGGCATACAGGGTGGTTTACTAGATAAAAGCAAAGGCATATAACATAAAGAACAATTTGAAAGGAACTATAATATATGATAGGAAAGAAGACAGGACAATAATAAAGACAGGAAGCGGTAAAAAAATGTTCAAAGTAGATAGTTAGATGCCATGACTCCATAACATCGTCTCCATAATGCCTATCACTTTCCACTGCAACTATTCCTGCAACCTCCAAGCATGCTGTGGTTACACCTCTCCTGTAGAGACTCTCACTAGACTCTACTTGTCCTTCTAATTATCGACCCATCTCCCCCTCCCCTTCATTTCTAAATTACTTGAATTTGCAGTTCACTGCTGTGGCCTGGACTCTCTTCTCTCAAGCCCTTTTGGATCCACTGCAATCTGGCTTTCATCCTTTATATTCTATTGAAATAGCTCTTGCCAAAGTCTCCAGCGACCTGTTGCTGGCAAAATGCAAGGGCCTTTACTCGATCCTCATCCTTACTGAGCTTTCAGCTGCTTTTTGATGATGACGACCACCACCTTCTCCTCGATACCTTGTCCTCGCTTGGTTTTAAGGGCTCTGTGCCATCCTGGTTTTCTTCCTATCTCTCCCACCACACTTTCAGTGTTTGTTCTGGTGAATCCTCCTCTACTGCTATCTTGCTCTCAGTTGGTGTACCCCAAGGGTCTGTCTTGGGCCCACTCCTTTTCTCTCTCTATACCCAGTACCTTGGTGCAACCATCTTTACGCTGATGACTCTCATATCTACCTCTCTACACCTGAAATCTCTCCAGCAATCCAGGCCCAGATCTCTGCTTGCCTATCTGACATTATTGCCTGGATGTCTCACCGCCATTTGAAATTGAACATGGCCAAAATCGAGTTTCTTATCTTTCCCCCTAAGCCCACCTCCCCCCTTCTTCCTTCCTCCTTTCTCAGTCTCTGTGGATAACGCTCTACTCCTGTTTCCTTGGCTTGCAGCCTTGGGGTTGTCTTTGATTCCTCCCTCTCCATTTTCACACACATTCAACTGATAGCTAAAACTTGTTTTTTTTTTCTCTATACACTCAGCAACATTTGTTCCTTCCTTTCTAAACCCACTACTAAGACACTTATCCACCCTTTAGTCACCTCCCACTTAGACTACTGCAACCTCCTCCTTGCTGGTCTCTCTCTCTCTCTCCCCTTCAATCTATTCAAAACTCAGCTGCATGGCTAATCATCTGCCAGTCTCGCTATGCACATATAACCCCTCTTCTCAAGCCATTTCATTGGCTCCCTATCCGTTTCCGTATCCAGTTCAAACTTCTTCTGCTGACATATAAGTGCATTCATTCTGCTGCTCCTCATTACATTTCCTCTCTTCTCTATCCCTACAGCCCTCCTTGAGAACTCAGCTCTTCTGGCTGATCACTTCTATCCAGGGCCAGCCCGTCCACTGAGCAAGAATGCTGTTTGCACAGGGCCCCGCGCAAACAACATTCTGCCCATCAGCCCAGGAAAACTTTAAAAGAAAAAACAAACTTGCCGCTGCCGCCATGGCAGCAGCAGAATCAAGTGTCTCCCGCGGGGCCCCCGCCTGCCCAATAGAGCCCTCCCTCCCTCCTGTCCAGCAGAGCCCTCCCTCGATCACTCACCTTGGCGTGGTTTTCAGAGCCACAAAGGGGAATCACTCTTTCCATCTCGCGGCTCTGTTAAGCCCGCTGGGGCTGATGGGAACAGGCATTTCCTGTTTCCCATCAGCCCCGGCCGGCTTAACAGAACCGCAAGAGGGAAACTCTCCCTTCACGGCTATGAAAGCCGCGCCGAGGAGAGTGATCAAGGGAGGGCTCTGCCGGACAGGAGGGAGGGCTCTGTTGGGCAGGCGGGGGTCCCGCGGGAGACACTTGATTCTGCTGCTGCCAAAGTGGCAGCAGCAGCAGCAAGTTAGTTTTTTCTTTTAAAGTTTCCCTGGGCTGATGGGTGGGGAGGGGGGTTAGGACTGGAAATGGGCTGATGGGGGGGTAAGGACTGGTAATAGGCTATGGGGGAGCTAGAACTGGAAATGGGCTGATGGGGGTTAGGACTGGTAATGGGCTATGGGGGGCTAGGACTGGAATGGGCTGATGGGGGGGTTAGGACTGGTAATGGGCTATGGGGAGGCTCAGACTGGAAATGGGCTGATGGGGGGGTTAGGACTGGTAATGGGTTATGGGGAGGCTAAGACTGGAAATGGGCTGATGGGGGGGTTAGGACTGGTAATGGGCTATGGGAGGCTAGGACTGGAAATGGGCTGATGGGGGGGTAGGACTGGTAATGGGCTATGGGGGGCTAGGACTGGAAATGGGCTGAATGGGGGGGCTAGGACTGGAAATGGGCTGATGGGGGGGTTAGGACTGGTAATGGGCTATGGGGGCGCTAAGACTGAAAATGGGCTGAGTGGAAGGGGGGACTTGAACTGCAAATAGCTGATGGGGACGGGGGCTTGGAATGGAAATGGGCTGTGAGGGGAGGGAGCTAGGACTGGAAATGGGCTGAGTGGGGAGGGGAGCTAGGACAGGAAATGGGCTGATGGAGGTGCTAGGATAGGACTGGAAAGAGGGGAGGGAGCTAGGACTGGAAATGGGCTGAGGGGGGGGGAGCGAGGACAGGAAATGGGCTGAGGGAGGTGCTAGGATAGGACTGGAAATGGGCTGGTGGGGGGTGCTCGGATGGGAAAGGGGCGGTGGTGGCGGCTTGGAATGAACTCGACTCCTGGCGGGGCGAGAACTGGCAGTCGGCTCGTTGGCGGCTTGGAGTGGACAGGGGCTGAGGGGAGGGGAGCTAGGATGTGACAGGGGCCGAGGATGGGGCGCGGACAGGATTAGAAATCGGCTGATGGGGGGGGCTGGGATTGGAAATGAGCTGTTGGAGGGACTCGGATAGGACTGGAAATAGATGGGGGAGCTAGGACTGGAAATGGGCTGATGGGGGGCTAGGACTGGAAATGGGCTGATGCGGGGGCTAGAAGGGAGCGGATGCTGGGTGGGGCTGGAACTAGAAGGGAGCTGATGTTGGGGGAGGATTAGAATGGGATAGGGCTGGGAGAGTGAAATGGAGAGGGGAAAAATATTTTGTGTGGGAGGGAAGAAAAATCTTCAATTGGCCGGGTATTGGGAGAGTAAGTGAGAATGGAGAGGTAAAATTTGAGTGGATTAAATAGGAATGAGGAAAGAGCAAAAGGAGAAAGATTAGTATGTTAAAGCAGATGTAGAGAGAGAATGGAAAAAAAAAACCTAGAAGAGAGAAGAAAGGACAAATGGACAGCAGATGATGGAGAGTTAGCAGAAGACACGAAGAAACCAGAAGAAAGTGGCTGGAGCAATTGCAACTGAAAAAAAATGCACAAAAGGTAGAAAAATATCTCTTTATTTTGAATTTATTAACTGGAATATGTCAGCTCTGGGAAATGTGAATCATTAACATCTGCGCTTTATTTAGTACAAGAGGAAATTAATTTATAGTTTTATTTCTACAGTGTTGTTGTTCATTCCAAGTTTGGCTTTTGGGGTTCCCAGTTTAATTATTGTCTTCCTGTTTCTAAATTGTGATTCCTTGTTTGGTGATGGTATATGTTCTGCATGTGTAACTGAGCTGAGGTATTCTGTTTAAGTAATTCCTATTTGACATTGCCACTTGTTCTCTTTCCCCAGTAGGTCATGTATTGTTATTCTCTGAAATGTATTGGTTTAATATTTGCAGTGTTTCCTTTTGAAAGGTAGGGTTTGGTGCTTTGTGAGTCCTGGTAGTGCTGTTATGATACGGTGGGTTTGCTATTGGTTCTAAATGGGCAGTGTTTGTAGCAGTTCCTAATGTGCCTGGAGGTTGGCACTGGATTATAGTAATGTAGAAATCTCTTAGTCTTTCTTTATCCATACACTCATTAAGAGGCATGTTTACTAAAAGTTAGTGTATGGTAACATTATGCAAATATTTATGCAAATGAAGCCCCACACCGAGTCTCCGCACATGGCCCCGCACCCCCCTTGGGCTGCCCCTGCTTCTATCCGTGCCCTTCTCTCCTACTGTCAACTCCAGACTTTGATCTTTCTACCCTTCTGCTCCATAAGCCTGGATCTGTGCATGAGGCTTCATCTCTGGCCCTTTTCAAATCCAGGCTGAAAACTCACTTCTTTGAGGCCACTTTTGGATCCTGATCTGCTTAGTCTCCTATATGTCTCCTTACCATTCCCTTAGACGTATCCTTGTCCTCAGCTGTTGTGTTGTCTGTCTTGATTAGATTGTAAGCTCTGAGCAGGGACCGTCTTTTACATGTGTCTGTACAGTGCTACATATGCCTTGAAGCGTTATAGAAATGATCAGTAGTACCGGTAGTAGCAGTGTAGAGGCTCTGACACCTATGCTCTGGAAGCCACACATGCCTCCAAGGAGCAATTAACTTGTGATGCACTCTAAGGTGATGAGGGGCACTTCAGTTTATTACTGTTTTTATTTATTTAGCAGTTTTTTATACCGCTTTATCCTTCAATCAAAGCGGTTTACATTATAACTCAACTATGTACAAAGGACGCTTAAACAGGAGGAAGGGGGAAGGGTAGAATGGAAACAAGTTAACTTATGTACAATGCAAGATATAGGGCATAAACTATGTACAATTCAGGTCTATGGCATTAAAGAGTCCTTATTCCATGGCTTGGGGTTATCAGGGGTAGTTTGGATCAGTTGAGTTAATGACTTCCAAGATGGACCCTGAGTTTGGGCATGTTAAGCCAGATTTTGAAATTATAAACAGACCTGTGCCCACAGGAAGTGTTCTTTCAGTCATGCCTGTATTTAATGATTTTGTCTTTATTTCAGGGAATCCTGACTGAAGCATGGCTGCTATGATGTGGTGTCCTGTCCCCGAGAATTTAAGACATGCTAGAGCTTGTACCTGGAGAAGGAAGATAGGAGCTGCTGCAATGAACTGTGAAGCTCTGCTTGGAACCACAGCTACAAAGTGCAACATGTGGCTAGAACAACCCTGGACTATGACAAGTATGCCACAAAGCTGTGCTTTAAAGATATTTCTGTGGTGTGGTTCAGTCCAGATGTGTTAACTTCTTCTTGAGGACAGGGCAGCAGGCTTTGTGTTTTGTGTACTTCTTCAGTGTTCTTGCATAGGCAGTCACAGAGCACTGTTCTGGGGAGAGAGGTTCACATGGTGGCTGGCTCTGGATCCTGGAGGGCCCTTGAGGTGCCCAGTCACTCCCTTGGAAGGGACTGGATGCCTGGCTAAAAAAGTGCTCTGAATGGTTTCAAACAAGAGTCAACTTGAGTTGGTGGAAGGGCTATAAAATGGCTTAGGAAAATACAAGCTAGAGCTAGTAGAGTTTGCAATAAGGCTAATGCAATATACATAATCTCATTCCTGCCTATCTGGGCAAATAGGAGGCCTGCAATGAAGGATCCCAAAAGGGGCTTACAAATTATCTGATGTGTTTGTAGTGCTGGGTTTACTTTGTGACCAGATCATGGATCAGATTACAGATTGAGAAACCCTGTACCTTTTTATGTTTACTTTACCTAAAAACCTTCTTGCTTGTTCACTTAAGAGACCAGCGATTTAAATTAACGCCTGCAATTTTTAAACCAGGACACTATGTTGTGTTGCTGTGAATATTTACTAGAATAAAATTCAGTTATCAAATCTTGGATTGGTGTGACAAGGCAAGGCCTTGAACTAGACAGCTGTTCACATTAAGCAGGGCCAGTGCAAGGGCATTGGGTGCCTTATTTGAACCTTCAAGTCTTGCACCTCCTTATGCCTCTCCATCCTGAGATACTTCTAAAACTGGTCAACAAATTTTTGCAAAAGTCATGTTACTGAAATAAAAATAGTCATTTCTTATCAATTTTTATATGCTGAACACGAATATGACAGTGAAATTGCAAAGTTGGCTCTGTTTTTTTTGTAATCTACAAGAATTAATGTTTACATCACGAAATGCATGTCAATGGTAAATATAATAGGCCTTCGGTTAATACCTGCAAAAAAGCAAGTCATAGACTACTTCTTATACATAGAAAGATAGAAAGCAGAGGGTAGGGCTAAATGGCCAATATTCCCAATGGAAAAAGGTGAATAGTGGAGTACCCCAGGGATCTGTACTGGGTCCGCTGCTTTTTGACATATTCATAAATGACCTGGAAAAGGGAATAACTAGTGAGGTTATCAAATTTGCAGATGACACAAAACTGTTTAAAGTTGTTAAAACCCAAGAGGATTGTGGAAAACTGCAGGAGGATCTGGATAAATTGGAAAACTGGGCATCCAAATGGCAGATGAAATTTAATGTGGACAAGTGCAAAGTTATGCACCTAGGAAAGAACAACCCACACTATAGTCACACGATGCAAGGCTCCACATTAGAAACCACCACCCAGGAAAAAGATTTAGGAGTCATTGTGGATAACATGTTAAAACCCTCCGCCCAGTGTGCAGCGGCGGCCAAGAAAGCAAATAGAATGCTAGGTATCATAAGGAAAGGGATGGAGAACAAAACAAAGGATATTATAATGCCTCTGTATCGCTCCATGGTACGACCGCACCTTGAATATTGTGTGCAATTCTGGTCACCGTATCTTAAAAAGGACATAGCGTTATTAGAAAAAGTACAGAGAAGAGTCACCAAATTGGTGAAGGGGATGGAAGGCTACTCCTATGAAGAGAGGCTAAGAAGGTTAGGGCTCTTTAGCCTGGAGAAGAGACGGCTGAGGGGAGATATGATAGAGGTCTATAAATTAATGAATGGAGTGGAACGGATAAACGTGGATCAATTGTTTACGCTATCAGAGTATAGAAAGACTAGGGGACATGTAATGAAGCTACAGGGTAAACTATTTAAGACAAATAAGAGAAAATATTTTTTCACTCAACGTGTAATCAAACTCTGGAATCTGTTACCGGAGGATGTAGTAAGGGCTGTTAGTATAGCTGGGTTTAAAAAAGGTTTGGACAAGTTCCTGGAGGAAAGGTCCATAAACCACTATTAAAAAGGGACCCAGGATATCAATGCTTGACCCAGTACAAGCATTGTGGAACCTGTGTCTTTGGGGATATTGCTAGGTACGTATAACCTAGATTGGCCACTGTTGGAAACAGGATACTGGGCTTGATGGACCTCGGTCTGACGCAGTATGGCATGTCTTATGTTAGATTTTTTTTGCCTGTCTCTTGTACAACTGTTTGGGAGCTTCTCTGGGGAGTGTCCAGCAGTAGTCAGCCAGCATTGTAGTGGACCATTTTCCCTGGTATCTTTGCTCCATCGTTGCGATATCCTGGTGAAAATGTTCGCCCTGTTCATCACTAACCATACCACAGTTGTCAGGAAAGAAATCGAGATGGGAATCCAGGAAATTGATCTTTAGAGACATATTGCAGCCAAGTTTCTGATACTGCATCAGCATGTCTTCTACGAGTACCTTGTAATTTTCTGCCCTAACATTCCAGAGAAAGTTTGTTGACACTAGGCGAAAAGCATTCCATGCTTGTTTCGCATCACCCTGCAGCAAGTTGTTGAACCGGTCATCTTTGAAGAGCTCTTGAATCTGAGGACCCCAAAAACGCCCTCTTTAATCTTTGCTTCGCTGAGTCGAGGGAATTTTTCATGCAGGTATTGGAAAGCTGGCAAAGTGCGGTCCATGGCTTTCACAGAGTTTTTCATCAAACCTAGTTTGATGTGAAGGGGTGGTAGCAGGATTTTGTGAGCCTCACCCAGAGCTGGGTGCTGGATTTTCTTCTCTCCAACTCTTACATTTTGTCTGCGATTCCATTCCTTCTGCAACTAGTGCCAATCCCTTGCTCGGCTATCCCACTCACATAAGAAACACATGCATTTTATATATCCCTGCTGCAGTCCCATTAAAAGGGCAACTACCTTCAAGTCACCACAGAGGTGCCAGCTGTATTTGTTAAAGCATGTACTGACTTCCATTAACTATAAGTTATTGTATGTGTCTTTCATGTGGACGGCATGCGCTACTGGAATAGATGGAAGATGGTTTCCATTGTTCAAAAGCACAGCCTTCAGACTCAGTTTCGAAGAGTCTATAAATAGTCTGCAGTCTTGTGGGTCATGAGTGATTTTTAAGGCATTCATGAGGCTTTCAATATTGGAACAGAATACCAGATTACTTTCCTTTCTGAAGAAAGGCTCCAACTGCTGGTGGCGCTTTCGATATGAAGTAATGTTGACATCTTCTTCTAGAAGATTCCATTGTTAGAGTCTTGATCCTAGCAATTCTGCCTTGTTCTTGGATAAGTCCAAATCACGAACCAGGTCATTTAGTTCTTCCTGTGTTATTCTGTGTGGAGTTGATAATGCATCCCAATGAAAATCTGGGTCACTGCATGCTGACGGACCAGGAGAATAACAGGTCGGCTCACCCTTGTCCTCATCAGATGAATCAAGAGAATATTCTGATGGAGATTCTGGAATAGGAAGTCCCTCACTATGTGGAACTGGTCTCAATGCAGACGGAATGTTTGGGTAGACTATGCTCGGCTTCTTTTGCTTTGTTATTCCGCTGGAAAGAGGAGGAACCAAGCAGAATTAACAGTCATTCATGTGGTTGCTTGGCTCTCTCCACACCATGGAGACTGCAAACGGCATTGATGGTCTTTTGCAATTTAACCACTGTGAAAGCTGTGTTGTACATGTAGCGCAGCATATATGCGGGGCCCAAGGCTTGTCTTGGACACCAATCTTGCATCCGAAGTAAAGATGATATGCCTTCTTCAGTTGAGAAGTAATACTTTCTTCTGGTTGGCAAATGTCACTTCCCCACAAATGTAGCAGAAATTGTCAATGGTAAGAAATTGAAATCGTGAACAACTTTAACTTACTTGGATCAACTATCAATAAAGAATCAACAAGCAGTCAAGAAATCAAACGATGCATTGCTCTTGGCAGATTGGCTATGAAAGACCTAGATAAGATTCTCAAGAGCAGAGATGTCTCTCTCCATACAAAGATTCGATTCGTTTAAGCCATGGTATTTTCAATAATATCATATGGATGTGAAAGCTGGACAGTGAAAAAGATAGACAGGAAGAAAATTGATGCCTTTGAATTATGGTGCTGGCGGCGAATACTGTGTATACCATGGACTGCCCGAAGACTGTACTAGAGGAGATCAAACCTAAGCTTTCTTTAGAAGCTCAGATGACAAGACTTCGACTTTCATACTTTGGACACATCATGCGAAGAGAGAGATCATTAGAGAAAGACATCATGCTTGGCAAGATAGAAGGTCAACGCAAAAGAGGAAGGCCAGCAATGAGATGGATCGATACAATAACAGCAGCTACGGGTACCAGTCTGTCAACAATGAGCTGCCTGACTGAAGACCGAACACAATTTAGGATAGCTATCCAGAGGGTCGCATGAGTCGACTCCAACTCGACAGCACTTAACAACAACATTAACGCACTTTCGCGGCATTACTGTTCTGTATTGTACCTAAATGGCTAAAATTATATGATTAATAAAAGTTACATGTAACAGTAGCTTAAACTGTCTCGCACACAGTCTGAAATATTTTAAATGCTTAACCTTTCCGACTGCGTCTGGCAGTAGTATTGCATTGCATCAGAAAATGATGCAATCAACTCTTGGATGATGTGTGCATGCTGGTATTATGCAATGTGATGCAATATTACATCATTCAAGGCTTATTTGGGATGTTGTTGATGTCCTACTGGATAAATTTACACGGTGAAACATCAAAAATGAACTACATGCAATATCTTCAAAACGAGAGCCAATAAAATTTTTTTAATGTTATATTCATGTTCAGCTCACCAAGATACTACAGATTAGGGCCTTTTAAAGTCAGTAACGATTTCAATGTTGACCAGTTATAATTGAACTCAACAATCATGGTGACCCCAACACCAGCCCTCCCACAACAATCCAGTTAATTAAAAAAAAATTGGACATCATGGACTTGATATTGTATTGGGCAGACTATGTGCTGCTAGGATGCATAGCCCTGGCCGCCACCCTTTAACACCAGCTATTCAATGCCACGGCGACAGCAATGAATATCCAACATCACCGCACATGCCCCAGAACCGCCAACGCTAACCAGGTAGCAGTGATATTGCACCGCTACCCAGTTAGCATCTGCAGCTAAAACTAGGCAAGCCAAAAGCTAGCCTAGTTTTAGCCACAGATCGCTAACCAGGTAGTAGTGCAATATCACCCCCCAACGCTAACCGCAGAGCACTGGTGTGTGTAGCAGGCTTTGAAGGGGATATTCAACAGCACTAACCCCATAAGTGCTGTTGAATATCCCAATTTAGGCCATTTACACGGTTTACTAGGCTGTAAACCATGCAAATGCCCTTCAAATATTGGGCACCATATTTTTAAATCTAATGCATATATAAGTATACATGCATAATGGGAGTGATTTTATAAAGCATTTTCCATGTGCAATGTTGGAAAGTGTGCACCTTTTATGCAGTCTGTATGAAGGCGTTTCTAGGGGCATAGCCTGGGCAGTGTGAAGATGGCATTGCAATGCATATCTTATAAAATATGCAGGTCCATAGAGTACATGCACACATATACACCAGCTCCGGAGCAGCTGGCATTTGCACACTAATGGGGCTGGCTCTGCGAGACTATTTTATAAAGGTACCTAGATGCCTAAGTTGCTTTTATAAAATAGACTTAAAACAGGTATCTTTTTGGACTTCTTACATAAGCATCTTTAGGCCCAGTGAGGGCAATTTCCAAAAGGCACATACCCAAGTAACTTGCTGTTTATGTGAAAATTGACCATTATCCCGATAGGCACTGATGGTTCTTTGAATTTGTATGGCTGTCAAGACCTCTTGTTTTGCTTTGCGTTCAACTGTTCTTTGCTGCCCCTTCTTGCCCTCAGAAACTGCCAACATAGGTGGCCACCTAGTCTGTCTAATAGTTCAGCCGGTCCTGGCATCAAGATATGCCAAGACATGATTCAGGTACAATGGAATATGTATAAATTTATCCTACATCAAACACATTTCAGGTATCTGCATCCTACGAAGGGAAACTTGTTTTTAGGTGAAGGGGAGAAGTAATTAGTGCAATAACTTACCTTATATCATTTAACTCATAATAAACATTTCGGCTTTCATCCTTGATGTAGATGGCAACACTGGGGGATTCCAGTATTTTCATGTTCAGCTGCTGGGGGAAGGCACTTACAAAGAGGGCACGGATTGTGTCTAAGCTTGTGATTTCATTTGGCATCCGTAACTGCTTCGTCTCATCTCCATACTGCAGAAAAAGGGCACCTGCAACCAAACACAAAACAGCTTTCAATTAGAGGTCAAAAGAGGCGCAGCTAAACATTTCTAAACTATCAGGACAGTATGGTTACCTATCTCAACACCTCAGAACATAAGCACAGCCTACTAGCTTGCTGTCGCCAAACTGCACGGAAATACTTCACCTGTGTTGTTGCTGCTGCTGAGGAGAGGCGCTGCTGCATTGCATTTTCAGTTGCAAGGAGCCGGCAGCGCCTCCTTCTCACTGGGAGCAGCACAACCAGAGGACCCCTGCACAGCTTTGCGGGAACATTTGTTACAGCAGAAGAAAAGAACAAAGGAAAGTTAACCCATAGCAGTTGTTTCTCAAACATAAGCCTACAGAAGCAGATTCTGTTAACATTTCTGTCTTTGCCACCCTCCAAATGAAACCTCTTAGTTCAAATTTTAAACCATCGTCTACAAATCTGCATGGAAGATTGTAGCCACACGTTAAAAAGGATGAATCTGCACTGAGTCATGCCAAGCACATCCAGTGTCTCATTTTAATTCAAAATGCACAGTTCGCATGTGCATGCACTGTCCTTGTGCTTCTTCCCCCATTTTCCAAAATAATTCTGCTGGTTGAAAAAAGACATAATAGGACGTAATAGAGGAAAACTGTAGCAGACGATTAGGTCAATTTTGAAAGGGATCTACTGTAGTTAAGTAGCACTTTTGAATACTGATCGGCCTAAATGACTAAATTTAACTGACTAAGGGGGCCTTTGACTAAAGCACAGTAATGTTCAGCAGTAGCTGTTTTCATAATTGCTCAGATTACAGCACAGTAACTATAAAGCCTCTGTACTGACCGTAGGGGGGCGTTCTCAGCCTCTGCCCATGCAATACAATTAGCGTGTCCTAACTGTATTGCAAATAATGTAGGTGGTGTTAAATGTTCTGCATGATCTGCTGCATTAACAGTTAACACACATTAAGTTACTGTGCATTAACTGCAAGGTGCTGTGTATTCTCATTCTCTCCCCACTCCATCCTCTGTGGTAAATGCAAGAATTAGTGCTTGCATGCAGTGTCGTTTAATAACAGATTGCCCAGGTGGAGAGGCCATACCGGTGCCTATTTTGGACCTATTTTGTAAAGACAGTAGATGCCTGTGTGTCTTTATAAAATCCCCCCAAAAAAACCCAAAATCAGGACCAGTGAATAAAGCAATGTAGAAAGATCCTGTACCAAAAAAAACCTGCTATATCAAAAATATAGTATTGAATTTCTCCACCAGGTTTCAAAAATACCATCAATTTATAAATCTTTTTTTGTGTCGGAGCGCTAAATAGGAGGGGGCAGGGCATCCACCCCCTCTCAAAAACAACCACTCCTTTTAATCAAATTTTACAAAAAGCTGAACTATCAGCACTTATCTGAATTGAATGGTTACTTCACTGCCACTCCCAGAATAGCACTGTCAACGACGTGGCACGTTTCGGGTCTTTGCACTGCGACCCTGCATCAGGTTGATATGCAGAATTCCATCACGCAGCTACAGAAGCAGAAGAACCAGACTGACTAGCAGCATCCTTTAATATATTTTTGAGTAACCATAAGAGATTGCACAATATATAAAAAGAGATTTGGTTCTAAGTTGAAAGAATTGAGCGCAAGGTTGAACTACGGCAACCGTACCCTCAGAGACCACCTCTTTGCAGTGGCCGAAGAAACTGTGCATCTGGTACTGGCCCAGGCCACCCTCCAATCCATCTCAGTGCAACACCACCTTGCTAGAGTCCTCTAGAATGCCAATCAGCTCAATTCCCACTCCCCGGGATCGGGAAAGTGACAAAGAAGATACTCCACTTCCACTCTGGCCAATCCTGCAATATGCTGTGCTGAGAAGGCCAGGAGATTCTGCTCCACCCTAGGGATTAGGAGGATCATTTGCCAGGGAGACCCCTGAACTCTTTGTGTCCCCTCACCAGTTGACATAGGCTACTACTGTGACTATGTTCGAGAAGATTCACACTGCCTTGTCTCGGACTATGTTCCGGAGATGCAGGAGAGCCTGAGAATGGCCCTTGCCTCCTGCCGATCAATGGGCCAAGCTACCACCCACTTGTTCCAGTGACACTGGGCAGTCTGCCCTTGGTAATGAGCTTCCCATCCAAACAGGTTGGCATCCATCTTCAGCAGAAGCCACTGGATATCATCCAGGGGAAAGTCTTTCAGCAGATGAGTAGGCTGGTCGCCACCAATGGGAGAAGAGAGAGCCTGATGTTGAAGTCCTGTGAAGAAGGAGACCAGCGGGATAGCAGGGATCTTTGCAGTAGATACATGTACACTCACACCCAGGGGACCATCTCAATTGTCACCACCATCAACCCTAGGAGTTGAAGGAGTCCCAGGCCTTGGGAAGCTGCTGCTTCCAGAACACCCTCAGCTGAGAACGCAGCTTCTCTGCCTTCTTCTTAGGCAGGAAAAACTTTCCTGAGTCAGTGACAAACCATGTTCCAAGGTACTCTAATGACTGGGTAGTCTCCAGGAAGCTCTTGTCACCCAGTTCAGACTCTCCAAAAACTACACTACCTGAAGGACTCTGCACATGACCTGGCCCGAATAAGCCAATCATCCAAGCAGGGATGCACACAAATACCTTTGTGCCATAGGGTAGCGGCAGCCACCACCATAACCCTGGTGAATGTCCTCATTGCGGTGGAGAGGCCAAAGGGTGGAGTGCAAACTAGAAGTGCAAGCCAAGAACAGAGAAGCACAGGAAGCACTGCTGATTCTCGCAAATGGGAAATTGAAATATGCCTCAGCCAAGCCCAGAGATACAGGAAACTCTCCTTGCCAGCTTGCTCTCTGTGTCTCCATGCAAAAGTGCTAGGTCCTTAGATGAATATTGATGTCCTTGGGATCCAAAATCGGGCAGAAGGACCCAGCCTTCTTTGGCACTGCAAAGTAAATTGCCCCTTTCAGTAGATGGCATCAGAACTACAGTCTGGAGGCTGAGGAGTCTCCCCAGAGTAGTCTAAATGGTGGCCTTTCTGGCCACAGACCACATGGAGATATCAGTAAGGCATTTAGGATGGGGTCCTTACATTCCAGCACATAACTGAGCTGAAAGATGTTGAGCTCCTACTGGTCTGAGGTCACACAGGCCCAATAATGCCAAAAGCTCATGAGACTAATCTGTATATAGTGTATATAGTTCACCTGTTCACCATGTTTTAAATTCCCTGTTTATTGTAAGGGAATTCACCCTCATCAAAAACCTAACGAAGGAAACGGGACCACAGCAAAAAACAGAGATTCACGCCCAAGACTATGCCGACTTCCTTCAATCAAAATTATACCAAACCGACAAGACCGATCTTACCTGCACAAATAAACCAGCATGCAAAGCGACGCTAACAACCTTCACCACCCCCTCCACTAAGCAAATCATAGACTTAATCTCTACAATCAACACGACCACTGCCCAGACCGACACCTGTCCGGCTTTTTGGATAAAAGAACTACGGACAGAGTTTAGCCCCTTCATAGCTAAACTCTTTAACACATCGTTCTCTTCAGGCTCATTCCCCCTAAGTCTCAAACACACATCCATTAGACCTCTGCTAAAAAACTCCAAGCTCGACTCCCAGAAAGTGGAATCATATAGACCAATTGCCAGTATTCCACTACTGGCCAAGATAATCGAAAAGGAGGTCCAAGGTCAGCTCCAACACCACATCGACAACGCTGCACCACTTGACCACTGCCAACACGGCTTTAGAGAAGCTCATGGTGTGGAGACTCTACTTACCACCCTTTTCAACAGCATACTCACCACAATAGATAACATCCATCGGGGAGTTGCCATGATATTCCTAGACATTGCCACAGCATTTGACTCAGTATGTCACCAAACCCTCCTGAAACGGCTCGAAAAGAAGGGCATCTGCGGCTTAGCACTAACTTGGTGCAAGTCATACCTAGCCGATAGATGGCAGCATGTACGAACCGAAACCTCCACATCCAAACCATTCCATCAGAAACAAGGTGTCCTGCAAGGATCCTCCCTTTCAGCACTAATGTTTAATATCTACATGCAGCCCGTCTGTGACCTCGTTCGCTCATTCGACATTGAATGCATGATATATGCAGACGACGTCCTGCCCTATATGCCGTTTAAGACTGACCAAATCGACCTCTCACCCCTTACGGAATGTTTCAGCGCAGTAGAAAGGTGGCTTCAGAATCAGAATCTTCGCATACAGCACAAAAAGACTGAAGTGCTGTTCATCACCAGAAACTCTAACTTCTCCCCACCAACCCACCTAAAGGTCGGCGAAGTAGAGCTGCAAACCAAGCCCACAATCTGGGTGTTACTCTAGACCAGAGGCTTGACATGAAGACACACATTGGCAACATGGTCCAATCAACATATCATAAAATCAGGTCACTCAAACATCTATGCCCCCTTTTACAACCAGACGACTTCAGAACTATCTTCCAGGCACTAACCATTCCACCCCTTGACTACGCCAACGCGATCCTCCAAGGGCTCTCTAAATCAACCCTGAGCCCGCTCCAGCTTACCATGAACACTGCAGCCAGAGTTCTGAATGGGGCCTCAAGGCGAGACCATATAACACCCATCCTCAAAAGTCTCCACTGGCTCCCTATCCACTGTAGGATCGTCTTCAAAACATTACTACTAACATTCAAGGCCATAAATGGGCTCTCCCCCCGTCACTCGCTTGTCTCACACACATAACTCCCCCCAATAGGGCCAGACGAACGACAGCAGTAAACACCTTGGCAATCCCCAAAACACTGACCCAGTGTACACAGGCTACAGCAAGCAGGGCCTTTAGTATCAGCGCTCTCAGATACTGGAATGCCCTGCCTCCCAACATACGAGCAATCCCAGAACTAACTAGATTCAGAAGGGCATTGAAGCACCACCTTTTCCTTGAATGTTACCCAAATGAAGGTGCACCATATCGACCTACCCGCAAATAAGCCCCATGTCCACTGTAATCATCCCTCAAATGTTATATAATATGTAAATACTACTATGTGTTCAAATATGTGTAAATAGTTGATTATGGTTATCCAAGTTGAGCTACCTGTTATCTGTAATTTACGGTGTAACCCCCACCGTAAAACCTAAATGTTCCATGTAAACTGCGCTGATGTTGAAGAGCGCAGTATATAAGAGAAATAAATAAATAAATAAAGTTCAATGTTAGACTGTTCTGCATTACACAATTCTTGCTACCTGTGAACCGTGCTGATTAAAAATAGTGCGGTATAGAAAAACCATAAATAAATAAATAAATCCCGTCATTGTGCCTGATAGAAGAACCCAGATTTGAAGAAGGAGGGAGCCCTGTAGGTCCTGCAAGTCCCATGAAAGGACTGGGCCCAGAAATGGGAGCCAGAGGAAGGAAGGAAGGATGGATGGCTTCCTTAGGTGATCCTTCTGGGAGCCCCTGAAACCCCAAGACTCCTGGTGAGTGAAAAGAACATGACACAGAGGCTATGCTTCAAAAGCCCTTTAGGTCTATCCTCCAGAAAACAATGTGGTTTTGATGTCCCCAGATCCTTGGCCAACTTCTCTCAAGCTTCCTCCTGAAAAAAGACCAGAGAAATGGGACTTGAACAACCCACACCCCCTCCAGTTTCATCACTGGTCAGGCTGGTCTACAAAACTGTGACCTCTGGACTAGAAGGTAGGCATCTTGCCAGCTGAGCCATCATCTATTGCCTTCATGGGGCGGCCAAAGCTAATGGCATGTCACCACGGAACAGGCACTATTTTTGGTTGCCAAATAGCCCAAATCGTGCATGGCATCTGCCAGGAAAGACACTGCTGATTCCAGAAGCATTGAAGTTTTGCCCTGTGGGAGTGACTGGATCCAATGGAGTAGGGCATGATCCGTAAGCCCTCCGCAAACTAGTGTCTGGAGAATAAAGGAGGCAGCAAATCAACAGCAGCAGGGCAGAGGAAACTTGATCAATCAGTGTCACCAGCTCCTCTTTTGAAACAGATGAACAAGAGAATCATCCTGGCCATCTGGTGCCAGCAATTCATCTTCTTTAGTCATGAAATCAACATCTGAACCCCCAGAATGCAAGATAGGATCTTTGACACAAAAGGGCTGAGCAGAGCACCCCAAATCCATTTTCTTATAGGGGAGCTTCTGCGGAAGGCTCCTGAAGAGGTCTGTCTACCCCACAATGAGACACTTTCCTCTGAGTGAGAGGAAGAGGAACAAGAGGGCCACAAGGCCAATGGGGCCAAACTACTACATCAGAAGGACCAGGCTTGCAGACAAAAGGAGAAGAATTCTGGAGAACATAGGCCAGAGGCAGTCACTGGGGAATCCCACTGGGAAGGTCCTGGTAGGCTGAGCTCCAAAAGATGGGCAGAGGAATCCTGAGCTGGGGCGCTGTCTCTCTCTTGAGCCAACCCCACTGCCGCCTGCAGAACTGAAGAGGCAGAAAAGAAGTCCATGTCCATCAACTGTAAAGATAATACCTCTAAGAGGCGAGCAGAAGCCTCCATACCAAATTGCAGAGGGAGGGCAGAAAGGCAGAATCTCCTCCCAGAAGACAAGCGCCTATCTCAAGCAGAGCAGCCTCTTGAAGCAAATCCTTCTGTCCAAACAAGGTGCGCTATGGTAAGCCACGCTTATAGTGCATGCACCAGAAGAGCGAAGCTACTGTGTATTACAGAAATAGCGCTATGAAATGTACATACGCTTATGTCATGTGATGAAGTATGCAGATACCATATGTACCAACGCATGCAGCAAGGAACATAGGTTAGAGCACAGCCAAGCACCAGTAATGCATTCATGTAGTACCAGTACAAGGTGGGAACCTGTGAGAAAAAAACCACACAAGTACCAACGGTTCTAATCCTTGACCCAACAATCACCCCACTAAATAGTGGAAAATGGGGGCACCCACAGGCAATATTGAAAAAGCACAGAAGAGAAATTTGGCCTAGAAACAGGAACTTAATTCTGGTTCTCACTCCCAGGGAGCCCAAGCAGCAATAGTGCTGGGCTCAATGCTACTCCCCTGCTGTCAAGGCCTGTAGCCATATACCACTTGAATCTTCATGCTATCACTGGGGGAGAACCGGGGTGATGAAGGGAACAGGGGCACAGAGGCTCTGCAACCACGTGGGGTCCTAATCCAACAATTCTGGGTGTTCTAACAGCCCTTAAGAGGATAAGGATGGGGAAATGAACTGATACCCCTCCTTAATGGCAAACCCAGGAGGGCACTGGCTTTAATGGTGACCCAATGGATGCCTCCCAAGTTGAGTTCAAGTGAGGTAGTCACCCCTAAAGCGGTTACTCATGAGCTAAAATCAATCTTTCTTAAAGTTTTTACAGAGCTGCTCCAATGTGTCCACATTCTGCTGGAGACAGAGAAATACTGAGGTAGTACAGAATGAGGTCATCAGAAACTTCTGGGTTTTTCTCTATCTCCACCTCTGCTGGTAGGGGAACACAACCCACTTATCTGGACTAGCCTAGCAGAACGAGATGGAATGTACATGGGTAAAGTACATGCATATGAGCATATTTTATAAATGTGCATAAATCATGACTCCTCCTGTGCTCCGCCCAAAATTCACCATGAACATGCCTAGGCCTGAGTCTTGTAAAAGTATATGTGTTTTTGTCATCACACATACTTTTATATGGAGGGTAATTTTATAAGGTGCATTTTGCATGCATGCAGCATTCCTTTCGTACCCTCTCAAAGTCAGAGCCAAAATGTTTTTGTGCCTTTTTGTGCTGGCTGTGTGCTCTAGCCCTTCTGTGATGCCATTAGCGATGAAATTTGTAGTAGTCAGGCAGGGATAGGGTTCTCTGGCTGGCTGTCAAATATTTGAAGCAGAATTGGCTATCGGCTCAAATGCCTCGTACTGGCTGTTGTTGCCCACTTCTGGACCTCCTCCCCCTCCCAGATTGACTATTAGATTCTCCAGTGCATCTGGGCACATACACATGCATAATGAAAACAAAGTTCACGAATGGCAATTCATGCAAAGTTTTCAAGCATGCGCACTTGGTTAGTTGATACCAGAACAAACCAAAACACACACTCAGGGAGTGAAGGAGTAGCCTAGTGGTTAGGGCAACAGCCTATTACTCAAAAGAGGCAGGGTTTAAATCCCACTGATTCTCCATGTGCCCTTGGGTAAATCACTTAACCCTCAGTTGCAAGCTTAGATTATAAATCCATCAAGGAAATGTCTATAGTACCTGACTGCAACTTGCTTTGAACTAGTACTGGAAGATGTGAGCTCAATAATGATAATTTCTGTCAATTTTTCCATTCAGATGAAATCTAAAGTATATGTTCATCAAATGCATTGTCTCTTATTGTAGACTGATCCAAGCAGTAAAGTGAGGTAAAGATAGGAAGCCAGGACCAGGATGTCATTTTACAAATACTGGAATACTGAACAAAGCAGACTTTACTAGCTCCGATGTTATAACATTTTACTTTATTGTTCATAACAGAATGGGATGCCACGACTTTCTGTGGCCATCATGGTCCGTCTCATTAAAAGAAGTAAGAAAACTCTTCAAATGCATCTGTTTGTGTGTATTGGCCATGCACGCATAACTGTACACATGTATATGGTGGGCGATTTTCAAAAATTCCATCTCTACATACTGAATCCTGTTACATGCCTGGAAACACCTTTGAATATTGCTCTGCCCAATGGTTTGTGCTATTGTTCTGAGTGAGAATGGGATCTTCCACTAGCATTGACCAAGAGCATCACGTGTCAGACGGAATTCACATAGAAATGTTAATAAGACAAGCTTTGCTAACACGATCCAAGATGGCGGCGGAGGAGTGAGATGCCAAGGTGCAGTGCTCTATGCCGGCTTTACACTTGCTCTTCGATGGGGAAAAAGAAAAAACAGCGCTCTCAGAAACTCCCTGAGTCCTCGACCCCATCGAGTAAATTGGTGCAGGCGTCTATCGCTGGATTTTGCACGACTTCTGGTGTTATGGCTTCGGTGGACCCACTGATTGATTCAGTGGATCTGAGCATAGAGGGGGTGGTGTTAAGCCCCGAGCAGCTGCCTCCTCCTCAGCCCAGGAGCCATCCCGGGAAAGGTCGGCCTGGTCAGGCTTCTCTGCAAGACGAGGCTTTACAGGCTGTTGGGAGTTCGCCCGGGAGGTCACAATTATCGATAGCGGAACCTGGAGTGGAGTTGGGCGCTGCCAAAGAAGATTTGCTGGTCTCATCTCTTTGTATGGGAGGCCAGCTGGTGGAGCAGTCGACACCTAGTTCCTCCCGTGTTTCGGCGTTCCAGATTCCTGAGGTGGTGGAGAAACCTGCGCAAGTAACTTTGTATAGCTTGTGGGAGGCTATTTCGGCTCTTCAAAGATCCCTCCTGCCTCTATTTGGTTTTTTTTCTCAGGAACTGGTGGATGTTAAAGCACGGTGTGATTCGACAGCTGCGGAGGCTGTGGTACAATCGGGAAAACTTTCTTCACTTGAATCTAGGGTGAAGGGCCTGGAGTCTCTTGGAACTGTTGGGGTTCAGGATCGGTTAGTCCAGGCAAGGAAGATGGAGTATGGATAACCAGCTTCGAAGGAATAATCTCAGATTCCTGAACTTCCCTCAATCCCCTCTGATAGATTCCATTGACTTGGTCCGTAAGTTCTTTATGGAAGTACTTTTGATGCTTGCAAGAACGTTGCCTCCGATAGTGAGAGCTCAGTATGTATCAATATTGGCTGGGGAGGCTGCTAATCAGCTGGGGAAACCTGCTGATAGTGGTCCCCCTCATATGGATCTTTCTGATTTCTTGGAGAGCTCACTTGAGGTGGTTACCAGCAGGGCTACTTTTTTGGTAAAATTTGCTTTTGAGTCTGATCGGAATACTGTGTTGCAATTATATTTCCGTCATATGTCAGATGCTATGTTCTTGGGTTCAAAAATATCTATATTTCCTGATTTAGCAAGGGAAACACAGAAAAGGCGAAAAGCGTTCCTGGAGTTGCGCCAGAGGACGCTCGCTTTGAGTGCACAATTTAAACTTAGATATCCTTGTAAATGTGTTATTAGTTTTCAATCAAAGCAATATTTGTTTTTTGAACCCAAGCAACATTTGTCTTTTCTGTCAAGTAGAGAGGGGGTTGGACCTGAGTTGCCTTCCATACCGGCTGCCATATAATAATATTCACGCTCCTATAATGTTATAATTGTGTTAAATAATTTCTTTTTTCTTGGATCCATATTGGGGGATTATTGGGGTCTATACCAGTTGTTTGTTTATATTTCTGTAGGGCTGTCTTTTTGGCGGTTCTTATTTTTCTTGTTCTTTATTGTACATTTAATTCTGTTTCAGAATGTTTTCTGGAATGTTGTAATAAAATTGATAAATATTAAATAATAAAAAAAAAGACAAGCTTTATCCAATCAGAAATGTCTTCTTTTATTCTTCACTCTTGTATCTTTCATCACATTGTTCACAATTACTACAGGTGAATGAACAAAGCTGAGTGCAGACTATATTTTCCATCATAGTTAATGAGGAGTGAATTTAGCCTTCAGGTATTGAAGGCAGACAATACTAGCTTCTGCAATGTTACTAAAATAGCTTACTACTATTAAACACTGGATTCCTTTCAACTATTAGATTCTGGCCAAGCATTTGAAATGCTCTGTGTATTAAATGTGATGAGTAACATGTACAAGTTTTTAACTGCTTCAAAATAAACAACTAATTATTGACATTTGAATAAGCCAAGTACACACTGTCTTGGCCGTTCTGTATGCCCAAATGACATCCCTGTACTTGAGTTACTTAAATGTTCCTAATTAGATGTTTACTTTAAAGTGGGCATTCCCTTACACCATGCAGTGCAGTGATTGCATGCTATTGAGTTCAATGAAGACATAAAAATAATTACCAACTTTGGGAAAATGGCACACATTCACACCATACAACCCCTCCCTAAGGCATTCAAACCCCACTTGACTCCCCCCCTAGCATGAAGATCCATCCCACCCAACACCCTCTGATAAAGAATCCCATTGAGAAGCAAGCAGACCTTACCCCACCCCGAGCCCATCCCAAAATCTTACCGGAGGATGGGAAAACACAACACACAATGTATTTTAAAAGAAAACTGCATAGTACATTCTATTCTCTTAGACATTTTCAATGTAATTATCCTATTCTTCAATAAGGCAAGAATTTTGATTTGCATACCCAACTTCTGGAAAATGCTTACTTCATTCATATATAAAAAATGTTCCCATATATGAACAGTGGAGTGGAGGAGTGGCCTAGTGGTTGGGGCAAGGTATTTCAGGCCGGAAGGTCGGTGGTTCAAATCCCACTAGAGGACAGCAACCTTGGGCCGGAAGGACTGGGGTTTCTAGTCCCACAGGTGCTCCTTGTGGTCTTGGGCAAGCCACTTAACCCTCCATAGCCCATGTTCCCTGTAAAATAGTTATCTCCAAGTTATAATGCCCTGTTCAATGTAATTTCAGTTTGTTCAATGTAAACCGCACTGATGCAGAATAGCACGGTATATAAGAGAATGTAAATAAAATAAATGAACCAATATGGAGAGGTTGTGTTCTGTTGAATACTGTGCTTTCAGCTGTACCTGTGGAGTAACTATGGGGCATGTTTACTAAAGATTAATGAAAGTTATCGCGTGTTAAGTCCTGCAACAGCCCATAGAAACGAATGGGCAGTAGCAGCACTTAACGCATGTTAACTTTACTTAACGCACGTTAATGTTTACTAAACATGCCCCTATGAGCAGGTGCAAAGAGGTGAACATGATAAGCCCAGAGTCATCAGTGCCTTCCCAGTTGTGACTGAGCTCTATCCCAGAACTTCTGGCCCACGTATCTGCTCCATAACCGGCTAAGTCTGTAGCTTTTGCTGAGTTGTGAGCTTCAGAGCTGCTGGAAAGCAAAATATTTTTGGGTACTGGCAACAGGAATGCGCCCTGTGTAATAGGAGAAGAACCGTTACATATTATGAAGGTTTTGTGATCTTCCTTTTTATGAATTTTTCTTTCATCGCTTTCTTTTTACTATAGTTTCACACTCCTGATTTCTAATTACTTTTCCGTTATTGTGGACTAACAGAATTGTTTATCCTATCTTTTTCTTCATTTTATTTTATTTTTTCTGCTCTTAATTTACTGCATACATTTTTTGTCCTGATTATATTTGTGTTAATCGAAAAATGCAAAGTAAAAAGAAATGTTCCCATATGACCTGGCATCACACCAAGGGTGGATCCAAACCATCTACCGCAGATTAGTTGTTCAAGTGTTGTTCTCAGCCCATCCTTTCCCCATTTAGATGACTGATGTGGTTGTGGTATAGGAAGTGCAACAATCATGTTAAACATTCATTCCAAAGCAGGAGAACAGAAAAAAGCTGACATGTATTCTTTATTCTAAAGGAAAACTATTTAAAAAATGTAGCTCTCCAATAGCTACAGAAGAATGACTGCTAACCTTAAAGATTCCAATGCTTAACAAAGGAGACATTTATTTTTTACGGTTTATGAGGCCGAAATCTGTTGCCTGCAGTATCGAATGTGCATTTATGTTGATGGTTGGAATGAGATAGAGAAAGTCACAGATTTCAAAGGCATGACAACATTTTTCAAGTGCAAGAGCCCTTTGCGGTGCTTCCAGTGTTCTCCTCTACAAAACTGACAATGGTTAGTTTTGGTCATTTATTCTGATATATTCCTTAGCTTTAATTATCCTGAAAGTTCAATAAAAACTCGGGGGCACTAGTATGGATGGGACACTGTTCTTAATCACTGGACTTCCAGGAAGCTTGACAAGAGCATGTTCCTGAAGTTAATGCGCATTATGTGCCCTTGTACCCATAGAAATAAAAAGGTCATGGGCACTTAATGCACATTAACTTCATTAACGTGCATTAAAACTTTTAGTAAAAGCACCCTTGTGACAGTTTTTATGTACAGACCTTCCAAAGGATCCTTTTCTCTGCTATTTTTCCTGGTAATGCTAAAGTTGGATAAGAAAATACATTTTGGTGTTATTTCAGAAGTGCTCCCATGCGTAAATAGCAGCATTTACACAGAGAGACTGGCACACACATGTAAATGCCATTTTAGAAAGGGGCACACCATGTTTAGTTTGGCAGGAGGCATGCTAACAGTTTAGAGAGGTAGTGGTTTGGTTGCGCCTAAAATATCAAAGTTTACTGTTCATTTTACAAGGGGAATCCATGTCAATATGAAGAGATCTCAACAGAGTTTATAGCTGCCCCGAGGCATGAATAAGTGCCTGCTTTAAGGGGCAGCTGTAAAGACTAGGGCCTACCGTCCCGTGATCATCCTCCCTCCAACAACCCTTCCCTAAGGCGTTCAAAGCCCACTTGACCCCCCCCCCAGAATGAAGATCCATCCCACCCTACCCCCTCTGACATAAAGAACCCTATTGAGAACCAAGTAGACCTTACCCCAGCCCTGATTCCATCCCCAGGTCTTAACTGGGTCCCTAGTGTTTACTGGAAGCAGGAGTAATCCCCAGTCACTTCTGCTCTGCCAGCCCCAGGTTTCAAAATGGTGCTCGTGACCCCTGGTGGTAATCTCACAGTACTACCAGTAGAGGTCAGGCTGCCAAATAAGGGCAAATCCTGGGGCCAAAAGAGCAGGAGTAACGCAGGAGTAACTGAGGAGGCTTCTGCTCATACTAAACACCAGAGACCCCAACCTGAGGATGACATAGAGGCATGAGGGATCCTGGGGGAAATCTTCATGTTGTGGAAGGGGGGGGGAGGTTGGGGAGGCATGGATGTCTCTAGGGGGCATTCTGAAATGCTGACACGCAGACATGCACGTTGCCAGGATTTCCCCACTGATATTTCCCATGTGCAGGTTTCTAAACTTGCTTCCCCTGCTGCACGTGTCTGCGCCATACTCGAGTGTGCTTGCACTTCTTCGCCTATCTGGACAGATATGTTTACGGCAAGAGCACGGGATCTGTCCATTTCAGAACGAACTTACAAGTTTCCACCCCTCTTTTTAAAGCTGGCAGACATTTTCAGTTGGAAGCTGCAGCAACCATATGAACGGCCTTTCTAAAATGCCACGTCACATGTACAGCAGGGCAGAATGTATGGTGCAGCCACCATACTGATGAAAACTGGGCCCAGAGGCTATTGGCTGTAGATATCGGATCCCTTCTCCTGCATTTACCACATATTTGTGGGATACTATCAATATCTCAAGGACAGGAAAACTAAAAAGAACGAGTGAGGATAATATGCAATAGCTCTGGTACCATCATAATTACAGTATTCCCTTTTAAAGGCAGAAGCATAACTCTCGCCCATCCTGCATCCTACAGACTCCCAGATGTTCAGCCACTTCCAGACACTGCTGTGCCCTGAACAGACTTTACAGCACATACCGCTACTTCAGACTTGCTCCCATGTCACTTCCCGTAATAAACCTTTGTAGTATTTCTTGCCTGAAGCATAAACTATCCCATTTTATTAAAACCTTTCCACACAGGATACTAACAAAAATGTCTGAAGACAATTGATATTCTCAGTGGTCCCTGAAAAAGCACACCCTAGATAGGAGCATGGTGCTGTATTAAATTAAAAAAGGGGATTGTGCTTTTTAATTCACTTGTACTCTAACAGAAAATTCCTGCAGAGTTCCCCTGTTGAGATGGTATTAAGTGCACCTGCACTAACTGCAGTATTGACAGTGCGCAGTAATCACCCTGCAATAACTGCAATAAGCAATTCACACCCACTCCCCGCCCATAAGCTGCCCAGACCCCACCCCTTCGCACGTTAAGCAGTTACTGTGCGAATTAGCATGTGCTGTCATGCCAGCATGGAAACAGTAATGGAGCCCTAAAGTTTTAAGGCATGTTGACGAATCATATTTGAAGTAAAGAATGCACGTCCCTATGTCCTGTCATGGAAAAATAAATTACGGCAGAGGCGCTTTAGATTTAATTACTCATCTTTCTGAGCTGAATGTAAACGAGGTTCTTGCCACAGAGGGCTCGCAGGCTAAGCTGGCACCAGGCTCTAGGCTGTTACGCCACTACAGTAACATCACAGCTGCTTTTTGGCTTGAATGTGTTCACTTAAGTAAACAGCAGCAGCCCTGCCTGATGATTTGTTCTTTACTAGGCAATTAGGATTTAATGATATATTGGGAATGATGTTTAGTGCTCCAGTTGAACCACACAACTGGTTAAGTTGGTGCTGCTGAATATTGCAAATTAAAGTTAACCAGATGTCTTTATCTGCTATTTATGCAATTCGACTTAACTGGTTCAAGTTAACCGGATAGCCCTGAATATCTGTGCTATTCGGTTAACTTTTAACCATGCCCTTGGCATGCCTCTGTGCCCTCCCTCTTTTAATCAGTTCAAATTTGGCCAAATATTGAGTTAAGGAACATGAGGAACATACCATATGCCACGGTTGTTGACCCCAGTATTACTAAGTAAAAAAAAAAAAAATGAAATATGATTTTACAACTGAATGCAGACTGAGTAGCCAAAAATTAGAGACTGATTTATGCGAGCTGATAATGCAGCCTAAGAGTTCACCTGCTTTATACCATCTGCATGCAGGCATTCCCACGAGTGCAGTTTCGATGGAATAGAGGTAGAGTTGCAATATACACACATATTTTCTAAATAAATGGGTATGCACATAGAAGTATGTTCACTAAAATGCGGTAAGTTTTTGTATTTCATCATGCGTTGCGTAAGGTTACGTGCCATCAATGCGTGTAAGGCACCGCCTTTCAATGACTTACGCTTGTGGATTGGCAGGTACATGCATAGTTTAGGCAGGCACTATTTATTAAGTACGAGCATCGGGGTGATAGCACATAATTTGGAGGGCGGAGCATAGTCAAAGCCTAAATTTACATGCACAAGTTATAAAATATTATAAACCATGAGCATTTTCTACAAATCTATGGGAGGGCATTTACAACAAGTCTAAGGTTGGTGTAAGTGGCTGCGCTTAGATTTGGTGCATATATCTTATTGCTTATATCCCTATTTTATAAAGAAAAGTATATGCACACTTAACTTTATAAAATAGGCACAAAATAACAAAGAAGAAACTTGCAAGAACTGTAATGAAATACAATGCAGTCAGTGAACGCTTAATCTCTATTTGTCTATGAGGAATGCCTATCAACACAACTATAATTCAAGTATATGCCCCAACAACAGCTGCAGAAGAATTGAAGAATTCTATGAAGAAGTTCAGGCTGAAATTGACAGAACATGCAAACAGGATATCCTGATAGTCATGGGTGACTGGAACGCAAAAGTTGGCAACAGAGAGGAAATGAAGCTGGAGAAAGACTGATAGAATTCTGCAAAACCAATGATCTATTCATCTCAAACACCCAGCAACACAAGCGCCGACTGTACACATGGACTTCACCCAATGGATTGTATAAAAATCAAATTGTCTACATCTGTGGAAGTCAACGATGAAAAAGCTCTATAACATCAACAAAGACAAAACCTGGAGCTGACTGTTGGTACAGATCATCAACTACTAGTATGCAAACTCAAGCTAAAGTTTAAAAAGAGCAAACCACTCATGAATGCAGCAAAATATGACATCTCTGCTCGAGAATCTTGTCTTGAGAATATACCACTGGAATTTAAAGACTGCCTGCAAAATCGATTTGCTGCTGCTTTAGATGCAAATGACAGAGTTCCAGAAGAGTTATGGAATGACATCAAGAAGGTTATGTTGGATGCAAGTGAGAAGTCTCTACAAAAGGTGAAAAAGCAAAATCGGCCAAAATGGATGACGGAAGAAACTCTGAAAATTGCCCAGAAAAGCAGAGAAGCTAAAGCCAGAGGAGAAAGAAAGACAATCACAGAACTCAACAGAGATTTCCAACGTGCAGCAAGACAGGACAAGGAAGTAGTACAATGACACATGCAAGAAAATAGAAGCAGAAACTATTAGAGGAAGAACAAAATCGGCTTTCCTAAAGCTATGAGAGTTAAAGAAAAAATTCCAGCCTCGAATTGGAATGTTACGAGATGCTCAAGGTTCTATGTTGAATGATGCTAAGAAGATCAAGAAAAGATAGAAAGAATATACAGTTTTTATATGATAAAGATCAAGTGGACCAACAGCCATTTTAACCGGTACCTTATAATCCGGAACCATTGGTGATGAAAGAAGAAGTTGAAGCAGCATTGAAAGCCTTATCAAAGAACAAAGCACCGGGCATTGATGGCATTCCCATAGAAGTATTACAGCAATCTGCTGCAGTTGTTACCATACTTACAAGGCTCTGCCAAGAAATCTGGAAGACAACATCATGGCCAACTGACTGACCAATACTAAAGAAAAGTGATCCGACTGTCTGTGGAAATTATCGCACAATCGCTCTGATCCCACATGCCAGCAAGATTCTACTGAAGATTATTCAACAGAGACTACAACCATACCTGGAACAAGAACTACCTGTAGTGCAATCAGGGTTCAGGAAAGGGTGAGGAACGAGAGACATCATCACGGATGTGAGATGGATCCTTGAAAAGACTAAAGAATACCAAAAGGATATCTCTTTGTGCTTTATCGACTATAGCAAGGCTTTTGACTGTGTAAACCATGAGAAACTCTGGGCCACATTAAGAAGCATGGGTATACCAGAACACCCAATCGTTCTCTTGCACAATCTATACATTGATCAAGAAGCAACAGTTCGAACGGAACAAGGAGAAACAGAATGGTTTAAAATAAGCAAAGCTGTAAGACAAGGCTGCATACTTTCCCCCTACCTGTTTAATTTATATGCAGAACAAATCATCAGAGAAGCAGGATTGTATAAAGACAACAGAGGTGTGAAGACTGGTGAAAGACTCATCAACAACCTTCGCTATGCTGATGATACCACATTACTGGCTGAAAGTGAAGATGATCTGAAACATTTTCTTCTCACGATCAAAGAACATAGTCTCAAAATGGGCCTGCACTTTAATGTAAAGAAGACAAAGATCATGACAACTGGTAAAATCAACAGATTAATCGTTGAAGGAGAAGAAATTGAAATCATGAACAACTTTAACTTACTCTGATAAACCTACTCTCAATAAAGAAGCAACGAGCAGTCAAGAAATCCGACGACGCACTGCTCTTGGCAGAATGGCTATGAAAGACCTAGACAAGATTCTCAAGAACAGAGATGTCTCTCTCCATACAAAGATTTGACTTCTTCAAGCCATGGTATTTTCAATAACATCATATGGATGTGAAAGCTGGGCAGTGAGAAAGATAGACAGGAAGAAAATTGATGCCTTTGAATTATGGTGCTGGTGGCGAATACTGCGTATACCATGGACTGCCCGAAGAATACTGCGTATACCATGGACTGCCCGAAGAACAGTACTAGAGGAGATCAAACCTAAGCTTTCTTTAGAAGCTCAGATGACAAGACTTTGACTTTCATACTTTGGACACATCATGCGAAGAGAGAGATCATTAGAGAAAGACATCATGCTTGGCAAGATAGATGGTCAATGCAAAAGAGGAAGGCCAGCAATGAGATGGATTGATACAATAACAGCAGCTATGGGTACCAGTCAATCAACAATGGGCCACCTGACTGAAGACCGAGCACAATTTAGGACAATTGCCCTCTCTGCAGTTATTTGGAGGGGGTGGGGGCAGCAGGGGGTGGGCATGTGTGGAGCATTCTGCGGAGCATGGCCAGACACAGAAGGCAGGGTTTTATCTATCAAAAGGCTGGCAACCCTAGGAGAAACCTCCAGGGGCTAGAGGGAGGGTGTTTCTCTCAGCCTCAGTGGCAGGGGCAGAGCAAAGAGAAACCTCCTGGAAGCAGAAAGAAGGACCCTACACCATAATCTCTGAGAGAGAAAGGAAGAGGAGAAGAAGCAGGATGCAGGTAAGCCTGTTCTGGAACATTGAAAGTGCACGGAATCAAGAAGGAGGATCATACGCCATAATCTCTGAGAGAGAAAGGAAGAGGGGAAGAGGCAGGCCACAGGTAAACCTGCTCTGGAACATTGAAAGTGAACGGAATCAAGAAGGACAATACGCCAGAATCTCTGAGAGAGAAAGAAAGTGGGGACGAGGCAGGTGGCAGGTAAGCCTGCTCTGGAATGTTGAAATTTCACTGAATCAAGAAGGAGGACAGTACGCCATAATCTTTGAGAGAGAAAGGAAGAGGGGAAGAGGCAGGCCGCAGGTAAGCTTGCTCTGGATCATTGAAAGTGCACGGAATCAAGAAGGAGGACCGTACGCCATAATCTCTGATAGAGAAAGGAAGCGGGGAGGAGGCAGGCCACAGGTAAGCCTGCTCTGGGACATTGAAAGTGCACGGAATCAAGCCGGAGGACAGTACAGCATAATCTCTGAGAGAGAAAGGAAGCGGGGAGGAGGCAGGTAAGCCTGCTCTGAAACAGTTAAAAGTGCATGGAATCGGAATGCTATCAAAGAAGGCAAGGCTCCAGGAAGATTACTCCCCACAAGTGTTCACAGTGCCTCCTCACTGTGACATCATATGACAAATTTCTTTCGTGTCCCAGTTGTGAGGATCAATTATGTGCACAGCACCGATGAATTTGCATACAGATACTCTTCCAACAGAAGTCTGTCCCATAGTGATTTTCCAGTGGGTGCAATGTGGGGAAAATATAACATGGGTGTATATGTCTACTGCAGAGTTCTGTCTTCCTCACACACTGTTAACAATTTGCAGCCATTGAGGTGGCAAGATTTTCACAAACAAATGAAATCTCTCACATTCCACAAGTATCAACATTCAAAGCAGTTTAGTGGCATCTATGTAAACGCCTTACCACGGCAGAAAGCACAGTTAGTTACCTGTAAAAGGTGATCTCTGGGAACAGCAGGAATAAGCCTTCACATATGGGTATCGTCGGTACCGACGGAGCCTGCGCGGGAACGCTCCCCAGCGTCCAGTAAGAAAGCTTTTGGGAGCATCCCACAGCGCCTGCACGCTGCCTTCCCGCCTTTCCCAACCGCCTCTCTCCAGTTCGAGTTTTAAAGCTGAGACAAAGAGAAAGAGAGGAAAGGAAAATAGATAGAGAGATACAACTCCTAGGGGAGGTGGGTGGGTTGTGAAAACTTATTCCTGCTGTTCCCAAAGATCACCTGTTACAGGTAAGTAACTGTGCTATCTCCAGGAACAAGCAGGAATGAGTCTTCACATATGGGGACTCCCTAGCTGCAGATGCCAGGGAGAAACCCCAGGTTGTGTGTCCTTGAAAAGGACTCTACCTCCCCCCATGGATCTCTGGTATCCGACCAGGGTAGGTGGGTAGGAGATGATTAGGAATGGAACAGGTGTTTGAGGACAGCCTGACCAAATGAGGCATCCCGGCGGGAGTCCTTGTCCAAACAGTAATGGGCTGTGAAGGTATGAACCGAGGCCCAGGTGGCCGCTCGACAGATTTGGTCGATGGACACAGAGTTTAGATGAGCCATTGAGGCTGCCATGGCTCTCACATTGTGAGTTGTGACATGGCCCTCCAGAGAAATGTTCCTACTCTGGTAGGCAAAAGAAATACACTGTGCAATCCAGTTGGACAGTGTTCTCTTAGAGACTCGAAGTCCTAAATGAGAAGGATCAAAAGCAACAAAGAGTTGAGAAGACTTTCTATGTTGCTGTGTTCTTTGTAAGTAAAAAGCGAGAGCTCTCTTACAATCCAAGGTATGAAGATTCCTCTCTGCATTTGATGCATGAGGTCCTGGAAAAAAGACAGGTAAATATACCTCTTGGTTCAGATGAAAAGGCGAGACCACTTTAGGCATGAAGTGTGGATTGGTCCTGAGGACTACTTTATCATGATGGAACCTTGTATAAGGTGGATTAGCCACCAAAGCTTGCAACTCACTGATGCGGCGTGCTGAGGTGACTGCAATGAGAAAAACAACTTTCCAAGAAAGAAATTTCAAGGAGGTGGTGGCTAAAGGTTCAAAGGGTGGCTTCATAAGCTGGCCAAGAACCAGGTTTAAGTCCCATGCCACTGGAGGTGGTCTAATGGGAGGTTTAGTTAAAAGAAGGCCTCTCGTGAATCTTGCTATAAGAGGGTGAGAGGAAATAGGTTGTCCATTAAGAGGCTTGAGGGACGCTGCAATAGCACTCAAATGGACTCTTACTGAATTCGTTTTCAGGCCTGCATGGGATAGATGCAGGAGATACTCTAGTAGAGAATTCAGAGGTATTGCAAGAGGGTTTAGACCCTTCTCTGAACACCAAATGGTAAATCTTTTCCATTTGAAAGCATAGGAACGTCTAGTAGAAGGCTTTCTAGAGGCATGAATAACATCTCTGACTTGCTGAGAGAGATGAAAATCTTAAAGGTCTAGGCCCTCAGCAACCAAGCCCTGAGATGGAGCGACTGGGGGTTTGGGTGCCACAACGTTCCCTCTTTCTGGGACAGAAGGTCTGGCGCAGAGCCCAAGTCCAGGGAAGGAGCTTGAGAGAGATGCAGAAGTAGAGGGTACCACACTTGGCGTGGCCAATGTGGTGCTATGAGGATCATGGTCCCTCGATCTCTCTGAAGCTTGAATAGTGTTTTGGGAATTAAGGGAATTGGTGAAAAGGCATAAAAAAAGTCTTGACCCCAGTGAAGGAGGAAGGCATCCTTGGCCTGAGCTCCCTGACACGGAATTCTGGAACAGAACCGGGGAAGTTTGGCATTCCACGGACTTGCAAAGAGGTCTATGTCCGGGGTTCCCCAAATTTGAAAAATCCTGGCTACCTGGTCCATGTGGAGGGACCACTCGTGTGGGAGCATAACTCGACTGAGTCTGTCCGCCCAAGAGTTTTGAATGCCTGGAAGATATACTGCCAGAAGATGGATGTGATGCTCTCTGGCGAAGGCCCACAGTCGCAAAGCTTTGTTGCAAAGCAACAGAGAGCCAGTCCCGCCCTGCTTGTTTACATAGAACATGGCTACTTGGTTGTCCGTATGGATGAGGACTGTCCTGTAGCTGAGCAGGGAATGGAACACTCTGAGAGCTAAGAATATTGCTCTGAGTTCCAAGAGATTGATATGCAGAGAAGTCTCCTGTGGAGACCAGATGCCCTGGGTGGAGAGATCCTGCAGATGAGCTCCTCAACCCATTGGAGAAGCATCTGTTGTCAGAGTTGCTTGGGGTAGCGACTGCTGAAAAGGGGACCCCAGCAACAGATTTGGAGGGGACTTCCACCACTGGAGAGACCAAAATAGGCGACTGGAGTTTGCTATTTTGTCTGACAGGCAACCTGATGCCTGAGTCCATTGGGTGGACAAAGTCCATTGAGCTGCCCTCATGTGAAGGCGAGCATATAGAACCACATGCACGGTGGATGCCATGTGGCCTAATAGTTGTAGCATTTCTCGAGCAGTTAAATGGGACTTTAACTGTATCTGGGAGGCTAACTGCACCAAGCATAGGCAACGGGCCTGAGGAAGATAGGCCCTTGCAGTTGTGGTATCCAGCAAGGCCCCTATAAACTCCAGAGACTGAGTAGGGGTGAGATGGGATTTTGGGATATTTATTACCAGTCCCAAAAACTGAAGGACACGCATTGTGCAGGTTAGACAAATCTGGGCCTCTGACTGGGATGGAGCTCGAATGAGCCAGTTGTCCAGATATGGGAAAACGAATATTCCTAGAGTGCATAGAAATGCAGCTACTACTGCCATGCATTTCGTGAACACCCTTGGTGCTGAGGCCAGACCGAAAGAAAGCACCCTGTATTGGTAGTGCTTTCCTTGAAAAAGGAACCAAAGGAACCTTCTGTGTGTTGGATGGATGAGGACATGGGTGTACGCATCCTTGAGATCTAGAGAACAAAGCCAGTCCTGACTCTGAAGGTATGGCAGCAGAGTACCGAGAGAAATCATCTTGAATTTCTCTTTGAATAGAAACTTGTTCAATTCTCTGAGATCTAATATGGGTCTGTAGCCCCCTGTTTTCTTTGGAATAAGAAAATAAGGGGAGTAGAACCCTGAGGCCTGTTGAAGAAGGGGTACTTCTTCTATTGCCCCTTGGGCAAGAAGGGTAGCAATCTCCTGATCCAGAAGGTTGAGGAGAGATGTTGGAGAATTGAACTGTTTCACCATGGTGTGGGGAGGAAGGTTTAAGAAATGAAGCTTGTACCCTTCCCTTATAATGGAGAGGGTCCATTGCTCTGCTGTAATTTGCTCCCATCTGGGGGCAAAGTAAGCTAACCTTCCTGGAATGGTGAGGGGCTCTGGTTCTTCCAGAGCCAGAAAGGCTAAGTTCTCTAGTTGCAAGTCAAAGGCCCTGAGGAGGCTGAGGCTGCTGGGCCGTGGGAGGCCTGGCAGCCTTTGCCTTGGCCTGTTTAGGTGGTTGCTGACGCTTTGCAGCAAAACGACCTGCAGAAGATGCCTGCTGACCACAAGTAGGATAGTATCTTCCTTTTTTAGAAAAAGGTGTCTTTTTGAACAATCTTTTCTTAGCAGGAGCAGAGGTAGACTTTGAAAGTCGATCCAAAGCAGAGTTCTCAGCATCTATCTGAGTGGCCTTTGCTTTCCAATCCCTGCCAAAAAGGTTTTCACCTGTACAAGGAAGATTTCCCAGTTCATCTTGGACCCAGAGTTCCAAATCAGAGGCTTGTAACCAAGCAATTCTGCGTGCACCTATGGCAATAGCCGAGGCTCTGCTTACACACTCAAAAGAGTCAAAGGCTGCACGGTTGGAAAATTTGGAAACATCTTGGGCATGTTTAAGCCAAGTGAGAAATTCCTGCCTTTTATCTTCTGAAATAAAGGGGCTAAAGTCTGCAGATGATCTGTGACTTTTTTTAGAAACATCCACATATAGAGACTATAGGAGTTGATTCTGGCAGCAAGCATATTGGCTTGGAAAACCCTTCGGCCAAAAGCATCAAGGGTCCTGCATTCACATTCTGGAGGATTAGATGAGTGTCTCTTTGCACTCTTTATTTTCCTCATGGCAGACTCTACCACAATAGAGTGGTGAGGAAGCTGAGACTTATGAAAGCCAGGACAAGGAGTGACACGGTACATGGTGTCTAATCTACGAGAATGAGGAGAGGTGGTAAGAGGAGTCTCCCACAGGCTCAACATGAGATCATAGAGAATCTCATGAATAGGTAAAGTAGCTGCTTCTTTAGGAGCCTTAGTATATTGCAAAATATCTAATTGCTTGGCTCTAGGCTCTGACTCAGGGGCCACTGTAATGGAGAGGCCCCTAGCCACTTCCCTAATGAAGTCTTGAAAAGACATGTCTTCTGGAGGAGACATTCTTCGTTTTGGAGAATCAGACTCCTGAGGAAGAAGTACCAGTGCCTCGACAGAAACCTCCGACTCATCAGAGTCTTCGGAGGAATCGAAGTATCGCCTGTCTGGATGCTCCTGTAAAGCCCGATAGGCGTACCGAGTGGGATCGACATCGGGAGTAAGCGGTACCGGTTGGTACTGATGGGCACCATAGGACAGGGTACCGTTGCAGTCGACACTGAGGCCGATGTCGATGCAATCGGTACCGGCACCGGGAACGATGCCGGTGCCGGAGTCGGTACCGGCAACGGAGATTGTTGCGGTACCGGAGGAGTCGAAGCCTGCATAAACGCCGTTAGGGTGCGCTGCATAGACAGAATTTTATGATCCATTGACGCCACCAAAGTCTGGATGTCGGTACCCCAGAACACGGCAACAGGTGATCGGTCGAGGCCGAGCCATCGATGTCAACCTGTGACCCCATAGACAATGCTTTGGAAGCCGGAACTTCCCGCCGGGGTAATTTTGCCGGTGCGGAATCCTCGAGGACAAGCCCGGAGGCATCTCGATGCTTAGAGGGAGATTTGCCCTTCGAGGACCGGCTAGATTTATGTTTGGTTACCTGAGATCCATGGGAGGAAGAAGAAGCCCTGGAAGACGTCGATGCCACCGAAGCTGCATCAGAGGGAAACAGGGTACTGAGCTTGGCTGCTCGGTTCTGCCGACCTCTTTTAGACATCATGGTACAGGACACACAATCCGTGATGGAATGGTCAGGACACAAACATTTTAGACACCAATCATGGGTGTCGGTGACAGAAATAGTACCGCCACACTTCGTGCACTTTTTAAACCCAGAAGCGGGCTTCTCCATGAGGAGAAAAAATGTTCAGGCCTAAGGCCCAAACCGAAAATGCACAGTTGAAGAAAGAAAAGGTTTTTTGGGGGGTTTTTTTGTAAGAAGAAAAGAAAAAACGGCGGTACCGGTCTGACATCGAAGAAGGCAGACGCGACACAGAAAAATAAAGAAAAAAATAAAGAACTTCTTCTGCGGTGACAGGAACACGACCTGCTGGCTCCGCGGAAAAGAAGAACTGGAGAGAGGCGGTTGGGAAAGGTGGGAAGGCAGCACGCAGACGCTGTGGGATGCTCCCAAAAGCTTTCTTACTGGACGCTGGGGAGCGTTCCCGTGCAGGCTCTGTCGGTACCGACGATACCCATATGTGAAGACTCATTCCTGCTTGTTCCTGGAGATACAACCACAGTGTTGTTTAATGTCATTGTTTCCTTGGGAGCACTACTTTGTGGACTATTTCAAATGAAAAAAAACCCCTAGTTTAAGTTGTTTTGTTTGCTTCTTCTTTTTTTTTTTGCACATTCATTGAATCTTTCTCCTGTTTTCTTTTTGCCTACATGGATGTAATAGTTATACCTTTCTGGATAGTATGGACACCCTTAATCACTTAATCTGCAGGAGAAAACCCAATCAAGTCTAATTTTCTTTGTCTATATAATTTTTTTTGAGAAATTACAGATATAGCAAGTTTCACAATTTTCTGTGAATATCAGCTAGGATGTACATCAACCTTCATGTAAAACACTTAGGGGGGCATATTCAACGGTGGCCAGGCTACTTAAAGTGCCTTGCCACTGCTGCTTTATGCAGTTCTGTGGCTGAATATTCGGGCTCCCGGAATTGTGGTGTCGCTATCCCGTTAGTGGTGATATTCAGCAGCTAACGGGATAGTGAAAACCGGTTAAAGTTAAGACAGCTATTCAGTGACCATCACCGCTCCATGGGAATATTTAGCGACCATCACCACTCCTGCTCTGTGGGAATATTCAGCGACCATCACCACTCATGCTCCGTGGGAATATTCAGCGACTGCTCCTGCTCCGTGGGAATATTCAGCGACCATCACCGCTCCTGCTCCGTGGGAATATTCAGCGACCATCACCGCTCCTGCTGCATGGGAATACTCAGCGACCATCACCGCTCATGCTCCGTGGGAATATTCAGCGACTGCTCCTGTTCCATGGGAATATTCAGCGACCATCACCACTCCTGCTCCATGGAAATATTCAGCGACCATCACCGCTCCTGCTCCATAGGAATATTCAGCGACCATCACCACTCATGCTCCGTGGGAATATTCAGCGACCATCACCGCTCATGTTCCGTGGGAATATTCAGCGACCATCACCGCTCATGCTCCGTGGGAATATTCAGCGACCATCACCGCTCATGCTCCATGGGAATACTCAACGACCATCACCGCTCATGCTCCGTGGGAATACTCAGCGACCATCACCGCTCATGCTCCGTGGGAATACTCAGCGACCATCACCGCTCATGCTCCGTGGGAATATTCAGCGATCATCACCGCTCATGCTCCGTGGGAATATTCAGCGACTGCTCCTGCTCCATGGGGATTTTCAGCGACCATCACCGCTGCTGCTCCGTGGGAATAGTCAGCAACCTTCACTGTTCCTGTTCCGTGGGACTATTCAGCGACTGCTCCTGCTCCGTGGGAATTTTCAGCGAGCATCACTGCTGCTGCTCCATGAGACGAGTCAGTGGCAGTAAACAGTTAGTGCTACTGAATGTTGGGATGAGCACAATTTAGGCAGTTCGCAAGTCTGCTAACCAGCTAAAATGCTTTGAATATGTCCCCCTTAGTTCATAAGATTAAGAACATAAGAACATAAGATATGCCATACTAGGTCAGGCCAAGGTCCATCAAGCCCAGTATCCTGTTTCCAACAGTGGCCAATTTAGGTCATACGTACCTAGCAGTATCCCCAAAAGACACAGGTTCCGCAATGCTTGTTTTTTAAATTAATTTGTGTTAACTAAGCTCCCAGTATATTTCTTAGATCATTCTTTTTCTCCCTTCAGAAAGTTATACATACATTTTTTCCAAGTTAAGATAGTGCTTCCATCTCAATAAAAATATCATCTGAACAAATCTCAGGCATTCATCATAAGCAAGTGAAATGCAAATGTTTTGTTCTTTTCTCTTTTGTTGCCAATTCTTGGCAGCAGGTTTCATCTGTAATGTGATCTCCTTGCCTTCCCCTCTTGAAACCGGGCTGAACAAAATCTTACAGATTACTATATCATAGTGGTGGAGTAACCTAGCGGTTTGATCACTGGCTTGATAACCAAGCGACCAGCATTCAATTCCCACTGGCACTCCTTGTGGTCTGGGCAAGTCATTTACCCCTCTACTGCCTCAGAAGAAAGGCCTGGCAGTCTACTTTTGGTCACACTGCCAAGAAAACCCAGTTGCTGCTGGGTTGCCAGGAGTCAGCATTGACTCGAAGGCATTGCCCTTCATGTGAAATTATAATTAATTTGTGTGAATCCTGACTTTTCTTCTGAGGCTGAATGATTCATTTACTGTAGAGAGCTGAAACAGGGCTAGAGAGGTGACATGGCTCATTTTAGACATTTGCTTACTACGTCTGCCATCGAAAAGATAATCTTTGTCATCAGATTCACTGTTTCTGTAACCAATCCATTTGTACTGCACATAACATTGCCCAGACTACATCTAATAGAGATCTCTCCATTATGTATCAGCATATCCTTCACAGAGTCCAACTTTGCATTAATATACATCATAGAGATAAGCATGTACACAGACATGCTGTCAACAAATACAGTCTGCTATGCATTGCCTTATACTGCATTGGACAGTCAAACTGATGGCCATGCCAACATTGTTACAGGCTATCATGTTCTAAAGACAGATCATTTTATGTCGTTAATAGAAGGCATCCTGAAATCCATGCAGTATCATTGCTTTTCCTTAGTTATGCCAACTACTGTAACAGTGCATTTGACTCCAACGCAATGTCTCCAAATGGGTGCCTATGCATAAAATGACAGTAATGAATCTCACTTGTTAACCTGTATGCTGGAAAAAATACTCGGCCCGAATCTTTGGCAAGAGGCATAATTTGTCTGCATGCCCCTTTGCGGAATGCCTGCAGTGGTGCGCCTGTGGCGATGCATGGTGCCTGCTGCAGCATTTTTGTAATGAGATCACAGTGTTCAACTACTGACATCACATGCAAAAGAATGGAGTTCACTGTCTCAAACTGTAAAATTGCACAGTGCTTGAATAAAAAACAAACTAGCATCAGAAGTAGGGCCACACAGCACAGGGACTGCAGTCACATAGCATAAGAGTGACGACTGGCTTCTGCAAACACTGCTTCAACCACTATTGGTCCTTTGCACCAAACGTGCCCAAGTGTAGAGCTGCCCAAGACGAGTGAGACAAGAACTATGCACTGTACAGACTATTACAAGTTACAGACTTCTGCTGGAAATGTCTAAGAACCCACAGGACCCATAGGAAGTTCTGCTATTCACCTGGAGTTTCCTGCCTAATCCTCCAAGAAATCTGAAACTTTTTTGTACTGTAAGTAGAGACCTGAAGTTCATATATTGGTTGCATTTATACTGCTGTACAATCCAAAGGGGTATATTTAGTTAACATGCTCCTTACTGAGTAGAGCCTAAAAACAGCAGCCATCGTAGATGGGCAAACAAAAGTCCTCAAGTGTGTACATATTGCTTTTGCCCCTTACATATGCTATTTTTTAGTTTATTGAACTTATTTTGCTGTGCTCGTTCATGTCCTAAAATATGCCCTCTGTTTGGCGAGCTATGGAAGCATGGCAAAGGAAAGGCAAAGAGAAATACATTGCAATACTGTACTTAGGTTGAATAGAACTGTTTGAAATTCAAAGTTAAAAACAATAGTTTATTCATAGAATGGCACATGTAGTGATGACATTTATATTAGGATTTAGCTCACACCTTTCCAGTAGCAGGTCAAGGTAAGTTACTTTCAGGTACATTAGTTGTTTCCCTGTCCCTGGAGGGCCTACAATCTAATAGCACGATGCAGAAAACTAGCGCAGTCTTTAAGAACAGATAACGGCACTTTTAAGCACAACTACTGCTAACACCAAATGCAGAAAAGAAACAGACGTGCACGTAAACAGTAAAGGAAAAACTAGTCCATAATTAACTTTATGAGTATTTAAATTTATTTAAATTATCGGCAAATGAGCTGCACATAATAAAATCGTATGCTAATATCAGCTGCGCCCAATGCAGAGAAATACGTATCTCTACACCTGATCTTGAGGTGGCTTAAACATCTAACGCACGCCCCCAACAGTATTTTGATACCCCCAACAAAAAGCGAATTACTGGTAGCCCAGCAGCCCCGAGCTCTTCACCTCCCTCCTGGTACCTTTAGAAATGAGCGGGAGCATTGCCCATGTGCTCCAGATCTTGTGCCGCCATCTTGAAAAATGGCAGCACCTGGCCCCGCACGGTACATCCTGGGATGCACCAGGTGGAGTCAGAATGCCTGCCTTTTATGGCCACCAAGGATTCACTTTCTATTGTGGATCACCTGCATTATACCAATGGGCTGCTGACTGGTTATTGCGTGGGTCGAGCCTGGCCTTGTCGATTACTCCAGTAACTCATCCACAGATTGCACAGTAGAGAGCTGGTCGGCCTATGAGCAGGAAGCTGCGCTCACTGGTTGCCTGTTTTGTAGAGCCGCGGTAGCCTAATCACTTTCCACAGGCCCCGCCAGCTCATCTCCTCCCCACTGTTGAACCTGTGTGCCTTTCGCCGGCCCCTGAGTATCCACGTGACCATACCATCACCTTTGCCCTGAAATGGCTGAAACTGGTCACAGGCTACAGGATATGGAAAATAGCCTCTAGGACCAATATGAATCAGTAGTCCAATTACAGCAGTGGGTGAGTGAACTGGAGTACCTTCTCAAGCTTAATCATGAGAAATTAAGGACTTAGAGAATTGGGTGTGCTGCAACAATCAGAGGCTGCAAAGGATCCTGGAGGTGGATGGTGATAAAATGAGGTGAATTTGGTGTGGAGAATTGCACAGGCAATTGTTAAAGCTGATGTCTGGATGATTCTGTATTATGCTATCAGAAAGAACGGGCACATAGGGCCTTGGTCCTTGACATGAAAACAGGGCACAGGATATTATTCCCTGTTTCAATGTGTCTGCGAATAAAGAACAGCTTCTGAGTATCTCGTGGACTCTGGGGAAAATGAATTGGGAGAGCCAGGTCACTGAACTCTATGCATACCTATTGGCTACTACCCTGAAAAAGCACAGAGAATTTCAGGATATTTCCAAGAAACCGAGGCAGGAGTGCATTTGTTATCAATGGTTCTATCCCTTTGACTTGGCCTTTACTATGTCAAGGACAACCTATAGAGTTAAAACTACACTATCACACCTCTTTTCAATTTACTGTAACTCCATTTATCAAGGACTACCTAAATATGCAATCCTTCCACTGCAACTCGCACAAAACACCATTGCTAGAGCCATCATCCAAAACTCACAGCACACCCACATCACACCCATCCTTAACCCTTTCCAGGCCAAGCCCAAAACTCTTGGTATCCAAAATTCTGATTAAATATTCCTATCAAATGGTATATAATACATGACCATAGCAGAAGGAAAATCACTATTAGAACATATTGAATAAGACGGGTACAATTTTCCTGAAATATGCAAAAATTAACCTGGCTGCAGAATGTGGATTAAAAATTTAAAGTAGGCCTTGAAAGGGTTAAACATCTCCATTGGCTCCCCATCAACTCAAGAATACAGTGCAAGGTCTTAACCCTGATCCACAAAACCCCGGACAAAACAGCAGAGCAACTACACGACTTAATTCACATCTCAAACTCTACTAGACCAAGGAGAAAAAGCACCCAGAACCTCCTTAGTATCCCACCATGGACTCACAATTGCAAGCAGTCTACAAAATCAAGAACTTTCTTACTATATGCCCCCACCCTCTGGAATGCGCTACCCCCAGAAATCCGAAACATCAAGCCTTCCACTGAATTTCGTAAATAACTCAAGACTCACCTTTTCCAGAAGCATTTTGACAATAAGCAACCTTGTTGACCCCACTCATCCTACCCTCATGAAACCCCTATGACCTACTCCTCACCACCCTCTTGAAACCCATATGACACCACACTTGCTAACCTCTCATCCCACTGTATATAGCTGCATTTGTTAGCAGCCTTAAAACGATCTTTATTATGAGTTTTCCAAATTTATTATATAAGTTCCAATGTTGTTCGAAATATGTTCTTTGTAAAAACTAAGTTCTATGTAAACCGCTTTGACTGGTAGAAAAGCGGTATATCAAAATCTGTTAAATAAATAAAATAAATAAAGAAGCCTCTATTTGACCTTGTCCAAGATCGTGTCCTCCCAACTATTGAAATTTAACTGAAAGGCTTTTAAGTTATGCGTGAGAGTGTGCTTGAATCTGAGGCATGGTCTTCCCTGTGATTTCTACAAATTTTTCAGATGGCCATAGAGCACAAATTCCATCCTTATAATGTGGCTTGCTCACCAAAGCTGAGATTTTACCACCATTCCCTCCATACCAGAAATCTGGCTGCTTACAAATCTACTCTGTTGGAGAGTCTATCTTGCCACCTTATATTGCAAATGGATCTCAGGGGGCACTAGTAGAATTGCTCAAATTGCCTGAGGTGACTGTGGTAATGTAACTTCATACAGCACTGTGGACAGAAGAATTCAGAGTGCTATTACAAAAACTCAGGCAGATGGGAGCAAATGATGATGACAAAGGCAAGGGAAAGTGTTTGATGGAGCCACGCAAGCAGATTGGCAGATAGGAGGCGTTGAAAGGAAAATCATAGATGAACTGGACTGAAGCAGGCAGCAGTCACATAACATTAGAGATGAGAAAGTCAACATAGGGCTTGGCTCAATATACAGTAACAATTAACATTTAGCAGTAAATGTAAGTGGTGTTTTTTTCCTTACGAATAAGTGTGATGCAAACACAGTGGTTTCTGCAGGTGTATAACACACACATTTTGGCTCGTAACCTTCTCATACTGCCTGAAGATTCTTTCTTCCTCCTGCAAGCTCTCCCTCTCTCTCTCTTTCTCTAACTGCAGTCTCCGTTTTACATACAGTGGCCAGATAACCAGGCAAGGGAAAGGGTGCTTCAGCCTGCACTCTACCTCTGTAACCAAACCATCATCTGTGCCCCTACTAACAATCTGCTGCAGATAGCAAGTCCTCTGCCACTAAACCCTCTTGTGTTTTACTTGTTTTCGGGAAAACCTACAGTCTCTGTGCTCTTCTCTCGGCTGCAACTTATTTCCCCAGCCACAGCTCCTTTCTCCTATTTCAGCTTTGGGCAATAAAAGACACCAACAGTCCTAAAGTCTTCTGGTTATATCACAGCTGTCCACATGGAAAGGTACAAAAAGATACTCTAGGAATATTGCCTCTATGATCTCTCTAGAAAAAACAAACCCAATAGGGATTCAGAGGATCACATAGTCATTAGAGGACCAGAATGTTTCAATATACTTTCTATGGATTTGTCTCGCAGTAAAGTTAACCCTGAAGCACTTGGATGGCATTAACAGGGAAAATGTTGGTCATAATGAGAACAAATTGAATTAAAAGCAATTTGTGGTAACACTCATCAAAACAGGAAGCCAGTGCATAAATATTGCATCAGTAGTATTGGTAGGTACGACAGAAATGGGTTAGGTTAAGGGACAATGGTAAGGGTTACTTATAGCTTATAAAGCTGAAGCTGACCACATTGCATCTTATAAAATATGGGCTTGATATTCAGGCGCATAACCATCGCCGCTGAACTTTAACCCAGATATTCAATCTGGGACCATATCTGGCACTTGGAATTGAATATCCGGGTCTTGCAAAGTAACTCTTACAAAGTTAGCATGTCTACTCGCTACTTTCTTTTCACTAATTTCATTTTTGGTGGGCTAAGACACTTTCTGAAATGCTGTTTATTAGCAAAGATGCATTCCTTGCAAATTCGAAAAGGTGATTTTCTCAATACTTGCTGCTGCATGATCAGAACTTGTTCAATTTCCAGCACAAAAGAAGCAGCATGACATTTGCCAGTGTAACCAGATATCCAGCTAAACCTGATTCCAAACAGGTTCACCACACGCATTTTTCTTATGGGAAACGTTTGAAAACATCTCCTCTAGAAGCATAATTTACATTTTAATGTGGGACAAGAATGTTTTTGGCTTTCTCCAGTTCCTAAACAAATGCATGCATGAGATTTCCACCTGCATGCACCCACAGCAAAGGAAATTGAGGATGGATCAAAGAAAAAACGTGCTCGGTTTAGAAAAACACAGTTAAATTACATGCAATGTTGTACTCATAGAAGCTGTTATGCATACGCTGTCTTTTTTGCTAAATGAGATTTAATTAAGGACAAGGATGTTTAGTTTGCTATCTAAAGTGGCTCCATAAACATAAAATAACTTGGACTGATTTAATGACATACCACCAATTTCATATAAAGGAGCCCTCACCAACTCCGTTCCAGTGGCTTCATACAATAATTTTACAAGGAGTTCCTCAAGAACACTACTGAACTAATCACGGCATAAAGAAACAAATCTAACCTAGGAAATCAGTATAGCCTGGTCCTCCCTTAGTTGGGGTGAGGGCTGCCCCGGGGGCTCTACAGAAAAATCTGTAACTAGCTAGCTGTTGCTTCAAAAGATATAGCAGAGTAGTGCACAGAGAAAAATTAAGGGACCTGATGGATCGGGGGAACAATGCTCAAAGCCTTAACAAGAGCAAAATTAAAAGGCACCAGGAAAGATGACAAAGAGGTGCCAAAAAGTAAAATTATATGACACCTTTATTGTGGTGACCCCATAAACCAAAATACATATAAGGGACCCTTTTTCTAAAGTGTGCTGTGTAGTTAATGCGCAATATGACGTGCATTACCTGGGTGCTCAGGCCTGCGGTAACAGTTGCTGTGTGGCCATGACAGTTAACGCATGACAATTTAGTGCTCTAACTGCCAATCACGCATTTGGGTGTCGAATGGGAGGTTTGGAGTGGAGAGTGAGCATGGTGAATACAGTGCAGTTGGCACAATGGTACATATCGCGCACCATGAATGTTGCAATTAGCGCAGGTTCACCTAACGCCCACCTGAAAATTCCACCTTAGAGTACTGCTACGCGTTAGGACACCCCTGGCGGTTGATGCACAGCAGCTGCACTTACCGAGAATTTGTTTTTGTGCTAAATGCGTGTTAGTTGCAGAAACAACATACTTCTTTATTTATTTAAAAGAATTTATATTCTGCACTATAGCTCTAGGCAGGATTACAATAAAATAACATAAAATATGAGCTATAAACACAATAAATGATATACATATATATGATAAACAATAGTAAAAGGTTTCCATAGTTTTTATTTCATGTACAAAAAGAGTGTACAAGACAATAAAAACAAGTAGTTCAAGGTCCTTGAAGACTCATCCTCCTTCATAGTCTTCCTCTTCCTTTCTTCAGTATTTGCAGCTCCAAACTGGACACTTGTCTTCACACTCTTCTCCTTGAGACCTCTTATGAAAGAGACTACAAATACTTTCAACCATCAAAATCTCATCAAAATACTCCTCAATTCCTTCTAACAAAAATGAGTATGCTTCCTAAGAGGGTTTATGATTAGTAAACACACTTGCTCTTCTCCCAAATGAGCACGTGCAAAAATATAGTAAATCACTTAATCAAAACTATCTGATTACTGTTTGACTGAGAGGCTAGAGATGCACCTGGAAGAGAGGCCAGTTTCCACATCAGCACTTGAGATCCCAAGAATAAATGAGAGATGTATCTGGATGTCACGTCTTTTCCTACTTCTTTGAGTACAGTCTCTTTTCTCTATGCCTACAGAAAAATGGTTACCTCTATCCTGGCACAAAACTCCTCTACCAATTGACTCTTTTTCCTTTCTACAGACCTTCTATGCCTGTGATTCTCATTCCTTCCTTGCTAGCCATTCTCTTGGCTAGCTTGGAGGTATCTGCAGGTTGCAGTCTATTTGGTTACACAGCCATGCACCACTCAGGCTGTGCTGGGCCTCAGCCTTGGGCTCAATCAACCTCTGTTCACTCCTTTTCCTTGGACTTCTTGAGGGATGACGACAATGGATATTGGCTTGTGTTGCCCTTTATTCTTCCATCCAAACTGTACAAGTAGACCTTTCTTGCCCATTAAGTGATAGGAAGGCCTTTCTATGTTGCATCATACTGTCCAGAGAACTAACTAGGAGCAAGGACTCCAGAATGTTCCTGTTCATTAACTACTGCTCTTGGTTCAGGATAGACTGTTAGTTCAGCAAAAAATTGATAATTTGGAAAACCAGCAGAGAGGAGTTTGAATCTTCGTGTTCTGAATTTTCCACGAATGACTTTGGTTTCACCTAGGGACCTATTTATTTGGTTCCTAAGAAAGACTTTTAGTTATCCTGAATCTGGTGTACCTCCTTTTCAGAAAATCTACTATCTTCCTCCCTTGGCGTCTAAGGATGCTCCGCAGAAAGCAGATGCCTCTCTGGTGGATGTTTCATCTGATTCCTTACTCTTGGCTAACTCATCTGAGGTCTTGGAGCAATCCACTGAGGAGTTGTAAGCTATCCTATTGGTTTTGTTTGTTTTTCTACAAGATAAGGAAGCATTGCTACAGTTATATTTCAAAAAGTCTAGTAATTCCTTTCTGGGTGGTTACATACAGATTTTCCCAGATGTGTCCAAATGGACGCATACTAGGAAGATGTTTCTGGAGCTTCAAGCTGAGGCCTTGGCCTTGGGGGTGAATTTCCAGTTGAGGTTTCCTTGTAAATGTGCGCTCTCCTATCAAAATAATCATTTCTGTGAACCTTCTCAGCTACGTTTCTTTTTAGATGCTAAACAATTACAAAGCTAACCTGTGGAATCTTTAGGGCCAAATTGTTTGAGCTTTGCTTCCTACTCAATTGCTTGTGATATTTCACTTTTTCTAGCCATCTTCCCATGGTTGCGTATTTTTGGATCCTTTCTCTCTATATTGTGGACTTCTTACATTCAGTGATGCTTTATTATGGTTCTTTTGTTTTCTTGTTATAAATTTGTGATTCATGACGGAATGTGCATTTCCTGTTTCAAGGTTCTCCTTGGTTCTTATGTTAAATTTAATAAAAATTGTTGTTGTTGTTAAGTGCCATCGAGTTGGTGTCGACTCATGGCGCCCTCTGGATAGTTGTCCTAAATTGTGTTTGGTCTTCAGTCAGGTGGCTCATTGTTGACAGATTGGTACCCGTAGTTGCTGTTATTGTATCGATCCATCTCATTGCTGGTCTTCCTCTTTTGCGTTGACCTTCTATCTTGTCAAGCATGATGTCTTTCTCTAATGATTTCTCTCTTCGCATGATGTGTCCAAAGTATGAAAGTCAAAGTCTTGTCATCTTTAAATTACAGAAAAAAAACCTATTGGTCTATGACAAGCATTTGACTGTTAAAATCTTTTATGGAGGGAGAAGGCAAAACAGCAAATGACTAGAAGCCTCACTCTGCAACATCCCTGAACTGCAAATTTTTTAAAGACATTTTTATACTTACCTGCAATGGTAATATACAAGGTTAAAATGCAAACATTCCCTGATGTTCCCATCTTTCTTAAGATAGCTAAGCCCATGAATGTGTTTATGTACCGGGCTGCTACTACAGCTGAAACCAGAGATGTCCTACTGAAGATTCCAGTGGGGTCAAAATTACTATTGGCCCTTTTAGAGGGTAAAGTAATGTTGAATCTTGGCTTGTGAATTGCACCAGCAGCACGCTCATGACTTTGGTGAATATGGTGGGTTGGTTGATGCAGTGGTAATGAAAGGACCAATAGAGCTGAAAGAGTCAGGGAACCATGTTACTGCTATGGTGGAGAAAGGAGCACAAGGTGGGAAGATAGGATGGGGAGTTTTATTTATTTGTTTATGTATATGCTGCAAGTCGAGTAAATGAAAATGACATCATGGTGGTTTACAAACAGGTAAAATTATGGACATATAAAATGAATACATAAGAAATATCTAAAATACACTGGACTAAAAAATGGTTGACAACAACAAGAAACACTGGGGGGAATGAACAGGACATCAATTGACTTCCAAAAACTATGAAATAATAGCAGGGAAACAAAAGGTTGAACAAAATACTAAGGTTAACAACATGAGAGGGATTCAAAGATAATCCATAAAAGATTGGTGGAAGAGCCAGATTTTTGTGGATTTTTTTTTAATTTCTTTCATAAATTTTCTGCATGAATTTCCAGGGGTAGGGAATCCCATAAAACTGGGGCCTGACAAGAGAAGACTGAATCTCTGGTCCAAACTAATCTAAATCTACATGCACAGGGTATCCCCAGTAGATGCATTTTGGGATGATCTTAACTGTCAAGCAGGAGAGGATGGGGAAACAGGTAGTGAGGAAGACCTGTATAAAAAGTATGATGGGAAAGCATAGACGGCAATGGAACACCACCAAAATACTATCCCTGACAGGAACTTCAGTGGGCCTGACAGACTTTCCTAAGGTGATGGCTTGTTGGCTTCCCACTACTTTTCCTATCTTGTCACTCCCTACACCCCTCCTCGGGAACTCCACTCCTCTGGCAGATTCGTTATCTGTGCCCTTCTCTGCCACTGCCACTGCCAACTCCAGACTTCATTCATTCCATTTTGCTGCTCCATACGCTTTGGAAAATCTTCCCAGGTTAATATGCCAGGCTGCTTTTCTGGCCCTATTCAAATCCAGGCTAAACACCCACCTCTTTGAGGCGGTGCTTTGATCCTGCTCCCCTTATTCTCCTGCTTATCATCTATCCGTATCTTGCTATTCCCCTTGAATTACCCCAGTCCCTACTTGTTGTTGTGTGGTCTGTCATGATCAGATTGTAAGCTCTGATGAGCAGGGACCGTCTCTTATTTGTACATGTACTGTGCTGTGTATGCCTTGTAGCGCTATACAAATAAGTAGTAGCAGTAGGGTCAATATTCACAAGGGTTTATGCGACTTGCAGCACCTACAAACCACATAAACCCCGGTAATCCTGATATTCAGTGGCACTAAGGTTGCCAACTTTTTGAAAGAGAAAAAAACGCCACCTGTGGCTACCCATGCTTTGCCCATGCCCACCCGCTGCCCTGCTCTTGCCCTGCCCCCAAACAATAACTGCAGAGAGGGCAATGTGCAAACCGAACAAGCAAGACTGCTACACATTCTGAAACATACAAACAGAATACCCAGCATGGGTTGTACACATATACACAATACAAAGAGGCCTTCATCAATAAATGAGCACACAATGAAAAGAGAAATATATAGACAAAAATTAAACTAAAACCTTAGAAAGCCAGATGCTGCATGTAGTGCAATACAAGAGAAATAGAAATGCATTTCCCCTGAACTGTACAAAATAAAAGACAGCAGATGTCAGGATTGGCATTAGAAGGGATGCAACCTGGCAACTGCCCTGGACCCACAAGCCAGAGAGGGCCTCAGATCTTTTTGAGACTGAAAAAGGCACAGCTTGCTAGTGGGCTTTAGGCAATGCAATGCGTGCCTTTGAGACAATGCCCACTCCTGGTGACCCATCAGCTCCTGGGTTTTCTTGGCACGGTGACCAGAAATAGATTGCCAGGCTTTTCTTCTGAGGCAATGGAGAGTTAAGTGACTTGCCCAAGGCTCCAAGGAGTGCTAGTGGGAACTGAACCCTGGTTACCAAGTCAGTGGTCTAACCACTAGGCTACTCCTTTAGTTCCAGCCCCTCCCAGCATATGCTCCCTTCCAGTCCCAGCACCAACCAGCATGAGCTCCCTTCTAGTTCCCATCCCTCTTAGCAGCAGTTCTCTTCCAGTACCTGTCCCTCCCAGCATCATCACTTCTAGTTCCAGCCCCCCCCCCCCTTCAGCATCAGTCCTCCTCCCTTCCAGTCCCTGCATCCTCCAGCATCAACCCATTTCCAGTGCTAATTTAACCCAAAGTGTAAAAAAAGATTAAACAAGTATTTACCGGGGTTCTGTGGCAACAGCAGAAGAGGGAAAACAGGCAGCATCTGGACCGAGCTGGAGAGCTGCAGCAGGGAAGGGTTTTATTTTTTTAAGAAAATGCAGTCGTGGCTTTTTGCGGATGTTGAAGCAGGGCAGCAAGACAGCATTGGGCTGTGATCGGGGCTGTCAGCAGCCGTGGTGGGCCCGAGTCAGCCCTAGGTAGCGGCGGCAGAATCTAAAAAGTGAAACTGCGGGGCTTGGCTCAGGCAGCCTATGGGGTCATGCAGGCATCGGGTGTGCTGGACTGCTGTGAGGATTGCGGTGCTAGTGCCGGGAGTAGCCACAAGCACTGTAGGCCTTAAATGGGGGCAGCCACAGTGATCGAAGCTCTCTATGACGCCTCCATGACTCCATATGCTGCCTGAGCCCAGCCCTGTGGCTTCACTTTTCTTTTTAAATCCTGCAACCGCTGCCCAGGTCTGACTTGAGCCCACCACAGCCGTTGACAGCCCCAATTGCAGCCCGAAGCTGTCCTGCTGCCTGCATATGGCTGGCCCTTGCAGGGCCATGCCAGGGTTTCTGGCACTCCCCTGCAACCTATAAATCTGCTCCACTCTCTCATTATTATTAATGTTGGCTACATCCCACCCTCCTTTTTCCCAAAACTTCTTTGTGAACTTTTTTCACGTGATGCTAGTATTTCTCCTTTAAATCCAATATTGTAAGAAAATTACAGTGAAAGAGCAAATGCATAGTCAGAATAAAAATACCTACTTGATATCATTCAAACAGGCTGTGATAGTAAAAAAAAAATCGGAGTCTGGTCATCTCACTAACAACAACATAAACATTCTCCAGTAGCAGGCATATAGGTGAATTAATATAAAACCCTACAAAAGTCACTGAAGATCTACAAGGCCAAATCTACCATACCATACCAGCATAAACTTCCAAAACTCATACAACAAGGGGTCCATCCAGAAAAAAGCAGCAGTATAAATACTGCAGGGGGCCCTAGAATATCCATACACTTATTTGAAAAGCTGAATAAGTCAAATTACTACAGTGCAATACAGCTTCCTATGTACAAACTCCATGTTAACAGAACACCTGGCCTCAGAACACAGACCCTCACCAAGTACAGAATAAGTGACTACAACCTAGAGTAAAAATAAAAATATGTAGACAGAAATGAAACTGAAACCCCACGAAGCCAGACTCTACATGCAGTCCAACATCAGATAAATAAGAGATGCAGAGATGCAGCGCAAAGTCCAATCACTAAATTGTTGTCTGACCATTTTGTTCTCTGATCATGCTGGTCTCGATCTGAGGCTTCTGCTTTCCTGTCTTCTTAGCTCTCTTTCTATGGTCTATAGTCCATCTGCTAATTCTTGTCTCTTCTTTTGTTGTCTTCACTTCCTTCCATCAACCTACTTCCAGTCCCAATAAACCTCCCCAGTATCAGCCCTCTTTCCAGTCTTCCCCTCCCAGTACCTTCCAATGTCAACCCCCTTGCATTCCCATGACTGTCATTGGTGTCCATTCCCTCCCCTTTACCCAATGTCCAGCCTCTTCTAGTCCAAATATCATCCCAGGTATCAGCTCACCTCCAGTCCCAGTGTCACCCCGCCCCCCCCTCGTGTTAGCTCCTTGCCAGTCACCCTACTCTCTATCCATCCCCCTTCCTGTGCCATCCCCATGTGTCAGCTCCATTCCATTCCTAGTGCCCCTTCCCTTCCCAGCCACCTAGCAGCCCCATCCTCAAGTGTCAACTCTCTTCCAATGCCCCTCCAGTACCATCCCCAGGTGTCAGCTCCCTTCCAGCCCCCTCCTCCCTTCCCTAGAGTCATCATCCTTCCAGTCCTCTTCCAGTATCATCCCCAGATATCAGCTCCCTTCCAGACCCCTCCTTCCCCCCATGTCAGCTTCCTTCCAGCCCCAACTTCCCCCATGTTAGTCCCCTTCCTGCCACCTCCTTCCTCCACCTGCCACCTCCTTCCCACCCCATGACAGCTCCCTTCCTGCCACCTCCTTCCCCTGGCAGCTGTGGCTCGAGTCTTACAGGCTGCGCTAGCGATAATGATTTTAAAAAAAAAGCAAAACCGGTGTGGAGCCTTCTGGCCTCTGTTATGGAACCCCTGCTGCTGAGTACTGCTCCCTCTAGCGTAACTTCCTTTTTTTTTTTTAAATTCTTTATTTTCGTTTTACAACAACAAAGGAAAGGAAGACATACAGCTAAAAGACAAATACATACATGGAATGTGATACATACACCAAAGTAAACCCCTGCCACCCCCCTCCCCCCTGCTTCTTCTCTCGAAAACTGAATCATTCTCGAAGCGGGCGTGTACTGACATTATTGTGTTACAAAACCTAACGGCGATCTGAAACATGATGAGTGTACATTAAACAGACATGTCGAAGCAATGAGCAGATTGTACATGATCATTGAGCATCTGCCATTTAGACAAGCGAGAATGAATTTGGGTATGGAAAATAGCTCTCCGAGATATCTGCTCATATTTACTATATAAGCAGACAAGGTTCCACTATTCATTGACAGTAAGTCGAGAGCTATCCTTCCAAGTCCTCGTGATTAAACATATGGCTATACCCAGCATGAAATCAGGAGAAAGCGACCCTTCTTAGGAAGAGAGGGGACCTCCGCCACTGAGCGGAGTCCCACAGTCTTCCAAGAAAGAGGCTCGTGAAGGTGTAAGATAAATGGAATACGACCCCAGACCCGCCCCCAGTAAATCTGTAGTTAAGGACACTCATAAAGAACATGAGCGAGGGTTCCCACATCAGTATGGCAAGACCTACACTGATCCCTGGCAGTTGTGTTCCATTTGGCTATTTTCCTGGAATATAAGAACATCTATGTGCAATAAGGAAGAGAGTTTGGGTAACTGAGGCAGATCGGGAAACCCGCACTATTTTGCTCCAGAAAACGCTCTAACCTGAGCAATAGTAGCAAAAGGGCAGGGTCATCCACATTAGGAGCATAAAGGCATATACATGTAACTTTAAAGTTACCTATCTTGAGGTGAACTCGGGACCGTCTACCCGCTGTATCTGAGCAAGTCGCAATAATAGTAGCATGCAGAGAGTTCCTATCCAATATGGCAACCCCACATTCCCTAGAAACGGCTGGGGAATAGGCGGCCACCATGTAAGGTTTAATATTGAGTTTGAGGGTTTCCTTCGAATTGAAATGTGTTTCTTGGAGGAAAATCAGGTCCGCAGCTTCATGACTTAAATAGCTTAGGATTTTCCTCCGTTTTATCGGATTATTGATTCCTTGTACGTTCAATGAGAAAATCTTACATGGTGCCATCAATCGATAACAGACATTTTAGGTAAGAGCGCTTGAATACTTACAACATAATCAGAATCTGTACAATAATGACATAAGCACCAAGTATGCTGGCCAATACACCCATATTGAAAAGTATGTACCAAAGTAACTTAGAGAAGAAGCAAAACCCCCAATGAATATGGCGACCAGATGTCTGCGGGAGGAGGACCTAGAGAGGAAGATAGAGACATAATAAAAGAAAAGAAACACCAGAGTCCATAAGTAACACTGTCTCTGATACTCGTCGAGGCTACTATGGGTAGATGGAGTCGGGTCCCAGATATCTTCAAAATAAGGCAACAAACCGCCCTCGACAGACTCTTCGCTGAGCCGCGGTAAATCCAATATGGCAGGTACAGCGGATATGAGAGTACTGGCAGGAATATTCTGGAAGTCAGCGCATCAAGTCGGCTTCTTTAGAGTCCAAAAACTCCGCTAGTAGATCAGGGTCCTCAAATGTTCTTGTCTGATTGTGAAGCGTGACTCGGAGCTTGGCCGGGTACATCAGGCCATAGCGTGCTTGTAGTTGTTGAAGCCTCGGCCGAAATTCCAGAAAGCGCTTTCGGCGGTCGACCGTGGGTTTAGCCAAGTCAGGATAGAAGGAGACCTTGTGGCTCTCAAACTCCATATGGCCCTTTGCCCGGGAGGCACTGAGAATTTGTTCCACATGTTGATATCTCAAAAGTCGAAAGATGATAGGCCGCGGGGTCTTCCTGTTGAGCGTTATGTTTGTGGGTACACGATGAGCGCGATCGATCTCCAATTCTTTGGTAAAGGTGATTTGGAGCAGGGAAGGGAGGATTTTACTTAAAAACTCCTTCATGTCTCCCAATTCCGCTCCCTCCGGTATGCCCACGAGTCGTAGATTGTTGCGGCGCGCTCTATTATTGCCATCTTCCACTTCTTTCTGCAAGGCCCGCACCTGACGTTCAACTTTGTCGAGTTTGGACAGCCGGACCGCATGGGAGTCTAATATACTCTCCATTTTGTCCTGACGCGAAGAGAGCCCCTCTAGCCTGCCTTGCAGTACACCAAGATCTTCCCTCAGCGCTCGAAGTGCTTCAGCGTTTGACTGCACGAGGTCCTTAACCCCTCTAATTTCTGCGAGGATTTCCTGCTGCATTTCGGGGCCCTCGCGCAAAGCCAGCCCCTTCTGCGGGGACGGGGGTTCAGTTTTGGAGCGTTTACCGTGAGAAGCCGCTGGAGATCCAAATTCCAGGCGCGTGGGTTTGGTCCCCGCCATCTCACCAATGTGCCCCGGCAAGATCAGAGCAGAAATTCAAGTATGTCCGGTGTTAATTCAGGATTCTGAGTAGGCCTCTCGGGAGCCTCAGCGTTATGCGACCATCCCGCTGGACATCGGGCTCCGCCCCCGTAACTTCCTTTTAAGGGTGGGACACAGCAGGAGGGGCTCCAGAGCAGAGGCTGGAAGGCTCCGCACCAGTTTTGTTTTTGTTTTAAATTATTATCGCTAGTGCAGTCGTGGTTCTGTAAGATGAAGGAGCCACGGCTGGATCAGAGGAGAGGGTGAGGCTGCAGGGGGGGACAAGAAGAGAGATGAAAAGCCAGTTTTCTGCTCTGGCCGCTCCCGGTCCCGCGGCCAGAGCAAAAAGCCGGCTTTTCAATGGCTGGTTTCAGCTCTTTGCAGACAGCCGGCCTGGTTATATAAAAAACAGCCAGGCCAGCTGAATACTGGCCAATTGGCAACCCTAAGCAGCACTATCCATTTAACACTACTGAATATCCCCAGAGATTGCAGTAAAGACACTCAGTCAATTTGGAGGCACTCTGTGGGAAGAGTTGGGGTCTTCTCTGCAGCTATTTGCTTAGTGGCAATATTTAGGCACTTACCAAATAGCTAAACTACACAAAGTTAGAACAGATCAATGGCTGTCCTAACTTTATGTGGGATTTGTTATCCATTTGGCGGCTGAATATCACTAGTGAGAGTTAAGCCATATATCGGATTCTAAGGGCTGTGCCTTTTGTTTCAAGCCATTAAATGGCTGCCTGCTTGCTCCTGAGAGAACAACAAAAACACTACTGAGCATGTGCTAAGCTGTGATGCAGTTGCCCAGAGGCGGCTGAAGGCAATCTGCTGCCTGAGGCGAAGGATGAGATGGCACCCCCCACCCCAACCCCGCAGAGGGGGGCGGGGCTTTTTCAGAACTCCAATCAGGGACTGAACCAAACCAAAAAGCCGATTAGATTATATGGAGGAAATGCAAGATGTTTGCACACCAAGAAACTAAAAGAGAGTGAGAACCAACAGCACAATTTATAAAACTAAATTATAACGCATTTTTATTTTGTTGTTGTAAACTTGCTTTTTCTTTTTCAACATATATTTTGCATCCAGAATGGGTGCAGAGCAGAACCAGGACATTCACCCACAGAACTCAATATCTTAAACAAAAAAAAAAAAAAATCTGATTCTGATCATCTCACTAACAACAACAAACATTCTCCAGTACCAGGCATATTGTGAATTAATACAAAACCCTACAACAAAAAGCAAATCTACCATACCATATCAGCACTAATTTCCAAAACTCACATAAGGAGCCCATCCAAAAAAAGCATCACTGTAAATACTACAGTGGGCCCTGGAACATCCATACATCTATTTGAAAAGCTGAGTAGTCAAATTACTACAGTACAGTATAGATCTTTATGTACAAACTCCATGTTAACAGAACACCTGGCCTCAGTCACACACTCGGAACACAGACCCTCACCAAGTACAGAATAAGTAACCACAATCTAAAATAAAAATAAAAATATGTAGACAAAATTTAAACTGAAAACCCAAGAAGCCAGACTCCACATGCAGTGCAACATCAGATAAATAAGAGATGCAGTTCCCCCATACTGTGTAAAATATAAAGAGAGCACAAAGTCCAATCACTAAAATTAAATAAAATTATTTTTTCTACCTTTGTTGTCTGACCATTTTATTCTCTGATCATGTTGGTCCCGATCTGAGGCTTCTGCTTTCCTGTCTTCTGTTAGCTCTCGTTCTGTGGTCTATGGTCCATCTGCCATTTCTTAGCTCTTCTTTTGTTGTCCTCACTTCCTTCCATCAGCCCATTTCTAGTTCCAGTAACCCTCCCCAGTATCAGCCCCCTTTCCAGTCCTCCCCTCCCAGTACCTTCCAATGTCAACCGCCTTGCATTCCCACAACTGCCACTGGTATCCATTCCCTTCCAGTCCCCCTCCTTCCCCATTGTCCAGCCCCTTCTAGTCCAAATACCATCCCAGATATCAGCTCACGTCCACTCTCAGTGCCATCCTCCAGTCAGCTCCCTTCCAGTCACCCTACCTCATTGTCCATTCCCCTTCCAGTGCCATTCACACGTCAGCTCCCTTCCAGCCTCCTCCTCCATTACCCAGACACCTACCATTCGCATCCCCAAGTGTCAGCTCCCTTGCATTCCCCCTTCAGTACATCCCAGGTGTCAGCTCCATTCCAGTCCCCTCCTTCCCCTGCCATATCAGCTTCCTTCCTGCCCCCTCCTTCCTCTGGCAGACCCTCTCAGTATCCACTCCCTTCCAGTCCTATTCTCCCATCCCCCCACATCAGCTCATTTGTAGTCCTAGCCCCTAGTTTCTTCTACAGCCAACAGCACTCTCCTCCCTTCCCCCATTAGCCCATTTCCAGTCACAGCCCATTTCCAGTCCTATCCCCCTTATCAGCCCACTCCAGTCCTAGCCCCCCCCCAATCAGCCCATTTCTAGGCCTAACCCCACTGATCAGCCCATTACCAGTCCTAGCCCCCTCCCAATCAGTCTATTTCCATTCTTAACCTCCCATCAGCACATTTCCAGTTCTAACCCCCCCCCCCCGATGAGCCGGCTTGGCTGCGCCCGTTTTTGAGGCCCGGGCTCTTCCGTCGGATTCAGAGACATCTCTCTCCCCTGCTCAGAGAACACCGCCGCTACGCCCAGGTGCTTTGGACCCTACTTCAGTTTCGACAGCCTCGGCGTCCTCCGTGGTGGGGGCCCCGAGTGCGGGGAGGGTGTCTGCTGATTGTGTGGTTCTTCAGACCCCCGGTAGACCCGGGGAGGCACTGGGTGAGATCAGTGCGGCGGATACTCAGCCGATACTTTCTACGGAGGGGGAAGGGTCCCCTTTACTTGTTTCAACTCCTTCTCCGTTGGAGATTTCTTTCCTGCTTTGACCCAAAGTTTTCACTTTGGAGTCTATTTGGGACGCTATTGCCTCTTCAACGTTAGCGATTATCTCACAGACTAAGGCTCTGGCCTCTCAAGTTCATGAGCATGATCTTGCTATCCAGAAGAATGCTGACAATATTGATATTGTATTAGCTTTGAATGAACAGTTGAAGAATCGGATGGATAATCTTGAGTCTCAGCTGGATAATGCCTCTGATATCTCTTCGGCTTTGATGAAAGAAAATGGGACACTTAAATATAAACTGGAAGTGTTGGAGAACGCTTCCAGGGCTGCAAATCTTCGGGTGTTAAATTTTCCTCGATTATCGGGTGTCACACCTGTAGACATGTTCCGTACATGTTGGAAATTTTGAAAATCCCAGAAGGATTGATTCCCCCTTTGGCTAAAGTATATTATCTGCCTTCTGCTAAAAAGAATGCTGAGCATCCAGTGGTTGTATCACAAGTTAATTTTGAAACTCTGGATATTTCTGCTATGATTTCTGATGATGGGGGGAAACATGTATTGCCTCTACTTTATTAGTACAATGTGCTTTAATCTCTGACAAGGATTGGCTATTGAAATTGTTCTTTAAAAAGCGTTTAGATACTTTTTTGGGCTTAACTATTTCTATGTTTCCTGATTTGACCAAAGAAACTCAGAAGCGGAGAAAACAGTTTCTTTTGTATAAGACAGGTGTGGCCCAGGTGGGGGGTTCCTTTTTCCTCAGGTTTCCGTGTCGATGTTTGGTAATACTTCAGGGTGTTAAATATGTTTTTTCTGATCCAAATGATTTAAATTCCTTTATTAACGCCAGATTTTCATCCACTGTATCGTCTGTTTAATGATGCTATCTGTATATTCTCTGTAAATGGTAATTCCCTGGGTCCTCCGCAGGTTTTGGATTTTCTTAATTAATTGCTTGATTGGCTTCCAAGTGCCTCTGGTGGAAGCTTTTTTTCTTTTGTTCTCTCCCCCCTAATATGTGGACTACTTGGGGTAATGTATTATTATCTAGTATTGTTTTGTTCACTTTATGGATCTGCTCTGACATGTACCTCAATTTCTTGCAGGAAATTGTTTCATTTCTTGTTGTTTTTTGTAAAATTCTATAAATAAATAATAAAAAAAAAAACTAACCCCCCCGATAGCCCATTACCAGTCCTAGCCCTCCCTCCCGATTAGCCTATTTCCATTCTTAACCCCCCCATCAGTTCATTTCCAGTTCTACCCCCCCATCAGCCCATTTCCAGTCCTAGTCCTTTCCCCATTAGCCCATTACTATTTCCAGTGCTATCCCCCCCAGCCCTAGACCTTCTCAGGGGAAATTTAAATTTAAAAAAAAAACCCGGTCAGAGAAGCTGCCGCCGCCACGCTGCTGCAGCGGTAGTGGCAAAATGAAGTGCCCCGCGGCCCCCCCGCCACCACAGAAGAGCCCTGCCATTCTTTTCCCCGCGCCGGCTCAGCTTTGCAGAAAGGGAGAGTGCCTGTTTCCCATCAGCGCCAGTGGTCTCAACTTTAACAGAGCCGCGGGAAAGGGAAGCACTTTCCCTTTGTGGCTCTACAAAACTGAGCCGACGCGGGGAAAAGAATGGCAGGGGGCCACGGGGCACTTCATTCTGCTGCTGCCTCTGCAGCCGTGCAACAGCAGCAGCTTCTCCGACTGGGTTTTTTTTGTTGTTTTGGTTTTGAAGGCCAAGTGAGGCGGTCTTTTTGGGGGCATTTTTTGCCGCCCCAAAAATGTTGCCGCCTGAGGTCACCACCTCACTCGGCCTCATTATAGAGTTGCCCCTGCAGTTGCCCTTCTCTTCTTGAAGGAGTAAATAACCGATCTACCTATATTTGTCTGAAATGTGGCATACCAAAAATGGATAAATAATTAAATATCCAACTTTACCTCCTATAAGGCCCATAACAGAGTGGAGGAGTAGCCTAATTTATTTATTTTATTTATATTCTCTTATAAACTGCGCTATTCTGTATCAGTGTGGTTTACATTGAACAAACTGAAATTACATTGAACAGGGCATTATAACTTGAAGATAACTATTTTACAGAGAACATGGACTATGGAGGGTTAAGTGGCTTGCCCAGGACCACAAGGAGCACCTGTGGGACTAGAAACCCCAGTCCTTCCAGCCCAAGGTTGCTGTCCTCTAGTGTGATTTGAACCCCTGACCTTCCGGCCTGAAGTACCTTGCCCCAACCACTAGGCCACTCCTCCACTCCTCCACTAATGGTTAGAGCACTGGCTTGGTAACCAAGAGACGAAGATTCAATTCCCACTAGCACTCCTTGTGGCCTTGGGCAAGTCACTTAACCCTCCATTGCCTTGGAAGAAAGGCCTGGCAATCTACTTCTGGTTACAATGCCAAGAAAACCAGGAATTGCTGGGTCACCAGGAGTCAGCACCGACTTGAAGGCACACATTGCATGTGGTTCATAAGAAAGCTGTGATTTGAGGTGAAAACTCAATACTCTGAAACTAAAGGCCAGATAATAGTGGAATAAGATTTGGTACTAAAGAACGACCTAGTGCTAGTGACTTTGAAACATTTAAGCGCAGTCAGTGGGCAACTGCTGTTAAGCAAAGCTATGCAGGATCTGTGTAAGCTACAGGCCTAATGAATGGATAAAGAAAGCAAGAAGACTCATAAACAAACTGAATAAAATGGGAAATAAGACTGAGCATTGGGGAACTCTGCAAATCAAAGGATGAAAGTCTGATACAAAATAATGAGATGACACAAAGTAAAAGCAGGGACTAAGGAAGGATTGAAACCAGTGGAAAACAGTCCCTCTGACTGTGGTGTATGAAGATATGTCTACAGAGATAAAAATATCCCATGATCCTCTAATTTCATTCAGAAGAATAGCAAGATAAGTTTCTCTACTATGTTTTTCATGGCAACCTGACTGATAACATTGCAAGGTATTGGTCTTATCTAGAAAATTCCCGAGATGGAAAAAGACTGCTTCTTCAACAGTTTTGGGGAGAAAGAGAACATTGGAGACAAGGTGGTAATTTCCAAGCTGAGATGGATCAAGAGTACTTTTATCAAAATGAGACAAATAATAGCTATCTTCCAAACTAGCTATGCAGTTCTTTATATATGGGATGGATAAGTGAAGGAGGTCATAGTAGAGATGATTTTATCTACCATTGTGGTTGACACAGGGTTAAACTTACTCCAGCAGGATGAATGGGTAACTCTACTGCCAGTGGCCCATCCAGATCCGGAAGAGATTAGAAGTTCCTGAGGATCAACCTCTGGAGTAATGATATCATGCCGTAGATCCGTAGGTGAACTAATGCTAAAGCCAGTTTTCCAAACAGAAAAGGCCTTTCATAAAATTGTGTGGCATATATATAGGCATTCCTGGAGGTATAGTTTGGATGGAGCTGGGATGGAGTTGTGATGTACATGCATTTCTTATAAAAGACATAAGTACGTACATAGAATACACGCATACATATTTACATGAATTTGCAAGCCATTGGGACGTTCTAGTAGTAATTTTATAATGACACATAAGAGTCTATGTTGCCTTTATACAATATGTACCTTTTTTGGGGAGGATTTAGCTCATACCTTTCATGGTGATTTGCATTCAAATACAGTAGGCATTTCCTTGTCCCTGAAGGACTTACAGTACAATCTAAATTTGTACATGAGGCAATAGAGGGTTGAGTGTCTTGTTCAAGGTCATAAGGTGTGTCATTGGAATATGAACCCTGGTAAACTTAACATTTAGCCTACTGCCCTACCCACTAGGCTACTCCTTCACAATGAACATTCCACATAGGTGTCCTGTTATAAAATTACCCCCATAACATGTATATGAAATCTGAGTTCTACAGCAGCAATTCAACTGAATCTAACAGCATTCCGTCTACATTATAAACAGCACCAGGCACCTCTTGGAAAATTGAAGAAAGCACAGTTACTTACCTGTAACAGGTGATATCTGGGAACAGCAGGAATAAGTCTTCACATATGGGTACGTCGGTACCGACGGAGTCTGCGCGGGAACGCTTCCCAGCGTCCAATCAGAAAGCTTTTGGAAGCATCCCACCAAGCCTGCGTGCTGCCTTCCCGCCTTTCCCAACTGCCTCTCCTCAGTTAAGTTTTAAAGCTGAGACAAAGAGAGAGAGAGAGAAGGGAAAGATAGAGATAGAGAATACAACTCCTAGGGGAGGTGGGTGGGTTGTGAAGACTTATTCCTGCTGTTCCCAGAGATCACCTGTTACAGGTAAGTAACTGTGCTATCTCCAGGAACAAGCAGGAATGAGTCTTCACATATGGGGACTCCCAAGCTAAGATGCCTGGAATCCCAGCATGTTATAGACTGGAACATGCTACACCTCATATCGCCAGGCATCCTCAGGATGGAGGGTAGGAGTTGAGAACAGAAAGGTGCTGTAAGAGACAGCTAACCTAGCATAGGACTGCAGACAAGGAGTCCTTGTGTGGATGACAATTATCATCAAATATATTGAAAAGGAAATATTGCAATATGGACCTCCCCTAACAGGATTGCAGAAAAGTAAGGAGGTTCATGAGATCTACTGGGGATCCAGTAGAGGAACCTCAAGGAGGACCTCACTGTGAAGTGGAGGTAATAAACCTGTTAGAAAAAACAGTGGAGGTCAGAATCCTGAAAGGTGAGAGGTAACCCCAGAGATCAACTGGGGTAGTACAAAAACAGTAGGCCTTCAGCGGAAGGCTTTATGAAAAAAACCTAGACTCTTTTGGCTGCAGAGTGGCTCACTCTTAGGAGCAAAAAGAGGAAAGGCTGACTGATTTGGACAAACCGGCCTAGTCCTTGTGGGAAGAAGGGGTATGGAAAAACCCTTGCATCCCAAAAGAAAGGACAGATGTCTGAGGCATTAGAGCTTCTGATTAACTGAAGATCCGCAATGTCTTTCCTAACTGGTGTTAGCTAGGAAAGATACTGGACATGGAGAGCTTCAGGGGTACCTAAACCTTAAGGTTATGGTAGAAAAGTTGTTAACTACCACGGGAAGTGGTTGTGTGTGTAGAACCCCAAACATGCTGGACAGCATGGTATGGGTAGAGCCCAATTGTCAGAATCATATAGAGATATGTATAGCTATATGAGCATAGACAGTCAGATAGATAAGTATGTAAATACATATCTACCTATAATAAAATATCTCGACAGATACACATATATATGTATATATATACATATAGATATATAGATAGACATGTAAGAATATATCTATAGTAAGATATAGAAGGGCATAATATATACACACACAAATGACAGATATATATATCTATAGAGATGTATACAGATATATATATATAGATATGAATATATAGGCCTATATATAGGTGTCTGCAATTAAGCAGACAGAGATATGCCTATAGAAGTATATTCACATAGGATATGTGGAGAGGAAAGATTAATCTAATAACAAGAAGGTAGAACCTACTTGAGAAGATCTATAGAGAATCTATTCCCCCTGGTTATGAAGGAGGAAGTCAGGGGAAAAATCTCCCTGACAAGGAACAGACTAGATTGCTGCAAGAATGCTAGCCAGTGAAATAACCAGGATGGTTACGTGAAAAGCAGAGGATAATATCAGTCTGCAGGCAGCAAGTCTCGAGTCTTCCAGAACTCTAGCATGGTAAATGAACAGAAGACACATAGGAATGAGATACCATGTTGACCTACCTGAGGGGCAAAAAGGGTATCATGCGTTCTTTAGCTGAATATGCGCTGTCCATGAAGGATTAGGATACCATGAGGACGAGCTGCAGGGAAAAAAAGAGCATATTCCCAGTGGGAATCCTGAGGACCAAACCAGGGAATTGAACAACTCTTTAATCTTTCACGTAAGAGAAGGCCCATGTCCTTTGTTTTAAAAAGGAGATAGAAGGGTAGGAAGAACCCTTCCAGTCATGAGGGCATGACTGAGGGAGCCTTTTCCAACCATCTAAAACAGCTATTTGAGAAAATCCTAATGCTCTCTAGCAAGGGTCCATAGTGGAAAGCTTCTCTGTAGAATTTATTTATTTATTTTATTTACATTCTCTTATATACCATGCTATTCTGCATCAGTGCGGTTTATATTGAACAAACTGAAATTACATTGAACAGGGCATTATAACTTGGAGATAACTATTTTACAGGGAACATGGGCTATGGAGGGTTAAGTGGCTTGCCCAAGACCACCCATGGGACTAGAAACCCCAGTCCTTCCGGCCCAAGGTTGCTGTCCTCTAGTGGGATTTGAACCCCCAACCTGAAGTACCTTGTCTCAACCACTAGGCCACTCCTCCACTCAGAGTTGCAGAGAGCATGATGCAGGAAAATTAGGAGATAGAACTGGCTGTTGGAAAAGCCAGTACCTACATCAGCTATGCTGCCAAACCCAAGGGAATTGGAGATGGCAAGAATAGAAGACAATTCAAGAAGCCTGTAGTGATAAGATTTCCCAAGACAGATTAATCCACTGTCTTGGAGTCACTACTAAGGCCAGAAAGAATGTCAGTGGAGGCCAACCCTGGATGCTTGTGGAAAAGAACCAGTGGTCCAATCACTAGGGCTGCTGCATGGGTAGCTGCTAGTAAGACAGCAGAAAGAATCTTTCTGTTTAAAAACAGAAAGAACAGACAGAACAGGAGTAGAAAACTCTGGACCTGTCTGATAAGCTGCCCTAAAGCAAAAGTGAAGAAGGGAGTTAACTCAGAGAGGAAAAACTCCACACTGGAATAGTGACAAAACTAGAGGGGCTGAAGAAGAAGCCCTCCAGTGTAGTAGTACCACTCTTACAGAGGAAATGCTTGGTAAGAGGATAGAGAAGATAGAGCTGAATGGAGACTTTACAATGTGGTAAGTCTGTAGAAAGGAAAAATTCATGCTGGTACAGAAAAACTATCGTTTGATAGTTGTTAAACCTCTTTTCCTGGCAGGAAGAAGAGGAGAAACCTGTGACCTATAGGCATGACCATCCTAAGAGCTCGTATAACAGAGAAAAATGGATGTCTTGTGAAAAGAGATCCATGCCTAGAGTTTAGAATGAAAACAGTGGAAGGCTTCTACTGAGAAGAAGCCAACTGCAGGTTCTAAACCCCAAGAGGCACAAAAAATATGATGATGATTAATCAGAAACCCTGCGGTTGCTGGGTTTGCTGAGCCTGGTGAGAGTTTGGAATCTTCAGAACATCTGGGAACATCTGTATGATGGGCAGAAGATGAATAAAACCTTCTCCCCCTAGGGGAAGAAAGTTTGGTAGGACATTTCCTACCTACTGGGAAAGAAGAAGGCGTAGAACAGCCCTTAGAAACAGGTAAGTCAGTGGATCACTGAGTAACCTGACGTAAAGACTCCTTATTGAAGAGATTTTCTCCAGTGCAAGGAGTATTACCCAGTCTTTGTTGTGCCCATTTGTTTAAGTCTGAAGCCTGGAGCCAGGCTCTACGTCGTGCCCCTATAGCTATAGCAGAGGTCTTGCTAACAGACTCAAATGAGTCTAGGGAAGCACGAGTAAGGAACCAAGAGATATTTTGAATATGACTAAGCAGTGAGGAATAGTCTTCACTCTTGGGCTCTGAAAGAAAAGGAGTCAAAAGATGTAATTTCTTTGCGACCTCCTCAAGAAATAGACTCATATAAAAAATGTATGAGAGAATTCTTGCTGAAAGCATGGATGTCTGGAAGGTTTGAAGTCCAAAGGCATCTAGTGTCTTAAACTCACGACCTGGTGGATAAGGAGAGTGTTTTTTCTTACTCTTCACCCGCCTCATTGCTGATTCCACTACAATGGAATGATGAGAAAGTTGAGTCTTTTGAAACCCTGGAGAGGGGGTCACCTGATATAGGAGATCAGTTGCTCTGGAAGGTGGGGGTACCCTTAAAGGTGCTTCCCACATTCCTAGAAGAAGATCCTGCAAGGAATGATGCAAAGGAAGCATTATGTTCTCCTTTGCTTAGGTAGAAACAGAGCCTTGTGTAGGATCATGTCCAGGGATAGGAATGGCAAGTGATCTTGCCATATCCAGGAGGAAACTCTGAAAAGAAGGATCTCCAAAGAGAACCTCCCTTGGACAGGTTAGATCTGAAGACCTAGCCTGGGCACCGAAGGATCTATCTGAGTATGTAGGAATATAAGATCCTGCACAGTGCAGTCTGGGATCCTTAACGGATGGACGCTGGTACTGGAGGTCAGGACCAGCGACAGTCAGTACGACATCGTCCATGCCAGGTATCGACTCCAAACTTGGTATAGAAGGGAGCAATCCTGTTGAAAGAAGCATGGAATGAGCTGGCCACGATGCTACTGAGCCGAGGGGGGGCGGGTAGGACTGTCAATGGGCATGGGCTAGGGAAGGAGGGAGGGGGTTAAGACTGGCAATGGGCTAGGGAGGGAGGGGGGTTAAGACTGGCAATGGGCTAGGGAGGGAGGGAGGGAGGGAGGGAGGGGGGTTAAGACTGGCAATGGGCTAGGGAGGGAGGGGGGTTAAGACTGGCAATGGGCTAGGGAGGGAGGGAGGGAGGTTAAGACTGGCAATGGGCTAGGGAGGGAGGGGGGTTAAGACTGGCAATGGGCTAGGGGGGGGTTAAGACTGGCAATGGGCTATGGGGGGGTTAAGACTGGCAGTGGGCTATGGGGGGGTTAAGACTGGCAATGGGCTGTGGGCTGATGAGGGCTGGCAATGGGCTATGGGGGGGGTTAAGACTGGTAGTGGGCTGATGGGGGGGGTTAGGACTGGTAATGGGCGATGGGGGGGGTTAGGACTGGTAATGGGCTATGGGGGGGGGTTAAGACTGGTAGTGGGCTGATGGAGGGATAGGACTGATAATGGGTTATGGGGGGGCTAGGACAGGAAATGGGCTGATGGGGAGGGGTTAGGACTTGAGGTGGGCTGATGTGGTTAGGACTGGTAATGGGCTGTGGGCTGATGGGGGGGTTAGGACTGGCAATGGGCTATGGGGGGCTGACTGGAAATGGGCTGATGGGGGGTTAGGACTGGAAATGGGTTATAGGGGGGCTTAAACTGAAAATGGGGTGATGGGGGTTAGGACTGGAAGTTGATTGACGGGGGGTTAGGACTGGTAATGGGTTGGGGGTTGCTAGGACTGGAAATGGGCTGAGTGGAAGGGGAGGCTTGAACTGCAAATAGCTGATGGGGAGGGGGCTTGGAATGGAAATGGGCTGTGAGGGAAGGGAGCTAGGACTGAAAATGGGCTGATGGAGCAGCTAGGATAGGACTGGAAATGGGCTGTTGGGGGGAGCTAAGATTGGAAATGGGCTGTGGTGGGGGCTTGAATTGAAATGGACTCATGGAGGGGCTAGAACTGGAAGTAGGCTCATGGGGGGGCTTGGACTGGAATTGGGCTGAGTGGAGGGGAGCTATGATTTGACATGGGCTGATGGTGGGGCTAGGAAATGACTAGAAATGGGCTGATGGGGGGGCTAGGATTGGAAATGAGCTGATGAAGGGACTTGGACTGGAAATGGATGGGGGAGCTAGGACTGGAAATGGGCTGATGGGGGGCTAGGACTGGAAATGGGCTGATGCAGGGACTAGAAGGGAATGGATGCTGGGTGAGACTGGAACTAGAAGGCAGCTGATGTTGGGGGAGGATTAGAATGGGATGGGGCTGGGAGATTAAAATGGAGAGGGGAAAAATATTTTGTGTAGGAGGGATGAAAAATCTACAATTGGCCAGGTATTGGGAGAGTAATTGGGGATTGAGGATGGAGAGGTAAAATTTGTGTGGATGAAATAGGAATGAGGAAAGAGCAAAAGGAGAAAGATTAGTATGTTAAAGCAGATGTAGAGAGAAAGAGAATGGAAAAAAAACTAGAAGAGAGAAGAAAGGACAAATGGACAGCAGACGATGGAGAGTTAGCAGAAAACATGAAGAAACCAGAAGAAAGTGGCTGGACCAATTGCAACTGAAAAAAAAATGCACAAAAGGTAGAAAGATATCTCTTTATTTTGAATTTATTAACTGGAATATGTCAGCTCTGGGAAATGTGCATCATTAACATCTGCGCTTTGTTTGGTACAAGAGGAAATTAATTTATAGTTTTATTTCTACAGTGTTGTTGTACATTCCAAGTTTGGCTTTTGGGGTTCCCAGTTTAATTATTGCCTTCCTGTTTCTAAATTGTGATTCCTTGTTTGGTGATGGTCTATGTTCTGCATGTGTAACTGAGCTGAGGTATTCTGTTTATGTAATTCCTATTTGACGTTGCCACTTGTTCTCTTTCCCAGTATTCTCTGAAATGTATTGGTTTAATATTTGCAGTGTTGCCTTTTGATAGGTAGGGTATGGTGCTTTGTGAGTCCTGGTAATGCTGTCAGGATACGGCGGGTTTGCTATGGGTTCTAAATGGGCAGCGTTTGTAGTAGTTCCTAATGTGCCTGGCGGTTGGCACTGGATTATAGTAATGTAGAAATCTTTTAGTCTTTCTTTATCCATACACTCATTAAGAGACATGTTTACTAAAAGTTAGTGAATGGTAACATTATGCAAATATTTATGCAAATAAGACCACTTATGCAAATGAGGCCCCGCACCAAGTCTCCGCACATGGCCCCGCACCCCCCTTGGGCCGCCCCTGCACAAAGCCACTGGTGGGACCTTCAAACTAGATCTAATGATAGTACCATCTTACCTGAAGAGTTGCTTCCAGCTGAGTAAGAAAGGGCTTATTATAACCATTTTTATTACTTGTCAATGTTTTGCTAATATTTGGTTACCAAAGAGTGGGATTGCCCTGATTTGTTTTCATTCTTTGCCTGCGGTGTTTCTGTTACTTTGTTTATTGCATGTTTTACTGAGATTTGCAAAACACTTCACATTTCTTGTTTCTTGAAAAAAAAAAAGGAGACGGTAAGTTCAGTTGCTGATCCATTGGCTAAAGCAGTTGATGTCAGAAATGTGCACGTTTGACATAAAGACGTTTGCAGCATTGGACAAATAAATGTGCCAGCGCCGGATTTCGGTACGTGCACATGTATGCTACCACGAACACATCCCTGCCTGCCATTTCAGAAACGGAGATGCGCAGCACGTAATGAGGCCTCGCTATGTATCTACTCGGATTCTCTGAATTGCTGAAAAATATTGAAGGAATGCGGGACATTCTCCTCTTCTTTGTACTGCCGAGAGATGGCAGAAAGGAGCACTTTTCAAAGGTCTAGTCATCCCAGGAGCAAGTATAGACACAGATGTGTCTGCAGCCGGTTTTAAACGTGCAACTCCGTTTTGAAATTGGATGCTCATGTGGATATTTTCTGGAATGCCCTGGACACATCTCTGCCACATCCCCAGATGCCATGGATGTAACCACACAAGACACTTCTAAGTTCAGGGCTTGCTAAAATGGCACTTGGGGCATAGATATAACTGGGACGTCTGAATGGCTATTTTCCAACATCCAAATCACGAATAGGGCTTCTTTTTTTGCATGGCAAAAAAAAATGTATACACTTCTTTGCTTACAGCCAGATTGGATTTAAAAAAGAGAACGGGTACATGGATTTAAGAAGAATGGAGCTGCCTATCAGTATAGTCCGAGATACATCAGGGCACTGCTATCACCTCCCGTAGGGTAAACGAGCAACTCCTTACTGATAGGCTGAAAGTGTGTGCCGCCAAGTCAATGCTGACTCCTGGAGACCTAGCCCCTGATGCAACCAGAAGTAGATTGCCAGGCCTTTCTTCTGCACAGTAGGTCTATAGCACCTGGTATTCCAAGGTGGTCAACCGTTCAAGTACTAGCCAGACCCAATCTTGCTTAGTTTCTGAGCTCAGCCAAGATCGGGCTCATTCAGGGCAACAAAGCCATAGAACAATGAGAAAAGAAATGCTAAGCATGTGAAAAAGCTGAATTCAGTTCCTGGGTCGGGGTGCCTGCTCCTTCAGCTGACTCAAGGATTCCAGGTAGCAGTCCATGAAGACTCGCAGTGCTAAAACCCCAGTACAGGCTGGCTCGGATTGAACTATAAGCCAAAAGGAGCACGAGGAAACTCTTGCACTAAAAAAACAAACAAAAAACAAAACAAAAACTTGTCATATACGTATACCATTGTTTATGTGGGACTATACTATAAATAAAGCCTAATAAATGCTCTCTCCCCTTCACTTGTTCAACACTCTGCTGCGCAGCTAATCTTCCGCCAGCCTCGTCATGCTCATATTACCCCATTTCTTAAGTCACTTCATTGGCTCCCTATCCATTTCTGCATCCAGTTCAAACTTCTCCTGCTGACCTATAAGTGCATTCACTCTGCAGCTCCTCACTACCTTTCCTCTCTCATCTCTCCCTACACCTCTCCTCAGGAACTCTGCTCTTGTGGCAAATCACTTCTATCTGTGCCCTTCTCTTCTACTGCTAACTCCAGACTTCGCTCCTTTCACCTTGCTGCTCCTTATGCCTGGAACAAACTACCTGAGTCTGTACATCAGGTGCCTTCTCTGACCCTTTTCAAATCCAGGCTGAAAACTCACTTCTTCGCTGCTGCTTTCGGATCTCGACTCTAATCTGATCTTCTTTGTGTTTTCTTACCATTTCCCCCTAGATACATCCCATGTCTACAGCTACTGTGTTGTCTGTCTTGACTAGATAGTAAGCTCTGATGAGCAGGGACTGTCTTTTACATGTGTCTGTGCAGTGCTACGTATATCTTGTAGTGCTATACAAATGTTCAGTAGTAGTACTAAATGCTAGGTGGGCTTCATCTTATTGTGGCTTCTAGTAGATTTTATTAGTGTACATCATTAAATAAACTGCAATATTTATGTTTATGTCGAGCGCATGCTTCATTTTCTCATAAGGATTAATAATTCACTTTCCAACCTACATTTTTCTTTCGGGCCACATAAATAGGCATGTGAGTATTTCTAACAGTCTTTCAGCATTTATGAATATTTCAGAACTGAACTTCTATCAATGTGGAAATGGATATTCTCCAGTCAGCCATTACAAGAGTCACCATGTCAGAACAAAACTCTGACTCGTCAAACAGATGGCAGCAATCATTGTATGCCTCAGTAAAGCTGGATCTCATAACTGATGTCTGATGTAAGGTGGAAAATCTCGTATTTTTCCATCATTTATTTAACAGATTGATCTTTCCATAATGCTTACTTCCAGGCATGGCGCAGCAGTTGCCATTAAAGACCATGGCAGGTCTCAAGAACAGAACAGGAAAATACAGCATTTTAGGTCTAAACTTGTATTAATTATCAAACAACTCTTACATGGTTGCAAAAATGAAAATAAATATATTGCAGTAAATAATTTAGGCAAGCTGAGGTTAAATGTTTCTTTTCTTTCTCCAAACTATAAATTTCAGGATAGCAGTAGTTAAGAGTACTGACAGGTCAATATTTAACAGCAGCAGTAAGCGTTATTTTTACTCACTGGTCACTGCAGTTAAATACAAACCAGATGTTTAGTGCTGGTGCTGAATATTTGGTCACTGTGCTCAGTCCTGGCACTGTCCTAAGCTATCTGGACCGTGGGGGCTGAAAACTGCCACTGTATAGATACTCCCTACCTCTGCTCTTGCCTCACTCTCGGACCATCCTGGCATGAATCCAGAAGGTACCGCTGAATATCAGTTTGGTTGACACTTCTCTAGATAGCCAGATCTGCTATCCAGAAAAGTATCTTTGAACATTGTCCCCTGAGTATCTTCTGAGATGTTTTAATAAGGGTTAGGAAGAACTTTAGTGAAATACGTTTATACACAACTTCTATGGCCAGCATTTGTTTTGACAGAATTCCATGGTAGCTGACCACATTTTTTCAATTAGGAGAGACACTTAGGGGCATGTTTACTAAAGATGAATGCATGCTGAATTCCTTAGTAAGCATGCCCCTTAAGTATACACAGAGCTAACAAACAGTCCTAAGCACTTAGGGGCGATTTAATAAACCATGCATTAGGGTCTTGTGCTGAAACTCAGCAAACGGTTCCCTAAAACACATGTAAACAAACTTCTCGTGCCCAATGCAATAAAGAAATCATATGCAAATACTGTGTGTGAAAAAATGTGCACATACACAGAAGAGTGTGCCAGTTGCCACTAAAACATGCCTACAGCACGCATGCATTAGCAGTAGAGTTACTATTTTATGCAGAGACTGTACCAGGACTTGGAGGAGTATAAGCATACATGTATGTACTTAAAATGCTAAAAATTTATATTTTGACTGTGAAGGTATTACATAAATATCTACAGTTGAGTGTATTGGCAATCATTTTTCACAGCCACAACACCTCCTCTTTTACCCTGCATTTAACGACACAGTCACCTCTGTCCTTATCCCCCTGGCATTTTTCTTTCACCCATATACCTCCTTAAAGAAAGAGAAACATCGTGGGTCCTCCAAACTCAGAGATAAGAGTGTGTCAGGCCATGTGTCAGACCTTGATCACCCCTATCTTGGACTATTGCAATATTATGAATGGAGTGATATGCGGAAATATTTCTTTACAGGAAGAGTAGTGGATCCATGGACTAGTCTCCCAGTGGAGGTGGTAGAGATGAGGACAGTAACTGAATTCAAAAAAGCATGGGACCAACACAGAGGATCTCTAAAGGTAAAGAGTGGACTGTTGCAGTTGTTGTTATGGAAGGACAGACTAGATAGGCCATGTGGTCTTTTTCTGTCATCATGTTTCTATGTTATACACCAAGGCCTCTCTAAACACACCATCCAGCCACTACAAATGGCTCAGATTACTGCAGCAAGAATAATCTATGGTGCCCCTCGATGTTGTCACATCACTTCCATACTAAGGAATTACACTGGCTCCCTGTCTCATCAAGAATTCGATACAAAGTACTCATCACAACATTTAAAGTCATACAAAGAAATCCCTGAGCTGTCTCCAGACCTTGAGTTCAAGGCCTAAAAATGAAAGATTACAACGACATAGCACCCTCAACCTCCTATCCATTCCACCTCAGAGGGTTAGAAGCAAACAAGTCACCTATCAACATGCATTTGCCCTTTTCGCACCCATACTATGGAACTCCCTTCCTCCAAACCTAAGAGGATGTCCTGACATGAGTGATTTCCAGAAGAGACTGAAAACATACCTCTTACAAGATCATAAGAACATAAGATATGCCATACTGGATTAGACCAAGGTCCATCATGTCCAGTATCCTGTTTCCAACAGTGGCCAATCTAGGTCACAAGTACCTAGCAGTTTCCCCAAAAGACACAGGTTCCACAATGTTTGTATTGGGTCAAGCAGTGATATCCTGGGTCCCTTTTAATAATGGTTTATGGACCTTTCCTCCAGGAACTTGTCCGAACATTTTTTAAACTCAGCTACAATAACAGCTTTTACTACATCCTCTGGTAACAAATTCCAGAGTTTGATTACACATTGAGTGAAAAAATATTTTCTCTTATTAGTCTTAAATAGGTTACCCTGTAGCTTCATTGCATGTCCCCTAGTCTTTCTATATTCTGATGATGTAAACAATCGATCTACGTTTACCCGTTCCACTCCGTTCATTAATTTATCGAACTCTGTCATATCTCCCCTCAGCTGTCTCTTTTCCAGGTTGAAGAGCCCCAACCTTTTTAGCCTCTCTTCATAGGAGCATCCTTCCATCCCCTTTACCATTTTGGTGGCTCTTCTCTGTACCTTTTCTAATAACACTATATCCTTTTTAAGATACAGTGATCAGAACTGAACATAATATTCAAGGTGCGGTTGCACCATGGAGTGATACAGAGGTATTATAATATCCTTTGTTTTATTTTCCATTCCTATCCTTATGATACCTAGCTTTCTATTTGCTCTCTTGGCCACTGCTGCACACTGGGAGTAAGGTTTTAACATGTTATCCACGATGACACCTACATCTTTTTCCTGGGTGGTGGTTCCTAATGTGGAACCTTGCATCGTGTAACCATAGTTTGGATTGTTCTTTCCTAGGTGCATAACCTTGCACTTGTCCACATTAAATTTCATCTACCATTTGGGTGCCCAGTCTTCCAATTTATCAAGATCCTCTTGCAATTTTCCACAATCCTCATGGGTTTTAACAACTTTAAATAGTTTTGTGTCATCTGCAAATTTGATAACCTCACTTGTTATTCCCTTTTCCAGGTCATTTATGAATATGTCAAAGGAGCAGCGGACCCAGCACAGATCCCTGGGGTACACCACTATTCACCTTTCTCCATTGGGAAAATTGGCCATTTAGCCCTACCCTCTGCTTTGTATCTTTTAGCCAGTTCCTGATCCACAATAGTACACTGCCTCCTATCCCATGACTTTTTAGTTTTGCCAAAAGTCTCTGATGAGTGACCTTGTCAAAGGCTTTCTGAAAGTCCAGATACACTATATCAACCGACTCACCTTTGTCTACCTGTTTATTCACACCTTCAAACAAACATAACAGATGAGTAAAACAAGATCTTCCTTGTCTAAAGCCATGTTGGCTGTCTCCCATTAAGCCATGACTATCCACATGTTCAGTAATTTTGTTGTTTATGATGGTTTCTATCATTTTTCTCAGTACTGACATCAGGCTCACCGGTCTGTAGTTTCCCAGATCTCCCCTGGAACCCTTTTTAAAAATTGGCGTTACATTGGCCATCCTCCAATCTTCAGGTATTACAGATGATTTTAATGATAGTTCACAGATTACTAATAGCAGCTGCAATCTCATATTTCAGTTCTTTCAACACCCTTGGATGTATACCATCTGGTCCAGGTGATTTGCTACTCTTCAGTTTATCAAATAGCTGTAATACATCTTCCCAGTATATCGATATTTCTTTCAATTCTTCTGCAGTATCACCTTTAAATACCACTTCAGTCATGGGTAACATCCCTACATCTTCCTCAGTAAAGACCGAAGCAAAGAATTCATTCAGTATCTCTGCTATGGCCTTGTCCCCTCTTAGTGCTCCTTTTACCCTTCTATCATTTAATGGTCCAAATGACTCTCTCACAGGTTTTTTTTGCTACAAATGTACTTGAAAAAGTCTTTATTACACATTTTTGCTTCCACAACAAGCTTCTTCTCAAATTCTCTTTGCCTGCCTTATCAATGTCTTGCATTTAACTTGCCAGTGCTTGTGCTGTTTCCAGGTTTCATCATTTGGCTCTTTTTTCCATTTCCTGAAAGATGCTTTTTTGGCAGTAACAGCCTCTCTGACCTTACCTTTAAACCATACTGTCAGTTTTTTGGACTTCCTTCCACTTTTCTTAAAGTGTGGAATACAGCTGGTCTGGGCTTCCAAGATAGTATTTTTAAACAATACCCAAGCTTGATGTAAGTCTTTAACCTTTGCAACTGCTCCTTTAGGTTTTTCTTAACTATTTTCTTAATTTTATCATAATCTCGCTTTCAAAAGTTAAAAGGTAGTACTGTGGATTTCCTTACCATCCTTCCTCCATTAATTAAATGAAATGCGATCGTGCTATGATCACTGTTGCCAAGTGGCCCCAACACCCTTATCTCTTGCAGAGCCAGTTCAGGAGACTGACCTACCTTTGATGTGGTAATGTCAAAGTGCAAGGGCAAGTAGTTGCACCGTCCGGCTGGAGTGGCTGCAGGAGGAACTGGTCAGCTTACTCTTGATGAACTTGGTATCTGGCCTATGAAAGGATCAGTGGCTGCCTTGAAGTGCTCCGGAGGTGTTCTTCTGGAGCAGAGCACAGAAGGGGTTTCATTGATCCCTGAAGAACGGGTCCTTCCCTGGCAACCCAGAAACACTCCTGGATTGGATTGGATCTTGGTTTGGTCTGCTCAGTCTTCATCCGAAGGTACGGGCTTGGTGTGTGCAGTAGGAGGTTTGCCTTCGAGTCATCTGGGGAGAAGGCTTGGACAGTTTTCTGCGGGGAAGGTGTCTGCAATCACCTTAGAGGTACTATGGAACTTAATCAAGTCTTTGGATGGATCTCTTAATGCTAATTTAGCACAATTTTTTTTAAAAAATGGATTCCCTTACAGAGCTTGCTTCTGCTCAGAGGATTGAGGTGGCCCAGCATGAGGTCAGATTGGAGGATCGAATGGTGGAGATGGGTATATTTAAGGATGCACAAGTGAAGGAGAGTTTTGGGCTCCAGAGGAAATTGGAATCTATGGAGAATCAGTCCTGGAGGAACAATCTGTGATTCTTGGTGTTTCGTCGATCCCCTCTGCTCAGGTCCGTGGAGTTGGTAAAGAAGTATCTAATTGAGATCTTGGGCTGGGCATCAGATAATCTTCCTCCTGTGTCTAGAGCGTTCTATATGCTCTTCTCCAGTGGAGGTTCTGTGAATCTCGGTCGTCCCCAGGAGCAGCTGAATCTGACCGGGTTACTGGAGGGATCAATGGAACTGGTAACATCTCGTCGTACACTGCTGGTAACTTTTACCTTTAAGCAGGACAAAGTTTCTGTTTTACGCTTGTACTTTAGACATATGCAAAATCAGTTTATGGATTCGGTTGTACGTATATTTCCTGATGTATCTAAACAGACCCAGGCCCGACAGAAGGAGTTCTTGACTTTATGGCCTCGAGTCCTTTCGCTCGGGGGAACCGGGCTTTGAAATTTCCTTCTTTATGTTATGTAAGCTTTGAGGGCTAGAATTTTATTTTACGGAACCCAAACATCTCTTAGAGCTAATTGTTTCCAAGGAGGGAAATCTGGAGGCTATTGGGGGGGGGGGGGGGAACTATAGTGTGTGTTCTGCTGGCAACACTTCCTTACAGCTTTTCTGTGTTTAAATTTATTTCCTTATTTTCTTGATCTTGCCTCCAGCAGTATAGTGGGCTGATGTGTAGGCATTATGTATTTCTTTGATTATTATATCTTCTTATGTTGTTTTGTTTTTTTCTTATTGCCTGTATTGTATTTGAAATACTCAGAAATATAAGGTGCAATCCCTCATACCAGCCTTAGGGCTGTTGTAAATTCCCATACCTAGATTATAAAGAATACATGTAAATTATAACATTTTATAATTTATGTGTGCCCCACCCATTCTCCACCTATGCACATGGCCACACTGCAGGTACTTATAAAATTTTGCCTAGCATAAAAGAGGTCATATATGTGCGTAAGTGGCCTCTAAAGCGTGAAAGTGACTAAACTATTGAGACTTAGGTGTGTTTTAGCCACCTAAATTTGGTGGCTCCTTAAAAAATTACCCCCATAAGGGCTACTCCTTTGTAGAGAGTATTGCTGAAAACTCTCCAACCTGAACGATGGTACCTGAGAAACTGTATATAGTGACTGTCACTACTCCAACCTCTTCCGTTTTTTCCTGCATCATTTCCTGAGAGACTGACAGATTTTTAGGGACAAGAGGGCCTTACATAAGCGTTTTCTTGATTTGAAGACAGTGGATACTCTGATTTGTGGGTTCTTTATTACCTAGAAATGCAAAGAAGCGGCTTTTCAGCATTCTGTATTATGACAGCAGTGTTTCAGAACAGAATGCACAGAGCTAGTCAGTTGCTCTACTGTATGGTTGCCTTTTGGGCAGACTTCATATATTAAGCTTTTTTCCCCCAAGGACAGAGAGTAGAAGCAAAGTCTTTTTAAAGCAGAGTCAAGATGCACAAATTGACAGCCACGATGAACTGCTGTGGTAAGGCTGTGCATATCTGATGCTAATTGATTTTCCTTCACATTAGCAACCATATGAAATTATTATCACTATATTAATTTCTCCAAATACTTCAGCATTTAACCCAGAGTGAGAGTTTTTGATCCGAAAGCACATCTATTACAGACTATTGACACCTAGCTCTCTCCTGGCTATCCAGGTGGTCAAAGGCTAGCTCTTCCTCACCTGCTTTCCAGTTTGGCAGCGAGTAGTGCTTTTAAAGGAGTCCCTGGTTTGGTCTGCTCAGTGAATACGGATAACAAGTTAAGACTTTTCATTGAAATTGATCAGATTAAAGAAAAATGGTAGCACGCTGGCTTTGTGATGCTAAGTGCTGTATACAACCAAAATACAGTTTATGGGAAAACGTTTTTTGAAACAAATTTTTATGAACATTTGCAATTGTTAATACATTTTTAAAGGAATCTTGTCCAAATAATTTTTAATACATTTGCAGTCATAGAGAAAATTCCTTAATACTCCTAATTAGTTGTCTCAAAAATGTGATGATGTATCCAACTTACTCAAATGAAAATAGAGAAGGAGAGTGAGGTCAAAACCTATACTGATGTGCTCTGAAAAACAGTTCAAAGCATTCTTTTCTTTAATCATTATTCACTCTCAAAATCCATGAAGTGGTCCCTTTTCCAAATAATGCTGACCAGGTATTTCAATCAATTAAAAGATAAACTTAATAAAGCTTGATATTCACATAATCCAACAAAGTTAATTCACTTCATATTACCCTACTTCTGAATCCTATCAGAGAAGGTATACACTTAGGGATATTTACTAAGGGGGTCTTTTACTAAAGGGCATTAACTGTCAATGTAGGTGTCACGCGCTAAAGGCGTGAATTGGACACATGTTGACAGCTAGCACGGGGCCAAGACAGCAATGCCGGATTTTAGTGCTAATTGTCCATAGTGTGTTAGGATTCCAAATAAGAGAGTTAGGGTTGAAAGTGGGCCAAGTAAGTGCCGCACAGACAGTGAACCTGCACTACCTGTATGGAAATCTAGTAGCGTGTGTGCACTCACTGCCATCTCCATAGCAGGCACTGAGTGCACCCACGCTCTCGTAAACTGTGGTAACTGCAGGGAACATGCTTTCCATGTTCCTGGCAGTTCACACGGTGATGCTGCTCTAATGTGCCATGGATTTGCGAGTTATGGGTGCGCTGGTACAACACCACAGCATCCTCTAAGTAAAAGGGCCCCTAAGAATCATGGCGTTAGCGTACGATCATCTCCACAAATGAGAATAGGTTGGCACTCAACCCGTGCTATAAAATGGAGGTGTGCTTGGCATGTCCCCATGTTGTTAGCATGGGTTTAGCTCACTGAGGTGGTGGTAAGTGTACCTGCGATAAGTGCAACATCATTGGGGAGCATGTACCAAAATTGCCAACACTACCTGCAGTATACACAATCTGCCCCAGCACTGCCCAATTTCCACCCCAATTCATGCTACTTGGGCAACGTAGGAATTTTAACCCGGCCACATCTTTAGCACATAGTACGTTTTACCATGACTCACTTGGTATGTGTTGAACCCCACACTACCCAGTAGCTCACTTTATTAAACACCGTCCCCAGTTTGTTGGCTTATTAGAAAGTCTGTGCATTTGCCTCTGTTGCCACTTCTGAGCCTGCTTAGCTTCATTTGTCAATGTTGGACAATTCATTGCCTCCAAATCGCCATCTCCTGTGTACTGCTGTGCATTAACATGTGGAAGGTCCCTGGTTTGATCCCAGGTTGGAATTTCCACTCCTTGAATTAGCCAGGCCTGGGGATGCTGCAAAGGCAATATTCACAGCCCATGGGGGGGGGGGGGAGGGGTCCATTGCATGGACGTGATTCCTAGATGGTCAGAGCCCGAGCTCTGTAGAGAACCAAGCTCCATGGCTCCTGAGCCAGGATGGTCGTTGCAATGACCCAACTATGTAGTGGTAGTGTGAATGAAGGCTCTAAATTATAAATACCATCCTGGTTTACACTCAATTACAAGAATAAGGGGCGGGAGGAAACCGCTGTTCTTCACGATACCCCAAGTTAGGAGACTAGTGGACACGTGTTTACCCATAAGATTTCTGGGAATAACATAAGCTTATCACAAGATGGTCAAGCCTGTAAACAAATAACCATTAACCAACAACCTCACCTATCTTGGCAGCATTATGTCCAGTGATGGCAATGCTGAGCGGGATGTCAATTGTAGACTTGGCAAGGCTGTATCAGTATTTCAGTGGATGCATTGAATATTAGGGGTGTGCATTCAGTAGTATGTATTCAAGGCCAAGACAGCAATGCCAGATTTTAGGGCTAATTGTCCATAGTGTGTTAGGATTCCATGTATCAACTTAGCATGCCTTAATTCATTGATTAGTGCACTTTAAAATGCAGATTTTGGATAGGGTATAGAAAGGGGCAGTCAGATGTTCAGGTTGGGGCATGGAAAATATCTAATCCTTTACAAGAGGTTCTGCCAAGCACAGAGCCTCTTGTAAAATTGATGGAGGACTGCACATTGATGGATCCTCATGTCCAGAGGGGGTAGCGATTGTGAAAAGCTGCATTTGGGCCAAAAAAACATTTCTGTAGCTCATATGTGTGTGGGAGCAGCTTGCAGCTTTTTACAAATTCTGCTCCCTAACTGCACGCATATCCAATCTTGCAACACCAGTCTCCCCCTCCCAGCGATCATCCTCCTGAACTTGATCTCCCCTCGAATGCAATCCCCCTAGATTCCCCCCTCAAAATCTACCCCTCCTTGCATACTTCTCTCAAGGCATAATAAGTAGAGCAGCAGCAATGAACTCACCCAACCTCTTCCCATCCCAGGATAACTGTACTTTCCTTCTGTTCTTGTCAGCTCCCAGGAAAGCACTAATGCACCTAGCTAAATGAGGTGTGTGATAGGTAGAGTCTGTACAGTTGAAACATATGGGAGAATATTGGGATGTAATTATACTGGGCTATAATTTAATTAGGAAAGACAGGGCAGGAAGAAGGGGAGGAGGAGTGACACTATATGTAAAGCGTAGTTACTTATCTGTAATAGGTGTTCTCCAGGGACAGCAGGAATCAGTCCTCACATATGGGTAACATCGACGCTGATGGAGCTCCCGCAGAAGCATCTCCCCAGCTTTCGTCGCCTTCCCATCCAAGGATGCCATTTTACTCAATGAGATGACATTGCTAGAGCCAACAAAAGAAGATGTCAAAAATTGTACAGCATCTCCAAGGGGAGGAGGGAGGGTTGTGAGGACTGATTCCTGCTGTCCCTGGAGAACATCTGTTACAGGTGAGTAACTACACTTTTTCCAGAAACAAGCAGGAAGTCAGTCCTCACATATGGGACTCCCTAGCTACAGGCTACCAAGAACCTGTAGAAAAAACGTGAGCAGCCGCAAGCGAATCTGAGGAGAGGTTCTGAGAACACCAGTGTCCAGGGAGAACCACTGCTCCGGTAGCCTGAACAAGAAGGGTGCCTAAATCTCATACAGATTACAGAGAACGGCCTGGCTTAAGGCACTGTCCTGTCGGGACTCCCTCTCCAGGCAGTAGTAGACTGCAAAGGTGTGAACTGAGGACCAGGTGGCAGCCCGGCAGATGTCTGCCATAGGGACAGCGCATAGGTTTGCAACTGAGGTTGCCATAGCCCTAACATTGTGTGCCGTGACCTGACGCTCCAGTGATAGCCCAGCCTGATCGTGGGCAAAGGCGATGCAGTCCGCCACCAGGTGGACAATAGCCGCTTGGTCACAGCCTCCCCCAGTTGACTGAGGTTGTGTGAAATGAAAAGCTGTGAGGCTTTGTGATGGCCCTGGGTATACTGCAGGTAGAAGGACAGGGCCCTTTTGCAGTCCAGAGTATGGAGAATGGCTGCCGTCTTGTCGGCGTGTGGCCATGGAAAAAAAGTAGGGAGTACCACTTCCTGACTGAGGTGGAAAGCGGATACCACCTTCGGAAGAAATCTTGGGTGGTGCAAAACACGACTCTGTTCTTGTAGAACCTACTGTAAGGTGGCTTGGCCACCAAGGCCTGAAGCTCGCTGACTCTGTGGGCAGAGGTGAGCACCATCAGAATGACAACCTTCCAAGATAGGTAATGCAAATGGCAGGTAGCCAAAGATTCGAAAGGTGGCTTGGTAAGCTGCGTCAGACCCATGTTGAGATCCCATTCCACCGGAGATGGCCGGATGGGAGGCTTAGAGAACAGTAAGCCCTGCATGAATTGGATAATGAGGGGCTGCACAGAAAGAGGTTTGCCCTCTATGAAGTGATGGTGCATGGAAAGCGCGTTCAGGTGTACCCTGATGGAGGTGGACTTGAGTCCGGTCTGCTAGAGGTGGAGTAAGTACTGCAACACTGTGTGTACCTGGCAGGAAAATGGGTCAACCCATTGCTCCACATAAGAACATAAGAGATGCCATATTGGGTCAGACCAACGTCCATTAAGCCCAGTATCCTGTTTCCAACAGTAGCCAATCTAGGTCACAAGTACTCAGTTTCCCCAAAGGACACAGGTTCCACAATGCTTGGATTGCGGCAAGCAGTGGATTTCCTGGGCTCCCTTTAATAATTGTTTATGGACCTTTCCTCCAGGAACTTGTCCAAACCTTTTTTAAACCCAGCTACACTAACAGCTTTTACTACATCCTCCAGTAACAAATTCAAGAAATACCATACTAAGAATCTGGGCCACTTGAAGGCACAGGCTGGTCTCGTGGAGTTCTTACTAGAGGCCAGGAGGACTTCTTCCACCTTCCTGGAGAGGTCAAAGGGCGTTAGGGTGACCCGTTCAGCAGCCATGCTGTTAGCGACAGGGCTCCCAAGTTGGGGTGGAGAAGCGAGCCCTCCTCCTAGGTCAGTAGGCCTGGGGCACTTCCCAGAGGAATAGGAAGCTCTGTTGAGAGGAGGAGCAACAGAGGAAACCAAGGCTGTCTGGGCCACTATGGGTCCACCAGGATCATGGAAGCCTTGTCCCGCAGAAACCATGAAGAGGGTCTGGGCGATTAGAGGTGTGGGAAGGAAAGCATACAGAAGGCCCTCCGACCACGAGATGAGAAAGACATCTGATGCTATCCGGGACAGTTGCGGTTAGGGACAGCAGAAGTGAGGCAACTGAGCATTAGCTGGGCTGGCAAAGAGATCCAAACTTGGGGTTCCCCAGAGTTGGAAAAGCTGCTGCTCCACCCTGGGGTCTAGACGCCATTCGTGCAGCTGAAGGACCCTGCTCAGCCTGTCCACCAGGGCATTGTCTTGGCCCGGAAGGTATACTGCCCTGAGAAGCATTCCCTGGCAGGTCACGTACGAGCAGAGGGCTACTGCCTCCTGGCAGAGGCAATGGGACCCAGTTCCCCCCTTGCTTGTTCAGACAGAACATCATGACCTGGTTATCCATTTGGACTAGCACTGACTGGTTCCGCAGGCGCTGGTGAAAGGCCTTGTTCACTAGAAAAATGGCCCAGAGCTCCAGCAGATTGATCTGCTGCTGGCTCTCCTCCAGAGACCAGTTGCCTTGCATGCGCAGTTCCTCGCAGTGAGCACCCCAGCCCAGTAGGGAGGCGTCCGTAGTGAGGACCCTCTGTGGGTTTGGGTGTTGAAAGGGCATGCCCTTCTGCAGGTGCTATGCATCCTGCCACCAAGCAAGTAACTCTGCTAGTTGATGGGACACCGAGACCCTGTCCCGGAGGCTGCACATGGCCTGAGTCCATTGTGAGCGGAGACACCACTGAGCTGCCCGCATGTGGAGGTGGGCGTTGGGGACCACATGGACTGTGAAGCCATGTGGCCTAGCAGGCAGAGCATGGACCATGCCAACACAGCGTGATGGCGCTGTACCTCGATTGCCAGGGTTCTAAGGTGGTCCACCCTGTCCAGGGAGAGGAAGACCCTGGCTTAGAGAGTATCCAGATGAGCCCCTATGAACTCCAGGTCTTGTGTTGGAGTGAGGTGGGATTTGGGGTGGTTTATCATGAACCCCAGATATTGTAGGACCTTGATGATGTGGGCCGTGGCCTATTGCACCTCTGAGGCCATGTCCCCTTTTACTAGCCAGTCATCCAGGTATGGGAAGATGAAGGCCCCTTGGAGACAAAGGTAGACAGCCACCACTGCCAGGCATTTGGTGAAGACTCTTGGTGCGGAGGCTAGGCCGAAGGGTAGTCCCTGTACTGGTAGTGGTCACCCCAGACCATGAACCTTAGGTACTGCTTGTGGCTGGATGGATAAGGATGTTGGTATAAGCATCCTTTAGGTCCAAGGAGCATGCCAATCTCCCTGCTGGAGGTAGGGCAGAAATATTCCAAGGGAGAGCATTTTGAACTTCTCCAGCACCAGGAATGTGTTCAGGTTTTTCAAATCCAGGATGGGTCATAGGCCGCCTGTTCTTTCTGCGACCAGAAAGTACCTGGAGTGGAACCCCTTTCCTTTTAGTTGGTGTGGTACGGACTCCATGGGCTTGCTCCTGAGAAGGCCTGCAAGTTCCTGCAGTAGCAGGGCCTGGTGCAGGGGAGTCCGAGGGAGCTCTCCTGGAAAGAAAGGGGGAGGCATCTGGTCCAGGTGAAGGAGGTACCACCTGAATTGCCCAGGAGTCAGTGGTGATCGCAGACCACCGGTGGGCAAAGTGAGTCAGATGTCCCCCTGTTGGTAGCTGGTCCCCCATGGGTAGAGAGGCTATGCTTTGGGAGTCAAAACCACGACCCATTCTGGGATGGGGCTGGTATCTGAGGCTTGGGGCACTTAGGCTTGCATGGGCCCTAGCCTGCTCCCTTGCCCTGATGACCCTGCTGGGGGATCTGGGGGGCTTGATGTGGGGGATAGCCTCGGTAAGGCTGACCTTTCCGATGAAAGAGGGGCCTTTTCCCTGGTGGTTTCTTCTTGGTAAGAGTGGAGGTCTTCCTAGAGAGTAGAGTCCTGGTGACATACTTGGTCTCGATCTCTGCCGCCTTATCCTCCATCGGCTTGCCAAAGAGGTTTTCACCAAGGCAAGGGACATTGAGGAATTTCTCCTGGACCCATTGTTTGAGGTCTGATGCCTGGAGCCAGGCCTGGCATGGACACCGATGCCTGTGGTGGCCACCCTCATATTAGACCCGAAGCCATCGTAGGCTGTCCAGAACAAGTACTTCAAGCACTCTCTGACTGACATTGTGAGGGTTTAGAAGCGCTGGTGGAGATTCCTGCTGAGACCCGCCGAGAAATCTCAGAGTTCGTTAGTGAGATCTTGGAGATCCATGCCGATATACAGCTGATATGCTTGTATTTGGCAAGCTTGCATTGAGCCCTGGTAAAATTTTCGCCCAAAGGCATCAAGGGCGTGGGACTCCCTGCCTTGGGTCACTGAAGAGTGAGTTTTCGGTGTTTTCTGTCGACGCATGGTCAACTCAACCGCCATGGAGATGTGAGGGAGTTGTGCCTTCCGGAAGCCAGGGCTGCGCTGAACACGATACATTGTGTCCAGGTTACGGCTAACAATCGGCACTGATGCCGGTGTTCCACACATCCAGAGAAGGAGGCGCCCACGAATGGTGGGGACAGGATCTATAAGGGCCTCCTTAGGTGAGACCTCATATTAGAGGATTTCGAGTTCCTCCATGTGAGGATCCTCCTCCGACTTCATGGTGGGGGACTATGCCTTTGCCATGTCCCAGACAAACTCGAAGAACGAGGTGTCCTTGGGCAGGGACTGGCACCTTGATGCCGGCGGGGACAGATCTGAGGAGAAATCACAGTGTGCTCATGTCTCCAGGGAAGCCTCATCCTTGGACTACCAGTCCGAGTAGTCCATTCAGGACTCGAGGACTGATGGCTCTAGGGGCGTCTTCGGGTCTGGCCTTCGGTGAATTGCAGCTGTTGCTTGGCCAGAGTCAAAAGCGCTTGTTGGGGAGGATCTCATTCCCGAGGACTGGGAGCAGGATCGAGAACCTTGCCGAGGATTGGATCAAGGCATGGGGCTCCCGAGGATCTCTTCGGGGGCCTGGGTAGTCCTCAGCTTCAAGGTCCCTGCGGTCAGCGCCTGCACTGGCAAGGCCGGGCATCGATGCTTGCTGCGAGGTAAGCAAGGCAGAAATGCTGCATTCCAACGCCATCATACTGGCTTTATCATCTAATGGACCAACTGACTCTCTCACAGGTTTTTTGCTACGAATGTACTTGAAAAGGTCTTTACTTTGCGTATTTGCTTCCGCAGAAGCTTCTTCTCAAATTCTCCCTTTGCCTGCCTTATCAATGCCTTGCATTTGACTTGCCAGTGCTTGTGCTGTTTCCAGGTTTCGTCGTTTGGCTCTTTTTTCCATTTCCTGAAAGATGCTTTTTTGGCAACAACAGCCTCTCTGACCTCACCTTTAAACCATGCTGGCAGTTTTTTGGACTTCCTTCCACTTTTCTTAAAGCGTGGAATACAGCTGGTCTGTGGGCTTCCAAGATAGTATTTTTCAACAACAGCCAAGCCTGATGTACGCCTTTAACCTTTGCAACTGCTCCTTTTAGTTTTTTCTTAACTGTTTTCCTCATTTTATCATAGTCTCCCTTTCGAAAGTTAAAAGGCAGTACTGTGGATTTCCTTACTATCCCTCCTCCACTAATTAAATCAAAGGCGATCATGCTATGATCACTATTGCCAAGTGGCCCCAACAACCTTATCTCTTGCACTAGATCTGGTGTTCCACTAAGGACTAGGTCTAATATGGCTTCCCCTCTGGTCGGTTCATGAACCAGCTGCTCCAAGAAGCAGTCATTTATTTCATCTAGGAACTTTATCTCCCTAGCATGTCCTGACGTGACACTGACCCAGTCGATACCGGGGTAGTTGAAATCACCCATTATTATTACTGCACTGTAACGTTTGATAGCTTCCTTGATTTCTTTGAGCATTTCATCATCCATTTGGTCATTCTGGCAAGGCGCTCGATAGTACACCCCCACTGCTATTGCCTTCCCCCTTTTACATGGAATTTCAATCCATATAGATTCTACAGCAGATTTTGTTTCCTGCAAAACTTTAATCCTTTCTGACTCAATGCCCTCTCTAACATAGAGAGCAACCCCTCCACCAATTTGATCAGCTCTATCATTACGATATAGTTTGTACCCAGGTATCACAGTGTCCCACTGGTTGTCCTCCTTCCACCATGTCTCTGATATTCCAATCATATCTAACCTTTCATTTAGTGCTATATATTCTAACTCTCCCATCTTATTTTTTTTTTAGACTTCTAGCATTTGCATACAAGCATTTTAGAGAATGTATTTTATTCATATTAATTTGGCTTCCATGCGGGGCCTTAGAACCTGCGGCTACCGGGCATACCGGGGCTGAATTTGACCTGTGGAAGATGACATCCTGCTTCTGCCGGTGACTCTGGATGGTCTTAGCAGACATCTTTTTGCACAGGGAGCACACCTCTGGGTCATGGTCGGTACCTAAACACCAGAGGAAACAGTGTCAGTAAAGGACATGTTCTTCGAGCACCGATCACACTTCTTAAACCCACTGGCCATTGGGGCAAAAAGGACCCCAGCAAGGTCAAAGACCCTCGACGTGGCCAGTGATTAGAAAAGGCATGAAACCACACTGGATGAAAAAACTTAAACTAAGCAGGTTCCGAGTCTCGAAGCCGGGGCTTGGAGGCGGGAAAGGGACAGGTGCTAACCAGACGATACACTTTAAAGCATGATAAAATCATTTTTTTCTGGGGAAGGGAAATGAATGTCTGTAGGACTCTGTGGAAGAAGGGCGACTGAGTAAGATGGCACCCTTGGGCGGGAAGGAGACCACGCATGCGTGCTGGCATCTCTCAGAGGCTTTCTTTGAAAGTTGGGGAGATACTTCCGCGGGGGCTTCATTGGCATCGACGTCACCCATATGTGAGGATTGACTTCCTGCTTGTTCCTGGAAAAAATAATATTAAACTATAGAATTACAGAGCTTATGAGGGAAGGAGGAGGCACTGTGGGTTAAACTGGACCTTTCCTCCAGGAACTCATCCAAACCTCTTTTATTGTTGAATTACCAAACACATTTAGAATATGTATCATCTATACCAATGCTTATTAACAGAAACCCTCTCTAGTACTATTTTATTTATTTAGACAGTTTTGTATACTGCCTTATCCTTCAATCAAAGCGGTCACAACACAATTGGGGGATACATTTAACACGTGAGGATATGAGACACATACACTACTACTTACAGGGAACATGGGCAATGGAGGGTTAAGTGGCTTGCCCAAGACCACAAGGAGCATCTGTGGGACTAGAAACCCCAGTCCTTCCGGCCCAAGGTTGCTGTCCTCTAGTTAGTCTAGTGGGATTTGAACCTCTGACTTTCTGGCCTGAAGTACCTTGCCCCAACCACTAGGCTACTCCTCCCTAGGAGGAGTACTAGGCTTACTGTGAAGTAATGTAAAACCCTGCAAAAATAATTCAGGACCTAAAGAACAATCCTGTATGCCTTAACACTAATTTCCAGGAATCACACAATTAGGGCTTATCTAGAAAAAAGCAGCACAATAAGCACTGCAGTGAAAAGGGGATAGACTCAGGAGTAATATATGGAAGTATTTCTTTACGGAAGAGTGGTAGGTGCATGGAATAGTCTCCATGTGGAGGTAGTAGAGACGAGGACAGTATCTGAATTCAAGAAAGCATGGAACCAACACAGAAGATCTCTAAAGGAAACAAAGGGACTGTAGTAGTTGGTATGGAAGGACAGACTGGATAGACTGTATAGTCTTTATTACCATCATGCTTCTATGTTTCAGTGGGCACCAGTACATCAGTACACCTATTGAAAAAACTAAACAAGCCAGATTTCTACAGATCAGTCCTACACAGACATTAATTTCTAACAGAATACCTGGCGTTTTCCATACACACAGAACACAGATAGATCCTCACCAAGTATAGAACAAATGACCACAAACTAAAACTATACATAGACATACAAAAATGAAACTGAAACCCCAAGAGGCCACAATCCATATGCAACACCTGAGAAATATAAATACTGATGTATTTCCTCCTGTACTATAAAAAACAAAAATAACAGATGCAACTTTCAAAAATTGACATATTCCAATCACAAAATAAAAAAATCGAATTTTTTTTTCTACTTTAATTTACTTTAATACATCCATTTATAGCCCATCTATACCCCCAGGTTCTCAGCGGGGTACAACAAATAACAGGATACTTATATAGTAGTACAATGCAGACCCTTACAATTCAATTACATAATCTCGATCAGAATTTCTGTCTAACAAAAAAATCTCCTAAATAACTTAGTTTTAAGAGACTGTCGAAAGCCCATATAATGAGATTTTATAATCTCCATTCCACAGGAGCTACATAAGCAGATAATCTATCCAATGACTGCTCAAGCTCAAAATTCTTCATTGATAAAATAGCAAGAGAAAGGCTTTTCCCTCGTTGTGACATTTTAAAGATAGTATTAAGCAACACAATATCTCCCATGCAGGACTGTACCAAGCTGGAAATGTGCCCGGTGTGAATCATGAACCTGATGTCCCCTCCCATTCAGCCACGCGCAGGACCTTGCTCTTTTTGAGCTTCCTGGGAGCCCCAGTGATCACATCAGTGCCCCTTCCATACTTGCGCCCAGTGCAACCCCTGGCACATCCCTTGGGGTACAGCCCTGCTCCCATGTAAGCTGTAATGCAACCATGTAAACTCTTAAATACAAAGCATAACAGTTTAAAGGTAATTCTGGCTGATACTGGTAGCCAATGTAATTTCTTAAGGTAGGGCATAGCCTTGTCATATTTTTTAGCCTTGAAAGATAAGCTTGGCTGCTTTATTTTGTAACACTTGTAAACGCATTAACAATAGTCCAATTGCGATTCTATGAGCTCATGGGAGCCCTGGCAAGTCAAATGCAAGGTATTGATAAGGCAGGCAAAGGGAGAATTTGAGAAGAAGCTTGCTGTGGAAGCAAAAACGCGAAGTAAAGACCTTTTCAAGTACATTCGTAGCAAAAAACCTGTGAGAGAGTCAGTTGGTCCATTAGATGATAAAGGGGTTAAAGGAGCACTAAGAGGCGACAAGGCGATAGCAGAGAGACTGAATGAATTCTTTGCTTCTGTCTTTACTGAGGAAGATGTAGGGATGTTACCCATGACTGAAGTGGTATTTAAAGGTGCGGAAGAATTGAAGGAAATATCAATATATCGGGAAGATGTATTACAACTATTAGATAAACTGAAGAGTAGCAAATCACCTGGGCCAGATGGTATACATCCAAGGGTGTTGAAAGAAGTGAAATACGAGATTGCAGACCTGCTATTAGTAATCTGTGAACTATCATTAAAATCATCTCTAATACCTGAAGATTGGAGGATCGCCAATGTAACACCAATTTTTAAAAAAGGTTCCAGGGGTGATCCAGGAAACTACAGACTGGTGAGCCTGACATCAGTACCGGGAAAAATGGTAGAAACCATCATAAAGAATAAAATTACTCAGCATGTAGATAGTCATGACCTAATGGGAGACAGCCAACATGGCTTTAGACAAGGAAGATCTTGTCTTACTAATCTGTTATGTTTTTTTGAAGGAGTGAATAATCAGGTGGACAAAGGTGAGTCGGTTGATATTGTGTATCTGGACTTTCAGAAAGCCTTTGACAAAGTCCCTCATGAGAGACTTTTGGCAAAACTAAAGAGTCATGGGATAGGAGGCAGCGTACTATTGTGGATCAGGAACTGGTTAAAAGATAGAAAGCAGAGGGCAGGGCTAAATGGCCAATTTTCCCAATGGAGAAAGGTGAATAGTGGTGTACCCCAGGGATCTGTGCTGGGTCCGCTGCTTTTTGACATATTCATAAATGACCTGGAAAGTGGAATAACGAGTGAGGTTATCAAATTTGCAGATGACACAAAACTATTTAAAGTTGTTAAAACCCAAGAGGATTGTGGAAAATTGCAAGAGGATCTTGATAAATTGGAAGACTGGGCATCAAAATGGCAGATGAAATTTAATGTGGACAAGTGCAAGGTTATGCACCTAGGGAAGAACAACCCAAACTATGGTTACACGATGCAAGGTTCCACATTAGGAACCACCACCCAGGAAAAAGATTTAGGCGTCATTGTGGATACCATGTTAAAACCCTCAGCCCAGTGTGCAGCGGCGGCCAAGAGAGCAAATAGAATGCTAGGTATGATAAGGAAAGGAATGGAAAATAAAACAAAAGATATTATAATGCCTCTATATTGTTCCATGGTGAGACCGCACCTTGAATATTGTGTGCAATTCTGGTCGCCGTATCTTAAAAAGGATATAGCGATTTTAGAAAAGGTTCAGAGAAGAGCCACCAAAATGGTAAAGGGGATGGAAAGATACTCCTATGAAGAAAGGCTAAAAAGGTTAGGGCTCTTTAACCTGGAAAAGAGACGGCTGAGGGGAGATATGATAGAAGTCTATAAATTAATGAACGGAGTGGAACGGGTAAACGTAGATCGATTGCACCTTATCAGAATATAGAAAGACTAGGGGACATGCAATGAAGCTACAGGGTAAACTATTTAAGACTAATAAAAGAAAACATTTTTTCACTCAACGTGTAATCAAACTCTGGAATTTGTTACCGGAGGATGTAGTAAAGGCTGTTAATGTAGTTGGGTTTAAAAAAAGTTTGGACAAGTTCCTGGAGGAAAGGTCCATAAACCATTATTAAGAAGGGACCCAGGATATCAATGCTTGAACCAATACAAGCATTGTGGAGCCTGTGTCCCTTGGGGAAACTGCCAGGTACATATGACCTAGATTGGCCACTGTTGGAAACAATAACTGGGCTTGATGGATCTTGGTCTGACCCAATATGGCATTTCTTATGTTCATGTACCAAAGACTTCAGATGATCAGTATCAAAATTTGATTCAATTTGTCGAAGATCCTGCAGTTTAAAAGATATCTTTCTTGTTAAAACTTTTACTTGCACCTATGCTGAAGGCCTGCACCATCCGCAGCTCCAATGCAAACTTCCTGGTAGAAGGGGAAGAATGCTACAGGCCCTGAGCATGTTTGAATACTCTAAAGTCCACTGCTGCACTTAATTTAATTAAGACGCAGCCCTGGGCAGCTCGGAAGACTGAGATACGATGATGGCAGCAGCAGCAGGGGGAAGGGAAGAGGGAGGACAATCCTGGGCATGATGGGAGAAGAGAGGCAAGGAAGGAGAGATGCTGGGGGCGGAGGGAAGAGAAGGGGAGATGCTAGACTTGGGAGAGGAGGTAAGTCAGGTAAGGGGAGATGCTGGACATAGCATGGCTGAAATGTTCACCTAGGGCATCAGATACCCCTGGTTCAGCTCCAGCAGCAGAAGACATGCATGGAACTGCTCAATCCAGGTTAGCCGCTGATGGCTGTGCCAGGCCGGCCCTGGGGTTGAGACCTGCACAGCTATCACTTGCGCACCTGGATCGAATGGGTTCACACCTTCCTTCTGTGTTTTTTTTTTAAAAAGACTGCTCCAATGCAGCGGAACTGGTAAATGGGAGGTGGGAAAGGAAAATGTTGATGCTGGACCAGGGATTGAGGGCGTTTTCTTTTCACTTAATTGCAAGTAGAACAGGCAGGCGGGGTAAATATCAGTGCTGCTTGTCAGTTTTACTCAGAGTTGGGTAGGTTACATCCCCAAACCTCTTATATGAGGCGCCTATGGTTGCAGATTTGTTACAACACAGAATAAAAGGTAAGAACAACAACTGAAATCCAAACAGCTGCATTAAGCTAATTTTCTTCTTCATCTTTTGGCAAAATTAAATGTAGGATCTGAGCCAGGGCCAGCCTAACCACCAGGCAAACTAGGCAGCTGCCTTGGGCAGCACCTTCTGGGGACTGGCAAAGAGTGGGGTATTCAATCTAAATAATCGATTCTGACAGTCAGGAGGGGCATAAGGCTTACACCTTGAACCAACTGAGGCTAGCCGTGATCTGAGTTATGAGTTAGAGTTATCTGGGTATTTTTGTCTAAACTCCAAGTATAGCTATCAGATGAGGGTGGTCTTTTAGCTGTACAATACTGAATGCCATCACCATTCCAAGCTCAGAAGGGCCACAATTATGCTGGGGCAATTTCCATAAAACCATATCATAGCAAAGTATGCATGTCCTTTCCCCTGATAATACACTGGATGCCATTAGGTGGGGGAAATTAGGAATGTGCATGAAAAAATATTGTTCCATTTCATTTTCTATGTTTTTTGCTTTAATAAAATTAAATGATTTTAGTGTGTACAAAAACCATTTAGTGCATGCTAAAATGAAAAAACACAAACCCCCCAAAAGTTAGTTATTTTGATTCTATTTTAGATTGATAACACAAAATGAAATAATGGGGCCGGTTGTACTAGGTGGCTAACTGCGTTTTAGTGGTAACTATCAGTGAGGAGCCGCACAGGCATGGCAGTTACCGTGTGCCAATTCCTGTGGTAATTGTAAATTACACGATGGGGTGGAGCATGGACAGGTTAAGGGTAGAGTGGGCAGGGAGGACACATTGCAGTTAGCGGGGCGTCACATATCGTGCGTTGTCAGTGTTGCAGTTAGCAGGGGCACACTAAACAACACCTCAATGGGCAGCATTAAGTACACCCACGTTAACGGTGAATGCTGCTGCTACATGCAAGGGTACTTATCTATGTGGTAACTGCCTAAAACATACTGGCCACACCCCCAACAGTTTCTACAGAGACTTTGCACTTAAGACATTGGTTTAGCTTGAGGGAAGAAAAAACCTCACTATTTTTGTAGCACTACTGGAGATATGCAGCACTATAGAGTGGAGATAAATAATCAGGTGCAATATGTCTCTTCCTTGAAGAGTTTACTATCTAAGTTGGTACCTGAGGCAATGGGAGAAAAGTGATTTACCCAGAGTCATAAGCATCTGCACTGGCCGCAGGGGGATTCAAAGAGGGGTTTCCCCTCTCTAATATCACTGCTCTAACCCAGTTCTCTGGACACACCTTGACAGTTAGGTTTTGAGGACAACCACAAAGAATATGGATGACATATATTTGCATGCACTGCCTCTACTTTATGCAAATCTCTCTCATCCATATTCATTGTGGTTATCTTGAAAACATCACTGGCTATGTGTGTCCTGAGGACTGGGTTGAGAACCCCTTCTCTAACCACTAGGCTACTTCTTCTCTTGCTCGAGAGTGGGTTTATGGGTGGTGAAAATGATCAATGTATTCTACTGGAAAATTATGAAATGAGATTTTTTTTATTTTTTTTTGTGATTATATATTTTATTGTGTTTTTATTGTGCATCACACACTGATCAATCTCACTACTGGTAGAGAGGTGTTTAAGTAACAAATGGAATGGAATATTGACAAAAATCCACATATAAGCACACCTATAGTTTTCTCCTCCAACCAAGCTATACCTTTAGGAATGCCTATGAGAAGCAATATTTAACCAATTTGCAAAAGCCAGTGTTTAAACAAAACAAGAAATCTAGCTGTCTACTCCATTGAGGGCGACTAGTCCTTTTGAAAATTGCTTTTCACATGACCACAACCAAAGCAGCAGGATGAAACCTCCTGTTAAAAAAAAACTGAGGCTGACATGACAAGGTCTGTGGGACTGCTAGGAAATGACGGTATCTGACAATGTACATGCAATTATTTGACTTGAAGTAACCTTTCCCTCTAGACATTACTTGTACAGTACCTCCATTTAACATCAAAGAAGCGCTACAGTACACTGTCCCCTGAACAACTACACCTCTGTTCCCGAACAAATACATCTCCTAAATCAGTTATTTCAATATGATGAGACGGTGTTGTTTTTTTTAAAATATGGAGGTAATAATCCAACAGCATGTCGACACCGAAGCACCTCTGGATCCATCCCAACATGGCTTCAGGGAAGCACATGGTGTCGATACCATCCTTACGAACCTCTTCAACGAGTTAGTCACAGGCCTTAACAACATACACCAAGGATTCGTCCTCATCTTCATGGACATCGCAGCCGCTTTGGACTCGGTGAACCATGAGATACTACTGCAACGCCTCCAAGAAAAGGGTATACAAGGCACCGCTCTAGAATGGTGCAAATCATAACTGATTAACAGATGGCAACAAGTTAAGACAGGCACTACAACATCTGAACCATTCCTACAGAAGCAGGGGGTACCCCAAGGATCTTCCTTGTCTGCACTACTGTTTAACATCTATATGCAGCCCATCTGCACCTTGATACGTTCTCTAAACGTTCAATGCCTTGCATATGCAGACGACATCCTGTTATACATACCATTCAAGATTGACCAGCCGGATTTCTCTCCTATCATAAGATGCTTTGATGTAGTTGCAGACTGGCTTCTCACACAAAATCTGCGAATTAACCACAGCAAAACAGATGTCCTCTTTGTTACGAGGAACCAGAAGTTTATTCCACCTCCCTCACTACAAGTCAATATTGCCGAGCTCAAAAGCAAAGCCACAATCCGTTACCTAGGCATCACACTGGATCAGCGGCTCGATATGATAACTCATGTGAAAAACGTCACAAAAGCAGTTTACCACAAAATACGGACATTACGCCATCTTCGACCATTGCTAGACTTCGCTGACTACCGAACGATTTTCCAAGCCCTAGTGATACCTCACCTGGACTTCGCTAATATCATCCTCCACGGTCTCCCACAGTCCACTTAAGCCCGCTCCAGCTTGCCATAAATTGGAGTGGAGGAGTGGCCTAGTGGTTGGGGCAAGGTACTTCAGGCCGGAAGGTCGGGGGTTCAAATCCCACTAGAGGACAGCAACCTTGGGCCGGAAGGACTGGGGTTTCTAGTCCCACAGGTGCTCCTTGTGGTCTTGGGCAAGCCACTTAACCCTCCATAGCCCTTGTTCCCTGTAAAATAGTTATCTCCAAGTTATAATGCCCTGTTCAATGTAATTTCAGTTTGTTCAATGTAAACTGCACTGATGCAGAATAGCGTGGTATATAAGAGAATGTAAATAAATAAATTCAGCTGCTAGAGTTCTCGCAGGTATATCAGGGTCAGAACACATAACACCAGTAATGAAGGAACTCCACTGGCTACTGCTACAGGCCCGAATCCATTACAAAGCCCTAGTTCTAACATTCAAAGCACTGAAGAACCAGCCCCCTACACCCATCAGTAAGTTGATCTGCATCTTGCCTGACAACAGAAGTAGAAGATCTGCAATGTTGAACACATTGGAGACCCCCAGGATAATGTCAAAATGCATGAAAGCAACTTCCAGTAGGGCCTTTTTGATTTATGCACCCATCGCCTGGAACGCCCTCCCTCCTGATATTAGAGCCTTCACGAGCCTTGCCCCATTCAGAAAAGCACTTAAACACTACCTGTTTCTAAAATCCTATCCAGAAACAAACGCAGGAAAGATTACGACAGGCAACCTGACTCCCCTCCCTAGCTGCCCCACCACTCTGACCCGAAAAGAGAATGGATAATCAGCTAGAGTTAGAACAGCAGCTCCAACCTTTGTCCAATTGTAAATACGTTTTAGTTTCTTAAAATGACATGTAATTAGTTTCCCCGGTTCTCCCCAAGTTTACTCCCTGTTTACTGTAAACTCAATGTGACTTTTAACATTGTAGTATTGTTTCAGTTCATTGTGCACCGCACTGATTTTAATAGCGCGGTATAGAAGAAATGTAAATAAATAAATACATATATAAATAAATAAATAACATTGCACACTAAAGGATGAGCAGCTTGCCAGTGGCACCAATAGTGCAAACAAGCAACACAACACTTTCAGCTCGCCCAGCAGCGTCACTGTCACGTAGTCACTCAAATGTAGTCGCTCTTTGAAAGGTATCAGCGAACAAATCAACCTTTATGAAAGATAGGGAAGCCACAGGACTAGAGAAGCTGCACAGAAGTAAACTTAAAAGCAACATCAGGAAATACTTTTCCAAGGAAAGGGCGGTGGAAGCCTGACGCCCTCCCAGTGGAGGTGGTGGGGTAAAAAGAGTGACAAAATGCAAAAAGGCATGGAATGAACACAGAGGATCCCTATATGTCAAGAGGATGGAATGAAATCAAACTTTTACATGAAGTGGCAGGTACAAAGGCGTGGAAGGGGGTAACCTGCAATGCTAGCCACCTAACTGGGTAGACTAGATGGACCATACTGCTCTTTATCAGCCATCATTTAGTATTTCACTATGCTCAACATGGCATGCAGTGACCTCCAACCCCTTTGAGATGAGGAATTCAGTCAGTTCTTCCATGTCCATCTTATTCACAGTCAGCTGGAAACTGCTCCTAAAAATAATTTTTTAGGAGCCAATTTAAATATGACCACTGGCACTCTTCAATTTCTTTAAAAGCCTTCTGAACCGCAGCTCTCCTTTGATATCACAGACTATGAGTCCATAGGGGTTACAGGGCTGGAGCTAGAGTTGCAGCGCCTGTGACAATGTGGCATGAAAAGCAACGATGCAGCGCAAGCACCAGTGGACATGCCCTGAAAAACACAGCAGCCAAGATGCTGCCCCAGTCGCCACATTCTTGTTCTGACCCTGGCAGGTAAAGTAGTGCAGACAGGAGAGAGCCTTAGGGATATTCCATATGCCCTCATATGGCCTTGAGTTTAGCAAAACCAGGGGGGGAAAACTCTTTAAAACGAAAACAAAAATGAATGCTTACAGAGGAAAGAAACAGAGAAAACCACTTTAGACTACAAGGAAAGCCATTTTTTCAATTTTCTTGAGAGAGTCTCTTGGAGGCACTGTTGCTTTAGAAGCAAGAAATTTGCCCCTGATTAACCAAAATGTATATCACAAAATACTTAAGTGAAACACAGTTAAGGAAGTTCTTTTGCCAGCAATGATTGCAAACAGTATGCTCTACTATTATCGCAGCTTATGTGTCCTACGGCGTTACTGCTCAAGCCCGCTAATCTCTGTTTCTTGTACTGAATAATGGTGAAGACGATATTTCCAGAACAAGCAAAAAAACATTCTATTAGATAGCATCATCTATAATCATGTTATCTTTTCCTCATTGTCAAAGCTGGAGGCGTTAACAGAGGATGACTGCATGCAGTGAAAAATCTGATCTCTGATGGATGCAGAATATGTCCCTCGCAATCAAAGCTCTCCATTAAATTTCACCTAGAAATTGCAAATTAAATGCTAAAGAAAACTTAATTATGTTGGTTCCTGAGTCTCAGTTACTGTACTCTGAAATCTTTCAAAATCTGTATCATGGCTCTTTTTCATTAATGATACTGAATTTTGGTTTCATTGCATCCAGTTTGTATTAGGATGTGTTTCCACCGTTAGTACAATCAATGAGTATTGGTAATTAAAAGAATGCTTAATTCGGTAGACATATGCGTGCAGTACTGAGACCCTTCTCTTGCAAATCCTCAGTGCATACACATCACAGAGTGGATAACCTGAAAAAAATGCACCTTCCCATGCATGAAAGCGAAAAGCACAAACAAACAGACCGACATTTATTCTTACTTCCTGTGCTTTGCAAAAGTCTTCACACTCTTGTACATTTTTCACATTCTATTGTTGAAAAATGCAATTGAAAAAGCATTAAAGTGCAAATTTGTTTCACTGATCTACACAAAATACTATACACTTTGAACATGAAAGAAAAATTATAAGAATATTTAAAGAATAAGTAAGAAAAAAAAATCCTAAAAATCTTGATTAATGGAGGTACTCACTAAAGTGCCTTATGGGAATAATGCATGATTTTTGCCCCTTAAACTGTGGTAAAAGGCAAAACCATGCATTATTTTACCATAATACACAATTCTGTACCATATACTAATAAGATGCAAAGCATGCAGATGCATGCAAAATACCTGACTAATATTCAGGAGAAGCTGTAAAACTAGAGGGCATAACATGAAGCTGCAAGGGGGTAAATTGAAAGGCAATGTCAGGAAATATTTTTTCACTGAAAGGGTGGTGGATGCTTGGAATGCCCTCCCGATGGAAGTGGTGGGGGCAAACATGGTGACGGAATTCAAAACGGCATGGGACAAGCACAGTGGATCCCTTTACAGCAACAGGATAAAAACAAAATAAACTGAACCATCTAACTTCTCAACAAATAGGGGTGTCCTACATGGAGTGGTGGGTTCACCCCTAAACAAAGACATGGGGAGGGGTGGCCTGCACAGAGCGACAGGTGCACCTACTCTTACCATATTGCTGGGCAGACTGGATGGACCATGCTGGTCTTTATCTGCCGTCATTTACTATGTTACTATGTTATTAATATTCAATGGGAATAATGTGGCTTGTGGTGATCACATGCACATATATACAACAGCTCAAAGCTGGCATTATTTTTCCAGGCCAGAAGCACTGGGCCACTAACACATGGCCTGATGCTCCCAGGCCTATATTAAAGGAGCCAGGATCTGTATTGATTGACAACCCCACACTCCCCCTAAAGTCAGTGGCAGAACCGTCACTCCTCAAAGAAGGGTCATCCCCCCAAGAAGTTCACCCTCTTCAAGAAGGCACCTCCCACCCAGGAAGATACCCCCCAGAACACCTTCCCAGGGACCCACACCCTGCCTTAGCTCCACACCCAGTGTACCTTTTTTTTAACTGCAAATGTTTCTTATGACACCATCCTGCTCGGTCAAGGGTGCCAACCATAAACAATCGCTACGTGATACTACTCCTTCCTCTTCCCAACTAGACAAATAGTGGCTTACAATTTGTCTCAAGCTGGTCACATTGGTTTCTGCAAAGAGCTGTTAACTGCTCCATCACCACTACTCTCCGCACCCTCCAGGACCAATCCTGCATCAGTGGTGGCTCAGGCTTCTTCCAGTTCCATGCTATCTCATGCTATCTGAGCCACTGTAACGTAGGCCTTTATTGGCCTATTCCATTTATGCTGGACTCACTCTGATCAAATGCCCAGCAAATAAAACTGAAGGTACATCCCCATATCCAACCCCAAAATATTCTTAACTTTCTATGTTCTCTACTGCTACTACTATTAATCATTTATATAGCGCTACAAGTCATAGGCAGCGCAGTACAGACAAATGCAAAAAAAGACAGTCCCCACTCATCAGAGCTTACAATCTAAGGAAGACAGACAATACAATAGCTGTGAACAAGGGTACAAATAGGGAAGGGAAAGGAGGCAAATAAGAGAATAAGAGATCAGGATCCAAAAGCAGCCCCTAAGAGGTGAGCTTTCAGCATGGATTTGAAGAAAGGGAGAGATGAAGCCTGATGTACAGACTCAGGTAGCTTGTTCCTGGCATAAGGAGCAGCAAGGTGAAAGGATCGAAGTCTGGAATTGGCAGTGGAAGAAAAGGGCACAGAGAAGCAAGCCAGAGGAAGAGCAGAGTTCAGGAGGTGGGCTGTAGGGAGAGAGGAAAGGTAGTGAGGAGCAGAAGAATGAATGTGTTTATAAGTCAGGAGACTTTGAATTGGAAACAGAAATGAAAAGGGAGCCAATGAAGTGACTTGAAAAAAGGGGTTATATGAGTATATCGAAGCTGGCAGAAGATTAGCTGCACTTCAGAATTCTGAATAGATGGAAGGGGAGAGAGATGGCTCAGAGGGAGACCAGCAAGGAGGAGGTTGCAATAGTATAGACGGGAGGTGACTAGAGTGGATAAGTGTGTTTAGAAAGGAAAGTGCAAATTTTGCTAATGTTATAGAGAAAGAAACGATAGATTGGGATCTGGTGACGTCAGTGCACAGAAAGGTGGCATGAGTAACAGGCTCCCGTGCCCTCTCAGCAAAAATGAACGAAAATACCTGCACATAAAGTAAAGCTCTCACAGGCAAACATCAGAGGGACAATAGAAGGGAGAAAGAGGCATGGCAAGTAAAAAGAAGCTTGATTTGAAAGAATATGCATATGAGAGGACCCTCACCCTGAGAAAGGAAACTAAAATGGCACCGGGGACTTGCACACGCAAGCAAAGCCAGGAAGAGCTCTGAGGATGAAATCAATGAAGCCACGAGTGCCAAAGAGATACTTAGCTAGTTTCTTGAGATTAAAAGTGGAAAGCACAATTTGAAAACTGATATTGGCACAATGCCAGCTGACCTACGAGCAGAGCTACATGACTTGGGAAGTCAGATTGAAACAGTAGAGGAACAAGGTAATGAGCATGCAGAGCAATTATAGACCTTAAACTCCAAAATTAAGGAGATGGAAGATGCCCAGGAAGCTCTAACAGACAAACTGGAAGATGTAGAGAATCGGAGCAGGAGATACAATGTAAGAGTCTGGGGTGGGGTGCCAGAGAAACAGGAGTATCAGGACTGTGCAAAACTAATCAAGAGCATCGTTAAACACCTATGGGCAGAAGGAGACGGCCCGGAGGTAATCCTCGAGAGGGCACATCGAGCCTTGGGCACCCCATGAAGCAACCAACCACGAGATATAGTGGTCTGTTTCCACCAATACACCATGAAGGAGGAAGTGATGAATAAGGCCAGAAAGTCTGCAGACATACAGTGGGAAGGACATTCTATTGCGCTATTTGAAGACCTCTCATTCACAACCTTGTAGAGGAGGAGAGAACTGCAGGATATCACTAAAAAACCGAGAGAAGTAGGGATAAGATACAGATGGCACTTCCCATTCGCATTAGGCATCACCAAGGATGAACATACACTACGTTGGCGTTTAAGAGTGGAGATAATAACGGGCATGCAAGAATTAGAAATAGGAGGAGCATCAGCCATCCCAAAGGAAAATCAACCCATAGAACGGCAGCAGTCAACCTAGCAGCGAGCGAAAGGCTGATGCAGGCTATGGAGGCAATCAGACCAGACCGGCCGACCCCAGATGGGATGCACGAACATAGACTCCAATGACTGATAACAGACACTCATATGAGCTGATAAGCGGAACTGAGAGAGTATAAGAAATATAAGGCTAAAAAATGTGTTAACTGCATGAGGAAGAGTGAGTTCTACTAAGGAAAAAGGAGAGAGGAATGTAAGATATGGGCTTACAGTGACGATGAAAGGGGTGAGAGCATATGAGTGAATGTATGACTGAATGTATTATGAAAAGTAGCATGAGAGTGGGAAAATAAACAGGGGTGTGCAAAAATGGAAAGGGAAAAATTCTGGGGGTTGGTAGTCATAGATATCAAGGTGGAGCTGCTAGAGGAGATAGGCAGTATGGATGAGGGGGAGGAGGGAGAGGAATACTGGGAGGGGGCAAAAAAATAGAGATCACAATCAAGATGCTTTCACTTAACATTGGGTCCATAAATACGAATGGTCTCAACTCTCCTCGTAAAAGACAGTTATTTTTTAAAAAGGCGGGTCATTACAGCTGGGAGCTATATGTGTACAAGAGACACACTTGAAAATGCAAGAACATAGGCTGATAAGCAACAAACAGTTTCAAAGATATTACTGTGCTTCGAGAAGGGGAGGTGGAAAAATAGGGGGGGGGGGCACGGCAATACTGATACATAACAATGTGGCTTTTGAGGAACTTGGGTTATGTAAAGATGAAGAGGGTAGATAAGTGGCTATTAAATGTTGAATACAGGGAAGACCGATGACAATTGTTAACATATACACACCAAACCAGAACCAGGAGAATTTTTTTGATAAAATAAATACTGGAACTCTTCGGGTTTATGGATGGGAATGTTATATTAGCAGGGGATTTTAATATAGTAGCACGCCCAGAACTAGACACCATAAGAGGGCCCAGAACAGACCTTTGGGGTACACCAACTGAGAGAAGGATAGCCGTAGAGGAAGAACCACCAGAACAAACACTGAAAGAGCATTGGGAGAGATTAGAAGAGAACCGGACAGCACAGAGCCCCTAAAACCAAGTGCAGACAAAGTGTCGAGGAGGAGGTGGTGGTCAACAGTTGTCACGAGGTAACGCCATCAGAACCCATGGAAGTGGGGGAGAGTGAGCAAAACAGAAGGGAAACTGACAGCTCACCTTCACATATGGGAAAGGGTTGCTATGAGCAACAGTGGAAAACACAGCCACGAGGTGTCAGGGAACGCCCGAGCAGAGAGGGAGCTCAGAACCCATTAGAAAATAGAGAGCACCTGCATGGGGGCGGAGCCCAGGCTAACACCAATTGCAATATATTTAAGACTCACTTACCAGCAGGTAGAGAGAGAGGAACGGAGTTGGGAAGAGCAGAAGTGTCTGGAACTGCTGAGTTGGAAAGCAGTGTTCACAGAGCTGTGAGGACAGAGCCAAGGAGAATCTCCGAGGAGCCCGAGGTTGGTGACTTCCAAAGAAGCTGTTGGGAGCAGCAGTGCACAGCCTCCCGGTATCCTCAGGAGCATTGCTGTGAGGCAAATAGAAAAGGCAGTCCAACAGCCAAGGTTAGAGGCTATAAATTGTCTAAATCCAGGAAAGCAGAAGGGGAAAGTTTTTACCCTGAAGCACATTGGCTGGATACAGATAAACGCCGTGGAAAAAGGGTGTCAGAGCAGAGCTGTGTTCGTCAGAGAAAGCAGGAAGCAGCAGAGCCTAGAGGTAGGCGTATTCTCCCTAGTAAGAGGGACTTGAAATACCCTGACTTTCTCTGTTCATACAAAGAACTCTGTAGCTCTCAAGACGCTAAATACAAGCAATATGGTAATTTCCCACAGGCACCTAGTATAGTGGAGGAAGATAATCTTTTAACTCCCCGGCAGAGACATTTTAACTTTTAGGGCATTTGGGAGCCAGAAGTTCACTCTGACGAGGAGGAAATGCAGGTTGAATTCCCTGAAGATGTTTTAGAGGGAACTGCAATGGATTGCACGTACACTTTGTCCGATTGTGTAACGTCTTTGTGTTAAAGCAGCCAGAACTGTTTGAAAGAAGAAACAGGTGCAAGAAGCACCTGAGTGAAAGGAACTGTTTTTCTGTTATTTTCTGGTGCTGTTATTTAATGCTGAAGAAAGCTGATTTTTGTTCACGGTATTTTCTTTAATTGTGTTACCAGACGTATGGTCTGTTTTTCCTTTATGTTCCATGGTTTTGAATCCGCCCCGGACGGGGAATAAAGCCTGAGTTTAAACCTTACCCTCTGCCTCAACTACACTTATTGGCTAAAGGTACAAACTACAGGAACCAGAAGACTTTGCTACTGCCTTCGTAGGAACTTAACAGCCAACAAAATACTGCCCCACCAAGCTACCCAAGCCCTACTTAGCCTCTGGGCACGCTAGTGGGTCACATAAAGTGGCGTAGTTGGCAGGATTTTTTTTACTGTGGAAAAAAAGGACACTTTTAAAAGGAAAAAATACTGCTGGACAACAAGACCCATAAGAAGCATGCACACAGGACAGGCCAGATGCTGACCAGGAACCTCTCTTACCAAAGCCTGAGTCTACGCAGATCCTAAGGTAAAGGATACCTAGGGCATTGGCGTAGGTGGATAACAGGGCAAGAAAGGGGGCGCTCCAGTGGTGCGGGAAAGGGGGAAGATGTGTAAAAGTACCGCACTTGGTGGTTTTTCTTTCTCTTTCCTTCTACGCAGGGTCACAGCTGGAAGATGGTGGTCCAGGACATAATGAGCTGGATACAACACCAGTGGGACAAACAATTGGAGTTGGCACGGAACATGCAAGAACAAACCGCCAAGATGATCATGGAGCAGCAGAGGCCACTCCTGGAGACCATGAAGGCGTTTGTAGAGAAGTCACCAGGACCTGGGACTGAGAACCCCTACATGTCAGGGGTAGAACTTAATGCAAGTCAGGCATTTACTTTGGGACAGTTAAGTCCACAGGACAACCTTGATGATTTTATTGATGCCTTTGAACGAATAGGGGGGGCATTAAAATGGCCACGTGAGCAGTGGGCTACACGCTTTGCTGTTTCTCTTACAGGGGAAGCTTTCTCTGCGTATACGGCAATGCCTGCCATCCTTGCTACTGATTATGAGGAGATAAAAAGGGCAGTTAAGGATAGGTTGGGCCTATCCAGCATGCATTACCGCAGGTTGTTCAGAGAGTCTAGGATGAGGGCCCAAGAAACCCCCAAAGCCCTACAGCAAAGATTAAAGAATTTAGCGTACAAATGGTTGACCCCTGAGCAGAGGACAATGGAATCACTGCTAGATATAATTATCTTGGAGCAGTTTCTCCAGGCTGTCCCAACTGAGGTAAAAAAGTATCTCACTTTGCAAAACTGCCAGAATACCAATGATGCAGCCAGCTTAGCTGAACGCTATTTTGAGGCTCAGATGGTGGGCGCCACAGAAATAGGGCTAAGGAAAGCAGCAGGAATGGCAGAGCATAAGAGAGAGAGATATGTTAAAGACAAAAGGTTTAATGTGTCTAATAAGAATATTAATGATGACATTTTTTCTGTATGCAAAGGAAAATGTTATGTGTGCGGGCGAGCAGGCCACCTCCAGAAAGACTGCACGGAGCGGACTATCCTCATGACTGGGAGAGAAAAACCAGCGCAGGACGGGTTCCTGATTCCGGTGCAGGTAGAAGGGATAGAGGAACTGGCGCTGCTTGACTCGGGAGCTGACCAGAGCATGATTTCACGGAGGCTCTGGGAAGCCATTGAGGGGCGCCATCAGTCAGCCCCAAGTCAAGCAGAGGGCCAGGTACGGATCTGTTGCGTACATGGGGCATCATCGCCTTATCCTTTATACAGGGTATCCGTCAGTGGGTTGGGAGTCACACAACCATTGCTGGTAGCTATTGTTCCACGATTGCCACACCAGATAGTGTTAGGACGTGATTGGGGCCCCTTTTGCCAAGAATTAGGGGAAGGACTTCATAAAATAGGTTATGAGTTCACACCACCCCAACCAGAGACAACAGAAGCAAGAGTAGAAGCCTTAACAGCGGGAATCCCTAGTCCCCTGTTTGTAAAAGTGAAAAAGGCTGGCTCCCCATCCAATACTCGTGTTACTGGAGCACCTCCAGTGAAGCAGAAATTTTCATTAAAATTCTGTAGAGCCACACCTAGAGCTAAAAGCCCACAAAGAGCTTCCGCTGGAGCAGCCGGATATGATCTCTTCAGCGCGGAGGAAGCAGTTGTCCCAAAAGGTGGGAAAGCTTTAATAAATACTGGGGTACAAGTGCAGATTCCCGAGGGGTGTTATGGCCGTATAGCCCCAAGGTCAGGCTTAGCAGTGAAGCACTTTATAGACATCGGGGCCGGAGTGATAGACCCCGATTATAGAGGCCTGGTTAAAGTCCTTATTTTCAATTTTGGGAAAACGGATTTTAAAATACAGGAGGGTGATCGCATCGCACAGTTAGTGTGCGAACGTGTAGGCTTCCCCGTTGTGGAAGAGGTGCCCGCATTAACACCTACCACCAGGGGGACAGATGGGTTCGGTTCCACGGGCCAGAGGGAAATTAAGGGCATGACGGCCTTGGCAGAGGAGAGGAGAGAGGAGGACCTCGGGCCTCAAACCTCTGACTGGAAGGAAAGGCCAGAACCGAGGCTAGGTGGTGGGCTATCCCCACAACAGCAGGGGGAGCTGATGCAATTACTGGGGAGATTCAAGGATGTCCTTACTACAAAGCCGGGCGAAGCCTGCTTGGTCGCCCATGAGGTGATTACGACCCCAGGCCGGATCATCAGACAACGGCCCTATCGCATGCCAGAGACCAAAAAAAATGAGGTCATTAGGCAAGTAAAAGAAATGGTCGCGATGGGCATTATCGAGGAGTCCCACAGCCCGTGGTCAAGTCCCATAGTGCTAGTTCCGAAGCCGGACGGGACCCTCAGATTTTGTATTGATTTCCGGCAAATCAATGAGATCTCCCAATTCGATGCATACCCAATGCCCCACATCGACGACTGGTTGGACCGGCTGGGTCAAGCAAAATACTTGACCACGCTAGATCTCACAAAGGGATATTGGCAAATACCCCTTACCCGTGATTCCAAACCGAAGACGGCGTTCAGCACCCCTATAGGGTTATTTCACTTTAAGCGGATGCCGTTTGGGCTGCATGGGGCAGCAGCCACCTGCCAGCGCCTAGTAGACCAAGTACTGAGGCCGCACCATGACTATGCTCTCGCATACATGGATGACATCGTCATTTATAGTACGACCTGGTCCCAGCACCTCGCTAGAGTTGAGGCTGTGCTCCGAGCCCTCCGCAGAGCAGGGCTGACCCTCAATCCGGCGAAATGCCTATTCGCCAGCGAGGAGGCCAAATACTTGGGCCACATGGTGGGAAGGGGGGTGGTTAAACCCTTAGCTAACAAGGTGGAAAGCGTCAGGGATTTTCCCCAACCCACTACCAAAAAACAGGTACGCAGTTTTCTGGGGCTCATTGGGTACTATAGACGATTCATACCTAGATTTGCTGAGGAAAGCATTTTATTTACAGAGATGCTGAAAAAGAATGCTCCCAATAAAGTACAGTGGACCCCAGAGGCACAGATTGCCTTTTCATCGCTAAAAGAGAAACTGTGTACTGCCACAGTGCTGCGGGGAATAGATTTTAATCTACCTTTCGTAGTTCATACTGACGCTTCTGAGAGCGGGCTGGGGGCAGTATTATCGCAAGTGTTTGAGGGGGTGGAGCACCCGGTCACCTATTTGAGTCGGAAACTCTCAAAGGCCGAGAAAAATTACTCGACAGTTGAAAAAGAATGCCTGGCCATAAAATGGGCTATTGAAGCACTGAGGTTTTATTTAACCGGTAGGAAGTTTCTCCTGGTCACGGACCACGCGCCTCTAAAATGGTTAAACCAGATGCGCAATAGTAACGCCCAGTTGACAAGGTGGCATCTGGCACTGCAGGCATTCAATTTTGACATACAACATAGAGCAGGAAAGTTGCCTGGGAACGCGGATGCGCTCTCCCGGATTACGAGCTGTCCGGTTAGTTGTCCGGCAGCCCGTAATATTTTAAGGGGGGGGGGATCTGTCACGAGGTAACGCCATCAGAACCCATGGAAGTGGGGAAGAGTGAGCAAAACAGAAGGGAAACTGACAGCTCACCTTCACATATGGGAAAGGGTTGCTATGAGCAACAGTGGAAAACACAGCCACGAGGTGTCAGGGAACGCCCGAGCAGAGAGGGAGCTCAGAACCCATTAGAAAATAGAGAGCACCTGCATGGGGGCGGAGCCCAGGCTAACACCAATTGCAATATATTTAAGACTCACTTACCAGCAGGTAGAGAGAGAGGAACGGAGTTGGGAAGAGCAGAAGTGTCTGGAACTGCTGAGTTGGAAAGCAGTGTCCACAGAGCTGTGAGGACAGAGCCAAGGAGAATCTCCGAGGAGCCCGAGGTTGGTGACTTCCAAAGAAGCTGTTGGGAACAGCAGTGCGTAGCCTCCCGGTATCCTCAGGTGCATTGCTGTGAGGCAAATAGAAAAGGCAGTCCAACAGCCAAGGTTAGAGGCTATAAATTGTCTAACTCCAGGAAAGCAGAAGGGGAAAGATTTTACCCTGAAGCACATTGGCTGGATACAGATAAACGCCGTGGAAAAAGGGTGTCAGAGCAGAGCTGTGTTCGTCAGACAAAGCAGGAAGCAGCAGAGCCTAGAGGTAGGCGTATTCTCCCTAGTAAGAGGGACTTGAAATACCCTGACTTTCTCTGTTCATACAAAGAACTCTGTAGCTCTCAAGACGCTAAATACAAGCAATATGGTAATTTCCCACAGGCCACTAGTATAGTGGAGGAAGATAATCTTAACTCCCCGGCAGAGACATTTTAACTTTAAGGGCATTTGGGAGCCAGAAGTTCACTCTGACGAGGAGGAAATGCAGGTTGAATTCCCTGAAGATGTTTTAGAGGGAACTGCAATGGATTGCACGTACACTTTGTCCGATTGTGTAACGTCTTTGTGTTAAAGCAGCCAGAACTGTTTGAAAGAAGAAACAGGTGCAAGAAGCACGTGAGTGAAAGGAACTGTTTTTCTGTTATTTTCTGGTGCTGTTATTTAATGCTGAAGAAAGCTGATTTTTGTTCACAGTATTTTCTTTAATTGTGTTACCAGACGTATGGTCTGTTTTTCCTTTATGTTCCATGGTTTTGAATCCGCCCCGGACGGGGAATAAAGCCTGAGTTTAAACCTTACCCTCTGCCTCAACTACACTTATTGGCTAAAGGTACAAACTACAGGAACCAGAAGGCTTTGCTACTGCCTTCGTAGGAACTTAACAGCCAACAAAATACTGCCCCACCAAGCTACCCAAGCCCTACTTAGCCTCTGGGCATGCTAGTGGGTCACACAGTTCAAAAGCAGCAGAAAGATCAAGAATGAGGACCGAGTAAAGACCTTTGGATTTAGCCAGGAACAAGCCGCTGGAGACTTTGGCAAGAGACGTCTCAGTAGAATGCAAGGGACAAAAGCCAGACTGTTGTGAATCCAGACGTGCTTGAGAGAAGAGAATTTCAAAGCAATGGCAGACAACTGCACATTTAAGAAGTTTGGAAATGAAGGGAAGAAGAGAGATGGGCAGACAATTAAAAGGACAAGTAGGGTCAAGTGAAGATTTCTTAAGGAGAGGTGTGATCACAGCATGCTTGAAGGCTGCTGGGACAGTTGCAATGGAGAGCGAAAGGTTGAGAATATGAGAGATGGAAGGGATGACAGAGGAGGAAATGGAGTTAAGGAGATGAATGGGGATAGGATCAGAGGAGCAGGTAGTGAGTTTAGAGGAGGAAAGAAGATGAGCGATTTCCTCTTCAGAGATCTTAGAAAAGGAAGAAAGAGTAGCAGAGATTGAGGGAACAGTTGGTAGTGAAGAGTGGGGAGAGGGGATGAAGCTGATCTTGTGGGTAATTGGAATGTAATCTTGTGGACTTTATCATGGAAATAGTCAGCTAAGGTTTGGGCAGAAAGAGAAGGAGAGATAGGATACGGAAGCGCCTTGAGTAGAGAGTTGAGAGTTGAAAAGAGACAGCAAGGGTCAAAGGCAAGAGAATCGCTTCCAATACCCAGCCAATACAGGACAAGACCACCAAATATGCATCATAGACCCTTGAGCCCCACACTCTCTCCAACAACAATCAGAAACATTCGTAAACATTTTGTGCAACCTCTCCGGGGTATAATACCACTGCATAAGCACCTTGTTAGCATTCTCTTTAATAATTATTGATATAGCTGACTTTGCAATCCCCATACACACACTTTCTCATTCTTCCTCCCAGCCCTTATATAAGCACATTTTTGAGTGCCCCTTGATTGCTGAATTCAATATAACAATTTTATAAGCCCCCAAGATCGGTGATACCCTATCCATAATGGTTCTAAATCATATTCCCAGCCTCATAATATTTCTGTCTAGATCACTGTTTTAGACAGTGCGAGACCTGCATATAAGCAAACATATCTTTTGTCTGCAGGGGGTATTTATCCTGCAACTCTGCAACGGTCTGTACTTGCCCACAATCTATAAGTAGCGAAATTCCTAATTCCTCCCAATACCTAAATATCTCCTCCCTCCTTGGCCCTAAGTCAGGAGCTGCACCACTAGGAGCCAGAAGTGAAAACTCCAGTCCCAGGGCTACCTTCTTCCACCCCCTCTGCCGATGCTCCCACAAGTGCCGTAAATAAGGATTTTCGGTCCACTGGCCCCACAGCAGGGGTTTAGCTAACCACAGCAAATAAACTAATCTGTATGGGGGCAAATAAACTAATCTATAATATGCACCTTCCCTGCATCTTGGAAATCCAACATCGTCCGCCCCATCCTGAAGAACCCTGCTCTTGATCCATGTCTCCCTGCTAACTTTTCACCTGTCTCTAATCTTCCCTTCCTCTCCAAAATACTAGAAAAACTGGGGTTTTTTTCAGCTTTTGCATCACCTTGAGTACACAAATTTTCTCCATCCACGTCAGTTGGGTTTCAGGTCGGGTCACAGTACTGAAACAATTCTAATATCGTACTGAATGAAACACAGGCTTTTTGGGACAAGGGTAACATTTCTTTGGCAGTCTCTCTGTACCTTTCCTCTACTTTTGACCTTGTCATCACTCTTTTCTTATGTCTCAACTTTCCTCTGCTGGCCTGAGTTCCACCGTGTTGCATCGGTTTCACCCTTTCCTTACTTCTCGTACTTATCACGTTTCCTTCCAGGCTTCCTCCTCCTCTCACTTCCCTCTTTCTTGTGGGGTCCCCCAAAGGTCTGTCTTGGCCCCTCTGCTTTTTAGTATCTTTCTTGCCCCTCTTATGCAGCAGGATGTCTCCGTGTATTTTTATGCAGACGACATCCTGCTGCCATTCCACACCCATCCTATTTCTCTAGATCTCACCTCCATTAATTCCTGCCTAGGCTTAGTAGCATCCTGGCTTCAATCCAACTGCTTAAAACTCATTCCCGCTAAGACACAGGGAATTTGGCTCTCAGGTTCTTTGTCACCACCCTCTGTATCTCCCTCTCTCAATGGGCTTTCTATACCCACTGTTCCAACACTCAAGTACCTTGGGATTACTCTGGATTCTGCCCTCATCTTCCACACACATACACACAATCAGAACAATTGTATGGTAGTGTATCCACACACTTTGTTAAATTCACTCTGTTTGGTCTTTTCTCTTTCTTCCTTCTGCTACCACTCTACTCTTATCCTTGGTCATTTCGAAACTCGACTACTGTGACACTATTTACTCTGGACTTCCCAACTACCAGCTCAAATGTTTACATTCTGTACAGAGTACTGTCATCCATTTACTCCATCACCCTACCAGGCATGATCACGTCACCCTTCTTCTCATTAAATCCCACTGGCTCCCTCTTCCTCACCACATTCAATATAAACTAGTCACCATCATCCACAAGACTCTACTCCAGTACTCCTGCCTGTCTCTCATCCCACTTTATCCCATATGCACCCACTCGACTCCTTCAGTCCATGTATGCAAATTATCTGCACCTTCCTTCCACATCATAAGCCCATCTTGAAAGCACCCGGCACTTGTCATTTTTTTTCCTAGGTCCCTCAATTTGCAGCTCCCTTCCTAATGATATTCGACTTGAACCTTCCTTTCCAAAATTCAAATTTGCTCTAAAAACCTACCTATTCCAAATGCATATGACCTTACTTCCTAGATCATCCAGAATTTTGCTTCTCCCCTTCACATCCTTCCTATCTTGCTTGTACCAACTTTCCTGTCTTATTGATTTTAATGGCATTCCTTTCTCCTAAAATAATTTGTGTTTTTATTGTACACCACCTTAATGCTGTGAAAGGCGGTATATCACGTTTTATAATAAATCATAAACCATATTGTCTTATGTCCAATGATTGTCAGCCCGATTGATTTCCTCCTCCAAATCCATCTCAGACTTGCCTGATCCTTGCAAGCATATGGAGATTTAAACATTTCAAGTTTTTTTCTCACAGACATCGTGCCGACAAGTCCACAACCCAGGCTGCGAATCCTCTCTCAAATTGCACATGATGTATGCAAAATGTATTTTATTTATTTGACAGGGTTTTTTTATACTACTTTATCATTTTAGTCAAAGCAGTTTACACTGTAACTTAAATTCAGTAATGTACATTAAACAGGGACACTGATAACTTAAATTCTTCTGAGGCAATGGAGGTTAAGTGACTTGCCAAGGCCACAAGGAGTGTTTGTGGGAATGAGACCCTGGTCTCTTCTTTCCCCAGCCAGTGCTCTAACCACTAGACTACTCCTCCACTCCACTAGCACTTTAATCACACCCCGATGGGAGCCAAATGTATAGGCTGACATCAACCCAGGGCCGGCGCAAGGGTTTCTGCCACTCTTGTCAGACCCCCACAGGTCACCTCCCCCAGGCCACCAAAATACTGTGCTGTCCTGCTCCTCCCTTGGGCCACCCCCTCCACCAGGTTGCCACCACCCTCCCCTCCGGTCCACTGGCTCACCAGGCTACTGATGATGCCTTGAGGCTTGCCGCAGCATGGAAGGGAGGAATCGCTATGCCTTCCCCCCAGCATCCATTGTTCTCATAAGAAAATAAGAACATAAGATATGCCATACTGGGTCAGACCAAGGTCCATAAAGCCCAGTATCCTGTTTCCAACAGTGGCCAATCTAGGTCATACGTACCTAGCAGTTTTCCCAAAAGACACAGGTTCCACAATGCTTGTACTGGGTCAAGCATTGATATCCTGGGTCCCTTCATAATAATGGTTTATGGACCTTTCCTCCAGGAACTTGTCCAAACCTTTTTTAAACCCAGCTACACTAACAGACTTTACTACATCCTCTGGTAACAAATTCCAGAGTTTGATTACACGTTGAGTGAAAAAATATTTTCTTTTATTAGTCTTAAATAGTATACCCTGTAGCTTCATTGCATGTCCCCTAGTCTTTCTATATTCTGATAACGTAAACAATCTATCTACGTTTACCCGTTCCACTCCGTTCATTAATTTATAGACTTCTATCTTATCTCCCCTCAACCGTCTCTTTTCCAGGTTAAAGAGCCCTAACCTTTTTAGCCTTTCTTCATAGGTGTATCCTTCCATCCCCTTTACCATTTTGGTGGCTCTTCTCTGAACCTTTTCTAATATCGCTATATCCTTTTTAAGATACGGCGACCAGAATTGCACTCAATATTCAAGGTGCGGTCTCACCATGGAACGATATAGAGGCATTATAATATCTTTTGTTTTATTTTCCATTCCTTTCCTTATGATACCTAGCATTCTATTTGCTCTCTTGGCTGCCGCTGCACACTGGGCGGAGGGTTTTAACATGTTATCCACAATGACGCCAAAATCTTTTTCCTAGGTGGTGGTTCCTAATGTGGAACCTTGCATCGTGTAACCATAGTTTGGGTTGTTCTTCCCTAGGTGCATAACTTTGCACTTGTCCATATTAAATTTCATCTGCCATTTTGATGCCCAGTCTTCCAATTTATCAAGATCCTCTTGCAATTTTCCACAATCCTCTTGGGTTTTAACAACTTTAAATAGTTTTGTGTCATCTGCAAATTTGATAACCTCACTCGTTATTCCACTTTCCAGGTCATTTATGAATATGTCAAAAAGCAGCGGACCCAGCACAGATCCCTGGGGTACACCACTATTCACCTATCTCCATTGGGAAAATTGGCCCTTTAGCCCAACCCTCTGCTTTCTATCTTTTATCCAGTTCCTGATCCACAGTAGTACACTGCCTCCTATCCCATGACTCTTTAGTTTTGCCAAAAGTCTCTCATGAGGGACCTTGTCAAAGGCTTTCTGAAAGTCCAGATACACTATATCAACCGACTCACCTTTGTCCACCTGTTTATTCACACCTTCAAAAAAACATAACAGATTAGGAAGACAAGATCTTCCTTGTCTAAAGCCATGTTGGCTGTCTCCCATTAGGCCATGACTATCTACATGCTGAGTAATTTTATTCTTTATGATGGATTCTACCATTTTTCCCGGTACTGACATCAGGCTCACCGGTCTGTAGTTTTCCGGATCACCCCTGGAACCCTTTTTAAAAATTGGTGTTACATTGGCGATCCTCCAACCTTCAGGTATTAGAGATGATTTCAATGATAGTTCACAGATTACTAATAGCAGGTCTGCAATCTCATATTTCAGTTCTTTCAACACCCTTGGATGTATACCATCCGGCCCAGGTGATTTGCTACTCTTCAGTTTATCTAATAGTTGTAATACATCTTCCCGATGTATCGATATTTCCTTCAATTCTTAAACACCTTTAAATACCACTTCAGTCATGGGTAACATCCCTACATCTTCCTCAGTAAAGACCGAAGCAAAGAATTCTTCATTCAGTCTCTCCGCTATCGCCTTGTTGCCTCTTAGTGCCCCTTTAACCCCTCTATCATCTAATGGACCAACTGACTCTCTCACAGGTTTTTTGCTATGAATGTACTCTTTATTTCACATTTTTGCTTCCGCAGCAAGCTTCTTCTCAAATTCTCCCTTTGCCTGCCTTATCAATGCCTTGCATTTGACTTGCCAGTGCTTGTGCTGTTTCCAGGTTTCATCGTTTGGCTCTTTTTTCCATTTCCTGAGAGATGCTTTTTTGGCAACAACAGCCTCTCTGACCTCACCTTTAAACCATGCTGGCAGTTTTTTGGACTTCCTTCCACTTTTCTTAAAGCGTGGAATACAGCTGGTCTGGGCTTCCAAGATAGTATTTTTCAACAACACCCAAGCTTGATATAAGTCTTTAACCTGTGCAACTGCTCCTTTTAGTTTTTTCTTAACTATTTTCCTCATTTTATCATAGTCTCCCTTTCGAAAGTTAAAAGGTAGTACTGTGGATTTCCTTACTATCCCTCCTTCACTAATTAAATCAAAGGCGATCATGCTATGATCACTATTGCCAAGTTGCCCCAACACCCTTATCTCTTGCACTAGATCTGCTGTTCCACTAAGGACTAGGTCTAATATGGCTTCCCCTCTGGTCGGTTCATGAACCAGCTGCTCCAAGAAGCAGTCATTTATTTCATCTAGGAACTTTATCTCCCTAGCATGTCCTGCCATGACACTGAACCAGTCGATACCAGGGTAATTGAAATCATCCATTATTATTACTGCGCTGTAACTTTTGTTAGCTTCTTTGAGCATGTCATCATCCATTTGTTCATTCTGGCCAGGCGGTCGATAGTATACCCCCACTGCCATCGCCTTCCCCTTTTTACATGGAATTTCAATGCATAGAGATTCTACAGCAAATTTTGTTTCCTGCAGAACTTTAATCCTTTGTGACTCAATGCCCTCTCTAACATAGAGCGCTACCCCTCCACCAATTTGATCAGCTCTATCATTACGATATAGTTTGTATATAGTTTGTACCCAGGTATCACAGTGTTCTCACCTGGAGGAAGATGGCAACATAACAATTCCTCTCTTTCTTGCTGCAGCGTGCCTTCAGATAGCAGCAAGCATGCTCACAACATGCTGCTCCTGCCCCCTCCAACAGGAAGTTGCATTGGAGGGGGTCAGGAGCAGAATGCCATGACTACACGAACGCAAACCGCTGCATTAAGGTCTCCCACGGTGCTAGTGCCATGTTTGGAGGGAGGAAGGAATGGATTGATCAGCCAGCATGCCACCCACCAGGGTCTGCCACCCTAGATGACCACCTAGTTTGCCTAGTGGATGGGCCGGCCCTGCATCATCACTTGTGATACCACTTCCTCCCAGTGTACCTTTTTAAATCATTGGTAGTCCAACGTTCCGGAAGCAGGAGCGATCTCCAGTCCTCCTACCTCCTCAGGCACTGGGTTCAAAATGGTGTCACTTGAATCCCAGAGTAGGGTTGCCAACTGGCTCCAGATGCGCCCGACAGGTTTGATCCAGTTCTGGGTTTACCTCATTGCATGCAGGGATATGGAGTTCTGATTTCTCCATTGCACTCCATAAGAAAAGGAAAACTACAAGTAACTGCATGCAATGGGGTAAACCCAGGACTGGAACAAGCCTGTCGGGCTGTTCTGGAGCCAATTGGCAACCCTATCCCAGAGGGAGTCTTGTACTAGGGGTCAAGTTACAATATATGGTGGTTTGACCCCTAGCAATAGTATATTACAAGACTACCGTTAGCCCCCTGAGTCTATGTACCCTTTGCATAGCAAAGACAAATTAAATCTGTTTCCAAAAAGTGTTTTAGGAAGTCCTATAATATATTAAATAGAGCCCTCTTTTATCCAATCACAGTAGTTGAGCTGGTTCCTGGATAAAAATTCTAGCTGTTTCTATTGTTTGACATGAATTTGATGCAAAGATCTAAACAAGCAAACACGGAGCTGCTGAAGAAACTCCAGGATAAAGTTATTCAAAAGTACAGATTGGGGGATGGCTATAAGAAAATGTAATTGATTCTGAATGTTCCTTTGGGCATCATCGACAAGTGGAAAACATTTGCTGCATGAAGATACTTTCTCAATCAGGTTGTGTCTCCAGTCAGTAGCCATGTGTTAAGGAAACTGCTGAGGAAAGTCATTGTGAGATCTAAGATAACGTTAAAAGCACTATAGAGATCTTTGGCCGAGACTGGGAAGAATGCTGACTGTTCAACAATTTAAAGATTGCTCCACAAACATAGCCTGGATGGCAGGGTGATAAGAAGGAAGCCGCTGCAGAAGAATGGTGTGCTGCATAATGTATGCAAAGAAAAAACGAGACATTACATGCACATGGGATCAGGTTTTGTGATCTGATGACACCAAAGTGGAATGTGAAAAGCGTACAAGGGTGTGAAAAGTTTTGCAGGACGTCCTTATCCAGCAAACACTACGAAACAGTTCTAAACTATGTTCATATGTTATTCATCTGCTTCCCATTAGCCTCAATAGCTTTGCCATCTAACAAAGCACTATAATGCAATGGGATCATCTTTCTTCTTTCAAGTGATTATCATCTTTATATCTTATGTACACTACAACTCAGTGGATTCTCACCTAAAGATCTCTCCTTTGTTTGGTTTGCTGATCTCACCACGGGAAGGCTTGCTCGTGTACGACTGCCTCTGGAGAAAGGAGTTGGGGAATCGCCCTCTGACATGGCTTCCAAGGAATCGGCCGATGCCACAGACAGATGTTCTGCCTGATCTCCTAAGCTGGGCTGTGGACTCACTGTTGGTCTTGGACTTCTTGTCTGTAAAAAGAGAATATTTATTTTTATTTCATTTAGTTTACTGCCTAACATAAGCTCAAGGCGATGTACAACAAAATCAAAACATCATTAAAATAAACAGAATAATAACTACAATCAGAAGTAAAACTAAAATTACATAAATGCTTGATTATAAACTAACATTTTTAAACCCCATCAGAACTATAAATAATTATCCTCCAAGCAGAGCTCCTTAAGGAAAGGATTCTCTTAAAAAGGGACTGCACAAATTAAAGAGCAAGGCCTGGTCGGAACAGTATAATAATCCCTAGAGGAGGAAATACAAAGCCATCAATCAGAAGCTGACTGAAGAGCAAGGTATGGATTATAGACATGCAACTGATCAACCAAATAACTATGTAACATCATGCAGAACCCTGAAAGCCAAACATTAAACTTAAAAATGGGCCCTAAAGAGTAACAGAATCTTCATAAAAATAATATGATGCTACTGTATACAGTGGGGGTTATTCTGTGCCACGAATAGCGGGGATGGACGGCCCAATGGGACATCCATCCCCGCTATTCGTGCCTTCACCTGACTGTGACTAACTTCCCCACTGATTGTGCGGGGAAGTTAAACGGGGGCGGGGAAGGGGTGGCTCGGGGGCGAAGTCTGGGCGGTCGCTGGCCCTGGACTTACAGGGCCGATTCTAATGTCGGCCCTGTACATCCAGGGCTGGCGACATGTGCGGAAAGGTTATTCCACCTCCGAGATTTTATTTATTTATTTATTTGGTTTTAAATACCACGCTATTTTAGTTCAGTGTGGTTTACAGAAAACAACTTAATACATAGAACAGGTTTACAATGAACAGGATTACACTGAACAAGTATAACTTGTTGGAATAACAAGTATAACTTGATGGAACAACTTCCCTGGACATTACATTATTGTACTGCTGGGGTGCAGATGGGGTAGGGGGGGCCGGAAGATATTCCCCACAGCCCGACCCTAGCCTTAGGAGGCCAGATCGGGGGTCGGTCTGCAGGGGATTCACTTTATTTTGCGGTGGCCGGCATTGCGGCCCTTCAATGGACCCACAGTGCCATGGCAACATGACACCATTGCGCCACGGCTCCATTGAGGAGCCTTGACTGAGTTAGCTGGGGATAGTACAGAGGGGATGGATGTCCGGGACGGAATCAGGCCCAGTGTGTATAGTGGTGATGAGTATTCAGGTACAGTATGTCACTGCCCAAAAGGGCAATGGGAGATAAAATAACTTGCCCAAGGTCACAAGGAATGCCATTGGAAAAAGTGGGGTTCAGCTATACACATGAAGGCATATTTTAGAAAGACCGTTTAAGGGCCATCTGGGATGTCCAAGTCAAAACATCCAAAATTCCATTGGAGGGGCAGCTGAGAGGGTGGGCATGTGTAAATGCGTTTGAAAACTGATCCAACTCTGCCCCCCAAAAATAAACCTCTCCATCAGCATAAGAAGAAATGGAGATGTGTAGAATAAAGTCACAGACACGTTCAGGGAACCGGGCAATTTTCAGAATGTGAAGATGAGAGAGAAGCTAAAGAGAGGTAGAGTTTTACAGATGAATTCGTTGGAAATAATGTTGAAAAATGAGTTTGTAGTTTACTTTTGAAAACAAACAATAAAAGTGAGAACATGATGTAGAGCATCTTTTAACCAGAATGAGAGTGAGCCATAGTTGTTCCAAATAATGGATAGTTCCAGATAATGAAATTCCTCATATATTAAAAAAGAAACAACTGTTTAGTGAATACTTGTTTATTTTCAGATAACAGACATTTTTCCAGATAACAGAAGGTGGCCGACATCCACAATTTTTGTGAATAATGGGAGTTTTTGGATATTAGAACTTCAGATGAAAGATGCTCTACTGTACCAAAATAAAATGTCAAAACAATTAAATTCTAAGAATGTGTTTTATTTTGCTGCAGGAACAGGCTGTAGATGTGTGCACAAATTAGCAACCAACACACAGCTTTCCCTATTTGCAGATTCAATATAAATTATACAGGTAAACTCTTCTTTGACCACTTCTTTGAGCTCCAATGTCTAGCACTTACACAGTCCAAATTCAAATCTATTCTCATGAAAAAACAAACAAACAAACAAGTTGAAAAGTACATACTCAAAGTGCTGTTTGCAAACATATACATCTGTGGGTATTGGGACGCGAAGACACAGGGTAGCAGGGGCTATGGGGCTGTATGAGGCATCATTAGGACAGGTGATGTCTCTATATTTTTATCCATCTTGAGATAATATGTGTCTGTATGTGTGGTGTGGAGGTGGAGATCATGTGTGTAGTGCACTGCAGTGCAGGCGTGGCATGTGTGTGTGTGTGTGTATGTAAGTGTAATGCGGAGATGGGGGTATGTGTGTATGTGTAGTGCAGGGGTGGCAAGTCTGTGTGGTGTGTGGGTGTGGTGTGTGGGTGTGTATGTATAGTACAGGGGAGGCGTGTCTGTGTGTGTATGTGTATTAAGAGGAGATAGTGTGTGTCTGTGTGTGTGAGGGGGTGGGGTATGTCTGTGGGGGGTGTATGTGTAATGCAGGGGTGGCGTGTCTGTGTGTGTATGTATGTGTGTGTGGTGTAGGAGTGGGTATGTGTGTGTTTATGTGTAGTGGAAGGGTGGCATGTCTTTTTGTGTATAGAAACATGATGGCAGAAAAAGACCACATGGCCTATCCAATAGAGATCCTCTGTGTTTGTCCCATGCTTTTTTGAATTCAGATACTGTCCTTATCTCTACCACCTCCACTGGGAGACTATTCCATGGATCCACCACTCTTTCCGTAAAGAAATATTTCCGCATATCACTCCTGAATCTATTCCCTTTCACCCTCATCCTATGTACCTTCACAGCAGAACTTGCTTTCCATTGAAAGAGGCTCTCCTCCTGTGCATTTATGCCATGGAGGTATTTAAACGTCTCAATCATACCACCTCTATCCTGCCTTTCCTCTAAAGTATACATATTAAGATCTTTAAGTCTGTCCTCATATGCTTTATAATGAAGACCACTAACCATTTACCGACTCCAACCTGCTCATATCCTTTTGAAGATGTATGTATGTGTGTGTGGTGTGGAAGTATGTGTGTGTGTGCATTTGTACTGCAGGGGTGACGTGTGTGTGTGTGTCTGTGGTGTAGGGGTGGGTATGTGTGTGTTATGTGTAGTGCAGGGTAGCGAGTCTGTGTGTATGCATGTGTGTGGGATGTGGTGTGGTTTTGGGGGTGTGTGTTTAGGTGTCGTACAGGGGTGGCGTGTCTGTGTGTGTGTGTAGTGTAGGGGTAGATATGTGTGTGTTTATGTATAGTGCAGGGGTGGCATGTCTGTGTGGTGTGGGCGTGGGGTGTATGTGTAGTGCAGGGGTTGTGTGTCTGTGTGGCGTGATGTGGGTGTGTGGGTGTGGTGTAGGGGTGGGTATATGTGTGTTTATGTGCAGTGCAGTGGTTGTGTGTGTGTATGTATGTGTGTGTGATGTGGTGTGAGTGTGTGTGTGGTGTAGGGGTGGGTATGTTTGTGTTTATGTGTAGTGCAGGGTGAGGTGTCTGTGTGTTTGGTGTGGGAGTGGGAGGGTGTATGTGTAGTGCAGGGGTGTGTGTGTGTGTGGTGTAGGGGTGGGTATGTGTGTGTTTATCTGTAGTGCAGGGTGAGCTGTCTGTGTGTTTGGTGTGGGGGTGGGAGAGTGTATGTGTAGTTCAGGGTGGCGTGACTCGGTGTGTGTGTGGTGTAGGGGTGGGTATGTGTGTATCTATGTGTAGTGCAGGGGTGGCGTGCTTGTGTGTGTGGTGTGGGGTGTGGTGTGTATGTGTAGTGCAGGGGTTGTGCGTCTGTGTGTATATGTATGTATGTGTAGTGTGGTGGTGTGTGTTTGGTGAAGGAATAGGTATGTGTGTGTTTATGTGTAGTGCAGGGGTTACGTGTCTGTGTGTATGTGTGTGTGGTGTGGGGGTGTGTTTTTGGTGAAGGAATAGGTAGGTATTTATTTTATTTTATTTATTTACATGCTCTTCTATACCGTGCTCTTCAGTATCAGTGCGGTTTACAAATAACAAAATTTTGCAACAGACCAAGTAGCCATATGCTTACATTGCAACAGGGTAATATAACTCGGAAATATAACTAGGGAAACTATATACAGGATCAACAACCATTAGTGGTTGGGAAACTTTAAAATGTATAATAAACTTAATCACAAGCTGCTATTGATTTATTCATTCGTCATTATCGTCTACAAGCCTGTCGTAAATGTACCTGATGGATGGTTCAGTTGATTGCTTTGTCATAAGTCAGCTTATGAGTGTGTTAGTGGCTGCTTGCATGAGTTGAAGTGTGGGGGATAGTTGGGTTGGGATTTGGGTGGGCAAAGTGTAAGAGGAACAAATGATGCTTAAGGGCTTTCCTGAACTGTGAAAGGTCCCTGATTGATCTAATTTGTGGTGGGAGGTTATTCCAGCACCTAGGGGCATAGAAAGCAAAGGATCTATTCCTAGTTGTTTGTGTGCATTTAGTATCATCCAATGGGATGATTAGAGTATTGGCAGCTACTTACCTTCTCAGCCTGTTGTTGGGGGTGGTGGTGAGGAGAGCTCTGATGGAAGAGGGGGATATCAGGTTGATTGCTTTGAAGGTTAGAAGTAGTGCCCTGTAGGTGAGCCTGCTGCTTATCGGTAGCCAATGTAGTTCCATAAGTATGGGTGTGATATGGGTTCTTCTGGATATACCCCAGAGAATGCGGGCTGCTGCGTTCATTGCCAGTTGCAGTGGATTGAGGGTGCTCTTAGGGAGATCGTGCAGAATGATATTTGCGTAGTCGAAATGTGGTGTTACAAGAGTCTGGAATATTGTTCTGAAATCATCTGTCGTAAATGAACCATCCATCAGGTACATTTACGACAGTTTAGAAACTGCTAACACCTAATCAGGTGTTAGTTCCCTCCCTACCCACTCCGACTTCCACCCACCCCTAGTGAGCAGTCTTACTTTATAGGGCACCTCCCCCTTTAACAAATCACAGAGAATTGGACCAGCACATTTTGAATATAATTAAAGAGATTTAACTGCTTTTTCTCTGAAAAGACAGCTGCGAAACCGGCTGGTACTTGGTAGATCTCTCTCTTTTGCTTTAACAGATACCTAAGCTCCACGAACAGAACAATGGCTGGGAAAGATCGTATTGCTAAAGCTGTTGCCCCCATTACAGCTTCTGTCTCGGTCCAGACAGAGATCCTAATTCCAGTTGAAGGACTGGTTCCATGTGCAGGGTGCCTGCATGCTGAAGCTCTGAGGAAACAAGTGGAGGAACTCAGAGAGGAGGTGGCGAGGCTGAGGAGCATTCAAGACAGTGAGAAGTACATTGATGAGATGCTTCTTGCAGCAACCAAGCTTTCCAGCACAGGAGAAGATGGGTGCCAACAGAATGTCGATGGTTGGACACAAGTCACCAGGGCCTGCAAAATCATCAATCCAACTTCTCCAGCCCTTGAATTGAAGAACCATTATGCAGCCCTGGAAGTGTAGGAGGTGAAAGCATCCCTGGAAAGGGAAGAACCAGAGTTCAAGTACCCCAAAGTTGCAGAATCAGTGACCAGAAGGAAACGAAGGATAGTGGTGGTTGGAGACTCTCTTCTGAGGGGTACTGAGGCGTCCATCTGCCGACCAGACTTTATGTCCAGAGAGGTATGCTGTCTGCCTGGTACCAAAATCCAAGATGTTACGCAGAGTTTGCCAAGACTCATCAAGCCCACTGACTATTACCCAATGTTGCTAATCCATGTTGGAACAAATGATACTGCCAGGTATACCTCGGAACGTATCAAAAGTGACTTCATGGCTCTGGGACAGAGGGTGAAGCAGTTAGGTGCACAGGTGGTGTTCTCTTCAATCCTCCCTGTTGAGGGTAAAGGCCAAGGCAGAGAGGCTCGCATCCTGGAGATGAATGCATGGCTGCGTGGATGGTGTCATCGAGAGCGTTTTGGTTTCCTAGACCATGGGATGCTGTTCCAAGGGTTGCAGAGCAGAGATGGCATCCATCTGTCCAAGAAAGGTCAACACATCTTTGGTAGTAGACTGGCTAATCTACTGAAGAGGGCTTTAAACTAGATTCGTTGGGGATGGGTGAAGAAAGCCCCCAGGTAAGTGAAAGCCCCCGGGTAGGTGATACATTAAATACCTTTATGGAAATGGGTAACAGGGGTAACATATGGAAAGCAGTGTGTATTAATGCCCGTAGCATGGGAAATAAGATCCTTGAAGTTGAAGCTTTGGTGGGAGTGACTGACTTGGATTTAGTGGCAGTTACAGAAACATGGTTCATAGAAAACCATGACTGGGATGTAACTATACCTGGCTATACTTTATTCAGAAAGGACAGGGTAGGAAGAAGGGGAGGAGGAGTGGCACTATATGTAAAAACTACTATTAAAGCTTTGGAATTACAGAGCTTAAAAGGGAGAGAGGAGGCATTGTGGGTTAAACTAGAAAGAGGGAAAGAGAAATCTATTTGCATTGGTGTGATATACAGACCTCCCTCACAAGAGGAAGAGGTGGACAGAGAGTTAATTGAAGACATACGCAGCATTGCTAGGAAAGGGGAAGTGCTACTGATAGGAGATTTCAATATGCCAGATGTTGATTGGCACATTCCTGCTGCAGTATCATCTAGAAGTAAGGAGATCCTGGATTCTCTACAGGGAGAACTATTCAGGCAATTGGTAACAGACCCCACACGTGAAGGGGCCATACTGGACTTGGTGCTTACCAATGGTGAAAGTGTTTCTGATGTTGTAGTGGGAGATCATTTTGCATCCAGTGATCACCAGATGGTGTGGTTCAGTATTAGGACTAGGGCTGTTAGAATCCATTCCAAGGTGAGGATCTTAGACTTTAGGAAGACTAACTTTGCGAAGATGGGCCAATACCTCAGGGAGTCGTTAGTGGGATGGGAACAGCTGGGGGATGTAGAAAAACAGTAGGCAAAACTGAAAGGGGGTATTTTAAGGGCAACCAACCTTTTTGTTAAAATGGTAAATAAAGGCAAAAGGAACAGGAGACCACTATGGTTTTCGAAGGAAATAGCTGAAAAAGTGAAGAAAAAGAGGGAGGCCTTCATGAAATACAAGGGATCACAGAGAGAGGAAAACAGGCATCTGTATTTGGAAAAACTTAGAGAAGCTAGCAAAGTAGTCAAGAAGGCAAAGATTCAAAAGGAGGAGGAAATAGCCAATGCAATAAAATGGGGGAATAAGACATTTTTCAGATATATTAGTGAGAAGAGGAAGGGCAAAAGTGGTATTGTCAGACTCAAGGGTGCAGGGGGGGAATATGTAGAAGCTGATAAGGATAAAGCGGAATTGCTTAACAAATATTTTTGTTCTGTGTTCCCATGAAGAACCAGGAGCAGGACCTCAGAAAACACCCACAAATAAGAACAGAAGCGAGGGACATCTTGAACAATTTTCAGAAGACTGTGTTCGTGAGAAACTAGCTCAACTTAAAGTAGACAAAGCGATGGGACCGGATGGGATACTCCCTAGAATACTGAGGGAACTTGGGGACGTTCTAGCAACTCCACTGACTGACCTTTTCAATGCCTCGTTGGAGTCGGGAGTGGTGCCAAAGGACTGGAGAGAGGCTCATGTGGTGCCTTTACACAAAAGCGGAAGTAAGGATGTGGTTGAAAACTACAGGCCGGTTAGTTTAACTTCAGTGGTGAGTAAATTATTGGAAACGCTGCTGAAAGAGAAAAAAGTGAGGTTTCTGGAGTCCAGCGGATTACAGGATCCGAGGCAGCATGGATTCACCAGAGGCAGGTCTTGTCAGACAAATCTGATTGATTTCTTTGACTGGGTGACCAGGGAGTTGGACCGAGGGAGAGCTCTAGATGTGGTGTATTTAGATTTCAGTAAAGCCTTTGACACTGTTCCTCACAGGCGACTTATAAACAAACTGAGAACCCTAGGGATGGACCCTAAAGTTACTGCTTGGGTTAGAAATTGGTTGGGTGGGAGGCGACAAAGAGTACAAGTAAATGGAGCTCACTCTGAGGAGAAGGATGTTACCAGTGGTGTGCCCCAGGGATCTGTCCTTGGTCCGATTCTTTTTAACATCTTTGTTAGTGATATAGCGGAAGGGCTGTCGGGTAAGGTTTGCCTCTTTGCAGATGATACCAAAATCTGCAATAGAGTACACACCCAGGAAGGTGTAGATAACATGATGAGGGATCTAGCTAAGCTTGAAGAATAGTCTAGAACTTGGCAGTTGGGATTTAATGTTAAAAAATGTAAGGTCATGCATTTGGGCTGCAGCAATCCAAGGGAGCAATACAGTATAGGAGGTAAAGTACTTTTGTCCACTAAAGAAGAGCGGGACCTAGGTGTGGTTGTGTCTGATGATCTTAAAGTAGCTAAACAGGTAGAAAAGGCGACGGCAAAAGCTAGAAGGATGCTTGGGTGCATACGGAGAGGAATAGCTAGCAGAAAAAAGGAGGTGATAATGCCTCTGTATAAGTCTTTGGTGCAACCTCATTTGGAGTATGGTGTGCAATTCTGGAGACCGCACCTTCAAAAGGCTGTGAACAGGATGGAGTCGGTGCAGAGGGTTGCTACTAAAATGACTAATGGGCTTCATTATGAAGCATATGAGGACAGACTTAAGGATCTTAATATGTACACCTTAGAGGAAAGGCGGGATAGAGGTGATATGATTGAGATGTTTAAATACCTCTGTGGCATAAATGTTCAGGGAGAGAGCCTCTTTCAATTGAAAGCAAGTTCTGCTACGAGGGGACATGGGATGAGGGTGAAGGGAGATAGATTCAGGAGTGATATGCGGAAATATTTCTTTACAGAAAGAGTAGTGGATCCATGGAATAGTCTCCCAGTGGAGGTGGTAGAGATGAGGACAGTAACTGAATTCAAAAAAGCATGGGACCAACACAGAGGATCTTTAAGGGTAAAAAGTGGACTGTAGTAGTTGTTGTTATGGAAGGACAGACTAGATAGGCCATGTGGTCTTTTTCTGTCATCATGTTTCTATGTTTCTATCTGGAGCTAGCAACGGTCTCAGGTGCCTTAAGGTCAAGATTTTATTGTAAATAGATTTGGTGGTGTTCTTTATGTGTTCTTTGCAGTCTAGCTGTTGGTCGAGTGTGACCCCCAGGTAGCGTATTGAAGATTTGCATGGGAGCTCCGCATCTCTCACCTTCAAGGTAGTGGGGGGAGAGAAGTTCTTGTTCTTTGTGATAAATAAGACCTTGGTTTTCTTAAAGTTTATATGTAAATTCTGAGCTAGAAGCCAGTCGGTGATTGCACTGAAGCAGACTACTAGAGGGGAGAAGTCAGGATGCATAATTTTGATTGGAGTGAACAGCAAGACATCGTCAGTGTAGATCAGGCTGGATATGTTGAATGAGCGAATGATATCACATATAGGCTGCATATATACATTGAAAAGTAACGCAGACATGGCGGAACCTTGGGGTACTCCCTGCTGCTGCTGGAATGGATCAGATGTTGTGGATCCTATCCGCACCTGCTGCCATCGGTCATCTAGATATGATTTGCACCATTCCCAAGCCTGGCCCTGGATTCCCTTTTCCCGGAGTCGGATAAGTAACTGCTCATGATTCACAGAATTGAATGCAACAGCAATATCGAGGAAGATAAGTACAAACCCATTTTCTGTTTTGTCTATACCTCTAGTTAAGGTGTTAGTTAGCGTGGCGAGTAGGGTCTCTACTCCATGGGATTCACGAAACCCGTGCTGGCAGGGATCAAGAGGGGCTGATACGTCAATGTGTTGTTGAATCTGTCTTTGGACAACCTTCTCAATTCGTTTTATGTGTAGTGAAGGGTTGCGTGTCTGTGTGTATATGTATGTGTGTGTGGTGTGGGGGTGTGTGTTTGGTGAAGGAATAGGTATGTGTGTGTTTATGTGTAGTGCAGGGGTTGCGTGTCTGTGTGTATATGTATGTGTGTGTGGTGTGGGTGTGTGTTTGGTGCAGAGGTAGGTATGTGTGTGTTTATGTGTAGTGCAGGGGTGGCGTGTCTGTGTGTGTGGTGTGGGGGTGTATGTGTAGTGCAGGGTGGCATGTCTGTGTGTATATGTATGTGTGTGTGGTGTGGTGTGGTCGTGTGTGTTTGGTGAAGGAATAGGTATGTGTGTGTTTATTTGTAGTACAGGGGTGGCGTGTCTGTGTGTGTATGTATGCGTGTGTGGTGGGGGTGTGTGTTTGGTGAAGGAATAGGTGTGTGTGTTAATGTGTAGTGCACGGGTGGTGTGTCTGTGTGTATATGTATGTGTGTGTGTGGTGTGGGGGTGTGTGTTTGGTGAAGGAATAGGTATGTGTGCATTTATGTGTAGTGCAGAAGGTGGCGTGTCTATGTGTGTATGTATGCGTGTATGTGTGTGTGGTGTGGTGTGGTGTGGGGGTGTGTGTTTGGTGAAGGAATAGGTATGTGTGTGTTTATGTGTAGTGCAGGGGTGGCGTGTCTATGTGTGTGGTGTGGGGGTGTATGTGTAGTGCAGGGTGGCATGTCTGTGTGTATATGTATATGTGTGTGGTGTGGTGTGGGGTGTGTGTTTGGTGAAGGAATAGGTGTATGTGTTAATGTGTAGTGCATGGGTGGTGTGTCTGTGTATATGTATGTGTGTGGTGTGGGGGGGTGTGTTTGGTGAAGGGGTAGGTATGTGTGTGTTTATGTGTAGTGCAGGGGTGGTGTGTCTGTGTATATTTACATGTGTGTGGTGTGGTGTGGGTGTGTGTGTTTGGTAAAGGAATAGGTATGTGTGTGTATGTGTAGTGCAGGGGTTACGTGTCTGTGTGTGTATGTATAAGTGTGTGGTTTGGTGGTGTGTGTTTGGTTAAGGAACAGGTATGTGTGTGTTTATGTGTAGTGCAGGGGTTGCGTGTCTGTGTGTATATGTATGTGTGTGTGGTGTGGGGGTGTGTGTTTGGTGAAGGTGTAGGTTTGTGTGTGTTTGTGTAGTGCAGGGGTGGTATGCCTGTGTGTGTATGTATGTGGTGTGGTGCGAGGGTGTGTGTTTGGTGAAGGTGTAGGTTTGTGTGTGTTTGTGTAGTGCAGGGATGGCGTGTATGTGTGTGTATGTATGTGTGTATGGTGTGGTGTGGGGGTAGGTATGTGTGTGTTTATGTGTAGTGCAGGGGTGGTGTGTTTGTGTGTGTGTGTGTGGTGCAGGGGTGGAATGTCTGTGTATGTGTGCGTGCTGGAGATACAAACAAACTATATGTAAGGACAGACAGAGAGACGGATGGAGCCTCCCCGGTAGGAGCTATCGCTAATGCGAAGTGCATCTAAAAACAAGCACATGGTTTTAAAAATACCTCGCATCAGAAAAGTGACTGTCCCAAGCACACCTCGCTCTCTCCGAAGCTCTGGTGGATGGAATGAGATGAATCTGGTGTTATATCGCTTTTCCATCTATGACTTTGGACTTAGGAGCAAGATTATCTTTCATTAAATCCTGTGCCTTTGCTTTGTGGACTTTCAGATAATTGCCAGCTCTACCTGATGCTCACAAATTATAATTACAACTTAGAAATAATGAATGCTAGTGGCAGACCATGGGGTGGCCACTTCTATGCTATTTCAGTATTAAAACAGGAGGCATTATCCTGCACCCTGATGGGAAATCATTTACAATCTGAACTCAGCAGCAGGAAGTGCAGGGCATTCTTTTCTATGGGGCTAACCATGGCTTTAACTTGCAGAAATGTAACTGACTGCAAACATGACAGGAGATAAATAGAGAGTAATTTTGAATTTCCCTCCATGGTCTGCCAAAACCTGTGCCTGCTATACTTCACTGCAAATATCTTTCATCTGTTGTTATTTTATACCCCATCTGTCCATACTTTACTGAGTTCTCTTACTGACCTAATATTTTCCCTTTTTTTGGCTGATACTGTTCCACCAACTGTCTGCTTGCTTTCTTTTCTTTCTTCTAAATTTCTCATCCCTTTACCTCTTCTTAGGGCTGCTGAATCAATTTGATTCTCACTAGGAAAAGTATCACTGCTGTGGTAACCTACACAAAGCAACCAGGGTCACACCCTAGCATTGAGCACGGGACGACTGGATTCGTACCTATGCAAATCCTGAGGTTCACTCTATCCACTGACATTTTGAAATGAGCAGTTGGTCCCCTCATCCTTCTCTCTTTCCTTTCCTTCCTCTAAATCATATTTAATTTCTCTCATTGACGGAGAATCTTAGTTTAAGGCAACTTTTCCCATTAGGCTGCTGATGCTCTCATAGAAAGCTCAGTACACTTCTTTAGCTGCAGTTAACTTTCTGATACGTAACACAGATCTTGAGGTTTATAATACTCTTCGTTGTGTCTTGATTGCATATCTTTGCTTGCCATGCGGCTCATTAATTTTTGCAGTGCAAGTTGTCAATTTTTTTAGTGTTGTTGTTAATGCTCATGTTAATATTGCCTATCACATGCATGCATGGGCTTTTAATGCAAACTAAGCACAAATGCATATTATGCAATAGGAAGGTTTAATAAATAGACCTCATAGTAATATGCTATAAGAAAATGAACGAATTGCAGAAAACCTCCCAAATCAACCCTCTTTCACTGCCTTCTGTCTCCCAAGCATGTTTATTTACTGGCCTCCACCACCTCTTCCGGGAGAATATTCTAGGCCTCTTCATCTTCTTACAAGTCCTATACTTAATCCAACACTCAGGCCCCCTTCCATATCCCCATGACCGAGTTTTGTAATAATCCACCTACACAGCTGCCAAAACAAGTGAGATTCTTGTTCAGATCATCCAGTCGCCCCATGCTCAATGCTAGAGTGTGACCATGGTTGCCCTGTGTAGGTTACCACAGCAGTGATACTCTTCGTAATGAGAATCAACTTGATTCAGCAGCCCTAAGAAGAGGTGACGGCTTCCTCTTGTAAGCATTCTGATTAGAAATGCAACCTGTAATGGAAATGACAAAGGATTAAAGACCTTCTTATATGATTTTTGCACTGCCCTAAGATGAAAGAGGTTTAGATGTTGGTGACAGATATAATAAAGCAAATTATTAATGTCCAAGTGCCCTATAATGATCTCTTAGTCTTGATGTATCACGCTGCACACAATGTAAATAATAACCTGTTACTGTATATAGTTTATACCTCTATGTACAGAGTTTCCCCAATGTTGCTTCCTGGTTATTTGCCCTGTTATTTGTAAACTCATTACAGCTTGTTGCTTATGTGAGTACCTTCATTCATTGTAAACCGCACTGACGACAAATAGCGCGGTATAAAAGAACTGTAAATAAATAAATAAATAAAATAAAAAGGAGTTACATTTAACTACAAAGTTTTACAAACATTTCATTATATTGTGTCTTAGACTAGCTTGAATGTGAATTCTAATTTGCAAGACTGATAATTCTCCTCCAGACAAGACCCCATGGATCCACTCAACGGGGGAAAAAAACTGACCACTGAACCCAAAGAGAAAAGAAAACAGAAGTCTCTGCTGAACATCTGGTAAATTTATTGACTGACTACTACATGTAGGTCAACATTTCCCAACATGTGGATTGCGACCCCAAATGTATTTATTTGCTTATTTAACTGATTTTGCTATACCATTTTTCTACCAATCAAAACGGTGTGCAATGAACAGGGTGAAACACAGAACTTACAGGTGCATTTAAGTTATATCAAACATGATATAGACGAGCAATGGAACTAAATGCTATACAGTGAACAACTGCAAAACACTGTATAGTAAATTTAGGTACGCCGGGGTTAGATGAAGTTAAATGAGTAGGGGTAGGGTGCAATGCATAGAACGGGTGCGCTGGGTTACATAAGCGTTCATAAGTGAGGTTCGGGAACAATGTTTAGGGCATATTTACTTGGGTAGTAGAGGGCTGGGGGGGAGAAGGGGTGGCTAACAATGGGGGAGGTTTGGGGCCCTTGGTGGTGTCACAAAGCCCTCATCTTGGACTATGACTTCGTCTGTACATAAAAACTATGCACAACAGTGACATTATCAACCTCACTCCTAAACCTCTGTAAGCCATGCCAATGCTACAGCTCAACCAAACAAGAGGCGTAGAAACCCTGGCAAAGGGACCAAAGCCAAGCCTGCTAATCACTACCCAATGCCTTGTAGTTGGCTGACAATCTATAATAAAGGCAAAACTGACAGCTCCTCATTTTACAGCTTCTCTTATCAATCAACAGTCTCTTGTCTGAAATCCATATAATGTCTCTGAACCCATTCTTCCTTTTTTAAAGTTTTAAATCTGCACTTACAATAATGGGGCCCTTTTACTAAAGTGCACCTTCAGCTGCAAGAGTCTCACCGCACGCACTCTTTGCCCCAAACCATCCATGTCATACTCTAATGTGCAAGGTGCAGTTAGTGTGAAACTAGCATGCACTGTCACAGCTGCTCACTAACAGTCACCGTGGGCCACAGCGCATGGTTAGCACACGCTTAAACCCGTGCTAACTCTGTAGCACACTTTAGTAAACATGACCCAGTGTGTGATTAATTCCATGTGTAAAGGAGCTGAATGCTAATCCAGTGTCTCAGTGTAATTCATCGTTTCTTCTGCTGAAGATGCCTTGGATCACGCAGTGCAATAATGCCATACATGCTTAGCATCTGCCACAGTGGCAGCGAAACCAGGTGCAGGGTGGTGCAGCGTCTGGCTCGATTCATGGAAACGCTCTCATCTTATTAAAGCCAAGTTACAATGGTGACAGTGATAATGCTGTGAGCTTTATGCCATTTGGTTTGTGGATAGATTGTGGAAGGCAAATGGAGGTTGGCATTCTACTCCTGTATACACTTATTTATTTAACATTTTTTATATACCGCGCTCTTTGTTATCAGTGCGGTTTACATTGAAACAGTATAACACTTAGTCAAGTAAATTTGGCCGTCGTTTACATAGAACAGGGATTTAACATGGAGGTAAACTTTGGGGAAACTATATACATTCTAGTACATTAGATATTAGAGATAAATGCATTGAATTAATCACATATTTAAAAAATAAAAAAACTTAAAAAGAAGATCATGTGAAGTTTCAGAGACATTAATGGAGCTATGAGGTTATTTTAGAAGCATTTCCACATCCAAAAAGCAAAACTGAGATGGGCAAACTGAAAGACACATCTCAATGCCATTTTAAAATCTGCTTTTTGTAGATGTGGGAATGCTCAAAGTGTCTACAGAGTGAGGGAGCATAGTGGGGGCCAAGAGTGAGTCTGGTAAGGGCAGGACCCACCATACAGATGTGGATTCACAATTTTATAAAGGGACTACTTGGATGTAAGCATTTACACCAGCCTCCAGGCTCAAATAAGTGTCAATTGACAAGGGCAGATGTAAATGCTGACATCAGAGAGCCCCCCTAGTTGTCCCTGAGCAAATGTGGACCCTGCAGCAACAACTCGATCCCCCTCCCACCACTGGAGCAGCAACAACCCAATCCTCCCCTGCCTGCAGCAGCACACCGACACCCCCCAGCCCCTTCCCCCAATTGGCCCCTCAGCAAAAGGGAAAAGGTTAGACCTCCTACTTCAGCACCCTGCAACTGTCTGGGCCCCCCTGATGACCATCCCTGGGTATACAGGGGCATTGGTGGTCAGCGGGAGCAGGAGCGAGGCCCACTTGCTCCTGCGCTGCACAATTCAAAATGGCACTAATAATCCCTCTCTACATCTGTTCTAAAACTCCCCTTCACGTGGACTGCACACAAGGGACTAATCATTAAGACAAGAGAAGAAGGAAGCCCCGAAAACTTACACGTGTAAGTGCCAGCATTTCACAAAGTGCTCGTGTAAATGGAAGCAGTTTGGAAGCCTGGACGTGTAGATGCCACTAGTTAATTACAGAGGACCCTATCTTCAACTCATTTCAATTTGGAGGGGGAAATACAATTTGTACGATTAAGGGATATAAGGATGGCCAAAAGGAGCACTTTTGAAACCTCTGTTCATGTCTGGGAGTGGATGTAAATCCAGATATGGGCAATTTTGGCCTTACATGTGCATTCCCTATATTTATTTATATGAAATGGGGAGTACATGTGTAGATTTTGCCCAGTCCAGACCATCTAGAACACCCCTGGAATGCCTCCAGGAAAACCATTTATAGCACAATGGAGGGCCAGCCTAAGGGTTTTTGCCGCCTCAGGAAGAAGCCCTGGTGGCGCTGCTCCCTCCCACCCGTGCACTGTCCTCCTCCCCTATGTTGAGCAGCGCCGATGCCCCCCCCCCACACTGCTGAAGCACATGGCCTGCTGCTGAGTCTAGTCGCCCCTGACGCCAGAATCAGCGGCAGCAGGTGGCATGACTCAGGGAGTGGGGAGGGCGGCACAGGGACGGGAGCAGCAGGCCAAATGTGCTGAAGCATGTGGCCTGTTGCGCTGCCCACTGAGGTCTGCTGCCCTAGTGGACAGGCCAGCCCTGGAACAATGTACCCAGCATAAAACTGTGTAAATCACGGCTTTTCCAAAATTGCATTTTCCACCTTGATGTGGCTTACACATTTATCTACCGCCACATCCACATTTAAAAGGTGAATAAGGCTTCTAAAATAACCTCCTAAATATACAGCTTTTATTTCTAATAGTTTAATTTACTATAATTATCCGAGGTACCCACTGCTATTAATGTCAACCAAAGAACGATCAGCTCATACTTACAAACTCACATGGCTTACTGCATCCTTATGAATCCTCTCATTACTCTGTCAACTGTTTTCAAACAGGATTTACAGATATATATATTTTTATAGCTTCAGGCCATTTCTGTAGTATCTAATTAGTTTCTGGCTAAATGTATAGGTCACAATCAAACAGAATACAATGTCTCAGCACTCAATATGACTAGCACCTGAGGCTACGCTGTAACACTCTATAATGTGAATAACTTGCCACAGAACTGGGGCAAATATGGATTCAAATGGTTAGGAGCAGAGGAACATTTTTGTCTGGAGGAGCCAAAAACACAAATCTCCAGCCCCGTTCAAGCTCTCTAGTTGCTAATGCTGTGTTGGACAAATATTGGTGGGGCCACGGTCCTGTGGCCCACCCCATTATGGTGCCTATGCCAATGGTGTATTAACACCAGAATCTCCAATTTCAGTGCTACCCCTATGGTCACAAGATGTCCTAATATTCAAGGACTAAGCTTCAGCACATTCATCCTGATAATTAGATTTGGGGTATTAATAGGCACTCAGGGGACTTGCGCCAGCACCTCTCTAATACTATAACTTCAGAGGAATTTTCCAAATGCCTCCCAATTAGAAAAACCAGGTAACAAAGCATAGTTAACAAAGTTAACAAATGGAATAGTTTTGGAGGGAAAACTGTCTTTTGCCTCTTTTCTGCCTACCAGAAGTAGGCTGTCAGCTCTACAGGCAGGTGTCTCGGGCCCTGAAGCAGCAAATTGAACTAGGGGGCAAATATTCAGAGAAAGAATAAGCCAGCATGAGAAAGAAGTTTCTTCTATTGGGTCTTTTTCCTACCAAATTTAGGAAGGAGTATAGGGGCTCCTGACAGTCTGGACTTAGGGTACTGGAATGGTCCCTGGACAATGGAAGAGGACAGTTTGAATTCTTACGTCCTTTTTGTCTTACTTAAAAGTAAGTTAAGATTACATAGTGCCTATGACCAGTTAGGAAAACGGAGGTAGAGTGCTTGCTAATGGCCCTGTGAACAATGGAAGGTCTGAGGGAGAGGACATCTAACAATATTCTGTGACAAGAGAATTTTGGGCTTTTACGGGAGGGAGCTTGACAAATAGGAATCTCCTGGATTCAAGGAATCCACAACTTAGGGGCTTGTTTACAAAGCTGCGGTAGCGGTTCGCGATCGTTATCGGAGCCGCGACCCCATTGATTTCAATGGGGCCGCGGGGCCGATAACGACCGCGAACCGCTACCGCGGCTTTGTAAACAAGCCCCTTAGTGTCATTGCAAACCCCAGATAAGGACGTGTGGGAGAGTAGAGAACTACAGAGTGAGGTCCTCCCAAAGGTTCATCCAAAAGCTGTGAAGAAGAGCAAAATGGAGAAGATGGCTTCAGGATCCTGGGACCCAGTGTCTAATGTCTGTATCTGTGTGCCTTTTGTTTGTTTTTTTTGCCTTGAATTGAACAGATGAACTGTTTGCCCACTGATTCACCTACTGTGTTTATTTTTAACCATAGCTTACTGGAGAGACCCGTGCCTTTTTTGAAAGTGAAAATCTAAAAGATAATGCAAGGGCGATGGTTGTTCATGTACAAGGGCCTTGAAAATATCTCTTCCCCTACCCCTCAGGACTGCATGACAAAATTGTCTTTTCCTGTAGTCTTTCAGGGGACATACTTCATCAGGAAGACTCACAAATACTTATCCCTATGTCACAGTGTCATAAGAACTTTGAAACACTAGGTAGGAAGTCTAAATAGACACCTATTTTGGCACTATTTTATAAAAACAGGTCTTTATAAAACATCCCCACAAAACTTGCAGCAAGCACAGGCAAATCCATCCATGTACATCTACATCTGCTCAGAATTTACGCATGGGAGGTATGTGTGTGTTTCATAAAATAAGAATGCAACCCACACTCCTCCCAAACTCTCCCAAAACATGCATAAAACTTGGCACAAATGTTTTCTTTTTCTAATTTTATATGCATGTATCCCTTTTTTGTGGGTTAAGCAGGGTTTTACCTGGGGAAAAGAGTTTATAAAATGACCACCACAGAGGTTAAACAGAAAGGCAATGAAAGAGGAGGGATCCTGAAGTGAGAGGCAGAAATTGAACTGGAAGTTTTCTCTTCTTGTCTTTGTCAAAAGTCAAGACAAGGCCTGTGGCAGAATTCACAGGCCTATAAACACTTCTGTTGTGGCTCCCGGAACTGATCTGAGACCAGTAGCTCATATTATAAAGGCCACCTAAGCTGGGGTTTGAACTGGCACCCCTAGAAACAAAAGGCTCAATGCCACTCTGCTACCATGAGTAGCAAGTGAAAGATAGAACAGACAATGAGAAGCTCCATTCCATGCTAAGGGTTCATACCAGAAAACAAAAAAAAAAACGAAGACCAGACAAGATGTTCTATTTCATTTGCAGTCCTGTAAGTAGCATTTTGCCTTTTCTTATTCATTATTTGATTTATCTGTTTAAATTTGTGCATGAAAAGGGATAAATGTGCTTCTATGGCACGTTTGTGACTTCTTTCTTTTGAAAGAAAATATCAACATCTAAGAAGTTCAGGATATTTATTTATTTAACAATATTTTTATACCACCTTATATAGCAGTAAATAAATATTCTTCACCTTAGATGAAAATTATTGGCTGAAATTCTACAGTGCCTTCAACTTTCCACTTGCCCACAATCCATAACTACCCACATGAGAGTATTTTGAAGTAAATTAACTTGATGAATAGATGCTTTTGTCTTCTTGCAGCTACTTAAGGCATGCAGAACATAAGGCACTATTTTTAGTTCTTATGGAGTAAGGTCTTCAGATGAGTTCATTTTTGCATATCGTGACAGGAATGAGTGTCTCTGGTAAGCCAGAGTTTGTTAGATATACAGTATGAAGTCAATCTCTAAAATTTACTGCTAATACTTGTCTTTATTAAGATATTAAAAGGGAAATTGCTTCTTAGATCTGAATTTTTTCTTAGGTATATTAATTTGATTCTGATAGGGTTTTTTTTACTGTTTGGTTTATTAAGATAGTGACATTCAATATAATTTGGTCAATTTCTGCATCTTTCTGCCACCTTTTCTTGGTTTCTGCGTTTTCTGGTGCTTGAAAATTCTTTCTTTCGCCATACGTTGTACAGAATAGACACTTGGTACTGACATTTCTGTTGGTGCTACTGTTCTTCTCCTTTATCTTAATGTCTAGTTGTCAAGCATCAAATTTTTCATTGATGGGAATCAGGGACGGCCCAAGGGGGGCACGGGGCCATGCACGGAGACTCACTGTGGGACTTCATTTGCATAAGAAGCCTCATTTGCATAAATATTTGCATAATGTTAATGTGCCCTAACTTTTAGTAAACATGCTTCTTAATGAATGTCTGGATAAAGAAAGACTATCAGTCTTTTACATTATTATACTCCAGTGCCAACCGCCAGGCTCATTAGGAAGTATTACAAACACTGCCCATTTAGAACCCATACCAAACCCACCATAACAGCACTACCAGGACTCACAGAGCACCAAACCCTACCTATCAAAAGGCAACACTGCAAATATTAAACCAATACATCTCAAAGAATACCAATATATCTCACTGGGGGAAAGAGAACAAGCGGGACTGTCAAATAGAAACTACATGAACAAAATACCTCAGCTCGGTTACACATGCAGAACATAGACCGTCACCAAACAAAGAACAAGGGATCACAATTTAGAAATAGGAGGAGAATAATTAAACTGGGAACCACAAAAGCCAAACTTGGAAAGTAGAACAACACTGGAGAAATAAAACTATAACTTAATGTCCTCTTGTACTAAACAAAACGCAAAGACATTAGCGATGCACATTTCCCAGAGCTGACATATTCCAGTTAATAAATTCAAAGTAAAAAAATATTTGTTTTACATTTTGTTTGGGCATTTTATTTTTCAGTTGCAATTGCTCCAGTTACTTTCTTCTGGTTTCTTTTTGTCTTCTGCTAACTCTCCATTGTCTGCTGTCCATTTTTCCTTTCTTCTCTCGTCTAGTTTTTTTTTCCCATCCTCTCTCTACATCTGCTTTAACACACTGATCTTTCCCCTTTTGCTCTTTCCTCTATTTCTTTCTTTATTCCTTTTTCATCTACTCAAATTTCACCCTTCCATCCTCAATCCCTACTTACTCTCCTAGTATCCAGCCAATCGTAGATTTTTCTTCCCTCCCACACAAAATATATTTTCCCTTCTCCATCCTCACTCCAATCCCATTCCCCTTCCAGTCCTCTCCCAACATCCCCTCCCTTCTAGTTCCAGACCCACCCAGCATCCGCTCCCTTCTAGTCCCATTCTCCATCCCCTCGCATCAGCCCATTTCCAGTCCTAGCCCTCTCCCCATCAGCCCATTTCCAATCCTAGCCCCCCATCAGCCCATTTCCAGTCCAAGCTCTCCCCATCAGCCCATTTTCAGTACTAGTCCCCATCAGGCCATATCCTAGCCCTTCCATCAGCCATTTCTAGTCCTATCCTAGCCCCCCATCAGCCCATATTCAGTCCAAACCCCCCAATCAGTTCATTTCCAGTCCTAGCTCCCCCTATCAGCCCATATCCAGTCCTAGCTCCCCCTATCAGTCCTATCCTAGCCCTCTTAGCCCATTTCCAGTCCAAGCCCCTTCATCAGCTCATTTCCAGTCCTATCAGTTCTCCCCCCCCAAACAGCCCCGCGCCTCTCTGAGTGGTTTCAGTGGGAGCCTGAACCTGAAGCCCCTGCTCACCTCTGCACAGTGCCAGAGTGAAGAGCAGCGTGTTTCTTCACTCCGGTAGCTGTATTCTCGTGAAGCGTGCTGAGGGCCAGGAAAGATTAAAGGGCATTTCCTGTTTCCCGGCCTTCAGCGTGCTTCACAAGAATACTGCTACCGGTGTAAAGAAACACGCTGCTCTTCACTCCGGTGCTGTGCAGAGGTGAGCCAGGGCTTTGGGACTCCCAGGCTTCCTCTGAAGCCAGCCCTTTAAACGGGACACATGTGCGGAATGAAGTTTATGCGGTGCCCCCTTAAGCGCAGGGCCCTGTGCGAACAACATTCTCGCACAATGGACGGGCCAACCCTGGTGGGAATGGGAATGTCCCAAATAATTACAATCTCCACAATTCTGTCAGGATTGTGATTCCAGTGTTTTTTCAGTAGAGCAGTATTATAGTGTTTACACAGTTTTCAGTGGATGAGATGTGTTACTTTATTGTACCTACTCTATACAGGCCTTATGACATTACCATAACACAATGAGTAAAAACTAAAATACCAACTTGTTTCCTGTTCGGTGCTACATAATCTACATTTATCTGTTTTAACTGGTTTATTCTATATTGTCTGTGATCCATCTTGTCCACGGACTACTCTCCTATGCTGCAAATATCAGTCTCTCATCTTTAAGTTTAAATTCATCTCTCCTTATCCATTTCTCCATCAGGCTTTGATCTACTTGTGATTGCTGAAGTATCTCTGTATTTCTCACTGTATTAATGTTTAGTAAATTGGTTTTCCTTTTTTGATGGCCTGCTTATTTTTCTTGTTTTACAAATTCTGTTGCTTCTTTCTCCAAAGTTGCTGGTGGGTTTTCATTCATTCACTTCTGTTTATCAGAACACTTGTTCAAGTTTAACAATGGAGACTGATTGTAGCTTTTCAATTTCATACATCAGCACTTTTTGAGTATTTGGATCTATTGAAGCTATTAAGTATGCCTGGAGGCCTTTGAAAGTAGCTGTGTATGTGTAATCATTTTTGATAAGACCCATACCTAGGGCCAGTGCAAGGAGATGAGGAGCCCTAGGGTGAACCTCATCCCTTGGGCCCCCTGCTCCCATCCTCTTCACAGCCCCCATTACTGCTGCAGCCACCCCTCTCCAGGATCTGCAGGGCCGCAATGGCCTCAAACAGCTCTGCAGCACTTATCTTAAACCTCCAGCACTGCACTTGACCTCTGCCCTCTCCAATACCTGATGCCGACTTCCATTTGTATGGAGGCAGAAGAACACATGAGCTTTGGCACACACCTGAATCACTTTCTGAAACATTCTTTGCAAACCTTTTTGAAATTTTATTTAGCTAAATAAGTATAAGTGATTTTAAGATGCTACATATGATTGCAAATGCATGTTAAATTGGAAATTATAGTATGTTATCTATGTAAAGTAGCAATTTTTCATGATTTCTATTTAGCAACTCTGCCAGGTTTCATAAAGCGGTTTGAGATTTTTTGACCCGCACCAGCCCGTCCATACCATTTATTTATTTAACTACTTTTATATACCGCATTCTCAGACTCTCAAGGCAGTTTATATATTAACAGATTAACAAGAACATTTAAGTTACATATGAACAAATAGGAACAAACAAAAGTAAGGAACAATATGCATATTGCTAGAGAATCAATGTGGATGAGCGGGAAGGAGGGGGCAGAACCAGGGAATGTGATTGAGTAAAGTATACAGTGTGCTCAGAATAGCTACAGTAATTGGAACGTAGAGTTCTGTGTACTTAATGGTGGGAGGAGAACTAGTCCTCTCTACCAAAGCGCTTGACGAATGAGTGAGCTTTCAGTCTCTTGAGGAAGCATAATAGGGAGCACGTTCCATATGCTTGGGGCATATAGCGAGAAGGCTCGATACTGGTTGTCTTCATTTTTGCTGCGAGGATGGTGAAGGAATTTTGTGCATTGCTTCTTCTCTGCTGTCTGGTGTCTTGTGTAATAAGGACTGTAGATATTCTGAGGAAAGGCTATGTGAGATTATGAAAATGGTAAGCAAGGTCTTGTATTTTGTGTAGCTTGCTATGGGGAGCCAGTGTAAGTGTCTGAGGATGGGGTTACATGATCCATTCTGGCTGTTCCATAGAGGATTCGGGCAAAGGTGTTTTGTGCCAGCTGTAAAGAGTGAATCGTGTGACTCGGTAGTCTTTGTAGGATGATATTGCAATAATCCCAGTGTGGGCAGACCAGGACTTGAAAAACTGGATGATCAGTAATGGTTGTAGGTATTGCATTGTTTTTATTTTGTGGTAGATGCATTTGATAGTAATGCTGATATGAGTTTGTAGGGATGGCTGCTGATAGAGGGTTATTCCCATGTAATGCACAACCAATTTCACTTTTAGCTGTGCTCCTGGGATTCTTCTAGATGTTGGTGGGTCAAAGTCTGTGTCTCTTTTAATATGGAGCGCCCCTGTTTTCTTGTAGTTCATGAGCAGGTTGCGTTCTGATAACCATTGGGTGATTGATGTAAGGCACTTTATTAGTGAGGTGTAGATGGGCTGTGGGGCAAAGAAGGGTACATAAAGCAGAATATCGCCTGCATAAATGGGGTAGAAAATGTTATGTGCTTGAATAATTGAGCAAATGGATTGCAGAAATATGTTGAAAAGAAGCAAGGACTTTGCAGAGCCTTGAGGAACTCCTTGGTGTAGTTTGTATGGAGCATAAACAATTCCTGCTGCTCTTCCTTGCTGTTGGCGGTCTGTTAAGTAAGAGATGAATTATTTTAATATTGTGTTGCCTAGTCCTATGAATTGCAAGTGCTGTAATAATGCATTTTGTTGAACCGAGTGAAAGGCAGATGTGATGTCCAGGAACAGTAGGATGAATCCTTGATGAGTTCTTTGTATTTCTTGTATTAATCTGTCCATAAGTGCAGTAAGAAGGGTCTCTACACATGATTGGGCCTAAATCCATACTGTTGCGGGTTAAGAGGTGCATATAAGTCGATGTGATCCTGGAACTGTAGCTGCACAACTTTCTCAATAACACAGGTCTGCGACTAAAAAGCTGTTTGATTATTTTCATCTAATTTCCATGTATTTTGGTGTGCTGAAAACAAATAAAATATTGAAAAACTCCTAGACGTCATGATTTGAAACAACATGCAAAATTGTCTTCAAATTTATCAAATTTTTTCAAATTACTATTAATTAATTCAAATTACTATTAATTAATTCACATAAGTGCATTTAAGATATAAAATGCCAAAAAAACCTTAAAGGGGTTGTCCGAGTTATGTAAAAAAAAATATAGCACTGTAAATCTGATGGTCAGCAATATATACATAAGCTAAGCAAGTTTTAAGTCCGTGCTTCTAATGGTAGAAGGGGTTAATCTTTCCTGAAGAATCCAGTGGAAGGGAGACACAGGGCAGATAGCAGCAGCTCCGGTCAGTGCAGGGGGGCGTAACCAGCACTGTGACGTCTCGTGTACAGACACAGAGCTGCTCTCTCCTCATGCCACACTTGTGCACGAATCATCATCAGATTCTTGGTTCTAGGCTGTTCACACTTTTTCATCGCAATTCGTGTTAGCTCGTCATTCTTCAACCATTATGTTATGGCTCCGCAAATGTGTATTAATTCGCCAGACAGTTTCTGTTTCATCTGTGGTGAATATACAGTGTTGAAGCAACAGCAGAATATTACAGACTTTGTGAAAAAAGTATACTTTGCATACTTTGGACTAAAAATTGGAGATCAAGATAAAGTCTCGGCGCCTCATAAAGTGTGCAAACGGTGTGTTGAGGACCTCCGAAACTGGTTCAAGGGTAAGAAAAAATCTTTCCGTTATGGGATTCCTATGGTATGGCGAGAGCAAAAGAACCATAGTGACGACTGTTACTTTTGTTCATGCGATGTGAAAGGGTTTAATTCCAAATGGAAGCATTCCATTTCATACCCCAATCTTCACTTGGCAATTCATCCCATCCCCCATGGCACAGATATACCAATACCCAAGCCCCCTGCTACCTTGGAAGAGATACCTAGCTCCGATGAAGGTGAAGTCATACCTGAACCAGATGACGAATCAAGTTCTGACTTTGAAGATGATACAAGACCAAAATTGTTTTCTCAGGAGGAGATGAATGATTTGGTAAGAGACTTCAATCTTCCCAAAGATGCCACTGAGTTACTCGGATCAAGGCTGAAAAGCAGGAATTTATTGTTGCCAGCAGTGTCATCTTCATGGTTCAGACATCGTGAAAAGGAGTTTGTTCCTTACTTCGCCCAGGAAGACAAGTTGGTTTATTGCATCGATGTTGAAGGTCTGATGGGTCAATTTAAAATCCAATATGATTCAGAGCAATGGCGTCTTTTTTATAGATTCTTCAAAAAGAAGTTTCAAAGCAGTTTTACTCCACAATGGTTTTTACGCTTCCATATCTGTAGGTCATTCCGTACACTTGAAGGAAACCTACGAGAACTTGGAATTGGTTCTTCGTAAACTTAAATATGAAGACTATGGTTGGCAAGTGTGTGGGGACTTGAAGGTCTTGTGCATGCTGCTCGGGCAACAAGCTGGGTATACCAAATATCCTTGTTTTCTGTGTCTATGGGACAGTCGAGACCGACAAAATCACTGGACCAAGAAGAGTTGGCAGCCGAGGGTGCTAACAGTCGGTGAAAAAAATGTCCTCCGAGAAACTTTGGTACCTTCCCATAAAGTTCTTCTACCACCTCTCCACATAAAATTGGGATTGATGAAGCAATTCGTAAAATCACTTCCAAGAGATGGAGAATGCTTCAAATACTTGGTCACCAAGTTTCCAGGCCTGTTGGAGGCAAAATTGAAGGAAGGTGTGTTCGTCGGACCAGACATTAGAAGGCTTATAGTTGATCAAGAGTTTGTCAATACCATGACGGATCCTCAAAAAGAAGGGTGGATTGCATTTAAAGAAGTCATACAGAAATTTTTAGGCAATAACAAAGATCCTCCCTACAAAAAGATCGTCGGACGAATGCTGAAAGCATTTCAAGCTTTAGGTTGCCTGATGAGTTTGAAAGTGCATTTCCTCCAGTCCCACCTTGACTACTTTCCTGAAAATTTGGGAGCTGTGAGTGAGGAACAAGGTCAACGATTCCACCAAGACATTAAAGAGATGGAAAGGAGATACCAGGGAAAATGGAGCATTACAATGATGGCAGACTACTGTTGGATGCTTCAGAGAGACATTCCAGATGCTACTCACAAGCGTAAATGCACCAAGAGGAGCCTCACAAGGAAGAAGAATCAAGTTTAGTGTGTGTAGGTGAGCTCATTTCAGTTCAAAAAAATGATTTTCATGAAAATATTGTAATAAAACTTTAATTTTATAAGTCTATTTCCATTTATTTTGAGGTATTACCTTATTTAACATAGTTACCTAAATTGTCAGGAAACGTGATGTCCTATGACAAAATGGAGGTCATTTTCGGATTCAGCGCACCAAAAAACATAAAGATTACGTGGAATAACCAAAACAGCTCTTGAAAAAATTTTTTTTGCAGACCTGTGTAATCTTTGCCAGAAAGGGTAGACTGGATATGGGTCTATAGGAGCTAGGGCTCTCTGGGCTTAAATGATGGACTCTTGGGGCCTGATATTCAACTGGGTAGAGCTAAGCGCCGAAGCCGCTTAGCCCTGCATGCTAACTCCCTAACCCTGGATATTCACTTCTGCGGCAACAGAAGTGAATATCCGGGTCTGCCAAGCTGCTCGGAAGACGCCAAGGCTAACTGTGCAGCATCAATATTGGATGCTGCACATTTAGCCTCCATGCCTATAAGATAGGCAAAGGTTTTCCTCTCTTATCTTATAGTGTTGAATGCTAACCATGCAGCTTCAAATATCAGTGCTGCACGGTTAGCACCAGTCCCTGCCTCCACTTTGCCCTAGAATGCCCCCAGCATCGGGCCGTCTAGCATCAGGGTGCATAGGGGTCTTAATTGGGGATATTCAATGGCACTACCCGTGTATGTGCCGTCAAATATCCGATTAGCAGGCATTTACATGGTTAACCAGCTGTTAACCGTGCAAACGCCTTTTGAATATCAGGTCCTTAATTATTAGTCAGACAGAGGTGTGCTTGAGTTTGGTGGGCATGTAGCCTTGGGTGAGAGAGTGTTGTGTGATTTTGAGTAGTGCAGGGGCAAGCTGAATGCGAGATATTTTGATCCAGCTTACTGGGTATGGATCTACAAGGGAAGTGGTGGTGTTTAGATTTGTGATAATGTTCTCTAGGTGCTCTAGGTGCAGTTAGTATGTTGCCAAACTTGTAGGTTTTGGCTTGGAAGTGGTCTGCCAGTGATTGTAAAGATGGGGGCAGCATGCTTGGCCTCTTGAGTAGGATTATTAATTAATGATTTCACTATGCCAAAAATTCTCTGGGGTGATTTAATGAATTTAAAATAAGCTTGGTGTGGGGTTCCTTCTTCTTTTGGTGTATCATACTCTGATATTCTTGTAGGTTAGACATGTATTCATCACGATCATTTGTGGTCTAGGATTGTCACCATCTTCTCTCAAGCTGTCTGAGCTCACGCTTAGCGCTTTTTAGATCTGCAGTATACCATACAGCAGAGTGGTGTTTTCTTGTGGCTCTCTTTGTTTGGGGTGTAATGGCTGCTTTGCATGTTATGTGGTTCCAGTTGTCGATCAAGATGTTGAGGTCTTCTGACTGATGTGCTACTGAGGGAACAAATTTATCTAAGGATTCATTCTTGTCTAGGCGTTATAATCTCCTTTTAGTGGGCTGTGGAAGGGTGTGTGCATGTGTGTGTATGGTTAAAGGAAGATGGAATGTGATTGTTTTATGGTCAGACCAGGGGACTAGGGATATGATGGGAGAAGGGATGCAGTTATTTGTGATCATGTGTTTAGGAGCAAATATGAAATCTAGGATAGCTCCTTTTTCGTGCATTGGTTTGTTGATGATCTGGGTGAATTCCAGTGCATCCATAGCTTCAAGGAAGGATTTGGAGAGCCTAGGTGGGGCAGAGAGGAGGTTCTGGTGACCTAGTAGCAGTAATTGCTTGTTTCTTGTAGAGAGGTCACAGATTGTCTGCAGGAGGGATGATAATTTATCAGCGGGTGCAGTTGGGGATCTGTAAGCTAGGCAGAGCATGATGTGCTTATTTGAGATAATGAGAACATCCATTCCTCCTTCTGAGTTGGTGGTAATGTTATGGAATTCAAGGTGGTCCCTGGCTAAAGTAAAGATGCCTCTGCCTCTACGGTTAGACCTTGGACAGTTGAAAAGACTAAAATCTGATGGTAGGATTTGATTTATTAGCACATTGTCAGTGTCGGTGAACCATGACTGTCATGCATATTATATCTACAGGTATATTGTGCTCATTGAGATAATCAGATAATACAGGGATCTTGTTGCATGCTGAGTAGGCGTTAATGAGAACACTGGAGGTTTCTGTGAGAAGGGGGTTTGGGGGGATAGTGGGAGGGGACAGTGCAGTAAAGTGTACACTGATAAATGCTTGTTCTGCTAGTCAGAAATGGCATGTTTTGCATGATGTGATTCTGGATGGAAGCCTGGATTTTTTGTTTAAAATGGAAACATGGTTTTCTCAAGGTGAGGGGGTGGGGGGTAGGAAGTTTATTGGTTTGTCTTGATCATTATGCTTTCTTGCAGGTGGCAAGGAATGAGAAGAGAGGGGGAGGGGTAGCTTTAGTGTATAATAAACAGTGGGTTGTGAGTCAAAGGGGTTGGGCAGCCCCGAGGGACTCTGAGAGCCTATTGGTAGACTTACAAGGATTGGGGAAGGTGAGTTGTAGTTGTTGCATTGTCTCCCAGGGTTCTCCCAGGAGATGTGGGGGGAGGTGGGGGATAAGATTGCTGAGATACGATGGAACTACTGGGATGTGATTGTATTAGGGGATTTGAATTTGGCACATAAGAATAGTCTGACACAGCTTTTCCCCTCCATGATATTGGACATAGGTTTGGTCTAATTGGTCTGTAGGCCTACCCATGTCAAGGACAACACTTGGTTTTTGGGTCGGTGGAGATAGTGGAACAGTTTGCTCTGGTAGTGAAGACAGGGGTTATAGTTTCCTGGTCAAATCATTACTTGCTACCTTTTCATTTTCAGTAAGGTAGAGGAGGAAAGGGGATTAAACAAGAGGTGGTTTGTTGGAGGAGAGGGACAACAGATGAGGTACAGCTTTGGGAAGCCACTTTGGCTCAGAGATTGGTGTGGCGGGGAGAGTCAGTGGGTGACCAAGTGAAGGATTGGGAAGCTGCCATGAAGGGTACAATAGAGGAGGTGGTGCCTTTGAGACAGGTGAAGGTTCAGGAGAGAAAATTGTGGAATAGGGCCTGGTTTTCTCCAGAGCTGCTGGTGGTTAAGTGGAAGTTGCGCCAGTTGGAGTATCGTTGGCATAAGTTCGCACAAGGGATGGATAGAGGGTTGTGGCAGAAGTAAACAAATGCTTATCGCTGACTGCTCCAGGAGGCTAAGTGGCATAGGTGAATAAGCTGAAAGAGTTGTTTCAGATAGCGAGGCAGCTGTTGGGTCAGGGTCATGGGGCAGAGGTGGGGGTGGAGGGAGGTTTGGACATGGAGGTGGTGGAGGATTATTTTGTTAGGAAGGTGGAGATGTTGAGGAGTTTAGGGGTGGCTAGTGAGGTTGGGGAGCGAGATGAGGGTGATGGGGGGTTAAGTGGGTTTCTTTTCCATCTCTCATGAGTGATTCATTACATTGTTTGATACAGGGGTTGCATCTTACCTGGATGCACCTGGACTCTATACCTGGCCAATTAGTCATCAGAAACCAAAACACAATACCTACTATTACTTACAACCTACAAAGAAATAATAAACTCTGCAAAAAACAACTGCCATACTAAAAAACTAAATAATGCTATAAATAGGCCTAGAGAACTGTTCGAGCTTGTAAAGTCCTTCATAGAACCCCCTAAAGACACCAATACCAAATATCCAATAAATGCACAAACACTTGCTGATCATTATTCTAGCAAACTAAACCCTACAGAAGAAAAATACCCCCATAAAGTAATAGTAAACACTTCAATACAAAAGACATCACAGACTATCAAGTCCTCAGAATTATGGGAAACCTTTCATAAAATTGATCTTAGACAAATACTAAACATAATCACAATCATAAACACCACCACATCCCCTCTAGATCCATGCCCTGTAGCCTGGGTCAAAACTATAAAAACAGAAACTGCACCTATAATACTAAACATAGTAAACCAATCACTAATACAAGGAACTATGCCAGCAGAGCTAAAAAGATCTCTCATACAACCTATATTAAAAAACAAATCACTTAGCAAAGTAGACCCATCTGCATACAGACCCATATCAAGTATACCATTCATAGCCAAAATCATTGAAAAGACAGTCCAATTTCAATTGCAAGACCATATCGATGCCACAAATGCACTAGATGACCATCAATATGGTTTTCGCCAATCACATGGAATAGAAACACTTCTACTCGTGCTATTCGATAAACTATAGAAAGGTATTGAAAATTGCAAGAAAATGTTCATCTTAATATTCATAGACATAACAGCCGCCTTTGATTCGGTAAATCATAAGACCCTCATAACAAGACTGGAATCAATTGGAATAATGGGAACACCCTTAAACGGGTTCACTTCACATATATCCAATAGAGTACAACAAGTATACTTTGACCAAAACCTATCCAATACTTTCCCGCAAACACAAGGTATTCCACAGGGCTCTGCATTATCTGCCATATTATTCAACCTATACTTACGGTCTATTTGCACAATATTTCAAAAGCACAAAATAAATTATCATCTATATGCGGATGATATAATGCTTTATACACAACTGGATATTGTGATGAAGCTGACACTACTGAAGCTATGGAGTTAGAAGAAAACTCCGTTTCTTTTAAAGAAACTGATTTACAGAGAATGCAGTTACCAAGAAGTGCAGCTAGAGGGAGTAGGCATGAGGCTGCAGAAGGTAGGCTGACACACCCAGATTGTAATGATGCAATAGCTAATCAAACACACCTGAGTAGAGGGCCAGAAAGCTCACTAGAGAAACGGCTTTATAAGCAGTGCTCGGTCAGGAGAATACAGAGAGGATCACCAATACAGGGAGGATCACCAATACAGAGAGGACCTCGAGTAGAGAGACGACCACAGGAGCAGAGAGGACCACAAATACAGAGAGCAACAGAAACCCTTGCTACTAAGGAGAGAGAAAGGGGAAAGCTCCAACTACGGAAGGAAAGGCAGTTAAGCTTGCAGTCCTTACAAGGAAGGGACAACTTCCAGGAAGGACAAGCCCATGCTGAAAAGCTCCAGAAAGAAGTCTCCAGGGAAGACAGTGTAAGCAGGAGAGTGCCTGGTAGAGGGAATACCAGCAACGCACGTCTCAGAGAACAAAGGTACATTCACACCTCCTTTCCTGAATGTGTGCCAGGTCCTAGAAAGGTTTATAAACCAGAGAGCCATAGATATGAGAAACAAAGCTGGGGAAAGCTTTGGAAACTTGTGCAGAAGCTCCTAGATAAAAGCCATATTAATTGTTTGCCAGACCAGGTCCAGCCAGGCTGGAAAGTCTTGGAGAGAACTACTGAAGTTCAACCAGTTTTGCCTAGGGAAAGCTCAGGCTTAGCAGACACCATATCTGAGCAAGAGGATATGCAAACAGACCTTGTAGAACCAGAACCATTGCTACCTGAATATCCTATGGACTGTACTCTCTGTGTAGCTGAGAGTATAGAATCTCTCACAGAGTCATAGCATAAGACATGCTCTAAAATGTCATTGCTTTGTTGAGCTGAAAAGAAGATGTTTTGGGGTTTATTTAACCTGTTTATATTCAAAAATCCTGCTTGAATGGAAAATACTGTGAAGCTCTTATAACAGTTTTGGGACTTTGTAAATACTTTGGTAGAAACCCTGAATCAAGGTGAATTCTGTTGTCTTCTTGGAGAACCTTAGCGCATCAAGGGAATAAAACCTTATATTTAACCCAGCACAAGGCTCACACAACTATTCTTTATAAAGAAGGGAACTACAAGGACCATAATGCACCTGGTCTAAGTTAGAGTTCCCGGCTTTAACAAACAATAAATGTCCACCCTGACCCTTCAGCACGCTGCCACCGGGAGGGGCTGTGACAATATACATAACCCAGATTATACCCACATAGAAACTTGCCTCAAAGAAACACAGCTATGGCTTCAACAAAACAACATGAGCATCAATCATAAAAAAACTGAAATAATGTTTATCTCTAAAAACCCAGAATTTAAACATCCTCCCACAATCATACTAAATAATATATCCTACAACATCAAACAAGAATTAAAGTACTTAGGTGTGACCCTTGATAGGACACTTGGTATGGAAGCTCACCTAAGACTACTAAATAGAACTATTTTCCACAAAATAAGAATCTTACAACCCTTACGCAATATCATTGAACATTCAGATTTTAGAACAATAGTTCAAGCACTCATAACCTCACATCTGGACTATTGTAATGGTATTCTTGTTGGTCTACCTAAAAAAACAAACATACTCCAAATGGCCCAGAATGTCACAGCTCGAATATTAATGAATGTACGGATTTCAGACCACATCACACCTATTCTATGAGAACTTCAATGGCTACCTATCCAAGCATGCATCGGATACAAAATAATAATTACAACATTTAAGTTAATACACAATATCGCACCATCCTTCCTCGCCACACTGATTAATATACAACCCCCTAACAGAAAAAGACGTACACACAATCTAAACACTCTACAAATTCCAATCTCTATACGCAAGGTAAAAATGGATACTAGCAATAGAGCATTCACCTACCTAGCCCCCATACAATGGAACAAACTCCTTGACACTCTAAGAGCCAACAATGACCTCCAATCATTCCGCAAAAACCTCAAAACTCACCTATTCCAAGAATATTACAATCTGTCAGAAATAACTTAAATCAAAACTGTATTCAAATATAAACCATATCATGATGGATCCCAACCAATCCCATCATCATATGACACACCAAGCACACCATGAGTATATTAAACTGTAAACCCACTAGGCATGCGACATTCACATTGTATGTCATTGTAAATATCTGTATTTAGTTAATCCGAAAACACGTTTCTATATGTAAATAGTTTTGAGGGGTTTTTTTTTTGGAATCCTTACACTAACCTTGCCATGTACATAGTTTGTCTATTGTTATATGCAACTGCTATCCATTGCAGAACTGAATGTTAAAATGTAAACCGCTGCTGATCACTGGAAGGAGTGGTATAAAAATGAGTTCAAATAAATAAATAAATTAATTAAAAACAATTTCTGTGGATGTTTTGGAGTGGATGACAGATCTTATAAATGCATTCTTAGGACAGGGTCTTTATCCAACAGATCTGAAAGAAACAATGGTAATCCCCATTCCTAAAAAGAGGAATGAGCTACGTTGTGAGAATCTATGGCCTATTTCCTCCTTGACATTTCTTGCGAAGGATCCTGGAGAAGGCTGTGAAATGGCAATTGAATGATTTCTTTGGTGAGGAAGGAGGGCTTGATTAGGGGCAGGCAGGTTTTGATAGAGAGTCAAACATGGAGTCTTTGTTGGCGTCAGTATTGGATTTATTGTGTTGCACGAGGGATAGTGGAAGGGTATCTTTGGTGGTTACTTTGGACAGGGCCATACCAAGTCATAACAGCGCCCTGTGCTATCTCTAGTTCTGGCGTACATGCCTCCCGCCGGTTGCCTGCATCCCCCTCCCCTCCCCCCCCCCCCACACTGGCCTACCACCACCGCCAGTTTTTTGTTTTCTTGGAGGCAGCAGCAATGAGGCAGATCCGTGTTTGCAGGCAGGTAGGGTCCCTCCTTCCCTTCTCTGATGTAGGTCACGTCAGAGGAGGGAGGGACCAGGCCAGCCATGCAAATACTGAGTTGCAAAGACCCGCGTTTGAATGGCTGGCCTGGTCCCTCCCTCCTCTGACACAACTTACATCAGAGAAGGGAAGGAGGGACCCGACCTGCTCAGAAACGCGGGTCTACCTCACTGCTGCTTCCACCGCCACCTCCGCCTCAGAGAAAACAAAAAAGAGGTGGCGGTGGCAGAACAATGTGGGGGGGGGGGCGAACGGGGATCAGCAACCAGACATGCACCCCTAATCCTCCTGAATCCTGTGCGGCTGCACCGCTCGTGCAGAGCTAGACACAGTACTGACTTTGGACCTGTCTGCCACCTTCAATCTCATGGCTTGGGATATTTTGTTGGCGAGGTATGGTACTTTGGAGATAGGTGGGGTGTGTTACGGTGGCTGGGTTCATTTTGTCTGGCTGGCAGTTTTGGTTTTGTTGGGGAAGTCAACTTTCCTCCATTCGTAGCCTGTTGTGTAGGGTACCGCAGAGGTTGGCATTGTCTCCAGCACTTTTTAACATCTTTATGAGTCTAGTGGGAGTGATTATCCGGAAACATGGTTTCCAAGGATTTATTTATGCTGAGGAAGGCTTAAAAGGTTAGGGCTTTTCAACTTGGAAAAGAGATGGCTGAGGGGAGATATGATAGATGTCTAGAAATTAATGAATGGAAAGGAACAGGTAAACGTAGGTCAATTGTTTACGCATCAAAATTAGAAAGGCTAGGGGACATGCAATGAAGCTACAATGTAACCAATATAAAACTAATAAGAGATATTTTTTTCACTCAAAGCGTAATCAAACTCTGGAATTTGTTACCGGAGGATGTAGTAAAAGCTGTTTGTGTAGCTGGGTTTAAAATGGTTTAGACAAGTTCCTGGGGGAAAGGTCCATAAACCATTATTAAAGAGGACCAGGGAAATCCCCGGGACAAGCACTGTAGAATCTGTGTCTCTTTAGGAACCTGCTAGGTACTTGTGACCTGGATTAACCACTGTTGGAAACAGGATACTGGGCTTGATGGACCTTGGTCTGAACCAGTATGCCATTTCTTATGTTCTTATGACATTCAGTTGTTGTTGGTTTTGATGAGGAAGAGACAGCACTGTTGAAGTGGGTGAACCTCGGTTTGGAAGAGGTTGCAAAATGACTGTGGTCAAATTGGTCAGTTTTGAATATTGGTAAGTCTGAGGTGCTTTTGCATGGAGTTTTGGCAGAGGACAATACGGGACAGACTCTGGTGGAGTTTGGCTTGCTTGGAAGTAGGAGATTTGGTATTTGGGAGTGAAGCTGGATGTGAACCTGTCACTACAGGTGCAGGTGTCGCATGTGGTGCATGCTGCCTACAGTAAATTGCAGATGGTGTGGCAACTGTGCCCCTTTTTGGATATGGAGACCATGTGGCTCCTTGTCCAGGAGCATCCTTTTTTGGTTTTGGATTATTGCAATATTTTGTATGTGGGCCTTCCAGCATATTTGGTGAGGAAAATGCAGGTTTGTACAGAATACAGCGGCCTGCTTATTGTTAGGTCTGGGTAAAAAGGACTCAGTATTGGAGGCGCTTCGTCGGCTTCCGATACAACAATGCTATATTTTCAAGCTGCTGGTATTGACCTTCAAGGTAGCGAGGGGCCAAGGGCCTAGCATCCTGCAGAATGCGTTATTTTGATATTTTACAAGTAGGGTGCTGCAGTCCAGCCAAGTGCAGTTGCTCAAGATTCTGGATTTTTGTCATCTGCAGTTACAAAGATAGGAAGAGCGGGACTTTACAGTGGCTGCACCTATCTGGTGGAACAGACTGCCAGTCAGGTTGCAGATGGAGATGGAAATGGTACTTTTTGGAAGGTATTAAAGACCTTCCTGTTTCCTCATTGATTTTCGACAGGCTGGACTTAGACTTGGCAAGTACTTAGGTTGGGGGTGGTTGGGTTTGGGATAGGAATCGGTTGTATGATTGTTTTGTTTTTATTTGTTACTTGTTCACTGCCTTGAATGCATTTGTATATGGTGGTATAGACATGTTTTAAAATAAATAGATACATTTTGTGCTATGGGAGTGAATCACATGGTTGTTGAAGTATGTTCTTATGGATTCAAGAGGCTTGATTTTAATGAGATTCCAGGGATACCTGGCCCTTGCTTTGGATGTGGAAGTGGTTATATCATAGTAGGTGTTGTGATGTACGAGTGGGATGAGAGTTGAGTTGAAAACTAAGGATTCTGTGTGTATGATCAGTAATGAGATGTACTATATAGAACATTTATCAGAACACTGTAGTGGCCATGATTGATTCAGAATTTGGGCAGAGGATGGTATTTCTTATATTATCTCTGTAAGCCAACAGATATGGTAAATGCTGTGTGTGCTTTCATCCCAATGATCTAGAGTTGCATGGACAGAGCTGTTGTAGAGGCAAATCTCACTCACGTAGCACATGAGGCTTGAGTGTGATCATAGTAGGACATAGCAGGATCTGTTACGGGTGGCTCTCTTACCTTGTCCTCTTGCTTTTTCTGAATTACTGAGAAGGTCAGACATTAACCTGTAGGACTGCAGAGATATTGTATGGATGCAGGCGATAGATTATGCCTACGTGATGCTCCAAATGGTGCGTACAGGGCTCGCTGTTGATGGAGGAATCACTACAGTCCACTCCAAGGACCCTTTGGCGTGGCCCTTAAGCGCGGGCCTGCCAGGTGTAAGCTCGCCTGAGGCTTGCATCTTTAAAGCGGTCACAAGTGGCTGCAAATGATGATGTCATCTTTGGGGCGGAGCTCGCTGCCTCGTGAAATCCGGTCACACTGGTTTTAATCAGTGTGTTTTTTGCTTTCTATGGGAGGCCCCAGTAAGTGTTCTATCAAGTTGCGTGAGAGCGGCCTGGCTATGGGAGGCCCTGGTAGGCATCCGGGGTCTATACTATCTCCAGTTGCTCCCAAACATTTAGGCAAATTAGGCACATGCTTAGGACTCATGTCTTAATCTGATACGGGGAACTTCCAAATCAGTATTTCATTAAAAATTAAACAAATTTACATCAAATATGGGACATGTTAAAGTCACTGAGTTAGGATGTTGATAAAACAGATATACTGACAGCTAAATGAGATAAAAGTAATTCAAAAATTATTCACCTCCTGGAAAATAGATCTAAGCCCTGCCAACAGGATGCAAGAATATTTAACTTTTCTGGATTAGAGGTTTTGGGTGATAATGTCTTCATCACCCAAAAACAAACTATAATTAAAATTAGTTAATTAAAATAATGATAATCTAAAACCTTTGCAGATGGCCTGAACAATTATTATTCCTACCCAATTAGAATATGTTAATGATTGAGACATAGTAAAATAAATAAAGGTCCAAGGCCAACCCCTACTTCTGGAATTCTGCAAAATTCTGCATGCCTTGTTTGTCAAAATAACAAAGCATATTGTGTGTGTAGAATTCCAGCAGAAATAATAGACACAAAATCACAGGCTATACTGTACTCTTGGAGTGACTGGGACCACAGAAAGCACCCCAGTCAGACAACTGAGAATACTTAACAGAGCTTTAGCCCTTAGTAAATTCAATGAGGTACCGAATGATGTGAACAGGGGCAAAGAATGGATAGGTATACAAGCATAAAAAAACCCTCCAAGTTCAGAGATCTCTCAGCTGGGTAAAATGAAAATAACTCTGAGAGCTGAGGAACGCAATAGCCCTCATAGAATCTCTGTGTATTGGCACAATACCCCTTTGCTTTATAGAGACAAAGGATAGGAAGAAACAGGGAGCACCTACCAGCTGGGTTTAAAAAAGGTTTGGGCATATTTCTGGAGGAAACGTGCATAAACTGTTATTGAGGTAGACCGAGGAAAAAAACACTGCTTATCCCTAGGGATGAGTAGCATGGAACTGGCTACTTTTGTGATATGCCACGTACATGTGCCTGGAATGGCCACTGTCAGAAAAAGGACACTGGGCTTGCTGGATCTTTGGGCTGACCCACTTGGCAGTTCCTATGTTCTTAAATTGCGATTATGACCTATCTCTTAATGTAAACCAGAGGGGGAACACAGGGAGTGAAGAGGATTTAGGAGCTGTTGGTTTCCCATTTGTGGAATACTTATTTTCAATATGAGGGATAGAGAAGTTCAAGAGCAGGACTGACTTAGGCCCACTATTTTTCTGTTGCTGTGGCTAGGACTGATGGATAATCACAGCTGCAACAACTCCAGAAAAGAAATTGCCACATGTTAGTAAATCCTATTGCAAATTTTCCCACAGTAAAGTAGCACATTAATGTGCTATTTTGCCATGTGTTAGTAGTAAACAGGGTAATGAATTTGATGGTGACTTTATTTGGAAAAACTTAGAGAAGCTAGCAAAGTAGTCAGGAAAGCAAAGATACAAAAAGAAGAAGAAATAGCCAATGCAATAAAATAGGGGGATAAGATATTTTTCAGATATGTTAGTGAGAGGAGGAAGGGCACAAATGGTACTGTCAAACTCAAGGGTGAAGGGGAGGAATATGTAGAAGATGATGAGGATAAAGGAAATTGCTTAACAAATATTTCTGTTCCATGTTCACAGATGAATGGCCAGGAGCAGGACCTCAGAAAGCACCCACAAATAGAACAGAAGCGACAGGGATCTCAAATGATTTTCAGAAGACTGTGTTCGTGATGAACTAGCTAAACTAAAAGTAGATAAAGCGATGGGACTGGATGGGATACATCCGAGAATACTGAAGGAACTTGGGGATGTTCTAGCGGCGATACTGACTGACCTTTTTAAAGCCTCTTTAGAGTCTGGAGTAGTGCCAGAGGACTGGAGAGAGGCACATGTAGTCCCTTTACACAAAAGCGGAAGTAAGGATGTGGTTGAAAACTACAGGCCGGTTAGTCTAACCTCTGTTGTTAGTAAATTATTGGAAAGGCTACTAAAAGAGAAAATAATGAGGTTTCTGGAATCCAATGGATTACAGGATCTGAAGCAGCATGGATTCACCAGAGGCAGGATTTTGTTAGACAAATCTGATTGATTTCTTTGACTGGGTGACCAGGGAGCTGGACCAAGGGAGAGTCCTAGATGTGGTGTACTTGGATTTCAGTAAAGCCTTTGACACCATTCCTCACAGGTGACATAAACAAACTGAGCACCCTAGGGATGGATCCTAAAGTTACTGCTTGGGTTAGAAATTGCTTGTCAAGATATGGTACAAAGTTTATTTACTAGAAAGCAGAGCTAAAAAGCAGCCCAGTTCCAAGAGGAAGAATTTTTGGCCAGTCCTGGTTTTGACCTTGCAACTCAAAGCAATGTGGTACTTGTAGTACTTGATTCTGCCTATTGAAATCAGTGCTGCAGCTCCCATAATGCACCAGGATAGGGTTGTCAGAAATCCACTGGCAACTTTTGTTCTCTGAGAAAGGCTTTTGATGCTTCAGTATTTATAGTGCAATGTAAGACTACAATTTTGGAATACACCTCATATAATTTTTGCTAAATATAGTTTCTTTTTGCCTGGGTTAGCTACAAAATCGTCAAGTTACTTGGTTCCAGGAGTGAGAGTTTTTGCCAGTTCTGGTTTTAAATTTGCATTGCCATGCAGTATGGTAATTGTAATCCCCTGGTTTTACTCATTTGAATCAGTGCTGCGAGTCCCATAGAACATAAGGATAAGGCTGTCAGAAATCCAGGACTGGCTTAAAATCTTAGTCATGGAACTGGATAACTTGGCAACTCTGTAGCAGAATCGAGGAGCACACTGGTTTATTGTTCTTTGTGAACAGGGAGAAAGACATTCTTTCTGAGTCCCAGGTTTCTGACATTGTCAGACTAAGTCCCGGTGTAAAGAAAAGCACAGAAGTTGGGGATGTTCAAAAATAATACCTTTACTGGACAACTTACTGAAAGTTGAAAACATCAGTAGTATGGTTTTCGGTTCTGGCACACTCCCATTGCAAACACAAACAGAGTACATGGTTTAGAAATTCAAACCAATTCAGAAACCACAGTCCAGGAATTCAAAAGTAAATCTAACACTCATAGTGCAGAAGATAAAAATGAACAGATTCCGGACATTCCACCAACTAGGGCCTTACTCTTCACGCCTAGGCTTCATCTGCTGTGAAAGATACCAGGATTTGCATAAAGGGCGGTGTTCTAGTTATAGCCAAGGGAAGGACTGCTGGGAGGGAACATTGCTGCCATACAGATTGCTCAAAGGACACCATAGGATATCGCTTTTAATAATGGAAGAAAGATCTTTTACCACCAGACTATACAAAGATTTTGCACCCAACAAGATGACAAGGAAGGGTCCCATTCCCCAGTATAATGCCTTGGAAGTTAAAGGATAATGAAGAGACAAGCCCAAATTTCTTGGTCTTCACTTCCAGGCCTTGATGGCTAACAGGTCAGTTTTTGGGATATTCCTAATGAATATACAAGATAGAGATCTGCAAGTATTCATATTCCTTAGGGATATCCTGAAAACATAGCCCCTTGGCAGCTATTATGGCCTGGGAGTGAAAGATATTTTTAAGATATTTAAGTTTGTTCTGATTCCATCCTCTTGCTATATGTGGATCCTCTGTGTCTCTCCCATGCCTTTTTGAATTCTGTCCCTGATTTTGTCCCTACAACCTCCATTGGGAGGGCATTCCAGGCATCTACAACCGTTTCTGTGAAAAAGTATTTCCTGACATGATCAAGGAACTAGAGGCTTTTTTCTTCACTACCTTTTATCTTATGAGGCATTATCTGGGGGAATGGGACGCTTCCTTGTTGCATTGTTGGGTACAAAACCTAGGTGCCGACTAGTGGTAAAAGACACTCTCTTGCCTTGTTAGAAATGATCTTCTATAGTCTCCTTTGAGAAATCAGTCCTAAAACAACGTTCCCTCATGACAATCCTCCCCTTGACTCCAACAAGATAGAACTCCACTCTTTACACAAATCCTGCTATCTTTCACAGCATATGAGGAATATGGGACTAACTTCTCTCTTCACATGACATTGCCTTCTAATCCTTTTCACTTTCAACAGTCCTTACAGAACCCCAAGAATCCCAAGTCCTGAAGGCCTAGGCATCCCAATCTTGGCTCCAGCCACTTTCCCCTGACAGGAGAAGAAAAAGAAGTAACTTGGAACATCAGGGCTCATGAGCTTTGTTCATACCTCATTTTCTAAAGACCACTCCCAACTGGAAGAGTGCTTAAGCAACATTAGACTCTCAGTCTCTTCTACCTCATCACCCAGAATCAGAAAGTGACTCTGATGCCTACATACATATCAGCTCTATTAAGGTTACACTTGGGGGCAATGTCTGCAAATGGGTTAGTTTTGCACATAATTAAACAAGAATAACTGACTAAGGGTAAACTTAAACAAATCTCCCAATAATGCCCTTAGTAAACCACATAATACAATTACTATCTCCAAATAGTGATTATATAGATATATAGTCACCAAAACATCAAATACCAATAATACAATACGGCATCAAAAAGACCTCAGTATGCCTGATAATTTAAATATTTTTAATTTAATAAATTCCGTTAGCACTATAATCCAATTCTTTTAACAAATAGCACTTGCAAGGATCCTTCAAAGCTCAACACAACACAATAAGAGTAAGATTAAAAATAAAGCATCTGCATATTCAACATGGTGTATACCGAATACTTCCCAGTGCCAAAAAACACTCAAAAGAGAGCTGACCGATTTCCCTGTAACAAAGTAAAGCGACAATCCGTAAATCACCACTTTATCAACCTACCTTACATAGTCTAATCCACTTAACTGAACGGCTTCCTGGATGCGGTGCACTGAAGTAGTTGTAAAACGCGACTTCCAATCACTGCTGCGGCCGCGGACAAGCTGTCAAGGACTGCGACCGAATACCCGACAAAAGCTTCTGTTTCGCCAAAATCGGCTTTCTCAAGGGTTTTTTCAACGCAGTAAATACATAAGACGCATGTTCTGAATGCAAGTAGAGATCAGACAGATGGAATATCTCCGAATATCTTCTCACTGACAGTTAACCTCCAAAATACTGCTCACCTCTATCGGAGCCCAGGCGCCTGACATCAACACTTTTAAACAAACCATCCACCAATAGAATCACCGACACTCGATGACATCATTCAAACCACTTCACCACACAAAATTCACACTATTCCAAAAAACAGTACACAAAAAGACCTATTTAGACAAAGCGTTAAGAAAGAGAAAAATAGAGATAAGAACTCCACAGCTGCCCGACTCGCTATTATATAAACAAAGTATAATCAATTTTATCGTTGAGGCCATACGGATCCAAAATGTTCAGTTCATAGATCCACTTCAGCTCTTTCTGTAACAAAAGACATCCTCTATCTCCTCTACGTATATTCTGGGGGACGTGTTCCATGACTGTGCATTGCAACTCTTCAAAATTGTGATTAGATATCAAGTAATGTTGTACTAAAGGCGTCTCTAATTTTGCTTTACTAATACTATATTTGTATTCAGCTAAACGCGTCCGTAACGGACATATAGTCTTATCTATATAAAGCTTAAAACATGGGCACCATAATGCATAAATTACATATGAAGTATTACAATTTGTAGCATAGTTTAAAGAATAGCTCTTATGCAAATATTTAGTACAGATTCTTGCCACCATCAATGTACAAAATGAACAGTGACCACATCTTGTATGCTCAAATCTTCCATCTCGAATTTCCAATCTTGGCACTGCTGAGCACAACCAATCTCTTATATTCCTACCTCTGCTGTAAGCTATACGGAGAGAATTTTTTGAGAATTTCGGATGAGTAAGCAAAAGACTCCATCTCTTGCTTATAGCACCCGCTAATCGAGCAGACAGACTTGAGAAAGGCATAACACAAGTAATAATCGACCCGGAAGATGGCTCACTGGAGTCAGAACTCATAGATTTTGGCAAAAAGAGCCATTCGCGGTGATTAAACTTCGCTCTTTTATAAGCTTTCTTTAGAACAGAGGGAGGATACCCCCATTCTTGAAACTTAGTTAACATAAGTCTTGCTTGAACTTCAAACTCTTGATTAGTAGAGCAGATACGACGGCAACGTAACAGCTGAGAATATGGCAAACTACGTTTAAGATGCTCCGGGTGAAAACTCGAAAAATGCAAAAATGTATTCTTGTCTGTGGGCTTACTATAGAGTGTAGTAAAAAAGCCAGTTGTAGCCTTAACAATTTTTACATCCAAAAAATGCAGTGATGATTCCTGAATATTAATATCAAATTTAATATTATTGTTGCAGCCATTCAAAAAATGAAAAAATTCATTCAGGAGATCTTTAGAACCTTTCCATAATAAAAAGATATCATCTATATACCTATGCCATTTCAAAATATAAAGAGCATAATTCGAAGAATAGACCCGTCGATTCTCAAAATAGTGCATATACAAGTTAGCTAGAGAGGGTGCAAAAGATTCATTGCTAGAACGGATTGGGATATATTTAGATAAACATCTTAAGGATGAAGTCCCTAAAATTCCATCATACATTAAGGACACAACACACTTTTTGCAACTTTTAGAGGACTTTGGAACAACAGAACAGGATACTTGGATGGCCTTTTTGGACGTCTCTTCTCTATATACGTCGATTCCCCAAGATGAAGCACTGCAAGTATTATTTCAGGTATGGGAAGGCAGACTGCAACCCCATAAAGTACCAACTTCATTTTTATTAGATTTAGCAGAATTGGCATTGAAAAGGAACTATTTTGTATATAAGCAAGAGTTTTTCCAGCAAATTTCAGGTACTGCCATAGGCGCTACTTTTGGATCCTCTCTAGTTAACTTGTATATGCACTATTTTGAGAATTAATCATTTTGAGAGGTAGAGAAAAGAGATTGGTTATGCTCAGCAGTGCCAAGATTGGAAATTCGAGATGGAAGATTTGAGCATACAAGATGTGGTCACTGTTCATTTTGTACATTGATGGTGGCAAGAATCTGTACTAAATATTTGCATAAGAGCTATTCTTTAAACTATGCTACAAATTGTAATACTTCATATGTAATTTATGCATTATGGTGCCCATGTTTTAAGCTTTATATAGGTAAGACTACACGTCTGTTATGGATGCGTTTAGCTGAACACAAATATAGTATTAGTAAAGCAAAACTAGAGATGCCTTTAGTACAGCATTGCTTGATGTCTAATCACAATTTTGAGGAGTTGCAATGCACAGTCATGGAACACGTCCCCCAGAATATACGTAGAGGAGATAGAGGACGTCTTTTGTTACAGAAAGAGCAAAAGTGGATCTATGAACTGAACACTTTGGATCCATATGGCCTCAACGATAAAATTGATTATACTTTGTTTATATAATAGCGAGTCGGGCAGCTGTGGAGTTCTTATCTCTATCTTTCTCTTTCTTAACGCTTTGTCTAAATAGGTCTTTTTGTGTAGTGTTTTTTGAAATAGTGTGAATTTTGTGTGGTGAAGTGGTTTGAATGATGTTATCGAGTGTCAGTGATTCTATTGGTGGATGGTTTGTTTAAAAGTGTTGATGTCAGACGCCTAGGCTCCAATAGAGGTGAGCGGTATTTTGGAGGTTAAATGTCAGTGAGAAGGTATTCGGAGATATTCCATCTGTCTGATCTCTACTTGCATTCAGAACATGCGTCTGATGTATTTACTGCATTGAAAAAACCCTTGAGAAAGCCGATTTTGGCGAAACAGAAGCTTTTGTCGGATATTCAGTCGCGGTGCTTGACAGCTTGTCCGCAGCTGCAGCAGTGATCGGAAGTCGCATTTTACAACGACTTCAGTGCACCGTATCCAGGAAGCTGTTCAGTTAAATGGATGTATACTATGTTAGATAGGTTGATAAAGTGATGATTTAAAGATTGTCCCTTTACTTCGTTACAGGGAAATCGGTCAGCTCTCTTGTGAGTGTTTTTTGGCACTGGGAAGTATTCGGTATGCAGCATGTTGAATATGCAGTTGCTTTATTTTTAATATTACTGTTATTGTTTTGTGTTGAGCTTTGAAGGATCCTTGAAAGTGCTAGTTGTTAAAAGAATTGGATTATAGTGCTAACGGAATTTATTAAATTAAAAATATTTATATTATCAGGCAGAAGACCTATGATGTGAGTGTCTGCCATCTCCCTATGGTGATTAGGTTCGCCAAATGTAGGCGTTAGGCCATACTGAGGTCTTTTTGATGCCGTATTGTGTTATTGGTATTTGAAATTTTGGGGACTACATATCTATATAATCACTATTTGGAGATAGTAATTGTATTGTGGGGTTTACTAAGGGTATTATTGGGAGATTTGTTTTAGTTTTGCACATACCATAATTCCTAAATCATGGTATATGGATAGGCTACCTTTTATGGGCAGAGTCAAACCTTTTATATGAATGATCTATTACTGGGTCTACCTTTCCTGTTGGATAAGTAATTAGGCTTTACACTGCTGCGTATCATCTGCATAAACAAAGTTTGAATCTGCTCCGTTGCATTTAAGTTGCATAAGAAGCATCTGGAACAATTTGCTAAAAGTCTTAGTGAATAAAAGCAATAACAAAGTTCTAGAACATTCCAACTGGTTGTGGGAATGTAGACATTCAGCAGTAACCATCAAACTGCACTTGACCTCAAACAGGATATCCTCCTGAAGAAATCAGAAACACATTTTGGTATGGAATAAAACCTGGCAAAACAGCAGCTGAGTGAAACATGACTGCAGTCTTTAATTTCGGTATTTTTCATCTGCGTGCATTGTTTCCTTTGCCCCGAGATGACAATCTGTGACTGTCAACACTGCAAAAATCACCACATTCAATCCTGAGCCAGCTGCACAGAGTTAACACACTAATGTGCTGGAGACCAAAGATAATCAGACTTATAGCACTTCACTCAGCCTTAGGCAGACAACCCAAATGTTGTTTAGACTAACTGGTTACAAATACACATCAGATATGACACCTCCTAAAGCTTCTTTGCAAAGCTTCTTTAATTGTTTTGTGCATGACTTTTTATTATATGAGGACATTAACGAAAACTCCAAAGCCAAGAACTAGTGCACCTGAAGTTAGGAAAAAAGCTTTAAGTAAGGTTATGTTTACTGTGGGCTATAACAGACCTTGGCAAAAGTAAATCAAATCCTTAATGCACTACTGCAGGTGACTGGCAGAAATACACAACCAATAGCCCCCCTCCCTGGCTAGTCTCTCTCTCTCTTTCATTTCCCACCCTGTTGTCACTCAGTCTCTCATCCCCCCCACTGCTCACCACCCAGTTCCTCTTTTTCATTCCCTCACACTTTTGTCACCCAGCCTCTCTCCCCTATCCCAATATCTTCCTGCCCTCCAATTGCTGTCCCTCCCCACCACTAGCCCTCTCTACCCAAAAACGCAGTCAGCCACCTTCCAGCTCTAAGTCACTCCCCATATAGCCAACTACATACTCCCTAAACTAACGTTCACCACTCAGTTAGTGACTCCTCACAGCCATTGCCCCCAGCTAGTAGCCAGCCGGCCATCACCCCCAGACCTCTCATTAAGTCAACTCTACTGACCTCGATCCTTATCTTAGAGACTGTGACCACCAGGGAACAGGAGCTTCCTCTTCTATGCACTGTGTGGCACTCAGCGAGTTTGGGCCATGTGGTACAGGACCTACTGCACTGGTCTTGCAAGTTCTGAGATCTCCAAGACCAGTAGCTGTTCCTGAACCATGTGGTTCAAACTCAAAAAGCCTTGCAGTCAAGAGAGGAGGAAGCTTTTGTTTCAGCTGCGACAGCGGCAGTAAAAAACAAAACCCGAAAAGACATGAAAATCCCAGGTACCAGTGGGGAATTTCTAGCTGCCACTGCAACCCAGTGCCTGGGATTTGTCAAACTCTGGGAACAGTGTAGAAATGGCTTGTATTCACAGAGATATTTTGTTTGTTTGTTTTGTCCAGGTTAGAAGGCCATTCATTAAATATTTATTGCTTCCTTGAATTTATAAACTGAATTTCATCTAAATAATAGCTCAGTTCTTATTATAATTCTATACTATTTTGGTATTACAGTACTTCAGAAATTGCCAACGCATCTGTTGTCTGGAGTGCTTGAAATTATCTAAATGGGAGGGAAGAAAATCAGTGTTATTATTACCTTTGGGTACAGTCAGGCATAATGAAGTAGGATGACTTCCCAAGGTCAGTGGGAAAGGGAGTACTCAAGCTCACATTCCAGAGCTTTTCCTGAACATAACTCAGAGCTGTAACCACTAGACTACATGTGCTGTAATTCTAGGGACTGGAACATTTAGTAGTACAAAGAGGCACTTCTAATTTTCCACTGTGAAGAGCAGAAATCTTCCTTCCTTCTCACAGACGTTAGTTGTTAGCTAGGGAACAAAAGTCACAAAGTAGTCACCTGGGGGACAGCTAGAACAACATATCAAACGATTCCCAGTACAGTCATCTTTAGGCTGGAGAGAGGGCTCCACATTTCATTACCATACCAGGCAGAACTGTACCAAGCTAGAAATGTGCCCTATGTGACTAATGAATCTGGCACCCCTCCCCTTACACCCAGCCACGCCCAATAACACACTCTTTTTAAGCTTCCTGAAAGCCCAGCAATAATATCAGTGCTGCTACTACTACTACTACTACTACTACTGCTCATCTGTATAGCGTTAAAAGGTGAACGCAGCATTGTATATATAGATGTAAGACAGAGTCCCTGCTCATCAAAGCTTACAATCTAATCAAGACAAAACACATGGAGGCCAATTCTGATCGGGGCACATCCGGTCCGTCCAAAATCTGGATGAGATGGATTTGCACCAGATTCTGATCCCGCGAGAGCTAGACGTCCCCATGGGATCAGAATTGGGTGCAATGGGTGTGGACGGGCAGGACATGCCCCTATTCTGGCCTGCAGCACATCCAGGTAGTTCCCCGGCTAGCTCAACCTGAGCTCCTGCATGGAGCTGAGGTGCACTGGCGTCCCGTCGCCATGGCTCCGCGGCTCCATGCAGGAGCCCCAATCGCCCACAGTGGCAGTAAAGTCCATTTTCCCCACTGCCTGATCCCTGATCAGGCTTTCCGGAGCCAGGATCGGGCTGCAGGAAACCCCCTGGCCCTCTCACCTCTTCTGGTGGTCCCGGGCTGGATGGCTGCTGGCATCAAGGGGGACTTATTCCAACTTTGAGGTGGAATAAGTACCCCGTCTAAGTAATCCAGGCTGGACGTACAGAGCCATCACTGAAATCGGCCCTGTACGTCCAGGTTGAGGATAATGCCTCCGGCCCACCCTCGCTCCTCCTCTGGAATGCTGCCTCCTGCCCTGATACAGAGCTCCTTGCACATCTCTGCGGCATGTGTGGGGAGCTGTTTGGTGGGAATCAGACTCAGACATTTAGCGGGGCATATACATCCGCCCCGGATGTATATCCCCGCTAAACATAGGTCAGAATTTACCCCATAGCAAAACTGTAGATGGTAAGATACACATGAGTAGTGGACAAGAGAGTGAGGAGCATTAGGATTCAAAAGAGGATTCAAAGAGGTGGGGTTTTAGCCTGGATTTGAATAGGGCTAGAGAAGGAGCCCGACACACAGATTCAGGTAGTTTGTTCCAGGCATATGGAGCAGCAAGATGAAATGAATGAAATCTGGAATTGGCAGTGGCAGAGAAGGTCACAGGTGAGTAACATAGTTACTTACCTGTAGCAGGTGTTCTCTTTGGAGAGGAGGAATAATTCCTCACTTATGGGTGATGACGGAGCCCTGCGCGGGAACGCTTTGGGAGGCTCCACCATGCATGTGTGCCTGCCTGCCATGGTGCCATCTTCCCCAGTATGATAAAAAAGCTGTAGCAGAAGACAACTCCTCGGGGAGGTGGGAGGGCTGTGAGGACTTATTCCTGATGTCCATGGAGAACACCTGCTACAGATGAGTAACTACGCTTTCTCAGTAGACAAGCAGAAAATAAGTCCTCACATATGGGACGCCCAAGCTACAGGCTACCGAATACCAAGGAGGCCAGGAAGCTCATCAGGGGAAATGAACAATATGTAGTAGCAGAGATAGTCCCCCAGGGGAACTTACTGACTTGAAATCCACATCATATAGCTCCGTACATCAGTGCTCTTGCTCTATAAGGAGTCTCTTTTTAGTAGCTTAGACGTACAGAAGGGCCTTGGTGGGAAGGAGTTGAACCTAGTCCCCAGAGAGATGACCGAGTATGGACTGGCCGAAGTTGCTGTCATGTTGGGAATCCCCTTCCAGCCAATAATGTGATGTGAATGTGTGGATCGAAGACCATGCTGCAAGCCCTGCAGATGTCTTCCATGAAGACTCAATGCAAGTTGACCACCAACGCAGCCATGGCTCTGACACTGTGAGCCGTGACATGACCATCGAGGCTCAGGCCATCCTGGATATAAGTGAAAGAGATGCAGTCCGCTAGCCAAATTGACAATGTGTTTTTGGGAACAGCAGCTCCAAGCTTGCTGGGGTCAAAAGAGACAAACAAATAGGTGGACCTTCGGTGGGACTTTGTTCATTCGAGGTAGAAGTCCAAGGCTAGCTTGCAGTCCAGTGTGTGCAATGCCGCCTCCTCCTTGGCGTGAGACCTGGAAAAGAAGGTGGGCAATACCACTGCTTGGTTAAGGTGGAAAGTGGAAACCACCTTCGGGAGGAAAAGCGGATGAGTGCGTAAGACCACTCTGTTATGGTGGAATTTGGTATAGGGTGGATGAGCCACCAGGGCTTAGAGCTCATTGACAGGGTATACCAAGGTAACTGCCACCAGAAACAAGACCTTCCAGGTCAGGAACTTCAGAGGACAGGAAGCGAGTGGCTCAAAGGGTGCTGACATGAGCTGTGCCAAAACCACATTGAGGACCCAGGCCACCACCTGGGGCCTGAGAGAAGGCTTAGAGAGGAACAGCCCTCGCATAAAGCGAACCACCAGAGGTTGAGCCTAGAGGTTTCCCTCTGAGCCATGATGGTAGACCCCAATCATGCTCAGGTGAACTTGGACAGGATTGGATTTGAGACCTGACTCCGAGAAGTGTAGGAGGTACTCGAGCAACCTATCGATAGAGCAAGAGAAATGATCCAGAGCCTGGTCAGCACACCAGGAAGCAAACCTTTTCTACTTGAAGGCCTAAGACCTCCTCGTTGAAGCTCTCCTGGAGGCCAGCAAGATATCCGTGACTCCCTCGGGCAGGTTGAGCTCCAACAGGACTATCTGCTCAACATCCATGACGTGAGGGCCAAGGACCGGATGCTGGGGGTGGAGCAGATGCCTGCCGTCCTGAGAGATAAGGTCTGGAACTGAGCCCAACCACAGAGGCTCCTGATGAGAGAGCTGCAGTAGCAGGGGAAACCACAGCTGTCTGGGCCAGTAGGGAGCAATGAGAATCATCGAGTCCTTGTCGGCCTGAAGTTTCCACAGGCTCCTCTCTATGAGCAGAATGGGGGATATGAATAGAGCAGGCCCCAGTGTGGAGGAAGGCATCCAGCACGAGCTGGTCTTTTGAAGTGACCCTGGAGCAGAACTGATCCACTTGGGTGTTACTCAGAGTGGCAAACAGATCTATCAAGGTAGTACCCTATGACTGAAAGTTCTGGGCCATGACCTTCCTATTCAGAGTCCACTCGGTGCAGCTGGAGAACGCGGCTCAATTAATCTGCAAGGTAGCTGAGTTCCCCTGGCAGGTAAGTCACTCTCAACTCCATACCATGAGCTATGGCAAACCTCCACAAGCGGACTGCTTCCCAGCACAGGAGATACAACCCTGTGCTCCCCTGCTTGTTGTACAGAGCATTGCTACTTGATTGTCGGTCTGGATCAGGACAAGCCGGAATGCCCTGAGGACATTTACTATGGCACAGAGCTCCAGAAAGTTGATCTGGTGGAGGATCTCGTGTTTGGACCACAAAGGTCATCCAAATGTGCTCCCCAGCCTAGCTTGGATGCATCCATCATTATCAGCCTCTGGGGAGATGACACCTGGAAGGGGAGATCCCTGAGCAGGTTCTGAGAATCCAGCCACCAGTGCAGGAACCAGACCAGAGGTGTGGTGACTCCCATCTGGTTGCAGAGACTGCCAGTGGCTTGTTTCCACTGAGTACTGAGGTTCCATTGGGCTTGTCTCATCGACAAACAGGCCAGGGGAGTGACATGCACTATCAAGGCCATATCCCGAGCACCTTCAACATCCTATGAGCTGTTATCTGGCGCCTCTGCTGGATCAGGGCTGTCAGCCTCTGCAAACGGTCCAGCTGAAGAAAGGCCTGAGCTCAAGTGGTATTGAGAAGGGTCCCAATGAACTCCAGTTGCTGGGAGGGCTACAGTTGTGGCTTGGGGTAGTTGATCATGACCCCCAATAGCTTGAGCAACTGGGTTGTTAGCTGAGGTGACTGACAAACTCTGTCCAGCGTGGAGCTCTGAATGAGTCCAAGTAGGGGTAGATGAACACCCCCAAGGCCTTGAGATCCAGGGAGCATAGCCAATCATTTCTCTGAAGATAAGGCAGCAGAGTCCACAGCGAGACCATCTTGAACTTTTCATGCACCAGAATGGTATTGAGGTCTCAGAGGTCCAAGATGGGCTGAGACCGTCCCCCTATCTTCTTGGGGACCAAGAAGTACCTGGAGTAGAACCCACACCCTATCTGAGCTGGAGGCACAGGTTCTATGGCTAGATCAGCCAGAAGTATGGAGATTTCTCCTTGCAGCAAATTGAGGTGCAGATGGTCCAGGAGATATTCCCCTCAGGGGAGAGGGGGTCAGTGGGCAGTGACGAGCAGCATATAGCCACTCTGGACTATCTATAATACCCATGTGTCCGAGATGGGTAAAGGGATGAGCCACCCCTCCCCCCATTGGGAAGTTTCCCTCTGCTGCAATGAGTAGATTGGCTATGCTCTGCAGGAACCAGTCAAAATTTCACCCCTGGCTTGGGCTATGGGGCAAGCTAGGCCTTCTGCGGCTTCTCCCATCACTGCTGGGGAGGGGCCTGCACCTTTTGCTGTGAGCTTATGTCTGTAGTAAGATTTCTTCAAACCCTGGTACCTCTTCCTCAAGAGCCTGGTGAGGGTGATGTGCTGAGTCTCTATATCACCAGCCTTGGCTTCCATCTGCTCCCTGAAGAGGTTTTTCCCTCTGCATGGCACATCTGCTAGCTTGTTCTGGACAGACTGCTCCAAGTTTGAGGACTGGAGCCAGGTGAGCTGGCAGGCCCCAATGCCCACCGCCGCTGCCCTGTAGAATGACTCAACGGCATGATAGGTTGCCTGGAACATATACTTGGAGCAGTCCTTGCTGTAGTGCACCAGGACAGTAGGCATCCAGCCGCTTTGGGGGCATGAATGAGCCCAGCTCAGCAAGGTGAGCTGGACTCGAACATGCTCATGTATAGTTGGTACAACAGGACCCTGGCCACCAACATGGAGCTCTGAAAGCATCACCGGCCAAAGGAATCCAGTGTCCACGCCTCCCTACCCAGAGGGCATTGAGGAATGAGTTTTAATGCTCTTAATTCTTTTCAGGACAGACTCACCTACCAGAGAGTGGTGTGGAAGTTGAGGCTTCTCAAACCCAGGGGTCTTTTGGATTCAGTACATTGAGTCCAGCTTCCTGCTGACAGCTGGTATTGTAAGGGGGTTCTGCCACATCCTCATCTGCAACCTCTGCAAGATCCAGTGCATTGGAACCAGCACTGCCTCTTTAGGTGCTGAAGGATAATGGAAGATATCCAGCTCCTCTGCCTTGGGCTCATCCTCTGCCTCTGAGGAAAAGGGGATGGCTTTGCCATATCCCTGACAAAGTCCAGTAAGGACAAGTCCTCGGAAGGATGCGTCCAACATTCATGAGGAGGAGAGGGATCTGACAGAAGTTCAGGACACCTGCTGTCCGACAGGACCTCCAGTTCCATGTTGGTCAACCAGCAGTTGGAGTATGACTCCGAGAGAAAGTTGAAGTATCATTGGGACTCCTATGGGCACTCCATCCGACTGTCCCGTGTAGCCACATCGCTCGCACAGTCCTTGGTATGGTCCTGGTACCAGTATGTCCTCACTCCATAACACTCCTTGTTTCCCACTTTCCCATCCTTTCTTACTTTCATCTCTGCTTCCCTTCCTGTCCCTTTCCACCCCCTATGTTTGTAACTTGTGGAAACTAGAGGGGAGGGGGGTGCACATCTGAACTAAGATTGCTATCTGGCTAGTAGTCAGTTGACTTTGCCAGAATTTATCTGGACAGACTAGTTGTTGGCATAAGTGCAAAATTAGAAATAGAAAAGTCAGTTAGGAACTGCCTCTCTATTTGCTTGCTGACTGTGTTAAAGAATGCACACTTGGAATGCAGTGGTTGGATTGGAGGAAGCTGCTGATTTATTTGGGTTTCAGATTTAAAGAGAAAATTTCCATGTCTGTTAATTTTCTTTCCTTGAATCCAGCTAGACCAATCCAGACAAATAGATTATGCTCTCCTGCAAGCAGGTGGAGGCAGACTAGAGCAACTTTCAGTGATATTATCAATAGTATATCTGCTGGTGCAGCACTGCAAGAAGCCAATATGACACTTCCCAAGCAGTAAGCAAGACTGAAAAACTCCGGAAAAAACTTCAAAATATATTAGGCAACAACAATAACTTTATAGAAACTATTGGCTTTCTTACCATTCTTAACTCTACATCAGACACCAATTCTGCAAATGCAGCCAAAAGCAGCAGGGCTCCCCAACCTGTAGGCAAAATCTTCCCAGGGCGAGTCCTAGACTGTTCTAGCATGATTCAATGAAAGAAAATGAACAGATATGGAAACTTTATCCTCCCCTATCATCCTGATAGACCAGACCAGATGTGTAGGATTTGACCAAGCAGTCAGGACTTAGGGTAGGAGGAAGTCGGTGTACCAGCCAGAACGGCTCTGCCAAAAGGGCCATCCACTCCAACCTGTAATGCCTCAGAAAGGTACTCATTGAGGACCAAGTAGCTGCTTTACAGATGTCCTCCAGAGATACCAAGGAGGACGTAGTCCGAGAGTAGGTTTTTGTCCTGGTGGAATGAGCTCAAGACTCCTTCTGGTACCCGTTTCCCACACAGGAGGTAGGCTGAACTAATAGTCTCCTTAATCCAGTGGGCAGTCAAGGACTTGGCCACTGCCTGCCCTCTCCTTGGATCACGATAGAAGAAATCTTACATAAGAAATTAGTAATCTCCAAATACTTTACCACCACCCTTCTCACATCCAACAGATGTAGTGAGGGGTCTGCTCAGAGATCCTCCTCTAAGAAAGAGGGCAGAATCACAGTCTGATTGAGATGAAAAAAAGACAGAACTTTCAGGAGGGGACAGAACTTTCAGGAGAAAGGACAGAACTATCTTCAGAGACGCAGATGCTGTTCAAATGACCAGAAAAGGCTCTCTGCAGAACAGAGCCTGTAGCTCCAACACCCTCCTGGAGACACAATGGCTACCAGGAATATGACTTTTACGGACAAATCTTTGAGCGAGGGCAACTGAAGGGGCTCAAAGGGGGGATTTTCAGTGCCTTAAGTGCCAGATAAAGATTCCACTGTGATACTACCAAGCACACGAGTCGATGGATCTACTGCACTCCCTTGAGAAAGTGGGACACATCAGGATGTGCTGCTAAGGAAACTCCCCAACCTCACCCTCACTCCTGGCAGCACACAAGAGCATCAACTGAACCTTGAAAGTTCAGCACTAAATCCTGGTCCAGCTCAGACTGTCAGAATGACAACATGGCGACTATGTTCACCTTTCTGGCATTCAGGGCCTGAGAGCAACACAACCTCTCGAAGACCTTCCAAACTCTGACATAGGCCAGGGATGTTGAGGACCTCCTGGCCTTGGGAAGGGTGTCAACTACTACTCCCAAGTATCCTTTCTTAGAGTGCTTACGCATTTCAAGTTCCACACTGTAAGTGAGAAGGGAGAGGGATCCTCCATGATCAAAAGATCTTGTCATAAAAGACCCCTCTTCTGTAGCAGTAACAAAGGGGGAACAACTAACAGGCTATGTAGATCTATGTACCAAACGCAGCCAGTCTGGTGCTACCACAATAATCAAATCTGGGTAAGACTGGATTCTGCCTAGAAGGCAGCTCACCAAGAGCCATGAGGGGAAGACATATTGAACCCCTTCTGTGGTCAAGTCTGCAGAAGGGTCGCCTGCTATGTAAGAAGCTCCTCACTTGGGAATTCTCCTGGGTGGCCATCAGGTCAAACACCGACAGGCACCACCTCTGCACAATGAGGTTGAATATGTATGGGCTGTGTTCTCACTCACCTAGATTCACAGTGTTTTGACTTAAAAAGCCAGCCTGTACATAGTCAGCTCAGACTATATGGAATGTCAAGAAAGTCACCAAATGAGCTTCCGCCCAATGGCAGAGCTCTGACACTCCACAGACCACTGCTGTCTATGGCTGAAGCTGTGAAGGAATTCTTTAGATGAGTTCAACTCTCTTGTCATTAAACTCCTTCAGCTCAGTGCCACCTTCCACTGGAAAGGTCATGCTTCATCACTGTCATGACCAGGAAATCCATTCTAGGAACCCCAAAAAATTGATCCATCTCTCCTTGGGATACAGGATATAGCCAAACCAGGGCCTCAATGCCCCTCAGTCCCAGTTCCAGTGTCTACCACTGAGAGGTCATGAGCTATCGCAAGGACTCGGGGAGGGGAGAGAAACTAGAGGGATGCTATAACTCTTCAAGGATAGGACCAATCTGAGAAACATCCATCTGAGGAGGCTCCACAATACACAGGCCTGCCATTACATTCTGACTGAGAGTGGAAAGTTCCTCCCTATGGAAAAGTCAGATCACTGGTGGATCCACTCCCTCTGCCAAGAGAAGCTCCCCTTCCTCCACCAACTCACCTGCTGGTGACAGGGAATCCTCTTCTTCTCCCCAGACATCCCCTATAGGGGACAAGGCTGGACTGTTGGAGGAATGGACAGATGAAAACAAGAAGCTAGGGCACTTGATTCCCTAGTTACCAGAAGGGGAGATTCCAGAGGGCCCAAAGTCTCTATAGGGATGGTCAGGGTCCCAGACCTCCCTCTCCAAAGAGTGCTACCATACAGCTAACACAGACTGAAAACAGCTAGTAAGCTATTTCAAAAGCTCCTGCTCAAACCTATCTGAAAAGATGCGCTGGAGTCCCAGGGGACCCTCAAGAGCCTGCGGGCAAGTGCCTGCAATCACCTCACCATGCTCGCCCTCCACCTGGACCATACACCATCCAAAATGGCTGCCATTCCTGCCAGTGGAAATATCATAGATGTGTTAGGAGCAGCAAAACTGTCATCAGGTCCTGGGTCCCCCATGGGGAGTACCAACATTGCCAAAAAAAATGTGCCCAAAGTTTCTCTATCACCCTTGGGGCAAAAGGAGCCAGACGCGGTATCTCCTGACAAGGGCCACACCTCCGTGCACCTGCTTCATGGCTGAGATCAGAGCAGTAAAAAGAAAACAAACAAACAAACACAAAAAGCCCAACAGAAAAGCAAGGCCATAGTAAAAAAGGATGTCCCATTTGAAAAGGGAATCTCTGCATCTGTCAGGCTGGCTGGAGAAACCCCAGAAGGGCTTTCCCAGCCACCCATACAAAACTGGGAAAGCCTGGCTGCCTAAGACCTTTCTTTTTCATTTTTTGCTATAAAAGTTGCTTTATTCAAAGAGCACAGAAGAACCAATTAAAGAAACAGTACTGAATCTGAAAATTCAGCAAAAAATAGAAAAGAGAAGAGCATGCAGATACAAGACAGTAAGAAGGAAGAGAGGACCTCAGTCCAGACTTACAGTACTTACCTCCCTCAGGGGCCCCATGGGCTCCTCCTGTAAGTTCTCCTGCCCACCAGTGCTGGAACCCATGGATAGCAGTGCTAGACACAGGGTAACTTCCGACTCAAGGAGAAACTGGGCATCCCAAGCTGCAAGCTAATGTAGAGCCAAAGATCTCAATCTCAAAGGCCATAAAACCTTCATCTGAGCCAGGGGAGACAGGTCTATCTGTACTGCTGCAGTAGTCCACACACCTTGCCATCTGCTGAAGGCTGACAACACTGGTTTCTCTCAGTGCTGGCACCAGCAGAAAGTTACTGTGGTCAGCCTCCACCTGCTAGCAGGGCACATAGCCACTCGTCTGGACTGGTCTAGCAGTGACAGACAGACTGGCCCAAAGATATCTGATGCCCTAGACAAACTTCAGCCAGCTGCTCTGCCCAGATGCCCAGCCCCTTCCCCTCCCACCCCACACCCCAGCACCGGGTGTCCAGCATCTCCCCTTCCCTACTATCCCGCCAGCATCTCCCTTCTTTCCTAACCCCCAAGGTATTCAGCATCTTTCTCCTTCCACACCTCCCCCAAAGCATCCACCATTTCCCTCTCTTCCTTTCCCCATGCTGCCAGCACCACCCTACCTCTATCTCCACCTCCAGTGGAGCTATGCCTGCATATAAAGGAAGTATAGGACGGAAGTGGACCTTCTGAACAACTGCTTGCACGCACGTTTAAGGCCGGCCTTGTCCTGCCCCCTCTGACAGAAAAGGACAGGCCGACCAAAGGTCCCTTGCTGTGGCTTTGAAGGGCTGCTCTGCCACTGTCTTTGCTGGCTCTGCCAGCATTGCATCACGCTCCCGAATAGTAGGAGAAGAGATTCTCTCATCCATCCGTGAGAAATATAACACAGGGTAGGTGTTTAAAGAGCTACTGAGTGGAAAAGGTCACTGGTAATTTTAAATGGCTAACTCTGTACAGATATTCAGCGGTGGCTAAATTTGTCCCAGAGTATCTGGTTACATATAAACCACACAAAGCTTGTGCAGATACATTTAAAGCAGCCATTTGTATATTTCAGATAAGAGATTTTGGTTAGCTGGTTAAGACAGAATGATGTGCTAACCAGCTAAATCTGAAAATCTCATCCTGGGCATCTCCAGCCCCAGCCCCTTTTTATTACAGCTTAAATGTGTACGCAAAATGATTTTGTGCTGAAAATGTTTAGCCAGACCAGGGAGGGGGAGAATTTTTAATTGGTTAGATTTATGTGGTGAAAAAAGTCAATTAGTGCATATAACTTCTGAATATCAGAAGAAAGCTTAGTGAATAAAGTCCTTCGATGGGTAACCGCAAGAGAGATAAAAGGTTTTAACATTTCTAAAGAAGTGATGATTGTGGTTTATTACATGTCTGTGTTTTTATGTGGGTATGTTTTTAATATATATATATGTCTTTCTTGGTGAGCCACTTAGACGTAGCTTATTGAACAGATCATATAATACAATGAAAATGGAACCTTTTCTCTGACATAATACAATGGAAATGGAACCTTTTCTCTGGCATAATACAATGGAAATGGAACCTTGTCTAGCAACACTGATTAGCGGCACTGCCCAGATTAAAACTAAAAGTTCCTCCAGAGCGCCTCTTTTTACCTGGCTAAATTTTATGCAGTCAACAAACTACCTTAACATAATTTAACTGGGAAGCAGGGGGGCTTTCTCAAATCTCAGGTCTTGTTTGGCCAGCTCTGGAAATTAGTGAGCCCAACTTTGCTAATTCAACCAAAAATACACTTCCCAGAAAACAACGCTGACTTAATTCGTACTGTATTACTATGCATAAAACTAGTTTTCTCAATTTTTTGAATCTTACAGAGGCTCTTCATGTCTTTCTGAATGCATTTGACAGCCCCTATTACTGGCAGCCAGGTACTACATAGTAAAACAGACAATTTCAGCTACAATTAATTTTTTGGAAAGTTAGTATGTGACAGCTAACATCTCTCTTGGGGCCTAGCTGTCAGTCTCAGCCTCACTCAAACTTGACTTCCACTATTATGCACCAGCCTTCCACTTTCTCTCCAATGCTGCCCTATCAGCAAGAGAGAAAAGAGGAAGTTATTGCATGAGGCTGGAAGCCAGGGATGACCATGGCTATCATTCATAGTCAATCGAGTATCACAGATCCTTTAATTGGCACATGCAGGCTTTTTTAAAAAGCAAGCTATCATTTAAATTGACAGTTATGCCTGTGGCACCCATCAGTAATCGTTTATAAAGCAATGTCAAGCTGCAATATTTATGAAAAAAAGAAGAGTACGTCAATTTAGACATTACTGTATATAGGTTTCTGTGGATTATCCACAGACTCTATGGTTGCCTCTGGCTGCTGCTGCCTTCCCCACTGATAATCTCATCCACAGAATTCTCTTTCATCCTCTCCATTCTTCTGCAGTGAGATAATGAGTAGAAATCAGGGCTCAGGGAACTATTTTTCACTTCTTCCTCAACAAAGAAACCTTTAGCTCGTGACAGATGAAATCTGCCACAAAACTGGAGAATCAGAACAACTGGGGTTTAAACTGGTTTGAACAAGGCTTACCAGTGGCTGTCACTGATTCATTGGATCAGTTCAGAAGCAACCTTATACATGTGTAATGCACAATACAGGATTAGAGTCTTCACATTTGCTAAGTGAACAGCGATTATTAAAGCATTTTCTTTCTAGCATGCCATCAGGCAAAAAAATCACACTGGCAATGAAATCAATAGCACTGTTACACATGCTAGTCAAACACATTTTTCTCAGTATGGCACTCTCACTCTTTGCAAACACAAAGGGCAAAGACACTAGGGAAGCTGCTTTAATTCATGATGTTAGTTTTGCTGCAAACAAGTTCAAGTTAGAAGCAAAAGGCTCACTCCTGGAATGGATGCAGAAGAAAGAAAGCAAAATACTAACTCGGTGAGAGGATTCAATTTTCATCAAGTACCTTTGAATGTCAAGCTCTGAATGGAGAGAGGTCAACATACACTGCACAGCCTGTGGAACAGGGTGAGAGAAAGAAAGAAACAAGGAGAAAAAAAGGGAGGAAAGTGTTAACAAGAATAAACAGAATCACCCAGGCACTAATTAAGGAAACTCAGCTGCAAAGAAAGATGAAAACCAAATGGGTGTAAACATAAAATATTTTCAAGGGCAGATACGAAGTTAGACTTCAAAGAAGGAGCTGGATGAACTGTCCGGCCAGAGGTGCAAAAGGCGCTTCCACAGAATCCAAAGACTGAAATTTTGGTGATGTACTGATATCATTTTCATATATGATGGCAGAGTGGTGTCCAAATGAAATTCTGCCTAATTAGTCAGTGAGACCTTCATCACCAGGGCAGCTAGAATGATTCATCCTGTCTCTGGGGGCAAGCGAGAGGTTACTGGCCATTCTATGTTTTTTTTCTGTACAAGAGGAAGCAAGAAGAATACAGGCCATGCTTGAAATCTGCATAATGCACTCCCAGAACAGAGGCACAACAGAAAGTGCTAATTAATGTTCTGATTGCTACTCCTAGAATGTATTAAGTTAGTCGAAAAAAATATATTGCTTAGTTTCCTTTTTTGTTTGTCTTTCCTTATGTTCTGATCTTGGTAGAGAAGTTGCATAATATATTCAAAAGCAGCCATTAATAAAGACGACCCTATACCTTCATGCATTTCTTAGCTGGTTTTGCTTATTACTACATTCTGCCTTCTCACCCTTGCCTTGTACTTCTTATTCCATGCACAGAGCTCTGATTGTTCTGCTCCCACACAGCCTGTGGGTGCATGTTTGTACTGTGTTTTGTACTGAGCTAACAGCCCGTAAGGTAGAGCAAGCTTCCTGCTATGGTCCTGCAAACTTTGCTCCTATAGGTTAAACACTGCCTGTGACCCATCAACTACAGTCTCCTTCAACTCTGCCTGCCTTTTATGCTCTAGCTGAAGGAACAACCTTTGACCCTACTGGTCAATTCCAGGGCCCCTAGACCTTTTGAGCAATGGCATTTCCAGCCCCAGGGGAGGTCACCCCCTTGGGGTGCGATGCACACCCCCCACCGGCAGGGCTGGCCCAACCATTAGGGCAACAACCTCTGGAATAGATTTTGACAGCCAGAGGGGGTGTAAAGCTTGAGGTTCGCCTAGGGCTCCAACACTTTGGACCATCTCTAGGGCCAGCCTTTCCCACTGGGACCACATTTCTGAGGCAGCATGGCAAGCTTACCTTAAACAAGAAGCACCACCCTCTCAGTAATCCACTTAATCTAAAAATCAACTATAATTTAATTTAATTTAATTTTCTATTTGATTTGCTAAAATATCGAACTCTATTCACAATAGCACACTAGGTAATAATTGGACCTCAGGATTTACACACCCTCCATTTGGCGAAATTTATCACCATAGGGAAATGGTGGACACTTACATCATAGGTCCTATACCTTAACAAGCTTCAACAAACTTTAATTAATATTTAATCAAGACCTCTCAAAGAGAATAAATTACTATACTTTTCCTACCATCAACTACACATAAGGATTCAATTCCCATTCATACCAACATCAAAAAGATACGAATTCACTAAGCCATTCATATCAACGTAGCAAAACCTACATACAACCATACCATACACAAAACATACCACCAGTGTTATACGAAAGCTCCCGTTTCGCCACAAGGCTTCTTCAGGAACAAGGGATAAACATAATTCATTAATTATTATTAACATTAATTATGTTTGCCTTGTGGCGAAGCGGGAGCTTTCGTATAACACTGGTGGTATGTTTTGTGTATGGTATGGTTGTATGTAGGTTTTGCTACGTTGATATGAATGGCTTAGTGAATTCGTATCTTTTTGATGTTGGTATGAATGGGAATTGAATCCTTATGTGTAGTTGATGGTAGGAAAAGTATAGTAATTTATTCTCTTTGAGAGGTCTTGATTAAATATTAATTAAAGTTTGTTGAAGCTTGTTAAGGTATAGGACCTATGATGTAAGTGTCCACCATTTCCCTATGGTGATAAATTTCGCCAAATGGAGGGTGTGTAAATCCTGAGGTCCAATTATTACCTAGTGTGCTATTGTGAATAGAGTTCGATATTTTAGCAAATCAAATAGAAAATTAAATTAAATTAAATTATAGTTGATTTTTAGATTAAGTGGATTACTGAGAGGGTGGTGCTTCTTGTTATTGATATTTATTCCTCTCGGGCGGTTTTCTTGTTTTTTTTTTTTAAGCTTACCTTAAAGCCAGGCGGTTTGCCACACTCCCTCCAATCCAGGCCCATTGGCTCTTTTCTCCCAGGCTGAAGCCTCATGGCTTGCTGTTCTGCCTCGGAAGTGTGGGCCCGGCAGGGGTGCATCCCCTCCCGGCTGGCTTCCGGGGTGGGCTGCACCCACTGCCCCGCCCTTGGTACGCTACTGCTTTTGGGTATTCTTTGACATCCTTCCTGTAGCACAAAAATCTCCATATTGGGCTCAGCCAGCAAACCCTTTACAAATTCTCTCTCTCTCCACCCCTGGGATTTGCATCTTTTTTTTCATCAGTCTTTCAACATCCAGCCACAGTCAGTTTAATTAACTCAACATCTATCTCCTCAGTCTCTCAGTATCCATTTTTTTCAGTTAACTCAAGCATCCAACCATAGTCAGTCACTCAATTAAAAATTAAATTTACATTTAATTTAATATGCCATTTTATACTATTTAACCACTGGTTCAAGGCAGTATACAAAATAACATGAATTGTGTCTATACGTAGAATTACCTATCTAAAACATTAAAAGCAATATCATCAGAATAAAAACATTCCAGTCAACTCGATTAACCCCCTACAAAATTCTCATGTACCTCTGTCATCCAGAGGTCAAACAACCCCGCTTTTTTGTTTTTCCAGAACTCTATATAAGTAATCTCATTCCACAAAACAGGAGCTTTCCCCAAGTGGTACCATTTTGATTGGCCACCAATCTAAAGGCTCTAGTTGAAGACAGTGCCAGATAGGCAATATCTTGGCACGTAGCTATTTAAATATGTCAGATCAATTCCCTTCAAAATTTAAAAAAAACAATGATAAAAGTTTAAACAAGATTCTATACTTGATTGGCAGCCGAGGAGGAGCAACAAGAAAAGGGATGCCCTGTCCCATCTCTTTCCCCCCTATTATCAGTTTGGCAGCCATGTTTTGTAATAAATGTTAATAGTACAGAATCTTTTGTGGCAATAGTTACAATAATCAAGATGAGACAGGACTTCTGCCTATATTCCTTCCACCATCAGCAACTGTACAACTGAAGCCGCTTCAGACAGATGCTGCCTGTTTGTATTGGACCAGAATCAGTGCAGCACTCTTGATTTCAACTATCTGCAGTAAGTTCTTTGATCATTTATTTGTAATAAACAGCTGGAAATTAAAAACTTGAGTCTTCTCTTGTGGATGTTAGACTGGTTTAGCCGAGTGTTAAGTAGTGAAGTGGAATACGCACTATGAGAGCATCCATGATGCTGCTTGACGGCACTCTCTGCACTTTCAGTGTGTTATCTGCAGTGGAATTGCTGTGCATACCCACAACAGATAACACACGGCTTTTGCCGCTAATGCCAGGCTATCTACAAAAACCTAACGTGGTTTAGTAACCCAGCTCCCCTGTGACAGTCTAGTTGGAAGGAGGGTGAGAACTGTCCCTGATCTCATTGACTCTGCACACATGGAGAAAAGTCTGACTCTAGAAAAAATGTGGAAAAACGATAAATCGGAAGATGGAGAAATTAGCACCAAATGGACAGAGATAGTAATTCTCTTAAAAATTTTGTAAAAAAAATTGAAGCTTAAAAAAGGTGGTATACTGGATACAATTAACCGTAAACCACAGAGGACAAGCCTGCCATTGATACACACAAATCTATTAGTATACTCCTGCTTAGGTAGCAAAAAACCATGTTGCCAGATTTAGCACAGTGTACATTGCAGTACAGAACCCTTCCAAGAGAAAGTGAAGATGTAGGGAAGTTACCCATGCCTGAAATGGTAGTTAAAGCTGATGCAGCAGAAGAAATTAAAGAAATATTGATAAACCAGGAAGATGTATTACAATTATTTGAGAAACTGAAAAGTAGCAAATCACCTGAACTGGATGGTATACATCCAAAAGCGTTGAAAGAACTGAAATATGAGATTGCAGACCTATTATTACTAATTTGTGAACTATCATTAAAATCATCAGTAATACCTGAAGATTGGAGGATGGCCAATGTAACACCAATTTTTAAAAAGGGTTCCAGGGTTGATCCAGGAAACTACAGACCGGTGAGCCAGATGTCAGTATCGTGAAAAATTATTAAGAACAAAATTTCAGAACATGTAGATAGTCATGCTTTAATGTGATACAAGAAAAATAACCCCAGTCACCAAAATACCGTATACCTTTATAAAAAATTGGAAAAAAATTATCAATATCTTTTGTTGGAGTAACCAATCAAAAGAGACAGGAATTCCACTTCCCCTCGCCGCGGTCACTCCTTTTTAATCATTTAATGTCAAAAGAATTGCATAAAACTTATCTGTAATCCAGCCAAAATATGAATTCAAAGTCCACAACGTGACTCGTTTCGATCCTTAAAAGCATTCAGTTGCTCTGCATCAGGTGAAAGAATTGATCCAGTTCCTTAGCTTTGAACTTCCACCATCAATCCTACAAACGGTCAGATTTAAAAGAAAGAAAAGGGCGTCTGTGGACGTCAAAACGCCAGTACGAAGGAGGGAAAATCCCCAGCCAATCAGAAAACAATGCCATTTGAGCAAATCAGGATCACGGGGAAACACTGTCAGGGAACCCCCCAGACTCCCCTTATCAACAATGAAGCCTTAATCACAATAGGTGTTCCCACTCCACAGAGCATTTAAAAACCTGAGTAAACAGTCCGTGGAGGACTATATCCAGGTTGTTTCCATATATTGTAACTTCGCAAGCCGAGCCCCTCCTCGGGGGTCAGGAGGCAGAAAGTCCAAACCCTCCATGCGAGCTGACAAAATTGATGACTGTTTTGAAGGCAGAGTGATCAACACCAGGAGGCGCTGTAAAGTTCTTTGTCATTAATCGAGAGGCCGTCAAACAGTCGAAATCTGAACCTTGCTGAGTGGTACGACCAATAGATAGCCCACAAGGGCAGCGTCCAGAGAACCACATAAGCAGCATCGCAAGTGTTTATTGCCAATGGGAAATTGTAGAATGTTGAGGTAGAGGATCATCCGGTAGGCCAATCATCGCCATTGCCCAAAATTACATTCTCCACAGGCAAAGTGGCCCGGATAACATGTGAAAAAGTGGAGGGCGGGTCAGAGGGCTCAGGATGACTTTACTAACGATTACCGTAGATTGACGCTCGAGAATATGCACGGAAACGTTTAACCGAAAAACAGGTATGTACCGAGAGAAACGGCCAATATGAGAATATCGCATCACTTTAGGAAAACCTGATAAATAAGGAAAAACTCCAGTAATCTCTCCCGTCAGTGTCAGCGGTGGTATTATTCAGGACGAAGAACGTGGAAGGAATAACATTCACGATGATATGAACCGGCCCGCTTGTTAAGGACCTCTTACAAAGGAAAGGGGGTATCCCCTTTGTAATAAACGGTCACTACGGGAGAGGATTTAGGAGTTTTCCTAATTTATCAGGGGTTTCTAAATGTGATGCAGATTTATTCGTTCCCTTGGACGGTTCTCTCGGTAAATACTGTTTGTCGGGTAAAAGTTTCCGGGTGGATATCTCGAGCGTTCAAATCTACGGGACGTATAGTAAAGTCATCCTGGCCATCTGAACGCCTCCTGTTTCACAGGTGGATCGGGCCACTTGATGGTGGAGAATGTAATTATGGTGCGATGGCGATGATTGGGACTACATGGAAGGATACCTCTAACCTCAAAAGTCTACAATTCCCATTGGCATACCACTGCGATTCTTCTTATGTGGTTATCGGTACGCTGCCCTTGTGGGAGATTCTATATTGGTGTAACCACTGCAAGGTAAGATTCGACTGGGGGAACATGCCTCCGATTAAGGACAAAGAATGTTCAGCGCCTATGGTTGATCACTGCTTCAAACAGGGTCATCAATTTTGTCGCTGCAATGGAGGGTTGTGGACTTGCTGCCTCCGGACCCCCGAGGAGGGGATGGCTTGCGAAGAGTTACAAATATATGGAACAACGTGGATATTACGCCTACGGCCTGTGTCTCCAGGCGGTTTTAAATGCCTCGTGGAGTGGAAACAACCTTATTGTGGATTAAGGCTTCATTGTTGATAAATGGGACGTTGGGGGAGTCCCTGACAGTGGGGTCCCCGGATCTGATTGATCAGAATGGCATTGTTTCTGATTGGCTGGGGATTTCCTCTTCGTCTGGGGGTTGACGTAACACGCCATTCTTTTAAATTGCCGTTTGTAGGATGTGGAAGTTAAAAGCTAATGGAAAGGGACTTCAATTCTTTCACTGATGCAGAGACATGAATGGGTGAAGGCTCGAAACGTGGCCCAAACATTGTGGTTTGTTTGTGTGTTTGTTTATTCTCTGTTCTTTGTTTTTGTTTTTTTTTGTCTTTTTTTGTGTTGTTGTTTTCTCCTTTTTTCTCTATTGTTTTTGTTTTCTTATGTGTATTTTTTTTTTGGTTTTCTGTTTGATTTTGGGTTTTTTTTGTTTGTTTTTTTTCTGTCTCTTTGTTTTTTCTTTAATCTTTTTTTTGCTTTGTGTGGGGGGTTTTGTTTTTTCTTTGTGTTTTTTTGTTTTTTTGTTGTGCTTTTTTTTTTTTTCTTGGGCTTTTTTTTGTTTTATCTTTTGTTTTTGTCTGAGGTTGATTTTTTTTGTCTTATTTTTCTTTTGCTTTTGTTGTTTTTGTGTTGTTGTTGTTGTGTGTTTGTCATGTTTGTTGCTTTATTTTTTTTCTGGTGTTTCTTGTGTGTTGTTACATGTTTTGCTTTTTTTTGCTTTCTTTCTTTGGGTTTTTTTTGTTGTTTGCTTTTTCTTATTTTGTTGTTCTTTCGTTGTTTTTGCTTTTTGTGGACTGTGAATTATATGTTGGCTGGATTAAGATAGTTTTATGCAATTTTTTGAGCAATTCAAATGATTAAAAGGAGTGACCGCGGCGAGGGGACATGTGGAATCCTGTCCCTTTTGATTTGGTTACTCCAACAAAAGAAGTTGACGATATTTTTCAATTTTTTATAAAGGTATACGGTATTTTGGTGACTGGGGTTATTTTTCTTGTATATGATTATATTTACCCAGTGTGGGGAGTTATTTTCGACTGATGCTTTAATGTGAGACAGGCTACATGGCTTTAGCCAGGGAAGGACTTGTCTTACTAATCTGTTATATTTTTTGAAGGTGTAAATAAACAGGTAGACAAAGGTGGGTCGGTCGATGTAGTGTATCTCGACTTTCAGAAAGCCTTTGACAAGGTCTCTCATGACAGACTTTTGGCAAAATTAAAAGGTCATGGATAGGAGGCAGTGTACTATTGTTAATGAGGAACTGGTTAAAATATAGAAAGCAGAGGGTAGAGCTAAATGGCCAATTTTCCCAATGGAGAAAGGTAAATATTGGAGTATCCCAGGGATCTGTGCTGGGTCCGTTGCTTTTTAACATATTCATAAATGACCTGGAAATGGGAATAATGAGTGAGTAAATCAAATTTGCAGATGACATAAAACTATTCAAAGTTGTTAAAACCCATGAGGATTGTGGAAAATTGCATGATGACCTTAATAAATTGGAAGACTGGACGTTCAAATGGCAGATAAAATTTAATGCGGACAAGTGCAAAGTTATGCACCTAGGAATAAACAACCTAAAGTATGGTTACACGATGCAAGGTTCCACATTAGGAACCACTACCCAGGAAAAGGATTTAGGCATTATTGTGGATAATACGTTGAAACCCTCTGCCTAGTGTGCAGTGGCAGCCAAGACAGCAAATAGAATGCTAGGAATCATAAGGAAAGGAATGGAGAATAAAACAAAGGATATGATAATGCCTCTATCGTTCCATGGTGCAACCACACCTTGAATATTGTGTGCAATAGCAGAATTAGAAAATGTACAGAGAAGAGCCACCAAAATGGTAAATGGGATGGACGGATACCCCTTTGAGGAGAGGCTAAAAAGATTAAGGCTCTTCAACCTGGAAAAGAGACGGCCGAGGTCTATAAATTAATGAATGGAGTGGAACGGATAAACGTATATCGATTGTTTATGCCATCAAAATGTAGAAAGACTAGGGGACAGGCAATGAAGCTACAGTGTAAGGCATATAAGACTGATAAAAGAAAATATTTTTTCACTCAATGCATAATCAAACTCTGGAATTCGTTACCGGAGGTTGTAGTAAAAGCTGTCAATGTAGTTAGGTTTAAAAAAGGTTTGGACAAGTTCCTAGAGGAAAAGTCCATAAACCATTATTAAAGGGGACCCAGGAAATCCACTGCTCATCCAGTATAAACAATGTGGAACCTGGGGCTTCTGGGGAAACTGCTAGGTACTTGTGACCTAGATTGGTCACTGTTGGAAACAGGATATTGGCCTTGATGGACCTTGGTCTGACCCAGTATGGCATATCTTATGTTCTTATGAAGATTTATACAAACAGCACCTTGTGGCATCAATCTGCTACAAGGCACTACAAAGAAGATCAGCATAAAGTAGCTGTGAAGCGGAGAGAGTGCAGGTCTAGGTGGCCGCCATTCAGGCCACTTCCTCATAAATTTTCCAAATAAAGAGCAGCTTGTTCACAAAAACCCATTTTCAATTTTGTTGATCATTGACTCTAACATGAAAGCTGTATGTTAAGTGTAGGTAGTGTGTGATCTCTCCCAGAGTAGGAGGAAAGTTACATGGATACAAATTGAGCTGAGGCTCCCGTGTAGTCTATCCTTGTGTTTCTCAACCATAGGCTGATAGAAATGAATCTGTGTTGTATGAGTGCTAAACGCAAGGCCTATGAGGGCAATTTTCAAAGTAGTTTATTCCTGTCAGTGGCTAACTACATGGGTGAAAGATCTATTTAAAAACTGTGCACCTTTTGTGTGTGTAAAAGTATGCATACTATGGAATACTTTACCACATTCAATGGAGAAACTGCTGGGGAAGGAGTTAGGGCTTGGGTTGCTATAACACACATAGGTCCCTATTTACTCAGCCATGGTAAAGCAGCCTGTTTAAGAGCTATTTTACCACAGGAAAAGTTACTGGAGATTCACTAAGCTGAGATTAATGAATCCTATAGTAATATATTTTCTGTGTGTTGCAGCCAGGAATATTGCACATTCTTCTCTTCAGTAAAGCACAGTTACTTACCTGTAACAGGTGATCTCTGGGAACAGCAGGAATAAGTCTTCACATATGGGTACGTCGGTACCGACGGAGCCTGCATGGGAATGCTCCTCAGCATCCAATCAGAAAGCTTTTGGGAGCATCCCTCGCACCTGCGCACTGCCTTCCCGCCTTTTCTACTGCCTCTCCTCAGTTGAGTTTCATAGCTGAGACAAAAGGAGAGAAAGAGGAAAGGAAGATAGATAGATAGATAGATAGATAGATAGATACAACTCCTAGGGGAGGTGGATGGGTTGTGAAGACTTATTCCTGCTGTTCCCAGAGATCACCTGTTACAGGTAAGTAACTGTGCTATCTCCAGGAACAAGCAGGAATGAGTCTTCACATATGGGGACTCCCTAGCTATAGATGCCAGGGGGAGATCCCATAAAATGCGTGTCCCTGGATCAGGACTGCAGCCACACATGGATCTCCGGCATCCCATGAGGGATGGTGGGTAGGAGTTGAAAGGAGAGGAGCTGTAAGAAAAAACAGCCAAGCTAAGGACTACAGCCCTTGGTATGTATGATAAGTACCATTAAAATTATTTAATGAACAATCACAAAATGGATCTTACCTACTGGATTGTAGGAAGTAGAGAGCGTGATGGAGTCTACTGGAGATTCAGTAGAGGATCCTCAAGGTGACCTCACAGCAGTGAGGGTGAAGGTCCAAATCTGGAATTGGCAGGTGACCCAGGTGTCAACTGGGGTAGTATAAGAATGGCAGGTCTTCAGTGGAAAGCTTTATGGAAAAAAGCTGAAAACTCTTTTAGCTACAGAGTCATTAACATTGAGGAGTAAAAGAGGAAGACTGACCGATTTGGACAAGTAGCCCAGTCCTGGAGGGAAGAAGGGGTATGAAAAAAAGCCCGCATTCCCAAGGAGGACAGATGTGTGAAGGGCTGAAACCTCAGAACTACTGAAGATCTACACTGTCTTTCCTAGCTGGTGAGAGATAGGAAAGATATTGAAGCATGATGCTTCAGGGATAGCAAGACCTAGAGTAAAGTGGAAGCTGTTAGTACCACAGTAGTGGTTGTGTGCATAACAGCCCCCACATACCGAGGGACAGTATGAAGATATGCAAGCCCACTGTCTGGAACCTTTAAGAAGGTAAAAACCTTTATAGCATAGACAGTTAGGGAGATAGTATGTAATACATATCTACCTATAAAAAGCATCTCGACAGATATATATATATATATCCCTCTATATATGTATGTATATATATATGTATATATATATGTATATATATAGGGGCATAACCTATGCACACACAGCTTACAGACATATGTATGTATAGAAATATATAGAGATATATACATACATGAATATGCAAGTCTGAAGATACATGTCTGCAACTAAGCCCCATAAGAACATTCACATGAGAGATGTGAAGGAGAAAGATTCATCTAATAACAAGAAGGTGGAACCTACTTGAAAAGATATATAGAGAATCTATTCTTGCGGGCTAAGAGGGTGCAGGAATGCTATCCAGTGAAATAACCAGGATGGTTGCGTGAAAAAACTGAGGATAATATCAGTCTGTAGAGAGCGAGTCGTGAGTTCTGTAGAACTCTGACATGGTAAATGGACAGAAAACGCATAGAAGGAGATACCAGGATGACCCACTGGAGGGACACAGGGGTATCATGCGTTACTAGTAGAATATGTGCTGTCCATGAGGAGTAGGATAGCATGAGGCCAAGCTGTAAGGAAAAAAGAGCATATTCCTGCAGGATTGGGAAACTCCTTGGACATTCACGCAGAAAAAGCTTATATCCTGTATTATAACAGGAGACAAGAGGGTGTGGAGAACCCTCACAGTCATGGAAAATGACTGATAAGCCTTTTCTACTATATAGAATAGCCATCAGAGACTAAGTTCAATGCTCTCTAGCAAGGGCCCATAGTAGAAAGCTTCTCTGAAGATTGCAGAGAGCATTATGCAGGAGAATTAGGAGATAAAACTGACTGTAGGTCAGCTGTGTTGCCAAATCCAAGGAAATAGAGATGGCCAGAAAGAAGATAATGTGAGAAGCCTGAAGTGAGTAGGATTATCCAAGATAGATGAGGACTATCTTGGAATCACTACTAAGGCTAGACAGACTGGAAACTTGTGGGAAAGTACCAGTAGGTCAATCACTGGAACTCCTGCATGAACAGCAACTGAAGGAGACAGCAGAGAGAATCTTCCTGTGAAACACAGAGAGAACAGACAAAAGGAGAGGAAATAGTCCTGTCCCTGTCTGATAAGCTGTCCAGAGAATTTATTCAAAGAAAAAACTCTACACTGGAATGAAAGGTGTACAGTATGATACCACTCATTCAGGAGAAAACCTGGATGAGAGGGTAGAAAAACAGGAACTGAAGGGTGACTTACCATATGGTGAGTCAGCTGAAGAAAAAAACGTTCATGTTGGGACAGAAACTATCATGGGATAGTAGTTAACTTCTCTTCTTGGTAGGAAGAAGAGGAGAAATCTGTAACCCATAGACAAGAATATCCTGACAGCTCAGTACATCCTGAAGAAAGGAAGCCATGTGTAGAGCTTTAAAGAAAAAAACAGTGAACAAACTTCTGCTAAGAAGAGGTTAACTGTAGGTTGCAACCTTCAGGAACCTATGGTTGCTGGGTATGCTCAGACTGGTTAGAGTTTAGATTCTTCAGACCAGGACGAGGTGTCCCCTGTTTGGGTACATCTGGATGATGGGCAAGAGAAGAGTGAAACCTTCTTTTCTTAGGGAAAGAAGGTTTGGTAGGACATTTCCTACCTCCTGGGGAAGAAGAAGGCTTAGGATGGTCCCTAGAACCAGGGAAGTCAGTGGAGCAATGAGCAACCTGACGTAAAGCCTCCTTATTGAAGAGATTTTCTCCAGTACAAGGAGAATTACCCAGTGTGTGTTGTGCCCATCTGCTCAAGTCTGAAGCCTGGAGCCAGGCTGTACGACGTGCTCCTATGGAAATAGCAGAGGATCTGCTAACAGACTCAAAAGAGTCTAGAGAAGCACGAGAAAGAAACCAAGAGAGATTCTGGCTATGACTAAGAAGTAAGGAATAGTCTGCAGCCTTAGGCTCTGAGAGAAAAGGAGTCAAAAGAGATAATTTCTTTGTGACCTCCTGGAGAGATAGACTCATATAAAAAATATAAGAGATAATCCTTAATGCCAGCATAGATGTTTGGAAGGTTTGACGTCCAAAGGCATCACGTGCTTTAGATGCATGACCTGGCGGATAAGAAGAATGCTTCTTCTTGCTTTTTACCTTCCTCATTGCTGATTCCACTACAATGGAATGATGGGGAAGTTGAGTTTTTTGAAACCCTGGAGAGGGGGGCACCTGATACAGAACATCAGTTGCTGTAGAAGGTGAGGGAACCCTTAAAGGTGTTTCCCATATTCTCAGAAGAAGATCCTGCAAAGAATGATGTAAAGGAAGCATTATATTTTCCTTTTCTGCAGGAGAGCCTCGAGTAGGATCACAGCCAGGGATAGGAATAGCAAGAAATGTTGCCATGTCAAGGAGAAATTTCTGAAAAGAGGGATCTCCAATGGGAACTATCCCTGGGTAGGCTAAGGTTGATGGAGCAGCCTGAGCACCAGAGGATGTACTGGTCTGGTGCAGAAAAAGAACCCCACTAGATGGATAGTGGTACTGGCAGTCACGATTTGAGGCAGTCAGTACTGCATCGTCTATGCCAGGTATCGATTCCAAACTAGGCATAGAAAGGATCGATGTTGCCGATGTAAGTGCAGGAACCGACATCGATACCGATACCGGTAGCTGAGTCGGAATCAGAGACGGTAACGTCCTCAAAGCAGTCATCGGAGGCTGCTCAAGCGGTACCGAGGCAACCCGAAATGCTTGGTCAATATCCTCGGTACTGCGTATCCGGAAACGATAAGGGTCGGTTCCGAGACGCGTCGGTACCCAGTCATCTAGACTAGATATCGATTCCAGACTCAGCATCGAAGGGAGCGAGTCCATCGATGCATGTCTAGAGGGTACCGACGTCGGTGGTGGTATCGGCAATGTTGTCGATACAGGAAAGTCAATCTGGGTCGTATTGATCGGTCCCGAAGGTATCGAGGACGCCAGATGATGATCCCTGGTGAAGAGTGGATCACTCAACACCGGTGCCGATGCCGGGGTATCGGTACCGCTCGAAGCGGATGCCACCACCGAGCATGGCTCAGATACAGGAAAGTCAATCTGGAACGTATCGATCGGTCACGAAGGTACCGAGAGCGCCAGATGACGATCCCTGGTGAAGAGTGGATCACTCAACACCGGTGCCGATGCCGGGGTATCGGTACCGCTCGAAGCGGATGCCACCACCGAGCATGGCTCAGGTATGTTCTGTGAGGGGTGAGCCCCAGGAACAACCTGAAACCCCTGAAATGCTTTGGAGCCCGGAGACTCCCGCCGGGGTTTTAATGCCAAAGGGGTATTGAGGGCAAGGCCGGAGCCGTCATCATGCTTGGCATGAGACCTACCACTCAAGGATTGGCTAGTCTTAACAGACTGTTTGTGGGTTACCTGATCCTGTAGAGAAGAAAAGGCCGGTGCCCTCACTCCGGGAGGGAAAACGGTATCGAGGGAAACTCGAAAGAGGGAAGTTCTTCTCACAGTTTTGCAGCCTGATTGTTCAGGGGAAAAAGGGTCAGGACCCAAACAGGTTAGACACCAGGCATTGGAGTCTAAAAAGAAAACTGTGCTTCCACAGTGAAGGCACTTCTTAGGAGAAGAAGGCTCCATGATGGAGAGGCCTTGCAGGCCCAAAAAATTTAAGACAGAAACTGAGGGAAAAATCTTCCTGAGTTTAAGAAAAAGAAAAGAAAAACCCACCGGCGGTACCGGTGGCGGCGGGAAAAACAGCCGCGACCACAAGAAAACAAAAAATAAAGAATTTAAAGAAAAAAGTTTCTGCGGTGACAGGAGGCCATCCTGCCGGCTCCGCGGAAAAACGAAAACTGAGGAGAGGCAGTGGAAAAGGCGGGAAGGCAGTGCGCAGGCGCGAGGGATGCTCCCAAAAGCTTTCTGATTGGATGCTGGGGAGCATTCCCATGCAGGCTCCGTCGGTACCGACGTACCCATATGTGAAGACTCATTCCTGCTTGTTCCTGGAGATTGCAAAGATAGCATAGTCCACTTTTAAAGGGCTGACCTGTGATGTTCAAAACTAGGCCCCTCACCCTCAATCCCTTGAAAAACAAGACTGTCCCCTGGACATCCCACTATCTCTATTCCCTCAGGAATTGTCAAAGTTCCAAACCCACTCCCCGCTCTCCAATCCATCAGAATTGTCAACATCCCCTCCCACCCTCCCCATGCCTCCTGGAAAGTACTGAGATATCCCCTGTTGGTCGTGGGGGGCAGAGTTTATCACTGGTTGCTCCTGCCTCAGCAACATCTGATTGCAAAATGGTAATATCACAGTAGGGCAGTAGGGGTTAGGCTACTAAATACGAGACTTTGGCAATTCTTGATGGATTGGAGGTGGGGAAGTAGGTTGGTAGGGACAATGCTTGATGAATTCGGGATGGGGTGAGTGGAGTTCAGATTTAGACAATTCCTGATGGATCACAAATCAGGGATGGGAGGGGGACTTGGGATTGTGTTCAGGGGCTCACTTGTTTTTTAAGATATCTGGATCCTGTTTTTTGAACATTGCAGACCCATGTGATAGCATCAACATGCACATTAGCAGTCTGATTCTCTGGAGGGAACATTAACACCACCTCTTGAGATGTTGTTAACCTTCCATGAATAATGCAAACTGTATTATTCATTCTGCATGATAATGAGCTGCTCTTCATATATCTGCAGGAGGAGGAGACTAATGATTAATGCAGTGGGCTGAGAACCAGGAAAGTTAGGTTCAGATCTCACTATTGCTACTTGTGATCTTCGGCAACAGGGGCCCTTTTACTTAAACTGTGCTATGAGTTGATGCACATTTTAGTGGGCGGTAACTGTTACCACATAGGCCTAACAATTATCAAGTGCTAATTCCCGCAGTAACCACAAATTGTGCAATGGAGTGGGTTAGGACAGAAAGTTGGTGTGGACGGCACATTGGAATTAGCGTGGGGGAATATAACACACACTAACTGCCAATATTGCAATTAACAATGGTGTACCTACTGCCACTTCAATAGGTGGGGCTAGGTGAACTTGCAGTAAATCCAAGGGTCGGACACATCTTAAAGCCTTGCCTGTGCAGTAACCGTGGGGCACATGATGGCCACACCCCCAGCAATTATTGCAGAGGCTTTGCATTTACAATGCATTAGTTTTAGTGTTAAATGCATAGTAGGTTCAAAATCCTACACTTTAGTAAAAGGCCCCTTAGATTGTTGGCCCTTTGGGGACAGGAAAATATCTACTGTAACTGAATGTAACCCATTTTGATACTTCTGAGAAAGGTACGAGCCAAATTCAGTTCCCAATTATTAGTTAAAATGCGTTATGGTAACAATTCTTGCATTATGCTTTGTTACTGGCAAATAACCAACATTAATTGCCATAACACACCTTGGTAAATAGACCTATATTTTTTCTATCTTCAAAACTACATGCGTTGTTTTAATCTGAAAAAGTATCAGCAGGAAAAATAAGATCAAGTCTCTGTGGTTACTTTTCCCTTAGGCAATTTTCAAAGTGAAGGTTTTTGCACACTTTCCCTTTTAAAACTGGTGCAAAGACCATGGGTAAGAAATACCTGTGGACTTGCAGCAATGTCTGAAAATTGCCTGCTTCATGCATTTCTGTAGGAGCTTCCATCCTCTTCAATTGGTTGGGGGTTTACCTATGTCTAGTCTCCAAAGCCTGATCAAAAGCTGAAAGGAAACTGCTACAGAATCAGACCGCAAAGACAAAACCCATCTGTCTTGATTATACTGCAAGCTTTAAGAAGCTGTACTGGTATCCTTGGTAGTGTTATATTAACAACAACAACAATAACAGTAATCTCGGTGGTGCGCTTCCTGCAGGTGAAGCTTCTTTACTAGGAAGGGTACTGCTGGGGGAGCTGAAGGAAGTGGGGAGTTACTGTAAAGCTATTACTCTTTAGACAATGCTGGGAGTCCATGAGAACCTAGTCAGTCATGTTGTTTCCTGACAGCAATGATACTGAAGGTAGGATGAATATATACGTATGTACCTATGGTAAATGAACTTAGTCAAGACTAAGAAGGCTCTATGCCTATTTCCCTTCTTTTTATTTCTTGTTCAGTACTCTTACTGGCTCTTTTGTTCACAGCATGTCTCTAGTGCTGAATCAGGGTAGGTTCATTGGGTCACACTCTCTTCGGGCATCATCATAAATCCCACAGCTGCCACTGTATGCAGTGATGTAGCAAGGGCAGGGCAGTGGGTACGGCCAAACCTGGGTGCTGGCCGGGAGGGAGGTGCAGCCACTGCTGGGCCCATGGGACAGCACAGCAAATTAACTTACTTTAATGTTGGCTCGCTACACTCTCTTTGTTCCGCGAGCCCACCGCTTTCCTTTCCAGGCCAATGTCACATGTTTCATGAGGCTTTGGCCGGGAGAAGAGAACGGCAGGCCCCACAGAGCAGAGACAGCGCAGCAAGCCAACTTTAAGGTAAGTCAGTTTGCCACATTGTCTCTGTGGGCTGTGGGGGAGGTGTGAGAATCATGGTGCTGACTTGCAGGGGGGGGGGCACCAGCTGGGCGGGGGGGGGGGGGGTGTATGCCTGCCCTGGGTGGTGAGGAGAGGGGCCAGGAATGCCACTGATTGTATGTGATAGATTTTCTTGAGGTGGCCCTTTCAGGTAAATGCTCTGGATCTTCAGACTTTCCCTTTCAGATGTGAAGCTTCACCTCCTGATGTCTGCATTCTGTCCTTGTCCTTTGCAGTTCATCCATAGTCCTTTTCCCTGTATTTGTTTCCCAAAACATCTTTCACTTTCCCATCTGCCTCTTAAGGGTCCCATCTTGGACCAAAAAAAAAAAAGGCTAAAGATGTAAAGCAACATGACAAGACTTTTTCAGGTATGTCAGAGAGAGGAAGAAGGCTAGAGGTGGAATTGTGAAACTGAAAGATGTTGAAAGATTGCTTGGTAGAAAATAATGAGGAAAAAGTGAAAGTGCTAAAAAATACTTTTGTTCTGTGTTCATGGAGGAAAATCCTGGAGAAGGATGACAATTGGCTGACAAAGGCATATATGGGAATGGAGTAGATACCACACTGTTCATGGAAGAAAATGTTTATGAACAACTTGAAAACTGAAGATGGACAAAGCCAAAGAGACAGAAAGGATACATCCCAGAATACCAAGGGAGCTCACACAGGTCCTGGCAGGTCCTCTTAAGGATGTGTTAAATAGATCCTTAGAAACAGGAGAGGTTCTACAGGATTGGAGAAGGACTGATGTAGGTCCGCTTCACCAAAGTGGCAATAGAGAAGAGATGGGAAACCAGAGGCTAATAAGCCTTACCTCAGCGGTTGGAAAAACAATGCAGAGACTGATGAAGGAAAAGAGAGTGGACTTTCTGAAATCCTATGATTTGCAAGATTCAAGGCAACATGGTACTGAATCTGATTGATTTCTTTGTCTGGGTGACCAGAGAACTGGATCAGGAGTGTGCACTGGATATGGTCTACTTGGATCTCAGCAAAGCCTTTGATACTGTTCCTAACAGGAGGCTCATGAATAAACTGAACAAACTGAGCAACCTGAAGTCAGGACACAAAGTAGTGAACTAGATTGGAAATTGGATGACAGTTGTGTGCTGCTGGGTCAATGCCAACTCCTGGTGACCATGTGGATAGCTGTCCCTATCCCATGCATTTTCTTGGCAAGGTGCAACCAGAAGTAGATTACCAGACCGTTCTTCTACACAGTAAGTCTACAGCACCTGGTATTTCTAGGTGATTTCACATTCAAGTACTAACCAGACCTGACTCTGTTTAGCTTCTAAGATCAGGCTCACTCAGGGTGACGTTGCCGTAGTGCAGATGATAGAAAGTGGTGGTAAATGAAATTCACTTGGAAGAAAGAAAGGCAATGGAGTGCCTCAAGGATTGGTCTTGGAGCAAATTTTGTTTACTTTAATTTAATCTTTGATATGCCACGCAACCAGTAGCTCAGAGTAGCTTACAATAAGCAACTAAAATTGCAAAATGCAATGTGTGCCTTTGAGTCAGTCCTGACTCCTGGCGACCCAGAAGCTCCTGGGTTTTCTTGGCAGTGTCACTGGAAGTAGATTGCCAGGCCTTTCTTCCGAGGCAATGGAGGGTTAAGTGACTTGCCCAAGGCCACAAGGAGTGCTAGTGGGAATCGAACCCTGGTTGCTTGGTTACCAAGCCAGTATTCTAACCACTAGGCAACTCCTCCACTCCCAACTAAAATTAAACAATACAAAAACATAAGAAAAATTACATTAAAAATAAAAACAACAACAAATAAAATTAATCTACTCTACGATACTAAAATATTTTCTGAACAGCCAAGTTTTCAAAGATTTATGGAAATAAACAAATGATGGTTCATAGTTTTTATTTATTTATTTATTTATTTGCATTTAAAAAGTTTACAGAAGAAAAAGATACATAAAAGAAAAAAAAACGTGAGAAGATGGACACAATGTAATAGTTCTCTACATATCATTACTAAACCCTATATACTAAATCAAGTAGAAAAGAAAAGAATAACAAACAAGAATAACTTATAAAAAAAAGTACACATTCTTCCCCTGTTTAACCTCAACACAAACATATCTACTACCCAGATAGGAACCAAGGCACTTACATGGGAAACAAAGTGTGAAGGTAGCACCTAGAGCTAGGACCTTAGGTCGCAACTCCAAAAATGCTTTCCTTCTTTTCTGGGTACTTCTAGTAACATCAGGAAAAACCTGGATTGCTTGCCCACAGAATTTTTCAAAACGCTTTGCAAAATACAACCTAAAAATAAGATCCTTATCTAATTTAGAGACAAAAGAAACCAACAGAGTATCTCAAGTTGGAATTTCGTCAATAGAAGATTCCAAAAAGACACTACCCACCGGAGAAACAATGTCCAAATCATTCTCTTTCACCACCTTATCCTTTAATCATAGGAATATAATAAATTTTTGAGATCCATACAGCATCCGCACCTGGATGCTGAAGGGACTTTTTAAGATATTTAACAAACAATATTTGTGGCAAGAGAAAGTGGGTCCTGGAAAAATTAAGAAAATGTAAATTCTTAGATCTAGAAACGTTTTTCAGAACTTCCATCTGGCGGCACATTACATTATAATCCAGAACAAGCAACAATACAGAAGAATGAAATACATCCAAGTGAGAATCAACTTTCTGAGAAAAACAAACTCTCTCTTCTAACTTCTGTTCATGCTCAGCAAGCTTTACCACTGTTTCTTTAGAAAAGTCTGAGAATAGCTTCAACGAAGACTGAAGAGATTGATCCATATGAACAACAGCGCCCCAGATATCCCGAAGAGAAATAGCAGGTGACGGAGAAACTATTGCAGAAGCAGAGGCAAACTCCACTGGATTAGGGAGCAGACCAGTCCAAGCAGCGGATATTAAAGCACCGGACAAAGCACCGGACAAAGCTGGGGATTTCTGCAGGGAGAGCCTCACAGGAGATTGCTGACCCTCTAAAGGAGGAGCAGAGTCTTCCATAACAACTACAACTTGATTGGGCAGGATTTGAATGCCCTCAAGATCCAGAAGAGTACCAAGAGAGGGAGTACTTACAGTTGAAGAAGAATCCATAATGCCCATCGAAGCTGACTCAAATAATGCTGACAACACTTTGACATGTAAATCCATTGGGCTGGAAACTTTGACAGATTTAGCAGCCAAACTTTGTACCACTCTCTTCTTCCACTTTCCCATCACCAATGGTGCCCCTCACTCAGCTCCTCAGTTGCTCCAAAAGGGCTCCAACGGGGCAGCGCCTGCCCCTTTGGATGCACCCACAGCCACGTAACACGGTGGGGTCAGTATTTAAAGCCCTTCTCCTCTGCGCCACCAGTCGAATGTGCAGGTCACACAGATGCAGGAGCCAAATAAGGGAAACAAAGTACCAGGCACAAGGCAAGATTGCGTTCACCATGGTTCATAGTTTATTAGATTTTCTATACCGCCTTTATCCAAGGAACAAAGTGGTTTACAATAAAACAATGAGTTTTCCATATGCAACTCCAGTGGGAACTTGTTCCACAATAAGGGGCTTGCAATGCAATGTGTGCCTTTGAGTCAGCCCTGACTCCTGGTGACCCAGAAGCTCCTGGGTTTTCTTGGCAGTGTCACCAGAAGTAGATTGCCAGGCCTTTCTTCCGAGGCAATGGAGGGTTAAGTGACTTGCCCAAGGCCACAAGGAGTGCTAGCGGGAATCGAACCCTGGTTGCTTGGTTACCAAGCCATTGCTCTAACCACTAGGCTACTCCTCCACTCCATAAGGGGCTTACTCCTTGAAAAATTTTCTTTCCAGAGCCTAACCATCTAAATTCTGATGCTGATGGAATGTTTGATTTATAACATAAACTTATATAAGCAGTCAGGGGAAATAAAATACTAGGAACTCTAATAAAATCAAAAAGGGAGCTCCGTAAAATAGAGAGAAAATGGAGACGAACCAAATCCTCCGATCTCAAAACTAAATACATGGCCCATCTCGCAAAATACAAAGACGACGTGAACAATGCAAAAAAATTACATCACACCAACATCCTAAACAAGGCAATCAATCGCCCACGAGAGTTATTTGAACTAGTCACATCACTAACCAAAACCGACCAAAATGCCAACCTCAACAAATCCATCAAGGTCCAAACACTGGCAAACCACTACGCGACCAAACTGACGGCCCCTGGTCCTCCACCCCCCCCCCACCAACACCACAAATCAGAAGTGAGAACAACACAACGCAAAACCAGTTATGGGAGCACTTCCACAAAATAGGAACCAAGCAAATCACAGCCATTGTCACAAGCCTGAAAAGCACCACCTCCCCACTAGATCCCTGTCCTGCATCCTGGATCAAGGCAGTGAAACAAGACATAGCACCTCACATAGCACACATAGTTAACCTATCCCTACAACAAGGAATCATGCCCTCAGAACTAAAGAAATCAGTCATTAGACCGATCCTAAAAAACACTACACTCACGGAGAAGACCCAGCCTCCTACGTCCCATATCAGTATCTCATTCCTGGCAAAGATCATAGAAAAACGGTCCTTCTACAACTCCAAGACCATCTGACTGACAGTGCTCCTCTTGATGACCTATGGCTTCAGGCAACATCATGGAGTTGAAACCCTGTTACTAGTTCTACTTAACAACCTCCTAAAGGGCCTTGAAAACAAAAAGAAAATGTACATTCTTGTATTCATTGACATCTCAGCTGCCTTTGATACAGTTAATCATGGGACCCTCATAAATAGGATAAAATCAATAGGAATAACAGGACCCCACTAAAATGGTTCTCATCCTACATCTCAAATCGAACACAACAGGTTCAATTCAACGGAGAAAAAGCAGAATCTTTCTCACAAACACAGGGAATCCCCCAAGGCTCTGCTCTCTCAGCACTTCTGTTTAACATATATATGCAGCCACTATGCAAAATTTTCTCACGGCACGAAATTAATTACCACATCTATGCCGATGATATCATGCTATACACACAACTAGACACTAAAGCCCAGACTACACCACTGGAGACATGTATCGGAGAGATGCACAGTAGTATGTCAATTAATAACAATAAAAGCGAAGTTATGTATATCTCCTTAGAACCGAATTTTGTCCCTCCCACATCAATAACACTTTGTAAATACAAGTACCTAACATAATAAGAAATAAAGTATCTTGGAGTCACATTTGACTGTGACATAAAGCTGGAAAAACACCTACGAAAGACCAACAGAGCAGTTTTAAACAATCAAAGAGTGCACCAACCCATACGTAATATAATTGATCCCCAAGACGTCAGAACAGTGGCCCAAGCACTCATCATGCCACATTTTGACTACTGCAACGCCATCCTACAAGGTTTACCTAAAAAAACCCTAAACATATTACAAATGGCACAAAATGTAGCTGCCAGGGTCATAATGAAGAAACATCTAAGTGACCACATCACACCAGTACTAATTCAATTACACTGGCTACCCATAACAGCTCGCACAAAATACAAAATACTAACAACCACCTTCAAACTCATCCACAACTTAGCACCTTCCTTCCTCAACAACCTAGTAAGTTGCAACCTCCTACCCGAAACAGAAGAACCCACAATTCCAACATCCTTCACACTCCAACAGATATAAGATCTGCCAAAGCTAACACCAGCCACAGGGCTTTCTCATATGCGGCGCCAACACTGTGGAACCAACTCCCACCAGAACTACGAGCTAGCAATGACCTTCTAGACTTCAGAAAGAAACTCAAAACGCACATTTTCCAATCACATTTCAACCTGAACTGAACCCACAGATGGAGCAGCCCCTGACCACTGTGTCCAAGAAGATTATCCTGTATATATGTATTTATGTATATATGTAAATGAACTCCCCCATAGCTAAGAAGTGTTAACTCTGTATGATGTGCTTTTCTGACAATCTGTATGTAAACAAAATTTGTACCTGCCTTGATTCGGCAGTTTCACAATAGTAATCCTACCCGCTTCTGATCGCTGGAAGGAGCAGGCTACAAATGCTTGCTAAATAAAAATAAATAAAATAAACACAACAATGTAAAATCTGGTTACCAGTGGCTACCATGCTAAGGTAATGAAAATAGTAAAAGAATTAGAGAATCAAATTTTGATGCCCTTAATACTATTTTTGCCCTTAATACTATTTTTGCTGCAATACTTTGCAATAATTGAATCCTCGCTAAAAATTTCTTAGACATGACTACTAAACCACAGTAGGGTGTGGCAGCTATCACGGTGCATTAGCTGTCAAAAACACACGTAAAGACCCTCCCCCTCCCATGGTATCTGCAGGGGACATTCTCAAGGTAGTTCTGGACTTCCCGCAGAGACCCGCATTACCTGCCTCATCAGGTATTGCAGGAAAAGTCCTGTAGTGCCTGCTGATGCAGGTACCGCAGGTCCCCATGGAAAATGTTAGGGGAGGGATGGTAGTGATTGGGTGCACAGAGCTGTCAGTAGTTTTGTGCCCCGATCGCTACCATGTCCCCCTCTAACACATCAATTGGGACCCCCCAAGCATATTGTTGGTGCTGTCGTGTTGGAATCCACAGCACCAACAATATGAAGAAAAAATCACCTGGCTCCCCCTGCAGCACCGATGCACACTGGACAGCTCCCAATCCCCATATGGAGCTGCCCAGGAGGGATCAGAGCTCTTCCCGTGCATTCAAAACTCCCAGCTAGTCAGTCGGAAGAAGAATACCCCTCCTTCCCCACCTTACCGATCTTCTAAAACCAGTCTTGCCTAGTCAGTTGGTGCCCCTATCCCTCCCCTTCTTCCCTCCACCATCAGAAAGTGACCATCCTGGCTAGCCAGCAGGCAAAGGAGGAGCCCCAATGGCCCCTACCCCCAAACCCTCCCAGATCCATACCTGATTTAATCCTGGTGGTCTAGTGGAGCTATAGAGCAGGAGCGATCCTCTCTGCACCTGCCTCTGTTATTGGGCCATTTTAAAATGGCCACAATCTCGGGGTGCTGCTCTCTAGCCTCATGCTAGGAGGAAGCACCACAAGATTGCAGCCTTCTTTATGAGGATCACTGAAGAGAGCAGAGAGTGGGCACAGAGAGCGCAATGCAGATAGCATGGGGGTATGCATCGTGTGTTGACTATCAATGTTGCCATTAACACTGCTTCACCTAACACTACCTCAATTGTGGAGGTAAGTGCACCCGTGGTAATACTGCCATGTGTCAGGGTATGCAGCATCATGTTAACTGACAGGAACATGCTGGTCACACCCCCAACAGTTACCACAGAGGCTGTACACTTAACACATGTTAGTTTATGCAGTCAACGAACATTATATGCAAAAACCTAGTGCGCATACCATGTGGTAAGGAACATTTCTGTGCTGTAACTGCAGGGGACTTACTGGAATGCCAACAGTTGGCGCATGGAAAGTTTTGCAGCTAGTGTACAGTACGTGCAGACACGTACCCCACTTTAGTAAACATGCCGCACTGTTTCTTAACGCACACTAACAAGCCAAATACACACTAACGAATGAACATCCTTACTGTTTTCTACTGTATATATATATCATAGCATCGCACAACTAGAAAGACAAAACTTGTCGGTGTGTCTATTTGAAACAGATTTTCAAACCATTTCATATATATCCATTTCTTTATTGCTCTAGCAAAATGTCCTATTATTATAAGCATTTAAATGTAAAGTGACATCTCATTTATTGTGGCCCACAAATCTTCCAGATTGCTCAAGACTGTGTGGCTAATTTTAGCCTGAAACAACTGTCCTACTAGATATACTGTAGCATCAAGAAGTTCCACAGAGTTCCATTTTCACTGTGATATTTAAATCCTTTGAAAAAAAAACCCTGAATTTATTAAAGAATTACTAACTGTCATGCCACCACACCTGAACAGCAGACTATGAATTGTTTGTTTTTTAACAGAAAAAACAATCAGAAGGCACAGTGTGAATCTACATGTTTGGTTAGTAGAACATGTGATTTTTCAAAGCAGGTGTTCACTGAGGTCTTACAGAACCATCAATTTCAAGTGCAGAGTTAGAAGAATCCTTACCAAATACAAGGTTTCACAACACACTATATACTTGACATGCAAAGAATAATTATTATATTCTTCTTATTATTATTATATAGTAGTGAACAAGGATTTGTGTTCTCTTTTCCACTCTTCTTATATAATGCATTGACAAATGACAACATCATATTATCCAGTGAAAATAGTAGAAGGAATTAGCATAGACATATTTAATACTGCTTGTAAGGTCTATGTCATTATTTAAAGACAAAATAGCATGAACGCTATCAGAGCTGTTATAGGAATATAAGATGCTGTAGGCAAACCTTCAGTCTTGCGCCCTCCTCAACACATGCAGTGTGCACTAATATAAAGACACATTCTGCATTTCTACTAACAGATTTATTTTACACGTAAAATGAAAGTATAACAGGATATTTAAAAAGAACACAAAGACAACTGATGTATCCTTCTGAAGTACGCTCACATATTGTGATATGTATATTATATCTACATGCACTAATGTGTTGCCATCCAAAACAATAACTAAAAAGCTTGGAAAAATACACTCAGAGCCCATATTGTGCAGTTGTGTTTTTCCAGGCTTTTTAGCAATTGATTTGTTTGGCAACACATTACAATAAGGAGTAGCTAGTGGTTAGAGCAACAGCCTAGTATCCAAGAGATCAAGGTTTGATTCCCACTGGCACTCCTTGTGACCTTGGGCAAGTCACTTTACCCTCCACTGCTTTGGAAGAAAAGGCCTGATAATCTGCTTCCGGTCATACCTTGCCAAGAAAACCCGGGAGCTGCTGGGTCAGCATTGATTGATGGCACTTAAAAAAAATTGCAGTAAGGCAGTGTACTTCAGAAGGGTACTTTGTGAAGCAAAAGAAAAAGGCAGCAATATACGTCATATAGGAAAAACAAAGGAAGTCATTCTGTTAAACATTCCTAAGCAGAAACTACACGCAAGAAGAATAATGCAGTCGGTCACATACTCCTGGACCTCAGCTTAATCTCTGAGTTCTCATTGTCTCCCAACTACCCAATCCCAATCTCCCAGGTCTTTGCTCTCCCAAGTCCGTTTATACACCAGCAATATCTCTGAGTCTTGCTAATCCTTGAGTCTCCACTGGCCTCCTACTCCAAGTCTCTGCTCTCCTAAATCCCTATAATCCCCAGCCCATGCTCCCCTACAAACCCCGAGTGCTCACTCTCCCTGACTCAGTCAATGATTTTCCACCCTCTTCCTCTTCCTGATCCAGTTTCTCCGTACTCATGTTACCTTTTCCCCCTTCCAATTTCAGAGTCTCTCTGTCACCTCCTATCTGACCCAATCACTGTGTCCACACTCTCTCATAATCCCCGAGTCCTCTTTTCCCCACCTCATTTTTAAAGGTGTTATTCCTGCCTGTCTCGTCATCTCTCCTCTCAGCTCAGATGGCCTGTAACCTCGCTCTTCTCCTTGCCCTTCATTCCTCTCCTTCCCCCCTGGTTTAGAAAGGTGTGAAAGGGACACAAGAGGCAAAGGAGCAAAAGGAGTGTGTTAAAAGTGTAATCCAGGCGTTGACAAATCTTGTGTGGATTTGGAAGCCAGGCCAAAATCTTAGAAGCCAGTGCTTGTGACCTCCTCAAGCCCTCCTCCCCCACTGTCTTTTGCGCTACTCTTGTGTTCTGAAGTCTCACAAGACCAGCACCAGAGTTCCCATACTGTGTGTCATCTTTAGACAGAAACAGAGATGATATCTGAAGCTATAACTGTTGTTAAATGTCTGTATGTGTGTGGGGGGCAACTGTAGTATGCCTATTAGTGCATAGGATGTGGTGGTGGGTGCTTTTGTGTGGGTGGGGTGCAGGGTTGCAGTGCATTTGTGTGTGTGTGTGTGTGTGTGTGTGTGCAGAGCTAGAGAGCCTCTGTTTGTGTAGTGCCCATGTCTGTATGTGGTGCGGAGGTGAGGTGCCTGTGTGTGTGAGTGTGTAGTGTGGGGATAGGGTGCTTGTGTGTGTGTTCTAGGGGAAGGGAATGCAGCTTTTAGCACCACCTTTCACTCTCACCCCCCCCCTCCAAACCCTCTCCTGCTGGCTCCCCTACTCTGTTACCCTTTCAGATTCTCTCTCCTTCACCAACCCCCTTGCACACCCATCCCCTGCTCTAAAATCCCCCATCCTCCTTTTTTATAAGCCCACTGGCCCTTTAAATTTTCCCTCCTCACTTTTCTCTCTCCCCCCCCCCTAGAGGTTTTTCTTGATTTAGGCCACGATCACGGCCTTCCTCTTCTCTTCTGCCCGCAGGGATCTCATCTCCCACAGGGAGAAAAGAAGAGCACAGCCACGATTTGGCAATGATACCTTCTGTCTCCTGTGGGGATCTGATCTCCTGTGGGCAGACAGGAGTCTTTGCCGCAATCATAGTCTTCCCTTCTGTTCTGCATGCGGGAGATGGGATCCCTGCCGGCAGATATAAGGGGTCACGGCCATCCAGAGGGGGCAAAACTCCCAGGTGCCAGATGTAAAATTCTGGTCACCCAGGTGATAAGGGAACCTGGGATTTGTTGAGCACTATTTTAACCCACATGCCTGTATAGGTGGGATGGGTAGCCAGTGATCCCTTTATGTCACTGGTGTTGAGTTAGGACCACTGGGCACCAACCCTCCCACAGGGTGGCGCATAAAAATTACACCACCCCTCTGTAGCATGTTTAGGTACGGTGATTGAGTCCCTCAGGGGTAGGGTGAGGAGTTGGCGCTGTAAAATAAAAATGTCAGCAAAATAAACAGTTTTTCGGAGAAGGGGAGAGATAGGCAGTAACCAGAAATAAAACAATTTTGAATAAACCTTATTGGTTATTGCAGATAGAGTAAAATAAATAAAAAGATAGGATAAAAGAACATATAACACCTTTACGTAATGCAACACCTCTTAATAAATAAAAAGATAGGATAAAAGAACATATAACACCTTTACGTAATGCAACACCTCTTAAGATTAACTATGGGAGTCATTTTAGAAGCTCTATTCATGCTTTAGATGTCTGAAAATGGGTACGCAGATCCCAGCGCCATTTACGGAAATGGTCATGTAGGTGTCCCCAGCATGAGAACATTCATCTAGGACAGGAGTGTGGTGGGGGGATGTCCAGAGTGTTCTGAAGACCTTAGACAGGCATGCCTGATTTCAGAAATGGCCAGCATGTCTCCGCTCACATTCAAGTCTATGCCTGTTCCAGGGTACGAATAGGCATCTGAAAAGTTATTGTTTTTGACAATTTTAGCATTTGCAGAGTCTGTAGGAGGTCGTACGCTAATATCCCCAGTATTGTCCACAACCATAAAGATAATTGATAAGTATTGGGGAAAGCTGTTTTCTGGTTGTCACGCTACCAAACATCTCCATTAACAGAATAGCAGGAAGGGGCGTCTATGTAGCCGTCCCCCATGATGTCCATATCAGGCACGTCCATGTTTCTCAAATCGTGCCCAAACTTGGATGTACCCAGACTTTTTTGAAATGTTTTTCGCCTGGACATTCCGGACTGCACTTGGACGTCATTTCTAAAATGTGCCTTCACATGAACAGTAAGAAATAACTCTGAAGGCACACAATTTGTAAGAATACACTATTTATTTAAGTAACTTTCTTAGGGTAAGGCCTCCCTCTGCCAGTCCCAGGAGGACTTCTCTTTGCTAGTAAGACTTCTGCTCTTCACCACAGCAATATTAATATGTAACCCTGGATATTTGTTCTGAGTGTATCTTCTCTGTGCTGTCCGTCAATTCAATCCAAAAATCCAGGCAGGTGTATTCCAGTTCCCTGGTAGTATCAGGAATTTGAGTTCAGAGTTTCTACACCTAAAACCCAGTAATTGAGCTCAAATACCCTAACCACTGGCCACTGTGTGTGGGGGTGTATGTGCACCAGTCTCAGTACAGGTGATCTAGGGTCTCAGGTGCCAATGGCACTCTGATCCACTGGGTTCTGCAGGGTCTCCAGGTGCTGAGGGTCCCATGATGTAGGCCACTGGGCCCTCCTGTCCCATGCTGCACCTGTCTATCAAAGGAAATTAAAATCTGTCTATTGAAGCAGGCAGGTCACCAGAGTTCAGGTTTTGCCCGCAAGTATGCATGCTCTAGTATGTGCACTGCTCTGACACTGGAACTAAACTAGAAATAAAAATAAAATGTAATGTTCTAAGTAATCGGTACCTATTATACTTACTTCCCTAGTTGGGTCTCTTCAGTATCTGTTCTGGCTCCACAGTCCCTCAGGAGCAGGGTTCTCTCCCTGAAATTAGCAGCTATCTTTGTTGCCTACAGCGCCTCACAGGTCTCTCTCTCACTTTTTCTCATGCATGCAGTCTGTATCACTTTCAAAGCCGGGCACCTTCAACTCATGCCACCCCTTTTTAGCTCTGCAGCCCTGAAACACTGGCAGCTCTGAGCAGTCCCCAAGCTGTCTTCCTGGCTTCCACAGCTCTTAGTTGGCCTCTTTCCAGAGCTAATTTGTAGGTGTCAGCCTCTCTTGCTGTTTCACCACGGCCTTTGTGCTTCACTTAGCTTTCTCCTCGCCAGGCTGTGCACTCTGGTCTCAGCTTCTGTGCTTCTCTCTATCACTCTTCTGTTTTCTGTCTTCTTCTTCTTGTGCCCTCTTAGGAACCACACACTGATTCTCAGGGCTTCTTCTGAGGAGGAGGGACGGGTGAGAGGCTTCTCAGCTCAGGCTGCATTCCCCCTCCCCTTTTCCTCATGCTTTTGTCTTTTTATGTGGAGCTGCTTTGCTTCTCTGAGGCTTGGGCTTTGCCTGCAGCACGTTCCCGCACATGCTCCTTTCTCATGTGGGCACTGCCTTCTCTACTCTACAGGAGGGAGGGTTGTCACTTTTTTCCTGATGCCACTTCCTTTGCTGCAAAGAGGGAGAACCCATGCAGCATGGATGCCACTTCCTAGAGACTGGGGCATAGGGTTCTTCCTACTTCCTGTCTGGAGTATTAGAGCTCCACTTCTACCTGTTGGAGGTAATTTCTTTTTTTTTTCTGTACTGTTTAAAGAAGCATACCCAACATATTCCCCTGCTTGGCTGCCTGGGGAAGGGGACAGCTTACGTCTTAACCACAGCATTTGCAGCTACAGATGGGTCAGGATTTAGTTATTACGGTCTTTGACTGGCAAAGGCCATATTAGGAGTGAAATGGTGGAAGCAGCAGTTCTACCTTCATCCTTGCACAGATTATATTAGTATCAGAGCTGCCAAGTTCCACAGCTCTAGGAGTGAGATTTTTGGCCAGATCCGGTTTTAAATTTGCATTACAGTGCAGTATTGTACTTTTAGTCCCTGATTTTACCCATTGGAATCAGTGCTGCGGGTCACATAATGCATCAGAACGAGATTGTCAGAAATCGAGGACGGGCTTAAAATCTCACTCCTGGAACTGGGTAACATAGCAGCTCTGCACTACGGATGGGAACCAACAGCTCTTCCTTCCACCCTTCATAGTGGTGTATCAGAGGGAAGGAGCAGGATGCAGTGATGGTGGATTTTTCTTTTTTCGGCCTTACAGTGACTCTAATGCGAGGAGATAGGTGGGATGGGAGGAAGTGATTACATCCATGCAACACTTTCTTTCTGTCACCCTGAACCAGAGGCTTTTCCTTCTCTTGCACAAGCTGGTTTTATCAGTTCTGTGCAGGTCTCATCAGGAAGAATGGGGTAGAGTGAGAGAGATAGCAGCAGATATGGTATTGCCGACCTCCAATCCTGTTACATTAAGTGACTGCCTAGTTTGCCTATTGGTTAAACCAGATCCGAATACTATATTAAAAAAAAATCAAATGCTAACTTATTTATAATATTTTTAAGTTGGAAACTGCAGAAGTTGTGAAGCTGAAAGTGTAACCAGCAAGCACAAATAGTGCACCAAAGGCCAACGTCAATTGTAGGCCAAAACAGCAATTATGCAAAAGAAATGGAAATTATAGATTGCCCACTACAGTTCACTTTTATTCATGCATTCATGCTTTCTATTTATTTATTCCTAGAAATTTACTATACTGCCTATCAAACAGAAGGAGCCTATCTAGGTGATTTAAAATACAAATTTAAATACACAAAACAAATAAAAGGACAGGCAACAAAACAATTATGCAATGCAAACTGCCATTCCCGGCTACTGCTATCACCGACCTAGTATCCATCACACCTCCTAACCGGCTAAGGAGATCGAATGCTGCAAACACCCTCATTCTACCTAAGGCAAGTACTAAGTGCTCTCAAGCTACCAGATCTAGAGCCTTTGCCTTTTTTGCACCATCTTGCTGGAACGCACTCCCGGCGCCTATCAGAACCATCAGCGATCTCTCCCAATTCAAGAAGGAACTGAAGCATCACCTTTTTCTCCTTTACTACAATGCCGCAGCCCCCCCTCCACAGTCACCTACTTCCACACCTCATGGTAGCTCCTCAAGCCCATACATCATACACTCCTAGTCTGAATACCTGCAACCACACCTTAACCGCCTCCATAATTAACTTACTCTGAGAAGCTCGTGCTGTGCACGTAACCATGTATATAGTTATTGTTCTCCCTGTTAAGAAACTTGTTCATTGTACATCCGAGTTATTTTTACCTGTTTATTGTAAGCACAAATCACTAAACTGAGATGTGTAGATTCAATGTTTTATTGTAAACCGCACTGATCTTAAATAGCGCGGTATAAAAGAAAATGTAATAAATAAAATAAATAAATAAAATAAATAAATAGGATCCTCTATCTCTCCTGTCCAAAGGCTGCTTGCTTCACTAAGGGAGATATTTACTAAACTGTGCTAGGGGCATGCACAGCATTTCCTCAGCAGATAAAACATTGAAATTACAAAGAATGCAGCCCAGTGGCACTGTGGATGCAACTAACGTCACCCATTAAAAGTTGGCATTAGTTGCATCCAAATTGTAGCTGACGCCCACTGTAACTGTGCATTAAAGACAGGCCCACTCTGCACCTCTCCTGCCCACTCCAGCAGTACGTGCAGGATCTGCAGACAGCACAGAAACTTGCAGTGTTATCTGTATTTCCCCTGCGCCATCTGTGAACGTAGCCCGATAGCGTGCAATATCTGCCATGTTAACTGAGCAGCTTGCTAAACATCCCCATAACATTTGCCTTTTGGTTTTCAGGGAGGGATAGCTGACTTCATGACAACACTGTAAAGAGACAGAACAAGAGCTGCAATGATTTCCAGCAGATCTGCAGGAAACATTCAGTAGGAGGATCCAGCCTCTCCTAAAGCCCCCGCGTCAGCAATCTGTCCATTGTTCAGCAGTATGGAAGAATCATATTGCAGAATCCTGTCACAGCAAAACCCTCTGGAACGTCTAGAAAAGTTCTACATGTTCTGCAAAACATCTTAGATTTTGTTGTGAAGCATTCCATACCTTTAAAGAAGATGATCTTCAAGGAATATTATGATGAAATCTATACAAACTATTGCATTAAACAAAATAAAAGACTTTCCACAAAAGAAGAAGACCTTAAATACTATATAATCCTGGCGTAAATTGGAGAAATAGTAGCCAGAGCTGTATCTTGTCAGCTGCTGAGAAATGTAATCTGACCGGAGACAAGACTGGAATTGCCCATGTTTTGACTTTCTCTATTTTCTCATTTTATATTTCAGTTAGTATTATATGACTTTTTCTCTAATTTAAGCACAGGAGCGGCTCTGTTCAAAGTCACCGATCAAAGTAAATACTGATATGCATGGGCGAGCTGGCCTGTTTAAAATGTAAGAAAGCGTGGGAAGCTTGGCAAGCAGCATAGCACCAGGTTCTGTGCACATTGTCCTGCAGGAATTTAAGAGACAGGAAAACTGTGTGCAAAAACATGCACAGACATTAATTAGCACAACGTTCATTTTAAAGCCAGTGGTAACGAGATGATCACTCTCAAATGGAAAGTAGTGCAAACAGTGCAATCCCAAAGCTTAATGCATGGTTTTCTAACACTGAGGGATTTTTCTGTGGCTAGCGCTAATGAAGGTTTTGTACCTGTTCCTCTTCTTGTGCCACTGTGGACTACTTGCAGTTATTTATCTTGTTTTACTGCCTGTTCTAGAAGAAGAAAGAGAGAAGGAAGACAAGAGGGAGCAGGACAGTGAGGCAGACGAAAGGAGGAGAGAGCGGCACCAGGCAGCCCTTGCTTAAACCATCCTCAGGAGGTCCCAAAGGCAGTGCATTTTTCAATCAAGGACAACACTGCTGGGATTACCAGAGGGGACGTCGTTCCTCTTTAAATATCCTTCAAGCACTTTTACAATACTTCCTCACTTTAAGGCACCTTTTACTGTGGATATACAGAACGCTTTAGAGCCACACATCACTAATGCATACCACAAAGCATAAAGAAATGTAGGGCCTGATATTCAAAAAAAGCAGAGCTCCTAAATTTAGGCTCCTGCATTAGCCCCTTAAATTTGTACCCTAGTTTCTGTCAAACTTAGGAGCCTAAGTTTTCAGCTGAAAATTAATCTTAATTTAGGAGCTTAAAAGCTATGGGCCCGATATTTAAAATGACTAATGTGATAGCAAACCTGCTACCGCATTAATTGCAGTGAATGGGATATTCAGCGGCATTAAGTGAATATGTACAGGTGTCGCTGCCTGGCAACCTGATGCTAACTGGCTAGCACCGAGGTGTTCCAGGGGGTGGAGCAAGGGCGGCACCTGGGCATAACCAGGCAACCACTGCCCAGTTATTCCTCGGTGACAAAAGTCAGGCGCAATAAAGGCTGTCTTAACTTTAGCCGCTGAAGCTCACCAGGCAGTGGCTGAATATTGTCACTGCCCAGTAACCTTCCTGGCTGATCTGCTGACCCAGATACTCAATGCCGGTGGCCAGATATGGCTCCAGCATTGAGAATCTGGATCAAGGGTTCAGCGGGAATGGCTAGCAGCTATACTTGCACTAGCCACCATTGCTGAATATCAGGCCCAATGCTTATAAATTTACAAGTGCCATTCATTTCCCTAGATTTATGAGCCTAATGCTTAAATCAGTGCTAAGCTCCTAACTTTTTCCCTCCACCCTAAATCTGCCCTGTTGCCTCCCACTCTTTATGCTCCTAAATTTAAGCATTTAGTGGAATTTTGAGTACAGATTTAGGCACTCAGCCCTAGTAAATTTTCAGAGGCCAATTAAGGAGACTGTCAATGTTAGAAGCATAAATACTTTGAATATTGAATAACATGATAAAGGAACAACGCACATCATACCAATAAAATGTTATGCACAGAAAAACAGCTTAATAATTGCTTAAATGTACATTTTTATTTATTTCAAGTATTTGTTTTACCTCCAGTAAGACAAAAGTCCATCAAAGCGGTTAACAAAACTAATCTCAGAAGAGAGGACACAGTGGGGCTACACAGAAAGGGAACATAACATAATCTTCCTGGTTCCATTATAATCTCTGTGCAAAGGACTGATACTTCTACATCTGATGCCCTGCTTATATTATTGTGGGATTGCCTGAGGGCATGAAAGGCAGCACAGACAGATGGAATCAAGACCATTAGAAGAAGTCGACTTGATGGGTAGCCACCCATGGTGCTGAGCCTGGGAAGCAGCATGCTAGCACTGTTATTATGTTTATGTTTAATCATTTGATATACCGCTCAGGCCAAAGCATCAGAGCGGTTTACAATACAATATAATTACAGAAGATACGAAAAGAACGCCATATATACATCATCAGCAGAACTTAGCTCCTATGTGGCCACTCTACAGAAAGTGTCATCATCTGTATTACTGAAAGCCTTTGCATAGGATTCAATTCACTCCCGAGATTTGGGTGTCTTCTGAGTGAATAATGGATAAAGCGTAGTTACTCACCTGTAACAGGTGTTCTTCAGGGACAGCAGGAATCAGTCCTCACATATGGGTGATGTCAGCATCGATGGAGCCCGCAAGGAGCATTTTCCCAGCTTTCACAGAAAGCCTTTAGGAATGCTACCACACAAGTGTGGTCCCCTTCCCACCCAAGGGTGCCATCTTGCTCAGTCAGATGACAGAAATAAAGGACTTAAAACAATGTAGGAAGGCAACTTCAAGGGGAGGAGGGAGGGTTGTGAGGACTGATTCCTGTTGTCCCTGGAGAACACCCATTACAGGTATATAACTATGCTTTCCCCAGGAACAAGCAGGAAGTCAGTCCTCACAAATGGGACTCCCTAGCTCCAGGCTGCCGAGGACCAAACCAAGACAGCACTACCAGCGACCCATCGGAGAGCCGTAAGCTGCAGAAGGTAAGTTCCGACAGAGAGACTCTGCAAGACCCTAGCATCCAGCAACACTATCACTCTGGTAGCCTGAACACAGAAGGATCGGAGGGCAGGAGTTGCCTATACCCTGAAAATATTATGGAGTACTGCCTGCCCAAAGGCACTGTCCCTGCAGGACTCACTCTCCAGGCAGTAATGAGCTACAAACGTATGAATTGAAGACCATGTGGCAACCCTGCAGATTTCCGTCACTGGCACTGAGCAGAGGTTGACTACCGATGTGACCATAGCCCGCATGCGAAGTACAGTGATCTGGTGCTCAAGGGAGAGGCTCGCTTGCTCTTACGTGAGGTCAGTGAAGTCCACTACCCAAGTGGACAGAGTTCACTTCGTTACTGGGGTCATATGACACAAAGAGCTGAGGAGCTTTGCGATAGACCTGGGTCCTCTGCAGGCAGAAGGACAGGGCCCGCTTATAGTCTAACATATGCAATATGATTTCCTCCCTGCTGGTGTGGAGCCATGGGAAAAAGGTGGGAAGGACCACCTCTTGGTTGAGATAGAAGGGGGATACTACCTTGAGGAGGAATTTGCAGAGCACTACCCTGTTCTTGTAGAGGAAAGGCGGGATAGAGGTGATATGATTGAAATGTTTAAATACCTCCGTGGCATAAATGTTCAGGGAGAGAGCCTCTTTCAATTGAAAGCAAGTTCTGCTACGAGGGGACATGGGATGAGGGTGAAGGGAGATAGATTCAGGAGTGATATGCGGAATATTTCTTTACAGAAAGAGTAGTGGATCCATGGAATAGTCTCCCAGTGGAGGTGGTAGAGATGAGGACAGTAACTGAATTCAAAAAAGCATGGGACCAACACAGAGGATCTCTAAAGGTAAAAAGTGGACTGTTGTAGTTGTTGTTATGGAAGGACAGACTAGATAGGCCATGTGGTCTTTTTCTGTCATCATGTAAAATAAAAATAAAAATTTAAAAAAAAAACCCTTGTATATGGCAGATCCACCACCAAGGCCTGGAGTTCGCTCACTCTCCAAGTGGGCATGATGGCCACCAGAAAAAACACTTTCCAGGAGAGGTATCTCAAATGGCAGGTGGTCAGAGGCTCGAAAAGCGATCTGGTAAATTGGGAGAGCAGGAGGGCGGAAAGGGGGCTTCGATAGTAAGAGGCCCTGGAGGAATCTGGAGACCAGGGGCTCATTTGAGAGGGATTTTCCCTCTACAGGGTCATGTGGCGTGGCTATGGTAGTTAGGTGTACCCTCACCGAATCAGACTTCAGGCTGGTGTGTGAGAGGTGTAATAAGTACTGTAGCACTAGTTGCATGCGGCAGAAGAAAGGTTTTTCTTCTCTCTCTGAACACCAGATGGATAATCTTCTCCATTTGAAGACATACGCTCATCTGGTGGACGGCTTTTGGGAGGCCAGCAAGATCTTCTCGACTTCCCTCGGGAGGACCAGGTTGGGGTGCAGGAGGGAGCCCTCCTCCTGGGACTGGAGGTCCAGATCCCGACCCAGTGGGACTGGGAGTGCCAACGACAAGGAGAGCAGTAGAGGGAATCAGGTTGCCAGACCCATCTGGGGCGATCAGAATCACTGATGCCTTCTCTCTCAGGACTTTGAAGAGGGTATTAGCTACCAGCTGTGTCGGTGAGAAGGCATAGAGGAGGCCCCTGGACCACAGGATCAGGAAGCCATCCACTGCTACTCTCCCCGGGTGTAGTTAGCGTGAACAGAAGCGGGGCAGCTGCATGTTGCCTGGGGAGGCAAACAGGTCCATCACAGGCCTGCCCCAGAGGCAGAAGAGTCTTTGCGCCACCTTAGGGTTCAGACGCCATTCGTGCAGGTGGAGGATTCTGCTGAGTTTGCCACTAAGCAATTGTCCTGACCTGGAAGGTATACTGCTCGTAGGAGCATTTATGGCACATTGCAAAGGAGAGGAGAGTCACCGCTTCCTGGCTGAGGGAGTATGCACCCGTGCCCCCCTGCTTGTTTACATAAAACATGGCAACCTGATTGTCTGTCTGGATCAGCACAGGGTAGTTGCACAGGAGGTGGCGGAATGCTCGCAAGGCCAGGAAGGTGGCCCTTAGTTCCAGGAGGTTGATCTGCAGGAGCGACTCTTCCTGCGAACATCTGTCTTAAGTACGGAGGTCTCCGCAATGTGCCCCTCAACACAGGAGGGAGGCATCCATGGTCAGGACCCTCTGTGGCTCAGTTGTCTGGAAGGGCATCCCTGCTTGGAGGTGGCGTAGGGACTGCCACTAGTTGGTGGGTGACCCTAACCCTGTCGCTCAATATACCCATTGCCTGAATCTACTGGGAGGGGAGGCACCACTGGGCTGTCCGCATGTGCAAGCGGGCTAGGAGCGTGATGTGGACTGTTGAGGCCATGTAGCCCAGTAAAAGGAGGAGGCGGCAGGCCGGTACCGACTGGTGAGTCTGCACCTCTCCCGCCAGCTGCACGCGGTGATGTGCCATTTCCTTTGGAAGGAAGGCCTTGACCTGTAATGTGTCCAGCTGGGCACCTATGAATTCCAGGTTTTGCGCTGGAAAGAGATGGAATTTGGGGTAATTGATGACGAATCCCAGGTGCTGCAGGAGGCAGATTGTTTGCCCTGTGGCCTGGCTGGCCTCGGGAACCGTGCTGCTTCTGATGAGCCAATCATCCAGATAGGGGAAGACAAGGCCCCTTGTATAGGCGTATAGGTGCCCACGACCGTGAAGCACTTTGTAAAGACTCTTGGCGAGGCGGCCAGGCCAAATAGAAGTATCCTGTATTGGAAGTGCTCTCCTCCCACCATGAACCTTAGGTACTGTCTCTGGGAGGGATGGTTCAGGATGTGGGTCTATGCATCCTTTAGGTTTAAGGAGCACAGCCAATCTCCCTGGAGGTAGGGCAGCAGAGTTCCAAGGGGGAGCATCTTGAACTTCTCTCTTACTAGAAACTTGTTCAGGTTTTGCAGGTCTAGTATGGGCCAAAGGCCCCCAGTTCTTTTGGGGACAAGGAAATATCTGGAGTAGAAACCTTTTCCCCACAAATGCCTAGGTTCAGGTTCTACCTCCCTATCCTTGAGCAAACCTGCGAGCTTTGAGAAGGGCAAGGGCTGGTGAAGAAGAGGCTGCACCGGTTCTCCTGGGAAGAACCCTGAGGGTGTTTGCTGGAACCTGAGGAGACAGCCCTCCTTTACCATCTGTAGGACCCACTGGTCCGTGATGACCATGGCCCACCTGTGGGCGAAGAGCACCAGGTGGCCCCTGTGGGCTGGGGAGGGTCTCCCGGGGGAGAGGAGGCCCTGCCTGGGGAGTCAAAAGCTCCCCTCAGGTTGGGTGGGAGCTGCTGTCTGAGGCTTCTGAGCCTTTGGCTTCCTCTGCCCATGGCCCTGGTTCTTGGGCTGGGGGCCCTGTTGCTGTTGCCCAGAGAAGGGCTGGTAATGGCCCTGGTGAAAAGACCCCTTTTTCCTCGGGAAAGGTGGTCTTTTTCCCGACGGTTTCTTCCAGGGGAGGGTTGAGGTTTTCCTTGAGAGTCTCTGCCTGGTCACGACTTCGGCCTCTATCTCGGCCACCTTGCTGGCCATGGGCTTGCCAAACAAGTTTTCCCCGATGCAGGGGACATCAAGCAATTTCTCTTGCACCCATTGCTCAAGGTCGGAGGAATGCAACCAGGCATGGCACCGGGCCCCGATGCCCACTGCAGCTACCCGGACTGCTGATTCAAAGCCATCTTAGTGGTGTGGGATAGGAACTTTGAACAGTTCCGGATCCCGGCTGTCAGGGCTTGGAACCTCTGGAGGGGTTCCCCGGTGAGGCCCATGAAGAAGCCCGCCATTTCTTGGATGAGGCCAGCATGGATCCTGGAATCACTTGCACCTGAGGGCGTCCAGAGCTCTGGCCTCTCTGCCCAGGGGAACAGAAGAGTAGTTCTTCTGACTTTTAAGCTTTTGCATAGAGGACTCTACGACCACAGAGTTATGCGGGAGCTGGGACTTTTGGAAACCCAGGCTCTTCTTGACGCGGTAGATGGCATCGAAGCATCGGCTGACTTCCGGCACTGAGGCCGGGGTCACCCACATCCGCAGGAGCAGCCGCTCGAGGATGGGCTGCACCAGCACCGTCAGAATCTCCTCTGGCAGGGACTTATACTGGAGAATCTCCAGTTCTTCGGTGCGCAGGTCCTCTTCTGATTCAGTAGGGACCGAGAGGGCCCAGGCCATATCCTGGATGAAGTCGTGGAAAGCCATGTCCTCAGGAGGGGAATGGCGCTGGGGCTCTAGGGGAGACAGCTCTGAAGGGACAGCTCGGTGTCAAGAGGTCTCGGGGGAGGCCTCGTCGTCGGTCTCCCAGTCAGAGCCAGAGGGCGTCGAGGATTCCGAGGCTCAGGACTCCCAGGCCTCGAGGTTGGCCCCGAGGAACCAGGGTCCCTCGGTGAATCTCGGGTCAGACTCCCGGAAACTGGCCGGGAAGGACCGGACACCCGAGGATCAGGACCGGGACCTCGACTGGTGCCGAGGGCTCGCCCAAGGCTGGTGGTGCTCGGGGCATGACTCAACGCCTGGGGACTCTCCCGCAGTCAGGGACCCAGTTTTCGGGGCAGATGATGCAGATGAACCTGACATCATTGCCTGCTGCAAGGCCAGGATGGCAGAGATATTCTGCTCCAGGGCCGCCATTCTGGATTCGATGCCAGAAGGCTCTGTAGCTGTAAGCATGAGTACCGAGGGTCTCAGGCTCGACAATGGCACTCTCGTGAGTGTGTCCTCAACGAGCAACACAGCCTCGAGGATCCTTGCACAGTCACTGCCGTCTGAGGACTCCTTCTTAAGAGACCTTAAGGGGGCGCTGCTCGGAGTTGCCCGAGTCCCGCTATGGGACCTTACCAGGTTTTACCGGTGGAACCTCGACTGGTCTCGAAGATTTTTTCTTTTTCTTTACAGGGTCCAGGGTCTTTACAGAGGATCTGCTGCCACCACAGGACTCCGAAGATGCCCAGTCCTCGCTGGAAGTGCTCGGCTTGGGGCTCAGCATCAGGGAAACTGGGGCTGAGTCAGATTGTGGGAGCATCCTCTCCTGCAACTCCGACCTTTTCTTGTTGGTTTTTGGAGTCATGGCCTGGCACAGGTCACAGGTAGTATTGTCGTGGTCCGGGCCGAGGCAGCGCAAGCAGCAGTTGTAGGTGTCTGCAACAGACATGGTTTGACTGCAGCGGTCACTCTTTTTGAACCTACTGGGAGACATGGTGGGAAACACCCGGCTGGGGGTCAAAGACCGCAGGGCAAAAAAAGGGTGCGAACGCCGTTCAAGGCAAGCCTTGTCAAAAAAAAGAAGAGAGGAGCTGAGAACAGCACTGGGGAGGGCGCTGGCTCGAGACGGGAAGAGGAACCGGTACGCAAACCGGGGAAAAACAACTTTTAAGGATAATTTTTATTTATTTATTTATTTAATGTCTTTTTTTTTTTTTTTTACCGCGCTCTTTGGAATCAGTGCGGTTTACAGTCAATAACATTTGAACAATGCAGGCGGGCCTACACTAGACTTACAATGAACAAGGGATGATTTAGAGGATTTTTCCAGGGAAACAGGACAAGCGTCCATTGGGTTCCACAGAAAAAAGGAGACTAAGCAAGATGGCACCCTTGGGCAGGAAGGGGAACACACATGCATGGTAGCATTCTCAAAAGCTTTCTGTGAAAGCTGGGGAAATGTTCCACACAAACTCCATTGACGTCAACGTCACTTATATGTGAGGACTGACTTCCTGCTTTTTCCTGGAGAAATATTGGATTTCCCTCATTTCTACCATTGTAAACAGGGTTTTTCGGCTACTTGATACATTTTGAAATACTTCAAAAGTGATTTGGAAGCCCAAATAAAGACAAATAAAAAAGAGGGTAAGCTGCATGGAATAGCAGTTACAGTCCAAAAGAAAGGCATAAACAGCAGTTACCGCCCCAAAGAAAGGGATAGATGGGGGTAATCTGCACAGAGAGCAGGTACAACCCTAAACAAACGCATAAAGGGAGGCCATCTGCATGAAGCGGCAGTTATAACCCTAAACAAAAGCACAGAATGGATATTATCTTCATCTGCAGTGTCTGCACTACTGCTACCACTATTATTAGCCCTGGTGCATAAGCTATGTGTGGGCACCTTTTTATCCTAGGCAATATGTGCCAGTATGTATTTTTCTTTTTCTTTCCTACCATACTTCAATTATAGTGTCACCTTGCTGAGATTAAGTATAGATTGTATGGGGGGAGTAGCTTTCTCAAGATGGCGGCAGTGAGAGCTGGCGATGCCTAAGCGTAAAGGCAAATTGAAGGTTGCTCCCGCAGCACCGCTGCCTAATGCCGAAGGACCTATGGACCGATATGTCCAGCTGACAAAGGCTCAGGTGCAAGGGATTCGAGCGGGCTTGGAGTCACCGGAGATGGAAGACCCGGTGCTTTCCGCCCTTGATATCTCGCTCTCCCCTAATGGGCGTACTCCTCCAGCCCCCCCTGGTAACGCGGCGGCTCAGCCAGTGAGTGACGCAGCAGCGATGTCCGAGGTGGGGGGAACTGCTGCGTTGAAGCGGGACTCTCTTGCTGAGGTTGCCGGTGTGCTCTCCCGGGGCTCTCGAGCTGTTGTGGCAGTGAATTCATCATCTGTTGGCGGAGCTCCTGCTGAGGTTGGTTTTCCTTCTACGGGGATGATTTCTTGACCTCCAGGCTTTTATTACCTTTACCAGTTTGGCCAGAGTCTGTGACTTTAGACAGTATTTGGGACGCTATTACCCATTTATCTACTATAGTGGGTCAAAAACTGTCCATTTCTCTAGCAGGACAGCTTCTTTGGAGGACTCTGTTTCCACGATTAAAGCAGATATCCAAGGAGTTAATTTGAAGCAGTCTGTGTCGGTGAAGAAGATTGAGGCAGTGTCTGACCTGATGGTCTCTCTAGTTAAAGAAAATGCTGCTTTGAGAAATAAAATGGAGTCGTTGGAGAATGCAGTTAGATCTACGAATCTACGTCTGTTGAATTTTCCCATTATTACTGGGGTGGCTCCTTTGGAGTTATTTAAGAAATATCTGCAGGAGGTACTGTTGGTACCTATTGAATTGATGCCACCCGTGTCGAAGATATATTACCTTCGTTCAGGTAAGAAGGTCAGGAAAGTCGTTATTGGTTCTTTGGAGTTAGACTCTCTCAACGTCTCTGATCTACTACAGTCTCCTAAGGAAGAAGAGATCGCTGTCTCTACATTGTTAGTTACTTTGGCACTTTTGTTGGACAGGGAATGGCTGTTGAAGTTGTTCTATAAAAAGAGAACAAATCTGTTTTATGGAAAGAAGATCTTCCTATTCCCGGATGTGTCTAGAGAGACGCAGAAGCGCCGTAGAGCTTTTCTTTTGTTGAGGCCTGGGGTGGTTCGGTTGGGTGCTACCTTTATGTTAAGATTCCCCTGTAAATGTTTAATTCTTTATAACTCGCAGAAGTATGTTTTCTATTCTCCTGAGGACCTATCTACTTTTGTTAGTGCAAAGTTGCCTAATGTTTCTTCTCCTGAGTAGGAGGTGTACACCCACTGTGAAATTAATGAGCCTTGAGCACTGCCTATGTCTTGTTTTCTTAGTAATTTTTCGGGGTAGATTCCCCTGGATGCTTGTTTCTGTTAGTTTCTCCCCCTAATGAATAATCCTTGCAGTAGAGTTATCCTTAACTTATGTTTCTTTATTGTATTTCATTGCACGTATTATTATGTTTCTTGTTCAAGTTCTCCTTGACTTATTGTATACTTATAAATATAAAATAAAAAAAAAGGATAGATTTTATACGACAGGGTTACCATGTGAAGGTTCTCAGCAAGACTTCAGGAGGGAACTGTATTCTCTCCCCCTAAGAGATGCACTGCTGCAAGTGAATTTTATGTTGTGCTCCCCTTTGACCACTTGTTTGAGAATAAAGTCCAACAAAAATTAATTTTTGTATAGAAAAATATAAAGCCTTGGAATGTTTTTAAGGATTTTGCCTACACCATTTTTCTACGTCCGACTATGGGCCTGATAATTCAGCCTGTGGCTGTCAGCACTTGTAAAGCACCTAGCCACTATGGGCAAAAATGAAACCAGATATCGGATATCTACTGCTGCTGGATATCTGGTTTTGCTGCCGATCCCCCATTGCTATTCAATCAGCAGCAATATTCAGCTACTAACCAGATAGCAAAACCGCATAAAGTTATGACAGCCTTTGACCTTTCCTAACTTGATATGATTATCTTTCTGGATAGTAGGCTGAAAATCACTGCTGAACAGATAAGTGCCAAGACCATCCCAGCTTAGCTGGTCCTTTTGAATTTCAGGTCCTCTATTCTCTGCCCCTGTATTGAGAGGGCAGGTATAAAGGGGGGAAGGGGATTTAAGATAGCTCAGTTCTCTTAAATCACTGGGACTACTGATTCCATTCATATCGACTTTTTTCCACCATAGAATCAGGAAACCATCTAGTGGAATTATAAGTATTACCATGTCTAAACATCCAGGTTTGTTGTGAGCATCCTTTACCAGTGTAATTCTTGGGTGGCTAGGACTTGCACTCCAGGCTTATGAGACAGAGCAAGGGAAAACCTCTCCTTTCTTGCCCCAAGGCCTGGGTGGAAGGGGGAGGGAGCGGTCCACTAAAACAGATATTGCTGCTGAAAATCCATTGATAAAAGACTAGTGGAGGGTGCTAAACGTTTAAGACTTTTGAATATTCATAAAAAATCAGATATAACACTGTTCAATAACTCTCATATATCCCTGCAAAAAGTCTAAAAACATCATAACCCTCAACAGTAATTCCATTATAGAGAGTCAATGCCTCAGTCTTCTGACTCTGATTCCCCAAGTAACAAAAATGCAATTGTGCAACCAATCAGTTGGAAGCAAAAAACCCAATAGTCCATCCTTTCCTCAGAAAAAAATTCACTTTCTGTCTTTTTTCTATCCAGATACTTAGCTAAATATCTAAGCTTTGGTTCTTATATGAAAAGAAATATTATGTTTTCTGCCTAAGGTGTGTTGGTAAAGCATTCAAAAGCATCAGGGCATTGCAATGGACACTGAGTCCCCATTAATTTACCTGTTGCTAACATCGTAACAGTCAAAACAAACTCTTGAGAAAATCTAAGTATCCTTGCTGGAGTATAATGAGACAACAGATCAGCCAGATATTTAAGACTTTGCTAATGCAAGAAGAGGTCTGTATACATAGCACATGATCAGGGCCGGTACAAGAATCTCCTAGGAGAATCTCCAGGTTGGTCTCCCAGGTAGTCTCAGACATTTAAGTTCTCTCTGAAAAAATGTAACTTGAGCCTGAGCTGTTCACATGCCTTTTTCTTTTATTTTTAAATTTGTGTAATTGGATTGCCTCATTATTGAGGACTTGAGTTTTTTCAGAGTACAAAAGATGATGTTTTTCTTTATATGAGGATGCTTTTCTTTTTATGTTTTTGATTATATTTTTTATTTCTTGGTTCTGTATAAGTTTGTTTACTTAACATATTATTTTGAATTTCATAAATAAAAATAATACTTATTGGGGTTGATATTCAAAAAGCCAGTGAGTGAAGAATAACTTTATGCATATATTTGTTAGGTATTTGCAAGCCAAAAATTTTCATTTTGTTTCTTTTTTGTTTTTTGCTTCAAATCTTTTTTTTAAATAGCATGCCCTATTGTGCAATAGAGCACAATGTTATTACTTTTGTCTCAAAATGAAAGCACATCCCTAATATTTATATTAGCAAGACATATGTGCACAAGTCTATCATTGACTACAGGGGTCATTTTAAGAGTCTTAGGGGCTTGTTTACAAAGCCGCGGTAGCGGTTTCCAATCGTTACCTTAGTTGTGATGTGGATGTCTGAAGACCTGCACATGCACGTCCAAATCATGGAGACGTCTCTGAAGCCATTTTACAAATGTCCTTTAAAGCCATCACCAGTGTGGGGACGTCCAAGTAGGTAGGGTATGTAGCAAAGGCATGTCTGGGGCAGTGCAATGGACTTACATATCCCCCGTCCGATCTCAGAAACACCGGAGATGTTTGCAGGCACGTTCACATTTAGACCTGCTCCAGGCACGAATAAGCATATGGAAAGTACTTGTTTTGGCCTTAAAACATGCAAAGAGTGTAGAGAGAAGTGACTAGGCTAAGATCACAAAGGCCCACACTGGGATTTAAACCCTGGCTATGCTGCTCCTAGCCCACTACTCTAACCATTATGCTATTAGAGATCGCCATGCTGGAATGCTATTCTGGGGACATCTATGTAGACGTCTCCACAGACATCTATATTGGGCATGTCCAGCTTGCCCTTGCACATGCCTGCTTTTTTTCAGACGTTCTGGCTTTGACATCTTAGATCAGATTGTAAGCTCTGATGAGCAGGGGCCGTCTTTTATATGGATTGTACAGCGCTGCATACGCCTTGCAGTGAGATATAAATGATTGATAGTAGTAATAGTAGTAGGTTGCACTCGGATGTCCTTTGTGAAATGTATTTATATGCATAACTTCTACCTGGCTAACCAAGGAAAGCCTTTCATTACACCCAGACCTTTCACATTACTTTATGCTGTAAGCGCTGAATATCAGCACTGAGCACAAAGTGATAAACATGCCCAGCCCCTCCTCTGCCTATAGTAGCTAGATGTGTTCACAAAAAAATTTAGCCACTGGGGAGGGGGGCAGGAAATTAAACCCTGAGAGTTTCTATGGCTGTCTAGAAAATTGACCATACAAATCCTGTGAATATTGACCCCCCATTATACTTACAGTGCTTCATCCACATCATACACAGCATTGTGCGCAACTCTCTCACCCAGGGTCTCCTGCCAGCTCAACTAAAACAAGCTACAGTACGCCCAATACCGAAGAAAACAACCCTCGACAAGAGCAACCCAGCAGCATACAGACCAATATCCAGCATTCCCTTTCTGGCAAAAATCATTGAAAAAGCAGTGCAACAACAACTGCAGGAACATATTGACAACAATGCCCCTCTAGACGACAACCAGCACGGCTTCCGTCCCCAACATGGAGTCGAAACACTGTTGATTTACCTCATAGACAACATCCTCAGAGTCATAGACGACAACACTAAAGGTATCCTAATGATCTTCGTCGACATCTCCTCCGCCTTCGACACAGTTGACCACCTTATCCTCCTGGAAAGACTAAAGAAAATCGGACTTCATGGTACCACGCTAAAATGGTTCCAATCCTACCTCACTGACAGGCAGATCCAAGTCAAGATAGGCCACAACACCTCTCAACCCATAAAAGTCCGCCAAGGAGTACCTCAAGGGTCCGCCCTCTCGGCACTGCTGTTCAACATTTACATCCAGCCAATATGCGACATCCTGAAAGCGAACAACATTCAATACACAATCTATGCAGACGATATCATGATATACACACCTATCTCAACCAACAACCCAGACTACAAGAAAATAACCGACTGCCTAACACAAATGACAAACTGGTGTACGAACAACAACCTCTCAATCAACTACAACAAGACTGAGGCACTAATAATCACTCGCAACCCTGACTTCATCCAACCACCGGACATCAGGATAACAGACACAACCATTCCAATAAAATCCGAAGTAAAATACCTTGGAGTAACCCTGGACAACGAACTAAATCTCAAGTCACACGTCAACAGAACAGTCAAGAATGCATATCATAGAATGAGAATCATCAGACGGCTTAAACCCCTCCTCGACACAGAACACTTCCGCACTGTATGCCAGGCACTCATCACACCATTAATGGACTTCTGCAACCCCATCTTCCTTGGCCTACCAAAACAAACCCTCAAACCTCTTCAGCTAGCCCAAAACACCGCAGCACGCATAATCTCAGGCTCAGCAAGACACGAACACATTACCCCAGTTCTCAAAGAACTCCACTGGCTCCCGATCAGCTCACGCATCAAATACAAAACAATAATAAACATATTCAAAATCAAGCACCACATTTCAGCCAACAGCCTGCACACCCTCATTCACCCAGACACCAGCACCCGCCCAAGAAGAAAAGGAACCTCCAACAGAGTCAACACCCCGAGAGACTTCAGAAAAACACGAAAGGACACTACAGCAAGAGCCCTCTCCCTGGCAGCCCCAACTATCTGGAACTCCCTCCCAGACGATCTGAGATCGACAACGGACCTCAAAGACTTCCGCAAACAGCTGAAGACAACGCTGTTCATAGAACATTATGGACACGTCACTTAATCAACAAGGACTAACCAACAAAGGCCCCCCCAACCCTGACGAGAGATTGCATAACGGCCCAGGATTTAACTCAAGCCCTATCTGGACTGTACCTTGTAATATAGAACATGCTGTATCATAGCGCACACTGTACATAGCCCACCCTAATCTATACCCCTCACACCCACGCACATTTTAATCAATACAGCCACCGCATAATCCTCCCCCCACACGCACATTATACCCCTCCTTCACTGCATGAAATTCCCCCACATACTTTGATTGTATTGTTGTGATACCGCCTTGATTTTATGATAAGACGGTTTAGAAATACTTTTAAATAAATAAATAAATAAATACTAGATGCAAGCAGCCTTGTCCAATGATGGTAATTATTTGGGTACAGTCTCAGCAGGAACCTGAAGCCAAAGGAAATAAACTAACATGCCCAAGCTCCCAGAGTTTTGAACGCTGGTTTATTGCCTCTCCTTTGTATATTCTGTATTCTAAGGACCTGCGATCAAGCTTTCTTCTGCATGGCCCCCTGCGTGTGGAAGTGACTCCTGATAAAAGTTCAGCTGGACTGGGATTATCTGACCATTAAATATTTGATCAAGACCTGCTTTTTTAAAAGAAGCTTTCATTTGCTGATGATTTGGTTCCTTTTCATGTTCAAGTTTTGATGCCTTTTTCATTTTTTCTGGTTTCTTTTTGTACTGTTTATTTATAATCTTTACTTTAGAGTTGCTGTCCAAGTCTTATTTCTCATCGCAAATCTCTTGTGGTTTTTTAAATGGCCTATATTTTATGTACTAACTCTTTTTTATACTTTTTTGCTTCTTATGTACTCTGCTTCGGGCAAGTTTTTTACTCAGAAAGGCAAGCTATAAAGCTGATAAATAAATAATAAATTCTATAGGATGCTGCTTCTACTTAAAGTCCTCAGATATGTCCTTCAAAATGCCAAGCTCTAAGAGAACCGAGCACAGCAGCATTCTGTGCTAAAGAAAGGGAATGCTGATTCAGCACAGGATGAGCTGTGTCTGATTCCTGCTGCTACAGCAAAGGACAAAAAGACCTGCTAGCAAACTGTTATTCCTTAGGGAGCAAAAGCCAAAAATACAAATAAATAAATAAGAGATGCCGGGATTTAGCATTTGGCAAACTAGGCAATCACCTAGGGCAGTGGCTTCTAGTGGGTACCAACACACACCTGCAGTCAAAGCCCTACCAAAAAAAAAGGTCCTGGCAGCCATGCAAACTCAATGAACTATTAGTGTGTATTTTGCTCACAGGGAGAGTAGGTTATTTTCAAATATCCTATTTACTTGAGTAAATTAATTTTGGAAATTTTCCCTCACTAGGCGGAGTGGTGAAGTAGCCTAGAGATTACAGCAGTGGGCTGGAAACCAGAGTTCAAATTCCACTGACACTCCTTGTCGCCATGGGCAGGTTACGTAACTCTCCATTGCCATGGGTATAAATGTAGGGGCCATTTTGCTAAAGTATGTTAAGCAGTTAACACGCATTTTTGCACGCAGTAACTATGCACAAGGGCTCATGGTAACTGTTACCAAGGGGGTATGACAGTTACTATGTGATGATTCGCGTGTTGCCAGTTGTGCATTAGGGTAGTGAATGGGCAAGCTAGGGGTGGAGAGTGGGCATGGTGGGCATGGTGGATAAAGCCTGTAACTCCGAAATCCTCCTTGTGGAACAAATAGCTACCAGAAATACCTTCTTTAACGCGAGATCCTTCAGGGTGGCGATGCTTAGCGGCTCAAACGGTAGCTCAAGCAAAGCCTCCAATACCAGATTCAGCTTCCATGTCGGCACCGAACAGCGTACCAACGGACGAAGAAGCAAGACAGCTCTCAGAAAAAACCTAATGTCACTGTGAGATCCTACCGGCTGACCGAGCACTTTCCCCCTATAACAGGAAATCGCCACCCACTGCACTCGCAAGGAACTGGCCGCCAATCCCTTCCGCACTCCATCCTGCAAAAAGGAAAGGACCTGCGAAATCGAAGCCCTCAACGGCTGAATATTACGCTCCACACACCAAGCTGCAAAGATCCTCCAGACCCGGACATACGTCAGCGAGGTGGAACGCCTGCGTGCCTTTAGCAAGGTAGAAATGACCACCGCCGAATAATCCTTAGCTGTCATCCTAGCCCGTTCAAGAGCCAAGCCGTAAGCGAGAACCGACTCACCTAGGGCATGCGCAACGGAGCCTGCCGTAGGAGCTCCTCCCGCTGCGGTAACTACCACGGATCGTCCACTAACAGCCGTACCAAATCTGCATACCATGGCCTTCAGGGCCAATCGGGCGCGATCAGAATCACCCGACCGCGTTGTCTCCCAACGCGCTGCACCACCCTGCCCATGAGGGCCCAAGGTGGAAAAAACATAAAGGAGAACTCCCTCTGGCCACCTTTTCGCTAATGCATCTAGCCCCTCTGAAATACGTTCCCAGCGCTTGCTGAAAAACCTTGCTACCTGCGCTGACTCGAAGCTCGCCATGAGAGCCATTCCCGGAACTCCCCAGTGCCTCACCAGAAGAGCAAACACCCCCGGATGTAGCACCCACTCCTCAGGGTCTACTCTGCGACGACTGAGGAAATCCGCTATGAGATTGTCTACTCTGGCCACATGTTGAGCCGCGAGAGCCTGGAGATTGTGTTCGGCCCACACCCACAGCTGACCTGCTTCGGCTTCCAGTGTAGCACTTCCTGTGCCCCCCTGCCGACTGATGTAGGCCACCGTTGTCACATTGTCTGACAAGACTCGGACCGCCTCCCGACCGAGAGTGTCCTGAAACTCCGGTAGCGCCAGAAACACCGCTCTCATCTACAACCTGTTGATGGACCGAGACGTCTCCTCCTGAGACCAACGACCCTGGGCAAACCTGCCTTCGCAATGAGCCCCCCCCAAACCCAGGAGGCTCGCATCTGTCGTGAGCAGTCCCCAGGATGGCGGTCCAGTGGCATGCCGGCTTCCATATTCTCCGTTCTCAACCACCATCGCAGCTCGTGACGCACATTCTGAGGGCAAACTAACCTCTGCGATAGGACCTCCGACTGATGCGACCATTGAAATTGGAAATGTCCCATGGGTACCGCAAACCTCAGCCACTTCTGATGCTCTTGCCGAATCGGGATGTGCAGGTAAGCATCCGTGAGATCTAACGACGTCAGGAACTCCCCGGTCCGGACCGCTGCCAGCACGGAACGCAAGGTCTCCATCCAAAATTGGGTAATCCGGAGACAACGGTTCACCCTTGTCAGAGCCAGGATCGGGCGAAATGTGCCCTCCTTCTTTGGCACTACAAAATAGATGGAGTAGCGACCGGAACCGCACTGCTCCGCGGGCACCGGCAGCACCGCCGCAAGCTGCAGCAGCCACTGTAGCATGCCTGTGCCCAGGGCTGAGCAGGGAGAATGGACAAAGGAACCTACGACGGGTCGATGGAGTTCTTATACGTACCCCTCTCGCATGACCTCCAGGACCTACCAATCTGACTTAATTCGGACCCAGGCAGGGTAAAACTCCCGCAACCGACCTCCCCTGGGAACTACCATCTCCTGAGCCCGCCTTATCACATTGTGTCTGTTTTGTGGCCGAGGACTGGAAAGGAGCGAACCCCCAGCCTGCTCCCCTGAATCCTCAAAACCCCTGACCCCGAAGCGGGAACTTCCCCCGCTGGGACTGTCCATAACGGGGAGAGCGAAAACTACGAAAGTCTCTCGGGACCTCCCTGAATCCCACAGAACCGCGGCCCTGCTTTGACTTGTCCTCTGGGAGACGTCCCCCCTGGAACTCCCAGAGGTCCTGGACCAACTTATCTAAATCCTCCCCAAATAAAAGCGTACCCCCAAAGGGTAACTTGCTAAGCCGAGCCTTAGATGAACTGTCCGCCGACCAGGTTCTCAACCAGAGATACCTCCGAGCTGCTACTATGGAGACCATCCCCTTAGCCAAGCCGCGGAGGAGATCAGAATGAAAATCCGCCAAGTATGTGGTTCCCGACTCCAGTCGCATGGCATCTTCAAGCTGCCCTTCCAGATGGTCTCCTGCAACCTCTGGGACCATCTCAAACAGCCACGTGCCACCGAAGCCGGTCTGCATGGACAGTGCGCAAACATCGAACACCTGCTTCAACAGAGTGTCTAACCTCCTGTCCTGAACATCCTTCAGCGCTGCAGTCCCCCTCCACGGGAATTGTGGTTTTCTGAGTGACCGCCGATACCGCCGCAACTACCTTTGGAGAACAAAACAGCTCCCTATCGCGGTTCGCGAACGGATAAAGGCGAGCCAACGCTCTAGCCCCCTTCAGGGCCACCTCTGGCAAATCCCATTCTTCTTGTATCATTTTCCGAAACAGCGGATCTTCTAATGTCTCTTCCGCTGCTTCCTCGCTGGAAGGCAGGTTTAGTGTCTTTAGCGTCTCCGAAACCAGGGCTGGAAGCCCTTCACACCGAAAGACTCTGACTACCCAGCACTGCTGCCCCTTGTCAGGCAACTCTCCGTCTTCCAGCTCATCTTCCGAGAACTCTTCCCTTTTTAGGGTTCCCCTCGCTCAGGTCATCAGCGAGGTAAGGTGCGGGACCCTCTGAAGTGGCCCTACACCTTTTAGCCACTGGAGCACTGTTCCCCGAACCGACCAGAGAGGCCGAGCGCTTCTGACTCTGGGGTCCGTGAGGAAGAGCCGACATCACGGGCTGAAGGAAGGCAAAAGCCTGCTGCATCAAGGCAACGAAGTTCGGCGTAATCCCGGTCGCCTCCCCCGCCTGTCCCTGCTCCTGTGGCCCGGCAGAGCCGCCGCCCGAGGAGGGCAACGGCACTGGCTCCTCAGGATCTAGAGACGGAGATAACAGTGCCTCAGCGCCTGTACGAATAGCCTTCCGGCCTGCTAGGGGCTGTCCCGGCTCTCCGTCCATATGCTGCGCCTCTAGGGAGCAAGGGACACAGACTCCTGATTCCAGCACTGAACTTTTCCTCCTGCCGCACACTAGACAGCGTGGAATTGCAGGCATAGCAGCCGCCTCAAAGAACTGCTCTAAACCACCCCGGGAACTCCCCCTCCCCCCCGCTGGCCCTGACTGCCAGCCCTGGAAGGAAGGGCTCTCTCCGGGTTGGAGCCCTGCAAAAAACAGCCTAGATACACCTGCTCAATATTTCAATAAGGGGAAAGCACAGCATAGCTCGTTTCCCTTTAAACTTCTCTTTTTTTTTTTCCAACAGGCCAACGCTCTCTAAGCGCCTGATGAGCCTATAGCAGGTCTGCAGCAAACGAGGCTTAAAACGCTTCCAAAAAGCCACTATAAAAAAACCGCAGTTTTCAAAATGGCCGCCGGGACTTTTCCCGCGCAGCAAAAAAGTGTCCGGAGGGCAAAGAACTCCTTTATGAGATCCCCGCTGAGGCAGGGACTTCCCTCTCAACTCCCCTCCAAGAAACAAGTAAAAGAAAATTCAAAAAGAAAGAAAAAACGCCGTTAAAGTCGGCGAGACCTACTTACAGTTCCCTGCTTGAACCTGAGGTGCTGCAATGAGGCAGACATACGCCGGAGCTCAGCCTGCTCGTGGCTTCGGCTCCGACAGTGCTCCCACCACCAATCTCACTGTCCCTTAGAGATGGCTGGGGCTAAGCCTTCCACCTGCTCCTCACCCTTGCTTGCGGGTTCGGGAGCAGGGAGGCTACTTCTTCTGCTCTGTAAAGCTGCTCCTTCTCACCAAGGGGCAGCTCCCCCCCCCCCCCCCCCCCCCCCCACGAGAGGGAAAATTGAGGGAGAAAGGAGGAAGCAGGACTGGAGCCAGAGGGAAGAAAAAGTGGCTATTTATTTTAGAAAGGCAACCAAACAAAAAACATCAAGAATTAGAAAAGGAAAACAAAGAAAAAATTCCTAGCTCTGCCTATTTGTGCTGGGCCTATCCCTAGGCCCAGAATCTCCTCAGCTGCTTGGAGACTGAAGTACTGGTGGAAGGGGGCAGTCCTTGCCTATTTATACCAGAGAGAGAAGAGCTGTGGTGTCATTCAGTCTCCAAGGCTGCTGGAGGAGATTCTAAACTCTATGGTTCCGGGACTGGACTAGAGGGACGAAAAGGAAGTGCTATTATGCTGAATCTCTTGCAATGCTTAACAGTTGATTGGGGTTTTTTGTGGAATGATGTAAGTAGGTACATTTATTAAGGCAGGTAATTTAGTTACTTAATTTTATATACTGCCTGGATTATCGTTATTCTCTCCCCATAATGTAGGCATGAGGTTTTATGTTGTGTTATGTTTTCTTAGGTGTAATTTGTCTTGGAGGTAATGTGATCACAGATTGGACCTTCCTTTTATGCTACTGTCAAATGTAAATTTTTGTAAATCTTAATAATAAAATATACTGTAACATATGTGTATTCCCACTGTTAAATGAAACATACACGTATATTTTCTTGGACTGCCCAAAACAAGCCCAGATCATGCCCCCTATATATGTAAACGGTGGCACTGCCAAACCAGCATCACCATGGCGTGCTACTATTTACAAGTGTAAATCCCACGAAACTCTTCCAAAATGATCTCCTTGGTTTTTGATTTGTCCCTTTTATCTGTTTCAGAAGAAACTATTATCCTTGGCTTCCTCAGTTTTGGACTGCATCTATGTCAAGCCTGCAGTGTAGTCTCTGGTATTAAGAGGTTTCTTTTCCTAACTGTTTGTTGTTGTTGTTGTTAAGTGCCGTCGAGTCGGAGTCAACTCATGGCGACCCTCTGGATAGCTATCCTAAATAGTGTTCGGTCTTCAGTCAGGCGGCTCATTGTTGACAGACTGGTACCCGTAGCTGCTGTTATTGTATCGATCCATCTCATTGCTGGCCTTCTTCTTTTGCGTTGACCTTCTATCTTGCCAAGCATGATGTCGTTCTCTAATGATCTCTCTCTTCGCATGATGTGTCCAAAGTATGAAAGTCGAAGTCTTGCCATCTGAGCTTCTAAAGAAAGTTTAGGTTTGATCCCCTCTAGTACCGACTGGTTTGTTCTTCGGGCAGTCCATGGTATACACAGTATTTGCCACCAGCACCATAATTCAAAGGCATCAATTTTCTTCCTGTCTATCTTTTTCACTGTCCAGCTTTCACATCCATATGATGTTATTACAAATTGTATTTAGCTCTTTATTTTCCAGCTAATTAGAGGTTCTTTGAGAGTACAAAAATCAGCATTTTTGTGCCAGAGGTACTTTTTCTGGTGGAATTAAATATATAATAAGTTTGTATCATTTAGGCATCATCAAAGCAGAAAAGGCACAAAAACTGAGTGGAGGAAATAAGTCAAGTTAGGGGAGGACTGAAAAAGTACTAGCGGTGTTCTTTTCGTGTTTATCCAATAAATTATCTATTTCAAATTTTTTTCATAGTGATGTTTGAAAATCAGAAACCTTAACTATAAGGATATGCGATGGGTGAATCTTTCCAAAAGGGCTTCAGGCTAGATCATTTTCTCACCTTTTGTCTTACATTTTTACATTCTTATCAAGCCAAACCCGAACTTGTAGTTAGCAATTCGCTTGTTGCTGTCTGCAAAATTGCATTTGTATCTATTAGTGCTTGGTACTTTTCCTCTGGGATCTGAGTGTGACTTTCATTAGGAAAGTGTTATAGGGATTTGCATTCATTAGCAAGCATTTGATTCATTAACGCCTTAAAAAATTTAGTGCAGGCAAAATCAATTTAATGCACATAAATCTATATGCATACAAGTAACTTCCATATATTAAAAGGTTTTATTCTGGGTTACGGGAAAGGGAATGAGGAAAGTGAGTAAGAGAAAAAAAAGACGGGAAAGGGAGAAAGGAGGGATGGAGAAGAGAGGAAGAAAGAAACAAGAATGGGAGAAATGAAAGGGTCTGGGGATGGAGGAAGACAAGGAGATATAGAAAATCGGAGGAGAGAGATGAGAAGAAAAGACGGTAGGAGAAACTGGGAAGAGGGTCTGTCTGGAGAGAAGCTAAATATGAGTGTAAAGGCTGGTAGGGGTGTACATTCATTAGTGTGCTTTAAAGAATTTAGTGTACGCTACACAGACTTTAACATGTTAAAAAGTTGCAATGTGCATTAAGAAATGTTTTATGAAAACAAATCTGTAAAATGAACCAAGAAAAGTTAATACTGTAGAAAAAGGTCAAACTGAAAAAGAACAGAACCTGTTTACCTGTGCACATTTCTACAGGCTGGGGGTAGAACTGGGAAAAAGACAGATTAAAGACTTTGATAAAAAATGCAAAATGTATTTATTTTCTCAGGCCTTTCCATCATAAGTCATATTAGTTGACTCTGTATTAACAGGGTGACTTCCATGTGATGAACAATCTTTTTTTTCTGAATTTATTCATGTTTTACTCAGAGTAATGTCTCCAAATGGGGCAATTTTGCGCTTACCATGACAATAATGAACTTCATCCCTAAGCCAGGATATGTGGAATATGATCTCAGCCTCCCAAAAATTACTGCTAATGCTTATCATTGTACTTGCATCATACCACAGAGAGCTTCTTTCTGGAGTTCATGAGATGTAAAATGTATAGGTGACCTATGAAGGTGAATTTGGACATGCTTTTAATCAGGCCTGTGACTCCCAATATGATGGGAAATCTTTCTGTATCTTGCTGCCTCATTTTCTTGGTCTCTGACTGCATTTCCTGGTAGTTGAGAAACTTTTCCCTCTCCAGATGATTCACAGAATTATCATTTGGAATTGACACCTGTATTATTAATGTTGTTCTGTTGTTTTTCTCCTTTACTATTATGTCTGGTTTCCTTGCGTCCAACTTTTTATTGGTTGGAATGGGAATGTCCCATAGGTGATATTCTGTGTACTGTATGTTTTGCCTCATGATTTAGTTATATATTTTTTGTTTCATTTTTTTAGTTCAAATTATCATTATTCCTACAAGTGGAAAGGGCAAAACAATAGCTCCAGTCAACATACATGTGAGGATGAGTTCCCACAAGTGTCAACGAATGAGAAATTAAAGTTATCATTTTATTATTATTACAATAATTGTAATCATAACTTAACAACAACAAGAACAATCATAACTCCTCTATTCCTACCCCATCACTACACCCCCCTCCACCTCCAGTCAGGGACTATTCTAGACCGAGGACGAAGCATACATAGATGGAGCGGGTCTCGAGTTCTTTAGAATCCCTGCCACTGGACAGAACTGAAGGAGCAGAACCACAGCCAAATTTCCAAACTATCACCACAATCAGACCTTAATGTACCCCCCCCTCCCGGAACCTAGGGAGATTCTTCCCCCCCCCCCCACACTCCTTGCTAAGACCCTGAGTGCACCCCTTGTAGCAACAAAGGCCATGAATCACAGAGGTACCACATTTCTCAAGGGAAATTCAAAATATAGCTTTAGGTTCTAGCAGATAGGGCCTAGAGAAAATCAACCCATATCCCCCAAAAAGAATGCCAATGTTTTGGGTTCCCATGAGCCCAAATTCAGTCCTTCATTACCAATTGATGCATTGCCTCCCTCCATTGCAAATAGGAGGGAGCTTTCACCGAAACCCAAGACAGCACAATTGTTTATTTCCCCACCAACCAAGTTCATCAGAGCAAAAGCTTCCAACTGGCCCCTGAGACCTTAAGCCTGCCGCATCATCAAAAAGGACTGACCTCTGCCGCAGTGCAAACTGATACCCTATAATCTCTGCCAAAAACCTGAAAATTCTCTTCCAAAACATCGAGATCTTGAGGCAGGTCCAAAACATATGGCCCAATATTTCCAAGGGCTCCCCACACTTAAGACAGTCCAGCATCTTTGCACACCCTGCCAAATCAGCACTAACCAGAACAAAGAATGTTCTCTGAAACATTTTATATTGCAAGTCGTTTAGGGTGGCAACCACCATCAACTGAGGGATCCTCACCAGCACGTCAGAATCAAGCTCTCTATACTGTTCCTTTGCCAGAGAGTCATAGCTCGCTTGGGATAACAGATTGGAAAAAGCTGCCTGAAAACCAGAAACCCATACACCATCCATTTTGCCCCAAAAATGTCCTATAGATCAGAACAGAAGTCACTGTTAAGATACACACTGTCCAGTGCACTAACCTAACTCCACACCTGAAGACAGAGAAACACATCCCTGACCCCAAAATCGATACTGGTGCTGCAACTGCACATATGGAATAGGGTTTACCTCTTCCATAACCTCTTGCTTTACCGAGCTCAAACCAAGGGTCTCCCATTCCTGCAAACAATGATCCTGCATGCCTGGGATGAAATTGCTGGGCCCCTAAAAGGCAAATAAACCAATATTTCTCATGAATGCCAAAGGGTAGAGCAAATTCTCCTCCACACTTTCTGCATAACTTCTATCAAATCAAGATGGCATAGCTTCATGGATAGGGGAAATTTATCAGAAAGTGTATCAGTTAACAACCATCCTCTCATGGAGACAGTCTCAACTCCAAATTGTGCACAGTGCATATATCACACTGGGGCAACTGTTCCATACAAGAAGACAAGAGACAAATCAATGCAGGAGGAGATGTGGGTGAGTCGGTTCCTTCTATCCTATGTGGTAGGAATGCCCCATCATACAGAATTACTGGTCAGAAGTGGGGAAGTACTTGCCGAGGAAGGGGGGCACCCTCAAATCACTCCTCAGAAATTATTACTAGGGGTGCACCCTCAATACCCAGAGAACAGGAACAAGGGGTGTTATGGGGGAAGTTGCTCCCAGCAGTCAAAATAGCTCTAGCAGGGCGCTGGCATTCAGACACTAGCCCCCTGATAGAGGACTGGTTTCACAAAATTGAGGAGGTAGTCCGATATGACAGGTTAAGCTACCAGCTCAAAGGACAAGACTGGCTCTTCAGCAAGGTATGGGATCCCTATCTGTTAGGGGGCAAGCAGCGCCAGGGTAAAGCGGTGTAGTTCCTCCGCCTTGGGACTCCCTCTACAACTGATAGGCATACCTAGGATGAACAGGGGGACCCAGAAGTACACTCCTGGCCTCACTAAGCATACCCATAATGGGTACTTGTATGGATGTCTAAAAGATTGATGTTAAGTTCTAAATTACCTGGACACCCGAAGACTGCAGAGGGGAAGCGGACTCCCCCCGTAGAATGGGAGTTCCTACTAAGTTCTGGGACTTATTAGAGAAAGACATGCAGTCATAACTGAGCTGAAGTGCACGTGGAGAGGAGTGCAGCAGGTGCCAACCGATAGGCTTGGTTGGTTGTGCCTTGCAGTGGACTGATTATCTCTGCAATGAGATTGTTGTCTACTTTTTTAATGACTGTATACAATGTAAAGTTTTGCTAAACTTTCAGCAGTAATAAATAAAGCCACTTCCAAGGCTATTTGACATGTAGAATCCTCAATGTCAGTGATTCAACATTCCACCTCACAACTGCATCTGAGACTTCCTAAACTAGAGGATCTTGAGCCTCAGTATGAAGGGATGCTGGGGTGGGGGGGGGGGGACATGCGGACCGCCATCTTGCCCTCAGGTGGTTTGACTTTATCCTTGTCTTTCTGCAGTGCTCTAGCAGACATTGGGCCAAGTGACCCTTCTGGGCAACACGCACAATATGAAGGTTGAGGTCTAAGAGCAAAAATGGCTCAATCCAATGCTGGGGCAATCAGATGGCACAGGATTCAGGCAAGAAGGCCAAGAGTTCCAAGAAACATGTCTTCTCAGCCCCTCCTCATTATATGGCCATTGTCTCATAATCTAATTGTTACTGAAACTATTTCAAATGTTGGTTGTAAACCACCTACTATTGTAGGTTGGAAGTATATGGGGTATCTTAAATAAACTGAGAGAGGAAAGCTGCAAGAGGGATCAAACAGGATGCAGAGAGAAGAAGAGAGAACATAATAGTAGAGTGATGGAGGCAGGCAAGAGAAAAAGCAACTTTCAGAGATAAAGCGACAGGCTGTAAAGAGATATGGTTTGCGTGAAGAGGACCAAATAAATGCAAAGGAAATAAGAAAAAGAAAGGATAGAAAAGTGAAAACCAAACTGGAGAAAAAGGAAACAAAATCAAAATAGACCAAGCTAAAATATTCAAAGACAAAAAAAAAGTCTGGAAAATGTTATGTTATCATATAAAATAGTGTTATGTATCAACACAAATATTATGAAAAATGTGTTACCAAATTTCATAAACTTTGTCAAAGAATCTTCTAACTTTTACCACAAAATCTACCCCAAGTTGCTGTGAAGATTGTGATTATTAAGGCAATAATTTTATTAGGGGTGCATAATTTAAGTGGTAAAGCAAGCAGCTAAGGAGGCAGTATCTTAGTCATTTCAGTGAGCGTGTGGTCAGCATAAGAGTACCTGCATTCTAAGCTGGTGCGTACTTTGCAATGGACGTGTACATGGGCAGAGTTTGAGCGGAGCATGGGCAGAGCGCGCAAGTATGCACACACTTGAAAAATGTTGGCGTGGGCATTTGCAACAGCTAGGGGCCGGTGTAAATACCTGCACCTGCAAAGCAGGCATGCATTAAGTCGCTTACACTAATTCTTTATAAAGACAAGTAGGCACCTACAAGTCTTTACCAAATAGGCTTTAACTAAGTGCCAGTTCATAAAATGAACCTCCAAAGGACTAAGGGACCCTTTTACTAAAACACCACTAACCAGTTAACGTGTGTTATAGCCTGTGGTGAACTCTAGCATGTGAGTATGCCAGCTACCAAATGCTCAAATGCACATGAACTGTCATTCATGTGCAAATGTAGACAGTGGGCAGATTAGAGGCAGAGTGTGGGCGTGGGCAGCACATTAGCGCAGCACTGCAGTTAATGCGGCAATTAACACGGCTGCACCTAATGATATGGGTGTTGTTAGCTGCAATTGTGTTAAGTGCACTGCTCATTACGGTACTCGGTCGTGCATTAGCTGCCGGGAACATGCTGGTCATGCTCCCGAAAGCCAATGCAGAGGCTCTGCTCTTAGCATATGTTACGTGCAAACCTTAGCAGGTTTTATTAAAAGAGCCCCTACGTTGCAATGTTTAGGTAAGGTGACAATTACATTTTTTGAATGCCTTTAAGTAGGTTTTAGAACAGTGGTAAAAGGCTTCAAAATACTACTTTATAAAATAATAAATACTCTGTCAAGATAAACCTTCAAGTAAGTTTGTATCAGTTCTAAAATTAAGGAGAATTCTATTTTTTCTATGAAATGACATTCTCCGAACATGGTTTTGCTAACAAATATTTTTTTTCTCACTGATAAACAATTATATTTTATATCTGTAGTAAAGAGATGTATGGTGGGGGCACCACTCAACTGAATAGTAAGATAGCTGAAGGCCATTTTCAATGTATTTTATATGGAACAAAATAGGCTTCTTTTTCTCTATCACACTGTAGACCCATCCAGTTAATCACAAATGTAAATGTTCTTTATAATTGTCGGATGGGACAAAAGATTAAACCAAACAGCTACTGACAACAGCAGCTCATTATGTCTTTTTAAATACTTCATAAATAATGCAATCTAGCAAGAGCTAGCTAGCTTCTGTTTCTCTAAAACACAGAGACAAAAAGAATCATTTGACCTCTTAAAACTTTTATTTGCTGTATAACATAAAAGAACTCTGGCTACCATATGCACAATGGATGGTGTCTTTACTGCAAAATATGATACATACAAAGACAAAGTTTAGATAAGTTGTGGAGAGGGAAATTAAGACTCCCAGGTCGGGATGTGGGAAATTCCAACTGCACTTTACAAAGATTCAGCCAAATGCAGAGCCGTGTAAGGACGCACAAGAGTGTCTGTCAGTATCGCAGCACGTCCAGTGGGAGCAGCACTTTTAAAAAGCTCCATGCACTGAAAAAGGTATCCAGCTTTATACCAAAATTACTGTGGGATCAGCTTTTTAAAATTGCTGTTCTCTGACAGCATCTATCCCCCTCACCTACCTCAGCATCCTATCCAACATCAATCCCCCACTCCCTGACAGCAATTCCCCCTAGTGGTGCCACCCCATCAGACACCCACTTCCACCCCCAATTCCATCCCCTGCCCTTACCAGGATCCCGTCACTCCTGCTCATGGCTGGTGTAAATACCTGCACCTGCAAAGTAGGCAGCATGCATTAGGTCACTTACGCTAATTCTTTATAAGACAAGTAGGCACCTCTAGGTTCAAATCCTGCCCATGACCCCTGTGGTAATCTCATGGTACTACCACTAGGGGTCAAGCTGCCAATTAAAGGTGAGATTTTTGTTGGAGGGGGTCAGTGAGAGTGTGAATTGATGTTAGGGGGCAGAGAGTAGGGAGGATTGATATCAGAGGGAGGGCACTGGGAGGGTGCTGACCACAGCAATGGCAGCTGCCTCTTCAAGCAGTCACTTAGTGTGCTTTTGAGCAGGTGTAAATGCCAATGCCAAGATAGTTTTAAAATCCACATGCAGTCCTCTTGTAAAACAGGGAATACACATCAATATTTAAGGCCCGCCCAAATCATCCCCTCTCTGTGCTCTAACCACATCTTCTTGCAATGCCCGCATGATATGGATCGCCACATGTACCCAGTGGCTTTCTAAAATTGCTATTTGCACATGTAGGCATTCTATACATTTCAAACTGCGATTTGCACACGGGGATTCTTCTAAAATAACTCCCAGAACTTCCAATGCACTCACTGTTTAGAAAAATCGTACATTAATATAGAGTATGATTTAAAAGCAGAACGTGGTTTCATCTAGGTGGCATTCAGACTAATAGGTAATATCGGCAAACCTTAGAGCCCCCTTCGCTACAACCTATTAAGCAGTTGCCTTGGGAACTGGCACAAGCTGCTAGTGTATTAGAGGTTCCATGATGGCCCAGCTGCTAGTGTATTAGAGGTTCCATGATGGCACAGCTGCTCCCAGATTTTCCCTGTTGATCTTTCCAGGCAGAACAGGCCCTACCACCAAGCAAACAAGGCAGTTAACTAGGGCGGCGGCTTCTAAGGGGCGGCAAAGAGCAGGGCACTCAAAACTAAAAACCAGATTCTGACAGCCAAGGGGGGCATAGTGTAAGGCTTAAGATTTGCCTAGGGTGCCAACACCTTGAACCAACTCTGGCACAAGCCCTGTTTCCAGGTACAGTATGGAAGAAGGCTTACAGTTGAATTCTATTACTCTGTTTCTACAACCTCCTTTGGGAAACTGTCCACTACCCTTTTTAAGAATATTTTCTGAGGTTATCATGAAGTCTGTTCCTTAGCACCCAAACATACTTTCTTTCCAGTGGAAAAGGCTTGCTTCTTGACATTATCTCTGGTCGGAGTTATTTGACTATCGCTCTTGCCTCTCCTTGCCTCTCTATGCTATACACATTTAAGGGCCGCAGCACGGAAATATCAGTGGGATATTCAGCAGCCATATCCGGACAGAAGTTGCCACTGAATATCGGGGCTGAATGGTGCTATCCAGATAAGTGCTAACACTTCTCCAATGAGCAGATGCTCAACCGGCACTTATCCAGATTGCATCTTAGGCCAGCACTTCATGTGGCCTACTGTAAGTTGCCGGGATAGGTGTCAAATGAAAACCTGCTAAGCGGATAAGTGATGGCACTTATCCAGACAACACCGACAACGCTCTTGCTCCACCCCCAGACCAGCCTTGCACTAACTGCTGTTTGCTGACCAGCTAAGGGTTTTGAATATCGACCCCTTAGGTCTTTAAGTCTCATCTTGGACATTTTTGAAAGGTATATTAAAAGAGAAACCCTAAGTACTGCTCAGCCTTTCTAAAGTGCACATGGTAAGAAGAAATGTGCAGCACAGGCAATTTCATTGGAACCCTGGAACCGACCCATTGTGACCTACACACTGGCTGGATCCCATTAGCTCCCACTGGCTGTGCTGACGCAAGTGACGTTACAGACACAGCACAAAGCAATCATATAAAACAGAGTGGCCAAAGTAGATTGTACTGTGGACAGAGCTTTAGTGTGGCAGGTCTCTCTAGATGTTCAGCAATGACTGAAACGACAGGATATGTTACTGAAAAGATTAAGGGGTATTTACTAAGCTGTAGTAAAACTGAGGATTTTATCACAGCTTAATCTACTGCAGCAGTCACTAACCGGTGGCAGCTCAGTACCCCAGCAAGGAGACTCCTGATGCAGAGGAATAAGGCTGCCTATGGTACATCACTGCAACCTACATTATTCCAATGGAAAAATAAGGTCATTTTGAACCCGGTGCCATGACAGCAGAAGCAACTGGGGATCACTCCTGTCCAAAGACCCCTAGACCACCAATTCGATTTAGAGGTAGACCTGAGGAGTCTTCCTGAGGTGGGGGGAAATGTTTTCCAGGCTGGAGAGATCTCAAACGGAAAGGGACTGTTGGGATGGGGGATGTCAAGGGGGAGTGTTCTGGTGGTTGGGAAGGTGTCTATGTTTGGAAGGGAGTACAGCAAAAACGTCCTGGCCCTTTAAGAATGCAGTCGGAAGCATCAGACTATGCGTCAGAGGCCCAATGCCCCTGGCAGAAAAATAACACAACCTGCGGGGATTTACCACAAGCTGTGGTCTTCATTTGCATACTAATGAGATGTTTAGCATGCATCTGCTTGTTTTGTATCTCATTAGTGTGTTAAGGGCCAAATAATGTGTGTTTATACTGTAACACACTTAGGGGGTTATGGTAATAAAACACGGTAATAATGTCCATCCTTGCTATTTGTGCCTTCACCCGACTGTGACTAACTTCCCCACCGGTTGTGCGGGGAAGTTAGAGAGGGGCGGGGAAGGGGCGGTTTGGGGTTAGAGTCTGGGCGGTCGCTGGCCCTGGACATACAGAGCCAATTCTAATGTCAGTCCTGTATGTCCAGGGCCAACGACATGTGCAGGTAAGTTATTCCACCTCCGAGGTGGAATAACTTCCCTGGACATGCCATTTTTTAAATGCCGGGGCGCGGATGGGGGCGGGGCCGGAGGATATTCCCCGCAGCCCGACCCTGGCCATAGGAGGGCAGATCAGGGGTCGGGCTGCAGGGAATTAGCTTTAATTTCCGGCGGCCAGCATCATGGATCTGCACATGCAGGACTGTTCGCGATTCCGATCCCGCAGGGTTAGATGTGCTCTGCAGGATCAGAATCACGATCCCCTCTGTATATCCGCTTCAGACCGGGCATACAGAGGGGATCAACGTCTGGAACGGGATCAGGCCCTTAGTAACTACCCACCTAACATTAAAACATTTATTAATCAATTAATGAAAGAAAATTAAGTGCATACAACTACCACATTACCATGTGCTAATACCATTAACATTAGTAATAGAGCCCACTGCATAAAGTAAGACCTGTGGTAAATAGCATGAAATAATGTATGTTATCATGCAGTAACATGGTGGAGCCTTTTGAATACATCCAGCCCATTGTTAATAAATAGGCCCCGCTGATAACGGGGTTGGGTTATTTAGTGTGCACTGAATTGTATTAACACATATTAATAAATGGGGACCAAACGTTTGGCTACATAAGCGGGAAGGGGAAGGGAAGTAGATTTAGCTTATGCCTTTCTCAGGAGTTCAAAGCAAGTAATAATCAGGTATAGTAGGGAGTCAAAAGGAAAAAGGTGATGGAGCCCAGTACTATTGGTATTACTGCACAAAGTGTCATGACAGACGCAGCAGCTTTCAGATTCTTCAAATTATTATATATCACTCTGTCAAATATTTCATGTTCCCAACCCCTGTCTTATTACAAATGCCATTTTCAATTCCACTTTTCATTACGGCCCTCTTCATGTCTTGCTTTTAGGACTGGGTAATCCATCTGAGCACAGAATCTGCTTGTGGGCAATTGACATTTCCACTCTTCACTGATGAAACAGAAGATTCACAATCTTTTACCAGTGAGTTACTAGTGCTGGTGGAAGGTACTAGGGCAGGGGAAGTCAGATAGAAAAACAGCTTGGTTTCTGTTTAACTGAAAATCCCCAGAGCTCAATTCACCCAAAATGGACTTAGAAAGACATCCGGAAGAAAATTATTTGTCAATTTGTAAAATAAATATAATCCAAACTCGTATTAAAAAAATCCATGTTTTCAAGCGTATCCAGTTATCTTGTAAACATCTGTAATCATTGGAGGCTTGCCAGTCAGCTCCAGATTTGCCCAGTAGAGTTGATCCAGTCCTCTGTTTATCCCAATGCATGCAGGGACTTTTAGTCTCGCTTTTCTCGGAAAACAGAGTCTGGAAATCAGAACTTCCAGATGAGCTGAGAATCCATTTTGAAATGCTTTATTTAATTAATACAAATGTTTTAGGAGGCTGCCATTCTATTAGTCAATAACTACTACTACTATTGCTATTACCGATCATTTGTATAGCACTACAAGGCTTATGAAGCGCTGTACAGAGACATGTAAGAGATAGTCCCTGCTCATAAGAGCTTACAGTCTAGTCAAGACAGACAACACAACAGCTGGGGACTAGGATACAGTGGGGATCATCCCAATCCTGAACAGCGGGGGCTGGACATCCAACATGAATGTCGAGCCCCCGCTACTCCCCTAGACCTGATGCTGATGACAGAGCTCCCTGCACATACACAGGAGATATGCGGGACGCTCTGGATGGGGATGGGCAGGAGAAGAAAGGAGGGTGGGCCAGAAGTGTGACCCTGACCCCAAATATACAGGGCTCATTCTGGTCGTGGTCCTGTTCTTCCAGGATGGAGGAAAAGGACGGGGAGCTTATTCCACCTTGGGGATGTAATAAGTCACTCTGTGGAAGGCAATTGGTGGCAGCGGCCCCCCAATTGGTAAGGCAGGCCCAGGCGCGTTTGGGGGTCGGGCAGCGGGGAAACAGTTTTTGGGATTCAGCGGAGCATCTGGGCGTCAGCATGGCGATGGGATGCCGCGGCACCAGGGCTCTATGCAAGCGCTGCGGCTGGGTTGGATGGGGGTACATTGTGCGTCTAGCGTCTCAGCATTGGGGCACGTCCTGCCCATCCAGCCTGGCTGTATCCGACTCTGATCCCACAGACATGTATAGCCCCCCATGGGATCAGAATTGGGTGCCAATCCAGCCCATTAAGATTCTGGACATCTGGACAGGCTGGACGTGCCCCGAACAGAACTGGCCTCAGTATGTCTAGGGCAGGGCTTCTTAACCCAGTCCTCAGGACACATCTAGCCAGTCAGGTTTTCAGGATAGCCACAATGAAAACACAAGAGAGAGATTTGCAGGCACTGCCGCCACTGTATGCAAATCTCTCTCATGCATATTCATTGTGGTTATCCTGAAAATCTGACTAGCTAGGTGTGTCCCAAGGACTGAGTTAAGAACCTCTGGTCTAGGGGAATGGTAAGGAAACACACGGTTGGAAAGCAAGAGACCACACAGACCAGGATACAAAAGCAGCCTTGAAGAGGTGAGATTTTAGCATGGATTTGAAAAGAGCCAGAGATGAAGCCTGATGTACCGACTCAGATAGTTTCTTCCAGGCGTAAGGAGCAGCAAGGTAGAAAGTTTGAAGCCTGGAGTTGGCAGTGGAAGGACACAGAAGGGATCTGCCTAAAAAGCAAAGTTCCCGAGGAGGGATGTTAGTTTCTAAAGTGTGTTAAGGCAATAACATACATTATTTTACCGTAAAGTGCAATTAGCCAGCACAACGCACATTAAACACTAATGAGATGCAAAACATGCAACTGCATGCTATACCTCATTAGTATGCAAATAATACCATAGCTTATGGTAAATTACTACAAGCTGCATTATTCTCAGAGAAATAATTTTATTTATTTATTTATTTATTTATTTATCGTTACTTTTATACCGCTCCTTTCTGAGATCAGGGGCGGTGTACAATGAACAACATTATTACAGAGAACAAATTTTAACATTCTATAATTGTAACAGGCAGAACTATGTACAAGTGGCAGCAGGTGTGACTATTTACAATTGGAGCAGAGGTGAGTGTCATTGTATAGGTTACGTTTGGGGTGATTCCAGGGGCGAACCATTACCTTCAATAAGTTCTCCAAAATTTTGAGTGAACAGGAAGTTTTTAGTTCTTTTCTAAACGTTTTTTATATCTTTTGATTGCGCGTAGGAAGTGCGGGAGGTCATGCCATAACATAGGTGCAGCAAGAGAGAAGGCTCGGTTACTTGTAAATTGTTTTGATTTGCTATAGGTGGGAGGGTTTGCAAGGGTGTTCTGAGAGTGTTCCCTTCTCGATCTAGTGTTAGTGAATTGGATGATTAATGTTGTAAGGTAGGACAGAGCAATGTTATTAGTAATCTTGAATGTTGTCATTATTGTTTTATATTTAATTCTGCTAATTTGGTAACCAGTGTAGGGTGTATAATAGGGGTGTTATATGGTCAGAGAGTCAGGCTTTGCATACAGGTGTTACATTTGGTGCAGTTTGCAGTTGCTTGATGTACTTTTTGGGAATACCGTAGAGGAGGCTGTTACAAAAATCAAAGTGGGGGGGGAGGGGGGGGTGATTAGAGCATGAACTACTGATCTGAATCGTGTGTCCAGAAGGTGTCTGAGGTATTGTATTGTTCTTAATTTGAAGTAAATAGATTTTGTTAGTTGTTTTATGTGTGCAGATAGTGTGAGAGTTTGATCCAGTATAACGCCAAAATACCTTACTTCTTTTTTAACAGGGAGGATTGTGTTAAATATTTGGAATGTTTGAAGGGGGGGGGGGTTCCTTGAGATATAGAGTACTTCAGTTTTCTTAAAGTTGATGGACAGATTGAGTTTAGCCAAGCTTGGGCTTCCAAGATGCAGGATTTGATTATGTGTTGGGCTGTGTTTAGACTATCTATGGGGAGATATAACATAATGTCATCTGCATAGATGTGATAATTCACTTTAAATTTCTTGAATATGTTACATACTGGTTGTAGGTATAGGTTAAATAATAGGGCGGATAATGCAGAGCTCTGGGCTTTCCTTACTCCTGTCTAAATGTATTGTAGGTTTCGTTACCTAACTGGACTTGTTGCATATGGTTTGAAATGTAGGATTGAAACCATTGATATGCTATTCCTGTAACTCCAGTTTGTGAAAGCCTTGCAAGAAGGTTGCTATGGTCGATATAATCAAAGGCAGCAGTTGTGTCAAGAATAATGAGTATGAACGACTGCTTTATGCTGGCATTATTTCCCTGCCAGGAGCATTGGGCCTCTAACATGTGACCCAATGCTCCCGGCCGTGTTATTTTTCAATTGTAATAATGCAGCTTGTGGTGACTTACCACAAGTTGCATTATTCCTCTACCCTGGGAATCAGTAACCTGCGGTACTGAGTTCCCACAGGGTAGTGACTCTCACCATAGAATAAGCTGCGTAAAATTCCATGGGCCCGATATTCAAAGGCATTTACACGGTCTGTAGACCTACAAACCGCCGCTCAGTGGGATATTCAGCGGCATGAGTACTACTGCTGCACGCCCCGGTGCTAACCAGTTAGCAACGGGGCATGCCAAGGGAGTTACGGAAGGGTATCTGTCGTTAACCAGAAAGCAGCAATATTGAGCCACTGTCTGGTTAACGAAATGTGGCGAAAGTCAGGCACAGTAAAGATTAGCCTAACTCTCACCACAGAAGCTAGCCGGGCAGTGGTTGAATATCGCCACGGCCCGGTTAGCTTTGTGTAAATCCAGGAAACCCAGATATTGAATGCTGGAGCCCAGATATGGTCCCGGCATTGAATATCTGGGTTTAAAGTTCAGTGCCGACAGCTAGCTACGCTAGACTGGCTAGTCGCTGCAGCTGAATATCGGGCCACATGATTTTTTGGCAGCTTAATAATTACCCCTTAGGTATCTAAATATGAAATGGACAAGATCCTTCATCCATGCAGCAGGACTTTTCTGTAAGCCCTGGCATATGGGTAAGAATTGCCATAATTGTTTGGAGATTTTTTTTTTCGTTAGAGGCTCTTCTATATCCAAAGCAGCAGAATCATTTCTTTGTATTTTAGGCCCCATTTATTTACATGTGTTAATACAATTCAGTGCACATGAAATAACACAAGCCCCATTATCTCAATGGGGCATATTTCTAACCATGGACTGGATTTATTAAAACGTGCTAACATGTTACTGCACAATAACATGCATTACTGTGTGTTATTTGTCATATGTCTCATTTCATGCAGTGGGATCTATTACTATTAATGTGCATTAATGGTAGTGCACCTTAGTAAATCTTCCAATGCACTTCTCCTCCATTACCAGCTCCTGACTCCAAACTTTCCATTTTCCTGCGCCATATGACTAGAATAGCCTTCCAGAGTTGTTGCTTCTTGTCTGGCGACAAAAAAACACCTTCTGAATTTGATTTTAAAGCCTTTTTTATTTATCATTTTTGAAATCTACAAATTTGACCAAGTAAATACATCAAGAAATTCAATAGATAAAGAACCAAAAGCAGTAAACAAACAAACAATTCCAAGTTTAATTTCCCTGTTATAATGTAAGCACACCAGTGTTTTCTGATTGTGCAGATCTGTTACTTGTAAACCGCACTGAAAACAAATAGCGCGGTATATAAAAAATGTTAAATAAATAAATAAATAAACAAGCAAAAAACTAACCGCTCGAATCCTAGTTCACATCATGGAGAGAGATGGCTGACAAAATCAAAGTAATAAAAATAAGAAAAATTTATACTAAACTCTATAAATCCTTCCTTAAACACTCCAAACTACCTGTAATACTATCCATCAACAGAATTAAACAACAAAAAATTCTCCAGATGAGTACAAAGAAAATCAAACCCTTACATGGAAACCCTGAAAAGAAAGATGCCCCTAGAGAAAAAACCTTAGCCTGAAGCTGACGAAAACTCCTTCACTGAGCCCAAGTAGCTCTGAAAATATCTGGGAAAAGGCAAACTATTCAACCAAAAAAATTCTCATCTTTAACATGAAAGTTAATTTTCCAAACCAACATTTTATCAGATTCCTTGGAGAAAACAACCAGGAGAATAGCCCGAGTTGCAACCACATTTGACAAAGGCTCTAAAAACACTGAACGAGAGACTGTCTGGAGATGCTAGCTCAGCTGGGCTCTCTACTGCTCTGCTCCCTTGGGTCTTAGTTAAAGAGACATAATACAACTTGGAGATATCAGGATTTTGAAAGGGCCAATGCAAAATTTCAAGAAAATATTTTTTCAATTATTCTGTTGCAGAAAGGAACCTAGTCTTAGGAAGCTATCTTTGTTGATTTGATGAATAAATAAATTAATAGCACATTTCCTGAAGAGTCTGATTTGTCTTGTCTGTATGTCTTGAATAAACTGTAGCCTCCACTGACTGTCTCTTGTGTGTATCTGCACATTACTATGGACATTTAGTAGTCCTATAGTGAAATTAGACTTTCCTGCTAATTGTTGTTCCTTGCGGAACTCTAGTCTAGTCCTGGACATCTGGGGGTATAAGCACCTCCTCCCGCAGCCTTGGAGACTGAGCCCGTCACCCTTTTTGGTGACACCAATATAAGTAGGTGAGGAACTGCCTCCTTGCTCCAGTAACCTATTGACAAAGCAGACTCACCAGAGCAATAAATAAGTAAGTAGATACAGCATTCTTAAATTCTAACTAAATTTTAACTAACTCTCAACTATCCTAACTGCAAACATTTGCTAAATAGCTAAACTTGGCAAAGCACCAAGCAAGGTCTATCGATGCATCTGCTTAGGTCTGCTTCGCCCCCTCTCTAGGACCTCCTAGCAAGTACTGTTAATACTGCCCCGTAAGCATTTTACCCACTCCCCACCACAGGATCGCAGGCCATCCAGGCGCTGCCGTAGCCAACTGATAAATACCTTTAAATTCCTTCAGGCTATGGATCCACATCAACATTAGGGAGGGACACGGGACTAGACTAGAGTTCCACAAGGAACAACAATTAGCAGGTAAGTCTAATTTCACCTTCCTTGTCATCCCTCTTGTCTAGTCCCGGACATCTGGGGATGTAACAGAGCAGTAACAACTTAACGGGAGGGACCCGCTAGACCAGCCTGAAGAACCGCTGATCCAAACCTAGCATCCCTCTCCGCTTGCAAATTGATCCTGTAATGTTTGACAAAGGAATGTAACGACGACCAAGTTGCCGCCTTACAAATCTCTGCCGCAGGCACCAAACTGCACTCTGTCCAGGAAGCCGCCTGCGCCCTAGTCGAATGAGCTCTTAACCCAGTCGGCACAGCCCTGCCTTTCAAGATACATGCCGACGTAATGGCCTCCTTAATCCATCTTGCAACAGAAGCCTTGGACGCTGGCTCCCCCTGCCATGGTCCTCCAAACAAGACAAACAATCTTTCCGTCTTGCAGAATACAGCCGTTCTCTGCAAATACACCATCAATACACGACTCACATCCAACCGATGCAGCCTCTTCCTGAAACTGTCCGCGACATCCTTCTCGAAAGCCGGTAAAGACACCGCTTGATTCACATGAAAAAACAGATACCACCTTTGGTAAAAACGAGGGCACTGTCCGCAACACCACCTTCTTGTCATAGAAGGCCAGAAACGGCTCCCTACACAACAAGGCCTGTAACTCCGAAATTCTCCGTGCCGAAGAAATCACTATTAAAAATACTGCCTTCAGTGTGAGATCCTTCAATGTTGACTTAGACAAAGGCTCGAAAGGCTTACGCACCAGCGCCTCCAGCACCATGTTGAGATCCCAAGTCGGCACCAGAAAATGGCAAGGCAGTCTTAGCAGGGACGTTGCCCTCAAAAACTGCTTCACATCTGGATTAGACCCAAGCACTAACCCTTGCACCTTTCCCCGATAACAAGAAAGGGCTGCCAACTGGACCTTTAAGGATACTGACACTAGACTCTTATCAAAACCGTCCTGTAAAAAGTTGAGAATCTGCGGAATGGAGGCTCTCAACACCACCACTCGCCTAAGTTCTCACCAAGACTCAAAAAGGCGCCATACCCGGATATACACTACTGAAGTATATCTACGCCTGACCTCAGCAAAGTGTAAATTAGTGCTGACGAATAGTCCCTGGCCGTCAGCCTTGCCCTTTCAATAGAAAAGCCATAAGTGAGAACCGATCTACCTGAGGCATTAGCAAGGGCCCTTGTCCCAGCAGATCCTCCCTGACCGGCAGCTTCCACGGTGCCTCCACTAGGAGCCGCACCAGGTCGGCATACCACGGTCTCCTCGGCCAATCCGGCACGACAAGAATCATCTGACCCCTGTGTTTCTCTATTCTCTGAATTAACAGACCTATCAAAGCCCACAGGGGGAACATGTAGAGGAGCTGCTCCTCTGGCCACCTCTGCAATAGGGCATCCAAACCTTCGGACATTCTTTCTCGTCTTCTGCTGAAAAACCTTGCTACCTTCGCCGAAGAGAATGTCGCCATGAGAGCCATCACCGGAATTCCCCAGCGATCCACTATCATCTCGAATACCTCCTGATTGAGGACTCACTCCCCCGGGTCCACTGCGACTCGACTCAGAAAATCTGCGGTCACATTGTCCACTCCGGCTACATGTCCTGCCGTTAGCGCTTCCAGATGCAACTCAGCCCAAGCTAGTAGCTCTTCCGCCTCTGCCTCCAGAGCTACACTGCTGGTGCCCCCTTGCCGATTGATATACGCTACCGCCGTGGCATTGTCTGACAGCACCCGAATCGCACTGCCCTGCACCTGATGCTGGAACACCCTTAACGCCAGCGTGACTGCTCTTAGCTCCAACCTGTTGATTGACCATTGTCTTTCCTGTTCCGTCTACTGACCTTGGGCAAATTGCCGTTCGAAGTGCGCCCCCCAGCTGTAAAGACTGGCATCCGTTGTCAAGGGCTTCCTGTCTGGCGACTCCAACGGCATACCCTGCTCTAGATTTCTTGGATCTAGTCACCACTGAAGGGACTTCTTCACCGACCCGGGGCAAATTAACTTCCGCGACAACTGATCTGACTGATTGGACCACCGCCGGAGCAGCGCTCTCTGCAACGGTCTCATGTGCGCCCTGGCCCAAGGCACTAGCTCAAGCGAGGCCGCCATTGTACCCAAGAGCTGCAGGTAATGCCACGCTGAAGGGGCTTTTTTCCCCAAGAACTCTCGAATAAGGCGGCGCAGTCCTTGAGCCCTGGCGAGCGGCAGAAATACCCTGCCTGTCTTCGTGTCGAAGCGGGCTCCCAGATACTCTAAGTCTTGGGTCGGTGCCAACTTGCTCTTTGCGACGTTTACTACCCACCCTAAGCTCTGCAGAAACTGCACTACCTGGTGAGTAGCTTCCTCACTCGCGCTCTGCGACTTTGCTCAAATCAACCAATCATCTAGATACGGGTGAACCAATACCCCCTCTCTGTGCAGCGCCGCCACCACTACCACCATTATCTTGGTAAAGGCCCGCAGCGCCATCGCCAAGCCGAACGGTAACACCTGGAACTGAAAATGTCCCATCGGGACAGCAAAACGCAGGTACTGCTGATGCTCCAACTGAATGAGAATGTGCAGATACGCTTCAGAGAGGTCTAGAGATGTGAGAAACTCTCCCTGTCGCACCGCCACTATAACGGACCGCAGAGTTTCCATGCGAAAGTGAGACACCCTGAGACACCTGTTGACTCCCTTGAGGTCTAGAATCGGCCACCAAGAACCTTCTTTTTTGGGCACCACAAAATATAGCGAGTACCGACCCCAGTCGCACTGGCTGGCTGGGACTGGTACCACCACTTTGAGGTCCCGTAACCTCTGCAAAGTCTCCCGCACCGCCCATCGCTTTGACCTCGTCCTGCAAGGAGACTGGACGAAGGAGTCGGCAATGCGTCGTTGAAGTTCCAGGGCATACCCCTCTTCTATGACCTCCAAAACCCAACGATCCGATGTGATTTGGTCCCAGGCAGGATAAAATTCTCTCAGCCGACCCCCTACGGTTACCAAACCTGTCTGGGCCCCCCTCATTTCATTGCGGCTTTTTGAGGGCCGAGGACGAGGAGGCTCCAAAACCTCTCCCCGCTCCCCTAAATCCTCAAAACCCCTGGGACCTATACTGAAAACGTCCTCTTTGAAACTGACCAAATCTTGGCGCACAAAATCTCCTAAACTCCCTCTGCTGGCTTCTTGAAGGCGCGAGAGGACGATTCTGCTTCTGCTTATCCTTCGGCAGCCTTCCCCCTTTAGACTCTCCGAGGTCTTTCACCAATTTTTCCAAATCTTCTCAAAAAAGAAGCTTACCCCGCAAGGGAAGCTTTCCTAGTCTCGCTTTAGAGGCGCCGTCCGCCAACCAATTGCGCAACCAGAGATACCTACGCGCCGCTATCACGGACGCCATGCTCTTTGCCAGACCCCGAATAAGATCATATTGTACATCCGCTAAATAAGCCGCCCCCGACTGCAGCCTGGCCGCTTCTTCCACCGTCTCGTCTTCCTGGCCCACCAAAATCCTTTGGGCCCAACGTAGACACCCTCTTGCTTTCCACGCTCCACAGATGGAAGCTTTCAAGGAAAGAGCATTGACATCAAACACCTGTTTAAGTAGAGTATCTAGTCGCCGATCCTGCGCATCCTTAAGGGAAGCACTGCCCTCCACCGGAATCGTGGTCTTCTTGGTAACAGCGGATACCACCGCATCCACTTTAGGCGATTTGAAAAGATCCTTGTCCTGCTCCTGCAACGGGTAAAGCCGTGCCATCACCCTGGAACCCTTCAGCCCGGCTTCCGGCATGTCCCATTCCTCCTGGATCATCTCCCTAAAAATCCGATGCATAGGAAACACTCTCTGGGACTTCTGTGTCGCCTGAAGCAACAGATCCTCCAAAGCCGAATCCACTTCATGCTCTGCCACCAGCATGTTAAGAGCTTTCAGAGTCTCAGAAATAAGAGCTGCCAGTTCTTCTCGGCGAAAGACCCTGACCATCCTTGCCTGGTCTTCCTGCTCTGCAATCTCGCCTTCCTCCAGGTCTAGATCCACATCCGAATCCGGACCGTCCGAGATGTCTTCTGAAACCACAGCCGCTACCTTAGACCTCTTACACGGGGTGTCCTCCCGGCCCCCAAGTAGAGAAGCCCCAGGCTGCTTAAGGCCCCCAGCTACCTCTGCAGCCCCCTGCTTCCCTGCTAGGGCCTGCTGAAGTAAACACACAAAATCTTGGGAGAAAATGGCTGCCAGCCCTCCCTGCAAGCCATTGAGTTGGCACCGACGAAGGTCTGGCTGGAGAGAGCGGCTCAGGAGAGCCCGATGCTTCTTCCCCCAGCGCTGCGTTATCCGCCCCTACCTCCTTTGCTGCAGTTTCCTGTGCACAGCTCTTACAGACCCCCATCTCCGAAAGCGACCCCCTCGTGACCCCACACATTACACACTGGGGCCTGGAAGGCATATTGGCAAGTTTGCAAACACCTGCCCAGCTTCTTGTGACCAAACTGCTTCCTCTGTTCTCTCCTTTTTTCTTTTTTTTTTACACTACTCCGTCACTCCAAGAAACTGGGTGCCCTCACAGAGCACACCCCCACACCACGGCCTGCCAAAGCCTGTGCGTGCATGCAGAAAAAAACACCCCCGAGCTTCCTGCGCAAACGCTGCGTGGCTTAAGGCCCATGCGCCGTTACACTCTGAGCCATGAGAAATTTGCCGCGCTTTCCTTTTAGGCCTCTCCTGCACTGAAGCCTGCTCAGACCGCTTGCTTTCCCCACGACACTCTCCGTGCTCTGGGAACCATGCCGCTTCTCACCTCTATCAAAGGCTACAGGCAAGCGTCCCTTCGGCTCTGCTTTCGCCACCGCGAATCCCACCGCGGCAGCCAAACAGCCGCTGCCGCGGCTCCGGTCACCAGCGCGTGCACTCCCTCAATGTCTCCTCACCCGCTCCACAGGTTCGGGACGCGGAGGCCCCAACAGCAGCTCCCGCATGCCACCCTGACAACAGTACTTGCAGGGAGGGGGGGGAGAAAGGGGGAAAGCCCAGTGCGTACTGCGGCAGCCTCTCAGCAGAAAAAACCCTTTGCCGGTAAATTTAAAGCTGCAGTTACGCCTCTTAACTCTTTATCTATATCTCTTTTTTTTTTTTTTTAACAACCTAACTAAAAGAACTTCTCACTGATTCCTCTAGTGAGCCCCTCTGTGGCTCACACCTCCTACAGCTGCCTTGGAGACTGAGCTTACTGGAGCAAGGTGGCGGTTCCTCACCTACTTATATTGGTGTCACCAAAAAAGATGACGGGCTCAGTCTCCAAGGCTACGGGAGGAGGTGCTTATACCCCAGATGTCCGGGACTAGACTAGAGGGACGACAAGGAAGGAAGTATTAGCTGTCATAGCAGTAGTAGTAATAGTAGGGGCAAAGATTATAAACCAGGCTAGGGAACTAAACTGAGATCTTACACTTGGGTATGTGCAGCCATTATAATGGCAAAGTTCAAGCATGTGTGGAAAAATCTAGGTTTCTCACATGGTAATTTATGTTTTCCATAAGCAAAAAGAGCAACTTTCTGTGTATAGGAGGATCTGTAAATTTGAGGTCATACAGAATGTTGGGCAGTCGTATTAGAGAGGTGGAGGGGAGCTGTCTTTGATTCCAGATCAACCGGAAGGAGCAGTGAGAAGCAGCCAACTGGGCTGTGTTTATGTTTATTAAAAGAGTTACTATATGTCCATTAGTATGTAAATAGTTCCTGTGCTCTCCTCTATTCTTCAGGAGGAAAATAAAGCGAGGGAGCCTCTCTGAAGAGCTGTGAAGTGGGACTAATAGAAATCTTAGTGGCAGTACCCTAGAATCCCTAAAATCAAAGGGACTGAGTCCTTTTCCTGGACTTCATTGCATCAAGAGATAATCAAGAAGTGTTCTTGTGGAGGGAGGGGAGAAGAATCCCTTAGGTTTTACTGGGGTAAAGAGTGGAAAGAAACCTTAGAGGAGGCAATGAGAGGCTCAAGTCTTACTTCAGTAATTTTCAAGAGGCTTGAGGTTGGATGGTAAATAGAATTTGGATATTTTCCCACTCAGTAGGTGATTATGAACTGTAACATGAACCATACTTTTCCTGTATGTGTCTACTGTGCTGTGGACTATATTTTGGAAATGGAGTGGGCAGACTGAGTGATCATTCTAACCCTACCTAAAGATCTCCTGCAGTTGCTGGTCCCATCCCTGAAAACCAGTTCCCAGACCTGCAGAATTACTATTGCAGTGGCTGAATGATAACCCCTTAATCTCTTCCTGGGGCAGTCCTTGCCTAAATGAGGGGTTACACATGCATTGGATAGACACAAAGGGCCTGATTCTGAGTCACGAATAGCAGGGATGGACGTCCCCCCGCTATTCGTGGCTGCTCCTGCCCCCGACTATCTTCCCCGCCGGATGTGCAGGGAAGTTAATCAGGGGTGGGGAAGAGGCAGCCCGGGAGTGGAGAGTGGGTGAGCAGTGGGCAGTCACCGGCTCTGGATGTACAGGGCCGATTCTAATGTCGGCCCTGGATGTCCAGGGCCAGGGAAATGGCTGGGGAAGTTATTCCACCTCTGAGGTGGAATGACTTCACTGGACATTTTTTTCTGTGCACTCCGAGGCACGGAAGGGGCTGGGGGCGCCAGGGTTTATTCCCCACAGCCCAACCCTGGCCTTAGGAGGCCGGATCGGGGGTCAGGCTGTGGGGAATAAACCTTAATTTCTGGGGGCCAGCATTGGAGCTTTTAAATGGAACCGTGGTGCCATGACAACATGATACCATGGTGCTGCGGCGCCATTTAAAAGCCTGACTGAGCTATCCGGGCAGTGTCTGTTTGTGCAGGCCAGGAATGAATCGCAGTCCGGCTCAGACTGAACGTACAAAGGGGATGTACGTTCGGGACAGAATCAGGCTGAAAGGGGGTTATTTTAGAAGCCTTATTCACAATTTCCACATGTAAAATCTAGCATTTATATGTGGCAATGGCATCCATGTGGAAACAACAATTTTGTAATGGGCTAAATTTCTACATGGATATCCATAAAATGTAGAAATTGCAAAGTGGCATGTTGGGGCATGGTTAGAGTGTGGCCTGAGCAGGTCAAAAATCTATACCTGTATTTCCCATTTCATATAGGGAATGCAGGGAGGGGTACAACCTTGGCATCTATAGGTTTATAAAAACTACTCATTTCAGCCAGCCTTTTACAGAAGGGATTAAGGGGGTTATCCACCTTAATCCTCCCTTGTTTATTTCTCCCTTCAAACTGAAATTTAAGATAATGGCATCTGTAGTTAACTGGTTGCATTTATATATGTAGATTTGCAAAATGACCAACATACACATGTAAGTCCTGGCACTTAAATGTCAGAACTGTAAAATGCCAGTTTACATGTGCGGGTTGCCAAGTTTCTTCTGCGGATCTGTGAAATGTCTCTTCCTGCTCCATGTATTGGCAAATACAACTGACCACCTACACTGTTTTAGAAAAGGCTTCATGTTTGGCAGAGTCCTTCCTAAAATACTGCTGGAATTGTTCACGTCCCATCATGGATATCTCAGTTCCAATTTCCACATATTATCTAAAATTTGCCTTCATAGGACCCAAACAGCAAGAGAAGAGAGGGAGGAGTTAAAGATTAAGTAGGAGGCGTAACGGCACATTAACAGGCACAAATAGATAGACTGGGCAGAGGCAATATCATCCATATTTTAAAATAAAACACTTCTGCAGTTGTACATTCTTCTGCTTCCTATTGTTGCAGGGAGGAAAGAGGGCCAAAATGAAACCAGAGAGCAATTAATAGCACATATTTGTTAACTAGTCTAAGGAATAAAAGGATTATGAGAAATAGCTAAAAACATTCAATTTATGGCATTTGTTCTCAGTTATTTACTGTATTTCTACTCCTGGGGAAGGAAATTTAATTTACACATTTCTGGCAATGCTGAATGACTATTTTACCTGATACAGTGCTGAGGTTACGCACAAATTATGACAAAATGCACCTGTTTTGACCACATGTCAGTCACATGTGGCAATCCACTTGCACTTAGAATATATAACATGCAAATCTGCAAGCACAGTGGTACACAGTGTTGTCATGCAACATTCCCAGTAAGCCTCTGGGTGTTCAGTTATAGTGGCGCTCTTTCACTATGGGTTCTGTTGATCACTCCCAAGAACACATCCAAACTTGTTAAACTCTGTCAGCATTATCAGCTCTCAACGCTGCATGAAACTGGTGCTACAAAGAACCAGACAAAGCATGCCTGGCTGTGGTCATGCTTTAAGAAGTGAACTATTCTGCAGGGAATTGAAACAGCAAGCCTAATTGATGGTTCTCTATTACGTGGCACAGCAAACCTCATTCCAGAGTTTCTTTACTGAAAGCCATGTTTTTAAGTACGCCTTCATCTATTCTAACCCTCAAACATACCAAACATTTCTGTGAAATTACAGCACAGAGGAAGAAGGAGGGGAAACTCCGCAGCTGTCCAATAGAGTCCACAGGAAGTGGCGAGAAGCATGGCCACACCAGCAGTTGTTGCAAAAGCACAATTTTATTCAAAGAATCTTTAAGTTCAAAAGACCCAAAATGGCCAAGTTTCGGCTATAGAGTCTGCATCAGGGGTCAGCATCAAATATGACAATATTCTCTTCCACTTGTTTTTCCAATTAGGCAGATACAATATGCTCAATGCACAAAATTGCCATAGGCATTAATTAATTTATTTATTTATTTATTAAATACTTCTATACTGCACTTTCCCATGGATCAAGTGCAGTTTACAAAGAACAAAGGTGCGAATGGTAAAACAGGAAATAATACATATTCACATTACATAGAACATTTATCATTTAGAACATTAATCAAGCGCTTTTCCTTGGTCCATGCTTGGTTAATGCCTATGGCAATTTTGTGCACTGGGCAGAGTTCGCATAATTGGGTTACACATATTGCATCTTCCTAATTGAAAAAAACAAGGCTTGAAAGGAGCAGTTCCAAGATTCCTTAGTACACAATTTTATAAACATGCTCAATGCACGTGATGCCACCCAGAGCCTTTTTGCATTTTAAAACAAGGCAGTTTCAGTTCTACATTTTCAAGAATAGCACAAACAACTTTCAGCTAGGGTTTGATAGGTGTAAATCTTAAACTCTCCAAATAGTGTGCTACTTCCCTCTGATTAAAGTCTTCTGAAAATGTATGGACAAAAGCTATGTATTTCATGAATACAAATAATCACATGTGGCTGGCAACTTTACTGTATAAACTCCTGTGAAGTTAAGGCGCGTTGCCTCGCATGTTTTTGGGGCCTGTCTTTTAAAGTGAAGTATGCAAGTACTTAATGAAATAGGGGCGTTCTCGTAACGTGTCACATTAGTTGCAGCAGTTGCACCTACTCTATGGCAGGCGTAAATGCTCACACTTAAGAGTTTTCAGAAATACGCCTAAGTTATAATAATTTATGACTAATTTATGTCCCCAATATTCAGCGCCGGCAGCTAGTGCCACTAAAACAGCTAGCCACCGGCACTGCACTTAAAACTCAGATATTCAATGCCGGGGCCATGAAGCTAACCGGGCAGCAGTGATATTCAGTGCTATCAAGTCTGCCTCTGCGGTGAAAGTTAGGCCAGCGTTTCCTGTGCCTGACTTTCATCATCTATCGCTAACTGGGCTGTGGTTCAGAATCACTGTTGCTCAGTTAGTGATTGAGTGCCACCCCGGACTGTCCCCAGCACGCCCCGAGGCTAACCACTTAGCGTCGGGGTGTGTAGCAATGGCACCTGAAGATACCCAGTGGCACTAGCCATGTCAGTGCCGCTGAATATCCCGCAGCGTGGCATTTCCACGCGTTGCAGCTCTGAATATCCCCCTCCTCGCTATATGCATAAACCTGCACCCTGCCTGCGCTCCACACTGAAAGGACACACAATGGAACTTACCCACCTACCTTCAGAATAGTGACGCCTAATAGGAGCGCACAACTGCCCATTCAAATGCACAAGTCCTTGAAAATAGGTGACTTACGCATATAACTAGCACATATCTTTATGTGGCTCCTTATAAAATCAGCCCCCAAATATTTACAAGTTGCTCAAAGATCACGCCTGTCTTGGAAAAGTCAAAGAAACCTCTTTCGGTGCCTTTTTTGATTGACCCTTGCTTAGAAGAGATTGGTCCAAGCATAGGAGGAAATTTGTTATAACTGAAAAACATCAAAATTACTCCTCCCCCACGAGTTTACGATGACATTATTTGGCAGCTGCCGTTGCAGCTAGGTGACACCATTGGATAGGCAGTGTTCTTCACTAGCGACAGAAGCTTGTGCCTTTTCTCCTGCCGCTCACTGCTGTTTTGCCGGCTCTGCAGCAGAGTTTAAAATGTGAGAACAAGAAGCGCCTGTTCGTGCATTTTAAACCCTACCACAGAGCTGACAAAGCAGCAGAGAGCGGCATGCAAAAAGATATACACTCTATGGCTCTGCTTCTGCTCTACTGGGATGGAGCTGCTATCTTCTTCAGGAGCTGTTGCTGGGGTTTAGAGAAGTGGGAGGCTTGTGCTGTTACTGGGCCTTGGAAACGGGGCTGGTGTGATTAGGGCTTGGAGAGGGACTGGTGCTGTTGCTGCAGCTGTGAGAAATGGAAGGGCTGATGGTAGGGCTTTAAAAAGGGGCGGGCCATGGCAAATTGTGATTTGTGTCACTGAATGGAATGCACCTAAAAAGCCACAAAACATTTTTTCGTGATGCAAATACATTGATAAATATCTATTTTCCAGATGCTGGGAAAACAAACCCCTAAAATTTCAAATCATAAATGCCTAGGATTAGAAGCCCTCTCTCTCTCATGAACTCTCACTGATAGATTACCTACATCAGGAAATGGGTGGAAAAAGCACACGCATATTCCAACATTATTTAATCTTGAACTAATCAAAGAATTTCCCATATTTTAATCAGCAGAAGGGATCATTTTATAAGGAAGCCATATAAAGAAGGTACGACCACACCTTGAAGATTGTGTGCAATTCTGGCTGCCATATCTTAAAAAGGATATTGCAGAATTAGAAAAGTTACAGAGAAGAGCCACTACAATTGTAAAGGGGATGGAAGGATACCCCTGTGAGGAAAGGCTTAAAAGGTTAGAGCTCTTCAGCTTGGAAAAAAGACGGCTGAGGTCTATAATTAATGAATAGAGTGTGACACATAAATGTAGATCGGTTGTTTACTCCATCAAAAAGTAGAAAGACAAGGGAACACGCAGTGAAACTTTAATGTAACTCATTTAAGAGTAATAAGAGAAAATATTTTTTCACTCAATGTGTAATCAAACTCTTGAATTTGTTATTAGAGGGAGTGGTAAAAGCTGTTAGTGTAGCTGGGTTTAAGAACTGTTTGGACAAGTTCCTGGAGGAAAGGTCCATAAATCAAAGATGACCCATGAAATCCACTGCTTACCCCAGGATATGCATCGTGGAATCTGTATACTTTTTTGGGAACCTGAAAGGTACTTCTGACCTGATTGGTCACTGTTAGAAACAGGATACTGGGCTTGATGGACCTTGGTCTGATCCAGTAGGGCATTTCTTATGTACTTATGTAAAGATGCGTGCCACTATTTTCAAGGATTTACATGCGTGAATGGGTACTGCCATATGTATTTTAGCCGGTCACTATTCTATAAGTACATGCATAAGACTGATCATGCATACTTTCAGTGTGAGTGTGCACAGGAGTGGAGTTTGGGTGGAATACAAATTTACACACGTAAGTTATAAAATACTCTAACTCACGCACGTTCTTGAAAAATCTATGTGTGGACACCTATGCCTGCAATAAGGAAGGAATAAGTGCTCGCAACTAGTTTGTTGCAAGTTTAACGCCACTTATCCTCTGCTTCATAAAGTACATGCTTACTTAACTTTATAAAGTAGGCTTCAAACACATGCAGACTAACATGCGTTAACTTCGGCATCTCAGAGCACTTCTTGACCTCTGCGATATCTGAACAATCTTCCAGGCTCTGGTTCTCACACACTTTGATTATGCCAATGTTATACTATATGGACTCCCGCAGGCAACGCTACACCCACTCCAACTTGCGATGAACACAGCAGCAAGAGTCCTTATCGGGGCAGCGAGAACGGAACGCATCACACCAATATTGATAAGTCTTCACTGGCTACCCATTCAGGCTAGACTTCTCTACAAGATCTTAGTCCTGACCTTCAAAGCCCTAAACAATCACTTCACCTACATCCATCAACGAGATGATCCACATTATACATCCAAACAGAACCAGAAGATCCTCAACGGTGAACACCCTGACTATTCCGAAAGAAATGACAAAGTGCACAAAGGCAACATCCAATAGAGCCTTCATGATATACGCACCCAGAGCCTGGAATGCCCTCCCTACAGATATGCGGGTCATCACTAGCCTAACTCAATTCAGGAAGGCTCTAAAACATCATCTCTTCATAAGACACTACCCTGAAACTGGCTATACAACCCAACCAAGGAGCACTCACATTAAACATTCAGATCCTCCCAACAACATACCCAGCAAGACAAGGAACAGCCAACCCAAAATGATCAGCTCTGAATAGAATATAGCCTGAAATCATGGACAACATTGTAAATAAGATGTAGAAATGTTACCCCTTTTTAAATCCAAGTTTTAATCCCTGTTCAATGTAAACACTATGCGGCTCTTCTGCACAGTATATTGTTCTGTTCAATGTACACTGCACTGATAAGTAATAGCGCGGTATATAAAAGAAGTTAAATAAATAAATAAAAACTCAATGGGAATTTGCAAAAATTATCCTAATTCAAATAGGGTAAATAAAAAAGTCTCACATTTATATTTCTCATGAAGTAACAAACAATTTTTATATGGCAACTAGGGTTGCGTCAAACATATTGCAAAGTCTGAATGAAAAGTAAAATGAATTTAATGCAAACTGTACAATTTGCCTCACGTTCACATCCTTATAACCAGCACTGAATGAACTTTCCCGTCACAAAGAACAAATCTCTGCTATATAAAAAGTAGAATTTTCTGGCTTCATTCCATCCCTCTCAGCAGGGCCAGTCCAATCAGTGGGCAAACCATGCGGTCGCCAAGGGCAGCAGCTTCTCAGAGAGGAGGCAGCAAAGAGCAGCAATAGGTCCTGGCAGCCACACAAACCCAAGAGTTTTACCTGCAGAAAGAATGGGCAATATGCAAATCGTCCATTTACCCTTGTAAGTGGCTTTCTGAAATCTCTCTCATTATGTATATATTTACAATACAAAGTTTAATATTTACAAATGTGATGTCCAAATATGCATTTTTATAGTATTGTTCGGGGGGGGGGGGATGATGAGATGATTACAATTGAGTTTAATAAAAGCTTTGGTGGGGAGGTCTAAAAGCTAATTACAGGGGGTGGCATGCCTAATACCCTTGCACCATCACTGCCTCTGAAGCATGGTTCTGGCCACAGATGCCAGAACTTTGCTGCCACTACCATGCCAAAACCTGGGATGGAACCGCTGTCTTCTTGAGGAGCCCAGTTCCTATGCAGCAGCAGGTCCTGCAACACCCCCCCCCCCCCCTCCTTCTTGCATGCATGGTAGGAGAGAGTGGAGAACTGTAGTGTTTGAGGAGTTGCAGGCCCTGCGCTGAATTTTTTAAGTGGATTTGATGCTGTCGTCGCTGCTTTGCAAGTCAAAGAGGACTAAGGAATGGATAAGAGGAGGAGAGGATCAGTGTGGGAATAGAGGAATGGAGCATATCTCCCCCCACCCCTCCCACCCACACAATGTCTGCGTGCACTCACGATGGAAATCCATTCTTCATCCCTCTTCAGATAAGACACCCTGATCTCTCAAAACTACAATATACCATTTTGTTGCTGATAAAATTTGATAGCTAGATTTAGGATTACTATTTGTATGATTAGGGCTGCTCATATAAATGTATCTGTATAGGGGGTAATTTTATGAAGTAATTTTGTGCATATGTGGCCATATATGCATGTTACTTGCCTCTTGTAAAATACTGACTAGCACAAAAGTACGCATGTTAGCACGAACATGTGTACATAAGAACATAAGATATGTAGTGGTGTGTTGTCTTACCGCAGGTCCCATGCTTTTAAGTGGGGCCTATTTACTAATAATGCACATTAATGGTGAATTAATCAGTGTACCTTGGTAACTGGCCCCTTAAATAAGTCTCTGCTGGCAGTAAGCATTAGTGGCTGTGCATATTCATCTAAGAGGGGAAAAGTAAGTGGTGTCTTTTATAAGTATAAAACTCTGTGCTGAAGGAGGGATTTTGTCCTACCTTATCCAGCCTTCCTTGGAGGTGAAAGGGAGGGAGGGGTGCCAGGGCACTGAGGTTCTCTTGGGACAAGAAGAGAAGTTTTCGCTGTATTTGGGATCTCCTCAGGGGCCTAGAGTTGGTCCACAGTGTTTGAGCCCTAGGCAAACCTCAAGCTTTACACCCCCTATGGCTGTCAAACTCTATTATTTATCCATGATTGGCCTGCATTTGCTGCCCTCTAGAGGTTGCTGCCCTAAGCAACTGCCTACTTTGCCTAGCGGTTGGGCCTAGCTGGATGTCCTTTCCAACAGACTTCAGGAGAGGGCTTGAGAAGCTTGAAGTCACAATGTCAAGCCCTGGATGCTTTCCTCCTTCATTGGGGAACGAGTCTGTTATACGCTTACCCGCCCATTCCGCTAATAGCCAAGATGCTGTTCAAGTTGCAGGCCGACAGAGACACCATGATCCTGGTAGCCCCGTTCTGGCCCCACAGCTGTGGTTTCCCCTGCTTCTTTGTCTAGCTCAGCATCAGCCTCTTCGCCTGGAATGTGCACCAGACCTGATCTCGCAGGATTAGGGGGGGAATTGCTCCCTACCAATATCCAGGCACTTTGCCTGACGGCTTGCAGGCTAAGAGGGCAATCATTTCAGACCTCAATTTACAGGATGCCATAATGGACATCCTTCTGGCATCCCAGAAGGACTCCACTCGACACACATATGCCTTTTAAATGTGCCAATTCGCAGTGTGGTGTGCTCAACACACCCTCAACTCCTTCAATTGTCCGGTGAAGCATCTTCTACTGTGCCTCCTTCACCTCTCTTCTACAGGTCCCAAAACTAGTTCCATTTGTGTCCACCTCAGTGCCATTTCAGCTTCTCATCAGAAGATTGATGGGAAATCCGTTTCCTCCCATCCATTGGTAATCCGCTTCATGCGCAGTCTCCTATTGACTAAGCCACCAATTCGGCCCCCACCTGTCGTTTGGGACCTCAACATAGTTCTTGCTCAAACCTCCCTTTGAGCCTCTAGGCACTACCTCCCTCAAGTTTCTTACTTGCAAGGTTTCCTTCCTACTTGCGCTCACCTTGGCTCGCTGGGTCAGCGAACTGCAGGTGTTGGTTGCACATGTGCCCTATACTTGCTTTCATCATGACAGGGTGGTCCTCCAAACATATCCGCATTTCCTTCCAAAGGTTGTTTCTCTCTTCCATCCCTAGTCGGTAATTCTTCTGGCTTTTTTTCCCAAGCCACATAAATCTCGGGCTGATTCAGCACTTCATACTCTAGATTGCAAACAAGCATTGGCATATTATCTTGACAGAACCATGGTGCACCAAAAAGCCTCACAATTATTCATTTCTTTTGACCCTAGTTTGGGAGAATCCCTCTATACATTCATACATGCCTTCCTGTGACTAAACATACTCTTTCTCTTTCGATAACAGACTGCATATCCTTTGCATATGCTCAGGCGAGTCTGACATTAGAGGGTTATCTAGCCACTCATAATATCTGGGCCATGCCAACATCTATAGCCCACTTATGCTCTGTCTCCATAGCGGAGATCTGTCATGCTGCCACATGGTCCTCCATTCAAACATTTGCAGCCTATTACTGTCTGGACAGGACAGTGACTTTGGCCAAGCCGTATTTCAGCACCTCTTTGGGACTTAACTACACCTCCTTCCCTCTGGCCCTCTGTCCATCCAAACTACCACCACTGCCATCTCAATGGGGGTGTGCTGGATATGCCAAGTCTCCTAGATCCCCTGGACTTTTTTCCCATTTACAATGGGCCATGCTCCTTGCTGTTCCTGTAGCCTGGAGCTAGGGAGTCCCATATGTGAAGACTGCATTCCCACTTGTTCCTGGAGATAGCGTAGTTGCTTATTTGTAACAGGTGATCTCCAGGAACAGCAGGAATCAGTCTTCACAGCACACCCTCCTCCGCAAGGAGATGTCGATTTTTTTCCTTTTTTCTCAGCTATAAACCTCACTGAGGAGAATCACTGGGAAGGAATGCACGCATGCGCAGAGGGATGCTGCCAAACGCTTCCTATTGGATGCCGGGAAGTGTTCCCACGTGGCTCTGTCGGGGGACATCACCCATATGTGAAGAGTGATTTCTGCTGTTCCCAGAAATCACCTGTTACAGGTGAGTAACTACGCTTTTCCATGTTGTCCTGCAACCCAAAACAACAGGAAAAACCTCAAAATTTCAGGTTTTTCTCATGTCTCATGTTGATGACATTGCCCTGAAATGAAAAATAAAAAACAAAAACACCTGAACAAAACAAAATGTCCTGTAAAAGACATAGAAAATTAAGCAAAACAAAACATTTTTGCCTACATACCTCCCCAGTGCTGACCACCTAACCTTTTGTCCTTAAGTCTGTCCTTATAGTCTTAGGGCATGTTTACTAAAGTGTGGTGAGTGTTTTTGCAGCTACCACATTTCATATGTGAAAATGCTGTGCTGTAGCTGTGAAACCTGTGTGATATCTGCTGGGAGAGTGATCAGCACCGGCCCTACAGATGTTGTGCAGGGCAAGCACTTCCCACAGTGATCCTCGATCCTTGCACTGTCAGGTAACGTGGGTACTCTCGCACTGCCTGAGCAGGAGCAAGGGAAGAACAGAGCAACTATTTTCTCTGTCCCCTCCAATTGTATTGGGAATTATCCCGATTCCCCTCACAGCCTCCCTTGGGCCTCTTCTCCCCTTAAAGGCTGTTGAATCTACTGATCTGTGACACTGACATAGGTAATCTGGCTGTCCCCCCCCCCCCCTTCAGCACCTACCCCCAGACAGCTCCAAAACAAGTTGGGGAAATGTCCAGGGGGTTATTGGAGCACCCCCCCCCCCACACACACACACACAGTCATTATCATCCTTCCGGCTAATCAGTAGGGAAAAGGAAAACTCTCTCCTCCCTCCCCTTCAACACCAAAGTCCTGGCTAGCTAGTCAGGAAAGCTTCCCCCTGCCCCCCAACACCAAAGTCATGACTAGCCAGTTGGGAAAGCTCCCCCTCCCTCCCTCCAACACCTAAGTCCCAGCTAGCCAATCGGGCAAGGTCCTCAGGTGTCTTACTGCTAGGGGAAGGGACCGTGAGATGGGCAGCATTTTGAAAGGTGCTAGAGAAAGGGGTAGGAGCGTGGGGAATCACTCTTGCCCAATAGCCACTAGACCACCATGGACATTAAAGGTACTGGCTCTGGGGCTTTTGCAGTGGTTGGGGAGAGTCTGAGGCTCTTGTCCAACTGGCTAGTCAGGACTTAGGTGTTGGAGGAGGGAAGGGGTAGCTTTCCCAACTTTCTAGCTGGGACGTTTGTGTTGGGGGGAGGGGGAGTTTTCCAGACTCACTAGCCAGAGATGGTAGCTGCTGGGGAGGGGTGCCCTGATACCCCCCCCCCCCCCAGATATTTCCCCAAAAGGTTTGGGAGCTGTCTGGGGGAGTAGGTACTGGGGGAGGACAGATTACTTCTGTTAGTGCCACAGGTCATCAGATCCATGGCACCGACAACGTTTAGATGGTGAGGGAGCCCGAGGAGGATCAGGGGGTACAGGTTTTGCCGCAGTGACCACTGCTGATTGGAAGAAGCTGCAATGTGATCAATCAGCTGCAGATGCTACCTCTTGAGGTGACGTTACCTGCAGCTGAGATCATGGAAATTAAGGCAGCAATCGTGCAAACACCTTTTCCCCACCCCACTCCTGCCTTCCTCTCCTTTTCCGTGTGAAATGCAAATATCATAGAAAATAACCTGCAATATCTGCACTTTGACTGCTTTAGCTGTCAGCATGGCATTAACTTTCCTGCGATACTGCCACGGTGACACCTAATGCACTTTAACAAACATGCCCCTTAGAGAGGACAGAAAGTTAGGCAGTTAGCACTTGAGTTGTGCAGGCCAAAAATATTTGTTTTGTTAAATTTCCCATGCTGTTTACAGGATTTTTCGTTTTGTTTAGGTGTTTTACATTTTTTTTTTATTTCAGGGCAATGTCGGCAATAGTATCCTGTCCCTGCAGTCTTCTACTTTTTAGACTCTGAAATTTAGAAATTTAAAGCTCAATTTTACATAGGCAAACTAGGTGGTCATCTGTGGCAGCAGTGTCTGGGGGGGAGGAGGGGACAACAAAGAGCATTTACAGTCAAAATAAGGCAAAACAGCCATAAAAACTCAGTTAGCAGTAAGTACTTTTATCTGCAAGAAGAATGGACAATATGCAAATAGTGACAAAACCAACCGCACCAGAGATATATCACGGCAGTCCCCTTGAGGAGAGTGTTATTGTTTGCCCCTGATGAAGCCTTTTGGAGAAACAAAGATCTCTGAAAATGGGCATTAATTCTGTAACTTTCATTGAGGGACTATGGCACCACTGAAGCTAAGTGTTTAGATGCTTATCAAAGTCTTGAATGGGAATATTGTTGTGGAATAATTGTTTCCCTTGTTCCATGTATCTCTTGGGTGTAATTGGTTGCCTGGAGTGGCTGATTCATTATGACATAGCTCGGTTTGGTCATTTGAACGTTTAAATATTAGAAACTATGGGCCCGATACTGAGATGGCAGGCTATTTGCCACAGTGGCGCATAGCCTGCCCGCCAACCCTCCTAACCCGGATGGAAGCGAATATCCGCTGCTGGTGGAAGTAAATATCCGGATTAGCCTGGATGCCCTGGCAGCCGCAGAGGATACATGGGTAGCAGCGATTTTCGTTGCTACACACATAGCCTCTGCGTCTTAAAGATAAGAGAGGTTTTTTTGCGCCTATTTTAAGGCACAGAGGGCTACGTGGGAGCAACAAAAATCGCTGCTACCCATGTAGCCCCTTACTCCGTCCCCACTCCACCCCAGAATGCCCTTAATATGCCCCGATGCTATGCGGATAGCATCCGGGCACGTTAGGGACTTAGCCGGAACATTCGAAGGACACTACCTGCGTAGGTGCCTTTGAATATCCTGGATAAGGCCCTTACACGGGTAACTAAAGAAGTTACCTGTGTAAGGACCTTCGCATATCGGGCCCTTTATGACTTGTTCAGAACTTTGATTGGCTATTTAAAGATGGAGCATTTTGATATTTCAATATTGATGCCTGAGGTGCTAAGTTTAGTGACTCGGTTATGTGATTTATATTATAATATATTTAAATAAAAATTAATGAGGAGTTTTTAGATTACTGATTTCTATTAAGATCAGTCCCCTATTGGTGGGTGACCACTTGTTAGAGGGATAACTTATGTGCTGAGATCTTTTCTCATTTTATAAATTTAGGACCAAATGGGTACGAGTGGTGCGTAACTCTCTGTAGTATGTTATATATGATTGTGTAGTTATTCAGAGGTTTTGTGTGTATATTTCAATATGCAAGCAATCCATTTACCTTTGTGTTTTTTTTAAATCTCCCTCATTATGTATATATTTGCAAAACTAAGTTTAATATTTAAAAGTGTGTTGTCGAAGTATGCATTTTTATAAAATTGTTCTGGGAGGAATGGTGTTAAGATGATTACAATTGAGTTTAATATTCAAAATATTGGGGGGGGGTCAAGACTGAAGTTTCAATTAGGGTGACTAATACGCTAGCACCGGCCCTGGCCACTGCCATTTTAGAAAGATGCACGTTGGAAAAACGAGATGCTGATAAATGCACATGCATCTACTGTCACACAAGTAAATGTCGGAGTTCACAAAACTACATGTACAAAAGGAGCCAGTTAAGAGCTGAGTGAAATAACTCTTTTTTCAATTTTTGAAATGGTATCAGACAGCATATAGGTAAGCACTATTGCCCCTTCAATTAATGGTGGAGACTATGGTACAAACAAACAAGTAGTTGACAGTTATGCCTTCCTCTGAGCTATTGTAAGTGCTCATTGGGAAATTGTTGAAAATATATATGTATTTGCTGAGGGGAATTATGAGAGAGGTCTATAAAATGATGAGTGGAGTGGAAATGGTAAATGTAGATCGGCTGTTTACTCCTTCAAGAAGTAGAAAGACTAGGGGACGCACAACGAACGTACATTGTAGCTCATTTATGACTAATAAGAGAAAATATTTTTTCACTAAATGTGTAATCAAACGCTGGAATTCGTTTCCAGAGGATGTAGTAAAAGCAGTTAGTGTATCTGGGTGTAAAAGAGGTTTGGACTAGTTCCTGGAGGAAAGGTTCATAAGCCATTATTAAAGAGGAACAGGGAAATCCACTGCTTACCCCTGGGACAAGCAGCAAGGAATCTGTCTACCTTTTGGGAACCAGACTGGTATTTGTGATCTGAATTAGCTGCTTTTGGAAATAGGATATTGGGCTTGATGGACCTTTGGTCTGATCCAGTATGGAATATCTTATGTTCTTATTTTTTGGACCACCCAAACTGAGCCTAGAACAGCCCCCTTCAAATCTGTGCATCCTGTAGCTTCTATATGTGTGAGGCACTGGTATAATGCATTTACACATGTAGAAGCCACGAAACCTTTCTGAAATGACCTCATTAGGCGCTTAGTCCCAGTTAGTTTTCAGAGGGGCTAACCTAGGTTCCTAACTCTGAAAGTTAAACCCTCTCAGAAATTGACCTCTGTGGTTATATAGGAGGACATAAAAAACAAAGAATTGTCATGCTGGTTCAGACCAAAAGTCCATCAATCCCAGTATCCTGTTTTCAATAATGGCCAGTCCAGGCCACAAGTAGCTGGCATATCTCAAATCTAGGTATAAGCAGAAGCTAATGTATGTATGTATGTGGTAGTGTACGTTTGGTTTGAAGTAAAGTAATGTTTTTGGAGTAGTAGTTATGTGGTGATAAAGATGTGGATGTGTATTGAATATTGGTTGGGAATGTATGGGAGGCTTATGACCAATGATGTGAGCGTCAGCTGTTCCCTATAGTGATTTTTCACTATATGTAGGGTGTGAGCCATCCTGAGGTCACTTTTGCCTGTGGAATTGTATAGTTATTAGTAATTGGTGAGTTGTGGATTGTGTGTGAGGATTTTGTGTTATAAGAGCAGTTGTTGGTTGGATATTTAGTACAGCTCTTATACAGCTGTTTGGTTAGTATATCTCAAATCTAGCCAGATTCCACTTGTCTCCAGTAGTGCCTTTCCCCGAGTCGACCTTAAGAACAGTTTATGGAGTTTTCATCCAGGAATTTGTTCAAACCCTTTTTAAACCCAGTTGTACTAACTGGTTTTGCCATATCATCCAACACCAACTTCCAAAACTTAACTATAAGTTGAGAGAAAAAATTATTTTTCCCATTTGTTTTAATTGTATTGCTTTGTAGCTTCATGGTGTGTCCTTTAGTCTTTGTAATTTTTGAAAGAGTAAACAATCGATTGGCATATACCCACTCCACGCCACTCAGAATTCTTGAGATCTCTAGCATATCTCCCCTCAGCCATCTCTTCTTCAAGCTGAAGAGTCCTAACCTTTTAGGCTTTCCTCATAGGAGAGCCGTTCCATGCCCTTTATCATTTTGGTGGCTTTTCTCTGTACCTTTTCAAATTCAGCTATATCTGTTTTGTAATGAAGCAATCAGAATTGCACAGAATATTCATGGTGCGGTCACACCATGGAATGATACAGAGACATTATAATATTCTTTACTTTATTCTCTGTTCCTTTCCTAAGAATTCCTAATATTCCCATTTGTCTTTTTTTGGCCACTGCCGCCACACTCTGGGCGGACTGGAAAGGGGGGCTGTTACTTCTGGAGAGAAATCTGAAATTGTGAGTATATACTTCTGGGAATTTTTCTGAAAGGAATTGTTTTTCTTTTAAAGCTAATTAATCTGTGAACCCACTATTTTTTTTGTTAAATCAGTCAGGGCCTAGTAGCAACAGTTTAAGATTCAATTTAAAAACACAGAAGAGAACTTTCTGGTTACCTTTCATACCCAGTAGACAGCTGTAGTTTAAATTTCATAGTCACTCAGGGCCTAGCATCAGCAAAGTACTTTTAGTTTCAAATTAAAACACAGAAGAGAGCTTTCTGGTTAAATTTAGAATCCAGCAGAGAGCTTGTAGTTTAAATTTCATAATAGGTTAGAGCCTAGTAGCAGCAAAGAGCTATAATTTAAATCAAATCAGAATATAGTTTTCCTCAGCAGCACAGGACAAGGTACTGTGTAGCAGCCCTTTTTTAATAAGTGTTATATCCCTCCCTCCCTCCCCACACCCACCCTCCCCTGGGAATTTCACAGCTTTATAGGTACTTGCACAACTTAAAAGACAGGAGGTGCTCTCAGGTGAAGCTCATTACCCAAATCAGTCATACACCAAGGACCTGAGATTAATTAAGCTTCAGGTGAACAAGGTATATTAAACTTCTTAGGTACAGTTTTAGTGGTATAAATATCCATTGCACCCTTTAGTACATATAGAACTTAAAGATCTAAACACAAACTTAAAACTAAGATGCAGACAGCAGTCCAGCAGCGGGATGTGGGCTTTCCAGTCTTTTGCATTGAGTGTCACATGTATGATTTTCTCCCAGCTGGTGAGAGGTCTTACGTGTGCACTAGGTGCAAGGAGCTCTCTGCTCTCAGGGAACAAGTCCGTTCTCTAGAGGCTAGAGTAGCAGACTTGGAAAACATAAGACAGACAGAGAGGTACATAGACGAGACCTACAGGGATATAGTCCTGAAGTCCCACCTCCAGTCTGGCAGCATCCCTGTTGCCATGGAGGAGAGAGGTCACGTGACAGGAGAGCATCACCCTGGTGTGGCAGGAAGTGATCCTGTAACTAGGACCTGTCCTCCAGGTGATGTAAACCCCTCTCACACCGAGGAGGTTTCTCCAGGGCCAAGTGCCCATGCGGGAAGGGTTAGGACAGCAGTTATAGTTGGTGATTCGATCATTAGGCATGTAGATAGCTGGGTGGCTGGTGGACGTGAGGATCGCCTGGTAACATGCCTGCCTGGTGCGAAGGTAGCGGACCTCACACGCCACCTAGATAAGGTCTTAGATAGTGCTGGGGAGGAGTCTGCTGTCTTGGTACATGTTGGTACCAATGACATAGGAAAATGTGGTAGGGAGGTTCTGGAAGCTAAATTTAGGCTTTTAGGTAGGAAGTTGAAATCCAGAACTTCCAGGGTAGCGTTCTCCGAAATGCTTCCCGTTCCACGCGCAGGACCCAATAGGCAGGCAGAGCTCCGGAGTCTCAATGCGTGGATGAGACAATGGTGCAGAGATGAGGGGTTCGGATTTGTTAGGAACTGGGGAACATTCTGGGGAAAGGAGGGGCTCTTCCGAAGGGATGGGCTTCACCTTAACCGGGATGGAACCAGGCTGCTGGCATTAACCTTTAAAAAGGAGATAGAGCAGCTTTTAAACTAGATAATAGGGGAAAGCCGACAGTCGCCCAAGAGCGCATGGTTCGGAAGAATGTATCCTTGAAGGATACTACAAAAAGCAGAGAGGTTCCAAAAAAGAGTAAAGTAGCCCAAATGCCCTCGAGTATGGAGCAGACAGAACTTAAAGATCCCAAATTACCCATGTCTACCAATAGCCAAATTAATATGAATAAAATACAGTCTCTAAAATGCTTGTATGCAAATGCTAGAAGTCTACAAAACAAGATGGGAGAGTTAGAATATATAGCACTAAACGAGAGGTTAGATATGATTGGAATATCAGAGACATGGTGGAAGGAGGACAACCAGTGGGACACTGTGATACTGGGTACAAACTATATCGAAATGATAGAGCTGATCAAATTGGTGGAGGGGTTGCGCTCTATGTTAGAGAGGGCATTGAGTCAGAAAGGATTAAAGTTTTGCAAGAAACAAAATTTGCTGTAGAATCTCTATGGATTGAAATTCCATGTAAAAAGGGGAAGGCGATGGCAGTGGGGGTGTACTATCGTCCGCCTGGCCAGAATGAACAAATGGATGATGAAATGCTCAAAGAAATCAAGGAAGCTAGCAAAAGTTACAGTGCAGTAATAATAATGGGTGATTTCAATTACCCCGGCATCGACTGGGTCAGTGTCACAACAGGACATGCTAGGGAGATAAAGTTCCTAGATGAAATAAATGACTGCTTCTTGGAGCAGCTGGTTCATGAACCGACCAGAGGGGAAGCAATATTAGACCTAGTCCTTAGTGGAACACCAGATGTAGTGCAAGAGATAAGGGTGTTGGGGCCACTTGGCAATAGTGATCATAGCATGATCGCCTTTGATTTAATTAGTGGAGGAGGGATAGTAAGGAAATCCACAGTACTACCCTTTAACTTTCGAAAGGGAGACTATGATAGAATGAGGAAAACAGTTAAGAAAAAACTAAAAGGAGCAGTTGCAAAGGTTAAAGACGTACATCAAGCTTGGGTGTTGTTGAAAAATACTATCTTGGAAGCCCAGACCAGCTGTATTCCACGCTTTAAGAAAAGTGGAAGGAAGTCCAAAAAATTGCCAGCATGGTTTAAAGCTGAGGTCAGAGAGGCTGTTGTTGCCAAAAAAGCATCTTTCAAGAAATGGAAAAAAGAGCCAAATGATGAAACCTGGAAACAGCACAAGCACTGGCAAGTCAAATGCAAGGCATTGATAAGGCAGGCAAAGAGAGAATTTGAGAAGAAGCTTGCTGCGGAAGCAAAAACGCGAAATAAAGACCTTTTCAAGTACATTCGTAGCAAAAAACCCGTGAGAGAGTCAGTTGGTCCATTAGATGATAAAGGGGTTAAAGGAGCACTAAGAGGCGACAAGGCGATAGCGGAGAGACTGAATGAATTCTTTGCTTCGGTCTTTACTGAGGAAGATGTAGGGATGTTACCCACGACTGAAGTGGTATTTAAAGGTGTGGAAGAATTGAAGGAAATATCGATACATCGGGAAGATGTCCTACAACTATTAGATAAACTGAAGAGTAGCAAATCACCTGGGCCGGATGGTATACATCCAAGGGTGTTGAAAGAACTGAAATTTGAGATTGCAGACCTGCTATCAGTAATCTGTGAACTATCATTAAAATCATCTCTAATACCTGAGGATTGGAGGATCGCCAATGTAACACCAATTTTTAAAAAGGGTTCGAGGGGTGATCCGGGAAACTACAGACCGGTGAGCCTGACATCAGTACCGGGAAAAATGGTAGAAACCATCATAAAGAATAAAATTACTCAGCATATAGATAGTCATGACCTAATGGGAGACAGCCAACATGGCTTTAGACAAGGAAGATCTTGTCTTACTAATCTGTTATGTTTTTTTGAAGGAGTGAATAAACAGGTGGACAAAGGTGAGTCGGTTGATATTGTGTATCTGGACTTTCAGAAAGCCTTTGACAAGGTCCCTCATGAGAGACTTTTGGCAAAACTAAAGAGTCATGGGATAGGAGGCAGTGTACTACTGTGGATCAGGAACTGGTTAAAAGATAGAAAGCAGAGGGTAGGGCTAAATGGCCAATTTTCCCAATGGAGAAAGGTGAATAGTGGTGTACCCCAGGGATCTGTGCTGGGTCCGCTGCTTTTTGACATATTCATAAATGACCTGGAAAGTGGAATAACGAGTGAGGTTATCAAATTTGCTGATGACACAAAACTATTTAAAGTTGTTAAAACCCAGGAGGATTGTGGAAAATTGCAAGAGGATCTTGATAAATTGGAAGACTGGGCATCAAAATGGCAGATGAAATTTAATGTGGAGAAGTGCAAGGTTATGCACCTAGGGAAGAACAACCCAAACTATGGTTACACGATGCAAGATTCCACATTAGGAACCACCACCCAAGAAAAAGATTTAGGCGTCCTTGTGGATACCATGTTAAAACCCTCGGCCCAGTGTGCAGCGGCGGCCAAGAGAGCAAATAGAATGCTAGGTATGATAAGGAAAGGAATGGAAAATAAAACAAAAGATATTATAATGCCTCTATATCGTTCCATGGTGAGACCGCACCTTGAATATTGTGTGCAATTCTGGTCGCCATATCTTAAAAAGGATATAGCAATTTTAGAAAAGGTTCAGAGAAGAGCCACCAAAATGGTAAAGGGGATGGAAGGCTACTCCTATGAAGAAAGGCTAAAAAGGTTGGGGCTCTTTAACCTGGAAAAGAGACGGCTGAGGGGAGATATGATAGAAGTCTATAAATTAATGAACGGAGTGGAACGGGTAAACGTAGATCGATTGTTTACCTTATCAGAATATAGAAAGACTAGGGGACATGCAATGAAGCTACAGGGTAAACTATTTAAGACTAATAAAAGAAAATATTTTTTCACTCAACGTGTAATCAAACTCTGGAATTTGTTACCGGAGGATGTAGTAAAGGCTGTTAGTGTAGCTGGGTTTAAAAAAGGTTTGGACAAGTTCCTGGAGGAAAGGTCCATAAACCATTATTAAGAAGGGACCCAGGATATCAATGCTTGAACCAATACAAGCATTGTGGAACCTGTGTCCCTTGGGGAAACTGCTAGGTACGTATGACCTAGATTGGCCACTGTTGGAAACAGAATACTGGGCTTGATGGACCTTGGTCTGACCCAGTATGGCATATCTTATGTTCTTATGTTCTTAAAAGATTTCAACGTATCTTAAAACTGGGATGTTATCAAGGAGGCCTTACATGCTCCCTCCCCTCTTGTAAATAAAGGAAGAAAAAGCTCCTTATTGATCAAAAGAGATAAGCACATCTCAATTACTTCTCATAATCCCTTTGATTCTCTCTTCTAAAATGAATTACAGTAGGACCAGTTGAAGTGTGGGGGTTTTTTCCTTATTTAAAATTTATGCTTACATCCCAACTTGTAGATTTAATTATATGCCAACTGTTTCACTGGAAATAATGATGAAGCGGGAGGCAAGTGAAACCGGAAAGGAGGCCTTCAACAGCTGCTTCCAAATAACATCAATTACCCACCAGAGTGCAACTTAATCCTTTAGAGCGTGAAAGACTCTTCACCTGTCAGAAAATAGCTATCCTGAAAATCAAACAAAACATTCCTCTAAAGCAGATGACACCAGCTGTGCAGAACCCTCAGAATGCTCATCATACTCTATCGACAATATTATTTCTTCTGTTCATTGGACTCCACCTAGGAATTGTGATAGGCGGAATAGAAATATTTCCCAAATAAATAAAGTATGCATTCCTTTGGGAAAACACCTTTAATCCGGCTCACCAAAGTCTTCATGGAAATAAAGCAAATTTATTCCTGGAGAGATGAGTGCAGTTTTACTCCGGAAAAATTAAACTGTTAGACAACGAGCGTGGTACCTGTAAAACATTTACCTAAACAGTGCTGCTTGCAAAACACGTTGGAAGCTCTGTATCCATGGTTTTACATCTCATGAAATTTAGGGGTTGGGAGGGCTTCAGAACTTTGGTGTATATTAGAAAATATTTAGTAATGTTTAATTTGCAATAGCAAAGCATGTTTAATTTGCAATAAATACAAGATTGCCCAATAGACATGTCTCTGACTGTGTGGTCCTTTCTGCTGGTTAAGACTAGCCACTTCAAGATGTCAACTGTTTATTTTAGAAGCTATAGGATTCAGGCAGGACTGCTAAGCAATCTAGGCTGCCACCTAGGGCAGCAACATTTGAAAGGCAGCCCAATCACCATGGTTGCCTTCCACCCTTTCTCCCCCATCTTTACTGTTCCACCACCCAAACCGCAGGACTTAGTGAGTACTGAAAGTGTCCATGATGCATGCAGTCTGGATTTTAACAGACTAGGCGGAAAAGCAACAAGTACGCAGGGAACAAGTTCTATGGCACCCTCTTTTAGAAGGGTGGTGACTGCCTGTTGCAACAGATCCCAATGGAGAGGGTCTAGATGATACTCCCCTGGAAAGAAGGGAGGAGGTAACTGGGCAAACTGGACCAGCCTACCCGCAATGTGAGAAGGCTGGGGTTCATTCAGGGGAAGAGCGACAATGTTCTCTATGAAGCTGTCAAAAGCTAGCCCCATGTTGCAGCTGCAGAGCAGGTTGTGGCTTAGAAGGTTTAGGTCTCTTGGGTTGGCGAGGAGCCTGAGGCTTCTGCTGACCTTGGTGAGCATGGTAGGGTGTGTAAGCCAGATAAGAGGGGTAATACTTTTTCTTCTTAGGATAGAAGGGTTTCTTTACAGAGGCCTTCTTCCTAGAAGGGTCTGCTGTTTTACGGGAGAGATGCTTCATGGTAAGGTCATCTGTCTGAATTTCACCAGCATTCTCTTTTCAGGCCTTAACAAAGAGGTTTTCACCTCTACAAGGAATATCTGTTAGCTTGTCTTGGACCCACTGTTCCAGGTCTAAAGACTGTAACCAAGCCAGTCTTGTAGCTCCAATGCCCACCGCTGCAGCTCTGCTGGCAGACTCAAAAGAGTCAAAAACTGCTCTAGTGATGAATTTTGAGCAGTCTTGACCATGCTTAACTAAGGTCCTGTAGGCCTCTTGTTTCTCTGAAGAAATGATAGCAAAATCCTATACAATGTCTCTGAGTAACATGTCCATATAAAACATATAGGAATTAATGTGGGAAGCCAACATCAATGCCTGGAAGCATCGGCGGCCATAGGCATCAAGGATACTCGATTCCCTCCCAGGAGGAACCGAAGAGTGATTTTTAGTATGCCTGAGCTGGCACATGGCTGACTCAACCACATAGAATGGTGAGGGAGTTGAGGTTTCTGGAAGTCCAGGGAATCGGAAACCCTGTACATGGTGTCCAGTCTCTTACTGACTGAGGGAATCAAGAGAGGGGTCTCCGACATCCAAAACATGAGATCCTGTAAAATACAATGAACTGGAAGACTGGCAGCGTCCTTAAGAGTCAAGGGATATTGAAGAGTCGAACATTCCTCGGCTCTTGGTGCCTTCTTGGTACCCATGGAGACCAAGAACGCCCTTGTCATGTCGCGGATAAAGTTCTGGAAGGACATGTTCTCCAAACGGGTACCAATGGCGCTTATGAGGCGGTGATTTATTTATTTATTTATTTTTTGTTCTTACATACCGCACTCTTAAAAATCAGCGCGGTTTACATAAAACGGATCTGTGCCAAATAGGCTCCTATTAGGCGCTTACAAAGAACAGGAAGTAAAAGTTGTTTTCAACTGGGAGAACTATGTACATCAATTTCAGTTTATCTACAGTATGTACATGCGTTGACAGTAACTTATGAGCTCCTAGTTGGGTGTGTGATTTATTTATTTTTTGTTCTTATATACCGCACTCTTAAAAAGAGATGGGTCTGACATCATGATGCCTTTGTGAAACAGGGAACTCGGCCTCCAATTTCCAGGCATCAGAATCGGAATCGGACATGAAGTCAAAATAGCGACGATCAACATCGCACTTCTGCTGTCGATGCGATGTCGATGAATGATCTCAATGCCAATGTCCAGAGATGTCAGAACCATAGACACTCGATGCCTGTTCCTCCTGCAGCCGATGGGATTTGGCCAGTTCAAAGCTCGGCATGGACACCAAAAGTCCTAATGACAGCAGTTTCAGGCTCGGCATCGAGACCTGGGTTGCCAAGGGCTTGGAAATGTCCGATTCTAAGCCCAGCATTGAGACTTGGGCTCCTGAGGTCCTCGAGGCCAATAGCATGGATGCCACCAGGAGCACAGCCAAACTCCTCTCGATGGTTAGCATACGTTGCTCAAGGGAGATGGAGGAACTCTGGGTGGACTACCGAGCAGGACTTGGGACCACCGTTCCAGACAATGGAACTGGAGGATCACCTGAGGTCAAAGTCTGTGTAGCACTCCAGAGCCCCTATTGTACTTTGGAGATGGATTCCTCCCGCCGAGGCTGTTAGCTGGCCGTTCTGAGTTCTCAGGATTAGAATCCTGCTGAAGGGAGCTCCGGTGTCGTTGTCCAAGGGAACGCTCCTGGGAATCAGCATTGGTCCTCGACGTCGAAGGTTGAGATGCCAATGTGGCCTCGGTAGCTGACTGTTTCTTACAATGGCCTTTCGATTCCAAGGAGCGCAGGAACAGTGCGAAGAACAGAAGCCCCTAGAAGGCGTTGACGTCAAAGAAGAGTGTGCTGAGGCTGCCGAGTCAGATCCAAAAAGACTCTGCATTGCTTTTCCGGGTTTTTTAACCCTTTCCTTGTCATTTCCTGACTCAGCGTACAAGGTTCTGGGTTATGGTCAGGCCCCCAAGCACTGTAAGCACCAATTTTGCTTGTTGGTGGCTGAAATAGGGCGGTTACATTTAGAACATTTTTTAAAATGTTGGCTGGCTTCTCCATATCAGGAAACACAGCCTTTGCCAGGTCAAAAGACTCAATGACAGCCTGACCGACAAAAGAAATTCACAGGTACCACAAGGCAAAAAGAGAAAGCATAGTTACTCACCTGTAACAGGTAATCTCCGGGAACAGCAGGAATTTAGTCTGCACATATGGGTATCGTCGGCACCAATGGAGCCTGTGCGGGAACGCTCCCCAGCGTCCAATAGGAATGCTTTTGGGAGCATCCCTCAGCACATACGCGCTGCCTTCCCGCCTTTCCAACTGTCCCTCTTCAGTTAAGTTTGTAGCTCAGTGAAAGGATAGAGGGAGAGAGGAAAAAGATAGAGAGACAACTCCTAGGGGAGGTGGGTGGGTTGTGAAGACTAAATTCCTGTTGTTCCCGGAGATCACCTGTTACAGGTGAGTAACTACACTATCTCCAGGAACAAGCAGGAATGTAGCCTTCACATATGGGGACTCCCTAGCTGAAGATGCCAGGGAGATCGCCCCAGGAAGCTGCCACCTATGGTAAGGTGGGCCATGCTTCCTCCCATGGATCTCTGGCATCCCACCAGGGTTGGTGAGTAGGAGTTGAATTAGGTCTGAAAAATATTTTGAAGAACAGCTTGGCCAAAGAAGGCATCCCGACGGGAGGCTTTATCTAGGCAGTAGTGGGCTGTAAAGGTGTGTACCGAAGCACAGATGGCTGCTCGACAAATGTCATCAATAGACAGAGTGAAGGTTAGCCATAAAGGCTGCCATGGCTCTCACATTATGAGCTGTGACATGGCCATGAAGAGGAAGACTCTTACTCTCATAAGCAAAGGATATTCATTGTGCAATCCATTTGGATAGAGTTCTCTTGGAGACTGGAAGTCCCAAATGACTAGAATCAAAAGCAATAAAAAGTTGCTGTGTTCTTTGTAGGTAAAGCATAGTTACTCACCTGTAACAGGTGATCTCCGGGAACAGCAGGAATTTAGTCCTCACATATAGGGTATCATCGGCATCGACGGAGCCCGCGCGGGAATGCTCCCCAGCGTCCAATCAGAACGCTTTTGGGAGCATCCCACAGCGCCTGGGTGCTGCCTTCCCGCCTTTCCCAACTGCCTCTCTCCAGTTGAGTTTTAAAGCTGAGACAAAGAGAGAGAGAGGGAAAGGAAAGAGATAGAGAGAGATACAACTCCTAGGGGAGGTCGGTGGGTTGTCAGGACTAAATTCCTGCTGTTCCCGGAGATCACCTGTTACAGGTGAGTAACTATGCTATCTCCAGGAACAAGCAGGAATGTAGTCATCACATATGGGGGACTCCCTAGCTTTAGGTGCCAGGGAGAGACCCCAGAAATTGTGTGTCCCTGAAAAGGGCTCCACTTCCCCCCATGGATCTCTGGCATCCCACCAGGGATGGTGGGCAGGAGTTGATTAGGTATGGAACAGGTGTTTGAGAACAGCCTGACCAAACAAGGCATCCCGGCGGGAGTCCTTGTCCAAGCAGTAAAGGGCTGTGAAGGTATGAACCGAGGCCCAAGTGGCTGCTCAACAGATGTCGTGAATAGACACAGAGTGCAGATGAGCCATTGAGGCTGCCATGGCTCTCACATTGTGAGCTGTGACATGGCCCTCCAGAGAAAGGTTCTTACTCTGATAGGCGAAGGAAATACACTGAGCAATCCAGTTAGTGTTCTCTTGGAGACTGGAAGTCCCAAATGAGAAGGATCAAAAGCAACAAAGAGTTGAGAGGACCTCCTATGTTGCTGTGTTCTTTGTAAGTAAAAAGCTAGAGCTCTTTTACAGTCTAAGGTATGAAGATTCTTCTCTGCACTTGATGCATGAGGTCCTGGAAAAAAAGACAGGTAGGTAGACCTCTTGGTTTAGATGAAAAGGCGAGACCACCTTAGGCATAAAGTGTGGATGAGTCCTAAGGACTACCTTGTCATGATGGAATCTTGTATAAGGTGGATTAGCTACTAGCACTTGCAACTCACTAATGCGGCATGCTGATGTGATTGCAATGAGAAAGATAACCTTCCAAGAAAGGAATTTTAAGGAGGCGGTAGCTAAAGGTTCAAAAGGTGGCTTCATGAGCTGCCCAAAAGCCAGGTTTAAGTCCCATGCAACCGGAGGTAGTCTAATGGGAGGCTTAGTTAGAAGGAGGCCTCTCATAAATCTTGCTATAAGAGGATGAGAGGAAATAGGCTGTCCATTTAGAGGTTTAAGAGAAGCTGCAATAGCACTCAAATGGACTCTTACTGAATTTGTCTTAAGGCCTGCATTAGATAAATGGAGGAGATACTCTAGCAAAGATTGCAGAGGTATCACAAGGGGGTTAAGACCCTTTTCCGAACACCAAATAGTAAACCTTTTCCACTTGAAAGCATAAGAGCGTCTAGTGGAAGGTTTTCTGGAAGCATAAAGAACATCTTTCACTTGCTGAGAAAGATTTAGATCTTAGAGATCTAGGCCTTCAGCAACCAAGCCCTGAGATGCAGAGACTGGGGATTGGGATGCCATAACATTCCGTTCTCCTGAGATAGGAGATCTGGAGCAGACCCTAACTCCAGGGAGGGAGCTTGAGAGAGATGTAGAAGCAGAGGGTACCACACTTGCCGTGGCCAATGTGGTGCTATGAGAATCATGTGGCCTCTCTCTCTCTGAAGCTTGAAGAGGGTTTTGGGAATTAGGGGAATGGGTGGAAGGCATACAGGAAGTCTTGACCCCAGTAAAGGAGGAAAGCATCCTTGGCCTGAGCCCCCTGAGCCGGAATTCTGGAACAGAACCGTGGAAGTTTGGCATTCCATGGACTTGCAAAGAGGTCTATGTCCGGGTTTCCCCAAAGTTGAAATATCCTGGTCACCTGATCTGCATGGAGAGACCACTCGTGTGGAAGCAGAACTCGAATGAGTCTGTCCGCCCAAGAGTTTTGAATGCCTGGAAGATATACTGCCAGCAGATGAATCTGATGCTCTCTGGCGAGGGCCCATAGTCACAAAGCTTCGTTGCAAAGCGACAGAGAGCCCGTTCCCCCCTGCTTGTTCACATAGAACATGGCTACTTGATTGTTCGTATGAATGAGGACTGTCTTGCAGCTGAGCAGGGAGTGGAACACTCGCAAAGCCAGGAAAATTGCTCTGAGTTCCAACAGGTTGATATGCAGACAACTCTCTTGAGGAGACCAGGTGCCCTGGGTGGAGAAGTCTTGCAGATGAGCTCCCCAACCCTTTGGAGAAGCATCTGTTGTGAGAGTTGCTTGGGGTAAGGGTTGTTGAAAGGGGGACCCCAGCAACAGGTTTTGAATGGACCTCCACCACTGGAGAGACAAAATGAGGCGACTTGTGTTTGCTATTTTGTCTGACAGACACCCTGATGCTGGGTCCACTGGGTGGATAAAGTCCATTGAGCTGCCCTCATGTGGAGGCGAGCATATGGAACCACATGCATGGTGGATGCCATGTGGCCTAGCAATTGCAACATTTCTCGAGCAGTTAGATGAGGCTTTAGCACTGCTTGAGAAGCTAACTGCACCAAGCGAAGGCAACAGGCCTGATGTCTTCACACTGTGCTCAGTACAAGCAGAAATTCATTTTTCTTTCTATTTCTCCAGTGTGACTGCATGCAAAGACTGACTTCTGAAGTTTCCAGTACAAGTTTTGCCCTTCATATCTCTGTCAAAAATCTGTGATTCCTTGTTTCATATTTGGGGAGGGTCTGCCTATGTTTTGGATTTAGCTCATACCTTTGCTCAGTAGCTCAACACAAGCTATATTCAGATACAGTAGATATTTTCCTGTCCACAGAGGATTTACAATCTAAGTTTGTACCCGGAGGGATGTTTCATTTCGCAATCCAACATACAAAAAAATTCTATTACAGTTCTGATGTCACTTCAGTAAGGGCAACACACATTCCAATCACTGCAGTAACACAAAACCTTACAAAAAAAAGACAAGTAGAATCCTACCATACCATACCAGCACTAACTCCTGGAACAAAAGACAATACTGAAAATATTATACTTGACCCTAAAACACCAATATATCACCTACTGAGAAAACAGAACATGACGGATACAGATCTCTATACCGAAACTACATGCTAGCAGAATACCTCACCTTGGTCAGCAGTCTAATGGTTAGAGCAGCAGTTGAGAACTGGGAAAACTAGAGTAGGAATCTCACTATTGCTCCCTGTGATCTTAGGCAAACACTTAACCTAGTTCTGCTTTGCACTTGTTATGTTCTTTTGATTATGTTTTTTATTGTAGTTATGCTGCTCTCTACTTTGAATATTCTGGAAAGGGCCTTATAAAATTAACATTGGCTCTAATGTTCCTATAACATGTTCTTTGCTTTCTACTCAATTTTCTTCTCCTATGTCTCTAACCTCCAATAGATGTACAAAGAAAAGTTGAAGGATATGTGCTAAATAATGGTAATTAATTTGACCCTAACATCAGATCGTATTTTATCTCACCAATTCACGACTCTTGCTCCTTGTGTTTGCTTCGGACCCTACTGCAAGAGCAAGTGCTCCTCTCTGTGCACTCAATTAATTTGACCCTAACATCAGATCGTATTTTAGAACATTTTGCAGGATATGATGTATGTTGAGATGGTTCTCTCTATAGTAGACTAGGGTCTGGCCGGGTTTAAATTAAGTTATGCGACACTGTCTCTTGAGACATCTTTAAATATAGTTGAATTGTTTTCATAGGTGTGTACATGGCTTAGAATTGGTAAGTGCTTGAAATATGTCAAGTTTAAAATATGTCACGTGCCATCCACAATTGTTTTCAGGTGCACGTGAAGGGACTATTTCTTAATAAGAGTATAATTCAGACCATGTACTTAGTGTCCCCCCATACTAAACTTGGGCCCTTCCAAAAACTAAGTCTGGTTATGACATGGCTCCACAAATTTTAACTCAACTCACCCCATCCCACTTTAGCCTCCCCAAACAGCTGAGTAACCGTCCGTCCATACCCACTACTCATCCTGGATTTCATACACAGGTCATCAACTCTGAACATATATCCAGGGCCGGCCCCAGAGTTGGTTCAAGGAATTGGCAACCTAGGCAAACGTTAAGCCTTATGCCTCCCCTGGCTGTCAGCATACTGTTTTAGCTTTGAATGCCCTGCTCTTTGTCACCCTCAGATGTCTAACAAACAAACTTAGGTCAGTGTCAGAGCTTATAAATGATACTTCATAAATCCACAAAACAGCTCTACTAATTTATTTATTTATTTATTTATTTAACAGCTTTTATATACCGCACTTTTGATATCAGCGCGGTTTACATTTTAACGATTTTGTACTTAAACATAGAACAAATGTTAAGTTTACAAGGAACAGGGAATAAAAACATGGATAACAGGGATTAACAATTAACAGATATTTTCAATTATTTACAATAGATTCTTAAATGCTCGAGCTCTAAAGATAGGGTTTGTGAGGATTGGTCTAGGGCAGGGGTCGGCAACCCGCAGCTCCGGAGCCGCATGTGGCTCTTTCTCACCTTTGCCGCGGCTCCGAAGCACACTGCCCGCCCGGTGACAGGCAATAGTGTTGTAAGCTCCCTCCCTTCTTCTGCAGCCGCGGCTCCCTGCCTCTTAGGGAACCGTGGCTGTGCTTTTAAAATCATCTCGGAGCCCTTCCTGTCTTGACGGGCTCCGTGCAGCATTGTCCCGCCTCTAAAGGAAGTTTGGAGGCGGGACAATGCTGCACGGAGCCCGTCAAGACAGGAAGGGCTCCGAGATGATTTTAAAAGCACAGCCGCGGTTCCGTAAGAGGCAGGGAGCCGCGGCTGCAGAAGAAGGGAGGGGAGCTGACATGGAGGGAGGGAGCAGATATGGATGGAGGGAGGGGGGCTGACATGGAGGGATGGAGGGGGCTGACATGGAGGGAGGGGGGCTGACATGGAGGGAGGGGGGCTGACATGGATGGATGGAGGGAGGGGGGCTGACATGGAGGGAGGGAGCTGATATGGATGGAGGGAGGGGGGCTGACATGGAGGGAGGGGGCTGACATGGATGGAGGGAGGGGGGCTGACATGGAGGGAGGAGGGGCTGACATGGAGGGAGGGAGCTGATATGGATGGAGGGAGGGGGGCTGACATGGAGGGATGGAGGGGGCTGACATGGAGGGAGGGAGCTGATATGGATGGAGGGCGGGGGCCTGCCATGGCGGGATGGAGGGGGCTGACATGAAGGGAGGGAGCTGATATGGATGGATGGAGGGAGGGGGCTGACATGGAGGGAGGGAGCAGATATGGATGGAGGGAGGGAGCTGACATGAAGGGAGGGGGGCTGACATGGAGGGAGGGAGCTGATATGGATGGATGGAGGGAGGGGGCGGACATGGAGGGAGGGAGCTGATATGGATGGAGGGAGGGGGGCTGACATGGATGGAGGGAGGGGGCTGACATGGAGGGAGGGAGCAGATATGGATGGATGGAGGGAGGAGGGCTGACATGGAGGGAGGGAGCTGATATGGATGGAGGGAGGGGGGCTGACATGGAGGGATGGAGGGGGCTGACATGGAGGGAGGGAGCTGATATGGATGGATGGAGGGAGGGGGGCTGACATGGAGGGAGGGAGCTGATATGGATGGAGGGAGGGGGTCTGACATGGAGGGATGGAGGGGGCTGACATGGAGGGAGGGAGCTGATATGGATGGATGGAGGGAGGGGGGCTGACATGGAGGGAGGGAGCTGATATGGATGGAGGGAGGGGGGCTGACATGGAGGGAGGGGGGCTGACATGGATGGAGGGAGGGGGCTGACATGGATGGATGGAGGGAGGAGGGGCTGACATGGAGGGAGGGAGCTGATATGGATGGAGGGAGGGGGGGCTGACATGGAGGGATGGAGGGGGCTGACATGGAGGGAGGGAGCTGATATGGATGGATGGAGGGAGGGGGCTGACATGGAGGGAGGGAGCTGATATGGATGGAGGGAGGGGGGCTGACATGGAGGGAGGGGGGCTGACATGGATGTAGGGAGGGAGGAGGGGCTGACATGGAGGGAGGGAGCTGATATGGATGGAGGGAGGGAGGGGGGCTGACATGGAGGGATGGAGGGGGCTGACATGGAGGGATGGAGCTGATATGGATGGAGGGAGGGGGGCTGACATGGAGGGATGGAGGGGGCTGACATGGAGGGGGCTGACATGGAGGGATGGAGCACTGGTAATGGGTTTGAGGGGACTAGCACTGGAAATGAGCTGATTAGGGGAGGCTAGGACTGGTAATGAGCTGATGGGGGGTAGGACTGGTATTGGGCTGTATAGGCTAGGCTAGCACTGGTCATGGGGGTGAGGGGGATTAGCACTGGAAGCGAGCTGATTGGGGGGCTTTGAATGGGCATGGGCTGATTGTGGGGAGGGGAGGATAGAGCTGCTGGCCCTGGAAGATAACTGGGGGCTAAGGCTGCCATGGTATTTGTACTAGAAGGGACTGGTCAGTGGGGAAGGAGGGGGATTGGAAGGAAATGGACACCAGTGGCAATCATGGGAATGCAAGTTGACATTGGAAGGTACTGGGAGTGAGGACTGGAAAGGGGCTGATATTGGGGAGGGTTACTGGGACTGGAAATAGGCTGATGGAAAGAAGTGAAGAAAACGAAAGAAGAGATAAGAAATGGCAGATGGACCATAGACCACAGAAAGAGAGCTAAGAGAAGACAGGAAAGCAGAAGCCTCAGATCGGGACCAGCATGATCAAAGAATAAATTGGTCAGACAACAAAGGTAGAAAAAATAATTTTATTTCATATTAGTGATTTGACTACAAAATCATCATAATTTTGAAATCAAATATTGTTACTTGTTGTTGTGATATTTTCTGGCGTATTTTTTTTGGTGTGCGAAGGAAGAGGGGTAGTCTTATACGGCGAGTATAGGCCAAACACCTATATTTTAACAGGAAAAGTAGGGGGTCGTATATAGCATTAAGGTAAGAAACAATATATGCAGTGTTAGATTTGTTTTAAATGTCGCAATGGTTTTGCGGCTCCCAGTTTTTTTTTTCCCTTCGGAAACGGGTACAAGTGGCTCTTTATGTCTTAAAGGTTGCAGACCCCTGGTCTAGGGCAAGTGATAAGGTTTCGGAAGCTTATTTGCCTAGCCGTGATCGATGGTTTGTGTAGGAGGAGGAGGGGGGTCAGTATATTGTGAGAAGTGTTGTAGGAAGAGATGTGTTTTTAGGGATTTTCTGAATTGGGACAGGTCTTTTTGTGATCTAATACTAGGTGGTAGCGTGTTCCAGCATCTAGGGGCGAAGGATGAGAATGCTCTTAAAGTGGTTGTTTGAGTGAGTTTTGTACTGTCTTTTGGGACTGTTAGCATGTTCTCTGTTACAGATCGTCTAGATCTGGCGTTCTGTGTGTGTTGGAGGAGATCAGATAAAGAGGATGATGAGATATGGTGGAATGCTTTGAAGGTCAGAATGAGGGCTTTGTATAAAATCCTGCAAGATAGTGGGAGCCAGTGGAGGTCAAATAGGATGGGAGTAATATGTTGGCTGTTTGGGGATCCATGAAGAACCCTGGCCACTGTATTCATGGCCAATTGAAGCGGGTTCAGCGTGCTCTTGGGTAGGCCATGAAGTACGATATTTGCATAGTCAAAATGAGGAGTGACTAATGCCTGGAAGGTTGTGCGGAAGTCACATGGTTCGAGCATAGGTCTGAGGTGTCGAAGAGTCCTGATTTTGTAGTAGATGGCTTTTACAGTATTTTTTATGTGTTCTTTGAATTCAAGTCGCTGGTCAAGTATAACACCCAGGTAACGTATTGAGGTTTTGAGTGGTAGATCAGCATCTCTTGTTCTTAGAGTTGGTGGAGGAGAGAAGTCTTTGTTCCTAGTGACAATCAGGACTTCAGTTTTTTTAAAATTGATTCTGAGATTTTGTGAGAGTAGCCAGTCTGATATCGAATTGAAGCAGGTGATTAGTGTAGTGTAGTCAGGTTTTAATACATTAATTGGAGTGAATAAGAGCACGTCATCTGCGTAGATAAGACATGATATTCCGAATGAGCGGGAGATGTTGCAGAACTCTCAGCATTGTAGCATTGAACTCTCAGCAAAAGTGAAAATGGAGAAAGCAAACCTCAGAAACCCCCGGAAAAACCTTTTGCCCTCAGATGTCTGTCTAATGGTTGTACCAGCCCTGCATATATCCTCCACAAGAAGCTATAATGAACTTTCTAGCCTCATTCTCTGTTGGTGTTCTAGCTCCCCCAGAAGTTAGCTGTCACTGTATTGTAACATCCACCTCAGTGTCTGCTCACCACCTCCCTGTCAGGAGAGTCAATGCTGTCAGGTCTGAAATTGATCTCAAAGCTTTCATTAATTTCATACAGCAGCGGTTCCATCTGCTGCATACTGAAAGATACCATCTACTGCAAAAGTTGGCAATAGAGCTTGGTTGACTCTCTTGAGGTTGTCTATGTAATGTTTAGTTTACAAGTGCTACATTAAGTTCTGGACTCCTAATTGTGTTTCCCAAAATAACCATGAGAGCTGTTAAACAGTTGTATGATGAGGACAAGTTACACATAAAGCTGTATGTGATTTGGGTTTCACAAGCCTCAGAAGCAGGCAGAAGCCAAAACATCGATGTCAGGCTGATGTGATAATTATGTTTCAAGAAGGAAGAGCCCTCGAAAGTCTCTTGAACTTAGGTGAACTTTGTTATAATTGAAGTTTTGCAGTGTTTCTTAAGAGTTAAGAATCTATCTCATAAAGACGTCTTGCACACATGGGTAGTGCGGAACTTGAGGCAACTGATTAAAGTTCTAAAAGAGCCACCTGTTCATTCTTTTAAAAATTACAATTTATGGCAATATAGAAAGGCAATAAATACAAAAAATGTTTTGCTTCAAGTGCAGTCGAAAGGTTTTTGTGTTTCTGATGGTGTCTTAATAGTAATTAGCATAAAACTCCCTATGCAATACATCAAAAGAGAGAGAGAGAGAGTGTGTGTGTGTGTGTGTGTGTGTGTGCTGGGCACTCCTGATGTCTCTCATTCTCCCTCCCAACTTGCAATCATCCCCTGCCCTCCACTCTCATCCCCTGCCCTCCATCCCCCCCTACACTTCCTTAAATCAAACCTGCTGCCTCTTTACATTTCTTCAGCTTCTGCACTCTTCCTTATTCTTTTTGCAGGCTCCAAGGTGGTTGCAGCCCTTCTGCCTACATGTGCTCTAAGCCCCAGGATGCATGGCCAATTTTTCAGTTGCCATGGTGACCTAGTGCCTAGGGTTTGTCGAGCCCTGCCTTAACTCCTAAAAAATTAGCACAATTCCCTCTTGTCACATAGCAAATGCCTCATCCTTCAGATGCCCTTCAGCCCCCACTGGACAAAAATCATAGAGGACTTGCCCGAGTGAAATTCTAGGTTACTGCTAATCTGCAGGAATGCAAAACTGTCCAAGCACATCTGAACACAGATATAAAGTCATTCACTTGGATCCATGAAAATGGACTCGCTCTTTCAACATGCAACACAAAGGTGGGATGAATGGGGGGGGGGGGCAGTCACTGCCTGACTAAATTTAAGGGTACATTTACTGAGGAGTCATCAAGTAGGTCACCCTCATAGCACAAAAGGTATACTATGTTAACTGTAACTCTCCTCTTTCATAAGTTATTGTTATGATTCTTAGGGGAAGTGTAGGTCTTTTAGTACTTCAAAGAAACTTGCTCAGATCTGGCAGAATTTGTGCAGGTCATTCTTAAATAACTGTAATGATAACTGTTGCAACATATCTGTCTATCTGGGGAATTTCATCATTTTAAAAAGTTGTTTTCTTCCAGTAAATGATAAAGTCAGATGAACCCAATTGTCCAGTCTCTCACATCTTACGTAACAATGGCTTGATACTGCAATCGTGCAATCTGTATAGGCCCCATGTATTTGAATACCCATTGATTTAATCTGACCCTATGCTGACCACAAGGGAAAAGCACCTGGCTAAGATCTGATTCCCTCTCCCACTGCCAATGGCGATGGTTTACTCTGTTTGATTTTTAGGCCTGAAAACCTCCCAAAGTCCCAGTCACCCTCAGGGCTTCTCCTAATAAATTAAGGTAACACTTAGGAATAAATCATCAGTGAAAGCACTCATCTTAACCTCCTGATGCCCAATTGCCACTCCCTCAATTTAAGAATTGCTCCTCTAGTCGAGAAGAATCATCTCTAGAGCTGAGAGAAACAGAAACATGGGCAGTGGTAAGCCCTGACACATGCCTTGCTGTAACCCAAACTGATCTGACAGAGTTTTGTTTACCCACACCATTGCATTGGGGTTGTAAAGTATTTTGACTCATCTCAGAAACAGGGCCAGCCTGTCCACTAGGCGAGCTAAGGGGCCACCTTGGATAGCCGACCCAGGTGGGTGGCTTTGTGCCACCGCTTTGTTGCCTGCCACTTCTCATCCCTCTCTGACACAACTTACAGCTGGAGGAGGGTCAGAATTGGAAGGCCATGTATGCTAAAGCACATGGCCTGCCGGGGGCGACAAAGCAGCAGCACAAAGCTGCTACTTTTAAAATACTGGTGTTACTGCTGCCCATCTCTCCCCCAAGATGGAATCGGCGGCAGCATGGCTCAGCATGGGGGGCGGGGGGTGGCACAGCTTGGGGGAGGAGGCGGTACAGCTGGGGTTTCCGCCTAAGGTGGCAGAAACCCTTGGGCCGGCCGTGCTCAGAAAGGCTCCTTCCAAGCTCAACCTCCGAAGCGTGTCAAACATTTGTGACCAGGAGATTCTATCAAAGGCCTTTTTAGCACCAAAACTCACAAGCAATTATGGAATATTCCTCATTTTATAATGCTCTATGGCTATCAACAACCTGCAGATATTCCTAGCAGTTATTTTGCTCTTGGCAAAACCCATCTGAATAAGGTCCAGAATCACCTCCACCTCCATTTGTTTAAATACCGTTATACCGCAAAACTCCCAATTATCATTGGATCAGTGCGTTTTACAATAGAACAACACAATTTATATAACGGTTACAATAGAAATAGTCAATCAGAAAAAACCCAGGCTTTAAGTTCTTTCAAAACACCACAACTGATTCAATTTCCTTCAAATCTTTCGGTAACCTAGACAGGAACTCAGCTATTTTAAATGGGATCGTAAACCCAAATTTTGTTTTACAAGGCCAAAATCTGCACCAGCAACTTAATATCAAAGTTTAAGATTGAAATATGATGATAATAAGTTGGATCAGTCAGGACCTTGCCAGGCTTAGGAATGACTATGATCATAACCTTCACTGACAGAGCCAGGAACTGCCCCAACTCTATATATATCTCCCCAAGGACAGACATAATGTCTGCTTAAAGAATCATGAAGAATTCCGCACTATAGCTGTCTGGACCAGGAGCTTTACTAGTTTTATCTGTTCCCATGCTTCTTGATAAGAAATATATGCATTCAATGCCTCCAACTGCTCGCCCTTAATAGTAAGCAAACAGGTTTTCAAAGACAGACAGCCATGTCTCATCATAGATCTCCTCAGCAGAGCAAAGTTCTCTGTAGAAGTTTCAAAAGTCTCCACAGATCTTCTTATTCTGAGGTTTGCAAGCACCCACTCTATCCCAATCTAGTCACAAACCTCTCTCCTTCCCCCTTGAACTAACCTGGCCATTAATTTCTCAAATTTGTTACCAAACCAAAAAACGTCTCTCTTTGCAATACAAAATAGACAATTTGGTTCTCTGGTGCAGTATGTGCATAGTGACCAGATACAAAGACCTATTCTGACCATTTATTCTGTGGAGAGGAAGTTTTGTTCAGTAACCTTTTATACTGCTGAGTTGAGACTTTAGTGCTAATATACTTTTACTGATGTTCCTATTCCTATTGATCACATATGCTATAATGGCACTATGCAGAACTGCCTTCACTATCTCCCAGAATAATACTGGGTTTTCCTTTGGTCCTTATTAAGCGTAATACAGTCAGATTGTTGCCTCTGAAAGCTTCATTTGCCATAATTACTCTGTGAGATTAAAATATAATCTAGGTGAGATGAGGTAGAATGAGCTCTAGACAAGTGTGCATAATCACATTCAGTTGGATGTGACATTCTCCACTTGTCTAGTGTGTCTAGAGGCTTACATATATAGAGACTGCTTTTCCTGCCCCCAGCTTGGCCCCTTTAATGGCCTAGTGATTGGGGCAAGGTACCACAGGCCAGAAGGTCAGTGGTTCAAATCCCACTAGAGGACAGCAACCTTGGGCCAGAAGGACTGGGGTTTCTAGTCCCACAGGTGCTCCTTGTGGTCTTGGGCAAGCCACTTAACCCTCCATTGCCCATGTTCCCTGTAAGTATTAGTGCATGTGTCTCATATCCCCTCATGTTAAATGCATCCCCCAACCACTTTGACCTGGTGAAAAGCAGGATATAAATGCAGCTAAATAAAGAAATAGCCCTGTTTTTTAAACCTAACACTCCACCATTCATTACCCTGTTTCAATATCAATCCCTTAGTCTCAACTCAGCTGGCGTATATGATAGGTTTCTTTTCCTTCCCCTCCCCCCATTCCCCAAGTCTCAAACCAAATATCAAGTATACAAAAATAAATTCTAAATTCCTACAAATGTAACTCTCCCCATCTATCCAGACTCCACACACACCTCTCATTATGGACAGATCACATTCAGACATGCTCACCAGCAGCCTCTCAGACATACAGTCATTTCCCAGTTGTACCGCTATTCATAACTGAACCCAAACATGCAAAGGTAACTGTACATCTCTCCCACATATCCAGTGGCATAAAGAAAGTCCTTATCAGTTCTCTTATGGTGGACTTATGTCAGATTGGTGACCAGCATGGCACAGAGTTAAAACAAGCAAACTCCTCATGCTAGACTTCATTCCTCCTTGACCAGTTACTTCAAAATCAATCATCATGAGGAAGCTAACAGGACAACTGGGGAATGGAGATGAAGAAGGTTTAGTATGTCTGGCTAAGGGTTGATGTTGAGGCAGGGAGATTGGGTTGAACCAATGTACGGAGGGGGGAGGATAGTTTGGGCAGGAGAGATGGGGTTGCATATTGCTCACTATTGACTATTGCTATGGTTGTATATGGTAGTTTGTTATCAATAAAAGCAAATTATGAAACAGAAAATCTTCCATCATCTCCAAGAGTGTATGCATCTCTCCATGCTGACCATGCATGCAGGCTAGATACTGTAGGGTGATTCAGATGTATTTCTTGAAGAGCTCTGAGCAGACACCTGAAGATGTAGGGCTGCTACCATGACTGAAATGGTATTTAATGGTGATGCCGCAGAAGAATTGAAAGACATATCAATAAACCGGGAAGATGTATTACAACTATTTGATACATTGAAGAGTAGCAAATCACCTGGACCGGATGGTATAAATCCAAGGGTGTTGAAAGAACTGAAATATGAGATTGCAAACCTACTTTTAGTAATCTGTGAACTATCATTAAAATCATCTGTAATACCTAAAGATTGGAGGAAGGCCAATGAAATGCCAGTTTTTAAAAAGGGTTCCAGGGGTGATCCGGGAAACTACAGACAAGTGAGCCTGATGTCAGTACCAGGAAGAATGGTAGAAACCATTATAAGAACATAAGATATGCCATACTGGGTCAGACCAAGGTCCATCAAGCCCAGTATTCTGTTTCCAACAGTGGCCAATCTAGGTCATACGTACCTAGCAGTTTCCCCAAGGGACACAGGTTCCACAATGCTTGTGTTGGTTCAAGCATTGATATCCTGGGTCCCTTCTTAATAATGGTTTATGGACCTTTCCTCCAGGAACTTGTCCAAACCTTTTTTAAACCCAGCTACACTAACAGCCTTTACTACATCCTCCAGTAACAAATTCCAGAGTTTGATTACACGTTGAGTGAAAAAATATTTTCTTTTATTAGTCTTAAATAGTTTACCCTGTAGCTTCATTGCATGTCCCCTAGTCTTTCTATATTCTGATAAGGTAAACAATCGATCTACGTTTACCCGTTCCACTCCGTTCATTAATTTATAGACTTCTATCATATCTCCCCTCAGCCGTCTCTTTTCCAGGTTAAAGAGCCCCAACCTTTTTAGCCTTTCTTCATAGGAGTATCCTTCCATCCCCTTTACCATTTTGGTGGCTCTTCTCTGAACCTTTTCTAAAATTGCTATATCCTTTTTACGATATGGCGACCAGAATTGCACACAATATTCAAGGTGCGGTCTCACCATGGAACGATATAGAGGCATTATAATATCTTTTGTTTTATTTTCCATTCCTTTCCTTATCATACCTAGCATTCTATTTGCTCTCTTGGCCGCCGCTGCACACTGGGCCGAGGGTTTTAACATGGTATCCACAATGACGCATAAATCTTTTTCCTGGGTGGTGGTTCCTAATGTGGAACCTTGCATCGTGTAACCATAGTTTGGGTTGTTCTTCCCTAGGTGCATAACCTTGCACTTGTCCACATTAAATTTCATCTGCCATTTTGATGCCCAGTCTTCCAATTTATCAAGATCCTCTTGCAATTTTCCACAATCCTCTTGGGTTTTAACAACTTTAAATAGTTGTGTGTCATCTGCAAATTTGATAACCTCACTCGTTATTCCACTTTCCAGGTCATTTATAAAGAACAAAATTACTGAGCATGTCGATAGTCAAGGCTTAATGGGAGACAGCTAACATGGCTTTAGCCAAGGAAGGTCTCGTCTTACTAATCTGTTATTTTTTTTTGAAGGTGTGAATAAACACGTAGATAAAGGTGAGTCGGTTGATATAGTGTATCTGGATTTTCAGAAAGCCTTTGATAAGGTTCCTCATGAGAGACTCTTGGCAAAATGAAAAAGTCATGGGATATGAGGCAGTGTACTATTGTGGATCAGGACCTGGTTAAAAGATAGAAAGCAAAGGGTACGGCTAAATGGTCAGTTCTCCCAATGCAGAAAGGTGAATAATGGAGCACCCCAGAGATCTGTGCTGGGTAAATGGCCTGGAAATAGGAATAATGAGTGAGGTAATCACATTTGTAGATGACACAAAATTATTCAAAGTTCTTGAAACCCAAGAGGATTGTGAAAAATTGCAAGAGGACTTTGATAAATTGGAAGACTGGATGTTCAAATGGCAGATGAAATTTAATGTGGACAAGTGCAAAGTTATGCACCTAGGAAAGAACAACCCAAACTATGATTACACGATGCAAAATTACACATTAGGAACCACCACGCAGGAAAAAGACTTAGGTGTCATCGTGGAAAGTACCTTAAAACCCTCTGCCCAGTGTGCAGCAGTGGCCAAGAAAGCAAATAGAATGCTAGGAATCATAAAGAAAGGAATGGAGAATAAAACAAAGGATATTATAATGCCTCTGTATCGTTCTATGGTGCGACTGCACCTTGAATATTGTGTGCAATTCTGGTTTCCATATCTTAAAAAGGATATAGTGGAATTAGAAAAAGTACAGAGAAGAGCCACCAAAATGGTAAAGGGGATGGGAGGATACTCCTATGAGGAGAGGCTAAAAAGGTTAGGGCTCTTCAACCTGGAAAAGAGACAGCTGAGGGGAGATATGATAGATCTCTATAAATTAATGAATGGAGTGGAAAGGATAAACGTAGATTGATTGTTTACGCCATCAAAATACAGAGAGACTAGGGACATGCAATGAAGCTACAGTGTAACCCGTTTAAGATTAATAAGAGAAAAGGAGAAATTAGGCCTTACCTGCTAATTGTCTTTCCTTGAGTTCTCTCCGGGCCAGTCCAGAACAGATGGGTCGTCAAATCTCCCTCCTCTAGCAGCTGAGGACTGAATACCGATTCTTGTTGCTAGGTTACCCATCACTCCCCTGGTGACAGAAGACAGTCTCTACGTAGCAAGCAGCCAAAACAACAACAAAGCAGAAGAGATAGCGGAAGAGTCACACAGAAGGTATATGATCGTACGCCGTGCTTGAGCACCAAAGCACTTGACAGCGACAATAGCCAAAGGAAAAACTAACATGTTATCTAAAAACATTTGCTGTGTAGAAATTTTTTTTTTTTTTTTTAAATGCGTAATTAAGAACCATGAAGACAACTTCCAACTTTTGAATCACTGATAGGAAGATCCGTCATGGATGAAACTCGAGAAATACTGAGAGCAAAAAACGGATAAAACTCGTAGGGTGGGTTCTGGACTGGCCCGGAGAGAACTCAAGGAAAGACAATTAGCAGGTAAGGCCTAATTTCTCCTTCCTATTCGTCTCTCCGGGCCAGTCCAGAACAGATGGGTAGTACCAAAGCAGTACCTAACCCTGGGAGGGACCTGTGAGCCCCGCTATCACCGCTGAAGCCCCCACACACGCATCTTGCCGAGCGAGCACATCCAACCTATAATGACGTGAAAAGGCATGAAGAGAAGACCAGGACGCCGCACGACAAATATCTACCGGCGGAACCAAGGCCGATTCTGCCCCCTGCTTGACCCCTGGTAGAATGAGCCCGAAGACCTACAGGAACCGGTTTGCCTCTGGCTTCATACGCGACCCGAATTGCATGCTTTACCCAACGTGCAATGGAGGCCTTGGAGGCAGCTTGTCCCTTGGACGGCCCTCCAAACCACACAAACAACCGATCAGTCTTACGAAACGGCGCGGTCTCCCGAAGATATCTACGGAGCACTCGCCCCATATCCAATTTCCGTAGAGAACGATCGAAAGAACCTTCTCCCGAATCCACGAAGGTGGGTAGCGAGACCGGTTGATTCACATGAAATGCAGACAGCACCTTAGGTAGAAAGGACGGTACCGTACGCAAGACCACTTTTTCCGCAGAAAACTGCAGAAAAGGCGGACGGCACGAAAGTGCTTGCAGATCCGAAATGCGTCTAGCAGAACACAAGGTCACCAAAAAAGCCATCTTCCAGGATAACTCCCGCAGCGAACCTGAGGAACGAGACTCAAAGGGAGACTCTGTTAAGACCCCTAACACCAGATTCAAATCCCACGGAGGAATAACTGGCCGAAACGGAGGCCGAAGTTGCTTAGCCGCTCTAAGAAAATGTAGGACATCCGGATGTAACGAAAGACGTAGCCCACGAACGGGCCCTCGAAAAACTGCCAGGGCCGCTAATTGCACCTTTAAGGTGCTCAGAGCAAGACCTTTCTCAAGCCCGCATTGAAGAAACTGGAGAATATCTGGAATGGCAGACAGGCGGGCCCTCAAACGGCGTTCTGCACACCATGCCTCAAAAACGCGCCACACCTGAATGTACGCCAACGATGTGGATCGTCTACGTGCCTGCAACAAGGTGTTGATTACCGACGCTGAATAGCCTTTGCGGCGCAACCGCTGCCTTTCAAGAGCCATGCCGTAAGCAAGAATCGATCCGCCTGTGGCATCCAAACGGGTCCCTGATGCAGTAAGTCGGCCCGAGCGGGTAACCTCCACGGTGGAGCCACGAGGAGGCGCATTAGATCGGCATACCAAGGATGCCGGGGCCAATCTGGAGCAATAATAATCAGCAGACCGTCATGCTGAACGGCTCGCTGAACGACTCGGCCCACCAAGGACCACGGAGGAAACACATACAGAAGTTGCCCCAACGGCCAGGGCTGAACTAGACCGTCGAGACCCTCCGACATATGCTCCCTGCGCCTGCTGTAAAAGCGAGCCGCCTTCACATTGCCCAGAGTTGCCATCAGGTCCACTACCGGTTGACCCCAACGTACCTGGAGCTCGTGAAACACTTCGGCATTGAGCTCCCACTCTCCGGGATCGAGGACATGTCGACTGAGATAATCCGCCTGTACATTGTTTTTTCCTGCCACATGAGCTGCTGAAAGCGCCATGAGGTGCAATTCCGCCCAGTGAAAGAAGCGCTGACTCTCCTCCAGAAGAAGAAGACTGCCTGTCCCGCCTTGGCGATTTATGTATGAGACCGTCACCAAGTTGTCGGAGAAGATGCGCACCGGCTTCCCCTCCAGAAGACTTGCAAACGCTAACAGCGCCAGATGTACCGTTCTCAGTTCCAGGTGATTGATGGACCACAGACTATCTTCCGCCGTCCAAGAGCCCTGCGCTATGTGAGTCAAACAATGTGCTCCCCAACCGGACAGACTGGCATCGGTAGTTACCAAAATCCAGTCCGGCAGCGCTAGGGGAACCCCCGCCTGAAGATGTTCCGGAACCAACCACCACTGAAGACTGACCCTTACATGATCGGGACAGCTCAAGCGACGAGAAAGGGGATGACGTTGCGGAGACCATCGCGAAAGGAGAGCCTGTTGGAGCGGCTGCATGTGCGCTCTGGCCCACGGTACCAAATTCAAGGCCGCCGCCATTAGCCCTAGTAACTGCAAGTACTTCCAAGCTGTCGGCGCTCGTGCAAGCAAGAAACCCGACACGTGAGCGAGAAGCTTCCGAACCCGGTCTGGAGGTAATAGAACTAGACCCCGGTCCGTGTCGAAGAAGGCCCCGAGATAAGTCAGCTGCTGTACCGGCTCCAGACGACTTTTGGCCTGATTCACAACCCATCCGAGACTCTCCAAACAGGAAATTACCCGAGCGGTCGCTCTGAGAGACTCCTCTCGTGAAGTCGCTCGAATCAACCAGTCGTCCAGATAAGGGTGAACTTGAATGCCGTCTCTGCGCAGAGCCGCCGCCACCACCACCATCACCTTGGTGAAAGTGCGCGGCGCTGTCGCGAGACCGAACGGCAAGGCCCGAAATTGAAAATGACCCATGGGAACCGCAAAACGAAGAAATCGCTGATGATCTGGTTTGATAGGAATATGCAGATAGGCCTCCGTCAAATCGATGGAGGAGAGGAACTCCCCCGGCATCACTGAGCGGATCACCGATCTCAATGTTTCCATTCAAAAGTGAGAGACACGCAAACAGCGGTTCACGTGCTTTAAATCCAAAACGGGCCGAAAAGAGCCTTCCTTTTTGGGCACCACAAAATAAATCGAGTATCGACCGAAGCCGCACTGGCCTAATGGAACTGGAACCACGGCCTGGAGTTGCAACAACCGCTGCAACGTGTCGTGGATCGCCCTCCGCTTGGCGAGCGGACCGCACGGAGAGAAAACGAATGCGTCGGCCAGAGGATAATTGAACTCGAGAGCATATCCCTCGCGGATAATCTGCAGTACCCACTTGTCGGTAGTAATGGCGACCCAAGCGGAGAGAAACTCCTGCAACCGACCTCCTACTGGAAGCTCCGCTTGGGCCGGCCTCACTTCATTGCGGCTTTTTAAGGGAAGCTGGAGGAGCCCCAAAGTAGCCTCTACTGGAGCCTCTAGCGCCCCGAAAGGACTGCCCCCGGAACGGAAAGCGACCACGCTTATAGGGAGCAAAGCGGGCTCCCCTAAAACGGCGAAAATCACGCCCTTGACCTCTAGGAAAGGAGCCTTGCTTAGCTGATTTAGGACGGTCCTCGGGCAAATGCCCTCCCTTGGAGTCCCCTAAATCCTTAACAATTTTCTCTAGCGCCTCCCCAAAAAGAAGTTTACCTTTATAGGGGAGTTTACTGAGACGGGTCTTGGAGGAGGCATCCGCCGCCCAATTCCGTAACCAAAGGAAGCGACGAGCGGCAACCATGGAAGCCATAGCCTTCGCAGAAATGCGAATCAGATCGTAAAAGGCATCCGCCAAATACGCCGTCGCCAATTCCAGCTTCGCCCCCTCCCCAGAAGGAGACACTTCATCCTTCGGACCAGAGGCCAGCTGACTCCACCGAATCGCAGCTCTGGACACATAAGCCCCAGAGACGGACGCTTGTAGCGCCAGAGCACTGGCCTCAAAGGCTTGTTTCAACAGCCCCTCTAACCGACGATCTTGCATATCTTTAAGGGCCGTAGCTCCCTCTAAGGGTATGGTAGTCTTCTTGGTGACCGCCGAAACCAGGACATCCACCTTAGGCATACGAAGGAGTTCCCTTTCCTCCTGGGGCATAGGATACAACCGTGCCATAGCCCTAGCCCCTCTTAAGGAAGCCTCAGGACATTCCCATTCAGATTCTATCATCTGTTTGATCACCCTATGTAGAGAAAAACATCTCTGTTCGGTTTTGAAACCCTGCAACAAGGGATCCTCCAAAGGCTCTTGTTGAACTACCGGAGGAACGATACTGAGAGCTGTAAGGGACTGTGCAATCAAGGCTGGCAACTCCTCTTTCCGAAAAACTCTAAAAATATTGGGATCATCTCCAGGACCCAACTCTCCTTCCTCTAAGTCTGCGGGCCAGGAGTCCAAACCCTGCTCTGAGAGAAGCTCCCCTTCTTCAGGCCCTAAAGCCTCAGCCCCCAGAGAAACGGTATCTAACTTAGACTCCTTGAATGCTGACAAAGAGGCAACCTCTTCTCTGGGCTCAGACCGGCTAGAGACTGCTGTCTGAGCCAGCTGTGGAGAGTCTGACAAAAGTGGAGAAGCCTGAGCTTTTTTCAGCAAATATGCTCTATGAAACGCTAGAATAAACTCTGCCGAAAGCAGAGGATCGAGTGCTTCTGAAACCGCTGGCAGCACAGGATGTGCAGGACCCTCTGCGCCATGGCGAGACTTCGCCTTGCGCTTGCCGGTCTTAGGAAGAGGAGTTGAAGAAACGGAAGACCCCCCTAAGATGGCCGCCGTTCCCGCGCTTTCTCCCGACGGCTGCAGCGTTGAAAACTGCTGTTGGGAATCCCCTTTGCTCTCCTGCATACCGCGGACCGAGCGAACAGCTACCAGAGCAGCTGTGAGAGACCGTATAGAAACTTGAACCGCCAGAGCCCGAGAAATAAATAGCACCGACACTCCGAGAGAGAGGAGAAGCACCCGCGAACAAGCGCTGAGTAAAAACTTTACAATACCTGAATTCTATGCCAGTTAGGCTGAAGTGCTCCCGACTCCACAAGAAACCGCTGCCAGCGATTCGGTAAGTGAACAAACTCCGAGGAGAGAGACAGTAGCTGGGGCCCCCAGGCCTGCTCCTCCCGAGCACCCCTAGCAGAGAAGAGGAGACAGGCTCTGTCCCATTCTCTGAGCCGTTTAACCGGCTAACTGACACTGACGCTGTCACAGAAACCAGTCAGTATAATTAACAGCAAAGTGCCTAGTTACCCTGCTAGGGCAAAGCACTAATTCTTCAGTGTGAACTCTTCCAGAAAATAAGAAAAAGAAAGAATGCTAACAGGTTACAGGTGGGGAGCCAAATCTCCACACATCCAGCTCAGCTGCTGAGGACAATAAGACTGTCTTCTGTCACCAGGGGAGTGATGGGTAACCTAGCAACAAGAATCGGTATTCAGTCCTCAGCTGCTAGAGGAGGGAGATTTGACTACCCATCTGTTCTGGACTGGCCCGGAGAGACGAATAGGAATATTTTTTCACTCAATGAGTAAGCAAACTCTGGATTTCATTATTGGAGGATGTAGTAAAAGCTGTTATTGTAACTGGGTTTAAAAAAGGTTTGGACAAGTTCCTGGAGGATAGGTCTATAAACCATTATTAAAGGGGGCCCGGGAAATCCACTGCTTACCCCAATACAAGCATTGTGGAACTTGTGTGTCTTTTGGAAAAACTGCTAGGTACTTGTGACTTAGATTGGCCACTGTTGGAAGCAGGATACTGGGCTTGATGGACCTTGGTCTGACCCAGTATGGCATATCTTATGTTTTTATGTTCTAACTCCTGCTATTTAGCTGTGACTACTGCAGAGTTGTTCTGAAATATTAAAAACTTTGGCATTCTTGTAGTGCAAGTCCAACTTCTTCCTACAGACCTAGAGAACCATGACTTTGTGAGGCCAGTTCGTCAGGTTACGATCACCTGCAGGTGGTGTCTGTTGTTAGATGTGGGGCAGAGCCTATGCTCTCTCTTCATATATACTGTAGATTACCTTCCAGGTTGAGAAGGCCTAGCTCTCTTATTAGGCATGATTCCAGTAAAGTACTCAGCAAGGCATCAGTTACTAATTCAAGAATCCCCACAAATCATAAATTATTTTGTCTTGATCTTTTTTTCCAGATCATCAATTTTCTTTTCAAGTTCTTGGAGCTGTACACCATGCACAGATAGGGCCCAATATTCAAAAGGCATTTACATTGTTTACAGCCCTGTAAACCATGTAAATGCCGCTATCTGGGATATTCAACGGCACTAATACGGTTAGTGCCGCTGAATATTCCCTCTCAATGGGGCCGTGGCTCCAATATCGCATGGAGTCCGCTACCGCCATTTAGCAAACATGCCCCTTAGTCAACTTGCGCATTTGCAGACTGGTGTAGTCCTTAGCATGCTGCTATATTTCAGTGGCATCGATACTCCATCTGCATCAGGGTAAAAACATCCTATAGCAAGCACAGACTTTTCTCAGCAAAATCTTCTCCTCAGGTAAGAGCTGAGATTTGTAGTCTCTTCTTCATTAGGCATAAGTTTACGTTATAGCATCTGTGCTTGCTATAGGATGTTTCTACCCTGATGCAGATGTAATTTCGATGCCATCAAAACGTAGCAGCATGCAATGGACTACTTATTTGGGGTGCATATAAGATTGCGTTTTGAACCCCTGTACATAATGGGTCTGCGAAAAATAAGATTTTTAACCTTTATAAATATACAGAACCTTTATTATATTGGCATAAATAGGCACTTTTTAAAAAATTTCTAGGTGCTCGGCAATAAATTGCTCCCCCTTGTAGATACATCCACACTATATCTAATGTGTACCTTATAGATCCTGCGAGGTTTCAAGAGTTTGAAAGCTGGCTTATCTGAAACTTATGAGCTCATCATTTACCTATTTTCTTTCACAGAAATGCTTCTTGCATGACTAGAAGCATTCGAGTATACAAGCCCATCCCCTAGCAGGCCACAGAAGGCTAAGGGCACAGGCAGCAGCCTTTGGACTCCTGTATAACTCAGAATTTATCTGACGGGCCTCAGGTTATGTGTAATGGGGGCACTTCAGGGTTCAGCCTTACCCAGAAGTGCAGATAAATAGCTATTTCTTTCTATCCCCTTCTCACTCTGTTTTCCTTTGAGTTCGGGCCACGAGCACAAACGCCTATGTAAACAGAGCTCAAGGCATTCTACAGCTTGATTTTATTAGGACTTGGTTTGAAGCTGATAGGTCAAGGAGGTAATTTCTAGATTTATTTTCAAGACTGAGCCATGAAATTATCTGTATTTTAACAGCTTTTTGGTAGACATTCATTTATTTATCTTTGAAACAGCAGCTGGTTAAATGGCTGCTAGATCACCACAAAGAAAAAAAAATATCTGTAAATATGTAACCTATAAAACTAAACAGCAGTCCCTAAAACACAAGTATCAATTTCTACATTATTGTCTGTAAACATTAACTTCTCTGTGGCTGCTGGGATAATAAAGCCAGACAGGCTTAACACACAGTTTTCAGCATGACAACATCGACTACACACATTAACGTTAATTCCAGATAAATAGTGCTGAAGCAAATAATGAAGTTAGTGTCTTAAACAGACTGAAATTGTAAGTACTTAAAACAATTATCCTTCAGGGAACTGTGTTTTTTACAGCATCGTCGCAGCATACATGTAGAGTTTATAGCAAACAATAAAACTTTACTTATGCGCATAAGCCTCTTAATATCTCAGATGCCAGTAGGTGACAGCAGCCCATTAATGAAGGGATGAGCCTCCTTTTTATATTCTAGCTCAATGTGCTGCGGTGGTTCTCAACCCAGTCCTCTGGGACCCCCAGGCCAGTCAGGTTGTCAGGATATCCACAATGAATATGCATGAGATAGATCTGCATACAATGGAAGCAGTGTATACAGATCTATCTCATGCATATTCATTGTGGATATCCTGAAAACCTGACTGGGCTAGGAGTCCCAGAGGACTGGGTTGAGAACCACTTGGCTAAGGCATACTGCAGGCAAGGGAATTAACTCCATGCCAATGCCCGTACAGTCTTGGTCAGTTGTGTTGATATCTCTAAACAAATATAGCTGCTACATTATGTAAATTCAATGCCCAATGACAGATGAATCAGACCTCATACCTCAATGACATGTCCATTCAATTAATAATGATGTGCAAAATACTGTGAAAATTCCTCACTTCCATTCTCCAGCACCACCCCATTTGCATGTTCAGACTCTCTATAGTTCCTATTTGATTTTAAGCAAGGCATGTGAAAGTTATTGATGTTAAAGAGAATTTTACCTGATAATTTTCTTCCATGAATCCTGATAGATCCGTTCAGATGAATGGGTTATGCTTCATTGCTAGCAAGTGGAGGCAGACTTAAGTTAATTTTAGGTATATATGCTGGTGGACCACTGAGAGAAGCAGATTTGACACTTTCCAAGCAGTAAACTGAAAAACTCATAAAAACTCAAAACGCACAATGTTAATAGCCAACAATTCAACTTTACAACAAATAACATGAGCCAGTATTTGGCTCTCTTACCAGAATCAGCTCTGCATCAGGCACTGATGCAATGCAATCAGAAGGCAGCAGGGCCTCCCAACATGTAATAGGAGTTTTCTAGGGCGGGTCATGGATTGGACTAACAGGAATGAAGGAAAGAAAATCATCAGGCAAAATTTATCCTCTCTTATCAGTCCAGATGAGTGGGATGTACCCAAGCAGTCAGAACTAAGGGTAGGCTGAAGACGATGATCTAGACAGGACTGCCCTGCTAAAGGCACCATCTCTTCTGGCCCCTGCATGCAAACTGTAGTGCTTCACAAACGTATTCAGAGATGACCAGGTAGCTGCCCTGAAGATGTCCTCTGGAGACACAAAGGCAGACTCTACCCAGGAAAAGGCTTGTGCCCCGATGGAGTGAGCTTTGACTCCTTCTGGCACCTTCTTACCAGCCAGAAGGTACATTGATCCAACAGTCTCCTTAATCCAGTAGGCAATACAGAACTTGGATGCTGCTAGTCCTTTCCTCGGGTCACCAAAGAGGACAACAAGATGATCTGACCAGCGAAAAGAAATGGTAGCCTCCAAAGACCTGATCAATATCCTCTGCATGTCCACTAGACATACTAAGGGGTCCTCTGGAAGATCCTCCATCAAGAAGGAGAGCAGAACCTGTGATAAGGAAGCTTATCATAGCTCAGGAAGGGACTATAGAAAAGGTGAAGTGTCTCTGAACAAGCAACCTGTCAGTGCTGGTAGAAATGAGAAAACAGAATTTTGCCATAAAAGACTACCAGTCCCAGAATGCACCAGGTTTCCAAGAGCCATTAGAGGAGCTGAAGTGGGGAAACGTGTGTTCAATCAGGAGGGCTATGAGGTAATCCCTAAGCACTCATCTCAAAGGGCAGGGCCTGATTCAGCACAGCTGCGCTGTGTTAGGGAGGAGCACTCATCCAGGCAGAATAAGAGTAGAGTTTATTCTACAGATGACCATCTTCATGATCACCTTGGATATCCAGAGAATTGTCCTCAGTATCCTGAGAATCAGCTTGAGTTTGATCATCAGTTTCATCTGAAGGATCATCAGAAGCAGAAGCCAAACCGGACGGACAGAGAGGGAAAGAGACCCTTTGGAAGAAGGAAGAGAAAAGCCTTTGAGAGGTCTAGAAGAGTCCAAAGCAGTACATATACTGGGAGGTATTCCAAGGGCCAGCATACACCATTGGACTGGGGAAAGCCAGAGGAATGGTGCTGCAGAGCTAGGAATCACCAGAGGCTACCTGTGAGGGAGACGGCTGCACGTGGAAGGGACCCTAAGACCTGTGCCAGAAGGTATGTGAAGAGAGATCCAGTGTCCAGGGATCTGGATTGGAAGGCTGGACATAAGAACTGGATTACATACTGGCCAGGCTATATAGAGAGGAACTCTAGCAGCAATGGAAGCTCAGGTATGAACACTGATCTATGCCCTAGCTATAACCTTGAAAGACAGCAGGGAAACAAGTATTCTCCTGAAAATGTTCCATTGAGAGATTCATCTGTGCCAATCCATGATATTGAACCCATGCTTGTTGAACAAGGGGGAATAATAGCAGATGAGGATCCTGTTTATATGGACTGTTCTCTATCCAAACTCCGTTGGTAACTTTCTGTTATAAAGTACAGCAACCATCACAAAGAAATAAAAATTTGTTCTTTAATCTACTCAGAAAAGCTCCTGAAGCAGGATTTGACCCACACAGTACAAAGCAAGCCAGCTAAGGGGTTTCAGCTGGATAACTGCTAGCAATTAAGCCTTACCTAATTGCTTGTGAGCTAGGAGAGAATCACTTCTGTATCTATGTGGGAAGTAATCAGAAGTTAACCTGAAAAGAACAGTTTGTTTCTTGCTTTGTGGCTTTTCATTTGTTGTTTTCCTGATTTTGACTTTGTTTTTCCAAGTTAACACTGAAAGCAAGTAACCTAATTTATGTGCTACCAAGCATATCTGTGTTGGGAGAAATAACCCCATAAATAAATATCTTATTGGCTTTACCCAAGAGCACAACTAAATTATTGTCAGCAGCTGTGTCTGGTGTGAATGAACTACATTGCCCACAATACCTTGCAAATCATATAGATATATGCACTTGCCAAGAGTGTGAAGATTTTCACCCAGGCAGCCGTCTGACAAACCACAGTCTAGCTAAGATGGAAGGAGGACAGCATCTTTGGGAGAAAGAATGGCACAGTCTGCATGGAGACAGAAGCTGTCGAGATGATCTAAAAAGGTTCCCAGAATGACAAGGCCTTCAGCTTTGACACCCACCTAGCGAATGTTATGGCCACACAGTACACTAAGGGTTAAATCCTCGAGAGGTGCCTTGCCAATATGCTCAAATAGAGGTCCTTTCAATGTCTTCAGCCCTAGAAAGAGGCTCTGCAGAAGGACAACGACAAATTTGTTTTGCTCTCTTGAAGATGTGGAAAACATTGGGGTGTGCTGTCAATAACACCCCTTGGATGCAAACCCTGTAGCATACCAGGGCCACCACTTAAAATTTAATAGAGTTCAAGGCCAAGCTCTGGTCCAGACCAGACTGTAAGATGAACATAACCTTAACTATGTCCACCTGCCTGGCCTCTAGGAAATGAGAGGAACACCATCTCTTGAAAACCCTCCAGACTCTAACACAAATCAAGGATGTGGAGGACCTCTGGGCCTTAAGCAAGGGTGTCCTACCAATCCAGAACCAGACCATAAGTGAGAAGGGACCATAGTCCTTCATCAGGGTCCCTGCCAAAGGTGATTCCTCTCCTAAGGTAACAAGAAGGGGCTCCACCAATTGATTCAAGAGAACCATGTGCCATGGCCTGCGAGATCAGTCCAGAACCACTAGAATCATCTGGCCCGAGTGTGCTCAAATCTATATAGAAATGGCCATAGAGGGAAGACAAACAGCAATCCCTCATGGGCCACTTCTGAAGCAGGGCATCCAAGCCTGCTGCTCACAAATCCTTCATGTGGCTGAAAAAAATACTCCACTTTGGCATTCTCTTGAGTGACCATCAAGTCTAACACTGGAAGACTCCACCACAGTATTATGAGGTTGAGCATATGAGGGCTGAGCTCCCATATGTTTGGATCCATGTTGCTCTGACTCAGAAAGTCAGCCCACATGTTGTCAATGCAGATAATATGTACAGTGCACAGCATAATAAGATACTTCTCCACTCAATGCCACAGCTCTGCAAACTTGAGTGCCGCTCCAGCATTGTGGATTCCTCCCTGTTTGTTGACGGCCACAGTTGTGGCAATGTCTGAGAACACGCAGACCACTTTGCCCATCAGGAGAGACTGAAATCTCTTCAGGGCTAGATGAATTGTCCTTGTCTTCAAGTGATATATAACTCCTGAAAGAATCAGAATCCCTGAGCAAATTGCCTCAGGCAGTGCATACTCCAGCACTTCAGGCTGGTATCTGAGGTGACAATTACCCCTGCTGGCACCTCCAGTGACTTCCCAGCCATCAGATGACAGGACTGCAACAACCACTGCTACTGCTCCTTGACTTCCTGTGAAGAGAAAGGGTCTAGTCAAATGACTGGAAACAGGGAGACCAAAGGACCAGCAAGTGCCTCTGCAGAGGATGCATGTATGCCCTGGCCCATGGAACCAGCTTCAGGATCAATGCCTTGGACCCAAGAAACTGAAGATCGTCCCAACCTGTGGGGCTGACTGAGCACAAAATGCCCTGAGTTGGCTCTGCAGTTTGAGGGACCTCTCCATTCTGAAGAAACTCGAACTAGGAGAGTATGGAACCAAGCCCCCAGGTACTCCTCAAAAAGAAGCAGGCTGTTCTTGGGATGGTTGATCATCAACTCCAGACTTTGCAGTCAGTAAGTCATCATGCCTGTGTCATTTCTGAGGAACAGATGCAATGGTCCAAAAACTGAAATGAGGGACTCAGAGTTCGTCAACGACTCTCTTTAAGCCTAAGATATGCTGGAAGGAACCTTCCTTCTTGGATATCACTATGTGGATGCAACATCATCCCTAGACACACAATGGAGAGCATAGCCTGCAATTGCAGGAGGTGTTGTAAAGTTTCCTCAAACATCACCCACATGCGGAAAGTCACAGAGAAACTCTACAAGGGTGTCCAATATTGACACTGCTATAATTCAAATATTTCACCTCATAAAGCCCAAGTTGGCTGGAACCAGTGAGTTTATAGTTAGAAGGCTGGCATCTTGCAGGAGGAGCACATACATCTTCAACACTGACTGAGGATCCCAAGGACCATTGGTCTGACATGGTATGGGTCTCCTCAGAGGGAAACTGTTGGAACTACACACCAACCGGCTGAACCTCAGGCAAGACTGCTGGGACTCACTGAGTGGGATGACGGGCTCCCAGTGCAGCTATGGTGAAGACTCCAGCATGTTGAAAACTCCAAAAAGATTGCCCTTTCCTGGACTGAAACCCCAGGATCACTAAGCCCATCCAAATTTTTACTTAAGAACATAAGAAATGCCATACTGGGTCAGACCAAGGTCCATCAAGCCCAGTATCCTGTTTCCAAGTCCAGGTCACAAGTACATGGCAGGTTTCCAAAAGGCACACAGGTTCCACAATGCTTGTCCTGGGGTACGCAGTGGATTTCCAGGGTCCTCTTTAGCAATGGTTTATGGACTTTCCTCCAGGAACTTGTCCAAATCTTTTTTAAACCCAGCTACACTAACAGCTTTTACTACATCCTCCGGTAATGAAATCCAAAGTTTGCTTACGGATTAAGTAAAAATTTATTTTCTCTTATTAGTCTTAAATGGGTAACATTGTAGCTTCATTGCGTGTCTCCTAGTCTTTCTACTTTTTGATGGTGTAAACAACCAATCTATGTTAACCTGTTCCACTCCATTTATTAATTTATAGAACTCTATCATATCAACCCCTCAGCAGTCTCTTTTCCAAGTTGAAGAGCCCTAACCTTTTAAGTCCTTCCTCATAGGGGTATCCTCCCATCCCTTTTACCATTTTGATGGCTCTTCTGTGTACTTTTTCTAATTCCGCTATATCCTTTTTTAAGATACCGCGACCAGAATTGCACACAATATTCAAGTGTGGTCGCATCATGGAATGATACAGAGGCATTATAATATCCTTTGTTTTATTCTCCATTCCTTTCCTTGTGATTCATAGCCATTTGTTTTATTGGCCGCCGCTGCACACTGGGCAGAGGGTTTCAATGTATTATCCACAATGATGGCTAAATGTTTTTCCTGGGTGGTGGTTTCTAAGGTGGTACCTGGCATCGTACAACCAAAGTTTGGGTTGTTCTTTCCTAGTTGCATAACTTTGCACTTGTCCACATTAAATTTCATTTGCCATTTGGACACCCAATCTTCCAATTTATCAAGGTCATCTTGTAACTTTTCACAATCCTCTTCTGTTTTAACAACTTTTAATAATTTTCTGCCATCTTCAGATTTGATCACATCACTCGTTATTCCCACTTCCAGGTCATTTATGAATATGTTAAAAAGCAGTGGGCTCAGCACAGATCTCCATGGTACTCCACTATTTACTTTTCTCCATTGAGAAAATTGACCATTTAGCCGTACTCTCTGTTTTCTATCTTTTAACCATTTCCTGACCCACAATACTATACAGCCTCCAATCCCATGACTTTTTAATTTCGCCAAGAGTCTCTCATGAGGGACCTTGTCAAAGGCTTTCTTGTTTAAGGGCATCTCCAGGCTCCACACATGGCATTTCACGAGGTACTCCTGGCACCTCCAGGCTGATATCCCAAGAGTCTCTATTGACAAGCTTCCCCAAGGATACCTCATTTCACCAGACTCACCCCAAAAAACAATAAGCCCTTAAAGTGAAGTTTGATCAGCTGCAAATTGGAGGCAGCATCTGCCAACCACAAGCAGAGCCAGAACCATCAACAGACTACTATTACTGCTGCCATAGACTTGTAAGAGATTCTAATAAAGTCTTAGAGGACACCAGCCACCGAGTCCAGTGCCAACCTCATAGACTACAAGCTGTCCAGCAGTGGCTGGATCAATCATCAGAGGGTCTGTCTCCAGGCCTGCCCACAGTGCTGCCTGAAAGCCTAAGGTGGTAGCTGCAAAGACATTCTTAAGAAGGGCCTCGACCCTCTGAACCTGAGGTTCCTCAAGCCCTATGCTCTGTCACAGCTGAGAGCAGGGCTCTCATATCAAGGAGCCTGTAACGCCAATCCTGTTCACCCTGGGGCTGAAGGTATGGGCAAGACAGGACCTTAGGGCCCTACAGCCCTTCTTGGGGGTTTTCTTCCTAAAACCCTAGGCACTGCTGCATTGGATTAGGTAAAGAAATGAATGCCAGAAACCACCAGTAAAAAGGGGTACGTGCCTGAAAACCTCACCTAAAAGAAGGCTCCACTACATGCAGAGAGACCATAGTGTCCTGAAAAGGCATAAAGGGGATCCATCAGCAAAACAGGAGGATCATGGAGACCCTAACCTTTCACCAGGAAAATCACCTTGACCCCCTTCAGATTTACTTTTTGGCAAAAAGGATTTTTCTCTCAAATCTCTCAACTATCCGCTGTAGGGGGTAAGGTTGGACTCCCGGAGGAATGGATATGTACAAGGGTAAAGTGGGAGCCTTGACCACTCTAACTGCCCAAGACAGAGGTGCTTGTGGGCCTCGAGTCCTCTATAGAGGAGGCCTGGGCCTAGGACTCCCATGAAGGGGGTTGTCAAGCAGCTAGCAGAGACTGAAGACGGCCCATGAGTTGTTTCAGGAGCTGCAGCACAAGCCGTCAGACAAGCAGAGCACCGGGCCCTAGAGGACTAGGGCCACCCAGTCAGGCTCTATCTCTACCAGGCCCAAGTAGTCATCTCAAATAGCCATGGTGCCCACCAGCAGGAAAAACAAAGTGAAGCAGTGGCTTAACCACAGAAATGGCATCAGGTTCAAGGCCTTCAGTGGGAGGGGGTGTCCCAAAATGCCACAAAAAGGGTGCCCTAGGCATTCAATCCAGAATTTGAGAAAAAAGAGACAGCAGCAGTCATGGAAAAAAACAACTAAGGGGTCACAGGCTGCATCAGGCAATGCAGCTGAGCACTGCAGCAACCAAGTAAAAAGGACGAATCTCAACACCTGTCAGGCTGACTGGGGAAATCCAAGCAGGGAAGTCCCAGATGTCCATGCAGGCCTGAGATCCTAAGTTCAGCTTTTTTCTTTCTTTCTTTCTTTTTTAATTTGGAGCTGCTTTATTTGCAAGCAGCAAGAGAGCCAAATGTAGCCCAATGAAAACAATGGGCAGAAACTCAAATCATCAAAAAAGACAAAGACAAAAAAGCATGCAGATCAAGGACAGCAAGAGAGAAAGGGGGCCCAGGCCCAACTTATCAGCCCCCCCTTAGAGACCTTGTGAGGTTCTTCTGCTCCTCTTTGGCCCACCAAGTGCTAGATACCCGTGGGACACAATGCTAGGCACAGCGACTGTCTTCTCCAGAAGACAGGGGCATACCCGAGTTCCCAGCATCACTGGGATTACAGATCTCAGTCACACAGGCCACAGCACCATGGTATGGGCCAGGGGAGAAAGGTCTATCTGCACTGCTGCACCAGTTCAAACATCATCCCTTCTGCTGTAGGCAGACAAATACTGGCTTCTCCCAGTGTTGCATCAGAGGATATACCAAGTGATGACATCACTGAAAGCTGCTCAAATCAGCCTCCACCTGCTAGCATGGGAGCATAACTCACTCATCTGGACTGGTCTAACAGGATGATAAGCAAACATATTTAAGCTATGGCATTTTGATGTGTTTCAGATTTGTGCACAGAACCCAGTTACTCTTGATGGAAACATTAAGTTTACAATGCAATGGTATAGGGATTGTTTGAATAAATGGGTCAGTGCAATACAATTTATGCTTAAAAAAATTAACATGAATATTAAAATGCCACTTAATGGGATTTTAATTACATTTTATTGTGCATCTGGTAAAACATTTCTCTGCTAGTGCCCATATTGCTACCACGAATGTTAACCTGGAAATGCAATGCCTAAATAGCGTGAACATTACTTATGTTGGAAAAGCACAACTGCATATACATGCTAAATTGAGTATGCCAAAAATGGTAAAGGAGATGGAAGGATATCCCTATGAGGAAAGGCTTAAAAGGTTAGGGCTCTTCAACATGGAAAAGAGAAGGCTTAGGGGAGATATGATAGAGGTCATAAAATAATGAATGGAGTAGGAAGCGTACATGTAGATCGGTTGTTTACTCCTTCAAAAAGTAAAAAGACTAGGTGACACACAATGAAGCTACAATGTAGCACATTTAAGACTAATTGGAGAAAATACTTTCTCACTTAACGTGTAATCAAACTCTGGAATTCTTTACCAGAGGATGTAGTAAAATCTGGTAGTGTAGCTGGATTCAAAAGAGATTTAGACAAGTTCCTGGAGGAAAAGTCCATAAACCATTATTAAACAGGACTGGAGAAATCCACTGCTTACCCACTGGTGAAGCAGCATGGAATCTGTATATCTTTTGGGAAGCTGACAGGTACTTGTGACTTGGATTGGCCATTGTTGGAAACAGGATACTGGGCTTGATGGACTCTTGGTCTGACCCAGTATAGCAAATCCTATCTTCTTATTGTTTTGCTGACAGGCATATTGTGCAACTAGAGCCCTACGTGCCTGCAGGACACGTACTGAGTAGGTTTGCAGTACACAGGAGGCCAACATTCTCAGGCTTAGCAAAGATCATGGAGTTGGGACTAACCTCTTGGACTGCCATGGTTAGTGCAACTGAGATTTACATGGCTCCTCACCCCAACCCTGCTGTGGCTTTGCTGGGAGGAGATTATATGTCTAATGCCTACCCCCCTCATGTTAACTCTGGACCCCACCTAAAATTCTGGCTATGCCCCTGAACTAGCCAAAAAGTCTCGTCTGGAACTGGGAAAGGTGGCAGTTCTGAACACCAAGCTGCTAATTTGTCTGTTATCTTTTCCCCTTCTCTATATCTAAGAAACTTTTGCTTTATCCCATGCCCTCTCGAAGCATTTTACTGATGCTAATCCTAGTGGAAACACAAGCACTCAAGTATCTGGTGGGGAATAGGTATATAGGAGGTGAGATGTTTAGGCAACAGTCAAGCGGTATTGGCAGCTGATTGACTTTGTGGTTTAGGTATGAAATAGGAGGGTATATGTGCATGGATATGAAAACGATGCTCAGCTACCCAGAAACCTAGAGTACAAAGAGGAAGTCAACAAAAAACTATGGACATTCTACAGACGGCTGCGCTGTACGTCTAGCATCCGCAATACATCCTTGACAGTAAGAACAGGAGGAACTAGGCAGACTGGATGGGCCAGCTGGTCTTTTCTCTGCTACCATCTACTATGTTACTGGAGTGGAGGAGTAGCCCAGAGCTTAGTGCCATACTGGGTTAAAACCAATGGTCCATTCAGCCCAGTATCTTGATTCCAATAGTGGTCAATCTAGGTCACAAGTACTTGATAGTATTGCAAAACATAGCTAGGTTCCATGCTGCTTGCGAAATAGTCTTAAAGTGCATGTTATTCTTTATTGCGTGAGCCCCAGAATCCTGCATTCACTGCTGGCAGAAGGTGCGAAGATTCCATACGCCTTGCTATTCAAAAGATAGTATGGAATTTGTAATACTTCTGCAGTCTAAATTTTCCAGACTTGCTTCAGAAACTGAACCTGCAAACCTCAGGCTCAAAACCAGTTTAATTAATGAGGCAAATGAACAGCTGGCTCTAGCTAAAAAGGAGAGCATTGTCATATATCATCTGGATGTTCGTTTGGCTTCTCCTACTACTTTAACCTACTTTATGGTGCTTCAGGGCCCTGCTGGAGTATTTAGCAAATATTAAGTGGATATAGCAAAATCCGCAGGTTCCCATTGCACAAGGACTTCTCTGGCATCTAAATGATCCGTAGTACGCCATGTATCACTTTGGCCAGTTGAGGCAGGTCTGGAAATTTCATTGCTTCTTACATGCACTGGATAACAACTACCATTTATTGTTTATGACAATATCGTTTCAGTGGATAAAAACACATTTTCACACCTAATCCCATATACTTATACTTAAGTGACAAAAATATGGCCTCGAAGAATGTGACATGGGCGTTCTGGGACTTTTATTCTTAAGTGTTTGTAAATTTAGAGTTTATTTTTCAGCCAACTATGGGTTCTCCGAGCGTGCATAAAGTTAATGTTTAACAGTGTTTTCACAGTGCATATTTAACTGATTTTCAGGTCAAAAAAAATCTTTGTACTTATGCAGCTGAAAAGCTGGCAGCATGGAGAGGAAAGCAGAGGAATGGCTTGCTCGGGCTGCTGATGCTAACATGACACTGAGGATAGGTGGAGTCAAAGCAAAGGGGCAGGGGGAACGATAGTGTGGGGGAAGTTAAGGGGCTGGAGGGAAGAGGAGGCAGGCAGAAGAACATTATACCGAGTCAGAGCAAAGGTCCACCAAACCCAGTATCCTGTTTCTAACAATGGCTAATCCAGATCACAAGGTACCTGTCAGGTTCTCAAAAGGTAAACAAATTCCATGCTGCTTATTCTAGGGTAAGCAATGGATTTACTAAGTCCACTTTAATAATGGTTTATGAACTTTTCCTCCAAGAACTTGTCCAAACCTCTTTTAAACCTAGCTACACTAATTCTACATCCTCCAGCAATGAATTCCAGAGTTTGCCCATTGACTGAAAAAATATTTTCTCTGATTAGTCTTAAAAGTGTTACATTGTAGCTTTCATGCTCTGCCCAAACATATCCAAACTTGGATCCACAGCAGCACCTACTTTGTCATACATGAAAACCTTCTATAAAGTGTACTTGTACCCATGGGATAATTTAATGCGAGGCATTTAACACACATACACAGGCATATGCATGTGAAAAATCCTTTATAAACTTACTCTGTAAAGGCAATTTACTATGCATTGTTTACATGCACAGCATTTTCAGAGGTGTAGTTATTATTGCAGAAAAACAATCAAAGAACAAATCCAAAAATGCAGACTGCGATGGTTTGGCCACATTTTGCAGAATGAACAACAGTCGGCTGCCATATGAACTCCTCTGGAGAGAGTGACCTGTCTACTGGAGGGTTCAACGAGCAGCACCGAAGAAAACTTGGCTCAAACGAATTGAGGAAGACCTAAGGAACCAGTAATTGACCATTGATGAGGCCAGAAATATCGCCATGGATCTCCAAGGGTGGAAGCATATTGTGAACGACACATGGAATCCAGTGGCACCTACAGTAGCGTATTAGCTGAGAGGACGACCTGCTCCCAAATGTTTTGAGTGAGTTTTCCAAAGACATGCATTTTTGCAAAGTCACTCCACACTTCAATACACAAGGCTCCATACATCAAATGAACGAACGAATAAACAAACAAACAAATAAATAAATAATGGACCAAACATTTTTTGGAAGAGGAAATACTCCACAGAAAAAACAGTGCAAGCAAAAACCTTTAGAAAAGCCACCCTTCCTCCCCCCTCCCTCAACCTGCTGGCTCCTGAAATGTATCCTTTATCTCTTTGTGGTTCACTGCATGCAGCTGCACTATTCCTTCTGCCATGCATCTTGCAGCAAGAAATTTGCCACTGTCCCCGAGCAGGCTGCATTCTTGTTTATAAAGCAGCCTGTTTGGAAACTATTAGGAAAAAAGTGTTTTGGTATTATATTATAAACTGTAAAGAAATATAGATTGCAGACTCCGGAAGATCCAACAAATTGTGATGCCACAACATAAAAGCAATTTCAACATTATTTTATTTCTTAGCATTTGAAAATGAAAGTCACTTACTACTACTACACTACTATTAATCATTGATATTGCGCTACAAGGCGAACGCAGCGCTGTATAGAAACATATAAAAAACGGACCCTGCTCGTCAGAGCTTACAATCTAATCAAGACAAACAGGGGCGGCTCTATAATGAGGCCGAGGTAGGCGGTGGCTTCAGGCGGCAACCTTTTTGGGGCGGCAAAAAATGCTCCAAAAAGACCGCCTCACTCGGCCTTCAAAATCAAAACAACAAAAAAAAAAAACAGTTGGAGAAGCTGCTGCCACTGTGCTGCTGCAGCAGCAGCAGCGACAGAATGAAGTGCCCCATGGCCCCCCCCCACCGCTGCCCCGGAAGAGCCCTGACATTCTTTTCCCCGCGCCAGCTCAGCTTCGCGAAGCCGCGATGGCAGAGTGTTTCTCTTTCCCGTGTTAAAGTTCAGCCCGCCGGCGCTGATGGGGAACAGGCATTTCCTGTCTTGCGCATAAACATAAAGATCTCGTATACTATACTGTAGTAATTTGACTTGTTCAGCTTTTCAAATAAGTGTATGGATGTTCCAGGGCCCACTGTAGTATTTACAGTGATGCTTATTTTGGATGGGCTCCTTATGTGAATTTTGGAAGTTTGTGCTGATATGGTATGGTATAGTAGATTTACTTTTTGTTGTAGGGTTTTATATTAGTTAACAATATGCTTGGTACTGGAGAATGTTTGTTGTTGTTGTTAGTGAGATGATCGGAATCAGATTTTTTTTTTAAGATATTGAGTTCTGTGGGTGAATGTCCTGGTTCTGCTCTGCACTCACTGTGGATGCAAAAAAGATATGTTGAAAAAGAAAATGCAAGAACCATAACACAGTTTATAAAAAAAATAAATAAAAATAAGTTAAAATTTAGTTTTATAAACTGTGCTGTTGGTTCTCACTTTCTTTTAGTTTCTTGGTTTGCAAACATCTTGCATTTCCTCCATATAATATAATTGGTTTTTTGGTTGGTTCAGTCCCTGATTGGAGTTCTGAAAAAGCCCCACCCCCTCTATGGGGGGTGGGGGGTGCCATCTCATCCTTCGCCTCAGGCAGCAGATTGCCATGAGCCGCCCCTGAAGACAAACAATACAATAGATGAGAATAAGGGTACAAAAAGCAAAGCTAAGAAGACAAAAAGAAAACAAGGGATCAGGATCTAAAAGCAACCTCAAGGAGGTGAGCTTTTAGCATGGATTTGAAAAGGGCCAGAGATGAAGCCTGACATACAAACTCAGGAAGTCTGTTCCACGCATAAGGAGCAGCAAGGTGAAAGGATCAAAGTGTGCAGTTAGCAGTGGAAGAAAAGGGCAAAGAGAGGAGCAAGCCAGTAGAAGAGCAGAGTTCACAAGAAGGGGTGTAGGGGGAGAGGAGAGAGGAAAGGGGCAATAGAATGAAAGCATTTATAAGTCTGAAGGAGAAGTTTGAATTGGATATGGAAATGGAAGAGAAGCCAATGAAGTGACTTGAGAAGAGGGGTTATATGATTATATCGGGGCTGGTGGAAGATTAGTTGCGCAGCAGAGTTCTGAACAGAATGAAGGGGAGAGAGATGACACTGAGGGAGACCAGCAAGGAGGAGGTTACAATAGTCTAGATGGGAGTTAACTAGAGAATGGATAAGTGTTTTAGTATTGTGTTCAGAAAGGAAGGGGCAAATTTTGTTAATGTTATAGAGAAAGAAACGTTAAGTTTTAGCAATCAGTTTTGTGTGTGTGGACAAAGAGAGGAAAGTCAAAGATGACCCCAAGGTTAAGGGCTGAGGAAACAGGAAGTAGAAGAGTGTTATCTACAGAGATAGAGAAAGGAGGAAGGGGAGAGGAGGGTTTAGGGGGAAAAATAAGAAGCTCAGTTTTGGACATGTTCAATTTCAAACAGCGGTGAGACATCCAGGCAGGACATGCAACTTTATCAAACTATGAGAGAGGAAATGCCAACAAAGAAAAAACTCCAGATCCAAAATACTGGGGGCATATATCAGGACCAGCATCTGCTGGAGGAAGGAAAGCAGCAGGGGGGCAAACAGAACATGACCTATGACGCAAGATCCCAGAACCTATGATGCAAAGTCTGAGCCTGGATAAAGACTGACTCATCATCTGTTCTCTTCCAAAAATGTAGTCTAATCCATTGCAACCAGTGAAAACAGCAGTGCTAAATAATTTCTCAAACACACAATTTGCTGTTGCTTGGCTCTATGTCTGCTCCTTTTCGTCATCTTCATATATCTCCTTTCTTTTTTAGGAGTGTTCACTTAAGCACTAGTCCCTACTGGGGAAATTCCATCCGTCTGTCTGTCTCTCTGAATGCATTTGCGCACGCACACACGATGCACAATACACACAATACAATACCAACAAAATACACACACATACCACACAAGCACCATACATGCCCATAAACATAACACAGCATACACACACAACATACATATATAACACAACACATCACACAGACAATAGTATATATAACACATACAGTAATGGCACACACACACATTATACAATATATATCACACATATGCACAACACAATACAATACACCTATAACAACATTCACAATGCAACACATACAACACAAAACCCACAAGTTAGAGCGCACACACAACACACTTAACAGAGCACATACAGGACAACACCAACACAACACACTGAACACAACCAATACAACACAACACACTCAATATACGTATAACACACAAAACAGACACCACAGCAACAATATGACACACACACACACCACATACAACACCAACACAACACACACAGCACTACACACACCAGAGAGCACACCACACATACAACACAGATGATACAACATACACATACCTTGACCCACATAAAACACAAACATCCTGACACACACACATAAATGCATTCTGATACACACTCAAACCTCTGATATACACACACACACATGCACACTGACATGCACTCAAAAGGGCACACCCCGCAATAAACTTGCCCCTCTCTCACTCACTCACTCACACACACACACACTCCCCTGAAAAATATACACCCCTGATACACACATATCCCTAACACACATATACACACCCTGACACAAGCATCTATCCCCATCCTCTGCATCTCACTCTCTGATTCCCAAAGTGACACTGATAAACTCTCTGTGTGGAAATAAACATACACATCATACTGGAAAGGCACGAGCTAAATACTATAACTAGCTAATTAAATAAAATACTATTGTGCTACCCTTTACCATCACTGTTTCATCCAAGTCTCCCACACAGACCAGCCTGAGTTTTTGAATGGAGGGAAAGGGAAATGCACACGTTCAACTTGTATTATCCTAATGACTTCCTTCCCATATTTTCTCACTTAAAGAATAAATGGTAAGGTTTGCTCATAGATGTAGACTATCTTTTAAAAATAGTCACATTCCTTAAGTCCATGCTCCAAACACCATGCAATGATATATAGTTCGGTGTGCATGGACCAGAAGGACCTCAGAGTGCTAGTGTCTGAGGATCTCAAAGTGGCAAAACAATGCAACAAGGCGGTAGCTAAAGCCAGAAGGATGCTGGGCTGCATACAGAGAAGATTAACCAGCAGAAAGGAGGAGGCATTAATGCCCCTCTACAAGTGGTTGGTGAGGCCTCAGTTGGAGTATTGTGTTCAGTTTTGGAGACAATATCTCACAAAGGAATATAAAAAGACCTGAAATGAAAGGTGACCAAAATGATTTGGAGTCTGCACCAGAAGATGTACGAGAAGAGACTTGACCTAAATATGTATACCCTAGAGGAGAGGAGGGACAGGCAGGGCCGGCCTGTCCATTGAGCAAGAATGTTTTTTGCACAGGGCCCCGCGTTTCAGGGGGCCCCGCGCAAAGAACATTCTGCTTGCAAAGTAAATTTTAAATTTAAAAAAAAAAGCTGTCTGCTGCCGCTGCCGCCACAACGGCAGAATCGCATATCCCGTGGGGCCTCCCCCCCCGACAGAGCCTGCCCTCCTTGCATCAGCTCCGTCGGCTTTCAGAGCTCGAAGGGAGACTAGTTTCCCTTCCGTGGCTCTGTTAAGCCCGCAGGGGCTGATGTGACTTTCCCATCAGCCCCCGTGGGCTTAACAGAGCCGCGAGGGAGAAACTCTCCTTTTGCACTCTGAAAGCCGACGGAACTGATGCAGGGAGGGCAGGCTCTGTCGGGGGGGGGGGGGGGGCCGCGGGATATGCGATTCTGCCGTTGCGGCGGCAGCGGCAACAGACAGCTTTTTTTTTTATTTTAAAATTTCCCTGGGCTGTTGGGGTGGGAGTTAGGACTGGAAATGGGCTAATGGGGTTAGGACTGGAAGAGGGCTGATAGGGGGTTAGGACTGGGGCTATGGGGAGCTAAGTCTGGAAATGGGGTGATGGGGGTTAGGACTGGAAGTGAGCTGTTGGGGGTTTAGGACTAGTTTTGGGCTATGGGGAGGTATTAAACTGAAAATTGGGTGATGGGGTTAGGACTGGAAATGGGCAGATGGGGTTAGGACTGGGAGTGGGCTGATGGGGGGTTAGGACTGGTAATGGACTATGGGGGGCTTAAACTGAAAATTGGGTGATGGGGGTTAGGACTGGAAATGGGCTGATGGGATTAGGACTGAGAGTGGGCTGATGGGGATTTAGGACTGGTAATAGGCTATGGGGGGGGGCTAGGACTGGTAATGGGTTGGGGGGGTTCCTAGGACTGGAAATGGACTGAGGGGAAGGGGGGGGCTTGAACTGCAAATAGCTGATGGGGAGGGGGGCTTGGAATGGAAATGGGTTGTGAGGGGAGGGAACTAGGACAGGAAATGGGCTGATGAAGGTGGCTAGGATAGGATTGGGAATTGGGTGTTGGGGGAGCTAAGATTGGAAATGGGCTGTGGTGGGGGCTTGGATTGAAATAGACTTATGGAGGGGCTAGAACTGGAAGTAGGCTCATGGGGGGCTTGGATTGGAAATGGGCTGAGTGGATGGGAGCTAGGATTTGACATGGGCTGATGGTGGGGCTAGGAAAGGACTAGAAATGGGCTGATGGGAGGTTGGTATTGGAAATGAGCTGATGGAGGGACTTGGATAGGACTGGAAATGGATGGGGGAGCTAGGACTGGAAATGGGCTGATGGGGGGGGCTAGGACTGGAAATGGGATGATGCGGGGACTAGAAGGGAGTGGCTACTGAGTGGGGCTGGAACTAGAAGGGAGATGATGTTGGGGGAGGTTAGAATGGGATGGAGCTGGGAGAGTGAAATGGAGAGGGGAAAAATATTTTGTGTGGGACGGAAGAAAAATCTACAATTGGCTGGGTATTGGGAGAGTAAGTGGGGATTGAGGATGGAGGGGTAAAATTTGAGTGGATGAAATAGGAATGAGGAAAGAGCAAAAGGAGAAAGATTAGTATGTTAAAGCAGATGTAGAGAGAAAATGGAAAAATTAGAAGAGAGAAGAAAGGACAAATGGACAGCAGACGATGGAGTGTTAGCAGAAGACACAAAGAAACCAGAAGAAAGTGGCTGGAGCAATTGCAACTGAAAAAAAAATGCACAAAAGGTAGAAGGATATTTCTTTATTTTGAATTTATTAACTGGAATATGTCAGCTCTGGGAAATATGCATCATTAACGTCTGCGCTTTGTTTAGTACAAGAGGAAATTAATTTATAGTTTTATTTCTACAGTGTTGTTGTACATTCCAAGTTTGGCTTTTGGGGTTCCCAGTTTAATTGTCTTCCTGTTTCTAAATTGTGATTCCTTGTTTGGTGATGGTCTGTGTTCTGCATGTGTAACTGAGCTGAGGTATTCTGTTTATGTAATTCCTATTTGACATTGCCACTTGTTCCCTTTCCCCAGTAGGTCATGTATTGTTATTCTCTGAAATGTATTGGTTTAATATTTGCAGTGTTGCCTTTTGATAGGTAGGGTATGGTACTTTGTGAGTCCTGGTAGTGCTGTTAGGATATGGCGGGTTTGCTATGGGTTCTAAATGGGCAGTGTTTGTAGTAGTTCCTAATGTGCCTGGTGGTTGGCACTGGATTATAGTAATGTAGAAATCTTTTAGTCTTTCTTTATCCATACACTCATTAAGAGGCATGTTTACTAAAAGTTAGTGTATGGTAACATTATGCAAATAATTATGCAAATGAGGCCCCGCACTGAGTCTCTGCACATGGCCCCGCACCCCCCTTGGGCCACCCCTGGGGACAGGGGAGATATGATAGAGACCTTTAAATACTTAAAGGGTATTAATGAATAAACAAACCTTTTCAAAGAAGAGGAAGCTATAAAACAGAGAGATACGATGAAGCTGCAAGATGGTAAACTTAAAGCAACATCAAGAAATACTTTTTCACTGAAAAGGTGGAAGATGCTTGGAATGCCCTCTCGATGGAGGTGGTGGGGCAAATACAGTGACAGAATTCAAAATGGCATGGGACAGACACAGTGGATCCCTTAATAGTAAGAGGATAAAACCAAAACAAACTTAAATATCTTTTATATTTCAACAACTAGAGGGGGGTGACCTGCATGGAGCGGCAGGTACAACCCTAAACAAAGGCATAGAGGGGGTGACCTGCATGGAGCGGAGGGTACAACTACTCTAGCCACTTTGCTGGACAGACTAGATAGACCATGCTAGTCTTTATCTGCCATCAAATACTATGATACTATGTCCAAAAAGACACCTATTTTGGGCCTATTTTATTTTAGGCAATATAGATACCTGTGTGCCTTTATATAATAGGCACCCAGAATGAGCCCCATCAGCTTACAAAAGCGGACACACAAATTCAGAGCTGCACTGAAGATTTGTGCATGTATTCAAAGTTTATACCCATGTATTTTATAAAATACACACGTTCATCACAAATTCATCTCCATTCCACCCAAACACTGCCCAGATTAATACCTATGTGCAGTCCATGTAAAGTGCTCTCAGTCTTTCAGCATGTGTGCATAAACAAAACTTTATACAGGTCTTTGCTGTATTCCAAGTTGGCTTTCCATGCAGAGAAATGTTTATAAAATTAACCTTTATGCATATCATCCAGGGATTTGCCTGAGATATGGAAAAGGATCACCACGCTACGCCACCATTTACTCAGATCCATAATGATAAGGAGGGGTTAAGAAAAAACATAAGATATGCCATATTGGGTGAGACCAAGGGTCCATCAAGCCCAGTATCCTGTTTCCAACAGTGGCCATTCTAAGTCTCAAATACCTGTCAGTTTCGCAAAGGTATATTCCATGCTGCTTGTCCCAGCGATAAGCGGTGGATTTCCCCAGTCCTCTTTAATAATGATTTATGAGCTTTTCCTCCAGGAACTCATCCAAGCCTGTTTTGAACCCAGCTACACTAACAGCTTTTACTACATCCTCTAGTAATGAATTCTAGAGTTTGATTACGTGCTGAGTGAAAAAATATTTTCTACAACTAGTCTTAAATGTGTCACATTATAGCTTCATTGTGTGTCCCCTAGTCTTTCTACTTTTTGAAGGAGTAAACAACTGATCTATGTTTATCCATTTCACTCCATTCATTATTTTATTTATTTAACCATTTTTTTATACTGACTTATCATAAAATCAAAGCAGTTTACAGTAAAACTCAACAAACATTAACATAAGAACATAATATATGCCATACTGGGTCAGACCAAGGTCCATCAAGCCCAGTATCCTGTTTCCAACAGTGGCCAATCTAGGTCATAAGTACCTAGCAGTTTCCGCAAAAGACACAGGTTCGTCAATGCTTGTAATGGGTCAAGCAGTGATATCCCGGGTCCCTTTTAATAATGCTTTATGGACCTTTCCTCCAGGAACTTGCCCAAACCTTTTTTAAACGCAGCTACATTAACAGCTTTTACTACATCCTCCGGTAACAAATTCCAGAGTTTGATTACATGTTGAGTGAAAAAATATTTTCTCTTATTAGTCTTAAATAGGTTACCCTGTAGCTTCATTGCATGTCCCCTAGTCTTTTTATATTCTGATGATGTGAACAATCGATCTACATTTACCCGTTCCACGCTATTCATTAATTTATAAACCTCTATCATATCTCCCCTCAGCCGTCTCTTTTCCAGGTTGAAGAGCCCCAACCTTTTAAGCGTCTCTTCATATGAGAATCCTTCCATTCCCTTTACCATTTTGGTGGCTCTTCTCTGTACCTTTTCTAATAATGCTATATCCTTTTTAAGATACGGCGACCAGAAAACTTGCGGTATAGGTAAAGATGGCATGAGGAAATGCTAGCAAGCATAACTTATTTACATTGTGGCATATATACATTTAACCAGACCTAAATCATATCTCCCTTCAGCCATCTCTTTTCCAAGTTGGAGCCCGATTCAGAGAGGGAGGACATCCCGACCATCTGGACGTCTCCCAGGAAGACAGGCCTGTTAGGACCCGATTCTGAATCGCAGGAAAAAAATGTTCCAGTGGCACACAGAATTGGGCTTGTGGATGGCCCAGCGTGACCCTGCTGCCTTCAGGGACATTCTCACTGTAGGCACCTCCGACTCCCGCGACTTAGGCCCCCTCTTTCCCGATGCCCGACCCACGTCTGTCCGGCCGGGGCCTGGAACGGGCGGGCAGGGACCCCTTGCACCCGGCCCTGGCCCCAGAGAAGGATTCCCGGCATCGTCGGATCGGTGCTGCTTATTCCACCTCTGAGCAGCACATCCCCACGGACCCTGCAGGATGTATGGGGCTGTGCCGTGAATCGTCCCTTTATGTTCTGCCGGGCTGGCCCTCCCGTCCCCCTACTGCTCAGGATGTACGGTGAGAGCAGGAGGGGTAATAAGGTCATGACAGCTTGTGAGGCTGCACGTCCTGCCGAGATGTGCAGTCCTGCAACCCATGTATCTGAATCAGGCCACTGACCTTTTAAGCCTTTTCTCATAGGGATATCCTTCCATTTCTCTTTACCATTTTTGTCACTCTTCTCTTTACCATTTCTCATTCTGCTATATCGTTTTAAAGATATAGTGACCAGAATTACGCACAATATTCAAGGTGCGATCGCACCATGAAGCGATACAGAGGCTTTACAGGGTCAGCTTTGAAAGTCTTTCAAAGACCTTTTGGGAATAAAATTAAAACTGGAGTAAAAAACTGTGATGTTAATGACTTTAATTTGTTACAACTGCTAACTGAATTATCTAACCAAATACATTGCGCTAAGCATGGAGGAGAAGGGACCTTGTTCTTGGGAACAGTTGGCACCTTTTCATATCCTGAGAGGGGGAATGGACAGGGATATCGAGATCAATAATGGACATGAAGAGGTAGACAGCTGTCAAGAAATAAGGAGTCTAATTCAATGCTTTTTTTTTCTAGAGGCACAGAATTGGAAAAAAGGTCCTTTCTGAACAAGGCGGCCTATCTACAAAAGGAAACAGCTGTTTGAGTGCAGTGGAGGAAATTTACTTTCAAAGAATAAAACTGAAAAGAACGTGTTTCAAATTCTGACTTCCTTACTTAGTTGGCAAGCGCTTCCCTTCTATTTTTAGAAGTTGCTTAAACAGATGGAAAACACCAACATTACTGTAAAATATCATTTTCCCAGATCACCATTTGACAAGGGACCACATACCAGGGGTTGTCTGTAGGTTTCTTTTACATGGTTAGCTCTGCCCCTATGATGGAAGCCCTGAAACAGAACATTCAAAACAAAGCATTCCAGAGTCTATCTCCAGCTCAAATGGAGGTTTCATCGTGTCATAGGTGCCTGCATTGGGATATGGAACCCCAGACAGGCAGGACAGCTGCATCTGACAACTGTAACGCGTTATACATGGGGCGACATAACAAACAACTGGCCAGATTACAGTACGTTCAAAACACAGCAGCTAGAATTTTTATGGGTTTAAAGTTATGCAATCATATTACTCTCATTTTGGATAGTTTACATCAGCTCTCTGTGTTTTTTAGACACGGTCTAATGATGGACTTCAATGTTTAAGAGAGAGATTAGTTCTGTATGTTCCAAAAAGATCCTTGAGATACTCAAAGTATATTTTACTTTGTGTGCCATCGATCTAAGAAATTAAATATATTGAGACTTAGAAGCAAACTTTTTCCTACTTGAGCACAGAAGTATGGAACTCTGTTTTGAAAGAAGTTGGGACTATTTTAGGCTATCTTTTAGAAAGGACTGTAAAACCTGCCTTTTTATAAAAGTATTTCATTAATTCTGCAGATTATAATTTTTTTTTAAACTGCCTCTAATGTTTCGATTGATTTTTACGTTTTTTGGTGCGCTGAATCCAAATCTGGTAACCAATTTGCTCCATCACGTACAGATTTTTTGCTACATTGGGTTAGCAGGTTGAGGTGAACGTTTCAGATTGAGTGCGATCGAGATAAAAGTTTCTTGGATGAATTCTTTATACTAATTGTTTAGTAGTTATTCAAATAAGAATAAAGAAAATTGTAACAAGGCAGCACATAAGAATAGAGTAATGTCAACAAAACACACTGTGATGGTAGCAAAATTGTCTGCACTTAAAACAGCCACATACATGTGCACAAACATTGAGCATATAAGAGCGAGGTTAGACACAAAGCAAAGCAAAGAAATGTGCAAAAAATGTTGTACAGGTATGTATGTAAGAATAGAAAACGCAAACCGCACCATTGCAATACATGAAGACAAACACCCGATGGTGTGAAAATAAAATTCTAATAAATGAGATCCGACACTGTGGTAATAACTAGCAAATTTTTATTTCAAAGTTTAGTAAAAATACGATATTTGTCAACACAGTTTAGATTTTAAAGTCATTCTTGGGTCAATCAATCTCCTGGTGGGCCCGTTTCTTCTTCCCCCGAATGCTTCTCTTGGTGCGCTGCTTGGCGTATTTTTCATCTGGGGTTTCCCGCAGCAGCAACCAGCAGAAATCAGCCATCATAGTGGTGTTCCATCTTCCTTGGTACCTTCTCTCTGCGTCCTTGATGTCCTGGTGAAACCTTTCACCTTGTTCTTCACTGTACGCCCCCAAGTTTTCGGGAAAGTAGTTCACATGGGAGTGCAAGAAATGGACTTTCAGGCTCATGTTACAGCCTTGTTCTTTGAAGGCATTGAGCATCCTGGCAACAATATCCTTATAGTTCTCATCCCGCCTGTTCCCCAAGAATTTGAGAACAACATCCTTGAAGGAATCCCAGGCTTCTTTTTCCTTCTCAGACATCGTTTCAGCAAATGCTCCATCTGAAATGAGTTTCCTTATATCAGGGCCAACAAACACTCCTTCCTTTAGCTTTGCTTCAGAAAGTCGGGGGAACTTTGAGCAAAGGTACCGAAAGCACTCACCATCTTTTGGAAGGGACTTGATGAATTGCTTAATGAGACCCAACTTAATGTGGAGAGGTGGTAATAGAATTTTATCACGAGGTACCAAGCTCTCATGAAGAACATTTTTCTCACCGGGTCTCAAATACTCCCAAATTGGCCAGTCTTTTTCCCCCAGTGTAGGTCGCGGGCCCGGCTATCCCACAAGCAAAGGAAGCAGGGATATTTGGTGAAACCGGATTGCTGCCCTAATAGCATGGATAGAATTTTAAAGTCTCCACAAATCATCCACTTATGCTCATCATAACGAATCTTCTGAAGAATCAGGGCCAAATTCTCGTATTTTTCTTGGAGAATAACAGAGTGAGCAATAGGAACTGAAGCGAATGTGTTGCCATTATGAAGAAGAACACCTTTTATGCTGTCTTTTGACGAATCAATGAACAGCCGCCATTCAGCAGGATCATACTTGAGTTTAAACTTTTCCATCACTCCGTATATATCGTTGCAAAATACCAAATCTTCCTCTTTGCTGAAATACTTCAAAAATTGTGTCTCGCGGTTGCGGTACCAATAAAAAGTTGTTCCTGGTAACAATAGATTTTTCTGTTTAAGCCGAGAACCTAGCAGTTGGGCAGCATCTTTTGGGAGTCCTAAATCCCGGACTAAATCATTCAATTCAGCTTGAGAGAAAAGTTCAGGTTTCGGATCTGGTTCAGTTTCAAACTCGGAAGTACTGGACTCATCGTGAAAAGCCATCTGATGAGTCTCATCATGATCAGAACCGTCCACACAAATATGATCCAAAGATTTTGGTGGTTCAGGCACAGGTACTTCGTTGCTATGAGGCATAGGCCTAATTGCTGAGGGAAGGTTGGGGTAACTTATTACGTTCTTATTTTTTAAGTTGTATCCCTTCACAATGCAAGAGCAAAAATAGCAGTCACTGCTGTGGTCTCTTTGTTCACGCCACATCATAGGTATTCCAAAACGAAATGCTTGTTTTTTACCTTTCATCCATAAGCGTAGATCTTCCTCACATCTCCTGTTTTTATTGCTTTTCTGTCCAGAAAGTGTATTTCCTTTCTTTTTTATTGGCTTTGGCCTTTTTTTAAAAAAAAAAATTTTTGGTTTTATTGTACACCGCTTTGCCTGCCAATGAAAGGCGGTTTTTATCAAGTGAAATAAAACATAAACATAAACATAAACATGTCTTGCACACTTTGTGAGGAGCCCACAGTTTGTCTTGATCGCCTAACTTCAAACCGAAATAGGCAAAATATACTTTTTTAATAAATGCAGAAATGTTCCTCTGCCGCTTTTTCACGGTATATTCCCCACAAATAAAACAAAAACTGTCCGGAGAGTTGACGCAACCTCTGGCTCTGTGAGCCATCACAAATACATAGCACTGCAAACTACAACTGTAGTGAACCACTTCGGAATAAAACTGGATTACGACTGAGCAAACAAAAGGTAATAATGAACTTGCAAGAAACAGAAATTTGACAGGAACGTTCATGTCGCAACCACCGTGTTTGAGCGAGCGAACGAGGCAAGGCGAACAGGAAAGAACATGCGCCAGCGCGAGTACTGGATTTAGCCCCCCGCCTCCCAATTGTCCTGTTAATGTATAAAATGAATACAAAACACTCTAAAATATCATGAGGGAGTGTTTCTAGTTAGTTAACCATTACAACCTCTATTTTGGGCCAAGAAAATAAACTTCAGTCGGCTAAAAAGAAATTATGTGAACATTCCTTATATGGGTAAGAAATCTAATTTTGCAAGAAAACGTGACGTGATGGAACATTTTGGCTATTTTTCCTGGATTCAGCACCCCAAAATCTATAGGAATCAGTTGCAAAACTGGAGGCAGTTTTTTGGTAGTGTACCTGTGTTATTCATTTAGATGGACTCTAATGTTTATTGGAGATTTTACCTTATAGTCTCTTGATGAAAGACGTTGCTCCAGAGCTGATAACTGATTGGTCGATTAACCACCTATATGAAGAGATTCCCCAGTGCAGCATACAACAGATCTCCTCGACACAGGCAGAACGTTTGGTAGGATTAGCTACTTCAATGACTCCCTGGGATGTGCGGTCTTGCAAAGTCTGTTACTTGCAAATGTAAATGGCAGTACATGTACATGTAGTAAGTAACAAAAACACTACATACAAGTATAAAGCCTTGAATCATGCTAGATGATTTTCATACATGTTTTTTTGATAAAATGGCCATTCCCGCTGTGCATGCTGCTAAATATATACATTTTTCCCATAGTTTACAAAAGGTTCCACGTTCAGCAAGCCTTTTATAAAATCCAAATTTTGAATGTCCCAACTTAGATTTCTCTATTCTGACCTTGAAGTCCTATAAATATTTAGGATGCATACATATGTACGTGTGTGTGTGTGTGTGTATATATATATATATATATATATATATATATATATATATATACATATATATATATATATATTGTGATGAGGTGAGTGCAGCCCAGCTAGGGAAAACTGGAAAAAAGAAGGATTTTTTTTCATTGCGGGGGATGGGAGCCCAAAATCCTAGGTTCCATACTAGAAGCACTGAAAGAAACCTAGAGGGCAGAGCTAAGCATAAGCCAATCACAGACCACAGGACAACCCTGCAGAGGAGTAGGAGGTCCAAGTGGGAGGAGCTAGGAAGGGAGTTGCCCAGCTCAACAGTTAACAGAGGAAGAACAAACAAAAGAGAGAGGCACAGTTTGAGTTTGCAGGAGGAGGAAGGAGCTGTGAGCAGAAGGTCCAGGAGGAGTGCAGGAGCAAGCACCAGTGGCAGCTGCAGTTCAAGGCCTAGCCCAGGTTCAAGTCCAATTCCCAGGAGGCACAGACAGGAGAGATCTGGGGCCAAGCTGTGGAAAACCCTTGCAGCCAAGGAGAGCAGCAAATGGAGGAACCATTACAAAGGCAGCCAAGAAAGGTACGCAAGGAATGAGCAGTGCCACCAGAATAGTTCTTGCTCTGACTCAGAGGAGACTTTCATACACCTGAAGCCTCAGCACAGCAAGAAGTATCTCAGGAGGGAGGTTAAGCAGGAGAGACACACAGGAGACCGGCTTGGAGGAGCCAAGGCCAGGCAGCGTGAGAGACTGTTTAGCATTGCGAAGGCTCTTAAGGAAAGGACACCAGAGCACTTCCAGAAAGCACCCAGCTGTAGCTCAATTGAGAGCATGGAGGTAGGCCCGGAAGAAAGTGTTATTGAGTCAGAAGCCTCTGAGATGGAATGTGAGCTGTGCACTAAAATACAATAGTATTGTGAGTTAGAAAACAGTGAAATACGAAAGGAAGCTGTTGCAAGTTAAGGCAGTTTCAAGAGTTGAAAGAGAAGAGTAACCCTGAAGACAAGAGGTTAGGAATCTCTCAGGAAGTTAAACTGCAGAACGTCAGTGAAGGCCCAAACAGTGAGAACTGTTTGTATGGGCGTGGCAACAGCGGGTTGGAAGCTAAGGACCTTTCACTGTGAAGAGTTTTACAAATGCTTTTTGTGTTTTGAAATGTCAAGCAATTGCAGTGAAGAATAGAAACTGCTGTGAGTTTTGTTTGGACATTTTCATTTGGAGAAATTATCCTGTATTTCTTTTGTCTGGAAAAAGTGCTTAAAGAATTTTTATGTTCACTTGCCAACTTTGGAAACCGAATAAAAATTTCCTGTGCGCTTTAAATAACCACTCAGTTCTTCTTATTTGATACAACTACAACCCTCGAAGGGATACAGATGGCCAGCGGTCCCTACTAGGCAACCGCCTGGTAGGGGCGCGAGCGTCACAATATATATATATATATATATATAAAACCACATGTATACAAGCATTGCTGTGCTTTTCTTTCCCCCCTCTCTATAATTATTAATAGTTTTATTCCTCTCTTTATCATCTACAAGAACAAAAAAGCTGTTTTCAAAAATAACAGTTTCTCTAGCAGTAGGATACTTGCAGGCTTCTCTATGATTATTTATAAGGCTATTAGAACAAGCAAAACAAACAAGGTACAAAAAACCTGCAACTTTATTCACAGACATGACTAGAATCCTGAGATGACAATACTGTGGTAAAAATGTGTTTAATTGGTGTAGACGCTCCCTAATGGCTCTACCAAATACAGGTGCTGGCATCGACTAAAACAAGTAACTTTCCAACCTAAGATGGGTGGGTTGATCACTAGCAAGGTACTAGCAGGAGTCGTCCCTGCCTAGGAAGGAAGGAAGTCTGAATGGTATAAATAGGGCAGTCTAAAGACATAATTCTGTCTTTGGCTGGCTAAGCTAATGAACAATAGCTGAGAATGGTTTCAAAAGGGAAAACAGGAGTTTTTCCTCTGCTCTTCCTATGGGGAGTGAGGAGTCAGAAATAACCCTAGGAGCTGAATCCAGTAAGGCAGGATCCCAGATCCCCAGGAATACTAACTGGCCCAGCAACGTATTGATGTTATTGATGTTTTCTGGTGTCTTTGGAAAATTAAGGAGACAAATGCTGGAAAACTGAACTGTGACTATCATTTTTTTTATTAAAGTCTTCTAGTACCTCTTATCTGTTTTGCTGTTTGCTGTGAGTAAATTTCTTATTGGTTCAGAACTGAACATTTTTGGGAAGGGAGAACGTAATGAGCAAGGGATCCCTGTGCTAGCAGCCTCTCAGCCCTAGCTGACCCCATCCCATGAATGTTGTATCTTAGGAATTGTTGCTTTAGTGAAGAAAGGGCTGCTTGCTCTGAAGTACGTACCCTGTATTCCCCACAGAGTGAGCTATTTCGCGAGGTTCGACAGACCTGAGGCGGGCTACACTGCATTTTCTTAACTATCGGTAGCGAACAGAAAAAATATTGATGAGATCGTGCGCTGGCATAGCTTTTTATTTATTTAGGCGATTTGTTGTACCCCCAAAAGCAACAAAAAGCCAGAATCATGGCAGTTTAGTCTAGTTCATAAACTAGTGGACACATAGACATGGACATGAAGCTGCTACAACAGTTAACAGAAAATTAAATAATCATAGGTAATCATGGTAGGCATTATGAAAGAGCCAAGTTTTAATCTGTTTTTTAAATTTTTTATACAATATTTCTGAACATCTGCGGGCAGAGAATTCCAGAGTACTGGGGCATTATATGCAAAGGTGAAATGCCTGATCCATTCAAACCTTAATGTATGAAAAGTGGGGACTACTAAAAGATGACCCAGGGACCCAGAATATTGATGCTTGACCCAGTACAAGCATTGTGGAACCTGTGTCTCTTGGGGAAACTGCTAGGTACGTATGACCTAGATTGGCCACTGTTGGAAACAGGATACTGGGCTTGATGGACCTTGGTCTGACCCAGTATGACATATCTTATGTTCTTATGAGCTTGAGATGATCTTAATGGTCTCTAAGGACTATATAGAATAAGAAGGGAGAAGAGATAAAATAGAAAATCTGTGTAATAGAAATCGGACAACTTTGTTCTTTAACTAATAGCGGAGAAGAATGGTTTCTACAATTAGCTTATATATTAGTTTCACTACAGTGTGTACTGTATCAACTGTAGATGTTTAATAGAGTAATGTGGGCATCGAGTGAGTAGTGCATTGCAATAATCTAAACTATTTAAAATGAGGGCATGGATCAGAGTTCTAAGAGATTTCCCATGCAGGTACACTTTGACTGACCTGATCATCCTTAAGGCATAAAAGGACTTTCTAAGGAAGATATATATACACTGAAAGTCATTTCCTTATCCAATATAATTCTTAAGGTGATGACAGTGTCCTTGATTGGAATACAGAAATCAGCAATTCAGGGGAAGAATTTACAGATGAAATCATCTGAGTATATCAGATGGCAGAGAACACTGAGAACCAATTTGTGATACATAATCCAGTTAGCAGTCTTATCCAACTGCTCAGAAAATTATTTGAAAACCTGGGTCCCATGAATCATGGTTAATTACCATGTGGATGTCGTCAGCATACAGGTGAACTCCCAAATCAAAATCCTGAATTAAAGTAGCTATAACCTATAAATGCATTCACTCTACTGCCCCTCATTACCTTTCCCCTCTCCTCTCTCCCTACACCCCTCTTCGTGAACTTCGCTCCTTCTCTCTTTGCTCTTTTCTTCTACTGCCAACTCTAGGCTTCGATCCTTTCACCTTGCTGCTCCTTATGCCTGGAACAAACTTCAAGTCTCATCTCTCTCCCTCTTCAAATCCATACTAAAGGCTTACTTCTTTGAGGCTGCTTTTAGATCCTAATCTCGTTCCCTTATCTCCTCTCCCTATTGAATTCTTATTTCTCTTGTATTGTACTGTCTGTCTTTAGACTGTAAGCTCTATGAGCAGGGACTGTCTTCTATAAGTGGTTGTATAGTGCTGTGTATGCCTTGTAGTGCTTTATAAATTATTATTAGTAGTAGTAGTGGTAGCTAAATGTGCTAAGATTATGGGTGAGAATTGATCCTTGGTTCCTCCCCCTCCCCCACAATCAAAGGAAAATATTTGGGAAATATCATTTATGACTACTCTATAGGACTGCTCTAAAAAGTAAGAACTGAACCAGTCTAAGGTTGAGCCAGCTAGTCCAGCAAGAGCTGGACAGCAATTATGTGATTGACTAGGTCAAATGCTGCTGACAAATCAAATTGCAGCAGGAAAACTATGAGTGAGGATTTCATTGTGCATCATTATTAAAAGTGTATCCATGCTGTGACAGGCTCTAAAGCCAGACTGTTTTAGATGAAGAATAATTTTTACTTCTAAAAACAGCAGATGCTAGCTCAAAGTTACCTTTTCTGTTATTTTTGCTTTGAAAGGTCGATTTGAAATGGGCCAATAATTGCCTGGAAGTGCCGAATCCAATGTAAAGTCTTTTGGGGAGGGTCTAATTCCAACAATGTGGAATTGTTCTGGGTGATTTTAACCTTCCATTGCTTCACATTACACACTCTATGGCACTTCTCAGTGTTATGTCTGAAATGGATTTTCAGCAGGTTGTACAGCTTCCTACACATAAGAAATGTAACACACTTGATTTAGTATTCCTGCCCAATAATATCTGCCAGCATTACTTATATTCGCCTCCACAAGCACTAAAAGTTCCCTGGACGGACCACTATTTAATAGAATTTAGTTTGCCAGCCCAACTCCGCACAACAGAAGTAAATAATAAAGACTCATATACCAGACAATATAAATCATTTGAAAAGGAAGATTTTCTAAATGAAATTCTCCCTCTTATAGACCTTCCTTTAGCTGACCTAGATGCTCTATTAACAAACTGGAACACCACAATCTCAAATGCGACCTCTGCTCATAAACCAAACCAAAGCTTGAGACAAAAATATTCTCAGAATTGGTATTCTCAAGAACTAAGAAAATTAAAACAAGCCTTGAGGAAGATAGAGCATACTTGGAGGGCTACAAAATCTATTCATGACAAAACACTTTACATTGACAAAAACGAAGATTTGATCACCTTCCGGAACGATTTATACTAGCAGGTATCATCTATTAGAATTGTTATCGCCCCACTCTTAACCTATAGAGGTATAGTAATTTCTATTATGAATGGCAACCAGATCTCAGACTGTACCAGAGCTAAATATCTAGTTTAGGATAAAATCCTAAACTCTTGCTCTCAAATTGCATCAATGATCCGTTACGTTGCCTTGTTGTTACTATTCTTGTCAATTCTTATCCATTCATTAGCTGAATATTATCTTCTTTAAATGAAGCGAATGTACTGACGCTGTCTAGCCCGAACCAGATTTCATGTATCGCCACTATGAATGCATTTTTAAATAGTGGCATCAAAATACTTATCTGGTTCGGTCAGCTTCCCGCAACGCCAACCAATGTGCCGTTGCGTTTCACTGGAATGTTTTATCAAGGGGTTATGTCCGTACTCAGCTTTCACATCAGTCTAGAAATGTAGAACGAATATATCAATAAAACTACCCTCTTCATAATGTCCATTTTTCATAAAATGACAATTCATATGTAAATCCTATTACTCAACTTAATTCACTTACTGTCGATTCAACCGAGGCTGTCGTCTTTGCTATGTTGTTCTTCACAATTTACTATTACTATTAGAAGAAATTGCTCGGATGTTAAAGATTTCAAGAGACAAGCAGGCCGATTGAAAGCCCGCTTTCAAGAACGTGGGTACCCTTTAAGGACTATAGAAAGAGCTTACAAGAGAGCACTCTAATAATAGGGAATCTTTATTGACTTCAGCCCCTCGCCAGATCGAGGATGAAGGGAAGATCAATTTGATTACCAATTATTCACCCTATAGCGTTCAGATACAACGCATCATTCGCAAACATGAGAATGTACTTCACAGCACGAAGGGTCTTGAAAATAAAAATATACGATGTGTATTGTGGCACTGCAGAGCCTATTCACATGGAAAAAAAGGTTTTAAATCCTGAAAAAAGATTTCAACATCAGTTGCAATGCTATGAGGAGCCTGATAGGGGGAGCAGGAGTGACCTTCCAAGGCCTAGAGAACTACACCCTAGAACTGATGATGTAATGCAACCTAACAGCCAATCCAGGAAAGGGGGAGTTCCTCTTAGGAAAGGCTGGGAAGTTGAAAAGGAGGAAGTAGGACAAGTAAAGAGGACGCACACCAGGACACACACCAGGAGACTCATCAGGAAACACACCAGGAGGAAGAGCACCAGAGAGCGCACCAGGAAGAGCATCAGCGGTGGTACCAGCAGCAGCAACGGAAAGCAGAGGCTGTGGTAGAAGCTGAAAGAGAAAAGAAGTCTTGGCAAAGATACCAGAGAGGAAGGAGTTCCTGGCAGGAAGGCGCAGTAAGTCCGGTGCAACAGAATTCCGGGAGTTCTTGGCTGAGAGATACTGGAAAGAAAGGCACAAGGGGAGAAATAAACCCCAGAGTTTTATATGAGGAACCGGCAGTAATAAATGCAGGACACTGTGGCTGTTACCAGGAAAATAATGAAATCATTGTTGTAAGAGGTAACACTCCTTATTCAAATAACAAAAGGTGTGGGTGTGAAAGAGTGCTGATTCTACATGAAGGCCAGCTGAAGTCTGAGAAGCCTACTGCTCGAGTAAGGCTGAACTACAGCAAGGCTGGGCCTCATGACTCAACTAACTGGGACGATCTTAAGAAACAAGGTAAACCACCTTTTTATTCTGCTAAGCATTATAACTTACTGAAACAGGAAGCACAAGATACAGAAGTGTGCCCTCCTTATCAAACTGTCCGTGAGATAGGACACAAGCCTTTGGTAAAAGAAAGACTGTGTAACATAAGGCAGCAAGCCAAAGGAAGTTACTACCCTAACAAGCCTTCACATGGGCGCGGCCCAAACCTAGACTCAGAACACTGGAAGCTAGTGAATGTGTTGTATGAGAAGCCCCAATACACTCCACAAGAGTATATTGACACAGATTCACAGTTATCTGACCCTCAGCCTATGCAGGTGGAATTCAACGAGGACCCACCTGAGACCGCTATGGATTGTAGCTACTGTCAGGCAGGAAGCCTAATGTCTTTGCATGAAATGTAAGCAGTCCTCAACAGCAAAGCCTGTATAATTGGTTTATACAAAGTTCTGTGAAGTAACAGTAGACAAAGCAAGTTTTGAATATTTTCTTCTTTTTGCCTGAACCAAGGTTTCTTTATTTTGTTGAAGTATTTTCCACTGTTTGAACCATTGTGCGTAAAGGGAAATAAAGCCTTACTTTCCCTACATTCGGACTATTGTGTTCTCTTGAAGTTTGGTCCCCGGTAGGTCCTGGGAACAGTACCCAGACCCCTTACATAAAGACCAAATTCAAAGTTAGAAAAAAAACTCTCTTGTCCACCCGACCTGCCCATACCAACCTTGGCCTCTAGGGCGGCGGTGCGACATGGAAATGGCGTAGTTGTGGGATGTTTTGTTGGAGCCTACGTCCAGCCTAAAGAGAAGAAGCTTGAGCTACAGGTTTCAAGAGGAAAAAGATACAACCCAAGTTGGAATACAAAAACCGGAGTGGAGCAGTCAAATCCGGAGCGGAGTGGAAGGAAAATCCTGAGAAGGAGAAATCCTGTGTCTAACTGTCGGCGGAGAATCGCGGAGTACGACAGCGACGTATACTGTTCCAGAGCTGATTCTACCCTGCCATCAGGTAAAACGTAGATACACCTGAAAAGTGTAGGATACCAAGGAAAGTATAGGAAAAAAAAAAAAAAAGTTTAAGGAAAGGGAAATTTTCTTTGTGAAAGAGCCACACTTGGTTGTGTTTTGTTGTTGTGTTTCCTTACTATAGATTCACCATGGATCCTAAAGAATTATGTGCGTGGATGGCTAATCAATTTGATAAGCAGGCCGAACTGGCGCTGCAGAACCAAGCGCAAGCGCTGAGAGCCATGCAAGACCAGCAGTCACCTCTTCTACAAGCAATGGACAAGTGGTTAGCCCAGCAGAGGGAAGAGATGACAAAGAGGAAAACTGAGCAGTTGCAAGAGACTGGACTGCATAACACGGAGTTGGGACAGTGGTCGTGCAGTGACCTATCGATGGGAAAGTTAAGCTCGAGTGATAATCTCGATGATTTCTTGGATTCTTTCAGTAGAATAGCGAAGTCAGCTCGGTGGCCGACCGCACAGTGGGCAGTCAGACTAGCTGCGTCTCTGACGGGGGAGGCTCTAGCCGCCTATCGGTCGATGCCTCCAGCTTTAGCAGATAACTACGATGAAGTGGTAATGGAAATCAGAGATCGCCTAGGTCTCACCCCATTAGCTTATAAAAAATTGTTTAGAGCCACTATGCTTAGCCCAAATGAAACTCCAAAAGCTTTAGGGCATAAAATAAAGAGCTTGGCGTACAAATGGCTACAGCCTGAGAGCAAGAATATTGAAACTCTGATGGACGCCATAATATTAGAACAATTTCTAGATGCAGTACCAAGTAGGGTGCAAAATTTTCTAATCCTACAGAATTGTTGCACCACTACGGAGGCCATAAGCCTAACAGAAAGGTATCTAGAGGCAGAGAAAGTGACCCAGCCAAAGGTAGGGGTTCCTAAAATGAACTTAGGGATGGAAGCTAGGAGAGTAGGTAGTTCCTCTAGACCTATGTATAGCCCTAGGAGTAGTAATGACCCTAAGGATTTTGAAAATGTGAAACGATGTTTTTCATGTGGTAAGAAAGGCCATGTAAAAAAGGAATGTTATTCACGCATTGCCCTAGTGGGAGAAGTCCCAAAGACAACGAGAGAAGGTTTTGTCTTGAAAGTGAAAATACATGGAGTTAACGCTAAAGCACTTCTGGATTCAGGAGCGGACCAATCCATGATGTCCAAACAGCTATGGGCTATCATCCAGGGCCAAGGATGGTCTGTCCCTGAACGTCCAGAAGCGTAGGTTAAAATAAAATGTGTCCACGGATCAGCTACGAGCTACCCCGTGTACAAACTGTGGGTTAATGCATTGGGAATGAGAAAGCAAATGTTGGTGGCCGTGGTCCCAAGACTGCCACAAGAGCTGGTATTGGGTCGCGACTGGCCGCAATTTAAAAGGAGTCTGAGAGAGGGTTTATCTCCTCAGAAAGTCCCGAATTCCACATGTAGTAGGCATGAGCACAGGGGTAAGCTTGAGCCTACTGATCGCCTGGGCACCCAGCGAAGCAGCCTAGCGGCAACCACTAGCTCCATGGTCCCTAGTCCGCTCTGGGGAAAACCAAAGAAAGTCCCGATAAAGGAAGCACAGGAGGCACCTAAGAAATTCGTGTTGAAGTTCTGTAAGACCTCAGAAAAGGCCCGTAGTCCCCAAAGAGCATCAACACAAGCCGCAGGCTATGATCTCCATAGTGTGGAAGACCAGGTCATCCCGAAGCAGGGGCGGAAGTTGGTCAGTACTGGAATACAAGTGGAACTCCCTCCAGGATGCTATGGGAGGATAGCATCCCTGTCAGGGCTGGCTGCCAAATACAGCCTAGATGTAGCCGCAGGGGTAATCGACCCCGACTATAGGGGAATAGTAAAAGTTCTCCTGTGTAATTTTTCTAAAGAAGACTTCGAGGTTCAGGTTGGGGACAGAATAGCGCAATTGATTTGTGAGCGAGTCGGGTTCCCCAGCTTGGAAGAAGTCACCCTGCTCACTCCCACTAGCCGAGGTGCAGATGGTTTCGGCTCTACGGGGAAGGCAGAGCTAGAAGGACTCATGGCCATAGGCGGTGATTTTCCCGAAGAAGACCTAGGCCCCCATGTGGAAGACCACAAGGAGGACTCCGAGCCGAAGATCGGGGAGGAACTCTCATTGAGCCAACAGCATGACTTAGCCCAATTGTTGGGAGCTTACAAAGATGTATTAACCTCGATACCGGGAGAAACGTCACTGGTGGCTCACGAGATACTCACACCCCCAGGCAAAATCATCCGGCAATGGCCCTACCGACTGCCGGAGGCGAAAAGACAGGAAATTATTAAGCAAGTGGACGAAATGCTGAAAATGGAGGTTATCGAGGAATCGCATAGCCCCTGGTGTAGCCCTGTCGTTCTGGTGCCTAAGCCAGATGTCTCGATGCGTTTCTGTATCGACTTTCGCCAGTTAAACGCCGTGTCTACGTTCGATGCCTACCCCATGCCTCGTATAGAGGAGCTACTAGACCGGCTTGGGCAAGCAAAATTTTTGACAACGTTGGACATGACCAAAGGGTATTGGCAGGTCCCTTTAACACAGGATGCCAGACCAAAAACTGCCTTCAGTACGCCCTTGGGGCTGTTTCAATTCCGCAGAATGCCATTCGGTCTGCACGGGGCAGCAGCCACCTGTCAACGTTTGATGGATATCATCCTAAGGCCATACCAAACGTTCGCAACTGCTTATATGGACGATGTAGTGATCCACAGCGCCACCTGGACGGATCATCTCCACCACATACGCACCATATTAGAAGCAATGAGAAGAGCGGGCTTCACATTGAATCCAAAAAATTGTACTTTTGCGGCGAAAGAAGTCAAATATTTGGGTCACCTCGTGGGTCGGGGAACAGTGCAACCCCTGCGGGATAAAGTAGAAAGTGTGAGACAGTTTCCCGCTCCCCAGAACAAAAAACAATTACGAAGCTTCCTGGGTCTCATCGGGTATTACCGACGTTTTATACCCCATTTTTCAGAGGAAAAGCAGTATCTTCACGGAAATGCTGCGGAAAAATGCCCGACGAACCTGCTACAATGGTCACCTGAAGCGGAAACGGCATTCCAACGCCTGAAGGGGAGGCTGTGTAGGGCCCCCATATTACGAGGAGTAGACTTCAAGCAACCCTTCCTATTGCAAACAGATGCCTCCGAGATGGGCTTGGGTGCTGTTCTGTCTCAAATACAAGAAGGAGCAGAACACCCCATTATGTTCCTTAGCCGGAAACTTTCGGTGACCGAACAAAAATATGCCACAATAGAGCGAGAATGTCTCGCCATTAAATGGGCCATTGAGGCGTTACGATTTTATCTGACAGGAAGGAAATTCGTTCTCATAACGGATCACGCCCCATTAAAATGGCTGCATACTATGAAAAATGACAATAACCGATTAACCAGATGGTATATGGCTCTGCAACCCTACGATTTTCGGGTGGAACATCGAGCGGGCAAACTACATTTCAACGCCGACGCCATGTCACGTATTCCATGCTGTGTGAAGGGGGCTTCACCAGCCCGTCATATTTTAAGAGGGGGGATATGTGGCACTGCAGAGCCTATTCACACGGAGAAAAAGGTTTTAAATCCTGAAAAAAGATTTCAACATCAGTTGCAATGCTATGAGGAGCCTGATAGGGGGAGCAGGAGTGACCTTCCAAGGCCTAGAGAACTACACCCTAGAACTGATGATGTAATGCAACCTAACAGCCAATCCAGGAAAGGGGGAGTTCCTCTTAGGAAAGGCTGGGAAGTTGAAAAGGAGGAAGTAGGACAAGTAAAGAGGACGCACACCAGGACACACACCAGGAGACTCATCAGGAAACACACCAGGAAACGCACCAGGAGGAAGAGCACCAGAGAGCGCACCAGGAAGAGCATCAGCGGTGGTACCAGCAGCAGCAACGGAAAGCAGAGGCTGTGGTAGAAGCTGAAAGAGAAAAGAAGTCTTGGCAAAGATACCAGAGAGGAAGGAGTTCCTGGCAGGAAGGCGCAGTAAGTCCGGTGCAACAGAATTCCAGGAGTTCTTGGCTGAGAGATACTGGAAAGAAAGGCACAAGGGGAGAAATAAACCCCAGAGTTTTATATGAGGAACCGGCAGTAATAAATGCAGGACACTGTGGCTGTTACCAGGAAAATGATGAAATCATTGCTGTAAGAGGTAACACTCCTTATTCAAATAACAAAAGGTGTGGGTGTGAAAGAGTGCTGATTCTACAGGAAGGCCAGCTGAAGTCTGAGAAGCCTACTGCTCGAGTAAGGCTGAACTACAGCAAGGCTGGGCCTCATGACTCAACTAACTGGGACAATCTTAAGAAACAAGGTAAACCACCTTTTTATTCTGCTAAGCATTATAACTTACTGAAACAGGAAGCACAAGATACAGAAGTGTGCCCTCCTTATCAAACTGTCCGTGAGATAGGACACAAGCCTTTGGTAAAAGAAAGACTGTGTAACATAAGGCAGCAAGCCAAAGGAAGTTACTACCCTAACAAGCCTTCACATGGGCGCGGCCCAAACCTAGACTCAGAACACTGGAAGCTAGTGAATGTGTTGTATGAGAAGCCCCAATACACTCCACAAGAGTATATTGACACAGATTCACAGTTATCTGACCCTCAGCCTATGCAGGTGGAATTCAACGAGGACCCACCTGAGACCGCTATGGATTGTAGCTACTGTCAGGCAGGAAGCCTAATGTCTTTGCATGAAATGTAAGCAGTCCTCAACAGCAAAGCCTGTATAATTGGTTTATACAAAGTTCTGTGAAGTAACAGTAGACAAAGCAAGTTTTGAATATTTTCTTCTTTTTGCCTGAACCAAGGTTTCTTTATTTTGTTGAAGTAGTCTCCACTGTTTGAACCATTGTGCGTAAAGGGAAATAAAGCCTTACTTTCCCTACATTCGGACTATTGTGTTCTCTTGAAGTTTGGTCCCCGGTAGGTCCTGGGAACAGTACCCAGACCCCTTACATAAAGACCAAATTCAAAGTTAGAAAAAAATCTCTCGTGTCCACCCGACCTGCCCATACCAACCTTGGCCTCTAGGGCGGCGGTGCGACAGTATGGACCAGACAGAAGAACTTGAAAGAGTTTCTGTGCCCAGCCGTATTAAGACCATTGGACCCTATAGCGGAAATACATGGAACAGGTCATTACAAATGTGGGGAGTGTAATATTTGTTTAATTACAGAAGAGTGCATTCACTTTGAATACCATGATCAAAGATATACTTTGCACTGCAAGACATCCTGCACCTCAACATATGTGGTTTACTGTATCCGGTGTCCGTGTAATCTGATTTATGTAGAACAAACTACACGTTCGTTTCAGGTACGGATCCGGGAACATCGCAGCAGACTTAAATGCAAACGTTTGGAAGCGCCAATTGTGGCTCATTGCCTTGATCTCCGGCACACTTTTGAAGAGTTGAAATGTTTTTGCATTGAGCAAGTGATGCAGGGTAGAGGGAGAAAATCCCGAGAACAATTGTTACTCTATAAAGAACAGAAATGGATTTTCACCCTACAATCTGTCATGCCTTTAGGACTGAATCTCCAAATAGATTGGAAAGCCTGTTTATGAATGATAGAGAGAGTCATCAACGGGATCGCAATTATTAAACACTGGATGCGGCCACAAGTGCAGTGTACTACTTCCAAATAAACCCTGGGATTTTCATATAATCTCCTTATCAGAGCTAACCTTTTAGGTCTGATTCACTTGCATGCTCAACCTGGGCATCATTATCAATGATTTCGGTCTATAAAAGGACATAGCCACGCAAGGAGCATGCGCGGCGTCTTAATAGTAAATTGTGAAGAACAACATAGCAAAGACGACAGCCTCGGTTGAATCGACAGTAAGTGAATTAAGTTGAGTAATAGGATTTACATATGAATTGTCATTTTATGAAAAATGGACATTATGAAGAGGGTAGTTTTATTGATATATTCGTTCTACATTTCTAGACTGATGTGAAAGCTGAGTACGGACATAACCCCTTGATAAAACATTCCAGTGAAACGCAATGGCGCATTGGTTGGCGTTGGGGGAAGCTGACCGAACCAGATAAGTATTTTGATGCCGCTATTTAAAAATGCATTCATAGTGGCGATACATGAAATCTGGTTCGGGCTAGACAGCGTCAGTACATTCGCTTCATTTAAAGAAGATAATATTCAGCTAATGAATGGATAAGAATTGACAAGAATAGTAACAAGGCAACGTAACGGATCATTGATGCAATCTGAGAGCAAGAGTTTAGGATTTTATCCTAAACTAGATATTTAGCTCTGGTACAGTCTGAGATCTGGTTGCCATTCATAATAGAAATTACTATACCTCTATAGGTTAAGAGTGGGGCGATAACAATTCTAATAGAAAACACTTTACATGACAACACTGAAACACTACAAAGACACTATTAATAACAGAAAGAAAGATTATCAGTCTGAGATTCTCACCAAATCTCTCAATCATCCGAGGAAATTATTCAAGATTGTTAAATCTATCACTCAAAAACCTAATGCAGAGATTACTATGCACACCATCAAACCACGGGCCTTTGCCTTCCATTACATGAACAAACTGAAACGTCCAGCCATCAAGCCATATTTTCACCCTGAGACAGAACTAGTGGACTTGGTAGAATGGCAAAACTTCCACATGATTGATCTGAAACAACTTAAAAATATAATCTCCCAAATTAACACTACTACATCTAGGGGTATGTTTACTAAACCGTCTTAACATCGTAGCCGTGGTGTTATTGCGCGATAATGCAACATTATCACGCGATAACGTCACTTAGGGGTATGTTTACTAAACCGTCTTAATGTGCGCTCTGCCACGTTATCGTGCGATAATGGCGCCTTATCGCGCGGTAGTGCGCTCAGCGGCGCAAACGAGCGCTGAAGGGAGGAGAAAGGCACCCAGAGGGCGGAGGAAGGCTCCCCAGGGGCGGAGAGAAGGGGTCAATGGGTGGAGAGTGGGAGGGGAGAGGCTCCCTGCACACTAATGCTATGGATTCTGGGGCTGAAAACTAACGCCAGTGAAACCCTCGCGTTAGAACTGATTTAAAGGGAAGAGAAACCATTTCCGTCAGCAATGTACAGCAAAGCCAGGGAAACCTACAAAACGTGATAAGTGTGATACATGTGCAAGGAACAAAAGGGCAATTAAACATTGAAAATGACCGTAATGAAATAGGAAAAAAATTAACCAAGCTGGCCAATAGTGATATTAATGGGAAACAGCAAAAAACACTACCGATAAAGCTCCACAAAAAAGATACCAACCTCGGAAGGGCCATGCTCTGTCTCCATACAAGGTGAATGATCCCACAGTGAAATAGCGCTGATCAGGGCATTCCCTTTCCATTGGACAGGTTTCCTATGGCGTGCACATGTTCTGCAACAGCAGGGCAGGCATGTCAGAATGGGCAACTGGACAGATACCAGAAAAGAGGACACAGAGGGCTGCAGGTGGCACATGCTGTGGTGCAGCTGGGCCACAGTGCGGACTAGGGTGATGCCTAGGTGGCCCATAGGAATGCTGAAACTGTACAGCAGCTAGGCAGCAACTGATGAGGGCCCAACACGGGCACGAGTGTGTTTCCCACAGTGTCACAGGGGATAGTACCCAGCAGGTACCCCGACAGGCACAGAACATTGGCCGGCGGTGCTGGGGGGACGCGTGGACAGCTATGCAGGCACCCCTACCCCAGAACCCATACCATAGGCAGCGCCTACCCGCACACTGTATGGCCTGAGATGGTGCACCACCAGCAGAAGGGCATGTCAGCATGCTGGCAGAGGGGTACTGTTAGTGGAGGAGGCAGTGGCAGCTGCCCACAGCAGACCATGGCCTAGCCCTGTGTAGGTGGGTGCCGTGCACTGCAACAGACAGGCCCTGTCTGACGAACAGTCATGAAATCCCCAGGGAATGCAACATGTCTGTGGCAACACAGTGGTGCAGTGCACACAGCAAGTGTGTTCAGAAGCAGAAGGTCACAGGTTCAAGTCCCAGCTGTGGCTCCTGCCAACCCAGTCCCCATATTTTACCCACTACTAAACCGTGCTAATACAGACAGAACCTTTATTGCAAAGAACATAAGCATGCCTCAAACGCCTATATTTTACGCTACAGAGCACAGACACCATAAACATGCGCATTACCTACAGCAGAGTCTCCCAAATGCAGTCCTGGAGGGCACAACACCATTCAGGTTCCATGCTGTCTCTAATAAAGATGCCTGTGCTGCATTTCCCTGCGCCGCCCCCATGGTATACAGATGTATCTCATGCATATTCAGTAGGGACAGCATGAAAACCCAAACAGTGTTTGGCCCACCAGGACTGGAGTTGGGAACCTCTGCCCTAGAGCAGAGGCCAACAGGGGCAGACACACCCGCACCCACAGGCTCCATTATCCAAAGCCACCTGGAGAGGCAGGAGTTTGGGCCCTGCATGCATCTCCCAATACTAGCACTTGCATACCTTAGCAATGCCACCCTACATCTGGGAATACGGTACACATCTATCAAAAGGTTGCCATGATTACTGGCAGATAGCAATTCCAAAGATAAGCACAATTTGCTGCGTGAGCTGCATCATAGCAACCTTTCTGATGTCTGTGGAGTGTGCTACAGATCTTGTGTCTGACAGTGTTTACCACCCTGGGGAGTGACTCCTACAGTATTGCGTACCATAGCCATGCTTGCACTGTGCCCAGGACTGGTTCGGTGGCCAGGGCTGCCAAACACCTCTATAGTTGCACAATGCTGGCATAGGTGTGGGGAGTGTGTGTCTATCTATCCAGTGTGTGGTGGCTGCCAACACCCTCCTCAGCCCACACTGCTAGCACTGTTGCCAGTATTGGCCTGCCAATGTGCATAATGAGGAGCAAGGTACTGTGGGTATAGCCCGGACAGGGCGGCTTGGGCAGGATGCATCTGCACAGGGCATAGGGCACTGGCTGGGACATTGTAGTGCCCGGCCACCACCTGCACAGACAGGGTGGCCACAGCATGTCCTGCTGGGAAGTCACTCTCACCCTGACTGAGCAGTGACCACGGCATGGCTAGGATCCCCCCTAGTGCTATATAGTGTTTCTGTGCAGTGATATATATGGGTTCTTTTTCTGGGGCCTAATCACTGACATATCTGCTTTGTGGGTGTGCTCACATCCCAGTTTTGGGTGCACACATCTTCTCCGGCACTATGGACTAGCTAGCAGACTGTCTGCAGTTAGTGTGTGTATGACTGGAACACCTTGCAGGGTGCAGCGGCTGGAGACTCACTGTGCTTGCTGCTGGAAAATGGCAGATAGTGGTGGGGGCAGCTGGGCATTTCAAGCCCTACTGTCTGTCTGCTATTGCCTTATGGATGCATACTGGACTACCCTGTAGGTTGTCTGTACCCCAGCCGGACTGGGGTTGATGGTCCTCTCTACTGCCACCATTGCAGGGATGTAGAATGTGGATCTGTTGTTGGGAGATCCTGAGCTCCAGAGGGCGGGTTGGGTGGTACTACATAATCCGCCTATGGGTCTAAACACCCCCCTCCTCCCCTCCCCCCCCTTCCCCCCCCTCCCCCCCTCCCCCCTTCCCCCCCCTCCCCCTCCTCCCCCCCCCTCCCCTCCCTCCCCCCCCCCCCTCCCCCTCCCTTCCCCCCTTCCCCCCCTCCCCCTCCTCCCCTCCCCCCCCTCCCTCCCCCTCCCCCTCCTCCCTCCCCCCCTCCCTCCCCCTCCCCCTCCTCCCCCCCTCCCTCCCCCTCCCCCCTCCCCTCCCCCTCCCCTCCCCTCCCCCTCCCCTCCCCTCCCCTCCCCCTCCCCCTCCCTCCCCTCCCCTCCCCCTCCCCCTCCCCCTCCCCTCCCCCTCCCCCTCCCTCCCCCTCCCCTCTCCCCTCCCCTCCCCCTCCCCTTCCCCTCCCCCTCCCCTCCCCCTCCCCTTCCCCTCCCCTCGTACATATATCATGTGGCCATGGCACCCACACAGGATATGCACTATTTCGGGGGCATCATAGTCCACAAGGCCTAGAGGTGACTGGGATATAGAGATGGACACAGGTGTATCATAGGTGTGTCTGAAGGGACTACCTATCACACACTGGCACTAATGGGGACCTGCAGCATAGCCTATCTCAGCTAAAACAGGTGCTGTGGACATGGTGCTGGGCGCCCCACCTCACCCTCAGGGTTAGCACAGGACACGCACACTGTGACGGCCTGTAACTACTCTGTGCCAGTAACACACACGGTCAGTACCCCCTACCAGGCCTAGGTGCTGTGGGGGTGCATACCCCATCTTGTGATCATCTGTAGACGGCTGCTTTGCATGTGCAGTGCATCATGGGTACGAGCGGATTAACTCTATCCTGGTAGCCACAGCAGACAGTCTGTGTGGTGACCTGTAGTCCTCCTGTAGCCAGCCAGGGGTTTGTTTGCAGCTATAGAGCTGTGGCCCACTGGTTACTTCACTGCCTGTGGAGCCAGAGGTTGTGGGTTTGATTCCACAGTGGGGTTATTTATTAGGGCTGTCTGGGGCAGTTTCCTTTTTAATTTAAATCAGGACTGCCAGCTAAAACACCCTCACAGTGCTATAATCCTCAGGTGCCTTATAAGGCGCCTTATGGGGCACCTGAAGATTATAGCACTGTGAGGGTTTGTTTGCTGTCAGTCCTGATTTAAATTAAAAAATGAAACTGCCCCAATAAATATCCCCACTGTGGGCTCAAACCCATAACCTCTGGTTCCACAGGCAGTGAAGTAATCAGTGGGCTACAGCTCTATAGCTGCACACAAACCCCTGGCTGGCTACAGAGGGGCTGCAGGTCACCACACAGACTGCTGTGGTTACCAGGATAGGGTTAATCCACTCGTACCCATGCTGCACTGCACATGAGGATTACAGCACTGTGAGGGTGTTTTTGCTGGCAGTACTGATTTAAAATACAAAGGAACATTCCTCCTGCAGCACTGGTTTAAAGTACAGAAGGAACCGTCCTCCTACAGCACTGGTTTAATGTAAAAAGGAAGATTCCTCCTGCAGCACTGCTTTAGAGTAAAGAGTTATGTTTCAGACAGCCTTACTCATTAACCCCACTGGGGAATCAAACTCATGACCCCTGATTCAGCAGTCATTGTATTAACCATTGTGCTACACCTCTCTTGCTGTGTTTGTAGGTCAGCGCGCCTAGTTAAGGATAACGAGCGTTGATGTGCCATGGCTCCCTCTATCACACGAAAAGGTACCTTATCGCATGGTAACCAGAACTGCTACGTTAAGACCGACATGCCCTCTCCTTTTATGGCATCCTGCACACTAACGTCGGGCGCACGTTAAGACTGCTTAGTAAACATACCCCTTAGCGCGCGATAACACAGCGGCGGCGTTAAGGCACACTAACGCTGTGAAATCCGGGTCTGAAGGGTGGAGTAAGCCTTCCCAGAGGGCGGAGAGAAGGGGTCAATGGGCATAGAGTGGGAGGGGAGAGGCTCCAGGCACACTAACTCTGTGAAATCTGGGTCTGAACATTAACGCCAGTAAAACCCTCGCGTTAAGGCACATTTGCAGGAAAGAGAAACCATTTAAGTCAGCAATGTGCAGCAAAGGCAGGGAAACCCAGAAAAGTGATAGTTGTGATACATGTGCAGGGAACAAAGAGGCAAATAAACATATAAAAGGACCACAACCACATCTAAAATCCCAATAACCAAGCTGGCCAATAGTGATATTAATGATAAACATAAAGCAACGCTACTGACAAAGTGTATAAATTAAGATATCATGTTTGCAAGGGTCTATACTCTGTCCTCCTACAAAGTGAATGATCCCACACTGAAGTAGCGCTGATCAGGGTTTCTGTCATTTAGAATGAGCAGGTTTGTTATGGCGTGCACATGTGCAGCAACGGCATAGTGGGCACGTAGGTAAGGGCAACTGTACTGATGCTGTAAATGGGATACAGGGGGCTGCAGACGGCACATGCTGTGGTCCAGCTGGGGCACAGCGCGGGCTAGGCAGATGCCTAGGTGGCACATGGGAATGCCGAAACTGTAAAGCAGCAAGACAGCAACTGACGAGGATCCAACATGGGCACGAGTGTGTGTCCCACAGTGTCACAGGGGAGATTACCCAGCAGGTACCCCCAAGGGCACATATCATTGACAGGCGGTGAGGGGGGGGGGGGAAGCACGCATGTCCATGTAGGCACCCCTACCCGAGAACTCACACCATAGGCAGCTGCCTACCGGCATAGTGGATGGCCTGGGACTGCGCACCACCAGCACCACCGGCATAATGGCATGGCAGCATGGTGGTGGAGGGGTGCTGGTGGCGGAGGGGGCAGTGGCATCTGCCCACAGCAGAACATGGCCTAGCTCCGTTTAGGTGGGTGCCGTGCAATGCAACAGACAGGGTCAGTCTGATGAACAGTCATGGTATCCCCAGGGAATGAACTGTCCCTGTGGGAACATTGTGGTGCAGTATACACAGCCAGTGTGTTCAGGAGCAGAAGGTCACAAGTTGAAGTCCCAGCTGTGGCTCTTGCCAACCCTGTCCCCATATTTTACCCAGTACTAAACCGTGGTAATAAAGACGGAACCTTTATTGCAGATAAAATACACATGCCTGAAACGCCTATATTTTACCCTACAGAGCACAGACACCATAAACATGTGCAATCCCTAGAGCAGAGTTTCCCAATGGTTTGATAGCATTAGCCATAATTTATTTATTTATTTATCTGGTTTTATATACCACCTTCTCCTTCAATCAAAGTGGTTTACATTGATAGGTTAGATATAATTTAGGAGGGGGATGAAAGGGATAAAAGGAGGCTGGTTAACAGAAGCTGGCTATGGTTATTGGGAAGGTCCATAGTGTTCAGTGAACAGCAGTGTTTTTAACATCTTGCGGAAGTCCTCGATGTACTTAGTGGATCTCATATGTTCAGGTAGAGAGTTCCATAGCATGGGTGTGGTGATTTACTACTTTACTACTAATTTACTACTTAACAGACCACACCAAACAGGACAACAAGGTGTGGTGCTCCAATGGTTCCAGTCATATCTTTCTGATCAAACCCAACAAAAGTTAAGCTTGGCCATCAAACTTCTAGACCTTACAAACATGAGCAAGGCTTCCCACAAGGGTCTGCTCTCTCTTCTCTTCTTTTTAATATATACCTGCAACCAATATGCAATATCATCAAAAAATTTAACATAGCATATCATATCTATGAGGATGACATAATGCTATATCTCCCCATTGCTATAACAAATCCAATCCCGCTGCAGCTTACAACCTGCTTTAGCGAAATAGCACATTGGCTAAACTCTTGCAACTTAAAAATAAACTATAACAAAACCATGGTATTATACATCAGAAGGAATCAAAACTTTACTCCCCTTCAAAAGCTTCACCTTCAAGAAGCAGAATAAGAAGTAAAAAAAAAGGTGAAATACCTTGGTGTCATTCTTAATCGTACACTCAGCAAGATCACACACATTAAGCTAACCACAAGTCTGATCTTCTATAAACTAAGAATGCTTTGACAACTGAGACCATTGCTTTCTAGTTATGATTTCAAATCAGTGCTCCAAGCTATAATTATCCCACATTTCGATTTTTGCAACTGCATTCTCCAAGGACTCCCAAAGCAGACACTCAATCAACTTCAGAATGCTCAAATGTTGCTGCTTGTATTATTTACAAAACCCCTGGCACTGAACACATCACTCCATTACTATACAATCTACATTGGCTACCAGTCTTAAGTCGCATCAAATACAAATCATTAATGATCACATTTAAGCTTCTGAGAAACATAACATCCTCTTACCTCTCTACCCTAATCAATAGCCCCTCCAATGAGAGAACAAGAAGAGGATGTACTCAAAACAACAAAATAGTCCCTTTCCGAATTCCATAAAACTAATTGTTCTACAAGTAATAGGGCCTTCTCTTACTTTGCTCCTATCCTCTGGAACGCCCTCCCTGAAAAATTAAGATCCATTAAAGATCTCCAAACATTCCGTAAGGAAATCAAAATGCATCTGTTTATGAACATTTTGGGAATTCAACAGACCAGTACAAAATATACCCAACCTAACTGTGAAATACACCGTGAATCTCCACATTAAACCCCTCTTTATTCAACATTATTATTATCATAGGAGATTTCAAAACACATCAGTTGATTACTAACACAAGACACCCCGGTAAAACTATATTGACCGTGATAGATAACATCTGTAAATAATGTAAAACATGTTCTCTGTAAATATGTTATGACCAGTTCTTATGTTATACCCATGTTTGAAGTTTAATGTATCTGTTTTTTTCACAGAAAACCGCCCTTGATCTTTGGAAGAGGCAGTATAGAAAAATTTTTAAATAAAGAAATAAATTGCCATTAAGAAACCTTTAATTAATCAGGTCAAGAATGATCTTGGAGAAGTCAAGAAGTAATTCTTTAATAAGTTTTGGAGGAAATAGATCTGCAAGCAACAGTTTCATATTAATTGAAGAGATAAATTTTGCAGACCAAGACTATTACTGTAAGTAAGAGCTTAAGAGAAGATTGTGAGAGAACAAAAGTTGAAGGGTTCAAGGTTGGGATGATATTAAGGGGTATGTTTACTAAACCGTCTTAATGTTACCGGCGCTAGTTGCAGCGATAATGTGAAGAATGCCATATAAGGAGTTGGCGTTCCGGTCCTAAGGTAGCAAGAATCTGTATCTCGCGATAGTGGGTGCCATGGCACGTTAACACGCGTTAACCCTAAGTACATGCCAGCGCAGTGTTAGAAGCTATAAAGATACAGCCCACTGGTTAATGCAATGACAGTGGAGGTAGAGGTCATGGGTTTGATCCCGCAGTGGTGTAATCTAAAAAGGCTGTCTGAGGCATTTACTTTTAATTTAAATCAGTGCTGTCAGCAAAAACACCCTCAAAAGTGCCGTAACCTAAGGTGCCTCATAAGGCGCCTTATAAGGCGCCCCATAGGTCACATTATAAAGTGCCCTGTCTGCCAAGGCACCCTATAATGTGCCCTATAGGTCGCCTATGAGGCACCTTAGGCTCCAACACTGTGAGGGTGTTTCTGCTGGCAGCACTGATTGAAATGAAAAGGAAAAGCCTCTGACAGCATTCTTAAATAACACCACTGTGGAATCAAACCCATGACCTCTGCCTTTACACTCATTGAAGTAACCAGTGGACTACATCTCTATATAGTCTAACATACTGCTGGCTGGCTAGAGAAAGACTGCAGGTCACCACACAAACTGTCTGCTGTGGTTACCAAGATAGGGTAAACCCACCCATACCCATGATGCACTGCAGATGCAGATCAGCAGCCTACATCTGATCACAAGATGGGGTATGCGCTTCTATAGCACCCCAGCCTGGTAGGGGGAACTGACCGTGTGTGTTACTGGCACAGAGTAGCTACAGACCGTGACATTGTGGGGTTCCTGTGCTCACCCTGAGGGTGAAGAGGGGGGGCCCAGCACCAGGTCCGCAGCACATGGCATGGCAGAGATAGGCCGTGCTGCAGGTCCCCACAGGGCCGGCCCGTCCATTGAGCAAGAATGTTTTTTGCACAGGGCACCGTGTTTCAGGGGGCCCCGCGCAAAAAACATTCTACATTAACCCAAGTAGATTTTAAAAAAACAAACCGGCTGCTGCCGCCGTGGCAGTGGCAGAATCAAATGTCCCGCCATGGGGCCCCGCCTGCCCGGCACAGCCTCCCTGCAGCATCAGCTCCTGAGTCCCTCCCAATGCGCGGGCTTTCAGAGCCACCACGGCTCTGTTAATCCCGCTGGGGCTGATGGGAAATCCCATCAGCCCCAGCGAGATTAACAGAGCCACAAGAAGAAAGAGAAACTCTCGCGGCTCTGAAAGCCCACACTTTGGGACTCAGGAGCTGATGCTGCAGGGAGGCTCTGCCGGGCAGGCGGGGCCCCGCGGCGGGACATTTGATTCTGCCGCTGCCACGGCGGCAGCAGCAGCAGCAGCCGGTTTGTTTTTTTAAATCTATCAGGGCTGAGGGGGGTTAGGGGTTAGGACTGGTAATGGGCTATGGGGGGGTTAGGACAGGTAATGGGCTATGGGGGGGCTAAGACTGGAAGTGGGTTGATGGGGGGAGGGGGGTTAGGACTACTAATGGGCTATGCGGGGGGCTAAGACTGGAAGTGGGCTGATGGGGGGTTAGGACTGTAAATGGGCTGATGGGGGGTTAGGATGTAATGGGCGATGGGGGGGCTAAGACTGGAAATGGGCTGATGGAGGGGGGTTAGGATGTAATGGGCTATGGGGGGGCTAAGACTGGAAATGGGCTGATGGGGGGTGGGACTTGGAATTGGGTTTTAGGGGGCTAAGACTGGAAATGTGCTGATGGGGGGGTTAGGACTGGTAATGGGCTATGGGGGTGCTAAGACTGGAAATGGGCTGATGGGGGGTTAGGACTAGTAATGGGCTACGGGGGGCTAGGACTAGAAATGGGCTAATGGGGGGTTAGGATTGGAATGGGCTGTGGGGAGGCTAAGACTGGAAATGGGCTGATGGGGGTTAGGACTGGTAATCAGCTATGGGGGGGCTAAGACTGAAAATGGGGCGATGGGGGCTTAGGACTGGAAGTGGGCTGATGGGGGGCTTAGGAATGGTAATGGGCTATGGGGGGGGGCTAGGACTGGTAATGGGCTGGGGAGGTGGCTAGGACTGGAAATGGGCTGTGGAAGGAGGGCTTGAACTGCAAATAGCTGATGGGGAAAGGGGCTTGGAATGGAAATGGGCTGTGTGGAAGAAGGGCTTGAACTACAAATAGCTGATGGGGAGGGGGGCTTGGAATAGAAATGGGCTGTAAGGGGAGGGAGCTAGGACTGGAAATGGGCTGAGTGAGGGGGGGGGGGTAAGGACAGGAAATGGGCTGATGGAGGACTGGGATTGGAAATGAACTGATGGAGGGACTCGGATGGGGGAGCTAGGACTTGAAATGGGCTGATGGGAGTTAGGACTGGTAATGGGCTATGGGGGGCTAAGACTGAAAATGGGGTGATGGGGGGGCTTAGGACTGGAAGTGGACTGATGGGGGGCTTAGGACTGGAAGTGGGCTGATGGGGGGCTTAGGACTGGTAATGGGTTATGGGGGGCTTAGGACTGGTAATGGGCTATGTGGGGGCTAGGACTGGTAATGGGCTGGGGGTGGCTAGGACTGGAAATGGGCTGAGTCGAAGGAGGGCTTGAACTGCAAATAGCTGATGTGGACAGGGGCTTGGAAAGGAAATGGGCTGAGTGGAAGGAAGGCTTGAACTACAAATAGCTGATGGGAAGGGGGGCTTTGATTGGAAATGGTCTGTGAGGGGAGGGAGCTAGGACTGGAAATGGGCTGAATGAGGGGGGGCTAGGACAGGAAATGGGCTGATGGAGGGCTAGGATAGGACTGGAAATGGGCTGTTGGGGGGCTTGGATTGAAATGGACTCATGGAGGGGCTAGAACTGGAAGTAGGCTCATGGTGGGCTTGGATTGGAAATGGGCTGAGTGGAGGGGAGCTAGGATTTGACATGGGCTGATGGTGGGGCTAGGAAAGGACTAGAAATGGGCTGATGGGGGGCTGGGATTGGAAATGAGCTGATGGAGGGACTCGGATGGGGGAGCTAGGACTGGAAATGGGCTGAGGGTGGGGCTAGGATAGGACTAGAAATGGGCTTATGGGGGGCTGGGATGGGAGAGCTAGGACTGGAAATGGGCTGATGCGGGGACAAGAAGGGAGCGGATGCTGGGTGGGGCTGGAACTAGAAGGGAGCTGATGTTGGGAGAGGATTAGAATGGGATAGAGTTGGGAGAGTGAAATGGAGAGGGAAAAAATATTTTGTGTGAGAGGGAAGCCAAATCTACAATTGGCCGGATATTGGGAGAGTAAGTGGGGATTGAGGATGGCGGGGTAAAATTTGAGTGGATGAAATAGGAATGAGGAAAGAGCAAAAGGAGAAAGATTAGTATGTTAAAGCAGATGTAGAGAGAGAATGGAAAAAAACTAGAAGAGTGAAGAAAGGACAAATGGACAGCAGACGATGGAGAGTTAGCAGAAGACACGAAGAAACCAGAAGAAAGTGGCTGGAGCAATTGCAACTGAAAAAAAATGCACAAAAGGTAGAAAAATATCTCTTTATTGAATTTATTAACTGAAATATACCAGCTCTGGGAAATGTGCATCATTAACGTCTGCGCTTTGTTTAGTACAAGAGGAAATTAATTTATAGTTTTATTTCTACAGTGTTGTTGGGCTTTTGGGGTTCCCAGTTTAATTATTGTCTTCCTGTTTCTACATTGTGATTTCTTGTTTGGTGACGGTCTATGTTCTGCACGTGTAACTGAACTGAGGTATTCTGTTTATGTAATTCCTATTTGACATTGCCACTTGTTCTCTTTCCCCAGTAGATCATGTATTGTTGTTCTCTGAAATGTATTGGTTTAATATTTGTAGTGTTGCCTTTTGATAGGTAGGGTCTTGTGCTTTGTGAGTCCTGGTAGTGCTGTTATGATACAGCGGGTTTGCTATGGGTCTAAATGGGCAGTGTTTGTAGTAGTTCCTAATGTGCCTGGAAGTTGGCACTGGATTATAGTAATGTAGAAATCTTTTAGTCTTTCTTTATCCATATACTCATTAAGAGGCATGTTTACTAAAAGTTAGTGTATGGTAACATTATGCAAATATTTATGCAAATGAGGTCCCTTATGCAAATGAGGCCCCGCACCAAGTCTCCGCACATGGCCCCGCACCCCCCTTGGGCCGCCCCTGGGTCCCCATCAGTACCAGTGTGTGATAGGTAGTCCTTGCAGACACACCTAGGATACATCTGTGTCCATCTCTATTTCCCAGTCATGTCTAGGCCTTGAGGACTATGATGCACCCAGAATAGTGCATATCCTGTATGGGTGCCATGGTCACATGTTATAAGTGAAGGGTGGTGTTTGGACCCCAAAGCGGATTATGTAGCACCACCCAACCCACCCCTGTGGGTCAGGGTGGGGGACAGGATCTCCTACCAACAGATCCATATTCTACATCTCTGCAATGGTGGCAGTAGAGGGGAATGGGCATCCCTACAGGGAGGTCAATGCAGATTCATACACATCAGATAGGGCAGTAGGCCTGGAAAAGCTCAGCTGCCCCCCACCCCTATCTGACATTCACCAGCAGAGGGCACAGTCAGTCTCCACCCACTGCACCCTGCACAGTGTTCCAGCCATACATGTGCTAACTGCAGACAGTCTGCTAGCTAGTACATAGTGCATGTTCCTGGAGGAACTGTGTGCACCCAAAAATGGGATGTGAGCACACACACCAAGCAAGTATGTCAGTGATTGGGCCCCAGAAAACAGAACCCATAAATATCATTTGAGGAAAATGCTGCACAGCACTACGGGGGAACCTAGCCACGCCGTGGTCACTGCTCAGTCAGGGTGAGAGTGACCTCCCAGCATGACATGCTGTGGCCACCCTGTCCGTGCAGGTGGTGGTCGGGCACTACAATGTCCCAGCCATTGCCCTAAACCCTGTGCAGATGCATCCTGCCCAGGCCACCCTATCCGGGCCATACCCACAGTACCTTGCTCCTCATTGTGCACATTGGCAGGCTAACACTGGAAAAGGTGCAAGCATGTGGGCTCAGTAAGGTGTAGGCAGCCACAACACACTGGATAGACAGACACACACTCCCACACCTATGCCAGCATTGTGCAAATATGGAGGTTTGTGGCAGCCCTGGCCGCCAAACCAGTCCTGGGCCCAGTGCGGGCATTACTATGGTACGCAATACTGTTGGGGTCACTCCCTGGGGTGGTAAACACTGTCAGAAGCAATAACTAAAACACACTCCACAGATATCAGAAAGGTTGCTATGATGAATCTCTATCAACAAATCATGTTTAACTTAGGATTTGTTAGCTGACATTAATCTTAGCAACCTTCTGATATATGTGGAACGTGTTCCCAAGTTTAGGACGGCATTGATAAGGTATGCAGGTGCCAGTATTGGGAGACAGCCTGACTCTCCATGAGGCTTTGGATAGTGGAGCCTGTGGGTGTGGGTGTTTGTGCCCCTGTTGGCTGCTACTCTAGGGCAGAGGTTCCCAACTCCGGTCCTGGTGGGCCAAACACTGTTCAGGTTTTCATGCTGTCCCTAATGAATATGCATGAGATACATTTGCATGCAATGGGGGCGATGCATACAAATGCAGCACAGGCATATTTATTAGGGACAGCATGAAACCTGAATGGTGTTTGGCCCTCCGGGACTGCAGTTGGGAAACTCTGCTCTAGGGATTGCACATGTTTATGGTGTCTGTGCCCTGTAGGGTAAAATATAGGCGTTTCAGGCATGTTTATTTTATCTGCAATAAAGGTTACGTCTTTATTACTGGGTAAAATATGGCGACAAGGTTGGCAGGAGCCACAGCTGGGACTTGAACTTGTGACTGTGCGGTAACTGTTACCACAGGCCCGAGCATGCAGTTAATGCATACCAAATCGCGCATTAACTGCATAGCACACTTTAGTAAAAGGGTCCCCAAAATTGATCTGCTGAGATGGAAATCTGTTTTCATTACTTGGCTCTGCTCTAAACTGAAGCCAGATCTCATACTAGCTTAAACAATTGATGGGTATGGATCAGCTTTGCATAATATTCTCTTAGTATTTCTTAACAGGATTCCGTATTTATTATAGAGAGGTTTGCATTCATTCTTATTCTGATCATTCTTATGTTTGTCCAGTGGCGTTCCCAGTCCCCTCTGTACCTAGAGCAGATGCCCCGCCAACGCTGCCAGGCCATGATGCATCCCCCCTACCCGGGCCCGCAGAGGCAGCACAGCAAACTTACGTTTAAGCTTGCTTTGCCGCAATGCCTTGGGCTCCAAGGGATGGCCATTCTTTTCTCCCTTCCGAAATCTTGCGAGGCACCACGGTAATGCTAGTTTAAACGTAAGTTTGATGCACTGCTTCCGTGAGCCTTGCAGGTGTGCACCCCCCCCCCCTTTCCCGGCCAGCACCTGGGGTGGGCTGCACCCACCACCATGCCCTTGGTACACTACTGTGTTTGTCCCATTTCTTTCTGCCCTTCAACATCTTCTTTAAGGAATCATTGTACCAAGAATGATTGTTTTATGATTTTGTTTTAATCACCCTTAATAGAGCCATTTTCTCAAGAGATTTCTCAAGTGAACTATTCCAGTGAGCTGCTTTGGAGTCTAGGGAACTGGAGGGTTAAAAGGTTCAGTAGCTATGAAGATGATTTTGTGCTAGATTTTTTTTATTCAGTTTTTTTCAGTTCCTCGCTTTTTTTTTTAGTTATGGAAGGATTGGATGCACTGAAATTGTTTTCTTTTTTTAATTTTATCTTTATTGCAATTTTAAATTATATTCCAAGAATCCTCTTGTACAGAAAATGACAGTATCAAAGAAACAAAAACAATGATACAAATAAGGAAAAACAACACTATGCCAACTCATACCATCCTCAAAAAGAGAGTGAAACAAGCTCAAATCCAGGAGTAAGTGGGACATCCCCCAAAAACAAAAAGAATAGGCATAAGCTAGCAAGATATAACACTGAAGCAAATATGCAGATTACCCAGGGACATTATCTGTAAACTTCACAGGAGCACCAAGGACCCAGGAAGTCTTTTTTAGCAAGAAACTGTATCAGCTGAGATAGGTCAGTGAATACATATTTTAACACGGGAGTATTTTATAATGTATTTACAGGAAAAATTTAACCAAAACAAAACCCCCATCTGCAGTACCTCAAGGCGCAGCAAAAGAAACCTACCTCTCCTCTGCTGCATTAACTTAGACACATCCGGAAACATCCTAACCTTTCAGACCACAAAATAACTCATTCCTAAGCCTAAAGAAAATTTTAAAAGAAAATCATGAACAGAGTCCAAAAACAATGAGACCACAAGAGTAACTGATGCAATTAAATCTTGCATAAAGATTTCAAAAAATAAAGCCCAATCTAAAGGAAACGTTGGAAGCTTGGCTCTATTAGGTAATTCCTCATCAGACATCACTGCTTTAGAGTATGGTAAATAATAAGCTTTCGATATCATAGGGCATGCAGAATACAGAATCTTCAAAACTTCCAAGATATACATTTTGTAACATATCCACCAAAGGTATATAAGTGGAAATTTTGATAAGTTTATAAGAAGCAAATTACCCCACCTAAGCAGATTTTCCAACACCTCAGTCTTATTCAAAAGAAATGCATGTCCTTTAATTAAAGAGTCAACAGATTCATGATTTTTTGCAACCATTGCTTTAATCTTTGCAATTCTATTCTGAAGCTTAAAAATCTCCTCCTGCATAGTCTTCACTAGATCTTACTGCACTTCTGTATACTTAGCAACCAGCACAATCTGACTGGGAAGAGTTGTAAAAGCCTCCCAAATAACTTCAATGTTTATGACCGCAGGTTTCTGCAAACAGGGAATCAAATCCAAACTAAAAACTGTCTCCAAAGACTCACCAGGCTGCATGTCTCAAACCAACTGAGGCTCTCAGCATATGTCCTGCATCTCCTACAGGACTACTGAGCATTGTTCCATCGCTGAATGTGTCTTCTCATCTTCAGGAACTTGAGAAAAACTGACCCCCTCGTTCCCAGTTCTTCTTGGGCTGCTTTTTATCATAAGCCCCTCAGTCATTAGCATGTCAGTAATATCTCAACTAGGGCTCATACACCTCAGAGGAGGTGGAGGAATCCACGGGACCGGGATGAGAGAAGCTTCCGCCTCCTGATGGAGCACTGGCACACGCTCTCCAGACACTTCTAACACCTGAAAGGCGACTTGGTCCTGTTAAATCTCTAGCTTGGAGGCCAGCAGGCTCATTCCATCCTAGATATACAGCCCCTCTGTACGTACGGTTTGAACTGGACGTACAGAGGGGGTTGTGATTCTGATCCCATGGGGCATCTCTAGGGTTTTACAATGGAGCTGTGGCACCATGGTGTCCGGTTGCCATGGCATCACAGCTCCATAGTAAAGCTGCGATCCTGGCCGCTGGTTTAACAAAGGCTTTCCACACAGCCTGACCCCCGATCTAGCTTCCTAAGGCCAGGACCGGGCTGCGGGGAATGTCCTCGGGCCCCCCTGCCTCATCCGCCCGCCAAAAAAGCATCCAGGGAAGTTATTCCACCTTGGAGGTGGAATTACTTCCCTGCACAAGTCACTGGCTTTAACTCTGCTCCTGATCGGCCCCCATCTAACTTCTCCGTATAACCACAGGAAAGTTAGATGCTGGCGGGGAGGGCATGAAGACGTCCATCCCTGCTATTCGTGGGACTGAATTGGGCCCAAGATGTTTGTCCATCAGCCCAAATCGACATGCAGGGGTGGACTGTGCTGGTAAGTCCTGAACCTTGCCTTTCTGTTTTGATTTTCCCCTTGAAAATAGTAAAGCCTGAGGAGCATTCAAGACAGTGAGAAGTACATTGATGAGATGCTTCTTGCAACAACCAAGCTCTCCAGCAGAAGAGAAGATGTGTGCCTACAGAATGACAAAGATTGGACACACAAGTCACCAGGGCCTGCAGAATCACCAATCCAACTTCTGCAGCCCTTGAATCGAAGAACCATTATGCAGCCCTGGAAGTGGAGGAGGTGACAGCATCCCTGGAAAGGGAAGAACCAGAGCTCAAGTACCCCAAAGTTGCAGAATCAGTGACCACAAGGAAGCAAAGGGTAGTGGTGGTTGATGCCTCTCTTCTGAGGGGTACTGAGGTGTCCATCTGCCGACCAGACTTGATGTCCAGAGAGGTATGCTATCTGCCAGGTGCCAAAATCCAAGACGTTACGGAGAGTATGCCGAGACTCATCAAGCCCACTGACTATTACCCAATGTTGCTAATCCATGTCAGAACAAATGATACTGCCGGTATCTCTCTGAGGGTACCAAAAGTGACTTTATGGCTCTGGGACAGAGGGTGAAGCAGATAGGTGCATAGGTGGTGTTCTCCTCAATTATCCCTGTTGAGGGTAAAGGTCAAGGCAGAGAGACTTGCATCCTGGAGATGAATGCATGGCTACTTGGATGGTGTCATCGAGAGCGTTTTGGTTTCCTGGACCACAAGATGCTGTTCCAAGGGTTGCAGAACAGAGATGACATCCATCTGTCCAAGAAAGGTCGACACATCTTCAGTAGTAGACTGGCTAATCCACTGAAGAGGGCTTTAAACTAGATTTGTTGGGGATGTGTGAAGACAGCCCCCAGGTAAGTGAAACATTAAATACCTTTATGCAAATGTGTAAAAGGGATAACATATGGAAAGCAGTGTGTATAAATGCCCGTAGCATGTGAAATAAGATCCCTGATGTTGAGGTTTTGATGGGAGTGGCTGACTTGGATTTAGTGGCAGTTACAGAAACATGGTTCACAGAAAACCATGACTGGGATGTAACTATCCCAGGCTAAACTTTATTCAGAACGGACAGGGAAGGAAGCAGGGGAGGAGGAGTGGCACTATATGTAAAAAATAATATTAAAGCTTTGGAATTACAGAGCTTAAAAGAGAGAGAGGAGGCACTGTGGGTTAAACTAGAAAGAGGGAAAGAGAAATCTATTTGCATTGACGTGATGTACAGACCTCCCTCACAAGAGGAAGACGTGGACAGAGAGTTAATTGAAGACATATGCAGTATTGCTAGGAAAAAGGAAGTGCTGCTGATAGGGGATTTCAATATGCCAGATGTTGATTGGCATATTCCTGCTGCAGTATCATCTAGAAGTATGGGGATCCTGGATTCTCTACAGGGAGAACTATTCAAGCAATTGGTAACAGAGCCCACACGTGAAGGGGCCCATATTGGACTTGGTGCTTACCAATGGTGAAAGTGTTTCTGATGTTATAGTGGGAGATCATTTTGCATCTAGTGATCACCAGATGGTGTGGTTTAATATTAGGACTAGGGCTGTTAGAATCCATTCAAAAGTGAGGGTCTTAGACTTTAGGAAAACTAACTTTGCCTAGATGGGCCAATACCTTGGGGAGTCGTTAGCAGGATGGGAACAGCTGGGGGATGTAGAAAAACAGTGGGCAAAACTGAAAAGGGATATTTTAAGGGCAACCAACCTTTTTGTTAAAATGGTACATAAAGGTAAAAGGAAAAGGAGACCGCTATGGCTTTTGAAAGAAGTAGCTGAAAAGGTGAAGGAAAAGGAGACCGCTATGGCTTTTGAAAGAAGTAGCTGAAAAGGTGAAGAAAATGAGGGAGGTCTTCATCAAATATAAGAGATCACAGAGAGAGGAAGACAGGCATCTATATTTGGAAAAACTTAGAGAAGCTAGCAAAGTAGTCAAGAAAGCAAAGATTCAAAAAGAGGAGGAAATAGCCAATGCAATAAAATGGGGGTATAAAACATTTTTCAGATATGTTAGTGAGAAGAGGAAGGGCAAAAGTGGTATTGTCAGACTCAAGGGTGAAGGGGAGGAATATGTAGAAGTTGACGAAGATAAAGTGGAATTGCCTACAAATATTTCTGTTCTGTGTTCACAGATGAAGAACCAGGAACAGGACCTGGACCTCAGAAAACACCCACAAAAAGGAACAGAAGCAAGGGGTGTCTTGAACAAATTTCAGAAGACTGTGTTCGTGAGAAACGAGCTAAACTTAAAGTAGACAAAGCAATGGGACCAGATGGGATACACCCTAGAATACTGAGGGAACTTGGGGACGTTCTAGCAGCTCCACTGACTGACCTTTTCAATACCTCATTGGAGTCAGGAGTGGTGAGAGGCTCATGTGGTGCCTTTACACAAAAGCGGAAGTAAGGATGTGGTTGAAAACTACAGGCCGGTTAGTTTAACTTCGGTGGTGAGTAAATTATTGGAAACGCTGCTGAAAGAAAAAATAGTGAGGTTTCTGGAGTCCAGCAGATTACAGGATCCGAGGCAGCATGGATTCACCAGAGGCAGGTCTTGTCAGACAAATCTGATTTATTTCTTTGACTGGGTGACCAGGGAGTTGGACCAAGGGAGAGCCCTAGATGTGGTGTATTTAGATTTCAGTAAAGCCTTTGACACCGTTCCTCACAGGTGACTTATAAACAAACTGAGTACCCTAGGGATGGAACCTAAAGTTACTGTTTGGGTTAGAAATTGGTTGAGTGGGAGGCGACAAAGGGTACAGGTAAATGAAGCTCACTCTGAGGCGAAGGAAGTTACCAGTGATGTGCCCCAGGGATCTGTCCTTGGTCCGATTCTTTTTAACATCTTTGTTAGTGATATAGCAGGGCTGTTGGGTAAGGTTTGCCTCTTTGTGGATGATACCAAAATCTGCAATAGAGCAGACATACAGGAAGGTGTAGATAACATGAGGAGGGATCTAGCTAAGCTTGAAGAATGGAAGACCTAGGAGTGGTTGTATCTGAAGATCCTAAAGTGGCTAAACAGGTAGAAAAGGCGACAGCAAAAGCTAGAAGGATGCTTGGGTGCATACGGAGAGGAATGTCTAGCAGAAAAAAGGAAGTGATAGTGCCTCTGTATAAGTCTCTGGTGCAGTCAACACAAAGAAGAGCAAACACTCTTGCAGTGGGAACCATAAACACATTAAAAACGATTTAAAAAGATACATAAAAACATCATTTTAAAACCACTAACAATCATTTAAACAAAACTTAAAAAAGACTTAAAGTGTAAGTTGAGTTTTCTGAAATGTTGTGTATAATTGTCATTCTGTCTTGTTAACTTATAGCTAGAACGCTAAAGATCACCCTTTATGTGAGACATACCACAGGGTGCTTCAGTGAGTACTGTTCTATAGTAGTATTATTTCATAATTCGTTATTGTCCTCCTTATAGCACTGCCAATGTCTCTTCTATACCTGCATATTCAGCATCTATATATGTTTTTCCTTCCACTGCCCTGCGTTTTTTCTTTTTAAATTATTTTTTCAGTCTTTTTTTTAAGTTTTGTTTAAATGATTGTTCGTGGTTTTAAAATGATGTTTTATGTATCTTTTTAAATCTTTTTTAATGTGCTTATGAGTATACCAATTTTAATGTATTTCATTTTATTTTATTTTATAAGCTGCATACCCCCTGAGGAAGGTGTTTGCCGAAACGCGTTGGGGTCCATCCAATAAAGGCTCCTGTGACCTTCACATGTCTCTTGCTTCTTGTGTTCCCTGTTTCCTAAGTCTTTGGTGCAGCCTCATTTGGAGTATTGTGTGCAATTCTGGAGACCGCACCTTCAAAAGGATATAAACAGGATGGAGTCAGTACAGAGGGTGGCTACTAAAATTGTTAGGGGTCTTCATTATAAAGCATATGTGGGCAGACTTAAGGATCTTGATATGTACACATTAGAGGAAAGGCGGGATAGAGGTGATATGATTCAGACGTTTAAATACCTCTGTGGCATAAATGCACAGGGGGAGAGCCTCTTTTGATTGAAAGCAAATACTGCTATGAGGGAACATGGGATCAGGGTGAAAGGGGATAGATTCAAGAGTGGTGGATCCATGGAATAGTCTCCCAGTGGAGGTGGTAGAGATGAGGACAGTATCTGAATTCAAAAAAGCATGGGACAAACACAGAGGATCTCTAAAGGAAAAAAGGGGACTGTTGTAATTGTTTCTTTGGAAGGACAGACTAGAATAGGCCATGTGGTCTTTTTCTGTCATCATTTTTCTATGTTTCTAAGATAGGGAAACAGAAGTAGCGAACGAAGGAGCTTGCTAGCAAACCGCCATCTTTCTCAGCCCTCCAACCTTTTAGGTTTTGCAGATGGCTTGAAGTTTATAATAGAATAATTAAAGGTGATCAAGAGTTGATCAGACCAAGATATAGGGAAAGTGCTGTTGAGGCTATGTCAATAGATGAAATCCATGTGGACAGATTGTTGGTCTTTCAGAATTCAATCAGTCTTTCTCCAGCTTTATTTTGGTTGCCAAGCCCATATTTTCCAACTACTTTGCCTTCTTTGTTGCCAACTTTTGTGTTCCAGTGGAGGAGTGGCCTAGTGGTTGGGGCAATGTACTTCAGGCTGGAAGGTCAGGGGTTCAAAACCCACTAGAGGACAGCAACCTTGGGCTGGAAGGACTGGGGTTTCTAGTCCCACAGGTGCTCCTTGTGGTCTTGGGCAAGCCACTTAACCTTCCATAGCCCATGTTCCCTGTAAAATAGTTATCTCCAAGTTATAATGCCCTGTTCAATGTAATTTCAGTTTGTTCAATGTAAACCGCACTGATGCAGAATAGCACGGTATATAAGAGAATGAAAATAAATAAAATAAATGACTATCACTATATCTTGTTTGCACGTTCTATTAATATTAGCTTCTACTTGTTCATAGAACTGATCAACCTCTTTCTCTTCTGCAGCTATTGTTGGTGCATATATCTGAATAATAGCTGTATTGATGGGAATTCCTTGTGTTCACTAATTGCATTGCTTTTCATTACAGCTCTTGCAAGTTTCTTCTTAGTTATAAATACAACACCATTTCTTCTTTGTCTTTCATTTCCGGCATTGATGTAATCATCAGATTCAAAGTGCCCAGTGCCAATCCATTTCAGTTCACTGACACCTAACAGATTGAGTTGTACACATTCCATTCCATCTTCCCTTGGTTCATGCTTCGTATGTTCCATTTCCCAATAGGTAAGACATCTTTGCAACTTCTGACTCTCATTTTATTTTCAGCTATATGAGCAGTCAGATGCCCAAAGGGCTTTGATCCAACCACATCATAAATGGTGGTTTTACTCAGAAGAGTCTAAAAAGAGAGATTCTCTCTCTGAAGCAAGGGCAAGCAGAAGCTTATTTATAAGTCATCATGTTTTATGAAGACTGGATCCCGACAGGGCCTTTTATACTGTATTCTATATGCTAGATTTGCATATATTTTCAAATCTTTAGGCACAGACAACGTTGTACCCTCGTTAAAAAAGCTAAGGAGGAGATGAGATGGCTGCAGGTTAGTGGTTGTGGGCTTTTTACCATCTGAGGTGCTGCCACTTCTGTTTTGGGTTTGAAGGAGTTTGTCATTGCAACTAGCTTTGTCTATGCCAAAGCACAAATGGAGGGGGGGTGCTAGAGGGGGCTACAGTTTCCTATCAGAGGATGCTGCCCATGGTCCAGTGCTTACGTTTTTCCTGCAATTTTGGTGGCTGTGAATACTGATGATTCCGCCTGCACAGTGAGCTCCTTGAGAGTAACTGATCTGGATAGAGCAGAAGGTCCCAGAACCTAAATGGAGATGGCATAGATGGTGAGGTTTTAAATTCTCTTTTGCCAAAGCTCTACATGCAGCCAGCAGTCTCGCAACACTTACATTACTGGCTACTGGTGTTGGGGAAGATGGCTGTGGAGATATTAGTTCCGTATTCATCCCTAGGAATGACCACCTTATTGGTATCAAAAAGATGTATTGGTAAGAAAATAATGCTGCCTTTGCTATTTGGCTAAAATTGTGACTGATTGGACATAATAAAGATCTTGTTTCCTTACTGACCAAGTGTCTGAGTCTGATCTGAGTAGTGTGAGGTCTCCAACTTATCTTTAGGGTACAACACAGCAGCCTTAGTCCACCAAAATCCCCAAGAATCTGAGCATTTTCATCATCAGAGAGACATTCTGAGGGAATTTCATTAAGATTTGCCTGTATTAAAGTCTGTTTTACATGCAGAAAAGGGCTTTCATAAAAGTGCATACTGCATAAGTGAATAACAAGTGAGCACATAGAAGGTGTGTACAGCGTAGTTACTCACCTGTAACAGGTGTTCTCCAGGAGCAGCAGGAATCAGTCCTCACTTATGGGTGACGTCGGCGCCGACGGAGCCCTCGCGGAGCAATTTTCCCCAGCTTTCAAAGAAAGCCTTTGGGAATTGCAGCGCGCATGCGCGGTCGTCTTCCCGCCCGAGGGTGCCATCTTAGCCAGTCAGATGACATAGCTAAAAAAGACAGCATAAAAAATTTGCAAAAAGAACATAAGCAGACGATTGCAACTCCAAGGGGAGGAGGGAGGGTAGTGAGGACTGATTCCTGCTGCTCCTGGAGAACACCTGTTACAGGTGAGTAACTACGCTTTCTCCAGGACCAAGCAGGAAGTCAGTCCTCACTTATGGGACTCCCAAGCTCAAGGCTACCGGAGACCCTAAGCACAAAAATGAGCTCCCTCTAGCTCAGCAGCACAGAAGGAAAGAATCTTCGCTGAATTATCACCCACCGGTAGCCCACATCCGGGATGGAGGGTAGGAGTTGCTCAGACCTCAAAGAGATTACGGAGGACTGCCTGTCCGAAAGCACTATCCCTGCGGGACTCCCTCTCGAGACAGTAATGGACCGCAAAAGTCTGGCTCGAAGACCAAGTAGCGGCCCGGCAGATGTCTGCCAGCGGAACAGAGCGGAGGTAAGCCACTGACGTGGCCTTTGCCCGAACGCAATGAGCCGTGACTCGACTTTCTAAGGAGAGTCCGGCTGCCCCATAAGCCCAAGAGATACAGTCCGCAACCCAGATGGACAGAGTACGCTTGGAGACCGGGAGCCCCAATTTATTGGGGTCAAAAGACGCAAAAGCTGAGCAGCTTTACGGTGCTCCCGCGTACGGTCAAGGTAGAAGTTCAATGCCCTTCTACAGTCCAGGGTATGGAGGACCGTCTCAGCTCGGCTGGAGTGTGGTCTGGGAAAGAAGGTTGGAAGTACCACCTCCTGATTGATGTGAAAAGGGGAGACCACTTTAGGCAGAAATTTTGGGTGAGTCCGTAGGACTACCCTATTCTTATAGAACCTAGTGTAAGGGGGATCAGACACGAGGGCCTGCAATTCACTCACGCGTCTAGCGGAAGTGAGGGCTATCAAAAACAGTGTTTTCCAAGACAGAAAACGGAGAGAACAGGTAGCCATAGGTTCAAAAGGCGGACAGGTGATCCGCTGCAAAACCACATTCAGGTCCCAGTCAGGCGCTGGCGGGCGCAGAGGTGGTTTAAGTAGAAGGAGACCTCGGAGAAACCTCGCTACGAGAGGGTCATTAGAGAGAGGTCTGCCGTCCACCGGCACATGATGTGCTGAAAGAGCACTGAGGTGAACCTTGACGGAGTTGGACTTAAGTCCCAGATTAGAGAGGTGCAGCAAGTACTGCAAGATCACCGACACCGGGCAGGAGAAGGGATCCTGAGACTGTTGGGCACACCAGACCGCAAAGCGACGCCATTTAAGGGCGTAGCATTTGCGGGTAGAGGGCCGTCGCGAAGCCAAGACGACCTCCTCCACCTCCGCCGGCAGGAGAAGGGGAGCAAGGACTACCCTCTCAGCAGCCAGGCCATGAGGTTGAGAGACCTGAGGTTGGGGTGCAGTAGGGACCCCTGATCCTGAGTGAGGAGATCCGGTTGTACCCCCAGAGGGATTGGATCCTCCACCGCCAGTTGTAGCAGGAGCGGAAACCACGGCTGCCTGGGCCAGCGAGGGGCCACCAGGATCATGAAGGCTTTGTCTCGGAGAACCTTGAAAAGAGTCCGAGAGACTAGTGGGATGGGAGGGAAAGCGTACAGAAGGCTCCCCGACCATGAGATCAGAAAGGCGTCCGCCGCAACCCGAAGGGGTGTGGCCGACGAGAGCAGAAGCGAGGAAGCTGCCGGTTGTGAGGACTGGCAAAGAGATCCACCGTGGGGAGGCCCCACTTGAGGAAGAGCTTCTGAACTACCAAGGGATCCAGACGCCACTCGTGCGGCTGGAGGACCCTGCTGAGTTTGTCCGCAAGGCAATTTTCTTGGCCCGGGAGATAAACCGCCTTGAGGAGAATGCCGTGACTGACGGCCCAAGAGCAGAGCTTCTGTGCCTCCCGGCAGAGGAGGAAGGAGCCCGTGCCCCCCTGTTTGTTCACGTAGAACATGGCAACTTGATTGTCCGTCTGGACAAGGACGGACTGTTGGGAAGTCAGGTGGGAGAAGGCCTTGAGAGCTAGGCGGATCGCCCTGAGCTCCAGGAAGTTGATCTGCTGAGCAGACTCCCACGTGGTCCAGAGGCCCTGAGTACGTGCCTCTTGGCAATGTGCTCCCCAGCCCAGGAGGGATGCATCGGTGGTCAGCACCCGGGTCGGTTGAGGTGACTGGAAAGGCATTCCGAATATCAGGTTCGGCTGTCGGAGCCACCACCGGAGAGACGAGACCAGCGGCTCGGAGACGCGCACTAGATCTGCTAGGCCGCCTGTGGCTTGTCGCCACTGCTGGCGGAGACACCATTGAGCAGACCGCATATTCAGGCGGGCATTGGGGGTCACATGGACGGTGGAAGCCATATGGCCGAGCAGTCTCAGGAAGCGCCTGGCGGAGACCAGGGGCTGGCTGCGAAAGCGGTCGGCTAGGTCCATGAGCCGTTGAGCCCTGTCGAGCGGTAGGTATGCTCGCGCCTGAGGAGTGTGCAGCCTCGCGCCGATGAACTCGAGATCCTGTGAGGGGAGCAAAGCGGACTTTGCGAAGTTTATCACAAAGCCCAAGTGCTGCAGAAGAGTCACCGTGCGGCACGTGGCGTTGGTGACCTCCTGAGCGGACGCTGCTCTGATGAACCAGTCGTCGAGGTACGGAAAGACATAGAGGCCGTGAAGCCGGAGATGGGCCGCCACGACCGCGAGACATTTTGTGAAGACTCGCGGTGCGGAGGACAGGCCAAAGGGCAGTACTCTGTACTGGTAATGATTTCCTGCCACCACAAACCTTAGGTACTGGCGGTGGCTTGGGTGGATGAGGATGTGCGTGTAGGCATCCTTTAGATCCAAGGAGCATAGCCAATCTCCCTGCTGGAGGTAGGGCAGAAGGATTCCAAGGGTAAGCATCTTGAACTTCTCCCGCACGAGGAACTTGTTGAGGTTGCGCAAGTCCAGGATGGGTCTGAGGCCCCCTGTTCTCTTTGGTATCAGAAAATACCTGGAATAAAAGCCTTGACCTCTCAGGTGGTGGGGCACCGGTTCCACCGCCTGTTCCTGCAGAAGACCTGCTAACTCCTGAAGGAGTAATTCCCTGTGCAGAGGGGGTCGCGGAGGTTCTCCCGGAAAATAGGAGGGAGGGACCTGATGGAAGTGGAGAAGATAGCCTTCTCGCACGACTTGAAGCACCCAGGCATCTGCGGTGATGCTGGACCACCTGTGGGCGAAGTGAACCAGCCGGCCTCCGGTGCTGGGAGGAACCAGCGGGGGGGGAGAGGCTATGCTTTGTGAGTCAAAAACCCCCACCCTGCTGAGCAGGGCTGGTGGTGCAGGCTTGGGGGCTTGCTGCCTACGGGACCCGTTACCCCGTCCCTTGGCCTGCTGGCCCTGTTGGGGAGCTGCAGGGGCCTGATAATGGGGGTATTGTTTGTAGGCAGCCGCCTTCCTCGGGTAAAAGGACTTTTTCCCCGAGCCCTTCTTTTTCTGGGAAGGGGCGGAGGTCTTCCTAGAAAGCCTGGTCCTGGTGAGAGTCTCAGTCTCAATTTGTGCAGCCTTTTCCGCCATGGGCTTGCCAAAGAGGTTTTCGCCTCGGCAGGGGACATCGACCAACTTGTCCTGCACCCAGGGCTCAAGGTCTGACGACTGAAGCCAAGCCTGACGGCGGGCACCGATGCCGGCTGCGGCCACTCGAGCCGATGCTTCAAAGCCATCATAGACTGCTCGGGACATGAACTTTGAGCATTCCCGAATGCCAGTGGACAAGGCCAGGAACCTCCGCAAGGGTTCCTCGGACAAACCAGCTGAGAATCCGGCTAGCTCTTTAGCCAGATCCCGGAGATACATGCCCATGTATAGCTGGTAAGTCTGGACATGACATGCGAGCATAGAGCCCTGGAAACACTTCTTACCAAGGCCATCCAGGTTACGGGCCTCCCTGCCAGGAGGCACCGAGGAGTGCATCTTCTGGCTCTTAAGACGATGCATGGCCGATTCCACTACCATGGAATGGTGTGGTAGCTGTGCCTTTTGAAAGCCAGGGCTCTTGCGGACTCGATAGATAGAATCGACCCGCTTGCTCAGGACCGGCGAGGAGGCCGGACTCTCCCACATGCGGAAGAGTAGTCGTTCCAGCATAGGAGGAACCGGTACAGTAAAGTGTTCCCTCGCGGGAGAGTCATACTGGAGGGCGTCGAGCTCTTCGGCTCGAGGCTCCTCCTCGGGATCCGCAGGGAAGGCCAAAGCCTTGGCCATATCCCTAACGAAGTCCGAGAACCGGGCATCCTCCGGGGGGGACTGCTTCCGAGGCTCGGACTCCGGTGAGTCCGAGGGGACACACCGAGTCCGGAAAGAATCAGGCGACTCTTCCTCTTCAGACTCCCAGACCGACTCCGACGAGGACTCGGTGGGGTCGGCCCGGGCAGGGCGCGGCGCCTGCCGCCCCGACGCCGAGGGAGTCGGCGTCGGCGACCTCGGTCCCGAACGGGAGGCCGAGGGTGACCTCGACCGAGGATCGACTTGAGTTCTCATCGACTCGAGGATCGGCTCAGTCTCCGGGGTCGACTTGGACGTCGACGTCCCGGCGGTCGGGGCAGCGGCGCCAGCGAAGCCAGCGAGCAGTGCCCGCTGCTGGTCCATGAAGGCAGACAGTCTGCTCTCCAAGGCCGTCAACCTGAGTCCGAGCTCAGGTGACCCAGCAGCCCCCGACTCGGGCCCCGACGGCGTCGGGCCCGACGTCGGCTGTCGTGGAGGCGAGTCCAGAAGGACTACAGGACTTACCCGAGCAGGCATCTCCGACTCCAGGCGAGGTCGCTTCGGGAGGCGTTCCTTCTCCAAGGACCCGGGGCGGCTATCGGGGCTATGCGACCTGGCCCTCGCGGAACCAGGAGCGTCCACCGACGCCGCCCTCGCGGGTTTCACCGTCCGACGATGGTCCACGGAGGGAGAACCCCGGTCGGAGGAACTCCGGCGACGGTCCGAGCTGGAGCCTTTTGACGCGGAGGCCTCCGACGAGGTCCGGGTACGGCTGGGGTCAGCGAAGATTCGATCACGCTGATGCCGCCGACTTCTCAACGCCTTTGAGGACATTTTGCCGCAGGGCCCACAGATCAGTTCCTCATGATCCGGGCCCAGGCAGTGGAGGCAAAAGTCGTGTGTGTCAGTTAGTGACATATTTCGGTCACACTGACCACACCGCTTAAAGCCACTGGCAGCCATCGGGGGAAAAAGGGCCCCTGCGAGGTCAAAGGACCGGGCTGCCAGGGAAAAACCGAAAACGAAAGCTGACAAAGTCAGAAAAACCGAAAAAAGTAAGAGGACTCGTGACCGACGTCGCGAGTCCGGGCGGGAAAACGATCGGCGTCGAACCGAAGGAAAAAGAATAAAATAATGAAGAAAATCGACTTTTTCGCGGGGACAAGACGGGGACGTCTGTAGGGCTCCGCGGAAAAAAGAAGACTGGCTAAGATGGCACCCTCGGGCGGGAAGGCGACCGCGCATGCGCGCTGCAATTCCCAAAGGCTTTCTTTGAAAGCTGGGGAAAATTGCTCCGCGAGGGCTCCGTCGGCGCCGACGTCACCCATAAGTGAGGACTGACTTCCTGCTTGGTCCTGGAGAAGCATCAGATGCTGAGTACAAATGAAAATCAGGAGCAAAACATTTTTAGCTCCGGTGAACTAGTGCAATATGTCAGCATCATTGTGCGATTAAATATACTAAATTTAGTCAAAATTTAATTTCATGTTTCTCCAAATTCCTACGTGATAGTGTCAATCTGAAATTATATTTGTGTTCAGCTTGAAGGTGTCTGTCATAATCACCAAAACGTTTTCAGGAAGCAAAGCTTTTGAACAAATTTGTTGTCCAGTGTTCTAGTAGTTTGTAATATACATGTGTAAATTTCCGCTCTGCCCATGTTGTGCCCATACTTTGCCTCTGTACATGCCCACAGTGCAAGTACGCATGATCAGCCCGAAGCATGTACTTACAGAATAGTGACCACCTAAATTTTATTGCAAGTGCCCATTTACAGCCACTAAAACACTGGGGCTTACACATGCAAATAGTGCATTCCTTTATGAGGAACCTTATAAATTTACCCCTCAAAAAGGATGGAAAATTGAAGACTCAGCTTAGAATTATATATTTTTTCCCATAGAAATTAAATTGCCCTGGCTTATGTTTTGTTCCAACTTAAGAACCGTGGGTTCTGCTTTGGCTTGGCTTGCTTATGACACTTTTTTTTAAACTTGCCCGTCCCAATATATGGTATAAATTATCTTCACTATTGTTTGTAACCAAGTATTTGGAGTTTTATTTGCACACAAATATGTTTCAAAAACCCATTCATAAATAAGTGAGCATGTTAAATGGAAGTCTGTGAATTATATAAGGTACCAGGGTAGGTTAGGGAGAGAAACAAGAATGGTGTGGACGGTAGAGAAGGGGGAAGATCTGCAGGCAGGATTTTAAGAATGTTTATTGTATCTATGCTCTGGCAAACAAAACGCTATAAAGTTTCAAGCATTTAAAAATAAAAGCTTCATTGGGAATTTAGGGCCCTATGCAGTATGTACATATTAATGGTGTGTGGGTTTAGGAGGGAAGCTGAAAATGAAAGGAATGCTGATGCAGGCCAGAATTCCAATAAATTCCCAAAGTCCACACAAGGCTGTAAATTGTAATATGGTGAAAAGGATTTTCTATAGCTTAATTATTCATAAATATAGTTGCCTTTATGGCATCCCATGGCTGTTACTCTCCAGCTTTCTGCAAGAATACGAAGCAGAACATTTTATTTATGGGTCTCATAACAATAGTAAATATGCTCACACGTGTTTTGTCAATGTTGGACTAGCGTGGAAGCATAAATGCCATAACTAGTGGCTGATTCTGGACTTGCAGTGAGGAGCGTTTTCCTGGCAAAGCTCAGTCTAGATGTGATTTGAGGCTTACAATACTTTACATGCCTTTTGTAACTCAAGTATTTCTGACCTGAGAGGGACCTAATCGTGCTATTCAATTCTGTGCCTCTGGTAAAAAATTCTTCCTCAATAGAAACCCTATTGATACATCATGCAGAGAATCTGTTGAAAGATTTCAGCTCTCTTTTGGTAGATTACAGTATTACTATTGTGCTACACAAAACAAAGAAAGTCAGTTAGAGAAAGGATTTTAAGGAGGACAGACTAATCAGTCCCATCATAAGGAAACAGCCGAGAAAGAGGAGACTTAGGGATTGCAACAGAAAATATCTAGCCCCATAAGGATCTTCCAGGTCCTTCCAAGAGATCTGCCAAGACAGGATGCTGGGCTGGATAGACCATTGATCTGACTCAGTAAGGCACTTCTTATATTTTAAGAGTTGGGACCCTGTTTTCAGAGGAAACAGAGGCACAATAAATTTCTGTCTGAATTGCAGAGGCACAGAGGTATTTAAATGCCCATGTTCAACAAAAGTAGCTCTTCCCAGATTCTTTTGTTTAAGAAGAGAGGGAAAGGGACTATGGGTCTGATATCAAAAGCATGTTCTTTACAGATACAAAATGATCAAAATCTCTAAGTTAATGAGGCCCTTAGGATTCAGAAATACTTTCCAAAATATGCCTAACTTTCATTAGGAGGGCAGAATTCAGAGTCCCAAGCACACATATCTGCTTGTGCTCCGCATATCATGTGATCTTCTCTTTTCTCATTTTAAGTTGTTCTAATACTCCTAATGAAACTTAAAATGAGAAAAGAGAGAATCACATGATATGCTGAGTACAAGCAAATGTGTGTGCCTCGGGCTCTGAATACTGCCCTGCAATACACTCTTATCCTCCCCTAAACTGGACGTGATTAACCACATTAGCATTTGCACTGGAATTTATTTATTTATTTAACTGCATTTATATACCGCTTTTCACCGGGTCAAAGCGGTGTAACATATAACAAAAAGGGGGGGTCAAAATTTTAAAGGATGGGGCCATCACCAGGGGGCAACATTTATTGATTTGGGGTGGACATAGACGTGTACATTTCGGCTGTATCAAAATATTAGTTCATGTGGGTAGGGTGGTTGTTCTGTTCAGAGATGTTCACGGAATAGGATTGTTTTCAGCTGTTTCTTGAATGATGTGATGTCAGCGTTGTTCCTGATGTGGTTTGGCAGAGAGTTCCAGAGGGATGGAGCATAAAGTTTGAAGGCTCTGTTGCAGGTCCGTTGTGTGGATTTGGTTCTCTTGTGGGGGACGACAATGGAGTTATTGGAGGATTGTCTGCTGTGGGATGGGAGAGGCAGTAGGGGGTAGAGCGAGGTGTTCTGTGTTTGGTGGATAGTCTTGTGGGTGAGTAGGATAGCTTTGTACTTGATTCTTGCTTCAATTGGAAGGATGTGGAGGTCTCTTAAGATTGGGGTGATGTGATCCCGTTTTCTTGCATTCTGAATAATCCTTGCTGTAGTATTTAAGGCAGTTCGGAGGGGGTTGGTTTGTGAGGCGGGAAGTCCATGGTAGATTATGTTGCAGAAGTCCAGATGAGGGAGTGTCACAGCTTGCATTACTGTCCTGAAGTCGTGAGGTTCTAGGAGGGGTCAGAGGCGTTGTACAGTTTTAGCTTTGTGGAATATCGTCCCGGCGGTCTTGTTGATTTGATGTTTAAAGGTGAGAGCTTGGTCAATGATAACGCCTAGATACCTTATTTGAGGCTGGATTTGAATTTGTGTGGTTCCTATGTTGAGGTGGGTAGGTGGTTTGAAGTCTGGTTCTCTTGTCACTATAAGGGCTTCAGTTTTCTTTATGTTGATGGATAGGTTGTTCTCATGTAGCCAGTTGGCCACGTCGGTGAAGCAGGCTGATAGCTGGTCATTTGTTGGTTTGATGGTTGTAATCGGTGCGTAGAGCATTATGTCGTCAGCGTATATGTGGAAGTTGATGTTGTGGGTGCGTATGATTGAGCATAGTGGGCGGAGATATATATTGAATAGCATGGCTGATAGGGTGGATCCTTGGGGTACTCCTTGATGTTGCTGGTAGGGGGGCGAGGTTGTGGTGAAAGTGCGGATCCGTTGCTGTCTGTTGGTTAAATAGGATTTGAACCATTGGAGTACAGTGTCTTTGATTCCAATTGATTGGAGTCTGCGTATGAGGATTTCGTGGGAGATTGTGTCAAAGGCTGCTGATATATCTAGGAAGATCAGGATGTATCCAGATTGTTTCTCTTGGGTTCCTATGTGGAGGGTGTTCATTAGCATGGTCATGAGGGTCTCGACTCCATGTAGTGGCCGGAATCCGTGTTGCTGCGGGTCTAGTATGTCGTTGATGTCCAGATGGTCCTGAAGCTGGTGTTGGACTACCTTTTCTATTATTTTGGCGGTGAGGGGGAGGCTCGCAACTGGTCTGTAGGAGGTGGGGTCCAGGGGGTCCAGGTTGTTTTTTTTCATGGTTGGTCGGATGATTGTTGTCTTGAGGGCGTCCGGCATGTATCCTTGTTTGAAGGATTCGTTTATGATGTGGGTTAATGGAGCACTTAGGTCTTCCTTGGTTTTCTTTATCCAGTCCGTAGGGCAGGGGTCCAGCAGGGAGGTAGTGGTGTTCAGACAGGAGATGGTGGAAGATATCTCTTCTTTTGAGGTTGTATCAAACGTATTCCAATCTGCGTTTATGGTGGTGCAAGGATTTGTCTTTGTGGTTTCAGCACAGTGGTGTGATTGTTGAGGTTGTTGCAGTTGTTTGTATTGTCGGGCCAGGAGATCCGGGGGATATCTGGGAGTTGATCAGAAGTGCTCGGTGTTTTTGTCAGTTTTTTGGCAATTTGGAAGAGTTCTCGAGGTTTGTTTACAGCAGTCGTGATGATTTTGGTGTGGTAGATTCTCTTCGCGTTGTCGGTCTCCGAGTGGTATGTAGTGAGTTCGTAGAGGTATTGCGTTTTGTCTATTTCATTTTTGGTTTTCCTCCATTTCCTTTCTGCTCTTCTAAGTTTGGTTTTTAGTTTCCGGAGGCCAGGGGTGAACCAGTGGGCCTTTGAGGATATGGGTCTAGTACTGGTTTTGTTTATAGTTGTGCTGGATGCTGAGGAGATTGTGGTGTTCCAGTTGTTTATCAGGTCATCAAGGTTGTTGGAGTTCGTAAGTAGGTTAGGTAGGGTTAGGGTTAGGAAGTCTTCTTTGTTGAATGCTTTGAATCTCCATGAGTGTTGCATGTTTCCTCTGTTAGTGTTTGGTTGGTATGTGTGGGATATGTTGATGATGTAGTGGTCTGACCATGGTACTGGTGAGATTGTTGGATTGCTGCATGCGGAGGCTGTTTGGGAGTTCAGAAATATGAGGTCCAGTGTGTTTCCTTTTTCGTGCGTTGGTTCGTTTATGATCTGTGAGAGGTCCATTGCTGTCATGGCGTTGACGAAGGTTTCTGCTTGTGTGCCTTGGAGTGATGGGAGATTGAAGTCTCCCAGGATAATTTGATCTTTTGAGGGGTCAATGCTTTCAGAGATGAGGTGCAGTATCCTTGGGAGGTCGGAGTTTGCGGCGGGTGTTCGGTAGACCAGGCATATTGTGAGGTGTTTGTTGGTGAGGGTGAGGATGTCCGCTTCGTTGGAGGTTTCAGAGGCGTGGATTCGTAGGTGGAGGTTGTTCTTTGCAATGATGGCTACGCCTCCGCCTTTTGCGTGTGTACGGGAATAGTGTTGAAGGCTGTATCCGGTTGGTGTCAGTTGGTTCATTATTACCGTGTCGGTTTCTGTTAGCCAAGTTAGCCAAGAATTCAGCCCTGCACAGGAAGAGTTATTCAGAAACAGAGCCTGAAATGACCACTAAACAACAAAAAAAAGATAAGAAGGGCAACGTCAAGATGGCAGGACCCGCTAATGAACCGCCAGACTGCACATTTGGCCACAGTGGTGGTGCAAGCATTAGAGGGTAAATTTGATCAGCACTCAAATACTCAGTGTGTTTCAATTGTTTACCAATTTTGTCTTGAGTTAAAGGTGGAGTGTCGAATGTCTAAGATGGAAGATGCAGTTTGAAATGTGTAGGCCAAGTTGACAAACATTTGGGTGTGCATGGAGCAAGATGAGCTTAACCAAGACAATTTAGAAAGTCGATCACAGAGATGTAATTTCCACTTTCTTGGCTTCCCTGAGACCTTTGTAGACGTGGAACTGGTTGGATTCCTGGAACAATGGTTGGCTCTGGGGAAAGTGAGGTTAGAGCATGCACAATGGCTAGGCCTCCAATTTCCAGGGGAGAACAGGCCACAATGCGGCAGCTCAATGCAAGGTTTTCTTTGAGGTCTGTGGGAGGCTGGTCGAGCAAAAAACATTATTTATATTGCTCTACCTGGCTCATTAAAAGTAGCAATTCTGTTGGACAGCTCACAGGCAGCAGCTGAATGGCTGCTAAGGCTGGAGCTACCCAGTAGTGGAGATACCTCCACAAGTTGATTGGACATTGAGGTCAGTGGCTGAAGCTTTATCTTCACTATACTTTGGAGTGAGTTTATTTACTTGTGAGATAGTAGACATTGATTTATTAATCCAGTTAACAGTTCCAGCTTACTGAACCATCCCTGATCAATTTTATGGAGATGTGGACAGAGGAAGGTTTAGCCACACTGTGATTACTGGGTGGCGGCCTAACTCAGCGCTTATGTTTGGAAGCTTACTCTAAATCCCACTGTGGGTTATGTGGGTGCTCCCACAGTAATCAGCAGACATGATTGCTAAATTCCTGCAGAATTGGACTCTCTTCAATTTTTGCTTGATATGTTTGGAAGCAACTGATGGAAATCTCCAAGCCTGGATAGGTTGTGTTGGCATTGAAGGGTGTATAGAGCGGGTGAACATACATAATGAAATGGACCCCACCTGTAGGTATTAGTTTAATGGTAACACACTGTGTGGCATTACAGTGTACTTGGAAAAAGCCATGAGTAGCAGTCAGTCCATGACTGACCAAAAGGTAACAGCCTTGAGGGATATTTTCGATGCAGAAAAAGCATTTGAACAAGCTGGAGATCTCTCTTTTTTGTTTCAGAGAGGTATGGAATCCATGGTTATCTTGCTACGAAGAGCCTTACACAATAACATATGCATGCCTGTACTGGTCAATGGTGTCACTTCAAGTGAATTTGTGTTAGGTTGGGGACTTCGACAAGACTGCACCCTATCCCCACTGCTTTTTAAAAAAACAATGTAGAACCATTTTATTTTGCCTGAAGAACTTGGAGGATATCTAAAGAGTTCAGAAAGGAGGCTCTGAGTTGAAATGCCTGGTTTTTGCAGATAAAATACCAAAAATATCCCTATCTCAAAAATTAGGACACCTCCACACTAATACATTCAATATATACAAGAGGTTCCCAAAATTATTATGTCACTTATAAAATCCCAAACAGGACTACAATGAAAGCCCAAAACAATTTTATAGAGACCCTCAGAGTAGGGCTAATAAAGTGAAATAACACAAGTCGGCAGCCCAATGCACCATCATCAGTCTCAATTATGTGTGCTAATTAACTACAAGACGTAGATCTCCTTTGTACATCTGAGCTGACCCGGACATACAAAGGAGATTGCGATTCTGATCCTGTGGGGCACATCTAACCCCGCGGGAGCAGAATCACAAACAGCACTGTATGTGCAGGCTGGGACTGCGATTCAGTCCTGGCCTGCACGTACAGCACTAGCCCAGCTAACTCAGCCAGGGCTTTTAAATGGAGCCATGGTGCCCCGTTGCCATGGCACCACGGCTCTATTTAAAAGCCACGATGCCGGCCGCTTCACACAAAGCTAATTCCCTGCAGCCCGACCCCCGATCCGGCCTCCTAAGGCCAGGGTCAGGCTGTGGGAGATTAACTTTGTACTCCTCGGCCCCTTCCGCACCCCAACACCACGAAAAAAAGACGTCATTTCACATTAGAATCGGCCCTGTGCATCCAGAGCCGGCGACCGCCCATTGCCCGCCCACTCTCCACCCCCAGGCCGCCTCTTCCCCGCCCCCGACTAACTTCCATGCACAACCGGCAGGGAAGTTATTCCAGCCCCGCTATTCGTGGTTCGGAATAACCCCCAAAACATTTTTTTATATATATGAGAAAAGCGTAAATTAAAATTTCAAAAAGTGCTACTTATTTGCCTGAAGAAAATCCCAACATGAATTCATGTTTCAGGTCCATAATCGGACCTTGCTACAGCGGTTACTATTGAAAAACAAAGCACATAGCATCAAGAGGTCATCCTTCACCAGCGACCACTAAAAATGCTATCAAAGTCGCTGATGCCAAACAGGAAGCGATTCCTGTCTGGTATCAACGACTTCGAAGGCATTTTTTAGCGGTCCCTGGTAAAAGTTACCCTTTGATGCTATGTGCCCTGTTTTTCAATAGTAAACCCTCAAGCAAGATTTGTTTATGTGCCTGAAACACGAATTCATGAATTTTTAATTAATCTTTTCACATATATATTAAAAAAAAGAAAAAATGTTATGTATTTAATTAGCACACTTAATTGGGACCTACTGTGTTGCCAGACACTGCCAAATTGGGATATTCAGCAGTGTTATCTAGATACTGGTGCTGAATATCCAGATTAATTTCATATCTGTTAGCTGCCAAAGATGAATACTGGCCAATATGTTTTGTCTTATTGATGTGCAATGGTGGGTTTTGGAACTTGTACTCATACATACGCATACCAATGGTGGGTTTTGGAACTTGTACTCATACATACATACCAAACTCAGACATCGAAGACAAGAAAGACAACACCAGCAGAGCAAAGTAAGTGCAACATCTACCAAACTCTGACCGCATAAGAATGTACACAACATGGATTCTGCCCATCAGCCTCCTCCTCACCCATCTCTTACCACACCAGGCAACCAACCACACCCTACTAACAAGCACTCCATGGCAGCCAGCACAACTCTTCACACATCCACAGTACACACACTGGAACACAATCAAGACCCCCAAGCACAGGAGGCAAAACAGACACAAACCCAACACACAAACAAACACAAACAAAGCGCAGATTCAACTAAGCACCCCAACTACGATCACAATCGAGCTCATCAACGCCAGATCCATAAGAAACAAAATTAACACAATAGCAGACCACATAGAAGAGCATCAACCCGACATACTGTGCATTACTGAAACATGGCTCACCCCCACCGATAATGTGCTACTGAATCAGCTAGTACCAACCACATACACAGTATTCAACTGCCCACGCACACAACGAAGAGGAGGAGGGGTCCTGATCCTCGCAAGGAACAGCCTAAGATTCAAGTCACGAAGCTCATCAAACACCAACCAATGCAACACCATCAATGTGGAAAACAAACGGATGGCACTTTGCCTCACCTACAGAGCCCCGAATGCACCATAAGATGAACTAGCATCCACTCTAGAGGAGGTCTGTGCGTTCAACACCAGCAACAAACCCCTGCTACTACTAGGAGACTTCAACCTAAAATCCTCCAACACAAAGGACGCAGAAGCCTTCCTACAAGCTATGGGATCCTTACAATACACCCAAATGATCAACACACCAACACACAAACACGGATCATCACCAGACCTCCTATTCGCACCCAATTTTCTAACGGACAATGGTAACATATCTACACCAGATGTCACCCCCGTCCCATGGTCAGACCATCACATAATCAAAACAAAGGTCATGCCACAAGGACAAAACCATGACAAAAACCTAGACAAACCAACAGCACAAAGAAGATTTAAAAGCTTCAACAAGGACCAATTTCTCAAGGACACGATACTGCACCTGAATACGGAAGAAGAGGATTTAGACGATCAAATCAGAAAATGGAACAGCATCATCAATGCAGCCTCCAAAGCCACCGAACACAGACCCAAGAAAGATCACCGCACTAGGGCACATCACACACCCTGGTACTCAAAAAAACATACGGATCAAAAAAAGAGAACTCAGGAAGTTAGAACGACAATGGAGACACACCAAGTCTCCCAACAAACAGACTCTATACTTAGCAAAACAAAAAGAGTACAACAATCTCATCAACCAAATTAAGAGAGAATACCACACCAACCTCATACTCAAATCAAACAACAAACCGAGAGAGCTCTTCGAAATTGTGAAAACACTCACCAAGGAGAACAAATCTGACAGCGAAGTGCAAATAGACCCACAAACATTCGCAGACCACATCCAAGACAAATTCCACTCAGCTCCATGAAGGAATACTAACACAAGCACCAAACCAACCACCACCCCAAGAAAAACTTGGGACAAATTCAGCAACTCATCCACAGAGCAGCTCTCAACACAAGCACGGCCCCAACAGACCCATGCCCAGTCACATGGATCAAAACGACAAAGTCAAGCTTCATCCACACCATACATAACATGGTGAAAAGTTCTCTAACACAAGGTATCATGCCAGACCAGCTAAAACTCGCCACAATAAGACCAATCCCGAAGAAATAAGCACTCGACAAAAACAACCCAGCAGCCTACAGACCCATCTCAAGCATCCCCCTACTGGCTAAGATTATTGAGAAAGTGGTACAACATCAACTACAAGACCACATCGACAACCATGCACAATTCGACCACAACCAACACGGTTTCTGCCCCAACCATGGAGTTGAAACACTCCTGCTATACCTCTTTAACGACATACTACACCTCATAGACAACAGCAAGAACGGAATTCTCATGATCTTCATTGACCTATCATCAGCATTTGACACAGTCGACCACGGAACACTACTAGCAAGACTACAGAACATCGGACTACACAGAGCCACACTGAGGTGGTTCCACTCTTACTTAACGGACAGACAGATACAGGTCAAGAGTGGGCCCAACACATCCCGACCCATAAAAGTCATGCAAGGCATACCCCAAGGATCCGCACTCTTATTCAACATCTAAATCCAACCAATATGCAACATCATAAAAGAGCAAGGAATAAATACACAATCTATGCGTTCGACATAATGATATACACACCAATCACCCTCGACAACCCATACCACACCAAGATAACAGACTGTCTCACACATATGAACACCTGGTTTCAAGACAACAACATGACCATAAACTACAGCAAGACCGAAGCGCTAATCATCACACGAAACTCCAGCTTCATCCCCCCCGCGACATCAAGATAGGCACCACAACCATACCCATACAATCAGAAGTGAAATACCTCGGAGTGACAATGGACAAAGAACTTAACCTTCAGTCCCACATCAGCAGAACCACCAAAAATGCATACCACAGGATGAGACTAGTACGACGCCTCAAGCCCCTCCTCACTCAGGAACACTTCCGCACAGTTTGTCAAGCACTAATAACCCCAATTCTAGACTTCTGCAACCCAATCTATCTAGGTCTAACAAAACAGACACTAAGACCATTGCAACTGGCATAAAACACTGCAGCACGCATAATTGCTGGTGCCACAAGACAAGAACACATCACACCCACCCTAAAAGAGCTCCACTGGCTGCCTATCAGTGCCCGCATTAGATACAAGACAATCATAAACATTTTCAAAATCAAACATCAATCATCAGCTTTCAGCCTACACCCACTCATACAACCAGACAACAGCACAAGACCGAGAAGAAGAGGCACATCCAACCGTGTCAACACACCTAAAGATATCAACAGGATACGCAAGGACACCGAAAAACGAGCCTTATCAAAGGCGGCACCAACAATCTGGAACGCCCTCCCCGACGAACTGCGTTCAACAACAGACCTTAAGGAGTTCAGGAAACTACTGAAGACAACCCTCTTCATAGAACACTACGGTGACATTACTTAAACCATGCAACAGACACCTCAATTCCCCCCACATGTCACTATAATTGTAATTAAGCAAGGAACTGATACCCATAGCATTGTAAATAGCGCACGCTGTAAATAGCACCACAAGAATCAATCCACGCATACACTACTCACTGCATGTGCACACTATATACTGTATCTTATTGATTGTTTGCTGTTCAGACCGCCTTGATTGCAGGATAAGGCGGTATAGAAATACGTTTAAATAAATAAATACTTGCTTGGATGCTCTACTGGGAGAACTATTCAAGCAATTGGTAACAGGCCCCACACGTGAAGGGACTATACTGGACTTGGTGCTTACCAATGGTGAAAGTGTTTCTGATGATATAGTGGGAGATCATTTTGCATCCAGTGATCACCAGATGGTGTGGTTCAGTATTAGGACTAGGGCTGTTAGAATCCATTCAAAAGTGAGGGTCTTAGACTTTAGGAAGACTAACTTTGCCAAGATGGGCCAATACCTCAGGGAGTCGTTAGCGGGATGGGAACAGCTGGGGGATGTAGAAAAACAGTGGGCAAAACTGAAAGGGGATATTTTAAGGGCAACCAACCTTTTTGTTTAAATGGTAAATAAAGGTAAAAGGAAAAGGAGACCGCTATGGCTTTTGAAAGAAGTAGCTGAAAAAGTGAAGAAAAAGAGGGAAGCCTCCATGAAATACAAGAGATCACAGAGAGAGGAAGACAGGCATCTATATTTAGAAAAACTTAGAGAAGCTAGCAAAGTAGTCAGGAAAGCAAAGATTCAAAAAGAGGAGGAAATAGCCAATGCAATAAAATGGGGGTATACAACATTTTTCAGATATATTAGTGAGAAGAGGAAGGGCAAAAGTGGTACTGTCAGACTCAAGGGTGAAGGGGAGGAATATGCAGAAGCTGATGAGGAAAAAGCGGAATTGCTTAACAAATATTTCTGTTCTGTGTTCACAGTTGAAGAACCAGGAGCAGGATCTCAGAAAACACCCACAAACAAGAACAGAAGCGAGGGACATCTTGAACAATTTTCAGAAGACTGTGTACGTGAGAAACTAGCTCAACTTAAAGTAGACAAAGCAATGGGACTGGATGGGATACACCCTAGAATACTGAGGGAACTTGGGAATGTTCTAGCAGCTCCACTGACTGACCTTTTCAATGCCTCGTTGGAGTCGGGAGTGGTGCCAAAGGACTGGAGAGAGGCTCAAGTGGTGCCTTTACACAAAAACGGAAGTAAGGATGTGGTTGAAAACTACTGGCCGGTTAGTTTAACTTCGGTGGTGGTAAATTATTGGAATTACTGCTGAAAGAGAAAATAGTGAGATTTCTGGAGTCCAGCGGATTACAGGATCCGAGGCAGCATGGATTCACCAGAGGCAGGTCTTGTCAGACAAATCTAATTGATTTCTTTGACTGGGTGACCAGGGAGTTGGACCGAGGGAGAGCCCTAGATGTGGTGTATTTAGATTTCAGTAAAGCCTTTGACACTGTTCCTAACAGGCGACTTATAAACAAACTGAGCACCCTAGGGATGGACCCTAGAGTTACAGTTTGGTTTAGAAATTGGTTGGATGGGAGGCGACAAAAAGTACAGGTAAATGGAGCTCACTCTGAGGAAAAGGATGTTACCAGTGGTGTGCCCCAAGGATCTGTCCTTGGTCCGATTCTTTTTAACATCTTTGTTAGTGATATAGTGGAAGGGCTGTCGGGTAAGGTTTGCTTTTTGTGGATGGTACCAAAAACTGCAATAGAGTAGACATCCAGGAAGGTGTAGATAACATGAGGAGGGATCTAGCTAAGCTTGAAGAATGGTCTAGAATTTGGCAGCAGGGATTTAATGTTAAAAAATGTAAGGTCATGCATTTGGGCTGCAGTAATCCAAGGGAGCAATATAGTATAGGGCAGTGATGGCTAACCTTTTTGAGCCCGAGTGCCCAAACTGCCGCACAAAACCAAAGAATTTCCTCAAAGTGCCAGCACGTCAATTAAACCTCAGCTCAGTTACACATGCAGAACACAGACCATCACCAAACAAGGAATCACAATTTAGAAACAGGAAGGCAATAATTAAACTGGGAACCCCAAAAGCCAAACTTGGAATGTACAACACTGTAGAAATAAAACTATAAATTAATTTCCTCTTGTACCAAACAAAGCACAGACGTTAATGATGCACATTTCCCAGAGGTTTCATATTCCAGTTAATAAATTCAAAATAAAGAGATATCTTTCTACCTTTTGTGCATTTTTTTTCAGTTGCAATTGCTCCAGCCACTTTCTTCTGGTTTCTTCATGTTTTCTGCTAACTCTCCATCGTCTGCTGTCCATTTGTTCTTTCTTCTCTCTTCTAGTCTTTTTTCCATTCTCTCTCTCTACATCTGCTTTAACATACTAATCTTTCTCCTTTTGCTCTTTCCTCATTCCTATTTCATCCACACAAATTTTACCGCTCCATCCTCAATCCCCACTTACTCTCCCAATACCCGGCCAATTGTAGATTTTTCATTCCTCCCACACAAAATATTTTTCCCCTCTCCATTTTACTCTCCCAGCCCCATCCCATTCTAATCCTCCCCCAACATCAGCTCCCTTCTAGTTCCAGTCTCACCCAGCATCCATTCCTTTCTAGTCCCTGCATCAGCCCATTTCCAGTCCTAGCCCCCCATCAACCCATTTCCAGTCCTAGCTCCCCCATCCATTTTCAGTCTGAGTCCCTTCATCAGCTCATTTCCAATCCTAGCCCCCATCAGCCCATTTCTAGTCATTTCCTAGCCCCATCATCAGCCCATGTCAAATCATAGCTCCCCTCCACTCAGTCCAATTCCAGTCCAAGCACCCCCCATGAGCCTACTTCCAGTTCTAGCCCCTCCATGAGTCCATTTCAATTCAAGCCCCCACCACAGCCCATTTCCAATCTTAGCTCCCCCCAACAGCCCATTTCCAGTCCTATCCTAGCTGCTCCATCAGCCCATTTTCAGTCCTAGCTCCCTTCCCTCACAGCCCATTTCCATTCCAAGCTCCCTCCCCATCAGCTATTTGCAGTTCAAGCCTCCCCTTCCACTCAGCCCATTTCCAGTCATAGCAACCCCCCAACCCATTACCAGTCCTAGCCCCCCATCAACCCACTTCCAGTCCTAAACCCCCATCACCCCATTTTCAGTTTAAGCCCCCCTATAACCCATTACCAGTCCTAACCCCCCATCACCCCATTTCCAGACATCCCCCATCAGCCCAAAGCCCATTACCAGTCTTAACCCCCCCATAGCCCATTATCAGTCCTAACCCCCCCATAGCCCATTACCAGTACTAACCCCACATCAGCCCACTTCCAGTCTTAACCCCATCAGCCCATTTCCAGTCAGCCCCCCACAGCCCATTGCCAGTCCTAAACCCCCCATCAGCCCACAGCCCATTACCAGTCCTAACCACATCAGCCCACCTCAAGTCCTAACCCCTCCCCATCAGTCCATTTCCTGTCCTAGCCCCCCCCCCTTAGCCCATTATCAGTCCTAACCCCCCCATAGCCCATTAGCAGTTCTAACCCCCCATCACCTCATTTCCAGACAGCCCCCATCAGCCCACAGCCCATTACCAGTCTTAACCCCCCCCATAGCCCATTACTAGTCCTCACCCCCCCCCCAGACCACCGCCCATCCAGTCCTAACCCCTCCCCATCAGCCCATTTCCTGTCCTAGCCCCCCCCATAGCCCATTATCAGTCCTAACCCCCCATCACCCCATTTCCAGACAGCCCCCATCAGCCCACAGCCCATTAGCAGTCCTACCCCCCTTAGCCCATTAGCAGTCCTACCCCCCCCAGCCCATTAGCAGTCCTACCCCCCCCCTAGCCCATTAGCAGTCCTAACCCCTCCCCCCCTAGCCCATTAGAAGTCCTAACCCCCCCCCCCCATGGCATATTTAAAAAAAAAAAAAAGCTGGCTTTGGCTGCTGCCGCGGCAGAATGCAATGTCCCGCGGGGCCCCCTCCGCCCGCTAAGCCCCTCTGCAAGGGCTTTCAGATTCGCGAGGGAGAGCGTCTCCCTCGCGTCTCTGTTAAGCCCGCAGGGGCTAATGGGAAATTTCCCATCAGTCCCTCGCGTCTAAAGGGGCTGAGAATGCTGAGAATACTGGGGTGAGTGGGTGGTACCAGTGGTATATATTCCGCTCCACCCCCAAAAAGGTTGGGCTCAGCCTCCAAGCTGCTGGAAGGGTTGCGTAACCCAGAAGTAAAGGGACTGGACTGGAGTGACGATAAGGAACAGCTATTGTAGAGCAGGGGTTCTCAATCCAGTGCGTGGGACACACATAGCCAGTCAGGTTTTCAGGATAACCACAATGAATATGCATGAGATAGATTTGCATGCACTGCCTCCATTGTATGCAAATCTTTCTCATTCATATTCATTGTGGTAATCCTGAAAACCTGACTGGCTAGGTGGGTCCCAAGGACTGGGTTGAGAACTGCTGTTGTAGAGGCAGTGCCATTTGCAAGCCTCTGTGGAAAGTGAAGGAGTGTGTGTATTGGTGGAAGAGTGTCAGGGAATCATGCTAAGGGCCGATAGAGGCAGCCACTGGCTTCTAAGCCTTACAATGAAGAACACTAAAGTAGAGTAAATTACGGGGAAGAAAAGCAATCATTTAAAACAGTGGTTCTCAACCCAGTCCTCTGGGACCCCTAGTCCAGATGGGTTTTCAGGATACCCACAATGAATATGCATGAGATAGATCTGCATACATTGGATGCAGTGCATGCAGATCTATCTCATGCATATTCATTGTGGATATCCTGAAAACCTGACTGGCCTGGGGGTACCAGAGGATTGGGTTGAGAACCACTGATTTAAAAAAATGGAGAAGAAAGCATGGAGATGTGGGAGTGCTTCAAAATTCAGCAATAATTACAGCGTTCATAGTATTCACAGCATAATCTTATTTAACAATTAAGAGCTGTGCCCTTAGACAGGTTTGTCTCCAAGATCATTTACACCAATGCCCTCGTCCTGAAAACCCCTAAACATGGTATGCTTTCTCTACTAAGTCCTATCAAAACAATGTTAAGAACACAAGAATCTGCCATACTGGGTCAGACCAAAGGTTCATTGAGCCAGTATCCTGTTTCCAACAGTGGCCAATCCAGGTCACAAGAACTTAGCAGGATCCCAACAATACATAGGTTTCATGCTGCTTACTCCCAAGGATAAGCGCTGGCTTTCCCTCAAGTCATCCCTTAACAGTTTATGGACTTTTACTTCAGGAATTTGTCGAACCTCTTTTAAATCCACCTGCTTTTACCACATTCTCCAAAGGCATCACACAGAAGACATATAACGAAGGCAGGAAATCTCCTGCACTAGGACATCTTTTTAATAGTTCTTTGAAATGTTTCAAGCCCTATTAAAATTCCAGTCTTCTCCAAGACCAAAATAACCACTAGGATTCTGTATTCTCTGAGCTTAAAGCAAATAAGAGGGGCATGTGCAATATATAAATATTTTACTCATGCAATGGTTTAACTGTTGTAGCTGTTGACATGACTTGGAACAGTTGTGCTATTTTCCTTGCCAATATATTTTATAGGCACTTCAATTTCCAAAAAAAAAAACCCAATTAAAAAATGTAAATAAAAAAGACACACGAGTGCCGAATATGGCAAAAGAACTACAGGACAAAGTTGTGCAAAGGCGCAGATCAGAGGATGGGGATAAAAGAATTGAGAAGTCCTTGGATATCTGCCATGACGATTATTAAGGTGCATGGCACCAGCAAATCCCCACCTAGAGTAAGTCGTTCCTCCAAACTAGATAACTGAGCAACAGGGAGGAAACCTTGGAAAGAGTCTGTTGCTTCCATGGCTAAGAGTGGCCAATGTATTCATGGATAACAGTACCCCAAGCAGTCCATTAATCTGGACTGTATGGTAGAGTGGCACAAAGGAAGCCAGTACTCAAGAAAGGCCAATTTAAATCCCACTGAACGTGTGCAAAGGAACACTTAGGACATACTGTAGCTATGTGTCACAAAGTGTTATGGTCTGATGAAACAAAAACATTACTTCTTCATCAGAATGAAACACCATTGGGCTGATATTCTAAAGGGCTTATCTGGTTAGCAGGACCTGCTGAAAGGATAAGTCTCAGTGAGCCCAATATTCAGCAGCACTATCCGGGTACTGTATATTTCCTCTGACCACCACCACACTTTCCGGATAGTGCTGAGTCAGTCCATGGGAACAGCTGAGGGGAAGCTAGCACTTATTTCGATAGACATGAATTTCAGTGACGCTATCAGGATAAGTATCCACATAGCTTAGGACAGGCTTTGACAAATTTTCTTAGAATCTAGGAGCCAGCTTAAAAATGTAGGAGCTAACTGTTGAGACCACGGTTACAGTGTCCTGCCCCCCCCTCCCCAAAAAGGTATTTCACAACTCCTTTTTTAAGGGCCCATTTTCTATGGGAATAGAAAGCTTAATAAAGCAGGCTCTTAATGTGCCATTACATAGTACCAACAGAAGGCTTCAACCCTTCTCCTTCTCCTCTCCCCTTCTTACCAACCCCAGTGAATACATTGTCAGCTAGCCATAAACCATAACTTCCTTTTTTGCTTCACACATCACCATGGCCTTGTAATACGTGAAGAAAAAAATCTCTCTCATAGCAGCACTCACTCAGTCTCTCTCTCTCATAGCCCTCCCACAGCCATCACCCAGTGTCTCTCTTAGCCCCCCATGCCATCACCGCTTCTCTCTCTCTCATAGCTCCCCCTCCCACATTCGTCACCTGGTGTCTATCATCTGCTGTTTCTGCTGCACAGAAAGGCTACACTGCTTTCTCACTGTGATTAGCTCTCTGCAAGGAAACCACAAGATCCACCCCGAATTTCCTCCACCGCATGTCTCAAGCTCCTTGCAAAGAGCCAATCAACAATTGTGCTGGAGGAAAAAGCTCAGCTTTTGTCAGTACTGTTGCATAAAAAAAAAAGAAACCTTTTAGGGGTATGAAATCCTGGGTGCCAAGAATGCAATTTCTAAGCACCATGGTGATCTGGCACAATGGATTTGTCGAGCTCTGACTTAGGACAGGGAAAAAGCTGTCATAGGTGTATGTGGATTGGTTATGCAGATAGCGACTGAATATGGCTGTTACCTGGCTAGCCTCAGCGCTGACTGCAAACTCTGGATATTCAGCAGCAGCCACTATTTGGATATTGCTACTGAATATATGGATATTTTCTAACTTGCTGCAGTCAGCGTTTAATGTCAACCACCACAGGCTCAATATTACCACTGTTTTGTTTAGCACATACCATTCTTGCTGTGAAGTATGATGATGGCAGCATTCTGTTATAGTGATGTCCCTCATCGCCAGGGACTGGACCACTTGTTAGGAGAGAGAAGGGGCAATGAATAGAGCAAAGAACAGAAACGTCCTTGAGGAAAGTCTGCTTTCCTCGGTAAGAATGCTGAAACTAGGAGAGAAGTGACCCAAAGCACACAGTCAAAAATATAGCAGAGTGACTAAGGGACAAAAAGAGAAATGTCATTGAGCGGCCCAGTCAGAGACTTGACCCAAATCCAGCTGAAAAAATTTGGCATGTCTGTGCATCAGTGCTCCCCAATGAACTTGATGGAGCTTGAACAGCTGTGTAAAGAAGAATGGTCTAATACTGACAGATCTAGGCTTGCAAAGATGGCGGAGGCCTATTCTATCAGACTCACCACTATAATTGCTGTCAGAGGAGCTTCCACCAAGTACTGACTTAAGAGGTGGAGGCTTACGCACTTGTTGCATATCAGTTTTGCTTTCTGGGTATATGCTTTGTCCCCCCCAATAAAATATCCCCCCCCCCCCGAAAGATGTGGAGTACGGTATGTTGAGGGAAAACAACAACCTCATCATTTCAATGACTTCAAATCTGATGCACTGACACAACAAAACAGGAAAAATATTCAAGGAGGGCACAGACTTCCTACAGCCACTACTGCTTAATTCTCTACATCACAACAAACTCTGCTAGGCCAATGGAAGATAGATCCATTCAAAAGGGAATACTGAATGAACTGAATCATTTATTCTATGTGCAAAAGGTTAAAAAAAAAGACCACAGGAGGATGACTGCCTTGAAATCCCTTTCATAAACTTGGAGAATCCTTAATCACCGAGTGTACCGCTTTGATGTGGTATATTTTTTGGATGTGTGCGTGCTAGAAATGTACACCAAAAAGATTACACTGCCACATGTTGGAGGTAGACTTTGCAGGGAAAACTTAATGATCCTTCTGACTATTATTGGAGCCTCAAGTTACAAGAGTTTGGTGGTGTCAGTTTGCTGTGAAGACATTTATATCACACTGCTTGCATATTTTTGCCTTTAAAATATCCTAGAGCTTAGCTAGTACACAGACTGTCTTACCATCAAGGCTTCCTGAAAGTTTTTGTTGAGATTTTGAGTGAAATAACAGCGAAGATGTGGTTTTAGTGATGCCAATTCTTTAGTTTTAATGAACAAGAGTAATAGTCTTCCAAACATGCTAGAGGACAATTTTATATCAAGTATCCTAAGTTATATGTTGAAGATGTAGATATGTTACACCAATGTTCAAAGAGAACATATATGCTTACCCTCCCTTTGATTCTCTGTATTAGTGGTAATCACACATTTTTAACCCTTAATTATTGTTCTTCAATTATTTTTTAACTGTCATGTCTAAACTATTTCCGTGGTCCTGTTTTTGATTGTGTAAATATTCACTTTGGCTGTATAACTGACATATGTTTATTTTATTTTACCTTATTTTATATCGCAAGCTGCGTACCCCCTGAAGAAGGCGTTGCCAAAACGCGTCAGGGTTTTACCCAATAAAGATTCCTGTGACCAATATACGTCTCTTGCTCCTTGTGTTCCACTGGCATCTATTGCAAGAGCGGGTGCTCTCTCTTTTTTGTGTCTACTTAGTGGTAATCACTCCCAGTCCTCGAGGGCTGCAAACAGGCCAGGATATCCCAAAAGAGATAGATTTGCATGCATACCACCTCTATGGTATGATATATTAGAAACATAGAAACATGATGGCAGAAAAAGACCACATGGCCTATCAAGTCTGCCCTTCCATGTCAACTGCTACAACAATCCCCTGCATAGTCATGAGGGATATCATGAAAACCTGATCCATCTGCTACCCTCAAGAGTGCCCTAAATGTTTGCATCTAGTCCAATAGGATAGCAGTTCACTCACTAAAAAGAACAAGGAGGGGGGAGGAGATATAGGGCCCTCCTGTCTAGTTAACCTACTCAATGTGAACTTCTGAGACTGTGACCTACTGCTCAACACTTTGGTGTATGGTCATACATACATTGCCCTTATCCATTTGCCTCCAAGGCCAGAGTATCTCAAGTCCTCTTGTTCAATCAAACGTCTTCTCTACACCAAAAGTAAAGAGATAAAGGCTCTCAGTGACTGGAGTGAATGACAGATCTGCATTGTGCAGTAGATGCTATGGGTGGTAGATAGTTTAAAGCCATTCTAACTGGGAAAAGTAACCCGACCCACAGAAGCATTTGCATTTAGGGCTCTTGTTCATGGACTACTTGCTGGTAGTGAGTACCGGTATCTTTTCCGTTGCCTGCTGAAGTTACCCGATGGTTTCCAAATATTTATGAAAGAACCCAGGCCCTGAACACCTCAAACATACACAGAGTGCCTCCCACAGGAGCAGCAGTTGTTCAGTCAATCCTGGCAGGCCCAGGAGAGAGATTCACAGATCTGCGCCCGCTTGTAGGAGGATGCAGAAGCGCATGCTGCAGCCCGCAAATAAAAGGCCAGCACCTGCAAAACCTGGGAGACTCAGGCTACAGAAGTCAAGCTATCCAGACAACAGAAGTATAAAAAGAAAGATTTTAGTTGTGAGTTAGTGATTTGACTATAACAGCTTTGGCACTTGCATTTTTGAACAGTACAGCAGTTTGTATGTAGAGACTTTTGGCAGTCCCACCAAGAGATGTTTTCTAAGGACTGGTGTATAACCTGCAGTGCTGCCTTTTCCATCTGTAGCTGGTTACAGGAGGGCATTACTATAGTGTGGATGGGTCTCTGGGTTGTCACCCCACCCTTTAAGAGTGGCACTACATGTGAAGATTGGCACCTTTTTTTCTAGAAAACCAGCACTGGCTCTTCCTATTTATTTTTCAGTGCAAACTCTCTCTGTCAGCTACATCACAAAGAAATGCAATCCTACTCTCCGCACTGCCACAAAACAAAAAGCTTAGTGCATTTCCTCTATACGGTAAGGTCTGGGAAAGTTTCCCTGTAAATAAATCCAGCTATGATCATCTTTCACAGAGAACATTGCCAAACACGAAACTCAAATATTCAGCAAAAGCAACAAGGTGGTGGGACCGGTTCTTTGTTTACAAATAGACCAGCACCGTTTCTTAATTCGTTTGATACCCTATGGCAGGATGTTTTCATTGAGGACCTTCCTTGCTAAAGAGTCTCTTCAAATTATTTTTACCAGTGGCAAAAATCACGCAGTAAGCTATCCTGGATCGCTCTGGCAGTTCCGCACACATGAAGAAGTTGGATATTTGCAAAAAGAGGCACGTATAGTGAGAATCATTCTGCTCCTTTACAAATAAAACAATCCCAGGTAGAGTGACAAAGAATTGTCTTAGAACATGGAACAATAAATATATTTTAAATTTACCACAGCAACATCTGTAATGCTGTACAAAAGAATGAACTTCTGTGTTAAAGTAATCAGGAGTGGGCTTGTTGCTCCAAGGAGACCAAAGACAATTTGACAGTTATACTTGCTGCCTCCCCATTGGAGTACAGAACGCTGCATCTATCAGCTTCTCACAGCCACTAACAGGCCTCTCCAGGCTCCATTTTGGCGAGGCAAGCTGTGAGTCATCCATCAGGAGAACAGCAGCAGAGGGGTGCTGTAGGCCATGCAGAACTTTAAAAACTTCTCTTATTACTTTTAAACATTTCAAATGAAAGTTTTATGTGGTTGTCTGACCAGTAAAGGCATTCACGCAGAGGAATACATTCAGGGCTGGGCATTAAATTGCCATTTTATTAAGACTGTCTAAGTTGTGAATTTCTCCTCTGCCTCTAGTACTGCTGGCCTCCGTGGATTGATGGCCTCCAGCCTGCCACTCCGTAATGAAAGGAAACTTTGTGAGGACTGTTAAACCTGATGTGGCAATGCGTAACTCACAGATCTAAGCATTTTATGCTCTGGTTCACTGGCCAGGGTAACTCTGACTGTTAAATTAAAGACGATTCAAACAGCAAGAGGTTTATATTTCAAAGGCTGTGTTGGGATCTGTGTGTATAAAACACAAAGTTACCCGTAAGTGGATTTTCAGTAACCTGAAAGGATGTGTGTTCTTATCTCCACATGGAAACGAGATGCTCTGGGAAGCCAATGAAAACAAAAAGAAGGCTTCTGATAGGCTCTTCTTCTCAGCATTAACACTGTCTAAATGCATTCACATACTTTGAGCCATTTCATAAACCAATACATACAGGTATCCTCTGTTTGAAAATCGGCTGGCTTTGTGCACACTGGAAAGAATATGCATACATTCCTAGTTAGGTGCCTTTTGAAAATTTACTTCTTGAATGTTCTCTGTGCATGTAAAACTTGTATATAGAAACATTTGCGTTCTATGCTTCTTAATTTGCTTTTTTGCTTGTGCAGGGGGGCTGAGAATCATGAGGCCCTCGTCCTGAGTTTCACTGTATATCTTTTTGGATGGGTGAGAGCAGCATTTGAAAGGGTTGTGTTCCAGTCTTGGATTAGGCTGTCAAGGTCAACCTTCGAGTCTGCTATAGTATGAAGTTGCGGGATGACAGATTCCATGAACTCTAGATGAAGTTCTTAAATCTCTGGGCGGTGAGGGATGAAGGATCTTGAGCAGCTTACTGTGAGGTGAGACAAATCAGAAAAAGGATGGCTGCATGGTCTGACCATAGTATTGGGAGGATTATGGCTGGTGGCTGGTGCAGTAGAAGGGGAGAGTTTGAAGGCACAACTATGAGATCTAAGATGTTGCCCTTTGTGTGTGTTGGACTATTTAGGATCTGGGTGTAGCCGAGGGCTTCCATTGCATCTAGAAATGCATTTGCTTGTGGGTAGGAGGTATAGGCTAGGTTGAGGTCTCCGAGTAATATAAGAGGTTTCTGGCTGGTTGGTAACTATAGGGATAGCAAATTTATGCTAAATCATAAAGCAATGTGTAGTATTTTTATGTAAAACTCCCCCCTCCCCCCCCCTCCGTGGAAGGTGATGAGTTGGAGCAGAATAGAAGAAGAATAGCAGTTGGTAGTGGGGAAGGGGTGTTTGGAGGATTAGCAAACACAGCAAAACAAGTAAGCTATAATCGCCAATGTGATTTATTTTAGTCACGTCATTTCACCTGTGGTCCATTGGCAAATAGTGGAACAAGGTCGGTTTTTGTCATTTCTTCAAATGTTCACCCATTGGCTGTACCAGCTTCATATATATCAATTTGCTCAGCAGATTCTCTGTTTCTTAATATTTTTTCCTCAGGTGATTTAGGCCTGATAGGACCTATGATATTAGTGAGAGCAGAAGACGGGTGGGCTATTGGATTAAGAATTTGATTTTGTGAGACTATTTCATGCTGCTGTACTTTTCTTTTTGAAATTTTCAGACTTTTCTGGATTTTCAAGTTTTTTTTAAATTTCAAATATTTGTTTTAATATAGAATTTTTAATGTGCATTACAACTTTTTAATGTGTGAAAATCGATTGTATGGATATTTATTCATCATTTAAGGTGCGCTAAATGGACTCTGCATGCATTAAATTTTTTAAGGTACCCTAACAAACTAATACACATTCTTCATTCTTGCATAAACCATTTTGGTCTCCTTTGAGTGAGGAAGGCAGTATATAAGTGCCTGTTTGTTATGAAAAGTACTGTATATTTAGACACAGTTCATTGGCTTGAAAATCTACTTCATAGTGAAGAAGCTCAAAGTGACTCACACATTTATGGGTCTGTTACTTTGCTTGGTACTTTGCTTGGCGTGGAGGAGTAGCCTAGTGGTTAGAGCACTGGCTTGGTGGTAGTCAAGCAACCAGAGTTCAATTCCTGCTAGCACACCTTGGGCAAGTCACTTAACCCTCCATTGCCTCAGAAGAAAGGCCTGGCAATCTACTTCCAGTGACACTGCCAAGAAAACCCAGGAGCTTCTGGGTCACCAGGAGTCAGGACTGAGTCAAAGGCACACATTGCATTTTTTACTTTGCTTGGTATTCTGAAATTAGTTTCAATTCCTTCTAAAAAAAAGTCTATATAATTGTATAGCATCCTTCATCCAAACACAACTGCTAACATTTCAGAATTAGGCATGAAGTAACACTTCTCAGTGGAGGTTTTAGCCATTCATTTTTGCTGCTTTGTCTGCAGAGTGGAGAGGAGAAAGGGCTATTGTTAAACCAGAAGGGACAGGGGGAGTGAGCTGCCCACTATTACAAAATTAATGAGTAGTGGGATTCACATTCATATTGCTTGACATTCCACAGCTTACAGTAGATCTGATTTTAGCAGAAAATGTGAATGACACAGGGACAGGCTATTGCCCCATAGAAGTAAACTATGATTCTGTCAATGCAATATCACCATTCATAATAGAGGTTATTTTAGAAGCCTTATTTGCGATTTACATGTGGAAGATCCAAAATTTACACATGGGAAATGGTATCCATGTGGAAATGGCGGGGGAATTTTCAAAGCCTTCTAGGTGTTTTGCAGACCTGTAAACTTCCTAAATGGACTCAGCGGGATATTTAGCGGCACTAACCACTATCCCCAGGTACCGCCACTAAACAACCAGATGCTATCTAGCTAGCATTGGGGCGTTTTGGGGGTGGTGTAGAGGGGCACCCAAGGACAAACCAGCTAGCAGTGATATTCAGCCGCTAGCCGGTTATCCCACAGCGGCTAAAGTTAGGCACCTGAACGGCTCACCCAACTTTCACCACTTTAGCTAACTGCGCAGTGGCCGAATATTACACTGCCTGGTTTGCTGCAGTGCTATATGGCCATTCTGAATATTCATTGCCAGTGCCCATAAAGCACAGTTACTTACCTGTAACAGGTGATCTCTGGGAACAGCAGGAATAAGTCTTCACATATGGGTACGTTGGTACCGACGGAGCCTGTGCGGGAACGCTCCCCAGCTTCCCAAAAAGGAAAGCTTTTGGAAGCATCCCACAGCGCCTGCGCGCTGCCTTCCCGCCTCTCCCCAATTCGAGTTTTAAAGCTGAGACAAAGAGAGAGAGGAAAGGAAAAAAATAGATAGAGAGATACAACTCCTAGGGGAGGTGGGTGGGTTGTGAAGACTTATTCCTGCTGTTCCCAGAGATCACCTGTTACAGGTAAGTAACTGTGCTATCTCCAGGAACAAGCAGGAATGAGTCTTCACATATGGGGACTCCCTAGCTAGAGATGCCTGGGAGATCCCCAAGGTTATGAGACCCTGTGAAGGGCTCTATCTCCTCCTATGGATCTCAGGCATCCATTCAGGGAAGGAGGGCAGGAGTTGATTAAGCATGGAACAGGTGTTTGAGAACAGCCTGACCAAACAAGGCATCCCGGCGGGAGTCCTTGTCCAAACAGTAATGGGCTGTGAAGGTATGAACCGAGGCCCAGGTGGCCGCTCGACAGATCTGGTCGATGGACACAGAATTTAGATGAGCCATAGAGGTGGCCATGGCCCTCACATTATGAGCTGTGACATGGCCTTCCAGAGAAAGGTTCTTACTCTGGTAGGCAAAAGAAATACACTGAGCAATCCAATTGGACAGTGTTCTCTTAGAGACTGGAAGTCCCAAATGAGAGGGATCAAAGGCAACAAAGAGTTGAGAAGACTTTCTATGTTGCTGTGTCCTTTGTAAGTAAAAGGCAAGAGCTCTCTTACAATCCAGGGTATGAAGATTCCTCTCTGCACTTGATGCATGAGGACCTGGAAAAAAGACAGGTAAATACACCTCTTGATTAAGATGAAAAGGTGAAACCACTTTAGGCATAAAGTGTGGATTGGTCCTAAGGACTACCTTATCATGATGGAACCTTGTATAAGGTGGATTAGCCACTAAGGCCTGCAGTTCACTGATGCGGCGAGCTGAGGTGACTGCAATGAGGAAAATAACCTTCCAGGAAAAAAATTTCAAGGAGGTGGTGGCTAAGGGTTCAAAAGGTGGCTTCATAAGCTGACCAAAAACCAGATTTAAGTCCCATGCCACCGGAGGAGGCCTAATGGGAGGTTTAGTTAAAGTTAGGCCTCTCATGAATCTTGCAATAAGAGGATGAGAGGAAATAGGCTGTCCATTAATAGGCTTAAGGGATGCTGCAATATCACTCAAATGGACCCTTACTGAATTCGTCTTAAGGCCTGCATAGGAGAGATGCAGGAGATATTCCAATAGAGAATTCAAAGGTAGTCCTAGAGGGTCAAGACCCTTCTCAGCACACCAAATGGAAAACCTTTTCCATTTAAAAGCATAGGAACGTCTAGTAGAAGGTTTTCTGGAGCATGGAGGATATCCTTCACCTGCTGAGAAAGATTCCAATCTTGAAGGCCTAGGCCTTCAGCAACCAAGCTCTGAGGTGAAGGGACTTGGGGTTTGGGTGCCACAAAGTCCCCTCCTCCTGGGACAGAAGGTCTGGAGCAGCTCCCAAGTCTAGGGAGGGAGCTTGAGAGAGATGCAGAAGTAGAGGGTACCACACTTGGCGTGGCCAGCGTGGAGCTATGAGGATCATGGATCCTTGATCCCTCTGGAGCTTGAACAGAGTCTTGGGAATTAAAGGAATGGGTGGAAAGGCATACAGGAAGTCTTGACCCCAGTGAAGGAGGAAGGCATCCTTGGCCTGAACTCCCTGACATGGAATTCTGGAACAGAACCGGGGAAGTTTGGCATTCCACGGACTTGCAAAGAGGTCTATGTCCGGGGTTCCCCACTCTTGAAAGATTCTGAGTACTTGGTCCATGTGCAGGGACCATTCGTGTGGAAGCAGAACTCGACTGAGTCTGTCTGCCCAAGAGTTTTGGATTCCTGGGAGGTATACGGCCAGGAGATGGATTTGATGCTCTCTGGCGAAGGCCCACAATCTTAAAGCTTCGTTGCAAAGCGACAGAGAGCCAGTTCCTCCTTGCTTGTTTATGTAAAACATGGCTACCTGATTGTCCGTATGAATGAGGACTGTCTTGTAGCTGAGCAGGGTATGGAAGACCTTGAGAGCTAGAAAAACTGCTCGGAGCTCCAAGTGGTTGATATGTAGAGAGGTCTCCTGTGGAGACCAAGTGCCCTGAGTGGAGAGGTCTTGTAGATGAGCTCCCCAACCTGTTTGGGAGGCATCTGTTGTGAGGGTTGCCTGGGGCAACAACTGTTGGAAGGGGGACCCCAGCAACAGATTTTGGGTGGACATCCACCACTGGAGAGACCAAAAGAGGCGTTTGGAGGTCGCTATTTGGTGTGAGAGAGCTCCTGATGCTTGAGTCCACTGGGTGGACAAAGTCCATTGAGCTGCTCTCATGTGAAGGCGAGCATAGGGTACCACATGCACTGTGGATGCCATGTGGCCTAGCAGTTGTAGCATCTTCCGAGCAGTTAAATGACTCTTTGACTGAATCTGGGAGGCTAACTGCACTAGGCGTAGGCAACGGGCCTGAGGAAGATAGGCCCTTGCAGTGGTAGTATCCAGCCAGGCCCCTATGAACTCTAGGGACTGAGTAGGGGTGAGCTGGGACTTTGGGAGGTTTACCACAAGTCCCAGATACTGCAGAATGTGCCTTGTGCAGTCCAGGGAAGTCTGGGCCTCTGATTGAGATGGAGCTCGGATGAGCCAGTCGTCCAGGTATGGGAATACAAATATTCCCAGAGTGCGTAGAAATGCAGCTACTACTGCCATGCATTTGGTGAACACTCTTGGAGCAGAGGCCAGACCGAAAGGAAGCACCCTGTATTGGTAATGCTTTCCTTGGAAAAGAAAACGGAGGAACCTTCTGTGAGATGGATGGATGAGGATATGTGTGTACGCATCCTTGAGATCTAGAGAACAAAGCCAATCCTGACTCTGAAGGTATGGAAGGAGAGTGCCCAGAGAAAGCATCTTGAATTTCTCCTTGCATAGAAATTTGTTCAATTCTCTGAGATCTAATATGGGTCTGTAGCCCCCTGTTTTCTTTGGGATCAGAAAGTAGGGGGAGTAAAACCCTGACCCTTGTTGAAGAAGAGGTACTTCTTCTATTGCCCCTTGGGCAAGAAGGGCAGCCACCTCCTGACCTAGAAGGTCGAGGAGAGATGTTGGAGAATTGAAATGTCTCACCATGGTGTGAGGAGGAAGGTTTGAGAAATGAAGCCTGTAGCCCTCCCTTATGATGGAGAGGGTCCACTGCTCTGCTGTAATTTGCTCCCATCTGGGAGCAAAATGAGCTAACCTTCCTGGAATGGTGAGAGGCTCTGGCTGTTTCAGAGCCAGAAAGGCTAAGTTCTCTAGCATCAAGTCAAAAACCCTGAGGAGGCTGGGTCTGCTGAGTTGCAGCAGCCCCTGTAGGCTTAGGCCTGGCCTGTTTAGGTTGCTGACGCTTAGTAGCAAAACGACCTGTAGATGATTGTTGGCCAGAAGCAGGATGGAATCTGCCTTTCTTGAAAAAAGACTTCTTGAAAGGTTTTTTCTTGGCAGGAATGGAGGTTGACTTTGAAAGTCTATCCAAAGCAGAATTTTCTGCATCCATTTGAGTGGCTTTTATTTGCCAATCTTTGCCAAACAAGTTTTCTCCTGTACAGGGAAGATTTCCCAAGCCATCCTGGACCCAAGATTCTAGATCAGAAGCTTGGAGCCAAGCAATTCTGCGTGCAGCTATGGCAATGGCCGAAGCCCTGCTGGCACCCTCAAAGGAGTCAAAAGCTGCACGGTTGGAAAACTTTGAAATATCTTGAGTATGCTTAATCCAAATAAGAAATTCTTCCCTTTTATCCTCTGGAAGAAAAGGGAGGAAAGTGTGCAGCTTATCTGCAACTTCTTTCAGAAACATACCCATATAAAGACTATAGGAGTTGATTCTGGCTATGAGCATACTAGCTTGGAAGATTTTTCTACCAAAAGCATCCAAGGTCCTGCATTCTCTTCCTGGAGGAGCAGAGGAGTGTCTTTTTGCACTCTTTATCTTTTTCATAGCTGACTCCACCACAATAGAATGGTGAGGAAGCTGTGTTTTATGAAACCCAGGACAATGAGGGACATGGTACATAGTGTCCAATCTACGAGAATGAGGAGAGATAGTGAGAGGAGTCTCCCATAAGTCAATCATGTGATCATAAAGAATCTCATGAATTGGCAAGGTGACTGCCTCCTTAGGAGCCTTAGAATAACCTAAAATATCCAATTTTTTTAGCTCTAGGCTCTGATTCAGAGGTTAATGAAATAGAAAGTCCTTTAGCCACTTCTCTTATGAAGTCTTGAAAGGACAAGTCCTCTGGAGGAGACATTCTTCTTTTTGGAGAAGAAGGCTCTTCAGGAAGAGCTATAGATACTTCAGCAGACTCCTCCGATGCATCAGAGTCTTCGGAGGAATCAAAGTATCGACTGTCAGGGTGCTCTCCCAAAGCTCGGTACACGTATCGAGCGGTATCGACATCGGGCGTCATCGGGACCGGTTCGGTACCGATGGGCATCCCTGGACAGGGAACCGCTGCAGTCGGCATCCTGGTCGATGTCGATGCAGTCGGTACCAGTACCGACACTGGTGCCGGTACCGGAGCCGATACCGACAACGGAGTTTGTTGTGGTATCAGCGGCGTCGCAGCTTGAATGAAGGCCGTGATAGCCTGCTGCATGGATAGAACATTCTGATCCATCGACGCCATGAATGCCTGGAATTCGGTACCGGAAGGTTGCGCCAGTACCCCAGAGCATTCTAACAGGTGATCGGTCGAGGCTGTGCCATCGATGTCAACCTGTAACCCCATAGGAGGAGCTTTGGAAGCCGGAGCTTCCTGCCGGGGTTGTTTTGCCGGTGCGGAATCCTCGCGGGCAAGCCCGGAGGCAACTCGATGCTTGGAAGGAGATCTACCCTTCAAGGACCGGCTGGATTTATGTTTGGTTACCTGAGATCCATGGGAGGAAGTAGAGGCCCTGGAAGACGTCGATGCCACTGAAGCTGCATCAGAGGGAAACAGCACATGGAGCTTAGCTGCTCGGTTCTGTAAACCTCGTTTAGACATCAAGGAGCAGGACGGACAATCCAAAATGGAGTGGTCAGGACCCAAACATTTAAGACACCATTCATGGGTGTCGGTGATAGAAATAGTACCGCTGCACTTAGTGCATTTTTTTAAACCCGGAGGCTGGTTTTTCCATGAGGAAAATTTCTCGTGAGGCCTAAGGCCCAAAGAGGAAAAACACACTAAGTGAGGGGAAAATATGTTCTTTTTTTTTTTTTTATAAGAAAAGAAAGAAAGACCGGCAGTACCGGTCCGACGTCGGGGAAGGCAGACGCGCGACCAAAGAAATAAAATAAAACAAAGAACTTCTTCAGCGGTGACAGGAACACGACCTGCTGGCTCCGCGGAAAAGAAGAACTGGGGAGAGGCGGTTAGGAAAGGCGGGAAGGCAGCACGCAGGCGCTGTGGGATGCTTCCAAAAGCTTTCCTTTTTGGGAAGCTGGGGAGCGTTCCCGCGCAGGCTCCGTCGGTACCGACGTACCCATATGTGAAGACTCATTCCTGCTTGTTCCTGGAGATTTGGATTTAGCTTACGTCTTTTTCAGACTTTCATGGTACATTACATTCAGGTACTGTAGGTAATTTTCCTGTCATCAGAGGGCTTATAAGCTAAGGAGTCTTTTTACTAATGTGCACTAAGCAGTTAACGCTTGTTTTCCCACTCAATAACTGTGTGCAAGGGCCTACAGTAACTATTACTGTGGGGGCTTGATAGTTACCACGTGCTGATTCACGCGCTGTCACTTGCATGTTAGAGTGCTGAATGGGCGGGGTAGGGGTGGAGAGACAGAATAGTGAACACACTGCAGTTATTGCAGGGGACATAACGAGCACTGCCAATGTTGCCATTAGCATAGGTTCAGCTAATGCCACTTTAATAGGTGGAGATGTGTATCTGGGGTAAAGGTGGAGATGTGTATCTGGGGTAATAGCACTGTGCGTTAGGGTACTCATCAGCACGTTAGCTGTCAAAAACATGCTGGTCATGCCTCCAAGTTACTATGGAGACTTTGCACTTAATGCATGTTAGTTTTTGCAAAAACGCACATTAAGTATAAAATCCTAACATACGTTAGTAAAAGGGCCCCTTAGTTTGTATCTGAGGCAGTAGAGTGTTAAGTGACTTACACGTGGTTGCCACTAGTACGTAGAAATTGCAAGGGGGCATATTAGGGGCGTGGTTTGGGTGTGACCTGCATGGGTCAAAAATCGACACATGTATTCCCCAGTTTATATAAGGAATGTATGTGTATGATGAAAATTGTCCACATTAGGATTTACAGCTGCTCCCCAGCACATAGAGGTTTTTAGAAATTGGCCTCTGTAGTTAATCAGTGGCATATAAAGGTGTAGGTTTGCAAAATACCAACTTGCACGTATAAAAGCAGCACTTAAATGTGCAAGTTCCTGACTTTCCTCTGTTGATTTTTCCGACATGTAGGTTTGTAAAATGGCTCTTCCCACTATGTGTAGATGCATATCCATGTGCAGTCCTGAGTTACTTACTTTACTTACTTACTTTAGAAAAGGCTCCATGTTTGGCATAACCTTTTCTAAAATGCCACCAGAATTGTGTATGTCCCGACCTAAATGTCTCAAATTCAATCTCCACATACTATTTAAAATGTGCCTTCCATTTGACCAAGACAAACCACCCATCTGGGCAACAGCAGAATGGGAGGTGTTGGCAGCGGAGGATCACATTTCTGTGACAACAGCAACAACACTAGAATTACCTGCATGGAAGAAAGGCCTGGCAATCTACTTCCATATCTTGCCACGAAAACCCAATGGATAGTTGCAACAAAACAAATTGCACTATAGTGCTGGAAGATGAGATCCCCAGGTTGGAAGGCACTCAACTTGCTAATTGGGAGGAGCTGAAGACACTTCAGAGTAAAACCAGCATTTATGATGTGGTTGGATCAAAGCCCTCGGAACGTCTGACTGCTGATGTAGCTGCGCATGAAATAAGAGTCAGAAGCTGCAAAGATGCCTTACATATTGGAACATGGAACATGTGAAGCATGAACCAAGGGAAGTTGGAAGTGGTCAAGAATGAAATGGAACATGTACAACTCGATCTGTTGAGTGTCAGTGAACTGAAATGGACTGGCATCCGACACTTTGCATTTGATGATCACATGGTCTACTATGCTGGAAATGAAAGACAAAGAAGAAATGGTGTTGCATTTATAATTAGGAAGAAATTTGCAAGAATTATAATGAAATACAGTGCAATCAGTGAATGCTTGATTTCTGTTCATCTACGAGGAATGCCCATCAACACAACTATAACACTGTGTAACAAATTTTTTCTTTTTTCTTGTTCCTGGGTAATAAGTGTTATTTTCTGATATCTTATGTCTCAGAACCATAGGAAATGGCAATTATGGCCCACAAACATTGCTTTTGGGACCAGGAGAGTGATATTTTTGAAAATTAACTATTTTGCAGGATATTCTAAATAGATTTAGTGCAAAGTAAACTTGGAGTACCTTTTGGAAAATTCTACCGCTTTCCAGAACTTTGCAAAACTTTTGGAACTTCGTATAACTTTTGAGAACTTTTAATAAAAGTCTTTTGGTGACCGTTATAAGGTCACTTCTGCCTCGCATCTAAATAAACAACGGATTTGCGTGGAGTAAGCACAGTCGTTCAGCAGCCTCTTTACCAAATGCAAACCTTTGGAGAGAGCAACAACAACACGTGTCTTAAGTTCACCAGTTTATTTTCATTCTAGCTTCTTAAGTGGACAGACATGGCATCAAGAGGCTGTAAGCTTCTGGCAGACGCATTTTGCTATGTCTGTGGCGATTTTATTAAGACAAGAGTGAAAAAGTACTCTGTGGAAGCATCTGCCAAAGTGTGTGAAGCTTACAAGGCATATTTCGGCATGCCTGTTGGGGATCAGGACAAACCTTGGCGCCTCATTTCACTTCCGAGCACTGCAAGAAAACTCTGGAGGGTAAGATGGACAATTGATGCTGACTTAGACTGTGGCATTTTATGTTAAAAAATCTTTATTTTTACTGAATTTTTACATAATATATGAAATATTTAGCAAGAACATCATTAATTCAAATTAATTTTATCATAATAATTACATATATATATATATATATCATTATTTTTTATTTTCACCTTTTTATTTTTTCTTTGGCAGGATGGTACAGAGGGGAAAAGAGAGCCATGACGTTCGCTATCCCAAGAATTTGGCGGGAACCCACTAACCACTTGAGCAATTGCTGCTACTGCATGGTGGATCCTTCCAAACATCGGACTGGCAAGAATGCTCCTTCTGTTATGTATCCAAGCATTCTTTCATCCATAGCTCCAGTGCCACACTATCCAGAGCTCCCTATATCCACTCCTCCGCAGAGAAAGCAGCTGTCTTCAGAAGAAAGCAGCAAGTCACAAAATGAAGATGACGTTGCAGATCTAGATTATAATATCAGAGGTGGAGCTGAGGAGAGAAACAATTACTACCTGAACCAAAATGATATCAACTACTTGGTCAGAGATCTTGGTTTCACCAAGTCCAATGCCAAGTTTTTGATGTCCAGGTTCAAGCAGTGGAACTTGTTTGATGAAAGTGTGCAAGTCACAGATCAGAGGAAGCATCACCACATTTTTTATAGCTTCTTCACTGGTCAAGATGGGCTCTGCTTTTGCCACAGTGTGACCGGTCTGTTCGACACTATCGGAATTGCATGCAACCCAAAGGGGTGGCGCCTGTTCATTGACAGCTCTTACAGAAGCCTGAAAGCTATGCTGCTACATAACGGGAACAAATACCCGTCTTTTCCCCTAGCTCACTCAGTGAGCCTCAAAGAAGATTACAGCAGCGTCAAGACCTTGCTAGAAGCCTTGAAGTATGCTGAATACAGCTGGGAGGTTATTGGAGACTTTAAAATGGTGGCATTTCTGATGGTCTTCAAAGCGGTTTTACCAAGTTTCCCTTCTATCTTTGGGACAGCAGGGATAACGCGGCACACTACCACAAGCGGGACTAGCCACAGCAAACTGAATTTTCTGTTGGGACAAAGAATGTGAAGTCAAAGCTACTAGTGGAAGGACAGAAGGTGCTGATGCCACCACTGCTCATCAAATTGGGCCTTATGCAACAATTTGTCACAGCTCTAGAGAAAGTCGATAGCCTTCAAGTACCTTCAAGACTTCTTCCCCAAACTGTCTGAGGCAAAGGTCAAAGCTGGTGTCTTTGTTGGACCACAAATAAAAACGATTCTTGGGAATTTCCCAAGCTGTTTACTAGGAAGGAGAAAGTGGCTTGGAATAGTTTTGTTGCAGTAGTTCATGGCTTTTTGGGAAATCAGAAGGCCGAAAACTATGTAGAGATGGTTGAGACTCTGGTTAAGAATTATGGCAAAATGGGCAGCAGGAAGTCTCTCAAAGTCCGTATCCTTGATGCTCATCTTGATAAATTCAAGGAGAACATGGGAGCGTACTCAGAGGAGCAAGGCGAATGTTTCCACTGGAATTTGAATGCTGCTACCAAGGACAGTATAACAAGAACATGATGGGAGACTACATCTAGGGGCTTATTCGTGAGTGATTTACAATATAATCGTAACGTTTACAATATAATCTAAACGTTTTATGGCCTTTCTTGAATAATGTAAATATAAGTAAATATTATAGGTTGTGTTTTATTATTTTATGTGAACAAAAAAGCACAAGTAAGCCTGTTTTAACAATGGGAATACATATATTTCACAAATATAAATCTCCTCTTCACAAAAGCATAGTTTAAAGAGAATAATTACCATTTTCTATACTTTTAAGTTATAAGCAATTAAAAAAATAACCATCACTACCCAGGAACAAAAATTGTGTTAAACAGTGTCAAGTATATGCTCCAACAACAGCTGCAGAAGAGGATGAAATTGATGAGTTCTATGAACAAGTACAAGCTGAAATTGACAGAATATGCAAACAGGATATCCTGATAGTCATGGGTGACTGGAATACAAAAGTTGGCAACAAAGATGAGGGCAAAGTGATTGGAAAATATGGACTTGGCAAGAGAAATGAAGATGAAGAAAGAATGATAGAATTCTGCAAGACCCAACGATCTATTATCTCAAACACCTTCTTCCAGCAGCACAAGCGGCGACTGTACACATGGACTTCACCCAATGTATTGTACAAAAATCAAATTGACTACATCTGTGGAAGTCAAAGACGGAAAAGCTCTATAACATCAATGAAGACAAAATCTGGAGCTGACTGTGGTACAAATGATCATCAACTACTAGTACGTCAACTCAAGCTAAAGTTGAAAAAGAGCAGGCCACTCATAAATGTAGCAAAATTTGAACTTAAGAATATACCACCATTTAAAGACTGCTTGCAAAACCAATTTGCTGCTTTAGATACAAATGACAGAGCTCCAGAAGAATTACACAGGTACACTAAAAAAATTTTTTTTAAACTGCCTCTAATGTTTCAATTGATTTTTACGTTTTTTGGTGTGCTGAATTCAAATCTGGTAACCAATTTGCTCCATCACGTACAGATATTTTGCTACATTAGGTTAGCAGTTTGAGGTGAACGTTTCAGATTGAGTGCGATCGAGATAAAAGTTTCTTGGATGAATTCTTTATACTAATTGTTTAGTAGTTATTCAAATAAGAATAAAGAAAATTGTAACAAGGCAGCACATAAGAATAGAGTAATGTCAACAAAACACACTGTGATGGTAGCAAAATTGTCTGCACTTAAAACAGCCACATACATGTGCACAAACATTGAGCATATAAGAGCGAGGTTAGACACAAAGCAAAGCAAAGAAATGTGCAAAAAATGTTGTACAGGTATGTATGTAAGAATAGAAAATGCAAACCGCACCATTGCAATACATGAAGACAAACACCCGATGGTGTGAAAATAAAATTCTAATAAATGAGATCCGACACTGTGGTAATAACTAGCAAATTTTTATTTCAAAGTTTAGTAAAAACACGATATTTGTCAACACAGTTTAGATTTTAAAGTCATTCTTGGGTCAATCAATCTCCTGGTGGGCCCGTTTCTTCTTCCCCTGAATGCTTCTCTTGGTGCGCTGCTTGGCGTATTTTTCATCTGGGGTTTCCCGCAGCAGCAACCAGCAGAAATCAGCCATCGTAGTGGTGTTCCATCTTCCTTGGTACCTTCTCTCTGCGTCCTTGATGTCCTGGTGAAACCTTTCACCTTGTTCTTCACTGTACGCCCCCAAGTTTTCGGGAAAGTAGTTCACATGGGAGTGCAAGAAATGGACTTTCAGGCTCATGTTACAGCCTTGTTCTTTGAAGGCATTGAGCATCCTGGCAACAATATCCTTATAGTTCTCATCCCGCCTGTTCCCCAAGAATTTGAGAACAACATCCTTGAAGGAATCCCAGGCTTCTTTTTCCTTCTCAGACATCGTTTCAGCGAATGCTCCATCTGAAATGAGTTTCCTTATATCAGGGCCAACAAACACTCCTTCCTTTAGCTTTGCTTCAGAAAGTCGGGGGAACTTTGAGCAAAGGTACCGAAAGCACTCACCATCTTTTGGAAGGGACTTGATGAATTGCTTAATGAGACCCAACTTAATGTGGAGAGGTGGTAATAGAATTTTATCACGAGGTACCAAGCTCTCATGAAGAACAGTTTTCTCACCGGGTCTCAAATACTCCCGAATTGGCCAGTCTTTTTTCCCCCAGTGTAGGTCGCGGGCCCGGCTATCCCACAAGCAAAGGAAGCAGGGATATTTGGTGAAACCGGATTGCTGCCCTAATAGCATGGATAGAATTTTAAAGTCTCCACAAATCATCTACTTATGCTCATCATAACGAATCTCCTGAAGAATCAGGGCCAAATTCTCGTATTTTTCTTGGAGAATAACAGAGTGAGCAATAGGAACTGAAGCGAATGTGTTGCCATTATGAAGAAGAACACCTTTTATGCTGTCTTTTGACGAATCAATGAACAGCCGCCATTCAGCAGGATCATACTTGAGTTTAAACTTTTCCATCACACTCCGTATATATCGTTGCAAAATACCAAATCTTCCTCTTTGCTGAAATACTTCAAAAATTGTGTCTCGCGGTTGCGGTACCAATAAAAAGTTGTTCCTGGTGACAATAGATTTTTCTGTTTAAGCCGAGAACCTAGCAGTTGGGCAGCATCTTCTGGGAGTCCTAAATCCCGGACTAAATCATTCAATTCAGCTTGAGAGAAAAGTTCAGGTTTCGGATCTGGTTCAGTTTCAAACTCGGAAGTACTGGACTCATCGGGAAAAGCCATCTGATGAGTCTCATCATGATCAGAACCATCCACACAAATATGATCCAAAGATTTTGGTGGTTCAGGCACAGGTACTTCGTTGCTATGAGGCATAGACCTAATTGCTGAGGGAAGGTTGGGATAACATATTACGTTCTTATTTTTTAAGTTGTATCCCTTCACAACGCAAGAGCAAAAATAGCAGTCACTGCTGTGGTCTCTTTGTTCACGCCACATCATAGGTATTCCGAAACAAAATGCTTGTTTTTTACCTTTCATCCATAAGCGTAGATCTTCCTCACATGTCTTGCACACTTTGTGAGGAGCCCACGGTTTGTCTTGATCGCCTAACTTCAAACCGAAATAGGCGAAATATACTTTTTTAATAAATGCAGAAATGTTCCTCTGCCGCTTTTTCACGGTATATTCCCCACAAATAAAACAAAAACTGTCCGGAGAGTTGACGCAAGCTCTGGCTCTGTGAGCCATCACAAATACACAGCACTGCAAACTACAACTGTAGTGAACCACTTCGGAATAAAGCTGGATTACGACTGAGCAAACAAAAGGTAATAATGAACTTGCAAGAAACTGAAATTTGACAGGAACGTTCATGTCGCAACCACCGTGTTTGAGCGAGCGAACGAGGCGAGGCGAACAGGAAAGAACATGCGCCAGCGCGAGTACTGGATTTAGCCCCCCGCCTCCCAATTGTCCTGTTAATGTATAAAATTAATACAAAACACTCTAAAATATCATGAGGGAGTGTTTCTAGTTAGTTAACCATTACAACCTCTATTTTGGGCCAAGAAAATAAACTGCAGTCGGCTAAAAAGAAATTATGTGAACATTCCTTATATGGGTAAGAAATCTAATTTTGCAAGAAAACGTGACGTGATGGAACATTTTGGCTATTTTTCCTGGATTCAGCACCCCAAAATCTATAGGAATCAGTTGCAAAACTGGAGGCAGTTTTTTGGTAGTGTACCTGTGTTATGTGATGATATCAAGAAGGTTGTGTTGGAAGAAAGTGAGAAGTCTCTCCAAATGGTGAAAAAGCAAAAATGGCCAAAATGGATGACTGAAGAAACTCTGAAAATTGCCAAGGAATGCAGAGAAGCTAAAGCCAGAGGAGAAAGAGAAGCAATTGCAAAACTCAACAGAGATTTCCAACCTGCTTCAAGACAAGACAATGATGCATGCAAGAAAATAGAAGCAGAAACTATTAGAGGAAGAACAAGATCAACTTTCCTAAAGCTACGAGAGTTAAAGAAAAAAATTCCAGCCTTGAATTGGAATGTTACAAGATGCTCAAGAATCCATGTTGAATGATGCTGAGAAGGTCAAGAAAAGGTGGAAAGAATATATAGCGTCATTATATGATAAAGACCAAGTGGACCAACAGCCGTTTGAATCTGTACCCTATGATCAGGAACCATTGGTGATGAAAGAAGTCGTCGAAGCAGCATTGAAAGCCTTATCAAAGAACAAAGCACAGGCATTGATGGTATTCCCATTGAAGTATTACAACAATCAGATACAGCTGTTAACATACTTACAAGGCTCTGCCAAGAAATATGGAAGACAACATCATGGCCAATTGATTGGAAAATATCTGTGTTTATGCCAATACTGAAGAAAGGTGATCTATCTGACTGTGGAAATTATTGCACAATTGCTCTGATCTTACATGCCAGCATACCTGATATGAGAACTGCCTGAAGTACAAGCAGGGTTCAGGAAAGGGTGAGGAACGAGAAACATCATCACAGATGTGAAAAGACAAAAGAATACCAAAAGGATATCTATATGTGTTTTATCGATTAGAGCAAGGCTTTTGAATTTTTAATCCATGAGAAACTATGGGCCACATGAAGAAGTATGGGTATAATGGAACAACTGATCATTCTCTTGCACAAACTTTACATTGATCAAGAAGCAACAGTTCGTACGGAACAAGGAGAAACAGAATGGTTTAAAATCAGCAAAGGTGTACAACAAGGCTCCATACTTTCCCCCTACCTGTTTAATTTATATGCAGAACAAATCAGCAGAGAAACAGGATTGTATGAAGACAACCGAGGTGTGAAGATCTGAGGAAGACTCATCAACAACCTTTGCTGTGCTGATGATACCACATTACTGGCTGAAAGCAAAGATGATCTGAAACATTTACTTCTCAAGGAACACAGTCTTAAAATGGGCCTGCACTTTAATGTAACAAAGACAAAGATTCTGACAAGCGGCAAAATCAATTAAGCTCATCCTTGATGGAGAAGAAATTGAAATAGTTGACAACTTTAACCTACTTGGATCAACTATCAACGAAGAAACAACAAGCAGTTAAGAAATCAGACGATGCATTGCTCTTGGCACAATGGCTGTGAAGGACCTAGACAAAATTCTCAAGAGCAGAGATATCTCTCTCCATACAAAGATTTGACTTGTTCAAACTATGGTATTTTCAATAACGTCATATGGATGCGAAAGTTGGACAGTGAAAAAGATAGACAGGAAGAAAAGTGAATTAAGGTGCTGGCAACGAATACTGTGTATCCTATGGAACAAAACAGTCAGTACTAGAGGACATCAAACCTAAGCTTTCCTTAGAAGCTCAGATGACAAGACTTCAACTTTCATACTTTGGACACATCATGCGAAGAGAGAGATCATTAGAGAAAGACATCATGCTTGGCAAGGTAGAAGGTCAACACAAAAGAGGAAGGCCAGCAATGAGATGGATCGATACAATAACAGCAGCTATGTGTGCCACTCTGCCAACAGTGATCCACCTGACTGAAGACCGAACACAGTTTAGGACAACTATCCAGAGGGTCGTCATGAGTCGACACCAATTCAACAGCACTTAACAACAACAGATGTCTCAATTGCAATCTCCACACACTATTTAAAATGTGCCTTCCATTTAACAAAAAGAGCTGAAATTTTGGACTGAAAATAGAAACAGAATTTATTATGTTCAAGCTCCCTTGACTAGCAGTGCCCTACCACTGAGGTTCAGCGCTTGAATTTCAATTAAGTCAGTGCTGCAGTTTCTTCTTGATGATATGTATCTTTCTATTCCTTGGCATTATCAGTTAAGGCATCTATCAAATCTCCTGTTAAATGCTATCACTGTACTTGCCAGTCTCGAACGGTAACTTACTCCACAACGTTACCCTTTATGTAAAAATGACTTTCTTCTGAGAAAGCTAAACCTGCCTTTCTCTAGTTTCAGGCAGTGTCGTCTAATTCTATTCTTCTTAATTCACCTTTAATAAACCATAATCATATGCATACAATAGCATTCCATTGTATACTTACACAGCACTGTCATCTTACCACAACGTCAAACATTTCACAACCAAACACAAGCCCAGTCTTCCCCTGTATGACAGTGTTTTCAATTCATTTTATTGCCTGTCTCTGGACTTCTAAGTCATCAGTGTCAGTTTGATAATCTGAAAATCATAAATGTATCCCAGACTCCTTTGCCTGATCTTAACAAAACGCCTAATTGAGAAGCACAACCATTTCTTTGCATTACAAATTAAACATACTTTTCAGCATGACAGAATCCTGGATGATAGGCCTGCAGTTGCCTGGCACTAAGATGTCCTTTCAGTAAGCTGTTAATGAGAACCCTAAGACCCTTTCTTTCTTTTTTTATTATTTATGAATTTAAAAAAAAATACAGGTCACCAACAAAGAAACTTGAGGAAATACAGGAAATGGATATAAATACAAAAGGAAATTTGCCAACAGGCATATATATATAAGCAATACACAAAAACCATACCCTTTTCTAGCCCACCAAAGGAGAGGATTCCAAAGGAAAATACTAAATTAAAATGACACTATCAAAGAAATAAAGTTTGAGCACAGTCAAAGCCAAAAATATTATGGCGGCTACACAACCTGGGTTGGAGATCCAAGCAACTGGTGAGCATGTAAACATGACAAAAGCTGGGATGTAAGAAACATGACAAAAGAATGTAAGAAACAGACTGAAACTTAACTAAACACACGGATACTGAAGAAAAAATAATGTACCCAACTGACAGGTGTAGAAGAAGAAACTCTCTTCTATGCTGTTGAGTCACTCTAGCAAGGTCTGGAAAACCCCTGACCAAAAGTCCCTTAAAGAGTGTATTCTGTTTACAGAAAAGCATCTTCAAAAATCATTCTTGACCAGAGAGTAAAGCAAATTGAATTAAACAGGTAGCAGGGACTATAGACTAAGGGGCATGTTTACTAAAAACCGCTAATTTGCGCGCCGCAAAATAGCGCACTAAAAGCGGTAGTTAAGAGCGCTTAAACGCCCCGCAAACGTGCGATGAAGCCCCGCACACTTGCGCGTCACAGTAACGGGTGGCGCACAAGTACGGGCCCGCAAATGTCCGATAGAGGCGTGGAAAGGCTAACGGAGGGCGGAGGAAGGCCCCGGAGGGGCGGAGAGAAGAGGTTAATGGGCGGGGAAGGGGAGGGGAGAGGCGGGGCGCACATTATCGGGGCTGAATTTCCACAAAACAAATAGCGCGAGTGAAACACTCGCGGTAGAAAGCATTTAAAGGGAAGAGAAACCATTTCCGTCAGCAATGTACAACAAAACCGGGGAAACCAGCAAAACGTGAGCAGTGTGATACATGTGCACAGCACAAAAGTGCAAATAAAAATAGAAAATGACCACAACACAACTATTAAAAATAGTAAGTCAGCTGGGGAACAGTTATAGTAATGGGCAAATACAGAAAACACACCCAGCAAAGCTCCAGAAAAAAGAAATGCATTTTGGAAGGGTTTACGGAACGGAGACTCTTCCAAAAAACATTTCCTTTTGTGGTGCTTTCCTGGGAGTGTTTGCTATGGTTGCCCATTAATATCACTGTTGCCCAGCGTGGTGATATTTTGTCCCCCATTTCCCGTGGTCATTTCCGGGGTTTATGTGCACATTTGTCACCAGACAGGGTGCATATGCCCACAGTAAAATTGCGTAGAGCAGGGTTTGTGACTCCATCCTGCCAGGTTCACTACCTCCAGGGGCTGCACTGTCTCTGTGGCCATAGTGTGGTGCAGCGGACAGAGTCAGTACCTCTAGGACCAGAAGGTCAGAGGTTCAAAGCCCAGCTGGGGCACTTGCCAGCCCAGTCCCTATACTTTACCTACCACTAAACACAGATAGCGCAGACACCCCTGTATTGCAGGGGACATAAGCATGGGGAAAACACCCATATTTTACCCAACAACGCACACACACCACAACAATGGGCATTACCCACAGCCAAGTACCCCAAATGCAGTCCCGTACTGCCACCTGCTTTTTATGGGAGAAGCTCATGCCAGCATGTTGGCGGACAAGCACATGTGGTGCAGGGGGCAGTGGCTGCTAGCGACAGAAGACAGAGGCCTAGCCATGTGCAGGCTGCCACTGTCCACTGCAACAGACTGCAACAGACAGGCCCTGCTGGATCCACAGTCATGGACATTCCAGGGAATCCACCCAATCTGTGGCTACACAGTGGTGCAGTGCACGCAGACACTGTATGCAAGAACAGAAGGTCACAGGTTCAAAGCCCAACTGGGACAACTGCCAATCTTGCCCACATATTTTTCCCCCAATTAAACAGTGATAGTAAGGGCACACCTTTCCTGGCGAGGACATATGCAATGGCAATACGTCTATCGTTTACCCCACTGAGCACAGACACCATGAACAGGGCCAGTACCCAGAGCAGAATCACCCAAATGCAGTCCTGGTGGGGCACACACCAGTCAGGTTCCATGATGCCACTCATACAAATGCCTGTGCTGTATATCTATGCACCACCCCCATGGTATGTAGATGTAGCTCATGCATATCCATGAGGGACAGCAGGAAAACCCGAACAGTGTGATGCAAACCTGGACTGGAGTTGGGAATCTGTGCCGTAAAGCAGCAGCCATCAAGGGCAGACACACCCACACCCACACCCACAGGCCTCATTGGCCAATGTCTCCTGGAGAGGCAGACCATTGGCCCCTGCATGCATCTCCCAAAACTAGCACTTGCATAACTTAACAATGTCACCCTACACCTGAGGTATACGGTACACAGCTCTGAGACGTTTGCTAGGAGTACTGGCAGACAGATATCCATACGTTACGCACATACTGCTAGTTGACCCCATCTGAACAATCTGTTAGGTGTTTGCGGTGCATGCTCCAGGCCTGGCCTCTGACGGTGTTTACCACCCTGGGGAGTGACCCCCAGCTGTACTGTGTACCATATCCATGCCTTGCCGTGCCCAGGACCGGTTTGGTGGGCAAGGCTAATTACCTCCTCAATAGTAGCACCATGATGGCATAGGTGTGGAAGTGTGTGTCTGTCTACCAAGTGTGTGTCTGTCTGCAAGCCCCTTCCACAGCCCACACTGCCAGCACTGTTGCCAGTATTGGCCTGCCAATGTGCATAATGAGGTGCAAGGTACCATGGGTATAGCCAGGACAGGGTGGCCTGGCCAGGATGCATCTGCACCGGCCATAGGGCACTGGCAGGGACATTGTAGTGTCCGGCCACCACCTACACAGACAGGGTGGCCAAACCATGTTCTTCTGGGAGATCACGCTCACCCTGACTGTGCAGTGACCACAGCATGGCTAGGCACCCCCATAGTGCTATACAGTATTTCTCATGTGATAGATATGGGTTTCTCTTTGGGGCCCAGTCACTGATTTATCTGCTTGCTGTGTATGCTGGCAGCCCAGTTCTGGGTACATGTGTCTCCATTGGGAACATGCACTATGGACTAACCAGCAGACAGTTTGTAGCTGGTATATGTCTTGCTGGAATGGCTTGCAGGGTGCAGTGGCTGTTGGCTTACTGCAGGGGAGTATCTGGTGGTGGGGTGCAGCTTACCCTATCCTGGTCTTATGGCTGTGTATGGAGCTGCCTGGGGGGTGTTCCTCAGCAGGACTTGGGTTGCTGTTGCCCTCTACTGCCACCTTTGCAGGGAGGTAGAGTGTGGATCTCTTGATGGGGGACCATGTTTGCTGCTGGGGGGGAGCTGTGCAGAAACTAGCTATCTTACACATTAACACTGCTTTGGAACTCCTGCTTGGCCTCCATCAGTCATGGACGTTGTTGTGGACCTGGTCCTGGGCGCCTCATTGCACACTCAGGATGAGCACAGAACCCGCACGATGTAACGGTGCCAGTAAAACACCCGGTCAGTGCCCCCTACCAGGCGGAGGTGCTGTGTGGGTGCACCCGGTCACTTCCCCCAACAGGGCCGAGGTGCTGTAGGGGTGCATTCCCCATCTTGTGTCCATCTGTGGACAGCTAATTTGCATGTGCAGTGCATCATGGGTACGTGTGGCCTAACCCTATCCTGTTTACACCGGCAGACTGTCTGTGAGGTGACGTGCAGGCTATCTGCAGCCAGCCAGGGGCTTGCTTACAGCTATGGAGCTGTAGCCCAATGGTTACATCACTGCCTGTGCAGCCAGTGGTCATAGGTTCAAACCCACAGTGGGGTTCTGTGATAGGGGTGTCCACAGCATCTTTTTACTTTACTGTACATATGTTGCTGCCAGCAATAACACCCTGAGCGTACTGTACCCATAAGGTGCCTCTGAGGGTGCTTTATGGGGCGTTGTATACGGCACTTTATGGTTGCCATCCATATAGGGTGCACTATACATTATCCTGTGTCGCAGCATACATGCTGCCCTATAGGGGACATTCTAGGGTGCCTTGGCGGACGGTGCACTGTAACATGTGCCTTATGGGCTGCCTTATGTTAACATGCTGGGAGCGTGCGTTTGCTAGTTGTTATCACAAAATAAAATTAGAGGGCCTCCTACAGCACTCCACAACATAAAACATACTGCCTCTGCTAGTCTTTTTCAATGGGCATTGTGAGGGATTGAACCCCTGGTCCCTGCACCATTGGTCAGTGTCACAACCATTGTGCTGTGGCTCTGTTCCTGTGTTTGAGCAGCAGCGCGCAGCCTTGTAGCCATCGGCGCGCCGTCTTGTGGCGCACAAAATTAGCAGTGCGCCGCCTTCTGCCGTGTAACATTAACAGCGCGCCCAACATGGGCATACCCCTTAAAATAATGCCTCAGCCAGCTGTCTTCAATGGGCACTGTGGGGAATTGAACCCATGATGCCTGCAGGAGTGGTCAGTGTCTTCACCATTGTGCTATGGCTCCATTCCTGGTATTTGCACATCAGCACGCCACTTATCCCTCCCACTATTGGGCTGCCCCCTCACACATCAGCACGCTGCCTTCTGCCCACCGGCTCGCCGCCTTCTGTTGCCCAATTTTATCAGCGCGCCACCCTCTGCCGCCCAACCTTAACAGCAAGCACGCCGCCATCTGCCACCCACAATGAACAGCGCGCCGCCTCATGCCGTATAAAAAAGAGTGCGTCGCCTTCTGCCGCCCATAATCAATATGCCTCCTACACCACTTTTGCCCATAAAAGCTGCTGCCTCAGCTGGTTGTTTTTGAAGAGTGCAATGGGGGTTTGAACCCCTGGCCCCTGCACCATAGGTCAGCGTCTTCACCGTTGTACTACGGCTCTGTTGTTTGGTTATGCAGCAGCGCCCCACTTAGCCTTCCCACGCGCTAATGTGGGCCCCGCACATTAGCGCGACGCACACACGTACGCTCCGTTTTTTTTCTTTTTTCTGCCTGAACCGCCCACTCCTTATATGGCACACGCACACTAACGGGGACCCGCACAGCAACGGAGTTTAGTAAACATACCCCTAAGATATCAGAAACATTTAGTAAATCAGCATTAGGCAAAACAGCTTCATTAGCAACCCCAGAAGCTTTCTTCCGGATGGGCAGATGGTAAATTTTTACAACAGGAAGATGGGTCTCAGGGGGAACCCTAAAACCTCCACCATATAACTTTTGAGCATTTCTCTGAGTGAAATAATTGAAGATTTGCCCCTTTCTTTCTTGTAAGCTTATTGACCTTCCTACACAGTACATCACTTTCCCTGCCACCAAATGGATCTAGTCAGATCTATGCACGTACTAAACTTGAGCATTCATCTACTTTTTCTAGGTCATCTTGCTTCCCACTTTATGTTGATTCTTAGGAATGTTTATAATGATCCTGGCAACCATAGCTTTAACAAATACAGAGTTGCCAAGTTACTCAGTTCCAGGAGTGACATTTTAAGCCAGTTCTGGGTTTCTGACAATCTCATTATAATGCATTATGTGACCTGCAGCACCGATTCCAATGGGTAAAATCAGGGACTAAAAGTACAATACTGCACTGTAATGCAAATTTAAAAACAGAACTGGTGAAAACTCTCACTCATGGAACTGGGTGACTTAGCAACTCTGCAAACAGCACCTGAAAGTCAAAATAAAATGCGTAGTGATTAAAACAATACTTAAATTGGCTTACTCATCATAACACTGCTACGTGCAACTTGATTGAAAATGGCTTTGTCCTATATATTTCCAGGGAAGCAGAAAATGTAAAGCAAGCCTTTCTGCCAGTTTTGTTTTCTAAAGGAAGTTTAATTTCCTCCTTCAGAATGCTTAGAACAATGGAGCTCATACTAAATCCCCGCTGTTGTGATGTACTGTATAGTTAACCCCACATGTCATCGGTGTATGTTGGTAGATTCTGTCTTTTTCCTTCTCTATGTTTTTTTTTCTTTTTCTTTTTTATACCTAAGGAATCATTAAGTCAGGCATTTTGCTATCTTTACCATCTGTGAAAAACGAGAAAACACAACCTCAGCTCATGTAATAGTACTGCAAATTACACTATGGCTACTGATCTTGACCAGTAAATACTTGCAAAAATTTGTCTTTGGATTAACAGTTGATGCTTTTAATTCCCAACAGTGAATGTCAGCAATAAACCTTGATCGAAATCCCTTGCTCTTTTTTATGTGGGCCTGTTTACTATTGCCTGCTCCGGCCTGGCACAGATTAGATCTCCAGTCTACAGCAATTAATAGGCTTGTTTACTTCAGGCAATAGCTCTGCAGGATTTTACTGAACTCTATCCGAGTACAGTTTTTACTCATGTTGCCTTGGTCATGGCAATGTGTAATGGTGGTCCCCACCCCCTCATCCCATCTTGTAGTTGCCATCTTTTCAAATGGATGAACAGGACTTATAAAAACTCTCCACCCTCATGTATGCAATCCATGATTGTCCAAGGGACATGCCCCTGATCTCCCCCTACCTCCATGTGCAGGGCTGGTCTCAGAGTTCGTTCACGGTGGTTGTGTCCTAGTCAGACCTTAAGCTTGATACTCACCCTTAGCTGTCAAAATCTATTGTTTAACTTTGAATGCTCTGCCACCCCCAAAAGTTGCTGCCCTGGGCAACCACCTAATTTGCCTGATAGATGGACCGGCCCTGCCTATGTGGCTAAGAATAACCAATTTCAAGCCACAGTCCTTGCCTTTAAGTCCCACCCCCATTCTGAAAATGTGCTATAAACCCTAATGAATGGGCCCCCCGCCATCCCCAGCCCCTCCAAAGCTAGTACTATCTTGAAAAATGATGCTGGCTGACTCCAGGCTCCCCCTATCAGCTACTCACAGCCATTATGAAAATGACACCACAGGGCAGGAGCAAATGGAGATCACTCCTTCACCTTGAACAACCCCAGTATTTATGGGTAAACCTGAAAGAGCCAGAGAGTGGTGGGAAACCCACTTAGGGGGCGGGGCTTACAGGCAGGATGTGATGCTTTTTGCTTTCACCTTTATTACTAATGTCACGAGACAAAGGAATAGACCTCCATGGATTTTGGCGCCAATGTACTGCATGTAAACAGAAATAAAATATTCGTAGTAACTGTAGATACATTTTCAAAGGCAGTACCATTCTACATCCATTGCAAGCCTACTTTGAACAAAGTCCACAACCCAGCTGTTTTTCAGAGAAATAGTGAGATTACATAGCCTACCCTTGTATGTTGCCTCTAAACCACAATCCCAATTCCCAGTCCAGTTCTGGCAGGAACTAATGAAGTTCTTAGGGATCCACTCTCATCTCTTGTCGGTGTACCACCCACAGACAAAGGGTTAGTGCAGTGGTTTCCAAACCTGTCCTGGTGGCTCCCCAGACAGTCGGGTTTTCAGGGTATCCACAATGAATATGCATGAGACAGGTTTGCATACACCATCTCCATTGTATGCAGATCTCTCTCATGCATATTCATTGTGGATATCCTGAAATCCTGACTGGCTGGGGAACCCAGGACAGGTTTGTGAACCACTTGGTTAGCGTGAGGAGATGAAACCTTGGAGCAGTATTTCTGAAGTTTTTGTGAATTCCAACTGGATAACTGGCTGTTAAGGGATAATTTTAAAGGATGTTTCTGTGCATGAAACAGTGTTTTATGTACAGAGAAATGTTTTTATAAAATTGCCTGGACAATATGCATGTAAATTTCTGTGCATACAGCTTTTATGTGCATAGTGAAAGTGATTCTGGAGTTAGCATTTTTTCACGAACTTTATAAAATATGTGCGCATGCACATAAAATAAGCCAGGAAATTTGTGCATATTAAACAGCAAGTGTGCATGTGTGCACATACTTTTTCCTGTGTAAATTGTGTGCATATTTGCCACAAAACTTAGTTGACCTGTGTAAAATTACCCTCTTCCTTCCCATAACAGAATTCAGCTGCAGCAATGCTCCATGCCCAACTACACAAGAGCCTCTGCTTTATTTATACAAATTATTGTTTTATTTAGCCCTGTTCTAAATTGGTTCAAGGAATTCTTATCCAATCATTCTTACATGGTTAAATGGCAGGTGAAAGTTTCAGATTCTTGGACTAGTTTACATGGAGTTCCTCAGAGCTCTCTTTTGTCACCTACACCGTTTAATATATATCTAAGGCAATTTGGAAAAAGACTAAAAAATTTAGGGATCCAATATTTTTCATATGCCGATGACAATGCCCTAATAATTCCACTTCAAGACCATATTCAGGCCATCTATGCATTATTAATACATTGCTTGGATTTGATGGATGGATGGATGGATGGATGAATGCCTACCATCTAAAGCTGAACCCACAGAAAACTAACGTTTTATGGGTTGGCTATTCTTATTTCCTAGCATTAACCTTATATTGAAAGGAAACTCTGTTCCCCTTACCACTGCTTTGAAAATGTTAGGAGTTATTATTAATTCAGCTCAGACCATGGGAACTCAAGTAAAACATGTTATTAAAATATGTTATTACAAACTACATTTACTAAGACAGACCTTATATTAATGATACTCAACTGAAGTTATTAATTCAAGCAATCATTGTATCTCAGATTACTGTAACCTCCTTTATCTTGGTTTATCACAAAAAATCTTATTAAAACTTCAAGTCCCGGGTCCATAAGTGGTATCAAGTCATGCCGCTTTTAATAAAACTGCACTGGTTGCCCATTCACTTAAGAATCACATTTAAGCTATTATGTTTTGTATTTAAAATCATGAATGGTACTGCTCCAATTTCTGTGATGGATTACTTGGCTCTCATAGATCATTATAATCTAATCACAGTAACATAAGTTGTCCATCAATGAAGACTTACTATTTAAAAAGCACTCTGGATAAGCTATATACTTACAGGGCAATGCTTCACTGGAACAAAGCAGCTACTACTACTACTACTACTACTCTACAAGGCATACACGACTCTAGTATCTACAAGGCATAAGACTATATAAGTAGTCCAGGCTTTAATCTTCCCACACTTCGATTTCTGTAATGCCATTTTAATGGGCCTCCCAAAGCAAAGCATCCGCCGCCTTCAACTAGCTCAAAATATAGCAGTTAGAGTAATATCACAAACCTCTATCAAAGAGCACATTAACCCAATATTAAAGCAGCTACACTGGCTACCAATTGAGAGGAGAAAAAAAATTCAAAGCACTCCACACTATGGGGGATGTTTACTAAAGTGCGGTAATCGTGATTAACGCGCGTAAAGTATGCTTAACGATCGTTAGCACGTCCGAATGCGCGTTCTGACGCGCTAACGATCGTTAAACGTACTTTACGCGCGTTAACCGCAGTCAACGATCGTAGACCTCCGCGGCGCGTTAAAACAGCGCAGAAGGTGGAGAGTGGGTGGAGAGAAGGGGTCAATGGGCGGAGAGTGGGCGGGGAGAGGCACCCCTCATACTAACGCGCTGAATTTCTGAGCTCAATCCCAACGCGAATGAAAACCTGTCGTTAAAGGCATTTAAAGGGAAGAGAAACCATTTCCGTCAGCAATGTACAGAAAAACCGGGGAAACCCAAAACACGTGAGCAGTGTGATACATGTGCACAGAACAAAATTTCACATAAAACGGTAAAAATGACCACAAGAAACATTTTAAAAAGCATAATTCAGCTGGGCAACAGTGATAGCAATGGGCAACAAGGAACAACACTCCCTGGAAAGCACCAAATAACCAAGGAATGATGTGTGGAAGGGTCTACGCTCCACAGACCCTTTCAAAATCATGTCATTGTAATGGAGCTGTCCTGGGAGTGTTGTGTAATATTGCCCAATGATATCATTGTTGCCCAGCTTGGTTATGGGTGTGTGCCCCTTTTCTGAGGTCTCCTGTGAGGATTATGTGCACCTTTGTCTGCATACAAGGTAAATGAGGCCACGGTAAACCTGTTGCAGAGCAGGGTATCTGACTCGTCAGGCCGGTTTAACTAACTCCAGGGACTGCACTGTCTCTGTGGCCACAGTGTGGTGCAACAGACACAGCAAGTGCCTGTAAGACCAGAAGGTCACAGGTTCAAATCCCAGCTGAGGCTCCTGCCAACCCAGTCCCCACAGTTTTACCCACCACTAAACAGTGATAGTTAAGACACTCCTTCATTGCAGAGAACATACGCATGGCCTATATTTTACCACACCAAACACAGACACCAGAAACAGGCACATTACCTAAAGCAGAGTCCCGCAAATGCAGCCCTGGAGGGCCCCACACCTTTCCGGCTTCATGCTGCCTCTAATAAAGATGCCTGTGCTGCATAGCTATGCACCACCCCCATGGTATGCAGATGTAGCTCATGCATATTTATGAGGGACAGCATGAAAACCCGAACAGTGTTTGAAACACCAGGACTGGAGTCGGGGAACTCTGCCGTAAAGCAGCAGCCAACAGGGCCACACACCCACCCACAGGCCCCATTGGCCAATGCCTCTTGGAGAGGCAAGACATTGGGCCCTGCCTGTATCTCCCAATACTAGCAGTTGCATACCTTAGCAATGCCACGCTACACCTGGGTATATGGTACAGAGCTATCAAACGTTCCCTATGATAACTGGCAGATATCAATTCCTACGTTAAGCACATATTGCTCATTGAGCTCCACCATAACAATCATTCTGATGTCTGCGGTGTTTGCTGCAGGTCTGGTCTCTGACAGTGTTCGCCACCCTGGGGAGTGACCCCCCCAACAGCCTTGTGTACCATATCCATGCCTGTACTATGCCCATGACTGGTGTGGTGGGTATGGCTGCTGACCACCTCTATAGTAGCACAATGCTGGCATAGGTGTGGGGGTGGCTGTCTGTCTATCCAGTGTGTGGTGGCTGCAAACACCTTCCACAGTCCACACTGCCAGCAATGTTGCCAGTATTGGGCTGCCAATGTGCATAATTTATTTATTTATTTATTTATTTAACATCTTTTATATACCGCGCTATTGTCATCAGCTCGGTTTACATGGAACAAAACATATGCATACATAGAACTGAAAAATGCATTTTACAGGTAACAGGGTTTTTTTAAACTTGGGAATAACAGGGTAATGAGGAGCAAGGTACCATGGGTATAGGCCGGACAGGGTGGCCTGGCCAGGGTGCATCTGCACAGGGCATAGGGCAGTGACAGGCACATTGTAGTGCCCAGCCACCACCTACACAGACAGGGTGACCTCAGTATATCCTGCTGAGAGATCACTCTCACCCTGACTGTGCAGTGACCACAGCATGGCTAGGCACTCCCATGGTGCTATCTAGTATTTCTCTCATGTGATAAATATGGGTTTCCTTTTGGGGCCCAGTCACTGATGTATCTGCTTGCTGTGTATGCTGACATCCCAGTTCTGGGTGCAGGCATCTCCACTGGGCACTAGCAGACTGTTTGCAGCTGGTAGGTGTTGTGATGGAGTGGCTTGCAGGGTGCAGTGGCTGATGGCTTGCACCAGGGGAATATCAGATAGTGGTGGGGTGCAGCATACCATATCCAGGCCTAATGTCTGTTTGCTATTGTGTTATGGCTGTGTACAGAGCTGCATTGATTGCCCTGTGGGATGTCTGTTCCTCAGCAGGACTAGGGTTAATGTTCCCCTCTACTGCCACCTTTGATGGGAGGCCCTGTTTGCCACCCTGGGGGAGGGGGGTGGTGGTGCATGGGGCTACACCTGACTGAAGCAGACAGAGATGTCCAAGGTGGTCCTGCAGAAACTACCTATCTCACACTGTACCACTGCTTTGGATCTGCACCATGGATAGTGCTGTGGACCTAGTGCTGGGTGCCTCACTGCACCCTCAGGGTGAGCACAGTACCCGCACAATGTGACGGTGTGTAGCTACTCTGTGCCAGTACAACACACGGTCAGTACCCCCTATCAGGCCGAGGTGCTGTGGGGGTGCACATGGTCAGTTCCCCCTACCAGGCCGAGGTGCTGTGGGGGTGCATTCCCCATGGTGTGTATCTGTGGACAGCTGATTTGCATGTGCAGTGCATCATGGGTATGACTGGCACAATCCAACCCTGTGAAACTCCAGCACCTGCTCACAGGCTCTGATAAACCATAGGCCATCACACGTACATCTGCTAGCATAATGCATAGGTGCAAGACACCCTACAGAGTCTGTAATATAAGATGCCCCCACTGGTAAAAACACACGTACCCACGCACGCACCGACGTACGTGGCTGAGCACACTCCGAGGGTGTGTTTCTGACACCAATACTCAACATAACAAAAAACATGCCTCCTCATTCCCTCTATAATGTACAGGGTGATGCCTGGGACAGCCTTCCACGTTAGGCACACTGGGGACTCGAACCCATGCTGCCTGTAACAGCGATCAGTACCGTAACCATTGTGCTACAGCTCTGTTTCAGTGCTTTGTGTCTGTACGTCTTCTTACGATTAACGCGCAGTAACGCGCCACCGCGCCCGGTAACGCTCGTTAATGTTTTGAACGCGCGTTAGTGGTGACGATGTACCGCCCATGTCCTTATTTGGGGTTTCTGTCACTACCGCGGCTCCTAACGCGAATTGCACTAACGCAGTTTAGTAAACATACCCCTATATTCAAATCCCTCCAAACAGAACCTGCCATCTGCCTGAAAGAGTTTATTCAAATCACTCCGGAAAACAGACCACGTAGAAGTAACAATAGAAATTCTCTTGAGGTACATGCTGACTTCAGAAACTGCAACGCAACTACATCCAAGAGAGCCTTCTCCCTTTACACCCCTCTATTATGGAACTCACTTCCTTCAGTCATAAGAAACACTAAGCATCCTAAAGCCTTCCATAAACTGCTAGAAACATTCCTGTTCAAGGAGCACTTTGGTGAACCAGTCACCTAGTGACAATTCTACATGTAAAACTACAGTCCTCACACTTTTCAAGATGCTTTCAAGTTCATTGTAACTAATTTATATATATGCTTAGTTCTCTGTACATAGTTATTACTTAAATCAGCTGTTGCTGATTTAAGTTAATTTGTCCCTTTTCCTCTTTCACTCCCTGTTAAGAAGCTACATATATTTTTTTAACGTATACCGCTTTGATTCACGAAAAGCAAGCAAACAAGCATCTTAAATAAACAATAGGAGAGGAGGAGTAGCCTAGTGGTTAGAGCAACTGCCTAGAACCCAGAAAATCAAGGGTTCAATTCCCACTGGCACTCCTTGTGACTTTGGGCAAGTCACTTTACCCTTCAATGCCTCAGAAGAAAAGGCTGACAATCTACTTCCAGTGATACATTGTCAAGAAAACCCAGAGGTAGCTGGGTCACTATGAGTCAACACTGACTTGATGGCACTAAAAAAAAAAAGTATCTTAAAACAGGAGAGAAATTATATGTCCTTTAGAAAACAATTGAAAAATTATTATTCTGTACATTTCTATCTTCTGTCTAATTATCTGATTGCAAATGCAATATGTGCCTTTGAGTCAATGCTGACTCCTGGCAACCCAGAAGATCCTGGGTTTTCTTGGCAGTGTCACTGGAAGTAGATTGCCAAGCCTTTCTTCTGAGGCAATGGAGGGTTAAGTGACTTGCCCAAGGCCACAGGGAGTGCTAGTGGGAATTGAGCCCTGGTTGCTTGGCTACCAAGCCAGTGTTCTAACCACTAGGCTACTCCTCCACAAATTATCTGATTAACTTCTTTCAATGTATTATTGTGCTAGCTTAGATTGTTTCTTGGTGATATAATTTTATTGTTGACCTATGACTTTGTAATCCACCTTGAACTTCTGTGTAAATGCAGAATAGAAATGCTGAAGTTAAGATCTAATGAATTAAATATGCTCAAGCAGTCCTAGAGTGGATGTAAACCTTGCAGGAAAAACAGACTCATATTCAACACACAATTTAGGATGTTAAAAACTTCTAGAAAAGACATGAGGTCACGTCAGGAGGGCCCTCAATTTAAGGAAGGAGACAACAGCTGGATACAGATGTGACACATATTAGGGGTGTGCATTGACTATTTTTTCCATTTTATTTTGGGGACTCCTCCCCATTTATTTTAAAATTAAACAAATGGAAAAAGAATCTGAAAAATGAAAGAAGTTATTAATATTTGGCTGAGCCTCCAAGCCACTCCTGCTGCTGCCACTGCTGAAGATATTTAACATCTATTCCCTGTCCGGCACGTCCCCCAGGTCCCCTACCAATTCCAAATCCCTCCTTTTCTTTGTATAAAGTCTTCTTAGGGCTAAGAGTGATACCCTGTTGCTCCTGCTCTGCTATTGCTGCTGGCTGACTTGAGGCTAGAGCCCTTTCCCTACCGGCAGTAACGGAGGGCCAAGAGTGACGGGCATCACTTCTGCCCTACAAAGACCTTTACAGATGTCTGGGGAAGGACAGAAAACATCATTTAAAGGTGGCAGCAGCAGCAGCACAATGGCTGCTGCTGAATATCTGAATATTGTAGCCAGCGCCACTTCTGTTTGTATTTTTGGCAATATTCTGCACTGCTATCCGGATAGCTTTAGGAATGCTTTTTTGCTCTCCTAAGTTATCCAAATATTATTGGTATAGTAGTGCTGAATATAACCACTATTCTGAGAGTCTATGGTTCCACAATAGCTCCACCCGTGGCAGCCCTTGTACTATTCAGATAGTGCTGAGGGGGGAGGGGTTTCTATAACCATATTCACTGTCACTTATCAGACTAGCAGGCCAAGCACTGCTGTACCTGTACAACTTCACTTACTTTAAAGGGGAGGGTTCATAGAGATTCATATTCAGCGGCACTTATCCAGTTGCTAACGAGATGAGTCACTGAATATCAACCCATATTAAATATGCTACATGTCAAAATCCCTCTCCTTGGAAGTAATTGGAGCTATGCAGGTACAGAGGTGCTTGGCCTGAATTTATACCAGCTTCAAGCAGGCATAAATATATGCTAGTGTGAGACAAATAAAAGGCACATTTTTATTTAAGCCCATCTGTGTCTGCGGGCAGAATAAAGGTACGAGTATGTGCTACTTACTCCTTCTGCGGCTTACTTCAAACAATCTATTTTTCTGGGTCTGATAAATATTTTCCTTTTTATATGCCAACGAACTCCCAAATATATTTTATAATAGGTGGATTTCTTTTTACAATAGTCACCTTCCAAAGTTTTGGATGAATCAAACCCTGAGACATGACTGAGCTTGAAGAAATACTTCCTGTGTTTGGGCACAGAATTAGATTACAATGAAACCCAACCAAAGAAAAGCAACAGGGCCAATGCTTGCTATCTGCACAATATTATCAGTGCTAGTGCAAGGTTATTTGGTGCCCTTGGTGAACACCTTCAGTGTTGCACGCCTCTCAATTTACTTTCAGGCCTCTAGTCCATCACCCCTGAGATTTTGAAACGGAGGGCTGGCCCTACCGGTAGGCGTCCACTTAAGGCAGCAGAGTTTGGGGGGGGGGGACAGTGGTGCAGCAGTACAGTGCTTGCTCCCTCCCCTTCTTTGCGGCTATGGCTCTCGCCCTGCCTCTGCTGCCCTGAAGTGGGTGCAGATGCAGGACCTCTGAGCGCAGGTGGATGCTCAAGCTCTGCTGGATCCTGCCCCCTCCAATAAAAACTTCCTTCTGGAGGGGAGAGGGCTCAGCCAACCCTGGGCATTCACCCTGAGCTGGGTACACTGCTTTACAGTGCTTCAGGGGTGGCCTGAGCAGAGGTAGGGTGCTGGCAGAAATGGAAGTAGTGTCAGGAGGAGCAGATCCCACAAAGGGCAATGTGAGAGTGATGCTGGACACAGGGAAGAGGGGAAGTAAAGGGGAGATAGACAGTAAGGAAATGGAAATATTGGCCACCTGGGAGGGACAGGAAGGGAAGAGAAGGGGAGATGGTGGCCACTTTGGAGGGTGGGGGGACTGTAGATAGCAGAAGGGAGGTGCTGGCCACCTGGGAAGGGGGAAGGTAAGTAGAGATAATATGCTGGGCATCTAGGGGAAGACATGGAAGGGGAGATGCAACACTGGCCACTAGGGGAGTGGGGAGGTATGTGAGATGCCTGGGCACCTTGGGGGGAGGGTTAAAGAGGTGAAGGGGAGATGCTTGATGGGGAGGGGAGCAAGGAATGGAGGAGAGATGCTGGACTCTGCAGGGGGGAGAGACATATGGCTCAAAGTTCAACTAGGGCACCAGATACCCTTGGGACAGCCTAACTGACATTTCAACTCAACAGGTATCATTGGCACATCGCCATTCCTAGAATGGTCCTTTATACAGTAATTGAACATCATATTTTTAAATGTGAAATTTCTGTGGGTAAATGAGCAGTTTGAAACTTGCCCACCCTCCTGCAGGCAAAAGTATGTGGTACACACTGATGTTCTTTGAGTTCTGTAAGAGCCCCCTTCTCCTCTAACCCCGAAAGCTGCCACCCAAGGCTACTGCCTAATGGGTGAGCTGCATCTGAGTACTCTATGCCCTTTTAATTTTCCTTAAATTTGGCCTCATAGCAGTAACAAAGTATTTACATTTATACTTCACAGTGCTGCCAACCTCCTAAACAAAGGTAATTACAACAAAGTTATTAGTGAAAACAGTAATAAAGAAATGTAAGCAGTAAGAAACACTGAACACATTCCCACTCTCTTTACGTTTCCAATTATGCAGCAGGCTACAAACACAAGAACAAAATGAAAATGGATTCAACCCATTCCATTAGCAGACACTTTACATAATTACAGAAAGCCTCTGGAAAGTATAATACAAATACTGTACAATGTAAAAGTGACCATTTTCAAAAGTTGCATTTTCCGGCCAAGAACAGCTGATTGAATGATATGGTTGTCTGAGTAACAAAATGGAATTCAATATTCAGATCACTTAACCAGTTCACTTTGGGAGATTACCACATAAGTCACTGTTTTTAACGTTACCTGTTAACTGAGGAGGGTTTAGGAATGTGCCAAGCATATTGCTAAAAGTTAACGATAGCACAAATACTCTGGACTATCTGGCTAACTTTAACTGATTAAGAGGGGTAGTTACTAAAGTGCGCAAAACAACTGTAGTACAATTTATCGCAGGAGTCACTAGCCGGCAGTAACTCAGTACCACCACTTAGTGACTTCTGCGGTTAGCTATGGTAATTTACCCCAGCGCAATTTACCAAGACAGTCACTAAACTGGTACCAAGAAAAAGCTCAGTTTGAGTTGCTGCAGCCAGGAACATTGTGCTTTTCTGGCCACTTCAATGCAAAGCTAGTGGAACCCAAGATGGGCTCACTACCTTTGAAAGGTGCTGGGTCAAGTACCAAACCCCACCTCCATCCCCTGAAACCAAACAGCAATCCCTCACCCCAATACACCTGCCCATTCTCTCCCCTCTATAACTTATTGTGGGTTTCTTTGGTGTCTACCAGGTGTAGTAGGAGCTTGACCCATGCTACTGGGAGTCAACCAGAACAACTTTGAATTTGAGTGCACGATGGAGCAAGAGTTATTGGGAATCACACCTGCCTCACCTGCTAGACACCAAGGGAACCCCTGGTATATCCTGTGGGGAGGAAATGGGAGATGAGTCTCTGAATAGAGGAATGGGGAGGGTGTTTCTGAGGTTGAGGGGTTGAATTTGGGGGGATGGGGTGTGCATTGGCAGATGGGGGTTCCCCTTTAGTGTTAGGGGTAGAGTGGGATTGTGGGATTTGTAATTGGTGCAGCCATTTTAGGAGGTTCCGCCTAATCTTCAGGACATGATGCATTATTAGGTGAATACTCCAAGGGAATGGAAGAGTGGAGGAGTAGCCTACTGGTTAGAGCACTGGCTTTTGGTAACCAAGAAACTACAGTTCAATTCCCACTAGCATTCCTTATTGCCTTGGGCAAGTCACTTAACCTTCCATTACCTTGGAAGAAACACCTGGCAATCAACTTCCAATCACACTGCCAAGAAAACTCAGAAGCTGCTAATTGGCCAGGAGTCAGCATTTCCTCCTCTGGGGGAGGAAAAATAACACCAGCTTAAATTAAGTGCAAGCTTGATTTGAGCTGCATAATAAGAAGGTGCTCTGTATGCATTTGCATGCTTTGAATCTTATTCATTATTGTTTTGCTTGTACTGCACTGCCAAAATACGTGTTAAGGACAAATGACACATGTTTTGGCCACCTAATGCACATAAAATGGAAAAAAGCATGCGTTAATTGCCCTTAAAGCATTTTAGTAACTTCTCCTTTGAGTCTAGACAAAAATATAGAGTTATCCAGTTTATTTCAGCAGAGTGTTTTCAAACAATCAGACTTAGCCAGTTATCCTTCTGAAGATCTTTAACCGGATATCCATCAGCTGAATCGTGAGCTCATAGGGGGTCATTTATTAACAGCGCATCATAAAGCCATTATTGAATGCTGCTAGAAAATGACCCCCATAATGTTTTAATGCAGTTAAAATATGTTGGTTCATGCTCACTTTAAAGAAATGTTTCTTGATTTTAGGGCATTTTATCATAGTCATTTCAGCTGTTTGTGCATGTACTTTATGCACACTAGAACTTTTCAAAGTGCACAAATGGACTGTACATGCATTAATTTGTAGGCATACATGCTTAAAGTGTTTTGCACACTATAAGGAGCTACCTAATGTTATGCCCCATTTACATGCATGAATCAGAGTATTTTAGTGAGTTACACACGTGAATGGGTATTTAAGCCTTCAACTGAGGGGGGTGTTCTGAAAATTCGTGGATGGGATGATGCCATCTGCTTTCAGTCTGGGCGGGCGCATGGGCATAGTTTGGGTAGAGCATGAGTAGATCACACAGGTACAGTCATAAATTATAAAATACTATACTTTACCCGTGTTCTTGAAGAATCCAGTGTGCGCATTTCCAGCAGCTCTAAGGCTGGCATAAATGATTATACCTTAGATTAATACACACATTTGGCCATTTACCCGAGTATTCTATAAAGAGAAACAGGCGCCTACTTTTCTTTACAAAACAGACTTGACATAGGCGTGTGAAAATAAACGCTAACTAGGCGGGTCTTTATAAAATTACCCTTTAAATGCCAAAATGAACCAAAAGCATGCTCACGAATGCATATCCAAGTGAATAATATTAGTGCCTTTCCTCATCTCTCCATGCCTCCAGGTTGTTTACAGTCTCCCCATTTTGTTGTTTCCTGAATAAAGAGTTACTGATGGTGTCCAATAGTATTGCTTTCATATTGCTGCAAAGTAGAGCAGTTACTGGTGTGGGCTATGGACGAAGTACTCCAGTGGAATATTTTGCATATTGCCTATTGTCTTTGACTGTTCAGTCACAATGGAGGTAAGTTTATAAAGCATTTCTGCATGTAAAGCATGTTTGACATATTAAAAATGGTTCCTATAAAATTGTGCAGATATATAACAACATAAGAAATGCCATACTGGGTCAGATCAAGATCCATGAAGCCCAGTATCCTATTTCCAACAGTAGCCAATCCACGTCACAAGCACATGGCAGGTTCCCAAAAAGGTACATAGGTTCCAGAAGGCATGTCCTGGAGTAAGCAGTGGATTTCCCAGGTCCTATTTAATAATGATTTAGGGACTTTTCCTCCGTGAACTTGTCAAAACCTTTTATAAACCCAGCTACACTAACAGCTTTTACTACATCCTCTGGTAACAAATTCCAGAGTTTGATTACGCATTGCATGAAAAACATATTTTCTCTTATTAGTCTTAAATGGGTTACACTTTAGCCTCATTGCACGTTCCCTAGTCTTTCTACTTTTTGATGGTGTAAACAACCGATTTAAGTTTATCGGTTTAATTCCATTCATTAATTTATAGACCTCTATCAAGTCTCTGCTCAGCTGTCTCTTTTCCAAGTTGAAGAGTCCTAACCTTTTACGCCTTTCCTCATAAGGGTATCCTTCCATCCTCTTTACCATTTTGGTGGTTCTTCTCTGTACCTTTTCTAATTCCACTATATCCTTTTGATATGGTGACCAGAATTGCACACAATATTCAAGGTGCAGTAGCACCATGGAGAGATACAGAGGCATTATAATACAGGCATACAAGTAGGTACACTGACAAAAACAGGCCTGCTTTTACATAGATTAAGCACAGGCAGTCTCTGGGACATAGTTTCACTGGAGAAGGCCAGAGTTGTAATGTATATGTGTACTTTCTAAAATCAAATTCTCTTTAAAGTATGCACCTCTGTGCACAGAGTACAAGAATGTATTTACCCAGACTCAGAGAAGGTATAAATTTGTGCGAGAGCATTTGTGTGCTCATCATAAAAATAAACAAAATAAATGAAAAAATAAAATATATTTGGGGATTATTGAAGGAGCCTATTTTATAAAGGCATATAGATGCCTATGTTATTTATTTAATTTAATTTATTTATTTATTTACAGTCTCTTCTATACCGCGCTATTCAGCATCAGCGCGGTTTACAATGAACAAAGATTACACATTTCCCAGGGTACTTTGTGTTTACAGTGAACATGTGTTAAAAACTTGGATAACTGGGGTAACTATTTACATTTACAACATGTTACAACATTTACAACATGTTGCCTTTATAAAATATCAAAAATAAATACAATTCTATATCAGGAAACTCATATATAAGTATAATTAACTCATCAAAATAGTTTCCCATCTAAAACCTAATTTGAATAAAGGACCCAACACCTGTGAGTGAAACTGCTTCATGAAAGAAAGCCTGAAATGTCAAGCTATCAAGGCAGACTCAACTCATACCCTCATTGGTCCTACATGAAATATATCATCAAAAGTTGTATGTCCATCTAGAAGCAGCTATAGACATATCATTTCACAAGTCCTCAAAACGTTTAAAAATTGTCCCAGTTTTTCAATGGCTTTTTGCTTGGCCACTTCAGAACATAGCAGGATAGTTCAGTCAAATCCCGCTATCCATATAGCATAAGCATATAGAAGTTCATCCACTTAACAGTTTATATGTCCAATACTTAACATCCATCCGACGCAATATTGCATCTCACATACTTATCTGCATCAGCGATAGAGTTTCAAATGTCAGAGGTCCCCTTTTTTAAAAATTTTCATTCCATGCAACACAAATGGTAAGAACATAAGAAATGCCATATTGGGTCAGACCAAGCTCCATCAAGCCCAGTATCCTGTTTCCAACAGTGGCCAATCCAGGTCACAAGTACCTGGCAGGTACCCAAAGTCCACAGCCTCCACAATGTTCGTCCTGGGGTAAGCAGTGATTTCCTGGGTCCTCTTTAATAATGGTTTATGGAACTTTCCTCCAAGAACTTGTCCAAACCTTTTTTAAACCCAGCTACACTAACAGCTTTTACTACATCCTCCGGTAACAAATTCCAGAGTTTGATTATGCGTTGCGTGAAAAAATATTTTCTCTTGTTAGTCTTAAATGGGTTACACTGTAACTTCATTGCGTGTCCTCTAGTCTTTCTACTTTTGATGGCGTAAACAACCAATCTATGTTAACCCATTCCACTCCATTCATTAATTTATAGACTTCTATCATATCTCCCCCTCAGCCTTCTCTTTTCCAAATTGAAGAGCCCTAACGTTTTAAGGCTTCCTCATAGGAGTATCCTTCTATCCCCTTTACCATTTTGGTGACTGTTCTCTGTACCTTTTCTAATTCCGCTATATCCTTTTAAAGATACAGTGACCAGAATTGCACACAATATTCAAGGTGCGGTCGAACCATGAAACGATACAGAGGCATTATAATATCCTTGGTTTTATTATCCATTCCTTTCCTTATGATTCCTAGCTTTCTTGGCTGTGGTTGCACACTGGGCGGACGTTTTCAACATATTATCCACGATGACACCAAAATCTTTTTTCTGGGTGGTGGTTTCTAAGATGGTACCTTGCATCGTGTAACCAAAGTTTGGGTTGTTCTTTCCTAGATGCATAACTTTGCACTTCTCCACATTAAATTTCAGCTGCCATTTGGATGCCCAATCTTCCAATTTATTAAGGTCCTCTTGCAATCTTTCGCAATCCTCTTGGATTTTAACAACTATAAATAATTTTGTGTCATCTGAAATTTGATCACCTCGCTCGTTCTTCCCATTTCCAAGTAATTTATGAATATTTTAAAAAGCAGCGGGCCCAGCACAGATCCCTGGGGTATTCCACTATTTACTTTTCTCCATTGAGAAAATTGGCCATTTAGCCCTACTCTCTGCTTTCTATCTTTTAACCAGTTTCTGATCCACAATACTACACTGCCTCCTATCCCATGATTTTTAATTTCGCCAAGAGTCTCTCATGAGGGACCTTGTCAAAGGCTTTCTGAAAATCCAGATACAGGTGCACCCCTAAACAAAGACATGAGGAGGGGTGCACCTACTCCTGCCATCTTACTGGGCAGACTAGATGGACCATACTGGTCTTTATCTGCCGTCATTTACTATGTTACTATATCAACCGGTTCATTTTTGTCTACCTGTTTATTCACACCTTCAAAAAAATATAAGAGATTTGTAAGATAAGACTTTCCTTGGCTAAATCCATGTTGGCTTTCTCCCATTAAACCATAACTACACCCCAAACTCAAGCCATACCATGATACTCACCTCTTCTCCAATTGTAAATAGTCTCTCTTGCTACCCCCTTGTACATAGTTCTAACTGTTAGAATGCCCCTGAAAGCACACACACCATGCCTTGTACATAGTTCTGACTGTTAGAATATTAGAATGTTAAAATTTGTTCTATGTAATAATGTTGTTCGTTGTACACTGCTCCTGATCTCAGGAAGGAGCGGAAAACAAGGTAATGATAAATAAATAAATAAATGATCAGTAATGGTTTTTATCATTTTGCCCGCTACTGATGTCAGACTCACAGGTCTGCTGTTTCCCGGATCACCCCTGGAACCCTTTTTAAATATTGACGTTACATTGACCATTCTTGACTCTTCAGGTACTACAGTTGATTTTAATGATAGTTCACAGATTACTAATAATAAGTCTGTAATCTCATATTTCAGTTCTTTCAATACCCTTGGATGTATACCATCCAGTCCAGGTGATTTGGTACTCTTCAGTTTATCAAATAGTTGTAATACATCTTCCCGGTTTATCAATATTTCTTTCAATTCTTCTGATACATCACTTTTATATACCATTTCAGGCATCTTCTTCAGTAAAGACCGAAGCAAAGAATTTACTCAGTCTATCCGCTATGGCCTTGTCTTCACTTAGCACCCCTTTTAATCCTCTATCTTCCAATGGTCCAACTGACTCTCACACAGGCTTTTTACTTTTTATTATGCATTTTTGCTTCCACGGCAAGCTTTTATTCAAATTCTCTCTTTGCCTGCCTTATCAATGCCTGGCATTTAACTTGCCAATGCTTATGTTGTTTCCAATTTTCATCATTTGGCTCCTTTTTCCATTTCCTGAAAGATGCATTTTGGCTGCAACAGCCTCTCTGACCTCACCTTTAAACCTCTGGCAGTTATTTGGCCTTCCTTCCACTTTTCTTAAAGCATGGAATACATCTTTTCTGGGCTTCCAAGATAGTATTGTTAAACAATGCCCATGCTTGACATAAATCTTTAACCTTTGCAGCTGCTCCTTTTAGTCTTTTGATAACTACAGTCAAACCTCGGTTTTCATGATTAATCCGTTCGAAAAAGTCTGACTAAAACCGAAACGTATGAAAACTGAAGCAATATTTACCATAAGAAATAATGTAAATCCAATTAATCTGTTCCAGACACCCAAAAATATTCACAAAAAATACATTTTATAGAGAATAACTATATTTTTACATACAGAAAACAATGAGAAATAAATATAAATGACTAATGAAATGGATAAATGAACATTTAACATCACTGAAAGCAAGCTAAGTACAGTACTGTACAGTACAGTATGTTAGCATCTGGCCTTAGCCACCCCTGACAAGCTGCTGTGCCCAGCTCTCTTCGGAATCACATTGGATTCAGCCCATTAAAATACCTTTACTTTATCTGCTCAATGCTTCAGAATGGCAGAAAATCTTAATGATATAGCTTCCGACGTACCCTGCAAGAGAAAGAACTGCCTCCCACATTCATGCAACATCTCCTGCTTACGTTGACAACTTTTCTTTCCTGCTACCTCCGAGCCTGAGGGGGCGCTCCAGAGAACGGGCAGGCGGTGGACGAGATTGGGGCCTTCCTCTCTGCGCAATCCTTGCCTCTCTAACTCTGACCAGGCTCGAGGATGTGTTTCATTTACGTGCTCAGCTGGCTTTCGCTTCTCATCATGCTGGCGATCGGTGAGTCCGGGGGGCAGTGCTGCCGGGACCGGGCGGGCGTTCTGGCAGTGTATACAGACCAGTGTGCAGCGCGAGGGTGTATGTATTTACAGTACTGTACTTTATGAAAACCGAGGCGATGTACGAGAACCGGGACAAAATCTCAGTCAAAAAAGACGTTGAAAACCGAAGCGATGTATGAGAACCGGGACAAAATCTCAGTCAAAAAAGACGTTGAAAACCGGGACAAATGAAAACCGAGGTTTGACTGTATTTTCCTCATTTTATCATAGTCTCCTTTTTGAAAGTTAAATTTATTTATTTTTTATTTAACAGTATTTCTAAACCGCCTTATCATAATAATCAAGGTGGTATCACAGCAAACAATCTGGTAGTGTGAGTGTGTTATACATGCAGTGAGGGTGAGGATTTTGTTGAGTGTGTGTTGTATTGTGTGCTAGATTGGTTTGAGCTATGTACAATGTGGGCTATATACAGTGGTGCTAAAGACATTTATATACATACAGTGTTAGGCGGTAACATGTGCTGTGGGAGTACTGTGGATCTCCTTGCCATTCTTCTTTCATTTATTAAATCAAATGAGATCATGCTATGATAACTATTGCCAAATGGCCCCAACACCCTTATCTCTTGCACCAGATCTTGCATGCCACTAAGGACTAGGTCCAAAATAGATTCCCCTCTTGTTGGTTCATGAATTAGCTGTTCCAAGAAGCAGTCATTTATTTTATCTAGAAACTTTTTCTCCCTAGCATGTCCTGCTGTGACACTGACCCAGTCGATACCCAGATAATTGAAATCACCCATTATTACTGTTATAACTTTTGTTGGCTTCCCTCATTTCTTTCAGCATTTCATTATCTATCTGTTCATTCTGGCCAGGCAGTCGGTAGTACACCTCCACTGCCATTGCCTTCCCCTTTTTACATGGAATTTCTACCCATAGAGATTCTAAAGCGTATTTTGTTTCCTCCAAAACTTTAATTCTTTGTGACTCAATGCCCTCTCTAACACAGAGCGCAACCCTTACATCAATTTGATCTACTCTATCATTGTGATATAGTTTGTACCCAGGTATCACAGTGTCCCATTGGTTGTCCTCCTTCCACCAGGTCTCTGATATATCAATCATATCTAACCTCTCATTTAGAGCTATATATTCCAACTCTCCCATCATATTTTTTACACTTCTAGCATTTACATACAGGCATTTTAGAGGTTGCATTTCAATCATATTAATCTGGTTATCAGTTGATAGGGGTAATTTGAAATCTTTCAGCTCTGTACTTAAGGGCATCTGAGTAACTTTTATCTTTATTGGAACCTCTCTGTTTGGATGTCCTAACTTCCCTGTTTTTTTAGTATCCTTCAAAGATACATTCTTCCAAACCATGCGCTCTTGGGTGACTGTCGGCTTTCCCCTATTATCTAGTTTAAAAGCCGCTCTATCTCCTTTTTAAATGTTAATGCCAGCAGCCTGGTTCCATCCTGGTTAAGGTGGAGCCCATCCCGTCGGAAGAGCCCCTCCCTTCCCCAGAAAGTTGCCCAGTTCCTAACAAATCCAAAATCCTGTTCTCTACACCATTGTCTCATCCACACATTGAGAATCTGGAGCTCTGCCTGCCTTTTGGGCCCTGCGTGGGGCATGGGAAGCATTTCAGAGAATGCTACCCTGGAAGTTCTGGATTTCAACTTCCTAACTAAAAGCCAAAATTTGGCCTCCAGAACCTCCCTCTCACATTTTCCTATGTCATTGGTACCAGCATATACCAAGACAGCAGACTCCCTCTCAGCGCTATCTAAAATCTTGTCTATGTGGTATGTGAGGTCCGCTACCTTTGCACCAGGCAGGCATGTTATCAGGTGATCCTCATGTCCACCAGCCACCCAGCTATCTACATGCCTAATGATTGAATCACCCACTATAACAGCCATCTTAATCTTTCCCTCATGGGCACATGGCCCTGGAGGACCTCGTCGGTGCAAGAGGGTGTTACATCTCCTGGTGGACAGGTCCTAGCTACAGGATCACTTCCTACCTCACCAAGGTGATGCTCTCCTTTCATGAGACCTCGCTCCTCCATGGCAGCTGAGAGGCTGCCAGACTGGAGGTGGGGCTTCATTACTACGTCCCTGTAGGTCTCATCTATGTACCTCTCTGACTTCCTTATGTCTTCCAAGTCTGCTACACTAGACTCCAGAGATGACACTCGATCCCCGAGGGCAAAGAGCTCCTTGCACTTAGGGCATACTTAAGACCTCTCACCAACTGGGAGAAAATCGTACATGTGCCACTCAATACAAAAGATTAGATAACCCCCATCTCACTGCTGAACTGCTGTCTGCATCTTAGTTTTAAAGTTTTGTTTTTAGTTATTTAAGTTGTTTTAAGTTGCTAGGGATACTTGTACTAATATAACTATACCAAATAAGTTTAAGGGACTTGTTCACCTCAAGATTAATTACTTTCAGAACCTTAATTCATCTATTCCTGTTGAGGATAATCAGCTGAACCAAGAAGATAATGTGAATACTACTCCCCCTTTAATAGGTGTAAGACCCTATAAAGCTAGGATTATGCCTGGGATGGGTGGGAGTCGGGGAGGGAGGGAACTAACACTTAGAAAAGGCTGGCTTGCTACACAGGTCCCAGACCTGTGCATCTAAGGTAATCTGTGGTTTTAACACCTATTTAAAGCAATTTCACAGGTCCCTTGCCCCCTATTTAAAAAGGCCTCTTTGTAAAGGTCTCTAGAAACAATTTATTCCTCAAAGACTATTGACCCTGTTTCCCTTTTATGCTAAGTTATTCACTGATTTGATTTAAATGAAAGTTCTTTGATGATACTAGGCCTGACTGAGTATTAAATTTAAACTAGAAGCTCTCTGTTGGGTTTTAAATTTAACTGAAAGCTCTCTGCTGGGTTTTAAACTTAAACTGAAAGCTATCTGCTGAGTTTTTCATTTAAACTAAAAGCTCTTTGCTGATACTAGGCCCTGACTGATTTAACAAATACGTTGGATTCTAATTTACACAGATTAATCAGCTTTAATATAAAGCATTCCTTTTTTCCCAAGATTTAGAAAAAGTCCCAGAATACTTATAATTGCAGATCTCACTCCAGATCTCTCTCCAGAAGTAGCAGTCCCTTTCTGTAGACCTTTAAGACTGAGGTAATTTTATAACAGGTGCTATTTTATAAACAAGATGCCTACTTGTTTTTATAAAATACTAGTATAAGTTGCAGAAAACAGGTACAATCATTTACACCTGCTTGTCGATATTTTATAAGTGGCCACATTCACGCAAAAATGACTAAAATGCTGGCTTAGGAGGTGTTTACCTTGCCACTTAAAAGTATGCACTCCCTTCTAAAATTATTTCCTATGGGTCCGATATTCTTCAGGGCAGGCTATGCACAGCTACGGTGCATAGTCCTGTCCGCAGCCCCTTAACCCCGGATTTTCAATGCTTGGGTCCTATGTGGCCCCAGCATTGAATATCCAGGGATCACCGCACACGCTAGAAGCTACATTAGGTAACTGGGCAGCAGCAATATCACATGCTGCCCAGGTAGCTCCTACATCAAAAAATAGGGGAGGGTTTTCCTCGCCTATCTTTTCGGCGCAGATCACCAACCGGGCAGCATGCAATATCGCTGATGTCTGGTTACTGCTTGTTGCCACTTTTTCTCTGCCCCAGAACACCCCAGACATGCCCTGGTGCTAACCGGATAACATCAGGGATTGTAGGGGAGTTAGAAAGAGATATTCAATGGCACTAACCGTGTAAGTGCTGTTAAATATCCTGATTTAAGGCATTTACACAGTTTACTGGGCTGCAAACCATGCAAATACCTTTCGAATATTGGGCCCTACATGTTTAAGAAGGTGCATCTGTTTACTATGGACTTCTCTAAATATATTTTATTACATTTCTAGTGAAGGCAAAACCAATATGAGGGTAATTTTTTAAAGTTATGCCTAGTTAACATGGGATTTAAAGCACGTCATTTGCACTGATATTATAAGTACGCACATGCTTAACTTCATAAAAGGCAGCATAAGTGGTAGGATACGTGTGACAGATCTAGGTATAATCACTTACACCAAACCAATGGCTAGTGTAAATACCTGTACCTATATTTCTCAAGAACACATGTAAATTAAAGTATTTTATAACTCATGTATATAAATTTGCACTTGCCCACCATCTGCCTGTGCACATGCTCACCATGAAAACACATGACATCAGCCTGACGTGCTTTCTTATAGTATAGTGACCACCTAACATACACTCATAAAGGCCCATCCATATGTGTAAGTCACTGAAAATATGTGATTTATGTGCATTGACGGTGCATATCTTTCCATGGCACCATGTAAAATCACCCCATAGATGTAAAAATCAAGTAAAATATAAATGGCAAGAAAAGGAACCCTGCACGAGCCAGCACATATATACATAGTTTAACAATATGCAACTAGTATGGGTGGAAGAAGCAAATCAAACTTAGCGCGATTTGGCATAAATGGCGAGATTAATTTCTCACCTCCGTTATAAGAACATAAGAAATGCCATATTGGGTCAGACCAAAGATCCACTGAGCCCAGCATTCTGTTTCCAACAGTGGCCAATCCAGGTTACAAGTTGGGTCCCCAAAAGGTAGACAGATTCCATGCTGCTTTTCCAGGGGGTAAGCAATGGATTTCCCCAGTTCAATTTAATAATGGCTTATGGACGTTTTCTCCAGGAACTTGTCCAAACCTCTTTTAAACCTATTTATGCTAACAGTTTTCACTGAATTCCAGAGTTTGATTATGCATCGAGTGAAAAAATATTTTCTCTTAGTCTTAAATGCACTACATTATAGCTTCGTTACATGTTCCTTGTCTTTCTTCTTTTTGAAGGAGTAAACAATCGATCTACATTTACCCATTCCACTCTACTCATTATTTTATAGACCTCTATTGTATCTATCCTCAACACCTTTTTCCAATCTCAAGAGCCCTAACCTTTTAAACCTTTCCTCATAGGGGTATTCCTTCCATCCCTTTTATCATTTTGGTCACTCTTCTCTGTACCTTTTCTAATTCAGCTATATCATATTTTTTAGATATGGCGACAAGAAGTGCACACAATATTCAACATACAGTCATACCATGGAGCAATATAGAGGCATTAAGTTAGCTCTTCCTAAGAACATAGTCTCGGGTGATTTGTCTTTAGGAATGTTGAGTTGCCTGAGCTAGTTTATAATAAAATTGATTGGCTAATTGCATTTAATTGATATTAAGTAATATTGCTAGCTTTATGAGTGCTTTTTAGCATGAATCACCATGCAGAGTATCTATGCACTCTTATGCTATTAGTTGTTTCCAGAACATTTTTGTTTTCTTGCAATAAAATATGAGGGTTATTTTAGAACCCTATTTATGCTGTGGATGTCTGAAAACAAGCGCACAGATGTCCAAATCACTGAGACATCCCCGGAGCCATTTTAGAAGGCACAAGGATGTCCAAATCACAAAGGGGCATAATGGAAGCATTACTAGGGGCATGCCAGGCAAGTTGGAAGAGTGTGCTGGATTTCAGAAATGACAAGCACGTCCCCACTCACTAGCAGGACTGTCCACATTTATTCCTGCTCCAGGGCACAAATAGGCTTCAGAAAAGCTCTTATTCTTCCATCCAGAAATCTGAAGGGTATAGAGAGGAAAGTACTCTGATAACTCCTATACTTTCCATGATGATAATAAAAACTGCAGGGAAATGAGAACACAGTTTTTTTATTCGGCACGCTACTGCACACCCCTGCATGCAAAATAATTTGCACTGACATGCACTCGGTATAGGATAGACATACCCACCCCAAGTGTTTGTAGCGGGGACGACTATGTGGCCGCCCATGAGGCCATCCATTTCATGGACGTCCAAGTTGTTAAACTCAGGCCGAAATACAAACGTACCTGGTGTTTTTTGGACATTTTGACCTGGATGTCCTTTCTAAAATGCCATTTTACATTTCTATGTGCTGGTTTTGGAAGACTCACTATCGGTGGCATAACTCTCTGAAGTCTTACACCACTCCACTTTCTTTTCCTTCTTAGTGTGCTACGTATGCTGCACCAGAACCTAACGAAAGTCTCGCTAAGGAAACCCATGAATTATTTGCAGGTGTTTGGTCAATTTCTGGGTTTGGTGAATAAAGAAAATGTTCCTCGTATTAAAACTATTCTTAAATTTTTGAAAATCACTATAGCAGAAAAAAAATGGGGAACTCCACTGTTGATTGGCAGCTCAGAAAGCAAAACTGCCCAGCATTCAGACTCACATGAGGTTAATTGAAGGCCCGCATATATGGCTGAACAATTTCAAGGTTTAGCCTGGGTAACCCTTCCCTCACATGTTCTCTTATGACAAAACTGGACACATTAGTTTGGCATTTCATTATCTTCATTTGTTTTCATCTCCAGGCTTTAAGTCTCTTCTGAAAATCTATTCTCATCTATTTTTATTGAAATGGAACTATCTGAATTTGCTAGTAAGGCATTTGGTAGTTATTACACGTCTCTAGAATAACCCTCTCGATATTGTTGTTGTGATCTAATACAGTTTTTACCAGCTTGGTGCAAGCAAAAACAATAACTGCAAAAAACAGAATGAGAGTCATCAGTGAACTCAACTACAGCTGACATCCATCTTCCGCATTCTTCTCCACCCCTCAGTAAACAAAGACAGAAAATTGCATTCAGAAGTATTCTGGGATCTGCAAACCTTCCTCAGCGCTAAATACATTTTCACAGCAGGGAGACTAAAACATTATAAAGATTGTAGCTTTTACTTTTTGGCATGAGAAGTATCCTATATTTCATTCATGTAAATCTATGATCCCTAAAGTGCCTATGGGTAAGCTATACCCATCTTCTGTATAGTTAGTGGCCTTTAGAAAATGATTTCCTTCACCTGTCCTTTTATTTTAGTGTTATTTTGTTTAAATACTATGGCTTCCTCCTGTACGTTCGGCCTTCCAGTTTAATCAGAACTAGCTATACTGGGGCTAAATCATGTTGGGGGTAATTCAAAAAGGTTTTCCACATGTACATGCGGAAAAGGTCTTTTAAAAAACTACAGCTGTATACATGCATAAAAAGTGTGTGTGCTGAAAGACCATGTGTACTTTTCCCATATAAAGGCATTCTCTGGGGGGTAGTTTGGGCAGAAAAGAAGCAACGTTGAGATGTACATGCATATTTTATAAAATGCATGTGTACATGCAAAGAGCACACACACACCTTTATACCATTTTCAGAGCAGGTGTAAATCTCTGCATTTCAATTTGCACTTTTTTTGGGGCTAACTACTGGCACCAGTCTTGAGTAACCCATCTTTTGGAATGCTGAGTTGCTTGAACAAATTTATAACATTATTGTTTAATTGGCTAATTGCGCTTAATTGGTGTTACGTGATATTAATTTAGGTCAATTAGTAAGTCTAAGTAAATGTTTTACCGAAACACACTAAGTATAGTTTTCGCACAAGCTATCAATAGATCAGTACCCTGCAACACTATCTTAGGGTATGCGTTCAGTAGTGGCTCAGAAAAACAATCCACTCCTGCATCACCATCATCATTTCTTGCAGTACTCAACTTCCCTGGAGGTCTCCCACCCAAGCAACAACATGATATAGCCACAGAGCTGCTTTGCACACACAAGCATAGAACTTAAGTGATTTTCCCATTTCATTACATTGGTTTAGGGTAGATAGGACCTGTGCTGCTGATGACACAATGCATATAAACATAAACAAACATTACCCTAGTATGGTTGTATCATCTTACATGTGCCTGATCCTGGAAGCTAAGCTGGGGTACATCTGGTTAATACTTGGATGGGAGACCATCATGGAATACCCAGTATTGTCTGCTTACTGCACAGAAGAAAGGCCTTGCAAATTACTCCCAGAAGTCATGTCATCATCAGTTTAATGGAACCTTACCCTACAAAATGTCATTTTCTCTTACAGCCATATCTTGTGCATATACAGAGAAAAAAATTGCAATGTAAATAGTAAACAGCCACTGTTAGCCAAATCATGCACATGGGCTTCCAAATGCAGCTGAATTTATACACCTCACAGTACTGTTGCAGAAAAGTCATTTCTATATATAGTAAAAGATGGTGGAGCAGAAGTTGGTGAGTTGTAACTCTCCATTTTGTGCCATTCCAAGCCCGATTACATTCAAGATTAGTGACAAATGTGGTGCTGATACACACACCATCTCTTCCGGCAGTCTGACTGAGAAGCATCTGCAGTACTGCAGAGAGGATTTAGAAGGTGTCACTTTCAGGCCCTAAGAAAACTTGCTGCAGCCCCAGGAAAAGGTTCTTTCAATGGAGAGAGCACTTATCCTGGGTCCATCAGATTAATACTCAGTTACAAGTCCTTACACAAGGATTTGTTATTGAGAAACGAAATCAGTAGTACAAGGAACACACAACCCTTTCACAAAATGCAGTTCCTCAAGATACTTCAGCAAGTTGTTGGAAATCAAGAATCCCCCCAAATACCTGGCTAGAATTTGATTTATCATCCCTTGAAAACATTGAAACCACAATTAAAAACCTCAACACAATCACCTTGGCTCTCGACCCTCAACCCATGTATCTTGGACCAAGATTGCCAGAGACCATCTCAGCCCCTATATATTGGACTTAGTACACACATCTTTAACCCAAGGCAACATGTCCACAATCCTAAAGCAAAGCTCAATCTGACCAATACTAAAAGGCGCAAATCTTAACAGCATTGCATTGTGTTCCTATAGACCGATTTCTAGCATTCTTTTTATTGCAAAAATTATAGAGCAGACAGTACAAACCCACCTTCAAAACTACGTCAATCAATACATTCCCCTTCACCCTTAACAACATGGGTTCAGACAAAGTCACAGTGTAGAAACCATTGTCACATCCCTGCTGAACACACTCCTCACTTCCACTAAAAACAACACTCGAGGCTTCCTCCTTATATTCCTCGACATCTCATCCGCCTTTGACTCTCTCCTTCATCACCAATTACTACAAAGGCTCTATGACATTGGCCTTCAGGGCTCTACTGTGGCAGTCACCTCAGGATGAAAGGAATTCAGCCCCTGGCTAGTAAATATGCCCATGCAACAAATTGCATGGACGAACGACCAGAGAAGGGCTGTGCTGTAATCCAAGGCCATTTGTAGCCCACAGGAGGGGCTGCCTCTGTAGCCCACAGGAGGGGCTGCCCCCTTTCCCTTTCTTTTCTTTGTTCTCTTTGTTAAGTTTCTGGTTTCAATTCTGGTGCTGTAGGGGGAAGGGATAGCCCCTTACCTAAGGGAATATGATTGGGCAGGCACCCAAGGGAGCACCAGTCAGAAACCTGAACGTAGGTATGAACTGATGGTATGAACTGAGTATATAAAGTTTGTACAGCCCCTGACTCGAGGCTCAGAGTTTTTGGAAATGATTCCTCTGGGTCTGTGCTAGCACAATAAACAGGCTTGTATTCCCATGAGACTCCGGGTGTCCTTTCCTGACTCTTTCGCCGCAGCATTTCTCTGGTTCCCTGACCGGGAATCGAACCCGGGCCGCGGCGGTGAGAGCACCGAATCCTAACCACTATAGCCTGGTTTCGTTCCTACCTCCAAGGCTGGAACCAACAAGTAAAGATTGGCCTGAAATCTTCTCCTCCATTCATTCAGTAACAAGAAGTACCTCAGGGTTCAAGACTCTCAGCCCTACTATTCAACATATTTCTTTAGCCCATGTGCACCATACTCAAGGATCACAATATACAAAACCAGATATATGCAGATAATACTATGCTCTTCATACTATTCAACACTTAACACCGGACTTTTCTGGCATTCATAAATGCTTCTTAGACATAAGGAACTAGTTAAGTCTCACACCTCTTCATCAACCAAGACCGAAGCCCTATTCATACTCCCCAACTCATCATTCTCTCCCCCACAAGTACTAAAACTTGACAATCTTACCAAAAGAGTGAAATCCAAAGTCAAATACCTATGCCTAATAATAGACCAAAGACTAAATTTTCAAGCCCAAATAAAGCGAACAGTCAAATCTGTATACCACAAGCTAAGGACACATAAGAACTTTCATCCCCTCCTAATACCAGAACTAGTACCCATCCTGGATTATTGCAACAGTTTCTATCATGGCCTTCCCAAGAATGCGCTACTCCCACTTCAGATGGCACACACCACTGTAGCAAGAATAATCCAAGGAACTTCTCATCGAATGCACATCACCCCAGTAATAATGGAACTCCACTGGCTCCCCATTGTAGCTAGACTAAAATACAAAGCCCTCACCATAACATTCAAAGTCATGCACAAGGAATCAACAGATTGCCTCTATTCCCTACTCTCACAACCTAAGAACGACATACTTCGCAGACACACCTCCTTATCCATTCCTACTCAAAAGGCCAAGACAAATCAAAGTGCTTGCAAGCATGAATTCTCCCTCTTCACCCCAACCATATGGAATTCCCTATCACCTGACCTCTCAGAATCCCGAAAGAAGCTGAAAAATTATCTGTTTCAAGATTACTATAATGCGCCCTCAGTATTTACAGTCCAAGCCAATGTATCCTAATCCACCCAACGATCTGAACCTCAGGACCATACAACCCATATCCTCTACAATGTGAATTCTGTCTTTTGTTAATATTTCAATGTATATAGGTTACTCAAATATTAAAACTAATTAATTTATATGTTCTGTTTATTGTAAAACAATTTACAAAACAGTTTACAGTTTATTGTAAAATAGTGTGCACTCTGCCCTGTTAATGTTTTACGTTATATATATGCCTCTTTGAATAGCAGAAAGGCAGTTCAGAAGTAGTTTTAAATAAATAAATAAATTCTATAGATCTCACTTCCTCCCTGAGACCTGGCCAAGAACATACAAATATCATTCTTCCTACAGAGATTGTAGCACACAACACATTGCTAGTGTGGAAGCTCCCTGAACCAAGCTATCTGCCTTCCTGGCCTTCTATTACAGGTTCTCTCCTCAAATCTCCATTTTTCCAAAATCAGCCAGGAGAACCTCGACCTGGCCTCCAAAGTGAAGTGAGAAGTGGCGAGAAAGGAAACTTTCCCTTCTCTTTCCAGCTAAAAGAGAAAGCCAGCAAAGTGTCACTTCTCTCTCTCTCTCTCTCTCTTTGTCCACACACACATCTCCTCTATTTCTTGTTAGCAACTAAGCATTCATGGATTTATAAGAAAGATCCCCTTCCTACTGCACTGGATCCAGCATACAAATACATTCCTCCTGCTATATCCTTTAAAAAAAACTTTCAGTTTGGTAATGGCTGGCTAATCCTTACACCTATTTGCATGTGATATTGCCACATGTGAGGGGACAGGTTTAATGTGCGTGCGAGACTGTTAGTGTATAGCTCACTATTTTTTTTAATGTGCTAAACAGCCTTAGCATGCATGGCCACGTTGCATTGCTTTGGTTCCTAAGTCTCATCATACCCATGATGAAAGCACTAATGCAGCTCTGATCTTGTCAGAATTAAAGGTTGATTTGTGAATCCTAAATGCCACATGGTATATAGAGAACTCCAATTTTACCAATCCCAAATGTATTGCTATAAGAGTTAATAGACAAACTGTTTAATTTGAGTAGCAATTGTTTTAAACAGGGATATCAATAATTCGGCCAGTTGTACTTCAGTGCTGGTTTATCTATTTGTACTTTTCCTGAATCACTGATACTAGCTCAGTCCTAGTATTTGACTGTTTTAGCAATTGCACATGTAAAATGTCACGTTTCTGTCATTGATTTTCTTTTTCCACATGTAGGTTTGTAAAATGCATCCTGCCACCCCATGTATTGGCAAATATATATGCATTACTACCTTATTTTAGAAAATGTTTCACGTTTGGTAGAACCTTTTCTAAATACCGCCGGAATTGTGTACATCCCGACCTTGATGTCTCAATTCCAATTTCCACATTCGATCTAAAATTTGCCTTCACATGTGTGCCACAAATAAATGAACATAACAATATAAACTAAACAAGAACACAGAAGTTATTCTTTTACAACAGTCTGAGGCCACGTTAAGGGAACTGTCTTTCTCATGCTATAAAAAAGATTCTTGGATTTGGTAGCTCATTAACAATCAGATCTATGATATGGAGGCTCTCTCCTCATCATCAAATTTTCCATGATTTTGATAAGGAGAGACCAAAACTTTAACTGGAAGTAAAACCAAAGCATCAGGTTTACCCTGCTTCTGATTTTCTGTCTCCTCAGAATACAAAAAGTAGCCAGAGAAGCACTTTTGAAGGCATGTTTTAGAAAATGTGAATGTGGCTCGGCAACATCCAAGTGAAAATGTCTGCAATTCCATGTCAATTTTAAAGGTGAAGGTGGGCATGTATCAGTCCAATCTGAAATCAACATATCTCTGCCCTTCATCGTAGACGTGTGTTTTATAGCAAACCAGGAAATGCTGGTACACATGGGGATGGACATGCATGTGCAGCAGATGATCTGTTTTACAAACATATATGAGGGAACCACAGCACATGTATGTGTCGGTATTTCGGAAATTTGCACGTACAAATGTCGGTATGCAAATGTGTATCTTGGCCATTTTGGAAATGTACACATTCCAACACTCATCAACAATGTCTGCTGAATTAACATGTGGAGGGGGAAAGAAACACTGGGGGATGCTAGCGAGGAGGTGAGTGGGAGTGTGGCTGAGGGGGATTATTCTTTGGTGAGGGATCTTGGTGAATCTAATAAGGTATCCTTGGTTTATGGTCTCCAGAACCCACTTGTTGGTCATTATTGTCCTCCATGCTTCCATGAAGAGGGCAGAGGTGCCTCCCCACAGGCAAGTTCTCTTGGGCCATGGCAGCAAAAGGAGAGGGTGCTTTTCCCCATGGGCACAGAGGATTGTTTCTGCTGTCAGTGATCTCTCTACCTTGGTTTTTGGTGGTATTGGTGGTAGGACTACTGTTTGGAGTGCTGGGGCTGCTATTTGTGGTATGGATGGTAGTGTTTCAAAGCAGAATAAGGTTTCCTGTGGTAGGAACGTTGTGGTTTCCTGTAGCTGGAGTTGCGCTCAATGCCGTCAGTGGACAGAGTCTGGAGGTTCGTGAAGTGGTCCTTCATGTCGTTCACAGACTCCTTAGCTTTCTCTCCAAAGATACTGTCTCCCATGTAGGGGATGTCGGCCAGGCACTTGTGCGTGCCTTCCTGGAGTCCAGAGGCCCTGAGCCAAGCTGTATGCCGGGTGGTGATGGCCATAGCCACTGACCGGGCAGCCGAATCAAAGGAGTCAAAGACTAATCAGATGAGATGTTTCCCGCACTCACCCAAGTCTGCCAGAAGGGGTGAGATAGCAGTCCTGGATTATGGGGGTAGTGTGTTGATGGTGTTTTTGAGGGTCTTGAGCAGCACATGCTGGAACTGATGGGAGGCGATCCTTGCGCCGAGCGTCACCGCCAGGTATGTCTTCTTGCCAAACATGTCTAGGCTCTTATGTTCTTTTCCAGGTGGCATATTGGCATGTGTGCAGGATGCTTTTGCCTGCTTCAGGGCTGACTCCACAACTATGGATTGGTGGGGGAGCTGTGCCTTCTGGAAGCTTGGAGCGGTTTGCACCTGGTGTTTTCTGACTATCCTTCTGGAGGTGGCAGGGGTGGAAGATGGCATCTGCAAGACACACGTGAAGTTGTCGAGCAGCAGCTTATGGACTGGAATGGCAATGATGGATTTGGGTGTTTTGAGGACTTCAGGAGGTCCAGGACCTCATTTCTGGGCAACAGTGTTTGGTGGGCAGAAGATTTCTGGAGGAACTTTGGATATGTTAAGTCCTCTGAGGGCGAGAGAAGCAGTGGGGGCAGTGGCAAGGCTCTGATGGAGAGTCTCCAGAGCCTGAAGGGCGTCCACAACTCCTTGAGGAGCCCATGGCATTCACCTCCTCCCCTTCACTGTCCATTGATAAGAGCCTCAGTGAAAACCCTGTGGGCGAAGGTAATGCCCAGGGTGAGGGAGCCTGTGGTGGGGCTTGTTCTACTGGCTGTGTCACGGTAGAGCTGTGCTGTGAAGATCATGGTGATTGAGCAATGATGGGTCAGAAACTGGGTCAGCATGTCCAGCATGGCGGTTGGTGAAGGTAGGGAGGAGCATGCTGGCATGCTAGCAGGGCTTGCCACTTGGGTCCTGCCCGGATCATAGGCAGACTTACTGGGGTGCCCTTTTGTAGTGGAGTGATGTCCTTGCAAGGAGGGGGTGTCCGAGGAGTCCGGGCTATCCCAACTGGATGAGAAGCTCCTTTCCCTTCTTGAGCTGTGTCTCCATTGATGGCTTCTCCCCCCACGCTGGTGGCTGCTACAGGAGCTGCTTGTGCTGCTGAAGCTGTTGTATCGCCGCCTTTTGTTATCCTGGTCACAGGCCACATGGGGGGGGGGGGAAGCAGAGGTTGTCTTTGGTGCTGCTTCCTGCTCTGTGCTACTCTGGGCTTCTCTTCTCAGCATGGCTCCTCTTCTCAGGTGACATCCTGGGCTTCCTTTTATCAGAATGGTGATGACGGCCATCATCATAGCGCTGACCAATAACATTAGTGGAGGGCAGGGCACAGATCGGGAAGGAGTCTTGCTGTTAATAGCGCAGACAGCATGGCTGCTCCAGAGGCTTTGGAGGAGGCTGGTGGCGGCACAGCAACCAATGCTTGGCAGGAGAGGGAGGCCCCGGAGGGGCACCTCTCGTGCTGAGCTTGAATTTCTTGAATCCAGGATTGTTTTTTCTCTTTTATTTTTAGTCATTCTTCAAGATAGATGCAGGTTAAAGTGGAGAGCTGGTGTTCCTTCCTTCTGGCTGGGCTCCTGTGGTGGCCATGTTGCTGGCGGCCACACGGTCAGCTCTGTGAAAGGGATCCTCCATCCGGTTTCCTGCCTCTGGTCATCGTTTGGCAGCGGTCCCCAGTTGTTGCAGCAGCTGTGGAGACCAGGAAATCTTGCAGGGGGCTCTGGACGACATCCTTGCAAAGCGAGGACTGTCCTCCAACTGATTGGACTCCCCCAGGCATTGTAAACACTGGTCGTGGGCATCAGTGGCGTTCATCTTCTTCACGCAGTTAGGACATTTCTTGAATCTAGGATTGTGTTTTTCTCTTTTCTCTGTAGTTATTCTTCAAGATAGATGTAAGTTAAAGTGGCGAGCTGGTGTTCCTTCCTTCTGGCTGGGCAGAAGAAACAAGACTGGGCCAAGTAGGGGTGGGTCAGGAATAGGGGTACTAGACTATACTCACAAAGGCTTTGCCTTTCTGATCTATAGGAGAGCACTTAACGTTTATGGCGCCATCGGATGCCATCACCAGGTGTGACTGATGCATCCTACTTGTCCATGGAGAAACAAGGTGACAGCTGCAATATCCATGAAACCTTAAAGAAGGCAGTATGCTATTCGAGTTAGTACAAGGGATGCGAGCACTACCTTTACAAAAGTCTGATTAGGATACAAGAGGTTAAATATAAAACAATCCCAGAGTATAAGACATTTGAAATTAAAAATGATCAGACACTTTAGAATTGATTTTAAAGGACTTAATATCAACTTTTTTAAAATTTGCTACCAGAAATAATTCTATAACCTCTTTGTCACCTTGTTATTATTCTAACAAATCAATCTTCACCACCACCGTTCCTCTTCAAACTATTTCTTGATTCACTTGTACATTTCTGGCAATGTCATCTCTGGCTTTGCCTAGCTAATTCTATTTGGAAATAAACAAGGGATATGAAAGGTCTTAATGTATTAAGTTAGTGCAGTACAAAGCTATTGTCTTATATTTAGGGTTCTGTTTACCAAACTGTAGTAAGCTTTTGCAGCTAACGTGGCATTTTAGTGCAAATAGAGTGGCATTAGCTGCAAAAGCCACATGGTGTTTGTTGGGGGCTTGCACAGCATTTCCACAGCCGATACCACATTGAACTGCAGAGAGTGTGGCGCAGCATCACCATGGATACAGCTAACATCATCCATTAAGGTGGTGTTATCTGCACCTATGCCGCCTGCAATTTTGGTGGATACCGCATGCTGTGAATGCATGTGGTAAGCGTGCATTGCAGACACTCCCATTCATGCAGCTAACGTGATTTCTGCAAATAGGGCAGAAAATCACTGCATTATCTGCATTTTCGCTGACCTGTTCCTGTACCCAGATAGTGCATGCTATCTTCCGTATTAACAGGTAGTGCAGCTTAGTAAACACGTCCCTTAGTGTTTCTTGACCTTTATTTCAATGAAATCTTAAAAAACTAGTAGTCACTAATTGTAACACTAAAGGCAATTTTATATTTGTTAATAATATTGAACGGTGGATTGTAAACGTAACTACCGATGCCACTGTTTCAGAAACTTCATGAATGACATGATAAAACTACATGCAGATATCACAGAAATAGGACTGCCCTACACTAGTACTGCAGTAGAAATAATCCAAATATAAATTGTTAAGGGGGCGGCAATGAAATTAGTAGTTGGAAGAGGGGCAATGTCTCTAAATGGGTTAGTTTTGCACATACTATGTCAGTCGTGAACCTCACTCCTAATCCAGGGTATGTGAAATATGATCTCTATCTCTCAAATTTACTACTAATGCTAAGTGTAATACTTGCATCATACCAAAGAGCCTGGAGTTCACACGATGTAACATGTAAAGGCAGCCTATCAAGGTACATATGGAAATTGCTTTTAATCAGGCCTGTGGCTTGAAAGATGATGGGAAATATTTCTGTATCTTTCTGCCACAGTTTCTTAGTCTCTGACAACACTTCTTGGTATCTGAATATCTTCTCCCTCTCCACACAACTCACAGGATAATCAATTGGAACTGATACCTCTATAATCAATGCCATTCTGGGGTTCTTCTCCTTTACCACAATTTCCAGTTTCCGTGCATCCGGCTTTTTATCAGTTAGAAGAGGGATATTTTGGTGATCATAACCTCTCCACTCTCCATAATTCTCTTAGGCTCATGTTTCCAGCGCCGTTACAATACAGTGGTGGTGTGGTGCGGTGGTTTTCAACCCTGTCCCACTACCTCCATTATATGTAAATCTCTCTCATGAATCTTCATTCTGGATCTCCTGAAATCCAGACTGGCTAAGGGGTAACCCCAGGACAGGGCTAAGAACCAGTGCCATAGTGTTTAACGAGTTTCCAACAGATGAGGCTTGCCACATTATTGTGTCTTTCTGTACAGAAATATTCTGCCATCAGACCTTCACAGCCAGCTAGGAGACGGGTAACTGTTTCCAGCTCTTTCTTATAGAATATACATATGTCAGCTTCCCCAGTTTTTTTATGCTTGCTGTGAACCATCTCATCCATAATTCACTGCCCTGGGTTGCGACTATCAATCTCTCATCCTTAGGTTTCAATTCGGCTCTCTTATCCATTCATGTGTTCAGTTTTGATTGACATATGGTTTCCAGAGTAAAACTTTGTATTTCCCACTGTATTAGTGCATTTGACACTCATTTTTCCTCGTTGGCTGGTCTAATTCTTTGAAGAGTTTTTTTTCTCTTCAAATAATGTTGCTTTCTTCCCTATATGTACTAGTGTTTTTAAATCCATTCCTTCCTCGCGTCAAAATGCTTGTCCAACTTTAATGGCAGAGATGGATTTCAGTACTTTATGCATTTAGGTATGCTGATGCTATTAAGTAGGCCTGGAGGTCTATGATAATAGCTCTATTTCTATGAGACCCATTCCTTCTTCAGCTTGAGGAATAGAGAGTCTCAGCATACACTGATTCTATAAATTACCTCATGGGCATGGAGATTTCTTATTCATACATCCCAGTTTTTCAAGATCTTTAAGAGGCCAATTTACAATTCCAGAGCTGTATGAGTGTATGAGAATTACAAGCTGATTGATAGCTTGTATCTTATTCCGTGATGTTAAAAGCACTTTCAATATCAATTTTAATCTTCTGTAATATTCTTTACAGATTTTTTTCTCTCAGTAATTTAGGCTGGATGCAGGAGCATAACCAATAGACAATTTTTGGGAGGGCCCAGGGATAGCTTGGGGGGGGGGGGGCAATAGGCAAAGAGTCACCCACCACTTTATATTCACCCATTCTACAGCCAGTACAGTGGGAGCTGTCAGACCTTCCTTCCCCAATTTGTAACTGTGATGTGCCTGTTATAACCTTACAGGTGGCATGCCTAGCAAGATCATGAATGGGAATGTGCTATCCCAGGGCTCTGTCTTGGGACTTCTCCTTTTCTCTTTCTACACTCAGTCCCTTGGTGCACTCATCGCCTCCCATGGTTTTCAGTACCATTTCTAAGCTGATGACCTCCAGACCTACCTCTCTGCACCTGAAATCTTTCTGGGTATGCAGGCCCGGATCTCAGCCTGCTTATCTGCTATTAGTGCCTAGTTTATTTATTTATTTACATTCTCTTATATACTGCACTATTCTGCATCAGTGCAGTTTACATTGAACAAATTGAAATTACATTGAACAGGGCATTATAACTTGGAGATAACTATTTTACAGGGAACATGGGCTATGGAGGGTTAAGTGGCTTGCCCAAGACCACAAGGAGCACCTGTGGGACTAGAAACCCCAGTCTTTCCAGCCCAAGGTTGCTGTCCTCTAGTGGGATTTGAATCCCCAACCTTCCAGCCTGAAGTACCTTGCCCCAACCACTAGGCTACTCCTCCACTCCAGTTGTCTCACCACCATCTGAAATTGAACATGGGGACAAGTTAAGGAGAGTATTTTAAAACACTGGCACATTCTGCACTTGCCTCATTGTTTGAAGGAAATACCTTTGCCTTTAAACAAGGGAAGAATATATGTGATCCTGTGGTCCATTCGGACAATCAAAAGGAGTTTGTACAGAATTTCACAGATTGGACGTAGAGGACATTACGCTTGTGGCATTGCTTGGTCTGTGCCCAATTTTTCAACAGCACTACCTTGGTGCTCCAATTTCCTGTGGCGTTCTGCTTTTTTAGTATGTGCCTGACTAGTGGAGTGGTATCCATAATTTGGTGCCCCTGCCCCTGAAGTATGTGGGAAAAACAATGAGACATTTGAACATCCAAATGATGGAACATTGGAGCCGGTTGAAGAATAAAGATATTAATGCTTCGTTGGTGACCCACTGTATTTGACTATTCGCTTACCTTTGAGGATCTTAAGTTTAGTGCATTGCAACTGATACACAGGGATCACTGTGGAGGAAGTTGGATTTAGCCTTGCTGCAGAGCGAACAATGTTGGATTTACAGTTTGAGGACTGTGAGCCTAGGCGGGCTGAACAAAGAAATTGATTAGTCAGTCTTTTTATAAGCCTTAGTGACTGTTACTTTAATATATTATTTCTACTACAGGAGATGGTTATGTTTTGGGACGTAATGACATTGTTCTACAACGTCCCTTTTTAAAAGATGGAGGAGTGTTGTTAAATGCTGGAGTGCTCGCGGAATGAGTTGCTAAAAAAATTTTGAGAGTATCTTTCACACTTCCTGGGGTACGTTCTTTCTAAATACAATTATTTTTATTTATACTTTATGTCTGTTGGCAGGTCGTACCTCTGAAACAGGCAGGTATACTGCTGAAACACTGTGGAGCCAGCATTGCAAGGTGTTGGGCGTCCTCAGCAGTTAAATAGATACCATGATTTGAAATAGACTTCGGATTTAAAATAGAAAACTGTTTGGACCTAGAATTGCCTTTTACTTCATTTGCTTGGAAAATTCACATGGGAAGCTAAGTACTTTTGATTTTCCTAAATTTTCACTTTGGTGTTGGTTGGAACCAGTGGGAATAGATGATGAAGCAACACTTGTGTAAGTGGATATTTCTCTTATGATTTATTCCAAGCTTTGATAACCCCTCTGTTCACAATTTTTTTTGTAGCACTGATATTTACACAAAAATAGCTTTTTGCCTGGGAAGTGTGTTTGATTCCTTGGTTCTGGCTGTGTGGCTATTATATTATTTTTGGGCGGAACTAGTGCGGTCCTCTTTTTTCAGTATCCAGATAGTGCCAAGGCAGATTGTAAGGATATTGGGAAGCACTATTGAGCAGTTATTTATTATTAGTATTTAGTTCATGCTTTCCAGCTGAGACAATCAAAGCAAGTTACATTCAGGTACAGTATGCATTTCTCTGTTCCCAAAGGGCTCACAATCTAAGTTTGTACCTGAGGCAATGGAGGGTTAAGTGGCTTGCCGAAAGCCACAAGGAGTTCCAGTGGGATTTGAATGCTGGTCTTTCTGGCTCTAGGCTGCTGCCCTAACCACTAGGACACTCCTTCATAAATAGTGTTGCCTAAGGGAAATATCCAGATAATGATGGCTGCTAGTTAGATATTTCCCATATCATTGTTAATCTTTTTTGTATGAACATTTGTAAAATTACTCTCTGTAATATCAAACATAAGAACATAAATATGCCATACTGGGTCAGACCATTAATGAACATTTTACATTGAAAATTTTTGAATTAAACAAAGGTAGTGTTACATCAAACAAGTGGATAACTGGGTAAGTTATTTACATGGCATCTATTTACAAGTGTTGCATAGTTAATACGTTAAGGGGGTTATTTTGAGCCACGAATAGTGGGGATGGACGTCCAACGGGTTGTCCATCCCTGCTATTTATGGCTTCTCCTGCCCCCAAATAATTTCCCAGCCGGTTGTGCGGGGAAGTTAGACGGGGACGGGGAATGGGCGGGAGTCTAGGCAGGCAGTGGGCAGTCACCGGTCCTGGACCTACAGGGCTGATTCTAATGTCAGCCCTGTACATCCAGGGCCGGCAAAATTTCTGGGGAAGTTATTCCATCTTCGAGGTGGAATAACCTCCCTGGACGTGTTTTTTTTTTTTTTTTGCTGCTGGGATGTGGATAGGGCAGGGGAGGCCAGAGGACAATCCCCACAGCTCAACCCTGGCCTTAGGAGGCCAGATCAGTGGTCGGGCTGTGGGGAATTAACTTTATTCTCCGGCGGCCGGCATCACAGCTTTTCAATGGAGCTGTAGTGCCGCGTAATTTTACAAATGTTCATACAAAAAAGATTAACAATGATATGGGAAATATCCAACTAGCAGCCACCATTATCTGGATATTTCCCTTAGGCAACACTATTTATGAAGGAGTGTCCTAGTAGTTAGGGCAGCAGCCTAGAGCCAGAAAGACCAGCATTCAAATCCCACTGGAACTCCTTGTGGCCTTGGGCAAGCCACTTAACCCTCCATTGCCTTAGGTACAAACTTAGATTGTGAGCCCTTTGGGAACAGAGAAATGCATACTGTACCTGAATGTAACTTGCTTTGATTGTCTCCTGGAAAGCGTGAACTAAATACTAATAATAAATAACTGCTCAATAGTGCTTCCCAATATCCTTACAGTCTGCCTTGGCACTATCTGGATACTGAAAAAAAAGAGGACCACACTAGTTCCGCCCAAAAAATAATAATAGCCACACAGGCAGAACCAAGGAATCAAACACACTTCCCAGGCAAAAAGCTATTTTTGAGTAATTATCAGTACAGCTACAAAACATTATGAGCAGAGGGGGTATCAAAGCTTGGAATAAAGCATAAGAGAAATATCCACTTATACAAGTGTTGCTTCATCATCTACTCCCACTGGTTCCAACCAACACCAAAGTGAAAATTTAGGCAAATCAAAAGTACTTAGCTTCCCATGTGAATTTTCCAAAATGCAGTAAAGGTAATTCTAGGTTCAAACAGTTTTCTATTTTAAATCCGAAGTCTATACTGGTTCATAAAGCCCAGTATCCTGTTTCCAACAGTGGCCAATCTAGGTCATAAGTACCTAGCAGTTTCCCCAAAAGACACAGGTTCCACAATGCTTGTTTTGGGCCAAGCAGTAGATATTCTGGGTCCCCTTTAATAATGGTGCCTACTTAAACGTAATTTTATTAAGACTCAGAAGATCCAAGATATATTTATAAAATACTGTTGTAAAAAGCAGAGCTTGCACCTTAAATGCACGTGCGGACATATACACTTGCTTAAGAGCTGGTGGAGCAGAACGCGCGTAGAATAACACAAGAATGCATGTAGATAAGGTGTGTAAATGCAATTTTTGCTTGCTCCACACCCAGACCACGCCTCTGGCTACGCATACTGGCAAAGTACACACATTCATGCCAACATGTGCAGTTTTACACTGGTCGGTATTTTAGAAGAGGCCGTTTACGCATGTATACAGTCACATACATGTGAAAATTACTTTAAAAAGATTACCCCCTAGTGGTGATACGTATAGCAATCTGTGTTCACCGTATTACACTCTGCTGCTAGGTATACTTGACACAGCCAGCATTTAAAAAAACACAAGTTAACGGCCAGGTCTCCATACTGACCCATTAGTCTCCTCCTTTCTCCTCTACCTACACCCCTCCTTTTTACTCCTCCACCTCTGCTCTCCATCTCTCTATCAAGATGTATATCTCTGTAATATCAAGATGCAATATCACCCAGGTGTATATCCCTCAAGAACTCAAACACACTATGATCCACCTAATCCTAACAAACAAATCCATCAACAAAGATGCACCCAGTTCCTACTGATCCATAGCAAGTATTCCATTTGTTGCCAAGGGAATCGAAAAGGTGGTCCAAACCCAATTACAGGACTATATAGACCTAAACACCCCACTAGATGATCATCAATATGGTTTTCACCCCCACCATGGGTGGAGACGCTAATACTAGCCCTCTTCGACAAACTCATATGTGGAATGACGATGCTAAACAAGTGTTCATCCTCGGTTTTGACAATGTCGATCATAATACTCTGCTGAAACACCTGGACCAAACTGGATTAACAGGAACCACATTTCAATGGTTCAGATCATACATATCCAACCGTACTCAACAAGTACTAGTAGGCCAAGAAGCCTCACCTACCTTCAACCAAGATCAGGGCATCCCAGAGGGATCAGCCCTCTCAGTACTAATATTCAATCTCTATCTCCAACCTATATGCAACATATTCAAGAAACACAAAGTTGGATATCGCATCTATGCTGATGATATCATGCTGTACATCCCCATAGACATAACCAACCCTAGCCAACATATAATTTCATCCTGCATCATAGAAGCAGAGACATGGCTAAAATCCCACAACCTTCTGATCAACTTTAAGAAAACTGAAGTACTCTACACCACACAAAACTAGAATTTCACCCTCCCCCTTGACACTCACCACCCAATTTGCTGAAATACCAGTCAAAAAAGAAGTCAAATATCTAGGAGTTACCCTTGACCAATCCCTTAGCATGACATCTCATATAAAACTACTCACGAGAACCATATTCTTCAAACTATGGCTCTTGCAATGCCTGAGACCTTTACTTGACAGTAGTGACTTCAGATCAGTTGTACAAGCTCTAATCACCCATACTTTGATGAATGTAATAGTCTACTATACGGATTAGCCAAAAAGACCATCAACCAACTTCAAATAGCACAGAATGTAGCAGCCAGGATCATCTGCAAAGCCCCATTGTCCAACCATATTACCCCCTTCCTACACTTGCTACATTGGCTCCCAATCGCCAGCAGAATAAAATTCAAACTCTTAATGACAACCTTTAAGTTACTTAACATAGCACTCTATTTTCTATCATCCTTAATTAAACAAAACAATACTTCAGGTAAAAAATGAAGTGAGATACCTGGGAGTCACGCTAGATCAGCAACTCAATTTTTCCAAACATATAAACAATATATCAAAAGCCATATTCTCAAAATTGAAGTTGCTTCAACATCTAAGACCCCTCTTATCAGCAAGTGACTTCAGAACAACAGTCCAGGCTATGATCTTCCCTCACCTAGATTTCTGCAATGGTTTACTAATGGGTCTACCTAAACAAACTATTCGCAGACTCCCGTTGGCCAAAAAACAGCAGCAAGGGTTATCACAGAAATACCAATCAGGGAACATATTACACCAATTTTAAAAGAGTTACATTGGTTACCAGTAACCAGCAGAATAAAGTTTAAAGTAATCCACACAATATTCAAAACTCTACAAAATGAATCCTCTTCAAGCTTAAAGTCATTAATTCATACCACCCCAGAAATCAGATCAAGAAGAAGCAGCAATAAAAACACATTAACAGTTCCCACGATCTTCCGAAACAGCAAGGCGGCAACAACAAAGAGAGCATTCTCCTTATATGCTCCAACACCGTGGAACTCGCTCCCAGACAGCATAAGGGACACTAAGGAACCAAATAATTTTTGCAAGCTCATAAAAACCTTTCTGTTCAGAGAGCATTTCGGAGAATCAGTTACTTAAAACATATCAGTCTTGACTAACCCTCAGTTCGCAACGTAAACTCAGCATCACACAATACATCACCTGAAACAAGACACACAGGGCAACATTTTAATGTAGATAGATTAAGTAACTTAATTTAAACTAAGGTTAATAATCAGCTCAAAACTTTCCATTCTTACTCTCAAATACCACATGTAAATACTGTATTTGGGTTGAAATTCTTTGTTAAATACTATACTAATCTTATTATGTGTATTTACTACTATAGCGCACCCTGTTACAAAGTTCTTTGTAATGCATGCATGTTGTAATGCAGTTCTTGAGTTCATTGTAAACCGCTTTGATTTAGGATAGGCGGTATAGAAGTGCACATAAATAAAATAAATACATAAATTCTCTCCTCAGAAAACACTAGAGTCAAAAGAGGATGTTCCCAGAACACCATTAAAATCCCCTCGAACTTCCGCAAAACAAAACAAGCCACAAACAACAGAGCATTTTCCTATAAAGCCCCATTCCTATGGAATTCTCTCAAGGCATTTGAGATCAATCAAAGACCTTCAAACTTTCCGGAAACAAATCAAAACATACCTATTTATTGAGCATTACAGCAGTATTGACAACATGCATGATCTTTAACCAACATAAAGACACTCTATTAGATACACTCAGTTCTCCAAAGAACCTCCATCGTTTCATGGACGTCTCTACCCATCTCTTGCCCACATAATCTTTTAGGGCCTGATTCTGTTCCAGACATAGATCCCCTTGGTGAGTCCAGTCTGAACCGGACGCACAGAGGGGATTGCGATTCTGATCCCGCAGGGCATGTCTAGCCCCATGGGATCAGAATCGCAAACAGTCCTGCACATGCAGGCCAAGTCTGCAATTCTGTTTGGTCTGCATGTGCAGGACTATACCCGGCTAACTCAGTTAAAGCTCTTCAATGGAGCCGCTGTGATGCCGGCCGCCGGAGAATAAACTTAATTCCCCACAGCCCGACCACCGATCTGGCCTCCTAAGGCCAGGGTTGAGCTGCGGGGATTGTCCTCTGGCCCCTTCCCCCCCGCCCCATCCGCATCCCAGCAGCAAAAAAACCCCAACACGTCCAGGGAGGTTATTCCACCCCGGAGATGGAATAACTTCCCCGGACATTTCCCCGGCCCTGGATGTACAGGGCTGACATTAGAATCAGCCCTGTAGGTCCAGGACCGGTGACTGCCCATTGCCTGCCTAGACTCCCGCCCATTCCCCATCTAACTTCCCCGCACAATCGGCTGGGAAGTTATTTGGGGGCAGGAGAAGCCATAAATAGCGGGGATGGACAACCCGTTGGGACGTCCATCCCCACTATTCGTGGCTCAAAATAACCCCCTTAAAGTATTAACTATGCAACACTTGTAAATAGATGCCATGTAAATAACTTACCCAATTATATTATTGTTATCCACTTGTTTGATGTAACACTACCTTTGTTTAATTCAAAAATGTTCAATGTAAAATGCTCATTAAATGTAAACCTCCATTGATCTTGGGAAAGGGCGGTAGAGAAAAAAATAATGTTATAAATGTATGGGTCAATTTTCAGTACCCATGGTTAGTGGACGTTTTACACTCCAGCTGTTAGCTTTTTACCACTGACCAGCAGAGATTATACATGCAGCAGCCATATTCCACAACTATAATCACAGTTAAGCGATTTAAGAGCCCTTTCACTAAAGCCCGCTAAGCTTTTGTTACAAACACATGTTAATTGCAAAGCTTCCGCAATAGCTGTCAGGGGCCCAACCAGCATGTTCCAGGAGATCACGGATGACGGGGTGCCTTAACACGTGTAGCACTTAACACGGGTGCATCTAACAATGCCCATAGAGGTGTCATTAGGTGAAATTGCGCAAACTGCCACATTGCCATTGAGCACGCAGCAGTTGCCGTTGCATTAACAACAATGTACTCTCCATGCCCACACTCCGTCCAATCTCCACCCCATCGCACGATGACCAATTAATGTGCACTTTATCGTGCAATCATTAGCATGCCCCCAAGTTAGCATTCCTGACTGCCAATTGCCTGATGGTAAAACACACCTTAACTGGTTAACAGATTTAGTAAAAGGGTCCATTGGTTCAGCACAGCTTTTTTGCTGATCTAAATTAAACTGCACAGCTATATGGATAGTGGCTGAGTATTACTGCTATCTGTATGGATGGGTTGAATCCCCTCGTTCTCTAACGCCACCAAAACCGTTTAGAGGGATTTTCAACAACACTATCCATATAGTGTCACTGAAAATTCATGGATAGGAGACTTACACATTTGACAGCTGCCATTCAATGTGTAAGTCCCTTTGAATACTGACCTAGTAATGTTTTGATATCCATGAAAAATGTGTGATATTTTTAGGAAAAATAATGCAATCTTGTTAGAATAAATTCATTTTGATATTACAGAAGGGAATGTCATCAAATTTATAATGCAAAGAACTGAAATTTATAATTGCAACTCTGAGAGGGTAATTCTCGGAAGTGATGCCTCAGGTAAAACAAGGCTTGAAACAAAGAAAGTAGTTTTTGCAAAACTGTCCACCTACTGTAGGACACAGATAAGCTTATATATGTGCATCCGGTACAAGAGTAATTTTATAGACTCTTGCATAGTGAACGTGTGTTTTTCTGCACGTCACTAGTGCCTATTGTATGAAGTCAAGTACACATGCGCTTTATTGTATAAAACAGGGTGTTCATGGGTGAAAATATGTGCTAAAATGTAGGCATGAGCACTTCTGCAGCCCTATGACTGGTGTAAAAGCCTGCACCTAGATTTTCCAAGATTGCATGGACATCATAATAGTTTGTAAATTTATGTTCTACCCACGTGCATGTCCACAGTGAAAGTACACACAGTCAGCCTGATGCATGGATTTACAGAATAGGGACCACCTAAAGTTCGCGCGTAAGTGCCCACTGATGTGCACAAGGCATTTAAACTAATGAATTATGTGCATAAATGGAGTATAACTTTCCATGGCTCCATAGAAATTACCCTGCATGCAGATCTTTACTTAGACAGAGTGGAGGAGTTCTTATGGACAGACCTGGGCAGCTGTCAGTCTACTGAATGCACATAAATTAATCCAGAAAATTTGTGCATGCCAAAAAAGCAGGTGTAAATACAAGCACATTATGTCCTTGGGATAATATTTAAAGCAAAAATCTGTGCATGCTTTCGCTTCATTGAGCAGAGAAAAAATCATGTACATCCGTTCTACACATATGCATAGTTATAAAATAACCTCCAGAGGACATATAGGTGACCTTTCACTAAAGGTTTTAACGCTCATAAAGTGCCCAGAGCCCTTTATTTCTATGGGAGCAATGGCAGTTTACACACATTGACCTTTAGTAAAAGGGCCCCTTAATGATAATTTGATATAATTAGGGCACTGCCAACTCATTGCCAAGTCAGCAACAGTGACTTCCCAACCCTGCCCTCCCCTCAATTTCCTTCTCACACTAAAGAAAGTTCCTCACGTACCCCATCTAATCTCATCCACATCCCACTCCTCCCTCCTTCCGCACTCCCTCACTCATCCCTCATTCACTCATCCACAGATATCAACTCCAACCCCACCCGCAAAAATAATCCCTCACATAACCTACCCGATACCATTGTTTTTCCCCCGATTTCCCCTCCCTCATATCCCTGTTGGAGAACACACTCACCTAGTCACACCCACCCACACCCTTCTCCCTCTAAACCTAAATCTCGGCATTACCCTAGAAATAGACCCCCACGCCACTCTGATAAGAAATCTACACGTAACTTATCCAACCTTATCCATATCCCTCTCCTCCCCCCCTCCGCTCTCCCATTTTCATGCGCCCTATGGAACGCATGCTCATTTATTAAAAAAAACACTTTCATTCATGACCTTTTCATCTCCAATGCCCTACACCTTCTTGCCTTGACCGAGACCTAGCTCCCCGCAGATGACACCGCTTCCATTGCCTCTCTCTGCTATGGGGGCTACCAGTTCTCCCATACACCTCGATCGCGTTGGCCTCCTACTCTCCCCCTCCTGCCAATTCCAACCCCTCCTGCTACCCCAATCACACTCCCCCTTCTCCTTCGAAGTCCACTCCATTCGCCTCCTCTCACCACTTCGCCTCCGACTAGCTGTTATTTATCGCCCACCAGACAAATCCAAATCAACCTTCTTCTCCAACTTCGACTCCTGGCTTTCTGCCTTCATGGACCCCTCCTCCCCCACTCTTATTCTTGGCAATTTCAACATTCACATCGACAACCCCTCTGACCCCCATGCCTCAAAGTTCCTCGCTCTTACCTCCTCAATCGACCTCCAACTTTGCTCCACTGCCCCCACACATCTACAGGGTCACTGCCTTGACCTAATACTCTTCTCCAACTCCTCTCCTTCAAACTTCCGCAAATCAATCCTTCCCTCATCTGACCATCACATCTTAACATTTACTCTTCAGCTTCTGCCGTCCCAACCTCGTCCTGTCTCCTCTGACCTATTTAGAAACCTTCATAATATTGATCCCGACTCTCTCCTCCACCATCTCTCCATCTCTTTCCTCTATTTTATCCTCCAAGTCCGTCGACGAAGCATTATCTTCATACAATGCTACATTATCCTCAGCCCTTGACACTCTTGCCCCTCCCACCCCATATCCTGTCAAACGATCTACTCCCCAACCTTGGCTTTCTCCCACAATCCATCAACTACGCATCTGCGCCCATTCTGACGAACGAGCTTTGTCCAAATCCCGCTCCCTGGAAGACCTTCTGCACTTCAAATTCATGCTTGGCTTCTTTCAGTCAGCCTTAGCACTTGCCAAACAAGATTACTACATCCATCTGACCAACTCCCTGGCATCTGATCCTCGCCGTCTCTTTAATACCCTCAATTCTCTCCTCAAAGTCCCCCCGCCCGCAATCCCGCCCTCCCTTTCTGCCCAAACCCTAGCCGACTACTTCCACAACAAAATCCACAAGATTACCCTCCAATTTCCTACCCCCATCTACCTCCCCTCCCCCCCGATTTCTCCACCCCCATCCCTACTCCCTCTGCCACCCTCTCCCCCTTCCCTCTGATCTCTGAGGAAGAAACCACACACCTGTCCTCCTCCAAACCCACCACCTGTTCATTAGACCCTATCCCCACCCATCTCCTACGTTCCATCCCCCTCACCATTGTCCCCTCCATCACTCATATCCTCAACCTTTCACTCTCCACTGCAACTGTCCCCGTTGACTTCAAACATGCAGTTGTCATACCCCTCCTCAAGAAACCCTCACTTGATCCCACAAGCCCTTCTAACTATCGACCCATCTCCCTCCTTCCCTTCATATCCAAACTATTAGAACGAGCAGTCCACCGTCGCTGCCTCGACTTCCTCACCTCCCAGGCCCTCCTGGACCCACTTCAATCTGGCTTCCATCCCCTACACTCCACTGAAAGGGAACTCACAAAAGTCACATACAACCTGTTCCTGGCTAAATCCAAGAGCCTCTATTCTGTCCTCATCCTTCTTGACCTTTCTGTTGCCTTTGACACCGTTGACCACAACCTCCTCCTCATCACCCTCTCCTCGCTTGGCTTCAAGGACTCCGTACTATCCTTGTTCTCCTCCTACCTCTCCCATCGCTCATTCAGTGTATGCTCTGGTGGCTCCTCCTCCTCTCCTACCCCGCTCCATGTAGGTGTACCCCAGGGATCCGTCTTAGGCCCCCTCCTCTTCTCTCTCTATACCCAAGACCTTGGCATGCTTATCTCCTCCCATGGCTTTCAGTACCAGCTTTATGCCGACGACTCCCAAATCTACCTCTCCACACCTAATATCTCTCCGGCAACCCAGTCCAAGATCTCTGCCTGTCTTTCGGACATCACTGCCTGGACGTCTCATCGCCGATTGAAACTGAATATGGCCAAGACTGAACTCCTTGTCTTCCCACCTAACTCCTCCCCCCCACTTCCCCCTCTCTCAATCCATGTGGATGGATCTACTATCCTTCCTGTTCCCTCGGCCCGCAATCTAGGGGTTATCTTTGACACCTTTCTCTCCTTCTCTGCTCATATCCAGCTTGTAGCTAAGACCTGCCGCTTCTTTCTCTACAACATCAGAAAAATCCGCCCCCTCCTCTCTGAACACACTATCAAAACGCTTATCCACTCCTTAATCTCCTCTCGCCTTGATTACTGCAACCTACTCCTTGCTGATCTTCCCGTGAGCCACCTCCTTCCCCTCCAATCTATACAAAATCACGCTGCTCGACTAATCTTCTGCCAGCCTCGCCATGCCCACATTACTCCTCTTCTCAAGTCGCTTCACTGGCTCCCTGTCCAACTCCGCATCCAATTCAAGCTTCTCCTGCTGACCTATAAATGCATTCATTCTATGCCCCTCAATACCTCCTATCTCTTACCTCTCCCTACGTCCCCTCTCGAAATTTGCGCTCCACTAACAAACTACTTCTATCAATGCCTTTCACCCACACCGCAAACTCCCGACTGTGCTCCTTTCACATTGCTGCACCTTACGCCTGGAACAGCCTACCTGCGCCAAGCATCCTCCCTGGCCCTCTTGAAAACCAAGTTGAAGACCCACCTCTTCACCGTCGCATTCAGATCCTGACTCCTTCCTCATCTTACCCTAAACCCCATCAACGTTTATGACCAAACTGACTAATGCTCTGTACTGTTCTAATTAATGTACTGTTCTAACTAGATTGTAAGCTCCGATGAGCATGACTCTGACGGGCAGGGACTGTCTCTTGTATGTTGGCTACCTCCTATAGGTTAGCTGTGCAGCGCTGCATGCGTGGCGCTTTATAAGTGCTGAACAGTAGTAGTAGTAGACTTCTGCAAGCCATGTATGTGCCGGCTGTACATTGTTAATGAAATCCATAAACAGTGCGAGAGGTCAGGCAATAGTAGAGTATGGAAGAAAAATATACAGAGTAAAATTTCCACAGATAAATGGCAGACAGCGCAATCTCTCCCAATTACCCCAAATTAACGTCCTGACAACTCATCCATGACACTTTTTAACGACAAATACTTTAACGCTATCAAGAGCCATAAATGGGTTTACATAATGTCCACAGAAGGTCTGTGTTTATCAGACTCACACAGTCAGAGGCTAAAGCTATACATACGCCAGACATCACTTCTGAGACTACCAGGCATAAACAGCATGCAGTCATCCTGGGGAAACTCACACCTCCTGTGTAGCAAGTTTAAGGTGAATAGAAACAAGACTTAACATGTCACTTCAGTTTCTTTTAAATGAAATAATACACAGTAGCCATTTATTGAAATTGAAATCATGAGCAACTTTAACCTACTTGGATCAACTATCAATAAAGAAGCAACAAGCAGTCAAGAAATCAGACGACGCATTGCTCTTGGCAGAATGGCTATGAAAGACCTAGATAAGATTCTCAAGAGCAGAGATGTCTCTCTCCATACAAAGATTCGACTTGTAAAAGCCATGGTATTTTCAATAACATCATATGGATGTGAAAGCTGGACAGTGTAAAAGATAGACAGGAAGAAAATTGATGCCTTTGAATTATGGTGCTGGCGGCGAATACTGTGTATACCATGGACTGCCCGAAGAACAAACCAGTCGGTACTAGAGGAGATCAAACCTAAGCTTTCTTTAGAAGCTCAGATGACAAGGCTTTGACTTTCATACTTTGGACACATCATGCGAAGAGAGAGATCATTAGAGAAAGACATCATGCTTGGCAAGATAGAAGGTCAACGCAAAAGAGAAAGGCCAGTAATGAGATGGATCGAGACAATAACAGCAGCTACGGGTACCAGTCTGTCAACAATAAGCTGCCTGACTGAAGACCGAACACAATTTAGGATAGCTATTGTGATGGGGCTCGTATGATAGAGCCCTTTTTAACCCTATTTAGGCGGCTGCCTAAGGTTATTGAAGTTTTGCTCTGCGCTTTGTATTAAAACAGAGTCTTTTGGTCAAGTGGTAAAGTAAATAATTAGGGTTTTATTCCCCTTCCCGAATGGTCATTCTCAGGAATGCAACACAAAACACAGCATTGAACAAAAATGGCAACAGAAAATATCTTCTTTTCTTTTGTTATTGTCACAAAGTTATTCTCCTCAAAAGTTAACACAAAGAAGTGAGGTCATCCGAAAAACATATGGTACAGTCCATTGGAATGGGGTCTGAAGTATGGCTATTATTTTCCCATATCATCCGTTCAGCTTCACTCCCCAAACTATCTGAATCACATTCTTCACATGTGCTGAATTCTGGCACAGCCTCTTGTGATACACCAATATCCCTTCCTGCCAAGGGTTCTTTAAGCCCAGGGTTATATCTGCCTGGTATGAGAAAGGCTCCTTGCTGGTTTTCCTCACCAAATGAAAGCTTTGGATATCTTTCAGCTGTAACACTGTACTCAGGGCCACGCCCTTTAAAACATGCAGAGCTTTTAAACCTTTCTTTAAAAGAACAGGGCTCCCATCTTTTTACCTTGGTTCTAGCTTTAGCTCCTGGGTTGTAGAGGACTCTCTCCCTGGCTTTCCAGTCAGGCTCAGAGCTAACAAACTCCTGGTCACCTTCCCAGCTGTTTCTTGTTTTGCAGCCATGCTCGAAGTTCCCTTCAGCCGGTAAACTTCCTCTGGGCTGACCTGTGCTCATTGGTTGCTCATACCGTCCTCCTGAGCTGCTGGCCCCTCCTGGTTTCTCACCAGGTCTGCTTCCTTCAGCATTGCCTTTCCCAGCACTGCTTGCTCCAACCCTTTTCTCTCGAGCTCTGCTTCTGCATTCACTTCCTGGTTCTTCCTTCTTTCCAGCACTACTCCTCCTTCTCCCTTCACTTCCTCTTCCTGATTCTAACCAGGAACTTATATGCTTCCTTGCCCTGCACGTTATGTGAGAGTTAGGACACAGGTGCTCCTGATGAGCTTTTCTGTTTCTTCCTGCGTCAGAACTGTTACAGGGAAAACTACCTTTAATGGCTTTTGGCTTTTCTTGCGCTGACAGCCCTTGCTGCTCAGCTGTTTCTCCATGCACTGAGTTTCTCTCTACAGCCAAATCTGAGGTAAGTTCCTCATTTTCAGTAACTTCCATAGGCTCTATATTACCCACTGCATCACACTATCCAGAGGGTCGCCATGAGTCTACTCCAACTCGACGGCACTTAACAACAACAACAGCCATTTATTAGCATACAATGTGCTTTCCTATCAGAGCCCTAATAGCTTCATGAAATTTTGAAGGCCCAGAGAGAAAAAAGTACAAGCCAATGTGCTGAACATTGTTCTGCAGCTCCATCAGGTTTCCAAGAAGGCTAGAGTAGCCTGCACAGAGTGCCCAGTGATGGCATTAGCATCAGAGATATGGCTGCATTAGGCTTCCTAGGAACTTGGGGTAACCGGTGCAGAGTTACCAAGGCTACAATCCTAAAGGCAACAATCACAGGGCAGTCCAACATTCAGACTACAACCTCAATGATTTAGGTAGCTGTCTTAAGTATTTCAGAGCTTGGCTGGATTAATGGGACTTATAAGAACAACAAGACAAGCTTGGCTGGATTAATGGGACCTATAAGAACAACAGGACAAATTCTGGAGAGGTCTACGAGTGGAGGTAGAGGCAACCAGCACTATAATAGAATTAAATATGGATATTCATCAGCAAGACAAATAGGGTAAGTTTTTTGCACACATTTTTCACAATTTTCAGGTGTTTATTTTCAGTTAGTGTCACACATTTGTTTTAAAAGGGAATTTTTAGTGTACAGTGAATGGATTTAATGCACACTACCTGACGAATTAAGGTAAGCTAAGCCAATTAGTGCACACTAATGGCATGATATTCAAATAATTTATGCTTCTTTGAGAGAGATGCTCCTAAATTGGCCTCTCTAAAAATTTACTAGGACTGAGTACCTAAATATTTTTTAAAAATTTCACTTAAATCCTAAATTTAGGAGCATAAAAAAACGGGTGGCAATAGGGGTGGATTTAGGGCGAGGAAAAGAAATTAGGAGTCATAAATCTAGGCAAATGAATAGCAGGCCTAAATTTAGGAGTGTACATTTAAGCACCTAAATTAGGATGAATTTTTAGCTGAAAACGTAGGCTCCTAAGTGTGGCTGAAAATAGGGCACAAACTTAGGATCCTAAATTTGGGTGTGGAGCTTCTTTTTAGTACAATGGAAGCAGTGCATGCAGATCTATCTCATGCATGTTCATTGTGGGTACTCTGAAAACCTGACTGGCCTGGGGTTCCCTGAGGACCGACGTTGGAAACCTCTGCCAGTAGGCTACTCCATCTTACCTCTGTTGACCACCAGTCTCTAAGTTCTGCTGCACATCCAGTTCTTCATCCTGCTAACAATTTTCTGTACCATTCCCATGTTGGCTAATTTTCTTCCCAACATTGTCCAGGAAACAGTGTCAACACTGCTGAAGTCCAAATAGACAATGTGTTCTACTACTCCCTACAGGGCAGGGGTGGATGGAGGGAACTGGCTTTCTTGTTCCTGGTCCCACGCTGCACACAGACAATCAGTTGTTTGTTGGCCATAGGAATCAAATTCTGATGCAATGGTGCACTCCTCAATCCTCAAGTAACTCCAGGCCAGTACCCTCATACAGTCTGCCTTACAAATCCCCTTCTCAAAGAAATTAAGAAATTTGCCTTTTTAAGGTACTCAGGGCTGGCACAAGGAGATGAGATGACCTAGGTGAACCTTATTTCTTGCGCCTTCCTCTCCTGCAGCAACCATTGCCACCACCGCCATCCCTCTCCATGACTGACATCGGCGGCAAGAGCCGCAAACAGCCCCATAGAGCTTACCTTCAAGCTCCGATGCCACGAGGCTGTTTGCTTTCCTCGCTCTCCAATACCAACTTCCTGTCAAACAGGAAGTTGGCCTTGAGAGTTGGAGAGGGGCAGAAACAAACAGTCCCATGGTGCTGAAGTTTGAAGGTAAATGCCGTGGGTCTGTTTGCGGCTATTGCCTTTGCTGTCAATCCCAGAGAGGGGTGACAGCAGCGGCAATGGGTGTCCCCAGAGGGCTGGCACTCTAGGCAACTGCCTAGTATGTCTAATGCTAATGCTGGCCCTGAAGGTGCTCCAACACCCTTTACTTTAACAGAGCTTCCACAACTTTACCTAGTATTGAGTTTATATTGTGAAATGAGATTTCATCTGCCCCTCTCCTATAATCCTTTGAAACCCCTATGTTTCTAAAGAGAAGTTGAACTGAGCTTGAGGAAGGATAGAATCTCCTGGTGAAACCATCTAGTTGGTGTCTGAATCTATGAGGGGGTGCTGATAAGTCTCTGGCCTTGTATCAAAACAGAAAGCTATGGGCGCGCTTCAATTCCGGTGGTCCGAATGATCTCTCTGCAGTTTTGCTTTATTTCATACCAGTAGGTGAACTTAGGTGCACCCACAGTAATCACACATGTGTTAGGGCACTTACGTATGTGTTAACTTTTAGGAATATGCTGGCCAAGCCCCAACCATTACCATGGAGGCTTTGCACTTAACATACATTAGTTATTGTGCTAAACAATGCATTAGGTGCAAAAACCTCACATACTTTAGTAAAAGGGCCTCATTGTTTTATATTTTTAAAATTGCAGACATTGTTTTAGATGGAAATAGTACCCCAGGAAAAACAGGTCCAAGTCTCTGCAGCTCCTCTTTCCTTTGAAAATTGGTGCCAACTCTGCTGGTAGAAAGAACCGTGGACTTTGCAGCAATGCAGGCAGTTTGAAAATCATTTGTTTAGCACTACAATGTGAGCTTTCACCCTGGATTTGAAAAGGGCCAGAGATGAAGTCTGACATATATATGCAAGTAGTTTGTTCCAGTCATAAGGCGCAGTAAGGTGAAAGGATCGAAGTCTGGAGTTGGCAGTGGAAGAGAAGGGCACAGATAGAAGTGATCCACAAGAAGAGCAGAATTCCCGTGACGGGGGTGTAAGGAGAGATAAGAGAGGAAAAGTAGTGAGGAGCAGTAGAATGAGTGCACTTATAGGATTACGCAATTGGAAGTGCAAGTATAATACTGGCAATAACCTGACATGCACCTGCTGTGAAATCTGAAAGAGGTTTCTTACAGGATAAGTAATTTCTAATTAGCTGGAAAAAGAAAAGCAAACTGAAAGATTATTGTATATGAACGCATGCATAAATATAACTTACAGGCATCAGCTCTGCACAGCTTAAAACTATTGAGAGTTGCATTCCAAGACCTCACAACTCAGGCAGCTGAGGCACTCTTCCAAAAAGGACAAGCAACAGTATTTTGAGTTCAGGGACTAAACCAGAATACTTCTGGCCTTTGGTCCATGGTCCAGAATGCAGCGCCATGTGACAGCCTAAATCGCAGACCAGAATGGATCTATCTTCACTGCACAGAAGTACATAAGTAATGTCTATGTGAAATATTTCAGGATGCCAGATCTATATCACCAATTTCTACTGACGACTTTCTGCTGGGGATTGGTTTGCCTTGCAAAAGTCAAGATGACGAAGAGTTTCTAAATATTCCACTTGGCCTTGAAAAGGGGATTAACGTTACTATTACGAACATGAATCTTTACTTTATTACAATGTTTCTATAGTGACTTATGCTTGGGGCCCCAGATCAGTTAATATAAACTAGGTTTAAAAATAGACAAGACAGGAAAGGAATAGAAAAAAGAAAGACAGAGAAAGAGCAAAGCAACTGAAAAGAGTGTGTAGAGGACAGATCTCATTCCGTTGGTCTGTACTAGTCACACGGTCCGACCTAATAACCGACCACCCTCTCAAAAGCCTGGGGGAAGAATTACATTTTTAACTCTTTCTTGAACTTAGAGAAAGACGATTCAGTGAGAAGATAGGAAGGAACAGCATTCCAGAGAGAAAGGGGCAAAAAATAAAATGCTGACGCTCAAGGCAAGGAATAGATGGGAAAGGAATTACAAGCAGATTCCTATACTGGGAGTGAAAAGATCTGGAGGGTGAAAAAGGAACAAGCATATTAAATAGGTATTCAGGTGTGCCCGAGAGAAGAACCTTGCAGTATGGACAATGATGACAATTTTTCTGCAGGCAAATGGCAATGCTTCATGGTCAAATTTACAAGCTCCCAATGGAATTCTGTAACGATTTTTACAGTAAGTTTTCACCACTGTTTGTTCAATACCATAGGCTGTTTCTGAAAATGCAGAATCAGGTGCCATCCCTGATTTCATGGATCTTGACTGGAATCTGGTACACTTGAACCTCCAGCCTGGTCAGGATGTATGGTGATTACCTCCCTCCTGGGAGATGGGATTGTGGCCTCTGCAATATCCTTAACTCCTGCTGGCCAACATTCCTGCAAAGCTCCATGGCAGTCCTCCGCCCATGCTGCTGCCAGTCGGGGGAGGTGCTGCAATGTTACATTTTAAGTCGCGAGGAGCAGGCAAAAAAACATGATATCAGAGCACTTCTAGAAGACTGCAGTAGATACACAACGGTGAGTGGGGAGAAAGGAAGATACTGAGGAGAGAGGATAGGTACTGCAGGAGGGAGGGGGTGAGGCAGGGAGCATTTATGGGTGAGGCGGGTAGAGGCAGAGAGAAGAAGGTATAGAGGGAGGTGGGAGGGGGCAGATGGAGAGATAGATAGGGAGAGGCAGGAGAAAAAATGTTGGCGGCAGTAGGGGGAGAGATGAGAGAATGGCTGTGGGAAATAGTGGGAAGTGGTATGGGGAAAGAGGGAGAGGCAGAGAGGATGAATTCTGGGGAAGGGATCAGGAGGCAGGTGGATGGATGGATGTTTGGGAAGAGGATAAGGAGGAAGGAGGGTGAGTGCAAGGGAAGAGTGGTGAAAGCCAGGAAAGTAAGTGCTGAGAGAGAGCAAAGACTTCGGGACTGGGTGGGAGACACAGACTTGGGACTTGCAATTATAACCGAGTAGGTTTAGGGGAATGGGGATTTGGGTTTGGGTGGATGAAGAATTCAGAGTGACTTTGAGTAGGGTGTCAGAGATCAGGATGACTATGGGCTTGAAATAATTACGTTTCAAGTATAACACATGGTACATGACAGCTTTTGCAGATTACTTAGAAATCAACTGTCAGATACACTTGAAAAATTATTTGTTAAGAGTATAACTAGCATAGCTCAGACCTGTATGCCTACTGCCCACCTATTTTAACCTTGCAACCCTCAAAAAGCCATTTCTGGCTACACCACTGCATCACAGATTTTACTCCTTCCCCCTTTGCCATCCTGGTTTGGATTTAATCTGGCTCCCCTTTCCTCAAAACCAAAGAACTAAATTTTAATTCTGCAATTGTCTTGCCTTTTCAACGAAACCTGCAAATCAAAGGAAAATGGAAAGGAAGTATCTCCAATAAGCAGATTATGCACTTTGATTGAACTGGAGTTTTCTTTCAGGAAAGCTGCTTTATCTCTGAACTGAAAATGACAGATCTTTCAGATCGATGGAATGGAATTTCATCATTGCCAAAGTAAATTTCAAGAAAAGTCCTTATGACAGACAATAATCTTCTCTGTGGAAAAAAAAATGTTATTTTAATGGCACAGACAATAATACCACCTACGATCTTAAGAACCCTGCTCCTTCACTCTCTTCCGCCAGCTCACAGCAGATTGAATTGGTTTAGCTTGCTTTCATTCTCATATTGCACTTTATTTTTGTATTTGCCAGCAAAACAAATGTCCTCAAAGCCATACCTTACTAATGCCTGATGTTTGATGTACGTCTGTACAGCAGAGACATGAAAAGCTCTTTGCCGTCTTCACTTTCTTCACTGGGGAAGGAACTTGCTGCTCCATGCCCAGACTTTGAAATCTGGGTTTAGAAACTTACATTGTTCATGGTGGATCCTTACTGGAACTCTGGCAGTCCCATGCCTCACTGAAAGATATTTCTTACATACACAATATGTGAAAGAGTTAGCACACATCAGGGTGTAGGACTCCAGTGTGTACTCTGCCTATATAAATACTGGTTTTTCATGGGTGCATACCAGCATGTGGGTGGGATTTCAATGAGCTCAGAAAACCCAAACAACTGGAAATGTTTCTTCTGCTTATAAAAGAGCAGATCTCGGCTGGTCTTTCTGAAGATCCTTTTTCTTTAAGCAGCAAAACTATTCAAAAAAATCAAAATTGGCTTCCTTTATGGCAGCGGATCAGAATGTATTAGAAGGAATAAAGTTTTTGAATGACTGAAAATTGCACTGGGCTGCACTGTTTTACTGAGAAGAGACATACAGAAGAAATGAAATGAAAATGAAACAAGGAAAGTGGACGTGAAGCATTCTACCGAGCCCTTTCTCCTTCCCTGATTTTTAGCTCAGTTTTGTCACCCTCTTGCTCAGTTTCTCATTGTGAATTCTGCCATCTACAAAGGACAGGCCTGGATATAATAGCTGAAAAGATTACACATTTTCAATTCTGAAAAAGGAATAAAGAACAAAGATAAAAATAGTCCTAGCAGGATCCTTAGAACATGGACCTAGAAAATCTAAAAGCGAAGAAAGCCATAGGGCCAGATGGATAAATCTGAGAATATTAAGAGAACACAGAGAAATTCTGGTGGAGATGGGGTCGTCTTCCACAGGACTGGAGGAGGGTAGAAGTTGCTTTTCTTTATAAAAGTGGTGATAGAAAGGAAGTTGGAAATTATGGGCCAGTGGCAGGTAAAAGTCGTAGGGGTATGTTTCCAAAGCTGCAGTAGCGGCCTCCGTGCAATATCTGTATTTCTCTTCTCAGTAAAACAGTACTGTCCAGCACTTGGCTCCAATATCGTTCAGAGGCCGCTTCCACTGCTTTGTAAACATACCCCTTAGTTGTGATTTGGATATCAGAAGACATGCATGTGGATATCCAAATTACAGAAATGTCCCTGGAGCCATTTTACAAATGGCTTTTAAAAGACATCTCTGGTGTGGGGATGTCCAATAGGCAGGGGGCATGCCAGAAGCATGTCTGGGGAGGTGCAATGGACTTAGACAGCCCCGCTCGATTTCAGAAACACTGGGGACATCTGCGACCCCATCCACCTTTAGACCTGCTCCAGGCATGACTAGGCTGTTTTGGCTGTAAAACATCCAGAGGGTGAAGAGAAGATGGAGAGTTACATGACTAGCCTAAGATCACCAGCAGCAGCACTGGGATTTCAACCCTGGCCACAACCCACTACTCTAGTAGGCTTTTAGACAACCCCATTCTGAAATACTATCCTGCAGATGTTTATGTAGACGCCCCCATAGATGTCCATATCAGGCATGTCCATGTTAGTGAAATTGTGCCTGAACTTGGACGTGCCTACTTTTTTTTTCAAACGTTTTGGCTTAGACATCCTAGACTGCACTTGGATGTCCTTCGTAAAATGTGCCTTCACGTTAATACAGACCTTCCAGGAAAAAAGATAATGAAACATCTTGAATCAAATTGGATGCAGAATCCACAGGAAGACTGTGCCAGACAAATCCAATACATTTCTTTGCTTGGCTTATTAGAGAATTTGATCAGGAAAAGGCGCTGGGTTGTGAAGACTAAACTCCTGCTGTTCCCGGAGATCACCTGTTACAGGTGAGTAACTACGCTATCTCCAGGAACAAGCAGGAATGTAGTCTTCACATATGGGAACTCCCTAGCTGAAGATGCCAGGGAGATCGCCCCAGGAAGGTGCCACCCTAGAAAGGGAGGCATCCTTCCTCCCATGGATCTCTGGCATTCCACCAGGGTTGGTGGGTAGGAGTTGAATTAGGTCTGAAAGAGATTTTGAAGAACAGCCTGGCCAAAGAAGGCATCCCAACGGAAGGCTTTATCCAGGCAGTAGTGGGCTGTGAAGGTGTGTACTGAAGCCCAGATGGCTGCTCGACAAATGTCATCGATAGACACGGAGTGGAGATTAGCCATGGAAGCTGCCATGGCTCTCACGTTATGAGCTGTGACATGGCCTTGAAGAGGAAGACCCTTTCTCTCATAAGCAAAGGATATGCATTGGGCAATCCATTTAGATAAAGTTCTTTTGGAGACTGGAAGTCCCAAATGACTAGAGTCAAAAGCTATAAAAAGTTGCAAGGACTTTCTATGTTGCTGTGTTCTCTGTAGGTAAAAGGCTAAGGCTCTTTTACAATCCAAAGTATGAAGGTTTCTTTCTGCATTAGAGGCGTGAGGCCTCGGAAAAAATACAGGAAGGTAAATTGATTGATTTAGATGAAAAGGCGAAACCACCTTTGGCATAAAGTGTGGATGAGTTCTAAGAACAACCTTATCATGATGAAGCCTAGTATAAGGAGGATCAGCCACTAAAGCTTGCAGTTCACTAATGCGACATGCAGAGGTGATTGCAATTAGGAAGATGACATTCCAGGTCAAAAACGTAAGGGTTGTAGTGGCTAAAGGCTCAAAAGGCGACTTCATGAGCTGCCCAAGAACTAGATTTAGATCCCATGCCACCGGTGGTGGCTTAATGGGAGGTTTGGTCAACAGAAGACCTCTCATAAATCTGGATATGAGTGGATGAGAGGAAACTGGTTGTCTATTCAGAGGCTTATAAGAAGCTTTAATTGCACTAAGATGGACTCTTACCGAATTGGTCTTTAGACCAGAATTCGATACGCGAAGGAGATTCTCTAGTATTGATTCTAAAGGTATGACAAGGAGCACCATATAGTAAAACGTTTCCACTTGAAGGCATAAGATCCAAGTCTCCTATAACTTCTTTGAGGAACATTCCCATATATAGTATATATGAACTGATCCTAGCTGAAAGCATGGAAGCCTAAAAGGTTTGGCGCCAAAAAGTGTCCAGAGTCCTGCATTCACGACCTGGGGGATTGGATGCATGCCTCTTTGCACTTTTCATCCTACGCATGGCTGACTCCACCACCATTGAATGGTGCGGCTGCTGAGTCTTTTGAGATCCAGGACATGGCGGGACTCGATACATAGCATCACACCTCCTAGAATGAGGAGATGTAGTCAGAGGTGTCTCCCACATTCTGAGCATCAAGTTATGCAGAATTTCATGGATGGGCAGAGTGGCTGCCTCCTTTGGAGCTTTAGGATATTGGAGAATTTCCAATTCCTTTGCTCTGGGTTCCTGTTCAGGAGCTACCGTGATTGAAAGGCCCTTGGCCACATCACAAATTAAATCCTGAAAAGACATGTCCTCTGGAGGTGACATTCTGCATTGGGGAGAAGAGGGATCTTCCGGGAGAAAACCTCTGGTAACAGCAGAATTGTCAGAGTCTTCGGAATCAGAGGATTCAAAGTATTCCTGACCACGATGCTCATGCAAAGCACGGTCCTGGTATCGATCAAAGTCGGTACAGAGTTGATCCGGTACCGATCTGTTGATTCCAGCCAAAGATGGCGTGGGAAGAATTCCCACCGGGGCCGGTACCGGTGTCTGTACCAGTGTAGGTACCGGCATCGGTATCGATGTCGGTACCTGTGCCCGTTGAACCATAGGTGTCAACGGTACTGCAGCTGTGAGAAGAGCTGCAATGCTGCGTTCGATAGCGAGGAACCTCTGGTCTATCAACGCTGTCGATGCCTGGGTGTCGGTACCGGTGAAAACGGCCGGACCCCTGAGCATGGCACCAGTAGTTCTTGCGAGGTTGAGGCGTCGAGAACATCCTGGAGCCCCCTTGATGCTTTGGAAGCCGAAGCCTCCCGCCGAGGCTGTTTTGCCAGTGTGGTTCCCTCAAGGGCAATGCCAATGGCCTCTCAATGCTTAGCAGGAGAGCTACCCTTTGAGGACCGGCTTTTTTGTTTAGTTACCTGAGATCCATGCGAGGAAGAGGAGGCTCTTGAAGATGTCGATGCAATGGATCTGGCATCCGAAGAAAAGAGAGTGCCGAGCTTTGCAGCCCGGTTCTGTCTTCCTCTCTTAGTCATCCCCATACAGAAGAGACATTCAGATGGAGAATGTTCAGGCCCTAAACATTTAAGACACCAATCATGGGTGTCAGTGACGGAAATGGTACCGCCACACTTAGTACATTTTTTAAAACCACTAGTTGGTTTTTCCATGTTTCAGGAATATGAGGGCCTAATGCCCAAAATGACGCCTAGCACCGAAAAAGAAAAGTTTCTGAAGAGAAACAGTTCAAAGTATAAAATTTTTGAGAAAAGAAAATAACCGGCGGTACCGGTAGGCGTCGTGCGGAGGCAAACGCGACCACAAGAAAACAATTTTAAAGACGGAATTTTCTGCGGTAACAGGGTATGGGTCCTGTCGGCTCCGCGGAAAACGAAGAACTGAAGAGGGACAGTTGGAAAGTTGGGAAGGCAGCGCGCATGTGCTGAGGGATGCTCCCAAAAGCGTTCCTATTGGACGCTGGGGAGCGTTCCCGCGCAGGCTCCGTCGGTACTGACGATACCCATATGTGAAGACTACATTCCTGCTTATTCCTGGAGATAGGGATATACAACAGAAGAAAAAAATTCCCCAGGCAGTTGGAATTGCAAGCTCACAGCGCCAGATCCCAGCCCTGCTGGAAATGCAACAGAGCAGGAGGTAACTGCCAGGTTAAAAAAACAAGACGTGATTGAGTTCTTGGCAGCGAAGATTCCGTTTTTAAGTTCATAATAATGCTTTCCTAGGTACAGAATTCCAGTAAAGCAACATGTGGTGGAGGGTGAGGTAAAACTTAAGAATATACAAATGCGTCCATATGAATCTTTGGATTTATCACACACCTTTCTACAAAAAGCAGCCAAAGCATGTGATACATACATACACACATCAACACATGTGCACTCCACTTTCCTAAATAATGAGAAAGGCAGTTTTCAGAAGCTCATTCACCAATTATATTTATACCCTAGAGGAGGAGAGACGGAGCATATGACAGAGGCATTCAAATACCTCAAAAGCAGAAATAAAAATTGCATGGGACAAGCACAGAGGAACCCTGACTGCAAAGACGTGAAGGGAAAACCAGAGTTCAACTAGGGTCTATGCCACTGCAGCCATCATGCCACTGGGGAGACTGGAAGGGTGTTACGTTTTTATGAATTTTTAGAAGAAGGGTCAGCAAGCTGAGTGGCATGAGGAGACCTGAGGGAGGATACGAGAGAATGCAAATTTACAGTGACATATATTTTCTCTTCTTCAAAGGACATGTGCTATCCAGTACAGTATGTAGCAGCACAACAAGCTAGAGATAGCTAAGCAGGCTCTGATTTTGTACTAAAGCAAGGGATGTTACTATCATTCATTGCCTCATAATCAGTCATAAAACCAGGGTGGGAGTGAGACACTTCAATCAAAGCAGAACAATACATATGGATGACCACAAAAACTCAAAGAACCATCAGCACTCACTTCACCTGCAGGGAGGATGGGCAATTTTCAAATACACAATTTCCCAAGGTAAATGGCTTTTGGAAAAGGCCCTCATTAGGCTTTATTTTATAACAGGGCACCAATGTGGAATGTCATAATATGTGTCCATTTTATCCCTAGTTTATTAAAATCCACTCAAAAAAAACAGCCCCAAAAGCGAGCAAATGCCCATAAGCAAATTTTCATCAACTCTGAAAAACGTGTAGCTGTGTGCATGTACTCCACGCATGTATTCATATAGTTTATAAAACACACATATACCTTGCAACTCTCTCTCTGCTCCACCCAAACTATCAGGATAATGAAGAAAGCCAGTGCTGAAGTCATGTGTTATCAACTTTTTACAACTATTTGCAGAGCACCAAAAATGCATAACTTTAACACCAGCATGCAGAAAGGGGCTCATATGCAAATTAGCCATGCCTTAGCCATTCGTAAAACAGAACGCAAATGGCAGCATTAAACTGGGAGAGCAAGCCAAACACATACGCACAGAAGTCAGCACAAGTTTGGCATACTCTCCCAGAGAAAAAGGAGCACCGCGTGACTAATTTGTATATGAGCCCCTACAGTAATTTGATGGCATCGGGGGCTTTCTCCGATGCCTGAATCATCTGAGGGGAAATGTCAAAGTTGATCCAGCCATCGAAGACCCGCATCAAAGACCTCAATGCCATCAAAATACTGTTGGGGACTGATGCCCTCCACAGAAAGTGAATCTCTGTTGGTCCAGTGGCCCTGATACCCCATCCCCTCTCCCAACTAAAAATAAATCTGGTGGCCAGCGACCCCGAACCTTCCACAACTAAAATTAAACCTTGTGGCCCAGCAACCCCAAACCCCATCTCAGTACCTTTACAAATGAACGGGAATGTTGCCCACGTGCTCCTGCTCTTGTGCCTTCATCTTGAAAAATGGTGGCGCTTGGCCCCACGCATTGCACCAGGCATTTTCTACCTTATATGGCAGTCTAACCCCACCTGGTGCATTCCAAGATGCATCACACAGGGCCAGGCGCCACCATTTTTCAAGAGTGGGAATATGAGGGCAGTGTTCCCGTTCATTTGTAAAGATTCCGGGAGGGAGGGTACAGAGTTCTGGGCTGCTGGGCCACCAGGGTTATTTTCAGTTGGGCTGATGGGAGGGGGAAACGCAGCCACTAGGCCACCAGAGATTATTTTTAGTTGTGTGGGGGCATCAGAGCTGCTGGGCCACCAGAGTTATTTTTGGTTGGGCAGATGGGGGTTCGGGCTATTGGGTCACCAGATTTATATTTAGTTGAGGGGGTTTGGGGATCGTGGCCGCTGGAGCTGGACCACAAGGGATTCGCTTTCTTTCGGGAGCACTGGCCCCCAACAGTATTTTGATAGTATCAGGGGCTTTCCCCGTTGCCTGGATCATCTTTGACATTTCCCCTCAGGTGATCCAGGCATCGCAGAAACTACCTGATGCCATCAAAATACTGTTGGGAGCACGCGCTGGATGTATAAGCCACCTAAAGGCCAGGCATAGAGATATTGGTGCTACGGCTGGTTGTGAAATTCTCGATGCATTTCTTTGCATTGGACGTAGACAATATTTGCATGCCATTTTATTATGTGCAACTCATTTACCTAATCCCTTGGCCACTCCTTGTGGCCTTGGGCAAGCCACTTAACCCTCCATTACTTCAGGTACGCTTAGATTGTGAGCCCTTCTGGGATGAGGGAATAAAAAGTGCCTGTTAGCATAGGTTTGTAAACCGTTCTGATACACAGGGTAAAGGGCGGTATATCAAGTGCCTAAACCATAAACCATACCTCTAATTTAAATAAATGTAAATACTCTTGGCCATGTGCCTACTTTTTATGTCCATACGCAGCTATGCAATCTTAGTAAGCTCTTTTCTATGTGTAAAATAGGCTTTACATGCAGAAAACGCTTTATAACATTATTCCCATTATGCATATAGATATATATGTACAAAACAAAGTTTATTCTTCAAAGGTATGATGTCCAATTATGATCAATTATATTTTTACAAGATTGTTCTCAGAAACACAGGAGCCAGAACAGGGTGAGCCACATAGGCCCTGGCTCAACTAAATTCTCACTCCTTCAACTGTTGCCTTTGGAGCAGTAGGAGCTTGTTCCGTCACTCCTGCCACTCTGCCAGTCTTCAACCAGCTTTGGCCGCTAGGATTGTGGCACCGGGATCAAGTGGGAGAAGGGGGATGATGCTGAAGTTCAAAGACGGGACTGAGATTATCAGATGGGGTCTGTGAGAAGGAGACTAATACTAGGGGCAGGTGGGAGAAGGGGCCTGATGCTGGAACTGAACGAAGGGGGTTAGGGGCTAAAGCAAGGATGGGGATGGCAAAGGGAGGCTGACACTGGTAAATGTTGAGAATGGGAGAAGGGAGCTGATGCTGGATTAGGGCTGGTACAAGGGTCTGATACTGGGTCTGGAAGGGCTAATGCGAGGCTAGAGATGCCAGAAGGGACTGACATTGGCAGATAGTGACAACAGGAGAAGGGGACTGATGATGGGGCTAGGACTGGAAGAAGAGTGTAATGCTGGGACTGGAAGAAGGGTGTGAGGGCTAGGGTTGGGGCTGGAAGAAGAGGACTGGGGGATGATGCAAAGCTGGGAATGGCAAAAGGGGGCTGAGGCTGGCACATGCTGGGGCTGAGAGGGGGTTAATGCTAGGGACAGGTGGGAAAAAGGGGCTCATAGGGAGATTTTGGAGGTGGGAGTAGGAGAAGGGGGCTCCTGGGGCAGGTGGGAGGAGGCATCAGATGCTGGAGTTAGAGCTGAGAGATGTGGGGAATGGGAAAAAATGGCTAGTAGCTGATGTCAAAGCTGGGGTCAGGAGAAGTGGGTTAGGATCTGGGGTTATGAGAAAAGAGCTGAAGCTGATAGTGGCAGATGATGGCAGTGGGAGAAGCGGGCTATGGTCACAGATGCTTGGGTCGGGATGGGAAAAGTGGATTGATTCTGGGGAAATGAGAAAGAATTGGGGACAGATATTTTTTGAGGGGAGAAAGATGCAAGAGCATATGCAAAGGAAAGTGGATTTGGAAGATCAGAGGGATAGATGCTGGAGTAAGGAGGAGGAAAGGCAGGTACAGGAAGATGCAGATGCTGCGTAAGGGAAGGAGGTGGTATGCAGAAGAGGCTGGGGAATGGATGCTGGAGATAGGGGAAGAGACAGTGACGATGGATGCTGGGGAAGTGGGAGAGAGGCAGAGAGCTATGGAGAGAGTATGAGACAAAGAAAGAGGACAGACCTTTGAATGAGGTGAGAAGGTCAAAATGAGGGAGGTAAAAGGGAGAATGGAAACCTGGAAAGAGGGTAAGACTGGAAGTGAAGAGGAGATGAGTGACAGCGAAGGAACTGTGGTTGGTAAAGTGTTAAAAGATAGAGGAAGATAGATGAGACTGGAGAGGGGTCCTGGGGGAACTACAAATGATGGAAATGGGGGCATAGAAAATGGTTGAAAGACAGTGAAGGAATGTGAGGCTGAGCAAACAATGAGACAGAGGTGGGGAATGGGAAGACGAGGGCGATAGGCGTAGGAAATTATGAACTGGTAAGTAGATGAAAAGTCAAAAGAGAGACTAAGAACTGCAGGAGAGAGAAGGAGAAATAAAATCTAGCTATGTTGTTGTTGTTGTTAAATGCTTTCGAGTCGGTGTTGACTCATGGTGACCTTCTGGATAGTTGACCTAAACTGTGTTCAGTCAGATGGCTCATTGTTGATAAAGTGGCACCCATAGCTGCTGTTATTGTATCTATCCATCTCACTGCTGGCCTTCCTCTTTTACATTGACCTTCAACCTTGTCAAGCATGATGTGTTTCTCTAACGATCTCTCTCTTTGCATGATGTGTCCAAAGTATGAAAGTCAAAGTCTTGTCATCTGAGCTTCTAAAGAAAGCTTAGATTTGATCTCCTCTAGTACTGACTGGTTTGTTCTTCGAGCAGTCCATGGTATACCCAGTATTTATTGTCAGAACCATAATTCAAAGGCATCAATTTTCTTCCTATCTTTTTCACTGTCCAACTTTCGCATCCATATGACGTTACTGAAAATACCATGACTTGAATGAGTCGAATCTTTGAATGGAGAGAGATATCTCTGCTCTTGAGAATCTTGTCTAGGTCCTTCATAGCCATTCTGCCAAGAGCAATGCATTGTAGGATTTCTTGACTGCTTGTCCTTTCTTTATTGATTATTGATCCAAATAAGTTAAAGTTGTCTACTATTTCAATTTCTTCTCCATCAATGATGAACTTACTGATTTTGCCACTTGTCAGAATTTTTGTCTTCTTTACATTAAGGTGCAGGTCAATTTTAAGACTATGTTTCTTGATCTTGAGAAGCAAATGTTTCAGATAATCTTCACTTTCAGCCAGTATTATAAGCACATAAGAAATGCCATACTGGGTCAGACCAAGGTCCATCAAGCCCAGTATCCTGTTTCCAACAGTGGCCAATCTAGGTCATAAGTATCTAGCAGTCTCCCCAAAAGACACTGGTTCCTCAATGCTTGTATTGGGTCAAGCAGTGATGTCCTGGGTCCCTTTTAATAATGGTTTATGGACCTTTCCTCCAGGAACTTGTCCAAACCTTTTTTAAACCCCGCTACACTAACAGTTTTTACTACATCCTCCAGTATCAAGCCCAAAATGAACAAAGGAATGAAACACTATTATTTTCGATTTTTACGGAATGAAATATGTTAGCAGTGAAAATATGCATTACTGATGTGACACCAGAATTTGAAAATAACTTTTTTGTGTGTTGAATTGTAAAATGAACTTTTCTACTTCTGCTCTGTATGTTATTAGGGGGCTTTTATTGGTTGATCTGGGCACATCTCATGTGAAAGAATAGTTATAATGTATATGATTTATAGAAAAATATATGCAAGAAAGAAAAGTGTAAATATAAAATGAAAAATCAGGCTGAGAACTATAAGACAGAATTGGGAGAAGCAACTTGGGCCCTCTCCCAAGCAAAAAAGGAACGCTGCTGCCCTGCTCAAAGAAGACTTGTTGGACTAAACATTACTGTTGAGTTAAATTATCAGAATCTTGGGGGGAGGGAGGCTAAAGTGCTAGGGCCTGAAAGTTAATTGAGAGGGTTTTAACAGACTAGATCATCTTGAGAGAGAGCACCAAGAAATTCTAATGTGTTAGACTGTTATGCTAGAAAATCCTACATATGCTAAATTAAATTCTTATAGAAATTGTTCTTGAATATACAGTACTACTACTACTAAAATATATTATTCTGTGCATCTCATGCTTTGATGTTTTAAACTCTGTGCACTGCCTACTGAGAGCACTATTTAGAGACCATTTTCCCCTGTGATGCCTCAGTGTGACTTTTATTTCTTTTCACCTAATCACAGAATGAACATTGAGAGCTTTTTCTCCAGCTTCTGAGGCTTCTGGAGACTGAACACCTTCCTTTCTAGTCATTTACTTAATGCACCAAAGCAGTACTATTTATACTTTTTGACAGCACTATGATTTGGTACAAACAGATTAAAGTAACTGCTGCAAAATGACCATGATCAACAAATCAATCTTTTTATCAATTACCCATCTTTTCCAATACATATAATTGTTCTCTCTACTATTCACATTCTTCAACTTAATAGTTATATTTGCAACTATAATTCTATCCTGATTCTGCCAAGAATGTTTAAGCTTGCTGTTTCACATTTTTCTTCACTGTTTTCTGAAATCTATTAGAAATGTGAGAGGCAAACAAACAATCTAAAGAGCAGCCCATGGCACAAATCTAGCCTACATGAACTAGGTTGCATGTTTGGCTTCTGACATGACTCCAGGCAAGGGTTGAACCCTCTTGCAGTTTCATTTTATAGTTCATTCTAATAAAGGTGGCTTGTGTGTAGATTAGGTGCCAGTTTCTTTGTTTCTCCCAGGACAAGCAGGATGAGTCAGCCACACCTGCTTATATCATCCGACAGCACCAAGACGGAAGTACTCTCCTTAGCGCAGAAGGGTTTTTGCCCTTCTGAGCATGAGCCAACTGCCCCCACCCACTGGTCCGCCCCTAGCCAGTCAGTTTTTATTCTTCCACCTTGCCAGCAAGACGAACCTCTCCAACTAATAAGTTTCTATCACTCCATAATGAGAAGAACATCTACAGACAAGATCTAACTACAATCAAGGTACGATGCGTAAGCCTGGGTTTAAAAAATGCCACGCTGCGCCTGAAAAATGAACCGAGATGTCCCCCTGCGCAAGGAAATTGTGAAAGAATACCCTCCAAGACCTCTATCCTGGGATCCTTCTCACCTCCGTTGCTGCTTGCGACCATGCGTCCCTCCACGCGGTGACTGAGAACTTCCCAGCAGCGGCCCTCCACATGGTGACTGAGAACACCCCTGCTGCTTCAACAGCTCAGCCCCGGGCCTCCATCTGTAGTGGATCTTCTTCAGGGCCTCCTCCTACTCCAGAGACCCAGGTTCCAGCACCTCTGGCCGCCCTGCTTCTCCCCGCCTTAGCAGCAGCAGCACCGGCAGAATTGTATGTGAGAGTTTCTCTGGTGGCAGCCATCTTGGCCTCCCACGACAAACCTCCTGACGTCAGCAGTGACTCTACCTACCGCTGCGTCATTGGCCAGGGCCATGGCAACACATGAAGCCAGAAGCGCCGTCATAATAATGAAGCTGCAACTCCTCAATGCCAGGAATCCTCTCTCTAGGCCTTTCTGTTGGTGCGGGGGCACCGCTCCAGCCTGCGCCGATGTAGAAGGGGCAGGTGAAGCCTCAAAAGCCACAGGGGAAGACGTTAGAGCCGCAGGTAATGGCAGTCACACTCCAACTGCAGTAGCAGCAGTCCCCATGCGAGCCGACATACCCGGAAGAGGAGATGCCACTACCACCACCATCGGGCTCACTCAGGCAGCATCCCCTTCTTCACACACAGCAGCAGCAGCGCCGACAGCACCCCAGAACACAGGAGGACACATAGATATGCCTACAGCCCTCCACCCGGGTCAGACAGAGACATTTTCAGCCAACCAGGGAGGCTCAGCAACCATAAGCAGGGGCCCATGAGCAACCACGGGTATACAGGGGTTACTGAAGGGCCATCCAAACTTTGTCACCTGCTCGTCTACCTCCTACAGCAATGGTCCTCATAAGCACAGCCTGCCACCTCAGACCTCTTTCTCACCAGCACCAGAGCCTGCAACCAGAGTCTCCGGCAGCATCCTGGACCACCCAACAGACCACACATCTGCCTGCCTGACAGAGCAACTGCCCTCAAGGGACCCCTCACCAGACCCCTCGCTCCTGCAATCCCCAGGCCACATGGGAATGCCCAGTTGGGACGAGGAAGAGGCCACACAAGGGTCTCCAGCATCTGGGAATGCCCTCGCTATGACAGGAGTGGCAACTACAATACCTGCAACTAATCCTCTACCCACAGCACCAGAGGACTTGACCTACCCAAAGTTCCTGCAGGTGGTCATAACTGCTCTAGCTATCACAATCTGCAACAATACGGATCAATGGCAACCTATCAAGTTAAGGCAGAACCCCACAACTGGACACGCCTCCTCCCGAAAGCTCGACACCAAGTACCAAGTGCAGGTTGCTCCAAGATTCAACAAAGCACAGATCCCACACCACTCTCTAGTGGTGGAAGCGGCCCTCAAATGGGCCAAGTCTAATCACACCCACACCAACAACCCATCGGGCTGGGGCCACAAGCTCTTCAATGACATTGGGGGCCATATTGTGCACCAGAATATCAGCCCACCAGCTCCAGCACGCATTGTACCAAGATGTCCTACTGGGGAACCTAAAAGCCACCATCTCAGCCCTTAGTCCAGAAATGCAGACATCTGCTAATGCATCCCTCATGGAACTCGAGGAATGTACGAAACACCAAGTCTCGGCCCGCCATCTAGCTTGGCTGCAAACGTCTGGTCTCCAGGAGGACACACATGACCCCCTGGATGGGTGACACACTTTTTGGGGATAAAGTTAAAGACATAATCAACGATATGAATGAAAACTGTACCACACTACAGACTCTTGTGGAGGAGAGCCTGAAATGAGCCTCCTCCAACCACAAGGGCGCCTATCATCAAAAGCCTTTCTCCTCCTCCAGGCATTATAACTCCTACAACTCATATTGCAAGTGGCAACCACCATGATATAAACAACAGGTCTCCTATCACTCTAAACCTCGCCAATGGGAGAAAAAGCAACAGAAAACCTTGCTACTCGGTGCGGGAAAGTCCAACCCATCCTTTTGACATGAATGCCATGGCCAGCCTCCCCACAGGGGGTCACTGACAGCTGTCCTGCACACATGGGAATCCATCATGATGGACAAATGGGTCCTTCTGATCATCAGAGAGAGGTACCACATCAGGTTTTGTTCCTTCCATCCCCCGTGCAATGCAACCCATCCTCCAGCAACAAATCACCATCATCGCACCTTGCCATGATGACAGAACTGCTCTCTCTTCTGGCTTCCAGGGCTATAGAGCCTGTACCACCCGATGAAGTCAACACCGGCTTCTACTCTAGGTATTTCCTGGTCCCCAAAAAGACAGGTGGCATTCGCCCCATTCTCGACCTCAGGAACCTCAACAAATTTATCATCAAGGAGAAGTTCAGGATGTTCTCCTTGGGGTCCATCCTGCCACTCATCCAGCCGGTGAATGGCTGGCCTCCTTGGACTTGCAGGATGCGTACACTCATATCCCCATACATGTTGAGCATCAAACATATCTGCGTTTCCAAGTCCAGGGGTACCACTACCAGTACAGGGTTCTTCCCTTTGGCTTCTCCCCCACACCGTGGGTGTTAAGCAAATGCATTGCTGTTGCAGCAGCCCACTTCCACAAACAAGATATCTGTATATTCCCCTACCTCAATAACAGGCTGATCTCTGCTCCTGTACAAAATGTGATTCAATATTTTAGTTGTGTTCACTGTTCCATGTAAAAGTTATTGTTCTCTGAAAACCACTTTGATTCTTATAAGGGGGTATAAAAGATATCTAAATAAATAAATTAATTAATTAATCATCACAAGAGGCCCTAGCAGCTGTCCAGCTAACCATCAAGCTTTTGTCATTCCTGGGTTTCCTCATGAACCTCCAAAAGTCCAACCTACAACCCACCCAACGGCTGGACTTCATTGGGGCAGACAAAGACACTACCAATCCAAGGCATTCCTCACACAACCCTGGAGGAACACCATCATCTACCTAACTCGGAGCATTTCATCAGCCCAGCAGACATACACACGGAGCCTACTACGCCTCCTGGGCCACATGGCAACATCCACACTGGTGATACCCCTGACAAAATTACACATGCGCCACTTTCAGTGGCACCTGCAAACTCATTGGAACCAATACTCACAGCCACTGTCCACCCATCCCCCTGGACAGGGCAGTAACAGATTCCCTGCACTTGTGAGCCTGCAAAGAGAACCCTACAGCAGCCCAACCACCAGTTGATCACCACCACCGATGCCTCCCCGGTGGGATGGGGAGCCCATTGCCTGCAGTTCCACACACAAGGGGCCTGGTCTACAAAGGAGCTAACGTTCCACATCAACATGCAGGAACTCAGAGTGATACGGTATGCCGTTGGGACCTTCCAGGCAAGACAGTTCTGATCCAGAGAATCAGGTGACCATGTTCTACATCAATAAACAAAGGGGAACGGGCTCCCGCTCCCTCTGCAGGGAGGCCCTCCACCAATGGGCCTTTGCCCTATTCAAGCACTGTCTTCTGCAGGCCTCCTAACTTCCAGGAATGCAGAACGAGCTAGCAGACAAGCTCAGCCACCAGCTGAACCCACACGAATGGGCCCTCAACCCTCGGGTAGTGGCCTCCCTCTTCCATCAGTGGGGACAACCACAGATCAACCTGTTCGGTACAGAAGGGAACATGAAGTGCACCCTCTTCTGCTCAAAAACACCCCTCCAACTGCAGTCTTGCCTCGGATGCCTTTGACGTTTCATGGGGAAGTGGTCACTAGTGTACGCCTTCACTCCCTCTCATCTCATCTCACTGGCCATACAACACATCATCTAGGACAGAGCCAGGGCCATCCTCATTGTCCCCCACTAGCCATGGCAGGTGTGGTTCCCCAACCTCCGCCACCTGGCTCAGGAGCCTCCAGTATGCCTTCTACTGAGGACAGATCTCAACACTCAGGAGTGTGGAAATACCACCCAAACCCAATCTCCAGACCCTGGCCCTGACAGCATGGATATTGAAAGGATGGCGCTGTCGTCTCTCAACCTGCCCTCCGAGGTACAGCAAGTGGTTCTATTGGCGAGGGAGGTGCCTTCAACAGGAAAGTCTTACAGCCTAAAATGGTGCCGCTTTAGTGCCTGGTGCTCATCTCGACATCTGAATCCATTCTCCTGCCCGGTGGCACAGATTCTCCAGTACTTCACATCACTCTTCGACCAGGGCCTAAAAACGGAGTCCATACTGCAATTGCAGCCTTCCGCGACCTTAACGGTGACAGCTCCTTAGCCACGCAACCCCTGGTTACCCGTTTCATGAAAGGGCTGGCAAACCTCCATCCGTCATCTGGGCATCCGTGCCTCACGCGGACCTCAATATGGTTTTTGACCAGTTCACACAGGCACCCTTCGAACCTTTGTAGTTGACAGATTTGAAATATGCCTCCTGGAAGACTATTCTTAATAGTGGTCATGTCTGCTAGAAGGATCAGTGAGCTGCAAGCTCTAGTGGCACACCCTCCATACACGCTTCTCTCCCAAAAACGAGCCACCCTCTGGAGACACCCCAAGTTTGTCCCCAAGGTGGCATCTGCCTTCCACATCAACCAGACCATTGAGCTCCCATGCTTTCATGCGGAGCCCCACTCCACTCCTGAGGAGCAGAAGCTCCACACCCTGGACTGCGTCAGGGCCCTGCACATCTACCTGCACTGGATAGCATCCCTTCGGCAGGGGACTCAACTCTTCATCTTCTACGACCATAATAAACCTGGCCTCTGGTCTCCAAGTGGACTCTTTCCCTGTGGATCTCTGCCTGTATCGCTCTCTGCCTAGAGCTGGCAAGTGCTCAAACCTCAACAAACATGCATCAGTTCAGGGCGCTGGCTGTCACCATCACCAACCTGCGCTCATTACTGGTGGCCGACATCTGCAAGGCCACCACCTGGTTCTCCCTCCACACGTTCCAGAGACATTACTGCCTCAACCTTGCAGCACAGAAAGTCATATCCTTTGGCCAGGTGGCCCTGGCCACAGCAAAGGTGCCGGACCCTTAGGCCTCGAGCCACATATGCCGGGCTCTGGACTTGAACTGTTGCCGTATGTTGCTTATCTCACTGTTAATGTATATGTGCACATTGTTACACTGAGTCCTTGTTTGCATACTGAATTGTCTGTTCTCTTGCAATTGTTTCTGAACTGTGTCACTTTACACTGCACTCTTTGTGTTGTTGCACCTTACTGTTGTGCAATAAATGTTCCTCACTGAGACCCTGGCACTGTCTACCTTATGCCTGCCCAGGGCTCTAGCTTTACCCCCTTCTGCCACAGCGCTTCACAGCTGGGGAGGCACCAGGTGTGGCTGACTCATCCTGTTTGTCCTAGGAGAAAGCGAGGTTACCTACCTGTAATAAGGGTTCTCCATGGGCAGCAGGATAAGTCAGCCACACGTTCCTACCCATCTACTCTAGAAGGGTCTGCTTCCAGCCCTGGCACTCGCCTCCTAAAAGCATGGGCTCAGCTAGTGACATACTGACTGGCTAGGGGCAGGCCAGTGGATGGGGGCAGTTGGCTTATCCTCAGAAGGGCAAAAGCCCTTCTGAGCTATGGGGAGTACTTCATCTTGGCACCGTCAGATGATGTCACTGGGTGTGGCTGACTTATCCTGCTGTCCATGGAGAACCCCTGTTACAGGTAAGTAACCTTGCTGTTTGATAGATAAAAGACGAGAAGGGGATTTTCTGCCTTTCTGTTTTTAAGAGCACCACCTGGAGCTCACAGCAACACAAGAGCCAAGTCATATAGGTATGGAATTTCCTTCTATTTAATACAGAACCTGGTGTGCAAGGAAGAGAATCTATATGCATAAAAATAACTGGGTCTGGCAGTGCTGGTAAATGTGTTTCCTTGCCTGCACATGGGCAATAGCACTTCACTCATCAGTAGAAAGACTTCACACAAAATATGGAATGTGAATGTGCTTACAATGTTACCACATTACACTATGATAATAAATAAAATATTAAACATAAGAACATAAGATATGCCATACTTGGTCAGACCAAGGTAGTTGTAGTTGTTATGGAAGGACAGACTAGATAGGCCATGTGATCTTTTTCTGTCATCATATTTCTCTGTTTCTATGTTTCTAAGGTCCATCAAGCCCAGTATCCTGTTTCCAACAGTGGCCAATCTAGGTCACAAGTACCTAGCAGTTTCCACAAAAGACACAGGTTCCACAATGCTTGTATTGGGTCAAGCAGTGGATATTCTGGGTCCCCTTTAATAATGGTTTATGGACCTTTCCTCCGGGAACTTGTCCAAAGCTTTTTTAAACCTGGCTACACTAACAGCTTTCACTATATCCTCCGGTAACAAATTCCAGAGTTTGATTACACGTTGAGTGAAAAAATATTTTCTCTTATTAGTCTTAAATAGGTTACCCTGTAGCTTCATTGCATACCCCCTAGTCTTGCTATATTTCGATGGTGTAAACAATCGATCTACGTTTACCCGTTTCACTCCATTCAAATTTATAGACTTCTATCATATCTCCCCTCAGCCTTCTCGTTTCCAGGTTGAAGAGCACTAACCTTTTTAGCCTCTCTTCATAGGGTATCCTTCCATCCCCCTTACCATTTTGGTGGCTCTTCTCTGTACCTTTTCTAATAACACTATATCCTTTTTAAGATACGGCAACCAGAATTGCACACATTCAAGGTGTGGTCGCACCATGGAACGATACAGAGGCACTATAATATCCTTTGTTTATTCTTCATTCCTTTCCTTATGATACCTAGCATTCTATTTGCTCTCTTGGCCGCTGCTGCACACTGGGTGGAGGGTTGCAACATGTTATCCACGATGATGCCTAAATCTTTTTCCTGTGTAGTGGTTCCTAATGTAGAACCTTGCATCGTGTAACCATAGTGTGGGTTGTTCTTTCCTAGGTGCATAGCTTCGCACTTGTCCACATTAAATTTCATCTGCCATTTGGATGCCCAGTCTTCCAATTTATCAAGATCTTCTTGCAATTTTCCACAATCCTCATGGATTTTAACAACTTTGGATAGTTTGGTGTCATCTGCAAATCTGATAACCTCACTTGTTATTCCCATTTCCAGGTCATTTATGAATATGTTAAAAAGCAGCGGACTCTGCTGAAATCAGTATGTGCTTTCTTCTTATCCTGTTCTGCGGTCCTTTCTTATACTCTGGATTGATTCTTTTACAGGACCTAAAATTCCAAGATTCCAGAAAGAGAAAGTGAAGCTTTATCGTTGGTGCATGTCACCTGAGCAGTCAGCATCTTTTTGAGGACAGCAATCACTCAGCCATTCTGCTGCTTGAGATATGCCAGACTCCAAAGGCTTTTCTGTGGTAACAGCATCCATGTTGTGTGTTGCATTTCTGCTACAATAGGCGGCCATTTCATGGCTCAGCAAGAATGAACAGACTAACATAGCAAAGGATGTTTGGGCATTCCTAATCTGGAGAAAATGTCTTCACTGTGCCCAGTGAAGGGTGAACTGTAATGACTTTAATAGTCCGATTGTTTTGAAAAACTGACTCCCATGGTTACTGGTAAAGTATACATGTAGCACTACATACTTCCTCTCTGCTTGGTTTGTTGAGAACGCAAATATTTTCTGCAAATGTGATCAATTAAAATGTATTGTATCAGCGTAATTTTATAAACTGTCGCCAGTAATGTGCCATTTCACTTTACGCCTATTTTAAATAGACAAGTATGCGTGTACTTGACTTTGTACAATAGAGCACAACTGTAAAAATACGCATGTATTTTAAGACGCGATCACTTACACTAGTCCTAAAACTGGCGTAAATGACCATGCCTACTTTTTAGCAATTATGCACATAAATTAAATACCTTTTATAACCTTCAAACCTAATTGCTCATAATGCCCACACTCCACCCATATCCCACTACATGTAAATAGTTGGTTGAAATTCTTCGTTAAATGCTATACTAAACTCATTGGGGTAGGTTTACTAAACCGGGCTAATGGTTAACCCGGGCTATCTGCGACTAGGTCCCATATTATTCAATGGGACCTAGTTGCAGATAGCCCGGGTTAACCGTTAGCCTGGTTTAGTAAACATACCCCATTATGTTCTTCTAATACTATGATGCACCTTGTTATCTAAGTTCTATGTAATGTTTGTTACTTTAGTTCATTGTAAATCGCTTTGATTTAGGAAAGGCGATTTGTAAGTGCACATAAATAATAATAAATAATAAATAACGTGCAATGCTCACACTGAAAGTAAGTGTGATGCAAACTTTGTGTGTACACTTTTGTGGTATTTTATAAGCAGTCATTTACATGGATACATTTCCTCTTATGTGCATAAATGACTAAAATACCACAATTTACACGTGTTATTTGTGTGTAAGTCTAGGTGTCTCCTTATAAAATTATGCCCTATATGTGAAACTCTGACTTACCATTTGGGCAAAGCTTAGAGTGGTTTGAGGAGACATGCCCACCTTGACCCTTGCATCATTTTGGATAGGGGGAAAGTCAAGATTTTAAGTCCTTACTTCTGTGGATTTTCCTCTCACACCCTCTCCTTCAGCAGGCAATCCCAGACAGTCTTGGGAAAACTCACTGTCTAGTCTGCTTGACTGTTCAAACAGAAAGGAGTGTTTACTGATGAAAGCAGTCAAAACAGGTACAGATGCGGCTTTCATCACAACAAAGTGCAGCATCAAAAAGGTTAGAGGCAGAAAAACAAAGAACTGAATGATCCTTGTTCCTTCTCTCTCCTTTCTGGAGACTTCAGATCCTCTTCATACATAGAATGGGCATGTATCTGGTCCTCTTAGGCTCTTGTGTTTTCTCAATTATCTCAGGCAATCATCATCTTTTCCTTCATCTCCTTGGGTCTCTGAGCCCTCCTCTTGGGATATGCTGAAGAACAGACCCAGGATCATCTTGAAGATTTTGATGCCTATAGGCAAGACAAGACAGCAGATCCCAGAGAATGGGACTTGGGGAGGACGAAGTAATGGAGATCCCAAAATTTGGAGAGTCAGAAGAGCAGAGGTTCTTAGTGCCACAGAGTACCCCTTTGAAGCACCACATACTCATGGCACTAAAGTAAGAAGGATCAGGCTCCTCTTTGGCCTAGGTAATTAGCGTGTTCAAAATTTGTTTACCCTAGACATTTGCCTGTGTTTCCTATGCCTGAATTCGGGCCTGGACAGACTGCAATAAAAGTGGACCCTTCTCCTCGGCTCCAGGCATCCTAGCACAGGGACTCACTCTCTGGAGTCCAGGTGCTTTCTCCTGAGGCCCCGGTACCCCCAAGGACAGATGGAGAGAAAGAAGATAATCCCTTCCATATAAAGGTTTTCATACTTGAAAATTGCATCACTAACCTCTCCCTTTTAGAATAGGTCATCTGAACACACGCACCTACCACTTCTCACTGCTAGCACAAAATAAGCTAGTTTCTGAAGCCATTAATACAGATTGACAACAAAGCCAGTGATAACTTGAGTCAAACAATTTATAGTGACCCTGTCAGATATGTATGATCTATGTGTAGGGTAACGACTGTATTTGCAGCTTAGAGCTACTAAACTACTGCTATGATGGGAAGATAATGCTGAACAAAAATGCCAGTTTTGTGATAAAGGAAACAGAAGATCTTTCTTTTGCAGGGTGTGTCATTTGCATACTTGGTTGCTTTAGAGCAGCTCTGAATACCTACTGATAATCTCTGAGAGTACAGCAAAGAGAGCCAGCTGATCAAGTGTGCCTAATTCGTATTAGGTTTGTTAGGGAAAAGGTTTTGTGACAAAACAACCCCAGAGATCACCATGGCTTGTTTACTTTGCTCAATAGTGACACGAAGGTCACTATATAGTTGCATAATACTTCAAAAGTTCCTGTTACACTGTGCAGTGCACTCAATGGCTGGAATGGAATGCCGTAAAGTTCATTTAGCAGACAGGAGGGGAAGGGGGGAAGAGGAGCCAGGCCCTGCTCCCTTAATCGCATTAGATTGAGGTAAAAGACCGGAAGGCAAAGCCCAGGCATTTAATTTAAAGCATCTTAACTGCTGCGAATTATGAAGTGCCTGGGCATGCCCCTCTCCACACTTACAAAGAGTTTATAAATCTTAACTCAAAAAGTTAGGATGTGTATTGCTAAAATATATTGCTGTTTTCTGCAAGGAAGAAAATAATTTTCCAGTAGAAAAATATCTTATCCAGAATGCAGGCCTTCTCGTGCACCATTCCATCCCTGGAGGCCCCAAACCCACTTCTCAGCCTGCTGAACTTTCTCCTACAGGCTAAATGTTAAGGTCAGTGGGAGGTCACCAGGAAGCCAGAAGAAAGTCCTCAGACAATGAGAAATTAGCTTCCCTATCTGCCAAAAGATATAGACAGAGTAGCAGCAGTTCAGAAAAAGTCAGCCACAACGGTGCAGAGTGTATACCAAGTTCAAGTTCAATGTTATTTGCTCTTTCTCAAATCCATGGCAATATCTAAATGGTTCACAGAGATAAAAGTATAAACACACAGATAAAATCCAGAGACAAAATTAAAAATAAATAACACCGGGAACAAATACAACAAAATAAAATACAGAAGATGGTCAAGTCTTAGCTGCAGATTCTGTACTACTCCTCCTCCCCCTCACCCAGTCTCCAAAATGTACCGGCATGCTGGAAAGGAAAGATCCTTCCCTATTGGAAAAAGCAGAGCCCCTTACCATTGAGTCACATACAAGATGCCCATCTAATAAAACCAACTCCAAAAGGCAAGAGTAAAGTAGAGAGCTTTGAAATTAACTTGAAATTTACTGTGGAAATGATTCCAAACGGAGGTAGATAGGCAACAATATAAAACTCTTTTATGTTTCTCTTTATTTGATATACCGCATATCTGTAACAACCTATGCAGTTTACAATAAAAGCAATACAACATGGGAAAGGAATGCCATTCCGGAGACAGAAAAGATATACAGTAGAAAGGTAAGTATCATAAGGGGGCAGGATGAGAAAGAAGGGAGAACTCTAATACTTGATGAACCAATGCCAACTCAACTCATGTAGACGCCGAGGCCATCCCGTAGGCTGATTCAAATAGGTGGGATATACAGAACATTTTTAAAGCTCTTCAATTTAGTTTCTATTCTTAGAAAGGCAGGTAGCAATTGCACATGGTTGGAGCTGCAACAAAAGAGGCGGTTCTACAAGTGGACTCAAACTGATGACAGAGGGGGTTGGTATGTGTAAGCAAAATCTATGGAGGGAACAGACAGCTCTAGCAGGGGCATAAACAGACAGGTATTCCGGAGCCAGGTCATGGGTGACTTTGAAGGTAAAGATTGAAGCCTTAAACTGGACCCGTGCTGAAATAGGGAGCCAATGGTACTGAATAAATAAAGGTGTCGAACTGATGCACATGGGCCAGAGTATGCACGGCCAAATTCTGTACCATCAGCAGCTACTTGAGTTGGTATATACCTAAGTAAGTGACATTACAATAACCCAACAATGACATGACAGTGTGGAGCACCACCATTATTTGGGCTGCCGTATCAAGGAAAGGCTACAAAGCCCGGAAATGTCAGAGAGCGAAAAATGAAGATTTAACAACTCGGGAAAATTGTGGTGAGGAGGACAGTTGGGGGTCCAGGACCAAGCCAAGATACCTATTTTATTTATTTATTTAACAAATCTTTTATACCACTGTATCTACTAGTCATGGCAGTTTACACAGAACAGATTTGAACGGAAGTGAAATATTACATGGAACACTTTGAACAAATCAACTATACAACTTAAACTATGCAAAGTATAATCAACAAGGGACAGAGCTGCAGGTTTATTTATTTAACAGGTTTTTATATACCATCTTTAATCCAAGGCAGTTTACAGAGAACAACAGTATACAACAACAGTATACAAGAACAACAGTATACAAGCTCAAGAGAGCTATGTTACATAGAACATGGGCAAGTAAACTTGGTGTTAAATATGGGGGTTATACATAAATCAAAAGTGTGTGGATGGTTATGGTGTATACAGTTAGGTAATGGCATTAGGAACAAAATGTTCAATGAAGAGATGTGTTTTTAATAGTTTTTTTCAGATTTTGTGGAGATTTGTGCAGATTTAATGGCTTCTGGTAGTGAGTTCCAAATCATTGGAACAAATAGCGTGAAGGCTCTATTGTTTGTATGCTGTGTACATTTGGTCTTGAAGGGAGGGATGGCAAGAAGATTCCGATTTGCTGATCTTCTGAGCCTTCTTGTCAATGTTCTTGTGATTAGATCATCAAGACAGGGAGCAGATAGTTTATGAAGGATTTTATAGATGGTGGTTACAGTCTTGTGTTTAATCCTTTGGGCAGTTGGTAGCCAACTCCTGAGAGTTGGAGTTATGTGTTGATGACCTGATGTATGTGTTAGGATTTTAGCGGCAGTGTTCTGCACTAATTGTAGTGGATATAATGCCTGTTTCGGCAGTCCCTGATACAGTATGTTGCCGTAATCGAGATGAGGCGTGATGATGGACTGAAAAACTGATCTGTAATCGTTGTCTTGGAGAATAGAATGTAGATGTTGGAGGGCCCTAAGTTTCAGGTGTGCTGTACTGGCTGCCTTCTTGATGTGCGAGAGCATGTTAAGGTTGCTGTCAAGAGTTATGCTGAGGTATATGACTTCCCTTTTTATGTTAATTTCAGTATGTTGGAGTATGATTTTCTTTGGTGGATTGAAAGAAGGGTCTCTGACGTTAGTAGTGCTTCTGTCTTCTTTTTATTCACTGCTAGATTCAATTCTGTGAGAAGGTTTGTGACAGCCGTGAAGCAGTCCGATATGACTGAGAAGTCTGGGGTGATAGTGTTGAAGGACATGTAGAACATGATGTTGTCTGCATATAGATGAAAGTGCATGTTTCATTTTCTTAGTAGGTTGCATATGAGCTGCATGCAAATATTAAATAGTAGGGCTGATAAGGCTGATCCCTGTGGTATTCCTTGTTTTTGGTTAATTGGTTAAAACTGTGCAGTGTATAGGTAATCATTCATAGGGTAAAGGTGTCGCGCATGGGTTTGCTGGGTGCCAGGTTGGTTTATGGGATGTGTTACAGGTTAAATAATATAGGGTGAAAATATTCTAGGTGTAGGCAGCTAGTAAGAGGGTGGCTAGGTGTCTGAGCCAAAATACTCCATGAAAAGAAATGTTTTTAACTTGCGGTGAAAGTCTCCAAGTCCATGAGTGAGCGAAGGTCTGAGGGGAGTGAGTTCCAAATGGTTGGTTCATAAAAGAAGAAGGCTCTATTGGTGGTGGAGGTGCTGGTGCATGTGATTGAGGTTGATACTGCAAGGAGAGTGTGGTTTGCACTTCTCCATAATCTCTGGCATATGGGCTTGTTAAGTAGAGCCTGAAGGGTGTCAGCTGATAGCTGGAGGATGGTCCTGAAAATTATCAGTGCCACTTTGTACCTCACTCTCCTGCAATGGGTAGCCAGAGTAGTTGCTTTCAATATGGGTGTTATGTGAGCGTGATAATTTGTACCTGTGACGAGCCTGGCTGCTACATTCTGTGCAAGCCATAGAGGCTGTAGGGTGGATTTCAGCAGGCCCTGATAGATAGAAACATAGAAACATGACGACAGAAAAAGACCACATGGCCTATCTAGTCTGTCCTTCCATATCAACAACTACAGCAGTCCCCTTTTTATCTTTAGAGATCCTCTGTGTTTGTCCCATGCTTTTTTGAATTCAGATAATGTTAGATAATGTTAGCATAGTCGAAGCTGGGGGTGATTAGGGTCTGACAGATGTTTCTGAAGTCTTCATGGTCAAGCAGAGGTTGAAGGTTCCACAGGGTTTTGATGCAGTAGTATACTGCTTTTGTTACCTGCTAAATGTGGGTGTTGAAGTTCAGGGACTGGTCCACAGTTTTGTACAGGTGTTTTACTTATTGCTTTACTTGCAATGTTAGGTTTGCAAGATTTATTGTGGTCGGAGGTGAGAAGGATGGGTGCCTAGTTATGTTCAGGATGTCTGTTTTATTGGGGATGATGAGTAGATTGTGGAGGCTTCGCCAGTTCGTAACTGCTTCTAGGCATCTGTTGAATATGGGGGTTGCTGGTGGAGAATGGCGAGTAGATTAGAATGTCATCAGCATAAAGGTGGTAATGGATTTTGTAGCTCTGAATGACATTGCAGAGGGGTTGGGTAAAGATGTTGAAAAGCAACAATGATAGTGCTGAACCTTGTAGTAAACCCTGAAGGAGCTTGAATGTGCTTGAGGTCCGTGATCCTATTCTGAATGGTCGGTGAGATAGGACTCAAACTACTGTAAGGTCTTGCCTCTTAGTCCAACCTCGTAGAGGCATAATATGAGCTGTGTGTGTATGACTGAGTTGAAGGCTGCAGATATGTCCAGGAACAAACCTTGTATGGTCTTCTCTGTGCTTTTGATTAGTGTGTTGAGGAGAGAGGTCAGTAGGGTTTCGGTGCTGTGGAAAGATTTAAAACCAAGTTGGTGTTCATCAAGAGAGGAGTGAAATGCTATGAAATCTTCTGTTTGGAGTTGAACAGCCTTCTCAATGATTTGGGCAAGAGAGGGGATGCTCAAGATGGGTCTATAAGAAGTGGATTGAGTGTGTGGGATTTTATTAATGGTATAACGGATGCTTGTTTGAGGAAAGACGGCATGTATCTCAGTGCAAGTGATGATTGGACAATGTGTTGGGTGACTGGCATAAGCTCCTGCTTAGATATTTGAATCCTTGAGAATAGACATGGATCCAGCGGAAAAGTGGTGCTGTTGAGTTTTGATATGATGTTTTCCAGTTGCTTATCAAAAACGGTGATAAAGGTTGACCATGTCTCTCTATACTTGAGGTTAGCCTGCAGGGTTACTGGAACACCTTCAATTTCTGGGGCAAGAACTGGGCTATTTACGAAGTCAGCACAGTTACTTACCTGTAACAGGTGATCTCTGGAAACAGCAGGAATAAGTCTTCACATATGGGTACGTCGGTACCGACGGAGTCTGCGCGGGAATGCTTCCCAGCGTCCAATCAAAAAGCATTTGGAAGCATCCCACCATGCCTGCATGCTGCCTTCCCGCCTTTCCCAACTGCCTCTCCTCAGTTAAGTTTCGAGCTGAGACAAAGAGAGAGAGAGAGAAGGGAAAGAGAGATAGAGAGATGCAACTCCTAGGGGAGGTGGGTGGGTTGTGAAGACTTATTCCTGCTGTTTCCAGAGATCACCTGTTACAGGTAAGTAACTGTGCTATCTCCAGGAACAAGCAGGAATGAGTCTTCACATATGGGGACTCCCAAGCTAAGATGCCTGGAGTCCCAGCAGGTCATAGGATGGAACATGCTATCCCCCACAACACCAGGCATCCTGAGGATGGAGGGTAGGAGTTAGAACATAAGAACATAAGATATGCCATACTGGGTCAGACCGAGGTCCATCAAGCCCAGTATCCTGTTTCCAACAGTGGCCAATCTAGGTCATACGTACTGTCATGAGGCTGGAGCTAGGGAAGAAACAGCCTTGAAAAAAACTCCTGATTTGCATAAATCTCAGAAAAGCCAGAGAGCGCAGTTCCAGTGTAGCTCAGCCAGAGGGCGCATGAACAGCTACACAGTGCCTGAACCCACGTGTTCAAGCTCTGAGCACCTTAATGATGAGTGTTTTCACCTGTCCTCAAACTCACAGCGTGCAAGCTGGAAATCCCTTTATAAGGGAAGTCAGATGAGCAGAGAGAGAGAACAGGACAGAAGGGAGAACGGTACAGGATCCAGTACAGAGACCAGAAAGGGGGCTCAAGAGACCCAGGTGTGCAGCAAGGACTGCAGCAAAGAGTCCAGCACAGAGACCGGGGAGAGAGCTCAGGTACCAGCACAGGAGTGCAGCAGAGAGACCAAGGAGTCCAGCAAAGAGAGGCATCCAGGAGGGTAGCCGACAGACCAACCGGAAGGGTACCAGCGAGGGTACCAGGAATAGTAACAGGAGAAGGAAGGAGAAGAGTGGATACAGAGGCAAGTCTCAGCCCTGGGATAAGGCCCAGAGAAGTAGCCTGCCTGCTAAAAGAAGTTCTCCAAATAAAGACTGGAAATCCACGTCTGCTTTTCCTAGCAGCCTTAATTGTGGAGCAGTGCACAGGACAGAGGATCAACAAGAAAAGCTACAGAGTAAGCTGAATCCTAGGCGTGGCACTCCACCGAAGATAAGGTATGAAAAGCCTTTTATATTAGAAGGAACTTTAAATGAAGACAGACTTATGCAGGTAGATAAACCTCATTATCAGAGAAGAAGCAAATTAGCTATTTAAAACCACTTTCCAAAAGGGTTCTACAGAAGTTATATGGGAAGTCAAGGAACTTCTGTGAAGAACTAAGTAACACTGAGGATACTCTAAACATTGAAGAGTGTAGTGAGCCTGAATCGATGGACTTGGATTACAGCTCCAGTGTTCCCATGCCTCACCCAGAACCTATGGAATGTAACTTGTGCTTAAGAGGTAGTTGCCTGCCATGCTAATTGTACAGTGAAGAAATGAGTCTGAAAATGGTGAAGCTGATAACCATTCTGTTCTAATTGTTTCTATTGTTTGGAAAATCCCTTAACCCAGCTAAACAGTCAATTGTACAAATTACAACGTTTAACTGTTTAGTCCATGGTGGAACTTTGTTATTATTTGAGGAAAGCCTTACCTCCACTTTAAGTTGTTGTCTCATTTGAACCTAGAGCATTAAGCAGGGAAATAAAACCTTATTTACCCTCCATTTGGCATAGTTATTCATTTCAGGGAGCACTACACTACAAGGACCACAATCCTTTGGGTCTTGCAGCTCAAATACTCCCTGATTCAAATTAAATGTCGGCAGACGCCCTTACTCTACTGCGCCAGTAGGGGCGCCGGGCGACAGTACCTAGCAGTATCCCCAAAAGACACAGGTTCCACAATGCTTGTACTGGGTCAAACACTGATTATACTGGGTCCCTTTTTAATAGTGGTTTATGGACCTTTCCTCCAGGAACTTGTCCAAACCTTTTTTAAACCCAGCTACACTAACAGACCTTACCACATCCTCCGGTAACAAATTCCAGAGTTTGATTACACGTTGAGTGAAAAAATATTTTCTCTTATTTGTCTTAAATAGTTTACCCTGTAGCTTCATTGCATGTCCCCTAGTCTTTCTATATTCTGATAGCGTAAACAATTGATCCACGTTTACATGCTCCACTCAATTCATTAATTTATAGACCTCTATCATATCTCCCCTCAGCCGTCTCTTTTCCAGGTTGAAGAGCCCCAACCTTTGTAGCCTCTCTTCATAGGAGTAGCCTTTCATCCCCTTCACCATTTTGGTGGCTCTTCTCTGTACTTTTTCTAATAATGCTATGTCCTTTTTAAGATACGGTGACCAGAACTGCACACAATATTCAAGGTGCGGTCGTACCATGGAACGATACAGAGGCATTATAATATCCTTTGTTTTATTTTCCATCCCTTTCTTTATGATACCTAGCATTCTATTTGCTTTCTTGGCTGCCGCTGCACACTGGGCAGAGGGTTTTAACATGTTATCCACGATGACTCCTAAATCTTTTTCCTGGGTGGTGGTTCCCAATGTGGAACCTTGCATTGTGTAACTATAGTGTGGGTTGTTCTTTCCTAGGTGCATAACTTTGCACTTGTCCACATTAAATTTCATCTGCCATTTGGATGCCCAGTCTTCCAATTTATCCAGATCCTCCTGCAGTTTTCCACAATCCTCTTGGGTTTTAACAACTTTAAACAGTTTTGTATCATCTGCATATTTGATAACCTCACTCGTTATTCCCTTTTCCAGGTCATTTATGAATATGTCAAAAAGTAGCGGACCCAGTGCAGATCCCTGGGGTACTCCACTATTCACCTTTTTCCATTGGGAATATTGGCCATTTAGCCCTACCCTCTGCTTTCTATCTTTTAACCAGTTCCCGATCCACAATAGTACACTGCCTCCTATCCCATGACTTTTTAGTTTCGCCAAAAGTCTCTGATGAGGGACCTTATCAAAAGCTTTCTGAAAGTCCAGATACACTATATCAACCGACTCACCTTTGTCTACCTGTTTATGCACACCTTCAAAAAAACATATCAGATTAGTAAGACAAGATCTTCCTTGTCTAAAGCCATGTTGGCTGTCTCCCATTAGGCCATGACTATCTACATGCTGTGTAATTTTGTTCTTTATGATGGTTTCTACCATTTTCCCCGGTACTGACGTCAGACTCACCGGTCTGTAATTTCCCGGGTCACCCCTGGAACCCTTTTTAAAGATTGGTGTTACGTTGGCGACCCTCCAATCTTCAGGTATTACAGATGATTTTAATGAAAGTTCACAGATTACCAATAGCAGGTTCGCAATCTCATATTTCAGTTCTTTCAACACTCTTGGATGTATACCATCCGGTCCAGGTGATTTGCTACTATTCAGTTTATCAAATAGTTGTAATATATCTTCCCGGTGTAACGATATTTCTCTCAATTCCTCTGCAGTATCACCTTTAAATACCACTTCAGTCTTTGGTAACATCCCTGCATCTTCCTCAGTAAAGACCGAAGCAAAGAATTCATTCAGTCTCTCTGCTATAGCCTTGTCTCCTCTTACTGCCCCTTTTACTCCTCTATCATCTAATGGCCCAACGGACTCTCTCACAGGCCTTTTGCTACAAATGTACTTGAAAAAGTCTTTATTTCATGTTTTTGCTTCCGTAGCAAGTTCCTTCTCAAATTCTCGCTTTGCGTGCCTTATCAATGCTTTGCATTTAACTTGCCAGTGCTTGTGCTGTTTCCAGTTTTCTTCATTTGACTCTTTTTTCCATTTCCTAAAGGATACTTTTTTGGCAGCAACAGCCTCTCTGATCTCACCTTTAAACCATACTGGCAGTTTTTTGGACTTTCTTCCACTTTTCTTAATGCGTGGAATACAGCTGGTCTGGGCTTCGAGGATAGTATTTTTAAACAACACCCAAGCTTGCTGTAAGTCTTTAACCTTTGCAACCGCTCCTTTTAGTTTTTTCTTAACTATATTCCTCATTTTATCATAGTCTCCCTTTTGAAAGTTAAAAGGTAGTACTGTGGATTTCTTTACTATCCCTCCTCCACTAATTAAATCAAACATGATCATGCTATGATCACTATTGCCAAGTGGTCCCAACACCCTTATTTCTTGCACCAGATCTGGCGTTCCACTAAGGACTAGGTCCAGTATGGCTTCCCCTCTGGTCGGTTCATGAACCAGCTGCTCCAAGAAGCAGTCATTTATTTCATCTAGAAACTTTATCTCCCTAGCTTGTCCTGCCGTAACACTGACCCAGTCGATACCAGGGTAATTGAAATCACCCATTATTACTACTCTGCTGTGACTTTTGTTAGCTTCCTTGATTTCTCTGAGCATTTCATCATCCATTTGTTCATTCTGGCCAGGCGGTCGATAGTACACCCCCACTGCCATCGCCTTCCCCTTTTTACATGGAATTTCAATCCATAGAGATTCTACAGCAAATTTTGTTTCCTGCAAAACTTTAATCCTTTCTGACTCAATGCCCTCTCTAACATAGAGCGCAACCCCTCCACCAATTTGATCAGTTCTATCATTACGATATAGTTTGTATCCAGGTATCACAGTGTCCCACTGGTTATCCTCCTTCCACCATGTCTCTGAGATTGCAATCATATCTAACCTCTCATTTAGTGCTATATATTCTAACTCTACCATCTTATTGTTTAGACTTCTAGCATTTGCATACAAGCATTTTAGAGACTGTATTTTATTAATATTAATCTGGCTATTGGTAGGCATGGGTAATTTGGAATCTTTACACTCTGTCTGCACCTTACTCAAGGGCATTTGGGCTACTATACTCTTTTTTTGGAGCCTCACTGCTTTTGGTAGTATCCTTCAACGATACCTTCGTCCGAACCATGCGCTCCTGGGCGACTGTCGGCTTTCCCCTATTTTCTAGTTTAAAAGCTTCTCTATATAGGCCTGGATTCTCCTCTGGCTTCATGGCCCTATCATGCGCTTTTTAGTAAACATGCGCCTTAGTGTCTCTGCTAGAAATGTTGAAGTGATTTGTTTGGGAAATATGTGAAAACAGCTTTTAGATAGGATGTGGACAGGAGAATTTAACATAGGTTTCATTTGGAGGGGGCAAAGGGTGGGGTAGTCAAACTGGGGGTGAAATATTTGCATATTCGTTTGCATATATACATCACAAATATATTCATTATGGTTATCTAAAAAAAAAGTCTGGATAGAAATTCGCTATATCAAATAGCAACGATTTTTAATGAAATATGCTAGCACTATGAGACGTTTCTCTCATGGTGCCCCCAACTCAGAATCACGTTAATTACCAGGGAGAGCACACACTTTCCCTCTCCCCTTCCTTAGATCTCACTCCAGTAGTCTCCCCTTCCTCCCACCACCCCTGCCTTCCCTCCCTTTCTTCCCCTCCAAAGCCCAGCTCTGCCTCTTCTTCCACCTTTCCATTACCCTAGTACTCAGTGGAGAGGAGCTGGAGCCCAAAGCAAAAGAGATAGCAGCAACCTCTCTATCAGGATGCCCTAACCTCCCTGTTTTGGTAGTATCTTTCAAAGATATGTTATTCCAAAGCATGCACTCCCGTGCAACTGTGCGCTTTCCCCCAATATCTAGTTTAAAACCTGCTCTATCTCCTTTTTAAAGGATAGTGCCAGCAGCCTGGTTTCACCTTAGTGTATATTTTGTTAATCGCCACACTTGCTCCTCTGAAGGCATATGATAACATTTTGTTTCTTTCTACAGAACATTCAGAGCCCCCTAATGCAGTGGTGTTTCTGCCAAGAACCATGTGCCGTTTAGTTGGAGCCGGCTGCATAGCACTGATACAATAAGATGGAATTTGACTGTGCAGCACTGATATGTTCATAATTCTGTTGCTGAATTTATCCATTTGAAGTAGTTGCATGAAGAAATGGATTGAATTCACATTCTGTATCATTTTTTACAAGAGTATGAGACATTAAAGGGTGGGAGAGTAGTTACTAAAGTGCATTATGGAAATAAGATATGCCATACTGGGTCAGACCAAGGTCCACCAAGCACAGTATCCTGCTCCAAAAGTGACCAATCCAGGTCACAAGTACCTGTCAAGTTCCCAGAAAGGTACACAGATCCCATGTCGCTTATCCTGGGCAAGCAGTGGATTTCCCTCTTCCTCTTTAATAATGGTTTATGGACTTTTCCTCCAGGAACTTGTCTAAGCCTTTTTTAAACCCAGCAATACTAAGAGCTTTTACTACATTCTCCGGTAATGAATTCAAGAGTTTGATTATGCGATGAGTGAAAAAATATTTTCTCCTATTAGTCTTAAATGAGCTACACTGTAGCTTCATTGTATGTCCTCTAGTCTTTCTACTTTTTGAAGGAGCAAACAACCAATCTGTTTACCCATTCACTCCATTCATTATTTTATAGACCTCTATCATATCTCCCCTCAGCTTTCTTTTTTACAAGTTAAAGAGCCCTAACCATTTAAACCTTTCCTCAAAGGAGTATCCTTCCATCCCCTTTACCATTTTGGTGGCTCTTCTCTGTACCTTTTCTAATTCTCAATATGTGTCCCTTAACACGTGTCAAAGGGCAAGAACATGTGGTATTTTACAGTAACAAACAATTTTTGTACCACAACACACACACAGGGTCATTCCAAGGTGCGAACAGGACGTCCGTCCCCGTTATTCGGGCCCTCTTCTGACCCCAATTAATTTCCCTGCACATTGTACGTTGAAGTTAGACGGGAGCAGGAAAGGGCAGAGCAGGGGCGGCATTAGGGCGGGCAGTGAGCGGTCAGCGGATCCGGCCACAGGGTTGATTCTAATGTTGGTCCTATAAGTCCGGGGCCGGCTGCCTGTATGGGGAACTTATTCCACCTCTGAGGTGGAATAAGTTCCCCTGGTCGGCGGGGGATGGCGGGCCCAGCCATCGGGGAAGGTAGGAGGTGGTAGAGGGGATTCCCCGTAGCCTGACCCTGGCCTTGGGAGACCAGATCAGGGGTCAGACTGTGGGGAATAAACTGTTTGGTCCGGCGGCGGGGATCACGGCTTTTGAATGGAGCCGCGGTGCCATGGCAACCAGACACCATGGCACCACGGCTCCATTCAAAAGCCCTGACTGAGTTACTTTTCCTTTACAATAACATGCCTCGTGGTGCTCACTGCAAGCCGCGCTATTCCTTTCTCATGGACATTACTACCTAAGATTTACTGCAGCTTAGTAACTACCCGCTCTCCAAGACAATTAAATATTTTGTTTTAATTTTTGTTATACATGGACGTATTAAGTATTTATAGTGAAGGTTCACCGTGGTTGCACAAAAGACTGCTTTGGATTGGTGGGGTAAATGATTAAAATATAATAAGACTGATCTGGTCTGAGATGGCATATTTTGAGTTAATGTCCCATGATCTATGACTGCAAGTTAATTGAATGATACCCCACATCACAAAAAAAACAAAAACCAAAATATATATACATAATTTTTAAGATTATTCCTAGTATTTTAAAGTTCATTATATATGCTTTTCTAAGAGGATACAATAGCCATGTTAGAATGTGATGAAAGAATAGTGATTAAAAGACAGACCTAGTGCAGTGTGGGTTTATTATGTTCATGACAGAACAGCGTTCCTTATTGTATTAGTTCTTTGCTCTATGTTCAAAATATCTCCTTTTCTATTATTTTCTGAAATGCAGCAATGTTTGAGTACTTGTTAAATATTAAATAAATTATATTCAGATTCCGTACGCAATCTAAACTTCAACAGAAAAATTACACTGAGACTGTAAGCAGGGCTGTACTGCCTGGGGCTGGCAAAATTCCAGAACTATATTTTCCAGCCCATAAATGTGTTTATTCCTTTGAATCCCTATTCTTCGACTGTTATGAAAATCTAGAAAGCAAGTGCAATGTTGGCTCTGCTATCATTTTTCAGCATGGCTTTTATTTTTTTTTAAATTGACTTTATAATGTCTTTTTACAGCCTGAAAATATGAGTCTCATTATTACGGCACACAGATGAATATAAATGAAAGAAAAAATCCTTGATCATAAAACACCACCCTGAAAGGATTAGCAACTAATCTCCTATTGGTAAAAAAAATTTACAATTAGCTTTCAGATAACACTGTTCAATATTTTAATAGTGGTAATAGTTAAAGAGATAGTTACTAGCATGTGTTAAGGCAACAGCACACAATATTTACTTCTTAATGTGTATTAAATGGCAAAATCATGCATGATTTTACCGTAATGCATGCTAGTTTAAGCCAATATGTGTTACATAATAATGAGATACAAAGCAAGCAAATGCATGCAAAGCACCAAATTATTATGCTGGTCAAATAGCATAGCTTGCATTGAACTTTGGAAGCTGTGTTATTTGTGGAAAAATAATGCAAGATTTGAGCTGGTATTATTTTTCCTATCTGGGAACAGTGGGCTGCTAGCATGTGGCTTGGTGCTCCTGGGTGCCATCTTAAAGGGGCTGGTGCAGTAGCAACTGAAGCAAGGAGTCGGGAGTGGTGCCAAAGGACTGGAGAGAGGCTCATGTGGTCCCTTTACACAACAGCAGAAGTAAGGATGTGGTTGAAAACTACAGGCCGGTTAGTTTAACTTCGGTGGTGAGTACATTATTGGAAGCGCTGCTGAAAGAGAAAATAGTGAGGTTTCTGGAGTCCAGCCAATTACAGGATCTGAGGCAGCATGGATTCACCAGAGGCAGATCTTGTCAGACAAATCGGATTGATTTCTTTGACTGAGTTACCAGGGAGCTGGATCGAGGGAGAGCCGTTTATGTGGTGTATTTAAATTTCAGTAAAGCCTTTGACACCGTTCCTCACAGGTGACTTATAAACAAACTGAGCAGCCTAGGGATGGACCCTAAAGTTACTGCTTGGGTTGGAAATTGGTTGAGTGGGAGGCGACAAAGGGTACAAGTAAATGGAGCTCACTCTGAGGAGAAGGAGGTTACCAGTGGTGTGCCCCAGGGATCTATCCTTGGACCGATTCTTTTTAACATCTTTGTTAGTGATATTGCAGAAGGGCTGTCGGGTAAGGTTTGCCTCTTTGCGGATGATACCAAATTCTGCAATACAGTAGACACCCAGGAAGGTGTAGATAACATGAGGAGGGATGTAGGTAAGCTTGAAGAATGGTCTAGAATTTGGCAGCTGGGATTTAATGTTAAAAAATGCAAGGTCATGCATTTGGGCTGCAGCAGTCCAAGGGAGCTATATAGTATAGGGGGTGAAGTACTTTTGTCCACTAAAGAAGAATGGGACCTAGGTGTGATTGTGTCTGATGATCTTAAAGTAGCTAAACAGTTAGAAAAGGCGACAGCAAAAGCTAGAAGGATGCTTGGGTGCATAGGGAGAGGAATGGCCAGCAGAATAAAGGAGATGATAGTGCCTCTGTATAAGTCTTTGGTGCGACCTCATTTGGAGTATTGTGTGCAATTCTGGAGACCGCACCTTCAAAAGGATATAAACAGGTTGGAGTGAGTACAGAGAGTGGCCACTAAAATGGTTAGTGGTCTTCATTATAAAGCATATGAGGACAGATTTAAGGATCTTAATATGTACAACTTAGAGGAAAGGCGGGATAGAGGTGATATGATTGAGACGTTTAAATATCTCCGGGGCATAAATGCACAGGATGAGATCCTCTTTCGATTGAAAACAAGCTCTGCTACGAGGGGACATGGGATGAGGGTGAAAGGGGATAGATTCAGGAGTGATATGCGGAAATATTTCTTTACATAAATGGATCTGTGGAATAATCTCCCAGTGGAGGAGGTAGAGATGAGGACAGTATCTGAATTCAAAGAAGCATGGGACAAACACAGAGGATCTCTAAAGGAAAAAAAGGGACTGCTGTAGTGGTAGATATGGAAGGACAGACTACATAGGCCATGCGGTCTTTTTCTGTTGCCATGTTTATATGTTATATATATGTTATATGATCATTTTTTCTTCTTTCTCCTCCTCCCAGCAAAGAATCCCAAAGACACAAAAACCCTCCAGTCCAAGCCCCTCCCTCTCCCAAGATACACCTGGACCCTCAATCAGTAGTCTCTCCAAAAAGACCCCCCATCCCCAAGCCCTCCCTCCCCTACCTCTGCAATCCCTGGTGTCTAGCAGTATGAAGCAAGAGCATTCTTCAACTGCTACTCCTCATCTGTCTTTGGATTCAAAATGGTGCCTGTTGACCTCTAGCAGTATTCTTGTAGTACTACTGCTAGGGGTCAATGGACTATGATGGAGAGGGACAATGGGGGGGGGGGGGTAGAGGTCTTCAGGAGGATGGAAGTTATTGACTTTATTTATTTATTTATCTATTTCTTCTATACCGCCCCTTCCAGAGATCAAGGGCGGTTTACATGGAACAAGTTAACAATTTCGTATACTTCTGTATACAATTACATTGAACAGAAATTTCTAACTATTTACAGGTAATAAGGCGATGAACTGTCAAAACTATTTACATTGGTTATTTACAAAAGGTTATATACTAAGTGTCTGGGAAGGGTCTTGGGGGTGGTTAGAGCTTGGAATGGGGTTCTGGGAAATGTCTGTGAGGAGTGGGAATGTTTTTGGGGGTCTTTGATGGATGGGTGGGCGGGGGGGGGAAGAAGGTGGTGTCCATACTTTAATTTCTACTACCTTGACTCCTTTAAGAAAGCTTCCTGGGAGCATCGGGCCTGCGTTAGTGGCCTAGTGCTCCTAGGCAGCAGAATAATACAGCTTGCGATGTTGATCTCAAGTTGCATTATTCTTACAACAGAGGAGTTACTAACCTGTGCTACTGAGTTACCACAGATTAGTGACTGACTCAACGGGTAAATTAATCTGTAGTATAAAGCGATATTTTACAGCAACTTAGGATCTAACCCCTTAAGTCCCTGGATCATCTATTTTACTGCTAAAGGGCGGTTCCCTTTAATTTCTTGGCCTGGAGCATGATAGCGGCCCAATACTCCCGGCAGAAAAGCAATGCCAGCTTTGAGCTGGTGTTATTTTTTCATGAATAACCAGCTTGAAGTGATTACCACAAGCCACGTTATTTGATTAGAATAATAATGAGATGTTTTGCAAACATTTGAATCTCATTATTATTATTAACCATGCAGTGCAAAATTGTGTGCTACTGTAAAATAACACATGTTTTTGCCCTATACCACATGGTAAGGTGCAAAAAACATGCATTATTCCCGTAATGCACTTTGCTAATTACCCCTCCACCTCAATAGGGTCTTAAACTTATTTTCAACTACTTATGCCATTATGATTTACAGAAGATTAAAGCTAATGCTAAAGGGAGCTAAGTGTTTTCCGTGCAAATATATTCTGAACAGTATATTAAGCTATGCACTTCAAAGGGAAACTGCCTACCAAATAACAGAAGACAAATTCATTCATTCCATTATTTAATATGAAATATTTATCCGTATGAAATAGGAGTCCATCTAATGTCAAAAATGACAGGTTTTAGGTACAGGTTACAAAGTAAGTGCAATTTTACAAGAGCTCCACCCCTTACTAATATAATATTGATAAGCTAATTTAGAAAAGAATATTTAATCTTGCATTAAAATTAGATTAGGAACCCATTTACTAAATGCCATTAACTGGTTAATGCGCGGTTTTAGAATACGGTAACTGACCGTAGTGAACGCTAACAAGTAGGCATTCCAGCTGCACATTAACGGGTAATCGTACACTAATTTTATTTACTTATTTGTGTGATTTTTATACCGCCATTTCGGGTAATCATAGTGGTTTGCATACAGAACAACTGAGATACATTAAACATAATAACAATAAAACAAGTGCAAGTGTGAGAAGAGTGGTATCTAAAGAGTACGTGGTGGTTGATTTGTAGATGGCAGCTAGAATAGTTATGGGTAGAAATGGATCATGTGTGCTTCGCCGTGGGATATGTGCTAAGTAGTGTCAACATTTGGAGTTGGGTCATTTTGTCCAAAATGTTCTCTGAATAGGAAAGTTTTGAGTTGAGTGTGGAAAGTGGATAGGTCTGTAATGCTTCTAAGTCTTTCTGGCAGAGAATTCCAGAGCATTGGGGATAAGTACTCGAATGCTCTGTTGCTAGTATGTTGCTTTGTCTTTCAGTAGTCAGACGGGATTGAAAGGGTATTACTCATTAGGCCTCTTCTTTGGCGGTCGTTGGGTGTGACTTTAATTAGGTGAGATAATATTGTGGGTACTATATCTCTGATGACTTTGAATGATATCAGTATTATCTTGTACTTTATTCTGCACTGTAAAGGTAACCAACGCAGAGCATTAAGTAAAGGAGCATATGGCGTTAGTTATAGATAATACATGCCACTATATGCTCAGCCATTAATAGGGGATGAAGCAATTGTTTTGGTAGTCCATGTAGTGGACTATTACAGTAGTCAATATGTGGTATTATAATTGCTTGCATCAGTGTTCTGAAATCGTTGCTATGTTGTAGAGGCTTAGGGCCCAATTCTGTCGCAGACATAGATGCCTTCTGTGCGTCTGGTCTGAACCGGACGCATAGAGGGGATCGTGATTCTGATCCTATGGAGCACATCTAGCCCCGTGGGATTAGAATCGCGAACAAGCATGTACGTGCAGGCCGGGACTGCGATTCAGTCCTGGCCTGCGCATACATTAGTAGCCCGACTAACTCAGTCAGGGCTTTTAAACGGAGCTGCAGCGCCATGGTGTCATGTTGCCATGGCCCCACAACTTCATTTAAAAGGTGCGATGCCAGCTGCCCAGTTAAAGTGTTTATGCCCCGCAGCCCGACCCCCGATCTGGCCTCCTAAGGCCAGGGTTGGGCAGTGGGGAATAAACCCTTGCCCCCCTTGCCCCATCCGCGCCCGAGCAGTTGAAAGAAAAAAAACGTCTAGGGAAGTTATTCCACTTTGGAGGTGGAATAACTTCCCCGAACATTTCGTTGGTCCTGGACGTACAGGACTGACATTAGAGCCTACTCTCCGCTCCCGAGCCGCCCATTCCCCGCCCCCATCTAACTTCCCTGCACAACTGGCAGGGAAGTTATTCAGGGGCAGGAGAAGCCACGGATAGCGGGATGGACGTCCCATTGGGTCGTCCATCCCCGCTCTTCGTGGCTCAGAATAACCCACTTAATATGTTGTAATAGTCTGATTTTATTAAATGTTTGTGTTTGTTGTGTTTTTAATATGGGTTTTGAATGAAAGATGTTTGTCAAGTGTGACTCCTAACTATTTTACCTCTTCTTTGACTTCAAGATTGAAATCATTGATAATTATGTTGCGAGGTGGAGTGTAGTTTTGGTTTCTGATGATTATTAATACTTCAGTTTTTTTATAGTTGATTTAGATCAAGGTTTTGGAGCCTCGTTGCTAAATCCTTGAAACATGAAATTATGGGCTCAAGGTTAGGTTAGGTGCATTTACATTGAAGGGCATATGCAGCATTATGTCATCTGCGTAGATGGCATAATTGATATTGAATTTTTTTATTATATGACATATTGGTTGAATGTAGATATTGAAAAGGAGGGCAGATAGAGCAGAGCCTTGAGGAAGTCCTGTTGTTTGATGGTATGTATTGGAAACATTTTGGCCTATGCTGACCTGATGAGTTCTGTTAGAAAGTGTGGGCCGGCACCCATACTAGGCGGTTGCCTAGTAGGGGCGGCGGGCCATATTAACTTGTGTCTGGCTTCAGCCTGGTAGCTGAGGCCCTTAATTGTGTAGTTGTGGGGCAGTTAAAGCAGTCCAAGTGGAAATAGGCCGACACAGGAAAATTTATTTTTAAATTTTGTTTTAATCATCAAGCTTTGCAATTGGACCTTGGCAGAAGGTTCCAAACCATTAACAGAAAGTGAGGATATTTTCTCCAACAAAAATGCTTCTTTATAAAGGTATTTCAGCAGTGCTATGACAAAACAGTTTCTTTCAGTCTTTGCAACCAAAATAAGTTTCCTTTCAGTCAAACAAACCACAGTTGAAAGTCACTGTTATGAGCAAAGTCCAGCTAACCTTGTTAGCTTCTCCCAGCTATTTCAGGTAAGCTTAAAACATTCTCTGCTTCTCTGTATAGGAACTAAACTGCTGTTTAAAACATTTTCATAGCAGAAATACTATTGCAGCTTTTAAAAGATGAGACTTCTGTCTTTCCAGCACTTCTCAGTAGCAATTACTCAGCATAACTACTTCTTGGGCTTTCTTCATAATATCTCTTTAATGGCTACAGACCTCCTTCCCTTTAGAGAAGCATTTTAAAGGTACTGCCTGCTTTACCTTGTTTGTAGAAGCATTCTTCCTAGCAGGCTTTTAACCGTCAATGTTCCTTGCTTAGAACCTGGGCTGCTTGCCTTTGAGTCAGAGTTACAATCCTGTTAACTCCCTCAAGCTTCTTCCTGCTCTTCTCTCTTTCTTCTCGTTCTGTTGTTGAATTCCCCAACAACTATTCTGGCTTTCCCTCTGGCTCTGCCATTCCCTCAGGCTCTGCCACTCCTCCAGCCAGCTCCTTCGGCTTCCCCTTTCACTTGCTGACTGACTGTGTTTAAATGTTTGCCAGCGTGCTTCCCTTTCTGGCCCCTCCCTATCTCTCCCTGCTGTTGCCCTGGAGACTGGATGTGGCTTCAGGCTAGCCTTGCAAGTGTGTGTTTCAGTATTACTTTCATTTTGGGACCTGTGCTTAGGTGAGCCCATCCCCCTCTCAGAAGAAAAAGTCTCTTTTTTTTCTCTTTCCCGGGTCTGTGCTGCACCTGCCTTACCACAAAAGATATGAGGCAAACCATTGCAAAGTAGTTCCACGTAGTCCTATTTTTTGAAGCCTTTGTATTAGTAATGCATGTATGACAGAGTCAAAAGCTGGGCAATATCAAGGAAAATTAAGATAAGGGCTTGGTTAGTGTTGTCAATTTCTTTTATGATTTTTTTGTAGAGTACTAACATTAATGTTTCAACACTATGGAAGTTCTAAATCCATATTGATTATCATCTAACAGGGCATATAGGTCAATGTGATCTTATAGTTGTATGTTTATTTATTTTATTTTATTTAGCTGCATTTATATCCCGCTTTTCACCGGGTCAAAGCGGTTGGGGGATACATTTAACACGAGGGGATATGAGACACATACACTAATACTTACAGGGAACATGGGCAATGGAGGGTTAAGTGGCTTGCCCAAGACCACAAGGAGCACCTGCGGGACTAGAAACCCCAGTCCTTCCGGCCCAAGGTTGCTGTCCTCTCGTGGGATTTGAACCACCGACCTTCCGGCCTGCAGTACCTTGCCCCAACCACGAGGCCACTCCTAGTGGTTGGGGCAAGGTACTACAGGCCTAGTAGACATTTTTTTCTATTATTTTAGCCAAGAATGGTAAACTAGAGATAGGTCTGTAAGAATGTCAAGCAATTTATTTTTTAAGATGGGACGTATAATTGCATTCTTAAGTCTTCTAGGGATATTGTCCTTGTGAGAGGGACCAGTTAACTATTGATTGTATGATAGGTGCAAGCTCATCACATGCTGCTTTAATCCAGTTTACTGGACATGGATCTGCTTTAGATGTAGTTGTATTCATCTTGGCTATGCTCCTTTTGAGAGGAGCTAAGTAAATATGGTGAAACTCTTCCCAGATTCCTACTTGTGGAGTTACATTATTGATGCTCATGGAGAGGAGATTTGTCGCAGAGTTGATTTTGGACATATATTAGTCCGCTAGTGTTTGAGGAGAGATTTCAGGCGATTCTTGGAATGGCTGTGAGAGATTTAACAATGGAGAATAGATCTTTTAGTTTATTTATTGATTTCATGAGAAGTTTCATGTGGTAATCTTTTTTAACATGATTAATGTGCCGACGGTATATTGTTAGAATGGATAAGCATTTTTCTCTGCTTTCGGTAGTTTTCTTTGAGCGCCAGGTACGTTCAAGTTTTCTCAGCTCTCTTTTTATTAGTCTAATGTCTTGGGAATACCATTGTTTTGAGGGATTAATGTGGAGAGCGAGCAGGTTAGGAGTGGAGTGTGGGCATAGAGAGCACATTGCTGCATGCTCACTGTCAATGTGGCAATTAGCGCGGGTGTACGTAACGACACTTAATGCACCTGACTCATTAGCATGACAACTGCTGGGAACATGCCGATCTTGTCCTGACAGTTACCGCAGAGGTCTTGCACTTACTGTGCATTGAAAACACACATTAAATGCAAACCCTTAACAGGTTTTAGCAAAAGGGCCCTTTAGTGCCTCTACTGTAGTTTCTTAACTGCTCTCTGATATTTCCGAAAGCAAGAAAGTTCTTATCTGTGCCTGTAAAACACACCTGAACCATGGGACCCAATGAAGTGCATTTGTTTGCCCTCATTCAGGGGTTTAGTTACATTAATACATGTTAATACACTTTGCGTGTGTTATTTTAACAAGGGTCCCATGTTATTCAATGCGACCTGATTGCTAATAACGTGTTAATGGTGATCTCCGGGAACAGCAGGAATTAAGTCTTCACATATGGGTATCATTGGTACCGATGGAGCCTGCGTGGGAACACTCCCCAGCGTCCAATATGAAAGCTTTTGGGAGCATCCCACAGCACCTGCGTGATGCCTTCCCACCTTTCCAATTCTCCCTCTTCAATTGAGTTTATAGCTGAGATAAAAGGAGAGAAAGAGAAAGAGAGAGAGACAACTCCTCTGGGAGGTGGGTGGGTTGTGAAGGCTTAATTCCTGCTGTTCCTGGAGATCACCTGTTACAGGTGAATAACTATGCTATCTCCAGGAACCAGCAGGAATGTAGTCTTTACATATGGGGACTCCCCAGCTGAAAGATGCCAAGGAGATGACCCCAGGAAGCTGCAAACCCATTGTGAGATGGGTCATGCTTCCTCCCATGGATCTCTGGCATCCAACCCGGGATGGTGGGTAGGAGTTGTACTAAGTCTGAAAGAGATGCTGGAGAACAGCCTGGCCAAACAAGGCATCCCTACGGAAGTCCTTGTCTAAACAGTAATGGGCTGTAAAGGTGTGTACTGAAGCCCAAGTGCCTGCTCTACAGATGTCGTCAATGGACACATAATGAAGATTAAGGTGCAACACAAGAAAAGCAGATATCACATCAAATGCAGAAACCAGTCCAAAACGTGATAATATGTGGAAAGACAGAGCCTTTATTGACCAATTGACAATCCGACACAGGCCGTGATTCGCTATCCTTCGTCAGGGGTTTGTCTGGCAAATGCTAAAAACATAAATATATAAATACTTAAAACAACATAACAAAAACAGAGCACTCAAAACCAATTAATTGTATAACCGAAAACAATTAAAAGATAAACAAAATATAAATGTCATCAATAAATAGAATAAAAGAAAATAAAAGAATAAAGGAATATTTGGAACACCATACTAAAATGTTCATATGTATAAAAGCCATTCCAAAGAATGCCAACATACTAATAAATATGAAAACAAATAAACACCAGAGTAAAGGATGAGACACATAAACCATAAATACCTCTGCTAAAGAACATTAGACCAAAAGGTATTGTATCTCGTGGTTATCTATTAGGAGTCTGTACACTATAAAGAAAATATAAATGAAATGAATTAAATATAAACAACATGTACAAATGAATATACATAAATAAATGAATATCAAACCACATTACATGCATAAATAATGTATCAGTGAGCAAAACTAGAAAGTGGAAGAAAGTGGAGTGGAGGAGTGGCCTAGTGGTTGGGGCAAGGTACTTCAGGCCAGAAGGTCAGGGGTTCAAATCCCACTAGAGGACAGCAACCTTGGGCCGGAAGGACTGGAGTTTCTAGTCCCACAGGTGCTCCTTGTGGTCTTGGGCAAGCCACTTAACTCTCCATAGCCCATGTTCCCTGTAAAATAGTTATCTCCAAGTTATAATGCCCTGTTCAATATAATTTCAGTTGGTTCAATGTAAACTGCACTGATGCAGAATAGCGCGGTATATAAGAGAATGTAAATAAATAAATAAAATCAACTAAAAGACATAGATCTCTCTATGGAGTAAAGGAGAAAAACATAAGTAGCGGGAGTGAGTCAGTCAGAGAGGACATGATTGTATCTAATCAATGGCAACAAATGTACCATACAATAATACGTGATGTGTAACCACCAAAGGGTTGATTACATCTTATATACCTGCCTTAATAATATCATATTTACACAAAACCCAATTAATGATGACAAAGTCGGAAAAAAGAACTACACATTGTATCTAGATTGAAATAAAAAAGTGTAAATGATCAAGGCAGTCACTCAATAAAAACATGTAACATATCTGGCTCACAAAATGATCATTAATATCTGGAAACAATGTATCCATATATTCTAATGGCAAAAGTCATATTCAGGAGGAGGAGGTATGAAAAAATCGGCTTTTGAAATTGGATATATCACCGACAAAGAGAGGAATTTTCTGATTGTTGATGCGCCCATCATTCCCACTATATATATCATACCTAAAATCCATAAGTCTTTAGTAGCTCCTCCTGGTCGACCGATAGTTTCGGCCATTGGTTCATTGTTAGAGCCCATTGCAAAATTTTTAGACATATTATTACGTCCTTTTATATTGGATATGTGGTCGTATGTTGGTCGGGGAAGTTTGGCATTTTGTGGACTTGCAAAGCGGTCTATATCTGGGGTCCCCCAGATTCGAAACACTCGAGCAATCTGGTCATAAGAACATAAGATATGCAATACTGGGTCAGACCAAGGTCCATCAAGCACAGTATCCTGTTTCCAACAGTGGCCATTCTAGGTCATACATACCTAGCAGTATCTCCAAAAGACACAGGTTCCACAATGCTTGTATTGGGTAAAGTATTGATATCCTGGGTCCCTTTGGTTTATGGACCTTTCCTCCAGGAACTTATCCAAACCTTTTTTAAACCCAGCTACACTAACAGCTCTTACTACATCCTCCGGTAACAAATTCCAGAGTTTGATTACACGTTGAGTGAAAAAATATTTTCTCTGAGTGAAGAGACCATTCGTGTGGAGGCAGTATTCGACTGAGTTTGTCTGCCCAAAGATTTTGAGTGCCCGGAAGATATACCACCAGGAGGTGGATTTTATGTTCTGTTTTATGTGGCGAGGACCCACAGTCACAAAGCTTGTTGCATAATGACAGCCTGTTCTGCCCTGCTTGTTCACGTAGAACATGGCTACCTGATTGCCAGTCTGGACCCAAACTGTCTTGTAGCTGAGCTGAGCCTGGAATACTCGAAGAGCATGGAAAATGGCTCTGAGTTCTAGGAGGTTTATGTGAAATCAAGCCTCCTGTGGGGTCCAAAGACCCTAAGTCGAGAGATCGTGCAAGTGAGCGCCACAACCCAACTTGGACGCATCCGTTGTTAGGGTGGCCTGGAATAGAGGCTGCTGGAAAGGAGAGCCTACTAGAAGGTTTTCCAGAGATTGCCACCATTGAAGGGACAAAATGAGATATGTAGAGTTTCTGATTTTGTCCGACAGACGACCCGAGGCCTGTGTCCACTGAGAGGAGAGGGTCCAATGGGCTGCTCACATATGAAGGCAAGCATAGGGAACCACATGGACAGTGGATGCCATATGCCCCAGAAGGTGAAGCATTTCCCGAGCAGTCAGGAAGACTTTCATAGCTGCTTGGGATGCCAGATGCACTATACGAAGACAGTGGGGCTGTGGTAGGAAAGCCCTTGACTGTCTGGTATCCAGTCGAGCCCCTATGAACTCCAGGGACTGAGAAGGGGTGAGCTGAGATTTTGGGAGGTTTATGACCAGTTCCAAGTAGCGAAGAATTTGCATCGTGCGAGAAAGAGCGAAGCTGGCTTCTGGAGCTGTGGATGCTCGAATGAGCTAGTCGTCTAAGTAGGCGAAGATGAATATTCCTAAAGTTCTCAGAAATGCTGCTACTACTGCTATGCATTTTGTGAAGACTCTTGGGGCAGAAGCCAGACCGAAAGGAAGAACCTTGTATTGAAAGTGTCTTCCCTGGAAAAGGAATTGAAGGAATTTTCTGTGATCTGAATGGATGAGGATATGCGTATATGCATCCTTTAGATCTAGAGAACATGGCCAATCCTGACTCTGAAGGTATGGCAGAAGTGTTCCGAGGGAGATCATCTTGAATTTTTCTCGAACAGATAATTGTTCAGTTCTCTGAGGTCCAGTATGGGTCTGTGTCCTCCTGTTTTCTTTGGAATGAGAAAATAGAGGGAGTAGAACCCCGTACCCTGTTGGGGTATGGGCACTTCCAAAAGAAAATAGCGGAAGAAATGACCACGGCCTACCAGATGATAATTAAAATCCTTTATTGTGGGTCCATTATCTATTTTCTTTTGGTTGTCCAATTTGTGGAAGATATTCTTCTTTTCTTCTCCTCCCCTTGGGGTATGGGCACTTCTTCAATTGCTCCCTGAGCAAGAAGTGATGCGACCTCTTGACCCAAGAGATCGATGGCAGGGCCTTGGAAATTGAACTGTTTTATGATTGTAGGAGGGGGCATGCTTTGAAAATGAAGTCTGTATCCCTCTTGTACAATGCACAGAGTCCAATTTTCTGACGTTATTTGTTGCCATCTTTTGGCAAAATGGCATAACCTGTGGGGATGGGAGGGTTCTGGACCTTGCAGGGACAGAAAGACTAAGTTCTCTAGGAAGGAGTCAAAGCCCCTGAGGAGGTTGAGCCTGCTGAGCTGGCTGAGCTCTTCACACGTGTGGCTTCCTCTGCTGTCTGTTCTGTTGTTGCCCCTTTTGGGGAACATGAACTGGACAGTAACCCTGATGGGTATAAGATGGGTAAAACTTATTTTTCTTGTTGAAAAAGGGTTTCTTGGTTGACTTTTTCTTTGCTGGGTTGGCTGTAGACTTTGATAGTCTATTCAAAGTGGTATTATCAGATTCTATCTGATTTGCCTTGTCTTGCCAATCCTTGCCGAAGAGATTCTCTCCTGTGCAAGGAATGTTTCCCAGTTTATCTTGCACCCATATTTCCAAGTCTGATGCCTGAAGCCAGGCAATACAACATGCACCGATGGAGATAGCAGAAGTTCTGCTGATACATTCAAAGCAATCAAAGGTTACACGGTATACAAAGCACAGTTACTTACCTGTAACAGGTGATCGCTGGGAACAGCAGGAATAAGTCTTCACATATGGGTACGTCGGTACCGACGGAGCCTGCGCGGGAACGCTCCCCAGCTTCCCAAAAAGGAAAGCTTTTGGGAGCATCCCACAGCGCCTGCGCGCTGCCTTCCCGCCTTTCCTAACCGCCTCTCCTCAGTTCGGTTTTAAAGCTGAGACAAAGAGAGAGAGAGGAAAGGAAAGACAGATAGAGAGATACAACTCCTAGGGGAGGTGGGAGGGTTGTGAAGACTTATTCCTGCTGTTCCCAGAGATCACCTGTTACAGGTAAGTAACTGTGCTATCTCCAGGAACAAGCAGGAATGAGTCTTCACATATGGGGACTCCCTAGCTAGAGATGCCTGGGAGATCCCTCAGGTTATGAGACCCTGGGAAGGGCTCTACCTCCTCCTATGGACCTCAGGCATCCATTCTGGGAAGGAGGGCAGGAGTTGATTAAGAATGGAACAGGTGTTTGAGAACAGCCTGACCAAACAAGGCATCCCGGCGGGAGTCCTTGTCCAAGCAGTAATGGGCTGTGAAGGTATGAACCGAGGCCCAGGTGGCCGCTTGACAGATTTGGTCGAAGGACACAGAATTTAGATGAGCCATAGAGGTGGCCATGGCCCTCACATTATGAGCTGTGACATGGCTCTCCAGAGAAAGGTTCTTACTCTGGTAGGCGAAAGAAATACACTGAGCAATCCAATTGGACAGTGTTCTCTTAGAGACTGGAAGTCCCAAATGAGAGGGATCAAAAGCAACAAAGAGTTGAGAAGACTTTCTATGTTGCTGTGTCCTTTGTAAGTAAAAGGCAAGAGCTCTCTTACAATCCAGAGTATGAAGATTCCTCTCTGCACTTGATGCATGAGGAGCTGGAAAAAAGACAGGTAAATATACCTCTTGATTAAGATGAAAAGGTGAGACCACTTTAGGAGCTTCCCGCCGGGGTTGTTTTGCCGGTGCAGGATCCTCGAGGGCAAGCCCGGAGGCATCTCGATGCTTGGAAGGAGATCTACCCTTCGAGGACCGGCTGGATTTATGTTTGGTTACCTGAGATCCATGGGAGGAAGATGAAGCCCTGGAAGACATCGATGCAACGGACATCGTATCTGCAGCAAAAAGGGTACCGAGTTTTGCAGCTCTATTCTGCAGGCCCCTCATGGTCATCTTCCTGCAGGAGAGACACTCCGATGGAGAATGGCCAGGACCTAAACATTTAAGACACCAGTCATGAGTGTCGGTGACGGATATTGTACCGCCACAGTTAGAACATTTCTTGAAACCACTAGCTGGTTTCTCCATGTTTGAAGAAAAGTGGGCCTAGTGCCCAAAATGGCATCTAGCACTGAGAGGGGAAAGGCCCCTGAAGAAAGAAATCCTTCAGAAAGATAGTTGGGGGGTTTTTGAAAAAGAAGAAAAAGAAAACTGGCGGTACTGGTAGGAGTCGAATGAAGGCATCCGCGACCACAAAAAAACAAAAAAGTAAGAATAGATTTTCTGTGGTGACAGGGTGTGCGTCCTGTCGGCTCCGCGGAAAACGAAGAACTGAAGAGGGAGAGTTGGAAAGGCGGGAAGGCAGCACGCAGGCGCTGTGGGATGCTCCCAAAAGCTTTCCTATTGGACGCTGGGGAGCGTTCCTGTGCAGGCTCCGTTGGTACCGACGATACCCATATGTGAAGACTACATTCCTGCTTGTTCCTGGAGATTAACCTTAGTGCACCTTAGTAACTGGATGCCTCAGTTTGTTAATGCACTTAAATATTTAGTGCAGGTGGAGGAGTAGCCTAGTGGTTCGAGCAACTACCTACTACCCAGAAAATCAAGGGTTCAATTCCCACTGGCACTCCTTGTGACCTTGGGCAAGTCACTTTACCCTCCATTGCCTCAGAAGAAAAGGCTGGCAATCTACTTCCAGTGATACATTGCCAAGAAAACCCAGAGGTAGCTGGGTCACTATGAGTCAACACTGACTTGATGGCACTAAAAAAAAAATTAGTGCATGCAAAACTGATGCAATGCATGTGGGTTTGTGTGCTTAAGAACATTCTAAGTTGCATAGCAACTTTTTATTAACACAAATGCAAGAAAAAGTCTGAATATCAAGGAAAAGGCCAAAAGAACTGAAAACAAACCAACGTTTTTCTCTATGCACATTCCCAGTGGGAGCTACCCATTCCTGACTGAGTACTTTACATACAGTAGGAGCCATCTTTCTGACTGCAACACTGTACCTCCTTTCTAGCGATGGCATAAGCCTTCCAGTGCATCATTTGGGCAGGGAGGCTTCAAATTCAGAGTACTGTGTTATTTCTTATTATATTGTCAATCCACAGAAAATATAAATGCCTATTATATTTGACTAGAAAAACGACTGCAGTATGAAACCTAATGAGAAAAAAAGTACCTGCTTATTAACATCTAGGATTTCAATGGTGTTTAGACTAAATTCATGTTTACAGCTGCACATTCCAAATCCTGAGTTTCCATTTCCATATCCTCTCTAGATGCGAAGGTCAATTTTCAAGATGACTGACATGCGTCAACATGTGATTACCAGCACAAAACAGGCTTCTGAAAATTTTGCAGCCTTATTGTATGTATATAAGTTCATGCTCCAGTCTGTGACATAGTTTGTGTACTTTGAGCCACAGGAGAAAAGAGCAGAGGGAGGTTGAGGACTTCAAAGTATGTGCGTTTCAGATGTCATTGTGAGCTTTATCTGGACAACTAGATCCACACTAATAGGAGATGGTAAATCCATGGGCGCTTTTATACTTAGTGACTTTGTAGGCTTGATTTTCAAAGGGAAAGTCCACAGGAAGTTTCTCTTTGAAAATAAGTGTGCAGACCCATAGGGATTATTTCTTACTATAAAATTATCATTAAAGTAATCAATATATGCAATCAGGTGCCATACACGGTCATAATGTGATCATCTGAAGAAATGGTAAAACCCCTCTAGCAGGAACAGTCCTGCTACGCACATTGACTGTAATTTCCTACAATACTGATTCTGCCTTACTTCATTTATTCTGCCACTTTCACTCACTTATGTCACTTACATTATAATTTCCAACAAACCAGGAACACTTCAAAATCTTGAAAAGAGGATTAGAATACCCCACTTACCATAATTCAGTGCCAAAGTAGAGAGGTCAATGGCAAGTCTGCTATTGTATAAAAACATATTAACATGGAAAAATGACAGCAGATAACCATATGACCCAATCCAGTCTGCCCATCCATACAAACTACTAGGCTTTACAATCCTCTCCGTTCCCTTAGAGATTATTACTGCTTGTCCCATGCTTTAATGAATTTGGATCCATCTTTGTCTTCACCGCCTCGCTGAGAGGCTGTTCTGTGCATCCACCACCTTTTCCATAAATCAATATTTTCTTAGATTACTCCCAAGCCTAACCCCTTTTACCTTTATTGTATGTCCTCTTGCTCCAGAGATTCCTTTCAATTGAAAGAAGCCTGCCTCCCATGCATTTATGCCATAGAGATATCTAAATGTCGCTCTCACGCCTTGGAAATATTTGGTCTAAAGTTACTCTTCCAGTCTTATTTAAATATTATATTTATCTTTATCAGATTCAGCTAATTCACTGTCTTGTAAACAAATTACTACATAGAATGCATTACTGCAACACAAGTAAAATGGCAAAATATCCTTGCAGGACATATGAGAGAGTAGCGCCTATATTACTAGCTAGGTGCCGAACAAAGTTCTCGCTCTTGTCCCAGATATTTCATTTGACATGGCGTGCAAGAGGCTGAAAGTTCTTCGCACATTTGTTTTTCAGCGATATTTAAAGCTTTTTAAGACCTGTTAATTTACTTATCCCCGCTGATTTTACATGTGCACCGATAAGGTTCCTATCACCAGCACACAGATCACAGGTTTCTTTTTGTCAATTCAGAGTTCTCTGGTTTCAGCTATCAGTGCTTGTGGACACTAAAACTCTGCCCTGCTGTCACTGAACAAACCCTTAAACTCTGCAAACTTCAGGCACTGCTCTAAGCCATTTCTTCATCCTCAGGGCCAACTATGGAAGCAGATCATAGTGCAGTTTGCACAGTTTCACTTAAAGAGCAAAGTGAGCAGAAAAGTCCTGATAAATATGGTTGCAGTAACCATTCGCTCTTACAAGAGCTTAAAAACGAAACTGGAGTTCCATGTATACAGACAGATGTTTAAAATCACTTTGCGGTTATAGAAAATTTCTTCAAGATGTGATTTTGTCTAAGTAAATATTGATCAGTTTATTTTTCCCAGTTCTCTAAATTATCAGAAAAGATGATCATGGCTGTGCACTACAGAGTGCCTGCTTGTCTCTAATATCGGCATGGTATGTGTGGCACAAACAAGAATGACCATTTCATTTTCAAAAGTAAGGAAAGATTTAATCATACACACTTTAGAAGTAGGGCTTCTGATTTTAGCTTTGAACAAATGAACAGTGATATAACACCCCTATGCAAAAAATTAAAATGGGTGTTTATTGGCTAAAAACCAGAAAAAAGCGCCATTTCCCCTAGTATTCTTTCACCCTTTCCCTGGCTCGTCTTGTATCCTTCACACAGTTGCTGACAGCTCCTGAGTGGGAACATAAATGTACATACTTGATTCCACTGGAAAAGATCCGCAGCAATGGTGCTTGTGGCATGAAAACACTGATAAAACCTCAGGCTGACACTTCAACTCCATGGTCATCATTCTTTTTAACACTAGTTGCGCTGCTCCAATTAAATACATATATTCGGTGCTGCTGTTTGCTAGTGAGTGCTTTTGGATATAAGTGTAGAATGACAGTGCCATCCGCTATCCAAAGAATGGTGGCATTCAGTCCGCGATCCAGATAACTGTCTGGATAAGTTTAGGATGGCCTTTTTTGCTGTCTCAAAATATCCAGACAGTTATTTGGACAGCAGATTGAATATCACCGCTATTCAGATCATTTCCGGCATTATTCTTCCCAGCATTATATGGTTCATGACGAGGCGGCCTGGAAGGATTTTCATTAGTGTCATCCATACGGTGCCACTGAAAATCCATGGATATCTGTGGCTACAGCAAATATCTGATGCCGCTATCCAGCCATTTGCTTTTGAACATTGAGTTAACTGATTTTTTTCTACTCTCGATGAACTCCTAGATTAACTGGAAAGTAGACACCTTAATTTACAATTCACAAACACGTAAGAATCAAAGTCCTGTTTATTATTGCATTTCAATCATTTTAAATCCTGAACAAAGTGAAAAAAACTGCAGAGCAAAATACTGCATTCTGCAGAGGAACGTCTTAATCCTTTATTCTTTCTGCAAAGTTAATACCAGAGGCACTTTCTGCTCAACATTATTCACATCCCCAGTGGACACATGTGCAGCATGAAAACGTGCATGCGATCACCTTGCATCCCCAACTCACTGCACGTCACATCTGGAAAAGAAGCCTCCAGGCCACAAAATCTCAACTGTACTCAACCAGCAGTCTCAACTCCTTGCCATATGACACAAGGCCTAATGAAAAACTTTCCAAAGCACTCTAAAAATATTTTGTTAGGTTTGCCCATACCTGGGGTCTCACAGGTGACACAAGGTGCAGCTATGCAAGCCAAGCGCTCTTCTTCCACATCAAGAACAAAAAAAGTTTTAGTTCATAAGGCGATCAGCTGTAATCCTTTCGAGCTGTCAGGGAGGCCTCCATCTCTCTGCCCTGCTTTTCCAGCAATGCTGGCTCATTTGCATAAAAGCTACTCCCAGCCTACGGGACATTTTTTTTTAAAGTAGCTACATGTTGTTGAATTGATTGCCTTAACATGCTCTTTCAACCATGACATCATAACATCGCCATGGTTACTTTAGCCCCACCTGCTGACATGCCAGCGTTACCTGTCAGACCTGACAGCCCACTCAGGCTCTTACAGAGGGGATAAAAGATCGGATATATGCATGTACTTTTTTGTTTCACAGAGGCAAAAAATGTTAACAGTTCACACACTGCAACTTGTGCAAACAGAGAAAACACGACTCAGCTTATTTTTTATTTGCCAAAGAAACAACTGGAAGAGCCAGCATGGTTTTACAGGAAAGACGGAACTTACCTTGGAAATCACAGGTTTCTATTAGCTGCCCCTCCCTGTCTGAAAATGTACTTATCAGCTGAAGGAGGATCTGGCCAGCCGCCTGCCCCCCTCTCTCTCGCTGCTTTCTAAGGTTACTCTCCACCAGCAGAGCAACATTTAAGGCATTTTGCAAAGCTTCATTCACTTCACTTTTCGCTCCTCATTCATGTTGAAAAACGTATTTTTCTTTCTTCTTTCAAAATATTATAGTGCTTATTTTTCAGGTTTCTGGTTTCATAAGATGTATTTTTTATGTTCCTGGAGTTATTTTAAGGTGGGGATGGGGATCTCATATTTACTTAGGGGCCCTTTTACTAAAGTGTGGTTATTTTTCTTTGCCCCAACATGCATTTTGAGTCAAGATCAGCCTTTGTTAGGTGCACCCGCACTGCAGTAAGTCGGGGTATAGCCAGCATGTGCCCAAGAGTTATCACGCAGGCAAGCCCCTCAGTGTGCATTCCGACCCTTGGCAATTACCGCAGCTGCACCCAATGCCACCTAGTGAGGTGGTAGTAGGTACAGACATGCTAACTGCAACATTGGCGACTACCGAATCCGGCGCTAATGGCAATGTGTAGTCAATGTCCACTGTTCACCCCAACACATCATGTGATGCGCAGTTAACACGTGATTCAGTGCACGCTAATTGTCCCACCTGCGTTAACTGCATAACACGCTTTAGTAAAAGGGCTCATTTTTAAGGCTTTTATTTTTTTGCATAGCATTTAAAGAACAAGCATATCAAGTAAAATACAAAATATTACCATACTTCAAATCCCACAACTAGTAGGAATGGATATTATGGGATATCTATAGGCTGGACTGCAGTGAAGACTAGTGAACAAAGGTGTTATTGCCTCTAGCTATTTCCTCTATATGCACCTTTGCTATCTTGTCCCATCTCATTTCCCAGAAGAAATTAGGCATGTCAGCTGGGGGTCTTCAAACACAAATCCTACCACATACCATACAATACACCACACTAGTCTTTCTAAACTCAGTTTAAGACCATACTAAACATGCAGTCTAAGAGACTGTGTATATGAAAAAATAATACGCTAAAAATTCTACTATACAACCAAACAGTATGCTACTTCATCACACTTTAACTGGGGAAAAAAGATATCTCAGAACTTTGCGAGTCTTATGGTCCAAATAACTCAGTACTTCTTTAGACTTGACTCTGGAACATCAATGATCCTCAAAAATACTCCACAGTTATTCAAATGTTCATTCTAGTAGTAAACATATAAGATCTCACTATATCATCAATGAGCTCATAACTTTTTTTTTTTAATTTACTTTTTATTTTTCCTCAATACAAACTTGTCAAGCAAGTATACAGGCAACATTAGATATATAAAAAAAAACCAGGAAATAGTCTAAACAAGAAACATAAACACATCCTTATAGCCCACAAATTTGGGAGATATATCAAAGAATCCATTTTCCAAAGGAAACACCGAGAACATCTCTCAACACATGCCAAAATATAATTCCCGCCCTTATCCCTCATTCATCCCCCAGACCCTCCCTATCTGACAAAAAGGTCTCCAATTGTAAAGAATCAAGAAAAGTATACTTATCCCCTTTCAGTGTTACCACACACTTACAGGGGAACCTAAGAAAATAAGATGCACCCAGCGCTAACACCCTGGGCTTAAGGGACAAAAAAGCCCGTCTACGCATCTGGGTTGCCCTGGATACATCTTGAAACAATTGTACTTTCGCACCACAAAATTCCACATCCTTATGTTTAAAGTAACTTTTAAAGACTAAAGCTTTATCTGTTTCAGAAACAAAGGAAACCACCAAAGTGGCTCTTGTTGCAATGGTATCATGAGAGTCTTGCAGGAATTGAGTAAGATTAACCAAAGACTGAGGTTGTAATAAATCATATTCTCCCGAAGTCTCACATGCAACCAAACGTGAAGAAATATAAAAATTTTTTGAAAAGGAAATTGTTTCTGAATTTGATAATTCCAACACTTCTTTCAAATATTTACAAAGTAATATTTCTGGAGATAACAAATGTGTAACAGGAAAATTTAACAAACAAATATTTTTCATCCTATGAGCGTTTTCCAAGAATTCTAATCTACGATGTATAATTAAACTATCTTTAACTGAGGAGACACTCATTGTTTGAAGGGAAGCATACCTGGAATCACATCTCTGAACCTGAGCTCATAACTTTTAAGCCTCATGATATTATTATTTTCATTACACTTAACTTTAATCAGGTATCCCCTCTCTTCTGATGTTGTGTTTTCTGCCCGACACTACCCTAAAAGTATCCTTGACCTTCATTCTGATAATCGCGGATTTAAATTTTGAAAATATAATACGCTGGCATGTGATGGAGCATAATCATAGCCAACTTAAAAACAAAGGGGGATGTTTACTAAATGGCGCTAGCGGACTCCTTATTTGGGATCTTGTGATACTATTCTTCAGCTTTTTCATGTCATCTCTCTGCATCGGAGCCTTCATGGTTCTATGTTAAATTTCCATTCCGTCTTCCTTTTTTTCTTACACTCACAAAAAAAGATAAGCATAGCAACATTCTATGCCCATTTAGAAGGATGCATGAAGCTGTCATGCATCAGTCTCTCATGATCCCCAAATCAGTTTCTCTCTGCTAAATTTTAATTGCATGTAAATTACCAAGAAAAGATATATAATATTTCATATAACAAATTTGTTGTAAACTGCTTTTAAGCATGAATTTAAGGAAGCAGTTTACAAATTGGGAAAATACACATATGTGAACTTTGTGCAAACAACACATGTAGAAGGCTAAATCCCTAGACTTTTAATGGTACTATATGATCTAAAGTAAAATGGATGTATAGTATAAAATATGCCATTCTGGATCAGAGCAAAGGTCCATCCATCCCCAGACCCTGTCTCCAATAGTGGCCAATTTCAAGAAGTAGATCAATTTCTTATTGTTCATACCCAGAGATAAGTGGTGGCTTCCTCTCTCACATGGCAAGTAAGAATTTATGGATTTTTATTCCAGGAACTTGTCTAAGCCATTTTTAAACTCAGCTATGTTAACTTTCTTGACCATCTTCCCGCAACAAATTCTATAATTCAATTTTACAATCAATGAAAAAAAGACTGTGTTTTAAATATCCTATTAGTTTCACGGTGTCCCTTTTCTTAGTACTATAGAACGAGTAAATAAGCATTCCTTATTTACCCATTCCACCCCAGTCATAATTTTATAGGTTTATACAATATATCCTCTCAGCCATCTCTTCACTCGTTTAAGCCTTTCTTCACATGGAAACTCTTCCATCCCCTTTATCATTTTGATCAGCGTTCTCATTACCTTTTTTTAGTTCCACTATACCTTCTTTGAGATGAGGCGACCACAACTGCACAAAGTACTCAACATTCAGTTGTACCATGGATCAATACAGAGGCTTTATAATATTCATTGTTTTATTCTTCACTCCTTTCTGAATAATCTCTAATGTTCTATATGCTTTTTTTTTTTTTTACTGCTGACCCATACTAAGCTGAAGATTTCAAAGTGTTATCCATAATGACTTAAAGATCTTTTGTCTAGGTGGAAGACTCCTAAAATGAAATCCAGTATCATCTATTTGTAACTAAGATTATTTTTCCTGTGCTTGTCCATATTATATTTAGAGGCTGGTTTACAAAGCCGCGGTAGTGGTTTCCGATCATTATCGGAGCCGCAGTCCCACTGATTTCAATGGGGCCACGGCTCCGATAACGATCGGAAACAGCTACCGCGGCTTTGTAAACAAGCCCCTTAATCTGGCATTTAGACACTCATTCCCCCAGTCTCTCCAGGTCTTCTTGCAACTTCTCACGATCCACTCAGGATTTAACAACTTTCAGTAATCTTGAGGCATTGATAAGGCAGGCAAAGGGAGAATTTGAGAAGAAGCTTGCTGCGGAAGCAAAAACTCAAAATAAAGACTTTTTCAAGTACATTCGTAGCAAAAAACCTGTGAGAGAGTCAGTTGATCCATTAGATGATAGAGGGGTTAAAGGGGCACTAAGAGGCGACAAAGCGATAGCGGAGAGACTGAATTAATTCTTTGCTTCGGTCTTTACTGAGGAAGACGTAGGGATGTTACCCATGACTGAAGTGGTATTTAAAGGTGCGGAAGAATTGAAGGAAATATCGATACATCGGGAAGATGTATTACAACTATTAGATAAACTGAAGAGTAGCAAATCACCTGGGCCGGATGGTATACATCCAAGGGTGTTCAATGAACTGAAATATGAGATTGTAGACTTGCTATTAGTAATCTGTGAATTTTCATTAAAATCATCTGTAATACCTGAAGATTGGAAGATTGCCTACCTAATGCCAATTTTTAAAAAGGGTTCCAGGGGTGATCAAGGAAACTACAGACCGGTGAGCCTGACGTCAGTACCGGGAAAAATGGTAGAAACCATCATAAAGAACAAAATTACTCAGCATGTAGATAGTCATGGCCTAATTGGAGACAGCCAACATGGCTTTAGACAAGGAAGATCTTGTCTTACTAATCTGTTATGTTTTTGTGAAGGTGTGAATAAACAGGTGGACAAAGGTGAGTCGGTTGATATAGTGTATCTGGACTTTCAGAAAGCCTTTGACAAGGTCCCTCATTAGAGACTTTTGGCAAAACTAAAGAGTCATGGGATAGGAGGCAGTGTACTATTGTGGATCAGGAACTGGTTAAAAGATAGAAAGCAGAGGGTAGGGCTAAATGGCCAATTTTCCCAATGGAGAAAGGTGAATAGCGGTGTACCCCAGGGATCTGTGCTGGATCCGCTGCTTTTTGACATATTCATAAATGACCTGGAAAAGGGAATAACGAGTGAGGTTATCAAATTTGCAGATGACACAAAACTATTTAAAGTTGTTAAAACCCAAGAGGATTGTGGAAAATTGCAAGAGGATCTTGATAAATTGGAAGACTGGGCATCAAAATGGCAGATGAAATTTAATGTGGACAAGTGCAAAGTTATGCACCTAGGGAAGAACAACCCAAACTATGGTTATAAGATGCAAGGTTCCACATTAGGAACCACCACCCAGGAAAAAGATTTAGGCATCATTGTGGATAACACGTTAAAACCCTCGGCCCAGTGTGCAGCGGCGGCCAAGAGAGCAAATAGAATGCTAGGTATCATAAGGAAAGGAATGGAAAATAAAACAAAAGATATTATAATGCCTCTATATCGTTCCATGGTGAGACCACACCTTGAATATTGTGTGCAATTCTGGTCGCCGTATCTTAAAAATGATATAGCGTTATTAGAAAAGGTTCAGAGAAGAGCCACCAAAATGGTAAAGGGGATAGAAGGATACTCCTATGAAGAAAGGCTAAAAAGGTTAGGGCTCTTTAACTTGGAAAAGAGACGGCTGAGGGGAGATATGATAGAAGTCTATAAATTAATGAACGGAGTGGAATGGGTAAACGTAGATCGATTGTTTACCTTATCAGAATATAGAAAGACTAGGGGACATGCAATGAAGCTACAGGGTAAACTATTTAAGACTAATAAAAGAAAATATTTTTTCACTCAACGTGTAATCAAACTATGGAATTTGTTACCGGAGGATGTAGTAAAGGCTGTTAGTGTAGCTCGGTTTAAAAAAGGTTTGGACAAGTTCCTGGAGGAAAGGTCCATAAACCATTATTAAGAAGGGACCCAGGATATTAATGCTTGACCCAGTACAAGCATTGCGGAACCTGTATCTTTTGGGGAAACTGCTAAGTACATATGACCTAGACTGGCCACTGCTGGAAATAGGAAACTGCACTTGATGGACCTTGGTCTGATCCAGTATGGCATATCTTATATTCTTACCTGCAAGCACCTCATTCATCATGAGCTTTTCCAGATCATTTATAAATATGTTAAAATGCAACAGATGCATGGGACACTGCACTATTCACCAGCCTCCACTGAGAAAACTGATCATTTAAAACTACTTTCTGCTTACCATCTTTTAACCAGTTTCTATTCCAATTCATGCCATGAAACGTTTATATACTCAAGAGTGTCTCATGAGGGACTTGTCAAATGTCTTCTAAAAATCTTGATACTCCATGGGGAAAGTTTACTAAAGTGCTCTAACAGTTAACGTGGGGTTTACCACACATCTCGTAACCACTAGCATGGGCTAAAAATACAACCGCGCTAAAGATCCCATGCTGACCGCTAAGTGCGGGTTGAGGTGAAAACTGGGCAGGTTAGAGGTGGAGTTGGGCGCTGACTGAGCATTGCAGCTAGCATGACAGTCACTAGCATGTGCTCGTCATCAATGTTGCAGTTAGAAAGGGTGCACTTACTATGACATCAATGGGAAGTGTAAACTACATCTGCATTACTTGTGGAAATGGAATTAGCGTAAGGGTGATGTTAGAGCCATGTTAATTGCATGGGGACATGTCTTGCACATTCCCATTTGTTTGCACAGACCTGGAATCATCCCCATGCTAATTTTTGGGATGGAATGCGTGTAAATTACCACATTTTAGTAAACGTACCACTATATCAACTAACTCACCCCTATCCACAATTTTATTGATGCCTTCCAAAAAATCTAATGGAGCTGGATAGGCAAAGCTTACCTTAGCTAAATCCATGTAGCTCTGCTGCATTAAACTATTCTATCCATATGTCCAGTAATTTTGTTTTTCAGAATAGCTTCAACCATCAACACTGACATCAGGCTCACCAGTCTATGGTTTCCCAGAGTACCTCTGGAACCCATTTTAAAGAATAGTGTTAACACTAGTTATCCTCCAAATCTTGGCTACTATAGCTGATTTTAATGATAAATTACAGAGTATTAGTAATAGGCTTGCAATTTTATTTTTAAGTTCTTTCAGAACTCTATGTATGCCATCTGATCCTGGTGATTTGTTACTTTTCAATTTGTCAATTTGCTCATTACATTTTCCGGTTTCACTGTAATGAGCTTCTATTCCTCTGAGTCATCCCATCAAAGAGTTGTCTGGCATAAACATCTCTCTGACTGAAGCAAAGAAGTAATTTAGTTTTTCCACGATAGCCTTATCCTCCTTGAGTGTCCATTTTAATCCTTGGTCACCAAATACACCAACCAATTCCATCACGAGCTTTTCGCTTCAAACACACAATAAAATTCTTATCATCAGTTTTTGCCTCAATGGTTAACTTCTTTGCAAATTTTCTTGTAGCCTGTTTTATTAAAGCTTCACTTTTAACTTGCCATTTTTAATGCTTTTCCCTATTTTCCTCACTTGGATCCATTTTCTATTTTTGAAAGATGTCTTTTTGGCTTTAATTGCCCTTTTTGCCTCACCATTTAACCATGCTGGCAGCATTTTGATCTTCTGTCAACTTCTAATGCATGAAATACATTTGATCTGGGTTTCTAAGATGGTATTCTTAAGCAGTGTCCGTGCCACAATGAAACTTTTAGGGGGGATATTCAAAGCAAATAACATGGTTAGCACGTGACCTGGCCAGGTTAGTGCTGCTGACCAGGTTGGTGCCCAGCAGTAACTGCACAGTGGCAATATTGAGCCGCTGCTCGGTTATCGGCAAAGGTTAGGCAACCTAACTTTTGCTACCGAGGCTAACCAGGCAGTGAATGAATATTGCTGCTGCCCAGTTAGCTTTTTGGCTATCCAGTCGGCCCAGATATTCAATGCTGCTATGGCATTCTGTGCGCCCAAGCTAGCAGCTACCTTTGTGATTAGCATGCACCCAAAATACCACTAATGGCAGGGCACCTTCCAAGCCCACATTCCTCACACCACCTGTCCAGTCCTTACCCGCACACTACCCAGTTTGCGTGGAATTTTGAGCGGGTGTTCAATCTGTGAGCACAGTGTTCTTACTGCATGCTAAACCCCATGCTAATCGTTCGTGCACATAAATAAACATTTCCCTTAAAATACAGTAGCAGTAAGGAACTTGAAATTCTGCCTTCCAGTTGTCTAGGCTCTTGATTTCATATCACAAAAATCTACAAGTCATAACAATGTTGAAAATAATTTATATCACAAAGTATCTCTACTACCTGCTCCCCACCGAAATACCCCCCTGACAACCCTGCCCAGCTACACTTCTTGAGCAGTTTGCATTTCATACCTGATCTCTCAGTCGCTCCTGGTGGCCCATTATTGCATTTGCATGATGAGGGTATTTCTGCTTGAGGTGCTCCAGGAAAGCCTCTCTCTTCCTGTCCATCTCTGAAGCCTGCATTCCCAGAATTTCTTTGGAACTGCGTGGCCCACCTACTGTATGCCTTCGAGGAATACTGCGAGTGGACTTTGGGTTGGGATGGTGATTGCTTCCATTAGCAAGGTGTTCTTTAGCTCGGCGAGATTCAACATCTTCAAATGATGTTATATGCACATTCTTTTTCCCTTGGTCTGAAAACATAAAGAGAGTGATGAGCACTTAGATACCTACAAGTACAGCTTTTAGTAAAGAAAACATGTCTATGCACAAATTAACTAAATAGGATAGCAGGAAAATGTAACACCACAAACAAGAGTTGTATGATAATAAATATTTGGGCCAGTTTATCTGCAGTGTTGGCTAGCTTTGTTCACTCAAGCCATGGGATATACATAACTCTATCTACTCTGCTAATTAGAACTACTGGCCTGTATCAGAAGGCTTTAAAACCAGAAGAGCATTTTTGAAGTTCAAAATCAATTTAACAGAGGAGAAATTAGATGTTTGTTTGTATGATTTCTTTTAATTAAGATTCAGGCGAAGCACATTTGAAAATATCTTTGAAACAGAAAGAGGGAAAGAGAGTATATTATCCAAAAAATTACAGAAAATACAATAACTCAGGAAAAGAAACAATCACATTAAGTGATGATCACAACACAACTATAAAAGAGGGGAAACCACGAAAGAAAAAGGTGTTATTTTACGGAAATAATACATAAAGGAAAAAATGACCTATCTTACCCCCCATAATCATAATAAAGCACCCATAATACACAGAGATCTTACCAACCCCAGAATCATCTACCCCTCTCAGAGGCCACAGAAGCCTTTATTTTAACATCCAGGAAAACCTGTAACTGGGTAAGTTCAAAAAAGGCTTATTTCTGATTACTACTATCACCAAGACATGTCAACAAAATCTTACAAAGACTTGCAATCCAAGGGCTGGCACCTCCTGAGACATAGACAAAAGTGTCTTTCTCCTGTCTTGTGTAGCTTTCCATAGGTCTGGGTAAATCCAGATCTTTTGATCCAAAAAAGCAACAGTCTTATTATGACAATGCAGACGGAAAACCTGGCGTTTATCTTGCTGAAAAGCAAATGCCACCAAAAATGTGGCTTTGTTGGTCTTTTCCTCCTCATATATCCCCAAAAGAACTAATATATCCAGGCTTCCATTAGACAAAGGTAGTTTTCTTAATCCCTTTTGCCCATATCTTAAATATGAGAAATAGAAACATGACAGCAGATAAAGACCATAACGCCTATCCAGTCTACCCTTCCATACCAACTATTAAGCTTTACAATCCCTTTTTTCCTTTAGAGATCTTCTGTGTTTGTCCCATGCTTTCTCAAATTCAGATGCAGTCCTCGTCTCTACTACCTCCACTGGGAGGCTATTCCCTGCAACTACCAGCCTGCACACCCTCATACAACCAGACACCAGCACACGCCCAAGAAGAAGAGGAACCTCCAACCAAGTCAACACCTCTAGAGACTTCAGAAAAACACGCAAGGACACCACAGAAAGAGCACTCTCTCTGGCTGCCCCAACAATCTGGAACACCCTCCCAGATGATCTGAGATCAACGACGGACCTCAAAGACTTTTGCAAACAGCTGAAGACAACGCTGTTCAAAGAACACCATGGACACGTTACATGATCTAACTACCAGGAATGACCAACTTTCCCCCCTCAGACCCACTGATAAGAGAATGTATAACGGCACATGCTGTGTATAGAAGAATGTATTGTAGCACATGATGTATCATAGCGCACAATGTACATAACTCAACCTAATCAAACTCACAACACATCTTACACTCAAACTACGATATAACTCTCACTGCATGAAAACACTATCACCTCTCTTGATTGTTTTGCTGTGATACCGCCTTGATTGTAAGATAAGGCGGTATAGAAATACTATTAAATAAATAAATAAATAAAAACTACCAATCTTTCCATAAAGAAATATTTCTGCATAGTACTCCTGGGTCTATCCCCTTTTACCTTCATCCTATGCCCCCTCATTAGAGAGTTTTCTTTCAATTGAAAGAGGCTCTCCTCCTGTACATTTATGCCATGGAGCTTTCTGAACGTCTTTATCATATCTTCTCTCTACCACCTTTCTTCCAAAGTATACATACTGAGAACTTTAAGTTTGTCCCCATATGCTTTATGACAAGGTCCATTTTCCATTTTAGTAACCACCTTTTCCACCAGCTCTATTCTGTTTATATCCTTTTGAGGATGTAGTCTCCAGAATTGCACACAATACTCCAAATGAAGTCAAAATCAAAGCCTCATACAAAAGCAATATCACTTCCTTCTTTCTGCTAACCATTCTTCTCTCTATGCACCCAAGTATCATGACCTTACTGTATCTACTTGTTTAGCCTCCCCCCAGATCCTGATCTTCTTTCGTGGGCAGAAGATTGGTAGTAGTTGTAATTACGTACTTCACCCCTATACTATACCACTCCCTTGGATTTTTGCAGTCCAAATGCATGACCCTGCATTTTTTAGCATTAAATCTCAGCTGCCAAATTCTCAACCATTCTTTAAGCTTCGATAGATCCCTCCTCATGTTATCTACACCTTCCTGGGTGTCTACTCTATTGCAGATTTGCAGGTATCATCTGCAAAGAGACAAACCTTAACTGATAGACCTTCTGCAATATCACTTGTTTCTCTTGCAATATTAAGAATATCCAAAAAATACTTCAAGGTGTTGATGGGAAGCTCCAAGGAACATGTGGAAAGTTCACAAATCTTATATTAAGGCATTTCTGCTTGTTCTCCACCAATTCCAACTTATGGTGGATAGCCAGCCTCTCTCAAACCATACAGCAGAGAAGGTTACCTGCTTTTGCATTTACTCTTCTAGTCCATCCACTCTCTTGAATAAAGAGGCCGCAGAACTCTCATGCAGACTCACTTGTGGAGTCCAGCCTGGCAGAAAGTGCAGTGACTTTTCTCAAGCACAGCTACACCAAAGTTTCCAACCGAATGGGCACAGCACAGATGGCATCCAGAGTTACAACATGGCGTTTAATCTAAATACTTCCTTGAGGCTCAGGTAACACAGAGGTGGCACCTCAGGGCATAAAGACACTCACCCTTGGACCACTGTGATTCCTCCAAACCTCCTGCAGACACCATTCTATATTTCTATTGCCTTGTGCCAGATAATTAGACTCCCTGACATTAGGAAGGGGTAATGCATAGCCCCTCCTGTCCCTTTTCCAAGTGACACAGAATGAAGAAACACATTGGAATTCTCCTTGACATCCTGTGCCACTGCAACGCTGGTTCTGGGAGATGGGGGAGCTTCTTACATCATGATTGCAAGTATTTTCCTGCACTACATGAGCCAAATCTTTCAGCAGCTTGGCACAAGGTGCACTAGATGTTGACAGGGTAATAAGAGAGACTACAAGCGATGAAACCAAAGTACGCTTTCCTGGGCCAGGCAGTGGAGGCTCAGGAAGAAAGTTCCTCACCTTTCCCTAGTGCACTTAGTGGATGGGGCAAGTTTCCTTGGGATTCAAATCCAATTGGAGGACAGCAATTTTGGACCAGAGAGACTGGGGTTTCTAGTCCCACAGACACTCCTTGTGCCTTGGGCAAGCCACTTAAACCTCTGTTACCACAGGTACAAAACATAGATTGTTAGCCCTTCAGGACAAGGGAAATATACACCGTACCTGAATATACACTGCTTTGACCTGATGAAAAATGATATATAAGAATTGCTAAATAAAAAAAAATAGAAGTAATGAGGAATGCTCAAGCACCAGAAGCCACGTTTACTCAAATCAACATCATATTGGCCCCCCCCTGGGGAAACAGGGAGCAGCCTAATAGTTAAGAACAATGGCTTGAGAACCCAGAGCCTAGGGTTCAATTCCCACTAGCACTCCTTGTGGCCTTGGACAAGTCACTTAACCCTCCATTGCCTCAGAAAAATCCAAGTTATCAATGTACCTGTTTAATGTACATTACCAAGTTTAAGTTACAATGTAAACCACTTTGACTGAAATGATAAAGCAGTGTATAAAACCTGTTAAATAAATAACACACATGTTTAGAATTTCTTTTTAATAAAATGGGAGCGTAATTCTTTCTGCTTAGCAGTCCTCATATTATATCATTATTGGGGGATAAGGAGAAGGAATTTTGAAAGAAGTGGATTAAGCTAGAAGGCCTAATAGGCACCTATTTTGAGGCTATTACATAAAGACGCATTGGTACCTTCCACTAAACTGCCTTAAGTTGTTAATGTACATTTTAACTTGTAACTGTTAGTGCGGGCCTGTGGTAATGGCGACTGCACATTGAAAACAACCAGTGCAATAAAAACTTGCATTACCCAATTTAAGCATGATGGGACAGGGACTGAGCAGATTACGGCCAGAGGGTGGGCAGGGACTGCTTATTGCAGTTGATGTATGGTACTTATAATGTGATGTCAATTTTACAATTCAGCAGGTGCATTAACAAGACCTCAAAAAGAGGCATTATGCGCACCCATGCTAATTGCTATTACACGTAAGGATAGCATAGTTACTCACCTGTAACAGATGATCTCCGGGAACAGCAGGAATTTAGTCTTCACATATGGGTATCATCGGTACTGATGGAGCCTGCGCGGGAACGCTCCCCAGTGTCCAAAAGGAAAGTTTTTGGGAGGATCCCACAGTGCCTGCGTGCTGCCTTCCCGCCTTTCCCAACTGTCCCTCTCCAGTTGAGTTTAAAGCTGAGACCAAAGTGAGAGGGAAAGAGAGAGAGAGATAGAAAGATACAACTCCTAGGGGAGGTGGGTGGGTTGTGAAGACTAAATTCCTGCTGTTCCTGGAGATCACCTGTTACAGGTGAGTAACTATGCTATCTCCAGGAACAAGCAGGAATGTAGTCTTCACATATGGGGACTCCCTAGCTGCAGATGCCAGGGAGATGGCCCCAGAATGTTGTGTGCCCTTGTGAAAGGGCTCCAGTTCCCCCCATGGATCTCTGCCATCCTACCAGGGATGGTGGGTAAGAGTTGATTAAGTCTGGAACAGGTGTTGAAGAACAGCCTAACCAAACAAGGCATCCCGGCGGGAGTCCTTGTCTAAGCAGTAATGGGCTGTGAAGGTATGTACCGAAGACCAAGTAGCTACTCGACAGATGTCGTCGATAGACACAGAGTGAAGATGAGCCATTGAGGCTGCCATGTCTCTCACATTGTGAGCTGTGACATGGCCTTGAAGAGGAAGGTTCTTACTCTCATAGGCAAAAGATATACACTGTGCAATCCAGCTGGACAGTGTCCTTTTGGCGACTGGATCAAAAGCAACAAAGAGTTGAGAGGATTTTCTATGTTGCTAGGTTGCCAAAGCTCTTTTACAGTCCAAAGTATGAAGGTTCCTTTCTGCATTTGAGGCATGAGGCCTTGGAAAGAATACAGGAAGGTAAACTGCTTGGTTTAAATGAAAGGACGAAACCACCTTTGGCATAAAGTATGGATGAGTCCTAAAGGACTACCTTATCATGATGGAACCATGATGGAAGGAGGATAAGCCACCAGTGCTTGCAATTCATTGATGTGATGTGCTGATGTGATTGCAATGAGAAAGATAACTTTCCAAGAAAGGAATTTCAAAGAGGTAGTGGCTATAGACCGGTGAGCCTGACGTCAGTACCGGGAAAAATGGTAGAAACCATCATAAAGAATAAAATTACTCAGCATGTAGATAGTCACAACCTAATGGGAGACAGCCAACATGGCTTTAGACAAGGAAGATCTTGTCTTACTAATCTGTTATGTTTTTTTGAAGGAGTGAATAAACAGGTGGACAAAGGTGAGTCGGTTGATATTGTGTATCTGGACTTTCAGAAAGCCTTTGACAAGGTCCCTCATCAGAGACTTTTGGCAAAACTAAAGAGTCATGGGATAGGAGGCAGTGTACTATTTGGATAGGTACATAAACCAATACAATAACATCAACAGTTCAGGGCAACCACCAAGACAGTGACCAAAGAAAGCCCAGTACCATATAACATATAACCTATCCCCCCCCCCTACACATCCCATTCAGTGGAAACAATAGTGACAGATACCTCTAAGACTGCCCCATTCTACCCGCGCCCCCCCTACCCAGCCTCCCCCAACCCCACCCACTCCCTAGTCCCCCCCCTCCAGCCCCTCCCCCCCCACCTCTAATCCCACCACCCGGCACAGTACCCCCCATTCCTCATGAAATCTCACCCCTTGCCTCCTCCGGATAGCGGTCAACTTTTCCAGAAGGGTGACATGCCGGAGTCTGATCACAAATTCCCCTAGAGAAGGCAGCTCAGTCTTTTTCCAAGCCGCCGCCACCTCGCACCGAGCCACGCTCAGGCAGGCCAGTACCATCTTCCCACCTTGTCTCATCTGCCCCTCCCCCCACCAAGACAACAGGGCAATTTGGGGGGTTATGACCACGTCCCCCCCCCAAATTTAAGTGTATCCAGTTCTGTATCATCCCCCAATACCCTTGTACCTTTTTACACCCCCACCAGATATGCCAAAAAGATCCCTCCTCCCCACACCCCCTCTAGCATAAGGGGGAGAGCTCTGGATAAAATTTGTGTAACTTCACCGGTGTGAGGTACCAGCTCATGAGCACTTTATAGCTATTTTCTTGGAGCTGGCTCGCACAAGGCCCCTTCTTTATCACTTCCCAGATGGACTTCCAAGCCACAGAACTAAGGGTTTGCTCTAAGTCCCGTTCCCATTCCAGCATATAGTTAACTTTCCCCACCCCCTGCCCCTGCACCACCTTATAGAGGGCCGTGATCATCCCCTTCGAGCCCCTCTTCCCATACCAAATGGCCTCCAGGTCCGAGACCTCCCTCCCTAACCCCTCCCTCCCCAGGACTCGTCTAAGAAAGGTACTAGCCTGCACAAACGCGAAGCGATCCCCTTCATCTAGGTCAAAGTCCCTCTGCACCTCCCCAAACTCCCGGATTTCCCCCTCCTCTAACAATTGGAAGCCACATTGAAGCCCCTTCCCTCTCCAAACGTCGAATCTTCCCCCCTCCCACCCCGGCCGAAAGGCCCGCCACCCCCTCCAGGGAGTCATCACGGAGAACCAGGACCTCCGCTGTAGAGCTTCCGGCTTTCGCACTGCATCCCATATTTTTGACACCTGACACATAGTGGGCGATCCCTCCCCCAGCAGTTTCCGCTCCCCCCCCGGAGACCAAATCCAGGCATCCAACCGCCCTCCCTGAACCCGCGTACTGTCCAAACTAACCCAAGGAGCCCCACCCCCACCATTCCTCCAGTCCAGAATGTGCTTTAATTGCGCCGCCTTATAATAATCCTTGAGGTTGGGAACTCCTAACCCCCCTCGGCCTTGCCCATGCACAGGACCCTCCGAGAAATTCTCGGTGGGCGCCGTCGCCAGATGTAGCGGAAAACCCGTCGTTGCAACCCTCTCATGGCACCCTCTGGGATCTCCACCGGTAAAGCGTGGAACATATATAATAAGCGGGGAAGGATATTCATTTTAATAACGGCAATCCTGCCCAGTCATGAAGTCTCCATGCCCATCCACCCCTCAAGGTCCGAAGTAATGGTCCCCCAAAGTTTAGGATAGTTAGCAGCATACAATTCCTCATAATGCCTGGTCAGCCGAACCCCCAAATAACCCAAAGAGGAACACACCCACCTCAAGGGGAAAGCCTCCTTTAACTGTCGCTCCTTCTCGGCCGCTAGTTGTATTTTCAAGACCTCTGTCTTATCAAGGTTCATTTTGAACCCCGAAACCCCCCCAAAGGCCTCCACCTCCCGAAGCACCTCCGGCAGAGATAACGTGGGCTGGCATAAGTACAATAGGATATCATCCGCATACAGGGAAATCTTATGGGATTTGCCACCCCTCTCCAACCCCCTAATCTGCACATTCCGCCTGATGCGTTCCGCCAAAGGCTCAACCACCAAGGCAAACAGCAAGGGGGACATTGGGCACCCCTGCCGGGTCCCGCGCCCCACAGAAAAATCCCCCGAATAACGGCCATTAACTTTTACCCGGGCTCGCGGCTCATGATATAGGCCCTGTATCCACCGCATAAAATTTGGCCCACAACCCACCCTCTCCAGTACCTCCATCATAAATCCCCAATGTACCCTATCAAAAGCCTTCTCGGCGTCAATGGACATCAATATAAGCTCATCCCCCCCCCCCTGAATTGCCTCCCATACCACCCCAATTGCCCGTTTGATATTATCCGCGGCCTGTCGCCCTTGAATGAACCCCGTCTGATCCCCGTTGATCAGCCCTGGCAGCCACCCAGCCAACCTATCCGCCAGAACTTTGGCCAAGATTTTTACATCCACATTCAACAATGAAATTGGACGGTAGGAGCCACATTTCAGGGGGTCCTTCCCTGGCTTCAACAGCACCGTGATCCCAGCCGTCAACATCTCCCGTGAAAGCCCCCGCCTTGCTCTAACACTCCATTAAACACCCGCTGTAACAATTCCCCCAACTCCCCCCAAAAAACCTTATAAAACCTACCCTGCAACCCATCTAATCCCGGTGCTTTCCCACCCTCCAACCCCTCACCACCCTGCCAATCTCCTCTACCCCGATGGAGACCTCCAACTCCTCTTTTGCCGCTTCCGATAACCCGGGAAGCGACACCCCCGCTAAGTACTCTCGAATGGCCCCCCCCTCTACACCTGCCATCTCCGTATAGAGTCCCTTATAGAAGTCCCGGAAGCAGCCACGGATCTGCTCTTCACCCCGGTGTATCACCCCATCTTCCCCTTTAATCTGGTAGATCGTGGACGCTCCCTGCCGCTGCCTTAAACGCCTAGCCAACAACCGGCCCGCTTTATCCCCAAACTCATAATGAACCTGCTTCACCTTTTGTAAATCTAATGCCACCTGCTCCAACTGTAGAGCGTTCAACTCCGCCCGGGCCTTCTCCACTTCTCCCCGATCCCCAGCTCCCCCCCGACCTTTATGGGTTTCTTCGGCCACCTGCAACGCCTTCCGCAACTCCTCTTCCTTCTTCCCTCTCTCCTTTTTCTTCCGAGCTCCCCACATAATAAACCTCCCGCGAATAAAGGCCTTAAGCCCTTCCCAGACCATCACATCCCGCACTTCCCCCGTATCATTCAAGGCGAGGTAGTCCTTCAGCGCCGCCCGCACATCCTCCACCACTTCCCTACATTCCAGCAGGCTTTCATTCAGCCTCCAAAAGGCCACCCCTCCCCGTTGAGGGCTCTTGAACACCACGTCTACAGCACCATGATCCGACCACCTCACGGGGAGGATGTTCCCGCCCATCACCTCCAACATCCAACGCTTGTCTAATAGAATCATATCTATCCTGCTCCAGCTATTATGCGGAGAGGAGAAAAAAGAATATTATCTCCTCCCCGGATAAAGTGCCCTCCAAACGTCCACAAGATTCCATTGCTGCATCAAGTTTCTCAAGCCTTGTCGGTTCCTACTACCCCCATCGCCTCCCACCGAGTCACGATCCACCCGGAGGTCGAGCACCACATTACAATCCCCCCCAACCACCAACTTTCCCCCTCCCTCTCCTTCCACCAACCTTCCCACCTCTGCCCAAAACATACCTTGGTTGCCATTCGGCCTATATACTGATAGCAACATCACCTCCTCCATACCCCACCGCCCTTTAATCCCCACCACCCGACCTTCGGTATCTTTAAATTTCCCCCTAATATTCAAACCACACCCTGCCTGCACCAATATTGCTACCCCTCCCTTTTTCAGCCCCCCCCCCCTTATTGCAGGAGAAATATTGGTCTGGGAATAGCTTATGCCGCAACCGCCCCACATCCCCCCTCCGCAGATGGGTCTCCTGGATTAACACTACGTCCCATTTATTGCGCTGCGCCTCTCTAAAGAGCAGACTGCGTTTAGTCGGGGAATTCAGGCCCTTTACATTAAGTGTCCCTATCCGCAACATGATACTTCCCCCCCCTTCTGTCTCCCTCTTTCCGGTGCTGCGCCATTAACTCCCCCCCCTCCACCCCCCCACCAACAACCGCCAGCCCGCCCTCCTCCCCTTCCGTGACCATCATATCCTTCCCCCACTCGTATCCCCAACCCCCACAGCCATGAAAGCCAGCTAAACCTTCCCCCACAATCCCCACAGACCCCTGAAAGCAATGCCCCCATCATATCCCCCCAGCCACCCGCGCCCACCACCCCTACCCTTATATATAGTAAATGTCCAAACTACTAGGGTGTAGAGACACGTGCGTCCCACTCCCGCCATCAAAACATCAACCAGCCACCGCTGGCCTGGACTCAGTCCGCAGACTCCGAAGCCGCATGCTCCTGTTCCGGGGCCAGCCGCTTCAGTCGTTTCCCTTTTTCGCCGACTCTCTGCCATTGCAACTTCGTTCGTTGCTTCCCAGGCGTGGATGTTCTCGTTGTTTGCGCGCCGGTGGCTGGGGCAGATTCACACAGCCCATCTCCGTCAGCGCTGCCCAGGCTTCCTCCGCGGTTTTAACTTTCCGGGACACTCCATTCGCTGTAAGAAGCAGACCGAAGGGGAACATCCAGCGGTAGCGTAGGTTTTCCCTGCGTAAATATGTAGTGACTTCTCTCAGGTTCCTCCGCCGCTCTAATGTACCCTTTGAGAGGTCATTGAACATTTCAATCTCATGTCCTTCCCATGCAATCCTGCCATATTTCCGAGCTAAGATCAGGACATGTTCTTTAACAGGAAATCTACTCAGGCACGCAATAATGTCTCTCCCTTGTTTCTCCCATCGGGGACCGAGGCTCCTGTGTGCGCGTTCCACTGCTATGGAGTCCACACGAGCCTCCCCCTCATCTCCCAACCTCAGGATATGACTGCATAAGCATTGCACCACTTTCTCACAGTCCTTAGTCAGTTCTGTTTCGGGCACACCCCGAATTCGTAAGTTGCACCGCCGCGCTCTGTCCTCGATCTCTTCGATTTTTTCCTGCATCTCCTCCTATAGGATTTTAACACGATCTTGCTCAGCCGCCATTTCCCACAATTCCTCCTCGTGCTGTTCCACATGGCCCTCAAAATCTACCATGCGCTGTCCCATACAGCTCACCTCCTGCTGTATAGCTTCCAAAGCCTCTTTCAAATCTTTCCGCATCTCCCGCATCACGCCTTGCATCTCCACCATAAACTGCGCCAGCCAGGATTTCAGGGGCACCTCCTCCGTGTCTGAGCTGGGCTTGTCGGCCTCCGGGTTCCCCGTCTCCACCATCTCCCCCGGGTCCGATTGGGCCTCCTGCCGCTCAGTTCTGGTGTATGAGGATTGGAAGGACGCCAGTTTCTTCCGCGCTGCCATCCCCAACTCCTCTGCACCCTTGCCTTCCACCTTAAGGCCGTGAGGGTATCCAAAAAGGTTGCGAAAATGTGGGGAATGGAGAGGAGCTAGGCACCTAAGCCGCCATCAGCTCCGTGACATCACCGGAAGTCGGTCCCATCGGATATAGCGATTTTAGAAAAGGTACAGAGAAGAGCCACCAAAATGGTAAAGGGGATGGAAGGATACTCCTATGAAGAAAGGCTAAAAAGGTTAGGGCTCTTTAACCTGGAAAAGAGACGGCTGAGGGGAGATATGATAGAAGTCTATAAATTAATGAACGGAGTGGAACGGGTAAACGTAGATCAATTGTTTACCTTATCAGAATATATTAGGGAAACGTGATGTGTCCAAGGATAGAACAACTGATCATATAATGTTGAAACAGAGGCTTTTATTTGCAATACCAAACGGATGATGCCCACCCGACACAGGCCGTGTTTCGTTTAATAAAACTTCATCAGGGGTACAGGGCAACTAAAAACAAAAATATCCAATAAATACACTCAAATGTACATAACATTAGAACATGCATAAAAAATATAAATAACTAAAATCATAATAGGTGAATAAATAACCACTCATATACATGTACCTAAAATATTGTTGGAACGCTATAAAAATAAATATAATATAAATAAATATAAATATAACCATAAATATGTAAATATAAATATAAATAAATATAAAAAATATATATAAAAAATATATATAAAAGAGAGACTGAGGAAGGAAGGGGGAGTTCTTTTAAAAGGTGCAACAACCATGAACCAAAAGAAGAAGAGAAGGAAAATCATCTGTGCACAATTATACTAAAGGTATTAAACCTTAAAACATATTAAAATCATAAAAAACTAAAAACATCAAATAAATAATGACAATATATATAAAAACCAATTAAAACTGGTGCTTAAAAGGAAAATATGCAGGATCAGTCCAGACAATTTCGACAAGACAGAACATACGGTCAGGCTCCCCCGCCATGGGGACAGGAGAAGGGACAGGGGAGAGGACAGGGTCCACCTCGGTATTACAATCAAAATCAGCAATATTATCAAGATCGGTCATATTACCACGCCCCAGCCACGAGGGGTCGCGGGCGGGGACGAGGCAAGAACTTTTGGAACTAGGTTTGAAAGAACGAGAGCGGCCTCCTTCCATTTCTAATGTGATTAACATTTCGGATTATCCACTGTCCCCAGAAGAAGAGTCTTTGCTTAATAAGGGTCTGTCTTTCATCCCTACTAGGAATCCTGATAGGTTTGAGATTAATTTGGATCTTTACAAATTTTTTTGGAAGATTCGTATTAAACATTATTTTGATGGGCAATCTTCTGGTTCCTCGGATGGCTCTGTTGTCAGTAGAAAGTCTACGTGGTATCCACCAGCACCCACAGATCCGTTAATTATTGCCTTTGAAAAAACGGTAACAAGAGAAGTTCATCGGGTATGTTCTAAATCGACGGCTCCATACAGCAATCTTTCTAAAGGTGAAAGAGAGGCTATTGTATCTTTACAGAAAAACAATTCTATTATCATCAAACCAGCTCATAAAGGTGGAGCTGTTGTGGTTATGAACAAACAGGCCTATATTGATGAAACAGAAAGGCAATTAAAAGACCGTACTTTTTATGTCCGATTAACGGAGGATCCCACAGTAGGTTTAAAGAATAGGATTGATAATTTAGTCCAAACCGCTTTCGAAATAGGATATATTACGAAGAAAGAAAAGGATTTTCTTACTGTTGCATCACCTGTGACACCCACTATATATATCCTTCCAAAGATTCATAAGTCTCTCAGGTCACCCCCTGGAAGACCTATTGTTGCCGCAATTGGTTCTTTATTGGAGCCGATATCCAAATTTTTGGATGTTTTGTTACGGCCCTTTATAACATCAATGTGGTCTTATGTCAGAGATTTGTCCCATGTGATCGAAATCCTTAGTACATTTCAAGATTTGGATTCTGATACTATTCTAGTCACCATGGATGTTGAATCCCTTTATACCAATGTTCCACAAGCAGAAGCTTTACTTATTCTCGAACAGTATTTATCCACAAGACTCTCCAATAAACGTATCCCTACATACTTTTTGTTGGAATTAGCTAAGATCGCTCTTTGCAATAACTTTTTTTGTTTTAGGGAGTTGTTCTATCAGCAGATCAAGGGGGTGGCCATGGGCTCCTCCATGGCCCCCGACATTGCTAATCTTTATGTGTTTGAGTTCGAAGAGAGGTTTATTAAGGATAATCCATATAAAGAGAACATTACATTATGGGTGCGTTATATAGATGATGTTTTTATTCTGTGGAGAGGGTCCGAAGAGGTTTTATCTCGATTTAATGGTTGGGTCAATGAGTTAGACAGCAACTTGAGATTTCAACTCACTTATGACTTTTCGTGTATTCCTTATCTGGACCTTCTGATCCAGGTTGAGAATCACCGGTTGACAACATCCCTTTATAGAAAACCTACGGATCGGAATACACTTCTACACTTTGACAGCTTCCATAACCCTGCTCTTAAAAGAAACTTACCAGTAGGTCAATTTCTTCGTGCACTAAAAGTAAGGATTTTGAATTTCATGCTCAAGCCATGGAGGATAGGTTTCTTCATAGGAAATATCCCTCCAAGTATGTTTCGGAAGCATACATAAGGGCACAGAAGTCTGAACGAGAAGATTTGCTCATCTCTAAGCAGCGGAAGGAGAATATAGGCATGGTTTGTCCACTATTATATACCACTCTATCTCGTGATATTGTTAGGGTTCTTAAAAGAGAGTGGCGTTTGATTCAGTCATTAGAAGGCTTTGAAGATATACAACTTACGGTAGCGCATAAGCGTAATGTTAATCTTAAGAACCTTCTGGTCCCGTCGGCTTTGACTGAACGATCCTTTGCTCCAAGGGTTAAGGGTCACTACCAGTGTGGCTGATGTTCAGTTTGTGTACATGACCTGTCTATGAAAGAATTTATACATCCTGTATCTCGAAGGAGGTTTTTATTAAGTGATTTCTCGAATTGTGAGACTACCCATGTTATATATGTTATTGTATGTCCATGTGATAAACTCTATATAGGCAAGACCTCACGCAGTGTACGTACTAGGATTATAGAACACAGGAGTGCCATCAAGAGAGGTAACATAGAAAAACCCTTAGTAGAGCATTGGATTCAATCAGCACATAAGATTTCAGACATCAAGTTTTTTGTCATCAAAAGGGTAAAGATGAATTGGAGAGGTGGAGACATCAATAAAACAATTTTACAATTGGAGCAGAGATATATTTTCATGTTGGATTCTATGACACCGCATGGGCTCAATTTAGAACAGGATTTTTCTGTTTTTTTATGATGACCTTTTACGATGTTTCATGGTCTTATGAATTGATTTGCGAATTTTGGGTAATAACTGAGTGTGCAATTTTTTATAGTTGGGTTTTGGTTGCCTTTGGTTGTTTTTGTGTACCACACTATGTATTTATGAGTGCTAATATGTGTAATTTATGGATGTGCATATGTTATTTACATGGTGAATTTAGGATGGAATGCTTGTTTTTTATCCCCCCTTTTTTAAAGAAGGAGTTACCCTCCGGTCTCCTAGAAAATGGATTTATGCTTTTAGGATTTAGTAAGGTTCTTACTGTGAATGCTGCACTGATTGGGACTCACGATGGTTTTAGTTACAAGTTTTTCAATTCGGAGTGAGATCGTGGTTTTAGTCGCTCTGTTTTGACGTCATTTTTGTGAGCCCTTCATTACCTCTGATGCACATGCGTCGGCGTTTTTAAAGAGTGCCTCAACGATTCCGTACAGCTTCGGCATTTTTTGAGTCATGAAATGAGATGCAGGATACATCGTGGTAAGGTTCCCGTTTGAGGATTTAATGGGTTTTTGGTTGAAACTTTACTGCATTTAAAATATTACATTGCTGTATTTTTTTGGTGATTTTTTAGAGGATTTCACGTTTAGAGTGCCGCGGATTGTGCAGCCAGTTTAGGCTTGATATAAAATGTAAGTAGTTGGAGTTTTGTTTGAATAAGTTCTTTGGCTTGTACACTGCACCATTAATGGTACCCTTTGGCTTTTCTAATGCAGTTGTGGACAAGAAGAGTCTTTTACAGCTTTTGCCATTGAGAGATTGGTTAGTGAGTATATGGCTGTCTTCACAACGGGCATGATTTCCTTTTAAGCACCAGTTTTAGTTGGTTTTTATATATATTGTCATTATTTATTTGATGTTTTTAGTTTTTTATGATTTTAATATGTTTTAAGGTTTAATACCTTTAGTATAATTGTGCACAGATGATTTTCCTTCTCTTCTTCTTTTGGTTCATGGTTGTTGCACCTTTTAAAAGAACTCCCCCTTCCTTCCTCAGTCTCTCTTTTATATATATATTTTTTATATATATTTTTTTATATATATTTTTTATATTTATTTATATATTTATGGTTATATTTATATTTATTTATATTATATTTATTTTTATAGCATTCCAACAATATTTTAGGTACATGTATATGAGTGGTTATTTATTCACCTATTATGATTTTAGTTATTTATATTTTTTTATGCATGTTCTAATGTTATGTACATTTGAGTGTATTTATTGGATATTTTTGTTTTTAGTTGCCCTGCACCCCTGATGAAGTTTTATTAAACGAAACACGGCCTGTGTCGGGTGGGCATCATCCGTTTGGTATTGCAAATAAAAGCCTCTGTTTCAACATTATATGATCAGTTGTTCTATCCTTGGACACATCACGTTTCCCTACTGTGTACTGTTTCTGACGTGACGTTTGCTCTTAGTTGGACCTTATCAGAATATAGAAAGACTAGGGGACATGCAATGAAGCTACAGGGTAAACTATTTAAGACTAATAAAAGAAAATATTTTTTCACTCAACGTGTAATCAAACTCTGGAATTTGTTACCGGAGGATGTAGTAAAGGCTGTTAGTGTAGCTGGGTTTAAAAAAGGTTTGGACAAGTTCCTGGAGGAAAGGTCCATAAACCATTATTAAGAAGTGACCGAAGATATAAATGCTTGACCCAGTACAAGCATTGTGGAACTTGTGTCTCTTGGGGAAACTGCTAGGTACATATGACCTAGATTGGCCACTGTTGGAAACAGAATACTGGGCTTGATGGACCTTGGTCTGACCCAGTATGGCATATCTTATGTTCTTATGGTCTAATGGTTCAAAGGATGGTTTCATGAGCTGTCCAAGTACCAGATTTAAGTCCCATGCCACCAGTGGTGGCTTAATGGGACGCTTTGTTAAAAGAAGGCCTCTCATAAATCTCGCTATGAGAGGATGAGAGGAAATAGGTTGTCCATTTAGAGGCTTGAAAGAAGCTGCAAGAGCACTCAAATGGACTCTCACTGAATTGGTCTTAAACCCTGCATTTGATAAATGAAGGAGGTACTCCAGTAATGATTCCAGAGGTATCGCAAGAGGGTTAAGACCCTTCTGCGAGCACCATATGGTAAACCTTTTCCACTTAAATGCATAAGAGTATCTTGTGGAAGGTTTCCTGGAAGCATGAAGTATATCTTTTACCTGCTGGGAAAGGTTAAGATCGTGAAGTTCGAGGCTTTTAGCAACCAGGCCCTGGGATGCAGAGACTGGGGATTGGGATGCCACAGCATCCGGTTCTTTTGAGAAAGAAGATCTGGAGCAGATCCTAACTCCAGAGGCGGAGCTTGAGAGAGATGTAGGAGCAGAGGGTACCACATTTGTCTTGGCCAATGTGGAGCTATGAGGATCATATGACCTCTGTCTCTCTGAAGCTTGAACAGGGTTTTGGGAATTAGGGGAATGGGTGGAAAGGCATAAAGGAAGTCCTGACCCCAATGAAGGAGGAAGGCATCCCTGGCCTGACAACCTCGAGCCGGAATTCTGGAACAGAACTGGGGAGGTTTGGCATTCAGCGGACTTGCAAAGAGGTCTATGTCCGGGGTTCCCCAAATTTGAAAACTTTTGGCCACCTGGTCTGCATGAAGAGACCATTCGTGTGGAAGCAGAACTCGACTGAGTCTGTCTGCACAAGAGTTTTGAATGCCTGGAAGATGCACCGCAAGGAGATGAATCTGATGCTCTCTGGCGAGGGCCCATAGTCGCAAAGCTTCGTTGCACAGCGACAGAGAGCCTGTTCCGCCCTGCTTGTTCACACAGAACATGGCTACCTGATTGTCCATTTGAGCTAGGACTGTCTTGTAGCTGAGCTGGGTGTGAAACAGTCGAAGAGCAAGGAAGATTGCTCTGAGCTCCAGGAGGTTGATATGAAGATAGGCCTCCTGTGGAGTCCAGGTACCCTGGGTAGAGAGGCCGTGCAGGTGGGCTCCCCAACTCACCTGTGAAGCATCTGTTGTTAGAGAGGCTTGGGGTGGAGGATGCTGAAAAGGAGACCCCACTAGAAGATTTTTGGGTGACTGCCACCATTGGAGGGACAAAATAAGGCGATTTGAGTTTGCTATTTTGTCTGACAGGCAACCTGATGCCTGAGTCCACTGAGTGGAAACGGTCCACTGGGCTGCCCTCATATGGAGGCGAGCATAAGGAACCACATGTATGGTGGATGCCATGTGGCCTAGTAACTGTAACATTTCCCGAGCAGTGAGGTGAGGTTTTAGCACTGCTTGGGAAGCTAATTGTACAATGTGAAGGCAGCAGGGCTGTGGAAGAAAAGCCCTTTTCTGTCTGGTATCCAGAAGAGCTCTTATAAACTCTAGGGATTGAGTGGGAGCAAGGTTGGACTTTGGGAAGTTTATCACAAGTCCCAAATACTGAAGGATGCGCATTGTGCGAGACAGAGCAACCCTGGCTTCTGGCTCTGAAGAGGCTCGAATGAGCCAGTCGTCTAAGGGAAGACGAATATTCCCAGAGTGCGGAGAAATGCTGCTACCACAGCCATGCATTTTGTGAACACCCTTGGTGCAGAGGCCAGGCCAAAGGGAAGAACCCTGTATTGGTAGTGCTTCCCTTGAAACAGAAAGCAAAGGAACGTTCGGTGAGTTGGATGGATGAGAACATGAGTGTACGCATCCTTGAGATCTAGAGAACAAAGCCAATCCTGACTCTGGAGGTATGGCAGCAGAATTCCTAGAGAAATCATTTTGAACTTCTCTCTGAACAGGAATTTGTTCAATTCTCTGAGGTCTAGAATGGGTCTGTGTCCTCCTGTTTTCTTTGGAATAAGAAAACAGGGGGAGTAAAACCCTGTACCCTGTTGGGGAATGGGCACCTCTTCTATTGCTCCTTGAGCATTGAGCATAGTGACTTCTTGACCTAACCGGTCATTGAGAGAAGCCTGAGAATTGAACTGTCTTACTATTGCAGGTGTGGGCATGCTGAGGAAATGAAGCTTGTACCCCTCTCGTACAATAGACAGAGTCCAATTTTCTGCTGTTATCTGACCCCATCTGGGGGCAAAATGACATAACCTTCCTGGGATGGTGGAGGGTTCTGGGCCTTCAGGGCCAGGAAGGCAAAGTTCTCTAGACAGGCGTCAAAGCCCCTTTGGAGGCTGAGTCTGCTCAGCCGGAGGTTGTTGCTGCTGTCCCTTTAGGGCAGACTGACCTGAACGATGTCCCTGCTGGGTATAGGAGGGATAAAACTTTTTCTTCTTGCTGAAGAATGGTTTCTTAGAGGATATTTTCCTTGCAGGATCAGCTGTAGATTTGGACAATCTATCCAAAGTGATATTATCAGCATCTATCTCATTAGCTTTTTCCTGCCAATTCTTGCCAAAGAGATTCTCTCCTGTGCAAGGTATATTCCCCAGTTTGTCCTGTACTCAGATTTCCAAGTCAGATGCCTGGAGCCAGGCAATACTATGTGCACCTATGGCAATAGCAGAGGTTCTGCTTATGCATTCAAAGCAGTCAAAGGCTGCACGATTCACAAACTTGGAAACATCCTGAGCATGTTTAACAAGAGCAAGATAATCTTGCCTTTTATCATCAGGAAGGAGAGGGCTCATAAGCTCTAAGTCTCCTGTGACTTCCTTAAGGAACATCCCCATGTACAAGATATAGGAACTGATCCTAGCAGAAAGCATGGAAGCCTGGAAGGATCGACGTCCAAAGGCGTTAAGAGTCCTACACTCACATCCTGGAGGATTAGATGCATGCCTTTTTGCACTCTTCATCCGTCTCATGGCTGATTCCATCACCATGGAATAGTGTAGTAATTGAGTCTTCTGAAACCCAGGACAAGGGGGAACTCGATACATGGTGTCGAGTCTACGAGAATGAGGAGATGTGGTTAGAGGTGTTTACCACATCCTTAACATAAGATCAGGCAAGACCTCATGAATAGGTAAGGTAGCTGCCTCCTTGGGAGCTTTAGGGTATTGTAAGATTTCTAATTCCTTTGCCCTAGACTCTTTTTCAGGAGCCACCGTGATGGAAAGACCTCGGGCCACATATCGGATAAACTCCTGAAAGGACATATCCTCTGGTGGAGACATCCTACGCTGAGGAGAAGAGGAATCCTCGGGAAGAAGTACTCTGGTATCGGCAGAGCCTTCGGAGTCTTCAGACTCATCCGAGGATTCGAAGTATCTCTGATCCGGGTGATCGCGCAAGGCACGGTACCGGTACCGATCGAAGTCGGCATCGAAGTGGTCCGGTACTGACTTGTCGATGCCGGATAGAGACGCATGACTCGGTCCCGGTAGAATACCTGCCGATGTCGATGCAGTCTGTGTCGGTACCGGTTGAATTGTCTGAAGCGGTTTCAGGGGCATCGAGGCCGTGAGAAGAGCCGCCAGACTGCGCTCAATAGCCAAGAATCTTTGGTCTATCGACGCTGCCGATACTTGGGTATCGGTGCCGGTTAAAGCGGCCGGAACCTCAGAGCATGGCACCAGTAGTTCTTCCGAGGTTGAAGCCTCAAGAACATCCTGGAGCCCTGTTAGTGCTTTGGAAGCCGAAGCCTCCCGCCGGGGCAATTTTGCCGGTGAAAGTCCCTCAAGGGCAACGCCGGAGGCATCTGGATGTTTATAAGGAGATCTACCCTTTGAGGACCGGCTAGATTTATGTTTAGTTACCTGAGATCCATGGGAGGAAGATGAAGCCCTGGAGGACGTCGATGCCAAGGACGTCGCATCGGAGGGAAATAGGGTGCTAAGCTTAGCAGCTCGGTTTTACCGGCCCCTTTTTGACATCATTCCACAGACAACACACTCTGAAATAGAGTGGTCAGGACCTAAATATTTGAGGCACCACTCATGGGTGTCGATGACGGAGATGGTACCGGCACACTTAGAACACTTTTTGAAACCCGAAGCGGATTTTTCCATTTTGAGGAAAAGATTGGGCCTAGTGCCCAAAATGGCGCATGGCACCCAAGAAGAAAGTTACTGGAGAAAGACTCCAGAAGCAAAGAGTTTGTTTGTTTGGGTTTTTTTAGAAAAAAGAAAAGAAGAACCGGCGGTACCGGTATAGCGTCGAGGGAAGGCAGACGCGACCACAAAAAGGAAGTATAAGAAGGGAATTTTCTGCGGTGACAGGATGTGCGACCTGTCCACTCCGCGGAAAATGAAAAACTGGAGAGGGAGAGTTGGGAAAGGCGGGAAGGCAGCACGCAGGCGCTGTGGGATGCTCTGAAAAGCTTTCCTATTGGACGGTGGGGAGCATTCCCGCGCAGGCTCCGTCGGTACCGACAATACCCATATGTGAAGACTACATTCCTGCTTGTTCCTGGAGATAGGTTTACTAGCGCAAGGTTAGCATCTGCTAATTGTGCTGTGTGAACTGTTACCACATGGCAGCACAGCTTAGCATGGGATGGAGAAGTGAATGAGTGGGGCAGGGGCTGAGTGTTGGGAGTTGACGGCAATTGTGGTTCATGTGGGCATCACTAGTGTGTGCTAACCACGAATGTTCAAACTGCAGGGGGACATGTTGGGCATGCCCCCTAACAGTTAGCATGACCTATTTCACCTCCCGCCCTAACCTTTGGGGCTTACCAATTGATAATATAGTGTGTTTTAGTAAACATGCTCCTTAATGCGCGATAAGAAACATTTCTGTGTGGTAACTGCAAGCAGGGGCGGCTCTATAAAGAGGCAGAGTGAGGCAGCCACCTCAGGCAGCAACATTTTGGGAGCGGCAAAAAATGTCCCCAAAACAGCCAAGTGGCGTCGCCTCACTCTACTGTACCTTCTAAGGAAAAAAACATTTGAATGGGTCAGTTGCGGCAGAATCAAACCCCCTCCCCTGCTGCCACCCCTGCCCCAGATCTGAGGACACTGCAGCAGTGCGCTTGTAAGTCCCTACTGGATTCACTCCCCTCTTATGCGAAAAGCATTATCGGAGGGGGCAGGACCCATCAGGGCCTTACAAGCATGCCAGAGTCTCAAGAGCCCACGCTTTTACTTTCTGGGTTTTTTTTCCAAAGTTGATAGCTCGCTGCTGGAAATATGAGGAACTTACAGCTGCAGCAAGTTATCAACTCTGAAAAAAATACGGAAAGCAAAGGCGCGGGCTCTTGGGACTCCAGCATACTTGTAAGGCCCTAATGGGTCCAGCCCCCTCTGATGATGCTTTTCGCATCAGAGCGGGGGAGGAACCAGCAAGTAATTACAAGTGCACCAGAGTCTTGAAAACCCTGTGCTTTTGCTTTCCTTCCACCGATATTCAGAGATGGACAGCAGATGCTGGACAACCGGGGGAAGGGGAAGGGGCAGGAAGACAAATTCTGAACAGGGGAGGGAGCAGAAAGACAAATGCTGGACAACACTGGGATGGAGCAGAAAGACAAATGCTGGACATCGGTGGGGGGGGGGAGCAGGAAGACAAATGCTGCACGGTGGGGGTGGAAGCAGGAAGACAAATGCTGGACATCGGTGGGGGGAGAAGCAGGAAGACAAATGCTGGACAACAGGAGGGAAGCAGGAAGACAAATGCTGGACAACAGAGGGGAAGCAGGAAGACAAACGCTGGACAGAGGGGGGAAGCAGGAAGACAAATGCTGGACAACAGAGGGGAAGCAGGAAGACAAACGCTGGACAGAAGGGGGAAGCATAAAGACAAATGCTGGACCAGGGCTGAAGCTACCCGGTAAGTTGGGTAAGCATGCCAGGGGGCTGCCGATATCAGGAGGGTGCCGTCAGTAGCCATCTGTCCCCCTCTCCTCATTAAGGATGGCCTGAGGAGCACTGGCAGCCTAGTGGAGAGCCTGCCTATAGGACACACTGCTCCCGTGGACAGAAGGCTGCAATAGGCTGCAATCGCTACTCACAGCCTTCTGTCCATTTGAGTATAAATTGTGCTGTGGTTCTCACTTTTTCTTTTAGTTCCTTGGTGTGCGAGCATCTTGCATTTCCTTTGTTTTTTGCGGAATATATATTTACATTAACACCATGCTGGTCCAGTGCGCAGTTTCAGGAGTTATGTTGGGGTTGTCAAACCCTTCTTGGTGTTTATGTTGGAGTGGGAGGTGTTGTGTTGGGGTCACAAAGTCCCTTTTGTTTTTCAGAGGGTGGTAAGTGCTGTGTAGGGCCACTGAGCCTCTCTTGCTTTTCTGAGGGTGGGAAGTGCTGTGCTAGGGCGACAAGTTGCTGTTGTTTTTGTGGAAGTGGGAGGTGCTGCATGGGTGCTGTTGAGCCCCTCTTGTTTGGCATATTTAGCAGTATGTTTCCTAAGCTCTGTTTGTAACATAAGAACATAAGAAATGCCATACTGGGTCAGACCAAGGTCCATCAAGCCCAATATCCTGTTTCCAACAGTGGCCAATCCAGGTCACAAGTACCTGGCAGGTTCCCAAAAAGGCACAACGTTTCCACAATGCTTGTCCCGGCACAAGCAATGAATTCCAGAGTTTGATTATGCGGGGCTATAGGCTAACTGCAGGAAGGCAGTTACATCCCCCTGCAGTTACCGCATTTCAACATGGCAAAACGGCTGCAGGTGCAACTAAGGTCATCCACTGAGGTGGCATCAGTTCCACTCACACTACTTGCCCTAAGCCATTATGTTAGTTTCTACCTACAATGTAGATGCCTGGGTGTGAGAGCCAGGGGCGGCTCAAGGGGGGTGCGGGGCCATGTGCGGAGACTCGGTGCGGGGCCTCATTTGCATAAGTGGCCTTATTTGCATAAATATTTGCATAATGCTAACATTCATTAAGAGACATGTTTACTAAAAGTTAGTGTGTGTATGGATAAAGACAGACTAAAAGATTTCTACATTACTATAATCCAGTGCCAACCGCCAGGCACATTAGGAACTACTACAAACACTGCCCATTTAGAACCCATAGCAAACCCGCCGTATCCTAACAGCACTACCAGGACTCACAAAGCACCATACCCTACCTATCAAAAGGCAACACTGCAAATATTAAACCAATACATTTCAGAGAACAACAATACATGACCTACTGGGGAAAGAGAACAAGTGGCAATGTCAAATAGGAATTACATAAACAGAATACCTCAGCTCAGTTACACATGCAGAACATAGACCATCACCAAACAAGGAATCACAATTTAGAAACAGGAAGGCAATAATTAAACTGGGAACCCCAAAAGCCAAACTTGGAATGTACAACAACACTGTAGAAATAAAACTATAAATTAATTTCCTCTTGTACCAAACAAAGCGCAGACGTTAATGATGCACATTTCCCAGAGCTTTCAAATTCCAGTTAATAAATTCAAAATAAAGAGATATCTTTCTACCTTTTGTGCATTTTTTTTCAGTTGCAATTGCTCCAGCCACTTTCTTCTGGTTTCTTCATGTTTTCTGCTAACTCTCCATCATCTGCTGTCCATTTGTCCTTTCTTCTCTCTTCTAGTTTTTTTTCCATTCTCTCTCTCTCTCTCTACATCTGCTTTAACATACTAATCTTTCTCCTTTTGCTCTTTCCTCATTCCTATTTCATCCACTCAAATTTTACCCCTCCTTCCTCAATCCCCACTTACTCTCCCAATACCCGGCTAAGTGTCGATTTTTTATCCTTCCCACACAAAATATTTTTCCCCTCTCCATTTTACTCTCCCAGCCCCATCCCATTCTAATCCTCCCCCAACATCAGCTCCCTTCTAGTTCCAGCCTCACCCAGCATCCATTCCCTTCTAGTCCCTGCATCAGCCCATTTCCAGTCCTAGCCCATCAGCCCATTTCCAGTCCTAGCAACCCCCCAACCCAATACCAGTCCTTGCCCCCCCATCAACCCACTTCCAGTCCTAACCCCCCATCAGCCCACTTCCAATCCTAACCCCCCATCAGCCCATTTCCAGTCAGCCCCCCATAGCCCATTGCCAGTCCTAACACCCCCATCAGCCCACAGCCCATTACCAGTCCTAACCCCATCAGCCCACCTCAAGTCCTAACCCCTCCCCATCAGCCCATTTCCTGTCCTAGCCCCCCCATAACCCATTATCAGTCCTAACCCCCCCATAGCCCATTACCAGTCCTAACCCCCCCATCAGCCCACAGCCCATTACCAGTCCTAACCCCATCAGCCCTCCAGTGTTAACCCCATCAGCCCATTTCCAGTCCTAGCCCCCCCATAGCCCATTACCAGTCCTAACCCCCCAACAGCCCACAGCCCATTACCAGTCCTAACCCCATCAGCCCACCTCCAGTCTTAATCCCCCAGCCCATTTCCAGTCCTAGCAACCCCCCCAACCCATTACCAGTCCTAGCCACCCCTAGCCCACTCCCAGTCCTAATCCCACCAGCCCTTTTCAGCCTAATCCCCATCACCCTATTTTCAGTTTTAGCCCCCCCATACCCCATTACCAGTCCTAACCTCCCCATCAGCCCACTCCCAGTCCTAATCCCACCAGCCCATTTCCAATCCTAATCCCCCATCACCCAATTTTTAGTTTAAGCCCCCCATAGCCCATTACCAGTCCTAAACTCCCCATCAACCCACTTTCAGTCTTTATCCCATCAGCCCATATACAGACTTAGCTCCCCCATAGCCCATCACCACTCCTAACCCCCCCAGCCCATCACCACTCCTAACCCCCCCCCAGCCCATCACCACTCCTAATCCCCACCAGCCCAGCCCAGCCCAGCCCAGCCTAGCCCAGGGAAAATTTTTTTAAAAAAGAAGCTGTCTTCTCCGGTTGCCGGGGCCGCCGCGGCAGAATCGAGTGTGCCGCCCCTGCCCAGCAGAGCCTGCCCTCCCCTTTATCACCTCTGTCTTCGCAGCTTCAGTCAAACGCGCCGGCATTCAGAGCGCGAAAGGACTAGTTTCCCTTTCGCGGCTCTGTTAAGCCCGCGGGGGCTGATGGGAACTTCCCATCAGCCCCTGCGGGCTTAACAGAGCAGCGAGGGAGAAACTCTCCTCTCGCGCTCTGAAAGCCGGCGCGTTTGACTGAAGCTGCGAAGACAGAGGTGATAAAGGGGAGGGCAGGCTCTGCTGGGCAGGGGGGGGCCCCGCGGCACACTCGATTCTGCCGCGGCGGCCTCAGCAGCCGGAGAAGACAACTTTTTTTTTCTTTTTAAAATTTTACTTTAGGATCAGAATGTTTTTTGTGCGGGGCCCCCTGAAACGCGGGGCCCTGTGCAAAAAACATTCTCGCTCAATGGACGGGCCGGCCCTGGTGAGAGCTCTTTCTCTCACGTCACTCTGAAGTAAAGTTTAATTTTGGGAAATAAATCCTGTAAACCTAAGAGTAATGGGTAAAAGCATTTTTTTGTCTATACATGTCTATCTGTTTTTAGCTTGTGTTAATATATTTCCTACTTGATGAAGATCTATCTCTGTTCTGCATGTGTGACTGAGGATACGTATTCTGTTAGCATGGAGTTTCTATATAGGGATCTGCAGCAATCTGGCTTGTTCAGTTTTCTGAATAGGAATATGGATGTTCTAGAGACCACTACAATATTTATATATTTATGGTACTGCCTTTTTCTGGGAACATTCCATGTTGTGTGAGTTTTGGAAGTTAGTGCTGTTATGGAATAGTAGATTTGTTCTATAGGTCCTGTACTCTGGGTTCTTGGTATAGTCAACTGTAGGGTGCCGGCTGGTGGAGGGGGGTGGGGGTGGGGGTGGGGAGATACTTTGAGATTTGCAGTTTTGTGTTCTTTATGCTTCCAGACTGAAATTTAGAATATGTTGTCAATTCAGATTCAAGGAAATTTCATATTTTAAGGGAACATTTCAGCTTAATTTTGTTTAATAGCCTGATAGCTTCACCATTGCTGAGTTCCGGATTTTTCCAGCTCTAGCACAATCCAATCCAGCCTTGGAATTCATGGCTACCAAGATTAGTTTTTCTCATTTTATATCTTCCCTCCTCATCAATAATCTGGTCATAGCAAAATAAATCTGATGTGCAGATACTTATAATGGTTTGATTTTTTTTTTTTTTTTTTGGGGGGGGGGCTATATAAGTAGCTTTTGATTAACCAAATTTAATGTTTTATTATTATGTTTGTTTTATTGTAACATTTGTTTTACTAAATTTCATGTGTATGTTTGGAAGCCACCTAGGATTTTAGATGGGTGAAATATACATTTTAAAATAAAGCATACTAAATTTATGCAATTAATCCACCTAGCTCCCAGACCCCTCCTCCTACTTCACTGTTTACCAACCCCACCCCCCCCTGATATGACCTCACCCCATATCTTACACCAGTGGTTCCCAAACCTGTCCTGGGGGACCCCCAGCCAGTCGGGTGTTCAGGATAACTGCATGAATATGCATGAGAGAGATTTGCATGCAATGGAGGCAGTATATGCAAATCTCTCTCATGCATATTTATTGCGGTTATCCTGAACACCCGACTGGCTGGTGGTTCCCCAGGACAGGTTGGAAACCACTGTCTTACACTGTTCGCAATATACCATGTAAATCAGGGATGGGCAATTCCGGCCCTCGTGCACCACAATCCAGCCTGGTTTTCATGATGCCCCTAATGAATATTCATGAGATCTATTTGCATCCACTGCCTTCCATTGTATGAAAATAGGTCCATGAATATTCATTAGGGACATCATGAAAACCAGGCTGGATTATGGTGCACAAGGGCCGGAATTGCCCACCCCTGATGTAAATAGTTTAGATGCAGCTGCCATGATACTTCTGTATAAGGCCTAGCTGACCTCTACATAGTTTACTGTATCATAGTTTGAAATGTTCCCTGTAACCAAGTTTCTGTAATTTCTGTTCAATGTAAACCACCCCTGATCGTTGGAAGGGGCGGTATATAAGAAATGCTAATTTAAATAAATAAATAAAAATGCCACAATGCGTCTCGGCACATGGCCCTGCATCACCTTCACACCGTCCCTGGGGAGAAGTAGACAGGTGGGGCACTAGGAGATGGAGGAAAGCAGAAACCTCAGATTGGGACCAGCATGATCAGAGAATAAAATGGTCAGACAATAAAGGTAGAAGAGAATTTTATTTTCAATGTAATGATCGGACTTAGTGCTATCTTTTTGATTTTATACAGCACAGGGAAATGCATCTCTTTCAATTTCTCTGGTATTGCACTGTATGCAGAATCTGGCTTCTTGGGGTTGCAGTTTAATTTTTATCTACATAGGTTTATTTTTAGGTTATGGTCATTTATTCTGTACTTGGTGAGGGTCTGTGTTCTGAGTGTATGACCATGGTCAAGTGTTCTGTTAACATGGAGTTCGTACGTAGGGATCTGTATTGTAGAAATCTGAATTGTTCAGCTTTTCAAATTGGTGTTGGATGTTCTGGGTCCGCTACAGTATTTACAGTGATGCTTTTTTATGGGTAGGCTCTTTATGTAAGTTTTAGAAGTTGGTGCTGGTATGGTATGGAAAATTAGCTCAATAGATATTATGTTACTAGATCCTCAGTGACTTTTGTTTTAGGGTTTTGTATTAGTTCGCGATATGTCTGGTACTGGAGAATATTTGTTGTTATTAGTAAGATGACTAGAATGACTTTTTTTTTTTTTAGATATTGAGTTCTGTAGATGAATGTCCCAGTTCTGCTCTGCACCAATTGTTGAGGGAGGGGATTCTGTGAATGCCAAATATATGTTCAAAAATAAAAAGCAAGAACCATAACGCAGTTCATAACAACAAAATAAAAATGAGTTATAATTTGGTGTTATCAACTGTGCTGTGGTTCTCACTCTTACTTTAGTTCCTTGGGGTGTGAACAACTTGCATTTCCTCCATATTATCTAATTGGCTTTTTGGTTTGGTTCTGTCCCTGACTGGCATTTTGAGGAAGCCCTCACCACTGCTCTGGGGGAGGGAGGCACCATCTCATCCCTCGCCACAGGCAGTAGATTGCCTCGAGCCGCCCCTGACTGCAAGGGACATCAGGGGCACGGCACCAACAGTTAGCATGCGGCCTTTCCACTTACCGTGTATTGCTTTTACTCCTAACGAATGGTATGTGCGAAATCTTCCTACACCTTAGTAAAAGGGATCTTTTATATCTTTATACTATAGCCTCAGAAAACCTGCACAATTGCGGCTAAAATGCACCCAGGATTATACATCTGTTCAGGAGCATGTAGAAATGTATGTGGGTGAAGTGAGCACATACTTCATGGCTTCGCTGCGCTTTACCCCCAAACACAAGTGGGTCGCATTAAAGTACACACTTCCCTGTCGCCACACATATTCTAATGACATGAGACAATTTTATAAGAGGCCTTTTAAGTGCGTAAAACTGGATTTATAAGGTCCTTTATAAAATTAGCCCCAATAGAGGCCAATGTGCTAAAGGGCACAGGACTGCACAAAGGCCATCTCAGGTACTAAACCTGCCAAGACGTACGTCCTGATGTCCCACCTCCAGTCTGTTAGCCTTTGAGTTGTCATGGAGGAGAGAGGTCACGTGACAGGATAGCATAACTTTGGTGAGGCAGGAAGTGATCTTGTAGCTAGGAACTGTCCTCCAGGTGATGTAAAACCCTCTTGCAACGAGGAGGTTTCTCTGGAGACATGTGCCCATGACGGAAGAGTTAGAACATCCGTTATATTTGGTTAGGCATCTAGATAGTTGGGTGGCTGATGGACTCGAGGATCGCCTGGTAAAATGCCTGCCTTGTGCAAAGCTAGCGGACATCACAGGCCTCTTAGACAAGGTTTTAGACAGTGCTGGGGAAGAGCCTGCTATCTGGGTACATGTTGCTAACAATGACATAGGTAAGTGTGGGAGGGAGGTTCTGGAGGCCAAATTTAAGCTTTCAGGTAGAAAGTTGAAATCCAGAACTTCCAGGATAGCATTCTCTGAAATGCTTCCCGTTCCAAGTGCAGGACTCAAAAGGCAGGCTTATCTCTGGAATCTCAATCTATGGATGAGACAATAGTGCAAAGAAGAGGGTTTTGGATTCGTTAGAAACTGAGCAAAATTCTGGGGAAGGCAGGGGCTTTTCTGAAGGGAAGAGCTCCATCTTAACCGGGATGGAAACAGATAGAGCAGCTTTTAAACTAGATAATGGGGAAAAGCTGACAGTTGCGCAAGAGCACATGGTTCAGAAGGATGTATCTTTGAAGGATACTAGCAAAAGAGGGAAGTTAGGAATCCCTACAGAGAGGTTCCAATAAAGATAAAAGTAATCCAGTAACCTTAAGAACAGAGCTGCAAGATTCCAAATTGCCCTTATCAACTGATAACCAGATTAATATGAATAAAATACAACCTGTAGATGTCTAAAAATAAGATGGGAGAGCTAGAATAAACAGCACTAAATGAAAGGTTAGATATGATTGGTGGAAGGAGGACAATCAATGGGACACTGTGATACCTGCGTACAAACTATATCGCAATTATAGGGTAGATCAAATTGGTGGAAGGTTGCCCTCTAGGTTAGAGAGGGCACTGAGTCACATAGGATTAAAGTTTTGCATGAAACAAAATGCATTGTAGAATCTCTATGAATAGAAATTCCATGTAAAAAGGAGAAGGCAATGGCAGTGGGGGTGTACTAGCAACCGCCTGGCCAACATGAACATATAAAAGATGAAAGAAAGGTCAACGCGTCTTCAGTAGTAGACTGGCTAATCTACTGAAGAGGGCTTTAAACTAGATTCGTTGGGGATGGGTGAAGAAAGCCCCCAGGTAAGTGAAAGCCCCCAGGTAGGTGATACATTAAATAACTTTATAGAAATGGGTAACAGGGGTAACATATGGAAAGCAGTGTGTATAAATGCCCGTAGCATGGGAAATAAGATCCCTGATGTTGAAGCTTTGGTGCGAGTGGCTGACTTGGATTTAGTGGCAGTTACAGAAACATGGTTCACAGAAAACCGTGAATGGGATGTAACTATACCTGGCTATACTTTATTCAGAAAGGACAGGGTAGGAAGTAGGGGAGGAGGAGTGGCACTATATGTAAAAACTACTATTAAAGCTTTGGAATTACAGAGCTTAAAAGGGAGAGGGGAGGCATTGTGGGTTAAACTAGAAAGAGGGAAAGAGAAATCTATTTACATTGGTGTGATATACAGACCTCCCTCAGAAGAGGAAGAGGTGGACAGAGAGTTAATTGAAGACATGCGCAGCATTGCTAGGAAAGGGGAAGTGCTACTTATTGGAGATTTCAATATGCCAGATGTTGATTGGCACATTCCTGCTGCAGTATCATCTAGAAGTAAGGAGATCCTGGATTCTCTACAGGGAGAACTATTCAGGCAATTGGTAACAGACCCCACACGTGAAGGGGCCATACTGGACTTGGTGCTTACCAATGGTGAAAGTGTTTCTGATGTTGTAGTGGGAGATCATTTTGCATCCAGTGATCACCAGATGGTGTGGTTCAGTATTAGGACTAGGGCTGTTAGAATCCATTCAAAGGCAAGGATCTTAGACTTTAGGAAGACTAACTTTGTGAAGATGGGCCAATACCTCAGGGAGTCGTTAGTTGGATGGGAACAGCTGAGGGATGTAGAAAAACAGTGGGAAAAACTGAAAGGGGATATTTTAAGGGCAACCAACCTTTTTGTTAAAATGGTAAATAAAGGTAAAAGGAGAAGAAGACCACTATGGTTTTCGAAAGAAGTAACTGAAAGAGTGAAGAAAAAGAGGGAGGCCTTCATGAAATACAAGAGATCACAGAGAGAGGAAGACATGCATCTGTATTTGGAAAAACTTAGAGAAGCTAGCAAAGTAGTCAAGAAGGCAAAGATTCAAAAGGAGGAGGAAATAGCCAATGCAATAAAATGGGGGGATAAGACATTTTTCAGATATATTAGTGAGAAGAGGAAGGGCAAGAGTGGTATTGTCAGACTCAAGGGTGCAGGGGAGGAATATGTAGAAGCTGATAAGGATAAAGCGGAATTGCTTAACAAATATTTTTGTTCTGTGTTCACAGATGAAGAACCAGGAGCAGGACCTCAGAAAACACCCACAAATAGGAACAGAAGAAAGGACATCTTGAACAATTTTCAAAAGACTGTGTTAGTGAGAAACTATCTTAACTTAAAGTAGACAAAGCAATGGGACCGGATGGGATACACCCGAGAATACTGAGGGAACTTGGGGACGTTCTAGCAGCTCCACTGACTGACCTTTTCAATGCCTCGTTGGAGTCGGGAGTGGTGCCAAAGAACTGGAGAGAGGCTTATGTGGTGCCTTTACACAAAAGAGGAAGTAAGGATGTGGTTGAAAACTACAGGCCGGTTAGTTTAATTTCAGTGGTGAGTAAATTATTGGAAACGCTGCTGAAAGAGAAAATAGTGAGGTTTCTGGAGTCCAGCAGATTACAGGATCCGAGGCAGCATGGATTCACCAGAGGCAGGTCTTGTCAGACAAATCTGATTTATTTCTTTGACTGGGTGACCAGGGAGTTGGACCGAGGGAGAGCCCTAGATTTGGTGTATTTAGATTTCAGTAAAGCCTTTGACACTGTTCCTCACAGGCGAATTATAAACAAACTAAGCACCCTAGGGATGGACCCTAAAGTTACTGCTTGGGTTAGAAATTGGTTGGGTGGGAGGCGACAAAGAGTACAAGTAAATGGAGCTCACTCTGAGGAGAAGGATGTTATCAGTGGTGTGCCCCAGGGATCTGTCCTTGGTCCGATTCTTTTTAACATCTTTGTTAGTGATATAGTGGAAGGGCTTTCAGGTAAGGTTTGCCTCTTTGTGGATGATACCAAAATCTGCAATAGAGTAGACACCCAGGAAGGGGTAGATAACATGAGGAGAGATCTAGCTAAGCTTGAAGAATGGTCTAGAATTTGGCAGCTGGGATTTAATGTTAAAAAATGTAAGGTCATGCATTTGGGCTGCAGCAATCTAAGGGAGCAATATAGTATAGGGGGTGAAGTACTTTTGTCCACTAAAGAAGAGCGGGACCTAGGCGTGGTTGTGTCTGATGATCTTAAAGTAGCTAAACAGGTAGAAAAGGCAACGGCAAAAGCTAGAAGGATGCTTGGGTGCATACGGAGAAGAATGGCTAGCAGAAAAAAGGAGGTGATAATGCCTCTGTATAAGTCTTTGGTGCGACCTCATTTGGAGTATAGTGTGCAATTCTGGAGACCGCACCTTCAAAAGGATGTGAACAGGATGGAGTCGGTGCTACTAAAATGATTAGTGGTCTTCATTATAAAGCATATGAGGACAGACTGAAGGATCTTAATATGTACACCTTAGAGGAAAGGCGGGATAGAGGTGATATGATTGAGATGTTTCAATACCTCCGTGGCATAAATGTTCAGGGAGAGAGCCTCTTTCAATTGAAAGCAAGTTCTGCTACGAGGGGACATGGGATGAGGGTGAAGGGAGATAGATTCAGGAGTGATATGCGGAAACATTTCTTTACGGAAAGAGTAGAGGATCTGTGAAATAGTCTCCCAGTGGAGGTGGTAGAGATGAGGACAGTAACTGAATTCAAAAAAGCATGGGACAAACACAGAGGATCTCTAAAGGTAAAAAGGGGACTGTTGTAGTTGTTATGGAAAGACAGACTAGATAGGCCATGTGGTCTTTTTCTGTCATCATATTTCTATGTTTCTATGTTTCTATGAAATGCTAAGAGAAATCAGGGAAACTAACAAAAGTTATAACACAGTAATAACAGGTGACTTCAATTACCCCGGTATAGACTGGGTCAGTGTCACAGCAGGATATGCTAGAGAGATAAAGTTTCTAGACGAAATAAATGACTGCTTCTTGGAGCAGTTGGTTTATGAACTGACAAGCGGGGAAGCTATGTTAGACCTAGTCCTTAGTGGAACACAAGTTCTGGTGCAAGAGATAGGGGTTTTGGAGCCATTTGGCAAAAAAAGATCACAGCATGATCACATTTAAGAACATAAGATATGCCATACTGGGTCAGACCAAGGTCCATCAAGCCCAGTATCTTCTTCCACAATGCTTGTATAGGGGCAAGCAGTGGATTTCTGGGGTCCTCTGTAATAATGGTTTATGGACCTTTCCTCCAGGAATTTGTCCAAACATTTTTTAAAACCCAGCTATAATTTCAAAGTTTGATTACACGTTAAGTAAAACAATATTTTCTCTTATTAGTCTTAAACGGGTTACATTGTAACTTCATTGCATGTCCCCTAGTCTTTCTACTTTTTGATGTCATAAACAATCAATCTACATTTACCCGTTCCACTCCATTCATTAATTTATAGACCTCTATCATATCGCCCCTCAGCCGTTTCTTTTCCAGGTTGAAGAGCCCTACCTTTTAAGTCTCTCCTCATAGGGGAATCTTTCCATCCCCTTTACCATTTTAGAGGCTGCCCTTAACTATTTTGATTTAATGATTACATTTGATTTAATAGATGGAAGCAGGATAGTAAGAAAATCCAGAGTCCTCCCTTTTAACTTTCAAAAGGGACACTATGATAACATGGGGAAAATGAGGAAAATAGTAAAGAAAAATTAAAAGGAGCAGCTGCAAAGGTTAAAGATTTACTTCGAGCATGGGCATTGTTTAAAAATACTATCTTGGACGCCCAGACCAGATGTATTCCACGCTTTCAGAAAAGTGGAAGGAAGGCCAAAAAACTGCCAGCATGGTTTAAAGATGAGCTCAGAGAAGCTGTTTTAGCCAAAAAAGCATCTTTCAGGAAATGGAAAAAGCAGCCAAATGACAAAAACGGGAAACATAAGCACTGGCAAATTAGATGCAAGGCATTGATAGGGCAGGCAAAGGGAGAATTTGAAAAAAAGTTTGCTGTGGAAGCAAAAACGCATAATAAAAACTTTTTCAAGTACAATCCTAGCAGAAAACCTGTGAAAGAGTCATTTGGACCACTGGGTGAGTAGGGTAAAAGGGACACTAATTGGGGACAAGCCCATAGCGCAGACACTGAATGAATTCTTTACTTCTGTCTTTACTAAAGAAGATATAGGGAAATTACCCATGCTGGAAAGGGTATTAAGGGTGATGTATCGGAAGAATTAAAAGAAATATCAATAAACCAGGAAGCTGTATTACAACTATTTGATAAACTGAAGAACAGTAATTCACCTGGACCGGATGGTATATATCCAAGGATGTTAAAAGAATTGAAATATGAAATTGCAGACTTACTATTACTGTAGTAATCTGTGAACTATTATTAAAATCATCTATAGTACCGTAAGATTGGAAAATGGTCAATGTAACGCCAAGTTTTAAAAAGGGTTTCAGGGGTGATACAGGAAACTGAAGACCAGAAAGCCTGATGTCAGTACCGGGTAAAATGGTAGAAACCATTTTAAAGAATAAAATTACTGAACATCTAGATATTCATGGTTTAATGGGAGAACTCCAACATGGATTTGGGCAACGAAAGTATTGTCGTACTAATCTGTTATATTTTTTTGATGGTGTGAATAAATAGGTAGACAAAGGTGAGCCAGTTGATACAGAGCTCGATTCACAATGGAACATGTCCGGGCCGTCTGGACGGTCCCAACCAAGAAGGGGCCATCAGCGTCGATTTCTGCACCTCAGGAGCAAGACACTCCCATGGGTGCATGATTGGGTCCTTGGAGACGGCCCAGCTGACCCAGCATCACTGCAGGGACATCCTCCCCGCAGCATTGCATGTCCTGCGACCCCTGGTACCCCAAATCCCCACTGCCTGATCCCGACGGGGGCTGCCAGTGCCCCGATCGGGTGATGGGGATGCACCCGCTGCTCCGCTGCTGGCCCCAGTGTCCTGGCCTGCCGATCCAGGGGGGTCGACTGCTGCTTATTCCACCTCTGGGGTGGAATAAACAAGCCACCCCACAGTAACCCCCGGACATACAGGGCTGTGAGCATAATTGTCCCTGTATGTCTCGGGGTCAGTGCCGCCCATGCTTCTCCCACTCTCCATCCCCTTCATGCCCCCGTCTGGCACAGCACGCACAGCGGCTCTGTGCATGCAGCAGGGGGTGGAGGCAGAATATCAGCAAGAGGCCATAGTGTATCTGGATTTTCAGAAAGCCTTGACAAGATCCTTCATGAAAGACATGGCACAATTAAAAAGTCATAAGATAGGAGACAGTGTACTGGTTAAAAGACAGAAAGCAAAGAATAGGCTTAAATAACCAATTTTCTCAATACAGAAAGGTGAATAGTGGAGTATCCCAGGATCTGTGCTGGGCCAGCTGCTTTTTAACATATTCATAAATGACCTGGAAATAGGAATAACAAGTGAGGTGATCAAATTTGCAGATAACACAAAATTCATCAAAGTTGTTAAAACACAAGAAGATTGTGAAAAATTGCAAGAAGACCTTGATAAATCGAAAGACTGGACCTCAAAATGGCAGATGAAATTTAACGTGGACATGTGCAAAATCATGCACTTAGGAAAGAACAACCCAAACTATGGTTACACAACACAAGGTTCCACATTAGGAACCACCACCCAGGAAAAGGATTTAGGCATCATCGTGGATTATACATTGAAACTCTCTGCCCAGTATGCAGTTGTAGCTAAGAAAGCAAACAGAATGCTAGGAATCATAAGGAAAGGAATGGAGAACCAAACCAAGGATATTATAATGCCTCTCTATTGTTCCAGGCAACTACACTTTGAATACTGTGTGCAATTCTGGTTACCGTATCTTAAAAAGGATATAGCAGAATTCGAAAAGGTACAAAAAAAGCCACCAAAATGGTAAAGGGGAGTGGATCAGTTGTTTACTCCTTCAAAAAAGTAGAAAGACTAGGGGACACTCAATAAAACTATAATGTAGCCCATTTAGGAATAATAAGAGAAAATATTTGTAAAGGGTTTGCTTCTTGTTGGTCACTCCAGGCCAGGGAAGTCCCGAACCCTCATCTGCGGTGTGCTGCTCCGAGTGTGATGATCTGGGCCACCGGAATTCTAACTGCTCTAAAACTCCTCGAGGACCCACAAGGCCTGAAGAACATGAACCTTGCATATTTATGCCTCTGAAGAGACATGACTAGGCAGGGGGGAATAGGCCAAGAAGAACCCGAGGATCATCATGAGGCCCAGCCACAATGCCTTGCAGGCCAAGAAGAACCCAAAGACGTATCGCCATGAGGCCCAACCACAAATGCCTTGAACCTTCTTAGGCCTCTCATCTCAAAAGGATCTCTTAAACACCATGATTAGTGAGTAACTTCCACAGATCCTTGTGGGCACTGCAATTATAAGATCAGTCCTCAAATATTTTTAAGTTTCCACAGCACTCTCACTGGGAACCGGGTATAAGATAGACTTTAGTCACACCTGAGAGATTATGTGGCTGTTCTGTTAGACGCCATACTCTTTCCTATTGGGATTGATGTTATAAAATGCCATGAAGCACTAGTCTATATTGTAAGAACTTTACCTACATTTTGTTTAGGCAGTTGCTAATTAGAATGAGCATTGTTTACTCATATTGTTATGCTTATTGAAAAGGATCTACATTTATATTTTATATATACCTTTTGTTTACAAAAATACTAAGTTTCTAACAATTGTTTGATGTTCTTAGCAGCCTTGCCAAATAAGGATACACTAGTATGGTATAAAAAGGACAGAAGGACCTATGCAAGTAGTTTGATGGAATGATGTAAGTGAAAAAAAAGTGGTGTTGAGAGGAGTGTGATGGAATATTCATGTTGGAAAGGAGAACTCAGATTATAAAATGGTGAGGGTAAATTGATATGTGAAATGATGTATCCGATGTATCCACCTAGAAAGAAAACTGACAATGAATACTCTACAATATTTGATTATGCCATCCCCATTAACTCCAATTTTGGAAGTCATCTAGCCCAGAGATATATCCAATAATTGGAAATAGACACTTGGAGATAGGCTGAGTGCACTTTTCATCCTAATGAGCTTTGGGGAGACCCACACTGGCCATGTGGTGCTTTTCAGATGCTTTCATCCTTTTTTGCCTCTATGTGTCCTGGCCCGACACATGAAGGTAAAGGAGGAAAGTTACCTACACAAATTTTTACAAATTTGGTAAAATTCTAAAATTGTGAAAAATTTGAGGAAGTGTGGGCATCTTGTCAAAATGTATTAGTTAAATTGAGAAATTAAACTGTCTTGCCTTTGACGCTGTTAAAAAAAAAAAAAAAATTGTCCTAAGGGAGTAGACTGAAATTTTTCTCCCTCTGAACTGTTATTTTTTAAACTCCTGAGCCTCACATTTGATCTCTTGTATTTCCTAGCAGCAGAGGCAACTCTCTTCCCTCCACAGGTATGCTCAGCAGGTCCAGTCCTTTCTGCTGGATGACTCAGCTCTTTTCTTTCAATCCGGAGACTGGATTTTGGTAAAGACATACCACCAGCACATGGTACAAGCCCCTTTTCCAGTATGGGACCGTTCCAAGTTCTTCTGATAACATCGATTACAGTGAAGGTGGCGGCTAAAAGATCCTGAAGCTATTATACAGATCAGGCTTCAGGACCAGGATGAGAAGTAGCTGACGCCGGGGCAGCCAAGGCTCTAGCAACGGGAGAGGAGAGGAGAAGACTCCTGAAGAAAAGCAGCTTTCGGCCTAGAGGTACCGAACCAACATATCCCTTCAAGGTTGGTGACAGGTCAGAGCACCTCACAAGCATAGTACCCTAGACCCGCTCTACGGACCTCCAAACTACAGTGATCGCCATCACATAGACAGCCATCCTGTGTGACTCCTCCCCTTCGTGGAATCAAGCGTGTATCGTCTCCACTGACATCTTCGGTTCCAGCCTCCTGACCATCACGCACAAGACTGTGTTGACTCCTCCTATCACTCATATAGTGCCTCCTTCAGCCCATTTCGGGAACTGTTAATACAGCAATACTACTTGCCCAGACTGCCTTACCTTTTGTGTGCACAGCTCGCTACACACTGGAGCTTTTCTCTCAACATGTCCCATTACTGTATCTTCTAATCTGTGTGAAATGCAGACGTTTACCTTACTGGATAATTTAAACTGCACCCAGCCCCATGTTTCTTTTTTTTACTTTTTTGTATAACATTGGTGTTACTCGCCTCTCTTTGGGATATGACTAGGTCCCTTGCTCATTGTAAACTGTCTCTAGTTCTAATGCTACGGATTGTTTTATTGTTTTTGCTTTTAGCCTCTCTATGTATCTTTCTTTGGGGTGGTCTCAAAGGGCTGCTTATTGCCCTATTGAACGGTTTTATAATTCTTGTTCTTTTTTGTGGTATATTTTCATTTGTTCTTGGCTGTTGTTGAAAGGCCCTACAAAGCTCTACCACTTTTATGTATTCCTATACTCCTGCTTTTATGGTGGCTGATGTACCTGAGCTGCCGCATACAGATGTTCCATTAATAAAGTCTGTTTAGTTATTTTGTAGTAAATTGTTAGGCTGTTCTTATAGTGGGCCTATGGCAGGCCCAAAGGGGGAATTGTTAGGAAATAATAATGTTTAGTTTAAGTGCATATACAGGAGGCCTGCACAAGGAAAATCAGAATACTATATATGTGCCCTTTGTACATTCTGGTGTGGGTATGGAAAAGGAATGTGCTGTGTTAAGCTAAACTGATTGTTCTACTCAGAGATGACTTGTATTTGCATAGTTACTGATAAGCTATAGTGGGCCCCAGAAGATGGGTGGATGACGTATGAATATGTTTCTGATAATGTATAAAATACGGACAATCCCTCCACCCTTTGGAATAAACTTGCATACTTTTCCTTCTGTGTGGTCTGTGAGTTTTATTCCCCTGGATTCCAGCCAGCCGGAGCAGCACACCGCAGATGAGGGTTCGGGACTTCCCTGGCCTGGAGTGACCAACAAGAAGCAAACCCTTTACAATATTTTTTCATTCAATGAGTAATCAGACTCTGGAATCCATTACTGGAGGATGTAGTAAAAGCTGTTAGTGCAGCTGTGTCTAAAAAAGGTTTGGACAAGTTCCTGGAGGAAAAGTCCACAAACTATTATTAAAGAGGACTAGAGAAATCCATTGCTTACCCCAGAATAAGTATTGTGGAATCTGTGTACCTTTTTGTGAACCTGACAGGTACAGTACTTGTGACCTGGATTGACCACTGTTGGAAACAGGATACTAGGATTGATCAACCTTGGTGTGACCCACTATGGCATGTCTCCTGTTCTTATGCAATTAATGCATGTTTCTGATGCACGGTAAGTACAAAGCATCCAAGATAACCATCAAGGGCTTGACCATCGATTTTGCCTGTGCATTAATGTGCTCTCCAAACCTACACTCTACCCCTAATTAATCCACTCTCTGCATTAGCACATCTTTGCTAATTAATGTGCAGTTTGGCGGCTGGTAGTGTCCGTGAATTAGCATTTACTGCAACCAGTTATCGCACACTAAAACATAGGTTAACCGGTTTTCTGGCATTTAGCAAAAGGGTCCTTATGTGTCTTTGGAAAATTTAGCCAAAACAGCTATCTTCTTGCCCTCTCCACCCAGATGCCCTGTTATAAAATTTCCCCGTTATTGTGTTGTAATCTTCAGATATCCAGATAGGAAGCTATACTATGAAAAGGAAAAAAATAACAATAGGTATCTTCTGTACTGGAAAAATACAAACAACGACGATAGTAGTAGAGGCAATAAACCGTGCTACCATAATGAAAAACAAATATTTATTCTTTCAAACCAATCTCTTTAAAGCAATCAGTCTTCCCACATGGTGGCTCAAGTTCAAGGGTCATGAAGACACACATGACCATTTTCTTCTAAAATGCACAGTGCACCTACCAGCGCAAGAAACCAATTTAGGGACTGATTCACTAAGGTCTTCTCCTATTCCCTGTGTCTGGGGAACAAGGCACAAGGAATCAAACTGTTAGGGCCTGATATTCTAAAGCATTCTTCTTATTTTGTGGCTATAGGAAGAAAGTAACGGTTGCAGCTAATTCAAAACACTACTATTTGTAAATTACTTTTTGTGAAGAAATCAGACCATATCATACCGCTTTTGCAAAAGTACTACTGGTTGTCTTTTCGTTATTGCACACACTCAAACTTCTGACAATTGCACACAAAGTTCTCTGTTCTGGTTTGCCAGCATATCTTCATTCTTTACTTACTTTCCTTTCTCCTGCTCATACTCTGCGCTCATTACATGACAATAGACTTTACACCTCTAAAGCTAGTTTGGCATTGATCCGTCATTCAGTATTCGTCTTCCATGTCCCCATGCTGTGGAATTCTCTCCCACTTCAATTCAGATTGGTATCCTCCTATCCCAAATTTAAAACCCAACTAAAAACTAATTTATTTCAACAAGCATTTAGAGTATAGATTGGTCAGCCAGCAAATGGCGGAGGGGAAGCTAAAACCTTTCTGTTGTATCTGTCCTCTCCTTCTGTTCTGTAATTTTTTTTCTTTTTGCTCTGTCCTATCTGATTAAGATGGAGGTCCTTTACTTCTCTGTCTAACTTGTTTTTATTGTAAAGCACAGTTACTTACCTGTAACAGGTGATCTCTGGGAACAGCAGGAATTAGTCCTCACATATGGGTACGTCGGTACCGACGGAGCCTGCGCGGGAAAGCTCCCCAGCTTCCTAGAATGGAAGCTTTTGGGACCTCCCACTGCACATGCGCACTGCCTTCCCGCCTTCCTGAACAGCTCTCCTCAGTTTCGAGTTTATAGCTGAGTCAATAGAGAGAGGACAGGAAGATAGATAGATAAAAGATACAACTCCTAGGGGAGGTGGGTGGGTTGTGAGGACTAATTCCTGCTGTTCCCAGAGATCACCTGTTACAGGTAAGTAACTGTGCTATCTCCAGGAACAAGCAGGAATAAGTCCTCACATATGGGGACTCCCTAGCTTAGATGCGTGGGATCCCCTGTCAAGGTTCGCCATCTTCGTATGGATCTCAGGCATCCATCCTGGGAAGGTGGGCAGGAGTTGTCTAAGAATGGAACAGGTGTTTGAGGACAGCCTGGCCAAACAAGGCATCCCGGCGGGAGTCTTTGTCCAAACAGTAATGGGCTGTGAAGGTATGAACCGAGGCCCAGGTAGCGGCTCGACAGATCTGATCAATGGAAACAGAGTGCAGATGAGCCATAGAAGTTGCCATGGCTCTCACATTGTGAGCTGTGACATGGCCTTCCAGAGAAATGTTTTTACTCTGGTAAGCAAAGGAAATACACTGAGCAATCCAATTGGAAAGTGTACGCTTGGAGACTGGAAGTCCCAAATGTGAAGGATCAAAAGCCACGAAAAGTTGAGAAGACTTTCGATGTGGCTGAGTCCTATTAAGGTAAAAGGCTAGAGCTCTTTTACAATCCAGAGTATGAAGGTTCCTCTCTGCACTGGAGGCATGAGGAGCCGGAAAAAATACAGGTAGATATACCTCTTGATTAAGATGAAAAGGCGAGACCACTTTAGGCATAAAGTGGGGATTCGTCCTAAGGACCACCTTGTCATGATGAAATCTTGTATAAGGTGGATTAGCCACTAGAGCCTGCAGTTCGCTGATGCGACGAGCGGAAGTGACTGCAATTAGGAATAATACCTTCCAGGAAAGAAATTTCAAGGAGGTAGAAAATAACGGCTCAAAAGGTGGCTTCATAAGCTGACCAAGCACTAGATTCAAATCCCATGCGACCGGGGGGGGTCTGATGGGAGGTTTAGTGAGGGTCAGGCCTCTCATGAATCTTGCAACAAGAGGATGAGAGGAGATAGGTTGTCCATTTACAGGTTTCAGGGATGCTGAAATAGCACTTAAATGGACTCTTACAGAATTCGTCTTAAGGCCTGCATTGGAAAGATGCAGGAGATAGTCTAAGAGGGAATTCAAAGGAAGTGCCAGAGGGTCAAGGCCCTGCTGAGCACACCAAATGGAAAAACGTTTCCATTTGAAAGCATAAGACCGCCTCGTGGAAGGTTTCCTAGAGGCATGAAGGATATCTTTCACAGGTTGAGAAAGATTAAAGTCTTGAAGACTTAAGCCTTCAGTAACCAAGCTCGGAGATGTAGGGATTTGGGGTTTGGGTGCCACAAAGTCCCGTCCTCCTGAGACAGAAGGTCTGGTGCAGCTCCTAAGTCCAGGGAGGATCCCTGGGAGAGCTGTAGAAGCAGAGGGAACCACACTTGGCGTGGCCAGCGTGGAGCTATGAGGATCATAGAGCCGTGATCTCTCTGGAGTTTGAACAGAGTCTTGGGAATCAGTGGAATGGGTGGAAAGGCATATAGGAACGCCTGACCCCAATGGAGGAGAAAGGCGTCCGTGGCCTGAGCTTCCTGACATGGAGTCCTGGAACAGAACCGGGGAAGTTTGGCATTCCACGGACTTGCAAAGAGGTCTATGTCCGGGGTCCCCCATTCCTGAAAGATTCTGGTTATCTGGTCCACGTGTAGGGACCACTCGTGTGGCAGCAGAACTCGACTGAGCCTGTCTGCTCGAGAGTTTTGAACTCCTGGAAGGTACACTGCTAGCAGATGAATTTGGTGCTCTCTGGCGAAGGCCCATAATCTGAGAGCTTCGTTGCAAAGCGACAGAGAGCCCGTTCCTCCTTGTTTGTTTATGTAAAACATGGCCACCTGATTGTCTGTCTGAACCAGGACAGTCAGGTTGGCAAGGAGGGTATGGAAGACCTTGAGGGCAAGGTAAATTGCTCGCAGTTCCAGGAGGTTGATATGAAGGGTGGCCTCCTGTGGAGACCAAGTGCCCTGAGTGGAGAGAGTTAGCAGATGGGCTCCCCACCCCAATTGGGAGGCATCTGTTGTGAGGGTTGCTTGGGGTAGCAAGGGCTGAAAGGGAGCCCCCAACAACAGATTCTTGGTGGATATCCACCAATGGAGGGACCAAGACAGACGGTTTGAGGTTTGTATTTGGTCTGAGAGTGCTCCCGACGCCTGAGTCCACTGGGTGGCCAGGGTCCATTGAGCTGCTCTCATATGAAGACGAGCATAGGGCACCACATGTACTGTGGAGGCCATATGGCCCAGGAGGCGTAGCATTTCCCTGGCTGTCAAGTGAGTACTGGACTGGGCTTGGGAGGCCAAGCTCAGCAGACGCTGACCCCGAACCAGTGGAAGGTAGGCTCTTGCAGTGGTGGTGTCCAACCGGGCCCCTATGAATTCTAGAGACTGAGTAGGGCTGAGTTGAGACTTGGGAAGGTTTACCACCAGTCCCAGATACTGCAGAAGGTTCCTTGTGCGGTCTAGGGAAATCTGGGCCTGCGACTGAGTTGGAGCTCGAATGAGCCAGTCGTCCAGATATGGGAATACGAAAATCCCCATGCTTCTGAGAAATGCGGCTACGACTGCCATGCATTTGGTAAAGATTCTTGGGGCAGAGGCGAGACCGAAGGGAAGTACTCTGTATTGGTAATGACTTCCCCTGAACAGAAAGCGAAGATATTTTCTGTGGGAGGGATGGATGAGTAGATGTGTATACGCATCCTGCAGGTCTAGAGAACAAAGCCAGTCCTGACTCTGAAGGTATGGAAGGAGAATGCCCAAAGAGAGCATTTTGAATTTCTCCTTGTACAGAAATTTGTTCAATTCTCTCAGATCTAGGATTGGTCTGAATCCCCCTGTCTTCTTTGGAATGAGAAAATAGGGGGAGTAGAAACCTGACCCCTGTTGATGAAGAGGAACCTCTTCTATGGCCCCTTGGGCAAGCAGAGAAGAGATCTCCTGATCCAACAGGGCTAGGAGAGGAGATGGAGAATTGAAGGGTCTCACCATGTGATGAGGAGGAAGGCTGGAGAAATGAAGTTTGTAACCCTCTCGGATGATAGAGAGGGTCCATTGCTCTGTTGTGATCTGTTCCCATCTGGGAGCAAAGTGAGCTAACCTTCCAGGTATGGTGAGAGGTTCTGGTTGGTCCAGAACCAGGAATGGCAAGTTCTCTAGGGGCAAGTCAAAACCCCTGAGGGGGTGGAGCCTGTTGAGCTGCAGTAGCTGCTGCAGGCTTTGCTCTTGCTTGTTTCGTTTGCTGACGTTTAGCCGCAAAACGAGGTTGAGAAGATTGCTGGCCAGTATTGGAAGCATATCTGGCCTTCTTATAATAAGGCCTCTTGAAAGACTTCTTCTTAGTGGGAGTAGAAGTGGACTTAGAAAGTCTCTCTAAGGTGGCATTTTCAGCGTCCATTTGAGTGGCCTTAACCTGCCACTCTGCACCGAATAAGTTCTCACCTGTACAGGGCAGATTCCGTAAGCCATCTAGAACCCAGGGTTCCAGATCAGAAGCCTGGAGCCAGGCCAGACGTCTGGCTGCGATAGCAATGCCAGAAGCTCTGCTGGCTCCTTCGAAGGAATCAAAGGCAGCTCTGTTGGAGAACTTAGAAACATCTAAAAGTTGTTTCACAACAGAAAGGAAGTCCTCCTGTTTATCCTCAGGGATAAGGGAGGCAAAATGCCGTACTTTCTTGGCAAGTTCCCCTAGGAACATGCCCATATAGAGGCTGTAGGAATTAATCCTGGCTATAAGCATACTAGCCTGGAAGATTTTCCTACCAAAAGAGTCTAGTGTCTTACATTCCCTTCCTGGAGGTGTAGAAGAGTGCCTTTTAGTACTCTTGATCTTTTTCATTGCAGACTTTACCACAATGGAGTGGTGAGGCAATTGAGTTTTCTGAAAACCAGGAGGAGGAGGGACCCGATACATGGTGTCCAACCTACGGGAATAAGGAGACAGAGTTAAAGGGTTCTCCCAGAAATCCATCAATTGTTCCTGAAGGATTTCATGGATAGGCAGAGTAACTGCTTCTTTAGGAGACTTAGAGTATCCTAAAATATCCAATCTTTTTGACCTTGGTTCCCTTTCAGAGGAGGTAGTGATAGAAAGGCCTTTAGCCATTTCTAAAATAAAGTCCTGAAAGGACAAATCCTCTGGAGGAGACATTCTCCTTTTTGGAGAAGAAGGTTCCTCAGGAAGGTCAAGGGAGAGCTCTGCAGACTCATCAGAGGAGACAAAATCCTCAGAGGAATCGGTGTATTCTCTAGTTTCCTCCAACGCACGATACGCATACCGATCGGTATCGACATCGGGCGTACCGGGTATGGAAGCGGTATGGAGCGAAAGCCCATACGGTACCGATTTGCGTTTAGAAGAGGAAGGCCTGGGTTCCGGCATGGCGGACGATACCGGAACCGGGCCCGGAACCGCTGGAAGCGGTACCGATGGCGTTGCAGCTTTAATGAAAGCCATGACGGCCTGCTGCATGGATTGGACAGTATTGCCCATAGACGCCACGGCTGCCTGGATGTCGGTACCGGTATGGGCCGGTACCCCAGAGCAGTCCAACAGGTGATCTGTCGAGGCCGTGCCATCGATGTCAACCTGTAGCCCCTGTATTGGCGTTTTGGAAGGTAGGGCTTCCCGCCGGGGCTGTTTGGCTGGGGCAGGGTCCTCAAAACTAAGAGCCTCTCGATGCTTTGAAGGAGATTTGCTCTTTGAGGACTTGCCCACAGAAGGTTTGGTTACCTGAGATCCATCCGGGGATGATGACCTGGATGACTGTGATGTTGGATTCTCTGAAGCAAACAGCACATGGAATTTGTTGGCCCGGTTCTGCAGCCCACGCTTAGACATTTGGGAGCAGGAAGGGCAGTCCGGAATGGAGTGGTCAGGCCCCAAACATTTAAGACACCATTCATGGGTGTCTGTGACTGATATTACAGCAGTACACTTGGTACACTTCTTAAATCCAGGGGCTGGCTTCTCCATGTGGAGAATTAAAGTAGGCCTGAAGGCCTAACTGAAGTGACCAAGTGCTGAAAAAATAATAAAAGAAAATAATTTTTTTAAGAAAGAAAAAGGAAGACCGGCGATACCGGTATCGGTATGGGAAGGCAGGTACGCGGTCTAAAGAAACAAAACAAAAAACTACAATTTCTTCAGCGGTGACAGGATACACGACCTGCTGGCTCCGCGGAAAAAGAGAAACTGAGGAGAGCTGTTCAGGAAGGCGGGAAGGCAGTGCGCATGTGCAGTGGGAGGTCCCAAAAGCTTCCATTCTAGGAAGCTGGGGAGCTTTCCCGCGCAGGCTCCGTCGGTACCGACGTACCCATATGTGAGGACTTATTCCTGCTTGTTCCTGGAGATACTACTTTACCTATATAAAGAAAGGCGGTATATAACGTTTTAACAAACATAAATATAAACAATGCTTAGTACATAGGCCCCTGAATATGTTTGCCACTAGGTTAGCCTGGGAATGGTAAGCAGGAGAGTTATTGATAAACAATGCTCAACAAAGGGACAATTTCTAGTAAACCACATCGTTGCAAAGCACATGGGTAACATTTGTGTCTATGGATACAAGGTGTCTGTGAACTTTGCACCTTCTCCTTCTGCAGATGGAGGAATAAATACACATGTGTATATTTGGAAATCTAAAAGTATGTGTGTTGCTCACCATCCTAATGCAAACAGGCCTCTTGGAAAGCCCCTTTTTAATCTGGTTAAAAATTCACAAATTGGTAGTGTATGTATGCGTTTCACTGCTGTGAGTGGGACAATTTGCAGTCAGCGAGGGTGATCTAATTACTTACCCAGCAAAACCTCACTGGAAATTATCTTCAATGCCTTTTTTAGTATTTTCATCAGATTAAACATGAACCTCTAAATCCTCACTTTAGTAATCATGCCCCATAGGCACCTGTGTCATAAAATCACACCTAAGTAGACATATACTTTCGTGATCAAAGTAGGCGCCCCCTTAAAAAATTCCATCTAAATGTATAGGTCCTTTTGTTTATTGATCCAACTGTGTACAGCAGCTTGAATATGTAAAGCAATGTATAATCAACTCAAAAAAGATAGTTCAATACTATTAGCTTTATACAATTCCATGCCCTTTGAAGAAAACAGCATATTAAATAAACTGTTCCTGCATTAAATAACTGATTAATAACCCTCACTTTAGGCTAAATTTTAACACTGTATTTGTAATCTAAATAATTGGAACAGCTTTTTAATATTATTAGTCAGACTCTGCAAAATAACAGTTTTCAGCAAAGATGTACATTTAATAGCGTGCATTCAATGCATCAGCTTACAATAAACATTTTAGTGCATGTAAAATCGATTTAACCCATCTCAACCTACGAATCACATGCACGCATCAATTTGCTTGCAATAAAAAGTTTCAATGCCCATACAAAAACGATATTAAAATTAAAGTTTGAAACAAATAGAAAAAATGCCTGAAAATCAGGAAAAAAAAGTCAAGCAAACCAAAAATGTTTTGGCCTGTGCACATTCCTAGCTTTCAGCAGTGCTTTTGGTGTTTCGATTACCCTAGGGATGTAGATTCAGTTACAGAAGGGAAGTTGTAGTGCCTCAAGGCAGAAACCAACACACATTAGACATGCTGTATACGATCAATCGTGGAATACAGATAAACCCCATTGACCATAAAGTATACTTGTACTTTATGGTTCCCCCACTTCTTTTCCAGAAAAGTCATGTATTTGATTTGTACTGTGTTAGAAGTCAGTGATGACACCCAGCAAGGCATTTTGATATTCAGTTACTTATGTACATTTTAAGACATCTCAAACAACAGGCAGGAGCACACAGGTTTCACTGCAACATTTAATGAATGCTGTGTTTATGCAGGAAGCTATATTACTCCACTGTGACCTGTACTGTTTTTATTTGGGGGGAGGAGGGGTTCTCACAAAATATGCTGTCTCAGGATTCATCTGATATTGTGTTTACAAACAAAGTTCAGAACTGGAAATACTCCTCTGCAAATTTGGCATGCAAACCAGGCCAAAACAGTACTGGGCATTATTGCAAAGTAAGTCGGCAGAGCTCACAGATAACCATTAACCGGTATTCTCTTTTGCTTTGTAGAAAGTTAGTTTGCTTCAGGAGTTGCTACAGAGTACAGTATTAGAAACCAGAACTGCAAATGACATTGGATATCCTTCCTGCCCTGCTGGATCCCATCCAGGTATCATGTTTTAGTGTGCCATTGAAAGCGATTCAAGAAAACACCTCCCTTTTCAGTTTCAATTATTTTGGCACAAACAGCCAAAATTAAAGGAAACAATTTTTTTCAAAATTGTGTCAGGTATGAAAAGGTAATCCATTAAGTAAGTTTGGTCAAATGACAAACGCAGTCATTTAATTGAGCTTTAAAGTTATCAGAAAAGCTTGTGACTCTTTTAAAATGTACTGCAATTCCGTCTTTTAGTGACTCGGTTACTCACCCTTCATGGTCCTGTTCTCTGAATTAACCAGGCACTCCAGCTCAGATTTCTGGCTTTCGTTTTCCTCCATTGTCCGTGACCGCACAACGAGGTTTGCTTAGCAAACTTCAACAGTGAGTTAACATACTCACAAAAAAAAAGGTGGGGGGTGGGGGACGAGAAACAGGCGACAGAAAGGACAATATTCTGGTGCTTTAGAGTGCAAAGTCTCTTTCAAAAGTAAGCAGCATTCCCGAATTCTTGTGATTATAGCCCCTACTGAGCGAGGCTCCTGATCCTGGCTGGAATGGTGGGCAGCACTCCCAGAATCTGCTGCTGTTATTGCTGGGGGATAGTCTCTAAGCTGCTCTCAGTCTGGGCCTCAACAGGTGATGGTCTGTTCTGTGGCTAAAAGCCTACCCTGCATGCTTTTCACTGTTCCCAATTATAAATATAGCCAAGTGCTGTGGCACTGGAAAAGGAAAACATCTCACAGATGATTACAGTCATGCGTCTCAGCTCGAATCTGTATCCACAAGTTGTTGGGGGTTTTTTTTTAATCTCTACCATGAGACCGAAGTTATAGCTCAGTACTGTAAACATAGAACCCCTTGTCTCTGTTGAGATTTCTAGAAAACTGCATAATTGCCTTTTTGAAAAAATGTAGAATTTAAACGAAAAGATGCTAAATTCTTCTTGGATAAATATGTTCAGCTGTAGAGACATATAGAAGTGCCCATATAATGCTTGGAATTGATGATAACATTTACACACAGTCCTTAGAATTGCTTCAATAGAACAGCTGTCTGTAATTATTCTTGGGGTTTAGGAAATTTAGCAAATGGCAATTTACAAGAATGCTAATTTCCCCTCAAGTTACCATATCTCTGCAAAATAAGCAGGGATTATATATCCTTTACGTTTATTACCATTAAAAAGCTGAAAGGGTCATTTGCTGTGAAAAGAGCAAGCTGTCCCATTCTCTCCCAAAACTACCTGCAAATATTTATGTTGTTACTTACCAATGATTTGTACTCACTCCCAGGATATTGGCAAAGTGCCCAGAAATTGGAGCGTGTAAACAATGCCTACAGGCTAAGGAAGGGCAGGGCAACCTAAACACCGTGAGCTCTATCACTTCAGATAGCTAACACAACACAAAGACTGGGGGAGGGGGGAAATAACTTTCCAGTTTATTTTAGCATAGACAAGTAATTAAACATTATAGTTCAAGAAGGATGTTTTGACTCTATTACTGAAGATACTTGATGGTCTGAGACTGATGTAAGCACACTTTTAAGCTATTTCAACACTGAAAGCAGCCCTCTCATTAGATTTACTTCAAATGTCATTCACTGGTCTGTAGTTCTACACGTAGGTTGCCTACGATGGGCCTGACTTATCAGAGCTTTTTCCTTACTCTGTTTATATAGGAAAAAAATATTTGGTAAGACCCTATAGCTACTATATAAGTTTCGGATCATTACAACCCAGTACATTCTAAGAAGTGACTTGCTGTGGCTCCCTGCACCTCCCATTTTGTTTCACTCACTAGTTTATGCCATCATGGTAAGTAGTTGCGATTGTGGTGGATATATGTATATATTTTGTAATAAGCAGGGCTTGACAAATGTTATGCGCCAGGTCACCATAGCGACTATAAATTGCACCTTGGTACCTGGAATTTGATTGCTCCCCTTCCTCCCCCAGCCATCACCCAATGTCTCACCATTGTCCCGGCATTGTTCACTCTTCCACTACAATCCTCTTGTTTCAGCTGCACAGCGGAGGAAATTTGCAGATCATGCTGTTTGCTGATCTCACGAAACTTGAAACATCCAGATCAGCAAACTTCTTCCACTGAGCAACTCAAGCTACATGCAGAGCCAATCGCGGTGGAAGAGTGAACAATACCGGAACAAAGATGAGATATCTGGTGATAGCTGGGAGAGGGGAGGCAATGAGAGAAACAGAACAACATCTGGTGATGGCTAGGGAGGAATGGCAATGAGAGAGAGAGAGAGAGATTGAGTGATGGCTGGGGAGGGATAATAGAGAGAGAGATTGGGTGATGGCTGGGGTGGGGCAAGAGAGAGAGAGAGAGAGGACACTGGGTGATGGCTGGGGGAGGCAATAGAGAGACAGAGAGAGACATACACATTGGGTGATGGCTGATGGAGGCAATGAGAGAGAGAGAGAGAAAGAAATACTAGGTGATGGCTAGGAGGGGCTATGAGAGAGAAAGAGAAACACTAGGTGATGACTGGGAGGGACTATGAGAGAGAGAGAGAGTGTGTGAAGGCAGGGTGTGGGGGTTATGAGAGATTTTTTTTTTGTTTCACCTACTACCAGGTAATGCTAATATCTGAAGCAAAAAAGGAATTTGCCTCAGGTGCAGTTCTAAAGGGTCATCAATATGCTTTTGACAATGTACTCATTGGGGTTGGTGAGAGGGGAAGGAGTACTGTGTAAAGGCACGTTAAAGGCCTGATCTATTAAGCTTTCATTGCCTGTAGAAAATTGGAAAATGGTAAAGCATACCCTTAAAAAAGGAGCTGCAATGCAGAAGAACATAAGAAATGGCATACTGGGTCAGACCAAGGTCCATCAAGCCCAGTATCCTGTTTCCAACATTGGCCGATCCAGCTTACAAGTACCTGACAGGTTCCCAAAAAGGAACACAGATTCCACAATGTACCTTTTGGAGAGTGTGGGAAAGGCTCTGTGACGGAGATCTTGGGGGCCAGCTCCTAAATGTTTAAGCTAGCTCCTAGAGTCCAAGAAAATGTGTCCTTACTGGTATACAACACTCAGGAAAGCGTAGTTACTCACCTGTAACAGGTGTTCTCCAGGAGCAGCAGGAATCAGTCCTCACTTATGGGTGACGTCGGCGCCGACGGAGCCCTCGCGGAGCAATTTTCCCCAGCTTTCAAAGAAAGCCTTTGGGAATTGCAGCGCGCATGCGCGGTCCTCTTCCCGCCCAAGGGTGCCATCTTAGCCAGTCAGATGACATAGCTAAAAAAGACAGCATAAAAATTAGCAAAAAAGTAAAGCAGACGATTGCAACTCCAAGGGGAGGAGGGAGGGTTGTGAGGACTGATTCCTGCTGCTCCTGGAGAACACCTGTTACAGGTGAGTAACTACGCTTTCTCCAGGACCAAGCAGGAAGTCAGTCCTCACTTATGGGACTCCCAAGCTCAAGGCTACCGGAGACCCTAAGCACAAAAATGAGCTCCCTCTAGCTCAGCAGCACAGAAGGAAGGATCTTCGCTGAATAATTACCCACCGGTAGCCCACAACCGGGATGGAGGGTAGGAGTTGCTCAGACCTCAAAGGGATTACGGAGGACTGCCTGTCCGAAAGCACTGTCCCTGCGGGACTCCCTCTCGAGACAGTAATGGACCGCAAAAGTCTGGCTCGAAGACCAAGTAGCGGCCCGGCAGATGTCTGCCAGCGGAACAGAGCGGAGGTAAGCCACTGACGTGGCCTTTGCCCGAACGCAGTGAGCCGTGACTCGACCTTCCAAGGAGAGTCCGGCCGCCCCATAAGCCCAAGTGATACAGTCCGCAACCCAGATGGACAGAGTACGCTTGGAGACCGGGAGCCCCAATTTATTGGGGTCGAAAGATACAAAAAGCTGAGCAGCTTTACGGTGCTCCCGCGTACGGTCAAGGTAGAAGTTCAGAGCCCTTCTACAGTCCAGGGTATGGAGGACCGTTTCAGCTCGGCTGGAGTGTGGTCTGGGAAAGAAGGTTGGAAGTACCACCTCCTGATTGATATGAAAAGGGGAGACCACTTTTGGAAGAAATTTTGGGTGAGTCCGTAGGACTACCCTATTTTTGTAGAACCGAGTGTAAGGGGGATCAGACACGAGGGCCTGCAATTCACTTACGCGTCTAGCGGAAGTGAGGGCTATCAAGAACAGTGTTTTCCAAGAAAGAAAACGGAGAGAACAGGTAGCCATAGGTTCAAAAGGCGGACAGGTGATCCGCTGCAAAACCACATTCAGGTCCCAGTCAGGCGCTGGCGGGCGCAGAGGTGGTTTAAGTAGAAGAAGACCTCGGAGAAACCTCGCTACAAGAGGGTCGCTGGAAAGAGGTCTGCCGTCCACCGGCACATGATGTGCTGAGAGAGCACTGAGGTGAACTTTGACGGAGTTGGACTTAAGTCCCAGATTAGAGAGGTATAGCAAGTACTGCAGGATCACCGACACTGGGCAGGAGAAGGGATCCTGAGACTGTTGGGTACACCAGACGGAAAAGCGACGCCATTTAAGGGCGTAGCATTTGCGGGTAGAAGGTCGTCGTGAAGCTAGGACGACCTCCTCCACCTCCGCCGGCAGGAGAAGGGGAGCGAGGACTACCCTCTCAGCAGCCAGGCCATGAGGTTGAGAGACCTGAGGTTGGGGTGTAGCAGAGACCCCTGATCCTGAGTGAGGAGATCCGGTTGTAACCCCAGAGGGAACGGATCCTCTACCGCTAATTGCAGCAGGAGCGGAAACCACGGCTGTCTGGGCCAGCGAGGGGCCACCAGGATCATGAGGGCTTTGTCTCGGAGAACCTTGAAAAGAGTCCGGGAGAGACTAGCGGGATGGGAGGGAAAGCGTACAGAAGGCTCCCCGACCATGAGAGTAGAAAAGCGTCCGCCGCAACCCGAAGGGGGTGTGGCTGACGAGAGCAGAAGCGAGGAAGTTGCCGGTTGTGAGGACTGGCAAAGAGATCCATCGTGGGGAGGCCCCACTTCAGAAAGAGCTTCTGAACTACCAAGGGATCCAGACGCCACTCGTGCGGCTGGAGGATCCTGCTGAGTTTGTCCGCCAGGTAATTCTCTTGGCCTGGGAGATAAACTACCTTGAGGAGAATTCCGTGACTGACGGCCCAAGAGCAGAGCTTCTGTGCCTCCCGGCAGAGGAGGAAGGAGCCCGTGCCGCCCTGCTTGTTCACGTAGAACATGGCAACTTGATTGTCCGTCTGGACAAGGACGGACTGGTGAGAAGTCAGGTGGGAGAAGGCCTTGAGAGCCAGGCGGATCGCCCTGAGCTCCAGGAAGTTGATCTGCTGAGCAGACTCCCACGCGGTCCAGAGGCCCTGAGTGCGTGCCCCTTGGCAGTGCGCTCCCCAGCCCAGGAGGGATGCATCTGTTGTCAGCACCCGGGCCGGCTGAGGAGGCTGGAAAGGCATTCCGCAGATCAGGTTCGGCTGCTGAAGCCACCACCGGAGAGACGAGATCAGCGGCTCGGAGACGCGCACTAGGTCTGCTAGGCCGCCGGTGGCTTGTCGCCACTGCTGGCGGAGACACCATTGAGCAGGCCGCATATGCAGGCGGGCATTGGGGGTCACGTGGACGGTGGAAGCCATATGGCCGAGTAGTCTCAGGAAGCGCCTGGCGGAGACCAGGGGCTGGCTGCGAAAACGGTCGGCTAGGTCCATGAGCCGTAGAGCCCTGTCGAGCGGTAGGTACGCTCGTGCCTGAGGAGTGTGCAGCCTTGCGCCGATGAACTCGAGATCCTGTGAGGGGAGCAAAGTGAACTTTGCGAAGTTTATAACAAAGCCCAAGTGCTGCAGAAGAGTCACCGTGCGGCACGTGGCGTTGGTGACCTCCAGAGCGGACGCTGCTCTGATGAGCCAGTCGTCGAGGTACGGAAAGACATAGAGGCCGTGAAGCCGGAGATGGGCCGCCACCACCGCGAGACATTTTGTGAAGACTCGCGGTGCGGAGGACAGGCCAAAGGGCAGTACCCGGTACTGGTAATGATTTCCTGCCACCACAAACCTTAGGTATTGACGGTGGCTTGGGTGGATGAGGGTGTGCGTGTAGGCATCCTTTAGATCCAAGGAGCATAGCCAATCTCCCTGCTGGAGGTAGGGCAGAAGGATTCCCAGGGTAAGCATCTTGAACTTCTCCCGCACGAGGAACTTGTTGAGGTTGCGCAGGTCCAGGATGGGTCTGAGGCCTCCTGTTCTCTTTGGTATCAGAAAATACCTGGAGTAAAAACCTTGACCTCTCAGGTGGTGGGGCACCGGTTCCACCGCCCGTTCCTGCAGAAGACCTGCTAACTCCTGAAGGAGTAATTCCCTGTGCAGAGGGGGTCGTGGAGGTTCTCCCGGAAAAAAGGAGGGAGGGACCTGGTGGAAGTGGAGAAGATAGCCTTCTCGCACGACTTGAAGCACCCAGGCATCTGAGGTGATGCTGGACCACCTGTGGGCGAAGTGAACCAGCCGGCCTCCGGTGCTGGGAGGAACCAGCGGGGGGGGAGAGGCTATGCTTAGTGAGTCAAAAACCCCCACCCTGCGGAGCAGGGGCTGGTGGTGCAGGCTTGGGGGCTTGCTGCCTACGGGACCCGTTACCCCGTCCCTTGGCCTGCTGGCCCTGTTGGGGAGCTGCAGGGGCCTGATAATGGGGGTATTGTTTGTAGGCAGCCGCCTTCCTCGGGTAAAAGGACTTCTTACCCGAGCCCTTCTTTTTCTGGGAAGGGGCGGAGGTCTTCCTAGAATGCCTAGTCCTGGTGAGAGTCTCCGTCTCAATTTGTGCAGCCTTTTCAGCCATGGGCTTGCCAAAGAGGTTTTCGCCTCGGCAGGGGACATCGACCAACTTGTCCTGCACCCAGGGCTCGAGGTCAGATGACTGAAGCCAAGCCTGTCGGCGGGCACCGATGCCGGCTGCGGCCACTCGAGCCGACGCTTCAAAACCATCGTAGGCTGCTCGGGATATGAATTTTGAGCATTCCCGAATACCAGTGGACAAGGCCAGGAACCTCCGCAAAGGTTCCTCGGACAAACCAGCGGAGAACCCGGCTAGCTCTTTAGCCAGGTCTCGGAGATACATGCCCATGTATAGCTGGTAGGTCTGGACACGACACGCAAGCATAGAGCCCTGGAAACACTTCTTGCCAAGGCCATCCAGGTTACGGGCCTCCCTGCCAGGAGGCACCGAGGAGTGCATCTTCTGGCTCTTAAGACGATGCATGGCCGATTCCACTACCATGGAATGGTGTGGCAGCTGTGCTTTTTGGAAGCCAGGGCTCTTGCGGACTCGATAGATAGAATCGACCCGCTTGCTCAGGAACGGCGAGGTGGCCGGACTCTCCCACATGCGGAAGAGAAGTCGTTCCAGCATGGGAGGAACCGGTACAGTAAAGTGTTCCCTTGCGGAAGAGTCATACTGGAGGGCGTCGAGCTCTTCGGCTCGAGGCTCCTCCTCGGGGTCCGCAGGGAAGGCCAAAGCCTTGGCCATATCCCTGACGAAGTCCGAGAACCGGGCATCCTCCGGGGGGGACTGCTTCCGAGGCTCGGACTCCGGTGAGTCCGAGGGGACACACCGAGTCCGGAAAGAATCAGGCGACTCTTCCTCTTCAGACTCCCAGACCGACTCCGACGAGGACTCGGTGGGGTCGGCCCGGGCAGGGCGCGGCGCCTGCCGCCCCGACGCCGAGGGAGTCGGCGTCGGCGACCTCGGTCCCGAACGGGAGGCCGAGGGTGACCTCGACCGAGGATCGACTCGAGTTCGCATCGACTCGAGGATCGGCTCGGTCTCCGGGGTCGACTTGGACGTCGACGTCCCGGCGGTCGGGGCAGCGGCGCCAGCGAAGCCAGCGAGCAGTGCCCGCTGCTGGTCCATGAAGGCAGACAGTCTGCTCTCCAAGGCCGTCAACCTGAGTCCGAGCTCAGGTGACCCAGCAGCCCCCGACTCGGGCCCCGACGGCATCGGGCCCGACGTCGGCTGTCTCGGAGGCGAGTCCAGGAGGACTACAGGACTTACCCGAGCAGGCAGCTCCGACTCCAGGCGAGGTCGCTTCGTGAGATGCTCCTTCTCCAAGGACCCGGGACGGCTATCGGGGCTATGCGACCTGGCCCTCGCGGAGCCAGGAGCGTTCACCGACGCCGCCCTCGCGGGTTTCACCTTACGACGATGGTCCCCGGAGGGAGAACCCCTGTCAGAGGAACTCCGGCGACGGTCCGAGCTGGAACCTTTGGACGCGGAGGCCTCCGACGAGGTCCGGGTACGGCTGGGGTCAGCGAAGATCCTATCCCGCTGATGCCGCCGACTTCTCAACGCTTTGGAGGACATTTTGCCACAGGGCCCACAGATCAGTTCTTCATGATCCGGGCCCAGGCAGCGGAGGCAAAAGTCGTGTGTGTCAGTTAGTGACATATTTCGGTCACACTGACCACACCGCTTGAAACCACTGGCAGCCATCGGGGGGAAAAAGGGCCCCGGCGAGGTCAAAGGACCGGGCTGCCAGGGAAAAACCGAAACGAAAAACTGACTAAGTCAGAAAAACCGAAAAATAAGAAGAGGACTCGAGACCGGCGTCGCGAGTCCGGCGGGAAAAAGACCGGCGTCGAACCGAATGGAAAAAAAGAGAAATTCTGAAGAAAAATCAACTTTTTCGCGGGGACAAGACGGGTACTTCTGTAGGGCTCCGCGGAAAAAAGAAGACTGGCTAAGATGGCACCCTTGGGCGGGAAGAGGACCGCGCATGCGCGCTGCAATTCCCAAAGGCTTTCTTTGAAAGCTGGGGAAAATTGCTCCGCGAGGGCTCCGTCGGCGCCGACGTCACCCATAAGTGAGGACTGACTTCCTGCTTGGTCCTGGAGAATAGACATTATGGGCCCGATATTCATTTGGGCAGGCTACTCCGAATATTCAATGCCGTGGTGACAGCACTGAATAACTGGGGTCGCCGCACAATCCCCAGAGTAGCCGAGGCTAACCAGTTAGTGGCGATACTGCATCACTATTCGGTTAGCATCTACGGCTAAAAATTGGCGAGCCAAAAGCTTGCCTAGTTTTAACCGCAGATCGTTAACCGGGTAGTGGTGCAATATCGCCACTACCAAGTTATCGGAACTCCCCACCTCTTCTCCGCCCCTGAACGCCCCAGTGCTAATAGGATAGCATCGGGGTGCGTAGACGGGGAGATTTAACGGCATTAACCGTATAGGTGCCATTGGATATTCCCGTTTAAGGCATTTACATGGTTTACTGAGCTGTAAACCATGTAAATGCCTTTCAAATATCAGGACCTATCAAACTAGAGGCATCGAACTGCTTTAGCAATGAGAAGGCACTATACATGGTATGCTGGGCTGATATGGTAAAGAGCACTTGTTTTACAGTAGCTGTTATAAAGCAAGCTAGAATTCCTATAGGAGGGGGATGGGGGAGGAAGGCAAAAAGACCAAGTCAGGCAAAGGCACTAAAATTACATGAGAAAAGTAGATCACAAGTTTTTAAAAATCCTTTCATCAGGAAGAGGATACTATGCAAATCTTTACATCGCATGATGCCAGAAGATTTGAAAAGGAAAGTCATCATACCAGCAATCTCCAGACAACAGCCTAGGGCAATGGGGCTGCAAGAATGTTGGTGTATAATGAACTAAATAGAAGTTCTGGTTGTTGGTTTGTTTCTAAAGAAAGCAGAGGTACCGGTGAGTTAATTTCTTCATAGCTCTTACTGCAAACCAGTGCACTAGACTATCAGTCGTGCCACCTTAGCACTAACATAGCCTATTTCAACTGAATATTTTGCTTTTACCAAGCTCTAATGTTAATTCTTTGTCTGGCAAGGTACACTGAGTTTTATGTACTCTCTGCCGAGATTAAGAAGCATGTGATATGTAATGCTGAAGCTCATCTAGGATTTTAAATGAAGGAACGAGGCGTTGTTTGTTGACCCTTGGTCCTAGTAATGGGTAAAGTACTGAAGTTTTGGTTTCTGAAATGAGCACTTAGATCTCTGCTTTACCTACCACTTGTTTATTGTAAGGGTTATTTGCAGGGGCGCTCCTGGATGTGCTCAAATGATCAAAGGAAGGGCAAGGCTTTGAGTTATGCTACAAAGCCAGGACTGATGACAGAGGAGTTTTAATTCAGAGGTTAGGAGATTGTCAGGAAGATAGCGTCGACATTTTAGGGAATGCTTCCAGGACTCCTCAGCAATGCCTTTGTGAGATTTTTTTTTATCATTTTTGCTCTTTTACATCCAACATAAAAATCCAGCACAATGCAGGATTCAGTGATTATCTTTTAAATCAGTTCACTGTAGAAAATGTACATCCTATGACAAGCCAAGCACAATATTTCAAATCCACATCCTGACAATGTTTGTTTTGGAAATGTCTGAGGCCAGGCGGATATACAGTACATATCTAACTTCAAAGCGGGAAGTAAACTAATAAAATACCTTACAGTGATTTAAGATATGGATATGTCCTGGGGTGCCTGGGAGCCATGTACAGTAGTAGCATAGCAATATCTTTCACTATTTGCAACATATTTTATAATTGTATTCATAATTTATTTCTACTGTAACAGGAGCTGATATCTTGGCTTTTCCTTGCATTCCCTTGTTATCAGGAAGTGTGCATAGAGGGGCTCAATTCACCCAAACTGTTTTTTTACTTCTGGAAGATAAACAGTAGGGACTATTTGAGTGTTACTGAATTGTAATTGCCCAAAAAGGAAATATAAAAAGAAAATGATTTGTCATGGCCTGAGTGAAAAGCATTTGGTGTATGCCAAAGCAGGGCTTACCAGAGACACTGCGTTGACACAATGTGTCCTGGATTAACACATGCCCACATGCCCTCAGAAACCAATGTGCGTGCTCTAGAGCAGTGGTTCTCAACCTTTTTTGTACCGTGACCCCCTTTACCATTGGTCAACTTGTGGTGATCCCCAATGATAAAATCAAATGCGTCTCTCTTCCTTTACCTGTAAAATCATTGCGGAGCCTTTCTGTCTCTAAATGGGCTCCGTGTAGCATTGTCCCGCCTCCAAAGGAAGTGGTAAACAACTTCCTTTGGAGGCGAGGCAATGCTGCACGGAGCCCATCGAGAAACAGGAAGGCTCCGCAACGATTTTACAGGCACAGCCGTGGTTCCCTAAGAGGCAGGGAGCCACTGCTGCATTAGAAGGAAGGGGGTGAGTTTGCTGCTGCCGAGAAGCAGACTCGGCAGCGGCAGCAACTTGTGCACTTTTTTTTTTTTAGGCAGAGTGAGGCGACCCCCACTAAATCCTGTGGTGACCCCCATGGGGGTCGCGACCCACAGGCTGAGAACCGCTACTCTAGATGAAGGAGTAAGAGCACTCCGGCAGACCTGCAGCTTCCGCTACTTCACACGGGGGTAAATTTGGCACAGTTAGAACTTGTCTTCACCTTCTGAAAACCAAGAAAATTAACTGTAACAAAACACTCTTCCTTTACTCTTGCAGATACAATAAAAAACAAAATTTAAGAATCTTTGTTTCTAAACACTATCTAAAATCTCCCATGCAAAATACCATTATAAAAAAGGCGGATGTCATTTTCCTCTCAGGGTAACAGCATTCATTCACTTTGTAAAACCCATTATTTTATCCGACCCGCATACCACAATTGCACTGTATAAGAATCAAAACCTTTTTCTTACATTACTCTAAAGAGCATGTACTAAAGCATGCTATGACTTTGCAGGCAGCATGCGATGAGGTTAGAAATCAAAGCATGGTACCTATAACAGTTGCACGCTTTTTGCGGGGCTGGACAAGATGGTCCCAGCAGATACTGCATTGACTTAAACCCTAACATGTTCCGGCAGCATGTGCACATAAAGTGGATGCATTTAACACCATTCATTGAGGTGGCGTTAAGTTCACCCCCACTAACTGTGATACTCTCAATCACTACGCAAACCACGCTGTGCAGATACACCCAGGCTCTGCCCATTTCCCTCTCCATCACGCATGAAGCAGATAGCGCAGCAATAACTCTGCAGTGTTTAGCATGTGCGCTGTCAACACAACCCATTAGCATGCGCTCAAGTGTACGTTAACAGCTAGCACAGCTTAGTAAACATGCTCCCAAGTCTCCTTTTCCTTCTATTCACTGTTTAAGTTCTGTCAGGCTCATTCTATTATACCCCGTACAATCATACTTGCATACCAAGCATTTTCTTCATGCATACGGACAGTTTGTAACACATACAGCTTTCATCTTTTCTATCAGACAGCAACATCATAGCCAAGACTCTACATAAGTCTTAAGACACAAGCACACGTGACATATAGGGGATCATTTCAAAAGTCTTAGTCGTGATTTGGTCATCCAAATCACAGAGACGTCCCTAGAGCCATTTTACAAATGGCTTTTAAAGACACCTCTTGTGCAGGGACGCCCAAATAAGCAGAAGACATGATAGAAACACCTCTGGGGAGGTGCAATGAACTGAGATGCCACCGCTCAATTTCAGAAGTGTCAGAGATGTCTACGATCTCGTCCATATTTAGACCTGTTCCAGGCATGAATAGGCATCGGGAAAGTGCTTGTTTTGGCCGTAAAACGTCCAGAGGGTGCAGAGAAGATGGAGAGGTAAGTGACTAGTCTATGATCACAAGAAGCAGCAGTTGGATTTGAACCCTGGCCAGAACCCTCTACTCCAACCATTAGACATCCCAGAGGCACATCTGGGAGTTGCTGGGCTCTCTCTCACCCTCAGGGACTCTGGGTCCTTTCTGATAAAGGAGAAAAGACAAGTTTCCAGGACCCTTAAGCTTAAATCCTTCAATATCTTGGCAGACAAAGCACACAATCAGAATAGGTTAAGACTGTTACAAAAATAAGCACATCAATACTTAGCTGCAGCAGTCAGTGTTTATTTTAAAAGCCAGCCGCCATAGCTAAATAAAAAATGGATATTCAGTGCAGGCATTTGGATAATGGCTAGTGCTGAATATCTGGTCACTGTGATCAGAGCCAGCAGTAAATTCATATAGCAGTGAGTTTCAGTGCCGATATACGAATAGCAAGCCTGATAGCTATTTAGGACAACCTTTTGTTATGAGTAGCCTGGTGGTTAGAGCGGCAGCCTGGTTACCAAGGGACTAGGGATTTATTTCCACTGGCACTCCTTGTGTGCTTGAGCAAGTCACGTAACCCTCCATTGCCCTGTAAAAAAGGCCCAGCAATCTACTTCCGGTCACACCTCGCCAAGAAAACCCAGGGGCTGCTTGGTCACCATCAGTCAGCATTGACTCAAGGACACACTTTGCTTTTGCATGTGGAGTATGTGATCAAATTCTGGTCATCATGAAGAAGGGGCCATAGGTATATGGGTTTAAGCTGCCTTCTTGACAAAAAGGACATTCAAGTTCTGGGATGGATTTGAGGAGTCTAAAATGATGACATGAGAAAATTGAATACCTCAGGAATCCCTCCTTCCTAGTTCTTTTCAACCTGTATTTTAATCGGTAAGTTCAACTGATTCATTCTGTTGGTTTAGTCTGAATCTACATCTGGATAATGTACAATTTTTTTGTATCATCTGTAGAATTGGCAGAGAACTTAAGAGCGAGTGAAGGACTGTATTCAATCAGTAAGTGATTGGTTACTTGAAATTGAATCCCAAAATAACTGAAGTGTTATGGGTAGATAACTCTTGTCAGCCAGTTGATTCAATGCTCAATGTTCAATGTTGAACCAATGAAAGGAACCAACGTAGTTAATGAGATCAAACACTGGTATTGTTGCTAACTTCACAATTGACATAAGAATCAGAGATTGAGGAGATTGTTAAAAACGCTTGGATTAAATTGAAAATTTAGCAATTAAGATCTTATTTGAAATCACAAGAGTTTTGTCCAAATCTCCAGTTGACTGTAATGAGTCACTTGGACTACTGCAATGAAATTTATTTCAGCCTTCCAAAGACGTTTGTGAAAAAGTTATGGTTTCCAAATTCGTTACTGCTCTGTTCTCTACATTGATTGCTATCAAAAATTATAATTATCTTTAAAATAACACGTTCCCCTTTTACTAAAGGCTGTTAGCTGGTTAATGCTCATTTTAATGCGTGGCAACTGCCAGTCGGAAACATTAATGTGTGAGCGTGTCCGTCACCGGAAGCTAAAATGCAGTTAAATCATGGGATGAGGTGGGGAATGTGTAGAGTGTGGGCATGGAGGGTGCATTGCCACTAGCGCCCGGGCAATTGCCGCATGCTCAGAGGCAACATAGTTCTTTACGCTAGTTCCTCTAGCGACTCCTCTATGGAGGTCATTCCAGAACATGAATTAGGGGTATGTATGTGCGGCGAGGATAATTATGTGCTGAAAACATCCCTGACCATATTCTGAAACACTGCTGTCATGCACATCAACGACGCTAGCACAGGGATCTCAGAACATGCCCATAAGAGGCAGAACGGGGGCATGGTCAGCCACTGAATAAGAACATATAAATGGGCCCTGCTCGTTAGAGCTTACAATCTAATTAAGACGGACAGTAGAATATAAGAGAAAAAAAGGGATTCAAACAGGGAAAGGAGACACAAGGAGAACAAGGGATTAGGATCCAAAAGCAGCCTCAAAGAGGTGAGTTTTTAGCATGGATTTGAAAGAGGGGAGAGATGATACCTGATGTATATATTCAGGAAGTTTGTTCCCAGACGCAATGAATATAAATTCATGCAAAGCAACTCATTATACAAAATGAACTATACAATTTGCATTTAACTGTGCAGCTGTATTATTCATGGAAAGATAACGCCACCTTTGAGGTGGCGTTATCTTTCCATACTGGGAGCATGAGGTCACTTATGCATGACCTGATTCACCTGGGGAAAATCTTAAAGGGGCCAGTGCAAGTTCAAATCTCTCCACCCTTCAATCCCAGATCCCATCCCCCTGATCTCAGTATCCAAACTCTCCATCCCCCTGGTCCTAAGATCTAAAGCTTCCTACCCCAAAATCCCCTTCTTAAATAGCCTCCATCCCAATTCCCCCAGCACATACCAGTGATCTTCCTGGTGGCTAGTTGGGGGTCAGAAATGATCCCAGGATGCTCTTGTCCTTTCAGTGCCCAGGTGACCCGTAGTAGTCTCACAGTACTACTAATAGGGGTTTAACTGCCAAATGGGGAGGTGGGGGCTTTAAATCTTGGATTGAGGGTGCATGAGGGCTTAAATCTGCCCTGGCTCCTTTAAAAGCTAGCAGACCCAACCATGGGTACACTACCATTGAGTTTCTGTGGCCAGAAATGTGCAATGTTCGTAGCTGCAGCAAAGCAAAAATAAATTTACCGTGCTAGTCACCAGTTGCAATACTAAGGTTAATAACTTGCACTGTAAATTTTGCTGTGGTAAAAATAAGAATTTTACTACAGATTAGTGACAACCTCACCAAGTAATTTACCAGAGAGCTCTCTTAACCTTTCAGCACATCACTGGTGGAGGAACTGTTTATTGTCACTGTGCAGCCTTGTAGAAAAGGCAATGATGGCACAACAGAATATGCAAAGGGCAGTAGATATTTTAATTATTTCTATTTTGGATATGTGTACATAGCATTCTTTTATCTTCTAATTATGCCAGTATTTTAATCTACCAGCAATTATCATTTTTTCATTTATTTTCCTATTATCCCATTGATTCCTGAGAAGACTGGCCACAGGGTATTTTGAGTCAATATTAATAAAATGCTGTGGTAATTGAACTATGGGTCAAAATCTTTGGCTTTTTGCCTTTACTTTGAGCTAACATCATCGCAGGAGCAGGCTTAGTGGTCTTCCTGCTCAACTCCAGAGGTGGTGATATATATTTATTAGAAAGGTTATAATGAGCATCAGACCCATTATAATGAAGCTGATGATGTAAGACAAAACCAGGGTAGGGATCAGACCTTGGCAGGTTTTTCATTTGTCCTCAGATAGGCAGAACCTCTGAGTAATGTTTTTATTTCCACAGTTACCAAATTAAGCAGAACTACAGGTATAACTCAATCTTAATACCATAGAAGATGTTATAAACAGGGGAAGTGAAACAACAACAAAAAAACTTCAGCAAATACAAAAAGGAGCAGGAAAGGAATAAAAAACAGCCCAATACGGATAAAATTAGGAGACAGCAAGATCATAGCTAAATCACATAGCCACAAAACTGTGTAATCCGTCACTGACATTCCCTGCTATAGCGGTGCTTTAGCGATTAATTCAGCTTCTGCTGACCCTTTTTTATTGATGTCATCAGGGCTGCCTCTATCCTGAAGGTAGTATATAATGTGGAAATGCTTATGTAAGTCTTTTTCCCATTTGGCGAGGTGATTTGCAGTATAAAAACCCCTTTGGAAGGTTTTTGTTGTTGTTTCTTGCCATAACTTTTCTGCCACTCTAGCAGAGTGCAATGCTGTGGTCTCTGGGGAACTGGATCCTAAGAACCAAACTACTCGCAGAACAAGAAAGAGAGGTCTGTCCCTTCTATCAGAGTGGCAGGAGCATGTTAAATACTAAAGATCTGCAAAACATGCAAAGCATCTTATTATACAAAGTGTATAACACAGCTTGCATTGAAGCTATGTTATGCATTGAATGTTTGGCAGCCTGCCCTCTAATGGTAGTACCATGATGTTGAGGTACCCCTAGATTAATAAATTCATCTGTAAATTTTCTTGTGGTAAAATGCACACAAATAGGCATCTTAGGGGCATGTTTACTAAGCCCTATGCTAGTAACATGGGGTTGGACCGCATTACTAGCGTGGGGCATTGCACTAAATGCAGGGGGCGGGGATAGACGCCCCCTAAATTTAGCATTAATATTGCTGCAGGGAGCAACTACCGCCACCCACTGTGCTACCTGACAGCCCTCCCACAATATCACTAAAAAAAATGGTAAACAGAATCGGACGAAGTACAGATCCCTGTGGCACACCACTGGTAACTTCCTTCTCGTCAGAGTGAGTTCCATTTACCTAGAACCTTTGTTGCCTCCCACTTTACTGAAACCCAAGTACACCACATCTAGAGCTTTCCCTCAGTCCAACTCTCTTTTGCCTCTTTCTAGATGATACCAAAATCTGCAATAGAGAAGACACCCAGGAAGGAGTAGATAACTTGAGGAAGGATCTCATTAAGCTTGAAGAATGGTCAAGAATTTGGCAGCTGAGATTTAACACTAAAAAATGCAGCGTTATGCCTTTGGGCCGCCAAAATCCAAGAGAGCGGTACAGTGTAGAGGATGAAGTACTTCTGTTCACAGAAGAAGTGCAGGACTTGGGTGTGATTGTTTCTGAGGATCTTAAGGTGACTAAGCAGTTAGAAAAGGCAACGGCAAAAGCCGGAAGGATGCTTGCGTGCATAGGGAGAGAAATGGCCAGCAGGGAGGAGGACATGATAGTGCCTCTGTATAGGTTACTGGTGAGACCTCATTTGGAGTATTGTGTGCAATTCTGGAGAGCACATCTTCAAAAGGATATAAACAAGATGGAGTCGGTGAAGATGGTGGCTGCCAAAATCGTCAGTGGGCTTCATCATAAGGCATTTGAGGACAGACTTAAAGATCTCAATATGTATACTTTGGAGGAGATATGATAGAGATGTTTAAATACTTTTGTGTCATAAATGCACAGGTGGAGAGTCTCTTTCAATTGAAAGAAAGTTCTGCAACAAGGGAGTATAGGATGAAGGTGAAAGGGGATAAACTCAGGAGTACTATGCGGAAATATTTCTTTACGGAAAGAGGAGTAATTGCTTGGAATAGAGACAAGGACAGTATTTGAATTCAAAGAAGCATGAGACAAGCACAGAAGATCTTTAAAGGAAAAAAAGGGACTATAGTAGTTGGTATAGAAGGGCAGACTGGATAGGCCATGTGGTCTTTGTCTGCTGTTTCTAAGTTTCTATGCTTCTATGCATACTCACTGCAGTAATCCTGGAACCCAACTAGCTGGAGAGGACTGAGAAGCACTGCTCTACATGGAATGAGTTTTTAGAAAAACTGATAAAGAGACCATAACTACAATGCCCATGCAGGCAGCAGGGTAAAACCAGGACTGGATCAACCTGGCATGAAAACTGAGTCAGCTGGCAAACCCAGTGAAGACAGAAAGGTCTCACAGATTCACACACACTGAATATCTGGAGTCCCACAACCTCACAGTGCTGCCAAGTTATGGGTCCCAAGAGGGAGATTTTCTGGCCAGTTTAGTTTTGAATTTAACCCCAGTATATAGTGTGTGATTCTACTGTTGAAATCAATGCTGTAGGTATCAAAATGCACCTGTATAAGGTTATCAGAAAGTCAGGACCTCCCTAAAATCTTCCCCCTGGAACTGAGTGACTTCACCGCTCTGACTTCACCAAGTCAAATGGGGAAAAGCTGGCTGGAAGCAGAGCTCTGCTCACATGAGATTTGATGGTCTATAAATCTGCTGTAGAATCAAGCTCAGGGCTGAGACTGACAGAGAGATCCTCTGTTAACATGGTGTGTGTAATGTAATGTAATCAGAGTTTCCATATAAACACATTTCCAAAAGACCCTTTAACCACTTCTGTTCTGCTCCATCACTGCATGCAGCCATTATGTCAAAAATGGAAAAAGGGCACGACAGTTCATAACAGAAGTTGTAAATAAAAGAAGCAAGATATTTTTATTGCCTTAATTCTGGAGAACTTTGCACAACATTTCACTGAAGCCAGCCAGCGTGTGCATAGCTTTACTATTTTTTTGAGTCTGTGGTATGAGCGCTGCATTATCATAAGTCCTCTGTACACTTCTGTCACAGCAAGCAATGCATGCTTAGGGTGATAAGGGGTCCAGACAAACATAAGTGGTTTGCCCCTACTAGTGATTTTTTGAAGCAGCCAGGTCGTGCAATCTCAGCTTCCATTTTATTGATGCACAGTGCAATACAAAGTGCAGACAGATATCTCTCCCTCGCAAACAGCTCACACTCCGATTAGGAAGACGGGACTTTCAGTTAGCCAGTAGGTGCTGAGCAATGACTAGGACTTCTTCTGCCTGAGGGATTGTGGGTATGGGTATGTGTGTCTGGGCGTGAGGAGGTTCATTTTTACCACGCTCAATAAAAGAAAGTACAGTACCCCCACCCTACTAAGTCACTCTGCTATGCTTCACAATGCTTTAGTTTTAAACTTTTCTCTCTCCTATAAAGAAAAGACAAAACAGAATGCCCTTTGCCTTTTTGTTCCAATTCATAGCTAGCACAACCGTTGCCCCCTACTGGCCTAGCAGGCAGGTACAGGGACACATCCTGTATTTATGCTGTTCCCCGTGCTGCTGTTCTGTGCATGATTTGCTCCTACCATGCTGCCTCCAGCATGTTTCTTAATTAATTATGTGGATCTTTCAAATGGGAACAAACCAGGAACATAGTCACTCTTAGTAATCATCATAAATATCATCACACATTTCAGAAGAAAACTGAAAACCCACCTCTTCCTTGGACACTTTACAAACCCAACTTAACCACTCGGACTGAACAGACCTTTGACATCCTAAGCAAAATTCACCCACCCTCCCCATTCACCCCCTCCTTATACTTACCCATGTAACTTTAAGAATGTATTATAGTTTCAACATTACAATATTTTAATGTTATAATGACAAAGTTCTCTATGTGAAGCCCTGTTGGCCATCTTTGTTGTCATGTAAACTGCTTAGAATTGGAGATACAGCAGTATAGAAAAACTGCTGAATGAATAAACAGATAATAAATAAATCGTATTTCAGGATGCAGCAGGAGTCAAAGATCATTTTATCCATTCCTCTTGATCAAATAGTTGCAGTTGGTTATAAAATCCTAGAGTTTCCAGCAATTTAGACAAGATCACATACAGTAGCTGTAAATGAAAGAGCTTTTGCCCTTGGACATTAGGCGATACTCTATGAAGCAATACTAATTATATATACATGAATATATCCTTGGGATTACGCAGAAAATGATGCAAGAGATAAAAAGCAAAAAGAGTAGATAAGGAGAGAGTAAGCAACGTAAAAAGGATAAGAGCTTTAAGAAAAGGAAATAAAGGAGAGAACTAAGAGAGTGAAAGTAAAGACATGCAAACAGCAGAATCTGCACAGCAGGGAGGTAATTGTATAAGGAGCCGTGTAAAGTTATGCACCATCAATGCGCATAAATCATGTATTTTCAATGACTTGCACACGTGGATGGGTCTTTACATGAATACTTTAGCCCACTGCTATTCTATCAGTATGTGCGTCAGGCTGGCACAGAGGCGGGGCTTAGGCAGAATGTAGGCAGACAGTTATAAAATACTGTAACTTACGCATATTTTTTACAGATTCAGGCATGGGATTTACACCAACCTTAGGTCTGCTGTAAGTGCTCAGGCCTAGATGCAACATGTGTTTCGGACACTTATGCCTCTGTTTATAAAGAAAAGTAGGTGCCTGCTTTTCTTTATAAAATAGGCTTGAGACAGGCATGTTCTGGGTGCTTACAACTAGGCACCTGGTTATAAAATGACCTTCTAAAAGGCCTATTTTAGAAAAGATGTTGAGATGGAATTAAGACATTGCGGTTGCGACGTTTACAATTCCGGCCATGAAGTCTTTTCTAAAATGCCGAAAACGCAGGTGAAGATACGCATATGAATGTGCCAATATGTGCAGCTGAGGGAGCCACTATACAAAGCTACACCTCAGAAAAATAAATGGTAGGAACCAAACCTCCCACTGTAAGTGCTGACACTAACAGGTAGAAGTTGTGAAATACAAATTTCCATAGGAAACGCCAAACTTGCCCATATTGCAAACCTAAACATATAAAGGCCGCCAATTAACAGAGGCTGCTTTTTTATCCGAGTTAATTTTGGAGTGAGAAATAAACTAGGGGGGGATTAAGAAGCATAAGCCCGTTAATCCTTCCTATATGGGTTCGCTGAAATACACACTTCTCAAAAACTTGCACATGCCAGACAGCAGGTATAAATCCCGATGTGCATATTTTTGGTCATACATGTTTATTCCCTATCTGAAATGGGGAATAAAATGTGTAGATTTTTGTCCTGCCCTGGCCACTCCCTAACCATGTCCCCGACATGCCCCCTTGAAACTTCCACATAGTAAGGACCATCTACGTAGAAACCAAATTCTTCCTAAAATGGCCATTTGCATGTGGAGGACAATTACATGAAGGCGGCTTCTAAAATAAGTCTCTTAATGAAGTTTTGCCATAGAGTTTAACCTCTACAGCAGAATTTGCACATCTATGAACAAAAGAATTCTGTGAATTTCACAAACATATTTTTCAACTACAATATTTATTTATTTATTTATTTATTTAACATTTATATACCGCATCTTCCAAAGTTCAGTTGCGGTGTACAATTAACAACAATTAACAAAGCGCAGTTTGTTTTACATAGAACGTCATAACTTTTACATAGAACATCATAAATTAAACAAAGCACAGTTTAATAAACAAACAGTATATTTAAGCTAGAACCGTGAGTAACAAGTTAACTAACGTAGTGTAGTGTCGAACAGCGTAAAAAAAGATCATAACATATGCAACTATATACATGTGGAGGTATTTGGGCATAAGAGCTTGGATCGTCATTTCGTTTAAGCTATAAGTGTTGTCCGGATAGAGTTAGGTTTGTACTTGATGTGAACAGGTGGCTATTTAGCCTTTGTCTAATATGGGTTCTAGGGTTTCCATTGTATTATAGTGTTTAGTGAATAGATATGTTTTCAATTTTTTGCGGAATTCCACGATCTCTGTTAGTGATTGTAGATCCTCTGGTAGCGAATTCCAAATGGTTGGAGCTATGTGAGAAAAGGCTCTATTATTTGTTAATTTATGTGCTTTTATGAAGTCTTTTGGAATCTTTAGTTTATTTGATTGTCCTTTTCTGTGGGTAGGCTTAGAAAGTTCTTTGCATATTAGACTACATAGAGTAGTCGGGGCCATGTCATGTAAGGCTTTGAATGATGTTATTATTATTTTGTAAATTATCCTGCTTTGAATAGGTAACCAGTGAAGGGATGCTAGAATTGGGTTTATGTGTTGGAGTGAGTTTATTTTTAGTATAATTCTAGCTGTTGCATTTTGAGCTAGTTGAATCCTTTTAATGTTTTGTTTTGAAATGCCCATTAGTATTAGGTTGGCGAAATCAAAGTGAGGGGTTATGGTAGCCTGTATTATATTAATAAAATCCTCTATAAATACTAGCGGGCGTAGTTGTTTGAGTATTTTGAGTTTAAAATAGATTTTCTTTATAGTATTTCTAATGTGGGTTTCCATTGTAAGGTGTGAATCTATGATTACGCCTAGATATCTTATTTCGTTTTTTATTTTAATTTCTTGGTCTTGTAGTGTTATGTGGGTTGGAGGGATATATGATTGATTTTTTGTTACAATTAGGACTTCTGTTTTGGCATGGTTTATGTGGAGATTTTGAGTTTTTAGCCAAATTGTGATTTCGTTATAGCAGTCTGATAGGCGTTGTAGTGGTAGGTTAGGGATCGTAAATGGAATGTACAACATAATATCATCCGCATAGAGGTGATATTGTACTCCAAATTTCTTAAATATGTTGCAGACCGGTTTTATGTAGATATTGAAAAGTAGGGCTGATAATGCTGAACCTTGTGGTAAACCTATTTCTTGCTTATATGTAGTGGAGGTTTGATTACCTATTCTTATATTTTGCGTTCTGTTATTTAGATAGGAGGTGAACCATTTATGTACTGTGGAGTTTATGCCTAACTGCCTTAGGTTGTTAAGCATTATTGTGTGATGTACACTATCAAAAGCTGCTGATATGTCAATAAACAGGAGGATGAATGCTTGTTTATGATTGTCAATACCTCTTAGGAGAGTATCAAATAAAACTGCTAGAAGTGTTTCTACTCCGTGGCGTGGCCGGAATCCATATTGTTGTTCATCAAGTGAGTAAGATGCATCTATATATTCCTGTGTTTGTAATTGTACTACTTTTTCAATTATTTTGGCCAAAAATGGTATGATATTTGATCTCTTTCTTCAAATGCACCAGAGCAAAGCACATATACTTCTATTTTAGGATAAAAGAGCTTTCCATAAGCTTGTCAAATTTCCTGATAATACTTCCCCCAAAGGTCCCCTTTTACTAACACTTAGCTCGAGCTATCTGCAATAAGGCTTGTTTTATTCCAAAGGGCTGTGTGGCAGATAGCTCAAGCTAAGTGTTAGTAAAAGGGGCCCGAAGTTGAAGAAATGTGTTTTTGTATGTTTAAGAGGAATAATATGGATTTTTTTTCTTTTAAATAATATTACTGCACATGAAAACTAATCACTTATCAAAGGTAGATGTGACTTTTGAAATAGCATTTGCTTTTAAACAAGCAGAAACGGAATTCTAGAGGCAGAGCCAAGATGGTGGCATTGTAAGTGATCAAGTTCCTACCTCTGGCATTCTCTTTGCTTTTTTAGAAAATGTTGTTTAAATTGATTTTAATTCCTAAATGTAAAGGGAAAGTTGGCTTCATCTCCTACTGTTGGGCCCTTGGATACCTGGAAGGCTAGCTTGGTGAGTAAGAGTCCCTGGATATCTCATGGATGGAAGCTGGAAGCAGTGAGTCATGAGGTACCCATCATTCTTATTTATTTATTTATTTACATTCTCTTATATACCACGCTATTCTGCATCAGTGCGGTTTACATTGAACAAGCTGAAATTACATTGAACAGGGCATTATAACTTGGAGATAACTATTTTACAAGGAACATGGGCTATGGAGGGTTAAGTGGCTTGCCCAAGACCACAAGGAGCACCTGTGGGACTAGAATCCCCAGTCCTTCCGGCCCAAGGTTGCTGTCCTCTAGTGGGATTTGAACCTCCGACCTTCCAGCCTGAAGTACCTTGCCCCAACCACTAGGCTACTCCTCCACTCCATTCTTGAGGAGAGAGTTCCCCCAGCCCTTCCGGTGGGTTCTTTTAACTGTCTTCAGGCATGGCATAGATTCAGGACTGGACTGTGGTGATGGTCTATGCTGCTGGAAGGGTTCCTAGGGATATGGCTGTTACCAAGAGAACTGTGAAGCTGGTTGATGACTTGTAACAGCAGGCTGCACAATTGGTGAACTCTACAGAGTTGAGAGGCATGAGTGCTGGAGGTAATGACAGCATGCTGACAAGTTTGAGTTCCCCATTGTAGGTAAGGCCAGGGCATCTGACAATGGTGGAACAATGGGTGACAGAGACCATATCACTTTCACTGGAGGATCTGGCCACCTCGTTAGCCGAAGTGGAAGGTAAGCTTCTGGGCTGTTTCCCAACTTTGTGACTTTATAACTGTAGCTAAAATTTGATTTTCTAGTTGGGAAACGTAAACAATATGACTTTCAGTTTAGAAACAGAAAAAGACCACATGGCCTATCTAGCCTGCCCTTCCATATCGACTACTACAATAGTCCCCTTTTTCCTTCATTTGAGAGCATTGCTTCTAAAAGTGAAATCCAGGCCTAGCTAAAGAGAATACCAGAAAACATTTTCCTGCATAATAAGTTGGCCTAGGTGGAGAACTTTAGTAGGTACCATAATTGAAAATATCTAGAATGGTCCAAGTTGTGGATTTTTTCTGCTTATGAGATGCTAAAGCAGCATTTTGTTGAAACACTGACGTAGCCTAGTGGTTACAGCAGCAGCCTGGTAAACCAAAAAAACCATGGTGGAAATGGACAATGTGGCCATTACAGAAACATGGTTTAATGAATCGCATGAATGGGATATAGCCATAGCTGGCTATAATTTATTTAGAAAAGGAGGAAGAGTAGCCCTTTATGTCAAAAGCAATATTAAAGCCGCTGAAATGCAGGGAACATGGGGACAAGAAGAAGCGATGTGGATTGTTTTAGAAGGAGGAAATGGCAGTATTGTCCATACTTCTGTAGTCTACAGGCCTCCAACTCAAAAAGAAGAAATGAATAGAAACTTTATAACTAATATTGCAAAAGTAGCCATGAAGGGAGAAGTGATCATATTAGATGAATTTAATCGTGGACTGGAGTATTCCTTCTGCAAATCTGGAAAGAAGTAAAAAGATTATAGATGCATTCCAAGAAGCACTGCTCAGACAACTGGTGATGGAAACGACCAGGGAAAGGTTTATGCTGGATCTAGTATTCACCAATTGGAGATAGTGTGTCGAATGTCTGGATGGGTGCCCACGTGAGCAGCAGCGATCACCATACAGTGCACTTTGAGGTAAAAGCTAAGGCAGAGTCCTATCACAGTAAACTCAAAAGTCCTAGACTTCAAAAACGCTGGCTTTGGTAAAATAGGAAAGTACCTGAAGGAGGCATTGGCAGGGTGGGAGGAGATAAGGGAAGTGGAACTGCAGTGGACTAAACTAAAAGAGGCAATACCGCCCACGACCTTCCTTTTCCTGACTCCTCTGTTTCCTCCTCCCTCTCCACCTAGGTTCTTCTCTTCTCTAGTCTGGTATGGCTGTGCACTTTCCTGTCTGGCATTGTAGTTCTTTTCTGATTATGGCTTTTTTTGTATTGTTATTGTAAACCGCCCAGATGGCTTCCGATGGGTGATTTATCAAAAGTTCTAATAAAGATAAAGACAAAGAAAGAACATAAGACATGCTATACTGGGTCAGATCAAGGTTCATCAAGCCCAGCATCCTGTTTCCAACAATGGCCCATCCAAGTCACAAGTACCTGGCAGGTTCCCAAAAAGAAACATAGGTTCCACAATGCTTGTCCCAGGGTAAGCAGTGGATTTCCTGGGTCCTCTTTAATAATGGTTTATGAATCTTCTCCAGGAACTTATCAAAAACATTTTACACACCACTACACTACCAACGTTTTTTCCTACATCCTTTGGTAAACAAATTCCAGTGTTTGATTACACGGTGAGCAAAAAAATATTTTCTCTTATTAGTTTTAAATGGTTAAATGGGTTACATTGTAGCTTCATTGCATATAGGCAAGGCTGGCCAAAGGGTTTCAGCTGCCCCAGGCAGAAACTCCAGCCACACCCCCCCCCCCCCCCGAGCTGCCCTGCCGTCGATTCTGTCTTGGGAGGAAGGTGGGCAGTGGCGGCTCTAGTATTTTAAAAGCGGCGGCTTTGTTGCTTGCAACAGGCCAAATGCTTCAGCACACATGGCCTGCTGCTTCTGACCCCCCTCTGACAGTCTTTCTACTTTTTGATGGAGTTGTACTATTGTGGATCAGGAACTGGTTAAAGAATAGAAAGCAGAGGGTAGGGCTGAATGGCCAATTTTCCTGATGGAGAAAGGTGAATAGTGGAGTACCTCAGGAATCTGTGCTGGGTCCGCTGCTTCTTAACACATTCGTAAATGACCTGGAAATGGGAATAACGAGTGAGGTAGTCAAATTTACAAATGACACAAAATTATTCAAAGTGGTTAAAGAACAAGACGTTTATGAAAAACTGCAAGAGGACCTTGATAAACTGGAAGACAGGACATTCAAATGGCAGATGAAATTTAATGTGAACAAGTGCAAAGTTATACACCTAGGAAAGAACAACCCAAACGATGCAAGGTTCCACATTAGGAATCATCACCGAGGAAAAAGATTTAGATGTCATTGTGGATAACACGTTGAAACCCTCCACCCAGTGTGCAGCAGTGGCCAAGAAAGCAAATAAAATGTTAGGAATCAAAGAAAGAAATGGAGAATCAAACAAAGGATATTATAATGCCTCTGTATCGTTCCATGGTGCAACCATACCTTGAATATTGAGTGCAATTCTGGTTTCTGTATCTTAAAAAGGATATAACGGAATTAGAAAAGGTACAGAGAAGAGCCACCAAAATGGTAAAGGGGATGGAAGGATTCTCCTATGAAGAGAGGGTAAAAAGGTTAGGGCTCTTCAACCTGGAAAAGAGATGGCTGAGGGGAGATATGATAGAGGTCTATAAATTAATGAATGGAGTGGAACGGGTAAACGTAGATCAATTCTTTATGGCATCAAAAAGTAGAAAGACTAGGGGACATGCAATGAATCTATAGTGTAACTTTTTAAGACTAATAAGAGAAAATATTTTTCACTCAACGCATTAACCAAACTCTGGAATTTGTTACCGGAGGATGTAGTAAAAGCTGTTAGTGTAGCTGGTTTAAAAAAAGGTTTGGACGAGTTCCTGGAGGAAAGTTCCATAAACCATTATTAAAGAGGACTCAGGTAATCCACTGCTTGCCCCAGTACAAGCATTATGGAACCTTTGTGTCCTTTGGGGAAACTGCTAGGTACAGGTACTTGTGACCTGGACTGGCCACTGTTGGAAACAGGATACTGGGCTTGATGGACCATGGTCTGACCCAGTATGGCATTTCTTATGTTCTTATGGTGTTTCTCAAAGCACCAAGGTAAGCAAAAAAAGCCTAAACTGCGGGACTTCATTGCATAAGGTTTGACCTGTGACTTGCATTTTTTAAAACTGTTCACTGGATGTCCTGCCCCTAGCATATGTCTCTCAAGAAGTCGTGCAGCCCGATTCTGAAAGGGGCACATCTGGGCTGTCCAGATGGCCTTGTGCAGGATGGGCCCATTAGAACCTGATTCTGTATGGCGGGAACAAAATATTCCCGCTGCACACATAATAGGGCCCGAGGACAGCTCGGCGTGCCCCTGCGTGCTTGCAGGGGACATCCTCCCCAAAGGCTCCCCAACTCCCATGGCTTTGATCCCCCCTCTTCCCCACCGCCTGGCCCCCGGCTGGTCAGCCAGGGCCTAGATTGGATGGCGTGGACCCCTCTGCACCTGGCCCCATGGGGGGATCCCTGGGCCCGATCACCAAGTCAGCACGTACCCTCTGACCCACAGAAAGTACAGGGCCGTGATTTGAATCGGCCTTGTACATCCTGCTGGCTCAGCCCATTCCCACTCCACCCAGATCCCGCCACCTCACCCCACCCCCCCCCCCCCCCCCCCCCACTGGCTTTCCCCGGCCTGCATCTCTAGCCGGGCGGGGAGAGAAGGATGGGGAATAGGGTCCGGATGGCTTGCAGGGATGCCCATCTCAGTGGGATGTGCAGCCCCGCAACCTGCAACTGAATCGGGCCCATAGTTTATATGCCTCAATTGCACACCCACTCCCGCCCTCTTTTTTTAATTTCACTTTAGTTACTTGCCCATCATTTGTGGCAGTTGGGGACCAGCTTAGCTTTGAGCGACACTCTCTTGAGGATTGTGTATGCAAGGTTTCCAACTCCTGCACCCCCATTAAGTTATTTATTTATTTATTTTATCTATTTATTTGCAAATCTTTTATATACCGCCATTTCCTAAGATCAGTAGCGGTTTACATCAAACAACATGAAATACATAAAACAGAGCTGTGATATACAGGTACATTGAACAGTAATCAACTATATACAGGTAATGATAATCAGGTACATTGAACTGTAATCAGAACTACATACAGGTGGTATAGACAATGTTTGGAACTATTTACATATATACATATTACATTTCATCATATGTTCTATTTTAGGAGTAGTATTGCAAATATTAAAGCAGGTATATCTTGGAGATCTATGGGGGATGGGAGGCCTTGTCCAGTTCATTATCTATGTTAGAGTAATATTGTGAGAACAAGTATGTTTTTAGGTCTTTTCGGAAATGTTTTAGATCTTTTATTTCCCTTAGTTGGTCAGGGAGATTATTCCATAATGAAGGTGCTACGAGTGAGAAGGCACTATTGCTTGTTATGTGTTTAGTTTTTCTTATTGAGTCGGGAACTAAGATAGTATGAAGATTCCTTCTACGTCTTATTCAGGTCTGCTAACCGTGTTAATCCCTTTGAATATTGAGCCCATAGTTTTCATTCAGATGAACATTTACGAGTTGCAGTAGATGCATCAGTTGCTAGCATTTAATAGTGTTATGTTGGTAGAATAAGGCTCCACTGGGATTCTTACTAAGCAGGATATTCGTGTGAAAGGCCCACACCTTGCAATGCAGGACTGAGGAATGTACCATCTCTACCACAGCACCCATGTGGGAGGTTGCCGCAGTGGTTTATTCATGGTTTCATATGGAATGAACTTTCCGAATTTGTTAATTTTGCGCATACGATGACAGAAATGAATCTTACCCCCGTGCCAGTGTATGTTGATGATGTCAGTCTCTCAGAGTCAGTTAATGTTCATTTCAACACTTACATTGTGCTAAAGAGAGCCTGCTTGTGGAGTTCATATAGTATAATATTCACAGCCAACAAATCAAATGTACCTGAAAATACAGTAGGGCCAATTTCTGTATCTTTCTGTCATATTTTCCTGATCTCTTATTTCTGGAGCGAAAACTGAGGTTTTAAATATCGGTCTGTTCTTATTCACTTGCTCTGGCTCCACAAACCAGAGACTCAGGACAGCCAAAATACCATCAGAGCTGTATGAGAGTGGGCTAGCACCCTCCAGGGTCGTAGATGGTCACAGGGTTGAGGCACTCTTGGAGATAGAGTGCAAAACCCACAGTGTTAATAGCATGTAACGTTAGCAAATCAGGCAAGTTAAACAACATGTGAAGGCACACTGTAGAAAGGCTGTTTAGGTGCCCCTGAGCTGTGTTTCTTTAAAACTTAGGTTTGCTGGACAGCCTACCAGCAAAACTGCCCAGAGAAACTGGAAATGATATTGCAATGCAGCAGCTCAGTAATGCAGAATTTCATGCATAGGGGAAATCTTCCCAGCTAGCCTCATTTAATTCCTTTTAGCAAATGTTAATACAGCAAAGTCCATGGCAAGAAAGAGACAAAATACAATTATAAGCATTAACAAAGCCAGCAATTACAAAAAGCCTCCTTTTGTGAAATAACTTTGCAGTTTAGTACATAAGCCTCTTAGTCTGAAAGTTTCATTTTTAACTCTTATTTGTCTATTGCTCTCATATATCAGATTTCACTGGAATCTATTAGCTTCCTTCTCTGTTTACAGTAGGTCACAGGCAGACTCCTCAAAAGTGTTCCTTTTTTATTCCTTTGTAAAGAATGCGAAAAAATACACACACTCGTCTATATTGTGCCGGTCTCAGGCAGAATGTCAAGACTTGGCATCCTGGGAATGGCCCACATACAATAAAAATCTAATGCATGATAGCATAGTTACTCACCTGTAACAGGTGATCTCCGGGAACAGCAGGAATTTAGTCTTCACATATGGGTATCGTCGATACCGACGGAGCCTGCACGGGAACACTCCCCAGCATCCAATAGGAAAGCTTTTGGGAGCATTCCCGCCTTTCCCAACTGTCCCTCTCCAGTTGAGTTTAAAGCTGAGTCAAAGAGAGAGGGAAAGAGAGAAAGAGAGAGAGAGAGAGAGAGAGATACAACTCCTAGGGGAGGTGGGTGGGTTGTGAAGACTAAATTCCTGCTGTTCCCGGAGATCACCTGTTACAGGTGAGTAACTATGCTATCTCCAGGAACAAGCAGGAATTTAGTCTTCACATATAGGGACTCCCTAGCTGCAGATGCCAGGGAGAAGGCCCCAGAAGTTGTGTGCCCTTATGAAAGGGCTCCACTTCCCCCCATAGATCTCTGGCATCCTACCAGGGATGGTGGGTAGGAGTTGTTTAAGTATGGAACAGGTGTTGAAGAACAGCCTGACCAAACAAGGCATCCCGGCGGGAGTCCTTGTCTAAGCAGTAATGGGCTGTGAAGGTATGAACCAAAGCCCAAGTAGCTGCTCGATAGATGTCATTGATAGACACAGAGTGAAGATAAGCCATGGAGGCTGCCATGGCTCTCACATTGTGAGCTGTGACATGGCCTTCAAGAGGAAGGTTTTTACTCTCATAAGCAAAAGATATACACTGTGCAATCCAGCTGGACAGTGTTCTTTTGGCGACTGGAAGTCCCAAATGACTAGGATCAAAAGCAACAAAGAGTTGAGAGGACTTTCTATGTTGCTGTGTCCTTTGCAAGTAAAAGGCCAAAGCCCTTTTGAAGTCCAAAGTATGAAGATTCCTTTCTGCGTGAGGACTTGGGAAGAATACAGGAAGGTAAACTGCTTGGTTTAAATGAAAAGGTGACACCACTTTTAGCATAAAGTGTGGATGAGTCCTAAGGACTACCTTATCATGATGGAACCTTGTATAAGGAGGATCAGCCACCAACGCTTGCAATTCACTGATGCGACATGCTGATGTGATTGCAATAAGAAAGATGACCTTCCAGGAAAGGAATTTCAAAGAGGTAGTGGCTAATGGTTCAAAAGGCGGTTTCATGAGCTGCCCAAGAACCAGATTTAAGTCCCATGCCACCGGTGGTGGCTTAATGGGAGGCTTAGTTAAAAGAAAGCCTCTCATAAATCTCTCTATGAGAGGATGAGAGGAAATAGGTTGTCCATTTAGAGGCTTGAAAGAAGCCGCAATAGCACTCAAATGAACTCTCACTGAATTGGTCTTAAGCCCTGCATTTGATAAATAAAGGAGATACTCCAGTAAGGATTCCAAAGGTATTGCAAGAGGGTTAAGACCCTTCTGTGAGCACCATATGGTAAACCTTTTCCACTTAAATGCATAAGAGTGTCTTGTGGAAGGCTTCCTGGAAGCATAAAGGATATCCTTTACCTGCTGGGAAAGGTTAAGACCGTGAAGTTCTAGGCTTTCAGCAACCAAGCCCTGAGATGCATAGACTGGGGACTGGGATACCACAGCATCCCGTCCTCTTGAGAAAGGAGATTAGGAGCAGATCCTAACTCCAGAGGTGCAGCTTAAGAGAGATGTAGGAGCAGAGGGTACCACATTTGCCATGGCCAACGTGGAGCTATGAGGATCATATGACCTCTGTCTCTCTGAAGCTTGAACAGGGTTTTGGGAATTAGGGGAATGGGTGGAAAGGCATACAGGAAGTCCTGACCCCAATGGTGGAGGAAAGCATCTCTGGCCTGACAACCCTGAGCCGGAATTCTGGAACAGAACCGGGGAAGTTTGGCATTCAGCGGACTTGCAAAGAGGTCTATGTCCGGGGTTCCCCAAATTTGAAAAATATTAGCCACCTGGTCTGCATGGAGAGACCATTCGTGTGGAAGCAGAACTCGAGCGAGTCTGTCTGCCCAAGAGTTTTGAATGCCTGGAAGATACACCACAAGGAGATGAATCTGATGCTATCTGGTGAGGGCCCATAGTCACAAAGCTTTGTTGCAAAGCAACAGAGAGCCTGTTCCGCCCTGCTTGATCACGTAGAAAATGGCTACTTGATTGTCCGTTTGAACTAGGACTGTCTTGTAGCTGAGCTGGGTGTGGAATACTCGAAAAGCAAGGAAGATTGCTCTGAGTTCGAGGAGATTGATGTGCAAATAGGCCTCCTGTGGAGTCCAGGTACCCTGGATAGAGAGGCCTTGCAGGTGGGCTCCCCAACCCACCTGTGAAGCATCTGTTGTTAGAGTGGCTTGGGGTGGGGGTTGCTGAAAAGGAGACCCCACCAAAAGGTTTTGGGGTGACAAAATAAGGCGATCTGAGTTTGCTATTTTGTCTGACAGGCAACCTGACGTCTGAGTCCACTGAATGGATAAAGTCCACTGGGTTGCCCTCATATGTAGGCGAGCATAAGGAACCACATGCACAGTGGATGCCATGTGGCCTAGCAACTGTAACATTTCCCGAGCAGTGAGTTGAGGTTTTAGCACTGCTTGGGAAGCTAACTGCACAATGCGAAGGCAGCGGGGCTGTGGAAGTTAGGCCCTTGTCTGTCTGGTATCCAGCAGAGCTCCTATAAACTCTAGGGACTGAGTGGGAGCAAGGTTGGATTTTGGGAAGTTTATGACAAGTCCCAAATACTGAAGGATGCGCATTGTGCAAGAGAGAGCAACCCTGGCCTCTGGCTCTGAAGGGACTCGAATGAGCCAGTCGTCTAAGTAAGGGAAGATGAATATTCCCAGGGTGCGGAGAAATGCTGCTACACAGCCATGCATTTTGTGAACACCCTTGGTGCAGAGGCCAGGCCAAAGGGAAGAACCCTGTATTGGTAGTGCTTCCCTTGAAACAGAAAGCAAAGGAACGTTCGGTGAGTTGGATGGATGAGAACATGAGTGTACACATCCTTGAGATCTAGAGAACAAAGCCAATCCTGACTCTGAAGGTATGGCAGCAGAGTTCCTAGAGAAATCATTTTGAACTTCTCTTTCAACAGGAATTTGTTCAATTCTCTGCGGTCTAAAATGGGTCTGTGTCCTCCTGTTATCTTTGGAATAAGGAAATAGGGGGAGTAAAACCCTGTACCCCGTTGGGGAATGGGTACCTCTTCTATTGCCCCTTCAGCAAGGAGCACAGTAACCTCTTGACCTAATTGGTCGTTGAGAGAAGTCTGAGAATTGAACTGTCTTACCAATGTAGGAGGTGGCATGCTGAGGAAATGAAGCTTGTACCCCTCTCTTACAATAGACAGAGTCCAATTTTCTGCTGTTATCTGACCCCATCTGGGGGCAAAATGACATAACCTTCCTAGGATGGTGGAGGGTTCTGGGTCGTTCAGGGCCACGAAGGCAAAGTTCTCTAGATAGGAGTCAAAGCCCCTATGGAGGCTGAGCCGGTTGAGGCTTAGCTGCTTTTGTCTTTCTTTGTCTAGGTTGTTGCTGCTGTCTCTTTTGGGCAGACTGACCTAAACGATGCCCCTGCAGGGTATAGGAGGGATACAACTTCTTCTTCTTACTGAAGAATGGTTTCTTATAGGATTTTTTCCTCTCAGGATCAGCTGTAAATTTTGACAATCTATCCAAAGTGATATTGGCAGCATCTATCTCATTAGCTTTTTCCTGCCAATTCTTGCCAAAGAGATTCTCTCCTGTGCAAGGAATATTCCCTAGTTTATCCTGTACCCAAATTTCCAAGTCAGATGCCTGAAGCCAGGCAATCCTACGTGTACCTATGGCAATGGCAGAGGTTCTGCTTAAGCACTCAAAGCAGTCAAAGGCTGCACGATTCACAAACTTGGAAACATCCTGGGCATGTTTGACAAGGGTGAGGTAATCTTGCCTCTTATCATCAGGAAGGAGAGGGCTCATAAGCTCTAAATCTCCTGTGACCTCCTTAAGGAACATTCCCATATATAAGATATAGGAACTGATCCTAGCAGAAAGCATGGAAGCCTGGAAGGTTTGACGTTCAAAGGCGTCAAGAGGCCTACACGCACGTCCTGGAGGATTAGATGCATGCCTTTTTGCACTCTTTATCCTTCTCATAGCTGATTCCACAACCATGGAAGTATCTCCAATCCGGGTGATCGTGCAAGGCACGGTACCGGTACCGATCAAAGTAGGCTTTGGCGTGGTCCAGTACCGACTTGTCGATGTCGGATAGACACGCATGACTCAGTCCCGGTAGAATACCTGCCGATGTTGATGGAATCGGTGCCGGTACCGGTTGAATTGTCTGAAGCGGTTTCAGGGGCATTGAGGCCGTGAGAAGAGCCGCCAGACTGTGTTCAATAGTCAAGAATCTCTGGTGTATCGACGCTGCCGATGCTTGGGTATCGGTACCGGATGAAGCGGCCGGTACCCCAGAGCATGGCACCAGTAGTTCTCCTGAGGTTGAAGCCTCGAGAACATCCTGGAGCCCTGTTATTGCTTTGGAAGTTGAAGCCTCCCGCCGGGGCAATTTTGCCGGTGAAAGTCCCTCAAAAGCAACGCCAGAGGCATCTCGATGTCTAGAAGGAGATCTACCCTTTGAGGACCGGCTAGATTTATGTTTAGTTACCTGAGATCCATGGGAGGAAGACGAAGCCCTGGAAGACGTCGATGCCACGGAAGCTGCATCGGAGGGAAAAAGGGTGTTAAGTTTAGCAGCTCGGTTTTGCCGGCCCCTTTTCGACATCATCCCACAGGCAAAAAACTCAGAAATAGAGTGGTCAGGACCTAAACATTTGAGGCACCACTCATGCGTGTCGGTGACGGAGATGGTACTGCCACACTTAGAACACTTTTTAAAACCTGAAGCGGGTTTTTCCATTTTGAAGGAAAAGGTTGGGCCTAGTGCTCAAAATGGCGTGTGGAATCTGAAGAGAAAATTACTGGAAAGACTCCAGAAGACAGGTTTTTTTTTTTAGAAGAAGAAAAGAAAGAACCACCGGCGGTACCGGTGTAGCGTCAAGGAAGGCAGACACGACCACAAAAAAGAAGAATAGAAGGGATTTTCTTTTTCTGCGGTGACAGGATGTGCGACCTGTCGGCTCCGCGGAAAATGAAGAACTGAAGAGGGACAGTTGGGAAAGGCGGGAAGGCTCCCAAAAGCTTTTCTATTGGACACTGGGGAGCGTTCCCGCGCAGGCTCCGTCGGTACCGATGATACCCATATGTGAAGACTACATTCCTGCTTGTTCCTGGGGATAGACCTTTCCAAATAAGAAATTGTCTAATATGAAAAATAGCCTTCCTTACTGAAAACAGACTTAAAATACACTGTATCATTAACTCATTTTCTCTATTTGCTTTTGTCTCTCTGGATTTTTGGTTTTCACTAATGATCAATAAATGAATGTAGCCCCTTTCAAAGAGTCGTCCCTGAAAGGAGACTAGGTGTAAATACTTCAGGGGCTGCAAGACACTCAGCAACTCCAGATTGCAGTCTCTGGTTTCAAGGTTCTTTGGATTGGACCAGTTGATACTAGGAAGCCTTTGGCCCAGGGACCAAACTCTCATTTTGCTCTACAGACTTCCAAAGCAAGAGAAATTATGCAGCAGAGTTTGTGAGATGCAGGCCTCGTTGAGTGTGCTATATAATTAATGGCAGAACAAGCAGAAATGTTTCCGTTAATGGGGGGGGGGGGAGTTTTTAAAATGGTACCGTTTTGTAATCGAATAGGGGTTTCATTTCCCATAAGGTGATATAAGAAATTGAGGTGGTTTTTCTTGACCCAGGAGGAGCAGTCCTAATAACAAGGGGAAAACTCTGAGATGGGCATCCTCTAGCTAAAAAAGAGAAAGGAGAGGAAGAATATCTTTTATTGATTAACTTGGGCCAGTGGCTTAAGTTAATCAATAAAAGATTTTCTTCCTCTGATGTCCACATTTTTGGACTGGGTTTGTTGGTATCACGTGGATTTGTGCTTTGTCGTTGTTGAACTTAAAAAAGAGAAAGGGACACAGTCTGAGTTCTTTTCCCCTCATATTAATCTGTCAATTTGGTAATTCATTTATGAATGATGCAATGGGAGCCATTTTAAAATGTGACTTGGATGTCCGAAAACAGACCCATGGATGTCCAAATCACAAGACGTACCCAAAGACATTTTACAAACAGTATTTAAAGATATCCCTGGCGCGGAGAAGTCCAGGTAGACAGGGATGTGGCAGAGGCATGTCTGGGACAGTGCTATGGACTTAGACATCCCCAATCGATTTCAGAACCCTTGGGGACATCTGTGATTGCGTCCAAGTTTAGACCTGCTCCAGGCACAAATAGGTATCGGAAAAGAGCTTGTTTGGCACTAAATCCTTTGGAGGATGTAGAGAAGTTGGCACTCCACTATCCTCAATACTCTCCACAATTGCAATGATATATTTTGTGTTATTAGGAAAGTTGTCTTGTGTTTGAACCACCACTGCATGTCTCTTAGACGTCCCCAGTATTGAATACTATGCCAGGGATATCTATCTAGATTGTCCTGCAGACATCCATACCAGGCACATTCATGTTTGTGAAACTGTGCCCGAACCTGGACATGCCTCCATTTTTTTCATATGCTCTGCCATGGATGTCCTAGGTTACACTTGGACAACTTTTGTAAAATCTGCCTCCGTGTGAATACGAATTTGGCAGCGATCTATTAGAGGCCGATTCACAAAGGTGCATGGCTGGGCCATCGGGATGCCCAAAATATGGACGGGACCCAGCTGAACCCGATTCTGCAATCATTCCTACGATTGCAGAATCAGGTATTTAGACAGCCAGGTGTGCACCTGATTCCCTGTTGGGAGACATCCTGGCATCTTCCCATCTCCACTGCACAGCGCTCTGGCTGGTGTGCCGGTGCAGTGGTGTCCCATCGCCATGACATTGACACATCCAGCCAGAGACACCGAAGGCCCAGACGCAAAGCAGCCCCATTTCCCCACTGTCCGACTCTCACCGGGGGCCCCCAAGGCTGGGATCGGGCAGTGGGTGCCCTCCTGCAGCATTACATTGGGGAAGGGGGGCTGCAGGCTGCACATGCCACAGCATCTGGCACTTATTCCACCTTCAGGGTGGAATGAGCTGGGCATCTATTGCGGTGCTGGGGGACATACAGAGGATGAGCAAAATTGCCTCTGTATGTCCTGGCACATGGTCACTCCCCCGCTCCACATCCGCTTTGCCCTAGCACTGCCCCCTTCAGCCCCCATCCAGCACTCCCCGCACAAATGCATTGTATATGCGGGGAGCGCATGAATGCGGAATCAGCATTGGGGGCTGAGCACGGGTTGGACATCCAACCCCGCTATTCTCTGGACGGAATTCCGGCCTTAGTATATGATATAATTACATATCACGGAAATCTACCATAAGCTTATAGTTATTAAAACACTCTTTTGGTAGTGGTGGGACAACATGGCTTCATATAAATGGGATGTACTTATTCCAGAAAGACGGAGTAGGAAGAAAAGGAGGAGGAGTAGTGGCACTACAGTGAGAGCAACAAACCTTTTTGTTAGGAAAGTAAATAAAAGTAGGAAGAAAAGGAGACAGCTATGGTTTTCAAAAAAAGTAAGTAACTGAAGTAACTGAAAAGCTAAGGAAAAAGAGGTTATCCTTCATAAGCTATAACAGATCACAGAAAGGGGAAGACAAACAATACTGTATATGGAGAAGCTAAGGGAAGCTGGTAAAGTAGTTAGGAATGGAGGAAACAATAGCCAGTACAGTAAAACATGAGGACAAGAATTTTTGTAGGTATGTTAGTGACAGAAGGAAGTGCAAAGACGGCATTATGAGACTCAAGGGTGAATGTGAGGAATTCGTAGAAGCTGATGAAGATAAAGTGGAATTGCTAAACAAATATTTCTGTTCTATGTTCATAGATGGAGGGCTGGGAACGGGACCTCAGAAAACAAACACAAATAGGAATGGACATGAGGTAGAACTCAAACTATTTTCAGAAGACTGTTCGCAAGGAACTGGCTAAACTTAAAGGGGGTCATTCTGAGGCACGAATAGTGGGGGCCATATCGGGGGTCGGGCTGCAGGGAATGAACTTTTGTAGCAGGCGGCCGCTCAATTTAAAAGCCCCGGCTGAGTTAGCTGGGCAGTGTCTGTACGTGCAGGCCGGGACTGAATCGCAGTCCTGGCCTGCACGTACAGGCTTGTTCGCGATTCTGATCCCGCGGGGCTAGATGTGCCCCACAGGATCAGAATTGCGATCTCCTTTGTACGTCTGGGTCAGCCTGGACATACAAAGGTGAGGTATGTCGGGATCAGAATCGGGCCCAAAGTGGCCAAAGCAATGGGACTGGAAAGCATTCATCCAAGAGTATTTGAGAAACTTAGGGAAGTACTGGTGGCTCCGCTGTTTGACCTTTTCAATGCTTCTTTAGAGTCAGGAGGGCTGGAGATGGGTGAATGTGGTTCCTCTACACAAAAGTGGAATTAAGGGAGAGGATGGTAATTACAAATTTGTTAGTCTGATCTTTGTGGTGAGTAAATTAATGGAAGTGCTACTAAACATAGAAACATAGAAAAATGACGACAGAAAAAGACCACATGGCCTATCTAGTCTGTCCTTCCATATCAACAACTACAACAGTCCCCTTTTTTCCTTTAGAGATCCTCTGTATTTGTCCCATGCTTTTTTGAATTCAGATACTGTCCTCATCTCTACCACCCCACTGGGAGACTATTCCATGGATCCATCACTCTTTCCTTAAAGAAGTATTTCCACATATCACTCCTGAATCTATTCCCTTTCACCCTCATCCTCTGTCCCCTCATAGCAGAACTTGCTTTCAATCGAAAGAGGCTCTCCCCCTGTGCATTTATGCCATGGAGGTATTTAAACATCTCAATCAAAGCACCTCTATCCCGCCTTTCCTCTAAGGCAGAGGTTCCCAACTCCAGTCCTGGAGGGCCAAACACCATTCATGGTTTCAGGCTGTCCCTAATGAATATGCACGAGATACATTTGAATACAATGGGGGCAGTGCATGCAAATACATTTCATGCATATTTATTAGGGACAGCCTGAAAACCTGAATGGTGTTTGGCCCTCCAGGACTGGAGTTGGGAAGCGCTGCTCTAAGGTGTACATATTAAGATCCTTAAGTCTGTCCTCATATGCTTTATAATGAAGACCATTAACCATTTTAGTAGTCACTCTCTTTACTAACTCCATCCTGGTTACAGTATATCCTTTTGAAGGTGCGGTCTCCAGAACTGCACACTATACTCCAAATGAGGTCGCACCAAAGACTTATACAGAGGCATTATCACCTCCTTTTTTCTGCTAGCCATTCCTCTCCGTATGCACCCAAGCATCCTTCTATCTTTTGCTGTTGCCTTTTCTACCTGTTTAGCTACTTTAAGATCATCAGACACAACCACGCCTAGGTCCCGCTCTTCTTTAGTGGACAAAAGTACTTCACCCCCTATACTATATTGCTCCCTTGGATTGCTGCAGCCCAAATGCATGACCTTACATTTTTTAACATTAAATCCCAGCTGCCAAATTCTAGACCATTCTTCAAGCTTAGCTAGATCCCTCCTCATGTTATTTACACCTTCCTGGGTGTCTACTCTATTGCAGATTTTGGTATCATCTACAAAGAGGCAAACCTTACCCGACAGCCCTGAGGAACGGTGTCAAAGGCTTTACTGAAATCTAAATACACCACATCTAGGGCTCTCCCTCGGTCCAACTCCCTGAAATTTCCGTTTCTGGAATCCAAAAGATTAAAGAATCAAAGACAGCAAGGTTTTACTAGAGGTAGGTCTTTTCAAATGAATCTAATTGATTTCTTTGACTGGGTGACGAGAGAATTAGATTGGGGAGAGTGCAAGATGTGGTATACATAGATTTCAGCAAGGTCTTTGACACTGTTCTGCATCAGTGACTTATAAATAAACAGAATGCCCTTGGGAAGGACCCTAAAGTGATTGGGTTAGAAACTAGTTGACAGAGGGAAATAATAAATGGAGTTCACTCTGAAGATCGGATGTTACCAGTGGCGTGTCACAGGAACCTGTCCTCAATCCTGTTCTTTTTAAGATTTTGTAAGTGATATTGCAAAAGCTCTATCAAGGAAAGGTATGCCTTTGTGGATAACCACAAAATCTGCAACAGAGTAGATACCCTGAAAGGTGAGGATAACATGAGGAGGGATCTGGTGAAGCTTGAACAGTCAAGAACTTAGCAGCTAAGATTTACTGCTAAAAAATGCAAGATCATGCACTTGGACTGCAAAAGCTCAAGGAAGAGGTGAAATATATGGGGGTGAAGTACTTCAGTGCTCAAAAGAACAGGACCTGGGGGTGACTGTCTCAGATGATTTTAAAGTAGCCAAACAGGCAGGCAAGGGGAAGGCAAAAGCCAGAAGGATGCTTGGGTGTATAGGGAGAGGAATGGCCAACAGGAAAATGGAGGTGATATTGCCTATGTAAAAATCCTTAGAGAGACCTCACTTGGAGTACTGTGCACAGTTTTGCAGATTGCACCTTCAAAGGGATATAAACAGGATGGAGTTGACATAGAGGGTGGCTAAATGGTCAGTGGTCTTCATCTTAAAGTATATGGGGATAGACTTAAAAATCTCAATATGTATACTTTGGAGGAAAGGTGGGAGGGGGGTTGATATAAGGGAGGAGTGGCTCAGTGGTTGGGACAGGTTACCTCAGGCCGGAAGGCCAGGGGTTCAATTCCCACATGGGGACAAGCAACTTCAGGCTGGAGGGACTGGGGTCTCTAGTCCCATGGCCACTCCTTGTGGCCTTGGGCAAGCCACTTAACTCTCCATTGCCTCAGGCACACTTAGATTGTGAGCCCTTTGGGGACAAGGGAATAAAAAGTACCTGTTAGTATACATGTAAACCACACTGATTCTAAAGAACGCAGTATAAAAAAGAAATAAATAAAATAAAATAAATAATAGAGACAGGTAAATGCACAGACAGTGGCTCTCTTCTATTTGAAAGGAGACCCTGGAACAAGAGGTCATAGGATGAAGGTGAAAAGAGGATAGACTCAGAAGCAATCGGAGGGAATATTTCTTTACAGATGGGGTGTTGATGCTTGGAACAGCCTCTCAGCAGAGTGGTGGAGACAAGAATTGTATCTGAACTCAAGAAAGCCTGGGATAAAATACCGAGGACTTCCAAGGGGGAGGAAGGGATTGTAGAACTCAATAGTTCTTATCAGAGTCTACCTCAGAGTTGGTTCAAGGCACTGTTGCAGTGGGAAACTTTAAGCCTTATGCCCCCCTGGCTGTCAGAATCTATTGTTTAATTTTGAATGCCCTGCTCGTTGCCACCACCAGACGCTCTTCCCCTAGGTAATCGCCTAGTTTCGCTAATGGTTGGGCCGACCCTGATTCTTATGGCTGGGCCGACTTGATTGGGTATATGGTTTTTATCTGCCATTATTTTCTGTTTCTTTCATGAAGAATGCTACTGGAAATTTATCCTGTAATCATTTACCACTGAAGGTCCTTATTTTGGAAAGTGCATCTATTCTAAAAATCATTGTTCTGCTTTTTAATTTTTTTTAACATGTTACTTCTAGTAGATGCCATTAATACTGTGGTAGTGGGAAGAAGGCTGTGAACTCTGAAGTAGTGTAACAGCCAGAGGTTCATACCTTCAAGTCACATAAAGGGGGTAGTTTTGTAATTGGGCACCATAAATAGGTGCCTACAGGAGGTGCCTATATAGGTGCTTTTTCATAAAGACAAGTAGACTTTATAAAATGTTAGTGTAAGTGGCATAGCATATGTCTACATTGCAGCACCTATATTTTTCAAGTATGTACACAGATCCATTATAATCTACAGGAGTTATTTTGGAAGCCTTATTTGTGCTTTGGACATCTAGAAACAGCAATAGAGATGTCCACAGCACAGAGACGTCTCCAGAGCCATTTTAGAAGCCAGGTCTGAGGACATCCAAGTCTGAACAGGGCATAGTGGAGGCATTCTCAGGAACCTAGATGTCACTGCTTGGTTTCAGAAACATCTTGGACTACCACAATTATGTCTAAGTTTAACCTGCTCCAGGCATGAGTAAGCATAGGGAAAGAGCTCGTTTTGGTTGAAATACATCCAGAGGGTGTAGTGAAGAAAACACTCCGACATCCCCAGAACTCAGCATCGCTAGTTCTGGGGATGACGGACTCAGCACAGTGCTAGCAGTAGTGAGATCTGAACGCTGGCTTCCCTGGTCCTAGTCCACTACTCCATTAGGCTGTTCTTAAACACCCATGTTCTGAAATAGTATTCTGGGGATGCCTATGTAAAGACCCCTCCCACCCCCCAAGATGTCCATATTGGTTACATCTACCTTTGTGAAATCATTTCTTTACCTAGGCACGCCTGCTTTTTTTCAGATGTTCTAGCTTAGACTCTCAGATTACAGTTGGACGTCCTTTCTAAAATGTCCCTCCACACATGTACCTGTGTGTTCCACCCATACTCCACTTATGTGCATGCCCACCGACAAAGTTACTTTTACACCAGCTGGTTGTTTACACGCATCTGTGACCACATACATATGGGAATGATTTTATAAAATTACCCCCTAAAAGTCAGTTTCCTAGGATTGTAGTAGTTCATGAACAATATTCTTTTATTTTAATTTAGAGAACAAGACTTATACATACCAGGCTTCAACATATTGCCACAACAAAATCTGAACCAATACTTTGCACAAGAATAACTGAAAAACTAAATTTTAGCTTCATGAACATCAGCCAACTTGACATCAGTCTCTCGCTGTCTCCTCCTCAGTTACCCAAACTCACCATAGTCACACATATAATTTCTTATCAAGCATCCCAAGCTCTCTCTCATGCTTGCAGTCATTATTTTAGTCTCAGTTTGTTAGAAAAGGAGGACCTTTGAGGTCATACTGAATATCTGTATGTGTTGTTTTGTTAGGCCACTTTAAAGGTTAATAAATAAAAATAAAACAAAACAACAAATATAAGCTGATACCTTTTTATTGGACATACAATACAATTTTTTGACTAGATTCCAGAAGTTAAAACCTCCTTTCTTAGGTCAGGAGATACTGGACATACTGTATGACGGCAGATAAAGACCAGTATGGTCCATCTACTATGCCTGGTAAGGTGGCTAGAGGGGGTGTACCCGCCGCTCTCTTCAGGTCACCCCCCTCTATGCCTTTGTTTAGGGTGCTACCTGCCATTCCCTGCAGGTCACCCCCCTCTATTTCTTGAAGCATAAAAATAGTTTTGTTTGTTTTGATTTCATCCTCTTGCTGTAAAGGGATCCATTGTGTCTGTCCCATGCCATTTTGAATTCTGTCACTGTATGTGCCCCCACCACTTCCATCGGGAGGACATTTCCAGCATCCACCACCCTTTCAGTGAAAAAGTGTTTCCTGACACTGCTTTTAAGTTTATCTCCTTGCAGCTTCATTTTATGCCCTCTAGTTTTACAGTTTTCCCTTCTTTGAAAAAGGTTTGTTCATTAATCCCTTTTAAGTATTTAAATGCCTGTATCATATCTCCCTTGTCCCTCCTCTCCACTAGGGTATACATAGTTAGCGCTTCAGGCTCTTCTCATACATCTTCTGGCACAGGCTCCAAATCATTTTGGTCTCCTTCCTCTGAACAGTTTCAAGTCTTTTTATATCCTTTGTGAGATATGGTCTCCAAAACTGAACACAATACTTCAAGTGAGGCCTCACCAACAACTTGTACCAGGGCATAAATACCTCCTCCTTTCTGCTGGATATTCCTCTCTGTATGCAACTCAACATGCTTCTGGCTTTGGCTATCACCTTTTAACATTGTTTCGCCACTTTGAGATCTTCAGACACTATCACTCCAAGGTCCTTCTCCTGGTCCATGCACACCACCGTCTCATCCCCTATTGCATATGATTCCTTTGGATTTCTGCATCCCAAGTGCATGACTCTGCACTTCTTCGCATTAAAGCTTAACTGCCAAGCATTAGACCATTCTTCCAGTTTTTGTAGATCTTTCCTCATGTTGTTTACTCTGTTGCAAATTTTTGTGTCATCTGCAAGAAGGCAGACCTTTCCCTTTAATCCTTTAGCAATATCACTCAAAGTACCAGTCCCATAACCAATCCCTGGGGCACACCACTACTCACCTTCCTTTCTTCTGAGTGAGTTTCATTTACTACTACCTTCTGGCATCTGTCAGTCAAGCAATTTGTGATCCAGTTTCACCACCTTGGGACCCATCCCCAGAATGCTCAGTTTATTGATAAGCCTCCTTTGAGGATCAGTATCAAAGGCTTTGCTGAAATCCAGGTAGATCACATCCATCGCATAACCTTGATCTAGCTCTCTGTTAACCCAGTCAAAAAACATAATCAATTTTATTTGGCATGATCATCCTTTGGTAAAACTATGTTGCCTCGGATCATGCAACCCATTTGTTTCTAAAGAGTCCACTATTCTTTCTTTCAGGAGCGCCTCCATTACTTTTCCCGATCTATAGTTTATCACATCTTTCCTATTACCACTTTTGTGAAGCCTTTCTCCACTCCTGCGGAATCTCTCCCATCTCCAGATATCTATTAAAAACATTCTTTAAAGGCCCTGAGCTCTTTCAGTATCCTGGGATGTATCCCATCCAGTCCATGGCCTTGTCCACTTTCAGTTTTTCAAGCTCTTATAAAACATCATCTTTTAACTAATTCTTATGTTGACCCAGTAAAAGATTATCCCACTCTGCAAAGAATCCAATTTTCTTCAGGATCTATTTGGATAGTGGACTCTATGGCAAAAGATAATGCAATGCAATGCATGCCTTTGAGTCAATACTGACTCCTGGTGACTGGGCAGCTCCTGGGTTTTCTTGGCAGTGTGATCAGAAGTAGATTGCCAAGGCCTTTCTTCTAAAGCAATGGAGGGTGAAATTATGTGCCTAAGGTCACAAGGAGTGCTAGCAGGAAACGAACTCTGGTCTCTTGGTTAGCAAGTCACTGCTCTAATCACTAGGCTACTCCTCCACTCAGAATAACATAGCAGGTGATTAATGTTGCTGCAGTTGCTATGGGCAATTTGTGATGTGTATGAGACTTTAGGGCTGATAGGTGTCAAAGTGCGGGAGAATTTGGAACATGAGTGGTATAAATGAGAGATATCTCATAAAGCCCATCATCTATGCCACTCAGCCACAGAGGAGGCTATTTTATTTTTGCAGACCAGAACTCAAAAATGGTGATATAGTAATATAATAGATGTCAGCAGGAAAGGACCACTTGGTCCATCCAGGCTGTCCAGCTGTCTGTATCTATTTTTTATACCACTTAATGACAAACATGCTTTAAACTATTATGTCAATATTCACTGTGCAGTCAACACATAATTTGAAACATCTAATTAAGATGTTTCAAATCATATCTATATTCAGCCAAGATATCCATTTATATAGCATCAAAGAAGAGCCAAGTATAATTCTGAATGTCTAAGTCAGAAGCTCTAAGTTTTACCTGCTATGTGTGGCCCATCTAGACTTGTAATTTATCAGACCACTGCATTCATTTAACTGATGGCACTGACATTTAGATTACTACATATATTCAATGCCACCACGCATATACTGTAGTTAGCAGCTCTATTCATGTCTTCAATATCTGAAGACAGGCAAGGCACAGAGACATCCAAGGCACAGAGACGTCCCCAGAGCCAATTTAGAAGACATATCTGTGGACGCCCCCAGCGTAAGGACATCCAAGTCAGAATGGGGCATGGTGGAGGCGGTGTCTGGAATGTTCCCAAGCGCTTGGACATCCCCATCCAATTTCTGAAACATCCTGGACATCCCGAGCTCTGTGTCAAAGGTTATACCTGCTCCAGGCATGAACAGACATCTGTTTTATCACGAAAGTATTTGGAGGGTGTTGAGAAGGAGGTACATCCCATATCCCCTTTATTTTACAATTTGTCAACAAACACTGACGAGGAATGGGGTCTCATGTTTTCATTTTGCCAAGCCAATGGATGTCCTCGTATGCAACCCTGCTATGAGATGGATGTCCCCACCGCATGGTTTCATAGTGGGGATGTCTACATGGACAGTGGCATAGGTGTCCACTTTGGGGGCATCTATGTTTCTAAAATTGGGATAAAACATAGATGTCCCTGGTGCTTTTCTGCAAGTTCTGTCCTGGACGTCCCCGACTGCACTTAGACGCCCTTTCTAAAATGCCACATCATATGTAACGTGCAGTGACCACTGCTGCTGCTGTTTGTTTAGTTCTGATTTGTTATTCACCAGGCCTAAATTAAATGTTTAGCTTATCTGGATAGCAACTGAACAGCACTGATATCTGTACAATTTCTCTGCACCACTTTCGCTCAACCTTCCCTCTGCCCTGTCACTACTGAGGTCATTCCAGAACACGAATAAGGGGTTTGTATGTGCAGCAGGGACGTTTATCTGCTAAAAACATCCCCGACTGTATTCTGAAACACTGCTGTTATGTACGTCCACGGCGCTAGCATGGAGATCTCAGAATGTGCTCGAAAGGGATAGAACAGGTGCGTGGTTAGCCACGGAGATGTGCACAGTGTATTCAGGAAAGACACATGTACGTTCAGTGATATCCCCACAGACATCCCCATTATTCCTGCTGCAACGTGGAATAAGGCCAGGACTTAGAAAATATTCTGCTGTGCTCTTCAATTCATCCCATAGTGAAGAATGGTTGTGACAAGTATGTGCTGAATTGATGTGACTGCAGTCTGGAAAAACACAAGATGCAGTTATAAAGAACAGAAAGCAGAGGTGAGGGAATGTTGTAAGTTCAAGAGACATTAATAAACACCCTTACAAAAATATTAAGAAGAGCAATAATGTTTATTCTGGCTTTGCTGAAATGTGCTGTTTATGCTAAAACAGCTAATCCAGGGGAGCCTAATAAATCCTGTGCTCCGAAAACTGGAACTGTTGATGTAAGAATAGTATGTGAGCGAGTCTGGAAACAAATCATGTTGGAGTGAGAAAGGGAGATCATATGTATAGTCCTGAGACGTCGTCATGTCTTTTGTGATTGCAAGTGAGAGTGTGTGGAAGGGGATCAACAGCAGCAGGCAATGTGTGCTGAAGGAAATGGCCTGCCATGGGGAAGAAAGCAGCAGCAGAAAGCCACTGCCTTTTGAAATACTACTACTGTAAGCCCCCCCCCCCCCCCTGCAATAGAATCAGTGGCAGCAGAGGGAGGACGGCAACGTGGCCTGGTGGGAGTGGAGCGGCAGAGGTTTCTGCCTAGGATGGCAGAAACCCTTGGGCCATTTCTGGTCCACTCGTAGCAGAGCTTGCTTTCAATCAGGAGAGACTCTCCTCCTGTGCATTTATGCCATGAAGGTATTTAAACATCTCTATCATTTCTCCCCTATCCTGCCTTTCCTTTAAGAGATACATATTAAGATCTTTAAGTTTGTCCTCATCTGCTTCATAACGAAGACCACTAACTATTTTACTAGCCACCCTCTGCACCGACTCCAACCTGCTTATATCCTTTTGAAAGTGTGGTCTCCAGAATAGCACACAATACTCCAAATGAGGTCACACCCGAGACATATACAGAGGAATTACTGCCTCCTTTTTTCTTCTGGACATTCCTCTCCCTATATACCCAAGCATCCTTCTGGCTTTCGCATTTGCCTTTTCTACCTGTTTACTTACTCTAAAATTGTCAAACACAATTACGCCCAAGTCCTGTTCTTCTTTCATGGTCAGTAGTACCTCACCCCCTACATTGTACCGTTCCTTTGGATTTTGCAGCCCAAATGCCTGACCTTACATATTTTATCATTAAATTTCAGTTACCAAATTCTAGACCATTCTTCAAGCTTAGCTATATCCCATGGGTAAAGTGCTTTACAGCCAGCCCGTGCACGCATCCTGCCCACAGCCCATGCATGGGTGCAGGTACGGGCCATGCGATAAAAAGGAGAAACACGTCCCCTCCTGTCCCTCCCCCGTCAATATTAAAGGATACGGGTAAATGTTTTGGACATCCCTGCACCCATCGTATTCTCAGAAGTTGCACTTTTCGGATCCTGCATGTCTCCACAATGTACCCGCGGATGCCATGTCTCCTTGGTAAAAAAATGTGCATCTCCTAAGCTGCTTTTCACACTGACAGCAGTTTGCTGATGCAATCTAGACATAAATACCAATGAAAAATGACAGCTTCTGCAACCTAGACCATATGCCAGTCCTCTTCATGCCCTAAAACGTGTCAGGTAATCCCAGAGCATTCTAATATGGTCTAAGAGAATGCAAATATGAACATGTATGTCAGGACATACCTTGTATCAGATGGTACTTGCCATTATAAAATGGCCCCAGTGATTCCTGCCAGGGTCATCTCTACAAACACACTAGTGGTTAGAGCAGCAGCCTGGTGACCAAGAGAACAGCATTTATTTCCCACTAGTACTCCCTGTGGCCTTGTGCAAGTCACTTCATCTTCCATTGCACTGAAAGAAGAAAGGCCTGGCAATCTTCTTGTGGTCACACCTTACCAAGAAAACCCAGGAGTCAGCACTGACTAAACAGCACATATTGCAGTTGTGGAAATGACAGTTTATGCATACAAAATGGCCTCTTAAAAAATCCATGCACAGCATAAAAATACACATGCTAATTTCATGGCACCTGCTTCTACTGGAGGCATGCACAGGGATGGAGTTTGGGCAGAGCACGCAAGTACATGCATTGACTGTAGAATACTGTAATTTACGTATATACTTGTAAAATATATACAAGTATATATTATGTACATTGTAACTTCCTATCTCCAGGAACAAGCAGGAATAAGTCCTCACATATGGGTACGTCGGAACCGACGGAGCCTGCGCGGGAAAGCTCCCCAGCTTCCCAGAAAGGAAGCTTTTGGGGCCTCCCACTGCACATGCGCGCTGCCTTCCCGCCTTCCTGACCAGCTCTCCTCAGTTTCTCTTTTTCCGCGGAGCCGGCAGGTCGTGTTCCTGTCACTGCTGAAGAAATTCTTATTTTAGTTTGTTTCTTTAGACCGCGTACCTGCCTTCCCCATACCGAAACCGGTACCGCAGGTCTCTCTTTTCTTTTCTTTCAAAAAAAAAACAAAAAACTTTTCTTTTAGCACAACTTGGTGACTTCGGTTAGGCCTCAGGCCTACACAAATTCTCCTCATGGAGAAACCAGCCCCTGGTTTCAAAAAGTGTACCAAGTATAGTGCTGTTATTTCTGTTACAGACACCCATGACTGGTGTCTTAAATGTTTGGGGCCTGACCACTCCATTCCGGACTGCCCGTCCTGCTCCCAGATGTCTAAACGTGGTTTGCAGAACCGGGCCAACAAATTCCATGTACTGTTTGCTTCAGATAATCCAGCATCACAGTCATCCAGGTCTTCCTCTCCGGATGGATCTCAGGTAACCAAACCTTCTCCGGGCAGGTCCTCAAAAGGCAAATCTCCTTCAAAGTATCGAGAGGCCCTCAATCTTGAGTCGGAGGACCCTACCCCAGCCAAACAACCCCGGCGGGAAGCTCTGGCTTCCAAAGCTCCATCTATGGGGTTACAGGTTGACATCGATGGCACGGCCTCGACCGATCACCTGTTAGACTGCTCTGGGGTACCGGCCCATGCCGGTACCGACATCCAGGCAGCAGTGGCGTCTATGGACAATACTGTTCAGACCATGCAGCAGGCCATTTTGGCTTTTATTAAAGCTGCGACGCCCTCGGTACCGCATCCAGCGGTTCCGGGTCCGGTTCCGGTACCGTCCCCCATACTGGAACCGAGACCATCGTCTTCCAAACGCAGATCGGTTCCGCATGCCGGATCCGGGTTTTCGCCCGATACCGATCCCATACCCGGTACACCTGATGTCGATACCGAGCGGTATGCGTATCGTGCGTTGGAAGCAAATAGAGGATACTCTGATTCTTCTGAGGATTTTGACTCCTCTGATGACTCTGATGAGCTGTCTCTTGTTCTTCCTGAAGAGCCTTCTTCCCCAAAGAGGAGAATGTCTCCACCAGAGGATTTGTCCTTTCAAGACTTCATTATAGAAGTAGCTAAAGGACTTTCTATTACTACATCCTCTGAAAAAGAACCTAGATCAAAGAAATTGGATATTTTAGGATACCCTAAGGTTCCTAAAGAGGCAGTCACCCTGCCTGTCCATGAAATCCTTCAAGAACACTTGATGGACTTATGGGAGGCTCCTCTAACGTTGTCTCCTCATTCCCGTAGGTTGGACACCATGTACCGGGTCCCTCCTTCTCCTGGTTTTCAAAAAACTCAGCTGCCTCACCATTCCATTGTGGTGAAGTCTGCGCTGAAAAAGATTAAGAGTACCAAAAGGCACTCTTCTACCCCTCCAGGGCGAGAATGTAAGACCCTAGACTCTTTTGGTAGGAAAATCTTCCAGGCTAGTATGCTTATAGCCAGGATTAATTCATACAGTCTGTATATGGGCATGTTTCTAAGGGAACTTGCCCTAAAGGTACGGCATTTTGCCCCCTTTATCCCTGAGGATAGAAAGGAGGAGTTCATTTCTCTGGTGAAACAGCTTCTAGATGTTTCTAAGTTCTCCAACAGAGCAGCCTTTGATTCCTTTGAGGGTGCCGGTAGAGCTTCGGGCATTGCTATTGCAGCCCGACGACTTGCTTGGCTCCAGGCCTCTGACCTAGAACCCTGGGTCCTGGATGGCTTACGGAATCTGCCCTGTACAGGTGAGAACTTATTTGGTAAAGACTGGCAAATTAAAGCCACTCAAATGGACGCAGAAAATGCTACCTTAGATAGACTTTCTAAGTCTACCTCTACTCCTGCCAAGAAAAAGTCTTTCAAGAGGCCTTACTACAAGAAGGCCAGATTTTCCACAAATACTGGCCAACAATCTTCTCAGCCTCGCTTTGCTGCTAAACATCAGCAACCTAAACAGGCAAGGTCAAAGCCTGCAGCGTCTGCCACTCCTCAGCAGGCTCAACCCCCTCAGGGGTTTTGACTTGCCCCTAGAGAACTTAACCTTTCTGGCTCTAGAACAACCAGAGCTCCTCACCATTCCCGGAAGGTTAGCTCACTTTGCTCCCAGATGGGAGCAAATTACATCAGAGCACTGGACCCTCTCTATCATCAGAGAGGGCTACAACCTTCATTTTTCCAACCTTCCTCCACATACCATGGTGAGGCACTTCAATTCTCCCCCATCTCTCCTGGCCCTGTTGGGTCAGGAAGTCTCTTCCCTCCTTGCCCAAAGGGCAATAGAAGAGGTTCCTCTTCTTCAACAAGGGACAGGTTTCTACTCCCCTTATTTTCTCATACCAAAGAAGACAGGGGGATTCAGACCTATCCTAGATCTGAGAGAATTGAACAAATTTCTATACAAGGAGAAATTCAAAATGCTTTCTCTGGGCATTCTCCTTCCATACCTTCAGAGTCAGGATTGGCTTTGTTCTCTAGATCTCAAGGATGCGTACACACATATACTCATCCACCCATCCCACAGAAAATATCTACGATTTCTGTTCCAGGGAAAACATTTCCAGTACAGAGCACTTCCCTTCGGTCTAGCCTCTGCTCCAAGAGTGTTCACCAAATGCATGGCAGTTGTAGCCGCATTTCTAAGAGGTCTGGGAATTTTTGTATTCCCATATCTGGACGACTGGCTCATCCGAGCTCCATCTCAGTCAGAGGCCCAGATTTCCCTGGACCGCACGAGACACATTCTGCAGTATCTGGGACTGGTGGTAAACCTTCCCAAGTCTCAACTCATCCCTACTCAGTCTCTGGAATTCATAGGGGCCCAGTTGGACACCACCACTGCAAGGGCCTACCTTCCTCAGGTCCGGAGCCAACGTCTGGTGTGCTTGGCCTCCCAAGCTCAGTCCAGCACTCACTTGACAGCCAGGGAAATGCTGCGACTTCTGGGCCACATGGCCTCCACGGTACACGTGGTGCCCTACGCTCGTCTTCATATGAGAGCAGCTCAATGGACCTTGGCCACCCAGTGGACTCAAGCATCAGGAGCGCTCTCCGACCAAATACTCACCTCAAAACGTCTGTTTTGGTCCCTCCAATGGTGGATATTCACCAAGAATCTGTCGTTGGGGACCCCCTTCCAACCTTTGTTGCCCCAAGCAACCCTCACAACAGATGCCTCCCAAACAGGGTGGGGAGCCCATCTTCAACACCTCTCCACTCAGGGTACTTGGTCTCCACAGGAGACCACCCTTCACATCAACCTCCTGGAACTGCGAGCAATCTTCCTTGCCCTCAAAGTCTTCCATACCCTCCTTGTCAACCTGACCGTCCTAGTTCATACAGACAATCAGGTGGCCATGTTCTACGTAAACAAACAAGGAGGGACAGGCTCTCTGTCGCTTTGCAACGAAGCTCTCAGATTATGGGCCTTCGCCAGAGAGCATCAAATTCATCTTCTGGCAGTGTATCTTCCAGGGGTTCAAAACTCTCGGGCAGACAGACTCAGTCAAGTTCTGCTTCCACACGAATGGTCCCTACATCTGGACCAGATATGCAAAATCTTTCAGGAATGGGGAGCCCCGGACATAGACCTCTTTGCAAGTCCGTGGAATGCCAAACTTCCCCGGTTCTGTTCCAGGACTCCGTGTCAGGGAGCTCAGGCCAACGACGCCTTTCTACTGCATTGGGGTCAGGAATTCCTATATGCCTTTCCACCCATTCCTTTGATTCCCAAGACTCTGTTCAAACTCCAGAGGGATCACGGGTCGATGATCCTCATAGCTCCACGCTGGCCACGCCAACTGTGGTTCCCTCTACTTCTGCATCTCTCCCAGGTACCCTCCCTGGACCTGGGAACTGCGCCAGACCTTCTGTCTCAGGAGGAGGGGACTTTGTGGCACCCAAACCCCAAGTCCCTACACCTCAGAGCTTGGTTACTGAAGGCCTAAGCCTTCATGACTTCAATCTTTCTCAACCAGTGAAAGATATCCTTCATGCCTCTAGGAAACCCTCCACGAGGCGTTCCTATGCTTTCAAATGGAAACGCTTTTCCATTTGGTGTGCTCAACAGGGTCTTGACCCTCTAGCACTTCCTTTGAATTCTCTACTAGACTATCTCCTGCATCTTTCCAATGCAGGCCTTAAGACGAATTCAGTGAGAGTCCATTTGAGCACTATTGCAGCATCCTTAAAACCTCTAAATGGACAACCTGTCTCCTCTCATCCTCTTATTGCAAGGTTCATGAGAGGCCTGACTCTAACTAAGCCTCCCATCCGACCTCCTCCGGTAGCATGGGATTTGAACCTAGTTCTAGGTCAGCTTATGCAGCCACCTTTTGAACCGTTGGTTTCTACCTCCTTGAAATTTCTTTCCTGGAAGATCCTTTTCCTTATTGCAGTCACTTCGGCTCGCCGCATCAGTGAACTACAGGCCTTAGTGGCTCATCCACCTTATACTAGGTTTCATCATGATAAGGTGGTCCTTAGGACGAATCCCCACTTTATGCCCAAAGTGGTCTCGCCTTTTCATCTTAATCAAGAGGTATATCTACCTGTCTTTTTCCCGGCTCCTCATGCATCCAGTGCAGAGAGGAACCTTCATACTCTAGATTGTAAAAAAGCTCTTGCCTTTTACCTCAACAGGACTCAGCCACATCGAAAGTCTTCCCAACTTTTTGTGGCTTTTGATCCTTCTCATTTGGGACTTCCAGTCTCCAAACGTACACTTTCCAATTGGATTGCTCAGTGTATTTCCTTTGCTTACCAGAGTAAAAACATTTCTCTGGAAGGCCATGTCACAGCTCACAATTTGAGAGCCATGGCCACTTCTATGGCTCATCTTCACTCTGTATCCATAGATCAGATCTGTCGAGCCGCCACCTGGGCCTCGGTTCATACCTTCACAGCCCATTACTGTTTGGACAAGGACTCCCGCCGGGATGCCTTGTTTGGTCAGGCTGTCCTCAAACACCTGTTCCATACTTGAACAACTCCTGCCCACCTTCCCAGGATGGATGCCTGAGATCCATACGAAGATGGCGAACCCTTGGAAGGGGATCTCCCAGGCATCTTAGCTAGGGAGTCCCGATATGTGAGGACTTATTCCTGCTTGTTCCTGGAGATAGCACAGTTACTTACCTGTAACAGGTGATCTCTGGGAACAGCAGGAATTAGTCCTCACAACCCACCCACCTCCCCTAGGAGTTGTATCTTCTATCTATCTTCCTTTCCTCTCTCTATTGTCTCAGCTATAAACTCGAACTGAGGAGAGCTGGTCAGGAAGGCGGGAAGGCAGCGCGCATGTGCAGTGGGAGGCCCCAAAAGCTTCCTTTCTGGGAAGCTGGGGAGCTTTCCCGCGCAGGCTCCGTCGGTTCTGACGTACCCATATGTGAGGACTAATTCCTGCTGTTCCCAGAGATCACCTGTTACAGGTAAGTAACTGTGCTTTCCTTTCCGGCCCATTGGCCTTTTCTGTATATTAGTCATTTTTGTAAACCGCTGTGTTCTAATTGGAATAGCGGTATATCAAGCTAATAAACATAAACATAAACATAAAATGTAGGTGTGGTCATTTACACCAGCTCTGGGCTGCAAAGAAGGACATGGCATCCTAACCTTCTGTATTTTGACCGACACATCTGGGAAAGTATACATTTTTTGTCCATGAAACAAATCAATCCTATGGCTAAAAAACAATTTCAGTACTCTCTCTGGATCAGTAGCCAAAGAAAAAGAGGACACCGAAGTTGCCCTCATGGCAGACTCTTCAAATGAGGTCCCTAACCGAGCAGTCAAAATTAGAGAATCCAATGAAACCAAACTAGCATTTCCATCAGTCAAACCATTAATTTATTTTATTTACATTCTCTTATATACCGTGCTATTCTGTATCAGTGTGGTTTACATTGAACAAACTGAAATTACATTGAACAGGGCATTATAACTTGGAGATAACTATTTTACAGGGAACATGGGCTATGGAGGGTTAAGTGGCTTGCCCAAGACCACAAGGAGCACCTGTGGGACTAGAAACCCCAGTCCTTCCAGCCCAAGGTTGCTGTTCTCTAGTGAGATTTGAACCCCTGACCTTCCAGCCTGAAGTACCTTGCCCCAACCACTAGGCCACTCCTCCACTCCTTAATTGAACTTGGTAAGTATATGGTAAGCTCTGAACACTACAAAAAGTGCAAGTGGATTCAGTTTTCTACAAGACGGTTGTTTTATTGTAAACCGCTCTAATGTCTTGGCCTGGGCGGTATATCAAATGAAAAATAAAGATAAAGATAAAAGTGCAATATACCCCAAAAGATTTCTTTTTAGCATTTCATTTGGGGAAATCAACATACAGCAATGCAAATATCTCAAATTGTTATATTTAAACATAATTTCTAAACTTTTGATTTTGTATTCCAGAATCATAGCCAGCAGTTTATATCAACTCAATGGCACTTAATAACAACTACTCTTCATTAGTTCTTGATTAAGCTATTGTTAACTTGCCAAGGACAGATCTTGATCCTGCAATTTCCAATTAATCACTGAAATTTCTTTATCCAGTCTTGAAAATTTGGCCGCTGCCTCCCTAGTAACTTTACATACGGAGAAAACAACTTGAAAATGTAGACTCCATCCTAACTATGAAGCATCAAATTTCCCAATTGGATATTTCTCTGGGGGTCTTGGTGAAACTATTGCCCCACCCCAAATATCCAGAGAAATTAACAGATTTCAATGTGCCTGTCCTTGACAAACCACCTAAATCAATCTCAGTCACTTAGTCACAAGAAAATAAGATCTTCCCATCTTCTGATCCTGGAGAACTAGTCACTTCTGATGTAACTTTATCAGGTAGAGTTGCAATTAAATCTTCTAAATCAAGAGCAACTTGAAGGCACTACATGAGTAACTGAGGCTCCCATGAAACAGGTAAACCCTGAACTGAAATCATTAAGGACAAAACCTCGGCAGGAATAGGGGGCAGTGAAAGAGGATACGGACTAAACGAGAACGCTGCCTCCAACAACCCACTTGAAGCTGCTAAACAGGATATTAAAGAAGATTCATTCCTTGATGTTATACATACAATGGGCCTTGTACCTCTGTGCTTTTGCCAACTCTTCGCTTTCCATTTTCCCATCACTAGGCATAACAAACTGAAACAAGTACTTAAAGGAAAATCCATCAGGTCTCTGCTGGGACTCCAAAGAGGTTTGCCATTTCGGTCACCCACCTGTGGCTGTACAACTAAGGCCACATCAAAGGTCTTTTATCATAGGAGGAGAACACTAATTTATTTATTTCTTTTATTTTATTTAAAACAAGTTATAGACTGCTGCAACTATCAAAAGCCATTCTGAGAGATTTACAATAAACATACACAGTATAAAACAAAAGGAGAAATTTTCCATACCGGTTAATTTCCTTTCATTGATTCCTGCTAAGGTTATGTTTCCCAGCCAGTAAATGGAAGCAGAACAGAGCAACTTTCAGCAACAACATTGACCGTAAACTGGTGTTGCAGCACCGAGACTTGCAGTATACAGTATCACTTCCCAAGCCAAAAGTGTGACTGAAAAACTCAGAAAAAGTAACCAGAATAACAAGAACTTTGAACAAGAAATTATTGGCTCTACTATCATACTTTACTCTGCATAAGGCACTGATACTGAGAAACACTCCCAAACCTATAGACAAAGTCTTCTGTGGCAGTTTCTCCAAAAGGGATAGTTTTGTGCATACCGTGACAGTCATGAACCTCACTTCTAAGCCAGTAGGACCTCAGTCTCTCAAATTTACTGCTAATGCTCGATGTAGTACTTGCATCATGACAAAAGGAGCTTCCTTCTGGAGTTCGTAAGATGTAACGTATAGGTAGGTTGTCAAGATGTGGTTGGAAATTCTTCTTTATCAAGCCTGTGGCTCTCAGTATGATGGGAAATAGGCATGTAGCTTTCTGCCACATTTTCTTGGTCTCTGACTGCATTTCTTGGTACTTCAGGGTGGTCTTCAGCCTCTCCACACGATTCACAGAATAATCACTTGCAACCGGCACCTCTAGTGCCATTCTGGTGGTTCTTCTCCTTTACCACTGTGTCAAGTTTCCTCGCATCCGGTTTTGTATCCATTGGAATGAGAATGTCCCAGGTGATCATAACCTCTTCATTCTCTGTAATTCTCTTAAGTCATGATCCTAGTGGCACAGTGATGTTGTAATGTGGAGTTTCCAATGTATGAGGCATGCTACTTTGTTGTGCCTGGACTGGTCTAGCAGGAATCAAGAAAGGAAATTAACAGGTAAGAAAAATACCTCCTTCCTTATTATCCTGCTAGACCAATCCAGAGTGGGTAGTACTACAGCAGTCAAGACCCAGGGTGGAAGAAAGACAACACTCCAGACAGAACTGCTCTGCCATAGGCACCATCCACATCAGCTCCCACATGCAACCTATAGTACTTAAAATGTGTTCAGTGATGACTAGGTGACCGCATTATAGATGTCTTTTGGAGACACCAAGGCAAACTCTGCCCAGTAAGACACTCGAGCCATGATGGAGGGAGCTTGGACTCCTTCTGGCACTTGTTTCCCATGCAGGAGGTAGACTGAATTAATAGTCTTTAACCCAGCGGGCAATAGCGGATTTAGTCACTGCCTGCCCCTTCCTAAGACCACTGAATAGGGCAAAAAGATGGTCTGGAGTGGAGAAATAGCCTAATGGTTAGAGAAGTGGGCTAAGCACCTGGGAAGCCTGATTTGAATCCTATTACTATTACTTATCATTTGTATAGCCCTAGAAGGCATGTGCAGTGCTGCATAGAGAGATATAAGAGTGCTCTTGGTGTAGTCAACGTCTGTCGGGTCCTGGTGGGGTTAGAAGAGGCACAGAGGAATAAAGTGGAAACCTTGGCAGTTGGATTTGATTTGGAAAAAAGTTTTGATAAGGTGGCATGGTCATATCTATGGAAGGTGCTACAGTGGTTTGGGTCTGATGGCATCTTTTTGTTGAGGGTACGAAAGCTGTATGATCAGTCGCAGGCAAGGGTTAGGGCAAATGGAGTATTGTCTGAATGTTGGTGCTTAAGAAACATAGAAATATGATGACAGAAAAAGACCACATGGCCTATCTAGTCTGTCCTTCCATATCAACAACTACAACAGTCTCCTTTTTACCTTTAGAGATCCTCTGTGTTTGTCCCATGCTTTTTTTGAATTCAGTTACTGTCCTCTACCACCTCCACTGGGAGACTATTCCATAGATCCACTACTCTTTCCGTAAAGAAATATTTCCGCATATCACTCCTGACTCTATCTCCCTTCATCCTCATTCCATGTCCCCTCGCAGCAGAACTTGCTTTCAATTGAAAGAGGTTCTCTCCCTGAACATTTATGCCACGGAGGTATTTAAACATCTCAATCATATCACCTCTATCCCGCCTTTCCTCTAAGGTGTACATATTAAGATCCTTCAGTCTGTCCTCCTATGCTTTATAATGAAGACCACTAATCATTCTAGTAGCCACCCTCTGCACCGACTCCATCCTGTTCACATCCTTTTGAAGGTGCGGTCTCCAGAACTGCACACTATACTCCAAATGAGGTCACACCAAAGACTTATACAGAGGTATTATCACCTCATTTTTTCTGCTAGCCATTCCTCTCTGTATGCACCCAAGCATCCTTCTAGCTTTTGCCGTCACCTTTTCTACCTGCTTAGCTACTTTAAGATCATCAGACACAACCACGCCTAGGTCCCACTCTTCTTTAGTGGACAAAAGTACTTCACCCCCTACACTATATTGCTCCCTTGGATTGCTGCAGCCCAAATGCATGACCTTACATTTTTTAACATTAAATCCCAGCTGCCAAATTCTACACCGTTCTTCAAGCTTAGCTAGATCCCTCCTCATGTTATCTACACCTTCCTGGGTGTCTACTCTATTGCAGATTTTGGTATCATCCGCAAAGAAGCAAACCTTACCCGACAGCCCTTCCGCTATATCACTAACAAAGATGTTAAAAAGAATTGGACCAAGGACAGATCCCCGGGGGAACACCACTGGTAACATCCTTCTCCTCAGAGTGAGCTCCATTTACTTGTACTCTTTGTCGCCCCCAACCCAACCAATTTCTAACACAAGCAGTAAATTTAGGGTCCATCCCTAGAGTGCTCAGTTTATTTATAAGTCGCCTGTGAGGAACAGTGTCAAAGGTTTTACTGAAATCTAAATACATCACATCTAGAGCCCTCCCTCGGTCCAACTCCCTGGTCACCCAGTCAAAGAAATCAATCAGATTTGTCTGACAAGACCTGCCTCTGGTGAATCCATGCTGCCTCGGATCCTGTAATCCGCTGGACTCCAGAAACCTCACTATTTTCTCTTTCAGCAGCGTTTCCAATAATTTACTCACCACTGAAATTAAACTAACCGGCCTGTAGTTTTCAACCACATCCTTAACTTCCGCTTTTGTGTAAAGGCACCACATGAGCCTCTCTCCAGTCCTTTGGCACCACTCCCGACTCCAACGAGGCATTGAAAAGGTCAGTCAGTGGAGTTGCTAGAACGTCCCCCAGTTCCCTCAGTATTCTAGGGTATATCCCATCCGGTCCCATCGCTTTGTCTACTTTAAGTTGAGCTAGTTTCTCACGAACACAGTCTTCTGAAAATTGTTCAAGATGTCCCCTCGCTTCTGTTCCTATTTGTGGGTGTTTTCTGAGGTCCTGCTCCTGGTTCTTCATCTGTGAACACAGAACAAAAATATTTGTTAAGCAATTCCACTTTATCCTTATCAGCTTCTACATATTCCTCCCCTGCACCCTTGAGTCTGACAATACCACTTTTGCCCTTCCTCTTCTCACATATATATCTGAAAAATATCTTATCCCCCCATTTTATTGCATTGGCTATTCCCTCCTCCTTTTGAATCTTTGCCTTCTTGACTACTTTGCTAGCTTCTCTAAGTTTTTCCAAATACAGATGCCTGTCTTCCTCTCTCTGTGATCTCTTGTATTTCATGAAGGCCTCCCTCTTTTTCTTCACTTTTTCAGTTACTTCTTTCGAAAACCATAGCGGTCTCCTTTTCCTTTTACCTTTATTAACCATTTTAACAAAAAGGTTAGTTGCCCTTAAAATATCCCCTTTCAGTTTTGCCCACTGTTTTTCTACATCCCCCAGCTGTTCCCATCCCACTAACGACTCCCTGAGGTATTGGCCCATCTTCGCAAAGTTAGTCTTCCTAAAGTCTAAAATCCTCACCTTTGAATGGATTCTAACAGCCCTAGTCCTAATACTGAACCACACCATCTGGTGATCACTGGATGCAAAATGATCTCCCACCACAACATCAGAAACACTTTCACCATTGGTAAGCACCAAGTCCAGTATCGCCCCTTCACGTGTGGGGTCTGTTACCAATTGCCTGAATAGTTCTCCCTGTAGAGAATCCAGGACCTCCTTACTTCTAGATGATACTGCAGCAGGAATGTGCCAATCAACATCTGGCATATTGAAATCTCCTATCAGTAGCATTTCCCCTTTCCTAGCAATGCTGCGTATGTCTTCAATTAACTCTCTGTCCACCTCTTCCTCTTGTGAGGAAGATCTGTATATCACACCAATGCAAATAGATTTCTCTTTCCCTCTTTCTAGTTTAACCCACAATGCCTCCTCTCTCCCTTTTAAGCTCTGTAATTCCAAAGCTTTAATAGTAGTTTTTACATATAGTGCCACTCCTCCTCCCCTTCTTCCTACCCTGTCCTTTCTGAATAAAGTATAGCCAGGTATAGTTACATCCCAGTCATGGTTTTCTGTGAACCATGTTTCTGTAACTGCCACTAAATCCAAGTCAGCCACTCCCACCAAAGCTTCAACATCAGGGATCTTATTTCCCATGCTACGGGCATTTATACACACTGCTTTCCATATGTTACCCCTGTTACCCATTTCCATAAAGGTATTTAATGTATCACCTACCTGGGGGCTTTCACTTACCTGGGGGATTTCTTCACTCATCCCCAACGAATCTAGTTTAAAGCCCTCTTCAGTAGATTAGCCAGTCTACTACCGAAGATGCGTTGACCTTTCTTGGACAGATGGATGACATCTCTGCTCTGCAACCCTTGGAACAGCATCCCATGGTCTAGGAAACCAAAACGCTCTCGATGACACCATCCATGCAGCCATGCATTCATCTCCAGGATGCGAGCCTCTCTGCTTTGGCCCTCAACAGGAAGGATTGAAGAGAACACCGCCTGTGCACCTAACTGCTTCACCCTCTGTCCCAGAGCCATGAAGGGGAACTCGACAGGGCTGCCCTTTGTCCCCTGGACTGCTTGCACTCTGTATGGAGCTCTTGACAGAGCGACTGAAATCTGATTCACAGGTAAAGGGTGTTTGGGTGGGAACCGTAGAAGTATGAACTGTATAATTAACTACCCCAGGGATACTTTGTTGAGGGTCTTAGGGATTTTGGAAGCATTTTGGGGAATTTGGGGGTTGAGGGTGAAAAGGGATAAATCCTTGGCCCTTGATGCCAGTGGACAGGTGAGGATGGGCTGGAGAGGTGATTTTCCTTTGACATGGGTGCCCAGTGTATTTACACACTTAGGGATGTAGATCTCATGGAACCAATATATAGCTTCAATGTAGGGGATGTTATGCACTGGGCGGTGGCAAAGCTGAACTCCTGGGTTAATTTTCCCTTATCACTGTGGGGAAGGGTGCAGGTGATCAAGATGGATGTGTTTCTCCATGGATTATATTTGGAAATTACCACAGAATTTGCCTGTGGTAATTTCCAAGAAAGACATATTGCGGTGGGAGCGAGCTGTGGTGCAGTTTTTATGGCATCAGCAGCAGCCATGGGTAAGTGTAGCTATATTAAAGCAGGGTCCATTTGATGGTGGGATGGGACTACTGGACCTACATTTATATATTGTGGCTTGTTTGTGGCGTGTTGTTTGGGAGTAGATTTTGGGGAATTCTTGATATGCAGATCTCCCCTTGAAAGCACAATCAGTCTGGCCAGATTCTTTGATCTATGTGTTGCATGCTAAGAGGTTGGGATGGTCCAGATGAGGGGCATAGAGTATGTTGGTGACGTCTGCTCGCTGGGCATGGAAGTGGTGGTGGAAGAAAATGGAGGTATCATCTAATGTCTCGTTTTATCTGCCTCTATCACACAATGTTGATTTTGTTCTTATTTGGCAGCTGGGACTAAAATGGGTGGGGCAACTGGTAGATCATGAGCATCAAGTGGTTCATGCATATGCATCCCTGCAAAACTTATTTTCTTTAGACTCTAAAGACCATTATGATTATCTGCAAGCATGTCATTGTCTTAACAGGGCTAGAAGGGAATCTCAGCCAATTAGGGGAGGGGAGAGTTGAGAAGGGACTGTTACAGCAACAGGTGAAAGTGGGGTTGATTTCATGAATATATGGGCAATTAAAGGGAGTTCTGAAGGGGAGGTTTGGTGAAGGTTGGTAGATAAATGGGTACAAGAATTAGGACTACAGTTTGACAAGAATGATTTTTGTGGTAGTGTGTCGGGTGGGCATGAGGTGGTGGAGAGTACAGTGTGGAGGGAGCTGCAATTTAAATTTTTGTTTAGAGCATATGTGGATCCTCGGAAGACATACTTGATGGGGATCTTGGATAGAGATGTTTGTAGTAAATGTGGGCAGGAGAAGAGGACATTCCTTCATGTGGTATGGCAGTGTGGGTGCGTTTTGGAAAAGGGTTTTTAACACACTATCACGTTTGTTATTGACAAAGCTGCAAGTGCAACCAGGAGTATGTTTATTGGATTGCTGGCAGGATTTACCTCTGGCCAGCTCCGCGGAGAACCTGTTAGTATGGAAGGCTTGCCTAGCAGACAAGTGTTGCTTATTGTTTGTTTATTTATTTAACAAGTTTTTTTATACCGCTTTATCATGGATTCAAAGTGGTTGACATTATAACACAACTGGAAGTTTATACTGAACAGGGAAGTTAAACTTGGAAGCTTAAACAGGGAACATAAGAACATAAGAACATAAGACATGCCATACTGGGTCAGACCGAGGTCCATCAAGCCCAGTATCCTGTTTCCAACAGTGGCCAATCTAGGTCATACGTACCTAGCAGTTTCCCCAAAAGACACAAGTTCCACAATGCTTGTACTGGGTCAAGCATTGATATCCTGGGTCCCTTTTTAATAGTGGTTTATGGACCTTTCCTCCAGGAACTTGTCCAAACCTTTTTTAAACCCAGCTATACTATCAGCCCTTACCACATCCTCCGGTAACAGATTCCAGAGTTTGATTACACGTTGAGTGAAAAAATATTTTCTCTTATTTGTCTTAAATAGTTTACCCTGTAGCTTCATTACATGTCCCCTAGTCTTTCTATATTCTGATAGCGTAAACAATTGATCCACGTTTATCTGTTCCACTCCATTCATTAATTTATAGACCTCTATCATATCTCCCCTCAGCCGTCTCTTTTCCAGGCTAAAGAGCCCTAACCTTTTTAGCCTCTCTTCATAGGAGTAGCCTTCCATCCCCTTCACCAATTTGGTGGCTCTTCTCTGTACTTTTTCTAATAACGCTATGTCCTTTTTAAGATACGGTGACCAGAATTGCACACAATATTCAAGGTGCGGTCGTACCATGGAGCGATACAGAGGCATTATAATATCCTTTGTTTTATTCTCCATCCCTTTCCTTATGATACCTAGCATTCTGTTTGCTTTCTTGGCCGCCGCTGCACACTGGGTGGAGGGTTTTAACATGTTATCCACGATGACTCCTAAATCTTTTTCCTGGGTGGTGGCTTCTAATGTGGAGCCTTGCATCGAGTAACTATAGTGTGGGTTGTTCTTTCCTAGGTGCATGACTTTGCACTTGTCCACATTAAATTTCATTAGTGGTAATAAGGAACATTAGTGGTAATAAGGAGCTTTACAGGAACTCCATAATTCCTGTGGAAAAACAGCAAGAGTTGAAACATATAGAAGCGGATTACATAGTGTCAGGGACAAAGGACAAAATAAGGGAGAGGGAACCGAGGCAATGCTGGAGGAATATATAATCAGACAGAGCAAGGTGTGGATGACATGACAAGATGAAATATTTCATGGGTTGGGACCATAGTGTTCAGTAAAAAGGAAAGTTTTCATAGTTTTCCTGAAATCCCATATGTCTTCGATGGCTCTTATGTTCTCTGGGAGTGCATTCCAAAATGACGGTGCATATAATGAAAAAGCCCTTACATGTTGCTTGTCTGGCTTTTGGTTTGGTGTTGGAGTGGCTGCATAATGAGGCCCTTCAGATTTTGCAGAGGAGAACGCAGATGCATATTCTACTTCGAATAGAGAGACTGGTTGTTATATCAGTGAGCCTTTGAAGGCGGAAGAAGTTCCTGAAGGTGTAGCAGCCATTCTTGCAGAATTTGTCAGCCCATAGCTGCAGCGTACTCATTAATGTGATCAGAGTGTAAAAAGGGGAGAGGGGATGGGAACTGTTGTAGAGTTTATGTGTTGGGTTGTCTTTGTAATGCTTTGGAAACAATAAAAATAATTTGACTTTAAAAGAGAGTTTGTTCAGCAGCAATTTGGATATGACATCCACAGACCGATTCTGAAGCCTGATCCATTTGCAGGCCACCATGTCCACTGTCACTGACTTAGAGGACATTCTGATCAAGTCATACAGGACATCCATTACAAAGAAAACCCCAGAATCCAACCTTGTCATCTCCATACTGTCCGGCAATTGCTGGATCCAAAATAAAAGCGCTCGGGCCACCATGCCCATACAAAGCGCTGCCTGAGTTCCCAAGGCCGAAGTCATGAAGGTATTTTTGAGGAGGGCTTCCACCATCCTATCATGGGTCTCTTTCACAGTAACGCTACCTTCAATTGGGATGGTGTTGCACTTCATCACCACTGAAACAAGGGCATTCATCTTGGGAACTTCCAACAGCTGTTCCTTCTTCCCTTGGGGCAGAGGATACAGCCACACCATGACCTTGGTACCCTTCAACCCCAACTCTGGTGTCTCCATTGGGAGGCCACAAGTTTTTGCAAGAGAGGGGAAAGAAACCTGAGGGACGACTGAAACCTTCAAGTTTCTATCTGAGAAACGTCCCCAGGAAGGGGTTTCGCAATATGCAGAGCTGCTATGGCATCCAGAATCAAGGTGGAGAAATCCTTCTGGTAAAATAAATGAATTACCAACGGATCCTCCCTTTCCACCAAGGAAAACTCTCACTCTTCAGTTAACTCACTCATTGGAGACAGGGAATCCTTATCTTTCCCCCATTCTCTCCCCAGAGATGACAAGGCTGGACTGCCAGAGGAATGGAAAGAACACTTAACCCCCTTGCTACCCGAGGAGGAATTCCAGAAGGATCCCAGGTTCCCCATAGGGGAAGGAAGGGCCCCAGCTCCTTGCAAAGAGGGTTGCCACACAGCCACCAGAGACTGAAAACAGCCTGTGAGCTGTTTCAGAAGCTGTTGCTCAAATCCAGCCTAGAAAGGGCCCTGGGACCCCTGAGGGTCCCAAAGCCAATTTGCATTGGCTCCCAAAATTGCATACAAAATGTGCTCCAAGGCTTCTCCATTGCACTCAGGACAAAAAGAGCCAGCTGCAGAGCTCACATGGTGGGAAATGCACACAACGCAGCTCTATGCAGCAGGCATCGCGGCAGAGCTCAGCAGCAGTCAAAATAAAACAAAATAATGCAAAGAAAGAAGCCCAAAGAAAACAAAAAAAATTCAGCAAAAAATGGAAAAAGCAGAGAAATCCAAGAAGCCACCACACAGGTCTGAGGGACGCCTGACTGTCTGAGGAGGTTTCTTTTTTTGAAGCTGCTTTTATTGATTGTTGTACTATGCAACCCCTACCTTGTGTATTTTATGGTGTGTTTCAGATATACCACTGGAGTGGAGTGGAGGAGTGGCCTAGTGGTTGGGGCAAGATACTTCAGTCCAGAAGGTCAGGGGTTCAAATCCCACTAGAGGACAGCAACCTTGGGCTGGAAGGACTGAGGTTTCTAGTCCCACAGATGCTCCTTGTGGTCTTGGGCAAGCCACTTAACCCTCCATAGCCCATGTTCCCTGTAAAATAGTTATCTCCAAGTTATAATGCCCTGTTCAATGTAAACCACACTGATGCAGAATAGCATGGAATATAAATAAATACCAGATGTGATAAACTACCCCAAATGACAGAATATTCTCCTTCTATATTAATATTCTACCTTGCTAATATATTAAGGACTTGAGACAGGGATGGGCAGGGGGGAGGGTGTTCCTGAGTTTTAAATGTTCTGGGTTTTTTCCTTTTATTCTGTACTGTTGAAATACTTTAAAATAAAAATCTCCAAAAAACTCTTGCCAAATAAACAAATAAATAATACAACATACAACATAACTGAAGGGTGTAGAAAAGGAGCTACACTATTACCCCCTTTATTTTACAATACAACAATGAACACTGACGGGGAATGGGGGCTCATATTTCCATTTTGCTATGCCACTGGAGTCCCCTTATCCTAGCTTGCGTGTGAAGGATGTCCCCATTCCACACTTTCCTAAGCAGGACATCTATGTGGACACCAATATGGACATCCATGTAGGGGAAGTCCATGCTATGAAAACCGGCCGGTGACACAGACATCCCCAGCATTTTTCTGCCCGTTCCATCCTGGAAGTCCCAGTTTTGACTTGGGTGTCCTTTTTAAAATGCCACTTCTTAAGTTTTAAAATAAGGTGAAAGTCTGAAGGCCACTTTAGATAAAATTCATAATCTAGCATTACAAAACACATGTTGAGTCATTATAAATTGCTTTCCAAACATATTTACATAAATTGTAACCTCAATAGCCACTTCTCCCTAAATCCTTATTTATCGCACTCCTACTTAGTTTTATTATTGTAAACTGCCTTGATGCACTGGCAAACGGTGGTACAGCAAGCTTGTAGATATGCAATAAACAATATGTGTTAGTCTTAGAACTATCCTGTAAATAGACCAATGGCTCACTTCAGATAAACCAGAACGGAAGTGTTTCATACACAATATCCCATGGAATACCAGTTCATCCATCTCCTCTCCCTTCCCGTAGCAAATAACTATTTCTAAAACAGAAGCCATTATGCAGTTCAGTTTCAGTTGCACAGAAATCCCAATGGTGTACTTAACTGCCCTGTATATGAAATACATTTCCTTTCAAGAAATGTCTTAGCATGGAAAGTCCCAGAACAGTCTGAAAGAAAACATGTCAGCATCCACCCATTTTTCGGCTGAAAACTTCCCTCAAGGTTTTTGATTACAGCTTTTGTATGGAATGGAGCGGAAATGAACTCAACAAAGGGATTAGACTTTGATTAAAACACAAAAGCAATATAGGAGAAAAAAAGAACACCACAACTGATGTCAGAACAACAAAAACAAGCTACTGTAGCAGGATGTCCTTGGTGCTTCTTTGATGCGGTATCTCCTTTGAAACCCACAAATAAGCAAATGCTCGTAGAATTACCATTCATATTGGTTGATTATTTGATCTACATGTATTTATTTATTTATTTAACAGGGTTGGTTTTTTTATACCACTTTATCATTTCAGTCAAAGCAGTTTATATTGTAACTTTAAATTTGGTAATGTTCATTACTAAACAGGGACATTAATAACTTGGATTTTTTCTGAGGCAATAGAGGGTTAAGTGACTTGCCCAAAGCCACAAGGCCTTGAAAATCCTTGGTTCAGGATGGACTCATATGATGAGTGGGTAACTTCATAATGGGCATAAAAATGCTTATTTGATAATAGCAACAAAGGCACCTATGTGCTTATTAAATAGGCTTGTACAATAACTCCCAGCAGGGCACCAATTTATACCTGCTCCAAAGAAGCAGGGGTGTGTGCTTTAGGCATGTACATTTTATAAAATACAAGCAAACATCACAACTCTACTTCAGTTTTCCCCAAATTACACTCCTCCCCTCCCAACCCCCAGGACATGTACAATACTCCCAGATCGTATTAACGCATGTGTGTTTTTGTTGACACATAGGTTTATATGGGTATACACCTGTGCAATTTTACAGTAGTCATTTTCTATCTGTAAAACACTTTATATGTGGAATATGCTCTATAAAGTTACTCCTGGCTGTCCAGTATGCTAAAGTACACGTTATCTGTAGAACTACAGAATTACATCACTCAAAGCCTGGAAACCTCACAATATTTTCCATTTACTGAGTGTGGATATCAATTGTTCTGTCTCAGTCGCATACCAAAATAAAATAATATAAAAACCATGATGTTGAACTGTAATGAAAATAATTCTCTGGTATTTAAATTTACAAATGGGCTACTTCAGTGGCGCAGTGATGGTTGCTATACGCTTCCATGTGGAAGGTCCCTGGCTGAATATCAGGTCTTCTAGTCAATGGAGACTGAGAATGCTGTGGAGGCAGTTTCCACAGCCTCTGGGGGGAGGGAGCCTTGTCACTACTTATGGCTGACACTAGTGGCATGATTCAGACCACATAATTTCAGGTTTCTAAAAAGAGTCATGGAGAAGTACCGTAGTGGTTAGAGCACTGGCTTGGTAGCTAAGAGAACATGGCTCAATTCCCACTGGCACTCCTTGTGGCCTTGGGCAAGTCAATTAACTGTCCATTGCCTCAGAAGAAAGGCTTGTCAATCTATTTTGGGTCATACTGCCAAGAAAACCCAGATTATGCTGGGTCACCAGGAGTCAGAACTGACTCAAAGGCACACATTGCATTGTCTATGGCCCCCAGCACAAGACCCTCACTGCAATGACCAAAATATATATGTTGGAGGCTGGGTGGATATAGAATAGGGGGGAAATCCCAAAGTCCTCACAAATGAAGGCTCATGGTGCCAGATCTCAGCCCTGTTTCTGAATGACAGAGGTAAAAAGGACCAGGAGAGGAGATAACATAGAGATCTATAAAATCCTTAGTTGAGTGGACTGGGTAAACAGGAATCACTTTTTAACTCTTTCGAAAAGTACAAAGACTAGGAGTCATGCCACGAAGTTACAAAGTAATACATTTAAAAGGAATGGGAGAAAATATTTTTTTCACTCAACACATAATTAAGCTCCAAATTAGTTCTCTTTAGCAGATTAGGGGACGCACTGGGCATCATCTTTTGACATGCTACATAAAAATACAGAACGTGATAGCAGATAAGAGCCACATGATCCATTTATTCTTCACCTAGAGTATAACTGTAATGATTTACTCCAGTTAGTATTTTAGCAAGTATGTCACAGAATGAAATATCTTGGTTAAAGAAAGGAAAAGAAGGTGTCAAGATTACTCTGCTTCCACAGTGCAGTGTGACAAACACACTGAGATGTTCTTCTATCTGGAAAATTTAACTTGACAATGATATTTGCTTTTTTGATACTAGAGGGAAAAGAAGGAGACATAAAAACTGACATGCCACTGACCAATCTTGGCATTTTAGTCTCCTACCTGAATGTCAAATATGTTGATCTACAAGGCGCTTCAGATTTCCAAAGAAAGCTCTGGAAGTATGTCAAATGTAGGTGATTTGGTCAATGATGTCATGCAAGTGCTAATAACAAACATGCTTGGTCTAAGAAGTCTGAAGGTCTACTAGAATGTGATGCTTGTGATGAAAGCAACTCAACTGTGTGCCTCAAGTTTCTGTAGAAAAAACAGTTGAGTTATATTATGATGTCTGTCAGTGAGTACCTATAGAAACAGAGATGCAAAACCTCAGACATACTGAAGTATTTTTCCCATGAACAAAAAAAGGGGAAACATGTTTTAGTGCATCTGGCACCAAGTGAAATTTACCGTAGCTAGCCAAAAGCAGGCAGAAAAAGACAGAGGTATAGATATAAACAAGGAAGGAAAGGTACAAGTAAAGGGAGACAGAAAGCAACAGGCAAAAGGGAGGCAAGAGAGGTGGTATGAATGAGAAAAACAAGAAAGAGGATCAGGAAACATGACAAGAAGATAAAAGAGCTATAGCAAGGGTGGGTGAAAATAGATGCTCTTCTCAAGTGTCCTTCTTGGGAGAGGTAAAAAGACAATTTTATTCCAGACCCTAGTGGTCTTTGGAACTTGTGGCATGCCACTAGAACAAGGGGGAAAGACAAGAAGGAATCCTCTTGCACATATTGCTGATTCTCCTACTTCCCAAAAAGCCACTAATATTTCCAAAAATCTTCCCTGGACTGAGTGTTTGAGATGCACTAGTGTCTAATTCCTGGCACGTTGACTCTGGGCTTCTCAGGGAGGAAGAGGGGAAGCACCTTGATTAACCCCCTCACATTACTGAACTAAATTAGGCTTCTACATCAGTCTTCAGATTTCTCTAAGTCCCTTCCATTTCTCCCTTCCAATCTCTTTCCCTCTAGCAGCAGCTTCTGGTTCAAGTCTACTCTGCTTGAAGCTGACAACATTCCCTGTGGCTTTACGACCTAGCCAGCCATCAGGAAGGTTGCTATCCATGCTGCACCTGTTCCCCTGGGGCTCCAGCAGCCTCTCTTCCTTTTCTGGACTCATTTGGATGGCACAAGGAGATACCCGGCCCTTGAATCTAAGGCCTTTTATACTTCCCTCCAAAAGCAATGACCAGTAACTGACAGGCAAGTCAGTCCTCTATTACTTCATGCTGTGGGCAGGCTAGTTTAGGAGCAGGGGCTCCAAAATGTTCCCCTGTCTGAACACTGTGGTGGCCCTGCTATTTGAGAAAGGAGGCAGTGCGGAATGATCATACCTGCACAAAGAGAGGAGAACAAAATTGGCCGGCTGTTTCCCAGAAGCCTTAGCAGAAAAGCAAGATAGAGGGATGGTGGAGAAATGCACATAGCTTTTGAGAAAAGTGCAAGAGATGGATACAATGGAAGACTGGTATAGGGGAGGAAGTGACATCACCGTGCTTAGTGGCGGTGTGAGCACGGAGCTCTGTGGCGCAAACTGCCCACCAATGCAAAAAAAAGGCCCACGGGGAGCAGAAAGATCAGGCGGTAACATCGGCGCTGATAAGGGGAACGCAGTGAGCGGCAGATGAGCGGGTCAAGGGTGTGTTAAAAGCCCGTGCGATGCCCGAAGGAGCGGCAGTAGTGGCGGCGGTAAAAACGGCACAAGAGGGCTAATGACTGGAGAGAAAGCCCGGAGGAGCGGGAAGCGGCGAGCTTAATAAAGGCAGCGCCGAGGAGGAGAAGTGCCCAGGGGGCAAGGCACGAAGCGGACAAGTGTCACACGAAGGGGGTGAGTGGCATGTGCTTCGGAGGAGCAGGCCTGAGCAGCGCTTAGTTCCCCCGAGAGCAGCATAATGGAGCGGAGGAGGCAGAGACGGGACAGCAGTGTTGAGAAAGCCAGGAGAGAGCCCGGGAGGAGAGACGGCCAGGGAGAGTGGGAAATCCACAGTGGCTGCAGAAAACCTTCCTGAGGCAGCAAAGAAGGTAAGGAGGTGGTCGAGAGAGAAGGCAAGAGGTGGCAGATGTGAGCAGGGTCTGAGAGATCTGTGCACGTGAAAGGAGCTGGGGCTTGGAGGCCATTTTAATATTTCTTCAACAAGAACCAGCCTGAGCATATATAAGCCATCAGGGAACAAAGCAAGGCTGGGAAGAGAGGAATGGAGAAAGCCAGGGGAGGCCTTGCAGCCCGGAAAAAGCTATCAGGTCCTCGTATACGCCTGCTAAGGGAGGGAAGGAGAAAGAAAAAGATCAAGAAGAGAAAATGGCCACGGAAGCAGGGAGAGAAGAAGATGATGAGGGTGAGGGAATGTGGAATCCTGGAAGGACAGAACTGCTGAAGCACTGGCTTACAGAGCTGAAGGAAGAGCTTAAATTGGAGATCAATGGGATTAAAACTGAATTGCAAGAGACATTACAGGCATTAAGGCAAGATATAAGAGATCTTGGAACTCGGGTGGAAGAAACTGAAAATCAACTGGATCAACAGGCGGAGGCGATGGGAGACCTGCAGAAAGGATGGGAGGAGCTGAAACAGATACAGGAACATTTAAAAGAAAAGACAGAGGACCTTGAAGACAGATCGAGGAGGTGCAATGTTAGAGTGTGAGGTATACCTGAGGAACCTCAGTACAAGGACTGTGATAAAGTAGCAAGGGAAGTTCTTGAAACCCTGCTGCAGGAGGCTGAGTCAGAAAAAGCAGGGGAGGAGGTGTGTGTGCAACTAGAAAGAGTACAAAGAGGCCTGGGGTCTATCAGAGACAAGAGGCCACATGATGTAGTGGTCTGCCTGAGTTCCTACAAAATGAAGGAGCAACTCTTGGGAGCGGCTCGGAAGCAAGGACATTTCCAGTGGAATGGACATAATATTGAGTTGTACCAGGACCCTTGTCTATGGGAACCAGTGGAGGAGTGGCCTAGTGGTTGGGGCAAGGTACTTTAGGCCAGAAGGTCAGGGGTTCAAATCCCACTAGAGGACAGCAACCTTGGGCCAGAAGGACTGGGGTTTCTAGTCCCACAGGTGCTCCTTGTGGTCTTGGGCAAGCCACTTAACCCTCCATAGCCCATGTTCCCTGTAAAATAGTTATCTCCAAGTTATAATGCCCTGTTCAATGTAATTTCAGTTTGTTCAATGTAAACTGCACTGATGCTGAATAGCATGGTATATAAGAGAATTAAAATAAATAAATAACCTTACAACGTCGTTAAGAGAAGTAACAGCACTTTTGAGAAAAGAAGGACTGAGATACAAATGATCACAGTAAAGGGGATATCATGACGGTCAAAAAATAGTACAGAGGCTTGGGAAGTGTTAAAGGAGCTTGGAGTATCAAATTTACCGGAGCCTGTGGGGGGACACCCTAAAGCAAGTGTGTCCTCAGTCTCCAAAGTAGGAGGTTTGAAATGGCAGCAGGTGCCAGCTAATGGTAGAAGGCTGGCGAGACTTTCAAAGGGGAAGCATGGAGAAGACAGACCTTCAAAGGAAATAGGATGAGAGGAGAGCTGGGTGATGAGTGAGGAGTGTTATATTCATGGAGGACCTGGAAGACAAAGCGGAGGCCATACTTCAGGAGGCAAGGTGTGAGGATATATGAAAGAAGATTGGAATGTAAGACCAGTTTGAAGTTTTCATGCTTCATTGGTGAATTGTCTAAAGAATTGTTTAAAACATTGTTGGTTAAAGGGGAAGGTTCTGAGGGAGTGGAGTGGGCGACAAAGAAAAAAGGGGAAGGATTATGCTTTGTAAGGATGCAAAACGGGTGGCGGGGAATGGAAGAGGGGCTCTCTGGGAGGAGTGGGCATTATGAGAAGAAGCCGTTCAATGATGGTAAGGGGGCGACACAGGGAGAGGCAGGGGTGGAGGCGGGGTAGACAGTCACTTCCCATGTGTGGTCAGTTTCCAAGGAGGCTGCTTAATGGGGGAAGGGGGGTTGGGGGAGGAGGGAGGAGGGAAGGGGAGGGAAATCTCAATGAGGTACACTAACACACATTCAACAGATGAGATGATATGCATTGGTACAATAAATGCTAAAGGGTTAAATAGCCCACAGAAGAGAAGACATCTAGTGAGGGAGGCAGATGGGTTAAATTGGGATATTGTAATGATACAGGAAACACATCTTAAAGTTCAGGATGAGGGACTGTTGACATTTGCACAATTTCCGACTCGGTATTTTGGGAAGGCGAGGGAAGAAGGAAAAGAAGGAGGGGAGAAAAAGGGGGGGGGGCAATTCTGTTACATAATGTTCTATGTATTTGTTCACCAATGTTCTATGTAAACCGCCACTGATCTTGGGAAGGGGCGGTATATAAAAGTTTTTAAATAAATAAATAAATAAAAATTATGCTACGGAGAGGATGTCCTTTTCAGGTGGGGGAGGTGATTCGGGGTATACGGGGTAGAGTGTTGATATTGTGTGGAGAATGGAGTGGAGAGAAGATTATGTTGGTGAATGTATATGCACCAAATTCCGGGCAAGTCATGTTCTGGAGGGAGGTTGGGGGGTTCTTGGAATGGAATGTGCAAGGGAAATTAGTGACGGGAGGAGATTTTAATTTGGCCCTACAACCAGGACGGGATAGGCAAAAGAGAAAGGGAGATGGGAATCGAAAAGCAGACGTATAGTTAAACGATTGATTAAGAAATATCATTTAGCTGATATTTGGAGGGAACATAACAAGGGATGTAGAGAATACACCTTCTATTCTTGCCCCCACAAGACTTTCAGCCAGATAGATTACCTATTGGTAGACAAGTTATGGGAAACTAGGGTGAGGGAGGTGGAGATCGGGAATATAACATGGTCAGACTATGCGCCCGTGTGGCTTGAAATGGGGGAAGGGCAAAGGCAGGGAGGAATCCGCTTCTGGAGGTTAAATGAGAGCCTTCTGAAAAAGGAAGAAGTGGTTAGGGATGTGAAGAAGTGTATCCAAGAGTAATGGCTGGAAAATGATAATGGAGAGGTGAGGGATGTAGGAGTGTGGGAGGGGATGAAGGTGGTAGTTAGGGGACGATTGTTCATGTGGGTGGCCCGGTTTAAAAAGATAAGGAGAGAGAGGAGAAACAACATGAAGAAATTAAAATTGCTACGAAGCTATATAGTAAGCAGGGGAGGGTGAGGCGATTAAAAAACATTTGAACCAGTTGCAGGTGGAGTCAATCGCCTTCCAGTTAGATAGGGTGAAGCAGAAATACTATGAGTGGGGAGATAGGGTGGGGAAATTATTGGCCCGCAAGCTGAGGAAGCAGGAGGTAATCAATGCAATAGTGACAATTAAGGGAAAGGGGGGAGAAATATAAAGAACTGAAAAACAAATTGGAGACCAGTTTTGTCAATTCTATTCTGAATTATATGCCCAAGAGAGAGATGGGAGTGAAGCACGATGTATTAGAGAATTTTTTTTGGGGGGGGGGGGGGGATAGAACTACCGATAGTGGGGGAGGAGCTGGGGCAGGGCTTGAGGGGTGTATACATCGGGAAGAAATTGAGTGGGTGATCAAAGCATTGCCAGGGGGTAAGACTCCTGGACTAGACGGTTTGGCAAACTCCTTTTATAAGACTTTTAAGGCAGAATTGACGAAGTTTTTAGAAAGGATGTTTAATGGAATTATAGAAGGTGGGGGGAGCACTTTTCCCAGGAAATGTTAATGGCAGGGATTACAGTGTTGCCCAAGGTGGGGAGGGATCCCTTGTGTTGTGGTTCCTATCGCCCAATTTCTTTACTCAATACAGATGTGAAGATCTGGGCAAAGGTTTTGGCGAATAGGCTAGCGACGGGGCTACCTACCTTAATCGATATGGACCAAACGGGATTTATATGTGGGAGGCAGGCATCCGATAATATCAAGAGGGTATTAGAGGTGATTTGGGAAGCTGGTAATAGGAAGATAGATATGATGGTGCTATCTATAGATACTGAAAAGCATTCGATAGAGTGAATTGGGCTTTTTTGTTTGGGGTAATGCAGAAGATGGGATTTGGTCCCAAGTATATGGCTGGGGTACAGGCATTGTATCATAAACCTCAAGCAAAGGTACAAATTAACAGTAAATATTCAGAGGTGTTTGGCTTGGAGAGGGGCACAAGACAGGGGTGTCAACTATCTCCAGTGTTGTTTGCACTGGCGGTGGAACCTTTGGCACAGATGATACGAAGGGAGGAGGGAGTCTGTGGGATAGAGGTCGTGGGTCAACAACATAAGATTTCCCTATTTGCAGATGATATTCTTTAAATGTTAACTGAGCCGGAAAGGACTCTAACAAGGGTGTTGGCAGTAACTGAGAGGTATGGGGAGGTGTCCGGATTCAAAATGAGGAGGAGTGGCCTAGTGGTTAGGACAAGGTACTTCAGGCCGGAGGGCCGGGGGTTCAAGTCCCAACTGGGGACAGCAATCTCAGGCCGGAGGGATTGGGATTTCTAGTCCTATAGACACTCCTTGTGGTCTTGGGCAAGTCACTTAACCCTCCATTGCCCATGTTCTGTAAGTATTAGCGTATGTGTGTCATATCCCCTCGTGTTAAATGTATCTCCCAATTGACCGCTTTGACCCGGTGAAAAGCAGGATATAAATACAGCTAAATAATAAAATAAAATAATAAGACAGAGGTGCTTAATATAAATATTAGGGAAGAAGAAATAGAGCGACTTAAAGGGAAGTACCCATTTAAGTGGGCAAAGGGGGCAATAAAATACTTGGGGGTGCATATAACAGCTAAAGTCGGAGATTTGTATGGGGCAAACTACCCTCCATTATGGAAAGCAGTGGAGCAGGATTTGAGGGACTGGATGGATATGGAAATGTCTTGGTTGGACCGAATAGCACCGGTCAAGATGAATATACTTCCTAGAGTGTTGTATCTTTTTCAGGCATTACCTACAGCAATTTCAGTGGGACAAATGAGGAAACTCCAGGGCAAAGTATTCCATTTTATTTGGCGGAAGCGACCACTGCGAATGGCAAGAACAATTTTGTATAGGGCCCGGGAGGAGGGGGGGTTGGGGGTTCCAGACTTGTTGGCTTACTATTGGGCTGTCCAAATTAGACATGTAATGGATCGGAGAGAGGGGGGGTGAACGGAAGACTTTTATGAAGCTGGAAGAAAATGGCATGAGAAGGCTGAAATTGGAAGCAATTCCGTGGCTAGGGAGGAGGGATAGGGGATTTAAGAAGGAAGGGAATCCGTATGTGGGTCATGTTCTTGAAATTTGGGATAAAGTGAGAAAGAGGGGGGGAGGTGGGGGGATTCTACCTTTTCTGTGATGCAAGCTTTGTGTTATACGGTGGATTTCCAACCAGGAAGGGAAGGAGGGATCTTTAAGGTGTGGGAACGGAAAGGCCTTAGCTGGTTCTATCAATTCTTGTATGGCAGGGATTGGGTTGCATATGAAGATCTACAAGAGGATTTCCAGTTAGGGTCAGGGGGATTTCTCCACTATTGACAGGTACTACATTACATGCACAAAAAAATTAGGAAAGGAGGGCTTAATGAGGGACTATAAGGGACTGGAAACAATATGGTATGGGAAAAGCTGTCTAGGGGGTTGATATCAGGGCTTTATAAAGTGTTGAGGGGAGGACAACAAAAAGAGGGGAAAGTAGACTATATGAAGGCTTGGGAGAGGGAGATGGAGCTGCAATTGGATTTGCTGCAGTGGAAGGCTATTCTAGGATAGGTAAAGCAATTGCCCATCTCCATTGAAATTAGGGAAAATTGGTATAAAGTGGTAATGCGCTGGTATTATACCCCAGTGAGGTTGAATAAAATGTACCCGATGGCATCTAAGGAATGTTGGAGGAATTGTGGGGAAGAGGGTAGTATGTGTCATGTGTGGTGAACATGTCCACGGATCCAGCTATTTTGGTAAGAAGTTCAACAGTGTATACAGCAGGTGGTAGTGGTGGACATAGAAAGGGACCCTTTAATTTTTCTGTTTGGGTGGTGGAGAGCTGGAGGACCCCGGGAAGGAAGAAAGTAAATTATGGCATGTTTGAGTGCGGCCCGGTGTGAGTTGGCCTACCGGTGGAAGCAGGAATCACCGCCCTGTATAGAACATTGTGAAAGTAGGTTGGGTCAGATATATACAATGGAACATTTAACGGCAATCCGCAAACAGAAGAGAACAAAGTTTGAAAAAGAATGGCAGAATATGTAGCTGTACTTACAGGGGAAAGAGAGGGGGGGATGGAGAGGGGGGAGGAAAGTGGAAGTGGAAGGGACTGAGGGAGGGATGGGTTAGGAAAAGGGGGAGAGTTCTCAGTAATTTGGGGGAGATGGGTTCGGGGAGGGTTGTTTACTGAGAGATTGTTTATTGGAAAAATGAAGAATGTTAGTAAACGATGTATTTTGTGTTTAAATCGTTCAATAAAAATTGATAAATAAAAAAAAAAAGAAAAAAAAGAAAGACTGGTATAGGAGAGGGAACAAGTATAGAAAGGATTAGCTTAGGCAAGCAGAAGCACCAAACAGACCATGTTGATTCTTAGTTGTATTAAAACCAGAGATTCCAAATCTTTGTGTAAGGTGATTTTAAGATACATGTAAATCTCCCCCATGATCTCCAAGTTCTAGTACCAAGTTCTAAGTTCTAGACCTGTGGAGGCCAATTCAGATCGGGGGATGTCCGGCCCATATGGACATCCAAAGTCTGGACGGGCTGGATTTGCATCCGATTCTCCAACCGCAGGAGCTAAACATTCCCGTGGTTGTAGAATCGGGGCACTCAATTCTGCAGCAGGGAACATCCATGAATGTGCCCGGCCATCCTCCCTATGCTCCTGCTGGAGCCCTGGTGCTACGGCGTCCCATCACCATGGCACCAGGATGCCCAGCAGGAGCCCTGTTGCCCCGCACCACTGCAGAATGGCTTTTCCCCACTGCCCAACCCTCATAGGGGCCGGCCTATGCTGGGATCAGGCGGAGGGGAACCCCCTGCTGCTCCTCACCTCATTTTTGCAGGACCGCTGGTGCCAATCCCCTTCCTCGGGGGGACTTATTCCACCTCCGAGGTGGAACAAGTCCCCCATTCATCTCTGCCTCCCCGGCCGTACAGGACTGTGACCTGTATCGGCCCTATATGTCTGGGGTCGTGGGCTCGCCTGCACTCCGCCCACTCTCTGCTCTGTCACCGCCCCCTCCCGTCTCCATCCAGAGCTCCTCACCACAAAGGCCATGTACATGTAGGGAGCGTTTGTTTCAGAATCAGGTCCCTGTGAATAGCGGGGTTGGACGTCCAAGCCAGATATCCATCCCTGCTATGCACGATTCTGGATAACCCCCATAGCCTTTTGAAAGTATCCTAGGGATATCCAAGGTTCGTTCACACTGTGCCTTATGTGCAGTTCTGGTCACTGCATCTCAAAAAAATTATAGCAAACTTAGAAAAGGTACAGAGAAGGGCAACCAAAATGATAAAGGGATAAAGGGATAAAGGGGATAAAAACTCTCATATGATGAAAGGTTATAGAGATTCGGACTCTTCAGCTTAGAGAATGGACAGTTGACGGGAGATATGCTAAAGTTCCAGACTGAAGAATGGCCGAGAATTTGGCAAGTGAGATTATATGCTAAAAAATGCAGGGTCATGCATTTTAGCTGCAAAACTCCATGAGAACAGTACAGCATAGGAGATGAAATACTTCTGTACAAAAGAAGAACGAGGATGATTGTTTCTGAAAAGACCTCATTTGGAGCACTGTTTGCAATTCTGAAGACTGCACCTTCCAAAGGATATAAACAGGATGAAGTCAGAGCAGAAAGCAGCTACTAAAATGTCCATGGTCTTCATCAGACAGCATATGGGGACAGACTTAAAGATCTCAATGTGTATACTTTTGAAGAAAGGCGGGAGAGAGAAGATATGATAGAGATGTTTAACTATCTTCATGGCGAAAGGCACAGGAGGAGAGCCTCTTTCAATTGAAAGAAAGCTCTGAAATGAGGTGACATTGGATGAAGGTGAAGGTGAAGCTTACTCCTGAGTCTGAGGAAATATCTCTTTAAGGAAAGAGCAGTGGATGCATGGAGTAACTTCTCAATGGAGATGGTAAAGACGAATTCAAGAAAACAAAGGACAATCACAGAGGATTTCTAAGGGAAAAGAAAGGCTGGTAGAGCTTGGTAGTTGGCATAGATGGGCAGACTGAATAGGCCATATGGTCATCATCTGCATCATTTTACTCTGTTTCTATATTTATTTGTCTATAAAATCCTGAGTGGAGTGGAACGGGTATAAGTGATCAATTGTTTACTCTTTCAAAAAGTACAAAGACTAGGGGACACACACACCATGAAGTGACAAAGTGGTGAATTTAAAACAAACAGGAGACAATATTTTTTCATTCAATGCACAGTTAAACTTTGGAACTTGTCAAAGGAAGTGGTAAAAGCAGTTTGCGGAACTGGGTTTAAAAAAGCTTTGGACAAGTTCTTGGGGAAAAAAGTCAATCGACTGTTATTAAAGCAGACCTGAGAAAAGCCACTGCTTATCTCTGGAAGTACATAGCATGAAATCTGTTTATCTTCTAGGATCCTGATAGGTACTTGTGACCTGAATTAGCCACTATTGGAAACAGAATACTGAGCTTGATGGATTTTTGGTCTGACTCAATATGGCAATTCTTATGTTCCCTGAATCCCTACACGAGGTAAGCATATATGAAAATGGTTTCCTTTCCCAAAAATTAAATATATGAAATTCTCCCAATGGACGCATCCAGCTTTAAGAGATAAAAAGAAAATTAAAAAGGAAAATAAAAACCAGCTAAGCTAAATAGTCTCTCTAATAGCATATAAAATCCTGCAAGACCTAACAGGTTTCCAAAATAGAAATAGAGGATGCACAGCAAGAAACATTTAAAAATACCATAAAATTAAAATTTCAGAAGACTGCATCATAACTATTACAAAAAAATATCCAAAGACTATATCATAAATATTAACAAGAGTCTTCAAATAAATCAAACAGGAAAAATCAGGCACAACAGATACTATAAAATCTTATGTCTTCTACTATAACTACTAATCATTTGTATAGCACTTTAAGGAATATGCAGTGCTGTACATGAACACATAAGAGAAAGTCTCTGCTCAACAAAGCTTACAATTTATTCAAGACAGACAAGCAGAACAAATAAGGGGCTAGGGTAATTTAAGGGGAAGTGTAGTTACTCACCTGTAACAGCTGTTCTCCGGGGACAGCAGGAATCAGTCCTCACATATGGGTGACGCCGGCACCATTGGAGCCCTCGCAGAAGCATCTCCCCAGCTTTCAAAGAAAGCCTTTGGGAGATGCACCACGCATGCGAAGTCCTCTTCTCGCCCAAAGGTGCTATCTTGCCTCAGTCTAATGACATAGCTAAGATGGCAAAGAAATAAAATACGGTAAAGAAGCAACTCCAAGAGGAGGAGGAAGGGTTGTGAGGATTGATTCCTGCTGTCCCCGGAGAACATCTATTACAGGTGAGTAACTATGCTTTCTCTGGGAACAAGCAGGAAATCATTCCTCACATATGGGACTCCCCAGCTACAGGCTACCAAGATTCTGTACAAAATGCCATGGCGACCAGATAAGGTGAGCCGTGAGCTGCAGCACTTGAGTCCCAACTGAAAGATTCTTGCAAGACCCAAGTGTTCGGTGGAAACCAGCACTCAGATAGTCTGAATACAGAAGGGTTGCGGGCAGGAGCTGCCTACACCCCGAAGAGATTACAGAGCACGGCCTGGTTGAAGATGCTGTCCCATCGGAACTCCCTCTCCAGGCAGTAATGAGCTGCGAAGGTATGGACTGAAGACCGGGTGGTGGCCAAGAAGGAACAGCACAGAAAAAACAAAATGAAGGGGCCAGGGAAGTCCTAGCAAGCATATTGCAGAACATTGTCTTTTACCCTGGAGCAAGTAAAACAAAAGCCCTTACCACAATGTAGACCTTAATGGTAATAGTGCAAATGATAGGGTAAGGAGCAGAAGCAATAGAAAATTAAAGACCGAAAACATTCCAGTTTTTGCATCATAAAATGCTGATATTGCTTTATTTTCCCTTTGTATTAAGAATGACTGAGTCTTAGCCATCTAGTTCCAAGCACAGCTTTAATCCCCCAAGACAGAGTGCAGGAACATATCCTGAAGGAGAATGCCCATTATATTTTGAGTACAATGGCTCCTCATTAAAACAGAAGAGCATTTTTTGAGAAAAAAAGCACATAAAAAATATATTGCAGAAACAAAGATGCAATGCTTAATAAATAACCATTTTTGGAAACACATTTCTTTCATACTTCAGAATTTCTCCACCTTACAAAGAAAAAGCTAGGCTTAAATCCCTCTAGCCCTTTAAAGCAATATTCAAGGAACGCTGTGCCTGAGACGCAGAAACAAAATTAGCCTCGGCAGAAACAAGGCTCAAATTAAGTAAAGAATCTAAAAAACAGATGCTCCTTGCAAGCAGACATGATCTTTTCCTTGCATGCCGACATCTTCTTAATCAATCAGCATATGGTTCATTTTAAGCAGTAGGACATGAAGACTTTGTCTTGCAGTCTCCTGCTTTGCTAACAGTAAGCCCACTGTACTGGAAAGAGAAACATTGCTTTCAATTCCTAAGAAAATATATATATTTTTTGTTAGTCCAGATAGTAAGGTACAAAACCTCTTTACCTAAAAGAGAAGAAATAGACATTGCTCTACTCTCTAGCTCCCAGCCTATTTGATTTTAGCAAATCAGACTACGTGGATAATTTTCTCATAAAAGCAACATATAGCACATTAGACTTTCAGACATCAGTTTCAAGATGAGTGAGTCTTTGCATTAAGCCTGCATCAGGCCAAAAGCACAGTGGGCTGATTCACCTAAATTCGTAACTTAGAAATATTGCTGATAGAAAAATATATGATGGCTGTACTGATATTTAAATCCTGTGCTAAATCCATGGACTCATATCTAAAGAAACATGCAAATTTATTTATTTATTTGTGTTTAGCTCACTAATAAATCCTGTTTATGCATTTAGCAGGGTGCTATAAGGACTAGTGTTAGGCCCAATCATCTGCACTGTGTCCATAAGCGACTGTGAAAGGCCTAAAAGGGTAAACTGTCCATTGCAAATGATATGAAAACTTGCAAACCCAAATTTAACTTGCAACGGCCAAATTTAACGTGCGGTGACTGCAAGAACTCTGCGTTAACTCTTGGGGACATTGCCAGCAATTTGCCCTTCAGTTAGCACAGAGGAAAGTTCTTCACTGCATGATAACTAAATGAAAGATAAATGTGATGCGGTTAGCTACACCACTTCAGGTGCTGTTAAACGCTGTTAGCAGTTAACATGAGAAACTCCTCTATGTGAAACATAAGGTGTATTCCTTGCCCCTTTCCATGTTAGGAAGTAAATGTGGAAATTAGTGGATGCTAACTGCTAAGGGGCCATGTTAACAGTTAGTGTATGCTAACTGCAGTACTATCAGCTAACGTGGCTTAATAATTAGGCCACCTGGTGCATAAAGAGAGGTGTCACAGATAGCATGATGGAAGCTTCTGTACAAATCTTTGTGAGACCCCACCTTGAATACACTGTGCAGTTCCAGAGACCTCATTTACAAAAGGACATTGATAAGGTAGAGGCAGTTCAATGAGAGCTACCAAAACAGTGTATAACCTGCATTATATGCTATGCACAGAGACACTGAAGGAGTTAAGATTCACTCTAGAACTGTACTTATGAAATTTGTCCTGAGGGCCCCCAATCAATCTGGTTTTCAAGATGTCCAGAATATTCAATTAATTTTTAGTAAATTATTATGGACTAGACTGTGCATTTTTCTTGTGCGGAAAGTGAATGGAGACAAGTCATCTTTAGGCCAATGGTTTCCCCGGGATAATTAGTCCTGTTCCATGAACCTGATACCAGTGTCTGTGTGCTCGAGTATGGGGTGAGCTGTAAATTTATCTCATGCATATTTATTGCGGATATCTTGAAAGCCCCATTGGCTGGGCATCCCACAGGACAGGTTTGGGAACTACTGTTCTAAAAGATAGAAAGAAAGGGGAGATATTATAATTTAAATAACCAAATTGGCTACTTTTCTGCAATACTGAAAACTCCATAGCGTTAGCCAGAACAATGAAAGCAAAATGCTACTTTCTGCTAATTTTTACTTTGATAATTATTATAATAGCCCGTCAATAGATGCCTGCACAAATTTACACCTGTGATATCTTTTAGGTAAAACCATGCATGTAGTTTTTTTTGTATTCAAAGTTTTATTGAGCAACAAAAAAGAAAACAAAAGGCAGATACACATCCTTCTCATACTTCTTCCAATAGTTTACAACAACCTATATACTTAATAGCAGTACTGAGTATGAGCTGTCTGGTTAAGAGGTTTACAGGAGGAAACATACACAAATTCATGGAAAAACCTTAGCATAGCTTAGTAAACTGGCCCCTCAATGTACAATGCACTAAGGGGCCTATTTACTAAGCTGCATTAAGGTTTTGTAGTTAACACATATTAATTGGAAAAGTAACATGTTGTAGGTACAAAACCTCTGCAGTGAATGCAAAGTGTGATCTCTGCACTCCGATCAAGGCCTTTACCTTGAAGGGAGAGTGGGGAGTACAGTTCACCCCATATTCGAGCACACAGACACTGGTATCAGGTTCATGGAACAGGACTAGTTATCACGGGGAAGCCATTGGCCTAAAGATCACTTGACTCCATTCACTTTCCACTCAAGAAAAATGCACAGTCCGGTCCATAATAATTTACTAAAAATTGATTAAATAATTGCACAGGATGGAAAACAGTAAAGGATGCACAGCACTGGCCACATTCAGTTCTACCAGTAAGGCAAAGATTAGTGAAATTTACAGGATGCAATCATCTTCAGATTTCAAAGGCAAGGCTTCTAATTACTCTGGACTACTGAAGGCCTCTCCTTGAGACTCTTTCTAAAGATTGTCATCTCCACTGCTCTTCAAAAACAACTCAATTATTTACTTCATTTTATATACCGCACTCTTTAGAAATCCGTGCGGTTTACATAGAACATTTATTTATTTATTTATTTATTTAGTAAACACTTGTATACCGCTGCTTCCTACGATCAGCAGCGGTTTACTTTACAGAATCATAATGTATTGTACGGTACATTGAGATTTCAGTTTTACATTTTGATTAGTCAATGATTACGTAACACGGGACAAGCATTTGGATACGATACATATTTGATTAAAGCACACAGATCAAGGTATACATTTGATTTCAGTAGATTGGGGGAGGGCCCCATATATACAATTTGTACAGAATTAGATGCCAAGGTGTACAGACTATACATGGTTATATACAATTTGTACGGAATTAGTTGCCAAGGTGTACAAGTTATACATGACTATATACTATTAGATTATATGCTGCCGAGTGCGGCAGAGGAGATCTGGTTGAGGTGGGGTATCGCAGTTAGATCAAGTTGTAGTGGGTTTGAAACAGATAGGTTTTCAGTTTTCGTCTAAATTCGTTCAGGTTGTTTGTGAGCCTTAATTCATGCGGTAGTTGGTTCCATTGGATTGGCGCTGAGTATGTGAACGCCCTATTGCTTGTTTCGGCCTTGACAGATCTTATGCTGGTCGGGATACATAGGGTGTTGAGATTCATAGTTCTCCTGCTCCTGTTGCTAGGTTGAATAGTGATTAGGTTATTGAGGTAGGATGGTGCGATGCCATTGATGAGTTTAAATGTTGTGATGAGTAGTTTGTAGATGATGCGGGCGGCCACTGGGAGCCAGTGCAGATCCATTAGAACTGGGGTTATGTGGTCGGTGACTTTCTTTTCCATGATGACTCTTGCAGCCACGTTCTGAGCCATTTGCAGGATGCTTAGTGTGCTCTTTTGAAGCCCTTGTAGAATGGCATTGCTGTAATCCAGGTGGGGAATGATTAGTGCTTGAGCAACAGACCTAAAGTCGGATTTCTCGAGGATATTGCGGAGTGGTTGAAGGATTTTGAGTTTGTAAAAGATGGCTCGGTTAACTGTTCTGAGGTGTTTGTCCATCTTGAGGTTGCTGTCAAGTAGGACTCCTAGATACTTTATTACAGGCTTTGTATCGTATATGTTTTTGTTTAGTGTGACTGTGGTGGGCGGGATGAAATTGGCTTTCTTGGACATGAACATGACCTCTGTTTTTTTGTGATTTATTGACATGTTGTTTTGCTGAAGCCATGATTGGAGCATATCAAGGCATTCTTCTAGTGGACTGAAGTTAGGCTGTGTTATGTCGAGCTGTGTGTATAACATCACATCGTCGGCATATATGTGGTAATTTATGTTGTATTTCTGGAAAATACTGCATACCGGCTTTATATACAAATTGAACAGTAGGGATGAGAGGGCAGACCCTTGAGGGATCCCTTGGGTTTGGGGGAAAGCATCAGCTCTGTCGTTGTTGAATTGCACTTGTTGCATCCTATTGGATATGTATGATGTGAACCATTTCAGGGGGGTCCCTGTTATACCTAGCGAGGCCAGGCGGTCCAAAAGGGTGGTGTGATGTACTGTATCGAATGCCGCTGAGATATCGATGAATATGAGTATGAACATGGAGTTTTTGTTCTCGAGGCCCCTAAGTAGATTGTCAAGGAGTGCCAGTAGTAGTGTTTCCACTCCGTGATTCTGACGGAATCCGTATTGATGTTCATCTAGGGCTTTTATCTCGTCCATGTGGTCCTGGAGTTGGTGCTGGACCGCTTTTTCAATCATCTTTGCTAGGAAAGCTATGCTTGAGATTGGGCGATATGATGCAGGGTCACTTTTGTTGAGCGACTTGTTTTTTAATATGGGTCTAATAATTGATTTCTTGAGATGAGACGGCATGATTCCTTGTTTCAGAGACTGATTGACAATGTGCGCGATGGGGTTTTGCGTTGTCTTTCTTGGTTGCTTTCATCCAAGCGGCTGGGCATGGGTCGAGGGGGGAGGTAGTGGTGTTTAAGTTGGTTAAGATGTTTAAGATTTGTTGCTCACCTAATTGCTGGAAGGTGTTCCATTCTGTTTCTGGGTCTGCTTGATGGGCAGTTGTGGTTTCTCGAGTGGTGAGAGCTAGTGGCATGCCTTTGGTCATGCTTGTGGGAAGTTTCGGATTTAGCTTTTTGGCATAGTGGTCGGCAAGCGTCTGGGCCTTTATATCATCTGCAGAGATGGAGTTTTGTGAAGATTTGGTCAGAGATTTTACGAGTTCAAAAAGTTCTCTGGGTCTGTTGAGCGCTTTGTTGAGTAGATTAGTGTGGTGTGTCTTTTTAGCGAGGTTTACCTCATTCTTGTATCTTGCGAGGAGTGTTAGGTATAGTTGCTTGCATTCTTCGGTTTGCTTTTTCCTCCATTTCCTTTCGAGTTTGCGTAGTTCTCTCTTCATTTTAGATAGCGTGGGAGAGTACCATGGTTCGGTTCCTGTCTTTGTTACAGCGTTTGTGTTCTTCCATGTTGGACTTGCAGCTGCTTCGATCCCTGAGTTCCATTGGTCTACCAGCTTGTCTAGGTCTGTGGTGGTGTACTCAAAATGTGTAGATATAGAAGTTACCAAAGCTTCGCTATTGAATTTTTGGAATTTCCTCTGTTGATGTGTTTTTGGGTCGGCTTGAGGCTTTACCTTTTGTGGAGGTAGGTGGATTTCAATTTCGACTAGGAAATGGTCGGACCATGGGACTGGGGTTACTCGAGGTTTGGTGTATTTTTGGATGTTGTGTGATAAGAACACCATATCAAGGGTGTTACCTTTGTTATGTGTGGGTTCTTGTATGATTTGTGTGTAGCCGAGCTGATGCATGGCTTCAAAGAATGCGTCTGCCTGTACAGGGGGAATCGATGGGAGATTTAGGTCACCCAGAATGATGCACAGTTTTTTGGTTGCAGAGGTTGAGATATTTTCTAGTGCGGTGGCCAGGGTTTCATGATGGGCTGAGGGGGGTCTGTAGATTAAGCAAAGTATTGATGTTTTGTTTTCGATCTTGAGTATATCAATGCCTTTGGATTCAGTTAGGGAGGGGCTTGAGAACATGAGGGAGGTTTTGGCAATGACAAGTACTCCTCCTCCTCTCCTGTTGTGACGGGGGCAGTTAAATACTGTGTAGTTGGGATGGGGTAATTGGTTTAGTATTGCTGGGTCAGTGTCAGTGATCCAAGTCTCGGTGACACAGAGGATATCGGGTTTGTTGTCTGTAATGATATCGTGTATGATGTGGGTTTTATTTCTAATGGATCTGGCGTTGATGAGACAGATTAAACATGAGTTAAACATGAGTTTAACGTTTACATTGAACAGATCTCTGTACCGGACACAGGTCTCAAATCTCTCACAACCTAAGTTGCCAGCAATAAGAGTCTTTTATTCATCAAGTTGGTGGTACCTAAAAACTGCAACAGTGAACTCCATCGGGAGGCCTATGATGTCACTATCATGGAGCCCAAGTCCCGATAAAAGCTGCCTGGTACACTGTAACCACCAGAAGCACACTACCACAGGGTGGGATGGCTTTTGTGTAACCTTTGTATGACCCTTGACAACTTATAGCACTACATGATATAACCTCTGATATGCTGAGTGATTAGTAAGTAAGTTGAATTAAGCTGTGGTGTATTCATGATATATGTAGTAGTTGGTTTGTGAGCCATCATGGGGTCTGGTACTATTCCAGTTTTGATGGGCATGGAATATTACAGAACCCACTGCCCTACTTATAAAGATAAACTATTTAGGAATCTCGAGTCTCTACATGTGACAGTGTGTCTAGTTTTGGCTTCCAAAGCTTCCAGTAGCCACCTTTTGTATTAATGCTAGAATAGTTAATTTGAAGATTAATTTGATATTTGACCTCATTTCTCAATGAACAGCCAGAACTCTTTGTATTACTAGGACTTGGTTGTTAGCTTTTGAAAAAATCATGAAAAACTGTTAATCATACCTGATAATTTCATTTTCTTGAATCCTGCTAGACCAGTCCAGACAAATAGGTAAGTCTGATTGCTAGTAGGTGGAGCAGACTTGAGCATCATTCAGTGATGTCAGCAGAAGGTATAACCACTGGTGCAGCATTGAGAGAAACCAGTAAGACACTTCAAAGCAGTAAGCAAGACTAAAAAACTTAGTAAAATCTTCCAGGGAAGGTCCTGGACGGATCTCGCAAGATTCAAGGAACGAAAATTATCAGGTATGATTAAAATGTCTCCTTCCTTATCATCCTAGTAGACCAGTCCAGATGAATGGGATGTACCCAAGCAGTCAGGACGCAGAGTGGGAGGAAGATGACACTGGCCAGCACAGCCTTACCAAAGGCACTATCAGCAGCTGTCCCAACAAGCAATCTGTAGTACTTCACAAAGGTACTCAAAGGGAACCACCAAGGCAGACTCAGCCCAGGAGGAGACTTGAGACTAGTGGAATGAGCTTTGACTCCCTCCGGTACTCACTTCCCAGCCAAAAGGTACTGCCTATACTCTCCTTGGACCACTGAAGAGAACAAAAAGACAGTCCAAGCAAAGAAAAGCTTTGGTCTCTTCTAGGTATCTGAGCAAAACCTTCCTTATGTCGAGCAGATGCAGAGAAGGACCAAAGGTCCTCCTCTGAAAACTAAGGCAGAACAACTACTTGACTGAGATGAAAAAAGGAGATCATCTTTGGAAGAAATGATTGCACTGTTCGCAAGGCGACATAAGCCATCAAGATCACCAAAAAGGATTCACTCCAGGACTCATCTCGCAGAAGCATTAGCCACAAGAAACACGGCCTTAAGAGTGAAATCTTTGAGGGAGGCCTTATTGATGGGTTTGAAAGGAGGAACTTTCAGCCACCAACATCAATGAAAGGCTCCACTGGTGAACCACCGGACACATGTGAGGGTGAATCTGCTTAACCGCCTTGAGGAAGCGAGAAACATCAGGGTGAGCCATCAAGGACAGATCCTGAATACACCCCTGGTAGCATGTCAAAGCCACTACCTGAACCTTAAGAGTGTTCAGTGCCAACCCCTTCTCCAAGCCCATTTATAAGAAAGACAATATGGCACCTATATTCTCTTTTCCAGCTGAGAGGGCCTGAGAAAAATACCACCTCTCATAACTCCTCAAAACCTTTACAAAAGCTAAGGAGGTTGAGGTCCTATGAACCCTGACTAGGGTATTCATTACCATACCAAGGTAGCCTCTCTTGCACAGTTTATGCCTCTCAAGGGCTAAGCCGTAATCGAGAGGGGAGCAGGGTCTCTATTATCAGTATTCCGTGATGGAGCAGCACCTTCTGTGGATGCCAGAGCAGGGAACCCACAAGGCTCACTAGGCCTGAATGAGTCCAAATCCTGCGGAGGTGGCAGGTCACCATGGAAGGAATACAGAGAGCATCCCCTTTTGGGGCCACACTTAGAGCAGGACATTCAAGCCTGCTGCTTGCAGATCCCTTTGGCACCTGAAGAAGTTGTTTATCTTGACGTTGTCTCACATGGCCATCAGATCCAGGAAGCCCCACTTCACTATGAGGCTGAATACATGGCCATTTAACATTGCTGAGACCCACAATGTGGGCAGCTGAAAGAGCCACGTGGTGCTCCTCCAACCAACCTCACAGAGCAGCCACCTCGAGTGCCACTCTAGCGCTTTGAGTCCCTTCTTGATTGTTGATTGCTCTGGCCTCCGGCCAAATAATCATCCTGGAAGCCTCCTGAGGTGGCCAAAGCCCTGGAATCATCTGGCCTAGACAGTGAGCCCCCCAGCCTTTCAGACTGGCATTGATGGTAAGAACCAACTACTCAATGTCTTCTAGCTGCATTCTGATCATCAGATGGCAGGTTTGAAGCCAACATACCAACTGTTCCCTAAGCTCCTGAGGGAAAGGAAGTCTCTGCTCGAAGAATAGAGAATATGGAGACTAGAAGGACAATAGGTGTCTCTGTGCCACATATATACATATGTGCCCTGACATACCAGACCAATTCCAGAGTTGACGCCATGGACCCCAGCAGCTCAAGATAGTCTCGGGCCCTGGGGGCGGACTGCAGACAAACCTCTGAGTTGTCTTTGCATTTTGAGCATACTCACTATAATGAGGAAAACTCAACTCTGAAAACTGTTGAAATGTACCCCCAAATACTCTAATTCCTGCAAGGGATGGAGGCTGCTCTTGAGGTAATTGATCACCAGTCCCAGCTGTTCCAGCCATTGAATCGTAAAAACTATTTCCTCTCTCGATTTCTAAAGGAAGTCTGACCGGATCAGCTAGTTGTTCAAGTAAGAGTGAACATAGATCCTCGTGCAGGAATTCTGCTGCTACCATCATCACTTTTGAGAAAGTGTGGGGAGCCATGATGACTCAGAATGAAGAAGCGGAGGAATCGCTGATGCTGTTCCCAAATGGAAATATGAAAGTACGCCTCAGCTAGATCCAAGGACATAAGGAACTGCCCTGGCCAAACAGACGTTTTGACTGATCAGATGCTCTATATGTGAACATGGGGGCCAAAAGGAACTATCCTTTTTGGGCATCACAAAGTAGATGGAATGTCAGCCCTGACCTTGCTTTATGAAAGGTATAAGTAAAATAGCCTGTAACTGCAGGAGGCACTGTAAGGTTTCTTTAACACTGTTTGCTTAAACAGGGAGCTGCAGGGAGACTCTAGAAAGGTGTCTCCTAGAGGCTCTACAATTTCTAACATGCACTCCTGATCTAGGACCTCTACAACCCATTGGTCTGATCTGATCTGGATCCATTCCAAGAGAAAGTATCAGAGGTGCCCTCTTAATTGCTGTACCTCAGAAGGGACCCACCGTATTTCAGTTTGAGTGCTTCTTGGCTCTGGTAGGGGTTGTTAAGGAGCCTTTAGCCACTGGGAACGAAGGGCTGGACCATCCATCCATAAAGGGCTTAGGCTGAGCTTGAGCCTTTGGAGGCCCTCAGACACCTCCAGGCTCCGTGATAAGTTCTCTGAGAGGCAGCCTCTGAAGACAGTCTTCACCCAGATCCTTCAACAACTTTTCAAAATCTTCTCCAAAACATAGCTTGTCCCTAAAGGGGAGCTTGCTGAGATCAACTCTGCCAACCACTTGAGAAGCCAGAGCCACCACCTAGCTATAACCACTGCCGCCATGGATCTGGAGGACACTCTAATCAAAACATATAGAGCCTTGGCTACAAATGCAGCTTCTGACTCCAGTCTGGAAGCCTCAGGGTGTAGGGTTGTAGGGGTTAAGTGCAAGGTTAAGTGTTACATAAGTGTTAAAAGATTACTTTAAAATGAATGTTGCCTCCAACTGTTGAGAATCTTATTCTCTTAATTGCTATTTTGTCTTTACTTTAACAATGGGCTTCGCTGATCCCATAATGTGGACTTTATCCTGGATATATTTTCTGCTTTCGCTTATTGTTTTCTTTATTTTTATATATTCGGATTGTCCTTCCACTGTTTTTTGGTTTTGTATATTTTACTGAAAACGCAATAAAAAAAAAAAAAAGATTACTTTAAGGGTTAAGGGATTATAATGTTCCTGGTTCATAATCACTCAATGGCTGCCCTGAATCTCAAAAAACTCTAAAGAACAACAGCCACGCTGCTATACCACGTGGGCAACTACTTTGGCCAGAACAGGAAGAAACCCAGCACAAGAAAAACCATATAAGGAAGTATCATGAGCCCAGTAGGTGTAGGTCTGAACTTGAAAGTCCAGACATAGGCCTACAGGGGTAATGTGCCAAGGAGCATGTATGCAGGAAACCATAAGCTGGCAACATATATGTTAGGCCATGGCCCTGAAGCAAGCAGGTGGCAGGATGACAGATGGTAAGTATAAGGGAAACAGAGGGATTTTGGAAGGCCAGGGGGATTTTGCAACAGGAACTAAGGGACAGAAAAAGGCAATGATAAAAGATAAGGGGGGAGGGGGGAGAGGACACAGGAGGAATGGGTCTGGGGACTGTATGCACAAAAAGGGAAGCAAAGAAAAGTATAAATGTAACATGCTTTTTATATTCAGGGGAGGAGTTGCTCTTGAGGTCTATTTTGTACGAAACAGGGCCGTACAAGGGCTATCTGGCAGTTGTTGAACCCAGCACAAAAGTACCCTGGCTATGAGACCTGCAAAGAAGGCTGCTTGGGAGCTAAAGGCTGAGGCTGAGAAGGCATTCTTTGAGGGTTTCTATCCTCCTATCGCGAGCCTCTTTAAGCACAGTGCCTCCTTCCACCAGAATAATCGTGCACTTTGCCATCACCATGACAAAGTCATCCACCTGAGGTAGCCCAAAGAGCTGGTCCAGTTTGCCTGAGACAAAGAATATAACAGAGTTAGGGCATTTGGTCCCTTGAGGACCAACTCCAAGTACTACAGTGTTTAGCTGCATACCCGTTGGATTTACCACCCTGATTACCGAGATCGTTTCTGTTAGAATTATTACGTATGGTATTAACCAACAATTATTTTTTGTATAATGGCCAATATTATTTGCAGACTTTTGGAATAGCCATGGGGGCCACTGTAGCCCTCTCAATAGCTATTATCTACAGTATATGGCTGAATTTGAAGAAACACACATCTATCTTTCAGATGGATTTCAATTAGTTTCATTCTGGAGACGATTCCTGGATGATATTTTTTTTCTTATAGATGGGCTCTTTACCACTTCATAACAATTAATACATTGATTGAATTCAATCAAGTTCAACATTCAATTCACAGCGCATATTGAGACTCATACCATTGAATTCTTGAATGTTCAAATCTCTATGCCTGAAGTTTTACAGAACACTTTTTCACAAATCAGTTCAACATAACACCCTTTTGCGATATCACAGCCACCATCCAGCTCCCTTTTGTCATGGACTTCCATATGTCCAGTTTCTACAGCTCCGATGTATTTGTTCCACCCTTACTGAGTTTCATAAGCATGCAATGGACTTACAGCAGTGCCTCCTTGCTAGGGGGTACCCTTGGAAGGTTGCTTCTTGGGCATATAAAAGGGCCTGATACTCTCACAGAGAGTGACTGTTTTCGCGTACGACCCAGACATCCAAGGAAGAGAGAATCACTGGCATTCTACCTTTTATGCAGAAAATACATCAGATCACCTCTATGTTGTGCAAGCATTGGTCTATTTTATAACTTCATCCATGTTTTCACAAATCACTTATGTTGACTTACTCTCATGACCCTAATCTCTAGGACTGTGTAGTGTGCTCTGCTACCCCCGTTGATAGACCCCTATGCTCTCAAGATAACTCAGGTCACTAGTAATTGTCCATATTGTGAACTCACTTTGGAGGGTGATACATAGGATCATGCTAAACATGACTTGAAGTTACATTTCAGATGGCATACCACATGTTTGTCCGTCTTTGTGATGTATTTGATTACATTCTCATATGATCTTTTTTTACATTGGGTGGAGCACCAGACAAATAAAAATACGCCTTAGTGAGCATGCTTCACACCTCCATACATCTACATTGTCAGCACCTATGGTGGAATATTGCTTGCCGTATGGTCATCAACTTTCACAATTACACCGGCGTGTTATTGATCATGTCCCGATAAATTTGCGTGGTGGGGATTGGACATTTAATCTTCAGTGGATGAAACAACAATGGATTTTCAAATTGCATACTGTGGTCCCGTCTGGATTGAACCTAGAAATTGACTTGCCTAGACTTTTTTGAGGTGGATCAATCAGTTAGGGAGTCTTCTTTCAATGGATTTCCCTTATATTCTGATTGGTTGTTGATGACTGGCATTGTATTTGATGTCAGGCGCCTTCCTTTAAATGCCAAGCAGGCTGCTTTTAACTTTTTATTCAGAGCACTGTTAGTTTTTCTTGGAACTCAGTTTTCTAAAACCTAAAGCAAAGTCTGTTCTCAGGCTTGAAACGTGCCATGTCGTGTAGAGATTCCTAGCAGTTCTTCTTTTTCGAGCACTCTTTCACAAGATAAGTAAAATTGCATGTTTAATAAAAATGATTAAAAGGAGACTTTACCTTTTGAGAGTGGTGCATTCCCACGCCTTCAAAAAGTTTCTCCAACATTTAAGATATATAAAATATAATACCTGCCACTTGTTGTTTGAGGTCTTTCATATTAGTGCCTTTGACCTACAAACTTGTTTGGGTTTGTGATCTTGAAAGAGCCAACAAAGCCAAATGTAAACCAACGGACAAAATTTGGAAAGAGAAAAAAATGAAGAAATAAATTTAAGAAAAAACCTAGCAAGCAGATAATGGACAGCAAGAGGGAAGGGGACTTGAGCTCAACTTATCAGCTCCCATCAAGGTCCCTGTGGGGTCTGCCTGCTCCTCTTCGGCCCACCGAATGCTAGTAACTCATGGGAAACAGTGCTAGGTCATGATGGCTATCACATCAAGGAGTCAAGAGCACATCTTTGCTCCAAGCACAGTTGTGCCATTCAGAACTCAATCCAATGGCCACTGCACCATAGTGTAGGCAAGGAGAGTCAGACCTATCTGCACTGCTGCACAAGTCCACATACCTTGTCATCTACTCGAGACAGATTACTGGCTTCTCTCAATGTTACACCAGTGGTTATACCTTTTGATGACATCATTGAAAGATGCTCAAGTCTGCCTCCATCTTCTGGGAAGGGAGCATAACGCATTCATCTGGATTGGTCTAATAGGATGATAAGGAAAAGTTTCTTTGTTTAGACTATAGATATGGATGTCAATCACTACCACAGGCCCGTAGTGGCAGGGTTCTTATTGCTGTTAAAGATCATTTTGTTATATTGCTGCACGAGAGATTTGTAAAGTTTTACTTTTGTTGCTTAGGACCTGGGGTATGTATCTGTACAGCGCTGTGTACACGTTGTAGCGCTGTACAGATACACCTTGTAGCGCCTGGCGGGCCCACACCTAAGGACCTTGCCAAAGGGCCCCACACTTAAGGACCTTGCCAAAGGGCCCTTTGGCATGGCTCTTAGGTATGGAATGCAATCATGTCTGCCCATAATCAACTGTAGACCCCAAGTAAACCAGTAATCTGCTCGCCTAATCCTCTGCTCCCTCTCCACTAGAACATCAGATGATGTCAGCACAAACTCGAACTAACTACATAACAGAGTCTCAGTCACTCCACTTCCACTAGTAACCATTTTGTATTTGCCCTACTTCATAGAAAAATACTTATCATATCAGTGCTTAAGAAGGTTCTATGTTTAAATTCTTTGCTCTATCAATTTCTGTCTCAATATCATTGCTCCAGAAGTGACAGACAGGTCTAAGTTGTTCTGTATCCATAATTGTTACACCCCCTGAGTTTGTTCAGAAGACCTTTATCCATTGTCGGGCTCTGTTACATGCTACTGCAATTTCTATCTCGTTGCATCCATCCTATAACTTTACTACAACACCTGAAGCATAGGGTTTAGCTGCCGACACTGCACTATTTAACCCTTCTCCAGAACGTCTTAGCAACAGCCTCCCCCTTAACCTTCTTTAAAGATGGAGCTCATGCCCATAGTGCTATATGCCCTCTATATATTAACCACTCTCCTGGCCCCTTCCAACACACTCCTATCCCATCAGGCCATCTCAATCTACCCTCATATCCCACATATACAGCTCTACAGACCTTACAACCAGGGTATCAAATTTGCCCCACATCCACACAAAAAAACAACAATGTAGATTAATTTGTTGTAACACAACCACCACCAACGCTCTTCCAACACAAACTGATTCCCTCACCACCCTAAGTGGTTAACTGATAAATGCACGCTCCATGAGAAAAAAAGATTCCATTAATCAGAGACATCCTCACTGACGAATCCCCAGATTTTCTCTGTATCACAGAGACTTGGCTCAATGATCATGACGCCGTCCTTCTAAACCAGCTCAACACAAGTGATTACTCCATGTTCAACTGCCCCAGAGACTCCAAAAGGGGTGGTGGAGTACTCATAATCACAAAATCAAACCTCAATCTCTTTACCAGTTTATGCACAAGCTGCGATGGCATAGACAATAAAAATTGAGAACAAGCACATAGCATTATGCCTCCTCTACAGACCACCAACTAATAACCACATCAACCTTACCATCATACTGGAATCAGCCTGTACTTCTCCATCAAAGAAACCTCACATCATCCTTGGAGATTTCAACTTAGCATCCCTCACTTCACAACAATCTAATGACTTTCTCAAATTTATGGAAGACATGGGCTTCCTACAAATAGTAAAACAACTTACCCTTTCAAAAGGTAACATACTAGATCTGATTTTTGTTCCAAGATCACTAGTCTCACACCCTCACTTCACCTACCCATCCCTTGACACAGGTACCGTGGTCAGACCACCACATCCTACCAATAAGCATCTCCTCCAAAGCATCCACCTGCCCAACTTACAAAATACCACACTTTAAAAAATTTGACAAAGATGCCTTTCTCTCAGAGGTTACCCCTAAACTCATCTCCCCTATGCAGGATCTTGAGGACACTATAAAAAAATTGATCTGCAATAATCAATAAAGCTGCAAGGCCCAACTACTCCAACAAGGATTCCATCAAAAAAACATCTGAACAATGGTATACCCAAGAATTATACAATCTCAAAAAAACACTCTGTAGGCTCGAGAAGAAATGAAGGTCTTTCAAAACCCTTACAAATAAGGAAAGTGACATCTCAGCATTAAAAACCTATAAAGAGGAAATTCACAGTGCAAAAAGACACTATCATTCTTCCATTCTAAACAAGGCCATCAAATGCCGTAAGGGAGCTCTTTGAACTAGTAGAAACCCTAACCAAATCTCACACAAACCTGTCAAACAGTGCCCCTATTAAGCCACAGACTATAGCATACTATCTCGCTTCCAAATTAAAAAACAAAAACAACCCTACCCCACTCATTTTTAACGATCACCAACCCCACCCAAATAAATGGTCATCTTTCTATCTCATAAAAGAAAAACTTACATATTAACATAGTAAATGACGGCAGATAAAGACCAGTAGGGTCCATCTAGTCTACCCAGTAAGATAGCAAGTGTAGGTGCACCTGCTGCCCCATGCAGGCCAACCCTCCCCATGTCTTTGTTTAGGGATGAACCCACTGCTCCGTGTAGGACACCCCTGTTTGTTGAGAAATTAGATAGTTAAGTTTACTTTGATTTTATCCTGTTGCTGTAAAGGGATCCACTGTGTCTGTCCCATGCCATTTTGAATTCTGTCACTGTATTTGCCCACACCACTTCCATCGGGAGGGCATTCCAAGCATCCACCATCCTTTCAGTGAAAAAGTATTTCCTGACATTGCCTTTCAATTTACCCCCTTGCAGCTTCATGTAATGACGTCTAGCTTTACAGCTTCCCCGTCTTTGGAAGAGGTTTGTTTGTTCATTATTTCTCTTTAAGTATTTAAAGGTCTGAATCATATCTCCCCTATCCCTCCTCTCCTCCAGGGTGTACATATTTAGGTCAAGTCTCTTCTCATACAGCTTCTGATGCAGACTCCAAATCATTTTGGTCACCTTCCTCTGAACAGTTTCCAGTCTTTTTACATCCTTTGCAAGATATGGTCTCCAGAACTGAACACAGTATTCCAAGTGAGGCCTCACCAGTGACTTATACAGTGGCATTAGTATCTCTTTTCTTTCTGTTGGTAATTCCTCTTTGTATGCAACCCAACATCCTCCTGGCTTTTGCCACTGCCTTGTCACACTGTTTTGCCACCTTCAGATCCTCAGAAATAATCACACCAAGATACTTCTCCTGGTACATGCACACCAACCCCTCACCCCCCTATCACGTACATTTCCCTTGGATTTCTGCTTCCTAAGTGCATGACACTGCACTTCTTTGTATTAAATCTTAACTGCCAAGCATTAGACCATTCTTCCAGCTTTTGTAGATCTTTCCTCATGTTATCCACTCCCTCAGGGGAGTCCACTCCATTGCAAATTTTCGTGTCATCTGCAAAAAGACAGACTTTTCCCTTCAGTCCTTCAGCAATATCACTCACAAATACATTGAACAGTGCCGGGCCCAGGACCGAACCCTGGGGCACCCCACTAATCACCCTCCTTTCATCCGAGTGAGCTCCATTTACCATCACCTTCTGTCATCTGTCAGTCAACCAATTTCTGATCCAGTTCACCACCTTGGAACTATAGGAGGCTATTGAGTTTATTGATAAGCCTCCTATGAGGAACAGTATCAAAGGCTTTGCTGAAATCCAGGTAGATGACATCCATCACATGTCCCTGATCTAGTTCTCTGGTCACCCAGTCAAAGAACTCAATCAGATTTGTTTGGCAAGATTGTCCTTTGGTAAAACCATGTTGCCTCGGATAATGTAACCTGTTGGTTTTGAGAAAGTCCACGATTCGCTCTTTCAGGAGCGCCTCCATTACTTTCCCCGCCACCGAGGTAAGGCTCACGGGCCTGTAGTTTGTCACTTCTTCCCTGTCACCACTTTTGTGAAGAGGTACCACATCAGCCCTTCTCCAGCCCTGAGGAACTTCTCCTGTTTTCAAGGATCTGTTGAAAACATCCTTTAACGGCCCTGCAAGAACTTCTCTGAGCTCTTTCCGTATCCTGGGATGTATCCCATCAGGTCCCATGGACTTGTCCACTTTTAGTTCTGCAAGTTGTTCTAACACATCATGTTCTGTGAATGGCATGGTATCTACTTCATTCCCATGTTTATATTTGGGAGTCACAGGTGGTCCTTCTCCAGGATTTTCTTTAGTAAAAACAGAGCAGAAGTATTTGTTTAGCAATTTCGCTTTTTCAATGTCACTTTCCACAAGTCCGTTCCCAGCACTTTTGAGTCCTGCAATTCCATCTCTGATTTTCCTCCTCTCCTGAATATACCTGAAGAAAGTTCTCGCCACACTTCACATCTTTAGCTATCTTTTCCTCTGCCTTTGATTTTGCTTTCCTTATTTCTCTTTTTGTCTATTTTAGTTTGATCCTGTATTCCTGTCTATGTTCCTCTGTTTGCAAGTTTTTGAATTTTATGAAAGCTGTGTTTTTTGCCTTTATTTGAGCAGCCACTTCTTTGGAGAACCAAATAGGTTTCCTTTTCATCTTGTTTTTATTTACTTTCCTTACATATTTATCTTTTGCCCCTTTTATTGCCACCTTTAGTTTAGCCCATTGCAATTCCACTTCCCTTATCCCCTCCCACCCTCCAACTCCTCCTTCAGGTACTTGGCCATTTTACTGAAATCAGTGTTTTTGAAGTCTAGGACTTTGAGCTTGCTATGATTGGACTGCACCTTGGCTTTTATCTCAAACCACACCGTGTGATGATCGCTGCTGCTCACAGGGGCACCCACCCGGACATTAGACACGCTATAACCATTGGTGAGCACTAAATCCAGCATTGAGATTTCCCTGGTTGGTTCCATCACCATTTGTCTAAGTAACGCATCTTGGAAAGCATCCACAATTTTTTTGCTTCTTTCCAGATTTTCAGAAGGAGTAATACAATCCACATTGGGTAGATTAAAGTCACCCAATATGATCACTTCCCCCTTTGTGGCTATCTTGGCAATATCTATAATCAATTCGTTATCTATTTCTTCGATTTGTCGGAGGTCTGTAGAGTACACCAGTATGGATGACAGTGCAATCTTCTCTTTCCAACACAATCCAGAGTGCTTCTTCTTTTCCCCATGCCCCCTACATTTCAGTAGCTTTAATATTGCTTTTGACATACAGGGCTACTCTTCCTCCTTTTCCACTTTCTCTGTCTCTTCTGAATAGATTATAGCCAGCTATGGCTATATCCCATACATGCGATTCATTAAACCATGTTTCTGTCATGGCCACAATGTCCAAGTCCATTTCCACCATTAGGGCTTCCAGGTCCGGAACTTTGTTGGCTAAGCTTCAAGCATTTGTGCTCATTGCTTTCCAGCATTTAACTGGCTTGCATGTATTTTGCATTGGTTTTGTTCTGCCCATTTCTTCCCACTTGTCGTTGATGTGTGGTTTAAAAGTGTGGCTGTTTCTGATGTTATTCTGCTTTTGCTGGAAGTGACTTCCTGAACTTGTCCTTCCCAATCCATCACCCCCTTTTTCTAGTTTACATGCATATCCACATACTGCCTGAATTTTTCACTTAGGATTCTTTTCCCTGCGACAGAGAGATGTAGTCCATCAGCACAATATAGTCTCTTGTTGATCCATCTGTTTCCCCAGTTGCCTATAAATCTGAATCCTTCTTGTTTGCACCAGGTCTGGAGCCATGTATTAAAGCTGTTTATGCAATGCAGCCTTTCTGCCCCCCTTACCAAGAACAGGTAGAACTTTTGAGAAAGCTACAGTGTTAACAATGGGCTTGAGTTTCTCTCCCAGAGTTTGGTAGTCCCTTTGAACTGCAGAGGCACTGTTTCTAGCCAGGTTGTTTGTACCCAAGTGGATGACAACATCAATTTTGGAGTGCTCACTTTCTGCGCTAAGTACATCAACCATTTGGTTTGTATTCCTGCTGGCTGAAGAGCCTGGGAGGCATTTGACTATCTTCTCTCCTTTGAACTGTGTTCCCAAGTTGGCGCCTCTGATGATGGAATCTCCAAGTAGTAGTAGTTTTCTTTTTGGTGAATTTTTCTTGATATTTGGTGCTTTATCAGGAGATTGGGCATGGACTGTCTCATTTAAGGGCCCTTCAGTTTCCATGGATTGGGCATCCTCATTACCCAAAGCAGAGAAGGCATTATGCAGGGATATCTCTTGATGTATAGGGTGTCTCTGCGTTACAGGTCGCAATCTACCTGAGCCCACTGTGATCCATTTGTTCTTGAAACAATAGCTAAGATTAACACCACAACCTCAAACCTTGACCCATGTCCAGTCTCCTGGATAAAGGCTTCTAAATCTGAACTAGCACCTGTAATACTCAATATCATAAACCAATCCCTCTCCCAAGAAATTATGCCAGACTCACTTAAGTTATCCATCATTCGCCCGTTACTCAAGAAAACATCTCTCAACAAAGATGACCCTACTTCAAACTGTCCAATAGCCAGCATATCATTCCTAGCAAAAATAATCAAAAAAGTAGTTCAAATTCAGTTGCAGGATTTCATTGACCTCGACTCCCCCATAGATCACACCAAATCGGTTTCCGCCCATTTCACGGCGTTGAAACCCTTCTCTTGGTATTATTCGATACACTCATCTGTGGTCTGGACAACCCAAATCAACCCTTCATCATGATCTTTCTAGATATCTCATCCACTTTCGACAACGTGGATCACACCATCCCTCCTGTCAAGTCTAGCTCAATTAGGTATCACTGGAATATCTCTAAATTGGTTGAAATCTTACATATATAATTGATTCCAACTTGTAACAATCAACCAAGAGTCTTCAACATCATTCCCCCAAGAACAGGGTATTCCCCAAGCTCAGCCCTTTCAGCTCTTCTATTTAACCTATACCTCCAACCCATCTGTTCAATTTTCAAGAAGCACAATATCAAATATCACATCTATGCAGACAATATAATGGTCTATGCCTCAATCAACGTACAAAATCCTCAATATCACAGCATTATTAACTGCATAATCGAAGCAGAATTGTGGCTCAACTCAAACAACATGCGAATAAATTTCAATAAAACTGAAATCTTATTCACAACTAGGAATCAGAACTTCATACCTCCCCATACCTTTAAACTTCATAACATCGACCTCCCAGTCAAACAGGAGGTTAAATACCTAGGAGTCATTATCGACAGAACTCTCAGTATGGCTGCCCAAATCAAACAAATTGCCAGGACAATATTCTTTAAATTAAAAACTGTGCAACACCTCAGATCAATCCTGTAACACACAACTTTAGAACTGTGGTCCAAGCTCTGATTACCCCTCTGATTACCCCTCACTTGGACTACTGCAACAGTCTACTACAAGGCATCCCTAAAAAAGTCTCTCCACACACTCCAACTTGCACAAAATGTAACCGCTAGGATTACTGTGAAAGCAAGCCTCACTGAGCATATCACTCCAATACTCTATAGCCTCCATTGGCTCCCCATTGCCACCAGACTGAGATACAAAATGTTAGTTACAACATTTAAATTACATAACAGCATCTCCCTTTCCCACCTATCCACCCTCATACATGCACAAGCTGATAGCAGCCTCAGAAGAAAATGTACAAAGGACCTTCTAGCCATATCCCCTTCAATACGAAAAACTAAGCAATCTACCAGCAATAGAGCCTTCAGGTACTCCACTCTCACACTTTGGAACTCTCTCCCTGACTATATTAGATCAATCAAGGATCTTAAAACCTTTCACAAACAGCTAAAAACTCTACTGTTCGCTGATTATTATAATACCTCTTCATCAATGTTCCCTCTAATTTTCTGTAGGCTGTGTGCGCATAAAATATCAGCTGTGCAGCTTTGGAAGGAAGGTTACATTTTTGTGCGCCACATAGCGACACTCAGAGTTATATACTTTAAAATTTGACTACACATCAGAATACAGTATGTACACCACATTGATTGCACTAGAAAACATTGTATTACTTGTGAAAACCGTAAATACATAAGAACTTTTAAATTTTAAGACGTCTGTGTTGTTTTCTATCAGAATCAGAATCGTAAAGTATGTGCGCTCGCTCGGTGAGGTGTGTGCGCGCGCACACGCGCACAGCTTAGAGGGAACAGTGCTCTTCATATCCTATCCCTTCTTCCCCCTCCACTAACCCTTCTTCCTCCAATGGCACCAATACACCTTTGTAACCTGCTCCTCCGTCATTACTTACTGTAAATAGTTTGGATTCAGCTGTCATGTTACCACTGTATAGGTACCAAGCTGACATGTACATAGTTTTCCTGTATCATAGTTTTTTATTGTTCTCTGTAACCAATTTTTGTTCATTGTATACCGTCCTTGATCGTTGGAAGGGGCGATATATAAGAAATGTTTAAATAAATAAATAAAATGATAGTAGTAGTAGTAGTGGTATCTGCTTAGTTTATTGCCCACCACAAGAGGATTTGAACCAACTATGCTGACCCAGTTTCTTGGATGCTTGCCTATTAATATTTACTCATATAATTCTGGGCAATTTCAGCAAGCATGTAGATGCTGTCCCATTGTCTCCCAGTGTTGAGACTATTTTAACCACTATGCAATTCCTTGACCTCACACCAATTGTCTCTATGAATTGTCTCTATGCCTACTCGGGTAAAAGGCTACACCCTTAATATGGCCTTTTGGCCTACAAATTTGATCACCGATAAGCATTCACAGCAGCTTATTATAATATTGGTATCATGGACCGGTCATCATTTAATTAGATTCTCTGTTCATATTCCACTGTTTCAGAAAGATGTGTTTCCTAAGCAGCAAGTTCAAACATACAGAGGTATATTTGATATCAACAAGTTTGATGTCAGACAAAAATGGATTGCATCATTACATGGTCTGGAAAAATATATCAGCTCAGTGGTTGGGGGATGGATGATGAGTTATTAGACATTATGGAGATAGAGGCTCATTTTAGGTATTTTCCTGTCGGCAGATCATATTCAGCTCCTTGGTTTTCGAATGAGACTGGCCAAGCAAAATCTACCTTGTGCCAGCTGGAACGGAAGTGGAAGAAATGCTTTGCTAATTCAGACTTAGAGACATACAGAACTTAAATGAACTATAAAAAACTGGCAGAGTGTAAAGAGATCTTATTTCACTAAACAGATTTCTAGTGCACTTAAGCAGCTGAAAGAGCTTTTTGGCATCATCAAAACACTCAAGGGAGGAATGGAGAGAGACCATAGTCACACAGTTTTTCATTTTCATGCTTTATTGCTATAAATTACATCAGCTGAACTATTTGTTGACCCCTAATAGTTGCCAAAATTTGGCCAAGTTGGATCTTCAATAAAGTGTATTAATAGACAACCATCTTGCGTGGCTGTGGTCTCTCTCCATCCTTTCCTTTGGCATTCTTGTTTGCGGAGATCACTTTCCTCTTGTTTTTTCATCATTAAAATGCTCACCATGGCTACAGTATCTGCTAATCATGATATCATGATTTCTTGTCAGGCACTTGGAAGATAGTTTGGAGGTAAAACAATAGTGAGTAATACTTTTAACTTTTATAGTCACGGGTTGGAAATGGATGCTGAGGAATGCCCAGTTTTTTGGCACTCATTTATAGTGGTAGCCACTCCCACAGGCTAATTTTCAAAAAAAGGTATAACTTTATAGGTAGCCAGTTAGCTAGGTCATCAAGATCTTGCTGGATAATAAAGATTTTCTCAAGTTTCCATCATAAATCATCAAATTGTTAATTGTGGAAGGTTAAACAGTTCTCAAGTAAAGTCCAACTGTTTATGCTGAACAAATTGCTGGGGCATTGTCTCAATTTCCAACTTTATCGTCAACATTGATTCCACGTTACATGTCACGGAGGTTTGCAGTAGAGCAAGTATAGCCTCATCAGAGCATGAAACACTTCTCATCAGCGCCATTTCTCCAGGCCACTAGGTCATGCCTCCATCGCTTTGTAGAGTCCCCTTTACTATTTTTTGATCCAGACATAACTCTAGTAATGGAGTGTTAAGAGCCGGGTGCACAGAAATGAGCAGGAAAACACACATCATGGATTCTAGCTGTTGTCAGGAGGAGCAAGTCTTGGGCTTACAAGCACATCCCCGCAACCATATTTACAATCTGACATTGATGAACCTTTGTTTGAAAATACAATGTGAGGTTGATTTAATAACAGAGCACCTAGGTTAGTAAGCAGGAAGATACCTATTTTGGCACTATTTTATAAAAACATATAGGTGCCTATGTGTCTTTATAAAATATTAGCATGAATCCAGCATTAATAGAGCCTACTTTGAAGGCACAGACATTATGCCGACTCAAGAGCAAATGTAAATGTCTGCGTGTACAGTACACATGTACACTAATAGATTAAGGCATTTTAAATTCAATGTGCATACCTCATGACTTTGCATGTGCTCCACCCAGAATGTGCTCCTGGCAAAGCCTATGGTAAAATAAATAGTAATATTGTAACATAGTATATGATAGCAGATAAAGACCAGTATGGTCCATCTAGTCTGCCCAGCAAAGTGGTAAGAGTAGGTGCACCTGCCGCTCCGTGCAGGTCACCCCTCCCCATGCCTTTGTTTAGGGGTGTACCCACCGCTCTGTGTAGGTCACCCCTATTTATTAAGATATAAGAGAGGGTTAAGTCCATTTTGTTTTTACCTTGTTGCTATAAAGGGATCCACTGTGTCTGCTCCATGCCATTTTGAATTCTATCACTGTATTTGCCCCCACCACTTCCATCGGGGGGGGGGGGGGCATTCCAAGCATCCACCACCCTTTTGGTGAAAAAGTATTTTCTGACGTTGCCTTTCATTTTACCCCCTTGCAGCTTCATGTTATGCCCTCTAGTTTTACAGCTTCCCCGTCTTTGGAAGAGGTTTGTTTGTTCATTAATACTCTAAGGGGCATGTTTACTAAAATCCGCAAAATAGCGCGCCGCAAAATAGCGCACGGCAACGCGGCACTGAAACGCGCAGAAACGCGTTTAAACGCCCCGCACACGTGCGTGTCACCCCCGCACAGGTACGCGGCTCACTAACGGGCCCTGTACAAGTGCGGGCCCGCAAATGTCCGATAGAGGCGTGGAACGGCGAAAGGAGGGCGGAGGAAGGCTCCGGAGGGGCGGAGGGACGGGGTCAATGGGTGGAGAGTGGGAGGGGAGAGGCTCCCCGCACAGTATCGGGCCCGAATTTGCATGTAAAAACTACCGCGAGTGAAAGCATTTAAAGGGAAGAGAAACCATTTCCGTCAGCAATGTACAGGAAAACCGGGGAAACCAGCAAAACGTGAGCAGTGTGATACATGTGCACAGCACAAAAGTGAAAATAAAAATAGAAAATGACCACAACAGAACTATTAAAAATAGTAATTCAGCTGGGGAACAGTTATAGTGATGGGCAAATACAGAAATCACACCCAGCAAAGCTCCAGAAAAAAGAAATGAAGTTTGGAAGGGTCTACTGAGAGGAGACTCTTCCAAAAAACATTTCCACGTTTTGGAGCTTTCCTGGGAGTGTTTGCTATGGTTGCCCATTAATATCACTGTTGCCCAGCGTGGTGATATTTTGTCCCACATTTCCCGTGGTCATTTCCGGGGTTTATGTGCACGTTTGTCACCAGACAGGGTGCATATGCCCACAGTAGAATTGCATAGAGCAGGGTTTGTGACTCCATCCTGCCAGGCTTACTGCCTCCAGGGGCTGCACTGTCTCTGTGGCCAAAGTGTGGTACAGCGGACAGAGTTATTACCTCTAGGACCAGAGGGCAGAGGTTCAAAACCCAGCTGGGGCACCTGCCAGCCCAGTCCCTATATTTTACCCACCACTAAATAAAGATAGCGCAGACACCCCTGTATGCATGGGGAAAACACCCATATTTTACCCAACACCGCACACACCCCACAACAATGGGCATTACCTACAGCCAAGTCCCCCAAATGCAGTCCCATACTGCCACATTGCAATCAGGTCAACTGCTTTTTCTGAGAGAAGTTCATGCCAGCATGTTGGCGGACAAGTACATGTGGTGCAGGGGGCAGTGGCTGCTAACCACAGAAGACAGAGGCCTAGCCATGTGCAGGCTGGCACAGTCCACTGCAACAGACAGGTCCTGCCGGATCCACAGTCATGGACAGTCCAGGGAATCCAACCAATCTGTGGCTACACAGTGGTGCAGTGCACACAGACACTGCATACAAGAACAGAAGGTCACAGGTTCAAAGCCCAGCTGGGGCTACTGCCAATCCTGCCCACATATTTTTCCCACAACTAAACAGTGATAGTAAGGACACACCTTTCATGGCGGGGACATATGCAATGGTAAGACATCTATCTTTTACCCCACTGAGCACAGACACCATGAACAGGGGCAGTACCTAGAGCAGAATCACCCAAATGCAGTCCTGGTGGGCCACACACCAGTCAGGTTCCATGCTGACACTCATACAAATGCCTGTGCTGTATATCTATGCACCACCCCCATGGCATGTAGATGTAGCCCATGCATATTCATGAGGGATAGCAGGAAAACCCGAACAGTGTGATGCAAACCTGGACTGGAGTTGGGAATCTGTGCCGTAAAGCAGCAGCCATCAAGGGCAGACACACCCACACCCACAGGCCCCATTGGCCAATGTCTCCTGGAAAGGCAGAACATTGGACCGTGCATGCAGCACCCAAAACGAGCACTTGCATAACTTACCAATGTCACCCTACACCTGAGGTATACGGTACACAGCTCGGAGACGTTTGCTAGGAGCACAGGCAGGCAGTTATCCATACGTTACGTACATACTGCTAGTTGACCCCATCCAAACAATCTGTTAGGTGTTTGCAGGGCATGCTCCAGGCCTGGCCTCTGACGGTGCTTACCACCCTGGGGAGTGACCACCAGCTGTAATGCGTACCATATCCATGCCTTGCCGTGCTCAGGACCGGTTTGGTGGGCAAGGCTACTTACCCCCTCAATCGTAGCACCATGATGGCAGAGGTGTGGAAGTGTGTGTCTGTCTATACAGTGGGTGTTGGCTGCAAGCCCCTTCAACAGCCCGCACTGCCAGCACTGTTGCCAGTATTGGCCAGTCAATGTGCATAATGAGGTGCAAGGTACCATGGGTATAGCCAGGGCAGGGTGACGTGGCCAGGATGCATCTGCACTGGGCATAGGGCCCTGGCAGGGACATTGGCTGGGATATTGTAGTGTCCGGCCACCACCTACACAGACAGGGTGGCCAAAGCATGTCCTTCTGGGGGATCACGCTCACCCTGACTGTGCAGTGACCACAGCATGGCTAGGCCCCCCCATAGTGCTGTATAGTAGTTCTCTCATGTGATAGATATGGGTTTCTCTTTGGGGCCCAGTCACTGATCTATCTGCTTGCTGTGTATGCAGACAGCCCAGTTCTGGGTGCATGCATCTCCATTGGGAACATGCACTATGGACTAACCAGCAGACTGTTTGTAGCTGGTAAATGTCTTGCTATAATGGCTTGCAGGGTGCAGTGGCTGTTGGCTTGCTGCAGGTGAATATCTGGTGGTGGAGTGCAGCTTACCATACCCTGGGCTTATGTCTGTCTGCTATTGTGTTATGGCTGTGTATGGAGCTGCCTGCCTGGGGGGGGGGGGGGGTGGTGGTGGTGGTGGTCCTCAGCAGGACTGGGGTTGATGTTGCCCTCTATTGCCACCTTTGCAGGGAGGTAGAGTGTGGATCCCTTGATGGGGACCATGTTTGCCACTGGGGGGGGGGTGGTGCCTGATGGCGGCAGACAGGGATATCCATGGTGTTTGTGCAGAAACTAGCTATCTTACACATTAACACTGCTTTGGAACGCCCGCTTGGCCTCCATCAGCCATGGCAGGTGTTGTTGACCTGGTCCTGGCCACCTCATTGCACACTCAGGGTGAGCACAGTACCCGCACGATGTAACGGTGTGTGGCTACTCTGTGCCAGTAAAACACCCGGTCAGTGCCCCCTACTAGGCCAAGGTGCTGTGTGGGTGCACCCGGTCACTTCCCCCAACAGGGCCGAGGTGCTGTGGGGGTGCATTCCCCATCTTGTGTCCATCTGCGGACAGCTAATTTGCATGTGCAGTGCATCATGGGTACGGGTGGCCTAACCCTATCCTGTTGACACCAGCAGACTGTCTGTGAGGTGACGTGTAGGCTATCTGCAGCCAGCCAGAGGCCTGCTTACAGCTATGGAGCTGTAGCGCAATGGTTACATCACTGCCTGTGCAGCCAGAGGTCATGGGTTCAAACCCACAGTGGGGCCCTTTGGTAGGGCTGTCCACAGCTTTATTTTTATTTACTGTACATATGTCTATGCCGGCAAGACCACCCTCAGCTTACTATACCCATTAGGTGCCTCTGAGGGTGCTTCATAGGGCGCCCTGTAGGCCACCTCATGGTTGCCATCCCTATAGGGTGCACTATACATTATCCTGTGTCGCAACATACATGCTGCCCTATAGGGGTCATTCAAGGGTGCCTTGGCGAACAGTGCACTGTAACATGTGCCTTATGGGCTGCCGTATGTTAACATGCTGGGAGAGTGCGTTTGCTAGTAGTGATAACAAAATATAATTATACAGCCTCCTACAGCACTCCTCAACATAATACATACTGCCTCAGCAGGCATTTTTCACTGGGCATTGTGAGGAGTTGAACCCCTGATCCCTGCACCATTGGTCAGTGTTTTAACCATTGTGCTGTGGCTCTGTTCCTGTGCTTATGCATCAGCGCGCCGCCTTGTGCCTATCAGCGCGCCGCCTTCTGCCGCCCAAGGGGACCAGTGCGCCACCTTCTGCTGCCCAAAAATAACTGTGCGCCGCCTTATGCCGCCCAAAAAGCACTGTGCGCCGCTTTCTGCCGCCCAAAAATAACTGTGCGCCGCCTTATGCCGTTCCAAATTAATTCGCCTCCTAAAACAATGTTAATCATTACAGTTACTGCCTCAGCTGACCTTTGTCGTTGCGCACACTGGGGGATTGAACCCATGGCCCCTGCACCATTGGTCAGTGTCTTCACCGTTGTACCACGGCTCTGTTGTTTTGTATACTCAGCAGCGCGCCACTTTGCCTTTCCACGCGCTAATGTCGACCCCCGCACATTAGCGCGACGCACACACATCCGGTTGCTTACTACCGTTTTTTTTCTATTTTCTGCCTGAACCGCCCACTCCTTATATGGCACAGGCACACTAGCACGGCCCCGCACGTTAGGAATGTTTAGTAAACATGCCCCTAAGTATTTAAATGTCTGAATCATATCTCCCCTGTCCCTCCTCTCCTCTAGAGTATACATTTTTAGGTCTTGGAGTCTCTTTTCATACGTCTTCTGGCGCAGGCTCCAAATCATTTTGGTTTGCCTTCCTCTGAACCATTTCCAGTCTTTTTATATCCTTTGCGAGATATGGTCTCCAAAACTCAACATGATATTCCAAATGAGGCCTCACCAGCTACTTGTACAGTGGCATTAGTACCTCCTCTTCTCCGCTGGTAATTCCTCTCTGTATGCAACCCAGCATCCTTCTGGCTTTGGCCACCACCTTATCACACTGTTTTACCACTTTGAGATCCTCAGAAACAATCACTCCGAGGTCTTTCTCCTGGTCCATGCACACCAACCTCTCGCCCCCTATCGCAAACAATTCCCTTGGATTTCTGCTTCCCAGGTGCATGACACTGCACTTCTTCAATTAAATCTTAACTGCCAAGCAATAGACCATTCTTCCAGCTTTTGTAGATCTTTCCTCATGTTATCCACTCCCTCAGGGGAGTCTACTCTGTTGCAAATTTTTGTGTCATCTGCAAAAAGACAGACTTTTCAATTCAATCCTTCAGCAATATCACTCATAAATACATTCAATTGTACCAGTCCCAGGACCGAACTCTGGGGCACACCACTAATCACCTTCCTTTCATCCGAGTGAGTTCCGTTTACCATCACCTTCTGTCGTCTGTCAGTCGACTGATTTCTGATCCAGTTCACCACCTTGGGACCCACCCTCAAGCTGCTTAGTTTATTGATAAGCCTCCTATGAGGAATAGTATCAAAAGCTTTGCTGAAATCTAGGTAGATCACATCCATCACATGCCCTTCATCTAGTTTTCTGGTCACCCAGTCAAAGAACTCAATCAGATTTGTTTGGCAAGATCATCCTTTGGTAAAACCATGTTGCCTCAAATCATGCAACCTTTGGTTTCGAGAAAGTGCACTATTTGCTCTTTCAGGAGTGCCTCCATTACTTTTCCCGCCACCGAGGTAAGGCTTACCGGCCTGTAGTTTATCACTTCTTCCCTATTACCACTTTTGTGAAGAGGTACCACTTCAGCCTTTCTCCAGTCCTGTGGAACTTCTCCTGTCTCCAAGGATCTATTAAAAACATCCTTTAACGGCCCTGCAAGAAACTCTCTGAGCTCTTTCAGTATCCTGGGATGTTTTCCATCCAATCCCATAACACCACATGTACTCTTACAGCTAACCAAATTTTATAAGGTGATATTTTATGTACTGGACAATGTCCTTTCCTTAAGTCCTGCTAGATCAGTCAAGACAAGTGGTTTGTTTCCCCCTACCAGCAGATCTGGAGACAGAGGAAGCTTCCAGAGGTTCCTCATGACATCATCAGGCCATATCAGCCAGAGGGAGCCTTCACTAAAATTCGTATCAAAGCATATGGTGAGGAACCTCAGATCTCATACAAACCTCAGTGAAGGTATCCAGCTTCAATAGAAGGCTTGCCAGAAGGTTATCAGCCAACAGGGCCAACCTCAGAGAACAGCAGACCAAGCAGTTATCCAGGTTGGGTCCTGGACTGATCTAAGAAGACTCATCTTCCATATTGTCCTGCTAAAACAGTCCAGACAAGTGTGATGTCCCAAAGCTATGACTCCACTGGGCAGGAAGATGGTCATGGAAGCTTTGAGGACCTCTGAGCCAAAGGTCCTGTTCGCCCGAGCATGGACTTCCAATCAATAATGCTTGACAAAAGTGGAAAGTGATGCCCATGCTGCCACCCAACAAATGTCTGAAGAGGTTACTGAGCTATGCTCCACCCATGAGGACACTTCTGCCCGGGTGGAATGCACACATGAACCTTCTGGAACTGACCAGTTCTGCAACAGATAAGCAGAGGCCATCGCCTCCTTGATCCAGTGCCCTAAAGCAGACTTAGCGGCCGCATCACATTTATGTGGACCCACAAACAGCACAAATAGATGGTCTGACTTATGGAAAGAGTAACCTTCAAGTACCAGAGAAGCACTCTCTGGACATCCACCAGGTGAAGTTCCTTGTCCTTCCCTTGGCACTGCTCCTTAGAAAAGGAGGGCAAACAGACTACCTGATTCACATAGAAGGCAGAAACCACCTTGGGCAAGGACAGAACAGGCCGAATGCACAAGGCCTCCTCCAAGAATGATAAGTAAGGATCCCTGCATGACAAGGCTTGCAGCTCAGAGATACATCTCGCCAAACACAGTGCAACCAGAAAGACAGTCTTGAAGGTCAGATCTTTAAACTTAGTCCGCTTCAAGGGCTCAAGGGCCTCCAACATCAAGGCCTAGAGCACTAAGAAGAGATCCCATGGAGGAACAATTGAACACAGGAGGGAACACAGATATCACATCCCCTGGAGAAAATGGGAAACATCAGGATGCGAGGCAATGGACTGCCCCCCCCCCCCCAATGGCCCCTGAAGCAGGAAGGCCACCACCTGAACCTTCATGGAACTAAGAGAAAGAATTTTGTTGAGACCCTCCTGAAGAAAGGCAAATAAGGATGGTAAGTCCACTCTAACAGGTCCAGCCTGACGCTGATGGCACCAATTCCCAAAAAGACACCGGCAAGCACATAAGCCAGACTGGTAGAGACTCTCCTAGCCTTAGGGAGCATGAAGACCACAGCAGAAGAGTAATCCTTACAGGCTAAGCGGCATCTGTGGAGAGCCAAGCTGTAAGCAAGAAGTAACCTGAGTTGTTTGGAAGAACCGGTCCTTGATGTAATAGCTCTTGGGCTGGGGGACAGTCACAAAGGAAGATCCTGCAGAAGCATCATCAGGTCCCTGAACTATGGCCTCTGTGGCCAATATGGCACCACTAGGATCACCCAGCCCAGATGCTGCTCTATACACTGAAGCATACGACCCACTAGTTGCCACAGAGGAAACACATATAGCTGGCTGCACTTCAGTCCTGGCTAAACTAGGGCATTGATGCCCTTAGAGCCTGTTTCTCTGTGGCGACTGAAGAGGCATTCAGCTTTGGCAGTGGACTGAGTCGCCATGAGATCCATCTTGGGATGACCCCAGTGGTGCAGAAACTGCCAATAGGCCGTTTGACTTAGTTCCTACTCCCCAGAATCAAGAGAGTATTAACTAAGGAAGTCCACCTCCATGCTGTCAACTCTGACAATGTGTTCCACCTATAGAGCCAGCAGTTTCCTTTCCGCCCAAGAGGAGAGTCATCTCCAGGGCCACTCTGGTACTCTTCATGTGTGCTTGCAGATTGATGTATGCCACTGCTGTGGAATTGTCAGAGTAGACTCAAACCACTTTACTCTTGACCAGGGTCCAGAATGCAGAAGGGCCAATTGAATAACCCTCACCTCAACATAGTTAATGGTCTATGCCGACTCATGACTGTTCCAACAGCCCCGAGCTGTTCGGGTCTCGCAATGAGTTCCCCAGCCAAACAAGCTGGCATGCGTCGATAGGAGAAGCCATGAGTGATCATTCAATGGCATGTCCTTTTTTGGGTGCTGTGGCTGCTGCCACCACCACAGGTTGGAGACCAACTCTGGCTGAAGGGACAGCCTAACCTTGAACTCCTGAGAGAGCTGAGAGACCACCAAGAAAGCAGGGACCTCTGCAGTGACCTCATATGAGCTTGTGCCAGACACCATCAAGCTGAGACGCTGTAGATAATTCCAAACTCTGGAAGCCTGCTGAGACCAGAAGGCTTTCCATTGGGCCAGCAACTTGTTCACTCTCTCTTCGGGTAGTATCGAAAGAAGCTCCCAGGTATTCCAATGGTTGAAAGGTACCAAGTGGCTCTTCGATTTATCATCCAACTGAGACTCTCTAGGAACTGCATCACCCGGGTCAAAACCTGAGACGCTTCAGACTGTGACTTGGCCCCAATGAGCCAGCTGTCCAGATATAAGTGTACACAGATCCTCTGGTGCCTTAGCGCAGCAGCCACCGCCACCATCATTTTCAAGAATGTCCTTGGGGTGCTGGAGAGGCCAAAGGGGAGAGCAGTGAAATGAAAATGAGAGCCAAGAATGGTGAAACGAAGAAATCACTGTTGATCTTCTTAGATAGGGATGTGGAAGTAAGCCTCAGTTAAGTCCAGAAACGCAAGGAACTCTCCATGGTGTAGCACTTGAATCACTGACTGCAGGGTCTCCATATCGAAGTGAAGGGTGCGCAGGTGAGCGTTGACTCCCCCTTGAGGTCAAGGACTGGCCAAAAGGAGCCAACCTTCTTTGGCACCACAAAGTAGATAAAGAATCGGCTCTGGCCCTGGTTGGCTGAGGAAAATGGGACCACCACCCACAGGGTACACAGAAATGCAGCTCTCTTAGCTGCTGAGTCTCAAGGAGAAATGACAAAGGCATCCAGAATAGGCTCTTTACATTCCAGAATATTGCCGTGCACCCAGTGGATAGCAGGCTCTGCCTTTTCATCCTGGAATGGGCCACCAAGCCATCACTGCACCTGACAGAAGGAAGCATCTCTGGGTTGGAGTCTCAGAAACCTTATAGTCCATGACAGGGATGAGTCTGAGAGTAGAACCCAGAAGGAGGAGGAGAAGGAAGGCTTTTTGGAGTGGTATCTACAGAATTCCCAGAAGCCAGGGGAGTCTGAATAGTGAGCGTAAGGAACATGGGCATATGCAGAAGAAGTTGTGCTCATATTCCTCACGAGACCTCTTGGCCTATCCTTTGGTAGGCAATGAGGTTTGGACTGACCCAAGTCCTTAACCAGCTTCTCCACATCTGCCACAAAAACAGCCTTCTTTGAAGGCAATCTGAGTCAACTGGGATTTGGAGGATGAATCCACTACCCAATGATGGAGCCACATCCAACGTCATGCCACAGTCGACAGAGCAATGTCTCTAGCCACCAAGCAGGCAAGATCATACATAACATCAGGCATAAAAGCTGCAGCTGATTCCAAGACAGGTGTAATATTCTCTGGCACAAGGGACTGAATCCACTGGAGTAGAGCTTGAGTTGTGAGAACACCACACACTGCCAACTGAAAGATAACAACGGAGGCTGTAAATTGATACTTCAAGATAGTGCCCACCTTACAATCCAGGGAGTCCTTCAGGGCTATTCTGCCATCCACAGGAATAGTGGTTTGCTTCATAACTGCTGTATCCAATGCATCCACTATCAGTGTCCTATGTCCTGTGGCACGGCATAAAGCCTTCTGCAAACTTTCAGCTCCTTCACCAGGGAGTCAGGCAAGTCCCACTCTTGATAACCTACAGAAAAGGAATGGCTGTCTTGGACTTCCGAACCCACTGCAAGAAGGGGCAAATCTGTGGCCTTTGTTCAGCTTCTGTGTGGTGGCAAAGAGCAGGGTATCCAAAGCTAAACAACTTTGCCTAGGGTGCCAACATCTTGAACCAACTCTGGGATTGGCCCTAATCGGCATTCAAACCAGATATTCAGCCTCAGCAGATAAACAGATTCCAGTGTTGAATAGCTGGTTTCATTCTTAACAACACAGCCGGTATTCAAAAAACAAAACAAAACAAAACACCGACAGCATTGTCTGAATATTGACCCATAATAGTTTTTGACAGCTTTTTTCTGCACTAGACCATCTGCTTCTTGTAATACTGAGTTTCAATTTAGCAGCAAAATTTCCACTCATGATTAGAGATCACTAGATGTATGTACGCAGGGCTCTGTCTTATACTGTGTAAGAGTAGGTGGTACTTGCCATATGCATATAGGATTGCCATCTTCCCTCCTACTAGTTTTCCTTACAGCATGCTACCTAAAGTTCCTATCTGGGTGGTCCACGTGACGCATGAGCGGGTGAAGACGTGTCTTTGCTCGCTCCGGGGCCGCCTCGAGAATCTTGGGTGAAATACTTACTTTTTGCCCCCAGTCAACTGGTTTGCAGGCAGCCGGCGTTTGCTCCAGACCTTGGGCTGTCCTCCCAGAGTGGTGACCTCTGAATCAATGCCTCCTCCGGCGCGCAAGGAGAAGGAAAAGGAGAGGGGGCTTAGGCCTAGCGCTCCGGCCATGCCTGCTACGCAGCCCTCCTCGCCGAGCAAGGATAGTGTGGAGTCGGCCACAGAAGATCTGGCGAGGGAGGTGGTCAGACAGCTCGATCCTAAGTTTGATCAGATACTGTCAAAGCTGGAGATCATGGGAACGTCTATGGCGGAGATGAACCAGCGGATGGAGGAATTGGAGAGCAGAGTGGCTGCCGTGGAGGAGGATGAGGGGCGCCAATCCCGGGGGCTTGAAAGCGCGCGGTCTCAGTTAGAGGCCTTGCAAGCTAAGATCGACGATTTAGAGAACCGTTCCCGCCGCAACAACATCAGGCTGGTGGGAGTACCGGAGGGTACCACGGATCAACAATTGATACCTCTGATAGAGCAGTGGCTCCCAAAGGCCCTGGGCCTGGATGCGCTGGTCGGCGACCTCAAAGTGGAGAGAGCGCATCGGGTTGGTGGGAAGATGGCAGCCCGCCCGAGACCCAGGGTAGTAATTGCCCGGATTCTCAACTTTGCCCATAAGGAACGGCTGTTGCAGGCGTTTCGCCAACACCGGCAGCTCACCTTAGACAACCAGCAGTTGCTCTTGTTCCAGGATTATTCCTCCTTGGTCACCGCGAAGCGGAGGGAGTTTACCCCGGTGTGTGCAGCCTTATTTCAAAAGAGTGTGCGTTTCACGTTGGCATTCCCTGCAGTACTACGTGTATACAGCATGGGTAAGACCCACACTTTTGATACAGCGAAGGCAGCTCAGAATTTTTTGAAAGACTTCGAGAAGCAACAGCCGGCGCAGGCGGGGGAGCACAGCCAGACCTTGGACTCATGAGCGGCTGCGGCATTTGCTGACTCTGTCTACTGACCCCTCGGGCTTTCCAGTCCGCAGCTAACTGAAGCTGCGTTCCGGGCTGAGTCTGCTCCGGACCTGCCCAGTGCTGGTTTGAGTGTGTTATTAGTCTTTGGACTGACATTTTTCTTAACGCCTTTGGGCATGTAAGCTTGTTATGGTTCTCCCATGTTACTTGTGTGGCATGTTGTTGACGCTGTGATCTCTTCTCCCTTCCTTACACATCTCTGCTCTTGTTTTTATAATTCCTTGCTTCAGCCCTTTCCGTAACTTTCTTTTTACCTTTCGGGTGGGAGATGTGAGGGCTTGGAGTGCGGCTGTTGTAGCTGAGATGGACACATGTATGGGGACTGGGACAGCCGGGTTGGGGGCCAGTGTCGTGGGGTAGATTAGTCTCGTCAGTTCCCCCCCCTTTATTGGGGACTCGAGGCGGCCCTGTCGCGCACGGCAGGGACTCGTAGATCAGTCATGATGGCTGATGTTGGGATAGGTTGTTTTTTATTCGGGGATGGGTGGGGGCAGGGGGGGGGTAGAGTAGTGCGTAATGGTAGGGGAACAGGGGGGGGAGGAAGAGCTTCGGAGGTGGGAGGGAGGGTTGGGTTGGGGTGGATGGGAAGGCGGGGGGGGATGGGGGGGGAGGTGAAGCGGGTGGCGCATGACCAATATATAGGGCGGAGGGATTCATTGCCTGCAGTAGTTGAGATTGCCCCTCGCATTAGCAATGTGACTGGGCCGGGGGTTGAGGCTGGGCAACCCTGGGCTGTACGGAGGGAGTTTATTTTGCTGTTATCTGGATCACATACGGGTCTGTGAAAAACCACTTGAGATTTATATCGTGGAATGTGGGTGGGATTAACTCTCCCGTAAAGAGAACTAAAGTGCTCCAGGCGCTGCGGAAGACGAATGCACAGGTCGCGCTGTTGCAGGAAACCCACCTTTCTGAGAAGGAACATGCTAAGTTGCAGAAGGGTTGGGTGGGCCAGGTGTTGGCGGCCTCCTCAGGGGGTAGGAAACGAGGAGTTGCCATCCTCCTCGGCAAGGGCATCCAGGTTGAGTTGATGAGCGAAGACCGGGACCCCTCTGGTAGATACCTGTTTGTGCATTTAAAGCTCAATGGCGAGGAGTTTATGTTAGGCACTGTCTATGCCCCCAATACATATGAGCACTCCTTCTTTCAAAAGGTGTGTAGTAAGGTAACTGCGGCCCCGCAGATCCCGCTAATCTTGGCGGGTGATTTCAACTGCCCCCATGACCCTGTATTGGATAAATCCGGTGGGCAAAAGCAGGGTGATTGGAGTAAAAAGGGAGTTGGCTATCTGTGTCTTGCGGGTGGGCTGGTGGACACATGGCGAACGCTCCATGGGGGAGAAAAAGACTTCACACATCTGTCTAGGGTGCACCATACTTGGTCCAGACTGGACTATATTTTAGTGACTGAGCGGGAATTCGATAGAGTGCTCAGTTCAGAGATCGAGCCCATGGTGGTGTCGGACCATGCTATGGTGCGAATGGATTGGAGGGGCCAGGCCCGGGGTGACCCTCGCTGGGCCTTCCCTAGACAGATGTGGACGAATGCTGGATTTAAGAACTACCTAGTGCAAAAATGGGAAGAGTACTTACACTTCAATGAGTCTAGTGCTAGTTCTGCTACCCTTTGTTGGGAGGCAGGGAAGGCCGTCCTGCGGGGGTGTATTATCGCCTATATGGCACAGGAGAGGCGCCGCATCAATGGGGCGGTGATGTTGTTAACGCAGGAATTGCAGAGGTTAAAGAAGCTGGTAGTGGGGGTTCGGGGGTCGGTGCATCTTTCTCCTTATCTGGAGACGCAGCGTCGGCTTAATGCTATCTTGGAAGAACGCGCAGTTTATAACTTGCACTATTATCGCCATCAATTATTCCGCTTCGGTAATAGAGCAGGCACGCTCTTGGCTCGCTTGGTGAAGGATGGGGGAGGGTCTAAAGTGGTGGCGGTGATCCGGGATAGTACAGGGGCTCGGCTTTCTAATCCTCGTAGCATTGTGGACGTCTTTCGGAAGTTTTATGAACAGCTTTATACTCCTGAGCCGGAAGATCGGGGTGGGGAACAGGCATTTTTGGAGGCGCTCTCCTTACCTCAGCTTTCTGAGGCTGAGCGAGCGGAGCTGAATAGACCGATTGAGGGTGGTGAAATCCAGAGAGTAATTCGGCAAGGGAAACCGCATAAGGCCCCTGGCCCGGACGGCTATAGTGCCGAATTTTATAAAATGCTGGAGATACAGATCACCCCGACTCTGGCGGCTGTTTATAATGATGTATTAGAGGAGAAAAGATTTCCTCGTGACATGCGAACGGCGGCGATTACGGTGCTCCCTAAGCCTGGGAAGGACGTGGAAGATCCGGCCTCTTATAGGCCGATCTCTTTAATCAACTACGATATGAAACTGTTAGCCGGTGTCTTAGCGCAACGGTTGCAGGGAGTGTTACCGCGTCTTATAAGTCCCTGTCAAACAGGCTTTGTTAAGGGGAGGGAGGCCTTTTCTAATATCAGTAGGATACTCCTGGGGGCGGAATGGAGTGTATTGCGTGGAGACCCGCTGTTGCTGGTGAGTTTGGACGCAGAAAAGGCCTTTGACCGAGTGTCTTGGGCCTACATGTTTGAGGTACTCGGGAGATTTGGATTTGACGGTGCCTTTTTGACTTGGCTGCGGGCCTTATACTCGGCACCCCTGGCCTTTCTAGTAGTTGGTGGGCTTCATTCGGCTCCCTTCGAATTGCGTCGTGGGACGAGACAGGGCTGCCCCCTTTCCCCTCTGTTATTTATCTTGCAGATGGAACCCCTATTGCGTGCATTGGGCCAGCAGGAGGTGATCCAGGGTCTTACGTGGCCGGGGGGCGGCATTAAGCTTAGTGCCTTTGCCGATGATCTGTTACTCTGTTTGACGGACCCACAGAGTTCGCTGGAGGGGGCGCTCTCCATTATCGAGGGTTTTGGTGCCTTCTCCGGGATGCGGATAAATAAGGCCAAATCGCTGGGCTTAGATGTCGGCGGGAGGGTCCGGGGGATCTGGCAGGGAGATTTCCCGTTGGTATGGGCGGAGGACTCCATTCGTTATCTTGGAATCCAGATCCCTTGTGAGCCTAGTCGGTTATATGCGGCCAATGTGCGGCCACTCTTGAGTAAAACACTTCAACGCCTCCAGAAGTGGCAGGAGCTCCCGCTCTCCTTGAAGGGCCGTATCGCCCTCTTCAAAATGGTTGAACTGCCCCGTTGGATCTATATGCTGCGGCATGTCCCTATCTGGCTTCTGAGGAGAGACTTAAAGTTGTTGGAGAGCCACTTATCTAAATTTTTCTGGAGGGGGAAGAGAGCGCGTATTGCTTTTGCGACCCTGTTGCGGCCTGACAGTGAGGGAGGTGCCGGCCTCTGTTCGCTAAGAGTGTACAATTTAGTTAGTTTGTTGCGGCCGCTTTGTGACTTGGTCGCGGGGACCGCCGTGATCCTGCCCGTGGAGCTGGTGGATGACGTCTCGGCGCCGTCCCACCGGCTCTACTGGTTACACCGTGCGACTAGAGAGCTGCCCCTCTTTTGGAAGCGCTCCACCTATCTGGGAGCTGTTTGCCAGGCCTGGCGGCATCTCTGTCGACTTCGGGGCTGCAATTGGCAGCGTTCGGATTGTCTTCCATTAGCTGGAAATGGAGACTTCCTCCCTGGCTGCCAAGGTGGGGTGGCTAACCGCTGGGCGCACCACGGCGTGACCTATATTGGCCACCTGCAGATGGAGGGCGAGGCGCAGTTGGACTCTTTTGAGTCCCTGCGAAATCGTTATCAGTTACCAGTCCATGACTTTTTCTTTTATTTGCAAGTGCGACACTTTATACAATCTTTGAATCGGGGGGAAGCGGCGGACGTCAGACGGAGAGTTCGAGGGATGGCGACTCTCTTTAGTGCCTTGGAGGGTAAACTCACTGTTCGGCGACTGTGGGAGGAGTTGTCAGTGGGCGTCGATTTGACGGGGCTAACGCAGTTGGCCCGTCGCTGGCAGGAGGATGGCATCCGGGAGGGTACCGTGGAGCGTCTGCTTTATGCTTTCAAGGGTATACCCCGCGTGTCCGAATCGGTGCAGATGCAAGAGGTCCAGTATAAATTCTTGTGGCGGGCCTATGTGCATGATGTTTGGGCGAAGCGGATGGGGGTGACTGACTCCGAGGATTGCCAACGATGTGGGATGGGGAAGGGCACCCTAGCACATAAATTCTGGCTGTGTACTGCCATTCAACAGTTCTGGGAGGGGGTTGGGCAGCGCCTTAGTGGATGGGTGGGCCGGCCGGTGAGTCTTGGCCCTGCCTGGTGTTTGTTTGGTTCTTATGAGGATGATGCACCCTTAAGTGCGCGACACAGGCAGCTTTGTGAGCGGGGCTTCCTGGTAGCCAAGCAGACCATCTTGCGACATTGGATAGCGCCAATGGCACCGAGTGTGCCAGAATGGGAGGGGAGGATGGGGGTGCTATTAGACATGGAAAGGTGCACGGCGCGGCTCTTGGGCCAGCGGCGACTGGATCAGTTCATGGAGCTGTGGGCTCCGCTGTTAGCCACGGCGCGTTTTTAGAGCCCCTGACGGGGGATATGGCTTATGCGTGCGTGGCTGGTAGCGGATGGCCGTTCTTTTAGGGGGGCTGAGGCTCTGAGGCTATGTGTATAGCTGCTCCCTTCCCTATGTGAGTGTTGAGGGTGCCACTTGCTTGGTTGGGTGGGAGGGGATGGGTGGATGGGGGGGGTGGTTGTGGGGTCGCGCGGGGTAATGGGGGAAGTGGGGGGTTCTTTAGGTGGGGCTGGGTCATCATTGTAGTATGTTTGAGATGGATGTATTGTCCCTTATACATTTATGAACCTCGCACTGTTCCGTTGTGAGTGCCTACCTTCTCTCTCACTCCTTTATCCATTTGGTTGGGTACCTGTAACCTTTTTTACCAGGGTCTACTTTGAGGGCTGATGTTATGTTTGGTACTCCTGTCTGTTAATTGGAGGGATTGCTTGTTGTTGTGTGGGTTCATTGTTTACCTTGTATAGCTGTTTTTGGATATTGTGCTTTTGTTGTCTGGATTTGCTTGATAATATTAATAATAATAAAAATGAGTTTCATTAAAGTTCCTATCTGTAGGCAGTTTGTCTCCCAAAGAGAGGCATATATACCTGTAAACTTTGGCATCTGATCCCCACAAAGTCTGCATGAAGAGAGAAGCATTTTGTGTGACATGTGCAAAGGGAATATACTATAAGAGTCACGAGGAGTGTCTTCCTGTAGCTCCAACTTGGCTGGAAAAGTGGCTAGAACCCTGGGGTGGGGTGGGGGAGGCATCAGTTAGGAAGTCTTAGTCCTTGCATGGGTAGCACTGAGGGTGAGGTCCACATGGTAGTCAGCATGGTGAGGTCCACATGGTAGTCAGCAGCCAACTCATCTGGGAGGGAGGCCACGACTCGGCGAGGAATGCCGGGAACCTGCACAGTGAGAGAATGTTTCTCCTTGTGTAGCTATCATTAATAAGAAGGGATCAAACAACTATGTGGTTCTCTTCTAGATCCACTGAACAAGGGAAGAGAATGCTTGGGGAAGGATTTACTCTGTGCTCTATCTGGGATGCACACTGGGCAAAACTTTTCAATTCATTTTCAGTTCATTTGGCTTTGTTTCTCAATTTTCAGACTTTTTTCTGATTCTTTTCACACATTTGTCAACATTGTTTTAACGCACATTAAAACTTTTTAACATGCACTAATTTAATTATCACGCATTCGTTTGTAGGTTGATGCATATAAAACTGATTTAAAGTGCACTAAAATTTTAAAGGTGTGCTAATGAACTAAACGCTTCAGTAAATTAGTTTTTATTGACAGACTGGCCTAGACATTGGACTTTGCAGATTGCTTGAGGGGGGGAGAGGACTGATGCATCCAGAGGAGAAAGATAGTTCCCATAGAAGTAGGGTACTGAGACTTAGAGGTATGCTTACTAAACTGCAGTAGCGGACTCCATGCGATATCAGACTCTGCGATATCGGAGCCACAGCCCCATTGAAATCAATGGGGCTGAGGTTCCAATATCGCAAGGAGTCTGCTACCACCATTTAGTAACATACCCTTTGTTTTCCCCCCACCTAATAGGGATTGCATAGGAAAGAAAAATTTGCTTAGTTTTGTTTTCATCCCAAATTTTTCCTGATTTTTCTGTGTTTTTTGCCTAATTTCACATATTTGTTTTAACAGGGAATTTTTAGTGCATGCTACATTGATCTAATGCAAATTATAGCATGCTAAGTCGCTTAGTATATGTTAAATCAATTTAGCATACGCTGATGGGCATGTTTACTAAAAAGTAGTAATGTTTATCACAGCCTTTAATGAATGTTAAGCAGTTAGAGTGGGACAGCGGTAACATTTAACATGCGCTAAAACAGCCAGGGCAGTAAAAATCCTGCATTAACTGCTTAGCATGTTATGGGATGGGAACAGGCAGACAGCTGCTCCTTATGCCTGGAACAAACTACCTGAGTCTGTACATCAGACTTCATCTCTGTTCGTTTTCCCTTTTCCTTGTGTCTCCTTACCCTTCCCTATTCCACTCTTATTCTTATCTTTTGTCTTGTCTGTCTTAATTAGATTGTAAGCTCTGATGAGCAGGGACTGTCATTATATGTGTTTGTACAGCGCTGGCTATGCCTTGTAGCGCTATATAAATGATTAATTGTACTAGTAGTAGCAGAGCAGGCGTTGCCTGCACACTGCAGTTAATGCAAGGGTTATTAGCATGCGCTAATCCTCAATGCTGCAGTTAGCATGGGTGCACTTAATGCCACCTCAAGGGGTGGTGTTAAGTGTACCCATTAATTGTGATTGCACTTTTAGAGCAGCGAGATGCTTCTCATAGCAGTAACTGCAAGGAGTCATGCCAAGCACGTTATTTTACAAGTCATTTCACTTCCCATAAATATGCCCCTACATTTTTTAAGCAAGCTAACGAATAGAATGTGCACTAATGAATGCACACCCTACAACCCAACATGATCCCAAGGGTCAGAAGCCTGGAGTTATGTCCCTGTCCCACACTGTATGTCTGAAATGAAGTCCCCCACCCCCACCCTCAGCTCTCTTCTTGAAGAACTTCCCTGTACAAGGGGGAAAAAGGCACAAGCAAAAGAGTCCAAGTAAGCTCCTAAAACAGATGTATATTATTACCTTGTAAAGTCCTGTAACATGTCCAGCAAAATAGAATATATTTATGCCGCATACAATTTCATTCATACACTTCTACAATTACCATACACAGAAGGTAAGCCACTGAAGGATGATCTGCAATTTGCTAGCAATTTTGATTGCTTTTATGTCACAGTTATATTGAATCTTATGCCATTATCGCCCTCAGCAGCTGGCATTTTCTAGAAGCATTAAACATGCTGCATGTTGGCATTTATTGACATTTATGGAATGAAGCAGTGACCAAGCAGGCTGTTGGGCTTGCTCAGTATTAGTATTGAGTACTGCCACAGAGTGGCCTGACTTATCAGCTCAGGTCTTCCACTCCCTGGGATGGCATGGCTGCTTTCGAGGCAGCATTCACAGACCCTGGCAAAAGAGAAAGCCATAATGATTGTACAATGGTGACACACAGTGGTTAGATTTAGGGCCCAGGTTTGCAACGATCCAGGAGGAGCTCTGGTGTAGTTTCTAGCTGAGAACAGTCACTGCAATGACTGGTTGAATAAATTGGCAGGGGATATTAAATAGGGGGAAAATCCCAAGGCAGTTGCGAATCTAAGCTCATAGTGCCAGTCCCCAGTCCTTGTTCCAAAAGACCTGAAAGCTCAAAGTAGTAGAAAGAAATTGCTAGGTCAGAAAAAAAAGAGATAAAACATAATGGCAATGTAGAAGAGGTGGCAAACTACAGGCCAGTAAACCTGGTGGGAAAAGTAATTGAAACGCTGCTGAAAGAAAGGATAGTGTCCTTTCAAGAATCCAACAGGTTGCATGATCCAAGGCAAAATGGCTTTACCAAGGGAAGATCGTGCCAAACAAATCTGATTGATTTCTTTGAATGGGTCTACTTAGATTTCAGCAGAGCCCTTGATACTGTTCCCAATAGGAGGCTTGTGAATAATCTGAGCTGCCTGGGGATGGATCCCAAGTGCTGAACTGGATCAAGAACTGGTTGACTGACAGCCTACAGAGGGTAGTGATGAATGGAACTCACTCTGAAGAAAAGAGGGTAAATAGTGGAGTGCCTCAGGGATCAGTCCTGAGACCGCTACTGCTCAATGTCTTTGTGGGTGATATTGCTGAAAGGTTAGAAGGAAAAGTTTGCCTTTTTGCAGATGACACAAAGATTTGCAATAGGGTGGACACTTTGGAGGGAGAAGACAACATGAGAAAAGATGTACAAAAGTTATAATAATGCTCTAATACTTGGCAAATGAGATTTAATGCAAAGAAGTGCAGAGTGATGCACTTAGGAAGCAGAAACCCAAAGCAGCTGTACACAATAGGGGGTGAGAGGCTGGTGTGTATGGACCAAGAGAGGGACCTCGGAGCGATAGTGTCTGAGGATCTCAAGATGGCAAAGCAGTATGTCAAGGCGGTGGCAAAGCCAGAAGAATGTTAGGCTGCATACAGAGAGGAATAACCAGTAGGAAGGAGGAGGTATTAATGCCCCTGTAAAGGTCATTGATGAAGTCTCACTTGGAGTACTGTGTTCAGTTTTGGAGACCATATCTCACAAAGGATATAAAAAGACTTGAAACAGTTGCCTGTACCAGAAGATATATGAGAAGAGACTTGAGGACCTAAATATGTATACCCTAGAGGAGAGGAGGGATAGGGGGGATATGATGCAGATGTTTAAGTACTTAAAGGGTGTTAATGAACAAACAAGGCTTTTTCCAAGATAGATAAGCTATAGAACTAGAGACATGAAATGAAGCTGCAAGGAGGTAAATTTAAAAGCAACAACAAGAAATACTTTTTCATGGAAAGGGTGATAAATGCCTGGAATGCCCTCCCAAAGGAGGTCATGAGAACAAAAACAGTGACAGAATTCAAAAAGTCGTGGGACAGACACAGATGATCACTATATAGCAAGAGGATGGAATTGAAGCAAATGTATATAATTTCATGAACAACTGTTCTATGTAAAATGTTAGTTATATGTAAACCGCCCCTGATCTCTGGAAGGGGCGGTATAGAAAATTGTAATAAATAAATAAATGAACAAAGAGGGGTAACCTGCCTGGAGCAGCAGCTACCCACTTTAAACAAGACCTGGGGGGGGGGGGGGGGGTAGGTAACTTGCACTGAACGGCAGGTGCAACTCTACAACTCTAGCCACCTTACTGGGCAGACTGGAAGGACTATGCTGGTCTTTTATCTGCCATCATTTACTATATTACTAGATAATTTCATTTCATTGTAGCAGATAGAAAATAATGAAAATGAAAGTACAAACCAAGGCGTCACAGCTGGGATTTCCACCAAGGAAGTCAGCCACATTGTAAGAGAGAAGAACCAATGACTGTGAATGGCAAAACTCTCAAAGCTGCTCTTCCAAAATGCTGGCACTCTGAACAGTCTCAGAACTGATGATCCGGCTGTGCATCATGAGATTAGCACTGTCAGCTAGTGAGTTTCGAAAATGCTCTTTGTGCTGTCATTGGGGAGAGAACGACATGCTGTCTGAGAGGTTTTCATGCGTCACCATGTAGCACATGTGCAAGGGATTGCCAACCCCTGGTATAGTGTTTAGATTTAATGTAGAGTCTTTCATTCAAACATGACCCCCCCAGCACATCTTACAGCTGTAACTTTTTAAATAAAGCATAGTTACTCAACTGTAACACGTGTTCTCCAGGGACAGCAGGAATCAGTCCTCACATATGGGTGACATCGGTACCGATGGAGCCCCATGGAGCATTTCCCCCGCTTTCAAAGAAAGCCTTTGGAAATGCTACCATGCATGCATGGTCCCTTCCCACCCAAGGGTGCCATCTTGCTCAGTCAGATGACCTAGTTTAGGCAATAAACAAAAAGGTAAAGGAGGCAACTCCAAGGGGAGGAGGGAGGGTTGTGAGGACTGATTCCTGCTGTCCTTGGAAAACATCTGTTACAGGTGAGTAACTGCACTTTCCCCAGGAACAAGCAGGAAGTCAGTCCTCACATGTGGTCCTGAACCACGACAGCAGCAGCAGTGACCCAAGGGAGGTCATGAGTTGCAGAAGGTAAGTCCCTACGAAGAGACTCTGAAGACCCAAGCGTCCAGCATCACCATGACTCTGGTAGCCTGAACACTGAAGGGATGGAGGGCATAAGTTGCCTATTCACCGAGAATGCTTCTGATCACTGCCTGGCCAAAAGTCGTGAAAGGCCATGTCCTCTAGCGGGGAGTGGTGCCGAGGCTCCGGGGGAGACGGCTCTGAGAGAACGTCCCAGTGTTGAGAGGTCTCCGGAGAGGCCTCATCATGGGTCTTCCAGTCGGAGCCTGAAGGCATCAAGGAGTCAGCCCCGGGGTCAGCTCTGAGGAATTGGGCCCCCTGGAGGACCTGGGGTCGTACACCTGGAAACTCGCCAGAGAGGACCGGAACTCCAAGGAGTGTGAACGAGACCTCCATCGACACAGAGGATTTACCCGAGGCCGGTGACGCTTGGTGCCAAGTTCCACACCCATAGGCTCCCCAAGGCTGGGGAGCCCAGTGTTGGGGCCAATGATGCTGGGGAGCCCAACATCAATGCGTGCTGCAAGGCCAAGATGGAGGAGAGGCTCTGTTGCATGGGTGCCATGCGTGACTCAAGGCCCAATGGCTGTGCGGCACTCGACGTGGACACCGAAGGCCTCAGGTCCGATGCCAGCACTACGGAGAGTGCGTCCACGAGGAGGACTATAGTTTCACGAATCCTGGCGCGGTCTCCACTGGCCAAGGTCTCTTGTCTAGATATTTTCTGAGGGCGCTGCTCGGAGTCACCCGATTCCCTTTGAGGGAACTTGCCAGGTTTGATCAGAGGCACCTCCTTTGGGACCTTCTTCTTTTTGGGAGGGTCCAGGACCGCAACAGAGGAGCTGTTGCCGCGGGAATCTGAGGATGCCCGGACCTCTCACGAAGGGCCGGCTTCGGCAATGGGAAAGCCGGGCAGAGTCAGACCTTTTGAAAAGCTTCCCCTGCAACTCAGACCACCTCCTATTAGTTTTAGGGGTCAAGGCCTGGCACCAGTCGCAGGTGAAACTGTCATGGTCTGGGCCAAGGCAGCGGACACAGCAGTCGTGAGTATCAGTGATTGAGATAGTCTGACTGCAGTGATTGCAATTCTTGAACCCACCGGGAGTCATGGTGGGAGCACACCCGGCCAGGGTCGAGGACCCCTGGGCAAAAAAAAGGCACAAAGGCAGGTCGAGGTGGAAACTCGAGGAAATATGGGAAAAAAGGGGAGCCGAGATCGGCACTGGTGGTGCCGCTTCGAGGCGGGAAGGGAACCGGTACGTAAACCAGACAAAAGGAAAGAATTTAAGAACTTTTTCCGTGAGAGGAGAGGACCACGTCTGTTGGTCTCCACGGAAAAAAGTAGACTGAGCAAGATGGCACCTTTGTTCAGGAAGGGGACCACGCATGCATAATAGCATTCCCAAAGGCTTTCTTTGAAAGCTGGGGAAATGCTTCGTGGGGCTCCATCGGTGCCGACATCACCCAAACGTGAGGACTGACTTCCTGCTTGTTCCTGGATAATATATGTACTTCCACTTTTGGGATGGAAGTCATGGCAGCTTTCAGCTTTTTTGGTGCTCGGGGTTTAAGGGATTAACACATAATGGGATAAAATTTCAAAGGCTTAGATGCTTCAATCACAACAGAAATAAAAAAGAGTAAACTCACTTAAATTAGCCATATCTACAGTGCCTTGTGAAAGTATTTATCCCCTCGGTTTTTGTCTTGTTTTGTCGCATTACTGTACAATCTGGAATGAAAAAGGAGGTTCATTTGGATGCTAGGTAATGGACCAACAATATAGTCCAAATTGGTGAAGTGGAATGACAAAAAAATACCTTGTATTTATAAAAAACAAGTAAAAACTGAAAAGTCATGAGTTCATCCCTTTTGCTATAAAACCCCTAAATAAGATCTGGTCCAACCAATTAACCTCAGAAGTCACATAATTAATTGATTAGAGTCCACCTTTGTGCAATCAGTGTCACATGATCTGTCACATGATGCCTGTATAAATATATCTGTTCTGAAAGGCCCCTGAATCTGCAACACCACTAAGCAAGCAACATAAAGACCAAGGAGCACTCCAAGCAGGTCAGAGACAAAGTTGTGGAGAAGTATAGATCAGGGTTGAGTTATAAAAAAATATCCCAAATTCTGAATATCCCACGGAGCACCATTAAATCCATTATAACAAAATGGAAAGAATATGGCACCACTACAAACCTAACAAGAGAAGGCCGCCCACCAAAACTCACAGACTGGGCAAGGAGGGCATTAATCAGAGATGCTACAAAGACATCAAGGATAACACTGAAGGAGCTGCAAAGATCCACAGCGGAGATGGGAGTATCTGTCCATAGGACCACTTTAAGCTGTATACTACACAGAGTGGGGCTTTATGGAACAGATAAGAAAGCACATTTGGAAAAGAGATAAGTAAGCATGTTTGGAGTTTGCACTACAGCATATGGTGGACCCCCCCAAATACATTCTTTATTCTTTATTTAAACATTTGATATACCACCTTAAACCAAATAGTAACAATGAAAGAAAGTTCTCTGGTCAGATGAGATGAAAAATGACCTTTTTGGCCATCATGGGAAACGCCATGTGTGGCGCAAACCCAACACTTTCTATCACCCCGAGAACACCACAGTGAAACATGGTGGTGGCAGCATCATGCTGTGGGGATGTTTTCATCTGCAGGGACTGGAAAAAACTGGTCAGGACTGAAGGAACGATGGATGGCACTAAATACAGGGCAATTCTTGAGGAAAACTTGTTTCAGGTACTGATGTCAGGCTCACCGGTCTATAGTTTCCTGGATCACCCCTTGAACCATTTTTAAAAATTGGCGTTACATTGGCCATCCTCAAATCTTCAAGTAATGATAGTTCACAGATTACTAATAGTAGAACTGCAATCTCATATTTCAGTTCTTTCAACACCCTTGGGTGTATACTCTTCAGTTTATCAAATAGTTGTAATACATCTTCCCGGTGTATCGATATTTCTTTCAATTCTTCTGTGGCATCACCTTTAAATACCATTTCAGTCATGGGTAACATCCTCAATAAAGACCGAAGCAAAGAATTTATTCAGTCTCTCCGCTATAGCCTTGTCCCCTCTTAGTGCCCCTTTACCCCTCTATCATCTAATGGTCCAACTGACTCTGTTACAGTTTTTTTGCTACAAATGTACTTGAAAAAGTCTTTATTACACATTTTTGCTTCCACAGCAAGCTTCTTCTCAAATTCTCTCTTTCTGAAAGAAAGGCAGGTTGTTGTTAGGACTAATGTTGCCTCCAATTGTTGAGATATTGTTCTCTTGATTGCTATTTTGTATTTACTTTTATGATGGACTTTGCTGATCCCATAATGTGGACTTTATCCTGGATATATTTTCTGCTTTTGTTTATTGTTTTCTTTATTCTTGTATATTCGGATTGACCTTCCACTGTTTTTTTGGTTTTGTACATTTGACTGAAAACGCAATCAAATTCTCTCTTTGCCTGCCTTATCAATCAATGCCTTGCATCTAACTTGCCAGTGCTTATGTTGTTTCTCTGTAAACTGCTTTGATAACTTCAAAAGCAGTATAAAAGAAAGTTTCAATAAATAAAACAATAAACCACCCTCATGTCAAATGTAACCCCAATTGTAATGTCATGTAACCACTTTGATTGTAGGATAAGGTGGTATACAAATCTGTCTAAATAAATAAATAAACCCCACAAGGAAAGCTTTATGTTTATGTTTATTATTTGATAAAAACCGCCTTTCTACAGAAACCAAGGCGGTGTGCAATTTAAAAAAAAAATTCAATAAAAGAAGGCTAACAGCCAACGGAAAAGGAGGAGAATTATACAATATATTATAGGACAGAAGAATGAAGGGGAAAGCAGACAGACGGAACATGAAAAGGAAGAAGACCTAAGGGCAAACAAAAGGTAAGGGAAAAGTAGGAGTCATACAAAAGGAGAGGGAACATCAAAAGCTAAAGAGAACAGATGAGTTTTCAAGTCTCGTTTGAAGGTGGAGTGTTGGGGTTCTAAACGGAGGGAAGAGGGAAGGGCATTCCAAAGGGCGGGTCCGGCGAAGAAGAAGGCGGTAGAGCGGGTGGACTGAAGGTGAGCACGGGAGGGGGAGGGGAGGGTAAGACGATTAAGATGAAATGAGCGGGGAGTGTGTCTAGGGGAGTGGAAAAAGAGGAGGTCCGTGAGGTATTGTGGAGTGCTATCGTGAAAAGCTTTGTGAACCAAGGTCAATAATTTGAACATAGCATGGAAAGAGACCGGCAACCAGTGGAGGTGAAATAATATGGGGGTTATATGATCGCGAAGGGAGGAGTGAGTGACAAGGCGTGCGGCAGTGTTCTGAATGCGTTGAAGACGGGATAGACGATTCTTGGGGAGACCGGTGAAAAGAGAATTGGCAAAATCTACACGGGATATGACTAAAGAGAGTACTAGAGTAACAAGAGCTGAAGGAGAAAGAAAGGGGCGAACAGAGCGAATCTGACGGAGAAAGAAGAAAGAGGTTTTAGTAACCTGAGAGATATGGGAGTGAAAAGATAAGTCTGAATCAAAGTGCACCCCCAGGTAACGAAAAGTGGAAACCAAGGGAACAGGAGTGCCAGAAAAAGAAGGGGCTAGTGATGGAGGGGGACTACCATGCGAGAACCAAATAGCCACAGTCTTAGTGAGATTCAAGTGGAGACAGTTAAGGGTCAGCCAGTCTGCCACAGCTGCGAGGCAGGTGTTAAGGGATGAGAGGTCTCGACAAGAGGGAGAAGTATGATAGAGTAGGAGAATATCGTCAGCATAGAAAAATGTGGAGATAACGAATTGCTGGATCAGGGAGGCAAGAGGGGCCAGGAAAAGATTGAAGAGAAGAGGGGCAAGAACCGAGCCCTGGGGAACCCCACAGGGAAGAGAGTGAGAATCTGAAGGAGAGGAGGAAGGGAGAGAGGAAATGACTGCACAGGAGCGAGAAGAGAGAAAAGAGTGGAACCAGTGATGAACTGTACTACAGAGGCCCGCATCCCGCAGACGGTGAAGAAGAAGAGAATGGTCCACCAAGTCGAAAGCAGCTGAGAGATCCAAAGCAACTGCCACCGAGATATCACCAGATTCATGTGCTACATGTAAAGTGTTTGTGAAGGCTAAGAGAATTGTCTCAACACTGTGACCCTGTCGAAACCCAGATTGGCGAGGGTGCAAGAAATTTGTGGAATCCAAGTGGTGGGAAAGTTGTGCGAAAACAAACTTCTCCAACAATTTAGAAAGGAAAGAAAGATTAGAAACAGGACGATAGCTGGCAGGGACTGAGGGATCGAGTGAAGAGTTTTTAAGAATAGGACGTATTAGAGCATGCTTCCAGGGTTTAGGAAAGACCCCAGTGGAGAGACTAGAATTAAACATAGTAAGAATATAGGGAAGAAATCCTAAAGAAGTGAGAAGCCAGGAGGAAGGAATAGGATCGAGAGAGCAGAAAGTCTTCTTGGAAGAGGACAGAAGGTGTAATAACTCAGGAGCAGTGATTAACTCAAAAGAAGCCCAAACGTGGGAGAGCCGAGAAATAGGTGGGGGGGGGGGGGAGGAAACAGGGGGGGGGGAATCGATAGGAGCAGGGCAAGAGGGTAGGGAGGTCCTTAAAGATGAAACTTTGTTGCTGAAAAAGGAAGCGAGTTGTGACGCAGAGGGAAGAGAATGGACAGAGGCGTTGGGATGTGGAGTAGACAAAGAGACAAGGGACTGAAAAACAGAGTAAAGATGCCGAGTCTGGTTAGGGGCTTTAGATATAGCATCAGAAAAGTAGGAGCGCTTAGCAGAATGGACTTTTGAACGATAGTAGGAATGGTGAGAGTTGAAGACTGCCAGAGTAGCAGGAGAAGGGGCCTTACGCCAGAGCCGTTCTGCTCTGCGTAGCTGGGCCCAAAGCAGCCGAAGGCCACTGTGATACCAGGGGTGGGAGGGGCGGGATCGGACAGGGTGGGGGCGCAGAGGGGCCACCAGATCTAGAGCAGTAGAGAGAGTGGAAGACCAGAGGGTAGCCTGGAAAGTAGGGGAAAGCAGAGAAATGTCAGGGGGCAAAAGATCAGCTGCTGTGGGGAACTGCTGAAGAGTGAGAAGGGTAAGAGTGCGCCGGAGCTGGGTTGGCAGGGAAGGAGAGAGGGAAGGGGAAGAAAAGGGGTTCTCAAAGAAAGAGCAAGTGGCAGTGAGACAGACATGGTCTGTCCAGGGAAGCGATATAGAACTGATATTTAAATGGTTAGGGCTCTTCAACTTGGCAAAGGGACAGCTTAGGGGGAGATAAGATAGAGTTTTATAAAATAATGAATCGAGTGGAACGGGTAAAGCATAGTTACTCACCTGTAACAGGTGATCTCTGGGAACAACAGGAATTTAGTCCTCACATATAGGTATCGTCGGTATCGACGGAGCCTGCGCGGGAACGCTCCCCAGCGTCCAATTAGAAAGCTTTTGGGAGCATCCCACAGCACCTGCGTGCTGCCTTCCCGCCTTTCCCAACTGCTTCTCTCCATTTGAGTTTTAAAGCTGAGACAAAGAGAGAGAGAGGGAAAGGGAAAGAGATAGATAAGAGAGATACAACTCCTAGGGGAGATGGGTGAGTTGTGAGGACTAAATTCCTGCTGTTCCCGGAGATCACCTGTTATAGATGAGTAACTATGCTATCTCCAGGAACAAGCAGGAATGTAGTCATCACATATGGGGACTCCCTAGCTTTAGATGCCAGGAAGAGACCCCAGAAGTTGTGCGTCCCTGAGAAGGGCTCCATGTCCCCCCATGGATCTCTGGCATCCTACCAGGGATGGTGGGTAGGAGTTGATTAGGTATGGAACAGGTGTTGGAGAACAGCCTGACCAAACAAGGCATCCCGGCGGAAGTCCTTGTCGAAGCAGTAATGGGCTGTGAAGGTATGAACCGAGGCCCAGGTGGCTGCTCGACAGATGTCGTCGATAGACACTGAGTGCAGATGAGCCATTGAAGCAGCCATGGCTCTCACATTGTGAGCTGTGACATGGCCCTCCAGAGGAAGATTTTTACTCTGATAGGCAAAGGATATACACTGAGTAATCCAGTTAGATAGTGTTCTCTTGGAAAATGGAAGTCCCAAATGAGAAGGATCAAAAGCAACAAAGAGTTGAGAGGACTATCTATGTTGCTGTGTTCTTTGTAAGTAAAAGGCTAAAGCTCTTTTACAGTCCAAAGTATGAAGGTTCCTTTCTGCATTTAATGCATGAGGCCTTAGAAAGAACACAGGTAGGTAGACCGCTTGGTTTAAATGAAAAGGCGAGACCACCTTTATCATAAAGTGTGGATGAGTCCTAAGGACTACCTTGTCATGATGGAACCTTGTATAAGGTGGATCAGCTGCTAATGCCTGCAACTCACTGATGCGACGTGCTGATGTGATTGCAATGAGAAAGATGACCTTCCAAGAAAGGAATTTCAAGGACGTAGTAACTAAGGGTTCGAAAGGTGGCTTCATGAGCTGACCAAGAACCAGATTTAAGTCCCATACCACCGGTGGTGGCCTAATGGGAGGCTTAATTAGAAGAAGGCCTCTGGAATTTGTTACCGGAGGATGTAGTAAAGGCTGTTAGTGTAGCTGGGTTTAAAAAAGGTTTGGACAAGTTCCTGGAGGAAAGGTCCATAAACCATTATTAAGAAGGGACCCAGGATATCAATGCTTGACCCAGTACAAGCATTGCGGAACCTGTGTCTTTTGGGGAAACTGCTAGGTACGTATGACCTAGATTGGCCACTGTTGGAAACAGGATACTGGGCTTGATGGACCTTGGTCTGACCCAGTATGGCATATCTTATGTTCTTATGTTCTCTCATAAATCTTGCTATAAGAGGATGAGAGGAAATAGGTTGTCCATTTAGAGGCTTGAAAGAAGTTGCAATAGCACTCAAATGGACTCTTACTGAGTTAGTTTTAAGTCCTGCATTGGATAAATGAAGGAGATACTCCAGTAATGATTCCAGAGGTATCGCAAGGGGGTTAAGACCCTTCTGGGAACACCATATGGTAAACCTTTTCCACTTGAAAGCATAAGAGTGTCTTGTGGAAGGCTTCCTGGAAGCATAAGGATATCCTTTACTTGCTGAGGAAGGTTAAGATCATGAAGATCTAGGCCTTCAGCAACCAAGCCCTGAGATGCAGACACTGGGGATTGGGATGCCATAACATTCCGTTCTCCTGAGACAGGAGATCTGGAGCAGACCCTAACTCCAGGGAGGGAGCTTGAGAGAGATGTAGAAGCAGAGGGTACCACACTTGTCGTGGCCAATGTGGAGCTATGAGAATCATATGGCCTCTGTCTCTCTGAAGCTTGAACAGGGTTTTGGGAATTAGGGGAATGGTGGAAAGGCATACAGGAAGTCTTGACCCCAGTAAAGGAGGAAAGCATCCCTGGCCTGAGCCCCCTGAGCCGGGGTTCTGGAACAGAACCGGGGAAGTATGGCATTCCACGGACTTGCAAAGAGGTCTATGTTCCCCAAATTTGAAAAATCTTGGCTACCTGGTTTGCATGCAGAGGCCACTCGTGTGGAAGCAGAACTCAACTGAGTCTGTCTGCCCAAGAGTTTTGTATGCCTGGAAGATATACCGCCAGGAGATGAATCTGATGCTCTCTGGCGAGGGTCCATAGTCGCAAAGCTTCGTTGCAAAGTGACAGAGAGCCTGTTCCCCCCTGCTTGTTTATGTAGAACATGGCTAGTTGATTGTTCGTATGAATGAGGACTGTCTTGTAGCTGAGCAGGGTGTGGAACACTCGAAGAGCAAGAAAGATTGCTCTGAGCTCCAAGAGATTGATATGTAGATGAGTCTCCTGTGGAGACCAGGTGCCTTGGGTGGAGAGGTCTTGCAGATGAGCTCCCCAACCCATCGGAGAAGCATCTGTTGTGAGAGTTGCCTGGTGTAAGGGTTGTTGAAAAGGGGACACCAGCAACAGGTTTTGAGTGGACTTCCACCACTGGAGGGACAAAATAAGGCGACTTGTGTTTGCTATTTTGTCTGACAGGCATCCTAATGCCTGGGTCCATTGAGTAGATAAAGTCCACTGGGCTGCCCTCATATGGAGGCGAGCATAGGGAACCACATGCACGGTAGATGCCATGTGGCATAGTAGTTGTAGCATTTCTCGGGCAGTGAGAAGAGGCTTTAGCACTGCTTGAGAAGCTAACTGCACAATGCGAAGGCAACGGGCCTGGGGGAGATAGGCCCTTGCCTTTCTGGTATCCAGCAAAGCTCCTATGAACTCCAAAGACTGAGTGGGAGTTAGACTGGATTTTGGGATGTTTATTACCAGACCCAAATACTGACGGATACGCATTGTGCAGGATAGAGAAGTCCTGGCCTCTGACTCTGTTGGGGCTCGAATGAGCCAGTTGTCTAAGTAGGGGAAGATGAATATCCCTAGAGTGCGAAGAAATGCTGCTACCACAGCCATGCATTTCGTGAACACCCTTGGTGCTGAGGCCAGGCCAAAAGGAAGCACCCTGTATTGGTAGTACTTTCCTTGAAAAAGGAACCAAAGGAATCTTCTGTGATTTGGATGGATGAGAACATGGGTGTACGCATCCTTGAGATCTAGAGAACAAAGCCAATCCTGACTCTGAAGGTATGGCAGCAGAGTTCCCAGAGAAATCATCTTGAATTTCTCTTTGACAAGGAATTTGTTCAATTCTCTGAGGTCCAAGATAGGTCTGTATCCCCCTGTTTTCTTTTGGATAAGGAAATAGGGGGAGTAAAACCCTGTACCCTGCTGATGGATGGGTACCTCTTCTATTGCCCCTTGGGCAAGAAGCATAGTGACCTCCTGACCTAACAAGTTGATGAGAGAGGTCGGAGAATTGAACTGCCTTATCATTGTGGAAGGGGGCATGCTCGAAAAATGAAGCTTGTATCCCTCTTTTATGATGGAGAGTGTCCAATGCTCTGCTGTTATCTGCCCCCATCTGGGGGCAAAGTGACACAACCTTCCTGGAATGGTGGAAGGCTCTGGTCCAATGAGAGCCAGGAAGGCTAAGTTCTCTAGCTGAAAGTCAAAGGCCTTGTGGAGGCTGAGACTGCTGGGACGGCTGAGGCTTAGCAGTTTTTGGTTTTCTTTGTTTGGGTGGTTGCTAACCTTTCCGGACAAGCTGACCTGCAGAACGTCCCTGCTGAGAATAAGCAGGATAAAATCTTTTCTTTTTAGAAAAGAATGGTTTCTTGAAAGATTTCTTTCTTGCAGGATCAGCTATGGACTTGGATAATCTATCCAAGGTGGAGTTGTCAGCATCCAACTCATTGGCCTTTTCCTGCCAATCTTTACCAAACAGGTTCTCACCAGTACAAGGAATATTTCCCAGTTTGTCTTGTACCCAGAGCTCCAGATCAGATGCCTGGAGCCCAGCAATTCTACGTGCACCTATGGCAATGGCAGAGGTTCTGCTTTTGCACTCAAAACAGTCAAAAGTTGCACGGTTGACAAATTTAGAAACATCTTGGGCATGTTTGACCAATGTGAGAAAATCCTGCCTTCTGTCCTCAGGAAGAAGAGGACTCAAAGCCTCTAAATCACCTGTGACTTCCTTCAGGAACATTCCCATATATAGACTATAGGAACTGATCCTGGCAGAAAGCATGGAAGCTTGGAAGACACGACGTCCAAAAGCATCCAAAGTTCTGGCATGCCTCTTTGCACTCTTGATCCTTCTCATAGCTGATTCCACTACAATAGAGTGGTGAGGAAGCTGAGTTTTCTGGAAACCAGGACAAGGAGGACTCGATACAGAGTATCCAGTCTACGAGAGTGAGGAGAGGTGGTAAGAGGTGTCTCCCACATTCTTAGCATGAGATCATGCAAGATCTCATGGATGGGCAAGGTAGCTGCCTCCTTAGGAGTTTTAGGATACTGTAAAATTTCCAACTCCTTTGCTCTGGGCTCTGTTTCAGGGGCCACAGTAATGGACAGACCCCGAGCCACCTCCCTGATGAAATCCTGAAAGGAAATGTCCTCTGGAGGAGACATCCTGTGTTTAGGAGAGGAAGGCTCCTCCGGGAGAAGTATTCCCGCATCGACAGAACTGTCAGAATCCTCAGATTCCTAAAGCTTTCTAATTGGACGCTGGGGAGCGTTCCCGCGCAGGCTCCATCGGTACCGACGATACCCATATGTGATGACTACATTCCTGCTTGTTCCTGGAGATACATAGATCTGTTTACTCCTTCAAAAAATAGAATGATTAGGGGACACACAATGAATCTACAATGTACCACATTTAAGACCAATCAGAGTAAATATTTTTTCACTCAATGCGTTATCAAACTATAATTTATTACCGGAGAATGTAGCAAAAGCTGTTAGTGTAGCTGGGTTTAAAAGAGGTTTGGAGAAGTTCCTGGAGGAAACGTCCATAAACCATTACTAAAATGGACTGGGGAAATCCACTGCTTGCCCCTGAGATAAGCAGCATGGAATCTGGCTACCCTTTGGAACCTGACAGCTACTTGTGACCTGGATTTGTAACTGTTAGAAACAGGATATTGGGCTTGATGGACCTTTGGTCTGATCCAGTATGGCATTTCTTATGTTCTTAACTCTGTGATGACCATATATTTGTGTATGCTAGAGCTGCCACCAGTAGGAAGGTGTGTGGTGGTGAGGGTGGGTGCTAAAATGAAGGTTTGCCTAGGGTTCTTGATATCCTTGCACTGGCCCTGAACAGGAGCAATCTCCCAGTCATTCCTCCTCATGCCAGCCCCACATTCCAAAATGGTGCCTGTGACTCCTAGTAGTAGGCTCACACTAACACCACTAGGGGTCAAGCTGCCAAATAAGGGCAAAATGCAACTTGACCCCTACTGGTCATACCATGAGATTACCACTAGGGGTCACGGCACCATTCTGGAACATGGGGCCAGCATGAACTGAAGGCATTGTGGATTGCTCTGGCTGTCAGTAGACTACCAAGGACCCAGTGAGAGCCAGGTATGAGATCAGGAGATGGGGATGGGGGTGTTCTTCCAAAGAGGTATTGGAGGTGATGTCTTGATGTCCTGAAGGGTTTTAATCTGGGATAGGGGATTGGGGGTCTGTTCAGACGGGGTTTGATTATCAGGGAGGATCAATGTCAGTGGGCAATAGAGAGGGGGGATTTATCTCAGAGGGCATCAGGAGGGAGAATCAAATGTTGGGGTTGATCAGGGGTATCTAATTCTGGGGGGGGGGGGGCAATTGGAGGGAATCTGATGTCAAAGGGGTTGATCGGGGAGGCCTGGCCTTGACCTTTACCCCTCCCTCACAGTGGGTTTAAATGCTGACATCTAGAATTTTTTATGCCAATGGTTATTCCCCTTGATAATGGGAAAATGGGATGGTACAGCAGGTTTGCCAGATGGCTCCAGGTCATCAGGGGCATCCATAGGGATGATCATGTTTCACCACTGCTAATGGATCGCCACTGGTTTCCTACATTTTATAGGATAAGATTCAATTTGCTGCTACTGACTTTTCAAGCTCTGTATTTAGAAACCACTTTGTATCTGACTAAATTCTTAGGGCCCCTTTTTTTTTTTTTTAAATCTGTTTATTGAAAGCACAAGGTAACAGAAAAAACGATACACACAAAAACTATTTACATTTTCCATTATACAGCCATTAGATATCCAGCATCCCCAGGGCAGGGCTGTGTCTTGTCCACCGCCCTGAGGCAATACACCGACTTGAAAAATAGAAAAGCAGAACCTTGCTCAAGGTATATAACCCAAGAACCCCCCCTCCCCCCCCACCCGGGACCACTGCTCTGCCCATTACACTAAGGAAGCCTTGGCAGAACCAAGCGACACCCCATCCCCCCGCTATCCCAGGGCCAGTAATTCGCTGTGGACTTTAGGGCCCAATGATTGAAGATAAGGCATCCAAATCAAGAGAAAAGTAGCCCAACTCCGAGGGTGTCTCATCGCACACCGCCGTTCTAACAGCATGAACTGGTGAAAGCCATTCCTCCACTCCCAAAAGGAGGGGGCCGACGGTTCCCGCCAGCGTCGGAGTAAGGGGCCCTTACCCACCAGACATGCCTTTCGCACTAATAGTCGTTGCCATCTGCCCTTTGGGTGGAGTGGTCCTAAGTGATCCAGCGCCACCAGCAATCCCGTCCAGCAAACTTGCTGCTGCAACAAGCCACCGATATAGCTCCCAATCCGCACCCAATATCTACGGATAGGAGAACAACTCCACCACATATGTCCCAAATCAGCCAGGGCACAGTCACATTTCGGACACCCACCATACTGAGTAAGGCGACTACGCAGTGCGCGCCGAGGAGAGAAATGAGCACGTAGAATACATTTAAGTTGGACCTCCCGCCATCTCGCCCCGTCCGCCAGCTGCACAATCCGGCCTAACGCGGCTCTAACCGAGCCCGGGGCAATCCTACAACCTAAGTCCTGTGCCCATGAAGCTTCCTCGGCTGAATAATCAGGGGGCCTATCACACGCATCCAAAGCCTTCTTCAACAACGCTATAGTGGGGGGAGACTCCATCCCTAGCCGAAAGAATTCCAAAATCCGCGTGGAGTGGTCGACCTGGAGTTCCCTCCCGGAAAGAGATCCCACATAATGGGTGAGTTGTAGGTATGCAAACGAAGAGGTTTTGGGGTGCAAGCCATATTCCTTACACAGCACTCCCAGTGCCTTGCACCGCCCCTCCAAGTCGACAACATGACCCAAACTCCGTATCCCCACCTGTTCCCACCGACGAAAGGGAACAGAGTCCGACCCCGGCGGAAACCGGGGATTGCCCCGTAGGGGGAGCCAGCTCAAAATCTCCAGAGAACTACCCCACAATTTATTCAATTGCTGCCACGTACGGCAAGCCGCTTGAACCAGTACATTTTTCAGCACCCGCTCTGGCAAGGCCTCCCGTCGCAAATGTAATACAGCCAACAAAGACTGTGGAGCCACCAAGGCCGCCTCAAACTCTCTCGGGGTATAAACATCAGTACCTCCCAGCCAGTCCCCCAGGTGTCTGGCCTGACAGGCCAAAGCATATTTCCAGAGGTGCGGAACGCCAATACCACCAGATCTCCATCCCCCTCGCAGTCGGCCCAGCGGTATCCGTGCTCTAGCACCTCTCCAGAGAAACCCCCGCATTTCACGGTCTATGCACAGCAGATCGCGGCGAAGCAACCATACTGGCAAAGTTTGCAGCCAATAGAGCACCCGGGACAATATCACCATTCCCAACGCTGCAGCCCGGCCCAGTAAGGATATCGGAAGGGGAGCCCAAGCCTGTAATTACGAGCGGAGCTTCCGAAAAATTCGCTCGAAGTTTCTCCTATAGAGCGCGATCGGGTCTCTGGTTAACTCAATACCCAAGTAGATAAACGAGTCCCCTGCCCACCGCAAGGGAAAACATCCTCTCCAGGCCCCCTTAAGCCGACCCCCAACATCCAAGGCCTCTGACTTGTCCCTATTAATACGTAAGCCCGCAAAGGCTCCGTACCGCGAGAATTCTTCAAGCAAACAAGGCAGCGACTGCTGCGGTGACCGTAAATGGACTAATATGTCGTCCGCAAACGCGGCTACTTTAAAGACAGACGACCCAATACAGATTCCCCGTATATCCAAAGACTCCTCTATCCTCCGCAGCAGGGGGTCTAAGGTCAGCACAAATAGCAACGGGGAAAGCGGACAGCCCTGACGTGTACCTTTCTCGAGGTTGAAGCAATCAGAGACGACCCCATTACACAAAATACTAGCCGTGGGACTGGCATAGAGCAGCTCTACCATACGACAAAAGGAGTCACCCAGCCCATAGCGCGGCAAAAGAAATTTCATATAGTCCCAATTAACCCGATCAAATGCTTTTTCCGCATCGAAACTGATCAACAGAGATTGTAAATCGCACTCGCGCGCCCATTCCATGGATGCCAAGATTTTCCGCAAATTCCGGACGGCATACCATCCCCGAACAAAACCTACCTGCGAGTCATGGACCAGCTCCCCCAGGACAGACGCAAGCCGGTCTGCCATCACCTTGGCCATCACTTTCAGGTCAAAATTCAATAGGGAAATGGGGCGATACGAAGCCGCCTACGTAGGATCTTTGCCCGGCTTGGGTATTAAAGTAATAAACGCATGGTTCGATCCCCAGCAAAATCGCCCCTGCTCTACCCGCCTATGATACACCGCTTGTAAAACCAGAGTCACAGGGTCCACTAACAACTTATAAAACTCCGCCCCAAACCCGTCCGGACCCGGCGCTTTATAACAGGTGGCCTCCAAGATAACTTTGCGTATTTCCTCCCCCATGATCGGCGCATCTAGAGCCTCCCTTTGTTCTGCGGTCAGCCGAGGGAGCCGCACTCCTCGGAGATACTCCTCCATACGCGTCCGAGACCCCTCCATCCCCTGATAGAGCTCCTGAAAAAAAGAGCGAAACACTTGCGCGATCTCCTAGTTCTTTCTATGTAAATGGCCCTGATCATCTCACAACGCCACTATGGACCGGGCACCTCGGCTACCCCGAAGACAACGAGCCAAGAGTTTGCCTGGCTTATCGCCAAAACGATAAAGCTGGTATTTATAGTACAGCAAGGATTTCCGAGCTCGCTGATGAAGCAATTCATTGAGGGACGACTGTACCTCCCAAAGCGTTCGCTTGTTGACCCCTGTAGGATCCCCTGCGCAGCGCTGCCGAGCCTTCACCACCTGCTTCTCCAACTGCACAATGCGGGCCGCCAACCACTTACGCTTCCGCGCCACATAGGCAATAATATCACCACGTAAGACCACCTTTGCCGTTTCCCAGAGCAATTCGGGCTCATTCTGATGTTGTTCGTGGACGGTGATAAACTCCCCCCAGCGTTGTCGAAGATAGGTATGGAACTCCATATCAGAGTAAAGTCCCAAGGAGAATCGCCAAATTTTTTGCGAGCCACCGGGGTCCCCCCACTGAAGGGCCACCCAAACCGGCGCATGGTCGGACACTGCCGTCGGGCCAATCTGCGCATCTCCCACCTGCACGAAAAGCCGCTCTGAAATCAACACATAGTCGATTCGTGCACTCGAACCATGGGCTCTAGATTGGTGAGTAAAGTCCCGCTCCATGGGATGAAGCAACCGCCAGAGATCCACCAGCCCCAAACGAAGTCGCAAATCCTGAAGTGCTTTAGTAACCGGGGTCCGCCACCTATCCTGCCGATCGCCAGATGTATCCAGGTCAGTGTCTAATACCCCTTTAAGATCCCCCGCCAAAAGCAAAGGAACATCAGGCAGCTGCTCTACCCTGGAGGCCAAGTGGGCATATACTGACCGGTCGAGGACGTTCGGGCCATACAAGTTACCCAGCACCACAGGACGCCCTTCTAGGTTACCATGCAACAGGATATATCTCCCCGCGGGGTCTGCATATTCCGTCACTAGATCAAACCGTATCCTTTTGTGAATCAAAATGACCACTCCACCTTTCTTCCCCACTGCTGGGGCCCCCCAAACCCGCCCCACCCAAGCTCTCTGCAGTTTAGCATGCTCCTCGGCGGTCTGGTGAGTTTCCTGCAGCATGGCAACGTCACAGTTCAATCTTGCCAAAGACTGCAACACCTTATATCGTTTAACAGGGGTACCTATACCGCACACATTCCAAGAGATAACCTTCAGTCTAGGGTGTCGAACAACACCGTACGTATGCCGATATCAGGGAAGAACCAGAAAAGGAAACTGGTCGGGTGGACCCCCCCAGCCTGGGGTTCACCCCAAAAGGTTATTATGTCGCTCAGCCCGCTTCCCCCACCAGAGCAGTGGTCCCAAGTTACTCCCACCCCCTCCCTCCCCCTCACCCCCCAACCCCTCCCCCTCCCCGACCCAACATCCCCCCACCCCCAGCTATGATGCCCACCCCCGGCCCCCCCCCAAATCTATTCCACTACCTAAGGACCCTCTCCACCTATCCCCTCCAGAGAAGGCCTACTGAGGCCCCTCTGAGTGCCGCCGGACCCCTTTAAATCCAAAGAGAATTAGAATCCCGCAGTCAAAAACTCTCACCCCCCCTATATCCCAGAAAAGCGCCCAAATTCTTACCAAATAAATATCTACCCCGGAACTAAGGGCACAAGTGACCTCCAACCCCCCAAAGCCCATATCCTACCCGCCCCCAAAAAGGGGGCCCCCCCAATAGTGAAAAGACATAAAGCAAGCACCAAAAATAGCCCCCAAATGACACCACATCCAGTACCAGGACATTAACTGCACCCCACAGCAAGAATCTACAGCAAGGTTCGGGCACCGGAGTCTTCCGCATGTAGGCAGAGACGTGCTACGCAGAGCAGTAGCTGGACACACTACAAAAGACACTCCCCGCAGCTTGTAATAGCACTGCTCCACCTGCACCCCACTATGGCAAAAAGCATCGAAACGGTCCCTGCACTGCGGACATGTGATAGGTCAACAGTGCATGGGCGCCCGCCCCGAAAGCACCCCCACTATGGGCAAGAAAGGTACAAATAACCAACGCATTGCGTGCGCCCCTTATTAACAGGAGAGCCTCATGGAGATACTAAACCCACCCCTAGAAAAAATGTGAAACGGGTAGCACTCCAGGTTCTCTACCTGCCACCCCCGCAGAGAGGCAAAACACAAGGAGTTCCCCCCACCCCTCCACAGCTTAGGATGGAGGATATTAAACGCTCCACTCCAGCTGCCCACACCCCTCCCAGCTTGTCGAAGCGTATACCCAAGGCTGCCCAATCTCTGACAGCCCAGTTGGTGCAAAGGCTGGGCAACGACAGCTGGTGCGGGCCGCCCCCATACTGAAGGCATTAGCTGTGTTTCTGCCCGACCTACAAGGGAGGCAGGGGAGAAACCAGACAGGCTCAAAAACGCTGGAGTCATCCGGTGCCCAAATACCAAAGTACAAAGAGACCTCCAAACAAAAACCCACCCAGCAAGAACAAAAGAAAACTTGCAGACAAACCATAAACCGCCTCACTGAGCTATCACAAAATAAGTAGTAGTACTTGACATTGAAAGTGAAAAGAACTAAATGTTCCCAACTGCACGCTGGGGGGACCCTACTTGACCGGCTCCTGGAGCACGGTAGGGCCGTTGGAGCATGGGCTGGTTGACTGCAAGGCGTCCTTCTCCCAAGAGCCACGCTGGTGAAACACAGCCCAGCCTCATCCTCCCATGACAGGGCCCAGCCATTACAAAACTGCAGGCCGCACTACCAGGAGTCTCAGCGGGGGGACGCTGACGCCGCCTGTGCAGGAACGGTAAGCTGGTTCACATAGGCCATCGCCTCCGCCGTGGTACCAAAGGCCCTGTGTGCTCCGTCGTGCATGACATGCAATTTGGCCAGGTATTGCACGGAGAAACGAATCCCCGCGCCAATGAGCTTCTCACACACCGGGGCATATTCTCTGCGTTTCTGGCTTAGCGCTGCAGAGTAGTCCTGCGCTATTCTAATTTTATTATTGTTATAGGTAACATCTCCCTGCTGCCGGGCTGCCCGCAGAATCATTTCTTTTTGAGGAAAGTACAGAAATTTGGCAAGCACGATTCTGGGACGGCTGTCTCGCACTTGCTTGTTGCCCACACGATGGACCCTCTCGATCCACAATTTGTCCCCAAGCTCCGAGCCCTCCAACACGTGCAGTATCAGGGCCTCCACATACTTCCGCAATTCTTTGTCTGAAACGGACTCCGGGATCCCCAAGAACCATAGGTTACTGCGCCTAGAACGGTTCTCTAGGTCGTCAAGTTTCGCCACCTGTAGGCACACCTGGGCTTTTAATCCGGCCAGCTCGTCTGCCAGGGCTTCCGTTTTCTCCTCCGCCTGGCCCAGCTGATCCTCCACCTCCCGGAGTCTGCTCCCCAGGGAGTCTACTGAAGACTGCAACCCATCCATCTTCCCATGGAGGGCATCGAATTGAGGAGCCAAGGCTGCCGCCACCGCCGCCGACATCTCATCGAGAGACGCGGGAGATCTGGGCGAGCTCGGCGCCGCGGCCGACTCCGCCATATTGCTGCCGCCAGCCACACGCTCTCTGTCCCTGCGAGTTATTTTGCCCGCAGCCGCCATGCCTCCCACCGGCCGGATCCTCACTGCCGGGTTCTATAGGCAGTACAACCCACCTCGGGCAATCTTCCAACGCTCTTCTGCGGATTCGCACGGCACTATTTCGCCGGTTTTGGGCTAGGGGTACCGGAGCGCACTCAGGATGCGACCACTACCCAGCCCGCATCACGTGACCTCTCTCTTAGGGCCCCTTTAACTAAAGCCCGCTAAGTATTTGCAATTGACATGCCAAACAAATACAAGCTAATTGCAAAGCCTCCCATAGAGGAGGCATTACCGCTGAGCGCATGAAAACAGCCCTGACGCTGGCAGTAATGTGCTTTCCATGCCCACACACTGCCAATTTTAGGTCCACCTAAACTACTAACTCTCCACACCTCCTTGCAATCCATATGTGGTGTGGATCACCAAGTATAAACAGCGGCTTTCTAAAATCTCGGTTTGCATGTGTAGGAGATCTGCACGATTAAAGCCATTATTTACACCGGGGGATGCTTCTAAAATAACTCCTATATGTATTTTGTATTTGAAAATCAGCTGGGTTTGTGTGAATTAAAAGTTACGTATTAAACATTTGCCCCAGTGAGTATCCAAGATCATTTTATTTTTTGTGAAAAACTACTTCACCCAAGTAGGACTTAATTGGTGTGTAAAAATGAAGCAAAACTGTAGTCACTGTGAAGCAGGGGAAAGATGCTGAATTTTTACACATGCACTTGCTCACATACACCCACTCTCACTCTTAAACACATAGGGCCTGATTCTGATCTGCACGTCTTGGCCCTTTGTGCGCCCAGTCGGAACCAGACACACAGAGGGAGTCATGATTCTGATCCCACGGGACCTGTACATGCAGGCCAGGACCCTGATTCCATCCGGCCTGCACGTACAGGCATTCCCCGGCTAACTCAGTCAGAGCAGTTCAATGGAGCCATGGCACCATGGCGTCCGGTTGCCATGGCACCATGGCTCCATTGAAAAGCCACGATCCCCGGCCGTTGGCTACAAATGTGCTTTCCCTGCAGCCTGACCCCCGATCTGGCCTCCTAAGGCCAGGGTTGGGCTGCAGGGAATCTCCTCTGCCCCCTCCTGCTGCTTCCCAGCCCCAAGCCTGCTGATCCCTACCAACTGGGGAACTTATGTGGAATAAGTTCCCCGTACAAGCCGCCGGCCCTGGATGAATAGGACCAACATTAGAATCGGCCCTGTACATCAGGGGCCGATGACCGCCCACTGCCTACCCTAACGTCGCCCCCAATCTGCTACTTTCCCGCCCTGTCTACCTTCCCTGTAAAACGCACGGAGTGGGGATGGGCCCTATAGGGGTCATCCCGATCCTGAATAGTGGGGGCTGGACATCCAGCATGGACATCCAGCCCCCGCTATTCCCCTAGACCCATGCTAATGACAGAGCTCTCCGCACATACACAGGAGATATGCGAGGAGCTCTGGAAGGGGGTGGGAGGGGGAGGGCCGGAGGAGGAGCGAGGGTGGGCCACAGGTGTGACCCTGACTCTGGATGTAGAGGGCTGATTCTGGTCGCAGCCCTGTACGACTGGGCTGGAGGAAAAGGACGGGGGACTTATTCCACCTCAGGGGGTGGAATAAGTCACCCCGTGGGAGGCAATCGGAAGCGGCAGACTCCCCCAAATGGTAAGGCAGGCCCGAACCCAGCCTTCGCAGACCCACTTGGGGGTCGGACAGCGGGGAAACAGCTTTTGGGATTTGGCGGGAGATTGGGGCATCTGTTTGGCATCCCAGTGCCATAGCGATGGGACGCCATGGCACCGGAGCTCTATGCAGGCACTGAGGCTGGGTTGGATGGGGTGTGTATTGTGCATCTGGCAGCTCAGCATCGATGCATATCCTGCCCGTCCTGGTCAGTTGCACCGATTCTAATTCCATGGGGGATTCTGGAGAACCGGACAGGCCCCGAACAGAATTGGCCCCATACTCTTGCTCCCCAAATACACAGCACTCACTCTCTCACATTCACTTTCACACCCTCACTCTCATTTATTCTTACACACTGCTTTCTCCACCCCTAAGGGGCAATCCCATCCCTCTCCTTTCCTCCCATCACTCTAACTGGCTAAAAGTTGTCAAAACTGCTCTCCAGCACAAAGAAAGTAGGACTTGCCTTTGCAGCGTGGCTCCTCAGCTCTCTTTTACCATCAGAATCAGCAGCAACTCAACAAACAGCTGTAGTGCCCTGGTTCTGCAATCCCCTGCTATCTCCACCCCTATGTCTTAGGCTGAGTGGAATGTGCTTCCACTTACAGCTCTTCTCTCACATCTGCATAACCTAAACTCCACCTTTACCCAGCTCCAGGGGCTCATGACGCCACTTCTGGAGAGGGGAGTGAGGCATGGAGAGGGTGCTGGGCTTTGCCTGTGGGGCCTACTCTTGTCTACTTATAGGGTGGTGGGTGGCTTCTGAGATCCAACCATGCCACTCGGCATGACTCTTCCATGATGCACAGATCCTGTTGGAACACTTTTCTTACTGCACCCTGCCCAACACAACATTGTGGCTTTGTGCTTCCAACAGACAGGCAGATCCCTAGTTTTGCCGTTCTCTCTCCACAGCTGTTTAATAGTTTTCATCATTCTTTAGTTAGATTTTCAAATCTAGACCTCACTCATAGTTTGACAGAGAAGCTCTTACGCCACAACAGATGTGAAGGGCTGGCTTTAGCACAATATGAGCAGGACACTGGGGTGCTGCATGACAAAGGATGCAACTGAAGGCCCTGAGCATGTACGAACCAGGAGCGCCACAGGGTGTCCTCGCCAATGCAAATTTCCCCCTCTTTCCACAGTGTGTGCGAACAGAGAACTGCCCTGTGCGCCCCATGTCCAGCAGGAGATAGGGTAGTGCTAGTAATATGTCCAATAGGAGAGTAGCATCATCGACAAATGCGCTCAGGGCGCCAGCAACCCTAGAGAAGGCCCTAAATATCTGCCAGAAAGTAAGGCAGGTTACATGCCCTGCGCACACACAAAGAAAGTGAAGGGAGTGACTAGCCTTCCCTGAAAATATTGCTGGAATATGTACTGCACTTGCTGCAAATCGCTACACTTCAGCAACAGAACTGATTTTTCTAAGCATAAATTAACCTGAGTGACAAGTGAGAGCATGAGAACGAAGATCCGTGAGCAACTTCAATGTTCTTGGGATATCTGTGAAAACAGTCAAAAGATAATGTACTCTCCCACCATGCTGACCTCTCCGATTCTACAGCTGGACAAGTGCCAGCTTGATATGTTCCTTTCGCAAGCTGCGCTGCAGAAACAGAAACCTGGAACGTTTTAAAATTACTCATCTTGTTTCACACCAAAGAGAACCAGCAGCTTCCTGGCCCAAAGTCCTGCAGTAAAAATGACAGTGATGTCAGATGCTATCATGTCACTGTTAAGGTCAATAGCGGAGTCAAAAAGACAAACAAGAAGTGTGAGTAAATAGCTCACTCTCCTGGAAGCTTTATATCCTGTCTGAAGAAGGACCAGGGGGGTTAGTGGAGCCTGTTGCATTTCAAAGGCTGCAAGGCTAAGACTGAAATATTTTCTAAAATGAATGGGGCTGGAGTAGACTATAGCAGATTGTACAGTAAAGAGGAGAGAGAGAAGAGTGGCTGCGATTAACTGTACCGAGTGAATGCAATTAAATTACAATCCATTTCAGTCTGAAAGCTTAACCCTCCTCAATTAACTTCAATCTGTTAGCGAATACAACAAACCCCTGGATAGCAAATGTCATAAAAGCAGATTATTCACAAGACATTTGGCAAAATTTTGTTTGAAACCACTCAAAAAATGTATTTGGCATGTGTAGGAGGAACCCCAGTAGATATGTATGCCATTAATAACTTCCACTGAGACAAAGGGACTGACTAAAGCAGGGCAAACAGAGTGATTATTAATGAAAAATAGCAGAAACTACACAATTAATGAAAGAAACAAGCTTCTAACCAATAACATCATACTTCTGCACACGAGCAAAGGAATGATGATGCACAGCGCTGAATAAATGAAGACCCCCCCTCCCACCCCGGCAAATATACAATAAACCCCCAAAACCTATTACTACCTTCATGAATCATGACCAGCAATATACGCTGTGACTGCAGGACAGTGTAGGGCCCGATGTTCAGCAGGACTGGCCAGCAAATAAACTTAAACTACAGCATAGAGAGAGAAAGGGATTGTTGCACTTTAGTTGCTGTGGATGGGCAGAATGGATAGACCATATGATCATTATCTATTGTCATTTTCTATGTTAATTATACTTGCATATTCAGTGGTGTTACTCGTTTAACTAGCATCACTGAATATATGTATGAACAGGGATCACGCTAGCAGCTATCCATTTAAAGTTAGTACTGCTAAATAGTAGGGGTGTGCACGCCAAATACTTTCATTATATTTCATTTTGCAGGGCATTTGTGGGATTTTTTTCATTTTATTCAGTACATTTTTTTTAAATTGTTTCCGGGGAAATGTCATCAACAGCGTGCACTATTACATGACAGAATGTACTACTGCTAAGTAGTGTGTCCTATTGCTCAGTAGTATAAACTCGTGGCAAATAGTGTGACAACTGATAAATAGTACACATTTTTTAGCAATAAGGCACACTATTTTTGCGATTTTGACTTTTTTTTCATGTATTTATTTATTTATTCAACAGGTTTTGATTTACATTATAATTGGTAATGCAACTTTTGTGTCAGTGTTTTTTTGCAGTGAAGCAAGAGTGCAGCATGTATTTTCTGGACTTTATGCATGAACCTTTACCCCCGCTTCTGAGCAGGTGCAAATGTCCATGGTTTCATTTTAGCTGCACTTTCTGCAGAATTTTTGCTGGTGTTCTATAATTACACAAAGGCGCCTATGTGTATTTATAAAACAGGCTACAAATAGAAGCTTTCTTCCCCTCTCAGTCTAGGCGATCTATTATAAAATTGCCCATTTATCAGGTGAATATTGCCACCAAATGTATGAAAGCCACTGTCTCTCCCCAATGCTGGCCCCTTCTACGGATAAAATGTGTCCATTTAATAAGTTAAATGGCTCGATTTTCTTTGTATAAGGGCTGAAAATGCATGCCTACATAAAATTACTCATTGGACGTTTGCTGGCAAACGTATTACTCATTTTGACACATTACTCATTTTGAAGGCACATTTTACAAATGATGTCTTAGTGCAATCTGGGATGTCCAAGTCAGAATGTCTGTAAAAAGAAATCAGGCACATCCAAATTCAGGCAAGATTTCACAAATGTGGATATACCTGTAAGGACATCTGCGGGGGGATCTACATAGACATTCCCAGAATAGCATCCCTGACTGTGGATGTCTAGGAATAGCCTAAAGGTTAGAGTAGTGGGCTAGGGCCTGGGTTGAGATCCCACTACTGCTGTGATTGTGCAGAGTACAGGGGATGGTGGAGTGCCATGTTCTCTACACCCTTTGGATATTTTATGGCCAAAACGAGCACTTTCTCAATGCTTATTCCTGCCTGGAGCAGGTTTAAACTTGGACAGTGTTGCAGACATCCCTGATGTTTCTGAAATCCTTGTACCACCCCAGAAAACGCCTGCACCACACCCCTGAGCTACTTAACAACCCTGCACCGGAGAAGCCGTTTGTAAAATGACTCCTTGGACATCTACATGCAGGTTTTTGGACATTCAAATTGTAATTAAGGCTTTTAAAATGATGCCCTTAGTTTATCTTAGATGCATACAATGAACAAAGCAATGATACTGTCATGTGAGAATGTGCAACTAACACAGTGCATGAATTTGTGTATTTTTTTTTATTTTAAGAGCACATTTTTTTAGGTATGTTTCTTCCACAGAAAGTTTGTAACCTGAGTGCCTGAGGCAGAAGGAGTTAAAGCAACCTGCCCATTAAGATCACAGGAAATGAGTAATGCAGGATTTGCGCCTTGCTTTCCCTAGGTCACAACCCTTATTCTAAGAGCTAGATCACTCCTTCTCTCACAGCCGGACACACGTGCTACTTCTGGAAAACTAGAAATCACGTGTGTGCAGCTGGCCTGTAAAGGATGTGCACAGCCTGTGTAATGCACTCCTTGGGGGAGAATGATATCCCATGTGCAAAGTGCCCTTTACTGATTCCCCCTCCCCAACAAGTTTACTACGTCTTCGACAAATGTAATCTCTAGTCACAAGCTAGCAGCAGTACAAGTTCCTATGGAAAGGACACATCAGGTCGAGATTAACCCCCATTGCCTTATAGAACAGACACTGTTAGAGCTAATATGACAAGTATTTACTGAGTTGCGCAGGAGGTTGTTACAGAGCACTTCTTGAGGGTCACTGTAATTTCCTCACAGCATCAATTTGAAATTTGGGGTGGGAGAGGGCACGTTCCGTAGCTGCCGTTCTGCAGGTTAGGCAAAGAAGGACGTTACATAAAAGGCCTGACATGATAGCCTTCCATGAGATCACAAGCATAAGAAGGCATAAGAATATAAACGGGCTTTGTCCCTTTCACATACTTAATGCAAAATTAGATTTAAAAATCCAGTAAAGAGATGCCAAGGTAAGGATAGGAACTATCATTTCACTTTCTACCCACTTGGTTTATCAAACGTGGAATTAAGTTGAATGTACATTTCTTTATATCTTGATTTATTTAGGGTGCATATTCAAAGCATTTTACTTGGTTAGCACACCTGAATACACCAGTTAAAATGTGGTCAGCGTGATATTCAGTGGCACTAAGAGTTATTACCATTGAATATTCTCACAGACCACCCAAAAAGTACCCATTTAAACCCGGGGGTTAGTGGGCTGATCGGGGACAGTGACAGCCGCTATCCAGTTAGTGGCCATATTCGGCCGCTGCTGAATATCCAGTTTTAAATAAAGCAGCAATGGCTAGGTGCTTTTAACAGGCCTAGCCATCACTGCTGAATATGCCCCTCACAGTATTTAGTTCACTTCTTTTCACTAATTGTTCAAAGTGAGTTACAGTCAGGTACAGTAGGTATTTCTTTGCTATCCATAACTAAAGTGGATGTTTTCTGCTATTCCTATGCTAAACCTGTCTTTGAAACTGCCTCCCACATAATTTCTACCAAAGAGAGACATGAAAAGCACATCGCATTAACCTATCTTCTCTAACTGTAATAACTCTTTTGAGGATGCTAAGGTTGACCACTGACACCAAGGTCATCCCTCATTACCATACATGACTGCTGTAGTGGTTGATATGGAAGGGCAGACTAGATAGGCCATGTGGTCTTTTTCTGTCATTATGTTTCTATGTTTCTATAGAAAAGGTTCCGTTGTGCTTCCATTAGATATCTCAATTCCTCAAAAGATGGGAGTCAGAGGATGACATGGTAATGTTTTCGCATGGTGGCTGCCATAATTTGGCCCAATCCTGGCAGCAGATAACGCAGCAGAGTGGCTTGCCATCTATCTTGGAGGCAAATGAGTCTTAAAGCCATAGTTGGGCCTCCCCCCCCCCCCCCTCCACACTGTCTGTGCCTCAGTGTTGCAATCTGCAGCACTGACAATTTGCAAAAACGTGCTGGCCCCACTGCAGTACTGATCCCTCCAGGACAGCTCCTGGTCCCCATCAGGAGTTGCCCAGGGGGGACTGGTACATCCCTCCGTGCCTACAAAATCCTGGCTAATTGGTCGGGGGAAGCCCCCTCCAATCCCCATCCTCCCAAAACTCTAAAACCAGTCCCAGCTAGAAAGTTGGTGCCTCTTCCTCCCCTGTTCTAAATTAATTATTCTGACTAGCCAGCGAAGAAAGGGGGGGGCCCCATGGTTCCCTAACTCTCCCCCAAAGACATACCTTAGGCAATCTTGGTGGTCTAGTGGGGCTACGAGGCAGGACTGAGCTATCTTTGTTAGTACCATTGTGAAGCATAGACTTAACAAAGATGGCTGCGATCTCGTGGTCTTACCCACTAGTGTGAGGCTAAAGGGCAGCATCCCATGATTGTGGCCATTTTGGAATGTCTCGATGATAGGGACAGGAGTGGAGAGGCCCACTCTTACTTCAAAGCCCCACTAGATCACCAGGATTACCTAAGGTATATATTTGAGGAGCTTTGAGAGGTGGGGGGGGGGGCTGTGAGGGACCCCCCTTTGCCTGCTTGATAGCCAGGATAGTTAGTTTATGAAGGGGGAGGACTTAGGGCACTGACTGGCTAGCTGGGACTGGTTTTAGAGGATCAGGAGGGGAGGGTGGGGAAGGAGGAGGCTTCCCCTGATTGACTAGCCAGGATTTTACAGGTATAGGGAGTGCACCAATCGGTACTGCATGGGGGCAAGCACTATTTTTTTTCATATTGTTGGTGCCGCAGATCACAACACCAACGATATGGTTAAGGGGGGGGGGGGCTTGATCGAGCCATTTCAGGAGCGCATGGTGACGATCGGGACACAGAGCTACGAACAGCTCTTGGATTTAGTTCAAATCATTTTTATTCATGTTATACATTTAAACCCCTAAATGTGCAGGGGAGGCATCAACAAAATGCAACATAAAACCAGGAACAGTACATAACCAGGATAGTACATAACCAGGATAGCAACTTGTCTAACACACAGATGGTATATCGTTAAGCTCCCTAAAGCTCAAACTTACAGCTGCATTCCTGAAGAGGTCAGATAGCAAACATACATACAGTTCTATCCTCTCCCTCCCTTCCCACCCAAACCCACCCTTCCCCTCCCCGCCTGGACAGACAACCTCCCAAATCCCACAGAGCCACCCCAGCAATAAGCAGCACAAACCCCACACCACCTTACAGGTTTCACCCAACAGTCAACTCGCACCTCATACTCCAGCTCAACTCTGTCAACACGACTCGTTCAGCAGGTTATCCCCTAGACATTCAGCACCCTGCTGCGATGTCTCATCGGTAGAGTGGTAATAAACGGACCCCAAAGGTCCAAGAACATATCCCACCACTTCCCACCTTTTTGCTTCGTCGTCAACTTTTCCATATATAGCAATTCAATCATAGCCCTCTCCCAAACAGTTATCACAGGCGGTGAAACTTCCACCCACCTACTCAGAAGCACTTTTTTAAGCAACAAAAATCCCCTTTCTAAAAAAGCTCTATGCTGCGACGCAACCCCCAGACCACCTGCTCCCCAAATATGGAACAAGCACACCTCTATTCGCAATACATCCCCCACACAAGCCACTCCGCCATCTTACCACAAGCTTGCACCCACAAATCTTGCACTAAGTGGCAACTCCAGAACTTATGCAACAAAGTGCCGGCTGCCAGCCCACACCATCCACACATAGCCGAAGTTCTGATTCCTACACGAAACGCCCACTCATCCGTGGTATACGCTTGCCACAAGAACTTGTATTGCAGCTCCTGTAGTTAAACCCACCCTGACCCCTTCGAGATTCCCTCAAAAGCCTCTTGCAAGGATGCCATGGACACTCCCTCCAATCCCTCTTTACCCCATCTATGGACTAACTCAGAAAGAAACACAGTGTCCACTTTGGGACGCACCAGTTCCCTCCCCTCTACCCCTCCCGAATTCCGTCCCGCCAGTTTGTCCAATACATGCCTAGGCTGCCCTCCCTGCACACCAAGGCTGCCCACATAATGCCTAGCTTGCAAATAACCATAGAAATCCCGCTTATGGAGAAGGTACCGCCCTTGCAAACTCTGAAAACTATCCACTACCATCCCGTCTGCCATAAATAAATCCCCAATACAAGAAAGCCCCTTCGCAGCCCACCCATGGAATATATTAGGCCCCGTGAACCCCGGATTCCCCATCAAAGGAAGCAGGGCCGACTTCCTCCATTCCCAACCATATCTGGAACACACAGCCTGCCAAGCAGCCCGCAGGGCCCCCATGTATCCCCACCCCGCCCCACTACTGGACGCAGCATCCTTATCCATATGAAGCACATACAAACTATGATACGGCGCACATAATTCATGCAGCTGCCACACCGGGGCATAGCCACCTTCCCCCTCTACTATTGTCCCGATATGTCGCAATAGATAACGAAGGTAAGGAAGGCAGTTCCAACCCACCCTCATCCCTCCTTCGCAGCAAGGCACGGAACGGGATCCTCGCCCTCTTACCCCTCCACAGAAATGCACTCAAAGAGGACTCGAAACGCTTCCAATCCTTGTCTAAAACCCATATAGGCAGCAGACGAAGCAGATACAGCCATCGAGGCATCTCCACCATGGTAAACAATGCTATCCTCCCCTTAAGCGACAGAGGTAACCCCCTCCATCCCACAAAGGTCCGCTTAGATTTTTCCAACATTCCTGGGACATTGGCCCTATAAAGGTTCTCCGGACACTCTGGCAACTGTATCCCCAAGTATTTAATCGCCCCAACTGCCCACACCAATGGAAAAGTACCCTGCCAGCGCGGCTTCACTCTCCCCCCCCACATCCAATACCACCGACTTTGAAGTATTAATTTTTAGCCCTGAGAAGCTACCAAACTCATTTAACAATTGCAATACTCGCTCCAAGGATGCTTGCGACCTCGTTATACAAAGGAGCATGTCATCGGCAAACGCACTAACTTTCATCTCTTCCCCTCCCAAAGTGATACCTCTAATCTATGAGTCACACTGCATAGCTTGCAATAAAGGCTCCAACGTGAGCACAAACAACAAGGGGGATAAGGAACATCCCTGCCGCGTCCCTCGCTCCAGCGTGAATGGAGCAGAGGTCGTCCCATTCACCCCCACTCGGGCCGTTGGGTTGTTATACAAAGCCTGTAGCCACTGCACAAAGTTCCCCTGCAGACCAAAACTTGCTAACACATCCCACAGATACCCCCAGGCCACTCTGTCAAACGCCTTTTCGGCATCCAAGCTCACCAAAAGCAAAGCCACCTCAGTTCGCAAGCAGTGACCCATACCTAACAGCAACCCAGCAATATTTTTGGTCGCTTCCCTACCCTGCACAAACCCAACCTGCCTAGCATCAATGAGAGATGGAAGTATCGGATTTAGTCTTCCCACCAACACTGACGCAAGAAGTTTCATATCACAATTTATAAGCGATATAGGTCTATAGGATGCCGGGTCAGTTGTATCCTTTCCTGGCTTCGGGATAACCGTGATATCCACACAACGCATGTCTCTAGGAAATTCCCCAGTCTGTCAGACGCAATCAAACGTCACCACCATGGTAGGAGCCACTCTAACCGCCAGCATCTTATAATACTCAATACTAAACCCATCGGGACCGGGAGCTTTGTGAGATTTTCCTTTCACGATGGCTTGCATAAGTTCTCGTACTGTCGACGGCGCATTAAGCCTACACAGCTCTTCCTCTGAGACTTGCGGCAATGCTAGCCCCCTCAAGAAGGCCTTACCTTTATCAAAGTCCCGAACCTCCACACTATACAACTTGGCATAGAAAGACCTAAAAACACTCGCTAATTGCTGGGGCTGGTTTTGCAATCTCCCGCCTTCATCTCGGAGCACGGGTACGAAACGAACACCACCAGGGTCCCTAACTAATTTTGCCAAGAGGCGCCCCGTTCTATTCCCAAACCGGTGCAATTGATGTCTATAATATTGCATAGACAGCACAGCTCGCCGCTGAAGCAACTCATTCAGGGCTATTTGTGTCCTCAGAAACTCTCGCTGACATCCACCATCCCCACTACGACTGAGCTGTCCTTGCAAATTTTGAAGACTCCGCTCTAACGTGATGATACTTCCGTCTAAATGTTTACGCCGCCGAGCTGTATATGAAATAATAGCCCCTCGCATCACTGCTTTACTGGCCTCCCAGAACAACACCGGGGAGCAGTTCACCTGATCATTAAAGGAGGCATATTCATCCCACTACTTCCCAAGGTATAGCTGAAATTCCTTGTCTTCACAAAGATAGGCCGGAAACCGCCAGCCCCTTCTGACCATTCCCTGACATTCACACAGCACCCATACCATCCCATGATCAGATACAGCTATGGGCTCAATTCCGGCTTGCAGTACCTTGGAAAGCCCCCCTTCACTCACCAGAATATAATCGATACGCGACCATGTGCGGTGAGCTCTGGACATATGAGTGTATTCCCGCACCCCAGGGTGGAGAACCCGCCATACATCCACCAGGTCTCCCATTCTACAAAGATAGCCCACACCCTTTCGGGCCCAGGAGCCCACCCCACAACCCTGAGATTTATCCCGATTCGAAGAATGTGGGCAATTAAAGTCTCCCGCCATAATCAACTTGTTGCTCCCCGCCTTCTTTATAAACCCCAATAACAGCTTAAAGAATGCATGGTCATATACATTTGGAGCACATACATTCGCCAGCCATACTGGTTCATTATATACCTTAGCAGTCAACAGAATATACCTCCTGTTGGGATCTGCCTGCACATTATTCACTTCGAAATGGAGGCCCCGCTTCACTAACACCACCACCCCCGCTCTTTTTGTGCCCGAGGACGCCCCATACGTCACTGCAACCCAGTCTCTGGCCAACTTCCGATGTTACAGATCACTTAAATGCGTTTCCTGTAACATCGCAATATGCGTTCCCTTTCTTTTCAACATTTGCAATATCTTGGTGCGTTTAACTGGAGAACCTACACCACCTACATTCCATGAGACTATTTTTATATGAGGCATGACTCAATATGAAGGCGGCCACCAACAATGCCCTTAATACCTTCACCCACTCCAGGAGATGCCCAGCCTCGCCCCCAGAGCCAAAACCCTTGCCTGCCCACTTTATGCCATAGCCTGCCCTGCTTACCCTGTGGACTCCCCAAAAGGTATCGGTCAATCCATCCTAGGCAGCCCCCCTCCCTATCCCACTCTCCCCCCCAACCCACCCCCTCCCCTTCAACCATGAAGCTACCGACTCCTCTCTCCTCTACTAACAGGTTGCCCCCATCCCTCCCCTCCCTTCCAACCCAGCCTCCCTTTACACAGTCCCCCATTCGCACTCTCACATTCTTCTCCGCATACTCATCTCTACTTCCACTCACACACAAACCCCCCCTACCTCCCTCTTGAACCCCCCTCATGTACAACATTATGTAATCTTGCCACAGCAAGACACCCCCCAACTGGGAGTAGATCACTGTCTATGCACCTCCGGGTCACCCTCCCTGGAAAAATAGTTCAAGGGCAACAGGCCAGCACAATAAATCCAAACAGGCTTCATCCTCCACCGCTACCAGAGTCCTCGGGAAATTCTTGGAAGTCTCTCTACGCAGTAGTCCACAATGTCCTGTCCATCCCCGGCAGACATACTGTCCAGTTGCCAACAATGCTCCTCACGCCACTCCAGAGGGCTTAGCTTTCCCAAGCGCAGTGACAAACTTATGCGCAGCATCTGCCTTTTCAAAAGTATGCGTGCTGCCTTTATGAAAAATTTTCAAAGTGGCCAGGTAGACTAGCGCAAATCTAATTCCCCCTTTTACTAGTTCAGCACAAATCGGAGAGAATTCTTTGCGCCTAGCAGCCAACGAAGCTGAGTAATCCGGGAACATAAGGACTGTCCCATTGTCCAACTTCAGGTCTCGCTTCTTTCGATATGCCTGCAATAGCATATCTTTATACTGATAATTGAGCACCTGCGCCAACACCGGTCTTGGCCTGCTCTAGCCGTCCATCCACTGACCCAATCTGTGGGCTCTCTCCACTTTGATGTGGCCTTGTAGGTCAGGCAGGCCCAACTCCTTAGGAAGCCAGTCCTCAAACAGGGTGAAAAGCTGGTTCCCCATCCAAGATTCCGGTACGCCCACCAACCTGAGATTATTCCGGCGAGACCGGTTCTCTAAGTCATCCACTTTCTGCAGCAAATCCTCAATTTGTTTCTGTTGCTTATGGCTCGCCCTCTCCAACGCAAGTTCACCATCCTCGAGTACTGTCACTGGCTGCTCAACTTCCTCCAACCTTCTGGTGTACTCTCCGAAGGCCTCCCCCATCTCGTCCAATTTTCCCATGACCGTTTTGAACTTCGGCTCAAGCAATTTCACCACTTCATGAGCCACGTCCTCCGAATTCGAGTCAACACTCTCTCTCCCCGGAGAATCAGGTATGGCCGCCACGCGAGCCGGAACCGCCATGTTGGTCTCCCGCGTTCCCGCGGCCTTCTCCTTTTTCGCCGCCGCTTTCATCCTCTCTCTTAGGCCCACCAGCCTACCAGCATGCACAGTGACACTCAGCCGTATGAGCAATGTCACTCTCCCAGCACTATGCTGCACTGCTACCGAGTTAATCAGCAAAATTCAAGGGCGGCCCGGGAGCGCGACGAGGAAGCTCCTCACCCGCTCATGTGCATACGTGATCTCCCCAGCTCTTGGATTTAATGTGGGGACCCACAGTACCTGCAAGACAGGTAAAGCCAGGTCTCTATGGAAAATTCAGTCTGTTGTGGAATCTGCAGGGGCTACCTCGAGAACGCCCCCCCCCCCCACAGATACTGCAGGGGTTTTCAATTTACTGCGTGGTTTTGGCAGCAAATGCACTACAATAGCTGTCAAACCCTACCGTGGTTTATCAGACATGCCCCAAGGAGTTTTATCATTTATTATTTTAATATCCTGCTCTCAATGGATTCCTACAGAAATGGTGAACATGCAAGGAAGACAATATGATGATTGACAAGTAAGCAAGTTTTGCTTCCCAGTGTTAGTTTGAATTAGCATTATACTTAAAGCACACATGACATTTCTTCCACCCAATTCCAGATGTTGACAGTGTCCGATGTAGCTCTGCATTTTTGTGGAAATCCATACTTAAGAGAGCTACATTTGATAGAAGACTATCTAAGGCCTCCTTTTTTAACTTAACCTTTACTTAGAGGTTTTCTTCTTTTGTTTTATGAATGTTGTTTTGTGTGACAATACTATTACTATTCGTTAAGGGGGTCATTTCAGAAGCAGTATTTGTGATTTGCGGAGTGGAGGAGTAGCCTAGTATCCAGTGATCAGGGTTCAGTTCCCACTGGCACTCCTTGTAACCTTGGGCAAGTCACTTTACCCTCCACTGCCTTGGAAGAAAAGGCCTGGTATTCTGCTTATGGTCATACCCTGTCAAGAAAACCCTGATGTGTTGCCTGGAGTCAGCACTGACTTGATGGCACTTGAAAAAAATTGTGGTTTACGTTTGTATGATCAGGTATATACAGTAGGTATGAAAAAGGCCAGTTTTAGAAAGGGTCCAATTTACACATGTATGCCCTGAGTACGTGGAAATTTCAAGGGGGTATGTCAGGATGTGGTTTGGGAGAAAACCACATATGGAAGACAATCCAGATCTGCAAAACACTAACTATTCTGGAACACATCATGATTTATTGATCACAAAAATTAAGTTGATTATTTGACTCATGAGAAGTGAATAATAATTAATTGACAACATATACTTTGTCATCCAGCAGTTTGGAGTGGGGGTAGATTTTACCATAGCTTAGTTTATCGCAGGAATAAACTGCAGAAACTCAGCAGTGCATGTTAGTTACTTCCACGGTAAAGGAATAATGCAGCATGCCATGATCACTGCAAGCCATGTTATTCCAAGGGAAAAGGAAGGCCAGCTGGCTTTCTTTTTCCCAGCCAGAAGCATCAGGTGATTAACACACAGCCCAGTGGTCCCCACTGCCATCTTAATAGGACCACACTTTAAAGAGCGCACCTGTGATACAGGCACCACCATGGAATCAGGGCACCCTCCCCTAAGTAACCCCCCACCCCTGCAAAAGCCAAATCAAAGTCCCACCTCCCCCTTAAGGCCCTTCATCCCCCTGGACCCTGATACAACCCCCTCCTCACCCCCCAACCCGCCCCCCAGGCCTACTTTAAGCAAGTCTGGTAGTCTAGCGGGCCTGAATGGGAGTGGCCCCCCATTCATTCCTGTCTGGACTAGTACTGGGTTTAAAATTGCATCTTGAATCTCCTGGCGGTAGCCCCCTCGTACTATCAATGGGGTTGACTCCATTCTTTGAGCTGGTGTTATTTTTCCATAATAACTGCATTATTACAGCTTGCATTATTAAATTTGAATATTAATACTAATGAAGAGTTTTGCATGCATTTGATTTCATTAATATCAAACTTGCGTTGCGGTGGCAATTTGTGCACTATGGTGAAATAACACACCTTATTGCCCTTTAAAGTGCATTAAGGGTCAAATAATGTGCTTTATTGTCATAACAGACTTTAGTAACTATCCCCCCTAATTTTAATTAATTTTTTTCTAACTACAGCAGAATGTGTTATTATGAAGTTGATTTTATTATTAAAATGCATTTTTTGCTTTAGTAAGATTCAACTTGCTACCTGTGCACGTGATTTGAGTTTTTTTGCCACTGAGGACCAAGGGCTTGCAAGTCTAGAAGCAGCCCTGGCATAGAAAACGAATTAACATTCCTGAGTTTTAGTGCAAGATTTTGAAGCCGTCTAAGAACACGAGTAAGATTTCTTGTATCTGCCGGCTGCTCAGAAGTAGGCGAATATTTTCTATCAGAAATTTTTCTAAGCCCTGATGCTGGGTAATTCAAGCCCAAAGAGAAGTGCATTAAGGCAGCACCCTCTATATTGTATTGTATCTCTATATCAGCACCAACAATATGGAACTCTTTACCAGAAGATCTCAAGGTGACTACAGATATGAGAAACGTCCGCAAGAAACTAAAAACATATTTATTCTCTGAACATTATGGAAGTATCACATAGCCCAGAATGAACCTCATAGGCCATTAACATTGTTACCCTCAGATCTTGTTCGTACTCCAAGTTTGTTGCTCTTGTTATAACATAAGCTTTAAGTTGAGTTATAATGTAAACCACTTTGATAAAGCTGTATAAAACCCGTTAAGTAAATAAATAAAATAAATAGTAAAGAAGAGATGGATCAACTCCTTGGGATCTTGCCAGGGGCCTATAAGCTGGATTGGCCACTGTTGGAGAGAGGATACTGGGTTTGATGGACCATTGATCAGAATCAGTATGTTTGTTTGATCGTTCTAAATCTGTGGGCTCGGGGGTTTTCCTGCCGCTGGGACACTCCTCGGTTCTTTGCTTGACGTCACTTCAAACAGCCAATCAATAACAGACTTCAGCTACATATGGGAACCGTTGCGTTTCAGCGTTCCTTCTTGGCGATCACTTCTAGAACACAGCAGGAGTACACTTGAAGCAGGGTCCCTTCGGGGTCCCGAAACATGCATATCATGCATAATTCAATCCGGCGTTTATCAGGAAGCATGGTTCTTCGCCATGGATTAAGATAAGTGTTTTTACACTACCTTACCTTCAGAAGATAGGTGTTTATACCACTACTTCATTAAAATAAAAGGGTTCTTCGGACATTCGAGTGGAGAGCTTCTTTCTCTCTGCTCTGTTCTGTTGGTCCCGACATTTATTTCTGGTGTTAGAGTTTAGTTACACAGCTTATGTGTGTTGCAGCTTGGCATACATTGTTTCACTGATGACTTTATTGTTCACAATTGCTTACTTGAGTCATTAGTTATACGGAGGTGGTTTTTGATCACACAGTTGTTTTTAGACCTCTAGACAACATCATGGCTGCTGACACTTTTGCGTTCTCAGAGGAATATTTAGACCAACTGAGACAGCGTACATCATTGTTCGATTCTACAAATCCTGAACAGGATCAGCAGACACCCACTATTTCCAAATTGAAATCTCTTAGAAAATGGGCTATATGAGCTCAACTACATGGCGCTTCTATGCTTCAATATTTAAAGACTCGCATCATTCCTCGGGGTCTTCGCATGCCTCATCCTCCAAAATTGTTTCTGTCTGATTCTGAATTCATTTCTAAATGGAACTGCATTTTGAATAAATGCAGCTTCGATCTTATTGCCCTTATCATTGATCGCACCACTCTGGAGGAGACTACTATTTCCACTCAGATCACTGAACTAAACTCCTCACTTCAAGAATCTATGGATGAGGAAATATATCAGACTAAAATCAACGAAATGGAACATCAGCTCCATGGTTTCTTTGATTATTTATCTTCAGGGATTTAAGTTAAACAAGTTTCAGAGGGACAAGACTGATTATGAAACAGACAGAGTCTACCGCTGGATGTATGAGAAAACGGATATGGAGAGCAAGGAACCAGTTTCGGCGAAACATGTAACCTTTGCCCAATCCTCAGAGGACACTGATTCTAGTGATACTCCTCAGGACAAACCTCATCCTTCAGAGAATGTGGCGGGAGTTTCGGTTTTATGGCCGGGCCAGCGGCTTACACAGACAACTGCTGGGAGCCACTGAACACAAGGCAAAGATCCAGACAGTTTCCACCATCATCAACATCTCGGGATTGGCATTAACATCATCACAATTGCAAGTTCTGGATTTCGGGCTATCCTTCGTGCCTATGATTCCATACGACCCTTTTAAGATAAGCGTGTCGTTACATAGATTTTTCTGCAAGTTGGGGGGTGCTTCACTTTTTTGCGGACAAATTTTTGTTCAAAGATGATTCCATTCTGCATCCCACTTCTAAGTGGGTTCCTCCAGGTTCAACATATCCGGTTATACTTACTTACCAAAATTTGGTGGTTGTTTTTTTTTTTTTTTAATTGAAATTTTTATTGGCACTCCTCATAACTTACATCCCACAACACAACATTGAAACCCAGACAGGCATAAACATTCTGTCCCACTATCCTACCATCTACATCCTTCTTCCCATTGAACATAGGAATACTTAGATATGTAGACACTTACACAGCTCAATACATTACGAGATACACAAATAGGCAGAATTCCACACTCACCCTTTGTACCCCACCTGAAATGTATATCATTCTATCTTATTACTCTTAATACTGATAACAGAATCTACAGTTCAAAAATAGCAGGTATTCTCGAATACACTACATGTATTCTATTGTAATCCCCCGTTTCCCCCTGTTCACTCCCTGTGGTGTTATTATGACACATCATATTATAACAATACAATGCTCCCTAAGCCAATATCTTGTATTCATTACCTAGTTGAGCCCATTTATCCCTTATAATCCTCCCATTACTTCCCCGCATTCCTATTCCCTCGCTCCCCTCCCATTATACCCCTATTTTCCCCCTCACCCCTGCCTCCACCCTCTCCCAGCATACCTATTCCTTCATCCAGTCATTCCACCCACTCTCCCTCCACTCTTCATAGGCTTGCCATACTTCCCTGTGTTTTGCTCTTTTATTGCAGCTGTATGCTCCTATTGCGCTCATATGCCAAAGAAATTCCAGCCTCCCAATTATCTCCTTCATAGCTGGTGCCTCCGCATCTTTCCATCTTTGCAGTATGGCCAGTCGACTCGCCACCACACAATGGCCTAGGAAGGTAGTCAACATTTGTTTGCCCCCCTCCTCCCCCTCAGCTAGAGCAATTTGTGCTAAAGTTACCCATATCCGTACCCGAGTTACCTCGTGGAAGAATCTTTCCACCCCCTCCCACAGCCCCTGGAGTTTTTGGCATCCCCAAATCATGTGTACCAGATCCCCTCTTTCACCACAACCCCTCCAGCAATTTGCATTCCTATCCTTAAATATGGCCTGTAACTTTACAGGTGTCCACACCATCCTAAGTCGAATTTTCAAGCAATTTTCCACTACGGCCATTGCCCATGCCAATCTACTCTCCCCCTCATATATTCCCCGCCATCTCTCCTTGTCCCATTGGCCTCCTATGTCCTTCTCCCATTGTTATTTATTTATTTATTTTATTTATTTATTTTACAGTTTTTATATACCGCGCTCTTTTGTATCAGCGCGGTTTACAGATAACAAATTTCGCATTAGAACAGTCCTTTGCTTACATTATAACAGTGTCTTTTGCTTACATTATAACAGGGTCAGTAACTTGGAGACAACATGGTAAACTATATACAAGCTATATACAGAAAGATAAATTACATCTGAAAATTTACAGTTAAATTGGGTCATAAATTTGGGTGTGCAGAGCGTCTAGTTCGTGTTCTGTTATGGCTATGTTGTTGGAATGTCAGAGGCTGTGTGAGTGATTTGTGAGATGGGGGGAGGAGGTGTAAGGTTAGGGCCTAAAAGATGATGACAGAATAGGTAGTGTTTGAGGGCCTTTCTAAATTGAGAGAGGTCTTTTATTGATCGGATATGAGGAGGGAGATTATTCCAGCAAGTTGGAGCGAATAAGGTGAAGGCCCTGTCTCTGGTTGTTTGGTTACATTTAGTGTACTCCTTTGGTACGACAAGGGTATTGGCGGCTGCGGATCTTCTCAGTCTGTTCGTGGGGGTGTTGATAATAAGTGATGAGAGGGAAGGTGGGGCTATTTGATTGATTGCTTTAAAGGATAGCAGAAGTGCTTTGTAGGTTATCCTGGCTTGTAGGGGTAACCAGTGAAGCTCTGTTAGTATGGGGGTGATGTGGTCTCTACTGGATGTACCGCAGAGGATGCGGGCTGCTGAGTTCATCGCCAATTGGAGTGGGTTGAGGATGCTCTTGGGTAGACCATGCAGGATGACATTGGCATAGTCGAAATGAGGTGTTATAAGGGCTTGGAAGATTGTTCGGAAGTCATTGGAGGCGAGTAGTGGTCTTAAGGGTTTCAGTGTTCTCAATTTATAGTAAATGGATTTAACGGTCTGCTTTATGTGATCTTTGAAGGTCAGTTCTTGGTCGATGGTTACTCCCAGGTAGCGAATTGATGATTTACATGGTAATTCCGCATCTCTCACCTTCAAAGTTGCGGGTGGGGCGAATTTCTTATTCCTAGTTACGAATAGGACTTCCGTTTTCTTGAAGTTTATTCGCAGGTTCTGGGATAGGAGCCAATCTGTAATTGCGTTGAAGCAGGCGATAATTGGGGAGAAGTCGGGGGCATTAATTTTTATTGGCTTGAATATCAGTATGTCATCTGCGTAGATCAAGCTGGAGGCGTTAAATGTTTTGATGATTTCACAGATTGGTTGGATATATATGTTAAATAGAAGAGCTGATAAAGAGGATCCCTGGGGTACACCTTGTTGTTGCTGGAAAGGATCAGAGGTTGAAGCTCCTATCCGCACCTGTTGCCAGCGGTTGGTTAGGTAGTATCTACACCATTCCCAAGCTGATTCCTGGACTCCCTTTTCTTTAAGACGGTGAAGAAGTTGTACATGGTTAACCGAGTCAAAAGCTGCTGAGATGTCAAGGAAGATGAGGATGAAGCCATTATCAATTTTGTCAATCCCTCTTGATAAGGTGTTGATGAGTAGTGTGAGAAGGGTTTCTATGCCATGTGATTCACGGAATCCGTGTTGGCAGGGATCGAGAGGAGCTGAGGTATCTATATGCTGTTGCAATTGGATTTGTACAACCTTCTCGATGATTTTGGCTAGAAGGGGTATACTTGAAATTGGACGATATGAATCAGTTTTTGCTGGGTCGAGTTTATTGTTCTTCAAGAGAGGGCGTATTGAAGTTTGCTTGAGAGATGAAGGGAATGATCCGGTTGTGAAGGAAAGTTGCATGATAAGGGCAAGTATGGGGCTCAGTTCAGCACGCATTGTTCTGATCCAGTAGGCAGGGCATGGATCGTTTGGGGCTGTGGTAGTATTCAAGGTGGCAATAAGGTCAGTGATGGATTTCACTGTGGGGGCGACAAAATTTTTTAGAGGCTGAGTGATTGAGATGGGGTTCGGTATACAACTTGGAGTGGAATTCGTGTTAATGGATTTAGATTGAAGATAGTCGGCAAAAGCCTGAGGTTGAATTGATATTGTTTGGTTGGAGGATGGTGCCTTGGTTAAGGATTTAGTGATGTTAAAGAGGTCTCGTGGTTTGTTCAGTGATCGGAGGAGGGTTTCTGTATGGTGTTCTCTCACCTTTTCAGCTATTTTCTCCCGGTGTTTCTTTAGGGCATTTTCGTAATCTATTTGGTCAATTGGAGCACGTGATTTGCGCCATTTTCTTTCTTGTTTTCTTAGGTTCTGGAGGGATAGTCGTAGTTCAGTGGAGAACCATGGTTTTGTGTTTCTTCTTTTTAGTGCTGTGCTGGATGCTGGTGGTCTTACTGAGGAAGGTATATGTGAAGAGGAGTTCAGGGTGTTGTACCAATTGTTGATCAATTCATCAAGGTCATTGGTTGGTAGACAAAGGGTTGGAAGAGTCTGGCTGATGAAGTCATCCTTGTTGAGCGTTTTGAAACGGGCTGTTGGACCTGATGAGATCAAATTTGACTGTGTTGCTGGTATACTGTTTTTCTGAAATGGGATTTGGAAGGATAATAAATCATGATCAGACCATGGGACAGGTGTATGAGATAGCTTAAAGTTGGTGTTCTCTGCAGGCTGAGGTGCAAAAATGAGGTCAAGGGTGTTACCCTTGAGGTGTGTAGGGGAGCTAACTAGCTGCGAGTAGTTGAGGTCATCCATGGCATCAAGGAATGTGGTAGAATGTCTATGGTGAAGTGAGGAGAGGTTAAAGTCGCCCATTAACCAGTTGGATTTGCGTGGGTTTTCTGGGTTGCAGGCCAGCTCTATTATATTAGATAAATCTTCAGGTGGTGAGGATGGGGCTCTATATATGAGATTTAGGATGATATGTTTGTTGGCTATAGTAACTAGGTCCATGTGTGTGGTACTCTGGGAGGAAAGTAAACTAAATTGAAGGTTAGTTCGTGAAAGAATGAGGACACCACCTCCTCTTCGGTCTGCTCTGTGACATGTGTGTATTGAGTATTCTGGTGGAATGAGTTGATTTATAAGGACATTGTCTGTGTCCGCTAGCCATGATTCTGTTACCATGAGGATGTCTAGTTTCAGCTTTGTGATGAGATCTGTAATGGCTGGCCCCTTTTTACGTACTGAGCGGGCGTTGATGAGTGCACAGTTTAAGTTAGCATGTGAGGGAGCAGAATTAGGTTTAGAACTACTAACAGTGCTAAGGGAGATATAGTAGATGAGAGTGTCTAACATGGTGTGGTTGTGGAGCTGAGTGATGATAGGAGGAATGATATATTCTTCCTAGTCCATGCAATATGGGGATCTTGTGTGAGGTGGTGGGGAATGCTGCTGTATTTTGGGTGGTGTATGTTAACAGATAGAGGCTAACTAATGCAAATAGAGAGAGAGCCATGTTTACAGCGATGGGAGGATACAATGTAAGGTAATACGGGTCTTTAGAAACAGTAAATGCAGATTAACTGGTTAGGTACAGAGCAGTGGAAATAGGTAAACAATTGTATAAAAGCAGGCCTATCAGGTAGAAACAATGTGTTCTGTTAACAAGATACAGTAGCAAATCTTATTTTAATGGAGGTCAGTTTGTAACAGAGTAACAAGGAGTGAAATTCTCTAGTATATTTAGGTCTACTGTTACCTTATAGATGGGGTAGAAGTGGGTTACATAGGTGAGTTTTAGGGTATATCAGAGTCTCAGGTTATTATTCTGAAGTTTTCATGGCGCAGAAGGCAGATTCAGTTGTAAATGAGAGTCCTGGCTTCTCTCGTCGGGTTGCTGACGTGCCACTGCCTAAGGGCCACGCCAAAGGGCCCTCTGGCGAGGCCCTCAGGCGCGGGCCCGCAAGGCGTGGGTGCGCTTTCGGCGGGACCTTTATAGAGGCTGCAGGGACCTCCCACAACCCGGATTGGGCTGGAGTGCAGGAGCGTGAAACCGAGGCTCCCCCTGTGCTCTACCCCGACCGGGGAGCTCCACAAATGGCTGCTGGCTGTTTTTAAATATTTCTCCTGCCCGCGGCACACTTTGGTTAATCCGCCGGGACCTCCCACAACCCGGATTGGGCTGGAGTGCAGGAGCGGGAAACCGAGGCTCCCCCTGTGCTCTACCCCGACCGGGGAGCTCCACAAATGGCTGCTGGCTGTTTTTAAATATTTCTCCTGCCCGCGGCACACTTTGGTTAAGCCGCCGGGACCTCCCACAACCCGGATTGGGCTGGAGTGCAGGAGCGGGAAACCGAGGCTCCCCCTGTGCTCTACCCCGACCGGGGAGCTCCACAAATGGCTGCTGGCTGTTTTTAAATATTTCTCCTGCCCGCGGCACACTTTGGTTAAGCCGCCGGGACCTCCCACAACCCGGATTGGGCTGGAGTGCAGGAGCGGGAAACCGAGGCTCCCCCTGTGCTCTACCCCGACCGGGGAGCTCCACAAATGGCTGCTGGCTGTTTTTAAATATTTCTCCTGCCCGCGGCCATCTTACTCGCCCCCCTGTTTTGCATTAAGTATCTTAAACAACCTTGAAACCAACCTTTATTTCTGAGTCACATTTTTCCATTAACTTCTCAAACTCAGTGGGCTTGCTTTTTAAATCCCTCTTTACTCCCACTTGCTATAAGAAGTACCATAGCTGCATGTAGGCATAAAACTCCTTATCTTGTACCCCATAGCTGCTTTGGAGGTCCCTGTACGGTCTCATCTCCCCCTTTTTATCTATCAGTTGGCCCACCCTTACCAATCTCTTGCGTGCCCATTCTTTGAAAACCTTACCCAACCCCCCGGTGTAAAGTCCCCCATATTTAGCAAATGTGTCTCCCTTGATAGGGACTTCCCCTGCATCAAATATGATCTCCTCCTTCCCCAAATCTGCAACGTTAACTCTTTATGCGAGTTCTTCCCCTTCTTCCCCACCCCCTCCCCCGCACTATCCCACACCCTAGCCTCCAAATTTTCCCCTTGCTCTTTTTCCATATGTACCCATTGCGGCGTCTCACCTCTCTCTCGCCACACAAACAAAGCCCTCAACTGCGCTGCCTCGTAGTAGTTTATCAAGTTCGGTACTCCCAACCCCCCCTCCTCCCTTGCTTTAAACATTGTAGCTCTTCCTACTCTTGGAATCCTTCCCTCCCAGATAAACCGCATTATCATGGTCTGTAGCTGCTTAAGCCATGCCTTGGTAACTCTGCACGGAAGCGCCATAAAGACAAACAGTATCCTTGGCAGGATATTCATTTTTATTGTAGCTATCCTTCCCAGCCACGATAGGTGAAGTCCCTGCCATCTAGCTAAGTCTTGCCTTATTGCCCTCAACAATGGCCCATAATTCCACTCCGTTAGCTTGCTCAGGGGGCTCCCTATTTGTATTCCCAAGTATCGGAAGCTGCTAGTAACCCACTTAAAGGCAAACCCTTCCTGCAGTCGCTCTTCCAAATCTTTTGTTAAATTAAGCCCCAGTATTTCCGTCTTTGTCAAATTAAGCTTATAGCCCGCCACTTCACTATACTGTTCTATGGCTTTCATTAAATTAGGTAAACTAGTAAACGGCTGGCTTAAAGATCACATCATCTGCAAATAGGGCTACCTTACTTAATTGTTCTCCCACCTCCACCCCCTGAATATCCCTCTGCCCCCTTATATATTCAGCTAAAGGCTCTATTACAAGAGCGAACAGTAAGGGTGATAATGGGCAGCCCTGCCTCGTGCCCCTACCCAGCTGGAAACTGTCCAAGTAGTCTCCATTCATCCGTATTCGGGCTCTAGGCCTCGCGTACATTGACCTCACGCAACTCAGAAAGTTTTCTCCTAATCCCATTTTTGCCAACACCTGCATCATAAATTGCCATTCGACTCGGTCAAATGCCTTTTCGGCATCTACTGTGAGATTGCCTCCCTCCCCGTTTCCTGCAGACCCCACATAACATTCAGCAGCTTCCGAATATTATCCCCTCCTTGTCTCCCTTTTATGAACCCCGTCTGGTCTTTATGTACCAACTTCTGCATTACTTTTTGCAGGCGGGCTGCCATAATTTTTGCCAAAACGTTGGCATCTAAGTTTATGAGCAAGATTGGACGATATGCTCCTCAAGTGGTTTGATCCTTCCCTTCCTTGGGTATAACCGTTATGCCCGCTTCCGTCATTGATCTTGGCAAGTCCTCCCCCTGAAGCACACCATTAAACACCTGGGACAGCAGTCCCAGAATATACTCCTGCATCACTTTATAAAACTTTGCAGTGTAGCCGTCTTATCCAGGCTCTTTGCCCTCCTTGAGGGACTTAATGGAGGAGAGGAGTGGCCTAGTGGTTGGGGCAAGGTACCACAGGCCAGAAGGTCAGTGGTTCAAAACCCACTAGAGGACAGCAACCTTGGGCCGGAAGGACTGGGGTTTCTAGTCCCACAGGTGCTCCTTGTGGTCTTGGGCAAGCCACTTAATCCTCCATTGCTCATGTTCCCTGTAAGTATTAGTGTATGTGTCTCATATCCCCTCGTGTTAAATGTATCCCCCAACCGCTTTGACCCGGTGAAAAGCAGGATATAAACGCAGCTAAATAAATAAATGGCCATCCTTACCTCCTCTTGGTTTACCGGTCACCCCAACTCTTCTGCCTCCCCATCTGATAACTTCCCCAGCTTACAAGCCTCCAAGAATTCCTCCCCTTTCCTCCCTGCACTCTGTACTTCACTCCTATACAGCTTTTCATAATAGTCCACAAAAATCTTACTAATTTCTGCTGACTTGTACACCAGAACCCCTTGTTGGTTGGCATTGCCCCTATATTAGCCATTTGTTGTTTCGCTTTCAATCTACTAGCTAGTCTCCTTCCCACTTTATTACCTCCTTCATACCACCCCTGCTTCAGTCTTGCCAAATTATATGCAATCTCTGCAGCCCTTAATTGATTTAGTTCCCCCCTTAATTTTTGCAATTCGGTCAACAACCATGGCTCTTTTCGCTCTTGATGCACCCTCTCCAACCACTCAATCCTCCGCATTAAGCCCTCCTCTGCCTCCTCCTTCCTCCTCTTCGCTTGCGCTGCTGTACTAATCAAGTGCCCTCGTACCACTGCCTTCATTCCATCCCATATGCTTCCCATTGGCACTTCCCCTGTCATATTTAGTTCTAAATATTCTCTTATCACCTCCCGGACCTGCTCCACATTTTCCTTCTTATCCACAAGTCCCTCATTTAGACGCCAAAATCTAATCCCGTGATCTTTTTCCCCCACATCCAATACCATATGCACTGGAGCGTGGTCCTCCATGTAATACTATCTCCACCCATTTCGCTCTAGCCACCCAATTCCCACTCCCCCACAGCATATCTAGTCTGCTATAGGTCCCGTGGACTTGGGAGTAGAAAGTGTCTCTCTTTTCACCTTGGTGCCTACTTCTCCACATATCCACAAACCCCAGACGTTCCTTTAACCTCAGCAGACTCTTCCTTTCCTTTTGTCCTCCTCCCCCTCCCCCTCCTTGATTATCCAGCCTCGGATTTACCGTAATATTGAAGTCACCACCCAATATAATAGGAGTACTCCCCCACCCCATCCAGGTCTACCATCAACTTTTTATAAAATTCCTCTCTCTGCGTGTTGGGGCCATATACACTTACAATCCATACCTCTTCGTACTTGATCTTCATCCGCACCGCCACCCATCTCCCTTTTTTATCCCTCCGTTCCTCCACCACCGCCTCCTTATATTCACATCCTATCATCACCCCCCCACCCCCTTTCCTTGGATGGGCTCTTTGTCCCGCCAATACCACCCTGGGATACGTCTTTGAACATATCAGCCCTTCTTGCCCTACTCTTAAGTGGGTCTCTTGTATACACACTATATTTGCTTTTAACCGCGTACCCTCTCTTTCCAAGTGCCGCTTGCGCCAGGTTTGCAGCCCTTTGACATTTACCGTAGCCACTATCAACTCATCCCTTTCCCTGCTCCTCTCCGCTTCTCTCCCCCCCACCTCCCTTCCCTCCTTCCCCTCCCCCCCTTAAGTTCTCCCTCCCTCCTTCCCCTGTTCTCTTGCCTCTTCTGACCCCGAGGCCATTCTGGAGTCGTGCGCCACCCGTCCCTCCCCCGAACCTCCCCTGCCTCCCCATCCCCCCTTGCCCCATCCTGCTTTCCGCCTCCTCCCACCTTCTCCCTCTTAAACCCTTACTCCACCCCCTACCCTCATCCTATCATTCCTACTACCCCTCCAAGTGCTTTAGTCTTTATCGCTTCCCCTCCCTTCACCCTCCCCCCCGCCTTCCCTCCACCCTTCTCCCTCTCAGCACAATAGATCACATTTACCCCATCTCAGAGTATTTAACAGTTACTCCACTGGCCTCCCCCCAACATCAGCTTTTAACCCGCTCATTTCCCCCTCTCTTTTTTTTTTTTTTAATATCCAGTTCCATTTCCTCACAGTCTTTTTCCTCATCTTTTGTTCCCTCTGCGCTGTGATCTCCTGTTGTCACTCTCTGTCTCCACATGCCGCTTTCGTGGTTCCTTCCCCTGCTGCTTCTTCTGCTCTCCCCGTTGCTCCATTTGCATCCACTCAGCCCTTGCTTCTTCAGCCTGTGCCTCCATGCCCGATGCTTTCAGTGCCAACCACGCTGCTTCAGGTGTTTGTACTTTCCAGGTCTTTTCTCCCTTTGAGAAGGCCAGGCCAAAGGGGTACAGCCAGCAATATCGCACTTCCTCTTTGCGAAGCAATTTGGTGACTGGTGCCAGGGCTTTCCGTCTCTGTAGTGTCCCTACTGACAAGTCAGCATATATGGCTACCTGATAGCCCTGCCACTTAAATGTACGTAAACTCCTCATCTTCGCAGCTATTTTTTCCTTCACTCTGTAATCCTTCAGGCAAATGATAATGTCTCTGGGTCTGTTATTCCTTACTAGACCTAGGGCCCGATGCGCCCTGTCCATTTGTATCCCATCCGGGACTTCCTCCTCTCCTCCTTGCTTCAGGGCCTCCATGCAAATCATCTCTGCTACTTTTGTACAGTCCTGAAACTCCACTTCCTCTGGGACCCCTTTAATCCTCAAATTGTTCCTTCTGGAGCGATTCTCCAGGTCCTCCAACTTTAACGTCATTTGTTCTCTCCACTCTTTTTCCCCTCTGTACCTCATCTCGCATTCCTCTTGCTGCAGTTCCAGGATTTCTAACCGATTCTCGTGGTCCCCCATCCTGCATGTAACCTCCACTACTTCCTCTTTCAGGCTACACATAAGCTCTTCCAGGGTTTTCTTTGTTGACAGTACCTCCGTTTTCAGATCCTCAAACCACCGTTTTAATTCTTCCCTCGAGACCTCTTGGCTTTCTCCCCTCACTCCTCTAGCCAGTGTCTCCATCTCTTTCGGGTGTGGCTCAGCTTGCTCCCGCCTTGTGTGCTCTCCGCTCACCATCTTGCCTTCCCCCGCCGGCACACTCGGTGCTCCGAAGAAGTAATCCCAGAGGTCCACCGTTTTTTTTCGGGTCACCATGCTCCCCTGCTTCCGCGCTGTCTGCTTCACTTTCTTTCGGTGCTCTCCACTCCCGATTGGGGCTACCAGCTCTCTTTTCCTCCGGGGTGGGTTCAGAGCTCTCCGCTTATGCAGCCATCTTAGCGGATGACATCACTTCATCCCCAAAATTTGGTTTTGAGTGAATTAGCAATTTGGGAAACTGATTTTTCTAGTCACCATTCCAATATTTCTAGGTAACAACGTCAGGCCATAACTCAGTTGGGGAATAACACTAATTTGATAATAAGGGGAGCTGACAAAGGTGGGGCTGTGGTGGTGCAATCTGCAGCTTCCTACAAGAATGCTTTATTGTCCCAACTAGGAGACACCACATATTATCAACCTCTGGCGAGAGATCCCACTCTGCAGTTGCAAATCGTAATCACGTCCCATGAGGCATCATTTCTGTTTCAACGGCACCCACGCATTCCAGTGATATACACTGTGCCGAAGGTTCATAAATCCTTAACGTCCCTCCCAGGTCGACCAATTGTTTCCTGCAGGGGTTCCATTATAGAACCTTTATTGCAGTTTTGCAATGAGTTCTTAAAACAAGAGGCCCGGACAGTAAAATCCTATTTGAAAGATATGTCCCATTTTTTACGTGTATTGGCAGAATATAATGGCCCACTGGAAAACACTTTCTTGGTTACTCTGGATGGCACTGCCCTTTACACAAATATTCATCAGGAAGAGGCACTGTCTTTACTGGAATCAGCTTTCAACACAGCTCCTCCCAAGATTCCAAAAGCCTTCCTTTTGGACATTATTAGGTTGGTTTTGACTAAGAATTACTTTTTGTTTCAAGGTCAATTTTACCAAAAATATCATGGCATTGCTATGGGGGCCACGGTGGCTCCCTCTATTGCCACTGTATATCTGGCTGCTATGGAGGAACATCACATTTATCCAGCTCCCGGGTTTCAGTTTATCCGGTTATGGTTGCAGTTCCTCGATGACATCTTTTTCCTTTGGATATCTACCAGGGAGGGTTTACAAGAATTTATCACATGGCTCAATACGGTCAAGTCTAATATACATTTCATGGCTCACGTTCATGAGCAACAAATAGAATTTTTGGATGTTTTCATCTGTAAACAAGGTGGGACATTCTCAACCACTCTATTCTGAAAACCTAGTCAACGCAACAGTTTGTTGCGTTACCACAGTCATCATCCTTTTCTTCTCAGGAGAGGGCTTCCCTTTGGTCAGTTTCTACATCTGCATAGAATCTGTTCCACTACTGAAGACTTCAAACGGCAATCGCGGGATTTGAGTACCCGGCTTTTGGACAGGGGTTATCCTAAACCTGTAGTCCGGAAAGTATATGTTCGGGCCAGGTTTTCTCATTGGGAGTGGTTGTTTGGAGATTTTAGGGGGGCATCCGGTGAAGCTACTAAAACCCCGGTTTGGCTACTAACGCCACTGTTCAAGATCGGATTATGGGAGTCTTACCATACATGACTTACACTGCAGCAGTGACCCATTTATTAAAGAAACATTGGCATGTATTGCATTTACACTCTTGCTTTCGAAAATCTATATCTTTTGCCTATACAAGAGGCCAGAATCTCCGGGACCGGTTAGTGCACTCTGCCTTACCATTGGACAGTCACAGTGGACGGACATCTTCTCAGGGACATTGGGCATGTCATCATTGAAAATACTGTAGCACCACTATGGAGGGAGTCCTGTGAAGCCACCCCAAAACTGCTCAGGTATATAAATTTTCAGGTTCCAGTACTTGCCTGACTAGCTATGTAGTGTATATGCTTTTATGCCCTTAAAACCTGTTATATATAGGACGTACTATACGCCTGGTGAAAATCCGCCTGGCCGAACATGCCTCTAGAATCAGATCTTCCACTCTCTCTGTTCCAGTAGTAGAGCATTGTGTCACCGCGGGCCACTTATTCAGTTATTTTAAATGGAGAGTCATTGACTGGATTCCTCCTGACCCTCGAGGGGGTAATCGGGAGCACTGGCTGTATGAATTAATTTTTTGCCTCGATACAGTGAGGGGTTAAAACTTGGAACAGGAGTGGTGGAACCTCCTTTAAATATCTTGTGTTTGATCTTCCAACATCTTTAGTTTGTTTCTTTGATTGTTCTAAGTCTGTGGGCTCTGGGCTTTTCCCGCCGCTATGACACTCCTTGGTTCTTTGCTTGATGTCACTTCAAACAGCCAATCAATAACAGGCTTCAGCTACATATGGGAACCATTGCATTTCAGCGTTCCTTCTTGGCGATCACTTCTAGAACACAGCAGGAGTACACTTGAAGCAGGGTCCCTTCGGGGTCCCAAAACATGCATGTCGTGCATAATTCAATCCAGCGTTTATCAGGAAGCGTGGTTCTTCGCCATGGATTGAGATAAGTGTTTTTACACCACCTTACCTTCAGGAGATAGGTGTTTATACACTACTTCATTAAAATAAAAGGGTTCTTCGGACATTCGAGTGGAGAGCTTCTTTCTCTCCGCTCTGGTCCATTGGTCCCGACATTCATTTCTGGTGTTAGAGTTTAGTTACACAGCTTATGTGTGTTGTAGCTTGGCATACATTGTTTTACTGATGACTTTATTGTTCACAATCACCTATGCTAATATTAGCAACAAAAGGAAAACCCGTACAAGCACATTTTTGACCTTTAGTAGTATTTTCAAGACATATCCATTTGTAATATGTTTTTCTTTGCTGATGTAGGATTTGAAAATTTTTAATGAAATGAACAAAATAAACTTAGTAAATGTATTTTCCCACTGTGCTTGCAAATTTACTTCTTTAAATAAAGGAAGTGAAATGCTGGAGAATTGGCAAATTTCATCTTTTGTATGGAAATATTTCTGATAAAGTCAATGCTGAACAGTTTCACAAATACACAAATTTGCAAATATCCTCAAAACTATGTCTTAAAATGAAAATATCGCTTGGACTTTTGCTCTCCTATACTGCACCTCACTCCTTAACGCAGAAGATCATCTGTGCTCAAAGATTTTTCAAATTTATTTTAAAAAATTCCATATGAGGCCCATTCCATTCTGGATGTCCCCCGCCTGTCCGGCCGGTCGGAATCAGGACTGCACCAGTAGCACCTGATTCAGATCCCCCTGTACCCCTCACCTTTTTGTCCCCATCCGGCCATGTTATCTGGCCCCACCTCGGGGGACTTATTCCACCTCCAAGATGGAATGGGTCCCTTGCCCAATCCGGAGACCCTGGACATACAGGGCCGTCCTCAGAATCAGCTCTGTACTTCTGTGGTCACTGTCCCGCCCACTTCCTGCCCTTGCCCCTCCTCCAGCCCGCCCCCTCCTGCCCAGGAACAGAGCTGCCCGCACAACTCAGATCTATGTGCAGGAAGCACACACCAGACATTTAGCAGGGCTGGACATCCGGATGGGACGTCCAGCCCGCCCCACTAAATGCTAAACAGAATGACCCCTCTATGTGAACATGCCAGCAATATAAAGGAAAAGGATTTTCAACAAACCAATTTTTTTTTCTGGTAGAAACCTAGGGCCCACTTCACTAAGGTTATTTCCCATTCTGTGTCTATGGCAAAAAGCTTGGGGGCCCCTTTACTAAGGTGCCCTAAGCTATTAATGTGCGGTAACTGTTAGCACAGGTCTGCGGCAAATGTTCTCGTGCAGGCAAGACAGTTACCACGTGCTAATTTCTGCATAAACTGCACATCGCATGAAGGGGCGAGGAATGGACGGGTAAGGGTGGAAAGTGGGCATGAAAAGTATATTGCAGTCAGCGAGAGGGTACATATTCATGCTATAAAATGTTGCAACTTAGCATCACCCAAAAGGCTAGCGTTCAATGCACCTGCATTAATTGCAAATGCCACTTCATTGTGTTAAGGTACTTCTTCTGTGCAATAACTGCCGGGGACATGCTGGCCACATCCCCAATGGCACACAATGTTTGCACTTATCGTGTGCTTTGCATTAAAAGTAGCACGTGATAAGTGCAAAACGTACTGCACCTTCGTAAAGATGCGCCTTAGTAAATGTGGTCCTCTGGGGACCTGAGAAATACCTGCCGAGAATGAATGTAAAGGACCTTGTGCACCAATGAATGGCATGAATAAAACCAAACAAAAATAAATTACTTAACCTATTACGCAAGAGTAGAAAAATGACCAGAAATTGGTTTATTTGAAAAATAACCTTGCTCCTTTATAAAGGAAATAAAATGCCTCCTCTTAATCTTCACTATGTGACACCACTTCATGCATTTCACTGATCCAGCAGTACTTATACTCTCCCTCCATTATCAAAACTCTATTTGGTATTTGACCAGGGCTTAATACCCAGATGCTCTCTAAGCATTTACCCTCTGTTGATAAGGATTAGTACATTTCAATTACTGCGGCTCAAGCTTAATCTCTCACAGTCAGATACTGACTTTGATGCCAGAAACATTTTCCCTTCTTTATTCAGTCTTCATCTGAGAAAGCCTTTCACATTGTACCATGTGATCCTGGCTCACCTTTGATTTTATCATTATATTATAAGATCTCTGCCTCTCTGCTGATGGCTATCATCAAAACCTGATCTGTAAACACTATTCTTGTGTTTGATTGTTCTAATATTCCCATCAAACACTTGAAAAGTTAAAGATTAAGGATCAGTGTTTTCCTATGTGGTGTCTACAATGAAACTTGAAAAGAGCTGTCCCTTGTTTGAAGAGTGGCATGAAACGTTGCCTGTTTGGGACCTTCCAGGATTACTAGGTCCCATAAGATATGTTATTTCTCATATGCCAATATTATGGGTGATGTGGGCTAACTCATTCTGAAACAGATTTTTTTTTTGGGGGGGGCATGAGGACTTTGCAAAGTCTTTGAATTACAAGAGCTCTTACTATAAAGCCTGCTGCTCTTAATGCTTCATTTTTTTTTCAGTTCATTTAGCATCTCCATCAGGGCCTGCCTTTGAAAAGAAGATTGCAGAGCCTGCTACTACCCACCCCCTGCTCTTTAATTACTTTTTTTGCCGAGAAAGCGTGAGTTGTATTTCAAGACCGGGACGTGAGAATGAAATACTGCTGGAGAACTGAAAATAACACTACCCATCGGTCATTATTCCAAAGAATTAAAGGGAGATCCTGATTAGAAAGCAAGATAGCGTGGAACATTAATTCTTGGGTGACACTTATATACTGCAGGTTGGAAGCTGGGTAAATTAAGCAACTATAGATTAACAGCGCCAGACCACTGGTCTATTGCCTCTTAATTTTTTTGGAAGTGGATTTTTAGCTCTTGTCTTGGCTGTCATATAGAACTCTGACTCATAAATTTGGCATTACCGGGGACTGGGGGAAGAAATAATCTCTGATTCAGCAAGGCATTTCTCCCATTCTATGCCTATGGGAAACAGGCTCAGAGGCTCAGGCCCATAAATACTAGCTTGGAGGGGGCTGATCAGTCTATTCCCACTTTAGTCAATTTGGGACATATTTACTAAAGTGTGCTAAGTCAGCACATGGATAGGCTATGAGACTAGCATGGAGACATGCCCTAACCTCGGAGGCAGTATTGAACTAAGTGACACACAGGTGCATGTAATACTATGCATGAGATGGTGCTATGTGCACCTGTGCTAATGGCAAAAACCACAGTTAGCGCGTGCCATAGATGCCCATGCTAGCCGTGCTGTGCTGACAACGCCCACATCCCACCCAGTCCGTGCCCAATTGCATGCTAACCAGTTAGCAAAGGTCCCCGCACTATCCGTTGGTGCACTTTAGTAAACATGCCCCTTTATGTGGGCCAGCCTTTCCTGCCTGGAACATGTAAAAAACTGAGGCGCAGGAGTCAAACTGGGAACTTCCTGATATTTGTTTTCGAATCTACATATATTACATGATGCATGAAATCTTTTGCTAACAAAGCCAATGGTAGAAAGTGTCACATTCTAGACAGCTTTGTTTCTATTTGTATGCAATAACAACAGACATAAAAATTGATGGATCTATCAAGATTCAGATTTCTCCATATGTAAGCAATTTCAAAGTAAATTTTTCTGGAATTCAAAATGCTATAATACAATCAATAATTTAAAAAAGCAACCTCTCTGTCATACTTATATTTATTTTCATGAGTCGATTTACACTAAATTTGCACTGTTTAAGGTCAATACTAATCAAGTTTAGGCTATTAATAATTGCAAACTGAGGCAAAGAAAGATATGGACAACAATATCATAAAGAAATGCTATGCAACAGAGATGATGGACCTAATATTCAAAAAGCTGCTGATGCCAACCACATACAGTTGTGGTCAACATTACCAGCACCCTTACAGTTCAACCCCTTAGAGCTCAATTCTGACATGGACATCCCAGCTCTCTGTGCGCACATTCGGAACCAGACGCACAGAGTCAGCCAGGATTCTGATCCTGTGGGTCACATCTAGCCCCGCAGAATCAGAATCGCGTCCAGGCCTGTGCGTGCAGGCTGGGACCCCAATTCAGGTACAGGCTTTGCCTGGATAGCTCAGTCAGGCCTTTGAATAGAAATAATAGGAAAAAGTATTAAAAAATGGGACACTGCCAGGACATGATTACTGGCACTCTTATAAAGAATTCAAATCAGTTTGAACATAAGAACCACATTCCCACTGCAGTAAAATTAGACGCACTGTGATCAATTGTCAGTACTCACATGACTTGAATCAACCAATAAATGATGGCTATAATGTTTGAAAAGGCCACATTCACTCCCTGTTCCACTTTCACAATGGTGAAGACAAGAGAGCTGCCTGAGACCATCAGAAAAGCCATTATCACCAAACATCAAATTTCAAAGTGATACAAGGCCATCTCCAAAGACCTTGGGATTCCTGTGTCTACAGTTCACAATGTTATTAAGAGGTTTTTTGCTCAGGGAACTTTCGGGAACCTCCCAGGTCATGGTGGAAAGAGGAAAAGTAATCCAAGAAGTCTTCAAAGGTTGGTGCGAACTGTTGGAAAAGCACCACGTACAACATCTAAAGAGCTCAAGGCTGATCTGGAGCAATCTGGAGTGGTGGTTTCAACCTGCACTATATGCCACACACCAAACAAAGAAGGACTTCATGGGTGAAGGCCAAGGAGGACCCCACTGCTCAAAGACAGACATAAATAAAAAGGCATTCCTGATCTTTGCCCAAACCCACCTAGAGAAACCACAATCTTTCTGGGAAAATGTTCTGTGAACAGATGAAACCAAACATGCGCTCTTTGATAGTGCAGATCAGAGATACATTTATAAGCGAAAAAAATGAACCTTATAAGGAAAAAACACCCTTCCTACAGTTAAATATGTTGGAGGTTCCATAATGTTTTGGGGCTGTTTTGATGCCTCAGGAACCTGGAGGCCTGGAATATATTAAAGGAATCATGAAGTCAGAGGACTTCCAAGGTATTTTGGAGAGAAATGTGCTACCTAGTGTTAGAAAGCTAGGTCTGGGTCGAAGGTCATCTGTCCTCCAACAGGAGAATGACCCAAAACATACATCCAAAAGTACAAAAGAATGGTTAAGAAGGAACAATGGACTGTTTTAAACTGGGCAGCAATGAGTCCTGATCGCAATCTAATTGAGAACCTTTGGAAATAGTTGAAATCTGCCATTGGTAAAAGGAATCCTGGAAAACATTCATTAGCTGAAATAAATCACAGCTGAAGAGTGGAAGAAACTACCAGCAGACAGATGTATGAAACTTATAGATGGCTACAAGAAATGTTTGGAGGCTGCCATCACTGTCAAGGTTGTGCAGCCAAATATTAGTGAAGGGTGCCATTAATCCTGTCCAGGTCATATTTTGGGTTTTTTTTCTCAGAAATTACTATGTCTAAGTTGCACAGACATTTTTTTTTGTTGTATATCTTTGAACATACTATTAAAATATTATGATGTCATACAGTTGGAATATTTCCAATTATTTTTCAAGATACTGTGCACAACATACCTAAATGTTCCTTCATTCATAAGAAACACTTCATTCATTCATTCAGTCAGTCATAAGAAACACTAAGGATCCTAAATCCTTCCGTAAACTGCTAAAAACATTCCTGTTCAAGGAGCACTTTGGTGAACCAGTCACCTAGTGACAATTCTACATGTAAAACTACAGTCCTCACACTTTTCAAGATACTTTCAAGTTCATTGTAACTAATTTATATATATGCTTAGTTCTCTGTACAGTTATTACTTAAATCGGCTGTTGCTGATTTAAGTTAATTTTTCCCTTTTCCCCTTTCACTCCCTGTTAAGATGCTACATATATTTTTTGTTTAATGCAATGTTCAATCCTTGAGTTCTCTGTAAACCGCTTTGATTCACGAAAAGCAGTAAATAAGCACTAATAAAGCACAGTTACTTACTTGTAACAGGTGATCTCTGGGAACAGCAGGAATAAGTCTTCACATATGGGTATCGTCGGTACCGACGGAGCCTGCGCGGGAACGCTCCCCAGCATACAAAAGGAAAGCTTTTGGGAGCATCCCACAGCACCTGCGCGCTGCCTTCCCGCCTTTCCCAACCGCCTCTCTCCAGTTCGTGTTTTAAGCTGAGACAGAGAGAGAGAGAGAAAGGAAAGGAAAGATAGATAGAGAGATACAACTCCTAGGGGAGGTGGGTGGGTTGTGAAGACTTATTCCTGCTGTTCCCAGAGATCACCTGTTACAGGTAAGTAACTATGCTATCTCCAGGAACAAGCAGGAATGAGTCTTCACATATGGGGACTCCCCAGCTAGAGATGCCAGGGAGATCCCAAAGGTTGCGAGTCCCTGATAAGGGCTCCACCTCACCCCCATGGATCTCGGGCATCCAACCAGGAATGGGGGGTAGGAGTTGATTAGGTATGGAACAGGTGTTTGAGAACAGCCTGACCAAACAAGGCATCCCGGCGGGAGTCCTTGTCCAAGCAGTAATGGGCTGTAAAGGTATGAACCGAGGCCCAGGTGGCCGCTCGACAGATTTGGTCGATGGACACAGAGTTTAGATGAGCCATAGAGGCTGCCATGGCCCTCACATTGTGAGCTGTGACATGGCCTTCCAGAGAAAGGTTCTTACTCTGCTAGGCGAAGGAAATACACTGAGCAATCCAATTGGACAGAGTTCTCTTAGAGACTGGAAGTCCTAAATGAGAGGGATCAAAAGCAACAAATAATTGAGAGGACTTTCTATGTTGCTGCGTCCTTTGTAAGTAAAAAGCAAGTGCTCTCTTACAATCCAGGGTATGAAGATTCCTCTCTGCAGTTGATGCATGTGGTCCTGGAAAAAAGACAGGTAAATGCACCTCCTGGTTCAGATGAAAAGGTGAAACCACTTTAGGCATAAAGTGTGGATTAGTCCCGAGGACTACCTTGTCATGATGGAACCTTGTATAAGGAGGATTAGCCACCAAGGCTTGCAGCTCACTGATACGGCGAGCTGAGGTGACTGCAATGAGAAAAATAACCTTCCAGGAAAGAAATTTCAAGGAGGTAGTGGCTAAGGGTTCAAAGGGTGGCTTTATAAGCTGGCCAAGAACCAAATTCAAATCCAATGCCACTGGAGGTGGTCTAATGGGAGGTTTAGTTAAAAGAAGGCCTCTCATGAATCTTGCAATAAGAGGATGAGAGGAAATAGGCTGTCCATTGAGAGGCTTAAGGGATGCTGCACTAGCACTCAAATGGACTCTTACTGAATTAGTTTTAAGGCCTGCATGGGATAAATGCAGCAATACTCTAGTAAAGAATTCAGAGGTATTGCAAGAGGGTTAAGACCCTTCTCTGCACACCAAATGGTAAATCTTCTCCATTTAAAAGCATAGGAACGTCTAGTGGAAGGCTTTCTGGAAGCATGAAGGATATCCTTCACTTGCTGAGAAAGATGCAAATCTTGAAGGTCTAGGCCTTCAGCAACCAGGCTCTGAGGTGAAGAGACTGGGGATTTGGGTGCCACAACGTTCCCTCCTCCTGGGACAGGAGGTCTGGAGCAGATCCCAAGTCCAGGGAGGAAGCTTGAGAGAGATGCAGAAGTAGAGGGTACCACACTTGGCGTGGCCAATGTGGTGCTACGAGGATCATAGACCCCTTGTCTCTCTGAAGTTTGAAGAGTGTCTTGGGAATTAGGGGAATGGGTGGAAAGGCATAGAGGAAGTCTTGCCCCCAATGAAGGAGGAAGGCATCCCTGGCCTGAACTACCTGACACGGAATCCTGGAACAGAACCGGGGAAGTTTGGCATTCCACGGACTTGCAAAGAGGTCTATGTCCAGGGTTCCCCAAATTCGGAAGATCCTGGCTACCTGGTCCCCATGGAGGAACCATTCGTGTGGAAGCAGAACTCGACTGAGTCTGTCTGCCCAAGAGTTTTGAACCCCTGGAAGATACACTGCCATGAGATGAATTTGATGCTCTCTGGCGAAGGCCCACAATCTCAGAGCTTCAATGCAAAGTGACAGAGAGCCAGTCCCGCCCTGCTTGTTCACGTAGAACATGGCTACTTGGTTGTCCGTGTGGATGAGGACTGTCTTGTAGCTGAGCAGGGTGTGGAAGACTCTGAGAGCTAGAAAAATTGCTCTGAGCTCTAAGAGGTTGATATGTAGAGATGTCTCCTGTAAAGACCAGATGCCTTGAGTGGAGAGATCTTGAAGATGAGCTCCCCAACCTCTTGGAGAGGCATCTGTTGTAAGGGTTGCTTGGAGTAACACCTGTTGAAAGGGGGACCCCAGCAACAGATTTTGAGTGGACTTCCACCACTGGAGGGCCCAAAAAAGGCGACTGGAGGTTGCTATTTTGTCTGACAGGCAACCTGATGCCTGGGTCCATTGGGTGGACAGGGTCCACTGAGCTGCCCTCATGTGAAGGCGAGCGTAAGGAACCACATGCACAGTGGATGCCATGTGGCCTAACAGTTGTAACATCTCTCGAGCAGTTAAATGGGATTTTAACTGAATTTGTGAGGCTAACTGCACCAAGCATAGGCAACGGGCCTGGGGAAGATAGGCCCTTGCAGTTGTGGTATCCAGCAACGCCCCTATGAACTCTAGAGACTGAGTAGGGGTGAGATGGGATTTTGGAATGTTTATTACAAGTCCCAGATACTGAAGGATACACCTTGTGCAGGTTAGAGAAGTCTGGGCCTCTGACTGGGATGGAGCTCAGATGAGCCAGTCGTCCAGATATGGGAATACGAATATCCCTAGAGTGCGTAGAAATGCAGCTACTACTGCCATGCATTTTGTGAACACCCTTGGTGCAGAGGCCAGACCGAAAAGAAGTACTCTGTATTGGTAGTGCTTCCCTTGATAAAGGAACCGAAGGAACCTTCTGTGTGTTGGATGGATGAGGACATGGGTGTACGCATCCTTGAGGTCTAGAGAGCAAAGCCAATCCTGACTATGAAGGTATGGAAGGAGAGTACCAAGAGAAATCATCTTGAATTTCTCCTTGCATAGAAACTTGTTCAATTCTCTGAGATCTAAAATGGGTCTGTAGCCCCCTGTTTTCTTTGGGATAAGAAAGTAGGGGGAGTAGAACCCTGAGCCCTGTTGAAGAAGGGGTACTTCTTCTATTACCCCTTGGGCAAGAAGGGTAGCAATCTCCTGACCCAGAAGGTCGAGGAGAGATGTCTGAGAATTGAACTGTCTCACATGGTGTGAGGAGGAAGGTTTACGAAATGAAGCTTGTACCCCTCCCTTATGATGGAGAGGGTCCATTGCTCTGCTGTGATTTGTTCCCACCTGGGAGCAAAGTAAGCCAGCCTTCCTGGAATGGTGAGAGGCTCTGGATGTTCTAGAGCCAGAAAGGCTAAGCTCTCTAGTTGTAAGTCAAAAGTCCTGAGGAGGCTGAGGCTGTTGGGCCGTAGCAGTCCTAGCAGCCTTAGGCTTGGCCTGTGTCAGTTGTTGCTGTCTCTTTGTAGCAAAACGATCTGCAGAAGATGACTGCTGACCATAAGCAGAATAATATTTCCCTTTTTTGGGAAAATAACCCTTTTTGAACAACCTTTTCTTAAAAGGAGCAGAAGTAGACTTTGAAAGTCTATCTAAAACAGAATTTTCAGCATCCATCTGGGTGGCCTTTGCTTGCCAATCTTTGCCAAAAAGGTTTTCACCTGTACAAGGAAGGTTTCCTAGTCCATCTTGAACCCAGGGTTCCAAATCAGAAACTTGTAACCAAGCAACTCTGCGTGCACCTATGGCAATGGCCGAGGCTCTGCTGGCACCTTCAAAAGAGTCAAAGGCTGCACGGTTGGAAAACTTGGAAATATCCTGGGCATGTTTGAGCCAGGTGAGGAACTCTTCCCTTTTATCTTCTGAAATAAAAGGAGATAAAGTTTGCAGGTGATCTGTAACTTCTTTTAGAAACATCCCCATATAGAGACTATAGGAGTTGATTCTGGCAACAAGCATACTGGCCTGGAAAATTCTCCTGCCAAAGGCATCTAAGGTTCTGCATTCTCTTCCTGGAGGAGCAGAAGAGTGCCTTTTTGTACTCTTCATCTTCTTCATAGCAGACTCCACCACAATGGAGTGGTGAGGAAGCTGAGTCTTATGGAAGCCAGGACAAGGAGGAACACGATACATGGTGTCCAACCTGCGAGGATGAGGGGAAGTGGTGAGAGGAGTCTCCCATATGCCCAACATGTGATCATAAAGAATCTCATGTATTGGTAAAGTGGCTGCCTCTTTAGGAGCATTAGGATATTGTAAAATATCTAATTTTTTGGCTCTAGGCTCTGTCTCAGGGGCCACTGAGATGGAGAGGCCCCTGGCTCTTCCCTAATGAAGTCTTGAAAAGACAAGTCTTCTGGAGGAGACATTCTCCTTTTTGGAGAAGAGGGCTCCTGAGGACGGATCACCGATGCTTCGACAGAGACCTCTGATTCATTAGAGTCTTCAGAGGAATCGAAGTATCGCCTGTCTGGATGCTCCTGCAGAGCCCGATACGCGTACCGGGTGGTATCGACATCGGGAGTGATCGGTACCGATTCGGTACCGATGGGCATCACAGAACAGTGTACCGCTGCAGTCGACACCGAAGCGGATGTCGATGCAATCGGTACCGGCACCGGAACCGATGTCGGTACCGGTGCCGGAGTCGGTACCGGCAACGGAGTTTGTTGCGGTACCGAAGGCGTCGCAGCTTGTATGAATGCCATGATGGCATGCTGCATGGTCAGGATATTCTGATCCATCGACGCAACCAATGTCTGGATGTCGGTACCCCAGAACATGGCAACAGGTGATCGGTCGAGGCCGCGCCATCGATGTCAACCTGTGACCCCATAGATAAAGCTTTGGAAGCCGGAGCCTCCCGCCGGGGTAATTTTGCCGGTGCAGATTCCTCGAGGGCAAGCCCGGAGGCATCTCGATACTTAGAGGGAGATTTTCCCTTCGAGGACCGGCTGGACTTAAGTTTGGTTACCTGAGATCCATGTAAGGAAGAAGAAGCCCTGGAAGACGTCGATGCAACCGAAGCTGCAACAGAGGGAAACAGGGTACTGAGCTTGGCTGCTCGATTCTGTAGACCTCTTTTAGACATCATGGAGCAGGACTCACAATCCGTAATGGAGTGGTCAGGACCTAAACATTTTAGACACCATTCATGGGTGTCGGTGACAGAAATAGTGCCACTGCACTTCGAGCATTTTTTAAACCCAGAGGCGGGCTTTTCCATGAGGAAAAATTTCCTAGGCCTAAGGCCAAAGAAGAAAATGCACTGAAGTAAGAAAAACAGTAGGTTTTTTTTGTTTTTATTTTTAGAATAAAGAAAGAAAAGACCGGCGGTACCGGTCTAGCGTTGAGAAGGCAGACGCGCGACCAAAGAAATAAAATAAAATAAAGAAATTCTTCAGCGGTGACAGGAACCCGACCTTCTGGCTCCGCGGAAAAGAAGAACTGGAGAGAGGCGGTTGGGAAAGGCGGGAAGGCAGCGCGCAGGCGCTGTGGGATGCTCCCAAAAGCTTTCCTTTTGGACGCTGGGGAGCGTTCCCGCGCAGGCTCCGTCGGTACCGACGATACCCATATGTGAAGACTCATTCCTGCTTGTTTCTGGAGATATAAATAAATAAATAAATTGCAAGGTTGCCAATAATGTTGACCACAACTGTAAACGTTTTTGTTTAATTTCCATGAGTTACACAGGTGGAGGCACATTCCAATGAGTGCATGTAGGCCCCTGTACGTCTGATCGGAATCGGGATGCACAGAGGCAGACATGCCCTGCGGGATCAGAATCGGGTCTGGGCCTGTATGTGCACACTGGGACCCAATTCAGATCAGCCTGCACGTATAGACCCCTGCTCGGCTAACTCAGTCAGACTCCTGAATGGAGCCGCGGTGACATGTAGTCCTGTTGCCATGGCACCGCGGCTCCATTCAGGAGCCGCAATCCCCAACCGCCGACCACAATCTTTGTTCCCCGCAGACCCTTCCATGGCCAGGGTCGGGCTGTGGGAACCCCCTGCACCCCTCATCTCTATGCCGCTGCCCGGGCCTGCTGTTCCCCATCTAAATCCAAGGCCCCGGACGTACAAGGCTAACTTCAGAATCAGCACTGTATGTACGGGGCCTCGAACTACCCACTGCTCACCCTCACTCTGCCTCTGCAATGCCCCCTCCCACCCCATCTAAGCCTCCCCATACAAATTCCTTGTTTGTATGAGAGGCTTTTGCTGGGGTTGGAAGGGGGACGAATAGCGGGGATGGACGTCGTTTAGCTATTCAATGTACTGTGGTGAGTTATATGGTTAAAGTTATCTATATGCTCAGAGGAAGAGTGAGAGGCAGGCCAGGAGCTGTCCAAAAGGTTATCTGGAGAGTGGAGAAATTTGGCCACTCTCCAGTTATCTTAGTTTTTTTAAGTTAAGCCTGTCAAATAGCCACCCTAACTCAAATGGATAAAAGATGATACTAAATGCCACAAAGATACATTCAGGGGCACTACTTAAATGGAGAATGCTGCTAAATATTGGCTATCACTACTGACTATCGTGTCTTATAGTGATGAAAGTACCATATTTTCATATAAACCATCAGTAACTAAAGACATACTGACATTCCAGTCATCCTGACTAAGGAACATGGTACACAATGTCCGGACATAAAATTTTGTGAGAACCGAACTGGCGAGTCTTGAAATATTATGTATTGAAGTTGTCTCCTATGCATTTATGGGTGCCCTACCCCAAGTAACTCAGAGACTTGAAAGACACAAAAAAGAGGTATCCCCGAAGGGCCTACATGCACAAATATTTGGTTCAGCTTGGTTTAGAGGTTTAGAAATTGAAAGAAGGGAACACAGCAGTGCTGTCATGTAAACAAGGAATAACTAGGGAGCTAATGACATTCCAATCATCTTTCCAGTTCAAGAGCACCATACCTATTGCCCATGCAGAAAATTTTGTGAAATTATACTGGTGATTCTTAAGATATTATGAACTGAAGTTGTCTACCATGGATTTCTTGTGGGCACACTATCAACTTTGTATCCCTCCTATGCCCTCCCCAAATAATGTGCCAATCTTCCCCTCCTCTAACATATGTCTGCACACTGATAGATATACGTTACAATCCAATAAGCCCCTGTTCCTTAAAGAATGGAGGCTAAAAATAAGGAAAAACAGATTTGTTACCTATAGAAGCCTCCCATATAAAAAAGCAGTTGTTTGCAGGTTTGGTCTGTCTGTTTTACTGCCATGGAGAGCACATGTGAAGGATGCATGTAGCCTATACAGCCATGTCCAGTCCAGCAATAGACGGCAGTGCCAGAAATGGAAGCAATGTGACTGTCAGATGGGACTCAGGACAGTGCATCAATGAAGCGAGCAGCCTCAGATCCTGGTGGAGAGCAGCGAGGTGAGAGATCAGTGGCATGAGGAGCTCCTGGGCCCAAGCAGGCATCAGGTAGGGAAGCAGTCCAGCCCTGATAGACAAGCAACTGACCCAACATGGCTCAACAGTGAGGAATGGCCCTAGAGATATGCATGCTCCAGAGCAGGGGGAGGCAGGGGACATGATGAAAGTTGGGTCTGCAGGATACACTTGTGGAAATTACGTGCATCCGTCCTGCTGTTACTATGAAAAATCATGTAGAGAGTGGGGCTCCTCTAAGACCATAGCTGTGTGCAAGAAATGTGTACAGGACAAATATTTATCATTTGTTTGGCCTTTTTCCCACTAATATTTGGACTCTGCTTCATTCATATATTCATTTTGAATAAAAAAATGTTTCCACACATTAGAATTTTTTAAATGTATTCAAATTAACTTAACACTTGACAGTTCGACTTCGTACACACTGAATTTTTTAAAGCATGGAAACAAATGCACATCTCAATTGGGTGTAGCATCACAAGCCCCACATTCACTCTTACTGCTGCTGCAGGTACCAGCTCGGGGGCACAGATGGTTGACTTTTTTCCGCTCTGTAGCAGCAGCAGGCCTGTATGACAGCATCACGGCAAGATGCCTTCAACATCTGGTATCATACAGCAGGGGTTTTCAACCCAGTCCTCGGGGAACCCTAGGCCAGTCAGGTTTTCAGGAGTCCAAGAATGAATATGCATGAGAAAGATTTGCATGTTCTACCTTCATTGTATGCAAATCTATCTTATGCATATTCATTGTGGGAATCCTAAAAACCTGACTGGCCTAGAGTTCCCTGAGGACTGGGTTGAAAACCTATGTCATACAGAGTAGAAGGTTGAATCACTGTAAAGCTGCACTGAATTAGTTAAATGCAGGGTCTGTGTTACGGGAAGGTAATGTTCTCCTCCAATATTGACACCATTTACCCTCCCCCAAGATCTGCTCCCTCTCTCACTGTGGGGATGGCTGACTGGCTTGCTAGGTGGAGACTAACTGGATGATGGGTGGTAAGGGCTGGCTCGGCTGAGGAGGGACCCTGACTAATTTCTTGGGTGGTGACGGATGGTTGGTGTCGGCTGACTGGCTTGCTGGATGGTGAGAGCTAGCTGGGGTGGGGGGTTGGGGCAGGGGAGGCTGATTTAAGTGAGAAGTGAGATGGTGGAATAGGGGAGAAAGACTGGTAGGGAGCAACAGGATAAAGAACCGAGACTGGGTGACTATAGGGTGAAGCAGAGAGAGAGACTAGATGTGATGGAGAGGAAGTCTGCTGGCTGTGACCTGCAGGGGTTCATTAAGCATCTAATTTATAAGCTTTCTTTCCACAAAATGGGAAAATAGCAAAACAGCCTTAGGGGTAGGCTTACTAAACTACGCTAGGGTTTGCAGGTATTATACATTTAAGGTAGACATCAGTAGTACATACAAAAGCCATGCTCTATCTGTTCAGGGCATGTAAAGCTTGGCCCCAGCAGATACTGCACCGATTCAGACCCTAATGCTACCCACGCTAACTGCAACATTGATGGCAAATGCGCGTTATCAACCCATGTGCTACTACTACTACTGATCATTTGTATAGCGCTACAAGACTTACACAGCTCTGTACAGAGACAAGAGACAGTCCTTGCTCATCAACGCTTACAGTCTAGTCAAGACCGACAACACAACAGCTGGGGACTAACCGCAATGTGAGACATGCCCGTGCTCCACCCCTACCTCACCCATTTTCCTCCCCATCGCACACTGAGCAAATAGCGTGGAATTAACCCCTCACTGTGTGTATAGCTTGCGTGCTGTTATCATGGCTCATTAGTGCTCTCAAGCCTGCATTAACAGCTAATGCACCTTAGTAAACATACTCCTTAGTAAATCATGCCCTAAAGGAGCTACAGTAGACTTCAGAAAAGATTCACCCTCTCCACTGTTCCTTGGGGCTGCCTCCTAAATCCAAAGAAATGGTCTGGGAGGCCATGTTAGACATACTTTAATCTGCGCTGCCTTAGCGCCGACAGGAAAAAGATTATGCCATCAGTCATGGCTACTACATTGGTCCATATAAGAGGTGGCATCATCAAGTGCCTGCATCATATACTGGTATACTTCACCTGGAATCTAGTCAGCATCCAATAAAAGGTGGCATCATTAGCCACTGCCATGCATTGGCTCACCTACTGTCTTCAGGCCCAGCCCACTGGGGCCTTCAAACTAAACACCGAGGAAGAGGTGGGCAGCCAAAGAAGTCCTTGGAGTTTTAAAGACTTGGGAAGTTCTTGCTGCGGCCTTGGGGGGTACGAGGAGTAAGGGGGGAATTCTTACTGGGTCGGGGAGACAGAAGAAAAGAAAGTGCTAGCTGGGATCTAGGGAAAATAATGGGAAGCGCTTGCTGGTGTCTGGGGGGTTGACTACGGTGACAGAGTGGTTGCTGGGATCTTGGGAGTATTTTTAAACCCTCAAGCTAGTAATATTGGCATCCCCATATTTGTGAAGGTTTAAAAATGCGTTTCTATTATGGTGGGGAGCCAAACACATTCACTTTCCTAGAAGGCACAAAGTTAATCTTGCCCTAACTTTGGTGCTGAATAAGCTTCTCCCTCCTCTTCCTTCTTCTTGTGGGACATTAGGTCTCTTAGGTTATGAAGCCAAGAAACATTGATCTGGTATCTTTCTCTCCTCAGGATTGGACAGGTGGATGGAAACCTTCCTTTCCATATCAAAGTTTACTCTTTAGTCACTACTGCTCCTTAATCAAAAGAAAAACTATATTTTACCACTCACACTATATAAGAGACAAGTGGAAGAGCTCTCCCACCTCCGAAATCCGACTAAAATACACACTGTTATGAGGGGGTTCTAGCTATAACAGCACTAGGACACAACCATTAACGCAACCTCCCAGTGGGGTGCTGTGAAAAAATGGTCTCTAAGTTGATCTACATGGTATGCCCCTGCTTTCAAGGGTACATAGCTTTAGCAAGGATCCATGGGGTCTTTATATCAGAAAAGTGGTGGGGGGAAGAAGAGAGGTAGAACACAGATCTGGAGAAGAGGGCAAATGTTGATAAAGGAAGCATGAGAAGAGGCCCCTCCCACCAAAATGGTATTCTACTGCCTCTGGCAAGGGGTAACAAGTGTGAGGGGGAAGGAAAAAGAGGCATTATAGGGACGTTGCGGAGATGAAAGAATATGAAAAGGAGGAGGAGGGGACAGGAGACACAGAAAAAGAATGGAAGTGTAGAGAGAGTTGAAAGATGTGAGAAAGGCTACAGGGGAGTGAGAAGATATGGCAAGAAAGGAAAGAGATTGAAGGTGAGAAAAGAAGGATGGAGAGCACAAAAGGGAAGAGTAGGAATACAAACAAGGCTACGATCTCTGCTGGCAGCAGCGATAGATGGGTGTCACAGTCTGCATCAAGCTGAACACTGCAGCAGCAAAGTTTAAAAAAGACCATGAACAAAACATGCTGAAATAGAAGGGAGTCCTGAAAAGGGAATCCCAGCACCTGTCGGACTGACTAGGGAAACTCGAGTAGGGAAGCCCCAGGAGCCCATGCAAGCCTACGAGGCCCAGTTGCCAAACAAGGCCCTTTTTTTTTTTAATATGGACCTGCTTTATTGGAAACAGCAAAGAGCCAAATACTGCCTGTTGAAACCAATAGGAAAAAAGACATTGGAGTGGCCTAGTGGGTGGGGCAAGGTACTTCAGGCCAGAAGGTTGGGGGTACAAATCCCACTAGAGGACAGCAACCTTGGGCTGGAAGGACTAGTCCCACAGGTGCTCCTTGTGGTCTTTGACAAGCCACTTAACCCTCCATAGCCCATGTTGCTGTAAAATACTTATTTCCAAGTTATAGTGCCCTGTTCAATGTAATTTCAGTTTTTTCAATGTAAACTGCCTTGATATCATGAAGCGTGGTATATAAGAAATGTTAAATAAATAAATAAATAAAAAAAATTCAGAAACATGCAGATGACAGCAAGAGGGAAGGGAGGCCTAGGCCCAACTTACAGCCCCATGGGGTCTTCCTGCTTGTCTTACAGCCCACCAAACACTAATAAGCTGTGGGGAATGCTCTGAGCAACATTGGGCCTTTCCAGACTGTCTCAATGGCCACTGTATCGCAATGCAGGCTAGTAGTCAGGCCTATTTACAATGCTGCACCAGTCCACACACCCTGCCATTTGCTGTGCTTCACCACAGGATATACCAGGTGATGACATCACTGGAAACTGCTAAAGTCTACCTCTACTTGCTGGCAAGGGAGCATAACCAACTTGTTTGGACTTATCTAGTACAGGGATTCTCAACCCAATCCTCAGGATACACCTAACCAGTCATATTTTCAGGATAACCACAATGAATATGCATGACAGAGATTTACATACAATGGAGGCAGTGCATGCAAATCTCTCACATGGATATTCATTGCGGCTATCCAGAAAACCTGAGGACTGGCTTGAGAAACCCTAGTCTAGCAGGATGATAAGAAACTGAGTATTTGGCATCTTCAAAATTTAGCATTCGAGGGAGTTGCCAGTGCTGCCTATGCTAAATTCAGGCTGCTAACCAGAGCCACTAATCAAACTGTATTATCAGCCACTGCTAGCAGCCTGACAACTTTGCAGCTATATAAACAGTTTTATAGAACCAACCTAAGTAGTAGCAAAGGCATTTAGCAAAACAAAAAGCTGCTCAGGTAACGTCAGGCCTCAGACAGCTTTGGAAATTTTCTTAGTGATGAAAGAGCTACATAAATTCACTTTGGCCTGACACCAAAAACATATGGCTACATTTTGTACCAAAGGGAGCACAAAGAGCAAGAGACGAGTCGTCAAGGATGATAAAAAGTTGTTTATTAAACCAAAGCCCAACGCGTTTCGGCGTGACAGCCTTTTTCAGGGGGTATGCAGCTAAAAACATGTAAATCAAATAAAACAACATAAGCAACAAATACTCAATTGTGAAACAATTAAAAAGCCCCAAAGGAGAATGAAAACATAAAAATACACAGAGAATACAATGCAATTGAAAGGCAATTAAAAAAACAATTAAGAAAAACATCTAAAACCAAATCGCTATCCCAAAAATGGGAAACATAGGCACAGGAACAAAGGCATAGCAAGAGGGACACATATATAAAAATCTAATATATTAAAATAACATATTGAATACATTACTTGTAAACATAAGTATAGGAAAAAACGTGGCATAGTGCAACGTTTCTGCAAGAGCGCTGCTCTTCGTTGTGTGTGTACATTTTGTACCAAGACATGCTGCACACCGCTGGACCTTGCACCAGGAGGGGTGTCAGTCAATCAAGAGGCCCAGCTAGTTATAAGCTGCTCACAGAAGCAGCAAGTATAACGCACAAAGACATTCCAACAAAGCACAAAGCAGAAAGCAGGTGATTTTCTCACAGCTGCAGAACATCACTTTATAATTATGCACACACCCCATCAGAATTTGAAATAGCTAACAAAGTTGGGTATAAAATGTTGGAGAGCAAAGAATCAGAGGAAGGAAGTTAAAAAAACTTGTTCAAGTAACTGATATAAAGCCCCAGAAGCAAGGCACAGCAAGCTGGTTATGGTATCCGAGAACTAGCCATTCAAGGTGCCACATACAAAGGCCCAGGTCAGGGGGAAATGTCTGTAGGAACTGACTTTGACTCCAGAGTTGCTTAGTCTGTAAATCCTTTATAAAATACATAAAGAAAGAATATTCCTGGTAATCAAAAATTCTCTACGGATTTATCATTCTGTTTCCTGGCAAATGATCCCTATAGAGATTTAGCAAGAGGAAGCTTTGGGGAGAGGGGAAGAGCCCCAAGGATAACTGGATTTGCCCCCAAGGCTTTCATATTGCAGCTGAGCCTGGTCAGCTGTGTCCTGCTTAATTTGAGCTGGTTCAGTGGAGTATGGATTTACAGTAAATCTGAGCCAGCTTGCATGCAGTCAGATCACACTAACTGGCTCCACGCCTCCTGCCCAGTTGACGAGAGATTGCTAGTCAATTCAAGGACAACAACTTGAGGAAAGTAATAAAAACGTCATGACGAGTACCTTGGAATGGCAGGCACTAGGCAGGATGGATCAATGGGTGACCAAAGCAACTGAATTCAGCAAGAATGAGAAGGGGTTAAGAAGGACACAGAAAGGGCTGAATAAGGTTCAATGAAAACAATGTTGTGCTAGTAAAATTGTTTTCTAATTATGCAAATTCAGATTACAAACTGTTTGGATTCATATAGCACCTTTCACCCAAACCCCACTTCTTCCACTGATCCTTCTTGTGATCTTGGATAAGTCATTTACCATGCCACTGTTTGAGACACAAGCTTAGATTGTGAGCACTGTGGGGTAAGGAAATACCTGCAATGAAATTATGGTTTGGAAAGGTGAGCAATTCGATCTAAAATCCTAATCCTTTGCCACTGAAGTGTAATCGTGAAGCACAAACACATCTGCAGCCATGCCTGTTGACTTACAGATGTCCGACAGTTTCTAAAGGGAGTGGGGTGAATAAGACTGAGGAAAAGAAGATAAAGGGGCATGCTTGCTAAACTGTGCATGCAGTTAACATGCGTCCAATGCCACCCTGCGCTAAGCCATTTGCTGCGATGATCGCAGGTGTGGTAACTGCACCCGTGCTAACTGCAACACTGATGGTGAGCATGTGCTACAGACGCCCGTTTTAATTGTAATGTACAGGCAACACCCAGACGCCACCTCTAACCCACCCAGTCTCCACCCCAACCACTCAAGAAAAGTCAGCACTCACAAATTCTCATGCCTCTAATTTATATTTCCTCTAATGATGTCCTTTCTGGGGACAGATTGTGGAGAGTGATTATAAATCTTGTTAAGAGCAGTTAACCAGCGCAAAGAGTACCAAAGGAGAAGATTTCAAACCAGCCTACAATGTTCTGAGAGAAGATTTTGCTTAGAGTATATCCCTACGTTTTTGGACTTTTTACCTGTACTGTATATTACACGCCAATAAATTGTGTTCTTATTCAGAGACTAGCCTAAACATTAGACTTTGTGGAGTGCCTAAGGGTGAAAAGACTGCTGTAGCACAGGAGGAGGACGGCTCTCACAGTGGTAGGGCAGTGAGAGTTAGCTTTCACCCTACCCAACATGGACCCTGGCGTCAGGAGCCTGGAGCTATCCTCCTGCCCCACTCTGAATGCCTAGTACAGAGGTACTCAAATCCAGTCCTAGAGGGCTGCAAACCAGTCAGGTTTTTGGGATATCCCTAATGAATATGCATGAGATAGATTCAAATACAATGGAAGCAGTGCATGCAAATATCTCTCATGCATATTCATTAGGGATATCCCGAAAACTTGACTGGTTTGCGGCCCTCCAGGACTGGATTTGAGTACCTCTGGCCTAGTATAAAGCCATTCAGTCAGCCAGGCTACAGGATACATTAGCTACAGGATGCAAAATGAGCTCTTGGCTCATTTACATTCCATGGCTAAAATAGCACAAGTTTATCTGACTTGTCTGACCATGTCCAGGAACGTCTCGTATCACACAATTAAAAACAAAAACAACAGCCTATTTTATGTGGTGGCAGCCTCGGTTTAAAGGGGCGGCTGGCATGCAAATTCCTGATAGGTCAGTGACCCTGTACTATCCACTCACTCCAAAAGGTATTCTTTCAGTAAAAGGCAAGAGTGATCATCACTCACTTTTGTTCTGTGGCAACCATCTTGAACAATGATGTCTGCTGACCCCTAAGAAAACCAGTGTGAAGCCTTTTTTGTGTGCCAGGTTTTGCAAAATTCCACATTAATGAGCTGCTTTGTATGATTATGTACCATGGCAGCTCATCAATGTGAAATTTACATACATTTTTGTGCAATGTGCTCTTTGTGCAAAAGTTTACTACTGTGAAGGAGAGTTTTGCAAAGCCACTTAGGCTTCTTGCAAAAAAGCGCAAAATGCCAAAATGTTACCAATGTTAGCTAGTTTTGGGCATTTTGCATTTTTTTCATACAAAGAATATGCAAAGTGATTTTGCATGTTAGTCCATCACGGTTTAGAAATGACCCCAGAATGAGAGAAGTACAAATGAAAACAGAGAACCTTCTTTCTAATTAGTTTTCATGGGACATTTAACTTAGGAGCCCTTTTACTAAAGTATGCCGAGTTGTTAACATGCATTTTCACGTGCAATTACTGCCTCAAGTGTACCATGGGGGCATGACAGTTACCACATGCGAATTTGCATGCTGCCACTCATTCATTGGGGTGCTGAATGGGTGGGGTAGAAGCATAGGGTGGGCACGATGGACACACTGCAGTTAGCGTAGGGAGACATAGGTAGCCATTAATGCAGGTGCACCTAACGCCGCCTCAACAGGTGGAGTTAAGAGAGCCCTTCATAATAGTGCTGTGCGTTAGGATACTCATTTGCACATTAACAATCAGGAACATGCTGGTCATGTCCCTGACAGTGCAGAATTGCATTTAACAAAGTTTTATGTGCTAAACATGCATTAGGTGTAAAAACCTAACACACTTTAGCAAAAGGATCCCTTACAGTCATTAATGATGTACTTACTGTACATGCTTAACACACCCGCAGGCCTGGCTTTTGCCTTTCAAATTTTTGTATGAATGTCTGCTTCATAAACATAAATTCTAATATTTTTTTTCTCTAATATATTTAAGTCAGAATTATTTAGTGGTTCTTTTTCATGAATAAAATATGCTACATTCTTGAACTTTGCTTCTTCACAATGTTCTTATTAAAGATCAATGCACAAAGCTCTGATTTCACAATTTACTTCTCATTTATCTCATCTCCTTTTCTTGCTTACTGCGTAAAAAAACTGCACTATTTGCTGAACCATTTTCTTTCTTCGGTTCTTTGGACTATCTAATCTATGTTGTTTCATGCCTCAAATAGACACCCCTTCTGGAACCCCATGACTTCAGGACAGTAATGCAAGCGGTAACTCTACCTCATCTGGATTTCTGCAACATAATCTACCATGGACTACCCGCCTCACACACCAACCCCCTCCGAACTGCCTTAAATACCACAGCAAGGATTATTCAGAATGCGAAAAAACGGGATCACATCATCCCAATCCTAAGAGACCTCCACTTCCTACCAATTCCAGCAAGAGTAGAGTACAAAGCGATCCTACTCATCCACAAGACTATCCACCAAACACGGAACACCTCACTCCACCACCTTCTGCCTCGCCCATCTCACAACAGATCAACCAGACAATCCTCCAATAACTCCATTGTCGTCCCCCACAAAAGAACCAAGTCCACACAACGGACCTGCAACAGAGCCTTCGAACTCTATGCCCCATCCCTCTGGAACTCTCTACCAAACCACATCAGAAACAACGATGACATCACATCATTCAAGAAACAGCTGAAAACAATCCTATTCCGTGAACACCTTTGATCAGAACTTCCACCCTATCCACACGATCTAATACCTAGACTCAGCAGAAGTGTACATGTCTATGTCCACCCAAATCATTAATTGTTGTCCCTGGTGATGGCCCCACCCTGTAATTTACTACCCCCCCCCCTCATGTTATATGTTACCCCGCTTTGACCCGGTGAAAAGCGGTATATAAATGCAGTTAAATAAATAAATAAATAAATAGAATATTATGCTCTTAATTCTGTGGGACACTTTCCAGAAATAGCTGGTAATTCTTTCTGTGCAGAGGAATAGTTTCATTTGCCTCCTTTCCCTGCTACATGGTGAAGATATTCATAGTTAGAAAAGGAAAAGACTTGGCCCCTTCTTAACTAGTTGGGTTAGAGCAATAGCTTGCGATATTTGCCGATAACACAGCTTAATGGGAGATTTCTTTTTACCGTGACATGAATTAGTGATGTGTAAAGCATATAAAATGCATGCTAAGCAGCTCAGGATTATACAACTGAATAACACAGCTTGCATTAAACTTCACAAGCTACATTTCCACTTCTTGAGGTGTTATTCTTTCTCTTGGGAGCACTCGCCCGCTAACAGGCAAGCTGATGTTCCCAAGAGTTCTCAGAAAGGGGTCGATGATTGCTTTAAAATGGCCCCTCATGACTTCTGGTTTAGCCAAGGTGGAAGGAGGATGGGGCTGAACTCGCTCCCTGGGCCCACATGTTATTAGAGCACTTTTATTGCCAACTCCCCCAGAGAAAACAGAGATACACACAGCAAAAATGCCGAAGGTAGTAAAACCAAAAGAAACTCCAACTATAAGGGACATGTTTACGGCAAAAACCAGTGCTGAGAAGCCCGCTACAACAGGCGCGCAGAACCCGGCACCTCCGGTATCACTGGCCTCATCAACGGGGAGTGGAGAACCCAACGGCGGGCAAGAACCCTCGGCAGACAAGGCAACTATATTAAGAGAGATCCGGGAATCAAAAAAAGAAATAGTGGAAAAGGTGCTCTCCAAAATCAAAGAAAAATTCATTGCAGTAGGAAATTGTCTCGAGGAGATAGAGGCCCGCGTCAGCAAATCAGAAGATGTCCAAACTAACCTACAACGAACAGTGGCCTCCCTCCAACAACAAGTAAGCTGGCTGCAGTGAAAAACGGAAGACATGGAGAACAGAGAGCATCATTCAAATATAAGAATATTTGGAGTCCCAGAAGGAATAGAAGGGGAAGACACCATTACATTTGTGAAGGGATTGTTATCCAAATGCCTTCTGTGCTCCCCCCACCCCGTTTGAGATAGAATGCGCACATAGAGAGCTACAAGCCAGACCAGACCCACCAACAAGACCGAGGGCACTTATAGTAAAAATGCTCAGAGTCCAAGACCGAGAGCATATTATTAGAGCAGCACGGAGATCGAGATTTGTTAATTACAAAGACTGAAAAGTGTTTGTATTCCCAGATGTAGCAGCAGAGACAGTGAAATGTAGGAAGGAACTATTAAAAATAAAGGACTCATTAGCACAGAAAGGAGTGCAAGTTTCAATTTGGTACCCAGCAAAGCTCGCCATGCTGGTAAGGAGATCCAGAAAATTCTTCTCATCTCCAGAGGTGGTGAAGAAATTCCTTAAATCAAAGGGAGCAGAAAGCGCGCCAAACCAGGAGGGGAATCAACAGGAACGGAGGGTTTCTGGGTTGAGAGCAACGGAGCCGGTTACGGACCAACATAAAATGAATGAAGGCACAAACCCCAAGGAGGGACAGGACAAGAACTCGCAGAGGCAACAGAGACAGGATCCAGAAATGGCAGAACACCGGGAAGAAGCATAAAAAGAGACAATACTATCACAGCTAACACTGAACCAGAGCTAATTTCAAAAACTTTGAGGTACAAGAACAGGCGGAACGGAGGAGGAAACAAAATTTGCTACAGAATCTCTATAGATTGAAATTCCATGTAAAAAGGGAAGGTGATGGCAGTGGGGGTGTACTATCGACCGCCTGGCCAGAATGAACAAATGGATGATGAAATGCTCAAAGAAATCAACGAAGCTAACAAAAGTTACAGCGCAGTAATAATAATGGGTGATTTCAATTACCCTGTTATCGACTGGGTCATTGTCACAGCAAGACATGCTAGGGAGATAAAGTTCCTAGATGAAGTGGAGGAGTGGCCTAGTGGTTGGAGCAAGGTACTTCAGGCTGGAAGGTCGGGGGTTCAAATCCCTCTACAGGACAGCAACCTTGGGCTGGAAGGACTGGGGTTTCTAGTCCCACAGGTGCTCTTTGTGGTCTTGGGCAAGCCGCTTAACTCTCAATAGCCCATGTTCCCTGTAAAATAGTTATTTCCAAGTTATAATGCCCCATTCAATGTAATTTCAGCTTGTTCAATGTAAACTGCACTGATGCAGAATAGCATGGTATATAAGAGAATGTAAATGAAATAAATGACTGCTTCTTGGAGCAGCTGGTTCATGAACCAACCAGAGGGGAAGCCATATTAGACCTAGTCCTTAGTGGAACACCAGATCTAGTGCAAGAGATAAGGGTTTGGGGCCACTTGGCAATAGTGATCATAGCATGATTGCGTTTGATTTAATTAGTGGAGGAGGGATAGTAAGGAAATCCACAGTACTATCTTTTAACTTTCGAAAGGGAGACTATGATAAAATGAGGAAAACAGTTAAGAAAAAACTAAAAGGAGCAGTTGCAAAGGTTAAAGACTTACATCAAGCTTGGGTGCTGTTGAAAAATACTATCTTGGAAGCCCAGACCAGCTGTATTCCACACTTTAAGAAAAGTGGAAGAAAGTCCAAAAAACTGCCAGCATGGTTTAAAGGTGAGGTCAGAGAGGCTATTGTTGCCAAAAAAGCATCTTTCAGGAAATGGAAAAAAGAGCCAAACGACGAAACCTGGAAACAGCACAAGCAGCGGAAGCAAAAACACGAAATAAAGACTTTTTCAAGTTCATGCATAGCAAAAAACCTGTGAGAGAGTCAGATGGTTCATTAGATGATAGAGGGGTTAAAGGGGCACTAAGGGGCGACAAGGCGATAGCAGAGAGACTGAATGAATTCATTGCTTCGGTCTTTACTGAGGAAGATGTAGGGATGTTACCCATGACTGAAGTGGTATTTAAAGGTGCGGAAGAATTGAAGGAAATAGCGATACATCGGGAAGATGTATTACAACTATTAGATAAACTGAAGAGTAGTAAATCACCTGGGCTGGATGATATACATCCAAGGGTGTTGAAAGAACTGACATATGAGATTGCAGACCTGCTATTAGTAATCTGTGAATTTTCATTAAAATCATCTGTAATACCTGAAGATTGGAGGGATCGCCAATGTAACGCCAATTTCTAAAAAGGGTTCCAGGGGTGATCCGGGAAACTACAGACCGGGGAGCCTGACGTCAGTACCAAGAAAAATGCTAGAAACCATCGTAAAGAACAAAATTACTCAGCATGTAGATAGTCCTGGCCTAATGGGAGACAGCCAACATGCCTTTAGACAAGGAAGATCTTGTCTTACTAATCTGTTATGTTTTTTGAAGGTGTGAATAAACAGGTGGACAAAGGTGAGTCAGTTGAAATAGTGTATCTGGATTTCAGAAAGCCTTTGACAAGGTCCCTCATCAGAGACATTTGGCAAAACTAAAGAGTCATGGGATAGGAGGCAGTGTACTATTGTGGATCAGGAACTGGTTAAAAGATAGAAAGCAGAGGGTAGGGCTAAATGGCCAATTTTCTCAATGGAGAAAGGTGAATGTCGGTGTACCCAAGGGATCTGTGCTGGGTCCGCTGCTTTTTGACATATTCATAAATGACCTGTAAAAGGGAATAACGAGTGAGGTTATCAAATTTGCAGATGACACAAAACTATTTAAAGTTGTTAAAACCCAAGAAGATTGTTTAAAATTGCAAGAGGATCTTGATAAATTGGAAGACTGGGCATCAAAATGGCAGATGAAATTTAATGTGGACAACTGCAAAGTTATTCACCTAGGGAAGAACAACCCAAACTATGGTTACACGATGCAAGGTTCCACATTAGGAGCACCACCCAGGAAAACGATTTAGGCGTCACTGTGGATAACATGTTAAAACCCTCAGCCCAGCGTGCAGCGGCGGCCAAGAGAGCAAATAGAATGCTAGGTATCATAAGGTAAGGAATAGAAAATAAAACAAAAGATATTACAATGCCTCTATATCGTTCCATGATGAGACCGCGCCTTGAATATTGTGTGCAATTCTGGTCGCCGTATCTTAAAAAGGATATAGCATTATTAGAAAAGGTTCAGAGAAGAGCCATCAAAATGGTAAAGGGGATGGAAGGATACTCCTATGAAGAAAGGCTAAAAAGGTTAGGGCTCTTTAACCTGGAAAAGAGACGGCTGAGGGGAGATATGATAGGACGTCGATAAATTAATGAACGGAGTGGAACGGGTAAACGTAGATCGATTGTTTACATTATCAGAATATAGAAAGACTAGGGGACATGCAATGAAGCTACAGGGTAAACTATTTAAGACTAATAAAAGAAAATATTTTTTCACTCAACGTGTAATCAAACTCTGGAATTTGTTACCGGAGGATGTAATAAAGGCTGTTCGTGTAGCCAGGTTTAAAAAAGGTTTGGACAAGTTTCCTGGAGGAAAGGTCCATAAACCATTATTAAGAAGGGACCCAGGATATCAATGCTTGACCCAGTACAAGCACTGAGGAACCTGTGTCTTTTCGGGAAACTGCTAGGTATTGTCATGAGGCTGCAGCTAGGGAAGAAACAGCCTTGAAAAAAACCTCCTGATTTGCATGAATCTCAGAAAAGGCAGAGAGCACAGTTCCAGTGTAGCTCAGCCAGAGGGCGCATGAACAGTTACACAGTACTTGAAGCAACGTGCTCAAGCACTGAGCACCTTAATGATAAGTGCTTTCACCTGTCCTCAAACTCACAGCGTGCAAGCCAGAAATCCCTTTATAAGGGAAGTCAGATGAGCAGAGGGAGAGACCAGCACAGAATCCAAGAGCAATGGCTCCAGCAAAGAGACCAGCCCCAGGGAGTCCAAGGGCAAGGAGTCCAGCAAAGAGACCAGGGAGTCCAGCCAAGGCTCCAGCAAAAGGACCAGCACCGTCACCAGGACCGGGAAGAGCACCGGGACGCGGGAAGGCACGGAAGAGAGGCACTAAGGAGGGTAGCCGACAGAATAACCGACAAGGTCAGAAGGACCGGCAGCACAAGCTCTGAGAGAAGCCTGGAACAGGATAGTTTCCAGCTGCGGCCAGCTCTAGGTGGCAGGAGCCAAAAGGGGCATACTCTATGGGATAAAGCCCAGAGAAGCAGCCTGCCTGTTGAAAGAAGTTCTCCAACTCCAAGTAAGTCCTTTGAGCCAAACCATAAAGGCACAAGGAAAGGAGATGCCTTTTACATTGATCCTCTTACCCTGAAAGATAGAGAGGGGAAATCCACGTCTGGTTTTCCTAGCAGCCTGGATTGTGGAGCAGTGCACAAGACAGTTGGTCAGCAGGAAAAGCTACGTTGTAAACTGAATCCTGGGCGTGGCGCTCCTCGGAAGCTAAGGTATGAAAAGCCTTTCATTCTAAAAGGAACTTTAAATGAGGAAAGTCTTATGCAAGTAGATAAACCTCAATATCATAGAAGAAGTAAAGCTAACTATTTAAAGCCACTTCCTAAAAGTGTTTTAAGAAAGTTATATGAGCAGCCAAGGAACTTCTGTGAGGAATTAAGAGACACTGAAGATATTCTTAACTCTGAAGAGGGTAGCGATCCAGAATCAATGGACTTGGATTTTAGCTCCAGTGTTCCCATGCCTCACAACGAACCTATGGAATGCAACTTTTGCTTAAGTAGTAGTTTGCTTGCCATGCTAATTGTATAGCGAAGAACTAAGTCTGCATATGGTGAAGCTGATAACCATTCTGTTCTGATATTGTTTTCTATTGTTTTGGAAAATCCCCTAACCCAGCTAAACAGTCAATTGTAGAGCTTACAACCTTTAACTGTTTAGTCCATGGTGGAACTTTATTGTTTGAGGAAACCGTTACCTCCACTTTATGTTGATGTCCCATTGAACCTAGAGCATTAATCGGGGAATTAAAGCCTTATTTACCCTACACTTGGCGTAGTTATTCTTTTCAGGGAGTTCTATACTACAAGGACCACAATCCTTTTGGTCCTTCAGCTTGAATACTCTGATACAAATTAAATGTCCCCGGACGCCCTTACTTTACTATGCCAGTAGGGGCGCAGTTGGTGACAGTATGTATGACCTAGATTGGCCAGTGTTGGAAACAGGATACTGGGCTTGATGGACCTTGGTCTGACCCAGTATTGCATACCTTATGTTCTTATGTTCTTATGGAGAATGACTCGTAGTGAAGCTAAAAGTGCAGAGAAGAGCTCTTGTTCAGGAGCATGCTGGAGGAGTATGGTGAAATGGAGGAGACACCCCAACATCCAGCTACCCCCCACCGTGAAGACAAGACTTAAGAATAAAAGGGGTTAAATGAAGGTAGGGTGGAGGGGGAAGGGTGGATGTACGGGCCTGGAGGGGGAACGTGTAGGACAGCTGAGGGCAAATGGAAGCCAAAACACACAAAACATATAAGTGTGTATTAAATAAAATAAAATAAAGGAGGGTATGAAGTGGATGTCTGTATAAACTGTAAACTGGTTAAAGATGTTGTTAAGGTTTTGTTGAATTGCTCACAAACACAAAAGGTAAACCTACAGGGACATGGATGAGTACGATATGTTGTAAAAGCCCCCCATGGCAAGCTATAGGATAGCTTCCCTCAATGTCCGGGGTATTAACGGACCAATAAAATGGAAAAGGATACTAGCGAACCTAAGCAAGGCTAAGGTGGAAATAGCATTACAACAAAAGACACATATAACCAAGGGAGAACATGAAAAGCTAAAAAGTCAAGGGTTTGAACAACTATATTGCTCTCCCCACAACTCTAAGAAAAGAGGAGTAGCAATTCTCATACGACTTGGGGGGCGGGGCACACTGGGAATGGTGGTGTGGGTAGTGGGATGGGTTGACCAAAATGAAGTTGGGATCCTGAATCTGTATGCTCCCAATGGGCAAAGAGGGTCCTTTTTTAAGAAAGGATTACAGGAATTCTAGCAGGTTGTAAAAGGAGACTGGATAATAGCAGGGGATATGAACTGTACACTGGGGACAGATCCAACTATCAACCACACAAACATGAGAGGGAGGGAAAGGCTCTAAGGAGGTGTATGCATAAATTAGATCTGGTAGACATCTGGCGCAGTGAAAACCAAACCAGGAGGGAGTATACATGCTACATAACACGGACGGATTCTTATGCCTAGACTATTTTTGGGGAAAAAGGGACCAAATGGGCACTTCAGAGCCGAGGGGATAAAAATTCACCCCATCTATATATCAGATCATGGGATGGTGAAAGGGACATGGACACCTAAGAGAAAAACAAACGGGGAGAGCACTTAGACATGGAGAGAGAATGTTTCCTTGATACAGGCGGAAGTGATTAGAGAGAAATTCAGACAATCCTGGAAGGAATTTTCCAGAATTAATGATAATGGGGAAGTGCCCGATCATACGTTATGGGGTCCAGAGAAGGCATACATGAGAAGTGTGTTAATTCAACTAGGGGCCCAGACAAAGTGGGAGAAGGAGAAAGAGCGGCAACAGTGGGTGGAGGAACTGGAGACCCTACAAAAAGAACACAGCAAGACAGGGACAAAATGAACGCTCCAAAAAATTTACCAAACCTGGGCTAAAATCAACACCATAGACACAAATCTATGTTAAGGGCCACAAAGTGAAGTTATATGGAGAGCGGGAACAAAGCTGGAAAACGTTTGGCACAGCAACTGCAAAAGAGAAGAGAGGCCCGCATAGTAGCAGAAATTCAGAACCTGGCAGGGCGTAGGGTGGTAACAAATCAGGGGATATACGCGGAATTTCGGGCTTTTTACGAACAACTATATAGAGCAGAGGGAGGGGGTACTCAAGAGCAAATTTCCACATACTTAGAAGAAATAAAGCTCCCACGTTTGGGGGAGGAGGAAGCCACGGCATTGAGGAGGCCCATCAACCCAGGGAAGTAGTGCAAGCAATTAAAAGCCTCCCCATTGGGAAAGCAACTGGAGGAGATGGGTTCCCGGCTGAATACTATCACGCAATTCGAGAGGAAGTAGCCCCATTTCTCGCTAGACTATTCATGAGAATCTTAGAAGGGAAAGACCTGCCAGAGTCGATGGCACAGGCTAATATTATAGTTTTACCAGAGGAAGGACTGCCACCAGACCACTGTGGGAATTATCGTCCTATAGCACTCATTAATAGTGATGGTATTAAAGAGCAAGCGTCCTCAGAGCACTGAAGGGACACTACTTAAGGGGGACGGAGGCCCAATGGTAGAAATGGAGAGATACTGGTCCCACAGTCTATTTTTGCTTGGCTAGAGAAAGGAAAAATGGAAGAAAGGAGGCAGGGTAAGAATAGAGACATCTTGAGGGACCACCCCTTCTTAGAAGCACTGTGCCGCCTCAACACGGTAGGAAGGAAAATGGGTTGGTTCCACACACATAAGTCCAAATGGTCGAAAATAACAGATTATTACCCATTCTCAGGAAAAGAGTTTTCCAAACTGACCGAACAGGGGCAAAAATCAGGTATAATAGGATTTGCGGACTTATTGGTGGGAGGAACAATGATGCAATGCAAGAGCTGGAGCAATCACTGGGTCAAAAAATCCCCTATTATCAGTTCTTTCAACTTAATTTTGTAGGGCAGGGGGGAGTGAGAGCACACCTTGAAAGGCCAAGCACCCCAATGGCGACAGTTTTGTATAAGGACATAGCATGAAGGCCCTGATCTCAAAATTATATAAAGTTCAATTGGATGAAGAAGACAGGAATACCCAGAATCATTGGGATGGATGGCATAAGTGGCTAGGAGAAGACTTGGAGGAGCAAAGCTGGGTAAAAATTCATGAAGGTATATACAAGAATACATGGGTTACATCATGGAGGCAAACCCAATTTCAGATCATACATAGGTTATATAGTACACAGAGCCAGCTATATCAGGCCAAGATTTAAGACACCAATCAGTGTTTTTGGGGCTGCGAGCAGGAGGGTACATTCTCTATCATATGTGGTGGGAATGCCCAGTTATCTAACAATTTTGGAAAGGGGTAGAAGGACTCCCAAAAGGGAGGGAAAGGGTCTCTCATACATCCCCAGGGAAATGTTGTTGGGGATCCCAAATGGCCAGAGTGGTAGGAGAGGGGGAGATCTATTTCAAGCAAAAAGGCTTCTGGTGACCTGAGTGGCAGTGGCATGGAAATGAAAAGCTGAAAAGGGACCAACACTAGCGGATTCGTATCAAAATATTGAGGAAGCGGTAAGATTCAATAAAATGACTTACCGCCTGAGAGGAAAGAAATGGAAATACCATAAAGTTGGGATCCCTACCTAACAAACATGAAGGGGTTGTTACAGGAGAGGACAAATAAAATGGGCTCGTCCCCTTCCCACCTACCCTAGAATATTGCAAAAATATTGGAGGATGCCTTCATAATAAATAATAACAGAAATAAACAGTTTGTAATTACCTGCTTTCACAAAGATTAATAAAAACATTGTACAAAAAAAAATGGCCCTCATCTCTAATCCTTTGAGAAATAAATCATGCCCCCCAACCACCCTGCTACTTCCAGCAGTCCAGGTCCATGTTACATCAGAAACTTCCCACCTCCCTAATCCACATTACAATAGAAGTTCCCCTTCCAGCCCTCTCATCCTGCAATGCCTCCCTCTCCTGGAACCTAGAGTCTCCCTTTTGGGCGTTGGGCCAGAAGCAAATCCTTGGTTGCTTCAGCCCAGTATCTTCCTCTAACTACCATTAGCTGTTTAGTTTAGTTTAGGTGCAGTTTTTATATATCGCTTTACGTGACAGACATAAAGTGCTTTGCCAAATCGCCTGACCCCTAACTATAATGTCACAAGACTACCACTGTGAGGTGAAAGACTGTCATTTTTACTGAGGGAGGTGCTGGGTCAGGAATAACTGTGGATCCCTCCTATCCCTTCACTGCCCCCCAAGGAGACCCTAGTAGGTGCCAGAAGGATTGAGGACTGAGGGTGGTCTAATAGAGGGTTTTGTTTGTAACATGGATCAGATGGGGGAGTCTGGGAGGCTTTTAGTGTAACATGAATTGGGATGTAGGGCAGTTCAGGATTAGGGTGGGGGTTTTAAGTCTTTAAAAGCATGGGCTGGCCCTTCAAAAGATAGTAGGCCTGCCTCGAGGCCCTCTATCTTTGCATTGCTGAGGTCAGAAAATGCAACGTTTTCAGCTGCAGCAACATGCACAAAATAATTTACCATGGGGTTCATTAACCTTCAGTATACTGAGGTACTGCAAATTACTGAATTCCTGGTAGATTTTCTACAGATGAAATAGCACACAAGATGTGAGTTAATAACTGGAGGTCTTACCTTATGCCTCTTCTTGTGTGTTTAGTCAATTTTGTCTCCTTCATTTAGAAAGCAAAAATAAGGAGTATTGTATGGTATTTTTAGACATTTCAGCAATGTTTGGCACATTATGCAACTCAATCCTAGGAGAAATTGCCTAGTGTAGGTATAGGAGCGACATGGTTGACCTCTTTTCCAGTGGGCTGCTCACAGCATGTTAGAATAAGTGGGGCAGCCTTTACCTGGATTATTACTCATACCTTTTAATATTTACATCCTATTGCTGCAAGCTTTTACACCAGTTGAGTATAGATTTTCATTTTAATGTTAAAAATATCTCTTCATTTGATTGTAAGAGTGGCTGGCAAACCTCGCAGACAGGTTTCTCAGCAGTCATTATGGCTCACATGAAATAGTCTTGTGATAAGTTTAGAAAAGAGTGAAGTCATGATAATTTATGAGTCTGATAATTGTGTACCACTGAAACAAATTATATTGAATAGAACACAGAGTCTCATTTGTTCTGAGATTTATTATTTGAGGATCATATTTAATGCTCAGGTAACCCATATTGGGGTTCAACTGTGCTAACAGTTGCTCTTTATGCTGAGCCATCCTATAAGGTTTTTGTACAGGAACTGAAAAACTGGCTATTCTGTAAATAACTGAAATGGGAATATTGTTAAGATAGTTTTGGATCAGTGACCGAGAACTGATCTATGGGATTAACTGGGCTTTAGTAAAATGGTATGTATTTTATATTTATTGTACCTCACTTCAAGATGTTTATTAAAATCCAAAACAAATTACCAAATCACACAATAAACTAAACTAAACAACAAGTTGCAAGGATGGTGAAGGCTATCTTTTTTAAACTAAGACTATACCAAAGACTTAGGGGTATGTTTACTAAAGCGCAGTAACATAGCAGTGGCTACATTAACGTGTGATAACGTTACCAAATGTAATGTTAACGCGCGCTAACGTTATCAGCTGCAACGTTATCGCACGTTAACGTCTCCGGCACCGTTAAGTCCCGCAGAGGGTGGAGAGAGGGCGGCGAGAAGGGGTCAATGGGTGAAGAGTGGGCGGGGAGAGGCTCCTGCTACACTAACGCGGGGAACTGAAGGGCTGAACATTACCGCAAGTGAAAACCTGTCGTTAGAGGCACATTTGCAGGAGAGAGAAACCATTTCAGTGTCAGCAATGTACAGCATAGGCAGAGAGCCCAAAAAAAGTGATAGTAGTGCTACATGTGCAGCAACAGCATAGTGCCCAGGTATGAAAGGGCACTATGGCGATGCTGCAAATGGGGCATAAGGGGCTGCAGGCGGGACATGCAGTGGGGCAGCTGGCGCACAGGGTGGGCTAGGCAGATGCCTAGGTGGCACATAGGAATGCAAAATCTGGAAATCAGCAAGACAGCAACTGACCAAGGTCAAACATGCCCACGAGTCTGTGTCCCACAGTGTCCCATCCAGGGGACATTACCCAGCAGGTACCCCAAAGGGCACATAACATTGGCAGGCAGTGCCGGGGGGAAGCATGGATGTCTATGTAGGCACCCTTACCCCAGACCACACACACTAGGCAGCCACCTACCTGCACACTGGAAGGTCTGGGACTGTGCACCACCAGCACATGGGCATGTCAGCATGGTGGGGGAAGGGGTGCTGGTGGTGGAGAGGGCAGTGGCATCTGCCCACAGCAGACTAAGACCAAGCCCTATTAAGGTGGGTGGCATGCAGTGCAACAGACAAGGTCTGTCTGATGAACAGTCTTGGTATCCCCAGGAACTGACTTGCCTCTGAGGCAACAGTATGGTACAGTACACACATCCAGTATGTTCTGGGGCATAAGGTCACAGGTTCAAGTCCCAGCTGTGGCTCCTGCAGACCATGTCCCTACATTTTACCCCACACTGCACATACAACATAAACATGTGCACTCCCGAGAACATCGGCCAACAGGGGCACAAACACCCATACCCACAGGCTCCACTATCCAAAACCTCATGGAGAGTCAGGCTGTTGGGCCGGCACAGAGCAGCACTTATCACCAAAGCACTACTACTAGCACCTGCATACCTTAGCAATGCCTGTACTGTGCTCAGGACTAGTGTGGCGGGTAGGGCTGCCAACCACCCCTATCTTTGCACAATGCTGAAATAGGAGTGGGAGTGTGTGTATGTCTATCCATTGTTTTGTAACAGCCTACTCCTCACTGGGCCCACAATGCTTACACTGTTTCCAGCGTTAGCCTGCCAATGTGCATAATGAGGAGCAAGGTATTGTGGGTATGGTCCAGACAGGGCGGACTGGGCAGGATGCATCTGCACAGGGTGTGGGGCAATGGCTGGGATATTGTAGTGCCCGACCACCACCTGCATGGACAGGGTGGCCACAGCATGTCATGCTGGGAGGTCACTCTCCCCTGACTGAGCAGTGACCATGGCATGTCTAGGTTCCCACAGAGTGCTATATAGTGTTTCTCTCAAGTGATATCTGTGTGTGCCCTGTTCTGGGGCCTAATCACTGAGATACCTGCTTGGTGTCTGTGCTTACATCCTACTTATGGGTGCACATAGTTCCTCTGGGGACATGCACTATGGACTGGCTAGCGGACTGTCTGCAGTCAGCATGTGTATGGCTGGAATGCTGTGCAGGAGATGCAGACTGACTGTGCCCTCTGCTGGTGAATGCCAGAGTGTGATGGGGGGGGGGGGGCAGCTGAGCTTTTCCAGGCCTACTGCCAGTGCCTGTGTGATAAGTAGAGATCTGCATCAACTTCCCTGGACAGTGTCCTTTTGCCAGCAGGACTGAGGTTGATGGTCCCACAGCCCTTCATCATGCCCCTCTACTGCCTCCATTGTAAAGATGTAGAGTGTGGGTCTCTTAGGGGCAGATCCTGTCCACCACCTTGACCCAGACACGGCGGGTTGGTAGGTGGTGCTACATAATCCATATGTGGGTCCAGACACCCCCTCCCCTACCTGCTCTTATAACAACTGACCACAGCAACCACACTGGATATGCTCAACTTGGGTGGCTCCTGGTCCCCAAGAGCTAGATGTGACTGGGAATACAGATAGACACAGGATTATCTTAGGTGTAGCTGCAAAGAATACCTGTCACACACTGGCAATGATAGGGCCCTGCAGCAAAGCCTATCTCAAGCAATCTGGGTACTGCGGACCTGGTGCTGGCCACCCCACCTCACCCTCAGGGTGAACACAGAACTGGCATAATGGCATGGTGTGTGGCAACTCTGTGCCAGTATCACACACGGTCAGTTCCTCCTACCACGCTGAGGTGCTGGAGAGCTGCATACCCCATCTGGTGATCGGATGTAGACTGCTGTTCTGCATGTGCTTTGCATCATGGGTACTGGTGGGTTTAACTTATCCTGGTAGACACAGCAGACAGTTTGTGTGGTGACCTGCAGTCTTTCTGTAGCCAGCCATTGCTGAGACAGAAGCCATAGAGGTATAGCCCACTGGTTAATACAATAACATCCTAGGTAAAGGTCATGGGTTCAATCCCTCCATGGTCTCATTTTATTAGGCCTGTCCGAGGCAAGTCCTTTTCATTCCTGTGACAGTCATATCTCTGCAAATCTGTGCTGCCAGCACATAGTACCCTCATCACAGTTGCAAGCCATCCTTCTGTCCATCTATCTGCGTCTGTCAGCTGTGTAGCATCCTGTCTTCATGTGCAGGCTGCTACCCCATGTCCTGCATTGGTACCCTTTTCTGCATTGCGGCTCTTCATGCTTGCCTCTCCTGTGTCTGCTCTGCATGGCACTACTCCTCCTCTGTCCTCCTATCACTGCAAATATCTTGCCACCTCTTCCTCCACTGGTGGACACGTATTCCCATCCTCTTCCACCCACTGTCATTATAGCACTTTACATTGCCAACACCCTGTGCATCGGTATAGCTGCCTCCAATATGTTTGTTCATTTTACCGGGTGCCACATCGGCTGCATGCAGATTTGGCAGATCCATCAGCTCCCACCTCTACTTCCTTCCCTCACTTGTCCATTGCCTTTCCTTGGTGCTCTGTGCAATGTTAGGGTTACATCAGTTTTTTGCCCTTACATTTCATGCTTGTCAACTTGGGGCACCTTACTGCCCTTGGGCACCATATCTTGGGTCACCTTAACATCCTTAGGGCACCTTATACGGCACCTTAGGTTAAGGCACCTTATAAGGTGCCTTAGCCTAGGACGCCTCATGAGGCGCCTTTTAGGGCACCTTATAAGGCGCCCTATAAGGCACCATATAAAGCGCCTTGTCAGCCTTGTCATGTATTTTGTTTCTCAGCTTTAATGTGCAATGTCCCATTAACGTGCGCTAAATGGCCAAGGCGCTCTTTAACGCGCGATACACGGCCACTGCTACCTTTACGCCGGTACGCCCACTTCCTTATATGGCATTACTCACGTTAACGCTGCACTTATCACCGGTAACGTTACCACGCTTTAGTAAACACAGGAGCTATTATTGGACTTTAGTAAACACAAGCTATTATTGGACTTTCAAATGCTAGTTGAACATGAAGGAGTAGCCTTATGGTTGGAGCAGTAGGCTAAGAACCATGGAAGCCAGGACTCAAATTCCAGTGATACTCCTGATCTTGGGCAAGGATATTTAGTACTCTAGGCTAACTTTTGACTCTTTGACCACCTCAGTTATCTTTCAAGCCTCTAGCCCCACCAACACACACAAGGCTTTGATAAACAATATGAAAATTGCCTATCTCCCTATCGGTAAAATTATATGCTGATGGTTCTTTTGAGTTTTTGTGGTTTCCAGGACTATTTTGTTTTGATTCAACAGCTCTTTGACATTCTCTAGAAGCTGCTGCTCTAGACAATGGTCTGGATTTCCTAATAGTTGAGCCAGCCACTGAGCAAGTCACTTAACTCTACACACTACTGCACCACAAACAAATGATCTCACGATAAAAAAAGCAACATCAAACATGGGAGAGCTTCAACATACCAACAAAGCAGTAAGTAGAAGACATTATATCTGGACTAAACACAACAACTTCACCGTCGGACCCGTGCCCAGTGTCTTGGATCAAAGCCACCAAAAGCCAGCTCTCTCATCACATTCAAAAAATTGTTAAAGAATCACTCCAACAAGGATACATGCCGCAACCCCTAAAGCACGCAATGATATAACCAATACTTAAAAGTAGCAATCTGAGCCCATCTGAACCAAAATCATACTGTCCCATTTCCATCTTGCCATTCCTTGCTAAAATCATGGAAAAGGCAGTCCAAAGGCAACTCCAGGACCATATAGATATCAATGCCCCACTGGACATACACCAGCACGGATTTAAGCACGGAACACAGCGTGGAAACACTACTCACCTCCCTCTTTGACAATCTCCTAAGAGGCATGGACAACATAAAAAACGGCTTCTTGCTAGTGTTCATGGACATCTCGGCGGCCTTCGACACTGTGTCACATGCTAAGCTATTGCAACGCTTACAACAGGACTATCCAAAAATACCTTGAAATGGTTTACATAATACTTAGAAGGGTGAATGCAACAAGTCAAATGCGATCAAAAGAAATCACTACAATTCCCCATCACGCAGGGAATACCTCAAGGCTCAGCCCTATCATCAATGCTCTTCAACATATTCATACAGCCCACATGCAACATCATCAAGCACCACAAACTACACTACCACATCTATGCCGATGACATCATGGTGTACGCTCCAATCAACTTACTAGCACTAAACACTACAACAATAACAAGAAGCCTTGAAGATATGAATGACTGGCTCATAGTCAACAACTTAACAGTCAACTACGACAAAACTGAGGCAATGTTCGTTACTAGGACCCCCACCTTCATACTTCCACAAACTATCAGCATCCTAGACAAACACATAGTAGTCAAAGAAGAAGTTAAGTATCTAGGCATCACACTAGACAGAACCCTGAACCTAAAATCCCACATCACCAAAACTGAAAACAAGGCATATCATCGATTGAAAACAATCAGACAAATCAAACCAATGCTCCGTCAAGACCACTTCTGCACAGTGTGCCAAGCACTCATTACACCACTGCTTGATTATCGAAACTCACTATAACAAGGCCTTCCTCAGACACTCCACCCACTATAGATGGTACAAAACACTACAGCACGCATCATTACAGACACTCCAAGGACTGAGCACATTACCCCCATCCTACAACAACTACACTGGCTCCCAATGGTGGCAAGAGCTAAATACAAAACAATCATGATCATCTTCAAAATCATTCACCACCTCTCAGCAGACGCACTCCAAAACATTATAACAAGGGACACCAACAACAGACCAAGAAGATCCAATAATGACAACATGATCGGCACACCCACAGGCTATCACAAAACCAAACAAACAACTTCAAAAAAGAGCACCATCACTGCTGGCATCCACAATATGGAACTCCCTCCCAACGAGCCTGAGGGCGTTAGATGACCTCACAGACTTCCGCAAAGACTTCAGAACATTCCTATTTATAGAAACCTATGAGCAATCAGGCAACATCCCCTACCCAAACAATAACACTACCTATCTCCACCAACTAAACACACATCCATACTACCCCCACACACAAATCTTTCATACCACGTTTTAAATACATACATGTTAAATGTTACCTCAATTGTACTGTCTAATTACTGTTAAGTAACTGTACTGTCTAAATGTTTACATGTACCCTAATGTTAAATGTAACCCTCCAATTGTCATGTGACGTGACCACCTTGATTGAAGGAAAAGGTGGCATACAAATCTGTCTAAATAAATAATGCTCCTAGATGTTGGAACAAACTCCCTCCCAATATCAGAGCAATTAAAGACATCAAACAATTCAAAAAAGCCCTTAAACACCACCTTTTCATCGCACACTTCAAACACCTAAACACCCCTTCCCCTCCCCCATCCTTTTAACCTCATACCTACCCTAACTAACTGTATAGATGTTATATATCTCCAACATGTATTCTCTAGAAATATAAATGATTTCCCTGTTTACTTCCATGTTAATTTTCCTGTTACTTGTAATAGGTCTGATATATATGACCAATTGTTGTATTGTTTCAATGTAAACCGCACTGATGACAAATAGCGCGGTATATAAGAAAATTAAATAAATAAATAAACTCTCCATAGCTTCAGGTATAAAATTAGACTGTAATTCCTCCAAGAGCAGGGAAATAGCTACTGTACCTGGATATAATGCACCTTGAGCTACTGAAAATGATGTGAGCCCAATCTAAACTGAAGCTAGGGTGCTTCTGTTTTTTTGACTGCTCCAACTGGTACAAAATGGTACAATCCATATAAGTACAGGTAACAGTATAATTGAGCCTATTACATCTAGTCTTCACAGCTCACACTGGTTGCCTTGAAGGATACTACCAAAAGCAGAGAGGTTCCACAAAAGAGTAAAGTAGCCCAAATGCCCTCAAATATGGAGCAGACACAGCTTAAAGATCCAAAATTACCCATGTCTAACAACAGCCAAATTAATATGAATAAAATACAATCTCTAAAATGCTTGTATGCAAATGCTAGAAGTCTAAAAAATAAGATGGGAGAGTTAGAATATATAGCACTAAATGAAAGGTTAGATATGATTGGAATATCAGAGACATGGTGGAAGGAGGACAACCATTGGGACACTGTGATACCTGGGTACAAACTATATCGTAATGATAGAGCTGATCAAATTGGTGGAGGGGTTGCTCTCTATGTTAGAGAGGGCATTGAGTCAGAAAGGATTAAAGTTTTGCAGGAAACAAAATTTGCTGTAGAATCTATATGGATTGAAATTCCATGTAAAAGGGGCAGTGGGGGTGTACCATCGAGCGCCTGGCCAGAATGAACAAATGGATGATGAAATGCTCAAAGAAATCAAGGAAGCTAACAAAAGTTACAGCGCAGTAATAATAATGGGTGATTTCAATTACCCCGGTATCGACTGGGTTAGTGTCACGTCAGGACATGCTAGGGAGATAAAGTTCCTAGCTGAAATAAATGACTGCTTCTTGGAGCAGCTGGTTCATGAACTGACCAGAGGGGAAGCCATATTAGACCTAGTTCTTAGTGGAACACCAGATCTAGTGCAAGAGATAAGGGTGTTGGGGCCACTTGGCAATAGTGATCAGTACCGGGAAAAATGGTAGAAACCATTATAAAGAATAAAATTACTCAGCATGTAGATAGTCATGACCTAATGGGAGACAGCCAACATGGCTTTAGACAAGGAATATCTTGTCTTACTAATCTGTTATATTTTTTTGAAGGAGTGAATAAACAGGTGGACAAAGGTGAGTCGGTTGATATTGTGTATCTGGACTTTCAGAAAGCCTTTGACAAGGTCCCTCATCAGAGACTTTTGGCAAAACTAAAGAGTCATGGGATAGGAGGCAGTGTACTATTGTGGATCAGGAACTGGTTAAAAGATAGAAAACAGAGGGTAGGGCTAAATGGCCAATTTTCCCAATGGAGAAAGGTGAATAGTGGTGTACCCCAGGGATCTGTGCTGGGTCCGCTGCTTTTTGACATATTCATAAATGACCTGGAAAGTGGAATAACGAGTGAAGTTATCAAATTTGCAGATGACACAAAACTATTTAAAGTTGTTAAAACCCAAGAGGATTGTGGAAAATTGCAAGAGGATCTTGATAAATTAGAAGACTGGGCATCAAAATGGCAGATGAAATTTAATGTGGACAAGTGCAAGGTTATGCACCTAGGGAAGAACCACCCAAACTATGGTTACACGATGCAAGGTTCCACATTAAGAACCACCACCCAGGAAAAAGATTTAGGCGTCATTGTGGATACCATGTTAAAACCCTCGGCCCAATGTGCAGCGGCGGCCAAGAGAGCAAATAGAATGCTAGGTATGATAAGGAAAGGAATGGAAAATAAAACAAAAGATATTATAATGCCTCTATATCGTTCCATGGTGAGACCGCACCTTGAATATTGTGTGCAATTCTGGTCGCCGTATCTTAAAAAGGATATAGCGATTTTAGAAAAGGTTCAGGGAAGAGCCACCAAAATGGTAAAGGGGATGGAAGGATATTCCTATGAAGAAAGGCTAAAAAGGTTAGGGCTCTTTAACCTGGAAAAGAGACGGCTGAGGGGAGATATGATAGAAGTCTATAAATTAATGAACGGAGTGGAACGGGTAAACGTAGATCGATTGTTTACCTTATCAGAATATAGAAAGACTAGGGGACATGCAATGAAGCTACAGGGTAAACTATTTAAGACTAATAAAAGAAAATATTTTTTCACTCAACGTGTAATCAAACTCTGGAATTTGTTACCGGAGGATGTAGTAAAGGCTGTTAGTGTAGCTGGGTTTAAAAAAGGTTTGGACAAGTTCCTGGAGGAAAGGTCCATAAACCATTATTAAGAAGGGACCCAAGATATCAATGCTTGACCCAGTACAAGCATTGTGGAACCTGTGTCTTTTGGGGAAACTGCTAGGTACTTGTGACCTAGATTGGCCACTGTTGGAAACAGGATACTGGGCTTGATGGACCTTGGTCTGAACCAGTATGGCATTTCTTATGTTCTTATGTTCTTATGCCCATAAAGTGCTGCATCCAATTTAAACTGTTTATTTATTTAAAAGGATTTATATACTGCCTTCTCCTGTAATCAAGGCGGTGTACACAGCAACCAATCGAATTATCTTGACATCTGTGTGTGCATGCAGTGTTATACAGTGAATAACTGTGTGTGTAAGTTGGCGTTCATTCGTGGTGGGCTATTTGCAGCATGCGCTACTTTACAATGCTATGTACATGAGAGAGAAAGGGAGGGGGGCTGGTATGTAGTCTGGGAGCTGGCAGGCAGAGTTATGTGATATCACCATAGTGCTCAAGGAAGAGCATTGTTTTGAGCTGTTTCTGAAAGTCCTTGATGTCCTCTGTCAATCGTAGGTCATCAGGGAGGGTGTTTCATATTGCAGGTGCCGCCAGCGATAGAGCTCTTCTTGCGGTGTTCTTGCGTACCTTGGTGAAGTCTTTTGGTGTATTGATGATGTCAGAGGTGCCTCTCCTTCTCGGTCTTGTGCTGATGTCGGTTGTATGAGTGGTTGTAGGCTGAGTGCTGAGTTCTGGTGTTTGATTTTGAATATGTTTAAGACTGTCTTATATCTGATGCGGGAGCTGATTGAGAGCCAGTGGAGGTGTTTTAGAATGGGGGTGATGTGATCTTGTCTTGATGTGCCAGATATTATGAGCGCTGCTGTGTTTTGAGCCATTTGCAGTGGCCGGAGTGTCTGCTTTGTTAGGCCAAGATAGATTAGGCTGCACAAGTCTAGGATGGGAGTTATTAGTGTTTGACAGACTATGCGGAAATGATCTTGAGAGAGGGGATTGAGGCGTCGGATTAGTCTCATCTTGAGGTATGCATTTTTGGTGGTTCTGCTGATGTGTGACTGTAGGTTTAGTTCTTTGTCGAGAGTCACTCCGAGGTATTTCACTTCTGGTTTTATGGGTATTGTTGTGTTGTTGACCTTGATGGAGGGTGGAGGGACGAAGCTGGTGTTTCGGGTGATGAGTAGTGCCTCAGTCTTGTTGTAGTTTATGGTCAGGTTGTTGTCTTGAAACCAGCTGGTCATATGTTTGAGACAGTCTGTTATTTTGGTGTAGTCAGGGTTGTCAAGGTTGACTGGGGTATATATCATGACAGGGCCGTACCGAGGTTGAATTGCGCCCTGTGCGACTTGCACAACGGGCGCACGCCCCCCTCCCCTGCGGCGGGAGAGAAGAGGCGTGCCTGCTGTGTAAGTTGCCGGCCCACTAAGCAGATCTGTCCCTCCCTTCTCTGACGTCGCACCAGAGTAGGGAGGGACAGATGTGCTTAGCATGCCGCGAGAAGGCTTAAGGGGTGCATTTCAGATGTCTGCCGTTGCCTGCTGCCACTGAGTGAAGAAAAAGTGGCGGCGGCAGGCAACGGCAGACAACCGAAATACGCCCCTTAAGCCTGGTATGGTCCTGTGTCATGATGTCGTCGGCATAGATTGTGTATTGTATTTTGTGTTCTTTCATGATGTTGCAGATCGGTTGAATGTAGAAGTTAAATAAAAGCGCTGATAGGGCGGATCCTTGTGGGACGCCTTGCTTGATTTTTATGGGTCAGGAGGTGTTAGGGCCAATCTTGACCTGGATCTGTCTATCCGTTAGGTATGAGTTGAACCACTTCAGGGTGGTGCTGTGTAGTCCAATGTTCTGTAGTCTTGCTAGTAGAGTTCTGTGGTCCACTGTGTCAAACGCTGACGAGATGTCTAAGAAGATCATAAGTGTTCCTCTCTTGCAGTTGACTATGATTTGGATTATGTTGTTAAAGGGTATAACAGGAGTGTTTCGACTCCATGGTTAGGGCGGAAACCGTGTTGGTTGATGTCCAGTGGGGCATGGTTGTCACTGTGGTCCTGGAGCTGATGCTGTACCACTTTTTCTATAATCTTTGCCAGTAGTGGTATGCTTGAGATGGGTCTGTAGGCAGCTGGGTTGCTCTTCTCTAGTGGAGATTTCTTTGGAATTGGTCTTATTGTAGCTAACTTTAGTCAGTTTGGCATGATTCCTTGGGTCAGTGAGCTGGGCACCATGTTGTGTATGGTATGGATGAAGTTTTCCTTTGTTGCTTTAATCCATGTCACTGGGCATGGATCTGTTGGTGCAGTGCTCGTGTTGAGCACGGTGATGATGTGTGAGAGCTGCTCTGTAGATGGCGTGCTGAATCTGTCCCATGTTTTTGAAGATGTGGTTGGTTTAGTGGTTGTGCTTGTTGGTTGCAGTGAGGTATCAAATTTTTCTTGGAGGTGGTCTGGGAAGGATTGTGCATCTATTTACACATCTCTTTCAGTATTGGTTTCATTAGTAAGATTTTTCACTATTTCGAAGAGTTATCTTGGTTTGTTGTAGGCTTTGAGTATAATGTTTGTGTGGTATTTCTCTGTTAGTGATGATTTCTAGAGCCTTTTGAAAAGACAGACCTTTAGGGCTGGTGCCATTAATAGAGCATTAGCACTGCTGGGACGTCCTGGAAAAAAGTGTACCCACCCAAGGATTTTTTTCAGTGGCTCTTGTTCAGCTTTGAAATGTTCCTCCTTTAAGACTTCCTCTAGAATGTGAGTTATTAGCCTATTGAAAGTAGGTAAAAACCTACTATAGGAGAGATGCATTTCATTTTGATATTATCCTATTGATGTGTTTTTGTTTTATCTTGATATCTGTGTTCGCTGTGTCTTGCTTACCATGAAAAGGAGAGGTGAGTTATGAATGAGTGAAATGAATTCTTTTCCTTTATTAAGCTTGAAGACCACTTTGTAATTGTTTTTCAAAAGATGGTTACTCAAGTTTTCCAATTTACTAAACTATCAGTGAATAAGGAAGGCATGTTTTACCTTAAGAGTATTCATTCTTCCTAAAAGAAGAAACAGAGAAACATAGGACCTGATACTCAGAAGTGGCAGCTAGCCCTTGTAAAACAGTTAGCTGTTGCCACTAAACTTTAGACCGGGTTATTCAATGTCGGGGCCATATCCGGACACTGGCATTGAAAATCCAGGTTAGCCAGATAGCAGTAAAGCTAAGCAGGCAGCGGTGATATTCAGCCCCTGTCCGGTTAGTTTCATCAGCAAAAGTTAAGGCAGCCTTTAAATTGCCTAATTTTCGTCGCCAAGGGATAACTGGATAGCAGCTGAATATCACTGCTGCCTGGTTATCCCCGGGTGCCACCCACAATCTGCTCCTGTAATGCCCCAAGACTAACTGGCTAGGATTAGGGTACTTAGGGGCAGCACCTGCAGAGATTCAGCAGCACTAACTGTGCTAGTGCCAATGAATATCCCTGTCACCGCGAATGATGCAGACAGCAGGCCTATAGAAAAAATTCTGAGACCATAGGACCTATCCAGTCTGCCCATCCATACCAGCTATTAAGCCCTTCCTCTGCCTCAGTCTCTGTGCTTCACCTATGCCTTCTTGAATTCAGATATTGTCCTCGTCTTCACCACGTCCCTCACTATGCAGCCATCTCCCTTTCTGTAAATTACTCTTGAGTCCACCTCCTTTCACCTTCATCCTATGGCCCTCTCATTCCAGAGCTTCCTGTCAATAGAAAAAGGCCAATCTCCTGTGTATTTACATCATGGAGGTATTTAAATGTCTCTTCCATAACTCTCTTCATCCACCTTTCTTCCAAAGTATACATATTTAGATTTATTTTATTTATTTATTTATTTAACAGGTTTTTTTTTTATATACCACTTTATCATCATGAAGCTGCAAGGTGGTAAATTGAAAGACAATGTCAGGAAATACTTTTTCACTGAAAGGGTGGTGGATGCTTGGAATGCCCTCCTGATGGAGGTGGTGGGGGCAAACACAGTGACGGAATTCAAAGTGGCCTGGGACAGACACTGTGGATCACTTTACAGCAACAAGTCTAAATCAAAATAAACTGAACCATCTAATTTCTCAACAAATTGGGGTGTCCTACATGGAGCAATGGGGGGAGGAGCGGTAGGTTCACCCCTAAACAAAGATATGAGGAGGGGTGAAGACATGGGGAGGGGTGTACCTGCTCCTGGTGGGTGCACCCCTAAACAAAGACATGAGAAGGGGTGCACCTACTCCCAACACCCCTAAACAAAGACATGGGAAGGGGTGCACCTACTCCTGCCATATTGCTGGGCAGACTAGATGGACCATACTGGTCTTTATCTGCTATCATTTACTATGTTTATTTCAATCAAAGCAGTTTACATTGAAACTTAAACTTGGTAACGTACATTAAACAGGGACATTGATAACTTGGATTTTTCTGAGGCAATGTAGGGTTAAGTGACTTGCCCAAGGCCACAAGGAGTGCTAGTGGGAATTGAACCCTGGTCTCTGGGTTCTCAAGTCAGTGTTCTTAACTATTAGGCTCCTCCTCCATTTCTAAGTCTGTCCCTGTATGCTTTATGACAAAGACCACCAACCAATTTAGTAGCCATCCTCTGCGCAGACTCTATCCTGTTTATATCTTTTTGTAGGTGTGGTGCCCAGAACTGTACATAGTACTTCCAATGAGGTCTCAGCAGATACTTCTACTAATTATTATTTGTATAACACTACAAGGCATACACAGCGTTGTACATATAGAGATGTAAGACACTGTCTCTGCTCAAAGGCACTATCACTTCCTTTTTCCTTCTGACCATTCTTCTCCTGATCAATCCAAGCATTCTTCTATCTTTTGCTGTTCCCTTTTCTACCTGTTTGGCCACCTTAAGATCATCAGATACAATCACCCCCAGGCCCTGCTTTTCTTTCATTCACAGAAGTACTTCACCTCCTACACTGTACCACTCCCTTGGGATTTTGCACTGAAGTGTATGACCTTGTGTTTTTCAGTATTAAATCTTAGCTGCCAAATTATCAACCATTCTTCAAGCTTTGCTAGATCCCTTCTCATGTTAACCACACCTTCTGGAGTGCCTATTCTGTTGCAGATTTTAATGTCATCCACAAAGAGGTAAGTCTTTACCAGCAAACCTTCTGCAACATCACTTCCCAAAATGTTCAATAGAACAGGACCAAGGCACACCCTATCTTCAGAGTGAAGTTTGGAATCAAACCAAATCTACCTTACATTTTCAATATTAACTTGCATCCCTGCCGATGAATGACCATTTCATGGGCTCTCTCATGCTTGGCAAGGTAGAAGATCAACAAAAAAGTGGAAGGCCAGCAATGAGATGGATAGATACAATAATAGCAGTTATGGGTGTCACTCTATCAACAATGAGCCACCTGACTGAAGACCGAACACAGTTTAGGTCAAATATCCAGAGGGTCGCCATTAGTCGACATCAACTTGAAAGCACTCAACAACAACAACTTTGAGTGGTTTACTGTCTGGATAGGGTTGAATATTGCCTCTATCCAGATAGCACTGGTGGCCAGTGTTGAAGTTGGATATTCAGTGTCAGTAGACATCCAGATTCCAACGCTCTCTCATTTTAAATACCATGGCCAGCATTTAAAAATAATACTGTCTGCAGAACTTAAATACTGTTCCAATATTATTTATTTATTTACATTCTCTTATATACTGTGCTATTCCACATCAGTGTGGTTTACATTGAACAAACTGAAATTACATTGAACAGGGCATTATAACTTGGAGATAACTATTTTACAGGGAACATGGGCTATGGAGGGTTAAGTGGCTTGCCCAAGACCACAAGGAGCACCTGTGGGACTAGAAACCCCAGTCCTTCCGGCCCAAGGTTGCTGTCCTCTAGTGGGATTTGAACCTCTGATCTTCTGGCCTATAGTACCTTGCCCCAACCACTAGGTCACTCCTCCACTCCTTTACATTTGTGTACAGGTTTGCTTGATTTTGTTTTTTACCCACTCATTTGCACTGTATTCTGTAGAAAATTCCTAAAGCTGGTTGACCTTCCTTTTTAAACCTTCAAACATCTACTAAATTTAACTGCTTTAACATTCTTTTCAGTTTCCTCCTATGTATCCTATAACCCCCACATTCTCTCCTTGAATTATCCATCTTGACATTAATTGCCAAATTAACCCCCTCACATATACAATCATAGACTTTCCCCTCCCCCTTCCATATAAGTTCCCTCAAATCTTCAAAAAAACTTCCCCTGTTGTGTACTCAGTGTATAAACCCCCACCAATGTCACCCTGCTCTCATTAAGTAGCACATCTCCAATAATGCACTGTTTGTCTATCGGTCTGTACACCCATCATCTCTAATTTACATCCTTTCAAAATAAGTATCCCTACCCCTCCTTTCCTGTACCCCTCACAATTTGCAGCCAAAAACTGGTAGGGGAACCATTTATTATGCAGAAGATGTTCAACTCTTCTTTTTAAATGTGTAAACAGGATGTCAATGCTCAGTCTTTTAGCTTCCTTAAACACTTTTCCCTCCAGAGTTCAAGCTCTTCACATTCAATGAAATAAACTTCAACCCTTTCCCCATCACTCCGAATGTCCCTCCCTCCTCCCCTTCTTCTTACCAATCCCTCTTGCAACCATATATAGGTTTTGCAGGTATTTAATCCCATTCTCGTCCCCTATCCCTTCTTCACCACACCCTGCCTCCCTCCCCACCATTCAAAAGCCCACACTAACACTCATAATAGAGTGACCTAGAGGAAGTAAATTGTCCACCCCAACAGCATGCTATTATTTATTTACAGTTTCTTTTATACCGCGCTATTCCTAAACAATCACCCTCCTCCGCTTACTGATCATAACTTCACTTCCATTCACTCCCCCTTTCACTCCAAATTAGCATTTTTAACCCATGCAGTCTTCCATGCATACTTCCACACTCACATCTCTGGTTCCCCAATTGCACCCACTTTGAGCATCATTCTCACAGTCTATCAACAGTCTTTACAAAATGTTCACATTGCTGATAACTTTTCTGTCACCAGGAGCTCATCCTTGCTGCTAGTTGAATTTTCACTGCCCCTTGACCTTTTTCTGGTCCTCCTGTACTGCTGTTTCAGGACCTTTTACAACTTTCAGTATTTTGCTCTACCACCCGTTTCCATCCTACTCCTCCAGATCTTCCCTTTCTGTCTCCTTCATAGCACACCAGATTTCATTAACCATTCTGACCTTCCGTATAATTACTTGCACTGTCAAAACCAGTCCAAATGGGAATAACCAGGGGTAATGGATATTGAAGGGGGATCTTGTGATACTGGGAATCTGGGCATCCAAAAGGCAAATGAAATTTAATGTGGGCAAGTGCAAAATGATGTAGATAGGGAAGACTAGCCTAAACTATAGATACACAAAGCTAGGCTCCACATTAGGAGTTATTACCCTAGAAAAGGATGTAGACGTCATCCTGGACAATACGTTGAAATCTTCTACTCGGTGTGTGGCGGCGGCGGCAGCAAAAGAAAAGGAAAAAAAAAGCAAAGAATGTCATCATACCTCTGTATTGCTCCATGGTGCAACCACACCTAGGGGTATGTTTACTAAACTGCGGTAATGTCACTCGCGTTAGGTTACGCGGTAAAGGTACAGATGCCCATATAAAGGAGTGGGCGGTGCATCGTTACAGCAAGCCGTATCAGCTAACGCATGTTACAAACTAACGCACGTTACAAGACGCCTCATAAGGCACCTTACAAGGCATATTACAAGGCGCCCTGTAAGGTGCCTTGTAAGGTGCCTCGTAAGGCACCCTATAGGGCTCCTTAGGCTAAGCGCCGTAGTAGGCACCCCTGGACAAGGCACTCTAGAAGGCACCCTGGGCTATGGAACCATAGGTTAAGGTGGTCTAACAAGGTTACGGTGCCCTAGGTTAGTGTGCCCTAAGGGCTGCACGGTGCCACAGGATGACATGCATGACCTGTGAGGAACAGAGACTGATGTAGCCCCAACACTAGATAGAGCACTCAGGAAAGGCAATGAACAGGTGAGTGAAGGAGGGAGAGCTAGGAACTGCTGGACCCGCCATATCTGCGGGCAGCCTATGTGGATACCAGTACTGATGACAAACATGGTGGGGGCAACTGTACCACAGCACAGGGCGTTGGCAATGTAAAGTACATGAAAGACAGTGGGTGGCAGACGATGGGAATACGTGTCCCCCAGTGGAGGCAGAGATGGCAGGATAGTTACAATGATGGGTGGACAGAGAAATGGTGGTGCCATGCAGATCAGGCACAGGTGAGGCAAGCACAATGAGGTACAATGCAGGAAAGGGTAGCAGTGCAGGACATGGGGTGGCAGCCTGCACAGGCAGAAAGGACTCTACACAGCTGACAGACACAGATAGACGGACCGAGGGAATGTTGGCAATTGTGGCAAGGGTATTATGGGCTGGCAGCACAGATCTGAAAAAATATGACTGTTACAGGCATGCACACTATTTGAGTAAGACAGGCATAAGAGGAGGGAACAATGAGGAATGGACCCATGAACACTGCCGAGAATGGTGTATGTCACAGCAATGGCTGGGTACAGAAGGACTGCAGGTCACCACACAAACTGTCTGCTCTGAGTGCCAGGATAGGGTAACCCCACCAGTACCCATGATACAATGCACATGCTGAATAGCTGTCTACAGCTGATCACCAAATGGGGTCTGCACCTCTCCGGTACCTCAGCTTGGAAAGATGAACTGACAGTGCGTGATAATGGCACAGTGTAACTACAGACCATGCCACTGTGCAGGTTCTGTGTTCACCCTGAGGGATAGGATGGGTGCCCAGCACTAGGTCCGCAGTACATGTAGTGCTAGAGATAGGTCCTGCTGTACATCCCCATCACTATCAGTGTGTGACAGGTGTTCCTTGCACTGCAGCCGAAGGTAATTTAGTGTCCATCTGTATCCTGCAGTCATGTGTGGTCCTCTGCAACCAGACACCACCCAGATTAGTGTGTACCCCCTGTTAGAGTCTGGCTGACATGGGCACCTGTTATCAGGGCAAAGGGGTTTCTAGACCTGCATGAGGTGTGTTTAGCAGTTCCTTTATAAGGTCAAAGTGGTATACACTACATACCCCAAAAGGCCCACATCACCCTTTTTGTAGGTAAAGGACAGGTGCCCCAGCCCCAGTGAAGCAACCTCCATCCTGCTGGTATTAAGACAGTCCTCCAGGGTTGGTGGGCCAGAGCCATACCTGTGCCTGGGACAGTGGCAGACCAGCAGCAATGTTGGGGTTAGGTCTGGAACACCCCAACTACTGCACAACACTGTCTGTCAATCACCAGCAGACAGCACCTTATAGGTGTTCCAACCATGCACAGTCTAACTGCAGACAGTCCACTAGCCAGTCCATAGTGCATGCTCACAGAGGAATTACATGCACCAAGCAGGCATATCAGTGCTTGGGGCCCAAGCACCGAGAACACAAAAGTATCACTGGAGACAGATAGTGTAGAGCGCTATGTGGGAACCTAGACATGCCATGGTCATTGCTCGGTTAGAGTGAGTGCCTCCCAGCATGACATGCTGTAGCCACCCTGTCCATGCAGGCGGAGTTTGGGCACTACAGTGTCCCAGCCATTGCCCCACACCATGTGAAGATGCACCCTGGCCAATACGCCCTGTCAGGGCCATACCCACAACACCTTGCTCCTCATTATGCACATATTCAGGCTAACGCTGGTAACAGTGGGACATTTTGGGCCCAGAGAGGGGTGGGCAACCCCAGAACAATGGATAGACATACATACACACACTCTCTCCTATTGCAGCATTGTGCAAAGATAGGGGTGGTTAGCAACCCTGCCCGCCACACTGATCCTGATCACAATGCCAACATTGCTAAACTGTGCAGGAGGTAGTAGTAGTGCTCTGGTGATAACTGCAGCTCAATGCTGGAGCCAACAGCCTGACTCTCCATGCAGCTTTGGATTGTCGAGCCTGTGTGAGTGGGTGTTTGTACCCCTGTTCGCCGCTGCTTTGGGCTTTGCACATGTTGCTATTGTATCTGCATTGTAGGGTAAAATATAGGGACATGCTCTGCAGGAACCACAGCTGGGACTTGAACCTATGACTCTCTGCTTCTGGACACACTGGCTGGGTGTACTGCACCACACTGTTGCCACAGATGCCTGGTAGTCCCTGGGGCTACCTGTATGTTTCCTCAGCCAGACCTTTTATGTTGCCATGCATACCATGTACTGGTACAGGGCATGGACTAGGTCCACTGCAGGCAGGTGCCACTGCCCCCTCCAGCACGGACACCCCCCCTGCCATGCAGACATGACCATATGCTGTCGGTGCTGGTAGTGCGCAGTCCCAGGCAATCCATTGTGTGGATAGGTGGTCGCCTAGGGAGTGGGGTCTGGGGCAGGGGGGCATACATGAGCATCCTTACATCCCCCCCCCATCACCGCCTACCAATAGTATGTCTCTTCCGCTTGGGGGCGGGTTGGCTGGGGGGATGTTAGGTCAGTGCCCTGGCAACTGTTAGCTCGGGTGGACCAGGTAGATGTAGGTGGATTGTGTTTGGCCATTGTCAGCTGCTGTCATGCTGATTTCCGGTTTCTATGTTCCTATGTGCCACCTCGGCGCCCGCCTAGTCCACCCTGTGCACCAGCTGCCCCCGCTACATGTCCCGCCTGCAGCCCCCTATGCCCACACTTGCACCATCACCATAGTGGCCTTTCATACTTGAGCACTATGCTGTTGCTGGAAATGGACCACTATCATCATGTTTCTTGGGCTCCCTGTCAATGCTGTACATTGCTGACACTGAAATGGTTTCTCTCTCCTGCAAATGTGCATCTAACGGCAGGTTTTCATTCGCGGTAGGATTCATCCCTTCAGTTCAGCGTGTTAGTGTGCAGGGGGCCTCTCCCCACCCACTCCACACCCATTGACCCCTTCTCTCCGCCCTCTCTCCACCCTCTGCGGTGTTTACCGCGGCCAGGAACGTTAACGATCGTTAGGTAAAGCACAGTTACTTACCTGTAACAGGTGATCTCTGGGAACAGCAGGAATAAGTCTTCACATATGGGTACGTCGGTACCAACGGAGCCTGCGCGGGAACGCTCCCCAGCGTCCAATCAGAAAGCCTTTGGGAGCATCCCACAGCGCCTGCGTGCTGCCTTCCCGCCTTTCCAACTGTCTCTCCTCAGTTGAGTTTTATAGCTGAGACAAAGAGGGAGAGAGAGGGAAAGGAAGAGAGAGAGAGAGAGAGAGACACACAACTCCTAGGGGAGGTGGGTGGGTTGTGAAGACTTATTCCTGCTGTTCCCAGAGATCACCTGTTACAGGTAAGTAACTGTGCTATCTCCAGGAACAAGCAGGAATGAGTCTTCACATATGGGGACTCCCTAGCTTTTGATGCCAGGGAGAGCGCCCAGACATTGTGTGTCCCTGGGACAGGGCTGCACTTCCCCACCTGGATCTCTGGCATCACATGAGGGATGGTGGGTAGGAGTTGATTAAGTATGGAACAGGTGTTTGAGAACAGCCTGACCAAACAAGGCATCCCGGCGGGAGTCCTTGTCTAAGCAGTAATGGGCTGTGAAGGAATGAACTGAGGCCCAAGTGGCTGCTCGACAGATGTCGTCGATAGACACAGAGTTCAGATGAGCCATTGAGGCTGCCATGGCTCTCACATTGTGAGCTGTGACATGGCCCTCCAGAGAAATGTTCTTGCTCTGATAGGCGAAAGAAATACATTGGGCAATCCAGTTGGAAAGAGTTCTCTTAGAGACTGGGTGTCCCAAATGAGAAGGATCAAAAGCAACAAAGAGTTGGGAAGACTTTCTATGTTGCTGTGTCCTCTGTAAATAAAAAGCCAGAGCTCTTTTACAGTCCAGGGTATGAAGATTCCTCTCTGCAGGTGATGCATGAGGTCCTGGAAAAAAGACAGGTAGGTAGACTTCTTGGTTGAGGTGAAAAGGCGAGACCACCTTAGGCATAAAATGTGGATTAGTCCTAAGGACCACCTTGTCATGATGGAACCTTGTACAAGGTGGATTAGCTACTAGTGCTTGCAATTCACTGATGTGGCGTGCTGATGTGATTGCAATGAGAAAGATAACCTTCCAAGAAAGGTATTTCAAGGAGGTAGTAGCTAAAGGTTCAAAAGGCGGCTTCATAAGCTGACCAAGAACCAAATTTAAGTCCCATGCCACCGGTGGTGGTCTAATGGGAGGCTTTGTTAAAAGGAGGCCTCTCATGAACCTTGCTACAAGGGGATGAGAGGAAACAGGTTGTCCATTTAGAGGCTTGAGTGAAGCTGCAATAGCACTCAGATGGACTCTTACTGAATTTGTCTTAAGGCCTGCATTAGACAGATGCAGGAGATACTCCAGCAACGATTCCAGAGGTATGGCACGGGGGTTAAGATCCTTTTCCACTTGAAGGCGTAAGAACGTCTAGTGGAAGGTTTTCTGGAAGCTTGAAGAACATCTTTCACTTGCTGAGAAAGAGGAAGATCCTGGAGATCTAAGCCTTCAGCAACCAAGCCCTGAGATGCAGAGACTGGGGATTGGGATGCCACAACTTTCCGTCCTCCTGAGAGAGGAGGTCTGGAGCAGACCCTAACTCTAGGGAGGGAGCTTGAGAGAGATGTAGAAGCAGAGGATACCACACTTGCCGTGGTCAATGTGGAGCTATGAGAATCATGTGGCCTCTGTCTCTCTGAAACTTGAATAGGGTTTTGGGAATTAGGGGGATGGGTGGAAAGGCATACAGGAAGTCTTGACCCCAGTGAAGGAGGAAAGCATCCCTTGCCTGAGCCCCCTGAGCCGGAGTTCTGGAACAGAACCGGGGAAGTTTGGCATTCCACGGACTTGCAAAGAGGTCTATGTCCGGGGTTCCCCAAATTTGAAAAATTTTGGAGACCTGGGCCATATGTAGGGACCACTCGTGTGGAAGCAGAACTCAACTGAGTCTGTCTGCCCAAGAGTTTTGAACCCCTGGAAGATAGACTGCCAGAAGATGAATGTGATGCTCTCTGGCGAGGGCCCACAGTCGCAGAGCTTCGTTGCAAAGCGACAGAGAGCCAGTTCCTCCCTGCTTGTTTATGTAGAACATGGCTACCTGATTGTCCGTGTGGACAAGGACTGTCTTGTGGCTGAGCAGGGTGTGGAAAACTCGTAGAGCAAGGAAGATTGCTCTGAGTTCCAAGAGATTAATGTGGAGACAAGTCTCCTGTGGGGACCAGATGCCCTGGGTGGAGAGGTCTTGAAGATGAGCTCCCCAGCCCATTGGAGAAGCATCTGTTGTAAGAGTTGCCCGGGGTAGAGGCTGTTGAAAAGGACACCCCAGCAAGAGGTTCTGAGGGGACTTCCACCACTGGAGGGACAAAATGAGGTGACTTGTGTTTGCTATTTTGTCTGACAGGCAGCCTAATGCCTGGGTCCATTGGGTGGATAAAGTCCAATGAGCTGCTCTCATGTGAAGGCGAGCATATGGTACCACATGAACGGTGGAAGCCATGTCATCTAACAACTGTAACATCTCTCGAGCAGTGAGTAGGGGTTACAACTCTGCTTGAGAAGCTAACTGCATCAAGCGAAGGCAACGGGCCTGGGGAAGAAAGGCCCTTGCCTTTGTGGTATCCAGCAATACCCCTATAAACTCCAGGGACTGAGTAGGGATCAAATTGGATTTTGGGATGTTTATTACCAGCCCTAAGTATTGAAGGATACGCATTGTGCAGGTTAGAGCAGTCCTGGCCTATGATTGAGTGGGAGCTCGAATGAGCCAGTCGTCCAGGTAGGGGAAGACAAATATTCCCAGGGTGCGCAGAAAAGCAGCAACCACTGCCATGCATTTTGTGAACACCCTTGGTGCAGAGGCCAGGCCAAAGGGGAGCACTCTGTATTGATAGTGCTTCTCCTGGAAAAGGAGCCAAAGGAACCTTCTGTGAGTTGGATGGATGAGAACATGAGTGTACGCATCCTTGAGATCTAGAGAACAAAGCCAATCCTGACTCTGAAGGTATGGCAGCAGAGTTCCCAGAGAAACCATCTTGAATTTTTATTTGATTAGGAATCTGTTCAATTCTCTGAGATCTAAAATGGATCTGAAGCCCCCTGTTTTCTTTGGGATAAGAAAATAGGGGGAGTAGAATCCTGTGCCCTGTTGTTGAGAAGGCACTTCCTCTACTGCCCTTTGGGCTAGAAGAGTGGCAACCTCCTGCTCTAATAGGCTGAGGAGGGAGGTTGGAGAATTGAACTGGTGCACTTTTGTGAGAGGGGGCAAGCTGGAAAAATGAAGTTTGTACCCCTCTCTTATGATGGAGAGTGTCCACTGCTCTGCTGTGATTTGCCCCCATCCGGGAGCAAAGTGACATAGCCTTCCTGGAATGGTGGAGGGCTCTGGTCCTTCTAGAGCCAGAAAGGCTAAGTTCTCTAGCAGAAAGTCAAAGGCCCTGAGGTGGCTGAGACTGCTGGGCTGGAGCAGGCCTCGCAGCCTTTGCCTTGGTCTGTTTGGAGGATTGCTGACGTTTGGAAGGGAACTGAGCTGCAGAAGATGCTCTCTGACTATAAGCAGGATAGGATCTTCCCTTCTTTGAAAAAAGTGTTTTCTTAAACAACCTTTTCTTAGCAGGAGCAGCTGTAGATTTGGATAGTCTATCCAAAGCAGAATTTTCAGCATCCATCTGATTGGCTTTTGCTTGCCAATCTTTACCAAACAGATTTTCACCTGTACAAGGGATATTTCCCAATTCATCTTGGACCCAGGTCTCCAAATCAGATGCTTGAAGCCAAGCAACCCTACATGCTGCTATAGCTATAGCTGAGGCTCTGCTTACGCATTCAAAGGAATCGAAAGCTGCACGGTTGGAGAATTTGGAGACATCCTGGGCATGTTTGAGCGCAGAGAGAAATTCTTGCCTTTTATTGTCAGACATAAAAGGACTTAAATTCTGCAAATGGTCAGTGACCTCTTTTAAGAACATGCCCATGTAGAGACTATAAGAATTAATTCTTGCAGCAAGCATGGAAGCTTGGAAGATTCTTCTACCAAAAGCATCCAGGGCTCTACATTCACGTCCTGGAGGATTAGAGGCATGTCTCTTGGCACTTCTAATCTTTTTCATTGCAGACTCAACCACAATAGAGTGGTGAGGAAGCTGAGTCTTATGGAAACCAGGACAAGGAGGGGCACGATACATGGTGTCCAACCTGCGAGAATGAGGAGAGGTGGTTAGAGGTGCTTCCCACATCCGTAACATGAGATCATACAGAATCTCATGAATAGGCAAGGTAGCTGCCTCTTTAGGAGTTTTAGGATATTGTAAAATATCTAACTCCTTAGCTCTAGGCTCTGACTCTGGGGCTACTGTAATAGAGAGACCCCGAGCCACCTCTCTGATAAAGTCTTGAAAAGACAAGTCCTCTGGAGGAGACATCCTTTGTTTAGGAGAGGACTCCTCCTGTGGAAGAATCATCGCTGCATCGACAGACTGTTCAGAATCCTCAGAGTCATCAGAGGAAATCGAAGTATCGTCTGTCAGGATGCTCTTGCAAAGCCCGATACCCGTACCGACCGGGGTCGGTATCGGGAATCATCGGTACCGGGGTATCGGTACCGGAAGGCTGCAGAGGGCAGGGTACCAGCATGGCTGACACCGATGCCGATGTCGATGCCACCGGTACCGGGATCGGTACCGATGGCGATACCAGAGCTGGTACCTGCGGAGTAGTCTGTTGCGGTACCACGGGTGTCGATGCCACAAGGAAAGCCGCCAGACTGTGTTCCATGGACAGAATCCTCTGATCAATGGACGCTGCCAATGCCTGGAAGTCGGTACCGGTGGAGGCCACCGGTACCCCAGAGCATGGCACCAGGAGATCGGTTGAGGCCACGCCATCTAGATCGTCTTGGATCCCCGATGATGATGCTTTAGAAGCCGAAGCCTCCCGCCGGGGTAATTTTGCCGGTGCAGAATCCTCGAGGGCATGGCCAGAGGCATCTTGATGCTTAGAAGGAGATTTGCCCTTCGAGGACCGGCTGGATTTATGTTTAGTTACCTGAGATCTATGTGAGGAAGAAGAAGCCCTGGAAGACGTTGATGCCACTGAAGCTGCATCAGAGGGAAACAGGGTACTGAGCTTGGCAGCTCGGTTCTGTCGACCTCTCTTAGACATCATGGAACAGGACATACAATCTTTGATGGAATGGTCAGGGCCTAAACATTTGAGACACCAGTCATGGGTGTCGGTGACGGATATAGTACTGCCACATTTTGTGCACTTCTTAAAGCCTGAGGCAGGTTTTTCCATTTTTGAGGAAAAAGGTTTTGGGCCTAAGGCCCAAAACTGAAGTACACCTGAAGAAAATATAGAAGGTCTTTTTTTTTTTTTTTTTTAGGAAAAGAATAAGAACCGGCGGTACCGGTATAGCGTCGAGGAAGGCAGACGCGACAGAAAAGAAATAAAGAAAAAAATAAGGAAATTCTTCTGCAGTGACAGGAACACGACCTGCTGGATCCGCGGAAAAAGAACAACTGAGGAGAGACAGTTGGAAAGGCGGGAAGGCAGCACACAGGCGCTGTGGGATGCTCCCAAAGGCTTTCTGATTGGACGCTGGGGAGCGTTCCCACACAGGCTCCATCGGTACCGACGTACCCATATGTGAAGACTCATTCCTGCTTGTTCCTGGAGATTGTTAACGCGCGATATGTAACGTTAACGCACATTAACATTACCTAACGTTCATTAACGTTACCTAACACGCAGTCTGTAACGTTACAACAGTTTAGTAAACATCCCCCCTAGAGTATTGTGTGCAATTCTGGTCTCTGCATCTCAAAAAAGATATAGTGGCATTACAAAAGGTGCAGAGAAGGGCAACTAAACCGATAATGGGGATGGAACAACTTTCCTATGAGGAGAGGCTAAAGAAGTTAGGGCTCTTCAGCTTGGGGAGATATGACAGAGGTCTATATAATCCTGAGTTGGAGTAGAACGAGTAAACATGAATGACTTGTTTATTCTTTCAAAGTGTACAAAGACTAGTTGGCGCATCATGAAGTGGTGTATTTAGATTTCAGTAAAGCCTTTGACACTGTTCCTCACAGGTGAGTTATAAACAAACTGAGCACCCTAGGGATGGACCCTAAAGTTACTGTTTGGGTTAGAAATTGGTTGAGTGGGAAGCAACAAAGAGTTCAGGTAAATGGAGCTCACTCTGAGGAGAAGGAGGTTACCAGTGGTGTGCCTCAGGGATCTGTCCTTGGTCCGATTCTTTTTAACGTCTTTGTTAGTGATATAGCGGAAGGGCTGTCAGGTAAGGTTTGCCTCTTTGCGGATGATACCAAAATCTGCAATAGAATAGACACCCAGGAAGGTGTAGATAACATGAGGAGGGATCTAGCTAAGCTTGAAGAATGGTCTAGAATTTGGCAGCTGGGATTTAATGTTAAAAAATGTAAGGTGGCTCCAAGGGAGCAATATAGTATAGGGGGTGAAGTACTTTTGTCCACTAAAGAAGAGCGGGACCTAGGCGTGGTTGTGTCTGATGATCTTAAAGGGGTTAAACAGGTAGAAAAGGCGACAGCAAAAGCTAGAAGGATGTTTGGGTGCATACGGAAAGGAATGGCTAGCAGAAAAAAGGAGGTGATAGTGCCGCGACCTCATTTGGAATATAATGTGCAATTCTGGAGACCGCACCTTCAAAAGGATATAAACAGGATAGAGTCAGTACAGAGGAGTGGCTACTAAAATGGTTAGTGGTCTTCATTATAAAGCATATGAGAACAGATTTAAGGATCTTAATATGTATACCTTAGAGAAAAGGCGGGATAGAGGTGATATGATTGAGATGTTTAAATACCTCTGTGGCATAAATGCACAGGGGGAGAGCCTCTTTCAATTGAAAGCAAGTTCTGCTACGAGGAGACATGGGATGAGGTTGAAAGGGGATAGATTCAGGAGTGATATGTGGAAATATTTCTTTACGGAAAGAGTGGTGGATCCATGGAATAGTCTCCCAGTGGAGGTGGTAGAGATGAGGACAGTATCTGAATTCAAAACAGCATGGGACAAACACAGAGGATCTCTAAAGGGAAAAAAAGGGGCTGTTGTAGTTGTTGATATGAAAGGACAGACTAGATATGCCATGTGGTCTTTTTCTGTCGTCATTTTTCTATGTTTCTAAGTTACAAAATAGTATATAATAGGAAAAAATAGGAAAAAAAATATTTTCTCGCAATGTATAATTAAGCTTTGGAACTCGTTGCTGGAGGTTATGGTAAATGCAAATAGTGTAGCTGGGTTTAAAAAAGGTTTGGAGAAATTCCTAGAGGGGCACCACTCCCCCAGAAAATCTGTGCTAGCCTCATGCTAACAGTTAGCATGGGTCACAGCACAGGGTCAGCGCGTGCTGTAATGCTTGCTAACTGGTTGGCACACTTTAGTAAAAGGGCCCCAAGCTTGCTCTTATAAAATAACCACAGCATATGCACCTATGTTTCTTCCCAGTCTATTCATTACCCCTCCCCCTTGTTTAGGGTGTGCATGGGGAAGCGGTACCCCCCCCCCCCCCGCTAAATGCTGCAGGCACTAATGCAGAATTGGTCCCCCTGCCCCCATTGCCAATATTGCTTTCATACTCTTTGCTCCCTCTCCAAAGAGCTTTGTTATTTCATATTTTGTTCTTTCTAATATTTTTAATGGGTCTGTATTCTTGAAATATCGTTGTATGCCAAATGCTGTTTCCTACTTTGTGCTTCATTTTGGAAAGGTGAGTTAGAAATGTCAAAGTCAGTTCAAACCAAGTTACACTGGGGGCATATTTACTAAAGGGCGCTAGATGCTACAGCAGGGCTAGCACAGAGTTATCTCACAGTGGTAGCAGCTAATGCGGGAGACATGCAGCCATCGCAGACACTTTTCTGCAATATCTACATTTCATGCAGTTGATTCAGGTGGGGCAGGCCTGGGGCAGGGAGTAGGTATGCTGATGGTCGGCAGCCAACGCACGAAACTTGGTCACATGATGGCTATCGAATCAAGCCGCACTGCAGCTGCAGATAATGCCATCTCAAGAGATGGCATTATCTGCCAGTGATCCTCTGCGACAGGCATCGTGGCTGCTGCCAATCAACAGCAGCCATTTTCCCTGCAGGCAGGTGGCTCCCCATGCCCCAATTCCCCCCCCCCTCAATGCTACAATATTGTTGGTGCCACGGATGTAACGATCAGAGGCACCAGCAATAATAAAACTACCTTACCCTCCTCTTCAGCACCAATCACCCTGGAGAGCTCCTGATCCCTATTGGGATCTGTCTGGGGGTGATCGGTGCATCCCCAGACAAACTAAACTATCCCGGTTAGTCAGTCAGCACCCAAAGCCCCACCCATCCATTTCAAACAAATGCTGGCTATCTAATTGGAGTCTCAACCTCCTCCCTCCCCACCATTGAAAACTAGAACTTCTGTCTTATCAGCCCCCTTCCCCAACCCTCCTGCCATTACCTTAATTTATTTATTTAACTAGGCTTATATACCGCTTTGTGGTGTACATTCAGATAATGTATATATATTTTTTACCTTGTCCCCGAAGGGCTCAGAATCTATGTTTTGTACCTGGCGCAACAGAAGGTTAAGTGGCTTGCCTGAGGCCACAAGGAGCATCTGTGGGACTAGAAACCCCATTTTTTCCGGCCCAAGGTTGCTGTTCTCTAGCGGGATTCAAACCTCTGGCCCTCAGTAACTTGCCCTAACCACTAGGCCACTCCTCTCTCCATCTCTGGTGGTCCAGTGGTCAAAAGGGGCAGGAGCGGTCCTTCCAGTTCCTGCCCCCATCATAGTCCCAGCACAAAATGACCGTAATCATGAGGTGCTACCCTCTAGCATCCTGAAGCTAGGAGGCAGCACCGCGAGATCACAGCCACATTTGTGAATACCACTGAGGAGGGCAGGAGCGGTTTAGTAAACATGCTGCTAAATGAATGAATAGGCAGCCACTATCTGGATAAATGCCATTCTTATCCGAACAGCATCGATTTTCAGCCAGCACTTATCTGGACAGCTATTTAGCCTGTTTTTGCATAAAGCCAAACTATCAGGATAAGCGCCACAGGAAATCTACCCTATCCGGCACTTTTTCAGATAGTCGCTGTACTGCTGTAGCACTGCCCGTGGACCCCCCCCCCCCCTCTAGTAACAGGATAGTGCCGGAGCGGTCCATCAGATACTCAGTGGCACTATCTGGATAATGCCACTGAATACATCTCTAAAGTGCCCTTCTCCAGATCGACCCTGTGGGCTATCCATATAAGGGCTTGGAATATCAACCCCTTGGATTTATTTGGGGGAAGGAGGGATAATGGATCTTGTATTTTTTGTAGTGTGCAGCAAAACAGAAAGACATCTACAGCAGCTCGTAAATGAGTGTATATGTGAGTGTGGAATTGCACAGTTAGTTGGAGGAGAGGGATGTGTGAATATGCGGGGTGTCTGCATATATGTGATTAGGCTGCATGGGAGTGATGCACATGTTTCTTTATTTAATTTATATATTTAACACTTTTTCTATACTGCTTTTCTAAAAGTCAAAGTGATTTGCAATAAACCAGGTACAACTGGACAGATCCACTGGACACATGGACTGTCTTATAAATAATGATAATGAGAGTACTAGGGAACAGGAGACTGCATGTGTTTTTGGTATATATGTATGGGCAGTTCTAAATAAAATTAAGAAATGAAATTTGGCACACATATAAGACTGTTAGTTAAGGCTTGGAAAACTCTAAAAAGAAAAGAGGCATCGCTTGGAGTCCAGTGGCAATATTTCTTCCCATTGATAACAGATAGGAATTTGAAAATGCCACAGTAGAGACCAATGAAAAGGAGAGCTCATAGCTCAAACACAGCTGCCAGGAGAAGGAAACAAGTGACAAATTCTGAAATCAAGAAGCTTGGTTGGTGATAAAGTTAATTGGATATCTGTATCTGGTTAAGTTTACTCCATGAATTCAGCAGCACTGATCCATGTGGAGAGTAATTTTCTAACAGCGTACCCTGGGTAGGTGTCTGTTTTATAAAGCTAAGTGGATACCTACTTGTCTTTATAAATACTAGCACATGTGCCAGAGAATAGTCCTTGAATTTAGACACGATCACTTAAACACCTGTTTGCAAGCAAGTATAAACAAACCAATGCAGAGAAAGGTCATTTCATAATCTGCACATGCAGATGCGACCTCTGTCTATGCTCCGCCCAGACCACGCTCACGATTAGGCCTGCCAGCAAAGCACATGCCTTCATGCCAAAGTGCGTACTTTTATGCAGGTCAGTAGTTTATAAGAGGTCATTTCTGCATATATGTGGCCACATACGCACGGGAATGACTTCATGAAATGACCTTCTTAAAGAGCTGCTAAATATTCTTGGCTATAGACACGGTGTAGGATTATCCTACAGTTATCCAGTTATGTTTAGCCAAACAGCACTATCAAGCTAAACCTACTACTACTACTGAACAAAATCACTACCTCTTTTTAACCTGAAAAAATTCTGGCCATCCAACTGATTGGCCAGACAAAATTCATCCAGCCTGTGGGGGGCAGGGAGAATTTTTAAAATCTAATATTTGTCTGGATTAACTCACATCGTCATCTGGACAAATCTTCTGAATATCGGCCTCATGAAGTCAAACATATGAACAAAAGTTGCAGAAAAGAAGAACACAGAAATATGGAAGCACATAGATCAGCATGCATAAATGCAGAGGGCAGAAACAAAGAAGAAAGAAATGTGAAGGCACATCCTATCGTTAGGAAGAGGGCATGAGGTAAATGAGATGTTCATGCAGAGCCATCCATTTAATTGCTGAGGAACATCTGTCCATTTGTCCTTCACACTTTCCTTTGGCACCTCTGTACGTAATTAGGAGCTGAAAGTCTGTGCACACCTAGATGGTTGTAAATTGTCTTAGATGTACAGCGCTGTGTCCGTCGTGTACTGCTATACAAATTATAAGTAGTAGTAGCTGGATTTGATGATGTAGCTGATCTTTAACTATGTGATAAGGAGTCAATACATGCATATGTACTTATGTTTTCTATATTATTTAAGGTTACTGCATAATGTAAGCTGATATGTAAACCGCTTTGAGCGGTTGAGCGGAATATAAAAAATTAAATTAGATTAAATTAAACACCAATTTTCTTATTTATTTATTAATTTAAGACATTTGCTATACCGCTAGTATGAACCACAGGAGCATGCATCTCAGAGGTTTACAATACCAAAAAAACCTGCCAGCATACAACAATCATAAAATGAAAACACAAGAAAGGGAATGTAATAGCACAACAGAAAATATCCTAAAAATACAAAACATAAAATACTGTCAGAAACAAAAGGGAGAACAAAGCAGGAAAAAAACAGTGATAATGCTCCATAAAACAAGCTTTCCTTTTGGAAACAATCCCAGCAAAAATACCTGCATGAATTATATCCATTAGTAAGTATGCATAGTTTGCAAGAAAATGTACATACGTATTTTTGAAAGTATGCAAATAAGTCCGTACTCCATCACTGGGAACACTCTATTCGCCACAGATAAAAGCATATATGAAATAGCATTATATTTTACTTCCATAAAGTGCAGGCAATTTTATAACAAGTAATGTTCGCCCATGCATATAAATGGCTTTAAAAATTATCCTCATGCAGACAGTCCATGTGATTTATGTGGCTAACACACAGGGCTGGCCCAAGGGTTTCTGCTGCCCCAGGCAGAAGCCCCCATCACTGACAACCCCCCACCCCCCGAAGCTGCCACAACAGCAGTCCCTCCCCCGAATCCATCTTCTCATCTTGCAGGGGGAGCTGGTAGTGGCGGCAGTAGCATGACTGTTTTGAAAGCAGCGGCTTTGGTGCCACAGCAGGCCATGTGCTTCATAACCTGCCATTTTTCAACAGGAAGTTACGTTCGGAGGGGGACAGGAACAACAGGCCATGATTTTTGGGCTGAAAGTCACAGCCTGCCACGGGCACCAAAATGGGGCATAAAGCCGCCACTTTAAAAAATCCTGGTGTGCCACCCACCAGGATCTACTGCTCTAGGTGACCGTCTAGTCCATCTAGTGGATGGGCCAGCCTTGCTAACATGTGATCATATAGAGTTACAAGGTCCAGAAGTGATCTAATCAGTCAGTCACATAGCATAAATCAACCTCCCCATCTTGTTTTTTGTTTTGTTGAATTAGTACTCATATGATTAGTCCTGATGTCGAGATCTGTGAGCTATTTCTTTTCCCTGCGTTGGATTTATATAGAGCCATTCAGCCAAGTCAGTGAAGAGTTGGCTAGGCCTTACGTTGTCTACATCTACTGTATCTGGAATGCAAGTCACATTACAATTGCAAATTCCTGGCATAAGCAAACAACGTAAGACATAGCTGACTCTTTCCTATTTAAACTTGGCATAAATGAATTATCACTTCACTGACCCGATGAAGGGCACATAGCTCTTGAAATCTATTCACAGATGAATTGAGTCAAACCAGTAAAACAACTTGCCCAGCTTGTTTGCTGCTCTTATGTCCACATATTGAACTGGACAACCACAATACCCTACTCAGGACAAAAGTTCTCTGTTTGCAAATCGCTGATTAAATGACAATGCAATCTAATTAAGCAATAAAATTCCTTAAATAACTGCATGCTGATCAACTAGCCAAGCCTAAGCAGCTGTGGAAGTTGCTATGAAACTTCCTAATAACGGGCAATTAATTACTATAAACTCCAATTTTTAATCAAGAAATTAAAATATGCGTTCTACAAAATGAGGAAAACATTCATTATGCTTATTGCTGCAACTGTGCTTTTCAGAGCACTTTGTATCCAAATGGAACTTTATTATGTAAACTGTGAGTAATGTGGGAATATATATGAGGGTAGAAAGTTAAAGGACTGGTGGGAAAAGAGGTGCTAAAGAAAAGACTATATTCATTGTGACAATCTTGAAAACCCAACTGGCGAAGTGTGCCTACAAGACAGGGTTGAGAAACTCTGAAACACGGATTGGGAGCATAAGAATTTGAATTTACAGTGTTTCATGGAATCAGATTTAGGAACATTTCTTGGCAGGACACTCTGTACAAGTGTACATGCAAATGACTGCGTGTTGACAGGGTGTTTTAGATTTGAACAATGGAACACGAATAACTAGAAAAAGACTTGAAGAAGTGATGAACCTGTCGGCTACTACCTAATCTGCACAGATAAGGCACTGGCTATGAAAGCCTGCCCCCACAACATTACCATTTGTGCAGGAGTGATATTTGATTTTTCTACCCTCTGCTTAGCCGAAAATGTTAAATGTTACAGTGAAGTTCAAACAACTAAAAAATTAATCACATTATTCAAGAATGAACTGAGACCACTGATCCTACCATTCAGTGTTAATCTATGAGTTATCCTTTTTGTTACTTTTGATGCATTACAGTACATAATAAAAGATAAAAATTAGTTTAAATCTATATTTGATTTTCCTCAAAAATAAATGTCCCAGTTCTATATTCTTCCTTGTCATTTGGATCTCGATTTTAGAATTGACTACTTATTTTTCCGAATCTGAGCTCAAGGGGAGTTACATACAGGTGTGCTAAGTATTTCCCTGCCCGAGAAAACTTACAGACCCAATAGTCAAAAAAGTCTGTGCTCATAAAATTTAGGCTCGTGGGTTTAGTATCTAAAATTTTTCCCTATTTCCAATCACTACTGATACACCTCCAGTGTCTATCCACCTCCTTAAGTGGCGGTAGTGGACACACACAGCTTTTTAATCCACACTTAAAATGTTATAAAAGTGGGTAGGAGACCATCAGATTAAGCAATACCTGGTCAGATACAACTGTACCAAAAAATGATAGGCTCCCTTATTCATATCCACATTTTAAGTCCATCTGAAGTCACCAATTATCTTTATTAATTGTTCATTAAATTATCTTTAACTGTTATGAGTTGAAATATTTTTGCGTATTTTTATCATTGTTGTTGTTAAGTGCCGTCGAGTCGGAGTCAACTCATGGCGACTCTCTGGATAGCTATCCTAAATTGTGTTCGGTCTTCAGTCAGGCGGCTCATTGTTGACAGACTGGTACCCGTAGCTGCTGTTATTGTATCGATCCATCTCATTGCTGGCCTTCCTCTTTTGCGTTGACCTTCTATCTTGCCAAGCATAATGTCTTTCTCTAATGATTTCTCTCTTCGCATGATGTGTCCAAAGTATGAAAGTCGAAGTCTTGTCATCTGAGCTTCTAAAGAAAGCTTAGGTTTGATCTCCTCTAGTACCGACTGGTTTGTTCTTCGGGCAGTCCATGGTATACACAGTATTCGCCGCCAACACCATAATTCAAAGGCATCAATTTTCTTCCTATCTGCCTTTTTCACTGTCCAGCTTTCACATCCATATGATGTTATTGAAAATACCATGGCTTGAACAAGTCAAATCTTTGTATGGAGAGAGACATCTCTGCTCTTGAGAATCTTATCTAGGTCTTTCATAGCCATTCTGCCAAGAACAATGCGTCGTCTGATTTCTTGACTGCTTGTTGCTTCTTTATTGATAGTTGATCCAAGTAGGTTAAAGTTGTTCACAATTTCAATTTCTTCTCCTTCAACGATGAACCTGTTGATTATGCCAGTTGTCATGATCTTTGTCTTCTTTACATTAAGGTGCAGGCCCATTTTGAGACTATGTTCTTTGATTGTGAGAAGCAAATGTTTCAGATCATCTTCACTTTCAGCCAGTTATGTGGTATCATCAGCATAGCGAAGGTTGTTGATGAGTCTTCCACCAATCTTCACACCTCTGTTGTCTTCATACAATCCTGCTTCTCTGATGATTTGTTCTGCATATAAATTAAACAGGTAGGGGGAAAGTATGCAGCCTTGTCTTACACCTTTGCTTATTTTAAACCATTCTGTTTCTCCTTGTTCCGTTCGAACTGTTGCTTCTTGATCAATGTACAGATTGCGCAAGAGAACGATCAGGTGTTCTGGTATACCCATGCTTCTTAATGTGGTCCAGAGTTTCTCATGGTTTACACAATCAAAAGCCTTGCTATAGTCGATAAAGCACAAATAGATATCCTTTTGGTATTCTTTAGTCTTTTCAAGGATCCATCTCACATCTGCAATGATGTCTCTCGTTCCTCGCCCTTTCCTGAACCCTGCTTGCACTTCAGGTAGTTCTTGTTCCAGGTATTGTTTAGCCTCTTTTGAATAATCTTTAGTAGAATCTTGCTGGCATGTGGGATCAGAGCGATTGTGCGATAATTTCCACAGTCAGTTGGATCACCTTTCTTTAGTATTGGTATAAACACAGATCTTTTCCAGTCAGTTGGCCATGATGTTGTCTTCCATATTTCTTGGCAGAGCCTTGTGAGTATGGTAACAGCTGCATCAGATTGCTGCAATACTTCTATGGGAATGCTATCAATGCCTGGTGCTTTGTTCTTTGATAAGGCTTTCAATGCTGCTTCAACTTCTTCTTTCATAACCAATGGTTCCCGATCATAAGGTACAGGTTGAAACGGCTGTTGGTCCACTTGATCTTTATCATATAAAAACTCTGTATATTCCTTCCACCTTTTCTTGATCTTCTCAGCATCATTCAACATAGAACCTTGAGCATCTTGTAACATTCCAATTCGAGGCTGGAACTTTTTCTTTAACTCTCGTAGCTTTAGGAAAGCTGATCTTGTTCTTCCTCTAATAGTTTCTGCTTCTATTTCCTTGCAAGTGTCATTGTAGTACTTTTCCTTGTCCTGTCTTGCTGCACGTTGGAAATCTCTGTTGAGTTCTGCGATTGTCTTTCTTTCTCCTCTGACTTTAGCTTCTCTGCGTTTCTGGGCAATTTTCAGAGTTTCTTCCATCATCCATTTTGGCCGTTTTTGCTTTTTCACCTTTTGTAGAGACTTCTTGCTTTCTTCCAACACAACCTTCTTGATGTCATTCCATAACTCTTCTGGAGCTCTGTCATTTGTATCTAAAGCAGCAAATCGATTTTGCAGGCATTCTTTAAATTCCAGTGGTATATTCTCAAGGTCATATTTTGCTGCATTCATGAGTGGTTTGCTCTTTTTCAACTTTAGCTTGAGTTTGCATACTAGTAGTTGATGATCTGTACCACAGTCAGCTCCAGGTTTTGTTTTTGTTGACGTTACAGAGCTTTTTCCATCGTTGACTTCCACAGATGTAGTCAATTTGATTTTTATACAATCCATTGGGTGAAGTCCATGTGTACAGTCGCCGCTTGTGTTGCTGGAAGAAGGTGTTTGAGATGAATAGATCATTGGTCTTGCAGAATTCTATCAGTCTTTCTCCAGCTTCATTTTTGTTGCCAAGTCCATATTTTCCAACTACTTTGCCTTCTTCTTTGTTGCCAACTTTTGCGTTCCAGTCACCCATGACTATCAGGATATCCTGTTTGCATGTTCTGTCAATTTCAGCTTGTACTTGTTCATAGAACTCTTCAATTTCATTCTCTTCTGCAGCTGTTGTTGGGGCATATACTTGAATTATAGTTGTGTTGATAGGCAATCCTCGTAGACGAACAGAGATTAAGCGTTCGCTGACTGCATTGTATTTCATTACAGTTCTTGCAAGTTTCTTCTTTATTATAAATGCAACACCATTTCTTCTTTGGCTTTCATTTCCAGCATAGTAGACCATGTGATCATCTGATGCAAAGTGCCCCATGCCAGTCCATTTCAGTTCGCTGACACCCAATAGATCGAGTTGTACACGTTCCATTTCATTCTTGACCACCTCCAACTTCCCTTGGTTCATGCTTCGTACGTTCCATGTTCCAATGTGTAAGACATCTTTACAGCTTCTGACTCTCATTTCATGCGCAGCTACATCAGCAGTCAGACTTCCCGAGGGCTTTGATCCAACCACATCATAAATGCTGGCTTTACTCTGAAAAGTCTTCAGCTCTTCCCCAGTAGCTAGTTGAGTGCCTTCCGACCTGGGGGTCTCATCTTCCAGCACCATAGCACAATTTGTTTTGTTGTAACTATCCATTGGGTTTTCATGGCAAGATACAGAAGTAGATTGCCGGGCCTTTCTTCCGCGCAGTTTAAGTTTGGTGTTGTTGCCGTTGTCACAAAAATGTGATCCTCCGCCGTCAACACTCTCCCATTCTGCTGCTGCCCAGATGGGTGGTTTGTCTTGGTCTGGCACCTCAGCTGAGACCTGTCCATCTTGGGAGACCCTGCCAGTAGTTAAACTACCGATAGTTTAGCTCTCAGCATCACTGATGCACGCAAGCCCTCACAGCACGACAAGCTGCAAACCAAGTGAGAGATTTTTATCATTACTTATACAAATATCCACTAATGGTACCACCACAAATCACTCAAGAAGGACCGTCACAATTGCAGCATACATTACACAGGCATATTAACCTTACTATCAACTTTAAAAAAATCCCACTTTATCTGCAAGTTGTCACATTGCACAGCAGCAAAATCATGCCGGTATTTGTCAGCGAAGCTGATTCAATGCAGGCTTTGCCTCATTGCACCACTACACTTGAATGTTTGAGTTATCAGCAATTCACCAGCCGCTGAGGAAAGATCTGAAACCTTGTTGGCCAAGTGAAGGTCAGGTTAAGGAGGCGGACGGAGCTGTTATTGGCGAATGAGGGAAAGCCTGCATTGAATCAACTTTGCTGACAAATACTGGCGTGACTTTGCTGCCGTGTAAAGTGACAACTTGCAGATAAGTGTTTTTTTAAAGTTGATATTAAGGTTAATATGCCTGGGTATGCTGCAGTTCTGTGACAGTCCTTCTTGAGTGATTTGTGGTGGTACCACTAGTGGACATTTTTATGAATAATAAAAAAAAAATACACAAAAATATTTCATCTCATAAATGAACAATTAATAAAGACAATTGGTGACTTCAGATGGACTAATAGAGTGGATGCTGAGACTGATAAGGGAGCCTATGGTACAGCTATATCTGACCAAGTGTGACTCATTCTGATGGTCTCCTTCCCACTTTTAGTTATTTGTTGTGTCTTCTGGAGTGTTTACTTGGGGTTTTCATTGAGCCCTATTTTCAGTTAATCATCAGAACATTTTTCTGCTGAAAATGTACCTACATTTAGGCACCTAAAAGTTATGAGGCACATTCCAAATGGGACGTCCAAGAGCAATCTGGGATGTCAAAGCCAGAATGTCTGAAAAGACAGGCTTGTGCAAGTTCTGGCACAATTCCAGAAACGTGGACGTGCCCAATATACACATGTATCAAATGTCTATACAGATGTCCCAGAAGAGCATTTCAGAACCAAAATGTCTAACAGAAATGGTTAGAGTACTGGCTTAAGAGCTGGGTGCCCAGGGTTCAAATTCCAGGTTTTTTTTAAATTTAGTGCCATCAAATCAGTGCTGACTCATAGTGACCCAGCTACCTCTGGGTTTTCTTTGCAATATATCACTGGAAGCACATTACCAGCCTTTTCTTCTGAGGGTAAAGTGGCTTGCCCAAGGTCACAAGGAATGCCAGTGGGAATCAAACCCCTGATCTTCTGGGCACTAGGCAGTTGCTCTAACCACTAGGCTACTCCTCTACTCAATTCCAGTAGAGGACTTTGTAATCTAAAGCTATTCACTTAATTCTCCATCTTCTCTATGCTCTTTGGATGTTTTAAGGTGGAAACAAACACTTTTCTGATTCCTAGTAGCGCCTGGAGCAGAAATGAACATGCAAGTGCCTGCAGGCGGCTCTTCTGCTTCTGGGATTGAACGGGGACGTGTCTCCGCCACGCCCCGGTGTCTACTTGAACGTCCTGTACTGGAGACATCTGCAAATGGCATTTGTGGAATTGTTAGGGAGACGTGGATGTGATTTGGAGCATATGTGCAGACATTCAAACCAAGACTAAAGCTTTTAGAATGACCATCTATGCTTATTTAGACAGTTTTGTATACCGCCTTATCCTTCAATCAAAGCGGTCACAATACAATTGGGGGATACATTTAACAGACGGGGATATGAGACACATACACTAATACTTACAGGGAACATGCTTATAAATTTCAGGTGCCATTCATTTTCATAGATTTATGATCCTAATTTAGGTATCTAGCACAGAAATTCAAGACTAACTTCTTAACGATTTCCTCATCCTAAATTTGCTCCTGTTGCACCCACACTTCAAGCTCCTAAATTTAGAAGTTTAGTAAAATCTTGAGCATAAATGTAGGCACTTAACCCTAGTAAATTTTCAAAGAGACCAATTTAAGAGTCTAGTTCTCAAAGTTCAGAGCATAAACCCTTTGGATATCGGCCTCTTATATAATCTAAGCTTTGTATCTGAGGTAATGGAGAGTTAAGTGACTTGCCCAAGGTCACAAGGAATAGTGGAGAAGCAGGATTTGAACTCATTGATGCCTTTTCACCATGCATAATCAAAACACATTATAAAACATGGAACGAGTCTTTAAATTTATAGTTCATAGGTTATTAAAACTTGACATACCACCCCTGATTTCCACATTGAGGTGGTTTACAAACATAAAATTTAGTCCAACATACTGAAGAAACAGTTATTGCTGTGATTATTTTATCTTTGGTGTATTAAGGGGGTCGTTTTAAAAGCCTTAGTCGCAATTTGGAAATCGGAAAACATGCAAGCAGACATCCAAATCACAGAGATTTGTCCCTAGCGCCATTTTACAAGTAGCTTTTAAAGCCATCTCCAAGAGGGAGATGGCCAGGTAAAAAGGGGACATGGCGGAAGGATGTCTGGGGTGGTGCAATGGACTTAGACATTCCTGCATGATTTCAGAAATATCAGGGACCCTATCCAAGTTTAGACCTGCTCCAGACACAAATAGGCATGAGGAAATTGCTCCCAGATGGCATGCCATCATCAGCAACAGCAGGATTTAATCCTGGCTTCCAAAGGTGCATCTCTAACCATTAGGCTATGCACAGATATCCCTGCTCTGGAATACTATTCTGCAGACATCTATGTAGACGGTCCCACAGACATCTCTATCGTGCCTGAACTTGGACAGGCCTGCTTTTTCTTCAGACATTCTGGCTTAGATGGCCCTGACTGCACTTGGGCATTATTTATAAAATGTCTCTTTATATCTACTGCTTATCTATCATACAACTACAGCTTACAGGCACCACGAAGATAACAGCATACATAAGCACATGTTACACCTATTTTATAAAGGGCAGGGTACACACTTATGTGTCTTTATAAAACTACCCCACCAGAAAGTAAGTGCACACACCTTAGTCTGCAGAGATACATGCATATCTTGCAACTCTGCCCCCTTTCCTCCCCAAGAACCCCTGCTTCAGGGGTGGCCAACTCTGGTCCTTGTGCACCACAATCCAGCCTGGCTTTCAGGATGTTCCTAATGAATATTCATTAGATACGTTTGCATACAATGGGAGGCAGTGGATGCAAATAAACCTCATGAATATTCATTAGGGGCATCCTGAAAACCAGGCTGGATTGTGGTGCACCAGGACTGGAGTTGACCACCCCTGCCCTACATGTACACTGCACTAAAGCACATCCTTTTAGGCATACACTGTATACACCTGATCCTAACTCAGAAGCTAAGCAGGGTCAGGCCTGGCTAGTACATTTATTAATTTTATTTATTTAACATTTCTTATATACCGCCTTTCATGATATCAAGGCGGTTTACATTGAACAAACTGAAATTACATTGAACAGGGCATTATAACTTGGAGATAACTATTTACAGGGAACATAGGCAATGGAGGGTTAAGTGGCTTGCCCAAGACCACAAGGAGCACCTGTGGGACTACATGGATGGGAGACCACCTTGAAGTCCCTACCAGGTGTTGTAGGCTCTCTACGTGGAAGAAAGCCATGGCAATTTACCTTTGGTTGCACCTTGCCAAGAAAACCTAGAGACTGGGTTGTCAGCATTGACTCAATAGCACACACTTATACAGTAGATAATTTTATAAGGTCTTATTTATACTTTGAAAAGCCTGTCTAATGCACAAAAAAAATCTCATTAAAAATTACCCCTTAGCTGAGTGAACAGCACATTCACTATATTAATTTACTTTATACTATCCATAGGATAACTATACTTTGCAGCACAGATGATTATTGTACTAACAAATAAGGCTAAATGCTTTTTTTCTAGACAAACATGAGGTTTGCTTTAGTAGAAAATTAAATTTCAATATTTCAAGCCCTAGCATTTCATGCCATTCAGCTTTTGGTACGCTATGGGCTTTAGCTCACCCTAAAGAATAATGGGACATTCTGCTTCCTTTCCTCTGGGATTCCGTGCTCATTAGCCATGGCACACCAATTAAAACCTTTGTTGGAAAACCAGGGGAATGTGACACAGCATATGCACATGCTGGGAAGCTTCTTTCACATATAACATGGATCAGTAGCTCTGTATGGAAGCAGAGACATCACATTAGGAGGTCGCGTGTATTAGCAGCCTGCATCAACAAGACAGACGCAATAACTTTAAAGTCTACGTTTTCAATAACCAGTAGTTTTTAGTCAATCACAACTGAAATGTTTTAAGCAATCTGTATCAGCTTCTTTCCTGCCAGCGTAAAAGAAATCTCATGCTTTACTCAAAACCCTGGTCTTTTAAGAATGGATTTGTATTGTCAGGAGCTACAGGTTGGCTTGAGTCACAGGTTGTAACGTTGAATTTGAGGTCAGTGCTCTTGCAAAGTGCACATGAACTACAATGATGATTATTAGCAATGGGCGCTGCTGCTTTACAAACTATTGGTTTGCTTCTAACAATCATGATTAACCAACCCCCCCCCCCCCCCCCCACACACACACACCCATACACAGACTCAGCATCCTGCAGGCTTTGCACCAAGCAGGAGATGGAAATGTGATATAGCTTAGGACTGAGGACACTGGCTGGGCTTTTCTTATACAATTTAAATCATACTCCTTTTGGGGGCAATTTCATAACCTTTTTATTTCACAGGTAAACCTTGTTTTTACCCACTGAAAGAGAGGCATTTATAAAATTACCCAATCCAAGAAAAGAGAGGCAATCCTAACTGCACTAGGAAACTGCAGTAAAAGAAGCAGAGGACTGATGAACCAGAAGGAAGTTGCAAAAAGCTTTGTCAATAAGAACAATTAAAAACATATAAAACTAAAAAATCCTTTACATCATAGGCAGATTTGCAAAGGTCCAGTATAATCAGCAGCTCATTCAATAGCCCGACATGATTCAGCAAACTGCCTGCATCAGGAGCTGGTAAGTAATTCTTTGGACTATTTGTAGTTGACCGCCTGCATGTAGAAAGTCTGGTAGTCAAAATTAACACATAAAGAAATGAAAACGGCATTCAAACAGACCCAAAGGTAACAGGATTCTTGGAACCCCTTTTTTTGCCCATGCGGATGCAGGAGCGGCCCAAGGGGGGGTGCAGGGCCATGTTCGGAGACTCAGTGCGGGGCCTCATTTGCATACGGTGCCTCATTTGCATAAATATTTGCATAATGTTATCATAACTAACTTTTAGTAAACACACCTCTTAATGAGTGTATGGATAAAGAAAGACTAAAAGATTTCTACAGTACTATAATCCAGTGCCAACCGCCAGGCACATTAGGAACTACTACAAACACTGCCCATTTAGAACCCATACCAAACCCGCTGTATCCTAACAGCACTACCAGGACTCACAAAGCACCATACCCTACCTATCAAAAGGCAACACTGCAAATATTAAACCAATACATTTCAGAGAATAACAATACATGACCTACTGGGGAAAGAGAACAAGTGGCAATGTCAAATTGGAATTACATAAACAGCATACCTCAGCTCAGTTACACATGCAGAACATCACCAAACAAGGAATCACAATTTAGAAACAAGAAGACAATAATTAAACTGGGAACCCCAAAAGCCAAACTTGGAATGTACAACACTGTAGAAATAAAACTATAAATTAATTTCCTTTTGTACTAAACAAAGCGCAGACGTTAATGATGCACATTTCCTTGAGCTGACATATTCCAATTAATAAATTCAAAATAAAGAGATATTTTTCTACCTTTTGTGCATTTTTTTTCAGTTGCAATTGCTCCAGCTACTTTCTTCTGGTTTCTTCGTGTCTTCTGCTAACTCTCCATCGTCTGCTGTCCATTTGTCCTTTCTTCTCTCTTCTAGTTTTTTTCCATCCTCTCTCTACATCTGCTTTAACATACTAATCTTTCTCCTTTTGCTCTTTCCTCATTCCTATTTCATCCACTCAAATTTTACCCCTCCATCCTCAATCCCCACTTACTCTCCCAATATCGGGCCAATTGTAGATTTGTCTTCCCTCCCACACAAAATATTTTTTCCCTCTCCATTTCACTCTCCCAGCTCCATCCCATTCTAATCCTCCCCCAACATCAGCTCCCTTCTAGTTCCAGCCCCACCCAGCATCCGCTCCCTTCTAGTCCCTGCATCAGCCCATTTTCAATCCTATCCTAGCCCCACCATCAGCCCATTTCCAGTCCTAGCTCCCCCATCCATTTCCAGTCCTATCCGAGTCCCTCCATCAGCTCATTTCCAATCCCAGCACCCCCCATCAGCTCATTTCTAGTCCTTTCCTAGCCCCACCATCAGCCCATGTCAAATCCTAGCTCCCCTCCACTCAGCCCATTTCCAATCCAAGCCCCCCATGAGCCTACTTCCAGTTCTAGCCCCTCCATGAGTCCATTTCAATTCAAGCCCCCACTACAGCCCATTTCCAATCTTAGCACCCCCCAACAGCCCATTTCCAAACCTATCCTAGCCCCTCCATCAGCCCATTTCCTGTCCTAGCCCCCCACTCAGCCGATTTCCAGTCCTAACTCCCTCCCCTCACAGCCCATTTCCATTCCAAGCCCCCTCCCCATCAGCTATTTGCAGTTTAAGCCCCCTTCCACTCAGCCCATTTCCATTCCAAGCCCCAGTCCCATCAGCTATTTGAAGTTCAAGCCCCCCTTCTACTCAGCCCATTTCCAGGCCTAGCAACCCCCATAGCCCAGTACCAGTCCTAAGCCCCCCCGCCCCCCCCCACAGCCCATTACCAGTCCTACCCCCATCAGCCCACTTCCAGTCTTAACCCCCCATCACCCCATTTTCAGTCTTACCCTCCCACAGACCAATACCAGTCCTACCCCCCATCAGCCCACTTCCAGTCCTAACCCCCCCCTCAGCCCATTTCCAGTCTTAGCCCCCCACATAGCCCATTACCAGTCCTAACGCCCCTCATCAGCCCATTTCCAGTCCAAATCCCCCCCCAACAACCCATTACCAGTCCTTAGCCCCCCATCAGCCCACTTCCGGTCCTAACCCCCCATCACCCCATTTTCAGTCTTACCCCCCCATAGCCCATTACCAGTCCTACCTCCCAGTCCTAACCCCCCCATCAGCCCATTTCCAGTCTTAGCCCCCCACATACCCCATTACCAGTCCTAACGCCCCCATGAGCCCATTTCCAGTCCTAGCCCCCTATAGCCCATTACCAGTCCAAATCCCCCCATCAGCCCACTTCCAGTCCTAACCCCCCCCATCAGCCCATTTCCAGTCTTAGCCCCCCATAGCCCATTACCTTTACTTACCCCCCATAGCCTTTTACCATTCCTAACCCCCCCATCAGCCCACTTACAGTCTTAGCCCCCCCCCCATAGCCCATTACCAGTCCTAAACCCCCCCCCCCCATCAGTTCAGCTAGATTTTAAAAAACCACAAACCGGCTGCTGCTGCCGCTGCCGCTGTGGCAGCGGCAGGATCGAGCACCCCGCGGGGCCCCCCCCTGCACTGCAGAATCCTCGTTTCAGCATCAGCTCCCAAAGCGCGGGCTTTTCAGAGCCGCGAAGGGAGAGCTTCTCCTCTCGCAGCTCTGTGAATCCCATCATCCCCGCGGCGGGATTCACAGAGCCGCGAGAGGAGAAGCTCTCCCTTCGTGGCTCTGGCAGCTGACGCTGAGGGAGTTGATGCTGAAACGAGGATTCTGCAGGGCAGGGGGGGCCCCGCGGGTGCTCGATTCTGCCACTGCCACGGCGGCAGCGGCAGCAGCAGCCGGTTTATGTGGGGGTTTTTTTTATGGGCTGGGCTGATCGCTGATGCAACGCGGGGCCCTGTGCAAAAAACATTCTTGCTCAATGGACGGGCCGGCCCTGTGCGGATGATGTACAAATGTGAAGACAAATTTTAGAAACGATGTCCAAGTGCAATATGGGATGTCCAGGTTGAAAAAGGCTGGGCATCTGCAAGTTCAGGCACAATTTAAACAGTATCTATGTACTATGTATTCTGTCAGGTTAAGCTACACAGAAGTCCCTGAAATGGTATTCCAGACAGGGGGCGTGTCCCAGCCTGCCACTTTTCAAACAGAGACATTTTGGTAGCATGATAACTGCAAAACAGGTTTCTCCAATTCCTATCAAACGTCTTTACGGTTCGGGATAGTACTGGGGATAATAGAGTTACCAGTTACTCTAGACCAGGGGTGGCCAACTCCAGTTCTGGTGCACCACAATCCAGCCTGGTTTTCATGATGTCCCTAATGAATATTTATGGTATATCTGCATATAATAGGACTCAGTGGATGCAAATATATTCCATGAATATTCATTAGGGACATCATGAAAACCGGACTGGATTATGGTGCACCAGGATCAGAGTTGGTCACCCCTGCTCTAGACTCTCTGAATGCTTTACAGGCAAAATCAGCACTTTTCAGATGCCTAGTCATGCTCTGGATTATGTCCAGATCTGGACGTGGATGGAGATATGCCGGCAGGACTGAAATCGGGCATGCACATCTAAGGTCTCTGGAGTGCCCCAGACACACCTCTGCCACACCCTACCCTCAAGATGGATGTCCCCATGCCAGAGATGTCTCTGGAGCCAATTTTTTAAATGGCTCCAGGGACATCTCTGTAGTTTGGACATCTGCATACCCATTTTCAGACATTCAAAGCAAGAACAGAGCTTCTAAATTGACCCCCTTTGTGGCTTTAACATTTAGTGACATACAGGCCAATACAAAAAGCTAGCACGGACTTTACGCACCGAAAATGGCATGTTTAAGCACACTTTAAGCACATTTAAGCTAACGTCATATAGAGAAAAGAGACAGACGCATGCGTAAATGGCGATGGAAAAACTAGTGCCCAATTAACACCATGAGTATTTACAGTAAATGTTTTAAATTTCAGGCAAATGAGCTGCATGTAATAATCTGGTATGCAAATGACTGCTGTGCCCAATGCAGACACAGGCGTAGAGGATTTTGCAACTAGTTTTAGCGCCAATATCTCTACACCTGGGACTGAGGTGGCTTAAACAGTTAGCGTGTGCCCCCGACAGTTTTTTAATGGCATCGGGGGCGATACCAGCATTGAGAAAAGCCCCCAATGCCATCAAAATACTGTTGAGGGCCAGTGCCCCAACAGAAAGTCACCTCCTGGTGGTCTAGCGGCCCAATCCCACTACCCCCACCCCACTTTAAAAAAAAACAACCTGGTGATCTAGCAGCCCCAGAACCCCCCACCCCCACTCCACTTTAAAAAAACAACAACCTGGTGATCTAGCAGCCCCAGAACCCCCCACCCCCACCCCACTTTAAAAAAACAACAACCTGGTGATCTAGCAGCCCCAGAACCCCCCACCCCCACCCCCACCCCACTTTAAAAAAACTAACCTGGTGATCTAGTGACTCCAGAACCTCCACCCCTCATCACACTTTAAAAAAAACGAATTTGGTGGGCTAGCGACCCCAGAGCTCCCCACCCCCTATCTCACTTAAAACAAAACTAACCTGGTGGTCTAATGGCCCCAGAACCCCCTCCCAGTATCTTTCAAAGTGGGAGTGCATCCTACGCGCTCCCGTTCTCGGTCTGCCATCTTGGAAAACGGTGGTGCCTGGCCCCGATCAGTACATCCTGGCAGTCTGACCTCACCCAGCACATCCCAGGATGCACCACGTGGGGCCAGGTGCTGCCATTTTCAAAGATAGCAGCCCGAGAGCGGGCACATGTAGGTTGCACTCCCATTTTGAAAGATACCGGGAGGACGTTCTAGGGCCACTAAACCAAAAAGATGCCCTGCATTTCTAACCCAAACAAGAATCTTTTCCATACTCACTCACATACTATCCCTATATGAACAGTCACATTTTTCAGAACATAGGAGTTGTTAGGGAACCCTAGATTAGCTCCTTTAGCACAAAGAGCAAATGTCAGTATAGCCAGAATAAACACTATTGCTCTTCTTAATATTTCTGTAGGGGTGTTTATTAATGTTTCTTTACCTTACAATCTTCCCTCACCTCTGCTTTCTGTTCTTTAAAACTGCATCTTTTGTTTTTCCACACTGTCACGATCATTCTTCAATACAGGACGCACTGAAGAGCAGAGAGAATATTTTCTAAGTCTGGCCTTATTCCACGTTTCCGCAGGAATAACAGGGATGTCTGCAGGACACACTGAAAATGTACATGGGCTTTTCCTGAATATGCTTTATACATCTCCGCGGCTGACCATGCCCTTGTTCCGCCCCGCTCTGAGATCCCTGTGCTAGCACCATAGACGTGCAGGACTGCGGGGGTTTCAGAATATAGTCTAAAACGTTTTCACTAGAAAAAACGTCTACAGCGCACGTCCAAAAGGCTTATTCCTGTTATGGAATGACTTTCTTAGGGATAAAGAATGTGCATTAAATTTCTGGTGATAATATTATCGTAAAAAACCCCACTTAATTACACTTCGCCGAGTTAAGTTGCTGGTGTGAATGGCTCTGCATTATCATTTGTGCGATTGACTACACATTATTTTGCTATGTGAATACTGGAAAAGAGGATGACCTACAAAAATATGCAGCTCGTCATCTATTTTTTGCATATATTTTGCAGCTATGTTCATAACCACAAATAACAAAACCCAGGCAAGTTTAACCAGCGGAAAAGAATAACTTGATCATGCCAAACCAATTTTTTGTCGGAAAAGTCAGCTAAGTGAAGAGGAAGTTTCCTCTCACCGTCGTGACCTATCCATTTTAATTAAAGCAAAAACTTTGATCTTCTAGCAAAAACTTTAACCACAGTCAGCAGCTGTTCTTCTATCGAGAGGTGCTTTGACCTGAAGCAGGGGAATTAATCATTGATCCCCGAAACGTGACACGTCGTTTGCAATACTGCTGACTGTGGTATTTGGAGCAACCCTCGTGAATTCAACATACAGCTAAGTAACAATGCTGTTCTTACGAAAAGAAAGTTAAAGTTTTTGCTAGAAGATCAAAGTTTTTGCTTTAATTAAAATGGATAGGTCACGACGGTGGGAGGAAACTTCCTCTTCACTTAGCTGACTTTTCCGACAAAAAATTGGTTTGGCATGATCAAGTTGTTCTGTTCCGCTGGTTAAACTTGCCTGGGTTTTGTTATTTGTGGTGATATTTTCTTAACCTGGCTGTGGGTATCTATTTTTGAGTTCTTTTGCTATGTTCATAACAGCTATATAAGACCCAATAAAATGGCAAGATGACAAACAAGATTTCATAAATGGAATAGTGTACCTCCCATATTAATGCACTTGCAAAAACTACTGCACCCTAGTCAATATTCCCTATAAGCTGCATGGAAGTCCTCTGCCGGCGTTCTTGGCAGTGGGGAGTGGTGCTTCAATATCGCGTTTTAAGTCGGGAGTAAGCAGATCCCTTAGGAGTCCTGCAGAACCTGTCTGCTCCTTGCAATTGAAAACATTATACTGAAGCACCACCCCACACCAGCAAAAATGCAGGCAGAGGACTCTTGTGCAGCTTAGAGGGAATGCTGACCCTAATACAAAGGTTCCCAACCTTTTTGGGTGTGTGGACCCCTTATTAAACTCCAAAACGTTCAGGGACCCTTAGTCCATCCCTTCCACTCTCCTTGGGCTCCTTGCCCTCAGGCGAAACTTGCCCCTACTAATCCTCTTTATCTGACAGGCTGATGATTTGGCTGAAAGCCTGTGACCAGCTGGAGGACCACTAGTCTCTCCTACCCCCCCCCCCCCAACCAGCTCCCCTCTAGTCTCTCTCTCTTCCCCCCAGTCAAACCCAAACCTCACCAGCCCCTCGTTTTTCTCTTTTTCTGTGTTCTGTGGACTCCTTGTAATGGTCTCACGGACCTCCTGTGGTCCAGGCCGACAGGTTGGGAATCACTGCCCTAGTTCACTGGCCTCTGTAAGACTATGTTTACAGACTTCCCTTTTGGACTTCCACAAATCCATGGCTTCTTCTAGGCTTGTTAACATAAAATTGCAAATCCCAAGAATACCAAAATGGATACAATATAGTCAGAATCTGATAAAAGTATTAACATATAATGTAATATTGTGCAACATATGTTAAATAATGGAAGATATTACAAGTTACAGTAAGAATTTCTCTTGTACTATTGATATTCCTTGCAAAGCACTAAAGAATATAGTTTGAAAAGGCATCTTTTAACTATATTTCCTTTAAGGAAATTTTAGCTTGTGACATGCTGCTATTCACAGCTGTCCTATGGCACTGGGGTTATGGGTCCTGCTGCCTTGCTAGAGAACTCCAGCTCAAAAGACTCTTTATTTCTACCCAGCTGTACCACCACTCCCCAAAAAAATCACATGTACTAATTTGTTTCCAGTATTTTATTTTCCACTTTGGTAAGTAAGACTGATCTGCCAATTAACTTCTAAAAATAAAGAAACCAAAAAAGTATCAAGAAATAGCACAGGCCACAATAACTTTAATATTTGCTAGAAGAAGACGTATATAATTTGCAATAATGTCACATTTTACTTATCAATGCCTACTAAACTGTCAGATTACCAGATTTGCAAGCCACTAAGGGCTCTCTTTCCAAAAGCCACAGCATGTGAGGAATCCTTTTCAAACATAAGATCATAAATGCTTAGAGGGAAAGGGACCACTGAGTTAGTGCTGCAAAGCTACTCCTCCTTTCCTTAGGAGAATCGTCCTGGCTAGCGTAACACAGTTTAAAACGGATAAAATGCTAGTTCTCCAAAGTTTAAAAAAAATGTACTTACTCGCCTAATTATTTCAGTCAAGACTGGCAGACATCTGGCTCCTGAGCCTTTTCAGGAGGAGGGAGCGGCTTTAGACATCTGCCCGTGACATTTCAGTCTGCCACTTCCCCTCACCCAGCTCCCGTTGGTTTCCAGCAGCCTCAAGAGGATGTTTGCAGAAGAAACGCCGCGGGCCTGTGAAGTGCCGTAGGCACAAGGGAAACACATGGAGGATTTCCTGCCGTGGACTCCCCAGCGGGGCCCCGAGGCGAGGGCGGGCTAAGGCGCTCTTGTTTACTGGGATGAACGGCCCTTCCTTCACCCCGGCCCTGCACGCTGCCCCCCTTGTGATCTTGCCACATGATCAGGGAAAAGCTGCTAAAATCCTCTTTCTGTTTTCACAGCGTGTTTTATCAGTTCAAAGAGCTTGCTGCTGTCCCTGCGCCTGCCCGCCGGTACAGGAGCCTTCCGACTTGGCTACAATGTTGTAAGAGAGTAGCGTGAATCTAGAAATTGGTTTTCTTATTGTCCCTTCCCCATCCCTTCATTTTAATCGTTGTATTATCGCCATTCTGCATTTTTTGTCTTTTTATCGTAAGTATTTTGTGGATTACTTGACAAGACATGTAAAAATTGTTACGCTAATAAAGTTATCTGAGTCCTCTAGATGAGATGCCAACACTGGTCAAATCTGCCCAGAGGAGAAGAGCCCCATCACTCCCCATAAGGTACTGGAAGAGGGGGGCAATCAGATCCTGAAACATGATGGGACCAATATTTAGCTGAAATATAGTTGGATAAAGTTAATTTGGGAATCTTTAGCAGTATATTTAAAAAGACATTTTAATAAGTCAGTGCCACTGAACATAACTGGTTAAAGATATCTGGATAATTGTATTCAAGTAGCTTAGGCCTGCTATTTCAATGGCTAACTTATTTGGATAACTTTAATTGGATGGCATTCCAATATCACCATTATCCAGCTAAAGTTTAAATCTTTCTCTGCCATGCCTCTGGCCTCATTTTAAACAGATGTTCAGTCATAAGTTATGCTAGGCCTCAACAAATTTTCTTTTGAGCCTAGGAGTCAGCCGAAAATTTAGGAGACAGCAGCTGAGCCCTCTCACTTCTCCTGCTCCCCACCCCTCCACATTATCCCCATTGATATTCAGAGAGTTTGTGAGGGAAGTAATTCTGTCAACATCTGTAGCAGCTCTTTTAGAAACCAGATCGTTAAGGTGCTTTTCCCATTCTGTGTTTATGGGAAAAGTATGGTTAGTAAATTAGTCCCTGAAGGTGCCACAGTACATCAGTGGCACAAGCCAGCAGCTTCCCTTTCTGAAGCATACTATCAGCAATATAACAACACCCCTTTGAAAGATGAAGCAAAGAGGCAATTGCCTGGGAAATTTAAAAACAAACATTAGAATCACATGGTGCAGTGAGCCAAGGAGAAATGGAATGTCCAAGAGCTCCGGGACCTGCAAAGCTATCCACCAGCATCCTATTTAAAGTTGGCAAACTCCATACCTTTCAGTTGGAGATTGTTCTGGGGGGGTTAGCCTCAAGTCTGTGTGGCACCTCTATGCAGAGGTTGACTATCAAGGGGCATGTTTACTAAAGCTTGCCACCCAGGTAGCATGGGGGTATTACACATTTAGGCGCTACGCTAAAAAGTAGATGCCCTGTGCTAAAAAACACGTGCTACCCAGGCAGCATATATCCACTACTACTACCACTGAGCGTTTGTAAAGCGCTGCCAGTTGCACGCAGTGCTGTACAGACATGTAAAAGACAGTCCCTGCTCGTTAGAGCTTACAATCTTGTCAAGACAAAACAAACAAAACAAGGCAACAGTCTGATCAGAGCAAAAACAAACCGTGGCATTTACAACCTAGACAAGACAAAGGACAGAAGTCAAGATCTGAAAGCGACAGTGAAGAGGTAGGTTTTCAACCTGGATTTGAAGAGGGCCAGGGAGGGTGCCTGGCGTATAGACACAGGTAGGTTGTTCCAGGCGCAAGGTGCTGCCAGGTGAAAGGAGCAAAGTCCGGAGTTAGCGGTGCAAGTGGACGGTCTGTATAGAAGTAGTTTGTTAGAAGAGCGAAGTTCATGAAAGGGGATGTAAGGAGAGATAAGAGTTGAAAGGTATGGAGGGGCCTCAGAGTGAATGCATTTATAGGTTAGGAGGAGACGTTTAAACTGGATGCGGAAATGGATGGGGAGCCAGTGAAGTGATTTGAGGAGAGGAGTAACGTGGGCATGGTGAGGATGGTGGAAGATTAGTCGAGCAGCGGCATGTTGGATAGATTGAAAGGGAAAGAGATGGCTCATAGGGAGACCAGCAAGGAGTAGGTTGCAGTAGTCGAGGCGAGAGCTGATTAAGGAGTGGATGAGTGTTTTAGTAGTGTGTTCAGAAAGGAAGGGGCAGATTTTGCTGATGTTGTAGAGAAAGAAATGGCAGGTCTTAACTACGAGCTGGTTATGTGTGAAGGAGTTAAATATAACCCCCAGATTGCGGGTTGAGGAAACAGGAAGGATTATAGAGTTGTCGACAGAGACTGAGAAAGGAGGGAGAGGAGGGGAGGCATTGGGAGGAAAGATAAGGAGTTCAGTTTTGGCCATGTTCAATTTCAAGCGGCGGTGAGACATCCAGGCAGAAATCTTGGTCTGGATTGCTGGAGAGATTTCAGGTGTAGAGAGGTAAATTTGGGAGTCATCGGCATAGAGGTGGTACTGGAAGCCATGGGAAGAAATAAGCGCACTGAGGGATTGGGTATAGAGAGAGAAGAGGAGCGGACCCAGGACGGATCACTGGGGTACGCCAACTGGAAGCGGGGTAGGAGAGGAGGAGGAGCCTCCAGATCATACACTGAAGGAGCGATGGGAGAGGTATGAGGAGAACCAGGATAGTATCGAGCTCTTAAAACCAAGTGAGGAGAGGTTATTGAGGAGAAGGTTGTGGTCAACAGTGTCAAAAGCAGCAGGAATGGCGTGGATGTTCCTGCCATGGCACTGCTAGGGCAAGCTTTGAAAACCTGCACTGACAGTGCTTGGTAGGGAGCAACTGCCACCGCACAATGAGGGGTAGTAGTTATTACCCATGGCAGTATTACCGCAGCTGTCTCTGCCTCCCTACATCTAGCACAGTGCACCATGCTAGTAATGCGTCCCAAGCCCACGTTACTAGTGTGGGGCTTAATAAACATGTCCCCAAAATTGCTAAAAGTATCACTAGAGAGTGCAGCCTGCAGAACCTAAAATGAGAGAGGGGGACTGTGGAACCTGGGTCTCCTGCACAGGTAACTTAACCATTGGTGACAGAGGCAACCGAGATAGTATTTTGGGCTCTTGATACAAAATTTGAGACGGTCCATGCTGTATATGGAGCGTCTTGGAGATGGAGCGCAAAGTTTCCATGCTGGAGGATATGGAACAGTTGGTGGCAGTGGATGTTTCTGAATTAAGGAAAACCTTGAGACAAAGCTTGTTCCAGGTCTGGCCTGTCCAGCAGGTGAGATAGGCGGCCGCTTAGGGTGACTAGCCCAGGTGGATGGCAGCAGAGGCATGGGTTGGTGGAAGTGGTGGCGGCACACATGGGTGGCTGCCGCTGCCTCCCCAGCTGCCGCCGATTCTGTTTGGGAGGGAGGGAGGGAGGCAGACAGCTTTTGGCACTGCTTTGGGAAATGCTGCCGCTGCCCGCCTCCTCCTCCCTAGATGGAATCGGCGGCAGCTGGGAGGGGTGACAGCGAAAGCTGGGAGGGGCAACAGCGGCAGCTGGAGGGGGCGGGGTCAGTGGGGTGGGGGTGCGGCGAGGCTGGGGTTTCTGCCTACCGCGGCAGAAACCCTTGGGCCGACCCTGGCTGGCTGAGCTTGAGAACAACTTCCACTGGAGCAACCTGAGGATCACTGGGCTTTCCGAGGATATCACAAACAGTGAGCTGAGGGGCTTCCTTGACGCATGGCTCTCCAATGAGCTGAAACTGGGAGAGAGCATGCAATCACACGTGATAGAATGTGCCCATCAGGTTGGGCCTAAGTGTGAGGGGCCTGACCAACCCAGAATGGTGCTAGTGACATTTTTAAACGTTGTCCATAAAGAGAAGGTGTTATGAGCAGCATGCTGGCATCAATTGCTGGTATACAAAGGGAGCAAGATCCTAATTTACTAATGTGGCCTCCCTCCTAAGGGAATTCTCACATTTGTGCATGGTAAATTGTATTGAAATAAGATAGCATGTGTAATAAATATATATAATCCTAATGTAACAGAAAATGATTTTTTTGTCTCATTGTCGAAATGTGTAACCTCATAGTGTATCTGGATTTTCAGAAAGCCTTTGACAAAGTCCCTCATGAGAGTTTTGGCGAGATTAAAAAGTAATGGGATAGGAGGCAATGTACTACTGTGGATCAGGAACTGATTACAAGATAGAAAGCAGACAGTAGGGCTAAATGCTTAATGTTCTCAATGGAAAAAGGTGAATAGTGGAGTACCCCAGGGATCTGTGTTGGGCCCACTGCTTTTTAACATATTCATAAATGACCTAAAAATGGGAACAACATGTGAGGTGATCAAATTTGCAGATGACATGAAATTATTCAAAGTTGTCAAAACACAAGAGGATTGTGAAAAATTTCAAGAGGACCTTGATAAATTGGAAGACTGGATGTTCAAATGGCAGATGAAATGTAATGTGGACAAGTGCAAAGTTACTGTATGCACCTAGGAAAGAACAACCCAAACTACGGTTACATGATGCAAGGTTCCACATTAGGAACCACCACCCAGGAAAAAGATTTAAACGTCATCAAGGATAATACGTTGAAACCCCCCACTCTGTGCAGCAGCAGCTAAGAAAGCAAATAGAATGCTAGGAATCATAAAGAAAGGAATTTGAGAACCAAACTAAGGATATTATAATGCCGCTATATCATTCCGTGCTGTGACCACACCTTGAATATTGTGTGCAGTTCTGGTTGCCATATCTTAAAAAGGATATAGCAGAATTAGAAAAGGTACAGAGAAGAGCCACCAAAATGGTAAAGGGGATGTGAGGATACCCCTATGAGGAAAGGCTTAAAAGGTTAGGCTCTTCAACATGGAAAAGAGACAGTTAAGGGGAGATATGACAGAGGTCTATAAATTAATGAATGGAGTAGAATGAGTAAATGTAGATTAGTTGTTTACTCCATCAAAAAATAGAAAGACTAGGGGACACGCAAAGAAGCCACAATATAACCCATTTAAGACTAATAAGAGAAAATATGTTTTCACTCAACGTGTAATCAAACTCTGGAATTCGTTACCGAAGGATGTAGTAAAAGCTGTTAGTGTAGCTGGGATTAAAAAAGGGTTGGACAAGTTCCTGGAGGAAAGATCCATAAAGTATTACACAGGTACACTACCAAAAAACTGCCTCCAGTTTTGCAACTGATTCCTATAGATTTTGGGGTGCTGAATCCAGGAAAAATAGCCAAAATGTTCCATCACGTCACGTTTTCTTGCAAAATTAGATTTCTTACCCATATAAGGAATGTTCACATAATTTCTTTTTAGCCGACTGCAGTTTATTTTCTTGGCCCAAAATAGAGGTTGTAATGGTTAACTAACTAGAAACACTCCCTCATGATATTTTAGAGTGTTTTGTATTCATTTTATACATTAACAGGACAATTGGGAGGCGGGGGGCTAAATCCAGTACTCGCGCTGGCGCATGTTCTTTCCTGTTCGCCTCGCCTCGTTCGCTCACTCAAACACGGTGGTTGTGACATGAACGTTCCTGTCAAATTTCAGTTTCTTGCAAGTTCATTATTACCTTTTGTTTGCTCAGTCGTAATCCAGCTTTATTCCGAAGTGGTTCACTACAGTTGTAGTTTGCAGTGCTGTGTATTTGTGATGGCTCACAGAGCCAGAGGTTGCGTCAACTCTCCGGACAGTTTTTGTTTTATTTGTGGGGAATATACCGTGAAAAAGCGGCAGAGGAACATTTCTGCATTTATTTAAAAAGTATATTTCGCCTATTTCGGTTTGAAGTTAGGCGATCAAGACAAACCGTGGGCTCCTCACAAAGTGTGCAAGACATGTGAGGAAGATCTACGCTTATGGATGAAAGGTAAAAAACAAGCATTTCGTTTCAGAATACCTATGATGTGGCGTGAACAAAGAGACCACAGCAGTGACTGCTATTTTTGCTCTTGCATTGTGAAGGGATACAACTTAAAAAATAAGAACGTAATAAGTTACCCTCAACCTTCCCTCAGCAATTAGGCCTATGCCTCATAGCAACGAAGTACCTGTGCCTGAACCACCAAAATCTTTGGATTATATTTGTGTGGACGGTTCTGATCATGATGAGACTCATCAGATGGCTTTTCCCGATGAGTCCAGTACTTCCGAGTTTGAAACTGAACCAGATCCGAAACCTGAACTTTTCTCTCAAGCTGAATTGAATGATTTAGTCCGGGATTTAGGACTCCCAAAAGATGCTGCCCAACTGCTAGGTTCTCGGCTTAAACAGAAAAATCTATTGTCACCAGGAACAACTTTTTATTGGTACCGCAAACCGCGAGACACAATTTTTGAAGTATTTCAGCAAAGAGGAAGATTTGGTATTTTGCAACGATATATACGGAGTGATGGAAAAGTTTAAACTCAAGTATGATCCTGCTGAATGGCGGCTGTTCATTGATTCGTCAAAAGACAGCATAAAAGGTGTTCTTCTTCATAATGGCAACACATTCGCTTCAGTTCCTATTGCTCACTCTGTTATTCTCCAAGAAAAATACGAGAATTTGGCCCTGTTTCTTCAGAAGATTCGTTATGATGAGCATAAGTGGATGATTTGTGGAGACTTTAAAATTCTATCCATGCTATTAGGGCAGCAATCCGGTTTCACCAAATATCCCTGCTTCCTTTGCTTGTGGGATAGCCGGGCCCGCGACCTACACTGGGGGGAAAAAGACTGGCCAATTCGGGAGTATTTGAGACCCGGTGAGAAAAATGTTCTTCATGAGAGCTTGCTTGGTACCTCGTGATAAAATTCTATTACCACCTCTCCACATTAAGTTGGGTCTCATTAAGCAATTCATCAAGTCCCTTCCAAAAGATGGTGAGTGCTTTCGGTACCTTTGCTCAAAGTTCCCCCGACTTTCTGAAGCAAAGCTAAAGGAAGGAGTGTTTGTTGGCCCTGATATAAGGAAACTCATTTCAGATGGAGCATTCGCTGAAACGATGTCTGAGAAGGAAAAAGAAGCCTGGGATTCCTTCAAGGATGATGTTCTCAAATTCTTGGGGAACAGGCGGGATGAGAACTATAAGGATATTGTTGCCAGGATGCTCAATGCCTTCAAAGAACAAGGCTGTTACATGAGCCTGAAAGTCCATTTCTTGCACTCCCATGTGAACTACTTTCCCAAAAACATGGGGGCGTACAGTGAAGAACAAGGTGAAAGGTTTCACCAGGACATCAAGGACGCAGAGAGAAGGTACCAAGGAAGATGGAACACCACTATGATGGCTGATTTCTGCTGGTTGCTGCTGCGGGAAACCCCAGATGAAAAATACGCCAAGCAGCACACCAAGAGAAGCATTCGGGGGAAGAAGAAACGGGCCCACCAGGAGATTGATTGACCCAAGAATGACTTTAAAATCTAAACTGTGTTGACAAATATCGTGTTTTTACTAAACTTTGAAATAAAAATTTGCTAGTTATTACCACAGTGTCGGATCTCATTTATTAGAATTTTATTTTCACACCATCGGGTGTTTGTCTTCATGTATTGCAATGGTGCGGTTTGCGTTTTCTATTCTTACATACATACCTGTACAACATTTTTTGCACATTTCTTTGCTTTGCTTTGTGTCTAACCTCGCTCTTATATGCTCAATGTTTGTGCACATGTATGTGGCTGTTTTAAGTGCAGACAATTTTGCTACCATCACAGTATGTTTTGTTGACATTACTCTATTCTTATGTGCTGCCTTGTTACAATTTTCTTTATTCTTATTTGAATAACTACTAAACAATTAGTATAAAGAATTCATCCAAGAAACTTTTATCTCGATCGCACTCAATCTGAAACGTTCACCTCAAACTGCTAACCCAATGTAGCAAATAATCTGTACGTGATGGAGCAAATTGGTTACCAGATTTGGATTCAGCGCACCAAAAAACGTAAAAATCAATCGAAACATTAGAGGCAGTTTAAAAAAAAATTTTTTTAGTGTACCTGTGTTATTAAAGAGTACCTGGGAAATCCACTGCTTGCCCCAGGACAAACATTCTGGAGCCTGTGTATCTTTTTGGGAACCTGTCAGATACTTGTGACCTGGATTGGCCGCTGTTGGAAATAGGATACTGGGCTTGATGAACCTTGGTCTGACCCAGTATGGCATTTCTTATGTTCTTATGTTTATTTGATACTTAATAGCTAATCTTTGGCAGGGATTTAAATTGTGCCTTTGATTGGCAGGGTTTTAAATTGTGCCTTTGATCCTACTATACTGTAGATAAGTCTCCTTAAGGGAGAGATAGTCCAACTAAATCAGCCAAAGTGGGTGTTTCACTTTTGTGAAACATTTGCTCGTTCAGATGTATGGCAGGTGCTACAACTCCTAAAATATGACTACAAACATGTTTCTAGAGCGCACACAACCACATACATTTCCCTATTGGCTTGTTTCCTAGGGTTATGAGCACCAGAATTGGTCCAATAGAGATATCAAATCAAGAGTTCAACTGGAGAGGAGGAGGCAGACCCAAAGAAATCAGAGAAATCGAAAAATCAGTTTATTTAAATAAAAAACAGTGATTTTATGAATTTTTGCATTAGAAGTGGGGAGAATTTGTGGAAAATAGAGAACATCAAATTTATTTATTTTATTTAGACAGATTTGTATACCACCTTATCCTACAATCAAAGTGGTTACATCACATTGAAGGGCACATTTAACATGAGGGTATTTAACAACATTTAGACATTATGGAGGGTTAGACAGCACATGGTGGGTTACAATTAGCATGAGGGTACTTAACTACATTATGGAGGGTTACATTTAGCATAAGGGTACTTAACAACACTATACATTGAACTACTGGGTCTAGTTGGGATGATTGGCTGTTGGGTTGGCTGCGGTAGTTGATATCAGATATCACTAGCATTGTTCTGGGACAGCTAAGGTACAAAGCCCCACTGTACCTGAATGTAATTCACCATGAACTACTGAAAATGGTGTGAGCTAAATCAGCATCTCCCCCAAATTCCTTATGAGCAACATCTTCTCTAAGCTGTGCGTGAGTCCTCGCCTGCATTCCTGCTGGTGGAGAGTGGTATTTCACTTTATGGGGTATGTTTACTAAACGGCAGTAGCGGACTCCATGCGATATCAGAGCTGCAGACCCATTTATTTATTTATTTTATTTATTTACATTCTCTTATATACTGTGTTATTCTGCATCAGTGTGGTTTACATTGAATAAACTGAAATTACATTGAACGGGGCATTATAACTTGGAGATAACTATTTTACAGGGAACATGGGCTATGGAGGGTTAAGTGGCTTGCTCAAGACCACAAGGAGCACCTGTGGGACTAGAAACCCCAGTCCTTCCGGCACAAGGTTGCTGTCCTCTAGTGGGATTTGAACCCCCGACCTTCTGGCCTGAAGTACCTTGCCCCAACCACTAGGCCACTCCTCCACTCCAATGATTTCAATGGGGCCGCAGCTCTGATATCGCATGGAGTCCACTACCGCCATTTAGTAAACATACCCCTAAGGTTTCAATCGCAAGATGCAGGCAGGTCCCATGAGAGTCCTGCTGAACTTGCCTGCTCCTCGCAATAGTGAAACGCCACCCCCCACCAGCAAAGGTACAGGCAGAAGACTCCCACATAGCTTAGAGAGAATATTAGTTATTAGGGGGGAGATCCTGGCCTTCACAGCCCAGAGGAGGAAAGAGATTGATAGTTAACTGATACAACCTGAGTGGCAGGTTCAGAAGAAGTATAGACTTATGGCTCATCAGCCAATGCTGGGAGCCAGGGTGAGTCTCCTGGCTACCCAGGCAGCATAGAATACTTTGATACATCAAAGAGCAAAGAAGCATGTGTTCTTCTATCAATATAATCTTCATCACTCTGGTAAAAGAGAAGGGAAAGGAAGATACCATCATCACTCATTAATCAATGAGAAGGGATAGGTATATAGCAGCTGAGAGGGATAAGGAGGAGAAATTAACTATCTCTGAAGAGCAGATTGATACAGTTTTTCAGGAATATTACCAGAGGCTTTATTCCTGGGACAGAGTAAGAGAAGCTGAAGTTAATAGTTATCTGGATAGGGGTAGAGCACCCAAGTGTAACAAGGAGTAGTCAGAGGTATTGAGTGCACCGATTAGGGAGGAGGAGATACAGAGGGCCATTCAGCACTCGAAGGTTCCTGAGATACTGAGACCTAATGGATTTGGAAGTGAATTTTATTGAAAGATAAGATAGGGGGGCCACTGTGTACCACAATTACTTTTTTGGTTCAGGAGGAAAAGATCCCTTATGACTCTAATGGGGTGCTTTATGTTTATTCCCAAAGTAGTTAAGAATTCCCAGAAACTGGAATCTTCCTGGCCTATTTATTACATTTTGACATTAAAATATCGACGAAAGTGTTCATCAACTGTTTGGCCTTGTTCATGTCTAATCTGGTTCAAGAAAGTCAGATGGCATGGCCAGTAGCCAGTTTTGAACTTCCAGAGGCTGCTGTCCTCAATGGAAAACTGTAGGGTCAAGGGTGTTTCCTCTATGAAGAGTAGTTTTGATGCCAAAAAGTAATTTGATCGGGTTAATTCAAAACCTTTGCTTGTGGTATTGGAGAAGTTAGGGATGAATGTTTTTTTTTCTTCAAGCAGCCTGTTGAATATATTCATCTCTTAAAGCTGCTGCCATGGTTATATGGACGTGTCTGAGGTACACAGTGGTACAAGGTAAGACTGCCTGTTATTGCCTCTTCTGTTTTTATTGTACTTGGAGTCAATCCTGCATAAAGTAATAATAAATTTGGAGGTGAAGGGAGTAGTGGTGGGGGTTTGAGAGTTTAAAATTGTGGCTTTTGCGGATGATATTTTGGTCCACTTGATGGAGCTGCATCACTTATTACGGCATGTAATAGAAGAATTTGCTGAATACAGGGCCTGTGTGGGATTGGTCCTGAATTTAGATAAGAAGAGATCAGGACCCAGTGGTTGGGAGTGTAACAGATAGGTCATTTAAGTATTTGGGGGAAAGATTGCTTTCTGATAGGAGTCAGTTATATAATCTGAACATTCCTCCAATGATACAGAATATGAAGACAAAAGTAGATTGTTGGAGTTCTATTCTGTTGACGCTTTTGGGTGTCATAGCTCTATATAAGTTGACTTTTTTTTCCAAAATGGCTACATTCTTGCGGTTCCTACCGTTACGGTTACTTAGGTAGGACCTGAGTGTCATATGTCAGAGTTTGGGTCATTTCTTATAGAGGGGAAAGAGAGCTTGTATCCCTGTTGGGTTTTTATTTATTTTATTTATTCATGTATGTATTTATTTATTAGTATTTAGCTCACACCTTTCCAGTAGCAGTTCAAGGCGAATTACGTTCAGGTACAGGAGGTACTTCCCTGTCTCCAATGAGCTTATATTCTAAGTTTGTACCTGAGGCAATGAACAAGTAAGTGGCTTGCCCAAGGCCACAAGGAGCATAAGTGAACCCTGGTCTTTTTCGGTTCCAGACTGCTGCCCTAACCACTAGGAGGAGTATGGGTTAAAGGCAGATTGGATTTGTCTAAACTGGAGTGTTGTAATCATGGTGGTTTTCTCTAGCATATGATCAACTGATTATATATACCCTTCTTGGGATAGAAAGTAGGTTAGTTTGTGAAACTTTTTACATGATTAGATTGTAAGCTTTTATGAGCAGGAACTGTCTCTTACATGTATATGTACAGTGCTGTGTACACCTTGTAACGCTATAAAAATGATAAGTAGCAGTAGTGGTAGTAAGTAGTACTATGCCCAAGCGGCAGATATCCAACAGGAATTTCAGTCTAGTGTTATCCTGGGGCCAGTGTGTTCGGCCTGACGATGTCTTTGCAGTCGGGCCAGAACTTGAAGATGTCCAGGTTTCTCTCATTCTAGGAGCAATGTGGATTTCCAACCAGGATTGCAATAATTAATTTTCATGTGTATTTGCAACTTTGGCACTATGTTTTTTCTCTTCAGGAGTCCCTCTCTGAGTAGTTGGTCTCTAAGCTACAGGAAGTACTTGCATTGCAGACTTTGGAAAGGTATCTATCTTGGGCCTGTGTAAAGCTCTGACAGGGATGGAGGAAGGAAACCAGTATGACTCCTTTGACAGAAAAGTGGAATAAAGATTTGGGGTTGGACTACAAAAAAAAGAGGGTACTATTGCGAGCACTAGTAGAATTCCAACATTAGTCGCCAGTGTGGATCAGGAACTGGTTAAAAGATAGAAAGCAGAGGGTAGGGCTAAATGGCCAATGGAGAAAGGTGAATAGTGGTGTACCCCAGGGATCTGTGCTGGGTCCGCTGCTTTTTGACATATTCATAAATGACCTGGAAAAGGGAATAACGAGTGAGGTTATCAAATTTGCAGATGACACAAAACTATTTAAAGTTGTTAAAACCCAAGAGGATTGTGGAAAACTGCAAGAGGATCTTGATAAATTGGAAGACTGGGCATCAAAATGGCAGATGAAATTTAATGTGGACAAGTGCAAAGTTATGCAGCTAGGGAAGAACAACCCAAACTATGGTTACACGATGCAAGGTTCCATTTTAGGAACCACCACCCAGGAAAAAGATTTAGGCGTCATTGTGGATAACATGTTAAAACCCTCGGCAGCTAGCCAGTGTGCAGCGGTGCCAAGAGAGCAAATAGAATGCTAGGTATCATAAGGAAAGGAATGGAAAATAAAACAAAAGATATTATAATGCCTCTATATCGTTCCATGGTGAGACCGCACCTTGAATATTGTGTGCAATTCTGGTCGCCGTATCTTAAAAAGGATATATCGTTATTAGAAAAGGTGCAGAGAAGAGCCACCAAAATGGTAAAGGGGATGGAAGGATACTCCTATGAAGAAAGGCTAAAAAGGTTACTAGGGCTCTTCAACCTGGAAAAGAGGCAGCTGAGGGGAGATATGATAGAGGTCTATAAATTAATGGATGGAGTGGAACGGGTAAACGTAGATCGATTGTTTACATCATCAGAATATAGAAAGACTAGGGGACATGCAATGAAGCTACAGGGTAACCTATTTAAGACTAATAAAATATTTTTTCACTCAATGTGTAATCAAACTCTGGGATTTGTTACCGGAGGATGTAGTAAAAGCTGCTAGTGTAGCTGGGTTTAAAAAAGGTTTGGATGAGTTCCTAGAGGAAAGATCCATAAACCATTATTAAGAAGGGACCCAGGATATTGACCCCAATACAAGCATTAAGGAACCTGTGTCTTGGGGAGACTGCTAGGTACTATGAGCTAGATTGGCCACTGTTGGAAACAGGATATTGGACTTGATGGACCTTGGTCTGACCCAGTATGGCATATCTTATGTTCTTATGTCTGGTTATGTTCTTATGTCTGGTTATGTGAAATGCAATGGATCTGTATTTCCCCATCCAGGCTTTCCTTGCACAGTGTTAAAAATATAAAGAAGCTCAGGGGATACCAGGCATTTTTTTTTTGGACTTTCTTAAGAGTGCAGAAATATTGGGAAAGAAATTCTATTTTTCTTGGGGCAAATGTTGAATCAAATGGTTGAAATAGAACCAAGGGGGAGAGTGGCCTAGTGGTTGGGGCAAGCTGCCTCAGGTCAGAAGGTCAGGGGTTCAAATCCCACTAGAGGACAGAAATCTTGGGCCAGAAGGACTGGGGTTTCTAGTCCCACAGATGCTCCTTGTGGTCTTGGGCAAGCCCCTTAACCCTCCATTGCTCATGTTCCCTGTAAGCATTAGTGTATGTGTCTTATATCCCCTCTTGTTAAATGTATCCCCCAATTGTATTGTGACTACTTTGATTGAAGGATAAGGTGGTATACAGAACAGTCTAAATAAAAAAGGATTTTATTAGATGATCCTAGGAGGCTTAGAGTGAAGGGCCAGGACCAAAAATGTTTGTACAGAAAGTGTGCTTGTTAGGTAAGTAGTAGATTCACATGTATGGAATCTCCCTCTCTTTTGGGGTTGACGAAGCGCTATACGCGACCTGATACATATAGAGAGTTTGGGCTCAAGGAGGGCTTTTGTGGGTTACGCCAAGTTTTTGGAGGTCTAGGAGTGTAATATTCAGACTGGCACCAAAAGCAGGGGGAACTGGTAGGAACAGACATGCTAACATGCATCTCTTAAGGGTGGCACACCTGTCAGGCTCTGTGGCTGTCCACATGAGGAGCCTGTATGGGCAGTGTCCAGGAGTGGTATTGTGTATATTTGGGTCTTATCTGGTTAGTCTCAGGATGGGTGGATGAGCGTGCATATATGTGTGAGAGGACTAGGGATGAGGGAGGTTGTGTAGGAAGTAGGGGACAGGTAGAAATAGTGGTGGAGGGGATGTGAAGGCTGCAGATAAGGGGTGTGTGTGAGTGAGTGAAGGTGGAGGCGAGGATTGTGTGAATGTGTGAGTCGGTGATGGGAGAGTGCATAAGTGAGGGGAATGTGTGTGTGTGTGAGGTATGGGAGTGGGTGGGGTCCGACTGTGTATGAGGGGTGAGGGTCTGTTGTGGATATGACAGGAGGGAGTAAAGCTTGTCTGTCTGTATGAAGAGTGAGAAGGGTGGGCCTCTTCCTTTCTCTCCCTTCTCCCCTCTTCTCCATCCCCTCTTCCACTTTTGCCCTCCTCCTCCTTCCTTTCAATCCTGTCCCTTTCCTCTTTGTACTCTTCTTCCCCCCCCCCCACCACACATCATGCTTACGTCTTACCTTTTTTGCCCCCTCTATAAATGCACTCATTTTTGCATAACTTCCCTATTGGAGTTCGCTGCGGCCCATCCCCTGCTGGCAGACACAGCTCTTCTTCACTGCCGCAGCAGCTCTACAACAGTCACTCTACTGGCAGGGGTTGGGTCCTTGCTGCCAGGAGCACCACTTCTTCGTTGCTGCAGTGGCTCTATGGAGGTCCTTGTGCCGGCAGGGGTTGGGTTCCTGAAAGGGACTGGATCCCCCTCAACAGAGGTGACTATTTAAAATCCCGGTGCTGGCAGATCACCACTACTTTGCCACTGGGGTGGCTCTCCACAGCCCTTATGCCAGCAGGGTTTGGGTCCCCAATGGCAAATGCTGCAGCAGCTCTTCCAGTCTCTAAGGGAATGCATGTGTTTCCACAAAAACCAACCAACCCATGAGTATGGACAGACGGAAACAGACAGACAGATGAACCTTCTTCAATAGGTGCCATTGCTTGAACGAAACACATCTCCTTATTTTGGTGATATGTTTGTTGGCAGGAATGTAAATAGAACAATTATGTACCGGCCCTTTGGTTGTGTTATCAATAAAGAGACTTACACCTAAAAGTGAACATTTATATTGTTATTTTCCAGAGTTAGCCTGACAGATGCTTTTGAATGTCAACCCCAACAAGAAAGGAAACAAGTCTGTCTTACGTTTCCAGCAGTATTTCTTCCTCTTGTTTTTTAATATCTGTGTACTTAAAAGTTCAAACATTTTTGTACATTTGCAATGTTCTTTGCTAGCCACTGGTTGCAGCCCTTATCTGCTACTAGCAGCTTTGAGTGCTGAAAGAATGGTCTGGAAAATTAAATCTACAATGGATTATTACCATACTTTTTTACATTTCAAGTATTCAATATTTGCTTTGTGTTCAAACACCAAGATGTTAATATGTTTGGCACACAGTAGCATTTAACTGCAGCTAATGGATGAGTTAGCACAAGTTTCAAACTAGTGTCAACTCAAACAGTTTTTGCTGTATGTTACTGTGTGCCCTACACATATGTGAGCACTTCTCCGTGTAGCTAAAATTAAGGGTTGCTTTGATGTTGCCATGTAACATTCATCCGAGAAATCAATTCTAGCACTCCCTGTAGGGATGAAGAGGACATGCTGCTCTGTTTGCATTAGTCACTAATGTGCAAATGGCTTATCAGAAATGTACTGCTTCTTGTTTCCAATAATATTCCCTTCAGAATCTTTTTGTATCAATATTTTAAAAGATACAGTGTACTAGTTTCTTGATATCTCAGTTTGTCGACCTAACTAAAATAATAACTGCATTGCAGTGAGTGTCACGTGTACGATTTTCTCCCTGTTGGTGAGGGGTCTTACGTGTGCACTAGGGACTCTTTGCCCTCAGGGAATGAGACCGATCTCTGGAGGCTAGAATAGCAGACCTGGAGGACCTAAGGAAGGCAGAAAGGTATATAGATGAGATCTATAGGGACGCAGTACTGAAGTCCAATCTCCAGTCTGGCAGCCTCTCTGTTGCCATGGAGGAGAGAGGTCACATGAAAAGAGAGCATCACTTTGGTATGGCAGGAAGTGATCCTATAGCTAGGACCTGTTCTCCAGGTGATGTATAACCCTCTTGCACCGAGGAGGTTTCTCCAGGGCCAGGTGCCCATAAGGGAAGGGTTAGGATGGCCTTTATAGTTGGCGATTTGATCATTAGGCACGCCTGCCTTTTGTGAAGGTAGCAGACCTCATGAGCCACCTAGACAAGGTTTTAGAGAGTGCTGGGGAGGAGCCTGCTATCTTGGTACATGTTGGTACCAATGGCATAGGAAAGTGTGGGAGGTAGGTTCTGGAGGCCAAATTTAGGCTTTTAGGTAGGAAGTTGAAATCCAGAACTTCCAGGGAAGCTTTCTCTGAAATGCTTCCGGTTCCATGTGCAGGACCCAAAAGGCAGGCAGAGTTCCAGAGTCTCAATGCATGGATGAGACAATGGGGCAAGGAAGAGGGCTTTGGATTTGTTAGGACCTGGGCAACATTCTGGGGAAGGGAGGGACTTTTCCAAAAGGATTGGCTCCATGTTAACCAGAATGTAACCAGGCTGCTGGCATTAACCTCTTAATAGGAGATAGAGCAGCTTTTAAACTAGATAATAGGGGAAAGCCAACAGTCGCTCAAGAGTGCATGCTTCAGAAGGATGTATCCTTGAAGGATACTAGAAAAAGAGGAAACTTAGGGCATCCCAACAGAGAGGGGGTTTCCAATAAACATAAAAGTAACCCAGATGTCCTTAAGTAAAGAGCAGACAGAGCTGAAAGATTCCAAATTATCCCTATCAACTGATAACCAGATTGATATGAATAAAATAAGACATCTAAAATGCCTATATGCAAATACTAGAAGTCTAAAAAATAAGATGGAAGAGTTAGAATATATAGCACTAAATGAAAGGTTAGATATTATTGACATCTGAGAGACCTGATGGAAGGAGGACAACCAATTGGACACCGTTGATACCTGAGTACAAACTATATCACAATGATAGCGTAGATCAAATTTGTGGAGGGACTGTGCCCTATGTTAGAGAGGGCATTGAGTCATATAAGATAAATGTTTTGCAGGAAACAAAATACACTGCAGAATTTCTATGGAGAGAAATCCCATGTAAAAAAGAGAAGGTGATGGCAGTGGGGGTGTACTACCGACCACCTGACCATAATGAATGGATAGATGATGAAATACTAAAAGAAATCAGGGAAGCTAGCAAAAGTTGCAACACAGTAATAATGGATGATTTCAATTACCTCAGTATTGACTGGGTCAGTGTCACAGCAGGCTATGCTAGGGAGATAAAGTTTCTGGATAAAATAAATGACTGCTTCTTGGAGCACTGGTTTATGAACCGACAAGAGGGGAAGCTATTTTGGATCTAGTTCTTAGTGGAACACAGGATCTGGTGCAAGAGATAAGGGTGTTAGAGCGATTTGGCAATAGTGATCATAGCATGATCGCATTTGATTTAATAAATGGAAGAATGGCAAGGAAATCAATAGTACTACCTTTTAACTTTCAAAAGGGAGACTATGATAAAATGAGGAAAATTGTTAAGAAAAAAACTAACAGGAGCAGCTGCAAAGGTTAAAGATTTACATCAAGCATGGGTGTTGTTTAAAAATACTTTCTTGGAAGCTCAGACCAGATGTATTCCAAGCTTTAAGAAAAGTGGAAAGATGGCCAAAAAACTGTCAGCATGGTTTAAAGTTGAGGTCAGAGAGGCTATTCTAACTAAAAAAGCATCTTTCATGAAATGGAAAAAGGAGCCAAATGATGAAAACAGGAAAAACAGAAGCACTGGCAAGTTAGATGCAAGGCATTGATAAGGCAGACAAAGAGAGAAATTGAAAAAAAGCTTGCCGTGGAAGCAAACATGCATAATAAAAACTTTCTGAAGTACATTTGTAGCAAAAAACCTGTGAGAGTCAGTTGGAACATTAGATGATAGGGGGTAAAAGGGGCGCTAAGGGAGGACAACATCATAGCAGAGAGACCGAATGAATTCTTTGCTTTGGTCTTTACTGAGGAAGATGTTATCCATGCCTGACATGGTATTTGAAGGTGATGTATCTGAAGAATTGAAAGAAATATTAATAAACCAGGAAGATGTATTACAAGTATTTGATATACTAAAGAGTAGCAAATCACCTGGACCAGGTGTTGAAAGAAATGAAAGGCTTTCCTAACCAGGGCTCCACACATCAAACAGGGAACTTTTACTTGAGCACAGTAGGTTGCTGAACTCTGTAACCTCCTCAGGTTCAGAAACTGCTAACACCTAATCAAGAGTTAGTGGGCCTGTTTCCTGAGTGCAGTTGAAGCGTGCATAAAAAGCTCCTGTGCCCTGCCCTTTTGAGGCTTTCCTAACCAGGGCTCCACACATCAAACAGGGAACTTTTACTTGAGCACAGTAGGTTGCTGAACTCTGTAACCTCCTCAGGTTCAGAAACTGCTAACACCTAATCAAGAGTTAGTGGGCCTGTTTCCTGAGTGCAGTTGAAGCCTGCATAAAAAGCTCCTGTGCCCTGCCCTTTTGAGGCTTTCCTAACCAGGGCTCCACACATCAAACAGTAAGTAAGGAGTTGAGGGTTTCTTTGTTTGGGTTTTTTTATTTTATTACATTGCTAGCTCTCTGACTGGGAGCTCTTAAAAGGGTTTTGTGTATATTTTTTAAAGCAAGGTTACTTTCATTTTTGCTGTTTTAGGGGAACTTTTACTTGAGCACAGTAGGTTGCTGAACTCTGTAACCTCCTCAGGTTCAGAAACTGCTAACACCTAATCAGGTGTTAGTTCCCTCCCTACCCACCCCGACTCCCACCCACACCTAGTGAGCAGTCTTGCTTTATAGGGCACCTCCTCCTTTAACAAATCACAGTGAATTGGACCAGCACATTTTGAATATAATTAAAGAGATTTAACTGCTTTTTCTCTGAAAGGACAGCTGCGAAACCGGCTGGTACTTGGTAGATCTCTCTCTTTTTCTTTAACAGATACCTAAGCTCCACAAACAGGACAATGGCTGGGAAAAATCGTATTGCTAAAGCTGTTGCCCCCGTTACAGCTTCTGCCTCGGTCCAGACAGAGGTCCTAATGCCAGTTGAGGAACCGGTTCCATGTGCAGGGTGCCTGCATGCTGAAGCTCTGAGGAAACAAGTGGAGGAACTCAGAGAGGAGGTGGCGAGGCTGAGGAGCATTCAAGACAGTGAGAAGTTCATTGATGAGATGCTTCTTGCAGCAACCAGGCTCTCCAGCACAGGAGAAGATGGGTGCCAACAGAATGTCGATGGTTGGACAAAAGTCACCAGAGCCTGCAAAATCACCAATCCAACTTCTCCAGCCCTTGAATTGAAGAACCATTATGCAGCCCTGGAAGTGGAGGAGGTGAAAGCATCCCTGGAAAGGGAAGAACCAGAGTTCAAGTACCCCATAGTTGCGGAATCAGTGACCAGAAGGAAACGAAGGGTAGTTAGTGGTGGTTGGAGACTCTCTTCTGAGGGGTACTGAGGCGTCCATCTGCCGACCAGACTTGATGTCCAGAGAGGTATGCTGTCTGCCTGGTGCCAAGATCCAAGATGTTACGGAGAGTTTGCCGAGACTCATCAAGCCCACTATTACCCAATGTTGCTAATCCATGTTGGAACAAATGATACTGCCAGGTATACCTCGGAACGTATCAAAAGTGACTTCATGGCTCTGGGACAGAGGGTGAAGCAGGTTGGTGCACAGGTGGTGTTCTCTTCAATTCTCCCTGTTGAGGGTAAAGGCCAAGGCAGAGAGGCTCGCATCCTGGAGATGAATGCATGGCTGCGTGGATGGTGTCTTTGAGAGCGTTTTGGTTTCCTAGACCATGGGATGCTGTTCCAAGGGTTGCAGAGCAGAGATGGCATCCATCTGTCCAAGAAAGGTCAACGCATCTTTGGTAGTAGACTGGCTAATCTACTGAAGAGGGCTTTAAACTAGATTCGTTGGGGATGGGTGAAGAAAGCCCCCAGGTAAGTGAAAGCCCCCAGGTAGGTGATACATTAAATACTTTTATGGAAATGGGTAACAGGGGTAACATATGGAAAGCAGTGTGTATTAATGCCCGTAGCATGGGAAATAAGATCCCTGAAGTTGAAGCTTTGGTGGGAGTGGCTGACTTGGATTTGGTGGCAGTTACAGAAACATGGTTCACAGAAAACCATGACTGGGATGTAACTATACCTGGCTATACGTTATTCAGAAAGGACAGGGTAGGAAGAAGGGGAGGAGGAGTGGCCCTATATGTAAAAACTACTATTAAAGCTTTGGAATTACAGAGCTTAAAAGGGAGAGAGGAGGCATTGTGGGTTAAACTAGAAAGAGGGAAAGAGAAATCCATTTGCATTGGTGTGATATACAGACCTCCCTCACAAGAGGAAGAGGTGGACAGAGAGTTAATTGAAGACATACACAGCATTGCTAGGAAAGGGGAAGTGCTACTGCTAGGAGATTTCAATATGCCAGATGTTGATTGGCACATTCCTGCTGCAGTATCATCTAGAAGTAAGGAGATCCTGGATTCTCTACAGGGAGAACTATTCAGGCAATTGGTAACAGACCCCACACGTGAAGGGGCCATACTGGACTTGGTGCTTACCAATGGTGAAAGTGTTTCTGATGTTGTAGTGGGAGATCATTTTGCATCCAGTGATCACCAGATGGTGTGGTTCAGTATTAGGACTAGGGCTGTTAGAATCCATTCCAAGGTGAAGATCTTAGACTTTAGGAAGACTAACTTTGCGAAGATGGGCCAATACCTCAGGGAGTCGTTAGTGGGATGGGAACAGCTGGGGGATGTAGAAAAACAGTGGGCAAAACTGAAAGGGGGTATTTTAAAGGCAACCAACCTTTTTGTTAAAATGGTAAATAAAGGCAAAAGGAACAGGAGACCGCTATGGTTTTCGAAGGAAGTAGCTGAAAAAGTGAAGAAAAAGAGGGAGTCCTTCACGAAATACAAGAGATCACAGAGAGAGGAAGACAGGCATCTGTATTTGGAAAAACTTAGAGAAGCTAGCAAAGTAGTCAAGAAGGCAAAGATTCAAAAGGAGGAGGAAATAGCCAATGCAATAAAATGGGGGGATAAGACATTTTTCAGATATATTAGTGAGAAGAGGAAGGGCAAAAGTGGTATTGTCAGACTCAAGGGTGCAGGGGGGGAATATGTAGAAGCTGATAAGGATAAAGCGGAATTGCTTAACAAATATTTTTGTTCTGTGTTCACAGATGAAGAACCAGGAGCAGGACCTCAGAAAACACCCACAAATAAGAACAGAAGCGAGGGACATCTTGAACAATTTTCAGAAGACTGTGTTCGTGAGAAACTAGCTCAACTTAAAGTAGACAAAGCGATGGGACCGGATGGGATACACCCTAGAATACTGAGGGAACTTGGGGACGTTCTAGCAACTCCACTGACTGACCTTTTCAATGCCTCGTTGGAGTCGGGAGTGGTGCCAAAGGACTGGAGAGAGGCTCATGTGGTGCCTTTACACAAAAGCAGAAGTAAGGATGTGGTTGAAAACTACAGGCCGGTTAGTTTAACTTCGGTGGTGAGTAAATTATTGGAAACGCTGCTGAAAGAGAAAATAGTGAGGTTTCTGGAGTCCGGCGGATTACAGGATCCGAGGCAGCATGGATTCACCAGAGGCAGGTCTTGTCAGACAAATCTGATTGATTTCTTTGACTGGGTGACCAGGGAGTTGGACCGAGGGAGAGCTCTAGATGTGGTGTATTTAGATTTCAGTAAAGCCTTTGACACTGTTCCTCACAGGCGACTTATAAACAAACTGAGCACCCTAGGGATGGACCCTAAAGTTACTGCTTGGGTTAGAAATTGGTTAGGTGAGAGGCGACAAAGAGTACAAGTAAATGGAGCTCACTCTGAGGAGAAGGATGTTACCAGTGGTGTGCCCCAGGGATCTGTCCTTGGTCCGATTCTTTTTAACATCTTTGTTAGTGATATAGCGGAAGGGCTGTCGGGTAAGGTTTGCCTCTTTGCGGATGATACCAAAATCTGCAATAGACACCCAGGAAGGTGTAGATAACATGAGGAGGGATCTAGCTAAGCTTGAAGAATGGTCTAGAATTTGGCAGCTGGGATTTAATGTTAAAAAATGTAAGGTCATGCATTTGGGCTGCAGCAATCCAAGGGAGCAATACAGTGTAGGAGGTGAAGTACTTTTGTCCACTAAAGAAGAGCGGGACCTAGGCGTGGTTGTGTCTGATGATCTTAAAGTAGCTAAACAGGTAGAAAAGGCGACGGCAAAAGCTAGAAGGATGCTTGGGTGCATACGGAGAGGAATGGCTAGCAGAAAAAAGGAGGTGATAATGCCTCTGTATAAGTCTTTGGTGCGACCTCATTTGGAGTATGGTGTGCAATTCTGGAGACCGCACCTTCAAAAGGATATGAACAGGATGGAGTCGGTGCAGAGGGTTGCTACTAAAATGATTAATGGGCTTCATTATAAAGCATATGAGGACAGACTTAAGGATCTTAATATGTACACCTTAGAGGAAAGGCAGGATAGAGGTGATATGATTGAGATGTTTAAATACCTCCGTGGCATAAATGTTCAGGGAGAGAGCCTCTTTCAATTGAAAGCAAGTTCTGCTACGAGGGGACATGGGATGAGGGTGAAGGGAGATAGATTCAGGAGTGATATGCGGAAATATTTCTTTACGGAAAGAGTAGTGGATCCGTGGAATAGTCTCCCAGTGGAGGTGGTAGAGATGAGGACAGTAACTGAATTCAAAAAAGCATGGGACCAACACAGAGGATTTCTAAAGGTAAAAAGTGGACTGTTGTAGTTATGGAAGGACAGACTAGATGGGCCTTGTGGTCTTTTTCTGTCATCATGTTTCTATGTTTCTATGAAATATGAGATTGCCGATCTACTATTACTAATCTGTGAACTATCATTAACATCATCAGTAGTACCTGAAGATTGGAGAATGGCCAATGTAACACCAATTTTTAAAAAGGGTTGCAGGGATTATCTGGGAAACTACAGATGTGTGAGACTGACGTTCGTACAAGACAAAATGGTAGAAACCATTATAAAGAATAAAATCACTGAACATGTAGATAGTCATGGTTTAATGGGAGAAAGCCAACATGGATTTAGCCAAGGAAAGTCTTGTTTTACTAGTTTGTTATATTTTTTGAAGGTGTGAATAAAGAGGTAAACAGAAATGAGCTGGTTGATGTAGTGTATCTAAATTTTCAGAAAGCCCTTGAGAAGATCCCTCATGAGAGACTCTTGGTGAAATTAAAAAGTCATGGGATAGGAGGCAGGGTACTATTGTGGATCAGGAACTGGTTAAAAGATAGAAAGCAGATAGTAGGGCTAAATGGCCAATTTTCTGAACGGAGAAAGATGAATAGTGGAATACTTCAGAGATCTGTGCTGAGCCAGCTGCTTTTTAACATATTATTAAATGACCAGGGAATAGGAATAACGAGTGAGGTGATCAAATTTGCAGATGACACGAAATTATTCCAAGTTTTTGAAACACAAGAGGACTGTGAAAAATTGCAAGAGGACCGTGATAAACTGGAAGACTGGACGTCCAAATGGCAGATGAAATTTAATGTGGACAAGTGCAAAGTTATGCACCTAAAAAGAACAACCCAAACTACAGTTACAGAATGCAAGGTTCCACATTAGGAACTACCACCCAGGAAAAAGATTTAGGCATTATTGTGGATATTACATTGAAACCCTCCACCCTGTATGGAGGGTGGCCAAAAACTCAAACAGAATGCCAGGAATCATAAGAAAAGGAATGGAAAATAAAACCAAGGATATTATGAGAATGCCTTTGTATCGCTCCATGGTGCTACTGCATCTTGAATATTGTGTGCAACTCTGGTCACTATATCTTAAAAAGGATAGAGCAGAAAAATGGTATAGAGAATAGCCACCAAAATGGTAAAGGGGATGGAAGGATACTCCTATGAGGAAAGGCTTAAAAGGTAGGGCTCTTTAACTTGGAAAAAAGATAGCTGAGGGAAGATATGCAAGAGGTCTAAAAATTAATGAGTGGAGTGGAACGTGTAGACATAGATCGGTTGTTTATGCCATCAAAAAATAGAAAGACTAGGGGACATGCAATGAAGCTACAATGTAACCCATTTAAGACTACGAAGAAAAATATTTTTTCACTCAATGCATAATCAAACTTTGGAATTCGTTACCAGAGGATGTAGTAAAAGCTGTTAGTGTAGCTGGGTTTAAAATAGGTTAAGACAAGTTCCTGGAGGAAAGGTCCATATACCATTATTAAAGAGGACCTGGGAAATCCACTACTTACCCTGGGACAAGCATTGTGGAACCTGTGTAGCTGTTTTGGAATCTGCCAGGTACTTGTAACCTGGATTGGCCACTGTTGGAAATAGGATACTGGGTTTTGATGGACCTTGCTCTGACCCAGTATGGCATTTTTTAAGTTCTTATGTTCCTGTATTAGCAATGATGACAGATGGGTAAAAAAAATGGATGGCAGGTGATGTTGTCATTGTATTTGTTTCTTCCTTCCCTCCCTCCCTCCACCTCCATCTTTCTTACCAATTTCAACACCCCCTGCCAATGTTTACTCTAGATGTGTCTATACATGATTGCACAACTTAAATTCATCCTGCATACAGCTTCTGTTTGTACACATCTAATTAAAGGGTCCCAAGCTGTGTTTTGGTGTTTTCCAGGGTTGGCTCAAGGGGTATCTGACATCCTAGATGAACCTTCAGCCATGCGCCCCTCTCCCAAGTATAACTCAAGACCCTACTACCCCTGTGTCCAGCATCTCCCTTTCCATTCATCTGAAGACGTGCACATAGACATCCAAATTTATTTATTTAGCTAGTTTTATATAATGCCAATCTAATAGTCTAAAGAAAAAAGTCAAAACATATGTAATGCCTGTGTATCCGTTTAGCAACCAAACACTACTCAAAGTAACAAAATAACATTTCAGTCAAACAAATAGTTTTTCTGTCGGGATCCGCCAACCTGAGATGGGGAGAGGAAAAACTCCCCTCTCTACGTCGGCAGAAGCCTTTTTTTTATTTTTTTTCAAAACAAAAGGAATAGTAGTGAGAATCACTTATCTGATGGTGAACCAAAAGGGCAGCAAAATAGCAAAGCAGCGACATGCATGTTTCAAGCCCAAAAAAGGGCCCTGTATCAAGCTGATTCTTCAATATACTTGCCCTATGTTTTGACTTTTTTTGCCTTTTGAGTGTCATCACATTTTTGAAGGTTTTTTCTTCATAATCTAATAGTCTAGGCAGTTTACAATAAACAAAGGTTATACAGAGAACATTAGAACAAACATATATTAAATTTAAATTAAAAGTTAGAGTTAGCAACTAAACATCAGCATTTGAGAAATGTTCTAAAAATAGATGCGTCTTTAGTTACTTCTTAAAATCAATCAAGTCATTGGTGGTACGGAGATCATCCGGGAGATGATTCCAGAGAGCCGGAGCAAAGAGTGTGAAAGCCATTTCACAAATGATGTTTACAGATGTCTCTGGTGCAGGGACTTTCAAGTAGGCAAGGGGGTGTGGTGGAGGCATGTCTGGGGAGGTGCAATGGACTTACACGTCTCTGTTCGATTTCAGGAATGCCAGTGATGTCTGCAGGCACATCCACGTTTAGACCTGCTGCAGGCACGAATAGACATCAGGAAAGTGCTTGTTTTGTCCTTAAAATATCCAGAAAGCTTAGAGAAGATGGAGAGTTAAGTGACCAGTCTAAGATCACAAAGACCTACACTGGGTAACAAAGTGCAAACATTAAGACAATGACAGTAGGAGGTGCACTTAGGCTACATCAAACTTTAAATAGGGTAGAACATATAGCAAACAGTATAGGGAGTTACATGGGCTACATGAGCTATGTGGGTATCATGTTTAGCTGATGTTCTGCATTAGGCATTAAGTGAATAGCAGCTATAAGCTGGAGTCTATGGGGGCGGGGTGGGGTGGGAGGGATGCTTTATGCTAGAGGAGGGTGCTTTTGTGTTGGACTGTACTGTTGATCGGTGCCGTAATGCTCTTGGAAGAGGTACATCTTCAGGTTTTTTCTAAAGTCCTGGGTTGACTTGATGCTCCGCAACATGGGCGGGTAGTGCATTCCAGAGGGTGGGGGCATAGAGTGTGAAGGCTCTTAGTCACGTGTATTAGCTGCTCTTATGAATCTGTGGCGGTAGGTTAAGTAGGTTTTGTGCACTGTGCCTCCATGGTGTATCGATGCTAGGGGTACTGATTAATGTTCGGAGGTGTTCAGAGGTGATGTAGTTCCAGGCATTGTGAATGGTGGTGAGGGCTTTGTGCTTGATTTGTGTGGCGATAGGGAGCCAGTGGAGGGATTTTACGTAGTATGGGTGTTATATGGGTTTGTTTAGAGGCTCAGAAGATGGTGCATGCTGTGGTGTTTTGGAGGAGTTGAAGTGAGAGGATGGGGTGTTTAAGTAGTCCCCGGTATATAGAGTTCCATTAGTTGAATAGGGGGGTGATGGTGGCTTGGGACACTGCATGGAAGTTTTCTGTGGAAAGAAGGAGTATAGATAGTGGAGTATATATAGAGGGGTATATATAGTGACCAACTCTGGGTCTGTGGGCAGCAGTTGCCAGGTCAACTGGGCACACAAGTACAGAGTCTCCTCACCCCTAAGCTGACATTTTAGCAGTGAGAGGAGAAGAATGGCAGTGTCTCAGGCCACATTTTCTTCATCTACTGCCTCAGAACCTGACTTAGATACAGCAGTGGCAAGGAGGGAATCGCAAGGGAGGAGAGCAGTCACTGCTGGCCCTGGCTTCTGATTATAACTCAGAACTACCCCTTATGAGAGATGTGGTGGGCGAAGGTGTAAAATTATAGTGGTACCTTGATTGGGGTTTACATGCTCCCTTCAGTGACTGTCTCACTGCCAGCAGTGGGAGGCAAGTGTTTATGTTTATGTTTAATAAAACTTGTTATACCGCCCAACACCATAGGTACCTGAGCTGTTTACAATAAAACATTATCCGATTTAAAAATAAGGCTGCGAGAAAAGAAAAAGTGGGCCGACTCCCAACCTTTACCAAACACACCTGTTGCTAGGGTTTCTGGCACCGCCTGCAACCTATAGATTGGCGCCCCCTCCCTCATTAATGCTGGCTATACCGCAAAAAGTCCTTTGCGAACTCTTCAGATGATGTTATTATTTCTCCTTCAAATCCAGTGTTGTAAGAAAACTGCAGTGAAAGAACAAATGCAGAGCCAGAATAAAAATAACTACTGAGCAGTAAATACTTAGCATCATATGAACAGGCTGTGATAGTCCAAGAGCATGTTATATTAAGTTATGGATCAAAAGAAAAATACTCAGCTGTATGAACAACTCGGAAATACTTTACTCATTGAAATAATATACAGGAGAATGATTTTGTACAGAATGTGAGAGTCAAAACATGATAACCATGCAGCCAATGTACGTCTAGAAACTATATGCAAAATTGGTATAATGATGCAAAGAATAGTCGCAACATAGGAAGACAGTGGCAACATTAATATACTGCTGATTTAAGGCACATGTGTTAAGCAGGTGTAGATGGCAAGCTGTAGCACTGTGAAGAATAAATAATAAATAGGCCAATAGTATGTAAGCATGCCATTTGACTGCTGTAAAATAAAATATATACCATGAACACATTATCCATATACCAGCATGCTTTCTGTGCCCAGACTACTCACGGTTAAAAAACTGGACCAGGCAACCCAAACATTAGTGTCCATAAAATATGTTAAAGCAATCTATTTACTATTTTTCCCTAAAATGTTTTACTGTGCTATGCTTTGATAAGACAAACAGCTTTCCGCAAACTCCTAAGTATGAAAGTCACATCGTTAAAAACCTAACAATATTGCAAAAAATTATCATTTAGGGCCATTCTGATCCCACATCGCTGAAACAGCTCCTGGAGCTCCAGTGGGGTTGCAAAATCAGTTATCCTCGCCTCCCCAATAAATCCATGCTTTCCCCTTGCTAAATCACAGGATGTTTTTTCATTTCTTGATTGATCACTTGTCATTCTAGCTCGCTCTCACTCCAGCTTCACTACCTACTGCCAGTATATTGACTGCATGACTGCCAATGGGAAGTGAGGTTAGAGTGGGGGAAAAGCGAGAACATGACCATTTTCTGGCTGGACGAGGGAGTAAGTTCCATGCTTTTATCCATTACTCTTAGGTTTTTAGGAATTCTTTATCAAAATTATATTTTCCTCCAGAGTGAGGCAAAAGAAAGAACTCTCACACGCAGCCATCTGCATTGTCAGTAGAAACTAACATGGCTCAGCAAAGGTAGCAAGGGTGCAACTAGTGCCATCTCAGTGGGTGGCCTTAGTTGCACCTGCAGCCTTTTTGTCACGTTGAAATGCAGTGATTGCAGAAGGATGTAGCTTGCTCCCTGCAGTTAGCCTATGGCCCCGCACTGGTAATGTGACCCACACATGTGTTACCAGCGCAGAGCTTAGGAAATATGCTGCTAAATATGCCAAACAACAAGGGCTCAACAGCACCAATGAAGCATTTCCCACTTCCACAAAAACTAGAACTTGGCGGCCCCAACACAGCATTTTCCGTCTTCACAAAAACCAAAGAGGCTCAGTGGCCCCTACACAGCACGTCCCATCCTCAGAAAAACAAGAGGGGCTTTGTGACCCCAACACAACAGCTCCCACTCAAACATCAAGAGGAGCTTGGCAACCCCAACATAACTCCAAAAACTGTGCCTTGGACCAGCAAGGTGTTAATGTAAATATATATTCTGCAAAAAACACAGGAACTGCAAGATACTTGCACACCAAGAAACTAAAAGAAAAAGGGAGAACCATAGCACGGTTTATAACACCAAATTATAAAATTATAACTCATTTTATTTTGTTGTTATAAACTGCGTTATGGTTCTCGCTTTTTCTTTCTGAACAGATATTCTGCATCTACTCTCCCTCAACAATGGGTGCAGAGAAAAACTAGGACATACACCCATCTGATTCTGGTCATCTCACTAACAACACAAAACATTATTTAGTACCAGGCATATTGTGAACTAATACACAAACCTACTAAAGTCACTGAGGATCTACAGAGCAAATCTACCATACCATACCAGCACCAACTTCCAAAACTTGCACAAGGAGCCTACCCAGAAAAAAGCAGCATTGTATATACTGCAGCAGGCCCTAGAACATCCATACATCTACTGCATTTGAAATGCTGAACAAGTCCAATTACTAAGGTACAGATACCTACATACAAACTCCATGTTAACAGAACACATGGACTCTGTCACACACGCAGAACACAAACTCTCACCAAGTACAGAATAAGTGACCACAATCTAAAATAAAAATTTGTAGGCAAAAATGAGACGGAAACCCCAAGAAGCCAGACTCTGTATGCAGTGCAACACCAGAGAAATAAAGGATATGCATTTTCCCATACTGTGTAAAATATAAAGATAGGGCAAAGTCTGATCACTAAATTGAAAATAAAATTATTTTTTCTATCTTTGACATCTAACCATTTTATTCTCTATGTTGGTCCCAAACTGAGGCTCCTGCTTTCCTCTTCTTCTCTTGGCTCTCTTTCTATAGCCTCTAGTCCATCTGCTATTTTGTGTCTCATCTTTTGTTTCCTTAACTTCCTTCTATCTTGAATATTTATTTTTTCCTTTCAGTTTTCTTTAATTTATTTTTGTCTCTCTCTGTTCACTCAGATTTCACTACTCCTTATTACTATCCAGTCCTCAATCACCCTCTTGTTTATTCCATCTACGTACTACTTTTCAACTCTCACCCAGTCCTCCTATTCCCCACCTCTTCTTCCTTAGTCCATTATTCCTCCATCTGTAGCTCACACTCTCTCCATTCCATGTCTAACACCTCTCACACCCATCCAGTGTCTCTCTTTCTCTTGCTTTCCTGCCATCCAGTATCTCCATGCTCTCTCTCCCTATCCTTCCATGTCTGTCCTCTGCCTTCCTCTCCACCTGCATCTATCATCTCTATACCATACCATCCTCTCCCTATTACTCCCGTGTCCATATCATCCCCTCCATATTACTCCCATGCCCAGCATCTCTACGACTGTCTCAATCTATTTACCCCCATGTCCATCTTCTTCCCTCTCTCTCCCTATTACCCTCTTGTCCTGCATTTCCCCCTCCCCATATTACTCCCATGTCCAGCATCACCCATTTGTCTCCCTCTGCCCTTCCCATGTCCAGCATTTTTCCATAGTCTCCCTATACCTGTCCAGCATCACCATTCCATCTCCCCTCCTTGCTACTTCCTATGCCACCTCCCCCATGTCCCTTCCCATGTCGTGTCTTCCTTCATCTTCCTAATCCCACCTGTAGATTGATCCCTCTACATCTCTATTCCCCCCTGCATCCAGCATCTTCCTTCTGTCTCCCTGTGCCCCTCCACGTCTAGCATATCCCCTCTACCTCTCAATGGCCCCCTCATGTCCATTCCCCCCCATTGTCTACTATCTGCTTTGCAATTTGCAAGAGGCAGAGCCTGTCCATGAGAGTAGCATGTCCTGAAGGCAGGGACTGTGCAATCTACAATTGCAGCCCAGAGAGGCAGAGCAATTCAGCAGGAGCAGGCCATGCCTCTCTGGACCATGACTGTGGCCTTGCACATCCTCTGCTTGCGGACATGCTGCTTTCGTGAGCAGACTCCAGCTCTCTGGGCCACATTTGTCATCCTGCTTGAGGGGGGGCGGCTAGCGATGACATGCCACCTGACATTGGCATTCCCCCTACCACGCTTACCTGGCTTAGTGGGTAGCACTGGTCCTACATCTGTACTCTGTCCCCAAACTGGCTGAGACCCAGATGTCTTCCCATACTGCCTTGGTGCATTCAAACACACACTTACCGCTCAGCTACAGACCAATAACATCAGGTCTCCTGCCTTTGTCTACACCAAATAAAATGCACTACCTTGGGGTGGGGAGAGTTGCTCCTGCTTGCTTTCTTTCTTTGCACTAAATCCTTAACAGGGACATGAACTGAATTCAGTAAATATAAATTAATATCATTTATACCCAGTAGGTCTGGGTAGGTAGAGAGAGTGTTCTGGGGACTGGCTGAGGAATAACTGGGGAGAGAGAGACTGGGTGCTGGAGATTGGCTGGGGAGGTGGAAACTGTATGCAGGGGACTGGCATGGAAGGGAGAAAGGGGTTCTGGGGACTGGCTGCGGAGAGGGATCTAGTGTTCTGGGGACTGGCTGGGGAGAGGGAGCTAGTGTTCTGGGGACTGGCTGGAGAGTGAGAGAGGGGTTCTGGGACTGGCTGGTGAGGAAAAGAGAGTGTTCTGGGGACTGGCTAGGGAGGGGGGATCTGGGAACTAGCTGGAGTGAGACTGTGTACTGTAAATTGCAATGTGCAATGTGCATGCCATTGACTCAATGCTGACTCCTGGTGACTCAGAAGCCCCTGGATTGCCAGACCTTTCTTTCAAGGCAATGGAGGGTTAAGCGACTGAACCAAGGTCCCAAGGAATGCTAGTGGAAATTGAACCCTGACCTCTTGTCCCTAGGTCACTGGGGATTTTTGATAAAGTTATTTTATCATCCTTATACATTTCCTGCTAATTATAACAAGTTACACATTGTGGTTTACATGAATAAAATATAGTATAGTTTTATCCCTCATATAATACCCCACCCCCATTAAACCCATCCAATCTCCCTCTTGCTTCCCCCCAACCCCCTCTGATCTTACTCATCTAAAAGCCATCTTAAAAATTATAGGGTTGTCTTACTGTCCAGGTTATTTTAATACTTTGTATGTTGTTTAATTTGTATTTTTTTACTTTTATATTCTTTGGGGGCATGGTTTAATTACTTTTTATTAACGTCCTTATTGTTTTTTTCTGATATGGATAGTTTTATAAAAATTTGACTGAAGAAGTCAAAGTATATTTTCTTAATATTTTACATTTCTGTACCTTCTTCCTTGGATACATTCCAACCCAAAGAGGTTTATAAAGAACAAAAATAATACAATAAATAAGCTGCTTTTGGTGAAAAGGCTGTTCTGGTTCAAGGGAACAACATAGGGAGTAACATATGAAAAGGGTAGTGGGTGTAAAAATGGAAGGAGTACCCTACCACAGAGAACAGAGCTGGTGAGAGTCCCTAGATAAGAAACTGGTAGCATATCACTAAGATTTAACCAGTATGGTATGTATTCCCTTGACTCGGAGTGTGTTTACCTGTGCGGTTGCTGAACTTTATAACATGAGCTCAGATTCACTCTGTTTTTATTTGTACAGAGCTATAGTTGAGGGACTGGAATTTATCATGGTTGTTGAGTTTACTTATGAGAGCCTTAGGTGGCGTCCGTATGGGCCCTAGTTAGATAAGCAATGAATGCCTCTGTAGAGAGGAAAAGAACAAATGATATGTTTCAGACATGATTACAAGGTGATATATTTGTATTGCACTAAGGCAATACATGTTTTGACTAGCTTTCGGGTCAGGACAATATTAGCAAAAGATGACAATACCAGAATATATAAGAGAATCACAAAAGCATTCCAGTTATAGTTTTAAAGGGAAAAGATGGTGGAGAGTGGGAAAGATGGATGGGTGACTGGAAGGTGACAAAGCATAAAATTTATGTTTTATAATGTGATAGAAAATCTAGATCTTTGTTAAGTCTTTTTCAGCAGTCCCAAAGTATCTTATTATTTTAACTTCAAATGTACTACATTCCTGGATTGTTTTGAAATTTCCTCTTAAGATGTTGACCACAAGGTCATCAATGCAGTGCTCTGGTCCTGAAAGATATCTGGGTAATTCAATTATACTTTGTTATTTACTAATTAAAATACAATGTTACATTCATAAAAGTGGTTTTTATAGAAGATACCCCTGCCTTGTCCTGAGGCTCAGAGGTGATTAACACCTTCTCCTCTTCCACATCCCCCTTTCCCCCACTTGCTGATGTGTGACCAGTAAAGTTTTATGGAAAAGATGGCAACTCTAACAGCTGAATGTCTGTGTGAGAGAAATGATCAGCACAAGGGGATGTGTGTGTGTAAAATTGTCATGCCAATAAAGTTATCTGAATCAGAGAGAGAAAGAAGATTGGCACTAGGTGGGAGGGAAGGTAAGAGAGGGAATCCTCCCTCCCCCTCCCCCCCCCGCCCCAGATCCTCCCTTCTACCCTTCCTCCAGCCATGTCCAGCCCGTCTACTAGGCGAGCTAGGCGGCTGCCCCCCCCCCTCCAGCTGCCGCTAATTCCGTTTGGGGGGGAAGGCAGGCAGTGGCAGTACTTCCAAAAGCGGTGGCAAAAAGCTGCCTCTTTTGGAAATACTGCTGCTGCCACTACCTGCGTCCCCCTCCCAAGATGGATTCGGCAGCTGGGAGGGCGGCAGCAGCGGTGGGGGGCAGCGAGGCCAGGGTTTCTGCCTAGAGTGGCAGAGACCCTTGGGACGGCCTTGCCTCCAGCCTAATCCTTCTCCCTTTCCCTCCTCAGATTCCATTCTCCTCCCCATATCTCTAATTCTTTCCCCCACTTCTCCTCCCATTCTTGAGCCTTAAGACTCCTGTCCTTGTGTGATTGCAAGGGAATGCGATGCCACCAGGGTCACTGCTCTTCTATTAACAGAGTCATAGAGTAGATGAGAGCAGATAAAGACTGAAGGTGGCTAGGGTTGTAACTGTTGTATTTGCAGGCAGGGCCGGCCCGTCCATTGAGCAAGAATGTTTTTTGCACAGGGCCCCGCGTTTCGGGGGGCCCTGCGCAAAGAACATTCTGCTTTTTCTTAATTGAATTAAAAAAAAAAAAAAAGCTGGCCGCTGCCGCTGCGGCAGCATGGAGTGTCCCGCGGGGCTCCCTCTGCCCGGCGGAACTCTCCCGGCGTGGCTGAGCCCCTCTCTGCCGGCTTGCAGATACGCGAAGGGAGAGAGTCTCCCTCGCGTCTCTGTTAAGCCCGCAGGGGCTGATGGGAAGCAGGGGCTGATGGGAAATTTCCCATCTGCCCCTGCGGGCTTAACAGAGATGCGAGGGAGACTCTCACCCTTCCCGTATCTGCAAGCCGGCAGAGAGGGGCTCAGCCGTGCCGGGAGAGTTCCGCCGGGCAGAGGGAGCCCCGCGGGACACTCCATGCCGCCGCGGCGGCAGCGGCCAGCTTTTTTTTTTTTTTTTGTTTGCCATGAGCCGAGGGGGGGGGGCGGGTAGGACTGTCAATGGGCTAGCTAGGGAGGGAGGGAGGGAGGGGGGTTAAGACTGGCAATGGGCTAGGGAAGGAGGGAGGGGGGTTAAGACTGGCAATGGGCTAGGGAGGGAGGGAGGGAGGGGGGGGGTTAAGACTGGCAATGGGCTAGGGAGGGAGGGAGGGAGGGAGGGGGGGGTTAAGACTGGCAATGGGCTAGGGAGGGAGGGGGGGTGTTAAGACTGGCAATGGGCTAGGGAGGGAGGGAGGGGGGGGTTAAGACTGGCAATGGGTTAGGGAGGGAGGGAGGGGGGGTTAAGACTGGCAATGGGGGAGTGAGGGAGGGGGGTTAAGACTGGCAATGGGCTAGGGAGGGAGGGGGGTTAAGACTGGCAATGGGCTGGAGGGGGGTTAAGACTGGCAATGGGCTAGGGAGGGGGGGGGTTAAGACTGGCAATGGGCTAGGGAGAGGGGGGGGTTAAGACTGGCAATGGGCTAGGTAGGGAGGGGGGTTAAGACTGGCAATGGGCTAGGGAGGGAGGGGGGTTAAGACTGGCAATGGGCTAGGGGGGGTGTTAAGACTGGCAATGGGCTAGGGAGGGGGGGTTAAGACTGGCGATGGGCTATGGGGGGGGGTTAAGACTGGCAATGGGCTGTGTGGGCTGAGGGCTGGCAATGGGCTATGGGGGGGGTTATGACTGGTAGTGGGCTGATGGGGGGGTTAGGACTGGTAGTGGGCTGATGGGGGGGTTAGGACTGGTAATGGGCGATGGGGGGGTTCGGACTGGTAATGGGCTATGGGGGGGTTAAGACTGGTAGTGGGCTGATGGGGGGGGGTAGGACTGATAATGGGTTATGGGGGGGCTAGGACAGGAAATGGGCTGATGGGGAGGGGTTAGGACTTGAGGTGGGCTGATGTGGTTAGGACTGGTAATGGGCTGTGGGCTGATGGGGGGGTTTAGGACTGGCAATGGGCTATGGGGGGCTGACTGGAAATGGGTTGATGGGGGGTTAGGACTGGTAATGGGTTATAGGGGGGGCTTAAACTGAAAATGGGGTGATGGGGGTTAGGACTGGAAGTTGATTGACGGGTGGCTAGGACTGGTAATGGTTTGGGGGGTTGCTAGGACTGGAAATGGGCTGAGTGGAAGGGGAGGCTTGAACTGCAAATAGCTGATGGGGAGGGGGCTTGGAATGGAAATGGGCTGTGAGGGAAGGGAGCTAGGACTGAAAATGGGCTGATGGAACAGCTAGGATAGGACTGGAAATGGGCTGTTGGGGGGAGCTAAGATTGGAAATGGGCTGTGGTGGGGGCTTGAATTGAAATGGACTCATGGAGGGGCTAGAACTGGAAGTAGGCTCATGGGGGGGCTTGGACTGGAATTGGGCTGAGTGGAGGGGAGCTATGATTTGACATGGGCTGATGGTGGGGCTAGGAAATGACTAGAAATGGGCTGATGGGGGGGCTAGGATTGGAAATGAGCTGATGAAGGGACTTGGACTGGAAATGGATGGGGGAGCTAGGACTGGAAATGGGCTGATGGGGGGCTAGGACTGGAAATGGGCTGATGCAGGGACTAGAAGGGAATGGATGCTGGGTGAGACTGGAACTAGAAGGGAGCTGATGTTGGGGGAGGATTAGAATGGGATGGGGCTGGGAGATTAAAATGGAGAGGGGAAAAATATTTTGTGTAGGAGGGATGAAAAATCTACAATTGGCCAGGTATTGGGAGAGTAATTGGGGATTGAGGATGGAGGGGTAAAATTTGTGTGGATGAAATAGGAATGAGGAAAAAGCAAAAGGAGAAAGATTAGTATGTTAAAGCAGATGTAGAGAGAGAGAGAATGGAAAAAAAAACTAGAAGAGAGAAGAAAGGACAAATGGACAGCAGACGATGGAGAGTTAGCAGAAAACATGAAGAAACCAGAAGAAAGTGGCTGGACCAATTGCAACTGAAAAAAAAATGCACAAAAGGTAGAAAGATATCTCTTTATTTTGAATTTATTAACTGGAATATGTCAGCTCTGGGAAATGTGCATCATTAACATCTGCGCTTTGTTTGGTACAAGAGGAAATTAATTTATAGTTTTATTTCTACAGTGTTGTTGTACATTCCATGTTTGGCTTTTGGGGTTCCCAGTTTAATTATTGCCTTCCTGTTTCTAAATTGTGATTCCTTGTTTGGTGATGGTCTATGTTCTGCATGTGTAACTGAGCTGAGGTATTCTGTTTATGTAATTCCTATTTGACGTTGCCACTTGTTCTCTTTCCCCAGTATTCTCTGAAATGTATTGGTTTAATATTTGCAGTGTTGCCTTTTGATTGGTAGAGTATGGTGCTTTGTGAGTCCTGGTAATGCTGTCAGGATACGGCGGGTTTGCTATGGGTTCTAAATGGGCAGCGTTTGTAGTAGTTCCTAATGTGCCTGGCGGTTGGCATTGGATTATAGTAATGTAGAAATCTTTTAGTCTTTCTTTATCCATACACTCATTAAGAGACATGTTTACTAAAAGTTAGTGAATGGTAACATTATGCAAATATTTATGCAAATAAGACCACTTATGCAAATGAGGCCCCGCACCAAGTCTCCGCACATGGCCCCGCACCCCCCTTGGGCCGCCCCTGTTTGCAGGTTAACTCCTTCCCCCCCCCCCATGCTTTTGAAGGTTACTCCCATCCATCCACATTACTTGCCATGCCTTTTTAGAAAAAAAGTCATTACAGTGTACAGTGGAAGCATCAGCAGCCCAGAAGATTAAGAAATGTTCACACGGTCCAAGTGAAAACAAAAGATGTGCTGCCATATAATCCATTCAATATACGGTTATGGGGATAGTTTGAATTATTACGTTATAAGGTCTTTTGGAATCTTATAGATATTGCTCTATACATGAAAATAATGATAAGGTTAGTAATGCTAATTCACATCCTATGGATTGTGGATTTGGGTCGTTAGTGCCTAGCACAGGGTAGAAGCCTAGGTTGTCAAAGAGCTATCCATATAACAGCATGAAAGTGAGCCTTGAGCAGGACAAAAGTGCCTCGAAAGTACCTGGCAGTGCAGTCTATGGTTTGGTCTAGGAGAATTAGAGACCCTTTCGCTAATGTTAGCACATGAATTAGAGTGCAGCAATTGTTAGCTCATGGTTGCGATAACCATTGTTGTGCTGGCATGACAGCACATATTAATTCACATGATACCCTGTAACAGGGCGAGAAATGGACGTGGAATGTGCATTGCAGTTAATGCGTCGTACCTTACCGTGCCCTGTCACCGGTGCAGAAAGCGCGGGTTGCACTTACTTTGCGGTAAAATACTTTTCTGTGTGGTAACCTTATGGGAAGATGCCGAAAACATCCCCATCAGGCTTTGCACTTACTATATATTAATTTTTGCATCTAATGCACAGCAATACAAAACTATACTGGATTTCAGTAAAACAACTCCATAGATTTTGTTTCCCTCTCTGCCTCTCACACAGCACAATGATAAGCAACTCACGTAGCTTGGCTTTCTGTATAATCCTAATAAATCTTTCTTTGCTTGACTGCAGTGCAAGTTGTTTCCTTTCAGTCCCAGGGTTGGCTGCACAGCACATGCAATGGCTGCAGTGTTAAAAGGCTTTGATATATTGTTATAAACTTAAGTCTCCTACAGGGGTAAAGGCAAAGACAAAAATCAATACAAATTTTCTTTCTATATGCTTCATGCTGCCTTGCTATAGTTGATTTAAAAAGAAAGAAAAGAGGAACGTGGCGAGAACGGGAAGGTCACATGCAATCAAAAAAAAAACCAATCTGAAAGTTAATTCAGAGAAAAAGAAAGTCAGAAGGGGCTAGGGGAAACTCATATATTATCAGTATGCCACAAATGCAAATATCCCCATATGCGTAATAATAGAATAAACCAAATTGTCAGCAAAGAAACTTGTGATTTGTGGATTTGATAGCTGCTAGGGAAAGGGAGGGCCATAAACAGGGATCCAATTTACTTCTCAAAGTGTAGGCTAATCATGCAGGATGCAGGGCTGAAAGATTAAAATAAATGTAATGGGCCACTACAAATTAAAAATTTCATAACGAATGGGTCACGGCTAATGCATAATATTATTTCAGTCCTTCAGCTCAATCTAGAGCTTTAAGGTTGCAGACTAATTTGGAGTAGCCAAAGTGTGACATGTAAAATGTGATAGGCAAATATAGGAATCTCTAGCCAGTAAGGGAAAACATTTGGTTATAAAATAAGCAAACGTGTTCGAGATTTTCAAATAAAAAAGGCAACGTACCGCCAACCTCTTCAAATGAAAAGAGCAGAAAGAATTAAAGCAGCAGCTTACATACTTGTTCAGTGTTAGTCAAATCTCAGAGATGCATCCAGTGGTATTTTTAGCTGTCTGGCTAATTAATCCAGGCAAAATTATTACCTTCACATTTTTTTAAAATAATCTGTAGATTCATACTTTTAGAAATAACTTAAATGTGCCAGTCTTTTCCGACTTGAAGCTACCTCTCCTGCTGAATTAGATTTTTTGTTTGCAAAGAGCAAGGATGAGGATTTATGAACAAGCTTAGGAGCCCTAGACGTCTGTCAGACTAATTGGGAAAAGAAAAAGATTGTACAACACTTAGAAGGAAGAAACAGAAACCTCTGGGAGAAATACATTCGAGCAATATATTTGAGATGTGCCTACTTGATATACTGCTGCCTTAACCTGATTCATTATGGGGCATGTTTACCAAGCCCCGTGCTAGTAACACGGATTTGAGCCACATTATTAGTTGCGGAGATCCGTGCTTGATACAGGAGGGAGGAGACAGCCGTCTCCTTGAATTTAGGGTAGCTTGCCACATTAAAACTGCTGCTGGGAGCAACTATTGCCACCCATTGTTCTGGCAGTAGTTGCTCCCCTCCACGCACCTGCAGTGTGGGCTTTGAAGGCCGTGCTAGTGGTATTGCAGCAAGAATGCCCGCACCTTGCCCATACGCACGCTACCTGGGCAGTGCAGGTTTTTTAGCATGGAGCACTGTGCTACGTTTTAGCATGGCACTGATAACATACGTTTACCCTACACTACTCGGGTATTGCCCTTTACTAAACATGCTGCTATATTACCATGAAAATTTAAGATACCATATTACTACAAACACCAAGTGGATGAATAGATATAGATGAGATCCAGAAAGAGATTTACTTGATAGAAATTGATTTGTTTTAATTAGGACATTTTTATGAGAAAATCACAAGCCTGGAACATATGAGATACAAAGCACGGAATATTATTACAACTGATCTTCTGGAGCAAAATAATGTCCTCTGTTTTAAAGTGAAGATGAAATTTCAGTTTTAAAATTGCTAGACAGGCATCCATAAGCCATGCTACTACATTACATAGAACAATTTATTATCAACTTGTGATTAATTGCTAATCAGAGAGTGAGATTGCTTACCTGTAATGGTGGTTCTCTATGGACAGCAGGCGAATGGAGCCACAACAGTGGGTGATGTCAACCTGTACATCACTGCATTGGATCCTTTACTCTCCTCAAAGACCAGGAGGGTTTGTGTGGGTTCTCCTGAGCATGCATTGTAGTTCCCACTTCCATCAATGGCTCACATCTGCTCTCAGTCTATCACATAGCTTATAAGTTATTAAAGTGGAAGGTGGATGGGATGTGTGGTGTCATTCCCCTGATATCCATGAAGACCTCCATTACAGGTAAGAAATCTAATTTTCTCTGTGGACAAGTAGGGGAAATTGGAGCCACAACACTGGGTGATTCCAGAGCTGAGTATCACTAGCAAATCATTAATGGCTGACTCAGTCCTGTGGAATGCGTGGAGGTTAGGCAAAATGGTTTCTTAAAATGGACTGTCCATAAGTGGTATCATTGTGAGAAGATGTGTTCAAGCAGTAATGTTTTGTGAATGTATGGATGATAACCATGTTGCTACTTTACAAATGTCTGCTACTGAAGCAGAACCCAGATGGATACTGTTGCAGATTTTGAGTAGAGCTTATGTGCAGGAACTCATTCTCATGGAGGTTTTCCAGCTTGAAGATAACATTATTCTATGCAATTTGAGATCCAATGAGAAAGGGTTTCTCTGGAGTTTGTTAGACTTGGATTGTTGGGGTTATAGGAGACAAATGGTGGAGCGTCCTTCCTGACTGACTGAGTGGTTTTCAATTAAAGCTAAGCTCCTTTATAATCTAGAATGTTGAGGAAAGTGTGGTTTGGAAAAAAGACTGATAGGACCATTGCTTGGTTAAAGTGAAAAGCAGAAACCACTTTATCTAGGAAGGTGGGGTGGGTTCGCAGAAACACTTGGTTGGGAAAAAATTGGATATATGGATAATAATGGACTAGAGCTTGGAGTTCACTTACTCATCTGGCTGAGATAATTGCTATGAGGAAGTGAACCTTCTAAGAAAGATATTGGAGTGTTGCTTCTCTTATTGGTTTAAACTGAGGATGGGTGAGCTAGGTGAGGAAGTTGTGAGGTCCCATTGAGAAGGAAGTTGTTGATATGTAAGAGGCCTCTGATGTGGGAGAGGAGATTTTAGTTGTGTGATTAGAGAAATGTTTTGTGGATACTGGTCAAATAACTATGAATGCGACCCTTCAAGAGATGCAGTAGATTAAAGCCGGCATTCTATCACATGAATAGCGGGATTGGACGTATGGACTGAACGTCCAACCCGCACTCAGCCTCGAGACTCGATTCCATCGCCAACACTCCCCACATGTACACAGTCTTTGTGCGGGGAGCTCTGGATGGGGTGGGAGGGGGCAGAGAAGGCCAGAGCAGGGGAGTGGCCAGTCGCCGGGACGTACAGAGGCCATTCAGGTCAGGCCTGTGTATGTCCCCCGGCACAGAGGCGGATGCCTGCCTCATTCCACACCAATGCAGAGTTCACGTGGTGCAGCTCCCCTTACCTCATTGCACCACCGCAAGAGAGCTCACGCTGCCCAACCCAGGCCTTAGGGGCCCCTGCTGAGGGTCAAACAACGATGTGCTGGGGCTGCTCCAGGACCAGGCATTTAGCGCCTCTGGCTGGACGTCTTGGTGCCATGGTAACAGGACGCCAATTTACCGGCATGCCAGCCAGAGCACTGTGTGATGTGGACAGGCAGGCCAGGGGATGTACCCCGCAGAGGAATACGGTGCATGCCTGGACATCTAGGTGTGTGATTCGACAATCGTGAGTGCGTCTAGCTCCTGCAGTTGTGGAATTGGGTACATCTTGGCCCTGTGCAGTTTCTAGCCATTCCCATGGCCCAGGCGTTCACTATATGGAATCAGCCTCCACAGAAAAAGGGAAAGGGTATGAAGCTATGACAAGGAGAGGAATGCAGGAGATGCAAGAATCAAGCAGGGGCTCTAGTGACTCCTTTTTAGGATTCCCACTGCTTAGGACATTTTGGACTGGGATGACAGAGGCTGTTGAGACAGTGTTGTGGTGAAAGCAGATTAGACTTGTGGGTTGTTATTGTTGGGGAACAAGAAACCCTTACTGGACATGGAAATAGGAAAAGCGAAGAGAAAGCGTAGTTATTCACCTGTAACAGGTGTTCTCCAGGGTCAGCAGGAATCAGTCCTTACATATGGGTGACATTGGCGCCAACGGATCCTGTGCGGAGCATTTCCCCAGCTTTCAAAGAAAGCCTTTGGGAATGCTACCACGCATGCATGGTCCCCTTCCCACCCAAGGGTGCCATCTTGCTCAGTCAGATGACATAGCTAAGTCGGCAGTAAAAACTAAGATAAGGTAGGGAGGCAACTCCCAGGGGAGGAGGGAGGGTTGTGAAGACTGATTCCTGCTATCCCTGGAGAACACCTGTTATAGGTGAGCAACTATGCTTTCTCCAGGAACAAGCAGGAAGTCATTCCTTACATATGGGACTCCCTAGCTCTAGGTTGCTGAGGACTGAACCAGGACAGCACCAATGGCGACTAAATGGTTAGCTGTGAGTTACAGAAGGTCAATCCTCACTAAGAGACTCTGCATGACCCTAGCATCCAGCGACACTATCACTCCGGTAGCCTGAACACAAAAGGGTCGGAGAGCAGGAGTTGCCTACACCCTGAGAATATTATGGAGTACTGCCTGGCCACAGGCACTGTCCCTGTGGGACTCGCTCTCCAGGCAGTAGAGTACTACGAACGTATGAATTGAAGACCATGTGGCGGCCTTATAGATCTCTGTCACCGGCACTGAGCGGAGGTTGGCCACCGACATGGCCATCGCCCTCACGTGATGCGCTGTGATCCGGTGCTCAAAGGAGAGGCCCGCTCACTCATAGGCAAGGGCAATATAGTTAGCCACCCAAGTGGACAAAGTTCGCTTAGTCATGGGGATCCCCAGTCTACTGGGGTCATATGATATGAAAAGCTGAGGAGCTTTGCGGTGGGCCTGGGTCCACTGTAAATAGAAGGACAGGACCCTTTTGCAATCCAGTGTATGAAGCACTAGTTCCTTGCTGCTGGTGCGAGACCATGGTTGTGGTGCAAAGGAGATACCATCTTCAGGAGGAATTTGGGGTGCATGCAGAGCACTACCCTATTCTTGTAGAACAGTATATATGGTGGATCTGCCACCAGAGCCTTGAGATCTCTCACTCTACGAGCAGACGTGAGGGCCACCAGAAAAAACACTTTACATGACAGGTGCCGAAGGTGACAAGTGGCCAGGGGCTTGAACGGTGGTTTGGTGAGCTGGGAGAGCACCATGTTGAGGTCCCACTCTGCTGCTGGTGTGTGGAGGGGGAGCTTGGATAACAAGAGACCCCGTGGAACCTGGAGACCAGGGGCTGGCTTGAGAGGGGTTTTCCCTCTATAGGGTGGTGGCGTGCTGCTATGGCACTCAGGTGCACCCTCACAGAGTTTGATTTCAGCCCAGTGTGTGACAGGTGTAGGAGATACTGAAGAACAAGTTGCATCTGGCAAGAAAAGAGGTTCTCCTTCTTCTCCGCACACCAGACAGATAACCTTCGCCATTTAACCCTTTCATGGCTGTTGTTGCCATATGGCAACCTTCTGTTTTCCCCGAAATGTTACACCAGATTCAATATTTCCAGAAAATTATTAATCGTATCTTAAGTTATGTAATCTGTTGTGGACGCGAAAGAGGGAAAGGCATGTGCCCTTTTGATGGAGGATTTTCAAGAGGCCAATAGGACCTCCTCGACTTCCTCCAGAAGATTGAAAGGGGCCAACACTACCCTTTCAGCAGCTACACTGTTAGTGTTAGCGATCCCAGGTTAGGGTGCAGGAGGGAGCCCTCCTTCTGGGACAGGAGGTCTGGAGCCTTGGCGAGTGAGACTGGGAGTGCCACCAACCGGGAAAGCAGCAGAGGGAACCACGGCTGCGTGGGCCACCTGGGGGCGATCAATATCACTGACTCCCTCTTGCTCTGGACTTTGAAGAGGGTCTTGGCTACCAGGGGGGTCAGTGGAAACGCATAGAGTAGGCCTTCTGATCATGGGATCAGGAAGGTATCTGTCGCCACTCTCCCTGGGTGTGGTTCGCATGAGCAAAAGCGAGGTAGCTGTGTGTTGTCAGGGGAGGTGAAGAGGTTTATTACAGGCATGCCCCAGTGGTGGAACAGCTGCTTCATTATCCTGGGGTTCAAACACCACTCATGTGGGCGAAGGACTCTGCTCACCCTGTCTGCTAAGTAGCTGTCCTGGCCTGGCAGGTACTCCGCTCGTAGGAGCATGGCATTGTGCACAGCGAAAGAAAGGAGGGCTACTGCCTCCTGGCAGAGGGAGTATGAGCCTGCTTGTTGATGTAAAACATGGCAATCTGGTTGTCTGTCTGGATCAACACAGGTTGGTGCTGCAGGCAGTGGCACAATGCTCAAATGGCCAGAAAGATTGGCCTGAATTCTAGAAGGTTGATCTGTAACAGGGACTCCTCCTCGGACTAGCTACCTTGGATGCGGCGATCCCCGCAATGCGCTCCCCAACCCAGGAAGGAGGCATCTGTTATCAGGGTCCTCTGTGGCGTGGGTACCTGGAAAGGCATTCCCACCTGGAGGTGGTGCAAGTTTTGCCACCAGATGAGGGACTCTACCAAATGGCGACTGACTGTGACCCTGTCCCGTAGTCTGCCTGTGGCTTGAGTCCACTGTGGGCAGAGAAACCATTGGGCTGTCCGTATTTGCAAGCGGGTTAATGACATGACATGGACTGTTGAGGCCATGTGACTCAACAGGCGGAGGAGGAGGCGAGCCGGTACTGACTGGCAGTGTTGAACCTCCCCTGCCAGTTTTATGAGGTGGTCTGCCCTATCTTTTGGGAGAACAGCCTTGACTTCCAACGTGTCCAACTGAGCCCTTATGAACTCCAGATTTTGGACTGGAGAGAAATGGGATTTGGGGTAGTTGATGACAAACCTCCAGGTGTTGCAGTAGGAGGGTTGTTCTCTCTGCAGCCTGACTGACCTTTGAGGCCAAACCCCCTCTGATTAGCCAGCCGTCCAGGTATGGGAAGATGAAAACCCCTTGTAGGCGCAGGTGGGCGGCTACCACTGCCAAACATTTGGTAAAAACTCTTGGTGAGAAGGCTAGGTCAAAGAGCAGCACTTTGTGCTGGTAGTGCCCTCCTCCAACGATAAACCGTAGGTACTGCCTATGGGAGGGGTGAATTAGGATGTGTGTGTATGCATCCTTTACATCCAAGGAGCCCAGCCAATCTCCCTGGTGGACGTATGGCAGCAGTGTCCTAAGGGAGAGTATCTTGAATTTCTCCCTCACCAGAAACCTGTTTAAGTTTCTAAGATCTAGTATGGACCTGAGGCCCTCAGTTCTTTTTGGGACACGGAAGTACTTTGAGTAGAAGCCTTTATCCCATAGGTGTTTGGGTACAGGCTCTATGCTCTGTCCCTGAGTAGACCTGCAAGCTCTGAGAGCAGAAGGATCTGGTGAAGGAGAAGTCACACAGGCTCTCCTGGGAAGAACGTAGGTGGTAACTGCTGTAAGTGGAGGAGGTATCCTTCCTTTCTCCCAGGACAAGCAGGATGAGTCAGCCACAAGTGGTGACGTCATCCGACGGCGCCATAGACAGAAGTACTGTCAGTAGCCCAGAAGGCTTTAGCCCTCTGGGCCTGACCAGTAGCCACACCTCCCGATCCACCCCTAGCTGGCCAGTCTTCGTCTTCCGCCTTGCCAGCAAGACGTTTTTATTCTACTCTCTAACAAGACCTCTACATCAATTCAAGAATTACCTCTACAATGAAGAAACCAGGTTTTAAGAAATGCCCAGGCTGCTCCCGAAAGATGGCCAATTCGGATTCCCATCAGCTGTGCATCCGATGCCTGGGGACAGAGCACGCCATCGAGGACTGTCCTGCCTGCGGCCGCATGTCTCCCCGAGCTCTTAAGTCCCGCCGGCATGCTCTCGCTGACTTCCTGACTCCTGCTGCCGCCGTGAGTACCTCCTACAGTCCTGCTGCTGAAAACGCCGCCGACGTTACTCCGGCCGGGGACACGCCTTTTCAGGCCTCTGTCTCCCGCCGCGAGCCTGGGACTCTCCTCTCCGCGTGTTCTCCTATGGCGGCTGCCATCTTGACCGGGGCATCCTCCCATTCTCCAGCTTCTCTTCCAGATGCCGCCAAGTCTGCTTCCGGCCTGCCTCAGCCCTCCCCTCGGCCCAGCCGGGACAGCGCCGATCGGCTCAGCCTGCACGAAGGGGACAGCGCCAGAAGCCTGTCCGGTGCAGCATCCAGCAAGCGCGGACACAGAGCGCGTTCTTCTGCTAGCAGGCGCAGTTCCTCCCACCGGTGCGCTCGTTCTCGGAGCGTCAGGCAGCGCCGAAGTCAGCACCGATCACCGCGCAACTCACCAGAAAGCCAGCACAGATCTCAGAGCCGGCGCAGAAGATCTCAGAGCCAGCGCAGAAGATCGCTGAGCCGGCGCAGAAGCTCACGGAGCAGGCACAGTTATCAGAGCAGGCGCAGGTCACGGAGCAGGCGCAGTTCTGAGAGCAGGCTCAGATCGGAGGTCCGGCGCAGATCTGACAGCCGCAGCAGATCGAGCCGGCGAAGATCGTGGAGCAGGCACAAGGGCCGTTCACGGCACAGGAATCATCACCGATCCAGGGACCACAGCACAAGACGCCACAGGAGCAGAGGGACTCGGAAGAGGTACAGACGCAGCACCTCTTCCTCGGCGAGCTCTTCCTCCCCCAACAGATCACGCCGGTCCTCCTCCCCTTCTGCCTACAGTGCCAGCAGTTCCTCCCCTGCACGTAGTCTACTCAGTGGCTCAGAGGACCATCCTGCGCAGGAGGGGAGTGTTCAGCCACCTGCGCCCTGCGGCAGGTCGCCCCCAACCATGCCCCGCAGGAGACCCCAGAGACCCTCAAACTCCTTCAAGACATGCTGCAGCAATGGACTTCCTCTCTGTCTAACCTGGCCTCTGGCCCCAAGGCCATCGTGCCCCCTCAGCCAGCCTCGGCAGTTGCCAGCGCGACCGCCACGCCTGCACCACACACCCTGGCTCCTACCTCCCCATCCCAGGAGCAGGACGGCACCGAGGAGCTATCACAGGCCGAAACCTCATCTCGCAGAGACTCTCTCTCTTATCCTGACACCCCCTCAGGCTCTTCCGTCCCCCCTGAGGACATGACATACTTCAAGTTCATCCAGAAGGTCATAACTTCTCTTTCCATCACTTCAGTGGACATCCCGGATCAGCGCCACGAGGTGCAAAGCGCACTTAAGTTCATCGATGCCCCCAAGTCCATCTCTGCCCTACCCGTCCATCAGCTCCTCCGGGACAACCTCGCGAAAATGTGGCAAACACCAGCATCCAACCACGCCTGCCCGCACAAGTTGGACAGTAAGTACACCGTCCAGCCCGTACCCGGCTTTGCCAAACAGCAGCTACCACACCAATCCATTGTTGTGGAATCAGCCCTTAAGCGCTCCAAGTCTTCACGCACCTCTACCAACGCGCCACCGGGTAAGGACAATAAGCTCATGGACGACGTGGCTAAGCGGGTCTATCAAGGGGCCATGCTAAACGCCAGGATCGCGGCTCACCAATTCCAGCACGCTATCTACCAGGACACGCTGGTGAGCAACATCAGATCCTCCGTCTCCCTTCTGACTGAAGTTCCAACCGCCCTCTCCACTGCCCTTGCGGAGCTCGATGACTGCACCAGGCACCAGGGCCGGGCGGCCCACGATGCCTTTGAGACCGCAGCCAGAGTGGCGGGGACGGCCATCTCGGCCCGCCGGCTAGCCTGGCTCCGGGCCTTCGGACTGACTCTCACGAAAGTATTGCAGACACGCCCTGTTCCGGCGATTCGCTGTTTGGCGATAAAGTCAAGGACACCGTGAATGACATGCGCGAGCACTGTACCACTCTCCAGACCTTAGAGGAAGGTGCTGACCATCCTCGCACCTACCGCAAAAGGGGCCCTCAAAGCAATGCCAGCTCCAAGCGGTACAACTCCTATCGCAAGTGGCAGCAACAGCCCCGCTACAGGCAGCAGCACTACCAGGCCTCCTACAGGCAGAAGCCTCGCCAGCGGGACCGTGGGTCAAAAAAAAGGCCCCTTCCGCTCCCGCCAAGAACAATCCTAACTTTTGACTCTCCGCCCTGCCAGCACCTTCCGACCGGGGGCGCTTGTCCGCTTTCCTACCCTCCTGGGAGAAGATAACATCGGATCAATGGGTGCTTTCCATCATCAGGCAGGGCTATCGCATCAAATCCTCATCGAAGCCACCTCTGCATCCGCCCCCTCAGAACATAATTCCAACAGAGCACCTCGTCCCTATGTCCACAGAGATCCAGTCCCTGCTTGCCTCCAGGGCTATCGAGCCCGTTCCCCCCAGCGAGACCAACCGGGGATTTTACTCAAGGTACTTCCTGGTTCCCAAGAAGTCCGGGGGAGTACGGCCCATCCTCGATCTGCGGAAACTCAACAGGTGCATAGTCAGGGAGAAGTTCAGGATGCACTCTCTTTCCACCATCCTGCCCCTCATCCAGCCCGGGGAGTGGCTTGCCTCTCTGGATCTCCAAGACGCGTACACCCACATCCCAATGCACCCGCAGCACAGGAAGTTCCTGCGCTTTCAGGTAGCGGATCAAAACTACCAGTACAGAGTGCTTCCATTCGGTCTCTCTCCTGCTCCAAGAGTTTTTACCAAGTGCGTAGCGGTGGCTGCTTCAATACTTCGCAGACAAGGGATATGTGTCTTTCCCTACCTGGATGATTGGCTATTCTCCGCTGTCTCACCCGCAGCACTGCGGATAGCGGTCAAGAAAGCCACCTCTCTGCTGTCCTCCCTGGGCTTCCTAGTGAACCACCAGAAGTCTCACCTCTCCCCAGTCCAGAAACTGGAGTTCATCGGCGCCTGCATAGACACCAAGCGGGCCAGGGCCTTCCTGCCTCGGAACAGGAGCCATGCAATTATCAAACTTGCTCTCCAAGTCCTCAACAACCCCCAGTCTACAGCCCGCACCATCCTGCGCCTCCTGGGGCACATGGCTGCGGCCACCCATGTCCTCCCCTTGGCGAGGCTGCAAATGCGGGTTCTCCAATGGCACCTCCACTCGCACTGGTGCCAGCACACTCAACCATTGTCCACCCTAATTCCCAGGGTCAACAGATTATCCAAGGCTATATGCTGGTGGACGCGTCCCACCAACCTCTCTCGAGGCAAGAGTCTACAAGCACTCGCCCACCAGATCACCATAACCACGGATGCTTCCACTCGAGGGTGGGGAGCCCACTGCGCCAGGACATGCACCCAAGGAGTTTGGTCCGCCTCAGAGAAAGCCCTGCACATCAACGTCCTCGAGCTCAGAGCTGTCCGCCACGCCCTCATGGCCTTCCGAGTTCTGGTGTCAGGCAAAGCCATCAGAGTTCTGACCGACAACCAATTAGCTATGTTCTACATAAACAAGCAAGGGGGCACAGGGTCGCGCCTCCTATGCAAGGAAGCCCTCAGCACCTGGCATCTTGCCCTCTCGCTCAACTGCAATCTCCAGGCCTGCTATCTGCCCGGGGAGGAGAATGTTCTGGCCGATCGCCTCAGCAGGCAGCTCAGCCCCCACGAGTGGGCGCTCCACCAGGAAGTCTCATCGTTCCTCTTTCAGGAGTGGGGCCCTCCACAAATCGACCTCTTCGCGACCCAGGACAACACAAAATGCCGTCTGTTTTGCTCAAAAAGACCCTCCCCGCTCAAGCTAGCAGCGGACGCCTTCGACCTGGCTTGGAACCGATGGACACTGGCCAAGGCGTTTCCCCCGACCCCGCTAGTGGCGCGGACCATCCAACGCATCATCAGAGACCGCGCAACAGTCATCCTAGTGGTTCCGTACTGGCCCAGGCAAAAATGGTTCCCGTATCTTCACCGCCTAGCGTTGGAACCCCCCATTTAACTTCCCTTGAGACCGGACCTCCTATCGCAGGACAACGGCTCCATGCTTCATCCCAATCTGCAGATGCTATCACTGTCGGCATGGAAGCTGAAAGGTTAACGCTGGCACCACTCAACCTTTCGGCCGAGGTACAACAGATCATCCTGGCTGCTCGGCGTCTCTCCACCAGAAAATCTTATAGCCTTAAATGGCGTCGCTTCTGCATCTGGTGCGAGGCACGGCGCCTTGAGCCCTTCTCATGCCCGGTGCCTCTGCTTCTCGAATACCTTGCATCTCTCTCTACCCTCGGCCTGAAAACTCAGTCCATCAAGGTCCACCTCTCCGCCATTGCGGCCTTTCACCGCCGCGTCGGTGACTCATCGGTGGCGACCCTTCCAGTCGTTGCCAGCTTCATGAAGGGATTATCCAATCTGCACCCTACCATCAGGGAACCTGTACCTCCTTGGGACCTTAACATTGTCCTCAACCAGCTTACGAGGGAACCCTTCGAGCCACTGCACTCGGCAGATATGAAATTTGTTTCCTGGAAAACACTATTCCTCATTGCTATCACTTCTGCCAGACGGATCAGCAAATTACACACCCTCGTCGCATATCCGCCTTACACCGTTCTTCTCCACGACCGTGCTTGTCTTCGGACGCACCCCAAATTTGTTCCCAAGGTGGCAACCTCCTTCCACATCAATCAAACCATTGAGTTACCCTGCTTCCTTCCCGGGCCCCACTCCGATCCCGAACAGCAGCGCCTTCACACGCTTGATTGCATCAGGGCCCTTCGGTGCTACCTCCAGAGGACTTCACCCCTGCGCAAAGGGTCCCAGCTCTTCGTCTCGTACGACCCTAACAAGCCTGGCCTCCCGGTGTCCAAACGTACACTTTCCAGATGGATCTCCGCGTGCATCTCCCTGGGTCTCTCACTCGCTGGAGCGAGTCCTCCCGCAGGTGTCAGAGCTCATCACCTGTGGGTGTTGGCCACCTCCATTGCCAACCTACGTTCCATTCCAGTTCCTGAAATCTGCAAAGCCGCCACGTGGTCCTCTGTCCAGACTTTTCAGAGACACTACTGCCTAGACGGACCCGACCACGGCGGCTCCGCCTTCAGCCTATCTGTATTATCCTATATACCCTCCCCGGCTCGGGGTTGAACCTTGTGACTTGCCTCGTCACTACCTGGGAACTGTGACTTTGACATTGTTTCATGCACTGTGACTTCAATTTGCATCTATGCACCACTGTTCTGCCATGTTGCACCTTATGCCTTATTGTGCCTTTGTTGTCAAGTTGCACCTTATGCCTTTATGACTACGATTTGCATCTATGCACTGTTTTATTGTCCTGTCGCACCTTATGCCTCATTGTGACTAGTTTGGGACACTATGCGCTGCGCTCGGGCACAGCTCCTTGTCACGGGTTTGAGCACCTTGTTATGTTTTTGCACGTTGTATTCTTGCACGTTTGTTATTTGCACACCTTGTTCTTAGCATATACCTGGCTATGACATACCAGATTAAACCTGCTTGCACCTTACGGTCCTGCTTGTCTCTGTCTCCATTGTTTATTCCCCACCGCTGCATCTGTAGCTGGGGAGACACCACTTGTGGCTGACTCATCCTGCTTGTCCTGGGAGAAAACCGAGTTACTTACCTGTAACGTGAGTTCTCCAGGGACAGCAGGATAAGTCAGCCACACTTTCCCACCCTCCTCCCCGGCGGGGATCTCCTATCTCTGCCCCCACCTCCTAGCTACTGGTAGCGCCTCAGCTTGGAAGATCTGGCCAGCTAGGGGCGGATCGGGAGGTGTGGCTACTGGTCAGGCCCAGAGGGCTAAAGCCTTCTGGGCTACTGAGAGTACTTCCGTCTATGGCGCCATCAGATGACATCACCACTTGTGGCTGACTTATCCTGCTGTCCCTGGAGAACTCACGTTACAGGTAAGTAACTTGGTTTTATCATCTGCAGCTCCCACTGGTCTGAGGTGACCTCGGCCCATCTGTGGGCAAAGAGTGCCAGGTGGACCCTTGTGGGCTGGTGAAGGTCTCCTGGGGGAGGGGAAACCCTGCCCTGGGAGTCAAATGCTCCCCCCTTGCTGGGCTAGGGCTTTGGGCTTCTGAGCCTTGGGCTTATGAGCTCCCTGTCCCTGTCTCTTGGGGTGAGAACCCTGTTGCTGGCCTGAGAAGGGCTGGTAATGGAGACCCTGCTAGAAATGCCATTTTTTCCTTGGAACAGGGGTATTTTCCCCGAGGGTTTCTTACAGAGAAAGGAAGAGGTCTTTTTTGAGAGCCTCTGTCGGGTCACAACTTCGGCTTCTATCTCGGCCGCCTTGCTGGCCATGGGTTAGCTGAACAGGTTCTCCCCAGTGCAGGGGACGTCAAGCAGCTTGTCCTGGACCCATTGTTTGAGGTTCAATGACTGTAGCCAGGCTTGGCTTCGAGCCCCGATTCATGCTGCTGCTACTCGAGCTGCTGACTCAAATCCATCGTAGGCTGCTCGGGAGAGGAACTTTGAACAGTCCTTGATCCCGGAGGTCAAGGCCTGGAACCATTGAAGAGGTCCCGCAACTATCCCCGATGAGAACCTGGACAACTCCTGGGTTAAGGCCTTCAAATACATGTCTATGTACACCTCATAGGCCTGGATTCAACATTCCAGTATCGAGCCCTGGTAGCACTTGCGCCCAAGGGCATTGAGGGCTCTAGCATCCCTTCCAGGGGGGACAGGAGTAATTCTTCTGGCTCTTGAGTTTGTGCATGGTTGATTTGACAACCATGGAGTTATGTGGGAGTTGGGGCTTGTGGAACCCTGGCCCTTTCTGGACGCGGTATATGGCGTCGAGGTCTCCCACATTCTCAAAAATAACTGCTCAAAGATCGGCTGCATTGGCACCATGAGAGTTTCCTTGAGTGGAGACTTGAACTGGAAGATCTCCAGTTCCTCGGTGCGGGGGTCCTCCTCCGCTTCAGTATGTATCTAGAGGGCTTGGGCCATATCCCTGACAAAGGCATAGAAGGCCACGTCTTCTGGAGGAGAATGGCGCCGAAGCGCCTGGGGAGACGGGTCCGAAGGAATGTCTTGGTGCCATTTGGTTTCTGGAAAGGCCTCATCATTGATTTCCCACTCAGAGTTGAGGGGAGACGATAAGTCCGAGGCCTTGCGGATCCATGCCTTGAGGCCTGGGCCAAAAGGCTGGGATCCCCCGCGGAGCTGGGGTCCGAGTCTCGGAAACTCGCTGGGGAGGACCAGATGCCCTAGGAATGGGACCAGTCGGGGGCCTGATTGTTGGGGCAGATGATATGGATGAACCTGATCATTGCCTGCTGCATGGCCAAGATAGCCGTGATGTTCTGCTCCATGGCTGCCATTCTGGTTTCCAAGCCAGAAGGCTCTGCAGCTTTCGCTGTGGGCACCAAGGATTTCGGGCCTGGTGCCGGCACTCTTACAAGTGCATCCTTGGCAAGGACTATGGCCTCGAGGAACCTCGCACAATCTCTGCCAGTTGAGGAATCCTTCTTGAGGACCTTGGTGGGACATTTCTCAGAGTCACCCCAGTACCTCCAACTCATTTTACTGGGTTTCCCTGGTGGATCTTGAGCCTCACGAGAGGTGCTGGACTTGGAACTTAGCGTCGGGGAGGCCGGTGATGAGTTGGACCTTGGAAACAGCCTCTCCTGTAATTCTGACCTCTTTTGATTAGTTCTAGGCGTCATGGCCCGGCACAGGTCACAAGAGGTGCTATCATGGTCTGCTCCCAGGTACGTAAGCAGCAGTCGTAGGTGTCAGTGAAAGACATGGTTTGACTGCAGCGGTCACATGTTTTGAACCCACTGGGAGACATGTTGGGGGACACCTGGCCGGAGTTGACAACCCCCAGGCGAAAAATGACATGAACGCCGGTCAAGGCAAACTTCAATGAAAAAAAGGGGAAAAGAGCCAAGAACAGCACCAGAAAGAGGCAGGAAGAGGAACTAGAATGCAAACCAGGAACAGCTAATTTTTAAAGGTTTAGCAAGGACTTTTTCCAGTGAAACTAGACGTGCATCCATTGGGCTCCACAGAAAAAAGGAGACTGAGCAAGATGGCACTCTTGGGAGGGAAGGAGACCACGCATGCATGGTGACATTCCCAAAGGCTTTCTTTGAAAGCTGGGGAAATGCTCTGTGCGGGCTCCGTCGGCGCTGACTTCACCCATATGTGAGGATTGATTCTTGCTTGTTCCTGAAGAAAATGATCTTAGCACAGAAAACAATCTTGTACTTTTGAATTGTTGAGACTGAGTTGCCTGTGCAACACTGGCGTAATAGTATGAGAGAAATGTCAGTATGGGAGATTAAATCTGGGTGCAGAGCTGGGTGAAGAGAGCATATTATGGGGTATGGAAACAGCACTTGGGTGACCATGAAGCAGAGGAATCCCGATAAAAGAGAAGGGGGAGGGATAGAGGGAGTGAAAGGGAATGAATAAATTGTATGACACATGCTTGCTGGGGGAAGGGGAGAAAGCTGGAAATGAACTGGAACTGGAGGGAGTTTAAAGGTCAATCAATTTGCTGGTAATTTATTTATTTATTTATTTAACAGTATTTCTAAACCGCCTTATCATAATAATCAAGGTGGTATCACAGCAAGCAATCTGGTAGTGTGAGTGTGTTATACATGCAGTGAGGGTGAAAATTTAGTTGGGTGCGTGTTGTATTGTGTGCTAGATTGGTCTGAGCTACGTACAATGTGGGCTATATACAGTGGTAATGGGTTCGGCAACAGTTTATGAGGAGTTTTGTAACGTGCTGACACTGGTTTGCAAATAAAGATATTCATAAAAAAGATCTTGTTTGCTTTGTGGGACTACTGGTGCAGATAGGGCAAGTGCTTTTAAAAATCTATGCAGAAAGTTTGGCTAGGAGGATTCTTCTGAAAACTCCTCAGACTGGATGTCCTGAGGAGCATCACCTCAGCCTGGGGATTGAATGACTTCTTCATATGTGCCTATTCCCCCTGGTTCTAGGGACTAGATGGCTCTGGCATATCCTCATATTGGGGTCGATGGTTCTTTGAGCATCCACTAGGAGAATTCCACATAAGCTGAGAAGGAACAGGTGAAGGCTGATAATCCTCAATCTCTAAACTAGGTGGATTAAGGCAGTATGGTGGGTTTAATAAATGCACGCAGGAACCCCGCAACAAGGCAGCTGTTAAAAAAAACTGCATGAGCTGCAGAACTATGGATGCAGGATTCTCAGCAGGGAGAGAGGATTCCTCACATAGCACAGACATGGGTTGTGTCTCAAGTGCTGTAGACCGCTTGTTAGGTGGCATCTACATTTCTTTAGTACTCTCAGTGGTAGGGTGTTTGTGGCTCTTATACTATTTCTCTCCCTTTTTAGGGATGGCAGCAGGAGTAAGATCACTCCGTTTGAGAATATGCTTTACTTTATGTCATTTTTACTTTTGTTCTGTATTTTATTTTGACATTGTATCTCCTACCCATTTTAGAGTCCTCACTGCCTCACCTTTTGCTGTATGGCAAACTAGAGGTTCTACTACTATTACTACTACTGATCATTTGTATAGCGCTACAAAGCATACGCAGCGCTGGACAGACACATGTAAAAAGACGGTCCCTGCTCATCAGAGCTTACAATCTAGTCAAGACAGACAATAAAACAGCTGAGGACAATGATACACCTAGTGGAATGGTAAGGAAGCACATAGGAGACTAAGCAGATCAGGATCCAAAAGCGGCCTCAAAGAGGTGAGTTTTCAGCCTGAATTTGAAAAGGGCCAGAGATGAAGCCTAACGTACAGACTCAGGTAGTTTGGTCCAGGCATAAGAAGCAGTAACGTGAAAGGATCAAAGTCTGGAGTTGGCAGTAGAAGAGAAGGGCACAGATAGAAACAATCTGCCAGAAGAGCGGAGTTCCCGAGGAGGGGTGTAGGGAGAGATAAGAGAGGAAAGGTGAGGAGCAGCAGAATGAGTGCACTTATAGGTCAGTAGGAGAAGTTTGAACTGGATTCAGAATCTGATAGGGAGCCAATGAAGTGATTTGAGAAGAGGGATTATATGAGCATATCAAGGCTGGCAGAAGATTAGCTGTGCAGCTGAGTCTTGAATAGATTGAAGGGGAGAGATATGATTCAGAGGGAGACCAGCAAGGAAGAGGTTGCAATAGTCTAGACGGGAGGTGACTAAAAAGTGGATGAATGCCTTAGTAGTGTTTTCAGAAAGGAAGGGATACATTTTGCTGATGTTATAGGGGAAGAAAGAATAGGTTTTAGCTATCAGTTGGATGTGTGTGGAGAAGGAGAGGGATGAGTCAAAGATGACCCCAAGGTTCCTAGCCGAGGAAACAGGGAGTAGTAGAATGTTATACACAGAGATTGAGAAAGGTGGAAGGGGGGAAGTGTGTTTAGGGGGAAAATAAGAAGCTTGGTTTTGGCCATGTTCAATTTCAAATGGCAGTGAGACCTTCAGGCAGCAATGTCAGAAAGGCAGGCAGAGATCCGAGTCTGGATTGCCGGAGAGATTTCAGGTGTAGAGAGGTAGATCTGGGAGTCATCAGCGTAAAGATGATACTGAAAACCATGCGATGAGATGAGTACACCAAGGGATTGGGTATAGAGAGAGAAAAGGAGTGGGCCCAAGACAGACCTTTGGGGTACACCAACTGAGAGCAGGATAGCAGTAGAGGAGGATCCATCAGAACAAACACTGATAGAGTGATGGGAGAGATAAGAAGAAAACCAGGATAGCACAGAGCCCTTAAAACCAAGCGAGGCCAAGGTATCAAGGAGAAGGGGGAAGATGAATCTAGAAAGAAGGAAAGCCACTGTGTCTTTTCCATGCCATTTTGAATTCTGTCACTGTATTTGCCCCCACCATTTCCATCAGGAGAATATTCCAAGCATCCACCACTCTTTCAGTGAAAAACGTATTTCCTGATGTTGCCTTTCAGTTTACCCCCTTGCAGCTTCATGTTATGCCCTCTAGTTTTACAGCTTCCCCATCTTTGAAAAAGGTTTGTTTGTTCACTAATACTCTTTAGGAATTTAAAGGTCTGTATCATATCTCCCCTGTCCTTCCCCTCCTCTAACATATACATATGTCTTCTGGCGCAGGCTCCAAATCATTTTGGTCACCTTCCTCTGAACCGTTTCCAGTCTTTTTATGTCCTTTGCGAGATATGGTCTCCATAAATGAACACAATATTCCAAGTGAGGCCTCACCAGTGACCTGTACAGTGGCATTAGTACCTCCTCTTTTGTGTTGGCAATTCCTCTCTGTATGCAACCCAGCATCCTTCTGGCTTTGGCCACCAACTTATCACACTGTTTCGCCACCTTGAGATCCTCAGAAACAATCACTCCAAGGTCCTTCTCTTGGTCCATGCACACCAACCTCTCGCCCCCTATCGCATACAATTCCCTTGGATTTCTGCTTCCCAAGTGCATGACACTGCACTTCTTCACATTAAATTTTAACTGACAAACATTAGACCATTCTTCCAGCTTTTGTAGATCTTTCCTCATGTTATCCAGTCCCTCAGGAGAGTCCACTCTGTTGCAAATTTTTGTGTCATCTACAAAAAGACAGACTTTTCGATTCAGTCCTTTAGTAATATCACTCGCAAATACATTGAACAGTACTGGTCCCAGGACCGAACCCTGGGGCATGCCACTAATCACCTTTTCATCTGAGTGAGCTCCGGTTACTATCACATTTCTGTCATCTGTCAGTCAAGGCTCCATCTCTAATCCTATTCAAGTCCAGGCTAAACCCCCACCTCTTTGAGGCCGCCATTGGATCCTGACACCCCGCTTAAATTTATAAAGAACTCATGTAAATTATAGTATTTTATAATTTATGTGCATATTTGAGTGATCCACCATGCTCCACCCCTTCACCCATGTTCATGCCCGCAGTGCAGGTAGATGCCATCGGCCAGTTGTGCATACTTTCAGAATAGCACCCTCAGTTACACATGTAAATGCCATTTATGTGCATAACTCACTAAAATACCATGATTATATGCGTAAATGCCATGTAACCTTAGGTGGTCCTTTATAAAATTATCTTCTAAGGGTCCCTTTTACTAATGTGCCTCAAACATTAAAGTAGGAATTAGCATATCCTATTAGCGCATGCCTATGCTAGCGGTTAGTGCAGCAGCTTGACACTTAGTACATGCTAATTCTTGCATTAAATGACAAACGTGGAATAGGCTAGAGAATTGATGAGACGGGGGTGGGCACAAGGACTGTACCTTCCACTTAACATGTGGTGCTCTACTATGCATTAGCTATTAAAAGAGCAGATAATGTGGTGCAGCTAATGCCACCTCCATAGATGGCGTTATCTCCAACGCAGTTAACCTGCGCTAAGTGTATTGTCTCTGTGTTAATTGTTGGGGCGGGCCTTGCATCTTCCTATACAATTAACACAGAGGATTTGCAGTCACCACATGCTAATTTTGTCCATTAACGTGCACTAACTGCAAAGGTTTAATGTATTAGATTGAAAGGGGGTATAAATCTCATTCAAACTGAAAATAAAACCAAACAATATAGTCATATTTACTTTTTCCCAAAGTCACATAAAGACGATCAGTAAAAGTAGAAGCCGCTCCAACAGCTTCCTTGTGTTACCTGAGAGAAAGGTCATAGGATCATAAGATACAGTATGCCATACTGGGTCTGACTAAAGCTTCATCAAGCCCAGTATCCTGTTTCCAACAGTGGCTAATCCAGGTCACATGTAGCTGTCAGGTTTCCAAAAGGTAAATAAATTCCATGCTGCTTATCTTATGGGTAAGCAGTGGATTTCCCCAGTCCACTTTAATAATGGTTTATGGACGTCTCCTCCAGGATCTTGTCCAAACCTCTTTTAATCCCAGTTATATTAACAGCTTTTACTAAATCCTCTGGCAATAAATTCCGGAGTTTAATTATGCATTGAATGAAAAAATATTTACGCCAATTTGCAGCAGCTTACCGAGCCTATTTGGCTCCTGGAGTTGATCATTTCAATGCCCCACCCCCTCTCTTGCACACTCAGCAGGTTCACTATAACTTCTTTGCAGGCTTCCCATGCTGCCTTCGCTCCAGGCTCAGCAGCTGTTCTCTCATGGGCTGAAGTCTTGCGATAACAGCAGGCTAAAGTCTTGCGATAACCATCACACTGCGAGACTTTGGCCTGGAACGAGGGCAGCGTGGCAAGCTGGCAAACATATTAGAGTTAGTTTGCAGCACACACCACCGCCATGTAGACCTGGAATTTGTTGACTGCACCCCTCTTCTGGCTGGCACCTGGTCAGATCACACCTACCGCCCCACCCTTGTACACCACTGTCTATTAGCCTTAAATGTGCTACACTGTAGCTTCATTGTTTGTCCCCTAGTCTTTCTACTTGAAGGAGCAAACAACCGATCTACAATCACCTGTTCCACTTCTTTCATTATATTATAGACCTCTGTCATATCTCTCCTCAGCGCTGAAGAGCCCTAATGAACATTTGGCACTGGAGGGAAAGATGTGCCATACTGAGTCAGAGCAAAGGAGCACCGAATCATCCAGTTATCTTTCAACAGAAAAGATCCTGCTGATATTGGCCTCTGTGAAATTAAAGAAACTCTTTTTCTTTGGTTTTATAGAGGTTGATATTCATGTGGGACAGTCTGTAAAGGATTTATAGTGCTTGATTTCTGGATTTAGTTTTTACTCTGGGAAGAAGCAGGAAGTACTTATTGTACTTTGATTTTAACCAACAACTCTTTTTCTCTGGACTAAAATCCAAACTACTATAAGGAATAGAAAAATACTAAATTCAAAAATAGAGCAGTGTTTATATGTATTAGTTCATTTGATAAACTCCGTTTCAAGTCCTTTCAAGTTTCTTTTCAACTAACATCACGTTTATATTTGATCTAAATTCAAATGCAAATAAATAGAAAACAATCCATTTCATTAGTCATGAATGTTCTGCGATAATATGAACCAAATCATTCTGTGATGAGAAAAACAGAACGAGACCTTAAAAGTTCCCTGTAATATTTATTTTAAAAAAGAAAAATCCTGAACTGTCAATCTGCTCTGCATTATCTCACACAGATTAGAGAACACCCACCTTTCTTTTGGCTTGAGTGCTTCTTTGTCTCTGCATTTTTTTTCCTCCATAAAGACCTCAAGTCACTTGATTCACAATACAATTAATAGCAAGCCAGATGTGCATGCCCTACAGTCTAACCCGAGCTATTTCTTTTAAGCCTCTACCATCGCTTCATCTCACAAATTAATAAAGTCATTGTGTCACACCTTGCCAAGAAAACCCAGGGGGCTGGGTCGTCAGGAGTCAGCGTTGACTCGTTGGCATACATTGCATTTGCATTGATAGAAATCTATTCCTTCCCAAGCCTATGCTGCACGATCCTAAGTGCACTCGCGTTATGCTTCCCCCCACCGGCAGGAATGCTGGCGGAGGAGTCTCGTGCAGCTTCAAGCTGCTTAGCGGGAACATTGCTCCTTGGCACTTACAGTAACTCCTGATCACTGAAAGAAACTTAGGGAACCCCCCCCCCACCCCCACCCACTGCATAGCGAAGGTACCTTTAAGAAATATCACTAGGGGTAGCAAACACACTTTTTCTGTTCATTGAAGAAAAGGTTCCACTATAGAACAAAAGCTGTTTGCAGCCGAAATACTTCATTCGGTTTCATGCCATAGATTGCTGTCATGGGGGCAGTATAGTGCTTGAGAGGTACATTAAAATAATTATTTTTTAGCCAAGTTATGAAAGAATCATTTCATCTATGCTAATAAAAGCAGACATGCACACACACATGCAAGGTGACTATAAGAAGTTGCTGTTAATATTTTGAAAACTTTCTGTCCCCTCTATCCTAATATGACAGTGTAACGAAATTGATTTGTTGCCAGTTAACCCCAATAACTGTGGTAAACAATACGTTTGGCACTAAAGAACAGCTTATAAAACTGTGCCAACCAGAGGAATTTGCAATGACAAACTATTTGAAGCAAAAAGGAAGGAAGGAAGTGGGGTTTTTTTTGCCAAATAATTAAGGAAGAAAGAAATGCAAATTTCACAGTTTGGCATAATAGGAGATCACCAAAATCTTTCCTCATTTGTTACAACCAGATAGTTTTTCCCCTCATGGCTTCCGCCAGCAGCTTCAAAAAGTGTGATCGGTGCTTGAGGACCATGTCCCTCACTGACGCGCACGACTGCTGCATCCACTGGCTTGGGTCTGACTATGGACTATGGACTGTGGACTGTGCAAAAAAATGTCATCCAAGACCATCAAGAGCTGTCAGCAGCAGCATGACAAAATTTTCCCGGAGTCGCCAGTGACACCATTCTCCAAGGCCCCTATGAGGCCTTGGACTCGCGTGGTGACTCCGCAGGCTCCGATCAAGGCTGTGGGTCCTCTGAGGGAGTTCTCGGAAGGGGAACACAAGAAGAAGAAGAAACCCTTGATGGCTGCGCCCATGGACAGATCTGGGAAGACAGATAAGTCCCGAGCCAGATCCCATAGTCCACGCTGCTCGTCAGAGGGCTCGGAGTGGGAGCGGCCTACCAAGGTAGCTGAAAAGAATCATCGGCCTCCAGTAATTGTCTTCAGACCCCTGAGCCCATCCTGGTTGAGTACTCCTCTTCAGCAGAACTGGCAACAGGCCTGAGCCCCTCGGTGCCCACGCCTATGGCTGCAGCGCCTTCTGGACTGGAGACCAGAATGGCAGCCTTGGAATGCAGCTTGTCTGCCTTCATGGTCCAGCAGTGGGCCATGATGCCTAGTCCTGCTGAGTCATCCGCCCAGACCACTGGGCCCCTTGACCTCAATTACATTCCTGGATGTTGAGCCGATCCTCAAGAACCTGCAGCCTGCAGCCAATCTTTGACATCAGTCTTGATCCTGGTCCTGTTCCACTAGACAGAAATCCTCCCTGGCAAGTGCCCACTGCTCTGGCCACAGAGCCTCTGAGGGACCTGGATTGTTGATCTCAGAGTCGGACAACCCGGCCCAGCCCTCCCTCGACTCCTCCACCAATTACTCAGACTGGGAGACCGAGGACGAGGAATCCCTGGACAGTTGCCGACACGGTGACGTGCCCTCAGATCCATCCCCTTCCGATACTCGATGCGAGTCCCTGCCCAAGGACATGGCATTCCTCGACCTCATATGGGACATGTCGAAGGTGCTGGCATTTGCCACCGAGTCAGAGGAGGACCCTTACACAAAGGAGCTCAAGATCCTCCAGTACGAGGCCCCGCCAAGGGGAGTACTAACAGTACCCATCCCGCCCATTCTGGAATGGCTGCTTATCCGCATGTGGGAAACACCGGCGTTGGTGCCAATTGTGAGCTGACGGCTCAACTCGATGTATCGAGTCTGCCAGAGCCTGGGCTTCCAGAAAGCACAGCTTCTGCATAACTCCATGGTGTTAGAGTCGGCCATGCACTCCTCGGTGCTCCCAGGTAGGGAAGCCCGCACCCTGGATGCCCTTTGCAGAAAGTGCTACCAGGGCGTGATGCTGATCAACTGAATCCAGGCATACCAGCCTTTATGGGCATGTACCTGAGGGACCTGGCGAAGGAGCTCACCGGGTTCTCAGCTGGCCTCTTTGAGGAGCCCCTCCAGTGGTTCCGGAACCGGGCCAAAGCTGTCCATGAGTGCTCCAAGTTTATGACTCGAGCAGCCTATGACAGCTTTGAGTCAGCAGCTAGAGTAGCCACAGTGGGCATTGGTGCCTGATGCCAGGCTTGGCTACAGTCATCTGACCTGGAGCAATGGATTCAGGACAAATTGGTCAATGTCCCCTGCCAGGGAGAGAATCCTTTGGCAAACCCATGACTGATAAGGCTGAAGAGTTGGAGACCGAGTTCATGACAAGGCTCTCCAAGAAGACCACTACCCTCCCCTGATGGAAGTGCTCAAGTAAAAAGCTCCTTTACTCGAGGAAGGGAACTGCTTACAGTAATTACCCGTAGTATCAGGCCTTCTCAGCTCCCTGACAGGGTCAGCAGACCAAGGGACACGGGCATGGCCCTCTTAAGCAGAAGGCTCCCAAGCCCCAGGTACTGGCCCCAGTCCAGCCTGGAGGGAGATTTTGACTACTTGGGCATAGCCTCTCCACCCGCAGGAGGTCAGCAGCCCACAGGGAGACATCTGATCCACTTTGCCCACTGATGCCCAGCCATCACCACAGACACTTGGGCACTCCAGGTGGTTCAGGATGGTTACCTCCTCTGCCTTGCACAGACACTTCCCTCTTTCTTCTTGGGAGAGCCCCCCCCCAGGACTCCCCTTCACCGGGATCTAGTACTGCAAGAACTCGCAGGTCTCCTTGAGGACATGGCAGTGGAACCGATGCTCTAGCATCTCCAGGACAAAGGGTTCTACTCCCATTACTTCCTCATACCCAAGAGGGTATAGTTTGTTGTTATGGTACTTTGTTTTATGTAAACCGCGCTGATGATAAATAGTGCGGTATATAAGAGACTGTAATAAATAAATAAATAAAATAAATAAATAAGAGAACCGGAGACCTTTGGCCCACACAGACCTGTGGGACTTAAACAGGTTCCTGGTGAGGGAGAAGTTCAAGATGCTGTCCCTTGGGACACTGCTGTCTTACCTCCAGCAGGGAGACTGGCTATGCTCCTTGGAGCTGAAGGATACTTATACCCACATCCTCATCCATCCCAGCCACAAGAGGTATCTCAGATTCATAGGGGGGGGGGGGGAGTGGCCACTATCAGTACAGGGTACTAATCTTTGGCCTGACCTCCGTCCACCAGAGTCTTTACAAAATGCCTGGTGGTAGTCACGGCCTACCACTATCTCCAAGAGGCCTTCATCTTTCCCTACCTGGACGACTGGCTCATAAAAGGGGACACAGTTGCCAAGATGCAGCAGGCCACAGCCCACACTATACATGTCCTGCAACATCTGGGGTTTGTGATAAACCACCCCAAGTCCCACCTCCTCCCGACACAGTATCTGGAGTTCACTGGGGCAAGGGTAGACACTATTCAGGCCAGAGCCTTCCACCCTCTGGACAGGGCAGGCCATCTCAGGACACTGGCCGCAGATGTACAGCACCGACCCTCAGTGTCTGCTTGCCTCTTGCTGTGCCTATTTGGCCACATGGACTCCATGGTCCATATTACCCAGGATGCCCATCTTCATATGAAGGTGGCCCATTGGTGCCTCCACTCCCAGTATACACAGGCCATGGGCCGGCTGTGAGACAGAGTGTCAGTGACCCGCCGGCTGGCGGAGTCCCTCGGCTGGTGGCAGGTCACACAGGTCTTCAAGTGGGGATGTTTTTTTTTTCCCAGCATGGAAAGTTTCAATGGTTTTTTCATCTCCTAAGCTCAGGCTTCCTACCTAAACCACTTGGAGAATAATACAAAACAGAATTGTAGAGATGCTTTGGTTCTACCAGTTTGGAGTGTAGAGACATCTAGTAGTCCTGCTAACTATGATATGTGACCTGTTTCAGCACATATGACCTGCTGCTTCTGATCCTCCGCTGATGCAACTTACTGTCAGAGGGGGGTCATAAGTAGCAGGTCATGTGTGCTGAAACACCTGGCCTGCCACAGTCAACAAAATGGCAGCACAAAGCCAGCTGCCTAGCTCACCTGGTGGACGGGCCAGCCCTGGGAGAACCCTCCCAAGTTCTGGAAAACACTGGTTGACATAGAAGGTCACATATCATAGTTAGCATGACCACTAGAGGTCTCTACACTCCAAACTGGTAGAATCAAAGGGTCTCTACAATTGTGTTTTGTATTATTCTCCAAGTGGTTTAGGAAGCAAGTCTGAGCTTAGGAGATAAAAAGAACATTGAAACTCTCCATGCCGGGAAAAGAAAACCCAAGATCACAAGAAGTGTAGTTACTCACCTGTAAGTCTCTGGGGACAGTAGGAATCAGTCCTCACATATGGAGAAGCCACCACGCATGCGTGGTCCCCTTCCCGCCCAAGGGTGCCATCTTGCCTCAGTCTCATGACATAGCTAAGATGGCAAAAATACTGCTGCTGCCGCCACTGCTGTCTGCTTCCCTCCCCAAGATAGAATCAGTGGCAGTGCAGCCGGTGCCGGGGGCAGGGGCAGGGCAGCCGGTGTTGCTGGCTGGGTTCTTCTTACCAGTGAGGTAATGGTAGAAGGAAACCTCTTCTTGGAGGGAGATTGACTGGTATAAATATTCAGCCCATGGACAGCTATCTGTTGTTTGGCTGGCTAAGCCCAGAGCTGGTGCAAAGATACCTCATACCCCTGCTCCTGCACCTCCCCCATTCCTGCCACTGCCGTTCCTCTCTGGGAACTGCAGTGTCGGCAGAAATTTCTTTAAACAGCACTGCAGCACTTACTGAAACCTCCGGCACTGCAGTGCTGTTTGTGCTTCCGTCCCCTCCAGCGCAGGCGTGGACAAATTTATAGAAGTGGAGTTTCTAACTGCAAAGATCATTACACGTGTACTGTATTATGAACCTTCGGAAGGATGTGTTCCAGGCATACATGGGGATAGTTTGTTCATTCCTACTTTTTAAAAGAAAAACTTAACTTAAAAAAGTGACTAAAAAGCTGACGGTCACAGCTGAATATTGACCCCCAATTTATTAAGAGAAAGCATGCGTCTATATTCCATTTGAAAATTACCCCACAGAAAGTGCACGCACACATTTACAGTTATTTTTGGCATTTGATTTGACATGCATATGGATGTATTTTATAACCTCACCACAGCCCTGCCCCTGGGAAGGCCTCCGCTTTGGCTGGATAAATGTATGCGCATAGAGGGGCATGTTTACTAAAGCCCGCCTGGTAATGCATGTGTGAGCCATGTTACCAACTTCAGGGGGCATATGCATCCATCCCCATTAAGTTAGTGTAGGCAAACTGGCACATGGGTGCACTTGACACCACCTATTGAGGGCAGCCAAGCGCAGCTAGCATGAGCAAATAATACCCATACTAGCCGCTTCTTGCCATCAGTGCCTCATTTCTACTTCTTGCCTGCCCAGTCCCCATCCTATCATGAGCAATCTGGGAGGTGCAGGATTTTTAGCACGGGGGGCCCATGCTACTTTTTAGCACGGCACCCAGACCATACCCTATACCCCATGCTACCGGGTAGTGGACTTTAGTAAACATGCCCCAAAGAGTCTAAATTCAAGCACATACCCCAGGCAATTTGAGAAAAGGTCATCTTTGCATGTAAAACTCTGTTTTAGCTCTTAAAATGTCTTTTATAATTATCCTTTTTGTGAATAAGTTGATATTTTTGCATCTAAATTCAGTTTTAGATGTGAAAAACATTTTTATTGCTCCTTTGTGAAATGGAACCCTCAGAGCCTTATTCAGAAAGCAGTTTTTTGTTCTGTGCCTATGGAAAAAATCTTTAGAGTGGTAAAGTTGAAAATGAAGATTCAAAGGATGAGTGATCTGAGCTCTGACAAAGTACTTTGTGGCAGGCTCTCATTCTCCCATGGCTTCTCTTCAATCACTCGCTGGAGGCTGAGTCACTAATAAGGACTTTCTGAAGCAGCTATTTTTCTTGCTTTTTGTCTTATTTTATGATGAAGCGATGATACCTCTTGATAGTAGGTTCGGGTATTGTAACTGCTCCACAAGGCTCTACTGATATGAAGTGAGTCAGTGGAATCTCCCGCTTGCATTATGTTCAGAGGAAATATTAAACAGCAATTACAAAGTTATTGCCAACCAAATATGATGGTGGTAATGGGGGAGGGGTTGGGCAAGCTAGATATGCGGGGGTGGTAAGCAAAAGTGACATTTCTGCACATCAGAGTCATTGTCCATCCCCCTCCACCTTTGAATAAGCTATAAAAAAACACTACAAGAAAAAAATCTCACAGGTTTTCTATGTATACAGAATACACCAAGCTAGTTTAGTACCACTGTATTCTTCCGTCCTTTCTTCTCTGCATCTGTCTGACACTAATTTTACCTTTCTTCCAATTCCTTCTTCTTTGTCTCTCCTCTCATAGTTAGCTTTTATCCCTCATTCTTCACCTCTCACCCTCTAATACTCAGTCTCCCTCTCTTCACCTTATCGTTTATCATTTATTAAAATTTGATATACTGCCTTTGATAAACAAAAAAAGTGGTTTACAGTTTAAAAAATGTGGGTAAAGAAATTAAAAGGAGCTCCATTTCAAAAGGACAGGCAAGAAAAGGAGGTAGATAAAATGCAAACACTTATAGCATGTAGGGATATCTTAAAGGGAGGGGGAGGCTGGGAGCCAGCGGCAGAGAAGGGTTTCTGTTTAGTTTACCACAAGTTTGAAAGACTGCTGAAATAGATGAGTTTTTAAAAGTGTCTTGAAGTTTTTGAAACATTGCTCTAAATGAATAGCTGGGGGGAGACTGTTCCAAAGAGATGGTGCAATGAAAAAGAAAGCTGACTTCCTGGTTGAATCAAATTTAGCTCTAACAGGTGAGAGAATAACCAAACAGGTCTGGATGGGCCAAAGGTCCCCGGTTCCCAAACGATTTCCGTGGCGTGACTGTAGAAAACAGGGAGGGGGGGGGGGAGAGCGTAGGGAATAGTGACAGCTGAAAGATATTCTAGAGCGATGTTATGGAGCACTTTATGAGTAAGGCAAAGAATCTTCCATTGGGAGGCGGAGCCTGGAGCTTGGTGGAATGTAAGCCTGAGACGGAGCTCTGAAGGGCTATTTGTAGAATCCGTTCTGTGTGCTGGCTTTTCTTAAGTGGACGCAGTAAAAGTGAAGTGGTTGGTGGTCGGAAGGTGGCTGGATGATGGCGGAAGCAAAACCAACCCGTTTGGAGTTTGCTGGGGGTCAGAATTTGAGCGTGAAAAGATCCAAAACGGAGCCGCCGTCCCCCCAGAAAATGGCGGCAGGTCGAGACTGGCTGGAGGCGACGCAGGAGATCCTGGCCGAAGTCAGAGCAATAAAGGAAATTGTTACGCAGAATAGCGACTCGCTAGTGTCGATGGAAGGAGATATAAGCATCTTGAAGCAGCAAATGGAGACATGGTAGTGTGTCAAGACACAATGGAGTTGAAAGTGGCTGCGCATGAGGAGAAACTCCGGGAGATTGGTAAACACGCGAAGCAAATTAAGGATCTGCAAAAAGAACTCGAGGATAACAATAACAGATCCAGGAGGAATAACATACGAATTGTTGGATTACCGGAAGGAGTGGAAGGGAAAAATATGTGTGCTTTTTTGCAGCAGATTATCCTGACGGTGCTGAAACTCTCATTTGACCTCCCGTTTGAGATTGAGAGGGCCCATCGCATTTCATCGCAGCCGCTGCTAAACAGTAAGAAAATGAGGCCAGTCATTCTTAAGGTGCTGAGATTTCAGCAAGTGACTCGAATCCTGGATGCAGCACGTGCACGTTCTCCAATTGAATTTGAAGGTCATAAGTTGATGTTCTTTCCGGACTTTGCGAAATGCACGGTGGACAGAAGGAGAGACTTTCTAGCGATGAGGTCCAGGCTTCAACACCTTCAAGCACGTTTTGGCCTCCTGTATCCAGCGAGAATGAAGGTGACTCTACATAATCAAACCAGGAATTTTGACGAACCGGAGGCCCTAAGAGCCTTCTTGGACAGCAAGGAAGCAGAGCTGATGGCATGAATCTCTTTAAGGGCGCCCTGTGGTGGTGCCAGGCTTTTGCTGAGGGGATGCTGTTATATGCGTTGTTAACAATAGGGCTAGAGTCTCTAGAATAACTCTAGTAAATTGTCTGGGGGGCTATGCTAACAATTTGGGGTGGGTCATTTTGTTGGTTGGTTCTTCCTTTTTAGTATGGAAGGTCAGCATAACAATGTTAGGTTGAGATCTTGCCCGGGCTTCTTCTGCCTTACAAGGCTCTCCTATTTGGGGTTATAATGTTCTGCTCCTCACTAGGTTCATTGGGATTGGGTTTTGGGATATAGTTTTAAGGTCTTTCATGGGTAGCGCGGCAGTGTTTATGGTAATTAATCAGATAGAAGGGTTGTATCAAGATCAAACAAACTGGAATGACGTTGGCAAGTGCTTTGGGAGAGAGAAGAGGCCTCCGTCCACTCAGGATATAATAGACGTAATGTTTAGATGGCACCTCTGAAAGTGTTGTCTTTAAACGTGAAAGGAATAAATGGCCCCATAAAAAGGAAAAAAATAATGCAGTATGGCCAACAGGAAAAGGCAGATATACTGCTATTGCAGGAGACACGCCTCAATAAGAAGGAGTCTCTTAAATTGAACGTCAAGCCTTATTTGGTGGTGGCTTTCTCTGCACAATGGAGTGGCAGTTTTAGTGCGGAGGGCTCTAGCTCCGTCGGTGGTGTTTTCGCTGACGGATCAGTGTGGTAGATGGGTCAGGGTACACCTTCAGATAGGGCAGGCTGAACTAAACATAATAAACATCTATGCCCCAAACTGTGATAGCCCAGAGATCTTCAGGGGCCTTGCAGAGGAAATATATAGAGACTCTTCCTGCCCGCTTATTGTGGGGGGTGATTTTAACCTCGTTCTAGATGTCTTAGTGGATAGAAAGCCCCCTAGATCCGGTAAACCTCCCAGAGTGCATTCAGTGTTGACTTCCACTGTCCAAGAAGCCGGTTTGGTGGACATCTGGCGGCTTCTTCATCCTCGGGATCAGGAGTTCACTTTTCACTCTCCTCCGCACCACTCGTTGTCAAGAATAGACTTTTTCCTAATTTCTAAGTCTTTGACTGCCAATATCTTGGCGGCGGAAATACACGCCACCCACCTTTCGAATCATGCAGCGGTCTCCATTTTGTTGAACAGCAGTGGGCCGGTACCAAACCAGTCTCAGTGTTTTTTTGATAGAGCCCTCTTAGAGCAGGAGGACTTTAGGGTTAGAATCCATGCAGCCATTAATGAATATTGTGGTAAGGAGAGTGCAGTCCAGCATGAAGAAATAAAGGGAAAAAGAACTTTTTCTTCTTTGCGGGGGATGGGTGCACCAGAACACATACACCCTAGTAAAAGCAGTGAGAGAAACCACGAGGGTAGAGCTAGGCTAAAGCCACACCCAGACTCCATGTCAACCCTAAGTAAGAGTAGGAGGTACATGGGGGTGGAGTCAGAAGGGGAGGTGCCCTGCTCCACGTTTAAGTTTGAGCAAACAAACAGAGAGATAGACAGAAGGAGAAACAGGAACAGGAACACGGACAAGTGCAAGGAGAGCAAGAGCAGCCAGGACTGCAGCCAAGAGAGCTACAGAGAAGGTTCCAGGACGAGGACCAAGTATACTGGCAAGAGAGAGAGAGAGAGAAGGCTGGCGTTGGAAAAGCTAAGGCAAGAGAGCCTAGACTCCTCGGGTGAAGGGAGCCCCAGGAAGGAGCCCCAGGAAGTGGAGAGGAAATCTTACCCTGATTCCCTGACTGGCTCTGAGGCCGAGATAGCTAGTGCCAACAGAAGCCACAGATATGGAAGTCCTGCAGAAAAACTCCAAGGTAGGAGAAAGAAAGCAGTGAAGCCTAAGGCTTATATCTCTTGCTCTGATTCTGAAGAGGGATTTGTACCTGGGAAAACCCAGATTAGAAAGAAGGGGTTTTCAAGAAAAGTTGAACAGGAGAAGCCTGTTGAAGTTCTGCCAAGAGAAGGAGGGGCAGTGCAGTGGAATAGGCTATTTGAGCTTTTAAATGACAAAAAAAAAAAGTGCTGCACTTTGTGTGTTCTTGTCTTTGTTTGTATTTGCAGAAACAGCAGTCCAAGCGATGGAGACAGCGGATATATTGGCTTGGGTGGCAGACCAGTTCACCAGACAGAGGGAGATGGCGGCAGCGAGCCAGGAACAAGCAGCGTCCATGCTTCGTGCCCAACAGCAACCCCTACTGGACATGATGGCAAAGTGGATCAGGACCCAGGAGGAAGCAACCAAGGTGGCACAGTCTGTACCAGGTGCACAGGGTGTATTTCCTGGATGGGAAGGCCCTGGTGCTGGGACTTTCTCCTGTGGCCGCCTTACCAAGGAGGACAATATCGATGATTTCATCGAAGCCTTTGAAAGGATAGCGGTATTAGCTCAAAGGCCAAAAGGACAATGGGCAATGAGGTTTGCTATTACCCTTAGTGGGGAGGCTCTAGCAGCCTACAGAGAAATGCCTGTGTCATTGGTTTCAGATTATGAGCAAGTAAAAAAAGCTATAAGAGATCGGATGGGGTTAAGTCCCTTGATCTATCGTAGGCTTCTACGATCATGTATAATAAAGGAGGGTGAAACACCTCAAGCTTTATATCATCGGATAAAAAGCTTAGTATGTAAATGGCTTATACCTGAAAGTGGTAATATAGAGTCTATTATAGATGCTGTAATACTTGAACAATTTACAGAGGCTTTACCTACAGATTTGCAAGCTCTTCTGGTAATGCAGAACTGTAAAAACACCCAGGAAGCCATTGCGTTGGCTGAGCGCTTTATAGAGGCCAGAAAATTAAGCCTCAAGAAAGAGGGCGTTTTTCAGAAGGCAGGCACAGAAATGCAAGAAAAGAATGCAGCATTTCCTAGCCGTAGAACAGAAAGGAATAAACCCGTGGAGGGAAGGTATACCTTACAGAGGAAATGTTTCTCTTGTGGAGAGGAAGGTCACCTTAAGAAAAACTGTAAAGTAAGGAAAGCTTTTGTGATTACCCGTCCCAAGGAGATAGGTGAGGGATTCCTCCTATCGGTAGAAGTGGAAGGGATACCCATAGAAGCACTACTAGACTCAGGGGCAAGTCAATCCATGATTTCCAGCAGGCTGTGGAAAAAGATAGAGGCCCAGAGACAGTCCTTACAGGAATCCTCAAGCGGGCATGTTAAGATCAGATGTGTCCATGGGGCTGCCTCCACCTATCCTCTCCAGTATGTTAGGATAAAGGGGTTAGGTACTGGAAGGGAGGTAGCAGTAGCGGTTATACCTAGGCTCCCACATGATATGGTACTGGGCCGTGATTGGTCCCAGTTCAGGAAGGGGATAGCAAAGGAGCTCCAGGAAAAAGCAGGCCTGGTTACCACACGCGCAGGCTCAAAACCTGCAGAGGAAGAGGTAGATTCCCAGGAGGAGCCAATACTTGGGACCTCCTTTCATGAGGACTTAATAACCCCTGCCAAGGATGCCCCCAGGAAAGGAAAGGCCGAAAAGCGGAGAGAGCGGTGCATCAGGGCCAGGAATAGGGGTCAGTTAATGTCTGGTCAGGAGTTGCCCTGGGTTCCTGAGGAGTTGATAGAGAAGTTTCCCTCATTTCCTGATGAGCAAAAAGCAGATCCTGCTTTGGTGCGAGCCTGTGAGTTCGCACGGAAAGGATCGGAGGCTCTACCTAGGTTTCTGTGGGATAGTAACCTACTATATAGGGAGAATATAGATCCACGGACAGGAGATCTAAGAAGGCAACTCATGATACCTTCCTCTTTTAAGAATATCATATTAAGATTGGCCCATGATCACCCAGTAGGGGGACACAAGGGTGTACAAAGCACCCTGGATCAGGTCCTTGCTAGGTTTTATTGGCCAGGCGTATATACAGAGACGGCGAGATTCTGTGCATCATGCCCGGCTTGTCAAAGGGTCTCAGGTAACCATCCACCGGAGGTACCTTTGATTCCCTTGCCAGTCATGAATAAACCAGTACATAGGTTGGGGGTAGATATAGTGGGGCCCTTGTTAAAAATACCCCGAGGTCACCAGTATATATTGGTCATAATGGACCATGCCACCCGCTTTCCATGGGCCATCCCATTGAGAAACACGTCTGCCCGGGTGATAGCTATGGAGTTAATAAGGTTATTTTGCGAGATAGGATTCCCTCATGAGGTCCTAACAGATAGGGGAACAAATTTCATGTCCCGTCACCTAGCCCAGGTATGGGATGCATTTGGTATCAGACATATCCGCACAGCAGCTTATCATCCCCAAACCAATGGCCTAGTGGAAAGGTTCAATCAAACCTTGAAGAACCTGTTAAAAAGGAGTTTGGAGGGTAGGTTAAGGGAGTGGGATACAATGTTACCTTTCGTACTTTATGCATGTTGGGAGAGGAGACAAACCTCTACAGGCACATCGCCATATGAACTTATGTATGGAAGGACTCCGCGTGGGGTACTGGACATCCTAAGGGAACAATGGGTAGCCCCCGTAGAGGATGTACAAGAGGTTCCCAGATTCCTAATGGATCTGAAGAATCGCTTACAGCGGATAGCCACTGTAGCGGAAGAAAACTTAAAAAAGAGTCAGAATAGACAAAAAACTTATTACGACCGGCGAGCAAGGCCTCGGCTTCTAGCGGTCGGGGATAAGGTTATGGTAATGGTAGCCGCAGCGAACTCTAGGTTTGATAATTCCTGGAGAGGCCCTTACAAAGTTGCAAAACAGGTCGGACCAGTATCATATGCGGTGGATACTGGACGAGGGAAGCAACAGGTATACCATATCAATCTGTTGAGGCTATGGCAAGAGCGTATAGGGAATGCCCAGCTAGCCCTACGAGTTAGTGATGATTCACAGCCCATACCTCGTATTACGTGCTGTGCGCGGGTTGTTGCGCCAGCCCGTAATAGTTTAAGGGGGGGGATATGTGGTAAGGAGAGTACAGTCCAGCATGAAGAAATAAAGGGAAAAAGAACTTTTTCTTCTTTGCGGGGGATGGGTGCACCAGAACACATACACCCTAGTAAAAGCAGTGAGAGAAACCATGAGGGTAGAGCTAGGCTAAAGCCACACCCAGACTCCATGGCAACCCTAAGTAAGAGTAGGAGGTACATGGGGGTGGAGTCAGAAGGGGTGGTGCCCTGCTCCACGTTTAAGTTTGAGCAAACAGAGAGATAGACGGAAGGAGAAACAGGAACAGGAACAAGGACAAGTGCAAGGAGAGCAAGAGCAGCCAGGACTGCAGCCAAGAGAGCTACAGAGAAGGTTCCAGGGAGAGGACCAAGTATACTGGCAAGAGAGAGAGAGAGAGAGAAGGCTGGCGTTGGAAAAGCTAAGGCAAGAGAGCCTAGACTCCTCGGGTGAAGGGTGTGTCTTCAGACAGAAGGAGCCCCAGGAAGTGGAGAGGAAATCTTACCCTGATTCCCTGACTGGCTCTGAGGCCGAGATAGCTAGTGCCAACAGAAGCCACAGATATGGAAGTCCTGCAGAAAAACTCCAAGGTAGGAGAAAGAAAGCAGTGAAGCCTAAGGCTTATATCTCTTGCTCTGATTCTGAAGAGGGATTTGTACCTGGGAAAACCCATATTAGAAAGAAGGGGTTTTCAAGAAAAGTTGAACAGGAGAAGCCTGTTGAAGTTCTACCAAGAGAAGGAGGGGCAGTGCAGTGGAATAGGCTATTTTAGCTTTTAAATGACTTAAAGGAAAAAGTGCCTGAACGTTTCCAAGCTTTACCAATATGCAGCTCAGAAGAAAGTATGGAGGTAGATGGTAGAGGAACTGACATGGGTTCTTCTTGTTCTGAGATGGACTGTGCTGTTTGTATTGATGCTAATTAATGGAAGCCAAATAGCAGAAAGAAATTAAAAAAGCTGTTACAACTTTGTTATAGCTGAAAGCCCGAAGTAAAGGAGAGAATGAGTCTTATATTGAAGCACTAAGGTTCTTTCCTAAAGAAGTGGCTAGTGCAACCAAGGCGGGGCTAGACAGCTGAGAACTGTTTAACTCAAAACAGCAAAGAAAGGAGCTAGCAGCCCTACTGGCTTTGATTGTAAGTTGTAAATACATGTGCCTTTATGATTGCTGAAGTAAGAATCATCTTAAAGGGAAAGAAAAGGAAAGCCATTGTAAATAATTCCACGGAAACACTGTTTTGACATTTGCTTTAATTGGAGAAGATTATCCTTTGTTTCTTTGTCCTGAGTGTAAAGTTTCTTTGAAGATTGTTACCATCTTACCTAAAGGAAGCTAATAAAAATTCCTGTGCGCTTTGAAACATCCACTTGGTTCATTTCTGACTACACAACTACAACCCTTTGGAAAAGGAATACAAGATGGTCTCCCGTCCCTACTAGGCAACCGTCTGGTAGGGGTGTGGTCGCACAATATTTTAAAGTCAACCTTTCTCAGGAGACGTCCAGTTGGGCGAGATGGGAGGGCTTTAAGACTTCCATCAGGGCAGTCATTACAGGTTGCAGTATCCATCAATCTAGGTAGCGTACAGAGCAACTCAAAGATCTGGACTCTCAGATCAAAGCAGGTGAGCGTATTTTGGTGAAGAGGCAAGACCCGTGTATATTGTTTCACCTTCAGCTCCTGAGGTTTAAGTACAATCAACTGCTAACTAGTGAGGTAACTCGTAACATTAGAGCGCAGGAAGGTCTGTACTATTGGGAAAATAATAAGGCGGGACGCCTGATGACTAATACACTAAAGGCGAGGAAAGAAGCTAGTCGCATAGCGGCTATAAAGGTGGAAAGAAACCCCAATTTACTGGTGACCGATAAAGAGATTGCAGAAGCTTTTAGGGTATTTTTCCCAGATCTCTATACCTCTGAAAAAGAGTGCTCACGAGAGGCATTTGAGCAGTTGTTAGAAAAGGTAGACAGACCAAGGTTGGACATAGTAGCAGCTGGGGAATTAGGAAATCCAGTCTCGTTAGAAGAGATTGAGCAAGCCACCATGGCGTTAAAGCCTGGCAAAGCCGTGGGACCAGATGGGCTGCCCGCTGAGTTTTTCAAGGTATCTGTTAAGGAGTTAGGTCCACATATGCAAGAATACTTCCAAGCATTGGTTAAAGAAAGTCCTCAAGTGGGCTCTTTTGCGGCAGCCAGGATAATTGTGTTAGAGAAGCCCGGCAGGGACCCACAAGTTGTAGGTAATTATAGACCGATATCCCTACTAAATGTAGATTATAAAATATATGCAACGGTGTTGGCAAGGCGCCTGGCCGCGGTAGTGCTGAACTTAATACACCCTGATCAATGTGGCTTTGTAGAGGGGCGTTCAACGGCAGACAATGCTAGGCTGTTCTGCCATGTCCTGGCTGGGGCAGAGTTTGAGAGGGAGCCGAGGGTGGGTCTATCATTAGACGCTGAAAAAGCTTTTGATCAGGTTGAGTGGTCATTCTTATATCGAGCCTTGGAGTGGTTTGGGTTGGGAGAACGTTTCCTTAAGTTACTTCAAATCATGTATTAGAGGCCCATGGCTAGCCTATGTGTGAATGGCACTCAGTCGCAGGACTTCCTTTTGGGGCGGGGATGCGACAAGGATGCCCACTATCGCCCCTTTTGTTTAATCTGGCATTGGAACCACTAGCCCTCCTTCTGCGGCAGAACAGTAACATCCAGGGAGTCAAGCTTGCTGGCAGGGAAATTAAGATTTCCGCGTACGCGGATGATCTGCTTCTCTTTACTAACCCAGAGTCAGTTGCACATATTCTTAAGCAGATAGACTTGTACTCTGCAATATCAGGTTACAAAATCAACTGGGGAAAATCAGTTGCCTTCCCTCTCAATAAGCAGATGCATAAAGCGGACTTGTCCGGGTTCCCTTTGGTATGGGAACCCGAGAAAATCAAGTATTTAGGTGTGCGCTATAGCCAATCCCTAGATGAGACATTGGAGAGTGACGCTGAGATAATTATGGCCAACATACAGGCTCTGACTACAAGGTGGTCACCGCTGCTATTTTCCTGGTGGGGCAGACTGGAAATAATCAAAATGTCTATAGTTCCCAAAATTAATTATATACTTTAGATGGTGCCGCTGTTTTTTCCATCGCAAGTATACCAGCGGGTTGAGAAGCTTTTGGCCCTCTTCATTTGGAGGAATAAGCCGCCCAGGATTGCCATTAAAAAACTGAAAGCAGGCAAGGAGGATGGGGGGTGGGTTTTCCGGACTTTTTTGCTTATCATCAAGCGTTTTTGTTGAAACAAGGGGCTTGATAGACAGAACCTATAACCACTCTGAGCCCGGTTTGATTGGCCTTAGAGGAAAAGTATGCAGTCCCTTTTCCTATGCATCTCCTCCCAGGTATGGTGTTTGGAGAAAACTCTAAGCGGCCAAGGATCATGCTAGACACGCAAAGGGCTTTTAGGGCGCTAGCTAGTACGTTGGAGCCCAAAGTAAACAATTCTGCCTGCCTCCCTTTGTGGTATAAGCCCTCTTTTAAAATTCAGAAAAACACTTTTGCATGGCCGCATTGGTATGAGAAGGGTATCTGGACCGTAGGGCAACTACTGGATAAGAGTAAGTGGAAACGTTTTGACAAGCTGCAGCGTGAATTTCACCTCTCCAGTAGGTTATTTTTCCAATGGCTCCAGTTAAAGCATTGCCTAGGCAAAGCTTTGAGAGGAGGCACCTCTTTGCTGGATGAGTGGGAAGTGGCAAACAAAATCAAGCAGGCGAGACAGGTTCACGGAGTGGCCTCTTTCTCCTATAAGGAGCTAAAGCATAGGCCATTGTCACAGCTCCTAGGTTTGCAGAGAGTCTGGGAGCAAGATACGGGCCTGCAATTAACGCAGGGTTGTTGGCGACGCTTTTGGGCCCGGCAGGTCAGAATTGCCAAAGCTGCCTCTGTCACACAGAGCCTTTTCTTTTTGGCACACAGGGTTTATCTAACACCAGTGAAGCTCAGCAAATGGGACAGAGGGGTGTCATGGGCCTGTTGGTCCGGTTGTGGTCAAACAGGTACACTGAAGCACATGGTGTTCGATTGCCCCGTAGTGCAAGCGTTTTGGACGCAAATGTGGGAACGAATCCAGATTGTGTTGGATCTTGATACTCCCTTTACTTGGGGGGTGTTAGCTTTCCGTTCAGCGTTACCCATCCCGGGGCTGCACAAAGAAAACAGGTTCCTCCTGGATTTTATGTTAGGGGTGGCTATTCATGTTCTGGTTCGCAACTGGAAAAACATGGCAGACATCCATTTTTGTATTTGGTGGATCTCTCTTTGTGCATATAGTATATTTGAACAAATGCCCCGTAAAGGGGTAATCCATGGTCCCAAGAGTATGTCAAAATAGAAAGCTCTGAAAGATTTTAGAGATGGTAGGCACTGCCGTTCTTCCCAAGAGGAGGGTGAGTTTCTTCTATGATTTTTTTTTCTATGATATTACCTTATAAGTGTTAACAGAACTCTATGAACCTTCACTGGTTGAATGCATGGAGGGACCAGTGGGGGGGGGGGGGGGCTTGGGAGGGGGGTGGCAGGGGAAGGGGCTAAGGGTGTTTTTCTTTTGATTGTTGACTGTTGTTAGATGTATTGCTTGGATCCGGTCTTTGTGCACAGTATTGTGCTTTTTTTGTTGTGTTTTTCCTTTGTTTAAAATTCAAAATAAAGTTGAAAAAAAAAAAAAGAATCTTCCATTGGATGTGGTGAGATACAGGAAATCATAAGAACATAAGATATGCCATACTGGGTCAGACCAAGGTCCATCAGGCCCAGTATCCTGTTTCCAACAGTGGCCAATCTAGGTCATAAGTACCTAGCAGTCTCCCCAAAGGATCAATGGTGGTGGATAAGTAATGGGGTTATGTGATCATGTTTCTTGGCCTAGGTAAGAAGATGGATAGCTGTATTCTAAATAGACTGGAGCTTCTTCAATTGGTAAGTAGGTAGTCTTGCATAAGCGGTTACAATAGTCAAGCTGCGCAATGACTATATTTAGAAGAACGGAAGTTTGGGCAGTGGCATCAAGAATGGGACGTACAGCGCGGAACCGCCGGAGTGTTGCAAAGGCAGATTGGGTTAGTTTACTGATTTGGTTTGAGAATGAAAGCTCATTATCAAATAGTATCCCTAAATACTTGAGGGAGGGAATTAAGGACAAAGGAGTATTAGCCAAGGTTGGGGCTAGTGAAGGTACTAAAGATGAACTTGTTATCCACATAACTGTGGATTTTGTTGAGTTAAGCCACAAGACATTCTCTTGTAGCCAATCGGCCACATTGGTCAGGCAGTTGTTAATTGTAAATAGATTAGGAGAAAAACCATGCGAGAAGGATATCATCAGCATACAGTAGAGATAACAAGAAAAACTAAGAGATTGGATAAGCGTGGCCAATGGAGAAAGAAAAATGTTACAGAGTAGTGGGGAAAGGACCGCTCCTTAAGGAATCATGCATTGTAGTTGCTGGGAAGAGGATAGCACATGATTTGATGTTACTCGGAAAAACCAGTCAGAGAAATAGGAAACCAACACAATAAACCCTGGCCGCAGAAGCCGATGTCATACAAATGTTTAAAGAGACAATTATGATCTATTAGATTAAATGCAGTGGTGAGGTCTAATGAGATAGCCTTGGTCCAGTGCGGAGTGAGCTTCACTAAGAACTGCAATGATAATTGTCTTGGTACTATGGTAGTGGCGGGAGCCAGATTGGAGAGGGTGTAAGATTTTGGCATGTTCCACGTGATCTAATTGAGACAGGACAAAGCATTCCATTAGCTTAGATAAAAAGGGAAAATTTGAAACTGAATGATAATTTGCTGGATCCGATGGGTCCAGTTTGGGCCTTTTTATAATGGGATGGATTATTACTTTCTTCCAAGCTTGCAGGAATGAGGCAGAGGTAAATCTGGTATTAATGATTGTGCTAAGATTGGGATTAATCCCAGGGCACTCTCTGGGAGCCAAATGGAAGGGACTGGGTGTAGACTACAGGCGATCTTTTTTATATGGTCAAGTGGTTTATGCAGAGAGAGGCCAATTCTGTTCAGGGCATGTCCGGCCCATCTGCACATCCAGATTCTGGATGGGCCGATTTGCACCCAATTCTGATCTCGCGGGGGCTATGCCGTCCCTGTGGGATCAGAATCAGGTGCAACCGGCCTGGAAGGGCAGGCCATCCCGGATTCTGAGCTGCTGTACACCCTGTTCTCACCCCGTCCAACCAAGCTGGAGCACCTGCATAGAGCCTCAGTGCCATGGCGTCCCATCACCATGGCACTGTGACACCATGCAGCTGCCCCAATCCCCCACAGAACCATGCACAGCCGAAATCCCCGCTGCCCAACCCCCAAAGGGGCTGTCCATGGCTGGGATTGGGCGGTGGGGAAGCCCCCCAGTACACTCACTGCCGCTGCGGGGTCCTCCAGCAGTGTCCACTATCCTTGGGGGGGACTTATTCCACCTCCGAGGTGGAATAAGTCCCCCATCTAACTAGCCATGCCTGGACATGCAGGGCCGTCGCCAGAATAGGCCCTGTATGTAAGCTCTTATGAGCAGGGACTATCTCTTACATCTCTATACAGCGCTGCATATGCCTTATAGTGCTATACAAATAAGTAGTAGTAGTAAAATGTGTCTTCAAATCTCTTCTTCCTGTTTCCAGTGAACCCTCTTTTCCCAATCAAGCTTCTCTCTTCCTCTACTCTATCCCTCACCACCACTCTTCACCCAATACAAGATCCTGCCCATCTCTCTTCAGGCATTTTTATCATCTTCTTCAAATTTCCTCACTCCTTCTAGACATTCTTACCCCAGTTCCTCTCTCCGTCAAGAATTTTCTCCTCTTTTCTCCCTTCCCTCCAGGGTCTCTCCCCTCCCTTCAAACACTCTCAACCTTTCCCTTATCCTTTACTCTCCCCACCCAGCGCATTAACATTGTCTGTTGAAGCCAGGCCCCACTCCTGCCCTGGTTAGCTCAGATTTTTCTCTTTAAAGAAAAAAAAGTAAAAAGCCCCCCAAAAACACTGCTAAAGAAAAAGTGTAATTTGAAACACCAGACCTCCTCCCGATTCTCATTCACCCTCCTGGACCTATAGCACAGTGATGCTTAATAGGACATCATCTCCTGCAGCTGTGTGGATCTAGTCTTGCGGTATGAGCCACAAAATCCACACAGTTCATACCACGAGATTGACCCCACACCACAGTAGAGGGTGCTACCGTGGGTTTGGCAGGGCCGGTGCAAGGGAACTGGGCACCGTAGACAAACCTCGAGCCGTATGCTCCCCCCCCCCTGAGATTTTGATAATTAAACTCATCCATCATGATCAATCAACAGCACCAGCCTTACTGCATCAATCCTGTAGAAGTGTATAATCGGATAGTATACGTTTAAATATGAAGCTTTTATTTGTATGTATGGCTATGTGTCCACCCTTCCTCCAGGTAAAAGAATGAGCTGATGGTTCATTTCATTTGTTTAACTTTCAGGGCCTATTGTGTTGCTTTGACTGCTGCTGCTTTTTGTCATTCATTTAGAAGTTACAACCCTAGGCAGTCATCTTGTCTTGCCTGTTGGTGCAGCTGGCCGTGGGGTTTGGGAGGGAGAACGATGATCAGGAGTTGACGATGATGTAGTCTGCGAGATGGGTGGAGTAGGAAACTGGAACTAGCTATTGTTTGGGTTACTTGGAGAGACTCTGGTGGAAAAGGTGTGTACTGCCAGAAAAAAAAGCCCTGTTTTCCTTACATAAAAATCTGCTGCCTTTTTATAGATACTTTTAGTTTAGCCCACTCTATTTCCCTTCTCTCCTCCCACCCTCTACCATCAGGCACCTGGCTCCCCTCAGGGATAATACTCCAGGTGCTGTATTCAAGGTTCTGGAGACTGAATGCCAGAGCAATTTAGGAAGTGGTATGCTTTTTGGGAGGGGGTTTATGACCCTTCTCAGTAAATAAGCATCACACACATGCATATCAATGCAGTACGGAGGTCATTAGAGAAGCCCTATCCATGACTGCCACATCTGAAAATGCCCATTTAGACACTGTAATCACATGGACGTCCCCTGAGCTCTTTAGAAAACCTTGAATATACAACACACCTGGTGCGATCACATCCAAGTTGCACAAAGGCATGCCCAGGGTGGGATGAAAAAGATATATGTAAACTCAGGGCAGATCTACCCCATCCTGTTGTCAAGTTGTTAATTGTAAACTGCACTGATAATAAAGAGCGCGGTACTCGTATGTGCACACGATTTTAAACCAGTGCTGCACATCTCAATTTGCCAAAGGAGACATCCATGGCTATACCTGCTCCAGGGCAATAATAGGACTCTGAAAAGTGCTCATTTCTGTAAACTGACAACTGTAGGGTGAAGAGGCAAATACGGCATCCCCTCAAACTCCAAAAAAGGTGTTGGTAAGTAAAAAAGGCATGTCTCCTGGCTCTTGCGCTACTGCAATCCCCATTTGCAAAACGGCAGGCTGGGATGTATAAAGGGATATGCATGGGTGTGTTCTGAAATTGCGCTGCGGGCGAGTCTATGTGCCCGGAATGGCAGATGTCTATATCCGACATGTGCAAGTTTCTGAAATCGGGAGAAAACCTGCACATGTTCAACTCATTGCTCCACACATCCCCATTTTGTCTTTTATGTGGCAGACGCGTGTATCTTTCAAGATGGAGACAGGCACTTACACATGTCCGCCTTCTCTGCTGTCCCCAAGGCTGGCCCGTTCACTAGGCGAGGTAGGCAGCTGCCTAGGGCGGCCGGTCCAGGAGGGTGGCGGCACACATGACCGGCTGCACCTCTCCCCCCAGCTGCCGCTGATTCCATCACAAGGGAGAGGCGGTAGTAGCAGTATTTCAAAAGGCAGTGGCTTTTTGCTGCCGCTTTGTTGCCCGCAGCAGGCCATGTCCTTCAGCACACATGGTCTGCCGCTTTTGATCCCCTTTCTGCTGCCCCTCAGACTATAGTTCAGATATTCTGACTTGGACCTCCCAAATTTCGCCTACATGGCTTTTCTAAAACGTACCTTCACCCCTCTACTTTTATTTAAACACTTAAGCACGAAGAATTAAAACAAAACCATTTCAACATGCCATGTACACAAAAAACAATTAGACAGGAAAGCAAAGTACAACACATATTCACAGCAGTAGAAAAAACAGATCAGTAAAACAAAAAGGTTGGCACAATCCAAGCTGCTAAATAAAAATACAAGAATTCCCTCAGGCCTACCCACTGCTCCATCTAGAAAGGAAAAATGTGGGAAGGGGAAAAAAGACAAGACCCTCGGCTAGGGCTGGGTGGGTGCCCTGATTGGTACGTTTAATAAGTTTCTCGATGGCTAATCCCTTCTGGTAATTTAACAGTATAGGCTTTTAGACAGAGACTACGATGGTCTGTGTCTTTTTCCCCTTGTATTATCTCTAGATGATCAGTTTGGGTCCTCCAATGATGGATGGGTCAGCCGAGCGCTGTCAGGTTTAAGCCTGTTTCTCTATTCTTTTTCTTAGGGTTTTACTCCCTGGTGTAAGGGGAAAATCCAGTGGCAACGTATACAGGCAGATCTCAGAGTTAAGCAGAAGAAACTCCTCTGTCACAGGAAGAGGTTACCTTCACAGACTTTGCTGTTGGTACTCAACAGTCGCTCCAAGTCCCCAGCATGGCAAAGATGCTAGAGAATTATTTGTCCTCAGAGCTTAGGAAGGCCTCTAAGCTGACCCATGTTCTCTCCCTCCACTCATGCACACACACGCACTCTGAACTCCCAGCATATGGATCTCATCCCTTCCTCTGATGGGAGGGGGCATTAACTCCAGGTTTTCTTCTTGGCTTGCAGCCAGGCATCTAAACTTTGCTGGAAGCTTCTCTAGGCAGCGACCCACCAACAAACTCAGGTAAGCTTGAAAGCAGAAGGGAATGGTCAGTAGCCAATTGCTTTAGTGAGAGTCCTCCCAGCAGCATTTTATTTCACCCTTGGAATTTTCATCAGGGAACATGTTGCTCCTAAGGCAGCAGCTTCAGAGCAAAGTCAGAAACGTATTCCTTCTCTCCTATGTCCATTTAGAGACATCCTGAAAAATCTGCATTTTGCCTCCAAAATATGTAGAGGGGAATTTTAGAAGATCCATACAAGTGCAATCTGGGATGCCTAAACTAGAATGTCTGAAAAAAAGGCAGAAACGTCCAGGTGAGGTTGTGATTTCACACACCTGGACATGCCCAATATAGATGTCTGCAGGGACATCTACCTAGACATCCCCAGAATTGTATTACAGAAAACAGAAATCTAGCATCACTTAATGATTAGAGTAGTTGGCTAGGAACAGGGTATCTAGGGTTCAGATCCTGCCGCGGCTCTTGTTGACATTGTGCTGAGTATTGTGAAAGAGAGAGTGCATTCTTCCACAACTCCTCTTGATGTTTTTCAGATAAAACCAGCACTTTTCAGATGTTTCTTTGACGCTGTTCATTCCTCAGAGCATGTCTAGGGTTAGATGTGAGGTGTGAAATCTATAATGTTTCTGTGATCAGACATGGACGTCTGGGTCCCTGAAAATACCCTCACCATGCCTCCTCAACACCCCCATTCAGATTTGGACATCCCCAGAGCCGGCTTCTAAAATGGTTCTGGAGCCTGTTTTTGGATGTCCAAAGCATGAAATTTTTTTTTTTTAGTGCCATCAAGTCAGTGTTGACTCATAGCAAGCCAGCTACCTCTGGGTTTTCTTGGCAATGTATCACTGGAAGTAGATTGCCAGCCTTTTCTTCTGAGGCAATGGAGGGTAAAGTGACTTGCTGAAGGTCACAAGGAGTGCCAGTGGGAATTGAACCCTTAATATTCTGGGTACTAGGCAGTTGCTCTAACCAGTAGGCTACTCCTCCACGCCAAGCATGAATAAGCCTTCTAAAATTACCCCCATAACATCCAACTTCTTAAAATACAAACATAGCAGAGCCTCTTTGTCCAGTAGAAAAACATGATATCAATAAGGTCGATGTGATTCCACCTCTTCTTGTATTTTCTCCATTATATCAGTCAAATTCGGCAAATCTAAACTATCTTCTGTAGTCTACTGGAAGAACTGGGAGGTAGATAATAGATGTTCTAGAGTGGGGTGGACCTGGCTCAGCGTAGTTAAACACATTTTTAAAAAATATAGAAAAAAGATTTCTAGGATTCATCAGTGTTAAATGAGAAAAATTCAAAATTGGCAAGTTTAAACTTCTATTGTGATTTTCCAGATTCTCAATTTTCCATTGAAAAATCAACTATCCTGGGCCATGCTGCCCTGCACTTTTTCTAGTCGCTTCATAGTGGATTAATGCACCGTTACTGCTTCTTGCTGATTGGCTAGCAAGTTCCAAGTTATCAATCTTATTAATATTCACTGAAGCATTTTGAATAAAGCTGGCACATACCTTATAAACTGTTTCCAGAACTAGCCAGAAAGAGTCCAAAGTCACTTCCTGCAGGTGAGTCAGGGGCAGCAAAGGTAAAATTGCAGATTATGAAGAAGAACTACTTTTGCCCACAGGCTGGCTCCAAGACCTTGACTTAATGTTTCTGCTAAACAGCTTGAAGCTGTGCAGGAGTCCTCCGCAAGCATTCCTTTCAGTGAGGGGAGGTGCAATGCATCCATGCTTAGTATTAAACAGCAGGAATGCCAGTGGAGGACTCCTGCGCAGCTTCAAGTTGCTTGGTGGAAACATTGCCTTGACTCTGCACCAACCCCTTAAGAGGAGAGGTAATTAATTCCTCCCTGATGGAACTCCTGCCAAGTGAAGCACAAAGGGCCTCAACATTGACCTGAATCACCGTAAAGGCTTCACTGCTGGGCACTGCCACCAATGCTGACGGACCTGGAGGAGTGTCTGGACCCAGTGGGCTGAGTAAAACATCGCTCCCCAAGTTGGGGCTCTTCCCCACCCTGACAGCAGTTTTCTGTCCTGCTACAAGTGCTTCAGGCTTCGGGGGGAAGGCGCCCTTTGGCTTAGCTTTGCACTTCAGCATGAAAGGCCAGTTGTAGAATAAACTCCTATAAAACTTCACTGAAGTTGAGCTGCAAAACCAAAAGCATCCTACCCAGACACCATCTTGGACTTTTCCCTCCTGTTCAATGCAGTCTAAAAGTTCTTATAAATAAATACATTACCAAAGCCATTGCCAAGATTTGGTCAGGTACTGTAAGTATTAAAACAATTATAATAACACTAAGAATAGAATTTAGATATGCAAAATGCCATGTAGAGAGGAAGAGGGACTAATGCATAGGGCAGTGGAATGAGAACCAGGGAAGTTAGTGTTCAAACCCCGTTTCTGTCACTAATACGTCTTGTGACGTTGAGCAAGTCACTTTTAAGGAAAATCATTTTTATTGTTATCATTATTATCATCATTCTCTACACAACAACCACAAGTGTTACAGCATTCCTGTTCCCAGACCACCCCACACTCAAGGCTCGTCTAGACCCTGTTAACTCCCCCCACAGAGGTGCCTACTAGACAGCACAATACTAGATACTCTAGAAAATGACTAACACTCTCCCTAACTTAGCTACATTATCTAACCAGAACAGACATCAGCTGCGAACACTGTACAGAGAGAAACTGACATCATACATAGACCATACCATATGTAACACGCCAACTCTAAATCCGGCACAATTAAACCTTCCACAACTCCTTACTTACCCACCCCTCCCCCCCTCTACCCCAGTCCCCATCCATCCTCCCCCTACCCTTCCCCCCCTTAACATCCCCCCGACCTCCCTCCCCCCGACCCCCTACCTCCCACTCATCCCTCCACATCCACACCCTCACTCATACCCTCTAATGCAGTGTCGCCTAGTCTCCAATATTCATGTTTATGAGCAATACCGTGCGTGGCTGGTGCTACTTCCTACCCACTAGTACCTCCACCTCCCCTCAGAGTTCTTCCCTCAAGCTCTTCCTTAAATCCTAATCAGGATTCCCATCCTGAATTTTGTCAGCACTCACTCCTAACAACGGCGCCCAAGTCTCTTCAAAGCTCCTGTGTTTATTGCCCCCCAACAATCCAGCTGTTTTCCTTTCCATAGTCATTAGCTCTCACATCAGGTGCTCCCACTCCACAATCCCTGGGGGGTCTTCTGTTACCCAGTGACGCAATATATACTGTTTACCCACTATAGATCCCTTCCCCCATAGTTTCCCCTGCCCAGCGCCCCCCAAGCCTCCTCGCCCACCCACCCCAAACAGCCAGGAGTCCGGGTTGAAGACTAGTGACTGTTTCAACCAACTACTTACTCTTGTCCACACCTCCCGCCAAAAGGTCTGTATTCATTCACAAGACCAGAAGCGATGTAGAAATGTGCCTTTCTCCTTCCCACACATTCTACACACATCTGTCAGCGCCACACCAGCCCTCGCTGCCCAAACATCATGTACGTGTGTCCTCCACAGGAACTTATATTGTATTTATCGCAATCTGACCGACTCTGCGAGATCTTTAATAGCTCTAAATGTGAGCTCCAAAGTACCCACTGTTATACCGGGTATGCCATCTTGTTGCCACCGTTCCACCAGCCTATCTACCATCACCCCCTCTCCCACCAGAATCCATTCCCGCCGCAATGCCCCTACATTTAATTTTCCCTTCCAATTGACCCATCAAATCCATCATACCTCCCGAAGCCAACAGGACTTCACTTTCCTTCTGTACTGATCGCACATAATGTCTCACTTGCAAATAAAAATAAAAATCTTTCGCTCCCAGCTGGAACTTCTGTCTCAGGGACTGAAAGGAGTCTAATTCAGGGGCAGATGCCATCTTCAGGTGGCCCAGGTATTGAACTCCACTCTTCCCCCAGCGACTAGCCACCATTCCCTGAAGAGAGCTTTCTGGTTACATTTGGAACCCAGCAGAGAGCTTGTTGTTTACATTTAATAGTCACTCAGGGCCTAGCATCAGCAAAGTACTTTTAGCTTAAATTTAAAACACAGAAGAGAGCTTTCTGGTTAAATTTAGAACCCAGCAGAGAGCTTGTAGTTTAAATTTCATAAGAAGTTAGAGCCTAGCAGCAGCTAAGAGCTATAATTTAAATCAAATCAGAATATAGCTTACCTCAGCAGCACAAGACAGGGTACTGTGTAGCAGCCCTCTTTTAATAAGTGTTATTTCCCTCCCTCCCTCCCCAAACCCACCCACCCCTGGGATAATCGTAGCTTTCTAGGTACTTACACATCTTAAAAGGCTGGAGATGCTCTCAGGTGAAGCTCATTACCCAAATCAGTCATACACTAAGGACCTGAGATTAAGTTAAGCTTCAGGTGAACAAGGTATATTATACGTATTAGGTACAGTGTTATTAGTATAAATATCCATAGCAACCCTTAGTAAGTAAAGAACTTAGATCTAAACACAAACTTAAAACTAAGATGCAAACAGCAGTCCAGCAGCGGGATGGGGGCTTTCCAGTCTTTTGCATTGAGTGTCACATGTATGATTTTCTCCCAGTTGGTGAGAGGTTTTACGTGTGCACTAGGTGCAAGGAGCTCTTTGCTCTCAGGGAACGAGTCCATTCTCTAGAGGCTAAAGTAGCAGACTTGGAAAGCATAAGACAGACAGAGAGGTACATAGACGAGACCTACAGGGATATAGTCCTGAAGTCCCACCTCCAGTCTGGCAGCATCCCTGTTGCCATGGAGGAGAGAGGTCACGTGACAGGAGAGCATCACCCTGGTGTGGCAGGAAGTGATCCTGTAACTAGGACCTGTCCTCCAGGTGATTTAAAACCCTCTCGCACCGAGGAAGTTTCTCCAGGGCCATGTGCCCATGAGGGAAGGGTTAGGACAGCCGTTATAGTTGGTGATTCGATCATTAGGCATGTAGATAGCTGGGTGGCTGGTGGACGTGAGGATCGCCTGGTAACATGCCTGCCTGGTGCGAAGGTAGCGGACCTCACGTGCCACCTAGATAAGGTCTTAGATAGTGCTGGGGAGGAGTCTGCTGTCTTGGTACATGTCGGTACCAATGACATAGGAAAATGTGGTAGGGAGGTTCTGGAGGCTAAATTTAGGCTTTTAGGTAGGAAGTTGAAATCCAGAACTTCCAGGGTAGCGTTCTCCGAAATGCTTCCTGTTCCACGCGCAGGACCCAAAAGGCAGGCAGAGCTCCGGAGTCTCAATGCGTGGATGAGACAATGGTGCAGAGATGAGGGGTTTGGATTTGTTAGGAACTGGGGAACATTCTGGGGAAAGGAGGGGCTCTTCCGAAGGGATGGGCTTCACCTTAACCGGGATGGAACCAGGCTGCTGGCATTAACCTTTAAAAAGGAGATAGAGCAGCTTTTAAACTAGATATTAGGGGAAAGCCGACAGTCGCCCAAGAGCGGATGGTTCGGAAGAATGGATCTTTGAAGGATACTACCAAAAGCAGAGAGGTTCCACAAAAGAGTAAAGTAGCCCAAATGCCCTCAAGTATGGAGCAGACAGAGCTTAAAGATCCCAAATTACCCATGTCTAACAATAGCCAAATTAATATGAATAAAATACATTCTCTAAAATGCTTGTATGCAAATGCTAGAAGTCTAAAAAATAAGATGGGAGAGTTAGAATATATAGCACTAAATGAAAGGTTAGATATGATTGGAATATCAGAGACATGGTGGAAGGAGGACAACCAGTGGGACACTGTGATACCTGGGTACAAACTATATCGTAATGATAGAGCTGATCAAATTGGTGGAGGGGTTGCTCTCTATGTTAGAGAGGGCATTGAGTCAGAAAGGATTAAAGTTTTGCAGGAAACAAAATCTGCTGTAGAATCTATATGGATTGAAATTCCATGTAAAAGGGGGAAGGCAATGGCAGTGGGGGTGTACTATCGAGCGCCTGGCCAGAATGACCGAATGGATGATGAAATGCTCAAAGAAATCAAGGAAGCTAACAAAAGTTACAGCGCAGTAATAATAATGGGTGATTTCAACAACCCCGGTATCGACTGGGTCAGTGTTACGTCAGGACATGCTAGGGAGATAAAGTTCCTAGATGAAATAAATGACTGCTTCTTGGAGCAGCTGGTTCATGAACCGACCAGAGGGGAAGCCATATTAGACCTAGTCCTTAGTGGAACACCAGATCTAGTGCAAGAGATAAGGGTGTTGGGGCCACTTGGCAATAGTGATCATAGCATGATCACCTTTGATTTAATTAGTGGAGGAGGGATAGTAAGGAAATCCACAGTACTACCTTTTAACTTTCGAAAGGGAGACTATGATAAAATGAGCAAAACAGTTAAGAAAAAACTAAAAGGAGCAGTTGCAAAGGTTAAAGACGTACATCAGGATTGGCTGTTGTTGAAAAATACTATCTTGGAAGCCCAGACTAGCTGTATTCCACGCTTTAAGAAAAGTGGAAGGAAGTCCAAAAAACTGCCAGCATGGTTTAAAGGTGAGGTCAGAGAGGCTGTTGTTGCCAAAAAAGCATCTTTCAAGAAATGGAAAAAGAAGCCAAACGACAAAACCTGGAAACAGCACAAGCACTGGCAAGTCAAATGCAAGGCATTAATAAGGCATTCAAAGGGAGAATTTGAGAAGAAGCTTGCTGCGGAAGCAAAAACGCGAAGTAAAGACCTTTTCAAGTACATTCGTAGCAAAAAACCTGTGAGAGAGTCAGTTGGTCCATTAGATGATAAAGAGGTTAAAGGAGCACTAAGAGGCGACAAGGCGATAGTGGAGAGACTGAATAAATTCTTTGCTTCAGTCTTTACTGAGGAAGATGTAGGGATGTTACCTATGACTGAAGTGGTATTTAAAGGTGTGGAAGAATTGAAGGAAATATCGATACATCGGGAAGATGTATTACAACTATTAGATAAACTGAAGAGTAGCAAATCACCTGGGCCAGATGGTATACATCCAAGGGTGTTGAAAGAACTGAAATATGAGATAGCAGACCTGCTATTAGTAATCTGTGAACTATCATTAAAATCATCTCTAATACCTGAAGATTGGAGGATCGCCAATGTAACACCAATTTTTAAAAAGGGTTCCAGGGGTGATCCGGGAAACAACAGACCTGTGAACCTGACATCAGTACCGGGAAAAATGGTAGAAACCATCATAAAGAATAAAATTACTCAGCATGTAGATAGTAATGACCTAATGGGAGACAGCCAACGTGGCTTTAGACAAGGAAGATCTTGTCTTACTAATCTGTTATGTTTTTTTGAAGGAGTGAATAATCAGGTGGACAAAGGTGAGTCGGTTGATATTGTGTATCTGGACTTTCAGAAAGCCTTTGACAAAGTCCCTCATGAGAGACATTTGGCAAAACTAAAGAGTCATGGGATAGGAGGCAGTGTACTATTGTGGATCAGGAACTGGTTAAAAGATAGAAAGCAGAGGGTAGGGCTAAATGGCCAATTTTCCCAATGGAGAAAAGTGAATAGTGATGTACCCCAGGGATCTGTGCTGGGTCCGCTGCTTTTTGACATATTCATAAATGACCTGGAAAATGGAATAACGAGTGAGGTTATCAAATTTGCAGATGACACAAAACTATTTAAAGTTGTTAAAACCCAAGAGGATTGTGGAAAATTGCAAGAGGATCTTGATAAATTGGAAGACTGGGCATCAAAATGGCAGATGAAATTTAATGTGGACAAGTGCAAGGTTATGCACCTAGGGAAGAACAACCCAAACTATGGTTACACGATGCAAGGTTCCACATTAGGAACCACCACCCAGGAAAAAGATTTAGGCGTCATTGTGGATACCATGTTAAAACCCTCGGCCCAGTGTGCAGCGGCGGCCAAGAGAGCAAATAGAATGCTAGGTATGATAAGGAAAGGAATGGAAAATAAAACAAAAAATATTATAATGCCTCTATATCGTTCCATGGTGAGACTGCACCTTGAATATTGTGTGCAATTCTGGTCGCCGTATCTTAAAAAGGATATAGCGATTTTAGAAAAGGTTCAGAGAAGAGCCATCAAAATGGTAAAGGGGATGGAAGGATACTCCTATTAAGAAAGGCTAAAAAGGTTAGGGCTCTTTAACCTGGAAAAGAGACGGCTGAGGGGAGATATGATAGAAGTCTATAAATTAATGAATGGAGTGGAACGGGTAAGCGTAGATCGATTGCTTACCTTATCAGAATATAGAAAGACTAGGGGACATGCAATGAAGCTACAGGGTAAACTATTTAAGACTAATAAAAGAAAATATTTTTTCACTCAACGTGTAATCAAACTCTGGAATTTGTTACCGGAGGATGTAGTAAAGGCTGTTAGTGTGTTGTTGTTAAGTGCCGTCGAGTCGGAGTCGACTCATGGCGACCCTCTGGATAGCTATCCTAAATTGTGTTCGGTCTTCAGTCAGGCGGCTCATTGTTGACAGACTGGTACCCGTAGCTGCTGTTATTGTATCGATCCATCTCATTGCTGGCCTTCCTCTTTTGCGTTGACCTTCTATCTTGCCAAGCATAATGTCTTTCTCTAATGATCTCTCTCTTCGCATGATGTGTCCAAAGTATGAAAGTCGAAGTCTTGTCATCTGAGCTTCTAAAGAAAGCTTAGGTTTCCTCTAGTACCGACTGGTTTGTTCTTCGGGCAGTCCATGGTATACACAGTATTCGCCGCCAGCACCATAATTCAAAGGCATCAATTTTCTTCCTGTCTTTTTCACTGTCCAGCTTTCACATCCATATGATGTTATTGAAAATACCATGGCTTGAACAAGTCAAATCTTTGTATGGAGAGAGACATCTCTGCTCTTGAGAATCTTATCTAGGTCTTTCATAGCCATTATGCCAATAGCAGTGCGTCGTCTGATTTCTTGACTGCTTGTTGCTTCTTTATTGATAGCACAGGTACACTACCAAAAAACTGCCTCCAGTTTTGCAACTGATTCCTATAGATTTTGGGGTGCTGAATCCAGGAAAAATAGCCAAAATGTTCCATCACGTCACGTTTTCTTGCAAAATTAGATTTCTTACCCATATAAGGAATGTTCACATAATTTCTTTTTAGCCGACTGCAGTTTATTTTCTTGGCCCAAAATAGAGGTTGTAATGGTTAACTAACTAGAAACACTCCCTCATGATATTTTAGAGTGTTTTGTATTCATTTTATACATTAACAGGACAATTGGGAGGCGGGGGCTAAATCCAGTACTCGCGCTGGCGCATGTTCTTTCCTGTTCGCCTCGCCTCGTTCGCTCGCTCAAACACGGTGGTTGCGACATGAACGTTCCTGTCAAATTTCAGTTTCTTGCAAGTTCATTATTACCTTTTGTATGCTCAGTCGTAATCCAGCTTTATTCCGAAGTGGTTCACTACAGTTGTAGTTTGCAGTGCTGTGTATTTGTGATGGCTCACAGAGCCAGAGGTTGCGTCAACTCTCCGGACAGTTTTTGTTTTATTTGTGGGGAATATACCGTGAAAAAGCAGCAGAGGAACATTTCTGCATTTATTAAAAAAGTATATTTCGCCTATTTCGGTTTGAAGTTAGGCGATCAAGACAAACCGTGGGCTCCTCACAAAGTGTGCAAGACATGTGAGGAAGATCTATGCTTATGGATGAAAGGTAAAAAACAAGCATTTCGTTTCGGAATACCTATGATGTGGCGTGAACAAGAGATCACAGCAGTGACTGCTATTTTTGCTCTTGCATTGTGAAGGGATACAACTTAAAAAATAAGAACGTAATAAGTTACCCCAACCTTCCCTCAGCAATTAGGCCTATGCCTCATAGCAACGAAGTACCTGTGCCTGAACCACCAAAATCTTTGGATCATATTTGTGTGGACGGTTCTGATCATGATGAGACTCATCAGATGGCTTTTCCCGATGAGTCCAGTACTTCCGAGTTTGAAACTGAACCAGATCCGAAACCTGAACTTTTCTCTCAAGCTGAATTGAATGATTTAGTCCGGGATTTAGGACTCCCAAAAGATGCTGCCCAACTGCTAGGTTCTCGGCTTAAACAGAAAAATCTATTGTCACCAGGAACAACTTTTTATTGGTACCGCAACCGCGAGACACAATTTTTGAAGTATTTCAGCAAAGAGGAAGATTTGGTATTTTGCAATGATATATACGGAGTGATGGAAAAGTTTAAACTCAAGTATGATCCTGCTGAATGGCGGCTGTTCATTGATTCGTCAAAAGACAGCATAAAAGGTGTTCTTCTTCATAATGGCAACACATTCGCTTCAGTTCCTATTGCTCACTCTGTTATTCTCCAAGAAAAATACGAGAATTTGGCCCTGATTCTTCAGAAGATTCGTTATGATGAGCATAAGTGGATGATTTGTGGAGACTTTAAAATTCTATCCATGCTATTAGGGCAGCAATCCGGTTTCACCAAATATCCCTGCTTCCTTTGCTTGTGGGATAGCCGGGCCCGCGACCTACACTGGGGGAAAAAAGACTGGCCAATTCGGGAGTATTTGAGACCCGGTGAGAAAAATGTTCTTCATGAGAGCTTGGTACCTCGTGATAAAATTCTATTACCACCTCTCCACATTAAGTTGGGTCTCATTAAGCAATTCATCAAGTCCCTTCCAAAAGATGGTGAGTGCTTTCGGTACCTTTGCTCAAAGTTCCCCCGACTTTCTGAAGCAAAGCTAAAGGAAGGAGTGTTTGTTGGCCCTGATATAAGGAAACTCATTTCAGATGGAGCATTCGCTGAAACGATGTCTGAGAAGGAAAAAGAAGCCTGGGATTCCTTCAAGGATGTTGGTCTCAAATTCTTGGGGAACAGGCGGGATGAGAACTATAAGGATATTGTTGCCAGGATGCTCAATGCCTTCAAAGAACAAGGCTGTAACATGAGCCTGAAAGTCCATTTCTTGCACTCCCATGTGAACTACTTTCCCGAAAACTTGGGGGCGTACAGTGAAGAACAAGGTGAAAGGTTTCACCAGGACATCAAGGACGCAGAGAGAAGGTACCAAGGAAGATGGAACACCACTATGATGGCTGATTTCTGCTGGTTGCTGCTGCGGGAAACCCCAGATGAAAAATACGCCAAGCAGCGCACCAAGAGAAGCATTCGGGGGAAGAAAAAACGGGCCCACCAGGAGATTGATTGACCCAAGAATGACTTTAAAATCTAAACTGTGTTGACAAATATCGTGTTTTTACTAAACTTTGAAATAAAAATTTGCTAGTTATTACCACAGTGTCGGATATCATTTATTAGAATTTTATTTTCACACCATCGGGTGTTTGTCTTCATGTATTGCAATGGTGCGGTTTGCGTTTTCTATTCTTACATACATACCTGTACAACATTTTTTGCACATTTCTTTGCTTTGCTTTGTGTCTAACCTCGCTCTTATATGCTCAATGTTTGTGCACATGTATGTGGCTGTTTTAAGTGCAGACAATTTTGCTACCATCACAGTGTGTTTTGTTGATATTACTCTATTCTTATGTGCTGCCTTGTTACAATTTTCTTTATTCTTATTTGAATAACTACTAAACAATTAGTATAAAGAATTCATCCAAGAAACTTTTATCTCGATCGCACTCAATCTGAAACGTTCACCTCAAACTGCTAACCCAATGTAGCAAAACATCTGTACGTGATGGAGCAAATTGGTTACCAGATTTGGATTCAGCGCACCAAAAAACGTAAAAATCAATCGAAACATTAGAGGCAGTTTAAAAAAATTTTTTAACTCCACCTTACAGTTATTTGGGGTACAATTTATTTTGCGGGGGAGATGCTGGCAGCGATAAAATCAAGTTAAATGTTGAGGCCACCCCTGAGCGAGCAAGGAATCGACCTTACCCTCTCATGTGCCACTGGAAGTCCGAGCAAGTCACTTTTATACCATTGTGGTTTACAAACTGGTTAAAAGATAGAAAACAGAGAGTAGGGATAAATGGACAATTTTCTCAATGGAGAAAGGCAAATAGAACAGTATCCCAGGGATCTGTGCTGGCCCTACTGTTTTTTAACATATTTATAAATGATTTGGAAGTGCAGATGACGCAAAATTATTCAAAGTTGTTAAAACACAAAGGACCTTGAAAAATGGAAAGATTGGGCATCCAAATGGCAGATGACATATGCGGCAAGAGTAGGTGCACCCACTGCTCCATGCAGTTCACTCCTCCCCTTGCCTTTGTTTAGCGATGTACCCACCGCTCCGTGTAGGTCACCCCTATTTGTTGAGATATAAGAGATAGTTATGTTTATTTTGATTTCATCCTCTTGCTATAAAGGGATCCACTATGTCTGTCCCATGCCATTTTGAATTCTGTCACTGTATTTGCCCCACCACTTCCATCAGGAGGGCATTCCAAGCATCCACCACCCTTTCAGTGAAAAGTATTTCCTGACATTGCCTTTCAGTTTACCCCCTTGCAGCTTCATGTTATGCCCTCTAGTTTTACAGCTTCCCCATCTTTGGAAGAGATTTGTTTGTTCATTAATACTCTTTAAGTGTTTAAAGGTCTGAATCATATCGTCCCTCCTCTCCTCCAGAGTGTACATATTTAGGTCTTCAAGTCTCTTCTCATAAGTCTTCTGACGTAGGCTCCAAATTATTTTGGTTGCCTTCCTCTGAACTGCTTCCAGCCTATTTATGTCCTTTGTGAGATATAAGGGTATGTTTACTAACCTGCGGTAACGGTACATAATGCGCGTTATGTAACGTTAACGATCGCTAATGCATCATAACACGCGTTATGATGCGTTAACGATCGTTAACATTACATAACGCGCATTAACCTAAATTAACGATCGTAAAGTTCCGCGGCGTGGTAAAACACCGCAGAAGGTGGAGAGAGGGTGGAGAGAAGGGGTCAGTGGGCGGAGAGTGGGCGGGGAGAGGCTCCCCTCACACTAACGCGCTGATCTGAAGAGCTGAATCCTAACGCGATTGAAAACCTGCCGTTAGATGCACATTTGCAGGGGAGAGAAACCATTTCAGTGTCAGCAATGTACAGCATAGGCAGGGAAACCTACTAATGTGATAAGTGTGATACAGGTGCCCAGAACAAAAGGGCACAGAAACATTGAAAATGACCCCAACAAACTGGAAAAAAACCATAACCAAGCTGGCCAATAGTGATATTAATGGGAAATATCAACCCCCCCCCCGAGAAAGCTCCACAAAAAAGATATTACTCGTGGAAGGGTCTATGCTCCGTCCCCATACAAGGTGAATGAGCCCACAGTGAAATAGCGCTGCTCAGGGTTTTCCCCTCCATCGGACAGGGTTCCTATGGCGTGCACATGTCCCGCAACATCAGGGCGGGCATGTCGGAACGGCAACTGGACAGATGCCGGAAAAGGGGATACAGAGGGCCGCAGGCGGCACATGCTGTGGTGCAGCTGGGCCACAGTGCAGACTAGGGTGATGCCTAGGTGGCCCATACGAATGCTGAAACAGCAGAGCAGCAAGACGGCAACTGCTGAAGGCCCAACATGGGCACGAGTGTGTTTCCCACAGTGTCACAGGGGATAGTACCCAACAGCTACCCCCAAGGGCACGGAACATTGGCAGGCGGGGCTGGGGTGGAGCGTGGACGTCTATGCAGGCACCCCTACCTCAGAACCCGCACCATAGGCAGCCGCCTACCTGCACACTGGATGGCCTGAGACTGCGCACCACCAGCACCACCAGCAGAAGGGCATGTCAGCATGGTGGCAGAGGGATACTGGTGGTGGAGGGGGCAGTGGCAGCTGCCCAGAGCAGACCGTGGCCTAGCCCTGTGTAGGTGGGTGCCGTGTACTGCAACAGACAGGCCCTGTCTGACGAACAGTCATGGTATCACCAGGGAATGTACTGACTTTGTGACAACAAGGTGGTGCAGTGCACAAAACCAGTGTATTCAGAAGCAGAAGGTCACAGGTTCACGTCCCAGCTGTGGTTCCTGCCAACCCAGTCCCCATATTTTACCCACTACTACAACGTGCTAATACAGACAGCACCTTTATTGCAGATGACGTAAACATGCCCAAGACACCTACATTTTACCCTACAGAGCACAGACACCATAAACATGTGCATTACCTAGAGCAGAGTCTCCCAAATGCAGTCCTGGAGGGCCATACACCATTCCGGTTCCATGCTGCCTCTAATAAAGATGCCTGTGCTGCATTTCTATGCGCCACCCCCTTGGTATGCAGATGTATCTCATGCATATTCATGAGGGACAGCATGAAAACCCGAACTGTGTTTGGCACCGCAGGACTGGAGTTGGGAACCTCTGCCGTAAAGCAGCTGCCAACAGGGGCAGACACACCCACACCCACAGGCTCCATTATCCAATGCCTCCTGGAGAGGCAGGATGTTGGGCCCTGCGTGCATCTCCCAATACTAGCACTTGCATACCTTAGCAATGCCACCCTAAACCTGGGAATACGGTACACAGCTATCAAAAGGTTGCTATGATCACTGGCAGATAGCAATTCCTAAGTAAAGCTCAATTCGCTGATTGAGCTGCATCATAGCAACCTTTCTGATGCCTGTGGAGTGTTCCTCAGGTCTTGAGTCTGACAGAGTGACCCCAACAGTATTGCGTACCATAGCCATGCCTGCACTGTGCCCAGGACTGGTGTGGTGGCCTGGGCTGCCAAACACCTCTATAGTTGCACACTGCTGGCATAGGTGTGGGAAGTGTGTGTCTGTCTATCCAGTGTGAGGTGGTTGCCAACACCCTCCATGGCCCACACTGCTAGCACTGTTGCCAGTATTGGCCTGCCAATGTGCATAATGAGGAGCATGGTACCGTGAGAATAGCCTGGATAGGGTGGCCTGGCCTGTATGCATCTGCACAGGGCATAGGGCAATGGCTCGGACATTGTAGTGCCCGGCCACCACCTGCACGGACAGGGTGGCCACAGCATGTCCTGTTGGGAGGTCACTCTCACCCTGACTGAGCAGTGACCATGGCATGGCTAGGTTCCCCCATAGTGCTATATAGTATTTCTCTCATGTGATATTTATGGGTTTTCTTTTGGGGTCCAATCACTGACTTATCTGCTTGTTGTGTATGCTGACATCCCCGTTCTGGGTACATGCATCTCCTCCAGGACCATGCACTATGGACTAGCTGGAAGACTGTCTGCAGCTAGTATGTGTCTTGCTGGAACACCTTGCAGGGTGCAGCGGCTGGAGGCTTGCTGCTGGAGAATGTCAGATAATGATGGGGGGCAGCTGAGCATTTCCAGGTCTACTGTCTGTCTGCTATTGCGTTATGGATATGTACCGCTCTGTCTGTTCCCCAGCAGGACTGGGGTTGATGGTCCCCTCTACTGCTACCATTGCAGGGAGGTAGAATGTGGATCTATTGGTGGGTGATCCTGTTTCCCACCTTGAGCCCCAGAGGGTGGGTTGTGTGGTGGTACATAATCTGCCTATGGTGGTTTCCCACTCCTGGGGGGGGGGGGGGGGCGTTGCAGCACTTTGGGAAAGCCTGCCACCCAATGGAAGTCCAGCATGGTCTGTTGTTGCTGCTGGGCTGTGCAGTGAATATTGATGTACTGTGCCAATCATGGAGAGGAATGCTATGAGGAACTGTGAGACATAGTGACCCGGCCGACTGGCTTAGGTAAAAACAACCCAAACTACGGTTATACGATGCAAGGTTCCATACTAGGAATCACCACACAGGAAAACGATCTGGGCATCATTGTGGATAACACATTGAAACTCTGTGCCCAGTGTGCAGCGGTGGCCAAGAAAGTAAACAGAATGCTAGGAATCATAAGGAAAGGAATGGATAATAAAACCAAGGATTTTATAATGCCTCTGTATTGTTCCATGTTGTGACTGCACCTTGAATATTGTGTGCAATTCTGGTCGCCGTATCTTATAAAGGATATAGCAGAATTAGAAAAGGTATGGAGAAGAGCGACCAAAATGGTAAAGGGGATGGAAGAATATCCCTATGAGAAAAGGCTTAAAAAGTTAGGGCTCTTCAACTTGGAAAAGAGATGGCTGAAGGCAGATATGATAGAGGTCTATAAAATAATGAATGGAGTGGAACGGGTAAAAGTAGATTGTTTTTTTACTCCCTCAAAAAGGAGAAAGAGTAGGGGGACACATAATGAACCTACAATGTAGCACATTTAAGACTAATCAGAGAAAATATGTTTTCACTCAACTTGTAATCAAACCCTAATTTGTTACCAGAGGATGTAGTAAAAGTTGTTAGTGTAGCTGGATTTAAAAGAGGTTTGGACAAGTTTCTGGAGGAAAAGTCCAGAAACTATTATTAAAGAGAATCGGGGAAAACCACTGTTTACCCCTGCGACAAGCAGCATTGAATCTGTATACCTTTTGGGAACCCTTGGTCTGACACAATATGGTATATCTTATGTTCCCATTGCCTCAGGTATGAACTTAGATCGCATGCTTTTTGTACCTGACTAATTGCCATTGAACAGCTCTACACATGTCCAATAGCATTATAAAAATAAGTATTTTTATAAGAACTGCAAATCATTTTACAAGAATGTCACCATAGAATCACTCCAGGCCATAGTAGTTAGATTGGTAAATAGTTCCACAGTAGACAAATATAGCCAAGCTTAGTTTACATGTTCATGCCTCTTACACAGAGATTACATGCCTGACTGGATAGAATACATAGGGCACAATAACTCAGAGGAAAGAACTATCACCCATGTGAAAGCTTTTCCAAGAGCCATGGGCTGAGCTGACTTCTACAAAAGCATTTATAGACAATGTAAAAATTGTACCTGCCCTCCATTACAGTGCTTCATTCCAAAGATCCGAAAGAAACTGCATTGTTTCTGTTTAAACAAGGAATGGCTTTAGAAGACAGCATATGGTATTAATATTTGGAAACTTTGGTGGTTCTTTTCCCCCAGCTGAAGATGTAAATCTCCAAAGTGATATGTTCTACTCCCAAATGTTTTTATTGGCACCTGTGATGTAGGATTGTAAAATTAATTGTACTGTACAGCCGCTATCCCCCTAATAAATCTGACGTAACAAAGATTTATAACTTTGTATAGATTATAAATCTTTGCCATTCAATCTATCACTATTGTGCAGTACATTCAATATATAACAAAGAATTCCCAAAGCCATCTCCACTTCTTTGCCTGTCCAGAAATATGTTTTGGCTTTTGCAGCCATTCTCAGGTGTTTGTTTAGATGAGAAGAGTCAAGCAGTTCACACACATCTGATTTTCAAATGTTCATGGGCTATTTTGTCCTCACTCGGCTGCTTGCAAAAAATATGAAGTCTATTATCGTCTCTCTTAGATATGGGCTTGTATTATTATGGATTTTTGTTCATATGTTATTTCTTTTTTGTATTATTGTAAAATTCATTAAATATATAATAAAAAAAAGAAAAAGAAAATTAGTTTTAAGGACTTCCGTGACGTCACCCAAGGAATGGCTGCCCGTGCTCTTCCCAAAAAAAAAGGAGCTTGATATTGGTGGCGGAAATCCTCGGAAAGGGGTAGAGATGTGATCGGACCACTTGCTGGGCAGAATGGCATCCAAAAAAAGGGCATGGAGAGCTGACAGAGTGGGGAAAGTAGTGGTGAAAACTGTGTGGAGCTTGGTCGTGCATGTGTTGGCAGCCGCGTTGGAGTGGGAGTCAGAGAAGGAGAGTATGGAGGCCTCCGGTACTGAAAATGGTGGTCTGATTAAAGTTGATATGTTGCGCTGGATGTCGGAGCTGAAAAGGGAGATTGCATCAGTGAAGGAAAGATTAAAGACGCAATTAAAGAAATTAAGGGGTATGTTTACTAAGCAGTCTTAACGTGCAGCCGGCGTTAGTGTGCAGGATGCCATATAAGGTAATGGGCGTTCCGGTCTTAAGGTAGCATTAGGGTTATCATGCGATAAGGTACGTTTTCATGCAATAGAGAGAGCCGTGGCACGTTAATGCGCGTTAGCTTTAATTAGGTGTGCTGACCTGCAAACACAGCAACAGAGGTGTAGCATAATGGTTCATACATTGACTGATGAAACAGGGGTTATGCGTTCAATTCCCTAGTGGGCTTGATGAATAAGGCTGTCTGAGGCATTACCCTTTACAATAAATCAGTGCTGTCTGAGGCATTTTCTTTTTTAATTTAAATTAGTGCTGCCAGCAAACACACCCTCACAGTGCCGTAACCTAAGGTGCCGCATAAGGCACCCTATAAGGCACTCCAGAGGGCACATTATAAAGTGCACTGTCTGCCAAGGCACCTTATAATGTTCCCTATAGGGCGCCTTATAAGGCGCCTTATTGGGCGCTTTATAGGGCGCCTTATAGAGCGCTTTAGAGGGCACCTTATGAGGCACCTTAAGGCTACAGCACTGTGAGGGTGTTTTTGCTGGCAGCACTAATTTAAATTAAAAAAGAAAATGCCTCAGACAGCCCTATCATAAAACCCCACTGTGGGATCAAAACCATGACCTCTGGCGCCACAGGCAGTGAAGTAACCAGTGGGCTACAGCTGCTAACAAACCCCTGACTGGCTACAGAAGGACTGCAGGTCACCACACAAACTGTCTGCTGTGGTTACCAGGATAGGATTAACCCACCCGTACCAATGATGCACTGCACATGCAAATAAGCAGTCTACAGATGATCACAAGATGGGGTATGCACCCCCACAGCACCTCAGCCTGGTAGGGGGTACTGACCGTGTGTGTTACTGGCACAGAGTAGCTACAGACCGTCACATTGTGCAGGTACTGTGCTCACCCTGAGGGTGAGGTGGGGCACCGAGCACCAGGTCCACAGCACCTTTCATGGCTGAAATATGCCATGCTGCAGGTCCCCATCAGTGCTAGTGTGTGTGATCGGTAGTTCCTGCAGACACACCTAGGATACATCTGTATTTCTCAGTCATATCTAGCCCTTATGGGCTATGATGCACCCAGAATAGTGCATATCCTGTGTTGATGCCATGGTCACATGATGTAGGTGAAGGGGGGGCTGTTTGGACCCATAGACACCCAACCCACCCTCTGTGGCTCAGGGTGGGAAACAGGATCACCCACCAACAAATCCACATTCTACCTCCCTGCAATGGTAGCAGCAGAGGGGACCATCAACCCCAGTCCTGCTGGGGAACAGACACCCTACAGGGCAGTCACTGCAGATCTGTACACATCCATAAAGCAATAGCAGACAGACAGTAGGCCTGGAAATGCTCAGCTGCCCCCCACCACTATCTGACATTCTCCAGCAGTAAGTCTTCAGCCACTGCACCCTGCAAGGTGCTCCAGCCAGACACATACTAGCTGCACACATTCTGCTAGCCAGCCCATAGTGCATGTTCCTGGAGAAGATGCGTGTACCCAGAACTGGGATGTCAGCATACACACCAAGCAGATAAGTCAGTGATTGGGCCCCAAAAGAGAACCCATAAATATCACATGAGAGAAATACTACATAACACTATGGGGGAACCTAGCCATGCTGTGGTCACTCCTCAGTCAGGGTGAGAGTGACCTCCCAGCAGGACATGCTGTGGCCACCCTGTCCGTGCAGGTGGTGGCCGGGCACTACAATGTCCAAGCCATTGCCCTATGCCCTGTGCAGATGCATCCTGGTCAGGCCACCCTGTCCAGGCTATACCCATGGTACCTTGCTCCTCATTATGCACATTGGCAGGCTGACACTGGCAACAGTGCAAGCAGTGCGGGCTGAGGAAGGTGTTGGCAGCCACCACACATTGGGTAGACAGACACACACTCCCACACCTATGCCAGCATTGCGCAACTATAGAGGCTTTTGGCAGCCCTGGCCACCGCACCAGTCCTGGGCACAGTGCAGGCATGGCTATGGTACGCAATACTGTTGGGGTCACTCCCCAGGGTGGTAAACACTGTCAGACACCAGACCTGAAACACACTCCACAGACATCAGAGAGGTTGCTATGATACAGCTCAGTGAGCAGATTGTGCTTAACCTAGGGATTGCTATCTGCCAGTAATCATAGCAACCTTTTGATATATGTGTACCGTATTCCCAGGTTTAGGGTGGCAGTGCTATGGTATGCAAGTGCTAGTATTGGGAGATGGTGCTGCACGCAGGGCCCAACATCCTACCTCTCCAGGAGGCTTTGGATAATGGTGCCTGTGGGTGTGGGTGTTTCTGCCCCTGTTGGCCGCTGCACTAGGGCAGAGGTTCCTAACTCCAGTCCTGGTGGGCCAAACACTGTTCGGGTTTTCATGCTGTCCCTAATGAATATGCATGGCTACATCTGCATACCATGGGGGCGGCGCATAGAAATGCAGCACAGGTATCTTTATCAGGGACAGCATGACGCCTGAATGGAGTTTGTCCCTCCAGAACTGCATTTAGGAAACTCTGCTCTAGGTATTGCACATGTCTATGGTGTCTGTGCTCTGTAGGGTAAAATATAGGCATTTCAGGCATGTTTATGCTGTCTGCAATTAAGGTTCCCTCTTTATTACCACGGTTTAGTACTGGATAAAATATGGGGCTGGGTTGGTGGGAGCCACAGCTGGGACTTGAACTTGTGACCTTCTCTTCCTGAACACACTGGCTGTGCGTATTGCACCACACTGTTGCCGCATAGACAGTTTATTCCCTGGGAATACCATGACTGTTCATCAGACAGAGCCTGTCTGTTGCAGTGCATGGCACCCACCTAAACAGGGCTAGGCCATGGTCTGCTGTGGGCAGCTGCTACTGCCCCCTCCACCACCAGTACCCCTCTGACGCCATGCTGACATGCCCTTTTGCTGGTGGTGCGCAGTCTCAGGTCATCCAGTGTGCCGGTAGGTGGCTGCCTATGGTGTGGGTTCTGGGGTAGGGGTGCCTGCATAGATGTCCACGCTTCCCCCCAGCACCGCCTGCCAATGTTCTGTGCCCTTGGGGGTACCTGCTGAGTACTATCCCCTGTGACACTGTGGGAAACACACTCATGCCCATGTTGGGCCCTCATCAGTTGCTGTCTGGTGGCTCTACTGTTTCAGCATTCCTATGGGCCACCTAGGCATCACCCTAGTCTGCACTGTGGCCCAGCTGCACCACAGCATGTGCCGCCTGCAGCCCTCTGTATCCCCTTTTCCAGCATCTGTCCAGTTGCCCGTTCCGACATGCCCACCCTGCTGTTGCGGGACATGTGCACGCCATAGGAAACCTGTCCAATAGAAAGGGAAAACCCTGATCAGCGCTATTTCACTGTGGGATCATTCACCTTGTATGGGGACAGAGCATAGCCCCTTCCAAAATTGATATCCTTTGTTTGGAACTTTCCTGGTAGTGTTTTTTGATGTTTCCCATTAATATCACTATTGGCCAGCTTGGTTATGTTTTTTTTCCATTTTGTTCAGGTCCTTTTCAATGTTTATTTGCCCTTTTGTTCCGTGCACATGTATCACACTTAGCACTTTTTGTAGGTTTCCCTGGCTTTGCTGTACATTGCGGACGGAAATGGTTTCTCTTCCCTTTAAATCTGCTCTAACGCGAGGGTTTCACTGGCGTTAGTTTGCAGCCCCGGAATCCACAGCGTTAGTGTGCAGGGAGCCTCTCCCCTCTCACTCTCCACCCATTGACCCTCTCTCTCTCCGCCCCTGGGGAGCCTTCCTCCGCCCTCCGGGAGCCTTTCTCCGCCTTCAGCGCTCGTTTGTGCCGCTGCGCGCGTTAACGCGCGATATGGCGCCTTATCGCCTGGTAAAGCACCATTATCGCGTGATAAGGCACTTTATCATGTGATAACATGACAGCAGCGCAAATAGCGCCCTTTAGTAAACATACCCCTAAGTCTGAATTGAGTGAGCTGGGCTCCGGTCTGGAAAAGGCAGAACAAAGAGTTGAGGAGAAGGAAGAGGCCTGAGGGTGGTGGGGAAAGAGGTGGAGGAGGTGAAAGCAGAGCATTGGGATCTGTGGAGCAAGGTGGAGGATCTTAAGAACTGGCTCCTCCAGAACAATGTATGGGTCCTGGGTTTCTCAGAGAATGCTGACTTTCGTGATGCTACTACAGTGGTGCAATAACTGTATGCGCATGTTCTGGGGAAACTAGAGGAGTCAGCAGTAAAAATTGATCGGGCCCACCGAGTCCTGGGGCCCAAGTGGGATGATCGCCCATGGGACACTGTAGTATATTTCCACACTTCCTGGATAAACAGTTGGAGTAGATCAGATGGAGCAATATGAAGGTAGAAGTGTTTCAGGACTCATCAGTGGTGATCCTACAGAGGCAGCGTGAGTTCCATGAGGTTATAAGACTGCTAAAGAAGGAAGAGAGGTACAAAGGTTCTACCCCTTTCGGCTACTAATGACCGTGCAGGGCAGCCACAAAAAAAAGTGACAACCGTGGATGAAGCCTGGAGTTTTTTTGGCTAAGGAGGTTTTCGAAAGAGAAGAGAAGTCGAAGTCTCTGTCACTGCATCAAAAATTGGAAGATTTCTGTTGGAGGGGAGTGGAGAGCGATCATAGGTATTTGCAAAGACAAGTAGTGGTGACAGAGCAGGAGGAAAAGCAGTTGGCAGGAAATGAGAAGGACACTGAAACCTGAAGGAGCTCTCGGAGTATGGACTGGTTAACATTTTATCACAGTTAAAATCATGGCCACCATTTTGGAGGCGGCTGCAGGACTTGATACGAGCATGTTACTGTTACATTTATCAATGATTATATGAGTATGAGAGAAGGGGCTGAATGTTGGTATGGGACTACACGTTTTATTCCAAAGTACATGACTCCTACTCATGCATAGATATGCTATGCTGGATGAGATTATGTTGGCGGAGGTAGGGGCCTGTCAGATCGAAAGTATTACTTGGTATGATCATGCATCCATTTGGATGGAACGTAGCCTTGGGAAGGAAGAACAAGGAGGGGCTAAGTGGAGCCTAAATGATCTGCTGATGAATGAGCGACAGGATAAGGTGATGATAATTAAAATAATTGAGAAATATTTGGCTATTAATGATAAGGAAGGTATGTCTCCAGGGACCATTTGGGAATGTTTAAAGGTGGCAGTATGGGGTAAATTCATTGCATTGGGGTCATATATAAAAAAATGAAGTTGAAAAGGATGGGGGAATTGAGGGAGCAAATTACTTAGCTGGAACTTGATCATAATTGGAGGGCTGGGGAGGAAAGGTACCATGAAAAAATTGGAGGAGGCGCAGAAAGCCTTGAAGGAATTACAGCGGGATGACATTAATTTTGCTTCTCCTAAAGTAAAGCAAGTGATCTACAAGCAGGGTGATAAGGCTAGCAGATTTTTAGCTAGGGAGCTTCAGAAGGTTAGAACCCGGAATCACATTACCCAAATTAAGGACCAACAAGGATGGGTGCTTAATACATGGGAAGAGATTAAAAAGCTTTTTGTAGAATTCTATCAATGTTTGTATACTCCTGAGAAAGTGGCAAGGGAAGAAGAAATAAAGGCCTATTTATAGGACATAAATCTACCCTACTTGACAGACGAGGAGAGGGAGAGGATAAACCAGCCTATCACCTTTTCGGAAGTTTTATAAGAACATAAGAACATAAGATATGCCATACTGGGTCAGACCAAGGTCCATTAAGCCCAGTATTCTGTTTCCAACAGTGGCCAATCTAGGTCATATGTACCTAGCAGTTTCCCCAAGGGACACAGGTTCCACAATGCTTGTATTGGTTCAAGCATTGATATCCTGGGTCCCTTCTTAATAATGGTTTATGGACCTTTCCTCCAAGAACTTGTCCAAACCTTTTTTAAACCCAGCTACACTAACAGCCTTTACTACATCCTCCGGTAACAAATTCGAGAGTTTGATTACACGTTGAGTGAAAAAATATTTTCTTTTATTAGTCTTAAATAGTTTACCCTGTAGCTTCATTGCATGTCCCCTAGTCTTTCTATATTCTGATAAGGTAAACAATCGATCTACGTTTACCCGTTCCACTCCGTTCATTAATTTATAGACTTCTATAATATCTCCCCTCAGCCGTCTCTTTTCCAGGTTAACCCTTTCCAGGCCGAGCCCAAAACTCTTGGGATCCAAAATTCTGACTAAATATTCCTATCAAATGGTATATAATACATGACCATAGCAGAAGAAAAATCACTATTAGAACATATTGAATAAGACGGGTAGAATTTTCCTGAAATATGCAAAAATTAACCAGGCTGCAGAATGTGGATAAAAAATTTAAAGTAGGCCTTGAAAGGGTTAAAGAGCCCTAACCTTTTTAGCCTTTCTTCATAGGCGTATCCTTCCATCCCCTTTACTATTTTGGTGGCTCTTCTCTGAACCTTTTCTAAAATCGCTATATCCTTTTTAAGATACGGCAACCAGAATTGCACACAATATTCAAGGTGCGGTCTCACCATGGAACGATATAGAGGCATTATAATATCTTTTGTTTTATTTTCCATTCCTTTCCTTATCATACCTAGCATTCTATTTGCTCTCTTGGCCGCTGCTGCACACTGGGCCGAGGGTTTTAACATGGTATCCACAATGACGCCTAAATCTTTTTCCTGGGTGGTGGTTCCTAATGTGGAACCTTGCATCGTGTAACCATAGTTTGGGTTGTTCTTCCCTAGGTGCATAACCTTGCACTTGTCCACATTAAATTTCATCTGCCATTTTGATGCCCAGTCTTCCAATTTATCAAGATCCTCTTGCAATTTTCCACAATCCTCTTGGGTTTTAACAACTTTAAATAGTTTTGTGTCATCTGCAAATTTGATAACCTCACTCGTTATTCCACTTTCCAGGTCATTTATGAATATGTCAAAAAGCAGCGGACCCAGCACAGATCCCTGGGGTACACCACTATTCACCTTTCTCCATTGGGAAAATTGGCCATTTAGCCCTACCCTCTGCTTTCTATCTTTTAACCAGTTCTTGATCCACAATAGTACACTGCCTCCTATCCCATGACTCTTTAGTTTTGACAAAAGTCTCTCATGAGGGACCTTGTCAAAGGCTTTCTGAAAGTCCAGATACACAATATCAACCGACTCACCTTTGTCCACCTGATTATTCACTCCTTCAAAAAAACATAACAGATTAGTAAGACAAGATCTTCCTTGTCTAAAGCCATGTTGGCTGTCTCCCATTAGGTTATGACTATCTACATGCTGAGTAATTTTATTCTTTATGATGGTTTCTACCATTTTTCCCGGTACTGATGTCAAGCTCACCGTTCTGTAGTTTCCCGGATCACCCCTGGAACCCTTTTTTTTGTGGGCTATAAAATCTCAACTGGCTGGAAAGGCACCTAGCTTGGATGGATTTTTCTGCAAAATTTGACAAACCTTTTAGTGGCTGGGTGGCTGGACCCTTATTGAAGTTGTACAATGCTCTATGGGAAGGAGGAGAGATACCACAGCAGATGCAGACAGCCAGGATGACACTAATCCTGAAGGAGGGGAAGGACTCTGTCCTGTGGCTCCTACTGTCCAATCTCATTGTGGAGGTGGATTTAAAAATTTATACCAGAATTCTGGCAAATAGGATGGTGGCCTATCTGACTGGTTGGTCCATTTAGACCAGTCCGGATTTGCCCCTGGGATGCAAACAGCAGATAATATCAGGAGGGTTTTGAATCTTATGTGGAAAGCGAGGGTGAAGTGGGAGGCCATGGTACTGCTATTGGTAGATGCCAAGAAGGCCTTTGATAGGATACTGTGGCCTTTTATGTCTGGAGGGTTAAAGAAGGTGGGCATAAAAGGGAAATTCTTCACAGGGGTGAAAGGAGTCTACACTTCGCCCAAGGCGAGTCTTAACATTAATGGGGAATATACGGAATGTTTTGATTTACAAAGGGGAACCAGATAGGGTTTCCCCCTTTCACCACTGCTATTTGTGCTGGTGATGCAGCCTTTGGCCAGCAGGGTCTGGGCTAACGAGAAGATTGTGGGGGTGGGGGTGGGGGATAAGAGGGTTAAGATCTCGCTGTTTGCAGATGATATATTATTCACCTTAATGGAGCTTGGGAGGTCACTGAGGGAGGAAGAGCAGGAATTAGGGGAGTATGGGAGGGTTTTAGGATTGCAGGCCAATATGGATAAATCAGAGATATTGAATGTCACAGTGGGAAAGGAGGAGGTTCTGGAACTTCTCTTTTTTGATAGGCTCATGGAATAATAAGGTATCTGGGTGTTACTTTAACAATGGATCTTAACAGGGGAACTTTGGGTCACTGGTTGAGACTGCAGGTGTCCTGGATGGGGCACATTGCGGCCTTGAAAATGATGGTGGTCCTGAGATTTACCTACTTATTTATGGCCCTACCAGTGACTATTCCTTTAACATTTTTTAAACAGTTCCAATGAAAGGCTTTTGCATATATTTGGGGGCATATGAAATCGTGGGTAGCTAGGGAAGTGTTGTATCCTAGAATGGAACAGGGCGATATGGGGGGAGAGGGGGTTAGGGGGAGCTAATGCACTGTTGGAGCTGATGATTGGGGTTTGAAGGTGGAGGAGGGCAAATGGGCTTGAGACTAAATTGCACACAGTCTGTTTGATGGCCAAGCTTACTGCCTTGAAGTGGGATCGGGTGGATATATTCCAGGAAGAATGGGGAGTCTACTTACGTAAGGTGGGAGGGACTTAGATGTGGAGGGTTGTGTAGGATATGGGAGTGGGGGGTGAGGGAGAACTTTGGAAGGTGTGCTTTACGCTGTTGCAGGGGTTCTGTCATGGATGTAGTTTGACTTCTTTATTTGGGGGGCAAATGGTGGGGCAACATATTTGCATACCATTTGCATATTTGCATATTCATTATTCTTATAGTAAAAAAAATCTAGTTGGATAGGAAGCCAATATAACAAACAGGTGAAGGATGAGCTGGCAACCCCAAGATACTCAAAGAGAGAGCAGAGGCTCTTATTCAGTGGTTTTGCCAAAACAAGGGAAAGCACCATATTCCCAGGCTATTTAATTCAAAGTCAGCAAAAATTGTCTGTTTAGTTATTTAGTCTGGCATGCTAAGATTAAAAAATTACAGATATCTGTAAATATGTATTCTGCAAAAAACAAATGAGATGTAAGGTACTCACACGCCAAGGGACAAGAAGAAAAAGAGAACCACAGCAGAGTTTCTAACACCAAAATAAATTATAGTTAATTTTATTTTGGCATTAGAAATTGTGCTATGGTTCTCTTTTTCCTTTTGAATATCTATTTTGTGTCCAACAAAACCCCTCCTTCAACAGTAGGTGCAGAGCAGAACTAAGACATTTCACCATAGAACTCAATAGTCAAGAAAAAAAAAATCTGATTCTAGTGTCATCTCTCCAATACCAGGCAGATTGTGAACTAACATAAAACCCTACAAAGGTCACTGAAGACCTATAGTACAAATCTACCATACCATAATAAAACCAGCTTCTAAACGCAATAAGAAGTCTATCCAGAAAAGAACAGCACCGTAAATATTAGTGAACACTCTTTCACCTATTCGGAAAACTGAACAAGCCAGATTACTATAGATCCTACATAGAAACTCCATGCTAACAGAATACTTAGGGGCTTGTTTACAAAGCCGCGGTAGCTGTTCGCGATCGTTATCGGAGTCGCGGCCCCATTGATTTCAATGGGGCCGCGGCTCCGATAACGATCGCGAATCGCTACCGCGGCTTTGTAAACAAGCCCCTTAGTCTCAGTCACACAGGCACAGGCAGTTAGACCCTCACCAAGTATAGAATCAATTATAATAAACTCAAAGTAGAAATATGTAGATAAAATTAAATTGAAACCTCAAGAAGCCGGGCTCTGCATGTAGTGTAACACAAGAAATAGAGGAGGCAGATGACATTTTACCTCACCTTTGCTGAGCAATAGCATGAGACACACAAGCCTTTCTGATCCCACATACAGGCAACACAGCCTCTCCCCATAGTCTTCCCCCTCTGTCAATCTCAGTGCCACTTGCTCAGATGTGACTGTGTTGCTGATTAGGTGCAGTGCTGGTTCTCCCCACAGCCCATCTCTGAACAAGAATCACTGGGATTGAGGGAGGGGGCATACCATGGGGAGAGGCAGTGTTGCCTGCATATGGGATCAAATATGACTGTGCCTCATGTTACTGCTCAGCAAACGTAAAAGCAGCAGCTAGCAGAGAAATGCACATGGTGAATAGACTTTATTTGTGCAGCTATGCAGCCTATAGCTGGCGCCAGAATTCCAAATGTGCTGTGCCTCTATTGCAGGACTCGACAAATTTTGTGTGGATTTAGGAGCCATGCCAAAATTTTAAGAGCCAGTGCTTGTGAACTCCTCACACCCACCCCTCATTGTCTTCACACTGGTCTCATATTCTCAAGTCTCATGAGACCAGCCCCAGAATTCCTATACTGTGTGGCATCTTTAGACTGAAATACAGATAAAAACAGCATTTTACAGACCTATCGCCAGCCTTCCATTCCTGGCAAAAATCATTGAGAAAGCTGTAAAACTACAGCTCCAAGTGGAGGCTTTCATTGGACCGGGACTGTGTTTGAATGCTCCCTTTAACATCTATCTGCTATCACAGAACAGACTACAGCTACTCCTCCCTTGCAATGGGGCTTTAAATTGCTCTGTGCACCACAGTGAGTTGGAGGTTTTCATTGGACCGAGACTGTGTTTGAATGCTCCCTTTAATATCTACCTGCTATCACAGAATGGACTACAGCTGCTCCTCCCTCGCGTTTGGGTTTAAACTGCTCTGTGCACCATGGTACGCGGCTGTGGGCGTGTTACCTAAGGGGCATGACCTGCCCCTTAGGTGCCACTTGGGAGCACCTGAGAGCTTCCTACTTGGTGTTGCTCCTTCACAAGGGATATGGGTAAGCGTAAGGTTAGAAGTAAGGATCCCATGTTGTTGAAAGTGGTTGTTAGCCCTATGGATCACCATGTTGTAAACTCTGTCGTACCCGGGTCAACAGGAGTTCCCTTTGTGGAGGAAGCGTTGCCCTCAGAGGCCTCATTAAGTTGGGGGTTCATACTCCTCCCCCCCAGCCAGGTATTGACAATGCTGTTCTTTCCAAGGGAGGCTTGGTGTTACAGAACGGTTCTCCCACTCCGTTGGTTTCTACTCCCCTCCCCGGTGCGGTGGGCTCAGAGTTTGACCTCCCTTGAGTGGCTCTGATGTATCCAGTTCCAATTTTGCTACCTTCAGCTGGGCCATTTCTGGGCATCTAGGGTCCACTACTGGGAAGGTCTCACTGAACGATGTCCTGCAGAAAATCCGGAGAGTGGAAGGAGTTCTTACAGGTACGCTCTCACAGCTGTGTGCCTTTATGGAGGGTACTTCTGTGACCCTTCAAAGTCATGGGAAGAATTTTTCTACAGTAGGATTCACAGGACTGAAGCTGTGGTGAATGGGGTTCAAACTGCTGGTAACATTTTTGTTAAGGATAGTTTGTTTTTTCATTGTAAGTTAGAGTTGTTGGAAAATCAAGTCATGTGCCTGGAAACTTAGGTTTTTAAATTTTCCTATGGTTCATCTTATTTCCTCTCTGGAACTTTTTAAAAGTATGTTAAAGAGATATTGTTATATACCTCTTATTTATTTTATTTATTTATTTAGCTGTATTTATATCCCGCTTTTCACCGGGTCAAAGCGGTCAATTGGGAGATACATTTAACACGAGGGGATATGACACACATACGCTAATACTTACAGGGAACATGGGCAATGGAGGGTTAAGTGGCTTGCCCAAGACCACAAGGAGTGCCTATAGGACTAGAAATCCCAGTCCCTCCGGCCTGAGATTGCTGTCCCCAGGTGGGACTTGAACTCCCGGCCCTCCGGCCTGAAGTACCTTGTCCTAACCACTAGACCACTCCTCCTCCCCCCTCCTCCTCCCCTCTTTTGATGAATCTGTTATTTCTTCCATCTATTATCTTCCTCAGAGTATAGTGATTAAAACAGCGAAGGGAGAAGAGGATCAGTTAATTGATGTTGATAAATTAGTTGACGTTTTTCTTGGAGACCTCATTAGAGAAGGTCTCTCAGAGAGCGACTTTGTTGGTTGTGTTTTGTTTGGAGGCAGTAAAGGGGGTTATTTTGCCCCTCTTTTTCTCTAAGAAAGATGCTTTGTTTTGTGGGCAGCCTTTATTGGTGTTCCCTGATGTGGCTAAAGTAACCCAAACCTGTCATAAGGCTTTTCTTCAATTTAGATCTAGGGTCCTGACTGCTGGTGGTACATTTTATTTGAAATACCCTTGTAAATGCCTTGTCACTTACAAGGGTAATAAATTTATTTTTATGGAACCTATGCAGTTATAATGTTTTTTGTTAAATAAGATTACCTGATGTGATTTATATTTTTTGCTTGGCTGGATAACTTAAAAGGGTTTTTGATATGTAGGTGGTAGGTGCTGGTCTGTTGATTTGCTTCCCATAATGTGGACTTGTACAACTTTCTGTATTATCTTTATTGTTTTTGTTAAGTGCCGTTGAGTCAGTGTCGACGCCTGGCAACCCTCTGGATACTTGACCTAAACTTTGTTCGATCTTCAGCCAAATGTTTCATTGTTGATAGAGTGGTATCCATAGCTGCTGTTATTGTATCGATCCATCTCATTGCTGGCCTTCCTCTTAGCTATTAGCATGTGACTCAGAGAAGGTGTAAAGTTTGGCAGCTAATTTTTTAAAAACTATACATGCATTGTTGTTGCAAAATAGGAAATATACACATACGTTTCAGGCCTGCCTGAATGATGTCAGAAACATGCCCCCTTCAAAACCATGCATGTCAAAGGGATGCATGTGTAAGTAGCATTTTTTCCAAAGTGTAAGGTCATTTACACATGTAAACCCACTATTGACACATACAAATGCTACGTAACCCTTCTTTAATGACGTCTTATATCTTATGTATAGATGCCTCTGTGCATTGGCGTAAGTTCCATTGAGGGGCCCCCAAGCAAATGTTTGCTGAGGGCCCTCCATTGTCGTGGCAGGATGCCTCCTCTTGTCTAACCTCTCCCATTGTCATGGCAACACACCTTTGCCTAGCACCCATCGTGTGAAGTCTCATGGTGCAGCTGTTATCACGAGACTTCGGCCCAGGAGGAAACAGCAAACAGGCCTAGTGGAAACTTAAAAGAGCAGAGAAAGAGCGGCAAACATGTTAAAGTAAGTTTGCTGCTCTGCCTTGCTGCCATTGTGTGGGCCCTCTTCCTGCTTGCAGGGACTGCTTGGGTGGAATTTACACCACTTCCTCTGTGTCATCAGAAAATACGACTGACTGAAGATTAAAATACACAAATTTTAAGTTTAGTGCAATAAAGATCTTTGTCCTTTCCCTTTAGAAATCAGGGGCCCGATATTCGGTGGCAGTGGCTAGCCATCACTGCTGAACCTAAGGCCTGGATGTTCAATGCCGGGGCCATATCCAGCTACTGGCATTGAATATCTGAGTCAGCCGGATAGCATGGAAGTGAATCGACCAGTGGCAATATTTAGGCACTGACCGGTTAGCTTCTGCGGCAAAAGTTAGGCCACCGTTAAGGTGTATCATTTTTGCCGATTAAAGATAACCGGGCAGTGGCTGAATATCACCGCTGCCTGGTTATTGCCGGGCGCTGCCTCTGCTCTTATCCTACATGTATATTTCTTGTTAATAATGAGATACAGGGTCAGCCCCATTGCTCAGCTATAGCTCTATCATGTAGGCGACTGGTGTTTTAAGTATCTTGTCCATTAGCAAAAAGGGTTTCAGTGCACTGTGGAAGTAATATACTTGGTTCCCTTGTGGAGGAAGGATAATGACGACTTAAGAGACAAGTTAGTGAGGTACTGACTCAGCCCATCAAAGCTTAAGTGCGCCAAAAGCCTATCTCACTAGCTCCCCCCTTCACAGTGGCAGTATCTTGTTCCTTTGATCCCACCACTCTGCTACCCCTCTGTCAGTGCTGAGAAAGTGCCTGTTCTGGGGTTTAAAACCTGTTGTTGTACCAGTGGCAGAACTGGAAGAGGAATTGCACAGTGGCCAGAGAGAGGAAACATAGAAACATACCACATGGCCTATCTAGTCTACCAATCCATATCAACTACTATAGTCCCTCTTTTTCCTTTAGAGATCCTCTGTGTTTGTCCCAGGCTTTCTTGAATTCAGATACTGTCCTCGTCTCTACTACCTCTACTGGGAGACCATTCCATGCATTTACCACTCTTTACGTAAAGAAATATTTACGCATATTACTCCTGAGTCTATCCCCTTTCAACCTCATCCTATGTCCCTCGTTGCAGAGCTTACTTTCAATAGAAAGAGGTTCTCCTCCTGTACATTTATGCCACAGAGGTATTTAAATGTCTCTATCGTATCTCCTCTATCCTGCCTTTCCTTTAAAGTATACATATTCAGATCTTTAGGTCTGTCCCCTTATGGCTTATAATGATCACTGGCCATTTTGGTAGCCACCCTCTGCACCGACTCCATCTTGTTCATATCCTTTTGAAAGTGTGGTCTCCGGAATTGCACACAATACTCTGTGATGGGGTATATAGGGAGTGTCAGCAATCCATCTTAAACAGGTCTACAGCTTAGAACTCAGGGCTGGGAGGGTGTGACTCAGATACAGGGATTAAGCTGGTGCAAGAAAGAGATAGACCCTTGGAGATAAAAACCCTTCCCAAGCAAAGCTGGGGAAAGGAGTCCTGCTGGGAGGTATGAAATTTAAAAAGAAGAAATTATATTATTTTGGGAAGGTTAGAATCTGGTCAGATCCAGGGGCAGCACTTGTACAAAGAAAGAATGACGGCTGCCTGGGAAGACTGTTTTTACCTTGCCATTGTTTGGGGCGTGGCTAGGAAACATATTCACAGACACCGAAGCCCAAGCGAGTGAGTGAACTTTATTCTGAACTTTAATTTATGGGCTGGGGATGGGCCTTGGGAACCAGCCTTCTGAAGTCAACAAGCTAGGGAAGTGAAATGCTGGATAGCTGAAGCATAATAAAAGTGGTTTTGTTTTGCCTTTAGCTGTTGTTTGCCTAGGGCCTGATTCTGTTCTGGACTTGCTGGCTCTCTGTGCGCCCGGTCGAAACCGGACGCACAGAGGAAGCCAGGATTATGATCCTGCAGGGCACATCTAGCCCCGTGGGATCAGAATCACATTCAGGCCTTTAGGTGCAGGCCGGGACCCCGATTCTGGTCGGCCTGCATGTACAGGCCTTCCCTGGCTAACTCAGTAAGGGCTCCTGAACAGAGCCGCAGCACCATGGCGCCCGGTTGCCATGGCATCGCTGCTCGATTCAGGAGCCACGATCCCTGGCCACCGGAACAAAAGCTTTATTCCCCAATCTGGCCTCCCAAGGCCAGGGTCGAGCTGTGGGGAATCCCCACTACCCGCTCCTACCTCCTCTAGGGTAGCCAACTGGCTCCAGATGTGCCCAACAGATTCCATCCTGTCCTAGGTTTACATCATTGCATGCAGGGATATGTAGTTCTGATTTCTCCATTGCACTCCATAAGAAAAGGAAAACTACGAGTCACTGTATGCAATGGGGTAAACCCAGGACTGGATCAAGCCTGACAGGTGAATCTGGAGCCAGTTCGTAACCCTAACATCCTCCGATGCTGGGCCTGCCATCCCCCGCCAACTAGGGGAACTTATTCCACCTCAGAGGTGGAATAAGTTCCCAGAATAGGCAGCCGGCCTGGACGTACATGGGCCAACATTGGAAACGGCCCTGGATGTCTGAGGCCACAGACTGTCCACTGCCTGCCCTAACACCGACCCCGCAACGCCCCTTTCCTGCCCCTGTCTAACCTCCTCGTACAACATGCGGGAAAGATAGTCAGGGTCGGCAGAGGGGCTGAATAGCGGGAATGGACATCCCAACGGGACGCCCATCCCCGCTATACATACTTTAGAATGACCCTGCTAGTGTTTTAAGGATTCCTTGCCACTACAGGCCACACTATACCACATACTCCAAATGAGGTCTCACCAAAGATTTATACAGAGGCACTATTACCTCCTTTTTTCTGCTGGCCATTCCTCTCCCTGTGCACCCAAGCATTCTTCTGGCTTTCACCATTGCCTTTTCTATATGTTTAGCCTTTTTAAGATCATCATAATCAATCATGTCCAGGTCCCGCCCTTCTCTCATAGACAGAAGTACTTCACCCCTTATATTGTACCGCTCCCATGGATTTTTGCAGCCCAAATGCATGATTCTGCATTTTTTAGCATTTTAAATCTCAGCTGCCAAATTCTCAACCATTCATCAAGCTTAGCTAGGTCACTCCTTATGTTATCTACTCCTTTCTTAGTTTCTACTCTATTGCAGATTTTGGTATCATCCACAAAGAGGCAAACCTTACCTGACAGCCCTTCCGCAATATCACTAACAAAGATGTTAAAAAGAATCAGACCAGGGACAGATCCCTGCGGCACACCACTGGTAACTTCCTTCTCCTCATTGTGAGCTCCATTTACCTGTACCCTTTGCCGTTTCCCACTCAACCAATTTTTAACCCAGTCAGTACTTCAAGGTCCATCCCTAGGGTGCTCAATTTATTTATAAGTCGCCTGTGCAGAATGGTGTCAAAGGCTTTACTGAAATCTAAGTATATCACATCTAGGGCTCTCCCTTGGTCCAACTCTCCAGTCATCCAGTCAAAGAAATCAATCAGATTTGTCTGACAAGACCTGCCTCTAGTAAACTCAAGCTGCCTTGGCTTCTGCAATCCACTGGACTCCAGAAAGCTCACTATCCTCTATTTTAGGAGCGTTTCCATTAATTTAAACAGCCTGTAGTTCTCAACCTCATCCTTAATTAACCTTTCCGCTTAATGCGGCAAACATTAGGCCATCTTTAAGGTGTATAACCTTTGCCAATTAAGGATAAACAGGCAGTGGTTGAATATCATTGCTGCCCGGTTATTGTATAAAGGGACCACATGTGCCAAAGGATGAGGGTGAGAATTACAGGCTGGTTAGTGTGACCTCTGTGGTGAATAAATTAATGGTAATTTTATTTATTTATTTAGACAGATTTGTATACCACCTTATCCTACAATCAGAGTGGTTACATGACATCACAATTGGGGTTAAACTTAACATGTGGGCGATTTACAACATTTAACATGAGGGTATTTAACAACATTTAGACAGCACAGTCGGAGGGTTACATTTAGCATGAGGGTATCTTCGTGAGTCTAGTTGGGCTGATTGGGTATTGAGTTGGCGGGGTTAGCTGCAATACCGCTCGAGTGGGTACTATTGTCTATCTGCTCATAAGTTTCTGTAAAGAGCAGAGTTTTAAGGTTCTTGCGGAAGTCTATGATGTCTTCTAAAGCCCTTAGGCTCATTGGGAGGGAGAACAGTGAGGTTTCTGAAGTTCCATGGATTACAGGATCTGAGGCAGCATGGGTTCTCCCAATTTGTGTGAAGGTTAGAAATTTTGGGGTATTGTTGGATTTGCGATTGGATTTACAGTGACGGGTTTAGACTGTTATTAAAGCTACATTTTATAAATGTAATATTATTAGGAAATTGAAACCTTACATTTCGGAAGAGAATTTGAGGGCAGTGATTCAGGCATCAATCCAATGGACTATTGTAAAAGTCTATATCCTTAGATCAATACATGCTAACCAGTTATATCTTCCTTCCCCCTCCCAGGCTCACTTGGAGTCCACACGTTCTTCTGCCTTCATCTTTCTTGGCCCCCGTCTATGGAACTCTCTACCGTCTGCACTTTGTCTGGAGCTCTCCTTTCCTGCTTTCAAAGCTAAACTTAAGACTTATCTTTTTTGCACGGCTTTTGATCTTCCTCCACCCCCTTCCCCTCTCCCTCGTTGATTATTGATGACATTTAATTCCTCTTGTCTTTTTTGTTGCTGTCCCCCCCCCCCCTTTTTTTCTGGCTATTTCTTTCCTGTCTATAAAAGGCGTTCTTTTTTTTCCTTTCCTCTTCTCCTGGCAGTACCTCTTTGTTTTATTGTAAACCGCCATATGCCTATGGTTCTGGCGGTATATTAAGTTTTTAAATAACGATAAAGATATTGTCATTTGCCAGGGGATGTTGTTCAGTCTTTACAGACTATTCAGAATGCGGCTGCTAGGGTGATTAAAGCTGCAAGTAGATATGGTCATATAATGTTTGTTCTATGTGAACTTCATTAGCTGCCAGTTAAATGACGCATAATTTATAAAATTGCTCTACTAGTGCATAAAGTTTTATATGGTATGACTCCTAAGGCGGTCGTGTCTGTGTTGAAGCTTTATAGTCCATCCTGTGTGTTAAGATTGCAATTGGCATGTTTATTGGAAGTTCCTTCTTATTGTAAGATGCATCTTTTGGCCCTTTGTGCTCGTATGTTTTCTGGAAGTGCTCCTAGGTACTGGAATATGCTTCCTTATGAGTGGCCTTTAAGATGCAGTTAAAAATGTATCTATTTAGGCAGGCATATTCTGATACAATAGAAAAGTGGTGGTTGATCTTCCTTGAGCTGGAAAAGGCGAGGGTGTTGGTGGCTTTTGAGCAGAAGTTATAAAGTGATGAAGCAGGCAAAGTTAGTGGACACAGGAGTTTTGTTTATTGTCTGGATTTTTGATGATGTTTTTTATATATTTCGGTTTGTGATTTTATTATTAAGCATATTGTTATTGTAAATGTCAGGTAGTTGGTGCAGTATATAAAAGTTTTAAATAAATAAACAAATACTAGCATAATATGAGTGATTTATGTTTTAGGGATATGTTTACTAAACTGTGGTAACGTAGCAGCGGCTACGTTAACGCGTGTTAAGTAACGTTAACACACGTTAATGTTACTTAACGTGTGTTAACGTCACCGGCCGCGGAAAGTCCCACAGAGGGCGGAGAGAGGGCAGAGAGAAGGGGTCAATAGGCGGGGAGAGGCTCCTTTTACACTAACGCGGGGAAATGAAGGGCCGAACATTACTGGGACTGAAAATCTGTCGTTAGATGCACATTTGCAGGAGGGTAAAACCATTTCAGCGTCAGCAATGTACAACATAGGTAGGGAGCCCAAGAAAGGTGATAGTAGTGCTCCATTTGCAACAACAGCATAGTGCCCAAGTATGAAAGGCCACTATGGCGATGGTGCAAATGGAGCATAGGGGGCTGCAGGCGGGACATGTAGTGGCGGCAGCTGGGGCACAGGGTGGACTAGGCAGTCGCCTAGGTGTCACACAGGAACATGAAAACCAGATATCAGCAAGAAAGCAGCTGACAAAGGCAAAAACACAATCCACCTACATCTACCTGGTCCACCCTAGCTAACAGTTGCCAGGGCACTGACCTGACATCCCCCCAGCCAACTCTCCCCCAAGCGGAAGGGACATAATATTGGTAGGCAGTGATGGGTGGGGATGTGAGGATGCCCATGTATGCCTCCCCACCCCAGACCCTGCTCGCTAGGTGACCACCTACCCACACAGTGGATGGCCTGGGACTGCACACTACCCGCACCGAAAAAGAGTGGTTGTGGGCCCATGGGGTTATATAGTGTATACCACTTTGACTTGTAGAGGCACTGCTACACAAATCTCATGCAAGTCTAGAAACCCCTCTGCCCTGATAACAGGTGTCTATGTCAGCCAGACCCTAACACTGGGTACACAATAATCTGGGTGCGGTCTGGTCCCAGAGGGCCACATGTGATTGCAGAATACAGATGGACACCAAATTACCTTTGGAAGCACTGCAAGGAACACCTGTCATACACTGGTAGTGATGGGGATGTACAGCAGGACCTATCTCTAGCACCACATGTACTGTGGACCTAGTGCTGGGCGCACATCCTATCCCTCAGGGTGAACACAGAACCTGCACAATGGCATGGTCTGTAGCTACTCTGTGCCAGTATCACACACTGTCAGTTCATCTTTCCAAGCTGAGGTACCGGAGAGGTGCAGACCCCATTTGGTGAGCAGCTGTAGACAGCTATTCAGCATGTGCATTGCATCATGGGTACTGGTGGGGTTACCCTATCCTGGCACTCAGAGCAGACAGTTTGTGCAGTGACCTGCAGTTCTTCTGTACCCAGCCATTGCTGTGAGATACACCATGGAGGTATAGCCTACTGGTTAGTACAATGCTGTTCTCAGCAGTGTTCATGGGTTTGATTCCTCATTGTTCCCTGCTTTCATGCCTGTCCTACTCAAATAGTTTGCATGCCTGTAACAGTCATATTTTTGCAGAGCTGTGCTGCCAACCCATAATACCCTTGCCACAGTTGCCAACATTTCTTCAATCCATCTATCTGCGTCTGTCAGCTGTGTAGAGTCCTGTCTGCCTGTGCAGGCTGCCACCCCATGTCCTGCACTGCTACCCTTTCCTGCATTGCGCCTCTTCGTGCTTGCCTCGCCTGTGCCTGATCTGCATGGCACCACCACTCCTCTGTCCACCCATCATTGTAACTATCCTGCCGCCTCCACTGGGGGACACGTATTCCCATCATCTACCACCCACTGTATTTCCAGTACTTTACATTGCCAACACCCAGTGCTGTGGTACAGTTGCCCCCACCATGTTTGTCAACAGTATTGGCAGCCACATGGGATGCCCGCAAATATGGCAGGTCCAGCAGCTCCCAGCTCTCCCTCCTTCACTCACCTGTTCATTGCCTTTCCTCGGTGCTCTATCTAGTGTTAGGGATACATCTGTCTCTATGGTTCACAGGTCATGCATGTCATCCTGAAGCACCTTGCAGCCCTTAGGGCACACTGACCTACGGCACCGTAACCTTGTTGGCCACCTTAACCTATGGTTCCATAACTCAGGGTGCCTTCTAAGGTTCCTTGGCCTAAGCCTAGGGCACTTAGCCTAAGGAGCCCTATAGGGTGCCTTACAAAGCACCTTAAGGGGCACCTTACAAGGCACCTAACAGGCACCTTATAAGGCACCCAACAAGGCACCTTATAAGGCACCTTACTTACAAGGCACCTTACAGGGTGCCTAACAAGGCACCTTATAAGGCACCTTACTTACAAGGCACCTTACAAGGCGCCTAACAAGGCACCTTATAAGGCACCTTACTTACAAGGCACCTTACAGGGCGCCTTATAAGGCACCTTACAAGGCGCCTTGTAAGGTGCCTTATAAGGCACTTTGTAACGCGCGTTAGTCTAAGGCGCCTTGTAACGCGTGTTAGCTGATACGTCTTGCTGTAATGATGCACCGCCCACGCCTTTATACGGGCATCTGTACCATTACCGTGGAACCTAACGTGGGTAACATTACCATGGTTTAGTAAACATACCCCTTAGATTGTGTTTTGAGCCACACTAATATATGACCCACTCCTGATACAGTGGAACTAGCAAAGCGCAGTCTTCATCAGATGTATAGTACAATCACGGATGAAGCAAACAGATATGTTTTTGTGAAAGATAATATAAAATGAAATAAAGTGAAAAATAATATAAAACAATGAGGGCTTTTTTTTTCTTTCCCTATGACAAATGGTCCTTGTAGCCAATTGTTAGCTCTGTGAGGGGCAATTTATGCTAGAAACAATTGAAGGACATGGTCTGAGGTCTTTTTCCTCACTCTCATTACTGAATTTATTTTTTGTGATTAGAATAAGATACAATAGACCGGATGGTATACATACGAGGGTGCTGAAAGAACTGAAATATGAGATTACAGACCTACTATTAGTAATCTGTGAACTATCTTTAAAATCATCTGTAGTACCTGAAAACTGGAGAATGGCCAGTGTAATGCCAATTTTTAAAAAGGGTTCCAGGGGTGATCTGGGAAACTTTAGTACCGGGCAAAATGGTAGAAACCATTATAAAGAATAAAATTACTGAACATGTAGATTTTTTTTAAGTGCCTTCAAGTCAATGCTGACTCCTGGCGACCCAGCAGCCCCTGGATTTTCTTGGTAAGTTATGACCGGAAGTAGATTGCCAAGCCTTTTCTTCCAAGATGTAGATAGTCTTGGTTTAATGGAAGAAAGCCAACATAGATTTAGCAAAGGAAGATCTTTTACTAATCTGTTATATTTTTTTGAAGGTGTGAATAAACAAGCAGATAAAGGTGAGCCAGCTGATGTAGTGTATCTGGATTTTCAGAAAGCCTTTGACAAAGTCTCTCATGAGAGACTCTTGGTGAAATTAAAAAGTTATGAGATTGAAGGCAGTGTAGTATTGTGGATCAGGAACTGGTTAAAAAATAGAAAACAGAGAGAAGGGCTAAATGGCCAATTTTCTCAATAGAGAAAGGTGAATAGAGTAGCTCAGGGACCTGTGCTGGGTCCACTGCTTTTTAATATATTCATACATAACCTGGAAATAGGAATAACAAATGAGGTGATTCAATTTGCAAATGATACAAAATTATTCAAAATTGTTAAAACACAAGAGGAGAGTAAAAAAATTGCAAGAGAACCTTGATGAATTGAAAGACTGGATGTCCAAATGGCAGATGAAATTTAATGTAGACAAATGCAAAATTATGGAATTAGAAAAGAACAACCCAAACTATGGTTATGCAATGCAAAGTACCACCTTAGAAACCATCACCCAGGAAAAAGATTTAGGCGTCATTGTGGATAATATGTCGAAATCCTCTGCCCAATGTGCAGCGGCAGCCAAGAAAGCAAATAGAATTCTAATAATCATAAAGAAAGGAATGGAGAATAAAACCAAGGATATTATAATGTCTCTGTATCGTTTCATGGTGCGACCGCACCTTGAATATTATGTGCAATTCTAGTCACCGTATGTTAAAAAGGATATAGTAGAATTAGAAAAGGTACAGAGAACAGCGACAAAAATAGTAAAGAGGATGGAAGGATACCCCTATGAGGAGAAGCTTAAAAGGTTAGGACCGAGGGAGAGCCCTAGATGTGGTGTATTTAGATTTCAGTAAAGCCTTTGACACTGTTCCTCACAGGAGACTTATAAACAAACTGAGCAACCTAGGGATGGACCCTAAAATTACTGCTTGGGTTAGAAATTGGTTGAGTGGGAGGCGACAAAGAGTACAAGTAAATGGAGCTCACTCTGAGGAGAAGGATGTTACCAGTGGTGTGCCCCAGGGATCTGTCCTTGGTCCGATTCTTTTTAACATCTTTGTTAGTGATATAGCAGAAGGGCTGTCGGGTAAGGTTTGCCTCTTTGCGGATGATACCAAAATCTGCAATAGAGTAGACACCCAGGAAAGTGTAGATAACATGAGGAGGGATCTAGCTAAGCTTGAAGAATGGTCTAGAATTTGGCAGCTGGGATTTAATGTTAAAAAATGTGAGGTCATGCATTTGGGCTGCAGCAATCCAAGGGAGCAATATAGTATAGGGGGTGAAGTACTTTTGTCCACTAAAGAAGAGCGGGACCTAGGCGTGGTTGTGTCTGATGATCTTAAAGCAGCAAAACAGGTAGAAAAGGCGACGGCAAAAGCTAGAAGGATGCTTGGGTGCATACGGAGAGGAATGGCTAGCAGAAAAAAGGAGGTGATAATGCCTCTGTGTAAGTCTTTGGTGCGACCTCATTTGGAGTATAGTGTGCAATTCTGGAGACCACACCTTCAAAAGGATGTGAACAGGATGGAGTGGGTGCAGAGGGTGGCTACTAAAATGATTAGTGGTCTTCATTATAAAGCATAGGAGGACAGACTGAAGGATCTTAATATGTACACCTTAGAGGAAAGGCAGGATAAAGGTGATATGATTGAGATGTTTAAATACCTCCGTGGCATAAATGTTCAGGGAGAGAGCCTCTTTCAATTGAAAGCAAGTTCTGCTACGAGGGGACATGGGATGAGGGTGAAGGGAGATAGATTCAGGAGTGATATGCGGAAATATTTCTTTACGGAAAGAGTAGTGGATCCGTGGAATAGTCTCCCAGTGGAGGTGGTAGAGATGAGGACAGTAACTGAATTCAAAAACGCATGGGACAAACACAGAGGATCTCTAAAGGTAAAAAGGGGACTGTTGTAGTTGTTGATATGGAAGGACAGACTAGATAGGCCATGTGGTCTTTTTCTGTCATCATATTTCTATGTTTCTATGTTTCTTCAAAATGGAAAAGAGACGGCTGAGGGGAGATATGACAGAGGTCTATAAATGAATGAACGGAGTAGAACTGGTAAATGTAGATTGGTTGTTTGCTCTATCAAAAAGTAGAAAGACTTGGGGACATGTAACAAAGCTACAGTGTAACCCATTTAAGACTAATAAGTGAAAATATTTTTTCACTCAATGTGTAATCAAACTCTTGAATTCGTTACACGAGGATGTAGTAAAAGCAGTTAATATAGCTGGGCTTAATAAAGGTTTGGATAAGTTCCTGGAGGAAAGGTCAATAAACCATTATTAAAGAGGACCCTGGAAATCCACTACTTGCCCTGGGACTAGCACTGTGGAACTTGTATGCCTTTTGGGAACCTGCCAGGTACTTTTGACCTCGATTTGCCACTGATGGAAACAGGATACTGGGCTTGATGGACCTTCATCTGACCCAGTATGGCATTTCTTATGTTTTTATGTTCTTAAGAGAAAAGAAGTGGAGATTCTTTGTTTATATAATATGTAACTTTAAAAGAGGCATTTTACTGGTGCTTACAGGCACGTGTTTACAAAAAATGCTTTATAAAATTACTCCCAGTGAGGGCAATTTCCAAATGTCATTTACAAAGGCAAATTGCTGTTTGAAAGTTTACCACCTCCCTATGGGTAAAAGCAGGGCTAACGCAACAGCAAGGTAAGCATAACAGGGGGCGCCAATGTTTGGAGGGCGCCAAACTGCATACAAATAAAAAATGAGGAAATGAAAAATTAAAACAATGAGAAAAATAAAAGAGCAAAAAGTGAAAGAAATATTAAAAACTAAGTAGTTATCAAAAACAGCATTGTGGGTGCAGTCAGAGGTCACTGGCTAATGAGAAAGGAGGGTGCCAATTTTAGGTGGCAGAGGGTACCAGAAGTCCTAGCACTAACTCTAGGTAAAAGTACCTGCTGCTGTTCTTTAGAAATATAGAAACATGATGACAGAAAAAGACCAGATGGCCTATTTAGTCTGCCCTTCCATATCAACTACAACTACCTTTAGAGATCCTCTGTGCTTGTCCCAGGCTCTCAGCACCTGTTTTGCCTTGGCTGCAACTGCTTCTTGCTTCTCTTCCCTGACAATGCCGCCCTAAGTGAGTGCCTAGTCTGCCTAAGGATTAATCCAGCTCTGCATACTGCGGACAGCTTCAAGAGGAACTACGCATTTATTTTGTGTTTGTTACTTGGTTAAAATATCAAAAGCTGTAAGAATATTTGTGCATATCTGCACCAGACTTAAATTCCTGTGGCATATGCCTTCACAACATCTTATGCCAAAGCTAAGCGAAGCAAGTGGGATTTACTGAGTGCAGGAAGTGCCCGGTCACATCCTCACTATAATTCATTCAAAACCATCTCAAGTTTCACAGAGGAGCCACATTCCGCCTTTTTTGTCAAGACAAAAGTGTTATCCTTTTTATTGTCAGAATTAATTCTGCTTATCCCTGGAGCATAAAGGGTTACCATGTTTGAATTAAAAAGTGTTGGGTTACTGCACGTGCGGGCTGTTATTCAAGCAACAGCTAAGTTAAGAGCAAAGCCAAGATTCCTTTCTACATATTACTCTAGGAAATAATAATAAAAAAAAAACCCCTTCCATACTTCTGTGGATTACTTGATGAATTTCAAAAATGCTACAGGCTGTGTGGTAATGAATGAGCCGCTGCAGTGGAAAGACTCAGAGGATTAAGAGTGTCTGAAAGCATTCACAATGTCCTGATTTATTCCTGCGGCTCACTCATAAAGGGCAGAAGTTAAAGAATGCTTTGCAAACATGGTTATTACTGGGTGACAGATCTAATATCTTAGCCAAGTATTATGGAAAGCAGGAAAAATCAACAGTATCACTCATAAAGGATAGAGATACCTAGTATAATGCACTTGGGGGGGGGGGGAGACAATTTTCTAAATACCTGCATAACACTTTTGCATGCAGGCTTTTCAACAGTTCTCAGAAAGGAAGGAACTAGCGGACTTTGCCTTTGAAAACTGCTCTACAGAGAGTTGCACCTGCATTTCCTGTCGGTGTGTTCCTTGAAAGTATTGCACACAGGGTTGAAAATATAATCTAAGCGCACTAGTTCCCTCGCTTGGCTCTAACTATGCTCCTGACCCTGTCTACCTTCTCCTAGCTAAGAGTACATGTGGTGTTGGTCCCTGCTCCCACTTTTAGAACTGGAAAGAATTATATATTGCATGGCTGGGTGTTATCAGAAAGCCTCTATACAGAAAGGCATGATAAGGTAAACCCATGTGAACCCTACTGGGTCAATATTCAGCCAGTGGAGTCATTAGCTTAAGTTAAACACCGGCACTGGTGTTTATCTTAGTTCATGCATTCAGTGCCAGTGCCCACACAAGTAGAGGTATCAAAAATATGTATTGGCAAGTGATTGCAATGCCACTCTCTGTATAGCTGAACACTGCCTCTAATGGATACATTTTAGGGTTTCCCTCACCATCCCTAACCAGGCCCACAATTTTATGGACAGTACTAGGCCACATAGGAAGCATAATGGGGTGGGCCACTGGGGTCATGGCCTGACCAATATTTTACTCAACACAGAATCAGCAAACTGCTGGTCCACTTAGCAATTTAAACAGCCTGATACTATCTATATTACGTTTGAAATTCTAAGGATAAGCAAATTATGCATTCGCTGGCAGCTAGCAAATGCATAATTTGCTTTGAATATTGGTCCAGTGAAATTGCTGTACCAGAAAAACACTGGGATCACAACCTGTCTAACTGTAAAAAAGGAGAACACAAGAAAACTGGAAATCAAAGGAGAAAACCACAAGAAAGACCCGGCTGCGAATCGCCGCGGCCGGGCAGAGACGTGCGCGGGCGAGCCGAGGGTGGGGAGGGGGGGAGGGGGCGGGGGGGGGGCGGCGGGGGGCGGGCGATAAGGCCCAGGTATAAAAAAGTGCGCCCGGCGCGGCTTCGGCCTCTTTGCCGCTCTCCCCCCCCACGCCTTGCAAGAGGAGGATCGACACAGGAGGATCAAGGAATCGAAGAGGCCCGATGGGGTAGCGACGGTCAGGGACAAGCGACAGACGCATGTGGACAGAGGGAAGGACGCTAGGAAGTAAAGCCGGAGTACAGGTATAGGGAGCGGGAGAGAGCAGAAGGGTGGTTCCGGTTCCGGGGAGCGGGTAGCATATCGTACAGCGGGGGATATTGGTGGAGGTAAGCGCCAGCTAAAGGGGAGGCACAGGATCGGGTAATATATTGTACAGAGGTGGGGATTTGTGGCGGTAAGCGCCAGCTAATGGGGAGGCTCATGCACACAAAAGCATTTTCCCAAGAGCGCAGCCGGTGAGCTGTGCAGGGCTGAATTTGCGGGCGATCACGATGGCGGGGGAGCCATGCGAGCCACGTGGGGGATACATATACAATACAAGTGCATGTGGCCTGGCACAGAGGAGCTCCGGTAAAATATAAATATCCCACTATGTGAAAGCTTCAGAAAAGGAGGGTGGCTGCCATATAATGAATACAGGTGATAGTGCAGGGGAATTAAAATTATTCGGTTCTGTTTGGGCATGTTTAGGCAAGAGGACAGGAAATGATATATGTACCTGGGAGTATGTGATGGGTAAATGTGGGAATATAACGATGTATAGAGTTATGCTATAGAAGGAGATATAAGGAAATATGTTGATGGGATTTATGCGATTAAAAATGGTAATGTTATAAGGATATAGATATGTGTGATATAGACAGATGCATAGGGATGTAGATGGAGATGTAGCTATAAATATCAATCTCCATTGCCTCATTCATATGCATGGGGGGGGGGAGCACGGGATTAAGGGCGTAAGGGGACATATGGTAATGACACTTTCCATTACCTTCGCATAGTCATTTGTTCTAGTTTAAAGATGCCAAGAAAGGAGATGCAAAAGGCCCCCAGGGCACGGGGCGGCAAGGCTACACAGAAGGCAGCTCCAGCACCAAGAGCACGGGCAGAGGCTAGTGCAGGCAGAAGAAGAGCTCAGAAGACCACCCATGAAGCAACTGGAGGCGTGGCAGCAGGGACACCCAGACGCAGTAATCGGAAGAAGGGGACACAAGACAACGCAGCACCTACGCAGAGGCAGGGACTGGAAGACCTGATCCAAAAAGTGCGGGAACAGGTGGCGCAACACGGCCTGACCTCAGTTGGACAACGACTGGGGCTGCAAGGCTTCACGGAGGAAGAACGGCCTACAACGAGCAGCTGCGCAGCAACACCTAACTCAGCTCAGGGTAAGTCCAGGGGTGAGAGAGGGGCGCCAGAGTGGTCCACTTCATCATCTGAGGAGGCCTCGTCAGATAGTGACGGGGACACAACTTGGACTGAAGTGATGCAATATGCATTAAAAAAATTTAAAAGGAAGAGAAGTTCAAAGCAACCAAACCCCCTAAAGCAGGCATGGGCGGGGCAGAATCAGAGGGTGGAGGACCTAGGGAGCGCGCCAACGGGGGCGTCCCAAAGAACGCAGATGGATTGGCGCGATTCCAGTCGTGATCCACGATGCGGAGTGAGCTCCCTAGCGGTGTCAGTACCCAGAAAGATAAAAAAGCGGATTTGGAAACGGGAATATATTGACATGTTCTCGCTCTTGCTTAGGGATCAGGAAGATGAATCTAACAATGGAAAAGATAGGGAAAAACGAAGTGAGAGAGATAAGAAACCTAAAATTCCCAAATCAATCAACAATTGGGTGACAGCATTCCATAGCTTTATGAGCGTGGTAATGGAGAAGGAACCCGAATCGGGACCATATCTGACCAAGTACCTGGACACCATCACCAGGGCACATAAGCAATACGGGGGATGGGCCTGGCTGAACTATGATGTGCGGTTCAGGAGAAGCATGGCCGATGATCACACCACAGCAATTGCACCACAGGATTTTGGACATGTGGACGGAGGAGATGGCGCCCAATAGGCCTTTGTGGCAAGATGGGCTGCCGCAGACAATGCAGAGTACTCAATGGCAGCAGCCGGCGCATAATACGCAATGGCGGCCAGCACAGCAATGGGCAGGTAAAAAGACTTGCCGACAGTACAATGCAGGGAGTTGTGCATGGCAGCCTTGCAAGTTCAAACATTCATGCTCAGTGTGCGGAAATGCACACCCCGCATTCACATGCAGGGCATCAAGGGAACCCAAGCCATTCCGAGGGCTGCAGCAGTGCACAGCCGAGGGAGTTGGCCCCAACGCCCATCAGGCTTGAGAATATGCGGCCATGGCTGAGAGCCTACACTAAGCGAGAGATGGCTATCAGGATCGAAGACGGCTTCGCCAGGGGTTTCCGCATCCCATCCAGGATAACAGTAAAAAAAGCACCAACCCGATGTGTTCATAACCCACCATCAGTCCAAAAACATAACGACATCGCGCACAGTAAGATAGCAAAGGAGATAGGCATGGGGCGAATAGCTGGCCCTTTCCAGTCACCCCCATTCAGGGACAGCATCATCTCCCCATTGGGGGTCATTCCAAAAAAGGAGCCGGGCAAATTCCGGTTAATACATAATCTATCATACCCCGAAGGCAAGTCGGTTAACGATTATATCGATCCGGCTTTATGCTCGGTAAAATATGCAACCATTGACCAAGCGATCATGCTTATACGAAGTAAAGGGCCACGAGCACAGCTGGCGAAGGCAGACATTGAGTCCGCTTTCCGGCTACTGCCGGTACATCCTGAGTCATTCCCCTTATTGGGTTTCTCGTTCAATGGGCAATTCTTCTATGATAAATGCCTGCCCATGGGATGTGCAATATCATGCGCTTACTTCGAGCAATTTAGTGCATTCCTGCACTGGGTGGTAGAGGACCTGGCGGGACCCAACACGGTGGTGCACTATCTGGATGACTTCCTATTCATAGGAAAAGACTATGACGACTGCAAGAGGATACTAGATATCTTTGTGAGAATAGCGCAGTCGTTTGGAATTCCGTTGGCAAAAGAAAAGACAGATGGCCCGGCGGGGATCATCACTTTCTGGGGAATCCAGTTAGACGTGCCAGAGCACAGGTCACGTTTGCCGGCCGATAAAGTGTGAGGTTGAGGGGCGATATGCAAATATTGCACAGCAAGCGCAAAGCGACATTGCAGCAATTTCAGGCAATGCTGGGCATGCTGTGCTTCGCATGCAGGGTGATACCCATGGGCAGGGTTTTCTGCCGCCGCATGGCATGGGCAATGAGAGGTGTCACAAAAAAGTACCACCGCATAAGGGTCCGTGAAGACGTGCAGATCTGGCTACAATTCCTTCGCACCTTCAATGGCCTTGCCTTCTGGCAAGCGCTTCCAGTATCCAATGCCAAACTCGATTTCTTCACCGATGCTTCGGGGGGAATGGGTTTCGGCATCTACTATAAAGGGGCGTGGTGCTCGGAGACATGGCCCAGGGAATGGCAAGCGGAAGGGACCACCAAGGATATCACGTTCTTGGAACTCTTCCCGCTGATGGTAGCACTAAGCATCTGGGCACCCGAGCTGGCCAACAGGGCCATCACCTTCCATATCGACAACCTAGCGGTGGTATGGGCAGTGAACAGTATGAGCGCTAAGACACCAAGGGTAGTGGCACTATTGAGACAAATAGTTTTGTTATGCATGGTACATAACATAACCCTGAGAGCGGAACATATTGTGGGCAAAAGTAATAACATTGCCGATGCTCTTTCTCGTTGTAAGATCAAGCTCTTTCACCAACTGGCGCCCGGGGCAGACGCAGTCAAGACAGCAGTGCCCGAGAATATCTGGGAGTATGGTCCACTGAAGTATGGGAACTCCTGTTAGGATCCTTAGCGGAGAATACCAGACGTAAATATGTAACAGCATGGGAGCAGTACCTAGCATTTTGCGGAGTGGCCCCGATAAGACAAGAAGACAGACTTAAAGTTGAAACAATCATAAACTGGATTTTGCATTGCAAAAACAACGGCTATACAAAAGCAGCAGTGCAAGCCCGTTTGGCAGCGATATCATTTTTCGCAAAGGCAATGGGTAAACGGGGTCCAGCAACAGAGTTTGTCATAAAGAAAGTGATGAGAGGCTGGTCTTTGGGGCAGCCGCGGCAAAGTGACCAACGCCGCCCGATCACCCATACGATGCTACAGCAACTCATGGTAACAACTAGCCAAGTGTGTTATGATGAGTATGAGACGAGGCTGTTTAGATGTGCCTTTTCCTGGGCCTTCTATGGGGCATTTCGGGTAGGTGAGCTAGTGGCTGCCTCATCCACAAAGCAAAGGGCAGCAAGGGGGGGCATGGAAAAGCGCGATGTGAGCATACGCATGGGGGCAGTAGTACTCGAGTTGCGCAGATCCAAAATGGACACGACAGGAAAAGGGGCACAGGTGGTTTTGCAAGCGTTGCACAACGACCCCTCATGCCCACTAAGAAATGCCTTAGCCTATCAACAAGTGCGGGCACAATCAGGAAATCAATGGTTCGTGCATGCCAATGGCGCCCCCCTATCACGCTTTCAATTCAGCAGAGTACTCAAACTGGTAATAGAACTAACAGGACGGGATGCAGGCTTTTACGGCTCGCACTCCTTTCGCATTGGAGCTGCTTCAACGGCAGCCAACATTGGGATGTCCAGGGAACAAATCATGCATATAGGACGATGGCGCTCGGATAGATACAAACTGTATATACGTCCAGCGCAATGAGGGTAGATAGGATACAAAAAAAACAAAAAAAAAATGATTGCTTAAAAATATACAAATAGGGAGGAACAAAACATGTATCAGGCAAGGTGGTAACAGTTGTATAAAGTATGATAACAGAGTGCGGTTGTTATAATACAATTTGATTGTGATCCTATGCAGGAACGAAAGGCCGCCTATGGCCGCATGAAGCATGGATATGTGGCCATTCATTTGTTCACTGGGCGCAGAAGCGGATGCAGAGCAGGCCACAAGGGTTGAACTTGGGATTACCCAGCGCCGAGGTTTCGGTGGTGTGGCTGGGACGGCGGGGTATGATGTGGGACCAGCTAGTACCGTCAATGATGCAAAGGCAGAGATCTTATGGGAGCCCAGGGATGCTGGTGATCCACTTGGGGGGCAATGACCTGGCATCCACACGCAGCGTGGAGCTCACCAAAAAGATGCAAAGGGATATGCTGACACTAGCAAACACCTTTCCAGGGACGGCGCTGGCATGGTCGCACATCATACCGCGGCATGTGTGGAGGGGCGAGAACTCACACAAGACGTTGGAGAGAACGAGACAAAAAGTGAACAAGTGGATGACCCGCTTCATGGCGGCGATAGGTGGATACAGCATCAAGCATGACCTGATAGAAGAGAGATGCCCGGGATTGTATCAAGCAGATGGAGTTCATTTGTCAGACATAGGAATGGACATCTTTTTGTGCGTCGTACAGGACATGGTGGAACTGTTATGGCGGAAGCAGGGGTTGGCCCAGGTATAAAAAAGTGCGCCCGGCTTCGGCCTCTTTGCCGCTCTCCCCCCCCACGCCTTGCAAGAGGAGGATCGACACCCTCCCGACCCACCCTAATTAGCAAAGGGGGGGAATAGTCGCGGCATGTGCGGTAGCGGAAAAATGCACCCGGTGAGAGAGAACACAGCCTAGGCTTTAAGTAAAGGGGGAGAGGGGGCAGGAGAGAAACACGGACCTGCCCCCGGAGAGAGTGAGAAGGCGACAAGAACACCGCGCAGAGGGCCCCTTGCCTTGCTTCGACGGCGGGCAAAAAGGGGGGTAAAAGTAAGAAAGGTTGCCAAACCTGCTTGAACGGCAGGCGTAGCAGCTTTTCGGATGAAGGATATAGAGAAGAATAAGGACCGAGGAAAAGCTTTGACGGCAAATTTCCTCCTGCCACGTACAACGACTGTGGGACCGCGGCTGTGTCTCTCGAGGGGGCAGAAAGAAGTGGGACAGTGATTTGGTTGATGTTATGTGCATGCTGTGGCCAACAGTTTTGATTGTACTGTTTATAACCATTGTTGACAAATAAATAGAAAGAATGTTGTTAAAAGAAAAAAACATCTCGAAGTGTGTTGACTTAGCGGGGGGGGGGGGGGGAGGCAATAACCCGAGGCGGTCATGCCAGTCGCGCGGCTGTGACGTTGCCAATAAAAGTGTCAGTATGAAGTGACTCTTCTCTACAACATAGGGAAAAAGAGGAGACCCTTAAGTATCAAGAAAGGCAATCAGAAAACAAGAAAATGCGACAGACAGATACAGAAACTGTACCAATTTATTAAGCACTGCAACTTGATTAAAACAAACTTCCAAGTGCGTTTTGATATGTTACCTTTACATCTTACACAGGGGCTCCCTTTGGCACAATGCAAGTATTAGGATAAGCACTAGCTGTTAAATGTGGGCGGCTGAGACCATATACCACATGCCCTCACTTATGAACAACGTTCATTCCTGTCATGATATGTGAGAAACCAACCTCTTCTGGAGACATTATTCAGAGTAGCCAGGCTAGAGACAAAACACCTTCATGCTAAGAAAATAAAGAAAGAGGAAGAAGAGACCTACATGGCCAAAAGGTTAAGGGCAACAAGGTTGTAAGGTATAAAGGATCAAAGAGGGAGAAGGAGCAGAACTGGTGAGAAGAAGGAAGCCCAAGAGGTACAAATGTGCAAAAGCAGAACACAGCTGAACTATTAAAACAAATATGTTAGCAGAAGGTATGTACAAGGGTGAAGGAGAGAGGAAGACAGGGAAGAATGTGTGGAGGGAAGCCAGAGAGAGGGAAAAATACTAAAAAATTTTTTTTATGGTATTCATAGCTAAGTTTGGTATCAGATAAATGATAAAATACAATCAGAAGAGCGATAGATCCCAGTCTTTGACAGAAGACAACTGGATTTAGATAAGGCAGTGAGATCAGGTGTGATAACATCCGAACACATTAAAGGGCTCGACAGAAGTGCTGGCAAGAAGCTCTGACAACTTGTTGTTGATCAAGGACAAGCTGTAGCTCCAGAGGATTGTAGATGGCCAGATGTAGTGACTCTCCAGAAAAATGAGGGCATCCAGGAAGCTGGGGATTAGCCTCAGATCTATGGCAGTAAAATTAATTAAATCACTACTAAAGGAAAAGGATTATAGAATATTTTAAAATTATCCCATTGTAGGGGTTGAGGTGGCACTGTTTTACCCAAAAAAGGTCAGGTTAAACAAATGTGATCAATTCCTTTGCCGGTGTCTGCTTGGATTTCTACAAGTTCTTTGACACTCTTCCACACAAAAGACTGATGAACAAAGAAGCAGACTGGTGATGTGGCGTGATGCAGATAGTTGGCTGACTTGAGAATGTTCTATAGGTGACTCATGGGAGGGGGAACTGTCTGAGACATCTTCAGACATGTCCATGTTTCTACTTGCTCCAGGCATGAATATGCATATTTTCACCTTCAAATGAATGAAGTAACTAGCCTTAGATCACAAAGGCCGAGACTGGGATTTAAACCTTGGACATCCTGCTCTTAAGCCAATACTCTAACCATTATGCTATTAGACATCTTGGTTCTGAAATGCTATCCTGGGGATGTCTATATAGACATTTGATATACGTGCATATTAGGCACATCCATGTTTCCAAAATCATGCCTGAACTTACATGTGTCTGCTTTTTTTTTCAGACATTCTGGCTTCGACATCCCAGATTGCACTTGGACATTCAATTGTGAAATGTGCTTCCAATTGTGCATTAATAGGGAAGGGGAAACTCTACAGGGGGGATAATAAGGAGGCTGATGAAGCCCAAGACAATACCTCTTTTGTCTCCCTTCTCCACAGTTAGCAGATCACCTATTGCTTTTGACACATTATGTGCTATTGAGGAGAAGGCTTGTTCATCGGAAGTCTGTAAACACTCCGAGAATGAGTAAGGAGCTCATCACCATGATGTATACTTTATTTGCATCTACCCTCCTGCTGAAAATGCACCTCTCGGTATGTTTATCATATTTAATGTACATGTTAAAAATAGCATAGCTGAGCACATAGGCCCTGATGCGATTAAGAAGTTAGCCTCGCAGCTAATAAAAGATAGCCATAAGGGCACCGTGAATCATTTAAACCACAAAGTAAATAGGCGCCTCAAATTCAAAAAGTATGCATTTGTATTTAAAATATCATGTTTGTGTATTTACAGCAGAAGAACTTTGTAACGTCCTCTTATCCTATTTTCTTTTTTGCCTAAATATTTGAGAGGTAATTTTATAAATGCATTTTTGTGCATATGTGCCACATACTTGCCTATGTGGCCTCTTATAAAATACCAACCAGAGTGTACCTGGGACCTGGGGGGTGTGGTCTGGGTGCAGCGGGGTGGGGAGGTGGAGTTTGCAAGTACATAGGTTGATTATAAAATACCTTCATTAATACACATACTTGCATACTTTAAGCACATTTATTTATACCTGCTACGTATAGAGCAGGTGATCCCTGCCACTTATGCGAGTATTTTATAAAGCCAAATAGGTATTTATGGGGCAAGTTTACTAAGCTGCACTAGCTGTTATCGCTCACTTGAGCAAGTACTAATGGGCTGTGCTAACAACGTGCATGCTAAACAGACAGCGCCGGGTTAATTCTGTGTAGCATGTGATGGAGAGAGAAATGGGCAGAGTAGGGACAGAGTATGGGTGTGTGTGCACAGCGCGGTTAGCGCAGACATTGACAGTGCATATTGCACCTCAGTGGGTGGCATTGTGCATCTGTGTTATGTATGCATGCCACAAGTATCTGCTGGGGCCCCCAACAGGTAGCACATGGCTGTTGAACATACTGTGTGCTGAATTCTTCCCTCAATGTGCACTACCTGCCAAACCGCAGTGCAGTTTAGTAAACATGCCCCTATGTGCTTTTATAAAATAGGCTTAAAACAGGCATCTGTTTAATCTCTTATCCTAGGTTCTGTTTTGTCTAACTTCTCTCTTGATGTCTTACATTTTTAGATTCAGTAGAAATACAAAGTGTGGACCATTAATTATACCCCACATGCTCTGATTTTAAACTTTTTTCTTGGAAATCCACTCTACAGTTAATGAAGCCTCTTCCTTTTGCTTTTTGTTTGTCAGCATGATGCCTACATAAGATGTCAGCACCCTCACTAATGCTGGCTAAGGTAACATAGGAGTAGGAACTTTGAGAAACTTAAAAGGTAAACAGTGCTTCAAAGATTAAATTGAGGGGGCCAAGATGGTGTCAGACAGTGAAGCTGATATGTGAGCTCCATTGCTGTTCTAAGTTCTCTGATTCTTGCCTGAAGAACCTGTTTCCTATAGCAAGAGATGAGGAAAAGAAAGGGGAAGCCCAGGGCACACTCCTCCATGTTGGATCCTCTCCCCTCGATGACGCAGATGGCTTTGAGAAGTGCGGGGTTCTGTAACAACCTATGAAGACTGCAACTTTAATGAGCTGAAGTTAACGCTGGAATGGAGCGCTGAAGGGGCATCTCTCAGCTCTGAAGATCAAACAGCCTCCCCCCCCCCACCCTCCTCCCCGTGACCCAGAAATGCTTTTGCAGTGGAACCTGAGATTGGAGTAGTCAAGTGGCGTTTCTAGAAGTTAAGGGGTGGTCTACAGCAATGGTATCCTGAGGAGGGTGGAAACGAAGGTATGATTTTGGACAAAATACATCTTGAGGAAGAAGTAGGGACCCGGGATGTTTGGCAATTTCAGTGTAGGAACTGGGACACTTTGACACAACTGGATTCTTTCCTACAGTCTGTGATTGTTAAAGTTGGGGAGGATGTGGATAGAGTTTTCAAGAGTGTGAATGACAAGAGACCAGTATTTGGACTGTATGATGCAGACTTGGTTTGTTAGTAACAGAGACAGGTGAAGGGCAAAATGTTAATGTGGCCCATGTGAGAGGCAGGGAGATACAGCAATGGAGAATGTAATATTTGGAGAAGATGAGCTTCTTAAACTTCCCCTAAGTCCCTTATGATATCACCAGTGGATATGATGCAGAAGTATAGGAAAGAGGTTTTGAAGATACTGCATCATCAGAGAATCCGCCACCTATCGCTCGGGCACATTATGTATCCCTGAAAGACATGGCGAGAGAATGCCGCACCTGGAAGAGGACAGTCTGAATGTTTGAATTCGACAAAATTTCTGGAGACTTCTCTTGAACTGAGAATCACAGAGAGAATCACGCTGATGGCATCCATTATGCTTGAGCAGATCGGGATAAAATACTGTGCTTATTCTTCAGATGTGTCAACGAGACTTTTGGGGAGTCATGAATATATATATATATTTTTTTTTCATATGCTATACAGGCAAGGCGTGTGAATTCTTGGCTTTAAATCTAAGGCTTCTTGCCTTGGGTGCTAGCAATAATTTAAAACGTCCTTGTTGTTGTTATATTGTGCTTGAAGGGACTAATTTTCTTTTCCTAGACCTCAAACAGCTCTTGGAATTTCTAATTACCAGGGAGAAACCGAGAGTTCTGGTTAGTCCAGAGGCTTAGCATGTAACAACAGTTGCAGTCTTCATGGAAGTTTCTCTTTGATAATGTTTCTTTTGCTTGGCTCCCTAAATTGTGGGCTAAAGGATTTTTGACATGATTTTTGTTATTTTGGTTCCTATAGGTACTATGTTATATCTCTTGTCATGTACGGGGGTTTTGAATGTAAGTTGATATTTTGATAAAGAGCAAATTAAAAAAAAGATTAAGTTGAAATTAGAACAAAACATGTGCGAAGGAAGGAGGGGATGGAGGGGGTGTAATGATTTTGCTGTAGTTGCCAAATCAATGCTGTGAGTTTTGATCTGTGCTAGCATTTTAAATATCACAATATCACAAAGGAAAAAGGGAAGAAAAATAAGTCTTTCCTTTATCATGTTTGTATAAGGAACAGTGCACAGCACTACAAAAGAAAGATTAAAGGAATAGAGGGGATTTTTTTAAACACTAACCCATACACTGGATAAAGTTCAGGTTTGGGTCAAGAATGATTCATGCTTTTGTCATTGACCTCAGAAGAAAGTCCCATGTGCATCACTCTACTCAAACCAACTATTTTCTTTCCTTTCTGAATTTTCTTTGAAAAAGAGCTTGTTTCTGTGTCTTATGCTTGACTCAGACTAATAGAGGGTAATTTATCATAATTAGTGTGTAAATGACACTTGGTTTGAATACAAATTACAGTATTCTTCAATCAGTTTGGAGTGTGCGGTCCTCCTGAAGCAAAGCTTTGATTTGCCAGTACTTGCTACATTAATGCTAATCTTTCTCGGCCAACCTTCTCTCCCAATTGAGCTTCCAAAGTTCAGCATCTATTTCAGGGCTTCCATCTTCGGTTGACTCTCACAAACAGGTGGACCTTCAGGATATTTGCAATGAAGGTCCATAAAATAACATGCATATTCTGAGTCTCTACTTTATATCACACACATAGTTTATATCACACACATTCATTGTCGGTATCCAGAAAACCTGCCTTACTATAGACTCACAAGGACAGGTTTGGGAAGGCCTGATTTATTTGTCTTTGTAATGGATCCCTTGGGCACCTATGGTTTACTAAACTGCATTGGCTGTCAATGTGACTGATATGCCAGGCTATCGTGTTGTGCTGACAGGCAACAGGGGCGAAATGCTGATAGTGTGATGATTTTCTGTACTATCTGCATGTTGCGTGGTAGATGGGGGCAGGCGGGATTGGGGTGGGGAGAAGGCATGGCAATAGGAGTCAGCCAGCGTGTGAGCAATTGTTACGTGCTGGCTGTCCACATTGCCGATAGCACATCTACAGATAACACCACTTCAAGATGTGGCATTATCTGCAGCTGAGCCAAGAGTGATGCTGCTATGCAGTTGCTGCCAACTGGCAGCGGTGGCAGCAGTAGCATGTCAATCCCCTGCAGCCCCTTCTAGGGCTCCCCATAGAAAAGGGTGCCAGTGACACAGATCAGTCAAACTACACCCCTCAGAAACTATCCCCTCTGGACAGCACCCAACCCCTTTGGTAATGCTGACTGGGGGGAATTCTTTGGGGTCTCCCTGGCATCAAGGATCTCGGCAAGCCAGTTGGGCCCCTCCCAGACTCACCCAACACCCAGTCCTTACCATTTTATTCCCTGGTGGTCCAGCAGCAAAGGGGGCAAGAGCAGTCCCCATCTGCTCCTGCCCCTGTCTCTGGCACTCAACGAAATGGAGCCAGTGTCGCATTGCTTCCCCTTAGCAATAAGACATCACTAGCCAGGATCTTTGATGTTGAGGGAGCACCAAAGACCCCTCCCAGACAGCATTACCATAGGAGTTGGGTGCTTTCTGAGGGGGTAGGTTCTGAAGGGAGGGGGACATTTGGCTGCCCATATGTTAGTGCTGCAGATCTTCTGATCCACCAGCACCCTTTATCCATCGGGGGTCCCCAGGGGAATCATGGCGGGTGGCATGCTGCCACTGCTCTTTGGAGGGGTTGTGCTCTATGTTAGGGAGGGCATTGAGTCACAAAGGATTAAAGTTTTGCAGGAAACAAAATTTGCTGTAGAATCTCTATGGATTGAAATTCCATGTAAAAAGTGGAAGGCAATGGCAGTGGGGGTATACTATCGACCATCTGGCCAGAATGAACAAATGGATGATGAAATGCTCAAAGAAATCAAGGAAGCTAACAAAAGTTACAGAACAGTAATAATAATGAGTGATTTCAATCACCCCGGCATTGACTGGGTCAGTGTCACGGCAGGACATGCTAGGTAGATAAGATTTCTAGATGAAATAAATGACTGCTTCTTGGAGCAGTTGGTTCATGAACTGACCAGAGGGGAAGACATTTTGGACCTAGTCCTTAGTTGAACACCAGATCTGGTGCAAGAGATAAGGGTGTTGGGGCCACTTGGCAATAGTGATCATAGCGTGATCGCATTTGATTCAATTAATGGAAGAAGGATGGTAAGGAAATCCACAGTACTACCTTTTAACTTTCAAAAGGGAGACTATGATAAAATGAGGAAAATAGCTAAGAAAAAACTAAAAGGAGCAGTTGTAAAGGTTAAAGACATCAAGCTTGGGTGTTGTTTAAAAATACTATCTTGGAAGCCCAGACCAGCTGTATTCCACACTTTAAGAAAAGTGGAAGGAAGTCCAAAAAATTGCCAGCATGGTTTAAAGGTGAGGTCAGAGAGGTGGTTGTTGCCAAAAAAGCATCTTTCAGGAAATGGAAAAAATAGGCAAATGATGAAAAATGGAAACAGCACAAGCACTGGCAAATTAAATGCAGGGCATTGATAGAGCAGGCAAAGAGAGAATTTGAGAAGAAACTTGCTGTGGAAGCAAAAACGCATAATAAAGACTTTTTCAAGTACATTTGTAGCAAAAAACCTGTGAGAGAGTCAGTTGGACCATTAGATGATAGAGGGTAAAAGGGGCAGTAAGAGGGGACAAGGCTAAAGTGGAGAGACTGAATGAATTCTTTGCTTCGGTCTTTACTGAAGAAGATGTAGGGATGTTACTCATGACTGAAGTGGTATTTAAAGTTGATACTGCAGAAGAATTAAAAGAAATATCAATACACTGGGAAGATGTATTACAACTATTTGATAAACTGAAGAGTAACAAATAACCTGGACCAGATGGTATACATCCAAGGGTATTGAAAGAACTGAAATATGAGATTCAGACCTGCTATTAGTAATCTGTGAACTATATCATTAAAATCATCTGTAATACCTGAAGATTGGAGGATCACCAATTTAACACCAATTTTTAAAAAGGGTTCCAGGGGTGATCCGGGAAACTACAGACCGGGGAGCCTGACATCAGTACCGGGAAAAATGGTAGAAACCATCATAAAGAACAAAATTAGTCAACATGTAGATAGTCATGGCTTAATGGGAGAAAGGCAACATGGCTTTAGACAAGGAAGATCTTGTCTTACTAATCTGTTATGTTTTTTTGAAGGTGTGAATAAACAGGTAGACAAAGGTGAGTCGGTTGATACAGTGTATTTGGACTTTCAGAAAGCCTTTGACAAGGTCCTTCATCAGAGACTTTTGGCAAAACTAAAGAGTCATGGGATAGGAGGCAGTGTATTATTGTGGATCAAGAAATGGTTAAAAGATAGAAAGCAGAGGGTAGGGCTAAATGGCCAATTTTCCTAATGGATAAAGGTGAATAGTGGAATACCGCAGGGATCTGTGCTGGGTCCACTGCTTTTTGACATATTCATAAATGACCTGGAAAATGGAATAACGAGTGAGGTTATCAAATTTGCAGATGACACAAAACTATTTAAAGTTGTTAAAACCCAAGAGGATTGTGGAAAATTGCAAGAGGATCTTGATAAATTGGAAGACTGGGCATCCAAATAGTAGATTAAATTTGATGTGGACAAGTGCAAAGTTATGCACCTAGGGAAGAACAATCCAAACTATGGTTACACGATGAAAGGTTCCACATTGGGAACCACCACCCAGGAAAAAGATTTAGGTGTCATTGTGGATAACATGTTAAAACCCTCCACCCAGTGTGCAGTGGTGGCCAAGAGAGCAAATAGAATGCTAGGTATCATAAGGAAAGGAATGGAAAATAAAACCAAGGATATTATAATGCCTCTGTATTGTTCCATGGTGCGACTGCACCTTGAATACTGTGTGCAATTCTGGTCGCCGTATCTTAAAAAAGGATATAACATTTTTAGAAAAGGTACAGAGAAGTGCCAACAAAATGGTAAAGGGGATGGAAGGATACTCCTATGAAGAGAGGCTAAAAAGGTTAGGGCTCTTCAACCTGGAAAACAGACGGTTGAAGGGAGGTATGATAGAGGTCTATAAATTAATGAATTGAGCGGAACGGGTAAAGGTAGGTCGATTGTTTACGTCTTCAGAATATAAAAAGACTAGGGGACATGCAATGAAGCTACAGGGTAACCTATGTAAGACTAATAAGAGAAAGTATTTTTTCACTCAATGTGTAATCAAACTCTGGAATTTGTTACCAGAAGATGTATTAAAAGTTGTTAGTGTAGCTGGGTTTAAAAAAGATTTGGACAAGTTCCTGGAGGACAGGTCCATAAACCATTATTAAAAGGGACTCAGGATATCACTGCTTGACCCAATACAAGCATTGAGGAACCTGTGTCTTTTAGGGAGACAGCTAGGTACTTATGACCTAGATTGGCCACTGTTGGAAACAGGATACTGGGCTTGATGGACCTTGGTCTGACCCAATATGGCATATCTTATGTTCTTATTAGAGGACAAAACAATTATTTCTCTGTCCTTGTCTTGCTCCCTTCCTTTAGCTTGTGTTCCCTGCATTGGTCAGCAGTGAGGGAATACCTGTGCTACCTGCTGATGCAGGGAATGTGGCTTGGTGCAGTAATGGCCTGCCCTGTGTGGTATATGCAGGGCAGATGCTTGCAATTCCCCCTGCAGATACTGCCCAGGTTTTGCACCTACCACACGGTATTTTGACATACTCGTATGCCGCATGGTAGGTGCAAAAAACCAGTACCACACTTTAGCAAACATGCTCGTAATTGTTTAGAACTGGTTTGAATTCTGGGCTGAAGCAAGATTGCCTTTTACTAGTACCATAAGCATGGGAACCAATCTGACACCGAATTGTCATTACAAGAAGCTGTTTATCTGGTAATTACTGGACAATCTTTCATTACGAGCCAAAAGACCAAAGGCTGAGTGACTCAAGCAGCTGAAATCACAATAAGTAAACTCTGATATTACTGAAGCCTACTGTAGTAGGGATAATTTATATGGATTTTCTCAATAGAATCCATAACTATTTTCCCAATACTTTGTTTTTTGTTTCACCTGCCACAGTGGATCATTGTAGCGTCTCCAACCAAACAAATTCCATATGCCACCCATGAGAAAGCCACTCAGACTAGAACCACATATGAAATTGTAAGAGCTGGAAAAGAAAACTGGTTTTAATATTTCAAGTAAACAAAGTAGTATCACATATTCTAAAATTACCAAAATTATCCTCAAGGTACTATGGGCCCGATATTCAAAGGCATTTACATGGTTTGCAGCCTTGCAAACCATGTAAATGTTACTAAGCAGGGCCGTACCAAGCCATAATTGCGCCCTGTGTGACTTGCACATCTGGAGTGCCCCTTCTGATCCCTCCTTGCTGTGACGTAGGTTTGCATCAGAGGAGGGAGGGACCAGATCAGACATTCAAATGCAGGTCTTTGCAACTCTGTGCTTGACTGAATGACCTGATCCCTCCCTCCTCTGACGCGACCTACATCAGAGAAAGGAGGGAGGGAGAAGACCCACATAAGACACGCACGTTTTGTTTTTTTTAAATTTGAAATTGGGTCTGCTCCGCTGCTGCAGCTGCTGAGAAAACAAAAATGGCAGCGGCAGAACAAGAGGAGGCAGCGTGGGGGGAAGCCGAGGCCGGCAGCCTGAAATGCACCCCTAATCCTTTGCACCCTGTGTGGCTGCACCGCTTGCACAGGGCTAGGTATGGCACTGCCACTAAGAGGGATATTCAGTGGCACTATGTGGTTAGCATCAGGGCAGTCCAGGGTGGAGCGGAAGTGGCACCCATCGCTAATCGGACAGTGGCAATATTGAGCTGCTGCCCAGTTAGCGGCCCGTGAGTAACATTAAGGTACGACAAAGGCTGGCCTAATAAGTTATTTTATTTTATTTATTTATTTAGCATACATTTGTATACCGCTACTTCCAGCGATCAGTGGCGGTTCGATTACATATTGGAATTTGTCAAATCATGACATAAAATTTTGAGGTATACATACATTGATTTGAAGGGAAAGCACATCACACAGTAAATAGGTTTTGAAGGGAGGAGCAATAATTTACATATGTACATTTTTACATAACTGCAACCCTGTTTTATTGGGTGGCATCTTGTAGACCACTGGGATTTAATTCAAATTGTACTGACATTGGAATAGATGTGTCTTAAGTTTTTTTCTGAAATCCATTAGGTCTTTGATAGCTCGTAGCTCAGTCGGTAGTTGGTTCCAGAGTGTCGGGGCTGTGTATGAATATGCTCGGTGGCTAGTACTGGCTTTGACAGATCTGATATCGGCTGGAACGTGGAGTATGTTTGAGTTGATGGTTCTTCTGCTTCTGTTGGGAGGTTGTGTGCTGATTAGGGTGGAGAGAAAGGATGGTGCTATGTTATGCATGAGTTTGAATGTAGTTATTAGTGTTTTATATTTTATCCGAGCTGCAATGGGGAGTCAGTGCAGCTCGATCAGCACAGGTGTAATGTGTTCAGCAAGGTTTTTTCTCATGATAATCCTAGTTGCTACATTTTGTGACATTTGTAGAATGTTTAGGGTTTTCTTTGGTAGACCCTGTCAGATGGCGTTGCAGTAGTCGAAATGTGGCATAATGAGTGCTTGAGCAACAGACCTGAAGTCATGAGGTTCAATGATGCTCCGTAGTGGTTGCAGGACTCTAAGTTTGTGGAAGACGGCCTTGTTGGTTTTGCGGAGGTGTTTTTCCATCTTTAGGTCGCTATCAAATGTTACGCCCAGATATTTTATTTCGTTCTTTGTGTTGTACGTATTGTTACACAGAGTGATTGTTGCAGGAGGGTCAAAATTCGGTTTTCTGGAGATATACATCACCTCAGTTTTCTGTGATATTCAGTTGAGAACCAGTTATCCTTAGCCAGTTAACGTTAGGCCAGCCTTTTTTCTATCTAACTTAACTGGTTATCCTTAACGAGGTAATCGACTATCACAGGTAACCGATTATCCTTGGGTGCCACCTCTGATCCGTCCCCAGTATACCCCGATGCGAGACGGCAAGTATTGGGGCATTGAGAGGCACTAACCACATTAGTGCTGCTGAATAGCCTAATGAGCAGCATTTAGATGGTTTGCAGGTCTGCATAATGCCCAAATGCCTTTGAATATTAACTCCTTAGGGCCAAATCTTCAAAAAAAGAAAAGAAAAAGAAAAGTGGTATGGGAAATATCCAATCCAGATAATGGCAGCAGTAATCTAGATAATTCCCCTGGCTGGCACTATCCATCAATTTTCAGCAGAGTGGAGGAGTAGTAGCCTAAAGGGTAGAGCAATGGGCTACAAGCAGCAAAGTCAGGACTGAAATCCTACTGCTGCTCTTTGTGATCTTAGGCAAGTCACTTAGCTTTCCATTGCCTCAGGTACAAACATAGATTGTAAGCCATCTAGGGATAGGACAATATCTCCTGTACCTGAATGTAGCTCGCCTTGAACGCCTGAGAAAGGACATGAGCTAATTCTGATTCTACTATCCATATCCGCTGAAAATCCTTACAGAACACAAATGGATAGAGCCAAGGTGGTGTGTGGGTAGCAAGTTACATGGATCATGGTAACTATAAGAACTATCATACTGGGTCAGACTAAAGATCCATCAAGCTCAGTGTCCTGTTTCCAATGGTGGACAAAACAGGTCACAAGTACCTGACATAACCCAAAAGTAGCCAGTTCCATGCTATTTATCCCCAGGAATAAGCAGTGGTTTTCTCTTGAACTACCTTAATAACTTTTTATGGACCGTTCCTCCAGGAATTTGTCCAAACATTTTTTAAACCCAGCTACACTACCTGCTTGTGCCACATCCTCTGGCATGAATGAGTTCCAAAGACTAATTATACATTGAGAGAAAACATATTTTCTCCTTTCTGTTGTAAGTATATTACTTTGTAGCTTCATGGAGTTTCCCCTAGTCCTTGTACTTTTTGAAAGAGTAAACAATCGATTTGAGTCTAGCTGTTCTCAATCTTCAGTCTGCTCCCTGGATAATTTTCCAGATAACATTAGGATAGCAAGCGACTGTTGTAAAGTTATGCAGAAAGTGGACTGAAGATCGCTGCTATCCAGATAACTGTCACTGACACCTTCCTTCCACATATATTCAGCACTGCTGAACCCTTTGAATGTCCACTTCTTAGGCTCCTATGTTTGATTGAAAATAGGGCACAAATTTAGGATACTAACTTTTTAAATTTAGGGACTCAGAGGCTGATATTGAAATGGTTTATCCTCCTCACTTTGAGAATTAGGCCCTTACATTTGCCTTTTTGAAAATTTAGTAGGGCTGAATGCCTACATTTTTGCTCAGAATTTCAAGGTAATTAATCCATGTCATTGGTTTATATACTCATTGTTAATAATTGTTACCTGGCCTTAGGATGTTTCATTTTGGAGCTAAACACTTATTACACTGCTATGGCAAATCTCTGTGTATTGCATAATCTTTCTGGTTTATTCTGGTTGAAATTCATTGCTCCTTCCCTGAAACCCACTTACTTTCTATGGAATTCCTATACAACATGAAAGCATAATAGAGCAAGGCTTATCTCCTGATGGACTGCATGTAAAATTAAACCCCGGGGGGGGGGGGGAGAAGAGGGCCATATTCAAGAGCATTTATGCAGTTTTCAGACCTGCCAGAATATTCAGTGGTACTAACCCGGTTAGTGCTGCTGAATATCCCCTACCAACCAGGTTAAATGACCCAGCATTATCTGGATAGCGTTGGGATGTTCCAGGGCAGAGTGGGGGTGGCAGCAATGACGATCCGATCAGCTGTGATTTTCAACTGTTGACTGGATAGTCAAACTGCAGAAAGCTAGGACAGGTGAAAGACTATCCTAACTTCATGTAGTTTTGCAAGTCGGTTAGTGGCTGAATATTGCCGCCGACCAGATTTTAGAACTACATTCCAGGCAAACCGATTGCTGAATATGCACGTTACTGATTATCCACTTTTAATGTAAAAATGGTAGTGGCCAGCCGCTTTCGTATCGCCGGCCGCCATCACTGAATGTGCCTCCCCATGGAGCACACTCTAAGGTCTAGATATCTTCCAATATGATGTCATATCTTCTTCCGGTTTAGTCTCTAACCCATTCCAGCAAGAGAACAGATGACATTAAAGATTGTCCAAAGCACTTTTCTAGTTTCCAGAGAATAGTCAGTAATTCTTTCTAATTACATACAGACTGTTGTTTCCACAAAAGATATGCCTTTTTTATATTGGATTTGCGAACAAGATGTACAGTTTAGACATCAGTCTTTCCATTATACATCAAGGTAAAGGTCAATTTCGATTCATTTCTGCAAGGAATAGAGACCTGTCTCTATAAATACAATTTTTATGTGCTCATAGAAGTCAATTACTGGCTACAGATTTTATTTGAGAGGAATTGATACATAAGCTGGGGACACAGTTGAACAGAATATTAATATGTTAATATGTCACCAATATGTCTACAGTTCTATCTGCTGAAAAACAAGCTGTAGATAGACCTTTGTTACAGGTCTGTATTTTCATTTTCTCATAGGTGTAAAAGAGATACATATTGACAGTCACTGACTACTAACCAGAGAAACCTGAGTGGAGTCTCTGCAGACCAACCAGTCACATACTTGTCAGATAAAAGCCCAAACTATGCAGACATTTCAAAGGAAATGCTCAGGATGGCGTGATTTTGTTGCATGGGATGTGGCAGATTCCCTCCCCCCAATTTTTTATGACCAGAGGCTCCCTTCCTGTCTGTTTTACATATTGTTCTGCATTTTCTTCACGCGTGTAAGGTGCTGAAATTAAGAGATGGATCGATCCCTTAATAGTTTGCTATGTTAGGAGTGATAATAAGGCAGAGCATTGTTATCCATTATGCAGCACGTGTCCCAAAGAGCCTCTGCTGTAACATTCTCTTCATTCTGCTTTGAAGAAAGGATGCAGAGATCTATAGGTTATTTGTAATCCTGCTCACGTTGAGTATGTATTAATGTTAAGCTGTTAAGCACAATCTCCTTATAAGTAATGGCTTCCTAACATCTTTGTAAAAACCTACTTCCTTGCTTCCTAGTCATCCAAACTACACATTCAAAAAGTGAACACAAATTTACAGGAGCATGCATGCTTGCCATGCCAATGTTTTGTTTTGCTTTTGCATTGTGCAAAGTTTTATGCAGACGCTAATATAAATACGCAACAACAGCCATTTGTGGTTATTTCATGAAAAATAATGACAGTTTGGGGGTAATATTGTAAAGTTATTTCATGTGTATGTGGCCTCATAAAAAATGACCAGCATGGAAGTACTGTACATGCAGAGCTCACAAGTATGCAGATTAATTATGAAATATCTTAATCTGTGCACATACTTGCAAATTTTTGAGTGTTTATTTACACCTGATATAGAAGAGGTATACATGTCCGCACCGGCATTTAAGGCATGATCTCTGCCTCTCACATGAAGGCACATTTTACAAAGGACGTCCTAGTGCAAACTAGGACATCCAAGCTTGAATGTCCCTAAAATCAGCATACACATCTAAGTTTCGGCATGATTTCACAAAAGTGGACATGCCGGATATGGATGTCTACAGGGACATGTACACAGATATCCCCATTATAGTATTTAATAACGGAGATGTCTACAAGACATGCAGCGATGGTGCAAACCCAAAACAAGCTTCCCAAACACACACCACATAGCATTGCCATTGTAAAGAGTACTGAGGATAGTGTAATGCCAACTTCTTAACACATTCCAGAGGTTTTAGTGCTGAAACGAGCACTTTTCCAATGCCTATTCGTGTCTGAAGCAGGTTTAAGTTTGGAAGCAGGCACAGACGCCCCAAGGGTTCTATGATCGGTTTGGGATGTCTATGTCCTTAGTTCCACCCCAGATACGCCTACATCATACCCCCTGCCTATTTAGATGTCCCAAAAGCAGAGACATCTAAAAACCCCATTTCTGAAATCACTACGGGGATCTCTCCATGATTTGGACATCCCACGTACCATTTTTGACATCCGAATTGCATCTAAGCAATTTGAAATGACCCACAGAAACACTTATGGTTTTCACTTCCAATACTTGAGGGCTGAAAACAGGTCAGATTTTCAGGAAATTCTGAAACCCAAGCAAGTCTGTTTAAGACTGATACGACCTAATCACACCAAATGCTGGAGCCAGTTCTGAAAAAAAGAACATTAGGAACTAAGAAGAACTGATCTAAACAAAACTTAAATGGAAAACAATTATTATATGACTCTAAGGGGCATATTTTCTAGGCGCGGTAACCAGGACCATGGGGTTTAGTGTGGTGCTAATGTGCATTTTGGCAGTGTGGTAGCTGGGAGTGCACCACCAAAATACGACTGCACTAAAAACAGCATGTTACCTGAGCAGCACATGAATAGGCAGGGCTAGGGTGGAATTGAGGTGGAGAGTGAACAGTAGTAACTGCACATGGCTGGGGCGGGCACGCTAGTGCTGGCATTTGAGCTTGAAAGACTTTATTGGCATGGGCGCAATTACCACCAGCTTCCAACTAGGCAATAGTTGCACCCACCTTGCTAATGCACTGCCAAAATGCAGCCCAGATATGAATGTTAAATGGTTTAAAGCTCTGAACCATCTCGCACATATGCCGTCATTGACAATGTTGGATGGCAGTGTCCAAAAGTGAACCAGGTGCTTGCCTAAGGCATTAAGTATCGGAGGGACAGCATGGTGTGGCTGCCATGGCAGTGGAACACGGCAGCCCAACAGCTGCAAAACCAAGGCCTACAGCACATGAGTGTAGTTACTGGGAGTTGAGAGAGTGGGCACATATCTACATGCACAGCAACGCCTGCCTGAAAAGTATGATGGTCACATCTGCATGTACACTAGATAGATGTGGGAGGGTTGCTGGTATGATGAGCTGTGGAAGAGTTGAAAGATAGTACTTATGCTCGATGAAACAGTCAGAACTGGCCAGATATTCAGAACTGGTCATTCCAGAGCACAGTTGGGGGAGGGGCATGCAATGAGGAGTTGCAACAACTAATAAAATGAAGGCTTGGTACCAATATGTGCTGTCAGGTCACCTCCTCCTCTGCATTGGGGAGTCATGTAGCAGTGCATATATGCACCTGAAGGGCAATGTTAGTGCCATGGACACTGTTCCTGTGGGCAGATGGCCCCTTATCCTTACCATAGGAGGACATGTCTTTGGCCTATGGAATCAGAGCAGATATCTAATTTCCTGCAGTGAACATGGACTAGCTTGGTTGGAACTCCCTGATCACTGTTTCTTCCCTGGCCCCTTGCTTAGGGAATGAGGCTTTCCACAGAACTGCAAAACTCTTGTGGGCTCTCAAGGGCTTTTGAGCCTTCATTTACCTGAGAACTGATGTGCTCCAGTTGGGAGCCACTTGGTATTGCCTGTCTCTATGGGGGTATGAGTAATGTACAGTGAAGAATGTACTGTCTTCCCATGGTGGGACTGCCTCCCACCTTGGTACAGGTTAGGCCATGGGGTAAGTGGGCTAAGGGGTAGCATATGGACACCGTGGGCTCCATATGGTGGAAGGGGTCAGTGGCAGAGTGCTCAGCCTCCTATTGTCCCAGCCATTTGGCCCCTACATCTGTATGGTCACTGCATTGGGCCTGTTGTTCTGCAGACTCTAGTGCCCCCTTTCTCCCACATGCACCCAACACTCCTGAATTGCAAGGATAATGGGCCAGATGCATACGGTCCCAACCCCCTACCACCCCAGAGGCCAGTTTCCACTTGCTAAAAAGCGTGTTAACTGTTAGTGGCATTTAATAAAAGGGCTTCTAAATGTCTTTATAAAATAGGCTTCCAGAACCAGTTCCAATAACGCACAAATTCACACATGCTCTGAAAAGGTGTACATATGTGCATGTACACTACACATGTACTTGCCTGTTTTATAACATGTATGAGTACACGGCAATTCTACCTTTGCTCTGCCCGAACTATACCTGTGGGAACACCCATATGCAGGCTGCCTAATAGTAGATGTACTCTTCCCGTGTGCCCACATTTTACACACATATTAAGGTCCTAAAACTTTATAAAGACCTTTTTCCATTTTTTTTAAAATTATTTTTCAAACAAAGAGGTACAAATACTGTCCATATCTACAATCAAGATCAGGCTTCAAATAACCATGTGCAGTAGGATAGGTTCGGATATAACTCACATTCCATAAACAGTTACTAAACATCACTTCCATTATACAGGATTGAAACAAGATATAGCATTTCATGTCAGCTCCAGATCCATCCCTAAGCTCGTTACCTTGCACTGAGAGCTAAGCCATTTCAGATGTTAATCTAGTTGTACCACCAATAACTAATTATTATTAACACAACAATCTATAAGCTAATAAAACTAATATAATATGATTGCTCAGTAGAGTTCACCCAATACTCTCCTGTGTGCTGGATAGCCGATCCTCCCACTTTTTCCAAATTGATTCCCCTTACTTTTTCGTCCACTGCAGGATATAAGTTATTTTGTCAATGGAACATGCCTCATTCACTTTGCTCTGCCAATCAGTCAACTGAGGGCCCCCCTATGGATTTCTGTCTCTATGCTACTGCCACCCGGCCCATCAATAACAATTTGGCTTTTAGGATCACTCCAGGGCCAGTACCGACAGTGTGGTCACCAAAGCCCAACAAAATTCACCGGAGTCAGGAGCCAGACTTACCTCCATGACCTCTTTGGCCATCCGTGCCCAATAGTCACTAATGACTGGGCACTCCCACCACATGTGAAAAAAGGTTCCCCAGCGGCCACAGCCTCTCAAATAGACCTTATCTCCTCACTGACCTCCTCTACAGAGTTGCACAGGGATCAGAAAAACTGAAGCTGAGTCTGCTGCCAATTAGTGACCAAGGTCCATTTGTACAACCCTGCATGCAACCATTCCCACTCTGCTTCTGTCCATTCCCCTCCTTGCCAGTCATTCCATTCCTGTATGTGACAGGGATTTGTATCGTGCTCTGTTTCCAGGAGTCTTTGATATAATTTAGATAGTAGCCCAGTCCCAGAACCCCCCTTTAATAATAAGTCCTCCAACCAAGCAGGCCTTCTTGCGAACTGAAATGGTACCCCCCCCACGTTGTACAAAAAAGCGCAACTGAAAAAACTGATAGAAGGGAATTCTCTGTCCCACTCTCCTCTAATTCTCTCTGAGCCAAACATTTCCCTTCCCTCACTATCTCAGAAAATCTATAAATGCCCTTCTCATGGAGGCTATTTAGTAAAGCAGCATATTCGGGGTTGGAGAAGGGAGCATAGTCTCTAATCAGGGCCACTTCGACAAAGGTGATTGGAGAGAGCCCTGTCTTTGACTTCTATGTCCTTCCTTTATCAAGGGTCCAATAAACGGGTGGGAGTTGACTGCTCTTCCCTCCTTGCTCTCCTTCTAGGCAAGTACATCATGTTCTATCCATTCAAAGAAAGAGAAGGGGGATAGTAAATATCTCTCTGTGTCTACCCCCAGAGCCTCCCCTGGTCAATCATGGTGAGCTTTCAGGGCGCATATTATCACCGCTCTATAATACCGATGCAAATTTGGAAATTTAACCCCCCCCCTTGTTCCCTCACTCGAATAAGCTGGTTAAATCTGATTCGGGCACACTTCCCCCCCCCCCCCCCCCCCCGAAAAATTTGAGGATTTTCTTCTCCCATTTCCAAAGAAACTCTCTTGTAAGTGTAATGGCTAATTGAGAAAACAAAAAGTTAAACTTTGGAAGGATACCCATTTCTGCATTTTAGTAATTTGCATCTTTTACAGACAGTTTCAGTGGCAAGGTCTGAGAAGATCATCACTTTCCAATCGTTATGCTGCACAAATGCAGTTTTCCTTGCAGGGTGGATCACAAATTCCCGCTCTTGAAATCTGAGCAGCTTAACGATGAAGGCTCTGGGCTGTTCTTTGGAGTTTGGCTGTGGGGAAAATAGTCCTTCAACATAGCTTGCACAAATCCCACAGGGTTCTGCTCTTCTGCAATTTAAGAGAGCTAATTTCTGTTGTTCATGTCTGTGGTGTGTCTTCCACAGTTCCAATCCTGGCCTCCGTTTGATCAAGGAGAGCTCCAACTCCGATGGACTTTTCTTCTATTTTCACAAGAACCTTGTTGACGATTTCCATTTTGGAGGCCCTGATTTCATGCATCACAGTAAGTAACATGTCCGTACCTCTGATTGTGGTCTCAGCGGTCTTGCTTGCTGCCGATGAGTATGGGGAAGGCAGATCGAACGTCGCATCTGAACTTTTCCCGGCTATCTTGGCTTTTGCCGCATACAGTTCTCAAATGGTTTTAGCTGTTTTCGGCTTTAAAGTCTTCAGCATTTCCTCAATAACTTTTTAACTGCTGTTGTCAAAAATAGACAAAGTATGGTTTTAGCTGTGCAGAAGTTTGAGGGAGCTTCGTGCCTTGCATCTTGTTAGATCGCCATCTTAACCGGACGTCCCCGACCTTTTTCCATTTGTAAAACAGGGAAAAGGCTTTATAAACTTCCCCAAAACATCTTTAATAAAGTACCAAGAGACTGTGCCTACTTTTATTCAGGCAGTGCGTAGGTACTCCTAGAGGCATAATTTGGCCAGTGTAGAGCTGAATTTTGGTCATTGCATCTCAGAAAAGATATAGCAGAATTAGGAAAGGTACAGAGAAGAGCGACTGAAATGATAAAGGGGATGGAACAAATCTCCTATGAGGAAAGGTTAAAGAGGTTAGGGCTCTTCAGCTTAGAGAAGAGATAGCTGAGGGGAGATATGACAGAGGTCTATAAAATCCTGAGCGGAGTGGGACAGGTAAATGTGAATCAGTTGTTTACTCTTTCAAAAAGCAGAAAGAGTAGGGACGCCAAATAAAATTACAAAATAGTACATTAAAAACTAATCAGAGAAAGGTTTTTCACTTTATGTGTAATTAAAGTCTGGAATTCACTGCTGGAGGATGTAGGAAAAGCTCTCAATGCAGCTGGGTTTAAAAAAGATTTGAACAAATTCCTGGAAGAAAAGTCCATAAACCATTATTAAAGTGGACTGGGGGGGGGGGGGATCCACTGCTTACCCCTGGCATAAGCAGCATGGAAACTATCTACCTTTCAGGATCCTACCAGATCTCCAGGAACAAGCAGGAATAAGTCCTCACATATGGGTACGTCGGTACCGACGGAGCCCGTGCGGGAAAGCTCCCCAGCTTCTTAGAATAGAAGCTTTTGGGACCTCCCACTGCACATGCGCACTGCCTTCCCGCCTTCCTGAACAGCTCTCCTCAGTTTCTCTTTTTCCGCGGAGCCAGCAGGTCGTGTTCCTGTCACCGCTGAAGAAATTGTTATTTTATTTGTTTCTTTAGACCGCGTACCTGCCTTCCCCATACCGATACCGGTATCGCCGGTCTTTTCTTTCTTTCTTTAAAAAATTATAATTCTTTTTTCTTATTTTTTAGCTTTTTGGTCACTTCAGAGAGGCCTCTCGGCCTACTCAATTTCTCCTCATGGAGAAGCCAGCCCCTGGATTTAAGAAGTGTACCAAATGTAATGCTGTTATTTCAGTCACAGACACCCATGACTGGTGTCTGAAATGTTTGGGGCCTGACCATTCCATACCGGACTGCCCATCTTGCTCCCACATGTCTAAACGTGGGCTGCAGAACCGGGCCAACAAATTCCATGTGCTGTTTGCTTCAGAGAATACAGCATCACAGTCATCCAGGTCTTCTTCTCCGGATGGATCTCAGGTAACCAAACCTTCTGTGGGCAAGTCCTCAAAGAGCAAATCTCCTTCAAAGCATCGAGAGGCTCTTAGCTTAGAACTTGAGGACCCTGCCCCAGCCAAACAACCCCGGCGGGAAGTCCAACTTCCAAAAACGCCAATTCAGGGGTCTCAGGTTGATATCGATGCTACGGCCTCGACAGATCACCTGTTAGCCTGCTCTGGGGTACCGGGTCACTCCGGTACCGACATCCAGGCAGCTATGGCGTCCATGGGCGATACTGTACAGTCCATGCAGCAGGCCGTCATGGCTTTCATTAAAGCTGCAACGCCATCGGTTCCGCTTTCAGCGGTTCCGGGCCCGATACCGGTATCGTCCGCCATGCCGGTATCGAGGCCGTCCACCTCTAAACGCAAGTCGGTACCGTATGGGCTTTCGCTCCATACCGGTTCCATACCCGATACGCCCGATATCGATACCGATCGGTACGCGTATCGTGCGTTAGAGGAAAGCACCGATTCCTCTGAGGATTTTCACTCCTCTGATGATTCTGCTGAGTTTTCACTCAACTTACCTGAGGAGCCCTCTTCTCCTAAAAGGAGAATGTCCCCTCCAGAGGATTTGTCCTTCCAGGACTTTGTTTTAGATATGGCTACAGCCCTTTCTATTACCACATCCTCTGAAAAGGAACCCAGATCCAAAAAACTGGATATTTTGGGATACTCAAAGGCCCCTAAGGAGGCAGTTACCCTGCCTATCCATGAAATCCTTCAAGAACAACTGATGGATTTCTGGGAAAATCCTTTGACTTTGTCTCCTTATTCCCGTAGGTTGGACACCATGTATAGGGTCCCTCCTTCTCCTGGTTTCCAAAAGACTCAATTGCCCCACCACTCTATTGTGGTGAAGTCTGCAATGAAGAAGATTAGGAGTACCAAAAGGCACTCTTCCACCCCTCCAGGACGGGAATGTAAGACTTTGGACTCTTTTGGTAGGAAAATTTTCCAGGCTAGTATGCTTATAGCCAGGATTAATTCCTACAGTCTCTATATGGGCATGTTCCTGGAGGAACTTGCCAAAAAGGTGCGGCATTTTGCCCCCTTTATCCCTGAGGATAAAAAGCAGGGATTCCTTTCCCTAGTGAAACAACTCTTAGAGGTTTCTAAGTTCTCTAATAGGGCAGCATATGATTCCTTTGAGGGAGCCAGTAGGGCTTCGGGCATTGCTATTGCAGCCCGACGTCTTGCTTGGCTCCAGGCCTCTGATCTGGAACCTTGGGTTCTAGATGGCTTACGGAATCTGCCCTGTACAGGTGAGAACTTATTTGGGGAAGAGTGGCAAATCAAAGCCACCCAGATGGATGCTGAAAATGCCACCTTGGAAAGACTTTCAAAGTCCACTTCAATTCCTACTAAGAAAAAGTCTTTTAAAAGGCCTTACTATAAGAAGGCCAGAGTTGCTTCAAATACTGGCCAGCAGTCTTCTCAACCTCGCTATACTGCTAAGCGTCAGCAATCCAAACAAGCACGAGCTAAGCCTGCAGCAGCTACTGTAGCTCAGCAGGCTCCAACCCCTCAGGGGTTTTGACTTGCTCCTAGGGAACTTGCCACTTCTGGTTCTAACACAACCAGAACCTCTCACCATACCCGGAAGGTTGGTTCACTTTGCTCCCAGATGGGAACAAATCACAACAGAACAATGGACCCTCTCTATCATTCGAGAGGGTTACAAACTTCATTTCTCCAGCCTTCCTCCCCATCATATGGTGAGACCATTCAATTCTCCCCCATCTCTCCTAACCCTGTTGGGTCAAGAGGTTTCCTCTCTTCTTGCCCAAGGGGCCATAGAAGAGGTTCCTCTTCCTCAACAAGGGTCCGGTTTCTACTCCCCTTATTTTCTCATTCCAAAGAAGACAGGGGGATTCAGACCAATCCTAGATCTGAGAGAATTGAACAAATTTCTCTTCAAGGAGAAATTCAAAATGCTGTCTCTCGGCATTCTCCTTCCTTACCTCCAGGGTCAGGACTGGCTTTGTTCTCTAGACCTACAGGATGCGTATACACATATACTCATCCATCCATCCCACAGAAAGTATCTTCGCTTTCTGTTTCAGGGAAAACATTTCCAATACAGAGTACTCCCCTTCGGTCTAGCCTCTGCTCCAAGAGTATTCACAAAATGCATGGCAGTCGTAGCCGCATTTCTAAGAGGCATGGGAATCTTTGTCTTCCCATATCTGGACGACTGGCTCATCCGAGCTCCAACTCAGTCACAGGCCCAGATTTCCCTGGACCACACAAGGAGCCTTTTGCAGTATCTGGGACTGGTAGTAAACCTTCCCAAGTCCCAACTCATCCCTACTCAATCTCTAGAATTCATAGGGGCCCAGTTGGACACCATCACTGCAAGGGCCTACCTTCCACATGTTCGAGGCCAGCGCCTCCTGAGTTTGGCCTCCCAAGCTCAGTCCAGCACTCACTTGACAGCCAGGGAAATGCTACGCCTACTGGGTCATATGGCCTCCACAGTGCATGTGGTGCCCTATGCTCGTCTTCATATGAGAGCAGCTCAATGGACCCTGGCCACTCAGTGGACTCAGGCGTCAGGAGCGCTCTCAGACCAAATACAAACCTCCGATCGTCTGTTTTGGTCCCTCCACTGGTGGACTTCCACCAAGAATCTGTTGTTGGGGGCTCCATTTCAACCATTGCTACCCCAAGCAACCCTCACAACAGATGCCTCCCAAACAGGGTGGGGAGCCCATCTGCAAACTCTCTCCACTCAGGGCACTTGGTCTCTACAGGAGACCACCCTTCATATCAATCTTCTGGAACTGCGAGCAATTTACCTTGCCCTCAAGGTCTTCCACTCCCTCCTAGCCAACCTCACTGTCCTAGTTCAGACGGACAATCAGGTGGCCATGTTTTACATAAACAAACAAGGAGGGACGGGCTCTCTGTCGCTTTGCAACGAAGCTCTAAGACTATGGGCCTTCGCCAGAGAGCATCAGATTCACCTGCTAGCAGTGTATCTCCCAGGAGTTCAAAACTCTCGGGCAGACAGGCTCAGTCGAGTTCTGCTGCCACACGAATGGTCCCTACATTTGGACCAAATAAACCGAATCTTTCAGGAATGGGGGACCCCGGACATAGACCTCTTTGCAAGTCCGTGGAATGCCAAACTTCCCCGGTTCTGTTCCAGAACTCCGTGTCAGGGAGCTCAGGCTACGGACGCCTTTCTCCTGAATTGGAATCAGGCATTCCTATATGCCTTTCCACCCATTCCTTTGATTCCCAAGACTCTGTTCAAACTCCAGAGGGATCATGGAACTATGATCCTCATAGCTCCACGCTGGCCACGCCAAGTGTGGTTCCCTCTACTTCTACAGCTCTCCCAGGGATCCTACTTGGATCTGGGAGCTGCGCCAGACCTCCTGTCTCAGGAGGAGGGGACTTTGTGGCACCCAAACCCCAAATCCCTTCACCTCAGTGCTTGGTTACTGAAGGCTTAAGCCTTCAAGACTTTCATCTTTCCCAACCAGTGAAAGATATCCTTTCTGCCTCTAGGAAACCCTCTACCAGGCGTTCCTATGCTTTCAAATGGAAACGTTTTTCCATTTGGTGTGCTCAGCAGGGTCTTGACCCTCTGGCACTTCCTTTGAATTCTCTTCTTGATTATCTCCTGCATCTATCCAATGCAGGCCTCAAGACGAATTCGGTAAGAGTCCATTTAAGTGCTATTGCAGCATCCTTGAAACATATAAATGGACAACCTATCTCCTCTCATCCTCTTGTTGCAAGATTCATGAGAGGCCTGACTCTCACTAAACCTCCCATCAGACCACCCCCGGTCGCATGGGATTTGAATCTAGTGCTCGGTCAACTTATGAAGCCACCTTTTGAGCCAATGTTTTCCACCTCCTTGAAATTTCTTTCCTGGAAGGTCATCTTCCTCATTGCAGTCACTTCGGCTCGCCGCATCAGTGAGCTGCAGGCTTTAGTGGCTAATCCACCTTACACAAGATTTCATCATGATAAGGTGGTCCTTAGGACGAATCCCCACTTTATGCCTAAAGTGGTCTCGCCTTTTCATCTTAATCAAGAGGTATATCTACCTGTCTTTTTTCCAGCTCCTCATGCATCCAATGCAGAGAGGAACCTTCATACTCTGGATTGTAAAAGAGCTCTCGCTTTTTACCTTAATAGGACTCAGCCACATCGAAAGTCTTCTCAACTTTTTGTGGCCTTTGATCCTTCCCATTTGGGACTTCCAGTCTCCAAGCGTACACTTTCCAATTGGATTGCTCAGTGTATTTCTTTTGCTTACCAGAGCAAAAACATTTCTCTGGAAGGCCATGTCACTGCTCACAATGTGAGGGCCATGGCAACTTCTATGGCTCATCTGCACTCTGTTTCCATAGATCAGATCTGTCGAGCCGCTACCTGGGCCTCGGTTCATACCTTCACAGCCCATTACTGTTTGGACAAGGACTCCCGCCGGGATGCCTTGTTTGGCCAGGCTGTCCTCAAGCACCTGTTCCATTCCTAAACAACTCCTGCCCACCTTCCCAGAATGGATGCCTGAGATCCATACGAAGATGGCGAACCTTTACAGGGGATCCCATGCATCTAAGCTAGGGAGTCCCCATATGTGAGGACTTATTCCTGCTTGTTCCTGGAGATAGCACAGTTACTTACCTGTAACAGGTGATCTCTGGGAACAGCAGGAATTAGTCCTCACAACCCACCCACCTCCCCTAGGAGTTGTATCTTTTATCTATCTATCTTCCTGTCCTCTCTCTGTTGACTCAGCTATAAACTCGAAACTGAGGAGAGCTGTTCAGGAAGGCGGGAAGGCAGTGCGCATGTGCAGTGGGAGGTCCCAAAAGCTTCTATTCTAAGAAGCTGGGGAGCTTTCCCGCACGGGCTCCGTCGGTACCGACGTACCCATATGTGAGGACTAATTCCTGCTGTTCCCAGAGATCACCTGTTACAGGTAAGTAACTGTGCTATACTTGCGATCTAAATCGGCCACTGTTAGAAACAGGATACTGAGCTTGCTGGACCTTCGGTCTAACCCATTATGGCAATTTTTATGTTCTTATGATCTGTGATGTGTGTACGTATTTTATTCAATACGTGGGTACACGTGTAGAGAACACACATACAGATACACCTTCTTCAGAGCACGTGTAAATGTAAATTTGTGGGTTATTGGTGCTGCAGCTGGGAGCCTACTTCATGCAGACACCTACATTGCCTTTATAAAACAGGTTTTAAGTAAGTGCCATTTTGGATGTCTTACATAGCAGCGGGATCCCCATTGCAAAATTATCTACACAAAGTGGATTGTAATATAAAAAATATAAACTAGACATAGAGAATATTTGTGTCTTACTATTGTATTTGGTAATGAAAACTGTAATTGTAATTCTCTATCAAGCATTAAAACTCCTTTCCTATTTCAACCAGAGGAATACATTTGCAATTTCCATTTACAAGAAACACAGGTATCCCAGGAAAAAAAACCCATGATCTTTGCTGTTTAATTCAATACTTAAAACTGTTAATCCCATTAAAGCTTGTTACATTAGGATTTCTCTGGTATTTGTCAAATAAGTATATGCCTCTCATAGACAGCCAGGCCCAGGCATGTGCAAGCAGGTTGCTCACACATGGCCCTGCTTTGGAACAGGCTGTGCACCATCGGCTCACTGCCTCACTGCCTCACTGCCTCACTGCCTCACTGCCTCACTGCCTCACCGGCTCACCTGTACACAGCCGCAGTCCTCTTCCAGTGCTGTGCCTCCCCTCAGTCAATTATGCCTTCTCCTCCTTCCTCCAAGACACAGCTGTGGGAATGTTTTCCCTCACTCCCGCGGCTGTGCTAAGCTGCAGCTGACAGCATGATCACATCGCCACACTTTTAAAAGTGAAACGGGGCACTTCCTGTCTTGCACAAGAGACAGGAAGCGCCCCCATGTCACTTTTAAAATTATACTTCATACATACAAAAACAGCTCTACTAGTTCACCATAATGTAGCATCAAACTTGCCAGCAAAGGAAAAGTGGAGAGAGCAGACCTCAGAATAGCCAGGAGAAAGCTTTACGCCATTAATAGGCTTCAGGTATTTTAACCGGGACTGATTACATCAACAGTCTGTTATACCTACTCCACCCACCCGAAATTTCACAACAAGAAGCAAGACATTACTTAAATCAATATAACTCTCAACAATTTGTTTTAACAGAGTATCAAAAAAAACTTTTCTCTTTCTTCTGTCGAGCTTCCAAATCAATGGTTCTGATGTCAACCCCAACACCCGCCTGGACGTCCCTTTAGCGTTTTGCCTACGCTGCTTCAGGGGAGCAAGGGAAAACACTCCCATGTCTGTGTAGTGGAAGAAAGAGGAGAAAGTGTAACTGACTGAGGGGGAACACAGCACTGGTAGAGGACTGCGGATGGGAGGGACTGGAACTGGAGGACAGCTGATACTGATAGGGACAAGAACTGGAAGAGAATTGATGCTGAGAGGGGTTGGGACTGGAATGAAGTTGTATTGGGGGGGGACTGGGACTGAAGGGGAGAAGATGCTAGGGGGGCTGGGACTAAAAAAAGCTGATGCTGGGAGGGACTAGGACTGCAGAGCTCATGCTGGGAAGGGCTGGGATTGGAAGAGAGCTGATGCTGGGGGAGGACTGGAAGACTAGAGACTGGGGAGCTGATGGGGGCAGATGCTGAGGGGGTCAGGATGGAGAAAAAGGCTGTGAGAGTGAGGAGGGGGAGGAGGACAGATATTTTGTGTAGGAAGAAAGAAACAAGGTCATACAGAGTGAAAGGTTGAGAGGGAGAGGCATAAGATGGTTCCTGGGGTAAGGAGGAGGAAGGGCAGAGTTAATGAATATTGGAGAAAGATGCTGGCTGGATATGGAGAACGGATGTAGGAGGCAGGAAGGTAGGTACTAGGGAGATGGATGAGAGCAGGGACTAGAACTTAGGTGGATACTTTAAAAATGGGTGTGAGAAAAGAAGACAAACTCTAAAATTGGCTAGGTATTGGGAGAAAAAGTGGGGACTCAGGCGAGGGGCCCAGGGCCAGCACAACTTACTGTATATGGAGCCCCAGCAGCAGAAAGATCGCAGCATTATGCAGCACCATCCCAAACTTCATCTTTTTTTCTCCGCGTCAGTGACAGCAGCCACTACTGCCCGAAGCATTCACGTCCAGTGTATGGGGCAATTGAGCTGGACACCAGAAGTGAATGCTGCAGGCAGCACTGGCTGCTCATGCTGACTCAGAGACAGAAAGATGGTGCTGGGGATGGGGAGAGGATGGAGAATGGGAAGGGGATAGAAGGCTCCTAGTCTATGGAGGGAAGGAAAAAAGGACTGGGGTGGTGGAAGAGAAAGAGGGAGATGCTGGTTTTTGGGGATAAAGGGAAAGGTTGAGGGGAATGGGAGATGCTGAATTGGGGTGGTGGAGATGGTGTGCGTAGTATATGAGAGAGGCTGTCGGAAGTTGGCAAGGAAATGAATGAGAGGAGGATGGTCATTACAGGTGTGTAAATGTGGTAGTGGGGAGTCAGTGAAAGACAGAAGGGAATAAGAGGCTAGCAAAGGAGTGAGACAGAAAATGGGAGAGATGGGTTGGGCTGGAGGTTAGAGGAGTAGATGGAAATTTGCTAAGTGAAACACCAAAGGGGGACTAAAGATGGTTTTTTGTGTGTTAGTGTATGAGTGTGAAATAGGAGGAAAGAAAGAAATGGAGGAAAGAGCAAAATGTGAAAGACCAATATGTCAGAGCAGATGTAGAGAGAGAGTGGAAAGGACAAATGGGCAGCAGGCAATGGAGAGTTAGCAGAAGATATGAAGAAAGCAGGAGAGAGAGTTGGGGGCAATTGTGACTGAAAAATAACATATCCAAACAACAAAAGGCAGAAAAAAATGATTTTATTTTTAATTTATTACCTGGAATATGTCTGCTCTGATGTTTTAGTAGAAGAGGAAATGAATTTATAGTTTTATTTCTCCAGTGTTGTACATTCCAAGTTTGGCTTTTCAGGTTCCCAGTTCATTTATTGCCTTCATATTTCTAAATTGTGATCCCTTGTTCTTTGTTTGGTGATGATCTATGTTCTGCATGTGCAACTGAGCTGAGGTATTCTGTTCATTTGCTTTCTATGTGACCAATGGAGATGTATTGATTTTCTTTGAGATGTATTGGCTTTATATTTGCAGTGCTGCCTTTTGATAGGTAGGGTTTGGTGCTGTGTGAGTTCTGGTAGTGCTGTTATGATATGGCGGGTTTGCTATGGGTTCTAAATGAGCAGAGTTTGTAGTACTTCCTAATGTACCTGGCAGTTGGCACTGGAGGACAGTAATGTAGACATCTAGTAGCCTTTCTTTTCCCTCACTGTCCATGCAAACGGTACTAAGACAGATATTATGAGGCATGTTACTAATGGTTATTGTGTATTCTCAAATGTTAACGCATGCTAAGTGCAGCAGCACCTATTTATTTCTATTGGCGCCGTGGCACTTAACACACACTGATGTTTAGTAAACATGCCCCTAAGTCATTGTAGGGACAAAAAAGAGGTTTGTGAAGAGTTCCTTTGGAAACCTCCTAAAATTTTAGATATCCAGCATATTTATTTATTTTTATTTATTTATTTAGAATACATTTGTATACCGCTGCTTCCAACGATCAGCAGCGGTTTGATTCCAGCTTGGAAATTGCCAAATCAAGGCAGAAATTTCAAAGTAACAATACATTGATTTGCAAAAGGAGAGCACGGCACACCGAAATAAGGTCACAGGAGAGCACGGCACACAGAAATAAGATCAAAGGGGAGGAGTAAGGAAATTACATATGTACATGTTTCATAACAGAATTTAGGTTGCTAATTGTGACATCTTGTAATCCTCTGAGATTACATCAAATTGTAATAACACTGGAAAAGATGTGTTTTTAGTTTTTTCCTGAACGCAATAAGGTCCTTGGTTGCTCTTAGCTCAGGCGGTAGTTTGTTCCAGAGGGTCGGGGCAGAATACGAGTATGCTCGGCTGCTGGTACTTGATTTGACAGATCTGATATCGGGCGGCACATGTAGGGTGTCAGAGTTGATGGTTCTTCTGACTCTGTTGGGTGGTTGCGAGCTGATAAGGGTGGAGAGAAAGGATGGAGCTGTGTTATGTATGAGTTTGTGGGTGGTTATTAATGTTTTATATTGTATTCGGGCAGTAATGGGGAGCCAATGCAGTTCAATCAGTACAGGCGTGATGTGTTCAGTGATTCTTTTTTGCATGATGATCCTCGCCGCCACATTCTGGGCCATTTGCAGGATGTTTATCGTCTTCTTTGGGAGACCCTGCAAGATGGCGTTGCAGTAGTCTAAATGTGGTATAATGAGTGCTTGCGCAACAGCCCTAAAATCGTGAGGCTCAAGGATGTTCCGTAGAGGTTGTAGGACTCTAAGTTTGTGGAAGATGGCCTTGTTGGTTTTGCGTAGGTGCTTTTCCATCTTTAGGTTGTTGTCAAATGTGACTCCCAGGTATTTTATCTCATTCTTTGTGTGGTACGTATTGTTACAGAGTGTAATTGTCGCTGGAGGTTCAAAGTTTGGTTTGCTGGAGATAAACATCACCTCAGTTTTCTTATGGTTGATCGCCATGTTGTTTTGCTGCAACCATTGCAACATCTCATTCAGGCATGTTTCGAGTATCGTATAGTTAGGGTCGACGGTATCCAGTTGTGTGTATAGCATAATATCATCTGCATAGATGTGGTAATTGACATTATGCTGTTGGAAAATATCACAGAGGGGCTGCATATAAATGTTGAAAAGTAGGGCCGAGAGAGCCGAGCCCTGAGGTATTCCTTGTGTTTGAGGGAAAGCTTCCGCGTTTTCGCCATTGAATTGAACCTGTGGCATTCTGTTTGATATGTAGGAGGCGAACCATTTTAGGGGGGTTCCTGATATCCCTATTGATTCAAGCTTGTTTATTAGGATTCCATGATGGACTGTATCGAAGGCAGCCGAGATGTCAATGAAGATGAGTATAAACATTTTCTTCTTATCTTCAAGACCTTTGAGGAGGTTGTTAAGTAGTGCTATTAGCAGCGTTTCGACTCCGTGATGTTGTCTGAAGCCGTATTGTTGCCTATCGAGGATTGCATGGTCATCCAGGTGATCTTGTAGTTGCATAAGGACTGCCTTTTCAATGATCTTAGCTAGGAGAGATATGCTGGAGATGGGGCGGTAGGATGCTGGGTCGTCTTTGCTGAGTGAGTTGTTCTTTAGAATTGGTCTTATTATAGATTTCTTGAGTTGCGCGGGCATGATTCCTTGTTGTAGTGACTGGTTTACAATATGTGCGACTTGGCTGGCAATATCTTTTTTTGCCGCCTTTATCCATGCAGCTGGGCAGGGATCTAGCAGGGATGTGGTGGTATTGATGTTTGTTATTATGTTGATAGTTTGTTGTTCGTCCATGTTGTGGAATTTGTTCCATGCCTGATCCTGTTCTACACTGGCTTTTCTACATGTTGTGTTTAGACAGGGAGGTGGCGAGTTTGCAGTAAGTTTGCTTGCGTAGTAGTCTGCCAGGGTTTGTGGTTTTATTACGTCATCATAGTGGTCTTCCTGGGATGTTTTTGTTAGTGATTTCACTAGTTCAAAAAGTTCACGAGGCTTATTAATAGCCTTGTTCAATAGGTTTGTGTGATGGGTCTTTTTGGCGGCGTTGACTTCTTCTTTGTATTTCGAGAGGAGATTGAGGTATTCCTTCTTGTGTTCGGTGGATTTGATGCGTCTCCATCTCTTTTCGAGTTTTCTGAGTTCCCTCTTCGTTTTTGTCAGTGTTTCTGTGTACCAGGGTTCTGAGTGGTGTTTGGTTGGCTTTGGGGGTCATTCCATGTTGGGTGTGCTGCAGCCTGAATCCCGGTGTTCCAGCTGCTTGTTAGAACATCGAGGTCCTGGTTTTGCAAGTCTATGTGGGTCGTGATGGTACTTACAAGACTTTCCAGGTTGAATTTGTTGAATTTTCTTCGCTGTTGAGTCACTCTCTGTGCTTTCGCATCCTTGGGTAGTGTAGGTAATTGTATCCGGATGTCGATTCGATGGTGGTCGGACCAAGGCACCGGAGTTATCTTTATCAGAGGTTTTTCTTCGTTGTTTTGTTTACTCGTGGGAGTGAAGACCATGTCCAGAGTATGGCCCTTTTCATGTGTTGCATCATTTATTTGTTGTTGATACCCCAGTTGGGTCATGGCTTCCAAAAATGTATTTGTGTGAATAGGCGGGATTGACGCTAGGTTTAGGTCTCCTAGGATGATTTGGAATTTCTTGGGCTGAGTGGAGGATGTGTTTTCTAGTGCTGTGGCAAGTGTTTCATGTTGTGGTGAGGGTGCTCTGTAAATCAGGCAGATTGCTAAAGCCGTGTTTTCCACTTTAAGTAGGTCAATGTCCAAATTTGAATTCAGGTATGTGCTTGATAGTTGAAGGTTGGTCTTGGCTACGATGAGCACTCCTCCACCTCTCTTGTTGTTGCGAGGGCAGTTGTACAGGCTGTATCCTGGATTGCTTATCTGGTTCAGTATGGCTGAGTCTGTGTTCGTGATCCATGTTTCCGTTATACATAGGATGTCTGGTTGCTCATCCTTGATGATGTCGTATATAATGTGTGTCTTGTTCCTGATTGATCTGGCATTGATGAGTGTGATGTTACAGGAGTTATGGGATGTTCGTGTAGGCTGGTTGTGTATGGTCTGGGTTTGGATGGGCTTGTTTATATGTGTCTTTTTTGGTTTGGGTTTTCGGTGCCCCTGTGCCTTAGCATGTCTGTTACCAGAGGGCTTCTGCAAGGGTGTGAGCATCGGTTCATTGTTGGTTATGTGGTAAGGGGCGAGTGGAGGTAGTGAGTGTGTTTGTATGGGGTAGAGAAAGTAGATTGGACTGCATAGGAGTGGTGGAGAGTAGTACAAGTTTGGGTTGAAGGCGTAAGCTGGGACAAGCATGAGTAGACATATGCTTAGAAAGATATTGAGGGATTTCATACTTCAGTTTCTTTTAGTGGAGGGTTGGACTGGACCGATACCAGGAGATTGTAGTATTAGCAGACACTGCGTGGTCCAAGATGTTGTTTGTAGACCTTGGCCTAATATCCGTACACACTTAACAGTAGCACGAGGTTAATTTGCGGACAGTGTCCTAGTGTCCGAATACACTTAACAGTACTAATGCAGACAGTGGCCTAGTTCCCGTATACACTTAGCGGTAACCAGGGATTAATTTTGCAGACAATTGCCTAGTGCCAGCATACACTTAACAGTGACACACGGTTAATTTGCAGACATTGGCCTAGAGCCAGAATACACTTGACAGTACTAATGCAGACAGTGGCCTAGAGTCCGTATACACTTAGCGGTACCCAGGGATTAATTTTGCAGACAGTGGCCTAGTGCCAGCATACACTTAACAGTGACAGGCGGTTAATTTGCAGACATTGGCCTAGTGCCAGAATACACTTGACAGTACTAATGCAGACAGTGGCCTAGAGTCCGTATACACTTAGCGGTAACCAGGGATTAATTTTGCAGACAGTAGCCTAGTGCCAGCATACACTTAACAGTGACAGGCGGTTAATTTGCAGACATTGGCCTAGTGCCAGAATACACTTGACAGTACTAATGCAGATAGTGGCCTAGAGTCCGTATACACTTAGCGGTAATCAGGGATTAATTTTGCATACAGTGGCCTAGTGCCAGCATACACTTAACAGTGACAGGCGGTTAATTTGCAGACAGTGGTCTAGTGCCAGAAGTACACTTAACAGTGACAAGGGGTTAATTTGTAGACAGTGGCCTAGTGTCCGTATGCACATTACATTAACAAGAAAAGCTGTTTGTAGGCAGTAGCCAATTCTTAGTGGGTCCCTAACATGTCCTGTGTAGTGACTTAGCAGTGTCCGAGTCTTGGATCTTGGGTTTTTATGTCGCCGATTTCTATGGTCAGCACTATGATAGTGGCTTACCTCCTTGCGTGGGATTTGCACGTTGTGGGCTTCTGTCGTTCCTGGGTGGTGAGGGGTTATATCGCGCGATGCTGGTTCCTTCAGGCGGCCTCACCTCCCTCACGCCTAATTCCCACCGCCTAAGGGCCACGCCAAAGGGCCCTCTGGCGAGGCCCTCAGGCGCGGGCCCGCCCTGCAGGGACGCCGCTTTTAAGGTCTGGGGCTGCCGGTCTGAGTTCGCTCCCACTGCCCCAATTGGACAGGAGCCCTCCCACTGCCCCGATTGGGCAGGAGCTCAGCAGGCTAGTGTGAGGCAGAAGCGGCTCCCTCTGTGCAGGGACGCCGCTTTTAAGGTCTGGGGCTGCCGGGCTGAGTTCGCTTCCACTGCCCCGATTGGACAGGAGCCCTCCCACTGCCCCGATTGTGCAGGAGCTCAGCAGGCTGGTGTGAGGCAGAAGCGGCTCCCTCTGTGCAGGGACGCCGCTTTTAAGGTCTGGGGCTGCCGGGCTGAGTTCGCTCCCACTGCCCCAATTGGACAGGAGCCCTCCCACTGCCCTGATTGGGCAGGAGCTCAGCAGGCTGGTGTGAGGCAGAAGCGGCTCCCTCTGTGCAGGGACACCGCTTTTAAGGTCTGGGGCTGCCGGGCTGAGTTCGCTCCCAGTGAATATGGCCCAGTGAATATGGCAAATATATATGCAAATGAGGCCCTGCAATGTGTGTCCGCAAATGGCTCCCACATCACCCTTGAGCCACCCCTGCTCTTATCACTGTGAAACTACAACTATCATCTATTCAGAAATGCAAAATATTTGCTAGTTTTTGATGTAAGCATGCAGGGGCATGACTCTTTCTGAAGGGGAGTCCTGGCTTTTTGATATCCTCTCCTGATGCAATCTGGCACTTGTATGTCTAATCAGGGCTGGCGCAAGCCATTAGGCGATCTACGTGACTGTCTAGAACGCTAATGTTTCCGCAACACCGCCCCTCTCTGAGACCTGCAGCGGCAGCAAACAGTACCACAGCACTTACCAAAATCCTCCAGCATTGCGTACTGTTCATGCTTCTGCACCCTTTTGCATGGAGTGGAAGCAGCTGAACCATTTGTGACCTGCAGCCGCTTCTGTCTTCATGCAAAAGGAAGTTTGCATCAGAAGGGGCGGAAACACAAACAACAAGCAATGCCAGAGGATTTTGGTAAATGCTGTGGTGCTGTTTTAAAGACTTTGCTGTCACGGCAGGTCCCGTAGACAGGCGGCGGCGACAGCACTGGGAGCAGCAGGAATAAGGTTTGCCCAGACACTTTGTATCCCTGCACCGACCCTGCTTCTAATTGCAAATGAAAGTAGGAAGACTACACATGCTACAGTGCATTCAGATGGAAGCTCACAAATCAGGACCAGCTTTCAAGAAATGGATTGCTGCACATCTCTCTGAATGGAAAAGGAAGTATATATTCTTTTCAGTCTTATGGCTTTCTAAGATAATTGCTGAGCAAATGTTGAGAGTTCTGTGAGAGAAGAATGGCAATTTAGATCAATGGCCAATTGGACCAGCATGAATTTTCACAACACTGAATACATTCATATGACTAAACGAAGATATGGACTGTTGATGATGTCAGAGTTTAATGCGTGATCACGTATTCTGATTTGATCAACTGGGATGCATTTATCCACAGCATTTCAGGGGTAATTTTAAACCGTGTACATGCCTACAGTGAAGGTGCCTATTGTTCCCTGCCTGCACTTTAGAGAACTTTCAAAGCAAGCAAAGTGCATCCTTTCAATTTGAAAATTACCCTAGGAAATTTGTATGCCTACATGTGCATTTGCTTTTTACCATGCAGAGATTTCCCACTTATTGTAACACACATGCACATATCTTCGCAAGTGGGCATGAACACACCATCTCTTTCCCAGCCCTAGCCCATGAAAGCCTCTGCTCAGTCTGCCTAAACCTATGTGTGCAGAAAGCTGTACATGGCCAAGTTTACATGCATATCGCGGGCAATCTTATAAAAGCCTATTTCTGCAGGTAAAGCAGTGTTTTACATGCAGAAATGCTTTTGAAAATGATCTTCTCTCTAAACTGAATTTTGGCACTCTTCTGCTGCTAGAGAGCACACATATAATGGGAATCTACCTCTGAAGGAATAGGAGACTACCATTTTCTTTTCAAAAATGCAGAAATTTCCTTCATCTTTATCTTGTAGGTAGACGTCTGCAGCCATGGGTTGCCCAGCGACTTGCAGCAGACCTGAGATTGGATCTCTTGCTGTTTAGGGAATAGGGTTGTTTACTGAGGTGTTGTGCTTTGCTGATATAGAGAAGATGGAGGCTTTATTAACGTATTAATTTACAAACATTTTTGCACCCCGTTACTTGTACAACATTTCAAGAACAGGGTTGTAAAGTCTGAGTGATCCTGATGACAACCCAAAAAATTCAGAACAAGAGACGTTTTGTCTTCTATGTTTAATCAGATTGTCAGTATGGATGGCTTGGTACCAACAAAGGAGCAAAGAGGAGTGCCTGAGAGAATTGCAAGAAAACAAGGAAAAAAAGACAACATAAAACAAAATTAGCACTAGTTCAGGAAGCAGGTGAAAGCTTGGATCTTCTCTCAAGCCTTTAATGGCTATGGCAATTGACTATCCACCTACACCATATCTGTGCTAGCTAACCACACATCCTGTATCTAAGACCAGTTCCACATACTTTATTCAACTATACATATAATTTGCCTGAAGTCTTATCCCAATGTCTCTGTCTTATGCATTTCATCTGTCTATAAGTCACAACTGCACTCGTCCTCTCGGATTCTTATTGAAATGTTTCATTGTACTGTGCTGACTTTGTGAGCATCATATTTATATTTTATGATGTTCCACAGTGCTACTTATTAAGATGGTTCATTGTATTGTGCTGACATCACAAGACATTTAAGGGCAATTTTATAAAGCATTTTTCTTATGCAAAGCACATTTTACATCTGGAAAATGACTTTTCAAAAACTGTGTAGCTGAACCACATGTACAACTATGCATTCCAACAAGATTGTGCATGCTTCTATTATTAATGCATGTAGGCATTCCTGAGGGCGTAATTTGGGTGCCTTTGTAAAACAGGCATAAAACAGATACTTTTTGGGATATTTCAAATAGGCACTCTGTTATGAAATTAACCCCTTAAAGAGAAAATAGCTAGAGCTTCAATACACCTCTTTTTCAAAGCAAGCTTACCAATAACCAACTATTCAGTACATTTTTTTGTCGGAATGGCCAGCCCAGTATAGAGGAGGAACGCCTCTCACCACCATGGCCAGTCCCTTTTAATCATTTAATTTCAAAAATTTGTATGTTAAAAAAACAGCTAATACTTAGCGTGTTGAAGAAAACAGGCTGTAAAGTCGCTGTAGCCAACAGTGTGCTAAATACATGACGTGACACGTTTCGGGGATACCTCCATAAGCCCCCTGCTTCAGGTCAGATCACTGTGCAATAACGTCAGCCTTAAAATCGCTACTGAATAAAGCGGTTTTATAACCCAGGTTTCCAAGCCAGTTCACTAATCCTGAAGGAGAAACTCCCATCAGGTGTGTCATATACAAAGAAACCAATCAGAAAAAAGAAGGAAGAGGAGCCACCAATCAGAAACCTCTTCCCTGTCTGAATGGTTAAGAGATGCTATGCCAGTCCAGCTGTTGATTTAAACCCTCCGGGTGCACTGTGTTCAGACGGAAGATCCATTTCTGCTCCAAGTTTTGCAGAGTCTGAACGCGATCGCCACCTCTAGGGTTGGGGGGCACATGGTCCAAAATTCGCCAACAAAGATCTTCAAACTGATGAGAATGCTCCAAGCAATGGCTAACTAGATGGGCTGTCAAAAGCCTTGTGCGAAGCCGAGAGGCATGTTCCCCTATACGTTAGAGGCATGTTCCTCTAGTTAGCCATTGCTTGGAGCATTCTCATCAGTTTGAAGATCTAGCACACTGTTGGCTACAGCGACTTTACAGCCTGTTTTCTTCAACATGCTAAGTATTAGCTGTTTTTTTAACATACAAATTTTTCCACTGGGTTTTGGTGTTTTTGGATTTGATTAGTGCTCAGGAGGAAGGTTTTTGTGGTGGATTTACCAATAACCAAATGCTCACAAAGGACCTGCAATCGAGCCTTTGAACTTTATGCTCCATCCTTATGGAACTCTCTACCGAGCTATCTCAGAAACAATGCCAACCTACTATCTTTCAGAAAACAGCTAAAACCATCCTTTTCCAGGAATACTTCAACTCGAATCCCACCGAAAAACCCACAAACCCCTGATCTCACCCACAATGAACCTCTAACTCAAAGTTACCCTAACCTGTCTTTGTCCAACGTCTGTCCTATGTCCAAAGTCTGTCCTATGTCAAAATCATCAATGTTGCCCCCCGGTGATGGCCCTACCCTGTACTTAATTCCCCCACCCCCATGTAACACCGCTTTGACCCGGTGAAAAGCAGTATATAAATACAGCTAAATAAATAAAATAAATAAATAAATAAACCAACGGCCACATCAACATATGCCTAATTTACAGAGAACCCTCAACCAACACTTAGCCAACATCCTAGGGCAGCAGGCTTAAGCAACACTCCAAGCAAATCATTACTTCTTCTAGGAAATTACAATCTAACCACACTACCCAAAAACCATGAAAATGCATTCCTCGAGTCAATGGATACTCTAGACTACCGACAAATAGTAAACACCCCCACCCACGCAAATGGAAACACACTAGACCTCATATTCATACCAAAACGTCTAGCATCAGACAAACAATCTCAGTTCCATGGTCTGACCACACCAAAATGGACTTCTCCACCCCCTTCTTATCTGACAAATCCACCGAATACCCCATTCATGCCTCAAAATGCAGATTCTGTATCTTTAATAAGAAATTCCCCCCCACCTTCAATCTAGCACCATCAACATAGAAACTATGATCAGAAACTGGGATCAGACACTATACAACACAGCATTAATGCCCCTGACCAGATCTTCATCAAAATCCAAACCAAATGCCACTTGGTACACCAAAGACCTCAGAAACTTAAAACAAGAACTAAGAAAGATCGAAAGAAAATGGAGAGCGTCCAAGCAGCCTGAACTAAAAACAAAATTCATGCAAACACTAGACCAATACCGTAACAAAGTAAACGATGCAAAAAAAGAGCATCATACAAAAATTCTAAGTTATACCCTAAACCGCCCAAGAGAGCTATTCCGCATAATGAAATCCCTAACTGCGCCTCCCAATCAGGAAACACTGCAAGACTCTCCACACCTGCAAACCCTAGGAGCCTTTTTCCAAAGCAAAATGGGACCCACAAACAACACACAAGTCACTGCAACAGACAACATACCCGCAGGAAATCAATGGGCAACCTTTGACTCCATCTCCAAAAAAGCATTGAACATATAATCAGCAACCTCAACACAACAACTTGACCACTAGATGATGTCCTGTCAGCTGGATCAAGTTGACTAAAACTGAACTGTCCCCCTTCATCTGCAAACTTACACAGTTCTCGCCGGAACAAGGTATCCTCCCAAATAACCTAAAAATGGCATCAGTCCAACCATTACTAAAAAACCCTACAGACAACAAAACTCCATCTCTCACAAACTACTGCTCATTAGACTAGAGTCCATAGGAGTTGGAAGCACCCCCCCTCAAATGGATACAATCATATCTCACAGACAGACTACAACAGGTATACATTGGATCAAGCACATCAAACCCATACAAACAACACAAGGGAGTCCCACAGGGTTCTGCTCTATCCCCCTTCTCTTCAACATTTTCATCCAACCCATCTGCACCATTTTTCACAGACACAACATTCAATACAGAATTTACACAGAGAATATTATGATGTTCACACCCTAAGAAGTCACCAAGCCAAACTTACATGGAATTTCTTCATGCTTCCTAGAAATATCACAAGGGCTACTCGAACACAGCCTACAGATCAACCACAAGAAAACGGACGTCCTACATATCTCCAGAAACAGATTACTCTCACCTCCCAAAACTATCAAAATACATAACATTGAACTAGAAACAAATATGAAGTAAGATACCTGGGCGTGACAATCGACCAACATTTCACCTTCATCCCCCACATCAACAAAACAGCACAATCAATATACCACAAAATAAAGACACTGTGCAACCTACAATCCATTCTAGCAACCTCAGACTTCCGCTCTGCACTCCAAGCACTCATATTCCTCATACTAGACTTCTGCAACAGCACATATCAAGGACTCCCATGCTCTCTTCAAGCTACAATTGGCCTAAAAGACCGCAACACATAACCTTGCAAATGCAAGAAAGAGTGATCACATCATACCAATTTTGAAAAATCTACACTGGCTACCTGTACACAGCAGAGTCAAATACAAGTCGTCCACGATCATCTTGAAAACACTACATGGTCAATCCTCGACATATCTAGAATCCCTCATCAGCAGATCAACCCCCAACAGAACAAGGCAAAAATCTAACGCTAACCTGCTCGACCTACCAGAAGAAATAATTTGTATAAACCAGTACACTCGCAATAGAGCCTTCTCCACTTATGCATCTGACCTGTGGAATGAACTCCCCAACAGCCTCAGGGAAACGCAGGACCTAACAAACCTTTGCAAAGACCTCAAAATGCTTCTTTTTAAGGAACGTTTTAATACCTGAACACTGTTCCATTGGATACTCTCACATGTTCTCCCCCACAATTCTCTCACCCCCCACCCGGCCCCTACCCCTTCTTCTGTTTGCTGTACATATGTTCAACTGTTAACCCGCATCTACTGTAATTCAATTAAATGTTTGATGTAAACCTGTTGAGTTTTTGTACTCCAGTATTCATCTTTCTCCATTGGAAAAATTGGCCATTTAGCCCTACCCTCTGCTTTCTATCTTTTAACCAGTTCCTGATCCACAATAATACATTGCCTCTTATCCCATGACGTTTTAATTCCATCAAGAGTCTCTCATGAGGGACTTGGTCAAAGGCTTTCTGAAAATCCAGAAACACCAAATTGACCAGCTCACCTTTGTCTACCTGTTTATTCACTCCTTCAAAAAAATTAACAGATTAGTAAGATAAGACCTTCCTTGTCCAAAACCATGTTGGCTTTCTCCCATTAAACCATGACTATCTACATGTTCAGTAATTTTGTTCTTTATAATTTTGCCCGGTACTGACAAGTTAACAGATAGAAGACAGAAGCAGAAACCAGAGACTAGAACCTTTAAGAACAAAAAAATTAAAGAGCCAGATAATAAAGATTAAAAAAGAATTATATTTTTAATGTGACGGCACATTTTAGAAAGGCTATTTATGTATAATCTGGGATGTCCAAGTCAAAATGTCCAAAATTCTGTGGGAGGGGCAGCAGAGAAGGTAGACACATGTAAGTGCTATCTAAAATTGACCTGTCTCTACCCAAGAAGATAAACATCACCAGCAAGAGAAAAAGAAACAGTAATGGGTCAGACACGTGCAGGTTTCGACCGCTTTTAGAAACATACACATGTCAGATATGGACAAGGGTAGGTCAGGGAACATAAACGTATCCAATGCTATTCCAGAACTTGTGCGTGTTATCTCTCGCCACATACATGTCCCAGTGGGAGTGAGATGGAATTCTCTTCTCTGTACAGTTGTTAGGTTGCAGAATAGAGCACTTTTCAGATGGTTATTCCTTCCTAGGGGTGAATACAGATATGGACATGTCTGCCTGTGGGTTCAGACCATTCTAAAATGAGGTGCACGTGCGTCTCTTTTTCAGAACATCTCAGACATGCCTCTGCCACATCCCTCTGTGACAGACATCATTGCGCACGACATGTGTAAATTTGGGGCTTTATAAAATCGCTGTTGGGATGTGACTGTGATTGGCATATCTGAATGTGCATTTTTCGATAAGGAAATCTCAACTAGAACTTCTAAAATACCCCCCTTAATGATTGGAATATGTCCATTTTTGCAATTTACTTCTACTATCCTTATATTGTGCAATATACGGAAGGAAATACATCACTGTGTTTATTTCTCTGGTGCTGCACTGCATGCGAAATCTTGGAGTTTCAATTTCATTTTTGTCTAGGTATTTCCATTTTTAGTTTGTAGTTACTTCTTCGATTCTTGGTGGGGATCTATCTGTATTCTGCATGCGTAAAGGTATTCTGTTAATGCTGAATGTCTGTGTAGGATCGATCTCTAATCTGGCTTGTTTAGTTTTCCCAGTAGGTATATTGATGTTCTAATCGTCACTGCAGTGTCAGTGGTGATACATTTTCCTATGTAGGCCCCTTATTATGTGACTCCTGCAAATTAGTGTAATGGTATGGTAACCTTACTCAATAGGTCTTGATTGATTTTTGTAGGGTTTTGTATTACTTCACAATATATAGGGTTTTATATTATTTCACAAGATAATCTCTGGATGTCAGGATTTGGGATTTGGATTTAGTTGGCTTCTTTCTCAGTAGTGGCTCCAGGCGAGCAACATACATGTAGAGTACGTATTTTCCTGTCCCAATCTTTGTATCAGAAGCGATGGAGGATTAAGTGGTTTGCCCAAGATCACAAGGAGTGGCAGTGTGTGGTTTGAACCCTGGCTTCACTGGATCTCCGCCTACTCCTCTAACCATTAGTGGCAGCTCATACCAGTAATACATATTCCAAACATGGTTAATTATTTGGCGAATTTTCATAGACCAGATAATCTAAAGTCAAGTGACTTTTTGGCAATCTACCAAAAAAAGTGATAGATAAATCAATTTATGGTTTTCCACTGACAGAGGTGGTTGCCCCCACCCCAAGGATTTTAATTTGCCCCATATGCTCCATTCTACCCTAACCTAGCCCTGCCCCAGCCCCCACCTCACTTTAGCCTCCCCAAACAGCTGAATCACTGCCTTAGCCATCTGCTACTCTTTGGGGAAGCATAACTCCTCCCAAATTCCTTATGCTACCCAGCACATGCCCCTAATAAAGGGCAGTGGTCCCCTAGATTAGGAAGTTAGAATTATCCTCAGCACTCTAGGGAACAGGGAAGGCCTGCTTCATGGGCAATGGGAAAGGACTGGGCCTGGAAGGGGCAGAATACCAACATTATAACAGCCAAAGAGAAAGGCAGAAAACAGTTTCCCTTATGGGACTGAAGATAGAACAACAAGGTAAAGAATAGTTTCTTTAATTAGCTGGATTTTACCCGATAGAGTGGCTTCTTTGATAAACTGGACATTTGTGCTAATAGTATCTGTGTGGTGTAGTAACTTATATTGCTAGCAAAAATTTGGGAAGTCGCATGGCTGGTGGCAAAATAAAGGCTACTTGCTAGCCTGATCTTCCTTTTTGTGAACTGTGGTATAAAAGACCTGTCTAAAAGAGCTATCAAGTGGTTTGAGAACTGTGCTCTACGAATCATCTTTTTAATGACATTTGAGAACTTTTTTGTTTTTCCTTTGAACTGCAGCTTGAGAGATTTATCCGGCGGTCCAGAAGCTCTTTTAATGTTTGGGACGGACCACAGGAAAAGGGACTACGCTTTGAGAGATAATTGGGGGACTCTGGACTAAGACATATGTAGAACTGCGGAGCTCTATGGAAGCCTCATTTTAAAAGCAGTGCTGCTCAACGGACGATTTTTGGCCGCCTCAGCCAGTTTTGCAATGGGGAGAGTGGTAGCCAGCAGGAAAGAAAATTGGGCAAGGCAAGTGCCGGTTTTCTGCCAACTGCCGTCTTCCACCCTCCTCCAGGCAATGCTGTGTTGGGTCCTGTGGTAGAACTATCCACATAGTGCAGGGGTGGTCAGTAATGATTTTCAGCTGCACTCGCTATGTTTAACTGTTATTCAATATAGGCCTCAGTTCTGCAAAGATCTCTATTATGAGAGAGTCGGCCTGCAGTAATTCTTCTCATACCAAAAAAGCAGCTATTCGGGATAGCTTAGGGGATATTCAGTTTTTTACTTTGGTGGACTATAATTTAATTTTTGTGTTATTTACATTGAAGTTCTGTATAATTTGGTATGCAGAGTGTCCTTTGTTGCATTAATGATACTATAAGAATATGCAAACACTTAAATTCCTCCATATTTATAATGTCTTTCCGGGAGAAAGGGGCTATGAAAATGGCAGTCTTTTATAAGCACAAATTACTGTTTTAAATAATTATTTTTTAATAAACCCTCTAGCTGCTGCTTTTATGATACGAACACTGATACTGTGATTTAAAACATCCCAATGCACTTTCTAACATGGAGGATAAATTATCTGAAAACCTTGTACTAGTGTAAATAAATTCACAGATCTGTGTTGCATATGATCAAGGAGAAGCTGTAGAGCAGGCAGAGTAAAAATCAAGCTAGATATCCAAGCATGCAAATAATGCATTCAGACAGCTATTCATGTTCTGAGAAATGTTTCCTTTCATGACTGTTTTACATACAGGAGACCATTTCAAAAGCTATTTACCCATGTAAATTGACTTAGCTGAAAAATATTCTCTTCCGCAAGGCTGAACTACAGAGGGACTTCCAGAGAGTCCATACTTGTAGGCAGGGTAAAAAAACGGGTATCCTGGGTCAGTGCATATGCTTTGAATTTTCAAATGTGTGCGTGCAGTTCTTCCCCACCCCTCTCAGCCCCCTGCAGACATAACAGGCTATGTACTGGCTACGTGGTGCTTTTAACAAGCATATTTTTTCAGTTGCCAATTTTTAAAGGGAAACTGTGTGTGTGGTTTCTCTTTGAAAAGTTGCTGCAGTATACAAGGTTAAAAGATTAGGGCTGGAATTACTAATTTTTTAAAAATTGTATTTATTTGCCACATTTAAATATCACTTTACATTAATATCCCATGGCGGATACAATAAAAACTTTAACAATTGTATGATTTATTTAAAATTAAAAGAAACAAAAGAGGAATTTTTGAGTGACTATTCAGACAGGAAAGTTCACTGGAGCAGTCACTTATATACCCACACCCATGGAACCACCATCAATGTAGCCACCATAGTGCCCAGGAGCTGCAGATAATCCCAGGTCTTTGGGGTCTGATGAGTTCAGAACGCACTTTCAGTCTGCAGCTTGCGTGTCCTCCCCAGAGTCATGCTGGTACTGAACTGGGCCCCTATGTGTTCAAGGCACTGAGATGGAACAAGATGGTTCTTGGTATAATTCATGACCCAGCTGAGGCTTTCCAACAGACAAACCACCCATGAATCCTTCACTTAGTTGACCTGGATTAGCCAGTCATCCAAATAAGAATGAATTCTGATCCCTTCTGTGTGAAGAAAAGCTGCCAAAATCATCATCACCTTGGAAAAGGTCCTGGTGCCATGAAAAGGCCAAAAAGGAGCACTCAGAACTCCCTGCCTAAGACAGAGAATCAAAGAAAGCACTTGTAAAGTCTCTAATCTCAATGTGGCAATATGCTTGAACAGATCCAGGAAGGTAAGAAACTCCCCCATTCTGACCAATGAAGTCATAGATTGCAAGGTCTCCATCTGAAAATGGGGCATCTGAAGGGAGGCACTAATGCCTTTTAGGTCCAACGGTTGAAAAGATCCTTCCTTCTTGAAATTCATAAATAGCAGCCTCGACTCCCCACTCACCTACCCCTTCTCTAAGGGAATGGGCTCAATGTCCCCTAATTGGAGAAGCTGCTGAAGTGTTCTGGTTATAGCATTCCTCTTGGGAGATGATCTTCAAAGCAACAGCATAAAGGTCTCAGAAACAGGTTCTGCTAACTCTAGAACATTACCCCGCTGAACTACCTCAAATACTTTGGTTCAAGGTAATTCAGGCCCACTCCCAATAAAACAAGTGGTGACAGCACCCACCTGCTCTCCCATAGAGGGAGCTCACTGCCCTCTCCATCCCAGGCACCACAATAGGGCTGGTTCTTCTGGAGGGCCTTTGCCCCTTGTCTGCTTGCCTAGAACCAGCCCCAGTCTTTAGGACTGGCCCATCCCCCAAACCTATTCTTAGGCAGCCTCTGGGGCCTAGCTTCCCCCAGGTCCTTGACTACTTTTTCTAGATCCTTGCTAAAAGCAACTGACTGTGAAAGGGGAGCTTGCTCAGGCGCTGTTTGGATATCAAGTCAGTTGATCAGTTGGGCAGCCACAGCCATCTGCATGCCATAACCACAGATGATATTGATCATGAACTAATTCAGACCATCTGAAAGAAGGCCAGCTCTGACTCCGGCTGTGCCACTCAAGGACCCTTGCAATGGCTGAATCCAGGAAAGCAAGGTGTGGGCAACATAGCCACCAAAAATGGCTGCCTGGACCTCCAGCATTGATGAAGTGAATACCTGCTAGAGGAGCACCTTCACCTTGTGATTTGAGAGCCCTTCTGCACCAAACCTCCATTAACTGTGGTCATTCTTGTGACAACTGTCATCAATGTATTCGCCAGGGGGAAACAGAAAAATCAGTCCAAATCTTTGCAACAGAGGATACAGCTGATTCATGATCTTCATTCCCTTCAACACCTGCTGTAGGGCTTCTCACTCTGCCAAGAACATCGTTGAGAGAACGTTGTGAAGAAGGAAAGCCCATGATCGCTTGCTTGGGCCCTTCAAAGTGGGATCCCCACCCATTGACTCCTCTTCAATAGCCTGAACCATCCAAAGTACAGTAGTGACCTGAGAAATAAGGAAAGGAAATTCTTCCCAGCAGAACAAACAATGGAGTTTATGTTTATGTAATTTCTTGATATACTGCCCAAACTGAAGGACATCAGAGCGGTTTACAATCACTACAAGCAGGTACTGGATACATTAGAGTCTTTCTCTCTTTCCTCAGCGGAGAGCTCCCTATGCTCCAGGGAAAGGCTTCCTAGGCTCACTCCCTCATACTCATCCCCTCGTTCATAATCCTGCTCCGGAGAAGAGATTGGGATTGAAACGTGGCCACTCCCTGAGTGTCTACCGGTTACTCTGGGTCAATGCAAAACCTGACTGGTCACCAGGAGGGGTTCCAGGGCTCCCCTGAAAATGCCCACCCATGCTGGCTGGGCCAGCCCTGGAAAACCCACTAAGGTTCTCAAAAAACAAGCCATCAAGTGAGGACCAAAGTTCACAGGATGCCCCCCCCCCCTCCCAGTGCCCGAGTAGAGTCCCTATCCTCAAAAATCAAGGCAGGAGGCTCTTTTCAACAAGCCACATTCTATGGTTGTTCTGCCACATGAATGTGGGAGCCTTGCAGTCAGGCTACAAAATAGCTGCTGCTTCCAAAGTCACTGCTACTGGCAGCATCAGGTTCCCATCCCTTCTACTGCACAGAAGTTGACAAACTGAAATCTTCCATGCCGCGAGCAACTGCACTCCCCGACGCTGTCACACTCGGGGAAGAAGGAGCTGGTTGAACTGTTGATATGCTGGCTCCCACAGAACCCACACTAACAGCCTGGTTTGGGCATAGTCAAAAGCTAGACCCCCCCCCCCCCCAAACCAGCTCCATGTCAGACTGCTCTGACACTCGCTGCCACAGGGATCCTCTCTGATGAAACCAAGGATTGCTTCCTATTTCTTCTTTTTTTAACGTTTTTGACTCTGAATTTAACTGGACCTCTTTTTCCTTTTCCTTATTTTTTGTACCTTAATGGCAGAGGGGCATGGGGGGAGAGAAAGTGAAGAAAACTGCTTACCCATACTAGCAGTGGTCCCAAGAGCCCACTGCTAGACTGGCCTCATTAAACTGAAATGTGCAGGCCATGGCTTAGAGCTGAAGAGAGGAACTCCACATGCTGAATCAGGGTCAAGCTTTGCAGACCTATCTCTTAGAGCCTCAGGCTGCCAAAGATTCAATCAAGGGCGACAGGCTACCAACTGCACCTGTGGGAATTAGGCTTCTGAAGAATAATCCTGTTGCATCAGTGTGACCTGCACCATCTGCTGGAGGCAGTAAAATACTGACAAGCTCCAGGCTGAACCACTCGTTATACTGGTGATGTCACTTAGAAAGCTCAGGCTCTCTGTCTCCACCCGCTGGTAGGATGCGTAACCCTGTCATTCTGGACTGGCCTAGTAAGACGAGAAGGAAAAAAATATTTTACTTATAGTGTGTGGTATGCCATATTTGCTTTGCATATAGCATACCTAACTTCAGACCAGAAACACTCTTCTGGTATGACTCAGAAATGCATGCATCGCCATGTTACCATGCTGATTGTGAGGAATGTGCCTACACCTATATTACTGTATGTCGCATATAGACATCCCAGCCTGCTATTTGGCAAACAGCAATATACAAAGAGGCCATTATGGTCACTTACTATCCTTGTACTATTGACAGCTGGTCAAAACAAGCACTTTTGAAATGCCTTTTCAAGCGCCAGAGCAGAGCTTAGATATGGACGTGTCCACTGGCTGGTTCACATGTGCGGGGATCTTTTTGTTGCTACCCTGGAAATGCCTCTGCCCCGCCCCTATGCAACATGGATGTGATCACACCGGACACATGCACATGTGGGTCTTTTTAAAATGACTCTTGGGATGTGGATGTGATTTGAATGTACAAATGGGCATTTTCATACTTGTAAATCACAAACAGAGCTTTCACAGAAAAAAGACAAAATTAAAGGACAAATACTGAGGCCTTTTCCTTCCAAAATACATTTATAAAACATTTGAAATAATTTTAATGTAACCGGAAGCAACTTTAATAAATGGGCTGGATTCAAGAATATTTGGTTTATTGAAGATGGAACTGTGTTCCAGGTCATTCCTACAGAAATGAATCCCTGATCTAGACCTAATAGGCCCAAAACATAAAATGCCGCTAAGTAATACCAGCTACCTGGTCCCCTAATGTCTCAGACTCAGGCACTATAGCAGTAACGCCTGACTCTGGATCAACTCATATAGGTGGGTCTGTTCAGTAAAGGCACAGTATATAGTATATGACGGTAGATAAAGACCAGTACGGTCCATCTAGTCTGCCCAGTCAGGTGGTTAGAGTGCTTGTACCCACTGCTCCATGCAAGTCAACCCCTCTATTTGTTGAAGTATAAAAGATATTTAAGTCTGCTTTGATTTCATCCTCTTGCTATGTATGTGTGTCTCCCATACCATTTAGAATTCCGTCATGGTCTTTGCCTCATCTCCTCCATTGGGAGGGTATTCCAGACATCCAGCACCCTTTCAGTGAAAAAGTATTTCCTGACATTATTTTTAAGTTTACTCCCTTGCAGCTTGATTTTATGCCCTCTAGTTTTGCAGCTTCCCCATCTTTGTTTGTTCATTAATATCCTTTTAAGTATTTAAATGACTGTATTATATATCCCCTGTCCCTCCTTTTTATTAAAGTGAGGTAACGTTTTGTAGTTACTGCACATTAATTGCAAACATTACTGTGTGGTGACTGCAAAGCCTGTGCACTAAATACTGGGGGCATGCAAAGCATCTGCCCATGTAGTTACTGCACAGTGCAGACATTTACTGAACTTTAAGCACATTGCTAATTAGTGCAGTTGCATGCGTGCTATCAGCAATGTACTAAGGTGTTGCTGTAGCTAAAAATACCTCCCCCCCATGAATGGTCCTCCAGAAACCCATCCCCAAAACCTTGTCGAATGACCCCCCACCCCCTAAGAACCACCAACATCTTGCTGAATACCGCCCCCCCCCAACTCTTGGAAATCCCTGGTAGTTAGTTGGGGGCACTCCTGCCCTGTTGGAGGCCTGGGGCAAAATGGTACCTTTGACCTCTAGCAGTAGTCTCAGAGTACTACCACTAAGAATCAAGTTGACAAATAATGGGTACACAGGCAGGCAGTGGCGTACCAAGGGTGGGGCAGTGGGTGTGGCCTGCTGCTTGGAGGATGCTGGCCACAAAGGGGGCATTGCTCTGGGAGCTGAGGGGGCGAGAATGCCACTACAGGCAGGGTATCACCAGAACAGATGTTGGCTTGCTTTGAAGTTCGGCGTCTCTTACTTTTAGTGCAGTTGGTGGTATGAAGGATTGATCCCGGGTAATAAATAGCGCCTCAGTTTTCTTTAAATTTATCCTTAGGTTTTGGGTGTGGAGCCAGTCTGCTATGGCGCTGAAGCAGGAGGTTAATGTTGAGAAATCTGGCTGGTCGGTGGAGAACGGTGTATAGAGTAATATGTCATCGGCATATGCAAGGCATGATATGCCGAAGGCTTGAGCGAGAGTGCAGATGGGCTGCATGTAGATATTAAAGAACAGCGCCGAGAGGGATGATCCCTGTGGAACACCTTGTTTAAGCTGGAAAGCTTTGGACGTTGTGGATCCTGTCTTCACATGCTGCCATCTGTCTGAGAGGTAGGATTCACACCATCTCAAGGCTGTGTCCTGGATCCCTTTCTATGCCAGCCGCTCGATAAGTAGTGCGTGGTCCACGGAATCGAACGCTGCGGCGATGTCAAGGAAGATAAGTGCGTAGCCTCCTCTGGTTTTATTCAGACCAATGGTTAAGGTGTTGAAGAGGATGGTCAGTAATGTCTCGACCCCATGTGCTTCTCTGAATCCATGTTGACATGGATCTAGGGGTGCGTTGGTCTCAGTGTGAGTCTGGATTTGTTGTTGTGCGATCTTTTCAATTATCTTGGCCAATAGAGGAATACTTGAGATCGGCCTGTATGAATCAACTTTCTGGGTATCCAACTTGGAGTTTTTTAGTAAAGGTCTGATGGATGTTTGTTTCAGGGTCTGTGGGAATGTTCACATGTTGAAGGAGAGGTTAATGATTTTAGTTAGGAAGGGGCTGAATTCCTTACATAGTGTCCTTATCCAGAACGCAGGACAGGGATCGTTTGGTGCTGTGGTGGTGTTGATCGCTTTGATTGTGTCTTCAACTTGTTTTGCTGAGGGCATTGAGAAGGCGGTTAGTGGTGTATGGAGCTGTGGCCTGTTTACCGAGGTGAGTAGTTGTGTCTTGACAGTCTGGATTGTTTTTGATTGTAGGTAGATGGCATATTCCTGTGGATCTGGCATGTTTTGTTGGGCATGGGAGGTTTCCTTTGTGAGGGTTCTTACAATGCTAAATAGTTCTTTTAGTTTGTTTAGAGAACGTTGCAATAATGTTGCATAGTAACTTCTCCTTGTTGCGTTTACTTCGTTGCAGTGTTTCTCCAGGTTTGTGTTGTAGTTGTCAAGGTCTTCAGTGGATCGTGAACGTCGCCATTTTCTTTCGAGTTTTCTTAAATGGCGAAGTGATATCAGTAACTCGTGGGAGTACCATGGGGTGGGCTTCCTTTTTCTTGGTGTTGTGTCTCTGGATGGATGGTTTGCGATGGTGTTGAGACTGTTATTCCATACAGAGAGCAATTCTTCGAGATTGGCTTCTGGGAGGTCGAACTTCGGTAGGGTTTTGGAAAGTATCTCTTCCTTGTTGAAGAGTCTGAATTTTGTTTTTGGGTAGGTGTTGGTTGCAGGTTGGGTTCTTATTTGCACCTGTTGGTTGGGTAATTGGAACAGTATTAGCTTATGGTCGGACCATGGGACTGCCATGAGGGAGGTAGCAAGAGTATGGTCTTGACTTACAGCTGATTGTGGAGTGAATATCAGGTCTAGCTTGCCTCCCTTTGTATGTGTGGGCTCTTCGATCACTTGCACGTAGCCCAGTTCTCTGAGGGCATCCTGGATGGCGGAGGCGTGCTCTTCAGGTAGTGACGGAAGGTTGAAATCGCCTATAATCCAGTTAAATATGCGTGGGTTCTTGGTGCTGCAGGCAAGATCTATTATCGTTGATAGGTCATCTGGGGAGGCTGATGGAGGACGATATATCAAGTTGATGGAGTTGTGCTTGTTTGATATAGTTATGTAGTCCAGATGTGCGGTACTGGTAGCAGTAGTCAGTTGGAATTGTAGCTCAGTTTTTGTGAGAGCTAGTGTTCCACCTCCCCTGCGGTTATCCCTGTGGCAGGCATAAGCTGAGAAGTTGGGAGGGGTAAGTTGGTTCAGGATGGTGGTGTCGGCTTCTGTGAGCCACGTTTCTGTAATTAGTAGAATGTCTAAGTTGTAGTGGGATATGAGGTCAGATATGACTGGCCACTTCTTCCAGACAGAGCGAGCATTTATGAGGGCATTTAATGAAGGCATTTATGAGGGCATTTAATGAAGCCCCCTATTCAGCATCCCCATCCCTGACACCCCCTTGTGGGTTCTCCCTGGTGGGTACTGTGAGGGCAGGAGCAACCCACGGATTCCTGCCCCAGTGGCTCCCTGATGCAAATGGCAGCCTCAGTCCCCGCACCATAGTTTTACTCATTATCTCCTTCAGACATGCCAAGTGTTTTCTGATGACTCCATTTCCTTAAGTAAGTAAAAGATGTAGAACGCGCGTGCAGCATGTTCCTGAAATGACATCGGCACGCTGTAAGGGCAGGAAGCCAAAAATGCTGGATCAGATTTCAGTCCCAAGCCTTATTTATTTGCATGCACTCATGAATATTTATATGGTCCAGCTCTATGGCATATGAGAGGAGGAAAAATGACACACATATTAAAAAAAGAGCTTACAGTACAAAAAAACACCTGGGAATGCATTAACAGGCTTAAAAGCATCAACTGCATCTGGCAAGGAAAGTTAACATATGTCAAATGGCAAAACACATTCCTGGTCTTTATTTTGTTTCACTGAATGAATACTTTTAACCCAATAAGGAACAGCACAGACGAAACACACCTTTTTTCTTACACAGATCATTCACAAGTTGACTCCTGCAGTGTAACTCGTATTCATGGCCTCACATTCATACCAGTCTTCAGCATATGAGAAGGACAGGGGCAGGCGGAAATACAACCTTCATCTGTCTTCTTACAAAGTTGTGTTCAGACCACACGCTAACTGCATCTCAATAGGTGGCATTAGGTGGATGTGCGGTAATGCGATAAGCTATGGGACAGGGCTCCGTGTTAACAGCCAGGTAAATGCTTTCCATGTTCCCGACAGTAAACATGGGCATGTTGCACATGAGGTGCCAAGGTTTCAGCACTATTCATATGTTAGTAAAAGGCCCCCTTAATTTTATAAATGGAGTTGCTAAAGAGTTTATCTATGACGATTGTAGACAGTGTTGAGGACAAGAAGGAATTAAGATAGAATCAAGATAGATTGGTATTCCTGTGTAAAACACATAATGAGTGAGGATCAGGGTCTTAAGCAACTGGAAGCCAGTACTGCCCCATGAGAAGAGCCATCACATTATCATGATTTTTAACATTATAAATGAGGTTTATACTGCTACATTCTGGATAAGTTAGTCACCTTATTTCAGTACCAGGAAAAATGGTAGAAACCATCATAAATAACAAAATTACTGAACGTGTAGATAGTCATGGCTTAATGGGTGACAGCCAACATGACTTTAGACAAGGAAGATCTTGTCTTACTAATCTGTTATGTTTTTTTGAAGGTGTGAATAAACAGGTGGACAAAGGTGAGTCAGTTGATATAGTGTATCTGGACTTTCAGAAAGTCATTGACAAGGTCCCTCATCAGAGACTTTTGGCAAAACTAAAGAGTCATGGGATAGAAGGCAGTGTACTATTGTCGATCAGGAACTGGTTAAAAGATAGAAAGCAGAGGGTAGGGCTAAATGGTTAATTTTCCCAATGGATAAAGGTAAATAGTGGAGTACCCCAGGGATCTGTGCTGGGTCCACTGCTTTTTGACATATTTATAAATGACCTGGAAAGTGGAATAACGAGTGAGGTTATCAAATTTGCAGATGACACAAAACTATTTAAAGTTGTTAAAATCCAAGAGGATTGTGGAAAATTGCAAGAGGATCTTGATAAATTGGAAGACTGGGCATCAAAATGGCAGATGAAATTTAATGTGGACAAGTGCAAAGTTATGCACCTAGGGAAGAACAACCCAAACTATGGTTACACGATGCAAGGTTCCGCATTAGGAACCACCACCCAGGAAAAAGATTTAGGCGTAATTGTGGATAACATGTTAAAACCCTCAGCCCAGTGTGCAGTGGCGGCCAAGAGAGCAAAAAGAATTCTAGGTATCATAAGGAAAGGAATGGAAAATAAAACAAAAGATATTATAATGCCTCTATATCGTTCAATGGTGAGACCGCACCTTGAATATTGTGTGCAATTCTGGTCGCCGTATCTTAAAAAGGATATAGCGTTATTAGAAAAGGTACAGAGAAGAGCCAGCAAAATGGTAAGGGGGATGGAAGAATACCCCTATGAAGAGAGGCTAAAAAGGTTAGGGTCTTCAACTTGCAAGAGACGGCTGAAGGGAGATATGATAGAAGTCTATAAATTAATGAATGGAGTGGAACGGGTAAACGTAGATCGATTGTTTACATCATCAGAATATAGAAAGACTAATAAAAGAAAATATTTTTTCACTCAACGTGTAATCAAACTCTGGAATTTGTTACCGGAGGATGTAGTAAAGGCTGTTAGTGTAGCTGGTTTTAAAAAAGGTTTGGACAAGTTCCTGGAGGAAAGGTCCATAAACCATTATTAAGTAGGGACCCAGGACAGAGTTAGCTGATTTTCAAAATGGCGGATTGAGCATTTAGAGCTGGACATGCCTAAACGTAGGGCAAACAGAAGGCTCCTCCCGCGGAGCCCCTACCTGCCGTTCCTGCGATTATTTCTTCTGGTCCTATGGATCGTTTTGTCCGGCTGACGGAGGAACAGAAGGGGGAGATTCGAGCGGGCGTTGTAGTGCCGGAAGGAGTGGTTCCGGCACTGCTGGCCCTAGAGGTGTCTCTCTCCCCCGATGAGCGATTGCCGCCGGTGCAAGGGAACTACCTGGTGCCTCCTCTCGCGGGAAGAGACCCAGCCCCGCCCGGAGTTGGTGGTGCTGCGTCGACTGTGCGGGCCTTGCTGGTGGAGAGCCCCGGAGAGAATCTCTCAGCATTGGGAGCTGTTGGTACGGTTCCCTTTTTGGTATCTGAGGCGGCTGATCCTGTATCCTTAGGAGGAGCTGTAGGAGCAAAGGTACTGTCTTTGGGCTCAGATATTTCCTGTGGTATTTTTTTGAAGCGTCCTGAGGAAATCTCCCTGGCCACTATTTGGGACGCGATTTCTCAGCTTTCTTCAGCAGTGAGTAAGCAGGTGGAGCTGACAATTTCACGTTTGGAGACTTTGGAGAGTGGTTCATCGGGTATGCGGGAAGAGTTGGTTAACCTCCGTTCAAAAATTGAAGTTGAGGAACAAAAAGTGAATCAGAACTCTTTATTAACTGAGACTCTTGTGAAAGATAATCTTTACATAAGAATGAAATTGGAAAATTTAGAGAATGCTGTTAGGGCAGCTAATATAAGATTGTTGAATTTTCCTATTTTAGATGGTTTATCTCCGATTGAAATGTTTAAAAAATATATGCAGGAAGTCTTAAATGTCTCTTCTGATTTGATTCCCCCAGTGGTGAAAGCTTATTTTTTGCCCAAAGCTAAGAAAGAGGGAAAGGTAATACAGGACGGAGTTGATATGAATGTCTTGGATGTATCCGCTCTTCTACAATCGCCTAAGGAGGCTGAATTGTCAGTTTCTACAATGTTAGTGACTTTTGCGCTACCATCAGATAGGGATTGGATATTGAAGATGTATTTTAGGAAAAGATCTGTTATGTATTTGGGTAAGAAGGTAGTGATGTTTCCTGATGTTTCCAGGGAGACTCAGAAGCGCCGTAGGGCTTTTCTGTTACTCAGACCTGGTATTGTTCAACTTGGTGGTTCCTTTATATTACGTTTTCCTTGCAAATGTATTATTTCCTTTAGGACTCACAAATATTTATTTTTTCAGCCTGAAGATTTATCCTCATTTATTAGTTCGCAGATTGTTGTTACCTCTTCCCCTAAGTGAATGTTATCATAGGATGTTATCATAGGATGTCTCATCAGTTGGTTTTCCTCTGTCCTCTCTTGTCATCTTGTATTTTCCTTGAGAGAAGTTTCTTATATTTCTCAGGGAGCCACTGTCCTTGGGTTTTGCTTTCCTTGCTGACTCTCCCCTTATAGTGGGCTAATAATACTCTTGTATTTTTCTATTGCCTGAATTTTTATTATATTGTATTATTTCTTTACAAGTTGTTGTTTGCTGTACAAGCATTTGCTTGATTGATTTTGTAAAATTGCATTAAAAAAAAAAAAAAAAAAGTAGGGACCCAGGATATCAATGCTTGACCCAGTACAAGCATTGTGGAACCTGTCTTTTGGGGAAACTGCTAGGTACGTATGACCTAGATTGGCCACTGTTGGAAACAGGATTCTGGGCTTGATGGACCTTGGTCTGACCCAGTATGGCATATCTTATGTTCTTATGTTCTCAGCTAACTATGTATGCTCTGTTCAAGCATTTTCCTGTGCCTGTTCAGAATCTAGCTGTTTCTGTTTTGTCAGTGTGTGTCCTATCTTCTGTCTGTTCCTTACCCAGCTCGTGCCCTCTGCAGTGCTATGTCTCCTTTCTCAACACTTTATTGCCTCTGTTCTCTGACTAGTACTCAATTCTCATCCTTCTTGACCTTTCTGCTGCCTTTGAAATTATTGCTCATCACCTTCTCCTTGATACCCTGTCCTTGTTTGGATTTAATAGCTCTTTTTCATCCTGGTTTTCTTATCTCTCCCATCATAAGTTTAGTGTATTTTCTGGTGGTTCCTCCTCTACTGCCATCCCGCTTTAAGTTGGTGTACCTCATGGCTCTATCTAAAGACGTCTCCTTTTCTCTTTCTACACTCAGTCCCTTGTGCACTTATTTCCTCCCATAGCTTTCAGTACCATCTTTATGCTGATGACTCTCAGATTTACCTTTCTGTGACTGAAATCTCTCCAGGAATATAGGCCCGCATCTCTGTCTGCTTATCTGGCATTGCTGCCTGGATGTTTCACCGCTGTCTGAAAAGCGTAGTTACACACCTGTAACTTCCCGCCCAAGGGTGCCATCTTGCTCAGTCAGGTCCCTTAGCTCAAGCCCTACCAAGCAGATGGCAAGGGAAGGACAAAAATTCAACAACTCATCAGGGGAGGCGGGAGGGTAGTGAGGACTGATTCCTGCTGTCCCTGGAGAACACCTGTTACAGGTGAGTAACTACGCTTTCTCCAGGAACAAGCAGGAAGTCAGTCCTCACTTATGGGACTACCTAGCTACAGGCTACCGAACCTGTAACCAAAAGAAAAAAATGCCTCCGCGAGGCTGTAAGCAGAAGCCGAAGCCCGAAGGAGCCCGAGTCCTCGGGTACTCGGGGCGAAGCCCTCAGTAGCCATGAAGAAGGGTCAGAGGGCAAGAGTTGTTTATACCCCGAAAAGATTATGGAGTACAGCCTGGCCGAAGGCGCTGTCCCGGGGGGACTCCCTCTCCAGGCAGTAGTGGGCGGCGAAGGTATTCGTAGAAGCCCAAGTTGCCGCCCGGCAGATGTCACTCATGGGCACGGAGCACAGCGAGGCCACCAAGGCCGCTTTGGCTCGGACCCCATGTGCAGTGACTCGATGATCCAGAGGGATGCCCGCCTTCGCATGAGCAAACGCGATGCAGTCTGCCACCCAAATAGAGAGGATGCGCTTGGTGACTGCTTGCCCCTGCCTATTCGGATCATAGGTCACAAAAAGTCTGTCAGACTTTCGATGAGTCTGGGTACGCTACAAGTAGAAGACGAGGGCACGTTTGCAGTCGAGGTTGTGGAGAGCCGCCGACACCTGATCGGTATGGGGCCTTGGGAAGAAGGTCGGAAGTACTATCTCTTGGTTGAGATGAAAAGCCAACACGACCTTGGTTTAGAAATTAGGGTGCGTCCGGAGGACCACCCTGTTCCGATAAAACCTGGTGTAAGGGGCGCCAGCCATGAGCAGCTGAAGCTCACTGACTCGGCGAGCCGAGGTCAACGAACCAGGAATGCCACCTTCCAGGACAAGTGCCGGAGCGAACATGTCACCAATGGCTAGAAGGGTGGACGAGTGAGCTGCGTGAGCACCATGTTCAAGTCCCATTCCGCTGGAGGGGGATGGATGGGTGGTTTGGCCCCGCATGAAACGGGAGACTAGTGGCTCCCCGGAGAGAGGTTTTCCCTCGATGGGGAGATGATTAGCCGATATGGCGCTCAAATGAACTCTAACAGATTTCGACTTCAGCCCTTCCTTCGAGAGGTGGAGAAAGTACTATAGAGCCCACTAAACTGGGCATGAGAAGGGGTCGATCTGGTGCTCCGAGCACCAGACGGAGAAGCGCTTCCACTTAAAGATGTAAACCCACCAAGTGGAGTCCTTCCTCGAGGCAAGGAGGATTTCCATGACCTCCTCCGGAAGGGCCAGAGAGGCTAGAGAGACCCGTTCAGCCGCCAGGCCATGAGGGATAGGGAGGGTAGATTCGGGTGCAACACCCGACCCTCCTCCTGCGTCAGCAAGTCCCTGGCAGAGCCCAGGGAAATCAGAGGCTCCTCCAACAGTCAGAGCAGGAGTTGGGAACCAAGGCTGCTGAGGCCACGAGGGGGCCACGAGAATCAGCAATGACCTGTCCCGTTGAGCTTTGAACAGAGTCCTCGCAATGAGGGGGAAAGGAGGGAATGCATATAGGAGGCTGGAAAACCAGTCCAGGAGAAATGCATCGGGGCCCTCCCTGCCTGGGTGTGGTACCAGGCCACAGAAGCGAGGGAGCTGAGTGTTCTGGGGAATGGCGAAGAAGTCCATCACTGGAGTTCCCCAGCGCAGGAACAGCCAGCCTGCCACTCTGGGATCCAGGCGCCACTCATGAGAGCGAAGAATTCTGCTGCGCCTGTCTGCCAGGCCGTTCTGACTCGGGAGGTACGTCGCCTTGAGGGACATCCTCTTCCGTGCGGCAAAAGAGCAGATGAGGACTACTTCCCTGCAGAGGGAGCGCGACCTGTGCCCCCCTCTTTGTTGATGTAAAACATCGTTACTCGGTTGTCGGTCTGTACCAGGACCGACTTCACGTTGAGGATATCCTCGAAGACCCTCAATGCTCATCGGATGGCCCGGAGCTTGAACAGGTTTATCTGCTGTTGAGCCTCCACAGGTGACCACTGCCCCTGCGTGCAGAGAGAGCCACAATGAGCTCCTCACCCTAGCAGAGAGGCATCTGTGGTCAGAACCACCTTTTGCTGTGGGGCCTGGAAGAGTGATCCCCGCAGGAGGTTGCAGGGGTTCTGCACCAGTTCAGGGACAAACGAAGGTCGGGAAGAACCCTGACCGAGCCCCTGAGGTGTCCGAGGGATTGGCTCCATTGAGAACTGAGACACCACTGGGCCGTCCGCATGTCCAGGCGGGAGTTAGGAACCACATGCACGGTCAAGGCCATGTGGCACAAGAGATGTAGCATGGACCAAGCGGTGACCTGCCGGGCGCTTTGGACGCTAGCAGCCAGAGCCCGGAGGCAGGTAGAGCGATCCACCGGCAAGAAGGGCATGGCCTGTTGAGTATTGAGGTGGGCCCTGATGAACTCGAGAGTCTGTGCCAGCTCGAGGTGAGACTTTGGGTAGTTGACCAAGAACCCCAAGCTCTCCAAGAGGAGGACAGTGCACGACATTGCCTGCTGGGCCTTTTCGATGGAGGAGACTGTAACGAGCCAGTTGTCGAGGTAAGGGAACACCAGCATTCCTTGATGCCAAAGGTGAGCAGCAGTCACGACGAGGCACTTCGTGAAGACCCGAGGGGTGGAGGTGAGACCGAAGGGGAGCACCCTGTACTGGAAGTGCTCTCCCTGCACCCTGAAACGCAGGTACTGCCTTTGTCAGGTGTGGATCAAGATATGGGCATAAGTGTCCTATAGATCCAAGGAGCATAGCCAGTCACCCTGCTGGAGGAAGGGCAGCAGCACACTAAGAGATAACATATTGAATTTCTCCCGCACCAGGAACTTATTTAGTCTGCGGAGATCGAGGATGGGCCGCAGACCCCCCATCTTTTGGGGATGAGGAAGTACCAAGAATAAAAGCCACGACCTCAAAGGTGGGGAGGGACCTTCTTGATTGCCCATTGGGCAAGGAGGGAGTGCAATTCCCGCTGCAGTAAAATCTGGTGCGCGGGGAGTTTTTTTTTTGCATGCCTCCCACATAATTAAGCAACCTCGGAGGTATGCCTTAAAAGCATTCTCCCTGCACTTCTCCCGTGGAATTCAAAGCAAAATATTCCACAATATCTTTCTCAAGTAGGGCTGCCAACTGGCTCCAGATGCGCCCAACAGGTGCGATCCAGTCCTGGGTTTACCTCACTGCATGAAGGGATATGTAGTTCTGATTTTTCCATTGAACTCCATAAGAAAAGGAAAACTACACGTAAATGCATACAATGGGGTAAACCCAGGACTGGAGCAAGTATGTCGGGTGCATCTGGAGGCAGTTGGCAACCCTATTCTCAAGCATGTCCGCCACTACCTTGTCTTGCAATAGACTATCATTCATGCACCAAAAGCGCTTTCCAGGTTGCTGCCCCCATCCTCCCAGATCAAGCCACACCGAGCCATGTTTGGATCACATAATGAGCTCATGCTCCACCATCTCCAGAGCAGCCAGCAAATTGTAGTCTACAAAGATCATATCAATGCATGAGTATATTTGGTGAGATGGAGAATAACACAAGTATGTCCGCCCCCTAGGGGATGACTCTCTCCAACTGTCCACAAGCTGCCATGTTTGCATACAATCCTTCAGACTTGCCTGTGCGCCCCCTCCCCCACTCCCTTCCCTCTTGACCTACCACCACAGGGCTACCCAGGAAGTCCAAAGGCCCAGTGCTCACCCGCACAAAGAACTGCCCCTGCCCCTGGTTCAGGGCATACAAACTCACCATGGTCAGTTGTTGCTCTGCACCTATCCTTTTACTTACACATACCACCCCTCCCCATCTCTGGCCACCCCTTCTCTTCAAAAGAAACTGTATTGCACAACAGGATAGCTACTCCACCTGCTTCCCCCTCCTCTTTGGGATGGAAATAACCCTGTTGAAAGTTCCTATCCTGCAGCAGACCCTGATCTCTGGTGCAGGTTCAAGAACATTCTTAATAATAATCAAATGTACTTGTTCCTCCATCTGAATCCAGCTGAATCGAGGATAAGATATAAACGCCAAGCTTCTGTAACAATATCTCAGGTATTCTGAGAAAACCGTAGGCCTAATTTTGGTGGGTCCTTACTTCAACTCCAATTGTAACAAAGGTGCGGTATATCAAATACCAAATAAACATAAACATACCCTTAAAATGGTAGTTTTTCGGGATTAATTTGAAGAAGATTTTGCATTATCCAGTTCCCGATTTCAGTTAAACATCTCTCAATAAGCAAATATGTATAATTCAGAGCTTCCAACAAAGGACTACAAATCTGAACATCTGCATAGCAGAAATTGGTCGCTCCAAGCTTTCTTAATAACAGTCCTAATGGGATGAGGAAATAATAAATAAAATAGGAGAAAGTGGAGAACCCTGAGGTACTCCACATTTGCTGTCCATTCATTAGAAAATTCTAAGACCATTTTTACCTTCAATTTCCATTGACTTAAATCTGCTCATACCTAATGCCTGCAGCCTACCCAACAGCAATTAATGATCTACTGTATCAAAGGAAGCTGATAAATCTAACTAAATAAAAAAAACCTTCAGATTTCTTAACACTAAAAATTTTTATTTCCTCCAAGAGAGCTACAAGCACCAATTCCAGGTTCTGGCCCTTTGTAAACCCTGACTGACAGAGATCATAACGATGATAACAATATGTTCTAACAGTTTACTGTCCAAATTTTATATTGTTACTTGTAAATAGTTCCACCTGTTCTATGTAAAACGACTAGGTATGCTATATCACATACCATATAATTTACTATTCATTGTAAAACGCACTTGATACTTGGGAAAGAGCGGTATAGAAATAATTGTTAAATTAAATAAAAACAATCCAAGAAGACTTGCAATTGTATAGTCACAATGCCTTTGATCAGTTTAGACAGAAAAGAAAGATTCACAGTAGGGCAATAGTTAGTTTATTGTCCTAGAAACATAGAAACATAGAAAAATGATGACAGAAAAAGACCACATGGCCTATCTAGTCTGTCCTTCCAAAGAAACAACTACAACAGTCCCCTTTTCTTCTTTAGAGATCCTCTGTGTTTGTCCCATGCTTTTTTGAATTCAGATACTGTCCTCATCTCTACCACCTCCACTGGGAGACTACTCCATGGATCCACCACCCTTTCCATAAAGAAATATTTCTGCATATCGCTCCAGAATATATCCCCTTTCAACCTCATCCCATGTCCCCTCATAGCAGTATTTGCTTTCAATCGAAAGAGGCTCTCCCCTTGTGCATTTATACCAAGGAGGTATTTAAACGTCTCAATCATATCACCTCTATCCCGCCTTTCCTCTAATGTGTATATATTGAGATCCTTAAGTCTGTCCACATATGCTTTACAATGAAGACCACTAACCATTTTAGTAGCCATCCTCTGTACTGACTCAATCCTGTTTATATCCTTTTGAATGTGCGGTCTCCAGAATTGCACACAATACTCCAAATGAGGTCGCACCAAAGACTTATACAGAGGCATTATCACCTCCTTTTTTTTGCTGGCCATTCCTCTCCGTATGCACCCAAGCATCCTTCTAGCTTTTGCTGTCACCTTTTCTACCTGTTTAGTCACTTTAAGATCTTCAGACACAACCACGCCTAGGGCTCGCTCTTCTTTAGTGGACAAAAGTACTTCACCCCCTATACTATTTTGCTCCCTTGGATTGCTGCAGCCCAAATGCATGACCTTGCATTTTTTAACAATAAATCCCAGCTGCCAAATTCTAGACCATTCTTCAAGCTTAGCTAGATCCCTCCTCATGTTATCTACACCTTCCTGGATGTCTACTCTATTGCATATTTTGGTATTATCCGCAAAGAGGCAAACCTTACCCAACAGCCTTTCTGCTATATCACTAACAAAGATGTTAAAAAGAATTGGACCAAGGACAGATCCCTGGGGCACACCACAGGTAACTTTCTTCTCCTACTGATCCCCTGACTCTCTCCTCCACCATTTCTCCATCTCTTTCCTCCCTTTTATCATCCGAGTCCGTCGACGAGGCACTATCCTCATACAATACTACGCTATCCTCAGCCCTTGACACTCTTGCCCCTTCCACCCCACGTCCTGTTAAACGATCTACTCCCCAACCCTGGCTTTCACCCACAATCTGTTACTTACGCATCTGCGCCCGTTCTGCCGAACGAGCCTGGTCCAAATCCCGCTCCCCAGAAAACCTTCTACACTTCAAATTCATGCTTGGCTCCTTCCAGTCAGCCTTAGCACTTGCCAAACAAGACTACTACATCCATCTGACTAATTCCCTTGCCTCTGATCCTCGCCGTCTCTTTAACAACCTCAATTCTCTCCTCAAGGTCCCCCCGCCCCCAATCCCACCCTCCCTTTCTGCCCAAATCCTAGCCGACTACTTCCACGACAAAATCCTCAAAATTACCCTCCAATTCCCTACCCCTCATCTACCTCCCCTCCTCCCCATTTCTCCTCCCCATCCATACTCCCCCTGCCACCCTCTCCTCCTTCCCTTCGATCTCTGATGAAGAAACCGCACTCCTTCTTTCATCCTCCAAACCCACCACCTGTTCTTCAGAACCTATCCCCACCCATCTCCTACGTTCCATCTCCCTCACCATTGTCCCCTCCATCACTCATATCCTCAACCTTTTACTCTCCACGGCAACTGTCCCCGCTGACTTCAAACACGCTGTTGTCACACCCCTCCTCAAGAAACCCTCACTTGATCCCACATGCCCTTTTAACTATCGACCCATCTCCCTCCTTCCCTTCATATCCAAACTATTAGAATGAGCAGTCCACTGTCGCTGCCTCGACTTCCTCACCTCCCAGGCCCTCCTGAACCCACTTCAATCCGGCTTCTGTCCCCTACATTCCACTGAAACGGCACTCACTAAAGTCACAAAAGACCTGTTCCTGGCTAAATCCAAGGGCCTCTACTCTATCCTCATCCTTCTTGACCTTTCTGCTGCCTTTGACCACGACCTTCTCCTCATCACCCTCTCCTCGCTTGGCTTCAAGGATTCCGTACTATCCTGGTTCTCCTCCTACCTTTCCCATTGCTCATTCAGTGTATGCTCTGGTGGCTCCTCCTCCTCCCCTACCCCACTCCATGTAGGAGTACCCCAGGGATCTGTCTTGGGCCCCCTCCTCTTCTCTCTCTATACCCAAGGCCTTGGCGCGCTCATCTCCTCCCATGGCTTTCAATACCATCTCTATGCCGATGACTCCCAAATCTACCTCTCTACACCTGATATTTCCCCGGCAACCCAGTCCAAGATCTCTGCCTGTCTTTTGGGCATCGCTGCCTGGATGTCTCATTGCCGATTAAAATTGAACATGGCCAAGACTGAACTCCTTGTCTTTCCACCTAACTCCTCCCCCCCACTTCCCCCTCTCTCAATCCATATGGATGGATCTAATATCCTTCCTGTTCCCTCGGCCCATAATCTGGGGGTTATCTTTGTCACCTCTCTCTCCTTTTCTGCTCATATCCAGCTTGTAGCTAAGACCTGCCGTTTCTTTCTCTACAACATCAGCAAAATCCGCCCCTTCCTCTCTGAACACACTACCAAAACACTTATCCACTCCTTAATCTCCTCTCACCTTGATTACTGTAACCTACTCCTCGCTGGTCTTCCCGCAAGCCACCTCCTTCCCCTCCAATCTATACAAAATCACGCCGCTCGACTAATCTTCTGCCAACCTCTCCATGCCCACATTACTCCTCTTCTCAGGTCGCTTCACTGGCTCCCTGTGCAATTCCGCATCCAATTCAAGCTTCTCCTGCTAACCTATATGTGCATCCACTCTATGGCCCCTCACTACCTCTCATCTCTTATCTCTCCCTACATCCCCTCTCGAAACCTGCGCTCTGCTAACAAATTACTTCTATCAATGCCTTTCACATGCACTGCGAACTCCCGACTGCACTCCTTTCACCTTGCAGCACCTTACGCCTGAAACAGCCTACCTGCGTCTGTGCGCCAGGCATCCTCCTTGGCCCTCTTCAAATCCAGATCGAAGACCCACCTCTTCACTGTTGCATTCAGATCCTGACTCCTTCCTCATCTTACCTTAACCCACGTCATCATTTATGACCAAACTACTGACCAAACCATACCTTGCGCAGAACTGACTAATGTTCTACCTTACGCAGAACTGACTAATGCTCTATACTGTTCTAACTTATGTTTTGTTCTAACTAGATTGTAAACTCCGATGAGCTTGACTCTGACGGGCAGGGACTGTCTCTTTTATGTTGGCTACCTCTTGTAGGTCAGCTGTGCAGCTCTGCGTGCGTGGCGCTTTACAAGTGCTGAATAGTAGTGGTAGTAGTAGTAGAGTGAGCTCCATTTACCTGTACCCTTTGTCGCCTCCCACTCAACCAATTTCTAACCAAAACAGTAACTTTAGAGTTCATCCCTAGGGTGCTCAGTTTATTTTTAAGTCGCCTGTGAGGAACGGTGTCAAAGGCTTTACTGAAATCTAAATACACCACATCTAGGGCTCTCCCTTGGTCCAACTCCCTGGTCACCCAGTCAAAGAAATCAATCAGATTTGTCTGACAAGACCTGCCTCTGGTGAATCCATGCTGCCTCGGATCCTGTAATCCGCTGGACTCCAGAAACCTCACTGTTTTCTCTTTCAGCAGCATTTCCAATAATTTACTCACCACCGAAGTTAAACTAACTGGCCTGTAGTTTTCAACCACATCCTTACTTCCGCTTTTGTGTAAAGGCACCACATGAGCCTCTCTCCAGTCCTTTGGCACCACTCCTGACTCCAACGAGGCATTGGAGCTGTTAGAATGTCCCCAAGTTCCCTCAGTATTCTAGGGTGTATCCCATTATTTTATTTATTTATTTTATTTTACATTTCTTTTATACCGCGCTATTCAACATCAGTGCGGTTTACATGGAACACAAAACATACACATTGCATTTACGGAACTGTGTTTACAATGAACAGGTACAAAAACTTGGATAACTTGGGAAACTATTTACATCTATTTACTTCCTAAACTGGGGAAACTATTTACAAGTATTTACTTCCTAAACTGGGCCCATCCGGTCCCATCACTTTGTCTACTTTATGTTGAGCTAGTTTCTCACGAACACAGTCTTCTAAAAATTGTTCAAGATACACCTCGCTTCTGTTCCTGTTTGTGGGTGTTTTCTGAGGTCCTGTTCCTGGTTCTTCATCTGTGAATCCAGAACAGAAATATTTAAGCAATTCCACTTTATCTTCATCAGCTTCTACATATTCCTCCCCTTCACCCTTGAGTCTGACAGTACCAGTTTTGCCCTTCCTCTTCTCACTAACATATCTGAAAAATGTCTTATCCCCCCATTTTATTGCATTGGCTATTTCCTCCTCCTTTTGAATCTTTGCTTTCCTGATTACTTTGCTAGCTTCTCTATGTTTTTCCAAATATAGTTGCCTTTCTTCCTCTCTCTGTGATCTCTTGTATTTCATGAAGGCCTCCCTCTTTTTCTTCACCTTTTCAGCTACTTCTTTTGAAAGCCATAGCGGTCTCCTTTTCCTTTTACCTTTATTTACCATTTTAACAAAAAGGTTGGTTGCCCTTAAAATATCCCTTTTCAGTTTTGCCCACTGTTTTTCTACATCCCCCAGCTATTCCCATCCCGCTAACGACTCCCTGAGGTATTGGCCCATCTTGGCAAAGTTAGTTTTCCTAAAGTCTAAGACCCTTGTTTTTGAATGTATTCTAACAGCCCTAGTCCTAATATTGAACCACACCATCTGGTGATCACTGGATGCAAAATGATCTCCCACTATAACATCAGAAACACTTTCACCATTGGTAAGCAGCAAGTACAATATGTCCCCTTCACGTGTGAGGTCTGTTACCAATTGCCTGAATAGTTCTCCCTGTAGAGAATCCAGGATCTCTTTACTTCTACATGATACTGTAGCAGGAATGTGCCAATCAACATCTGGCATATTGAAATCCCCTTTAAGTAGCACTTCCCCTTTCCTAGCAATGCTGCGTATGTCTTCAAATAACTCTGTCCACTTCTTCCTCTTGTGAGGGAGGTCTGTATATCACGCCAATGCAAATAGATTTCTCTTTCCCTCTTTCTAGTTTGGCTTTTTTAATATAGGGGAGGGAATCTGAATATCTTCCCTTTGATAATACCAAGTTAACAAAATAAGTCAAGCAAGACGACAATTTGAGTGGTAGATCTTGTAACAGATCTAAAGAATCTAACAAACTCCCTCCTTTACAATATCTTATCATTTGCTTTTTTTATTTTCAATGTGATACTTCCCTAAATTCATTACTGAGATGTTAACCTCCATTACATAAATCATTCATAGCACAATTACTTCTTAATTGGGGGAGGAGGGGTGTTACTAGACCAGCTGTCTCTTTCAGATAGCTGTCAATTTTATAATCTTATTTCAAAAGAATTGTGCTAGCTCTTTGGCTTTAGGGACTAAATGAGTTTGAGCAATGCACACAGCCCAAGCAGTAACAGAGATCTAGCTATTCCCAACAACACCAAAGTAAATATTCCTTACCTTTGTAATCCGTTGACAAGTAATATACATTTTTTTCTCCAATAACTTCCCGTTTCAAGCATCTTTATTTAGCTTTTCACTTCTCTTTATTTTCAGTGAAGAGGTTATGATCACCTGGGACATTTTCTATTCCAACTGATAAAAAGCATGATGCAAGGAAACTGGACATATATAGTAGTGGTAAAGAAGAACCACCAGAACAGAACTGAGGTCAGTTCCAAGTGACTATTCTGTGAATAATGTGGAGAGGGACAAGATTCTCGAGTACTAAGAAATGCAGTCAGAGACCAAGAAAATGCGTCAGAAAGCTACAGAAATACACTATTTTCCATTGTATTGGGAGCCACCGGCTTGACTAAAAGCAATTTCCAAGATTGCATATTCATGTTACATCCTATGAACTCCAGAAGGAAGCTCTCTTGGTACGATGCCTTACAGTAAATTTGAAAAATGTATTTATTTAAAAGTATTTCTATAACACTGATCAAAATAATTGAATGGCTTACACCATAACATAGGCCCTATTCATTAAAACAAGCAAACCATTCAGACACATTATGTTGTTTTTTTATACTTTATTTTTATTCATGGGAGGACAATACAAAACTTACAAAAACAGTCCAACCAAAAGCACCGAGTCCACACTGCACTGTGGCACAGTCATATGGTCAACAACCACAACTACTACTACTACTGCTACGGAACATTTGTACAGCACTACAAGACATACGCAGTCCTGCAGACTGTACGTATTTCCACTGCCCCTCTTGAATCATAGCAACATAGAACCAAAAGAAAAAGAAGAGGAGATCTGTTATTCCAGAGTGATACCCTGGGGTCCGGAATATCAACAGACAATAAAAGAAAGTATAACAAGGAAACTGGCCCATCTCCTCCATAATATCCTCAATCTCTTCAGCACTCTAGTACATGTGAAGGCTGATTCAGGTCCATGCATGCCTGGTGGCAGTGCACAGCCAAAACATGGAAGTGCCCAGGAGAGACCCAATTCGGCTGCCACAGGGCCCACGATGGTGGAATCGCGGGACATACATGTCCGGGTGCTCCCCGTATGCCAAGGAGATCGACGTACGGGGAGCTGTTCGTCCGAATGCCAGGACGCCACTGCTGAGGCGAGGGAGCAGTGGCATCCTTGCACCATGGCAACAAGCTGTCTATATGATGGCTTGGAATGCCATAGCTCACACCTGCCCCTACAGACCACGGTCTGGCCATCAACAGAGTCCCCCATGGCTTGAATCATGGCTGCAGGGTCACAGCGAGTCCAGGGTCCAGGGGTGCGGGGGTGTGCGGTGTGTGATCGGTGAGGTCTTCTGGACTTATTCCACCATCGAGGTGGAATAGCCTGAGCATCCTAGGGGGTGCCGGAACATACAGATGCCTGACTGGAATAGGGTCTGTACATTCCGGCATTTGGCCATGCCCCCACTCCACTCCAGCACCGCCCCCTCCTGCCCCTGTCCAGTGCTCCCTGTACAAACTCCTTGAACGTGAGGGGAGTGTTTGTGGCAGAATAGGGCCAGGGAGCTGAGTGTGGGCTGGACATCCAGCCCATAAGTCAAAGGCCCTTATTCAGAGTTCGGAATGCTTCCCAAAGTGGACTTAAGTCCCTCCCAAATTTAAACATCTTGAGCATAGCCCTATTTTGGTCCTCATTAAAAGCAACAAGAACATTAATAACATTAGTAACAGCTCATGGCAGTCAACTAGGGCATATAGTTACAATAACCGGATTCAAAAGTGGATGCGTGCCTGGTGGACAACTGATGATCTCACTCAACCCCAGGCATCTTCTCTCACTCTATCCTGGGATTTGGGCAAATGGGGACCAAATTTTATTAAATTTCCACTCCTTTCCCCGCAGGACCCAAGTTAACTTATCAAGGCCCATAGCTTCCCCCGCTTTCTGCAACCAGTCGTTTAGTGAGTGGCCCCCTGTCAAGTGTCACCTCCATGCAATCACCAGGCGTACATAAGAACATAAGAAATGCCATACTGGGTCAAACCAAGATCCATCAAGCCCAGTATCCTGTTTCCAGTAGTGGCCAATCAAGGTCACACATACCTGGCAGGTTCCCAAAAATGTAAACAGGTTCCACAATGCTTGGCACGGAGTAAAGAGTGGATTTCCCGGGTCCTCTTTAATAGTGGTTTATGGACTTTCCTCCAGGAACTGGTCCAAACTGTTTTTAAACCCAGCTACACTAACAGCTTTTATTACATCCTCCGGTAACGAATTCCAGAGTTTAATTATGCATTGAGTAAAAAAACTATTTTCTCTTATTATTCTTAATAAGGTTATGTTGTAGCTTAATTGCGTGTCCTCAGCAACTTCCCTTGCAACTAGACTTGATCCCATGACCCCCTACTACTATCTGTCTCCTGCAACCCCAAGAGGAGCTGTTCAGGATCTAATATCAGGCCTCCCCCTGTAATATGATTACTATTCTGTACTGCCCCCTCCCAAAATTTCCAGATCCTGGGGCACTCACACCAAAGATTGAAGAAGATCTCATCCCACCCACATCTACGCCAGGACTCACCCGTCTCCCTCAGATGTGTTTTAAACATCTGATAGTGCATTGCCTGTACACCATACCAGATTTTGAACTGGGTCTGCCTCCAATTCATCACCAGTGAGCACTTGCTAATCCCCCTGTGAATCCACCTCCAGTCCTCATCCTCCAGCTCCCTCTCCAAACAGCGATGCCATCCGTCTACATGCTGTAGAGGGAAGGCATCCTCTGCTTGCAACTGCTCCCTGCATAACCACGAGACCAGGGCTTTCATCCCATTGCCCTGAAAAAGAGTGTTCTCCAATGAAGTAGACACTTGCTTGAGTAGTTGGTGTATCCCCTATTTCAAAAGAAAAAAGTGAAGTTGAAAATATTGAAAAAAAGGAACCCGCCTCCCCACTTGTATACAATTCTGCCTTGCAGACACAAGTATCCCCCTGCCTCATGTCAGAAAGCTGACTCAATCCCACCCAGCACAGGTCCTGTTGGAGGAGTTCAAACCCTCGACTAGGGAAGGGCTGATAATTCTCTATCTGGGACCAATGCGACAGCAGTGAGGGAATCATCCCCCCTTCTGGAACACCCTGAACTGTTTATGCAGCAGATCCATAAAAGGGTGGACTTGTATCTTTATTTATTTATTTAATTTATTTATTTAGTATACATTTGTATACCGCTACTTCCAGCGATCAGCAGCGTTTTTTGATTACAGATTGGAAATTGTCAAATCATGACAGGACATTTTTGAGGTATAAACACATTGATTAGACAGGAAAGCACAGCACACAGAGAACTATTTTACAGGGAACATGGGCTATGGAGGGTTAAGTGGCTTGCCCAAACATCCCCATCTCCTTAGCACCCCTACCCTAGCATACGGAATGAACTGCCTGGAAACCTTATAGCCATTACTGACCTTGTAGTCTTCCGTAAGCTACTGAAAACCTACCTGTTTAAAGAGCATTTTGGAGATATAACTTAACCACTTATACCACCATTATGAAATGAGAACTATAATCTGAAGATTTAAATGCTGTACACCACTTGCCCCCCTCCCTGTAACCCCGACCATGTAACCTCGTTTCCTTCCCCTCCCCCTTCCTTCCCTTATAAGCCTACTAAAGTCCCTACATAATGTTACTGTTCACATATCATATGTAAATTTGTTCAGTTTTATTACTTTCATAGTGTTATATTAACTTTGTTCTCTGGAAAGTTCTGTTATGTTTAATGTAAACTGCCTTGATCTTTGGAAAAGCGGTATATAAGCCTTTCAAATAAATAAATACCCTCTAACCTCTCAAACACTGATTGGGGGCAATACCCACCTACAAAGCCTCCGCTGGTTTTAAGTATTGAACACTCAATGCACAAAGAACAGCAGTGTGATAGTAAAATCTTATTTTGGTATACCGTATCCCTCCCTGTTCCCTGGACCGACAGAGATGGTTTACCTCCATTCTAACCTTCTTCTCCCCCAGACAAAAGTTTGCAACATGCTCTCCCACTTCCGGAAGAGAGACAGGAATATATGTATTCATTTTTAGGGCTGCAACCTTCCCTATTCAACTAAGATTCAAGGGTGCCCCCCCTTTCAAAATCTCCCACGAGGTTCCACAACAGAGGGATATAATTTAAACCAAATAACTTTTCTGGGTCCTATATATATATGAACCCCCCAGGTACTTAATTTTCTGATCATCCCACTGAAAAGGGAAACCCTGGAGCAATTCCTCTTGCACCTCCCCTACGTCCAGAGCCTGTTTTCCTCAAATTGATTTTGAACCCCAACATCACAGAAAAATCTCGATTTCCTCCATAAAGGCAGGAAGAGACTCTTTAGAGCATGGAAAATTGCCAACATATCATCCGTATACAATGATATTTTATGCTTCTGTGCTCCCACCTTGATCGGATGAATCAAGTGGTTTTGCCGAACCCAAGCTGTGAAAGCTTTAATTACCATCTCAAAGAGCATCGGTGATTAGGGGTATCCCTGGTGCGTGCCCTGATAAAGTTAGAATTTCTCCGACCAACATCCATTTACCGAAATCCTCAGCATCGGGCACCTATATAGAGCCCCCTGAATAAAACCCATCTCCAAATTAAAATGGTCTAACATGGCAAATAAAAAATCCCGTTCCACTTTATCAAAAACCTTTTCTGCATCTAGAGTGACATACAAAGAACTTTCCTTGTGCCCCCTAAGCACATGGATCAGATCTATGACCCTACAAACATTATCAGAGATCAATCTCCCAGGAATGAAACCTTTGTTGAGAGTGAATAAGCCAAGGGAGAACCCGCTCTAAACGCTGTGCTATTACCTTTGCAAACAGCTTAGCATCACAGTTAACTAGGGCTATCGGTCTGTAGCTACCACAGTTATCTTTGGGTTTCCCACCCTTATGCAACAAAATCAGGTTAGTTTTGTACATTGTCTTTGGCACTGACTCACTCTCCAATACTTTAGTAAATACCTGGGCCAGAATTAGTGCAAACTCTTCCTTAAGGAGGTGATAATATTCTGCTGGTAAACCATCCTTCCGCACAGCCTCCCCTTTGGGGATTGTTTTTATCACTTCCACAATTTCTGCAGCCCCAATGGGTCAGCCATAGGCTTCTGTCTCCACCCCTCCAGCTGGGGCAGACCAACAAGAGGGGAAGTTATTTTGGACCTAGTCCTTAGTACAGGGGTCTCAAACACGCGGCCCGCGGGCCGCATGCGGCCCGCGAGAGAACATTGTGCGGCCCGCGACGGAGGGAAAGAAAAAAGCCTTGCTTCTGCTTCTGCCGTTGCTGCCGTGGCAGCGGCAGAATCGACTGTCAATTTTTTTTTTTTAAACCTGGCTTCTGCTGCTCAAGCAGCAAAATCAGCTGTGCTGCGGTCCCTTCCTCTCTGCCCGGAGATCCCTCATTGTGCTCCATCAGCGTGTGCTTTTCAAGCCGCGAAGAGAGTATTCCCCTCTCGCGAGGCTTGAAAAGTGAATAGGATTAAGCCGCGCGAGAGGGAAATACTCTCTTCGCGGCTTAAAAAGCACGCCGCTGATGAAGCACAATGAGGGATCTCCGGGCAGAGAGGAAGGGGCCGCGGGACAGCTGATTTTCTGCTGCAGCAGCAGAAGCCAGGTGTTTTTTTTATTTACCGGGGGGGGGGGTGGGGGGTAGGACTGGAAATGGGCTATTGGCAGGGGGGGGCTGTAGGACTGGAAATGGGCTATTGGCAGGGGGGGTAGGACTGGAAATGGGCTATTGGCAGGGGGGTTATGACTGGAAATGGGCTATTGGCAGGGGGGGGTTATGACTGGAAATGGGCTATTGGCAGGGGGGGTGTAGGACTGGAAATGGGCTATTGGCAGGGGGGTTATGAATGGAAATGGGCTATTGGCAGGGGGGGTGTAGGACTGGAAATGGGCTATTGGCCGGGGGGGGTGTAGGACTGGAAAAGGGCTATTGGCAGGGGGGAAACGGGCTATTGGCAGGGGGGGGTTATGACTGGTAATGGGCTATGGTGGGGGCTAGGACTGGAAATGGGCAGGTGGGGGTTAGGAAGGACTGGAGGTGGGCTGATGGGGGGAGTTAGGACTGGTAATGAGCTATGGAGGGGCTGACTGAAATGGGGTAATGGGGGTTAGGGCTGGAAGTGGGCTATTGGCAGGGGGGTTATGACTGGTAATGGGCTATGGTGGGGGCTAGGACTGGAAATGGGCAGATGGGGGTTAGGACTGGAGGTGGGCTGATTGGGGGGTTAGGACTGGAGGTGGGCTGATTGGGGGGTTAGGACTGGTAATGGCCTATGAGGGGAGGTAAGACTGAAAATGGGGTGATGGGGGTAAAACTGTAAGTGCGCTATGGGGAGGTTAGGACTGGTAATGGGCTATGGGGGGTCTAGGACTGGTAATGGGCTGGGGGGGGTTGCTAGGACTGGAAATGGGCTGAGTGGAAGGGGGGCTTGAACTGCAAATGGCTGATGGGGAGGGGGGCTTGGAATGGAAATGGGCTGTGAGGGGAGGGAGCTAGGATTGGAAATGGGCTGATGGGGGGCTAGGATTGGAAATGGGCTGATGGTGAGGCTATGATAGGACTGGAAATGGACTGATGCAGGGACTAGAAGGGAGCGGATGCTGGGTGGGGCTGGAACTAGAAGGGAGCTGATGTTGGGGGAGGATTAGAATGGGATGGAGCTGGGAAAGTGAAATGGAGAGGGGAAAAATATTTTGTCTAGGAGAGAAGACAAATCTACAATTGGCCAGGTATTGGGAGAGTAAGTGGGGATTGAGGATGGAGGGGTAAAATTGGAGTGGATGAAATAGGAATGAGGAAAGAGAAAAAGGAGAAAGATTAGTATGTTAAAGCAGATGTAGAGAGAGAATGGAAAAAAAACTAGGAGAGAAGAAAGGGCAAATGGACAGCAGACGATGGAGAGTTAGCAGAAGACATGAAGAAACCAGAAGAAAGTGGCTGGAACAATTGCAACTGAAAAAAATGCACAAAAGGTAGAAAAATCTCTCTTTATTTTGAATTTATTAACTGGAATATGTCAGCTCTGGGAAATGTGCATCATTAATGTTTGCGCTTTGTTTAGTACAAGAGGAAATTAATTTATAGTTTTATTTCTACAGTGTCGTTGTACATTCCAAGTTTGGCTTTTGGGGTTCCCAGTTTCATTATTGTCTTCCTGTTTCTAAATCTTTTAGTCTTTCTTTATCCATACTCATTAAAGAGGCATGTTTACTAAAAGTTAGTGTATGGTAACATTATGCAAATATTTATGCAAATGAGGCCCCTTATGCAAATGAGGCCCCGCGTCTTATGCGGCCCCCGGGTTACTTTACAAGTCCTCATTTGGCCCTCAAAGCAATTTGAGTTTGAGACCCCTGCCTTAGTAGGACACAGGATCTGGTGCACGAGATAAGGGTTTTGGGGCCACTTGGCAATAGTGATCATAGCGTGATCGCATTTGATTTAATAAATGGAGGAAGGAAGGCAAGGAAATCCACAGTACTACCTTTTAACTTTCAAAAGGGAGACTATGATACAATGATGAAAATAGTTAAAAGAAAAAACTAAAAGGAGCAGCTCCAAAGGTTAAAGATGTACATCAAGCATGGATGTCGTTTAAAAATACTATCTTAGAAGCCCAGACCAGATGTATTGCATGCTTTAAGAAAAGTAGAAGGAACGCCAAAAAACTTCCAGCATGGTTTAAAGGTGAGGTCAGAGAGGCTGTTGTAGGAAATGGAAAAAGGAGCCAAATAACGAAAACAGGAAACAACATAAGCACTGGCAAGTTAGTTGCAAGGTGTTGATAAGGCAGGCAAAGAGAGACTTTGAAAAAAAAAAGCTTGCCGTAGAAGCATAAACGCATAATAAAACCTTTTTAAAGTACATTTGTAGCAAAAAAACCTGTGAGTCAGTTGAATCATTAGATGACAGAGGGGTAAACGGGGTGTTAGGAAGGACAAGGTCATAGCAGAGAGATGGAATGAATTCTTTGCTTTGGTCTTTACTGAAGAAGATGTAGGGACATTACCCATGCCTGAAATGGTATTTAAAGGTGATGTATCAGAAGAATCGAAAGAAATTTAGATAAATTGGGTAGATGCATTAAAATAATTTTATAAACTAAAGAGTAACAAATCACCTGGACAGGATGGTATACATCCGAGGGTGTTGAAAGAACTAAAACATGAGATTGCAGACCTACTATTAGTAGTCTGTAAACTATCATTAAAATCATCTGTAGTACCTGAAGCTTGGAGAATGGCCAGTATAATGCCAATTTTTAAAAAGAGTTCCAGAGGTGATCCAGGATACTATAGACTGGTGAGCCTGACATCAGTACCAGGCAAAAATGATAGAAACCATTATGAAAAATAAAATTACTGAACATGTAGATAGTCATGGTTTAATGGGAGACAGTCAATATGGATTTAGCCAAGGAAGATCTTGTTTTACTAATCTGTTATTTTCTGAAGGTGTGAATAAACAGGTGATATAGTGATCTGGATTTTCCCTCATGAGAGACTCTTGGTGAAATTAAAAAGTCATGAGACAGGAGGCAGTGTACTACTGTGAATCAGAAACTGGTTAAAAGATAGAAAGCAGAGAATAGGGCTGAATGGCCAATTTTCCCAATGGAGAAAGGTGAATAGTGGAGTACCCCAGGCATCTATCCTGGGCCCACTACTTTTTGGCATATCTATAAATGACCTGGAAATGGGAATAACGAGTGGGATGATTAAATTTGCAGCTAACACAAAATTATTCAAAGTTGTTACAACACAAAAGAATTGTGAAAAATTGCAAGAGGACTTTGATGAATTGAAAAACTGGATGTCCAAACAGCAGATGAAATTTAATGTGGGAAAGTGCAAAGTTATGCATCTAGGAAAGAACAACCCAAACTATGGTTACTTGATGCAAGGTTCCACATTAGAACAACCACACAGGAAAAGGATCAAAACCTTTGGAAGATTCCTTAGCCCTACTACCTGAGAACCTTGGCTTTGCTACTTTTCTTATTGATTCTGATCGTGATTGGCTTTTTAAAATTTTCTTTTCTAAATGAGACTGTAAACGGTGAGACTTTATCCTGATATAGCTTGGGAAATGCAAAATCGCAGGAAAAGGTTTCTCCCTCTAAGGTCGCAGGTACTAGGACTAGGAGCGACATTTCTTGTCCAGTATGAATTCTGTTGTAGGGTATTGTATCAGGGGAAAGTATATATATTCTCTGAGCCAGAACAATTGTCTGATTTTTTTGTCTTTGCACTCACATGACAATGGGGCTGTGGCTCCGATATCGCATGGAAGCCGCTACCGCTGTTTAGTAAACATACCCCTTAGTCTTGGATGAAGAGGAGGATATCTTATCTAACCTGGAAGTTTAGATTTCTGTATTTAGCATGATTGTGGGCTGGCTTAACGACCTAGCAACTGACCAAGCTGTTTTCTTTTGATTATTTGTTCTTAATGTTATGTTTTCTCTTGGATCCTTTGTGTTATTGTATTTAATTGGTGGAATTGTAACTTGAATATTTTGAGTAATAAATATTGAAATTAAAAAAAAAAAAAAAAAGAACCAATCTTGCCCCTCATGCCTGAGCATAGCTCAGTCACGATCCAGGCTCCTCTCTGCTTATGTAACTGCGAAGCCAACAATTTCCAGCCTTATGTCCATATTATTTCCATGTTCCATACATAGTAGTGCCTTTTGGTTAACGTAAGCAAATAGGCCAACCAGTCTGGATCCAAGCCATTTAAGCATGCCCACACTGCAGTCAACTGCTTATAAACCTGTCCCCATCCAGATACACTATGAGCCTTCTGGAACCTATCGATCTGTTCCAAAAGGAGCTTCTGCTCTCCTTTCCGATCCCTCTAATTTTTGGCTGCTTCCTGAATCAGGACTCCCCTCATATAAGCTTTCCCGGCATCTTATAAAGTGCTATCCTCCACCGTCCCTTTGTCATTATGGGTCAAAATGTATCCCCATGCTACTTTCATTCTGTGCACCACTTCCTCCTTCTGGAGAAGATTAATGTTGGCCCTCCAACTAACCCCCCCCATTTAATGTGCGGACCTTTGGAATCTATTGACCTGTGATGATACCATTGTCTGATAACGTTATAGGAAGGTTATCCAATCCTGTAAAAAACCCCAATTGGTCCCTTTTCCCTAAAAAGCAATCTAGATGAGAGTACATATTGGTACGCTGGAAATAGAAAGTATTCTCTCTACACCCCACATTACGTTCCCTCCACAGGCCTACCAGATCTAATTTGCGCATACACAACCTGAGCTCCCTCCCCTCTTTTTTTATGTAGTTGCTCAGTATAATTTGATTGATCTTCCTTCCCAATTGTACAGTTCATATCCCCAGCAATTACCTAGTCTCTCTTAGCAAATTTCTCAAACTTTTCAAACTAGCATTTAAAGAAGGAATCTTTCAAACCATTGGGGGTGTAGATATTCAGGAAGGAGATCTCCTGTTAGTCCACTCTTTCAGTCCCAAACCATCCTCCAGTGATTACCCCCCCCCCCACCCCCCGACTCATACATCACAAAGGCACCCTCTTGTGGATTAAAATTACAACCCCTCTCTTTTTTGAATTGTACGCTGAACAAAACATCTGTTCATACCACCTACGTTTTAGTTTTAAATGCTCCTCCCTGGTAAGGTGAGGTTCTTGCAAAAGTGCTACATCAGTTTTACAGGTATTCAGATAGGACAGCACCCTCTTCTGTTTAATCGGGCTGTGTAGACCTTTAATATTAAATAAGACTATCTTACATCCCTCCATACACACTCTTCCTTTCCCAGCAATCAAGCACCACCTGAGCCTAGCCAACCCCCAGCATCCACTGCTCTCGCATTCACCCATCAGACTGCTATAAGCTTGCAACACATCAGCAATGGAACAATGGAAAATACAAACAGCATAATGTACTGTATTTATACCACTTCACCTCCAACAGTGCATCCATTTTTTGCATTTTGGACTTCCAAGGGCATTCTCTTAACTCTTCTCCCTCCCCCTCCACAATAATCTCCCTCCATATTATCCCCCACCCCAGCCCCTCCTCCAAAATACACTTCAAAAACACAGGTATACACCCTTCCCCCAAATGAGGATGGGGGAACCCCAACTATCAAAGTTCACTTCAAATGGGGAGCTGACGTGGGGCCGCCCATCAGCTGGTTTTACCACCCCTTGCATGGCAATCACAATGTCCTCCAGCAATCAGTGTCCTCATGCTCCATGGCAAATCGCCCACCAGATGACAGTGCCATGGCAGCCAAAATTCACAGATTCCTCTCTGCTGCTGTGTCCCAACAACAGAAAAATTGAAGAGCAGTCTCTACTCAATCTCCTTCCGTCTCCACCATTGCTGACCTAGCTGATTTCTCTTGAGTGGTCTTCAGCATGAATGGCTCTCCACTCCTCTTTTGGACCCATGGGTCATCTGGGCAGCTTCTTTCAGCAGAATCTCATCCCTCCTTAGGTTGTAGACCTGCCACCTGCACATCTTTCTGGCCGGCAGCTTCCTTGGCTGCTTGCGAGCTTTGTGTCCCTGGCTTAATAGTCCTATTGGCATGAAACCGTGAGGTGTTCAGAATTTATCCATGGCCTTGGGTGTTTGAAAAAATACACGGACTCCATTCTCCACTAGCATAAGGTGAGCTGGATACCATAGTGCCACCTTTATTCCTTTTTGTGCTAGCGATCTTTATATTTTAAAAGATCCTTTTGCCGCCTCACTGTCTCTGCTGCCAGGTCCAGGTAGATGAACACCTTCCAGCCCTTATAAGATACATGCCCAGTTTTTCAGGCTTCCTTAATGATATGTTTGTGGTCTTGAAACCTCAGCAACTTAATCACAAAAGCCCGTGGTCTGCTATTCGGCTCAGGCCACGCACGGAGTTCTCGATGGGCCTGCTGAATTTCATAGGCCTCTAGTGACAGACACCCTGAGAAACAGACCATGAACAGTCAGTGCATAAATGCTCTAGGGTCGGCCCTCTCCTCTTCCTCTGGGACCCCAAGCATGTGCACATTGGACCTCAGATCTCTATTTTCTTGGTCCTCTGCCTTTTCTTGAAGCAACCTGCTTCTGCAGCCTGGCCACTTCTCCCTTCAGGCCCATGTGCAAGTCCTCCGTTCTACTGATATGGGCCTCGGCCTCCACCAATCGCCATGAATTTCTCCTCGATCTTTCCCAGCACACACTCCACAATTTCTCTTTTTGATTCTTATATTTCCTGGAGCACTGAGGTGGCTTAAACGTCTTGCGCGTGTAGGGAAACTGTTTCAGAGTAGGAACAATTGCCTTTGGCGTGAAAATTTTCCTAGAGGTGGAAGATCTAGAAATCAAGATAGAAAGAAGAGAGCCTCCAGACTTACACTCTCCTTCCTTCCCCTGAGACGCCACTTTCTAAAAGAATGATCCCAATGCAGCCCAGGGGGGAAAACGGTATCAGTTTGCTCCAGCTGCTGCCCTGCACTGCTCCAGAATGAACTCCGGATGGATGTGCAGAGCAGTGTCAACTCACTCCCAGCAGTGCCCTCTCAGAGTATCCACTGGGGCTTCCAAAAGCAGAAGCCTGCTCAAAGCAGTGTTCTCAGGAGTGCCAGATAGGAGTTTAGCCCCGGAGAATAGCAGAATCTGCAAGACTTCACAGTACTTCAGAAGCTGAAAAACGCTTGTAACAAATCCCAGGTCCTGCAAAGAGGAGGGGGTCTAGCACGCACTGCTTCCAATTCCTTTGCAGATGAACATACATACAGGTTCCTTGACTGCTGGCTACAGCCTTACATGCAGATGCCGCTACTTACATGTGCATAGGACAGGTGAACAGACACTGTCTTCCTTTCATGCTTTTGTTTAGCCTCATACATACAGAAATCATAAATTGAATAATCTTATATGTCTGAATTTTAACAACTCTTGAAATGTGCTCTCAAATCTTGCATTGGTACTGTAGCTGAATATATCTCACCTTGACCTACTACTACTACAATTTTATTTATTAAAGAATGGAGTTGAAATGTCAGCATCAAACCGCTTTTCACTATGTCAGGCCATCAAACTTGGGAGCTGCCATTTGATCACCGACAATGTCTGGATGTGTTTTACAGGCATATGCACAAAGCAATTCCCGATTTTTATTTGGCAGCTCTTGTGGAAAGTTATAAGAATTATTTCTCATACCATCTTTCCTAATATCTATCCACCACTGTTCCTTCTTGACTCCTGGCTGGACCTAATCAAAGAGGAGCTCAGGGGGGAAATAACTCAGTAGTTGTGAATATTAAAGCGGATGCACTTTACCAGTCATCAGACATAAACAATGAAGGAGGGAAGGTTGATAACTGCCCGCAATAGCAATCTATATCAGTTCAGAAAGGCTCTCAAAACATACCTTTTCCGCCAATATTTCCCAGACAGCAACTGAACCAAATATCCCCTCCAAGAAATAACCCAATCTAGAAATGCCCGCACACTGCAGTGTAGATAGATTATGTATATAGTTAACCCAGTTATCCAAGTTTGTACTCCTGTTCAATGTAAAACCTGACAGTTTGTCGTAATGGTCATTTTGTTATGATGTAAACCGCGCTGATTCTAAATAGCGCGGTATATAAGAAACTGTAATAAATAAATAAATAAATAAATAGCAAAACGTAGGTGTGTACATTTCACTGTGTGAACTCAGACAGATTTTCACATGTACAGTTGTTTTGAAATTTACTCCAGAAAAGCTGTGCACATATTTACACTTGCTATTTTCAAGTTTTCTTCTGGGTTGAAATAAGCCCATAAGTCTGAATTTTCAAAGAATGTATGCAAGTGCAAACCCTTCCCCAACACTGCCCTGCTCTAGTGGTGGGTAAAGGTATGTGCTTACAGACTTTTACATGTGTAACTTTACTCCCATATAGGGCAGATCATTTTCAAGTAATGGTTTTACAAAATTCTCATCTCTCTTAGGTAGGTAATCCAGTAAAGGGTCCACAGGTTCCAGAAAATTGCAGTAAGTGCCTCATCTAGGCCCAGATTTAGGCACAAGTATTTCACACATTTGTTTTAATACATAAGTTCGAATGCACATTAAAAACTATTTAGCATATGCTATTGGACTTATAGAGGATGATTTTATAAGGAGCTGTCCAGATTTAGAATGCATGGAAATGTGGGTATTTTAGTTATTTACGTACCACTTAATGCTCATAAATGAGCACACTCGTGCTGCGCCACATTGGTGTGCACTTCCACTTTGGGTTACACAAGGGTAAAGTTTGGGCGGACCGTGGGTAGGATGCACATATTTGCCATTTGAAAATTATGCCATGAACACTATACAAACACCTTTACCCTTGCTCTTTAGCAAACACATATTTCCCTGCTTATTTTATCTGCATACACACATATTTTGTAAAGTATGTACATAAAAGCTAACTCATCCCCTGGTTATATCCCACAGCACTGGAAATAGTGTTCAGTGTAGTGTACAATGAAACATACAGAAAAGTATGCACATGTGAAACAGCATTTTAGAATGACTCTTTAGGTGCCATCCGGGACATCTAAGTCAAAATGTCTGAAATTTCATGGGCGGGGCAGCAGAGAAGGGGGCATGTGTGCAAATGTGTTCTAAAATCAACCTATCTCTGCCCGAAAAGATAAGTGTTTCCGCCAACAGACAAGGAAATGAGGCTGTGCAGCATCAACCCCCAGACACGTGCAGGGAAATGGTCAATTTTAGAAACGTGCTCATGTGAAATATGCATGTCTGCGAAACTGGCAACGTAAACATGTCTGTGATGGCATTTCAGAATGTGCACATGTATAAATTAAGGCTCTGCCCATGCTCCACTCAATCTCCACCCCCTGTGCACCCTCAAAACTGAAAGTAACAGGACTTACAGTTGTGGTCAACATTATTGGCACCCTTGCAGTTTAGGTATGTTGTGTACAATATCTTGAGAAATAATTGGAACACAAAATGGAATTATAGAAAGGACATCCAAGTGCAGTCTGGTGAAACATGCAGAAAAACAGTGGGGACGTCTGTTTAGCTTGATTTTAGAAGCATAGATGTCCCCAGTGTGGATGCCCAGAGCCCCGTCCGCATAGAAATCCTGCTGCAGAAGAGTGGGGTGGGATGTCCAACACATGCAAGGTAGTATGAGGATGTCCAGCGATGTGGAAAACTGGAAATATAAACCCCTATTCCCAGACAGAGTTCATAATTAATGCAGGAAACTTATGGGATAGGAGTGTACCCCCTTTTCCACACCTTCTGCATGTTTGACAGGCAAAATGAGCACTTTTCCACTGCCTATTCGTGCTTGGAGCAGATATAAATTTGGACGCGGCACAGGACCTACAGGGTGTTTCTGCAATCGGGCAAAGACATCCAGGTTCTTGGTAATGCTCCAAACATGCCTACACCATGCCCCCATTCAGATTTGGACGTCCTCATGCTGGGGATGTCCACAGAATTGGCTTCTAAAATGGCTCCATGGGCATCACCATGCTTTGGACATCTCTATGCCCGTTTACAGACATCCAAAGCACAAATAGGGCTTCTAAAATTACTCCCATAGTTTTCCTGCTCTGCAAAAAAAAATGCAATGTGTGCCTTCGAGTCAGTCCTGACTCCTGGCGACCCAGAAGCTCCTGGGTTTTCTTGGCAGCGTCACCGGAAGTAGATTGCCAGGCCTTTCTTCTGAGCATCTGTCTCTAATGATGATCTTTCTGTTTCAACTCTTCTTTCCATATCTTTCTTTTCGGCCTCTATAATTAGCCTCTTGGCTAATTGTAGTTCTATGACATAGCTCAACCTTTTGTCTCTGTCTTGTTTTTTTTTTTTTCAAAGTGCTTGTTTGTTGTCTTTGTGTTAGAGTTCCCCACCTTTTACTGCAAACCACTGATGCTTTGGCTCTAGCGGTATAAAAAAAATGCAATAAATATATAAATAAAGTTCAAATGTCACAACTCTTTCTCATCTTCCAGTCCTCAGTCTCCCTCTTAATTTTTCACCCACCTTCTGGCTTTCTATCTACTTCCTTCACCTCCTTCCTAGCTTATCTCCCTACTTACATTTTCCCTAGCTCCCTTCTCCCGTCTGCTATCCCCAGCCCCTATGTCAACCCCCAGCATATTCCCCCCAGCCCTAGCATCAGCCCCTTTCTCCCACCCCCATCTCTAGTATCTTCCAATGTCAACCCCTTTTTGCTGACTCTCCCTTGCCCAGCATCTTCCCTTTGTCTCCCAATTCCCCACTTCTGCCCTGCCTGGGGTCCCTGTTCCTTCTCCTTGCCACCCCTACCCCACTCTAATCTGTGGTCCTGCATCTCTCCTTTTTCTTCCCTCTTGCCCTTCCATTGATCAAACATCTCCCCATTCTCTTCCCTCTCCCTCTCCCTCCCCACCCCACCCAACTCCATGGTCAATCATCTCTTTCATTGCTCCGTGGTCCAGCACCTATCTGTTCTCTCCACCCCACCCCACTCCACCCTGTAATTCAGCAGCATCTTATTCTCATGGTGTGGCATCTCCCTGTTGTCTTCCCTATCCCCACACCCCATTCCATGGGCAATCATCTTTCCTTCCCTTTCCTCTCTACCCACTCCATGATTCAGCAGCTACTCTTCTCTTTCCATGCTCACCCTATAGTTCACCAAGTCCACGTTCTCTTTCCTCTGCTCTTACCCTCATAATCCAGCATCTCCCTTTTCTCTTCCCTATGCCCCTCCCCTGATGGTCTTGCATTTACTATTACTACTACTACTACTATTAATCATTTCCCTGTTTTATTCCCTCTCCCTGCCCCTGGTCCAGCATTTCTCCTCTTTTCCTTGCCCTCCCCCTCTGTGGTTCAGTTGCAGCATCTCTGGGGAAGGTTCTATCCACCCGCCCCCCCCCCCCCTTCTCGATCCTACTTCTCTATATCTCACATTTGGTCCAGCATTTTTTCCTCCAACCTCTCTCCTTCCTCCCCCTTCTACATCCCCTTCAGAAGGCTGAACTGGTGGATGTTGAAGCAGTAGAGTCAGTAATACTATGAAACACAACTAATGTAGCATAGCCATCATGCTTCTGCACTCCTAAAGGCATAGCACCATCCTACACTCAACAGGAAGTATGATCAGAGGTGGCAGGATGGGGCTGAGCAGAGAAGCATGATGGTTCCATGGCACTGGTTTTGTTTCTTAGTATTACTGCCTCTGTCACTTCGGCTGCCCCCGGTCCAGCCCACTGAAGGAGCTGTGGCAGAAGAAAAGGACAGACTTGTTCCTCTTATACTCCTGGGTCTCCATTGTTCCACCCTTCAGTCCAGCAAAACATTACTCAGAGCAGGTAGGTGCAGCTCATTTGGGGGACAATGCCGCACTCATTCTCCCCCAAACTACACCCATGTGTCAAATCTATGAGACTATGACAAAGATGTCTATGCTTTCGGTCAAGAAGTCTCGGCCAGTGCTCATGCTGAGGTTGAGGATCTATGGCTGCCCCTTACTACTACTACTACTACTGAACATTTGTATAGCACTATAAGACATACATAGTGCCGCACAGACACGTGTAAAAGATGGTCCCTGCTCATTAGAGCTTACAATCTAAAACTTCCAGAACTGACACAGTTTCAGTTACCACTCCCTGCTACGCGCACACCTCACTTCCACCTATCACAAGGTTCACAACTCCAACAGAGAAAAACATCCAGGATCTCATCGCCATCATCAACACCTCTACAGCTCCAAGTGACCCCTGCCCAGCATACTGGGTCAGAACTCTGCGAGTTGAACTTAGTCCAATTCTAATCAACATCATTGGACTTTCCTTTGCAACAGGCTCTTTCCCCGCATTCCTCAAACAAACATCAATAAGACCACTTCTGAAGAATAACAGACTTGACCCACTAAAGACTGACTCCTACCACCCAATCTCAAGTATACCTCTATTATCCAAGATAATAGAGAAGGTTGTCCAGCGGCAGATTCAACACCACATTGATGAGGTGTCACCTCTCGACCCCTGTCAACATGGATTCAGGGAGTCTCACGGCATAGAAACTCTCCTCACCACCCTAACCAACACTTTGAATAGAGGATTGGACAAGGTTGAAAATGGCTTCGCTCTCATTTTCCTAGATATCTCTGCTGCCTTTGACTCCGTTAATCACAATCAACTTCTCACTCGTCTCCAGGAGAAGGGCATCTGTGGCCTCACCTGGGAATGGTGTAGGTCTTATCTATCGGATCGTTGGCAGCATGTCAGAGTTGGTACCACCACATCCGCACCTTTCCACCAACACCAAGGTGTTCCGCAGGGCTCCTCTTTATCCGCGCTGCTGTTCAATGTCTACATGCAGCCGATATGTGACATCATACGCTCCTTCAATATCTCCACTCTAATCTATGCAGATGACGTCCTGCTGTTTACACCATTCAAAATCAAACAACCAGACTTCTCCAGCCTTATCAACTGTTTCAACGCCATCACCGACTGGTTATTATCTCAAAATCTCCGCATAAACTTCAAGAAGACGGAAGTTCTGTTCATATCAAGGAACAAAGATTTCTCCCCTCCATCCTCCCTAAGAGTAAGAGATGCGGAACTCCCTAGTAAACCTTCCATTCGCTACCTAGGGATTACTCTGGACCAGCATTTCGACTTTAAGGAGCACATACGAAACACCACCAGATCTGTCTACAATAAAATTAGAACGCTAAGGCACCTCAGGCCCATGTTACCTCATAATGACTTCAGGACCATTTTCCAGGCCCTCATTCTACCACACTTTGATTACGCAAATGTTGCCCTGTATGGACTCCCCAAGAACACCCTTAATCCGCTGCAACTCGCCATGAATGCGGCTGCGCGTGTTCTCTGTGGTTTAGCAAGATCAGACCATATCACCCCGATACTTAAGGAACTCCACTGGCTACCAATTCATTGCAGGTTAGCATACAAAATCCTTTTCATCATCTTCAAGATCATCAATAACCTAGCCCCCACCACACTCAGTGACCTTATCACGCTCACCCCGAAAAACAGAATCAGAAGGTCAGTAACCGACAACACCTTGATCATCCCCAAAGAGTCCATCAAGTGCACCCAGACGACCAAGAAAAGAACCTTCGCCTTCTACGCACCAAAATGCTGGAACAAACTTCCACCAGAAATTAGATCCATCAAAAACCTTATTCAGTTCCGTAAGGCAATCAAACACCACATCTTCCTACTTCACTTTGCTCAAGCATCCACCCCACCTCTGCTCACCCACTCACCAATGTCCACAAACCTTACCCTGTCACAAGTATTTTGAGCTTGCCTTAGCCCTCCTTGTATATACAAACCTAATCTAATTGTATTTTGTACATATGTTTATAGTTACCCTGTTGCTCCAAGTTTAAACTCCTGTTACAATGTAAGCTCCAAGTTTAAACTCCTGTTACAATGTAAGCACAGAACAGTCTTCTGACTGTGCACCCTTGTTATATGTGAACCGCACTGATAACAAATAGCGCGGTATATAAAAGTTGTTAAATAAATAAATAATACAATCTAGTCAAGACAGACAACACAGTAGCTGTAGACATGAGACACATCTAGGGGGAATGGTAACACAACACAAAGGAGATCAGGTGAGTCAAGATCCAAAAGCGGCAGCGAAGAGGTGAGTTTTCAGCCTGGATTTGAAAAGGGTCAGAGAAGGCGCCTGACGTACAGACACAGGTAGTTTGTTCCAGGCATAAGGAGCAGCAAGGTGAAAGAAGCAAAGTCTGGAGTTAGCAATAGAAGAGAAGGGCACAGACAGAAACGATTTGCCAGAAGAGTTCCCAAGGAGGGGTATAGGGAGAGATAAGAGACAGCTGGGGGCTTTTGAAATCACTGCATGGGGCATACAGATGATATCTTCAGGGAAGCAGAAACAACATCCAGAGAAGAGGATCTACTTGAATGTGCAGAGTTGCATGATCTCCGCACAGAAGCCGCTCTTCACTCTTCTTTGTGAAGGCAATTAAAATGATTCTTTTGGGCTCACAAACACATCTTTCCACAGTGCTTGCATCCAGCTTGCTTATTGAATGGATGTTGAAGTTCTGGATTATTCTCCACCCTGAGGATATGGATGGAATCGTGACTTGGTTTGTGTCATACCCCAAAGAAAGATGAAAAATAAAATAAGAAAATAATTGAATATTTTTTTTGAGAAGATGATAGGCTATGTTGGAATGGAGGAATCACCTAATGGTTAAAGTAGTAGTTACCAAGGAGAGAAACCAGGTTCAAATCCCACTATTGCTCCTTATGATGGTGGGTAAGTCACTCAACCCTTCATTTTCATAAGTGCAAACTTAGAGTGTGAGTCCTTTGGGGGTGAAAATACTTGAATGTAGCTCATCTTGAACTTCTGAAAAAGCCATGAGGTCAATCCAATTCCCCTTGCATGACAAAGAAGAGGAAACACTGCGTGTGGGAAAGGCCTCACGTGCTCAGAATTTCCCACTGATTTTGAGCTCTGGAGGAGCTATTCCATCCTGGTGCCATAAGAGGACATCACCTGCGCGTATGCTTGATCAATCCTGCTTGGAGATGGAATATATAGGATCCAAACTGTCAGTACACTTGTTTTTAAACACTTAGCCGGTTCTTTTACTAAAGTGTGATAAGCAGTTATTGTGTTTTGGTGCACGGGAACTGTCCGCTCAGGCCCCTGATAATTATTACCACAGGTGCATGATGGTTACTGCACAGTAATTCCCATGCTAACTACAAAATTGCGAAAAGGGGTGGGGAACGGCTAGGTTAAGGGTAAAGAATTGGCATGGAGAGCAAATTGCAGTTAGCGCAGGGGAACAGAGCACACGCTGTCAATGCTTCCATTAGCACGGGTGCACTTAATGGGTGGTGTTAGTACACCCGTCCGTTAGAGTATGCGCCCCCCATTGTAACTGCTAGGACCACGCTGGCCACACCCCTGACAATTATCCTGGAGGCTGTGCACTTAATGCATGTTAGTTTTAGCACTAAATGTGTATTAAGTATAAAAACCTAAGACACTTTATTAAAAGGGTCCTTTAGAGTCCTCCCCATCTTTCTTGGTTGGTGTAGTAGAGACATGATGGTCATAAATGTAATACAGTATTGCTGTGATTAATCAGTAGCAATGAAAGACATTCTTTAAAAAACGTCAATTAAAACCAACACAGCTGGTATTACAAAGTGATCCCCTGATTTCAGATGGATGCCATATGTCACTTTGACTTTGCCTTGAATGAGCTTAGATCCAATAGTTTAGAACTAGTAGGGTTTTAATATAGTCCTCCAAACAATAAATGCAAATTCATATGTGTAGACTAAATATAAAGATGCATTATTCCACTGGCAATTCCCATCTACTGCTATTACAGCCTGAAGAAAATGAGTCATAAATTAAATGCGGAGTTACATTTTCTTAAGTAAAACACAAACTACTAGAACCAGAAATTGTCATAATATGATAGTATCTGAAATAGCAATCGGTATTATGGACTATAAAAGCATTAAAAAAAGAAAATAAACTGAAATGTTTTTCCTCTTACGTTTTCTCGCCATTATTGGTATGGTATGTTCTCCTGCTGTGCTAGGCTTCCAGCTCAATTGGACTCAGCTCTAGCTAGGGCTGCAGCTGCATGACTTCTTGTGTGCAATCAGATGGGGGGGGGGGGGAGGGTGCAGATTTTCACCACCTCTGATGGAACTCTGGAACCAAAAGCAGTGGGCCCAATTACAGCCACCAAGGGGGCCAGAATAAATTAAATGCCAGCCTCGGCATTTAACTTAATTGGTATATTCAATGCCGCTATAATTCAGACTAATAGAAGCCTAAACTAAACATATAGAGGGTCATTCTGAACCACGAATAGCGGTTGTGCAGGGAAGTTAGTTGGGGGGGGGGATGGGAGGCCTGGGGGCGGAGAGTGGGCGGGCAGTAGGTAGTCACCGGCCCTGGACATACAGGGCCAGTTCTAATATCGGTCCTGTATGTCCAGGGCCGGCGAAATGGCTGAGGAAGTTATTCCACATCTGAGGTGGAATAACTCCCCTGGACATTTTTTTTTTAAATTCGGGGCGTGGAAGGTGCTGGGCGGGGGGCCAAGGGACATTCCCCTGGCCTTCGGAGGCCGGATAAGGGGATCGGGCTGCGGGGAATTTGCAGTTTTGGTCGGTGGCAGGCATCGCGGCTTTTAAATGGAGCTGCAGTGCCATGGCAACATGACGCCATAGTGCCATGTCTCTATTTAAATGCCCTGACTGAGTTAGCTGGGTGCAGTCCTGCACGTGCAGACCAGACAGAATCGCTATCCTGGCCTGCATGTGCAGGACTAATCGCGATTCTGATCCTGTGGGCTAGATGTGCCCCGTGGGATCAGAATAGCGATCCCCTCTGTGTGTCCGGTTCAGACCAGACGCACAGAGGGGATGGACATGTGGGACAGAATCAGGCCCATAGGGGGGATTTCAAAGCCATATAGGAGGTTTACAGACCCCAGAGGTTGCCAGCTAGCATTTGGGCATTCTGGGGGCAGAGCTTGGCAACATCCAGAGATAAACAGCTAGTAGCGATATTCAGCTGCTAGCCGGTTATCCCAAAGTGGCAAAAGTAAGTGTCACAGCTAACTGGGCAGGTGTCTATCTAGCTGACCCAGATAGTCAATGGCAGTGACTGGATATGGCCCAAGCATTGAAAATCTGGGGTCACAGTTCATCAGCAGTGATGATTAGCTGCTTTATAAGTGCTAGCCGCCACCCCAGATTATCCCCCTATAAATCATCCAGATGGAGTCAATATTTAGCAGCTATCTGGATAAGTTTTCAACCTGCCCGTACTCCTCCCTCCCTCCCTCTGCCCCTTCACTATACAGATAGCATCAGACTGTTCAGACAGATCTTTGGACCAATACTATCTGTGTGAGTTTTGAAAAACTACGCATAGTGAATCTATAGCTCACCGACCTCTAGTGAATGGATAACTTCTTTTAAATACTGGCCCGGGTGTGCTTTTGAAATTAGCCAGCTGGTTTTGCTGTTGCATGATGGCTGGGACGCTCTCCCTCTACGGGGCTGTAAATGTTATCTCTTCAGCAAACACAACCCATGTCAACCCAAGAAGCAGGAGCTGGGCTGGAGAATGCCATATGGTAGCACTGCTGAGACACCACGCTTGCTCTCCATTTGTTTTTAATATTTTTGAATTCACTAGCCCAGAGTAATCTGTCATAATAATCACAACTCTAATGTCCTATATAAAAAAAAAACAATAGAAATAATGGTAAAATCATTGAGCAATTTAATATTATGTCTTTTGCTCTCAGTTAGAGAGAAAACTAAACGAAACACCATGAAAGTTGAATCCCACTCAGAAGAACCCTTGAATGCATCTTTCCAGATTCAATTATCTGTAAGGGTCTTCCATGCAGATCGAAATGTCAAAATTGCCCAGAACAATAGGACATTGGACATCCCAATCTGCCTGTAACTGATATATACTCTCAATAGTAACAAAAAATGATGGATTTTGGAAGCTTTATAAATCCTTGTTACTAAACTTTAAAGTCATTGTATTATTAGAACAAAAACACATGTCCCTTCATTCCAAATTATACCTCAGACACAGCTTTCAAGAATGAATCTATAACTTTATATAAAATAAAACATAGTAGAATAGAAGATGCAATGGTATAAAACCCAGAAGAATTCTTCCTGAACCTGTCCTTGGAGAGTTTTCAAATGTGAGAATTGCTACCTTATAGATGTCATTCCAAGATTTCTCCAGATGGTTTTATTTTGCACAGGATGAACTTCACTCATAAGCTACAGTACATGTTGGATAAGAGCTCAGGTTCTTTATTTATTTGCACCTTTCTATAGGGGTTTGGCCCTGAGAGTTAAGGGGAGGGGTTACTTCCAAGGCCTTGTGTGTATCTGCACTTTTAGTGGGCATTAAAAACTTGACTGGCATGCTGGGTGTTACACAAAGGAATGTGCATGGTTGGTAGATGACTACACTGATAATAATTTATAATGTTTTCAGTATTTTTTATTTTTTATGTTAATTATTTTATGTTATTAGATACAGTAATAATTTTGTTCTTTTATTTTGATGATAGCAATTTATTTTATATATACTATTGATGTAATCTGTTTTGTATATGCCATTAAATTAAAAAGGCAGAATATAATTTCTAAATTCTGCTGTCTTCGGGCTCACTTCTCACAGTCCTCTTTTCATGAAAGATCAGTCACTCCAGTGAGAGGATAAAAATAGAATTTGCTTGTGTTAAAAAACCATAATAGTCATCTTTTTCTTTAAAGACAGTGGGCCTGATATTCAGCGGAGGCAATTAGCATAATTACAGCACCTAGCCATTCCTGCTGAACACAAAACTTGAATATTCAATTCTGCGGACATATCTGGCCACCGGCATTGAATATCTGGGTCAGCCACACAGCCCAAAAGCTAACTTGGCAGCGGCAATATTGAGCTGCTACCCAGGGGTAGCTCAAGGGTGGAGTGTGGGCCATGTACAAAGACTCATTGTGGGGCCTCATTTGCATAAGTATTTGCATAATGTTAACATGCACTATCTTTTAGTAAACATGCCTCTTAATGAGTGTCTGGATAAAGAAAGACTACCAGATTTCTACATTACTATACTCCAGTGCCAACCGCCAGGCACATTAGGAAGTATACAAACACTGCCCATTTAGAACCCATAGCAAACCCGCCGTATCATAACAGCACTACCTGGACTCACAAAGCACCAAACCCTACCTATCAAACGGCAACACTGCAAATATTAAACCAATATATCTCAGAGAATAACAATACATCTCCTACTGGGGAAAGAGAACAAGTGGCACTGTCAGATTTAAACTATATAAATAGAATACCTCAGCTCGGTTACACATGCAGATCATAGACCGTCACTAAACAAAGAACAAGGGATCACAATTTAGAAATAGAAAGACAATAATTAAATTGGGAACCCCAAAAGTCAAACTTGGAATGTACGACAACACTGTAGAAATAAAACTATCAATTAATTTCCTCTTGTACTAAACAAAAATACAAAGATGTTAGCGATGCACATTTCCCAGAGCTGACATATTCCAGTTAATAAATTCAAAATAAAAATGTATTTTTCTTCCTTTTGTTGTTTGTGCATTTTATTTTTCAGTTGCAATTGCTCCAGTCACTTTCTTCTGGTTTCTTTGTGTCTTCTGCTAACTCTCCATTGTCTGCTGTCCATTTGTCCTCTCTTCTAGAGAATGCTGGGAAAGGTTAAAGGGCATTTCCTGGCACTCGCGCACTTCACAGCCACCAGCGTGAGGGAAAACGACACTTTTCAAGCAAATGGCTGTGCAGAGGTGACCAGGGGACTCGCGCGGCTTCCCTGGCTCACCTCTGAAGCCGTCCATTGTGCGCGAATTAAGTTCACGCAGGGCCCTCTGAAGCACGGGGCCCTTTGCGAACAACATTCTCGCACAATGGATGGGTCGGCCCTACCACTATCTGATAAGCTCCCGTGGGTAAAGACAGGGCAGCTTTTCCCACATCTGTTTTCACCCATGGGTCACTAACTGGTCAGTGGTTCAATATCACTGCTGACCGGTTAGCAATGAGTACTGCCCCCAGAATGTCCTGATGCCAAGTGGTTAGCGTTGGTTCCTGGGGATACTTGGTGGTACCTGAGGTCATAGATATATGTACAAGAGGAATAACCTAGTGGATAGAGCAAGAGTCTGTCACCCTGGGAAGCCAGAGTTCAAATTGTGCTTCTCCCACTGGTAATCAGGTACAACCTAGATTTAAGCTAAATGATAGCAGATGAAGACCACTGTGGTTCGTCCAGTCTACCCAGTAAGTCACTACTACTCCATGCAAGTTAACCCCATGCCTTCTTTAAAATGCAGATGTAATTTAACTATTGTTGTGAGTGGAAGTGTTCTATGCTTTAATAGGCTGGAGCCAGCAGTGGGTTGCACTTTTACTCCAACTGTAAAAAAACCCAAGGTCATAAAGGTTCCCAGTTCATGACCTGGCAGAAAATCCCCATTGTAAGAAAATAATTTGTGCACCTGATTGTAACTTGCCTTGAATTTGGAAAGGGCAAATCGCTAAATTTAAAATCCTTATCAAGGGTGCTTAGGAGGTTTTTTTTTAAATTAAGCCAGTGGAGTCCAAAACAGCTGGGACTATTTTTCTGCACCTTTCTGCCATATTTCCTTGGCCTCTGCATCCCTCTGTACTTGTAACTAACACGAGGTAGTTGCAACGCTTGACCACGCTTTAGTAAACAGGTCCCTAAATAAGACATTTTTCCATGGATAAATGTGGGCTTGCCCATTTGAAAAGGCAGCCTATTACCCCCTCCCCATGTGGATAAAAGTACTCATTAGAGACCTACAAACACGGAACTACCAACACTCTCAAATCTGCATGCACTGCTTCATGGCCTAATGGGAGACAGCCAACATGGCTTTAGACAAGGAAGATCTTGTCTTACTAATCTGATATGTTTTTTTGAAGGTGTGAATAAACAGGTAGACAAAGGTGAGTCGGTTGATATAGTGTATCTGGACTTTCAGAAAGCCTTTGACAAGGTCCCTCATCAGAGACTTTTGGCAAAACTAAAAAGTCATGGGATAGGAGGCAGTGTACTATTGTGGATCGGGAACTGGTTAAAAGATAGAAAGCAGAGGGTAGGGCTAAATGGCCAATTTTCCCAATGGAAAAAGGTTAATAGTGGAGTACCCCAGGGATCTGTACTGGGTCCACTACTTTTTCACATATTCATAAATGACCTGGAAAAGGGAATAACTAGTGAGGTTATCAAATTTGCAGACGACACAAAACTGTTTAAAGTTGTTAAAACCCAAGAGGACTGTGCAAAACTGCAGGAGGATCTGGACAAATTGGAAGACTGGGCATCCAAATGGCAGGTGAAATTTAATGTGGACAAGTGCAAAGTTATGCACCTAGGAAAGAACAACCCACACTATGGTTACACAATGCAAGGTTCCACATTGGGAACCACCACCCAGGAAAAAGATTTAGCAGTCATCGTGGATAACATGTTAAAACCCTCTGCCCAGTGTGCAGCGGCAGCCAAGAAAGCAAATAGAATGCTGGGTATCATAAGGAAAGGAATGGAAAATAAAACAAAGGGTATTATAATGCCTCTGTATCGTTCCATGGTACGACCGCACCTTGAATATTGTGTGCAATTCTTGTCACCCTATCTTAAAAAGGATATAGTGTTATTAGAAAAGGTACAGAAAAGAGCCACCAAAATGGTAAAGGGGATGGAAGGCTACTCCTATGAAGAGAGGCTACAAAGGTTGGGGCTCTTCAGCCTGGAAAAGAGACGGCTGAGGGGAGATATGATAGAGGTCTATAAATTAATGAATGGAGTGGAACAGGTAAACGTAGATTGATTGTTTACGCTATCAGTATATAGAAAGACTAGGGGACATGTAATGAAGCTACAGGGTAATCTATTTAAGACAAATAAGAGAAAATATTTTTTCACTCAACGTGTAATCAAACTCTGCAATTTGTTACCGGAGGATGTAGTAAGAGCTGTTAGTGTAGCTGGGTTTAAAAAAGGTTTGGACAAGTTCTTGGAGGAAAGGTCCATAAACCATTATTAAAAAGGGACCCAGGATATCAACGCTTGACCCAATACAAGCATTGTGGAACTTGTGTCTCTTGGAGATACTGCTAGGTATGTATGACCTAGATTGGCCACTGTTGGAAACAGGATACTGGGCTTGATGGACCTTGGTCTGACCCAGTATGGCATATCTTATGTTCTTATGTTCTTATGAGATAGATCTGCATACAATGGAAGCAATGCATGCAGATCTATCTCATGCATAGTCATTGTGGATATCCTGAAAATCTGACTGGCCTGAGGGTCCCAGAGGATTGGGTTGAGAACCACTGAAATATGTTCTCAATTATCAAGAGAAAAACCGTTTGCCCTACTAGGTGACTTCAATCTAAACTCGACACCCACAAACCACGTAATAACCTTCCTCAAAGCCATGGATATTATGGATCTCTCACAGATCATGACCTCCCCCACACATAAAGGGAGAAACACATTGGATCTATTACTCCTACCTAAGGATTTACATATAGGCTCCCCACAGATTACCATTTTCCCTTGGTCTGACCACCACATGATCACCTTCAGCCTCCCACTACACTACACTAACAATAAAAAACAAATACAAGTGCACAACCCCTGAAGATTTAAGGAACAAAGAAGAACTACTATAAAGCACAGTTACTTACCTGTAACAGGTGATCTCTGGGAACAGCAGGAATAAGTCTTCACATATGGGTACGTCGGTACCGACGGAGTCTGCGCGGGAACGCTTCCCAGCTTCCAATCAGAAAGCTTTTGGAAGCATCCCACCACGCCTGCGTGCTGCCTTCCCGCCCTTCCCAACTGTCTCTCCTCAGTTAAGTTTTAAAGCTGAGACAAAGAGAGAGAGAGAGAGAGGAAGAAAAGATAGATAGAGAGAAACAACTCCTAGGGGAGGTGGGTGGGTTGTGAAGACTTATTCCTGCTGTTCCCAGAGATCACCTGTTACAGGTAAGTAACTGTGCTATCTCCAGGAACAAGCAGGAATGAGTCTTCACATATGGGGATTCCCAAGCTAAGATGCCTGGAGCCCTAGCATGTTGGGATTTGAAAACATGCTACACCTCAAATGGCCAGGCATCCTGAGGATGGAGGGTAGGAGTTGAGATGGAAAGGAGCTGTAGAAAACAGCTAACCTAAGAGAGGACTACAGGCAGGGAGTCCTTGTATGTATGATAAATATCATGAATATATATATTGAACAGAACAATTACAATATGAACCTCACCTATTGGAATGCAGGAAGTAGAGAGGTTCATGGAATCTACTGGGGATCCAGTAGAAGAATCTTCAAGGTGACCTCACTGAGTGAAGGTGAAGGTCAGAATCTGGAAGAGAAAAGGTGACCCCAGGATTGAACTGGGGTAAGTAGTACAAAACCGGCAGGCCTTCAGTGGGAAGCTTTATGGAAAAAGCTGCAAACTCTTTTGGCTGTAGAGTTATTCAGACTTAGGAGCAAAAGAGGAAGACTGACCGATTTGGACAAACTGACCTAGTCCCAGAGGGAAGAAGGGGTACGGAAAGAAACCCCATATTCCCAGGGAAAGGTTAGGTGTCTGAGGATTTGGAACCTCAGATGTACTGAAGATCTGCCATGTCTTTCCGAACTGGTGAGAGGTAGGAAAGATAGTGGAGCATGGGCTTCAGGAATACCTAACCCTTAGGGTTATGATGGGCTGTCAGTACCACAGGAGTGGTTGTGTGTGTAGCACCCCAAACATGCTGTGGAACAGCATGGACATGGGTAGCCTACTGTATGGAACACATAGGAGGGTAAAACCTATATGAGCATAGACAGTCAGATAGATAAGTATGTAAAAACATATCCACCTATAAAAAGTATCTCGGCAGAGACACATATACATATATATATATGTATATATATGTATATGTATATATATATATATATATACATATAGATAGATAGATAGGATATATATATCTATAGTGAGATCTATAAGGGCATAACATATGCCCACACAGCTGACCGACCTATATATCTATAGAGATGTATATAGAAATATATATATAGATTTATATATATATATGAATACATAGGTCGAAGATAAATGCCTGCAATTAAGCAGACAGAGATATGCCTATAAGTACATTTACATGAGAGATGTGAAGAGGAAAGATTCATCTGATAACAAGAAGGAAGAACCTACTTGAGAAGATATATAGAGAATCTATTCCTCCTGGTTATAAAGGAATGCTGTCCAGTGAAATAAGCAGGATGGTTATGTGAAAAAAAACGTCAGTAAGCAGCAAGTCCTGAGTCTTGTAGAACTCTAGCATGGTAAAGGGACAGAGAACGCATAAGAAAGAGATACCAGATTGACCCACTTGAGGGACAAAAAAGGGTATCATGCATTCTTTAGTTAAATATGTGCTGTCCCTGAAGGAGTAGGATACCAGGAGGACAAGCTGCAAGGAAAAAGAGAGGATATTCCCTGTAGGAATTGACTACTCTTTAGGCTTTCACGTAGATAAGGCTTATGTCCTTTGTTTGAAAAGGAAAAAGTAGGGTATGAAGAACCCTCACAGTCTTGGGGGGCATTCTGAGGAAGCCTTTTTTCAACCATGTAGGATAGCTATTTGAGAAAAAACCCCATGCTCTCTAGCAAGGGCCCATAGTGGAAAGCTTCTCTGTGAATTGCAGAGAGCATTATGCAGGAGAATTGGGAGATAGAACTGGCTTTTGGAAAAGCCAGCAGCCATGTCAACTATGCTGCCAAACCCAAAGAAATTGGAGATGGCGAGGATAGAAGATAGTGTGATAAGCCTGTAGTGATAAGGATTGCCCAAGAAAGATGTATGCACTGTCTTGGACTCACTACTAAGGCCAGATAGAAAGTGGTGGAGGACATCTGTGTATACTTGTGGAAAAGTACCAGTGGTCCAAACACTAAAGCTCCTGCATGGGCAGCTTCTGATAAGACAGCAGAGAGAATCTTTCTGTGTAAAACAGAAAGAACAGACAGAACAAGAGTAAGAAAGGTCTGTCCTTGTCTGATGAGCTGCCCAAGCAAAAAGAAGGGAGTTTATTCGAGAGAGAAAAAAACTCCGCACTGGAATGGAAGGACTAGAAAGGCTGAAGAAGAAGCCCTCCAGTGCAAAGGTACCACTCTTACAGGGGAAAAACTGGATAAGATGGTAGAGAAACAAGAGCTGAAAGGTGACTTACCCTGTGGTAAGTCTGTAGAAGGAAAAAATTCATGTTGGTACAGAAAACTATCATGTGATAGTTGTTAAATCCCTCTTCCTAGGAGGAAGAAGAGGAGAAAGCTGTGACCCATAAACATGAATATCCTGACAGCTCAGTATATCTAGGAGAACTGGATGCCATGTGTAAAGTTTAGAATGAAAATAGTGAAAACTTCTGCTGAGAAGAAGCCAACTATAGGTTCTAAACTCCAGAGGTAGAAAAAAGATTAATCAGAACTCTATGGTTGCTGGGTTTGTTTAGTCTGGCGAGAGTTGGGATTCTTCAGACCAGGGTGATGGTTCCCCTGCTTGGGTACATCTGTATGATGGGCAGGAGAAGAGTAAAACCTTCTCCTCCTAGGGAAAGAAGGTTTGACAGGGCATTTCCTACCTACTGGGGAAGGAGAAGGCTTAGGATAGCCTTCAAAAACAGGGAAGTCAGTGGACCACTGAGCAACCTGATGTAAAGACTCCTTATTGAAGAGATTTTCTCCAGTACAAGGAGTATTACCCAGTCTTTGTTGTGCCCATTTGTCTAAATCTGAAGCTTGGAGCCAGGCTCTACGTCGTGCCCCTATGGCTATAGCAGAAGTTCTGCTAACAGACTCAAAAGAGTCTAGGGAAGCACGAGTAAGAAACCAAGAGATATTTTGAATATGACTAAGTAGTAAGGAATAGTCTGCAGTCTTGGGCTCTGAAAGAAAAGGAGTCAAAAGACATAATTTCTTTGTGACCTCCTGAAGAGATAGACTCATATAAAAAATATATGAGAGAACCCTTGCTGACAGCATGGATGTCTGGAAGGTTTGACGTCCAAAGGCATCTAGTGTCCTAGACTCACGACCTGGTGGGTAAGAAGAGTGCTTCTTCTTACTTTTCACCTTCCTCATTGCTGATTCCACTACAATGGAGTGATGGGGAAGTTGAGTCTTTTGAAACCCTGGAGAGGGGGGCACCTGATACAGAAGATCAGTTGCTCTAGAAGGTGAGGGTACCTTTAAAGGTGCTTCCCACATTCTTAGAAGAAGATCCTGCAAGGAATGATGCAAAGGAAGCATTACGTCTTCCTTTGCTTCAGTGGAAACAGAGCCTTGTGTAGGATCATGGCCAGGGATAGGAATGGCAAGGGATCTCGCCATATCCAGGAGGAAATTCTGAAAAGAAGGATCTCCAAAGTGAACCTTCCCTGGACAGGCTAGACTTGAAGAACTAGCCTGGGCACCGGAGGATCTACCTGAGTATATAGGAATATAAGATCCTGCACGGTGCAAAAAAGGAACCTTAAGGGTTTGATGCTGGTACTGGAGGTCAGGACCTGTGACAGTCAGTACTGCATCGTCCATGACAGGTATCGACTCCAGACTTGGTATAGAAAGGAGTGATCCTGGTGAAAGAAGCATGGAAGGAGCTGGCCCCGATGTTACTGCGGATACCGGTACCGATAGCGATACCGGTAGCACTGTCGGAATCGAAGGCAACACCGACATCGGAGCAGTCATCGGTAGCTGCTCAATCGGTACCGAGGTAACCGAACGCCTTTGGTAATCACCCTCGGTACTGAGCATCCGGTACCGGTAAGTATCGGTACCGAGACGTGTCGGTACCCATTCTTCCAGACTATAGATTGATTCCAGACTCGGCATCGAAGGAAGCGAGTCTATCGATGCATGTCTAGAGGGTACCGATGTCGGTGGTAGTATCGGCATTGATGCCGATACTGGAAAGTCAATCTGGAGCATATCCACCGGTCTCGAAGGTACGGAGAAAGCCAGATGACGATCCCTGGTGAGGAGTGTATCGTCCAACACCAGTGCCGATGCCGGGATATCGGTACCGCTCGAAGCGGATGCCACCACCGTGCATGGCTCAGGTATGTTCTGCCCTCATAGGCTTTAGAGGCCGAAGACTCCCGCTGGGGTTTTGAAGCCAATGGACCCTCGAGGGCAAGGCCGGAGCCGTCATCATTCTGTGCATGAGACCTACCACTCGAGGGTTGGCTAGTCTTAACAGACTGTTTGTGGGTTACCTGATCCTGTGGAGAAGAAGAAACGGTCGGTGCCCTGACACTGGAAAGGAACCCGGTATCGAGGGAAACTCGAAATGGAAAATCTCTTCTCACAATACTGTAGCCTAATGGCTCTGGAGGAAAACGGTCAGGACCCAAACAGGTTAGACACCAGTTTTTGGAGTCTAAAAATAAAACTGTACCGCCACAGCTTAGACATTTCTTAGGGAAAGAGGTTGGCGGTTCCATGATGGAGAGGCCTAGAAGGCCCAAAACATTTAAGACAAAAAACTGAGGGAAAATATTCCCTGGATTTAAGAAAAAGAAAAAAGAAAACACCGGCGGTACCGGTGGAGTCGGGGAGACAGCCGCGACCACAAGAAAACAAAAGAATTAAAGAAAAATTTTCTGCGGTGACAGGAGGACGTCCTGCCGGTTCCGCGGAAAAACGAAAACTGAGGAGAGACAGTTGGGAAGGGCGGGAAGGCAGCATGCAGGCGTGGTGGGATGCTTCCAAAAGCTTTCTGATTGGAAGCTGGGAAGCGTTCCCACGCAGACTCCGTCGGTACCGACGTACCCATATGTGAAGACTCATTCCTGCTTGTTCCTGGAGATCACATATTACCAAGACTGGATACATTCTCTAAATGACTTAAGCATTCTAATAGACAAATGGAATAACACTATAGCCCCATTTGCCACGGCACCACCAGGAAGAGCTTCTAAGCAGAAAGTAAGGGCCCCATGGTACTCACAGGAAGCCAAACAAAAACAGACAAATCAAAAGGTGCTGGAGAAGATCAAGGGACCCAATACATCACAAGGAATGCACATCCAAATAAAATGAATACAACAACTTAATAAATAAACACAAAAGAGAATATCACACAAATATCAAATTACTAAATCAACATTGAGAACTGTTTCAAATAGCCAAGTCCTACACTCAGAGCCCATCATCGCAAAGAATACCGGAGCTACAACCACAGGACTTTGCCTCTTTCCTACAAAGCAAATTCCCACAATGTAAAGAACACTCATTGGGAATTCAGCAATCTACTAAAACAAAAGAAAGGATCTGGACATGGTCTTCATTTGACACTACCTTAGCAGAAGGGCTTGACCGGATACTATCCATGATAAACACAACCACTTTCCCTTTTGACCCATGCCCAGTTTCATGGATAAAACTAGCCAGAAATGAACTAACACCTGCACTTCTCAAAATAATAAACATCCCTATCAAAAGGAAACATGCCAGTAGCACTGAAAACCGCTTCGATCAGACCCAGACCCAGACCCACCTTAAAGAACGCATCACTGGACATCAACCTACCATCTTCCTACAAACCAATATCCGGTATTTCATTCCTCGCAAATAATAGAAAAAGCAGTGCAGCTATAAGACTTCATACACAACTTTGCTCATCTAGACCCACAACAACATGGGTTTAGACCCACACATAGTGGGAAACCCCTTCTTACCTCACCATTCAATACCCTAATAACTGGTATAGAAAAGACAAAACAAGGATTCACCCTAATATTCCTAGATACAAATGTGGCCTTTGATTCAATAAATCACAATAAGCTCCTTGATTGTATGAGAGAAATAGGAATATTCAACACTCTTCTAAACTGGTTCTGTTCATACTTGACTGACCTTTACCAATAAGTCAAAATAAAGGCAAAGCTTCCAAACCATTTAAGCAAAACCAAGGAATACCTCAGGGATCAGTCCTCTCAACCATACTCTTCAATCTGTACCTCCAATTGATCTGGAAGGTCATCAAGGACATCAATATACAGTACCATATATATGCTGACAGCCTGATGATATATGCTCCTTTCAACACAAATAACCCAGACTTTTCCAGCGTACAATCTTGCCTCAAGGATGTAGCATTATGGCTAAACAAACACAATCTTTCTATCAATTACAATAAAACCGAAGTGCTGATCACCTCACGAGGCCCATACTACATATTCCCAGAAAAAATCAAAATAAATGACACCATCTTCCCGATTAAGACAGAAGTCAAATATCTTGGTTGCACACTGGATCAGAAACTAAACCTGCAAATCCACATTAAGAAAACCGCTGTTGCCTCCTACTATAAGATGAAAGTTCTATATAACCTACGTCCACTCCTGGATGCCAATCACTTTCGGATTGTAATTCAGGTTATAATCACCCCACATTTGGACTACTGTAACTCGATACTATAGAGCCTACCAAAGCATGTACTCCACCCTTTACAGGTAGCCTAAAATGGAGTAGCATGACTTATCACAAGACTATACAGAAACTAACATATCACCCCCGGTATTAAAAAACTTACGTTGGCTTCTCATTCAAGCAGGCATCAAATATAAATCTCTAATCACAAAAACACCATCAACAAGGCCCAGAAGATCAGTGAATCAGAACCTGCTAGTCATATCCCCACTCAAGACCAGAAGCTCTCAGCAAACAAACAGAGCCTTCACCCTTTTTGCCCAAACAATTTGGAACACACTACCAGAACCCATTAGATCCACACATCTATACAAGATCTGAAGATCTTTTAAAAACACATCTTCTCATTGAACCAAATGATATCACATAACTCCATATACTGTACCATGCCTTCATTCACACACTGTTGAAATCTGTAAACTCCCAATTTGTTAAATCCAAGTTTGTACCCCCATGAGTTCTATGTAATAACAACTCACACGAGTTTGTTATTGTTGTTCTATGTAAACCACCTTGGCATAAAGGCGGTATAAAAAGCCTGTTAAATAAATAAATTATGAACATATATAAAATAATACACAATCAATCTGCCGATTGCTTATGCACACAGATACAACTTAAGCCTAACAACAGATCTCGCAGATTGCAAAACCAAAACCTCCTTGAAATTCCTTCTTATAAAACAAAAAGCACGCAAACAACTTCTGCAATCTATGCACCTGCTCTATGGAACTCCCTCCCGAGCAATCTAAGGACCACCGAAGACATAACTGATTTCAGGAGAAAGCTGAAAACGTACATCTTTCAAGAAGTATTCGGATCATACACATAACCGCTGCCTTTGCTGCTGCTGCATGTCCCAGAGATGGGTGACAACGGGCACCAGGGATGAGGTTTATCTAGGCGCCTGCCCTGGATTTTGCTTGCATCTTTCTCAGGAGTAGCTCAAGGCAAGCTGCATTCAGGTAGAGTAGATGCTTTCTTATCTCTTGGAGAGCTTATAATCAAACTTTGGACCTGAGGCAATAGAGGGTTAAATAACCTAGCCAAGATCACAGGGGCAGTAGTGGGATTCAAACCCCACTTCCCTGGTTCTCAGTGCACTGCTCTAACCCTTAGTTTAATCTTTCAGTTCAAACAGCTTTATACACAGCCTTGGATGGAATCCCATGGCTTTAAAGGAGGGGGGTCCTCTTTGCTACGAGCCTTTGCTCCCCGAGCCCTCTCATTGTGCTGCTGTACTGCAAGTGCACATATCAGGGAGAAACCTTAGCTTACAAATTTTGCTTCCTGGCTGACTTTCTTTCGAATCAACAGGTAGCATCTAAAGCTCATAAGTGCAGATTTGGGTGACACTGATGCTGGGTAATAGCTCATTGAATATGCCCTGCTATGACTACTGTACATGTTAGTCAATGTTTCTCCTATGGGATCACTGAATTTGCTGCCCTTTCTAACTTTTGTTAAACAGTAACAAAATAAAACCAATGATTTTTGAGCAGTAGTGCATATCTGCTTTAATTTTCTGAGTTCATTCTATTGATGCTTGCAGAGCGGAGTACTGTGACTCTCAGGACAAGTATTTGCTTGTTTCTTTGGAATATTTGCTAAGCTACATAATGCCCAACTATTCATAACAATGGCTTACACACATAACTCGGTATTGTAGGTGAGTCATTGAAAGGCACAATAAGGTAGCACAGCTTATCTACCGAAGACTGCGTAAACACTGTAACAGGTCTGTACTAGAAAAAAAACTGAGATCATGACCCTGACGAATTTTAGAGAATGAAGAAGTTGTGATCACTTGGGACATTTCCGTTTCAATCAAAAGGTTTGGTGCTAGAAAACTGGGCATGCTGGTAAAGGAGAACAACAAAAGAATGGCATTGCTAACATTATGTTTCAGTACCAAGCAATTATTCTGTATTACCTACAGATAGCCAGAAGATCAAAATAAATGTGCAGTACCAGCAAAGGCTGTGCAGTAATTGTTAGGGGTGGGCCCAGCATTAATTTAAGTAATTAAACAATTATTCTATACCGCCTTATCTTGAATCAAGGTGGTTTACAATGAAACTTCAATTTACTAAAACAACGCTTAACCGATTACAGATTAACTTCATTACTAATCACAAAGGGGATGGAAGGGAAGGGATGGGATGCCCACGCAGTTGCCACATAGTATAGCCATTTACCACACCTTAAATGTGGTTGCAGCCATGCTTCCGGTAATGCACTTACCACAGCCAGTGCAGGTACAACAAATCTCCCACCCCTTGAACTTCCCCCAACATCAGCATCAGCACCCCTCACTTCTCCGGACCCTCCCTGACATCAGAATCATGCCCCTCCCACCCACCCCTAGCTGTTGTCAGAGATTTCCCTGGTGGCTAGTGTGGGGGAGGAGCAGGAGTGGTCCCTGGATGCTCCAGCCTCATCAGTGCCTAGAATCAAAATGGGACATCTGACCCCTAGTGGTAATTGTGTGGTACTACCACCAGAGTTAAGCATTCGATTCTCTAGGTCAGTGATGGCTAACCTTTTTGAGCCCGAGTGCCCAAACTGCCGCACAAAACCAAAGAATTTCCTCAAAGTGCCAGCACGTCAATTTGCATAAATATTTGCATAATGCTAACATACACTAACTTTTAGTAAACATGTCTCTTAATGAGTGTATGGATAAAGACAGACTAAAAGATTTCTACATTACTATAATCCAGTGCCAACCGCCAGGCACATTAGGAACTACTACAAACACTGCCCATTTAGAACCAATAGCAAACCCGCCGTATCCTAACAGCACTACCAGGACTCACAAAGCACCACACCATACCTATCCAAAAGGCAACACTGCAAATATTAAACCAATACATTTCAGACAATAACAATACATGACCTACTGGGGAAAGAGAACAAGTGGCAATGTCAAAAAGGAATTACATAAACAGAATACCTCAGCTCAGTTACACAGTTGCAATTGCTCCAGCCACTTTCTTCTGGTTTCTTCATGTTTTCTGCTAACTCTCCATCATCTGCTGTCCATTTGTCCTTTCTTCTCTCTTCTAGTTTTTTTTTCCATTCTCTCTCTCTACATCCGCTTTAACATACTAATCTTTCTCCTTTTGCTCTTTCCTCATTCCTATTTCATCCACTCAAATTTTACCCCTCCATCCTCAATCCCCACTTACTCTCCCAATACCCGGCCAATTGTAGAGTTTTTATCCTTCCACACAAAATATTTTTCCCCTCTCCATTTTACTCTCCCAGCCCCATCCCATTCTAATCCTCCCCCAACATCAGCTCCCTTCTAGTTCCAGCCTCACCCAGCATCCATTCCCTTCTAGTCCCTGCATCAGCCCATTTCCAGTCCTAGCCCCCCATCAGCCCATTTCCAGTCCTAGCAACCCCCCAACCCAATACCAGTCCTAGCCCCCCCCATCAACCCACTTCCAGTCCTAAACCCCCATCACCCCATTTTCAGTTTAAGCCCCACCTATAACCCATTACCAGTCCTAACCCCCATCACCCCATTTCCAGACAGCCCCCATCAGCCCACAGCCCATTAGCAGTCCTACCCCCCCAGCCCATTAGCAGTCCTACCCTCCCCGCCCGCCCGCCCGCCCATTAGCAGTCCTACCCCCCCAGCCCATTAGCATTCCTACCCCGCCAGCCTGCCCCCCCCCTGCCCATTATCATTTCTAAACCCCCCCTCCCGCCCTGGCCCTTTTCAGTCCTTACCCCCCCCCTCCCTCCCTGCCCATTAGCAGTCCTAACCCCCCCTCCCTCCCTGCCCATTAGCAGTCCTAAACCCCCCCTCCCTCCCTTCCCGCCCATTAGCAGTCCTAACCCCCCCCTCCCTCCCTCCCTGCCCATTAGCAGTCCTAACCCCCCCTCCCTCCCTCCCTGCCCATTAGCAGTCCTAACCCCCCCTCCCCCCCTCCCTGCCCATTAGCAGTCCTAACCCCCCCTCCCTCCCTCCCTCCCTGCCCATTAGCAGTCCTAACCCCCCCCCCTCCCTCCCTCCCTGCCCATTAGCAGTCCTAACCCCCCCTCCCTCCCTCCCTCCCTGCCCATTAGCAGTCCTAACCCCCCCTCCCTCCCTCCCTCCCTGCCCATTAGCAGTCCTAACCCCCCCTCCCTCCCTCCCTCCCTGCCCATTAGCAGTCCTAACCCCCCCCCTCCCTCCCTGCCCATTAGCAGTCCTAACCCCCCCTCCCTCCCTCCCTCCCTGCCCATTAGCAGTCCTAACCCCCCCTCCCCTCCCTCCCTGCCCATTAGCAGTCCTAACCCCCCCCTCCCTCCCTCCCTCCCTGCCCATTAGCAGTCCTAACCCCCCCTCCCTCCCTCCCTCCCTGCCCATTAGCAGTCCTAACCCCCCCCTCCCTCCCTCCCTCCCTCCCTGCCCATTAGCAGTCCTAACCCCCCCCTCCCTCCCTCCCTCCCTGCCCATTAGCAGTCCTAACCCCCCCCTCCCTCCCTCCCTCCCTCCCTACCCATTAGCAGTCCTAACCCCCCCCCTCCCTCCCTCCCTGCCCATTAGCAGTCCTAACCCCCCTCCCTCCCTCCCTGCCCTGCCCATTAGCAGTCCTAACCCCCCCTCCCTCCCTGCCCTGCCCATTAGCAGTCCTAACCCCCCTCCTCCCTGCCCATTAGCAGTCCTAACCCCCCCCTCCTCCTCCCTGCCCATTAGCAGTCCTAACCCCCCCCTCCCTGCCCATTAGCAGTCCTAACCCCTCCCCTCCTCCTCCCTGCCCATTAGCAGTCCTAACCCCCCCTCCTCCCTCCCTGCCCATTAGCAGTCCTAACCCCCCCCCCCCTCCCTGCCCATTAGCAGTCCTAACCCCCCCTGGCAAATTTTTTTTAAAAAAAGCAGGCTCTGGCTGCTGCCGCGGCAGATTGCAATGTCCCGCGGGGCCCCCTCCTCCCTCTAAGCCCCTCTGCAAGGGCTTTCAGATTCGCGCGGGAGAGCATCTCCCACGCGTCTCTGTTAAGCACGCAGGGGCTAATGGGAAATTTCCCATCAGTCCCTCGCGTCTAAAGGGGCTGATGGGAAATTTCCCATTAGCCCCTGCGGGCTTAACAGAGACGCGAGGGAGACGCTCTCCCTCGCGAATCTGAAAGCTCTTGCAGAGGGGCTTAGCGGGCGGAGGGGGCCCCGCGGGACGCTGCATTCTGCCCTTGCCGCGTCCGCGGCAGCAGTCAGAGCCAGATTTTTATTTTTCTGCGGACCTTCCCGCGTGCCAGCTGCAAGGCCTTCGCGTGCCACAGCTGGCACGCGTGCCATAGGTTCGCCATCGCTGCTCTAGGTTTTGGAGTGACACTGGCTAGCTTTTAAGTACATAAGAACATAAGATATGCCATACTGGGGTCAGACCAAGGTCCATCAAGCCCAGTATCCTGTTTCCAACAGTGGCCAATCCAGGTTACAAGTACCTAGCAGTTTCCCCAAAGACACAGGTTGCACAATGCTTGTATTGGGGCAAGCAGTGGATTTCTCCAATCCCCTTTAATAATGGTTTATGGACCTTTCCTCCAGGAACTTGTCCAAGCCTTTTTAAAATCTAGCTGCACTAACAGCTTTTACTACATCATTTGGTAACGAATTCCAGCATTTGATTATGCGTGAGTGAAAAAATATTTTCTCTTATTAGTCTTAAATAGGTTACACTGTAGCTTCATTGCGTGTCCTCTAGTCTTTCTATATTTTGATGGCGTAAACAATCAATCTACATTTACATGTTCCACCCCATTCATTAATTTATAGACCTCTATCATATCTCCCCGCAGCCGTATCTTTTCCAGGTTGAAGAGCCCTAACCTTTTAAGCCTCTCTTCATAGGAGTAGCCTTCCATCCCCTTTACCATTTTGGTGGCTCTTCTCTGTACCTTTTCTAACAATGCTATATCCTTTTAACTGTGCTCCATTTTCTACATCTGTTTCATTTTAAATATCTGGAATAAATCTTGACTGAGATTTTCCGAGGCATAATGTTCCTGTATACGGCTTGCTACTATAGCTGAGAGAGGCTGTGCTTGCAGGAGGAGGGAGACCATTTTGGACTCCCCTCTGTTGGTAACTACAAAGAACATAAAATATGCCATACTGGAGCAGACCATGGGTCCATCAAGCCCAGTATCCTGCTTCCAACAGTGGCCAAAACAATTCACAAATACCTGTCAGGTTCCCAAAAATGTAGACATATTCTATAATGCTTATTCCAGGGCTAAGCAGTAGATTTCTCTGGTTCTCTTTGGTTTATGGACACTTCCTCCAGGAATTCATTCAAACCTCTTTTAAACCCAGCTACACTAACAGCTTTACTATATCCTCTGGTAATGAATTCCAGAATTTGATTACATTAAGTGATAAAATATTTTCTCTGATTTCAGAGGGACCAACAAGGCAGTGTACAATTAAAAACAGTATAAATAAAATAAGAAATGGAAAATAATTCCATAAAATCATAGGACAGAAAAGGCAGGCGTACAAGGAGTCATGCAACCAGAAAATGGGAAATAGGGGGACACTAGGGAATACATAATTCGAAGGCAGCATTGAAGAGATGGATTAATCTTGAATGTGCTACATTGCAGCTTCATTGCATGTCTTTCTACTGTTTGAAGAAGTAACCAATTAATCTACACTTACTTGTTCTACTCCATTCATTAATTTATAGACCTCTATCATATTTCCCCTCAGCTGTCTTTTTTCCAAGTTGAAGAGCCCTAACCTTTTAAGCCTTTCCCCATAGGCATATCCTTCCATCCCCTTTATCATTTTGGTGGCTCTTCTCTATACCTTTTCTGATTCTGCTATATCCTTTTTAAGATACGGTGACCAGAATTGCACACAATATTCATGGTGTGGTCGCATCATGGAGCGATACAAAAGCAGTATAATATCCTTGGTTTTATTTTGCATTTCTTTTCTTATGATTCCTAGCATTCTATTTGAGTTCTTGGCTGCCACTGCACACTGGGCGGAGGGTTTCAATGTATTATCCACAATAATGCCTAGATCCTCTTCCTGGGTGGTGATAGCTAATGTGGAATCTTGCATCATGTAACCATAGTTTGGGATGTTCTTCCCTAAGTACATAACTTTGTACTTCTACATAGTAAATTTTATCTACCATGTGGGTGCCCAGTCTCTCAATTCCTCAAGGTCCTCTTGCAACTTTTCACAATCTTTTTGTGTTTTTTAACAACTTTGAATAATTTTGTGTCATTGCAAATTTGATCACCACACTTGTTCCCATTTCCAAGTCATTTATGAATTTGTTAAAAAGCAGTGGGCCCAGTACAGGTCCCTGAAGTACTCCACTATTCAACTTTCTCCATTGAGAAAATTGGCCATTTAGCCCTACTCTCTGTTTTCTATCTTCTTAACCAGTTCCTAATCCATAAAAGTACATTTGCCTCCTATTCCATGACTTTAATTTCCTCAAGAGTCTCTCATGAGGGATCTTATCAAAGACTTTCTGAAAATCCAAATACACTAAATCAACCTGCTCACCTTTGTTATGTTTATTCACACCTTCAAAAAAGCATAACAGATTAATGAGAGAAGACATGGCTAAATCCATGTTGGCTTTCTCCCATTAAACCAGGACCATCTACATGTTCAGTAATTTGTTCTTTATGATGATTTCTACCCCATTTTGCTTGGTACTGACATCAGGGCAAAATGGTAGAAAACCATTATAAGGGCTTAGCATTTTGCTAGATTCCCTGTGTTTGCTCTGACCTTTTAGTTTATTGCTAGCTTTATTTATTACATTGTGTAGGTTTTGTGTGTGATTGTATGTATGTATTTACCTGTGTATATTTGTAGTTTGCTCTGCTTTTTTGGAATCTGGGCTGCTTTCTGCTTACATTCTAGTTCTTTGCTGAATGTGGTAGTTCTGTGGGGCTTTTTGTCTCCTCCCACGCCGTAAATAAAAAATTTACTCTTGCCACCATTACTAAACTTGGCATATTTCTTTTGATCTGCTGAATTGTAAGTCTCTCTCCTCGCCTATCTACCCCATAGTCTGAATTTCATGTGTAGCCTTCCTCTAAGAGTATTATTCCCAGGTGCACTCCAACCCAGTAGGGCTTCCTCTCCTGTCTTACCATATTACATCTGTATTTCCATCCTCCTCGAACAATCCCAGGGCTCCAAACTATTACTTTTCCTTCTTGATGGTAGCTCTCTTGAGTCTTTCCCCTTTATTCACACAATTTCCAACTCCCAGCACAAATCACTAACACCCTACTTTCTTCACTTCTCCAGCCAATTTGCCCTCTGCCCTATCATCTACACTTCAGCTTCAACAGTTTCTTTCTCTTATTCACCCATCTCCACTCTATATAAGAACACTCCACTCTCATCACCATTGCACCTCTTCTTCTCTTCCCCTTACTCTCATCTAGGGATATCAATCCCGATTCTGGTCCCCCTAGGCATCACCTCACACTCCCTGCATAGATCCAACTGCAGTCCCTCAAATCTTATTCATATCCTTCTCCTTCCCCCCCTTCTATTTCTTTTTCATGTGCCCTGTGGAATGTATGTACACTCTGCCTCCAACAAACTTATCTACATTCACGGCCTCTGTATCTCTAATGTTCTGCATCTTCTTGCTTTAATTAAGACTTGGCTTCAAACTGAAGATTCTGCTTCAGTTGCTGCCCTTTGACATGGAGGCTACCTTTTCTCCCATACACCCTGTCCAGTTGGTCGTAGTAGTGGTGTGGGGTTGCTACTCTCTCCTTCCTGTAGGTTTCAACCCCTTCTTCAACTTCAGGCTCTCTCATTTTCTCCCTCTAAAGTTCGTGTTATCCGCTAATTTACTACACTACCTCTCCAGGTAGCTGTCATTTATCAACTCCCTGACAAGGCCACCTCTTTCTTTCCCACTGACTTTGATATCTGGCTTTCCTTCTTTCTTGAACCATCTTCCCCTTCCCTTATTCTTGGAGATTTTAACATTCATGTTGATGACTCCTCTGATTATTATCCTGTAAAGCTCCTTGCCTTAATCTTCTACTGTCCCTACGCACCAGAATTGCCACTGCCTTGGTCTTGTCTTTTTCTTTAGCTGTTCACCCTTAAGCTTCTACATCTCAGTTCTTCCCCTGTCTGACCGCCTAACTCACTCTTTCCCACACCCCACTACATTCTCAACCAATATCCGTTAACATATTTATGAATAATCAAGCTGTTGACCCTTCAGCTCTCTCTATTGCTCTCTCATCTCCACTCGCCACTGCTACGATCGGAGTCTGTCGATGAAGCAGTCTCTTCCTATAATACTATACTCTCTTCTGCCCTGGATGCCCTATCTCTGTGAGGCTTTTTGCACCTTAGCTTTGGCTGACCTCCAAAATCTGCTACCTGCATTCCTGTATGCACTCTGCTGAGCATCTTTGGCTTAAACCTCATGCTCACGCTGACTTCATACACTCCAAATTCATGTTAAACTCCTTCCAGTCTGCTCTATCTTGATTTTCTTCTTATATCTCCCATTGCACTTTCAGTATATGCTCTGGTGGATCCTCCTCCACTTCTATCATGCTTTCATTCGGTGTACCTCTGTCTTGGAAGCTCTTCTCTTCTCTCCCTACACTTGTTCCCTTGGTGCCCTGATCTCCCAAGGTTTTCGCTATATTAGTTGGGCCATTACTGAGGTCTTTTCCCCTTTTTTAAATTCAATATTGTAAGTGTTTTTGTCACCATTGTTTCAACTTTTTGTATACAGTGAAACATAAAAACTAATGAAAAATTAATTGCACTTGCAATATTTTTATTGCAATATTCTGATGGTCTGGCTGGTTGCATTATTGGATTGCATCGGGCCATTTAGTTGTATTTTCAGCCTGATACTATGCATATAAGTTTTGAGAATATATGGACAGGAATGCTACAATATTCACCATCCACCGATGAACTTATAACTTCTTTTGAATATCAGTCCCTATAGTTAGATAATGGTATGTACTTCTGACTGAGAACTGTCCAGCCATTTTACTAAATACCTGAAAACAGGAATGACTGATCTCATAAAAAAATAAATTACATCAATTTTTGTAATTAGACTTTCTCAGGTAGTGTTTGATAAGAAATAAAAATTGTTTTCTGAACTAGGAAGTATTGCCAAGATTGGATCCTGGCTGGCTGTAGTATTTGAGATGGAAAGGGCTCTCCCTCTCCCAAAAAATCCTTTCCCTGCCCTCTCCCAGTGATCCTTTCTAATAAACCCTCCCCTTACACAATCTGTTTTCCATTGTCCTGCACAATTCACTTCTACACTGCCTCTTCAGTAGAAAACAGGTCTTGATGGACTAATGTCTACTTTCTAAGTACATAATATAGGTACTTTAAGGACATAAAGTCCTATGTAATATATGACTTTGGAAGGCATGACTTTTTTTTAGCTAATTAGGGTTTATGGCTACATTATGGTTTTCTTTTATATCTGAAATGTTTTTTTTATGTTGCAGTTCTAATTTCTGTCCCATGTATGGATGTTATCAGAAGCGAGTAATCAAATGTAAATATCCAATGTAAATAATTTAATGGTTGTTTGTATTACTAATACATCTTGAAGTTGAAGTTTTGTTCAATGTAAATAGTTAAACTTAACCGTTCATTGTAAATAGTTGAATCTGATTGTTCAATGTAAATGTATACATCTGTGTACAATTGTTAAAATGTTCCTTGTAAACCGCCCTTGATCGCTGGAAGGGGCGGTATAGAAAAATATAGATAAATAAATAAAATAAACTGAATGCTATAAAAAACAGAATCTCAGTCAGAAGAGCTCCTGAACACATCTTTCCAGGTTCTGCTATCTGTAAGGGTTACTCAAGGCTGTAGGTGTATAATTAGCAGTAAAGAAGACCTCTGCCAAAAGATCTTCTAGGAGCTCTCATGAAGATCCAAATGTCTGCTCCTACTCTGTAGGGTGCAACATGGTGTACACAGTGCTGTGCAAATGCAATGTGTGCCTTTGAGCCAGTCCTGACTCCTGGGTTTTCTTGGCAGTGTCACTGGAAGTAGACTGCCAGGCCTTTCTTCCAAAGCAATAGAGGGCTAAGTGACTTGCTCAAGGCCACAAGGAGTGCTAGTGGGAATTGAACCCTTGTTGCTTGGTTACCAAGCCAGTGTTCTAATCACTAGGCTACTCCTCCACTCCTCCACAGTGCTGTATGTACATGTAAAAGCCCCTGCAGTCCCTGCCCATCAGAGCTTACAATCTAGTCAAGACAGACAACACAATGACTGGGGACTAGAGTAAATCCAGGGGAATGGAAAAGAGTCACATAGAAGGTGAACAGGAGACTAAGGGGAGCAGGGTCTATAGCAGCGATGGCGAACCTATGGCACGCGAAGGCCTTGCAGCTGGCACGCGGGAAGGTCTGCAAAAAAAGAAAAAGCTGGCTCTGACTGCTGCCGCGGACGCGGCAAGGGCAGAATGCAGCGTCCCGCGGGGCCCCCTCCGCCCGCTAAGCCCCTCTGCAAGAGCTTTCAGATTCGCGAGGGAGAGCGTCTCCCTCGCGTCTCTGTTAAGCCCGCAGGGGCTAATGGGAAATTTCCCATCAGCCCCTTTAGACGCGAGGGACTGATGGGAAATTTCCCATTAGCCCCTGCGGGCTTAACAGAGACGCGAGGGAGATGCTCTCCCTCGCGAATCTGAAAGCCCTTGCAGAGGGGCTTAGCGGGCGGAGGGGGCCCCGCGGGACATTGCAATCTGCCGCGGCAGCAGCCAGAGCCTGCTTTTTTTAAAAAAAAATTTGCCAGGGGGGGGGGGTTAGGACTGCTAATGGGCAGGGGGGGGTTAGGACTGCTAATAGGGAGGGAGGGAGGGGGGGGTATGACAGCTAATGGGCAGGGAGGGAGGGAGGGAGGGAGGGGGGGTTAGGACTGCTAATGGGCAGGGAGGGGGGGTTAGGACTGCTAATGGGCAGGGAGGGAGGGAGGGGGGGGTTAGGACTGCTAATGGGCAGGGAGGGAGGGGGGGGGGGGTTAGGACTGCTAATGGGGAGGGAGGGAGGGAGGGAGGGAGGGAGGGGGGGGGGTTAGGACTGCTAATGGGCAGGGAGGGAGGCAGGGAGGGGGGTTAGGACTGCTAATGGGCAGGGAGGGAGGCAGGGAGGGGGGGGTTAGGACTGCTAATGGGCAGGGAGGAGGGGGGGGGTTAGGACTGCTAATGGGCAGGGGGGGGGTAGGACTGCTAATGGGCTGGGGGGGTAGGACTGCTAATGGGCTGTGGGCTGATGGGGGCTGTCTGGAAATGGGGTGATGGGGGTTAGGACTGGTAATGGGTTATAGGGGGGGCTTAAACTGAAAATGGGGTGATGGGGGTTTAGGACTGGAAGTGGGTTGATGGGGGGGGCTAGGACTGGTATTGGGTTGGGGGGTTGCTAGGACTGGAAATGGGCTGATGGGGGGCTAGGACTGGAAATGGGCTGATGCAGGGACTAGAAGGGAATGGATGCTGGGTGAGGCTGGAACTAGAAGGGAGCTGATGTTGGGGGAGGATTAGAATGGGATGGGGCTGGGAGAGTAAAATGGAGAGGGGAAAAATATTTTGTGTGGGAGGGATAAAAAATCTACAATTGGCCGGGTATTGGGAGAGTAAGTGGGGATTGAGGATGGAGGGGTAAAATTTGAGTGGATGAAATAGGAATGAGGAAAGAGCAAAAGGAGAAAGATTAGTATGTTAAAGAGGATGTAGAGAGAGAGAATGGAAAAAAAAAACTAGAAGAGAGAAGAAAGGACAAATGGACAGCAGATGATGGAGAGTTAGCAGAAAACATGAAGAAACCAGAAGAAAGTGGCTGGAGCAATTGCAACTGTGTAACTGAGCTGAGGTATTCTGTTTATGTAATTCCTTTTTGACATTGCCACTTGTTCTCTTTCCCCAGTAGGTCATGTATTGTTATTGTCTGAAATGTATTGGTTTAATATTTGCAGTGTTGCCTTTTGATAGGTATGGTGTGGTGCTTTGTGAGTCCTGGTAGTGCTGTTAGGATACGGCGGGTTTGCTATTGGTTCTAAATGGGCAGTGTTTGTAGTAGTTCCTAATGTGCCTGGCGGTTGGCACTGGATTATAGTAATGTAGAAATCTTTTAGTCTGTCTTTATCCATACACTCATTAAGAGACATGTTTACTAAAAGTTAGTGTATGTTAGCATTATGCAAATATTTATGCAAATTGACGTGCTGGCACTTTGAGGAAATTCTTTGGTTTTGTGCGGCAGTTTGGGCACTCGGGCTCAAAAAGGTTAGCCATCACTGGTCTATAGACAGCTTTGAAGAGGTGGGTTTTTAGCCTGGATTTGAAAAGGGCCAGAGACAGAGCCCGAGAAGTCCCAGAACAGTGGGACATTCAATGCCCCAATCTGCCTATGACTGATAAATATTCTCAATAGCAAAGAAAGCAAGATGGCTCCAAAGCTTTATAAATTCCTGTCAAATATCCATTTACGACAGAAAAAAGTTCTGAATAATACATTTGATACAGCTTTCAACAATTTGTCTAGAATGCTACATAAAATAAAACATTCTATACCACATAACCCGAACAGAAAATCTAGTGTGACAGAACCCAGAAGACTGCCTTCGGAATTTGCCCATAGACGATGTTCAGATGTGACAATTGCTACCTTTTAAACTTCATTCCAAGTTTCTTTCTGCAAACAAAGTATATAACCCATAAACGAGATTAGATAAAATGTTATCACCTCTCTCTCTATCTTGTGTAATTAGTCATGGTGGAAAGCATTCTTTAAAAACCTGTACTTGGCTAGGGGCGTAGGAATGTTAACCTCTTGAGGTCAAAGTGTGAGGTAAAAACCTGCAGTTTCAAGTTACAAATTTGTAATTGACTTTTTTTTAAACTGCAATCATTGGGAAAGACAGGGCTGGGCAGATTGCTTTACAGAAGACCAGAAGATTCTACAGTTTTGTTCATTTTAAATATTCTTCTTATTATTCAGTAATGGAGCTCTCAGGTTAACTCTTTTAAGAAATGAATTAAGTAGTGCGTGGTTGATAGAAATAAAACAAAACCTTGAAACTTCCAGAGGCGGTAATTGCCCCTCAATGGTAACTTTGAATGGACAAACGAGACCCAGTAGCACGCATGCTGAATACTGCAGCCCATTTAGATTTTTCTTGGTGATTTACCTACCCAGTTTGAGAATCTTACAAAATACCTGCTGCTGTTTCTTATGGGGACTTGTCTTTCTTTTTTGTGCATTTTTGTCTTTTAAAGAAATAATTTACTATGTTACTCATCTTCAAGGCATTTACAGCCAGGCTTGTTTACCTTGACAGCAATACAAGGCAGAACCTCAGTCACTAACAGTGTTTAGTGGCAGCTGCAAATTCTTCCTGCATGACAGTTTGACTGTATTGCATATGTTTCACCAGCTACAGATTTGTGGGGACTTTAGAGTAGACGTACCTCCATGCAGCTAGTCCAAACAGCTTTAGGTTACTTCAAGAAGTAGGTATCTCCTGCATCTTGCCAGCTAATAACTCTTCCTTCTACATAGTCAGGGTGCCTAATGCAGTTGACACATCATTTTACTCATGGAGAGTTACTGCAATTATTTGGGGTTTTGTAAATCACAGTTAAAAGGAAGAGCAGAATCTGGAATAGGCAACATACTCCAATTTATCATAAGCAAAATTATATACGAGAAAGAGTACTACAGCCTAAAAGGAGAGGACTTAATATTCCTGGAAAACACAGAATCGTGCTGTTACCTTTTTGTTTATCCGAAATTCCTTGATGTGCAGATAATTGTGATGTTTGCACTGGCTGGGGCTTCTTGACCGGGATCCCTTCACTTCCAGCTTTCAAAACCTTCTCCCCAGACTTGACTTTCCTTGATCTGTTGTTACCATCTTCTTTCCTGGATGACAGTAGCTTTGACCCAGAACTAACTGTGAGAGGTCGAGCCAAACGCGACGGCTTGGTCATTTTCATCCAGCAGGAGTATATTCTGTGCCCAGAGCAAATCCTAAAATTCCTCTCAGCCTTCTGGTTCAGCAGCCAGGCTCTGGTGGAGCTGTACGGTGTGTGGCTGCTACTGAGAGTGCGGTGTGGCCAGTTTGATGATCACTTCAGGGCGATCAGACAAAGGGCTTATCAGACCTGAGGAATGCAACTCTGAGGCAGGGTAGGAGAGGATGATTCCGTGATGTTTGAGTTGTGAAACTACTACTAAAGACCAGATGCAGCGTCACTGACTCTTAAGAGTGGCTTGCATGCACAGACTAGATAGTGGGCAACAGGAGTGCAACAAGAATTCTTCCATGCCCCTCCTACTCAGGTAGACCAAAACAAAAAAAGATGTGAGGTTTACACTCTGGCACTGGTCTGCTCTCAGATTCTCTTTCCAGATGTCATATGCAAAAAGCAACTTTGTGTTTCAGCATTTCCCCTTAAAGGAAGACAATTGCAAAGAATCAGTTTGGCAGGGTTTAGGCATTCTTTTGATGTCAAGAATATTTATTTCCCCTGCAGTTAAACATGACGGTTACAGTAATGCTGGTGAGACTTAGAATGAGCTCTTTATTTCATATCTGTTTTCATAGTGCACTATGCTACTTCATCAAAGAAAAGAAAGGTCAATATGAATAATTTCTTACTCCTGGAGCAGCTGCAATCTATTCCTCTAAACAAATAAAGAGGTTATAATTACCACTGTATACGCTGCAGGAGATTGGATGGGAGGCAGACATGGAGCGCAGCAGTCGCACAATGAATTCTTTCTGTACAACTGAAATTTGATTGACTTAGTATACTTGGCTGCCTGCAAACTGCCTGATAATTCTGAAAATATAGTTTTAGAACTAATAATATAAATATAGCAAAATGCACTTGGCTAAAAGCTTTACTGGGCTGGCCAGGTGGCTCACATGTAATGCTGCACTGCACAGACTTGGCTTCAAGTTTGTTTGCACCAAGGACACAATGTATGCAAGTTCCAGAATGGGGAGCAAAGTGGCTGTTGCTACGGGGGCAATCCCTGCTGGCACAAGAGCATCACTGAGGCAAGGCTGGATTTATATTTTGGATTCTCATAAGCACCCATTCTGCTCCTCCCCATTGCCATGACCCAAATCCTTTACTTGTCCTCCCCTCATCTTTCTCTCAGTGCCCCTTTTTCTGTGCCGGCCGCAGTAGTATGAACATCGTTCCCACATTGAAACCTGAGCTTGGGGCCTACCTGCTTTTGTGCTCTGACAGGCCCTGTGATGCTCTGCCTCTTCTCCCTGCACAGGGTTCCCATTACCACAGAAACCTATGTGACGGTGAAAGCAAATAGGCCCCGTATTCAGGATTCAGTTTGGGAATGATGTTGATACTCCTGCTGCCGGCACAGAAGAAAGAATAGGCTTGGATGGAGGAGGCAACACTGGTGCTTATCAAACTTTGGCGCTGGAGGCAATTGCCTGTATTGCATATGCCTAAATCCGGACTTGCACCGAAGATTAATCTTAAAAGAGACTTTCCTTCCAGTTGCAGACGGGGTCTGTTGTCAGGGACAGTGTTAAGCCTGCTGGGGTCCAGGGCTGGAATTTGGAAGGGGTCCCCAGCAGACTGTTTATTTTTCAGATTCAGAAAGGCTTGTGGCCCCCTTCAGTCTGGGGGCCCAGGGCAACTGCTCTGTTTGCACACCCCTAATGCCTGCCCTGCCTGTTGTCCCTCACTGGGCATGGATTAAATTGTAGAGAAAACCTAGGTACATACTTCATAGGAGGTGTAGTCCAGTGGTTTAAAGCAGTGAGCTGAGAACCAGGGAGATCTAGTATGAATCTCACTGATGCTCCTTGTGATCTTGCACAAGTCACTTAATCTTCCATTGCCTTGGGTACAAACTTAGACTGGTACAATACCTATTGAACCTGAATGTAACTTGACTTGCACTACTACTGAAAAGGAATGAACTAAATCCAGCATGCCTTCCTTTCTTGAATTAGGTCTATCACTATAGGTATACAGGGTTCTTGGGGTCAAGACTAGCTAAGGCCGGGAGGTTGTTGATCCCTGGGATCATTCACTCTGCCACTTCCACAAATTTGTATTCCAGTCCAAGTTTTGTTCAGAACCATTAAAGTTTGCTGAAAGTCTCTAAAAAGTGAAGATAAAAGGGAATTAATAAAGATGCATAGTATAGAATAGTGAAAGTTTTAAAGTTCACCTTTTCTCCTTTTTAGGTTCATAAAACTCTTCTTCACTTACTAGGATTCTCCTTAGTAAATAGGAAATCCAAGCTTCTGCAGATACCAATCAGTTCTTCATCGTCAATGAAGGCTGGTTGCAGGCAGAGGCTGCAGGCATTTCTTCCCTTGAGACCCTGGCCCTCTTGGTTCCAGCAACTTGGGTGGTCTCTGAATACTCTCAGCTTTTTCCAGGAGCAACGGGAAGCCCTTGATGACCCTTCACTTCAGAGGCTTCCTTCTGTCCCTGACTCCTTACCGTGTTCAGTATATAGTGGTGCCTTAGCTTAACTAGCCAAAAACAGGTAGACACTGGGATGCAGTGGCTTAGCCAACCAAAGACAGGAAACTTCCTTTGGCCTTAATGGTTACACCAACTTAACAACTGGGCACTGTGTGGTGGGAAAACCTGCACTTAGAAATATACCAAGACTTGGCATCATCTACACTTCAGAAATGTCGTGCCTAGACCAACATCTTGCAGAAAGAGCAAATTAAATACAAAGGGCCTTTTCCATTTGGGATTTTATTCTGTAGGTGAAATCAAGCACGTTTCAAATTTGGAGGATGCTTGGAAGGTACTCAGTAAGGCTGGATTATGAACCATGGCGAAAGTTAAAATGACAGACATTAAAAATAGACTTGTGGCCTACCTCTGACAGTGGGTCGCAAAGGCTGGCAGACCTGGGCAAGTGCTACAAGGACATGAGGAACACTGTGGCTGAGAGCATGGACTGGTGGTGTTAACTTTATTGTCTCTGTGATTCCGCATATTAGAGTATGAGTTGGCAACATTGCAGGGATATTATGGGACTGATCTAGCCTTTTTAAGCTTAAACATTTGCTTTGCTATTTGCTAAGGGGCTGTGGAGGCCCATGGCTGTTGTTGAGTGCATGCAGAAACTAAGCAAGACTGGGGTGGGATATTTGGGAGGGGAGTAGCTATGTTGAAGGATGTATGTTACTGTGATTCTTCCAGCAGCAAGATGGGGGCTTTCCAGTCTTTTGTATTGAGTGTCACATGTATGATTTTCTCCCAGTTGGTGAGAGGTCTTATGTCTGCACTAGGTGCAAGGAGCTCTTTGCTCTCAGGGAACAAGTCCATTCTCTAGAGGCTAGAGTAGCAGACTTGGAAAACATAAGAAAGACAGAGAGGTACATAGACGAGCCTACAGGGATATAGTCCTGAAATCCCACCTCCAGTCTGACAGCATCCCTGTTGCCATGGAGGAGAGAGGTCACATGACAGGAGAGCATCCCCCTGGTGTGGCAGGAAGTGATCCTGTAACTAGGACCTGTCCTCCAGGTGATGTACTGAGGAAGTTTCTCCAGGGCCATGTGCCCATGAGGGAAGGGTTAGGACAGCCATTATAGTTGGTGATTCGATCATTAGGCATGTAGATAGCTGGGTGGCTGGTGGACATGAGGACGCCTGGTAACATGCCTGCCTGGTGCAAAGGTAGCGGACCTCACGCACCGCCTAGATAAGGTCTTAGATAGTGCTGGGGAGGAGTCTGCTGTCTTGGTACATGTCGGTACCAATAACATAGGAAAACTTGGTAGGGAGGTTCTGGAGGCTAAATTTAGGCTTTTAGGTAGGAAGTTGAAATCCAGAACTTCCAGGGTAGTGTTCTCTGAAATGCTTCCCATTCCACGCGCAGGACCATAAAGGCAGGCAGAGCTCCGGAGTCTCAATGCGTGGATGAGACAATGGTGCAGAGATGAGGGGTTTGGATTTGTTAGGAACTGGGGAACATTCTGGGGAAAGGAGGGGCTCTTCCGAAGGGATGGGCTTCACCTTAACCGGGATGGAACCAGGCTGCTGGCAATAACCTTTAAAAAGGAGATAGAGCAGCTTTTCAACTAGATAATAGGGAAAAGCCAACAGTCGCCAAAGAGCGCATGGTTTGGAAGAATGTATCCTTGAAGGATACTACCAGAAGCAGAGAGGTTCCAAAAAAGAGTAAAGTAGCCCAAATGCCCTCGAGTATGGAGCAGACACAGCTTAAAGATCCCAAATTACCCATGAATAAAATACAGTCTCTAAAATGCTTGTATGCAAATGCTAGAAGTCTAAAAAATAAGATGGGAGAGTTAGAATATATAGCACTAAATGAGAGGTTAGATATGATTGGAATATCAGAGACATGGTGGAAGGAGGCAACCAGTGGGACACTGTGATCCCTGAGTACAAACTATATCATAATGATAGAGCTGATCAAATTGGTGGAGGGGTTGCGCTCTATGTTAGAGAGGGCATTGAGTCAGAAAGGATTAAAGTTTTGCAGGAAACAAAATTTGCTTTAGAATCTCTATGGAATGAAATTCCATGTAAAAAGGGGAAGGCGATGGCAGTGGGGGTGTACTATCGACCACCTGGCCAGCATGAACAAATGGATGATGAAATGCTCAAAGAATCAAGGAAGCTAACAAAAGTTACAACACAGTAATAATAATGGGTGATTTCAATTACCCCGGTATCGACTGGGTCAGTGTCACGGCAGGACATGCTAGGGAGATAAAGTTTCTAGATGAAATAAATGACTGCTTCTTGGAGCAGTGGGCCGGATGGTATACATCGAAGAGTGTTGAAAGAACTGAAATATGAGATTGCAGAACTGCTATTAGTAATCTGTGTATTTTCATTAAAATCATCTGTAATACCTGAAGATTGGAGGATCTCCAATGTAATGCCGATTTTTAAAAAGGGTTCCAGGGGTGATCCTGGAAACTACAGACCGGTGAGCCTGACGTCAGTACCGGGAAAAATGGTAGAAACCAACATAAAGAACAAATTTACTCAGCATGTAGATAGTCATGGCCTAATGGGAGACAGACAACATGGCTTTAGACAAGGAAGATGATGCCTTACTAATCTGTTATGTTTTTTTGAAAGTGTGAATAAACAGGTGGACAAAGGTGAGTCAGTTGATATAGTGTATCTGGACTTTCAGAAAGCCTTTGACAAGGTCCCTCATCAGAGACTTCTGGCAAAACTAGAATCATGGGATAGGAGGCAGTGTACTATTGTGGATCAGGAACTGGTTAAAAGATAGAAAGCAGAGGGTAGGGCTAAATGGCCAATTTTCCCAATGGAGAAAGGTGAATAGTGGTGTACCCCAGGGATCTGTGCTGGGTCCCATACTTTTTGACATATTCATAAATGACCTGGAAAAGGGAATAATGAGCGAGGTTATCAAATTTGCAGATGACACAAAACTATTTAAAGTTGTTAACACCCAAGAGGATTGTGGAAAATTGCAAGAGGATCTTGATGAATTGGAAGACTGGGCATCAAAATGGCAGATGAAATTTAATGTGGACAAGTGCAAAGTTATGCACCTAGGGAAGAACAACCCAAACTATGGTTACAAGATACAAGGTTCCACATTAGGAACCACCCCCCAGGAAAAAGATTTAGGCATCATTGTGGATAACATGTTAAAACCCTCGGCCCAGTGTGCAGCGGCGGCCAAGAGAGCAAACAGAATGCTAGGTATCATAAGGAAAGGAATGGAAAATAAAACAAAAGATATTATAATGCCTCTATATTGTTCCATGGTGAGACCGCACCTTGAATATTGTGTGCAATTCTGGTCACCGTATCTTAAAAAGGATATAGCGTTATTAGAAAAGGTTCAGAAAAGAGCCACCAAAATAGTAAAGGGGATGGAAGGATACTCCTATGAAGAAAGGCTTAAAAGGTCAGGGCTCTTTAACCTGGAAAAGAGACGGCTGAGGGGAGATATGATAGAAGTCTATAAATTAATGAATGGAGTGGAACGGGTAAACATAGATTGATTGTTTATGTTATCAAAATATAGAAAGACTAGGGGACATGCAATGAAGCTGAAGGGTAAACTATTTAAGACTAATAAAAGAAAATATTTTTTCACTTAACGTGTAATCAAACTCTGGAATTTGTTACCGGAGGATGTAGTAAAGGCTGTTAGTGTAGCTGGGTTTAAAAAAGGTTTGGACAAGTTCCTGGAGGAAAGGTCCATAAACCATTATTAAGAATGGACCCAGGATATCAATGCTTGACCCAGTACAAGCATTGTGGAACCTGTGTCTTTTGGGGAAACTGCTAGGTATGTATGACCTAGATTGGCCACTGTTGGAAACAGGATACTGGGCTTGATGGACCTTGGTCTGACCCAGTATGGCATATCTTATGTTCTTATGTTCTGAAGAGTGAGTGGGTAATGGGTTATGAAAGCTTGTGTGGTGGAACTGATATGTGTGGGTTTTGTTATGTGGGGGCAAGTGTGGGGGTCTGTGTGGGGGCTTAGTGAGTGGGGATCTAAGTGGAGTAGATGGATTTTGGTAGCTCTTGGGAAGGAGGAGGGATTAGTATGCAGGAGAATAAGTGAGCATCTGGGTGGAGCCACTTCATCTGGCAAGAGTGGAGATGGGGGCCTGTCCTCTGTGTGGAGGAGAAGTGGGGGCAGGGGGAGGAAGAGAATGGGGAAGGGGTGGGGGAAGGTGGGACATGCATTAGTGTAGCAATTGGGAGAAGATGTTCTTGAGGGGCATCCTCTAGTTTGTGCTCAGGGTTTGAATGGTGTCTGATTTTTCTTTTTCTCAGGAGAAACATAGGATAAATGTTAAAGGGTTGAATTCACCAAGAGAATGCTTTGTCTTAAAAGTGCAGATTGCATTCCTACAGGCAGGGGCAGCTCTATAATGAAGCAAAGTGAGGCGGCTGCCTCAGGCTGCAAAGTCTTGAGGGCGGCAAAAAATGTCCCTAAAACAGCTGCCTCACTTCGGCTTCAAAAGTTTAAAAAAATCCCAAAAAAAGAAGTGCAGAAGTTGCTGCCGAGTCTGCTTCTCAGCAGCGGCAAACTCACCCTCCTTTTCCAGGCAGCTGCGGCTCCCTGCCTCTTAGAGAACGACGGCTGTGCTGTGACTGCAGTTTTAAATAGAAATGAAACCAGTGTGGAGCCTTCTCGCCTCCGTGAAGGACCCCGTTCAGCTTTGTCCCACCCCCAAAGGAAATTACATGTAACTTCCTTTGGGGGCGGGACAAAGCTGCACAGGGTCTTTCACAGATGCGGGAAGGCTCCGCACCGGTTTCATTTTTGTTTAAAACTGCAATCACAGCACAGCCGCGGTTCTCTATGAGGCAGGGAGCTACGGCTGCCTGGAAAAGGAGGGTAAGTTTGCCACTGCCGGCCATAAAAATAAAAAACAGAACCACCAAAAAGAACCCTGAGGAGAGGAGCCGTTGCCGCAGCAGCAGCAGCAGGAAGTGCCCCGCGGCTGCCCCGGCACAGTCCTCCTGTCTCCCTCAGCGCGGCTTTACAGAGCCGTGGGAGATGGGAAACTCTCCCTTCATGGCTCTGTAAGCCGTGCTGAGGGAGACAGGAGGGCTCTGCCGGGGCGGCCCCGGGGTACTTCCTGCTGCTTCTGCTGTGGCAGCAGCTTCAAAAGCCAGGTTCTTTTTTTTTCTAAATTTCCCGGGGGGCGGGGGGGGGGGCTGGTTAGGATTGGTAATGGGCTGTGGGGAGTTCCAGGACTGGAAATGGGCTAATGGGGGGGGGGGGGCGGTTAGGACTGGAGGTGGGCTAATGGGGGGTGTTTAGGACTGGTAATGGGCTATGGGAGGCTAGGACTGGAAATGGGCTGATGGAGGGTTAGGACTCATAATGGGCTATGGGGGGCTAGGTCTGGAAATGGGCTGATGGGGGGGCTAGGACTTGAAGTGGGCTGATGGGGGGGCTAGGACTGGAAATGGGCTGATGGGGGTGTTTAGGACTGGTAATAGGCTATGGGGGGGCAAGGACTGGAAATGGGCTGATGGGGGGGTTTAGGACTGGTAATGGGCTATGGGGGGGCAAGGACTGGAAATGGGCTGATGGGGGTGTTTAGAACTGGTAATGGGCTATGGGGGGACTAGGACTGGATGTGGGCTGATGAAGGGTAGGACTGGAGGTGGGCTGATGGGGGGTGTTTAGGACTAGTAATGGGCTATGGGGGGCTAGGACTGAATGTGGGCTGATGGGGGGATAGGACTGGAAATGGGCTGGGACTGGAAATGGGCTAATGGGGGAGGGGAGGAGAATGCTGCTGGCCCTGGAAGAAAACTAGGGGCTAGGGCTACAAATGAGCTGATGCAGGAGGATGGTAGAATGGGACTGGAAGGGAGCAGATAATGGGAGGGTCTGCCAGGGGAAGGAGGGGGCACAAAGGGAGCTGATGCGGGGGAAGGAGGGGGCTGGAAAGCAGCTGACACCTGGGATGTACTGAAGGGGGACTGGAAGGGAACTGACACTTGGGGATGGGAGTGGTAGGTGGTTGGGTAATAGGGAGAAGGCTGGAAGGGAGCTGACATGCAAATGGCACTGGAAGGGGGATGGACAGAGGGTAGGGTGACTGGAAGGGAGCTGACCTGGAGGGTGGCACTGAGAGTGGACGTGAGCTAATATCTGGGATGGTATTTGCACTAGAAGGGGCTGGACAGTGGGGAAGGAGGGGGACTGGAAGGGAATGAACACCAGTTGTAGTCGTGGGAATGCAAGGCTGTTGATTTTGGAAGGTACTGGGAGGAAAGGACTGGAAAGGGGGCTGATACTGTGGAGGCTTACTGTAACTGGAAATGGGCTGATGGAAGGAAGTGAAGAAAACAAAAGAAGAGATAAGAAATGGCAGATGGACCATAGACCACAGAAAGAAAGTTAAGAGAAGACAGGAAAGCAGAAGCCTCAGATCGGGACCTTATAGTATTGGTCTCTTATTTAAGAACGATTCACAGCTATAATCCAAAAAGAAGATCGTTCACTTTCACCACTCGAGGATCAGAACAAAAATAAAGAGGTCTCAGTTTAAAAGAGCACTGCTGTTTAAGGCTCGCAACAAATTACAGCAACATGCTTTATGACATCAACGACCTCAAAAATGAAAGTAAAAACAGATAGCCAGTCAGCATGAACTTTCCATATTATGAGGATACACCAATAGAATCTGAAAACTTAATGGATAAACCTCACTCGCAAGACTGGACACATCTGAAACACCCGTCGATCCCAACGTACATCCCCGGTACCATCAAGACGTTTCACACAAACCGTTTCTTCAGGGGATCTTGCCAAATCTAAAAAAACAAAGAAAACAAACCACCATCATCCTAATCCCACCTACAGACTATCTTCACTTTACACAAACCCATGCCCATAAACAGGAACACCACCAAAACCTTACCGCAAATGCTGCCCGCGTTCAATTAAATGTCGGCTCACTGCTGCTCTCCGTGAATCGGGAGCTATACCCGCCTTCCTGGACAAAAAACGCCGCGCATGTGGAATAACGACCGCGACTCCATTTTTAAAGCTCCTAGAAAAGATGACACTGACCTATAAAGAACTGTCACGTCATAAATTCTACCAAATCGCGCACTGAACACCCTCCTTGTTACACCAAGGTTCCACATAAAACCCACCAAACACACCGCTATTACAAGAAACCCAAGATACAAGAGGTAACCTCCCAAAACAGAGGAGCGCCTGACATTCATAGAAAATGCCCCTACCCAGACACAGACATAAAGCACCAGCAGTCTACTGCCACTACCATATCACAACCAGCACTAAACTACAAACATGCCGCCCAGTCTATACTACTATTTAAGCCGAACGGGGCAAGAGTATTCATACGATAAATCAAGCTCTGTTCCACCTTAATCAGAACCTGATCTATCATCCTTCCCATACTTCCCCGGACGACCTGATCCAAACACAGGCAACGCAACTGCTCAAAAATGTGGCCCCGTTGAACACAATGTGAAACAATAGGAGCCTCTAGAATCTTACGATGTAAACGGCTACGATGCTCACGCATCCGCATATGGAAAGCACGCGTAGTTTTTCCTATGTAACACAACCCACAAGGGCACACTATAGCATAGACGACATTGCACGAATCACAAGTGGTGGAACGTTTCAATCTAATCCTGACCCCCCCGATACTCAAAATCAGTAGCCGGGATAGTGATCCCACAAATATCACATTCTCCACAGCCCACATGTCCTGCCCCCCTACCTACAAGCGGTCCCTCTGAAATCGAGGGCAATACCGCTGGGCTCAACCACTCTTTGAAATTACGATTCCTTTGCCACACACACCTGACAGATTTATTGGCCAAGCCTGGTACTACCTGTAAGATATTACTATACTTTCTAAGAACTTTTTGAATCCCATTACTCAACGGGGAATGCTTTGTGATTAAATTAACCCTATCATCATCAGGAACATCGAGCCTACGGTGGGGTTTCATATCCAACAGGGCTGCTCGATGGTTAAACAGCGCCCTCGAGTATGCTCGCTTTACTACAGAACTAGGGTAACCCCTCTGCACAAAACTTTCATACAAATATCTTGATTTGTTTTTAAATTCAGTCCTATCCGAGCAATTACGCCTAAATCGTAAAAACTGCGAGAAGGGAAGCCCCTCCTTCAAATGTGGGGGGTGTAAGCTCCCAAAATGTAGAAACGTAACTCTGTCAGTAGGCTTCTTAAAAATCGTGGTGAATCAACTGTTCGTGCCCCACACTATGCGTACATCTAGATAGGTGAGTGTGTCCCTATGATATGTGTAGGTGAATTTAATGTTCCTATCACAGCCATTAACCCATTGAAAAAAGGCCACCAAGGACTCTTCACTCCCTTTCCATAAAAGAAAAATGTCATCGATGTATCACTTCCACACCAAAATTTGGGAAGTGTAAGCCGAAGGCATGACAAACCGCTGTTCAAAAAACCCCATATAGAACTAAGCGAATGACGGGGCACAGGTGGCGCCCATAGCTACACTGGAGTTTTGTTGGTATAACACCCCCTGGAACACAAAATAATTGTGAAAAATGGCCAACCGGGCTAGGTTGAGAAGAAATTCCCGCTTAGCCTCAGACAAATCTCCCCGCTGATCCAACACCTGTCCCACCACCTCTAAAGCCACCCCCTTTGGGATATTAGTATACTACAAGACGACATTCAGCGTAACTAAGATGACATCCCGCTGCCCTGCCCAAGTATGAGCGTCCCTTAGTACATTCAAAAAATGGGTAGTATCCTTTAAGTAAGATGGAACAGTCAATAGCAAAGAGCGTAAGAAAGAATCCACAAAAATGGACAATGGTTCCAGCATGCTCCCCCGCGTCGATACTATGGGCCTACCGGGGGGTTTAGACAAATTCTTATGGATCTTGTGGACGAGACAGAATTTAGCCGTGGTCGGAGCTTTGATGTTCAAAAACTGAAATTCCTGTCTGGTAATGAGATTACTCTGCAATGCCTGTGAAGTGAGCTGATGTATAGTGGTTTGTAAGTCAGACACCGGATCATACTGTAACTCAGAATAGACTGCTGGATCCTGTAATTGGAAAAATGCCTCTGCAACATAATCCTCCCTTGCGAGAATCACTACGGCACCCCCCTTGTCGGCTCTTCTCACTACGATATCAGTTCGGGTGTGTAACTCATGTAACACCTGTTGCTCCTCTTTTGACAACGCAGTACGTTGCAATCTATGCGTTGCCTGTGTTTGGATCAGGTCGTCCGGGGAAGTATGGGAAGGACGATAGATCAGGTTCTGATTAAGGTGGAACAGAGCTTGATTTATCATATGAATACTCTTGCCCCGTTCGGCTTAAATAGTAGTATAGACTGGGCGGCATGTTTGTAGTTTAGTGCTGGTTGTAATATGGTAGTGGCAGTAGATTGCTGGTGCTTTATGTCTGTGTCTGGGTAGGGGCATTTTCTATGAATGTCAGGCGCTCCTCTGTTTTGGGAGGTTACCTCTTGTATCTTGGGTTTCTTGTAATAGCGGTGTGTTTGGTGGGTTTTATGTGGAACCTTGGTGTAACAAGGAGGGTGTTCCGTGCGCGATTTGGTAGAATTTATGACGTGGCAGTTCTTTATAGGTCAGTGTCATCTTTTTTAGGAGCTTTAAAAATGGAGTCGCGGTTGTTATTCCGCATGCGCGGCGTTTTTTGTCCAGGAAGGCGGGTATAGCTCCCGATTCACGGAGAGCAGCAGTGAGCCAACATTTAATTGAACGCGGGCAGCATTTGCGGTAAGGTTTTGGTGGTGTTCCTGTTTATGGGCATGGGTTTGTATAAAGTGAAGATAGTCTGTAGGTGGGATTAGGATGATGGTGGTTTGTTTTGTTTGTTTTTTAGATTTGGCAAGATCCCCTGAAGAAACCGTTTGTGTGAAATGTCTTGATGGTACCGGGGATGTACGTTGGGATCGACGGGTGTTTCAGATGTGTCCAGTCTTGCGAGTGAGGTTTATCCATTAAGTTTTCAGATTCTATCGGTGTATCCTCATAATATGGAAAGTTCATGCTGACTGGCTATCTGTTTTTACTTTCATTTTTGAGGTCGTTGATGTCATAAAGCATGTTGCTGTAATTTGGTGCGAGCCTTAAACAGCAGTGCTCTTTTAAACTGAGACCTCTGTATTTTTGTTCTGATCCTCGAGTGGTGAAAGTGAACGATCTTCTTTTCAGATCGGGACCAGCATGATCAGAGAATAAAATGGTCAGACAACAAAGGTAGAAAAATAATTTTATTTAATTTTAGTGATTGGACTTTGTGCTATTTTTATATTTTACACAGTATTGGGGAACTGCATCTCTTATTTATCTGATGTTGCACTGCATGTGGACTGGCTTGTTGGGGTTGCAATTTAAATTTAGTCTACATATTATTATTTTTACTTTACATTTTGGTTACTTATTCTGTACTTGATGAGGGTCGATGTTGCGAGTGTGTGACTTAGTTCAGGTGTTCTGTTAACATGGAGTTTGTACATAAAGATCTATACTGTACTGTAGTACTGTACTGTACTGTACTTGCTCAGCTTTTCAAATAGGTGTATGGATGTTCCAGGGCCCACTGTAGTATTTACAGTGATGCTTTTTTTGGATGGGCTCCTTACGTGAGTTTTGGAAGTTTGTGCTGATATGGTATGGTATGGTAGGTTTGTTCTTTGTTGTAGGGTTTTGTATTAGTTCACAATATGCCTGGTACTGGAGAATAGTGGTTGTTGTTGTTGTTAGTGAGATGATCAGAATCAGATTATTTTTTAAAATATTGAGTTCTGTGGGTGAATGTCCTGGATCTGCTCTGCACCTACTGTGGATGCAAAATATATGTTGAAAAAGAAAAAGCAAGAATCATAACGCACTTTATAACAACAATATAAAAATGAGTTATAATTTAGTTTTATAATCTGTGCTGTTAGTTCTTGCTGTCTTTTAGTTCCTTGGTGTGCAAATGGGACCGTACCTAGCCCTGTGCAAGCGGTGCAGCCGCACAGGGCGGAAAGGCTTGGGAGGCGTATTTCGGCTGTCTGCTGTTGCCCTGCTGCCGCTGGCAGGACAATAGCAGGTAGCCGAAATGCGCTCTCCAAGCCTTTTCGCAGCACTTTAAGCAGGTCTGGTCCCTCCCTCCTCCGACTCGATGTCAAGGAGGGAGAGATCTGCTTAAAGTGCCAGTGCCTTTCAGATCGGGTGCATGCCCCCCTTCTCCTCCCATCCAGCGCTGCCTGCTCTTTCCCTGCTGCTGACGCCTCCATGAAAAAAACAGAGGGCAGCAGCAGCAGGGAAAGAGCAGGCAGCGCTGGATGGAGGTATGGGGGAGAGGGAATGCGTGCACCCGAGCTGCAAGTCTCACAGGGTGTGATTGCAGCTTGATATGGCCCTGTGTGCAAACATCTTGCATTTCCTCCATATAATCTAATCGGCTTTTTGGTTTGGTGCAGTCTCTGATTGGATTTCTGAAAAAGCCCCGCCCCCTCTAAGGTGGGGGGGGGGGGGTGTGCCATTTCATACTTCGCCTCAGGCAGCAGATTGCCTTGAGACACCCCTGCCTACAGGAAACCCAAATGCTTCCTAAATCTGAATGTTTACTGCAGTTTAAGCAACTTCCCTTTTCTTATATTTCTTGCTTGTAATTGATTAGGTTGCAAAACCAATGGGGATCTTGGTGAGCCCTGAAGTAAGGGTGGAAATTAAATGGGTTTTCCAGGAGAAGGAGGGGCCATTCTTACTGCTTAAAATTTATATTAATGGCCAGTTTTATCCTTTTGCTAATGTAGATGCCCTGAATTTAGGGCAGGGAAGCCTTTATGTGCAGCTGCAGAAAAAGCTGAGGGAGTTTTGCGAGGAGGTTCTGATTGCGGGGGTAGGGTTGCCAACCGGCCGGTTTTTATATGACCAGGCTGGCTGCCGGCGGACTGTTAAAACCGGCACTTGAAAAGCCATTTTTTTTGTGGCTGGTGGGCAGAACTGCCATCATAGGACAGGTTTCTGTTCTTCCGTCATATGAGGAGCTGCTATTCTGCCAGGCTGAGACTAGTCAGCCGAATGAGCCAATGAGACGACAGAGAGAGGGACTAGAGAGACAGAGGGAGGGACTAGAGTGTAGTGGGAGCTGAGTAAGTCAGTCAAATGAGCCAATGAGACAACAGAGGTAAGGACTAGCATAGTGGGAGCTGAGTATGTCAGCCAAATGAGCCAATGAGACAACAGAGGGAAGGACTAGGGATTAGTGGTAGCTGAATAAGTCAGCCGAATGAACCAAAAGAGGGAGCGATTAGGGAGTAATGAGATCTGAGTAAGTCAGCCGAATGAGCCAATGAGACAATAGAGGGAGGGACTGGGGAGTAATGGGAGCTGAGTAAGTCAGCCAAATGAGCCAATGAGACAATAGCGGGAGGCAGGGCCGGATTTACCTATACGCCAACTATGCCGTGGCGTAGGGCCCACAAAAATTGAAAAAATTGTTAGGGTTCTTAAAATTAAATGTAAAAAAAAAACGCTGGCTGCTGCCGCGGCAGCATGGACTGTCCCGCGGGGCCCCCTCTGCTGCCGCAGCAGCATGGACTGTCCCGCGGGGGCCCCCTCCGCCCGGCTGAATCCCTCCCTCCGTGCCGGCTTTGAGAGGCGCGAAGGGAGAGTGTCTCCCTCGCATCTCTGTTAAGCCCACAGCCCACTCTCCCTTCGTGCCTCTCAAAGCCGGCAGGGAGGGAGGGAGGGACGGATTCAGTCGGGCGGAGGGGGCCCTGCAGGACAGTCCATGCTGCCGCTGCTGCGACGGCAGCGGCAGCAGCCAGCGTTTAATTTTATTATTAAATTTTACTTGAGCCGATGGGGGGTAGGACTGGTAATGGGCTGGGGGGTTTTAAGACTGGATGTGGGCTGATGGGGTTAGGACTTGTAATGGGCTGTGGGCTGGGGGGGTTAGAACTGGTAATGTGCTATGGGGGGGGTTAAGACTGGTAATGGGCTGTAGGCTGATGGGGGCTGTCTGGTAATAGGCTATGGGGGGGGGCTAGGACTGGAAATGTGCTGGGGGGGGTTAAGACTGGAGGTGGGCTGATGGGGTTAAGACTGGTAATGGGCTGTGGGCTGTTGGGAGGGGGTTTGGACTGGTAATGGGCTATGGGGGGGCTAGGACTGGAAATGGGCTGATGGGGGGGCTAACACTGGAGGTGGGCTGATGGGGTTAGGACTGGTAATGGGCTGTGGGCTGATGGGGGGTTAGGACTGGTAATGGGTTATAGGGGGGGCTTAAACTGAAAATGGGGTGATGGGGGGCTAGGACTGGTATTGGGTTGTGGGGTTGCTAGGACTGGAAATGGGCTGATGCAGGGACTAGAAGGGAATGGATGCTGGGTGAGGCTGGAACTAGAAGGGAGCTGATGTTGGGGGAGGATTAGAATGGGATGTGGCTGGAAGAGTAAAATGGAGAAGGGAAAAATATTTTGTGTGGGCGGGATAAAAAATCTACAATTGGCCGGGTATTGGGAGAGTAAGTGGGGATTGAGGATGGAGGGGTAAAATTTGAGTGGATGAAATAGGAATGAGGAAAGAGCAAAAGGAGAAAGATTAGTATGTTAAAGCAGATGTAGAGAGAGAATGGAAAAAAACTAAAAGAGAGAAGAAAGGACAAATGGACAGCAGATGATGGAGAGTTAGCAGAAGACACAAAGAAACCAGAAGAAAGTGGCTGGAGCAATTGCAGCTGGAAAAAAATGCACAAAAGGTAGAAAAATCTCTCTTTATTTTGAATTTATTAATTGGAATATGTCAGCTCTGGTAAATGTGCATCATTAACGTCTGCGCTTTGTTTAGTACAAGAGCAAATTAATGTATAGTTTTATTTCTACAGTGTTGTACATTCCAAGTTTGGCTTTTGGGATTCCCAGTTTAATTATGACATCAGGGCCAACAGCGCGCAGCTGATCCGGCGTGCTCGTTTTTATCTTTTCTGGGGGCCCACAATTTTTGTTGGCGTAGGGCCTCACTCAAGGTAAATCCGGCCCTGGCGGGAGGGACTAGGGAGTAATGAGAGCTGAGTAAGTCAGCCGAATGAGCCAATGAGACAATAGAGGGAGGGGCTAGGGAGTAATGGGAGCTGAGTAAGTCAGCCAAATGAGCCAATGAGACAACAGAGGGAGGGACTAGGGAGTAGTGGAGGGAGCTTCCAGCACAAGGATTTTCATTGACTAGTGAAAAGAGTGAGCTAGCCAGTCACAATCAGAGCCAGAGCCAGCCAAGTGATGGTGAATGGGTCTGAACAGTGATACTGGACTTCCCAGGGTCTGAAAAAAGATGTTTTATATGGGGATGGTTATGGTGCTGTTGTGCTGTGCTGCATTGCCTGATCTCTGGTCCTTGATTGACTTAAATAAATGTCCATGTCGCCACTTATTTTTAACTTCAAACTATTCAAATGCTCACTGCTGCCAAGGACAGTTCATATTTTATTTATTTATTTATTTATTAACATTTTTTATATACTGCACTATTCATTATCAGCGCGGTTTACATGGAACAAGAAAAATTCAGACATGCTTGCAGCCAATCAATGCAATGTCACTCAAACTCTCAACATTATATATTTTATTAAACGCAAATCAGGCACACACTTACCAGGTTTGTTTTGTAACTCCTAGTCAGCATTTCAATTTTTATAACATGGTGCCCGTGGGACTGGGACTAACTGACAGGTTACTCACCATGTAAGGGCAGCCCACCACTTTAGGTTTCATAGTTACTGCCTAAGGAGTTAGCTCAATGAATCAAGCTTTAGACTGCAATGCATTACTCCAACGATAGTCTTCATCCTGCAGTGCACTGAGTGTTTTAGTGGTGAAGGATTGGAGTAGGTTCTTGTATTGATTCCTTCGATATATTTATTTATTTATTTAACATGTTTTGTATCCCGCCTTTTCCTTCAATCAAAGCGGTTAATACAGCACAAAGTTAAACAAAGGTGAGGGAAACATACATTGCATTATCATTACATCACAACAAAACACTAGGAGTACAAACAGGGAACACAGTACATAACTTACATTACATTACCTTACATTAACTACAAACAGCATATCGCTGAACAGAATGAGCATATAGCAGCAGATAGTGGGTCTCGCACGGTCCACCGCCTAAGGGCCACGCCAAAGGGCCCTCTTGCGAGGCCCTCAGGCGCGGGCCCGCAAGGCACGGGCGCGCCATTGCTGAAGGGATTTTAAATGATTTGAAAAGTGCTCAGATTGGCTGCAGTTTTCTCTCACACAGTTCCCAACTAAGTAGGCACAGCTGATTCTCACTCACTGCTCACAGGATCGTTGGAGCCTTTGCTGAAGGGATTCTAAATGATTTGAAAAGTGCTCAGATTGGCTGCAGTTTTCTCTCACACACAGTTCCCAACTAAGTAGGCACAGCTGATTCTCACTCACTGCTCACAGGATCGTTGGAGCCTTTGCTGAAGGGATTCTAAATGATTTGAAAAGTGCTCAGATTGGCTGCAGTTTTCTCTCACACACAGTTCCCAACTAAGTAGGCACAGCTGATTCTCACTCACTGCTCACAGGATCGTTGGAGCCTTTGCTGAAGGGATTCTAAATGATTTGAAAAGTGCTCAGATTGGCTGCAGTTTTCTCTCACACACAGTTCCCAGCTAAGTAGGCACAGCTGATTCTCACTCACTGCTCACAGGATCGTTGGAGCCTTTGCTGAAGGGATTCTAAATGATTTGAAAAGTGCTCAGATTGGCTGCAGTTTTCTCTCACACACAGTTCCCAACTAAGTAGGCACAGCTGATTCTCACTCACTGCTCACAGGATCGTTGGAGCCTTTGCTGAAGGGATTTTAAATGATTTGAAAAGTGCTCAGATTGGCTGCAGTTTTCTCTCACACACAGTTCCCAACTAAGTAGGCACAGCTGATTCTCACTCACTGCTCACAGGATCGTTGGAGCCTTTGCTGAAGGGATTCTAAATGATTTGAAAAGTGCTCAGATTGGCTGCAGTTTTCTCTCACACACAGTTCCCAACTAAGTAGGCACAGCTGATTCTCACTCACTGCTCACAGGATCGTTGGAGCCTTTGCTGAAGGGATTCTAAATGATTTGAAAAGTGCTCAGATTGGCTGCAGTTTTCTCTCACACACAGTTCCCAACTAAGTAGGCCAAGCTGATTCTCACTCACTGCTCACAGGATCGTTGGAGCCTTTGCTGAAGGGATTTTAAATGATTTGAAAAGTGCTCAGATTGGCTGCAGTTTTCTCTCACACACAGTTCCCAACTAAGTAGGCACAGCTGATTCTCACTCACTGCTCACAGGATCGTTGGAGCCTTTGCTGAAGGGATTCTAAATGATTTGAAAAGTGCTCAGATTGGCTGCAGTTTTCTCTCACACACAGTTCCCAACTAAGTAGGCACAGCTGATTCTCACTCACTGCTCACAGGATCGTTGGAGCCTTTGCTGAAGGGATTCTAAATGATTTGAAAAGTGCTCAGATTGGCTGCAGTTTTCTCTCACACACAGTTCCCAACTAAGTAGGCACAGCTGATTCTCACTCACTGCTCACAGGATCGTTGGAGCCTTTGCTGAAGGGATTTTAAATGATTTGAAAAGTGCTCAGATTGGCTGCAGTTTTCTCTCACACACAGTTCCCAACTAAGTAGGCACAGCTGATTCTCACTCACTGCTCACAGGATCGTTGGAGCCTTTGCTGAAGGGATTCTAAATGATTTGAAAAGTGCTCAGATTGGCTGCAGTTTTCTCTCACACACAGTTCCCAACTAAGTAGGCACAGCTGATTCTCACTCACTGCTCACAGGATCGTTGGAGCCTTTGCTGAAGGGATTCTAAATGATTTGAAAAGTGCTCAGATTGGCTGCAGTTTTCTCTCACACACAGTTCCCAACTAAGTAGGCACAGCTGATTCTCACTCACTGCTCACAGGATCGTTGGAGCCTTTGCTGAAGGGATTTTAAATGATTTGAAAAGTGCTCAGATTGGCTGCAGTTTTCTCTCACACACAGTTCCCAACTAAGTAGGCACAGCTGATTCTCACTCACTGCTCACAGGATCGTTGGAGCCTTTGCTGAAGGGATTCTAAATGATTTGAAAAGTGCTCAGATTGGCTGCAGTTTTCTCTCACACACAGTTCCCAACTAAGTAGGCACAGCTGATTCTCACTCACTGCTCACAGGATCGTTGGAGCCTTTGCTGAAGGGATTCTAAATGATTTGAAAAGTGCTCAGATTGGCTGCAGTTTTCTCTCACACACAGTTCCCAACTAAGTAGGCACAGCTGATTCTCACTCACTGCTCACAGGATCGTTGGAGCCTTTGCTGAAGGGATTCTAAATGATTTGAAAAGTGCTCAGATTGGCTGCAGTTTTCTCTCACACACAGTTCCCAGCTAAGTAGGCACAGCTGATTCTCACTCACTGCTCACAGGATCGTTGGAGCCTTTGCTGAAGGGATTCTAAATGATTTGAAAAGTGCTCAGATTGGCTGCAGTTTTCTCTCACACACAGTTCCCAACTAAGTAGGCACAGCTGATTCTCACTCACTGCTCACAGGATCGTTGGAGCCTTTGCTGAAGGGATTTTAAATGATTTGAAAAGTGCTCAGATTGGCTGCAGTTTTCTCTCACACACAGTTCCCAACTAAGTAGGCACAGCTGATTCTCACTCACTGCTCACAGGATCGTTGGAGCCTTTGCTGAAGGGATTCTAAATGATTTGAAAAGTGCTCAGATTGGCTGCAGTTTTCTCTCACACACAGTTCCCAACTAAGTAGGCACAGCTGATTCTCACTCACTGCTCACAGGATCGTTGGAGCCTTTGCTGAAGGGATTCTAAATGATTTGAAAAGTGCTCAGATTGGCTGCAGTTTTCTCTCACACACAGTTCCCAACTAAGTAGGCACAGCTGATTCTCACTCACTGCTCACAGGATCGTTGGAGCCTTTGCTGAAGGGATTTTAAATGATTTGAAAAGTGCTCAGATTGGCTGCAGTTTTCTCTCACACACAGTTCCCAACTAAGTAGGCACAGCTGATTCTCACTCACTGCTCACAGGATCGTTGGAGCCTTTGCTGAAGGGATTCTAAATGATTTGAAAAGTGCTCAGATTGGCTGCAGTTTTCTCTCACACACAGTTCCCAACTAAGTAGGCACAGCTGATTCTCACTCACTGCTCACAGGATCGTTGGAGCCTTTGCTGAAGGGATTCTAAATGATTTGAAAAGTGCTCAGATTGGCTGCAGTTTTCTCTCACACACAGTTCCCAACTAAGTAGGCACAGCTGATTCTCACTCACTGCTCACAGGATCGTTGGAGCCTTTGCTGAAGGGATTTAAATGATTTGAAAAGTGCTCAGATTGGCTGCAGTTTTCTCTCACACACAGTTCCCAACTAAGTAGGCACAGCTGATTCTCACTCACTGCTCACAGGATCGTTGGAGCCTTTGCTGAAGGGATTCTAAATGATTTGAAAAGTGCTCAGATTGGCTGCAGTTTTCTCTCACACACAGTTCCCAACTAAGTAGGCACAGCTGATTCTCACTCACTGCTCACAGGATCGTTGGAGCCTTTGCTGAAGGGATTCTAAATGATTTGAAAAGTGCTCAGATTGGCTGCAGTTTTCTCTCACACACAGTTCCCAACTAAGTAGGCACAGCTGATTCTCACTCACTGCTCACAGGATCGTTGGAGCCTTTGCTGAAGGGATTTTAAATGATTTGAAAAGTGCTCAGATTGGCTGCAGTTTTCTCTCACACACAGTTCCCAACTAAGTAGGCACAGCTGATTCTCACTCACTGCTCACAGGATCGTTGGAGCCTTTGCTGAAGGGATTCTAAATGATTTGAAAAGTGCTCAGATTGGCTGCAGTTTTCTCTCACACACAGTTCCCAACTAAGTAGGCACAGCTGATTCTCACTCACTGCTCACAGGATTATATAGGATTATTTAGTTTAAGTAGCTTTTCTATTTGGGCAATATTATTCCATTTGGTCCACCTTGGGGGGCAGGAAGTTCATAAATAAATCCACAGCACACAGTGAGGTATATGAACTGCAACTTTACTGAAATATCATGAGCTTCAGCATTCACAGTATTTCCCAAGAAGACACTCAGAAACATAGTATTCACCGTTCTGATAATAGATCTGTATAATCTTATCCTTTCATCTTTAGAGTTTCTCCCCTCCAGCTGAGTGTGGGGGAAGTGCCGTCATTGCTAGCTGCAGTGGAGAGAGGGCTGAGCCTGTATGACACTGAAGAAAAAGGTTTGAGATTTAAATTCTTTTAAGTTCTTATGACATAGAGTACTACTGTTGTTAATATATGTATGTTGGTTTTCCCTCCTCGCCTCCTCCTTCCATCTTCCCCCTCACCCCCTTCGACTTTTAGGTATTTTATATTGCTTTCCTGAAAAGTCTCTTTTGAGAACTATTTTTGGCACTTTTTTGGGTATGTTTATTTTTAGACTGCTAATTGTTTATTTTTTGTATTAGCTCAATTTCCACATCTGTATAATGAGTAATAGTTATGTGCAGGGTGAGGAGGTTGCGATAGTTTGGGCGGGAGGTGACAAGTGGATAAGTGTCTTAGTAGTCTGTTCAAAAAGGAAGGAGAAAGTTTTGCTGATGTTATAGAGAAAGAAATGACAGGTTTTAGCTGTCAGTTGGATGTGTGTGGAGAAGGAGAGGGAGGAGTCAAAGATTGCCCCAAGGTTGCAAGCCGAGGAAACAAGGAGTATTATCCACAGAGATTGAGAAAAGAGGAAGGGGGAGTTGGGTTTAGAGGGAAGATAAAAAGCTTGGTTTTGGCCATGTTGAATTTCAAATGGCAGTGGAACATCCAGGCATCAATGTCAGATAGGCAGGCAGAGATCTGGCCCTGGATGCCAGAGAAATTTCAGATGAAGAGAGGTAGATTTGATAGTCGAACACCGTGGGAGGAGATGAGTGTACCAATGGATTGGGTAAAGAAAGAGAACGGTTTAACACATAAACCAGGCAATGCTCCAAAAGAACAGAATGTTGTTGTTGATGATGGTATATAACATTTTAAATAAAGATAAAATACTGTTCTGGAGGGATTCCTAGGGCAGTTAGATAGTAAAGCATCTTTACTTCAGTCACAAAAGATGGCTTCAACAAGTGATCGTGTTCAACAGATTGCAACAAGCAACTCAAGTGACTATGAAACCGAGAATGATGACAATTCAGTAAAAGCACCAGCCAAAGATCTCGTACACTGGACACCCGACAGCAGAGTCAGAAGAACAAACATGGCAAATACTCTTGCCATTCCCACTCAGGCTAGTAAATGCTCCCAATTTACCAGGCACAGAGCCTTCACCCTATTTGCCCCTCTGCTCTGGAACTCCCTCCCTGCTCCAATCCGCCCCATCACCGACCTCTCTGCCTTTCCAAAGGCAATAAAGACACACCTCTTCCAGTTAAACTTCGACCATGTAACATAGCCCACTATGATCTCGCCTCCTCACCTTACCCAATACCAGACAGATTGTAAATAATAATTGCTGTATTGTAGTCCATGATCACCATGCTATGGAAGACTACTATTTTTGTTCTAATTGTTAAACTCTGTTCACCTGTTCTATGTATACTTGTTTTATGTATCGAGTTGTTATACTGTAAACCACACTGATTTAAAATAACGCGGTATATAAAACCAAATAAATAAGAAAGAAAGACAGAATACAAAATTGTGTATTTCAGAAAGAATGACTGAAGAACCCAGACTAACTGTGACTGTCTAGCTACACACGATGATCCAAACTATGCACGATGCATTTATTGTAGTGTTGTGATTAGTGTTAAATTCGATGGTGTTAAAGCTCTGAAACGTCATTGTGAATCACAGAAGCACGAGTTGTTTGTCAAGGCTCATAGACAATCTAAAGTAATTGAACATTTTTTTGTTAACGCACGTGATACTCCATTACTTGACAAAGTAGCATCAGTAGAATTAGCAAAGACATATCATGGTTTAAAACATAATTACAGTTATTTGTGCATTGACTGTGGAAACAAAATGGACAATTGTCTATATTCTGATTCTGAAATCACCTCAAAGATCAAACTTGGAAGAACAAAGATGGAATCCTTAGTAAAAAATGTCATTGCACCATATTCAATTGAAATAGCTATCAACAAAATAAGACATGGAGATAATGGCTCCCCTCTTCCATATTCTGTTTCCACAGATGCCTCCAATAAAGGAAACAGAAAGTTTTTTCCTTTAGCAGTGAGAATATTTGATGTAAAAGAAGGTGTGCAAGACTATCTCTTAGATTTTTATGAGGAACCTGATGAAACATCTAAGTCAGTAGCAAAGTCGCTCATTACGGCTATTGAGTCTCTAGGTCTGAATCTCCAGCATATGGTCGCATATGGGGCTGACAATGCATCGGTGAATTATGGAACACACTGCTCTGTCTTTCAAAAGCTCTCAAATATAAAAGGAAAAATTATCAAGGCGAATTGTAATTGTCATAGCTTGCACAACACTGCAAAATACAGCTTAAAGAAAATTAGCTATGATGTAGTGACATTAGACATCAAGGTCTTTAACCATTTTTTCTACAAGTGCAAAGAGGCTAATGGTCTTAAAGGAATGTTTTGATTTTGTACAAGAAGACTTCTGCCAAATCTTGCGTCATATCCCCATATAAGATGGCTCAGTTTATTCGTAGCAGTTGATCGGCTTTTACTGAACTGGGATGCTATAAAAGTCTATTTCCTGCAAATAAGTCCTGAAGATAGTGATAAGATAATTTTGTCATTCATATCAGACCAAAAAGATGGAATAAGCAAAACCCCAACGATGGCAGAATGTTATATATTCCTTTACCACTCACTTCTGTCAGTATTCCAAATGGCCATACTGGCTTTAGAAAAGAGCAATATTCAAGCCACTAATGTTTTTAACATTGAGGATAGATTAAGGACTGAGCTGGAGAATAGGCACCAAGATGAATTCTTTGGCTTCAAGGCTGGACAAGCAATGCGTCACTTCGAAAAAGGGCAGTCTGAAAAATTTAGAACCGAAGCTTTAGAAGTTTATTCAAGGGCTTTGGCATACCTTAAAAAATGTTTTGATTTTGATAAATCACCTTTTAGGAAATTTGCCTGCCTTTCACTTGAGAAGGACTTGCCCTCCATTGAAGATCTGTACAGTTTAAGTGAAGTATTTGGCACTGAAGAACAACTCCACATGGATTTATATAGTGAACTATTGCTTTTACGCAGAGCAGCTCCAGAATTAAATGAAAGCAAAAAAGAACTAACAAGTGCTAATAAATGGAATACATTTCTACAAAACATAAATGCGCCAAATTTGAAGAGGATTGTGCAATTCCTGTTTGCAATTCCATGCAGCAATGTCTATGTGGAAAGAATGTTCAGTGTCATGAATAATCACTAGATCAATGAACGCATTAGGTGTTGATACTATAAAAGCTGAATTGTATATTCAGGAATAGGGAGTTCCCTTATTCAATAGGGCTCTCCCCTGCTAATTGGTGGGTAAACTTGCTTGATGCCTATTGGATTAGGCTCTCTTTCTAACGGCTTGCTCTTTGCTTACATCAGACGCGGACGTTATGTAAAGCCTAATGAATCGGCTCTGTTGTAACACCGATGCTTCTGCCCTTTGAAGATTTCAGCTCTCGACTACAAGTTTTCATGTACCTGATGCAGGGTCAAAGTTTTTTTCAGACCCGAAACGTGTCACGTCGTATGTTTTGGATATTGTGATAAACGGAGCTTTGGCAGACTGCTACACACCGTGGTTCCGGTGGTTTAAAAGGGAACCTCATCTCCATCGCAAGCTAAGTGATATGGTTTACCTTTCTAATGATTAAAAAGGAGAGACAACAGCGGGAGTGTGGTTGTTACATTTCCCTCTCTTGGGTTTGTTTTGCTCCAACAAAAACAAAAAAATAAAGGTTCCTTTTTTCTAACTTTGTTTTCAGAGTTCAATTTTTTGTGTTTCTATTCCACTCTGAATAGGGTTTCTTTTCAGAATTGTATATTCGGCATAACATAAACTTGCCATGTTTACAGTTCTTCAAAAGCATCAAAATGAATAAAGCTCTCCGTCGTGCAGCTAGATCAGTCACTAAGTATTCATTCAAGTGAATAGAAAGTTATTTGTTTTCCCTTTCTTTTTCATCAAATATTCTCACTGCTAGAGGGAAAATCTTCCAAATATTATACTTTTTGATATTTTGGAGAAAGGGAAAGCTTGATGCTCACCAAGCACAGCTTCTTACACCAACCCAAAGTCCTGTGACTATTCTGAGCCCTACTAAGCTATAGAGCAGCGATGGCGAACCTATGGCACGCGAAGGCCTTGCAGCTGGCACGCGGGAAGGTCCGCTAGGACAGGTGTCTGCCTCCCTTTGTCTGCAGCCGCGGCTCCCTGCCTGTTAGGGAACCGCGGCTGTGCTTGTAAAATCGTTGCGGAGCCCTTCCTGTCTTGACGGGCTCCGTGCAGCATTGTCCCGCCTCTACAACTTCCTTTAGAGGCGGGACAATGCTGCACGGAGCCCGTCAAGACAGGAAGGGCTCCGCAACGATTTTACAAGCACAGCCGCGGTTCCCTAACAGGCAGGGAGCCGCGGCTGCAGACGAAGGGAGGAAGACATGGGGAGAGGGGGGGGGCTACCATCGACATGGGGAGAGGGGGGGGCTACCATCGACATGGGGGGGGAGGGGGGGCTACCATCGACATGGGGGGGGGAGGGGGGCTTACATGGAGGGAGGGAGCTGATATGGATGGATGGAAGGAGGGGGGCTTACATGGAGGGAGGGAGCTGATATGGATGGATGGAAGGAGGGGGGCTTACATGGAGGGAGGGAGCTGATATGGATGGATGGAGGGAGGGAGCTGATATGGATGGATGGAAGGAGGGGGGCTTACATGGAAGGAGGGATAGATGGAGGGAGGGGGCTGACATGGACAGAGGGGGGACTGACATGGAGGGAGGCTGACATGGACAGTGGGGCTGACAGGGAGGGAGGGAGGGAGCTGACATGGACAGATGGAAGGACGGGGGCTGACATGGAGGGAGGGGGGCTGGCATGCACAAAGGGGAGAGACAGGGACATACTGGACAGACGGGATAAATGCTGGAGAGAGGCGAGAGACATTGCGGCTTAGGATTATAATGGGCTGATGGGGGAGCTAGCACTGGTAATGGGCAGATGGGAGGGGACTAGGACTGGTAATGGATTGAAGGCTAGGACTGGGAATGGACTGATCAAGGGGGGGGTTGGGACTGGTAATGGGCTGATAGGGGGCTATGACTGATAATGGACTGATGGGGGGCTAGCATTGGAAATGAGCTGATCGGTGAGGTTAGGACTGGAAATGGGCTGATGGGGGGATAGGACTGGTGATGGGGGGGGTAGGACTGGTGGTATTGGGCTGATTAGGGGAGGCTAGCACTGGTAATGGGGTTGAGGGGGGATTAGCACTGGAAGTGAGCTGATTGGGGGGCTTTGACTGAGAATGGGCTGATTGTGGGGAGGGGAGGATAGAGCTGCTGGCCCTGGAAGAAAACTGGGGGCTAAGGCTACAAATGGGCTGATGCGAGGGGATGGGAGAATGGAACTGGAAGGGAGTGGATCTGAGAGGGGCTGCCATGGTATTTGTACTAGAAGGGACTGGTCAGTGGGGAAGGAGGGGGACTGGAAGGGAATGGACACCAGTGGCAATCATGGGAATGCAAGTTGACATTGGAAGGTACTGGGAGTGAGGACTGGAAAGGGGCTGATACTGGGGAGGGTTACTGGGACTGGAAATAGGTTGATGGAAAGAAGTGAAGAAAACGAAAGAAGAGATAAGAAATGGCAGATGGACCATAGACCACAGAAACAGAGCTAAGAGAAGACAGGAAAGCAGAAGCCTCAGATCGGGACCAGCATGATCAGAGAATAAATTGGTCAGACAACAAAGGTAGAAAAAATAATTTTATTTCATATTAGTGATTTGACTACAAAATCATCATAATTTTGAAATCAAATATTGTTACTTGTTGTGATTAATTAACCGTATTTTCCGGCGTATTTTTTTTGGTGTGCGCTGGAAGAGGGGTAGTCTTATACGGCGAGTATAGGCCAAACACCTATATTTTAACAGGAAAAGTAGGGGGTCGTCTTATACGCCCAGTCGTCTTATACGCCGGAAAATACGGTAAGTAAATTTAACGTTTTCTATGAAAAGTAGTTCTGAGGGGGGTCAAAAAAATATTAAAAGAAAAGTGACAATAATATAATAATATATTTATAATGTGGATTACATTTGGGCCCTCATATTTACCTCAGGCTATGATTGTGATTGTGATTATGATGGTACACTGTAAGAAACAATATATGCAGTGTTAGATTTGTTTTAAATGTCGCAATGGTTTTGCGGCTCCCAGTTTTTTTTTCCCTTCGGAAACGGGTCCAAGTGGCTCTTTATGTCTTAAAGGTTGCAGACCCCTGTGCTAGGAGAAAGGCCCCAGCCCGGCCCGCGCTTCCCCTTCCGGTCGGAGCTTCTGCGCGCCTCTCGCCGAGAAGCTGCACGCTAGGGCTCGTGCGCCGTCCTCTCGCGAGATTATAGGACCCGCGCGGGAGCTGGGTTCCAAAGAAGAGCAAAACCTACCACTTTCATGATGAATGGGAAATGGACTACTTCTTCATCATGGTTAAAGACAAGTGTTGTGTAATTTGTAATGCCCCAGTATCCTTGCCCAAAATGGGTGATCTGGAACATCATTATAAGGCTCTAAAATATTGTTGTTAAGGTTTAATTGACGTGCTGGCACTTTGAGGAAATTCTTTGGTTTTGTGCGGCAGTTTGGGCACTCGGGCTCAAAAAGGTTAGCCATCACTGCTATAGAGAAAGGAGGCTGTCACCTGTACAACTGCCATTGCTGCTGGAGGCTCAGCCTGATGTCCCCAGGGCCTACTGGGATCAGCACTCTATAGAATAATGGCGAATGAAGACATTCTGATCACCTGGGACAATCCCATTCTGACTGATGAAAAGCAGAAAGTGAAGGTGAAAACCATCAGAACGGCATTGATAGAAGTGAAATCCAAATAATCCACCTAGAAAATCTCTATCATTTTCTTTATAAAGAATTGTTGGAACCTTTAAAGATAACTAGAACGCTTTCCTATAGAGGGGAACCAAGGAACATTTAATGCACTCAGCACTATACCTGGTTTTGAAATATCTACAGAGAAAAAAATTGCAGCAGATAAGGGCCATCTAGCCTATCAATTTTCATTCCTGGTACACAATTGATTTGGACTTTATAGGCACTTTTTCACCTCTTGTACTATTACAGCATTGTTTCTACTGAAAGAGGTATGAATCTTGTAGATTATGTTTGCCTTGGAGGCATTTGAATGTCTCTTCTCTGGTCTAGAGAATACATATTTAAGTAATATCTTATGTGTGTTCACCTTGCACTATTTTGGTTGCCTATCAGATATGGCCTCCAGCAATGAATAAAGTATTTTCTGAGAGGCCTCACAGATTACCTGTGTGGAGAAAATGTGAGCTCTTTTCTTCTATACAAGCCTACCTATCAGACTTCACAACCTTTGGATCATCAGATATGATTGCCCCTTGCTACCTAGTTGATGCTACATTGTTGATTAAGTAGTTCACAGAATTCAAATACTACATACATTGTACTTTCTCTATCAAAGCATGGCAGTGTGTTTCTGGTGTATGTGTGTAAGAAATTAATTAAAAAAAGATTCAAAAATCTATTTGGAATTCAATATTAATTCAGTGAATGTAGAGCGGGTATGGCAGGGGAGGAATAACAGTATGACAAAGGGGTGTAGCAAAGAAGAGACATGGAGCAAAGGTGTTGAATTTTTCTCTTTCAAAAAGTTAGCCTACACTTGCCCTTGGAAATTTTTGTGGGTGGGGCTGGGGTGGAGCATGGGTGGGACTGGGGGCGTGGCAGGGGTTGGACTGGGGCGGGAAATCGGTGGAGCATGGTGAGCCACAGGTGTCAGTTTTTTCTCGGTGAAAAAGTTGGCAACCATAAGAATATAAGATATGCCATACTGGGTCAGACCAAGATCCATCAAGCCCAGTATCCTGTTTCCAACAGTGGCCAATCTAGGTCATAAGTACTGTGGCGCTGCACCCCGTCTAGGCGGTTGCCTATAGGAGGCAGCGTGCCATCTAATGTCTCTTTTTATGCTCTAGCCCCAGAGCTAAGGCTTCTGGAATTGTAGTTGTGGGCAAATAAAGTAGTCTGAGTGGTTTTAGAGGCGAACACAGGAAATTTATTCTTTTTGTGGTTTAAACTTTGCAAACAATTCTTCTTGGGAAGTTTGAACAGGACAACACAAAGAAAAGGTATTTCTTCACCCAAAAAGGTATCATACAAACATTGCTGTGACAAAATAAACTTGCTTCAATCAGATTTTCATAGAACAGAAAAGTATTTTCTTTCTTCACCTGCCACAGTTGAAACCAGTGCTTATTGCTTCCTATTACCGTCTAGCACACTTCAGTTCCCTTCAACTGTTCAGGGTTTTAAAACAGCCCTTTTCCTGCTTGTCTGTATTACAAACAGCACAGCTATTTCTTCAACACATTCACTTCACACTTGAACATTCCTCTTAGCTTTCTCATTAGCAGTTCTCTTTACCTCCCGGGTTTCCAGCCCTCAGAGTATCAGGACCATTAATTGCTTTGGCTCCTGTTTTTTTCCTGGCTTAAAAAACGTTGGCCCCCTTTCACTCTGACTTTAGACACAAAGAGCAATCCATTAAAGAATCAGCAGAGTCCTGCTCCACTATACTGGGCTCCGTTTCCATATCTTCATAATCAGGCTCATAAGTTTCTGGGTTTGTATCTGCTTCTGAGAATTGTGGCTTAACTTTCTTTAAAAGTGTGAACAACTTTTCCCAATGAGATTTCTTTCTCTCCTCTGAGTTTCTAAAATGGCTGCAAGGCTTTTTACCTCTGAGTAAAACTTTCAAAGGTTCTATCTGTCTCACCTTGCTTCTGGGAACTGTCTTTCTCACAGGCCTTTTAAAAAGTGTAATTTCTCCTTCAGAGTCTTCTAGGGCTGCCTCTGTGTCTGAGCTAGAATCCACCGCTCTCCCAGGGCTATCCCTCCTACCTTCAAACCGTGCTGCAGTATCTTCACAGCAGGGGCTCCACTCTGAAGAGCAGTCTCCTGTATACCTGCTGCTTTGAGAGTTTCTCCTGTGTCTGTCCCTGGACACTCTCTGCCTTTCACTCCTGAAGATTCTGTTCTCTTCAGCCTGGTTTGTGAACTTTCTTTCCAGCTGGCCTGTAGTTCGCTTCCTTAGTCCCTCTCTCTTGGACGGCTCGTGACTGCTGCTGTGGCTGGCTCTGTTCCCGTGCCTTGCACTGTTCCCGTGCCCTGCACTGTGCTTTGCACCTGGACCGTGCTTTGCTGCTGCTGTTCTCGCACTAGCACTGTGCCTTCCTCTATCCCTCTCTGTTTCTGAGAGCTTAAATGTGTGTAAGCTTCCTCCCCTTTCTGGCTCCACCCACCGGTGCTTCCTATCTCCACCCTGTGTTGCCATGGAGCCTGGGTGTGGTCTGAACTCAGTAGTTCTGCTAGTGTAGTTTTTTTCTCTGCCTGCAGTTTTATACGTATGCCTGGCTGAGCTATTCCTCCACTCAGATGAAAAAGTTTCATTTCTGGCTATTTTCCCAGGTCCTGCTGCAGCCTTGTCACCACAGTACCTAGCAGTTTCCCCAAAAGACACAGGTTCCTCAATGTTTGTATTGGTTCAAGCAGTGATATTCTGGGTCCCCTTTAATAATGGTTTATGGACATTTCCTCCAGAAACTTGTCCAAACCTTTTTTAAACCCAGCTACACTAACAGCTTTTACTACATCCTCCGGTAACAAATTTCAGAGTTTGATTACATGTTGAGTGAAAAAAATATTTTCTCTTACTAGGCTTAAATAGGTTACCCTCTAGCTTCATTGCATGTCCCCTAGTCTTTCTATATTCTGATGACGTAAACAATCGATCTATGTTTACCCGTTCCACTCCATTCATTAATTTATAGACCTCTATCATATCTCACCTCAGACGTCTCTTTTCCAGATTGAAGAGCCCTAACCTTTTTAGCCATAGGGGTATCCTTCCATCCCCTTTACCATTTTGGTGGCTCTTCTCTGTACCTTTTCTAATAATGCTATATCCTTCTTACGATACGGCGACCAGAATTGCACACAATATTCAAGGTGCGGTCGCACCATGGAACGATACAGAGGCATTATAATATCTTTTGAGGTTTTTTCCATTCCTTTCCTTATGATACCTAGCATTCTATTTGCTCTCTTGACCACCGCTGCACACTGAGCAGAGGGTTTTAACATGTTATCCACGATGATGCCTAAATCTTTTTCCTGGGTGGTGGTTCCTAATGTGGAACCTTGCATCATGTAACCATCTAATGGTCCAACTGACCCTCTCACAGGTTTTTTTTGCTAGAAATGTACTTGAAAAAGTCTTTATTACATGTTTTTGCTTCCACAGCAAGCTTCTTCTCAAATTCTCTCCCTACCTTATCAATGCCTTGCATTGAACTTGTCAGTACTTGTGCTGTTTCCAGTTTTCCTCATTTGGCTCTTTTTTCCATTTCCTGAAAGATGCTTTTTTGACAAAAACAGCCTCTCTGACCTCACCTTTAAACCATGCTGGCAGTTTTTTGGACTTCCTTCCACTTTTCTTAAAGCCTGGAATACAGCTGGTCTGGGCTTCCAAGATAGTATTTTTAAACAACACCCAAGCTTGATGTAAGCCTTTAACCTTTGCAACTGCTCCTTTTAGTTTTTTTCTTAACTATTTTCCTCATTTTATCATAGTCTCCCTTTCGAAAGTTAAAAGGTAGTACTGTGAATTTCCTTACCATCCCTCCTCCATTAATTAAATCAAATGGGATCATTCTATGATCATTATTGTTAAGTGGCCCCAACTCCCTTATCTCTTGCACCAGATCTGGTGTTCCACTAAAGACTAGGTCCAAAATGGTTTCCCCTCTGGTCAGTTCATGAACTAGTTGCTCCAAGAAGCAGTTGTTTATTTCATGTAGAAACTTTATCTCCCTAGCATGTTCTGCCCTGACATTGACCCAGTCAATACCGGGGTAATTGAAATCACCCATGTGCTGTAACGTTTATTAGCTTCCCTGATTTCTTTGAGCATTTCATCATTCTGGCCAGGCGGTTGATAGTACACCCCCACTGCCATCGCCTTCCCCTTTTTACATGTAATTTCAATCCATAGAGATTCTACAGCAAATTTTGTTTCCTGCAAAACTTTAATCCTTTGTGACTCAATGCCCTCTCTAACATAGAGCACAACTCCTCTACCAATTTGATCAGCTCTATCATTACAATATAGTTTGTACCCAGGTATCACAGTGTCCCAACTGGTTGTCCTCCTTCCACCATGTCTCTGAGATACCAATCATATCTAACTTCTAATTTAGTGCTATGTATTCTAACTCTCCCATCTTATTTTTTAGACTTCTAGCATTTGCATACAAGCATTTTAGAGACTATATTTTATTCATATAAATATGGTTTTTGGTAGGCAGGGGTAATTTGGTATCTTTAAGCTCTGTCTATTCTGTACTCAAGGGTATTTGAGCTACCTTTGTCTTTTGTCTCCCCAAAGTGGTAGCTTGGAAGGAGCCTATTGCTTCTCCTGATAAATCTCAAGCAGCTTCAATTTCACTATTAGAAATTTGGCAGGTGGTTAATCAAACTGAGAGGATTCTGACTGATACTGTTCCTGCTTTGTGTCAATTTATTAAAGACACGATTGCTAAATTTCAACGCTTGGACTCTCAAGTTACTTCTTTGAATTCTGGTTTCATGAATGTTGATAGTCAAGTAAAATCTTTTTCACTGTTTCAAGTTAGTGCTATGAAAGATAGTGCGTTTATACAACAGAAACTAGAAAATTTGGAGAATTTATCTCGTAGTAAGAATCTAAGGATACTTAATTTTCCTTGTACAACTCTTCTTTCCCCTGCAATTTTATTAAGGAAGTACTTAAAAGACGTCCTTCTCTTGTCTAATGCGGATACTCTGATGTTTATTAAACGTTATTATCTTCCTTTTCTAAAGTTGCGGTATCTAGATTAGATGAGGAAGTTGAGGTCCTCGAGGATAGAGATAATTTCAATCTGACAGCATTTTTAGAGGATACTCAAGATATGATTTCTACTAGGGCTACTTTGTTAGTTTCCTTGTCCTCAGATAATGATAAAATAGATAGTCTTAAAGCATATTTTTGAAAAAAAGATTTATTTATAATAATAGCAACTCTATCAACCGTCACCAGTTCGGTGGGATTCCCAGCTCAGTGTCCAGGAAACCCAATAAACAGTTAGTAGAGAAGCCAATAAGTGACTCCCAATGATACTACCAATCGAAGAAAGAACCGTACCCCAGAACTTTTGAATGTTGGGACAGTCCCACCACATATGATAAAAGGTACCTTTCTGCCCGCACCCTCTCCAGCAGTCATTTGTCAGCTGTAAGCCCAGATGGGGGAGTGGCAAGGTCGGAATTTCTGCCTATGGTGGCAGAAACCCTTCAGCCGGCTCTGCGCATTGTATTCTCACCACTCAGCCCTCGTGAAAGTCCTACCCAACAACTGGTACCATGACTGTTAATGTTGATTTGATTCAGAACCATAGAGATCCAAAAGCGATGGGTAAAGCTGGGAAAGTAACCCTTTTCAGTTTGTTACTTTGTAAAAAAAGTACCTTTTCCAGCACGGTGGACTCTCACATCAAGTGGCTCCAATGCCCTGGTCTCATGATAAAGTATCTCAATTGGAAGTACTGATAGAAAGGCATCGGCACCTCCGCTTTAGCAATCACCTGAGCCAAGCTCATAGAAACATCATCTTCAATCAGGTCCGCAAAACAGGAAATCCCTTTAGGACTCCAGACCTGGCACAAGCTGGCAAATGATGGACCACTAAATGAGAGAAACTCTGCAAGTTGAGATTTCGGGAAAAGCATGGTCCAAAGCCCAGCCTTCCGATAGACAGGTGTCCTCATGCGCATGAGAGGTCCCAACAGGGCTTGAGGAGCGACAGTCTCTCCACCCACCGGGATATCCTCAAACACTGAAAAAGGGGCTAACCAAAGGCGCTCCATTTCTATCCAGTGTGCAACTGGAGGTCGTATATAATGGGACTGCAAGCCCCGCAGTACAGCAGTCTTATAATATAAAGACAAATTAGGGCAGCTCACACCACCAAACTCTACAGAGGCTACCATTCATTTCCAGTCAATACGGGCCTTAGGTCTTCCCCAAATGAACTGGCTAAACTGCTCTTACAGTTTCCAAAAAAACCCCCACTGGAATCCAAATAGGTAACCGAGAGAAGAGATAAAATATTTTCGGAAGGATCATCATTGTCAGAGCAACGATCCAACTCATCCAGCCCAATGTGAAGCTATCCCATCGAGCCAACTCTTCAGTAATTACAGCCACCAGTGGTGTACAGTTAAGTTTAAAAAGCTCAGCAGCACTGAGGGAGACTCAAACACCTAAGTACTTTATTGATGCAGATGCCAATCTGAAGGGGCAATTGTCAGGGAGTACCCCACTCCGTCGTCCCAGGGGCAAAACCTCAGTCTTATGCACATTAACCTTGAACTCGGATATGTATGCAAAATCTTGGAGCACCCAAAGCAAACCAGGAAGAGACTGAGCCGGTTTCTCCAAAAAGACCAAAGTATCGTCAGCATATAACGATACCTGGTGGGGTACTCCCCCAACGACAATAGGGTTACTGTCAAGAACTGCACGCAATAAGGAGGCCAGGTGTTCAATCGCCAAGATGAAATGCAAAGGAGAGAGAAGGTACTCTTACCACGTGCTCCTATACAGCCAAAATTTCTCAGAGTGTGTCGATCGAGGTGGTGGGCTCTGCATACAGGGCTCTGACCCAGCCAATAAGCTGGTCTCCAAAGCCAAACCGGGCCATGACTGCGAACAGGTACTCCCACTCTACCTGGTCAAAAGCCTTTGCGGTATCCAATGAAATACATCATGCCTCTTTCTTGGCCTGCGTAACACTAAGTACAATGTTTAGTAATCTACGAACATTATCATAGATTTGTCTCCTGTGTATGAATCCGGTTTGGTCGGGATGGATCAGGGTGGGCATAACTCCATCCAGCCGGGTAGCCAGTATTTTTGCGAATATTTTACATCACTTTTAAGAAGCAATATTAGGTGGTAATTCCCGCACTCCAGCAGGGGGCGGCCCTCCTTAGGAATCAAAGTGAGCTCTGCTTCGTACATGCTCTGTGGCAGGTGCCCCAGCTGTAGTGCTTCATTAAAGACTCTCTGAAGTGTAGGAGTCAGAGAGTCAGGGATCCTTTGTACCATTCCATAGGGAAACTGTCAGGGCCCATGACCTTCCCCGAGGCCAGCGTATGAATCGCCAACTCAACCTCAGGGATAGAAATCTCATGGTCCAAAAACTCATGCTGCGTCCCTGAAAGGGATGGTAGGGAGACATCTTTCAAAAAGGAAGACAGGCCCTCTGGAGTGGAGGTACTCTCAGAAGGATAAAGGGAAGCTTGGAAGACCTTAAAGGCCTAAGCAATCCCAGCAGGGTCTTTGTGCACCTGCCTAGCTTGGTCATATATCCCTCCAATGAGGTGACTCACTCGACTTTTATGTAACTGCTAGGCCAGGAGTCTTCCAGCCTTCCCCCCATGTTCTAGGAAGGTACGGAGAGTCTCAACAGGAACTCAATATGCTCTACTTCTATAGCGTCAATTTGCTGGCGCACCTCTATTAACTGTTGATAGATCTTTGCACAACTGGATCGTTTGTGCTCCACCTCCTTTTGCCATTTGCAATGTGAGGCTAATTGTAAGAGATGAACTCACATGTACGCCTTGCTAGCCTCCCACAGCAAAAGCACCAACGTATTGCTCATATCATTAAATTGCAAGTACTCCTTCCACCAAATCCGCAAAAGGTCCCGCACCTGATCGTCTTGGAGAAGGCAAACATTCGCTTTCCAAACATGCAGTCCCCCATCTTCAACCGATGACCCAGATCCAACCATAAGCATATCATTGCATGATCACTGACTAATGGCACCAAGATCCAGCATGCCTCCACACGAGTAAGCTCAGCTTCCAACCCACAGAACATACCCAGCCACGAATACCCATGCACCTTAGCAAAGCAGTTTGTAAACTCTTGCTCCCCCAGATGAGGGTTCTTCAAACATGCACCCACCCCATGGTAAATAAGGCTTTATGAAGGGAGGCCCCTTCTGCGAGAGGCACCACCCGCGATACAGACCAGAGCGATCCAGAGTGCTAAGGGTACAATTGAGATTACCACCCACCCATATTGAGCCCCATGCTTTTTGAGCAAAGGCAGAGAATGATGGCTGGAAGAAGGGCATTCAGATTCAAGAGGGAGTGTTCCTGATTCTCGATACGCCCCACAACCCAAATAACGCAATATCTTGAGTATTATATCCACTCAACCAAACCCTCCAGGAAGTGCGGGGAGCAGAAAAGAGATGGGTTTATAATAAAAGTGCCTAGAGCTGTGCTCAGACACTGCCACTCACATTGAGACTGGCACCAGAAGCCTCACATTCAGCATTTATCGACCGGAATATCCCAGGTGATCATAACCTCTTTACTCTCGGTAATTCTTTTAGGCTCATGACACCCATTGCTTTTCAGGCACCAGTGATGTTATAGTACTTACAAAGTTTCAATGGATAAGGCGTGCTACTTTATACTGCCTTTCTGTATAGAAATTTTCTGCCATCAGAACTTCACAGCCAGCTATGAGGTGAAGCACCATTTCCAGCTCTTTCCCACAGAATCGACATGTCAGTTTTGCCAGTATTTTCAATGCTCGCTGTAAACCATCCCACCCGTAAGCCGCTTTCCTGGGCTGCAACTATCAACCTCTCATCCTTCGGTTTCAGTTCACGCCCCCCTTAACCATTCATATATCCGTTCTTGATCGACAAAGGGTTCCTGGAGTTTCCTCAGTGAGGGGAGACATCAGGCTTTATCAAACAGTAGGAACTTGATCTGGGGGTGGCCATAGATAAAGAACTCCAGCAGACCTTATATAATGGGTTGTTTAAGGCTCGGATTGTCAGCAATTTGATTGAAAACTTCTACAAAAAGCTATATCATTGATACTATACCCCAGATAGATTGGTTAAAATGTTTCATATAAGTAGTATCTTGTGCTGGCAAAAATGTGGCCACATTGTCACTTTTGAGCATATCTGGTGGTCATGACTGCAGATACAATGCTTTTGGGATAAAATGGTGGGCCTCTGGGGTATTGTGCTGGGGTCAGCCCCAGGGAAAATTATGCTAATGTTATTGAATAGGGGGCTTCTGCCACCCAATCAGAATGTCATACAAGAGTATCTTTTTCTGCAATATGTGGCATCTATTGCTTGTTTAACTATTGCTGATAATTAGAAGAGGGCTGAATCTCCTGTTTGAGTGATTTGGGGGGAGATTACGACAGGTATACCATATAGCCAAGTTGGCTGCTTTGTTACATGGTAGACAGTCTCAGTTTCAGCGAGTGTGGAGACTATGAAATATGGCCTCAGAGGACTGAACTGTCAGTGCTGACTAATTTTCGGGGTGAGAAAGTTGAGGGAGGTTTTGGAAAAAATGTCCATTATCCAATGTCTTATACTGATGTAAGTGAAAGCCTGATTTTTGTGTTTGTATTTTTGGATAACATAATAAATAAAAACAAAAAAAGATATCCACAAGGATTATTCATGAGATAGATTTGCACACACTCCTTCCGTTGCATGCAAATTTCTCTTATTGATAGTCACTGTAGAAATCCCAGGGAATGCTTGGGAATCACTACTCTAAAGCAACTGGTTTCCAGAGTTAATTCTGCGTACTACCTCTTACAATGCAGCCCTACAATCTGCTGAGTGTTTTAATTATATCTTTTGGAAATGTCTTGCTGCTTAATCCACTTTTCCCTATTTAAATTGTTTCCAGTTTACTGTGTTTTTATTCTATAGCCTTGGTCATCACTCCCAGTCCTCGAGGGCAACCAACAGGTCAGGTTTTCAGGATATCCCTAAGGAATATGCATGAGAGATATTTGTATATAGGGAAGGTAATGGGCATGAACAGCTCTCTCATGCATAATCTTCATGCCAACTATCTCCACTGTATGCAAATATCTCTCATGCTTATTCATTAGGGATATCTTGAAAACCTGGCCTTTTGGTTCCCCTCGAGGACTGGCTTTTCGAAAACGTGACTGGCTGTAGGTCTTTCAGGACAGGTTTGGAAAAGCCCGCTTAACAAATCTCAGACATTATCAGTAGAGCTCAAAACAGAGGTTATGAGCTCTGCTGGGTGGGTGGGTGTGGGGGGGGGGGAATCAGGAGGGGAACTGATATCAGGGGTTTGGGTAGGGTCAGCTGGGGTCTTGATGAAAGGTTAGGGACTGGTCTGATTGTTGCAAAAGAGCCATCAGGTAGGGAGAGTTATGTCGCAGTAACGAGGAGTAAGGGGGAGGGATGCTGTTAGGAGCAGCGATTTTAGAAGCTGCTCCCACACACATTTGGGGAAAAGCTGCATGTGTTTTTTTCCCCTCACATGCAGATTTTAAAAATCACTGCTACCGCTGGACACTGTGAAACACTGACATGCAGTCCTACACGTCCTTACATATATTCTGAGTTTGGCAGAACCCCTGTAAAATACAGGGTCTGGATGTGTCCATTTCCCTTTCCATGTCCTATCTAAAATTGACCTTCACATCTAACTACAAATTATTGCTGAGCTTTCATATGCAATATTACATTCCACTCTGGAGGGAGAGGTTACCAAAATGGTGCATAGTCTCCACATAAGCTATAAACTGAGTTGTAAGGACATATTTATCTATACCCTAAAGAAGAGGAGACGGGAGGATTATGAAAAAGACATTAAAATATCTGAAAGTGGGGAGGCTCAGGCTACTTGGGGCTTGGACAGTGTTTGCAGCACTTCCTTCTACATCTTCCACCTATCACATACCGGACTACAGCTGCCTCTCCCTTGCGATGAGGTTTAAAAGTTTGTGTGTGCCGTGGTACGCGGCTGCGGGCTTGCGGTTGTAGGCGCGTGCCCGAAGGGGCGTGACCTAAGGGGCACGTCTGCCCCTTAGGAGCCCCTTTGGAGCACTTGGGAGCCTTGGTGATAACGTTTTTCCGCCCTGGTAACAATGGGGAAACGGAAAGCACGAGGTAAGGGCCCTGTGTCCTTGGGGAAAGCTGTTGGCCCTATGGACCATCATGTAGTGAACATCGCTCCCCCTCTGTCGTCTGGAGTCTGTGCTTTGGACGTAGTTTCACCTTCTGAGGTTTCTTTAAGTTTGGGGGTGCGTACCCCTCCCCCTCAATCAGGTTATGATCTTGCTGTGCCTCCTCGTGGGGACCCCACGATAGAAGCAGGTTCTCCTAAAATGGTGGCCTCCACTCCTCTCCCTTGAGATGGGAACATTTTCTTTGATTTTCCCCGTGTGGAGTTGCATTATCCAGCGTCAGTAACACTAGCGTTTGCTGGGCTGGTAATGGGAATCTCTTCCCCCTCGGGGGCAGAGGTTTCCTTGAATGATGTGTTCTCAGCTATTCGTCGGGTAGAGGGAGTTTTGTTGGGTACTCTTGCTCAGCTGTGTGAATTTACAGAGGGCACTTCTTTAGCCCTTTGGAGCCATGGGGAGACCTTATCAGCTATTTGTGAAAGAACCCGCAATATAGAAGCCACTGTAAACAGGGTTCAAACAACAAGTAATGCGTTTATTAAGGATAGTTTGTTTCTTCAGTCCAAAATGGAAGAGTTGGAAAATGTTGCCCGGACCAGAAATCTTAGATTTTTGCATTTTCCTAAGATTTGTCTCATTTCCCCTTTGGAGCTTTTTAAAAAATATGTTAAAGAGATATTGTGTTATTCTTCTTTTGATGATTCTTCTATTTCTTCCATATATTATTTACCACATCGGGTTTTGGATAAAGTTCCAGAAGGGGAAATGGATCACCTAGTTGATTTGGATGAATTAGATTTAACTACCTTTCTGGAGACCTCCTTTGAAAGGGTCTCTCAGAGGGCGACATTGTTGGTTACTTTTCATTCAGAGGCGGTGAAAGGGATGATTTTTTGTCTTTACTTTTCTAAGAAGAATATTTCTTTTTGTGGTCAACCGTTAATGTTTTTTTCCTGATGTTGCAAAAGTCACCCAATCACGTTGAAAATTTTTTCTTCAAATTAGACCTAGGGTTTTGGCTATCGGAGCTACGTTTTATTTGAAGTACCCCTGTAAGTATTTGGTCACCTACAGGGGTACAAAATTTACTTTCATGGAACCATCGCAGTTGGAACAGTTTCTGCTTGATAAGGATAATAATAAGTAAGGATGTTAATTTTCCTTGTTGTTTTTCGGGTCTTGGTTGTTTGTATGATTGGGGTCTTCATTATTACTGAGGGTGTGGGCCCTTAGATAGCCTCTCTTGATGTGGACTTGCATTTCTTCCGATTTAAACAGTTTTCCTTGCATTTTCTTATTTCCTAAGTCGAAATTGGTTATTTTTCCTGAATGTGTACTTTTTATACATTTGAAAAATTTGAAAAAAAAATATCTGAAAGTTATGAATAGTACACAAAAAGCAAATATTTTTTAGTGGCAAAGAAACTCTATTATTACTACTACTATTAATCATTTATATAGCTCTACAAGGTGTATGCAGCGCTGTACAGACATATATAAAAGACGGTCCCTGCTCGATAGAGTTTACATTCTAATCAAATTCCAGAATAAGAGCTCAGGAAATGAGGTTTGAAGGGAGTAGACTCAGGATAAACGTTACAAAATATTTCTTCACAGCAAGTGTGGTAGGTGCATGGAACAGCCTCCCACTGGAAGTAAAAACAATTAAAGAATTTAAGAAAGCATGGAATAAGTACAGAGGACACTTACCGAGAAGCGACAATAAAGTTGGAGGTCAAGCAGGATCTATGGTATTATAAAAGGAAAGGAAACTGAGCAGACTAGTTGAGCCTTGCAGCTACCGTATCTGCCATTACATTCTCTTGCCACACTTCTAAGGACAAGATATACTTTAAAAGTACCAAAAATGATCCAGTTATTATGTTCATGGTTATTTTCAAATGTAACACATTAAATGTATTATACTTTAACATTTTAGTTCCATTTTAATATACATGACATGATTTTTTAAGTTTTAAGTATCCTTATTTGTTGTTGTTTCTATGATTATTCATTTTTATATTAATTTATTTCATTATATTTTACAAGCTGCATACCCCCTGAGGAAAGCATTCGCCGAAACGCGTTGGGGTTAATTAATAAAAGTATCCTGTGACCATTGCACGTCTCTTGCTCCTTGTGTTCTCCTGATTATCCCAGCAAGAGCGTTTCAGCTCTTCTTTGTGCTTGACAGTCAGCACAGGGCCATGGTAGTTAGCGCTGCTGGATTATGGCGCTAACTGTCCATGGCATGGTATAGTTGGAAAGGGACAGAGAGTGGGTGTGGCGAGTGATGCGTAGGCAGCATACCCATGCTACCTGCACAGCGGGCTAGTAGTGCAGGTGCACTCACTGCCACCTCCATAGATGACATTGAGGTTGCCCATGCTCTTTTAGTGCTGTGGCAGGGCTGCATACACTGCGCTAACTGCCAGGAACATGCTTTCCATGCTCTCAGCAGTTAACGCTGTGGTATTGCCCTAATGCACCATGGCTTCACACCTTATGAGCACATTAAGTGCAACTCAACAGCATCCTTTAGCAAAAAGGCCCTATAGTAAAACAGTAAGATCACTACACGTTAGAGAAAAAAGTATAGTCCATTCTAACCTTGCATTTGTTTTCCAAAAGGTTTCTTTCCTTCTTTCCATGACTATGACAGAACTCAAGAGTAATTTCTTTGCTATTGTGAAAAAGTGGTGTAAAACAAACTAGCCAAACCAGTGATTATTTATTTATTTATTTATTTATTTATTTAACAACTTTTATATACCGCACTATTTACAGTCAGCGCGGTTTACATAGAACAATGAAACATCAGATAAGATACATATTATCCGTATTATTTTTTTTCCGTATTATTTATGGTCAACTATTGCTAAATATATACTAATGATATGTAGTAGTTCGCACTCGAAATGAAATGCATGTAAATCTCGCTATTGCTCTGAGCCTCGGACTACATGACTATAAACAAAACCCATCATCAGATATTTAGAATAGTGTTCAGTCTAAGGAACTATTACAGCTCCATCCACAACAAATAAACATTTGACAGATTGAATAGCCTGCTCTTTGAATAATCAAGGAGGCTGTTTTGCTCTGCACTTTCTCCCAAGTCTCCTCTATATGACACCAGAGACTTTGCTGAGTGTAGAGTACCCTCGACGGATAGCGAGCTCTGGTTTAGCCTGCTGACAGGCAATAGTTAAAAATCCCAGTGGAAGAGTTCTACTACTGATTTCACAAACATGATAATATTGGCAATTTGCATGCTGGTATGTTTTCATGTGAATTTGTGTATTTGAAAAACAGGATGGCTGTAGACAGTGGGGAGAAAGTTTATAAATGCTGGGTGTAAAACATGAGGCTCTTATAAAATTATGCATGGATAATGGATATTAATTATGCATAGCGTCCCCGAAATGGGTACGCTCAAATTTTATGTCTCAGGTCATATTAAACCACACATAAAACAATTCAATCACACAATATTTTATTAGGAACAAATGTAGAATGAATGCATTACAAAAAGTTCTGTGATATGTTCACCTGCAGAACCGATAAAAGACCTTGAAGTAAGAGTTTAGTAAAATTTGCTAAATTTATCGTACGCTTGAAAAGTAGCGGTTTTTCTACAAGAACGCAATCAGTCATTCTCACAAGTAAGCTTGATTTTTGTTTAATATATTGTTTTTAATCAAATATATTTGTATGTAGAATTTACAGTGATTCTGTTCTGGGTACGATACATATTTCTGCCGTCCCCGTTATGGGGACGCTATGCATGAATGGGTAGGGCGTTTGCGATGAGCGATAATATGAGCAATTAAGTGTAACAGAGCATGTGCAGTATGCAATTATTTCACAAACTTCTATTTGGTGTTCTTGTGTTGTCTGTTTATGATTTTTCACATTTTTCAACTTTAGAATGTCAAGGCATTACAAATTACATGAAGTTATTTCAATGCTGGAGGATGATGATGAATGGATAGCAGCCGACATATACATTACTTTGCATGACTGCCTGAGCCATATGCCCATACCACTCAATGCACATGTCAGCACCGGGGGAGGGGCTGCGTTATGTGCAGCAGCTGCCACGGGCCTGTGCATGTCCACACCATGTGTGGCTGGCCCATGCCTCTGTGCATCATGCACATTGCCTGCCTGGGACATTGGTCACAGCAGTGTTCCATCATGGGCTGCTGGTATGGGGACTGCCTCTAGGTCTGGGGGTTCGAGGCCCACTCTGCCAATATATTTGCTGAGATATGCCAAGGGTTCAGTGTCACCTGCCCATTGCACGATGCCAGTGCCGCACACATGGTGGCTGTCATGGGGGGCAGGACATGTGCATGGTGTGTTGCATACACATGGTACCCCCAGCACATCACCATCTAGCTGCACAGGGCATGCATGTCAGCCATCGGGCACTGCGGATGTGGTCCCAGGCCTGTTTCTGTCACCATGGGGTGGTAAGGCTGCCACACAGGTGGCCCCATACATAGGACAGGTGTCTGTGGCAGCATGTGGCCCCTTCCTCCAGTCCACCCACTCTGCCATGGGTCCCTCCACATCTCTTCTTGGGCATACCCACACATCTGGGCCACCCACTTGACTTGAGTCTGCCACATCCATGGCCTACTCTGGGCCATTTCCTTCTCCATATCCTGCCCCCTGTACATGTCACGCACCACTGTCATATGTGATGTGGCTGGCTACACAATTTTGATACATAAAGATCATTTCCACATAATACTAATTACATTTCATTTATAATACATTTTGGCAATTTATTTGCAGTTGTTTGACATTATTTGCAGTTGTTTTAGTTGTTACTTCACCTGCCCTTTCATGCATAGTGTCCCCAAAATGGGGACGCTGAAATATTGTGCAAAATAGCAGTCAAAATATTTGTTTTGACCAAAATTATCACTTGAGATGTTATTAGTTGGTATTGACTAACATATTATGGAGTTTCATGTGAAAACAAAAATTCATGCATTAATGGGAGTATACAAGCAATAAAAAAATTGTTTTCCTTAGTTTCCCAAGTCATTTGTGGATTTTTCATTTTGTTTTAGTTTTCACTCAGAGCAATGTTGTACTGGGTAGTTGTGTTCACTACACATCAACAGACGCAATATTTTTCAATAGCTGAGCATTCCAATACGCACCTATTGAGCAAAAATGCACACTATCAACAACATTGGAACAAACCTGAAATTTTGAGGTCTTCCCTGTAATTTTTGGTTAAAACAATAGGAAATGACATAGAGCCCGATTCTATAACATCCATGTCTGGCCGGCAGAAACATCTAAATTGAAAATGGGCACGTTATAAACCCAATTTCAAAACCGCGGGTATAGATGCACCAGCGGCACGAACACATCTGGGGAAACATGGGCCCTCGCTGCTATAACGGGATACAAATATATGCAGAAAATGGCCTGTATATCCCCATGCTCACCGTATTCTGAAAAGATAGACGTTTCAGATGAAACCCGTCTTCGTGCAGTCATGCCTCCGCTGGAAAAACATACATCTTCTAAGATGATGCTCACACTGACAGTGTTGTGCTCATGCAAGCAGTACATTAATACTCATGAAACAAATATATTCATGCACATCTGACTATATATACTAGTCTGTTGCATGCCCATAATGCTACAAGGTTATCTATGTGCACCGAAGATATTGTAAAAGCAAGTAAAAAGTGAGATGTTTGTCCTGACAGACCCTGCAGCAAAACATACATGGCATTGATGAAAACCTTAGTTATTCTTGCAGTGATTATCGCTGAAAACAGTATTTGCAATGCTAAGAATGGGCCAGAAAAAAATGAAATGGGTCTGCCCAGCTACATGTCAAAACATATCCCTGTCAATGATAGGAAACCATCAGGATGAGAACATGCAACAGTGCAAACATCAGCAATATATGCCCAAAAGCAGCAGCATCTGTCCTGACAAATGTGCACAATGTTAGAGACCTCTGATGGTGCATTTGGATATGTATTAATGTTATTTGCACTGCAGCATGCCCCGACTCCGAGGTTCCACCACTATTGACAGGGACATGCAGAGCAGCTTTACAGAAGTTACTGGCCATTCATACTGGCAACTGGTGATGCTGTGGTCAGCCCTACAGTCCAGGTACTGTCCATGCATACATATCCACCTAGAGCTGCAGATCAGCACATCAGGGCCTCCCCTGCAGCCCTCAAAACACACACACACACACACACCCCTGACAAACATACCAGCACTAACCAACCTTGAAACACTGATCAACACACGGAACTCCACCATCTCCACTGCTGCTCTCGCACCACCAAGAGCTCCCTTCAAGAACCAACGACCACATGCATCTTGGTTTTCTGCAGCACTAAAAGCGCAAAAGCGTGACCTACATCACATTGAATGACAATAGAGGAAGTTACAGAACCGTCAACTCCAAACCCTTTACCTAAACAGTCTAAAATTTTGCTACAATTCAACCATCAAAACCAAAAAAGAATATTACGACAATCTTCTACTACGTGCCATCAACAAACCCAGGGAACTCTTTGATAACGTCAAATCACTCATTAAAGATCCCACTTAACCACGCCAAGATAAATGGGTGGCATGATTTATCTCTTGATAAATCGTGTCCTTCCTCATATAGGCTTATTTCAAGTCTGCCATTCTTAGCCAAAATTATCAAGAAAATAGTACATAGCCGACTTCAAGACCACATTCAATTAAATGCCTCTTTAGATGATCAACAATATGGGTTCAGACCATTCCATGGTATGCAAACCCTAATCTCCAGGAACAAGCAGGAATGTAGTCTTCACATATGGGTATCGTCGGTACCGGCAGAGCCTGCGTGGGAACGCTCCCCAGCGTCCAATTAGAAAGCTTTTGGGAGCATCCCACAGCGCCTGCGTGCTGCCTTCCCGCATTTCCCAACTGCCTTTCTCCAGTTCTTTGTTTTCCACGGGGCCAGCAGGTCGTTGTTCCTGTCAGCGCAGAAAATTTTCCTTATTCTCCTTCTTTTTGTGGTCGCGTCTGCCTTCCTCGACGCTATACCGGTACCGCCGGTTCTCCTTTCTTTCTTTTTTAAAAAAAAAATAGATGGTATTTTTTCCAAACTTTTCTTTTCCAGGTGCACGCGCCATTTTGGGCCTTAGGCCCAAAATTTCCTCCACTATGGAAAAACACGCTGCGGGTTTCAAAAAGTGCACCAAGTATGGCGGTACCATCTCCGTCACCAACACCCATGAGTGGTGTCTTAAATGTTTAGGTCCGGACCACTCCATCTGCGAGTGTATGGCTTGGGCCATGATGTCCAAGAGGGGTCGACAAAACTGGGCTGCTAAGTTCAGCACCCTTTATCCCTCCGATGCAGCTTCTGTGGCATCGACGTCTTCCAGGGCTTTGTCTTCCTCCCATGGATCTCAGGTAACTAAACATAAGTCTAGCCGGACCTCAAAGGGTAGATCTCCTTCCAAGCATCGAAATGCCTCTGGCGTTGCCTTTGAGGGTTCTGTACTGGCAAAACTGCCCCGGTGGGAGGCTTCGGCTTCCAAAGCATAGCAGGATGTTCTCGAGGCCTCAACCTCGGCAGAACTACTGGTGCCATGCTCTGGGGTAACATAGAAACATAGAAACATGATGACAGAAAAAGACCACATGGCCTATCTAGTCTGTCCTTCCATAACAACAACTACAACAGTCCACTTTTTACCTTTAGAGATCCTCTGTGTTGGTCCCATGCTTTTTTGAATTCAGTTACTGTCCTCATCTCTACCACCTCCACTGGGAGACTATTCCATGGATCCACTACTCTTTCCGTAAAGAAATATTTTCGCATATCACTCCTGAATCTATCTCCCTTCACCCACATCCCATGTCCCCTCGTAGCAGAACTTGCTTTCAATTGAAAGAGGCTCTCTCCCTGAACATTTATGCCACGGAGGTATTTAAACATCTCAATCATATCACATCTATCCCGCCTTTCCTGTAAGGTGTACATATTAAGATCCTTAAGTCTGTCTTCATATGCTTTATAATGAAGCCCATTAATCATTTTAGTAGCAACCCTCTGCACTGACTCCATCCTGTTCACATCCTTTTGAAGGTGCGGTCTCCAGAATTGCACACCATACTCCAAATGAGGTCGCACCAAAGACTTTTACAGAGGCATTATCACCTCCTTTTTTCTGCTAGCCATTCCTCTCCGTATGCACCCAAGCATCCTTCAAGCTTTTGCCGTCGCCTTTTCTACCTGTTTAGCTACTTTAAGATCATCAGACACAACCACGCCTAGGTCTCGCTCTTATTTAGTGGACAAAAGTACTTCACCTCCTATACTGTATTGCTCCCTTGGATTGCTGCAGCCCAAATGCATGACCTTACATTTTTTAGCTGTATTTATATCCCGCTTTTCACCAGGTCAAAGTGGTCATTTGGGAGATACATTTAACACGAGGGGATATGACACACATACGCTAATACTTACAGGGAACATGGGCAATGGAGGGTTAAGTGGCTTGCCCAAGACCACAAGGAGTGCCTATAGGACTAGAAATCCCAGTCCCTCCAGCCTGAGATTGCTGTCCCCAGGTGGGACTTGAACCCCCAGCCCTCCGGCCTGAAGTACCTTGTCCTAACCTCTAGGCCACTCCTCCCAGCTGCCAAATTCTAGACCATTCTTCAAGCTTAGCTAGATCCCTCCTCATGTTATCTACACCTTCCTGGGTGTCTACTCTATTGCAGATTTTGGTATCATCCGCAAAGAGGCAAACCTTACCCGAGAGCCCTTCTGATATATCACTAACAAAGATGTTAAAAAGAATCGGACCAAGGACAGATCCCTGGGGCACACCACTGGTAACATCCTTCTCCTCAGAGTGAGCTCCATTTACTTGTACTCTTTGTCGCCTCCCACCCAACCAATTTCTAACCCAAGCAGTAACTTTAGGGTCCATCCCTAGGGTGCTCTGTTTGTTTATAAGTCGCCTGTGAGGAACAGTGTCAAAGGCTTTACTGAAATCTAAATACACCACATCTAGAGCTCTCCCTCGGTCCAACTCCCTGGTCACCCAGTCAAAGAAATCAATCAGATTTGTCTGACAAGACCTGCCTCTGGTGAATCCATGCTGCCTCGGATCCTGTAATCCGCTGGACTCCAGAAACCTCACTATTTTCTCTTTCAGCAGCGTTTCCAATAATTTACTCACCACCGAAGTTATACTAACCGGCCTGTAGTTTTCAACCACATCCTTACTTCCGCTTTTGTGTAAAGGCACCACATGAGCCTCTCTCCTGTCCTTTGGCACCACTCCCGACTCCAACGAGGCATTGAAAAGGTCAGTCAGTGGAGCTGCTAGAACGTCCCCAAGTTCCCTCAGTATTCTAGGGTGTATCCCATCCGGTCCCATCGCTTTGTCTACTTTAAGTTGAGCTAGTTTCTCACGAACACAGTCTTCTGAAAATTGTTCAAAATGTCCCTCGCTTCTGTTCTTATTTGTGGGTGTTTTCTGAGGTCCTGCTCCTGGTTCTTCATCTGTGAACACAGAACAAAAATATTTGTTAAGCAATTCCGCTTTATCCTTATCAGCTTCTACATATTCCCCCCCTGCACCCTTGAGTCTGACAATACCACTTTTGCCCTTCCTCTTCTCACTAATATATCTGAAAAATGTCTTATCCCCCCATTTTACTGCATTGGCTATTTCCTCCTCCTTTTGAATCTTTGCCTTCTTGACTACTTTGCTAGCTTCTCTAAGTTTTTCCAAATACAGATGCCTGTCTTCCTCTCTCTGTGATCTCTTGTATTTCATGAAGGCCTCCCTCTTTTTCTTCACTTTTTCAGTTACTTCCTTTGAAAACCATAGCGGTCTCCTGTTCCTTTTGCCTTTATTTACCATTTTAACAAAAAGGTTGGTTGCCCTTAAAATACCCCCTTTCAGTTTTGCCCTTGTTTTTCTACATCCCCCAGCTGTTCCCATCCCACTAACGACTCCCTGAGGTATTGGCCCATCTTCGCAAAGTTAGTCTTCCTAAAGTCTAAGATCCTCACCTTGGAATGGATTCTAACAGCCCTAGTCCTAATACTGAACCACACCATCTGGTGATCACTGGATGCAAAATGATCTCCCACTACAACATCAGAAACACTTTCACCATTGGTAAGCACCAAGTCCAGTATGGCCCCTTCACGTGTGGGGTTTGTTACCAATTGCCTGACTAGTTCTCCCTGTAGAGAATCCAGGATCTCCTTACTTCTAGATGATACTGCAGCAGGAATGTGCCAATCAACATCTGGCATATTGAAATCTCCTATCAGTAGCACTTCCCCTTTCCTAGCAATGCTGCGTATGTCTTCAATTAACCCTCTGTCCACCTCTTCCTCTTGTGAGGGAGGTCTGTATATCACACCAATGCAAATAGATTTCTCTTTCCCTCTTTCTAGTTTAACCCACAATGCCTCCTCTCTCCCTTTTAAGCTCTGTAATTCCAAAGCTTTAATAGTAGTTTTTACATATAGTGCCACTCCTCCTCCCCTTCTTCCTACCCTGTCCTTTCTGAATAAAGTATAGCCAGGTATAGTTACATCCCAGTCATGGTTTTCTGTGAACCATGTTTCTGTAACTGCCACTAAACCAAGTCAGCCACTCCCACCAAAGCTTCAACTTCAGGGATCTTATTTCCCATGCTACGGGCATTAATACACATTGCTTTCCATATGTTACCCCTGTTACCCATTTCCATAAAGGTATTTAATGTATCACCTACCTGGGGGCTTTCACTTACCTGGGGGCTTTCTTCACCCATCCCCAACGAATCTAGTTTAAAGCCCTCTTCAGTAGATTAGCCAGTCTACCGGCTGCTGTCTCCGGCACCGATACCCAGGCATCAGCAGCGTCGATAGACCAGAGGTTCCTGGCTATTGAACACAGTCTGGCGGCTCTCCTTGCGGCATTGACACCCTCGGAACCGCGTCAGACAGTTCAACCGGTACCGTTACCGACTCCGGCAACGGTATCGGTACCAGTACCGACAGCATTGGCATCGACATCGGGGTCTGCTTTGCCGGCACCCACTCATGCGATGCCTTCCGGTACCAATACACCGGTACCAATTTTCCCTGGTACCAACTTCGGTCGGTACGGGTATCGGGCTCTTCAAGAGCATCCGGATAGAAGGTACTTTGAATCCTCGGAGGACTCTGAGGATTCTGACAGCTCTGTCGGTACCGGATTACTTCTCCCGGAGGAGCCTTCCTCTCCTGAATGCAGGATGTCTCCTCCAGAAGATATCTCCTTTCAGGATTTTATCAGGGAGGTGGCTCAAGGTCTTTCCATTACTGTGGCTCCCGAAACAGAGCGCAGGGCAAAGGAGTTGGAGATTCTACAATATCCCAAGGCTCCCAAAGAGGTGGCTACTTTGCCTATCCATGAGATCTTACATGATCTCATGCTAAGAATGTGGGAAACACCTCTTACTACCTCTCCTCACTCTCGTATACTGGATACCATGTATCGAGTCCCTCCTTGTCCTGGTTTCCAGAAGACTCGGCTTCCTCACCACTCTATTGTAGTGGAATCAGCTATGAGAAGGATCAGGAGTGCAAAGAGGCATGCCTCTAATCTTCCAGGATGTGAGTGTAGAACTTTGGATGCCTTTGGACGTCGTACTTTCCAGGTTTCCATGCTTTCTGCCAGGATCAGTTCCTATATTTTATATATGGAAATGTTCCTTAAGGAAGTCACAGGTGATTTAGAGGTTTTGAGCCCTCTTCTTCCTGAGGATAAAAGGCAGGATTTTCTCAAACTGGTCAAACATGCCCAGGATGTTTCTAAGTTTGTCAACCGTGCAGCTTTTGACTGTTTTGAGTGCATAAGCAGAACCTCTGCCATTGCCATCGTTGCACGTAGAATTGCCTGGCTCCAGGCATCCGATTTGGAGCTCTGGGTGCAGGACAAACTGGGCAATATCCCTTGTACAGGTGAGAATCTATTTGGCAAAAATTGACAAGAGAAAGCCAATGAATGAGATTTATTTATTTATTATTATTTATTATAGTTGCTTATATACCGCACTATTCTGTATCAGCGCGGTTTACAGTATAACAAAACGACCAAAACACACACTCTGTTTGGTTTTACATCGAACAGGGGTACAAAATTGGATAACAGGGTTGAACTATATACATGAAATAATAAATCTATAAGAGGGTTCAACTATATACAAAACTATATACAAACTATATATAATAAATAATGAGACTGATGAGCTATATGTAATACCATGAATACTTAAGACAGTATGAGCCTGATCTGCAGGAAGGAGGTTGAGACTATAATAGGACTAGGAATGGGTGTTTCTTAGGAGGGGTTACTTAGATTCATTGCTGGCAGATGCTGACAATTCTACTTTGGATAGATTATCCAAAGCTACAGCTGATCCTGCAAGAAAGAAATCTTTCAAGAAACCATTCTTCTCCAAGAAGAAGAGGTTTTATCCCTCTTATTTTTTATTTATTTATTTATTCCCAGCAGGGACGTTTTATTTATTTATTTATTCCCAGCAGGGACGTTCTGCAGGTCAATCTGACCGAAAGAGTCGGCAACCACCTAAACAAAGGAAAGCAAAGACTGCTAAGCCTCAACCATCTCAGCCTCCACAAGGCCTTTGACTTTCATCTAGAGAACTTAGCCTTCCTGGCTCTCAATGGACCAGAGCCTTCCACCATTCCAGGAAGGTTGTGTCACTTTGCCCTCAGATGGGGGCAGATAACAGCAGAACATTGGACACTCTCCATCATAAAAGAGGGGTACAAGCTTCACTTTTCGTGCATGCCCCCTCCCACAATGGTAAGACAGTTCAATTCTCAGACCTCTCTCATCAACCTGTTAGATCAAGAGGTCACTATGCTTCTTGCCCAAGGGGCAATAGAAGAAGTACCCATTCATCAACAGGGTACAGGGTTTTACTCCCCATATTTCCTTATCCCAAAGAAAACAGGAGGACACAGACCTATTTTAGACCTCAGAGAATTGAACAACTTCCTGTTCAAGGAGAAATTCAAGATGATTTCTCTGGGAACTCTGCTGCCATACCTTCAGAGTCAGGATTGGCTTTGTTCTCTAGATCTCAAGGATGCGTACACTCATGTTCTCATTCATCCAACTCACAGAAAGTTCCTTTGGTTCCTTTTTCAAGGAAAGCACTACCAGTACAAGGTGCTTCCTTTTGGCCTGGCCTCAGCACCAAGGGTGTTCACGAAATGCATGGCTGTGGTAGCAGCATTTCTTCGCACTCTAGGAATATTCGTCTTCCCTTACTTAGATGAATGGCTCATTCGAGCCCCATCAGAGTCAGAGGCCAGGATTTCTCTATCTTGCACAATGCGTATCCTTCAGTATTTGGGTCTGGTCATAAATGTCTCAAAATCCAGTCTAACTCCCACTCAGTCTTTAGAGTTAGAAACATAGAAACAAAGAAATATGATGACAGAAAAAGACCACATGGCCTATCTAGTCTGTCCTTCCATATCAACAACTACAACAGTCCCCTTTTTACCTTTAGAGATCCTCTGTGTTTGTCCCATACTTTTTTGAATTCAGTTACTGTCCTCATCTCTACCACCTCCACTGGGAGACTATTCCATGGATCCACTACTCTTTCCGTAAAGAAATATTTCCGCATATCACTCCTGAATCTATCTCCCTTCACCCTCATCCCATGTCCCCTCGTAGCAGAACTTGCTTTCAATCGAAAGAGGCTCTCTCCCTGAACATTTATGCCATGGAAGTATTTAAGCATCTCAATCATATCACCTCTATCCCACCTTTCCTCTAAGGTGTACATATTAACATCCTTCAGTCTATCCTCATATGCTTTATAATGAAGACCACTAATCATTTTAGTAGCCACCCTCTGCACCAACTCCATCCTGTTCACATCCTTTTGAAGATGCGGTCTCCAGAATTGCACACTATATTCCAAATGAAGTCGCACCAAAGACTTATAGAGAGGCATTATCACCTCCTTTTTTCTGCTAGCCATTCCTCTCCGTATGCACCCAAGCATCCTTCTAGCTTTTGCCATCGCCTTTTCTACCTGTTTAGCTACTTTAAGATCATCAGACACAACCACACCTAGGTCCCGCTCTTCTTTAGTGTACAAAAGTACTTCACCCCCTATACTATATTGCTCCCTTGGATTGCTGCAGCCCAAATGCATAACCTTACATTTTTTAACATTAAATCCCAGCTGCCAAATTCTAGACCATTCTTCAGGCTTAGCTAAATCCCTCCTCATGTTATCTACACCTTCCTGTGTGTCTACTCTATTGCAGATTTTGGTATCATCCGCAAAGAGGCAAACCTTACCCGACAGCCCTTCCGCTATATCACTAACAAAGATGTTAAAAAGAATCGGACCAAGGACAGATCCCTGGGGCACACCACTGGTAACATCCTTCTCCTCAGAGTGAGCTCCGTTTACTTGTACTCTTTGTCGCCTCCCACCCAACCAATTTCTAACCCAAGCAGTAACTTTAGGGTCCATCCCTAGGGTGCTCAGTTTGTTTATAAGTCGCCTGTGAGGAACAGTGTCAAAGGCTTTACTGAAATCTAAATACACCACATCTAGAGCTCTCCCTCGGTCCAACTTCCTGGTCACCCAGTCAAAGAAATCAATCAGATTTGTCTGACAAGACCTGCCTCTGGTGAATCCATGCTGCCTCGGGTCCTGTAATCCGCTGGACTCCAGAAACCTCACTATTTTCTCTTTCAGCAGCGTTTCCAATAATTTACTCACCACCGAAGTTAAACTAACTGGCCTGTAGTTTTCAACCACATCCTTACTTCTGCTTTTGTGTAAAGACACCACATGAGCCTCTCTCCAGTCCTTTGGCACCACTCCCGACTCCAATGAGGCATTGAAAAGGTCAGTCAGTGGAGTTGCTAGAACATCCCCAAGTTCCCTCAGTATTCTAGGGTGTATCCCATCCGGTCCCATCGCTTTGTCTACTTTAAGTTGAGCTAGATTCTCACGAACACAGTCTTCTGAAAATTGTTCAAGATGTCCCTCACTTCTGTTCCTATTTGTGGGTGTTTTCTGAGGTCCTGCTCCTGGTTCTTAATGTGAACACAGAACAAAAATATTTGTTAAGCAATTCCGCTTTATCCTTATCAGCTTCTACATATTCCTCCCCTGCACCCTTGAGTCTGATAATACCACTTTTGCTCTTCCTCTTCTCACTAATATATCTGAAAAATGTCTTATCCCCCCATTTTATTGCATTGGCTATTTCCTCCTCCTTCTGAATCTTTGCCTTCTTGACTACTTTGCTAGCTTCTCTAAGTTTTTCCAAATACAGATGCCTGTCTTCCTCTCTCTGTGATCTCTTGTATTTCATGAAGGCCTCCCTCTTTTGCTTCACTTTTTCAGCTACTTCTTTCGAAAACCATAGCTGTCTCCTTTTCCTTTTACCTTTATTTACCATTTTAACAAAAAGGTTGGTTGCCCTTAAAATATCCCCTTTCAGTTTTGCCCACTGTTTTTCTACATCCCCCAGCTGTTCCCATCCCACTAACGACTCCCTGAGGTATTGACCCATCTTCGCAAAGTTAGTCTTCCTAAAGTCTAAGATCCTCACATTTGAATGGATTCTAAGAGCCCTAGTCCTAATACTGAACCACATCATCTGGTGATCACTGGATGCAAAATGATCTCCCACTACAACATCAGAAACACTTTCAACATTGGTAAGCACCAAGTCAAGTATGGCCCCTTCACGTGTGGGGTCTGTTACCAATTGCCTGAATAGTTCTCCCTGTAGAGAATCCAGGATCTCCTTACTTCTAGATGATACTGCAGCAGGAATGTGCCAATCAACATCTGGCATATTAAAATCTCCTATCAATAGCACTTCCCCTTTCCTAGCAATGCTTCAATTAACTCTCTGTCCACCTCTTCCTCTTGTGAGGGAGGTCTGTATATCACACCAATGCAAATAGATTTCTCTTTCCCTCTTTCTAGTTTAACCCACAATGCCTCCTCTCTCCCTCTTAAGCTCTGTAATTCCAAAGCTTTAATAGTAGTTTTTACATATAGTGCCACTCCTCCTCCCCTTCTTCCTACCCTGTCCTTTCTGAATAAAGTATAGCCAGGTATAGTTACATCCCAGTCATGGTTTTCTGTGAACCATGTTTCTGTAACTGCCACTAAATCCAAGTCAGCCACTCCCACCAAAGCTTCAACATCAGGGATCTTATTTCCCATGCTACGGGCATTTATACACACTGCTTTCCATATGTTACCCCTGTTACCCATTTCCATAAAGGTATTTAATGTATCACCTAACTGGGGGCTTTCACTTACCTGGGGGCTTTCTTCACCCATCCCCAACGAATCTAGTTTAAAGCCCTCTTCAGTAGATTAGCCAGTCTACTACCGAAGATGCGTTGACCTTTCTTGGACAGATGGATGCCATCTCTGCTCTGCAACCCTTGGAACAGCATCCCATGGTCTAGGAAACCAAAACGCTCTCGATGACACCATCCACGCAGCCATGCATTCATCTTGGTAATGTACATAGGAGCTTTGCTGGATACCAGAAAAGCAAGGGCCTATCTTCCTCAGACCCATTGCCTTCGCATGGTGCAGTTAGCTTCTCAAGCAGTGCTAAAACCTCATCTCACTGCTCGAGAGATGATACAACTACTAGGCCACATGGCATCTACCATGCATGTGGTTCCCTATGCTCGCCTCCATATGAGAGCAGCCCAGTGGACTTTATCCACTCAATGGACCCAGGCATCAGGGTGCCTGTCAGACAAAATAGCAAACACAAATCGCCTTATTTTGTCCCTCCATTGGTGGCAGTCCACTCAAAACCTGTTGCTGGGTTCCCCATTTCAACAACCTTTACCCCAGGCAACTCTCACAACAGATGCTTCTCCAATGGGTTGGGGAGCTCATCTGCAAGATCTCTCCACCCAAGGCACTTGGACTCCACAGGAGACTCATCTACATATCAATCTCTTGGAGCTCAGAGCAATCTTCCTTGTTCTTCGAGTGTTCCACACCTTGCTCAGCTAAAAGACAGTCCTCATTCATACGGACAATCAAGTAGCCATGTTCTACATGAACAAGCAGGGGGGAACAGGCTCTCTGTCGCTTTGCAACGAAGCTTTGCGACTATGGGCCCTCGCCATAGAGCATCAGATTCATCTCCTGGCAGTGTATCTTCCAGGCATACAAAATTCTTGGGCAGACAGACTCAGTCAAATTCTGTTTCCACATGAATGGTCTCTGCATGCAGACCAGGTGGCCAAGATTTTTCAAATTTGGGGAACCACGGACATAGACCTCTTTGCAAGTCCGTTGAATGCCAAACTTCCCTAATTCTGTTCCAGAATTCCGGCTCAGGGCTCTCAGGCCAGGGATGCTTTCCTCTTTCACTGGGGTCAAGACTTCCTTTATGCCTTTCCATCCATTCCCTTAATTCCCAAAACCCTGTTCAAGCTTCATAGAGATAGAGGCCGCATGATTCTCATAGCTCTACATTGGCCACGGCAAGTGTGGTACCCTCTGCTTCTCTCTCAAGCTCCCTCTCTGGAGCTAGGATCTGCTCCAGATCTCCTGTCTCAGGAGGACGGAATGAAATGGCATCCCAATCCCCAGTCTCTGCATCTCAGGGCTTGGTTGCTGAAGGCCTAGAACTCCATGATCTTAAACTCCCTCAGCAAGTAAAGGATATCCTTTATGCTTCCAGTGGAAAAGGTTTACCATATGGTGTTCGCAGAAGGGTCTTAACCCCCTTGCGATACCTCTAGAATCATTACTGGAGTATCTCCTTCATTTATCCAATGCAGGACATAAAACTAACTCAGTAAGAGTCCATTTGAGTGCTATTACAGCTTCTTTCAAGCCTCTAAATGGACAACCTATTTCCTCTCATCCTCTTATAGCAAGATTTATGAGAGGCCTTCTTCTAACTAAGCCTCCCATTAGGCCACAACCAGTGGCATGGGACTTAAACCTGGTTCTTGGTCAGCTCATTAAAATTCCTTTCTTGGAAAGTTATCTTTCTCATTGCAATCACATCAGCACGTCACATCAGTGAGTTGCAGTCACTAGTGGCTGATCCTCCTTATACAAGGTTCCATCATGACAAGGTAGTCCTTAGGACTCATCCACACTTTATGCCAAAGGTGGTCTCGCCTTTTCATCTCAATCAAGCGGTCTACCTACCTGTGTTTTTTCCAAGGCCTCATGCATCAAATGCAGAAAGGAATCTTCATACTTTGGACTGTAAAAGAGCTTTAGCCTTTTACTTACAAAGAACACAGCAACATAGAAAGTCCTCTCTACTCTTTGTTGCTTTTGATCCTTCTCATTTGGGACTTCCAGTCTCCAAGAGAACACTGTCCAACTGGATTGCACAGTGTATTTCCTTTGCCTATCAGAGTAAGAATCTTCCTCTGGAGGGCCATGTCACAGCTCACAATGCGAGAGCCATGGCAGCTTCAATGGCTCATCTGCACTCTATGTCTATCGACGACATCTGTCGAGCAGCCACTTGGGCCTCAATTCATACCTTCACAGCCCATTACTGCTTGGACAAGGACTCCCACCGGGTTGCCTTGTTTGGTCATGCTGTTCTCCAACACCTGTTCCATACCTAATCAACTCCTACCCACCATTCCTGGTAGGATGCCAGAGATCCATGGGGGAAGTGGAGCCCTATCACAGGGACACCCAACTTCTGGGGTCTCTCCCTGGCATCTAAAGCTAGGGAGTCCCCATATGTGAAGACTACATTCCTGCTTGTTCCTGGAGATAGCTAGTTACTCACTTGTAACAGGTGATCTCCGGGAACAGCAGGAATTTAGTCTTCACAACCCACCCACCTCCCCTAGGAGTTGTATCTCTCTATCTATCTCTTTCTCTTTCCCTCTCTCTCTCTTTGTCTCAGCTTTAAACTCAACTGGAGAGAGGCAGTTGGGAAAGGCGGGAAGGCAGCATGCAGGCGCTGTGGGATGTTCTCAAAAGCTTTCTAATTGGACGCTGGGGAGCGTTCCCGCGCAGGCTCCGTCGGTACTGACGATACCCATATGTGAAGACTAAATTCCTGCTGTTCCCGGAGATCACCTGTTACAGGTGAGTAACTATGCTTTACTAGCCCTCTTTAGAATTTGATAAAGGGGATAGATAATTCAAAAAATGCATTTATCCTTATTTTTTTAGATATTGCCTCTGTCTTTGATTCCATTAACCACCACATCCTCCTGCAGAGACTTCAACAAATTGGCAGATATGGAACAATGCTCTCCTGGTTTCAATCCTACTAATCCGACCATTCCCAACAGATTCAATTGACCAAAAATCCTCCTCTAAATATAGACAACATGGATTACCTGAAGGCTCAGCTCTTTCCACATTACTGTTTAATATCTATTTGCAGTCTTTATGCCACCTCATATGAAAATATAATATTGACTATGCCATATACACTGATGACATAAAGTTATACATGCCTTTTGACATAGCAAACCCTAACTTTCATCCCATTATCTCATTCTTCAGTGATATTTCACAATGGCTGAAATCACACAGCCTGAAGATCAACTACCATAAAACTGAGATTCTATTTGTTACCAGGCTTCAACCCACCCCCTTACCTTGATGTAAAGGAAGCTATTTTAGAAGTAATGAATGAAATTAAGTATCTAGGAATCACCATTGACCAGACACTTAGCTTCACATCCCACATAAAATTAACAGCCAGAACAATATACAATAAACTAAAAATGATTAAACAACTAAGATCACTACTTTCACAAAACTGATTTCAGAACAGTACTACAAGCGATGATCTTCCCTCATATAGATTACTGCAATAGCATATTCCAAGGGCTTCCCAAACAAACACTGCAAAGCCTCCAGATGGCACAACATATGGCAGCCCGAATAACCCAGAAAGCTCAAATATCTGACCACATAACCCCAATCCTATGCAACCTACATTGGCTCCCACTCCAGAGTAGAATTAAATATAAACTAATACTTATTATATTTAAACTACTAAGAAACATAGCACCCTTACATCTATCCAAACTTATCAAAATAAACTCAAGTGACAGAATTAGAAGAGGATGTATCCAGAATATCTAAGGTGGTCATTCTGAACCACAAATAGTCCCCGACTAACTTCCCCACTGGTTGTGCGGGGAAGTTAGTTGGGGGTGGGGAATGGGCGGCCCAGGGGTGCAGTGTGGGTGGGCAGTGGGCGGTCGCTGGCCCTGGACATACAGGGCCAATTCCAATGTCGGCCGTGTAGGTCCAGGGCCGGTGAAGTTATTCCACCTCCGAGGCATCACAGCTTTTAAATGGAGCCACGGTGCCAGGGCAATATGACACCATGGCACTGCAGCTCCATTTAAATGCCCTGACTGAGTTAGCCGGGTGCAGTCCTGCATGTGCATGCTGGACAGAATCACAGTCCCAGCCTGCACGTGCAGGACTATTCACGATTCTGATTCCATAGGGCTAGATGTGCCACATGGGATCAGAATCGCGATCCCCTCTGTGCGTCCGGTTCAGACTGGATGCACAGAGGGGATCTACGTCCGGGACAGAATCAGGTCCTAAATGTACCCTCAGAATATATGAAAACAAATCACAACACAAGTAACAGAGCCTTCTCTCTTTGTGTGCCTAACTTATGAATGCTCTTCCAGAAAAGTTAAGGGCCACTACTGACTTGTCCATATTCAGAAAAAAACCTCAAGACACACCTATTCATTGAGCATTTCGCTGATTTAAGCATAAATGACAAGTTTGACCCAACCTAACCCATTATTCACCCATCCATATATCCATCTAAAGTAATACTGAGCAAAGGTCAAGACACTCAATGAAACATTAACAACACCTCACCCACCTACCATCATGAAAATGTATATAAGTTTACGTTCTGATTATAATTATACTGTATATAAATTGATTATGTCACTCCTATTATGTGCATGTCCTCTCCTAAATTAATCTTTTGTAACTGTCTGATTATCATACCACCCACAATGTTACACTGTAATTCTTATTAATGTTATAATGTATTGGTTTTATTCTTCATTGTAAACCACTTTGATGATGTGAAAGGAGGTATAGAAAACCTTTAAATAAATAAATAAACACTCTGCACCCTCAGAACATGGCCTCCTACCTACAAACCAAACATAACTCTAGTTCCTCCAATATTCTCACCACACCCACATCAAATGCTTACGATCACCCCTGGACCGCTTTCAGAACTATATCCCTTGAGGAACTCGATTGCATAATTGTCCACATCAACAACAGAACTTCTGCACTTGAACCTTGCCCAGTTTCCAGGATAAAAATCACAAGAACACAATTCATATTCAACATACTACAGTCTTCTCTTTCACAAGGATTCATCCCACCCTCACTCAAACAAGCCTCAATCAGACCTCTCCTAAAAAGGTCAAACCTCGACCCTTGCTCACCCATTGCATACAGACCCATAACCCACATACCATTGATATTGAAAATCATTGAAAAGGCCATCCAAACCCAACTTCAAGATCATATAGACCATCACGTGCCAGTAGACCAGCATCAATATGGCTTCCGCCCCTAACACAGTACAGAAACCCTACTGATCTCCTTGTTAAATACACTCATTGCCGGCACAGAAATACTCACCCAAGGTTTCATTCTGCTCTTTTTGGACATCTCCACAGCTTTTGACACTATGTCCCATCAAATCCTTCTTAACCAATTCCATCACATTGGAGTCTGAGGCACCCCCCTCAAATGGATCTACTCCTATCTATTCAACTTGTGTCAACAAATAAAAATTGGAACACAAACTTCATATCCTTTTACCCTAACCCAAGAAGTACCCCAAGGCTCATCCCTCTCCTCTCTGCTATTCAACGTCTACATTCAACCCCTGTGCACTATCCTCCAAAAATTCAGCATTAAATACCAGATCTATGCTGACAACATAATGATTTATGCACCTTTTTCCACATGCACTCCTGACTACTACGAAATCACAAGCTGGTTCGCTGAAGTAATCAAATGACTCCACCATCACAATTTATCCATCAACTTCAACAAAACAGAACTTCTCCACATCACAATAGACCCCAACTTCACCTCCCCCCCCCCCGCCTCCATCAGGATTGGCAACAATGACCTCCATGTCAAAACTGAGATCAGATACCTAAGCATCATCCTTGATCAGAAACAGAGCTTCAAAGCCCAAATTCAGAACACCATCAAGTCTGTATATTTTAAGCTCAAAACACTATGGAACCTATGCCCACTCCTATCCATTGAAATATTCCGCTCAGTCTGCCAAGCCACTATCAGTCCTATATTCAATTACTGTAACTCTATATATCAGGGCTTACCCAAGCATGCTCTGCTTCTAGTACAATTCTCCCAGAACACTATAGCAGAGACCATACACCAAGTTTCTAGGCAAACCCACATCACACCAATACTCAAACTGGCTACCCATCAGCTCAAGAATAAAATGCAAGGTCCACACTATCATCCATAAGACTCTAAACAACCAATCCTCTGAGCACCTTCAGATTTAATTCATACTCCTAAGACTAACAGACCAAGAAGAAACAGCACACAAAATCTCCTGTCTCCCATCCCAGACTTGCAAGAGCAACCAGAGCACGCGACTCAGAGCATACACCCCCACCCTCTGGAACTCACTATCCCCCACACTACGAAATATTAAATCCATTGTGGACTTCCGAAAGAAATTAAAGACCCACCTCTTTCAAGAACACTTTGGCGCCGAGTCCCAGCTGAACGCAAAGCAACATGGCCTTCCACAAGCAAACAGGATCTCTCCCACCCCACCTCCATGAAGTTCCCCTCCCCCCAGAATCCCCCACCCACCCTCCCGAGCCTATACCAATTGTGTAAATAGTTCTAATGCCTTATTTTAAATTTATGAGAACTTTTGTTTTATTGTATTATCTACAAGCTCCATATCTCCCAACTATATATTTAGTTCATTGTATCTATCCTCCTTATTTACATTTCTATACCCTCCAGTTGTATTTAAAATGTTCTTTGTATTCACTTAGTTACATGTAAACCATTTTGACTGGTAGAAAAACGGTATATCAAAAATTGTTAAATAAATAAAATAAATACTTATTCACATACCATCTCTACATCTACATTCCCATTTCTAGGAACATAGGAATTGTTAGGGGAGCCTGGAATAGCCCCTTTAGCACAAACAGCAAAGGCCAGCATAGTCAGAATACAGACTATTGCAGTGCTTTACAGTTCTGTAGGGGTGTCTTTTGTATTGTTACTTAATCGTACAAATGACTCTCACCTGAGCATTCTATTCTTTACATCTGCTTCTTGTGCCCTCCCAGACAACAGACACATCAGTTCATTACAGACGTGTCACAGCCATTCATCTCTATGGGATGCGTTGAGTATAAGAACAGAAAATCTTCTAAGTTCCCTGTCTTATTTCACGTGGCTGCTGGTATAATGTGGCTGTCCGCGGGATATACTCAGATCATACATGGGCCTTTCCTGAATATACTTTACACATCTCTGTGACTAGCCAGGCCCCCGTTCTGCCCTCTCCCACCCATGTTCTGAGATCCTCGTTTTAGCGCCATGTAAGTGCAGGGCCATGTGGTTTCAGAATACATCTCTAGATGTTTTTGTGAGAAAAATGTCTATCCTGTACGTCCAAGCAACCTATTTGCATTTCAGAATGACCCCCATAGAAAATGTCATTTACATTTCCCATGTCATTTGAAAGGAGTGCATATCCTTCATAAATATACACATATAAAAAGTAGGCATGTTGCAAGATTGCGCCTACTTTTATATGATATGCCCATAGGTGTTTGTGGGGGCATAATTTGGGCAAAGCAGGAGAAGGGGTAGAGTTGGGTTGTACATGCATATTTTATAAAATACTCACGTACAAGTATAGAGTACAGCACACATCCACACCTTCTTTGATGTAGGTGTAAATTCATGTAAGAGCATTTGTGCATTACTGGGAGTTACTGTAGGTGTGTTTGGGGGGGTCGAGATAGAGTGGTTCACGGGTGGAGTCACAATTTATGCAAATATTTGACAAAGTACACCTGAATGTGCATACTTTATGTGTGAACTTTTATACTTACTGTCGAGCAGGCGTAGATGTCTGTGGCTTCCTTCCTGCTGCAATTTCAGCTGCTTTGGCAGGTTAATTTGATAAAGACATATAGAGACCAATTTGCTTTTCACACATAGGTGGCCTGTTATATAATTACCCTCCATGTGCATAAGGCCAAACCCTGTCCCAATCTCATCATCAGCAATGCCTCTGCCCAGGTTGGATAAATTTATGCATCTACATAGTGTATGGACATATGAGTATTAAAGTGTGCATATTTTGGGCAACTATAGAAAATGCTCTTTCTGAATCTGTGCATAAAACACTGCTTTACTCTTAGAAATCTACCAAAGATATTCAAAAATTCCGCAACCCCCTTCACACTACCAACTAATCAAAAAAACAAAAGGAGAGATAATGTATTACAAAGATTTGATCCTGAGGAATGCTCAGCTATTTGCACAATTGTTAAACTGAGTCATAATAACAGCGTAAATCACTTAGCCCCTCCTAGAGATGAAAGGGAAGAAGCCTCAGTGCAGGGCTAATGGCTAACTTCTGCCTACTAAAAACCACATATGAATGTTGCCCTAGTATATCATTCATAGGCTTCGATATTAGTGTATCTGTTTTACAATATTTAAATGCATATAAAAGCACTGGATAATACTTAGGAGAGGCACATCAGACACTATCAACATACCCAAAGCTTTTGCCAAAACAAGAAAAGACACCTCAAGAAGAGCAGTATCCCTGGCCGCACCCGCGCTCTGGAACTCCCTCCCCGACAACCTGAGATCAACAACAGACCTCGAAGACTTCCGGAAGATGCTCAAAACAACGCTCTTCACAGAACACTACAAGGACATCACATGAACAGTCCAACGACATCTCTCTCTGCACACCATAATCTAAAAATGTAAACAGTTTCTGTACATAGCTCATACTGTACATAGCTCATACTGTATATAGCTCTGCCCACCAAAATGCAGTTTCTGTACATAGCTCATACTGTATACAGCTCACCGCGCAATCAACTACAGTCAACACACACACACACCTCGACCTCCTACTGCACGCACACACACACACCCAACCACCTGATTTGTTTGCTGTGTAATCCGCTTTGATTTTAGAATAAAGTGGTATATAAATCCTTTTAAATAAATAAATACATAAATCTCAATCACTCTCCAAAATAAAAAAAAAAACAAAGCTGGCTATAGGACACAAATCGACTCCAGTTTTACCCATATTTTATCAGGGCTGCATCAGTACATGTCGAACAGCCGTAGAATGAAAGCTCTCAGGAATAAAAACAGCCTACACTAGAAGCAGTTTAAGACAGAAGCGAATGCAGCATAAAAGCAAACCTCCTCCAATCAGACTGCTGTGAACAATTCAAACCCATTGGTGTTTAGGGTAAAAATCCACTTCTGCTTGACGCTGTTCTGTTTTTCCATAGCAAATGTCTTTAATACTGTCAGTCATCAGCCACTGCAAATGTTTCCACTGCTGTTGAAATTCCAAGCAGTGTTGGACTATCAGCGCTGTCACCATATGATTGGACAATTGAGATTTATGTTCTATGAGACACACTTTTACCATGCGACCCATACAGCCTACATACACCTTAAGGCAAGGACATAAAATTAAATATATAATCCAAGTGGACTGACAGGTGGTAGTCAGCTTAAGAGGGTAAATTTTGCCCGATTGTGGATCTGTCCATGCTTGCAAAGATGTTGTCATAGAGCATATAATGCAATGTCCACATGATGTGTGCTGACTTATATGCTGTCCAGCAGGACTTTGATATGAAAAATCTAAATGTACTAAGATGTCCTTCAGATTACGAATATGGGTGAAGGCAATTCATGGGCCCTATTGAAACACCGAATGTAACGTTAGAATATGCTGACTAAAAATACTTTGAGCAATTTGTTGTGCTTGATCTGTGTACCATAAGACCAGGGGCGACTCTATAATGAGGCCGAGTAAGGTGGTAGCCTCAGGTGGCAACTTTTTGGGGGCGGCAAAAATTGCCCCTAAAAAGACCGCCTCACTCGGCCTTCAAAATAAAAAACAAAAAAACCTCCAGCTGCAGAAGCTGCTGCTGCTGCAGCGGCGGCAGCAGTGGCAGAATGGCCACGGCCCCCCGCCTCCCTGGAGAGCAGTTTGCCATCAGCGCCGGAGGGCTCAGCTTTAACAGAGCCACGGGGAAGGGAAACACTCTCCCTTCACGTGGCTCTGCAAAGCTGAGCCAGCATGGAAGGGAAACTCTGGGCTCTTCCGGGAGGTGGGGGGGGGGGGGGCCGTGGCCGCGGGACACTTCATTCTGCCACTGCTGCCGCTGCAGCAGCAGCAACAGGGCTTCTGCAGCTGGATTTGTTTTTGTTTTCAATTTCCATGGGCTGGAGGGGGCTAGGACTGGAAATGGGCTGATGGGGGAGGGGGGATTAGGACTGGAAGTGGGCTGAAGGGGGATTAGGACTGGAAGTGGGCTGAAGGGGGTTTAGGACTGGTAATGGGCTATGGTGGGGGGCTAGGACTGGAAATCGGCTGATGGGGGGTTAGGACTGGCAATGGGCTATGGGGGGGGTTAGTACTGGGAATGGGCTGATCGGGAGGGGGGACATAGGACTGGTAATGGGCTATTGAGGGGGCTAGGACTGGAAATGGGCTGATGGGGAGGTTAGACTAGAAATGGGCTGATGGGGGGTTAGGACTGGTAATGGGTTATGGGGGGGTTAGAACTGGAGATGGGCTGATCGGGATGGGGCTAGGATAAAATGGTCAGACAACAAAGGTAGAAAAAATAATTTTATTTCATTTTAGTGATTTGACTTTGTGCTATTTTTATATTTTACACAGTATTGGGAAACTGCATCTCTTATTTATCTGATCTTGCACTGGACGTGGACTCTGGCTTCTTGGTGTTTCAGTTTAAATTTTGTCTACATATTTTTATTTTTACTTTAGATTGTGGTTACTTATTCTGTACTTGATGAGGGTCGATGTGAGTGTGTGACTGAGGTCAGGTGTTCTGTTAACATGGAGTTTGTACATAAAGATCTATACTGTATTGTCGTAATTTGACTTGTTCAGCTTTTCAAATAGGTGTATGGATGTTACAGGGCCCACTGTAGTACTTACAGTGTCGCTTTTCTTGGATGGGCTCCTTATGTGAGTTTTGGAAGTTTGTGCTGATATAGTATGGTAGGTTTGCTCTTCGTTGTAGGGTTTTGTATCAGTTCACAATATGCCTGGTACTGGAGAATAGTGTGGTGGTTGTTTTTGTTGTTAGTGAGATGATCAGAATCAGATTTTTTTTTTTTAAATATTGAGTTCTGTGGGTGAATGTCCTGGTTCTGCATCTACTGTGGATGCAAAATATATGTTGAAAAAGAAAAAGCAAGAACCATAACGCAGTTTATAACAACAAAATAAAAATGGTTTTATAATTTAGTTTTATAAACTGTACTGTTGGTTCTTGCTGTCTTTTAGTTTCTTGGTGTGCAAATAGGATCATAGTTAGCCCTGTGCAAGCAGTGCAGTTGCTCAGGGCGCAAAGGCTTGGGGGGCGCATTTCGGCTGTCTGCTGTTGCCCTGCCACCATTGTTAGGACAATAACAAGCAGCCAAAATGCACTCCCAAGCCTTTTCGCAGCACTTTAAGCAGGTCTGGTCCCTCCTTCCTCTGATGCGATGACAGAGCAAGGAGGGACAGATCTTCTTAAAGTGCCAGCGCCTTTCAGATTGGGAGCATGCCCCTCCTCCTCCACATACCTCTGTCCAGCGCTGCCTGCTCTTTCCCTGTTGCCGGCACCGCCGTGAGAAAAACACAGGGAGGCAGCAGCAGGGAAAGAGCAGACAGTGCTGGATGGAGGTATGGGAGGGAGAAGGGGGGCGTGCGCCCGAACTGCAAGTCGCACAGGGCGCGATTGCAGCTCGATATGGCCCAGTGCAGACTGCCTTGAGCCGCCCCTGCATAAGACACATACTTGTTTGTCCATATCATTGAAATGTTGTTTTTGTAACAAAAGCACATGATTTGCCTACTTAGCTCTTAACCTTGACATATCACTTTTTTAGGATACCCTTGCTGCAATAATCTCGCCGTTAGCACTTTAGCGTGGGACCAGAACTCATAATCTTCAGAACAAATGCGTTGAACATGCAGAAACTGCCCTATTGGAAGGGCTTATTTTAATTTATAAGGATGATGAGAGTCAAAGTGCAGCACTTTATTGCGATCCACTGGTTTTCTGTAAAGGGATGTGTTCAGGATGCTAACTCGATGTAATTGTCACATCCAAAAAAGATACTTGTGAGGTAGAATTTGACATGTTAAATTGAAGACATGAATCTTGCATGTTCAACCATCTAAGAAAACTTTTTTAGATGGTTGAATATCTAGAATGAGGCAATGTTACAACTCTTGTAATATTGCCTCTGTGCCACACCAGATACAAAAAAATATCAATGAATTGTATCCAGAATCCTATATACCATTCTGATGGATGCAAAATAGTTTCTTCAACATTGAAACATATAAATTGGCAATGCTATAGTAGGTGCTACTGTTGCTCCGAAAGATACTCCTTGTGTTTGGAGATAAAAATTATTTCCAAACTGGAAGTAATTCCGAGTGATTACTAGTTCAGCTATTTTCAACAAAAATTCTGACGTAACTCGCTCTGTGCTAGGTTCACATCAGTTTAGTCTGATTGGAGGAGGTTTGCTTTTACTCTGCGTTCACTTCCATCTTAAACTGCTTCTAGTGTTGTTGTTGTTGTTAAGTGCTGTCGAGTCGGTGTCGACTCATGGGGACCCTCTGGATAGTTGTCCTAAATTGTGTTCTGTCTTCAGTCAGGCGGCTCATTGTTGACAGACTGGTACCCGTAGCTGCTGTTATTGTATCGATCCATCTCATCGCTGGCCTTCCTCTTTTGCATTGACCTTCTATCTTACATAGTAACATAGTAAATGATGGCAGATAAAGACCAGCGTGGTCCATCTAGTCTGCCCAGCAATATGGCAGGAGTAGGTGCACCCCTTCCCATGTCTTTTAGAGAGTAAGTACACCCCTTCCCATGTCTTTTAGAGAGTAAGTGCACCCCTACCCATGTCTTTGCTTAGTGGTGCACCCACCAGGAGCAGGTGCACCCCTCCCCATATCTTTGTTTCTTTGTTTGTTTAGGGGTGAACCCACCGCTCCTCCCCCCATTGCTCCATATAGGACACCCCCTATTTGTTTGCCGTATTCTTTTCCTAATGATCTCTTTCTTCGCATGATGTGTCCAAAGTATGAAAGTCAAAGGGGGATGTTTACTAAACTGTGGTAATGTTACATAACACGCGTTAACTTAACGATCTAAAGTTCCGCGGCGCAGTAAAACACCGCAGAAGGTGGAGAGAGGGCGGAGAGAAGGGGTCAATGGGCGGAGAGTGGGCGGGGAGAGGCTCCCTTCACACTAACATGCTGATCTGAAGAGCTGAATCCTAACGCGATTGAAAACCTGCCGTTAGATGCACATTTGCAGGGGAGAGAAACCATTTCAGTGTCAGCAATGTACAGCATAGGCAGGGAAACCTACAAATGTGATAAGTGTGATACATGCGCACAGAACAAAAGGGCACATAAACATTGAAAATGACCTCAACAAACTGGAAAAAAAACATAACCAAGCTGGCCAATAGTGATATTAATGGGAAACATCAACCCCCCCCCCCCCCGAGAAAGCTCCAAAAAAAAGATAGTACTTGTGGAAGGGCCTATGCTCCATCCCCATACAAGGTGAATGAGCCCACAGTGAAATAGCACTGTTCAGGGTTTCCCCCTCCATCGGACAGGGTTCCTATGGCGTGCACATGTCCCGCAACATCAGGGCGGGCATGTCGGAACGGCAACTGGATAGATGCCGGAAAAGGGGATACAGAGGGCCGCAGGCGGCGTATGCTGTTGTGCAGCTGGGCCACAGTGCAGACTAGGGTGATGCCTAGGTGGCCCATAGGAATGCTGAAACAGCAGAGCAACCAGACAGCAACTGCTGAAGGCCCAACATGGGCACGACTGTGTTTCCCACAGTGTCACAGGGGATAGTACCCAACAGCTACCCCCAAGGGCATGGAAAATTGGCAGGCGGGGCTGGGGGGGGGGGGAGCGTGGTCGTTTATGCAGGCACCCCTAGCCCAGAACCCGCACCATAGACAGCCGCCTACCGGCACACTGGACGGCCTGAGACTGCGCACCACCAGCACCACCAGCGGAAGGGCATGTCAGCATGGTGGCAGAGGGACACTGGTGGCGGAGGGGGCAGTAGCAGCTGCCCAGAGCAGACCGTGGCCTAGCCCTGTGTAGGTGGGTGCCGTGCACTGCAACAGACAGGCCCTGTCTGACAAACAGTCATGGTATCACCAGGGAATGTACTGACTCTGTGACAACATGGTGGTGCAGTGCACAAAACCAGTGTATTCAGAAGCAGAAGGTCACAGGTTCAAGTCCCAGCTGTGGCTCCTGCCAACCCATATTTTACCCACTACTACAACGTGCTAATACAGACACCACCTTTATTGCAGATGACGTAAACATGCCCAATACACCTACATTTTACCCTACAGAGCACAGACACCATAAACATGTGCATTACCTAGAGCAGAGTCTCCCAAATGCAGTCCTGGAGGGCCAAACACCATTCAGGTTCCATGCTGCCTATAATAAAGATGCCTGTGCTGCATATCTATGTGCCACCCCCATGGTATGCAGATGTATCTCATGCATATTCATGAGGGACAGCATGAAAACCCGAACAGTGTTTAGCACCGCAGGACTGGAGTTGGGAACCTCTGCCGTAAAGCAGCAGTCAACAGGGGCAGACACACCTGCACCCACAGGCTCCATTATCCATTGCCTCCTGGAGAGGCAGGATGTTGGGCCCTGCGTGCCTCTCCCAATACTAGCACTTGCATACCTTAGCAATGCCACCCTAAACCTGGGAATACGGTACACAGCTATCAAAAGGTTGCTATGATCACTGGCAGCTAGCAATTCCTAAGTTAAGCTCAATTCGCTGATTGAGCTGCATCATAGCAACCTTTCTGATGTCTGTGGAGTGTGCCTCAGGTCTAGTGTCTGACAGAGTGACCCCAACAGTATTGCATACCATAGCCATGCCTGCACTGTGCCCAGGACTGGTGTGGTGGCCAGGGCTGCCAAACACCTCTATAGTTGAACAATGCTGGCATAGGTGTGGGGAGTGTTTGTCTGTCTATCCAGTGTGAGGTGGCTGCCCACACCCTCCACAGCCCACACTGCTAGGAGTGTTGCCAGTACTGGCCTGCCAATGTGCATAATGAGGAGCAAGGTACCGTGGGAATAGCCTGGATAGGGTGGCCTGGCCTGGATGCATCTGCACAGGGCATAGGGCAATGGCTCGGACATTGTAGTGCCCGGCCACCACCTGCACGGACAGGGTGGCCACAGCATGTCCTGCTAGGAGGTCACTCTCACCCTGACTGAGCAGTGACCATGGCATGGCTAGGTTCCCCCATAGTGCTATATAGCATTTCTCTCATGTGATATTTATGGGGTTTTTTTGGGGCTCAATCACTGACATATCTGTTTGGTGTGTATGCTGACATCCCCGTTCTGGGTACACACATCTCCTCCAGGACCATGGACTAGCTAGCAGACTGTCTGCAGCTAGTATGTGTCTTGCTGGAACACCTTGCAGGGTGCAGCAGCTGGAGGCTTGCTGCTGGAGAATGTCAGATAGTGATGGGGGACAGCTGTGCATTTCCAGGCCTACTGTCTGTCTGCTATTGCCTGCCCTGTAGGGTGTCTGTCCCCCAGCGGGACTGGGGTTGATGGTCCCCTTTACTGCCACCATTGCAGGGAGGTAGAATGTGGATCTGTTGGTGGATGATCCTATTTTCCACCCTGAGCCCCAGAGGGTGGGTTGTGTGGTGGTACATAATCTGCCTATGGGTCCAAACACCCCCCCTTCACCTACAGCAGGTAACCATGGCACCAACACAGGATATGCACTATTCTGGGTTTATCATAGCCCATAAGGGCTAGACATGACTGAGAAATACAGAAGGACACAGATGTATCCTAGGTGTGTCTACAGGAACTACCTATCACACACTGATGAGGACATGCAGCATGGCGTATTTCAGTCATGAAAGGTGCTGTGGACCTGGTGCTGGGCGCCCCACCTCACCCTCAGGGTGAGCACAGTACCCACACAATGTGACAGTCTGTGGCTACTCTGTGCCAGTACCACACACGGTCAGTTCCCCCTACCAGGCCGAGGTGCTGTGGGGGTGCGTACCCCATCTTGTGCCCATCTGTCGACTGCTGATTTGCATGTGCAGTGCATCATGGGTACGGGTGGGTTAACCCTATCCTGGTAACCACAGCAGACAGTTTGTGTGGTGACGTGCAGTCCTTCTGCAGCCAGCCAGGGCTTTGTTCACAGCCTTATAAGGTGTCCTATAGGGGACATTATAGGGTGCCTTGGCGGACAGTACACTTTATAATGTGCCCTATGGAGTGCGTTATGGGGTGCTTTATGTGGCACCTTAGGTTACGCCACCGTGAGGGTGTGTTTGCTGGCAGCACTAATTAAAATACAAGTCAACTGCCTCATCAATCACTACTTAAATGTAAAGGGTGATGCCTCAGCCAGCCTTATACATTAGGCCCACTGGGGAATCGAACCCATGACCCCTGTACCATCAGTGCAATTTGTTTTTTTGTGACTATCCATTGGGTTTTCATGGCAAGATACAGAAGTAGATTGCCAGGCCTTTCCTCCGCGCAGTTTAAGTTTAGTGTTATTGCCATTGTCACAGAAATGTGATCCTCTCCCACCAACACCGTCCCATTCTGCTGCTGCCCAGATGGGTTTTCATGGCAAGATACAGAAGTATATTGTTAGGCATTTCCTCCACACAGTTTAAGTTTAGTGTTGTTGCCGTTATCACAGAAATGTGATCCTCCATCGCCAACACTGTCCCATTCGGCTGCTGCCCAGATGGATGGTTTGTCTTGGTCTGGCACCTCAAATGAGACCTGTCTACCTTGGAAGACCCTGCCAGTAGTTAAACTACCAATAGCTTAGCCCTCAGCATCACTGATGCACACAAGCCCTCACAGCATGACAAGCTGCAAACCAAGTGAGGCTCTGTCTAGTATAGGCTGTTTTTATTCCTGAGAGCTTTCATTTTATAGCTGTTGAACATGTCCTGATGCAGCCCTGATAAAATATGGGCGAAATTGTAGTTGATTTGTGTCCTACAGCCAGCTTTGTTCTTTTGAGTTTTGGAGAGAGATTGAGATAACAGCTAAGGGGGTCATTCCGATTATCATTTAGCGGGGATGTACGTCCAGTTTGGATGTACATCCCTGCCAAATGCTTGGGCCTGATTCCATGCCCAAACCTCCCTGCATGTACACAGGAGATGTGTGGGGAGATCTGGATGGGGGTGAGAGGGGGAGGGCAGTAGGAGGAGCATGGGTGGGATGGAGGCGGGCTTCAGACCCCGGATGTACAGGGCCGATTTCAGTCGTGGTCCTGTATGTCTGGGGTGTCATAGACGGCCAGGAAACTTATTCCACCTTGGAGGTGGAATAAGTCACTGCTGTGGGAGGCAATCGGTGGCAGTGGAACCCCCCCGAAAGGTAAGAATGGCCTGGTGGTTCCCTGCAGCCCAATCCTGGCCTTGGCAGGCCCTATCAGGGATCGGACGGTAGGGAAAAGCATGTCTAGACGGTCACAGGGTTTTGGGCCTCCTGCATGGTGTCCTTGTGCCATGGCAACAGGATACCACAGCTCTGGGGCTCTATGCACAAGCCCTGGCTGGGTTAGATGGGATGGGAGGCGTATGTCCGGTGGCAGTGAATTGGGGCAGGTCCTGCCCATCCAGGCCCTTTGTATTTGATTCTGCTCCCGCGGGAACTAGCTCCCATGGGTGCAGAATTGAGTGCAAATCCGGCCCATCCAGATTTTGGACATCCAGACAGGCCAGATGTGCCCTGATGGGAATCGGACCCTGAGTGTTTTTCAGGTTTTTAATTGCATTTAAAAATTGTAAAACAGATATGCTAATATTGAAGCCTAGGAATGATATACTAGGGCAACATCGATGTGTTGTTTCTAGTAGGCAGAAGTTAGCCATTAGCCCTGCACTGAGGCTTCTTCCCTTTCATCTCCAGGAGGGGCTAAGTGATTTATGCTCTTACTATGACTCAGTTTAACAATTGTGCAAATAGCTTAGCATCCCTCAGGATTAAATGTTTGAAATACATATCTCTCCTTTAGTTTTTTTGATTACTCTCAGAAATGACTTTAAAAATTATCCCCAATATGTTAATGTAATTAAGTAAATGAATTTGGAAATGGTGAAGGAAGAGAAATTTGGAAGAAAGATGTACAAGAAAGAGAACTAGACTGAAATGAAGGAGGCAAAAGAATGGGAAAACTGGAGAAGAGAGGATTTCCCTTGTGGGCATTATGGCAAACCTCAAGTTACTCTGATATCTCCACAACAGGAACTCATAGTAGAGGAGAAGCCTACTGGTTTCAGCAGCAGACTACAAACCAGTGTTTGAATCCCACTAATGTTCCTTGTGTCCTTGAACAAGACAATTAACTCGCTATTACCTCTGATCCAAATTTACATGGTAAGGCCTCTAGGGACAAGGAGCTACGTACTTTACCTGAATGTAATTCAACGTGAGCAGGTAGTGAAAAGGTGTCAGTTAATTTGAGGTTGTTAATGTTGATTTTATAATAGGAAAAAAATGTTCCTATAGAAGGTGTCTCTTAGCCTTTTATGTTTAGTCTATCAAACTGCACCTGATACACAAATATATTTCTTCCTACTCGATGCTAAGGTAAATCTATTACAAGTATGACCACACCTGCACATCTCTCAGTATTTGGGGATTTTTTAAAACATTTGTAAGTCTTCATTCCTACCTTTCACACAGTGAAGTCGTATTCCACATCAATACTTTTAGTATTTTCTAACTGTGCACAAAACAGAAGCTTATTGATTTTTGACTCTTGCCAGAATAATTTTTATATGCTATAAAGTTGCCTGTCAGTTTTGTATGTTCATCTTGCCAGAGATTGATTCTTCTGGCCCAGCAGTTCCCCCTCCCAAAAAAACAAAACAAAACATGGAGAGCAGCATTATTGACCCTCTTGGGCTAATCGGACACCATAAATCAGCCCACGTTGGCTAGAGTAGATGTTACAAGTTGACTTGGAACAGAGGCATAGAAGAACACATACTGCTGGATCTTACGATTTCTTATAGCTGCTAAAATGGGATTGTGGGGCCAAAAGGTTTGGAAAGCAATGCTCTAGCACTTTTGTAAAAGAAGTCGGTCAAGCAGCTGTGCATGAACTTACAATCCATATTTGAAACAAGCCACCGACACAAAAATTCCTACAGAAGCCATAGTCCAATTGTATAGAAGTTAAGCAGATGAAATCCACCAGCTTAGATGCTGTTCTAATACCACCTCAGCACCAAAGACTGTGCAGGTCCTCTCTACAGCTCTGGCAGGGCCGGCCCGTCCATTGAGCAAGAATGTTTTTTGCACAGGGCCCCGTGTTTCAGGGGGCCCCGAGCAAAGAACATTCTGCATAGGTAAATTTAAAAAAAGAAAAAAAAAGCTGGCTGTTGCTGCTGCCGCTGCCTTGGCAGCGGCAGGATCGAGTGTCCGCGGGGGCCCCCCCTGCCCGGCAGAGTCCTCTTTCCCTGCCCGGCAGAGCCCTCCCTCCCTGCATCAGCTCCCTCTCGCGCTGGCTTTCAGAGCCGCAAAGGGAGACTTTCCCTTTTGCGGCTCTGTTAAGCCTGCCGGGGCTTGGGGTTGATGGGAAACAGAAAATGCCTGTTTCCCATCAGCCCCAGAGGTCTTAACAGAGCTGCGAGGGTCATTTTAGAAGCTCTATTCGTGATTTGGACATCTGAAAATGACAAGGTTAATTTGGATCAACAGAATATAAATTCTTTTTAAGAAACAAATATAGCTTATCTTCTGATTTTAATGTCCAGGTTTCCTACAGAAGGTGACTCACTGAACCTGAACAACTGGCAACTCTTTATATCTTTCCTGGATGATATTCTTACTAAACCTCCCCCACAGATAGTGGGTAAAACTATAAAAACCCTTTCTTTTCTAATACAAGCAAGGTATTTTGAAATCCCTCTGATACTTGTCAAATCTCTTTTCTTCAGAATAGAAAGTATTTCTAAGTACCAAGGTTGCAAATAAATGGAAAACTTCTATGATACTTGTTTCAATAAGAAATAGGTCTCTCTAAGCCTGTGGTTCACAAACTGCAGATCGGGGCCCCAAATGGGGTCACATCATCAGCAGAAGGGGTTATAGAAACAGGGCTACTCCCACTTTCTTTGGTCCACAGCAGTGATCTATACCCAGTAGTGACAATCAGCTAGAGGACTGTGAATCGGTGAATGGTGAACGATGACAGGCTCTACTCGTCCTCTGACGTGGGCTTCCTGTTAGCCTGGGAACGAATGCAGAGTCCTGGGGTCTGTGAGTGCACACTGACACAAAAGAGCATGTTTATTAAAGGTTAATGCGCTGTAAAGCAAGATAACATGCATTAAGTGCTGCAGTGACCCATAGAAATGAATGTGCCATTGCAGCCCTTAATTCATGCTTTAGTAAACGTGCCCTAATGGGTCCTGTGCTAACTGTTGCCATCACTGCTGCTGCTTTCACACTTTGGGTATTTTGGGAGAGAAAGTATATGAGAGAGGCTAGGGGAATGAGGGTCTGCTATTTTGGTTTCATCATTATCTGGGGTCACTTGAATTTTTAAGTATTAAAATGGGTCACATTGAATGAATGTTTGGGCAGCCCTGCTGTAATTTAAGAACATGAGACTATAAGGAGGTTAATTTTCAGATGTTTTATTGTAAACCGCGGAGATCTTATAGGATCTGCAGTATATAAGTGAGGTGAGGAGTGGTCTAGTGGTTAGGACAAGGTACATCAGGCCAGAGGGCCAGGGGTTCAAGTCCCACCTGGGGACAGCAATTTCAGGCTGGAGGGACTGGGATTTCTAGTCCTATAGGCACTCCTTGTGGTCTTGGGCAAGTCACTTAACCTCCATTGCCCATGTTCCCTGTAAGTATGAACATATGTGTCTCATATCCCCTTGTGTTAAATGTATCCCCCAATCGACTGCTTTGACCCAGTGAAAAGCAAGATATAAATAAAGTTAAATGGATATTTCATCCCTTTTACTTCACATGAATTTTCAGTGATGCTATCCACTTAAGTGGCACTGCTGAAAATTCACAGATAAAGTTAAACAGATAAAATATCCACTTAACTTTTTACCTTCGGTACTTCTTGCGCCACTAGGCTAATAAGTTATCTATCTAGTAGCTGAATATCCCCACATAAACAACCAACCTTTTGGCCAGCCCCAGAGTATCCCTAGCCAAGTCCCTTTTTTAAAAAAGATAACTTTAGCTATTTAGTGATTTGACTAAACAAAGTAATTATAATTAATTGCTCAGATTTTTTTAAAATATCGCTCCCAGGATATGCATACTGAGTCAGAACAAAGATCCATCGCACCCCAGAATTCTGTCTCCAACAACATGCAGTCCAGCTCATAAGTATTTAGCAAGATCTGAAGAAGTAGATCCATCTTGGTTGAACACTCCCAGGGGTACGTGGTGGATTTCTCAAGTCTACATGACTAATAGTGGTTTATGGACATTTCCTCCAAGAAATTGTCTAAACCCCTTTCAAATCCAGCTATGCTAATTGTCTTGACCACATTCACTGGCCACAAATTCCACAGCTTAATTGTGTGTTGAGTGAAAAAATATTTTCTCATCAAATATGGAAGCACTTGAGTGCAGCGAGTTGAAGAAACGAGTTTAAGCATGTTATAAGAAAAAGAACCCGTACAAATAGGACGCATCAGATTTGTCATGGCATGACTTGACATACAGCAATAAATGATACAACACAGTGAGAAATTTAAGAAAAAAAAAAAGAACAAAAGAAAATGTCTCTTTATTCAAGGCCTTTATAAAAGCCACATGGTGATGTAATGCAATTACTCAATGCTCATTGTTTAGAAAAGGTCTGTAAGAGTCTCAGACTTCTCTGACTGTGATCAGGGCTCAGGTAATACAAGCCACTAATTCATTTTTAGTTCTTAGTGAGCAGTCGAAAGTTCTAAAGAAAAACTCAGAACATTTAAGACTCAAGTGGTCTCGCTAGGACTGATTAATTGCTCACCAGTGCTCTGCCTGCCCAACGGTTTCCATTTCACTTTCAACCCCTCCAGCATTCAAGAAAACATACTACAAATAATGTACACGGTACATTGAGGCACAGAAGACAGAAGCATACACTATCAATCTCAAGAGCTGAAGGAAAGCAGGGGAACCAGACACTAGTCAGACAGAAGTCAGTACTAGTCCAGAGCATGGATAAAGGCATTTTTACCAATGATGCTTGAAAAGGCTGACCCTATGCTGCTTATTTCAAATGAATGATGTAAATGGGTCATGGACATGCTGTTAAAACAGAAGCTGGTGCAGTTTCTGCAATCTAGGATCTGAACCACTATGGTTGTACCTGAAGGAAGTCTTGTCCGATAAGTTTTCACTTTTAAATCTTATGTTTCTCAAATGTCTGCCTGTAAAGTACAAGCAATGCCAACTTGCTTCAGAAGATAGCCCAATACAAAGAAATCATACAATCCACATTCTCTACTAGTCCATAATATAAGCGGAGAATCATTTACACAAAACAAAGACAATGTTCAAAAAAGGAAATATGGCAACAGTAATGATGTATCAAACCTAAAGCGAATTGGCATCCTGAGATGATAAAGGGAGATTAGGCACTTCGAGAGGACAGAGACAGAGCTCAATGACTGTCCCCTGGCAAATTTGTTACTAAGAAACAAGAACAACTGCTGAGACTCAAATATATACCGATTGCCCTGGTATTTAATCAAGCATTTAAACAGAAACATAGAAACATGATGACAGAAAAAGACCACATGGCCTATCTAGTCTGTCCTTCCATATCAACAACTACAACAGTCCACTTTTTACCTTTAGAGATCCTCTGTGTTGGTCCCATGCTTTTTTGAATTCAGTTACTGTCCTCATCTCTACCACCTCCACTGGGAGACTATTCCATGGATCCACTACTCTTTCCGTAAAGAAATATTTCCGCATATCACTCCTGAGTCTATCTCCCTTCACCCTCATCCCATGTCCCCTCGTAGCAGAACTTGCTTTCAATTGAAAGAGGCTCTCTCCCTGAACATTTATGCCACGGAGGTATTTAAACATCTCAATCATATCACCTCTATCCTGCCTTTCCTCTAAGGTGTACATATTAAGATCCTTAAGTCTGTCCTCATATGCTTTATAATGAAGCCCACTAATCATTTTAGTAGCCACCCTCTGCACCGACTCCATCCTGTTCACATCCTTTTGAAGGTGCGGTCTCCAGAATTGCACACTATACTCCAAATGAGGTCGCACCAAAGACTTATACAGAGGCATTATCACCTCCTTTTTTCTGCTAGCCATTCCTCTCCGTATGCACCCAAGCATCCTTCTAGCTTTTCCCGTCGACCTTTCTACCTGTTTAGCTACTTTAAGATCATCAGACACAACCACGCCTAGGTCCCGCTCTTCTTTAGTGGACAAAAGTACTTCACCTCCTATACTGTATTGCTCCCTTGGATTGCTGCAGCCCAAATGCATGACCTTACATTTTTTAACATTAAATACCAGCTGCCAAATTCTAGACCATTCTTCAAGCTTAGCTAGATCCCTCCTCATGTTATCTACACCTTCCTGGGTGTCTACTCTATTGCAGATTTTGGTATCATCTGCAAAGAGGCAAACCTTACCCAACAGCCCTTCCGCTATATCACTAACAAAGATGTTAAAAAGAATCGGACCAAGGACAGATCCCTGGGGCACACCACTGGTAACATCCTTCTCCTCAGAATGAGCTCCATTTACTTGTACTCTTTGTCGCCTCCCACCCAACCAATTTCTAACCCAAGCAGTAACTTTAGGGTCCATCCCTAGGGTGCTCAGTTTGTTTATAAGTCGCCTGTGAGGAACAGTGTCAAAGGCTTTACTGAAATCTAAATACACCACATCTAGAGCTGTCCCTCGGTCCAACTCCCTGGTCACCCAGTCAAAGAAATCAATCAGATTTGTCTGACAAGACCTGCCTCTGGTGAATCCATGCTGCCTCGGATCCTGTAATCCGTTGGACTCCAGAAACCTCACTATTTTCTCTTTCAGCAGTGTTTCCAATAATTTACTCACCACCGAAGTTAAACTAACCGGCCTGTTGTTTTCAACCACATCCTTACTTCCGCTTTTGTGTAAAGGCACCACATGAGCCTCTCTCCAGTCCTTTGGCACCACTCCCGACTCCAACGAGGCATTGAAAAGGTCAGTCAGTGGAGCTGCTAGAACATCCCCAAGTTCCCTCAGTATTCTAGGGTGTATCCCATCCGGTCCCATTGCTTTGTCTACTTTAAGTTGAGCTAGTTTCTCACAAACACAGTCTTCTGAAAATTGTTCAAGATGTCCCTCGCTTCTGTTCCTATTTGTGGATGTTTTCTGAGGTCCTGCTCCTGGTTCTTCATCAGTGAACACAGAACAAAAATATTTGTTAAGCAATTCCGCTTTATCCTTATCAGCTTCTACATATTCCCCCCCCCTGCACCCTTGAGTCTGACAATACCACATTTGCCCTTCCTCTTCTCACTAATATATCTGAAAAATGTCTTATCCCCCCATTTTATTGCATTGGCTATTTCCTCCTCCTTTTGAATCTTTGCCTTCTTGACTACTTTGCAAGCTTCTCTAAGTTTTTCCAAATACAGATGCCTGTCTTCCTCTCTCTGTGATCTCTTGTATTTCATGAAGGCCTCCCTCTTTTTCTTCACTTTTTCAGCTACTTCCTTCGAAAACCATAGTGGTCTCCTTTTCCTTTTGCCTTTATTTATCATTTTAACAAAAAGGTTGGTTGCCCTTAAAATATCCCCTTTCAGTTTTGCCCACTGTTTTTTTACATCCCCCGGCTGTTCCCATCCCACTAACGACTCCCTGAGGTATTGGCCCATCTTCGCAAAGTTAGTCTTCCTAAAGTCTAAGATCCTCACCTTGGAATGGATTCTAACAGCCCTAGTCCTAATACTGAACCACACCATCTGGTGATCACTGGATGCAAAATGATCTCCCACTACAACATCAGAAACACTTTCACCATTGGTAAGCACCAAGTCCAGTATGGCTCCTTCACGTGTGGGGTCTGTTACCAAGTGCCTGAATAGTTCTCCCTGTAGAGAATCCAGGATCTCCTTACTTCTAGATGATACTGCAGCAGGAATGTGCCAATCAACATCTGGCATATTGAAATCTCCTATCAGTAGCACTTCCCCTTTCCTAGCAATGCTGCGTATGTCTTCAATTAACTCTCTGTCCACCTCTTCCTCTTGTGAGGGAGGTCTGTATATCACATCAATGCAAATAGATTTCTCTTTCCCTCTTTCTAGTTTAACCCACAATGCCTCCTCTCTCCCTTTTAAGCTCTGTAATTCCAAAGCTTTAATAGTAGTTTTTACATATAGTGCCACTCCTCCTCCCCTTCTTCCTACCCTGTCCTTTCTGAATAAAGTATAGCCAGGTATAGTTACATCCCAATCATGGTTTTCTGTGAACCATGTTTCTGTAACTGCCACTAAATCCAAGTCAGCCACTCCCACCAAAGCTTCAACATCAGGGATCTTATTTCCCATGCTACGGGCATTTATACACACTGCTTTCCATATGTTACCCCTGTTGCCCATTTCCATAAAAGTATTTAATGTATCACTTACCTGGGGGCTTTCTTCACTCATCCCCAACGAATCTAGTTTAAAGCCCTCTTCAGTAGATTAGCCAGTCTACTACCAAAGATGCGTTGACCTTTCTTGGACAGATGGATGCCATCTCTGCTCTGCTGCCCTTGGAACAGCATCCCATGGTCTAGGAAACCAAAACGCTCTCGATGACACCATCCACGCAGCCATGCATTCATCTCCAGGATGCGAGCCTCTCTGCCTTGGCCTTTACCCTCAACAGGGAGGTTTGAAGACAACACCACCTGTGCACCTAACTGCTTCACCCTCTGTCCCAGAGCCATGAAGTCACTTTTGATACGTTCCGAGGTATACCTGGCAGCATCATTTGTTCCAACATGCATTAGCAACATTGGGTAATAGTCATTGGGCTTGATGAGTCTCGGCAAACTCTCCGTAACATCTTGGATTTTGACACCAGGCAGACAGCATACCTCTCTGGACATCAAGTCTGGTCGGCAGATGGACGCCTCAGTACCCCTCAGAAGAGAGTCTCCAACCACCACTACCCTTCGTTTCCTTCTGCTCACTGATTCTGCAACTTTGGGGTACTTGAACTCTGGTTCTTCCCTTTCCAGGGATGCTTTCACCTCCTCCACTTCCAGGGCTGCATAATGGTTCTTCAATTCAAGGGCTGGAGAAGTTGAATTGGTGATTTTGCAGGCCCTGGTGACTTGTGTCCAACCATCGACATTCTGTTGGCACCCATCTTCTCCTCTCCTGGAGAGCTTGGTTGCTGCAAGAAGCATCTCATCAATGTACTTCTCACTATCTTGAATGCTTCTCAGCCTCGCCACCTCTTCTCTGAGTTCCTCCACTTGTTTCCTCAGAGCTTCAGCATGCAGGCACCCTGAACATTGAACTGGTCTTTCAACTGGCATTAGGACCTCTGTCTGGACCGAGGCAGAAGCTGTAATGGGGGCAACAGCTTTAGCAATACGATTTTTCCTAGCCATTGTTCTGTTCGTGGAGCTTAGGTATCTGTTAAAGCAAAAGAGAGAGATCTACCAAGTACCAGCCAGTTTCCCAGCTGTCCTTTCAGAGAAAAAGCAGTTAAATCTCTTTAATTATATTCAAAATGTGCTGGTCCAGTTCTCTGTGATTTGTTAAAGGGGGAGGTGCCCTATAAATCAAGACTGCTCACTAGGGGTGGCTGGGAGTCGGGGTGGGTAGGGAGGGAACTAACACCTGATTAGGTGTTAGCAGTTTCTAAACCTGAGGAGGTTACTAGAGTTCAGCAACCTACCGTGCTCAAGGAAAGTTCCCCTAAAACACCAAAAAGAAAGTAACCTTGCTTTTAAAAAATATACAAAAACCTCTTTTAAGAGCTCCCAGTCAGAGAGCTAGCAATGTAATATAATAAAAACAAACAAACAAACCCTTAAATCCTTACTGTTTGTTGATCTGTAGAGCCCTGGTTAGGAAAACCTCAACAGGGCAGGGCACTGGAGCCTTTTATGCAGGCCTCAGCTGCACTCAGGAAATCAGGCCCACTAACTCCTGATTAGGTGTTAGCAGTTTCTAAACCTGAGGAGGTTACTAGAGTTCAGCAACCTACCCTGCTCAAGGAAAGTTCCCCTAAAACACCAAAAAGAAAGTAACCTTGCTTTTAAAAAATATACAAAAACCTCTTTTAAGAGCTCCCAGTCAGAGAGCTAGCAATGTAATATAATAAAAACAAACAAACAAACCCTCAAATCCTTACTGTTTGTTGATCTGTAGAGCCCTGGTTAGGAAATCCTCAACAGGGCAGGGCACTGGAGCCTTTTATGTAGGCCTCAGCTGCACTCAGGAAATCAGGCCCACTAACTCCTGATTAGGTGTTAGCAGTTTCTAAACCTGAGGAGGTTACTAGAGGTTACATGGGAAAAGCCCCCTAGACTGCAGAACCTTGGGTTTAAGCAGTAGAGACTGCTTTCTTCTGCTCTGGGTGGTTTTGGCTACACCTGGATAAATCCTCATATGACAATTCATAAACATTGAGTCCTTAGACTGAAACAACATTCTCCCCATTGGGATCCAGTGATTAGGTAGATACTGCTCATCTCAAGATTTCTCTAAAAATAATTCTAAACTGTCTTTTCTTAGCAGGGCCTGTGCCCCATCTACTCAGTTTGTCTTCTCTTAGCTTGTAGGAGGTAATAGGCTCTTGCAAGAGGAGGTATGGACTTAACGGGAATATTCAAAACATCAAGCAATGATACTGATGGAACCCATGGAAAATTCAATATGCATAGATTGTAATATCTCACTGAGTTTTCCAATGCCCCATTATTATGAATTAAGTTAGAATCCTTCATAAGAACTTCCTGCCTACCCTAAGCAGGGGCAACTCAAGGTAATCTGCTGCCTGAGGCGAAGGATGAGATGGTGTCCCCCACCCCTACTCCTGTAGAGGGGGGCGGGGCTTTTTCAGAACACCAATCAGGGACTGAACCAAACAAAAAAACTGATTAGATTATTAGAAAGGAAATGCAAGATGTTTGCACACCAAGGGGTATGTTTACTAAACCGTCTTAATGTGCGCTCTTCCACGTTATCGCTCGATAAGGTACCTTATCGCGCGATAAGGTACCTTATCGCCCGATGAAGGCGCGTTATCGGGCGATAAGGTACCTTATCACGCGATAACGCGTGCAGCGGCGCAAATGAGCGCTGAGGGCGGAGAAAGGCTCCCAGAGGGCGGAGGAAGGCTCCCCAGGGGCGGAGAGAGAGGGTCAATGGGCGGAGAGTGGGAGGGAAGAAGCTCCCTGCACACTAACGCTGTGAAATTCGAGGCTGAAAACTAACGCCAGTGAAACCCTGGCGTTAGAGCTAATTTAAAGGGAAAAGGAACCATTTCCGTCAGCAATGTACAGCAAAACCAGGGAAACCTAAAAAAAGTGAGAAGTGTGATACATGTACATGGAACAAAAGGGCAAATAAACATTGAAAATGAACAGAAGAAAATGTAATAAAAACATAACCAAGCTGGCCAATAGTGATAGTAATGGGAAACATCAAACCCCCCCGCCCCCCCTCCGAGAAAGCTCCGAAAAAAAGATATGAATTTTGGAAGGGTCTATGCTCCGTCCCCATACAAGGTGAATGAGCCCACAGTGAAATTGCGCTTAGCAGGGTTTTCCCTCTCTATTGGGCAGGTTTCCTATGGTGTGCACATATTCCACAACAGCAGGGCGGGCATGTCAGAACGGGTAACTGGACAGATGCTTGAAAAGAGGACACAGAGGGCTGCAGGCGGCACATGCTGTGGTGCAGCTGGGCCACTGTGCGGACTAGGGTGATGCCTAGGTGGCCCATAGGAATGCTGAAACAGTAGTGCAGCCAGACAGTAACTGATGAGGGCCCAACATGGGCACAAGTGCGCTCCCCACAGTGTCACAGGGGATAGTACCCAGCAGGTACCCCCAAGAGCACAGAACATTGCCAGGCGGTGCTTGGGGGAAGCGTGGACAGCTATGCAGGCACCCCTACCCCAGAACCTGCATCATAGGCAGCCGCCTGCCCACACACTGGATGGCTTGAGACTGCGCTCCATCAGCACCACCAGCAGAAGGGCATGTCAGCAGGGTGGCAGAGGGGTACTGGTGGTGGAGGGGGCAGTGGCAGCTGCCCAGAGAAGACCATGGACTAGCCCTGTGTAGGTGGGTGCTATGCACTGCAACAGACAGGCCCTGTCTGACGAACAGTCATGGTATCACCAGGGAATGCACCATCTCTGTGGCAACACAGTGGTGCAGTGCACACAGCACACAGCCAGTGTGCTCAGAAGCAGAAGGTCACAGGTTCAAGTCCCAGCTGTGGTTCCTGGCAACCCAGTCCCCATATTTTAACCACTACTAAAAAGTGCTAATACAGACAGAACCTTTATTGCAGATGACGCAAACGTGCCCAAAACACGTACATTTTACCCTACAGAGCATAGACACCATAAATATCCGCATTACCTAGAGCAGAGTCTCCCAAATGCAGTCCTGGAGGGCCAAACACCATTCAGGTTCCATGCTGCCTATAATAAATATGGCTGTGCTTTATTTCTATGCACCACCCCAATGGTATGCAGATGGATCTCATGCATATTCATTAGGGACAGCAAGAAAACCCGAACAGTGTTTGGCCCTCCAGGACTGGAGTTGGGAACCTCTGCCCTAGAGCAACGGCCAACAGGGGCAGACACACACGCACCCACAGGCTCCATTAATCAAAGCCTCCTGGAGAGGCAGGATGTTGGGCCCTGCATGCATCTCCCAATACTAGCACTTGCATACCTTAGCAATACCACCCTAAACCTGGGAATACGGTACACAGCTATCAAAAGGTTGCTATGATTACTGGCAGATAGCAATTCCGAAGTTAAGTACAATTTTCTGAGTGAGCTGCATCATAGCAACCTTTCTGATGTCTGTGGAGTGTGCTACAGGTCTTGTGTCTGACAGTGTTTACCAACCTGGGGAGTGACCCCAACAGTATTGCATACCACTGGACTGGTGCGGTGGCCAGGGCTGCCAAACACCTCTATAGTTGCACAATGCTGGCATAGGTGTGGGGAGTATGTGTCTGTCTATCCAGTGTGTGGTGGCTGCAAACACCCTCCACAGCCCACACTGCTAGCACTGTTACCAGTATTGGCCTGCCAATGTGCATAATGAGGAGCAAGGTACTGTGGGAATAGCCTGGATAGGGTGGTCTGGCCTGGATTCATCTGTACAGAGCATAGGGCAATGGCTCGGACATTGTAGTGCCCGGCCACCACCTGCACGGACAGGGTGGCCACAGCATGTCCTGCTGGGAGGTCACTCTCACCCTGACTGAGCAGTGACCACGGCATGGCTAGGTTCCCCCATAATGCTATATAGCATTTTCCTCATGTGATATATATGGGTTTTCTTTTGGGGCCCAATCACTGACTTATCTGTTTGGTGTGTATGTTGACATCCCAGTTCTGGGTACATGCATCTTCTCCAGGAACATGCACTATGGACTAGCTAGCAAACTGTCTGCAGTTAGTATGTGTTTTGACTGGAACACCTTGCAGGGTGTAGGGGCTGGAGGCTTGCTGCTGGCGAATGTCAGCTAGTGGTTGGGGGCAGCTGAGCATTTCCAGGCCTACTGTCTGTCTGCCTTGCCTTATGGATGTGTACAGATCAGCATTGACTGCCCTGTAGGGTGTCAGTCCCCCAGCAGGACTGGGATTGATGGTCCCCTCTACTGCCACCATTGCAGGGAGGTAAAATGTGGATCTGTTGGTGGGAGATCCTGTTTCCCACCCTAAGCCACAGAGGGTGGGTTGGGTGGTGGTACATAATCCGCCTATGGGTCCAAACAACACCCCCCCTTCTTCACCTACATCATGTGACCATGGCACCAACACAGGATATGCACTATCCTGGGTGCATCATAGCCCATAAGGGCTAGACATGACTGAGAAATACAGAAGGACACAGATATAACCTAGGTGTGTCTGCAGGAACTACCTATCACACACAGTAGCATTGATGGGGACCTGCAGCATGGCATATTTCAACTATGAAAGGTGCTGTGGACCTGGTGCTGGGCGCCCAACCTCACCCTCAGGGTGAGCACAGTACCCGCACAATGTGACGGTCTGTGGCTACTCTGTGCCAGTACCACACATGGTCAGTTCCCCCTACCAGGCCGAGGTGCTGTGGGGGTGCATACCCCATCTTGTGCCCATCTGTCGACTGCTGCTTTGCATGTGCAGTGCATCATGGGTACTTGTTGGTTAACCCTATCCTGGTAACCACAGCAGACAGTTTGTGTGGTGACATGCAGTCCTTCTGCAGCCAGCCAGGGGTTTGTTCACAGCTATAGCCCACTGGTTACTTCACTGCCTGTGAAGCCAGAAGTCATGGTTTCAAACCCATGGTGGGGTTATTTGATAGGCCTGTCTGAGGCATTGTCTATTTTTAATGTACATTAGTGCTGCCAGCAAAAACACCCTCAGAGTACTGTAACCTTAAGGTGCCTCATAAGGCACCTTATAAGGCGCCCTATCAAGCGCCTTATAAGGTGTCCTATAGGGGACCTTATAGGGTGCCTTGGCAGACAGTGCACTTTATAATGTGCCCTATGGAGTGCGTTATGGGGTGCCTTATGCGGCACCTTAGGTTACGCCACCGTGAGGGTGTGTTTGCTGGCAGCACTAATTAAAATAAAAGTAAACTGCCTCAAAAAGCACTACTTAAACAGTGATGCCTCAGCCAGCCTTATGCATTAGGCATACTGGGGGTTCAAACTCATGACCCCTGTATCATCAGTCAGTGTATTAACCATTGTGCTACACCTCTACTTCTGTGTTTGCATGTCTGCGCGCCTACTTAAGATTATCGCGCGTTAACGTGCTTAGCGGCGTTTTGCCCGATAATGTGCGCAGCGCGCGCTATCACGCGATAATCCCATTTTGCTATGTTAAGACCGAAACGCCCACTCCTTTTATGGCATCCTGCACACTAACGCCGAGCGCATGTTAAGACTGCTTAGTAAACATACCCCCCGAGGAACTAAAAGAGAGCGAGAACAAACAGCACAGTTTATAAAACTAAATTATAACTATTTTTTATTTTCTTGTTATAAACTTCGTTATGGTTCTTGCTTTTTCTTTTTCGACATATATTTTTCATCCACAATGGGTGCAGAGCAGAACCAGGACATTCACCCACAGAACTCAATATCTTAAAAAACAAAATCTGATTCTGATCATCTCACTAACAACAACAACAACAACAACAAACATTCTCCAGTACCAGGCATATTGTGAACTAATACAAAACTCTACAACAAAGAGCACATCTACCATACCACACCATATCAGCACCAACTTCCAAAACTCACATAAGGAGCCCATCTAAAAAAAAGGTCACTGTAAAGACTACAGTGGGCCCTGGAACATCCATACACCTATTTGAAAAGCTGAATAAGTCAAATTACTACAGTACAGTATAGATCTTTATGTACAAACTCCATGTTAACAGAACACCTGGCCTCAGTCACACACTAAGAGCACAGACCCTCACCAAGTACAGAATAAGTAACCACAATCTAAAGTAAAAATATGTAGACAAAATTTAAACTGAAACTCCAAGAAGCCCCAAGAAGAGTCCACATGCAGAGCAACAATACTGAGATACAGATTAGAGATAAGAGATGCAGTTCTCCAATACTGTGTAAAATATAAAGATAGCACAAAGTTCAATCACTAAAATTAAATACAATTATTTTTTCTACCTTTGTTGTCTGACCATTTTATTCTCCGATAATGCTTGTCCCGATCTGAGGCTTCTGCTTTCCTGTCTTCTCTTAGCTCTCTTTCCGTGGTCTATGGTCCATCTGCCATTTCTTATCTCTTCTTTTGTTTTCTTCACATCCTTTCATCAGCCTATGTCCAGTCCCAGGAACTCTCCCGAGTATCAGCCCCCTTTCCAGTCCTCCTCTCCCAGTACCTTCCAATATCAACTGCCTTGCATTTCCACGACTGCCACTGGTGTCCATTCCCAGTCCCCCTCCTTCCCCATTGTCCAGCACCTTCTAGTCCAAATACCATCCCATTTTATCAGCTCACATCCACTCTCTGTGCCACCCACCCCAGTCAGCTCCCTTCCAGTCACCCTACTCTCTGTCCATCCCCCTTCCAGTGCCATTCGCACATGTCAGCTCCCTTCCAGCCTCCTCCCCATTACCCAGCCACCTACCACTCCCATCCCCAAGTGTCAGCTCCCTTCCAGTCCCCCTTCAGTACATCCCAGGTATCAGCTCCATTTCAACCCCTCCTTCCTGCACCATATCAGCTCCTTTCCAGCCCCCTCCTTCCCCTGTGTCAACTCCCTTCCTGCACCCTCCTTCCCCTGGCAGACCCTCTCAGTATCCACTCCCTTCCAGTCCTAATCTCCCATCCCTCTGCATAGGCCCATTTGTAGCCCTAGCCCCTAGTTTTCATCCAGGGCCAGCAGCACTCTCCTCCCCTCCCCCATTAGCGCATTTCCAGTCCCAGCCCATTTCCAGTCTTGCACAGGAAATGCCTGTTTCCCATCAGCGCCGGTGGGCTAAAATTTAATGGAGCTGCGGGAAAGGAAACAGTCCCTTCGTGGCTCTGCAAAGCTGAGCTGGCGTGGGGGAAAAAGAATGGCAGGGCTCTTCTGGGGGGGGGGGCACTTCATTATGACACTGCTGCTAGGCAGCTTTTGCGACCCTTTTTTTTTGTTTTTTTTATTTTGAAGGCCAAGTGAGGTGGTCTTTTTGGGGGCAATTAAGTTGCCGCCTGAGGCCACCGCCTCACACGGCCTCATTTTAGAGCGTCCCCTGACCCTAAGAGACAATAATTTTGTTCTCATTGGCTTCTGCAGCTAGTACGATGCTGTTGCAGTTTTCTTGGTCATGCTGTATCTTCGTAACTGGAACCATTTCAGTCACCATACTGTGACTTTCTTCAGGGTGACATGGTTAAACAGTGGATGTTCGTTCTTTTATGTAGTAGTCCTCAAACTGGATTGGTGGGATTAAGGCGGGAAATTAAATTTGAATTCTGGAGGGACAGTCCATTGGAGAGAGGCTGGAGAAATCTCTATCCTCATGGATAGGAAAAATTCCTACTAGACCTGAAGAAAATCTGTTGTTATCAGAAAGGCACATTTTAAAAAAAGCTGTTTATGTGGTGGATGCAACCTTAAAGTGAAAACATAAAGGCCAGTCAATGTGTGCCCATGTGAGGTCAATGTAAAATTGACACATATCCATTCTTTGAAATGGACATGATTTTTAAAAATGGACTACTGTCAAGTACATGTTGTCACCTTGAGCTGCTCCTGAAAAAAGGCAGGAGCTAAATCCAAAATCCTCTCCCCTTTCTAGAGATGTCTAATCATTGTGGATAAGCTATTGTTTCCCTTCCTCTGGGTCAGAGATCTTTATTTTGGACTCAGCTAGCTCACTGCAATTCTCTCCCTGTGCCCCTGCAAGCAGATTTCACTTAGTTTTCTTTGAAACATTAACCCCCCATGTTGTATCATATCGACATCACTTAGTTTTCTTTGAAACATTAACCTTAATGTTTCAAAGAAAACTAAGTGATGTCGATATGATACAACATGGGATACTTTTGAACTGATTATATGCTGGAGGATTTGCTGGAGGATTAAACATTGCTGACGGATTCTGCTAGCGTGGACAGTTTGCAACAGAGAACAGCAAGAACTCAGTGTTATCTTTGGTGAACAGTGTTGTTAACACCAGCTATTCAGTTCGAAAGAGGATGACTATACTAGCAATTCTGTTTTAAAAGAGAATGTAACAAAGTGGTTTTATATATTCTTTTTCAGCATAAGTTATAGAAGTTTTAAGGTTTAAATGAGATAATATGTATTTCTGTATATTTGGAACCCAATGGGAACTAATTTGTACAATCTTTAGTCATACTGTGTAAGGGATATAAGTATAATCTGTAGTAATACAGTTCTACAGGAGTTTTTGTAATAAAAGCAGTAGTGTATAATATTTGTATATAACAATCCACAGTATGTCAAACGAAGAAAGTTTCCCTATGGGATTATTAAAATCAAATATTTAAAATTTATCTGCCAGCTTGGAAAATTGAGATATTTAGAGTGTAAATAAATTGATTAGTGATTTACTGAACTCCGACATCTGCAAACTGAACAAAACATGGCTCTATGATTACTAGTGCACACAGAAAAGTTTGATCACATCACCTCTCTGTCCCTCCAATATCACTGATTACCAGTTCCCTTTCATGTACACTTCAAAATTCTGACTCTTCTCCATAGAACATTGCACTCTGGTTTACCATCTTACCTCTTTTCTTTACTTACTCCCCATGTTCTCCCATGCATCCTTTGTAACATTCACGCTAACTGCCTTCATCTTCCCTCTGCATCTCAGGCAAGATATCATTCAACTAGAACATCAGCCTTCTACTTTTGCACCCCATATCTCTGGAACAACCTCCCTCCTGATCTTTGCCTGGAACCCCTCTTTGGTCATTTTAAATCTGTTCTAAAAACTCACCTCTTTCAGAAGGCATTTGAACTGTCACAAGATAGCCCTGCCTGTTCTACCCTACTCCTATACTTCCTCCTCCTTCCCTTCCCCCTTTTCCTGTATGACTGAGACTCTCCTTCTTACCATAATAAAGAAGCTCTGCCCCCTGGTTCTCTCCTGAGCTGCGATCTTCTCTTACTCAGCTACGCAGACTTGAGCGACAATGGCGCCATTCGCTCTCTACTGAAGACCAGTCCGCTTACCGACTCCACCTGTCAATGCACCGAGAAGCAATCACAATTCAAATGAAACAATATCACACCGACACTCTAAAGAGATCTCTGAACAAGCCACGTGATCTTTTCAACTTGGTCAAATCTCTTTCGAAGGAACCATCTCCCGAACAACTCAGTGAGATTCACCCACAGAAATTCGCGGACTACTTGCAATCCAAGATCGTACAGACTGACAAAATCTCAGCAGACTCGTATCAAGAACCAACCAGCCAAACCCCTCTAAATAAATTCTCCACTCCATCCACTAAATGTATTGAGGATACAATAGCGTCTCTCAATACCTCCACAGCGCAGACTGACCCTTGCCCAGCTTTTTGGATTAAGGAGCTACGCAGTGAGTTCATCCCTTTCATCGCAAATCTGATGAATCTCTCTTTCACAACGGGTTCCTTCCCCACAGCTCTCAAACAGACTTCCATTAGGCCGCTATTGAAGAACCCCAAACTAGACCCCCAATGGGTCGATTCTTATAGGCCAATAGCTAGTATTCCCCTCCTAGCTATGATAATTGAGAAAGAGGTACAAAGGCAAATTCAAGACCATATAGATTCTACAGCTCCCCTAGATCACTGCCAACATGGGTTCAGAGAATATCATGGAGTCGAGACCCTCCTCACTAGCCTTTTCAACAATATCATCACTGGCATTGACAACGTCCGACAAGGTTTTGTGCTCAACTTCTTAGACATCGCCGCGGCGTTCGACTCGGTGAGTCACGAACTCCTCCTTGGTCGATTGAAAGAGAAGGGCGTCTGCAACACTGAGCTTGAATGGTGCAAGTCTTATCTAGATGGAAGATGGCAATATGTGAAGTCTGGATCAGAGGAATCAAAATGCTTCCACCAAAAACAAGGTGTGCCTCAAGGGTCCTCGTTATCTTCTCTCCTATTCAATATATACATGCAACCCATCTGCAATATCATTAGGTCATTTAACGTAAACTGTTTGATATATGCGGATGACATACTCTTGTACATGCTGTTCTCTACAGTTCAATTGGACCTGACACCACTGATAGATTGTTTCAATGCAGTCTCAGAATGGCTCCAATCTTAAAACCTTCGTATTCAGCACAAGAAAACGGAGGTGCTTTTCATCGCCAGAGACCCCAACTTTATTCCTCCGTGCCATGTAAGGGTCAAGGAAGCTGACCTACAAACTAAAGAAACAATAAAATACCTTGGAGTCACCTTGGAACAACGTCTAGATATGAAACATCACATAAACAATATAGTCAAAGCTGTATATTTCAAAATCCGCTCGTTCAGGCATATGCGCTCTCTATTGGACCCAGATGATTTCCGGACTATATATCAAGCGCTAATCCTACCACATTTTGACTTTGCAAATGCCATCTTACAAGGTCTCCCTCAATCTACACTGAGCCCGTTACAGCTGGCCATGAATGCTGCAGCAAGGGTCCTCTACGGAGCCTCCAGAAGTGACCACGTGACTCCTATTCTCAAGCAGCTGCACTGGCTCCCTATCCATGGAAGGATCATCTTTAAAACCCTACTACTCTCATTCAAGGCAATCAAGGGTATTTCATCTTCCTCACTCACAGAACTTATCCACACAGTGCTCCCCAACAGATCCAGAAGAGCAACAGCTGTAAACCTACTAATAATCCCAAAGGCACTGACAAAATGCAACATAACAACGGCAAACAGAGCTTTCAGTTTCTACGTCCCCAAATGCTGGAATGCGCTACCATCCGACATTCGGGCCATTGTAGACCTAACTCAGTTCAGGAAGGCGCTCAAATACCACCTCTTCCTCCAATACTACCCAGTCAGTAATGAGACCTAGGTATCCCCACCTAAGAAATAACCATATATTTTCCTTACGTTAGTTTTACTCCAATCTTGTAATTATAATTATTTCATGTATATAGTTCACCCCTGTTATCCAAGTTTGTACTCCTGTTCTATGTAAAACCAAACAGCTTGTTGTTATGGTCATTGTGTTATAATGTAAACTGCGCTGATACCGAATAGTGCGGTATATAAGAAATTGTAATAAATAAATAAATAATAAATTTTATTGTTTTATCTATATTTTACATGTAAACCGTTTTGATTGTTTTGAAAAACAGCATAATAAGTTCAAATAAATCATAAACCATACTTGAGGGGGTTAGAGTCTGGGGCAAAAGGAAAGAAATTGGGGGGAAGGGAAATGTAGCAAAAGTGCAAGGAGGATGGATGATGTGGAGACAGGATGAAAAGAGGGGATGGAGGCAGAGAGAAAGGGAGGAGATGGAGGAAGAGGAGCAGAGAGTGGGAGGGGAAGGTAGAGAGACATGGAAGAAAGGGAGCAGAGAGTATGAAGGGGAGAGAAATGAAGGACATGTCATAGATAATGCAAGGAGCAGGAAGATGAATGGGAGGGAAGAATAGAAGGGCTAGGAGGTTGAGGATGTGAGTAGAAGGGACAGGGAAAAGTGCATGAGGGAAAGGGAACAGAAAGGCTATATGCCAAGAAGCATGTACATGCTCTGTCCCCCCCCCCCCACTACACTCCTCCACATCCACATCCTCCATGCACTCAGACACACTCCAAACCATGCTACACCCCTCACCTCCACCTACCCACAACCCTTCCCCCACTTCCAATACCCCCAAAATACACACATCCCCTCTGAAAACATACATCTACACAAATAGATACAAATATATTTGATAGCATTGATATTGTCCGATATAGCCCCTATTCAGCCACATAGTGCTATTCTATGTGCATGCATCTCTCTGTTTTGTAACTCAAGGTCCCATTGAGGTTGCCTCCTTTTTAAATAAATATAAGGATGAGTTTGAAGCCATATGGCCCAATATCTGTAAGTAGGCTCTGGCTGTGACTACTGGTGCTATCTGCATATTGCAGACAGGCAAAACAAGAGCCTGTAATCTGTCCTTCGATAGGAAGGCTTCTGCTTGCATTGCATCCAGAATGGTGACTATAAAAGTAGTGGTGCTCATATGGTGCCAGGTAGACTTCTGACAGTTGATGATGAAGCCAAGACTTTGGAGAAGATACTGTACACTGGCTTGCTCCTGAGGGCTAAGATATGGCTTTTCAAAGAAGCAGTTAGAAGCTAGACATCAGGGTCTGGAAGGCTAGATAATCCTGCTTGAGGAGGTATGCAACTACCGTTACAAGGCATTTTGTGAATACTCTGAGAGTTAATGAAAGGCCAAATGGAAGGACTTTGTTCTGAAAGTATTCTGTTTTGAAATATGAATTTCAGACACTTTCTGTAGTGAGGATGGATTGGTATATTAGTATAGGAATCCTTGAGATCTAGGTTACACAGCCAGTCCCCTTTAAATATGGTAGAATGGAGGGAAGAATATTCATTCTGAATTTCTCCAAGAGAAGAAATCTGTTCAGATCTTTGAGATACAGAATGGGATATAAGCTGCCAGTCTTCTTTGGGATGAGGAAATACCTTGAGTAAAAACCTCAATTTCTTTCCTATAAAAGGACCAGTTCTATGGTCTTGAACTGAAGAAGAAGAGAGAACTCTTCTTCTAAGAGTTCAACATGAGTGCAAGTCAAGTGAGTCTGGCTAAAGACTCATCTGGAGACAAAAGACCTTAGGTGATAGCTGGTTTTGACTATATTCAGAACCGATTTGTGGTGATCTTTTGCTAGGACTGAAGCAAGAAGTGAATTCAAGCCACCATCAGACTAACCTAAAGGCCACATCCATCAGACCTATTCTAAAAAAAACCTCTGCTGACATCAGTTTATCCACCTCTTACAGACCCATTTCCAGCATTCCCTTCCTAGCAAAAATAATTGAAAAAGCAGTCCAATTACAGTTACAGGTCTTCATAGACTCTTTTGCCCCTCAAGACATGCAACAACACACTTTTAGATCTGACCACAGTGTGGAAACCTTGCTCACATCACTAACCAACACCCTGCTTCACAGGCTTGAGCAGGTCAAATGGGGATTCATCCTTATCTTTTTGGATATAGAGTCCGCCATTGACTCATTAAACCATATCAAATTATTAGACATGCTGGAGACTATAGGTGTATGCAGCACCCCCCTAGCCTGGTTGCAGTCTTACCATGCCAACAGTGAGTCAAAATAGGGAACAAGACCTATAAACCATTTAAATAGCAACCAGGCATACCTCAAGGATCCACCCTCTCAGCCTTACTCTTTAATTTATACATCCAACCAATCTGCCAAATCATATGGAAACATAAAATACATTATTATATATATGCTGATGACTTGATGCTATATGCCACCTTTGATACCAACAACCCGGAACACACCATAATACAATAATGCTTCAGGCCAGTAGCAGACTGGCTGGATGACCACAATCTATTAATCAACTACAACAAGTCAGAAGTACTCATCATATCCAGAGTCCTATCCCCTCCAGAAAGAATCAATATCAATGAAGTACTCCCCCTCGTAAGGCCAGAGGTTAAATACCTAGGGATCATTCTAGACCAGAGACTGTCTCTTCAAGCACATATCAAAAGAACTACGAGCTCAGCATACTATAAGATGAATCTTGCACAACCTTCTCCCACCGCTAGAACTCAATCACTTCCATACTGTATGACATGTCTTAATCACTCCACACCTGGATTATTGTAATTCAGTCCTCCAGAACCTCCCAAACCTCTGCAAACTGCACAAAACACGGCAGCCCGGCTCATCACTAAAACTTCATGATGTGACCAGTGCTCAAAAACCTACACTGGCTCCCAATAAAAGCAAGAATAAAATACAAAGCAATTATGACCATCTTCAAAATGATGCATGACCTTACTGCAGCCTGCCTCCAACCACTCATTCAGAAGACCTCGGACACAAAACTACAATAATGACAACATCTAAACCTTCTCACTATCCCAGCTCAGAAAACAAAAAGTTACCAAATAGTATGCCAAAGAGTATTCTCATTCTACGGCCCTACATTATGTAACTCACTGCCGACTACTTTAAGGGCCACTCAGGACCTAACTGACTTCTGAAAAAAATTAAAAACACACCTCTTCGAAGAATCCTTCGAATCCGTGATGTAGATCCTCCTCCCCAACTCTGTACAGATACATTGTGTATCGTTCTACCTCTGCATGTAAATAGGTTATTCCCCCCCACACACATTACCATGATCTAAACCTATAAACTCCTTAATTTAAACCTATAACCCCCCAATGTAAATATGTTTCATGTAGCCACATGCTTGTTCAATGGATACAATAGTTGAGTTTGATGTAAACCACTTTGATACACGAAAAGCGGTATAGAAGAGATGTTAAATAAATAAATACTGTATATTGAACAGAATTTCTGGCTGTGGTGCATGATAGTAGTCAAAAAGAAAGCTGTTGCTTTGACTGAGTGGATATAGCCTGCTTTGATTTAGCTCTTTCTCATTGATAATGCTTGATAAAGAGAGGGCGTTGGTTCTGAGGCTGCTTCTGTTAAAGATAAAATACCATCTTATAGTAGTAGAAATCTTTGCGGTGTTGTTTGTTTATACTGGTGCACCTTGAGAATGACAGTCCACCAGAGGAGTGGAAAACCCCCACAGCCATACCAGGAGTATCTTCACAAACATAAAACTTTATTAAGGGACCTAACTTGGGTAAATTTTGGCATGAAAGCCTACGTCATGGGTCAGTCAATATCTTGATAAGCTTTGACTTGACAGGATTACAACCACTAGTCCTTCTGGCCCAAGGTTGCTGTCCTCTAGTGGGATTTGAACCCCTGACCTTCCAGCCTGAAGTACCTTGCCCCACCCACTAGGCCACTCCTCCACTGGAGTGGAGTGGCCTAGTGGTTGGGGCAAGGTACTTCAGGCTGGAAGGTCAGGGGTTTAAATCCCACTAGAGGACAGCAACCTTGGGCCGGAAGGACTGGGGTTTTAGTCCCACAGGTGCTCCTTGTGGTCTTGGGCAAGCCACTTAACCCTCCATAACCCATGTTCCCTGTAAAATAGTTATCTCCAAGTTATAATGCCCTGTTCAATGTAATTTCAGTTTGTTCAATGTAAACCGCACTGATGCAGAATAGCGCAGTATATAAGACAATGTAAATAAATAAATAATAAAATAAATGTTGCAAATAGACAAATACCAGGACAAAGGCCTGTCAAAAAAGCTGGGAAGCAATTGCACAACTGCAGGTAAACATGAAGCAACCTTAGTGTTGTCCTTGAGGATGACACAGATGAGGGTTGGATGCTAGAGAGATGCTTTAGAGTAGAGCAGTGATCCTTTATAATGTCCACTGTCTCCTTTATTGCCAAATAAGGAATACCTCCTACAAGGCGCACCTGCTAATATGTAATGGCTGTCCTGTTGTAATCCAGATACAGGCAGCAAAGCTAAGTGCCTGGAGGCAATGGTGGAAGCGGAAGCTCTGGAAGAGATTTCAAAGATGTCAGACGCTATCCATATAAGATGAATGCCTTATTCATCTGCTTCTGCTAGTATGGCAGTCAGCTGAGTCTGAGCCTGTGGAAAAAGGCCAGGTGAAAAGGCTTGGACTGTATGGAAGACTGTATGCATGTACTGGACCGTATAAAGCTGCTGAGCAACTATGCAGGCTGAAAGCATGGCCTCTTGAAGTACTCTTACCAAAATGGTCTAAGAGCCATGGACCCTTTCCCAGAGGATTACTGGGAGACTTCCTACACATTTTTGCCTTCTTCATAGTTGCTTCGACCAACATGAAGGAGTATGAAAGCTGGAGTTTATTGAAACTTCATGCCAGTTGGACCTTATACTTCAGGTCTATCTTTTTGGATATAGGTTGCACAATAAGAGGATTTTGCCATGTATGGGATTGTTGCTCCTTAAGGAGGCTAGGAATAGGAGCGGCAGTTGTAGCCTTTTGTGCCTCTATGTACTACAGAAGGCCAAACACATATGCTCTGAGTTACGTCTCTTGCTGTAGAGGAAAAGGTACCTCTTCTGCTCGCCTCTGTAATTAATCTAGGATACGTGATTCTCTCATTAAGTTTGATTTTTATGGTGTGTACATTAATAGACTGCTTACACTATTGTGGTTATTCTTCAACATGTACATGCTAAAATGTAATGCATTTTCCATTTGGTTGGTGTCTTAGTAAATTTTTATCAATGAGCACCTTGAAATGTTTTTAGCATGATATTTAGTGCACCATAAAGTACTGTAACTTGATACCTAAGGGGTAAATATTCAGCAGCAATTATCTGGATAGCAGAATGAATAGCAACGCTATGTGGATAGCATTGTTGGTCACTACCTTATCCATATATTCATTGCCAGCCACTATGGGGTATGTTTACTAAACCGTCCTAATGTGCGCCCGGCGCTAGTGTGCAGGATGCCATATAAAGAGTGGGCGTTTCAGTCTTAACCTAGCAAACCGGGATTATCGCGCGCTCTTGTCCGCTGTGCGCTAATGTGTGCCGCGCACATTAACGCACGAGAAACGCGCGCGGGAAGCATAAGCAGGCGCGCTGATGTGCAAACAGAGGAACAGGGCTGCAGTACAATGGTGAAGACACTGACAGATGGTGCGGGGGTCATGGGTTCAATCCCCCACTGTGCCCAATGAATAAGGCTGCCTGAGGCACTACCTGTTATGTGCAATATTGCATTATGAGGCAATTTAATATTGTTTTAATTAGTGCTGCTAGCAAACACACTCTCAAAGTGCTGTAACATAAGGTGCTGCATCAGCCGCCCTATAAGGCACTCCAGAGGGCATACTATAAAGTGCACTGTCCGCCCAGGCACCCTATAATGTCTCCTATAGGGCACCCTATAAGGCGCTCCATAGGACACCTTATAAGGCACCTTATACGGACTGTAACCATAAGGTGCCTCAGAAGGTGCTTTATAGGGTGCACTATAAGGCGCCTTATAGGGCGCCCTCTGAGGCACCTTATGGTTACAGTACCCCGAGGGTGTTATGCTGGCAGCACTAATGTACATTAAAAATAGACAATGCTTCAGACAGCCCTATCAAATAACCCCACTGTGGGTTTGAAGCCATGACCTCTGGCTCCACAAACAGTGAAGTAACCAGTGGGCTACAGCTCCATAGCTGCTAACTAACCCCTGGCTGGCTGCAGAAGGACTGCACGTCACCACACAAACAGTCTGCTGTGGTCACCAGCATAGGGTTAACCCACCCATACCCATGATGCACTGCACATGCAAATCAGCAGTCTACAGATGATCACAAGATGGGGTATGCACCCCCACAGCACCCCGGCCTGGTAGGGGGAACTGACCATGTGTGGCACTGGCACAGAGTAGCTACACACCGTCACATTGTGCAGGTACGGTACTCACCCTGAGGGTAAGGAAGGGGGCCCAGCACCAGGTCCACAGCAGAAATAGGACATGCTGCAGGACCCCAGCAGTGCTAATGTGTGAGATAGGTAGTGTCTGCAGACACACCTTGGATACATCTGTATTTCTCAGTCAAGGTTTAGCCCTTATGGACCCATAGGTGTATTATGTACCACCAACCCCCCCCCCCTCTGGGGCTGAGGGTGGGAAACAGGGTCTCCCACCAACAGATCCACATTCTACCTCCCTGCAATGGTGGCAGTAGGGGGAACTATCAACCCCAATCCTGCTGGGGAACAGACACCCTACAGTGCAGTCAATGCAGTTCTGTACACATCCATAAAGCAATAGCAGACAGACATTAGGCATGGATATGCTAAGCTGCACCCCACCACTATCTGATATTCTCCTGCAGCAAGCCTTCAGCCGCTGCACCCTGCAAGGTGTTCCAGCAAGACACATACCAGCTGCAGACAGTCTGCTAGCTAGTCCATAGTGCATGTTCCTGGTGGAAATGCGTGCACCCAGAACTGGGATGTCAGCAGACACACCAAGCAGATAAGTCAGTGACTAGGCCCCAAAAAGAAACCCATAAATATCACATGAAAGAAATGCTACATAGCACTATGGGGGAACCTAGCCATGCCGTGGTCACTGCTCAGTCAGGGTGAGAGTGATCTCCCAGCAGAACATGGTGTGGCTACCCTGTCTGTGCAGGAGGTGGCCGGGCACTACAATGTCCCAGCCATTGCCCTATACCCTGTGCAGATGCATCCTGGCCAGGCCACCCTGTCCGGGCTATACCCATGGTACCTTGCTCCTCATTATGCACATTGGGAGGCCAATACTGGCAACAGTGCTGGCAGTGTGGGCTGTGGAGGGTGTTTGCAGCCACCACACACTGGATAGACAGACACACACTCCCGCACCTATGCCAGCATTGTGCTACTATAGAGGTGTTTGGCAGCCCTGGCCACCACACCAGTCCTGGGCACAGTGCAGGCATGGCTATGGTACGCAATACTGTTGGGGTCACTCTTCAGACACCAGACCTGAGGCTCACTCCACAGACATCAGAAAGGTTGCTATGATGCAGCTCAATCAGCCAATTGTGCTTAACGTAGGAATTGCTATCTGCCAGTAATCATAGCTACCTTTTGATAGCTGTGTACCATATTCCCAGGTTTAGGGTGGCATTGCTATGGTATGCAAGTGCTAGTATTGGGAGATGCACACAGGGCCCAATGTCCTGCCTCTCCAGGAGGCATTGGCTAATGGAGCCTGTGGGTGTGGGTGTGTCTGCCCCTGTTGGCTGCTGCTTTACGGCAGAGGTTCCCAACTCCAGTCCTGGTGTGCCAAACACTGTTCGGGTTTTCATGCTGTCTCTCATAAATATGCATGAGATACATCTGCATACCATGGGGGCGGTGCATAGATATGCAGCACAGGCATCTTTATTAGAGGCAGCATGGAACCTGAATGGTGTTTGGCCCTCCAGAACTGCATTTGGGAGACTCTGCTCTAGGTAATGTGCCTGATTATGGTGTTTGTGCTCTGTAGGGTAAAATGTAGGTGTTTTGGGCATGTTTACATCATCTGCAATAAAGGTTCTGTCTGTATTAGCACGTTTTAGTAGTGGGTAAAAAATGGGGGCTGGGTTGGCAGGAACCACAGCTGGGACTTGAGCCTGTAACCTTCTACTCCTGAACATACTGGCTGTGTGCACTGCACCACCGTGTTGCCACAGAGACAGTACATCCCCTGGGGATACCATGACTGTTCATCAGACGGGGCCTGTCTGCTGCAGTGCATGGCACCCACCTACACAGGGCTAGGCCATGGTCTGCTCTGGGCAGCTGCCACTGCCCCCTCCACCACCAGTGCCCCTCTACCACCCTACTGATCTGCCCTTCTGCTGGTGGTGCTGGTGGAGCGCAGTCTCAGGCCATCCAGTGTGCGGGTAGGCGGCTGCCTATGGTGCGTGTTCTGGGGTAGAGGTGCCTGCATAGACGTCCACGCTTCCCCCCAACACCGCCTGCCAATGTTCTGTGCCCTTGGAGGTACCTGCTGGGAACTATCCCCTGTGACACTGTGATAAACACTCTCGTGCCCATGTTGGGCCCTCATCAGTTGCTGTCTGGCTGTTGTATAGTTTCAGCATTCCTAAGTGCCACCTAGGCATCTGCCTAGTCCGCACTGTGCCCCAGCTGCACCACAGCATGTGCCGCCTTCAGCCCTCTGTATCCCCTTTCCCAGCATCTGTCCAGTTGCCCATTCCGAATTCTGTTGTGGAACATGTGCATGCCATACGAAACCTGTCCAATGGAGAGGGAAACCCTGATCAGTGCTATTTCACTGTGGGATCATTCACCTTGTATGGGGACGGAGCGTAGACCCTTCCAAAATTCATATCTTTTTTTTGGAGCTTTCTTGGGAGTGTTTTTTGCTGTATCCCATTACTATCACTATTGCCCAGCTTGGTTATGTTTTTTGTATATTTTGTTGGGGTCCTTTTCAACTTTTATTTGTACTTTTGTTCCGTGCACATGTATCACACTTATCACTTTTTTGTAGGTTTCCCTGGTTTTGCTGTACATTGTTGACAGAAATGGTTTCTTTTCCCTTTAAATCAGCTCTAACGCGAGGTTTTCACTGGCGTTAGTTTTGGCCTCGGATTTCACAGCGTTAGTGTGCGGGGAGCCTCTCCCCTCCCACTCTCCACCCGACCCCTTCTCTCCGCCCCTGGGGAGCCTTCCTCCGCCCTCCGGGAGCCTTTCCCCGCCTTCAGCGCTCGTTTGCGCCGCAGCGTGCGTTATGTAAAGCGCCATTATCGCGCGATAAGGTACCTTATCACGCGATAACATCACAGAGCGCACATTAAGACGGTTTAGTAAACATACCCCTATGTTTATGTTTATTATAATTCTTATATATGGCCTATTACTATGAAACTTCTGTATCAAGGCTGGGTACAATCACACATGCATAAAATGATAAAAACAATTCAAAACATTTAACATACACATTCACATTCTGCCCACTCACAAACTCTTACCCTTCTTTACTTCCCCATCTTACTGATGACCCCAACCTTCTGCCCCATCCCTCTACGACATTTTAAATCACGCTTTTCCTGAATTTATTACAATCTGCCTCTAATCTGATATTCCTTTTCAGCTCAGTCCACCAAGTAGGGACCATAACTGAAAACAGCTATTTTCTGACCCTGATACTCTTCACCTCTTTCTAAGTTGTCATCTTCAACAAAATAATCTGAACTCGACCACAAGCGCCAGGTCAGATAGTATCTTTCCAACTTTATTTCTAAATATGTAGGGTTGGTCTGTCTCGCTGCCTTAAAAGTCAGCATCAGCACTTTAAAACACATCCTACTTGATATCCTCAACCAATGCTTTTCCCACAAAACTGAAGAAACCCTTGTTTTTCCGCATTTCCTCATAACCATTGTTGCTGCATTCTGTATCCAAAGATCGACATTCAATATCCTGACTTTTTTTTTAACCGTTGTGGCTAGCAATAAAAAAATAAACACTGACCGTGGTGGCTGGACAGTGGCCCCTAATAAAATAAGTTAGAGTATGCTCTCCTAGCTGAGCCTAGTAGGCATTTCAAGACTTGTTTTTCAGTATGGTCTTTATCTATATATCTTACGTTTGGCGAAAGGAACTTTTATTTTATATTCACCCCATCATAACACCGAGGAAACTTTAGTTGGCAGTGAAATCTTCCTAAGTTTGTTACTACTATACACACATATTTGGAATGCATTTTATTACAAGCGTAAAATTCTCAATTTATATTCAAGTTATTTTTCATATATGAGAAATACCTATTAGTGTACACCAAAATTCTACTACTTAAATGCATACTAGACTATGTCAAATTCACTTCATTGCCATCATAAAATGAAAGACAGAATAGGATTTTTCCTGGTTCTTTTGGCTTAAAATCAATAGAGCATATTGCTTTGCCCACAATCATTAAGCTGACCTTGAAGATGACAACACACACGTATTCTGCTATCTTTATCATCCTTAGTGATCTGTAGAAAACGTGCTTTATAGTTACAAATTAACGAAGAAAAAATGATTTGGCCTTGCTTCTATGCACAGGAATTGAGAGGGTCACATCCAATGAAGAAAGATATGCAATACGTTACTGTCTACCATTTCTGCACGTTCTTCAGATTATGGCAGAATCCTAATTAAAAGGATTTACTAGTCAAAACAAACAAATAAGAAATATGTTCCTCTGACTTCTAGAAGAGATCCTTTATATACATAAGAATATCTAGATTTATCTATCTATATAATGTGCTTACGGTGTTGAAAGTGGTGTCTGTGGATATATTAGTGTGCACATATGCATGACCACCGAAATGGGCACCCATGTGGTTCTGGCCTGTGTACTTTGGGAAGTCTGGAAAGGACAGCTATGGGATTGTGGGACAGCCAGAGCAATGTGTGGTGTGGAGAGAAGAATTGCTGGACAGCTAGGGCATTGGAAGGTCTGGTGGTGCGAGCCGTGAGGCCACAAGACAGCCAGAGCACCAGGGCACCTGAAGAGGAGAGATGCAGGGACACAGGACAGCTGGAGCATCAGGCAGGCAGAGCGACAGGAAATCTGAAGAACAGCCAGATGCTGACTAACCAACCTATGGGCACATGGCAACCAGCCACCTAATTTGTGATGGGTGGCTGGCTATCCTAAAATATGCAGATCACAAGGATAAGCCAAAATGAAGAAAACTGATCACAATACCCACAGTTCTTGATGGGTGGCACTTAAGAATTCCATAGCACTAACTTTCCACAGAAGAAAAGGATATGGTATAACAGCAGAGACAGAGGCATATACAGTATGGACAGAATATATCACACAGAAAAATAAGGGCAGCTGAGATATCGCACAAAGAACTTCATTACACTCTAGAATACTCAGCTTGGTGTTTACGTGACATGGACAACAGACTGATGAGCTGGGATTCTTTTACTACTAGATGTTGTATGTCATGTCCTTTTGTGTTTTAACTGATGGCTGAATAATGTATCTTTGCCAAAAGTGGAATAGTAAAATTGTATATGATGACAAAGGCATGGACAGTCGGGATATGAACTGTGACTTGTAGTCAAAGAACATATGTTGGGTTGTCCACCAATGGACGGTGAATGCATTTTAGCCCACTTTATCAGTTCCTTTAGTAGTTAAGCTTAGGATTGTCAAAGTGCATGGAGATGTAGGTATCCTATCCATAATTTTAGTTAATGCATGTTCTGTCAGAAATAAGACCATTGTAATTGGTGATTTTATTCAAGATAGGATGCCTGAAGTGTACTGTATAACAAACTCTTGGTTATTAGACTCAGACTCTGTTCAGTAGATGTAATAGTAATACCTCCCTGATCCAACCCACAATAGGAATTATTCAACACTAGAAAAATGATGGCAGAAAAAGACTACATGGCCTATCTAGTCTGCCCTTCCATATCAACTACAATAGTTCTCTTTTTATCTTTAGAGATCCTCTGTGTTTGTCCCATGCTTTTTTGAATTTAGATATTGTCGTCATCTCTACCACCTCCACTGGGAGACTATTCCACAGATCCACCACTCTTTCTGTAAATAAATATTTCTGTATATTACTCCTGAGTCTATCCCCTTTCACCCTCATCCTATGTCCCCTCATAGCAGAGCTTGCTTTCAATCAGAAGAGACTCTCCTTCTGTGCAAATTATTTATGCTAGGGAGGGAGTTAAACATCTCTATTATATCACCTCTATCCTGTCTTTCCTCTAAGGTGTACATACTAAGATCTTTAAATCTGTCCTTATATGCTTTATAACGAAGACCACTAACCATTTTAGTAGTCACTCTCTGCACCGATTCCAACCTATTTATATCCTTTTGATGGTGCGGTCTCCAGAATTGCACACACTACTCCAAATGAGGTCGCACCAAAGACTTATATAGAGGCATTATCACCTACCTTTTTCTGCTGGCCGTTCTTCTCCCTTTGCACCCAAGCATCCTTCTAGCTTATCTAACCATTTAGCTACTTTAAGATAATCATACACAATCATGCCCAGGGCCTGTTCTTCTTTTGTGGACAGAAGTACTTCACCCCCTACACTGCACCACTCCCTTGGATTTTTGCAGCCTAAATGCATGACCCTGCATGTCTTAGCATTAAATTTCAGCTACCAAATTCTAGACCATTCTTCAAGCTTAGCTAGATCCCTCCTCATGTTATCTACTCCTTCCTAGGTGTCTACTCTGTTGCAGGTTTTGGTATCATCTGCAACAGGCTCTTCCACAATATCACTAACAAAGATGTTAAAAAGAATTGGACCAAGGACAGATCCCTGCAGCAAACCACTGGTAACGCCCTTCTCCTCAGAGTGAGTTCCATTTATCTCTATCCTTTGCTGCCTCCCACTCAACCAATTTCTAACCCAATCAGTAACTTTAAGGTCTATCCCTGGGGTGCTCAGTTTGTTTATGTCACCTGTGCGGAATGGTGCCGAAGGCTTTACTGAAATCTAAGCATACACATCAAGGGCTCTCCCTCGGTCTAACTCTCTGGTCACCAGATCAAAGAAGTCAATCAGATTTCTCTGACAAGACCTGCCTCTGGTAAACCCATGTTGCCTCGGATCCTGCCATCCATTGGACTCTAGAAACCTCACTATTCTCTCTTTTTAACAGTGTTTCCAATAATTTACTCACCACAGAGGTTAGAATAACTGGCCTATAGTTTTCAACCAGCTCCTTACTTCCACTATTGTGTAAAGAGACCATGTGTACCTCTCTCCAGTCCTCTGGCACTACTCCTGACTCCAAAGAGGTCAATCAGTGGAGCTGCTAGAATGTCCCAAAGTTCCTGCAGTATTCTCGGATGTATCCCATCCGGTCCTAGCGCTTTGTCTACTTTAAGTTTAGCTAGTTCCTCCCACAGTTTTTGAAAATCATTTGAGATCCCCATCACTTCTGTTCCTATCTGTGGGTGTTTTCTGAGGTCCTGTTCCTGGCCCTTCATCTGTAAACACAGAACAGAAATAGTTATTAAGCAATTCTGCTTTATCCTAATCAGTTTCTACATATTCCTCCCCTTCAACCTTGAATCTGACAATACCACATTTGCCCTTCCTCCTCTCCTGCCAACAGAAAGGCAATGAGAGTTTCAACTCCATGATCCAAATGAAATCCATGCTGTTGTATATGCAGAGGATAATAACATCTTCAATTAATTTAGCTAATAAAAGGAGACTAGATATTGGGCAATGTGCACTTGGAAGTAATGGATCCAAAGATGCTTTTTTTCAGTACTGGATGAACACTGGCTTCTTTGTGTTTTAAAGTCAATGGCATCACATCTGAAGGTATAAGAAACATTTACAATAGAATGAAGGCTATGAAACATCCCTACTAATCTTTAATGAGCCTACTGGGCAAGGACTAAGTACAGAAATGCTTATGTCACCCGCTTCTTACTCTTTCAATGTCATTATTTTAGATGATTTTAATCTTTATATGGACTTAGTTCTGCCTCAACAAGTTTCTAGGGAGTTTTTACTAACGATACCATTCTTAGGTTTTACGCAATTTATTCACAGTTCCACTCATTTCACGGGTCACATGTTAGATTGGATTTTCATAGGCGAGAGACTTGTGCCTGTTTTTACCTGCAGTCACTAGTACCATGGCCCTATCATTTTAGTATCTCGTTTAAAATTCATTCTGTTAATAAATATTGTCCAGTGCAACCTGATAAATATGTCAAGCAGTAACTGGACAGATTGTTCACATCAAAGAGTTCAATATTTCATCCTGTGCTGACTTATGGCAAGATACTGTATCTTGCTAGAGTCACTGGATTCAGTTGCTCCTAACGGGGATGGTGTAGTTAGAAAAGAATGCTCTGCCCCATAGTATACAAAATACAAATGATTTGAAGTGTCAGAAGGGCTTGTTATTTTGAGTGAAGAAACATGTTGGCATAAATCCAAACTAGAGTTAGACCTAGCACATTATCAAAGCATTTTAGAGGCATATAATCAATCTGTTGAGCTGTGCAGAGCTAGTTACTACCAGCAGAACATGAAGCAGCCCTTATGTAAACCACAGGAATTGTTTGCCATGGTGGAATTGTTAACACACTAACAATTCAGTAATGTTGTGTGAGGATTTTATGACATTCTTTAGAGAAAAGACATTAGCACTGGATAGTGGTATGTGGATTTTTCTTCACCACAATATCTGACGCGGTTTGTCTTTGGCATGTCATAGGCTACCTTTAAGCTGATTGAGGAGGGGGAAAATATTAGAGATTGCTGGTTTATTGAATCCCTCCTGATGCCCCTGGGTCCTTGTTCTCCTGCAATATTGGGTACTTTGAAATAGGAACTAAGTCCAGTGCTTGTTATTTTGCTCAATGCATGATTAGCCCATGACTGTAGACTGTCATCCGTAAAGCAGGCTTATATTTGCCCAGTTTTAAAGAGAATCCCTTTATCCATCTGATTTAGGGAACTACCACCAGGTTTTGTCTCTCCCATTTGTGATGAAGCTCCTGGAAATAGTGGTGTTGACTCAGTTGAAGAGATTCATAGAGAAATATTCACTAACTGACAACCAGGATCTGGAGTAGGCTTAGTAAATATCTTTGATGGTATACTTAAGACATGGTTTCACAGAATTTCTGGCCCTAGAACATGGAACAAAAAATGTCTTTGGAGTAAGTCTTAGCGCAGGCATCAATAGATTCAAAAGGCAAAAACATCCAGGAAGAGTTTTCCATGAAACTCAAGACCAGGTGAAGTTTGGAGTAATCGGGAAACAGTAACTAATATGACCAGAAATACAGGCCATAGTTAAGAACAGACTGGCAAAAGCCAGCCCCCTCCCCACCCCCAGGGATATAATAGCTCATCAAACATGATCACTACCATCATAGTCATCATATATCTTCATTACCTATCTCAGAAACCATTCTCCACTCCCCTCTCTCATTGAAGAAGGTTAATGAATAAATTATTGCAGAGATTGGGATGGTGGTGGTGAGGAGATGGGGAAAGAGCTGGGCAACCAGGAGAAGATGATAATTCATGCACATTCATCAGTGAGGAAAGTCAGTCTCAGACTCAAAGATGAGTACAACAAAGATAAATCCATCCTCACAAGGCCTAGATTAAAAATAGCTAATTCATACATATTGTTTCATAAATATTTCCTATGCAGCGAACAAAAAGTGATTGTATTGGCCTATGAGGCAGGGTTTAAGATATACTACTGTGACAGATTTTAAAGATGCTTAGACTGAATGGTTATTATTTTGACTGAGTAGGCTGCATTTGACATACCTTTTCTCCTGCCTCCAAAAGGAGAGCATCATGGTCACCCAGGGGCGGCCTAGAGGGGTGCGGGGCCATATGCAGAGACTCGGTGCGAGGCCTCATTTGCATAATGTTAACATGCACTGTCTTTTAGTAAACATGCCTCTTAATGAGTGTATGGATAAAGAAAGGCTACCAGATTTCTACATTACTATACTCCAGTGCCAACCGCCAGGCACATTAGGAAGTACATTTAGAACACATAGCAAACTCGCCGTGTCATAACAGCACTACCAGGATTCAGAAAGCACCAAACCTTACCTATCAAAGGGCAACACTGCAAATATTAAACTAATACATCTCAGAGAATACCAATACATCTCCTACTGGGGAAAGAGAACAAGTGGCACTGTCAAATAGAAACTGCATGAACAGAATACTTCAGCTCGGTTACACATGCAGAACATAGACCCTCAGCAAACACAGAAGAAGGGATCACAGTTTAGAAATAGGAAGACAATAATTAAACTGGGAACCCCAAAAGCCAAACTTGGAATGTACAACAACACTGCAGAAATAAAACTATAAATTAATGTCCTCTTGCACTAAACAAAATGCAGACGTTAATTTCCCAGAGCTGACATATTCAAGTTAATAAATTCAAAATAAAAAAGTATTTTTCTACCTTTTGTTGTTTGGATATTTTATTTTTCAGTTGCAATTACTCCAGGCACTTTCTTCTGGTTTCTTCTTGTCTTCTGCTAACTCTCCATTGTCTGCTGTCCATTTGTCCTTTCTGCTTTCTTCTAGTTTTTTTCCATTCTCTCTCTACATCTGCTTTAACATACTGATCTTTCTCCTTTTGCTCTTTCCTCCATCTCTTTTTATTCCTTTTTCATCCACTCAAATTTTACCCCTTCATCCTCAACCCCAATTTACTCTCCTAATACCCAGCCAATCGCAGATTTTTCTTCCCTTCCATACAAAATGTTTTTCCCCTCTCCATTTCACTCTCCCAGCCCCATCCCATTTTAGTCCTTCCCCAACCTCAGCTCCCTTCTAGTTCCAGTCCCACCCAGCATCCGCTTCCTTCTAGTCTCCGCATCAGCCCATTTACAGTCCTAGTCCCCCCATTAGCCCATTTCCAGTCCTAGCTCCCCCATCAGCCTTTTCCAGTCTTATCCTAGCCCTTCCATCAGTCCATTTCCAATCCAAGCTCCCCCATCAGTCCACTTCCAATCCAAGTCCCCCCCCATCAGCCCATTTCCAATTCTAGCCTCCCATCAGCCCATTTCCATTCCTAGCCCCCCATCAGCCCATTTCCAGTCCTATCCTAGCCCCAGGGGTGGCTCAAGGAAATCTGCTGCCTGAGGTAAAGGATGAAATGGTGTGCCCCCCCACCCCATAGAGGGAGGTAGGGCTTTTTCAAAACTCCAGTCAGGGACTGAACCAAACCAAAAAGCTGATTAGATTATATGGAGGAAATGCAAGACGTTTGTACACCAAGGAACTAAAAGAGAGCGAGAACCACAGCACAGTTTATAAAACTAAATCATAACTCATTTTTATTTTGTTGTTATAAACTGCGTTATGGTTCTTGCTTTTTCTTTTTCAACATATATTTTGCATCCACAGAACCCCCTTCAACAGTGAGTGCAGAGCAGAACCAGAAAATTCACCCACAGAACTCAATATCTTAAGAAACAAAACTGATTCTGATCATCTCACAAACAACAACATCAAACATTCTCAAGTACCAGGCATAGTGTGAACTAATACAAAACCCTACAACAAAGTCACTGAGTATCTATAGAGCAAATCTACCATGCCATACCATACCATATCAGCAGCAACTTCCAAAACTTACATAAGGAGCTCATCCAAAAAAAGCATCGCTGTAAATGCTACAATGGGCCCTGGAACATCCATACACCTATTTGAAAAGCTGAACATGTCAAATGACTACAGTTACAGTATAGATCTCTATGTACAAACTCATGTTAACAGAACACCTGGGCTCACTCACACACTCAGAACACAGACCCTCACCAAGTACAGAATAAGTAACCACAAACTAAAATAAAAATAAAAATATGTAGACAAAATTTAAACTGAAACCCCAAGAAGCCAGAGTCCTCAAGAAGTGCAACATCAGATAAATAAGATATGCAGTTCCCCAATACAGTGGAAAATATTCCACATATCCTGGCTTAGAAGTGAGGTTCACAACTGCCATGATATGCGCAAAACTAACACAACATAAACCAACACCCTTGACCTTATCTTTGTCAATACTCCAATTTCATAAACAAATCTACTCTTTCTAATACTATTTTTACTTTCTAATAAGGCATAAAAGACCTAAGGATGGTATTACCCCGACATGTGGCAAACTAGTCACCGTAGGGTTTAAGAGCAGACACTCACATAATGGGTCACTGCCTTTATACCTTTTAGTTTAAACTACCATATTACACCATTCACCTATACCACATATATAACCCAAGCTTACACCAACCGAAAAAATACTTTTTGGAATTCCCAAAAACAACCATAAAAGGTTAGAAGTGTCTGCATAGCAACAAAAGACCAGAGCATATAGATTCTTCAGTCGTTTTTCCTATAAAAAAGAAAGAAAAGATTCTCTCTTCAAACAGCAGAATTTATATCCTTTTCAATAGACGTTTTATCCACTTATCTGAATGATCCAAGGGTCCGGCTCATGTCAGCAAACAGACATCCATCTCAGCTGCAACTTTCTAGTCGTGGGCGCCAAACTACAAAAGGAGCACGCCGTCCTGACATAAGTATAATCTCCCCGACAAAAGCTTTTGTTTCGCCAGCTAGGCTTCTTCAGGGTTTCTTAGCAGCAATATCCTCATCTCACATCTTCAATGTTGAATACAAAATACCTCTCTACCTTCACTGCTATAGCATCTGACGTCAACAACTTTTAAAGAGGCATCAGAACACATGATTCGCTCACAAAAGGTGACATAATGTCCTCCCAATACCTTCATTCTAACCACACTGAAACTATCTCAACAGCGAACCTTAGTAAAAACACTGAAAAAAAGATTAAAAAAGACTAAAAAAGAAAGAGGAAATCAGACCAGAACTCCACAGTCACCCAGCTCACAGTTAAATAAAAAGTGTCCATTCTATTTTATCATTCAATCCATGTGGATCTAAAGTATTTAAGTCATATATCCATCTCTGTTCTTTTTGAAGCAACAGACGTCCTCTGTCCCCTCTCTGGATGCTTAAAGGGACATATTCTAATACCGTACAACGTAGATCTTCAAAAGCATGACTATAAGATATACAATGTTGAACAAGAAACATTTCTAATTTAGCTTTGTTGATACTATATTTATGTTCAGCTAGTCGTCTCCACAGAGGGCGAGTATTTTTCCCGATATATAGCTTAGGGCAAAGGCACCATAGTGCATACACCACAAAAGAAGTATTACAGGATGTATCTTGATCATACAACTGACTTTTATTCTTATAATTTGTGCACAATTGGCTTTCCATAATATCGCAAAATGAACATCGTCCGCATTTCTTATGTTGATGTATTGGAAATTTGTTGTCGAGGAACCGCAGAGCAAAGTTGATCTCTGAAGTTTCTCCCCCTGCTATATGCCACACGTAAGGTATTACCAGATAACTTAGGATGAGAACTAATAACACTCCACCTCTTATGAATAAAGGCAGCAATCCAACTAGAAAGACTGGAGTAAGGCAGTACACATGTAATTGGAGATATCCCAGAAGAAACATCTAATTCTGTATCACTAAGTCTAGGCTTAAGCAGAAATTCACGATGGTTATATTTAGCTCTTTTATAAGTTCTTTTTAGAACCGAACTGGGGTATCCACGCTGTCGAAACTTCACTATCATATTCTGTGCCTGTATATCAAATTCATATTCAGACGAACAAATACGTCTACACCGAAGCAATTGTGAATATGGTAAGCTGCATTTCAAATGAGCAGGATGAAAACTAGAAAAATGTAGAAGATTATTCTTGTCTGTAGGTTTGGTATAGATAGTCATAGAAAATCTCGCTCTATATTTCGTAACTTGAACATCTAGAAAGTGTATTGTGAATTTCTGAATATTAATCTTAAACATAATATCATTATTGCAATTATTCAAATAACTGAAAAATTCATTCAAAAATTCTAGAGATCCACTCCACAAGAGAAAAATGTCATCTATGTAATAATACCATCCCAAAATATAAGGCACATACTTTGAACTGTAGATTCACTTAACTTCAAAATTATGCATATAAAGATTCACTAATGATGGTGCAAACGTTGCCCTCATAGCTCTTCCTTGAAATCTGCTGAAAAATTTCTTGTTTAGAAACAAAATGTTGTTGTTGTTAAGTGCCGTCGAGTCGGAGTCGACTCATGGTGACCCTCTGGATAACTATCCTAAATTGTGTTCGGTCTTCAGTAAGGCGGCTCATTGTTGACAGACTGGTACCCATTGCACAAAACGATGAAGAACACTCCACTTCAACTATTGACTCTAGGCAGTACTGGCAAATTATTTATCGTACGTAGTCTCAGATCAAACTTGCGCTTATGATCACATTATTCAGTGAAACATAGATAGCGCTTGATGACATCAATGACTACTAGAGATTTGTTTTCTCATGCTAATGTGTAGATAAAACTTTAACTCTTTTTTATATCTTTTTTATCTTTTTATCTATTTACGTGCCAGTATTCAGAGTCCTATTCAATTTAAAATAATATATACGAGCTTGTGAGGCAGAACAAACTTAACTTCCACTATGTTGTTCTCTTCTGCTCAGCTTTCCAGAATATAACAATTCTCCATACGCCTCACTCCTTCAGCGCCTTCGCGTTTTGCTCCTATCCGGAGTTCCTCTTGAAGAAACTGAGTATAATTGAAAAACAACGTGTGATATAAAAACTGCTTTAAAAAATTCATTTAAAGCTCACCTAAACTTATATGACTCTATCCAATGTGAAATCTTATTCTTACTTGCTAATAGTTGCTGCCCACGTTTCTCATCAAATGTTCTGATTTTCTTTTTTCTTTGCTTTCTCTGTCAGACAACGCCGCGCATGCGGGTTGTGAATTACTACCCCCTTATATACAGATGATGCGTTGCACTCATCTGCATAATTGCCACTCAACAGATTCGTTTAAACCCAATGGTTGTACTGTGTCCAATAAAAAGATCCATCTTTGCTCGTAAAACAGTAGAGTTTCATCAAGCGTTTTACCTCTCTCTCTGGCACGTAAATAGATAAAAAGATAAAAAAGATATAAAAAAGAGTTAAAGTTTTATCTACACATTAGCATGAGAAAACAAATCTCTAGTAGTCATTGATGTCATCAAGCGCTATCTATGTTTCACTGAATAATGTGATCATAAGCGCAAGTTTGATCTGAGACTACGTACGATAAATAATTTGCCAGTACTGCCTAGAGTCAATAGTTGAAGTGGAGTGTTCTTCATCGTTTTGTGCATTGTCTATACCACTCCGAGAGGACCATTATTTTTCTTGTATTTCTACAGACTGGTACCCATAGCTGCTGTTATTGTATCGATCCATCTCATTGCTGGTCTTCCTCTTTTACGTTGACCTTCTATCTTGCCAAGCATGATGTCTTTCTCTAATGATCTCTCTCTTCGCATGATGTGTCCAAAGTATGAAAGTCGAAGTCTTGTCATCTGAGCTTCTAAAGAAAGCTTAGGTTTGATCTCCTTTAGTACCGACTGGTTTGTTCTTTGGGCAGTCCATGGTATACACAGTATTCGCCGCCAGCACCATAATTCAAAGGCATCAATTTTCTTCCTGTCTGTCTTTTTCATTGTCCAGCTTTCACATCCATATGATGTTATTGAAAATACCATGGCTTGAACAAGTCAAATCTTTGTATGGAGAGAGACAAAATAGTTCTTTAATGCCAACTCTGCCAGAGTTAAAAGAAATTTTGTCGGAACTGTATGTGGTCTTGGTCTTGCATTCCATACGTCTGATAAGACCCGCAAAGCTTCATTTTGAGGTATCGATGTATATAAAGCTGCTATGTCTAACATTGCCATCCAAGTTACCTGTTCAGTAGTACCATAATCTTCCAAAATTAATATATGAAGGAGGAGGAAGAGGTGGACACAAGAGGAAGAGGAGGACAGAGAGTTAATTGAAGACATATGCAGCATTGCTAGGAAAGGGGAAGTGCTACTGATAGGAGATTTCAATATGCCAGATGTTGATTGGCACATTCCTGCTGCAGTATCATCTAGAAGTAAGGAGATCCTGGATTCTCTACAGGGAGAACTATTCAGGCAATTGGTAACAGACCCCACACGTGAAGGGACCATACTGGACTTGGTGCTTACCAATGGTGAAAGTGTTTCTGATGTTGTAGTGGCAGATCATTTTGCATCCAGTGATCACCAGATGGTGTGGTTCAGTATTAGGACTTCGGCTGTTAGAATCCATTCCAAGGTGAGGATCTTAGACTTTAGGAAGACTAACTTTGCGAAGATGGGCCAATACCTCAAGGAGTCGTTAGTGGGATGGGAACAGCTGGGGGATGTAGAAAAACAGTGGGCAAAACTGAAAGGGGATATTTTAAGGGCAACCAACCTTTTTGTTAAAATGGTAAATAAAGGCAAAAGGAAAAGGAGACCGCTATGGTTTTCTAAGGAAGTAGCTGAAAAAGTGAAGAAAAAGAGGGAGGCCTTCATGAAATACAATTGATCACTGAGAGAGGAAGACAGGCATCTGTATTTGGAAAAACTTAGAGAAGCTAGCAAAGTAGTCAAGAAGGCAAAGATTTAAAAGGAGGAGGAAATAGCCAATGCAATAAAATGGGGGGATAAGACATTTTTCAGATATATTAGTGAGAAGAGGAAGGGTAAGAGCGGTATTGTCAGACTCAAGGGTGCAGGGGGGGAATATGTAGAAGCTGATAAGGATAAAGCGGAATTGCTTAACAAATATTTTTGTTCTGTGTTCACAGATGAAGAACCAGGAGCAGGACCTCAGAAAACAACCACAAATAGGAACAGAAGCGAGGGACATCTTGAACAATTTTCAGAAGACTGTGTTTGTGAGAAACTAGCTCAACTTAAAGTAGACAAAGCGATGGGACCGGATGGGATGCACCCTAGAATACTGAGGGAACTTGGGGACGTTCTAGCAACTCCACTGACTGACCTTTTCAATGCCTCGTTGGAGTCGGGAGTGGTGCCAAAGGACTGGAGAGAGGCTCATGTGGTGCCTTTACACAAAAGCGGAAGAAAGGATGTGGTTGAAAACTACAGGCCGTTTAGTTTAACTTCGGTGGTGAGTAAATTATTGGAAACGCTGCTGAAAGAGAAAATAGTGAGGTTTCTGGAGTCCAGCGGATTACACGATCCGAGGCAGCATGGATTCACCAGAGGCAGGTCTTGTCAGACAAATCTGATTGATTTCTTTGACTGGGTGACCAGGGAGTTGGACCGAGGGAGAGCTCTAGATGTAGTGTATTTAGATTTCAGTAAAGCCTTTGACACTGTTCCTCACAGGCGACTTATAAACAAATTGAGCACCCTAGGGATGGACCCTAAAGTTACTGCTTGGGTTAGAAATTGGTTGGGTGGGAGGCGACAAAGAGTACAAGTAAATGGAGCTCACTCTGAGGAGAAGGATGTTACCAGTGGTGTGACCCAGGGATCTGTCCTTGGTCTGATTCTTTTTAACATCTTTGTTAGTGATATAGCGGAAGGGCTGTCGAGTAAGGTTTGCCTCTTTGCAGATGATACCAAAATCTGCAATAGAGTAGACACCCAGGAAGGTGTAGATAACATGAAGAGGGATCTAGCTAAGCTTGAAGAATGGTCTAGAATTTGGCAGCTGGGATTTAATGTTAAAAAATGTAAGGTCATGCATTTGGGCTGCAGCAATCCAAGAGAGAAATACAGTATAGGAGGTGAAGTACTTTTGTCCACTAAAGAAGAGCGGGACCTAGGCGTGGTTGTGTCTGATGATCTTAAAGTAGCTAAACAGGTAGAAAAGGCAACGGTAAAAGCTAGAAGGATGCTTGGGTGCATACGGAGTGGAATGGCTAGCAGAAAAAAGGAGGTGATAATGCCTCTGTATAAGTCTTTGGTGCGACCTCATTTGGAGTATAGTGTGCAATTCTGGAGACCGCACCTTCAAAAGGATGTGAACAAGATGGAGTCGGTGCAGAGGGTGGCTACTAAAATGATTAGTGGGCTTCATTATAAAGCATATGAGGACAGACTTAAGGATCTTAATATGTACACCTTAGAGGAAAGGCGGGATAGAGGTGATATGATTGAGATGTTTAAATACCTCCGTGGCATAAATGTTCAGGGAGAGAGCCTCTTTCAATTGAAAGCAAGTTCTGCTACAAGGGGACATGGGATGAGGGTGAAGGGAGATAGATTCAGGAGTGATATGCGGAAATATTTCTTTACAGAAAGAATAGTGGATCCGTGGAATAGTCTCCCAGTGGAGGTGGTAGAGATGAGGACAGTAACTGAATTCAAAAAAGCATGGGACCAACACAGAGGATCTCTAAAGGTAAAAAGTGGACTGTTGTAGTTGTTGATATGGAAGGACAGACTAGATAGGCCATGTGGTCTTTTTCTGTCATCATGTTTCTATGTTTCTATTATTAAAGGAACTTCTTTTAGGTACATATCTAAGTATATACCTACTCTTTCTAATAATGAATCATTACTAGATAAGATCGGACGTCCTGGTAGATTTGTTACATTTTTATGCACTTTGGGTAAAATATAAAATGCGCAAAACTAACCCATTAGGAGAAACTATCCCATGTCAAATATAAAGATAGCACAAAGTCCAATCACTAAAATGAAATAAAATTATTTTTTCTGTCTTTGTTGTCTGACCATTTTATTCTCTGATCATGCTGGTCCTGATCTGAGGCTTCTGCTTTCCTGTCTTCTCTTAGCTCTCTTTCTGTGGTCTATGGTCCATTTGCCATTTCTTATCTCTTCTTTTGTTTTCTTCACTTCCTTCCATCAGCCTATTTCCAGCCCTGGTATCCCTCCCCTGTATTAGCCCTCTTTCCAGTCCTCCCCTTGTGAGACAGGAAATGCCTAGATTACCCTCAGCACCAGCAGGCTCAACTTTAACAGAGCCGTGGGAAAGAAGAGAAACACTTTTCCTTCCTGCGCCTCTGCAAAGATGAGCCAGGGTGCCTTCAAGGCTCTTCTGGGGCAGTGGGAAAGGGGAGCGGGAGCACAAGGCCACTGATTCTGCCGCTGCTGCAGTCAAGAAGCAGTGGCAGCAGCTTGTCCTGCAGTTTTTTTTTTAATTTTGATGCCTGAGTGAGGTGGTACTTTTGGGGCATTTTTGCCGCCTCCAAAACGTTGCCGCCTGAGGCCACCACCTCACTCAGACTCATTATAGAGCCACTCCTGCCTAGCCCCTCCATCAGCCCTTTTCCAATCCTAGCCTCCCATCAGCCCATTTCCAATCCTAGCCCCCCATCAGCCCATTTCCAGTCCTATCCTAGCCCCTCCATCAGCCCATTTCCTTTCCTATCCTAGCCCCTCCATCAGCCTATTTCCAGTCCTAGCTCCTCCCACACTCATCCTATTTCCAATCCAAGCCCCCCATGAGCCCATTTCCAATCCTAGCTCCCCCATCCATTTCCAGTCTTATCCTAGACCCTCCATCAGTCCATTTCCAATCCAAGCCCCCCCAATAGCCCATTTCCAATTCCAGCCCCCTATCAGACCATTTCCAGTCCTTGCTCCCCCAGTAAGCCCATTTCCAATCCAAGCCCACCTATGAGCCCATTTCCACTCCTAGCCCCTGCATCAGTCTATTTCCAATCCAAGCCCCCCAACAGCCCATTTCCAATGCTAACCCCCCATCAGCCCATTTCCAGTCCTATACTAGCCCCTCCATCAACTCATTTCCAGTCCTAGTTCACCCCCCCCAACTCAACTCATTTCTCATCCAAGCCCCCCTTCCCATCTGCTATTTCCAGTCAGTCTAAGCCCCCCCACTCAGCCTATTTCTAGTCCTAGCTTCCCCCCAATTTCCAGTCCAAGTCCCCTGACCCATCAGCTATTTCCAGTCCAAGCCCCCCCCCACTCAGTCCATTTTCTGTCCAAGCCCCCCCTCCCCTCCCAAAGAGCCCCACGGCTGTCTCTAACAGCTGCCAAAGTGAAGAGCGCCTTTTTTCTTTACTTCGGCAGCTGTACTGTAGTTTATGACACTGCCATGCTGAGGTCAAAGGGGACTTCCTGTTTCCCGGCACTCAGCGTGGCAGCGTTCTAAGCTACAGTACAGCTGCCGACGTGAAGGAAAAAGACGCTCTTCACTTCGGCAGCTGTTAGAGGTGAGCCGGGACCTCTCCGGCTCTCTCTAAAGTCAACCTGCCTGCCGGTATGTAGTGCAGGATGTTGTTGGCGTGGGCCCCATTGAAGTGCAGGGCCCTGTGCGAACAACATTCTCGCACAATGGCAACTCACAGGCAGAAGGAACCTTCTCTTCCTTGTCAACCTATCAGTTTCCTTCTTCTACCAGGGCTGACTTAAGAGTATCTGACAGCAAAGGCTAATCTTCAGCTATGCACAAGCCTCTTTCTATAGTCCAGCATCTCTCTTTCTCTTTCCTACTCCCTCATATGTCCAGCATTTTCCTCCTTTTCTTTTGCCACTGCCTGAGGCTGCTGTTGTGAAATGAAACTGAGCATAGCATGCACCCATGACTTGCCAGATCCTGCCCCTTCTAACGCAAGTTTCCTCTCGGTGGGGCAGGACATGGCAGACCTTGAGCATGTGTTGTGTTCAAAGGCTAACAGACAAAAAAAAAACAGGAAAAGTTGCAGACTCCGCAATTTGGTAGTTTTTACAACCTATTAGCTTTTGGCTATACTTTATGTGCTCTGGTACTCCTGCACATCGGTGCTCTTGCCCTTGTTTTATTGGGCAGTTACATTTTATTTATTTATTTATTTAATCTCTCTTCTATACCGCGCTGTTCCCATCAGTGCAGTTTACATTTAACAGAAGCTTATACAATGCAGTCAGGCTACATTTTATTTCCAATAAAACAGGAGCTAGAACTTGGACCTAACTGGGGTAACTTTCTACAAAATTATTTACACTAATAACTATTGTACATACTGATATTTACATGGAGTTGCACCTAAGAGGCTAGCTGCTCTATGGCGTGCTGGGTGTGGTGCTAGAGAAGTCTTGGTGATTGGGGTGGCTATTTGCGAGGTGTCGTCTGCGTAGTGTCTTATGAATAAGTGGTGCTTCAGCGCCTTCCTGAATTGTGCCAGGTCGGTGATTGCTCAAATGCTGTAGGGAGGGCATTCCAACATCTGGGCTTTTAGAGCATGAACACCCTATTGGTTGTTGCCCAGGTGCATTTCGTTGTTTCCTTTGGAATTAGCAGAGTATTGAGAGCTGCGGTTCTTCTGGATCTGTTTGGGGGGGGGGTGGATTAGCTCGGTAATGGAGGAGGAGGGTTAGTTGTTTATGGCCTGCTATTTGTAGATACACTACTTATGAAAAAAATGACCATTGTCTGTTGTGATGACGAAGGCTGTTCAAGGGACATGGAGTGGCAAGAAAGTGAATCCTGTTCCTTTAAAAATAGTAGCAAACAGGGTTTCCCTAGCAACCACAAACCTCTGAGTCAGAGTGCAGCCAGTATCAAGCCCCGTCCACTTCAGCACGTCAGAGCTAGGTTAAGTCCTAACAGCTCCCACGTGGGCTGGGAGAAGGGTGTGGTTCCTAAGAAGGATCAGTTTAAAACGGCAGTGTTTGAGCAGTCAGTTAGAACAGGAGCAGCAGGAGGAAGAACGACAAGAACGAGCAGCACAAGAGCAGCTGGAACCAGGAGCAGAGACAAGCAGTTGGATCTGAGAGGAACAGATCAGAGGCAGACACAGCTAAAAGGGAAACTGCCAGGAGAAAGGCAATCGTATGAAAAGAGAAGGCAGCATGGCACAGAGCAGGAAGGATTGGAACAGCTAAGAGGCCCAGAATCAAGGCAAGTGCGTGTTTCAAAGTCCCTGCATGAAAGAAAGCTGAAAGAGTCAGTTCCTAGTGGGGGAAGCAACTCAGCTAGCCAGCTAAGCTGCAAAGGTAGAGAAAATAGCTTTTCTGTGTTCCCTAGCCAAAGTCTCTCTGCTGAGATAGAGCAAAAGAAACTCTTGTTAGCAAAGCTGAATGAGTTGTTGCAGAAGCAGAGTAGTAAGCTCTATGACCCTGTTCCACCTGAAAATAGCTGCAATGAATCCATTGAAGAGATGGAGATAGAAAGCTGCATTGAACCGTATGAAAGTGAGTCTGAGGAAATGCAGTGCTCATATTGCAGAGCTAATGAGTTTGAGATGTGCTGAGCCTAAGCACATGTAAGGGAATGAGTGCTTAAAGTGGAGCCAAGCTTGTTTGTATGAAGCTGAAGGACACAGCAAGAGAAACTCACCAGACGTTTTAAGCCAATGTGTTTTCCCCAATGCTCTGAAGAGAAGTAAAACTTACTGGGTGGTTTAGAAGCTGTGTGCCTCTTGTGTAAAGAAGATGTGAGAAAAACATTCTTCATAAGAAAGTTAAGTTACCTTGGAAAAAGTTAACAGCCTGAGCTTTGTAAGCCAGTTCCTATTACCAAAGTTAACTGCTGTTGAAAGTGACCAACTCTGTGAATACAACCTGTTGGACTTTATTCTTTGTTTTGGAGACGTATCCAATTTCTGTTCAGTGCTATTGAATTTGATGCGAGGGGGAAGTCCCGAAAAATAAAAATATTCTCTGTTTTTGCCTAATACCATGTGGTCACACTATTTGCTCTAAGGAATAAGTAAACTACATTACCCAGCAGTCCTAGCTGGCAGCCATATTTATGGACACTATTCCAGGAGGGCAATAAGGCGACGCCCTCCTGCTTACTGGCTATCGGCCCGGGCGGGAGGTTCATTGTTCCCTCCCAATGTAGGCCTTACCAAAAGCCTCCGGTGCTGCCTGCTGTTAGTGCTTCCATCCCCTCCAAGGCAGACTTCCTGTTTGCGTGGGGGCAGCAGCAACTCGACCAACAACCTCTGCCACCAATGCAAAAGGAAGTCTACTTCTGAGGGGGAGTGAGCATGAGCAACACGCAGCATCAGAAGTTTTGGTAAGCGCTGCCATGCTGTTTTAAAGTTGCTGCTGCTGCTGCAGGTTTCGGAGAAGGGCGGCAACAGCGGCAATAATGTCAGAGGCAGAAATAGGGGGTGGCAGGAATGAGGTTCACCTAGGGCTCCTCATATCTTTGCACTGGCTCTGTAACTTCTCCAGAAAAGGCAAGGAAGATAGTGAACAATGATCAGCACAATCTGCAGTTGAAGCAGATGGATTCTTTAAAAACAGCCGTACCAATGTACTTTTCAAAAAGAATGTTAGTATACCGGCAGGCCAAGAAGAGCTTATTGGAAAAAGACTTCTTAAAATTCTGATACCTGCAATTAAAAAGCCATCAAGCTGACATTTAGGGGAATGTCTACTAAAGCGCAGTCACCTTTTGCAGCTATTGAGATGCAATAGCTGGAAAAGGTCTGCGGTAAGTCAAAAATCTCTACAGTATCTGCAGGGGGTATTCCCAGCGTTCCCCCTGCAGATACCATGAAGGATTTGGATTTACTGCAGATACCTAATCAGCAGGTAGTGCAGGATGTCCCATGGCACCTGCCAATACAGGGATCACATGTCTCCACAGTAGATCCAAAGGGATGACAGGTAGTGATTGGATGCATAGAGCTCTTACTAGCTCTGTGCCCTGATTGCCCCTGTGCCTCTCCCTGCCCCCATCAGCCCCCCATCAGAGAATATTGTTGGTGCCACGGCTGTAGAAATCTATGGCACCATCAGTAATAAAAAAAACTGACCTGAAGATGGCGGTAGGCAGAGCTCATCTGCTCTGACAGTTTTCCTTCATGGGAAAGAGAAATGCCAGGTCGGGCAAGCTACCCCAGGCTACCCTACCAACCCCCTCTTCAGTTTCTTCTGGTCTTCTGGACGCTTTTGTTATACATCGGGAGCAGCAGTTGGTGAGTGTGGGAGTATTAAGCCTGGCTGTGAGAACTCTGGAGTGAAGAGGCTCAGAGACTCCTTCGGGCATAGATTTTACACCCCCAAAAGCATGGAGACCCTCGAAGCAGGCTCTATGCCAGTCTTAGTCAGGGAGGACAGCTGGTTGCAGGGTTACCTGAAGTTGGTTTCCCTGCTCCCTGTCTGGGAATGTTCCCTGGAAGTAACACGGGAATTTCTGTGAACCCACTGGATCAGCGTTCTTGATGTATACCTTGGGTGCTTCTACTTCCCTGGACTTGGATAGTGGTGCATCTGCTTCATTTACTTTTTCCCTTCATAGGCCCGTAACATTTTACACTTGAGGCGATTTGGACTGCTATTAAACAACTCGGTGAGGCCATCATCCCTCAAGTACAGGTTCTGCAAGTCAAGGTACAAATAATGAGGAGGTCTGTACAAAGAATACTGAATTAACTGAGCCTTTAAAACATCTTCAAATGATCTTTCACAGCAAACTGTTCAGCTGGAGACACACTCTGATACTTTTACTAAAGATGCTATGGAGGTCATTCTGTCCTGAGAATAGCGGGGATGGATGTCCATCCCCATACAAACAGCGGGTTTGTACAGGGAGACCTAGATGGGGGTGGGAAGGGGCTTTTCCGAGGTGGAGTGAGGGCGGGCTGTGACTCCAGATGTACAGGGTCGATTCAGAGGTCGGCCCTGTATGTCCGGGGCTTTGAATCTAGACGGGGGACTTATTCTACCTCAAAGGCCAGATCAGGGGTCAGGCTGCGGGGAAAAAAGAGCTCGGTTGGAGGCCAGGGTTTGTGGCTCCTGAATGGAGCCGTGGTGCCATGGCAAAGGGATGCCATGGCACTGCAGCTCCATTCAGGAGCCTGGATGAGGTAGCTGGATATGTGGCTGGGCATGCAGGCCAATCAGAATCAAGACCTGGTCTGCACATCCTGATCGTAGACCCGATTCTGATCCCGCAGGCATGTCTAGCCCCCGCGGGATCAGAATCGGGTCTACCTCTGTTTGCCCCGCTTCTGATCGGCCACACAGGGGCTGCACGGCCTGAATGGATTAGTCTGTATGCATTTAAAAGCTCATATGGAACAGTTAGACAATCAAAGTAGACTGGCTAATCTTTGATTAATTTTCCGAGGTTGACTATTATCTCTGCTAAAGAGATGTTTAAATTGTATCTATCTGAGATTTTGGGGGTTCTCTCTGAGTCTAACCTCCTTTTAGTTAAGATATATTATTTACCAAAAGGCCAGAAAGTCTCAGCTGGTGCTGAGATTTCTGATCCTCAGCTTGCTGCTGTTTTGAATGTCTCAGCTTTGTTAGAAAATTCGGATGACGAGTCAATTACTCCAGCTACCTGTTTAGTTACTTTGGCACTTGTATCAGATAGGGAATGGCTCCTTGAGATGTTTTTCAAGAAAAATAATTTTTGTTTTAAGGGTTGTTTGGTCCGGATTTTTCCCAATCTGCCCAGAGATAACCAACACCACAGGAGGGAATTTCTGCTCCTGCGACCTCGGGTTTTGCAGCTGGGAGGGTTATTTTTTCTCAAGTACTCTTGCAAATGCCTGGTGAAGCTGCAAACTGTTTCCTATATTTTTTTTATTTCCTTCCCAGTTGATTTCTTTTTGAAATGCCCGAGGCTCCCCAGGGTGGGGACAAGGTGTTTTTCCTGTCCCATGAGGTAATATAACCGACTGATTAGTTTCTGCTTTTTCACTGAGAGTATCGTTATATATTGTATTTCCTTCACTTTGGGTCTTCTATTTGTGGGCTAGTTGAGGGTCTGTTTGTGTTTTATTTTCCTATTACTATGTGTTTTGAGTTGTTGCGTGTTTGCTTGTGGTATTCCTCATTTCCTGTGCAAGTTGCAGTAAGCTTGTAATATATATGAAATGCATAAAAAAACCTGGCCTACCCCCCCCCCCCTTTATCACTGATTCCCCTGGACAGCTCCCGATCCCCATCAGGAACTGTCCATGGGGGATTGGAGCACCCCCCAGCCAAGATCACAGCCCAGCTAGCCAGTTGGGTGCTCAAGGAGGCCCCCCCTTCCAGACGCTTTAGAAACACCTGGCTAGCTAGTTGGAGTCCCGATCCCCCTCCCTCTCCCACCCCATTAAAACAATCAGTCCCCACTAGGAGGCAACACCATGAGATTTTGACCATTTTGGGCAGGCCAGATGATGGGGGCAGGAGCGGGGAGGATCTCTCCAACCCCTATTAACCATTGGACCACAGGGATAAAATGTATGGACCAAGGGGGTGGTGATAAATCTGCGTTAGTCCCATGGTAGCACCTAACGCTCTTTAGTAGACATACCCCTTAGAAGGAAACGTTCTATTAATAGTTTCCACAAATCTATCTTCATTCAGTAAAGAAGAATGAAGCCACAGTGCATCAACTGTAATAACATCCAAATATGAATCAACACTTTTATCGCTGCTAGGGAATCTTCCACCTGCTCCGATATATTCATATAACTCCTCTTCTCAAGTCATTGGCTCCCCTTCCATTTCTGTATCTAATTCAAACTTCTCCTTTGGACCTATAAATGCATTCATTCTTCTGCTCCTCACTATCTTTCCTCTCCCCTCTCTCCCTACACCCCTCCTCATGAGCTCCGCTCTTCCACTGACTTGCTTCTCTCTGTGCCCTTTTCTTCCACTGCCAATTCCAGACTTCGATCCTTTCATCTTGCTTCTCCTTATGCCTGGAACAAACTACCTGAGTCTGTACATGAGGCTTCATCTCTGCCCCTTTTTCAAATCCATGCTAAAGGCTCACCTCTTTGAGGCTGTTTTTGGATCCCAATCCCTTGTTTTCCTTGTGTCTCCTTACCTTTCCCTATTTGTACTCTTTGTTATTAGCTATTGCATTGTCTGTCTTGATTAGACTGTAAGCTCTGACGAGCTGGGACTGTTTTTTATATTTATTTATTTATTTATTTACATTCTCTTATATACCGCGCTATTCTGCATCAGTGCGGTTTACATTGAACAAACTGAAATTACATTGAACAGGGCATTATAACTTGGAGATAACTATTTTACAGGGAACATGGGCTATGGAGGGTTAAGTGGCTTGCCCAAGACCACAAGGAGCACCTGTGAGACTAGAAACCCCAGTCCTTCCGGCCCAAGGTTGCTGTCCTCTAGTGGGATTTGAACCCCCGACCTTCCGGCCTGAAGTACCTTGCCCCAACCACTAGGCCACTCCTCCACTATATGTGTCTATTATCCCCCTCAGCCCCCTCTGGTGGCGGCGTAGTGGTACCACCGGGGCTGGGGAGCGCATAAGAAATAGGGGTTTTAGGGTTGACCTGTTGTGAGGGTCAATGAGGTAGCAGCCCTCTGTGTCAGCCTCATGGTCAACTTCCCAAAAAGCAACTCTTAGCCAAGTGTAGGGTAAAGAAAAGGCATTTATTTCACCTTTGCGCAAAAAGAAGTTCAAAATAGGCGGTTATGAGTAACAGAGCGATAACTTTCCTTGTATCAAAATGTAAATCAGCAAAACATTCAAAGTAACATTGTTAACCTTCACAAACTTAAAGCATAAGGTCTCCTGTATTCTTTTCATACATTGGGTTTGCTTCCCTTAACTTAAACACGTCTCATTGTGCAATAATTACAGTCCATCAGTTCGATGGCTTCCATAACCTCAGATTCCCCTGGCAGCCATTCCATTTCTGAGGGGTCCGAATCTGATGTCTCAGGGATGTTAAAATCTGACTTTCTAAAAGCATGCCATACTGTATCCCAGTGTTGGCTTGACAGTTTGGGGCGTCGGCTTTTAGGTATGTTGTAACACCCTGGATTTTCTGCTGTTACAGGATTAAAAGTTTGCTTATTCCAGTCTTTGGCAGCACTAACCTTTTTCCTATAAAGATTATCTGGTATTTCTGGTTTAAAACTGTCCTTATCATCCAGATAAAAGTTAGTCCTTTGTTTCTCTCTTGGTCTAGGCCTTGGTAGACAATTACAGGCACCAACTGTTTCCCCTTTAAACTTCCTGCTATCCCTTTTGTGTAAGGCTTGAGGCCTAGCCTGAATGTCCTCCGCTTCAGGCAGTTTCCAGTGATCCCAGGATATCTTTCCTGCTTTAGAATAGGGTATAACTCTTTTGAGGCAGGGCTGCTGCTGAGGCGCCTGTCTTCCACCTCCACCCCTGTGGCAGTTGGCTACTGGCCGCGCCCTCTCAGCTATGTCCTCTTCCCCATGCCTCTGAATCTTTCTTTCATCTTTCAGGTCACCTTTATAAAAACTTTTAAAAGTACCTTTTCCTCCTTGAAGGTTCCTTTCCAGTGGATATATCTTCCTCTGCTTGTATCCCCGTCCTTCTCCTTGGACAAGGCTTCCTCTCCAGCTGGAAGGGTAAGCACCTCCTTCCTTGGCTGCACTCTGTAATACTGCCCCTGGCAGTTGTGTATGGCCTTCCTCTAGGCCTGCTCTTGGGCCTTCACCTCGGCCTGCTCTCCCAGTAGCTTTCACTCCTTGAGTTATTCTGGGTCTGTCAGTGACTTCACCCCGGTCTCTGACTCCGGCTTCTGGAGCTGCTCTTGGCACTGCTTCCTGTAATGCTCTCTGTGAAGCTCTCTGCCAAGCTCCTTGCCTCCCTTGTAATGCTCTCTGTGAAGCTCTCTGCCAAGCTCCTTGCCTCCCCCCTTGTAATGCTCTGTCCCTGCTTAAATCGAGACCAGCTGCTTCTGGGTCCTGCCCATAGAGGCGTGGTTCCTCTGCTTCCAGGCTTGCTCTCCTGCTCCCTCTATGTGTACCTTCATGTAATTGCGGGTAAATCTTGTTTTTTTCAAGATTTAAAACTTTTTTTCTTTGAGTCAAAGGGCCTGCAGTATCACACTATACAGCGCTGCGTACACCTTGTAGTGCTATATAAATAATTCATATTCGTAGTAGTAGTAAGAAATCCTTAACTTGCAAAACTTAAAAAAAACCAAACAAACTAGCAAACGCATCTGCTGAAGGCAGATCAAGTGCTGAAACCACAGTGGGAACTGTCAAATAGTTGTTTAACTATTGCAAATAGCTCCTGTGATCAAGAGAATGCTGCTTGAATTTTAGTGATACAGTTAGTCTTTTTGTTACTGCTTTTTAAGTTCCTTAGCAACATCTAATGTATCTTAAATTCCTTATATGAATGCAAAGACGTTTTGGTTTCATCAGATCTATCTTTATGCTACAGTCTCTCTGACCTATGCACCCGCTTTTTTAAATGTCCAGTAAAATCTGATAACCACAGGCCACAGAGCCTCCATCTTCACCTAGACTGGACAGCAGCTGAAACAGTGTGGCAAAATTGCACAAGCTAATTTACATCCAAATTTCCATTCTCAGCACAATAATTCTAATTGTTCTTAAACATTTCATAATTAAAAATTGTCTTTTTCCTGCAGAGATCGGAAACTAAAAAATAGCATCACCAAATTCTAGTATCTCCAAATAAAAACGAATAAGATAGTAATCACTCCAGGGAAAATCAATTCCCTTTAGACAACTACATGAAACATTTCTTGGACCTTTAGGGCTAAACAACAAATCAACCAAATGACCCTTTTCATGTGCGGAAAAATCAATTAACTCATGAAAATCTAATGCACCAAAGTTTTCCAAAAGACTAGAAATAAAAGGTGTGGTAACTCTCTCATTATAATGCAAATTAATATCCCCTATTAGAACTAGAGTAGAAAAATCACAGCTAAGATCAATTAGCAACTTCAATAATCGATGAATTTTTTCTTGCATATTCTGAGGAGAGATATTAACTATGGGTCCGATATTCAGAGATGTCAGTTAGCATGATTACAGCTGCTAGCTGTGACTGCTGAACACTAAACCTGGATATTCAATGCTGGGCCATATCTGGGTCAGCCATGGAAGGAGGAAGCTAACTGAACAGCGATAATGTTCAGCCGCTGTCCGGTTAGCCTCAGTGGCAAAGGTTAGGCCAGCTTTTGATGCATCTTACTTTCGCAGCCGACAGATAACCCCGAGTACTGTCCCTGGAACACCCCAATGCTAACCATTTAGCATCAGGGCGTGTAGCAGTGGATATTCCCACTTAGGGGCATTTACATGCTTTACAGGTCAGTAAACGGTGGAAATACCTTTGAATATCGGGCCCTACAGTATATATAGCAAAATTTCTACTCCTAACTAAAATAGCTTCTCAAGAGGAAAAATGAAAAGAAAGTCAAGGAACAATAAAAACATTTTTTAAGGCAATGCTTCTCAACCCTCTCCTGGAGGTACAGCTAGCCAATTGGGTTGTCAGGATTACAAAAATGAATATGCATGAGATAAATTTTCATATAGCAGAGACACATTTATCTCATGCCTATTTCATTGTGGTGATCCTGAAAACCTGTAAGGTAAGCTTGCATACAATGGGTCTCTGCTATATGCAAATTTATGTCATGCATATTCATTGAGGTAATCCTGAAAACCCAATTGGCTAGGTGTGCCTCCAGGAGAGAGCTGAGAAACACTGCTTTACGATTAGCCTAACTCCACAACCCTTCCCATTTTTCCTTATGGTCTAGTATACCTGATATCCAGCTGAACACAGTTCATTCACTTCAAAAAGCATCTGTTACAGTTAACCAAGTTTCAGCTAATCCTAAAACATCTAAATTACAATCACTAATTAAATTTGTTATCAAAGAACATTTTGTTCCTAATTGAGCAAACATTTTAAAATGCCGATTTCAATAAAGTACTTCTGTAACTATCATCATTACAAGTGGTGTACTGCACCCCTCGTGAAAAACAACCACATGTGACTGGATGCTGAATTCCAGTCAAGATCACCATATTGACTCCTGCCCATTAGCACCTTGACAGATTGTTCACTGGCAATAGGAGAAAGAGATGCTTATACAACGTAAAACTAACACCGACCAAATACATGTTAGTTCATTTATTAGATATTTCACCTGCCTTTTCAAATACCCCAAGGCAGGATACAATAAAACATAATTGATCATTCATACATGTAATACACAAAACAATGACACAATTATATAACAATGGATATGACAATGGACACAATTCAACCCTCCATCTATGAGCACTGAAATTCAAATAAAGTAATAGATTTAGATACTCTCACTTGGAAACAAGTACACTGTAGGCTTTAAGTGCCTTTCTAAAACTCAAAAGTTCTTTCCAAATAGAATACTATCAGATGCACTTCGTATGCACGAATGGGAACACAAAGGGTCATGCCCCTTCATCAGTGCACCTGCATCAGCAGGCAGCATCCTTGCAGCATTTTTAAGCACATGAGTCAGCATCTGATGATGTCATTGCTTGGGCAGAGCTTATCGCCCAGCACTGAGTAAAGGGCTTTGTGCAATCTAATTTGATCAGGAACTTGAGAATAGCAGTGCACCAAGACCAGACATAAAGGTCCTAGACAGAACTAGCATCAGACCACAATCCCTCCGTCTGTGTGAAGGAGTGCTGAGGTGAAGGATAGGTGTAGGGGGTGTCTGTAGGTTCCGGAGGACTGTGTGTTGGGAGAGCAAGTATGTCTGGAGTTGGGATATCCAAGTGTGTGTGTGTGTCTGGTGGTGGGATGTTAGGGGTATATCTAAGGGAGCAAGCTGTGGGCACATTCTTTAATCTACCCCACCTATCCTCTTTAGCTCTCCCCTCTCCCATGATCTTTCTTCCCTCCTTCTTCTCCTCCTTTGTACTATCCGCTTCCCCTTCTCTCTCCCTCTCTCTCTTTCCTTCCCTTGTAATTGCTAATTCCCCCTTCTCCCTCTTCCTCCACCTCCCCATCATCTGCTCCATCAGCCAGATCCTCCCAATCTCCACCCCATGATTCTCTTCGCTGTTTCTGCCAGCTCCCTCCACTCTGTCTCCCTCACCATCCCACTATTCCTGCCACTTCTGCTTGTTGGCCCCCTACTCTTTGAATGACCAACCACACCAGCGCACCTGCCACCTTCTGGCCACTGGCTCCTCTGCTCCTTGGGTGGTGAGTCCTACCCATCTTTCCTGATCTTCCCAGACTTTCTCCATGCCCCTACAGTATGTATGAAGGCTTATAGCAACATTTCTCCAACGTGGCCACCACCATTTTTTCTAACCGCAGTGATCAGGATCCAAAGGTTCCCAGCAGAAGGAGCAGTAATAACGTATCAACTTGTGTGGACCCAAAGTAGGAAGTGGTTTGGAGCAGGGATGCAGCTCATAAGAGTCAGAGAAGGAGAAGGGCTGGCGCAGCTGCCACTTTGCCATTTAGAATCAACTCAGCTGGACTGGATAAAATGAACCCACTGCTGTATTCGTAAGGCCCAGTTCAGCGACACTTTTTCCCAATCGCAGCGAATAAGAAAACGACTTTCTGAGCTGGACTCATTTAATTCAAGTTAGGCAATAACCATAAACTCCCATGCTATATATACCTATGAATGGATGTCCTCATTTACATCTGAAATGTTAACATCTGAGATTATGGGTTTTATCCAGTGAAATAAATGAAAACATACACAGTTATGGTTTTGTACAGCGTCATGATATATATTTGCATGCCCTTTGTTAAAGAGCCAGGCTAATTTGCATTTGTTGGTTACACTGAGCACCAGATGTGGTGAGGGGCCTGGAGGAGAAAATTAAAGAAGCACTGCAGTAAAATCTATGACAGATAATGTATACGAACAATTCACTTTTAGCATATTCACGATTCCAATGCTTGTATATTTCTATAAAATCTGCAGATTTGTCAACATATGCAGCTCGATGCAGCAAAGTACACTACTGTTAGAGAAGGCAATAGTGCAGTGTCTGTGAGGAATTTTCTACGCTAGCGGGCACAGAATGCAGGAAGGCATCGAATGTGAGCATAATCAGCGCACAAAAACCGGTGCTAATCGCAGCAGTGCAATGCCTGCCTTCAAGTCAATGCTGACTCCTACCAACCCAGCAGCTCCTGAGTTTTCTTGATGATGTGACTGGAAGTAGATGGCCAGGCCTTTCTTCTGAGGCAATGGAGAGTTAAGTGATTTGCCTAAGGCCACAAGGAGTGCTAGCAGGAATCAAACCCTGGTCACCAAGCCAGCTCTCTAACCACTAGGCTACTCCTCCACTCCACCAATAGCAGCACCCCGCACACTTCAATCCATGAAGCACTTAGCTATGCCATGCAGATGCAGAGAGGTGCACAGAAGATCAGAAGGCTGAGCTCAACGTGACGTTTGAGGAGGTGTTAAGGGTTAGCGGATAGGTCTACAGTTCATGTTGGTGAAGAATGTCTGCATGTTTCTTCAGCATTCAGCACCCGCAGCTTTTTTCTAGCTTTGCTAAAGCGAGTGCTGAAAACAACAGCAGGGGAAGTATGTTGGAATATTGTTATCCAGCACAAAATAGCAATATTATTCTGCGCAGAAGTTCTGCTCAGAATAATATTGGTGTTTATGCGCCAGAGAGCAATCCAACACATGCGCACACGTGCCAAACTGTTCCTTTTTGTGCTAATGCAAACCCCTGTGTGCATGTGCCTGGCTTGCTCTCCTTGTTTAGTGCACAGCTCATTTGCAAGCTGTTGCCAAGCAGAGCAAAACCTTCTGTGCTAAACTTGCATTAGCAAATTCCATGCTGGAGCTTTAGTGCTGGGCTCTAGCGTAGGGTTTCTGCATCGAGTCCATAGTTGCAAAAGTAGATCCAGCATGGTGGTCATTTTGAAATCATCTCCAATAGCAGAATTTAGATATGCAGAGTGCATTCAAGTGGAAATGGCCCATTCAGAAAACTACTATTTATATGTGGACATCCTGGGGAAACAGATTTCAAAGGGGCGTAGTATGTTCCTCGCCAAATCCAAAGGCCTCTTCTCGATTCTCATCCTTCTTGACCTTTCTGCTGCCTTTGACACTGTTGATCACCACTTTCTCCTCGATATCACTGGTCAACAAATTTTTACAAAAGTCATGTTACTGAAATAAAAATAGTCAATTCTTATCAATTTTTATATGCTGAACACGAATATTACAGTGAAATTGCAAAGTTGGCTCTAGTTTTTTTGTAATCTACAAGAATTAATGTTTACATCACAAAATCCATGTAAATAGTAAATATAATAGGCCTTCAGTTAATACCTGTAAAAAAACAAGTCATAGACTACTTCTTAGATTTTTTCACCTGTCTCTTGTATAGATGTTCGGGAGCTTCTCTGGAGAGTGTTCAGCAGTAGTCAGCCAGCATTGTAGTGGACCATTTTTCCTGGTATCTTTGCTCCATCGTTGCGATATCCTGGTGAAAACGTTTGCCCTGTTCATCACTAACCATACCACAGTTGTCAGGAAAGAAATCAAGATGGGAATCAAGGAAATGGATCTTTAGAGACACATTGCATCCAAGATTCTGATACTGCATCAGCATGTCTTCTACTAGTTCCTTGTAGTTTTCTGCCCTAACATTCCTGAGAAAGTTTGTTGACACTAGGCAAAAAGCATTCCATGCTTGTTTCACATCACCCTGCAGCAAGTTGTTGAACCGGTCATCTTTGAAGAGCTCTCGAATCTGAGGACCCACAAAAACTCCCTCTTTAATCTTTGCTTCACTGAGTCAAGGGAATTTTTCATGCAGGTATCGGAAAGCTGGCGAAGTGCGGTCCATGGCTTTCACGAAGTTTTTCATCAAACCTAGTTTGATGTGAAGGGGTGGTAGCAGGATTTTGTGAGCCTCAACCAGAGCTGGGTGCTGGATATTCTTCTCTCCAACTGTTACATTTTGTCTGCGATTCCATTCTTTCCGCAAGTAGTGACAATCCTTTGCTTGGCTATCCCACTCACACAAGAAACACATGTATTTTATATATCCCTGCTGCAGTCCCATTAAAAGGGCAACTACCTTCAAGTCACCACAGAGGTGCCAGCTGTACTTGTTATAGTTAATGGAAGTCAGTAGATGCTTTAAGTTATCGTATGTCTCTTTCATGTGGACGGCATGCGCTACTGGAATAGATGGAAGACGGTTTCCATTGTTCAAAAGCACAGCCTTCAGACTCAGTTTCGAAGAGTCTATAAATAGTCTCCAGTCTTGTGGGCCATGAGTAATTTTTAAGGCATTCATGAGGCTTTCAATATCGTAACAGAATACCAGATTATTTTCCTTTCCGACTTCGTATAGTACACTGCTGACGTAAGATGGCTTCAGCAGCCGTCTGGCAGTAGTATTGCATTACATCAGAAAATGATGCAATCAACTCTGGATGATGTGTGCATGCTGGTATTATGCAATGTGATGCAATATTACATCATTCAAGGCTTATTTGGGATGTTGTTGATGTCCTACTGGATAAATTTACACGGTGAAACGTCAAAAATGAACTACATGCAATATCTTCAAAACGAGAGCCAATAACATTTTTTTAATGTTATATTCATGTTCAGCTCACCAACATACTACAGATTAGGGCCTTTTAAAGTCAGTAACGATTTCAATGTTGACCAGTGTATCCTGTCCTTGCTTGGATTTAGGGGCTCTGTTCTGTCCTGGTTTTCTTCTTATCTCTCCCATCACACTTTTAGTGTCTGTTTTGGTAGTTCCTCCTCTACTGCCATCCCACTTTCAATTGGTGTACTGCAGGGCTTTGTCTTGAGACCTCTCCTTTTCTTTCTCTACACTTGGTCCCTTGGTGCACTTATTTCCTCCCATAGTTTTCAGTACCATTTTTATACTGACAATTCTCAGATCTAATTTTCTGTGCCTGAAATCTCTCCAGGAATCCATGCCTGGATCTCTGCCTGCTTATCAGACATTGCTGTCTGGATGTCTCACCGCCATCTGAAACCAAACATAGCCAAAACTGAGCTCCTCATCTTTCCCCCTAAACCCACCTCCATCCTTCCTCCCCTCTCTATTTCTGTGGATAACACTATATTCCTTTCTGTTTCCTCAGCTTGCAATCTTGGGGACATCTTCGACTCTACTCTCTCTTTCTCTGCACACATCCATCAAACAGCTAAAATCTGTTGCTTCTTTCTCTATAAGATTTGCAAAATTTGTCCCTTCCTTTCTGCACACACTGCTAAGACACTTATCCACTCTTTAGTTATCCCCTGTTTAGACTACTGCAACCTCCTCCTTGCTGGTCTCCCTCTGAATCATCTCTCTCCCCTTCAATCTGTTCAAAACTCAGCTGCACAGCTAATCTTCCACCAGCCTCAATATGCTTATATAATAGCTCTTCCCAAGTCACTTCACTAGCTCCCTATTCGTTTCTGTAGCCAGTTCAAACTTCTCCTACTGGCCAATAAGTGCACTTATTCTGCTGCTCCTCACTACCTTTCCTCTCTTGTCTCTCCCTACACCCCTCCTTGGGAACTCTGCTCTTTTGGCAGATCCCTTCTATCTGTACCCTTCTCTTCTACTGCCAAGTCCAGACTTCGATCATTTCAGCTTGCTGCTCCTTATGCCTTGGAACAAACTACCTGAGTCTGTGCATCTCGGGCTCTTTTCAAATCCAGGCTGAAAACTGACGTCTTTGAGGCCGCTGTTGGATCCTGATCTGGTTAGTCTGCCATGTGTTTCCTTACCATTCCCCTAGACTTATCCTTGCCCTCAGCTATTGTGTTGTCTGTAAGCTCTGATGAGCAAGGACCATCTTTCACATGTGTTTGTACAGCTCTGCATATGCCTTGTAGCGCTATACAAATAATATATAGTAGTAGTGTAATAAGAGACATATTTCACGAGGGATGAAAATATGTATGTTTCTCATCTTAAAATGGGAATATACATATATTCAAACAAATTTCACCATTGGGTTTTAACCAGCTCAGAGGCATGCACTGATTCTAAAAAGTTACTCATTTTGCTCATGGCTTCACATCAGGGATTACGAGATTCATTTTAAAAGGTTTAATTTTGATTTGGACCTCTGAAGACATGCACGTGGATGTCAAAATCTCCATAGCCAGTTCATAGACTTCTCTGGTGCAGGGACATCCAAGTAGGCACAGGGGTGTGGCTGGGAGTGGCAATGTGCTGGCATGTCCCCTGTTCAACCTCAGAAATGTCGGAGACGTTTGAAGGCACGTCAATGTTTAGATCTGCAAGTCTAATCTAATCTAATCTAACACAGATTTGTATACCACAACAATCCCAATCAAAACTGTGGTTCTCCAAGAGAGATAAACATAAGAGAAAAAGGATAAAAAAGTATATATAAAAAACTTTAACTAAGATTAAAGGCGCGGGCAGGGTCCCGGCGCCTGCTCGTAACCGGGTGCTCTGCCCGGCGCGGGACCCTGCCTGTGAACGGGGGGAGGGGGGGGGGAGAGTGAGGGATCGGGCGCCTCGTTGAGCCCGTGCCCGCGGCGCGGGGTTTAAATTGATTGGCTCCGCTCAGGCTCTGAGTGAGTGGAGCCAATCAGGGTTCAGCCTGCCATGTGCTCTGGCGTGCGTGTTGCTTGCCAGAGCACAGGCAGTTTGGCGGGAGGCTCGGCGGCCCACCCGCCCACCCAGCCTTTCTGTTACAAGGCTGGTGTTGGGGTGTCGCAGCTGGGGGGGGGGGTTCAGGCGGGATCCCGGAGGTTTCCGGGGTCCGGAGCCTTAGGCGACTCGGGACGGGGGCGGGGTGCCCTCGACCCGGACTACCCCTGGAAGACTTTTGCTAGTAATATGGCGAAGTCGGATAGGGGTGGTCGGAACGTTGCCGGGGGTGTGACCATGGCTGCAGCGGAGGCGAGGTCGCTTTGCTAGTAGCATGGCTGGTGACGCATCGCTCCGTTGCGGGGGGGGGAGACGATTGTTGAAACAATTGTTTTGGTTATTGTTTTGGATGTTATTGAAATAAAGCTGCGACCAGTTTATCACCACACTTGGCTATTGGTGTAATCTCTGGGAAGGGGAAGTTGTGGAAGGGTGGTGAAAAGGGTGGAGGGGGGGGGGAAGTAATGTTGTATGCAGCAGGGGTAAGCGCCGGGTCTGTCTACCCGGTTATTAGATTTAAACAAACTGATTTTCAGTTTTTTATGAAACTGAAAAAGAGAATAAATATTTTTTAATTGTCTAGGTAATTTGGACCAGTACTGAGCCTCTATGTATGGAATAGTGCGCATAAAGTATGATTTCAAACAAATACCTCTACATGGAGGATAGAACAAAGTACTGACAAATTGTAAATGTTTAGTTTTACGTGTTATAATTGGAAAGAACACTGACGAAAAATATTCCAGAACAGAATCATTAAAAAATCTATGTTAAAAACTTAAAACGAATCCAATTGTGAACTTTAAGCCAATGTAATTTATGAAGGAAGGGGGTTGCAGTATACCAAAAAAATGCCCAAAATAAGGCGTGCCGCTGTGTTTTGACACAGTTGCAGCCGCTTGATTTGATGTTGGGAACAGTTTAAGAGTAGCAGGTTTCCATAGTCTAAATATGATATGACAGAAATTTGAACCACAAGTTGTAAATGTTCTCTGGAGAAGTACCTTTTTATTCTGTGTAATTGGTGTAGCTTAAAAAAATTTTTTTGAGACAACTGAGCTGACATAAGCCTCAAATGACAGATCTGTATCAATCAAAATCCCTAGAATGTTAAGAATGGGATCGACCTTCAAATGTAATTGTGTCAATGCAAAAGTAACGATTCTGGTAAAGGTTTGGTGTTAAAACAAAACCTTTGTTTTGGATATATTAGCTTGTAGTCACATCAATTTTTGTACAGTCTTCCAGTTTCATTATAACAGTACAAATTGTTGGAAAAAATCCTTAGAGGATGGAGAAAAGGTCAACAACACTGAGATATCGTCAGCGTATGTATAAAGTTTTCAATTCACTTGCTCCAAAGCATGCCCTAACGTAGTCATCAATAAAGTGCTTGTTTATATTTTAAAACATCCAGAGAGTGTGTAGAAGATGGAAAATTAAGTGACTAGCCTTAAATCTCAAAGGCCCACACTAGGGTTTGAATCCTGACCACACTGCTGTTAAGTCAGTGCTCTAACCATTATGCTATTAAACATCTTGATTCTGAAATGCTGTCCTGGGGACGTCTATATAGAGTTTGATACACACGCATATCAGGCACGTCCACTTTTCGAAATTGTTCCTTAACTTGCATGTGCCTGCTTTTTTTTCTGATGATCTGGCTTTGGCGTCCCAGATTTCACTTGGATGTCCCATTGTGAAATGTGCCTCTTTGGGAGCAATTCTTCTTTATCCCCTATTTTTATTTCCACCTCCAAATAAAAAAAGATGCAGCCTCACTAGTTAACTGGTGTACTGAGATGAAGGGAGATATTTTACTCACAGTGCAGCAAACAGCTATATATTACCAAGATGGAGTGCGTGCATTTTTTCTGACAGCACATGCATTTTAATGCAGCGGTAATTTGCGTGCCATTAGTTTATTGCATCAGGAATAAAAATAGCTACATAGGAACATAAGATATGCCATGCTGGGTCAGATCCAAGACCGAATTTCAGCTCGTGGCTCCCACAGGCACAAAATTTAGAAGCACCTATCATAGCACAGAGGGGAGAAGGGGTGGAGTCTTTGCAGCTAAACCCCCTCCATACCTTTTGTTTAAGGTTGCACCTGCCACTCTGTGAAGCTTAACCCCCTCTATTAGTTGAAGTGTAAAAGTAATTTAAATTTGCTTTGATTCACAAAATAGAGAAGGTAACCTGCACGGAGCGGCAGGTATAACTCTTAAAAAAAGGATAAAGGGGGACAATCTATATGGAGCAGCAGATACAACTCTTGCCATGTTAAAAATGGAGTGATACAGAGGCATTATATCAAAATATCCTTTGTTTTATTCTGCATTCCTTTTCTTATGATTCTTATGATTCTATTTGCTTTTTTGGATGCTGCTGCACACTGAGCAGAGAGTTTCAAGGTATTATCCACGATGACGTCTAAATCCCTTTCCTGGGTGATAATACTAATGTGTAACTGCAGTTTGGATTGTTCTTCCCTAAGAGGCACATGTGTGTCCCAGCCTCTGTGAATCTGGTCGGAACTGGATGCACAGAGGTAGACGCGATTCTGATCCTGTGGGGCACGTCTAGCCCCTGTGGGATCAGAATCGCATCGGGCCTGTATGTGCAGGCTGGGACCCAATTCCTATCTGCCTGCATGTACAGGACCGTGCCCGGTTAACTCAGTCAAGCTCCTGAATAGAGCCACGGTGCCATGGTGTCTGGCTGCCATAGCACCGTGGCTCCCTGGCCGCTGACCACTTTCTCCTTTTCCCGCAGCCCGACCCCTGATCTGGGCTCCCATGGCTAGGGTTGGGCTGTAGGGAATCTCCTGCACCCCTTACCTTTTCGTTGCTGGCTAGGTGGAATAAGTCCCCCATCTAGCCTGTGATAGGGGATAATAAGGTTTAATTTAAGTGTACATACAGAAGGATTCGAGGCCTGTAAGAGGGGCCCGGAAGAGGGAAGATGGCAATCCTGTATATGTCTATATATGGAAAAGGAATGTGCTGTGCTAAGCTAAATTGATTGTTCTACTCAGAGATAACTCGTATTTGCATATTACTGATAAGCTATAGTGGGCCCCAGGAGATGGGTGGATGACGTATGAATATGTTTCTGATAATGTATAAAATACGGACAATCCCTCCACCCTATGGAATAAACTGCATACCACTTATGTGCAGGTGTGTGTGTGTGTTTGTTCCCCTGGATTCCAGAGAAAGAAGGTAAGGTGATTCCTCGACCCAGACAGACGTCCCAAGGGTTAGTGATAAAAGGTGCTGGGAAAGGAATAATGTACCCTTACAATTTGGTGTCAGAAGTTGGATTTCCCCGATGCACTTTCTAAATTGAAGCAGCTTTGGTAGCTGCACAAGGATTTTTTAATTGACGTTGCTTTGGTAGCTCGTCTTGGAAAAATGTGCTTGGGTAGCGCTGGGAATATGCGCTTGGGTAGCGCAGGGAATAACAGGGACGTCCTGCTGGGTCTGTGGTAATATCCTTCTCCTTCTCTGTGTGCTTGTGTGCCTGTGTGAGTTTGGCAAAACGCCCCTGCCGTACTCCGAAGCAATAGTGCTAGTGACGGGTACTGTGCAGAAAGCAAGTGGCCAGACGTGCGTTTGTTGTGAATTCATTAGAGGATGGGGGGGGTCCCAAGGTAAGGGGGCCTCTTCAGAATCCGCGGGAGTGCGTGTGCAGCTACATGTTGTGATAAGGTTTAAAACTGCAGTTAAAACAGGCATTTTACATATACATGTTGGTTTGTTAAACAAGAAATAATCGTAGTGCTTGTTTAAATCAAGGACATGATGTTTGTTTTAATAGAGTGGTTTTTTTTGATTTGGTATAGGTTACAGGACACTTGCTAATTCTGCTGAAGAAGTCTGTTCGCATGTTTACTGTGCTTAGTTTATCTCTGTGCCTATACGACACCCCCCCCCCCCCCCCGTCTTTAGCGAAGGTAAAACTGATGACTCAGAGTCCCTGGAATGCAAGTGACAAGTGGTGTTTGTTTAAGCAGACTTTGTATTCCAGTTGTACTCCTGTACCCCCCCCCCGGGGCCCCTCCCTGTAGATTCCGAATCTCCTAATCACTGAGGGAGTTGTTAGGTTTTTAGCAGTTTACTTTGTTGTTTTTATAAATACTGAAATTAAGTATGCTTTTCGATGTGTGCTGTAACTTACTGCATCTGGAGATAGTAGAGCTTGAGCAACACATGCTCCGCTCTTCCCTCCCCCTCCCTTCCTGTTCTTTGTTGTTCAAAGGCTACGGACAGGCAGACAACAGAAACCTAAAGTTAAACGGCATACTAAAATGTAAATTATTATTTATTTGCAGATTGTCTATTTATTGCCATATTGTAAGAAAACAAGCTAAATAGAAAAAAAAATTACTTTTGTACTCAACAACGGTATAACTGTCACTGAAATATGTAAAAGGGTGTGTCTGTATTTAGACACCCATTGCTATAGCAATGTACTGAATAATAAAAATACTAAAAGAGCTCTTAATCTGCTTCACAATATTTCTCTTCGAGTCTCATTGGCCAGGTTGGCCAAAGGTGAATTGGCCACAGGTAAAGGTGTAAATAACAGCTGGGGCTCACCGGGATTTTCCCACAGTAGAGTGACTCCTGCTGAGTGGAGGTGCGAAGACGCGTCCTGTTGATTTCAACAGTCTCACCTCCTCCTCTGCGGAGAGGTCTCTCTGCTAGCTGGTAATGGTCCCGGAGTTGAAAAAAAAAAAAAAGTGAACAGAGGTGTTGTGAACCAGCAAGCGCTGCAGCAATCGAGTAATTCTGTGCACAGACCACGGTAAGGAAAAGGGGGAGAATGATAAGAACTGTAAGATGCTAATGATGAAATGATGAAATACTGTTGTTTCCTTTGCACAAAGGAAAGTATCTCTCCTCCTGCTGTTTTGGTTGCTTGGATTTGTTAGGTGTTAACCCTTTATGTGACTGGTAAGTCTGAAGTGGAGAAATCAAGGGAGAGGGTCTGGTTCATTATGCAGGGTGAAATTTCTTAAGAAAGCACTTGTAAGCTTTGACTTGTCTTCTGTTTAAATTAAAAACCTTTGTCATATGTTTTAGTGGCTGAGGCAGCATTTAAGGAATTTGACTAAGCGTGTCTAGACTCAGCATCATGTGGTCCCAAACCCTTATATATAAAGTTGAGCAAAAATTTTGCATGTACACATATGGTTCAGTATTGTGGATGTGAGGTATATGTTTGAGCCTGCTCCCTAGGCACTATGTAGATGATCTTCAAAGTTCGGGGCAGGAGAAACCAGTTGTGATAGAAGCCATTAACAATCTGCTGCATTTCTTGGGAAAGAAAGGATTCAGGGTGTCCTGGAGAAAAAAAAAATTAGGTTGGGGCTATCTTTTCCCCCTACAGTATCAGAATCGAAACCAGAAACTTAAAAAAACGAAACAAGAAACTTAACAAAGAGAACAAAGAAGAGAGAGGGAAAGGGGGCAGCCCCTCCCGTGGGCTACAGAAGGCATAAATGGTTTTGGATTATAGCACAGCCCTTCTCTGGCCGTTTGTCAATGCATTTTGTAGCATGGCCATATTTACTAGCCAGGGGCTGAATTCCTTTCATCTTGAGGTGACTGCCACATTATAAGTGAAGGAAAGTGAAACTAAAAAATAAATCCGGAGAGAATAAAGGGTATTGTGGAGTTACCTTTGCCTAAATTAAGAGAGCTGATACCCATTTGGCTGGGTGTAAAAAGGACTGTGATGATGTCAGAAAGGTCTGGTGGAAGATGTTCTGTTTTCCTTTGACCTTCAAAGTAGGGGTTGGGAACCCTGTCAGGACAATGGGGCATCCTGAGCCAGTAATTAAAAGACTGCAACTTGAAAAAATGATTTGAATCCTGAGTGAATAAGAAGGTTATGTTATGTGTCTGGTCTTTGTTTGTGTATGCTATTGAGTAAACTTAAATAGTTTAAAAAAAATGAATTTTATATTTTGTGGCAAGCACCTCAGAGGTCATAATTATTGTTCATATATTACAAAAACACATAGAGTTGGTAACTATAGGAATTTAATAGCAATCACAATTAGTGACAATTCTCAAGCAACTTTTTCTTTTTAAACTCTTAATTTAGGACTCTTCTCTCTCTTGTTCAGCTATCTGTATTTGCCTGAAGGAATCTAGACACAAGACAGACCTGCTGTTTACTTTGCTATTTGTGTTTGAGATAACATCAAGGTTGAACTGTTACTCTAAGCAAATTGCTTTAACATAATTTCATTGTTTCAGATCAGTTTGATACCAGTCTCAAGTATTATGTATAAGGTTTTAATTTAAATGTGACAAAGTATGATTCTGAATTCACCTTTTTGCAGTTTCATGTTATTTGAATGTCTGTTTCCTGAACTGTAGGATTTTAAGATAATTACTTTGCCTTGTTAAGCTTTGTGCTGATGACTGATGAACAGGACAGTAACATCACAGTTTAATTTATTACAATATTGGATTTTAGGATAAATTCACCTGTTTTCCTGTATTTGAATTTTATGTGTTGGGGTCCAGAGAAAAAAAAATTGTACTTTGTTTTGAAAGTTTTTAACATTTCAGTTTTAGGAATACAGTCAAACCTCGGTTTTCATGATTAATCCGTTCGAAAAAGTCTGACTAAAACCGAAACGTATGAAAACTGAAGCAATATTTCCCATAAGAAATAATGTAAATCCAATTAATCCGTTCCAGACACCCAAAAATATTCACAAAAAATACATTTTATAGAGAATAACTATATTTTTACATACAGAAAACAATGAGAAATAAATATAAATGACTAATGAAATGGATAAATGAACATTTAACATCACTGAAAGCAAGCTAAGTACAGTACTGTACAGTACAGTATGTTAACATCTGGCCTTAGCCACCCCTGACAAGCTGCTGTGCCCAGCTCTCTTCGGAATCACATTGAATTCAGTCCATTAAAATACCTTTACATTATCTGCTCAATGCTTCAGAATGGCAGAAAATCTTAATGATATAGCTTCAGACGTACCCTGCAAGAGAAAGAACTGCCTCCCACATTCATGCAACATCTCCTGCTTACGTTGACAGCTTTTCTTCCCTGCTACTGGGACAAAATCTCAGTCAAAAGACGTTGAAAACCGAAGCAATGCATGAAAACCGGGACAAAATCTCAGTCAGAAAAGACGTTGAAAACCGAAGCATATGAAAACCGGTGCAAATGAAAACCGAGGTTTGACTGTACAGTATATTGTAGCACTATGACATACAAATTTTCTTTAGTTTACACACTTGCACTTATGTTACCAAAATACTTGTTGTAGCAGTACATTATGTACAGGTTCAGTACACAGAGAAATTATAGAATTTTGGAAAGAGGCTGATCTGAAATTGCTTTGTTCCCAAGCACATAGATCACATTTAGTGGAAAGATGGAGCTTAGTTACCAGGAAATATGAGAATATTTGTAAAGTTAGTAGACAAATAAAACAATAATATTAACTTGAGATGACTGGATAAACAAAATTTTACTTGTTAGCAACGATCTAGGAGAGGTTTAAAAAAAAATATAATAAAAGAGAGAGAGGCAGAAGGTGAGGATACAGTCTAGGAAAAGGCAATAAACGTACTGCTTCGAATGTGATGATCTGGGCTACCAGAATTCTGACTGCTCTAAGACTCCTCGAGGACCCACAAGGCCTGAAGAACAGGAACCTTGTATATTTATGCCTCTGAAGAGACATGAATAGGCAGGGGGGAATAGGCCGAGAAGAACCCGAGGATCGTCATGAGGCCCAGCCACAAATGCCTTGCAGGCCAAGAAGAACCTGAAGAATAATCGCCATGAGGCCCAACCACAAATGCCTTGAACCTTCTTAGGCCTCTCACCTCAAAAGGATCTCTTAAACACCATGATTAGTGAGTAACTTGCACAGATCCTTGTGGGTACTGCAATTATAAAATCAGTCCTCGAATATTTTTAAGTTTCCACAGCGCGTTTCTCATGCGCTAATGTGCGCTGTGCGCCCATGTGCGCCGCGCACATTAGCGCATGAGAAACGCGCTCGGGAAGCATAAGCAGGCGCGCTGATGTGTAAGCACATGAACAGAGCCACAGTACAATGGTTAAGACACTGACCAATGTTGCAGGGATCATGGGTTCAATCCCCCACTGTGCCCAATGATTAAGGCTGGGTGAGACACTACCTGTTATGTGTAATATTGCATTCTGAGGCATATTAATTTTATTTTAATTACTGCTGCTAGCAAACGCACTCTCAAAGCACTGTAACATAAGGTGCTGCATAAGGCACCCCATAAGGTACCCCAGAGGGCACATATTAAAGTGCACTGTCTGCCATGGCACCCTACAATGTTGCTGAAAGGGTGGCATATAGGGTGCCATATAGGGTGCCCTATGAGGCCCAGCAAGGTCATAGCATTGTTTTTGATGGCAGCACTGTGCATTTAAACGCATGAAAATCTTAAGTAGGTGCGCTGAAATGCAAGGAGGGACAGCAGTGTAGCACAATGGTTAAGGCACAGACTGATGATACAGGGGTCATGAGTTCAATCCCCAGTGTGCCCAATACGTAAGGCTGGCTGAGGCATCAGCTTTGACAGGTAAGTATTGTTTCCTGAGGCATTTTATTTCTGTTTTAATTATTGCTGCCAGCAAACACACCCTCACGTGCCGTAACCTAAGGTGCCGCATAAGGCACCCCATAAGGCACTCCATAGGGCACATTATAAAGTGCACTGTCTGCCACGGCACCCTATAATGTCCCCTATAGGGCACCCTATAAGGCGGTCCATAGGACACCTTATAAGGCACCTTATACGGACTGGCACCCTATCAGTCGCTCCATAGCATACTGTATAGTGCACCTTATATGGACGGTAACCATAAGGTGCCCTATAGGGCGCCCTATAAAGCACCCTCTGAGGCACCTTAGGGGTACAGTACGCTGAGGGTGTTATTGCTGGCAGCACTAATGTACTTTAAAAATAGATAATGCTTTGGACAGCCCTATCAAGTAACCCCACTGTGGGTTTGAACCCATGACCTCTGACTCCATTGGTAGTGAAGTAACCAGTGGGCTACAGCTCTATTGCTGCTTGCAACCCCCTGGCTGGCTGCAGAAGGACTGCAAGACACCCCACAAACAGTCTGATGAGGTCACCAGGATAGGGTTAACCCACCCATACCCATGATGCACTGCACATGCAAATCAGCAGTCTACAGATGATCACAAGATGGGGTATGCACCCCCACAGCACCTCGGCCTGGTAGGGGGAACTGACCGTGTGTGGTACTGGCACAGAGTAGCTACACACTGTCACATTGTGCAGGTACTGCACTCACCCTGAGGGTGAGGTGGGGCGCCCAGCACCAGGTCCACAGCAGAGATAGGCCATGCTGCAGGTCCCCAGCAGTGCTAATTTGTGAGACAGGTAGTTTCTGCAGACACATCTTGGATATATCTGTATGTTTCAATCAGGTGTAGCCCCTATGGACCCCTAGAAGGATTATGTACCACCACCCTCCTCCAGGGCTGAGGGTGGTAAACAGGGTCTCCCACCAACAGATCCACATTCTACCTCCCTGCAATGGTGGCAGTAGAGAGGACCATCAACCCCAGTCCTAGCTGGGGAACAAACACCCTACAGGGCAGTCAATACAGCTCTGTACACATCCATAACGCAACAGCAGACAGACATTAGGCCTGGATATGCTAAGCTACACCCCACCACTATCTGATATTCTCCTGCAGCAAACCTTCAGCCACTGCACCCTGCAAGGCACTCCATCAGGACACATACCAGCTGCAGACAGTCTGCGAGCTAGTCCATAGTGCATGTTCCTGGTGGAAATGCGTGCACCCAGAACTGAGATGTCAGCATACACACCAAGCAGATAAGTCAGTGACTGGGCCCCAAAAGGAAACCCATAAATATCACATGAGAAAAATACTATATAGCACTATGAGAGTGCCTAGCCATGCTGTGGTCACTGCACAGTCAGGGTGAGAGTGATCTCCCAGCAGGACATGCTGTGGCCACCCTGTCTGTGCAGGTGGTGGCCGGGCACTACAATGTCCCAGCCAGTGCCCTATGCCCTGTGCTGATGCATCCTGGCCAGGCCACCCTGTCCGGGCTATACCCATGGTACCTTGCTCCTCATTATGCACATTAGCAGGCCAATACTGGCAACAGTGCTGGCAGTGTGGGCTGTGGAGGGTGTTTGCAGCCACCATACACTGGATAGACAGACACACACTCCCACATCTATGCCAGCATTGTGCTACTCTAGAGGTGTTTAGCAGCCCTGGCCACCACACCAGTCCTGGGCACAGTGCAGGCATGGATATGGTACGCAATACTGTTGGGGGTCACTCCCCAGGGTGGTAAACACTGTCAGAGACCAGACCTGAAGCACACTCCACAGACAGCAGAAAGGTTGCTATGATGGAGCTCAATCAGCAAACTGTGCTTAATGTAGGAATTGCTATCTGCCAGTAATCATAGCAAACGTTTGCTAGCTGTGTACCATATTCCCAGGTGTAGGGTGGCATTGCTAAGGTATGCAAGGGCTAGTATTGGGAGATGCACGCAGGGCCCAATGTCCTGCCTCTCCAGGAGGCATTGGCTAATGGAGCCTGTGGGTGTGGGTGTGGGTGTGTCTGCCCCTGTTGGCTGCTGCTTTATGGCAGAGGTTCCCAACTCCAGTCCTGGTGTGCCAAACACTGTTCGGGTTTTCATGCTGTCCCTCATGAATATGCATGAGATACATCTGCATACCATGGGGGTGGTGCATAGATATGTAGCACAGGCATCTTTATGAGAAGCAGCATGGAACCTGAATGGTGTTTGGCCCTCCAGGACTGCATTTGGGAGACTCTGCTCTAGGTAATGCGCCTGTTTATGGTGTCTTTGCTCTGTAGGGTAAAATGTAGGTGTTTTGGGCATGTTCACGTCATCTGCAATAAAGGTTCTGTCTGTATTAGCACGTTGTAGTAGTGGGTAAAATATGGGGATTGGGTTGGCAGGCACCATAGCTGGGATTTGAACCTGTGACCTTCTGTCTCCAAACACACTGGTTGTGTGCACTGTACCACTGTGTTGCTATAGAGACAGTGCATTCCCTGGTGATACCATGACTGTTTGTCCGGCAGGACCTGTCTGTTGCAGTGCATGGCACCCACCTACACAGGGCTAGGCCATGGTCTGCTCTGGGCAGCTGCCACTGCCCCCTCCACCAACAGTACCCCTCCGCCACCATGCTGACATGGCCTTATATTGGAGACAGCATAAAACCTGAATGATTTGTGGGTCTTCAGGACTGAATTTGGGGGACTCTGCTCTAGGTAATGCGCATGTTTCTGGTGTCTGTGCTCGGTGGGGTAAAATATAGGCGTTTGAACCATGCGTATGTTCTCTGCAATAAAGGTTTGTCCTTACTTTCACGGTTTGGTAGCGGGTAAAATATGGGGACTGGATTGGCAGCAGCCCCAGCTGGGACTTGAACTTGTGACCTTCTGCTCCTGAACACACTGGCTGTGCTCACCGCACCACACTGTTCTCACAGAGACAGTGCAGTCCCTGGAGATACCAAGGTTGTTTGTCAGACACAGCCTGTCTGTTGCAGTGCATGGCACCTACCTACACAGGGCTAGGCCATGGTCGGCTCTGGGCAGCTGCCTCTGCCCCCCTCCACCACCAGTACCCCTCTGCCATCATGCTGACATGCCCTTCTGCTGGTGGTGCTGGTGGTGTGCAGTCTCATGCCATCCAGTGTGCAGGTAGGCGGCTGCCTATGGTGCATGTTCTGGGGTAGGAGTGCCTGCATAGGCGTCCACGCTTCCCCCCAACACTGCCTGCCAATGTTCTGTGCCCTTGGGGGTACCTGCTGGGTACTATCCCCTGTGACACTGTGATAAATACTCTCGTGCCCATGTTGGGCCCTCATCAGTTGCTGTCTGGCTGCTGTTCAGTTTCAGCATTCCTATGTGCCACCTAGGCATCTGCCTGGTCCGTACTGTGCCCCGGCTGCACCACAGCATGTGCCGCCTGCAGCCCTCTGTGGCCCCTTTTCAGTTGCCCATTCCGACATGCCCGCCCTGCTGTTGCGGGACATGTGCACGCCATAGGACACCTGTCCGATGCAGAGGGAAACCCTGATCAGTGCTATTTCTGTGGGATCATTCACCTTGTATGGGGACGGAGCGTAGACCTTTCCATAATTCATATCTTTTTTTGGGTGCTTTCTCTGGAGTGTTTTTTGATGTTTCCCATTAAAACCACTGTTGCCCAGCTTGGTTATGTTTTTTCTATATTTTGTTTGGGTCATTTTCAGTGTTTATTTGCCCTTTTGTTCTGTGCACATGTATCACACTTATCACTTTTTGTAGGTTTCCCTGGGTTTGCTGTACATTGCTGACAGAAATGGTTTCTCTTCCCTTTAAATCGGCTCTAACGCGAGGTTTTCACTCGCGGTATTTTTTGCCTCGGATTTCAGCCTCGCTAATGTGCAGGGAGCCTCTCCCCTACCACTCTCCACCCATTGACCCCTTCTCTCCGCCCCTGGGGAGCCTTCCTCCGCCCTCCGGGAGCCTTTCCCCGCCTTCATCGCACATTAGCACGCCGCGCACATGAGCGCCGCGCACATGAGCATGCATATTTGTGCCCCGTACGCGACATTAGCGTGCGCTAAGGTACCTTAGCGCACGCTAACATCACGCAGCACACATTAGCGCACAGTAGCGCACATTAGCGCATTTTAGTAAACATACCCCTAAATTTCATCTTCCATTTGGATGTCCAGTCTTCCAATTTCTCAAGGTCCTCTTGCAATTTTTCACATTGCTCTTGTGATTTAGCAATTTTAAATAATTTTGTGTCATCTGCAAATTTATTAAACTCACTCTTGTTCCCATTTCCAGGTCATTTATGAATAGGTTAAAAAGCAATGGGCACAGTACAGATCCCTGGGGTACTCCACTATTTCTCCATCGAGAAAATTGGCCATTTAGCCCTACTCTCTGCTTACTATTTTTTTAACCGGTTCCTAATCCACAATAGTAAACTGCCTCCAATCCCATGACTTTTTAATTTTGCCAAGAGTCTCTCATGAGGGACCTTGTCAAAGGCTTTCTGAAGATCCAGATACACTATATCAACTGGCTCACCTTTGTCTACCTGTTTATTCACACCTTCAAAAAAATGAAGACAGACTTAAAGATCTTAATATGTATACTTCAGAGGAAAGGCAGGACAGGGGCGATATGATAGAGACATTTAAATACCTCTGTGGCATAAATGCACAGGAGGGTCTCTTTCAATTGAAGGCAAGCTCTGCTACAAGGGGACATAGGATGAGAGTGAAAGGAGATAGAATAAGGAGTAATATGCAGAAATATTTCTTTACAGAAAGAGTGGTAGATGCATGGAATAGTCTCTCAGTGGAGATGGTGGACCCGAGGACAGTATCTGCATTCAAAAACAGAGGAAATCTAAAGGTAAAAAGGGGACTATTGTAGTTGATATGGAAGGGTAGACTAGATAGGCCATGTGGTCTTTTTCTGCCTTTATGTTTCTATATAACAGTAAGACAAGACTTTCCTAGGCTAAATCCATGTTGGCTTTCTCTCGTTAAACCATGGCTATCTACATGTTCAATAATTTTATTCTTTATAATGGTTTCTACCATTTTGCCTGATACTGACTTTCTCGGATCACCCCTGGAACCCTTTTTTTAAAAAAATTGGAGTTATGTTGGCCACTCTCTAATCCTCAGGACTAAAGATGATTTTAATGATAATTGACAGATAGAATTCAATGGGGCCGCAGCTCTGATATTGCACGGAAGCTGCTACCGCGGTTTCGTAAGCATACCCCTAAGCGTCTTTGAAGAACATGGGACCTGCACTAATATAACACAGGCAACAGTGAATTAACACACATTACCATTAGCACACCTTAATAACTAGCACCCAAATTGGGGCAGATATATGTCTGTATCATATCTCCCTGTCCCTCCTTTCCTCTAGGGCAGGGGCGGCCAACACCAGTCCTGGAGCCTGGTTTTCAGAATGTCCCTAATGAATATTCATGAGATATATTTGCATACATGGGGAGGCAATGGATGCAAATATATCTCATGAATATTCATTAGGGACATCTTGATAACCAGGCTGGATTGTGGTGCACTAGGACCGGAGTTGGCCACCCCTGCTCTAGGGAATACATATTCAGATCTTCAAGTCCACATACCATTTGCTTTCCTCTGTACCACTCGAAGTCTTTTTATATCCTTAGCAAGATATGGCCTCCAAAAGTGAATACCATACTCCAAGTTGGTTTATGCAAGCATTGGTTACCATTGATTTTTAGTGTCCAATTCAAATGTACCTGGTTTATAAGATCATTCATTCCCTTATTTGTATTGAATCAACATCACTTTTGTCCAATTCCAAAGTTTGTTGTGTGTTCCTCCTGTGGCTGTAGTTCAAAAGAGGATAACTAGTAATTGCACCTTCTCTGTCAAAGGGCCTATGCTTTGCAACTCCTTATTCTTGTTCCTCGTTTTTTTTGTCGGAGTCTTCAAACTTACTTTTTTCAAAATGTTTTTAATTTACAATTAGTGTTTTATTTATTTACATGTTTTGTTTATTTACATGTTATTATTCTCACTTATCTCTTGAAAGATTAGAAAAGGGGACTGTTACTTCTGGAGAGAGATCTGCAACTGTGAGTATATACTTCTGGGAATTTTCTGAAAGGAATTCTTTTTATTAAAGCTAATTAATCTGTGAACCCACTATTTTTTGTTAAATCAGTCAGGGCCTAGTAGCAGCAGTTTAAGTTTACATTTAAAACACAGAAGAGAGAGAGAGATCACGTGAGCACATGAGTGAGTGAGGACGTGTCCTCAGTGCGCTCCTGGACCGTTTCCCTAAAAGCGGCAAGAAAACAGCAATAATTGAGAGTGGGGGTGAACGAATATCGTGGGAGCAGTACCCCGGAGGCCTTTTGTGGGTAAAAGAGCCTTGATAGTGTGCGAGAGGTGCTGTGCACTCATGCGGTCGACAACGAAACGGGAGAAGGACAAAGTGCCCGGGCCCCGGGACTCTAAGATGGCGTCGGCCACGCGGTCTGGAACGTGTCTGGGCTCTCCAGGATCGTCTCCGGGCTCAGGAACCGGCGAAGCGGGAGCCGACGACCTCGCACAAGAAGTGGCTAAGCTGCTGACACCCCAATTCGATTCCATTTTGCAAAAACTAGATGCGATGGCAGAGACCTATGGCGAGCTCACCAGGAGGGTAGAGGAAGCTGAGCACCGCATCACAGCGTTGGAAGAGGGTGAAGAGAAGCATGATACCCTTCTAGTTCGCCACCAGAAGGAAATCGCAGCGCTACTTGAGAAAACGGACGATCTTGAAAATCGATCGCGCCGCAACAACTTACGGCTGGTGGGGGGTACCAGAGGCCTGGTCTGATCAACAACTCGCCGGTCTCTTTGAATCGTGGCTGCCGAAAGAACTGGGCTTAGAAGACTTGATTGGCCGCGTCACAGTGGAGCGAGCGCACCGCCTGGGACCGAAGCGGGGCCCGGATGAGAGACCGAGGCCGGTGTTAGCCAGGTTAATGAACTTCCAGCACAAAATGGCCCTGCTTCAGGCGTACCGTAAGAGGCGCTCCCTACAACTGGACAATAAAGTGGTTCTGATGTTTCAGGACTACTCTGCCGCTCTAGCGGCTAAACGAAAGGAGTTTTCCCCTCTCTGTGGTGACCTAGTGAGAGCAGGCATTCGCTTTGCCCTTGTATATCCTGCTGTTCTGCGTGTGTTCCATGAGGGGAAGACCCATATCTTTGATCGGCTTTCGACAGCAAAGACCTTTCTGGACGCGGTGCTGAGCACTAGGTCGGAGAATGGAATAGATCCTGCTTCTTGATTGGGTTGTATGGCCCTGATTGACTGAGTTCTGGTTGGGCAGGCCTCGTATCACCTAGACTGGATGAGAGTGTCTGGTGTGATAGGGGCTGCCAATGGGGCCTTGCTGTGTGGGTAGAATATCTTCTACACTGGTGGTGGCTGTGTAAGTACTGGTTAACGACCTCTGTACCCTGATGGTCTACCCATGTTGAGTTACACGTACTAAGCATGATGGATCATTCCTTGATGGGATGCATTACCTAGTTGCTTCCCACCCGGGCTCTCTGTATGGGAGGGAATTGAAGGGAGACGGTCCAGAAGTGTGGATTGTGATTGTCTCCCTTTGAGGGCTATGGTAGAGTTTTCTAAGGTAGATGGGGGGAGGGGGGGGATAGGAATACTGTTTCTGGGTAGGGAGGGGGGGTGGGGCCGAGGAGAGTTGGCGAGGGGGGTGGAGGGGAGCGAGGAGGGGGTTGTAGGGGGGTAAGAGGGGAGCGATTGGGGGTGGGCGGGAGACGGCAGGGAGTGAAGATACGGGAGGGAGAACAGGGGAGAGTTTACATTTGGAGGGGGGTTACAGTTTGGGGAAGGGGCACACAACATGGAAGGTGGTACATTGGGGGCCTTGGGGTAATGCACCTGGAGATGAGGCTGGGCATCTCTAGGTGGATCTATGGCTGTTTGGTCTACTGGCTTGGCTGGAGCTGGGACTATGCCTGAGATAAAGATAGTGTCTTGGAATGTCGGAGGCATCGGCTCCCAGATAAAACGTACTAAGATTCTACAGGGGTTGAAGCGAAAGGGAACGCATATTGCCCTGCTGCAAGAGACCCATTTGAGCGCCAGGGAACACCAGAAGTTGAGGCGCGATTGGGTAGAGGTTTCCTATGGTGCTGATTCCGGCACAAAAAAGGCAGGAGTGGCGGTATTAGTGCGGCGAGGGGTGCCCTTTGAAGTACACACAACACAGGCAGATCCTCATGGCAGATATCTCTTGCTGCAGGGCAAGCTTTATGCTGAACCGCTTTGGATATTAAATGTATATGCTCCAAATGTTTATGAACATGCTTTCTTTACACATTTATTGGGATTGCTGAAAGGTGCTGGGCGGGCTCACGTCATTGTGGCAGGAGACTTTAATTGTCCACATGACCCGAGATTTGATAAGTCCCATCATCGAGAGAAGGGTGCCTGGTCGCGTAGGGGAATTAGCTATCTTTGTAGGCAGGGTGATTTAGTGGATGTATGGCGCATGCTGCACCCGGGTGACCGCACATACACACACCAGTCGAGAGCGCACCTAACTTGGTCCCGCATAGACTCTATATTGGTAAGTGAGAAGGGAGTTACGCGTGTCTTACAGGCTGAGATAGAGCCGATTGTGATTTCGGACCATGGGATGGTCTGGGTGACTTGGGACTGTGCAGGGCCGACTAGAGCAGGATGGCGATTTCCTGTCTACCTATGGGAAGACGAGGATTTTCGGGACTATTTGACAAAACAGTGGGAAGAATATGTCTTCTTCAACGACACCCCGCAGTGTTCTCCGATATTGTTTTGGGAGGCTAGTAAGGCCGTGCTGCGAGGAGCGATTATTTCCTATACTGCTCGTCGGCGCAGGCATTTAGACCGTAGTGTGTTGCAATTGGAACGCGACTTACGAGTGTTGCAGGGTAAGTTGGGGGAGCATAGGGATAGTGCTGTCCAGAGGGAATACACCCGCTCGCAGGCAGTTCTGAATGCATTGCTCCAGAGAAGAGCGACGCTTTCGATACAGCATTATAAGCATCGTCTGCATGTTTTTGGTAATCGCTCTGGGAGATTGTTAGCAAAGCTCATTCGGACTTCCGGGGGAACTCGCTTTATCCCGGTGCTGCGAGATGAGGCTGGCAATGTACAACATCGGTCGGAGGCCATAGCCAAGATTTTCCGCACCTTTTATATGCAACTCTACAGTGAAGAGGAGAGAGACTACGCCCAGGCGGTGGCCTTCCTGCAGAACTTAGAGCTGCCGCGCCTTGCGGCGGGAATCTTAGAACAATTGAATGCCCCGCTGTCGGTGGCAGAGATTCTGGCTGGTATTAAGCGGGTAAGTCTCATAAGGCTCCGGGTCCAGATGGTTTTAGTATGGAATATTACAAAATACTGGCGCCAAATTTGGCTCCTTCTATGGTGGTGATGTTTGAGGCGGCGCGTGATGCTGGGATATTTCCGCGCGACATGAGGTGTGCGGACATTACTGTGCTCCCCAAACCGGGGAAAGATCCGATGGACCCCGCCTCGTACCGGCCGATTTCTCTCATAAACTGTGACTTAAAGTTGCTGGCTTCAATACTGGCGAATCGGCTCACTCCCGTTTTACCGTCTCTGATTAATGAGAGACAAGTAGGTTTTGTGCAGGGCCGGGAGGCATCTTGGAATATTACTAGACTTCTTTTGGGTATGGATCACTGTTTGCAGCACGCTGAAGAGCTCCTGCTAGTTAGCCTCGATGCCGAGAAGGCTTTTGACAGAGTGGCATGGCGCTATCTCTGGGTCGCCTTGGAGGCCTTTGGTTTTCACGGGAATATCATGCGATGGATTCGGACATTGTATGCGCAACCCATGGCTCGAGTGGGCTCTAATGGGGTCTTCTCAGATCCTTTTGAATTGGCGAGAGGAACTCGACAAGGCTGCCCCCTCTCCCCACTCCTATTTGTGCTGGCTTTGGAGCCGCTGCTGCAGGCCCTGCAGACCAACCCCAAAATTATAGGGATTCAAATGGGTGGAGAAGAACTGAAAGTCTGTGCCTTTGCTGATGACATGTTGCTCTGCCTCACTACTCCGCTCTTGTCACTGCCTCATGCCCTAACCTTGATACGGGCGTATGGCCGATTTTCGGGCCTAAAAATTAACACTACAAAGTCAGTGGTTTTGGATGTTGGGGGTAGAGTACGACCTCGCTGGGCAGGGGAATTTCCATTGGTATGGGCGGACGGACAGATTACGTATCTGGGTGTGCAGTTGCCGGATCGGCCAGAGGATTTATATCGTGTTAATGTGCCCAGTTTACTCGCTAAAAGCCAGAAGACTTTGCTGAGCTGGCGGGGTCTCCCACTGTCACTGAGAGGGCGGATTGCGCTGTTTACAATGGTAGAATTTCCTAGGTGGATTTATGTTCTTCGCATGCTCCCGATCTGGATTCTCGATGGGGATTGGCGGCGCCTGGAGCACTGCCTTCGAGCGTTTTTATGGGGGGGTCGACGGGCGCGTATTCCTTTGCGGGCCCTGCAGGGTAGACGAGAGGAAGGCGGTTTGGAGCTGTCTTCTCTACGCAATTACAATCTTCGGTATCTAACCCGCCACATATGGGAGATCCTGGAAGGCTCGGAGGGGGGGGCTCTGACTCGACAGTTGAAAGCGGCCTTCACCCCTTATCATATACTCTATCTTTTACATGTTGAACAATTGCCCCCGGTGTCTCGGAGGGGGGTGGGGAGGAAATATCTTGAGGCCCTACGCACTGCTTGGCGGGTACTCTGCCAGAGATTTGACTGGGATAGGCGAATGTCTCCGCTGGTGCCCTTGGTGGGTAACCCGGACTTTAGACCAGGCTTTTCTCAGCGTACTATCTTTTGTAACTGGGCGGACAAGGGACTGGTATGTCTAGGCGATTTGTATACGGGGGTGGCTGGTGTCCTAGACAGTTTCCAGCAGATACAACAGCGCTATGACATTCGCACCCAGGATTTTTATGGTTACCTGCAGGTGCGACATTATTTAACCTCAATAAATATACGAGTCGAGGGGTGGATGTCCACTAGCTCTCCTCGTTTCGTTTTGGGGAAATTAGCGGAGCGAGTGCCGGGGGAGGAGATTGGTCGACAGTTGCTCCGGCCCTCCGGAGGAGATCTGTTCCTGATTGAACTTGCACGGAGGTGGCGAGGCGATGGAGTAGATGAAATGACGGCGGATATATTACGTGTAGCATTTGAGGGGATCTCGAAGGGATCGAGGTGGGTCTATCTCCAAGAAATGCAGTATAAGTTCCTGTGGAGAGCATATGCTAGCGATCAATGGGCTTTGCAGGCTGGAGTACGACCTACTGCTATATGCGGGTGGTGTGATCGAGCAGTCGGGACCTTGCTCCATAAATTTTGGGGTTGCCCGAAGGTACGCGACTTATGGGTGCGAGTCTGCGCTCAATTGCAGCGGTGGACAGGGTCAGAGTGTGCCATACAGAGGGAGGTGTGTCTTTTCCATAATTGGGCTTTAGGTTTTGCTCACTTGCCATATCGGCGTAGAGCGCTATTTGAGCGTGGCTTTTTACTGGTTAAGCGAGCATTGCTAAGTCGCTGGATATCTTCCTCACCCCCCTTTTTGGGGATGTGGGAACAATCTATGTTTGATTTGATGATTATGGAAAAGATGACTGCACAACAGAAGGGCGGTAGGACTTGGGAGGAGTTCTGGGAATTGTGGTCTCCTGTGATCTCTCAGCTGTCCGCCAAGGAGCGGGGAGTGGTGCTCAATGTTGGTGGGTGAGGTCATGGGAATGGGATACCCGTCCTGTTGTGGGGAGCTTCCTGCCGTGATGATGATGTAGCCACTCCTGTAGTGGTGTCCCAGTGTTGCCCTGATGTACTTTGAAACAACTATATGTGGGTTCCCTTCCGGGGAGGCTTCTGTCCTTTCTTCTTCTCTCCTCCTATATCTTTTACTTTATTTTTCTCTTCGACGGGAGCTCCTTGCCCTGTGTATGGAGCTGTTGGTGGGGGGCTAGCCAGTGGTTGTCTGGTGTGCCTATTGGTAGCTCTGTTATGTGCGATGAGTCTTTCATGTTGTGCGGGGGGGGGGAGGGTATGGCAAAGGGGGGGGGGATTACGGGGTGGATATGTTGGGGGGTTATTAGTTTTAATGTTTGTTGTGTGTACCTGTTGTTGTTCTTTAAACCTGTATTGTTTGTTCTTTTGGAAAAATTTTCAATAAAAATGATGTGAACTAAAACACAGAAGAGAGCTTTCTGGTTAAATTTCATACCCAGCAGAGAGTTTGTAGTTTAAATTTAATAGTCATTCAGGGCCTAGCATCAGCAAAGTACTTTTAGTTTACATTTAAAACACAGAAGAGAGCTTTCTGGTTAAATTTAGAACCCAGCAGAGAGCTTGTAGTTTAAATTTAATAGTCACTCAGGGCCTAGCATCAGCAAAGTACTTTTAGTTTAAATTTAAAACACAGAAGAGAGCTTTCTAGTTAAATTTAGAACCCAGCAGAGAGCTTGTAGTTTAAATTTCATAATAAGTTAGAGCCTAGCAGCAGCAAAGAGCTATAATTTAAATCAAATAAGAATATAGATTAGCACAAAAGGCAAAACAGGGTCAGTACTCTTTGAGCAGCAAATAGTCTTCTAGAGACCTTTACAAAGAGGCCTTCTACCTAGGGGGCAAGAGACCTGTGAAACTTTTTTCAATAGGTGTAAACACCAGGTGGCAGATCAAAAGGCCATTATGAAAGACTCAGCCAAGAAAGGACTGTTAATCATCCAGGAAGTTGGTCATCGCTTACCTCAGCAGCACAGGCATAAATAGCTCAACCAGAGCTCTGTGAGCCTCAGTCTTGAAAGACTAGAAAAGGGGACTGTTACTTCTGGAGAGAGATCTGCAACTGTGAGTATATACTTCTGGGAATTTACTGAAAGGAATTATTTTTATTAAAGCTAATTAATCTGTGAACCCATTATTTTTTGTTAAATCAGTCAGGGCCTAGTAGCAGCAGTTTAAGTTTACATTTAAAACACAGAAGAGAGCTTTCTGGTTAAGTTTCATACCCAGCAGAGAGCTTGTAGTTTAAATTTCAAAATAAGTTAGAGCCTAGCAGCAGCAAAAAGCTATAATTTACATCAAATAAGAATATAGCTTACCTCAGCAGCACAGGAGAGGGTACTGTGTAACAGCCCTCTTTTAATAAATGTTATTTCCCTCCCTCCCTCCCCACACCCACCCACCCCTGGGATAATTGTAGCTTTATACGTACTTACACATTTTAACAGACAGGAGGTGCTCTCAGGTGAAGCTCGTTACCCAAATCAGTCATACACTAAGGACCTGAGATTAATTATGCTTCAGGTGAACAAGGTATATTAAACGTATTAGGTACAGTTTTATTGGCAACCCTTAGTAAGTAAAGAACTTAAAGATCTAAACAAAAACTTAAAACTAAGATGCAGACAGCAGTCCAGCAGCGAGATGGGGGCTTTCCAGTCTTTTGTATTGAGTGTCACATGTATGATTTTCTCCCAGTTGGTGAGAGGTCTTATGTGTGCACTAGGTGTAAGGAGCTCTTTGCTCTCAGGGAACGAGTCCGTTCTCTAAAGGCTAGAGTAGCAGACTTGGAAAACATAAGACAGACAGAGAGGTACATAGACGAGACCTACAGGGATATAGTCCTGAAGTCCCACCTCCAGTCTGGCAGCATCCCTGTTGCCATGGAGGATCGAGGTCACGTGACAGGAGAGCATCACCCTGGTGTGGCAGAAAGTGATCCTGTAACTAGGACCTGTCCTCCAGGTGATGTAAAACCCTCTCGCACTTAGGAAGTTTCTCCAGGGCCATGTGCCCATGAGGGAAGGATTAGGACAGCCGTTACAGTTGGTGATTCGATCATTAGGCATGTAGATAGCTGGGTGGCTGGTGGACGTGAGGATCGCCTGGTAACACACCTGCCTGGTGCACAGGTAGTGGACCTCACGCGCCACCTAGATAAGGTCTTAGATAGTGCTGGGGAGGAGTCTCCTGTCTTGGTACATGTCGGTACCAATGACATAGGAAAATGTGGTAGGGAGGTTCTGGAGGCTAAATTTAGGCTTTTAGGTAGGAAGTTGAAATCCAGAACTTCCAGGGTAGCGTTCTCCAAAATGCTTCCTGTTCCACGTGCAGGACCCAAAAGGCAGGCAGAGCTCCGGAGTCACAATGCGTGGATGAGACAATGGTGCAGAGATGAGGGTTTTGGATTTGTTAGGAACTGGGGAACATTCTGGGGAAAGGAGGGGCTCTTCCGAAGGGATGGGCTTCACCTTAACCGGGATGGAACCAGGCTGCTGGCATTAACCTTTAAAAAGGAGATAGAGCAGCTTTTAAACTAGATAATAGGGGAAAGCCGACAGTCGCCCAAGAGCAGATGGTTCGGAAGAATGTATCCTTGAAGGATACTACCAAAAGCAGAGAGGTTCCAAAAAAGAGCAAAGTAGCCCAAATGCCCTCAAGTATGGAGCAGACAGAGCTTAAAGATCCCAAATTACCCATGTCTACCAATAGTCAAATTAATATGAATAAAATACATTCTCTCAAATGCTTGTATGCAAATGCTAGAAGTCTAAAAAATAAGATGGGAGAGTTAGAATATATAGCACTAAATGAGAGGTTAGATATGATTGGAATATCAGAGACATGGTGGAAGGAGGACAACCAGTGGGACACTGTGATACCTGGGTACAAACTATATCGTAATGATAGAGCTGATCAAATTGGTGGAGGGGTTGCGCTCTATGTTAGAGAGGGCATTGAGTCAGAAAGGATTAAAGTTTTGCAGGAAGCAAAATTTGCTTTAGAATCTCTATGGATTGAAATTCCATGTAAAAAGGGGAAGGCGATGGCAGTCGGGGTGTACTATCGACCACCGGGCCAGAATGAACAAATGGATGATGAAATGCTCAAAGAAATCAAGGAAGCTAACAAAGGTTACAGCGCAGTAATAATAATGGGTGATTTCAATTACCCCGGTATCAACTGGGTCAGTGTCATGGCAGGACATGCTAGGGAGATAAAGTTCCTAGATGACATAAATGACTGCTTCTTGGAGCAGCTGGTTCATGAACCGACCAGAGGGGAAGCCATATTAGACCTGGTCCTTAGTGGAACACCAGATCTAGTGCAAGAGATAAGGGTGTTGGGGCCACTTTGCAATAGTGATCACAGCATGATCACCTTTGATTTAATTAGTGGAGGAGGGATAGTACGGACATCCACAGTACTAACTATTAACTTTCGAAAGGGAGACTATGATAAAATGAGGAAAATAGTTAAGAAAAAACTAAAAGGAGCAGTTGCAAAGGTTAAAGACTTACATCAAGCTTGGGTGTTGTTGAAAAATACTGTCTTGGAAGCCCAGACCAGCTGTATTCCATGCTTTAAGAAAAGAGGAAGGAAGTCCAAAAAACTGCCAGCATGGTTTAAAGGTGAGGTCAGAGAGGCTGTTGCTGCCAAAAAAGCATCTTTCAGGAAATGGAAAAAAGAGCCAAACAACGAAACCTGGAAACAGCACAAGCTCTGACAAATCAAATGCAAGGCATTGATAAAATAGGCAAAGAGAGAATTTGAGAAGAAGCTTGCTGTGGAAGCAAAAACGCGAAATAAAGATTTTTTCAAGTACATTCGCAGCAAAAAACCTGTGAGAGAGTCAGTTGGTCCATTAGATGATAGAACAGTTAAATGGGCACTAAGAGGCGACAAGGCAATAGCGGAGAGACTGAATGAATTCTTTGCTTCAGTCTTTACTGAGGAAGATGTAGGGATGTTACCCATGACTGAAGTGGTAGTTAAAGGTGTGGAGGAATTGAAGGAAATATCGATACATTGGGAAGATGTATTACAACTATTAGATAAACTGAAGGGTAGCAAATCACCTGGGCCGGATGGTATACATCCAAGGGTGTTGAAAGAACTGAAATATGAGATTGCAGACCTGCTATTAGCAATCTGTGAACTATCATTAAAATAATCTCTAATACCTGAAGATTGGAGGATCAGCAATGTAAACCAATTTTTAAAAAGGGTTCCAGGGGTGATCCGGGAAACTACAGACCGGTGAGCCTCACGTCAGTACCGGGAAAAATGGTAGAAACCATCATAAAGAATAAAATTACTAAGCATGTAGATAGTCATGGCCTAATGGGAGACAGCCAACATGGCTTTAGACAAGGAAGATCTTGTCTTACTAATCTGTTATGTTTTTTTGAAAGTGTGAATAAACAGGTGGACAAAGGTGAGTCGGTTGATATAGTGTATCTGGACTTTCAGAAAGCCTTTGACAAGGTCCCTCATCAGAGACTTTTGGCAAAACTAAAGATTCATGGGATAGGAGGCAGTGTACTACTGTGGATCAAGAACTGGTTAAGAGATAGAAAGCAGAGGGTTGGGCTAAATGGCCAATTTTCCCAATGGAGAAAGGTGAATAGTGGTGTACCCCAGGGATCTGTACTGGGTCTGCTGCTTTTTGACATATTCATAAATGACCTGGAAAGTGGAATAACGAGTGTGGTTATCAAATTTGCAGATGACACAAAACTATTTAAAGTTGTTAAAACCCAAGAGGATTGTGGAAAATTGCAAGAGGATCTTGATAAATTAGAAGACTGGTCTTCAAAATGGCAGATGAAATTTAATGTGGACAAGTGCAAAGTTATGCACCTAGGGAAGAACAACCCAAACTATGGTTACATGATGCAAGGTTCCACATTAGGAACCACCACCCAGGAAAAAGATTTAGGCGTCATTGTGTATAACATGTTAAAACCCTCTGCCCAGTGTGCAGCGGCAGCCAAGAGAGCAAATAGAATGCTAGGTATCATAAGGAAAGGAATGGAAAATAAAACAAAAGATATTATAATGCCTCTATATCGTTCCATGGTGAGACCGCACCTTGAATATTGTGTGCAATTCCGGTCGCCGTATCTTAAAAAGGATATAGAGTTATTTGAAAAGGTTCAGAGAAGAGCCACCAAAATGGTAAAGGGGATGGAAGGATACTCCTATGAAGAAAGGCTAAAAAGGTTAGGGCTCTTTAACCTGGAAAAGAGACGGCTGAGGGGAGATATGACAGAAGTCTATAAATTAATGAACGGAGTGGAGCGGGTAAACGTAGATCGATTGTTTACGTTATCAGAATGTAGAAAGACTAGGGGACATGCAATGAAGCTACAGGGTAAACTATTTAAGACTAATAAAAGAAAATATTTTTTCACTCAACGTGTAATCAAACTCTGGAATTTGTTACCGGAGGATGTAGTAAAGGCTGTTAGTGTAGCTGGGTTTAAAAAAGGTTTGGACAAGTTCCTGGAGGAAAGGTCCATAAACCATTATTAAGAAGGGACCCAGGATATCAATGCTTGACCCAGTACAAGCATTGCGGAACCTGTGTCTTTTGGGGAAACTGCTAGGTACGTATGACCTAGATTGGCCACTGTTGGAAACAGGATACTGGGCTTGATGGATCTTGGTCTGACCCAGTATAGCATATCTTATGTTCTTATGTTAATTATGCTATGATTGTCTAGAAGGTGTTTTGGTAAGCGGAATAAATGCAATAGATAAATGAAGTGAGGCCTGACCAACAAAAGGCATTATCTTCTAATAGCTTGGAATAATTACAGTGATATCATGTTCTGGAAAGGGTAGTGGTTTAAAATGGGCCCTTCCTTGACACAATTGCATTTTAAAGAATGTGAAAATACATATTTAGAAGGTAAATTTTGAAGGTAATGTTGGTGTACCTTAGTAACCAGTAGACATGTGTGGATGGAAGAAGGGGTATTCCTATTAAGAAGGAATATAACAGGCTTGTGGTACTACAAACTTAGGGCGGTTTTAAATCAACTGGCACCAGAAACAGTAAAAGTTGGTTAAGATCAACCACATTTCCCTTTAATAAACAGAAAAGTGGAACTCTTTAAATATATCTGGAAGGCAATTAGAATGTAAATGAATCCAATCAGGCTGCCCTTAGGATAAGGACATTTATAAAACACTTTTGAAGATTTATTGCAAAAAGATTGCTACTATAAAAATAGTTTTTTTTCCCTAATAGATTCCAGATGTCATCTAGCCAACTGTGCAATCTTTCTTGGTTACTGAAAGAACTGTCATATATCCTCAGATTTATTACTGAGAGTTTTGATTAAGATTTTTTTAGATAAAAGATCTGGAAGCTTCAACGGGAACTAATGTTACTCCTTTGGTGCTAGGATCTGTGGTTGACTGTCAGAGGGAACAGTCTCTAGTCAAGTTAGACCTAAATCCAAATTTTAAAGGAAAATTTTAGACAGTACAAAGAGATGGGAATTGAGATGTTAATTTCAGGATGTATACTATTCATGCATTATTTTAGAAAAGACTCAGCCAAAAGTGTGTTGGGGGATAAGGGGGGGGGGGGGGGTCAGGCTCACCAGATGTGCAAGTCGCACAGGGTGCAATTATGACTCCGTACGGTCCTGCTGGGAAGGGCATCATCTCATTCCTCACCTCAGGCTGCAGATATCATTGAGTTGCCCCTGGGGCCCAAATGGCCTAGTGACCCCACACTGAAAAATCACACTCCACTTTAAAAGTATTCTTTCCTGGCAGCCGGAGAAGCTTCCCACTAGTTTGTTACTGTGAGGGGTCCTCAGCACAAGTTTTCTTAGAAGCCCCATATTTGACCGTATGCCACTGATTCCCAGGTTTGTGTAATTTGAGCTTTCTTCAGATATAGCCTGGCAACTTCTCTAGCTTTCCTCAGCTGCTCTTGCATTTAAAGAACATATTCCACCAAGTTCTGCCCCAGGATCTGCTTTTCTTCCCAAGTCTCTGGACTGCATTTAGGATTTTCCTCCCACAAAGCAACTCAAATGGGAAGAACCCTCCCCCCTCCCCCAAGCTCTGGGGAACTTCTTGGATAGCAAACAGTATGTACAACTTCAAGGAATCCAAATTCTTACCAACTTCCTCAACATCTGTTTGAAGATTTTCTTGAAGCACTCAACAAGCCCATTCAGCTGTGGGTGATACACTTAGGTTTGAAGAGTTTTAACTTTCTATAGCACATAAACTTGCTGCATTATCCGAGACACAAATGGGGTTCCCTGGTCTGTTAAAACCTCCTTGTGCAAGCCAACTCATGAAAAAATCTCTATCGGGGCAGTTGCTGTCTTCACATTACATATTGGTACTACCTCTGGTATCAGGTAGCATAATCAAGGATGATGAGAATGTACCAGTTGCCTTGGATGGTCCTTTTCCAAACGACCTACCAGATCCATGGCAACCCTCTTGAAGGACATTTTCATGATAGGCATTGGTATTGAGGGAAACACAAAATAGTGAAAAAATAGGATCACCACTAATTAATCACCAACCACGAGTGAATCCAGATAGAAGAGCCATTATAATAATTACAAAAATATATTTTGTCAGACTTCCAGTATGTAGACCGCACAGTAATCAACTGCATGACCAGCCTCACATTAGACCAGTCAGTAGCAAGGTGTAAGACCAAATACAATTTATTGAGGTGAATTGCTAAAAGCCACAGGACCTGACAGGGCCATGTATCGGCACTGCCTTCATCAGGGATATAGGCCTCTACAAACTATTAACAGTAAACAAAATTATACAGTGGTGATTGCAAGCAACCAATTCAAATTAAAACCATCAAATGCTAAAAGTAAAATAAAAAATAATTAAAAAGTGGAAACATACAAAGGAAGCACATCCTAAATTAAATAATGTCAAAAATACATTATCAGTTATTAAAACTCCATAAAAACAATAGTAACAAGAAATGAAAAATTAAGTGACAAATTATCTAAAAGCAAACATACCAAACAATTGTCATACATAATTTAAGTAAAAAAGTAATATAAAAAAACAGAAAGACATTATAAAAGAGGACATTAAAAACTCATTATTAAAACAATAAAAGGTACCGATATGAAAGTAACAAAATTGTGGAATAATAATACACTAAAAAGAAGTGGACAAATAAAAGGATACAAAAACATGTAAGGATGATGATCAATGTATGATATTGATATATGTAATCAAAACAGGTAATAAAAACTTGTATAGGATTTCAGAAAGGGTGGAAACATAAGGATATACAATGTTAAAAACTCAAAAAGATGAGCAGAATTAAATGAAGGAAGCACATGTGGTACAGATGGACCATAGTGAGGGTAAAAAACTTTAGATAATTTCCAAGGACTCACGCCACAGACTATCAGTAAGCGTGAGTTAAAACTTACAGACTTTGGTATTGAAATTTCACGGAACTGTGAATAAAAGAAATTTTGGAAACACATAAAAACCTATAAATGTAAGAGGGGGAACTATGGGGTATGTTTACTAAACTGCGGTAACGTAACAGCGGCTACATTAAGGCACGTTATGTAACGTTAAGACGTCTTAACGTTACATAACACGCCTTAATGTTCCCGGCCACGGTAAGTCCAGAAAAGGGTAGAGAGAGGGCGGAGAGAAGGGTGAATGGGCGGGGAGTGGGCGAGGAGAGGCCCCTTCCACACTAACGCAACTGAAAACCTGGCGTTAGCACACATTTGCAAGAGAGAGAAACCATTTAAGTGTCAGCAATGTACAGCATAGGCAGGGAGCCCAAGAAAGGTGATAGTAGTGCTCCATTTGCAGCAACAGCATAATGCCCTGGTATGAAAGGCCACTATGGCGATGGCGCAAATGGGGCATGGGGCTGCAGGCGGGACATGCAGTGGGGGCTACTGGGGCACAGGGTGGACTAGGCGGTTGCCGAGGTGGCACATAGGAATGCAGAAAATGGAAACCAGCAAGACAGCAACTGACCAGGGTCAGACATGTCCATGAGTCTGTGGCCCACAGTGTCCCATCCAGGAGACACTACCCAGCAGGCACCCCAAGGGGCGCATAACATTGGCAGGCAGTGCCTGGGGAAGCGTGGACAACTATGTAGGCACCCCTACCCCAGAACCCACACCTTAGGCAGCCGCCTACCTGCCCCCTGGATGGCCTGGGATGGCGCACCACCGGCATCGACAGCATATGGTCACGGCAGCATGGCAGAGGGGGTGGGTGATTGTGCTGGAGGGAGCAGTGGCACCTGCCTGCAGCGGACCTAGGCCATGCCCTGTACCAGTACGTGGTTTGCAGTGCAACAGAAGAGGTCTGGCCGAGGAACATAAGGGTAGCCGCAGGGACCACCATGCTGCTGTGGCAACAGTGTGGTGCAGTACACTCAGCCAGCATGTCCAAGAGCAGAGGTTCAGGTCCCATCTGTGGCTCCTGCAGAGCATCTCCCCATAGTCTTAGCCTACACTGCAGCCACAACAACAACATGGGCAAACCCCAATGCAGTGGTGCACAGGGGTACAGACACCCACTCACAAGGGCTCCACTATCCACAGCTTCATGGAGTTTCAGGCTGTTGGCCCCAGCACAGAGCTGCAGTTATCACCAGAGCACTACTACTACCCCCTGCACAGATTAGCAATGTCGGCACTGTGATCAGGACCAGTGCAGCGGGTAGGGTTGTCAACCACCTCCATCTCTGCACAATGCTGAGATAGGTGTGGGAGTGTGCATATGTCTCTTCATTGTTTTGTGTTTGCCAACAACTCACTGAGCCCACATTGCTCACACTGCTTCCAGCATTAGCCTGCAAATGTAGATAATGAGGATCAAAGTATTGTGGGTATGGCCCAGACAGGGCGGATTGGCCAGGATGCATCTGCACAGGGTGGAGGGCAATGGCTGGGACACTGTAGTGCTCGACCACCACCTGCATGGACAGAGTGGCCACAGCATGTCACACGGGAGGGGGGGGGGTCACTCTCACTCTGACCGAGCAGTGACCATGGCATGTCTATGTTCCCACATAGTGCCACACATTATTTGTTTCCAGTGATACCTGTGTGTTCCTGGTTCTGGGGCCCAATCATGGAGATACCTGCTTGTGTCTGTGCTGTGCATCCCACCTCTGGGTGCACAGGGTTCCCCTGTGAGCATGCACTATGGATTGGTTAGTGGGCTGTTTGCAGTTCGGCTGTGCATGGTGGGAACAGCTTTCAGGATGCTGCAGGTGCAGTCTGACTGTGCTGTCTGTTGATGAATGGCAGACCGTGGTGTGGGGCAGTTGAGCCTTCCCCTGCCTACCCCAAGAATCAATGCTAGTCTGCAATGGTCACAGGTATGGCACTGGCCCAGCAGCCCTGGAGAGCTGCCATCCGCCAGCAGGACTATGGTTGCTGGTACTGCAGCCATTCTGTAGGCACAGGCACCTGTCCCACCACACCATCATCTACAAAAGGGGTGATTGAGGCACCTTGGGGAATATAGCACATACCACTTTGACCCATAGTGGTAGTGCTGCATCGCCCTCATGCGAGTCTAGACACCCCACTGCCCTGATAACAGGTACACATGGCAGCCAGACCGTAACACCGGGTACACACTAATCTAAGTGGTGTCTGGTCCCACAGGGCCACATGTGACTGCAGAACACAGCTGGAACAGATGTACCTTCAGTTGCACTGCTGGGAACACCTGTCACACACTGGCAGTGCTGGGGATGTGCAGCAGGACCTATCTCTAGCACCACATGTACTGTGGACCTAGTGCTGAGAACCCATCCTATCCCTCAGGATGAACACGGAGCCTGCACAATGGCATGGTCTGTAGCTACTCTGTGTCAGTATCACGCACTGTCAGTCTGTCTTACCATGCTGCAGTACCGGACAGGTGCAGACCCCATTTGGTGGTCATCTATAGGCTGCTGTTCTGCATGTGCAATGCATCATGGGTGCTGGTGGGGTTACCCTATCTTGGCACACAGAGCAGACGGTTTGTGCAGTGACTTGCAGTCCTTCTGTACGCAGCCATTGTTATGCAACAGGCCATAGAGGTATAGCCTACTGGTTAGTACACTGATGTTCTAGGTGGAGGTCATGGGTTCAATTCCTCGTTGTTCCCTCCTGTCCAAGGCAGATATTTTGCTTGCCTGTGACAGTCATATCTTTGCAGATCCATGCTGCCAGCCCATAGTACCCTCACCACAGTTGACAGCAATCCTTATAAGGCGTTATAAGGCTCCTAAATAGGCACATTACAAGGCACGTTACAGGGCACCTTATTGGGCACAGTACAAGGCACGTTATAAGGCACCTTATTAGGCACAGTACAAGGCACATGCCTTGTACTGTGCCTAATTAGGTGCCTTGTAACGTGCCTTATAACGCGTGTTACCTGACATGCTTGACATAATGGTGCCCCGCCCACACCTTTATATGGGCATCTGTATCTTTACCGCGGAACCTAACGCAAATGACATTACCGCAGTTTAGTGTACATGCCCCTATGTGTAAAAATTCATGCATCCTGAGCTAGTGAAGCCAGGACTAAAGTGTAAATGAATTTCATATGGCTATGCCACACCGTAAAAAACTTTGACATAAATACATACAGAGCTACAAAATTCTCAATTGTGGAGGGGGTATTGTGACCCAATTGTCATATTTACTGAAGCTAATCATATAAAAAAGTACCGAGGAGGTTCCTTGTGCAGGGGGATTCATAATATAATCACTTCTCAGTATATTGGTAAACCATCATATGAAGGAATTATGAAGTATAACCAGGGAGAAAGAAGCAGTATCTCAACAGGAAAATGTAAAATAGTACCTCATCAAGATCCAGTATCAAGACTTTTCACCCAAGTCGGGAAGAGTGGACAGGCACCACAGCCGGCATTTTAAAGAAAATTTGCCGTGAGAAAAGCCAGGGTTGTTATGGAGCAAAGGTACCCAAAGAGCATTCAAAACAGAGATTATAATTAAAATTATATAAAAGAGAAATGCTTAAAAACAGCCATAAAAACAATAAAAACACTTTTGCAAATCTTAAAATTAAATGGAAGGAAAATGTCTAAAAAGGTTTAAGTGCAATTATAATGAGAGTATGAGAGGAAACCAGATTGGAGGAGCCACCAGGGTTATATATGTAAAATGATCCGATTTGTAAACTAAATAATGTTAAGATCAACCATATAAATGATCATAACTTATAAAATCTGCCCAAAGGTGGATCTATTAAACAAATTTGAGAACAATTTAAGTAAAGCATAGGCAATTGATGGACAAAAACGGTGCCTTAAAAAACATTAAACACCTTACATTAAAAATTGTAATGAGGCTGATAAAAGGATGTTGTTGTTGTTAAGTGCCGTCGAGTCGGTGTCGACTCATAGAGACCCTCTGGATAGTTGTCCTATATTGTGTTCGGTCTTCTGTCAGGCAGCTCATTGTTGACAGACTGGTACCCGTAACTACTGTTATTGTATCGATCCATCTCATTGCTGGCCTTCCTCTTTTGTGTTGACCTTCTATCTTGCCAAGCATGATGTCTTTTTCTAATGATCTCTCTCTTCGCATGATGTGTCCAAAGTATGAAAGTCGAAGTCTTGTCATCTGAGCTTCTAAAGAAAGCTTAGGTTTGATCTCCTCTAGTACTGACTGGGTTGTTCTTCGAGCAGTCCATGGTATATGCAGTATTCGCCGCCAGCATCATAATTCAAAGGCAGCAATTTTCTTCCTGTTTATCTTTTTCACTGTCCAGCTTTTGCATCCATATGATGTTATTGAAAATACCATGGCTTGAACAAGTTAAATCTTTGTATGGAGAGAAACATCTCTGTTCTTGAGAATCTTGTCTAGGTCTTTCATAGCCATTCTGCCATGCATTGCATTGTCAGATTTCTTGACTACTTGTTGCTTCTTTATTGATAGTTGATCCAAGTAGGTTAAAGTTGTCCACGATTTCAATTTCTTCTCCTTCGATGATGAACTTGTTGATTTTGCCAGTTGTCATGATCTTTGTCTTCTTTGCATTAAGGTGCAGGCCTATTTTTAGACTATGTTCTTTGGTTGTGAGAAGCAAATGTTTCAGATCATCTTCACTTTCAGCCAGTAATGTGGTATCATCAGCATAGCGAAGGTTGTTGATGAGTCTTCCACCAATCTTCACACCTCTGTTATCTTCATACAATCCTGCTTCTCTGATGATTTGTTCTGCATATAATTTAAACAGGTAGGGGGAAAGTATGCAGCCTCGTCTTACACCTTTGTATATTTTAAACCATTCTGTTTCTCCTTGTTTCGTTCGAACTGTTGCTTCTTGATCAATGTACAGATTGTGCAAGAGAACGATCAGGTGTTCTGGTATACCCATGCTTCTTAATGTGGCCCAAAAAGCCTTGCTATAGTCAAAAGCCTTGCTATAGTCAATAAAGCACAAATAGATATCCTTTTGGTATTCTTTAGTCTTTTCAAGGATCTATCTCACATCCGCAATGATGTCTCTCGTTCCTTGCCCTTTCCTGAACCTTGCTTGCACTTCAAGTAGTTCTTGTTCCAGGTATGGTTGTAGTCTGTTGAATAATCTTCAGTAGAATCTTGCTGGCATGTGGGATCAGAGCAATTGTGCAATAATTTCCACAGTCAGTTGGATACCTTTCTTTAGTATTGGTATAAACACAGATCTTTTCCAGTCAGTTGGCCATGATGTTGCCTTCCAAATTTCTTAACTAAACCAAAAACCCTCTCAGGAATAAAGTAGATAAACCAATATGCAGAAGAACCTGAGTAAATAGAAGGAAAAAGAAAATGTCTTTTTGTCAGAGCGACCCTGCAAAAGCAGACGGAAGGAGACCATCTTCTCACCGAGGTCTCTCCTTTTAATAGAATTTTATAAGTGGAGTAATTTTAAACACTTAGCTGAATTTATCCGAGCTTGTAAAGCAAAAGGAATTCATAAAACTGACGCGTCACATTTCATATCACTAAAATAACGATCCTGCTTCAGGTAAAGGAATTCCAATATAAACTTCAAAGCTTCAGTGAAACTAAAGAAACGCTTCCGTATATCTTATGCCCAGCATCTGACGTCAATACTGATGATGCAGTGATTCATCCAATGAAATTCATTTAGGTGTTTCTCCACCAATGCCAAAAGGGAAACCCTATGAAAAAAAGGGAATCCCCCGACATGATTAGAATCAAATTGTAACAACCAAAATAAGATCAATGCATATTAGAGAATGCTGTGCCATTCGAGCATAGCATTTAAGCCCCCCAGCGAAACTGTATTTAAGTTATAAATCCACCGTTGTTCCAACCTTTGCAACTTCATTGTTCAATCACCTCCTCTTGGATCCGCTGGAACATGATCTAAAATGCACCAGCGTAACTGATCGAAGGTGTGCACACATTGAAGGCAATGTTCCACTAATGGGCTGTAAGTGTCTGAGCGTGTAACCGAGAAAAGTGTTCACTTAAACATGTCTTCAATGTGCGAGTAGTACGGCCAATATAATAGAGAGAACATGGACAGATGATTAAATATACCACATAGGTAGACAGACAATTTGTATGCCATTTGGAAGTGTAAACACGAGCAGTATGAGCATCAAGCCAAGATAAGCCTGTAAGGGAACCATCACAAAACTGGCAAGTTCCACATTGAAAATGACCTGGTTCAAACATGTTCTAAAGCCAGACGGGTCCATTACTGACATTAATTTCACTATAAGATCACATAAATTTGCCCCTCGAGAGTAAGCTATACATAAATGTTTCCCTCTAAAACATGAATGGAGAGATAGTATAGGCCACAATTTGCGCAAAATTTTTGTCACATTTGAAATATTTCTGACATGGAAGAATGCCAGTTATATATACATATATGCCAGTTACATATATATTACTGACATTCTTCCATATGTCAGAAATCTCTGTTGAGTTCTGCGATTGTCATCCTTTCTCCTCTGGCTTTAGCTTCTCTGCATTTCTGGGCAATTTTCAGAGTTTCTTCCATCATCCATTTTGGCTGTTTTTGCTTTTTCACCCTTTTGTAGAGATTTCTCACTTTCTTCCAACACAACCTTAATGTCATTCCATAATTCTTCTGGAACGCTGTCATTTGTATCTAAAGCAGCAAATTGATTTTGCAGGCAGTCTTTAAATTCCAGTGGTATATTCTCAAGGTCATATTTTGCTGCATTCATGAGTGATTTGCTCTTTTTCAACTTTAGCTTGACTTTGCATACTAGTAGTTGATGATCTGTACCACAGTTAGCTCCCGTTTTTGTCTTTGTTGATGTTATAGAGATTTTCCATCATTGACTTCCACAGATGTAATCAATTTGATTTTTGTACAATCCATTGGGTGAAGTCCATGTGTACAGTTGCAGCTTGTGTTGCTGGAAGAAGGTATTTGAGATGAATAGATCGTTAGTCTTGCAGAATTCTGTCAGTCTTTCTCCAGCTTCATTTCTGTTGCCAAGTCCATATTTTCCAGCCACTTTGCCTTCTTCTTTGTTGCCAACTTTTGTGTTCCAGTCACCCATGACTATCAGAATATCCTGTTTGCATGTTCTGTCAATTTCAGCTTGAACTTGTTCATAGAACTCTTCAATTTCATCCCCTTCTGCAGCTGTTGTTGGGGCATATACTTGAATTATAATTGTGTTGATAGGCATTCCTCGTAGACGAATAGAGATTAAGAATTCACTGACTTCCTTTTAAGTTTCTTCCTTATTATAAATGCAACACCATTTCTTCTTTGTTGTTCATTTCTAGCATAGAAGACCGAGTGATCATCAGATGCAAATTGCCTGATGCCAGTCCATTTCAGTTCGTTGACACCCAACAGATCAAGTTGTACATGTTCCATTTCATTCTTGACCACCTCCAACTTCCCTTGGTTCATGCTTTGTATGTTCCATGTTCCAATATGTAAGACATCTTTACAGCTTCTGACTCTCATTTCATGCACAGCTACATCAGCAGTCAGATTTATTTATTTATTTACATTCTTTTATATACTGCACTATTCTGCATCAGTGCAGTTTACATTGAACAAACTGAAATTACATTGAACAGGGCATTATAACTTGGAGATAACTATTTTACAGGGAACATGGGCTATGGAGGGTTAAGTGGCTTGCCCAAGACCACAAGGAACACCTGTGGGACTAGAAACCCCAGTCCTTCCGGCCCAAGGTTGCTGTCCTCTAGTGGGATTTGAACCCCTGACCTTCCTGCCTGAAGTACCTTTCCCCAACCACTAGGCCACTCCTCCACTCCAGATGTTGTGAGGGCTTTGATCCAACCACATCATAAATGCTGGCTTTACTCTGAAAAGTCTTCAGCTCTTCCCCAGTAGCTAGTTGAGTGCCTTCCGACCTGCGGGTCTCATCTTTCAGCACTATAGTACAATTTGTTTTGTTGTAAACTATCCATAAGAACATAAAATGTGAACATTAAAACACAAGTATAATGTAAAACTGTTAGTTAAAAATTGTGGGATCATGTCTATAGATATGCATGTTAATGATAAACGTATTGACACTTTCCTTGTCATAAAAGTTGTGTTGAATTGCCCAAGGTAAAAGTAAAATGTATGTATGTGAGAACCCCAATAATTCAGCCATCGCATCAAAATTGCATAAAGTCATAAAGGATGTTGTGTGGGAAACATATAATGACGAGCATAAGTGGACCTTAAACTTGAATACATTCTGAAAAAAACATCGTACTTGGAAGCATAATAGGGGTAACTGAAGAATAATATAGTAAAAGAAGACATTAAAAAATAACAATAGCATTAAAAACAATAAAGGGTAAATATTAAAGTAAATAAAAATGTAGTAAATAGGACAAATATACATAGGTATACCGCCATAGCCTTCAAAAATGAAAATCAATATTTATAAAATCAATTGCAAGCAAAGACCAGATGGCAAAAAAAATAAAGATAAAAATAAGAATAAAAATAAAGTCATATGTTGCATTATGCACTTGTAGAACACATAGCTGAAAAAAGTAAACAAAAACTTGCATATATACAAAAATAAGGAATGCGAAGGGGAGAGGAAGGGAGGGAGGGGGAGTGAGGGAGAGGAGGAGGAGGGAGGAGAAGAGGTATGGGGAGAGAGGGAAGAAAGGGGGAAAAGAAAGAGGAAGGGAGGGAGAGAAGAGAGGGGGAGGTGGGAGGAGAGGGGACAGGGTTTTTTCTTCCCCTAAAATGACCCTCTAACAAATGGCTACAAACTACCTGCAGCACTTGTTGAAGACAGGGTTAGGGTACCAGAAGCTGCTCATATATTTCCCCCTCTAAGTTTTCCTTCACTATCCTATTTTTACCAGATCCTTTTTAACTATGGAAAAGGGTGGAGACAGTCTCTGGGGGCCTGATATTCAAAGGGATTAACACTGTTAGTGCCACTGAATATCTGCGGCTGCCACTGCGCGTTTTGGGAGCGGAGGGGGGCAGCACCTGGCGATAACCAGACAGTGGTAATATTGAGCTGCTGTCTGGTTACTGCAAAGCAGCGAAGGTCAGGAGTCAGGTGCAGTAAAAGCTGACCTAACTTTTGCAACTGAAGCTAACTGGTCAGTGGCTGAATATCGCAGCTGCCCCGTTAGCTTCACTGCTATCCAGGCAACCTGGAGAGTCAATGTGGGGACCCGGATATGTCCCGGCATGGAATATACAGGTTTAATGTTCAGTGCTGGTGGAAGCTAGAAGCTTTAGCAGTGCTAGCTGCAGCCGCTGAATATCAGGCCCTGGGTTCCTAGGCTTCTCATCTATCATTTCAACTTGTCCCTATGTGAATTTAAGGGAGTTCCCTGGGTTACGCTCTCCAACGCATTTGAGCATGATAGCCAAAGAGTCCTGGGATATTTGTGTGTTCTTGGCTGCCCCTAGATTCTTGATATACTGGGACTTCTCCAGATGGTGTTGTCAGTGGAAATTTGGTATCTTGAGTTCCTTGATGTATAAAACCAGGTTCTTCAGAGGGTATACCTCAAGGAATGACTCCTCTTCAGTCAGCCTGTCCGCCAATCAGCTGGGCTCAGAGGGTCACAAATTCCAGGAAATGCTGTCACAAAATGATGCAGTATGGAAACCAAGGGAGTACTCCCACTTCGAGTCTGGTTTGCCCTATTGTTGTCTTCATTGATCCCCATGTACAAAAGCCACAGTCACTCCCTGTTCTTAGTCAAATCTGAATTCTCTTAACCATTTCTCTCTGAATAAGTATTTTGACACCCCCAGAGAGTACCAGGGCTTGAGTGGGGGATCACAAATTAATCCACTCTAGAGTGCAGTACAAAAACAAAGTTACAAGTGTGAGGTATAGATAAGTTAATGCCCATGGCTTCATCTTCATCCCCAGGGCATTCCCTGGTAAAATGACCTCTTCAGAACTGAAGCAGGGCTGGTCCATCTCCAGGGCTGGTTGTGAGCGACCTGCAGTGTCCGTTCTGTTCAGTGTTTCCTCTCTCTTTCCCCTATCCTCCATTCCTACATACCCCCCCCCTCTCAACAAGACGGATGTACTATTCATCACAAGAAATCAAGCCTTTACCCATCTCGCATCAATAAAGGTGAGAGACGCGGAGCTCCCAAGCAGACCCACCATCCGCTACCTGGGCATCATGCTAGACCGACACCTCGACATGAAAGTGCACATAAACAACACCATCAAGGCAATCTACTATAAAATACGAACACTTCGGCATCTCCGACCCTTGCTGCAGCTAGACGACTTCCGAACAATTTTCCAAGCACTTGTAACCCCCTACTTTGATTACGCCAACGCGATCATGCACGGACTCCCCAAGAACACACTGAACCCTCTACAGCTAGCAATGAACCCTGCTGCCTGCTTCCTATACGGGGCCTCCAGAAGAGACCACATAACCCCAATCTTAAAAGACCTACACTGGCTTCCGATCAACTGTCGGCTCACCTACAAAGTATTACTGCTGACCTTCAAAGCCATCAACAAAAGATCCTCCACCTCCCTAATGGACCTTCTCCACCCCACCCCTCCAAACAGATCCAGAAGGACTTTCGCTACCAACATACTAACAATCCCCAAAGAAATAACAAAATGCTCTCAGGCAACAAGGAACAGAGCCTTTGTGCTCTATGCACCTACATGCTGGAATGACCTCCCTACCACTATCCGAGCGATCACTAACCTCACCCAATTCAGGAAAGCACTAAAGCACCAACTTTTTCTTCTACATTACTCACACACCAGCGATACAACACCATCCACCATACCCCCACCCACCTTGACAACATCACCAGCACGTCCTAATCATGTTGAGGCAACCGCATTCATCAGCCTAACTGTCTAAGTTGTAAATATTTGACAATCCTGTATATCGTTATTTGAGCACGCCATGTCGCTACAACAACTCAGTGACACATTGCTCATCTTGTATATAGTTACCCCAGTTCTAATCCAAGTTACAATACTCGTTCAATTTAAGTACAATGAGGGAGGAGTGGCTTAGTGGTTGGGGCAAGTTACCTCAGGCTGGAAGTTCAGGGGTTCAAATCCCACTAGCAGACAGCAACCTTTGTCCAGAAGGACTGGGGTTTCTAGTCCCACAGGTGCTCCTTGTGGTCTTGGGCAAGCCACTTAACCCTACATTGCCCATGTTCCCTGTAAAATAGTTATCTCCAAGTTATAATGCCCTGTTCAATGTAATTTCAGCTTGTTCAATGTAAACTGCCTTGATATCATGAAAGGTGGTATATAAGAAATGTTAAATAATACAATGCTGGTTACCTCCTGCACTGTACACATAAATGTTACTTGTAAACCACACTGATTTTTAAGAGCGCGGTATAAAAAAGATTTAAATAAACAAAATAAATAAATATATATATACCCCCGTGTTCTCTCTCTCTCTCTCTACATATATCCTCCTCTGTATCTCTATCCCTACCCCTTGTGTCCAGTATCTCTATCCCCCTACATCTAGTGTATCCTTCTCTCTCTCTCCTCCATCCTCCCTGTGTCCAGTATAACTTATCTCTCTAATCTCCATCCCTGCAGTGTTTCCCCCTCTCTCCTTAATCCCTGTGTCCAGTGTTTTCTCTCCATCCATCTGCACCCCAGTGTCCGGTGACTCCCCTCCTTCTTTCTATTGCCCTCATGTCCTGCATCTTCCCTATGTCCTCCAATGTCCAGCACGTTCTCTCCATCTTCTTCTGTCCTACCCATGAACAGCATCTCTGGTCTCTCTTCTCTCCCCTGCCGTGTAGTCCTGCATCACCTCTCCAACCTTTCCTCATCCTGTGCCAGACGTTTCATTCCAGACTCTGTGCCCCTCCTGCTGCTGCATCTCAATGAGCCTGCTGCAGTAGCGGAAATAAAACAAACATGCCTGAAACCTTTCAGCACCTGGGTGCATCAAAAGGCCTGCTGGTCCTACCCTCTCTGATGCCTCCTTTTTGCTTTAGGGGGGACAGGACTGGCAGAGCCTTTGAGGCACCCAAATGCCGAAAGGTCCCACACTTGTTGTTTGTTTTATTTCTACCGCTGAAGCGGTCTTGAAGATATGCAGCAGCCATTGCCACTGCAGAAGGAAGGGGACACGTTTTTTAAGAAAACTGCTGGGGGGAAGGGCCATTGCCGTGAGGCCTTTTAAGGGAGATGCTGCTCTGCTGCCTGCTGCTTCTGAAACCTGGGAACAAGGTGATGTGGCCGCCACTGAGATGTTTTGTGAACACTTGCTGCCACCCTCACAAATTTTCTACCTATGGTGACTGACTCATTTCGCCTAATGATAGAGTTTATTGAGGCAGACCCCCTTCTTTGCTGCGCCTGCTTGGGAGGAATTTACACCACTGCTATGAATATAATTGTTCCATAGTCCTGTGGGTATTCCAATCAGGCGACAGTAAGCTACTGTGTGATCTAGAAGATGGGGCCTGTGCAAGACAAAGCGGCCCAACTGGACAAGTGGACAAAGGCCCATATCTTCCATGTGAACCCTTTAACAAAGTAGGTCACTGCAACTTCTACTGTGGTCCAAGGTAATGATTTTGAACCAGATGTTCCACTGAATCTGAGCTGTTACAAGTTCCGTTCAGAGATCAGTTGTTGCCTATATAAAAAGCTGATTTAGAATGACCAGAGATCCAAAATGCTGATGTTTTCTCAGTATTCCTGGAAGAACTCATGATATTGGTACAGCTTTGGCAATAGTCATCTAGCAGTGATTGTACTGGATTCCAGAGATTTGGCGGCAAGCTGTAGCCTCAGAAGTGAAGGAGATGCTTAACCTCTCTAAGGTGGTTTGTGCGACCCATGGTCATCTGAGAATGTTGCGCCCATTTTTGGACAAGGCAGTATTGCAGGTACTAACTCAGAGTTTGCTGATGGTGGGGATGAACTATTGCAACCTCCTATATGTGAGGTCCCAATAGTTGGGTAGGATTCAGAGGGAATTGGTCAATGATGTACTGAAGCAGTTTCATTGGTTGCCGATACAGGAACTTTGCATGTTCAAAATGTTATTACTGGCATTTAGGGTACTGAGAGAGGAAGGGCCACGTTATCTATAGATTGTGCTGCAGTGGTACCAGACGGGCAGTATGTTGAAATCCAGTCAAAGTAGTCTGTTGGTGCCTCCCCAAGATACTCAGAGGGAGCAGAGGTTCTCATTCAGTGGCTTTGCCAAAAAAAAGGAAACGCAACATATTGCCAGGCTATATAATTAAAATGCTGCAAAAATTGTAGTTTTTATTTAGCCTGGCACTCTAAAACAGAGGAGATGTAAGGTGTTCACATGCCAAGGGACAAAAAGAAAAAGAGAACCACAGAGCAGTTTCTAACACCAAAATTAATTATAACCGATTTTATTTGATGTTAGAAATTGTGCTACGGTTCTCTATTTTTCTTTTTGAACATCTGTTTTGCATACAGTGAAACCCCTCCTCCAGCAGTAGGTGCAGAGCAGAACTAGAACATTTCACCAAAGAACCCAAAATGCAAGAAAAAAAATCTGATTCCAGTTTCATGTCATTAACAACCTCTCCAGTACCAGGCAGATTGTAGACTAACACAAAACCTTTCAAAAGTCACTGAAAACCTATAATGTAAATCTACCATATCATAATGACACCAGCTTCTAAAATTAACTCAATAAGGAGCCTACCCAGAAAAGAGCAGCACCATAAATATTGCAATGAGCATCTTAGGAGCCAGTGCTTGTGACCTCCTCGGTCCCCCCCAGTTGCCTCTCCTGCTGGTCTTTTGTTCTCGTTTCACGAGACCAGCGGCAGAATTCCTATACCGCGTGACATTGTTAGACAAGAATACAGGTAACAGCAGTTATAGCTTTTTTTTTAAATTTCTAAATTTTGACAATTACATCAAGCAATATTTCTACATACTTGAAAGAAATGGAAAGATGCTAATTTACAGAAATAATATCAAATAGAAACTTTAACAACAATTCAAAATTCCAAATTTCATCTAACACTACAGCCCAAAAATTAAGGAGGAAAGGATCCTAGTAAAGAGGCTATAATGGTACTTCAAAAAATAAAAGGAAAGTAACTCCCTAGGAAAAAGCCACCGTGAGACACATAACAAATCTAGTGTCCAAGATGAGTCAATCTAATTAGGCTCCACTGGTACCGGGACTAATTCAGGAACAGTTCTAGCTTCCAAAAACGTACGTAAATGTTTTGGGTCATAGAAAATAAATCTAGATGAAACAGACTTAATTACACACTTGCATGGAAACCTTAAGACAAAGGAATAGCCCAATAAGATTACCTCAGGGCGCATGGATAAAAACAACTTCCTTTTTTCTTGAGCAACATAAGAAACATCCGGGAATACCCAGACTTTTTGACCAAAAAGAGTTTATCAGAATTTCTAAAAAACATTTTTAAGGTCCAAACTTTGTCAGGTTCCAAAACAAACACCACCATAAGAGTAGCTCTCCTTGTAATTTCCTCAGCAGAGGATTCCAGTACCTGAGAAAGATTCAGGATGTCAAAACTATCCCTCTGAACACCCACCGCATTATCAATAGAACTAGAACATTTCTTCATAGGCAAATAATAAACCTGGGTGGGAGGGCAGCTTCTGGCATCCCTAAAACCTCCATCAAGTACTTTTTAAATAACTCCACAGGGGAAACGCCGGGGGATACAGGAAAATTAACAATATGTAAATTTAACCGTTTGGAGAAATTCTCCAACTTCTCCAATTTAGCATGAAGAACAGTGCTATCTTTTACAAAGGTAGAACACTGTGCATGGACATTAGTCATTTGAAAAGACAAGTTTTCAAGTGTTTGAGTGTAGTCCTTACTAGCTTGTTCCTGTCAATCTAACCTCATCCGTGAATCCTGAGAAATCTGTTCCACGATATTCAAATGATTGGTGACAGAGCGTTCCAATGAAGTTATTGCAGTCCAAATGGAATCCAAAGTCACTACTGCTGGTTTCACCAGGGTACTGTGAATGGCTGGCGCTCCAGGATCCACTATAGCCCCCGAAAGTGAAGCTCCCGTCACACCAGATGCCGGGGGAATCAAGGCTCCTGCACCATGGGCAGAAGCACTCAAAGTGGAAACCTCAGTGCCTCCAGCAACATCCAACGGCAACCCCGTGCTTGGCGTTGCCCCCGAAGATGGCAAACCCACAGCTACCTCATTTAGGTGCTGCTGCAGCCGGCAAGCTGGGCCAGCGGATAGCGAGAGAGGCTCATCGGGCAGAACACGCTGCTCGGGGCTCAGACTCACGTCCGATATTGAAAGGACCACCTTCAAGTCAGCTCCGACACTAACCCCAGCAGACTCCTGCGTTGCTCCGACGGTAACAAAGTTGGTTATGGGCTGCTGCTTAGGTGGAAGATCCGCTTCAGGGTATGTAACCTTCCCCTTCCTTTTCCCCATCTTAGACAGGTAATTCAAACAGCAAGAAACTTAAATTTAACAGGACAGTGTCCAGAATCACCAGCCGACCACCGGAGCGCGTCCTTACACAGTGGCCATCTTGGATCCTCCCAACAGTTATAGTTTTTGATATTAAATGTCTGTATGTGGGTGTGGTGCAATGGTAGGGTGCGTGTCTGTGTAGGATGTGGCAGTGGGTGCCTTTGTGGGGGTGGTGTCCGGAGCTGTAGTGCATGTGTGTGTGTGTGTGTGTGTGTGTGTGTGTGCTACAGATCTGGTGAAGCTCTCTGTAGTGCAGAGGTGAGGTGCCTGCGTGTGTGTCTGACATATGGAGGTAGGGTGCCTCTGTGTGTACGTGTCTGGGGTATGTGTGTGTCTGTTGTGTGAAGGTGGGGTGCCTGTGTGTGTGAGTGTGTGGTGTGAGGATGGGGACAGCGTGCTTGTGTGTGTTCTAGAGGGAGGGGAATGCATCTTTTGGCAACATCCTACAATCTTCCCTCCCCTTCCAAGCCCTCTCCTGCTGGCTCCCCTCCTCTGTTACCCTTCAGACTCTCCCCACCTTCACTAACTACCTTAGCATTCCCATCCCCTGCCCTAAAATCCCTGCCTCCCATACTTTTCTAAATAGGCCACTGCCCCTTTAAATTGCACCTGCCTTTACCTCACTTCCTCCCCCCCCCCCCCCAACACCTTTCCTTCTGCAGGCCACAACTGCAACCTCCCTCTTTTCATCTGCTCACTGGGATCTGATGTTCCGTGGGCAGATAGACGAGGATCTTTCTTCTCTTCTGCCCACAGAGGATTGGAACCCTGCAGGCAGATGCCTTGCATCTAGACCACGATTGTGGTCTTCCTCTTCTCTTCTGCCTGCAGGGATCTGATCTCCTGTGGTCAAATAGAAGGAGTCCTTGCTACGATTGCATCCATCCCCTTCTCTTCTGCCTGCAAGGGATGGGATCCTTGCAGGCAGGAGAAGGGGGAGGCAGCGACTACACCTAGAGACAAGCTGTCCGCCTGCAGGGATCCCATCCCCCATGGGCAGAAGAGAAGAGATCTCCTTTTGCCCATGGGAGATTGGATCCCCGTGAGCAGACAAAGGGTCGTGGCCATTGTGACAACTCATTTGGGGGCCATGCCCCCTCACCCCCCAAACTATGCCCATGCAAAAGGGTATTGGCAAGTATCCTTTGCTTCAGCAGCAAAGGAAAGAATAGCCTTTATGACTTCTGAAGTGATGTTTCACTTGATCATACTGCCATTTGGACTTCATGGAACTAGGTTATTCCGTAGGGAAGGGAAAAGCCCATCTGCAGATGAGGAAAATTATATGCAAGTGCTCATTCCCCAGACAAAGAACTAAGTGAGAGCCTTCTTGGGACTTGTCAGGTACTATCAGCACTTCATCCCAAACTTCACAGCAAAGGCAGAGTCACTAAGCTGGGTGCTGAGCATGAGGACACCAGAGATTTTCCTGGCCTTAAGAGTTGGGGGAACCCTTGTAAGGGTTAAAAGAGATTCTGTGCTCAGAATCAGTTCTGATGAGCCCTGACTTTAATTGCCCCTTCACAGCACAGACAGCTTCAAAGCAGGCTTGGGAGCAATTCTGACCCAGGAGAAGGATGGCCAGCAACACCTAGTGGCATTTATAAGTGGGAAACTACTCTCTTGGGAGAGAGCCTGTGCGGTAACTGAGAAAGAAGTGCTGGTGGGTAAAATGAGTGTTAGAAGCATTCTGCTACTACCTGCTGGGATGCAGATTCATGCTGGCAATAAATCACCAACCACTCATGTGGATTGCCCATAATAAGGAAACTAATGCAAGTTATACAATGGTTTTTAAGCTTTCAGCCCTTTATGTACGGGATAAATCATAGGGCAAGCAAAGACCATCAGAACGCTGATTTTCTTTCCCAGGAGGCAGCCCCATGTAGGCCAAGCTGAGGGGGAGGCGTGTGAAGGGGAATACAGATGGGATCCCCTGTCCTCCTTAAGGGACAACATCCCAACCCACCTTAAACGGGTTATAGCTGGGAAACCTGACATGATGGGTGGGCCCCAGGGAAGGAATTCAAAAACTCAGATCCAGAGGGAAACAGGGAGGTCCAGAGGTGGGAAAGGAAGGCTCAGGAGTAGGATCTTACCCTGTATGTATGAGCCACCCATTATACTTTCTGAAGTCTGCAAAGGGTAAGACCAACCTTTCTTTTCTGTTTATAAGAAATAGAAATTTTGATTTTGTTTGAAGCTTGGGCTTAGCTGAACTTTGTTTATATAAAGGGACTCTCCGCAGACCTAGAAACTCTGATTGCATGCACACACTATGAGAAGAAAATTATGGCCCCTATTCCCTAAGTTGCATTAATTGCTAGCATGCTCTGAATACTACATTCAGAAGGGGGCATGGAATGGGTAGGGACAGCTCCTTACTGTTAACATGGCAGTTGTTGCAATGCCTTAGCTGTTGACCTAGCAAAGGATGCAGAGCACATAACATGACCTCAAGAAGTGTAGCTACTGTAACTGGATTGCATGTCATCTGCTATGCAGTTAGAGCATTGTAGTGAACAGCTGTCTGCATTAACTGCAATAGTTAACGGCAGAGGCTTTGTAGGTTATCATGTCTTAATTTTGGCTATTATCACATGTAGTAAAAGGGACCTATGCGATTAAAATCATATATAAATCTAAAGTGGTATATTCAGAAGTAATGACAAATTATTTATTCAATCAAAAATGGATCTCAAATCACAGAAATGATATTAATATTTATGAATAAAAAACAAAAACATTCATAACTCACATGAACTACCACGTATACTGTATAGACACAACATAAATAACACCAATTACTACAATCTGAGACATCAGATATATTAATACATATGTGAGATTGTTCTAGGAGGGTTAGGCAGCATTTACATGAATGAAAAGCAAGGGATATTCATCGGTGGTGGCTGGCTGAAGCCAAGACCTGGATCTTCAATGTCGGGACCATATCCAGCCACCGGCATTGAAAATCCAGGTCAGCCGGATAGCGCTGAGGCTAACTGGACAGCGGCGATATTCAGCTGGTTAACTCAGTTAGCTTCTGTGGAAAAGCTTAGGCCAGCCTTTAAAGAGCCTACCTTTTGCCGCATTGCGATAACCGGGCAGTGGCTCAATATCGCTGCTGCCCAGTTATCGCCGGGTAGCACATCCACTCTGCTTCCGAAATGCCCTGATGCTGTGTTTTTGGAGATCAGGCTCAAAGCAGCAAAGTATTAATCGCCATGAACTTTGTTGGAATGCAAATGATAATTTTGCTAAGACTCCGTCCCTCCAGTGAAGCTTCATAAGTGGGACTCTTCACCCCCCCCCCCTACTGCGCTGGAGAGGTTGTGGCTCCCGGGGGGATTTTGACCATATATGGTGGCATAGTCCTTTAATCAGCCCACATTGGGCAAGCTGCATTAAGGCATAAAGGCAAGACTGAAAGTGGAGCTTTCTCTTTCTTACGATGTTTTTGTTCCGGGGAGTGAGGTGGGATGTGTACTCTCTAAATACAGTTTACAATTCTTTCACTGTCTGTTGTTAACAGCATGACGTGTCCCAGCCAGGCACTGGAAAGACTCTGTGCCACCTTCCAAGAAGGAATGGTTGCTTAAAGTAGAGGATATACTGTACATCATATGGAAAAGCTAACTTTTCTGGTGCGAGAAAACATGCTGAAGTTTCACAGTGTTTTGTCCCCTTATTTAAACTGTAAAGGAGCATAAACATTGTGGTAAGTATGTTCCTGTGTACTTGTTTGAGCCTACTGTCTTTTGTCTATTATTGGATGCCAATAAGGTATGTCTATTTTGTCACAAGTTCTATGCCCTAATATAAGTTTATGGAAAGTTTTGGGCAGGATGGGATTCAAATATCTTAGAAACCGGTTCTGTATCAGGTCAGTCCGAGCGGGTTGCAGCACCTAGATCCCCCTGTCTGACAGTATTTTGATGGTATTGGGTGCAATCACGGCATTGGGAAAAGCCCCCAATGCTATCAAATACTGTTGGCAGTTGGTACCCTGACAGATAGTGAATCCCTGATGGGCTAGTGGCCCCCTGAACCCCCACCCCCTCCTGCTAAAAAACAAATATGCCTGGTGGCCTAGTGGCCCCTTGAACCCCCCACCCCCCTTCCAACTAAAAAAAATAGGCCTGGTGGCCCCCTGAACCCCCCAGCTCCCTCTTGACTAAAAAACAAATAGACCTGGTGGCCCCCTGAACCCCACCCTCCTCCCAACTTAAAAACAAAATAGACCTGGTGGCCTAGTGGCCCCCTGGACCCCACCCCCACCTGACTAAAAAACAAATATACCTGGTGGCCTAGTGGCCCCCTCAACTCTCCACTCCTCCAAATTAAAAAACAAATAGACCTGGTGGTCCCCTGAAACCCCCACCCCCTCCGAATTAACAAACGAATAGACCTGGTAGCCTAGAGGCCTTCTGAACCCCCACACCCCTCCCGACTAACAAACAAAATAGACCTAGTGGCCTAGAGGCCCACTGAACCACCCTCTGGTACCTTTTGAAATTAGTGGGAGTACTGCCTACGCACCACCGTTCGTGGTCCGCCATCTTTAAAAATGGCAGCGCCTGGCCTCGCATGGTGTTGCCATTTTTGAAGATGGGTGGGGGGATCGGGGCTACTGGGCCACTAGGGATTCACTTTCTGTCGGTGCACCGGTTTGGCGAACTCGTGAAATTTTAGGAATGGGTTTGGGTGAACCAATGTGAACTTGCTGAATCCAACCACTGGTTTTGGGCTGTTGTTGGGGAATATTTAGATCTGTATTCTTGATGCCACCAGTTGTGACATCCTTCCTATGTTCAAGTTTGCTTTTTTTGTTCATCTGTTTCTGATGTGATTGAGAACATCCAGTGGGGGGGGGGGGAACAAGGGATGAACAGGATATATTGTTTTGAATAGTTTTGAGGGACAGAGGGGGGTTTGTAAAATGTCATGGATGTAAGCTTTGTAATTACGATTGGAAGTTGACTACATAATGAAGAGATTTAAAAAAAAAGAGAAGAGGAGGAAAGGGAAGAAGAAAGGGAAGGGAAGAGTGACTGCATCTCATCTTTTCAGTGATTTCAAATGCTAAGGAAGGGCTGAGGCAGAATTACTCCCACTATTTTCCCTCATCTTCCCCAGCATCTGCCCCGTCGAGGAGGAGAGGCTGGTGGATAGCAGAGTTTGTGTTAGCATGTGATACACTCTCCCATTTGTCTCGCTCAATATACTCTGTTTCCTTTTCCCTCCTTTCTTCTCACTCCCCCTTTTCCCTACCCTCTCCTCTTACTCCCTCTTACCTTCCCTCTCCTTTCATTACGCTCTCTTGCCACCTCCCCTTTCCTTTCCTCTAAAAAATACTCATAGACATTCCTGGATGTTGCATTCCTGAAGCCAAGAGACACAGCATACTCCCAGCCCTTCATCACCAAGAGCAGGAGTATCTCTTCTCCCTGTGTCTTTTCCCACATTCCTTGGAAAGACAGAGAAGGAAGGACCAGTCAGACTGAGACTGAAGCTGAGCTGCTCACAGTCTGCTGATGGAGAGAGAGAGAGAGAGAGAGAGAGAGGTTGATGGCATGCATGGGTGGACCCCTCCCAAAAGATTGTTCTGGGCCAGATGTGATGTGGGGACAAGAAAATCATGGAGGGCTAGGAAAAATTGTTACAAGGGCCATATCTAGCACCTCAGGCCTTATGCTGGGGACTCCTGATCTAGCCAAATAGCCAATTATATAAAGGGCCCACTCCACTTAAGTAATGTATTTATCTTGTAACAGTCCTAAGCTGAAGTTCATTAGTGGTGATGCTTCATTATTAACTGTGTACATTTGTCCTGTTTGTTGGAGCATCAGACGGCTACACCAGTTATACCAGAAAATGATTGTGCTAATACATTTGGCCGAACTTTCCAAAGGTCAGTATTTTGTTTAATATATTAATGCCCTATAGCTGAAGAATTGAAAGCCTAAAAACATATTTAGTGTGTTGATTCATGGTAGCTCTGCCTATTTCTTCAGTTGCCTCAGCGCTGCCTTTTATTGTTACCACAGATTTAAAAGAATGCATTTATGGCACAGAGTCCTCAACTGTGGGAAAATACCTCTCTCACAGCATACAAGACAACATTGTTTAAAGTAAATGAACTGTCTCAAAGTGTCCCAGATCTAGGACTGTTGTAGGCAAACCTGTTTTCAGTGCCAAGAATCAAGTTCTAAGTTGCTTGATAAGGCCTCGATGCAGGGGCGGCTCAAGGCAATCTGCTGCCTGAGGCGAGGGATGAGATGGTGCCCCCCCAGAGCAGGGGGAGTGGGGGGGACTCTCTCAAAACTCCAGTGAGAACCAAACCAAAAAGCCAACTAGATAATGTGGAGGAAATGCAAGATGTTCGCATACCAAGGAACTAAAAGAGAGCAAGAACCACAGCACAGTTTATAACATCAGATTATAACTCATTTTTATTTTGTTGTTATAAACTGCATTATGGTTCTCATGTTTTCTTTTTGAATATATATTCTGCATCCACGGAAACTGCTCCCTCAACAATGAGTGCAGAGGAGAACTAGGACTTTCATCCATGGAACTCACTGTTAAAAAAAAATCTGATACTGATCATCTCACTAAGGAACAAACATTCTCCAGTACCAGGCATACTGTGACCTAATACAAAATCCTATAACAAAGTCACTGAGGATCTCTAGAACCTGCCATATCATACCAGCACCAACTTCCAAAACTCACATAAGGAGTCTACCCAAAAAAACCCATCATTGTAAATACTGTAGTGGGCCCTGGAACATCCAACACCTATTTGAAAAGCTGAACAATTCATATTACTATAGTACAAATCCCTACGTACCAACTCCATGTTAAAAGAACACCTGACCTTGGTCATACACTCAGAACACAGACCCTCACCGAGTACAGAATAAATGACTAAAACCTAAAAATAAACATACATGGATATAAATTAAACTGCAACCCTAAAAAGTCAGATTCTGCATACAATACAACACCAGAGAAATAGAAAGAGATGCATTTCCCTGTACTTTATAAAATATAAAGATAGCACCAAGTAGGTCATTAAAGTGAAAATAAAATTCTCTTCTACCTTTGTTGTCTGACCATTTTATTCTCTGAGGTTTCTGCTTTCCTCCACCTCCCAGTACCCCCCCCCCCCCCCCACTGTCTGCTTCCTCCCTAGGGGCAGCAGGGCCATGTGTGAAGATTCATTGCTGCATCATTTGCATACATTTAGTATGCATTATTTTAAAATGCACATGCTACCTATCTAAAATCTTAGGTGGCTTCCAAACATACACATGCAATTTAACAAAACAGATGTTACAATAAAACAAACATAATAATAACACACTAAATTTGATTAATGAAAAGCCACTTACACAGCCCCTCCCCAAACAAATAATTATAAGCAGGGCAGGCCCGTCCATTGTGCGAGAATGTTGTTCGCACAGGGCCCTGTGCTTCAGGGGGCCCCACACCAACAACATCTCGCATAATCGGCACCGGTGGCAGCAGCAGCAGGGTCAGCTTTAGAGGGCTCCCGGCAGGCCCCGGCTCACCTCTGAAAGCACCGAAGTGAAGAGCGTCTTTTTCTTCACTTCGGTAGCTGTGTTGTACTATAGGCTGCTGGTGCGCCAGGTCCAAAGGGAACTTCCTGTTTCCCAACACTCAGCACACCAGCAGTCTATACTACAACACAGCTGCCGAAGTGAAGAAAAAAAGACGCATTTCACTTCGGCGCTTTCAGAGGTGAGTTAGGGCCTGCCGGGAGCCCTCTAAAATACCCTATCCAATACACCCCTGGAAATCAACCCAATGTAAACTAGAAAAACATGATTCCCCTATACTATATCACCAATCCAAACAACTACAAATGTTACCCTGGACTCACCAACCAACTACTATCCCCACACTTAAGTACCAAATTTTTTTTGTCGGATCGTTCACCGTGAGACGAAACTTTTCATCTCCTGAAGTGAACCCTCCTTTTTACTCAAAATTGAAAACGACTGTTTCTCAGCCAAGCCGACCAAATCAGCACTTTGCTGTCGTCAGCACAAAACTTTTAGTTAAAACTTCAAAAAGAGTCTGTTGGCTCACAAATGGTCCTCGGGCTATAAAAACCCAAATTCACAGCTCCAAAAGTCCCCCTTAAAACGTAAAGATATTTTAGAGGACTTAGCTGTTACAGAACGGGTCCCCTTCACTCTGTCCGTGATAGTCTCCAAAAGTCACTCCTCTTGCCGCCAAGAATTAAAGGCTCATGAGTTAACCGACAAGGGAACAACACCGCTCCACCACTCCACACAACGAGGTTCAAGCGCGACACCAAAGGTGTTTCAAGCCGTCTGTTCTTCCATCTTCCACAGCTCTTCGTCAGGCAGTATGAACCCCGTAAGAATCACACCGCTTAAATCAGTCTGACAGCTGCAGGGCCCTTCTGGGGGGCGGGGGGGGGGGGCACAGACTGGAAATAGCTGATGGGAAATCTAGGGCTGGAAATGGGCTAAGTTGGTGAGTGGGGGGAGGCTAGGACTGGAAATAGCTAATGAGGGGCCTAGGACTGGAAATGGCTGATGGGAGGGCTAGGATAGAACTGGAAATGGCTGATGGGAGCGCTAGGACTGGAAATGGGCTGATGGGGGGCTTGGACTGGAAATGGACTGATGAGAGGCTAGGATAGGACTGGAAATGTCTGATGAGGGCTAGGATTGGAAATGGGCTGATGAGTGTGCTTGGACTAGAAATGAACTGATGGGGGGCTAGGATAGGACTGGAAATGGCTGATTGGAAGCTAGGACTGGAAATGGGCTGATGGAGGTCTAGGATAGGACTGGAAATGGCTGATGGGAGGACTAGGATTGGAAATGGGCTGATGGGGGGGCTTGGACTGGAAATGGGCTGATGGGGGAGCTAGAATAGGACTGGAAATGGGCTGATGGGGGTGCTTGGACTGGAAATGGACTGATGGGGATAGGATAGGACTGGAAATAGCTGATGGGGGAGCTAGGACTGGAAATGGGCTGATGGGGGGCTAGGATAGGACTGGAACTGGCTAATGGGAGTGCTAGGATAGGAATAGAAATGGCTGATGGGAGGGCTTGCATTGGAAATGGGCTGATGGTGGGCTAGGACTGGAATGGGCTGATACTGGGGGGATGGGAGAATGGGACTAGAAGGGAGCAGATGCTGGGTGGGGCTGGAACTAGAAGGGAGCAGATGCTGGGTGGGGAGGACTAAAAGGGGATGGGGCTGGGGGAGTGAGGATGGAGAGGGGAAAAGATATTTTGAGTGGGAGGGAAGAAACATCTACAATTGGCCAGGTATTAGCAGAGTAAGTGGGGATTGAGGGTGGAGGGGTGAAATATGAGTGGGTGAAAAAGGAATAAAGAAAGAAATGGAGGAAAGAGCAAAAGGGGAAAGATCAGTATGTTAAAGCAGATGTAGAGATAGAATGGGAAAAAACTAGAAGCGAGAAGAAAGGACAAATGGACAGCAGTCAATGAAGAGTTAGCAGAAGACACAACAAAACCAGAAGAAAGAAAGTGACCGGAGCAATTGCAACTTAAAAAATAAAATGCACAAACAGCAAAAGGTAGAAAAATATTTTTTTATTTTGAATTTATTAACTGGAATATGTTAGCTCTGGGAAATGTGCATTGTTAACATCCTTGCGTTTTGTTTAGTACAAGAAGAAATTAATTTATATTTTTTTTCTCCAGTGTTGTTGTACATTCCAAGTTTGTCTTTTGGGGTTCCCAGTTTAATTATTGTCTTCCTATTTCTAAATTGTGAGCCTTTGTTCTTTGTTTGGTGATGGTCTATGTTCTGCATGTGTAACCGAACTGAGGTATTCTGTTTATATAGCTTCTATTTGACAGTGCCGCTTGTTCCCTTTCCCCAGTAGGAGATGTATTGGTATTCTCTGAGATGTATTGGTTTAATATTTGCAGTGTTGCCTTTTGATAGGTAGAGTATGGTGCTTTGTGAGTCTTGGTAGTGCTATTATGATATGGCGGGTTTGCTATGGGTTCTAAATGGTCAGTGTTTATAGTACTTCCTAATGTGCCTGATGGTTGGCACTGGAGTATAGTAATGTAGAAATCAGGTAGTCTTTCTTTATCCATACACTCATTAAAAGGCATGTTTACTAAAAGTTAGTACATGTTAACATTATGCATTTTTTATGCAAATGAGGTCCCTTATGCAAATGAGGCCCTGCAATGAGTTTTAGCACATGGCCCCGCATCTCCATTGGGCTGCCCCTGATTATAAGTATCTGCTATGACAAGATTATTGATGAGGAGGGAAGATATAAAATGAGATAAACTAATCCTGGTAGCCTTGAATTCAAAGCTGGATTGGATTGTGCTAGAGCTGGAAAAGTCCGGGACTCAGTAGTGGTGAAGCTATTGGGCTACTAAACAAAATTAAACTGAGACATTCCCTTAAAATTTGAAATTTCCTTGAATCTGAACGGACAAAATATTTTAAAATGTCTGTCTGGCTGCATAAAGAATGCAAAACTGCAAATCTCAAAGACAATATATATTCCAGTACCCCCCCCCCCAACCAACACCCTACAGTTGACCTCACCAAGAACCCAGAGTATAGGACCCATAGAGCAAATCTACTATTCCCTAACAGCACTAACTTCCAAAACTCACACAACATGGAGCATACCCAGAAAAGCGCAGCACCATAAATATTGCAGTGGGACCTAGAACATCCATATTCCTATTCAGAAACTGAATAAGTCAGATTACTACAGATCCTTACATAGAAATTCTGTGCTAACAGAACATGTTGCCTTAGTCACACATGCGGAACTGAGAGATCTTCACCAAGTAGGGAATATATCAATACAAACTAAAAACAGACATATGTAGTCAAAAAATGCTTTTACCCATTACTCTTAGTTTTACAGATTTCTTTCTCAAAATTATACTTTACTCCAGAGTGAGGCAAGAGAAAGAACTCTCATATGCGTGCATCGGTATTGCTGACAGAAACTAACATAATGGCTCAGCGCAAATAGCCTGAGTGCAACTAAAGCCACCTCAGTGTGTGGTCTTAGTTGCACCTGCAGCTGTTTTGCTACACTGAAATGCGGTAACTGCAGGGGGATGTAACTGTCTCCCTGCATCTAGCCTACGACTCTGTGTAATCAAACTCTGGAATCAGTTACTGGAGGATGCAGTAAAAGCTGTTAGTGTAGCTGGGTTTAAAAAAAGTTTTGGACAAGTTCCTGGATGAAAGGTCCATAAACTATTATTAAAGAGGACCTGGGAAATTCACTGCTTGCCCCAGGACAATCATTGTAGAACCTGTGTGCCTTTTTGGGAACTTGCTAGGTACTTGTGACCTGGATTGGCCACTGTTGGAAACAGAATACGGGCTTGCTGGATTTTAGTCTGACCTACTATGGCATTTCTTATGTTCTTATGTTCATATGTTACCAGTGCAGAGCCTAGGAAACATGCTGCTAAATATGCCAAACAAGAGGGGCTCAATAGCACCCACGCAACACTTCCCATAAAAACAAGAGCGACTTGGCGCCCCAACACAGCATTTCCCACCCTCTGAAAATCAAGATGGACTTTGTAACCCCCAAAAAACACCTCCCACTCCAACATAAACACCAAGAAAGGCTGGGCAACCCCATCATAACTCCTGAAACTGCGCACTGGACCAGCATGGCGCAATATAAATATATATTCTGTAAAAAAACAAAGGAAATGGAAGACACTCACTCACCAAGGAACTATAAGAAAAAGCGAGAACCACAGCACAGTTTATAAGACCATATTATAACTCATTTTATTCTGTTATAAACTGCGTTATGGTTCTCACTTTTTCTTTTTGAATATATATTCTGCATCCATAGAAACCTCTCCCTCAACAAAGGTACAGAGCAGAAGTAGACATTCACCCACAGAACTCAATATATTTAAAAAAATCTGATTCTGGTCATCTCACTAACAAACATTCTCCAGTAACAGGCATATTGGGAACTAATATAAAACCCTACAAAAGATCTACAAGGCCAAATCTACCATACCATACCAGCATGAACTTCCAAAACACATACAAGGGGCTTACCCAGAAAAAAGCAGCATTATTAATACTGCAGCGGGCCCTAGAACATCCATACATCTATTTGAAAAGCTGAACAAGTCAAATTACTACAGTACAGATCCCTATGTAAAAACTCTATGTTAATAGAACACCAGGTCACACACTCAGAACACAGACCCTCACTAAGTACAGAATAAGTAAAAATAAACATATGTAGACAAAAATTAAACTGAAATCCCAAGAAGCCAGACTCCACATGCGGTGCAACACCAAAGAAATAAGAGATACAGTTTCCCATACTGTGTAAAATATAAAGATAGTGCAGAGTCCAATCACTAAGTTGAAAATAAAATTATTTCTTCTACCTTTTTTTGTCTGACCATTTTATTTTCTGATCATGCTTGTTCCGATCTGAGGCTTCTGCTTTCCTGTCTTCTCTTAGCTCTTTTTCTATGGTCATCTGCCATTTCTTGTCTCTTTTTGTTTTCTTCACTTCCTTCCATCTTAGATGTTGATTTTTTTCCTTTCAGCTTTCTTCCATTTATTTCTCTCTCTATCCACCCAGATTTCACTATTCCTTACTATGCAGTTCTCAATCTCCCTCTTTTTTACGGCCATCTACCTACTGCTTTTCAATCTTCACCCCAGTCCTTCCATTCCCCAGCTCTTCTTCACTGGTCCATTATTCCCCAGTCTTTTGCTTACTCTCTCCATGCCTAACATATCTCACCCCATCATCCAGTTGCTCCCTCTCTGGCTCTGTCTTTCTCTCCATCCAGTACCTCCGCTCTCTCTTTCTTCCATGTCTGCCCTCTCCATTCCTATCCCCCCTGAAAACAGAGTCTACCCCATCTCCATATCATACCATCCCCTCTCTCTATTACTCCCATGTCCAGCATCTCTCTGTCTCTTTCTCAACCTATTTACTCCATGTCCATCTAATCCCCTTTCACTCCCGTGCCTGCATCTCCTTCTCCCCTTATTAAGCTGCGTCCAGCATCTCCCCTCTGTCCATTCCTCCCTCTCCCCCCAAGTCCAGCATTTTCCAAGTCTTCCTATAAGTCCCTGGCCAACATCACCACTCCATCTCTTCTTCTTGCTTCTCCTTTTGCCCCTCTCCATGTCCAGTATCTCCCTTTATCTCCCTAGCTTCCACTACAATCTTATCCTCACTGCCTCCTTATTCCCCCCCCACCAGCATCTCTCTTTTGACTCACTGTGCCCCTTCATATCCACTTCTTGTATATACAAGGGGCAGAAGCTGCCCACAGAGCAGCATGTCCCATGGAAAGGAAAGGTCTAGCCCATAAACTACAATCAAAAGAGACCTATTCCCACAGGTGTTCACACCGCGTGTTATGTAACATTAACGATCGTTAGGTAATTTTAAATAACGCGTGTTAATGTTACTTAATGATCATTAATGTCCTCGGCCGCGGTAAACACCGCAGAAGGTGGAGAGAGGGTGGAGATAAGGGGTCAATGGGCGGAGAGTGAGCGGGGAGAGGCCCCTTTCACACTAATGCGCTGAACTGAAGGGCTGAATCCTACCGCGAATGAAAACCTGCCATTAGATGCACATTTGCAGGAGAGAGAAACCATTTAAGTGTCAGCAATGTACAGCCTAGGCAGGGAGCCCAAGAAATGTGATAGTAGTGCTCCATTTTCAGCAACACCATAGTGCCAAAGTATGAATGGCCACTATGGCGATGGTGCAAATGGGGCATAGGGGGCCTTAGGCAGGACATGTAGCATGGGCAGTTGGGGCACAGGGTGGACCAGGCGGGCGCCTAGGTGGCACATAGGAACATAAAAACCGGAAATCAGCAAGATAGCAGCTGACCAAGGCCAAACACAATCCACCTATATATACCTGGTTCACCCTGGCAGATGAAATTTAACGTGGACAAGTGCCTGACATCCCCCCAGCCATCCCGTCCCCATGTGGAAGGGACATAATATTGGTAGGCAGTGATGGGGGGGGGAGGGGGGACGTGAGGATGTCCATGTATGCCCCCCCCCCACCTCGGGATCCGCTCCCTAGGCGGGTGCCTACCTACACAGTGGATGGCCTGGGACTGCGCACTACCAGCACCGACAGCAAATGGCCATGTCAGCTTGGCAGGGGGGGTGTGTGTCCGTGCTGGAGGGGGCAGTGCCACCTCCCTGCAGTGGACCTAGGCCATGCCCTGCATCAGTACGTGGTGTGCAGTGCAACATACAAAGTCTGGCTGAGGAAAAGTACAGGTAGCCCCAGGGACTATTGTGCATCTGTGGCAAGAGTGTGGTGCAGTACACCCAGCCAGTGTTCCAGAAGCAGAGGGTCACAGGTTCAAGCCCCAGCTGTGGTCCCTGCAGAGCATGTCCCTATGTTTTACCCAGAGGCATTATAATATTCTTGATTTTGTTCTCCATTCCTTTCCTTATGATTCCTAGCATTCCATTTTTTTCTTGGCTACCACTACAAATTGGGCAGAGGGTTTCAATGCATTATACACGATGATGCTTAGATCCTTTTCCTAGTTGGTGATTTCTAATGTGGAACCTTGCATCGTATAACTGTAGTTTGGGTTAATCTTCCCTAAGTGCATAACTTTGCACTTGTCCACGTTAAATTTCATCTGCCATTTGGATCTCAGTCTCCCAATTTCTCAAGGTCTTCTTGTAATTTATGCAGATTTATCTATGTAGGTACAAATTTCCAAGGTGGTTGATATTGCATGGCAGTTAAGGCTAGTGTGGCAGCTCCATCCTTTCTTGGAGATGGAGGCTCTATGGACAGTAATCCAGGCAATGGTAATGATGGGATTGGATTACTGTAATCTTCTTTATGTGGGCTTACCTGAAGTCTTAATGCAGAAATTGCAGGTGGTACAAAATACTGCAGCATGTGTGTTGTCGTGTTGTACTAGGTGTACTAGGAGGAAGTCGGTATGGGATATGTTGAGGCAATTGCACTCGCTCCCTAGATGGGTGTGGTGTGTGTTTAAATTATTAATCTTAATATTTAAGGTGCTAAGATAGGGGGGCCCAGCCATTTGAGGGAATTATTGAGATGGTATCAACCTGATTGGAAATTAAGATATAGTTAGGACATCTTGTTGGTAGTGCTGGGCCTCCAGGAAGTGTGACTACAGAAGTGGAGGGGGTGGACATTTAAGATGGCCACGCCACAGTGGTGGAATAAATTACCCCATGGGTTGAGGCAAGAATTAGACAGGGGGATTGTTCCAAAAGGCTTTGAAGACCTTCCTCTTTTCAAGCTATTTGGATGATGGGAGCCTCAGAGAAGGATGAGGGTGGGAGGGTTGGAGTCTCTTTTTTGTCTTTTCTTTTTTAGTGTATTGATTGTTTTTAATTTGCTGTGAACTACATAGAATGTGTTACATAAAGTTTTTAAATGATAAATACATAAAATACAATTTTCGCAATCCTCTTTTTTTAACAACATCAAATAATTTTGCGCCATCTGCAAATTTGATCTGGAGTTAGATGTATACTGCCTCTGTAGTGCAGGTATCTGCATGTAATTTATAGTAACTAACATATCTTGCTAGTCTATACAGGGGTCAATGCTGCCAGAGTTCCTCATTGTTCATCTCTTATCATACCACTTTGTCACTTTTTCCTGCTAAGTGGTTTTCAACTGTCCTTAGGGCACACCTGGCCAGTTAGGTTTTCAGGATACGTATGCAGCAGGCATACAATCTTAGCTCGTGCATATTCATTGAGGATATCCTGAAAATCCGATTGACTGAGTGCATCCTGAGGACTGGGGGAGAACCTCAGAAGAATGGGGTAGGCATATGGTGCCATTGCCCAACACAGCATCACCAACTAGAGTTTGAGGGCAGGTTGCAACCTACACTGATCTAAGCAGTTTACCTGTTCTTATGTATTAATATACTTGGATACACACAAAGAAAGGTTGATCAGCAAACGGTACGTGATATCTTTTCACTGGACCCACGTAATATATTTGTAACTAGTTTTTGAAAACACTGACCTGCAGAACAGCGCGTAGCTCTTCAAGGCTAGCCACAAATATATCATGTTAGTCTAATAAAAAGAAACCACCTGCCTGCTGACCTTTATTTCTACTTGTCCGCTTAGCATGAAACTCTGTGAGAAGCCTGCGCCTTATTGGACTGCTTTGTCTTGCTCTGACGAAATTCATGGAATTATGACATTTTCTGGATGTTTCTCTAACAATTAATAAGAAACTTTTAATATCCATGCCTACTGTACATATTAACAAAGCAAAGTAAGCCTGTTTGCAGCTGCACATGAATAAAGCTCTTACCTTAGACTTATCAAAAATCATGTAGTGAAAGCAACGTATCAATCAATGCCTCCTCCCCTGTGTTCTGTTCTTGATCGCTTTTCTCATGTTTAGCTTAGCAGTTATTAATATGCGGTTCATTACACTGTAAGTTATTTATAAGCAACTTCCACTGACTGACATGACACGTATCAGCAGTTGGGATGCAGGAATAATATTTATTGAGCTGAGTTGCATAGCTATCGGCATTAATATATTAATAGCCATTGATGCAAAAATTTGGAAAACCTGAGCTCATTCATGAATGAAAGCTGATCGGCCTTGGTAGCTCAGGCGGTAAGTACTATTGGGTCAATATTCAGCTGCTGCTATTGGTGCTTTTTTAAAAGCTCTGGCTATGGCAGCTTAAAAATATCAGTATATTCAGTGCCGTTATAAAGACAGTGGCTAGCACTTATTATCCTGATAGAGTGGTCAATGCTGCTGCTATCTGGATAGTGGCAATATTCTGCAACACTATCCGGATAACTTAGAATCTGCCTTTTTGCTGTCATAAGTTATGCAGAGAGTTATCCGGATAGTGGCACTGAAAACTTCCACTATCCACCACTCTGCCTACAGATTGCCTGGCACTACCTGGATAGTGCTGAGGTGCTTTGCAAGGATGTCCAGCAGTGCTACCGGTGCAGAGAATACTTTTATACAGTGTGCCTAGAATTTGAGGGTAAGCAGTGCCTGTTTTATAAGGACACATATCCTGGTATTCAGTGGTGGCAATGGCTAGCCGTTGCTACTGACACTAAGACCTGGATAGTCAATGCTGGGGCCATATCCACCCACTGGCATTGAATATCTGGGTCAGTTGGAAGCATTGAAGCTAATCAGGAAGCATCTATTATCACTGCTGTCTAGTTATCCATGGGTGTCGCCCTGGTTCCATCCCTGGAACACCTTGATGCTGGCCTGCTAGCATTGTGGAACCCAGCAGAGGAACCTGTGGATATTCAGCCACACTAACCACATTAATTGCTTTGAAAATTGGGCCCATAGGCATAGTCTTTATAAAATGCTAATGTAAATGGCAGGGATCTCATCTTAAAGCAGGCACAAAGATTTACACCAGCTCTATAGCACGTATAAATGAATGTATGTAAAGCTTGCAAGAATTAAATACATTATTAAGGTATTAATATACCTTACTTGCAGATTCTATCCATAATCTGTCTAGACCATGCCCTCGGCTATGCTTACCAGTGAAGTGTGCATGTTCATGACAATGCGTACTTTTATATTGGCCGGTATTTCATAAGAGGCCATTTACAATTTCGGGATCATTCTGAGGCACAAATAGCGGGGATGTATGCCCTGCCTGGATGTACATTCCCACTATTCGTCACCCTTATTGTCTCCATGCAAGGCTCCCTGTACTAACAGTGGGGTTGTACGGGGAGCCTTAGATGGGGTGGGAGGGGGCGGGAGGGAGGCAGAGCAAGGGCAGTGTATGAGCGGGCCGTCACCCTGGACATACACGGCTGATTCTGAGGTGGAATAAGTCCCCCTGGATGTCAGGGAACAGCAGAGGCCGGCAGCAGTAGGAAGGTGAATGGGTGCAGTGGGTCCCCCGCAGCCCGATCCTGGAAATGGTAGGCCAGATTAGGGGTCGGGTTGTGGGGAAAGGGGGGGCTCTGTCCTGCAGCTGGCAATCACAGCTGCTGAATGGAGCCATGGTGCCATGGCAACGGAACACCATGGCATCACGGCTCCACTCAAGAGCTTGGCTGAGTTAGCCAGGGATCTCTAGGGCATGCGGCCCTTCAGAATCGGGGTCTGGCCTGCATATACAGGCCAGTAGACCTGATTCTGATCCCATGGGGGCTAGATGCCCCCGTGGGATCAGAATTGGGTCTACCGCTGTATGCCCCAATTCTGAGGGACCGTACAGGGCCTAGACGTCTAGAAGGGAATTGACCTTTATGTAATCACATACATGTGAAAATAGCTTTATAAGATTATCAAAAATAATTTGCAGAAAACATTTTCCTTTAATTATTCAATCATAATGTCAATATGGCACTCCTCTTGATCCTTTACCATGAAAAATCAACTTATGCATAATAAATGCACCTCAAAAACACTCAAAAAACCTCAAAAATATTGTGTAAAGACACTTAAACAAGGGAGCTCAAAATAATCGGACACGGCATTATCTTATTTGCGTCCGTCAATATTCCCATCCCTGCTCCCTTCACAGTGTTTTCAAATACATCTTGTCGATAATTTCTCAGTAGTCATAGATGTCTCATCAAAATCCCACATTGGTTGGCATATAATCATTCCATAGAAGATTTACACTGCTTTGTGCTATTACGAGTGGAGGGTGATGGAGGAGGGAACATATCACAACGATTAGCGCGATGTGAACAATGTTTTATATTAAATTGGTAGACTTGTAAACCCAATGGGTTAAAAAATGAAGTTGAGTGGCATTGTTTTTTTTTATTGTTCACTCCTGTTACTGATTTACCACCTCTTTCTGCCCGGGGTATAAGTTTGCACATGCGCGGCATTTGTGTCATGATGGCCGCCATGTTCATCAATCACCCTTTGGGTGTGTAGTAAGCATGGTTTCTGTTCTTTGAAACCAAGATTTGTTGCCTTATTTTTATCATGTTTTTCATATTATTAGGAACCCATGAAGAAACCATTTGTGGTGAAACTTTGGCCTAGGTTGGGATTTTGATGAGACGTCTATGACTACTGAGAAATTATCGACAAGGTGTGTCTGAAGGCACTGTGAAGGAGACTGTTCGTTTGACGGATATTTGAAACATGACAAAGAGTTACTCCACTGTTCCCTTATTTTGCAGATACGTTTTTGTGATTTCTTTTGATACACAATAGAGTACTTTATATTGACTGTTATTATCTAAATATCTGACCTCAGGAGCAGTGATGGGAAGATTGGCACATGCAAATAAGATAACACCATACCTGATTGTTTTGAGCTCCCTTAGTTAAGTGTCTTTACACAGTATTTTTGAGTTTTTTTAAGATGCACTTATTGTATATAAGTTGCTTTTTCATGGTAAATGATTGTGAGGAGTGCAATATCAATATTTTGATTGCTTGAATAATTAAAGGAATATTTTATCTGCAAATTATTTTTCATTTTTCATTTCATTCTCTTTTTGCGGATATTGTGTGGATATTGTATGGATTACAATTTGTAAGATTATCTCCATTGTTCCTAGTGCTGCTATCTGGAGGAGTGTTTCTGAATACTGACCTGTATTTGCTCTCCTACACAAGATCCGTGGCTCATCCCAGAGCCGGGTCTTCTGCTTCCCAGGTCAGCTGGGGATATGTGGAGGGCAGTGTTCACAGTCCTTAGGGGGAGAGGACACTGCTTAAGCTTGTGAGAAACATAGCCTGTTGCTTCTTGCACAGAGACTGGACACAGGTTTGTTTTTCTAGAAAGTTAGATAGATGAGTAAGTATTGGGCTATATGGAGTGCAAAGCAGCTTTTTTATTTAAGACGAGCTCTGGTTCCCTTTCAGTCTTTTTTTTTTATAATCTTTTAATTGCACCAGAAAACTGGAGTTTTCTCTGGTAGCTGTTTGAGGCATATACAGTAGTTAAATGGTTAAAGCAGCAGACTGAGAACCAGGGAAGCCCCTTTCAAATCCCAATGCTGTTCATTGTGATCTTGGACAAGTTACGTAACTCTGCATTGTCTCAAGTACTAACTTACAGGTCAGTGCAGGAGCCCAGAGCTAAAGCTCTAACGCAGGGTTTCCAAACACAGGTTTAGCACAGATGTTTTGTGCAGCCATGCTTTAAGCAACCAGCATGCAATGAGTTGTATGCTAAAAGCGGCACCAAACCGAGAGAGCAAGCCAGGCACATGTGCACAGATGTCTGCGATAGCAACACCTAGATCCTGTGCACAAAAAGGCAATTGTTCACATGTGCTGGAATGCTATGTGGCACATAAGAGCGGTCATTCCGAAAGTTCTGCTCAGAATACTATTAGTGTCTGTGAATGCCAGTATTATTCTGAGCAGAATGACAGCTCTTATGCTCCACACAGCATTCCAACACATGTGCAGACATGTTCCAGCATGCTTCCCCTGCTGGTTTTCCTTTTCAGGTCTCACTCACTCCAAAAAGCTGCAAGGATTGTTTGCTCAAGAAATAGGCATAAATTCCGCCTCAGCACTGACTGCAGAGCCTTGATATCTCCTCTGACCTGGCGAAAAAGTCCTGGGTTGAGCTCAACCTTCTGCTCCCCTGCGCACTTCTCTGCATCGGGGCGGCATAGCTAATTGCTTCATTACCATCTATTTGGAATATTTTTAAATGGGCTGTGGAGCTGCCATTAGTGCCGGCATCTGTGCAGTCTTTAGGCTGGCGGCAAATCCATTCATGAAAAGACAGGAGGTGCTCTCAGGTGAAGCTCGTTACCCAAATCAGTCAAACACTAAGGACCTGAGATTAATTAAGCTTCAGGTGAACAAGGTAAATTAAACGTATTAGGTACAGTCTTATTAGTATAAATATCCATAGCAAACCTTAGTAAGTAAAGAACTTAAAGATCTAAACACAAACTTAAAACTACGATGCAGACAGCAGTCCAGCAGCAAAATGGGGGCTTTCCAGTCTTTTGCATTGAGTGTCACATGTATGATTTTCTCCCAGTTGGCGAGAGGTCTTACGTGTGCACTAGGTACAAGGAGCTCTTTGCTCTCAGGGAACGAGTCCGTTCTCTAGAGGCTAGAGTAGCAGATTTGGAAAACATAAGAAAGACAGAGAGGTACATAGACGAGACCTACAGGGATATAGACCTGAAGTCCCACCTCCAGTCTGGGAGCATCCCTGTTGCCATGGAGAAGAGAGGTCACGTGACAGGAGAGCATCACCCTGGTGTGGCAGGAAGTGATCCTGTAACTAGAACCTATCCTCCAGGTGATGTAAAACCCTCTCGCACCGAGGAAGTTTCTCCAGGGACATGAGGGAAGGGTTAGGGCAGCCATTATAGTTGGTGATTCCATCAATAGGCATGTAGACAGCTGGGTGGCTGGTGGACGTGAGGATCGCCTGGTAACATGCCTGCCTGGTGCGAAGGTAGCGGACCTCACGTGCCAACTAGATAAGGTCTTAGATAGTGCTGGGGAGGAGTCTGCTGTCTTGGTACATGTCGGTACCAATGACATAGGAAAATGTGGTAGGGAGGTTCTGGAGGCTAAATTTAGGCTTTTAGGTAGGAAGTTGAAATCCAGAACTTCCAGGGTAGCGTTCTCCGAAATGCTTCCCATTCCACGCGCAGGACCCAAAAGCGAGGCAGAGCTCCGGAGTCTCAATGCGTGGATGAGACAGTGGTGCAGAGATGAGGGTTTTGGATTTGTTAGGAACTGGGGAACATTCTGGGGAAAGGAGGGGCTCTTCCGAAGGGATGGGCTTCACCTTAACCGGGATGGAACTAGGCTGCTGGCATTAACCTTTAAAAAGGAGATAGAGCAGCTTTTAAACTAGATAATAGGGGAAAGCCGACAGTCGCCCAAGAGTGGATGGTTCGGAAGAATGTATCCTTGAAGGATACTAACAAAAGCAGAGAGGTTCCAAAAAAGAGTAAAGTAGCCCAAATGCACTCGAGTATGGAGCAGACAGAGCTTAAAGATCCCAAATTACCCATGTCTACCAATAGCCAAATTAATATGAATAAAATACAGTCTCTAAAATACTTGTATGCAAATACTAGAAGTCTAAAAACTAAGATGGGAGAGTTAGAATATATAGCACTAAATGATAGGTTAGATATGATTGGAATCTCAGAGACATGGTGGAAGGAGGACAACCAGTGGGACACTGTGATACCTGGGTACAAACTATATCGTAATGATAGAGATGATCAAATTGGTGGAGGAGTTGCGCTCTATGTTAGAGAGGGCATTGAGTCAGAAAGGATTAAAGTTTGCAGGAAACAAAATTTGCTGTAGAATCTCTATGGATTAAACACAGTCCAAGACGTGAGGATAGTGGAAGACAAATTTATTTACTCACAAACCTAGGCAACCCGACACAGGCCGTGTTTCGTAACCTTCGTCAGGGGTTGTAAGGTAAATTACTATAAACATAGAAACATAATATATTAAAATGAAGGAACAAACAAATTCATCTAACGAAACATAAAAACATAATATAAACATAATAATAAAAATTATAATAATAATAATAATAGAATTGAATAAAAAATAAATAAATAAATAAATCATATAATATGAATTATAATAGTGTTGGAACGCTATAAATATAAATGATTATAAAATTATATTAGTAAAATCAAATTAAAAACTAAATACATGTAAACTCCAAAATTAATGTAACAAGCATGAAATGAACCTCTATACATAGGTACCTTAAAAGCACAACAAATAGGTGAGACAAGCTAAGAGGTAAAGAGTGGACCTCTATATAAACTAATAATAATATAATAGTGACATTAAAACCATATAAATATACATTAAAACAGATAATCTAAATAATAAATAATAATAATAATCACAATAAATAATAGTGAAAACTATATCATCAAAATTATCTATTAATGTAACCAAAAAGAATTAGAAATAAGAGAGCGAGCAGCAGGAGCGAACAAACTAGTGAATCTGATACATAATCTTAATAAGGGAGAGAGTATATCTAAAAACAATTACAAATCATCACGAATTTAAATCTATATCATAAAATGATAATGGGATAATTAAGAGGGAAATTGTAAATATAAAAAAAAAAAAAAAAAAAAAAATTCCTAAAAACCATTATACATAAACTCAAATTGATTTAAAACTACCGTATAATCATAAAATTATGTTAATACAATTTAAATTCAATAAATAAATTAAAATCATACATAAGATAAGCACCATACATTCATAAAAGTATGATTTTCATCAACAAATAAAATGAATTAAATTGAATAAATTAAACAATTATGCATAGACAGAAGCTGCTCTTATCGTGAGCCTGTCTAATTCTCTTAATATATTTAACTAGGTGGCCAATTAAAAGTTATAAATATAAATTGTAAAATGTGTGTATATATCATTCTCTTATATGTATTTTAGAGAATTATGTATATATGTTAAACAATTTAAACCTGAGAGAATACTACTGAAGATGATTTGTAATTCTTTATAGACGCTATCTAAAAAACCGTTCCAACCTCTTAGATATAAAACAGCCTCCATTCCGTGTAAGTCATGAATTGCTGATAGAAACTTAAGAACAAATAGACAACCGTCTTCTAAAAGGGGAGAACAGGCTGTAAAACAAAGCATTGAATTATACATATGCTCGCATGGCCTTCCGAGGGGAACCAAACGAAACTCGCTTGTCTTGTCTTCAAAAAACGCCGGCGCATGCGCCTTCTTCCGCTACTCGGGCGGGAAACTGTAATCGCTAAACAAAGGCAAATGGTGTAACTTCTTAAAAGCTTCCAAACAAAATGCCCTCTATATTAAAAACTTCCTTTAAAAAGCTTTCTAACCCTAAGTAAAGAACCGAAAGGGACTCCGTTCTAAAAACCATCACTTGTTTATAGTATCGATTCTATAACTTAGAGATTTAAGAACAGTAGTAGATGACATCTTTAAAATATAATTATTTATCAACTTATATAATTATTAGTTTATATAGAAGTCCACTCTTTACCTCTTAGCTTGTCTCACCTATTTGTTGTGCTTTTAAGGTACCTATGTATAGAGGTTCATTTCATGCTTGTTACATTTCTTTTTTGCGTTTACATGTATTTAGTTTTTAATTTGATTTTACTAATATAATTTTATAATCATTTATATTTATAGCGTTCCAACACTATTATAATTCATATTATATGATTTATTTATTTATTTATTTTTTATTCAATTCTATTATTATTATTATTATAATTTTTTATTATTATGTTTATATTATGTTTTTATGTTTCGTTAGATGAATTTGTTTGTTCCTTCATTTTAATATATTATGTTTCTATGTTTATAGTAATTTACCTTACAACCCCTGACGAAGGTTACGAAACACGGCCTGTGTCGGGTTGCCTAGGTTTGTGAGTAAATAAATTTGTCTTCCACTATCCTCACGTCTTGGACTGTGTTTGTGCTTCTAACGTGAGTACTGCCTACTTCTTGGACAGAATCTCTATGGATTGAAATTCCATGTAAAAAGGGGAAGACAATGGCAGTGGGGGTGTACTATCGACCGCCTGGCCAGAATGAACAAATGGATGATGAAATGCTCAAAGAAATCAAGGAAGCTAACAAAAGTTACAGCGCAGTAATAATAATGGGTGATTTCAATTACCCCGGTATCAACTGGGTCAGTGCCACGGCAGGACATACTAGGGAGATAAAGTTCCTAGATGAAATAAATGACTGCTTCTTGGAGCAGCTGGTTCATGAACCGACCAGAGGGGAAGCCATATTAGACCTAGCCTTAGTGGAACTCCAGATCTAGTGCAAGAGATAAGGGTGTTGGGGCCACTTGGCAATAGTGATCATAGCATGATCGCCTTTGATTTAATTAGTGGAGGAGGGATAGTAAGGAAATAAACAGTACTACCTTTTAACTTTCGAAAGGGAGACTATGATAAAATGAGGAAAATAGTTAAGAAGAAACAAAAAGGAGCAGTTGCAAAGGTTAAAGACTTATATCAAGCATGGGTGTTGTTGAAAAATACTATCTTGGAAGCCCAGACCAGCTGTATTCCACGCTTTAAGAAAAGTGGAAGGAAGTCCAAAAAACTGCCAGCATGGTTTAAAGGTGAGGTCAGAAAGGCTGTTGTTGCCAAAAAAGCATCTTTCAGGAAATGGAAAAAAGAGCTAAGCGACGAAACCTGGAAACAGCACAAGCACTGGCAAGTCAAATGCAAGGCATTGATAAGGCAGGCAAAGGGAGAATTTGAGAAGAAGCTTGCTGCGGAAGCAAAAATGTGAAATAAAGACTTTTTCAAGTACATTCGTAGCAAAATACCTGTGAGAGAGTCAGTTGGTCCATTAGATGATAGAGGAGTTAAAGGGGCACTAAGAGGTGACAAGGTGATAGCGGAGAGACTGAATGAATTCTTTGCTTCGGTCTTTACTGAGGAAGATGTAGGGATGTTACCGAAGACTGAAGTGGTATTTAAAGGTGCGGAAGAATTGAAGGAAATATCGATACATCGGGAAGATGTATTACAACTATTAGATAAACTGAAGAGTAGCAAATCACCTGGGCCGGATGGTATAAATCCAAGCGTGTTGAAAGAACTGAAATATGAGATTGCAGACCTGCTATTAGTGATCTGTGTACTATCATTAAAATTATCTCTAATACCTGAAGATTGGAGGACTGCCAATGTAACACCAATTTTTAAAAAGGGTTCCAGGGGTGATCCGGGAAACTACAGACCGGTGAGCCTGACGTCAGTACCAGGAAAAATGGTAGAAACCATCATAAAGAATAAAATTACTCAGCATGTAGATAGTCATGGCCTAATGGTAGACAGCCAACATGGCTTAAGACAAGGAAGATCTTGTCTTACTAATCTGTTATGTTTTTTTGAAAGTGTGAATAAACAGGTGGACAAAGGTGAGTCGGTTGATATAGTGTATCTGGACTTTCATAAAGCCTTTGACAAGGTCCCTCATCAGAGACTTTTGGCAAAACTAAAGAGTCATGGGATAGGAGGCAGTGTACTACTGTGGATCAGGAACTGGTTAAAGATAGAAAGCAGAGGGTAGGGCTAAATGGCCAATTTTCCCAATGGAGAAAGGTGAATAGTGGTGTACCCCAGGGATCTGTGCTGGGTCTGCTGCTTTTTGACATATTCATAAATGATCTGGAAAGTGGAATAACGAGTGAGGTTATCAAATTTCCAGATGACACAAAACTATTTAAAGTTGTTAAAAGCCAAGAGAATTGTGGAAAATTGCAAGAGGATCTTGATAAATTGGAAGACTGGGCATCAAAATGGCAGATGAAATTTAATATGGACAAGTGCAAAGTTATGCACCTAGGGAAGAACAACCTAAACCATGGTTACACGATGCAAGGTTCCACATTAGGAACCACCACCCAGGAAAAAGATTTAGGCGTCATTGTGGATAACATGTTAAAACCCTCGGCCCAGTGTGCAGCGGTGGCCAAGAGAGCAATTAGAATGCTAGATATATATCATAAGGAAAGGAATGGAAAATAAAACAAAAGATATTATAATGCCTCTATATCGTTCCATGGTAAGACCACACCTTGAATATTGTGTGCAATTCTGGTCACCGTATCTTAAAAAGGATATAGCGATATTAGAAAAGGTTCAGAGAAGAGCCACCAAAATGGTAAAGGGGATGGCAGCATACTCCTATGAAGAAAGGCTAAAAAGGTTAGGGCTCTTTAACCTGGAAAAGAGACGGCTCAGGGGAGATATGATAGAAGTCTATAAATTAATGAATGGAGTGGAATGGTAAAAGTAGATCGATTGTTTACGTTATCAGAATATAGAAAGGCTAGGGGACATGCAATGAAGCTACAGGGTAAACTATTTAAAACTTATAAAAGAAAATATTTTTTCACTCAACGTGTAATCAAACTCTGGAATTTGTTACCGGAGGATGTAGTAAAGGCTTTTAGTGTAGCTGGGTTTAAAAAAGGTTTGGATAAGTTCCTGGAAGAAAGGTCCATAAACCATTATTAAGAAGGGACCCAGGATATCAATGCTTGACCCAGTACAAGCATTGTGGAACCTGTGTCTTTTGGGGAAACTGCTAGGTATGTATGACCTAGATTGGCCACTGTTGGAAACAGGATACTGGGCTTGATGAACCTTGGTCTGACCCAGTATGGCATATCTTATGTTCTTATATACATCCACCACTATTCACTGTGAGCGTATTCTGCCACGATAGCTCCCCTCACTCACAGGGCTTTTTTGCGGGGAGCTCCGGACAGAGGTAGGAGGAGGCAGTGACAAGGCAGAGTGGGTGGAGCGGGGTGGGTCGCACAACCCGGACATACAGGGCCTATTCAGGTCACAGCCCTGTACATCTGCAAGATGGACATGGGAGGTGGTGGAATAAGTCCCACACACGGCAGAGTGCGGGGCACACAGACCCCCAGAAGTCTCAGGGCAGCCAAAGGTAAGGCTTTGCCATCTGATCCTTACCCTGGCTGCCCCCTCCAAGAGCCGGGTGGTGTGCAAAGAAGAGTGGAACTGGTTTGGGGCTGACTGAGCTCCTGCTGGGCATCCCAGTGCCATGGCGATAGGATGCCACGGCACCGGCACACCAGCAGGAGCATAGGGAGAGCTAGACAGGCTGATGGTTGGACATCTCCCACGCCAGAATTGGGGCTCGTCCGGCTTTTCTAAGAGCCCAATTCTGCACCCATGGGAACGTCTAGCTCCCATGGGTGCAGAATCGGGTACACTTTTGTGTTGTTCAGTTTTTGGACATCCAGATGACCCAGATGTGCCCCGATCAGGATTGGCCTACCTGATACTGATGGCTTTTTCCCCTTCCTTTTGGTGAAGCACCTTGTTTTACTTTTTCTGTGTTATAATTTGGGTCCTGCCTTTAAAGCAGGACACAATTGAGCAGTGTATTAACATTTCTATTTATTATGATTGCATTCATTGTGAGCCCCTGAAGAAGGTAGTTGCTGAAATGTGATCCAGTTCGGGTTGATTGTAAAGCCACTGGTTGTATTCTGATTTTTAGGTACGTTTGCAAGATCTGGGGGATGTTTACTAAAGTGTGGTTAGTTTCTGGACTTGCTGAGCATTGGGTGCAAAAAGCCACTGGTTGTATTCTGATTTTTAGGTACGTTTGCAAGATTTGGGGGATGTTTACCAAAGTGTGGTTAGTTTTTGGACTTGTTGAGCATTGGGTGAAAAAACGAGGATATGGTAAGTAGCAAAGCTGTGCACTGCCAGGAGTTTGGTCAGCAAATGCCCTGCAGTTAGCATACAGGGTACCAACCTGCCGCATATATTTAACACCAATGCATTTAACCTGTGCATTAGCGCCTCCCCAAACAAAATTCCAACTTCAATCATGTGATCCCCTTCTGATGGTTTCCTCTCCCTCTCACTGACAATCTCCCGATGCCAGACCCACTCCACATCACATATCCCCCCCATAAAAACCTACTCATGTTCATATACCCTTCAATAACATCCCCCTCTCAATCACATACCCTCTAATCAAAGCCATCTCCTGATCACATCCCCCCAATCAACCCTCCCTCATGACAATCCCCATCCTGATAAAATACCTCCCCCCTCGGCTCAACACCTGACCAGCCAACATTTATCCAGATCTCTCCCTGATAGTGTAATGTCCAGGGCAGGGACGAGCCCCCTCCGTTCCTGCCCATTATTCCTGCCCATTGCTGCCCGGGTTCAAAATGGCGGTTATGATTCCTTGAAGAAGTGTCACAGTAATGTCATGAGAAGAAGATTTTCATTAGTGGAGTGATAGGGTGTGGGAATAGTGTTTGCAGGGTTGTAGCATTGATCAGGAGGATTAGGGCAGTGATCAGAGAGAGTGACATGAGATGGTTGGGGTAGTGATTGGGGGGTAGGGTGCTTGGCCACAATTCTTTTGTTTCATTTGCAAAGTGGCCTCACTACCTTCCTGCCAGTAGCAGGGGTGCAATTAACCCCATCTCTTGAGATGGTCTTAAGTGCACCTGTGTGATCGGCAGCCATGTCAGTTAGCATATGGTAATGGACTGTGGGTTAGCTGTCAGTACTGGCCATACGGTATCTCCACCCATAATGTGCTCCATTCCCACCCCAAACTGTGCTCAGGGCCGGCCCGTCCATTGAGCAAGAATGTTGTTTGCACAGGGCCCTGCATTTCATTCTGCATTAAAACTAAAATAAAAAACCTGTCTGCTGCCGCTGCTGCCATGGCAGCGGCAGAATCAAGTGTCCTGCGGCCCCCCCGCCTGCCCGGCAGAGCCCTCCCAGCATCAGCTGCATCAGCATGGGCTTTCACAGCCACGAAGAGAGAGTTTCTCTCTCGTGGCTCTGTTAAGCCCGCCGGCACTGATGGGAAACAGGCATTTCGGCAGAGCGGGACACTTGATTCTGCCGCTGCCATAGCGGCAGCGGGAGCAGCCAGTTTTTTTTTTTTTAGTTTTAAATTTACCTGGGCTGATGGGGGAGGGGGTTAGGACTGGTAATGGGCTATTGGGGGAGTTAGGATTGGAAATGAGCTGATGGGGGTTATGACTAATAATGGGCTGATGGGGGCTAAGACTGAAAATGGGGTGATGGGAGGCTTAGGACTGGAAGTGGGCAGTTGGGGGGCTTAGGACTGGTAATGGGCTATGGGGGGGATAGGACTGCTAATGGGCTGGGGGGTTGCTAGGACTGGAAATGGGCTGAGTGGAAGGGGGGGCTTGAACTGCAAATAACTGATGGTGACGGGGGTTTGGAATGGAAATGGGCTGAGTGGAAGGAGGGCTTGAACTGCAAATAGCTGATGGGGAGGGGGGCTTGGAATGGAAATGGGCTGTGAGGGGAGGGAGCTAGGACTAGAAATGGGCTGAGTGGGGGGGGAGCTAGGACAGGAAATGGCCTGATGGAGGGGCTAGAATAGGACTGGAAATGGGCTGTTGGGGGGTGCTAAGATTGGAAACAGGCTGTGGTGGGGGCTTGGATTGAAATGGACTCATGGAGGGGCTAGAACTGGAAGTAGGCTCATGGGGGGCTTGGATTGGAGATGGGTTGAGTGGAGGGGAGCTAGGATTTGACATGTGCTGATGGTGGGGCTAGGAAAGGACTAGAAATGGGCTGATGGGGGGCTGGGACTGGAAATGAGCTGATGGAGGAACTCGAATAGGACTCAAAATGGATGGGGGGCTAGGATTGGAAATGGGCTGATGGTGGGGCTATGACAGGATTGGAAATGGGCTGATGGGGGGGCTAGGACTGGAAATGGGCTGATGGGTGCTAGGACTGGAAATGGGCTGATGCAGGGACTAGAAAGGAGCGGATATTGGGTGGGGCTGGAACTAGAAGGGAGCTGATGTTGGGGGAGGATTAGAATGGGATGGGGCTGGGAGAGTGAAATGGAGAGGGGAAAATATTTTGTGTGGGAGGGAAGAAAAATCTACAATTGGCTGGGTATTGGGAGAGTAAATGGGGATTGAGGATGGAGGGGTACAATTTGAGTGGATGAAAGGAATGAGGAAAGAGCAAATGGAGAAAGATTAGTATGTTAAAGCAGATGTAGAGAGAGAATGGAAAAAAAACTAGAAGAGAGAAGAAAGGACAAATGGACAGCAGACGATGGAGAGTTAGCAGAAGACACGAAGAAACCAGAAGAAAGTGGCTGGAGCAATTTCAACCAAAAAAAAATGCACAAAAGGTAGAAAAATATCTCTTTATTTTGAATTTATTAACTGGAATATGTCAGCTCCGGGAACTGTGCATCATTAACGTCTGCGCTTCGTTTAGCACAAGAGGAAATTAATTTATAGTTTTATTTTTACAGTGGTGTTGTACATTCCAAGTTTGGCTTTGGGGGGTTCCCAGTTTATATATTGTCTTCCTGTTTCTAAATTGTGATTCCTTGTTTGGTGATGGTCTATGTTCTGCATGTGTAACTGAGCTGGGGTATTCTGTTTATGTAATTCCTATTTGACATTGCCACTTGTTCTCTTTCCTCAGTAGTTCATGTATTGTTGTTCTCTAAAATGTATTGTTTTAATATTTGCAGTGTTGTCTTTTGATAGGTAGGGTCTGGTGCTTTGGGAGTCCTGGTAGTGCTGTTAGGATACGGCGGGCTTGCTATGGGTTCTAAATGGGCAGTGTTTGTAGTAGTTCCTAATGTGCCTGGTGGTTGGCACTGGATTATAGTAATGTAGAAATCTTTTAGTCTTTCTTTATCCATACACACATTAAGAGGCATATTTACTAAAAGTTAGTGTATGGTAACATTATGCAAATATTTATGCAAATGAGGCCCCACAACGAGTCTCCGCACATTGCCCCGCACCCCCCTTGCGCCACCTCTGCCTATGTTAAGCAATTCACATGGGAGTTTTACCACACATTAATGGATAGTGTGCGCTAAAACCTGTGTTAACGTTTTAGTGCACTTTAGTAGACATCCCTTTTGATGTATTTAATGTTTTCTTATATTTTTGTAATAAAAGGGATTCTTTCTTTTTATGCATTGTTTCTTTTAAATTTGCTAATCTAGCAAAATTGCATACACACTGCTTTGGTTTTCTGATGTTCTTTTGTTGCAGTAGGGTTTATCTCCCATTTTTTGTTGGCATTCCCTAACGGTGACACGTGGAGGGTATTTTTATAATGGGGTGCCTAGGTTTAGGCACTCAGAACATGACTATCTAAAACCTGTTTCATAAGGAAAAGCAGATGACCCCTTTTCTTTATAATATAGGCGTGCAAGTGGCTTAAAAGGTGCATTAAATCTAAGCACGAGCACTTATACCAGCCCTAAGACTGACTATATTATGCGTGTAAATGGCCATTTATGCTCCATAGAGGCTGGTTTCAGGATCCATGATTTCAAAGTTCCAGAAGAGGCCTCAGAAGAATACTGTCACTGCAATGATCAGACTAGGCATGATGGAGGTATATAAAATAGGGGGAAAATTACCAGGTAGTGGCAAATAGATAGAAACATGACGGCAGAAAAAGACAATATGGACTGTCTAGTCTGCCCTTCCATATCAACTTCTATAGTCCCTTTTTTTCCTTTAGAAATCTTCTGTGTTTGTCCATGCTTTCTTGAATTCAGATACTGTCCTCACCTCTACCACCTCCACTGGGAGACTATTCAACGCATTTATCACTCTTTACATAAAGAAATATTTCTGCTTATTACTCCTGAGTCTATCCCCTTTCACTCTCATCCTATGTCCTCTCGTAGCAGAGTTTATTTATGCCACAGCGATATTTAAACATCTCTATCATATCTCCTTTATCCCGCCTTTCCTCTAAAATATTGAGATCTTTAAGTCCCCATATGGTATATAACAAAGACCACTGAGCATTTTAGTAGCCACCCTCTGCACTGACTCCATCCTGTTTATATCCTTTTGAAGGTGTAGTTTCCAGAATCGCACCCAATATTCCAAATGAGGTCGCACCAGAATCATTATCACCTCATTTTTTTCTGCTGGCTATTCCTCTCCTTATTTATTTATTTATTTATTGACATTCTCTTATATACCGCGCTATTCTGCATCAGTGCGGTTTACATTGAACAAACTGAAATTACATTGAACAGGGCATTATAACTTGGAGATAACTATTTTACAGGGACTGCACTGAAGCATCCTTTTCTACCTGTTTAGCCACTTTCAGATCATCAGAAACAAACACACCCAGGTCCCACTCTTCTTTCATGAACAGAAGTACTTCATCCCTTATACTGTACTGCTCCCTTGGAATTTTACAGACCAAATGCATGACTCTGCATTTTTTAGCGTTAAATCTCAGCTGCCAAATTCTCGACCATTCTTCAAGCTTCGCTAGATCCCTTCTCATGTTATTTACTCCTTCCTGGGCGTCTATTGCAAATTTTGGTATCATCCACAAAGTGGTAAACCTTACCTGACAGCCCTTCCATTGGGGCTGACTGAGCTGGAAGTAGAAAGGAGCAGGAGGAAACTGCTGGGCAAATAATCGAGTCGTACTCCATATTTGGTCATTTGCATCACTCCCTTGGAACCTAAGAATTTCTCCTGGCACTAGCCTTAGGAGAGTCAAGAAATACGTCCTTAGACTTTACAATTAACTTTATAGACCACAGGCTTATGAAACATTCATAAAGTTAGAGAAATTTTCATAAACTTTACAGGAGTGTAGGGCATTCTGGTGACAAAATATATTCCAGCTTTACATTGCATTTTCTCATCTCAGTAGAATGGGATATTTTCATAAGACTGCACCATGGAAGGTCATAGTTTAAATAAAAATATACTGATAACTAAAATAAAACACAGGTCTTGTTTGCTAACATGCAGTAAACAGTTACCATGTGAATGAGCACACAGTAATTGTTAGCGCATGGCCATGGTAACCGTTACATGCTGGCATGACAAGTACCGCACACTAATTCACGCAGGAACTGCATGTCTTGTTATACGGGAGGAAGTGCGTAGGTTAGAGGTGGGGAATCTGTGAATGCACCTGGCACTATTGCAGTTAGGGTGGGTGCACTTAGGAGATAGTAAATGGGTCCACACTGTCAATACCCTGATCATGCAGTTAAGTACTTTGCTGTGCAGCAACTGTGCGGGAACATGCTGGGAACACCTCCAACAATTATTGTACAGGCTTCGCATTTACTGTTTGCTACATTTCGCATATAATGTGAAGTAAGTGCAAACCTTTACCACACTTTAGCAAAAGGGTTCCAAAGAGTGCAGGGAGCACCAGCAAGATTGCTATGGAAGGAGTAGAATATAGTCATCTTTATTAGTGCAACTAAAAAAGTTAGCATGGGGAGCAGAAAAATAGAGCATGAGTTTGTCCTTTATTAAGGGATGAACCTGATTTTAGAAATTAGGAATGTATATTCATTAATGCAAAATTGTGCACAAAATTGATTTAGGGGTCCACAGTGTGGTAAGTTGTTTTGCACTTACTGCAAGTTGTGTACAAAAATTAACACACAGCAAGTGCAAAGCCTTTGTTCTAACTGTTAGCACACAGGACAGAGAATTACTACATAGGCCCATGATGCAAGCCTCGACAGACAAGACCTGTGTTACCTGCTGAGATATGGAATTCAGACCAATGTGCAAAATTTTAAAAAATGCAGTTGCTGAGCAGCCCCCAACTAATGAACTGTCCTTCAGTTCTGATCCTCCCATCATCAAGACTACCCCCCATCAGCAAGCCCCAGATAGCCAGTTCTCCCAATTAAGCCTCCCCTATCCAGACCTACCCCTAACAGTAATCCCCTGGAATCAGCTTGCTCTCACAAGGAATTATGATGATTAGTGCATGTTAAAAAAAAATTATTAAGCCAAATATGTGAAATGATCAAAGAAAACCCACAGGAAAATCAAGAATATTTCCAAAAATGCTTTAAATTATTTTTACTAGTCATTTATAGAGCACTACAAGATGTACACAATGCTGTAAAGACACACAAGCAGACAGTCCCTGCTCGTAGAACTTACAATCTAGAAGACAAACATACAGTACAATACAATACAATAGAAGAATTAGGGAATTATGGAGTTGAAACGCATAGGAACAGTCTAGGATTCAAAGGCAGTCTCAAAGAGGAGAGCTTTGAGCATGGTCTTAGAGCGAAAGAGAAGAGATTCAACGCAAGGACAGAGGAAGGTTATTCCAGGTGAAAGGAGCTGCAAGGTGAAAGGATCGAAGCCTGGAGTTGGCACAAGAAGAGAGGGGCAAAGAGAAAAGGAAGCCAGAGGAGGAGCGGGGATCATGAGAAGGTGTGTTGGGAGAGAGGAGAGAGAAAAGGTAAGGAGGGGCAGCAGTGTGAATGCACTTATAGATGAGGAGAAGTAGTTTGAACTGAATATGCTAGCAGAAAGGAAGCCAATGGAGGAATTTCAAAAGAGGGGTTATGTGAGTGTAACGTGTCTGGCGGAGAATTAACTGTACAGCAGAGTTTTGGATAGAATGAAGAGGGCCTGTGCACATCACTATTAAAAATGATAACAGATAAAGGCAAAGCCTTCTTACTTGGACAGTTCATTAACAAGAATAATGTGATTCCTCTCCAAGATTATTTCCCGGTGTTGTCACCAACAAAGTATATCCGACATAAAAGGATTCCACACGTAGGTTCATATTCCATCCATGCACTTACTTACCACAGAGGAAAGTAAACAGTGCAAACACTTCAGTGGCCATTGCAAAGGGAAACAGTCCTAATGTTTTTGCTATATTCATTTTCTCAGAAGGCTCGCCTACGGTTCCACTAAAGCTGCTGTCCTTCTAAATTACGCCATTCTTAAGGAGACAAGAGCATATTATTAGTAACAGTTCTATACTTTACATCTCTTCATTCTGACAGGTTTATTGGTGTGTTACCCACTCAGTTCCCAGCATCAGATATCTGTCATGGAAGCAACTACAGTGCATCAGTGTCCCTTGAACGCTTTGCCACTCCTTCGGCAACTTGGTAGGCTGTTATTTAGCATGCTAGAGGCTACCCATTCATTTTGTAATGACAATGAGAGGAACAGAGCCCCCTCCCCCGGATCTGTAATACATTTTAAGTTACTGTTAGGTTATTTGGAATCCTGTCGTCCTTTTATCACATTTTGTCATGATTTTCTGGAACTTCTTCATTTTATTGAGACATAGCTTTTTAGAGAGAATTCATGCCAACATTTAAAAAACATTAAAGTTAATGTTTGATTAAGAAAAAGGGAAATAGCATAATTCTCCACTAGGATGTAATACACAAAAGAAATAAAAATTGTTAAAAAAATAAAAAGAGAATCACCATCCTAGATAGGCTTATTTGTGAGTCTGGCATGCTTTCTTATATATATCTGTATAATGTCATTCACATATTGCATTTTTAATTGTGAGCCAGTATTTTATAAGCAAATATGTTTGCCAGACAAAACCCCAATGTGCTTTATATTTTTTTCTTCTCCAAAGTATTTCAAGTCTTCCTGCTAGGGGTCAGCACCTTGAGACTGGCAACATTTTCAGAAGTGACAGAGACAGGGCAGGAGCAGAGAGGGACCCCTACTGCCCTGAACACCGTGGACTACCAGAGAGCTCCTACTAAGGTCCAGGGAAGAGTTAGGGTGCATGGGGAGGAGGGACCCAGCCTGCTATCACTTCCTATCTGGGGTGGGTTGGCAGAGGGAGGACAGCCAGCACCATGATGCTGGGTACTGTCTGGGGAGGGGGTGCTGATCTTTTGGAGGGAGGAAGGGGGGCTTTTATAGGTGCCATGGATCATATGATCCACAGCACTGGACCTGCGCTTACATTGGAGGGAGCTGCAGAAGACTGCAGGGGTGCTTCCAGTGCTGCAGCCACCACTGCAATAGCAGGGGCTGCGATGTAGCCATGCCAATAGCTTGGCTGTACGTACTGACACTTCTTGAGTATGCACTATCAACAGTCATGACAGCCAATGCATGGCAATTCCTAACCAAAGTAAGTGGAAAATGAGGATGCTATTGTTTTCAAAAGAAGTAGCTGAAATGTTAAGGAAAAAAAAATTACCTTCATAAAATGCAATAGTTCATAGAAAGAGGAAGGCAGCAACATTATTTGGAAAAGCTAAGAGAAGCTGGGAAAGTAGTCAAGAAAACAAATATGTAAATGGAAGAAAAGATATCCAATGCAATAAAATGGGGGATAAGATATTTAAATATATTAATGATAGGAGGAGGTGCAAAAATGTTATTGTCAGACTCAAGTGTGAAGAGGAGGAACATGTAGAAGCTGATGAGGACAAAGCAGAATTGTTTAACAAATATTTCTGTTCTGTGTTCACAGATGAAAAGCTTGGAGTGGAACCTCAGAAACCACACAAAAATATGAATGGAAGTGAGGCAGATTGTGAAAATTTTCTGAAGGCTGTGTTCATGAGGAGCTAGCTAAACTAAAACTAGATGAAGAGATGGGGCTGGATGGGATACTTTTGAAAGTATTGAAGGAACTTAGGGAAGTTCTGGCAGCTCCACTATCTGACCTCGTCAGGGCTGCAAAAGAGCTGGAAATGGGGTCCTGGAGAACTGGAGAAAGGTGAATGTAGTCCTCTACACAAAAGTGGAAGTAAGAAGGAGGTTGGAAACTACAATCTGGTTAATTTTAACTCAGTCATGAGTAAGTTAATGAAATGCTGCAAAAACAAAGGATGGTGCATTTCCTAGAATTTGTTGGATTGCAGGATCTGAAGCAGCATGGTTTTACTAAAGGTAGGTTTTATCAGACAAACCTGATTAATTTCTTTGACGGGGTGACCAATTAGATTGAGAGAGAACACTAGATGTGATGTACTTAGAGTTCAGAAAAGCACTTGACACAGTTACATAGTAACATAATATATGACGGCAGATAAGGACCATCTATGGTCCATCTAATCTGCCCAATAAGGTGGCTAGAGTGGTTGTAACTGCTGCCCCATGCAAATCACCCCCCTTCTATTTATTGAAGTATAAGAAATAAGATATCCTGACAACTAGCAAACTCAATAAGTTCATCGCTGATGGAAAAGAAATTGAAATAGTTGACAATTTTAACCTAGTTGGATCAACAATCAATAAAGAAATGACAAGCAGTCAAGAAATTTGATGACGCATTGTTCTTGGCAGAATGGCTATGAAGGACCTAGACAAGATTCTCAAGAGCAGAGATGTCTCTCTCCATACAAGTTTTGACTTGTCCAAGTCATGTTATTTTCAGTAAAGTCATATGGATGCAAACGTTGGACAGTGAAAAAGATACGAAGAAAACTGATGCCTTTGAATTATGGTGCCAGCAAAGAATACTATATATATACCATGGACTGCATAAAGAAAAAAACTATCAGTACTAGAGGGAATCAAACCTAAGCTTTCCTTAGAAGCTCAGATGAAAGACTTTGACTTTCGTACTTTGGACACATCATGCGAAGAGAGAGATCATTAGAGAAAGATATCATGCTTGGCAAGGTAGAAGGTCAATGCAAAAGAAGAAGACCAGCAATGAGATGGCAGCAATGAGTGCCACTCTATCAACAATGAGCCACCTGACTGAAGACTGAACACAGTTTAGGACACTATCCAGAAGGTTGCTATGAGTTTATTTATTTATTTATTTATTTACATTCTCTTATATACCGCGCTATTCTGCATCAGTGCGGTTTACATTGAACAAACTGAAATTACATTGAACAGGGATGACAATGAGTTGATGGCATTTAACAACAACAAGAAATATTTAAGTTTGTTTTGATTTCATCCTCTTGCTATAAAGGGATCCACTGTGTCTGTCCCATGCCATTTTGAATTGTGTCACTATATTATATTATAAGGAAAATATCTCATGTATATCATAATTGACCCCTGTTATACAAGTTACTCCTCACCATGTAAATATCTCATGTATATAGTTACCCCTGTTATCCAAGTTTGATCACCTGTTCGATGTAAAACCAAACAGCATGTTGTTATGGTCGTTGTGTTATAATGTAAACCGCGCTGATGCCAAATAGCGCGGTATATAAGAGATTGTAATAAATAAATAAATAAATAAATAAATATTTGCCCCACCACCTCTATTGGGAAGGCATTCCAAACATCCGCCACTCTTTCAATGAAAAAGTACTTCCTGATGTTGCTTTTAAGTTTACCGCCCTGCAGCTTCATCGTATGCCCTCTCATTTTACAGCTTCCCCTTCTTTGAAAAATATTTATTCATTCATTAATACCCTTTAAGTAACATATTAAGTAACCCTCCAGTTGTGATGTGACCACTGTGATTGTTAAGTACCCTAATGTTAAATGTAACCCCAATTGTGATGTGACCACTTTGATTGTAGGATAAGGTGGCATACAAATCTGTCTAAATAAAATAAATAAATAAATATCTCCCCTGTCCCTCCTGTCCTCTAGGGTATAAGTATTTAAGTCTTCAAGTTTCTTCTCTTATGTCTTCTAGCTCAGGTTCCAAATCACTTTGTTCGCCTTCCTCTGAACCATTTTAAGTCTTTTTATATCCTTTGTGAGATATGGTCTCCAAAACTGAACACAATACTCTAAGTGAGGCCTCACCAACAACATGCACAGAGGTATTAATATGTCCTCCTTTCTGCTGGCTATTCCTCTCTGTGTGCAGCCCAGCATCCTTCTGGCTTTGGCTACAGCCTTTTCACATTGTTTTGTCACTTTGAGATCCTCAGACACTATCACTCCGAGGTCCTTCTCCTGGTCCATGTACACTAACTCTCGCCCCCTATCGCATTCCATTCCTTTGAATTTCTGCATCCCAAGTGCATCACTCTGCACTTCTTCGCATTAAATGTTAACTGCCAAGCATAAGACAATTCTTCCAGTGTTTGTACATCTTTCCTCATGTTGTCCACTCTCTCAGAAGAGTCCACTCTGTTGCAAATGTTCATGTCATCAGCAATTCATTTAATCCTTCTGCAATATCACTCACAAATACATTGAACACTATTGGTCCCAGGACAATGCACCTTTTCTTTACCACCACCTTCTGTTGTCTGTCAGTCAACCAGTTTCTGATCCAGTTCACCACCTTGGGACCTATCCCCAGGTTACTCAGTTAATTGATGTCTCTTATGAGGAACAGTATCAAAGGCTTTGCTGAAATCTAGGTATATCACAACCATCACATGGTCTTGATCTATTTGTTTGGCATGAGCTTTCTTTGGTAAAACCATGTTGCCTCATATCATGCAATCCATTGGTTTCTAGAAAGTCCACTATCTTTTAATTACAAGTACCGCCAATAGACCTTTTTGCCTATTTGACACACTTTTAACTCCCTGACTGAACACCCTGACTGAATCCCTCATAGGGATCAATTGCCATCCATATACCAGCACTATAACTGCTACCGTCTGTATAGAATTATAAGGAAACTCTGTGTCACAAGCCTTGTACTCTACCAGCAAGTTGTTACACTGTAAATTATCTCACTATACTATACTGTACTAACCAAGTTGTTACACTGTACTCTTGTATCACAATAAGAAACTCTGTGTCACAAGCCTTGTACCCTACCAGCAAGTTGTTACACTGTAAATTATCTCACTACACTGTACTAACCAAGTTGTTACACTGTATTCTTGTATCACAATCCACTTTCCACTGAATATTATTTCTCTGTACCACACTAAGTAAGAAATTCAAGCCTCCCAAGCAGCCAGGAAATGGAGCTCCTCTACACCTTCCTTTTACTGTGCATGTGTATTCTGGCTTCCCCACACAGACTTAACCTAAACCCGCACTACTTGCTACCGCTACCATACACCCCTATCTACTTCCCCCCCCCCCTCCAAATACCCATCCTGCATCAACACAATCTAATCCCCATTACCATTAATCAACCAACACACATATTACCTCAGAGTCACACTCCTACCAAGCAAAGCAAACCACAAAAGCATTCTAAAACCAAAGCTAAGAACAATCGTGGCAACAAATCCTTATTAACGCAGGATAAACCCACACGGCCTTCCCACCCAGCCCATCACACATGTAACATCATCCTTATTAATGCCAGGTCAACAAGGAACAAAACACACATTATCCACAACATTCTAACTGATGAACAACCAGACATCCTATGTATAACAGAAACTTGGCTCACTGACTCTGATCCTGCTATAGTAAACCAAATAAGTAAACCCGGCTACAAACTCCACAACTGCCCGCGCACCAACAAAAGAGGAGGTGGAGTCCTCATAGCAGCCAAAGCCAGCCTGCAACTAACAATCACATCCACGATCACAAACACAGACATTGACCTACTCAAAGTATAAAACACGGCTTTATCCATCTGCCTAATATACAGACCTCCCTCTCCACACCACGAAGCGCAGCCACAGCACTGGAAAACATCACTACTACCCAAAACAAAAAATTCCAAATCATCCTGGGAGATTTGAACTTAGCATCAATTCCCCCAACCCACTCGAACTCCTTCTTTGAAGCCATGGACCAACTAGGCTATCACCAAATAGTAAACAATGCCACCCATGATAGGGGAAATACCCTGGACATGATTTTCGTACCCACCAATTGTCTACCAAACTTAGAACCACCTAAGTTAAAGATAACCCAAGTCCCATGGTTCGATCACCACCAAATCGATCTCAGAATAAAATTGCCGTCCCTACCCAAAAATGCAAAGGAAATGAGAATACCTCACCCAATCAGGAAGTTCAACAAATTCAACAAAGAACACCTCATAAATACCATTTCATCTCACATAGATCTGAACTACACGGACCTGGATGATCTAACAAACAGATGGAACACGAACATACAAAATGCTTCAAACCCTACATCGAAAACCTCAGGTAATGCAAGCAAGCCCAGCTCCGAACCCTGGTACACGGAAACTCTAGCAAGATCGAAGAGAGAACTCCGCAAAATAGAGAGAAAATGGAGACAAACCAAATCCATCGAGCTCAAAACCAAATACATGACCCGTCTTACAAAGTACAAAGATGACGTCAACTCTGCTAAGAAAAACCATTACACTAACATATTAAGTAAAGTGATCAACAGACCGCGGGAGTTATTTGAACTCGTCAAATCTCTTACTAAAACACCTCAAAGCGACAACCTAAACAACTCCATCAAGGCCCAAACATTGGCAAACCACTATGCGAGCCAACTAACTGCCACAAGACCTACACCCTACCATGACTCAACACTACTGACACCACTAAACAACCTTGAGACCAACACAAATCAAGACCAGTTATGGAAACATTTCCACAAAATTGGAGACCAGCAAATTGCAACCATACTCACAAGCATAAACAGCACCACATCCCCACTCGACCCCTGCCCAGCAACCTGGACCAAGGCAGTGAAACAGGACATAGCACCGTACATCTCGCACATAGTAAACCTATCACTACAACAAGGATTCATGCCCACTGAGCTAAAGAAATCCGTCATAAGACCTATTCTAAAAAACAGTACACTCAGCAGAGATGACCCAGCATCCTACCGCTCAATATCGAGCATACCATTCCTAGCAAAGATCATTGAAAAGGTGGTCCTATTACAACTCCAAGACCACCTGAACGACAATGCTCCCCTAGATGACCAGCAATACGGCTTTAGACAACATCATGGGGTCGAAACCCTATTACTAGTTCTACTTAACAACCTACTCAAGGGCCTGGAAAACAAAAAGAAAATGTATATACTCCTATTCATCGACATCTCAGCTGCCTTCGATACAGTTAACCATCGAACCCTCATAAACAGAATCAAGTCAATAGGAATATCAGGAACCCCACTAAAGTGGTTCACATCATACATCTCAAACCGAATGCAACAGGTACAATTCAACGGCGAAAAAGCAGAAGCATTCTCTCAAACACAAGGTATACCACAAGGCTCTGCACTCTCAGCACTCCTTTTCAACGTATATATGCAACCACTATGCAAAATATTTACACAGCATAAAATCAACTACCACATTTATGCCGATGATATTATGCTGTACACACAACTTGACACTGACAACCCGGACTACAGCTCACTCGAAACATGTCTTGGCGAGATGCAAAACTGGTTACAACAAAGTAGCATGACAATCAACCACAAGAAAACTGAGGTGATGTATATCTCAAGGAAAGCAAATTTTGACCCACCTACATCTATAACCCTGTGCAACAACACTTATCAAACAAAGAAAGAAATAAAATATCTAGGAGTTACATTTGACTTCGACCTAAAAATGGAAACTCACCTGCGCAAAACCAACAGGACAGTCTTCTACAAACTGAGAACTCTACAACCCATATGGAATATTGTTGATCCCCACGACTTCAGATCCGTTGCGCAAGCACTCATCATGCCACATTTTGACTATTGCAACGCCATTCTTCAAGGACTTCCTAAGAAAACCCTGAACATCCTTCAAATGGCACAAAATGTAGCTGCCAGGATCATCATGAGGAAAAGTCTTACTGAACACATTACACCAGTACTAATTGAGCTACACTGGCTCCCCATAGCAGCCCGCACAAAATACAAAATACTGACGACAACCTTCAAACTCATCCACAGCATAGCACCATCCTTCCTCGACACCCTAATCAGATTGCAACCATCCAACAGAAACAGGAGAACCATCAATTCCAACACCCTCCACACTCCAACAGATATCAGATCAGTCAAAAAAATCACTAGTAACAGGGCTTTCTCATACACAGCACCGACACTATGGAACCAACTCCCACCCGACCTACGAGCCAGCATTGATCTAGCCGACTTTAGAAAGAAACTCAAAACCCACCTATTTCAAAGTCATTTCAACCTGTACTAAACTCGCATGAGGGGCAACTCCCCCACAGCACCCCAGAAAACCTGTAATGTATAAATGTACATATGTAAATAATTATCCACTTAGCTTAGAAGTAGTTAATTTTCTGCGTGACGTGCTAACCTTTCGAATCTTTATGTACAAATCAAAATTATTATGTCTTGATTCGACAGCTTTTTCCATGTAATCTTACCCGCTTCTGATCGCTGGAAGGAGCGGTATACAAATGCTTGCTAAATAAATAAAATAAAAAATCTTTCTTTCAATAGCACCTCCATTACTTTTCCCACTGCAGAGGTAAGGCTTACCAGCCTATAGTTTGTCATCTCCTCTCTATTACTGCTTTTGTGAAGAGGTACCACATCAGTTCATTTGATTTTAAGCTCTGATGAATAGGGACTGTCTTTTACATGTGTTTGTGCAATGCTGTGTATGTCTTGTAGCGCTATACAAATGTTCAGTAGTAGAAGTAGTAATCCTCCAGTCCTGCAGAACCTCTCCCGCATCCAAGGATCTACTAAAAACATCCTTAAAAGGACCTGCAAGAACTTCTCTGAGCTCTTTTAGTATCCTGGGATGTATTCCATCCAGTCCCATGGCTTTGTCCACTTTCAGTTTTTCCAAGCTGTCCAAAAACATAATCATCTGTGAATGGTATGGTATCTACTCCATTCCCGTTTGTGTATTTGTCAATCATATGTGGTCCTTCTCCAGGATTTTCTTTTGTGAATATTTGTTTAGCATTTTCACTTTTTCGATGTCATTTTCCACAAATTTGTCCTCGACACTTTTGAGTCTTGCAAATTCCACCTCTGATCTTCTTATTCTCCCGAATGTAACTGAAAAATGACTTGTCTCCTTGCTTTGCATCTTTACTTCTGCCTTTGCTATCCTTATTTCTCTTGTATTCTTTTCTGTGCTCCTCTGTTTGCAAACTTCTGAATTTTGTGAAAGCTGTGTTTTTTGCCTTTATTTGTGTGGTCAGTTCTTTAGTGAACCACCTAGGTTTCCTTTTCCTCTTGTTTTCATTTACTTTCCTTATATATCTGTTGCCCCTTTTATTTATTTAGACAGTTTTGTATACCACCTTATCCTTCAATCAAAGTAGTCACAACACAGTTGAGGGATATGAGACACATACACTAATACTTACAGGGAACATGGGCTATGGAGGGTTAAGTGGCTTGCCCAAGACCACAAGGAGCACCTGTGGGACTAGAAACCCCAGTCCTTCCAGCCCAAGGTTACTGTCCTCTAGTGGGATTTGAACCCCTGACCTTCTGGTCTGAGGTAACTTGCCCCAACCACTAGGCCACGCCTTTTATTGCCTTTTTTAGTTTAGTCCACTGCAATTCCACATTCCTTATTTCCTCCCACCTAGTTCCATAAAGGCAATGTATTATTTATTTATTTAAGTTTTTATATACCATCTTTCTACAAGTCAAGATGGTTCACATGAAACATTATAATACAGTAAATTACAACTGTTTACAAGGAACAAGGAAAACAATAAAAGTAATATAACTAGGTAACAAGTAACAATTAACTATGTAACAGGTAATAGGTACAACTGTGGCAGTAGAACTAACTACTATGATCGGAGATCGAGATCAAAGGTTAACTTTATACATTAGATAGGAATGCTTGCATATGATTTTGTAAAGATTTGGGGGCAACTTGGGTGGAAGGTAGATCATGAAGGTTAGGAGTTAGGGTGGGAGGGAGAAATACTCTAGGAAGAGGTGTGTTTTTAGTTTCCTGCGGAATTCAAGGTGACTCTCACAGTTGCGCAGTTCGGGAGGGACCATTAATAAACTGAGCACCCATGGGATGGACCCTCAGAGGTCAGTTCTGTAGGTGTACGTCTGGGCCATCCGGACATCCACAGATGCACCCAATTCTGCTCCTGAGGGCGCTAGATGGCCCCGCGGGAGCAGAATCGCAGCATAAGGCCTGGACATCCAGGATGTGCCCCAATTCAGGCACCCCGGACATGCCTGGCTAACTCAGCGTGGCTCCTGCATGGAGCTGCGGTGCCATGGCATCCCGTTGCTATGGCACCGCGGCTCCATAAGAACATAAGATATGCCATACTGGGTCAGACCAAAGTCCATCAAGCCCAGTATCCTGTTTCCAAAAGTGGCCAATCTAGGTGATAAGTACCTAGCAGTTTCCCCAGAAAACACAGGTTCCTCAATGCTTGTATTGGGTCAAACAGTGGATATTCTTGGTCCCCCTTTAATAATGGTTTATAGACCTTTCCTCCAGTAACTTGTCCAAACCTTTTTTAAACCTGGCTATGCTAACAGCTTTTACTACATCCTCCGGAAGCAAATTCCAGAGTTTGATTACACGTTGAGTGAAAAAATATTTTCTCATATTAGTCTTAAATAGGTTACCCTGTAGCTTCATTGCATGCCCCCTAGTCTTTCTATATTTTGATGGCCTAAACAATCGATCTACTTTTACCCGTTCCACTCCATTAATTAATTTATAGACCTCTATCATATCTCCCCTCAGCCGTCTTTTTTTTAGGTTGAAGAGCCCTAACCTTTTTTGCCTCTTTTCATAAGGGGTATCCTTCCATCCCCTTTACCATTTTGGTGGCTCTTCTCTGTACCTTTTCTAATAACACTATATCCTTTTTAAGATACGGCGATCAGAACTGCACACAATACTCCGGAGCCCCAATTGCTGATGCTGCATTAAAGCACCTGTTTCCCACTGCCCAACCCCTGTTCGGGCCTTCCGAGGCTGGGATCAGGCTGCGGAAACACTCTGCCCCTGCTTACCTTCTCTGCCGATCCTACCGCTGTCTGCCGAGAACCTTGGGGGAACTTACTCCATTTTCGAAGTGGAATATGTTCCCCATGTAGATGACCGATCCTGGACATACAGGGCCAACATCGGAATCGGCCCTGTACTTAAGGAGTCCAAGTCCTGCCTACTCCCCGCCCTTGCTTCTCCTCCAGCCCTCTCCCTCCCGCCCCAATCCAGAGCTCCCCGCATATCTCGGCAGTACTTGTGGAGAGCTCTTATATGGGAATACAAGCTTGTCGTTTAGCAGGGGGGTTATACATCTGCCCTGGACGTATATCCCCAGTAAATGCGGGTCAGAATCTTGCCCTAAGGTGACTGACTGGGTTAGAAACTGGTTGAGTGGGAGGTGACAAAGGGTAGTGGTAAACAAAGGTCACTGTTGGGATAAGGGCATTACCAGTGGTGTGTCGCAGAAATCTGTCCTTGGTCTAGTGCATTTTTGTAAGTGATATTGCAGAGAGGCTGTTGGATAAGGTTTGGCACTTTGTGATGATACCAAGATCTGCAATAGGGTAGTCACTCTGGAAGGTGTAGATAGAATGAGGAGTGATCTAGCAAAGACTGAAGAATGATCTATAACTTGGCAGCTGAGATTCAATGATAAAAAATCCAGGATCATGCCTTTGGGCTGCAAAAACTCAAGGGAGTGGTACTGTATAGGGGGTGAAGTACTTCAGTCCATGAAAGAAGAGCAGGACCTGGGAATGATTGTATCTGATGATCTTAGGATCGCCAAACAGGTAAAAAAAGGCAATGGCAAAAACCAGATGGATGCTTGGGTGCACAGGGAGAGGAATGATCAGTAGGAAAAAAGGAGATGATAGTATCTCTGTCCGTGTATGGTGAATCATCATTTGGAGTACTGTGTGCAATTCTGGAGATTGCATATTCAAAAACATATAAACAGGATGGAGTCGCTGCAGAGGGCAGCAACTAAACTTGTTAGTGGTCTTTGTCATAAAGCATATGAAGATGTACTTGAAGATCTCAATGTGCATATTTTGGAGGAAAGGTGGGAGAGGGGAGAAATGATAGAGACATTTAAATACCTCCATGGTATAAATGCACAGGAGGTGAGCCTCTTTCATATGAAAGGAAGTTCTGGAACCAAGGGGCATAGGATGAAGGTACAGTAAAAGGAGATAGACTCACGAGTAATATAAGGAAACATTTCTTTACGAAAAGAGTTGTGGATGCATGGAATAACTTCCCAGCCACAAGGACTGTATATGAATTTAAGAGAGCATGGGACAAGCACAAAGGATTTTTAAAGGAGAGGACGTAATTGTAGAGCTTAGTATTTGGAATGGATGGGCAGACTGGACAGGTAATCATTTTTCTCTGTTTCCTTCATCATTAATATCTGTTTTAATTGATAGTAGTTATGTGCTTATCCACCTCAGATTTTACAAAAAAGAGATTTACTATCTTTTCTAACAAAGATGATCCTTGGCCAGCTCGTAAGGTGCCACCATTGTGATAGCAATTAATCATAGACTCAAGAACACAAATAAAAATGCAGCCTTATCTCTTCAGATAACTATCCTGGATGAGTCCCCAGCTCCGAAGAGAAATGTGATTTTACTTGCCCAGAGAAGATTTTGCATTTTACTCATCTGGGTTATCAGTAATCATCTGGCAATGAGACAGCTGAGGGGTGTCATGTTCTTAAAGATTTATTATAAAAATACAATGCCAATGACTATAAGAATGAGGTCGTTATAGCTTTCAGTTTCGTTTTCCTGCACAGCACTTGGCTGTGTAACATAGCTTATATACATTTCTCTAGAAAATCCTAACTATCGTTATGTTATCTAGTCAGCTTACACTTTACAATACTAAAGAAATCTCTCTAGCTAGGCCCAAATGTCAAAAGAAGAATAAATTACAGAATCTGTTAGAAGCAAAAGAAGATGCCAAACTCCAGTCTGGGTTCCAGAGGATGTCAGCAGCTCTGAGATCAGGCAGGGATTGATTATTATGCCTAAGCTCTAGGGGCCTGATATTCTAAAGGCATTTACACGGTTTACAGTCCAGTAAACCATGTAAATGCCTTAAATGGGGATATTCAACAGCACTTACACGGTTATTGCCATTAAATATCCCCTCCTAACTCCATGTGCCCTGATGCTCTTTGGTTAGCATCGGGGTGTGTTGGGGCATTCTGGGGTGGAGCAGAGGTGGAAACTGCCGTTAACTGGGTAGCGGCGATATTGCACTGCTACCTGGCTAGCGATCCATGACTAAAAGTAGGCCAGCTTTTGGCTCGGCTAGTTTTAGCCGTGGATGCTAACCGGCTAGTGGTGCAATATCACTGCTACCTGGTTAGGCTCTGTGGCTGTTTCCTCTGTGCGCCAAAGTGGATATTCAATGCCGATATCCCGGGTTCAGGGTCATAGCCTGCCCAGATGAATATCGGGCCCTAGCTGCCTAAACTTAGTCCTTGGGACAACGAATGGCAGAAGAGTAGAGGATAGTCTCCCATGGCTTACTGAGGAGACAGTTGAGAGCACAAGGCATGGATGATGTGCTAGTAAGAACTCTTAGGGTGTTGGCAATAAGAATGGAGGAGTAACCTAGTGCTTAGAGAAGCAGCCTAAATGCCAGAGCAGACCTGAGTTCAAATCCCGCTGATGCTCCTTGTGGATTTGGGCAAGTCATTTAACCTTTAATTGTCTTGAGTGCAAAATTAAATGGTAAGTGGTACCCAATGTAACTCACTTTGAACTACTACTGTAAAGATGTGATCTAAACCAAAAATAGGGAAGGAAACCTCCGTAAGCAGCCAAAACAAGAAAAACCAAAACTGGAGATTGGCAACAGCCTCAAAACAGCAGATGTCCTTGTTGAGGTATGCCTTGTCACGTGAAAGGGTCTTGAAAGGCTCTGCTTTGGAAATGGGTTTGGCTGCCTGGGTGGGAGGTGCTGAATTGGGGGGATCAAGTCAGGAGAGGGACAGATAAGTGTAGGGAGGATTGGAGAGGATTCTGTGTAGGGAGGGGGGTAGGGTGGGGAAAACATAACAACATAAGATATGCCATACTGGGTAAGACCAAGGTCCATCAAGTCCAGTATCCTGTTTCCAACAGTGGCCAATCTAGGTCATACGTACCTAGCAGTTTCCCCAAAAGACACAGGTTCCACAATGCTTGTACTAGGTCAAACATTGATATCCTGGGTCCCTTCTTAATAATGGTTTATGGACTTTGTCAGACACAATCCAAATCTTTGCAGATGATAAGTGTGAATCTTCCCTGTGACACCAAATGGGAGGGATATCAAAACAATAGTGATTTCACCATACTGATTGGTCTTGGAACCTAAACAATAGTTGAGAGATTCATAGGGGTGGTTCTGATCCCAGAGCACGCTTGTTCCAACAACTAATTCATGATCTATTTCCTGATGAAAAGCACATCCATCAGTGTAAACTCTGGAAAGATCCTTGCAAAGATTCTCATCATATATGTAATGAAGATGTTATGGCTGCTTCACTTCTGGCTCTGGGTCCAAGCCAGAGTTGATCACAGGATAATTACATGCAATCCTTTTATATAACTTCTCTAAACCTTGTGCAACATGATATTGCTATGTTTCTGGGCATACCTCACTTCTAGGGGCCAACTCTGGAGGGTTAATGTACTACTATTACTACTACTACTGCTACTACTACTGATCATTTGTATAGCACTACAAGGCATATGTAGTGCTGCACAGACCCATATAAAAGACGGTCCCTGCTTACAACCTAGACAAGACAGACAACACAACAGCTGGGTGCAAGGATATGTCTAGGGGAATGGTATGTCCATGAGATTATCCCGCTATTGGAAACTTGGCCAGATTTCATTTGATCACTGCTAAAAAAATGTATAGGCTGGTGATTAGTTTCACCTATCAGTTTCGTTCCCTGAATATAACTTTGAAAATGGTGCAGGGCCCAGACAGTTGACAACAATGCCTTTTCACAGTCAGGGTATTCGTTCTCATCCTCAGTTAAGGCTTTACTGGCATATGCAAGAACCCTTTTGTCTATGTCATATTTCCGATATAAGACAGCATTCCTACATTCCTGAGTGAATCCTAATTCCACAAGCAGCTTTGACCACCTTTGGGGTAAACAAGACAAGTTGCATGAAATAGAGCGTCCTTCAGCTCATTCCTAGCCTCTTCCTATTCAGATCCTCACTCCCAAGGTTCTTCCTTCCTCAAGTATTTGGCCGATGGGAGATCTCCGCATACTAATCCACAGACTGGGAAGAATAATTTATTTATTTAACTAGGCTTATATACTGCTTTTCTTCCAGTCAAAGCGGTGTACATTCAGGTACTCTATATATTTTTTCCTTGTCCCCGAAGGGCTCACAATCTATGTTTTTTGTACCTGAGGCAACGGAGGATTAAGTGGCTTGCCCAAGGCCACAAGGAGCACCTGTGGGACTAGAAACCCTAGTTCTTTCCAAAAAAAGAGCATAACTCTGTCAAACTGGTGAGCCTTTTAAGCTGTTGCAAGGCTACAATTGTTTTCTTTTGATTACACAACCAATCAGCAAAAACATTGCACCATAAGTAATTGAGGGACTTTTGACACCATTGTCCTTTAGACAGTATCAGCTTAACTCCAGCTGCCTTTAAATGCTAAAGGTTTTTTACCACCTTGTTCCGAAAGCCATGTCAGCGAAACAGCTTGCTTTGTTACCATAGCCATCACCCCTTTCCTTTAAGAAATAACCTCCCTTTGGGCCAGTTCCTTCATCTTCGAAGGATCTGTTCTTCTTCGTGGGAGTTTAAGTTACAGGCACGGGCTTTGAGGGAACGTCTTTTGGAGCGGGGTTACCTCATTAGGGCGATTAGGAGAGCTTACATTAGAGTTCGTTTTTCCCATCGTGAGTGGCTTTTGCAGCCTTTCGAGCCGCGGGAAGTATCGCCTTCAAATGAACCAGAGGATTTTGTTACTGGGGTTTTACCTTTTATGGCTCATTCGGCGGAGGTGTCTCGATTGCTTAAGAAGCATTGGGGGGTTTTGCAGGCTAGCAGTTGTTTTCAGAAACCGGTGCGTTTTGCGTATACCAGAGGTGTGAATTTATGAGATTGTTTGGTTAAAGTGACCACCGGGTTTTTCTGTGCGGCAGGGGCCGGAGGGTGTGAGAGGACATTGGGCTTGTCATCATTGTAAATATTGCTCCAACACCATGGAGGGCATACAGTGGTGTCATCTGACATCGGGGCGATCTTATTCCTATTTTGGATTTTCTACGTGCCAGACGAGTTTTGTGGTGTACATTATAGTTTGCCCTTGTGATTTATTTTATGTAGGGCGCACTATTCGCCCAGTAAAAATCAGGGTGGGGGAACATGCGAGTCGCATCCGGACAAGGAATTTATCTGCCCCCATGGTTGAACACTGTGTGGCTTTGAATCACAGTTTTGCGGACTTACGCTGGAGGACTATTGATGATGTCCCGGCGACCCCTCGGGGTGGGGACAGGGAACAGCGCCTTCAGTGGAAGGAACAGCAGTGGATATATAAGTTGCAGACTGTGATTCCCTCCGGTTTAAACTTGGAACAAGATTGGTGGAGCCTTCTCTGATTGGTGGTTAGCTTCACTGAGATGTTTCAAGGGGGTGGAGCAATTAGTGTGTAAGAAGAGACTTTCGTATGACTCCACCTCTGATCGTGATGTGTGGTTTGACAGCCAATTGGATAATGTTTTTTAGCTACAAAAAGATCAGTTGGCTCACGGCGTTTTTGTGGGCGATTGTTTGGGCGAGATACCACTTGAGACAGGACCCGGTGGGGCCCGAAACATGCATGTTGTGGCAAGCTGTGGATGATAATATTCGCCTGAAGAAGACATTGGTTTTGTCTGTTCAAGATAAGTACTAATTGGGGAGAAAATATATAAGTTGATTGGGCACGCTGTGGCCTTTTTTGATTAAAAGGGTTCTTTCGGTAACGAGGGGAATGGTCCAGTCCTTCTTCTCCAACCGATAGCCCCCGACAAAAATAGAGGTTGTGGGATTACTAATGTCCAGTGGTAGCTACTGGTGGGGATGTTCAATGACTTCTTTTTTTGAGTGCAACTTATTTGTCATTGAACTAGGGGGGGTTTCTTTGTAGTTTAAATGCTAAACGACATGTTCATTTTCTGTGTAATGGTCTGGAATGGTAGTATTGTTGATTAAAATATTATCTTTGATTTGGAAAAGCTCTGTGTAAAAAGAGATTGAAATTTGTGGGGTTTACTCCATATGTATTACTCCTTACCAAAGTTAAAAGGTAACTAGGGACCCTTTTACTAAAGCGTAGTAAGGTTTTGGACTTACTGCACCTTAACTGCAAATATTAAAGTGCAGAAAATGAAAGGCCTGTGCAGTAAATGAAGGGGCATACCCAGTATCTGCCCTGTATTTAACCCATAGGGCAGACAGTTAACCACACAGGCTTGCATTACATGCCTCGGCAGATACCGAGGCATGTAAGGTGGGCCCCGGCTACAAAATAAAAGCTGCAGCCATGACAGTACTACTTTAAAAAGGAGATAGAGCAGCTTTTAAACTAGATAATAGGGGAAAGCCGACAGTCGCCCAAGAGCGGATGGTTCAGAAGAATGTATCCTTGAAGGATACTACCAAAAGCAGAGAGGTTCCAAAAAAGAGTAAAGTAGCCCAAATGCCCTCGAGTATGGAGCAGACAGAGCTTAAAGATCCCAAATTACCCATGTCTACCAACAGCCAAATTAATATGAATAAAATACAGTCTCTAAAATGCTTGTATGGAAATGCTAGAAGTCTAAAAAATAAGATGGGAGAGTTAGAATATATAGCACTAAACGAGAGGTTAGATATGACTGGAATATCAGAGACATGGTGGAAGGAGGACAACCAGTGGGACACTGTGATACCTGGGTACAAACTATATTGTGGTAGGCCATGGCCTATATAATAGCCTGTACATGTATAAGAGGCCTTCAAGCTAGGTCTGAGTCCCCACCCCCACCTAGAAATAGTAGTGCTGAGAAAGATCAAAGTCAGTGAAGGTCTGAGGATCTGCCTTAAACCGCTCTAAACTGTTTTTGATAAGTTTGTGTTAATCCTTATTCAATTCTTTTATGCTGATGATAGATATGTTCCATCCACCAAGCGCAGAACACCCAATTCTGCACTCTGCACTCTGCTGACCCGCCCAACCCACGGAATAACAACTAGACAGACCTCCAACAACTACCTCACCGTCCCTCACAAAAGAACCAAAAGCTCTCAAAAGACATGCAACCGAGCCTTCGAACTCTATGCACCATCCCTATGGAACTCTTTACCAAACCACCTCAGAAACAATAACTACCTCCTATCATTCAGAAAACAGCTGAAAACCATCCTATTCCAAGAATATTTCAAGACAACCTCCACCAAAAAATGCAACAACCCCTGAATCCACCATGACCCTCTAAGTGACAACTACACTGTACTGTCCATGTCTAAAATCTGTCTTATGTTGGAATCATTAATGTTGCCAACCTGGTGATGGCCCCCACCCTTCTATTTGATTTCCCCACCCTTATATGTAACGCTGCTTTGACCCGGTGAAAAGCGGGATATAAATGCACTTAAATAAATAAATGTTCCAGTGTTTTGCATTCTCACATTCTCTGAGCCTAGAAATGACCTTGTAGTAGGGATGTGTTTATGTCTAGAAACTGAGCCTTTGTTAGAATAGCCTGAGAAGGGGGAACAGGGTGTTAGGCCCAGAGAGGGTCCCTGATTGGACAGGTGCAAGGGGCGTTGGAACCAATAGAAAGTCTGCATGTAGCAAGCGGAAGAAAAATGTATAAATGAGTTTGTCTCTGTAAGAATGTTGCTCAGTCCTTTTTGAAGCTTGTCTCTCTGAGCCTGTGCACAATAAATTGGCTTGGATCTTTGAACTGACTCCTGGTATTATTTATTGCTTGCTTATCAGCTGCTACATATTCTTGGTGCGTTGGGTGGGAATGTGCGAGCAGGGGATGATATGCAAGTGATTATACCACGACTTCTCGCCTCAAGAGGTTTGGTCCGGCTGGTGCCGCACCTGACTGATTGCAGGGGAGCCTCTGGCGCCACCCGCTCCTCTTGTATCGGGGGGGGGGGGGCTCCTCCTTGCCTCCGCAGGTTGCTGGTTCTGGCTGGCTGACACCTCCGAACTTGAGGGGAGTCCAGGATCCAACCCAAGAACTGGTTTGGTATCGGGAACCGGATCCGGTGAGTAGATCTTTTCTGCTACACAGTCACTCTGTCTGCCAGTCGGGATTCTGGAATAAGCGCTTGAGAGTCTGATCACCTCTCGGGGCGGTCCTAGTAGGTCTCAGAAGTCTTAAAGGTATAAGCAGAGACTGAACCCACCAACCCCTCAGCCAGTCAGTCAGTCAGGTTTTATTGGGATTCTGTTTATTGGAATTTATTTACGTTGGGATTTATTCTGTCTTGAATGTCTGCTAGTGTGAATGAGAGGTCTTGAATACAGACCAAGCGAGGTGCATTTTCCAGGTCGCGAACAGGAGAAAGTGTTTGGTATTTGTCTGTTGTTTGTATTTGTTATCTGTTGAAACCGCTGGTTTCCCTTCTAATGTAAGATTATTCTGCTGGGTAATTCATGAAACAGTTTACCGATTGAGAAAGGACGAGGAGAAATAAAGCAACAAAACTAACTCAGGAGTCACTTCTACGTACAAAGACAGCTGCCTCTGTAATTTTATTTTTCTTCAGCATAGCGTGAGACTGGCAAGCAGAGAGAGAAGGGGCGTGTCTGTACAAAGGAATGTTTAGTATCAGTTAACACTGTGAAGGCTTATTTTCAACGTTTTGCAGTTGGGTTAATTTGTGCTTATTTCTGGAAAATTGTGCCTGTTTTATTCAATATGTTCTAATAGTGATGTTCCTTCTGCTATGGTCATGTATTATATATCATTTAATAAGAATGTTTAGTCAGCATTATTAACCCCATTCGAGTTCCTTAACTGTTCTTGTTCGGACCAAGTGAGAAGGATTTCTGTAGAGCTATAGGTATAATGCATTTGTGGGCTTAGCCTTGTCTTGTGTCTTTTTATGTTCAAATCTTCAGCAAGCACTGTAATGGTTCAAACAGAAATGATAGAGAAATTAAGGAAACTGCTTCTGTTTTTCCTTTGTCCTTTGAAGTAGAAGTTAAGAACCCTGACAGGACTATGAAACATCCTGAGCCAGTAGTACCAGATTGCGACTTGAAAATGATTTAAATCCTGAGGGAATGTAATGTCTGCTTTCTGAACTGTAAGATTTAAAGTAATTTCTTTTGCAGAGACATTGTTCAGCTTAAATGCTGATTACGGCTGGCAGTTAGTTTCCATGCCAAGTATTTTTATTCCAGTCATACGTAATAGATATGTGACCGTCATGTTAGGAGCCATAGTTCTTTCTATTGGGATTGTTGTTATAACATGTTGCAAAATGATAGTTTTATATTTTAAGGACTTTATCTAAATTGTTCCTATTTAAAATGAGCACACACATCCATTATGTTTAGTCTACAGGAAAATGCAGCCTGACTGCCCGCCCCCTCTGTCTGTTGTCAAGTACGTCACCATGGGGGGGGGGGGGTCAGAGTCCACGCAGATTTCGTTGAAATGTATGACTAGGAATTTTAGCAAGGGATTTGCTGGAGACTATGGAATTAGAATGTCTCCGTCCTGATTAGAAATGCTCTGTGAAAGGGAGTGGCCAGTGTTAGCTACTTCATGGCCCGTGAGGGCACCTTTGATACTTCCCATGTTCATCAGATTGTACAGAAAATGTTCCCTGATCAGTTCCCCTACATAGACTCCTGGTTAAATGTTTGTGAGAAAAAAAGCCACAAGGGAGGGGGCCCGGAAGTCTGGAAGAAAAAAAGCTGCCCATTTATTCTGCCCCAGAATCTCCAGACATTCCACTCTGTCCGTCCCAGTATCTTTATAGGTCAGTCCCCTCAGCTCTGCCACCACCCCGGGCTGAGCCTAGGGCAGGGGGGGGGGACACCTCCCTGCAGATGTACTCCAAGTAGTTCACCAGCCACCTCCGCAGCAGGAGGACGTGCACCCCCTCTTGACTGGAAGCCCCGACTCAGTTTAAAGTACTCCGAGTGGGCCACAGTCGACCGATGACACTACAAGCAGGGATTCATTTGCCAGTTCAAGGTCACTCACAGCCAGCGCCCGAGAACATGAAGTGGAACCCAGACAGTCCCAATTGCCATATACCTTCAGAAGTACAGCTACCAGTAAAAGGGATGGTCATGTTATACCATTACGCCAGGTCCAGGGCCTACCCACCCTTAATACTGAAAGCCAGCTGACCAGCTTTGTTTCTGCCACTGATTTACTGAACTGAAAGCTGCATTATGCCTCCTACACTGAGAAACCTTAGGATATGATTGAACTAATGAACAGTATTATGCAGACCCATCAGCCTTGATGGCCCCAAGTGGGATCCAAATAGTGCAGGCAGCCCTCACTATATACCCCATGCGATCCAGCAGCCCAGGAGAATTTGTGTATGGTAGATGCAGTTTTTGTCAGTCAGTCCCAAAGAGATATAAAACGGAAATTGCAGAAACTGGATGGATTTGCGGGCATGACAGTCAATGAAAGTTGCTCAGAAAAGTGTTTGTGAATTGTGAAAATGAATGTGACAGAGAAAGTGAACGTAAGATGAAGAAAAAAGCAGATCTTCTTGCTGCTGCTTTAGTTGAATGACGAGGTTTTCCTAATCGAAGGAGCAGAGGAAGTGGAAGGGGTTGTGAAAATGATCGGCCCCCACTGGGTGCGAATCAGTGCGCCCATTGCAGAGAAGAAAGACATTAGAGAAGTGAATGCCCGAATCTTGACTCCACCCCCAGGAAGGGAGGAGGGAGCACTTGGAGAACAGGAGGTTGATTTTAGAGTCATGGAATAATAAACCGAGCACAGTGTTCCAGCAAGAGAGGGAAGCAGCTATAGAGTGAGTGGCAGCCGAAGAGGGCTACAGCATGGATGAAGACTAGGCCAGACTGGGCTCCAAGTTTCCCTGGGTCCCCAGGAGCCTATGGTCAGTCTGAAAATAGGGGACCAATATATGGACTTTATGGGGGATACAGGAGCAGAATACTAAAACCAGTAGCCCCTTTGTTTTCTCGATGCATCACCATTGTCAGAGCTACTGGGGGCTAAGGCCACAAAGCCTTTCCTGCAGAACCGCATGTGTGAACTAGGGGGACAGAAAATAACACACCAGTTCTTGTATATGCCTGAATGCCCTATTCCACTTTTGGGCCGAGATCTGCTTGCAAAGCTCCAGGCACAGATATCCTTTGCTGAAGGGGGAGAAATGCAAATGACTGTGAACCCAAAGCCTGCTGGATTGATGGTGCTGACTGTTCCCCGAGAAGAAGAGTAGCGGTTCTATAGTGCATCTCCAATCAAGCCAGCTAGTTCCTGTATACCTCCTAACCTTTTAGCTCCACCTGAAGTATGGGCAGAAGATAATCCACCTGGCCTGGCGAAGAACATAGCCCCTGTCATCGTCACCCCCAAGCCAGGAGCGGAACCAGTGCATGTGAAGCAGTATCCTCTTCCCCGACCAGCCATTGAAGGTATCCACTGCCATTTAATGAAACTGCTGAATTATGGACCTCTCAAGGAGTGCCAGTCACCTTGGAACACCCCCTCCTCCCAGTTAAGAAACCTGGGACAGGGGATTAACGCCCAGTACAAGATCTGAGGTGAGTGAATGCTGCAGCTGAAACTATACACCCAGTGGTACCAAATCCTTATATTGGGACTGATCCCCGCTGAGGCTACTCATTTCTCTGTCCTGGACCTGAAAGATGCCTTTTTCTGCATACGCTTAGCCCCCACCAGTCAACTTTTGTTTGCTTTTGAATGGCAAGACCCCACAACAGGAAGGCGGGGCCAACTCACCTGGACTCGATTACCCCAAGGATATAAGAATTCACCTACTCTCTCCAGTGCTGTTTAAATCTTTCAAGCTATGTGAACCCAGGAGCTACTATGTGAACCCTATGTGACAGCTTGCTCATAGCCACCAACTCAGAAAGTGAATGTCTACAAGCCACCAGTGAACTCTTGCGCCTTTTTAATGAGGCTGGATACAAAGTCTCAAGAGCCAAGGCGCGATTATGTCAAACAAGTTAAATATCTGGGATTCCAGTTGTCCAGCGGAATTCGACACCTGGGACCAGAACGCAAAGAAGCTGTATGCAGTATTCCTACTCCAACCACCAGGAGGCAAGTGAAAGCCTTCTGGGGTGCCGCAGGGTACTGTCGTATATGGATCCCCAATTTTGCGCTGCTAGAAAAACCCTTGTATCAAGCTACCAAAGGGATGGAAAAGTCTCCATTGGGATGGGGACTTGAACAGGATGCAGCCTTTCGATCTTTGAAAACCACTCTGATGTTATCACCAGCTCTGGGTCTACCAGATGTCCAGAAAACCTTTCAGTCTCTATGTTCATGAGTCACAAGGAAATGTTCTAGGAGTGTTGACTCAATCTCTTGGATCTTGGCAACGGCCAGTAGCCTATCTGTCAAAACAATTGGATGTAGTTGCAAAAGGCCCCCTTGTTTGAGAGCTGTTGCAGCTACAGCCCTCCTAGTGAGCAAAGCTGACAAGCTCACCCTGGGAAAAAATCTTCAAGTTACTGTACCGCACTTTGTTCTGACCCTTATGGAACACAAAGGATGTTTTTGGCTCACACATTCACGGATGTTGAAGTATCAGAGCATGTTGTGTGATAACCCCCAGATACAACTGAAGGTCAGTCAAGCTTTGAATCCTGCTACGCTGTTACCAGTTGGTCTTGACCCCCCCTGATCATGACTGTTTAGAAACTATGGACACTGTATTCTCAAGTCGCCTGGATTTGACTGATGTTCCTTTGGAGAACCCTGAACGTACGTACTTTGTAGATGGAAGCAGTCTTGTCATCATTAATGGACATTGTTGTGGCGGATATGCAGTGGTGACCCTTGATCTGGTAGTTGAGTCCACAACTCTGGCCCCAGGAACTTCAGCACAGAAAGCTGAACTGATAGCTCTGACAATAAGAAAAGGGCTCTGTCTGAATGTGTATCCAGATTCCAAGTATGCCCTTACAACCTTGCATGCACATGGGGCCCTGTACAAAGAATGAGGGTTGATAATCTCAGGAAGCCATTAAGTATGGCCCCGAGATATGTACATTATCAGATTCATACTGCCTACAGACCTCAGAATTTAGGAAGAGTAGACCGTATGAATAGAACCCTTGAATCACAGTTATCTAATCTTTGTCAAGAGGTTCACCTGAAGTGGCCCCAGTTCTGAGTTCTTTCTATAGCCCTTCTTAGGATATACTTAGCCCCTACTAAGTCTTTAGGAGTTTCCCCTTTTGAGATTCTGTATGGGCGACCCCCGCCTATTGCACAAGGAATAAAAGGAGATATGCAACAAATTAGATGAAATTACTAGACAACAACTATTGGTTTGAAGTTCTGTTTTGCAGCTCAGCTGCCCATCCATCTAACAGAACCCCTGCATCCTCTCAAGCCTGGAGTTTCGGTGTGGATCAAAGGGTGGAAAAAGACACCGTTGGCACCGCATTGGAAGGGACCTTATGTTGTCATCTATTAACCCCAACTGCAGTTGAAGTTGCAGAACTCGAACCCTGGATTCATCACAGTCAAGTGAAGTCAGCAGCCGTTGATAACACTGTAGAAAGGAAGGCGACTACAAAAGTATTAGCTATATGGCAATATTACCCTAGACCCCAAGATGATGCTGTTACATGAGTATAATATGTGATTTAATTCCCACCCTTTCTAACTTGCGGGTGAGAATAATCAAAGGGGGGAATGTGGTAAGCCATGGCCTATATAATAGCCTGTACATGTATGAGAGGCCTGCAAGCTAGGTCTGAGTCCCCACCCCCACCTAGAAATAGTAGTGCTGAGAAAGATCAAAGTCAGTGAAGGTCTGAGGATCTGCCTTAAACCGCTCTAAACTGCTTTTGATAAGTTTGTGTTAATCCTTATTCAATTCTTTTATGCTGATGATAGATATGTTCCAGTGTTTTGCAATCTCACATTCTCTGAGCCTAGAAATGACCTTGTAGTAGGGATGTGTTTATGTCTAGAAACTGAGCCTTGGTTAGAATAGCCTGAGAAGGGGGAACAGGGTGTTAGGCCCAGAGAGGGTCCCAGATTGGACAGGTGCAGGGGGCGTTGGAACCAATAGAAAGTCTGCATGTAGCAAGCGGAAGAAAAATGTATAAATGAGTATGTCTCTAAGAATGTTGCTCAGTCCTTTTTGAAGCTCGACTCTCTGAGCCTGTGCACAATAAATTGACTTGGATCTCTGAACTGACTCCTGGTATTATTTATTGCATGCTTATCAGCTGCTACAATATCGCAATGATAGAGCTGATCAAATTGGTGGAGGGGCTGCGCTCTATGTTAGAGAGGGCATTGAGTCAGAAAGCATTAAAGTTTTGCAGGAAACAAAATTTGCTGTAGAATCTCTATGGATTGAAAATCCATGTAAAAGGGGAAGGCGATTGCAGTGGGGGTGTACTATCGACCGCCTGGCCAGAATGAACAAATGGATGATGAAATGCTCAAAGAAATCAAGGAAGCTAACAAAAGTTACAGCGCAGTAATAATAATGGGTGATTTCAATTACCACGGTATCGACTGGGTCAGTGTGACGGCAGGACATGCTAGGGAGATAAAGTTCTTAGATGAAATAAATGACTGCTTCATGGAGCAGCTGGTTCATGAACCGACCAGAGGAGATGCCATATTAGACCTAGTCCTTAGTGGAACACCAGATCTAGTGCAAGAGATAAGGGTATTGGGGCCACTTGGCAATAGTGATCATAGCATGATCGCATTTGATTTAATTAGTGGAGGAGGGATAGTAAAGAAATCCACAGTACTACCTTTTAACGTTTGAAAGGGAGACTATGATAAAATGAGGAAAATAGTTAAGAAAAAACTAAAAGGAGCAGTTGCAAAGGTTAAAGACTTACATCAAGCTTGGGTGTTGTTGAAAAATACCATCTTGGAAGCCCAGACCAGCTGTATTCCACGCTTTAAGAAAAGTGGAAGGAAGTTTAAAGGTGAGGTCAGAGAGGCTGTTGTTGCCAAAAAAGCATCTTTCAGGAAAAGGAATAAAGAGCCAAACGACGAAACCTGGAAACAGCACAAGCACTGGCAAGTCAAATGCAAACCATTGATAAGGCAGGCAAAGGGAGAATTTGAGAAGAAGCTTGCTGCGGAAGCAAAAACGTGAAATATAGACTTTTTCAAGTACATTCGTAGCAAAAAACCTGTGAGAGAGTCAGTTGGTCCATTAGATGTTAGAGGGGTTAAAGGGGCACTAAGAGGTGACAAGGCGATAGCAGAGAGACTGAACGAATTCTTTGCTTCAGTCTTTACTGAGGAAGATGTAGGGATGTTACCCATGACTGAAGTGGTATTTAAAGGTGCGGAAGAACTGAAGGAAATATCGATACATCGGGAAGATGTATTACAACTATTAGATAAACTGAAGAGTAGCAAATCACCTGGGCCGGATGGTATACACCCAAGGGTGTTGAAAGAACTGAAATATGAGATTGCAGACCTGCTATTAGTAATCTGTGAACAATCATTAAAATCATCTCTAATACCTGAAGATTGGAGGATCGCCAATGTAACACCAATTTTTAAAAAGGGTTCCAGGGGTGATCTGGGAAACTACAGACCGGTGACTTTGACGTCAGTACTGGGAAAAATGGTAGAAACCATCATAAAGAATAAAATTACTCAGCATGTAGATAGTCATGGCCTAATGGGAGACAGCCAACATGGCTTTAGACAAGGAAGATCTTGTCTTACTAATCTGTTATGTTTTTTGAAGGTGTGAATAAACAGGTGGACAAAGGTGAGTCAGTTGATATAGTGTATCTGGACTTTCAGAAAGCCTTTGACAAGGTCCCTCATCAGAGACTTTTGGCAAAACTAAAGAGTCAAGGGATAGGAGGCAGTGTACTATTGTGGATCATGAACTGGTTAAAAGATAGAAAACAGAGGGTAGGGCTAAATGGGCAATTTTCCCAATGGAGAAAGGTGAATAGTGGTGTACCCCAGGGATCTGTGCTGAGTCCACTGCTTTTTGACATATTCATAAATGACCTGGAAAGTGGAATAACGAGTGAGGTTATCAAATTTTCAGATGACACAAAACTATTTAAAGTTGTTAAAACCCAAGAGGATTGTGGAAAATTGCAAGAGGATCTTGATAAATTGGAAGACTGGGCATCAAAATGGCAGATAAAATTTAATGTGGACAAGTGCAAAGTTATGCACCTAGGGAAGAACAACCCAAACTATGATTACACGATGCAAGGTTCCACATTAGGAATCATCACCCAGGAAAAAGATTGTGGATAACATGTTAAAACCCTCGGCCCAGTGTGCAGCGGCGGCCAAGAGAGCAAATAGAATGCTAGGTATCATAAGGAAAGGAATGGAAAATAAAACAAAAGACATTATAATGCCTCTATATCGTTCCATGGTGAGACCACACCTTGAATATTGTGTGCAATTCTGGTCGCCGTATCTTAAAAAGGATATAGCGTTATTAGAAAAGGTTCAGAGAAGAGCCACCAAAATGGTAAAGGGGATGGAAGGATACTCCTATGAAGAAAGGCTAAAAAGGTTAGGGCTCTTTAACCTGGAAAAGAGATGGCTGAGGGGAGATATGATAGAAGTCTATAAATTAATGAACGGAGTGGAACGGGTAAACGTAGATCGATTGTTTACATTATCAGAATATAGAAAGGCTAGGGGACATGCAATGAAGCTAAAGGGTAAACTATTTAAGACTAATAAAAGAAAATATTTTTTCACTCAACGAGTAATCAAACTCTTGAATTCGTTACCGGAGGATGTAGTAAAAGCTGTTGGTGTAACTGGATTTAAAAAATCTTTGGACAAGTATCTTGAGGAAAAGGCCATAAACCATTATTAAATAGGACCAGGGAAATCCATTGTTTACCTTGGGATAAGCATTGTGGAATCTAGGTACCTTTTTGGGAACCTGACAAATACTTGTTACCTGGATTGGCCACTGATGGAAACAGGATACTGGGTTTGATGGACCTTGGTCTGACCCAGTATGGCATTTCTTATGTTGTTATATTCTTACCATGGCTGGCATATCTAGACCAGGGCCCTAGAATAGAATTCTATGCAGAAGGTAGCTTACCAACAGTCACAGGAGGAAGACAGCCAGGAATCCCTTCCAAGACCACTTCTGAAGCAGGGCATCTGAGCCCCTTATCCATGGATTCTTTTTGTGAGTGAAAGAGTTGTTCACTTTGACTCTCTCCGAAGTAGCCCATCAAATCAAAAACTGGACGGTCTCACCTTGCAGTATGGGGTCTAATGCATGAACTCCCACTTGCCGGGAACCACAGTGTTCCTATTCACAGATTGGCCTGCACATCACTGACTCCTGGCATGTGAGGTGCTGACAGAGTAATGAAGTGCTCCTATGCCCAGTGACACTACCTCGAGAACCACTCTGAGTCTGCGAGTCCCGCCTTGGTTGATTACGTATGTCAGTGGTGGCATTTTTTAAGAACATAAGATATGCCATACTTGGTCAGACCAAGATCCATCAAGCCCAGCATCCTGTTTCCAACAGTGGCAAATCTAGGTCACAAGTACCTAGCAGTTTCCCCAGCAGACACAGGTTCCACAATGCTTGTATCAGGATGAGCAGTGGATTTCCTGTGCCTTCTTTAATAATGGCTTATGGACCTTTCCTCCAAGAACTTGTCCAAACCTTTTTTAAACCCAGCTACACTAACAGCTTTTATTTGGGAGTTCTGATACCAGCGAAATATGAGGAAGTGTACAAGGTTAATTACCCAAGTATTTTGGAGACCATAAGCAAGGAATTAGATGGGTGGATGAGGTTTGAAGTGTCATGGCTGGGCCAGATAGCGGGGGTAAAAATGAATATCCTGCCCCGCCTGCTATACCTATTTCAGGAATTGATGGTTGGCGTGCCAGATGGAGCTATGCGTGCACTGCAGAGGAAGTTATTCCAGTATATTTGGCAAAAGAAACCGCTGCGAATAGCGAGAGAGGTTATATATGCGTCAAAAGAGGAGGGGGGAGGTTGGGAAGTCCCAACTTTAGGAATTACTACAGAGCGGCTCAAGTAAGACATGTAATGGATTGGCGCTCCAGCAAGGGGGTTAAACCCTATATGGCACTGGAAAAAACACATGTTAAAGGGGGAAGATTGGAGGCTTGGCTTTGGGCCTCAAGGAAGGATTAGAGGGGAATGGGGGTGTTCTTAGTAGAACACAAGATCTGGTGCAAGAGATAAGAGTATTGGGGCTACTTGGCAATAGTGATCATAGCATGTTTACATTTGATTTAATAAATGGAGGAAAGACAGCAAGAAACTTCTAACTTACAAAAGGGAGACTATGATAAAATGAGGAAAACAGTTAAGAAAAAACTAAAAGGAGCAGCTGCAAAGATTTAAAATTTACATCAAGCATGGGTGTTGTTTAAAAATACTATCTTGGAAGCCCAGACCATTGTCTTCCATGATTTAAGAAAAGTGGAAGGAAGTCCAAAAAACTTCCAGCTTAGTTTAAAGGTGAGGTCAGAGGGGCTGTTGCAACCAAAAAAGCATCTTTCAGGAAATGGAAAAAGGAGTCAAATGATGAAAACTGGAAACAACATAAGCACTGGTAAGATAGATGCAAGGCATTGATAAGGCAGGCAAAGAGAGAACTAGAAAACAAGCCTGCCGTGGAAGCAAAAATGCATAATAAAACCTTTTTCAAGTACATTCGTAGGAAAAAAGTCTGTGAGAGAGTCAGCTGGAACATTAGATGATAGAGGAGTAAAAGGAGTGCTAAGGGAGGAAAAGGCCATAATGGGGAGACTGAAAGAATTCTTTGCTTTGGTCTTTACTGAAGAAGGTGATGTATCAGAAGAATTGAAAGAAATAGCAATTAACCAAGAAGATGTATTAGAAGCTGAAGAACAGCAAATCACCTGGACAGGATGGTATATATCCAAGAATGTAGAAAGAACTGAAATATGAGATTGCAGATTTACTATTAGTAATCTGTGAACTATCATTAAAATCATCTGTACTACGGGGAGTGTGTGTGGAGATGAGCTGCTGCCCGAGTGTGCACTGCGTCTTCCCTGCTTGTTGCAGGCAGGTGGGACTTCCTGGATCATCAACACGATGCGGTGCCTGGTCCCGACGTCATCTCCGGGGTCTTAAAGGAAGGAAGCTTGAGTTGCACATCGGGAGCGTGTGTGGAGGTGAGCTGCCGCCCGAGTGTGCACCGCGTCTTCCCTACTTGTTGCAGGCAGGTGGGACTTCCCGGATCATCAACGTGACATGGTGCCTGGTCCCTACGTCATCTTCGGGGCCTTAAGTTGCGGCCTACACCGTGGTAGCGTGGTCACGCTCTGAAGATGTGCGTCTAAAGGGGCTTGTTAAGCCCTTTTTGCGCCCCTTCGGCTAACGAGGAGCAGTGGAGTTAGAGCCTTGGAATGGGCAAGAGCAAAAAGAGAATAAATGTGAGTACTGTTAACCCTGTTAAATCTGTGAAAGTTATTGGTCCTATGGATAGGCATCTGGTTTCTGCGCCTGGAGCTCCCTATTGCTGTTTCCAGATCTCCACTCCCTTTAGATAGCTCCTCCTCTTCATTGGGGGTTTCTAACTCTGCCCTACTTGCTAGTGCGGAGGCTATCCATCCAGTGACTTCTTCACCGATGGTGGAGGAGCAGTCCCGGCGTTTGGACGTGGCATCTCCAGTGGTTTCCTCTGGTTCTCTGTCTGACATTGTGGCGGTTCCTTTGCCGCATGTTCTTCAGGTCCTGGAGGTTTTCGTCAGGGCTCAACAGGACGGTTCTTCCAGTTTGCCTGTGGACATTCAGAATATTTCTTTGATGGATGTTTAGCGTGTTCTTTCACGCATAGAAGTCTCTTTGTCTTCTGTTGTAACCCAATTCTCTGATTTTTCAAGAGATTCTGTGGCTAAGTTGGCCCAACATGACCTTCAGATTGCTGCCTTAGATAATAAGTGCCAGAAGTTAGATGCTCAATGTACTTCGTTACAGTCTACTAATTTGTCATTTATTAAGGATAGTTTTATACTGCATACTCAACAAGAAATGCTTGAAAATAATCTGCGAGCAATGAATGTTAGGTGTTTGAATTTTCCTTATACTCGTTTATTATCTCCGCAGATTTTGTTTGATAAGTATTTGATAGAAATCTTGGGGTATCAAGTTAATACTAACCTCTTATTACTAAAATGTATTATTTGCCCCAGTCGGGTTCGGCAGCCGGTGGGTTGCCACAGGCTGCTGCCCCGTTGTCTTCTTTAGATTCCTTAAATGTGTCTAATTTTATTGAATCATCTCAGGATATGATTCCTATGAGATCTACTCTTTTTGTATCTTTTTCCTCTGAGGCTGAAAAAAACACAGTTATGCGACTTTATTTTCAGAACAAGAATGCTGATTTTTGTGGGGGGAAAATGAATATGTTTCCTGATGTGTCCAGGTAAACTCAATCTAGGCGCAGGGCCTTTTTGGCTTTAAAGCAACGGGTCTTAGCTGCTGGTGCAACTTTTTTCCTTAAGTTTCCCTGCACATGTCTGGCCACTATCGGGGGCACTAAGTATGTTTTTTCTGAAGTTACCTCTTTGGAGACGTTTCTACTAAATCAGGTTCCACAGGTATAATATGATTGTTGTATTTCTTTACTAGATTTTGTACATTAGCAATGTTAATAATAATTAGAGTTCAGTTTAGTATTAGGGCATCATCTCTGATCCATGCATGTGCTCCCCTGGATGTGGACTATTGGATTTTTCCTTTTTCTTCTTTTATAATGTGCACTGTATAAGTTTGGAATTTATTAATAAAAATCAAATTCTAAAAAAAAATAATAATCTGTACTACTACTGCTACTATTAATCATGTATGTAGCACTGCAAGGTGTATAGAGTGCTGTACGGATACATATAAAGATGGTCCCTTCTTAACAAAGCTTACAATCCACCTACCTCCCATTAATAAACCACCAGGCAGGAGAAAGAATGCTCCTTGGTACTCCCCTGAGCTACAGAAGTCACTTCTCCACCTTAGGCAGCTTGAAAGACGTTGGCGTTGCTCACGATCAACTCAGAGCCATGAAGCATACACTGCTCAACTAGGAAGACACCGTTCAGCAGTTACAATGAGAATGAAGCAATTTCACGCAGAGATATTACAACGCTCCCTAAATAAACCACATGAGCTTTTCATCCTCATTAAGACTCTGACGAAAGAGCCCTCCCTTGGGCAATCGAGCCACCCTGACCCACAGGAATATGCAGACTACCTGAAGGCCAAAACAAGCCAGGCCAGCATATCCACATACCTCCATACTTCAGATGGCATACCCCATCTGACCCCTTCACCCACTCCCAACGCAAGCCACGATGGATGCACAGCACATCATCACTGCCTTCTTGGCCTCAACCGAAAAAGGCATCCAGGACATCATCACCAACATAAACACCACCAAAGCACCTAATGACCCTTGTCCAGCATTTTGGATAAAATCCCTGTGTACTGACCTCAGCCCTTTTCTAACCAAACTCATAGAACTATCATTCTCGACTGGGACCTTCCCCCGAAGCCTGAAACAAACAGCCATCAGACCACTACTAAAAAACAACAAGTTGGACCCTGCAAAGATGGACTCCTACAGGCCGATCTCAAGCATCCCGCTTCTAGCAAAAAATATTGAGAAGATCGTCCAATGTCAACTGTATCACCACATCGAGACCAGCGTACCCCTCGACCCCTGTCAGCATGGATTCCGGGAGTCTCACGGTGTAGAGATGCTGCTGACCACCCTATTCAGTATTTTAACCATAGGATTGGACAACATCAGACATGGATTTGCACTGATCTTCATGGACATTGCTGCTGCCTTCGACTCCGTCAGTCACGAATTACTCCTGACAGGCCTCAGGGAGAAGGGCGTCCATGGTACAGCTCTGACCTGGTGTGCATTTTACCTGACAGACAGATGGCAGCATGTCCGTTCCAGCCCCTCCACCTCCACACCTTTCCCGCAAGAGAAAGGCTTGCCACAAGGATCCTCACTCTCAGCCGTACTGTTCAACGTTTACATGCAACCCATCTGCGACCTCATCCGATCCTTCAACATCAACTGCCTGATCTATGCCGATGACGTTTTGCTATACATGCCAATCTCGACAGATCATCCAGACCTCTCTCCGCTATCCAACTGCTTCGATGCGGTCACAGATTGGCTACACACGCAGAGGCTCAAAATAAATTTCAAGAAAACCGAGGTCCTCTTTATCACCAGGAACCCAGCATTCACTCCACCCACCTCACTGAAGGTACGTGATGCAGAGCTGCTCAGCAAGCCCACGGTACGGTACCTAGGGGTCACGCTGGACCAACAACTCAACAGGAAGGCCCAAATAAGCAATATGGTTAAGGCGATCTACCACAAAATCTGGACGCTTCGCCACCTGCGAAAGCTGCTTGAGCTGGAAGACTTCCAGACAGTCTATCAAGCACTAGTAATACCACATTTTGACTATGCAAATGCAATACTATATGGCCTCCCGAAGAGCACGCTTAACCCTCTGCAGCTGGCAATGAATGCAGCCGCCAGATTCCTGCATGGCGTTTTGAGACAGCTGCACTGGCTGCTGGTCCACTGCAGGATCTCCTTTAAAATTCTAATGATGACCTACAAAGCCATCAACAAGTGCTCCACCATCTCCCTCATGGGTCTCATCCAATCCACCCCCCTCAACAGAGCAAGGAGATCAGCCACCACCAATACTCTGAAACTCCCGAAGGCAATCACTAAATGCTCTCAGGCCACGAGAAACAGAGCCTTCGCACTGTATGCACCCACCTGCTGGAACGCCCTGCCACCTGCCATCCGGGCCATCAATGACCTCTCCCAGTTTAGAAAGGCACTGAAGCACCATCTGTTCCTCCAGTATTATACTGAACCAGATGACATCTCACAGTCATTCACACTCAAGACCCAGGTTGGCACCCCCAACGTAGCCATTCCTCACATTTGCAGCTCCGCCCTCTAGAGCCCCACCCCCTCTTCATTTGGAGGTATATAGCTGACTCTAACTGTAGATAATGTTGAGCTGCCCACATAGCCGTGACAGCCAGTTAAAGTGTACATAGTTACCCTGTTAGCCCTGTATAAAAAAAAAACCCTGTTTATTGTAAGTCCAGTGCAGACCTGCCTGCACTGCACACATTTTGTTACCTGTAAACTGCACTGATTCTAAATAGCGTGGTATAAAAGAGACATTAAATAAATAAATAAATAATCTAATAAGGACAGACAATACAATACATGAAAAAAGGGCACAAATAGGGAAAGGTAAGCAGACACAAGGAGAACAAGGGATCAGGATCCAAAAGTAGCCTCAAAGAGGTGAGCCTTTGGCATGGATTAGAAAAGGGGGAGATGAAGCCTGATGTGCACTTGGGTAGTATGTTCCAGGCATAAGGAACAGCAAGCGAAAGGATCGGTCTGGAATTGGCAGTGGACGAAAAAGATATAAAGAGAAGCAGGTCAGTGGAAGAGCAGAGTTTATGAGGAGGGGTGTAAGGAGAGAGGAGAGAGAAAAGGTAGTGTGGAGCCAGTAGAATGAATGCATTTATAGGTCAGAAGGAGAAGTTTGAATTGGATATGGAAACAGAAGTGGAGAAAATGAAGTGACTTGAGAAGAGGGGTTATATGAGTATATCGGGGCTGGTGGAAGATTAGCCGCGGTGCAGAGTTCTGAACGGATTGAGGGAGAGAGGTGATTCAGAGGGAGACCAGCAAGGAGGAGGTTAAAATAGATGAGATGGGAGGTGATTAAAGATGGGTAAATGTTTTAGTAGTGTGTTCAGAAAGGAAGGGGAGAATTTTGTTAATGTTGTAGAAAAAGAAATGACAGGTTTTAGCTATCTGTTGGATATGCGTGGAGAATGAGAGGAAGGAGCCAAAGATGACCCCAAGGTTGGGGGCTGAGGAAACAGGAAGAAGAAGAGAGTTATCTACAGAGATGGAGAAAGGAGGAAAGGGGGAGGAGGGTTTAGGGGGAAAAATAAGGAGTTCGGTTTTGGACATGTTCAGTTTCAAATGGTGGTGAGACATCCAGGCAGTGATGCAGGCCTAGAGTGTCAGAGAATTATTAGGTGTAGATAGACAGATATGAGAGGAGTCAGCATAAAAATGATACCAAAAGCTATGGGAGGCGATGAGGGCACCAAGGGACTGGTATAGCGAGAGAAAAGGACAAGGCCAAGAACAGACCTTGGGGTACACCAACTGAGAGTATGATAGCAACAGAGGAGGAACCACCAGAACAAACAAAGAAAGAAGAGATAAGAAGAGAACCAGGACAGGACAGAGCCCCTAAAACCAAGTGAGGACAATGTATCAAGGAGAAGGTGGTGGTCAACAGTGTCAAAAGCACCAGAAAGGTCAAGAAGAATGAGGCCTGAGTAAAGACCTTTGGATTTAGCCAGCAACAAGTCACTGGAGACTTTGGTGAGAGTGTATTAGAATGTAAGAGACAAAAGCCAGATTGAAGCAAATCAAGCAGGGCTTAAGAGGAGAGAAATTCAAGGCAATGGTGGAGAACTGCACATTCAAGAAGTTTGGAAATGAAGGGAAGAAGGGAGACGGGTTGATAATTAGAAGGACAAGAAGGGTCAAGTGAAGGTAGTACCTAAAGACTGAAAAATGGTCAATGTAACACCAATATTTAAAAAGGGTTCCAGGGGTGATCTGGGAAACTACAGACTGGTGAGCCTCACATCAATATTGGGCAAAATGGTAGAAACCATTATAAAGAATAAAATTACTGAACATGTAGATAGTCAAGGTTTAATGGAAGAAAGCAAACATGGATTTAGCCAAGAAAAGTGTTGTCTTACTAATCTTTTATATTTTTTTGAAGGCATGAATAAACAGGTAGACAGATGTGAGCGATATAGTGTATCTGTATTTTCAGAAAGCCTTTGACAAAGTCCCTCATGAGAGGCTCTTGGCGAAATTAAAAAGACATGGGATATGAGGCAGTGTACTATTGTGGATCAGGAACTGGTTAAAAGAAAGCAGAGAGTAGGGCTAAATGGCCAGTTTTCTCAATGGAAAAAGGAGAATTGTGAAGTACTCTAGGATTCTATGTTGGGCCTGCTGCTTTTTAACATATTCATAAATGACCTGAAAATGGGAATAATGATCAAATTTGCAGATGTCACAAAATTATTCAAAGTTGTTAAAACACAAGAAGATTGTGAGAAACGTCAAGAGGATCTTGATAAATTGGAAGACTGGATATTCAAATGGCAAATGACATTTAATGTGGACAAGTGCAATGTTATGCAACTACGAAAGAACAACCCAAACTATGGTTACATGATGCAAGGTTCCACATTAAGAACCACTACTCAGGAAAAAGATTTAGGTGTCATGGATAATATGTTGAAACATTCCACCCACTATGCAGCAGCGGCCAAGAGAGCAAATAGAATGCTAGGTATCATAAGGAAAGGAATGGAGAATAAAACCAAGGATATTATAATGCCCTTGTATCGTTCCATGGTGTGAGTGCACCTTGAATATTGTGTGCAATTCTGGTCGCTGTATCTTAAAGGATATAGCAGAATTAGAAAAGGTACAGAGAAGAGCCACCAAAATGGCAAAGGGGATGGAAGGATACCCCTATGAGGAAAGACTTAAAAGGTTAGGGCTTTTCAACTTGGAAAAGATAAGGCTGAGGGGAAATATGATAGAGGTCTATAAATTAATGACTGGAGTAGAACAGGTAATAGGTTGTTTACTCCATCAAAAAGTAGAAAGACTAGGGGACACACAATGAAGCTACAATGTAAACCATTTAAGAGTAATAAGAGAAAATATTTTTTTCACTCAACACGTAATCAAACTCTGGAATTCGTTACTGGAGGATGTATTAAAAGCTGTTAGTGTAGCTGGGTTTAAAAAAAGTTTGAACAAGTTGCTGGAGGAAAGGTCCATAAACCATTATTAATGAGGACCCAGGAAATTTAAGGCTTACCTCGGGACAAACATTGTGGAACCTGTGTACCTTTTTGAGATCCTGGATTGGTCACTGTTGGAAACATAATACTGGGCTTGATGGATCTTGGTCTGACCTAGTATGGCATGTCTTATGTTCTTATGTTTTGAAGTCACTGCACTTCTCAAGTGTTAGTGTTATTTTTTAAAATTTTTTATTTATGCAATTTTACCGTAATTACAAGAAAAACTTGTACAGAAAGGGCACATATAACATAAAGGAAATTCTCCACACTGAAGACAAAATAACTAAACAAAGCCCACAAGTCCTCAATAGAATGGCAAGATAGATCACAATATAAAGGAAAAATTTGTTACAATGCAAATACAAGAAATACACAGACATGGAAGGCGTGCAACAATACATTCCGAACTAGCCCTCCTCACTAGGAGAACTACTTTGAGGGAGATTAAAAGGGGGACCCTGCACATCACGTAACTTAGAGGCAATAAAGGCAACCAGTTGGGAGGGTTCAAAAAACAGATAACTATGCCCAGCTAACTTCACCAGGCACTTACATGGGAAGCGAAGGAAAAAGAGCCCTCCCAACTGGAGCACCCCAGAACGATATAAAAGAAACTGCTTCCTTCTCTTTTGGGTTGCCCTAGAAACATCAGGAAACATTCTTAGGTGGGACTCCAAAAACACTTTACAAGTGGATGTAAAAAACAATCGCAACAGCCAATCTCTGTCCGCCTCTAAGGCGAAGGTGACCAACAATGTAGCAGTCATCCCAACATCCGAAGGGGACCGTTCCAAAAAGGTAGACAAGTCCAAACTGTCAGAAGATAACAAGAGATGGTCATCTTTACCGACAAGTCCAGTCTTTGCAGTTGGCAAATAGAAGGCCTTAGATATAGGTGGAACAGAATCTGACAATACCTTTAAAGTGGTTACTAGAAACTTCTTAAAAGGTTCCAGGGCAGAAACCAAAGGAACCTTAGGAAAATTCAATATTCTTAGGTTTCAGCTCCTTGCTGCATTTTCTAAGAATTCCATTCTCCTATGCATAGTCACGGAATCTTTAACAAAGGCTTGGGAAGCGTCCTGAACCTGCCCCAACCGGCCCTCAAAAGAGGCCATTTTGGCAGTCAGCTCATTCTGTCCCAATTCATATAATTACAATTGCTGCCCAAACACTTGAAACTGCTGCAATATAGACTGAAGCTGTGCTGTAATATTGAGGTGCATGGATGAGAAGGCATCCCACAAACTATCAAAAGAAACTACATCGAGTCTCACCAGAATGTGCTCGGGACCATTCCCACCAAGCTGAGATAAGTCATCCAAAGATATCAGAGGCAGCTCCCCCGCAGCGTGCAAAGATGGAATCAGCCCCTCTTTTTTACCTTCCTCCACGCCAGAAAACAAAGCCAGAGACACCAGCGCCGGTTGGCTTCCTCCGGGGCTGGATGGCTGCATCTGGGACCTCTGCAGCGGGCTTCGCATCTCACTCATGCCAGCAACCAGCGTCCTAGGCAAGAACTTCCCTTCCGGCTGAACCGGCGGTATTCGGACCGCTGGGCTGAGGGAGACCTTTAGCCCTTCGGCACTGGGAGACCTTCCTTCTGCCCCACTGGCGCACAGCGGGCACCCTGGAGTTATCTCACTCCTCCCAGCGGGCTTCATGAATGCATCCATAGGCTCGCTTACCGCCAACTTTTCTGCAACCAGAATCTCCTCTGTCGACATTGCTGCCAGCTTAGCTTTCCTCTTTCTGCCTGCATGTGGCTTCAGGAGGGCTTAGCAGCGCGAGCAGAAAACAGGTAACGAGGAAAAGAATTAGACACAGAGGCACACCGGAGCAGTGTCAGCAGCCATCCGTTACCGCCGCCATCTTGTCAATCAGTTCCAAGTGTTAGTGTTCTTAATTAGCTTACTTAGGACCAGGTAGTGGAGTGTTGTATAAAGGTCTACACTTCCTTGCAAGTACTGTCAGTTCTAAAGGGTCTCCATTGCAAACAAGGTAAATCTGTGGCTCTAGATACAAATTCTCTGCCTAAGAATCCTTAAAGGTTTTTTTTTTATTTTTAATAGAGAACATTTTCTGTTGCTCTGCCAACTGATTTGTTTTTGTAGCTGTATTGCAGAAGGGAAGTTTTTTCTGCTATTTTTTTCTTTCTCCTCTAACTTTCACATGCAAAGAAGAAGGCAAGCTCTTTTTGTTGTCACTGCACCCCTCTAGTATAGATGCAAATCTAGCCCAAATGACCTGCCAAGGAGATATATTTGACTGTCATAAAATGTTATACTATGACTCTCTCATTTTGTGTTGCAAGGTTGGGGAGACTCTTAAAATTCGCTCTGAATAGATCCCCCCACCCCATTCACACTGAAGCTCATGCATCCATTTCACTGCTGACTGTGCAAAATCTAGACTATCCTGGAAATCACTCAAGAACTATGGAAAACAGTAAGCCTAACATGCATGTCAGCCGAAAGACATAGATAAGAGTCAAGGGCCTTCATTCATTCTATCATCAAATTTTTCCTCTTCAATGTGGTGCACCTGCAATTAGGCAACAAAAGTCCTATGAGGAAGGTCATATTCAGTGATCAATTCTTGGAAAGAATGAAATGTCCCCTCACTTCAGAAAACAAGTTGCCCAAGTAGTGGACCTCCTATGATTACCTACTGGGAAATTTAGATTCCCATACAGAGGAAGTAAACAGGTATCCCAGCTTTCAGGCCCAACACCATTCATAGTGCATGCCTCAAATCAGACACTAGCTGTTCTGTAAAGGTATGCAAAACACAGCACATGTCTAAAGGCCTAACTAGACAATGCTCCACTTCCACAATATATTGCAGGCCACATGGCAGATAATACAGTCACAAATCTGGCAAACGTGCACCTTCCCTCGCTGGAATCCGCTGGAAAACAGTGTGACCTTAGGCTTTCGCCCCATTACAGAAAATGTGTTAACATTCTATTAAGAAGTTGTAGAGTTTTTTGAGGGAGAATTATTGGCAACATTTGAAATACATATAACCACTTGGGGAGAATAATCATGCTAAATAGAAAAATATACCCGAATACACCCATATACCCATAGCAACATAGGTAAGGTCTCGCAACGCTGCAGATATTCCCCGGCGCCTTGCTGTAATAGAATGATTGACTCAGCAAGCTTAGCAAATACATCAAGCACCTCAAAGAGAGCGCACTCATGTTCCATAACGATCATCAACATGTCATAGACAAAGGCTAAGCGCCTGATCTCACAGGACATCCTTTATCAGTGCTGGAGTGCAAGGTACACAGCAAGGGCTTTAAAAACAACAGTAAGGGGAGAAATGGGCATTCCTATTACATTCACAATTAACCCTTACTATAGAGGGCTAGCACTGCATGTAGAAAGAACCTCTTCATCTCAATAAAATGCAGGACCCCAAACAGAGAGGACCAATCCATATAATGAAAAGCCTTCTTAGCATCAACAAAAGTGGGAAGCTCCTCATTGATCCATTGCCAACAAAAGCTTCTATACATTAAAAACTGACTGGCCACCCTGAACAAACCCCACCTGTTCCTCTGCCACCAATTCTGGAAGCAGCAGAGCCAGAAAATTCACTAAGAATTTTAGCCTAGATTTTGATGTCACACACTGATTCCCAACAATATTATAGTCCAAAAAACATTTATTTTGTCAGACATAGCTAGTTCAAGTTGACTCCCTTTTGGTCCATTTTAATTTATTTCATTTGTATCCTGTATATTGCAATTAAAACTGTACCATCTTCTCTTTGCTTGACAAGTGCAATCTGGGTCGGCTAAGCCAGAACATCTGAGAAAATAGCAGGCACATCCAAGCTCAGGCACGATTTCACAAATGTCATTCTAAAACCCGGACAGATAATAGTCTAATAGTTAGAGTAGTAAGCTAGAGCCAAGTCATCTGGGATTCAAACCCCACTGCTGCTCTTTGTGATCTTGCATCACCTAACTTTTCATCTTCTCTACACCCTCTAGATGTTTTATGGTCAAAACAAGCACTTTACCAATGCCTATTCGTGCCTGGAGCAGGTCTAAATTTAAATGGAGTTGTAGTCCGATGCCTATTCATGCCTGGAATAGGTCTAAACTTGGATGGGGTCACAGACATCCCCAACATTTCTGAGATCAAGTGGGACACGTAAGTCCATTGCATCATCCCAGACATGCCCCCTGCATCAGAGACGCTTTGAAAAGCCATTTGTGAAATGGCTCTGGGGATGTCTCTATGATTTGGACATCCACATACAAGTTTTCTGATGTTGTGGTGGCTGATATGGAAGGACAGACTAGATAGGCCATGTGGTCTTTTTCTGTCATCATATTTCTATGTTTCTATCTAAGGTTTTTAAAAGGATCCCCTTAGTTTACTATAGGCAGTATACTGTCTTCATAAAACATGGCCACTGATAACATGGACCTTTCGCTCGAGGATAATCCATCCCTTGAAGAAGGGCAATGGATCTGATGTCCAGCTGCCATCATGAACAGGAAATGTCCTGCAGACCTTAGCTCTGCAAAATCACGAAAAATGCAAACATCCAGTAACGGCACATATTAGTGTTTTATGTAATCATTCACGTCTTCCGCAGCATCTTTCAAGGACATTTACAGCAGCAGAAGTGTTTAGTGCCTTGTCTATTATCCATCTGATTTAATCTGGAGCTAGTTCTCTTTTAGAAACACTTCATTGATCTCAGCCTATTACTCCGACTGCTGCTGGAAGGCTGCCTATTTGCGTTCTGGCTCAGCTAGCCCTCTTCTGAAACGGTTCTTATTAAGTAAAGTCATTTAAATAAGCAAAGTACACCATTTCACTGTTTTGAGAGATGCAGTCTGTCTTTGAAAATGCCGCTGCCATTAATTATAGCAAACAATATAAACTCAGTCAATCTGCTTAGGCTTTCTGTGCACTTCATTAAGGGGAAAAAGCTGCTATTTCCTCTTTCAGCAGTTTTATTATTAGGTGTTTTGGTACTTCACACTGTGGAGTCAGAGCTGGTTACATTTCGGAAGGTGTTGAAGACCTTCCTGTTTCCTTCTTGATTTCGGCAGGTTGTGCTTAGGCGTGGCAGGTATTTAGTTGGGGGGGGGGGCGGTTTGGAGAGGCTGCCTCTGGTTATTTTTATTATTCATCGCCTTGAATGGTATTGCATATGGTGTATAGAAATGTTTTACAATAAATAAATAAATGTATCAAACCTGGAGCATTTATTTACTTATGAAACTTGATATACTGCCTTATAACTACACTCACAAGGTGATTAACCTTATTGCTATAAGAACAACAATAAAAAAGCCTCACAGATCAGATACAAAAAGAGCTCAAGATGCAGAACCATATCCTTCTTTACAGCTTTATGCACTGCCTTGATTATACAGCTTGGTAGATAGCTGTGATGTCCTCAATAGGCCAGTGAAATAACTTGCAAAATTATGTTGCATCTGGGAAAAATCTGCAAACTGCCCAGAAATGCACACACATGGCACTATTGTACTGTCTGCATATTGTTTCCATACATTGAAAACTTCTGTACTAAAGGGATGTGCATTTGTTTTTAATGAATGGTAAAACTCATGGTGTATCCAGAACTGAATTTTTAGAAGGGCCCAAGGTTAACTTTGGGGGTGGGGGTGGGCATAGAGATGTTCAAAGCACAGAGACATCTCTAGAGACATTTTAGAAGCTGGGTCTGTGGACGTACCACAGGATGGGGACATCCAAGTCTGCCATCACTGAACACCCTGGGCGATAAACAGCTAGCAGTGATATTCAGCTGCTAGTTACTTATCCCAAAGTGGTGAAAGTTAGGCATCTGAAAGCTTGTCTAACACTCACCGCTGGAGAGCAGCCAAATATCACCGCTGCCTGATTGGCTTCAGTGCTATCTGGCCGACTGGATATTCAGTGCTGGTGGCCAGGTTCAGGGCTCAGCGGCGAGGCTATCCACTTTATCAGTGCTAGCAGCCGCAGGTGAATATACTTTTTTTTACCTTTTGTTGTCTGGGCATTTTATTTATTTTATTTATTTATTTAACATCTCTTCTATACCGCACTATTAAAATCAGCGCGGTGTACATCGAACAAAATATACTGCAATGCATACAGGTAACATTGAGTTTACAGAGAACAAGGGAATATATAACATGGAATAACAGGGATAACTATGTACAATCAACATTATACTATATATATGCTTTTACTATATACCATATTTAAACTCGAGTGGATATTGTGCGTGTATTCATGTGGTGGCATGGGTCAACAGTAGTAATGTGAATTATCGTGGGGTTTAACCATTTTCTGGTTTTATATTTTATATTTTATATTTCCAAGCACTTTGGTCCCAGTCTCTTTGTTGCTTTCCTCTCTCTCGCTCCCTCCCTCCCTCTCTCTCTCTCTCTTGTGTCCTCTCCTAGTCCAGCATCTCTCCCTCTCTCTCTCTTTCCTCCTTTCTCAGTCAGCATCTTCCCTCTCCCCTCACTCTATCACTTTCTCACTCCATAACATCTTCCCATTTCCTCTGCCTTCCCTTTCACCCCCAAGGTAAAGCACCTTCCTCTTCTCCCTGCCTACTGCTATTCAGAACCTCCTCACTCACTATCTCCTCCCTAGAGGTCAGCATCCCTCTCCTATTGTCTAGTGCTTTCCTGTCTATCCCCTCAATAGTCCAGCATCTCCCCTCTCTTTATTCTTCCCCTTCCCCACTCCTTAGTTCAGAATCTCCCTGCTCGCTCTCTCTCCCAGTAATCTAACATCCGCCTCTCACTCATAGTCCAGCACCTTCCTCACCCATGGCCCTGCATCTCCCTCTGTCTCTTCTTTCCCCTCCTCCCCCAAGCAGTCTAGTTTTCCTCATTCCCTTTTCCTCCATAGCTCAATACCCCCTAAGTCACCTCCCTCACCCAGTAGTCCAGCATTTTTTATTCTCCTTTCCCATCTTTTGTTGCTTTACCTTCAGTGTCAGGATGGGTGTAACACCTGCAGCTCAGCAGGCAAGCTGGCAGCAAAAATAATCATGAAGCATAGGGTCATTGTGTGGAAGGCTTGCAACGCTTCTGCCCAGTCTATAACAGGAAGTCAGCATCGGAAAAGGTGGTGACATGGCAAGCCTTCAACACACATCAGAGATGAAGCCCCATGCTTCTTTTAAGAACATAAGAACATCAGAAATACCATACTGGGTCAGACCAAGGTCCATCAAGCCCAGTATCCTGTTTCCAACAGTGGCCAATCCAAGTCACAAGTACCTGGCAGGTTCCCAAAAAAGGCACACAGGTTCCACAATGCTCATCCCAAGGTAAATAGTGGATTTCCCGGGTCCTCTTTAATAATGGTTTATGGACCTTTCCTCCAGGAACTTGTCCAAACCTTTTTTAAACCTGGCTACACTAACAGCCTTTACTACATCCTCTGGTAACGAATTCCAGAGTTTGATTATGCGTTCAGTAAAACCCTTTTTCCCTTATTTGTCTTAAATGAGTTAGAATGTAGCTTCATTAGGTGTCCTCTAGTCCTTCTGCTTTTTTGATGGCGTTAACAACCTATCTACATTTATCTGTTCCACTTCATTCATTAATTTATAAACCTCTATCATATCCCCCCTCAGCCATCTCTTTTCCAAATTGAAGAACCCCAGCCTTTTAAGCCTCTCCTCATAGAGGTATCCTCCAACCCCTTTACCATTTTTGTTGATCTTCTGTGTACCTTTTCTAATTCTGATATATTCTTTTTAAGATATGTTGACCAGAACGGCAAAAAATATTCAAGGTGTGGTCGCACCATGGAACGATACAAAGGTATTATAATATCCTTGTTTTTATTCTCCATTCCTTTCCTTATGATTCCTAGCACTCTATTTGCTTTCTTGGCTGTCACTCCATACTGGGTGGATGGTTTCAATGTGCTATCCACGATGATGCCTAAATCTTTTTCCTCGGTGAAGGTTTCTATGGTGATACTTTGCAGTGCGTAACCATAGTTTGGGTTGTTCTTTCATAGAGGCATAACTTTGCACTTGTCCATGCTAAATTTCATCTGCCATTTGGATGTCTAGTTTTCGAATTTATCAAGGTCCTCTTGCAATTTTTCACAATCCTTTTGCGTTTTAACAGGTTTGAATAATTTTGTGTCATCTGCAGTTTTGATCACCTCATTTGTCATTCCCATTTCCGGGTCATTTCTGAATATGTTAAAAAGCAGCAGACCCAGCACAGATCCCTGGGGTTCTCCACTATTCACCTTTCTCCATTGGGAAAATTAACCACTTAGCACTACTCTCTGCTTTCTATCTTTTAACCAATTCCTGATCCACGGTGCTACACTGCCTCCTATCACATAACTTTTTAATTTTGCCAAGTCTTTCATGAGGGACCTTGTCAAGGACTTTCTGAAAATCCAGATACACTATATCAACCGACTCATCTTTATCAACCTGTTTATTCACACCTTCAAAAAATAGAACAGATTAGTAAGACAAGATCTTCCTTGGCTAAATCCATGTTGGCTTTCTCCCATTAAACCATGACTATATACATGTTTAGCAATTTTATTCTTTATAATGATTTCTACCATTTTGCCTGGTACTGACATCTAGCTCACTGGTCTGTAGTTTCTCAGATCACCCCAGAGCCCTTTTTAAAAATTAATCTTACATTGGCCATTCTTTAATCTTCCAGTACTACAAATGATTTTAATGATACTTCACAGATTATTAATAGTAGCTGTGCAATCTCATATTTCAGTTTCTTCAACACCCTTGGATGTATACCATCCACTCCTGGTGATTTGCTACTCTTCAGTTTATTGATATTTCTTTCAGTTCTTCTGATACATCACTTTTATATACCATAACTTCCCTATATCTTCAGTAAAGACCAAAGCAAAAAATTCACTCAGTCTCTCTGCTATGGCCTTGTCCTCACTTAACACCCCTTTTCCCCTTCTATCATCCAATGGTCCAACTGACTCTCTCACAGGTATTTTGCTATGAATGTAATTGAAAAAGTTTGTATTATGCATTTTTGCTTCCATGGCAAGCTTCTGTTCAAATTCTCTTTGCCTGCTTTATCAATGCCTTGCATCTAACTTGCCAATGCTTATGTTGTTTCCCGTCTTTGGCATTTGGCTTCTTTTTCCATTTCCTAAAAATGTTTTTTTTGGCAACAACAGACTCTGACCTTGCCTTTAAACCAGGGATCTCAAACTCAAATTGCTTTGAGGGCCAAATGAGGACTTGTAAAGTAACCCGCGGGCCGCATAAGACGCGGGGCCTCATTTGCATAAATATTTGCATAATGTTACTATACAAAGCGCAGACATTAATGATAAACATTTCCCAGAGCTGACATATTCCAGTTAATAAATTCAAAATAGATATTTTTCTACCTTTTGTGCATTTTTTTCAGTTGCAATTGTTCCAGCGACTTTCTTCTGGTTTCTTCGTGTCTTCTGCTAACTCTCCATCGTCTGCTGTCCATTTGTCCTTTCTTCTCCTAGTTTTTTTTCCATTCTCTCTCTACATCTGCTTTAACATACTAATCTTTCGCATTTTGCTCCTTCCTCATTCCTATTTCATCCACTCAAATTTTACCCCTCCATCCTCAATCACCACTTACTCTCCCAATACCCGGCCAATTGTAGATTTTTCTTCCCTCCCATACAAAATATTTTTCCCCTCTCCATTTCACTCTCCCAGCCCCATCCCATTCTAATCCTCCCCCAACATCAGCTCCCTTCTAGTTCCAGCCTCACCCAACATCCGCTCCCTTCTAGTCCCCACATCAACCCATTTCCAGTCCTAGCCCCCCATCAGTGCATTTCCAGTCCTATCCTAGCCCCACCATCAGCTCAATTCCAGTTCTAGGTCCCCCATCTATTTCCAGTCCTATCCGAGTCCCTCCATCAGCTCATTTCCAATCCCAGCACCCCATCAGTCAATTTCTAGTCCTTTCCTAGCCCTACCATCAGCCCATGTCAAATCCTAGCTCCCCTTCACTCAGCCCATTTCCAATCCAAGCCCCCAATGAGCCTACTTCCAGTTCTAGCCCCTCCATGAGTCCATTTCATTCCAAGCCCCCACCATAGCCCATTTCCAGTCCTATCCTAGCACCTCCATCAGCCCATTTCCTGTCCTAGCTCCCCCCACTCAGCCCATTTCCAGTCCTAGCTCCCCCCTCACAGCCTATTTCCATTCCAAGACCCTCTCCCCATCAGCTATTTGCAGTTCAAGCCCCCTTCCATTCAGCCCATTTCCATTCCAAGCCCCCGTCCCCATCCCCATCAGCTATTTGCAGATCAAGTCCCCCCTTCCACTCAGCCCATTACCAGTCCTAGCCCCCCCATAGCCCATTACCAGTCCTAAGCCCCCATCAGCCCACTTCCAGTCCTAACCCCCCCATCAGCCCATTTCCAGTCCTAGCTCCCTCCCCTCACAGCCCATTTCCAGTCCTATCCAAGCACCTCCATCAGCCCATTTCCAGTCCTAGCCCCCCAACAGCCCATTTCCAGTCTTAGCCCCCCCATAGCCCATTACCAGTCCTAACCCCCCATCATCCCATTTCCAGTCCTAGCCCCCATCAGCCCATTACCAGTCCTAACCCCCCATCAGCCCTCCTCCAGTCCTAACCCCCCCATCATCCCATTTCCAATCCTAGCCCCCATCAGCCCATTTCCAGTCCTAGCCCCCCCATAGCCCATTATCAGTCCTAACCCCCATCATCCCACCTCCAGTCCTAACCCTCCATCAGCTCATTTCTAGTCTTAGCCCCCCATAGCCCATTACAAGTCCTAACCCCCCTATAGCCCATTACTAGTCCTAACCCCCCCATTAGCCCATTTCCAGTCCTATCCCCCCTCATAGGCGATTACCAGTGCTAACCCCCCCATTAGCCCACCTCCAGTCCTAACCCCCCATCAGCCAATTTCCAGTCTTAGCCTCCCCCATAGCCCATTACCAGTCCTAACCCCCCCATAGCCCATTACCAGTCCTAACCCCCCATCAGCCCATTTCCACTCCCAGCCCCCCCCCATAGCCTATTGCCAGTCCTAAGCCCATCAGCCCATTTCCAGTCCTAGCCCCCCCATAGCCCATTACCAGTCCTAACCCCCCCATCAGCCCACTTCCAGTCCTAGACCCCCCCTAGCCCATTACCAGTCCTAACCCCCCTCCCCCCCATCAGCCCAGGGAAACTTTAGAAGAAAAAACTAACTTGCTGCTGCTGCTGCTGCCGCTGCCGCCTTGGCAGCAGCAGAATCAAGTGTCTCCCACAGGGCCCCCGCCTGCCCAACAGAGCCCTCCCTCCTGTCCGGCAGAGCACTCCCTCGATCACTCTCCTTGGCGCGGCTTTCAGAGCCGCGAAGGGAGGGTTTCCCTCTCGCAGTTCTGTTAAGCCGGCCGGGGCTGATGGGAAACAGGAATTGCGGCAGCAGCAGTAGCAAGTTAGTTTTTTCTTTTAAAGTTTTCCTGGGCTGATGGGCAGAATGTTGTTTGCGCGGGGCCCCCTGAAACATGGGGCTCTGTGCAAACAACATTCTTGCTCAATGGACGGGCCGGCCCTGCTTCCAAGGGCTGCAGAGCAGAGATGGTGTTCTTCTGGCAAAGAAGGGTTGAGGTATCTTCAGCAGCAGACTGGCTAACCTACTGAAGAGGGCTTTAAACTAGATCATTGGGGATAGGTGAAGAGAGCCCCCAGGTAAGTGAAACATTAAATGCCTCTGCAGAAATGGGTAATAGGGGCAACATCTGGAAAGCGGTGTGTAGCATGGGAAATAAGATTTCAGATGTTGAGGCTCTACTGGAAGAGGTGGACTTGGATTTAGTGGTGGTTACGGAGACATGGTTCACAGAGAACCATAACTGGGGTGTAATCATATCGGACTACCCTTTATTCAGGAAGAAGAGGGTAGGAAGAAGGGGAGATGGAGTAGCGCTATATGTAAAAAAATAATATTAAAATTATAGAATTGCAGGACTTAAAAGGAAGAGAGGAAGCACTGTGGGTTAAACTAGAAAGAGGGAAAGGGGAATCCATTTGCATTGGAGTTATATACAGATCCCCCTCACAGGGCATAAAAGTGGACGAAGATTTAATAGAAGACATACACAGTATTGCAATGAAAGGAGAAGTGCTACTGATAAGTGATTTCAATATGCTGGATGTGGATTGGCACATCCCTGCTGTGGTGTCATCTAGAAGTAAGGAGATCCTGGATTCTCTATAGGGAGAACTATTCAGGCAACTGGTAACAGAACCCACATGTGATGGGGCCATACTGGACTTAATGTTTACCAATGGGGAAAGTGTTTCTGATGTTACAGAGGGAGATTATCTCGCATCCAGTGATCACCAGATAGTATGGTTCAGTATTAGGACTTGGGCTGATAAAATCCATTCAAAAGCAAGGGTCTTAGACTTTAGGAAAACTAACTTTGCCAAGATGGGACAATACCTCGAAGAGTCGTTAGTGGGATGGCAACAGCTGGGAGACGTAGAAAAACAGTGGGCAAAACTGAAAGGGGATATTTTAAGGCCAACAAACCTTTTTGTTAGAAAGATAAATAAATGTAAAAGGAAAAGGAAGCCACTATGGTTCTCAAAAGAAGTAGCTGAAAAGATGAAGAAAAAAGATGGAGGCCTTCAGGAAATACAAGAGATCACAGAGAGAGGAAGTATGGCATCTATATTTGGAAAAACTTAGCTAGCAAAGTAGTCAGGAAAGCAAAGGTACAAAAAGAAGAAGAAATAGCCAAGGCAATAAAATGTGGGGATAAGACATTTTTCAGATATGTTAGTGAGAGGAGGAAGGGCAAAAGTGGTATTGTCAGACTCAAGAGTGAAGGTGAGGAATATGTAGAAGTTGATGAGGATAAAGCAGAATTGCTTAACAAATATTTCTGTTCTGTGTTCATAGATGAAGGGCCAGGAACAGGACCTTAGAAAACATCCACAAATTGGAACAGAAGCAACAGGGATCTTGAGCGATTTTTAGAAGACTGTGTTCGTGAGTAACTAGCTAAACTAAAAGTAGACAAAGCCATGGTTCTGGATAAGATACATCCAAGAATACTGAGAGAACTTGGGGATGTTCTAGCAGCTCCGACCTTTTCAATGCCTCTTTGGAGTCGGAAATGGTGCCAGAGGTCCCTTTACATAGAAAGTGGAAGTAAGGATGTGGTTGAAAACTACAGGCTGGTTAGTCTAACCTCTGTGGTTATTAAATTATTTGAAAGGCTTCTGAAAGAGAGAATAGTGAGGTTTCTGGAATTCAATGGATTGCAGGATCCAAGGCAGCATGGATTCACCATAGGCATGTCTTGTCAGACAAATCTGTTTGATTTCTTTGATTGGGTGACCAAGGAATTGGACCAAGGGAGAACCTTAGATGTGGTTTATTTAGATTTCAGTAAAGCCTTTGACACCAATCCACAAAGGTGACTTATAAACAAACTGAATACACTAGGGATGGACCCTAAAGTTACTGACTCGGTTAGAAACTGATTGAGTGGGAGGCGACAAAGGGTACAGGTAAATGGAGCTCACTTTGAGGAGAAGGATGTTAACAGTGGTGTACAGCAGGGATCTGTCATTGGTCTGATTCTTTTTAACATCTTCGTTAGTGATATTGATGTAGGGCTGTCGGATAAGATTTGCTTGTTTATGGATGATACCAAAATCTGCAATAGAGTAAACACCCAGGAAGAAATAGATAACATGAGAAGGGATCTAGCTAAGTTTGAAGAACGGTCTAGAATTTGGCAGCTGAAATTTAATGCTAAAAAATGCAGAGTCATGCATTTGGGATGCAAAAATCCAAAAGCGGTACAGTGTAAGGAGTGAGGTACTTCTGTCCACAAAAGGAGAGCGAGACCTGGGCGGAACTGTCTCTGATGATCTTAAAGTAGCCAAACAGGTAGAAAGGGTAAATGCGAAAGCCAGAAGGAGGTTTGGGTGTATAGGGAGAGGAATGGCCAGCAGAAAAAAGGAGGTGATAATGCCTCTGTATAAGTCTTTGGTGCGACCTCATTTGGAGTATTGTGTGCAATTCTGGGGACCACACCTTCAAAAGGATATAAGCAGGTTGAAGTCAGTGCAGAGGGTGACTACTAAAAAGGTTAGTGGTCTTTGTTATGTAGCATATGAGGACAGAATTAAAAATCTTAATATGTATACTTTAGAGGAAAGGCGGGATAGGGATGATATAATAGAGACATTTAAATACCTCTGTGGCATAAATGCACAGGAAGGTCTCTTTCAATTGAAGGCAAGCTCTTCTATGAGGGGACATAGTATGAGGGTGATAGGGGATAAACTAAGGAGTAATATGCAAAAATATTTCATTACGGAAAGAGTGGTAGGTGCATGGAATAGTCTCCCAGTGGAGGTGGTGGACCTGAGGACAGTATCTGAATTCAAAAAAGCATGGGAGAAACACAGAGGATCTCTAAAGTTAAAAAGGGGACTATTGTAGTTGCTATGGAAGGACAGACTAGATAGGCCATGTGGTCTTTTTCTACCATCATGTTTCTATGTTTCTCTGTAACTATTTTGCTCATTTTATCATAGTCTCCCTGTTGGAAGTCTCCCTTTTGATGCCAGCTTGCCTGCTGATCCCACCTATCTTAGCACTGAAGTCACAATGCTGCAATTCTGTCTCAGGGCTGGGGGGTGGGGAGGGCTGAGTCAAAAGTGGAGAGGCTCAAGATCCTAAGGCCCTCCCTTGCCTATGCCCCTGGGTAAAACAACAAATGAGTACTGTAGTGAGGAATGCCCTCAAGAAGAGATGGAAATAGGGGAAAATCCTGATGGAGAAAGTAGCACTGCACTGACAGACAGGATTTTCAAACCAGAGTTGAAAAAAATGCAGCTCTCTGCTGAGCTCAGGCAACACCTCAGCTCAGGGGAGGAGACAGGTGGGTTCTCTGATTGGTCACGCCCAGGGGAAGGTCAGGGAGTGCAGGGAAGTGAACCCTTTTTAAATCCTCAAGCAAGGCAGAGAGAAAGGACCGAGAGGACAAGGAGCACAGAGAGCGCAGTGAGGACTGAGACGGGAAGCAGTCCACGAAGGAGTTCAGGAGGAACTGCCAGAAAGATAAGCAAGCCAGAACTTTGGAGCAGGGCAGAACCTGGGAGCAGTGAATGTCTCTGGAGGAAACGTTACTGCAAGGTAGAGCCTGGGAACAAGAAAGCTTGCAGAGAAAATATGTGGAGAAAAGGTAGTTGGACCTATAGCAGCCAAGGCTATAATTGCAACAGAGAAGGCCAAGAGGAAAACTATCAGCCGAGTAATTACCTAAAGGCTAGTGGAAATAGCTAAAAGAAAGCTGAGTTCAAAACTCTGGGAGATAGCAGGAGAAAAGATGCCAGCGCTTGTCTAAGAGTCCCTGGCAAAGGTAAAGCTGATTTTAACTCTTTGCTTGAGAAGCCTTTTACCCATGCTAACATTCAAAAGACTAACAGAGCACAGCTAACTGATAGCAAGTGGGGGAAGGGAGTTACCCTTGCTAGAAGCTATCCCCTTGATAAAAGCAGGACAGCTGAACTCTCTGGGGCAGGAACCTTGTACAGGCTTTTATCAGAAAAGGAAAATGTTTATCCCAAGGAAAATGTGCATAAACAAGCTGAATTGCTTTTAAGCCAATTCCGGGAGTTTTTGGAAGTGAGGTCAGGGAAAGATAACAAACCTGACAAAGATACCTTTAATGCTGGCTCTGAGGAATGTATGCAGGTTGATGAGTGTTTGCCTGCAATAGAGCAAGAACTTTGTGCTATGGACTGTTCAACCTGTCTTGTAGAAAAGAGCAGTGGTACAGAGCATTGAAAGCTATATGAAGAAATATAGAGTAATTTGCCATACCTGCTGCCACCTTGAAAAGCTTTGAAAGTGGTTTAATAAGCTTAATCACCAGCTGAAAGTGTGAAGCCGTGCTGTATAGAAAAGCAACTGTTTCAGTTCCTGTATTTTCTTTGAGTGACCACAAGAGGCAGTGCCTAGTGAAAGGCAAAGGAACTGTGAAACAGCCAAAGACTGCTGAACTGTTTTCTGTTGCATTTCCTGAGTTTATGTTACAATCTTTATGTTGGAGTTGCATCTTTTGCGTTTGTTGTATTGAACTTTGATGCGCTGGAGAAAATCCCCACAAATAAATATTCTTGCAGCCTTACCTACTCGAGTCATAACTACAACTCTGTCCTTAAAGGAGACAAGCAAACTACAGGTCCCAGAATCCCTGGGGACATCTAACAAGCTTTATTCCAAAAGGACATTCTAAAGGCCACGCCTACCTGTAAGCCCTTGGGCCCAGGAGGAGTGCTGCAGTACATTTTTGGTCTGTGTAACTTTAAATGAATCCAATGGAGAAGGGAGTGGTTTGAGCTGAATAGTCATTCATTCTATTCATTTTCAGCCACAAACCATGCTTGTGGGGAGGGGAAGAATAGTTCTTTTATCGTTCCTTGTAAGAATGTTCTGTTTTCTGATAAAATGAAAAGCGGTATATAAAAAAATGCTAAATAAATAAATAAACCAGAGCCACTTTCAGCAGAGTTTTATAAGGCAGAAGCACAAGGTATATTACCAATCAGTTTTTGACAGGTAGCTAAACAAGTCTGTCCTTGCCATCCTTCCCTTAAATCCCAGACACCATTTTCTGTCTTGCACTGAGACAAAGAGTATCATAAAGAAAGATGCTACATGGAAAAAAAAGTGTCTTGAAGTGCAAAAACAGGAAAAAATACAGAATGCATCCAAAGATCAGAGGCAACTACTTAACATATAGCATTCCTTACATGCACCAGAGGCACAGAGAGAACATTTTTCAAAAAATATCACTCTCATCCCCGATGGCTGCAGAAGTAGGAGAGACTCAGACTGCATTCAGTCATTAGTCAGAGACAGCTAGTAGAGAGCAAGTTCTCAGAGACTAAAAGTAATCCTTAGCTTGTGTCATCAGTGCTATACAGGTTGCAGCCCAAGGCAGAGGGTAATAGTGTGCATTTCACCAGCGATATCCGGAGTACTCAGAATCAGCACCGTACCTAGCCCTGTGCGAGAGGTGCAGCCGCACATGGTACAAAGGCTTAGGGGATGCATTTCGGCTGCTTGCTGTTGCCCTGCCGCTGGCAGTTTTTGTTCTCTCGGCAGCGGCAGCACCGGCAACAGCTGAGCAGACTTAAAATAAAAAAACTCAAACTACGCGAGTCTTTCTGCAGGTCTGGTTCCTCCTTTCTCTGTCACGACGTCAGAGCAGGGAGGGATCGGATCTGTTTAAAGCAAAGAGTTGAAAGACCCGCGTGTTTTGTTTATTTTTTACACATTTTAAAGTTAGGTCTGCTGTGCCGCTGCCGACACTACAGTGGAGAAAACAGAGGGTGGCAGCAGCAAGGCAAGAGCAGGCAGTGGCTGGGCTAGCCACGGAGATATGGGTGACAGGGAAGGGGGGGGGCACACCCAATGTGCAAGTCATACAGGGCACAATTCTGGCTGGGTACAGCCCTGCTAAAAATGATAGATAAACCTACTTATAGAGATGCCAACTGACTTCTTCATTTCCCTTTACGTGCAAGCTATTAAATGATGTACCGGAAGGAGAAGCTGATTCAAGTGAAGGGAAGGAAGCTCTAGAGGTAGAGGGGCAGTGGGGATGCAGAAGGGGAAAGGATGTCACACTGGCAGCACAGTTAGCACCCTGTCTGCTACCACCTGCTCCCCTACCTTCATCTGCAAGTCCCCTGTGGGTACCACAGAACCTTCTTTGTTGACCCAGGTCCTTGCTGCCGTGTAAGTGGCAGAGAGTCCATGGCAAACAGACCCCTGCATGAACTTCTGTAACCCAGTATATTGCAGAACCCATTGAGGCCACGACTGCAGACTCACTGGCGCACTGGGCATACAAGTCCTTTGTCTGACCAGACCTAGCCAAAGTCATCTAGTGCTTTCTTTTCTGCTACTAACCAGGGTGCTCAGTGAATGAATATTCTTAATGGCAACTGATATTGGGAGTCTACATTGCTCACGGCTCGCACCAGACCTGGTAGAAAGCTGGTGTTCCCGTAGTGTGACTGAAAGCAGGACTGCTTGCATAGCTCCACTAAAACAATGCATGCATTGCCCAGAACTCTTTGCCCACAATGTCTCCTGTGTTTTTTTTGCCAGTGGCCACTCCACTCACTGCTCTCTGGTCTCTTGGCTCCACTAGGTTCTCTTAAACATATACACAAAAGAGCAAAAAATAATTGCTTTTCTGCTTCTGGTGGTGCTGTCATGGCCCAGACTGCTCTCGAGTCCAGTAAGATCTTTTAGGGTCACATACAAAAATGGCAAAATATAGAAAATCTTCCTCTTTTCCTGCACATATTAATTTATCTGCAACATTTGTGTTCTTTCTTGTTTTATTTCTTATGTTTATTGATTTATTTATTCTTTCCAGTAATTCACCTACTTATACATATATTTCTGTTTATATTGTCTCCTTCTCCCTCTCCCCCACCCATTGCTTCTGTGTGCATGAGATGTGCCTTGATTTGTGTTTGGGACAGCGTGCCACTCACCAGCCTGCTGTCTTGGTTCAGTGCCATTTCCCTGCTGTATTGTTCTTGCTAGTGCCAATCTAGCTGGTACTATGCAGTGTGAGCAGCTGTCCCATTATGCTTGCTTTCCCCAGTGGGGTATTTCTGTTGCTAAAAAGAAAACACACGAAAAACCAAAGGAAAAAATAGAACATTTTCATGGCACCCTTTGTTGTGCTCTGTCTGCACCATCTTTGGTGCCCTGTCATGTTCATGCTGCCTTAGCTTTTGCCACATGACATCATCACCGGTCCTGATACTTTCTTATTTCCATGGGGTGTTTTCTTCATTTTGGGAGGAGTGTTGTGGGGTGTTTTATATTCAAATTTTGCATCCAGTGATCACCAGATGGTGTGGTTCAGTATTAGGACTAGGGCTGATAGAATCCATTCAAAAGCAAGGGTCTTAGACTTTAGGAAGACTAACTTTGCCAAGATGGGCCAATACCTCAGGGAGTCGTTAGCGGGATGGGAACAGCTGTGAAATGTAGAAAAACAGTGGGCAAAACTGAAAGGGGATATTTTAAGGGCAACCAACCTTTTTGTTAAAATGATAAGTAAAAGGAAAAGGAGACTGCTATGGTTTTCGAAAGATGTAGCTGAAAAGGTGAAGAAAAAAAGGGAGGCCTTCATGAAATACAAGAGATCACAGAGAGAGGAAGACAGGCATCTATATTTGGAAAAACTTAGAGAAGCTAGCAAAGTAGTCAGGAAAGCAAAGATTCAAAAAGAGGATGAAATAGCCAATGCAATAAAATGGGGGGGAGGGGGGGGGGTTAAGACATTTTTCAGATATGTTAGTGAGAAGAGGAAGGGTAAAAGTGGTATTTTAAGACTCCAGGGTGAAGGGGAGGAATATGTAGAAGCTGATGAGAATAAAGCGGAATTGCTTAACAAAGATTTCTGTTCTGTATTCACAGATGAAGAAGCAGGAACAGGACCTCAGAAAACACCCACAAACAGAAACAGAAGTGAGGAACATCTTGAAGAATTTGCAGAAGACTGTGTTCATGAGAAACTAGCTAAACTTAAAGTAGACAAAGCGATGGGACCAGATGGGATACACCCTAAAATACTGAGGGAACTTGGGGACATTCTAGCAGCTCCACTGACTGACCTTTTCAATGCCTCGTTGGAGTCGGGAGTGGTGCCAAAGGACTGGAGAGAGGCTCATGTGATCCCTTTACACAAAAGCAGAAGTAAGGATGTGTTTGAAAACTACAAGCCGGTTAGTTTAACTTCGGTGGTGAGTAAATTATTGGAAATGCTGCTGAAAGAGAAAATAGTGAGGTTTCTGAGTCCAGCAGATTACTACTACTACTACTACTAGTGAGCATTTGTATAGTGCTACAAGTCATACGCAGCGCTGCACAGATATGTAAGAGACAGTCCTTGCTCATCAGAGCTTACAATCTAGTCAAGACAAACACAGAAGGTGTAGGCAGGGGTTACAGGATCCGAGGCAGCATGGATTCACCAGAGGCAGGTCTTGTCAGACAAATCTGATTTCTTTGACTGGGTGACCAGGGAGTTGGACCGAGGGAGAGCCCGAGATGTGTTGTATTTAGATTTCAGTAAAGCTTTTGACACTGTTCCTCACAGGCGACTTATAAAGAAGCTGAGCACCCTAGGGATGGACCCTAAAGTTACTGCTTGGGTTAGAAATTGGTTGAGTGGGAGGCGACAAAGGTTACAGGTAAATGGAGCTCACTCTGAGAAGAAGGAAGTTAACAGTGGTGTGTCCCAGGGATCTGTCCTTGGTCCGATTCTTTTTAACATCTTTGTTAGTGATATAGCGGAAGAGCTGTCGGGTAAGGTTTGCCTCTTTGCAGATGATATCAAAATCTGCAGTAGAGCAGACACCCAGGAAGGTGTAAATAACATGAGGAGGGATCTAGCTAAGCTTGAAGATTGGTCTAGAATTTAACAGCTGGGATTTAAAGTTAAAAAATGCAAAGTCATGCATTTGGGCTGCAACAATCCAAGGGAGCAATGTAGTATAGGAGGTGAAGTACTTTTGTCCACTAAAGAAGAGCGGGACCTCGGTGTGGTTGTGCTTGATGATCTTAAAGTAGCTATACAGGCAGAAAAGGCGACAGCAAAAGCTAGAAGGATGTTTGGGTGCATAGGGAGAGGAATGGCTAGCAGAAAAAAGGAGGTGATAGTGCCTCTGTTTAAGTCTTTGGTGCGACCTCATTTGGAGTATTGTGTGCAATTCTGGAGACCGCAACTTCAAAATGATATAAACAGGATGGAGTCGGTACAGAGGGTGGCTACCAAAATGGTTAGTGGTCTTTATTATATAGCACATGAGGACAGACTTAAGGATCTTAATATGTATACCTTAGAGGAAAGGCGGAATAGAGGTGATATGATTGCGACGTTTAAATTCCTCCGGGGCATAAATACACAGGGGGAGCCTCTTTCGATTGAAAGCAAATTCTGCTATGAGGGGACATGGGATGAAGGTGAAAGGGGATAGATTCAGGAGTGATATGCAGAAATATTTCTTTACGGAAAGAGCAGGGCCGGATTTACCTTGAGTGAGGCCCTACGCCAACAAAAATTGTGGGCCCCCAGCAGGGGCGGCCCAAGGGGGGTGCGGACCTCATTTGCATAAGGGGCCTCATTTGCATAAATATTTGCATAATGTTACCATATACTAACTTTTAGTAAACGTGCCTCTTAATGAGTGTATGGATAAAGAAAGACTAAAAGATTTCTACATTACTATAATCCAGTGCCAACTGCCAGACACATTAGGAACTACTACAAACACTGCCCATAGTAAACCCGCCGTATCCTAACAGCACTACCAGGACTCACAAAGCACCATACTCTACCAATCAAAAGGCAACACTGCAAATATTAAACCAATACATTTCAGAGAACAACAATACATGACCTACTGGGGAAAGAGAACAAGTGGCAATGTCAAATAGGAATTATATAAACAGAACACCTCAGCTCAGTTACACATGCAGAACATAGACCATCACCAAACAAGTAATCACAATTTAGAAATAGGAAGACAATAATTAAACTGGGAATCCCAAAAGCCAAACTTGGAATGTACAACACTGTAGAAATAAAACTATACATTAATTTGCTCTTGTACTAAACAAAGCGCAGATGTTAATGATGCACATTTACCAGAGCTGACATATTCCAATTAATAAATTCAAAATAAAGAGATATTTTTCTACCTTTTGTGCATTTTTTTCAGCTGCAATTGCTCCAGCCACTTTCTTCTGGTTTCTTCGTGTCTTCTGCTAACTCTCCATCGTCTGCTGTCCATTTGTCCTTTCTTCTCTCTTCTAGATTTTTTTCCATTCTCTCTCTACATCTGCTTTAACATACTAATCTTTCTCCTTTTGCTCTTTCCTCATTCCTATTTCATCCACTCAAATTTTACCCCTCCATCCTCAATCCCCACTTACTCTCCCAATACCCGGCCAATTGTAGATTTTTTATCCCTCCCACACAAAATATTTTTCCCTTCTCCATTTTACTCTTCCAGCCCCATCCCATTCTAATCCTCCCCCAACATCAGCTCCCTTCTAGTTCCAGCCTCACCCAGCATCCATTCCCTTCTAGTCCCTGCATCAGCCCATTTCCAGTCCTAGCCATCCATCAGCCCATTTCCAGTCCTAGCAACCCCCCAACCCAATACCAGTCCTAGCCCCCCCATCACCCCACTTACAGTCCTTAACCCCCCATCACCCCATTTTCAGTCCTTAACCCCCCATCACCCCATTTTCAGTTTAAGCCCCCCCATAACCCATTACCAGTCCTAACCCCCATCAGCCCACTTCCAGTCCTAACCCCATCAACCCATTTCCAGTCAGCCCCCCATAGCCCATTGCCAGTCCTACCCCCCCCATCAGCCCACAGCCCATTACCAGTCCTAACCCCATCATCCCACCTCCAGTCTTAACCCCCCAGCCCATTTCCAGTCCTAGCCCCCCCCATAGCCCATTACCAGACAGCCCCCATCAGCCCACAGCCCATTACCAGTCTTAACCCCCCCCCAAAGCCCATTGCCAGTTCTAAGCCCCCCCAACAGCCCACAGTCCATTACCAGTCCTAACCCCATCAGCCCACCTCTAGCCTTAACCCCCCCAGCCCAGCCCAGCCCAGCCCCCCAATAGCCCATTACCAGTCCTACCCCCCCCCCCATAGCCCATTACCAGCCCTACCCCCCCCCCGTCCATTTCCAGCCCCAGCCCCCCCAATAGCCCATTACCAGTCCTACCCCCCCCCATAGCCCATTACCAGTCCTACCCCCCCCGGCCTAAAGTAAAATTTAATTTAAAAAAAAAACCTGGTGGCTGCCGCCGCGGGGCCCCCTCTGCTGCCGCGGGGGCCCCTTCTACAAGCTGAAGCCGTCGGGTCGGGTCGGGTCGGGTCTCTCCTCTCCCTCCCTCCCTCCCTCCCTCCCTCGCTGCAGGCTGCGAGAGACGCGAAGGGAGAGTGTCTCCTCGCGTCTGTGTTAAGCCCGCAGGGGCTGATGGGAAATCCCATCAGCCCCTGCGGGCTTAACACAGACGCGAGGAGACGCTCTCCCTTCGCGTCTCTCGCAGCCTGCAGCGAGGGAGGGAGGGAGAGAGACCCGACCCGACCCGACGGCTTCAGCTTGTAGACGGGGCCCCCGCGGCAGCAGAGGGGGCCCCGCGGCGGCAGCCACCAGGTTTTTTTTTAAAATTGTGTTTAAAATAAATTAACTGGTTCTTTTTTTGTGGGCCCCTGCCGGCTGTGGGCCCTACGCCATGGCGTACATGGCGTATAGGTAAATCCGGCCCTGGGAAAGAGTGGTGGATCCGTGGAATAGTCTCCCAGTGGAGGTGGTAGAGATGAGGACGGTATCTGAATTCAAAAAAGCATGGGACAAACACAGAGGATCTCTAAAGGAAAAAAGGGGACTGTTGTAATTGTTGATATGGAAAGATAGACTAGATGGGCCGTATGGTCTTTTTCTGTCGTCATTTTTCTGTGTTTCTGTGTTTCAAAATTATCAGTAGAGAAGCTAGAGTTGACTGAAGGTGGGCCACAAAACTGAAAAGCAGTTCCCTGTGGGTACTCTTTGAATACCCTTATACCACCCCTAGTTAAATAATTAATACAAAATTTTCAAGATCATTGTAAGAATGTGGGGTACCATGTAAGTATAACAAACTGGCTTACTTTAGCTAAGTTTCTTAGGGTGGGTATTGATATGCTACAAGATCTGCTTCCGCACTTAATTCTTTATATATCTCTACAAGCTTTTAAATGTGCTTTAATTGATATTCTGGTTATTGCTGAATAAGAATGTATTTATCTAAGTTACAAAAAGCATTTATAACCCACTGATGACATACGATCTAGGTGGTTTGAAAATTATGTCAGGCACATACCTGTACAGTAGTAGTTGAGGCTAGGCTTTAGCTTGTACTCACAGAATAGATTGTACTTTTTACCTGCCTCATGCAGATATTAATGGGGAGGTTCCTGGGGTAAAGCTTCTGCTATGCTCTTCTATACAGGGCCAACCGAACCACCAGGTAAGCTAGGTGGTCACCTAGAACAACAACCTCTGGAGGGTAAGGGGGGTGGCAGAGAGCAGGGCATTCAACATTAAACAATAGATTTTGATAGCCAGGAAGACTGTAAAGCTTACAGTTTGCTTAGGGTGCAAACACCTTGAACCCACTCTGGGCCAGCCTGCTTCTATAAAGGCTCATTTTAGTAAGGATGTCCAGATTCAGTCTGGGATGTCCAAGCCAGAATGGCAAAATAAGGCGGGTATGTCCAAGTTTGGGAACGATTTCACAAGCATGGACGTGCCCAATATACACATCTGCAGGGCCATCTACATAAGCATCTCCAGAATAGTATTTAAGACTGGGGACACGTAAGAGACATTCAGCAGGGGTTCAAACACAAAACAAGTTTCCCAATTGCACAAAAAAATATCACTACGATTGGGGAGAGTACTGAGGATGGTGTTGTGGCAGCTTCTCTACACCAACTGAATGGTTAATGGCCCAAACATGCACTTTCTTGATGCTTATGTGTGCTTGGAGCAGGTCTAAACTTAAACAAGACTGCAGACGTCCACGGTATTTCTGAAATGGAATAGGGATGTTTATTCCATCACCCCACCCCAGACATGCCTCCACCACACCCTCTGCTTACTTGAATGTCCCTGCACCATGTACATCTTTAGATATCACTTGCCAAATGGCTCCAGGGATGTCTTCATGATTTGGACATCCAGGGGCCTGTTTTCAGATCTCCAAATTGCAAATAAGGCTTTTAAAATGACTACCATGTTCTCTGTCATCACTGCCTTTTCCTAACATTGTACATGACACAAATGATTTGCCATTCTGATCTTACCAACTAAGCAGTAAGTTTATAACCTCTGTGATCAGTGCCATTCTGCAAAGATGCTGGTCTTCTCCTGTGCATGCTTTGCAACTTTCTTGGTGCCTTGGGTTGCTTGGTTCCACTATAGCTAGTGCACAACACCCTTTCTGCCTTGACTTGGTGTCTTCATCTCTTCACTGTACAGAGAGAAAATGACTCTTGTACTTCCTAGCCCTCAATTATCAAGTGCCCTCCAGCAAGGTTGGCAAACTAGGCAGTCAGCGTGCCAGTGTTCCTGGGGCGCCCATTGCCACCACTTCCATCTCTCTCAGGGACCTGCAGCAGCAACAATGCCATTTAAATGGCAACACATTGCATACCTAAACTCTCCGGCGCTGCATTGCCGTTCCTTCTCTCTATGATCTACTGCATCTGCCTCCCCCCTCCCCCCACAGGAGATCTGTGGCGCAGAGGATGGAAGTGTCAGATCACAAAGAGAAGGAACGGCAACATAGCACCGGAGAGTTTGGATAAGCGCTGCATTGACATTTAACTGGCATTGCGGCCACTACAGTTCCCAGAGAAGGACAGCAGCAGCAGCAATGGGGACATGGGCAAAAGCAAGGAGGGGTGGGGGGGGGTGTCGGATTGTGGGCTCGCCTCATATCCTTGTACCGGCTCTGCCCTCCAGGATAACATTTCTTCCTAGGTGAACAAATTATATGCACCCAGTTACCTCAGTAGATTTTGAATACTGATGCCACTTGTAATGGCCAAAGTTTTGGAGGACAATCCTCCACTGGGGTGAGCAGCAATGCCCAGATTTCTTATTTACTCATTGCCTTTGAGTCTTCCTGCCAATGTCTGTACTGCTTTGTTCCCCTTTCAGTGCCTTGGCTTCTCCAGCCAATGTTGATGCCATTGGAGTGGAGGAGTGGCCTAGTGGTTGGGGCAAGGTACTTTAGGCTGGAAGGTCAGGGGTTCAAATCCCACTAGAGGACAGCAACCTTGGGCTGGAAGGGCTGGGGTTTCTAGTCCCACAGGTGCTCCTTGTGGTCTTGGGCAAGCCACTTAACCCTCCATAGCCCATGCTCCCTGTAAAATAGTTATCTCCAAGTTATAATGCCCTGTTCAATGTAATTTCAGTTTGTTCAATGTAAGCCACACTGATGCAGAATAGCACGGTATATAAGAGAATGTAAATAAATAAAATAAATTTTGCCCCTCTCCCATCCATTTGGAGTCCTCATACCAATGTTGGTACTGTTTTATCTTTCTCCCATTACTTTTGGGGTCTTTATTTATTGCTTTCACATCTTACAAATCATATTGTCCTAGATGCTGCTTTTGGTTCTGGTCAATAGCTCCTTTGTAATGAAGAATTAGTACTGATGAACCTTCAAGTTGCACCCAATCTTATTGTCAAAATAGAGGCACTAAGTTGTTTCTTGTGATCTTTTAGGTAGAGCAACAGAAAGTAGGCGGTTGTAAAATTCTCTCAGGCAAAATTATCTATGGAGACAACTGGATATTCCTTCATATACTTCAAACGGGTGCAGTTTCTCACAAAATTCTGAGGCAAATATAGCTCTTGGTGCTGCTTTGGCTCCATACCCAGATATTTTGAGACCTTTCAGCCAATCCTTACATTGCTTTGGCCTATACCTAGGTGATTTGGGGCCTTCTAGCCAACCTCGGTGACCCTTTGGTCCTCTTCTTGTGTTTCGAGATCTTCAGGTCAGTCTTTGTGCTGCTTTGACCCTCTCATGGTGGTTTGGAGTCTCTCTTTTGGTTCTGTGAGTTCTTCACGCCGCTCTTGATGTCTTGGAATGCTGTTACCTCTGTGGCAGGTAACTGCCAGCCAGTTTTAAACAAGTTTGATTAAATATAAATGGAAAGACCACTGTTACAGGGCAACATAACTTCCACTATTGGCTTTAATGGATCCATATCATCTAAATATTTCGGACTCTGAAAACAAATGAACCAATTTACCTTAAGATAAACCGAACCAAAAACTTTGGCATACAGATCTCTAGTCTGCTATGCGTAAAAAAAGCTTATGCAGATTCATGAATAATGAGTTGCTGCAAAGCAAAATCATACAAAGCAGCTCACGCTTTATACATTTTTTTGAAAATAGCTTGCAATAATGTGTTTGCATACAGGTTTTTGCAAAAAGGTTGCCTACCCTTCAAATGAGGTAATTTTCCACCTACCAAATTTTCATTGCAAAAGCATTTGTATACTTTGTTTTCAAAATGACTGCAGGGAAACTATGCATGCACATTAACATCTTCTCTTTGGCATGCACAAATTTTCTGAGTTAATTTAAGCGCAAATGTTTTGAATTTTCAAAAGCATGTATGCAAATGTAAACTCCTCCCCAACCCCAGGAATACTTCTGATCAGTCTAAGTTAGCCTATGCACATTTATTTATTTAACCAGTTTTCTGTACCGCCTTATCCTTCAATCAAAGCGGTTTACATTATGTAATCACTACAAGCAGGTACTGGATACATTCCCTTGTCCCCAAAGGGCTCACAATCTATGTGTACCTGAGGCAAGAGAAGGTTGTATCTGCATAGTTTATCCATATCTCAGCAGGCAATTTAATGAAAGCTCATTTTTGCAGGCAAAGTTCTTATCTGCAGAAATGCTTTTGAAAAATTACCTTCAGAAGGTATAGTTTTTGTCAGCCTTTTTCACGCAAAATGTTTTGCAAAAGTTTGCTGTGGAGCTAACCTGCATCTATAGAAACCTTCATGGTAAATATGCGCAGGTTAATGTGTTGGCCTCATTGTCCTACATTTTATGCCCATAATTTCCTTGTGATCTGGGAATATGCAATTCTCCTTTCTTTCTTTTCTTTTTTTTTTAGACCAGTTGATTGTCCTTACAGAATAGAGGAAATGGCACTTTCTGAGGAAATTAATCTTGACTAAAATTGTGTTTCATACAGAAAGTAAGCTGGGTTATATAGCTGCATTCTGAAAAAGAAATATTTGGGCACATATTTAGCACCTCTGAGGCATGACGGTGGACAGTCTGTTACATGCAGTGGACAGCTGATTATTGCCAACTGCTCTTAGAAGCAAACAGTGTTATTTCTTAAAAATGTATAAGGTATTTTCTCAAAACTGCAGCATACTACGTTTGAAAATATTTGCATACATTACATATATCAAGAAATATTTGCATATATATTAGACAATATTTTCAATTTTCCTCTGGCGGAAGACACTTTTTCTAACACATTGTAATTCATAATATTTTTCACTGGTTACCTTCCTACCAAAGACAAGGCAGAAAAGAAATATAATCCCTTAAGGAACCATAATTTGAAAGGCATGAAGTTTGCAACATGCTTGTGTCTGGGATCTTGACTGTGACTTGGCACTCTCTCATACAACCAAGACAAGAGCTAGCAGGTCTCATTTTTCATGCTGTCCCTTGCTAAGTAGGGAACAGAGATCAGAGGAACCAAAGGTGCACTATAAAATGTATCTCAGAGGAATGAGGTGCTTCTACGTATTTAATAATTTAGCTTCATGTTTTTTCAATGAAAAAACTTAAATACCATCTAGCCACAAGCCTTCTTTACACACCTGCATTGTGCCTGTTTCCAGCCACCATCGTTTCTATGCAGCAAGTTTTCCTCATTGATACATCTTGTTCTACTTGATTTTACATTCCATACAATTGAATATGTTTCTTCCTTTAAGTTGTATTTATTTATTTATTTAACAATTTTTATATACCGTCTTTCTACAAGTCAAGACGGTTTACATAGAACATTTTGTGGCAGTATGTTTCAACTGTTTACATGGAACAGGGTAATGATGGATACATATGATAACGAGAAGAACTAATTACAATGATCAATGATCAACTATTTACATATGTATTTACAAGGAACCATATGGTTGTATAATAGAATTTGAGTGTTGCAGGAGTAGGGAGGAAGGTGCAAAGGGTTATGAACTAAGGTGGAAGGGAAAAATGTTCAAGGAAAAGATGAGTTTTTAACTTCTTTCGGAACTCAGAGTGGTTTGAACAGTTCCGAAGTTCGTGAGGAAGGGCATTCCATAAGGATGGAGCATAGAGGGAGAAAGCCCTGTTACTTGTAGATTGTTTGCAGTGTCTTTTATTTATAGGGATGGTCAGTAGGTTTTTGGTAATAGAGCGGCGTGTTCTTGTGTTATTGGAGGAGAGAAGGAGTGGGGAGAGGCATGGAGCTGACTCATTGGAAATAATTTTATGTGTAAGAGTAAGTACCTTGAATTTAACTCTGTATTGGATGGGGAGCAAGTGGAGATTATAGAGGACTGGTGTGATGTGGGAACGTCTAGGGTTGTTGGTTATAAGCCAAGCTATCGTGTTCTGGGCTAGTTGGAGCGGTTGAATAGTGTTCTTGGGAAGGCCATGATAGATATGGTTACAGTAATCAAGAGAAGGGATTGTGAGGGCCTGGCAGACAGTACGAAAGGAGTTTGGGCTTAAGAGGGGTTTGAGGTTCCGGAGGGTACGCAGCTTTGCGTATATTATATTAGTGGTTCTCTTTATTTGGTCAGTGAAGGAAAGGTTCTGATCCAGAATAATACCAAGATATTTCACTTGGTTTTTTATAGTGAGTGTGAGATCGCCGATAGTAAGAGTGGGAGGTGGGGTGTATGCAGGATTGGAAAATACCTGGAGAACCTCAGTTTTGGATTGATTGATTAAGAGGTTGTGCTGGGAGAGCCAAGTTTTTAGGCTAGTTAGGCATTCACTTAGTTTAGAAAAGTTAGGGTTAAAAAGGTTAAAAGGGGTGAAGCACATCATGTCATCTGCATATAGCTGATACTGAATGCCATAGTTTTGGAAGATCTTGCAGACAGGTTGGAGGAAGATATTGAATAGAAGAGCGGAAAGACTGGATCCTTAGGGGACACCTTGTTTTAGGATAAATGGGTGGGAGGAATCGTTTCCAATACGAACCTGTTGGGTTCTGTTATCTAGGTAGGAACGGAACCAGTTCAGGGTTGTGCCTCTCAGTCCTATTTCATGGAGTCTGTTTAGGAGTTGATGGTGAGGGAGGGAGTCGAAAGCAGCTGATAAGTCAAGGAATATGAGAAGACATCCTTGAGAGGGTTCTGGGTGTGGAGTTATAAGGAATTGAGTAGGGAGGTAAGAAGGGTTTCGACTCCATGGTTCTTTTTTAAACCATGTTGGAATAAGTCGAGAGGGGAGTGATCATCAATATAGTTCTGAAGTTGGGTTTGGACCAGCTTCTCAGTTATCTTAGCCAGGAATGGGATACTAGAGATGGGTCTGTAAGAAGTAGGTGAATTAGGGTTAAGTTTTGTTCCTTTTAGGATTGGGCGGATAGTGGCACACTTAAGAGGTGGTGGTACAGAGCCAGTCTGGAGGGATGTTTGTACAATATACAGAATGTATGGGCTGAGAGAACTTCTGGTAGATTTGATCCAGGGGACAGGGCAAGGGTCAAGGGCAGAGGTTGAAGCATTTAAATCCTTTATGATATTAGATATGTTTTCTAATGTAAGAGGGTCAAAATCACTCCAAGAGTTTGAGGGGGTAGGCTCATGTGGGTGGGTGCTGTAGTCAGCAAAAGGTTGGGTGCTGTAGTCAGCAAAAGGTTGGGGGTTATTAGCAGATAGGGGAGGGAGGAATTTGGAGATCAGGTGGTTAGCTAAGGCTTGTGCAGTTATTTTTGGTGGCTGGTCCTGATGTAAGGGCTCATTAATTAAGGATTTGGTAATAGGGAACAGCTCTCTTGGTTTGTTTCAAAATAAAGTTTTTGCTTCAAAATAAAGGAGCCCAGTGCACAGTTTAACATTCTGTGTTTGTTATTTCTTCATAGATTCTCAGTTGATACCAATAGTGAATTCAGCAATAGAGTACTCTTTGCTTAGCACTCCGAAGAATTAACCTCAAATTATTAAAGGATTTTTATTTTAATTATAAGATGGACATAAGAACATAAGATAAGCCATGCTGAATTAAGACTAAGGTCCATCAAGCCCATCATCTTATTTCTGACAGTGTCCAGTCTGGGTTACAAACATTCAATACATTACAAAATGTAGACCTACTTCTCATAGCTTATTTCTAGAGATCAGCAATGGCTCTCTCAAGTCTATGGTTTCTTAAAATATGCTACATCACCCTTCGCCTTGCACCAGAGTGGTTTACAATACAATTTAACATAAATAAGAAAGGAAGGGAGTGGGATGAAGTAGGAAAGGCAATATTGAGATATCCAGAACGGAATGGAATAGGAGAAGGGGAATCGTAATGTCTGCTGTCAGGGCACCATGCCCAGAAAGAAAGCCAAGCAGAACCCTATTGGACAATAATTTTTATGGACTTTTCTTCCAAGCCTTGCTGAGAGAAGTCCTTTACTTTTGTGCACAATATATTACTGCACTTTTTCTAAATAACTGGAATTTAGAGGGGCGTGTAAAATGAACTGTAGCATTCTGCACACCTGAGAAGAGGTCTAAAGTATGAGATAGCTACCTAACTTGATGGTTAGCGCTTTATTGTTTTATGTCTGTGTAACAGAGGGAGACTGTAATCTCAGATAAGTTTCCCCCTCTAGCCCATTTTACAATGAAAAGATAAACATTTTCCTGGAATTTTTCTGATTACATTTCACAGGGTCTCTCATTCCTTATCCCTCAGGCCTATTTGCCCCATTTCATAAATGAACTCAGTAATGTTATAACTCAATGCTAGTAAAATTAATTTCAACTGAAACAAACTGTGGACAACAAGGTAAATCTTCATATTTGGTTGACACCATCGATGGAACCCTGCGCAGGAAACCTTCCCCATTTTCTTCTAGAAACTTTTGGGATGATCCCAGCTCACCTGCATGTCTGTTGCTGTGGGCTGCTGCCTCCTCATTCTCCTCAATCTATTTATAGCTGAATGGAGAATGCAACCTCTCAAACCTTGTTCATATTCCTCTCCTTCCTCCCTTTTCCTGTACTCTGTGGAATGTACATTCTGTCTCCAATAAACATTCCCTCAATTATGATCCCTTTATCTCTAGTACTCTGTATCTTCTGGCTCTTACTGAAACTTGGCTTCTCCCTGAAGACTCTGCTTTAGTTGATGCCCTCTGTCATGGAGGCTACCTATTCTCCCATACACCTCAGCCCATTGGCCTGGGTGGCGGTGTTGGGTTCCTATTCTCTTATTCCTGCGAATTTCAGCCCCTCCTTCTGCCTCACTCTCATTACTTTGAAGTCCATGCAATCTGCCTATTTACTCCACTACCTCTCTGGGTAGCTGTCAAATATTGACATCCTGACAAGTCCACCTCTACTTTTCCCACCAACTTTGACTCCTGGCTCTTCTCTTTTCTGGATGCATCTTCCCCTTCCATTATTCTTGGGGATTTTAACATTCATGTTGATGACCCTATTGACCCTTATGCCTTAAAGCTCATTTCCTCATTCAATTTCCAGCTGTACTCTACAGCTCCTACTCACAAGCATGGCCACTGCCTTGACCTCATCTTCTCCTCCAACTGTTTGCCCTCAAACTTCTTCACCTCAATTCTTCCCTTACCTAACCATCATCTACTAATCTTCACCCTTAACCACCCCCATCTCGGTCTATTCTATCTCCACCAATATGTTTAAGAATCTTCACTATCACTGTGTACTGTGCTTCAACTTTAGCTGTCATCAACAACCTGCTACGTACATTCCTGTGCCCTCAGCTGAGCACCTTTGCCCTACATCATGTACCCTTGCCAACTTCCTATATTTCTAATTCATGGTAACTTCTTTCTATTCAGCCATAACACTTGCCAAGCAAAAGTACTATGTCCATCTAACTCTCTTGCCTCTGACCCTCACTGTTGCTTTTCTATGCTCAACTCTCTCCTCAAGGTGCCTATTCCCCAATCCCTCCTCTTTCTGCCCAGGCTTTGGCTGACTATTTCCATGACAAAGTATAGAAGATTAGTCTTGAATTCTTCACAGGGTCAACTCCATTCCATCTTCCCCCTCTTTAATTCCAAATCCTTCCAACTTCTGTCACCTGTTCTTTCTTTTCTGAAATCACTGAGGAGGAAATTGCAAATCTTCTCTCCTCCTTCAAACTCACTACCTGTTCCTCTGATCCTATTCTCACCCATCTACTAAGCTCTGTTTCTTCCACTGTCATACCTTCCATCTGTCATATCCTTAAACTTCAAGCATGTTGTGGTTACACCTCTCCTCAAAAATATTCACTAGACCCTACCTATCCTTCCAGTTATCAGTCTATCTTTCTCCTTCCTTTTGATTCAAAGCTATTTGAATGAGCAGTTCATCAATGCTGTCTTGACTTTCTTTCCCCTCAAGCTGCTCTGGATCTACTAGAATCTGGATTTCATCCTCTAGGTTCTACAGAAAAGGCTCTTGCCAAAATCTCCAGTGACTTGTTCCTCAATCCAAATCCTTCTTGATTTTTCTGCTGCTTTTGACATTGTTGATCACCAACTTCTCATGAATGCTTTGCCCTCACTTGGATTTAGGGGCTCTGTTCTGCCTGGTTTTCTTCTTATGTATCCCATCATACTTTTAGGGGTATGTTTACTAATCGGCGGTAGTGGCTTCCGTGCGATATCGGAGCCGCAGCCCCATTGACTTCACATGGAAGCCGCTACCGCCGATTAGTAAACATACCCCTTAGTGTATGTTCTAAAGCAGTGGTTCTCAAACCAATCCCAGGGGACCATTAGCCCCTTGGGTTTTCAGGATATCAAAAATGAATTTGTATATAATGGAGGTAGTAGAAATGCAAATCTCTCTTATGCATATTCATTGTAGAGGCAGCCTGAACAGAAAAGAAAAGGGCTTAGGTGGGAATAGAACTGGATTCTATTCTCTGAACAGATTCTGGAGAATGGTCTGGCCAAATTCGCTTTTACATTGGGAGTTCCTTTCCAAACTGTAATGAGATATGACTGTGCAAACTAAAGTCTACATAGCAGCTTTGCAGATTTCTTCCATGGAGGCCATTCTCAAGTGGACCACTGATGCAACCATGGCTTGGATATTGTTAGCCATGACATCACCCTCAAGAGTCAAGCTAGTCTGGGCATAAGTAAAGGAAATCCAATCCGCTAGCCAAATTGAAAGTATACGTACTGTCATGCCCCAGCCCTCTGCCTAAGGCTTAGAGGGGTGGGGTTGCCATTAACTTCTCTTATAAAAGGTTGAATAAACTATTTTTCCCAGTGATGCCTGCTGGGAGTTGTAGTTTTGGCCTTCTAAGATGAAGTGTAGTCATGAAACCAAAAGTAAAGGCAAATGACAAAATTTATTCCCCAAACGCAAACAAAGTCCATGTAGACTGTAACAAGATACTTCTCCATTCATTCGCTCAAGGTTATTTACAACTTACAACTTAGGCTGGATGAGCTTCACAGTCATTAATTATATGCAGCTGCTTATCAATATAATGGATAAAGAAAACACAGCTTCTTCATTCAACAAAGTAAAAATATCTTCTTTTTAACTTTGTCTTCATTAAGCATTCAAATGTACATGCAACAGGTATCTTCCCATTAAAAGAGCATGTTCCTACCTTCAGTTCAGGCTAGGTTTCAATACTCTACTTTTCAGGAGACTTTATCTTTTCAGCTATTCTTTAGCAAAGGGACTCAATGTTAACTGCTTGACATAGAGTACAGTCCATGAGTACTTCTGGAGGCAATAAATCCTGCTCAATAGGCTCAACCTGTATTTCCTCTGGATCCGGTAATGCAGTGCCCTGCTCTGAGCTTTTAATGTATGAGGGGGTACCAAAAAAAACAGGAATACCATTGCCATGGGCGGAGCTTGTGTAGTACGCACTTCTGCCGCTAGGCGTGTATAGTGCAACTCATTGTCAGTTCAGTGCCACCTGTGTTGTTGACCTGGCTTGTTCTGTTCATCTGCAGTGATTGTTTTTGCTAGCGCTGTTTTGTTCTTGTTTCTTTTTTTATGATAAGCACTTTAAACACAACCCGCAAGTGAAAGCCTCAGAATTAACTCACTAAACAAAACACGTTTAGGAGTTAAAATAACATCAATGGCTCTCACTCGCTAACAACAACCATCCAAAATACATGATATACAAACATATTCCATACAATTCCATTTGACATAAACTTGCAAAATATCAACAAATATCAACAAGTACACAAATCATGTATCAGGATGGTATGTGAATGCCCCAACGCCTTTTCTAGACATCTCATGTGAGCGTTTCGCTACCGCTGTTTCAAGGGGGTCCAACACTACAAAATAAAAAATAAAAAACAGGGCTTAGTCCAATGCCGCAACCCATAATACAACTCCATACACATACTGCAACAAGATCCCAACACTTACCAAAAATCACATCGACTATAAGCAAAACCACTTCATATTAGTCAGAACTGACTTCCAAGTCTTGATCACCCGCCATGCCTCCAGTCAATATCCGCCCGCATACCACTTCCGGACCCATTATATACATATCCCACACACGTAACCTAACTGCTCACTAGCAGGACAGCCAATCACCTACTGAGGGAGAAAGCCCTACGCAAACTGCAACATTAATAGGAACAGCCACCTTGTGCAAACCTACCCTAATTAAAACAGACTGATTAAATGCAAGCTCCCCATTCAATGCAAGAGTTTAATCCATTCGGAACCACAGTATTTAAATAAAAAATCCACCACTGTTCTTTATATAACAGAAATCGATCGCGTGACATCCCCTTGGAGCCATTCCTAACTTGCTGAACAGCAAAACACTGTAAATCCTTATACTTATGCTGAAACGTTAAGCAATGCTCAACAATGGGTGCCTCCTTACGCTGACAATGAAGCTTACTTTTATGCTCTAACAATCGAGTACGCAATCTCCGGATGGTCTTACCAATATACAGAAGTCCACATGGACAGAAGATTCCATAGATAACAAACTCCGAGTTACAAGAGGTACTGTCCTTTAAATGGATAAGCTGACCATGATACATGAAACGATCCGTTTCCAACATCACGTCACAACATGAACACTCACCACATCTGCGATGTCCAAAATTATCACCACTAACCAAAAGCGAAGGTCGTAAAGAAGAAGGACTCAAAATGTCTTTTAAGTTTGGATTACGTTGCCAAACACATCGCAGATGCTTAGACTCCAACCCAGGGACTGTGCTTAGGACATGCCGGTATTTCTGTAAAATCTGCTGAATCTGTCTACTATGAAGGGAAAAACGAGAGATTAAATTTACATTATCACCATCATCATTTCCCTTAGGACGGGGAGACAACAGCCAAGATCTATCATTATGCAATGCTCGTTTATAAGCCCTATTCACTACCTTCAAAGGATAACCTCGATCTAAAAAGTCCTGCTTTAAACGTACTGCATTAACTTTATAGTCCTCTACCGAGGAACAATTACGCCTAAACCGTATGAATTGAGAAAAAGGTAACCCCTGCAACAAACCTCTCGGGTGTAGGCTAGAAAAATGCAAATATGTATTTCGATCGGTTTTTTTACGAAACACAGTTGTACCCCAAGACTCAACTTGCCGGAACACCTTAACATCCAAAAACACTATTTCAGAAAAGCTATAGTTCATTGTAAACTGAATATGAAAATCCAGTGTATTCAACCAATCATGAAACGCAGATAACAGATGTAAAGGACCATCCCACAACATAAAAATGTCGTCGATGTATCGACGCCAAGTCAATATGTAAGGAGAAAAGTCAGAAGACTGCAACCACTTTTGTTCGAAAAACCCCATAAAAAGGTTAGCGACAGACGGGGCAAAAAATGCCCCCATAGCCACCCCGCTTTATAGGCTTTATAGTGTTGTTAGTTACAATGGAGAGCCATGTACATTGGGAGGACACTCTGAGTTTTTCAGAGGCATATGTTGCTAAGTTTATGAAAGAAAAAACTCCGTTTGCTGAACAAGATCTGACAACTTTTCTGCCCGACAACAGTTGGAACTCACTTACAGCTCTACATAAAAGAGTAATCAGATCAGATTTACATCGCTCTTCTCTTATAGAGTATGTTAAGCGTAAACAGATCCCTAGAGGATTACGCCTCTATAAAGAACCGAGACTGTTTGCCTCGAACCCCTTGTTTTTGGATAAATGGGATAAGATCCTTAACAAGTGCTCTCTTGATTTGATGTTATTAACGATTGAGTATTTAGATCAACAATTAGAACAGGTCCGTAAGGATATACAAGCAATGACTGAGAGTATGCAAAGCATGGAACCATCGGAGACTTTTCAACAACGTACCAAAGATATTGAGAAACAGGATGTGCAACTGCGTTCGGAGGTTATGAAAACCAAGTTGAAAAAATTGAAACGAGATCATGACGACTATACCACGGGGTATGTATACCCGTGGCATAATGTGAATCGTCGGCAGGAACGTAGAAGTCGGAAAAAAGACACTTCAGAATGGTCGTCGGATGATTCGTCTGATTCCCGTCCACAAACATCCCGGAGTAATTTTTTGGACGAAGGTCGGCAGAAACGAGAAAAGAAAAAAGACAAGCCGAAGGACAAATGAATGCTACTAGTGAATCATTGATTGTGAATTTATCTTCCCTGGTTCTAACTGCAGCACAAAAGCGAGTCCTGAGTAAGGGGCTTTCTTTTGTTCCGCGCTCTTGTTATGATGCATTTCAATTTCGTATTGACTTTGAGCAATTTGTTAGAAAACTTATTCTAAAAATTTTTTTTGCTGTAACCGATAGTTGTGTTTTGCAGCAGGGGGATTTCGTTCCCTCGGTTTCTACAGCTGTTCCAGTTTTGGGTACGTTTGGGCGTGTTGCTCTTCCATTTAGATCTTCTTGGCTACCATCAGGCCCTGTACATCCTAATATTATTGCATTTAAGCAGTTAGTTCTACATGACATTACTCTGATGGAAACACAGAGCAAGTTTGTTGCTCGCACTGCTTTTTCGCATGCGGAACATGTAGCGATGAATGAGTTGAGAACTAACACTGAGATTGTACTTAAGCGGGCTGACAAGGGGGGAGCGATCGTGGTTTTGAATCGCACTGATTATTTGCAGGAAGCTTATCGTCAGTTATCAGATGAGACAAATTATGTTAAATTACCCATGGATCCTACATTGGAGTTGCAAACCCAGATTAAAATGTTAACTAGGCAAGCCTATCAATTGCATATCATTTCTAAGAAAGAACTGTGTTTTTTGAATACTATTTCTCCTTCGATTCCACAATTCTATCGCCTAAAATTCATAAGAGTTTGGTTAAACCCCCTGGACGGCCTATTGTTTCCACACGGGGGTCTGTATTGGAGCCATTGTCACAATTCATAGACTCCTTTTTGCGTCCACTATTAACATCTATTCCCTCTTACCTTCGGGATACTATGCATTTCTTACAGATTATAGCTGAAGCTTCCATATGGGCAAGGAATGATTCTGTAATTTTGGTAACGCTGGATGTGGTAGCTTTGTATACTAGTATACCGCAGGATCAGGCACTACAAGTTATTAAGAATGGTTTATTGCAGCGCGGGGATGTGAATGATGACATGCTTGTATTTTTAATGGCCTGTGCAGATTTGGCTCTTTGCCGTAATTACTTTGCCTTTAATGGTGAGTTATTCCAACAGGTAGGCGGGGTGGCTATGGGGGCATTTTTTGCCCCGTCTGTCGCTAACCTTTTTATGGGGTTTTTCGAACAAAAGTGGTTGCAGTCTTCTGACTTTTCTCCTTACATATTGACTTGGCGTCGATACATCGACGACATTTTTATGTTGTGGGATGGTCCTTTACATCTGTTATCTGCGTTTCATGATTGGTTGAATACACTGGATTTTCATATTCAGTTTACAATGAACTATAGCTTTTCTGAAATAGTGTTTTTGGATGTTAAGGTGTTCCGGCAAGTTGAGTCTTGGGGTACAACTGTGTTTCGTAAAAAAACCGATCGAAATACATATTTGCATTTTTCTAGCCTACACCCGAGAGGTTTGTTGCAGGGGTTACCTTTTTCTCAATTCATACGGTTTAGGCGTAATTGTTCCTCGGTAGAGGACTATAAAGTTAATGCAGTACGTTTAAAGCAGGACTTTTTATCGAGGTTATCCTTTGAAGGTAGTGAATAGGGCTTATAAACGAGCATTGCATAATGATAGATCTTGTCTGTTGTCTCCCCGTCCTAAGGGAAATGATGATGGTGATAATGTAAATTTAATCTCTCATTTTTCCCTTCATAGTAGACAGATTCAGCAGATTTTACAGAAATACCGGCATGTCCTAAGCACAGTCCCTGGGTTGGAGTCTAAGCATCTGCGATGTGTTTGGCAACATAATCCAAACTTAAAAGACATTTTGAGTCCTTCTTTTTTATGACCTTCGCTTTTGGTTAGTGGTGATAATTTTGGACATCGCAGATGTGGTGAGTGTTCATGTTGTGACGTGATGTTGGAAACGGATCGTTTCATGTATCATGGTCAGCTTATCCATTTAAAGGACAGTACCTCTTGTAACTCGGAGTTTGTTATCTATGGAATCTTCTGTCCATGTGGACTTCTGTATATTGGTAAGACCATCCGGAGATTGCATACTCGATTGTTAGAGCATAAAAGTAAGCTTCATTGTCAGCGTAAGGAGGCACCCATTGTTGAGCATTGCTTAACGTTTCAGCATAAGTTTAAGGATTTACAGTGTTTTGCTGTTCAGCAAGTTAGGAATGGCTCCAAGGGGATGTCACGCGATCGATTTCTGTTATATAAAGAACAGTGGTGGATTTTTTATTTAAATACTGTGGTTCCGAATGGATTAAACTCTTGCATTGAATGGGGAGCTTGCATTTAATCAGTCTGTTTTAATTAGGGTAGGTTTGCACAAGGTGGCTGTTCCTATTAATGTTGCAGTTTGCGTAGGGCTTTCTCCCTCAGTAGGTGATTGACTGTCCTGCTAGTGAGCAGTTAGGTTACGTGTGTGGGATGTGTATATAATGGGTCCGGAAGTGGTATGCGGGCGGATATTGACTGGAGGCATGGCGGGTGATCAAGACTTGGAAGTCAGTTCTGACTAATATGAAGTGGTTTTGCTTATAGTCGATGTGATTTTTGGTAAGTGTTGGGATCTTGTTGCAGTATGTGTATGGAGTTGTATTATGGGTTGCGGCATTGGACTAAGCCCTGTTTTTTATTTTTTATTTTGTAGTGTTGGACCCCCTTGAAACAGCGGTAGCGAAACGCTCACATGAGATGTCTAGAAAAGGCGTTGGGGCATTCACATTCCATCCTGATACATGATTTGTGTACTTGTTGATATTTGTTGATATTTTGCAAGTTTATGTCAAATGGAATTGTATGGAATATGTTTGTATATCATGTATTTTGGATGGTTGTTGTTAGCGAGTGAGAGCCATTGATGTTATTTTAACTCCTAAACGTGTTTTGTTTAGTGAGTTAATTCTGAGGCTTTCACTTGCAGGTTGTGTTTAAAGTGCTTTGCAATTTGGTTAGATTGAGTGAGGTCTCTCATTTAATTTTTTGAAGTATCATTTGGAGGCTTCGATATAGGCTTTATAGTGTTCTTTTTTTATGATGACAAGTTTAAGTGAACAACGTGCAGCTGTGAAATTTTGTTTTCTACTTGGTAAAAATGCTGCTGAAACTGTTTTAATGTTGAAAACAGCTTATCAAGATGACGCTATGGGAAAAAGTCAAGTGTACCAGTGGTTTGCTCGGTTTAAAAATGGCGACATGTCGATTGATGACAAACCTCGTTCTGGGCGTCCATCAACTGCCCGAATCAACGAAAATATTGAAAAAATTAGAGAGCTTGTGCTCACAGACCGTCGACAGACAATTGATCAACTGTCAGAGATTAGTGGGTTATCTTGGAGCTCGGTTCAGCGAATTTTAACGGAAGATTTGGGAATGAAAAGGGTTGCTGCCAAATTTGTTCCTCGGGTTCTGACTGACAATCAAAAGGAACATCGAGTTGAAACATGTCGTGTTTTGAAACAACAGCTTGAAACTGATCCAGATTTTCTGTCAAAGGTCATTACAGGTGATGAGTCATGGTGCTATGGTTACGACCCAGAAACAAAGCAACAGTCAAGCCAATGGAAGATGTCATCGTCACCCCATCCAAAAAAATGTCGTCAAGTCAAATCAAACATCAAAACAATGCTGATTTGCTTTTTTGATGCCAAGGGGGTAGTTCATTCAGAGTTTGTTCCCCCAGGTCAGACTGTCAATCAAACCTTTTATTTGGAAGTTTTAAGAAGATTGCACAACAGTGTCCGTCAAAAAAGACCCGATTTGTGGCAGACAGGAGACTGGTTCTTCCACCACGACAACGCACCTGCACACACAACCATCTCTGTTAGACAGTTTTTGGCTAAAAATGGCATGGTTCCGCTGCCCCACGCACCTTACTCGCCTGACCTGGCTCCGTGCGACTTTTTCTTATTTACACGCATGAAAAGGGGCATGAAAGGACACCGATTTGACAACATTGAAGAAGTCAAGAAAAAAAAGAGGGAGGAGCTGTCAGCCGTTTCTAAAGATGACTACAAAAAATGTTTTGAACAGTGGAAGCACCGGTGGGACAAATGTATCAGTTGTAATGGAGAGTATTTTGAAGGGGATAAGGTTGTTTTGTAAAGAATTTGAAATAAATAGCTTTTAAAAAATAATTCCTGTTTTTTTTGGGTACCCCCTCGTATGTCTCAGGGTATATTCTCTCTGAGGATCCCTGTGTCTCTCTTGAGCACAGCTCCACCCGGAAAGGATAAATTGTACCTGAAGTTTGTCATGAGGTAGCGCTGTCAGAGCCCATGGAAATAGGGAACTCTGAGCAAAACATAGCTGACAGCTCAGATATACACGGGGAAAAAGGTTACCATAGGCAACAGATACAAGCTGTATCACGAGGTGTAAGGGAACGCCCAAACACGAGGCTAGCTCAGAACTCATTAGGGAATGAGGGGCAGCTGGGTAGAGGCGGAGCCCAAACAAACACCACGAGAAAGGCAGTTAAAAATCACTCACCTGAGAGTAGGGAGAGAGCTGCTGGGAAAGACACATTGAGTGAGAGAACGTTCGGAGGGAGAGCTGCTGGGGAGAGAAGCCAAAGGAACATTTGGAGAGAAGCCTCACGAGGGAAACACAGAGCTGTGGAATCCAGGAGGGACTGCTTTGAGGAGCAGGGCACAGCTGTCCAGTATCCCCGGGAACCTTGCTACGGAGGGAGCAGAGGTGGTAGTCCGGTGGCCAGGCTGAGGAGAGCCAAGTTACTCAGCACAAGGTACCAAGCAGGGGATAGTTTTTACCCTGAGGAAACTTTTATACCGGGAAAGCAGCTAGCAGAGTAACATAGTGAAAAGCTTTCATACAGACGGAGCTCTGCTCGGCTAAGAAACCAGGAAGAGAGAGTGCCAGAGGGTAGGCGTATTGACCCTAATAGAAGAGGTCTAGAATACAAAGAACTACCTTGCACTTACCAGGAACTGTGTAGCTCTCCTGACGGTGATTATAGTGAATGTGGTAATTACCCATTCCCCTCTAGTTCAGTGGAGGAGGGGAACACTTTGAGTTAGAGGGAGGAACTTTGCAATCACAACGGAAGCTTTACTCCAGGGGAAACTTATTCCGATAGTGAAGAGATGCAATATGAGCCTTATGAGGAATCCTTGAATGGCAGTGATATGGATTGTACGTATACCATGGCTGATGCCATATCCTCCCTATGCTAGAGTGCTGTGAAAACTGTTTATAAAAGAAAACAGGAAGAAGGTGTTTTCATGTGAAAAGGTCTGTTTTCTTTTTCCTTCTGTTTGTTACAAAAGCTGAAGTTAAGCCAAGTTTTGTTCCAGCATTTCTTTAATTTGATGCCAGATGAATGGTCTGTTTTTCCTTTGTTTCAAATGCTAAAGATCCAATCCCGGACGGGGAATAAAATCCTGTATTACAACCTTACACTTGGTCTGCAACTACAATTCTTTGACTGGTGTTTAGAACCACAGGTTCCAGAAGGCATTTCAAAGCCTTCTCACAATACTCTATAGCTACTAGAGTACTACCCCACTGAATTACCTACGCCGCTGGCCTCTGGGGACATTGGTGGGTGACAAGCTGTGGACACTTCTCCCTGGGTGTGTTCACCAGTCTCCCTCCAGCTTCTGGGAAACAGTCCCTGGTTCACTTCCCTGAGTTCCTTCCTGGAGCTCTGCCACGGCTCCCTGTTCCAGGCTTGGCTCCTTTGACTCCTGTGCTGAGTCCTGGGCTCCCACCTCTGAACTCTCTGAACCTTCTCAACAGGAACTGGGGTTTGAAGCTTTCTCTGCTCTCTCCTTCTGGTCTCTCTCTTCCCGTGCTCTCTCTCTCTGCGCTCTCTCCTCCGGTGCTCTCCCTCTCCGGGCTCTCCTCCCTGCTTTCTCTCTAGCCAAGGTTTATATCCCTGCTTCTCGGGCAGTGTCTCTCCCTCTCTGGACAGGTGCTTGCAATTATCTTTCAAGCCTGCAAATACCGGTACGTCAGCAGAGCTTGGGTGTGGCAGCCTAGGTTCAGTTTCTCTCTGTTTGCTTTCTTTATGTCAACGGTGAAACCTGTGCACTGCAGGGATGTCACTTTTCTTAAAAGCAAAATCATTAGTTTCTCCTATTTCCATAGGCTTGATACAGGCTTCCTTATCACAGTACATTTGATGGCAACCTTTTGGAGTCAAAAGAAAGTATACGTACCTTTGATCCCAATCTGTTGGCATCAAAAGAACAAAAGGTTGGGTGGACTTTATTGTTAAATGCCATTGAGTTGATGTTGACATCTGGTGACCCTGTGGAAAGTTGGGGCAAGAGAGCAGAAGCTCTTGCAGAATGAAGCAGGAAACACACAAAGCAAGCGTATTGATGACACAGGCGCTTTTATTAGAATCCACAACGCGTTTCGGCAGGTTGCCTTCCTCAGGGGGTCATATAACTTATGAAAATAAAACAAATAAATACAGAATATTAAAAACTTTACAGAAAAACATAAAAATAATAATAAAAATGTTGATAAAAACAATCAAATTAAAAGCTGACCGGGCATGGTGAAGATAGAGATGATAATAATGGTCAAAACGTTTCTAAATTTCATAATGCTGTGATCAAATGGTTAAATAAACAGACACTTACAAGATAATACAATAATCAAAAGTTAAAAATTGTGTACAATAAGATAATAAATAATTAAAAACATATATACAAATTGTTAACAACCAATTGTAATGGGATTATAATAAGGACACTAAACAATTATAGACATGGGTTGATTAAAACAGGCTAATAAAAAACGTGTGTAACATATGTATAAATTAATAAATATCGTGCACAAACTTCTTAAACCAGTATTGTATACCAACGCAGGGCATAGGAAGAAATAAAACAATTAATTGATTAAATAGACTATATGAAAAAACTTTAAGTGGTAGCTTGGTTAAATGAATCAAGGGTCATGATTGTACTCACTTAACGCGCACACAACAGCAAGTGTTCTGACGGTAAAATTGAAGGGGCAGATGGCCAAAGCTTCAACTGTGTCATCAATACTCTTGCTCTGTGTGTTTCTTGTGGAAGGTGGTCCACATTGTGATTATCCTCTGGGTTTTTCTTGGCAAGGTGCAACTGGAAGTAGATTTCCAAGCCTTCTTTCCATGCAGTAAGCCTACAGCACAAGGTATTCCAAGGTGGTCTCCCATCCAAGCACTAACAAGGCCCAACACTGCTTAGCTTTCATAATCAGATGAGATCAGGCACATTCAGGGTGATGTGATCTTTACGGGCTTTACTCTGCAACAAAAAGGTGGTCAAGGATCTCTTGCAGTCCAATGTGTGCAATGCACTTTCCCTTATGTAAGCAGGGATCTTGGGGAAAAATGTTGGTAGAACTATTGACTGGTTAAGGTGGAAATCTGACACCACTTTAGGAAGGAATTTAGGATGAGTGTGCAGAACCACTTTATTTTGACAAACTTTGCATAAGGTGAATCAATTACTTGAACCTGAAGTTCGCTAACTCTGCACCAAAACAAGACCTTCCAGGTCAGGTGCTTCAGTTCAGAGGTATCTAGTAACTCAAATATAGACTTTTATCAGCTAAGTTAAAACCACATTGAGATACCATGACACTGTGGGATGCTTATGGGGAGATTTTGTAAGAAGCAAACCCTGCATGAAGAGATGGGATTACCTTCTACATGATGATATATCCTTACTGAGTTAGTCTTGAGACCAGACTTTCACTGATGTAGAAAGTATTAAAGCAGTTTTTGTATGGTCCCTCACACCACATGGCAAACCTCTTCCACTTAAAACCATAAAATCTCCTACTGGAATCTCTCCTAGAAGCCAAGAGGACATTGGTCAGAGCAACCAGCAGGTTCAGCAATGACAAAGTCTACTACATAATATCCAAGGTATGAAGCCTAGGGACCTGTTATTGTGAATTTATTTATTTTATTTTATTTATTAAAAAGGATTTCTATACCGCCTTCTCCTGTAATCAAGGCAGTCTACACAGCAAACAATTGACAAAATACTGAGTCTTGTGTGTGCATGCATTGAAACAGTAAATGCGTGTGTGTGTAGGGTGTTGTTGATTCTTGGTGAGCTATTTACATTGTGCGCTATTATACAATACTATGTACATCACAGACTTTACATCAATACTATGTACATGGCGAAAAGGGAGGGTGGTTGGGCTGTGGTACTGTCTGGCGAACCGTTTATGTGATGTCACCGTAGTGTTCTATGAAGAGGGTCATCTTGAGCTGTTTCTGAAAGTCCTTGATGTCTGTTGTTGCTCGTAGTTCATCAGGGAGGGCATTCCAAATTGTTGGTGCAGCCAGTGATAGGGCTCGGTTTGCGGTGTCCTTGCGTACCTTAGAGAAATCTTTTGGTGTGTTGACGTGGTTGGAGGTGCCTTTCCTCGGTTGTGTGCTGCTGTCGGATTGTATGAGTGGTTGTAGGCTGAGAGCTGATGTCTGTTGTTTGATTTTGAATATGTTTATGACTGTCTTATATCTGATGCATGAGCTGATTGGTAGCCAGTGAAAATCTTTTAGTGTGGGTGTGATGTGTTCTTGTCTTGTTGTGCCAGATATTATGCGTGCTGCTGTGTTTTGTGCCAATTGCAGTGGCCTGAGTGTCAGCTTTGTTAGGCCGAGATAGATTGGGTTGCAGAAGTCTAGGATTGGGGTTATCATTGCCTGACAGACTGTGCGGAAGTGCTCCTGGGAGAGGAGGGGCTTGAGGTGTCGGATTAGTCTCATCTTGTGGTATGCATTTTTGGTGGTGATGTGTGATTGTAGGTTCAGTTCTTTGTCGAGGGTCACTCCAAGCTATTTCACTTCTGGTTTTATGGGTATAGTTGTGTTGTTTATCTTGATGTTGAGTGGAGGGATGAAGTCGGTGTTTTGGGTGATGATTAGTGCCTCGGTCTTGCTGTAGTTTATGGTCAGGTTGTTGTCTTGAAACCAGCTAGTCAATTGTATGAGACAGTCTGTTATTTTGGTGTAGTCTGGGTTATCGAGGGTGATTGGTGTGTACATCATGATGTCGTCGGCATAGATTGTGTTTTGTATTTTGTGCTCTTTCATGATGCTGCATATTGGCTGGATGTAGAGATTAAATAATAGTGCCGATAGGGCGGATCCTTGTGGTACGCCTTGCATGACCTTTATGGGTTGGGATGTGTTGGGGCCGACCTTGACCTGTATCTGTTTGTCCGTTAAGTAGGAGTGGAACCACTTCAGGGTGGATCCATGTAGTCCGATGTTCTGTAGTCTTGCTAGTAGAGTTCTGTGATGCAACAACATTCCCTAATCCTGCATAATCATTGTTGGTGAAGTGCCCAAACAAATGGAATCCCTGATGTAAAGCTCCAAAGAAGAGGGAACCATGGCTGTCTCGGCCAGTAAGGGGCATAGTGCCCCTGTCCTCTCTGAGTTTCAGGAGAGTATCTGCTATTAGAGGTATAGAAGGATACACATACAAAAGATCCTCCCTTCAATTGAGGAGGAAGTCATCAGAGGCTAGTTTATGTGTATCCCCACCCTGGACCAAAACTGAAGCACCTGCCTTTTCTAATGAGTCATTGGTAAACCAAAAATACAAAAACCCAATTCACAACTGTGCTGGAAAAAATACAGCATAAAAACCAAGCACACACTCTAGAAAACAGAGGAAAAAATAAAGTAGAATCTTAGAGCAAATACTTCTGCTTATAACTTCCAACTTCAAACCACTCTCAGCTCCATTAACAATCCTACTGAACACATCCAGCTGAAATCACTCTCTAGTATGGCTCAAACATTTAAGCAAATCTTTGTCCAATGGGACACTGTGATATCTGGGTATAAATTATATTGCAATGATAGAGTAGATCACATTGGTGGAGAGGTTGCACTCTATGTTAGAGAGGGCATGGAGTCACACAGGATTAAAGTTTTGCAGGAAACAAAATTCACTGTAGAATTTCTATGGATAGAAATTTCATGTAAAATGGGGAAGGCGATGGCAGTGGAGGTGTACTACCAACCACATAGCCAGAATGAACAAATGCATGATGAAATGCTAAAAGAAATCAGGGAAGCTAACAAAAGTTACAATACAGTAGTAATAACTGGATAACAAAGATTTTGCTTCCTGAACACTTTTGAGTGTATCTTATGGATTATGGGTTGCTGATCACGAAAATCACCTTGAATTTTTCCTATCACACACCATTTTTTTGAAATCCCTATTTTTTGTGATTTTCTCACATATTTTAAATCTATTCATATGTTGCCTAGAAAGTAAGCTGTTTTGTTTAGTCCAGGCATACCTGGGCATGCACTCAGTGCAGGCTCAAAACATGCAATGGAAATGCTACTGCTCAAGAATAAGTGGGCATGCTTAGTCAGGATGGATGCTGGCAGTACAGGATATAAAAGCAGCTTTCATACAAAGATGCTATGCTTATTTATTTATTTGTATTTATTACCGCCTTTCATGAATCAAAGTGGTTTACATAGAACTAAAAAATACATTAAACAGAGTTGACGGAATTATACATTAAACATTAAACAGTTTTACATGAATAAACAGGTAACGGGGTGAAAAGGGGAAGGGAAATATAACTTTTTATTAACTGCTAATGTCCTCTCATAACTATAGAAAAAAGATTTAGGCGTCATTGTGGATAACATGTTAAAACCCTCGGCCCAGAGTGCAGTGGCGGCCAAGAGAGCAAATAGAATGCTAGGTATCATAAGGAAAGGAATGGAAAATAAAACAAAAGATATTATAATGGATATTATAATCATACTGGACTTGGTGCTTACCAATGGTGAAAGTGTTTCTGATGTTGTAGTGGGAGATCATTTTGCATCCAGTGATCACCAGATGGTGTGGTTCAGTATTAGGACTAGGGCTGTTAGAATCCATTCCAAGGTGAAGATCTTAGACTTTAGGAAGACTAACTTTCCGAAGATGGGCCAATACCTCAGGGAGTCGTTAGTGGGATGGGAACAGCTGGGGGATGTAGAACAACAGTGGGCAAAACTGAAAGGGGGCATTTTAAAGGCAACCAACCTTTTTGTTAAAATGGTAAATAAAGGCAAAAGGAACAGGAGACCGCTATGGTTTTCGAAGGAAGTAGCTGAAAAAGTGAAGAAAAAGAGGGAGGCCTTTATGAAATACAAGAGATCACAGAGAGAGGAAGACAGGCATCTGTATTTGGAAAAACTTAGAGAAGCTAGCAAAGTAGTCAAGAAGGCAAAGATTCAAAAGGAGGAGGAAATAGCCAATGCAATAAAATGGGGGGATAAGACATTTTTCAGATATATTAGTGAGAAGAGGAAGGGCAAAAGTGGTATTGTCAGACTCAAGGGTACAGGGGGGGAATATGTAGAAGCTGATAAGGATAAAGCGGAATTGCTTAACAAATATTTTTGTTCTGTGTTCACAGATGAAGAAGGAGCAGCAGGACCTCAGAAAACACCCACAAATAAGAACAGAAGCGAGGGACATCTTGAACAATTTTCAGAAGACTGTGTTCGTGAGAAACGAGCTCAACTTAAAGTAGACAAAGCGATGGGACCGGATGGGATACACCCTAGAATACTGAGGGAACTTGGGGACATTCTAGCAACTCCACTGACTGACCTTTTCAATGCCTCGTTGGAGTCAGGAGTGGTGCCAAAGGACTGGAGAGAGGCTCATGTGGTGCCTTTACACAAAAGCGGAAGTAAGGATGTGGTTGAAAACTACAGGCCGGTTAGTTTAACTTCAGTGGTGAGTAAATTAATGGAAACGCTGTTGAAAGAGAAAATAGTGAGGTTTCTGGAGTCCAGCGGATTACAGGATCCGAGGCAGCATGGATTCACCAGAGGCAGGTCTTGTCAGACAAATCTGATTGATTTCTTTGACTGGGTGACCAGGGAGTTGGACCGAGGGAGAGCTCTAGATGTGGTGTATTTAGATTTCAGTAAAGCCTTTGACACTGTTCCTCACAGGCGACTTATAAACAAACTGAGCACCCTAGGGATGGACCCTAAAGTTACTGCTTGGGTTAGAAATTGGTTGGGTGGGAGGCGGCAAAGAGTACAAGTAAATGGAGCTCACTCTGAGGAGAAGGATGTTACCAGTGGTGTGCCCCAGGGATCTGTCCTTGATCCGATTCTTTTTAACATCTTTGTTAGTGATATAGCGGAAGGGCTGTCGGGTAAGGTTTGCCTCTTTGCAGATGATACCAAAATCTGCAATAAAGTAGACACCCAGGAAGGTGTAGATAACATGAGGAGGGATCTAGCTAAGCTTGAAGAATGGTCTAGAATTTGGCAGCTGGGATTTAATGTTAAAAAATGTAAGGTCATGCATTTGGGCTGCAGCAATCCAAGGGAGCAATACAGCATAGGAGGTGAAGTACTTTTGTCCACTAAAGAAGAGCGGGACCTAGGCGTGGTTGTGTCCGATGATCTTAAAGTAGCTAAACAGGTAGAAAAGGCGACGGCGAAAGCTAGAAGGATGCTTGGGTGCATACGGAGAGGAATGGCTAGCAGAAAAAAGGAGGTGATAATGCCTCTGTATAAGTCTTTGGTGTGACCTCATTTGGAGTATGGTGTGCAATTCTGGAGACCGCACCTTCAAAAGGATGTGAACAGGATGGAGTCGGTGCAGAGGGTTGCTACTAAGATGATTAGTAGTCTTCATTATAAAGCATATGAGGACAGACTTAAGGATCTTAATATGTACACCTTAGAGGAAAGGCAGGATAGAGGTGATATGATTGAGATGTTTAAATACCTCCGTGGCATAAATGTTCAGGGAGAGAGCCTCTTTCAATTGAAAGCAAGTTCTGCGACGAGGGGACATGGGATGAGGGTGAAGGGAGATAGATTCAGGAGTGATATGCGGAAATATTTCTTTACGGAAAGAGTAGTGGATCCGTGGAATAGTCTCCCAGTGGAGGTGGTAGAGATGAGGACAGTAACTGAATTCAAAAAAGCATGGGACCAACACAGAGGATCTCTAAAGGTAAAAAGTGGACTGTTGTAGTTGTTGTTATGGAAGGACAGACTAGATGGGCCTTGTGGTCTTTTTCTGTCATCATGTTTCTATGTTTCTATATCGTTCCATGGTGAGACCGCACCTTGAACATTGTGTGCAATTCTGGTCGCAGTATCTTAAAAAGGATATAGCGTTATTAGAAAAGGTTCATAGAAGAGCCACCAAAATGTAAAGGGGATGGAAGGATACTCCTATGAAGAAAGGCTAAAAAGGTTAGGGCTCTTTAACCTGGAAAAGAGACGGCTGAGGGGAGCTATGATAGAAGTCTATAAATTAATGAACGGAGTGGAACGGGTAAACGTAGATCGATTGTTTACGTTATCAGAATATAGAAAGACTAGAGGACATGAAATGAAGCTACAGGGTAAACTATTTAACACTATAAAAGAAAATATTTTTTCACTCAACGTGTAATCAAACTCTGGAATTTGTTACCGGAGGATGTAGTAAAGGCTGTTAGTGTAGCTGGGTTTAAAAAATGTTTGGACAAGTTCCTGGAGGAAAGGTCCATAAACCATTATTAAGAAGGGACCCAGGATATCAATGCTTGACCCAGTACAAGCATTGCGGAACCTATGTTTTTTGGGGAAACTGCTAGGTACGTATGACCTAGATTGGCCACTGTTGGAAACAGGATACTGGGCTTGATGGACCTTGGTCTGACCCAGTATGGCATATCTTATGTTCTTATTTATATGGATGCGGCATTGACGTTGATAAGCTTGACATTGATATCAGTTTGTATACTTAATAATAGCACTTACATGTAAGCTTCTTGTCTAAACAATGATTTGCTACAGAAAAAATGTCTCATTGATGTTGCAACAGCTGTGATACATTCTGTTACATTTGTGGTGAGTATATGCTTAAGCCTCAAAGATGCAGCATGACTGCTCTTATTAGGAAAGTGTATGAGCTCTACTTTGGTTGTAAAGTTGGCGATCAAGACAAATTCTGGGCTCCTCACATTTGCTGTGCAACATGTGCTGACCATCTCAGAGCTTGGCTCATAGTACTTGGAAATCAATGTCGTTTGCAGTCCTGATGATATGGTGAGAACAGAATGATCACATGACGGACTGTTACTTCTGTCTGACAAATGTATCTGGCTTCTCTGCTAAAAATAAGAAATCTATTGAATACCTCAGTTTGCCTTCAGCCATGAGACCAAAGTCACATGATGACAGTATGCCAGTACCAAAGCCACCAGAGGCATGGAGCCTAGATGAGGCAGACGAAGATGCCACAATACACGGCCAGATTTTGAAAACTAAATGAATCCAGATTTTGAACCATTTATGTCTGGTGTGCCTCATCTGATAACACAGTCAGAATTGAATGGACTGGTGAGGGACTTAAGTTTGTCAAAAACAAAAGCTGAACTGTTTGGTTCAAGATTGCAAGGATAGGTTTGCTTTCACTAGGTACGGAAATTTCTGTCTTTTAGACCTGCCAAGAAGATATGAAAAATTTATATTTTTTTCTGCACTGGCATTGATGAGATGTTCATGGCTTTGTGTTGTGAGCACGACCTACAACAAGGGTGCCTTTTTATCGATTCATCACTATTAAGCCCGAAAGCTGTTTTGTTACACAATGGCAATATCCACCCTTCAATACCTATTGCCTATGCAATGCACATGAAATAAACCTATGAAAACATGAAACTGTTGTTGAAGCACATACAGTGCAACAACTACAACTGGAACATCTGTAGTGATCTAAATGTAGTGTAGCTCGGTTATGTCAAGTATTGTTGTTTCATTTGCGAATGGGACTCCCATGCTAGAGAGTCTCATTACATTAAAAAGAACTGGTCACTTTGATTCCAGGACAGAAAAATGTGGCACGTGAACCACTTGTTGACCCAAGTTAGATATTTTTGTCTTCTCTTCATACACAACTCGAACTGATGAAAAACTTCATGAAAGCAATGAACAAGGTAAAGAATTTCAAAATTTGAGAGAGATGTTTCCAAGAATAACTGATGCCAAGATTAAAGAAGGCAGTCTTGTTGATCCACAAGTCAGACACGTCATCAATGACAAGTGGTTCAAAGATCTGCTAGTGGGGCCTGAGCAAATCACATGGAAGACATTCAGGGATGTTGTTGAGAGTTTTCTTGGCAATTACAGGGCACCAAACTATGTCCAACTGGTTGATAATATGCTTCAAGCATACAAAACCATGAAGTGCATCATGTCGCTGAAGATTCATTTTCTGCATTCACACTTGGCCTTCCCTGCTAATCTTGGTGCAGTCAGTGATAAACATGGTGAAACATTTCCCCAGGAGATTACGACGATGGAAAAGCGGTATCAGGGTAACTGGAACCCATCAATGCTAGCTGCTATTGCTGGACAGTGAGATGAGAAGCATCAGATGCTGAATACAAATGAAAATAAGAAGCAAAACATTTTTAGCTCAGGTGAACTAGTACAATATGTCAGCATCATTGTGCGATTAAACTTGCTAAATTCAGTCAAAATTTAATTTCATATTTCTTCAAATTCCTACGTGATACAGTCAATCTGAAATTATATTTATGTTCAGCTTGAAGCTGTCTATCATAATCACCAAAATGTTTTCAGGAAGCAAAGCTTTTGAACAAATTTAATGTCCAGTGGTGATTTCAATTACCCTGGTATCAACTGGGTCAGTGTCATGGCGTGACATGCTAGAGAGATAAAGGGGCTTGTTAACGATCGCAAACCGCTACGGCGGCTTTGTAAACAAGCCTCAAAGTTTCTAGATGAAATAAATGACTGCTTCTTTTTTAAGGAGTGGTAAACAAATCTCTAAAGAAAGCTTAGGTTTGATCTCCTCTAGTACCGACTGGTTTGTTCTTCGGGCAGTCCATGGTATACACAGTATTCGCCGCCAGCACCATAATTCAAAGGCATCAATTTTCTTCCTGCCTGTCTTTTTCACTGTCCAGCTTTCACATCCATATGATGTTATTGAAAATACCATGGCTTGAACAAGTCGAATCTTTGTATGGAGAGAGACATCTCTGCTCTTGAGAATCTTATCTAGGTCTTTCATAGCCATTCTGCCAAGAGCAATGCGTCGTCTGATTTCATCATGCGAAGAGAGAGATCATTAGAGAAAGACATCATGCTTGGCAAGATAGAAGGTCAACGAAAAAGAGGAAGGCCAGCAATGAGATGGATCGCTACAATAACAGCAGCTACGGGTACCAGTCTGTCAACAATGAGCCGCCTGACTGAAGACCGAACACAATTTAGGATAGCTATCCAGAGGGTCGCCATGAGTCGACTCCGACTCGACGGCACTTAACAACAACAAACAAATCTACTGAGGAGATGCCCCATTCTCAGAAGATAACCAGTGCAATTTCTGCGTCCAGGGCACATTTGTGAAGTTAAATGCCTTGGCTCAGCTTGTCCACCAGTGTGTTGTCCTTGCCAGTCAGATACGTGGTCCTGGGAATGTCAATTACAGTCCCATTATAACCCCAAACAGCAAGACAGTACTGGGAGTACCCTGAACTGAGCAGAAGTTACAGTCCTACAACCATCCTATCAAGAAAGCACTGAGGGTAACCTGGAAGGAGTGGCAGTTGCATCTCTAAAGGCAATAGGGGGACTCAGAGACAGACGGAAGGGACACTCATAGCAGAATGTCAGCCACACCTCGAGGACACAGATGTCCCCTGAGGAGGCAAAATAAAAGGGCCCTGTACATGCCCTTAGGTGCGAGGCAAACTCAGGACCCCAAGCACTGTGGTTCAGGGCCAGAACCATCAGCTGTCAGTGCTCAGTGGCGTTAGGAATAGATAGAGCATGGCAAGTCAAGATCTGCTTTCGGATCTTGACTCACCTGATGTCCTTTGTGTTTCCTTACCTTTCCCCTTAGATATGTCCCTGTCTACACCTACAATGTTGTCTGTTTTGACTAGATTGTAAGCTCTGATGAGCAGGAACTGTCTCTTACATGTCTGTGCAGTGCTGCATTTGTCTTGTAGCGCTATACAAATGTTCAGTAGTAGTAGTAGTAAAATGAAGCAGACTAGGTGGGAAATGAACCCAGGATCCTGACCACTGTGGTTCAGGGCTAGAACCATCAGTCTGCAGCTTTCAGTGCTCTCAAGTGTTAGTAACAGAGAGAGCATGGCAAGTCAGAGGGGAGGGCAAGTGTGAATGGTAGAGGTGCAAAATGAAGCAGTCCAGGTGGGTAGCAAATCCAGGACCTCAAGCACTGTTGTCTAGGGCCAGTATCATTAGGCTACAGCTGTCAGTACTCACAAGTCCCCAGAGGTGAGGGAACATGTCTCTGTACATGTACAGCAAATGCAATGACCAGTTGCTGTTCCCCCCACCCTCCCCGGCATAGCATGACCGGATGATGTGCCACTGAGACCTCATGGTGACATGGCACATGATGGCCATGTTCAGAGTGCAAGTAGAACCACCCCACAGATTAGGAAAGTCTGTGTCCTGGCACAGATGAATGATGAGGTGTGTCTCTACCCCACAGATGTTTCTGGATCCTGCATGACACGGAAGCCTATCTTGTGTGATACCGTGCAATCTGTCGCACATGCCCTTGGCTGAAACGGCATATCCGGCAGCAGCTGCAAGAGGAGCAGGGTGAGTAGCAATGCAGATGCCCTGTCTGAGCAGCAGGCCGATGGGCTCCCCCCAACCACTAAGGTGGGCCAACACATGTAATAATGGAAACTGCTGTGACATGGACATCACAAAAACAGCATGCCCCCACCCCAGGGTCCTAGCCCACATTACCCCATCCTGCAGAGATAGGATGTGCTAGAACACCCTATGTGTGTGGCTGGTCCCCCAGCAACCACACCTTCGGAGGCCTGTAGAGCAGCTCCCCCCTGGACCGGTCCAGGCAGCAGAATTGGCACTTGAGCTGGCCGAAGGCTCTCTCTATGATACCCCCCCGTGGTCTGGTGCACACGGTTGTACCAATGTTGTGCCTGGTTGTGGGGTGGAGTATGGGGGTCATTATCCAGTCACAAAGGGGGTAGCCCTGGTCACTGCAGGAAGAGACAGAACAGCAAACTGTTAATCAGCTGGTGTGCCGGTGAGGGGGCAATGTGTGCCAGACATGTAGTGGGCTGGACAACTGATCCACATGATGAATAGCGCGGTATATAAAAACTGTTAAATATATAAATAAATAAAAATAAATAAATCTGTGGACACCATATGGAGGGGGTGACAGTCGGCCACTGTGTGTTCTCAGCCCACCACATGAGCAAGGCCTAGACAGCAGGATCCCTGCTGGGGGTGTGTGTCTGGGCACCCTGTGTGTGTCTGGTGCCCCTGCTCTGTGCCTGACCCTGCTCTGTGCCTTGCCCAACACCATACTCAAAGGAATTGAAAACACCAAAAAGGGATTCATTCTCATTTTCATTGACATAACCGCTACATTTGATTCCATAACCCACACCATACTTCTGGACAGACTAAGTGAAATAAGAGTAAGTGGAACACTGCTGTCCTGGTTACGCTCCTACCTAGAAGACAGAGATCACAAGTCAAGATAAAATCGGACACTTCAAGACCTTTTCCTCTAACCCAAGGTCTCCCACAAGGCTCCGCACTCTCCGCTCTCCTCTTTAACCTGTACATACAGCCAGTATGCAAAATCCTACAAGAGCACAAAATACCTTACCATCTATACGCAGATGATGTAATGATTTATTCCATCCTAGACACTAAGAAGCTAGACTACTCCCCCATAACAGCCTGTATGTTAGCAGTTTCAGAATGGCTACTACAACACAATCTGGAAATCAATTACAAGAAATCAGAAGCTCTCATAATCACAATACATTCAACCCTCCTGACAGCCTACCAATAGAAAGCAAATCAATCCCCATCAAGAAAGAAGTTAAATACTTAGGAATTTACATTGACCAGAGGCTTAATTTTCAGTCTCACATCAGTAAAACCACCTCAAGGGTATACTACAAAATGAAGTTCCTGCAGAATCTTCGACCGCTTCTAGAGCTGAACCACTTCTGCACAGTATGTCAGGCTCTAATCACACCGCACCTTGACTATTGCAATCTAATTCTCTATGGCTTACCTAAATGTTCAACACAAGCCTTGCAGATGGCCCAAAATGCAGCAGCATGCTTAATCACCAAAGCTAACAAGCAAGCTCACATTACTCCGATACTTGAATCTCTCCATTGGCTCCCCATCAGTTCACAAATAAAATACAAGGTACTGACGATAGCATTCAAAATACTCCATGAACAATCTTCGGTCTGCCTAAAAACCCTAATTAAAAGACTCCCCGAGAATAGATCAAGAAGGACACAACACCAAAACTCCCTGGCAACCCCCAAGACACCCACAGGCACCTCCCAGAACACTCTACTCAGAGATTGTGAGCTCTACATCCCAACATTATGGAACGCCCTCCCTCATCACCTACGAGCCACCATGGATATTACTGATTTCAGAAAATCCTTGAAGACTCACCTTTTCACCGAACATTTTAAGCCCTCACAAGTTAACTAACTGCAAGGTTTATAACAAATGTTAAGAAATAGCCAACTCCTCATGAACATGTATGTATGAGTCCATTCACTTACGTAAATAGTTCTAATGCGAATGTAATCACTGTTAATTGTTATTGTAAATAGTTCCAAAAGTTCTATGTATACAAAGTTATCCTTGTTCCCTGTAAACTGCTTTGAGAATTTGAAAAGCAGTATATAAAAAATGTTAAATAAATAAATAAATAAAAATACCCCCCTGGGTGGCGTAGATGGGTCTGCACGACACACCACCATGTGCAGGCCTGCTGCCGTTTAACCAGTCATCTGCCTCGGTCCCCTGCTGCATGCATAGGGCCACTGTGCCTGCTGCGGGGGGCCATGGTGTGACACGTATGGAGGGTGCTTGTGGGGTGGTTGTGGCCAACCCCCAGATAGATGGGAATAGGGCATACAATGCCCATGTATGGGGGGGGTTCCCAGTTGGGTGCTCTGTGCCTACCCACACCATGGTAGCAGATGGCAGGCTGCCTACCCATACATGCCCAGCCACCCCCCCCATGGCCAGAGGGTCACCATGCTGGGTCTCGGGGTCAGGTGGGGCCAATATCACCTGCCCAGCAGACCCACAACCATATGTTGCACCCTGCTTCTCAGTCCCAGGGTGTCCATGCATATGCCCACCTAGCAGCCATCCACCACTGATGTGGCACTCCTCAAAGAGTGCATGGATCCCTGGCCAGCTCAGGACATAGTCCTCGTGGCAGGAACCCGGATACCTGGCGTATGTATCAGTGATCTCCCCATTCGCATTGCAGACCACCTGCACATTGACAGAGTGGTATGCCTTGTGGTTGTGGCACACAGCCTCACTCTGATGCAGTGGCCGGAGGGCTATGCAGGTGCCATCCACCACACCTAAGACTGACGGGAAGCCTGCCACAGCATAGAACTCCTGCATGGTCCAGTGCTGGTCCTGCTGCATTGATGGGAAGCAGATGCTCTTCACCATGGACCGCAGGTAGATGCCCAGGAACTGGGTGAGGCCCCAGCCACAGGCTGGCTGAGTCCCCCCACAGCTGAGAGTACTGTCTGGAATGACCCTGTCACCAGGAAGGCCAGCGCTGTCATCACCTTCAGGTGCACTGGGATAGGATCACTCCTCTGCATGGGGCTTTCCAGTCATGGTTCAAACTGCTGCAGAGGTCATGTATGGCTGCCTGGTCAAAACCGTACCTTGCCACACATACTGTATCACTTATATCCATATACCGGAATATCTGCCATGGGTCACGGGAGTGGGGACACCTGGGAACCATACCTTGCCCACCACGAGCACAGCTGTGCAGCAAGGCCAGAGCATACCAGCCCCAGATGTCCTGCACGTTGTCCTGAAATCTAGGTAGATCACATCCATTGCATGCCCTTGATCTAGTTCTCTGGTCACCCAGTCAAAGAACTCAATCAGATTTGTTTGGCAAGATCATCCTTTGGTAGAACTACGATGCCTCAGAACATACAACCTGTTGGTTTCGAGAAAGTCCACTATTCGCTCTTTCCGGAGCACCTCCATTACTTTTCCCACCACTGAGGTAAAGCTTACCGGGTTCCCTATTATCACTTTTGTGAAGAGGCTGATGCCCCCCCCCCCCCGAACACTAAGGTGGGCCAACACATGTAAGAATGGAAACTGCTGTGACATGGACACCACAGAAACAGCATGCCCCAATCCCAGGGTCCCACAACACATAGTCCCAGCCCACATCACCCCACCTCCTGCAGAGATAGGATGTGCTAGAACATCCTGTGTGTGTGGCTGGCCCCCCAGCAACCACAGTCATGAAACTAACCATGACCTCTGTCCCCCATACCTCTCGCACACCTTGGGAGGCCTGTAGAGCAGCTCCCCCTTCCCAGACCAGTCCAGGCAGCAGAACCGGCACTTGAGCAGCCCTTCTCCAGTCCTGTGGATCTTTTCCTGTCTCCAAAGATCTATTAAAAACCTACTTTAATGGTCCTGCAAGAACCTCTCTGAGCTCTTTCAGTTTCCTGGGATGTATCCCATCTAGTCCTATGGCCTTGTCCACTTTCAGTTTTGCAAGCTGCTCAAACACATCACCTTCTGTGAATGATGTGGTATCTAGTCCGTTCCCATCTGTCAATTACAGGTGACCTTTCTCCAGGATTTTCTTTAGCAAAAACAGAAATATTTGTTTAGCATTTTCGCTTTTTCAGTGTCACTTTCCATAAATCCGTTCCTGGCACTTTTGAGTCCTGCAATTCTACCTCTGATCTTCCGCCTCTCCCGAATATACCTGACAAATGTTTTGTCACCACACTTCACATCTTTAGCCATCTTTTCTTCTGCCTTTGATTTTGCTATCCCTATTTCTCTTTTTGTCTCTTTCAGTGACAAAATACACACAGAGAGGTTGGAAAGAATTCTGTGAGCCATGCTTTGCATGCTTTGCCCACTTGTTACATGGGGCACTCATGATAATGTAGAAAATTGCATGTCAGCGCTGTTATGGAATATGTTGGGGGATGTATATGCTACTTACACATCCATGCCGCACGTGGACAACCCTTATTTGTGTTCTAGAATGAGGGCCATGGGCACCTATGTGTCTTTATAAAATACTAAGATACGATGCAGAAATCTGTGAGATTAAAATACTAAGATACGATGCTGCTGCTGTGTTCTACTGTTTGCTACTGCTTGCCTTGCTGTTTGCTTTGCTGCCCGTTGATTGGCTGCCCTCTCCCTCAGGTCTGTCTGTGCTGTCTTCCCTGCATTGGTTCGCAATCACCAGACACGCCTCCCGGAAGTGACGTGGACGCGTGCAATGCGTCCACGCCAATCCCCAGGTACCCTGCTGTACTTAAAGAGCATCGGGGCACCGTTGCGCGCCGAAGGAGCGCGCACAAGGAGCAGGTTCCGCTCCTTGGGCAAGCTCCTTGGGGTGACGATTGGGGCGCCTTTCCCTTCCTGCCAGGTCGGTCTCCTCTTTGTGGGAGGTTCTACTGGTACCTCCTTTCCCTGTTGCTTCCTCTCCTATTCTTCCCTTTAACTCCCTGTCCATTTCGTACCCCTAGAACCGCTCTTGCTTTCTTATCTCTTTCTTCGCCCTCCGCCCAGACCCACTCTATGGCCTCCATTCCTGCTCTCTGGGGGTACCGCCCTCCGAGGGCCTTCTCTATCCCACCGGAGGCTTGCACCCGGAATATGAACAATCTTGTTATCTGTCACACTACTCAGCCTTCTTCCACGTATCCACTTCAGTCTGTCTGCTCTCTGTTGACCCTCTCCTTTGCCCTCTTAAACTGCAGGTCTCTCCATGCTAAAACTCCTCTGGTCCATGATCTCCTGTCACAACACTCTCTTGATACTTTGTTCCTCACTGAAACCTGGCTCCGTGAGGGTGAGGATGGTATTCTCCATCGATGCCTTCCCCCTGGTTACTCTGCCTTACACGTTCCCCGTCTTCACCGGTCCGGTGGTGGCGTAGCAGTTATCCACCGATCCTCTATCCCTCTCTCACTCGTGTCCCCCCAGCCCCGTTATCCCGAAGACTTACTATTGCACTCGGGGACTCCTACTCCTATACTTTTTCTTCTTCTCTATGTCCCACCTTCAATGCGTTCTGATCTCTGGGAGTCTCTTCTGCTCACCCTTTCTGAGACATCCCTACTCTCTTCACATTTGGTTATTCTCAGTGATTTCAATACCCACCTATCCTCCCAAACCCGCCCTCGTGATAAGGCTCTTAGTTCACTCTTCGCCGACCTTGATTTAACCCAGCATGTAAACTGTCTGACTCATTCCTCTGGCTATACCCTCGACCTCATCCTTACCTTTTCCTTGTCTCCTTATGTTCCCTCTGCTATCTCATCCACCCCTCTTCCCTGGTCCGACCATCACTGTTTGTTGTTCTCCTTCCCTCTCCCTCCCATGCAAACGCTCTCCTCATCCGCTGCTGTCACCTCATTTAAGGTTCTTAAACGGCGTCTCACGCCCCTCACCTTGCAAGCCTTTCCCCCAGCTGATTCTCTCTTTTCCCCTGAATTTTTCTCTCTTCCTGTCGACCAGCAGGTCGATTCTTGATCCTCTACTCTCACTAGCACCCTTGACACTTTATCTCCCCTCCGTCCCACCTCCTGCTGTCCTATGTCCTATCACCCTTGGTATCACTCGGGTCTTTATCTCCAGCGTACCTATCTCCGACATGCCGAACGTCACTGGTGCAAACACCCCTCCCCTGCCTCCCTCACTTCTTTCCGCTGTGAGCATCGTCATTACCGCACTATGATTACTGAGGCCAAAAGGACCTACTTCTCGTATCATTGCCTCCTCTTCTAACTCTTCCCGTTGCTTGTATCGGGTCCTTCACTCACTATCTTCTCCCTCACATCATCCCCCTTCATCAGCACCTCCTCCCACTGCTCCCAGTCCGACGAGCCTCGCCTCCTTTTTTGTTAACAAGATCCAGTCCCTTCGCTCTTCCTTCCGCCTCTGTCCCCTTCCTCTCTCCCCTCCCCCCTCCCTCTCCGCCTCCCCCGTCATTCTCTCCCCTCCTCCCTCCAGTGCTTTTCCTCACACATGGCACTCATTCAACCTTGTCACCTCCTCCGAGCTTCTTAAGGTAATCTCCTCATCCCACAAAACAACCTGCCCACTCGATCCTATTCCTTCCTCCTGGCTCCTTGATCCCTCTCTTCAACTTCTGCCATATATCCTAGCCATAGTCAACACCAGTCTCTCCTCTGGCAGTTTTCCCACTTCCTGGAAACATGCCTTGGTCTGCCCTCTTCTGAAGAAACCCTCCCTCGATCCTAGCCTTCCTGCCAACTGGCGACCTGTCTCAAATCTCCCCTTTCTTTCCAAGGTTCTTGAGAAATTGGTCTTCACCCAGCTTTCTGCACACCTTGATTCCACCCTCTTTCTTCACCCCCATCAGTCTGGTTTTAGGCCTGGGCACAGCACTGAAACTATCCTTCTTGCCCTCCTCAGTGAACTCCACCGCTCTCACGACCGGGGTGACCTATCCATTGCCGTCTCTCTGGATCTTTCCGCCGCCTTTGATGTTATTGATCACCGTACTCTCCTTACTCGTCTGTCTGATTCTGGTATCTGAGGCACCGTGCTGCACTGGTTTCAGTCTTTTCTTTCTTTCTGTTCCTTCGCTGTTCATTCTGGCTCCACTGCTTCTGCCCCTTCCCCTCTACACTGTGGTGTTCCACAAGGTTCTATCCTCGCCCCTCTACTTTTCAATGTTTTCCTTGCCCTGCCTGGCCCTCCTCATTCAGCAGTCTGGTATCTCCTTCTATTTCTATGCAGATGATATTCTTCTTGTCCATCACACTAGCTCTGCCTCTCCTGCCCTCTCTGCCCTCAATGCCTGCCTTGATCTCATTGCCTCCTGGTTTTCTGATAATTTCCTCTGTGTCAATCCTTCTAAATCCTCTGCCATCTGGTTCTCTTTCACCACTCCTCCTCCCACTTTAGCCCCTATAATGTCCTCCCTCCCCATTCCTGTCATTCCTTCCCTCCGTTACCTTGGTGTCACCCTTGATTCCTCCCTCTCCTTCCACCCTCACATCTGTTCCCTCGTCCGCAGCTGTCTCTTTCACCTTCGCCGTATCCATTCCCTCCGGCCTTTCCTCTCCGCTAAATCCCTCACCACTCTAGTTCTCTCCTTGGTAACTTCTCGCTTGGATTACTGTAACTCAATCTTTGCTGGCCTTCCGTCTTATCAACTCCGTCGTCTTCAACTCCTTCAAAACACTGCTGCCCGCTTACTCACCTTCTCCTCCCCTTTCGACCACTTTACTCCCTGCCTTTTCTCCCTCCACTGGCTTCCCATAAAATGTAGGTTAATTTACAAGTATCTCATCACTACTCACAGAGTTCTTCACACAAGCGTTCCTCAATATCTTTCTGATCTTATCTATCATCAGCCCATTCCCCGTCTCCTCTGCTCGTCCCATACCAACTGTCTTTTTCTTCCCTCTCTGTCCCAGGTCCACCTTGAACTCACTCGTCACTCCGCATTCTTCTTCCTAGCTCCCGTTCTATGGAACTCCCTTCCCCACTCGCTCCGCACTGAGCCTTCTTTCCCGCACTTTAAAGCTCTTCTTAAGACCTATCTCTTCTCCCAGGCTTCTCCCAGGCTTCTCCCAGCACCTCCATGACCGTCATGTCAGTTCCATTGCCACATTCCACCCCCTCACTCCCTTCCCTCAGTGTTTAATCGTCTAGTCGTGTAATTTCTGCCCTTTTCTTCTTTCTATCTATATCTCCCTAGTCCTTTCCTGTCCTCGAATGGTGTTCCTTTCTTTCTTTATTTTCCTGCAGCCGCTTTTCCTTTATTGTACACCGCCCTGATACTCCGGTTTTGGGCGGTATATGAAGCCTGTATATAAATAAATAAATAAAATCATACCCTGCAGACAGCCATGGACACTTACAATCTCTGTGTGTGCTTGTTATCTCTGCCTATGGTTCGCCTAAAATCCCTGTCCCTGTACATACTATTAGCAAAGTATATGACATTTACTTTTACACCAGTCATAATTTTATAACAAGCTTTTCACAATCATGCATGGCTACATATGCAGGAAAAAGACTCTATACAATTATCTTCTTCACGTTAAACAGAATTCCTCATATTCTGGTCTTTCTCTAGGCAGTCCTTGAAGGAATCACAAACACTGGTTCCTACTGTTCTCCTGATTATTGCGAGTCTCTCTTCTTTGGACCCCAATTAATAGTTGGTATTCCATAAGTCTTTAGGACCATATAAAGTCTTTAGAATGTGATTATTTGTCACATTAACAGCTCTCTCTGTTAATGTTTGGTACCTCCCTCAGTAGCATCAAAAGAATTGTTTATCCACCTGTATAGTTCTGGAGAGAGTTCAAAGTCCTTGAAGAAACAAGCTCCTTAAAACATACACACATTCCACTAGCGTCTTCAAAAGCAAAATAACCAAATATTCTTATTTTTCATAGACTTAAATCTTCTCTACAACTGTTTGGCAGTCTGTTTCCAAAATGCCCAGTACCTAAAGGCTATGTCTGAAGCATCTCTTATGATCCAGCACTCAGAAGGGGTCATTTTTTCAGCAGGCAATCAACACCATGATATAATCAATTCCTCTATACGGTACTTTACTTGCTATTGTACTTAAGGATTTCTTACTCACAGACTTATATGATAAAATGCATTATGTTTTGTGCACAAGCTAGCTCAAATTTAGTGAAATTTTCTGCATTACCATGTAACAAGTGGGCAAACTACACAGAGCATGGCTCATGGAATTCTTTCCAACCTCTCTGTGTGTGTATGTGTGTATCTTATGTATGTGTTTTGTCTACATGTGTGTGTTTGCATATCTCTGTTCTGTATGTTTCTGTTGTATGTGTATATAATTTGTGGACTGGTATGTGTATGCATGTTTGTATGTATGTGCAAATGTTTGCATTTCATTGCATGCCTGCTTGTATGTGTGTCTATGCATGCATGTGTGTGCATGGATGCTTGCATATATGTGTCTGTGCATATGAGGACATGTTAGTATGTGCATGTGTATGTGTATTTATATCTTTGTTGTTTCTCTGTGTACGTGTGATCGGGAGAGGGGATGAGAGGGTTGAGAGATACAATTCCATAATCTCAATGTTACTATAAATCAGTGTTTGTATGCTGAAGCTGTTGCAACAGTTTTTCTTACGGAAGTACATTGAGGCATTCAATTTTTTTTTTTTTGGGGGGGGGGCATCACTTCTCTTCCATCTCCCACCACACACAGAAACTTATCTTCCACATCACAGGAACTTCCCCCAGCATATCCTACCTTCCTGGGACTAGAGGAGCATTCCAGTGCTCAACCTTCACAGCTTTCCCATTGGTTGGATCCTACCCAGAGTCCCTGCTGCTAGTTATATTGGTAAAGTTTTGAGCATTAAGCAGCATTGGTGACTGGTTGGTGATAAAAAACCTAAACATAATTGGGGAAAATGATGAGATACACATAATAGTTAATATGTCATGTCTGAACATAAGTACAGTATTATTGACAATAGTTCAATTTATTGTCATTGTGTATTTTATTTTGATAAGCCCTTTAAGTAGAAAAGTGGAAAATTAAACATTTAAAAAGTATTTTTTCCTCTGTTGTGGCATCATAAAGCTGAGCTCTACTTTTTGTGGTATGGCTAGTTATACGGAAGTGGGAATGGTAGGCTCACTCACACAGGGGGGAGGATTAGAGAACTGCAGAAAGAGGTTTAAACTCCAAAAATGCACTCTCACTACGATAACTCTTCCTCATAAACTTTACAGTTGGAAATATGGATAATTGCCTTCCCTGAGATCACAAAGGCTAAACAGGAAGATATATCACCAGCTTAGGTGACAGATATTTTGGAGCCAACTTGTGTTTCGACCAAAAACCATCATCAATAACTTATATTGAATACAAAATGTATCAGCAACCAATGCAACTCTTTCAAGACTAGAGTCACATAATCCATTTGTCGCAGACCCTTAATCAGTTTAGCGGCCATATTCTATAATAATTACAACTGTCGTACTTCCCATTGATAAGGACTAATCAATAATTAATTGCAATAATCCATACAAGGAAACATCAAAGCACGGGTCACCATTGCCAGACTGACCTGGGAAAAATATGGACATCACTGAAGAATTTTCTTAAGTATAGAACTGCAAACCATACAAAGACATGATCTTGCATAGAAATCTGTGAATCAAGCCACGCATTGAGATTTCAGCAAACGTTTATACACAAACCAAGCAATCCCAAGGAATGAACAGCCTCCTCTTGACCCTCAATTACTGTAGCCAAAGGCATTGTGCTTTCATTTGATCTCTTGTAACCAATCATTCAGCAAAGCCAGCTTCTCTTGAATCAGTTCTCCCAATATTCTTTGTACCCTTTGGAAAGGTAAACATAATTTGAATGTCATTGGCTTAGACATAAGAACGAAAGCCAGACAGACTCATAGCTAAAAAAAAAAGGGAATGAGGTACAAATTCAATAAATACGGGGTTAAAACTGTGCCTTGCTGAAACTCAAATCTTTGATTAACTGCCATCACTTTTACAATTTGTTCACAACTACCAAGAAAAGAATGAAACCATGCAAGAGGGAGGAGTAGCCTAGTGGTTGGGGCAAGGTACTTCAGGCCGGAAGGTCAGGGGTTCAAATCCCACTAGAGGACAGCAACCTTGGGCCGGAAGGACTGGGGTTTCTAGTCCCACAGATGCTCCTTGTGGTCTTGGGCAAGCCACTTAACCCTCCATAGCCCATGTTCCCTGTAAGTATTAGTGTATGTGTCTCATATCCCTGCTTGTTAAATGTATCCCCCAATTGTGTTGTGACCGCTTTGATTGAAGGATAAGGCGGTATACAAAAACTGTCTAAATAAATAAATCCATTTGACTCAGATCAGTACCTTTGCTAACCATGTGTGGTCCTTTTCAGGAATTTTCTTTTGTGAACATGAAGCAGAAGTATTTGTTTAGCATTTCCGCTTTTTTCTTGTCACTTTCCACAAATCAGTTCACACTCATTAATATGTGAAGGCAGAAATCCAATTATTGATAGACTTAAATATCTTAGGTTTCTTTTCCCTTTCAAAATTATTAGAATTTTTGTATTTAGAATCAGTCCCCTCTCTGTCCCGGTCCTTGCTTAATAGGGAAAAAATATCAATTAACATTTTTCCATCTTTTCTTTTTCATTTTTCTGGACACACCTTTGCAGAAGAGTTAACCACACAGAGAACATCATCAGTGGGGGCTTCTAAGGGACTCTTAATTGCAGGTGCTTGTGTAGTAGTTGTCAGGCCACAAATTGGCAAAGACACATGCACTCCTGCACTATTTTAGAACAGGCTGCACAATTCCCAAAAGACTTTTCTAAAATAGTGCTGGAATTGCATATGTTGTAACCTTGATGTCTCAATTCTGATCTGCATATATTATCTGAAATGTGCCTTAAAATGCCTTACTTAATGCAAGGGCAGATGCAGGGGGCATTTTTATGGATGGGGCAATTTTCAGGATGGTGGGGCAGTTTGTGGGGTTGTAGTGCAATTGCAAGGAAGGGTAGGGGCAGTGTGTACATTGGTGAGGCAGTTGTGAGGGGATAATCCTTAGGAGTGGGGCGGTAGTTTGGGTAAACTGGAGCAGTATTTGGGATGGTGGAGCAGATGCAGGGGGCAGCTGTGATGAGGTTGTGCAACAGTTGCGGGATTGTAGTTTTGGGGGTGGGGCCTTTATTGAGGTGGTAGAGAGATTGTTGGGGTATTTTTTAGGGGTAGGGACGTTTGTGGGGTCGTAAGGAAATTGTGAGAGAATGCTTTTTAGGGGTAGGTCAGTGTGCGGTTAGGTGTGGCATTTGTAGCATGGTTGATTTTTGGAATGGAGCAGTTTACAGGTGAGTGAGGCATTTGGGATAAGTTTTGGGGGTGTGCTAGTTGGCAGGGTGGTGGGACAGTTGTGGGGAGGGTAAATTTTTTAGGGATGGATCAGTTTACCAAGGGGTAGGGCAGTTGTGAGGGGTATTTTTTGGGATGGGGCAGATTGCAAAATGATGAGGCATTTGTGGTAGGTTGTATTTGGAGAAGTGGCCTAGTGGTTGGGGCAAGTTACCTCAGGCCAGAAGGTCAGGGGCTCAAATCCCACTAGAGGACAGCAACCTTGGGCTGGAAGGACTGGGGTTTCTAGTCCCACAGGTGCTCCTTGTGGTCTTGGGCAAGCCACTTAACCCTCCATTGCCCATGTTCCCTGTAAAATAGTTGTCTCCAAGTTATAATGCCCTGTTCAATGCAATTTCAGTTTGTTCAATGTAAACTACCTTGATATCATGAAAGGCAGTATATAAGAAATGTTAAATACCGGTAATAAATTTGGGGTGGGAACAGTTCTCAGTGTGGTAGGGAAGTAGAGGGGTATAGCTTTTGGGGGTGAGGCAGTTTGCAGGGTGGTGAGTCAGTTGTGGAGGGTATTGTTTTCGTGGAGGCAGCATTTGGCAGGTTAGTAGAGCAATTGTGAAGGAACATTTTTTGGTGGTGAGGAAGTGTCTGGGGTAGTGGGGCAATTGTGGAGGGAGGCAGTTTGGGGGGTTGGGAGAGTAAAGAACAGGGAGAGAGGGGTTGGAGGGAGCAATTTCCTAACTGCTATGTTTCATTGTAAGTTTCTATGCTACAGATGCTGGAACACTTTCTCACATAGAAATACATTACGCTGGTTTTTTAGGGGGACTTTTTTTCTAGAATCCCCAGTCCAATTTGATCCATTTTCAAACTCATTGTGTCTTTTTGCCAGTTTTTGCCAAAAACAAAGATTCATCCTTTGCCGTTAAATTTTGGGGGAGTTATTTTGCCCCTAGAAATACTGGACATATAGACTGGCAGACATTCTTCATCCCTTTTACATCATTCTTTCCAATTACTGTACCATTAGGTTGGAAAGAATAACAAAGGAAATGAAAATAAAGTAAATAAAAGAAACAAGAAATGTTTCATACCCTCATTTTTATGTTTTGGCAAGGCACTGACTGATCAAGGCTGGCTGACTTAACAGGGCCGATTTCAGGTTGGGAGCCCATGTACAACAGATGGAAAGGGGGATGGGACACTAGGTGGCCACCAAATTCAAATTTCCTGCCTGCGGGAGAATGGCAGTCTCTGGCAAAGTCTCCCTGGGACATAGTGGATGGCCGTGCTACCAGGATAAAAGAGGACAGAGCAATAATGTTGGAAGAGGCAGGAATCAATCCATCGCAAGCATCAAAAGAGAGATACAGGAGAAAGGTACAGCATCAAAAGAGAGGTACAGGAGAGAGGTACAGCATCAAAAGAGAGGTACAGGAGAAAGGTACAGGAGAGAGGTACAGCATCAAAAGAGAGATACAGGAGAGAGGTACAGGAGAGGTACGGGAGAAAGGCAACAGCAGCAGTAGCATCAAAATTGCAAAGGGCAGCATCAGGACAGCAAAGAAGCGGCAATCACAGCTGTGAGGTATCTGGCCTGAAGCGGCTGTGGCATCAGCGAAGCGGCAGCACCTGGTCTGACTTGCCTCTCAAGCACGTGGCCCTGGTGATAATCCAGTGCATCGTGGTAGGGATCAAGACAGTGGAGGGTCCTAGGTGAAGCAGCCATGGATGTCAGCAGCTGTGCCAGTCAGCAAGGGGAGGCCTCGAGGAGCAAGAAGGCTTCTAATCACAGCTGCAGGAGCGGATTGAAACAACAATGAATGCAGGAACAGCAGAGGCAGATCCAGGATGCAAAATCCAAGTTCCTGGTGAAATTAGAGGCAGCCTAAAGCTACTTAAAAGGGCTAGGCATCTCAAAGGTCAGCAGTGCTGGTAGCAGTGCCAGGCCCATGGAATTTAAAAGGGAATCCCCCTCCCCCCACACACAACTTGAGCTAACACCTGCATGATTAATGGCCTGGCAGACCTGCAGCACTCAAATACAACCCGAGGCATGCCCTGAAGGAGGAACTCGGACAGGGAGAACCACAGTGAATGGAGGGCACAAGGGAAAAGCAGTGAGCACTGCAGCCAGAGAGGTCAAAAAGTCAAGAGAAGCATGGCTGGTGCATATGGGAAGAGGCCAAAAGGTAGAAAACAGCCAGCACAGCCCGGCAGCAAAGAGGAGAGGTACAGCAAAGATGAGCTGAGGATTGAGTTAGGCTAAAGGAGGAAAGAATGTACAAAGGCAATCCAAGGTGAAGCAGAGGAAAGAGGGAAGAAGCAGCACCTTTAGGGCAGGAACAGCGGGACAGTTAAATGGGGAAGGGGGGAATACTATGTGGTGCAAATGGAGATGCAACACAGCAGACCAGAACCAAGGCATTTGTGACCTGATCAAGGTGGTCAGGGCTGCAGCAGCAGTCCAAAAAAACAGGATACCTGCACACCATGGTGGTGGAGTTGCAACAGTAGATGGCAACCATCAGCCAAGGGGCACAAGAAAAAGCAGCACAGGTCAAAGAAGGCTGTGCATAGGTGCAGATGAGGATACCAGCTGAACAGCTGGGTAAGTACACTGAGCAACCTAAGGGACCACACATGGGCACACACGGTACTGACTTGGGGGCAGGGGCCCAAAATGTGACAATCTGGAAGCCACTAAGGAGGCTGGACAGGATTGGGGGGTCCAGCAAGGGAGAGAGGGTGAAGGGAGCGATAGGCTGATTCAAATCCTAAGAAGATGGGAGGCTTTATTGCAGACAAGAAGGGTCAAGCAGGCACTATGCAGAGCAGGAAGAGTGAAACAGAAATGGAACAGTGGGAGCAGAATAAGGTTGTGATGGTAGGCAATAATCAGCCCTGCAACTCAAAGCCAGCAAAGTACATTTGCCCCACTAGCATGATTGGCAGCCATGTCCCCTTGCATATAAAGGAGAAGATATGGAAGAATGAGTATGTTGACATATTTTCATTGTTGCAAAAGGAATCTGAGAAACCATGTGACTCTGTAAAGTGACAGGGAAAATGTAAGGCCAATGACAAGAAATCAGAGCCTGTGATTTAAAACATATGTATCCAACTGGTGCATGGCATTCAGGGTGCAGGTGAGTTTAACTGGTGAGAAGGCACCCAAGAAATGTAGAGAACTCTTTAAGCTTCTCTGTTTTTTCTATTGTTGTTTTATACTTTATACTGCTCAGAATATGTCTTCAATTCCGGTCCTCTGGGGTCGGCGTTCTTTCGCTCCGTCACTAGCTCCTTCAGGTTCTTCAGCACGTTGTCCCTCTAATCTGATTTTATGTGCCCCTTCTACTTCTTGTTCTACGCGCCAACCCTCTCCTGGTCTGTTATCGGGGACTCCTGTAAAACCACTTAATCTGGCTTTACTGAATTGCCGTTCCCTCCGGTCAAAATCTCTCCTCATCCAGGATCTTGTCTCCTCTAATTCCGTTGATCTCTGTTTTCTTACAGAGACCTGGTTGAGGGAGGGTGACAACCCAGTCCTCTCCAACTCTCTTCCTCCTGGGTTTGCTGCGATTTCAACTCCCAGAGTAGGGAGAAGTGGAGGCGGACTGGCTGTTCTTCATCGCGCATCTATTGGTCTTGAGGAAGTGTCCTCTCCCTTTGTTCTGTATTCTGAATCCCTTCTTCTCCGTCTTCACTCCTCTCCCCCTCTCTATTTTCTTCTCCTCTACCTCCCCCCTTCCCTGACAACTATCCGTTGGGATGCAGCTCTCCAAACCATCTCTGATATCTCTGTTCAATTCCCTAACCTAATTATATTAGGTGACTTCAATGTCCACATAGATCACCCCAGCAGACAGAAAGATCGTGTCTTTCTTGATCTAGTACATGATATTCCTTTGCTGCAACATGTATCTGGCCCTACCCACACAGCTGGCCATACACTGGACCTCATTCTCTCTCCCAACACACTGCTATCAACAATCTCTCCCCCTACCATGATTAGTGTTCCCTGGTCGGACCATTTTTGCATCCTCTTTTCTATTTCTTTCCCCTCTTTAGTAACTACGGATGATATCCCACCCTCTTCCTCAGTTCCTGCTCGTCGTCGTATCACCCCTGACATTCTTAAGGTTTTTCCCCCTGCTTCTTCTCTCTTCCCGCTAGACTTTGCTACACTTTCTTCTGATGAGCAGGTTTCCCTCTGGAACTCTCTTTTACTGACTACACTGGATAGCTTAGCCCCCCTTCAGACACCCCCAATCCGGCACGGACCCCCTCACTCCCCATGGTACACTCCTGCTCTCCGCCTCCAGCGAACACAACTCCGACACGTACAACGACAGTGGGCTCGCCACCCTTCTCCTGAATTACGCCTTCACTTCCAACAGCTTTTTTCTGCATACCGCCAAGCAGTTCAATCTGCCAAGCGGGGTTTTCATGAAACCGAAATCTCCACTGCAGCAAGCTCATCGAGACAGCTTTTCTCCATCTTGCGGAGGCTCTCCACTGTTAGCTCTGATCAACAGCGTTTAGCCATGGGCCCCAATCCCCAGTCTCTTGCTACGTTCTTCTCTGATAAAATTCTCCAACTCCGCTCCTCCTTTTTACATCCCTCCCCTCCTCCGCCGTTGTCCCCTCTCTGTTCTGCCTTACCCTCTTCCCGTCCAATCTTGCCCTAGCCCACTCCTGGTCCTCCTTCCATTCTGTCACTTCTGCTGAAGTCCTACAGGCTCTAACAAAATCAAACAAAACCACCTGCAAGTTAGACCCGATTCCTTCTTCTTGGCTGTCCGAACCTTCCTTAGAGCTCATTCCTACTATTACCACTATCATTAACACCAGCCTTTCAACCGGTTATTTCCCTTCACCTTGGAAATCAGCCATAGTTCGCCCTATCCTAAAACAATCTTCCCTTGATCCTTCTATTCTTTCTCACTGGCGTCCTGTCTCAAACCTTCCTTTCGTAGCTAAGCTATTAGAGCGTCTTGTTTTTGATCAACTAAATTCCCACACTGAATCCACCAATACCCTTCACCCTCGCCAAGCTGGCTTTCGTCACGGACATAGCACGGAAACGGTTCTTTTAGCACTTCTTAATGATTTGCATGTTGCACACGATCGTGGTGATATTTCTCTCTTGGTGTCTCTTGACTTATCTGCGGCTTTTGATCTGATTGATCACCATACTTTACTTTCTCGGCTATCAGATGTGGGATTACAAGGCACAGTCTGGCAATGGTTCTATACTTTTCTTACAGCCCGTTCTTTTTCAGTTCACATTGGTAATCAGTCCTCAGTAGCCTTTCCTCTCACCTGCGGTGTCCCACAAGGTTCTGTTCTTTCTCCTCTTCTATTTAATATCTTTCTAGCTCCTTTATCCCTAGAGATTCAACAGTTTCCTGTATCATTCTATATGTATGCAGATGATATTATTTTGCTGTTCCATACCTCTCCCCTGACATTAGACATTACCCAACTAAACCTCTGTCTTTCTCGGATCTCTTCTTGGTTGTCCCAAAATTTCTTACACTTGAATCCATCCAAATCCACAGCCATGTGGGTTTCACTGACTGGCTCCTGTCCTTCTCTGGCCCCTCTGATTGACTCTACTCCACTCCCCCTTGTTTCATCCTTCCGCTATCTTGGTATTATTCTCGACCCCAAGCTATCTTTTCATCAATATCTTACTTCCCTTATACGCAGATCCTTTGCCACTCTACGACAGATTAGGAATGTCCGCTCCCTTCTTCCCGTTTCTTCCTTAGTCACCCTTGTCTTGGCCTTAGTTGTTAGTCGTTTGGATTATTGTAATGTCTTCTTCGCTAATCTCCCAAAGTATCAACTTCTACGCCTACAACGCATTCAAAATACCGCTGCCCGCCTCGTTACTTTCTCACGCCGTTTCGATCATATCACACCTATCCTTTTCCGGCTGCATTGGTTACCTCTCTGTTTCCGCTTTCACTATAAGTTTCTTATTCTAATTCACCGTGCCCTTCACACTAACACTCCCCTCTATCTTGCAGACCGAATTTCCCTTCACACCCCCTATCGCCAGCTTCGATCCCTACATGCAAATCGTCTGTCCCTTCCTTCCCCGTCACAGGCACACCTTAAACAAACCCGTCATGCTGCTTTCTTCTTCCTAGGTCCAACACTTTGGAATGCTTTACCACCGTTTCTCCGCCTGGAACCCTCATATCCCCAATTCAAAACTCTACTCAAAACACATCTACTTCAGCAAGCCTTTCATCTTTCTCCCGATGGTCTTTCCTAATGTTTCTCCCAATTACCTATTATGTTTGTCCTGTCCATTTGTTTTGTTTAGTTGTGTCCTTTGTCTATATGTGGTCTAATCTTGTCCTCCCCTTTGGGCCTTTTTATCACGCCTGTTTTAAGAAACCCTGTTAATTTATGTTTTAACTATTGGCCCCCTAGTTTGTTTGCAACGTTTTGGTCTCTTGGTTATTTTATCTGTCTATGCTTTTATTTTCTATATCTACTTTCCTGTTTTATTTTGGCGTTCCTTTCCTTGTTTGTGCACTGTCAACCTTTTATTGTACACCGCTTTATGTTACGACGAAAAGCGGTTTATCAAATTTTAAATAAAGATAAAGTATCAGGATGTTATATGTGAAGAGTACAAAACCTATGGGGGCACAACCTACAGTAATTAAATTATGATGAGAAGTTCTGCAGGAACATGGTGTCAAACAGTAATTTAAGCTGAGACAGGAATGACATTGATCTCTGGATCATTACAATGACACAGCACAGTAAAAGTGGCAAGGAACAGGGAAGTGGTATGAGAAATCATTTCAATGGATATGGGGGGGGGGCAATGAACTATGGACAATGAAAGAAAATGGGCAAGAACCACAGAGAGCAAAGAGATTCGCAATGACATAGAGAGGCATCTGCAGGATATTTAACAATGGTTACTGCAGATTACAGAACCAATGTAAATTCCAACATATGTGTGTACTGCATGCCCTGGAAACCATCCCCAATTCAGGTGCCCCAAAAGAGGGAGTAAACAAAAGTGGAAATTTTGAGAGGATAGGGAACCCGAATGTGTTAGTGGCCCCTTCATCCATTAAGATAGATGGCCTGGAAAAGAACATAGCAGGTTATAGCGTGATGGAGGCACAATGATTGCAGGAAGGTTATTTATTATTTATTTATTTAGCAGCATTTTTATACTACTTTATCTGCAAGCTACAGCGGTTTACATGGAACAATAAACCAAACATTTTACATTGAACATCTGTTAAGAGTTAAATTAACCAAACACATCATAACTATTTACATCAAAATTAGCTGACTGTGGCATGAGTATATACAAAGAGTTATGTTGGTACTATGGAGGTTTCAGGTGAGGATGTGATGGAAGGGAAGGTAGTTCAGAGTTTGTGCCAAAGTGTTCCAAGAAGAGGGCGGTTTTTAACCTACGCCGGAATTCGATGAGGTCTGTGAGTATTTATGGAGTGAGGGCATTTCAGATGAGTGGGGCATAGAATGAGAAGTCTCTGTTGGTAGTTGTACAGTATTGTTAGATTGGATAAAAGTAGCTGGAACCAAGAAGAGGTTATTATTGGTGAGCGTGTTGATCTCTTGTGGAATGGTTGTTGAAGTAGGGGACAGAGGATGTTTGCAGAGATTTGGTGGATGATCTTGAATATGGTTATAGCTACTTTGTGCTTGATCATCACTTGGTTGGGAAGCCAGTGTAGGGCTTTCAGAGTGGGAGTGATGTGCTCTTGTGGGCCATGCCAGTGATTATTCTGGCTGCAGAGTTTTGGGCAAGCTGTATGGGTAATAATGTGGCTTTAGGAAGACCCTGGTAAATAATGTTTGCATAGTTCAGGATGGGAGTGATGAGGACTTTGCATATGTTCCTGAAGTTTTTGGGATCCAGAAGTGGGCAGAGGTGTTGTAGAGATCTCATTTTGAAGGATGCTGTCTTGGTAACTTGTTTAATGTGGTGTTGGAAGTTGAGGTGATAATACAGTGAGACTCCTAGGTATTTTATGAATTGTTTGACCTGTAGGGTATTGTTGGCCAGCTTGATAGTAGATGGTGAAGTATGGATGTTTGGAGATGAGGAGGACTTCTGTTTTGCTGGGGTTGATATGCATGTTCTGGTCATTGAGCCACTGAATGGATTCTGCTAGGCACTTGCTGATTATGCAGTAGTCTGGGTTGGTGGTGGAGATTGAGGTGTATATCAGGATGTCATCTGCGTATAGATGATAGTGGATTTTATGTTGTTTTGTGAGCGTGCATAAGGGTTAGATGAAAATGTTAAATAGGTTTCAAGAATAGTTTTATTATTTCTTACTTGGACCTGACTGGGGGGGAGGGGGCCCACATGTCAGCACAGCAAGCTTACTTTTATTTGTTTGCTGCACTAATTCCGTTATGGGTCTGGCTGTTAGCTCCCGGGCTGAAGTCTCGTGATAACAACCTTACCATGAGACTTTGGCCCGGGAGAAACACCTCTGGGTCTGGAACGGAGGCAGCGTGGCAAACAGATGTAAGTAAGTCTGCCACACGGGGCTTCTGCCACTGCTGCTACTGTTGCTGCCAGAGCAGGGAGCAGGGAGTGGTGGGGGTGATCATGCCTCCTCTGGAGTGGAGGGGGGGGCACCACGGGATGAAAATAGGGGGCCCCCCAATAGAACTTTCACCACCAACTGTTATCAATCCATATCACCTACTTCTCATGATCAGGCTTCAAAGTTTTGGGAGATTTAGCACTTTCCTACAGTGGGCAGTAGAAAAGAAAGTTGGGATGATTTTTTGATAATGGGGGCAGGTACTAAGGAATGAGGCGACACCCTCACTGCATTTAAGAGACAAGGCAAGTGAATTGGGGGCTCCAGTGACACAGAATAAAAAAGAAGGGCTTGAGAGGTGTTGGGAATTGAGACATGCACCATCCAAGTGGTCACTCTGTTGCCACAGAATAAACTGGTGGTGGATATGATCTCAGCCAAGAAGGCAACTGTAGGCATGTAGGGTGATGACCATGGACTGATCTTTTAATAGGGGAATGGCACAGCAATGAAACACACCAATGAAAGAAGATTCATCAGAGTGACCACACCAATGAAAGAAGATTTAGGTGTATGGTTAGCGTTCTTGTCCAAATATAATGGCCTTAACATTTGGCATGAGATACCAGTCAGTAACAGAAAGCTAGAGATGTTCTTGGATGCATCCAATAGACTCTACTTTGGGCTTTACTTCCAGGGTAAGTGGTGTGCAGAAAGGTGGCCACAAGAAGTTATCAGAGGGCATGGCATTCTTAGAGCTCTTACTGATTATAGTGGTGATGACCATTTGGGGTCACAACATCAAGAACAAAAGGACAGTATTTTGGTCAAACAATGCAGCAGTGGTGTATGCAATCAACAGACAGACAGCACAGGCGGACAGGTGTAAAGGGTCTGTTTCTTGTTGGTCACTCCAGGCCAGGGAAGTCCCGAACCCTCATCTGTGGTGTGCTGCTCCGGCTGGCTGGAATCCAGGGGAATAAAACTCACAGACCACACAGTAGGAAAGTATGCAAGTTCATTCCAAAGGGTGGAGGGATTGTCCGTATTTTATACATCATCAGAAACATATTCATACGTCATCCACCCATCTTCTGGGGGCCCACTATAGTTTGTCAGTAACTAATGCAAATACAAGTCATCCTTGAGTAGGACAATCAGTTTAGCTTACACAGCACATTCCTTTTTCCATACCCACACCAGAATGTACAAAGGGCACACACATAGGATTCTGATTTCTATAGGATTCTAATTTCTCTTGTGCAGGCCTCCTGTATATGCACTTAAACTAAGCATTATTATTACAAAGGGCACATATATAGGATTCTGATTTCCCTAACAATCCCCCCTTTGGGCCTGCATAGGCCCACTATAAGAACAGCCTAACAATCTACTACAAAATAACTAAACAGACATTATTAATGGAACATCTGTATGTGGCAGCTCAGGTACATCAGCCACCATAAAAGCAGGAGTATAGGAATACATAAAAGTGGTAGAGCTTTGTAAGGCCTTTCAACAACAGTCAAGAACAAATGAATATACAACAAAAAAGAACAAGAATTATAAAACCGCTCAATAAGGCAATAAGCAGTCCTTTGAGACCACCCCAAAGAAAAATACATCAGAAAGTAATCATGAGAAACTTCCCTGTAGTTGAAGAACAGTATAGAGCAGTATTAGGCAGGCTAAAAGCAGAAACAATAAAACAATCCGTAGCATTAAAACTAGAGACAGTTTACAATGAGCAAGGGACCTAGTCATATCCCAAAGAGAGGCGAGTAACACCAATGTTATACAAAAAGGTAGAAAAAGAAACATGGGGCTGGGTGCAGTTTAAATTATCCAGTATAGTAAACTTCTGCATTTCACACAGATTAGAAGGTACAGTAATGAGACATGTTGAGAGAAAAGCTTCAGTTTGTAGCGATCTGCGCACACAAAAAGTAAGGCAGTCTGGGCAAGTAGTATTGCCATATTAACAGTTCCCGAAATGGGCTGAAGGAGGCACCACATGAGTGGTAGGAGGAGTCAACACAGTCTTGTGCGTGATGGTCAGGAGGCTGGAACCGAAGATGTCAGTGGAAATGATACACGCTTGATTCTTGACGCATGGATCCACGAAGGGGAGGAGTCACACAGGATGGCTGTCCATGTGATGGCGATCACTGTAGTTTGGAGGTCCGTAGAGCGGGTCTAAGGTACTGTGCTTTTGAGGTGCTCTGACCTGTACCTGATCACCAACCTTGAAGGGATATGTTGGTTCGGTACCTCTAGGCCGAAAGCTGCTTTTCTTCAGGAGTCTTCTCCTCTCCTCTCCAGTTGCTAGGGCCTTGGCTGCCCCGGCGTCAGCTACTTCTCATCCCGGTCCTGAAGCCTGATCTGTATATGGAGAATGTTTCCAGCGAGGGCAATAGCTTCAGGATCTTTAGCCGCCACCTTCACTGCAATCGGTGTTATCAGAAGAACTTGGAACGGTCCCATACTGGAAAAGGGGCTTGTACTGTGTGCTGGTGGTATGTCTTTACCAAAATCCAGTCTCCGGATTGAAAGAAAAGAGCTGAGTCATCCAGCAGAAAGGACTGGACCTGCTGAGCATACCTGTGGAGGGAAGAGAGATGCCTCTGCTGCTAGGAAATACAAGAGATCAAATGTGAGGCTCAGGAGTACAAAAAATAAGCAGTCTTCCATATAACAGTTCAGAGGGAGAAAAAGTTCAGTCTACTCCCTTAGGGCAATTTTTTTTGGTTGTTTGTTTGTTTATTGAACAGAGTCAAAGGCAAGACAGTTCAGTGTCTTTACAACGTTTTTTTTTTTTTTTTTTAAGATTTCGGAGGTTCCCCCCTTCGTGGGTTGCTGTTTGCATACAACAGCCAATCCTAAGCAACTCAATTTAGCTAATACATTTTGACAAGATGCCCACACTTCCTCAAAATTTTTTTTTTCACAATTTTAGAATTACACCAATTTATAAAAATTGTGTAAGTAACTTTCCTCCTTTAGCTTCATGTGTCGGGCCAGGACACAGAGGCAAAAAAGGGATAAAAGCATCTGAAAAGCACCACATGGCCAGTGTGGGTCTCCCCAAAGCTCATTAGGATGAAAAGTGCACTCAGCCTATCTCCAAGTGTCTATTTCCAATTATTGGGTATATCTCTGGGCTAGATGACTTTCAAAATTGGAGTTAATGGGGATGGCATAATCAAATATTGTAGAGTATTCATTGTCAGTTTTCTTTCTAGGTGGATACATCGGATACATCATTTCACATTTCAATTTACCCTCACCATTTTATAATGTTAATCTGAGTTCTCTTTTCCAACATGAATATTCCATCACACTACTCTCAACACCACTTTTTTTTTTCACTTACATCATTCCATCAAACTACATGCATAGGTCCTTCTGTCTTTTTTATACCATACTAGTGTATCCTTATTTGGCAAGGCTGCTAAGAACATCAAACAATTGTTAGAAACTTAGTATTTTTGTAAACAAAGGTATATATACATATAAATGTAGATCCTTTTCAATAAGCATAAACAGTGCTCATTCTAATTAGCAACTGCCTAAACAAAATATAGATAAAGTCCTTACAATATAGACTAGTGCTTCACGGCATTTTATAACATCAATCCCAATAGGAAGGAGTATGGCTTCTAACAGAACAGCCACATAATCTCTCAGGTGTGACTAAAGTCTATCTTATACCCGGTTCCCAGTGAGAGTGTTGTGGAAACTTAAAAATATTTGAGAACTGATCTTATAATCGCAGTGCCCACAAGGATCTGTGGAAGTTACTCACTAATCATGGTGTTTAAGAGATCCTTTTGAGATGAGAGGCGTAAGAAGGTTCAAGGCATTTGTGGTTGGACCTCAGGGCAATGTTTCCTCGGGTTCTTCTTGGCCTATTACCCCCTGCCTAGTCATGTCTCTTCAGAGGCATAAATATGCAAGGTTCATGTTCTTCAGGCCTTGTGGGTCCTCGAGGAGTCTTAAAGCAGTCAGAATTCCGGTGGCATCACACTTGGAGCAGCACGTTTATTGCCTTTTCCAAGGCTGTAGCCTCACCTTCTGTCTCTCTCTCTCTCACTCTCTGCTTTTTTTTTTTCAATGAACTCACGTTAATGTTATTATTTACAAATATTCTCATATTTCCTGGGAACTAAGCTTCATCTTTCCACTAAATGTGATCTAAGCAATTGCAGATCAGCCTCTTTCCAAAATTCTATAATTTCTATGTGTACTGAACCTCTACATAATGTACTGCTACGACAAGTATTTTGGTAACATAAAGTGCAAGTGTGTAAACTAAAGAAAACTTGTATGTCATAGTGCTACAATATACTGTATTACTAAAACTGAAATGTTAAAAACGTTTTCTCTCTGGACCCCAACACATCAAATCAGAAAGATAGCCAGCACCCATGGTGCTACTGTCCTGTTCGTCAGTCATCAGCACCGAGCTTAACAATGCAAAGTAATTAACTTAAAATCTTACAGTTCAAGAAACAGACATTCAAATAACATGAAACTGCAAAAAGGTGAATTCAGAATCATGCTTTCTCACATTTAAATTAAAACCTTATACATAATACTTGAGACTGGTATCAAACTGATCTGAAACAATGAAATTATGTTAAAGCAATCTACTTAGAGTAACAGTTCAACCTTGATGTTATCTCAAACACAAATAGCAAAGTAAACAGCAGGTCTGTCTTGAGTCCAAATTCCTTCAGGCAAATGCAGATAGCTGAACAAAAGAGAGAAAAGTCCTAAATACTAAAAGTTTAAAAAGAAAAAGTTGCTTGAGAATTGTCACTAATTGTGATTGCTATTAAATTCCTATAGTTACAACTCTATGTGTTTCTATAATATATGAACAATAATTATGACCTCTGAGGTGTTTGCCACAAAATATAAAAATCATCGTTTTTTAAACTCTTTAAGTTTACTCAATAGCATACACAAAGACCAGACACATAACATGACCTTCTTATTCACTCAGGATGCAAATAATTTTTTTTTCAAGTTGCAGTCTTTTAATTACTGGCTCAGAATGCCCCATTGTCCTGACAGGGTTCCCAACCCCTACTTTGAAGGTTAAAGAAAAACAATCCAAAAACCATTTGTGCCTTCTGTAGCCCACGGGAGGGGCTGCCCCCTTTCCCTCTCTCTTCTTTGTTCTCTGTTCATGTTTTTAAGTTTATTGTTTTGATTCTAGTGCTGTAGGGGGAAGGGATAGCCCCAACCTAAAAACTTTTTTCTCTTCAGGACACCCTGAAACCTTTCTTACCCAAGAAATGCAGCAGATTGTGAATGGCTTCTATCACAACTGGTTTCTCCTGCCCCAAACTTTGAAGATCATCTACATAGTACCTAGAGAGCAGACTCAAACATATACCTCAAATCTACAATACTGAACCATTTGTGTTCATGCAAAATTTAGCTCAATATTTTTAACCAAAAGCATAAATATACAAATCAAGGGGTTTCTTTTGAAATAAGGTTTTCAAAGGAAAGTATCCGTTGCTAGGTCTGGACAATCTTATTCAGATTCCTTAAATCCTGCACCAACCAGCAAGTAAAAGAAAAACAATATTTACTGTAAACAAAACATTTTTTTTTTCAGCTGGGTGGGAAGGACACAAAGGAGTTACTTATTTGGGAAACTTCTGTTTCAGTTCTTATTTAAACAAGAGACAAATCAAAGCTTACAAGTGCTTTCTTAAGAAATTTCGCCCTGCATAATGAACTAGACCCTCGGGGTATTTGGAGCGCACCCCACTCCCCGAATTCCTCCACTATTTACATTATACATCTCACTCACACACAATCAGTCTCAATTCCCAATAGAATGTACAAACCACAAAGGTAGAAACCAAAATCCCACTTTTCCTTACCTCGATCTGTGCACAAAATTCACTTGGTTGCTGCAGTGCCTGTCACATTCCGATTCACAATACCTCTAGTCACCTAGGATCATTACCAGCTAGTAAAGAGACCTCTCCGCAGAGAAGGAGGTGAGACTGTTGAAATCAACAGGACGCGTCTTCGCACCTCCACTCAGCAGGAGTCACTCCACTGTGGGAAAATCCCAGCGAGCCCCAGCTGTTATTTACACCTTTACCTGTGGCCAATTCACCTTTGGCCAAGCTGGCCAATGAGACTCGGGGAGGGATATTGTGAAGCAGATTAAGAGCTCTTTTAGTATTTCATTATTCAGTACATTGCTATAGCAATGGGTGTCTAAATACAGACACACCCTTTTACATATTTCAGTGACAGTTATACCGTTGTTAAGAACAAAAGTAATTTTCTTTCTATTTAGCTTGTCTTCTTACAATATGGCAATAAATAGACACTCTACAAACAAATAATAATTTACGTTTTAGTATGCTGTTTAACTTTAAGTTTCTGTTCTATCTGCCTGTCCGTAACCTTTGAACACAAAGAACAGGAAGGGAGGGGGAGGGAAGAGCAAATCAGTGGAAGAATAAACAAACACCACTTGTCACTTGCATTCCAGAGTCATCAGTTCTAGAGAGGGGGGGGGGGGTGTCGTATAGGCACAGAGATAAACATGCTAACAGACTCCTGTAACTTACACTGACAATTTATGTAGAATGGCTGTTTTTTAGCTGCAGTTTTAAAACTTATCACAACATATAGCAGAACATGCACTCCCGCGGATTCTGGAGCGGCCCCCTCACCTTGGGACCCCCCCATCCTCTAATTAATTCACAACAAATGCACGTCTGGCCACTTGCTTTCTGCACAGTATCTATCACGAGCGCTATATCGCTTCAAAATACGGCAGGGGCGTATAGCCAGACTCACACACACACACAGCCCTCACAGCAGCCGCAGATGAGAAAGAGAAAAAAAAATTTAGCTTTCCCACCGATTCCCACCCAGGGAACAGGAAAGTCTTAGTTAGCATTTAACCATGCTACCAAAGCAATAGGGACACTCCCAACCAAAGGGAGAATACCAGTTCTAATTTAGACCGTGCTACCAAAGCACAGGGATCCCTGGCCAACGGGAGTATCCGACACTTCTGACACCAAATGTAAAGGGTCTGTTTCTTGTTGGTCACTCCAGGCCAGGGAAGTCCTGAACCCTCATCTGCGGTGTGCTGCTCCGGCTGGCTGGAATCCAGGGGAATAAAACTCACAGACCACACAGTAGGAAAGTATGCAAGTTCATTCCAAAGAGTGGAGGGATTGTCCGTATTTTATACATCATCAGAAACATATTCATACGTCATCCACCCATTTTCTGGGGGCCCACTATAGGTTATCAGTAACTAATGCAAATACAAGTCATCCTTGAGTAGGACAATCAGTTTAGCTTACACAGCACATTCCTTTTTCCATACCCACACCAGAATGTACAAAGGGCACACACATAGGATTCTGATTTCTATAGAATTCTAATTTCTCTTGTGCAGGCCTCCTGTATATGCACTTAAACTAAGCATTATTATTACAAAGGGAATATATATAGGATTCTGATTTCCCTAACAACAGGTTAATGGGGTTAAAACTTAGAAGCCTAGAATTAAATGCACATATTACAGCGCGGCATGTCCCAGGCATCAGAAATGACATAGCTGATGCCCTTTTACATTTTCAGTGGGATCACTTCAGACGCATGGCACCAGGGAAAGAAAACAGAGCGACCAGGATGTCACATAGTTATGGGAGCTTGGGTCAATGAGGCAGCTGAAATGATAAGAGGTTCACTGACCCTGAGCACATGGAGGCTGTCCAGAGAAGGAGAGCAAACCTGGGGCAGTCTGCAGCAGAACAGGGATCATCATGATCATCCATCAGCAGTGCCTAGCTGGTGGAATTCATCATCTAGCGCAGGGAAAAAGGGGCATCCAGAACCCAAGTAAGGGCGCATTTAGAGGCATCCAGAACCCAAGTCAGGGCGCATTTAGAGGCATTGTCTTTTGCTGAAATTTGAAGGGGTGCAGGATGTCACAAAAGCGTTGCACTTACAAAAAATGATTGAGAAATGGGGGCGGCAGGAGACGAGAAAGCGAGATAAGATACTGTTAGTCACATTAATTATCATCAAGATGGTCCTGAAAGCATAAGAACACACATATGAAAGACAATACTGAGGTGAGGCTGTTCAGGGCAGTATTTCTGTTGATGTTTTTGGGGCATTTCACATCAGCAAAATAATAACCCTGACAGAAACGTTTTGGGAAGGACCCAGTCTAAGCGCCAAGGATATACTATGAGACACAAGTGGGGTGACAACTGTGGTGAAACACTCTAAGACAGACCAGGAAGGTAAAGGACATAGAGTCAGATTGTTAAGGTCTGAAGATGCAACACTGTTCCCAGTCCACGCCTTAGAGTTATACACGGAAGACATGCCTGGAGTAGGGGACATCTTTCTGTTTAATGTTTTATTAAAACTTGATATACCACCCTTCAGTACATATCAAAGCAGTTTACAATGAAAGTACAATACTTAAAAGAAGTGGAAACAGAAATCCATGGCATAAGATAGGAAAGACTAGGTCACATTCATACTGAAGGGAGAAAGGAGGGGGAGGGAACTAGATAACTGTAGGCAATTGTATGCTATGTGATGGGAGTGTGAAAAGCTTCACTGAACAATAGTGTTTTGAGACCGGATTTGAATTTGGAAAATGAAGATTCCAGATGAAGATCAGAAGGGAGGCTGTTCCAGAGAGTGGGACCAAGGAAATAAAAAGCAGAGTGGTGGATTTATTCATATTGGGCATGAGCAACAGATGAGAGATGAAGACGATTAGAATGGAGAGAACGGAAGGAGCGATGAGGGGTGTGGAGAATAATAAGAGTTGAAAGGTAAGATGGAGAGCTGGTATGCAGAACCTTATGAACCAAAGTAAGAATCTTATATCACATATGGAAGTAGATCGGCAACCAATGATAGTGGACCAGCAGGGGAATGATGTGGTCAAAGTGCCAGTCGTGAGCAAGAAGTCGGACAGCAGTATTCTCAATGAGCTAAAGCCCGTGAAGCTGATATTTTGGAAGTCGTTGAAAATAACACTGCAGTAATCAAGCTGAGATATAACAAGGGAGAGGAGCCAGAGCTGAGGAGGACAGAAAAGGACAGACAGCCCTGATCCTGCACAAAGAGAGAAAGGAGGAGTGGATGACAGCATTGAAGTGGTCTTGGAAGGTCAAAGGTGAGTCAAGGATGACTCCAAGATATTGGAAGGAGGAGACGAGTGGAATAGGAGTGCTATGAAGAAGGGGGAGCAGGGGAGGGAGAAGCAGCCCCAGTCAGCCAAGTGACTGAAGTTTTGTTGGGGTTAAAGACAAGGTGATTTGAATATAACCAGGTAGCTATGTGATTGAGACAGGTGTTGAGTGATGAAAAGATCAGGAGAGAGTGAGTATGAGTGCAGAACGAGTAAAATATCATTGATGTAATAATATGCTGAAATGCCAAGTTGTTGAACAAGGAAGGCCAAAGGGAGAGGAAAATGTTAAAGAGAAGGGGAGCCAGAACCGAGCCCTGAGGGACACCATGGGTGAAGGGGTAATGAGCAGTAGTGGCGGAATTAGAGAGAACAGAAAGGGACCAATCGGAAAAAAAAGAGCCAAACCAGCGAAGGACAGTATCACACAATCCGATATCATGCAAGCAGGAAAGCAAAATGGAATGACTAACTAGATCAAAAGCAGAGGAGAGATCAAGGGAAATGGCAAGGGAAACGCAACCTTTATCTTCCAGCCAAAGTCTTGTGATTGCAAGACTTTAGCCAGGAGAAAAGAACAGCGGGGCCCATAGAGACAGCGCAGCAAACCAGCTTTAGGGTGTTTGTGGCGCTGCCTCCATGACCCAGCAGGGTGGGTGTGAATTGTGGTGTCATGAAGGAGGGAAGGTGCTAGTCTCAGGTGGAAAAGGGGCCAGGAATGCTACTGCACGTAAGTTAACAGTATGTACCATTGGGCATACTGTTTGTGAGACGTGACACAAATAAAAGTAACATGGCAGAAAGTCAGCATCATATGGGCCTGTATAACTTCCTGTTTAGAATGGAGGGATATCCAGGATCCAAAGGACATAGAAAAATCTAGGAAGAAATTAAATACTGAAGTGGGGAACTTTACCAAAGGAAAAGTATTCAACATCCACAGCTATGCTAAGGGGACAGGGAGCTGTATTCTATAGTCGGGGTGCACCTATCAGATTTAGGTAATGATATCCTGCTGGCCAGCTTTCAAGAAGCAATTTGCTGAATCCCAAGGTGGGAATAGTTGGGTGGACGGAACAGACCTCATCAGCAAGACAAAGGAAAATGAAGATATAATAGGGCTCATGAACTAAAATGGGGCATCTGAGCTGGTAGCAATAAAATAGGGTCCAGGAATGATACCTAGGACACCTAGGCCTGGGATGACTTGGCCACATAATGAGTGTCAAAGGAAGGTGGTGTAGCCAGCTTAGTAGAATGAGTAGCTGGGTACCAAATGGGCAGAGCTGACCATGTGGAGCAGTGGCAAACATTGGGGTCTCCACTGAGCTATCACTGAGACAGCTACCACTGAGCTGATGTAGGGAGATTTAGGGAGGCCCAGAAAAGCAAGAACCAAAGACTGGACTAGTGGACACAAGGGGATTAACCCGTTTGAGTTGCTAAGGTCATTTAAGCTCATGGTTATGCTATTTTACTGGTTGGTCTATAATGTGAAGTTGTTACAAGTTGTTAATAAAAGCTGTGGCCATTTGTTCCAACATACAGAACGAATCTGGTTGGTGATTTTTACCCCAGGACAAAAAGGGACAACTAAAGAAAAGGAAATGCTGTGATTGGAATAGGGTTAATAAGGGGGTGGGAAGAAAAAGAAAGAAGACAGGGGCAGACAGCCCAATAGTACCATACACATGTTAAAGAGATCTTACTCTATCACTAAATCTCCATCTTAGGAAATGGTGAAGTGTTGGAAAAATAAGGACTATAATGATTCATAGCTTTTGTGTATGTGTGAGCAGCTCTGGGACAGTGTCTGTACAGCAGATGCAAAAAGGAAATTAATATGCGAAATAATTTTTTGCCAATGTGTATTCTGTTGAAATTTGTATTTGTATGTTTTTGGGTTTGGTTGGGTTTTTGGGGGCAGTTTCAGCTGGTTTTCATTCCAGCCCAGAGTGTTGATTGTTGGACCATTTCAATGCGTAACTGAAAAATGGCAAGTTTAGTATGTTGTGTCTGTTTATCTCTGTGAATAACCTGTAGACTTTGCCCCTTTAAAACAGTTATGTTCAGTAATATGTATATTTCACTAAAAAAGCACAATATCATTTTGTTGTTTGTAAGTACAACTTGAGTACATCTTTACTGAAGAAGATGTAGGGAAGTTACCCATGCCTGAAATGGTATTTAAAGGTGATGAATCGGAAGAATTGAAAGAAATATCGATAAACCAGGAAGATGTATTACAACTATTTAATGAACTGAAGACTAGCAAATCACCTGGACCGGATGGTATACATCTGAGGGTATGAAAAGAACTGAAATATGAGATTGCAGTCCTACTATTAGTAATCTGTGAATTATCATTAAAATCATTTGTACTACCTGAAGATTGGCGAATAGCCAATGTAATGCCAATTTTTAAAAAGTTTCAAGGGTTGATCTGGGAAACTACAGACCAGTGAGCCTGATGTCAGTACTGGGCAAAATGGTGGAAACCATTATAAAGAACCAAATTACTGAACATGTAGATAGTCATGGTTTAATGGGAGAAAGCCAACATGAATTTAGCCAATGAAGGTCTTGTCTTACTTATCTGTTATGTTTTCTGAAGGTGTGAATAAACAAGTAGACAAAGGTGAGCTGGTTGATATAGTGTATCTGGATTTTCAGAAAGTCTTTGACAAGGTCCCTCATGAGAAACTCTTGGCAAAATTAAAAAGTCATGGGATCGCAGGCAGTTTGGTATTGTGGATCAGCACTGCCCAACTGAAATTCAGGCCCGGAGTTCTTTTCCTTCATCCTGCCTAAGCCTGTTTGTGCTGGGCTTTGGATTGAAAGACCCAGGAGTACACCGGCTTTGTTTATAAGAGAAGTGCATAATGGTTTAGCTTTCTTCTTTTGTGCTATTGTTCTATGTGTTTGTTCTATACTACCACTTGATGTGTTTTCCATAAAGAGAATTTGTTATTTACTAAGAACTTTTTCCTGACTTTTGATCAGAACCAGCTAATAAAATCCTGCTGATGGTAACTGAACCTGGCTTGGTATTTGAGTATATGTGGAAGATAGCTGGAAATACTGCAGGGGTGAGCCTCCGGTACGTCCAGTTGCTTTTTTCTAGCCTAGAAATTAAAGGCCTTCTATTCAAAGCAAACTGTGTAAATGCTGCTACGTGGTATATTCAGCAGCATTAACACAATTAGTTTCACTGAATATCCACGGGTGCGGTCGCTACATGCTAGCTGGTTAGCATCGGAGTGTTCCGTGGTCGGCACCCAGAGATAACTAGGCAGCAGCAGCACTGTCCAGTTATCCCTCGGTGGTGAAAGTTGGGCACATTAAAGGCTGTCCTAACTTTTGTCGCTGAAGCTAACGAGGAAGTGGATGAATATCGCTGATGCCCAGTTAGCCTCCTGCCTAGATGACCGATCCAGGTATTGAATGCCGATGGCCGGATAAGGCCCCAGCATTGACTATCTGGGTTTAACATTCACTGGCAATGGCTAGCCGCAGTAATTGCGCTAGCTGCTGCTGCTGAATATAGGGCCCTATCTTTTTACTAGGGTGCCCACAGCCAAAAAATGTTTAGATCATGCTCATTTTAAATTCATTTTTCCCAAATTGTGTGGGGGGTTTTATGTCTTTTCCACACATTCATTTTAAATGGAATTTTGTATGCAGAATTCGGCTGCTTTGCATGCACAAATTAATTGAACGCACATGAACCCATGGATATAGATTTGTACACACTAATTTTTAGGTGTCCAAACAAACCAAATGAGTGCTCGCAAACGCACACACCTATGTTTTACTTTGGAAATTTTTCAGTTGCTCAAAGAACTCTCAGATCAATATGCAAAGGGAGTAGATTTTATAAGTCGCACTTAGTGTGGTGAGTAGACAACCTGAAGAAATGAAAGTAGCTGTAAAGAAAAATCCCTGACAGCGGCGAGAGACTCCCCCGTTCCATCGGGGTTAAGCCAGGGCCCGGCGATCTTCGCGCCTTCCACCTCCTGCCCAATCAGAGCGCCCTGCAGCCTTTTAAAGAGGAGCGCCATCGGGCACAGCGGAAGCGGCAGCCGACAGCGGTGAGAGATTCCCCTGTTCCATCGGGGTCGAGCTGGGACCCGGCGATCTTTGCGCCTTCTACCTCCTGCCTAATCAGAGGTCCCTGCGGCCTTTTAAAGAGGAGCACCATCGGGCGCACCCGAGCCTGGCAGGCCTGCACCTGAGGGCCTCGCCAGAGGGCCCTTTGGCATGGCCCTTAGGCAGGGTACTGCAGCGAAGACGCTTCCACCCCACACAGGCGAATTCACGAAAGGGTCAGGCCCCGAGGAAACAGAACCAAAAGACTCATGTGATAAACTACATCATTCCATTCCATTGCTACCTCATTGCTACCTCATTGCTTGCAAAAATAACATTTGCTGCACAGCCTGTCGACTCCATTGCTACCTCATTGCTTGTAAAGATAATATACAGTATGCTGCATAGCCTGTAGAATCCATTGCTACTTCATTGCTTCTAATATAACATATGCTGCATAGCGTGTAGAATCCATTGCCACCTCATTGCTTGTAAGATAATATATGCTGTTCCTCCTCTATGGCTCCACATCACATTGTCCTCCTTTTCTTCATACTCCCTAACTGTTTCCCCTCCTACCAGTACCCTCATTCCTTCCCTTCCTAACCCCCCTTTACCATCCTCACTTCCCCCTTCACTCTGTCTTCTAACCAATCATCAGCTCTTGAGCTTCATCACTCTCTCCCTCTCATTCAGCCATCTCCTCTCTCTCTAAGGCAACCTCACCCTCGTTTCCACCATACTGTCTCCTCTCTACCCTGTACTCTGCTACTCCTTCTCCTTCTCTCATCCGGAGATATCAACCCCAATCCTGCCCCCCCTAGATTTCTATCTCACTCTGAGAAGAGATCTTCACGCAACTTGTCTAATCTTATCCATATCCCTCTCCTTTCTCCTTCCATTCTCCCTTTCTCATGTGCCTTATGGAACGCACACTCTGTCTCTAATAAAGTTGCTTTTACTCATGATCTCTTTATCTCTAATGCTCTACATCTTCTTGCCCTAACCGAGACCTGGCTCCTCCCAGGTGATACCGCATCTACTGCTGCTCTCTGCCACAGGAACTATCAGTTCTCCCACACGCCTCGTCCCACTGGCCATGGTGGTGGTATTGGGCTTCTACTTTCTCCCTCTTGCCAATTCCAACCCCTCCTGCTGCCTCAGTCTCACTCCTTTCTCTCTTTTGAAGTCCACTCCATTTGACTTTTCACTCCAATTCCTCTCCGGGTAGCTGTTATCTATCAACCTCCTGACAAGTCTGCTTCTACCTTCCTCACTGACTTTCCTTCTTTCTGGATTCCTCTTCCCGCACTCTTATTCTTGGGGATTTTAACATTCATGTCGATAACCCCTCTGATCCTTATGCTTTAAAGCTCCTCTCCCTTACCTCCTCGTTTGACCTCCAACTTTGTTCCACTGCCCCCACTCACCAGCATGGCCACTGCCTGGACCTGATATTCTTCTCTAGTTGCTTACCCTCGAACTTCTATAGCTCAGTTCTTCCCTTATCTGATCATCACCTTCTAAGCTTTAATCTTCATCACCCACTGCCTCAGCCTCACCCTGTCTCATCCAAACTATTTAGAAATCTTCTTGCTATTGATACCTTGGCTCTCTGTTCCACTATTTCTTCATCTCTTTCCGCCACTATTTCATCCAAGTCTGTTGACAAGGCAGTAACTTCCTATAATGCTGCACTTTCCTTGGCTCTGGATACTCTCGCTCTCTCCATTCCTCGTCCTGTGAGACGTTCCGCACCCCAGCCCTGGCTTTCATCCACCACCCACAATCTATGTTCCTGTGCCCGTTCTGCTGAGCGTGCTTAGCTCAAATCCCGCACCCCTGCCGACTTTCTACACTTCAAATTCATGCTTGTCTCTTTCCAATCAGCCATAGCTCTTGCCAAACAAGACTACTATGTCCATCTGACTGACTCTCTTGCCTCTGATCCTCGCCGACTCTTTACTACTCTCAACTCTCTCCTCAAGGTGTCCCCGCCTCTGAACCCTCCCTCCCTTTCTGCCCAAACCCTGGCTGACTATTTCCATGACAAAATCCACAAGATCACCCTCCAATTCCCCACAAAATCAACTACTTCCCCTCCTCCCCCTCTTCACTCCCAACTCTCCTCCCCCACCCTACCTCTGCTACCCTCTCCTCCTTTCCTGTGATCTCTGAAGAGGAAACTGCACACCTTCTTTCTTCCTCCAAACTCACCACCTGCTCCTCTGATCCTATCCCCACCTGTCTCCTAAGACCCATCTCCTCCACCATTGTCCCTTCCATCTCTCATATTCTCAACCTATCGCTCTCCACTGCAACAGTCCCTGCAGACTTCAAACATGCTGTGGTCATACCTCTCCTCAAGAAACCCTCACTTGATCCCACCTGTCCTTCTAATTATCGACCCATCTCTCTCCTTCTCTTCATTTCTAAACTACTTGAACATGCGGTTCACCACCACTGCCTCAACTTCCTCTCCTCTCATACCCTCCTCTGGCTTTCATCCTCTACACTCTACTGAAACAGCTCTTGCCAAAGTTTCCAGCGACTTGTACCTGGCAAAATCCAAGGGCCTTTACTTTGTCCTCATCCTTTTTGATCTCTCTGCTGCTTTTGACACTGTTGACCACAACCTTCTCCTTGATACCTTGTCCTCGCTTGGTTTTAGGGGTTCTGTACTATCCTGGTTCTCCTCCTATCTGTCCCATCGCTCCTTCTGTGTGTGTTCTGGTACCCCGCTCCCAGTTGGTGTAACCCAAGGATCTGTCCTAGGTCTGCTCCTTTCATCTCTCTATACCCAGTCCCTTGGTGCGCTTATCTCTTCCCATGGCTTTCAGTACCATCTGTATGCTGATGACTCCCAGATCCACCTCTCTACATCTGAAATCTCTCCGGCACTCCAGACCCGGATCTCTGCCTGCCTTTCTGATACTGCTGCCTAGATGTCTCACCACCGCTTGAAATTGAACATTGCCAAGACTGAACTTCTCATCCTTCCCCCCAAAACCTCCCCTCCCCTTCCTCCCTTCTCAGTCTCTGTGAATAACTCTGTACGCCTCCCTGTTTCCTCAGCTCGCAATCTGGGGGTTGTCTCTGACTCCTCTCTCTCATTCTCCACACACATCCAGCTGATAGCTAAGACCTGCCACTTCATTCTCTATTACATCAGCAAAATCCGCCCCTTCCTTTCTGAACACACTACTAAAACGCTTATCCACTCCTTAATCACCTCCCATCTTGACTACTATAACCTACTCCTTTCTGGTCTCCCTTTGAATCATCTCTCTCCCCTTCAATCTGTTCAACACTCTACTGCATGACTAATCTTCTGCCAGCCTCGTCATACCCATATTACTCCTCTTCTCAAGTCACTTCATTGGCTCCCTATCTGTTTCTGAATCCAGTTCAAACTTCTCCTGCTGACCTATAAATGCATTCAACCTGTGGCTGCTCACTACCTTTCTTCTCTTATCTCTCCTTACAACCCCCCTCAGGAACTCCGCTCTTCCAGCAAACTGCTCCTATCTGTGCCCTTCTCTTCCACTGCTAACTCCAGACTTCGCTCCTTTCACCTTGCTGCACCGTATGCCTGGAACAAACTACCTGTTCCCTAACCCTCTTCAAATCCAGACTGAAAACTCAACTCTTCGCTGCTGCTTTTGATCTTGACTTTCCTGATCTCCTTCTCCATCCTTTGCTTTATGCCTGCCCACACCTTCTATGTTTGTCTTGACTAGATTGTAAGCTCTGATGAGCAGGGACTGTCTCTTACTTGTCTGTGCAGCGCTGCGTACGAGTTGTAGTGCTATATAAATGCTCAGTAGTAGTAGTAGATCAGTAAGGAATCTGGGACACCTTAACTATGAGGGAAGCCAGTAAGCAATATGGGCTTCAGCAGGGCAATACCTCCTAGGAATGCCTGAGGCCAGGCTACCAAAGTAGTCCAATGAGTGGTGCTTGCAGGGGAGGCAGGTGCTCATTAAGATAATGGCTCTGAACTAAAGGGAGAGGTTTTTTTTCCCTGAGAAGAGAATTGGCGTTTGAGCAGCAGTGGACATTTTACAACAGTGGCAAACAGCTCTGGGGCTAGTTACAAAAAATGTGTTTTCCTCACCCAAGTAAAGCACTTTTCTACTCCATGGATGGTGAAGGGCTAAGGAAACTGTTGTTTGAAAGGAACAAGAAGCTCAGTCTGTAATGAAGCCACTGTTTGAAGGGGGCAAGAGAAGTCCTGTCAGAGGAATGTTTGTTTTCCTTCTGCAAACGGGAAATACGATGTTTTGTTTTTTTCTTTCTTTTAATGCCAGGGAGTAGATGGCAATTGCAGGTACAATACTAGAAAATAGATTTTTCAATGTCGGAGCCAAACTATCAAAGGGGAAAAGTAAAGAACTTATTCCCAAAATGAAGGAATCCTCCCGATTCGGTACGATGTGGCACATTTCGGATCATTAGATTAAGGCCCTGCTTCAGACATACAGGATTCCAACAAAGGCGTCCCACTCTTCATGCCAAGATCATGAGATGCAACCCGCAAACATTTAAATATACAGCATCTGACATCATTGAAAACATCAGAGGGAAAATTAGCCAATGCTGTCAAAGAGGAGGTGTGCCATAACATTGTCAGAGGCAGTTCTAGCCAATCTTATGAATGCGAAGATACATTTAGAAGGAAATGTACATTTAAAAGGAACAGTGCATTTAAAAGGAAAAGTCCATGACATCGTCAGAGGCCAGTCAATCATATGAATGGGAAGATGCATTTAAAAGGGAAAGTCCATTAAAAGGAAAATCCCTCTGTCAAGCACAAACCCATTCAGTAAACAAAGCTGACAAGTCTTAATTTAAAATAAACTGGGCACAGGTCACAGCAAACTAGACCATTCCAATTCAACATTAAGGGGCATGTTTACTAAAAACCGCTAATTTGCGTGCCGCAAAATAGCGCACTAAAAGCGGTACTTAAGAGCGCTTAAACGCCCCGCAATCGTGCGTGTCACCCCCGCACAGGTGCGCGGCACAATAACGGGCCCCGCACAAGTACGGGCCCGCAAATGTCCAATAGAGGCGTGGAACGGCTAACGGAGGGCGGAGGAAGGCTCCTGAGGGGCGGAGAGACGGGTCTAATGGGCGGGGAAGGGGAGGGGAGAGGCTCCCCGCACATTATTGGGGCCGGATCCCAAAGCAAAACTACCGCGAGTGAAACACTCGCGGTAGAGGGCATTTAAAGGGAAGAGAAACCATTTCCGTCAGCAATGTACAGCAAAACCGGGGAAACCTGAAAAACGTGAGCAGTGTGATACATGTGCACAGCACAAAAGTGAAAATAAAAATAGAAAGTGACCATAACAAAAATATCACAAATAGTAATTCAGCTGGGGAACAGTTATAGTAATGGGCAAATATAGAAAACACACCCAGGAAAGCTCCAGAAAGAACAAATGAATATTGGAAGGGTCTACGGAGCGGAGACTCATCCAAAACAAATTTCCTTTTTGGAGCTTTCCTGGGAGTGTTTGCTATGGTTGACCATTAATATCACTGTTGCCCAGCGTGGTGATATATTGTCCCCCAGTTTCTGTGGTCATTTCCGGGGTTTATGTGCACGTTTGTCACCAGACAGGGTGCATGTGCCCACAGTAAAAATGCGTAGAGCAGGGTTTGTGACTCCATCCTGCCAGGTTTACTACCTCCAGGGGCTGCACTGTCTCTGTGGGCATAGTGTGGTGCAGCAGACAGAGCCATTACCTTTAGGGTCAGAGGTTCAAATCCCAGCTGGGGCACTTGCCAGCCCAGTCCCTATATTTTACCCACCACTAAACAAAGATAGCGCAGACACCCCTGTAGTGCAGGGAACATAAGCATGGGGAAAACACCCATATTTTACCCAACACCGCACACACACCACAACAATGGGCATTACCTACAGCCAAGTCCCCCAAATGCAGTCCCGTACTGCCACATTGCAATCAGGTCATCTGCTTTTACTGAGAGAAGCTCATGCCAGCATGTTGGCGGACGAGTACATGTGGTGCAGGGGGCAGTGGCTGCTAGCCACAGAAGACAGAGGCCCAGCCATGTGCAGGCTGGCACAGTCCACTGCAACAGACAGGCCCTGCCGGATCCACAGTCATGGACGTTCCAGGGAATCCAGCCAATCTGTGGCTACACGGTGGTACAGTGCATGCAAGAACAGAAGGTCACAGGTTCAAAGCCCAGCTGGGGCTACCACCAATCCTGCCCACATATTTTTCCCACAACTAAACAGTGATAGTAAGGACACACCTTTAGTGGCGAGGACATATGCAATGGTACTATGTCTATCTTTTACCCCACTGAGCACAGACACCATGAACAGGGGCAGTACCTAGAGCAGAATCCCCCAAATGCAGTCTTGGTGGGCCACACACCAGTCAGGTTCCATGCTGCCACTCATACAAATGCCTGTGCTGTATATCTATGCACCACCCCCATGGCATGTAGATGTAGCTCATGCATATTCATGAGGGACAGCAGGAAAACCCGAACAGTGTGATGCTAACCTGGACTGGAGTTGGGAATCTCTGCCGTAAAGCAGCAGCCAACAGGGGCAGACACACCCACACCCACACCCACACCCACAGGCCCCATTGGCCAATGTCTCCTGGAGAGGCAGAACATTGGACCCCGCGTGCATCTCCCAATAATAGCACCTGCATACCTTAGCAATGTCACCCTACACCTGAGGTATACGGTACACAGCTCTGAGACGTTTGCTAGGAGTACTGGCAGATAGATATCCATACGTTACGCACATACTGCTAGTTGACCCCATCCGAACAATCTGTTAGGTGTTTGCGGTGCGTGCTCCAGGCCTGGCCTCTGACGGTGTTTACCACCCTGGGGAGTGACCCCCAGCAGTACTGCGTACCATATCCATGCCTTGCCATGGCCAGGACCGGTTTGGTGGGCAAGGCTAATTACCTCCTCAATAGTAGCACCATGATGGCATAGGTGTGGAAGTGTGTGTCTGTCGGGTGTTGGCTGCAAGCCCCTTCCACAGCCCACACTGCCAGCACTGTTGCCAGTATTGGCCTGCCAATGTGCATAATGAGTAGCAAGGGACCATGGGTATATCTCAGACAGGGTGGGCTGCCCAGGATGCAGCTGCACAGGGCATAGGGCACTGGCAGGGACATGGTAGTGCCCGGCCACCACCTACACAGACAGGGTGACCTCTGTATGTGCTGGTGGGGGTTCACTCTCACCCTGAATGTGCAGTGATGGCAGCATGGCTAGGCACCCCCATAGTGCTGTATCACTCTCATGTGATATATATGGGTTTCCTATTGGGGCCTCTTCACTGACTTATCTGCTTGTGTGTGCTGCCACCCTGGTTTTGGGTGCATGCATTTCCATCAGGACCAACCAGCAGACTGTGCACAGGTGGCATGTGTCTTGATGGAGTGCCTTGCAGGGTGCAGTGGCTGATGGCTTGCTGCAGGAGAATATCAGATAGTGGTGGGGTGCATCTGTGAATATCCAGGCCTAATGTCTTTTTGATATTGTGTTATGGATGTGTGTGGAGCTGCTTGGACTGCCCTGTAGGGTGTCTGTTCCACAGCAGGACCGGGGTTGATGGTCCACTCTACTGCCATGGGGGAGGGGGGGTGTTAGGTAGGATGGGGATCCCTGTTTTATCCATGGGGGGGGGGGGGGGTAGGTAGGATGGGGATCCCTGTTTTATCCATTGGGGGGGGGGGGGGGTGTTCCACTAACTGAGACAGACAGAACTTTCCAAGATGTTTACGCAGCACCTACCTATCTCACAGGTCAGGGCTGCTTTGGAGCTCTGGCATGGCTGCATTCAGCCATGCAAGGTGTTGTGGACCTGGTCCTGGGCGCAACATCACACACTCAGGGTGAGCACAGTAACCGCACAATATGATGGTGTTTAGCTACTCTTTGCCGTTTGTCCACCCACTCAGGACACCCTAAGAGGCTGAGGTGCTGTGTGGGTGCACACGGACACGTCCCGCTACCAGGCTGGGGAGCTTTAGGGGTGCATTTCCCATCTTGTGTGCATCTGTGGACAGCTGATTTGCATGTGCAGTGCATCATGGGTACGGGTGGCCTAACCCTATCCTGTTTACAACAGCAGACTGTCTGTGAGGTGACATGCAGGCTATCTGCAGCCAGCCAGGGGCTTGCTTACAGCTATAAAGCTGTAGCGCAATGGTCACTTCTACTGCCTGTGCAGCCAGAGGTCATGGGTTCAAACCCACAGTGGGGTTCTGTGATAGGGGTGTCCATAGCATTTTTTAATTTACTATACATATGTTGATGCCAGCAATAACACCCTCAGCGTACTGTACCCATAAGGTGCCTCTGAGGGTGCTTTATGGGGTGCCCTATAGGGCACTTTATGGTTGCCATCCATATAGGGTGCACTATACATTATCCTGTGTCGCAACATACATGCTGCCCTATAGGGGACATTCTAGGGTGCCTTGGCGGACGGTGCACTGTAACATGTGCCTTATGGGCCGCCTTATGTTAACATGCTGTGAGAGTGCGTTTGCTAGTAGTTGTCACAAAATAAAATTAAAAGGCCTCCTACAGCACTCCACAACATAAAATATACGGCCTCAGCTAGCCTTTTTCACTGGGCATTGTGAGGGATTGAACCCCTGGTCCCTGCACCATTGGTCAGTGTCTTAACCATTGTGCTGTGGCTGTGTTCCTTTGCTTTAGCATCAGCGCGCCGCCTCCTGCTGCCCACAATGAACAGTGTGCCGCCTTGTGCCGCCCATAAAGAACTGCGCGCCGCCTTGTGCTGCCCAAATTTGATAGCGCATCGCCTAATGCCGCCCAAATTTTACAGCGCAACGCCTAATGCCGTCAAAAATTAATTACTGCCGCCCAAACGTAACAGCGCAACGCCTACAGCCGCACAAAAGTAGCATGCCTCCTAAACAACTTTTTAACCATTACTATTCATGCCTCAGCCAGCCTTTTTTGGTTGTGCACACTGGGAGATTGAACCCATGGCCCCTGCACCATTGGTTATTGTCTTCACCGTTGTGCTACGGCTCTGTTCCTATATGTGCCAGCAGCGCCCCACTTAGCCTTCCCACGCGCTAATGTGGGCCCCGCACATTAGCACGACGCGCACCCGTATGGTCATTTTTTTTCCTTTTTCTGCCTGAACCGCCCACTCCTTATATGGCACACGCACACTAACGGGGACCCGCACATTTTCGGAGTTTAGTAAACATGCCCCTAAGTCTTAAAGGTGAGACAGTTCGCAGTCTAAAGATCCATTTTTGCTCGCATTTCTGAAGTCTGGAGAGTCAATCACCCACCCTGAGGGTCTACAGGAATATAATCCAATATCCACCATTTCAATTGGTCAAGTGTGTGGCCATGAGATAGACAATGTTCCACTATTGGGGCAGACAAGGTAGATGTATGAAGACGAGATACATAAAAACATACACAGTAACATAGTATATGACGGCAGATAATGACCATTAGGGTCCATGTTCATTCAATCGCATCTTAATCGTCCAACATTTTTGTCAACTTATGCCCTTGTTTTATAATGTAAAATACATGCGTACTTTACTTTATAAAAAAAGGCATGGAACACATGTGTAAAAAACACATTACTCTATTAAGTGCCTTCTAAAATCACCCTCCAACCTTGTAAGTGCTTCTTTAAAAAAATTGTGTGCCATCTAAGATAAATTTGAAGCAAACAAGTCAATATAAAGCCAACATGTATTTGACTAATAAACACAGGAGTTGGAGTATTCCAGGGCAAGGGATAAAATGTATCTGTATAGTGGCAATATTTAGCTTCTTGCCAAATAAATGTATCCATTTAGGGAGGCCACACAAATAACAGTTCTAACTTTAAACAAGTAAGTTATCCAATGACAATTCTTGTGACCTTAGGTGAGTCATTTTATTTAAACTTATTTTTATAACACCTTTCTACCATTCAAAGCGGTTTACAATGAACTGAAAATAAGCAGGGCCTTAGAAGACACACTGTTGCACAGGGAAATAAAACAGAGTAATAGCAGAACAGTATAACTTTACCCTTGATTGCCTGATGAACAACGTCAATTGTAAGCCCACTTGGGCAAAGAAATAACTTGCGTACCCGCTTGTTACTCAGCTTGAGCTTGGATTTGGGAAAGGCACCTAAAAAATCTAAAATCCAATCCCAAGGTTAGGATTACATATTCAATGGTCCTTCCTAGACAGTTCTGCTGAATACTATGCATAAAGATAAGCGGATGTTTTATCTGCTCATCTTTTTGAAGCAGCTGTGTCTTTGAATATTGACCTCTCTGTTTCTGAGACTTAGGGGCTTGTTTACAAAGCTGCGGTAGCAGCTTCTGCCCGATATTGGAGCCGTGGTCACACTGAATTCAATGGGGCCGCGGCTCCGATATCGGGCGGAAGCCGCTACCGCGGCTTTGTAAACAAGCCCCTTAGACTGGACCAGTGCTTTGCATATTATATGCTAAGAGTTTGGAGGAAAGTCAGCATTAGGAGTGGAAACAGGGCAACTGCCCTGGGCTCCCATGCCCCGTGGGTCTTAAACCTGGCTCAGGCTGAAGGAGGCTTAGATTGCAACTAGGCTTTGAGACCTCCTCAGCAGGGGCGGCCCAAGGGGGGTGCGGGGCCTCATTTGCATAAGGGGCCTCATTTGCATAAATATTTGCATAATGTTACCATACACGAACTTTTAGTAAACATACCTCTTAATGAGTGTATGAATAAAGAAAGACTAAAAGACTTCTACATTACTATAATCCAGTGCCAACCGCCAGACACATTAGGAACTTCTACAAACACTGCCCATTTAGAACCCCTAGCAAACCCGCCGTATCCTAACAGCACTACCAGGACTCATAAAGCACCATACCCTAACTATCAAAAGGAAACGCTGCAAATATTAAACCAATACATTTCAGAGAACAACAATACATGACCTACTGGGGAAAGAGAACAAGTGGCAATGTCAAATAGTAATTACATAAACAGAATACCTCAGCTCAGTTACACATGCAGAACATAGACCATCACCAAACAAGGAATCACAATTTAGAAACAGGAAGACAATAATTAAACTGGGAATCCCAAAAGCCAAACTTGGAATGTACAACACTGTAGAAATAAAACTATACATTAATTTGCTCTTGTACTAAACAAAGCGCAGACGTTAATGATGCACATTTCCCAGAGCTGACATATTCCAATTAATAAATTCAAAATAAAGAGATATTTTTCTACCTTTTGTGCATTTTTTCAGCTGCAATTGCTCCAGCCACTTTCTTCTGGTTTCTTCGTGTCTTCCGCTAACTCTTCATCGTCTGCTGTCCATTTGTCTTTTCTTCTCTCTTCTAGTTTTTTTCCATTCTCTCTCTACATCTGCTTTAACATACTAATCTTTCTCCTTTTGCTCTTTCCTCATTCCTATTTCATCCACTCAAATTTTACCCCTCCATCCTCAATCCCCACTTACTCTGCCAATATCCGGACAATTGTAGATTTGTCTTCCCTCCCACACAAAATATTTTTTCCCTCTCCATTTCCCTCTCCCAGCTCCATCCCATACTAATCCTCCCCCAACATCAGCTCCATTCTAGTTCCAGTCCCACCCAGCATCCGCTCCCTTCTAGTCCCCGCATCAGCCCATTTCCAGTCCTAGCCCCTCATAAGCCCATTTCCAGTCCTAGCTCCCACATCTATTTGCAGTCCCATCCGAGTCCCTCCATCAGCTCATTTCCAATCCCAGCCCCCCATGAGCCCATTTCTAGTCCTTTCCTAGCCCCACCATCAGCCCATGTCAAATCCTAGCTCCCCTCCACTCAGCCCATTTCCAATCCAAGCCCCCCATGAGCCTACTTCCAGTTCTAGCCCCTTCATGAGTCCATTTCAATCCAAACCCCCACCACAGCCCATTTCCAATCTTAGCACCCCCCCAACAGCCAATTTCCAGTCCTATTCTAGCCCCTCCATCAGCCCATTTCCTGTCCTAGCCCGCCCCCCACTCACCCATTTCCAGTCCTAGCTCCCTCCCCCTCACAACCCATTTCCATTCCAAGCCCCCGTCCCCATCAGCTATTGCAGTTCAAGCCCTCCTTCCACTCAGCCCATTTCCAGTCCTAGCCTCCTCATAGCCCATTACTAGTCCTAACCCCCCATCAGCCCATTATGTCCTAACCCCCCATCACCCTATTTCCAGTCCTAGCCCCCCCCCATCAGCCTATTTCCAGTCTTAGCCCCCCCCCATAGCCAATTACCAGTCCTACCCCCCCCATCAGCCCATTTCCAGTCTTAGCCCCCCCATAGCCCATTACCAGTCCTAACCCCCCCATCACCCTATTTCCAGTTCTAGCCCCCCATCAGCCTATTTCCAGTCTTAGCCCCCCCCATAGCCAATTACCAGTCCTACCCCCCCATCAGCCCATTTCCAGTCTTAGCCCCCCCATAGCCCATTACCAGTCCTAACCCCCCCATCACCCTATTTCCAGTCCTAGCCCCCCCATCAGCCCATTTCCAGTCTTAGCCCGCCCTTAGCCCATTACCAGTCCTAACCCCCCATCAGCCCATTACCAGTCCTAACCCCCCCCCCATCAGCCCACTTCCAGTCTTAGCCTCCCCCCCATGGCCCATTACCAGTCCTAACCACCACCCCCCCATCAGCCCACTTCCAGTTTAGCCTCCCCCCTCCCATAGCCCATTACCAGTCCTAAACCCCCTTCCCCCCTATCATCCCAAATTAAAACAAAAAAACCCCCAAACCGGCTGCTTCTGCCGCGGCAGCATCAAGAGCTCTGCCGCGGGGGCCCCCCCCTGCCCGGCAGAGCCTCCCTGCATCATCAGCTTTCTTCAAGTCCCAAAACGCGGGCTTCTTTCAGAGCTGCGAGAGTTTCCTTTCTCGCGGCTCTGTTAATCCTGCCGAGGGTGATGGGAAATCCCATCAGCCCCGGCGGGATTAACAGAGCCACGAGAAAAGAAACTCTCGCGGCTCTGAAAGAAGCCCGCGTTTTGGGACTTGAAGAAAGCTGATGATGCAGGGAGGCTCTGCCGGGCAGGGGGGGGGGCCCAGCGGCAGAGCTCTTGATGCTGCCGCGGCAGAAGCAGCCGGTTTGTTGTTTTTTTTTAAACTTGGGATGCTGAAGAATGTTTTTTGCGCGGGGCCCCCTGAAACGCGGGGCCCTGTGCAAAAAACATTCTTGCTCAATGGACGGGCCGGCCCTGCTCCTCAGCAGTTTCTGCCTTGGGCCCCTGCATGTCTAACACCGGCCCTGGCTTTGAGAGTCAAGGACTGGTCTTGTGGTGGCAGCGGGAACTGCAGCAGTTGCTGTGATTGCAGTAGGTGACAACTGAGAGCTGCATGAGCTGATTTGATTTGGGTGTCAGCGAGAAAGAGTATCTTAATTTGGACTGGATAGTGAGACAGCAGTTGTGAGTTTGAACCTTTGGACTTGTGGTTTTTAACTACATATGAAATGCTGAATTGTGATACAATGCAGTTCAGGTGTGCTGCTCCTAGAACATGTGTCTGGATGGGTGACTTTTATAAATGCAAACAAAATAAATAGGAGCACAGACGATGATAGCAGATACGTGTAAAGACCATATACCCTATCCCATCTGACCATCTGCACCAACTACTTTGCTCTCCAGTCCCTTCTTCTCCTTCAAAGATCTTCTGTAGTTGTCCCACGCTTTCCTGAATTCAGACACCATTCTTAACGCCCCAATCTTCTCTAGCTGCCTGCTCCACATATACACAATCCTTCCATAAAAGAATAATCTAAAGATATATGTGTGAGTCTACCCCCTTTCACCTCACCCTCTTGTTCCAGAGCTTCCTTTCACCTGAAAGTTATAGCCCTATCTTAGAGTGCAGGACTGGCTTAGTGGTTAAAGCAATGGGTTAAGAACCGAGAAAAGAAGGATTCAAATCCCAGTGACTTTCCTTGCCAGCTTGGGTAAGTCACTTAATCCTCTATTGCCTCAGGTAGAAACTTAGATTGTAAACCTTTTGGAGACAGGGAAATATGTACTGTACTTGAATGCAATTCACCTTGAGCTACTCCTGAAAACAAACATGACCTAAATCCAAAAATAAAATGCATAAAAAAATCCTCGCCTTTGCTATTGTACCTCAGGATCTCTTACTTGTCTTCCAGCCATCAGGCATAGTATTGCCAGTACTCCAGAGATGGGATGAGTTAGCTGTTCAATTATTCTTCGGCACTAGGGTACCTTTTCATGAGGTATCACTTCTGCTGGGAGAGCTTTCAACCACTGATTGCATGACTGAATATTTAAACCTGTTAGCTATTCAGTACTAAAACGCCTCAGTAAAGAGGCAATGCCCTTGGATTAATAGCAATTGATTAAGTAAAATGTGGCCTATTATTAATAATCAATATGTGAGGCAAATGAGCAGTTGAGTTTCTTGCTAAACTGCGAAAATGTGATGGAAAATGAATTTTATCCACTCTTACGCTTGGTAAAAAGGTTTTCTTTTTTGAATACAAGAATTGATATAGAGATGAGAACACCAGTGAAAGAATAGCAGTTTTTGTTCCTTGCTCATTTTTGTTCAATTGTTCATAATGAAGCATAAATTTGAAGGATCACAAGATGGCATCTCGCAACTCCTTTTCACCAGATGAATAATGCATTATCTGCTTCAATGGGTTATTAACCCACACAGAGACTAGTGCACTAAGATGTAATGACGCAATCATGTTTGTAAATGTGCTACTATGTAATAAATTAGAAAGTAATGTGTACTGTTCTATCTGCAACATTTCACACATGCTACCAATTTATACATACATATTAACATAGCTTGCAAATGCAATGGGGGTCGTTCTGGAACACGAATAAGGAGTTTGTATGTGTGGAAGGGACATTTATGTGCTGAAAAAGTCCTAGAGCATATTCTGAAACCCTGCTGACATGCATGTCCACGACGCTAGCATGGGGATCTCAGAACGTGGGCAGGTAAGGGCAGAATGGGGGTATGGTCAACCATGGAGATGTAGAAAGCGTATTTAGGAAAGGCCCGTGTATGTATTAAGTGTTTCTTGGACATGTCCCCTGCTGAAACACTTGGGCATGTCCCCTGCTGAAATAAGGCTAGGGGTTAGAAAAAATTCTGCTCTTCTCTGCAATGCGGCCCATACTGAGGAATGGTTGTGACAAGTATGTCATGAACTGGTATGACTGCAGTCTGGAAAAAAAAAACAAGATGCAGTCTTAAGGTACAGGAAGCAGAGGTGAGGGAATGTTGTAAGGTAGAGACATATTAATAAACACCTTCACAGAAATATTAAGAAGAGCAATAGTGGTTATTCAGGCTACGCACTAATGTGCTGTTTGTGCTAAAGAAGCCAATCTATGGGACCCTAACAATTCCCATGTTTGGAAGAATGGGACTGCTCATGTAGGGATAGTATGGGTGTGAGCAGGGAAAGGATTCCATTTTGGATGAGAAATGGAGATCATATATGTAGTCCTGGTACCCCATGTGATTATGTTATGTCATAGCTGCCATGTATAGGCTCAGGGCATCTGTTTGATAGAATCATGTTTTTGTGACAGAAAGTGAGTGTGAGTGTGTGTGTGTGTGTGTGTGTGTGTGTGTGGTTTGAGGGGTGCATGGGGATCTGGTGTGTTCATCACTCAGGGGGTATGAAAGCTTGGCCAGTACCTGGACCATATGGATGACTGCAGAGTCACCAGGTGCCAGTGTGATTAGGCAGTCAAACTCAGAGAGGGTTCCCTATAGCTACATGTCAAAACATATCCCTGTCAATAATATGGGACCCTCAGAATAAGGGCACCCAACAGTGCAAACAGCACTAATGTATGCCCATAATGCACATGTTGTGGGACCAATGGTATTGCTGTTGAGCATGTATTATTGCTGTTTGCACTGCTGAATGTCCTTATTCTGAGGGTCCGTAATTACTGACAGGGACATGTTTTGACATTTAGCGATAGGGAACCTATGCTGATTCCTTCTGGATTATTTTACATAGGGTAATCTAATTAGATCAAATATTGTTGGCAGCGTGATAGGGCAGCAATACATCTGCTGTGCCTGACATTGGGAGACATGACTGATGTGGTGCCAACATTGCCCGGATTGTCCCATGCGCCCTACATCCCTACACAGGCCAGGATCAATGAGAGCTACAAGAGTGGTGATATACTTGGAGTCTGGCTACTTGGTGTGATGACACAGGGATCTCCCCTCATATGCCCACACAGCCCTGACCAGGGGAGCAGTGCCACAAAGCAGACTGTGGGGAGGCATAGGTAGTAGATATATACAGACCAACATACACCATGATGGGACAGGTGCAGCTGCTGTGAGAAATGCCAGTACCCAGATAGGTGGGCCTCAGATGCCATAGCCAGAAGGCCCTACTACAACTACAACGACTACTACTGATCATTTGACTAGCACTACAAGACATATGCAGCACTGCACAGACACACATAACAGATGGTCCCTGCTCAATGGAGCTTACAATCTAGTCGGGAGAGACAACACAGCAGCTGTGTACAGGAGACATCCAGAGGGAACGGTCAGAAAACACAAGAGAGCTTAGGCAGATCTGATCCAATAACGGCACTGATGAGGTGAGCGCTCAGCCTAGATTTGAGAGGGGCAAGGGACAAAGCCTGACATACAGACTCAGGTAGTTTGTTCCAGGCTTATGGAGCAGCAAGGTGAAGGGAGCAACGTCTGAATTTGGCAGCAGAAGGGAAGGGCACAGATAGAAGCAAACTGACAGAAGAGCGGTGTTCACGGGGAGAGGTGTAGGAAGAGATAGGAGGGAAATGGTAGTGCAGAGCAGCAGAATGAGTGAACTTATAGGTCAGAGGCACGAAAAAGACATATATTTGTTGTCCAGCAATATTATGCGTCCTTTAGGGATCTGCAAGCTTAGGTCGGAGTTTTGTGGACTTGGTGAGGGTCCATGCCTAGCAGTTTAAGGCATGTTTGTAGAGAAGACCAGGGCAAGAATCACTGGAACCGGTTCCTAATGCCACGTACTATTTGTTGCAAGGTATGTCTTGACATACATGTTCATATTTACATTCTTGTATACCATTTTGGGGTGCATGCACTGATTTACCTAGCACTTTTTAGGGCATGAGGAAGACTGGTAGATGGTCTAGGATGCAGCAGCTGTCATTTCTCATTGATATTTATGTCTAGTATGAATCAGCACACTACTGTCTGTGATGGGCAACTTAGGAGATACACATTCTCCCTGAGAGGTGTGGTGTCCATGGGTATATTGCAGGGACGGGCAGGATCCGAAACATGTAATGTTTCAGAATGCGATGGGAATGGGGATGTCCAAAATGTTTACCTACATCTGAGGCACGGGGCCAGCTGACTAGCATGTGCCTGTTGAACATGTCTATCTCCCCGATTCTGGCCCCGCAGGCACATCTAGGCCTGTGGATGTGGAATTAGGTTCAAAGGGGGCCTGTTCTTGCTGTAGTCGTGTCTGCAGACTGGACATGCATGTTATGGAATTGGGCTCCACATGTGCCTTCAAGTCAATAATAATAAACATTCGATCCATACGAAACAAGATACCAATCGTCATTGACATGATAAGAGATAAAAAACCAGACATTATTTTTATTACTGAGACATGGCTTGCACCCACAGACTCAATCCTATTAAACCAGTTAACTACATCACATTATGATGTATTCAACTGCCACCGAGACATAAAAAGAGGAGGTGGTGCTCTCATACTCACCAAAAAAGACCTACAATACACTCTAACAAACTCGAACAATGTTGACGGCATGGACCTCATCAATACTGAAAGTAAAACCCTTGCATTCACCCTCATCTACAGACCTCCACCAACTGATCATAAAAATCTCTCCCCCATCCTTGAAATCGCATGCACAGCATCTCAAAGCAAACCACTCATAATTCTAGGTGATTTGAACCTCCCATCTCTAAACCAATCCCAAGTAGATAACTTCACGGACTCTATGACACAAATGGGATATAATCAGATAATCCACAACCCCACTCACACGAAGGGCAACTCATTAGATCTCATATTCCTCCCTACCCCCTTTAATAACCACCAACTACACCCCCCCCCCCCCAATAATAACGGAAGTACCATGGTCTGACCACCATTTGATAACATTCCACATCTTAGCACAAACACCCTCAACAACTACAAACATAACACCACACCACTCACGTTTCACCCACTATGATAAGAATACATTTCTTGAAAAGGTACTGCCCAAACTCACCTCAAACCTACCAGACATCAACTCCACTATAGATCATTGGAATCTAATAATCCATGAAGCAGCCGCCCCCACAAGACTCACATATAAACAAATGAAAAAATCTGAAAAATGGTTCACGAAAGAACTCGCTAAGTTACAAAAACAACTGAGGAAACAAGAAAAAAGATGGAGAAAAACAAAATCAAACGAAGACAAAACCAAGTACATAAGCATACTCAATGATTATAAGAATGCAATTAACAAATCAAAAAGAGACTACCATTCCAAAGTAATAAATTTAGCCATCAATCGACCGAGAGAACTATTCGCGATTGTGAAAACATTGACAAAAACACAAAACTCAGAACCCAAACAATCCACTATGTGTACAAACTCTAGCAACACATTTTGCCGAGAAACTAAAGAGAAAACCCTTATTCCATCTACAATACTACAATCAAATACGAAAATCAACAACGAATGGACAACCTTTCAATTGGTCGAACAAAAACACCTCCTTAAAATTATAACAATGATCAATACCACTACCTCCCCGCTTGACCCATGCCCTGTATCATGGATCAAATCCACAAAAGAAGACCTTGTTGGAAACATTCTCTACATAACTAACCAATCACTTTCACAAGGCTTCATGCCTAATGCCTTAAAACTTACTTCAATTCGCCCCATCATAAAAAACAATAAACTCGACCCAAAAGACCCAAATTCATACAGGCCCATAGCCAGCATACCTTTCATTGCTAAAATAATAGAAAAAACTATACAACTGCAATTACAAGACCACATTGATGAGCACAAACCTCTTGATTCACACCAATTCGGATTCCGCCCCTTCCATGGAGTTGAAACTCTCCTTATTGCACTGATGGATCTTCTCATCAGAGGCACAAATGACAACAACCAAGGTTTCCTACTACTCTTTATAGATATAACCGCTGCATTTGACAGCATCAACCACAACATACTGATCAATAGACTAGAAAACTTAGGAATAGGAGGGACAGTTCTTGAATGGTTCAAGTCATACATCTCAAACAGATTAATACGTGTTCAAATAGGCCAGGACACATCAGAAACATTCCCCCAGGGACAGGGAATCCCCCAAGGCTCAGCCCTCTCCGCCCTCCCTTCAACTTGTACCTACAACCCATTACAAGTATATTTAGAAAGCACAAAATAAATCATTTTATATACGCTGATGACATCATGCTCGCTATCCCCATTAACTCTAACAGCCCCAAATATGACATCCTATCCGAATGCATGAACGAGACCGCCTCTTGGTTTGAAACCAACTATGTTAGTATCAACTTTAAAAAAACAGAAGCAATGTTTGTATCAAGAAAACCAGTTGCTGATGACACCTACCCAACAACAATCACAATAAACAAAACAACTATACCTGTTAAAAAAGAAGTAAAATACCTAGGAGTAATAATAGACCACGCCCTCACCATGCTCCCTCACATAAAACAGACAGTGAAAACAATATTCTATAAACTTAAGACAATACAACACCTAAGACCCCTCCTTGACACACATGACTTTAGATCAGTAGTCAGTACACTCATCACCCCTCACTTTGACTATTGTAATAGTCTCCTAATTGGCCTCCCACTAAAGAATATATATATCTGTTACAAAGAGCCCAGAACATATGTGCCAAGGTAATTTCAAAAGCTCGACTAACTGACCACGTGACCCCAATACTGTTAGAATTACATTGGCTTCCTATAAATAGCCGAATAAATATAAAATTCTACTAACAACATTCAAACTCCTTAATGACCTCTCCCCATCACACTTATCCACCCTACTTCACGCCCCATCAAAAACAAGATCGCGCAGACAAAACGAAACTCACTCTCTCAACATACAAACAACAGTCAGAAGAACAAAAAAAAACACAAGCTCTAGAGCCTTCTCCTTCAGTGCCCCCACTCTCTGGAACGAACTACCAATATCCTTTCGCTTGATAAAAGACCTTCTCCAATTCAAAAAAGAACTCAAAACCTACCTCTTCTCCGACCACTTTGACATCCCCTACCACCAGGGAACCACCCCCCAGCAATCACAAAAACTTATCCACAAAGCTCATGAAATAATGAATGAATAACTCAGTCAGACCTCTCACCTCTAACACACTGACCATGCAAAATGTCGTATACATAACGTTGAGCTCTGCTCATTGTAAATAGTTCCTTGTAATTAGTTCTGTTATTGTTCCTTGTAATGTTACCTGTACATAGTTACAAACACCGTTCTATGTAAAGTATACCTAAGTATACAATTGTTTGCTGTTACATGTAAACCGCCCTTGATCTCTGGAAGGGGCGGTATAGAAGAAATAGATAAATAAATAAATAAAAAATACTGGCTCCCAGTAACCCAGCAGATCCTGGGTTTTCTTGGCAGTATGATTAGAAGTAAGTCTTTCTCCTAAGGTAGTGGAGGGTTAAGTGGGAGTTGAACCCCGATCTCTTGTTTACTAAGCTAGTGCTATAACCATTAGGCCTCTACTTCACTTGTGAAATGCAATGTGTGCCTTCGAGTCAATGTTGATTCCTGGCATTCAGCAGCTCCTGGGTTTTCTTAGCACTGTGACTGGAAGTAGATTATCAGGCCAATGTCACAAGAAAAGCTAGTGAGAATCAAACCCTGGTTTGCTTGGTTACCAAGCCAGTGCTCTAACCATTAGGCTGCTCATCCATTCTTAGCCCATCAAGAATACCTTGCTGGTTTACCCTGTTATTTTCTTACAAATTCAGTGTCCAGCAAAACTGGCAATGATTTTTGGAAAGCGAGGCCTGCTATTTGTCATTTTATTGTGCACTATTTAGCTATTAGGAACATTGCTGAAAAATCTATGCCAAAACCAGTAATGTCCTGCTTAATTATGTAAATCAGCTCATTATCTATCTCTATGTATCGCACAAATGCCATCACAAGAAATTCTAATTTAATGACAGGGCAAGATTTCCCTTTGCTAAATGCACGTTGGCTCTTTCCCATTACGGAAATAACTCACATTTTACCACAGTTTAGTTTACTGTGGGAGTCACTAACCTGCAGTAAGTCAGTACCCCAGGCTTGTGACTCCTACGGTAAAGGAATAACGCAATTGTTGAACAGTGCAAACTGAAAGCTAGAGTTATTTTTCCTGGCCAGAAGCATCGGCCTGCTAACACGTGATCAGATGCTTTAGGCCACATTCTTAAAATGGCCAACAATGTTTGAAAAAAAAAAACCCCATGGTCCAGGAGTTCCCTCCCCCTGACATTGGCAAACAATCAGGGCCCCCTCCCAATGATACACCCGTCCCCAAACATAGCCCCAAGCCACAATCAAATCACCCCCCCCCCAAGACCCTGCATACCTTGATTTTGCATCCCCCAAACCCCTGAATGCTTCCCTGGGCCTATCTTTACTCATCCCCGGTGGTCTAGTGGGACCCAGGCAGGGGATATCCTCACTTTCTCCAACCTGGGCCAGCCCCAGGCTCAAAATGGCACCCATGACACCTAGTGTTAATCTTCTGGTACAACTGCTAGGGGTCAACACCAGTGGTAGATCCGCAAGACTACCAGCAGTGATCATGGGCACCATTTTGAATTGTGCAATGGCCCAGACATGAATGAGTGGGATCCCTCCTGGCACTCAATCAGCAGTATTCGCCATGGAATGCCTCCCAGAATGCTGCCTCCTAAATGGATAATTTTTGGTTGAACATCAATAAGTCTGACTGAAAGTTATGCACTTGCATAAACAGCTCTAAATATCAACCTCCCTGTTCTTAAGCGTATCTTTTACTATTTTGTCAGGCACCATAGTCAGGCTCGCTGATCTATAGTTTCCTGGATCACCTCTTAAACCCTTGTTAAACTGGTGGCATCATATTTCCTTCTACTATACAAACACCATAGAGAGAGTTTCTTTCAGTTGCCAGCTGTGTAAAGGATACTATGGACGAGGCAATCCCAAACAAAAGCACAGTAAAGAGGAGGAGGTGTTTTGGATGGCCTGGGCAAACCCATGTATAAAAGCACTCAAGCTAAATTTATTAAACCTTATTACTTGATTCTTAGGACATTCATTTATCATTAGTTATCAAATGGCATGATTTTACAGTTATTAGCATGATATAGCAATTTTAGCAGTTGCTCCCTCTGAATTCTTGCCTACTTTTGTAACTTTGCTGAACAGCAGTGTCTACTTTGCATATTGCTTAAGAAAGTCTTATAAACTTAGTGCTACAGTATCTGTATGGAACATCCTGGCTGTCAGTAGAATGTGGTTGAGAGAGACCTTAGGCAAGTAGCAAGTGACATTATCTTCCTTCAGCTTCGATCCTGCTTCTTCCAGTCATCCGTCTGTGTGTAGGTTGGATTGACTTTCATATATGCTGGTTTACTGCCATTGGATTCATGGGCTATTAACAGTAAAACTCTGAACAGAAATCAGCCTCTAACCCTAGAAGCGAGGGCCCTCACTGTCCAAAATCATGTTATTATCTCTTACAAGAACTTAAAGGATTACTTAAAAGAGTTGAGGAAATTAGATATCATTCAATTCTTTATAGACATCCATTTGAGCTATGTGCCAAAGTCCTGCTAAACAAAGAATGATTGAGAATGACGACAAATATTTTGAGTATATTTTACAGCAGTCCCTTGATATTCAACTGTAGCAAGATCACATAAGCAATTTATAAGTTCTTATGCCTATCCTTACAGGCGATGTAATTTTTCTTAATACTGAAATCATCAGTGAACGGCACTGGAGTTTTAGGTTCTCACTCAATGAGCCAATAAAATTCTGCATTTTTTGTACATAAGCAGCAGAATAATAAGGAGCCAGACTAAGGTGCACGGGAGCTACACTTAACATGCTGCTGTTCACCTGGCACTTCTCCCCTCTCCTTCTTAAGAACATAAGATATGCCATACTGGGTCAGACCAAGGTCCATCAAGCCCAGTATTCTGTTTCCAACAGTGGCCAATCTAGGTCATACGTACCTAGCAGTTCCCCCAAGAGACACAGGTTCCACAATGCTTGTATTGGTTCAAGCATTGATATCCTGGGTCCCTTCTTAATAATGGTTTATGGACCTTTCCTCCAGGAACTTGTCCAAACCTTTTTTAAACCCAGCTACATTAACAGCCTTTACTACATCCTCTGGTAACAAATTCCAGAGTTTGATTACACCTTGAGTGAAAAAATATTTTCTTTTATTAGTCTTAAATAGTTTACCCTGTAGCTTCATTGCATGTCCTCTAGTCTTTCTATATTCTGATAAGGTAAACAATCGATCTACGTTTATCCTTTCCACTCCGTTCATTAATTTATAGACTTCTATCATATCTCCCCTCAGCTGTCTCTTTTCCAGGTTAAAGAGCCCCAACCTTTTTAGTCTTTCTTCATAGGAGTAGCCTTCCATCCCCTTTACCATTTTGGTGGCTCTTCTCTGAACCTTTTCTAAAATCGCTATATCCTTTTTAAGATACGGCGACCAGAATTGCACACAATATTCAAGGTGCGGTCTCACCATGGAACGATATAGAGGCATTATAATATCTTTTGTTTTATTTTCCATTCCTTTCCTTATGATACCTAGCATTCTATTTGCTCTCTTGGCCGCCACTGCACACTGGGCCGAGGGTTTTAACATGGTATCCACAATGACGCCTAAATCTTTTTCCTGGGTGGTGGTTCCTAATGTGGAACCTTGCATCGTGTAACCATAGTTTGGGTTGTTCTTCCCTAGGTGCATAACCTTGCACTTGTCCACATTAAATTTCATCTGCCATTTTGATGCCCAGTCTTCCAATTTATCAAGATCCTCTTGCAATTTTCCACAATCCTCTTGGGTTTTATCAACTTTAAATAGTTTTGTGTCATCTGCAAATTTGATAACCTCACTCGTTATTCCACTTTCCAGGTCATTTATGAATATGTCAAAAAGCAGCGGACCCAGCACAGATCCCTGGGGTACACCACTATTCACCTTTCTCCATTGGGAAAATTGGCCATTTAGCCTTACCCTCTGCTTTCTATGTTTTAACCAGTTCCTGATCCACAATAGTACACTGCCTCCTATCCCATGACTCTTTAGTTTTGCCAAAAGTCTCTCATGAGGGACCTTGTCAAAGGCTTTCTGAAAGTCCAGATACACAATATCAACTGACTCACCTTTGTCCACCTGATTATTCACTCCTTCAAAAAAAACATAACAGATTAGTAAGACAAGATCTTCCTTGTCTAAAGCCATGTTGGCTGTCTCCCATTAGGTCATGACTATCTACATGCTGAGTAATTTTATTCTTTATGATGGTTTCTACCATTTTTCCCGGTACTGATGTCAGGCTCACCGGTCTGTAGTTTCCCGGATCACCCCTGGAAACTTTTTTAAAAATTGGTGTTACATTGGCGATCCTCCAATCTTCAGGTATTAGAGATGATTTTAATGATAGTTCACAGATAACTAATAGCAGGTCTGCAATCTCGTATTTCAGTTCTTTCAACACCCTTGGATGTATACCATCTGGCCCAGGTGATTTGCTACTCTTCAGTTTATCTAATAGTTGTAATACATCTTCCCGATGTATCGATATTTCCTTCAATTCTTCCACACCTTTAAATACCACTTCAGTCATGGGTAACATCCCTACATCTTCCTCAGTAAAGACTGAAGCAAAGAATTCTTTGTCCCCTTCCTCTGGGGAGTTTCATTGTGCTGCGGATGGGAGGAAGGAAGGCACAGAGAGGGTACTGAGACAGGAGAATAAACAGGTCAGAGATGGTGCGTCCTTCTTCCTGTGAGCAATCATCCTGCACTCCTATGTAAGATTACCTCATTTTCTCTCCTAAACCGTACGTACAGCCATGTCGATCTCTCATGTCCCTTAGCTTTCTGGGCCACTCAGCAAGGGGTGTTGCCCATATATTTGATGCTCTTCCTGGTGTTCTCTTATGTGGCATGAGAGAAAGCAAGAGTGGTTTGCACTGTGGACTAAAGGAAGTATAGCTTGGAGATAGGGATTTCTTTGTGCAGCATGGCAGTGAGGGTCACTGGTTTTCCAAGCTTCTGGCTGAAAGTGTGAATCAGAAGAAAGTGCTATCCAGGTGGCCCATGCTCCCAGAGGTGGAAGTGACTATCTCTGTGTTGGGGTCTGGAAGGAGTGCAGCCTGTGTGACCCAAGAGATCTGGGAAAGGTAGTGCACCCCGGCCAGTTCCTCTGTTGCCAAAAGGAAAACTAGAGATGGGGTGGGTCTACCCACTCCCCAAGCTGAAGGGTGCTTGAGATGATGACTTCGCTGCAGTTGCTATGGGAGTCAAGATGTAGTGGCAGCCAAATGCACCATGTTTTGTAGGCCTGCCCTGATGTTCCCATTCTACCCGGACATCCGCAATTAATTGCAAGAGGCCTGCTAATACTGCTTTGAAGCCCTGCGGTAGATGGCACAGCACCACCAATGCCACCTTAAATGCTCCCAGATATGCCAATAAGCATTCTACTCCCTGTGCCTGCTTAACCTGAACAACTCTGCTGTTTCTGATAAACAGCCTTATCTAAAACAATTTCTTACAAATACAAGCCATGTCTCCACTTTGGCCACATTCCTGGGCCTTCATAAATGATAAATAACCCTCTGGACAAGCTTGATTCAAAAGAAATCCAGTCTTGATTACATAAGCAGATTTCAGTAATACAGAAACAATCCAAATATTTATTTTATTTAGCAAGTTTTATATACCGTGTTTACAAGGAATAATTTAAGTTAACTTTACATAGAACTGGGAAGAAATACAATAAAAAGTTATGTTCTATGATCAAATCACAAATTGCCAATGTTTGATTCCTAATTGCCCGAACATAAATTAAGCCCAAATTAAAACGTACAACTTTCTTTCTGTCGATCCTTATCCATCTTATACAATCCACGTACCGTAACACCTGCTCCCATCCTACCCCACCCTTTATTTCCCTTCTCCAACTTAAATCCCCATATCTCCCCTCCCAATTACAACTGAAATCACCCCATTCTCCCCCACTGTCTCAAATCCCTCATTCCTACTACCCAATACCCACTACTCAACTACTATACACCAATTTAACCAAAGCACACAAAGTCTAGACAAAGGGGTGCATGAATGGCTCATAGCTTGTTGCCAATCTCTGCTTTGGGCTGTGGGATCAGTAGCTCTGTTTTCCCTGTGTGGGATGCTTTATCATAGGGGCTGGGGACTGGGGCCAGTCGGGGGGGCACTGTTGACCTCTAGGCAGTCTGCTGAAATGCACTGGCCATATTTCTGCCTTTTTTTTAAACCTTGTAGTTTCTAATAAAATAAGAGGAGTAGAGGAAAGAGGAGTTTAGCCAGTTGCTGATTCTGCTCATTCAAGACATCTATTTGATGGTGGTGTCGGATGCAATGGCACTGCAAACTGTAGCTTATTATTTGGATTTTTGATTAAATTATTCACCTTTTTCAAATCTGAGCTCAAGGCAAGTTAGAGACAGGCTGTTGTTGCTGTTTCCCTGTCCAAAGAGAATGGACGGAGGTTGAGTTGGCCATGATTGGCCTATGATAAAGACTTGAAAACTGCAGACATCATAGCTACCTTGTCTGAAAGAAATATGGCATTTTGCAGCATTTGAAAAATAAAGAGTAATTTATTAGTGATTCCTAAATAATCTGAACTTTACGATGATTATTAGATAGGTGTTTCATTTGTTTTGATTAATGCATTTTATACATGACATTACAATCTGCAGCTCCCAGGAAGCCTCCATTATTATCTTACAGAAGCATCAGAATTTTTGATAAGTTAAGAAAGCAAGCAGATTTTTCATGACATAAAATTAATTAGCTATCTATGATAAGACAGATTTAAAGGGAAACAGTTTACCTTTTTATGGCACAACCTTGAGTTTATTTATTTAGTTTTGATTCATTGCGGAAGATGGTTTTTAAAGGTCACTAAAACAAATCAAAATATGGTCTGCACAGCTACAGGTGAAAACACCTAGATATGGAATTTTAGCCAAGCTAAAGCTACGCAGATTGACAGATTAGGTTTATAGAGAGATTTAAAAGGCCATATTCCTGCAGCTCTTGTCAATTTAAATTGCTCCTTCTTCAATTAATCCCACCTGTAATGCCCCTCATTTAGTCATATATATTAATATGGCCTCACTGTTTTTAATCTTTCTTCCCCCCCCCCCACCTTTGTTATTCTTTAAAACTCAACGATAGCTGGAAAGAATTATATAAAAGAGGTTGAATGTATGTTCGTCTAAGGGCAAAATAACTCTCCAAATATTTAACAGAACAGGATGAAACTTGGGATGTGGGAAAAAATGATAAAAAGACACAATGTACTCAAAGATGGGCCAGATCAGACTGGGGGTTCCAGAAAGATAATCCTCTCCCAAAAAATGGGCCAATGCATTTCTACTGGAGAAGGAGTTCCAGTTTCTCTAGCATACAAACTTACTGCACATATAGTGAAACATAGCAGTTAGGAAATTGCTCCTTTCAAACTGCCTCTCCCTGTTCTCTGATCTTCCAACCCCCCCAAACTGCCCCCATGCCAAAAATTGCATGCCCCAAAAATACTCCCTTACAACTTTCCTTACCAACCCACCAAATGTCCACATCACAAAAAAAAACAATCCCCACACAATTGCCTCACCACCCTGCAAACCATAAACCACAAGGGCCCAGTCAGGAATGCTCTCTCACCTCAACTCCACCTGGAATTGTCCTATCCTAAATTCAAATCACTTTAAAAGATAAGCTACTGTTGTATGTAAACTGCACTGATATTAAATAGCGCGGTATAGAAGAGACATTAAATAAATAAATTAATAAAACACCTTTTTCAACTAGCCTTTGACCTGGCCCCATCCTCCTCCCCCCTCCCATTCCATTCCTCTGACATTGTTTTGTGCTACCCTTAGCTCTCTTCTCCCCCTTCAGGTGTCTTGTCCTGGCAGCCGGCGGCTGTTTAAATAACCTTGAACCCGCTGCAGCTCGCCATGAACGCTGCAGCAAGGGTCCTCCATGGAGCCTCCAGGAGTGACCACGTGACGCCTCTGTTGATACAGTTACATTGGCTACCCATCCAGGCTAGAATTGTTTTCAAGACCTTATTACTCACCTTTAAAGCTGTTAACAAGCTCTCCTCTGCATCCCTAACCGCCCTCATCCATACCACATCCCAAAATAGAGCAAGAAGATCCACGGCTATAAACGCTATAAAAGTCCCGAAAGCTCTAACAGATTGTACCACATCCACAGCCAACAGGGCCTTTAGTCTCAGTGCGCCAAGATGCTGGAATGCATTACCCCCTGGTATCCGGGCTATCAAGAGCCTAACACAGTTTAGGAAGACCCTCAAATTCCACCTTTTCAACAAGTACCTCATAGAACCCAACGACACCCCATAGAGCCCAACAATACAATTCGCTAAGCAAATACATGGTATCTCAACAACAATCCAAGACAGATACTCTAACCTTAGTGATGCATATGTTTCCATGAAACGCCTGTTCATATGTCTCTATGTAGCAAGTTTTGTAAATAGTTTGTAAATAGTTTACCCCTGTTATCCAAGTTTTTTGCCCTGTTATCTGTAAACTCATACGTGTTAGCTGTATTGAGCTTTTCTGTTCCATGTAAACCGCGCTGATGCTGAATAGTGCGGTATATAAGAAACTGTAAATAAATAAATAATAAATTGTCTCCTTTCCTATTTTATTGAAGTTCCTTTTCTGATTCCCTGCTGTTTTTACTGTACACCGCTCTGCTGTCTGAAGGGCGGTATAATAAATGTTAATAAACCATACACTGTTTTACTCCCAAAATCTACACCCCAAAATTGACATATCACACCCCAAATTGCCTCATCCCAAAAATCAACCTTATGCAACTGTCTGACCACCCTACAATCTGCCTCATTCCCAAAAGCTACACCCCTGCAACTGCCACACCTCACCACAAACTGCCCCTTCCCAATAAGTAACGTCCTGCAAATGCCTCATTCCCAAAGTGTAACCCCTTACAACTGTCCCACCACCCCATAAACTGTTGCACACTCAATCCCTATCCCCTGCAAATCCCCTGCCACTCCAAAAACTACTTCCACCCCTAAACAATACCCCATGCAACTGTCCCATCAACATGCACATTGCCTCCTACCACTAAAAAAACACTCCCTACTATCCTACTACCCCACAAACTGCTCCATCCCTTGCAACTATCTTATTATGCCCTAAACTGCCCCACCCCTAAAAATTAGCCCCTCACAGCACCACCACCCTGAAAATAACACCAACCCCCAAAACGATCCAACTGTCCAATCACCTACCCAACTGCCCCTGCAACTTTCCCACTGCCCCACCTCTCTGCAACCTATCCCCACTCCCTAAAACTACTGATCCCACAGTGAAATTGTGCAGAGCAGGGTTTATGACCCTGCTCTGCACAATTTCACTGTGGGATCATTCACCTTGTATGGGGACGGAGCATAGACCCTTCTAAAATTCATATTTCATTTTTGGGGCTTTTTTGGGAGTGATTTCTGATGTTTTCCATGACTATCACTATTGCCCAGCTGGATTATAATTTATTAGAATTTTGTTGTGGTCATTTTCAATTTTTATTTGCTATTTTGTTCTGTGCACATGTATCACACTGCTCACGTTTTGTAGGTTTCCCTGGTTTTGCTGTACATTGCTGACAGAAATGGTTTCTCTTCCCTTTAAATTGGCTCTAACGCGAGGTTTTCACTCGCGGTATTTTTTTAGTTGAATTTCAGCCCCGCTCCTGTGCGGGGAGCCTCTCCCCTCCCACTCTCCACCCATTGACCCCGTCTCTCCGCCCCTCAGGAGCCTTCCTCCGCCCTTGGAATGCCTTTCCACGCCTCTATCGCACATCAGCGTGCCGCGCACTTGTGCAGGCCCGTTAGTGCAGCGCGCAAGTGTGCGGGGCACAAAAATGCACTATTAGCGTGCGCTAAGGTACCTTAGCGCACGCTCAAGTGCGCCCTGCACAATTGCGCGGTTTAGTAAACATACCCCTAAGTGAATATATCACCACTATATTTTTGTGAAATATGAACTAGTCAAGCAGCACATCTGTAACTAATCCAAATTAGACGTTTCAGAATAAGACTTGGTTGAACTGTTTTAGAATGGTTATGCATGAAATAAAGGCTAGCCAACATAGCAAAAATAATATAAGGTGATAGCTTTTTTTAGCTTTTTTTTATTGGACTAATTTTAATCCCCATTCCTCACGTCCAAGCAGAATAAACCTTCCGGCAGAAATTACACAATTCACATCATAATAAGGGGGAAGGGGAAAGGTGAGGCTGATGTGTCGGCGTGATAAGAAGGTGATATGTAGTAGGATTACTTCTAACAGTAAGGTGAAAACCCCAAATCTCTCCTTTTTTTAAAAAAAAAATCCACTATCTGAAATACTCCTACTGTCTCTGTTACCTTCTTATCACTAACATATCAAACTCTCCCACCTTCCACTTCACACTACCACAGTAATGTATCTTTTATATTTTCTGGCCTCATGATCTCTGGCACTGGCCTCCAGATTCGGTTCATGCCCGAGGGAGTACTTTCAAGTGGGCTAACAGAAACCATAGTACTTTAACCAGAAAGGCTTTGAAAACTGACAATATTAATTTAACATAAATCTTTCTTGGTTTTGACACCATTTTAGGTGAGTCTGATTATCAGACGTACATATATGCACAAGCAGCAGGTTGCTACATTAGGTGTAAGTATTTCATTTTTTTAAGTATCACACTTGCCATCTTCAGCTCATCTGGCCCTTGCCTGATGCTTTCGGGAATGTTTCCATAGCAACTTCCAATGAGCAGATGTTTCCTTTTCAATTCCAGATGCTGCTATCCCAAAATTCACTCGGTTACATTTATCTGCACTCCCCATCTGTTAACTTATTTTAAGTAGGAAGACAGTTAGCTGCAGGTCCTCCTACACCTGACTACAAGGGCATCAGTACTTCCTGTTCCCACCATGACATCGTGTTCTGCAAGCCTCGGAGCTGGAGTTCCCAGTTCCTTCTTCCAGCCGTTCTGTTTGTGCCCTCTTTAAATATGAAAACGAACAGCCTGTCACATCATAAGAGAGTCCTGCTTTTGAGAAGGATTTGATTTACTACCTTGTTGCCTAGAAACAGCACTTTTAAAGCAATGGTCTAGTCTAATGAAACCATTCCTGAATGGGCAGACATGTTTACAGCACTGCATTTAATACATTTCTACCCAAAGAACCATTTCCCTCCAGGGCTTCAGTTTCTCCTTCCCGTCTACTGCTATTGTCATCTCACTTCTCATAGCATGGTATAAGTAGAGAGCAACACATACTCTCCCCCCCCTCCCCCCACAGATGTGAATGAATTTGGCAGAGATTAATATGGTATTTCAAGAAGAAGAGATCAGCTTGAAGTATGGAGGGAAAATAATAAAATAAAAATACATATTGATTATGCTTATTGACTATTTTTCAAGTAAACTATATGCCATGGCTGCAGGACCGTACCTAGCTCTGTGCGAGTGGTGTGGCTGCACAGGGCACAAAGGGTTAAGGGGCGCATTTCAGCTGTCTGCCGTTGCCTACCGCCGCCACTTTTTCTTCTCTCAGCGGCGGCAGGCAATGGCAGACAGCTGAAATGCGCCCCTTAAGCCTTCTCGCGGCATGCTAAGCAGGTCTGGTCCCTCCCTCCTTTGACGCGACGTCAGAGCAGGGAGAGACAGATCTGCTTAGAGTGCCAGCCACTGCACATTGAGCATGCCTCTTCTCTCCCGCCGCCGTCTAGAAAGTGGCTGGCTGGAGGTGCGGGGGAGGGCACACGCCGGATGTGCAAGTCGCACAGGGCGTGATTCACGCTCATTACGGCCCTGAATAGCTGCAAACTAAGCCCATTTCAGTAGGGATATTTTAGGCCAGTCCTGACAGTCCCATCCTGATGCACTATGGGACTGGTGAGACTGATTTTGGTGGTTAGAATAAAGGACTACAAGTGACACACTGCATTGGAAATGTAAGTTGATAAGCAGCACTGTCCGTCATGTCCCAGCTGGAACTAGGTAAACTGTCAGCTATAACAAAAAACATTTAACTAGCAAATAAAGCACAGTTACTTAACTGTAACAGGTGATCTCTGGGAACAGCAGGAATAAGTCTTCACATATGGGTACGTCGGTACCGACAGAGCCTGCGCGGGAACGCTTCCCAGCGTCCAATCAAAGAGCTTTTGGAAGCATCCCACCACGCCTGCGTGCTGCCTTCCCGCCTTTCCCAACTGCCTCTCCTCAGTTAAGTTTTAAAGCTGAGACAAAGAGAGAGAGAGAGAGGAAAGGAAAGATAGATAGAGATACAACTTCTGGGGAGGTGGGTGGGTTGTGAAGACTTATTCCTGCTGTTCCCAGAGATCACCTGTTACAGGTAAGTAACTGTGCTAACTCCAGGAACAAGCAGGAATGAGTCTTCACATATAAGGACTCCCAAGCTAAGATGCCTGGAGTCCCAGCATGTTATAGGTTGGAACATGCTATCCCGCACAACACCAGGCATCCTGAGGATGGAGGGTAGGAGTTTAAGAAAGAAAGGTGCTGTGGAACAGCTAACCTAGCATAGGACTGCAGAAAAGGAGTCCATGTGTGGATGATAATTGTCATCAATGATATTGCAAAGAAAAATATATTGCAATAGGGACCTCCCCTAACAGGACTTTAGAGAAGTATGGAGGTTCATGGGATCTACTGGGGAACCCAGTAAAGGAACCTCAAGAAGGACCTCACTGTAAGTGGAGGTAGGAAACCTGTAGGAAAAATAATGGAGGTCAGAATTCTGAAAGGTAACAGGGAACCCCAGTAGGAAAAACTGGGGTAGTACAAAAATGGTGGGCCTTCAGCGGAAGGCTTTATGATAAAAACCTAACTCTTTTGGCAAAAGAGTGGCTCACTCTTAGGAACAAAAGAGAAAAGCTAACCGATTTGGACAAACAGGCTCAGTCCTTGTGGGGAGAAAGGGTATGGGAACCTCTTGTATCCCAAAAGAAAGGACAAATGCCGGAGGTGTTAGCCTGTGAGTAGCTGAAGATCCGCAATATCTCTCCTAACTGAAGTCAGCTGGGAGAGATATTGGACATGGAGAGCTTCAGAGGTACCTAACCTTAGGGTTATGGTAGGTGTTAACTACCACAAAGTGGTTGTGAGTGTAGGACCCCAAAACATGCTGGATAGCATAGTATGGGTAAAACCTTTCTGTCAGAATCATATGGCTATATGAGCCTCAACAGTCAGGTAGATAAAGTAGAATACATATCTACCGATAGTAGAATATCTCAACAGATACATATAGATATAGATATATATAGATGTACAAATATATATATATATATATATATACATATAACATATAGATATATGAGAATATATCTATAGTGAGATATGAAGGGCATAAAGTACTCACACATGATAGACATAGACATCTGTAAGATGTGTGCTATAGGTATGAAAATATATATATATATATACCTCTATATGGAAGTCTGCAAGAAGCAGACAGAAATATGTCCACAAGGCATTCACATAGGAAAAATGTGGAGAGGAAAGATTCATCTAAGAACAAGAAGGTGGAACCTACTTGAGAAGACATATTTATTTATTTATTTAACAATCTCTTATATACCGCAGCTTCCTAAGATCAGCTGCGGTTCACAAATAACAACAGGCAACAAATCATGGATTTGTTTTACATATAACGTCATATAACTATATAGAGAATCAATTCCCACTGGGTATGGCTACAGGGATGCTAGGTAGTAGAATAACCAGGATGGTTACGTGAAAAGCAGAGGATGATATCAGTCAGCAGCCCGCAAGTCCTGAGTATTTTAGAACTCTAGCATGGTAAGTGAACAGAAGATGCATAGGAATGAGATATCATGCTGACCTGCTTAAGGGCAAAAAAGTATCATGCGTTCTTACCATGAGGACGAGCTGGAAGGAGAAAACATATTCCCTATTGGAAATACTATGGACCAAAGCAGGGAATTAGCAACTCCTTAAGCTTTCACATAAGAGTAGGCCTATGTGCTTTATAGTAAAAAAGGAGAACTTTTCTAGTCATGGGAGATATGACTGAAAAAAGCCTTTTTCAACCATCTAGTATAGCTGTTGGAGAAAAAAAAAACCATGCTCTCTAGCAAGGGCCCATAGTGGAGAGCTTCTCTGTAGAATTGCAGAGAGCATTATGCAGGAGAATGAGGAGATAGAACTGGCTGCAGAAAAGCCAGTAGCTATGTAACTATGCTGCCAAACCCATGGGAATGGAGATGGTAGAAAGAGAAGACAATCCAACAAGTTTGTAGTGAAAACATTTCCAAGACAGATGACAGCACTGACTTGGAGTCACTACTAAGACCAGACAGAATGTTATTGGAGGACAAATCTGGTTACTGGTGGACAAGAACCAGTGGTCGAAACATTAAGGCTCCTGCATTGGTAGCTGCTTGCCAGACAGCAGAAGAATGGTACTGTTGAAAACCAGAAAGAACAGACAAAACAAGAGTAGAAAACTTTGGAGGTGTCTGATGAACTGCTGCAAAGCAAGATTGAAAAAGAGGAGTCAACTCAGAAAAGAGAACTCCGCACTAGAAAAGTAAGAAAATTAGAGAGGTTGAAGAAAAGCCCTCCAGTGAGCAATACCACTCTTACAGAAGAAAACCCTGGTAAGAGGGTAAAGAAAATGGAGCTGAAGAAAACTTACAAAGTAGTAAGTTTATAGAAAGGAAAGAAGACATGCTGGCACAGGAAACTATCATTTGATAGTGGATGGACCTCTTTCACTAGAAGGAAAAGAGGAGAACCCTGTGACCTAAAAGCATGAACATCCTTTACAGCTCATATAGAAAGAATGGATGTCTTTCGGGAAGAGATCCATGTTTATGACTTAGAATGACAGCAGTGGATTGTCTCTATTGAGAAGAAACAACTGCAGATTGTAATCCCCAGAGTCACAAGCATCTGATGGGTTGATTAGAAACCCTGTGGTTGCTGGGTTTGCTGAGCCTGGTGAGAGGTTGAACTCTGCAGACCAGGACGATGCTTCCTCTGTTTGGGAACATCTGTAGGATGGGCAGATGATGCATAAAACCTTCTTCTCCTATGGGAAGAAAGTTTGGCAGGACATTTCCTACCTACTGGGACAGAAGAAGGTGCAGAAGAGCCCCTAGGAACAGGTAAGTCAGTGGAAAACTGAGTAACCTGACGTAAAGACTCCTTGTTGAAAAGATTATCTCCAGTGCAAGGAGTATGTCCCAGTCTGTGTTGTGCCCATTTGTCCAAGCCTGAAGCTTGGAGCCAGTCTCTACATCGTGCCCCTATAGTTATAGCAGAAGTCCTGCTAACAGACTCAAAAGAGTCTAGGGAAGCACGAGTAAGAAACCAAGAGATATTCTGGAGATGCTTGAGCAGTGAAGAGCAGTCTGCACTCCTGGACTCTGGAAGGGAAGGAGTCAAAAGATGTAATTGCTTTGTGACCTCCTCAAGCGATAGACTCATACAGAAAATATATGAGAGAATTCTTGCAGAAAGCATAGATGTCTGGAAGGTTTGACGTCCAAAGGCATCAAGCATCCTAGATTCACGACCTGGCGGATAAGAAGAGTGCTTTTTCTTGCTCTTTACCCACCTCATTGCTGATTCCACAACTATGGAATGATGAGGAAGTTGAGTCTTTTGAAACCCTGGAGAGGGGGGCACCTGATATAAGAGATCAGTTGCTCTGGAAGGTGGGGGTACCCTTAAAGGTGTTTCCCACATTCCTAGAAGGAGATCCTGCAAGGAATGATGCAAAGGAAACATTATGTTCTCCTTTGCTTTGGTAGAAAGAGAGGCCTGTGCAGGATCATGTCCTGGGATAGGAATGGCAAGAGATCTTGCTATATCCAGGAGGAAACTCTGAAAAGAGGGTTCCCCAACAGGAATTTCCCTTGGACAGGTTAGATCTGAAGAACTAGCCTGAGCACCGACAGAGCTATCCAGATATATAGGAATAGAAGATCCTGCACAGTGCAGTGTGGAATGCTTAAAGGATGGTCGCCGGTACTGACTGTCAGGAGCAGCGACCGACATTACCACATTGTCCATGCCAGGTATCGACTCCAAGCTTGGCATAGAAGGGAGCGATCCTGTTGAAAAAAGCATGGCAGGAGTTGGCCACGATGGTACTGTGGATACCGGTACCGATGTCAATACCCGTACCGATGTCAGAGTCGAGCCCGACAAAGACATTGGAGCAGTCATCGGAGACCGTTCAATTGGTACCGAGGCAACCGAAAACCTCCGGGTGCTATCCTCGGTACCGAGCCACCGGTATTGATCGGTGTCGGTACCAAATGATATTGGTACAGAGACTTCCAGACTAGAGAGTGATTCTAAACTGGGCATCGATGAACAAAGCATGGAAGACACCGACCGTAAGGGTAATGAGGACATCGGCACCGACTTCGGTACCGTGCCTGATACCGGTGAATGAAGGTCAGCCAGTGGCAACTCAGTGGGCATCGAGGGAACCAAGAGTTGCGGATCTGAATCATTGGAACCAAGACTTCGATACCGCCGAGAGCCGGTACCAAGGCGAGTCGGTACCCAGTCCTCCAGACTGGAGATCGATTCCAGACTCGGCATCGAAGGAAGCGAGGCTATCGATGCACGTCTGGAGGGTACCGACGTCGGTGGTAGTATCGGTGTTGGTACCGATAATGGAAGGTCAGTCTGGAGCGTATCCACCGGTCCCAAGGCACCGAGGATGCCAGATGACCATCCCTGGTGAGGAGTGTTTCATCCAACATCAGTGCCGATGTCGGGGTATCGGTGCCGCTCGAAGCGGATGCCACCACCGGACACAGCTCAGGCATGTTCTGTGAGGGGTGAGCCCCAGGAACAACCTGAAACCCCTGAAAGGCTTTTGAGACCGAAGTCTCTGGCCGGGGTTTGGAAGCCAGTAAGCCCTCGAGGGCAAGGCCGGAGCCGTCTACATGCTGTGCATGAGACCTACCACTCGAGGGCTGGCTAGTCTTAACAGACTGTTTGTGGGTTACCTGATGCTGTGTAGAAGAAGAAAGGGACGGTGCCCCAAAGTTGGAGGGAAACCGTGTATCGAGGGAACCTCGATATTGAAAACCTCTTCTCACCAAACTGTTGTCAGGACCCAAGCAGGTTAGACACCGACTTCGAGGGTCTAAATATAAAGTTGTACCGCCACAGTGTGAACATTTCTTGAAGAAAGTGGCTGGCGGTTCCATGAAGGAAAAGAAGAGGCCCTTAAGGCCTACGATACCGTGAGACACTATGAAGAAAAAATATTCCCTGAAGAAGGAAGATTTTACAAGAAAAGAAAAGAAAACACCGGCGGTACCGGTGGCGTCGGGAAGACAGCTGCGACCACAAGAAAAATAAAGAAATAAAACAAGAATTTTCTGCGGTGACAGGAGGACGTCCTGCCGGCTCTGCGGAAAAATGAAAACTGAGGAGAGGCAGTTGGGAAAGGCAGGAAGGCAGTACGCAGGCGTGGTGGGATGCTTCCAAAAGCTCTTTGATTGGACGCTGGGAAGCGTTCCCGCGCAGACTCCGTCGATACCGACGTACCCATATGTGAAGACTCGTTCCTGCTTGTTCCTGGAGATATAAAATTTACTGCAATTTAAATCAACTTAATGAAAACAAATGACAGACAAAAAGAAAGTAATACTTTTGCTAAGTCTATGTTTTCTATGGATACAAGAGAGAGACAATGAGGAAGAAGTGATATATTAAACCAGAAAACAACTCCAGGAAGAGAGGTGACAAAAGGTTAGACATGAAAAAATGAACAGAAAAAAAGGTGCACTGAGAGAAGCTTGAAGAATAACCGAGAATTTGGCAGCTAAGATGTAACATTAAAAAAATGCAGGGTCATGTATTTCAGCTGCAAAAACCCAAGGGAGGTGTAGGAGGTGAAGTATTTTAGTGCATGAAAGAAGAGCAGGGCCTGGGGATGATCTATCAGATAATCCTAAAGTGGTCAAACAGGTAGAAAAGGCAATGGCAAAATCCAGAAGGATGTTTGAATGTACAGGGAGAATGGCCAGAGGAAAAAAGAAGGCAATATCGACTCTATTTAGGTCTCTGATGAGACCTCAGAGTAGCGTGTCTCAAAAGGATATAAACATGATGGAGTTGGTCCAGAGGGTGGCTACTAAAATGCTCAGTGGTCTTCATCATAAAGCACATGTGGACAGAATTAAAGATCTTAATATGTATACTTTGAAGGACAGGCAGTAGAATGAGATATAATAGAAACGTTTAAATACCACAATGGTATAATGCACAGGAGGTGGCCTCTCGCATATGAAAGAAAGCCCTGGAACAAAGGGTCATAAGATGAAGGTGAGAGGGGATAGACTCGGGAATAATCTAACCATGCATTTCTTTACAGAAAGCATGGGGGATACATGGAACAGCCTCCCAGTGAATGTGAAGGACATGAGGGCTGTATCTGAATTCAAGAAGCACAGAGACTCTAAGGGAGGAAGGGGGTATACAGCTTGATAGGTGCTGTGGATGACCAAACTTGAGAGGCCGCATGGTCTTTATCTGCTATCATTTCTTTATAAGAGGTTTCTCACCGGGGATGGATTTAAGATATTAGGACTGGAGAACGTTAGGGAGAGCAGGTTTCTCTCCCAGAGATCCTAAGGATAGTTCTAAAGCAAACATAATCTGGCTCCTGTTTTAGCCTGGTTATTTGGTGCCTTCAAAATTGTGTGTTCTAAGCAATTGCCTGTGCTGTTTATGCCTAAATCCGGGGTGGTTTCTCACATCTTTGTCCATGGGAAAAATGTTTGATGCATCTAGTCTTTTATGAGTATAATAAATATTTGAATCTGCTTTCCTTGAGCCCCCTAACAAGACTGAGAAGTAGTGAAAACACCAGAATGAAACTTTTATTTTATGTAAGAAGCATGATGCACGATACACAGTTTTCCCGTTTGTTCTACTGCAAAAATTGCAGCATATTTTTCAAGAAAAACATCTTATTAGTTTCATTTGAGAAAATAATGGTGAAAAGGGGAAGAACTCTTTAATAAAAATAAGTATGATAGTCACATAACACAGGTACACTAAAAAAGTTTTTTTTTAAACTGCCTCTGTTTCGATTGATTTTTACGTTTTTTGGTGCGCTGAATCCAAATCTGGTAACCAATTTGCTCCATCACGTACAGATTTTTTGCTACATTGGGTTAGAAGTTTGAGGTGAACGTTTCAGATTGAGTGCGATCGAGATAAAAGTTTCTTGGATGAATTCTTTATACTAATTGTTTAGTAGTTATTCAAATAAGAATAAAGAAAATTGTAACAAGGCAGCACATAAGAATAGAGTAATGTCAACAAAACACACTGTGATGGTAGCAAAATTGTCTGCACTTAAAACAGCCACATACATGTGCACAAACATTGAGCATATAAGAGCGAGGTTAGACACAAAGCAAAGCAAAGAAATGTGCAAAAAATGTTGTACAGGTATGTATGTAAGAATAGAAAACGCAAACCGCACCATTGCAATACATGAAGACAAACACCCGATGGTGTGAAAATAAAATTCTAATAAATGAGATCCGACACTGTGGTAATAACTAGCAAATTTTTATTTCAAAGTTTAGTAAAAACACGATATTGTCAACACAGTTTAGATTTTAAAGTCATTCTTGGGTCAATCAATCTCCTGGTGGGGCCCGTTTCTTCTTCCCCCAAATGCTTCTCTTGGTGCGCTGCTTGGCGTATTTTTCATCTGGAGTTTCCCGCAGCAGCAACCAGCAGAAATCAGCCATCATAGTGGTGTTCCATCTTCCTTGGTACCTTCTCTCTGCGTCCTTGATGTCCTGGTGAAACCTTTCACCTTGTTCTTCACTGTACGCCCCCAAGTTTTCGGGAAAGTAGTTCACATGGGAGTGCAAGAAATGGACTTTCAGGCTCATGTTACAGCCTTGTTCTTTGAAGGCATTGAGCATCCTGGCAACAATATCCTTATAGTTCTCATCCCGCCTGTTCCCCAAGAATTTGAGAACAACATCCTTGAAGGAATCCCAGGCTTCTTTTTCCTTCTCAGACATCGTTTCAGCGAATGCTCCATCTGAAATGAGTTTCCTTATATCAGGGCCAACAAACACTCCTTCCTTTAGCTTTGCTTCAGAAAGTCGGGGGAACTTTGAGCAAAGGTACCGAAAGCACTCACCATCTTTTGGAAGGGACTTGATGAATTGCTTAATGAGACCCAACTTAATGTGGAGAGGTGGTAATAGAATTTTATCACTAGGTACCAAGCTCTCATGAAGAACATTTTTCTCACCGGGTCTCAAATACTCCCGAATTTGCTAGTCTTTTTTCCCCCAGTGTAGGTCGCGGGCCCGGCTATCCCACAAGCAAAGGAAGCAGGGATATTTGGTGAAACCGGATTGCTGCCCTAATAGCATGGATAGAATTTTAAAGTCTCCACAAATCATCCACTTATGCTCATCATAACGAATCTTCTGAAGAATCAGGGCCAAATTCTCATATTTTTCTTGGAGAATAACAGAGTGAGCAATAGGAACTGAAGCGAATGTGTTGCCATTATGAAGAAGAACACCTTTTATGCTGTCTTTTGACGAATCAATGAACAGCCGCCATTCAGCAGGATCATACTTGAGTTTAAACTTTTCCATCACTCCGTATATATCGTTGCAAAATACCAAATCTTCCTCTTTGCTGAAATACTTCAAAAATTGTGTCTCGCGGTTGCGGTACCAATAAAAAGTTGTTCCTGGTGACAATAGATTTTTCTGTTTAAGTCGAGAACCTAGCAGTTGGGCAGCATCTTTTGGGAGTCCTAAATCCCGGACTAAATCATTCAATTCAGCTTGAGAGAAAAGTTCAGGTTTCGGATCTGGTTCAGTTTCAAACTCGGAAGTACTGGACTCATCGGGAAAAGCCATCTGATGAGTCTCATCATGATCAGAACCGTCCACACAAATATGATCCAAAGATTTTGGTGGTTCAGGCACAGGTACTTCGTTGCTATGAGGCATAGGCCTAATTGCTGAGGGAAGGTTGGGGTAACTTATTACGTTCTTATTTTTTAAGTTGTATCCCTTCACAATGCAAGAGCAAAAATAGCAGTCACTGCTGTGGTCTCTTTGTTCACGCCACATCATAGGTATTCCGAAACGAAATGCTTGTTTTTTACCTTTCATCCATAAGCGTAGATCTTCCTCACATGTCTTGCACACTTTGTGAGGAGCCCACGGTTTGTCTTGATCGCCTAACTTCAAACCGAAATAGGTGAAATATACTTTTTTAATAAATGCAGAAATGTTCCTCTGCCGCTTTTTCACGGTATATTCCCCACAAATAAAACAAAAACTGTCCGGAGAGTTGACGCAACCTCTGGCTCTGTGAGCCATCACAAATACACAGCACTGCAAACTACAACTGTAGTGAACCACTTCGGAATAAAGCTGGATTACGACTGAGCAAACAAAAGGTAATAATGAACTTGCAAGAAACTGAAATTTGACAGGAACGTTCATGTCGCAACCACCGTGTTTGAGCGAGCGAACGAGGCGAGGCGAACAGGAAAGAACATGCGCCAGCGCGAGTACTGGATTTAGCCCCCCGCCTCCCAATTGTCCTGTTAATGTATAAAATGAATACAAAACACTCTAAAATATCATGAGGGAGTGTTTCTAGTTAGTTAACCATTACAACCTCTATTTTGGGCCAAGAAAATAAACTGCAGTCGGCTAAAAAGAAATTATGTGAACATTCCTTATATGGGTAAGAAATCTAATTTTGCAAGAAAACGTGACGTGATGGAACATTTTGGCTATTTTTCCTGGATTCAGCACCCCAAAATCTATAGGAATCAGTTGCAAAACTGGAGGCAGTTTTTTGGTAGTGTACCTGTGTAATCTATTAGGCTGAAATAAGGATTGGAAGATTCAATTACATATTTTGAGTCTCTGTTTGCTAAGTACTCTTGCCCTAGGCAGAAAAGAGAAATCTTTTAAAGACAATTACATACTGTACATTTGGAAACCAGCTTGCCATACTCCTGAAAATGCTAAATGTTGGACTATGTGCAGAAATAGCGTAGTTACTCACCTGTAACAGGTGTTCTCCAGGAGCAGCAGGAATCAGTCCTCACTTATGGGTGACGTCGGCGCCGACGGAGCCCTCGCGGAGCAATTTTCCCCAGCTTTCAAAGAAAGCCTTTGGGAATTGCAGCGCGCATGCGCGGTCGTCTTCCCGCCCGAAGGTGCCATCTTAGCCAGTCAGATGACATAGCTAAAAAAGACAGCATAAAAATTTGCAAAAAGAACATAAGCAGACGATTGCAACTCCAAGGGGAGGAGGGAGGGTAGTGAGGACTGATTCCTGCTGCTCCTGGAGAACACCTGTTACAGGTGAGTAACTACGCTTTCTCCAGGACCAAGCAGGAAGTCAGTCCTCACTTATGGGACTCCCAAGCTCAAGGCTACCGGAGACCCTAAGCACAAAAATGAGCTCCCTCTAGCTCAGCAGCACAGAAGGAAAGAATCTTCGCTGAATTATCACCCACCGCTAGCCCACATCCGGGATGGAGGGTAGGAGTTGCTCAGACCTCAAAGAGATTACGGAGGACTGCCTGTCCGAAAGCACTGTCCCTACGGGACTCCCTCTCGAGACAGTAATGGACCGCAAAAGTCTGGCTCGAAGACCAAGTAGCGGCCCGGCAGATGTCTGCCAGCGGAACAGAGCGGAGGTAAGCCACTGACGTGGCCTTTGCCCGAACACAATGAGCCGTGACTCGACTTTCTAAGGCGAGTCCGGCTGCCCCATAAGCCCAAGAGATACAGTCCGCAACCCAGACGGACAGAGTACGCTTGGAGACCGGGAGTCCCAATTTATTGGGGTCAAAAGACACAAAAAGCTGAGCAGCTTTACGGTGCTCCCGCGTACGGTCAAGGTAGAAGTTCAATGCCCTTCTACAGTCCAGGGTATGGAGGACCGTCTCAGCTCGGCTGGAGTGTGGTCTGGGAAAGAAGGTTGGAAGTACCACCTCCTGATTGATGTGAAAAGGGGAGACCACTTTAGGCAGAAACTTAGGGTGAGTCCGTAGGACTACCCTATTCTTGTAGAACCTAGTGTAGGGGGGATCAGACACGAGGGCCTGCAACTCACTTACGCGCCTAGCGGAAGTGAGGGCTACCAAGAACAGTGTTTTCCAAGACAGAAAACGGAGAGAACATGTAGCCATGGGTTCAAAAGGCGGACAGGTGATCCGCTGCAAAACCACATTCAGGTCCCAGTTCGGCGCTGGCGGGCGCAGAGGTGGTTTAAGTATAAGGAGACCTCGGAGAAACCTCGCTACGAGAGGGTCGCTGGAGAGAGGTCTACCGTCCACCGGCACATGATGTGCCGAAAGAGCACTGAGGTGAACTTTGACGGAGTTGGACTTAAGTCCTAGATTAGAGAGGTGTAGCAAGTACTGCAAGATCACCGACACCGGGCAGGAGAAGGGATCCTGAGACTGTTCGGTACACCAGACTGCAAAGCGACGCCATTTAAGGGCGTAGCATTTGCGGGTAGAAGGCCGTCGCGAAGCCAAGACGACCTCCTCCACCTCCGCCGGCAGGAGAAGGGGAGCAAGGACTACCCTCTCAGCAGCCAGGCCATGAGGTTGAGAGACCTGAGGTTGGGGTGCAGTAGGGACCCCTGATCCTGGGTGAGGAGATCCGGTTGCGCCCCCAGAGGGATTGGATCCTCCACCGCCAGTTGCAGCAGGAGCGGAAACCACGGCTGCCTGGGCCAGCGAGGGGCCACCAGGATCATGAAGGCTTTGTCTCGGAGAACCTTGAAAAGAGTCCGAGAGACTAACGGAATGGGAGGGAAAGCGTACAGAAGGCTCCCCGACCATGAGATCAGAAAGGCGTCCGCCGCAACCCGAAGGGGGTGAGGCTGACGAGAGCAGAAGCGAGGAAGTTGCCGGTTGCGAGGACTGGCAAAGAGATCCACCGTGGGGAAAGCCCCACCTGAGGAAGAGCTTCTGAACGATCAAGGGATCCAGACGCCACTCGTGCGGCTGGAGGACCCTGCTGAGTTTGTCCGCCAGGCAATTTTCTGGGCCCGGGAGATAAACTGCCTTGAGGAGAATGCCGTGACTGACGGCCCAAGAGCAGAGCTTCTGTGCCTCCCGGCAGAGGAGGAAGGAGCCCGTGCCCCCCTGCTTGTTCACGTAGAACATGGCAACTTGATTGTCCGTCTGGACAAGGACGGACTGTTGGGAGGTCAGGTGGGAGAAGGCCTTGAGAGCTAGGCGGATCGCCCTGAGCTCCAGGAAGTTGATCTGCTGAGCAGACTCCCACTTGGTCCAGAGGCCCTGAGAACGTGCCTCTTGGCAATGGGCTCCCCAGCCCAGGAGGGATGCATCGGTGGTCAGCACCCGGGACGGCTGAGGTGACTGGAAAGGCATTCCTAATACCAGGTTCGGCTGCCGGAGCCACCACCGGATAGACGAGACCAGCGGCTCGGAGACGCGCACCAGGTCTGCTAGGCCGCCTGTGGCTTGTCGCCACTGCCGGCAGAGGACACCATTGAGCAGACCGCATATTCAGGCGGGCATTGGGGGTCACATGGACGGTGGAAGCCATATGGCCGAGCAGTCTCAGGAAGCGCCTGGCGGAGACCAGGGGCTGGCTGCGAAAGCGGTCGGCTAGGTCCATGAGCCGCTGAGCCCTGTCGAGCGGTAGGTACGCTCGCGCCTGAGGGGTGTGCAGCCTTGCGCCGATGAACTCGAGATCCTGTGAGGGGAGCAAAGTGGACTTTGCGAAGTTTATGACAAAGCCCAACTGCTGCAGCAGAGTCACCGTGCGGCACGTGGCGTGGGTGACCTCCTGAGCGGACGCTGCTCTGATGAGCCAGTCGTCGAGGTACGGAAAGACAAAGAGGCCGCGAAGCCGGAGATGGGCCGCCACGACCGCGAGGCATTTTGTGAAGACTCGCGGTGCGGAGGACAGGCCAAAGGGCAGTACTCTGTACTGGTAATGATTTCCTGCCACCACAAACCTTAGGTATTGGCGGTGGCTTGGGTGGATGAGGATGTGCGTGTAGGCATCCTTTAGATCCAAGGAGCATAGCCAATCTCCCTGCTGGAGGTAGGGCAGAAGGATTCCAAGGGTAAGCATTTTGAACTTCTCCCGCACAAGGAACTTGTTGAGGTTGCGCAAGTCCAGGATGGGTCTGAGGCCTCCTGTTCTCTTTGGTATCAGAAAATACCTTGAATAGAAGCCTTGACCTCTCAGGTGGTGTGGCACCGGTTCCACCGCCTGTTCCTGCAGAAGACCTGCTAACTCCTGAAGGAGCAACTCCCTGTGCAGAGGGGGGCGCGGAGGCTCTCCCGGAAAATAGGAGGGAGGGACCTGGTGGAAGTGGAGAAGGTAGCCCTCTCGCACGACCTGAAGCACCCAGGCATCGGCGGTGATGCTGGACCACCTGTGGGCGAAGTGAACCAGCCGGCCTCCGGTGCTGGGGGGAACCAGCGGGGGGGGAGAGGCTATGCTGAGCGAGTCAAAAACCCCCACCCTGCTGAGCAGGGGCTGGTGGTGCAGGCTTGGGGGCTTGCTGCCTACGGGACCCGTTACCCCGTCCCTTGGCCTGCTGGCCCTGTTGGGGAGCTGCAGGGGCCTGATAATGGGGGTATTGTTTGTAGGCAGCTGCCTTCCTCGGGTAAAAGGACTTTTTTCCCAAGCCCTTCTTTTTCTGGGAAGGGGCGGAGGTCTTCCTAGAAAGCCTGGTCCTGGTGAGAGTCTCAGTCTCAATTTGTGCAGCCTTTTCCGCCATGGGCTTGCCAAAGAGGTTTTCGCCTCGGCAGGGGACATCGACCAACTTGTCCTGTACCCAGGGCTCAAGGTCGGACGACTGAAGCCAAGCCTGTCGGCGGGCACCGATGCCGGCTGCGGCCACTCGAGCCGAGGCTTCAAAGCCATCATAGGCTGCTCGGGACATGAACTTTGAGCATTCCCGAATACCCGTGGACAAGGCTAGGAACCTCCGCAAGGGCTCCTCGGAGAGACCAGCGGAGAATCCGGCTAGCTCTTTAGCCAGATCCCGGAGATACATGCCCATGTATAGCTGGTAAGTCTGGACACGACAGGCGAGCATAGAGCCCTGGAAGCACTTCTTGCCAAGGCCATCCAGGTTACGGGCCTCCCTTCCAGGAGGCACCGAGGAGTGCATCTTCTGGCTCTTAAGACGATGCATGGCCGATTCCACTACCATGGAATGGTGTGGCAGCTGTGCCTTTTGAAAGCCAGGGCTCTTGCGGACTCGATAGATAGAATCGACCCGCTTGCTCAGGACCGGCGAGGAGGCCGGACTCTCCCACATGCGGAAGAGTAGTCGTTCCAGCATAGGAGGAACCGGCACAGTAAAGTGTTCCCTCGCGGGAGAGTCATACTGGAGGGCGTCGAGCTCTTCGGCTCGAGGCTCCTCCTCGGGATCCGCAGGGAAGGCCAAAGCCTTGGCCATATCCCTAACGAAGTCCGAGAACCGGGCATCCTCCGGGGGGGACTGCTTCCGAGGCTCGGACTCCGGAGAGTCCGATGGGACACACCGAGTCCGGAAAGAATCAGGTGACTCTTCCTCCTCAGACTCCCAGACCGACTCCGACGAGGACTCGGTGGGGTCGGCCCGGGCAGGGTGCGGCGCCAGCCGCCCCGACGCCGAGGGAGTCGGCGTCGGCGACCTCGGTCCCGAACGGGAGGCCGAGGGTGACCTCGACCGAGGATCGACTCGAGTTCTCATCGACTCGAGGATCGGCTCGGTCTCCGGGGTCGACTTGGACGTCGACGTCCCGGCGGTCGGGGCAGCGACGCCAGCGAAGCCAGCGAGCAGTGCCCGCTGCTGGTCCATGAAGGCAGACAGTCTGCTCTCCAAGGCCGTCAACCTGAGTCCGAGCTCAGGTGACCCAGCAGCCCCCGACTCGGGCCCCGACGGCGTCGGGCCCGACATCGGCTGTCGCGGAGGCGAGTCCAGAAGGACTACAGGACTTACCCGGGCAGGCATCTCCGACTCCAGGCGAGGTCGCTTCGGGAGGTGCTCCTTCTCCAAGGACCCGGGGCGGCTGTCGGGGCTATGCGACCTGGCCCTCGCGGAGCCAGGAGCGTCCACCGACGCCGCCCTCGCGGGTTTTTCCTTCCGACGATGGTCCCCGGAGGGAGAACCCCGGTCGGAGGAGCTCCGGCGACGGTCCGAGCTGGAGCCTTTCGACACGGAGGCCTCCGACGAGGTCCGGGTACGGCTGGGGTCAGCGAAGATTCTCTCGCGCTGATGCCGCCGACTTCTCAACGCCTTCGAGGACAGTTTGCTGCAGGGCCCACAGATCAGTTCCTCATGATCCGGGCCCAGGCAGCGGAGGCAAAAGTCGTGTGTGTCGGTTAGTGACATATTTCGGTCACACCGACCACACCGCTTAAAGCCACTGGCAGCCATCGGGGGAAAAAGGGCCCCTGCGAGGTCAAAGGACCGGGCTGCCAGGGAAAACGAAAACGAAAGCTGACTAAGTCAGAAAAACCGAAAAAACGGAAGAGGACTCGAGACCGGCGTCGCGAGTCCGGGCGGGAAAACGATCGGCGTCGAACCGAAAGAAAAAAGTATAAAATAAAGAGGAAAATCAACTTTTTCGCGGGGACAAGACGGGGACGTCTGTAGGGCTCCGCGGAAAAAAGAAGACTGGCTAAGATGGCACCTTCGGGCGGGAAGACGACCGCGCATGCGCGCTGCAATTCCCAAAGGCTTTCTTTGAAAGCTGGGGAAAATTGCTCCGCGAGGGCTCCGTCGGCGCCGACGTCACCCATAAGTGAGGACTGACTTCCTGCTTGGTCCTGGAGAATCACTGATGTGTGCTCCTGTGAGGTCATCTGAAGCCATCTTGTTCTTCAACTAAGGGGTATGTTTACTAAACTGCGGTAACGTTACAGACTGCGCATTAGGTAACGTTAACGCTCGTTAGGTAACGTTAACGCGCGTTAATGTTACCTAACGAGCGTTAGCGTTCCCGGCCACGGTAAACACCGCAGAGGGTGGAGAGAGGGCAGAGAGAAGGGGTCAATGGGCGGGGAGTGGACGGGGAGAGGCACCCTGCACACTAATGCACTGAACTGAAGGGCTGAATCCTACCGCAAACGAAAACCTGCCGGTAGATGCACATTTGCAGGAGAGAGAAACCATTTCAGTGTCAGCAATGTACAGCATAGGCAGGGAGCCCAAGTAACGTGATAGTAGTGTTCCATTTTCAGCAACAGCATAGTGCCCAAGTATGAAAGGCCACTATGGCGATGGTGAAAATGGGGCATAGGGGGCTGCAGGTGGGACATGTAGCGGGGGCAGCTGGGGCACAGGGTGGACTAGGTGAGCGCCTAGGTGGCACATAGGAACATAGAAACCGGAAATCAGCATGACAGCAGATGACAAAGGCCAAACACAATCCACCTACATCTACTTGGTCCACCCGAGCTAACAGTTGCCAGGGCACTGACCTAACATCCCCCCAGCCAACCCTCCCCCAAGCGGAAGGGACATACTATTGGTAGGCGGTGATGGGGGGGGGGGATGTGAGGATGCTCATGTATGCCCCCTGCCCCAGACCTCGCTCCATAGGCGACCACCTATCCACACAATGGATGGCTGGGACTGTGCACTACCAGTACTGACAGCATATGGTCATGTCAGCATGGCAGGGGTGTGTGTGTCCGTGCTGGAGGGGGCCTAGGCCATGCCCTGTACCAGTACGTGGTGTGCAGTGCAACATAAACGGTCTGGCTGAGGAAAAGTTCAGGTAGCCCCAGGGACTGCCATGCATCTGTGGCAACAGTGTGGTGCAGTACACATAGCCAGTGTGTCCAGAAGCAGAGGGTCACAAGTTCAAGTCCCAGCTATGGTTCCTGCAGAGCATGTCCCTATATTTTACCCTACAATGCAGATACAACAGTAACATGTACAAAGCCCAAAGCAGCGGTGAACAGGGGTACAAACACCCACTCACGCAAGCTCCACAATCCAAAGATGCATTGGAGAGTCAGTTGGCCCCAGCATTGAGCTGCAGTTATCACCAGAGCACTACTACTACTTCCTGCACAGTTTAGCAATGTCGACACTGTGATCAGGACCAGTGTGGCGGGCAGGGTTGCCAACCACCCCTATCTTTGCACAATGCTGCAATAGGAGTGTGTGTATGTGTGTGTGTGTATGTCTATCCATTGTTCTGTGGCTGCCCACCCCTCTCTGGGCCCAAAATGTCCCACTGTTACCAGCGTTAGCCTGAATATGTGCATAATGAGGAGCAAGGTGTTGTGGGTATGGCCCAGACAGGGCGGATTGGCCAGGATGCATCTTCACAGGGTGTGGGGCAATGGCTGGGACACTGTAGTGCCCAACCACTGCCTGCATGGACAGGGTGGCCAAGGCATGTCATGCTGGGAGGGCACTCACTCTAACCGAGCAATGACCATGGCATGTCTAGGTTCCCACATAGCGCTATATACTATCTGCCTCCAGTGATACTTTTTTTGTTCCCAGGGTTGGGGCCCAATCACTGAGATGCCTGCTTGGTGCACAGTTTCTCTGTGAGCATGCCCTTTGAACTGTCTGTAGTTAGACTGTGCATGGTTGGAACACCTATAAGGTACTGTCTGCTGGTGACTGACAGACAGTGGTATGAGGCAGTTGGGGTTTTCCAGACCTAACCCCAACATTGCTGCTGGTCTGCCACTGTCCTCAGTCACAGGTATGGCTCTGGCCTGCCAACCCTGGAGGGCTGTCTTATACCAGTAAGTTGGAGGTTGCTTCAGCTGGGCTGGGGCACCTGTCCCTTACCTACAAAAAGGGTGATGTGGGACCTTTGGGGTATGTAGTGTATACCACTTTGAACTTATAAAGGCACTACTACACAAACCTCATGCTGGTCTAGAAACCCCTCTGCCCTGATAACAGGTGCCCATGTCAGTTAGACCCTAACACAGGGTACACACTAATCTGGGTGGTGTATGGTCCCAGAGGGCCATATGTGACTGCAGGATACAGATGGACACCAAATTACCTTCAGCTGTACTGCAAGGAACACCTGTCACACACTGGTAGTGATGGGGATGTACAGCAGGCCCTATCTTTAGCACCACATGTACTGCGGACCTAGTGCTGGGCAGCCATGCTATCCCTCAGGGTGAACACAGAACCTGCACAATGGCATGGTCTGTAGCTACACTGTGCCAGCATCACGCACTGTCAGTTCATCTTTCCAAGCTGAGGTACCAGAAAGGTGCAGACCCCATTTGGTGATCAGCTGTAGATAGCTATTCAGCATGTGCATTGCATCATGGGTACTGGTGGGGTTACCCTATCCTGGTACTCAGAGCAGAAAGTTTGTCGGTGACCTGCAGTCCTTCTGTACCCAGCCATTGCTGTGACATACACCACGGAAGTATAGCCTACTGCTTCATACAATGCCATTCTCGGCAGTGTTCATGGGTTCAGTTTCTCATTGTTCCCTTCTCTCATGCCTGTCTTACTCAAATAGTGTGCATGCCTGTTAACAGTCATATTTTTGCAGATCTGTGCTGCCAGCCCATAATACCCTCACCACAATTGCCAACATTCCCTCAGTCCGTCTATCTGCGTTTGTCAGCTGTGTAGAGTACTGTCTGCCTGTGCAGGCTGCCACCCCATGTCCTGTACTACTACCCTTTCCTGCATTGCGCCTCATTGTGCTTGCCTCACCTGTGCCTGATCTGCATGGCACCACCACTCCTCTGTCCACCCATCAATGTAACTATCCTGCCACCTCCGCCTCCACTGGGGGACACGTATTCCCATCGTCTGCCACCAACTGTCTTACTAGTACTTTACATTGCCAACACCCTGTGCTATGGTACAGTTGCCCCCACCATGTTTTTAATCAGTACTGGCAGCCACATGGGATGCCCGCAGATATGGCGGGTCCAGCGGCTCCCAGCTCTCCCTCCTTCACTCACCTGTTCATTGCCTTTCCTGAGTGCTCTATCTAGTGTTAGGGCTACATCTGTCTCTGTTCCTCACAGGTCATGCATGTCATCCTGCGGCACCTTGCAGCCCTTAGGGCACACTAACCTAGGGCACCGTAGCCTTGTTAGGCCACCTTAACCTATGGTTCCATAGCCCAGGGTCCCTTCTACAGTGCCTTGTCCAGGGGTGCCTAATACAGTGCTTAGCCTAAGGAGCCCTATAGGGCGCCTTATGAGGCACCTTACAAGGTGCCTTGTAAGGTGCCTTATAAGGTGCCTTATAAGGTGCCTTGTAACGCGCGTTAGTCTAAGGCGCCTTGTAACATGCGTTAGCTGATATGGCTTGCTGTAACGATGCACTGCCCACGCCTTTATATTGGCTTCTGTACCTTTACCGCGGAACCTAACATGAGTTACATTACCGCAGTTTAGTAAACATACCCCTAAATATATGCAATATCTATCTCATTATTCCAAATGAGAACATTTGCAGCACCTGTTTTAATGATATTGATAGCTTACTGATTAATGTTCTATTGAAGTGGAGGAGTACTGGCATGGTAACCAAGAGAGCAGGATTTGATTCCCACTAGCATACCTTGTGGCCTTCAGCAAGTCACTTAACCCTCTATTACTGCAGAAGAAAGGCCTGGCAGTCTACTTCCAATCACACTGCTAAGAAAACCCAGGAGCTGCTGGGTCACCAGGAGTCAGCATTGACTTGCATGCACACATTCTATCTGCATGTGCCCTATGTTAGTGCTTGCCAAGTGTACCAAACATCAACAGCTATCTGCCACATTAACAAGTAATGCAGTTTAGTAATGCCCCTGAGACTCAAATGCCGTATATATAAGAATATAAGATATGCCAGACTGGGTCAGACCAAGGTCCATCAAGCCCAGTATCCTGTTTCCAACAGTGTTAAATCTAAGTCACAAGTACCTAGTAGTTTCCCCAGAAGACACAGGCTCAACAATGCTTGTCCCAGGGCAAGCAGTGGATTTCCTGGGTCCCTTTTAATAATGGTTTATGGACCTTTCCTCCAGGAACCTGTCCAAACCTTTTTTAAACCCAGCTACACTAACAGCTTTTACTACATCTTCCGGTAACGAATTCCAGAGTTTGATTACGAGTTGAGTGAAAATTTTTTTCTCTTATTAGTCTTATATGGATTACACTGTAGCTTCATTGCATGTCCTCTAATCTTTCAACATTTTGATAGCGTAAAAAATTGATCTACGTTTACCCTTTCCACTCCATTCATTAATTTATAGACTTCTATCATATCTCCCCACAGCCGTCTCTTTTCCAGGTTGAAGAGCTCTAACCTTTTTAGACTCTCCTCATAGGGGTATCCTTCCATCCCCTTTACCATTTCTAATTCTGCTATATCCTTTTTAATATACGGTGACCAAAATTGCACACAATATTCGAGGTGCGGTTGCACCATGGAACGACACAGAAGCATTATAATATCCTTTGTTTTATTCTCCATTCCTTTCCTTCTGATTCCTAGCATTCTATTTCCTTTCTTACCAGCTACTACACAGTGGGCAGAGGTTTTCAATATGTTATCCACGAAGACGCCTAAATCTTTTTCCTGGGTAGTGGTTCCTAATGTGGAATCTTGCATTGTGTAACCATAGTTTGTGTTGTTCTTTAATAGGTGCATAACTTTGTACTTGTCCACATTAAATTTCAGCTGCCATTTGAACGTCCAGCCTTCGAATTAAGGTCCTCTGGCAATTTTCCTACAATCCTCTTGGGTTTTAACAACTTGGAATAATTTTGTGTCATCTGCAAATTTGATTACCTCACTCATTATTCCCATTTCCAGGTTATTTACAAATATGTTAAAAAACAGCAGAACCAGCAGAAATCCCTTAGGTACTCCACTATTCACCTTTCTCCACTGGGAAATTGGCCATTTAGCCCTACTCTCTGCTTTCTATCTTTTAACCAGTTCCTGATCCACAATAGTACATTGCCTCCTATCCCATGACTTTTTAATTGTACCAAGAGTCTCTCATAAGGGATCTTATGAAAGGCTTTCTGAAAATCCAGATACACTACACCGACTGACCCACTTTTGTCTAACTGCTTATTTATACCTTCAAAAAAACATAACAGATTAGTAAGACAATACCTTTTCTGGTTAAAGCCATGTTGGCTGTCTCCCATTAAACCATGACTACCTACATGTTCAGAAATTTTGTTTTTAATAATGGTTTCTACCATTTTTCATGGTACTGATGTCAGGCACACCAGTCTAGTTTCCTGGATCACTCCTGGAACCCTTTTTAAAAATTGGCGTTACATAGGCTCCAATCTTCAGGTATTACTGATGATTTTAATGTTAGTTCACAGATTAGTAATAGTAATCCTGCAATCTCATATTTCAATTTTTGCAACACCTTTGGATGTATACCATCTGGTCCAGGTGATTTACTACTCTTCAGTTTATCAAATAGTTGTAATACATCTTCCCGGTTTATCTATATTTCTTTCAATTCTTCTGCTGCATCAGCTTTAAATACCATTTTAGGCATGGGTAACTTTACTACAACTTCTTCAGTAAAGTACAAAGCAAAGAAATCATTCAGTATCTCCATTATGGCCTTGTCCTCTCTTAGTGCCCCTTTTGCTCCACTATCATCCAATGGTCCAACTGACTCTTTCTTAGGTTTTTGCTATGAATGTACTTGAAAAAGTTTTTATTATGAAGCACATTCTGCTTTGTACGTTTCTGGGCCATCTGGACATCCAGACATCCAGATGTCTGGGAGACACAGCCGATTCTGCTCCCATGGGGGCTAGAAGTCCAGAATGTGCCCCTATTCAGGCACCCCGGACATCCAGCCACTTACCCGGCTAACTCAGTCAGGCACCTTAATGGAGCCAAGGTGCCATGGCATCATGTTGCATGGCACTGCGGCTCCATTAAAGAGCCATGATCCACAGCCGCTGCAAAAATGTTCTTTCCCCATAGACCGACCTCCCCAATGCAGCCTTGGGCTGTGGGGAAAGAACATTCCCCTTTTTGCCCCACTGACTTGGCCCTGTGCTGCCATCCCCAATGTCTATGGGGACTTATTTCACCTCTGGGGTGGAATAAGTTCCCCTTCTACCTGGCTGACCTTGGACATACAGAGCCAACCTCAGAATAGGCCCTGTATGTCCAGGGAGATGACCCACCCTTGTTCCATCCTCCCCCTGCCCCCATCTAAGGATCCCAGTACAACTTAGATGTTCTTGTGAAGCTTTTTTCCAACAGCCACATCTGGACAAATATTTATTTATTTACATTTTCTTATATACCATGCTATTCTGCATCAGTGCAGTTTACATTGAACAAACTGAAATTACATTGAACAGGGTATTATAACTTGGAGATAACTATTTTACAGGGAACATGGGCTATGGAGGGTTAAGTGGCTTGCCCAAGACCACAAGGAGCACCTGTGGGACTAGAAACCCCAGTCCTTCCAGCCCAAGGTTGCTGTCCTCTAGTGGGATTTGAACCTCTGACCTTCCAGCCTGAAGTACCTTGCCCCAACCACTAGGCCACTCCTCCACTCCATATTGGGGATGAACATCCAGGCTGGACTTATATCCCTGTTATTCGTGGTTGGGAATGATCCCTATGTGTTTTTACTTCCACAGCAAGCTTTTTTTTCAAATTCTCTCTTTGCCTGCCTTATCAATGCCTTGCATCTAACTAATGTGCATAAATATTGTGTAGAACACTAATTACCTGACTTTGCGGCTCAGCTATATACAGTGAAATCTTACAAGTCCTTTCTTTCTTGCAACTCTCTCCAGTGCTAACCTGTAGCACTGCAGGGAGGACACAACTGAACTCAGACTCGGTGTCCCTCTCTACAGCTTGTGAGTCTGTTAATCAAAGACCCCAGGGAAGGAGGCAAAGAATTGGCAGAGCTTTGACAGCCTGCACACTTACATTGCTTGCCACTGGCATTGTGAGCGATTGGCTCATGCATATCCACACTTTTTGTTTTGTCTAGGGTTTCCTTTTGCAGTGAGATTTTTCATTTTATTTTTTGTTTTGCTCCAGTTTTGGAAACGGTGCAAGATAAAATGATTTAGTGTATGTTATTTGAATATAGTGCATGGTATTTCAAAATACTAAACTTAAAAACCCATTATTTGGGGGTTTTCATTTTCATTTTAGAAGAAAAATGACATAAGAAATAATCAACTATGGTTCTTATGTCTTTTCAACTGACTGCGCATCCCTAGTGTGTGTTTTGTTCTTCAAGCTGCAGGCTCCTCCCACTCCTGGAAACATAGCCTCTGCTCTTCCTGCCACAGAGCCTGCTTCTGCTGCAGCTGGCAATAGTGCGTCTAGCATGCTGCTGACAGAGTACGATCTGCTTCTCTTGCCATAAGTAGGGTGGATCCTGCTTCCCTCATACTTGTTGCCAGCAGAGTGGGGCACTGTTCCGCCCGCTTCTGTGATCTAGTAGGCGATAGCGATGGAAGGAGCTAAAGGTGGAAACAGAGTGAATGGAGGTAAGACATGGATAGAAGAACAGCTGGGAGGAAGGAGAAGCATGTGAAGTGGACAGTGTGGGGGAGAGTCAGATGGAGACTGAGTTCTTGTTAAATATAGTTCCATATCGTCCTACTAGACCAGTCCAGACAAGTGGGTTGTGTTCCCTATCAGCAGATTGCTGGAGACAAAGAACGAATGAAAAGCCCAGGTTTCAATGACATCATTCCCATGCCTCTATACGTCTTAGTGACCAGAGTTCTCTTCAGTATTTCTTTGTCTCCAACAGATGGTGTATGGATTTTCTCCTCTTTGAAGAAAATTCTGAAGATTTGAGAGGAAAAGAGTGATTAAAAGCTCATGAATGACCACCTTAAGGGTTACTCTCTCACTTGAGCGTGACATGGGAGGTTCAACTAGACTGCAGTCTTTTAAGTAGCCATACGAGGGAAAATTGGTTCAGCTCCATGCACTTATCTTGTTGAACAGCCAGATATTGGAAGGATTTGGAAGAATTTGGAAGAGTGCAGCAGCCTCACACAAACTCTGTGCCCCCTCCCTCCTCCTCTGTCCCCTCTGCTCTCTCCCAAAGATTGCAGAGGGCTCTCAGAGGAATCTGCCTGACAGCCACCTTTAAATGCAGTGCTGCAAAAGCCAGTGAAACAGTATCATAAGAACATAAGATATGCCATTCTGGGTCAGACCAAGGTCCATCAAGCCCAGTATCCTGTTTCCTACAGTGGCCAATCCAGGCCACAAGTACCTGGCAGGTTCCCAAAGAGGCACACAGATTCCACAATACTTGTTCTGGGGCAAGCAGTGGATTTCCCGGGTCCTCTTTAATAATGGTTTATGGACCTTTCCTCCAAGAACTTGTCCAAAATGTTTTTAAACCCAGCTACACTAACAGCTTTTACTACATCCTCTGGTAACGAATTCCAGAATTTGATTATGCACTGAGTAGACAAATATTTTCTCTTATTAGTCTTTAAATGGGTTGCATTGTAGCTTCAATTGTGTGTCCTAGTCTTTCTACTTTTTGATGGCGTAAACAACCGATCTAGTTTTACCTATTCCACTCCATTCATCAGTTTATAGACCACTATCATATCCCCCCTCAGCTGTCTCTCTTATAAGTTGAAAAGTCCCAACCTTTTAAACCTCTCCTCCTAGGGGTATCCTTCCATTCCCTTTTACCATTTTTGTTGTTCTTCTATGTACCTTTTCTAATTCTACTATATCTTTTGTAAGATATGGCGCTCAGAATTGCACACAATATTCAAGGTACAGTCATACCATGGAATTGTACAAAGGCATTAAAATATCCTTTGTTTTATTCTCCATTCCTTTCCTTATGATTCCTAGCATTCTATTTGCTTTTTTGGCTGCCGTTGCACACTGGGCAGAGGGTCTATTTTCCACGATGACGTCTACATCTTTTTCCTGAGTGGTGATTTCTAAGGTGGTACCTCACATCGTGTGACCATAGTTTGGGTTGTTCTTTCCTAGGTGCATAATTTTGCACTTGTCCACATTAAGTTTCATTTGCCATTTGAATGTCCAGTCTGCCAATTTGTCAAGGTCCTCTTGCAATTTTTCCCAATCCTCTTGTGCTTTAACAACTTTGAATAATTTTGTGTCATCTGCAAATTTGATCACCGCACTCATTATTCCTATTTCCTATGTTAAAAAGCAATGGGCCCAGCACAGATCCATGGGGTAATCCACTATTCACCTTTCTCCATCTATCATGCACATGCAAAAAATAAGCACAAAAGAACATAAAGCAACCAATAACATGATAGTATGCTAGCAGTCCATGGTAAAACAATAAAGAAAAGGAAGGATTCAAGAACAATATACACTATAGGAGAATGGTGACAAAGAAAAAATATTAAAAAGAAAAAGTAGGATGTAAAGCAAATGCAACTTATAAAGCCCACAATACTACCATAAGGTGAATTCACAATTGCTTAGCATATGAGACAAAAATGCAGTTGAGATGGCTCAAAGAAAAGAAAAATCCTATTCTGATACCCAAATACACATTTACAAGGACATCTCAAATGGAAACTCGCACCCAAAGCTAAAACCTCAGTGCGGAGTTCCAGAAATTTTTTCCTCCTAGACTGAGTCCACCTGGAAATATCTAAGAAGATCTGTAACCTACCCCCCAAAAAAGAAGCATCAGATTTTTTAAAAATACGTTCGTAATAATGCTTCCTTATCCTGAAGAAATACAAAAGATACTAACAAAGTATCTTCAACCACTTCAGTAGACTGCTCTAACAACTCAGATAGGTTCCCCAAGTCCAAGGAGTCAGAAGGCACCTCTACCTGAGAGGTATCAACTTTCTGCAAAGCGTCCTTACCAGTCATTGAGGGGAGGAAATATGCTTGCTACCTTTTAATCAGTTCCTGATTCACAATACTATACTGCCTCCAAGCCCATGACTTTAATTTGGCCAAGAGTCTCTCATGAGGGACCTTGTTAAAAGCTTTCTGAAAATCCAGATACACTGTATCAACTGGCTTACCTTTGTCTACCTGTTTATTCATACCTTCAAAAAAATATAACATATTAGTAAGAGAAGACTTTCTTTGGCTAAATCCATGTTGGCTTTCTCCCATTAAACCATGGCTATCTATATGTTCAGTAATTTTATTCTTTATAATGATTTCTACCATTTTGCCTGATACTGACATCAAGCTCACTGGTCTGCAGTTTCCCGGATCACTCCTGGAACCCATTTAAAAATTGGAATTAAACTAGCCACTCTCCAGTCCTCAATTACTACAGATGATTTTAATGATAGTTCACAGATTACTAATAGCAGGTCTGCAATCTCATATTTCAATTCTTTCAACACCCTTGGATGTATACCATCCGGTCCAGGTGATTTGCTACTCTTCAGTTTATCAAACAGTTGTAATACATCGACCTGATTTATCAATATTTCTTTCAATTCTTCTGCTACATCAACTTTATATACCATTTCAGGCACGGATAAGTTCTCTAGATCTTCTTCAGTAAAGATCGAAGCAAAGAATTCATTCAGTCTCTCTTCTATGGCCTTGTCCTCCTTTAGCACCCCTTTTACCTCTCTGTCATCCAATGGTCCAACTGACTCTCACACAGGTTTTTTGCTATGAATGTATTTGAAAGTTTTTATTATGCATTTTTGCTTCTACGGCAAGCTTCTTTTTAAATTCTCTCTTTGCCTACCTTATCAATGCTTTGCATCAAACTTCCCAATGCTTATGTTTCCAGTGTTCGTTATTAGGTTCCTTTTTCCATTTCCTGAAGGATGCTTTTTTGGCAACAACAGCCTCTCTGACCTCACCTTTAAACCGTGCTGGTGGTTTTTTGGTCTTCCTTTCATTTTTCCTTCCACATCTGGTCTGGCTTCCAAGATAGTACTTTTAAACAATGACCATGCTTGATGTAAATCTTTAACCTTTGCACCTGCTCCTTTTAGTTTTTTTCTGAACTATTTTCCTCATTTTAACAGTCTCCCTTTTGAAAGTTAAAAGATAGTACTGTGGATTTCCTTGCCGTCTTTCATCCATTTATTAAATCAAATGCGATCATGCTATGATCATTATTGTCTAGTGGCACCAAAACCCTTACCTCTTGCACCAAATCCTGTGTTCCACTAAGGTCTAGGTCCAAAATAGCTTCCCCTCTTGTCTGTTTATGATCCAGTTGCTCCAAGAAGCAGTCATTTATTTCACTAGAAAAACTTTCTCTCTAGCATGTCCTGCTGTGACATTGACCCAGTCAATACCAGAGTAATTGAAATCACTCATTATTACTGTGTTGTAAGTTTTATTAGCTTCCCTGATTTCTTTTAGCATTTCATCATCCATCTGTTCATTCTGGTCAGGCAGTCGGAGGTATACCCCCACTGCTGTTGCCTTTCACTTTTGAACATGGAACTTCTATCCATAGAGGTTCTACAGTGTATTTTGTTTCCTGCAAAACTTTAATACTATGTGACTCAAGGCCCTCTCTAACATAGGGCACAACCCCTCCACCAATTTGATCTACTCTATCATTGTAATAAAGTTTGTATCCAGGTATCAGTGGACCATTTGTTGTCCTCCTTCCACCAGATCTGAGATGGCAATCATATCTACCCTTTCATTAAGTGCTATATAGTCTAGCTCTCCCATCTTATATTTTAGATTTCGAACATTTGCATACAGGCATTTTAGAGGTTGTATTTTGTTCTTATTAATCTGGCATCTTTCGGCTCTGTACTGAAGGACATCTGGGTTACTTTTATCTTTGTTGGAACCTCTCTGTCAGGATGCCCTAACACCCCTCTTTTGCTAGTATCCTTCAAGGATACATCCTTCTGAACCATGAGCTCCTGGGTGACTGTCGACTTTTCCCTGCTATCTAGTGTAAAAGCTGCTCTGTCTCCTTTTTAAAGGTTAATGCTAGCAGCCTGGTTCCATTCTGGTTAAGTGGAACCCATCCCTTGAGAAGAACCCCTCCCTTCCCCAGAATGTTGCTGAATTTCTAACAAATCCAAAACCCTCTTCTTTGCACTATCGTCTCATCCACGCATTGAGGCTCTGAGTGCCTGTCTTTTGGGTCCTATGTGTGGAATAGGAAGCATTTCAGAGAATGCTACCCTGGAAGTTCTGGATTTCAACTTCCTATCTAAAAACCTAAATTTGGCCTCCAGAACCTCTCTCCCACACTTTCGTATGTTAACGGTGCCAACACGTACCAAGACAGCAGACTCCTCCCCAGCACTATCTCAAACCTTGTCTAGGTGGCGCATGAGGTCCGCTACCCTTGCACCAGGCAGGCATGTTACCAGGCAGTTTCACATCCACCAGCCTAATGATCAACCATACCTAATGATCGAATTGCCAACAATAACAGCAGTCCTAACCCTTCCCTCAGGGGCTCATGGCCCTGGAGAAACCTCCTCAGTGTGAGAGGGTTTTACATCACCTGGTGGACAGGTCCTAGCTACAGGATCACGTCCTGCCACACCAAGGTGATGATCTCCTTTTCTTTCATGTGACCCTTCTCCTCCATGGCAACTGAGAGGCTGCCAGATTGGAGGTGGGACTTCAGTCCCTGTAGGTCTTGTCTATGTACCTCTCTATCTTCCTTATGTCCTCCATATCTGCTACTCTAGTCTCCAGAGATCTGCTCGTTCCCTGAGGGTAAAGAGCTCCTTGCACCTAGTGCACATGTAAGACACCGCACCAACTGGGAGAAAATAGTAAATGTGACACTGTGCAAAAGACTGGATAGTCCCGATCTTGCTGGTGGACTGCTGTCTGCATCTTAGTTTTGAGGTTTTGTTTAGCTATTTAAGTTGTTTAAAGTTGTTAGGGATACTTGTAGTGATATAGCCATATCATTACCTTTAAAGGACATTGTTCACCTCAAGATAATTAACTTCAGGGCCTTAATCTATTCCTGGTGATAATAACCAGCTGAACCTGAACGTGATTTTAATCACCCTTCCCCCTTTAATAGGTTTAAGAGCCTATAAAGCTAAGATTATGCATGGGATGGGAGGGAGTCGGGTAGGTGAGAGGGACCTAAGACTTAGTAAAGGCTGGCTTGCTACATAGGTTCCAGACCTGAGCTTTTAAGGTAATCTGTTAACAGTTTTCTGGGTGATTCACACAGCCCTTGGTTTGATAGAGGGAGCCTTTCAAATTACCCCTTGTCACCTGGGAACCTCCCCAGTGCCTAGGGCACGTAGGGTTGGTCTGCCTGGGTATTATAACTTAGAAAGTATGGCAGAGTATTTGTTCCGGCACTGCCTTATGGGAACTGTAGTTCCTTTTTACTCTCCAAGAAAGAAGTACTTGCAGTCGAGTGGTTTCAGGCAAATGACCAGGATTTTATTTCCCCTTCCGGGCGGATTAAACGCATGTGAAAACTCAGGACAAAAATAGCCATATGCAACTGGCATAAAGAAACATTCAGGAACTTAGGACAAAAAGCTTCTTTAGCTTCAAGCTTCAAAATGTGCAGTGCTCAATATAAACACAAAAGTAACAATCACTTCTTATACAAAAAGAAACACTTTGCTTTTCTTCTGCTGCTTAGACAGCCTTCTTAATAGCCTGGTCAGCAAAGTGATTTAATGTGGTCAGCTAGTGATAACGTGCAGTCCATTTGATCATCTGTTACATCCTCAATAACAGGCTCTATCTGCATTTCTTCTGAATCACTACCAGCTGGGTGAGTTTGCACACTGCTACACGGCATTTCAGAATACACTCCCTCTCTGCCTTCCCGAGGCTTCTCTTTATAGCATTCTAATGAGCAGGGTTGTAAAGTACCGTATATATTGGAGTTACTATAAGGAGAGTCCAATACTTCTTGGCAAGCACAAGGAAAACTTTTAGAGCTAGGTTCACCTCTGTATAATTTGTGAAGCCTACCTTTTGGTTTTAGAAAGGAAGAACTTCTCAGCACTGCTGGGCCAGCAAGGGTTCCAAACACTGGATGTGTTTTCCTGCCTTTTAGCTTCTCAGCTTTTTCCTCAGACATGCAAATATCCTCTGGCCAGCACTTCTCTCTCCCTGGAGCTTCTGAGTGTTCCCAAACTAGCCTCTCAGGCAGTCTCTCCCTCCGGCTGTCTTCAAGGGATGGCACTGGTCCTGGGCTGCTCCTACCTGGCTTTTGGGCACTGGCTCTCTGGATCCTTCTTTCTCTGGCTTCCTCCTTGTTCTTCTCCTCCCCTTTCTCTTCCTCTCCCTTCTCTTTCGCTCCTTTCTCTGCCTTGGTAAAATCTAATGACCACTTTTTATATCCCTGCTTCTTAGGGCTCAGCTCCACCCCTCCCCCAACCAGGTGTTTTCCCTTAACTCCTGAGCTTGGGGATACGTTGCAGCATGGGCGTGTTTGTCCATCTCGTGACTCTCTTTGTTTACGTTTCCCTTGGAAACCCTGAGCCATGTGCTCTGACTGCCTGTCAGTTTCTGAAGCAAATTCCTCTGCTTCGTTTAGCTCCATAGGCTCAGAAGGGTCTTCTACATGACACCCTTTGACCTTTCACTTGACTTTAAAATCTATTTAAAACAAATTCCCAGATCTCTTGCTTCCTAATTGGAAGGTCTCTTTGTAAAGGTATCTAGAAACAAATTATTTCTCTCGACTCAAAAAATATTTTACCCTATTCTTCCTTCTATTCTAAGCTATACTCTGATTTGATTTAGATTAAAAGCTCTCTGCTGATAATAGGGTCTGACTGAGTTTTAAATTTAAACTAAAAGCTCTCTGCTGGGTTTTAAATGTAAACTATCTGTTGATACTTGTCCTGACTGAGTTAGCAAATACACTGGATTTGAAAATATACAGATTTATCAGTTTTAACCCAAAGAATTCCCTTTTCCCCAAGATTTAGGGAATGTCCCAGAAGTAAATACTTACAAGTGCAGATTTCTTTCCAGTAGAAACAGTCCCATTGGTAGTCCTTTGGCATTGGAGTGGGTCACCATCAGAACACTTCCTGACTCAACTCCCACTCTCCTGGATCCATAGAGTGCCAGCTAAGAAAATCCATTTCCACAGTATCCACCATGGCAATGTGCAGAGCCAACAAACTAGAAGGTTCTTTGACACCCAGGCAAACAGGAGGGCCATCTCCAGGGCTCCCACTGACACTCCTTGTACTGTATTGCTGATCAAGATAAGCCACCACTGTGGTGTTGTCCAAGAACACTTGATCCGCCTGGCCCTCGACTCGGGCCTGGAGACTCAGAAAAACCAACCTGATTTCCCTTGCTTCAGAGCAGTTCATGGACCACACAGCCTCCTTGTAGTTCCAATAATCCCAGCTGTTCAGCCTTAGCAATGGGTTCCCTGACCCGAGAGACTGGCATACATCGCCTGAAGGATCCATGAGCAATCATCCAGCAGCATGCCCTTCATCCAAAGACTGGGCTAGTGCTGCCACCATCACAGGCTGGTCTTCACCATCAGTGGGAGCAGGAGCCTGAACTCAAACTGCTGATGATCAACTCAGACTCTGGGAGCCTGCTGTGAACAGAACTGCACTAGGCAATCGACAGCTTTGACTTTCTCCTCTCGAATGTGCAGAAAGACTGCACACTCGAGTATCGAAAATATGCTCCTAGGAACTCCAGGGACAGGGAATGCAACAACTGGATTTTCCCCAAATGATCACCCAGCCAAGGCTCATCAGAAAGTATACCACTCAGGGAGCTATCTGAGATGCCTCTGAAGGAGAATGAGCTTGGATGAGCAAGTAATACAGATATGGGTGCACACAAATCCCTTGGCACCATAGCCACCACCACCATGATCTTGGAGAATGTCTTTCGGGCAGTGGAGAGTCCAAATGGAAGGGCAACAAACTGAAGGTGAGAGCCAAGCATGGGAAAACACAGATACTTTGATGATCCCCTGGATCAGGATATGAAAATATGCCTTGGCCAAAGCCAGTGATGCCAGGAACCCCCTCTATGCACTGCTTGAATCCTGGCTCTCAAGTTTCCATTCAAAAATGCATGACGTGCAAGCTCTCATTGACACACTTGAGGTCCAGAATGGGCTGGAATGTTCCTTCTGTGTCAGTCACCATGAAACAGATGGAATATCTGCCCCTGCTCTAATTCTCCAGGGAACAGGCACCACTGCTTTCAGGAGAGGAAGCTTGTCCGAGGTGATCCACACAATGCTCTTGCTGTTCGTAGATCCAAAAGGGGAGAAGACGCAAGTGGCTGGAATTGGCTCTTTGCATTCCAGGCCATAGCCATACTGAATGGGGACTAGCACCCAGTGATCCTTTGTGACCTGGGCCCATTCCTGAAGAAGAGGTGAAGCCTGCACCCAGCCAGAGGACTGTTCCATGAAAGGACTGAGAATGAGCCTGAAGTCTTATAAGCAGAGGGGAAGAAAAGCTTTCTAGGTTGATAGCAACAGGAGTTCCAAGACCTCTGGGAGCCTGACCAGCACACCTGTGAGGAGTGGGTATAGAAAAGGGGATCCTGCCTGCTTCACAGGCCCCTTGGACCTGTCCTCTGGAAGATGGTAAGATTTTGTGTTGCCCAGTTTCACAGGTTCTCCAAATCGGACACCACAGAAGCATCCCTCCAAGGTCAGATGGGCAAAAGGGCTTTGGAAGATGAAGCTGCTGCCTCGTGTCCAAGCCAAGTCAACACTGTGTAGCCATCTACAGGTCACAATCCCTGGCCTCTAGACGTACCAGGCCATACATGGCATTAGAAAGGAAGGCTACATCTGACTCTAAAAGAGGGGTAGAATCATTTGGCAGAAGAGACTGAATCCATTGGAACAGGGCTCGAGACGTTAGGTCTGCACATACCGCCATGGCAGTGTGGGTAACTGTGCAATGCGCGTTACAGCCATGCAAATGCCAGATGCACAATAGGAGAAAATGCTACTAAAATATGCAGAAAATGGCAGGAAAGCCCCACAGTGTCCCAGTGGTCATCAACAATCTACCCCAAATTGTGTCCCATACACATAGAAATCGGGAGCCCCCAGCAAGGACAATGATGAAGTCAAACCTTGGTACTCACCCCGAAAGCCCCAGGCAGAGGATCCATGCTGGGCTCAGCTCTACTCCCATGCCAAAGTGTGTCACTTCTTCAGTCGCTGCACGGAGACGGGGTCCGAGGGCCTTAGTTCTCTGGCTCAACATTGACCGGGCCAGCACCTACTGTAGATGTTTTTTCCATGGCCCCTGGTGGGGAGTGTGATTCAGCATATAGAGCACCATCCGAGAAGGATTATTCTGGCGGTGCTGGGTTGGCCAAGGAGAGCAGGATGTGGAGATATGATGCGGCTTCCACAATCATCATCTCTTCGCTTGACTCTGTCTTGGGGGTTTATTCTGTTGGGGCCGCTTGTCCTGGAGCAGTGGTCCCCAACCCAGTCCTATGGGGCCCACCGGCCAGTCAGGTTTTCGGGATATCCCTAATGACTATGCATGAGATATATATGCATTAGAGATATCCTGCCAACCTGACTGGTTTGTGGCCCTCCAGGGCTGGATTTGGAGACCCCTGCCTTACACCTCTGTCAGTTAAGATTGTGAGTGGGCAAGGTGCAGATGTCCTAGACATCGAAAGGGTATATAGAATGTGTCACATTCCTCCTCGATTCTCACCACCACCAAAAAGTTGTCTAATAGACAATTTTTTGGTGGTGGTGAGAAGTGAGGAGAACTGTGACAAATTCTATCTAACCTTTTTGATGTCTTGGACATTTGCACCTTGCCCACTCACAATCTTAACTGACAGAGGTGTAAGGCAGGGGTCTCCAAATCCAGCCCTGGAGGGCCACAAACCAGTCAGGTTGGCAGGATATCTCTAATGCATATATATCTCATGCATAGTCATTAGGGATATCACGAAAACCTGACTGGCCGGTGGGCCCCATAGGACTGGGTTGGGGACCACTGTCCTGGAGGACCTGGTTCCCTTCTTGCTTATGGCTTGGCTCCTGTAGTAGTGGTCCACTATGCTCAGAGTCCGGAGGAGGACTAGCAACCTGGCATAAGTGCAAGTCTGAATGTTGGTGCGGCACATGGCGTCTGACTCCTGAGGCGGCCAAGATGCCATCTCTGTGGCCTTTTCTGATGGATAGTCTGGAGAAGGGCTTTTTTTCTCTTAGTTCTCTGAAGGTTCAGGTGGTAGCTTTGGTCTGTTTCAGAGGGTCATTGGCTGGCAAGTCTCTAGCCATACACCCAGGTGTTTTGCACCTTCTTCAGGAGGGTTCGACGTCTGCCTATGGTCTATGGTCCCTTCCTGAGATCTGTGTCTGGTGCTTGGGGCCCTGATGTCAGCGTCCTTTGAGACATTGAAGCATGCTACTCTGCGAGGCTTGATGCTCAAGATAATCTTCTTGGTTGTGATTGTTCCATAAAGCGATTTTCCAAACTACAGGCTCTTTCTTGCTAAGATCCTTACTTATTTTTTTTCTAAGGAGGCTGTTTTCATTTGGCCCGTGACTTCCTTCTTTCCTGAAGTGAATTCTTCCTTTCATGTGAACCAGGAGCTTTGCCTGCCCTCCTTCTCTAAGGAGCAGTGTTGGGGGAATGGTAAGGATTTTCACCTTGTGAATGTCTGGAGGGTGCTTCCCTGGTTCTTGAAGGTTACAAATTCTTTTCGTAAGTCAGACCGTCTTTCTGTGCTCTTTGCTGCCCTGCCCAAGGTGACACGGTGGCTCAGTCTGCATTGGGGTGCTTGGTTAAGGAGGCCTTTGCCTCAGTGGATCTGTTGTAGAACTAGCTGAGGCACATAGAGGCATGGGAGTGATGCCATTGAAACCTGGACTTTTCATTGGATCTTTGTCTCCACCAATCTGTTCGTAGGGGAACACAACCCACTTGTCTGGACTGGTCTAGCAGCACACAAGGAAAGGACATTATCTGGTAAGTAAAATGTCACCACACTATCTCTGGGCATAATATTTACAGTGAGTTATGCATTTACCAGCAAATTTTGTTTTTACAATTTATACAGATAATATTTGGCCATTTAACTCACTAAAAGGGGTCAGATATTAAAGGGCCCTGGTTAGGGGAAGGGTAGATACTGGAAACTGTCAATTTAGCAGCCATATCCAGCCTGTAGCACTGCAGGGAGGCTGAAATCTAAACAGATAGTGCTGGTGTGATCACTACGTGCACATATTAAGCACCAGGGCTGCCACTCGGCTTTAAATGATGACTGTCCCAGCTGAATACCGGCCCCAGTGTAGGTAGTGGACATTTTTCTAGCCCAAAATTAGGTTGCAGCATAGACAGGTTTTCTAAATTTAAACCTTCTTTGAGAGATTTAATGATGCATCTTTTGTTAAGTGTTTGTATTTGTTTTCCTGGTTTGTGGTCCATGCGGTGACCAGGATGCCTTATACAACTGTTTGAAGTAAAATAGTAAAATAGTTATTTATCTCCATGTTATAATGCCCTGTTCAATGTAATTTCAGTTTGTTCAATGTAAACTGCCTTGATATCATGAAAGGTGGTATACAACAAATGTTAAATAAATAAATAAATAAAAGCATAGCACAGAGAAAACCTGATCACAGGAAGAAATCCAGTCCTGAATCTCAGCCGGTCTGACATCTTTGTCTGGATTTCTGGCCATCTCCTTAAACTTACCATGGCTGAGAGAGAACTCCTCCTTCTATGATGTCATGTTTTGTTTAATTGAGGGGGTATTTTGGATTCCATGGATGTGAAGTTGTATGTACAGCTTTTGTGGATGGTTTACTATCCGTTTTTTCCTTTTTTTTTTGAGATTCTTTGATTTTGCTGTTCCCTCCTGATTATGTGGGCTAGTAAGTGTTACTGATTAAGGGGATGGTATTTGCCTGAAAAACTCTATGTTGTAGGTTTTTACTTTGCATGTGAAGGGTACTTTTATAAGGGGCCACCTAAGTTAAGGCATGTTTTAACTCATGTACTGTATTTCACACCTAATTTAGAAAGTAAAGCAGCACATTCTTTAACTTTATAAAACAGGGGTATAAGTGGTTGAAAACGGGCATTAAATCTAGCCGTGAGCACTTACAGTATGCCTTGCATATCTAACATGTGTAAAGTCTGTATTTTATCAAATACGTTTGTAACTGCACGCTCCATCCACACTCTTCTCAAGCTTCACCCACTGAAAGTATGCGCCATTGGCCTTACGCACGTACTTACAGAATAATGACTGCCTAAAATATGCACTTTAAGGCCTTTTAATGTACATGAATCACTAAAAATCTGTAATTTATGCATGTAACTTTCCATGGCTCCTTATAAAATTACCTCCTTATTCTGCATGGAATTTGGGGAAATTCTAATAATAAAGACAGACTTCCGTATCTTTTCCCCCAAACCCACTTCTATTCCCTCTCTTCTGTCTCTGGATGCTGTTCTCATGTTCCCTCAGCATGTATTTGGGATTATCTTTGATGCATCTCTCTCTCTCTCTCTCTCTACACACACATCTAAAACACTGCTAAAGTGTGCCATTCCTTTTGGTTTTCAACATTGCTAAACATCATACCTTCTTTCTGTGGATGCTTCCAAAATACTCATCCACTTCCTCATCACCTCCTGCTTAGACTACAGCAACCTGTTCCGACCTTGCAAATCTCATGCAGAACCATCTCTCTCCTCTGCAAGTCATTCAAAAATACAGCTGCATGACTAATCTGCCTTCGGGGTTGCCCCGACCATGTAACCTTTCTCCTCCTCCACTCATTCCATCGGCTCTCCATCTGCTTCCGCATGCAGTTTAAGCTTCTATTGCTCACCTGCAAATGCATTCACTCTGCAGCTCCTCCTTAGCTATCTTCTCTGTCTCTACTCCTTTCCTTGTGAACTCTGTTCACCTGGCAACTCATTCTTATCTGTGCCCTTCTCCATTGCTAGCTCCCAGCTCTACTCTTTCCACAGTGCTGCACCATTTGCCTGGAACAGACTTCCAGACTCGGTGCGCCATACCCCCTCTCTGGTCATATTCAAATTCAGACTAACATCTAACCTTTCTGAGGTTGTTTTTACATCTTGACCACTTCTTTCTAATACATTCTCCAGAACTCTCTTATTTGTTACGTATGCTTGACTTGATTAGCTCAGTGGAATTGGGACTGTCTGTCTTGTATGTGTCTGTACAGTGCCCCCGTATGCCCAGTGCCACTTCAAATAGCAGGATAAAAGTTTCACACAGAGATGACAGTTCAGCTATAAACAAATGGACACTGGATGTTTCAAAAATTCCAGGAAAGCAACAAATATGGGGGAAATTTCTATCTCCAGGAACAAGCAGGAATAAGTCCTCACATATGGGTACGTTGGAACCGACGGAGCCTGCGCGGGAAAGCTCCCCAGCTTCCCAGAAAGGAAGCTTTTGGGGCCTCCCACTGCACATGCGCGCTGCCTTCCCGCCTTCCTGACCAGCTCTCCTCAGTTTCTCTTTTTCCGCGGAGCCAGCAGGTCGTGTTCCTGTCACCGCTGAAGAAATTATTGTCTTAGTTTGTTTCTTTAGACCGCGTACCTGCCTTCCCCATACCGAAACCGGTACCGCCAGTCTCTCTTTTCTTTTCTTTCAAAAAAAAAAAAAATCTTTATCTTTGCACAACTTGGTGACTTCGGTTAGGCCTCAGGCCTACACAAATTCTCCTCATGGAGAAACCAGCCCCTGGTTTTAAGAAGTGTACCAAGTGTAGTGCTGTTATTTCTGTCACAGACACCCATGAATGGTGTCTTAAATGTTTGGGACCTGACCACTCCATTCCGGACTGCCCATCCTGCTCCCAGATGTCTAAACGTGGTTTGCAGAACCGGGCCAACAAATTCCATGTGCTGTTTGCTTCAGATAATCCAGCATCACAGTCATCCAGGTCTTCCTCTCCGGATGGATCTCAGGTAACCAAACCTTCTTCGGGCAGGTCCTCAAAGAGCAAATCTCCTTCAAAGCATCGAGAGGCTCTCACTTTTGAATCTGAGGATCCTGCCCCAGCCAAACAACCCCGGCGGGAAGCTCTGGCTTCCAAAGCACCATCTATGGGGTTACAGGTTGACATCGATGGCACGGCCTCGACTGATCACCTGTTAGACTGCTCTGGGGTACCGGCCCATACCGGTACCGACATCCAGGCAGCAGTGGCGTCTATGAGCAATACTGTTCAAACCATGCAGCAGGCCATGCTGGCTTTTATTAATGCTGCGACGCCCTCGGTACCGCATCCAGCGGTTCCAGGTCCGGTTCCGGTATCGTTTCCCATATCGGAACCGAGACCATCGTCTTCCAAACGCAGATCGGTTCTGCAAGCCGGATCCGGGCTTTCACCCGATACCGATCCCATACCCGGTACGCCCGATGTCGATACTGAACGGTATGCGTATCGTGCGATGGAAGCAAATAGAGGATACTCTGATTCTTCTGAGGATTTTGACTCCTCTGAGGACTCTGATGAGCTGTCTCTAGTTCTTCCTGAAGACACTTCTTCCCCAAAGAGGAGAATGTCTCCACCAGAGGATTTGTCCTTTCAAGACTTCATTATAGAGCTAGCTAAAGGACTTTCTATTACCACATCCTCTGAAAAAGAACCTAGATCAAAGAAACTGGATATTTTAGGATACCCTAAGGTTCCTAAAGAGGCAGTCACCCTGCCTATCCATGAAATCCTTCAAGAACACTTGATGGACTTATGGGAGGCTCCTCTAACGTTGTCTCCTCATTCCCGTAGGTTGGACACCATGTACCGGGTCCCTCCTTCTCCTGGTTTTCAAAAAACTCAGCTGCCTCACCATTCCATTGTGGTGAAGTCTGCGCTGAAAAAGATTAAGAGTACCAAAAGGCACTCTTCTACCCCTCCAGGGCGGGAATGTAAGACCCTAGACTCTTTTGGTAGGAAAATCTTCCAGGCTAGTATGCTTATAGCCAGGATTAATTCATACAGTCTGTATATGGGCATGTTTCTAAGGGAACTTGCCCTAAAGGTACGGCATTTTGCCTCCTTTATCCCTGAGGATAGAAAGGAGGAGTTCATTTCTCTGGTGAAACAGCTTCTAGATGTTTCTAAGTTCTCCAACAGAGCAGCTTTTGATTCCTTTGAGGGTGCCGGTAGAGCTTCGGGCATTGCTATTGCAGCCCGACGACTTGCTTGGCTCCAGGCCTCTGACCTAGAACCCTGGGTCCTGGATGGCTTACGGAATCTGCCCTGTACAGGTGAGAACTTATTTGGTAAAGACTGGCAAATTAAAGCCACTCAAATGGACGCAGAAAATGCTACATTAGATAGACTTTCTAAGTCTACCTCTACTCCTGCCAAGAAAAAGTCTTTCAAGAGGCCTTACTACAAGAAGGCCAGATTTTCCACAAATACTGGCCAACAATCTTCTCAGCCTCGCTTTGCTGCTAAACGTCAGCAACCTAAACAGGCAAGGTCAAAGCCTGCAGCGTCTGCCACTCCTCAGCAGGCTCAACCCCCTCAGGGGTTTTGACTTGCCCCTAGAGAACTTAACATTTCTGGCTCTAGAACAACCAGAGCCCCTCACCATTCCCGGAAGGTTAGCTCACTTTGCTCTCAGATGGGGGCAAATTACATCAGAGCACTGGACCCTCTCTATCATCAGAGAGGGCTACAAACTTCATTTTTCCAACCTTCCTCCACATACCATGGTGAGGCACTTCAATTCTCCCCCATCTCTCCTGGACCTGTTGGGTCAGGAAATCTCTTCTCTCCTTGCCCAAGGGGCAATAGAAGAGGTTCCTCTTCTTCAACAAGGGACAGGATTCTACTCCCCTTATTTTCTCATATCAAAGAAGACAGGGGGATTCAGACCTATCCTAGATCTGAGAGAATTGAACAAATTTCTGTACAAGGAGAAATTCAAAATGCTTTCTCTAGGCATTCTCCTTCCATACCTTCAGAGTCAGGATTGGCTTTGTTCTCTAGATCTCAAGGATGCGTACACACATATACTCATCCACCCATCCCACAGAAAATATCTAAGATTTCTGTTTCAGGGAAAACATTTCCAGTACAGAGTACTTCCCTTCGGTCTAGCCTCTGCTCCAAGAGTGTTCACCAAATGCATGGCAGTTGTTGCCGCATTTCTAAGAGGTCTGGGAATTTTTGTATTCCCATATCTGGACGACTGGCTCATCCAAGCTCCATCTCAGTCAGAGGCCCAGATTTCCCTGGACCGCACAAGGCACATTCTGCAGTATCTGGGACTGGTGATAAACCTTCCCAAGTCTCAACTTATCCCTACTCAGTCTCTAGAATTCATAGGGGCCCAGTTGGACACCACCACTGCAAGGGCCTACCTACCTCAAGTCCGGGGCCAACGTCTGGTGTGCTTGGCCTCCCAAGCTCAGTCCAGCAGTCACTTGACAGCCAGAGAAATGCTGCGACTTCTGGGCCACATGGCCTCCACGGTTCACGTGGTGCCCTACGCTCGTCTTCACATGAGAGCAGCTCAATGGACCTTGGCCACCCAGTGGACTCAAGCATCAGGAGCGCTCTCCGACCAAATCCTCACCTCAAAGCGTCTGTTTTGGTCCCTCCAATGGTGGATGTCCACCAAGAATCTGTTGTTGGGGGCCCCCTTCCAACCTTTGTTGCCCCAAGCAACCCTCACAACAGATGCCTCCCAAACAGGGTGGGGAGCCCATCTACAATCCCTCTCCACTCAGGGTACTTGGTCTCCACAGGAGACCACCCTTCACATCAACCTCCTGGAACTGCGAGCAATCTTCTTTGCCTCAAAGTCTTCCATACCCTCCTTGTCAACCTGACCGTCCTAGTTCAGACAGACAATCAGGTGGCCATGTTCTACGTAAACAAACAAGGAGGGACAGGCTCTCTGTCGCTTTGCAACGAAGCTCTCAGATTATGGGCCTTCGCCAGAGAGCATCAAATTCATCTTCTGGCAGTATATCTTTCAGGGGTTCAAAACTCTCGGGCAGACAGACTCAGTCGAGTTCTGCTTCCACACGAATGGTCCCTACATATGGACCAGATAGGCAGAATCTTTCAGGAATGGGGAACCCCGGACATAGACCTCTTTGCAAGTCCGTGGAATGCCAAACTTCCCCGGTTCTGTTCCAGGACTCCGTGTCACGGAGCTCAGGCCAACGACGCCATTCTCCTGCATTGGGGTCAGGAATTCCTATATGCCTTTCCACCCATTCCTTTGATTCCCAAGACTCTGTTCAAACTCCAGAGGGATCACGGATCGATGATCCTCATAGCTCCACGCTGGCCACGCCAAGTGTGGTTCCCTCTACTTCTGCATCTCTCACAGGGACCCTCCCTGGACCTGGGAGCTGTGCCAGACCTTCTCTCTCAGGAGGAGGGGACTTTGTGGCACCCAAACCCCAAGTCCCTACACCTCAGAGCTTGGTTACTGAAGGCCTAAGCCTTCATGACTTCAATCTTTCTCAGTCAGTGAAAGATATCCTTCATGCCTCTAGGAAACCCTCCACGAGGCGTTCCTATGCTTTCAAATGGAAACGCTTTTCCATTTGGTGTGCTCAACAGGGTCTTGACCCTCTAGCACTTCCTTTGAATTCTCTATTAGACTATCTCCTGCATCTTTCCAATGCAGGCCTTAAGACGAATTCAGTAAGAGTCCATTTGAGTGCTATTGCAGCATCTTTACAACCTATAAATGGACAACCTGTCTCCTCTCATCCTCTTATTTCAAGATTCATGAGAGGCCTGACTCTAACTAAACCTCCCATCCGGCCTCCTCCGGTAGCATGGGATTTGAACCTAGTTCTAGGTCAGCTTATGAAGCCACCTTTTGAACCGTTGGTTTCTACCTCCTTGAAATTTCTTTCCTGGAAGGTCATTTTCCTTATTACAGTCACTTCGGCTCGCCGCATCAGTGAACTACAAACCTTAGTGGCTCATCCACCTTATACCAGGTTTCATCATGATAAGGTGGTCCTTAGGACGAATCCCCACTTTATGCCTAAAGTGGTCTCGCCTTTTCATCTTAATCAAGAGGTATATCTACCTGTCTTTTTTCCAGCTCCTCATGCATCCAGTGCAGAGAGGAACCTTCATACTCTAGATTGTAAAAGAGCTCTTGCCTTTTACCTCAACAGGACTCAGCCACATCGAAAGTCTTCCCAACTTTTTGTGGCTTTTGATCCTTCTCATTTGGGACTTCCAGTCTCCAAACGTACACTTTCCAATTGGATTGCTCAGTGTATTTCCTTTGCTTACCAGAGTAAAAACATTTCTCTGGAAGGCCATGTCACAGCTCACAATGTGAGAGCCATGGCCACTTCTATGGCTCATCTTCACTCTGTATCCATAGATCAGATCTGTCGAGCCGCCACCTGGGCCTCGGTTCATACCTTCACAGCCCATTACTGTTTGGACAAGGACTCCCGCCGGGATGCCTTGTTTGGTCAGGCTGTCCTCAAACACCTGTTCCATACTTGAACAACTCCTGCCCACCTTCCCAGGATGGATGCCTGAGATCCATACGAAGATGGCGAACCCTTGGAAGGGGATCTCCCAGGCATCTTAGCTAGGGAGTCCCCATATGTGAGGACTTATTCCTGCTTGTTCCTGGAGATAGCACAGTTACTTACCTGTAACAGGTGATCTCTGGGAACAGCAGGAATTAGTCCTCACAACCCACCCACCTCCCCTAGGAGTTGTATCTTCTATCTATCTTCCTTTCCTCTCTCTATTGTCTCAGCTATAAACTCGAACTGAGGAGAGCTGGTCAGGAAGGCGGGAAGGCAGCGCGCATGTGCAGTGGGAGGCCCCAAAAGCTTCCTTTCTGGGAAGCTGGGAGCTTTCCCGCGCAGGCTCCGTCGGTTCCGACATACCCATATGTGAGGACTAATTCCTGCTGTTCCCAGAGATCACCTGTTACAGGTAAGTAACTGTGCTTTCTCTGTATAAAAACTCTCCTGAAATAAGACCCCGGTAATAATGTGTGCGAAATACAAGCATGAGGACGTACTAGTGCTAAAAAATAATGCTTCGGGCAAAGTTACTTCAAAGACTGTTTATGTTTGGTGGAAGGAAGGAGCAGTTGATTGAGTTACATAACTAGAAATATGAAAGATACTTTAAGAGAAGTAAGAAAGGTCATTTACCTTAGTGCAATCATGTCATCAACAAAATGGATGTTAATTTTCTGCACTTCACAGAGAAGCGGTATGATGCATTAACAGAGAGGAACTAAAAATCTGATTAGTAATTCTTAGGAGGGAACTACTCAACAAACTAATCAACATTTCAGCATAATCGGCATTAGGAAAAAAACTACTAGTAATTGCATTTAGCCACATTCTCCGGTAAGCTGCACCAAGAACTTGCATTTCCTGTTACAAGCCTAATATAAATGCTCCGCATCAAATCTGCAGGTCTGATTGGAAAGTTCAGCAAAGTGTGTTAAAATAATGGGAGAACAAACTAAAGAGACAAACAAATGTGCTTTCGTGTCTTTTAAATAAGCATTCGGCACCTGATATCACCAAGAAACAGGTCTGTATCCCTAACAGGGCAATACAGTGAATCTGCTAACGACCTACGGTGTGGTAGCAGTAGAGAGGAACACAGTAGGGCAGCATAGAAATAGGAAAACAGCGGCAATATTAGCAGAAAACGACCGGTTTGATCCAGCCAATGACACGGATTATGTTAACGTTTATTGCCCCTTGTGAACAGCGTTTTCCTTCATCTGTCAAACAGTTGTTTTCAAACAAAGACCACTTCTGCGCTAAATGCATTCTTCTGCTTGAACTATTCCCGAGATCTGTGAAGGCTGCAAATGAATTAAATATGATAACCATCCAGTATTAAACAGGTCTGATACTTTAATTGTTAATTTATATGTGTTAATGAACATTTTAAGGATCTGTTGTCATCACTGTTCCCTCTAAGCTGTGCGCATGTGCGCGCGCACACATCTCACTGAGTGAGCGCACATACTTTACAACAGAGCGCACAAAAATTACAATTCTGATTCTGATATAAAACAACACAGACATCTTAAAATTTAAAAGTTGTTGTGTATTTACGGTTTTCACAAGTTCTACAATATTTTCTAGTGCAATCAATGTTGTGTACATACTGTATTCTGACGTGTAGTCAAATTTTAAAGTATAGAACTCCGAGTGTCATTATGTGGCGCACAAAAATTTAACCTTCCTTCAAAAGCTGCACAGCTGATATTTTATGCGCACAAAGCCTACAGAAAATTAGAGGGAACATTGGTTGTCATACAAAAATATCAGTTAAAACTCCCGTGATTCATACAACACAAGTAAGAAAGTATTAAAGACCAACCTTTTTAAAGTGAGGCTGAGGAACTGTGCTGTGCCATATCTAGGTTCAATTCCTGGGCAGGTTTTCTACTCCGTGGGCCAGCCAGAGATGCCACGAAGGCGGCATTTAGAGCACAAAGTGGGAGCGAGCTACCTTCCCCAGTAAATACTGACAAGTAGTGGCCAGATTCAGAGCCCACGATTACAGATTTCTCAGTTGAGGGCTATTGCTCTGATGATCGGGCTACGTGCATTGGGAAAGGATATAAAAGAAGGGGAACATCCCTGGGTAGTTGTGAATGAAGAACCGTGGCACCAGATTCCAGCCGCAGTTCCAATTAAACTGGAAGCTCAAAAAAGCAGGAGAAAATTGCCCCAACTCACCACACTCCACACAAAAGAGAGATCAACATTTCAATCCCAATACGAGCAGCTTGGTTGAAAAGCTATTGGAGTGTGTATAGCTCTAAAAATACAGAGGCCCTTTCACTAAAGCATGCTAAGCAGTTAACACGAGTTTTCGTGCATGGCAATTGCCTGCTCAGCCCCGCGGTAACTCTCAGCATGGGGTATGACAGTTACCTCACGGTGATTCGCACGCTAGCTGACATTCCCATGTTAGGGTGTGGTATGGGTGGGGGAGGGGCAGAGACTACATGTGGTGAGCATAATGCATTTAGCGTGAGGGGGCATATCGCACGCTGTCAATACTGCCATTAGCACGGGGGCACCTAATACCATTTTAATAGGTGGAAGTCAGCGCACCTGTGGTAATAGCGCTGTGCATTAGGGTACATCAGGAACATGTTACCATGGAGGCTTTGCACAACGCACATTAGTTTTTGTACTAAATGCACATTAGGTGCAAAGACTAATGCACTTTAGTAAAAGGGCTCACTCACAAAAGGAAAAATATCTTTGCAGCTTTTTCTGTTCTTCAGATGTTAACCTAGAGAAAGGGGAGTTCTATTTTTGTCCTGGGCAGCATTCTAACCAACTGCAGAGTCTATCGGGCATCCTTGTGGCCCAACAATAGCTTTTTAAATGAACTAACATGAGGTTTCAGATTATATGCATGTGTGTCAGAGATCTCTGGCTGGGATGCGAGCAGCCAATGAGGATGGGCTCGCTGAGGCTCAGTGCAGCCACAGAATGGGATTCCGAGCAAGGACCCCACACTCAACCTTAATTTGAGTGCGAAAATGAAGCAGATAATGGGAATCACAGAGTCCAAGAAATACCCAAGCCGATCTGGGCCAGTCAGGAGAAGAACTCAATATACATAAAGCATGAGACATAGGAAGCAGTGGGCTGACTGGAATTCAGACCTCAGGATGCTAAACAGCCCCTTCTGGGGCACCAGTCCAAGGTCAATCCCATGCCTGACAATATGTGTCACATGCAAAAAAAATATTATTATTATTTTCTTATTGGAATTTCCAGTTATACATGCATCATTTAATAAAAGAAACAACATCTTCAAAGGAAACAAAACAATATGCATTACAGAAAAAAGACAATTACAGGAACAAAATCAGTTATATTAACAATAAAGAAAACACAGGCAAATCCTGTTCATAGCCCACTGTACGAGAAGTGAGTCTGCCAATGCAGCGGGTCCAAAACAAAACCAAAACTCAGTTCTACTACAACAGTTCAAACACTTCCAGAAATAAACAATATCCCTAATACAAAACTTGATCAGGAGTTATCAGACCTTACTTTAATGTAAGAAATTTAAAAAGTTACAAAGAAGAGAACTCTTCAGATCAATATTTAAAAAAACGCAGCCAACATTTTTTTTAAGAGCGAACTGTGGTGCTTAAGCATTTTACATATATTCAGTGCTGTTATCCACAAAAGCAAAGCTGCTAAATTATAGGTATAGAGCAGTAGAGATATTCAATCTGCTATCTGTATAGCTATATGGATAATGGACAAAATAGGTATAGTTAGGTGGAACGCCCACGCTCCACCCCAACATTATCTGTAATAATGTTCAGCAGCCTTATCCAAATATTGACAGATGGGGAACTTATCCAGACAGCAGCAGCCAATGTTCCCTCTAAGAAGTTCAAAGCTGCGCAGGAGTCCTTTTCCAGCATTCATGCCAGTGGTCTGTGGTGCTTCAATATTGTGCTTTCAATTGCGAGGGAGAAGCAGTTCCTGTATCTGCCTGTTCCTCATGATTGAAAGTGTGATAGTGAAACATCATGCACCGCCAACAGGGACGTTGGTGGAGGACTCTTGCACAGCTTTGAGCTGGTGAGAGGACACGTTGGCAGCAGTCGTACTTGGATAAGTGCCTTTAAATCTTGGCCCAGTCGTTTTCTTCTGAGTGTATAAAGGTTAAATTGTTGCACTATATATTCACAAGTAAATCCATACTTGAGTTAACTATATTGAGGTGGCACATGCAATACGTTTGTGTGTGGTACTGTGTGCTTTCATGTGATACAGCTATCTGGCATTGCTGTGATTTTAGATGTTTGAATGTGCTACAGTTCAAGTTTATGAACACTGCATGACTGCTAATCATTTCAATTTGCATGTGCACTGTGTCAGATTTCCATTCTATGTCCTCGGTGTGTTGTTTGCATGGGGAGTGACTGCCTTTCTTCATGTGGCTAGAATGCCTTTTTTTCTGCAAATTCTCATTTTCCTGTTCTGGTATATGATTACGTATAACAATTTTGTACCCTTTTTATCATTTTTTCTTTTTCTTTCTGTAACATCTTAAGAACCCTACATAGACCACACAACTGCTGTCCTCCATTCTAGGGTTTCCACCAGTGGCTGTGTGTACTGACTCACACTGAGAGTGCTCTCCGATCTGGAGCTCCACATTGCCTAATAACTTATTCCTGTGACCTCTATTTTTTCTGAAGAACATCACTGTTTTTCTCTTTTTGTTTTACCCATCATGATATGAAGGAAACACTTGAAGTAGGTACCATAGACCATGCAAAAGAAAATGGTGACTACTTACCCCCTTCTTTTCCCCAAGAGATGCCGAGAGGAACCCTTGAATTTCCACCTGGCAATAATGCCCCTGGAAAAGGCAGCAAAGAAAAAGAAAAACAATATAAGCATGTATCATTCATGACTGAAGTTATTCACCAAATATTGTATGTGGTAAATGGTTTTTCTAAGTTTAGTTGGAAGAAAGCATAAATACTGAATAAGAGTGTGATAGTATATATACATAGGGCTATGTCTACTAAAGGGCGTTAGCTGCTAACACAGGTTTAACGCCCCATGGTAACAGCTAATGCATGAAAAAAAATCAGATATCGTAGGCAATTTTCCACGATGTCTGATTTTCGCGTGGTGGATATCCCTAGGGACCTGATCAGGACGAATCGGGGTGGGGAGTGGGGGTAGCCATGGTTGGCAGCCACCACGTGAAAAAAATGTTGCACGGTCGCTGCCAAAGTTAGGCTCAATCATGGCGGCAAATAATGCCACCTAAAGAGGTGCCATTATTTACTGGGAGGCCCGGTGACATGGGCTCTGTCCTGAATCTGATTGGACCTTCCTGTACCGTGATCAGACCTCCCCCTAGAATATTGTTGATGCTGTAATCCATGGCACCAACAATATAAAATATTAATGTGTGCGCCCCCCGGACAGCTCTCGATTCCCATTGTAAAAAATGTCCTCACTAGCTAGTCGGGCTAGGCCCCCTCACCCCCCCCCCCCAATACACAATTGCAAAGGTGTGGGTGCCCTGTGGCATCCTCATCCTATCCCGCCCACTTTCCCTAATGAGAGGCTAGAGAGAGCACCTCCTGATGATGGCCCTTTTGTTCAGCCCATTGGACAGGGCTCAAGCATATAGGATTGATCCTGTCCCCTTCTTCCAATACAGCACCAGGAATTTAGAGGTATGTGCGGGGGGGGGGGGGGGGAGGCTCCAGGGGGTTGGGGGTCCATGGGTCCCCCCATTGCTGACTGGCTAGATGGGATTTTTTTCTGTAAAGGGAGGTAGGACGGGGAGAGCGGGGGCCACGGGGCCCTCCACCTTTGCAACTGTGTATTGAGGGAGGGTGGGGGCCTAGCTGGACTGGCTAGCTGGGACATTTTTTACGTCAGGGGTGCACAGATCTCCTCGGGGAGCTGTCCAGGGGGGGGGATCATTACTGAAGGGAGCCCACATTTTTGTTTTTTATATTATTGGTGCTGCGGAGCGGAGCACAGCATCACGGCACTGACAATATTTGGGAGGGGAGGCCCTGATCACAGCAGTTGGGGGACATGACAGCAATCAGGGCAAAAAGTTGCTAACAGCTTTGTGCATCTGATCACTAACATCCCTCCCCATGAATCTACCATGAGGACCTGCAGTCCCTGCTTCAGCAGGCACTGCGGGACTTTTCCCATGGTATCTGCTAATGCAAGTAACACAGGGTCTCCGTGGGAAATCCATACCTCTGTGGTATCTGCAGGGCCTCCCCTGGGAATGCCTCCTCCAGATACCACAGAGGTTTGCTACTTACCATGCGATTCTGGCTGCTAATGAAATGTGTTAGCAACAAAAACTAATGTGGTTTAGTAGACATACCCTATAGTGTTAGGGTGAATAAATTCTTGCGGGAATACAATTCATATAACAATTCAAAATTCAATAATAAATACAATCCCTAGGACAATGCAAAATAAAAAAAACAAAATATATCATAAAAGTATAACAGTGGTTCTGTTTTCTATGTACCCTGAATTTTATTATTTGAGCCATGTTGAATATTTCCTACATATCTTTAGAATACCTGTTTGCTGTCAAATTTCCAGAGATTTTCACCCTCCAGAGCTCAAAAGGCTTGTTGTGATGAATTGACTTCCAAGTTATTAACAGGCATGTTTACTGATATATGGTAATTTTCTGCATTTTAAGCCCTAAAGTTTAGCATGGGAGATGGTGTTGACTCATGCTAGGTGATGGGGCATGTCCAGCATGTCATAAGAACATAAGAAATGCCATACTGGGTCAGACCAAGGTGCATCAAGTGATAGAGTCACATTCAAGGTTCTCATTCACAAGCGTTTAATCAATACTTTCCTCTCACTCTTCAGAATTTTCTTCAGAAAGGAGAAAATTCATCCGCTATCTGCTGGAGACAAAGAAATACTGAAGAGACCTCTGGGACCAGAGGTGGATAGAGGCATGGGAGTGATGTGATTGAAACCTGGACTTTTCATTTGTTCTTTGTCTCCACCAATCTGCTGGTAGAGGAAAACAACCCACTTGTCTGGACTGGTCTAACAGGACGATATGGAATTCATGTTGCTTATCCTGGAGCAAGCAGTGGATTTCCCTAGTCATCTTAAATAATGGTTTATGGACTTTTCCTCCTTGACTTGTCAACATCTTTTAAAACCCAGCTGGACTAACACTTTATTACATCCTCCAGTAACAAATTCCAGAGGTTGATTGCATATTGAGTGAAAAAATATATTTTCTCCGATTAGTCTTAAAAGGGCTATATAGCAGCTTCATTGCATGTCCCCTAGTCTTTCTACATTTTGAAAGAGTAAACAACTGATCTATTGTACGTTTATCAATTTCACTCCATTCATGATTTTACAAACCTCTATCATAGTTCCACTCAAATATCTATTTTCCAGTGCAGTTACCAAGGGGAGACGCATCTCACTGTGCTAATTGGCAAGGCATCTAATAAGAACATAAGATATGCCATATTGGGTCAGATCAGAGTCCATCAAACCCAGTATCCTGTTTCCAACAGGTTCCACAATGCTTGTATTGGGACAAGTAGTAGATTTCCCAATACAAGCATTGTGGAACCTGTCTCTCCACTATGGCCTTGTCCCCTCTTAGTGCCCTTTTTACCCCTCTATAATCCAATGGTCCAACTGACTCACAGGTTTTTTGCTATGAATGTAATTGAAAAAGTTCTCTCTTTGCCTGCTTTTTCAGTGTCTTGCATCTAATTTGCCAGTGCTTATGTTGTTTCCAATTTTCATCATTTAACACCTTTTTCCATTTCCTAAAAGATGCTTTTTTTGGCTACAACAGCCTCTTTGATCTCATCTTTAAACTATGCTGGCGATTTTTTGGACTTCCTTCCTCTTTTCTTAAAGCATGGAATACAGCTCGTCTGGGCTACCAAGACCGTATTTTTAAACAACACCCATGCCTGATGTAAATCTTTATCCTTTGCAGCTGCTCCTTTTAGTTTTTTCTTAGCTGTTTTCCTCATTTTATCATAGTCTCTCTTTTGAAAGTTAAATATAATACTATGGATGTCTTTGCCATCCTTCCTCCATTTGTTAAGTCAAACGCGATCATGCTATGATCACTATTGCCAAGTGGCCCCAATACCTTTCTCTTGCACCAGTTCTTGTGTTCCACTAAGGACTAGGTCCAATATGACTTCCCCTCTTGTTGGAGTGCTTACTGCCACCCACTGAGGAGGTTGTAAATGTACCTGCACTAATGGCAGAAATCATGGTTAGTGCACATCAATGACATCCATACTAACTGCAATGTGCCATCAATGCCCACACAGTGCCCCTAACCCACCCAGTCACTGCCTTATTGGTTAGCATGAGACTTTGACCACACTGTCCCATGCTAACAGCAAGTCTCAGCTAACCATTAGTACAGTTTAGTAAACGGTCCCATAAGTTATAAGCAGGAGATTGGTTACAGATATTTACATGTTACTTAATATATACAAAGTTCCTTTTTTGTAAAACTCATTCAAGTTTTAAATATTTTGCTTAAAAAAATAAGCCAGCTTTGCATCCATTTCTCGTATGCACAAGTTTTCTTTGATCAAACCCTCCCCCCCCCTCGGGGCGGTTTCCAATCTGAGAAGGTGGAGAATGATGCTCAATTAGAATCAAGCTGGGTGGGTCGTTTATCGCCCTTATGCATGTTCTCAGGTGAAGCAGTAGCTGGAGGACTGTATATACAGAGTCCAAAGGAGGCACAAGTCCTTGCAATGGGAAACCAAAGAACACAAAGAGAGCAAGGAGGCAGCAGATCCCTCTATATGTAGAAATAGGCTTTATTGAGTAAACCCAATAAAATCTCTTTCCACATATAGAGGGATCTTCTGCCTCTTTGCTCTCTTTGTGTTTTTTGGACTACATATAGAGGCATGTTTACTAAGGGGCACACTGGTAGCACGTGTCTGAGTCACGAAATTAGCATTAGCACAGAGGCCCATGCTAACCTCATGGGGCATGTACATCCATCCCCCTGCCATTAGTGCCGTGGCAGCAGACTAACTGGCAGACGGCTGCCCTTAAGGCTGCCATTGAGATAGTGCGAAGTGCACCCATGCCGATGGCAATATTTGTGGGTAACATGCACCCAAAATGCCAGTGCTAAACACAATGCAGTCATCACCTACATTCTGCCCCTAACACACCCAGTCCCCACCCAACTATGTGCTATCCAGTTAGCATGAGATTTTAGCACTGTTAATACAGAGGCCTACTGCACAGCAAACCCTGTGCTAATGGTTAGTGCATGTTAGTAAACATGCCCCTTATTGACACCCAGAAAAGCAGGACTGAGAGGCTTGTGGGAGACAACCTTTAGTAAACATGCCCCTAAGTTTAATGTGTGTTAAGTAAAGTTAACGCGCGTTAAGTGCTGCAATTGCGCATAGAAATGAATGGGCAGTGGCAGCATTTAACGCATATTAGCGTTTAGTAAACATGCTCCTTAATGTTGGTCAATGATAATATAGGGGTATGTTTACTAAAACGTCTTAATGTTACCGGCGCTAGTTGCAGCGTTAATGTGAAGAATGCCATATAAGGTAGTGGGTGGTCCGGCGGCAAGGTAGCAAGAATCTGTATCGCGCGATAGTAGGCGCCGTAGCATGTTAATGCGCGTTAACCCTAAGTTCATGCCAGCACAGTCTTAGAAGCTGCAAAGATGTAGCCCACGGGTTACTGCAATGACTGTGGAGGCAGAAGTCATGGGTTTGATCCCACAGTGGTGTTATGTAAGAAGACTTTCTGAGGTGTTTCCTTTTAATTTAAATCAGTGCTGCCAGTTAAAACACCCTCATAGTGCCGTAACCTAAGGTGCCGCATAAGGCGCCCTATAAGGCACTCCATGGGGCACATTATAAAGTGCCCTGTCCACCAAGGCACCTTATAATGTGCCTATAGGGCGCTGTACAGGGCGCTTTATAATGCGCCCTATAGGGCACCTTATGAGGCATCTTAGGTTATAGCACTGTGAGGGTGTTTTTGCTGGCAGCACTGATCTAAATTAAAAGGAAACACCTCAGAAAGTCTTCTTACATAACACCACTGCAGGATCAAACCCATGACCTCTACCTCCACAGGCATTGAAGTAACCAGTGGGCTACATCTCAATAGCATCTAGCATACTGCTGGCTGGCTACAAAAAGACTGCAGGTCACCAAACAAACGGTCTGCTGTGGTTACCAGGATAGGGTAGACCCACCCGTACACATGATGCACTGCACATGCAGATCAGCAGCCTATATCTGATCACCAGATGGGGTATTCACCTCTATAGCACCCCGGCCTGGTAGGGGGAACTGACCGTGTGTGTTACTGGCACAGAGTAGCTAAAGACCGTGACACTGTGCGGTTCCTGTGCTCACCCTGAGGGTGAGGTGGGGCGCCCAGCACCAGGTCCGCAGCGCCTGGCTTGGCTGAGATAGGCTGTGCTGAAGGTCCCCATCAGTGCTAGTGTGTGATAGATAGTCTTTGCAGACACACCTAGGCTACACCTGTGTTTCCCAGGGATGATGGCCCTTGTGGACTATGATGCACAATATCTATACATCAGGAAGATCTATTACAACTATTAGATAAACTGAAGAGTAGCAAATCACCTGGGCCGGATGGCATACATCCAAGGGTGTTGATAGAACTGAAATATGAGATTGCAGACCTGCTATTACTAATCTGTGAACTATCATTAAAATCATCTCTAATACCTGAAGATTGGAGGATCGCCAATGTAACGCCAATTTTTAAAAAGGGTTCCAGGGGTGATCCGGGAAACTACAGACCGGTGAGCCTGACATCAGTACCGGGAAAAATGGTAGAAACCATCATAAAGAATAAAATTACTCAGCATGTAGAAAGTTATGACCTAATGGGAGACAGCCAACATGGCTTTAGACAAGGAAGATCTTGTCTTACTAATCTGCTATGTTTTTTTGAAGGAGTGAATAATCAGGTGGACAAAGGTGAGTCGGTTGATATTGTGTATCTGGACTTTTAGAAAGCCTTTGACAAGGTCCCTCATGAGAGACATTTGGCAAAACTAAAGAGTCATGGGATAGGAGGCAGTGTACTACTGTGGCTCAGGAACTGGTTGAAAGATAGAAAGCAGAGGGTAGGGCTAAATGGCCAATTTTCCCAATGGAGAAACGTGAATAGTGGTGTACCCCAGGGATCTGTGCTGGGTCCGCTGCTTTTTGACATATTCATAAATAACCTGGAAAGTGGAATAACGAGTGAGGTTATCAAATTTGCAGATGACACAAAACTATTTAAAGTTGTTAAAACCCAAGAGGATTGTGGAAAATTGCAAGAGGATCTTGATAAATTGGAAGACTGGGCATCAAAATGGCAGATGAAATTTAATGTGGACAAGTGCAAGGTTATGCACCTAGGGAAGAACAACCCAAACTATGGTTACACGATGCAAGGTTCCACATTAGGAACTACCACCCAGGTAAAAGATTTAGGCGTCATTGTGGATACATAAGAACATAAGATATGCCATACTGGGTCAGACCAAGGTCCATCAAGCCCAGTATTCTGTTTCCAACAGTGGCCAATCTAGGTCATATGTACCTAGCAGTTTCCCCAAGGGACACAAGTTCCACAATGATTGTATTGGTTCAAGCATTGATATCCAGGGTCCCTTCTTAATAATGGTTTATGGACCTTTCCTCCAGGAACTTGTCCAAACCTTTTTTAAACCCAGCTACACTAACAGCCTTTACTACATCCTCTGGTAACAAATTCCAGAGTTTGATTACACGTTGAGTGAAAAAATATTTTCTTTTATTAGTCTTAAATAGTTTAACCTGTAGCTTCATTACATGTCCCCTAGTCTTTCTATATTCTGATAAGGTAAACAATCAATCTACGTTTACCCGTTCCACTCCGTTCATTAATTTATAGACTTCTATCATATCACCCCTCAGCCGTCTCTTTTCCAGGTTAAAGAGCCCTAACCTTTTTAGCCTTTCTTCATAGGAGTAACCTTCCATCCCCTTTACCATTTTGGTGGCTCTTCTCTGAACCTTTTCTAAAATCGCTATATCCTTTTTAAGATACGGCGACCAGAATTGCACACAATATTCAAGGTGCGGTCTCACCATGGAACGATATAGAGGCATTATAATATCTTTTGTTTTATTTTCCATTCCTTTCCTTATCATACCTAGCATTCTATTTGCTCTCTTGGCCACCGCTGCACACTGGGCCGAGGGTTTTAACATGGTATCCACAATGACGCCTAAATCTTTTTCCTGGATGGTGGTTCTTAATGTGGAACCTTGCATCGTGTAACCATAGTTTGGGTTGTTCTTCCCTAGGTGCATAACCTTGCACTTGTCCACATTAAATTTCATCTGCCATTTTGATGCCCAGTCTTCCAATTTATCAAGATCCTCTTGCAATTTTCCACAATCCTCTTGGGTTTTAACAATTTTAAATAGTTTTGTGTCATCTGCAAATTTGATAACCTCACTCGTTATTCCACTTTCCAGGTTATTTATGAATATGTCAAAAAGCAGCGGACCCAACACAGATCCCTGGGGTACACCACTATTCACCTTTCTCCATTGGGAAAATTGGCCATTTAGCCCTACCCTCTGCTTTCTATCTTTCAACCAGTTCCTGAGCCACAATAGTACACTGCCTCCTATCCCATGACTCTTTAGTTTTGCCAGAGGTCTCTCATGAGGGACCTTGTCAAAGGCTTTCTGAAAGTCCAGATACACAATATCAACCGACTCACCTTTGTCCACCTGATTATTCACTCCTTCAAAAAAACATGGACTGGATTTGGGAACCTCTGCCGTACAGCAGCAGCCAACAGGGACAGATACACCCACACCCACACCCACAGGCCCCATTGGCCAATGCCTCCTGGTGAGGCAGGACATTGGGCCCTGCGTGCATCTCCCAATACCAGCACTTGCATACCTTAGCAATGTCACCCTACACCAGGGTATATGGTACACAGCTCTCAAACGTTTGCTATGAGTACTGGCAGATAGATATCCCTACGTTACGCACAGTCTGCTCTATGAGCTCCATCATAATAATCTATCTGATGTTTGCGGTGTGTGCGTCAGGTCTGGCCCCTGACAGTGTTTACCACCCTAGGGAGGGACCCCCAACAGTATTGCATACCATACCCATGCCTGTACCGTGCCCAGGACTGGTGTGGTGGGCAAGGATTCTGAACCCCTCTATAGTAGCACAATGCTGGCATACGTGTGGGAGTGTGTGTCTGTCTATACAGTGTGTGTTGGCTGCAAACACTGTCCACAGTTTTGGCCTGATGATGTGCATAATGAGCAGCAAGGTACCATGGGTATAGCTCAGACAGGGTGGGCTGGCCAGGATGCATCTGCACAGGGCATAGGGCACTGGCAGGGACGTTGTAGTGGCCGTCCACCACCTCCACAGACAGGGTGACCTCTGTATGTGCTGCTGGGCTTTCACTCCACCCTGACTGTGCAGTGATGGCAGCATGGCTAGGCACCCCCATACTGCTTCATAGCACTTCCCTCATGTGATATATATGGGTCACCTGTTGGGGCCTAGTCACTGATGTATCTGCTTGTGTGTGCTGCCATCCCAGTTGTGGGTGCATGCATTTCCAGTGGGACTAACCAGCAGACTGTTCACAGCTGGTATGTGCCCTGCTGGAGTGCCGTGCAGTGGCTGATGGCTTGATGCAGGGGAATATCAGATAGTGGTGGGGTGATATTGTGGTCTGGGTGTGTGTGTGTGTGTGGGGCTGCTTGGCCTGCCCTGTAGGGTGTCTGTTCCCCAACAGGACTGGGGTTGATGGTCCACTCTACTCATTGCAAGGGGGGGGGGGGGTGCATAATGGGGATCTGTTGATAGGAGACCCTGCCTGTTTGCCACCCTCAGCTGGGGGGGGTGTTGTTGGTGGTGCATAGCCCACCTAGGGGTCCCCCCTGACTGAGACAGACAGAGATATCCAAGGTGTTCCTGCAGAAACTACCTATCTCACAGATTACGACTGTTTTGGAGCTCTGCCATGGCCTCTCTCAGCCATGGAGGGTGCTGTGGACCTGGTCCAGGGCGCCTCATCGCACACTCAGGGTGAGCACAGTTCCCGCACAGTGTGACTGTGTGTAGCTACTCTGTGCAAATTAAACACCCGGTCAGTACCTCCTACCAGGCCAAGGTGCTGTGTGGGTGCACATGGACACGTCCCCCTACCAGGCCGGGGAGCTGTTGGGGTGCATTCCCCATCTTGTGTTCATCTGTGGACAGCTGATTTGCATGTGCAGTGCATCATGGGTATGGGTGGCCTAACCCTATCCTGGTTCCCACAGCAGACTGTCTGTGTGGTGACATGCAGGCTCTCTGCAGCCAGCCAGGGGCTTGCTGGCAGCTATATAGCTGTAGCCCAATGGTTACTTCACTGCCTGTGGAGCCAGCGGTAATGGGTTCGAGCCCACAGTGGGGTTATTTGATAGGGTTGTCGAAAGCTTTTTTAGATTTAATGTACATATGTTGCTGCCATCAAACACACCCTCAGTGTACTGTACCCATAAGGTGCCTCTGAGGGTGCTTTATAGGGCACCCTATAGGGCACCTTATGGTTGCCGTCCATATAAGGTGCACTATACATTATCCTGTGACGCAACATATATGGTGCCCTATAGGGGACATTCAAGGGTGCCTTGGCGGACAGTGAACTTTAACATGTGCCTTATGGGCCGCCTTATGTTAACACGCTTTGTGAGTGCGTTTGCTAGTAGTGATAACTGAAATAAAAATAGATTGCCCCCTACAGCACTCATCCCCATAATACACACTGCCTCAGTGAGCCTTCTTCATTGGGCACTGTGGGGGATTGAACCCCTGATCTCTGCACCATTGGTCAGTGTCTTAACCATTGTGCTGTGGCTCTGTTCCTATGCTTGGGCATCTGCGCACCGCCTTATGCCGCCCAAAATTAACAGTGCACCGCCTTATGCCGCCCAAAATTAATATGCCTCCTAAAGCACTTTTACCCATTACAGTTAATGCCTCAGCCAGCCCTTTCTGTTGTGCACAATGGGGAATTGAACCCATGGCAGCTGCACCCACAGTCAGTGTCTTAACCATTGTACTATGGCTCTGCTCCTTTGTGTATGCACATCAGGACGCCACTTAGCCTTCCCACGCACTATTATGCACGGCGCACAATAGCGCGGCGCACAATAGCGCCCCGCGCAAATGTGCGATCGCTTACTCCCGTTTTTTTTCTTTTCTCTGCCTGAACCGCCCACTCCTTATATGGCACAGGCACACTACCGCGGCCCCGCACATTAGGAATGTTTAGTAAACAGACCCCCATGAGTGCCACACTTACAATATGGAAAAAAATCTCATGACAACTGTTTTAGCAAGGTAAGGGTAGGGGATTGGGTGGAAGAAGGGAGAGGGCATTGACGACACATCATGGTTAGTGCAGGTGCACTAACGACCTCTTCAATGGCTGGTGGTAAGTGTACCTGCATTAGATGTGCTGGCTGATTAGCGCAGTGAGGTGCCTCACCCCATGGTATGTCGGGCATGCCCCAACAGTGTGATCTACGCCACTCTCCTTGCTAGTCATGGGTGCTTACTGTGCACTACCTTAGTGCAGTTTAGTAAACAAGCCCCTTAATAAAAAAAAAATACCATAAAATAGAAAATAAGAAAATAGTGTTGCAGCTGCCTTAACCTAGATCCCCTGTTATAAAACGACTACAAACTTAGATGATAAGCCCTCCGGGGACAAGGGAATCCTAGGTACTCGAATGTAACTCGATTTGAACTACTATTGAATAGGCATGCGCTAAATACTAATAAATACAATAAGTAAGATAAATAGAACTGCTCCCCTGCAAAAATGCAAAGTGTGCCTTTGAGTCAGTCCTGACTCCTGGTGACCCAGAAGCTCCTGGGTTTTCTTGGTAGTGTCACCAGAAGTAGATTGCCAGGCCTTTCTTCTGAGGCAATGGAGGGTTAAGTGACTTGCCCAAGGCCACAAGGAGTGCTAGTGGGAACTGAACCCTGGTTGCTTGGTTACCAAGCCAGTGTTCTAACCACTAGGCAGGGCCGGCCCGTCCATTGAGCGAGAATGTTTTTTGCACAGGGTCCCGCATTTCAGGGGGCCCCGCGCAAAAAACATTCTGATCCTAAAGTCAAATAAAAAATAAAAAAAAAGCTGTCTTCTCCCGCTGCCGGGGCCGCCGCGGCAGAATCGAGTGTGCCGCGGGGCCCCCACTGCCCAGCAGAGCCTGCCCTCCCCTGTATCCGCTCTCTCGTACAGCTGCCTGCAGTCTCACGCACCGACTTTCAGAGTGCGAGGGGAGAGTTTCTCCCTCGCTGCTCTGTTAAGCCCGCGGGGGCTGATGGGAAGTTCCCATCAGCCCCCGCGGGCTTAACAGAGCCGCGAAAGGGAAACTAGTCCCTTCGCGCTCTGAAAGCCGGTGTGTGAGACTGCAGGCAGCTGTACGAGAGAGCGGATACAGGGGAGGGCAGGCTCTGCTGGGCAGGGGGGGCCCCGCGGCACACTCGATTCTGCCGCGGCGGCCCCGGCAGCGGGAGAAGACAGCTTTTGAAAAAAAAAAATTTGGCTGGGCTGGGCTGGGCTGGGGGGGGGGGGGTTAGGAGTGCTGATTGCCTGGGGGGGGGGGTTAGGAGTGCTGATGGGCTATGGGGGGCTATGGGAGGCGGGGGGGGGTTAGGAGTGCTGATGGGCTGGGGGGGTTAGGAGTGCTGATGGGCTATGGGGGGATGGGGGGGTTAGTGCTGATGGGCTATGGGGGGCTATGGGGGGCTGGGGGGGTTAGGAGTGCTGATGGGCTGGGGGGGGTTAGGAGTGCTGATGGGCTATGGGGGGCTATGGGTAGCTGGGGGGGTTAGGAGTGCTGATGGGCTGGGGGGGTTAGGAGTGGTGATGTGCGATGTGGTGGCTCGGGGGGTTAGGGGTGGTGATGGGCTATGGGGGGCTGGGGGGGTTAGGAGTGGTGATGGGCTATGGGGGGGCGGGGGGGGTTAGGCGTGGTGATGGGCTCTGGGGGAGCTAAGTCTTTATATGGGCTGATGGGATTAGGACTGGAAGTGGGTTGATGGGGTTAGGACTGCTAATGGGCTATGGGGGGCTTAAACTAAAAATGGGGTGAGGGGGGATTCGGATTGGAAATGGTCTGGGGGGATTAGTACTGGGAGTGGTCTGAGGGGGAGGTTAGGACTGGTAATGGGGTATGGGGGGGCTTAAACTGAAAATTGGGTGATGGGGATTAGGACAAAATGGGCTGATGGGGGGGGGGTTAACACTGGAGGTGGGCTGATGGGGTTAGGACTGGTAATGGGCTGTGGGCTGATGGGGGGTTAGGACTGGTAATGGGCTATGGGGGGGGGTTAGGACTGATAATGGGCTATGGGGGGGCTAGGACAGGAAATGGGCTGATGGGGAGGGGTTAGGACTTGAGGTGGGCTGATGGGGTTAGGACTGGTAATGGGCTGTGGGCTGTTGGGGGGGTTAGAACTGGTAATGGGCTATGGGGGGGTTAAGACTGGTAATGGGCTGTTGGCTGATGGGGGCTGTCTGGTAATGGGCTATGGGGGGGGGGGTTAGGACTGATAATGGGCTATGGAGGGGCTAGGACAGGAAATGGGCTGATGGGATTAGGACTGGGAGTGGGCTGATGGGGAGGTTAGGACTGGTAATGGGGTATGGGGGGGCTTAAACTGAAAATTGGGTGATGGGGATTAGGATTGGAAATGGGCTGGTGGGATTAGGACTGGGAGTGGGCTGATGGGGAGGTTAGGACTGGTAATGGGGTATGGGGGGGCTTAAACTGAAAATTGGGTGATGGGGGTTAGGACGGAATGGACTGATGGGGGGGTTAACACTGGAGGTGGGCTGATGGGGTTAGGACTGGTAATGGGCTGTGGGCTGATGGGGGGGTTAGGACTGGCAATGGGCTATGGGGGGCTGACTGGAAATGGGTTGATGGGGTTAGGACTGGAAGTGGGTTGATGGGGGGGCTAGGAATGGTATTGGGTTGGGGGGTTGCTAGGGCTGGTATTGGGTTGGGGAGTTGCTAGGACTGGAAATGGGCTGATGGGGGGCTAGGACTGGAAATGGGCTGATGCAGGGACTAGAAGGGAATGGATGCTGGGTGAGGCTGGACCTAGAAGGGAGCTGATGTTGGGGGAGGATTAGAATGGGATGGGGCTGGGAGAGTAAAATGGAGAGGGGAAAAATATTTTGTGTGGGAGGGATAAAAAATCTACAATTGGCCGGGTATTGGGAGAGTAAGTGGGGATTGAGGATGGAGGGGTAAAATTTGAGTGGATGAAATAGGAATGAGGAAAGAGCAAAAGGAGAAAGATTAGTATGTTAAAGCAGATGTAGAGAGAGAGAATGGAAAAAAAAACTAGAAGAGAGAAGAAAGGACAAATGGACAGCAGACGATGGAGAGTTAGCAAAAAACATGAAGAAGCAGAAGAAAGTGGCTGGAGCAATTGCAACTGAAAAAAAAATGCACAAAAGGTAGAAAGATATCTCTTTATTTTGAATTTATTAACTGGAATATGAAAGCTCTGGGAAATGTGCATCATTAACGTCTGCGCTTTGTTTGGTACAAGAGGAAATTAATTTATAGTTTTATTTCTACAGTGTTGTTGTACATTCCAAGTTTGGCTTTTGGGGTTCCCTGTTAATTATTGCCTTCCTGTTTCTAAACTGTGATTCCTTGTTTGGTGATGGTCTATGTTCTGCATGTGTAACTGAGCTGAGGTATTCTGTTTATGTAATTCCTATTTGACATTGCCACTTGTTCTCTTTCCCCAGTAGGTCATGTACTGTTGTTCTCTGAAATGTATTGGTTTAATATTTTCAGTGTTGCCTTTTGATAGGTAGGGTATGGTGCTTTGTGAGTCCTGGTAGTGCTGTAAGGATACGGCGGGTTTGCTATTGGTTCTAAATGGGCAGTGTTTGTAGTAGTTCCTAATGTGCCTGGCGGTTGGCACTGGATTATAGTAATGTAGAAATCTTTTAGTCTGTCTTTATCCATACACTCATTAAGAGACATGTTTACTAAAAGTTAGTGTATGTTAGCATTATGTAAATATTTATGCAAATAAGGCCACTTATGCAAATGAGGCCCCGCACCGAGTCTCCACACATGGCCCCGCACCCCCCTTGGGCCACCCCGGCCACTAGGCTACTCCTCCACTCCAAGATAAATAGAACTGCTCCCCTAATGTGTTGATTAATACACATTCTATTGATTTTGCTTGTAGAAAATTTCTTATGGCACGCTAACAAACTGCAGGTCCACTAACAAGTGCACAGTCATATGGATCTCCAGATCTTGTAGTGCCCTTAACAGTGCGTGTGCTGGGTGTCCACTCAGAAATCTCTTAAGCTGTGAGCAGTGGTGACAGTTCTAATGAGGAACCCACAAGCAAATTTTGCTGAGGGACCCCTCCACTGTCACCCTCTCTTGTAGCAACGACCCCCCTCCCCATTCAGTAAACTTACTTTAATTTGTTTGCCACACTGCTACACTCCAGGCCTAGCAGGTGTTCTTCCCGGGCTGCAGACTCATGGTGCGGCTGTTATCGTGAGACTTCAGCCCTGGAGACCACAGGCCTGGAGTGGAGGCAGTGCGGCAAACAAATTAAGGTAAATTGCCAAGCTGCTGTGTGGGCTCCCTTTCTGCTTGCCCTCTCCCACATTGCAGGGGCTGTTTGGGTGGAATTTAAGTCACTGGCTGTGAGCCAGACTGCTGGTACAGAAAGCTACTGTGCTTATCTTCTTGAAGGGGGTTTCCCTTCTCCTCATAGCTGGAAGCAGCTTCAGTGAACATTAGCACAGCTACAAGCCCTGTAATGACTGTGACCTCCACATGGAATCCTGGGAGGAAGAGGCATGCCCCTGAAGCCTCATGCTTGCTGCAGGTACGTGCACCTTCAAGCACCACTGTGGACTGTGATCTCCAGGTTATCTGGGGGACAGGGACACACCTATATGCTCCACCCTCTCCCCCACGCTGTTGTACACCCCTGCTTTCTGTTTTTTATTTTTCTCACATCTTTCTTTATCCATCGGTTCATACCATTGGCTGTCCCTCCCAAAGAAGTTTCTTTTCCTCTCACCTGCCTGTGTTTCTTAGCCTCTCCTGTCCTTTAATCTTTTAGCTTTTTATCCTCCCCTCCTCTTCTCATCTTTTCTCTTCCATCTGATCTCTTAGTTCTTGCTCTCTCTTCCCCTCATTCTTTCATCTTTTTTTCCTCTCATCCGGTCTCTTCCCCTTGTCTCCCTGCTTGGTCTTTCCTACCTCTCTTTTTCATCTACTCTCATTATCTCATCCCATCCCTCCTGTCTCATTGCTTTTCTCTCTCTCCTCTCTTATCCTACCCCATCACCTCTTTATGTTACTTTCTTCTCTCCAGTGTTTCCTGCATCCCCCCACTTCCCAAGCACTGACTGCTTCCCTCCACACGCATAGTCATCTCCAGCTTATTCTTAGGCCTGCGGGTGCTGCAATAGCTTTTTCCTGAAGAGCAGATTTGCTCCTAACATTTCAGGATTTCACTAAACTGAACCCAGTTGCTGGGGAGCAGCAGGGGCAGGAAGCTTGAAGAGAAACGTTTCTGGGAGTGGGGGTGGAATGATAGTAACTGGTGCAGACTATAGCAGCAGAGAGAGAAGGCACGAGGGTGAGTGGAGGGCAATGGGAAGGAGAGAAGGGCTAGAGGACAGCAGAGGGAAGGGGCTGGAGTAGAACCATGTGAGCTGAAGCAATGTAGGACATGGGGGAGATGTATCTAGAGAGCCCTTTATGTTTCCCAATGTTACAGAGATGGAAGCAGTTCCATAGCAGTTTGTAAACTTTGTGGCACGTGCCACGACATCACAGCAAACCAGGATCCTTATCATTCATACAAAACGCCGATAAATACATAATGCTTAAAAAATGGTCTTAAGTGCTTATAGCAGCTGGCCATGTAAACCACTGTGTATGTAAGGAGGGCAAAATTCAAAGCCACTTAGGTAGTGGTTTGCTTGTGTAAACTGGTCATCTCCCTTGATGGCTAAAAGCTCGCACATTGCTCCACAACATACAAGCTTCTGAAGGCAATAAGAGGTGGCATTCCTGGAGGTGTTTTGGCCGGGGGAGGACAGGACGATGTGTAGATGACATTATCAAAGCAAAGCCTGCACTTCTTCTTGCAAAACCTTATATGCAAGACAAGCAGGTGCGAGTGTCCATGAGTAATTTGTAGCTACAGTAATTTTCAAGGGGAAAGTCCATGTGTGTGTTCCTCTGGAAAACTGGTGCAAAGCTTTTGGGTCAAAAGTGCCTATGAATTTTGCATCAAAGCAGATAACATGCAAATTGCCCCTGAAGTGCACTGATAGAGCATTTGGAAGGGTAAGAAGGGGAGAGCTGAAGTTCAGATTGCTGCAACTTTTGCAGGAGGAACATTTAACAGAAGCAAGAACTTGGCACAAAGTAGGTAACCGTATAAAGTAATTACCATGGAAATGTAGGTAAATAAAATGAAAGTACACACGTTGACAAGATGGCACATACTCTCAGGCTTCAGTGGCTAGTATGATGATCTTTGCAGTTTTCCGGGTCATGTAACTGGTAGCCTTGGGCAAGTCACTTTACCCTCCACTGCCTTGGAAGAAAGGCCTGTCAATCTACTTCCCATTATACCTTACCAAGAAAATCCAGGGACTGCTGAGTCAGCACTGACTCAGTGGCACACGTTCTTGCACTAGTATGTCTGCAAATTTATAAAATACTACAATTTAGGTGTGTACCTAAAAATGATAGGCACAGATACTTATAGCAGCTCCAGGGCAGGTGTAATAGCCATGCTTGCAATGTAGGAGCAAAATCTGCCACTTAAGCTGGTATTTTATGAAAACAAGTGGACACCTACTTCTTGTTAAACAACTGCCTTAATATAGCACATGAAAACATGCTTAAACAGCACCTCCTTATGAAATGACCCTCAAAATGTGCTTACCCCCTCTTCCAAGTTATAAATTTATGACAAATAGTAACCTCTGATCCATAGTTAATCCTCTGGCAGTACATGAAAATATGCAGCTTGCCAACAGTAGAGCCTTTAAAAGCATACAATGTAAAATAAATATGCACAACATAAGAATTGCCTTACTGGGTCAGAGCAAAGGTCCTTGAAGCCCAGTATCCTGTTTCCAACAGTGACCAATCCAGGTCGCAAGTACCTGGTGGAATCTTACAAGTAGTCAGGTTCCATGCTACTAAACCCTAGGGATCAGCAGTGGCTTTGTCCAGGTCTACTTTAAGAACAATTTATGGACTTTTCCTCCAGTTATGCTAATTGCTTTAACCACATCCTCCAGCAACAGCTTCCAAAGCTTACTTATGCATTCAATGAAAAAATACTTTTTCTCTCTCGTAACTCTAGGATTATGTGTGGCAGAATGAAGTATTAGAAATCACTCTCCTGCAAAGATATTAGTGACACCTGTGGATGATACAAATTTGCAGGGCTTTCTGTATAAAATAAAGAATGAAAGATTCCTCTAGGGGTATGTTTACTAAGCTGCGTCAATTGTTAACGCAGCAGATAACACGGCCAGATAGCATGTGCTAACAGATAATGCAGTGATTTCCTGCCCTTTCTGCATTTTGCATATGTTATCTGCATGAGTGGGTGGGTGTAGGGCAGAGCGGGTGGGTCTGCAATGCGTTGTTACTGCAGGCTTCAATATCACGTGGTAGCCATTGTATTTGCAGACAACGGGAGTGCAACTAATGCCACCTCCATGGGTGGTGCAGGGCCAGCCCCAGAGTTGCTTAGGCACACTATGGGGTATGTTTACTAAACTGCGGTAACGTTACAGACCGCGCAGTAGGTAACATTAATGAGCGGTAGGTAACATTAACGGGCGGTAATGTAACGTTAACGTAATGTTACAACCCGCGCGGAAGCGTTCCGTGGCGCAGTAGACACCACAGCGGGAGGAGAGAGGGCGGAGAGCTGGAGTCAATGGGCGGGGAGTGGGCGTGGAGAGGCTCCCTGCACACTAACACGCTGAACTGAAGGGCTGAATCCTACCATGAATGAAAACCTGCCGTTAGATGCACATTTGCAGGAAAGAGAAACCATTTCAGTGTCAGAAATGTAGGGCATAAGCAGGGAGCTCGAGAAAGGTAATAGTAGTGTTCCATCTGCAGCAACAGCATAGTGGCAATGTACAAAGGGCCACTATGGTGATGGTGCAAATGGGGCATAGGGGGACTGCAGGTGGGACATGCAGTGGGGGCAACTGGGGCACGGGGTGGACTAGGCGGTTGCCAAGGTGGCACATAGGAACGCGGAAAATGGACACCAGCAAGACAGCAACAGACCAGGGTCAAACATGCCCATGAGTCTGTGTCCCACATGGGACATTACCCAGCAGGAACCCCAAGGGGCACATAGCTGTCCACGCTGCCCCCGGCACTGCCTGTCAATGTTATGTAGGCACCCCTACCCCAGAACCCACACCTTAGGCAGCCGCCTACCTGCCCCTGGATGGCCTAGGACTGCACACCACCGGCACCGACAGCATATGCTCATGGTGGCATGGCAGGGGGGGGGTGTTGTGCTGGAGAGAGTAGTGGTATCCACCTGCAGTGGATCTAGCCCATGCCCTGTACTAGTACGTGGTGTGCAGTGCAACAGAAGAGGTCTGGCTGGGGAATGTAAGGGTTGCCCAAGGGACCACTATGCTGCTGTGGCAACAGTGTGGTGCAATACACTCAGCCAGTATGTCCAAGAGCAAAAGGTTCAAGTCCCATCTGTGGATCCTGCAGAGCATCACCCCATAGTTTTATCCCACAATGCAGCCACAACAACAACATGTGCAAACCCCAATGCAGCGGTGCACAGGGGTGCAAACACCCACTCACACGGGCTCCACTATCCACAACCTCATGGAGTGTCAGGCTGTTGGCCCCAGCACGGAGCTGCAATTATCACCAGAGCACTACTACTACCCCCTGCACAGTTTAGCAATGTCGGCACTCTGCTCAGGACCAGTGTGGTGGGCAGGGTTGTCAACCACCTCTATCTCTGCACAATGCTGAGATAGGTGTGGGAGTGTGCATATGTCTATCCATTGTTTTGTGTCTGCCAACACCTCACTGAGCCCACATTGCTCACACTGTTTCCAGCGTTAGCCTGCAAATGTGCATAATGAGGAGCAAGGTATTGTGGGTATGGCCCAGACAGGGTGGATTGGCCAGGATGCATCTGCACAGGATGGAGGGCAATGGCTGGGACACTGTAGTGCTCGACCACCACCTGCATGGGCAGGGTGGCTACAGCATGTCACGCTGGTAGGTCGCTCTCACTCTTCCCGAGCAGTGACCATAGCATGTCCATGTTCCCACTTAGTGCCACACATCATTTGTCTCTAGTGATGCCTGTATGTTCCTGGTTCTGGGGCCCAATCACAGAGCTACCTGCTTGGTGTTTGTGCTGTGCATCCCACCTCTGGGTGCACAGGGTTCCCCCATGAGCATGCACTATGGACTGGCTAGTGGGCTGTCTGCAGTTAGTCTGTGCATGATGGGACCACCCTGTAGGATGCTGCAGGTGCAGTCTGATTGTTCAGGTAGATGGCAGACTGTGGCGTGGAGCCTTCCCATGCCCACCCCAAGCATCACTGCTGGTTTGCCACGGTCACATGTATGGTTCTGGCCCATCAGCCCGGGAGGTTTGTCATCGGCCAGCAGGACTGTGGCTGCTGGTATTACAAGCCATTCTGCAGGATGCAGGCACCTGTCCCACCACACCCTCATCTACAATAGGGGTGATTGTGGGCCCCTTGGGGTATATAGTGCATACCACTTAGACCCATAGAGGCAGTGCTACCTAAACCTCATGCGAGTCTAGCACCCCGCCCCGTGCCCTGATAACAGGTACCCATGGCAGCCAGACCTTGACACTGTGTACACACTAATCTGAATGGTGTCCAGTCCCACAAGTGACTGCAGAACCCAGGTGGTAACAGAAGCACTTTCAATTGCACTGGTGGGAGCACCTGTCACACACTGGTAGTAATGGGGATGTGCAGCAGGACCTATCTCTAGCACCACATGTACTGTGGATCTAGTGCTGAGCACCCATCCTATCCCTCAGGGTGAACATGGAACCTGCATAAAGGCATGGTCTGTGGCTACTCTGTGCCAGTATCACGCACTGTCAGTCCATCTTACCACGCTGCAGTACCAGTGAGGTGCATACCCCATTTGGTGGTCAGCTGTAGGCCGCTTCCACATGTGCAATGCATCATGGGTGCTGGTGGAGTTACCCTATCCTGGCACACAGAGCAGACGGTTTGTGCGGTGACCTGCAGTCTGTCTATACCCAGCCAGTGCTGTGCAACAAGCCATAGAGGTATAGCCTACTGGTTAGTACACTGACGTTCCAGGCCAGAGCTACTCACATCCAGTCCTGGAGGTCCGCAACCCTGCAGGTTTTCAGGATATCCCTAATGAATCTGCATGAGATATATATGCATTAGAGATATCCTGCCAACCTGACTGGTTTGTGGCCCTCCAGGCCTTGATTTGGAGACCCCTGCCTTACACCTCTATCATTTACGATTGTGAGTGGGCAAGGTGCAGATGTCCAAAACATCAAAAAGGTTAGATAGAATTTGTCACATTCCTCCTCGCTTCTCACCACCACCCAAATATTGTCTATTAGACAACTTTATGGTGGTGGTGAGAAACATTCCGAGTCAGCACCCCAAGTGAATACAAACACACACGCAAGGACACAACGGACAGAGCACTCTCCATGGCTGCTCCAACAATATGGAACAAACTACCGGACGATTTGAGGGCAACTACTGACCTCAAGGACGTTAGAAAACAGCTGAAAACCATGCTGTTCATAGAACACTATGGACACATCACATAACCTAAGTGACTGTATAGCAGCACACGTTACCGCCTAACACTGTATGTATATAAAATGTTTTCAGCACCACTGTATATAGCCCACTTTGTACATAGCTCAAACCAATCTAGCACACAATACAACACGCACCCAACTAAATTTTCACCCTCACTGCATGTATAACACACTCACACTACCAGATTGTTTGCTGTGATACCACCTTGATTATTATGATAAGGCGGTTTAGAAATACTGTTAAATAAATAATAATTCCTTATAAGGCGCGTTAGCCTAAGGCACCTTGTAACGCGCGTTAACTGACACAGCTTGCCATAATGATGCACCGCCCATTCCCTTATATGGGAATCCAGGGAACCTAATGCGGGGAACGTTACCGCAGTTTAGTAAACATACCACTATGAGTCTTTCACCCCCTCTGGTTTTAAGAATCTGTTGTTTAGCTTTGAATGACCTACTCTTTGCTGCCCCCCAGAAATTGCCATCCTAGGTCCTGGGATGGCATTAGCTGCAGCCAGGCTGCTGTCGGACCACATTGCATTTTTGTTGCAGTATCTGATTGGGAAATGCTAAGCATGCCCCTCAAAAGATACTACATGGGTTTGGCAGCTGTTGCTGCACTATTAGCACAAAAATGGTGTGTTAGTTGCAAAAGTCTAATGCAGTTTAGTAAACATTCACATTATTGGCCCCCTAGCAGTTCAACTCCTTAATGTCCAATATCTCCTAAAAAAAAGATGGACAGTGAAATGGCTTTGGACTATATATGCACACATATTTGATATATAAAAGAATCAATTAAAACAAGAGCAATTAAAAAAGGAAATAGTAGGACATACCAACTGGGACATTGCAGGGCATGATTACTGCATCCTTATAAACAATTCAAATCAGGTTGAGCAGAAGAACCACATTCCCATTACAGTAAAATTAAACACACCTGTGATCAATGGTCAGTATACACATGACTTGAATCAACCAATGAAAGATGGCTCTAATATTTAAAATGACCACATTCACTCTCTGTTCCATTTTCACAATGGTGAAGACAAGAGAGCTGCCTGAGACTATCAGAAAAGCCATTATCATCAACGTCAAACTTCAAAGGGCTGCAAGGCCATCTCCAAAGACCTTGGAATTCTTGTGTCTACAGTTCACAATGTTATTAAGAAGTTCTTTACTCATGGAATTGTCAAGAACCTTCCAGGAAGAGGAAAATTAATCCAAGAAGTCTTTGAAGATTAGTGTGAACTGTTGGAAAAACACCACATACAACAACCAAAGAGCTTAAGGCTGACCTGGAGCAATCCAGAGTTATGGTTTCAACCCACGTCATAAGCTGCACACTAAATAAAGAAGGACTTCATGGGCAAAAGTCAAGAAGGACCTCATTGTTCAAAGACATACCTAAAAAAGCACGCCTGATCTTTGCCAAAACCCACCTTTAGAAACCACAGTTCTTCTGGGAAAATGTTTTGTGGACAGATGAAACCAAACACGAGCTCTTTGGCAATGCAGATCAATGATACTTTACAGGTGAAGAAATGAAGTTTATAAGGAAAAAAACACCCTTCCTACAATTAAATATGGTAGAGGTTCCATAATGTTGTGGGGCTGTTTTGCTGCCTCAGGAACTGGAGGTCTGGAACATATTTAAGGAATCATCAAGTCAGAGGATAACCAAGGTATTTTGGAATAAAATGTGCTACCTAGGGGTATGTTTACTAAACTGCAGTAACGTTACATAACGTGCGTTATGTAACGTTAACGATCGTTAAGTAATGTTAACGCGTGTTATGAGACGTTAACGTCTCATAACGCGCGTTAACGTTACTTAACGAGCGTAGACGTTCCGCAGCGCGGTAAAACACAGCAGAAGGTGGAGAGAGGGCGGAGAGAAGGGGTCAATGGGCAGAGTGTGGGTGGGGAGAGGGTCCATTCACACTAACGCGCTGATCTGAAGAGCTGAATCCTAACTCGATTGACAACCTGCCGTTAGATGCACATTTGCAGGGGAGAGAAACCATTTAAGTGTCAGCAATGTACAGCATAGGCAGGGAAACCTACAAAAAGTGATAAGTGTGATACATGTGCACAGAACAAAAGGGCACATAAACATTGAAAATGACCTCAACAAACTGGAAAAAAAAACATAACCAAGCTGGCCAATAGTGATATTAATGGGAAACATCAACCCCCCCCCCCCCCGCCCCCGAGAAAGCTCCAAAAAAAAGATATTAATTGTGGAAGGGTCTATGCTCCGTCCACATACAAGGTGAATGAGCCCACAGTGAAATAGCGCTGATCAGGGCTTTCCCTTGTTATTGGACAGGTGTCCTATGGTGTGCACATGTCCCGCAACAGCAGGGTGGGCATGTCAAAACTGGCAACTGGACAGATGCCGGAAAAGGGAATACAGAGGGCCGCAGGCGGCACATGCTGTGGTGCAGCTGGGCCACAGTGCGGAGTAGGGTGATGCCTAGGTGGCCCATACGAATGCTGAAACAGCAGAGCAGCCAGACAGCAACTGCTGAAGGCCCAACATGGGCACGACTGTGTTTCCCACAGTGTCACAGGGGATAGTACCCAGCAGCTACTCCCAAGGGCATGGAACATTGGCAGGCGGTGCTGGGGGGAAGCGTGGACACCTATGCAGGCACCCCTAACCCAGAACCCGCACCATAGGCAGCCGCCTACCCGCACACTGGATGGCCTGAGATTGCGCTCCACCAGCACCACCAGCAGAAGGGCATGTCAGCATGGTGGCAGAGGGATACTGGTGGTGGAGGGGGCAGTGGCAGCTGCCCAGAGCAGACCATGGCCAACCCTGTGTAGGTGGGTGCCATGCACTGCAACAGACAGGCCCTGTCTGACAAACAGTCATGGTATCACCAGGGAATGCACTGACTCTGTGACAACACAGGGTCTTAGACTTTAGGAATGGGCAATAGTACATTGGCAACATTCTAGCAGATACACTGACTGACCTTTTCAATGCGTCTTTAGAGTCAGAAGTGGCCCCACAGGACTGGAGGAAGGCACATGTGGTCCCAATACACAAAAGCGGAATTAAGGATGAGATTGACAACTACAGACTGGTTAGTTTAAAACTATGGCAAATAAATTATTGGAAATGCTACTAAAACAGGGAATAGTGAGGTTTCTGGAGTCCAGTGGATTGCAGGATCCAAGGCAGCATGGGTTTACCAGGGACATGTCTTATCAGACAAATCTGACTGATTTCTTTGAATGGGTGACCAGGGAGTTGGACTGAGGGAGAGACCTAGATGTGGTGTACTTAGATTTTGGTAAAGCCTTTGACACCGCTCCACACAGGCAACTTATAAAAAAACTGAGCACCCTAGGGATGGACCCTAAAGTGACTGACTGAGTTAGAAATTGGTTGATTGGGAGGCGACAAAGGGTACAGGTAAATAGAATACTCTGAGGAGAAGGAGGTTACCAGTGGTGTGCCACAGGGATCTGTCCTTGGTCTGATTCTTTTTAACATCTTTGTTAGTGATATTGCAGAAGGGCTGTCAGGTAAGATTTGCAGATGATACTAAAATCTGCAATAGAGCAGACACCCAGGAAGGAATAGATAACTCGAGGTGGGATCTACCTAAACTTGAAGAATGGTTGAGAATTTGGCAGCTGAGATTTAATGCTAAAAGATGCAGGATCATGTATTTGGGCTGCAAAAATCCAAGAGAGCGGAATAGTGTAGGGGGCAAAGTACTTCTCTCCACGAAAGAAGAGCGGGACCTGGACATGATTGTTTCTGATGATTGGAAAGTGGCTAAACAGATAGAAAAGGCAACGGCAAAAGCCAGGTGGATGCTTGGATGCACAGGGAGAGGAATGGCCAGCAGAAAAAAGGAGGTGATAGTGCCTCTGTATAAGTCTCTGGTGTGACCACTTTTGGAGTATTGTGTGCAGTTCTGGAGGCCACATCTTCAAAAGGATATAAGCAGGATGGAGTTGTGCAGAGGGTGGCTACTAAGATGGTTAGAGGTCTTCATTATAAAGTGTATGGGGACAGACTTAAAGATCTTAATATGTATTTTTTAGAGTTAAAGCAGGATAGCGGAGATATGATAGAGACGTTTAAATACCTCCATGGCATTAATGCCCAAGAGGAGAGCCTCTTTTGATTGAAAGCAAGCTCTGCTAAGAGGGGGCCTAGGATGAGAGTGAAAGGGGATAAACTCTGGAGTAATATGCAGAAATATTTCTTTACGGAAAGAGTGGTAGATGCTGGAAACGAGGAAAGCATGGGACAAACACAGAAGATCTCTAAAGAATGAAAGGGGAATATTGCAGTGGATATGAAAGGGTAGACTAGATAGGCCATGTGATCTTTTTCTGCCTTCATTTTCTATGGGGTATGTTTACTAAACTGCGGTAACATAGCAGTGGCTACGTTAACTCACGTTAAGTAACGTTAATGCACGTTTACGTTACCTAACACGAGGGTGGAGAAAGGGCGGAGAGAAGGGGTCAATGGGTGGGGAGTGCGCGGGGAGAGGCCCCTGCCACACTAACGCGGGGAAATGAAGGGCTGAAAAGTACCGCGTGTGAAAACCTGGCGTTAGATGCATATTTGCAGGAGAGAGTAACCATTTTAGTGTCAGCAATGTACAGCATAGGCAGGGAGCCCAAAAACACTGATAGTAGTGCTACATGTGCAGCAACAGCATAGTGCTCAGGTATGAAGGGGCACTATGGCGATGCTGCAAATGGGGCATAGGGGACTGCAGGCGGGACATGCAGTGGGGCACCTAGGGCACAGGGTGGACTAGGCAGTCGCCTAGGTGGCACATAGGAACACAGAAATCAGCAAGACAGCAGCTGACAAAGGCCAAACACAATCTACCTACATCTACCTGGTCCACCCTGGTTAACAGTTGCCAGGGTACTGACCTGACATCCCCCCAGCCAACCCGCCCCCAAGCAGAAGGGACATAATATTGGTAGGCAGTGATGGGGGAGATGTTAGGATGCCCATGTATGCCTCCCCACCCCAGACCCACCTCCCTAGGAGACCGCCAACACACACAGTGGATGGCCTGGGATGGCGCACTACCAGCACTGACAGCATATGGTCATGTCAGCGTGACAGGGGGGTGTGCCCGTGCTGGAGGGGGCAGTGGCACCTGCCTGCAGTGGACCTAGGCCATGCCCTGTACCAGTACGTGTGTGCAGTGCAACATAAAAGGTCAGGCTGAGGAAACGTACAGGTAGCTCCAGGGACTGCTGTGCATCTGTGGCAGCAGTGTGGTGCAGTACACACAGCCAGTGTGTCCAGAAGCAGAGGGTCACAGGTTCAAATCCCAGCTGTGGAGCCTGCAGAGCATGTCCCTATATTTTACCCTACAATGCAGATACAACAGCAACATGTGCAAAGCCCAAAGCAGCGGCGAACAGGGGTACAAACACCCACTCACACAAGCTCCACAATCCAAAGCTGCATGGAGAGTCAGTCTGTCGGCCCCAGCACAGAGCTGCAGTTATCACCAGAGCACTACCACTACCTCCTGCACAGTTTAGCAATGTCGGCACTATGATCAGGACCAGTGTAGCAGGCAGGGTTGCCAACCACCCCTATCTTTGCACAATACTGCAATAGGAACATGTGTGTGTGTATGTCTATCCATTGTTTTGTGGCTGCCCACACCTCACTGGGCCCCAAATGTCCCACTGTTACCAGCGTTAGCCTGAATATGTGCATAATGAGGAGCAAGGTGTTGTGGGTATGTCCCGGACAGGGTAGATTGGCCAGGGTGCATCTTCACAGGGTGTGGGGCAATGGCTGGGACACTGTAGTGCCCGACCACTGCCTGCATGGACAGGGTGGCCACAGCATGTCATGCTGGGAGGGCACTCTCACTCTGACCAAGCAGTGTCCATGGCATGTCTAGGTTTCCACATAGCGCCATACACTTTATGCCCCCAGTGATATCTGTTTGTTCTCAGCACTGGGGCGCCAATCACTGAGATACTTGTTTGGTGCACATAGCTTCTTTGTGAGCATGTGCTATGGTCTGGCTAGTGGACTGTTTGCAGTTAATCTGTGCATGGTTGGAACACCTTTTAGGGTGCTGCAGGTGCAGTCTGACTCATGGTATGAGGCAGTTGAGGTGTTCCAGACCTAACTCCAGCATTATTGCTGGTTTGCCACTGTTCCAGTCACAGGTATGGCTCTCACCCACCAACCCTGGAGGGCTGATTTATGCCAGCAGGATGGAGGTTGCTTCACTGGGGCTCAGACACCTGTTCCTTACCTACAAAGCAGGCAATTGTGGGCCCTTTGGGTGTATAGTATATACCATTTTGACCTGTAGAGACACACAAACCTCATGCAAGTCTAGGAACTCCTCTGCCTTGATAACAGGTGCCCATGTCAGCCAAACCCTAACATTAGGTACACACTAATCTGGTTGGTGTTCACAATGACATGGTCTGTAGCTACTTTGTGCCAGTGTCACGCACTGTCAGTTTGTCTTTCCAAACTGAGGTACCGGAGAGGTGCAGACCCCATTTGGTGATCAGCTGTAGACAGCTATTCAGCATGTACATTGCATCATGGGTACTGGTGAGTGCCCTGCACTCAGAGCAGACGGTTTGTGCAGTGACCTGCAGTCCTTCTGTACCCAGCCATTGCTGTGAGACGCCCTATGGAGGAATAGACTACTGGTTAGTACAATGCCTTTTTCGGCAGTGTTCATGGGTTCAATTCCTCATTGTTCCCTCCTTTCATGCCTGTCCTACTCAAATAGTTTTCATGCCTGTAACAGTCATATTTTTGCAGAGTTGTGCTGCCAGCCCATAATACCCTCGCCACAGTTGCCAACATTCCTTCCATCCGTCTATCTGTGTCTGTCAGTTATGTAGAGTCCTGTCTGCCTGTGCAGGCTGCCACCCCACATCCTGCACTGCTACCCTTTCTTGCATTGCATCTCTTCGTGCTTGCCTCGCCTGATCTGCATGGCACCACCACTCCTCTGTCCACCCATCATTGTAACTATCCTGCCACCTCCGCCTCCACTGGGGGACACATATTCCCATCATCTGCCACCCACTGTCTTTCCAGTACTTTACATTGCCAACACCCTGTGCTGTGGTACAGTTACTCCCAAAATGTTTGTCAACAGTACTGGCAGCCACATGGGATGCCCGCAGATATGGCAGATCCAGCAGCTCCCAGCTCTCCCTCCTTCACTCGGTGCTCTATCTAGTGTTAGGGCTACATCTGTTTCTATGCCTCACAGGTCATGCATGTCATCCTGAAGCACCTTGCATCCCTTAGGGCACACTAACCTAGGGCACTGTAACCTTGTTAGGCCACCTTAACCTATGGTTCCATAACCCAGGGTGCCTTCTAAGGTGCCTTGTCCAGGGGTGTCTAATATGGCGCTTAGCCTAAGGAGCCCTATAGGGCGCCTTACAAATCGCCTTATGAGGCACCTTACAAGGCACCTTATAGGGCACATTACAAGGCACCTTACAAGGCACCTAAGAAGGCACCTCATAAGGCACCTCACAAGGTACCTTATAAGGCACTTCACAAGGCACCTAAGAAGGCACCTAACAAGGCACCTAATAAGGCACCTTACAAGGTGCCTTAAAGGCAGCTTACTTATAAGGCACCTCACAAGGCACCTTACAAGACACCTTACTTATAAGGCACCTTACAAGGCACCTTACTTATAAGGCACCTTAAAAGGCACCTCATAAGGCACCTAACAAGGCGCCTTAGACTAACGCGCCTTATAAGGCACCTTGTAACGCGCGTTACCTCACACGTCTTGCTTTAACGATGCACCGCCCACTCCTTTATATGGGCATCCGTCCCATTACCGCGGAACCTAACGTGAGTAACATTACTGCGGTTTAGTAAACATACCCCTATGTTTCTATACATTCAAAAGTAGAAAATAATAGTCAAAAAGGAACAAATGCATTGTTTTAAACTGGCCAGCATTGAGTCCTCATCTCAATCCAATTGAGAACTTGTGGAAAGAGCTGAAATATGCCATTAGTAAAAGGAATCCTGGAAGAATTCATAAGCTGGAAGAAATCATACTTGAAGAGTGGGAGAAACTATCTGCAGACAAATGGATGAAACTTATAGATGGCTACAAGAAATGTTTGGAGGCTGTCATCACTGCCAAAGGTTGTACAATCAGATATTAATGAAGGGTGCCATTAATCCTGTCCAGGTCATATATTATTTTTTGTCAGGAATTATTGTATCTAAGTTGCACAGACATCTTTTTTTTGTTGTATACTGTCAGACGGCTGCCTGGGTGAGAATGTTCACAGTCTTGGCAAGTGCATATGTCAATATGATTTGCAAGGGATTGTGGTCAATGCAGTCCATTCACACCAGACACAGCTGCTCACAATAATTTAGTTGTGCTCAAGTGTAAAGCCAATAAGATATTTATTTATGGGGTTATTTCTCCCAACACAGATATGCTTGGTAGCACATAAATCAGGTTACTTGCTTTCAGTGTTAAACTTGGAAAAACAAAATCAGGAAAACAACCTTTTAACTTATCAGGCAATCAAAGCAAAGAAATAAGACCTGGTTGGCAACAAACTGGTCTTTTCTGTAGGCTTTAGCTAATATTCTCTTAGCAATGTATCAAACAACAAACCAAAAGCTACAAAGAAAGAAAAAAAACTGTTCTTTTCAGGTAAACTTCTTATATCTTCCCACATAGATTCAGAAGTGATTCTCTCAGAGCTCACAAGCAATTAGGTAAGGCTCAATTGCTAGCAGTTATCCAGCTGAAACCCCTTAGCTGGCTTGCTTTCTACTGCATGGCTAAAAATCCTACTCAGGAGCTTTTCTGAGTAGATTAAAGAACAAGTTTGTATTTCTTTGTGATGGTTGCTGTACTTTATAACAGAAAATCACCAAAGGAGTTTAGACAGAGAGCAGTCCATTTAAACAGATTCTTCATCTGCTATCACCCCCTCTTCTTCAACAAGCGTGGGTTCAATATCATGGATTGGCACAGATGAATCTCCCAATGGAGCACTTTCAGGAGAATACTTGTTTCCCTGCTGTCTTTCAAGGTTATAGCTAGGGCATAGATCAGTGTTCATACCTGAGCTTCCATTGCTGTTAGAGTTCCTCTCTATATAGCCTGGCCAGTATGTAGTCCAGTTCTTATGTCCAGCCTTCCAATCTAGATCACTGGACACTGGATCTCTCTTCACATACCTTCTGGCACGGGTCTTAGGGTCCCTTCCACGTGCAGCCGTCTCCCTCACAGGTACCGTCTGGAGATTCCTAGCTCTGCAGCACCATTCCTCTGGCTTTCCCCAGTCCAATGGTATATGCTGGCCCTTGGAATGCCTCCCAGTATACGTACTGCTCTGGACTCTTCTAGACCTCTCAAAGGCTTTTCTCCTCTTTCTTCCAAAGGGTTTCTTTCCCTCTCTGTCCGTCCGGTTTGGCTTCTGCTTCTGATGATCCTCCTGATGATGAAGATGATCAAGCTCAAGCTGCTTCTCTGTAGAATAAACTCTACCTTTATTCTGCTTAGATGAGTGCTCCTCCCTAACACAGCGCAGCTGTTCTGGATCAGGCCCAGCCCTTTGAGATGAGTGCTTAGGGATTACCTCATAGCCCTCCTGATTGAACACACGTTTCCCCACTTCAGCTCCTCTAATGGCTGTTGGAAACCTGGTGCATTCTGGGACTGGTAGTCTTTTATGGGAAAATTATGTTTTCTTATTTCTACCAGAACTGACAGGTTGCTTGTTCAGAGTCACTTCACCTTTCCTATAGCTCCTTCCTGAGCTATGATAAGCTTCCTTATCACATACCCCCCTGCTTAAGTTATTACGGACTGGTGTAACTGGTGAAACTTCTTCTCTACAGTCCGTAATACGGGAAAGGGCATCCGCATTCTTGTGTAACTTCCCAGCACGATGTTCAACTTGAAAATCAAATGCCTGTAAGGCCATGTACCAGCGTGTCAACCTGGCATTGTGGTTCTTCATTGTGGGGCATGGTCTGTGACCAACTGGAACTTTCTCCCTGTAAGGTAAAACCTTAACGCCTCCACTGACCACTTAATAGCTAAACATTCTTTTTCTATTGTGGAATACTTTTGTTCAGCCGGTGACAACTTCCTGCTCAGGTACATCACAGGATGCTCCTCCCCTTCATGACACTGGGATAGAACCGCTCCTAGCCCTACATCCGATGCATCGGTTTGAACCAGAAAGGGTTTTCTGAAGTCCACCCCTTTCAGTACCGGTCCTGTACACAATTTTCCTTTTAGGACTGAAAACGCTTTTTCAGCTTCAGGTGTCCACTTTAGCTGGTTTGGACAATTCTTCCGCAGCATATCCGTGAAAATTGCACTTTTCTCTGCAAATTGCGGTATAAATCTGCGGTAGTATCCAATAAGTCCTAAGAAACTTCTTAGTTGTTTCTTTGTTGTTGGAGGAGGAAAATTCCTGATGCTATCTACTTTACTCATTAGAGGTTTAATTTTTCCTCTTTCCACTAGGTGGCCCAGGTATTTTACCTCCCTATTTGCAAAGGCACACTTCTTCGGGTTTAAAGTGATTCCCGCTTGCTTCATGGAGCACAAGACTGCCCTGATCCTCTTTAGATGCTCTGCCCAAGTGTTACTATGGATTATGACATCATCCATATATGCAAAAGCATAATTTTGGTGGGGTCGAAGTACCTGATCCACTAACCTTTGGCAGGTAGCCGCTGCTCCATGCAGTCCGAAAGGCATCCTCTTGAAATGGAAAAGGCCAACGGGGGTGCTGAACGCAGTCTTCGGCTTCGACTCCCTGGTTAGAGGGATTTGCCAATATCCTTTTGTCATATCAAGGGTGGTTAAGTATTGAGCCTGTCCCAGCTGGTCCAACAGCTCTTCAATTCTTGGCATTGGATATGCATCAAAAACTGATATGGCGTTCACCTGCCGGAAGTCAATACAAAATCTTAAAGATCCATCAGGCTTCGGCACCAGGACTATGGGGCTATTCCAGGGACTCTTTGACTCCTCTATTACTCCCATGTCCAACATCTCCTGGACTTGTGCCACTACTTCCTGTCTCTTGGCTTCAGGCAAGCGGTATGGCCTTTGACAAACTAATTTCCCAGGTGGAGTTATTATTTCATGGGCAACCAAATGAGTCTCCCCAGGTATGGGTGTCAACACATCTGGGAATTCTTTAAGCAATTTCCTAATTTCTTCCTGTTGTACCACTGTCAGGTCCTCACCTATTTGGGGCTCTGATTTTTCTTTACAATCAGATACCTGGGGTCCCAAATCTTCCTCTTCATTCACCTCCCTCTCTCGGGCACAGGTGGCAGCTAGGCTTTTAACCCCTTTGACGTCAGTAGAACCAAAGCCTTTGGTTCCACGCTCAGAATTTTCCAGGGATGTGACCTCCTCCACAGGTGGAAAACCCAGCCTCTCACAGATCAATTGGGCAATTCTGTCTCCTGTCTTCACGTGATAATCATTCTGTCCAAAGTTTTGTTTTTTTTTGTTTTTTTAAATTATTTATTTAGGTTTTCTTGAATACAAAAATGAATTACAAATAAAGTACCAATCAGCAAACAAATAAATTCAAAGAACATTATACCATGCACATTATACAGAACACATCAAGAGAGAGAAAGCACCGTTTACTCTGAAAGGAGACTAGAAAAAGTAAGAAGAAAAAAGGAGTTATTAAACTCCATAACAGGGAGCCAAAAAATAAGAGCCAACCCACCTAAACATCCCCCTGCCCACTAACACTCTCCTTTTCCACAAGAAACTGACGCAAAGAAGCCACATCAATATAGACATAATCATGACCTTCATAAGTTGTTAAACAACGGCAGGGAAACTTCAGGAAAAAAGAAGCCCCCAGAGCCACCACTCTAGCTCTAAGCTCGAGGAACTGCTTCCGTCGAGCCTGTGTGACCCTACCCACATCTGGGAAAACCTGGAGTTTATATCCACAGAACAACACATCCTTGCATTTGAAATAAGCACGAATAATTCTCAATTTAAGTGATTCGGACCCAAAAGTCACCACCAAAGTACACCGCTTTGGGATGATATCGAGCGAATCCTGCAAAAACTCTGAGAGATTGGGGCCTACCGAGTCAACCAAAGGAAGTTCACCCTTGGTCAATCCCGAGGTCCCAATTTTAGGAAAAAAAGAATACATTTGCACTATATCCACAGAGTCAACCAAATGCAAGACCTCAGAAAAATACTTTTTCAGTAAAATCTCAGGAGATAGCAAGTGAGAAGATGGAAAGTTAAGAAAACGAAGGTTCCTTGCCCGCTGATGGTTCTCAAGAGCCTCCAAACGATAAGAGACAGAAGAAATATCTTTAAGATAACCAAGATGAGAATCTTTATACGATTGAAGTTGAGAATCCACCAGGGTCAAGGAGCCAACAAAATCAATCATTTGTTCATCAATTACTTTAACCTTAGTGACAACATCATGTGAGAAACTACACAAAGAAGTAACTGTAGTAGTCAAACGTGTCTCAATTTTCTGAAGCATTGACCAAATATCAGAAAGAGTCACCTCACTTTTTGATGGAAGTAATTCATTATCAGGTGCAGCAAGGTCCACAGGGACTAATACAGGAGAGATAACTTGTGCTGGTAACTTCAAAGGAGTAGAAGCCCCATCCAGAGACTGGCTAGCAAGTGGAAGGGCAGTGACATGCTTGTCCATGGGACCGGACACCTTACCTCCCGTTCCTGACGGCGATTTAGCTGTTAACTTTGCCTTCCGTTTCCCCATGGACAGACACACAACTGCTGGTGCTCGTGGAACCACCAAAAAAGCACCAAAGGAGCACACAAGGAGCAAAACTTGCCCCTTGTAACATGCCCCTTAGAACGCGACCCCGCAGGCCGCGAACACGCAGCCGCGAGTAATCTTGCTGTGGTTTTGTAGGGCTCGTGGGGGGTCCTCCACTCCAGGGGCGGCCACACTCTGCCTGCAGCTGACTCAAACAGGCACCGGCTCCAGCCGACCACGTTGCTCCGTGGCAAGAAAATACCGCGGCTGCTCCCACACTAAGGTGATCTCTCTCCCATTCTGTCCAAAGTTAAATAACAGAACTTTAATATTGCCCCTGCAATCGGGATCAATTACTCCCGCACCCACATCGATGAAATATTTAAGGGCTAATCCGGACCTTGGGGCTACTCTCCCATAGCATCCAATAGGTATTTCCACTTGGAGACCAGTGTCCACCAGGGCTCTCCCTTGGCTAGGTACAGTCACATTTTCTATGCTGCACAGGTCAAACCCAGCAGCTTGAGGGGTTGCCCGCTTAGGAGCTTGGGCCTTCTCTGTGACCCTATGGTACTTTAGGATGAATGTCTGCTTTGGGGTAGCTTGGTCTTCTGGATGCTTAACAATTTTTAGCTGGGGTCTGAGGACTTCCAAATAAAGGCCCGGGAGCTATTACCATTAAACCTTCTCCCTCCTTCTTTCCTAGTCCTTCCACTAGACCCTGCTTAAAACTTGACCAGTCTCTTCCTAGAACCAAATCAAAGGGTAGCCTAGGCACCACTGCTAACCGGACTTCCTCTTGTTCCCCCAGTCACTTAACCTTTAGCCTATAGGTGGGATATGATGTTGCAGCACCATGAATGCATCTGATGTGAACTTGGCTTTCAGGGGTTCTAGGCACAAATCCTTCTTTGGGCTGTTTTAAATCCACCCCCATTAAGCTAGTGTGTGTCTGGCATCCCTTTTTTAAATGTCCCCATTTGAAACATTTCTTTCTACTCCACTGTGTCATCTGGTTTGATACAGTACATTCATTTTCAGAAACATTTTTAATTATTTTCTTTTCTGATACAGCACATCTTGCCTCAGCACCCATCTTCAGAGGGCCACCCATTCTATGGCAAGCCTACATGGCTTCCAAGAATCTCTCTGCTAGCATGGTTGCCTCTCCAAGATTTTGGCAATTTTGCTGTATAAGGAAAGTGTGCAAATCTTTAGGGACCGCAGACATAAATTGTTCAAGCATTATAATGTCTAATAACATTTCTACCGTCTTTTGCTCAGGCTCCAACCATTTTACAGCTAAACCTCTGATTCTCTGACTCAGAGCCCTGGGTGTTTCACCCACTCTCAATGTAGTAGCTCTAAACATTCGCCTATAATAGACAACCCTAGGCGATCTCTAATAGCAGCCTTTACATCCTTATAATTCAAAGCCTGGGCTGCTGGCATTGCTCTATAAGCTGCAAGCGCCTCTCCAGTTAATGAGGCTGCCAGCCTTACGGCCCACTGGGTCTCTGGCCATGCTAAAGCTTGTGCCACTCTTTCAAAAGACTCTAGAAAATCATCAACATTATCATCTGGAGTTAGCTTCCCAAAACTAAATGGCCCAATTCCTTGATTGAGTCCCACACTGTCCATATGTGGTGTACCAGTATTTACTGCTGGTCTTGCATCTGTTCCACTTTGGTTCTGCAGCTTAACTAGGGCTTGCACCAGATCAAGCACTGGCTTCTGCTGGTCCATTAAGGCTTTCATAGCAGTGTCCTGAGCCTGCTGTGCTAGCTCCTGTTGCCTGCTAAACTGGGCTGCCATCCAGCTAGCCATCTCCCTTGGATCCATCTTGATCCCTGCAAGAAACAAAGAAAAAAAACAAAGTGCACCACCTTCCAAACAGGTGTTTTTTGGGGGTTTTTTAAACTTTTTTTTTTTTTCAATTACCCCTGTGCCTTACTCCCATCCACCACTAGACATGCCCAGGTACTTGTTACCTTATGCCAGTGATGAATCCAGCTCTGCACAGGGTCTTTTCCTCCTGGGACAGCTGCCTGGAACATCCACTTCTCCTCCAAAATGCAGTTGAGGGAAAATCTTTTTTTTCCCGCTTTAAACTTGAACTTTAGTTGTAACCCTCAGCAAGTAAATCCATTTTGTGCAAAGGCAATCCGAAAAACTATGCCATTTGTCAGACGGCTGCCTGGGTGAGAATGTTCACAGTCTTGGCAAGTGCATATGTCAATATGATTTGCAAGGGATTGTGGTCAATGCAGTCCATTCACACCAGACACAGCTGCTCACAATAATTTAGTTGTGCTCAAGTGTAAAGCCAATAAGATTTATTTATGGGGTTATTTCTCCCAACACAGATATGCTTGGTAGCACATAAATCAGGTTACTTGCTTTCAGTGTTAAACTTGGAAAAACAAAATCAGGAAAACAAGCTTTTAACTTATCAGGCAATCAAAGCAAAGAAATAAGACCTGGTTGGCAACAAACTGGTCTTTTCTGTAGGCTTTAGCTAATATTCTCTTAGCAATGTATCAAACAACAAACCAAAAGCTACAAAGAAAGAAAAAAACTGTTCTTTTCAGGTAAACTTCTTATATCTTCCCACATAGATTCAGAAGTGATTCTCTCAGAGCTCACAAGCAATTAGGTAAGGCTCAATTGCTAGCAGTTATCCAGCTGAAACCCCTTAGCTGGCTTGCTTTCTACTGTGTGGCTAAAAATCCTACTCAGGAGCTTTTCTGAGTAGATTAAAGAACAAGTTTGTATTTCTTTGTGATGGTTGCTGTACTTTATAACAGAAAATCACCAAAGGAGTTTAGACAGAGAGCAGTCCATGTAAACAGATTCTTCATCTGCTATCACCCCCTCTTCTTCAACAAGCATGGGTTCAATATCATGGATTGGCACAGATGAATCTCCCAATGGAGCACTTTCAGGAGAATACTTGTTTCCCTGCCTTCTTTCAAGGTTATAGCTAGGGCATAGATCAGTGTTCATACCTGAGCTTCCATTGCTGTTAGAGTTCCTCTCTATATAGCCTGGCCAGTATGTAGTCCAGTTCTTATGTCCAGCCTTCCAATCCAGATCCCTGGACACTGGATCTCTCTTCACATACCTTCTGGCACGGGTCTTAGGGTTCCTTCCACGTGCAGCCGTCTCCCTCACAGGTACCGTCTGGAGATTCCTAGCTCTGCAGCACCATTCCTCTGGCTTTCCCCAGTCCAATGGTATATGCTGGCCCTTGGAATGCCTCCCAGTATACGTACGGCTCTGGACTCTTCTAGACCTCTCAAAGGCTTTTCTCCTCTTTCTTCCAAAGGGTTTCTTTCCCTCTCTGTCCGTCCGGTTTGGCTTCTGCTTCTGATGATCCTCCTGATGATGAAGATGATCAAGCTCAAGCTGCTTCTCTGTAGAATAAACTCTACCTTTATTCTGCTTAGATGAGTGCTCCTCCCTAACACAGTGCAGCTGTTCTGGATAAGGCCCTGCCCTTTGAGATGAGTGCTTAGGGATTACCTCATAGCCCTCCTGATTGAACACACGTTTCCCCACTTCAGCTCCTCTAATGGCTGTTGGAAACCTGGTGCATTCTGGGACTGGTAGTCTTTTATGGGAAAATTCTGTTTTCTTATTTCTACCAGAACTGACAGGTTGCTTGTTCAGAGTCACTTCACCTTTCCTATAGCTCTTTCCTGAGCTATGATAAGCTTCCTTATCACAATACCTTTGAACATACTAATAAATATGATGATGACATACAGTTGTCATATTTCCAATTATTTCTCAAGATATTGTACACAAAATACCTAAATGCAAGGATGCCAATAATGTTGACCAAAACTGAAATTCTGTGTCTTTGGCAATGTTCTTTTGGGAAATACAACTCCAAATACAGATGGGATTTTGTGTTCTTGCTTCATTGTACAATGCTGTCCTACTTTGTTATCTGAATACTTTGGCACATTGTGAGGTTTTGCAGTTGCCTTCGAGCGTATGAACTACATACATTCAAAAAAATATGGTCCTTGAAATTTGATAGCAGAAAGTGCCACAACCACCACCATCACACACATGTAAGGAAATTCCTTTCGATCATAAGAACAAAACAAAGTTTTGGTTTTTTTTAAGAATTGTACCAAAAGTACATCAAAATACAGAGATGGATAAAATGAGTTCATATCTGTGTGTGCAATGTTGATGTATTTTCAGCAGACATGACTACATAAAAATTCTTTACAAGCTCCCTTTTAGAGCATCAAGATATTTCCAGAAACTTTTGACATTGCTAGCAATAGACTTTTAAATTATCTCATTTAATTTCTCTCTCTTCTTTATTTTCACCGCTGCAGTGCTATGGCAAGAATGATTACCTGCTCGTTTGGACTGGGGGTCTCCACCTAGGACTGAAGAGGTCATTGTTCTTTATATTTGTGAAGTGGCATTTTAGAATGGACGTCTAGTAAGAATCTGGAATGTCCAGAACAGAACATCCAATAATCGGGGGAGGGGAGTGGTAGCAGTGAAGGGAAGCACATGCAAGTGTCATCTGAAATCTCTCCGTCTCCACCTTGAAAAATGAACGTCCCTGTAACCGGCTATGGAGGCGGGCCCCATACAAGTTGCAAGGCTGGGTACGTGCACGGGTGTAGGCCATTTCACAGATGTGGACGTCGCTGAATGGCATGGCCTCAGAACTGGGTACCTGGAGATGCTGGCAGGGTTATTTCATAAGGGGGCAACAGTACTATTAGACCTGATCCTTTTTTGATATTTTTTTTTACTAATATTGTAAACTGCTCCGATGGACCCAAGTGGCAAGTATATCAAATAATAAACTAAAACTAAACAAAATACATGTGAATGTTGCAAGAGCTCCAGTTAAATATGCATTTGTCAGCGTTTATACATGTCAAGGCTTGAGTGATACTGCTCTTTTTTGTTGAATGTGTTTCCTGTGAAATGGCCTTTGTCACTGACATGCTAGCAAATACACATGTATTCTCCAGCACGCGATGTATTTTACAGAAGGCTCCACTGCTAGAATTAAGCACGTCTGACCTAGATGTCTCAGTTCTGACATCCAAAGCCTATCTAAGCCTGGCTTCATAGAGCATCCTTTAAGTAGTATCCCAGGGTGAAGGAGTGGAATTGGGGTGGGGCAGTACCTATGCATATATGTCATAAAATACATATATAGGTACCTAAACCTTTGCTGAAAAGTTAGGTTTGCCCCCAAGCAGGTGTAACTTTTATACAGGAGTTTTGGGGAGGCTATTTTATAAAGACACACTGGTGCAGATGCTGCCTGTTAAAACAGGTGCAACATATGCGCCTATGTGTCTTTCCCATGGGTGCCGTGTTAGAAAATTATCCACCTAATGGCCCTGAGTAGGCTGATTGCAGGGAGAGTAATTTTATAACAGGGCTGCCCAACTTGTGCAGCAAGTAGGCTAATAATTTTTATTAATTTTCAAAGGGAAAATGTATGTGTGCTTTCTCTTTCAAAATGATCTTACTGAAACTGCACATCCATTATCACCTGCCATTAGACGCATGTAAAAATTATGAGAAAATGTATGCCCCAAAGTATATATGTAAGGACAAATCCAGTCCTAGGTCTGCCTCTGGGCATATCTTTGTTCGTCAGTATTGTAAATAAGTTAGGAAATCCTGATTCTTACCCAATCGGGACTGTAAATAAGTTGAGACCATGTTGAATGTATAACCCTGTAAATAAGTTATGACCTGTTTGATGTATCTCTTATTGTTTAATGTAAACTGCTTTGACCTGGTGAAAAGAAATATATAAGTATAAATAAATAAATAAATTAAATCAGTAAAAGTGCATGAGAGTGTATTATTTATTTATTTATTTAATTTGATTTACTTATTCAGTATTTGGTATATGGCCAATCAAAAAATAAAATCATGGCAGTTTACAAGGTAAAAGGGGGGGGGGGGGGAGAGAGAACCCTATGCAGTTTATACATTTAACAAAACCAGATGTGACTAACAGACAATTTAGGAGAAGAGTAACTAGCACAACAGAGTGGAGGAATGGCCTAGTGGTTGGGGCAAGGTACTACAGGCCAGAAGGTCAGGGGTTCAAATCCCACTAGAGGACAGCAACCTTTGGATGGAAGGACTGGAGTTTCTAGTTCCACTTGTGATCTTGGGCAAGCCACCTAACCCCCCCATAGCCCATGTTCCCCATAAAATAGTTAGCCCCAAATTATAATGCCTTGTTCAGTGTAAACCACTTTGATACCATGAAAGGCAGTATATAAAAAATGATAAATAAATATTCAAAAAACAAATGATCTCACAGAGAAACAAAAGGAAGGGCTCCTTCAGGACTTTAAGTAGCTGTACTCTAAAACTGCAATTTAAAAGAGTTCTTCAAAGAGGTGTATTTTAAGTCCTTTTTTAAACTTTTTCAAAGAGGAGTGTATCCGGAGATCAAGTGTAAGGGAGTTCCAGAGAAAGGGAACCTGGTAACATTAAGGCTGAGTTTTGGAAGAATATCAAACAGAGATGTATTTTTCCGGGCAGAGCTAGGTAATTTCCTTGAGCTGATCTTAAAAGTCCATGATGGGGTGTATAGTACTGAGAGAATTAAGGTAGATAAGTAATCCCATATTGATAGTTGATCCAAGTAGGTTAAAGTTGTTCACAATTTCAATTTCTTCTCCTTCAACGATGAACCTGTTGATTATGCCAGTTATCATGATCATTGTCTTCTTTACATTAAGGTGCAGGCCCATTTTGAGACTATGGGGTATGTTTACTAAAACCCCGGTAGAGTGTGGGCCCCGGTAGTGTGCGTGTGCCATATAAGGAGTGGGCGTTCCGTCCTGAAAAAGAAAAGCCGGAATTTACATATGCGCTAAGGTGCGCGGCGCCCATGTGCGCCCCGCACCTTAGCGCATGAGATAGCTGCGCGGGAGGCATAAGTGGGGCACTGAAGTGCAAGAAATAGAGCAGAGCCACAGCACAATGGTTAAGACACTGACCAATGGTGAAGAGATCAGGGGTTCAATCCCCCACTGTGCCCAAAGAAGACAGCTGGCTGAGGTGTTAATTTATGAGGCACAGAAATACTGGGCAGCATAAGACAGCAATCTAATATTTTTGGTGGCATATTAATACTGGGCGGCATAAGGCGGCGCGCTGATGTTTATGGAGGTATTATAATACTGGGTGGTATAAGTGGCACGCTGATATGCAAAATTAAAAGCAGAGCCACAGCACACTGGTTAAGGCACTTACCAATGGTGCAGGGATGAAGGGTTCAATCCCCCACAGTGCCCAATGGAGACAGCTGGCTGAGGCAATATTTTAGGAGGCATTTAAATGATGGGTGGCATAAGGCGGCGCGCTAATGTTTTAGGAGGCTTTCTAATATTGGGCGGCATAAGGTGGCGCGCTGATGTGCAATCACAGGAACAGAACCACAGCACAATGGTTAAGACACTGACCAATGGTGCAGGGATCAGGGGTTCAATCCCCCAAAATGCCCAATGAACAAGGCTGGCTGAGGCTTAACATATTATGGGGAAGATTGCTTTAGGAGGCATTTTATTCATATTTTAATTATCACTACTAGCAAACGCACTCTCAAAGCGTGTTAACATAAGGCGCCCTATAAAGCGTAGACCCTTCCAAAAATCATTTCATTTTTTTGGAGCTTTCCTGGGAGTGTTTTTTATGGTTGCCCATTAATATCACTGTTGCCCAGCTGGATTATAATTTATTTGGAATTTGTTGTGGTCATTTTCAGTTTCTATTTGCTATTTTGTTCTGTGCACATGTATCACACTGCTCACGTTTTTCAGGTTTCCCCGGTTTTGCTGTACATTGCTGACGGAAATGGTTTCTCTTCCCTTTAAATCGGCTCTAACGCGAGGGTTTCACTCGCGGTATTTTTTTTGCCGAAATTCAGCCCCGCTCCTGTGCGGGGAGCCTCTCCCCTCCCACTCTCCACCCATTGACCCCATCCCCCCACCCCTCGGGAGCCTTCCTCCGCCCTCGAAATGCCTTTCCACGCCTCTATTGCACATCAGCGCATCAGCGCACCGCGCAATTTTGCGGGCGGCATGCACATGTGCGGCCGGAGCGCACGCATGCGGGGCACCAAAAATGCACTATTAGCGTGCGCTAAGGTACCTTAGCGCACGCTCAAGTACGCCCCGCACCTTTGCGGTTTTTAGTAAACATCCCCCTATGTTCTTTGATTGTGAGAAGCAAATGTTTCAGATCATCTTGACTTTCAGCCAGTAATGTGGTATCATCAGCATAGCGAAGGTTGTTTATGAGTCTTCCACAAATCTTCACACCTCTGTTATCATCATACAATCCTGCTTCTCTGATGATTTGTTCTGCATATAAATTAAACAGGTAGGGGGAAAGTATGCAGCTTTGTCTTACACCTTTGCTTATTTTAAACCATTTTGTTTCTCCTTGTTCCGTTCAAACTGTTGCTTCTTGATCAATGTACAGATTTCGCAAGAGAACGATCAGGTGTTCTGCTATACACAGTCAAAAGCCTTGCTATAGTCGATAAAGCACAAATAGATATCCTTTTGGTATTCTTTAGTCTTTTCAAGGATCCATCTCACATCCGCAATGATGTCTCTCGTTCCTCGCCCTTTCCTGAACCCTGCTTGCACGTCAGGTAGTTCTTGTTCCAGGTATGGTTGTAGTCTCTTTTGAATAATCTTCAGTAGAAGATTATTCAAAAGAGACTACAACCAAGAAGATTGGCGATAATTTCCACAGTCAGGAAAGTATGCAGCTTTGTCTTACACCTTTGCTTATTTTAAACCATTCTGTTTCTCCTTGTTCTGTTTGAACTGTTGCTTCTTGATCAATGTACAGATTGTGCAAGAATACAATCAGGTGTTCTGGTATACCCATGCTTCTTAATGTGGCCCAGAGTTTCTCCCGGTTTACACAGTCAAAAGCTTTGCTATAGTCAATAAAGCACCAATAGATATCCTTTTGGTACTCTTTAGTCTTTTCAAGGATCCATTTCACATCCGCAATGATGTCTCTCGTTCCTCACCCTTTCCTGAACCCTGCTTGCACTTCAGGTAGTTCTTGTTCCAGGTATGGTTGTAGTCTCTTTTGAATAATCTTCAGTAGAATCTTGCTGGCATGTGGGATCAGAGCGATTGTGCGATAATTTCCAGTCAGTTGGATCACCTTTCTTTAGTATTGATATAAACACAGATCTTTTCCAGTCAGTTGGCCATGATGTTGTCTTCCATATTTCTTGGCAGAGCCTTGTTAGTACGGTAACAGCTGCATCAGATTGCTGTAATACTTCTATGGGAATGCTATCAATGCCTGGTGCTTTGTTCTTTGATAAGGCTTTCAATGCTGCTTCAACTTCTTCTTTCATCACCAATGGTTCCCAACCATCTTGGGAGACCCTGCCAGTAGTTAAACTACCGATAGTTTAGCTCTCAGCATCACTGATGCACTCAAGCCCTCACAGCACGACAAGCTGCAAACCAAGTGAGGGGGGAGCTACAGTAGTCAGCAAAATACTTTGGCTACCTATAGTCACTTTAAGTGATACACAAAAACGTAGAAAACGATGGCAGATAATGATCACGAAGTCTATTTAGTTCCTGATGCCATCTCACAGAACCTACCCAACCTTACATCTAGGAATTCTCTGTGTTTATTCAATGTTGAATTCTTTTACTGGTGTGGTTTTCATATATCTACCACCCTGTTAAGAAATACTTCTTTACATTACTGCTAAGCTTACCCTCTTTGTGTATCTATGAACTTTAAGGCACTTCAGATTATCCAAAAGATTTGTATATGACAAGCCAGTTGAATGGAAATGCTTTCGAGCACACCCAGCAAACCCAATGTCCCAGCTGAAAAAGAAATTCTAACCCCAAATTTGTGTTTGTTGCAGCGGAAGTTCTGTAACTGACGCTTATTTTCATCAACAAATCTGAGCACAGATGCAATAGTATATAACCTCCAAAATATGCTCATTGAGGATTTTAAAAAAATGGCCATAGAAAACTGTACACAGGAGACACAATCTCTCCTTTTCCAGTCTCAGCAGATAAAAATCAAACTTCTTTCTCTGTAGCTGTTCTTCTGACAAAGAGATAGGGCCACTGCTTCCTGACATTGTCCACGTGTGTTTAAGCAGGATGATCAAGGGTCCCAGGAGCCTCCTTTCCTCTATTCCAAACAATACAAACTGAAGTCATTCAGAAGGTTTGACCTTCCTCCCTCCCCAGTTTAGCAAGCTTCCTTTGCAGGTTCTCCGACTTCTTGATGCCTTTCTTAAATGAAGACATTTAACACATCTCTTCTGTACTCCAGAAGCAGCTTTGGCAGTCTCATAAAATAGTTACTTTGCTTTCCTTCCAATTCTTTTTCATGGAGCAGTGCAACAGATGTGACAGAATTTAACTTAAGCATAAGTTCACACTACTTACAGTCATGGAAAAAAAACACCGTTGAATTTGCAGACTGGTGATATTCCGTGTGAATATGGAATAATTAAAGAACATGAATTGCTTTGAAAAATGTTTACTGTCAGATACATTTGTTGCAGAAGTACTGCAGAATAAATATGCATGGACAAAGCTGTTTCTGTCAACACATATTTGTGTTGCAAGTCAGCAGAACCCAACTCAGGGCTGGATTTAAGATTTTGGTGCCCATAGGCAAGGCCAGAGAGGAGATCACAGAGAATCCAGGGGAAGAGGAGGGCAGAGGGGATCAAGGATCCCAGAGATTGGACAATCAGGAGAGGTGCTGCGGAAGACCACAGTGGCATGCTCAGAGCCTTCAGGTTACCCAGTTCTAGGAAGGAGATTTTTAAGCCAGTCTTGGATTTCTAACAACCCCACCCTGATGCATTTCGGGACATGCAGCACTTGCTTCAATAGGTAGAATCAGGGAGTACAGATACCACGTTGTTTTGGGATGTAAGTTCAAAACCAGGACTGGCCTAAAAGTTTCTCTTCTGGAACTTGGCAGCTCTGAGCTTTAGCAGTCTATCGAAGCAACACATGCACATGGCCCTTAAGCAGGTGTGAGCAAGCTCCTCTTCGGCTCAAATAGTGGTACCCTAAGTAGTCTCCTATTTGGCCTATGCCTACATCTGGAGCTCACCCCCCTAAAACCTTCCAGATGACACCACATCAGCCATCTGCTACTTCTCAGGAAGAGTAACGATCAAAGCTCAGATTTAGCTATATTGACTTTAAGGAGATAATTTTATAAATCTGTTTCACATGTTAAAGGCTGATGTACGTTTGTTAAAGGCCTCTTAGGACATGCCTAAGTGTACATGTGGCGCAAATGGGTATGATCAGGGGAGTAGTTTTAGTGAAGTGTGAGCAGAATTGCAATTTCTGCACGTACTTTATGTGCTAACAGTTACCCCTGCTCCTGAACATGTGCAAATAACTGTGCCTTCAAGGTAAGCACAATGTCTACAGGATTTGTGCTAGTCTTTTAGAAAAACACCTTCCTGCCCATTTAACCTAATAAACCTCTTTCCAAAGTACCCTCCACACCCAGATACCTCATCGTAAAGCTGAGTCTCATGCATTAGAATTGGTAGGGTTACTGGCATTAAAACGGAAATAAAACACATATCGAAATAAATGAAATTATTACGTTTCAGGACCTCCAACAAAATAGACATCAAGCTAAAACAAACATCCAGTGCAAAGCTAGTTCACAGAATGTATCCTTATCCGAAATTATACAGGTTCAAAAACAGCAACTACGAAGATGCAGGCCCTGCACAGGAAGGTCCCCTTTAAGCACACTGCATCCGCTCCAACTGGCTCTAAATACTGCAGCATGTACTCTGCAAGGATCACACAGATCACAGCACATTATGCCGGTACTAAAACACTTAACATTCATTACCAATAATGCATTGAATAAAATACAAGGCCCTGCTCATGATATTCAAAATCCTACACAAATTATCCGCTGACTCCCTTATAACCACCATCCACTGGGCTCCTGATAACAGAATAGGATAACGTGGAATGCCAAACACCTTCCTAACTCCTGCTGCAAGTACAAAAAGCAACGAGTCAACCTGCAACAGAGCGTTCTCATTATATGCTCCCACGCTCTGGAACACGCTGCCCGACTCACTCCGATCCAACTCTGATCTCTCCAATTTCCGTAGGTCTCTAAAGACACACTTATTACGCCTATATTATGACAGCATCCCATAAAAGAAAAAATCCCACCTGACTGAATTGTTCAAACACAGGGTTATCCCCACCTTTTATGCCCAGAGCATTACTTGTTAATACACAGTTTACCGAAGTTAAAAAATCCTGTTCTATGTAACAATCTTATTGTTCATTGTTGTATGTATATAAATGATTATATTAGTAGTAGTACACCGTTCTCACTGTGAAATAGAACAGTATATAAAATCAGTGAAATAAATAAATAAACAATAACTTAGAAACTCCCCTCTCCCTTCCCCTGGGAATAAAATAGCTTACAAAATATTGTGTGCTCCATCCCTAATTTTCACATACTTCATAAACATTCCCATATGTCTTCAGATTGCTGACACGTTTGACTGTTTAAGGCCATGGAGGATTTGTTTAGTGGTTGGAATAGTGGTTCTTTATCCAAAGGTTTGGGGTTTAATTCCCACCAGCACCTTCCACTGTAGTTCCTCCTCCCCCTTTTTTAATAGGGAGTAACCAAGATTTCGTGAGTAGACATTTTGAGTGAGTTTATGATTTATGAGTAAAGATTTTTTAGGGAATAAAAGACAGTTTTTATGGGGTTTTTTGGAATGCGGCATGTGTAAAAATCTTTTATAAGTTTGCCACTTGTGTTTGGAAACGGTTCTGAGGTTTTTTTCTTGCCCAAATTAGGTTAACATCATTAGTTGATGTTGGTCTGCTTGATTGGTTAGTGGATGTGATGGTAGTTGTTAGAACTATCAACAGACAGTCAACTGCAGTAAGGTTGCTAAGTGCAGTGCTATTTCTGTATTTATTTAGATATAATTTATGTAATGCAGTGTGTGCCTTCAAGTCAGTCCTGACTCCTGCAGCCTAGAAGCTCCTGGGTTTTCTTGGCAGTGTCACCTGAAGTAGATTTCCAAGCCTTTCTTCCAAGGCAATGGAGGGTTGAGTGACTTGCCCAAGGCCACAAGGAGTGCTAGTGGGAATCAAAACCCTCATTGCTTGGTTACCAAGCCAGTGCTCTAACCACTAGGCTACTCCTCCACTTGTATAATTTATACCGCCTTATCAATAATCAAAGTGGTTTATAGTGAACAATAACTTTTACAGGGAACAGTGAACACAACTATAGTTCTACAGCTAATGCCCTACATCCACTATTTGATTTGTATAAAAGATTTTTTTCTGAATTAGCTATTCTTTTGGATCGTATTCTTTTTTGGGGACTCTGGTTGAACTTGCTATCCTGTTGATGACTTTTTTTGTCTGGACACATTTCTGTCAGTCATCCTTCCAAATCTTTCAGTTGTGCCCTCCACTTCAATGAAATCTCACAGCAAGCCACAATCACATATATCTTTATTGACTTTCCTTGTTTATCCTTCCATCCTACCCCCCAACCCAATAGAACCCCTTTAGCAGTTAAGGTCACATATCTTTCACCATATTTGAAAGGGTCCTCCCCACTCCCTGCCAGAACTGTTGAAGTACAGGTCTTGAACACCACATGCAGAAGAAATCCTCTTCTTCCCCATACCCTTGCCTACAAACTTAGAAATCTAAGCAAACATCCTGTGTAATCTGACGGGAGCAAGCTACCATTCATATAACTATTTTAACTCATTCTTCACAAAGAGGCTGGATACTGAAGCTCATCCAATCCCCTTAAACATTGTCTCCAATTGTTTCTTCTCCAACATGCTTCTGATGTTCCTTTCCCACACCACTTGAAATTTATGTATTCTTGAGTTCATGTATTCTAAGTATTGCGCATTTGCGCATTTGCTGACTTCAACTGCCAGTAGATCATCTCAAAATCAGACCAACCCCTCCCTCACCTTCATCCACTCCAACTGACCCAGCAAATGTCTCACTTACAAATACCCATAAAAGTTATCGGCAGGCAGATCATACTGTTCCTGCACTTCATCAAAGGCTAAAATATTCCCATCTGGGCTCATCTGATAGACAGACTGACTATAGTCCCTCTTCTAAACACACCATCTGTCAGACCTGGCAGAAAATGAGAACTGTAATGGCTAGGCTGCAATAGTGAAATCTTACCCCTGTTTTCTACATACCAAAAGTCTGTCCCATAACTGGAGTACCTGGAGTACATGAATAATAAAAGAATTCTGGATACCTTGAAGTTTCCTATCTCTCCTGCTTACCCATGTTAAAATCCTTAATGGGAGCTGTGCTACGTAGTGTTTTCGATCAAACCCCATTTTTTTCGTCTTAGAAATATTTCCCTAGTCTATAATAGTACTAGAAAATATTTGCAACTCCTAGGTCCCCTGCTTCTCTTCCCGAGCACATACATTTTTTTCTCTACATCCTAGGAGGACTTTCCACCAATTATATCGGGATACTTTTCTCTGCAGCCTTTTCAGATACTTGCATGGTACATTGACCTTTAATGTCTGTCCCATAACTGGTGTATTCTCCCAATGAGCAGGAGATCCCAATGAGCAGGAGATCATTGGGAGAATACACCCTCTCCTGGAAACACCTGAACTCAACCTTGACGACATGTTAACATTATGGAACAAGTCCCTCAACGCAGTAAGACGCCCCAACTACCAAGAAAAACCTCAGAGGTAAGAAAAAAGCACCTTGGTATTCACCTGAACTAACAGCATCCCTCCGGCGGTTACGTCAACTCGAAAAACGATGGCGCAGATCAAGGACAACCGAGAGTCATGAAGCCTATAACACCCACCTTGACGACCATAAAACAGCAGTATCATCAAGAATGAAACAATACCATTCAGACGTCCTACTGAGAGCCATAAACAAACCATGTGAGCTATTCAATCTGGTCAAAAATCTGGCTAAGGAGCCCACCTCCAACCAAACAAATCTACCTGACGCTCAGGAATATGCGGACTACCTTCGCTCAAAGACAAGCCAACACATTGCTCCTGCAAATCACCACCCTCTGAAACATACAAGCCCGCTACCTCCCGACTCCCTCCCTCTAAATGAGACAGCAGATAACCACCACATTCTTAACTCCTTCTCCCCCCCAACAGCAAGGGAGATCCAAGATACCATCACATGCATCAATACCACCACAGCTCCGAGCGACCCATGCCCGGCACAATGGATAAAAGCGCTAAAATCAGACCTCAGCCCTTTCCTCGCCAAACTAATAGGTTCATCCTTCACTTCGGGGATTTTCCCACAGAACCTGAAGCAAACTTCAATAAGACCCCTACTGAAGAACAAAAAGCTCGACCCCACAAAGATGGACTCTTACAGGCCCATATCGAGCATCCCGCTTCTAGCTAAAATCATCGAAAAAAACAGTCCAACAGCAACTAACCCATCACATTGAAAACAACGCGCCTCTTGATTACTGCCAGCATGGATTCAGAGAGTCCCATGGAGTCGATACCCTTCTGACTACATTATTCAACTCCCTTACCATTGGGCTCGATAACATCAGGAAGGGTTTTGCCCTTATCTTTCTGGACATCGCAGCCGCCTTTGACTCGGTGGACCACAAGATACTCCTATCACGCCTCACTGAGAAGGGTCTTCGTGGCAACGCTCTAGCTTGGTGCGCCTCATATCTGAATAACAGATGGCAACATGTCCACTCCGGATCCTCTTTATCGGACCCTTTCCCACTAGAAAAAGGCGTTCCCCAGGGCTCATCCCTCTCAGCACTTTTATTCAATATCTATATGCAGCCCATCTGCAATCTTATCCGGTCCTTTAACATCAACTGCCTAGTATATGCTGATGATGTCCTAATGTTCACCCCAATAGACACAGATCATCCAAACCTCGACCAGCTCTCCTCTTGCTTCAATGCCGTCACAGATTGGCTACACAACCAAATGCTCAGAATAAATCTGAAAAAGACAGAAGTTCTATTCATCGGAAGAAACCAGTCATTCACTCCCCCATCTTCAATCAAGGTGAACAACGCAGAACTCCTCTCCAAGACAACGATCAAATACTTAGGCGTAACACTGGACCAGCACCTGGACATGCATGCTCATATAGACAATACAATCAGAACAATATACCACAAATTACGGACACTACGCCTCATAAAGAACACCCTTGAACCAAACGACTTCAGAACAGTCTTCCAGGCCATAATCATACCCCACTTCGATTACGCCAACCCCATCCTACTCGGACTCCCAAAGAGCTCGATAAACCCCTTACAGCTTGCGATGAATACCGCAGCAAGAACCCTCTATGGCGCATCTCGCAGAGAACATATCACCCCTATCCTGAAGAGCTTGCACTGGCTCCCCGTCCAGTACAGGATCACATTTAAGATCCTCACCTTGACCTTCAAAGCAGTCAACTGTATCACCGCAAATATATTGTCAGATCTGATCCAACTTACTCCAAACAACAGATTAAGAAGAACCACATCCTGCAATACCATCCTCCTTCCAAAAGCCATCACAAAATGCAACAAATCCACTAGAAAGCGTGCCTTTGCCTTATTCGCCCCTTCTTGCTGGAACTCCCTCCCAACAGAAATCCGCAGCATAAATAACCTCCCCCAGTTCAGAAAAGCCCTCAAACTGCAATTATTTATACAACACTTTGGTAACTCCGACAGCATCACCTAGACAGTACCACATGATCTTATAGTCTAACAAGCCAACGCTGTCTAACCAATTTCCGATGAAAACTCTTCACCTCCCCCATCTATCCCCCTTAGGGCCTGTATCATAAACTTAGATGTGATGCAATCCCTGTGTATATAATGTATAAAGTTCACCTTTACCCTTGTTTAAATCTCCCTTTGTTTGCTATGTATAAAGTTCACCTGTTATCCATGTTTAAACTCCCTGTTCTATGTAAGTTCAATGTATGGCTGTTCCTCATTGTACAAACTTGTTTATTGTAAACCGTGCTGATGCCGAATAGTGCGGTATAGAAAAACCTTAAATAAATAAAATAAATAAATAAATAAATGTGCTACCCAAGAAAGGGATCTATGCGTCATCATGGAGAATATGTCAAAACCCTCTGCCCAGTGTGCAGCGACAGTCAAGAAAACAAATAGAATGCTAGGAATCATAAGGAAAGCAATGGAGAATAAAACCAAGGATATTATACTGCTCTGTATAGCTCCATGGTGTGACGGCATCTTGAATATTGTGTGCAATTCCAACCACCATATCTTAAAAAGGATATAACAGAAATAGAAAAGGTATAGAGCACGGCAACCAAAATGATAAATAGGATAGAAGGATAAGAAGGGTTAAAAGGTTAGGGCTTTTAAGCTTGGAAAAGAGATGGCTGAGGGGAGACATGATAGAGGTCTATAAAATAATGAGTGAAACGGGTAAATGTAGATCAGTTGTTTACCCCTTCAAAAAGTGGAAAGACTAGGGGACAGACAATGAAGCTACAATGTAGCATATTTAAGACTAATTGGAGAAAATAGTTTTACACTCAACATGTAATCAAACTCTGGAAGTTGTTGCCGGAGGATGTAGTAAACGCTATTAGTGATAACTGGGTTTAAAAGAGGTTTGGACAAGTTCCTGGAGGAAAAGTCCATAAACCATTATTAAAATGGATTGAGGAAATCCACTTCTTACTCCTGGGATAAACAGCATGTCTACCTTTTGGGAACCTGATAGGTACTTGTGACCTGGATTGGCCACTGTTGGAAGCAGGATATTGGGCTCAATGGACCTTTAGTCTGACCAGTATGTCATTTCTTATGTTCCTTAATGCCTGAAAAAGATGGATGGATCATGATCTCACACCGGCCACACACCCAACCATAAAAAGGACCAGTTATGCCATTTCTGCAAGTCCCCAAGCACCGACTTCTAAATGGGCAGGCAGTTGCGCTCATATACCTTCCTTATGTAGAGACTACTTGGATGTTGCTTTAAGAGCATCAGCATCATCCAGTGTCCCTACTAAATAAAAAGAAATAGAGAGAAAAGTCTGACATTTTCCAGAACAGGGGAAGTTCTTCTGCCAGTCATTTCATGCTGGAAGGAGATTCTTCTGAGAGGGAAAATTCTACTTCATATATAAATTACTCCCAAAGGCAGAATCCTCTATTTGGTAGCCCACCATTGAACCATGGAGATGTAGAGGGAGTCTGTCATTATAGGGCAGGTGTTTCTGGCACCCAGCCAGTGCAACCTATGGGAGAATAGGCAGGACCAGTGCTACCATTCAGTCAACTAGGCAGTTGCCTAGAGCATTGGCCCTCCGGGGGTAACCATTGTTGCCGCTGTAACCCCACTCAGGATAAGAGCAATGGCAATGGCTGCAAACAGCCTTGCAATGCTTATCTTTAAACTCTGGTGCCACAGGGCTATTTGCTTCTGCCACTCCGATGCCTGCTGCTGACTTCCTTCTGCAAACAGGAAGTCAGCATCAAGGGTCAGAGAGGGGGGTGGAAACAAACAACCCTGTGGTGCTGAAATTTAAAGATACATGCAGTGGGGCTGTTTGTTTCCATTGCTGCCACTGCATGTCCTAGAGAGGAGCAGCAGCGGGTTCTGGAGGGGGGAAAGGGGTGCCAGGGACCTCATCTCCTTGTACTGGCCCTGAGAATAGGAGTCTTTTGCACATTGTTACATCATATTATTTAGAGAGTGCAACAGGTTTAGAGCAGCTGCAGAGGAGAAGAGAACAGAGGGTTGATGCTTGTGCAAACCCTGCCAGCCCCTCTGTCTCACAAGGAGAACAGCTCAGCCTGTAAAGAGGTTCCAAGATCTGTACCAGCCATCCATCCTTCCAGATCAACAGAGCCAGGAGCCTTGCAGAGCAATTCTGGGCACCTGCATCTACAACACCCACTAGCTCAGGAAGAAAAGAAACCCAAGCAATGATCCTACACCAGCGGTACCAGATCCAAGTGTGACATCCAGCTCATCAGCAGGAAACTGTGTTTGCCTCACATACAGGTTAAAGTACACTGGTACAAAGTACTTAGAGAGGATAGACCAGCTTAACCCTTTCCAGGCCGAGCCCAAAACTCTTGGGATCCAAAATTCTGACTAAATATTTCTATCAAATGGTATATAATACATGACCATAGCAGAAGGAAAATCACTATTAAAACATATTGAATAAGACTGGTACAATTTTCCTGAAATATGCAAAAATTAACCCGGCTGCAGAATGTGGATTAAAAATTTAAAGTAGGCCTTGAAAGGGTTAAATAGTAAAGGTGCATGAGTGGCAAATAAGTCACATTCACTAACTGAGGTGCAAGAGTGGTAAAGTAATGATTGACTGCACAGCTTAATATAAAGAGTAAATTGAAGAAAGGTGGTAACTTTTGAAATGGAAAAGAGAGGAATATTCTGCTCACAACCATTTTTGGATAAGAAGTTAACTATTTGTAATATAGGAGTCATTTTACTAAAGCATGTTGTGATTTGCACTAATGTGGCAATAGCATGCAAAATCATAGTACATTTCTGTTGCGAATTGTCGTGTCATCTGTCTTTTTGCAGATGGCACAAAAATTTGCAACAGAGTGGACTCCCCCGAGGGAGTGCTGAACATGAGGAGGGATCTGCAAAAGCTGGAGGAATGGTCTGATGCTTGGCAATTGAGATTTAATGTGAAGAAGTGCAGTGTCATGCACTTGGGTAGCCAAAATCCAAGGGAAATGTACACGATAGGGGGCGAGAGTTTGGTGTGCATGGAGCAGGAAAAGGTCCTTGGTGTGATTATTTCTGTAGATCTCAAGGTGGTAAAACAGTGCGACAAGGCGGTGGCAAAAGCCAGGAGGATGTTGGGCTGCATTCGAAGAGGAATTACCAACAGAAAGGAAGGGGTACTAGTGCCACTGTATAAGTCTCTGGTGAGGCCTCACTTGGAATACTGTGTTCAGTTTTGGAGACCGTATCTGGCAAAGGATGTAAAAAGAATGGAAGCTGTTCTGAGGAAGGAGACTAAAATGATTTGGAGCCTGCGTCAGAAACCTTATGAGGAGAGACTTGAAGACCTAAATATATACACTTTGGAGGAAAGGAGGGATAGGGGAGATATGATTCAGACCTTTAAATACTTAAAGAGAAATAATGAACAAACAAACCTCTTCCAGAGATGGGGAAGTTTATTTATTTATTTTATTTAATTAATTAATTTATTTATTTTCTTATATACCGCGCTATTATAATCAGTTAAAGTTGTAAAACTAGAGGGCATGACATGAAGCTGCAAGGTGGTAAATTGAAAAGCAATGTCAGGAAATACTTTTTTACTGAAAGGGTGGTGGATGCTTGGAATGCCCTCCCAATGGAGGTGGTGGGGGCAAACACAGTGACAGTATTCAAAGTGGCCTGGGACAGACACAGTGGATCACTTTACAGCAAAAAGATTAAATCTAAATAAACTGAACTATCTAATTTCTCAACAAATAGGGGGTGTCCTACATGGAACAATGGGGGGGGGGGGAGCGGTGGGTTCACCCCTAAACAAACAAAGAAACAAAGATATGGGAAGGGGTGCACCTGCTCCTGGTGGATGCACCACTAAGCAAAGACATGGGTAGGGGTGCACCTACTCTCTAAAAGACATGGGAAGTGGTGCACCTTCTCCTGCTATATTGCTGGGCGGACTAGATGGACCATGCTGGTCTTTATCTGCCATCATTTACTATGTTACAATGTTTCTATATTAGGTGCAACACCATCAGTCAATGTGCAACAATGTCCCCTAATGCCTGCAAGGCACTCTTCCTACCCATCTCTGACCCAAACCTGCCCACTTGCTCCTCTAACTTGTCTTCAGCATGCACCAGAACACACGCTGACAGCTACAGCCCTTTAGTAGAAGACCCTCAAAGTTCTTGCTTATTATTCCTGCTAATTGTTGTTGCTGTTATTTTTCATTGACCCCAAAGTTTAAGTAAACCCTTAGTTCAGAACATAATTTCTGGTGTGGGCTCATTTATTTGAGAAGCCCGTGGTGCTAGTGTCAAGTGCCAAGGGCCTCTTAGCTTATCCAATCCCCACCAACAAGAATCCTGATACTTAAGAAACCATGAGCTCCAGAGTAAAGACTGAGTAAAAGGCTCATAGGATTGGTCTGCTCCCTTGTCTGCCAAACAGTTGGTGAAGTAACTATGAGAACACAACAAGGGAGTTACTTTTATACCATTCAATTTAGATCCCAAGGTGTTTAATGCATTCCTGCCCATTTAAATGGGAAAGAGAACATAAATGCTCCTCCTCATAACAAGATAGGGTAATATGTAACACCTCCATCTTATTCATTTTAATCTTAAACCCTGCCCCTTGGCCATATTGCTCCAGAAGTTCCAGGATCGCCAGAAGAGAGTGTCATGGCTCTGTGACCACCAACAAGACATCATCTGCGAAAAAAGAAATGTTATGGAACTCATCCTCAGAGTGGAGGAGTGGCCTAGTGGTTGGGGCAAGGTACTTCAGGCCAGAAGGTCAGAGGTTCAAATCCCAATAGAGGACAGCAACCTTGTGGTCTTGGGTAAGCCACTTAACTCTCCATAGCCCATGTTCCCTGTAAAATAGTTATCTCCAAGTTATAATGCCCTGTTCAATGTAATTTCAGTTTGTTCAATGTAAACCACACTGATGCAGAATAGCACGGTATATAAGAGAATGTAAATAAAATAAATAAATCCTCCACTGGAATCCCCAACAACTTTCTATGCCTCCTACAGAGAAAACAGTAATGGGGACAACAGGATCCCTTGCCTTGTTCGTATATCTAATTTTAAGGTTTCTGAATATCCCTCATTAACCTTCACACATGTTTCCACTGCCGTATACTAACTTGGTTATCCACTTAATAAAATTGTCACGGAATCCCATTTTACCTAAAACACCATCAGAAAATCCCAATGCACTCTACTGAAATCTTTTTTGGCATCAATCGTCAATGCCATGGTCAGGATATCCTCCTCTTTAGCAGCCCAGATCAGGTTTAATACTCTCTTAGCACTGTCCATGGCCCGATGTCTCTTTATGAACCCCGTCTAATCAGACTTAACAAATCCAGCATCAGCCCCACCAAGTGGTCTGCCATCACCATAATTTACATCCAGATTGAGCAATGAGATGAGCCTATATGAGGCACATTTCATGGTGTCCTTACTCCTTTTGGGGATTACACATATTCCCACAAAGTGCAGAGATAGGGGTGATTATTTTCTTACTAACAATGCATTATACACTTCCACCAGGATTGGAATGACCCGAAGACCTTACTTTTTATAGAAACATGACATCAGACCATCCAAGCCCATGGCTTTATCATTGGTTAATCCATTAATCAACCTCTGAATCTCCATAGCTGTGATTAGTTTCTCCAAATTTGTTTTTACCTTCCCTGGTACTTTGAGTAATTCTGGCAGGTAATTTTGAGTATCCTCTTCTCTCATCCCTCTGGTACAGCTTCTGGTAAAAGGATGCAAACTCTTTCCTAGCAACTTTGTCCTCCTGCACCCATTGTCATCCCAGTCCTGACCTGAGTTTTACCACTATGTTTGACTAGTTTTTGCTTTCAGCCCCCTCGCTAACAACTACTAGGCCTACTGCCCATCTCATAATGCCTCTGCCTTAAGCATTTTAGTTTAAAGTCTAATTCACATTTTTGCTTTTGCAGCTTCTGAGTTTGAGTAATCCCCAGAGTCATATGCCATTGCTCCATGGCATGTTGTGTAGCTGGTCATAACATGTTTCTAGTTTTATCCTTCTTTTTCTGCATGGCTCACATAATTAGTTTCCCTTTGACTATTTTTAGACAACCCCATAAGATTCCAGTCCCTACCTTCTCATTATCATTAAGTTCCATATTATCTTCTATTTCCCTCTTCACAGCGTTCACCACCCTTTGGTCTTTCGGGAGGTTGTCATTTAGCCGCCAGAATCTGCTTCCCTTACTATCCCATATCCAATGATACAGTTATGGTCAACATTATTGGCATCCTTGCATTTTAGGTATGTTGTGTAAAATATCTTGAGAAATTATTGGAAATATTCCAACTATATGTCATCAAAATATTTTAATAGTATATTCAAAGGCACACAACAAACAAAAAGATGTCTGTACAACTTAGACATAATAATTTTTGAGAAAAAAAAACAAAATATGACCTGGGCAGGATTAATGGCACTCTTCACTGATGTCATATTTTCCGAGCACATATTGCATATATACAGACCTAAAGAGAACTATCTGCATTGCTAATGGTGTGTCCAATTTAAAAACCTCACACACAAGTCCCCAAACCCCATCCCAGAAGTGCTTAACACAATGACAATCAAATAACATGTGAGGCAGTGTGCCAACCATGATCAAACAGCGCCAGCACAAATTAGTTCCATGCAGATCAGCCCATAGCACGGGAAATAAGTTCCCAGATGTTGAAGCTTTAATGAGAGAGGCTGACTTGGATTTAGTGGCAGTTACAGAAACATGGTTCACAGAAAAACATTACTGGGATGTAACTATACCAGGCTATACTTTATTCAGAAAGGACAGAATAGGAAGAAGGGGAGCTTTGGAACTACAGAACTTAAAATGAAGAGAGGAGGCACTGTGGGTTAAACTAGAGAGAGGGAAAGAGAAATCTATTTGCATTGGCGTAATATATAGACCTCCCTTACAGGAGGAAAAGGTGGACGGAGAGTTAATTGAAAACATACGCAGCATTGCCAGGATAGGGTAAGTGCTACTGTTAGTGGACTAAAACATGCCAGATGTTGATTGGCACATTCCTGCTGCAGTATCATCTAGAAGTAAGGAGATCCTGGATTCTCTACTGGGAGAACTATTCAGGCAACTGGTAACAGAACGTGAAGGGGCCATACTGGACTTCGTGCTTACCAATGGTGAAAGTGTTTCTGGTGTTATAGTAGGAGATCGCTTTGCATCCAGTGATCACCAGATGGTGTGGTTCAGTATTAGGACTAGGGCTGTAAAATCCATTCAAAAGTGAGGGTCTTAGTCTTTAGGAAAACTAACTTTGCCAAGATGGGCCAATACCTCAGGGAATCGTTAGCGGGATGGGAACAGCTGGGAGATGTAGAAAAACAGTGGGCAAAACTGAAAGGAGATATTTTAAGGGCAACCAACCTTTTTGTTAAAATGGTAAATAAAGGTAAAAGGAAAAGGAGACTGCTATGATTTTCAAAAGAAGTAGCTGAAAAGGTGAAGAAAAAGAAGAAGGCCTTCATGAAATATGAGAGATCACAGAGAGAGAAAGACAGGCGTCTATATTTGGAAAAACTTAGAGAAGCTAGTAAAATAGTCAGGAAAGCAAAGATTCAAAAAGAGGAGGAAATAACCAATGCAATAAAATGGGGGGATAAGAAATTTTTCAGATATGTTAGTGAGAAGAGGAAGGGCAAAAGTGGTATTGTCAGACTCAAGGGTGAAGAGGAGAAATATGTAGAAGTTGATGAGGATAAAGAAGAATTGATTAAAAAATATTTCTGTTCTGTGTTCACAGATGAAGAACCAGGAGCAGGACCTCAGAAAACACCTACAAACAGGAACAGAAGTGAGGCGCATCTTGAACAATTTTCAGAAGACTGTGTTTGTGGGAAACTAGCCAAATCTAAAGTAGACAAAGCAATGGGACCGGATGGGATACACCCTAGAATACTGAGGGAACTTTCTAGCAGCTCCACTGACTGACCTTTTCAATGCCTCGTTGGAATTGGGAGTGGTGCCAAAGGACTGGAGAGAGGCTCATGTGGTGCTTTTGCACAAAAGTGGAAGTAAGGATGTGGTTGAAAACTACAGGCCAGTAGTTTAACTTTGGTGGTGAGTAAATTATTGGAAGCACTGCTGAAAGAGAAAATAGAGAGGTTTCTGGAGTCCAGCAGATTACAGGATCCGAGGCAGCATGGATTCACCAGAGGCAGGTCTTGTCAGACAAATCAGGGAGTTGCACTGAGGAAGAGCCCTAGATGTGGTGTATTTAGATTTCAGTAAAGACTTTGACATCCTTCCTCTCAGGCGATTTATAAACAAACTGAGCACCCCAGAGATGGACCCTAAAGTTACTGCTTGGGCTAGAAATTGGTTGAGTAGGAGGCAACAAAGGGTACAGGTAAATGGAACTCACTCTGAGGAGAAGGAAGTTACCAGTGGAATGCCCCAGGGATCTGTCCTTGGTCCGATTCTTTTATTGCTTTGTTAGTGATATAGCAGGTAAGAATTGCCTCTTTGAGGATGATACCAAAATCTGCAATAGAGTAGACACCCAGGAAGGTGTAGATAACATGAGAAGGAATCTAGCTAAGGTTTAAGAATGGTCTAGAATTTGACAGTTGAGATTTAATGATAAAATTGCAAGGTCATGCATTTGGCTGCAGCAGTCCAAGGAAACAATATAGTATAGGGCAGTGATGGCTAACCTTTTTGAGCCCGAGTGCCCAAACTGCCGCACAAAACCAAAGAATTTCCTCAAAGTGCCAGCACGTCATTTGCATAAGTGGTCTTATTTGCATAATGTTACCATACACTAACTTTTAGTAAACATGTCTCTTAATGAGTGTATGGATAAAGAAAGACTAAAAGATTTCTACATTACTATAATCCAGTGCCAACCGCCAGGCACATTAGGAACTACTACAAACGCTGCCCATTTAGAACCCATAGCAAACCCGCCGTATCCTGACAGCATTACCAGGACTCACAAAGCACCATACCCTACCTATCAAAAGGCAACACTGCAAATATTAAACCAATACATTTCAGTGAATACTGGGGAAAGAGAACAAGTGGCAACGTCAAATAGGAATTTCCTCTTGTACCAAACAAAGCGCAGATGTTAATGATGCACATTTCCCAGAGCTGACATATTCCAGTTAATAAATTCAAAATAAAGAGATATCTTTCTACCTTTTGTGCATTTTTTTTCAGTTGCAATTGGTCCAGCCATTTTCTTCTGGTTTCTTCATGTTTTCAGCTAACTCTCCATCGTCTGCTGTCCATTTGTCCTTTCTTCTCTCTCTTCTAGTTTTTTTCCATTCTCTCTCTCTCTACATCTGCTTTAACATACTAATCTTTCTCCTTTTGCTCTTTCCTCATTCCTATTTCATCCACACAAATTTTACCCCTCCATCCTCAATCCCCAATTACTCTCCCAATACCTGGCCAATTGTAGATTTTTCATCCCTCCTACACAAAATATTTTTCCCCTCTCCATTTTACTCTCCCAGCCCCATCCCATTCTAATCCTCCCCCAACATCAGCTCCCTTCTAGTTCCAGTCTCACCCAGCATCCATTCCCTTCTTCAAGCCCCTCACTTCCCCTCAGCCCATTTCCATTCCAAGCCCCGTCCCCATCAGCTATTTGCAGTTCAAGCCCCCCACTTCCCCTCAGCCCATTTCCATTCCAAGCCCCATCCCCAACAGCTATTTGCAGTTCAAGCCCCCTTCCACACAGCCCATTTACAGTCCTAGCAACCCCCCCAACCCATTACCAGTCCTAGCCCCCCATAGCCCACTCCCAGTCCTAATCCCACCAGCCCATTTCCAGTCCTCACCGCCCCATCAGCCCACTCCCAGTCCTAATCCCCCATCACTCAATTTTTAGTTTAAGCCCCCCCAGCGCCTATCACCACTCCTAACCCCCCCAGCGCCCATCACCACTCCTAACACCCCCAGCCCAGCGCCCATCACCACTCCTAACCCCCCCAGCCAGCCCAGTGCCCATCACCACTCCTAACCCCCCCAAGCCAGCCCAGTGTCCATCACCACTCCTAACCCCCCCAGCCCAGTGCCCATCACCACTCCTAAACCCCCCCACCCCAGCCCATCACTACTCCTAACACCCCCCAGCCCAGCCCAGCCCAGCCCATCACTACTCCTAACCCCCCCCCAGCCCAGCCCAGCCCATCACCACTCCTAACCCCCCCCAGCCCAGCCCATCACCACTCCTAACCCCCCCAGCCCAGCCCAGCCCATCACCACTCCTAACCCCCCCCCCAGCCCAGCCCAGCCCAGCCCATCACCACTCCTAACCCCCCCTCCAGCCCATCACCACTCCTAACCCCCCAGCCCAGCCCAGCCCATCACCACTCCTAACCCCCCCCCAGCCCAGCCCAGCCCAGCCCATCACCACTCCTAACCCCCAGCCCCGCCCAGCCCCGGGAAAATTAAAAAAAAAAAGAAAACCTGTCTGCTGCCGCTGTCGGGGCCGCCGCGGCAGAATCGAGCGTGCCGCGGGGCCCCCCTGTACCCACCCGGCAGAGCCTGCCCTCCCCGTAGCAGCTCTCTCTTTGGAGCTGCAGTCAGATGCGCCGGCTTGCAGAGCGCGAGGGAAGAGTTCCCTCGCTGCTCTGTTAAGCCCGCGGGGGCTGATGGGAAGTTCCCATCAGCCCCCGCGGGCTTAACGGAGTCGCGAAAGGGAAACTCTTCCCTTCGCGCTCTGCAAGCCGGCGCGTCTGACTGTAGCTCCTAAGAGAGAGCTGCTACGGGGAGGGCAGGATCTGCCGGGTACAGGGGGGCCCCGCGGCACGCTCGATTCTGCCGCGGCGGCCCCGACAGCAGCAGCAGACAGGGTTTTTTTTTTTTTTTCGATTGCGGACCTTCCCGCATGCCAGCTGCAAGGCCTTCGCGTGCCACAGCTGGCACGCGTGCCATAGGTTCGCCATCGCTGGTATAGGGGGTGATACTTTTGTCCACTAAAGAAGAATGGGACCTAGGAGTGATTGTGTCTGATGATCTTAAAGTAGCTAAACATATAGAAAAGGTGACAGCAAAAGGTAAAAGGATGCTTGGGTGCAATTTTTTATGCAGAGCAGCAATGCTTCAAGAGCAATATCAAATAATAAAGAAGAAAGTGGGCAACCCTGCCTGGTACCCTTGCCCAAACAAACCTGTTCTGATAAAACATGATCTAGGGGATGAATAAAACACTTAATCCCAATTAACAAACTCAACACCACAGAAGTGCTGGGAACAGACTCGTGGAAAGTGACATTGAAAAAGCGAAATTGCACAACAAATACTTATGCTCTGGTTTTACTAAAGAAAAACCTGGACTCCCAAATATAAAAATGGGAACTGAGTAGATACCACACCATTCACAGAAGATGATGTGTTAGAACAACTTTAAAAACTGAAAGTGGACAAGGCCATGGGATTGGATAGGATATATCCCAGGATACTGAAAGAGATCAGAGAGGTTCTTGCAGAGTCTTTAAAAGATGTTTTTAACAGATCCTTGGAGACAGGAGAAGTTCCTCAGGACTGGAGAAGGGCTGATGTGGTACCTCTTCACAAAAGTGGTAGCAAGGAGGAAGTGACAAACTACAGGTTGGTAAGCCTTACCTCAGTGGCGGGAAAAGTAATTGAGGCACTCCTGAAAGAGCGAATAGTGGACCTTCTCAAAACCAACAGGTTGCATGATCCGAGGCAACATGGTTTTACCAAAGTATGGTCTTGCCAAACACATCTGATTGAGTTCTTTGACTGGGTGACCAGAGAGCTAGATCAGGGGCATGCGATGGATATCATCTACCTGGATTTCAGCAAAGCCTTTGATACTGTTCCTCATAGGAGGCTTATCAATAAACTCAATAGTTTGGGGATGCGTCCCAAGGTGGTGAAATGGATCAGAAATTGGTTGACTCACAGATGACAGAAGGTGATGATAAACGGAACTCACTCGGATGAAAGGAGGGTGATTAGCGGGATGCCTCAGGGTTTGGTCCTGGGACCGATACTGTTCAATGTATTTGTGAGTGATATTGCAGAAGGACTGAATGGAAAAGTCTGTCTTTTTGCAGATGATACGAAAATTTGCAACAGAGTGGATTCCCCTGGTGGAGTGGATAACATGAGGAAAGATCTACAAAAGCTGGAAGAATGGTCTAATACTTGGTAGTTAAGATTTAATGTGAAGAAGTGCAGTGCCATGCACTTGGGAAGCAGAAATCCAAGGGAATTAAACATAAGAACATAAGAACATAAGATATGCCATACTGGGTCAGACCAAGGTCCATCAAGCCCAGTATTCTGTTTCCAACAGTGGCCAATCTAGGTCATATGTACCTAGCAGTTTCCCCAAGGGACACAGGTTCCACAATGCTTGTATTGGTTCAAGCATTGATATCCTGGGTCTCTTCTTAATAATGGTTTATGGACCTTTCCTCCAGGAACTTATCCAAACCTTTTTTAAACCCAGCTACACTAACAGCCTTTACTACATCCTCCGGTAATAAATTCCAGAGTTTGATTACATGTTGAGTGAAAAAATATTTTCTTTTATTAGTCTTAAATAGTTTACCCTGTAGCTTCATTGCATGTCCCCTAGTCTTTCTATATTCTGATAAGGTAAACAATCGATCTACGTTTACCCGTTCCACTCCGTTCATTAATTTATAGACTTCTATCATATCTCCCCTCAGCCATCTCTTTTCCAGGTTAAAGAGCCCTAACCTTTTAAGCCTTTCTTCATAGGAGCATCCTTCCATCCCCTTTACCATTTTGGTGGCTCTTCTCTGAACCTTTTCTAAAATCACTATGTCCTTTTTAAGATACGGCGACCAGAATTGCACACAATATTCAATGTGCGGTCTCACCATGGAACGATACAGAGGCATTATAATATCTTTTGTTTTATTTTCCATTCCTTTCCTTATCATACCTAGCATTCTATTTGCTCTCTTGGCCGTCGCTGCACACTGGGCCGAGGGTTTTAACATGGTATCCACAATGACGCCTAAATCTTTTTCCTGGGTGGTGGTTCCTAATGTGGAACCTTGCATCGTGTAATCATAGTTTGGGTTGTTCTTCCCTAGGTGCATAACCTTGCACTTGTCCACATTAAATTTCATCTGCCATTTTGATGCCCAGTCTTCCAATTTATCAAGATCCTCTTGCAGTTTTCCACAATCTTCTTGGGTTTTAACAACTTTAAATAGTTTTGTGTCATCTGCAAATTTGATAACCTCACTCGTTATTCCACCTTCCAGGTCATTTATGAATATGTCAAAAAGCAGCGGACCCAGCACAGATCCCTGGGATACACCACTATTCACCTTTCTCCATTGGGAAAATTGGCCATTTAGCCCTACCCTCTGCTTTCTATCTTTTAACCAGTTCCTGATCCACAACAGTACACTGCCTCCTATCCCATGACTCTTTAGTTTTGCCAAAAGTCTCTGATGAGGGACCTTGTCAAAGGCTTTCTGAAAGTCCAGATACACAATATCAACCAAATCACCTTTGTCCACCTGATTATTCACTCCTTCAAAAAAACATAACAGATTAGTAAGACAAGATCTTCCTTGTCTAAAGCCATGTTGGCTGTCTCCAATTAGGCCCTGACTATCTACATGCTGAGTAATTTTATTCTTTATGATGGTTTCTACCATTTTTCCCGGTACTGATGTCAGGCTCACCGGTCTGTAGTTTCCCGGATCACCCCTGGAACCCTTTTTAAAAATTGGTGTTACAATGGCGATCCTCCAATCTTCAGGTATTAGAGATGATTTTAATGATAGTTCACAGATTACTAATAGCAGGTCTGCAATCTCATATTTCAGTTCTTTCAACACCCTTGGATGTATACCATCCGGCCCAGGTGATTTGCTACTCTTCAGTTTATCTAATAGTTGTAATACATCTTCCCGATGTATCGATATTTCCTTCAATTCTTCCGCACCTTTAAATACCACTTCAGTCATGGGTAATATCCCTACATCTTCCTCAGTAAAGACTGAAGCAAAGAATTCATTCAGTCTCTCCGCTATCGCCTTGTCGCCTCTTAGTGCTCCTTTAACCCCTTTATCATCTAATGGACCAAATGACTCTCTCACAGGTTTTTTGCTACGAATGTACTTGAAAAGGTCTTTACTTCGCGTTTTTGCTTCCGCAGCAAGCTTCTTCTCAAATTCTCCCTTTGCCTGCCTTATCAATGCCTTGCATTTGACTTGCCAGTGCTTGTGTTGTTTCCAGGTTTCATCGTTTGGCTCTTTTTTCCATTTCCTGAAAGATGCTTTTTTGGCAACAACAGCCTCTCTGACCTCACCTTTAAACCATGCTGGCAGTTTTTTGGACTTCCTTCCACTTTTCTTAAAGTGTGGAATACAGCTGATCTGGGCTTCCAAGATAGTATTTTTCAACAACAGCCAAGCCTGATGTACGTCTTTACAAAATTGTATGTGAGAGGGGACAAGAGATTGGTGTGAATGGACCAGGAGAAGGACCTTGGAGTGATTGTTTCTGAGGATCGCAAGGTGGCGAAACAGTGCGACAAGGTGGTGGAAAAAGCCAGGAGGATGCTGGGTTGCATGCAAAGAGGAATTACCAGCAGAAAAGAAGAGGTACTAATGCCACTGTACAAGGCACTGGTGAGGCCTCACTTGGAATACTGTGTTCAGTTTTGGAGACCATATCTCACTAAGGATATAAAAAGAATGGAAACGGTTCAGAGGAAGGTGACCAAAATGATTTGGAGCCTGTGTCAGAAGACTTATGAGAAGAGACTTGAAGACCTAAATATGTACATGCTGAAGGAGAGGAGGGACAGGGGAGATATGATTCAGACCTTTAAATATTTAAAGAGTATTAATGAACAAACAAACCTCTTCCAAAGACGGGGAAGCGGTAAAATTAGAAGGTATAACATGAAGCTGCCAAGGGGGTAAATTGAAAGGCAATGTCAGGAAATACTTTTTCACTGAAAGGGTGGTTGATGCTTGGAATGCCCTCCCGATGGAAGTGGTGGGGGCAAATATTTGTGAGTGATATTGCTGAAGGACTGAATGGAAAAGTCTGTCTTTTTGCAGATGACACAAAAATTTGCAACAGAGTAGATTCCTCTGAAGGATTGGAGAACATGAGGAAAGATCTACAAAAGCTGGAAGAATAGTCTAATGCTTGGCAATTAGGATTTAATGTGAAGAAGTGCAGTGTCATGCACTTGGGAAGCAGAAATCCAAGGGAAATGTACAGGAAAGGGGGCGAGAGATGGGGGTGCATGGACCAAGAGAAGGAATTCAAAATGGCATGGGACAGACATAGTGGATCCCTTTATAGCAACATGATAAAATCAAACTAAGCATAACTATCTCTTATATCTCAATAAACAGGGGTGCCCTACATGGAGCGATGGGTACACCCCTAAACAAAGGCATGGGGAGGGATGATCTGCACAGAGCAGCAGGTGCACGTACTCTTGCCACCTTGCTGGGCAGACTAGATGGACCATACTGGTCTTTATCTGCCGTCACATACTATGTTACTGTGTAACAAAACCATTCTAAGACATGGTTACCACTTGGTCAAAAGCCTTCTTAGCATCCAATGATAGTGCTACAGCAGGACTTTTCATATGCTGAGACAATTCCAGTAAATCATGAAAGGCCCTGGCATTGTCACCAATGGATCTACCCTTAATGAAACCTCTTTGCTCTTTCCCATTTAGTAAACGGATTACCTTATCAAGTCTAGTTGCCAAGATTTTTGCTAAATCTTGTAATCCAGATTGAGAAGTGAAACAGGGCAATGATTAGTAACAAGCATAACAATATAACTAGGTTTTGGGATATGCATCACATTACCTTCTGCAAAATTTGAAGAGATACACTGCTGCCTAAGTAAACTCTGGAATAATCACTGCAATTTTGGTGCAACAATTACTGCAAACCGCTTATAGAACTCGACCATAAAGCCATAAGTGCCAGGCACTTTGTTTCTAGACATGCTTTTAACAGCTTCCAGAATTTCTCCTATTTATATTGGAGCCCCCAACCGCTCTTTCTGCATATCCGAAAGGACAGATCTTCAAGCTTCCTTAAAAAGGCTTCTCTTCTATCCTCATTACCTGCACAAGTAGACATAAAGAATTTTCCATAAAAGGTGACACAGGCTTCCAAGAAGCCCTCTGTACTGGTGTTTTGGGATTTATTTTATATGAATTTATTTTCTGCATTATCTAAAAGTCTAACTGGGCTGAAGAAATATGTACATAATAGTATACATGTAAATAACTCCATACTAGACAAAAATTAAACATCTGGATCAATGGCGAGATTCCCTAGGCTTCTGGTGTCATATAATGGTTGACGCTTGGATGAAACATTCTGCTGTTTAATTGTGGTGCTCAGAAACAAAAAAATCCAAGAGCCCTATTATCAAAATCATTTCACCATAGGCTTCAAATCAGTTTATATGTCATAGTTTCTAGTACTCTTTTAAACTGAATATTAGATCGGCCATGTATATTACCCATCTGTACACATTATCCCATATCTAATAACGGAAGACAACATTTCAAAGATAGTGTGCAAACACTGCAAGCCTGATATTCAGTGCCGGTGGCTGGTATGGCTAACTTGGCTAATTACCAGTGCTGAAAGTTAAACCTGGATACTCAATGGGGTCATGTCCGTTCCAAGCATTGAATATCTGGGCTAGCTGTATTTGCTGCTCGCTAACTGGGCAGTGGCTCAATATCGCCACTGCCCAGTTAGCAATACATGGTGAAAATTAGGCCAAGGTTTCCTGCACCTGGCTTTCTCAAAATATCACTACTACTACTATCAATCATTTATATAGCGCTACAAAGCATACGCAGCGCTGTAAAAACATATAAAGAAGACAGTCCCTGCTCTTAGAGCTTACAATCTAATCAAGACAGATAGAACAATACAAGAGAAACAAGGGGGTTCAAATAGGGAAGAAGACAACGAGAACAAGGAATTAGGATCCAAATGCGGGCATCAAAGAAGTAAGCCTTTAGCATGGATTTCAAGAGGGCTCAATATTGCCACTGACCAGTTAGTGAGCAGTGCCATCTCCACTTCACCCCCAAACTCCCCAAAACACCTCAGTGCTAACTGGTTAACTTTAAGGTGTGCAGCACCAGCAGCCATTGATATTCAGTGGCACTGAGCATCTTAGTGATGCTGAATATCCTGTTCACCATGATTAACACAGAACTCTGCTAATCACGTTAATCACTTTGAATATCAGACTCTGTACATTTCTTTCCATATACTAGAGATAGATGAAAAAGGTCAGTCTCAGATCACGACACAAAATCATGTTCACAGTTTAAGAACACAGTCTAATAGATAAAGAGATTACACAAATATGCAGTTGTGGTCAACTATATTGGCACCCTTGCAGTTTAACCCCTTAGGGCCTGATTCCATCCCAGACGTAGAACCCTTCTGTACGTCTGGTCTGAACCGGGAGATCGCGATTCTGATCCCCGGGGCATGTCTTGCCACACGGGATCAGAATCATGAATAATCCTGCATGTTCAGGCCCGGACTGTGATTCGGTCTGGCCTGCACGTGCAGGACTGTCCCTGCCTAACTCAGTCAAGGCTCTTCAATGGAGCTGCGGCGTCATGGCATCATGTTGCCATGGCACCAAGCTCCATTGAAGAGCTGCGATGCCGGCCGCCGGAGAAAAATGCTTATTCCCCACAGCCTAACCCCCGATCTGGCCTCCTAAGGCCAGGGTCGGGCTGCAGGGAATGTCCTATGGCCTCCCTGTCCCATCTGCACTCTGGCATTGCAATAAAAGCACATCCAGCGAAGTTATTCCACCTCCGAGGTGGAATAACTTCCCCGCACATATCACCAGCCCCGGACATACAGGGCCGACATTAGAATCGGCCCTGTACATCCAGGGCCTGTGACTGCCCAGACTCCATCCCCAAGAAGCCCCTTCCATGCCCCCTTCTAACTTCCCCACACAACTGGCACGGAGGTTAGTTGCGGCAGGGTGAAGGCACGAATAGCAGGGATGGACGTCTAACTGGGCCGTCCCTCCCCACTATTCATGGCACAGAATAACCCCTTAACATCCAATGTCTCCTAATAAAAAAGTGGTCTCTGAAATGGCTTTGGATTATATATGCATACATATTTGACACATAAAATAATCAAATAAAACAAGACCATTTAAAAAAGGAACTAGTAGGAAATAGTATAAAAACTGGGACATTGTCATGACATGATTATTCACAAAAATTGAAGAGGATTTAAATTCTACCTGAATAACTAAACTATATCTAGACCATAATTTTTTTCTGAAACGTTTGCCTTGAGAGATTACTCTTTCCTGTAGCAAACTCTCCGTATTTCTCTTTTATAGAAGGAAAACTCCCTCTGCAACACACCAAGGGATGACACAAGCCTAACCCCAGATGTACTTATCTGAAGCAGCACCAGAGAGTCCATACATCCAACACTGTCTTAAACTTTGCTTGATGGTAATGGCTGTGAACATGACTCATACTCAGAGAACCAGCCAGTTCCAGCAATTTGTCATAGCATTCATAGCACTGGAGTATCAAAGAGCTCTATCAGACTTATCCAGTCTTCTTTCGCATGATTACTGGCACCTTTATAAACAATTCAAATCAGTTTGAACAGAAGAACCACATTCCCGTTGCAGTAAAACTAAACATACCTGTGATCAATTGTCAGTTCTCATATGACTTGAATCAACCAATGAATGGTGGCTCTAATGTTTAAAATGGCCACATTTGCTCCCTGTTCCGTTAGAAAACATCAAACTTCAAAGGGGGTACAAGGCCATTTCCAAAAACCTTGGGATTCCTGTCTCTACAGTCTGTAATATTATTAAGAAGTTTTCTGCTCATGGAACTGTCAAGAATCTCCCAGGATGTGGAGGGAAAAGGAAAATTAATCCAAGAAGTCTTCAAAGGTTAGCGCAAACTGTTGGAAAAACACCACATACAACATCCAAAGACCTTAAGGCTGATTTGGGGCAATCTGGAGCAGTGGTTTCAACCCACACTATACACCCTGCACTAAACAAAGAAGGACTTCATGAGCAAAGATCGACGAGGATCCCATTGCTCAAAGACAGACATAAAATGACATGCCTGATCTTTGCCAAAGCCCATCTTGAGAAAACACAATACTTCTGGGAAAATGTTCTGTGGACAGATGAAACCAAACTTGAGCTCTTTGACAGTGCCTACCAGTGATACATTTACAAGCGAAGAAATGAAGCTTAGAAGGAAAAAAAACACCCTTCCTACAGTTAAGTATGTTAGAGGTTCCATAATGCTTTGGGGCTGTTTTGCTGCCTCAGGATCTGGAGGCCTGGAACGTATTAAAGGAATCATGAAGTCAGAGGACTACCAAGGTTTTTTGGAGTGAAGTGTGTTGCCTAGTGTCAGAAAACGAGGTCTGGGTCATGGGTCCTCCAGCAGGATAATGACCCAAAACATACATCTAAAAGTACAAAAGAATGGTTAAAAAGGAACAAATGGACTGTTTTAAACTTTCCATCAATGAGTCCTGATCTCAATCCAATCAAGAACCTTTGGAAAGAGCTGAAATCTGCCATTGGTAAAGGAATCCTGGAAACATTCCTAAGCTGGAACTAATCACAGTTGAAAGGTGGGAGAAACTATCAGCAGACAGATGTATGAAACTTATAGATGGCTACAAGAATGTTTTGAGGCAGTCATCACTGGTTGTGCAACCAAATATTAGTGAAGGGTTCAAGTAATCCTGTCCAGGTCATATTTTGCTTTTTTTTTCTCAGAAGTTACTACTTCTAAGTTGCACAGACATCTTTTTTATGTTGTATACCTTTGAACATACTATTAAAATATTATGATAACATACAGTTGGAATATTTCCAATTATTTCTCAATATATTGTATACAACATACCTAAAATGCAAACGTGCCAATAATGTTGATCACAACTGAATGTGTACAAATTACTATAAACTTAATTAACCCAAAACTGTATTGCTTCCAGAAGTCAATTAGCCTCAAAAGATATTTGTGCTTTGTAGGAGGAAAGGCCACCAAAGACAATCCACTAACACTCACAACTCTCAGAACTCTTGCTAAGGACCTGCCCCACCAGGGTAATTCAACCAACTACAAACATCTATGAAGACAACAGAGGTGTGAAGATTGGTGGAAGACTCATCAACAACCTTTGCTATGCTGATGATACCACATTACTGGCTGAAAGTGAAGATGATCTGAAACATTTGCTTCTCACAATCAAAGAACTTAGTCTCAAAATGGGCCTGCACCTTAATGTAAAGAAGACAAAGATCATGACAACTGGCATAATCAACAGGTTCATCGTTGAAGGAGAAGAAATTGAAATTGTGAACAACTTTAACCTACTTGGATCAACTATCAATAAAGAAGCAACAAGCAGTCAAGAAATCAGACAACGCATTGCTCTTGGCAGAATGGCTATGAAAGACATAGATAAGATTCTCAAGAGCAGAGATGTCTCTCTCTATACAAAGATTTGATTTGTTCAAGCCATGGTATTTTCAATAACATCATATGGATGTGAAAAGATAGACAGGAAGAAAATTGATGCTTTCGAATTATGGTGCTGGTGGCGAATACTGTGTATACCATGGACTGCCCGAAGAACAAACCAGTCTGTACTAGAGGAGATCAAACCTAAGCTTTCTTTAGAAGCTCAGATGACAAGACTTCGACTTTCATACTTTGGACACATCATGCGAAAAGAGAGATCATTAAAGAAAGACATCATGCTTGGCAAGATAGAAGGTCAACGCAAAAGAGGAAGGCCAGCAATGAGATGGATTGATACAATAATAGCAGCTACGGGTACCAGTCTGTCAACAATGAGCCGCCTGACTGAAGACCGAACACAATTTAGGATAGCTATCCAGAGGATCGCCATGAGTCGACTCCGACTCGACGGCACTTAACAACAACAACAACAAACATCCAATGTATTTGCCTTTCAGAGCTCTTGGACCTATATATATTACCCTGACTCAAGAGATCAGTACGTACTCATATGCAAAAGTCCATGCATAGTAAAAATGTATGTGGAATGTAAAACTTAGAAACAATGTAAAAAATTATATGTGCATTAAGGTGCCATGTTCTAGAACAAGCACATAAAATGTAAAGAGAACACAATTTTTTCCATTTACGTCCTTGACAAATAGAGGGAGGTAAGTTTTCAGATGGACCTGTTTTACATCTGGAAAAAGGCCTTTTATAAAATTGCATGACTTTATAGATGCATATATACCTCACTTGGTTTGCAGCTTGTCATGCTATGAGGGCTTGTGTGCATCAGTGATGCTGAGAGCTAAACTATCGGTAGTTTAACTACTGGCAGGGTCTCCCAAGATGGACAGGTCTCAGCTAAGATGCCAGACCAAGACAAACCACCCATCTGGGCAGCAGCAGAATGGGATAGTGTTGACGGCGGAGGATCACATTTCTCTGACAATGGCAACAACACCAAACTTAAACTGCGCGGAAGAAAGGCCCGGCAATCTACTTCTGTATCTTGCCATGAAAACCCAATGGATAGTTACAACAAAACGAATTGTGCTGTAGTGCTGGAAGATGAGACCCCCAGGTTGGAAGGCACTCAACTAGCTACTGGGGAAGAGCTGAAGACTTTTCAGAGTAAAGCCAGCATTTATGATGTGGTTGGATCAAAGCCCTCGGGACATCTGACTGCTGATGTAGCTGCGCATGAAATGAGAGTCAGAAGCTGTAAAGATGTCTTACACATTGGAACATGGAACGTACAAAGCATGAACCAAGGGAAGTTGGAGGTGGTCAAGAATGAAATGGAATGTGTACAACTTGATCTGTTGGGTGTCAGCGAACTGAAATGGACTGGCATCGGGCACTTTGCATCAGATGATCACATGGTCTACTATGCTGGAAATGAAAGACAAAGAAGAAATGGTGTTGCATTTATAATAAAGAAGAAACTTGCAAGAACTGTAATGAAATACAATGCAGTCAGCGAACGCTTAATCTCTATTCTTCTACGAGGAATGCCTATCAACACAACTATAATTCAAGTATATGCCCCAACAACAGCTGCAGAAGAGAATGAAATTGAAGAGTTCTATGAACAAGTACAAGCTGAAATTGACAGAACATGCAAACAGGATATCCTGATAGTCATGGGTGATTGGAACGCAAAGGTTGGCAACAAAGAAGAAGACAAAGTAGTTGGAAAATATGGACTTGGCAACAGAAATGAAGCTGGAGAAAGACTGATAGAATTCTGCAAGACCAACGATCTATTCATCTCGAACACCTTCTTCCAGCAACACAAGCGGCGACTGTACACATGGACTTCACCCAATGGATTGTATAAAAATCAAATTGACTACATCTGTGGAAGTCAACGATGGAAAAGCTCTATAACACCAGAAAGACAAAACCTGGAGCTGACTGTGGTACAGATTATCAACTACTAGTATGCAAACTCAAGCTAAAGCTGAAAAAGAGCAAACAACTCATGAATGCAGCAAAATATGACCTTGAGAATATACCACTGGAATTTAAAGACTGCCTGCAAAATCGATTTGCTGCTTTAGATACAAATGACAGAGCTCCAGAAGAGTTATGGAATGACATCAAGAAGGTTGTGTTGGAAGAAAGCGAGAAGTCTCTACAAAAGGTAAAAAAGAAAAAACGGCCAAAATGGATGACAGAAGAAACTCTGAAAATTGCCCAGAAACGCAAAGAAGCTAAAGCCAGAGGAGAAAGAAAGACAATCACAGAACGCAACAGAGATTTCCAACGTGCAGCAAGACAGGACAAGGAAAAGTACTACAATGACGCATGCAAGGATATAGAAGCAGAAACTATTAGAGGAAGAACAAGATCAGCTTTCCTAAAGCTACGAGAGTTAAAGAAAAAGTTCCAGCCTCGAATTGGAATGTTACAAGATGCTCAAGGTTCTATGTTGAATGATGCTGAGAAGATCAAGAAAAGATGGAAGGAATATACAGAATTTTTATATGATAAAGATCAAGTGGACCAACAGCCGTTTCAACCTGCACCTTATGATCTGGAACCATTGGTGATGAAAGAAGAAGTTGAAGCAGCATTGAAAGCCTTATCAAAGAACAAAGCACCAGGCATTGATTGCATTCCCATAGAAGTATTACAGCAATCTGATGCAGCTGTTACCGTACTTACAAGGCTCTGCCAAGAAATATGGAAGACAGCAACATGGCCAACTGACTGGAAAAGATCTGTGCTTATACCAATACTAAAGAAAGGTGATCCAACTGACTGTGGAAATTATCGAACAATCGCTGTGATCCAAAATGCCAGCAAGATTCTACTGAAGATTATTCAAAAGAGACTACAATCATACCTGGAACAAGAACTACCTGAAGTGCAAGCAGGGTTCAGAAAAGGGCGAGGAATGAGAGACATCATTGCAGATGTGAGATGGATCCTTGAAAAGACTAAAGAATACCAAAAAGATATCTATTTGTGCTTTATCGACTATAGCAAAGCTTTTGACTGTGTAAACCATGAGAAACTCTGGGCCAAATTAAGAAGCATGGGTATACCAGAACACCTGATCGTTCTCTTGCACAATCTGTACATTGATCAAGAAGCAACAGTTCGAACGGAACAAGGAGAAACAGAATGGTTTAAAATAAGAAAAAGGGGTAAGACAAGGATGCATACTTTCCCCCTACCTGTTTAATTTATATGCAGAACAAATCATCAGAGAAGCAGGATTGTATGAAAACAACAGAGGTGTGAAGATTGGTGGAAGACTCATCAACAACCTTCGCTATGCTGATGATACCACATTACTGGCTGAAAGTGAAGATGATCTGAAACATTTGCTTCTCACAATCAAAGAACATAGTCTCAAAATAGGCTTGCACATTAATGTAAAGAAGACAAAGATCATGACAACTGGCATAATCAACAGGTTCATCGTCGAAGGAGAAGAAATTGAAATCGTGAATAACTTTAACCTACTTGGATCAACTATCAATAAAGAAGTAACAAGCATTCAAGATATCAGACGATGCATTGCTCTTGGCAGAATGGCTATGAAAGACCTAGATAAGATTCTCAAGAGCAGAGATGTCTCTCTCCATACAAAGATTCGACTTGTTCAAGCCATGGTATTTTCAATAACATCATATGGATGTGAAAGCTGGACAGTGAAAAAGATAGACAGGAAGAAAATTGATGCCTTTGAATTATTGTGCTGGCGGCGAATACTGTGTATACCATGGACTGCCCGAAGAACAAACCAGTCTGTACAAGAGGAGATCAAACCTAAGCTTTCTTTAGAAGCTCAGATGACAAGACTTCGACTTTCATACTTTGGACACATCATGCGGAGAGAGAGATCATTAGAGAAAGACATTTATTTATTTATTTATTTATGCTTATTTCTATACCGCTTTTTCCAAAGATCAAAGGCGGTTTACAGGTAACATTTAGTGAACATGGTTTTAAATAGACATAATGCTTGGCAAGATAGAAGGTCAACGCAAAAGAGGAAGGCCAGCAATGAGATGGATCGACACAATAACAGCAGCTTCGGGTACCAGTCTGTCAACAATGAGCCGCCTGACTGAAGACCGAACACAATTTAGGATAGCTATCCAGAGGGTCGCCATGAGTCGACTCCGACTTGACGGCACTTAACAACAACATAAATACACATTCTAACAAGTTGGTACCTTCTTATATGTGTGCTGCATGTAGGCATTCCTGGGGGTGCAGTATGAGCAAAGCAGGGGTGGAGTTAAGATATATACGCATTCTTTTTATAAAATACCTAAGTACAACATACCTAGAGTACATGAACACATCTGCTTTGGAGCAGGCGTAAACGTGTGCATTGGCTTTTGCACGCTATTGTGGCTGGATATGGAAGCCTAATTTATAAAGGCACATAGATGCTTATGTTGACTTTAATAAAATAGGCAATTTTTTGGACTTCTCACATAGGCATCCTGTTACAAAATCAGACCCTAAACGGACAACAAACCATTTTAAAGTTATACCTACTACTCATGCCGCCAAACTTGGATGAAAAAGTTATTCATCTAGAGGATAAGGGGTAGATGCTGATCTGCGTTTAGCGGGAATATACGTCCTGGTTTCCCATTTCCCTATCCTGAGCTCCCCGTACATACAACGGAGATGTATGGGGAACTCAGGATGGGGGTGGGAGTGGAGGGGGTGGAGGAGGAGCGAGGGAGGGCCGGAGGCATAACCCCTACCCCAGACATACAGGGCCTTTCCAATGATGGCCTAGTTTGTCAGGGCTTGGGGATTTAGATGGGGGACTTATTGCAACTTGAAAGTGGAATAAGCCCCCCCCCCCAATGGCAGCAAGCAGCGGATTCGGAACCCCCCTCAATGAGGTGAGCATGTTAGTCCTCCATGAAGATAAATCTATTGCCAGAATACGTTACAAAGCATTTGCAAGGAAACTTTAAATAAAAGGTTCCTCCAATCGCTAGAACCTTTTGACTTTAGCTTCAAAAATGCTTTTCAACCGAGTTGAGTGGCTTTCGCTACATCCAGAAATACCATCAAAGTTTGCCCACAAAAAGGGGCAGCCGTTTTGAAGAAATAAAGCTTCATAATAACACTCTTTATCCATCTCTGATCTAAACGTAACTAGGAGAGTTGCCCTTTATGCAACACTTTAAAGGGGAGACTCCAAAAACGGAGTCGGGTCCAAATCATCTACATTATCAAGCTTGTCTAACTCTCTCTCTGGAGTCTTTAAGGCATCACTTTGAGGCAAATAGTAAATAGAATAAATAGAAAAATCGTCAGATGTAGAATACAACAAAATTCCTCCTCATATTTTTTAAATAGCTCAAGAGGAGAGAGAAGTTGAACCACTGGACAATTTAAGAATCTAAGGTTTCGTGCCCTGGCATTATTTTCCAACATTTCTAATTTATTGTGTAACAATAAACTATCTCTGTTGAAGGTATTACTCACAGCTTGTACGTTCTGAACAGTACCCTCCAGCTTAAGGACTCTCCCCGCCACATTTGAGAGCAGGTCACCATGCTGCTGCAATTTCTTTGCAGTATTGTGAGAAAAATCACAAAGCTGAGTCCAAGTGCCCTTAAGCACCCCTTCCATTCTGTTAATAGCTGGCCATATATCCTTTAAAGAAATATTATCTGAGCTAGGACCCAGAGCTGCCAATTCGATAGCAGCAGATGGCAAAGTCACAGGGACCGGGTACCGCAAGTTAGAAACAGAGTAAAAACCTGATTGTCCCACTTTATCAACAGGTAGTAGGCTGGAGGCTGATGGAGATAAGCCCCCAACAAGGGACACCTCAGAAATGCTTACATTATCAATTGCACTTGGCTGAGTGGGAGGGGAACGAAAACCCCAAACTCAAAGAGGCATCCAAGACAGAAGCACCCCTACAGATTGCATAACAGATTTCCCAGGGACAGCTGCACTCATTACATTTTGGTCTATTGGGCCTTTCACCAAACCCATCATTGCAGGCCCTTTACTTTTGGCTTTATGCTTATCCATTCTCAAGGTGTAGAGGGAGGATCCATCCTCACGTGCTCCAAAGGGGCTCCCCTAAGGGCATGCGTGCCCCTTTGGTCATGCCAGTTAGGCACGCGCCCATGGCCACGTTCTGAGGTGCAGTCCGGCTTTATCCCCTGTTGCTGGGAGGGAAGAGCTATGACACAAACTGGTGCACAGATAGTAAGCAGACTTCTGCTCTGACTTCCCCTGATACAAGTAGTAGTCCAAACAGATGCCTTCTGGCATTCGGCTCTTAATGACAACTTGGGCTGCTTACAATCTGATATAGGGGCAATCAGAGCCAATTTTCAGGTTATTGCTAGTAGAGTTGAGTAGGCTGAGCAATGTATATTGGCTGCAGAGAACGAGCTAGGGATTTTTTTAAAAGGGTTCAGCTCTACAAAGGCAGCAAATCCAAATGTTGCTGCTTTAAACAAAAGATCTGGAGTAGCAATATTGGAATTGTGGGAGTACCCAAGGAAGCTGAATTGGGGCTCATGGAAGTATTTGTGGACAAATTACTCTGTGAGTTGCTCTTAGATTCTTCTCTGCCTATTGATTCAGTTGTGGTCCCAGGCAACCCTCTGCAGAGGTTCAGCAGGCCCATATTAGTGAAATAGCTTAATTTTAGACACAGAGATCCAATTCTACAATGGCCAAGAAGGCTAAAGAGCTCTCCTATAACTCTATAGCTCTCTTTCTGGATTTGAAGTGGAGACTTAAAAATGCAGATAACAATTTTGAGAGATGAAACGGCGCCTATATGCACATAACACCCCGCGATCAATGGCGTTTCTGGCAAAACTGTGGATATTTGTGGAGGGGAGAGCTCATCATTTTTTTCATCAGTCAAGGAGGTTTGGAAATTATTTCAAAAACATTTCCCAGAAGAATGATCAATGCAGAGGTCTGCAGGAAAGCAGCTGGCTCAGGAGAAAGAATCCCAGTGAGAGAAATTAATATACGCAGAATGTATGGTTAGGACAATTGCAGAGATAACAGTAGCCAGGGATTGAAGTTATCAGACTGTATGAAACGATATGGAGCCATGGATACTGAGGAGGTTTATTATGGGACAGATGGACAGAGACCTTTATTTTATTTTGCTACATTTCCCAGTAGAGCTGGACTGCCAAATGGGGGTTTGTAGATGGTGGTGTTGTGTGTTCCGGGTCATGGGAACTATGAGTACCTTAGGGAACAGTTGCCTGAGGCATGTATGGGGAGTTGCAACAGGCAAACACAGCTTAGTTATCGAAGTGGGGAGAGTCCCTAAATCTTTCATGCAAGCCAATATTATTATCATATCTAAGCCAGAGAAAAATCCAGAGCTGTATGCATAGATACCAGTTGATCTCTCTTACTGATGCAGACACTACAATTTCAGTCAATATTCTGGCTGGAAGATTAGGTGGGTAGTTTGGATCCTGGTGTATAGAGACCAGATGGATTTTATTAGCAACAGAAATATGACAGATAATGCCCAGAGGGTCTTTAATATAATCTGGCACTTAAGTAAGGTCGAAAAACCCATGGGAGTTTTGTAGATATTTGATACAGGTAAAACCTTTGACCAGGTTGAAAGATCTTATCTTTTCTATCTGCTTTCTTATTTCAATTTTGGGGCTGGTTTTATTGAGGCTATTTCAGCTCTTCATGTATAGCCCATGGCTCTGCTTTGTGTCAATGGACAGCCTATTCATCTTTTGGAATTGGAAAAGAACAAATCAGGCCTGCCCTCTGTCAAGGCTATTGTTTGCCTTGTTTGTCTCTAGAATTGCATCCTGAGGTTTTTGGGAATGGAGGGAGGTGGTATGCTGCACAAAATGCTAATGTATGTGTATGATACATTTCATTTTCTTACAAACATGTTTGTTTCATTGAAGGCTTTTGAAGAAGTGTGAGGTCACTTTAGTGCTACCTCAGGATATAAACATAATATTGTAAGTCCATAGCTCTTCTCAGTGCATTCTTCATAGCAGAAAAGGTGCTGGTACTCATATACAGAATTCTTCAATTGATATATAAGGAACATGGGTCGCACTTTAGCAGGCAATGAATAAGGTGCCAGAACTTCTGTCTACCCCTCAAAAAAGCCCTGGTGCTTCCCCTGAACGTAGCCCGGACTTGGATAGGCTTAAGTCTGGGTTCGAGTTTCAGTGGGAGAGGAGGTCCTTTAGGTATTTTGGAGGTAACCATTCCTACTGATCTATGGCTGTTATATAAATTGCATTGCTGTCTTTACTTAAAACAATTAAGCAGGATCTCCATAGGCAGCAGGGTGTCTCAGCCTCCTTGACAGCCCTGCTTAATATTTTAGTTTATTGTGCTCCCGTTTGAAAGTCCCAGATGCCTTTTTTCATGATTTAAAAGGATGTCATCAGAGTTTATTTGAAGGAGAAGAAGTCTTAGTAACATGTTTACTAAACTGCAATAACGTAGCAGCGGCTACGTTAACGCACGTTAACATTACCTAACGCGTGTTAACGTAAGTGGCCACGGTAAGTCCCACAGAGGGTGGAGAGAAGGGGTAAATGGGCGGGGAGTGGGCAGGGAGAAGCTCCTGCTACACTAATGCGGGGAACTGAAGGGCTGATCATTACTGGGCCTGAAAACCTGTCTTTAGATGCACATTTGCAGGAGGGTGAAACCATTTCAGCGTCAGCAATGTACAGCATAGGCAGGGAGCCCAAGAAAGATGATAGTAGTGCTCCATTTACAGCAACAGCATAGTGCACAAGTATGAAAGGCCACTATGATGATGGTGCAAATAGGGCATGGGGGCTGAAGGCGGGACATGCAGTGGGGGAAGCTGGGGCACAGGGCGGACTAGGCTGTCGCCTAGGTGGCACATAGGAACATAGAAAATGGAAATCAGCAGGACAGCAGCTGACCAAGGCCAAACATGCCCAGTAGTCAGTGTTCCACAGTGTCCCATCCAGGGGACATTACCCAGCATGTACCCCAAAGGTCACACAGGTACCACTAGGCCTGTAATGGGGCAATCAGTGCACATCTGGGGACCACTTTAACAAGGGTCCACAGACCTTACCCAGGCTGCGTCCCAAACAGTTCTTAAACCCAGCTAACTGAACACCCTTTACTGCAGCCCCTAGTAAGGCATTGCAGGGTGTGACCACATGTTGTCAGAAATATATATACACCCAGTAGGCCTAACCGGGTACACCGTACCTGAGGTGCATGCCCTAGCCTGTCCACAGTCGGCTGTCACAATACAAGCAACCTACATCTACCTGGTCCACCCTAGCCAATAGTTGCTAGAGCACCAACCAGACATCCTCCCAGCCATCTCTCCCCCATGTGGAAGGGACATAACATTGGTCGGCAGTGATGGGGGGATGTCCATATATGCCTCCCCACCCCAGGGCCCGCACCCTAGGCACCCGCCTACCTGCACAGTGGATGGTCTGGGACTGTGCACTACCAGCACCGACAACATATGGGCATGTCAGCATGGTAGTGGGTGTGTGCGTTGGTGCTTGAGGGGGCAGCGGCACCTGCCTGTGGTGGACCTAGGCCATGCCCTTTATGTGGTATGCAGTTCAACAGAAAAGGTCTGGATGAGGAAATGTAAAGATAGCCCCAGGGACCACTGTACTTCTGTGGCAACAGTGTGGTGCAGTACACACAGCAAGTGTACTGCAGAGCAGAGGGTCACAGGTTCAGGTCCCAGCTGTGGATCCTGCAGAGTATGTCCCAATATTCTGGGACAAGAAAGATGAAATCTCCTCCAAAAGCTAAGCACTGAATTTTTTCAATTAAGATGATAAAAAGATTAGAACAGCAGCTGGTTACTAAAGGTCGATGATGTGTTGAGGGCTTTAGTCCATCTAGACGAAGTTTAAAGAAAGTCGATGGCAGCCCAAGTTTTCTGAGACCTCACAGCTACTGGCATTATAATACTAAATTTCAAGTCAATGAAAAGGCTTATAATTACTTTCTAGTTGTACTGCAGAGAATTATTTTTATAGTTTTACATTAGCTCTGACAGAAGAGACCACTTATATATTTGTGTGATCCAATATTTTACCCTACAATGCAGATACAACATCAACATGTGCGATCCCCAAAGCAGCGGTGAACAGGGGTACAAACACCCACTCACACAGGCTCCACTATCCAAAGCATCATGGAGAGTCAGGCTGTTGGCCCCAGCTCGGAGCTGCAGTTGTCGCCGGTGCACTACTACTTCCTCCTGCACAGTTTAGCAATGTCGTCACTGTGATCAGGACCAGTGTGGTGGGCAGGGTGGCCAACCACCCCTATCTTTGCGCAATGCTGCAATAGGAGTTTGTGTGTGTGTATGTCTATCCATTGTATTGTGGCTGCCTACACCTCACTGGGCCCACAATGTCCCACTGTTACCAGCGTTAGCCTGCAAATGTGCATAATGAGGAGCACGGTATTGTGGGTATGGCCTGGACAGGGCAGATTGGCCAGGATGCAACTGCACAGGGTGTAGGGCAATGGCTGGGACACTGTAGTGCCCGACCACCACCTGCATGGATAGGGTGGCCACAGCATGTCACGCTGGGAGGTCACTCTCACTCTGACCGAGCAGTGACCATGTCATGTCTATGTTCCCACATAGTGCTCTACATTGTCTATCTCCAGTGATACCTGTGTGTTTCCAGTTCTGGGGTACAATCACGGAGAGACCTGCTTGGTGTTTGTGTCCCACCTCTTGGTACACATAGTTCCTCTGTGAGCATGCACTATGGACTGGTTATTGGATGGTCTGCAGTTAGTCTGTGCATTGTTGGAACACCTTGTAGGTGCTGCAGGGGCAGTCTGACTGTGCTGTCTGCTAGTGAACGGCAGACTGTGGGGTGGGGCAGTTGAGGTTTTCCAAGACTACCCCCCCTCCCCAGCATTACTGCTGGTCCGCCACTGTCACAGGTATGGCTCTGGCCCACCAGTCCTGGAAGGCCATCTTTTGCCAGCAGGACTGGGGTTGCAGGTCCTACAACCATTTTTTAGGGCTCAGGCACCTGTTCCTCCACTCCTTTGCCTACAAAATAGGCAATAGTGGGCCCTTTGTGGTCTATAGTATATACTACTTTGACCCGCAGAGGCAGTGCTACAAAAATTCATGCCAGTCTAGACACCCATCTGCCCTGTTAACAGGTGCTCATGGCAACCAGACCTTAACACTGGGTACTCACTAATCTGGGTGGTGTCTGGTTACAGATGGACACAGAAATACTTTCTGTTGCACTGCTAAGAACACCTGTCACACACTGGTAGTGACAGGGATGTGCAGCAGGACCTATCTCTAGCACCACATGTATTGTGGACCTAGTGCTGGGCGCCCTTCCTAACCCTCAGGATGAACACAGAACCTGCACAATGGCATGGTCTGTGGCTACTCTGTGCCAGTATCACGCACTGTCAGTCCGTCTTACCACGCTGCAGTACCAGAGAGGTGCAGACCCCATTTAGTGATCAGCTGTAGACCGCTGTTCTGCATGTGCATTGCATCATGGGTGCTGGTGGGGTTACCCTATCCTGGCACACAGAGCAGATGGTTTGTACAGTGACCCGCACTACTTCTGTACCCAGCCATTGCTGTGTAACAAGCCATAGAGGTATAGCCTAATGGTTAGTACAATGACATTCTAAGCAGTGGTCATGGGTTCAATTCCTTGTTGTTCCTTCCTTTCATGCTTGTCCAACTCAGGTATTTTGCATGCCTGTAACAGTCATATCTTTGCAGATCCATGCTGCCAGCCTATAATACCCTCACCACAGCTGCCAACAATCCTTCAGTCAATCTATCTGTGTCTGTCAGCTGTGTAGAGTCCTGTCTTCCTGTGCAGGCTACACCCCATGTCCTGCGCTGGTACCCTTTCCTGCATTGCACCTCTTCATGCTTGCCTCGCCTGTGCCTGATCTGCATGGCACCACCACTCCTCTGTCCACCCATCATTGTAACTATCCTGCCACCTCCGCCTCCACTGGGGTACACGTATTCCCATCATCTGCCACCCACTGTCTTTCTAGTACTTTACATTTGCAACACCCTGTGCTGTGGTAGTTGCCCCCAACATGTTTGTCAACATTACTGGCAGCCACATGGGATGCCCGCAGATATCGCAGGTCCAGCAGCTCCCAGCTCTCCCTCCTTCAATCACCTGGTCATTGCCTTTCCTCGGTGCTCTATCCAGTGTTAGGGTTACATCTGTTTCTGTGCCTCACAGGTCATGCATGTCAAGCTGAAGCACCTTGCAGCTCTTAGGGCACACTAACCTAGGGCACCGTAACTGTTAGGGCACCTTAACCTATGGTTTCATAACCCAGGATGCCTTCTAAAGTGCCTTGTCCAGGGGTGCCTAATATGGCGCCTTGCCTAAGGAGCCCTATAAGGTGCCTTATAAGGTGCTTTATAAGGCGCCTTATAAGGCACATGACAAGGCTTCTTACAAGGCACCTTATAGGGTGCCTTATAAGGTGCCTTGAAAGGTGCCTTGTCATGTGCCTTATAAGGTGCCTTGTCATGTGCCTTGTAAGATGTCTTATAAGGTGCCTTTTAACGTGCTTTAGCCTAAGGCATCTTGTAACGCGCGTTACTTGACACGGCTTGCCGTAACGATGCACTGCCCACACCTTTATATGGGCATCCGTAACATTACCGGGGAACTTAACGACGGTAACATTAGCGGAATTTAGTAAACATACCCCTTAGAGTGCCTCTAGTGTTACTTGCAACTACAGCTGGAGAATCGGGTTGGAAGCCCGTTTTAGTTGAGCATGCTGCTTTTCCTCTCTTGGGGAGCTTAGAGGAAAGGACAGGGGCCCATCCTATGATTCTGCCTGTGTTTCAGGTGTGGAAGAGAGTAACTTGAGTGTTAAAAATTCAGGTGGATTCTTCTTCACTGTCCCCCATATTGCAAAATCAACATTTTCTACCACAGTATGAGTGCCCTGCACAATTTAAGTAGGTGGAATTTGCTACTCTGGGCAGAGTGACAGACTTTACAAAGAAGGGGGCATTTACAAGCACAGAGGGACTTCTGCAGCAGGCTCTGGAATCTCTAATACCAGCCTCCTCTTGGATACAATTAATTCACTTTTTTCAGATGCACAAGACACCATCCATCAACCCATTGTTGGAATTGGAGGATATTTTATGGAGACTGAAACAGAGTAAGGGGTTGATTTCAAAGTTGTATCAATATTTAGTGAAAGGTAAGTTAGGGGGTTGAAGGATGAGAGGGTCAGCAATCTGAGGATACCCAGTGGAAGGTGTTATCAGGCAATATTAACAATCTCTCAAATTGTGCAGCTCATTTAGATACACAGGATACAATTCTTTATCATACATATTAGACATCCATAAGCTTGCAAAGAATTGATCTATAGCTGTAGAACGTGTGCTGGAGGGGCTGTGCATTTAAGCATATTTGGTGGGGGTGCCCAAAAATTGTGCTTTTTGGGGATTTGGTGATCAGGCATATACAAGAGCTTACTGGGTATGTGATCCCAAAAAGGCATATGCTGTTGGGATATGCCTAGGACGGTACCTGTGTGAGTGCCAGAGAAATGGATCTGTGAGTTACATTTTGCTGGCTGCCAACTGACAATTACGCCCACTGGAAGAATGTGCATCCTCCCCATGCAGAATGACTGGTACGATTAAGTCTGGAAGATATCTAAAATGGAAAGCCAGACTGCGCTGATAGGTATGCGAGAGATGAGGTTTAATGATATATGGTCTCCCTTATTGAAGTATGCAAAAATAGGGGTGTAGGGCCACCTTGGTTCTATTGGGAGGAGACATCTGGAACAGAATATATAGCTGTGTGATTCCTATTTGTAATTTGCATTGTTGTGACAATTTGATGTTAGCTGAATATGAAATAATTGCTATAATCTGGGATATATAGATAGCTGGACACTTTTTGGACTTCTAAATTGGCTAGGACAAAGTTGGACAGTTGATTTATATTCGATTGGTTGTAACTGTTATTGATGTATTTGATAATTGAAAAAATAAAGATAACATAACCCCTCAAAATCACCATTATATAGCGCGACTCCCCTTAATTGACTTCCCTTAGATGCCCAGTTTTGCAAAATCTGGCCTTTATGTGTGTTAGTAATGGCACTGAATTGTGCAGGGTGCAAACTCTGTGGCTTGCAGATTTCTAAGATGTGTCACATGCAGAGCATCGCACGATACTACTCTACTTCTGAACATGTTTCTTTGTAAAATAGGTGTTGATGCAGTTACTAAAGGGTGCTACCCGAGTAGCGTGGGGTAAGTTTGCGTTATCGGCACCCTGCTAAAAAGTAGCACTAAAATACCCATGCTGCCCAAGTAGTGCACGTATGGGCAGCGATTGGGTGGGGTGTGGCCATTCCCAATGCAGAGCCGCTAGCACAGGCCTTGAAAGCCCTCACTGTCCATGCTTGGCAGGAAGCAACTATCACCAGCACAATGGGTGGCAGTAGTTGTTCCCTGCATCAGTTTTAATGCAGCGAGCCATGCTAAATTCAGGGGGATGGCTGTCCCCGCCCTACTGCATTTAGTGCATGCATCTTGCTAGTTATGCAGCCCAAACCTATGTTACTAGCATGGGGCTTGGTAAACATGCTGCTTAACTCTAATGGCGCAGGGAAATAGATGTCTATTTTACAAAAGGCTCTGAATGTACTGATTCTTTTGTAAAATACTCCAATAATTCTGAATATCCAAACTTGGATTTTCTTTTTCCTACCTAAACGACTTATGCAAAATATTGCTACTTAGATTCATGGAGCACGATTCTATAACAGCCACATCCGGCCGGCAGAAATGTCTAACCTGAAAACGGGCACATAATAAACCTGATTCCAAACCACAGGTATAGACGCACCTGCGGTTCCAGAATAAGGGAGATATATGTCCCTGGCGCTGTTTGCGTCTTTGTGTCCACCATATTCCCAAAAGATAGACATCTCAGATGCTTCCCATCTCCATGTGATTACACCCCCGCTGGCAAAATGTACATCTCAAACCCCCTCAGCTAAACCCTCAAACTCTCCATGAGGCTCTATGTAGTATATTTACTATACAACTTCCCTGTTACAACCCAAGTTATACCGACCCAAATATTTTACAATGTTAACCTCTAATACTATTGGTTCTCTAAACTTATTCTATGTAATTACTGATGTTCCCCAAGATTGTTCTATGGAAGTTGTTGTTGTTCTCAAAACTTGTGCTATGTAATTTCTGTTCTTGTTCTTTGTAAAGCGCACTGAATGGGAAATAGCGCGGTATATAAAACCAAATAAATAAATAAGTCTCCTAAGCTGATGCTCACACTGACAGTGGTGTGCTCATGCAAACACAGTAATACAGCTGAAGCAGATATGGCCATACCAACCAGACTTTTTTATAGTCTACTGCATGTCCATAATACTACAAGGATATGTACGTGCACCAAAGCTATTTTATAAGCAAGTGGAAAGAGGGATGTTTGTCCAGACAGACCCTGCAGCAAAACAAACATGGCATTTGAAGAACACCTCAGTAACTGCCGTCAAAAATAACATGGTGCAGTCAGATATGTATTAGTGCTATTTTCACTGCAGCATGCCCCCACTCCGAGGGTTCCCCACTATTGACAGGGGCATGCCCTGCTATGTTTCTGTAGATCGGCTTTTCAGAATATATTGTCCATTCACACTGGCCCCAGAGTCAAGGTACTGGCCAGACATACATGTCCCCCCAGGGTTGCAGATCAGCACACCAGGGCATTCCCTGCACCCTGATACCACACACACACACATACACGTTTGCTTGCAGTTACAAAGAATATACATCTGCACAAACCATGCCTTGCACTTATAAACAACTGCTGGTAAGACATAATGGCATGGCATCTGAGGACAACACAACGACCTGAACAGGTGCACTAATGCCTCCTTATTCTTGCTGGTTATTCCTCTCTGTATACAGCCTAATATCCTTCTAGCTTTGGCCACCACCTGGTCACACTGTTTCGTAACTTTGAGATCCTCAGATACCATAATCCCAAGGTCCCTCTCTTGGTCCGTACACACCAGCCTCTCATCCCCAAGCACACACCGTTCCTTTGGGTTTCTGCATCCCAAGTGCAACACTCTGCAATTTTTTGCATTAAATCTCAATTGCCAAGCATTTGACCACTCTTCTTTAGATCTTTTCTTATGTTGTCTACTCCCTCTGAAGTGTCCACTCTGTTGCTTATCTTTGTATCACCTGCATAAAGGAAAACTTTACCCTTTAACCCTTCAGCAATATCACCCATAAAGATGCTGAACAGTAGCAGACCCAATAAAAGGGCACGAGAACAAAAAGGGTATATTATAATCCCCAGAGGCTAAACAAAATGGAAAGAAGATCTCATAATAGCCTCAACAAGTAGAAATTCAGCTTTAAAAAATAAAGGGGCCAATATGCAGAACCCTTAGCACACAGTGCCCCTGAATATCTCTAAAAACTGCCCTGGCACTAAGTGCAGGGAAAGTCTAATGGTGGAGAAAGGGCAATGGCAGTGGTGTCCAGATATGTGCTGACTTTATCCGGTTAGCAGGATTTTTGGTAGGCACTTACTGTATCCAGTCAACTTAGGCCGCATGAAAAACTGTCGAAAGTTGCCATCTGGATCAGTGCCAGTTTAAAATCTCGCTAACCAGATGATGGCACTTACCTGGAGAGCATTGCTCAACTGGGATATTCAGCAGCAACTCCTATTTCAGTGGGAGGCGACAAAGGGTACAGGTAAATGGAGCTCACTCTGAGGAGAAGGAGGTCACCAGTGGAGTGCCGCAGAGATCTGCCATTGGTCCGATTCCTTTTAACATCTTTGTTAGTGATATTGTGGAAGGGCTGTCGGGTAAGGTTTGCCGATTTGCAGATGATACCAAAATGTGCAATAGAGTAGACACCCAGGAAGGAGTTAGGCTTAAAGAAGGGTCTAGAATTTGGCAGCTGAGATTCAATGCTAAAAATGCAAGGTCATGCATTTGGGCTGCAAAAATCCAAGGATGTGGTACAGTGTAGGGGGCAAAGTACTTCTGTCCTCAAAAGAAGAGCAGGACCTGGGCGTGATTGTTTCTGATTATCTTAAAGTGGCTAAACAAGTAGAAAAGGCAATGGCAAAAGTCTTGGGTGCATAGGGAGAGGAATGGCCAGCAGAAGAAAGGAGGTGATAGTGCTTCTGTATAAGTCTCTGATGCGACCTCATTTGGAGTACTGTGTGCAATTCTGGAGACCACACCTTCAAAAGGATATAAGCAGGATGGAGTCGGTGCAGAGGGTGGCTACTAAAATGGCTAGTGGTGTTCGCTTTAAAACATATGAGGACAGACTTAAAGATTTTAATATGTATATGTTAAAGGAAAAGCGGGATAGAAGAGATATGATAGAGATGTTTAAATACCTCCATGGCATAAATGCACAAGAGGAGAGCCTTTTTTGATCGAAAGCAAGTTCTGCTATGAGGGGCCATAGGATGAGGTTGAAAGGGGATAGACTCAGGAGTAAAATGTAGAAATAGTTCTTTATGGAAAGAGTGGTAGATGCGTGGAACAGTCTCCCAGTGGTGGTAGTAGAGATGAAGACAGAATTAGCCCAATTCCGTTCCAGATGTAGAGGCCTCTGTACATCCGGTCTGAACCAGACATACAGAGGACATTGCAGTTATGATCCCGCAGAACACATCCAGCCCCGTGGGACCAGAATCGCAAACTGTCCTGAACGTGCAGGCTGGGACTGTGATTCAGCCCGGCTTGCACATACATGACATCCCCGACTAACTCAGTCAGGGCTTTACAATGGAGCCGCGGTGCCATGGTGTCCAGTTGCCATGGCACTGCGGCTCCATTGTAAAGCCACAATCCCAGCCGCCAGCTTCTGCAAAGCATTCCCTGAAGCCTGACTTCCAATCAGGCCACTTACGACCAGGATCGGGCTACGGGAAATGTCCTCGGCCCCCCCTGTCTCATCAATGCCCCAGGCCGCTTATCCCTGATGTCTAGGGAAGTTATTCCACTCAGAGGTGGAATAACTTACCCGTATAGGTCGCCGGCCCCGGACGTAAAGGGCTGACATTAGAATCGGCCCTGTACGTTCAGGGCTGGCAACTGCCCTAACACCGCCCCGTCTAACTTTCCTGTACAACCGGCGGGGAAGTTGGACACCAGCGGGGAGGGCCACACATAGCGGGGATGGATGTCCCATTGGGATGTCCATCCCTGCTATTCATGGGACAGAATACCCCCATCTGAATTCAAGAAAGCATGGGACAAACACAGATGATCTCTAAAGGAAAAAAGGGACTATAGTAGTTGATATGAAACGGCAGACTAGATAGGCCATATAATCTTTTTCTGCCATCATGTTTCTATGTTTCTATTCAGACATTGTCGCTGAAAGTCCCGCTGATATTTAAGCGCCATGGTGCTTAACTATAAATCCTTTTTAAAATCAGACCCAAGAGCTTTTTTGAGAGAAGAGTGATGTTTCAGCTATACTGACCCAAGTTCTCAATGTAAAACTTCCACAGTACACTGAAATTTGCGTTCTATCTATTAATAGGAATATATTTTATTAAATAACCTGGTGGTTAGGGCAGTGGGCTGGGAACTAGGGAAACCAGGCTTCAAATCTTACTGACGCACCTTGTGGCCTTGAGCAAGTCACTTTATCCTCTATTGTCTCAGATATAAACAGACAATAAGCCCTCTGGGGACGAAAAAATACCTAGTGCACCTATATGTAATTCTCCTTCAACCAGGGGTGGCTCTATCATAAGGCAGGGTGAGGCGGCTGCCTCAGGTGGCAAATTTTTGGGGGCAGCAAAAAAGGTCCCCAAATTACGCCAGCAGCGGCCACCTTACACTGTCAAAAAACAAAACTCCCAAACCTTAGTAGATCAGCTTTTCGGCGCAACTCTGCCCTGCTCTGCTGCTGCCACTGTCGGGGTCGGCAGCGGCAGAAACAGACTGCCGAAGCTGAGACTTCAAATTACCGCCCCCCCCCCCCAGCATCGCAGGCCCCTGCATCATTCCTCCTGTGAGCGGTCTAGTCATTCCTGCCCCCTAATATGACATCAGAGGGGGCGGGACCGGCCAGGCCGCTCACATGAGCAGAATGATGCACAGGCCCGTGCTGTTTTTTTTTTTTTTAAGTCTCAGCTTTGGTGGCCTACCTCTGCCGCTGCCGACCCAAACACAGGAAAAGCAGCACTATCCTGTATCAACAAAGGACCTTGTAGTCACAGACTACTGTAGTCCAAAACCAGCTTGTATCCCTTGATATGGGATAGTGAGTTCCTTAGAGCTGTGGTTAATTTTGATTGGGCACTTGAAGTTATACAGATTGCATGATTTTTTTTTGTCTTCGTTCCCAATGGCTTGGTGATATCAGGCAGGTCCTAATCCCTGACACAGCTTCGGCGAAACACCAGGCGTTTGAGCCAGGACAGTGTTACAACCTGTGCTATAGCTAAGTATAAGCAGTGCCTGTATTATTCATATGCGCTATCAGTGCTGTTGATGCCATTTGGTGATATGTTGAATTAAGAATCATGCAAAATGTTGAAATATTAATTATGAAATATTTGAAATATCATTAGCATTTCATTAACGTGGAGTTTTTTGACAAGTGATGGTGTGTCCCTGTAGCCTCTTTCTGCCAGTTGTTGGCGTGTTTGAGTGGCTACTGTGGCATAGAGTTGTTGCATCCAGCTTGGTGACAATATTCACTGAGGTCTTTTTTCTCCACTGTTTTATGTTCTTGCTTGTTGCTAACTTCAGTGCCAATTTTTGTTTTATTTTTTGCACCAATGTTATTCTGGTCAGTGATGGTGTAGTGTTTACATGGCTTTCAGTGAAAGAGCTGGGCTACTCCATTGTGCCTTTCTGTTGACATCCATGGCTGGAAGAAAAAAAATCCCCAGGCCAAGATTTTCCTGAAATCTGTCCCCAACCTACTTGTAGGGCTGCTTTTAACTATGGGCAAAAAACAGCAACCGCTCAGGGCTCCTGTATAATGGAGGCCCAGTTACCCAGGGGTAACTTTAGCCCGCGTGCAGGCTGATGAAAAATTCTTGTTTGCATGTCTTCCTAACTGTATTTTCACATGGTTGCATTAGCAATAGGCCTGTGTGAAATCGGAAATACTATTTGACTAATGTATTAAACATGCAACTGATAAAGTCTGATATGTCATAATGGAGTGGGGGTGTCAGGTTGTGAGTCAAATAGGATGCAATTATAGCTTGGTATGGCGTTGATGGTCATATTAATTACATGTAATGACAATTAATAGTGTTCAATAAAAAATAATAACAAAAGATGTGACTGTGTAAGAAAGAGAGAGAAAGAGACAGATTTAGCATTGAACCTACATGCCAGTACTGAATCTAGCTGCTCTCTAGAGAGAACAGCCAATAACTCTTCCAGTAAGAAAAGCAGCCGTTCAGTCTTGAGAATTTATAGCGGTCCATCTCAGCAAAGGGCACTGTTATTTATTTTATTGCACCTTATTGTTAGTTTGCTGTAAACTGTGCTATGATTTTTTAAACAAGGAAGGTGGTCTACAGATAGAAATTTTTTTAAGAAAGGTAGACATTGTCCAGACGAAACAGGATACTGCTCCCAGGGATAAGTATCAACACAGTGGCAGAGTGGTAGCTGCAGAAATCTTAAACTCCAAGGTGACCTTAGGAATGATCTGTAAATTTGAATTTTTAGATAAAAAGGATCATGATGTTTGTTTTAACTACTAATAGAATTATCCTGTATCTTGGGTAATATCCAAATTGCCATGTCTAACCCATGAAGATTTTTTTCCGGATATGATCCATTGTATGCTTAGAGGTTCCATATGAAGATGTGGTTTCCCACCACTAGGTGCCCCTCCTGAATACAAACATGGCAGTGACAGTCAAGTATAGCTCCTTCCTTCCAAGAAGCACTGCTTTCTGCAACCCTGATTAAAATAAATATTCGGCACAGTAGCTTGCTTGCCTACAGTAGTAACTTCCACGCATGAAAACACTAACTACCCTTAATGTCTGGTGTTAGGAAAATGGGATGCTTTTATGCTCATCCGGGACGGAGTGGGCTTGACATGCATTGGCTGAAAATGGTTTATTTGGGATGCACGGATCACAAGTGAATATACTGCAGCTTTAAGATAAGAGTGAATGCCATTTCATCTTCCCCCCGGGTATAAGCGAGTAGATCCATAATGCTAAAGGACTTTTATGAGACTGGTGACATTGGTTTCCCACCACTTCCCATCACAATATGTGCAACACGATTAACCAATTCCAAGATTTTTAAGAATATTCTCTGTAGTGGGGTTTTTTCATATTCTATATTACACAGCTTATTGCTCTGTGGATTCTATAGCTATCTGCATACATTACCCCATCCTCTTGAAACAATAACACTGTCATAGTGAAAGCTCCCTGCCTGTGTCTGGGCTCTCTAGCTCTGGCTAAACATTTGAGGATTTTTACAGTACTTTTGATCTCTTTAATCTGCTCTTTGTCACAGTTTATTGAACCCCGCTGCTTCAGCTTTCTGACAGCCAGAGCTCTTTAGGCAGAGTATCTGGCTGTTGAACTCACGCTGCAGTCGTCTTGGGATTTCTAGTTAATCAGGGCTCACTTGCTTCGAATATTCCAGAGAACAGTTTGAGCTCCTTCACTGTGGCTAAATATTTTTAGATTTGTAATGTACTTTTGGCTGTTTTAATATATGTTATGTGGCTATTTAGAATGTGCTCTGAGAAGGATTTTTTTCCATCCAGTTAAAACCACAATGCATTTAATTTGACTTCTTATATGCACTCCCGTAATGGAGGATGGCAGGCTTTCCTTCATGCGAGGTTTCACAGTTTGCATTAAAGGGTTACTGGTGCTTAATTCATTCTTGCTTTATGTGAAGATGATGGAAATTGTATTCATACAATATTTTGGAGATAAATTCATTTAGCCCATATTCAAAAACCTATTTGAGCAGATCATTTTATCTGGATATTCAGGAGGATATAGGCAGATAGTCTGCCATGGAATATATCTGCATAAATTATCTGGATAACTCTACAAACAACTTGCAAAACTGAAAGTGGAAATGCCATGGGACCAGATGGGATACATCCCAGGATACTGAAAGAGCTCAGAGAGGTTCTTGCAGGGCCGTTAAAGGATGTTTCCAACAGATCCTTGGAAACAGGAGAAGTTCCTCAGGACTGGAGAATAGCTGATGTGGTACCTCTTCACAAAAGTGGTGACAGGGAAGAAGTGACAAACTACAGGCCTGTGAGCCTTACCTCGGTGGCAGGAAAAGTAATGGAGGCGCTCCTGAAAGAGCGAATAGTGAACTTTCTCAAAACCAACAGGTTGCAAGATCGAAGGCAACATGGTTTTAACGAAGGACGATCTTGCCAAACAAATCTGATTGAGTTCTTTGACTGGGTGACCAGAGAACTAGATCAGGGGCATGCGATGGATGTCATCTACCTGGATTTCAGCAAAGCCTTTGATACTGTTCCTCATAGGAGGCTTATCAATAAACTCAGTAATTTGGGGATGGGTCCCAAGGTGGTAAACTGGATCAGAAATTGATTGACTGACAGATGACAGAGGGTGATGGTAAATGGAGCTCACTCGGACGAAAGGAGGGTGATTAGCGGGGTGCCCCAGGGTTCGATCCTGGGCCTGGCACCGTTCAATGTATTTGTGAGTGATATTGCTGAAGGACTGAATGGAAAAGTCTGTCTTTTTGCAGATGACACAAAAATTTGCAACAGCGTGGACTCCCCTGAGGGAGTGGTTAACATGAGGAAAGATCTACAAAAGCTGGTAGAATGGTCTAATGCTTGGCAATTAAGATTTAATGGAAAGAAGTGCAGTGTCATGCACTTGGGAAGCATAAATCCAAGGGAAACGTACGCGATAGAAGGCGAGAGGTTGGTGTGCACGGATCAGGAGAAGGACCTTGGTGTGATTATTTCTGAGGATCTCAAGGTGGCAAAAAAGTGCAACAAGGCGGTGGCAAAAGCCAGGAAGATGTTGGGCTGCATACAAAGAGGAATTACCAGTTGAATTATAGTGGCATTAGTACCAGTTGAAAGAGGTACTAATGCCACTATATAAGTCACTGGTGAGGCCTCACTTGGAGTACTGTGTTCAGTTTTGGAGACCATATCTTGCAAAGGATGTAAAAAGACTGGAAACTGTTCAGAGGAAGGCGACCAAAATGATTTGGAGCCTGTGTCAGAAGCCTTATAAGAAGAGACTTGAAGACCTAAACATGTACACTTTGGAGGAGAGGAGGGATAGGGGAGATATGATTCAGACCTTTAAATACTTAAAGAGAAATAAATGAACAAACAAACCTCTTCCAAAGATGGGGAAGCTGTAAAACTAGAGGGCATAACACGAAGCTTCAAGGGGGTAAATTGAAAGGCAATGTCAGGAAATACGTTTTTCACTGAAAGGGTGGTGGACGCTTGGAATGCGCTCCCGATGGAAGTGGTGGGGGCAAATACAGTGACAGAATTCAAAATGGCATGGGACAGACACAGTGGATCCCTTTACAGCAACAGGATAAAATCAAAATAAACTGAACTATCGAATTTCTCAACAAATATGGGTGTCCTACATGGAGTGGTGGGTTCACCCCTAAAAAAAGACATGGGGAGGGGTGGCCTGCACAGAGCGGCAGGTGCACCTACTCTTGCCATCTTACTGGGCAGACTAGATGGACCATGCTGGTCTTTATCTGTCGTCATTTACTATGTTACTATATTGTGACCTCCCAGCTTTACCTAAAGAGGATATATCTCGTACATTGAGGCACCTAACACTCGTTGCATAGCCATCTCCTGCACTGTTCTGCCATCATTACTTGCCCCACATGAGGCCAATGGGCTCAGCTTGTCCCTTTCTATCATGCCACTCTGTCGGGTGTATTGTCTTGCAGTTGCACACGCTGAGGCATCAGTCCCACCCGCACAAATGGTGCTTCATGTAGCCCATGTCACTGCTGCTTTTGGTTCACACAAACCAAATGCTTTTGGCCTATATGATCCCATACATCCACCCACCACACACAATGCAAATTCTCTACTTGGATGATCCATGGAACAGCCCTGCACCCACCATTTGACCGTCAGGGAGATTCATGGTGGGGCAGCTTACTGGCAGTAAGCTGCCCCACCATGGCCCTCAGGGGTCATTTGCGCAGTTAGCCATATCATGCACACCTGTCTTGTGACTGCTCCACATGCACACTCATGGGCAATCCTCCCTTTGTTTTCACATGAGGCGCATGCTGCCTCCACCCAGATGCTGTCCTGGCCTATGACATGCCACACACTGACAGTACATCTGGATACATGTCCACACCTCACAGACACTATAATGTAGCTTATGGTACGGTGTATGCTTTCAGGTGCTTCTAGAACTGCATGCCTGTCACAGCGCCCCCCGCTGCTCTATCCCCTCTGCTGACTCCAGTGCCACCACCACCTACCCATGACACAGCCAAAACCAACAGTGACCATCATCATTAGGCAGCCGCCTATCTCGCCTAGTCAACAGCATAGGCCTGCTGTATGGTCAAATATGCTCATCACACATACTGCCACATTGCCAGGCATCAGGTGAGTCAACTCCATCAGCTACCAATTGTGCTTGCATCCATACCTTCTCCAATGGCTTCCCTGCCCCCCTTTCAGCGTTTCAGTGGCTTTTCTAAATTAAAGTGCACGCCAGACACCTTCCTGCAGCATGTCCCGTTATCCCCCCTTACTGTCCTTTTACCGCACAGTACGTATCCACTACCACCCCTTAATGCAGCATGTGCTATTACCACACGGTAAGTGTCCACTACCACCCCTTACTGTCCTATTACCACACGGTAAGTGTCCATTACCACCCCTTAATGCCGGACCGCCTCTAGCACACCCAACACACTTACCACATGGTAACCCCTTAATCGCTGCCGTTACTGTCACCAAACACAGAACAAGGGATCACAATTTAAAAATAGAAATATGTAGACAAACGCTAAACTGGAAACCCCATGGAACCAGACAGCATCCCAAACAAAGAGGAAACAGAAATGCACTTCTTTCTGTACTGTACAAAATCCAAAAGATATCAGATGCACATTTCCAAAAACAGAGAGAAAAACAAGGACCTCCTAGAAAAGAATGAGCAGAAAACGGGGGAAAACAGGGGGATTAGTGCAGCAGTGAGAAAGCCCATGAGCTGCAGGCTGCCCAACCCTGCACTTGCAGAATGCCTTGCTTCAGATACACATAGAACAAAGGCAGACCTTCACTAAATACAGAACACAGTTCATCACATATAGATGCACAGAGAAAAGCTGAAATGAAACCTCAAGAAACCACTCTACGCAGTGCAGAACTTGAGAACTAGAAACAGAAATGGATTTCCTTCTATGCTAAGCCAGAGCCAGACCCACTCATTAATCTTGTGGGAGAGAAGGGGCTCTTATGTAAGATCTCACCCCCCCACAAGAATAACGCACAGGGCTCCAAAACCTCAACATGTCCCCACAGCTCAGCCATCCCACCCAGAACTATGCAGATTACAGTTTCCCAAGAGGAGGACTTTTTGACCAGTCCTGGGTCTGAACTTACATCCCAAAGCAAAGGATTTGTAGTTTCAAGATGGCTAGAGTGGCTGTAACTGCAGCTCTGTGCAAGTCACCCCTCCCCTCCATGCTTCTGTTTAGGGTTGTACCTGCTGCTCCATGCAGGTCAGCCCCCTCTATTAAAATATATTTAAGTTATTTTGATTTCATCCTCTTGCTATAAAGGGATCCACTGTGTCTGTCCCATGCCATTTTGAATTCCGTCACTGTATTTGCCCCCACCACCTCCATCGGGAGGGCATTCCACCACCCTTTCAGTGAAAAAGGGAGGAGTGGCCTAGTGGTTGGGGCAAGTTACCTCAGGCCGGAAGGTCAGGGGTTTTTAGTCCCACAGGTGCTCCTTGTGGTCTTGGGCAAGCCACTTAACCCTCCATTGCCCATGTTCCCTGTAAAATAGTTATTTCCAAGTTATAATGCCCTGTTCAATGTAATTTCAGTTTGTCCAATGTAAACCGCCTTGATATCATGAAAGGAGGTATATAAGAAATGTTAAATAAATAAATAAAAATATTTCCTGAAGGCAGTAAATTTAAAAACAACACAGGAAATTCTTTTTCACTGAAAGGGTGGTGGAATGCCCTCTTTATGGAGGTGGTGGGGGCAAATATAGTGATGGAATTCAAAATGGCATGGGACAGACACAGTGGATGAAAGGACAACAAGAATGAGGGTTTTTTCTCCCCCTTTCTAATAACTGATTGTATTCTACATTCTCCAAGGCTCCATCCACTGGAATATCAGAACCATCGGCAAGCATGTAGCTTATCCTAATCTGTCCTGCCTGCTCCTTGCATCTGGAGTTCTGGACTGATTCAGCAGCATAACAGTGATGGATGCAATGGGTGCAGTGTCATCAAGGATGACACTACCATTAGGCAAACTAGGAGGCCACCTAGGGCAGCAGTATCTGGGGGTGGCAAAGAGCAGAGCATTCAAAGCTAAACAGTAGATTCTGCCGGGGAGGGGGGGCAGAAGACTTAAGGTTTGCCTAGGGTGCAAACACCTTGAACCAATTCTGAGGCCGGCCCTAATGGCCAGGGGCGGCCCAAGGGTGGTGCAGGGCCATGTGTGGAGACTCATTGTGGGACCTCATTTGCATATTCACTAGACCTCATTTGCATAAATGTAATTTATTTTATTTTACAATGTATACATTGCGAACCAAAATTTTAGGCAGCTTTCAAAGGAGCCCTTCACAAGCTTCTCTTTTGTCATGGCAATGACTTAGAGGTATGTTTACTAAATATTAATCTGCGTTAAGTGTGATTGCACCAATAGAAATAAATGGGTATTCCTGCACTTAGCGCACATTAACATTTGTGAATGCGTATTAACTTTTAAACATGCCTCTTAATGAATGTCTGAATACCATTTGCATGAGCAGTGAGGATAAACAAAGATTACCATATTTCTGCATTACTATACTTCAGGACCAACTGCCAGGAAGTACTATAAACCCTGCTCATTTAGAACCCACAGCAAGCCCGCCATATCATAACAGCATGACCAGAACTCACAAAGCACCAAACCCTATCTATCAACAGGCAAAATTGCAAATATTAAACCAATACATCTCCGAGAATACCAATACATCTCCTACTGGGGAAATGGAACAAGTGAGACTTTCACATAGAAACTACATGAACAGAATACTGCAGCTTGGTTACACATGCCGAACATAGACCGTCAGCAAACATAGAACAAAGGATCACAATTTAGAAATATTAAGACATTAATTAAACTGGGAACCCCAAAAGCCAAACTTGGAATGTACAACACTGGAGAAATAAAACTATAAATTTATTTCCTCTTGTACTAAACAAAATGTAAAGATGTTAGTGATACACGTTTCCCAGAGCTGACATATTCCAGTTAATAAATTCAAAATAAAATAGTACTTTTCTACCTTTGTGTTGTTTGGGCATTTTACTTTTCCGTCGCAATTGCCCCAGTCACTTTCTTCTGTTTTCTTCATGTTTTTTGTTAACTCTCCATTGTCTGCTGTCAATTTGTCCTTTCTTCTCTCTTCTAGTTTTTTCCATTCTCTCTCTACATCTGCTCCAACATACTTATCTTTCCCCTTTTGCTCTTTCCTCCATTTCTTTCTTTATTCCTTTTTCATCCACTCAGATTTCACCCCTCCATCCTCAATCCCCACTTACTCTCCAAATACCTGCCCATTCGTAGATTTTTCTTCCCTCCCACACAAAATATCTTTCCTCTCCCCATCCTCACTCCCCAAGCCCCATCCCCTTCTAGTCCTCCCCCAACATCAGCTCTTTTCTAGTTCCAGCCCTACCCAGCATCCGCTTCCTTCTAGTCAGGGCTGGCCCGTCCATTGTGCGATAATGTTGTTCGCACAGGGCCGCGCGCTTCAGGGGCCCTGCGCAAACTTCATTTTCTCACGATGGACAGCTGCAGAGGGAGCTGAGGAAGCCTGCGTGAGGCCCCGGCTCCCTCTGCACAGCCGCCAATGTGAAGAGTCTTTTCCCTCACACTGGCGGCTGCTTCTGTGAAGCTGCGAATGCCGGGAAATTACCTTTAAACTTTAACGGCAATCGCGGCTTCACAGAAACAGCCACCAGCGTGAGGGAAAAGACTCTTCATGCTGGCGGCTGTGCAGAGGGAGCCGGGGCCTCGCGTGGGCTTCCCCGGCTCCCACTGCAGCCCCCTAAACGGCCGCAGGGCTCTTCGGGAGGGGGGGCTAGGACTGGAATCAGGCTGTGATGGGGGGAGGGGGACTTGGACTGGAAATGGGCTGTGATGCGGGGGCTAGGACTGGAATCAGGCTGTGATGGGGGGGCTAGGACTGGAATCAGGCTGTGATGGGGGGAAACCTGGACTGGAAATAGGCTGTGATGGGGGGGGGGGCTAGGACTGGAATCAGGCTATGATGGGGGGGAACCTGGATTGGAAATGGGCTGTGATGGGGGAGGGGGGGGGCTAGGACTGGAATCAGGCTGTGATGGAGGGGGAACCTGGACTGGAAATGGACTGTGAAGGTGGGGAACTTGGACTGGAAATGGGTTGTGATGGGGGGGTAGGACTGGAAATAGGCTGTGATGGGAGAAACTTGGATTGGAAATGGGTTGTGAGGGGGGGCCTAGGACTGGAATCAGGCTGTGATGGTGGGAAACTTGGACTTGAAATAGGTTGTGAAGGTGGGGAATATGGACTGGAAATGGGCTGTGATAGGGGAGGTTAGGACTGGATCAGGCTGTGATGGTGGGGGGCTAGGACTGGAATCAGGCTGTGATGGGGGGAAACGTGGACTGGAAATTTATTTATTTATTTTTATTTAATGTCTTTTCTATACCGCGCTCTTTAGAATCGGTGCGGTTTACATGAAACAATAACTTATACAGTGTAACAGAGCCTGCACTGTATTTACAAAGAACAGGAAATGCAACTTGGACATAACTAGAGCAACTACATACAGTTTGAGCAATCAAGGGCTGTGATGGGGGAGGGGCTAGGACTGGAATCAGGCTGTGATGGAGGGAAACTTGGACTGTAAATGGGCTGATGGGGGGGAGCTTGAACTGCAAATGGGTGATGGGCTGGAATAGGACTGGAAGTGGGCTGATGGGGCTGGAATAGGGCTGGAAATGGGCTTATGGGGGGCTAGGATTGGAAATCGGCTGATGGGGGAGCTTGGAATGTTAATGGGCTAATGGGGGAGGGCTGGAATGAGACTGGATATAGGGGCTAGCACTGGAAATGGGCTGATGTGGGGGCATGGGAGAATGGGACTAGAAGGGAGCAGATGCTGGGTGGGTCTAGAACTAGAAGGGAGATGATTTGGGGGGAGGACTAGATGGTGATGGGGAATGAGAATGGAGAGGAGAAAAGATATTTTTTGTGGGAGGGAAGAAAAATCTACGATGGGCCGGGTATTGGGAGAGTAAGTGGGGATTGAGAATGGAAGGGCGAAATTTGAGTGGATGGTAAAGGAATAAGGAAAGAAATGGGGGAAAGAGCAAAAGGGGAAAGATCAGTATGTTAAAGCAGATAGAGAGAGAGAATGGAAAAAATCTAGAAGAGAGAAGAAAGGACAAATGGATAGCTCGCAGAAGACAGGAAGAAACCAGAAGTGACTGGAGCAATTGCAACTGAAAAATAAAATAGCCAAACAAAAGGTAGAAAAATACTTTTTATTTTTTAACTGGAATATGTCTGGTCTGGGAAATGTGTATCACTAACATCTTTACGTTTTTGTTTAGTGCAAGAGGAAATTAATTTATAGTTTTATTTCTCCAGTGTTGTTGTACATTTCATGTTTGGCTTTTGAGGTTCCCAATTTAATTATTATCTTCCTATTTCTAAATTGTGATCCCGTGTTCTTTGTGTGGTGATGGTCTATGTTCTGCATGTGCAACCAAGCTGAGGTATTCTGTTCATGTAGTTTCTATTTGACAGTCCCACTTGTTCCCTTTCCCCAGTAGGAGGTGTATTGGTATTCTCTGAGATGTATTGGTTTAATATTTACAGCTTTGCCTTTTGATAGGTAGGGTTTGGTGCTTTGTGGGTCCTGGTAGTGCTGTTATAATACAATGGGTTTGCTATGGTTTTTAAATGGTCAGTGTTTATAGTGCTTCCTAATGCGCCTGGTGGTTCTCACTGCAATATAGTAATGTAGAAATCTGTTAGTCTTTCTTTTTCCAGACACTCATTAAGAGGCATTTTTACTAAAAGTGTATGTTGACGTTATGCAAACATTTATGCAAATAAGGCTCCTTATGCAAATGAGGCCCACAATGAATCTCCGCACATGGCCCCGCACCCCCCTTGGGCCGCCCCTGCTTCTAGTCCCATTCTCCAATCCCCCCGCATCAGCCCATTTCCAGTCCCAGCCCCCCCATCAGCCCATTTCCAATCTAGCCCCCCATCAGCCCATTTGCAGTCCTTTCCTAGCACCCCCATCAGTCTATTTCCAGTCCTAGCCCCCCATCATCCCATTTCCAATCCTAAACCCCCCAGCAGCCATTTCCAGTTCTAGCCCCCCATCAGTCCTGCCAAGTTCTATCCTAGCCCCTTCATCAGCCCATTTCCAATCCTAGCCCCCCCCCCAGTAGTCATTTCCAGTCCTATACTAGCCCTCCCATCAACCCATTTCAAGTTCTAGCCCTCCCTCCGAAGAGCCCTGCGCCTGTCTGGAGAGGAAGCCGGGGAGGGCCGAGGCCCCAGCTCACTTCTGTACAGCCCGGACTGAAGAGTGAGGTTTTTCTTCACTGAGTCTGGTTGGGGAAAAAAACCAGCAGGAAGGCAGAGCAGACCAGAGGCAGCGAAATCCAAAATAAAAACAGCCGCTATTGGTTCCTGCAAGGAATCAGCCTGGTTTGTCCAGCTATGATGAACAGGCTGATTCCTTGCAGGAAAACAGCAGTTGTGTTTATTTTGGATTTTTCCACCTCTGGCCTGCCTCTGCCTTCCTGACGCTTTTTTTTCTCGCTCAAGAAAAAACATGGAGCTGAAGTGCCGCCACAATCGGAATGCATCAGGTGGCCTTATGGCAGGGCTGGCTCATCCACTGTGTGAGAATGTTGTTCGCACAGGGCCCCACACTTCAGGGGGGCATACATGAACTTCATTCCCACATGGTGAATCCTGGCTTTGCAATGCCAACTTCAGAGGGAGTTGGGGAGGCCAGTCTGAAGCCCCGGCTCACCTCTGCACAGCCGCCAGCATGAAGAACGGCATGTTCCCTGAAGCTGGCAGCTGTCTTCTCGTGAAGTGCGCAATTGCTGGGAAACAGGAAATGCCCTTTAACCTTTCCTGGCACTTGCGCACTTCATGAAAACACAGCTGCCAGAGTAAGGTGAGTCAGGGGACCTCAAGCGGGCCTCCCTGGCTCCCTCTGAAGACAATCTGAAAGGCACAGGGCTCTTTTTGGGGGGAGGGGGGGATAGGATCAGGGCCGGATTTAGCTATACGCCATGTACGCCATGGCGTAGGGCCCACAGCTGCAAAGGGCCCACAAAAATTGAAGTAGTTAGGCTTTTTTTTTTTAATAAAATAAAAAAAAAACCTGCTGGCTGCCGCCGCGGGGCCCCCTCTGCTGCCGCGGCAGCATGGACTGACCCGCGGGGGCCCCCTCTGTAAGCTCGGTCCCTCCCTCCGTGCCTCCGTGTCTCCCTCCGTGCAGGCTGTTAGAGACGCGAAGGCAGACTGTCTCCTTCTGCCTTCCCGTCTCTGTTATGCCCGCAGGGCTGATGGGAAATTTCCCATCAGCCCCTGCGGGCTTAACAGAGACGCGAAGGAGACAGTCTGCCTTCGCGTCTCTAACAGCCTGCACGGAGGGAGACACGGAGGCACGGAGGGAGGGCCCGAGCTTACAGGGGGGGCCCCCGCGGGTCAGTCCATGCTGCCGCGGCAGCAGAGGGGGCCCCGCGGCGGCAGCCAGCAGGTTTTTTTTTTAAAAATAAATTTTACTTTAGGCCGGGGGAGGGGGAGGGGGTAGGACTGGTAATTGGGGGGGCTGGGACTGGGGCTGGAAATGGGTTGGGACTGGGACTGGGACTGGAAATGGGCTGGGACTGGGACTGGAAATGGGTTGGGGGGATTAAGGCTGGAGGTGGGCTGATGAGGAGGACTGGTAATGGGCTGTGGGCTGTTGGGGGGGGTTAGAACTGGTCATGGGGGGTGGGGGGGGTTTAAGACTGGTAATGGGCTGTGGGCTGATGGGGCTGTCTGGTAATGGGCTATGGGGGGGGGGCTAGGACTGGAAATGGGCTGGGGGGGGTTAGGACTGGAGGTGGGCTGATGGGGTTAGGACTGGTAATGGGCTGTTGGGGGGGGGGTTAGAACTGGTAATGGGTTTTGGGGGGTTTAGACTGGTAATGGGCTGTGGGCTGATGGGGGCTGTCTGGTAATGGGCTATGGGGGGGGCTAGGACTGGAAATGGGCTGTGGGGGGTTAAGACTGGAGGTGGGCTGATGGGGTTAGGACTGGTAATGGGCTGTTGGGGGGGGGGTTTAGAACTGGTAATGGGTTTTGGGGGGGTTTAGACTGGTAATGGGCTGTGGGCTGATGGGGGCTGTCTGGTAATGGGCTATGGGGGGGCTAGGACTGGAAATGGGCTGGGGGGTTAAGACTGGAGGTGGGCTGATGGGGTTAGGACTGATAATGGGCTGTTGGGGGGGTTTAGAACTGGTAATGGGCTTTGGGGGGGGTTAAGACTGGTAATGGGCTGTGGGCTGATGGGGGCTGTCTGGTAATGGGCTATGGGGGGGGGGGTAGGACTGGAAATGGGCTGGGGGGGGTTAAGACTGGAGGTGGGCTGATGGGGTTAGGACTGGTAATGGGCTGTGGGCTGATGGGGGGGGGGTAGGACTGGCAATGGGCTATGGGGGGCTGACTGGAAATGGGTTGATGGGGTTAGGACTGGAAGTGGGCTGATGGGGGTTAGGACTGGTAATGGGTGATAGGGGGGGCTTAAACTCAAAATGGGGTGATGGGGGGTTAAGGACTGAAAATGGGGTGATGGGGGTTAAGGACTGTAAGTGGGGTGATGGGGGGCTAGGACTGGTATTGGGTTGGGGGGTTGCTAGGACTGGAAATGGGCTGATGGATGGCTAGGACTGGAAATGGGCTGATGCAGGGACTAGAAGGGAATGGATGCTGGGTGAGGCTGGAACTAGAAGGGAGCTGATGTTGGGGGAGGATTAGAATGGGATGGGGCTGGAAGAGTAAAATGGAGAAGGGAAAAATATTTTGTGTGGGAGGGATAAAAAATCTACAATTGGCCGGGTATTGGGAGAGTAAGTGGGGATTGAGGATGGAGGGGTAAAATTTGAGTGGATGAAATAGGAATGAGGAAAGAGCAAAAGGAGAAAGATTAGTATGTTAAAGCAGATGTAGAGAGAGAATGGAAAAAAATCTAGAAGAGAGAAGAAAGGACAAATGGACAGCAGACGATGGAGAGTTAGCAGAAGACACGAAGAAACCAGAAGAAAGTGGCTGGAGCAATTGCAGCTGAAAAAAATGCACAAAAGGTAGAAAAATATCTCTTTATTTTGAATTTATTAATTGGAATATGTCAGCTCTGGTAAATGTGCATCATTAACATCTGCGCTTTGTTTAGTACAAGAGCAAATTAATGTATAGTTTTATTTCTATAGTGTTGTACATTCCAAGTTTGGCTTTTGGGATTCCCAGTTTAATTATTGTCTTCCTATTTCTAAATTGTGATTACTTGTTTGGTGATGGTCTATGTTCTGCATGTGTAACTGAGCTGAGGTGTTCTGTTTATATAATTCCTATTTGACATTGCCACTTGTTCTCTTTCCCCAGTAGGTCATGTATTGTTGTTCTCTGAAATGTATTGGTTTAATATTTGCAGTGTTGCCTTTTGATTGGTAGAGTATGGTGCTTTGTGAGTCCTGGTAGTGCTGTTAGGATACGGCGGGTTTACTATGGGCAGTGTTTGTAGTAGTTCCTAATGTGTCTGGCAGTTGGCACTGGATTATAGTAATGTAGAAATCTTTTAGTCTTTCTTTATCCATACACTCATTAAGAGGCACGTTTACTAAAAGTTAGTATATGGTAACATTATGCAAATATTTATGCAAATGAGGCCCCTTATGCAAATGAGGTCCGCACCCCCCTTGGGCCGCCCCTGCTGGGGGCCCACAATTTTTGTTGGTGTAGGGCCTCACTCAAGGTAAATCCGGCCCTGGATAGGATAGCTTCAGTTTCAGTTTATTTGCATTTGATATACCGCCCTTTATTACATCATGGCGGTTTACGGTCACAATTAAACAATCAAAAGGTGGCACAAGGCCAGAAGAAGGAAAGGAACTACAAAATATTGACAGGAAAGGGGAAATCGCAGAGAGCATAGAGACAAGACATAAAGAAGAGATTACAGACAAACATGAATAAACCAGGTCAGTTTTGAGAGACTGGGAGGTTGAATGCAGTGGTAAACAGATTGGTTTTTAGCTGAGACTTGAAAGTAGCATAGTTGGTTTCTAGTTGGAGTGATGTGGGAAGGGAGTTCCAAAGGGCAGGACCATGAAAGAAAAAGGCAGAGTGACGGGTGGATTGGAGATGTGCACGTGATGGTGAAGGAAGATGGAGGCAGTTGATGTGTATAGAGCGGAGACTACATGTGGGAACGTGAAACTGAAGGAGGTCAGTGAGATACTGTGGCGTGTGTGTATAAATAGCTTGCTGCACCAGAATAAGAATCTTAAATTTAACATGAAATTCCATAGGAAGCCAATGTAAGTGTAACAAGAGTGGTGTAACATGATCCCTACGAGAAGAGCAAGTGATAATCCTAGCTGCAGTGTTTTATATTAGTTGTAAGCGACGTAACTGAATGTGAGTAATACCTGTGAAAATGGAATTGCAATAATCAAGCCAAGAAATAACTGTGGCTAGTGTAAGGATAGGATTGGAAATGGGCTGATCGGGGGTGGCTTGGACTGGAAATGGGTTGACTGGGGGGGAGGCATGGACTGGAAATGGACTGATGGGGGGACTAGGACTTGAAATAGACTGAGGGGGTCCTAGGACTGGAAATGGACTGATTTGGGGGGGCTTGGACTGGAAATGGGCTGATGGAAAGCTAGGATAGACTGGAAATGGCTAATGGGGGGGGCTAGGATTGGAAATGGGCTGATGGGGGGGCTAGGACTGGAAATGTGCTGATGGGGGTGGCTAGGACTTGAAATGGGTTGATGGGCGGCTAGGATAGGACAGGAAATGCTGATGGGGGGCCTAGGACTGGAACTGGACTGATTGAGAGGGGCTTGGACTGGAAATTTATTTATTCATTTAGACAGTTTTGTATACCACCTTATCCTTCAATCAAAGTGGTCACAACACAATTGGGGGATACATTTAACATGAGGGGATATGAGACACATACACTAATACTTACAGGGAACATGGGCAATGGAGGGTTAAGTGGCTTGCCCAAGACCACAAGGAACACCTGTGGGACTAGAAACCCCAGTCCTTCCTGGGCTGATTGGGGGAAGGCGTGGAATGGAAATGGGCTGATGGGAAGCTAGGACTTGAAATGGGCTAAATGGATGGGGCTAGGATAGGACAGGAAATGCAGATGGGGGACAGGACTAGAAATGGGCTGAAGGTGGGGCTAGGACTTGAAATGGGCTGATGGGGGGCTAGGATAGGACAGGAAATGGGCTGATGAGGGGCCTAGGACTGGAAATGGACTGATTGGGGTGACATGGACTGGAAATAGGCTGATGGGGGGCTAGGATAGGTTTGGAAATGTGCTGATGGGGGGGGCCTAGGACTGGAAATGAACTGATTGGGAGGGCTTGGACTGGAAATGGGGGGAGGGGGCTTAGACTGGAAATGGGCTGATTGGGGGGAAGCGTGGACTGGAAATGGGCTGATGGGGGCTAGGATAGGACTGGAAATGGCTGATGAGGGAGCTATGATTGGAAATCAGCTGATGGGTGGGAATGGGAGAATGGGACTAGAAGGGAGCAGATGTTGGGTGGGGCTGGAACTAGAAGGGAGCTGAAGTTGGGGGAGGAGTAGAAGGGGATGGGGCTGGGGGAGTGAGAATGGAGAGGGGAACAATATTTTGTGTGGGGGAATTAAAATCTATGATTGGCTGGGTATTGGGAAAGTAAGTGGGGATTGAGGATGGAAGGGTGAAATTTGAGTGGATGAAAAAGGAATAAAGAAAGAAATGGAGGAAAGAACAAAAGGGGACATATCAATATGTTAAAGCAGATGTAGAGAGAGAATGGTAGAAAACTAGAAGAGAGAAGAAAGGACAAATGGACAGCAAACAATGGAGAGTTAGCAGAAGAGACAAAGAACCCAGAAGAAAGCGACTGGAGTAATTGCAACTGAAAAATAAAATGCACGAATGGCAAAAGATAGAAAGATACTATTTTATTTTGAATTTATTAACTGGAATATATCAGCTCTGGGAAATGTGCATCACTAACGTCTTTGCGTTTTGTTTAAAATTAATTTATAGTTTTATTTCTCCAGTGTTGTTGAACATTCGAAGTTTGGCTTTTGGGGTTCCCATTTTAATTATCGTCTTCCTTTTTCTAAATTCTGATCCCTTGTTCTTTATTTGATGACGGTCTATATTCTGCATGTGTAACCGAGCCGAGGTATTCTGTTCATGTAGTTTCTATTTGACAGTCCCACTTGTTCTCTTTCCCCAGTAGGAGATGTATTGATATTCTCTGAGATGTATTGGTTTAATATTTGCAGTGTTGCCTTTTGATAGGTAGGGTTTGGTGCTTTGTGAGTCCTGGTAGTGCTGTTATGATACGGCAGGTTTGTTATGAGTTCTAAATGGTCAGTGTTTATAGTACTTCTTTATGTGTCTGGTGGTTGGCACTGGGGTATAGTAATGTAGAAATCTGATAGTCTTTCTTTATCCAGACACTCATTAAGAAACATATTTACTAAACGTTAGCACACGTTAGCATTATGCAAGTATTTACGCAAATGAGGCCCCTTGTGCAAATGAGGCCCTGAAATTAGTCTCCGCACATGGCCCCGCACCCCCCTTGGGCCACCCCTGCCTAATGGTAGAGCCGCCCCTGCACTAGGCTACTCCTCCACCTCTATTTCTATTCTTATATATTTTCTCTAGGAAAACAGGACTGATAAAGATTGACCAAATTTTCTCATGCATGTCTCCCAGGAACCAATAGCAAAATAGAAACTGCGTTCAATGTAACCAACTTGGAGAAGTATGTCGATTTTTAAATGCAAACATTCAGACAATCTGCATTTGCCATGCTGTTTCAAGTGGTCTCAGACTCCAGAAAGCATCCAACCCATAGACTTATTCGTCAAACCTGGGAAGGAATGCTAAGTAGCATCAATGGCCACAAAAGAGAAACGGCAAGATATGGCAGTGACTTGGGTCATATAATCTAAAAAGTTCTCTTTATTCTGAAACACATCAAAGACGAGGGAACTTATATCTCTAAGGATCCCTGATATTGGATCAGTTGAAGAGTCAAGTTACGGCAAAGATAAGTGACTGTGGCCGTTTATGAGGAGGGATCCTTAGAGATATAAGTTCCCTCGTCTTTGATGTGTTTCAGAATAAAGAGAACTTTTTAGATTATATGACCCAAGTCACTGCCATATCTTGCCGTTTCTCTTTTGTGGTCATTGATGCTACTTAGCATTCCTTCCCAGGTTTGACGAATAAGTCTATGGGTTGGATGCTTTCCGGAGTCTGAGACCACTTGAAACAGCATGGCAAATGCAGATTGTCTGAATGTTTGCATTTAAAAATCGACATACTTCTCCAAGTTTGTTACATTGAACGCAGTTTCTATTTTGCTGTCAGTTTAGCGTTCAGAAGATTGACCTATTGAGACGTGTTTACACGATCCCAGGAACCAATGACAACATTATCATTTCTCAGTAATATGCAAGTGCATCTAAGCACCCAAGTAATATAGGTCACTTTTTCAAAGGCAATTATAACCACTACATTTTGGAAACATCCTTCTATTGTGGATGCTCTTTTCATGTGTGTTTTGGGTATGGGGTCTTAGAATTCTCTCTGCAGAAATGTAGGAGTAGATTCTGTCATACAGGATCTGCAATAAATGATTGCTTATGACGGGCAAAATTATGCACATTGAAATTCTAATTATTTTCACAGCAGGATGGCAAGGCGCATTTTCTCTGTTGTGCCATGTGTAAGCACTGCTCCCATGTGAAAAATAAATTCTGACAACTTACATACGTAGTCGGCAACTCATAATTTCGTTCTGGCTTTGCATGTGTATTTATGCAGTGTACGTGAGCATCTCACTTAGGTTTAAATTTATGCAGCCAGATAGACTAACAGCTGTCATATGCCAGAGAGATGTGACTGAGAAATTTTTGAGGATTCGGAATTGCTTTCATCAATTTTTACTGCCTGGCAATATGGAAAGTGTGCCGAGTAAGTTCAGGCTTTGCTGGGAACATTGGTAACCAAAGCAAAATTAAGATTAGGTCCAATATGAGCGTGGATTCCCAGTTTCTGGTGCATCCAGAGCTGCTGCAAGGATATGGGGTGCCCTAGGTGAACCTCATTCCTGGTGCCCCATGCTCCAGCTCCTTGCCCCCATTGCACTGTTGCTGCCACCCTTGGGAACCTGCAACAGCGGCAATGCCTTTAAAATGGCACCGCAGCACTTACCATAATCTCCAGCAGTGCGGCGCTGTTCCTGCTTCCACCCCTCGGATTCAACTTTCTTCTGCATGGAGGTGGAAGCGGTTGATTCAGCAGCTTCTGTCCCCATGCAAACAAAAAGTCTACTTCAGAGGGGGCAGAAACATAAGCGGCATTGCAGCACCGGCAATTTTGATAAATGCTGTGGTGCTGTTTAGACATTGCTGCTTCTGCAGGTCCTGGTACGGGGCGGCAGCAATGGGAATCAGCCACCCTAGGCGATTGCCTAGTTCAACCAAAGGCAGCACCAGTCCTGGACAAGTCGAGGTTGGCATGCACGGGGTATGAATAGTTTGCGGAAGAATAAGCTGTAAAGTATTACAGGTGATTTGAGGATACTCCAGTACACTGGATTTTGAGCTTTGTTTTGCGTGTTGTATCCTGTACTGTATAGCTGCTGGATCATTCAATGTTGTTAATAAAAAAAACAAAGATGGAAGAATATGAGCTACCAACAGTGTAGTCCAGTCTTATCCTTTTCTCTGAAAGATCACATCCTTATGAATTTGATAGCCTTATAAGGCTGATATCTACCGTCTACTTTATTGATTTTATTTTAATTAAATTTTAGATTAATTTCTCATAAAAGAGAAAGCACCTACTGTGCAGTGCCTGTCAATCCATCTCCTTATCTGTCCATCCTTAGGCATCTGCCTGTTTGTGCACACAAAATTAACAAAAATGACAGGGAAGAGATGAGAAGGCCAGGCCTCACCACCCAAATTTGAGCTGGAGTGTGACAGAAAAAGAAGAAAGTATTACAGGGATCCAACCACTGCAGCATACGAAGAGAAATGAACTACTGTAGCGGTGTTATATGTGCCTTGCCAATACCGAAAGAGGAGAGGTGTGTTGCTGAAATCAATGTGTTGGTGAGGATACAACACCCCTTGGCTCTGGAAGAGAAAGGAGCAGCGATGGCCCTATGCTGCTTCCATTGTAATGGCAAAGCAAGGAGGAAAAGGCAGCTGCTGCGGGTGCAACTTGATGAGGATTGAGAATATGGTTGGCAAAGAGTTTTAGTACCATCACCCAAAGAGGAGGCCAATAAGACGCGATTAAGGGTGTGTGATAGTAGAGGGGAAGGCATAGAAGAGCATAGGAACAGGGGTCTAGGAGGAGGAGAGAAGGAAAGAGTCGGTGAGGAGGGTGGAGAGCTGAGACGCAGCTGAGGTGGATGGGGTTCAGGATAGGAAGAGGACGTTAGGAGAGGAGACTATGGAGAGGGATAAGAGAGGAAGGAATTGGATGTGGGGCTGCAAAGAGGGGAGAGAGACCACCTATGGGAGGGGGTGAGGAGAAAGGAGAGACGAAAAGGCCTATGAGGGAGGGAGAAGGGAATGGAGCTATGAAAAGAGGAAGACTAAGAAGCAAGGAGAGAAGAAGTGGAGAGTTCTGGGAAGGATGGGAATGGAGAAGAGAGGCTGCGTGGAGGGGGGGAGGGGAGAGATGATGGGGCTGTGAATAGGGGAGTGGGAAGAGTATGGAAAGAGGAGGGAGAGGGTTGCTATAAGGAGGGAAAGTTAAGAGGGTATGAGGAAAGACAGCTACAAGAGGGAGAAAAAGGGGAAGGGTTAGAAGGAGAGCTGGGATGAGGAGGAAGCTACGAGAAGAAGAAAGGGAAACCGGGAAGAGGAGGGGAAAGGTGATTGGAGAGCTTAGGAAAGGAGGAGGGGGATAGAACATAGAGAAGAGAGTGTGAGGTAGGAAGTGTACAATGCAGGCCTTTATCACATAGGCATACATATGGAAAGATACAAAGATCCTGCTTGCAACAACACCCCTGTCTTGTGTGTGCACCCCCTCCCTCCACATATAATCCTACACCTGCACACATATCCAAACCTATATGCGCAGTCACTATCCCAACACATACATCTCCCTATCTCCCACTTCCAATAAACTCATATCCCACCATCTCCAACCTCACAGACTACCACAGACTCCTTCATCTTCCCGTACACACCTCCCCCAAGCACCCTTGTATATTCCTGCCCATTTCCCACTGCCACACACAGATCCCACAAGCAACAGTATCCCATCCATGTGTTTATACCCCAACATATATCCATGTAAATTCACCATCCCAATACATTCACATCCTCCTGTCCCACCTGAATTACATCTTCCTGTCTCACCTGCACCTTCATCTCCCCTTCACACATACCCCTTTTTCTCCCCATATACCCATATACCCATCCAAACACCCAAGCTTATTCACCCCCATCTCTCACACACTTCAACCCCCTCCTCTCACACACTTCAACCCCCTCCATACATATTGAGTTCTAAATTCAGAATCCCAACACATATACATCCATAGTCTCCTCACATAGGGTTGCCAACTTTTCCACAGACCATAGTGTACACCTCTGTCTCTGTTCCTCACAGTTGGGAGCAGGGGGTGGGGGGTCCCCTCTGAACCCAACATCTGGGAGTAGGGGTGGAAGGAGCAGCCTAGTGGTTAGAGCACTGGCTTGGAAACCAAGCAACCAGGTTCAATTCCCACCAGCACTCCTTGTGGCCTTGGGCAAGTCACTTAACCCTCCATTACCTCAGAAAAATCCCAGCTTATTAATGTCTCCATTTAATGTACATTATCAAGTTTAAGTTACAATCTAAACTGCTTTGACTGAAATGATAAAGCAGTAGAAAAAACTGTTAAATAAAATACATAAATAGAAGTCTACTGCAAAGGCAAATTCTAAAAACATGCCTTCAACTGTTCACCAATGTGGAATGCTTCAGCAGGAAGAGAGGCAAAACCAGTCCTGGTTTTACCCTATTACATGCTTACAAATGTAGTTCTGATTATCTTAGGGGGAACAATGGGAACATCAGAACTACAAACCATGTATTCCACGAGGCCAATCCCAGACTGGATTGGGAAGCAGCAACAGTAATGGGGCAAATTGGTGTAAGCAGTACATAGGGACTAAAAGGAAGGAGGGATAAAGGGTCTGGAAATGCCAGATTCGGGAGCTAAAGAGAGGCAGAACAAGCCAGTAGCACCTTTAGACCAAAGTCTTTGGAGTGAACAACAAGGGGACACGTCCATACATCATGCCCACCCTCATAGCAGGACCCTCTGCCTTTAAATTGGCTATAAAAGACATTACAAAAAGAGCTAAGGGACTTCTTTGCATAAAATTCAGTTTCAAACATTAAAGCTACTATTAAAATTATTTGATTCTCTACATGGGAGACTGATTGGCTGAATGCTGATAATACAGGATGGCACCAAACTGAGAAATCCGCACAAAACGGGCAAAGCACAGGACCACAGCAGGGAAACAGACGTCTGGAGCGTAATGGTGGAAAACTCACTTTTATTGAGACCTGACATGGCCATGTTTCAGGACATACTGCTTGCATTAAGGATCCAAAACAAACCATGCTGTCCACATTCAAATTTATAAAAGCTAAAAATATAAAGTGTGTTTACTTCATGACACATAGCATCAAACCAATTTTTCACCATGTAAACAGGAAGTCGGCCTCAGGCATAGGATGGGATGGAAGCACAAATAGCCTCACAGCACTGGAGGTTTAGGTAAACACCGTGGGGCTATTTGAAGTCATTGCCACTGCTACAGGTCCTGGAGAGGGGTAACAGTAGTGGCAATGAGTCTCCTTGGACCACTGGTGCTCTAGGCAAATGGCTAGTTCGCCTACAGTTGCATTGGCCCGGCATTCAGTGGTGAGATTCAGAGTTGCAGACCTTCTCCAGTGTCATCATACTTACTATTCAAACGTTTGAAAGATGCCCTACGATAAAACTGTTACTTTTCATATTGACTACGGGACATGCAATCAAGCTACAGGGTAAACTATTTAAGACTAATAAAAGAAAATATTTTTTCACTCAACGTGTAATCAAACTCTGGAATTTGTTACCGGAGGATGTAGTAAAGGCTTTTAGTGTAGCTGGGTTTAAAAAAGGTTTGGACAAGTTCCTGGAGGAAAGGTCCATGAACCATTATTAAGAAGGGACCCAGGATATCAATGTTTGACCCAGTACAAGCATTGTGGAACCTGTGTCTTTTGGGGAAACAGCTAGGTACGTATGACCTAGATTGGCCACTGTTGGAAACAGGATACTGGGCTTGATGGACCTTGGTCTGACCCAGTATGGCATATCTTATGTTCTTATGATGTAAAAGTAAGCTCTATAAATGTTCTTTCTTCTTTCGTGATTAATAATAGGGATAGGCTGAAGCTGTCATGATTTGTCTCACTGGATTTAGGGATGTCTAACCCAGATTTTTCTGTAAGTAAGATTACAACTGGACATATATAAAAGGACTTTACTTAAAAACCCTGGTCATTAAAAATCATTTGACAAACTTGCCTTACCTTTAGTACATGTAAATGAGCTGTAGCATGGAAATTCAAATGAGGGAAACTTAATTTCATTTAATGATAACAATAACATAAAATAATGCCTGATTAATACACATACCAACATGAAAAAAACAACAGACAAACAATAAGATCTAAGGTCAATCTAACAGGGGCCCATTTACTTAGTCCCGGTAAGAATGTGCACTTCATGGGCTTTTTTTAAGTCGCAATAAGTGCACAACCTTTGCGGTAACTGTTGAGGGCGTCCTAGCCTGTTTCCAGAAGTTAACATGAGGATGTGCATGTTAACTAACATGCAGCACAGTTAACATGGGAGCACCACAGAGGTATCATTAGCTGCAGCAGTGCTAACTGCCACATTGTCAGTGAGTATCAGCAATTGCCCAGGCACTAGCGGCAATGTGCTCTCCACACCCCCACTCCACCCCAACCTGCCCTCTCGCCGCTTCCTGTGCTTTTGAGTGATTTATCTGTGGAGATTGTCCTTCCTTGTTTGCCTTTCGTTTAGTAAAAGGGCCCCATATATATGCAGATATTTCAATAAATGATTATCAAACGGGAGAATTTCAGTCTAGTTTCAGTCTGACGGAATATATGCTATTGGTCATTAACCTAATAACCAAAATATGTAATCCAAAGAGGACTTATTAAATGCTTTCTCCACATCCATGCTTAAATGAAAGGGCTTGTCATCCTTAGTGCATGGCTACTAGCAAACACCTGTCACTTGTTGTTGTATGCCTTTGTGGGATAAAGGTGACTCGACAAATTGCTCAGAGACAACTTAATAATTCATCAGCAGGCAAAGTACAATAACAAATGACTACAACAAATGTGGAACATATGGATGGAGAGATACATTTGACAATTTTGATTGCAAAGATCAATTACCTAGACAACTGTATTAGAAATAATTGAAGACCTATTTTTTCAAACAGGCATTTGACCTGATTTATGCAATTAGGGGGTAATTTTGTGAAAGGCCACGTGAAGTCAAGTGTCATTTATGCGTGTAATCGTGGCATTTTATTTATTATTAAATTAATTACTTCTTTGTCCTGCACAAACATAAGTCCCAGAATAGGTTACAATTTAATATCCATAAACTGAGAAGCACACAGTGACAAACCTCATAATAACCCTGGTATATGGGCATTTACTTATGTACTTAAGCCAACCGCTCATCTATAAGTATGCATGTAAGCCCAATGGTGCATACTTTCACTGTGGACATGCACATAGGTGGTGTTCGGGCAGAGGATGGGCGGAATGTGCAAGTTCGAGCATAAGTTATAAAATACTATAGTTTATATGGGTTCTAGACATATTTAGGTCCGGGCCTTCACCCCAGCCATATGGCTGGTGAAAGTGATTGCACCTAGATAGATGTGAAATGACATTTTACAAATGATGTCCAAGTGCAATCTGGGACGTCCAAGTCAGGCACATCCAAGTTCAAGCACGATTTCACAAATGTGGACGTGCCCGATATGGACGTCTGTGGGGGCGTCTGCATAGACATGGTATGGGATTCCACACTGCGCCTCCAGGAATAGCCTAATGGTTAGAGTAGTGGGCTAGTACCAGGGAAGCCTGCATTTGAATCCCACTGCTGCTGTCATTGGGATTGTGCAGAGCACTGGGGATGTTCACAACCTCTGGATGTTTACAGACAAAACAATCACTTTCCCGATGCCTATTCACGCCTGGAGCAGGTATAACCTTCGGTGCGACTCTGGACGTCCAGAACACTTCTGACATCAGGCAGTGACATCCGCATTCTTGGGAATATCCCAGTCATGCTTCCACAATGCCCCCTTTCAGACTGGGACATCCACAGACCCAGCTTCGAACGTGCCTCTGGAGACAGCTCCATGCTTTGGCCATCTCTATACCTGTTTTCAGATGTTCAAAGTATGAATAGGGCTTCTAAAATAACCCCCTTAAAATGCATTTAACCACTAGTGCCCCTATTTTATAAAGTATAAAATAGGGGCATTAGTGGTTAAATGCATTTTTAGTGGCTTATGGGAGGTGTGGTCTAGTGGTTAGGACAAGGTACTTCAGGCCAGAGGGCCAGGGGTTCAAGTCCCACCTGGGGACAGCAATCTCAGGCCGGAGGGACTGGGATTTCTAGTCCTGTAGGCACTTCTTGTGGTCTTGGGCAAGCCACTTAACCCTCCATTGCCCATGTTCCCTGTAAGTATTAGCGTATGTGTCTCATATCCCCTTGTGTTAAATGTATCCCCCAAATGACCGCTTTGACCTGGTGAAAAGCGGGATATAAATACAGCTAAATAAATAATAAATAAGTATGCAGGTACTTTACTTTATAAAGTAGGTGTGAAATATGCACAGAAAAATGTGTGTAAGTTACATGGGACTATTTAAATTTATCCTCTTAAACCAGATTGATTGTATAAGCATAACTCAGGGCACGCTGGAATGCACTCGAGCCTTCGCCTCCCTTAACTCCCCCTACCCCCCTACTCCCCTATACCCGCAAGCAACAGACAGATGGCCAGATCCATAGCTCAGAACTGCTTTATTAGTGGATCAGACAACCACAGCTTGCGGATACAATGTGTTGCACTATTTACAATCAATCGGTAACCCTAACAATCATAACTGATCTAACTCCTAAACCTGCACAACATTCTGTAGGCATTATTATCCACACCACTTGTATTCCACATGCAAACAGAATTTACACAATAGCTAGCAATGAGGTTGACATGGAAGGGTACTACTGTTCACATTGCCTGGTCGGTGGCCCTGGCCCGTGCCGTGGCCAGGATCTGTTCACATTGCTTGGTCAGTGGCCCTGGCCCGCCCCTCTTCCCCTATTGCCAACTTCTCCGTGTTCGCACCCGGGTGTCCCATTCCCATCTCTGTTCCTGGTAACTGAGGCCAGGCCCCCTGGCCCCCCTGTTATCCGGCCCAGGCACCCCCAGCTCAGTACTCAGGTTCCCCCTTTTTCATGGTACCCCTTCCCCTGTTCTTGGTGAGGTCCCGCCACCAGGAGGGCCTGTGGCCCGAATCACCCCACCGTGAGTACCGAACTGATGGCCTGCTGCAAGCCCTCGATAAACAGCTCCATCCCCATGTCGTTCTAGTGTACCCAATCCCCAGAGTACACTGTCTCCCCCCCCTGCAATGATGCCCCAGTGCTCAACCATCACCCTGCCTAACCCCCGCACAAAGGTCCCGACCTCTTTGTTGAGTTTCTTCCTTCTTCTTTCTATGCCCTGAGGATGCTGTGCCCCTTTCCACTTCTGCTGTGGGATGATGTGGGACCAGAAGACTCCCGCTCCAAGCTCGCCACGAATCCAGGCCAAGTCCGCCTTTATCTTGATGATAAGATCAATACCCTTTTTGGATACCAGATCATTACCACTAAAGTGCAGGACCACCCAGTCCCCCTATCTCCAGGCGGGCCTCAGCTGGTCCCACCGCATGCCCCACCTTCCCATCCAGTGTATTCGCACGCTGCCGGGTTGGAAGCCGAGCTGTGTGCCGAAGTGTTGCCTTGTTGTCCTCTGTCCTGCCCAGTAGACTTAAGAATGCCCTATGATCCAGATTGTCATCGCTTTGTGGCTTATTAGGTGAGAGAACACAGCAAGTGAGAAAAGACAGAATGCCTTAAGGCCTTACATAAAGCTTATACCAGTCAGACTCCCACCTCCCGATCGCCTGGATCTGGCCCAGCCCCAGCATCAACCCATGCGCTGCTGTCACCGCGTCTATCCTAAAGGAATGCAGCGTGATCCTCTTAGTGTTGAACCACGCCACCTGTACTGCCCTCAACCACAGCATCCTGAACTGATATTGAGAAAGGCAGAACCCATCAGCATGGTGCAGCAAAGGGCCCCCCCCCAATGGCGGGCATACCCAAAAATACCCACTCATGGCCTCCACTGGGTACAGTACCCGGACTGCTGTGGCATTCATCCTTACTGGAGTGGAGGAGTGGCCTAGTGGTTGGGGCAAGGTACTTCAGGCCGGAAGGTCGGGGGTTCAAATCCCACTAGAGGACAGCAACCTCGGGCCGGAAGGACTGGGGTTTCTAGTCCCACAGGTGCTCCTTGTGGTCTTGGGCAAGCCACTTAACCCTCCATAGCCCATGTTCCCTGTAAAATAGTTATCTCCAAGTTATAATGCCCTGTTCAATGTAATTTCAGTTTGTTCAATGTAAACCGCACTGATGCAGAATAGCGCGGTATATAAGAAAATGTAAATAAATAAATACTGTCTTTCCCTTCCTGCGCTGGTCTGCCTTTGACTGGGCCAGAAACAGGTGGACCCATTCCTCTCCACTGCAGCATCCCGTGCTCTTAAGGTAGTGCCCCTCGTGTCTGCAGTGGACCGTGGCAGAGCCTCACTCATGCGAAATGCCCCAAAGAATATCACCAGAGTGGCCAGCTTGAACAGCTGGCACTCAAATCCATCTCTGGTAATGGCTGACGCTTGTTGCATAGCCCCATACAGCATGGGTAGGGAGACTGGCCTTCACCCATTAGGCTGAGGTGTGGCCCCTCTTGCCCAGCCTTCCTTCACTTTTCTTACCAGGAACTCCCTCGTTACGTCTCTAAAACTCCCAACTTGAGGAAGAAGGTCACCCCCACCAGCATCAGCTTGGCCTGCCTAACGGAGGTTCCCTCCACCTGCAAGTGTGTAAGGCATTTGAGTAGCAGGCCCACCGGCACCCTGGACTAGGTCCTTTCTGTGCTATAAAGTTCTGCAACTGCCTCCATGCACTCCTGTAGGCTTTCCAAGTCCCGTCTGACGATGATGTCCTCAGCACTCTGGCTGTGCATTGCATCCAAGATTCCACATCTCCACCAGCATGCGGACCGCCCTGGGCACCACGTTCGGGACGAGTTGCCAGAAGTGCTGGAGCTGGAAATGAGACAGTGTCAGCTATTTCATTACTTTCTCCTGGGACATGCCGAACCATAACAAACATATTCATTTCCAAGATCTGCAAAACTAGCCTCCTCACCAGTCTCATCACCCCCTCACCTTTGCTGTCTGTTTATTAATGAAGAAGACCACCGCTGCGTTGTCCGAGCGGAAAACTAATCTCCTCTTGGCGAGCTGGTGCCTCCTCAGGGCCATGGCCACCATGATCGTGAACATCTCAAGGAAAGTAATATCCTTGGTCACACCTGTATGGTGCCACTCTGCTGGCCAGCGCTCATGGCACCAATGACTTTTGAGATAAATGCCAAAGCCGACTGCCCCGAAGCATCTGTGAACAGTACTATGTCCGTGTTGCTAATGGCAGGTGCCCTCCAGATGTTCCTGCCATTATACCGGAGCACAAACTATTGCCATACGGCCAGGTCCTCCCGCATGGCGGCATTGACCCTGATGAAGTGGTGCTATTTGCGAACCCCTTTTGTGGCATCTGCTAGGTGCTGGATGAAAGCCCATCCCATGGGCATTAGTTCAATTGCGTAACTTTCCTTGTGGCTACTACCGCCTTGACCATGGCCTTCAAGGCTGTCAGTTTTTCTGATGGGAGGCGTGTCACCATTTCTTTTGTGTCGATTCCAGGAATGAAAGCCACTGTGTCTGCCCTTCAGTCTTGTCTGCCACCAGTGGGACCCTGCACTTCCGCGGCCTTCCTCTGGAAAGCTCGCAGTTTTTCATGGCAATCCTGCTGATCTTCCGCCAGGAGCAGGAAATTGTCCAGGTAGTGTACCATACTGCCTTTGCCAGTTTCCTTCTCGGCCATCCATTGGAGAGCAGAGCTAAATTCCTCGAAGTAGGTGCAGGATATGGAGCAACCCATTGGGAGACACTTGTCTACGTAATACTGTCCTTCAAACTGCACCCCCAGCAAGTGAAAGCTATCCGGGTGTATCGGAAGCAACTGGAAGGCAGCTTCTACATCCGTCTTTGTTAGCCATGCCCCTGTTCCCAGGTCCCAGAACAAGTCCAGTGCCTGGTTGATTGAAGCATACTTCACTGAACAAGCTGCCGAGTCCAGGTGGTCATTTACCGATGAACTCTCCGGGTAGGAGCGGTAGTGTATGAGTTGGAACTCTCCGGGCTCCTTCTTCGGTACTAGACCTAGCGGGAAGATAATCAGGGGTTTGGCCTTGAAAGGCGCCGCAATCCTGCCCAGTTTCAGCTCCTGGCAGAGCTTCATTCAGACTACATCCCTCTGCTCCAGAGTGGATTTCATGTTCCCTGCCATATGTGGACCTGGGGGACCGCAGTATGGGATGGTAAAACCCTGCATGAAACCCTCAATTAACCACTGCGCCTTTTCGTGGTTGTAACCCTGCAAGTCCCCCCTCCCAGCACTCCTGCCTTTATGGGCATAGGGGCCCATCCCAGCCAGATGGCCTCAGCACAGGCGCTGGAGGTCCCCACCTTGCCTCTTCCCGCAATGCACCTGTGGGTGTCCCTCCCCACAAGTGGCGCATACGTGCTTATAATTGCAGGTGTTATTAAACCTGCATGTTCCACCATTAAACAGCCTGCACCCCCCTCCCCCGCTGCATAGGGTAGCTGGGAGGTAAGGGGGGGCATTGCTGCTACCATCCTTCATGCCAGGTCTGCTGTCTCCCTGAGGATGTTGTGTGGGTCTTGGGAACCTACCGGGCCAACTCCCAGCTATTGCCCCATTTGTTTGGTTGCTCTGCTGACCCTGTGTCATTAACCGTATCCATAGATCAATGTCCTTCCTGTCCCAGCTTAACCCTTTATCGCCTGCCATGGTCCGATGAAACTGTTTGTCATACTCCAGGCATGCATTGCCACCTACACCCAGTATGCCTCACATATGATGTACTGGTACTTAAGGAGCCCCCTACACTGCTCTGGGTGTTTATCCCCCATAAAGCTGGCTAGCACCCGGAAAGCGGCGCACCAGTTTGCAATGGTCTGTGGGACAGAGTCGGCCCTCTTGGATACCAGCTTGCACCTCTTGCGGCAGCCCGCACTTTCACAGGCTTCATCATTTTTTTGGATGAGCAGTGTGAAGATGTCCACATACTTGCCCTTCCAGATTTTTTCCTTCTGTGAAGGCGATGCGTGGCTGTCTAAAGCAGTAGTGATGCATACGTATTCCACCTGCCTGAGCTCTGAAACCAATACACCCCCCACACCGTCCCTGGTTCTGAGGGGAAGGAGAGGAGGGGGTTGGGGGCGAGGGGTGGGATGGAGTCTACGCTGACCCTTCCCCCCTCTGGGCTCTGAGTTCTCTGGGTCCCGCCTGCTGTCCATCTGGCACTGGCTACTAACCATGCCAGGGCCTGCAACAGCCCCTCAACACCCGGTTGCTCCACCTTGGCTGTTTCCCCCATCCCTCATACTTGTGCCACTGCTGCTAGCCCTGCACCTTCCCCTCCCCGCGGACCCCCTGCCCCCGCGAGCCCCGCATCACTTCCCCTCCCCTGCTTCCCCCCATGTCGCTTGTCCCCCTTGCACTTTCTGTCCACTACCCCATCCCGCTCGCCAAGCCAGCCCCCCCCCCCACCTTCCCCTCCCTCTGATAACAATGTATAATGTTCATATTCACCCCTTGGTCGTGACTCTCCAGGTGCTGACATATAACTCGCACCTGCCCCACAGCTCTGGCATTGCTCGTGGTTAGCACTCCTTCCATTGAGCTCAGGAGGGCCTGCATGTATCCCCCTCCGTGGACTGCGGCTATGGCCCTTACCTAACTCACGAGGTCATGCATCCCCGACTCCTCCCCACCGCATGGTGGGTGAGGGTTGCTGGTTATAGGTTCCAAAACCATCCTTCCTGGCCCCACCACAGGCTCTGTGCACTGCTGAGTACCTCGCTGCCCCGCCCGGGCCCCGCCAGCGCTGTTCTTCTTGCCGCTTCCACCGTTTTTCTGACCGCTATCCTTATGCCTGTTCTCCTTGCCCTTCTTTGCAGTTCCTGTTGGTTCTACGTTCTTCTTTGCCTTCTTTGCCGCCAGTCTGCTGTCCCCGCTTCTTGTGCGTGCCCTGCATCCCTCGCTCGCCTTCTCTGGCCATGACCTGTGATGCTTCTTTCTGTTCATTTCTGTGCCTCCACTGCCTGCTGATGATAAACTTAGGAGTATGTTTACTAATCGGCGGTAGTGGCTTCCATGTGATTGGCTCCGATATTGCTCAGAAGCCACTACCGCCAATTAGTAAACATACCCCTTAGTGCTTATTGCCTCTGGTTAGCTGCGGTACTGGCACTCACCAGACAAGAGGGCTTATGACCTCGATGTTGGATCAGGATAACCTGACAGTGTAACCGCCGTCAAAGGTTTGTTTGTTCAACAATTAAAATCCTACGTGATCTGAGTTCAGACCGGAGCAATCCAGGTCAGTTTCTATCTGTTATGTAATTTCTGCTCTTCACTGTAGTCTGCCACTGCCTCCATATGTCCCGGCTAATTGCAAGTGCTGTGCTGGTCTCCACTGCTTCCTTCGCCGGCTTCCACTTGCTGCCAGACTCCTTCTCCTCCTGCCGCCCTCTGCACCGCGATGCTGTGCAGAAGCCGAGGGGGGGGGGGGGAAGGGACTGCCTGCTCCTGCTTTGTCCATGCACTGCTGGGCCAACCTTCAAGCTGCCGTTACTGCTGCTTTTGTTTCCCCCTCTTCAGCTGCCGATTCTGATTGCTGCTGCTATTGGGGATCGCCACATGCCAGCTGCACACTTGCGCTCTGCCCTCTGCTGCGAACTGGTGAGTTTTTGCTGTAGCTGCTTTTTACTGCTGCTGCTGCTCCCGTTTGGCTGCACTGCCATTGGAAAAGGAAGCGGCAGCTCCAGCCGCCTTCCTTTTAACTGCGGCCGGCCTGCCCTTCTCCCCGCCTATCCCATCTGCCCTTCTACCTGCTCTCCCCCATCTGGGGCCCACGCCCAAAATGGCGCTAGCCTGCTATTTGACATGAGTTTATTTGCATTGTTGTATACCTGCTCTTTATGGATGTAATTGTTTGTACATTTAATCTGTAGTAGATATTCTGAAGATTTATGTATGCTGCAGCCTGTATATTTTAATTCTTGAGCAGGGGATTTATGGTTTTTATGGTTTTTATCGTGTTGTAATCCATTATGAATTTATGCTATGTTTTACTGCATTTTATGCATGATTATACTGCAACCTGTTTAGAAGGCTAGAAATGTTTCAAATAAATACATATATAAAAACTAGTGTGACACGAGTCATTTAGATGGTACAAGTCATTGAAGCACAAGGACCAAAGTGTTTCAGTCAAATGATGGGCTGCATTAGATGCAAAAAATTGATCAGTCCAATGCAATATAATAAATCCAGCATTTGCTCCTTTACATTTTTCTGAATTGAAAACTGATACAAAAGCATGAACAGGAGACCAAAATTTATAATGTTTTTGTTTCTGAGAGAAATTAATGCAAATTGAAATATGAAAGATACAGGTCTGTGGCTAAAGAAACATGTGCTGTGTCTGAAATAGTTGAAAACTGGGGAAATGAAAAGAGGTAAGGCCGAGCAAGAATAGTCGGGAGAAGATTGCGGTGTAGCACTGCTAAGTGACTAAGCAAACTATCGGCACTATGCTTGCTCAGTGTCTTTACCTCATTTGCTTAGGTATTTGGTATGATGAGATCTGTGTTGGTCTTAGTGCTTCAGCGATTTACACCACAATTTTAATTTTGTTGAGTCCAATTATCATACATAACTTGTGTTTTATATGACGGTCTCTGTTTAAATCAAATATGCTGTCAATGTTTTCTGTTCACGTTATTTTTCTTTTTTGCATTTACTATCCTGACTTCTCCATCTATGCTTTCTGAAATGCACTGATTCCACCCAAATCCTCATCTCAAAAACACTATCTCTGAGTTTTCTCCTGTATATTATAGAATAATTTTATAAAGTGCAACAAAACAAAGCAGAAGAGGAACATACACGGCTAATAAATACGCAAATATATAAATCATGTTAAGACAATCATATAAATAATAAAAATAATAGATAAAGTAAAAATGGAGAGATTCAAGGTGAGCTGGAGGGGATATTCAGCAGCAGCGGCTAATGCTGGGGTTATATCCAGGTTGGCCAGATAGCAAAGAAGCTAACAAGGCAGTGGTGACATTCAACCGCTGCCTGGTTAGCTTCAGGGATGAAAGTTAGACCACCTGATTAGGTGCCTAACTTTTGCTGCTTTGTAATAACTGGGCAGCAGCTCAATATCGCCGCTGCCTGGTTATTGCCGAGTGCCACCCCAAGAGTGCAATAATGCTAGCCGGCTAGCATCGGGACACGTAGTGGCAGTATCCACGAATATCCAGCAATGCTAGCTATGTTAGTGACGCTGAATATCCCAGTCAGCACAATTAACGTGGTTAGCAGACCTGCTAACCACGTTAATTGTTTTGAATATTCCCCCCACTCATTTTTATTCCACATCTAAAAACCATTGAAAACTATTAAAATAGCCAATAAAAGGCTAATTATTAAAACATAGACCAAGGATAGGTATGACAAGATCAACATACACAGAAGTCTTTCATTTATAAACATCCCATAGTTGGGATCATATGACCAACATATTTCAGCCAATGCCCGTCTCAGAAGATTTGATTATATACAGTTGATGTTGCACATGACAGTCTATGAACATGGACAGTCATTGGCTGTCCTGTGCAACAACAACTATTTATAATCATAGGACATCTATACATTAAAAACTTCTATGTATGTTGATGTTGTCATATTTGTCCTTGGTCTAAGTTTTGATAATTAACCTGTTATGGGCTATTTTAACAATTTTAACATGTGGAATAAAAATTAGTCTGTTGTTTTTAGCCATCTCACCTTGAATGTCTCCATTTTTAGTTTATTTATTATTGTCTTATTTATATGATTCTTTTAACATTTATATCTTGAATGTTCCTCTTCTGCTTTTCTTGTTTTGTTGTTTATTGCATTTGCACACCAAAAAAAGAACAGCTATTTTTACACAATTTCCAAATAAACATTCCTATAAGGATGATTGGATGCATAGGGAGAGGAATGGCCATCAGAAGAAAGAGGTGATAGTGCCTCTGTGTAAGTCTTTGGTGCGACCTCATTTGGAGTATTGCGTGCAGTTTTGGAGACTGCACCTTCAAAAGGATATAAACAGGATGGAGTAGATGCAGAGGGTGGCTACTAAAATGTCTATTGGTCTTCATTATAAAGCATATGAGGGCAGACTTAAGGAGCTTAATATGTATACTTTAGAGGAAAAGTGGGACAGAGGTGATATGACTGAGATGTTTAAATACCTCCATGGCATAAATGCACAGGAGGAGAGCCTCTTTTGATTGAAAAGCAAGCTCTGCTACGAGGGGACATAGGATGAGGGTGAAAAGGGGATAGACCCAGGAGTAATATGAGGAAATATTTATTTATGGAAAGAGTGGTAGATGCGTGGAATAGTCTCCCAGTGGAGGTGGTAGAGATGAGGACAGTATCTGAATTCAAAAAAGCATGGGACAAATACAGAGGATCTCTTAAGGAAAAGAGGGAACTGTTGTAGTGGTTGATATGGAAGAACAGACTAGATAGGCCATGTGGTCTTTTTCTGCCATCATGTTTCTATGTTTCCTTGTGGTGTAGTTTGAATGGAGTTGGGCAGAGGATAAGAATTAAAAAATGGGAGACTCCGGAATAATCCAAATAAATATTTCTTTATCAAAGGGAGTTGATGCATAGAACAGCATCCCAGTGGAGGTGGTAGAAGAAACAGGGCCTGCCCCAGAGTTGATTCTATTACTACTACTACTAATCATTTGTATAGCGCTACAAGGCACACAGAGCACTATACATGTAAGACACAGTCCCTGGTCATCAGAGTTTATAATCTAATCAAGAAAAAAAACATCACAAAACTGGTGACTAGAGTATGGTAAGTTACACAAGTAGTGAACAAGACTTCAAGGAGCATCAGGATCCAAAAGCAGCCACAAAGATGCAGGTTTTTAGCCTGGATTTGATTAGAGCTAGAGAAGGAGCCCAATGCACCAACTCAGGCAGTTTGTTCGAGGCATATGGAGCAGCATGGTAGAATGAATGAAGTCTGGAGTTGGCAGTGGCAGAGAAGGGCACAGATAAAAGGGATCTGCCAAAGGAGCGAGTTGCCGAGGAGGAGTGTAGAGTGAGATAAGAGAGAAAAGGCAGGGAGGAGCTGCAGAATGAATGCACTTGTTGGAGAAGTTTGAACTGGATGCAGAAACGGATAGGAAGTGACTTGAAAAGAAGGATGCACTTTTTGGAGAAGTTTGAACTGGATGCGCAAACGGAAATGAAGTGACTTAAGAAGAAGGATTAATGAGCATAGTGACACTGGCAGAAGATAAGCCGTGCAGCTAAGTTTTGAACAGATTAAAGGGGAGAGAGCTGATTCAGAGGGAGACCAGCGAGAAACAGGCTATAGCAGTCAAGTCGCGAGGTGACTGGGGTGTGGATAAGGGTCTTAGTAGTATGTGTCGAAAGGAAGGGATGAATTTTGCTGATGTTATAGAGAAAGAAAGAACAAGTTTTAGCTATTTGTTGGATATGTGCAAAGAAAGACAGTGTAGAGTCAAAGATGACCCCAAGGTTGTGAGCTGAGGAAACAGGGAGAAGTGTAGTGTAATCCACAGAAATAGAGAAGGGAGGAAGGGAGGAGGTTGGGTTTAAGGAAAAAGATAAGAAGTTCAGTTTTGGCCATGTTCAGTTTGAGATGGTGGTGAGACATCCAGACAGCGATGTCAGATAAGCAGGCAAAGATCTAGGCCTGGATTTCTGGAAAGATTTCAGGCACAGAGGTAGATCTGGGAGTTCTCAGCGTTTAAATATGGTACTGAAAACCATGGGAGAAAATAAGTGCATCAAGGGACTGAGTGTAGAGAGAGAAAAGGAGAGGTCCCAAGACACAGCCAAGAGGTACACCAAATGAAAGCGGAATATCAATAGAGGATCCAACAGAGCATACACTAAAAGTGCAATGGTAGAGATAAGAAGAAAACCAGGATAGGACAGAGCTCCTAAATCCTAGCGAGGGCAGGGTATCGAGGAGAAGGTGGTGATCAAGAGTGTCAAAGGTAGCAAAAAGGTCAAGAAGGACGAGGATCAAGTAAAAGCCCTTGGATCTGGCAAGGAACAAGTCGCTGGAAACTTTGGCAAGAGCCGTTTCTGTAGAATGTAAATGTTGGCACCCCTTAAGCTTTACACACCTCTGGCTGTCAAAATCAATAGTTTAACTTTGAATGCCCTACATTTTGCCACCCCCCACAGGTTGCCACCCTAGGTGACAGCCTGAGTTGTCTGGTAGTTGAGCTGGCCCTGGGTAGAAACGAGGGCTGGATCTGAATTCAAGCAAGCATGGGACAAGCACCAATGATAGCTGAGAGAGAGGAAGGGACTGTGGAGCCTTATAGCTGGTGTGGATGGGTAGACTGGATAGGTCATATGCTCTTTATCTGCTGTATAAGTAATTTTATATGCTTCTAAAGTGTGCTGTACATTTGCATTTTATAAAATATACATGTACATGCAGAGTATATGCACATATTTAACCTTCTTCACGGCAGGTGTAAATTTATGTGACAGCATCTGTGCAGTGATAGTTCTAGGCACCTATTTTTAAAGGCATAGATGCAGTTTTTTTTCCTGGTGGCATCAAGTCAATGCTTACCCCTGGTGAACTAGCAGCCCCTGGGTTTTCTTGGCAAGGTGTGACCAGAAGTAGATTGCTAGGCCTTTTCTTCAGAGACAATGGAGGGTAAAGTGACTTGCACAAGGTCACAAGGAGTGCCACTGGGAATCAAACCCTAGTCTCTTGGGTATGAGGCTCTTACTCTAACCAGTAGGCTACTACTTTATGGTGCAGTAGCAGCCTAGTGGTTAGAGCACTGGATGAGTAACCAAGAGGCCAGGGTTGGATTCCCACTAGCATTCCCTGTGGCCTTGAATAAGTCACTTATCTCTCCATTGCCTAAGAAGAAAGGCCTGGGAATCTACTTCTAGTCAAACTGCCAAGAAAACTCAGGAAATTCTGGATTGCCAGGAGACAGCACACATTGCATGCACACTTAGGTTGCCTTAAAAACATTTTGAAAAATGAGCCTATTTTATACACATCTTTCTATAAAATTACCCCATCTGTCATACTGCCTGCTACATTTATTTATTTATTTTTTTTATTTAGCATATATTTATATACCGCTACTTCCAGCGATCAGGAGCGGTTTGATTAGGTAAACAGGGAGAGTCAGATCAATTGACAAATTTCAAAATTTACAGCGTGATTTACAAAGGTTGTCTGATAGGTTGTCAGACCAATGTCAGGAATTTTCAATAAACGGGGAAAATATGATTCAAGGGATATTCACAGCATACATGTATAGGTGGGGGAGAGGGAGATATTTACATATATACATTTTATGCTTGTTATATTCAGGAGCATAAGATTATTTTACATTTGATGAAATTTTGTTGGAGCAGATACTGGGTGGAGAGTGTTGTTGTTCAGGATATGTTGTAGGCCTGTTGAAATAAATATGTCTTCAGTTTTTTTCGGAAAGCCATCAGGTCGTTGATTGAGCGCAACTCAGGCGGGAGTTGGTTCCAGAGTGAGGGGGCAGTGTAGGAGTATGCCCTGTTGCTTGTGGTTGTTTTAGCTGATCTTATACTTATTGGTACCTGGAGGTTGTTTATGGTGGTAGTTCTCCTATTTCTGTTGTCAGGTTGCAAGTTGATTAGGTTGGTGAGGAAGGTTGTTGTCAGGTTATGGATGAGTTTAAATGTAGTCACTAGGGTTTTGTATTTTATCCGAGCTATAATGGGGAGCCAATGTAGTTCGACTAGTACTGGCGTGATGCTCTCTGCCACGCCTGTTTTAGTGATGATTCTGGCTGCAACGTTCTGTGCCATCTGGAGTATATTTAGGGTTTTTTTTGGAAGGCCCTGTAGTATTGCATTACAGTAGTCGAAATGGGGTATGATGAGGGCTTGAGCCACTGTCCTGAAATCGGTAGCTTCAATGATGTTCCTTAGTGGTTGTATGACCCGGAGTTTGTAGAAAATGGCCCTGTTTACTAAGCGGAGGTGTTTTGCCATCTTTAGTTCGTTATCAAGTGTTACTCCGAGGTATTTTATTTCATTCTTTGTGTGGTAAGTATGTTCGCATAGGGAGATTGTAGCTGGTGGGTCGAACTCAGGTTTTCTTGAGATGTACATGACTTCGGTTTTTTTATGGTTTATGGTCATGTTGTTTCGTTGAAGCCATGTCTGCATCTCTTTTATGCATTCTTCCAGCTGGGCGTAGTTTGGGTTAGTTGCGTCGAGTTGGGTATATAGCATAATATCATCCGCGTATATGTGATAATGGAATTTAAGCTTTTTGAATATTTCGCAGATTGGTTTCATGTACACATTGAAGAGAAGTGCGGATAGTGCTGAGCCTTGTGGAATGCCCTGAGTTTGTGGGAAAGCCTCCGCTTTTTCGTTGTTAAACTGTACCTGTTGCATCCTGTTGGATATATACGATGAGAACCATTTTAGTGGGGTTCCTGTTATTCCTATATCTTCTATTCTGTTTAGTAGTGTTTGATGGTGAACCGTATCAAAAGCTGCTGAGATGTCAATGAATATGAGAATGAACATCTTCTTTTTGTTTTCAATCCCTTTGAGTAGGTTGTCCAGTAGTGCAATCAGCAGAGTCTCGACCCCATGGTGTGGCCTGAAGCCGTATTGGTGCTCGTCTAGTGTTTTGTTGTTGACCAGGTGGTCTTGTAATTGCTGTAGGACCGCCTTTTCGATAATTTTCGCTAGCAGGGCTATGCTGGATATTGGGCGATAAGATGCTGGGTCTTCCTTGTTGAGTGTTTTATTTTTAAGTATTGGTCTTATGATTGATTTCTTAAGTTGGGTTGGCATGGTGCCCTGTTGGAGTGATTGGTTTATTATGTGAGCGATTTGGTGGGTGGTTTCCGTTTTCGTTGCTTTAACCCATGCAGCTGGGCAGGGGTCTAGGGGAGAGGTTGTGGTGTTAATGCTGGCAATTATGTTTATGACGTGTTTGACTCCAATGTTGTAAAACTTGTCCCAGTGGGTGATGTGGGTTTGCGCCGTCATCAAGGAGGGTCGTGGCGTGGAGGGGGTCTCGTCCATTGGTAATAAGGGTTTAGGTCCGATCTGAGGGTTTAGTTTGGCCGCATAGTGATCTGCTAGGGCTTGTACCTTGATTTTGTCGTTGAACTGCTCCTCTTGCGCTGCTTTGGTGAGGGATTTGACCAGTGCAAATAGCTCTCTGGGCTTGTTTAGTGCTTTGTTTAGTGATTTTGTGTGGTGCATTCGTTTTGACAGGTTGACTTCGTTTTTGTATTTGGAGAGTAGGGTTAGGTATTCTGTTTTGTGTTCTTTAGACTTGTTTTGTCGCCATTTTCTCTCTATTCTTCGTAGTTCTCTCTTTAGGGTGGTGAGAGTTTCGGTGTACCATGGTTCGGTTTTGGGCTTGTGGTTGTTTTTTGTTGATTTCCATCTTGGCTCTGAGACTTCTTGAATTCCTGCGTTCCAGCTGGTTATTAGACTGTCGAGGTCAGTGCTTTCCAGGTCTATGTGGGATGTGATGGAGTTTATGAGAGCTTCACTGTTGTATTTGTTAAAGCTTCTGCGTGTGTGTATTGGTTGTTCAGGTTTAGGGTTACTAGGTAGTGTGGGCAGGTATATTTTGATCTCGATTTGGTGGTGGTCGGACCAGGGTACTTGAGTTATTTTTATTACAGAATTTTTTCCTTTGTCAGGTTGTTGTTCTGCGGGTGTGAATACCATATCCAGGGTGTTTCCTTTATTATGTGTCGCATCATTTATTATTTGATTGTACCCAAGTTGTTCCATGGCTTCAATGAAAGTGTTGGCTTGACTTGGTGGAAGTGATGGTAGGTTTATATCTCCCAGGATAATTTGGTGTTTCCTGATTGCTGTGGTAGAGACGCATTCTAGTGCTGTGGCCAGTGTGTCTGGATGTGATGACGGGGGTCTGTAGATTAGGCAGATTGCTATTGCGTTGTTTTCCACTTTGAGTATGTCAATGTCCTTGGTTGTGCTTTGAGCGGTGCTGGTAAGAGATAAGGTGGATTTGGCTGCAATTAGGATTCCTCCACCTCTTTTGGATGCACGCGGGCAGTTGAATATCTTGTATCCAGGAGTTGTTATTTGGTTTGTTATTGCGGCGTCAGCATCAGTGATCCATGTTTTCGGTGATGCATAGGATGTCAGGCTGGTTATCTGTGATGATGTCGTGTATGATGTGTGTTTTGTTCCTTATTGATCTGGCGTTGATAAGGATGATGTTATAATAGTCTTGCATCTTTTGGTCTTTCTGTTTGCGTTTGTTTATTCTTGTTATGTGCTTGAGATGTTTTGCTCTTTTTGGTTTGGGGTATTGGGGAGCTCGTGGTGCTGTCTGGTTCGTGAGGGGGGGTCTTAGATTTGGAGGGAGTGTGTGATCTTGGTAGGAGGGGTGGAGTGAGGGGTGATTGTTGTATTGATTCTGTTGAGGCAGTGTTGTTATTAAAAGAGGGTGGTAGATGTAGTAGATTGGGCTTATGATGTGGTACAGGGCATGATTTAGGTTGGGGTTGAGGGTGAGTGTTGGTATAAATAGATACATGGATAATAACAGCATATATTTAAGAAGCTCCATTTTAGCTGTTATGATGGCTGCTACTCTGTTTCGGGGCTTTGTTCTCTGTGTATTTGTGATAGTATGCAGCTTTTTCTCTAATACAGTATGTCCGGGATCAGGTGGTTGCTCTGCGTTTCTATCTGCAATTTTTACATATCATTTATAGCTGAACGACATTTTGTAAAATAACTGTGATTAGGTACGTGCACATAACATGGCTATAGGTATGTAGAGTTACAGGCACAACGATACAGCATAAAATTCCCTATATGAGTGAGAGTTACAGGTACAATGATACAGGATAATTCTCTATATGAGTGGGAGTTACAGGTACAGTGGTACAGCAGAAAAACCTCTATATGTATGCAGAGTTATAGATAGCTGATTCAGCATAAAGTTATAGAGTTATAGACACACTGATACAGCATAGAGTCACTATTGCTGTGTTGATGGAGTGTTCTGTAGATAAGTGTGTATTCAGCTGAGAAAGGTAGTGAGAAAACCTGCGTAACTTTGCAGGATTCAATGTACGTTTTAGCAGGGGGGTACTTACAGCAGGGTTGGTTGATGTTTGGCTGAGATGGGTTTAGAAGCGAGCTCGACCTGCGAAAGGGAGCTCAAGCTTAGTTGGGTTCCTTGCTGAGTCTGTGGCCGGAGGTCGGTGGGTATCTAGCCGGCTGGTTTCAGATCTTGTTGGGTGCTTCGGATATGTTTTTTATCCTTTTGATGATTGTTCGTGGTTCTGGGCTGCCGGGTTTTTCTTTGGACGTCTTGTACGGGGTGGTCTGTAGGCAGGAGTAGAGCGGCACCTGGCTGATCAAAGGACCACCGCCTAAGGGCCACGCCAAAGGGCCCTCTGTCTTTCAAAAGGGCCCTCTGTCTTTCAAAGCTAATTGACTCTTAAACCATGCTTTATTTGTTTCACATCTGGAATACTTTAACAGTATTTTAGATGCACCCTTGAATCATCTAATCAAATCCCCCAGTGCTTCCAAAGCTCAGCAGTACGTCTCCTTTTTTATCAGTTTTCTACCTTGAATGCTTCTCTCCTCCTTGCCTTCCTTCACTGGTTGCCTGTGAAATACCCATTTCCAATGCTAAATCTTTGTCTTCTGTTTGTGCATTTGCAAGAACTGACTCCTTTCTGCCATTATGGTTCTCAAAAGAAGTATCTGAAAAGGTGAAGATAAAGAGGATGGCCTTCATAAAATACAAGGGATCACAAAGAGAAGACAACAAGCATCAGTATTTGGAAAAACTTGGAAAAGCTAGGAAGTAGTCAGGACAGCAAAGATACAAAAAGAAGAAGAAATAGCCAATGCGATAAAATGGGGGGGATAATACATTTTCATGTTAGTGAAAGGAGGAAGTGCAAAAGTGGTATTGTCAGATTCAAGGGTGAATGGAAGGAATATGTAGAAGCTGATGAGGAAAGAGCAGAATTGCTTAATAAATATTTTTGTTCTGTTTTCACAGATGATGGGCCAGAAGCAGGACCTCAGAAAACACCCACAAATAGCAACAGAAGTGAAGAAGATCTTGAACGATTTTCAGAAGACTGTGTTCGGGAGGAACTAGCTAAACTAAAAGTAGACAAACCGATAGGACCAGATGGGATACATCTGAGAAAATTGAAGGAAATTTGGGATGTTCTAGTGGCTCCACTAACTGACCTTTTCAATGCTTCTTTAGATTCAGGAGTTGTCCCAGAGGACTGGAGAAGGCACATGTGGTCACTTTACTCAAAAGCGGAAGTAAGGATGAGGTTGAGAACTACAGGCCGGTTAGTCTAACCTCTGTGGTAAGTAAATTATTGGAAACACTGCTCAGAGGATAGTGAGGTTTCTGGAGTCCAGTGGATTGCAGGATCCGAGGCAGCATGGGTTTACCAGAGGCAGGTCTTGTCAGAGAAATCTGATTGACTGGATGACCAGGGAGTTAGACCAAGGGAGAACCCTAGATGTGATGTACTTAGATTTCAGAAAAGCATTTGGCACCATTCCACACAGGCGACTTATAAGTAAATTGCGCACCCTAAAGATGGACTCTAAAGAGACTGACTGGGTTTTGAAATAGCTTGAGTGGGAGATGACAAAGGGTATAGGTAAATGGAGCCCACTCTTGAGTAGAAGGATGTTATCAGTGGTGTGCCACAGGGATCTGTCCTTGGTCTGATTCTTTTTAACAACTTTGTTAGAGATACTGCAGAAGGGCTATTGGGTAAGCTTTGGCTCTTTGTAAATGATACCAAAATCTGAAATAGTGTAGACGCTCAGGAAGGAGTAGATAACATGAGAAGGGATCTAGCTAAGCTTGAAGAATGGTCAAGAATTTGGCAGTTGAGATTTAATGCTAAAAAATGCAGGGTCATGCATTTGGGCTGCAATAATCAAAGGCAGCGGTTCAGTGTAGGCTACTACTACTACTGAACATTCAAATAGCGCTACAAGGCGTACCGTAGCGCTGCACAGACACATGTAAAAGACAGTCCATTCTCGTTGAAGCTTACAATCTAATAGAAAATAATTATGTCTATGAAAGGAAAGCGGGACCTGAGTGTGGTTGTTTCTGATGGCTGAACAGGTAGAAAAGGCGACGGTGAAAGCCCGAAGTATGCTTGGGTGTATAGGGAGAAGAATGGCCAGCAGAAAAAAAGAGGTGATAGTGCTTCTGTATAAGTCTCTGGTGTGACTTCACTTGGAGTATAGTTTGCAATTCTGGAGACCGCACCTTCAAAAAGATATAAACAAGATGGAGTCTGTGCAGAGGGTGGCTACTAAAATGGTTAGTGGTCTTTTTTATAAAGCATATAGGGATAGACTTAAAGATCTTAATATGTATATGTTAGAGGAAAGGTGGGATAGAGGAGATATGATAAAGATGTTTAAATACCTCCCTGGCATATATGCACAAGAGGAGAGCCTCTTTTGATTGAAAGAAAGCTCTGATACAAGGGGACGTAGGATGAAGGTGAAAGGGGATAGACTCAGGAGTAATATGCGGAAATATTTATTTTTGAAAAGAGTGGTAAATGTATGGAATAGCCTCCCAGTGGAGGTAGTACAGACGAGAAGGAAACAAAAACAGCAGGTATGTAGGATAAGTGGTTAGGCTCTTTATTAACACTGAACCAACCACAATTTTTCTGAAAGGAATTTTTTTTTCTTTTAAAGCTAATTAATCTGTGAACCCACTATTTTTTTTGTTAAATCAGTCAGGGCCTAGTAGCAACAGTTTAAGATTCAATTTAAAAACACAGAAGAGAACTTTCTGGTTACCTTTCATACCCAGTAGACAGCTGTAGTTTAAATTTCATAGTCACTCAGGGCCTAGCATCAGCAAAGTACTTTTAGTTTCAAATTAAAACACAGAAGAGAGCTTTCTGGTTAAATTTAGAATCCAGCAGAGAGCTTGTAGTTTAAATTTCATAATAGGTTAGAGCCTAGTAGCAGCAAAGAGCTATAATTTAAATCAAATCAGAATATAGTTTTCCTCAGCAGCACAGGACAAGATACTGTGTAGCAGCCCTTTTTTAATAAGTGTTATATCCCTCCCTCCCTCCCCACACCCACCCTCCCCTGGGAAAATCACAGCTTTATAGGTACTTGCACAACTTAAAAGACAGGAGGTGCTCTCAGGTGAAGCTCATTACCCAAATCAGTCATACACCAAGGACCTGAGATTAATTAAGCTTCAGGTGAACAAGGTATATTAAACTTCTTAGGTACAGTTTTAGTGGTATAAATATCCATTGCACCCTAAAGTACATATAGCACTTAAAGATCTAAACACAAACTTAAAACTAAGATGCAGACAGCAGTCCAGCAGCGGGATGTGGGCTTTCCAGTCTTTTGCATTGAGTGTCACATGTATGATTTTCTCCCAGCTGGTGAGAGGTCTTACGTGTGCACTAGGTGCAAGGAGCTCTCTGCTCTCAGGGAACGAGTCCGTTCTCTAGAGGCTAGAGTAGCAGACTTGGAAAACATAAGACAGACAGAGAGGTACATAGACGAGACCTACAGGGATATAGTCCTGAAGTCCCACCTCCAGTCTGGCAGCATCCCTGCTGCCATGGAGGAGAGAGGTCACGTGACAGGAGAGCATCACCCTGGTGTGGCAGGAAGTGATCCTGTAACTAGGACCTGTCCTCCAGGTGATGTAAACCCCTCTCGCACCGAGGAGGTTTCTCCAGGGCCAAGTGCCCATGCGGGAAGGGTTAGGACAGCAGTTATAGTTGGTGATTCGATCATTAGGCATGTAGATAGCTGGGTGGCTGGTGGACGTGAGGATCGCCTGGTAACATGCCTGCCTGGTGCGAAGGTAGCGGACCTCACACGCCACCTAGATAAGGTCTTAGATAGTGCTGGGGAGGAGTCTGCTGTCTTGGTACATGTTGGTACCAATGACATAGGAAAATGTGGTAGGGAGGTTCTGGAAGCTAAATTTAGGCTTTTAGGTAGGAAGTTGAAATCCAGAACTTCCAGGGTAGCGTTCTCCGAAATGCTTCCCGTTCCACGCGCAGGACCCAATAGGCAGGCAGAGCTCCGGAGTCTCAATGCGTGGATGAGACAATGGTGCAGAGATGAGGGGTTCGGATTTGTTAGGAACTGGGGAACATTCTGGGGAAAGGAGGGGCTCTTCCGAAGGGATGGGCTTCACCTTAACTGGGATGGAACCAGGCTGCTGGCATTAACCTTTAAAAAGGAGATAGAGCAACTTTTAAACTAGATAATAGGGGAAAGCCGACAGTCGCCCAAGAGCGCATGGTTCGGAAGAATGTATCCTTGAAGGATACTACAAAAAGCAGAGAGGTTCCAAAAAAGAGTAAAGTAGCCCAAATGCCCTCGAGTATGGAGCAGACAGAACTTAAAGATCCCAAATTACCCATGTCTACCAATAGCCAAATTAATATGAATAAAATACAGTCTCTAAAATGCTTGTATGCAAATGCTAGAAGTCTACAAAACAAGATGGGAGAGTTAGAATATAGCACTAAACGAGAGGTTAGATATGATTGGAATATCAGAGACATGGTGGAAGGAGGACAACCAGTGGGACACTGTGATACCTGGGTACAAACTATATCGAAATGATAGAGCTGATCAAATTGGTGGAGGGGTTGCGCTCTATGTTAGAGAGGGCATTGAGTCAGAAAGGATTAAAGTTTTGCAAGAAACAAAATTTGCTGTAGAATCTCTATGGATTGAAATTCCATGTAAAAAGGGGAAGGCGATGGCAGTGGGGGTGTACTATCGTCCGCCTGGCCAGAATGAACAAATGGATGATGAAATGCTCAAAGAAATCAAGGAAGCTAGCAAAAGTTACAGTGCAGTAATAATAATGGGTGATTTCAATTACCCCGGCATCGACTGGGTCAGTGTCACAACAGGACATGCTAGGGAGATAAAGTTCCTAGATGAAATAAATGACTGCTTCTTGGAGCAGCTGGTTCATGAACCAACCAGAGGGGAAGCAATATTAGACCTAGTCCTTAGTGGAACACCAGATGTAGTGCAAGAGATAAGGGTGTTGGGGCCACTTGGCAATAGTGATCATAGCATGATCGCCTTTGATTTAATTAGTGGAGGAGGGATAGTAAGGAAATCCACAGTACTACCCTTTAACTTTCGAAAGGGAGACTATGATAGAATGAGGAAAACAGTTAAGAAAAAACTAAAAGGAGCAGTTGCAAAGGTTAAAGACGTACATCAAGCTTGGGTGTTGTTGAAAAATACTATCTTGGAAGCCCAGACCAGCTGTATTCCACGCTTTAAGAAAAGTGGAAGGAAGTCCAAAAAATTGCCAGCATGGTTTAAAGCTGAGGTCAGAGAGGCTGTTGTTGCCAAAAAAGCATCTTTCAAGAAATGGAAAAAAGAGCCAAATGATGAAACCTGGAAACAGCACAAGCACTGGCAAGTCAAATGCAAGGCATTGATAAGGCAGGCAAAGAGAGAATTTGAGAAGAAGCTTGCTGCGGAAGCAAAAACGCGAAATAAAGACCTTTTCAAGTACATTCGTAGCAAAAAACCCGTGAGAGAGTCAGTTGGTCCATTAGATGATAAAGGGGTTAAAGGAGCACTAAGAGGCGACAAGGCGATAGCGGAGAGACTGAATGAATTCTTTGCTTCGGTCTTTACTGAGGAAGATGTAGGGATGTTACCCACGACTGAAGTGGTATTTAAAGGTGTGGAAGAATTGAAGGAAATATCGATACATCGGGAAGATGTCTTACAACTATTAGATAAACTGAAGAGTAGCAAATCACCTGGGCCGGATGGTATACATCCAAGGGTGTTGAAAGAACTGAAATTTGAGATTGCAGACCTGCTATCAGTAATCTGTGAACTATCATTAAAATCATCTCTAATACCTGAGGATTGGAGGATCGCTAATGTAACACCAATTTTTAAAAAGGGTTCCAGGGGTGATCCGGGAAACTACAGACCGGTGAGCCTGACATCAGTACCGGGAAAAATGGTAGAAACCATCATAAAGAATAAAATTACTCAGCATATAGATAGTCACGACCTAATGGGAGACAGCCAACATGGCTTTAGACAAGGAAGATCTTGTCTTACTAATCTGTTGTTTTTTTGAAGGAGTGAATAAACAGGTGGACAAAGGTGAGTCGGTTGATATTGTGTATCTGGACTTTCAGAAAGCCTTTGACAAGGTCCCTCATGAGAGACTTTTGGCAAAACTAAAGAGTCATGGGATAGGAGGCAGTGTACTACTGTGGATCAGGAACTGGTTAAAAGATAGAAAGCAGAGGGTAGGGCTAAATGGCCAATTTTCCCAATGGAGAAAGGTGAATAGTGGTGTACCCCAGGGATCTGTGCTGGGTCCGCTGCTTTTTGACATATTCATAAATGACCTGGAAAGTGGAATAACGAGTGAGGTTATCAAATTTGCTGATGACACAAAACTATTTAAAGTTGTTAAAACCCAGGAGGATTGTGGAAAATTGCAAGAGGATCTTGATAAATTGGAAGACTGGGCATCAAAATGGCAGATGAAATTTAATGTGGAGAAGTGCAAGGTTATGCACCTAGGGAAGAACAACCCAAACTATGGTTACACGATGCAAGGTTCCACATTAGGAACCACCACCCAAGAAAAAGATTTAGGCGTCCTTGTGGATACCATGTTAAAACCCTCGGCCCAGTGTGCAGCGGCGGCCAAGAGAGCAAATAGAATGCTAGGTATGATAAGGAAAGGAATGGAAAATAAAACAAAAGATATTATAATGCCTCTATATCGTTCCATGGTGAGACCGCACCTTGAATATTGTGTGCAATTCTGGTCGCCATATCTTAAAAAGGATATAGCGATTTTAGAAAAGGTTCAGAGAAGAGCCACCAAAATGGTAAAGGGGATGGAAGGCTACACCTATGAAGAAAGGCTAAAAAGGTTGGGGCTCTTTAACCTGGAAAAGAGACGGCTGAGGGGAGATATGATAGAAGTCTATAAATTAATGAACGGAGTGGAACGGGTAAACGTAGATCGATTGTTTACCTTATCAGAATATAGAAAGACTAGGGGACATGCAATGAAGCTACAGGGTAAACTATTTAAGACTAATAAAAGAAAATATTTTTTCACTCAACGTGTAATCAAACTCTGGAATTTGTTACCGGAGGATGTAGTAAAGGCTGTTAGTGAAGCTGGGTTTAAAAAAGGTTTGGACAAGTTCCTGGAGGAAAGGTCCATAAACCATTATTAAGAAGGGACCCAGGATATCAATGCTTGAACCAATACAAGCATTGTGGAATCTGTGTCCCTTGGGGAAACTGCTAGGTACGTATGACCTAGATTGGCCACTGTTGGAAACAGAATACTGGGCTTGATGGACCTTGGTCTGACCCAGTATGGCATATCTTATGTTCTTATGTTCTTATGTGTTTTGGCCAAAGGGCCTATTTCAGGGGGTGCAAAACCTCGAAAGCAACCAACATAACAATCAGATAAGAACATAATAAATACATAAAAAGCAAGATAAATAAATGACTAAAATTAAAGGGTACAAAGCCAATTAAAAACATGTTAAAAACATATCAATTCAGATTTTAAAATGATATAAATAAATAAATAAACAAACAGTTGGCGACCATTAATAATAAAACTTATATAAAGCAAACATAACTATGCAAATAAAAACAAAAGAAGTGTAAGACTGAGAAACAGCTAAAAGAAGGGAATAAACATCAAAATACTTGTAGCAAGGGAGAGGAGGACCAAGAACCGTACTATGGAACCTATATATTTTTGTTAGTGAGTCATATAGAAGCTAAATATTAGCAAAAGCAAACTTATAATAGCCGATGTTCAGCGAAAAACATGAGAAGTAGAACCACTGGGGAAAAAAATCACAATTTTGTACCTATAAATAGACCATACAGGAAAACGGTGAAACAGAACGATTGAGTAATTATTGTGCTCTGTGTCCAAACTGAATAAATATTCAGGGATTATGATAAAGCATAACTTTTGTGAATACAAAGTTGCTATAAGTCTTTAAACAGGACAAGATGAAAATGAAAATGCCGTGTAACTGTCATGTTATATAGGTGGTGTCATTATTAACTGTCCATAGCCAGCATTATAAGAATTATCCTACATGGGCTAATTCTACATTGTTACAAGCCATCCATCCAAATCGAGTTAACCCATATAATGAAATCAGACGACTAATAAAAATGATGCAAAACTAAGATACACGTACTCACAGTTCAGACATGAAGTCACAATAAAACCAAGCATAAAGCTGAGCTAATCCGGTGATCGACTTTAAATAAGAGTTTTTGCACCAGAATGGCAGGTCATAGGTCATGCTATGTAAAATGTGGATCATCATTAGATTCAAAAGTAATACCATAGGACAATGTTCCCTCTAATTTTCTGTAGGCTGTGTGCGCATAAAATATCAGCTGTGCAACTTTTGAAGGAAGGTTAAATTTTAGTGTGCCACATATTATGTCATATCTAGATCCAACCTTCAACTTACCATTACAGAATCCACCTCCACACTAGGCATGGAATCCATCACAGTCTCCAACTCTACACTATCACTGCACCTTACATATCGAGCTCCTCAGACTGACTCCTCTGACCTCTCCACTATTTTAGACACAGCCTGCTCCCCTCAATCCCCCTCACGCCCACTAATAATCCTTGGAGACCTAAACCTTTACTCCACACCCCTCACTCACTCCTCCTCCTTCCTCCAAGCAATGAACACTCTGCAATTCACCCAAATACTACACCACCCTACCCATACTAAAGGAAACATCCTTGATCTAATTTTTATACCCCATCATTCTCACTTACATGGCCAAGTTCAACACTCCATCCAACCAATTCCATGGTCTGACCATGCCATCATCTTTTTCTCCCTACCCTACTCTCCCACTAGACACCAACAACCTATCCATCCCTACCACAAACGCAAATTCAAACCTTTCAATGCAACCGACTTTTTGGAAGAAACTATCCCCTCACTGGACCAATTATACAACAGCAACCTGGACCCTGATCATTTCATCTCAGAATGGAATGAAATCATTTCTTCTGCTTCCCTACTCCCACAAATACACCACCCTTACAAACACCACAGAAGAACCCCTTGGTTCTCCAATAATCTCAAAACCCTTAAAAAGGAGCTTAGACATCTAGAACGAAAATGGAGACGCACCCGAGACCCTGACTCACACTTAGCCTACACTTCTAAACTACAAATATATTGTTCTGAAACACTAAACCAAAAGAGACAATATAATGAAAACATTATCAAACGTGCCCTTAACAAACCTAGAGAACTTTTCTCCATTGCTAAATCCCTAATAAATGAACCCCTTCAACAGGACCAACTGCCGAAAATAACAGCACAAACCATAGCTGACCATTTATCATCCAAATACCTCCCCTCGTTAGCAACTTATAATCCCCAACCATCCTTTGATCCCTATACTCAACCTCCCAACTCATCCTGTCTACACACATGGAATGATTTTCACTCTATTACACTAGATAATGTAATAAATGTCATAAAAGGATTGAACACCTCAACCTCAGCTTTGGATCCTTGTCCAACCCATTGGATCAAAACAACTAGCAAGACCCTCGCCCCCTACATCCTAAACTTAATTCAAAATTCACTTAAATCAGGCCTTGTTCCACCCCTTCTTAAATGTGCCTCCATCCGCCCAATCATTAAAAACGCTAAACTTGACCCCACCTCCCCTTCATCCTACAGACCTATCTCCAGTATCCCCTACCTAGCAAAGATCACTGAAAAAATAGTCCAAACCCAACTCCAGAACTACATTGACGACCACTCCCCCCTCGACCTTTACCAACATGGCTTTAAAAGAAACCATGGAGTAGAAACACTACTTACTTCTCTACTAAACTCACTGTATTTACATACCCAAAACCCTACCCAAGGATGTCTCCTCATCTTTCTTGACCTTTCTGCTGCATTCGACTCTCTACCTCACAACCAACTCCTAACCAGACTTCAAGAAATCGGTCTCAATGGTACTACACTTAAATGGTTCCAATCTTATCTGAACTCCAGAACTCAACAGGTACGACTTGGAAATGACACCTCCCTCCCATTCACTCTAAAACAGGGTGTACCTCAAGGATCTAGCCTATCCGCCTTACTTTTTAACATCTTCCTTCAACCTGCTTGCAAAATATTCCAAGATCATGACATTCAGTACCAATTATATGCTGATGACATGATGTGCTTCACCCCTTTTAACCTCTCCAACCCCAACTTTTCTAAAATCAATGAATGTCTAACTTCCCTCAAAAACTGGCTTTCTCAACATAACCTTACAATCAATCAAGCAAAAACAGAGGTACTCCAGGTATTTTCTAACCTCACATACTCGCCTCCCCCAACTCTCACCATTGCTAATCTCCCACTTGTTATAAAAAATCAAGTAAAATATCTTGGAATTATCCTTGACCAGAACCTCTCCTTCACTGAACACATAAAAAAATCCACTAACACAATATATGCAAAATTACGCACACTCCGTAATCTTAAACCTCTATTAAACCCAGACTCATTTCGCACTGTATGCCAGTCCCTCACAACTCCTTCACTTGACTATTGCAATCTAATTTACCATGGTCTCCCTAAAAACACAATCCAACCTCTCCAAATAGCCCAGAATACGGTAGCGAGGCTTATATCCAACAAACCCAGACGAGCTCATATCACACCTGTCCTACATGACCTTCACTGGCTACCTATACAAAACAGAGCTAAATTTAAGGTCCTCACCCTTATTCATAAAATAATCTTAAATGAATCAGCACCATGCCTCACCTCACTCCTCGTTTTCCCTAACAACACAAGAACACACCGTACCTCCACCAAAAACTTACTATCCATACCTACAATCAACAGGTACTGCAAACAAGCTACAAGTAATAGAGCCTTCTCCCTATACGCCCCATCTTTATGGAACACCCTCCCCCCCGAACTACGCAACTGTGAGAACCACATTGAATTCCGCAAAAAACTAAAAACATTTCTCTTTATAGAGCACTTTTCCTCCCCACCATAAATTTCATCTCATGACCCACATGACCCACATCACTACCCAATTCACTCTAATTCTACACAAAACCGTATACAACCAAGTTACTCAAATTTATTCAATGTAAATAGTTACCCTAATCAGTTAGCTATCCTCTACCTTTCTCTATGTATTAACCCTACTACTGTTACTCTTAATTTCTAAGTTTTTTATACAGTTACTGTAACCTTATTTATCTACATTGTTTTAATTGTTCCATGTAAACAGTTGTAATATACTGTACTAATGTTCCATGTAAACCGTCTTGACTTGTAGAAAGACGGTATATAAAAACTGTTAAATAAATAAATAAAATAAATAAATAACGACACTCGGAGTTATATACTTTAAAATTTGACTACACGTCAGAATACAGTATGTACACCACATTGATTGCACTAGAAAATATTGTAGAACTTGTGAAAACCGTAAATACACAACAACTTTTAAATTTTAAGACGTCTGTGTTGTTTTCTATCAGAATCAGAACCGTAATTTTTGTGCGCTCTGTTGTAAAGTATGTGCGCTCACTCGGCGAGGTGTGTGCGCGTGCACACGCGCACAGCTTAGAGGGAACAGTGCCATAGGATACTAATGGGTAAATTAATCAAACTGCAAACTATCCAGAAAAAGAATTTTAAACACGTTGACCTGAACTGTCTCTTGTAATATTTAATCATTATTCTATGCAAATCACAAAAGTAGACAAGCATTATGATGTCAACAAGAGCTGTGAAATCAGCATTAGGGGCTTTCTGGACCATATAGCTGATATGGTCTTTTGCTGTCGTCATGTTTCTATGTTTCTGCTATCTCATTTTACACTTGCCCGCATTGGCCTTTATGCTCCCAAACTCAGACCCTTTGTACCATAGTGCTCTCCAGACAAGTTTTATCATGCTTTCCTCTTGTTGGAGCCACATCTTTGATTCACTTTATTGTTACTGGCAGAAGGTAGAATTTTATTAAAGATAAGGAAGTCCAAGACTCTCCATTACTGCTTGTTTCCTACTCATGTGAAAACCCACATTTCTTCAAACTCACTTTTGTTAACTTCTCCAGTTTGCATACCTTTCTGGTATCCAAAGAGTGTTCTGTGTTGTTGAACTATTTTTTACACAAAAAAATTCATAAACTGATTAAGACATTTAAGGATGGGATAAATATTGGTGTAGAAAGAGTGTATCATATGCAAATACAAATACAAATACAAACTAGAATTCCCAAAGGACTATAGAAAAGCCAAAAAATTAACAAATAAAAAAGCATTTTCACATGCTGCGCCAACCCTTTGGAATGAGCTACCCGAGGACATCAGAATGTAAAATGACATCAAACTATTCCGTAAAAAACTTAAAACATTCCTCTTTACCTCACACTTTGGCACGCAACCTGACCATGACACTCAGTCTGATGGAATACCAGGACAAAAAAGCGAGCTAACTATAAGTAAGAAAAATCAGATGCATCATGCTAGAGCACTTGAAACGTCAACCATGCTCATTATTGCATATAGTTAAAGGGCACATGCACCCTGCATGGTGTGATCTCATTAATGTAAATACAGACTGACACCATCAATGTAAATAGTTACTGACTGTTCCATGTACTACTTCTGTACCAAACAATGTAAATAGTTATATTATGTTCCTTGTAACTGAAAATGACCATGTTAGAGTACTTTTCAGACCTTCGTTGCTTGTAAACCGCACTTGATCTTATGGAAAGCGTGGTATGAAATGTTTGTTAAATAAATAAAATAAAATAAATATGCGCCGGCGATACTAGATTTAATAAAACTAGGACAATTTTCCCTAGGCCCTGGTAAAGGTTTGCCTTGTTTTCTCTCAGTTGTTTTCAAATCTCGTAGTCATTTACACCTGCTGTAGTACTTTGAGGGTAGATTTGTAACAGGGCACATAGGAAGGGAGGGCACATATGTTATAAACGCAAAATATGCACCAATGTGCTTTTTAAAAATAGCCTTCCTGTAAACTCCGGCTTGGTGCCCTCTCCATCCAAGGTTTTGATGTTTATGCATGTATTTTTTAAAATACATTCATAAGAGCGACTCGTACCCAACTGCACGATTTCTCTACCTCCACAACTACATGTATACTGTGCAAAAATATGTGCTATACTTCAGTAGTGCAAACGTTTATACCCCAAGCAACTTCTCACTGTATGCAGCTATTTCAGTACATCACTAGTTCCACATTCAGAAGAGACAAAAAACGTACGGCCTGATCAGGGTTCAAAGGCCTCATCATTCAGTTACAGCGAAAGGAACAGAAAACTACAGTTGCTGTTAATTGTTTTGTCCCACAATTATTTGCCCTTTTTTTTTTTTTACATAAACATTAAGGGCCTGATGTTCAGCAGCAATGGCAGGCAGTTTTAAAGCATCCAGCTGTCGCCACTGAAAAAACTAACCCTGGATATTCAATGCCAGGTCCCAGAAGCTAACTGAGCAGCAGTGATATTGAGCCATTGCCTGGTTAGCTCCTGCAGGTAAAGTGAGGCCAGCCTTTGCTGCACCTAACTTTCCCCGTGGGTCGCTAACCGGGCAGAAGCTCAATATTACAGCTGCCCAGTTGGTAGAAGCAGCACTTGAGCCTGGCTTCCCTGTTACTCAGTCCATTGTTTAGCAGTTAGGTAACTTCCTCTAAACTTGAGTTTAGCACCACTAGAAACTCTTCTTGGATGTGAAAGCTGGACAGTGAAAAAGACAGATAGGAAGAAAATTGATGCCTTTGAATTATGGTGCTGGCGGCGAATACTGTGTATACCATGGACTGCCCGAAGAACAAACCAGTCGGTACTAGAGGAGATCAAACCTAGGCTTTCTTTAGAAGCTCAGATGACAAGACTTCGACTTTCCTACTTTGGACACATCATGCGAAGATAGAAATCATTAGAGAAAGACATTATGCTTGGCAAGATAGAAAGTCAACGCAAAAGAGGAAGGCCAGCAATGAGATGGATCGGTACAATAACAGCAGCTACGGGTACCAGTCTGTCAACAATGAGCCGCCTGACTGAAGACCGAACACAATTTAGGATAGCTATCCAGAGGGTCGCCATGAGTTGACTCCGACTCGACGGCACTTAACAACAACAACAGAAACTCTTCTTATGCAGAAATAAATCATGTATGGTCTGCCAAAAAAATTTGTTCCAATTGGTACCGAAGTCAAGCACCGACTTCGAGTCCAGACATGCACGCATCTCATTCAACAGCCCATTTTTCACACACAGAACCATTCTGTTCACACTCCGTGTAAGACGGTCTGGGGAGTGGGGGGAGTGTGAGACCCAGCTGGGAGCCAGAAGCATTTGCTAGAGGCTTGGGGAGCTTCGTAAAACTACTATCATTTGAGGATTTACAAATAAAAATGATTTCACAAAATACCTGTGATTGTGTGAGCTGCTGTCTCCTTGCCATTTCTCCTTGTTGCTCTAGTTCGGGAATAGGCATGTCTAGATATGTTTTCTCTTGCTTGCTTGTGGCATCGACCACTTTATAATAGGAGCTATTTATGTTTCTCTGAAATACAAAAGGCCTCGAAAGCTCTATAGCTGAGACCCTGCTATATTAAAGCATTGCTCTGCCCTCATAAAAGCTCAGAGGAGGACTGAAATATGTACTAGACTCTGCATTTGTCTTTGAGTTTAAGTCCTTTTTTCCTGGCTATTGAAAAGTGAATTTTTGTATTTCATTTTACTGGGTTAAGTATGCCCATCCTTATTAATTTAGGGGCATCTTAGCTAAAAGACATATTAATAAATAAGCCCAAGTGAAATTAATGGGGCTTGTAAATGACCAGATATGAACATGCGTTAGTATGCATTGCATTTTAGTAAATACGGCCCTTCATTTTTTACCTGAAGAATGATAACGTTGAAAAGTGCATATTTTAAGCTAGAGGTTCCCAACCTTTCAGTTGTGTGGACTCCTTATTAACTGCCAAAATGTTCAGGGATCTTCAGTTCATCCCCACTACTTTTCCCAGACCTCCCCCCTCAGCACTAAGTCTTTTCCCACTATCCCTCTTTACCTTCCTTCTCCTTCATGTCTTCACCAGTCTTTTTCTCCTTCCAGACAGTCCACACCTGTCTTAGTTTCATTCTCTCTGCCTCCTCCCAGTCAGTTTCCTCCAGTCTCTCTCTTCCGCCCAGCCAATCCTCAACCGCCTCTCTTTTCCGTGTCCTGTGGACCCCATGTAATGGTCTCATGGAGCCCTGTGATCCATGAATCACAGGTTGGGAGCCACTGTTCTAAGCATTGCACAAAGATGTGTTTCACTGACCGAGTAGATGTGAGGATGTGTGTTACTGACCAGATGGGTAGTGTGTGATTGTCAGAGCGATATGTGTGCATCTGCAGGGGGAGTGCACAGTTAAAGGGCTGTATGCATGGGGGGGGGGGGGAAGTTATTTGCATGGGTGTGTGTGAGAGTGGTGAAGTAGTCTGTGCATGGCAGGGTATGCATGGAGGGGGATATACATCTACAAGGGGTGTGCACATGGGGGTGTGCATGAGTGGGGTGACATGCACAAGGGTGTGGGTGTGCGCGCGCGCGCAGAGGGTTTTGTTGACTGAGGGAATCAACCTTCTCCTCCCCTCCCCTCTTCTCTTCCCTCTCCCTTCCTCTTTTCTTTCCCCCCCCCCCCAATCCCCACCTCCTCTCTTCCCCTTTTCTCCAGTTTCTCTTCTCTTCCCTCCTTCCTCACCCTCCTCTTCCTTCTTATTTCCCATAATTTTCCCTCCCACTTTGCTGACACCTCTAATCTCTAATCTAGTCTCTTCTTCCTGTGCCGGCAGGGACTGGGCTTTACTGGTACAGAATTTCTTCATGCCATCATGTAAGCCTCATCTTCCCCTTCACTGGTTCAACCTTCAGTATCAGAAGCACGTGCTCTTCTGAAAGTAGACGTTCATGGGTACGGATGGATGGACAGAGAAACAGATAGATGGACAGATCCTCCACAACAGACGCCATTGCTTTGAGCAAATCATGCTTAAAAAAGGAAGAGTCTAAAGCCTGTAGGACCCCCCCCCCCCCCAGCACCACCACACAATCATGCTTAGCCAGGCTATAACAACTAATAAGGAGAGGATCCTGCTATTTATCTTTTTTATGTAACGGGACTGTCAGAGTGCGATAAGCAGAAGGTATATTTAACTTTTTGCTCCTAGAGAGGATGCTCTGCATTGCACTGTGTTTTCGGATAGAGTGATATTACTGAGTGCTAAGGAATGTAAATCTTAGAGTAGATTCTGTAACGGCTGAGGCAGGATCTACTACTGCTGGGACTGAATTTGCACTCGTGCTGCTATTTCGTAAAGAGACAGAGGTGCCCATGTGCCTTTATAAAACAGGCTACAAGTACTGTAGATACCTTCTTGTCCTCTCAGTCTAGGTGACCTGTTCAAGTTATTTATTTATTTAGACAGTTTTGTATACCGCCTTATCCTTCAATCAAAGCGGTCACAACACAATTGGGAGATACATTTAACACACGGGGATATGAGACACATACACTAATACTTACAGGGAACATGGGCAATGGAGGGTTAAGTGGCTTGCCCAAGACCACAAGGAGCATCTGTGGGACTAGAAACCCCAGCCCTTCCGGCCCAAGGTTGCTGTCCTCTAGTGGGATTTAAACCCCCGACCTTCCGGCCTGAAGTACCTTGCCACAACCACTAGGCTACTCCTCCCTTAGTTAGAAGTGAAATAGACAAGGTAACATATGAGGTAATGTCTACTGTTATTCCCAGTTGGAATAATAGTAAAAGGAAACAGTGCATGAAAGGTAATAGTTTTGCGGTATCAGTAAATGGCTTTTTCCCTACCATTCTACATGCCTCCTTTTATCTTCCAAGATGGGAGCAGAAGGGGAAGAAGGTTAGGGGACAGAGAAGCGTTTCTCTAGTCCCACTGGAATGGCGAAGGATAGAAGACCTGAAGCAAGCTAGACAGCTGACCTGTTTGTCTCATCTGCCATGTTAAACAGGAAGAAAATAGAAGCCTTGAAGCAAGTTATAAAGGTCCTCAAAGGGCAAAAGAGCGACCACACTCTCTGCTGACTTCAACAGTAGCGAAGCCTTCAGAGTGGGAAGATCCCTGCTGCCCATTCCATCCTTAATTGTACAATAGATTCATGAAGTGTTTGGGAGCCAGAAGGATTTGAGGAGCAATTACGTTATGAATGCTGTACTGATGTATTTTGGACTCTGAACACTGAATTGGACTTAAAGGGCCCGATATTCGAAGGGCATTTACACGGTTTACAGCCCAGTAAACTGTGTCAGTGCCCTAAAGCGTGATATTCAACGGCACTTACATGGTTAGTACCACTGAATATCCTCTTCAAAGCCCGCTACATGCCCCCATGCTCTGCAGTTAGCATCAGGGTGTATTGTGGGCAATCTGGGGTGGAGCGGAAGCAGAGACTGCTGATAAGTAGTGGCAATATTGCCCGCTACCCGGTTAGTGATCCGCGGCTAAAGTTAAGCCAGCTTTTAGCTCGCATAGTTTTAGCCCCAAATGCTAACTGGGTAGTGATGTAATATTGCCACTGCGCGGTTAGCCTCAGTGGCTCTGGAGCATTTGCGGCCACTCTGGATATTCAATGGCATGGAATATCCAACGGTAAGGATTGGTGGGCAGAGCTATGCGGCGTGGTTTCACATAACTTGTCCAATACAATATCGGGTCCAAAGAGCCTGAATTAAATATTTTGGGCAGGTGACGGAAGTGAAAATCCAGGTTTGGCTGGATGCGCCCGGAGCTGCCGAGGCTAAATGGGTAGCAGCAATTTTTGATGCTACCCACTTAGCCCTCTGCGCCTTAAAGATAGGCGAGGTTTTTCCTTGCTGCTACCCATTTAGCCCTTCCGTTCACCCCAGAATGCCCCCAACATGCCCCGATGCTAACCACATAGCACATGGGCACGTTAGGGACTTATCTGGGATTTTCCAAAGGCATTAACAGTGTAGTGTAGGCACTACTAGGGCAGTTACCCATGTAAATGCCTTAAAAAATGCCACCCTTTATTTTTGGGAACCACAAACTGGCTGTCTGGACCGTACTTTGAGTGCAAGCTGATGTAAGTCACTGGGAGGCCCAACAGAACATTCTGTACCCTTTGGTGGGAAACCTGCTTGAAAAAGAAGCATTTACATGGCTGAGCAGCTGGGGTTACGCTTACATAAATCAAAGAGCCGAGAAGTGGATGTCCTCTTTCACAGATCCATTTCCCTTTCTGGTGTCAGCTCTCTCTCACCCAAAGTGCTGCTGTGTGGTTCTGGAATAATCTCGCCACTCCGAGTATTTATCGTTTCTGTTTATGCTCGCAGTATGGATCAGGCTCTATTCATGAGAAGCTGGAAAAGGTTTTATCGGAGACGAATGCATGCTTCAGCCTGTAACCTGACAGAACGTCTGCTGGCACCTTGTTAGAAAAATGCAACCTGCTAAACAGAGCTTGTCTGTTTCCAAAATGCAGTCATTGGAAACACGACATAAATGAGGCTGTCTTCTATTTCATGCTTAGGCAGAAACAATCTGCAACCCTTGCAGGCTGTGGCTATTGAGAAATCTGTCAGGTGTAGCAACGACACTCCTATGAAGATGTTAGAAAAGCAAATACCTATTTGGGGGTCTGTGCTACACATTCAGAGTTCATAGACCTATAGAAAGCTATCCAGGATTTACAGTTCTAGTCCAAGGGCATCATTGATTACAAACCACAAGCGTCTGTGGTTTAATACAAACAGTTCAATGAGCTACTACCGAAAAGCTGTGAATGAAATCCAAAGAAAGGAAAAAACAAAACAAATCAAACGCTTGCCCAAGTACAACAGAAGCTGAGCACGCAGCATATACCACAGTTCACATTTAAAACTGTCTTAATTCACCACATATGTAAAAGGGTCACATTTATGCACATATAGAAACCCTTACATTCCTGTATCTTACCAAAGAACGTCTATCTATTCTCTGTAATCTGTTTCCAGAACAGGAGGGAACTTTCTTGCCTCTGACTCATCCGGCTAATCTCACTGCTATAATGGTTTATTGGAATTGAATATACTGCCTTTCATCAAAAGAAAAGCGGTTTATCATAGAAACCTAGTGAAAAGAAAAGAAGAATGAAAATTGCAACGAGAGCCTAGGAAAGGGGGAGAGGGGGTTGTATCTCAGTGCATCTGCTGCGGTGTGAGGATCTGGGAGCGCTGCTTCTAAGCTGGCCTTGAGATGGAAATAAGGAGGTAGCCGTTCTACAAGATAGGCCTTTTAAAAAAGATTGCCGATTGGTGGATGGATTTGCGTTTTGCTCAGATGGTCCTTGATCTGGTGATGTTATTTGGAGGGAGGCATATGAATTTGGAGGGAAACTGAAATGGATATAAAATCCCAGTCTTAATTCAAATCTGAGTCTTTGGCTCCACAGCCATTGCAACCGCAGCAAGGTGCCATTGGCCAAGCACGTAAGAGAGAAAGGAGAAGTGGGGCAACCTTATACCTATCCAAAGAGGTTTCTGAGGAGAGGTGTCTGAGGCTGCTTAAGCCAAGGCACTGGGTCTCAGCCCACTGCTGTAATCATTAGGCTATTCCCCCACGCCAGTGGAAGCGGTCGCCACTCTGGCTTACTGACTGGCAGGGATTGGACACAAAACGTGGCATAGCAGAAAAAGGTGGACAAAGACTGTCACCGAATACACCTTTTTTATGAAAGGTCAGATCTAAAACAGAGAATGGTCAGAGTGGTGGGACGAGAACCAGGGAGGCTGGGTTCAAAACCTACTGCTGCTCTTTGTGATTGTGGGCGAGTCACTTAATCCCCCATTGCCTCAGGCACAAATTTAGGGCTCCTTTCATTGACACTTAGCTCGCGCTATCTGTTGTGTGGCTAAGTATTAGTAAAAGGGGCCCTTAGACTGTAAGCCCTCTGGGCACAGGGAAATACAGTACTTATACTGTAGTATCTGAATGTAACTTGCCTTGAAATAGTCCTGGAATGGGGTGAACTAAATACAGTACATGATACCGTCACTGCAGTCAAAATGGAGGAATGCCTTTGTTTGGAATAATTTTCAAGACTATTTATTATAACAAAGAAGACAGCACAAAACACTCACAAATGGCATAATAGATTGTTTTTTGGATAAGACTGGCTGCTATTCATTTTCTGATCTAATTGCCTGTAATTAGATGGAGATCCAATACTGACAGTCTCGAGAGCTACTCCAGATGATCTACGTCCAATGAGAGCAGCCATCATCTTGAATCAGACACATGTGGCAAGCCTACAGAAACGGAAGGGTTTGTGCAGAACTCCGACCAAAGTTCTTCTTCTGCTCTAGTACAAATACCTCTGCATAAAAACATGGGCCAAATTTTATTTCTGGGCAGAAAAAGGCTACAAAAAAAGACCTGTAAGTTGGTTTGCTTGTTAGGGCCGCCTCCACCATCAGGAAAACTAGGAGTAACTTCTGGGAGGGGGTGACAAAGAGCAGGGCATTCAAAACTAAATGACAGATTGTGACAGTTGGTGGGGGGAAGGGTGTAAAGCTTAAGGTCTGCCCAGGGTACCAACACCTTTAACCAACTCTGCTGCCGCCCCCATTGCTGGCACAATTTTGAAACTGCACTTTTGCCCAAGGACTTACTTTCCTGCACATTCAGGAGGGGGAGAAAATCCACAGGAAAACAATAACTACAAAAAAAGTTTCTATAAACTAAAAAAACAAATGCTATAGGACTTTTTCTCAAAAGTGCTACACTGAGAGATCAATTTCCAAAACAATTTCCATGGCTAAAATATTTTACCTGTGATAATTGGCTGAAAATTGCCTACCTTTTGGTTACACTAGGGCGACACAATTGAAAGGCACATTTAGGTCAGGAGAGGAAACATATACATAGATTGCATTTTAAATCCATGTGCCTGCTTTGAAAGAGGAAAATTCTGAAGTCGCTGCTACAGTGTGCTATGTCAAAGGATGACGTAAAGGGCCTACATGCTTATCACTGGACAGTGAGTGTATCTTTATGTGTTTTGGAGGAAGTATTTAAGGCCCTGCATTTTGGGTCTAAAGAGCACTCCTGAGGCATTCTCTACAACTGTGTAGAATTTAATATTTTGCAGCATTTGTCTGCATGCGGGAGAAAGAGCACCTGAATCGGGCTGGGTAGCTTCAGCATTAGCGGTGTCACTACGGGCCTGCACAGTCAGGAATAAAAACAACTGCAAAATTGGAGAGGATGAGGAACAAGGGAAGAGAACCTGATAGGATATTTGGGACTTTACTAATTGTCTTGGGACTGTTTTATTAAAGGGTGGTAAGCAGATGCTATGAGAATTAGTGCATGGTAATGGTTACTGCACGGCTATGGTAAAAGCAATGTTGCTTACCTGTAGCAGGTGTTTTTTGTAGACAGCAGGATTGAGCAGACACAGAAATGGGTGATGTCATCTGACAGAACTGGGATGGAACTTCTCTCTCAGAGTTCAAAACAGAGTGGAGTTCTGAGCATGTGCGGACTATCCCATGCACAGGAACATCATTGATGCCTCACTTATTTCCAAAACTCAACTGGTAGGCAGTTCTCAGGGAGATAGGAGGGACTGTCTGCCTGATCAATCCTGCTGTCTAAGAAAACACCTGTTACAGGTGAGAAGCATTGTTTGTTCTGTTGACAAACAGGAGTGGGTCAGGCACACAAGTGGATGACTCCCAAGCTAAGGACTGCTTTATCCTTTGGGCACTGTCCCATACTTAGGAGCAGCCACAATGAATGAAAGAGTTTCAGCTTCACATAGATTGGCCAGCATAGCTTGATTGAAGGTATTCTCCTCTACTGAAGCTTGTCCCAGGCAGTAGTGGAAGGAAAGGTTCAAGGAGAGGCCATGTTGCTGTTTTGTAGATGGTATCTAGTCAAGCAGAGAGCTACAGTGGCTCTAATTTGATGTGATTTTCTTTAGAGATGAGATAAGCACCTACTTGTTCATAACAGAATTGGATGCAGGATACCAATTTGCTAGAGTGCTTTTTGTGACTGTTATGTCAGTTCTTAGAGAATCACAGGAGACAAAAAGCTGCATAGACTTCCTATGCTATTTAGTTCTTTTAAAATAGTATGCGAGTACCCGTTTACTTCAGAATGTGATGGACCTTTTCATGTGGAAGCACTATGTTCTCTTTGATATGGAAAGGTGTGATTAGCTTTGCAAAACCCTAGAGTACAGTGGTGTACCATGAGTCCCTCATACCTGGGGGCCAATGTCTATATTTACATAAGATATGCCATACTGCGTCAGACCAAGGTCCATCAAGCCCAGTATCCTGTTTCCAACAGTGGCCAATCTAGGTCATACGTACCTAACAGTGTCCCCAAAAGACACAGGTTCCACAATGCTTGTATTGTGTCAAGCATTGATATCCTGGGTCCCTTTTTAATAATGATTTATGGACCTTTCCTCCAGGAACTTGTCCAAACCTTTTTTAAACCCAGCTACACTAACAGCCTTTACTACATCCTCCGGTAACAAATTCCAGAGTTTGATTACACGTTGAGTGAAAAAATATTTTCTCTTATTCGTCTTAAATAGTTTACCCTGTAGTTTCATTGCATGTCCCCTAGTCTTTCTATATTCTGATAACATAAACAATCAATCTATGTTTACCCATTCTACTACGTTCATTAATTTATAGACTTCTATCATATCTCCCCTCAGCCGTCTCTTTTCCAGGTTAAAGAGCCCTAATGTTTTTAGCCTTTCATCATAGGGGACTTCCAACATACATCACCTCTGGTTCCCTGTCATTCACCAAAGTGGTACAAGCCCAGTTGACAGCAGAAGAGCACAGCTGGTGGTGCAGCAACCCTAGTGTTTCTCTTACTTGCTCTACCTTTTGCCAGTGCCTCTCCTACACAGTTCGAAGTTCAGATTAACTGTTTGACCTGCCTGATGTTCTCAGATTTCTACTGAACACCAGGAGAGATGCTGGGTGACAGGAAGAATGGGATAGGGACATAGCAGGGCTTTCAGTGTGTGAATAGCTCAAAGGCCCCGTGCTTACTTTTGTATTCGAGCAGGTGCCTAGGGGCCATGACCCATAACTTCCCCCATCCCAGTCCCCTTCCTTGATACAGCACAGTTAGGATGAGTTGAGAGAACAATCTTGTTATAATCAAATTGAATGCAATGCTCATAGGTTACCGAAGTCTGACGCTCGCTTATTCCTCTGACTGTGGTAACTGCAACTAGGAAGGAACCTTCTAAGTGATGAACTTAAAGAGAAGTGAACTCAATTGGCAGCTTCATAAGTGAAGTCAGCACCAGAATGCGATCCTAAGGCAGGGGATTTCTGTAGTGGATGTTTGACATGGAGAAGTCCCTTCATGGAACATGAAATAATATGACAGTGCGATACTGGAAGGTTATCAACTGGAGTGCGGTAGGTCAAGAGAGCACTTAGGTATACTTTAATAGAAGATGTTTGGACTCCTACATGAGATAAATGAAATAAATACTGTAATATGGTAGTAGGCAGGCACATTGTAGAATTGTGGCCATTAGTGAAACCCCAGATAGAAAATCTCTTCCACATGAAAGCATAGGTGCATCCTGTAAATGGTTTCCTGGCAGCTATAAGAATGTCTTGATTAGGCTCTAGTAATGCAAGAGCAGAAATTAGATGCTGCTTAATTTTCAGTCCTGTAAAATGGTTTTAGGGGCAATGTATCCAGAGACCACGTGTAAGTTTGAAGAGGTCTGCTGAGCTCGTCAGCTAATTGGTTCTGAATCTCATGGATATAGACAGCATGGGCCCAATTCCATCCTGGATGTCCCAGCCCTCTGTGCTCCCGGTCGGAACCAGACACACAGAGTGATCAGAATTGCATCCAGGGGATCAGAATTGCATCCGCGGGATCAGAATTGCATCCAGGCCTATACGTGCAGCCGGGACCCCAATCCCAGTTGGCTTACATGTACAGGCCTAGCCGGCTAACTCAGACAAGACTCTTGAATGGAGCCACAGCGCCATGGCGTCTGGTTTCCATAGTACTGCAGCTCCATTCAGGAGCCGCGATCCCCGGCCGCTGACCAGGTTTTTCATTCCCTACAGCCTGACCCCCGATCTGGCCCCCCAAGGACAGGGTCAGGCTGTGGGGAATCTCCTTTACCACCTCCTACCTTCTCTGCCTCCCAGGCTTTCTGTCCCCTGCCGACTAGGGGACTTATTCCACCTCTGACTAGGGGAACTTATTCTACCTCAGAGGTGGAATAAGTTCCCCATTCAGTCTGCCGGCCCCGGACATACAGGGCTGACATTGGAAACTGTCCTGCACGTCCAGGGCTGTGGACCGCCCACTGCCCATCCTGACTCCGCCCCTGCACTGCCCCTTTTCTGCCTCTGTCCAACCTCTCTGTACAACATATGGGGAAGTTAGTCAGGGTCAGCAGAGGGGATGAACAGCGGGGATGGACATACCAACAGGATGCCCATCCCCGCTACTCATGGCTTGGAATGACCCCGTATATGTTTGGATGAGATTGGCCATGACTAAGTCTCAAATCCTTATTGTCTCTTGACAGAGACTGCAGAGATGCTGCCCCTCCTTGTTTGTTGGCATATAACATTGCTGCATGATTGTCTGTCTGAACTAAGGCTGATGAATCCAGGAGGAAGTGAAGAAAACTGGCAGTGCAGTATATATTGCCTTGAGCTCTAAGTGATTGAGGTGAAGGAACTCCTCAGATTTTGACCATCTTCCTTGTGAGTGGAAAGTCTTGATATGAGCTCCTATCCTAGGTTGGATGCCTCTATAGTTAAGATTAACTGGTACTACTATGGTGCAAAAGGAACGCCTGTGGAGAGATTGGGTTTAGAAGACCACCATTGTAACATCATCTGCAATTGAGTCAGTAGATAAAGGACTGCTAAGAGTCCTGGAGCATTGATTTCATAGGAACTTGAAGTCCCATTGAGGATACCACATTTTCAGATGCGCAAGTGGGACATCAGGAACAGATGCAGCCATGTGCTCCAACCTCTGTTGACAGATTTGTCTGTGTTCTTAGAAGCCGTATGAATGGCTTGAATAGGTGAAATGAAGGTCTCCATTGTGTCCTCTGGCAGGAAAATCCTTGCCTGAACAGTGTTTAAGATGGAAATGGTGTTGGCTGGATTCAACGTAAATATTTTAAAGTTGATTAGGAAGCCCAGAGATTGTAGAAGATGCATTATCTCATTTGTTAAGGTTAGGGCCTGAGCTTATGAGGAGGCTATTAGTAGCCAGTGAATGTAGGAAGCTGCAACTACCAGGTATTTTGCAAAGATTCTAGGAACTGAGGATAAGCCTAATGGAAGGGCATTGTACTGAAAGTGGTTAGACTGGAGAAGGAATCTCATATGTTTCTGTAAGAAGGTTGAATTGGTATGTGTGTACCCACATTAAGAAGTTTAGAGTACACAGCTAGTCCCCTTTCTTTATAAATTGTAGATTGGAGGGAAGAATATTCATCTTGATGTTTGAGAAGAAATTGATTGAGGTCTCTGAGGTCTAGGATGGGGCATAGGGTCCTTGTCTTTTCCAGGATTAGAATATGCCTGGAGTAAATACTCTGATTTCTCTCTTGTGGTGGGACAGGTTCTGGTATTGAACAATTGTGTAAGTGAAACCACCTTATTCAACAGGCTGATATGGCAGGTGGAAAAGTGAGTCCAGCTGCTGGAAGAAACAAGTCAAAAAGAAGACTGCTGCTTTGATTGAGCAGGCACAACCTGCTTAGGCTGAGCCCTTTGCCTTTCACAGGGTTTTTGAACAGAGGGAACCTTTTGTCGAGCCTTTTGCAGTTGCAGAAATTTCTGTACTATTTTTTGAAAGAAGTTCATCTGCCTGATAAGCCAGAAGGAGCCAGGACAGCAGATAGATGATAAAGGATAGAACAGTGAATTTTCATCATACTTACTGTCTCCTTCACTTTATCTCTAAACAAAGAGTTTCCCATACAAGGACCATCTATCAGCTTAAGAGTGTACATCCCCACGCAAGCCAGAGATTCAAAGTCAGGCTATGCATCTGATGTAACTGCAGAAACAGAGATTATAGAGAGTTTAAAAAATGTTATATGCAGTCTGTATAAGATAACTGCCACATATCCATCTCTGTCAGTCTGGCAGCTACAGTAATTGGGTTTGAGCCTATGATGAGAGGTTCAGTAAGAAAACTTGGACATTCTGAAAGATGGCATGCATATACTAGAACATGTACAGTTCATGAGCTTCTATGTGGGCTGAAAGCATGGCTCCCTAAAAAACCTTTTTGCCTAAATGGCCTAAGGGCAGTAGATCTTTATCAGGAAGAATGCTGGTTGTGGTTGAAGTTGTCATGAGGAAAGCAAAGAAGTATAGAGATTTTTCCAAGGAGTAAGAAAGCTGGACTGTTGAAACCCAGAGCCAATTGGCCCCTATACTTTATGTCTGTCTTTTGGAGATGGCTGCACCATAAGTGGATTTTGCCACATACTGAACTGCTGGTCTTGCAGCAGGCCATGGATAGGAAAAGCCACAGATGCTCTTGTTTCTGTAGATTGTTATAACAGAAAATGTACTTCTTTAGCCATATTCTGAGCAAATTTTGCCTTAATGTCTTCATACAGAGATTTATTTCTCACTGGCAGAGTAGAAGGGACTGAATGGAGTTTCTTAGAACCCTCCTCCATATTTTCTGCTGAGGATGGGTGACTATCAACCGGATCCAGTAGGTCCTGTGAATGAGAGATGTCAAACTCTGAAGACAGAGGTAGTGAATGTACTGGATCTTGCTCTGAATAGATAGCCAAGACACTATAGCAGCGATGGCGAACCTATGGCACGCGTGCCAGCTGTGGCACGCGAAGGCCTTGCAGCTGGCACGCGGGAAGGTCCGCATTTAAAAGGTCCCAAATTTAAAAAAAAAAAAAAACCAAACAAACCGGCTGCTTCTGCCGCGGCAGCCTAAAGAGATCGGCCGCGGCAGCCCCACGAGCTCTGCCGCGGCCCCCCCCCCCCCCTGCCCGGCAGAGCCTCCCTGCATCATCTACCTTCAAGTCGCAAAACGCGGGCTTCTTTCAGAGCCGCGAGAGTTTCCTTTCTCGTGGCTCTCCCGCGGGAAAGGAAACACTCGCGGCTGTGAGAGAAGCCCGCGGTTTGCGACTTGTAGGGAGATGATTGAGGGAGGCTCTGCCGGGCAGGGGGGGGGGCCCCGCGGCAGAGCTCTTGAGGCTGCCGCGGCAGAGCTCTTGAGGCTGCCGCGGCAGAAGCAGCCGCTTTGTTTGGGTTTTTTTTTTTTAATTTGGGATGATAGGGGGGAAGGGGGTTTAGGACTGGTAATGGGCTATGGTGGGGAGGCTAAGACTGGAAATGGGCTGATGGGGGGGGGTAGGACTGGTAATTGGCCATGGGGGGGGCTAAGACTGGAAAGGGGCAGATGGGGGGGGGTTAGGACTGGAAATTGGCCATGATGGGGGGGGGGGCTAAGACTGGAAAGGGGCTGATGGGGGGGTTAGGACTGGTAATTGGCCGGGGGGGGGTAGGACTGGTAATTGGCCGGGGGGGGGGGGCGGACGGGGAATTGGCCGGGGGGGGGGGAGGACAGGGAAATGGCCAGGGGGGGGGTAGGACTGGTAAATTGCCAGGGGGGGGGGGTTTAGACTTGAAATTGGCCATTGGGGGGTGGTAATACTGGAAAGGGGCTGATGGGGGGGGTTAGGACTGGTAATTGGTCAGGGGGGGGGGGGGTAGGACTTGTAATTGGCCGGGGGGGGGGGTAGGACTGGTAATTGGCCAGGGGGGGGGCTAAAACGGGAAATGGGCTGGTGGGGGGGGGGTTTTGAAAAGTAAAGGGCCATGGGGGGTGCTAAGGCTGGAATTGGGCGGGTGATGGTGATGGTGATGGTTAATTGGGGGGGGTAGGACTAGTAATGGGCTATGGGGGGGGGCCAAGACTGGAAATGGGCTGATGGGGGGGTTAGGACTGGTAATGGGCTGATGGGGGTTAGGACTGGTAATGGGCTATGGGGGGGCTAAGACTGGAAATGGGCTGAGTGGAAGGAGGGCTTGAACTGCAAATAGCTGATGGGATTGGGGCTTGGAATGGAAATGGGTTGTGAGGGGGAGGGAGCTAGGACTGGAAATGGGTGAGGGGGGCTAGGACAGGAAATGGGCTGATGGAGGGGCTAGAATAGGACTGGAAATTGGCTGTTGGGGGGGTGCTAAGATTGGAAATGGGCTGTGGTGGGGGTTTGGATTGAAATGGACTCATGAAGGGGCTAGAACTGGAAGTAGGCTCATGGGGGGCTTGGATTGGAAATGGGCTGAGTGGAGGGGAGCTAGGATTTGACATGGGCTGATGGTGGGGCTAGGAAAGGACTAGAAATGGGCTCATGGGGGGCTGGGTTTGGAAATGAGCTGATGGAGGGACTCGGATGGGACTGCAAATAGATGGGGGAGCTAGGACTGGAAATGGGCTTATGGGGGGTTAGGACTGGAAGTGGGTTGATGAGGGGGGGCTAGGACTGGTATTGGGTTGGGAGGTTGCTAGGACTGGAAATGGGTTGGGGGGCTGCTAGGACTGGAAATGGGCTGATGCAGGGACTAGAAGGGAATGGATGCTGGGTGAGGCTGGAACTAGAAGGGAGCTGGTGTTGGGGGAGGATTAGAATGGGATGGGGCTGGGAGAGTAAAATGGAGAGGGGAAAAATATTTTGTGTGGGAGGGATAAAAAATCTACAATTGGCCGGGTATTGGGAGAATAAGTGGGGATTGAGGATGGAGGGGTAAATTTTGAGTAGATGAAATAGGAATGAGGAAAGAGCAAAAGGAGAAAGATTAGTATGTTAAAGCAGATGTAGAGAGAGAATGGAAAAAAAAAACCAAGAAGACAGAAGAAAGGACAAATGGACAGCAGATGGAGAGTTAGGAGAAGACACGAAGAAACCAGAAGAAAGTGGCTGGAGCAATTGCAACTGAAAAAAAATGCACAAAAGGTAGAAAAATATCTCTTTATTTTGAATTTATTAACTGGAATATGTCAGCTCTGGGAAATGTGCATCATTAATTTTTGCGCTTTGTTTAGTACAAGAGGAAATTAATTTATAGTTTTATTTCTACAGTGTTGTTGTATATTCCAAGTTTGGCTTTTGGGGTTCCCAGTTTAATTATTGTCTTCCTGTTTTTAAATTGTGATTCCTTGTTTGGTGATGGTCTGTTCTGCATGTGTAACTGAGCTGAGGTATTCTGTTTATATAATTCCTATTTGACATTGCCACTTGTTCTTTCCCCAGTAGGTCATGTATTGTTGTTCTCTGAAATGTATTGGTTTAATATTTGCAGTGTTGCCTTTTGATAGTTAGGGTATGGTGCTTTGTGAGTCCTGGTAGTACTGTTAGGATACGGCGGGTTTGCTATGGGTTCTAAATGGGCAGCGTTTGTAGTAGTTCCTAATGTGCCTGGCGGTTGGTACTGGATTATAGTAATGTAGAAACCTTTTAGTCTTTCTTTATCCATATACTCATTAAGAGGCATGTTTACTAAAAGTTAGTGTATGGTAACATTATGCAAATATTTATGCAAATGAGGCACCTTATGCAAATGAGGCTTTAATGGACGTGCTGGCACTTTGAGGAAATTCTTTGGTTTTGTGCGGCAGTTTGGGCACTCGGGCTCAAAAAGGTTAGCCATCACTGCACTATAGGATCTTGAGAGGATAGTGTGCCCCTCTGCACTGTGTAAATACTTGCAGAATGAGAAAGCACCACAGAAGTTTCTTGGTAACAGATATTGGGTAAGTCCTTACAATAGCCCTCGACAAACTCATGGACCAACTTTTGCGGGAATGAGTGTCACTGATCCAGGAGAGGTAGTGATGCAGCTGATGAAGACTTGTCAGCTACAGTGGCCAACTCCTGAGTAAAAGGGATGTGCTGGTACACAGATGTGTGCATGGGAGTGACAGAGGATGCACTGAATAACTTCTGTGCTGCAAGGGCAAAGTCTACGCAGACTGTGGCCGAACTGCACTGGGGTTGCTGTTCAGAAGAGGAATCCAAGTGCTTTTTCTTGGTCTGAGGTGAGACTGTACTGATGTGTTTTCATTTCTCCAACATTTTGGAAGGGGTCAAGGACCCACATTCCCTTTAGGCTTAGATAGGCACTCTAAAGACAGCTGTGCTATAGGCCTGGAAACCTCAGAGGTTACCACCTCTAGTTTCAAAGGGCCTGATATGCAAAGGTTTTTACATGGTTTACAGATGTGTAAACCGCGTAAATGTCGCTTAGAGGGATATGGTAATGGTTAGTGCTGTGGGATATCTGTGGGTTCTGCCGCTACATGCCCTGATGATAACTGCGTAGCATCGGGGCACGTCATGGGCATCCCGGGGTGGAGTAGAGGCGGCCCCCATCGTATAATCAGGCAGTGGCAATACTGAACTGCTGCCCGGTTAGCGATCCACAGGTGAAGATAGGTACGGGAAAGCTAGCCTATCCTTTACCTGTGGAGTTAAGCATGCAGTGTCTCAATATTGCTGTTGCCCGGTTAGCTTCTGTGCTGTGCCGATGGAAATGGCCCCGGCATTGCATATCCAGGGTTAAGGTTTAGCGCCAACGGCTATGCGCTTTAGAAGCACTAGCTGCCGCCGCTGCTGAATATCAGGCCCAATGTTATTTGGCAGTTCCCCGGGCTACCGACCTTTTGAAGTCACTTCACTGAGAGGTTGGGGGGTTGCTTCATGGAAGATTCTCAACTCATTTATGCAAAGCTTGTGGGTTTCTGTGAAGAAGACATTCCTTTCTGATTATTTTTTGAAGCCTCAGAGTGGTCATGGAGGTGAATTAGATGATCTCTTTGTACTCTCAGAGACATTCAAGCACAATATTTGCATGCCTTCTGATTATAGATGTAAGCAGAGAAGACAGTAGGACTGAGTACTGAAGTTATGAATCTTTCTGCTGCACTTTGGGCACAGTTTAAAATTGGACTTCAATGATTTTGGTTTTAGAAAAATACAAATAAAATTAAAGAAATAAAAGTAATGTTGATTAAGTGGATGAAAAACAGCATCAAAATACTTCTATCGAACACAGTTTCAGGGCCGGTAAGTGGGGTAAGCACTTCAGTGGGGTGCTGATGTCAGGGGAGTGCCAGCGTAGCCCCACCCTGCCCGCTCCTCCATCTCCTGCCAAGCCCAAAAAGGAAGAGCTCTGCTGCTCATGGGACTTGCTGCGCCCATGGGCACGATATTCCCTTCTGGGCCGCAAATGCTGCCTTGCATGCAGAACTCTGCTGTCTGTAGTACTTGCTGCTCTTACAGGCGTGATCTTCCTGTCTGGGCTGTGATTGCCTCTACAATGCGATGGTAGTCCAGACAGGAAGATCGTGCCTATGGGAGCAACAAGTCCCATGGGCAGCAGAGCTCTGCAAGGCCGAATTTGCAGCCCAGAAGGGAAGATTGTGCTTGTGAGAGCAAAATGTTCCATGGGCAGCAGAACTCTGAATGCAAGGCTGCAAAGACAAGAAGATCATGCCCACGGGAGCTGCAAATTCCACAGGCAGAAGAGTTGCTGAGCAGATTGCGCCGGTTGCAGGTCTTGAGCAGGGAATGCAAGGGCAGTTGTTGGAAGCCAGAGAGAAAGGGAGAGAGAAGTTTGATTACATTTAAAGGGCCAGTGACTGACAGAGAGATTGAGGGGGCAAGGGATGAGACTGCAAAGGGGAAGTGAGAAAGGGGCAGAGTCTGGGAAGGGGGACAGCAGGAGAGGGCCAGGAGGGTGGAGGGAAGATTCTAGACGTGGGGATGGAGAACTAGGGAGAGAGAGAAATACTGGATATGGAGGAGGCATAAAGAGATGGAGCGGAAATGAACATGCAGAGAAAATGTTGGAGGCGGGGAGGTATCACAGGAAAACAGAAGGCAGGTGTTGGACAAGGAGAGGCCACAGCAAAACGGGAGATGCTGGACATGGGGCACTGGGAGCTGGAGGGGCACAGGGACACAGAGGGGAAATGCTAGATGCGGGGCGGAATAGGGAGGTATAAGGGACATGCTAAATTCTGGGGCTAAGGAGATGAAGGGGAGATACTTGACATGGGAAGTGGACGTAAGGAGAATAGGTAAAGAGACAAGCAAGGAGTGGAGATTTTTCAGATGCAATGGGGATACTGGACATGGGAGGGTTATAGGGAGACTACGAGGCGTGACAAAAAAGAAATGAGACTGTGGCAGCCACGCCCATGACTCAATGCCAATTGGCTAACCGCCTACGTCACTGTGTTGTGCAACAGCTCTCCACTATTCTGCTATAGTATTTTTCATCTCTCTCACTCTGTTTTTCTTTTTCAGTTATTTTTTGTAGCACACTGCTCCATTGCTTTGTCACACAACTGGAAGTTCACACTATATAAATCACCAAACCGTCCCCAAAAAACAATAATTAAATTCTTTTGTCAGAGCAACACTGAGGGAGGACAGTACTTATAGCTGCCCCCAACCAGACGATGGACTGCTTTTATTCAAATAAAGTTCAGGTTAAAACAATATTTATCAAAAATAGCAGCATAACACTTAGCTCCCAGTCTTCTAAGGTCAAATCAGCTTCAAAGCGCAAGCACGACATGCACGTTTCGGGATCTCCTTCCCTGTATCAAGTGCTAGTTTCTCTCGCTGTAGTCAACTGCCATCAAACACTGACTTTTAAAGATCACATTGTTCGAGGAACATGCACTTCCAATTGGCTCTCCCTTCCACTCACTCAAACCGAACCTCCAATGGAGTAGGTAAATACCCATCAAACCAGGGAACCCCTATCTCCAAAGGGATGACGTCTAAACAGGCTAGTCCAATCAATCTCCCTATTCAGCCCAAAAGGGTGGACCGAATTGAACCTGTGGATCCATCGTTGTTCGGACCATTGAAGTCGATCCCCCCCTTGAGGATCCTGAGGTGTATGATCAATTACTGTCCAAGTGAAATCCTCAAAATTATGCATTGCTCCACTAGTATGACTGGTTTTGTTTGGCAACACCGAAGTTCTACACACTCTTTTGAACGGAGATGGTATACTACCTGTAAATCCATGTTTGTGGTTTACATATTACAGTGTCCATGTGCACTAGTATATGTTGGAAGAACGGTAAGTCAGAAAAGAGTGAGATTGTGAGAACATTCATCGAGGGTGCGCCAACGAGTGATGTCAGCTCTAATAGTGGAACATTGCATATCGGCTAATCACAGTTTTGAGGATTTCACTTGGACAGTAATTAATCATACACCTCATGATCCTTGAGGGGGGGTATCGATTAGCTCGATTTCAATGGTCCGAACAACGATAGATCCACAGGTTGAATTCGATCCACCCTTTTGGGCTGAATAGGGAGATTGATTGGACTAGCCTGTTTTGACATCATCCCTTTGGAGATAGGGATTCCCTGGTTTGATGGGTATTTCCCTACTTCATTGGAGGTTCGGGTTTGAGTGAGTGGAAGGGAGAGCCGATTGGAAATACATGTTCCTCGAATAATGTGATCTTTAAAAGTCAGCGTTTGATGGCAGTTGGCTACAGCGAGAGAAACTAGCACTTGATACAGGGAAGGAGATCCCGAAACATGCATGTCGTGCTTGCGCTTTGAAGCTGATTTGACCTTATAAGACTGGGAGCTAAGTGTTATGCTGCTATTTTTGATAAATATTGTTTTAACTTGAACTTTATTTGAATAAAAGGAGTCCATCATCTGGTTGGGGGCAGCTATAAGTACTGTCCTCCCTCGGTGTTGCTCCGACAAAATTAATTATTGTTTTTTGGGGACGGTTTGGTGATTTATATAGTGTGGATTGAATGCATCAACTTTTTGTTGGTACTTTTTGAGTGGACGCAACTGGAAGTGGCAGAAATATGGAGCAAAGAATCAACTTGAAATTTCTGGTTAAGTTGGAGAAGGGCCTAACTGAGTGTCTCCAACTTCTCCAAAAGGCTTATGGAGAAGATGCAATGTCAAGGCCGTGAGTCTTCGAGTGGCACAAATGCTTCAAGACTGGCCGCAAGGAGGTGGAGGATAACCCCAAGTCAGGACGGACTTCCACGACAAAGACGGGAGAAAACATTAACAGTGAACCAGCTAGTGCGGAGTGATCGCAAACTGATGGTGCGGATGATAGCTGAGAAGCTCAGCCTAAACAGGGAGTCAGTGCGGACCATCTTGGTGCATAAGCTGGGGATGCGGAAGGTGTGCGCCAAGATGGTGCCCAAGCTTTTATCGGACGACCAGAAGGAGCACCGGGTCAGTGTTTGTCAAGACTTGCTAAAGAAGATCGGAGAAGATCCAGAGTTCGTTGGCCGAGTCATCACAGGAGACGAGACTTTGGTCTTCCAGTACGACCCTGAAAGCAAGAGACAGAGCTGCAGTGGAAGACTCGACTGTCACCCAGACCCAAGAAGGCGCGCATGTCCAAATCAAGGATCAAGGTCATGCTGATCGCATTCTTCAACCAGAAGGGAGTGGTCCATCATGAGTTTGTGCCTGAGGGTCAGAAAGTTAACCAGCACTTCTACCAGCAGATCCTCAATCGCCTCCATAACCGGGTTTGGCGCAGCAGGTGGGCTCTGTGGAGAGACAAGTCGTGGCTGCTCCACCACGACAATGCGCCTGCGCACACCGCACTTCAGTGTGAGGCAGTTCTTGGCCAACAAACAGATCACAGCTCTTGACCACCCTCCTTATTCCTCAGATCTCACACTGGGTGACTTCTGGCTTTTCCCCAGGCTGAAGACTGCTCAAAGGAACTCATTTTGCCTCTGTAGAAGAGATCAAGGTCACTGTGACGAGGGAGCTGAGGGACCTCAAGGAGGAGGACTTTACCGAATGCTTCCATACGTGGCAGAAGCGAATGCAGAAGTGCATTAACTCTGGGGGGGGGGCGTTACTTTGAAGGGGAAAATGCATAATTTCTCTGTAGATTTTGTAATAAAACATTTATGGGACAGTCTCATTTCTTTTTTGTCACACCTTGTATGGGAAGAAGCTGGACATAGATATGGTACAGAGGGAAATGGGGAGATACAGGATACAAGGGTAATAGGGAGAGAGAAAGGAGAAGATTGACATGGGGTAAGTAGGGCTAGAGAGACATAGAGATGCTGGATATGTAAGTAATGAGGCGATGGTATGGAGATGGGGGAGATGCTGGACAAAGTGGGATAGGAAATGGAGAGGGGAAATGCTGGATATGGGGATAGGAAGGGAGGGGGGACACAGAAGGATAGAGAGAGAGAGAGAGAGAGAGAGCAGAGATGCTGGATGGAGGGAAAGAGAGAGAGAGAGAGAGCAGAGAGAAACTGGATAGGGATAGTGAGAGATGTTAGACATGGAGAGGATAGAGAGAGTAAATGAAAGACTGGGGAATAATGGACCAGTGAAGAAGAGATGGGGACTGGGTTGAGGGTTGAAAAGTGGTAGGCAGATGAAGTAAAAAAGAGGGGGATTGAGGATTGGATAGTAAGAAGGACTGGTGAAATATGAGTGGACAGAGAGAAAAAAAATAAATGGAAGGAAGCTGAACGGAAAAGATCAATATCCAAAATGGAAAACAAAAGGAGAGACCAGAAATGGCAGATGGACTAGAGACCATAGAAAGAGAGCTAATAGGTAGAAGACAGCAGAAACCTCAGATGGGGACCAACATGATCAGAGAATAAAATGATCAGACAACAAAGGTAGAAGCAAATTAATGTATTTTTAATTTATTAATTGGACTTTGCGCTATTTTTGAGGCATGTTTACTAAAGTGCATTAGACATTTGCAGCTAATGCCATGCATTAGTGCTGCTAGCACTACGATAAATGCAAAAGCCGTGTGTTATCTTCTGGGGGTGCATTTCCCCAGCAGATAATGTTGCCAAACTGCAGGGATCGTGGAGCAGCAATACTGCAGATGCAGCTAACACCACCTATTGAGGCGGTGTTTCCTGCACCTGTGATTTCTGCCCATCTTGCAGTTACTGTGTGCTGTTGATTCCCACGGTAATCACATGTTACAGGTACTCCCACTCTCTACCCTCTCTCTGTCCAGGCTCAGTTAATACACAATCTGCAGATTGCGCAGGAAAGCCCTGTGCATTTACTCACATTAGCTGTTATCATCCGGCGATAATACCAAGTTATTGCCATGTTAGCAGCTAATGCACTTAGTAAACATGCCGCTTTATATTTTACACAGTACAGAGAAATGCATCTCTTTCTATTTCTCTGGTGTTGCACTGCATGCAGAGTCTAGCTTCTTGTGGTTTCATTTTAATTTTTGTCTGCATACATTTATTTTTAGGTTGTAGTTTATTTTGTTTTTGGTGAGGGTCTGTGTTCTGAGTGTGTGACTGAGGCCAGGAAATCTGTTAACATGAAGTTTGTACATAGGGATATATACCAAAAACAAACACAACCACCAAACCAACCACACCTCCAAAAACCTGGGGAAAATTCAGCACCCCATCCACAGAGCAGCTCTCACACATCATCACCGCACTCAATACAAGCACAGCCCCAACAGACCCATGCCCAGTGACATGGATTAAAGCTACTAAGTCAAACTTCATCCACACCATACACAACATGGTGAACAGGTCACTGACCCAAGGAAACATGCCGAACCAGCTAAAGATCGCTACAATAAGACCAATCCCAAAGAAATCACCACTTGACAAGAACAACCCAGCCGCTTACAAACCGATTTCAAGCATACCACTACTGGCAAAAATTATTGAAAAGGCAGTACAGCATCAGCTACAGGACCACTTTGACAACCACGCACTACTAGACATCAATCTACACGGTTTCCGCCCCAACCACGGAGTTGAAACATTCCTGTTATAGCTCTTCGACAACATACTCCACCTCATAGACAACTGCAAGAACGGAATACTGATGATCTTCATTGACATTTCTTCAGCGTTCAACACAGTGGATCACAGAACTCTACTGGAAAGACTACAGAACATTGGGCTACACGGGTCCACCCTGAAATGGTTCCACTCATACCTAACGGACAGACAGATACGGGTCAAGGTCGGCCCCAACACATCCCAACCCATAAAGGTCAGGCAAGGCGTACCCCAAGGATCCGCCCTATCGGCGCTATTATTTAACCTCTACATTCAGCCAATATGCGACATCATGAAAGAACACAAAATATAATACACAATTTATGCAGATGACACCATGATATAACACCAATCACACTTGACAACCCAGACTACACCAAAATCACGGACTGTCTCATGCACAAGACCAGCTGGCTTCAAGACAACAACCTGACCATAAACTACAGCAAGACCGAGGCACTAATCATCACCCGAAACACCGACTTCATCCCTCCACTCAACATCAAGATAAACAACACAACCATACCAATAAAACCGGAAGTAAAATACCTCGGAGTGACTCTAGACAAGGAACTGAATCTACAATCACACATAAGCAGAACCACCAAAAATGCCTACCACAGGATGAGACTAATCTGATGCCTCAAACCCCTCCTCTCCCTGGAGCACTTCCGCACAGTCTGTCAGGCACTAATAACTCCAATACTAGACTTCTGCAACACAATCTATCTCGGTCTCACAAAACAGACACTCAGGCCACTGCAATTGGCGCAAAACACAGCAGCGCGCATTATATCTGGCACAGCGAGACAAGAACACATCACACCCATTCTAAAAGATCTTCACTGGCTACCAATTAGCTCACACATCAAATATAAGACAGTCATAAACATATTCAAAATCAAACAATAGACATCAGCTCTCAGCTTACAACCACTCATACAATCCGACAGAAGCGCACAACCAAGGAGGAGCGGCACTTCCAACCATGTTAACACACCAAAAGGCTTCACCAAGGCCCGCAAGGACACTGCAGACCGAGCCCTTTCACTGGCTGCACCAGCAATTTGGAACGCCCTCCCAGATGAACTACGATTAACAACTGACATCAAGGACTTTCGGAAGCAGCTCGAGACGACCCTCTTCTTCGAACACTATGGGGGCGCCACATAAGCTGCTCGCCAGCCAGGACTACAGACCACCCCCCCCATTCCCCCATGTATATAGTATTGTATAATAGTGCACGCTGTAAATAGCTCAACAAGAATCTACGTCATCCTACTACACACACAATCACTGTTTCACTGCATGCACACACAAAAATCCACTACTTGCTGATTGTTTGCTGTGTAGACCGCCTTGATTGAAGGAGAAGGCGGCATAGAAATCCTTTTAAATAAATAAACAAATAAATAAATACTGTAGTAATGTGACTTGTTCAGCTTTTCAAATAGGTGTATGGATGTTTTAGGGCCTGCTACAATATTTACAGTGCTGCTTTGTTCTGGGTTGGCTCCTTGTGCGAGTTTTGGAAGTTGCTGCTGATATGATATCCTATGTCTACACCTATTGTGTTGTCTGTCTTTACTAGATTGTAAGATCTGATAAGCAGGGACTGTCTCTTACATGTTTGTGTAGCATTGAGTACGCCTTGTAGTGCTATACAAATGCTCAGTAGTAGTAGTAGTTAGTAGCAGTAAAACTGCTTGACCAGACCAGCCTTGCAAGCACACAGTTGCAAAGATCCATGATTATATTTGTTTATTGGAGGTCCGCTGCCATTGCCGCTGCCACCGCCATTGGAACAGGAAAAGGCCTATCAGGCAGTGGAGGGAGGTGGGGGAGAGGGGGAGAGGTTAGGCTGGTGGTTGACAGAAAGCCAGCCCTTCATTGACTGGTTTTACCATTCTGCCGGCCGTCGGCCTGCAGCTCATAAAACTGGCTAGGCCGGCCTAAAACTGGTTGGTTGGCAACCCTAGAACTGACATCCTATTTTATTGATCAAGACTGCAAACTAAATGAAAAATGCATTTGCTGAATTCCTGTTGATCAGTCCCATACTAGAAACAGCATTGCAACTTCTGTGCAAAATCTACTGGACTCTTAGGGGTATGTTTACTAAACTGCGCTCAAGTGCGCGGCGCAAAATAGCGTGCGCTAAGGTACCTTAGCGCACGCTAATGATGCGTTTTTGTGCCCCGCACACGTGCGCGGCGCGCTGATGTGCGATAGAGGCGTGGAAAGGCTCCCGGAGGGCGGAGGAAGGCTCCCCAGGGGTGGAGAGACGGGGTCAATGGGTGGAGAGTGGGAAGGGAGAGGCTCCCCGCACACGAGCGGGGCTGAAATTCAAGCAAAAAAATACCGCGAGTGAAAACCTTGCGGTAGAGCCGATTTAAAGGGAAGAGAAACCATTTCTGTCAGCAATGTACAGCAAAACCAGGGAAACCTACAAAAAGTGAGCAGTGTGATACATGTGCACGGAACAAAAGGGCAAATAAACATTAAAAATGACCCCAACAAAATATAAAAAAATCATAAGCAAGCTGGGCAATACTGAGAGTAATGGGAAACATCAAAAAGCACTCCCAACAAAGCCCCAAAAAATAAATATGAATTTTGGAAGGGTCTACGCTCCGTCCCCATACAAGGTGAATGATCCCGCAGTGAAATAACACTGATCAGGGTTTCCCTCTCCTTTGGACAGGTTACCTATGGCATGCACATGTTCCACAACAGCAGAGCGGGCAGGTCGGAATGGGCAACTGGACAGATGCTGGGAAAGGGGATTCAGAGGGCTGCAGGCGGCACATGCTGTGGTGCAGCTGGGGCACAGTGCGGACTAGGAAGATGCCTAGATGGCACTTAGGAATGCTGAAACTGAACAGCAGCCAGACAGCAACTGATGAGGGCCCAACATGGGCACGAGAGTGTTCAGCACAGTGTCACAGGGGACAGTACCCAGCAGGTTCCCCCAAGGGCACAGAACATTGGCAGGCAGTGATTGGGGGACGTGCGGACAGATATGCAGGCAACCCTACCCCATAACCCGCACCATAGGCAGCCGCCTACCCGCACACAGGATGGCCTGAGACTGCGTACCACCAGCACCACCAGCAGAAGGGCATGTCAGCATGGTGGCACAGGGGTACTGGAGGTGGAGGGGGCAGTGGCAGCTGCCCAGAGCAGACCATGACCTAGCCCTGTGTAGGTGGGTGCAATGCACTGCAACAGACAAGCCCTGCCGGACAAACAGTCATGGTATCATCAGGGAATGCACTGTCTCTGTGGCAACATGGTGGTGCAGTGCACACAACCAGTGTGTTTGGAGACAGAAGGTCACAGGTTCAAGCCCCAGCTGGGGCTCCTGCCAATCCAGTCCCCATATTTTACCCACTACTATATCGTGATAGTAAAGACGAACCTTTATTGCAGAGAACATAAGCATGGCTCAAACACCTCTATTTTACCCTACAGAGCACAGACACCAGAAACATGCACATTACCTAGAGCAGATTCCCCAAAATGCAGTCCTGGAGGGCCACAAATCCTTCAGGGTTTATGCTGTCTCCAATCTAAGGCTGGAGCGGTACTGGTGGTGGAGGTGGCAGCAGCTGGTGGCAACAGCAGACCATGGCCTAGCCCTGTCCAGGTGGGTGCCATGCACTGCAACAAACAGGCCATGTCGGATGTACAGTCATGGACTCCCCAGGGAATGCAGCATATCTGTGGCAACATGGTGGTGCAGTGCACACAGACAGTGTGTGCAAGAACAGAAGGTCACAGGTTCAAAGCCCAGCTGGGGCTATTGCCAATCCCGTCAACATATTTTTCCCACAACTAAACCGTGATAGTAAGGACAAACCTTTATTGCAGGGAACAGCAACTTTTTGGTGGTGGTGAGAATCGAGGAGGAATGTGACACATTCTATATACCCTTTTGATGTCTAGGACATCTGCACCTTGCCCACTCACAATCTTAAATGACAGAGGTGTAAGGCAGGGGTCTCCAGATCCAGCCCTGAAGGGCCACAAACCAGTCAGGTTGGCAGGATATCTCTAATGCATATATATCTCATGCATATTCATTAGGGATATCCTGAAAACCTGACTGGTCTGCGGCTCACCAGGACCAGGACCAGGACCAGGACCAGGACCAGGACCAGGGTTCCCCACCCCTGTCCTAGGGGGTTACACCTGAGTGAGACAGACAGATATATCCAAGGAGTTTCTGCAGAAACTACCTATCGCACACATTAGTACTGCTGAAAACCTGCAGCATGGCCTATTCCTGTCATGGAAGGTGCTGTGGACCTGGTGCTGGGCGCCCCACCGCACACTCAGGGTGAGCACAGTACCTGCACAATGTGATGGTGTGTAGCTACTCTGTGCCAGTAACACACACGGTCAGTACCCCCTACCAGGCCAAGGTGCTGTGGGGGTGGACATGGTCAGTTCCCCCTACCAGGCCGAGGTGCTGTGGGGGTGCATACCCCATCTTGTGTTCATCTGTGGACAGCTGATTTGCATGTGCAGTGCATCATGGGTACGGGTGGCCTAACCCTATCCTGGTGACCACAGCAGACTGTCTGTGTGGTGACATGCAGTCCCTCTACAGCCAGCCAGGGGCTTGCTAGCAGCTGTAACCCACTGGTTATGTCACTGCCTGTGGAGCCAAAGATCATGGGTTCAAACCCACAGTGGGGTTATTTGATAGGGCTGCCCAAAGCATTATCTCTTTTTAATGTACATTATTGCTGCCAGCAAAAACACTCTCAGCGTACTGTACCCATAAGGTGCCTCTGAGGGCGCTTTAAAGGGCGCCCTATAGGGCACCTTATGGTTACCGTCCATATGAGGTGCACTATACGTTATCCTGTGGAGCGACTTATAGGGTGCCCTATAGGGGACATTTTAGGGTGCCGTGGCGGACAGTGCACTTTATAATGTGCCCTATGGAGTGCCTTATAGGGTGCCTTATGCGGCACCTTCAATTACGACACGTGAGGGCGTGTTTGCTGGCAGCAATTAATAAAATACAAATAAAGTGCTGCAGGAAACAATACATACATTGCAAAGCTGATGTCTCAGCCAGCCTTACGTATTAGGCACACTGGGGAACAAACTCATGACCCCTGTATCAGCAGTCAGTGCCTTAACCATTGTGCTACACTGCTGTTCCTCCTTGTATGTCAGCGCACCTACTTCAGATTTCCATGCGTTTAAATGCACAGTGCTGCCATCAAACACAGTGCTATGACCTTGCTGTGCCTCATAGGGCATCCTATATGGCGCCCTATAGGCCACCCTTTCAGCAACATTGTAGGGTGCCGTGGCGGACAGTGCACTTTAAAATGTGTCCTCTGGGGTACCCTATGAGGCGCCTTATGCAGCACCTTAGGTTACAATACTTTGAGGGTGTGTTTGCTGGCAGCACTATTTAAAATAAAAATAAAATGCCCCCTACAGCAATATTACCTATAACAGGTAATGCCTCAGCCAGCCTTTTTCATTAGGCACAGTGAGGGATTGAACCCATGACTCCTGCATCATTGGTCAGTGTCTTAACCATTGTGCTACACTGCTGCTCCTCCTTGTATATCAGTGCACCTACTTCTGATTTTCATTCCTTAAACTGCACAGTGCTGCCATCAAAAACAGTGCTGTGACCTTGCGGTACCTCATACGGCACCCTCTAAAGCGCCCTATAAGCAACATTCTAGGGTGCCTTGGTGGACAGAGCACTTTAAAATGTGTCTTATGGGGCGCCTTATGTTAACACGCTTTGAGAGTGCGTTTGCTAATAGAGATAATTCAAATAAAAATAAAATGCCTCCTAAAGCAATCTTCCCCATAATAAGTAATGCCTCAGCCAGCCTTCTTCATTGGGAATAGTGGGGGATTGAACCCATAATTCCTGCACCATTTGTCAGTGTCTTAACCATTGTACTGTGGCTCTGTTCCTGTGCTTATGCATCAGCGCGCCACTTCTGCTTCCTGCGCAACTTTCTCATGCGCTAATGTGAGGGGCGCACATGAGCGCAGCGCACATTAGCGCATGATTAATCTCGGTTTTTCTTTTTTCTGACTGAAACGCCCACTCCTTATATGGCATCCGCACACTAGAGCGGCGCGCACCCTAACGGGGTTTTAGTAAACATACCTCTTAGAGTGCAAAAATGTGGCATGTGCTGTCACTGACCATGGAGCAAATATAGTATGCGTGTGGACTTTGAAGACGTAACCTAACTAGGCACATAGTTACACCTCTGCTTACAACAAACATGCAAGCAAGTTCCATTTGTGTTCCATTTGTGAAATATCTGCCATGATTGTAAACCATTGAACCACATCTACCCTTTTTAAGAAGTCACCAGTGCTTGGTATGTTTATGTTAAAATGTACCAAGTTGTAAGACGGTTTGAATCAAATAACGTTCTAAGAGACTGTGGTAGAAGATGGGATTCAAGTTTGATAATAACTGAAAAAGTGGTCCACAACAATTAAATTACCAAAGAAAACGGGTTGGCACACTATAAAAATATAAATCAAGCTCTATGGATTTTTGCTGTAATTTATCTAATATATATTGTTTTGTTGGACCGATTCTTGCCAAAAGTCATTATAATACATTTTAGCTCCAAATTAGCATTTGTTGATACTGATTTTACTGCAGTGCCTTGTACCTAAATAGAATTGTTGCAAGTTAATAAAAATTGGTTTAGGCCAAAGGTAACTTTGGTTCGGTATATGAAGGATAATAGGATCCCCAGGGATTTCAGAATATTGAAAGAGCTGAAAATGTTTATTCAGGATGAAGAATTTTTAAAGAAGTAGAATGGCATATTGAATAAATGTGCTTTACAACTTATGGCACTTTTGGTTGAGGAAATCACTAAAGTGGAGGATCAATTTAAGGATAAAATTAATCACAAACAATTAAGTCTCAAGTTGGTGATGATGAATATCAGAGACAAAATAAGGAGCCAAACGACAAAAACTGTAAACAAAATTAGCACTGGCATGTTGGATGCAAGGCACTGATAAGGCAGGCTACGAGAGAATTTGAAAAAAGGTTTGCCATGGAAGTAAAAATGCATAATAAAACCTTTTTCCAGTACATTCGTAGCAAAAAGCCTATGAGAGTCAGTTGGACCATTGGATGATAGAGCGGTAAAGGGGCACTAAGAGGGGACAAGGCCATAGTGGAGAGACTGAATGAATTCTTTGCTTCAGTCTTTACTAAGTAAGATGTAGGGACATTACCCATACCTGAAATGGTATTTAAAGGTGATGCATCAGAAGAATTGAAAGAAATATTGATAAACTTGGAAGATGTATTACAACTATTTGATAATCTGAAGAGTAGCAAATCATCTGGACCAGATGGTATACATCTGAGGATGTGGAAAGAACTGAAATATGAGATTGCAGACCTACTACTAGTAATCTGTAAACTATCATTAACATCATCTGTAGTACTTGAAGATTGGTGAATGGCCAATGCAACGCCAATTTTTAAAAAGGGTTCAAGGGGTGATCCTGGAAACTACAGACTGGTAAGCCTAATGTCAGTACTGGGAAAAAATGATAGAAACCATTAGAAAGAAGAAAATTACTGAACATGTAGATAGACTTGGTTTATTGGGAGAAACCCAACATGGATTTAGCCAAGGAAATCTGTTTTATTTCCTAATCTGTTATAATTTTTAAAGTGTTAATAAACAGATGGACAAAGGTGAGCTGGTTGATATAGTGACTCTTGGAGAAATTAAAAAGTCATGGGATAGGAGGCAATGTACTAATGTGGATCAGGAACTGGTTAAAAGATAGAAAGCAGAGGGTAGGGCTAAATGGTCAATTTTCTAAATGGAAAAAGGTGAATAGTGCAGTACCTCAGGGATCTGTGCTGGGTCCGCTGCTTTTTAATATATACATAAATGATCTGGAAATGGGAATGAGGATTGAGGTGATCAAATTTGCAGATGACACAAAATTACTCAAAGTTGTTAAAACACAAGAGGATTGTGAAAAATTGCAAGAGGACCTTGATAAATTGGAAGACTGGGCATTGAAATGGTAGATGAAATTTAATGTGGACAAATGCAAAATTATGCAGCTAGGAAAGAATAACCCAAACTATGGTTACACGATGCAAGGTTCCATATTAGGAACCACCACCCAGGGAAAAGATTTAGGCGTCATCGTGGATAACTCATTGAGACCCTCTGCTTAGTGTGCAATGGTGGCCAAGAAAGCAAATATAATGCTAGGAATCATAAGGAAAGGAATGGAGAATAAAACAAAGGTTATTATAATGCCTCTATATTGTTCCATGGTGTGACTGTACCTCAAATATTCTGTGCAATTCTGGTCACTATATCTTAAAATGGATATAGCAGAATTAGAATAGGTACAGAGAAGAGCCACCAAAATGGTAAAGAGGATGGAAGGATATCCCTATGAGAAAAGGTTTAAAAAGTTAGGGCTCTTCAACTTGGAAAAGAGACAGCTGAGGGAAGATATGATTGAGGTCTCTAAGTTAATGAATGGAGTGGAACGGGTAAACATAGATCCGTAGTTTATGCCATCAAAATATAGAAAGACTAGGGGACACGCAATGAAACTATGATGTAACCCATTTAAGACCAATAAGAGAAAATATTGTTTCACTCAATGCGTTATCGAACTCTGGAATTCATTACTGGAGGATATAGTAAAAGCTGTTAGTGTAGCTGGGTTTAAAAAAAGTTTGGATAAGTTCCTGGAGGAAAAGTCCATAAACCATTATTAAAGAGAACCTGGGGAATCCACTTCTTTCCCTGGGACAAGCACTGTGGAACCTGTGTGTCTTTTTGGGAAACTGTTAGGTACTTGTGACTTGGATTGGCCACTGTTGGAAACAGGATACTGGGCTTGATGGACCTTAGTCTGACCCAGTATGGCACATCTTATCTTATGTTCTTATCAACTGATAATAGACCAATTCAGAGAGAAAATGAAGTCCACCAAGGTGAAGAAATTTCATAGGAATCAGTTTCATTATCAAGAGGCTGTTATGTATCCCTGGAGGGCATATCATCTAGAAATCACAGGAAAACAGTTTGCTTGATTTCATCTCTGGAGAACTGAACTCAAGTAGTGATGAGCAGGAGTATAAAAGATGAATAGCATTACAAGAGGAAGATTTTTTATTGGAGGACTGCAACTCTAGGAGAACACAGGGCAGGGGCCGTAGAGCTTGCAGAAGATAGATGGGACCAGCTTGGCAGGGACCAATGATACAGTCCCAATACAAATTATAGCAATCATTAATCTAACAAATGTAGAGTTAACAGCAGATCCAGAGAGGGGCCTCAATTCTAAGCTCTCATATGCATCTGCCATCCCATATAATCCATTTTCCACACATATTGATCACCATATGTTTTTTAGGAAATTGAAAATTATATGATCACAAGTAAATATCAGGAAGATGGGTCCAACCCAGCTTGATGAGTTCCACTGGAGACATTGATGAGTTCCACTGGAGACAATAGATCGAACAGTGGTCACTTTTAAATCTTTGGTGATGAAATATTTCATATATTATGAAAAGGTTACCAGTTAGACATTTTTATAGCATCACTGCAGAGGAATATCAGGCTATCATGCAAGTGAAGTGGCATTTTAGAAAGGACGTGCAGGTGAAATCTGGGGAGCCCAGGGCAAAACATCCAAAAACACAAGGGTCATTTATGTTCTGGCCTGATTTTGGTTACTTGGATGTTCCCAAAATGGACAGCCATATGGACATCCCCACTAGAAATACGTGTGGTAGGGACATCTATCCTATGCTGAATGCATATCTATGTAATCTATTTTGCATGTGGGGATATGCATCAGTGTGCTGAATTGAAAACAAGGGGCTTGTTTACAAAGCCGCGGTAGTGGTTCGCGATCGCGATCGCAGCCGCGGCCCCATTGAAATCAATGGGGCCGCGGCTCCGATTACGATCGCAAACCGCTACCGCGGCTTTGTAAACAAGCCCCCAAGTGTCATCACTGCCCTGCAGTTTTCATTATCATTATGGAAAGTATAGGGAATATGAGAGTATCTTCCTCTATACCCTCCAAGTGTTTGGATGGCAGAACAAAAGTGTTTCTGATGCTTATTCATGCCCTGGAGCAGGAATAAACATGGGAGGTCCTGTTTGTGGGTAGGGACGTGTTTGCTGTTTCTGAAAATGGATGTGCACATCCCACTTGGCCAGCGTCTCCAGTCACGCCTCTAGCATGCCCCTTCTAAAATGACTCCGGTGACATCTTTGTGATTAGGACGTCTGCATGCCCATTTTAGACATCCATAGCATGAACAGGGTTTCTAAAATAACTCCCTTATCCTCTCACACTCAGTTATTAAACCAACTGATAAAGAAGGCACAGTGGTGATTCAGAACAGGGAACAATATCATGATGAAGTAATGAAGCAATTGTCTGAAAATGTTTATTACACATTTATTTATTTATTTATTTTATTTATTTAACAGCTTTTATATACCGCACTTTTGACATCAGCGCGGTTTACATTTTAACAAGTTTTGTACTTAAACATAAAAACAAATGTTAAGTTTACAGAGAACAGGGAATAAAAACATGGATAACAGGGATTAACAATTAACAGATAACAATTAACATGATTAGAAAGTGATCCTGCAATCATAATATTAAACAATATTAAAACCCTGTGGAATGTAGCTTTTAAATTTGGTCAAACTACTTTTAAAGAAAAACATTTTTTAATAAACAAACATCCGCGAATGCCAGTTTTTTATGCTGTCCCCAAAGTGGAAAAGTCTTTACAAAAGCCTCTGGTAAGACCGATTGCTTCAGGAAGGGGGTCTAAATTGGAGCCAGCGTTACATTTTGTAGACCTCATTTAAATACTGCAGCACAGAAAGTAGCCTCAATTTTAAAAGATACCACAGATTTTTTTTAATGATTTACAAATAATTGGTAAAGAAACACGGATGGTCACTCTTGGTGTGACAGCAATAAATACCAATGTGAATCAGGATGAGACACTTCAAGAGATTCAGGTGTTGGATTTACAGGGTTTTTTTTACCATCAAGGTTAACGCAATCAATAATTCTCCAATTACTGGAGTTAGTGTTAAAGAATGAGTATTTTTGGTATAATGACCAATTTTATTTACAGAAATTTGGCATTGCTATGGGTGGCTGTAGCTCTATCAGTGGCCATCGTGTATACAGCAGATTTTGAGAATAAGTTTGGGTATACAAGAAAATGATATAACCAAATCACTTTGCCAACTTTTGCTATGGTTGTTCTCTCAATTTTATTATAGCAGTTGGCAGATTTAGGGGTGTGAGGCAGTCTTATCATCGTTTACTTCCTATTTTACTGAACATGTGCAAAGGGTAGTGTTTTGCGGGCAGTTGTTGGGATGGTATTATTTAGCCTGGTGAGTACTGCAAGGCTCTTCACTGTATTCTTCTTTATTTAATGTATATCTGGTGCCCCTTTGTAAGTTACTATGAAGCTTGGGTCTGGATTTTTGATTTTATACAGATGCCATCTTCAATTTTGAAAAATTCTCTATTACTGCGGACTTGGTGTCATTAAATAGTGTTTGCCATTTTGCCATCATCTTGGAATAGTAGGCGCAAAATGGGTTGGAGGTTAACTTTGGTAAGACTGAAGGTATGGTTGTTTGGACTGATCCTGCTGCTACTTTTGCCTCATCTATATCTTTGGGTAGAAATCTGATTCCCATCTTGGAGGAGGTCCATTATTTGGGGGTCCATCTTGATAAGAGACTTTCTTTCCAACTCCATGTTAAAAAGATGGCTCAGAGCATGTATTTCAAGTTACATATGGTCTGCTGTTTTAAATATTATTTGGATGCATCTGATTTCAGAGAGTGGTGCAAATGGTTATCATCTTATTGTTGTTGTTGTTGTTGAGTGCCATCAAATCAGTGTCGACTCGTGGCGGCCCTCTGGATATTTGTCCTAAACTGTGTTTGTTCTTAAGTCAAGCTGCTCATTGATGATAGAGTGGCACCCATAGTTGCTATTATTGTATCAGTCCAGCTCATTGCTGGCCTTCCTCTTTTCTGTTGACCTTCAACCTTGCCAAGCATGATGCCTTTCTCTAATGATCTCTCTCTTCGCATGATGTGTCCAAAGTATGAAAGTCTAAGTCTTGTCATCTGAGCTTCTAAAGAAAGCTTAGGTTTGATTTCCTCTAGTACTGACTAGTATGTTTTTGGGGCGGTCAATGGTATACACATGTTGTTTTTAGGGTTATCTGAGTGTGTACAGTACTTCGGCTTTTGTAACTGGCCCAGAATTCAGCTGCAAGAGTTATTTTGAGTGAAATGAAGAACGACATTATCTTTGATAAAATATGGATGGGAGAAACCTGGATTGATGGTTTGGAACAGGGGTAACATATGGAAAGCAGTGTGTATAAATGTCCGTAGCATGGGAAATAAGATCCCTGATGTTGAAGCTTTGGTGGGAGTGGCTGACTTGCATTTAGTGGCAGTTACAGAAACATGGTTCACAGAAAACCATGATTGGGATGTAACTATACCTGGCTATACTTTATTCAGAAAGGACAGGGTAGGAAGAAGGGGAGGAGGAGTGGCACTATATGTAAAAACTACTATTAAAACTTTGGAATTACAGAGCTTAAAAGGGAGAGAGGATGCATTGTGGGTTAAACTAGAAAGAGGGAAAGAGAAATCTATTTGCATTGGTGTGATATACAGACCTCCCTCACAAGAGGAAGAGGTGGACAGAGAGTTAATTGAAGACATGCGCAGCATTGCTAGGAAAGGGGAAGTGCTACTGATAGGAGATTTCAATATGCCAGATGTTGACTGGCACATTCCTGCTGCAGTATCATCTAGAAGTAAGAAGATCCTGGATTCTCTACAGGGAGAACTATTCAGGCAATTGGTAACAGACCCCACACGTGAAGGGGCCATACTGGACTTGGTGCTTACCAATGGTGAAAGTGTTTCTTTTTTTTTTTTTTCAATTTATTTCTGAATGCAATTACAATATAAGAGCAAGGTCAATCCAAAATACAGAAAACCACAAATGCATATACATACATTCCAAAAAGAAAAAGAAACACGGATATAGTCCACATCAAGGAACCCAGCTGGACATTAACCTGAAGAATCAACAAAATTATAGAAAATAAGGCACAAGCCCACAATAAGAGACCTATTACTCCTGAACACCCTTAGTTTCTACCAATGCCCTCTGCTTCTCTAAAAGAAAATTTTTCCAAGTGAGTGACATCTGTGAAAACATAAGACACACCTTCGAAATTAACAATACATTTACACGGGAAACGTAGAAAAAAAGAAGCAGCTCCCAAGGACAGAACCTGAGGCTTTAAAGCTAGAAAAAGCCTCTGCCTGAGTTGGGTGCTGCTTGAAACATCAGGAAAAACATTGACAAAATAGCCACAAAACTTGGCAGTCTTATACTTAAAAAAAGCACGAAGAATACGTTGTTTAACGTCTCTAGACAAAAATGTCACCAATAAAGTAGATCGCGTGTTAATTATATCCAGGGAGTCTTCTAAGAAAGCAGTTAGATTGGAAATAGTAGGTTCAATTACATCAAAATCCCCCTCAATGGGATTAACTCTCTTAGAGCTGGGGGAGATATAATACAGCTGAGAGACTTCAATCAAGTCGGAAATCATAAGCACTTCCTTCAAGTACTTGTCTAACAGAATTTTTGGAGCGAGGAGAGCAGACCCCACATGTGATGTTGTAGTGGGAGATCATTTTGCATCCAGTGATCACCAGATGGTGTGGTTCAGTATTAGGACAAGGGCTGTTAGAATCCATTCAAAGGTGAGGGTCTTAGACTTTAGGAAGACTAACTTTGCCAAGATGGGCCAATACCTCAGGGAGCCGTTAGTGGGATGGGAACAGCTGGGTGATGTAGAAAAACAGTGGGCAAAACTGAAGGGATATTTTAAGGGCAACCAACCTTTTTGTTAAAATGGTAAATAAAGGTAAAAGGAAAAGGAGACCGCTATGGCTTTCGAAAGATGTAGCTGAAAAAGTGAAGAAAAAGAGGGAGGCCTTCATGAAATACAAGAGATCACAGAGAGAGGAAGACAGGCATCTGTATTTGGAAAAACTTAGAAGCTAGCATAGTAGTCAGGAAGGCAAAGATTCAAAAGGAGGAGGAAACAGCCAATGTAATAAAATGGGGGGATAAGACATTTTTCAGATATGTTAGTGAGAAGAGGAAGGGCAAAAGTGGTATTGTCAGACTCAAGGGTGCAGGGGAGAAATATGTAGAAGCTGATAAGGATAAAGCAGAATTGCTTAACAAATATTTCTGTTCTGTGTTCACAGATGAAGAACCGGGAGCAGGACCTCAGAAAATACCCACAAACAGGAACAGAAGCGAGGAACATCTTGAACAATTTTCAGAAGACTGTGTTCATGAGAAACTAGCTCAACTTAAAGTAGACAAAGCGATGGGACCAGATGGGATACACCCTAGAATACTGAGGGAACTTGGGGACGTTCTAGCAGCTTCACTGACTGACCTTTTCAATGCCTTGTTGGAGTCAGGAGTGGTGCCAAAGGACTGGAGAGAGGCTCATGTGGTGCCTTTACACAAAAGCGGAAGTAAGGATGTGGTTGAAAACTACAGGCCGGTTAGTTTAACTTCGGTGGTGAGTAAATTATTGGAAGCGCTGCTGAAAGAGAAAATGGTGAGGTTTCTGGAGTCCAGCAGATTACAGGATCCGAGGCAGCATGGATTCACCAGAGGTAGGTCTTGTCAGACAAATCTGATTGATTTCTTTGACTGGGTGACCAGGGAGTTGGACTGAGGGAGAGCCCTAGATGTGGTGTATTTAGATTTCAGTAAAGCCTTTGACAGTGTTCTTCACAGGCGACTTATAAACAAACTGAGCACCCTAGGGATGGACCCTAAAGTTACTGCTTGGGTTAGAAATTGGTTGGGTGGAAGGCGACAAAGAGTACAGGTAAATGGAGCTCACTCTGAGGAGAAGGATGTTACCAGTGGTGTGCCCCAGGGATCTGTCCTTGGTCCGATTCTTTTTAACATCTTTGTTAGTGATATAGCGGAAGGGCTGTCGGGTAAGGTTTGCCTCTTTGCGGATGATAACAAAATCTGCAATAGAGTAGACACCCCGTAAGGTGTAGATAACATGAGGAGGGATCTAGCTAAGCTTGAAGAATGGTCTAGAATTTGGCAGCTGGGCTTTAATGTTAAAAAATGTAAGGTCATGCTTTTGGGCTGCAGCAATCCAAGGGAGCAATATAGTATAGGGGGTGAAGTACTTTTGTCCACTAAAGAAGGGCAGGACCTAGGTGTGGTTGTGTCTGATGATCTTAAAGTAGCTAAACAGATAGAAAAGGCGACGACAAAAGCTAGAAGGATGCTTGGGTGCATACGGAGAGGAATGGCTAGCAGAAAATAGGAGGTGATAATACCTCTGTATAATTCTTTGGTGCGACCTCATTTGGAATATAGTGTGCAATTCTGGAGACCTCACCTTCAAAAGGATGTGAACAGGATGGAGTCGGTGCACAGGGTGGCTACTAAAATGATTAGTGGTCTTCATTATAAAGCATATTAGTACAGACTTAAGGATCTTAATATGTACACCTTAGAGGAAAGGCAGGATAGAGGTAATATGATTGAGATGTTAGAATACCTCCGTGGCATAAATGTTCAGGGAGAGAGCTTCTTTCAATTGAAAGCAAGTTCTGCTACGAGAGGACATGGGATGAGGGTGAAGGGAGATATATTCAGGAGTGATATGCGGAAATATTTCTTAATGGAAAGAGTAGTGGATCCGTGGAATAGTCTCCCAGTGGAGGTGGTAGAGATGAGGACAGTAACTGAATTCAAAAAAGCATGGGACAAACACAGAGGATCTCTAAAGGTAAAAAGGGGACTGTTGTAGTTGGTGATATGGAAGGACAGACTAGATAGGCCATGTGGTCTTTTTCTGTCTTCATATTTCTATGTTTCAATGTTTCTAGATAAGTTGCATATTCCAACAATTTCCCTTAAGCAGGACTATAATGAGTTCGTTCAAAACATGATACAGGTAAGAAGTCATCTTTGGGGGAAGTCAGGGGTGAGATGAATTCTTTACATTGGATTTCATTGTTGGACTGCTATTGGCATGAGTTGGAATATTTTTAATAATTTAATTGCAATAAAAAGGACTAATTTGGAGCTCAAATTTATTGTAATGACTTTTGGCTAGAATCGGTCTAACAAAGAAAAACATACAATAAATTAGATAAATTACAGCAAAAATCAATAGGGCTTGAACTTTAATAATTTTTAACAAATGATCCAGTATGTAGAATTGGAAATTTCAGCTGTGAATTTAAAGAAAGCAGCACTGAATATTACTGCTGAATATGATATTTCTACTGAACAGGACCATCCCCAAAGCTGGTTCAAGATGTGGGTACCTTAAGCAAACCTTAAACCTTATGACCCCCTGGCTATCAGAATCTATTGTTTAGCTTTGAATGTTCTGCTTTTTACCCAGTCCCAGAAGCCCTGATGCTCAAACCATTTCCGGAGAATACTACAACTTCGTCTAGTGGAAAGTATCCAGTTTCATCTCTCATTGTTCCTACGGTACTGGAAATTCATAGGGTTATTGGAAAATGCAATATAAAATATCAGTCTGGCTTAAAAATGAAAGACTCTGGAATCAAATCTCAACAAGCCTGTCAAGTTTTCAGAATGATGGGCATTGCCAAATATTAAGGGTGTGCACAGCCAAAACAAACACAAAATATAATTACAAATGGGATCAGTTACCAGCTATCGTTAAGGGAATAACACATGGAATTTGCCTCTTAACGTGTTAAACGGCAAAATTGTGTGTTATTTTACTGTAATGCATGTTAAAGGCAATGAGGCACATTTCAATGGCTGATCAGAATCGGGTTGCCCAGAGGTAGACCCGATTCTGATCCTGCAGGGGCTAGACATGCCCAGCAGGATCAGAATCGGGTCTAGGTTCTATACTTGCAGGCTGGGACCTGATTCTGATCAGTCTGCAAAGCATAGCCACTTGCCCGGCTACCTCAGTCAGGATCCTGAATGTAGCTGCAGTGCCATAGCACCATGTAGTGGCATTGCCATGGCACCGCAGCTCCATTCAGGAGCGCAAATGCCGGCTGCCGCCGAGTGTCCATTCCCTACAGCCAGACCCCTGATTTGGCCTCCAATGGCTAGGGTCTGGCTGTGGGGAGCTTACTGTACCTCCTATCTTTGTTACTGGGCCTGGCAGCAGGAACCCATGACGTTCAGGGGACTTATTCTACCTCTGTGGTGGAATAAATCCCCCATCTAAGTTCATGGCCCCAGACGTACAAGGCCGACCTCAGAATCGGCCCTACCAACAACATCAAGGAGTACCCCAAGGGTCCACCTTATCAGCCATGCTGTTCAATATATACCTCCGTCCACTATGCTCAATCATCCGCACCCACAACATCAACTTCCACATATACGCTGACGACATAATGCTCTACGCACCGATTACAACCAACAATCCAAAAAACGACCAGCTATCAGCCTGCTTCAACGACGTAGCCAACTGGCTACAAGAGAACAACTTATCCATCAACATGAAGAAAACCGAAGCCCTTATAGTAACAAAAGAACATGACTTCAAACCACCTACCCACCTCAACATGGGAACCACACAAATCCAAATCCAGCCCCAAATAAGGTATCTAGGCGTGATCATTGACCAGGCCCTCACCTTTAAACAACAAATCAACAAAACCGCTGGGACAATATTCCACAAAGCTAAAACTGTGCAACGTCTCCGACCTCTTCTGGAACCCCACGACTTCAGGACAGTAATGCAAGCAGTAACACTACCTCATCTGGATTTCTGCAACATAATTTACCATGGACTACCCGCCTCACACACCAACCCCCTCCGAACTGCCTTAAATACCACAGCAAGGATTATTCAGAATACGAAAAAACGGGATCACATCACCCCAATCCTAAGAGACCTCCACCTCCTGCCAATTCCAGCAAGAGTAAAGTACAAAGCGATCCTACTCATTCACAAGACTATCCACCAAACACGGATCACCTCACTCCACCACCTTCTGCCTCGCCCATCTCACAACAGATCAACCAGACAATCCTCCAATAACTCCATTGTCGCCCCCCACAAAAGAACCAAGTCCACACAACGGACCTGCAACAGAGCTTTCGAACTCTATGCCCCATCCCTCTGGAACTCTCTACCAAACCACATCAGAAACAACGATGACATCACATCATTCAAGAAACAGCTGAAAACAATCCTATTCCGTGAACACCTTTGATCAGAATTTCCACCCTATCCACCCGATCTAATACCTAGACTCAGCTGAAGTGTACATGTCTATGTCCACCCAAATCATTAATTGTTGTCCCTGGTGATGGCCCCACCCTGTAAAATACTACCCCCCCTCATGTTATGTGTTACACTGCTTTGACCCGGTGAAAAGCGGTATATAAATGCAGTTAAATAAATAAATAAATAAATAAAATACGTCCGGGGTTGTGGACTGCCCATGCCCTGCCCTTGCTCTGCTTCCGGAACACCCCCTCCCGCTCCCTTCTAAGCCTCCCTGTACAAACGCATTGTTCGTACAGGGAGGCTTTTGCCGGGGCTGGCAGGGGGGCAAATTGCAGGGATGGACATTTCCAAGGAGACGTCCATCCCCACTATTTGTGCGACGGAATAGACCCCAATGTGTATTAGCAAATAATGAGATGAAAATCAAGCAACTGCATGCAAAGCACCTCATTACTATGCAAAGCAAATAATGGAGCTTGTGTTAAACTCTGTATTCCTAGAAAAATAATGCCAGCTCAAAGCAGGCATTATTTTTGCTGCCCAGTGTATTTCAACATCCGAGTGCATCCCCTCCCCCAGTCAAGACTCCACCCCAAAAACTGTTCCAGACCCCGTTGAGACCCCCATCCTCACTGAAGACATGCTAGAGACCCTCTTCCCAAAAAGAAGTCCCCCCTACCCAGGGCTGGCTCGACCTCTAGGTAAACTAGGTGGTTGCCTAGGTTGGCAGACCCTGGTGAACTGCATGCTGGCCGATACCTCCCTCACTTAAAGCTCAGCAAGTCACTGCTTCAGTGCTGTGGGGTCCTTCAAGCAGCAGCATACATGCATGCAGTCACGGCATGCTGCCCCTCTCCCCTCTGACAGGCAGTTGCATCGGAGGGGAACAGGAGCGTCATGCCATGAGCACGTGTGATGCTGCCTTAAGGATCACTATGGAAGGAAGGGAGGTTCACCATGCTGCCCTCCTCTCCAGGTGAGATGATGGATGCTGGCGGGGGGAGGGGGCCGTTAGAGCAGCAGTGGCAGTAGTAGCAGCAGTGTGGTGGGCCAGCGGGCTGGTGAGGGGGGCAGCATAGCAGCATGGTGAACTGAGGGGGGAGACACAGGGTTCTGCCTAGGGCATCAGAACCCTTGAACTGGCCCTATCCCTATCCACAATCCTTCCCCAAAGAAGACTCCCCTACTTCTCACAATCTCCCCCCCCCCCTCCCACCCCATAGACCTATCTCTGGAAATCTCTGGTCGTGTAGGGTAATAGGGCAGAAGTGATCCCCATCTGCTCCTGCTTCTTCTGCTGCCAGGTTCAAAATGGTACCATTTGACCCTTAGTGGTAGTCTCTGTTCTTATATAGCAACTTGACCCATAGCAGTAGTACCATGAACCCGGTGCCAGATGGATCAGGAATGACTGGGAATTTCTCCTGCCCCATTACCCTAGATCATAAAGGATATCGAGAGGTAGGTCTGGGTGCCCTATGAGGGGGACAGATGAGAAGTCATCTTTGGGGGAAGTCAGGGATAGGGTGACTTCTTCCAAAGGGGGGAGAGAGTCCATGGAGTGTCTTTAGAGGAGGTGAAGGTCGTGACTGGGATCTAGGGGAAGTCTTCAGGGAGGTGAGGGGTCTTGACTAAGGAGGGAGGAAGTTCGTGTGGATGCTGAAATGCAAAGGCCCCTTTCAGAAGGCTCCCCAGGTGTATCAGGCTGCTTGGCTGGGGAGCAGAATAACACTGCTAGGCAAGGTTGATCGCAAAGTTCATTATTCATTTACTGAAAGGGTTACTAACCTGCAGTATTGAGTTAGAAAAGTCTTGAGTTACTGTAGGTTAGTTACTCCTGTAGTAAACTGAACTGTGGTAAAATGTGATATTTAAGCGCAGCTTAGCAGCTATCCCTCAAAATGTAGTTCTAGATTTTTTGTCACAATACTCTAGTCATACTTCAATAACAGCATTTGTTTATTCAGTTACTGTCTTAGAAAGGCAAAGGGTCTGAGAACAAAACATGTTTCAGGTTTTACATCTCATGGCATTTCTTTTGTGCATCAGAGTGAGCAAAAACTTCATCGATCACTGGGGAAAGAAACAGAACTGGAGGTTATATTGATTTTCATCTCGAATATTGTATACGGCTTTTTTAACCCAAGTAAAAAAGTCAAATATGCCACACATAAAAAGACAAAATGGTTTGAAACATTACTGTTACTGGATAGTCAGTAGAGTGAACAAATGAATAACGGGTACACTGAAGTGCATTAATAAATCAGTGTTGTGCCCTGATGCAGAAGTCAATATTTATTGCACATGCTAACACAACAATATGCCCAGTGTTTTGTACTGCAATCTATATCACACTGAAAGCCTTGACCAACCAGCATAATGTAACCAATCTACAAAATAATGACTCATTATAATTGGATTTGTAACCAAATTTGTTTATCCAAGATGAATTCGTCTTGGAACCATGTGCTTCACACTCCAATTCCCCACGAAGTCAGCTACTTCTCCTCCTCCCCCTCTTCACTCACAACTTTCCCCCTACCTTTGCTACCCTTTCTTCCTATTCTGTGATCTCTGAGGAGGAAACCACTCACCTTCTTTCATCATCTAAACTCACTACCTGCTCCTCTGATTCTATTCCCACCCGTCTCCTTAGCTCCATACTCTCCACTGTAGTCCCTTCCATTTCTTATATTCTAAACCTATCGCTCTTCACTGCAACTTTCCCTGCAGTATTCAAGCATGCTGTGGTCACTCCTCTCCTCAAGAAACCCTCACTAAACCCTACCTGTCCTTCTCACTATTGACTCATCTCCCTCCTCTCCTTTGTTTCTAAACTACTTGAAGGTGTGGTTCATCGCCGTTGCCTCGACTTTCTCTCCTCTCAAGCCCTTCTGGATCCTCTGGCTGTCAACCTTTACATTCTATTGAAACTGCTCTTGACAGTCTCCAGTAACCTGTTCCTGGCAAAATCCAAGGGCCTTTGCTCAGTCCTCATCCTTCTTGACCTTTCTGCTGCTTTTGACACTGTTGACCACAAACTTCTCGATACCTTGTCCTCGCTTGGTTTTAAGGGCTCTGTGCTATCCTAGTTTTCTTCTTATCTCTCCCATCGCTTTTTCATTGTTTGTTCTGGTGGATCCTCCTCTACTGCTATCCCACGCTCAGTTGGTGTACCCCAAGGATCTGTCTTGGGTCCACTCCTTTTCTCTCTCTATACCCAGTCCCTTCGTGCATTCATCTCTTCCCATGGCTTTCAGTACCATCTTTATGCTGATGACTCCCAGATCTACATCTCTACACCTGAAATCTCTCCGGCAATCCAGACCCAGATCTCTGCCTGCCTTTCTGACATTGCTGCTTGGATGTCTCACCGCCCCTTGAAATTAAACATGTCCAAAATTGAGTGCCTTCTCTGACTCTTTTCAAATCCAGGCTGAAAACTCACCTCTTTGCTGCCGCTTTCAGATCTTGACTCTCCTGGTCACCTTTGCGTTTCCTTACCATTCCCCCTAGATGTATTCCATGTCTACAGCAACTGTATTGTCTGTTTTGACTAGACTGTAAACTCTGATGAGGAGGGACTGTCTTTTAAATGTGTCTGTACAGCGCTGAGTACGTGTTTCTAGAGCTATACAAATGTTCACTAGTAGCAGTAGTAGTAGTTGCATGATCCGTTTAATCTTTGAAGGGCACTGTTGAAATATGTTATTAAGTCTTATGGCTTAAAGTTGAATTTGCATATTACTAACCTTAGCTAACTGTTAATGAACCAATCTTGCAATGGCTGTGTGTCTCCTCGAGGCCACTTAGTTTTACAAATAACAACCTGTCTTTGTTTAGCATTACCCATTGATCTTAATCCTAGGTTAGCTTTCTAGGTTGCTGTAATATATATTGTTTCTTATATATTTCCTTAAACCTTGTCAAAAATCTGGCAAAAGAACCCTCCCCTGGGCATTGAGCAACCCGGACCCACAGGAATACATGGACCACTTGCGAGCCAAAGCAAGTCAGTCTGGCTTATCTACAAACCACCATACTCCAGATGATGCACCTCAGCTGACCCCTTCACCCATTCCGACGCAATCCTCAGAGGATGCCCAAAATATCATCACTGCCTTCTCAGCCCCAACTGAGAAAGGCATCCAGGATGTCATCACAAACATAAACACCACTACAGCACCTAACAACCCTTGTCCAGCATCTTGGATAAAATCCCTGCGTGCTGACCTCAGCCCATTCCTGACCAAACTCATAGGTCTATCATTTTCGACTGGGACCTTCCCCCCAAGTCTGAAACAAACAGCCATCAGACCACTACTAAAAAACAGCAAGCTGGACCCTGCAAAGATGGACTCCTATAGGCCGATCTCAAGCATCCCGCTCCTAGCAAAAATTATTGAAAAGATCGTCCAATGCCAACTGCAACACCACATTGAGACCAACGCACCCCTCGACCCTTGCCAGCATGGATTCTGGGAGACTCATGGTGTAAAGACGCTACTGACCACCCTATTCAATACACTAACCATAGGACTGGACAACATTAGACAGGGTTTTGCTCTGATCTTCATGGACATTGCCGCTGCCTTCGATTCCGTCAGCCACAAACTAGTTTTGTCATACCTCAGAGAGAAGGGAGTACACGGCACGGCACTGTCCTGGTGTGCATCATACCTGACAGACAGATGGCAGCATGTCCACTCCGGTCTCGCCACCTCCACACTTTTCCCCCAAGAGAAAGGCGTACCGCAAGGATCCTCGCTCTCAGCCCTACTGTTCAATGTCTACATGCAGCCCATCTGAGACTTCATCCGATCCTTCAACATCAATTGCCTGATCTACGCTGATGACGTCTTGCTATACATGCCAATCTCGACGGAACATTCAGACCTCTCCCCGCTGGTCACCTGCTTTGATGCGGTCACAGATTGGCTACACACGCAGAAGCTCAAAATAAACTTCAAGAAGACGGAGGTCTTCATCACTAGGAACCTCGCATTCACTCCACCCTCCTCTCTAAAGGTACGCGATGCAGAGCTCCTCAGCAAGCCCACGATACAATACCTAGGAGTCACGCTCGATCAACAGCTCAACATGAAGGCTCAGATAAGCAACATGGTAAAGGTGCATCATCTGGAGTATGGTGGTTTGTAGATAAGCCAGACTGACTTGCTCTGGAGTGGAGGAGTGGCCTAGTGGTTGAGGCAAGGTACTTCAGGCTGGAAGGTCAGGGGTTCAAATCCCACTAGAGGACAGCAACCTTGGGCCAGAAGGACTGGGGTTTCTAGTCCCACAGGTGCTCCTTGTGGTCTTGGACAAGCCACTTAACCCTCCATAGCCCATGTTCCCTGTAAAAAATAGTTCTCTGTGTGCTGTGCTTTCCTGTCTAATCAATGTGTTTATACCTCAAAAATTTCCTGTCATGATTTGACAATTTCCAATCTGTAATCAAAACTGCTGCTGATCACTGGAAGTAGCGGTATACTAAATAAATAAATAAAGGTGATCTACCACAAAATCCAGACACTTTGGCACCTGCGACAGTTGCTAGAGCCAAAAGACTTCCAGACAGTCTTCCAAGCACTAATAATGCCACACTTTGACTATGCCAATGCAATACTGTATGGCCTCCCGAAAAGCATGCTTAACCCCCTACAGCTTGCAATGAATGCAGCTGCCAGAATCCTGCATGGAGCATCCAGGAGGGACCATATCACCCCAGTTCTGAAACAATTGCACTGGCTGCCGGTACAATGCAGGATCTCCTTTAAGATCTTGACGATGACCTACAAGGCCATCAACAAGTGCTCCTCCACCTCCCTCACAAATCTCGTCCAGACCACCCCCCTTAACACAGTAAGGAGGTCAGCTGCCACCAATACTCTCATACTCCCGAAGGCGATCACCAAATGTTCTCAGTCCATGAGAAACAGAGCCTTCACTTTCTATGCACCCTCCTGTTGGAACGCCCTGCCACTGGCCATACGGGCCACCAAGGACCTCGCCCAGTTTAGAAAGGCACTGAAACACCACCTGTTCCTCCAATATTATGCTGAAACGGATGATGTCTCACAGCCAGCCACACCCATGACCCAGATCAGTGCCTCCAGCATAGACACCTCATACACCTCCAGCCCTGCCTTTGAGAGCCCCACTCCCTCAAATTTACCACCTTGTGTATAGGAGACCCTAAACAGTAGATAATAATGAAATGCCCACACACCCCACGACAGCCAGATAAGATGTACATAGTTACGCTGTTAACCCTGTAGATAAGGCTTAGCTGCACTATAATCTGCAATAGCCAAATGTACATAGTTACCCGTTAGCCCTGTATATAGACCCCCGTTCATTGTAAGTCCCCTGGAGACTAGCCTGCACCGGACAAATATGTTACATGTAAACCGCACTGATTTCAAATAGCGCGGTATAGAAGAAACATTAAATAAATAATAAAATAAATAAAATACTTGAGCTTGGTGAACTTTATTTTATGGCTCATGGGGTTTTTGGTTTTTACCTAGTGTGTGTGGGATTTACTAAGAGGTGGCATGACCTGGAAAATTGCATTTCTGAAATCACTCTGATCAACACATGGCTTTAATCTTCATAAAGGCCAAAACTTATAAAAACATTTGTGTATAACTTGAGACATTTCAGATTTAAAAGTTAAGCCAACATCCAGCACTATACCTAAACAGGAATGAAATGGAAGCAATTGCATTTTGACTTGTATCATTGTGGGAATTCCCAAACCTTGACGTTGGATAATTATCATTAATTCAGTCATTTTCAAATTCAAATTCAGTGCATTGCCTTCAACCAATTTGATACAGATCTTGTATAATTGGCCTTATGATTCAAGGAGCGTTCAAATCATTACTAAATGTAAAAACAATATTATGTTGTCAGCATAGAAATGATAGGACAAAATCTAAGACACCATGCATAATTTATGGGGACTCCTCAAACCTACTGATTATTATCTGATGTTGCTCATCCATGTTGACACAAATGATACTGTCAGGTTCCACCTGAGATTATCAAAAGTGACCTTGTGGCTCAGGGAGAGAAAGTGAATAGTTAGATGCATAGGTGGTGTTCTCAATCCTCCCTGTCAGGGCTGAAATCAAGAGGCTTGCATTCTGGAGATGAATGCCTGGCTGCGTGGATAGTGTCATTGAGAACATTTTGGCTTCCTGGACCAGGGCATGATTTTCTAAGGGCTGCTAAGCAGAGACAGCATCCACCTATTGAAGAAGGAGTAAAGTATCTTCCATAACAGACTGGCTAAACTGCTGAGGAGAGCGTTAAACTAGGATCATCATGGATGGGTGAACAAAGCCCTCAGGTAAGTAAAAGTCCTCAGGTAAGTAAAACATTAAAAATAATATAGAAAAGGAAAAAAAAAGTGCAATGCATGGAGAGCTGCATGTACAAATACTAATAGTATGCAAAAATGTTCCAGATTTAGAAGCTGCAATGTGAAGGACTGACTTGGATAGAGTGGCAGACACAGAGACATGGGACATTGAAAACAATGACTGATGCAGTTATACTAGGCCATAATCTATTCAGGATAGACGGGGTGGGGAAATAGGGAGGAGTGGTACTATATGTAAAGAGATAATATTAAAGCCATCAAACTGCAAGATACACAAGGGGAGGAGGAAGCACTGTAGGTAAGTTTGGAAAGGAAATGGAAAATCTTTTTACATTAGTGTGCTATACAGTCCTCCCTCAAAGGCAGAAGAAAGACAGAGATTTAATTAAAGACAATCACAATATTGCTGTGAAAGGGAAGTATTATCAGAAAGAGATTTCAGTTTGCCAGGACTTGATGGGGATAACCTTCCTGCAGTGTTATCTAGAAGCAGGGACTCTCTAAAGGAAGAACTATTCTGACAACTGGTAATGAAACACATGAGGGAGAGGGCAATACTGGACTTGGTGCTTACAAATGGGGAGAGTCTTTCTGATGCTGTAGGGGGTGATCATTTGGTGTGCAGTGATCACTGGATGGTGAGCTTCAATATTAGGACACAAGTAGATATGGTTCATTCAAAAGCGGTCCTGTGCAAAGATGAGAGAATACTTCAAGGAGCTGTTAGCTGGATAGGAACATTTGGGGAAGCAGAACAACAGTAGGTAAAACTCAAAGGAGATATTTTAAGGGCATTGAAACTTTTTGTTAGAAAAATAATTAAAAAATTAGAAAAGTGAACAAGAGGTTGAAGTGCTGCTGTGGAGCACATTGCCCGAGTCCTGGCTGTCTGGTGTACGTTGGAGGAGCTGCCCATGCTGTCATCATTAAGGGGAAGCCTGGCGAGCTATTTCCACCCTTGAAGCTGTCCTGTGGCCACAATCCTGAAGGGGCACGTGATGAAAGGGGCACAGCCCGTTGGCACCCTTTCAGGGCCACTTCGGGCCCTTCGGCCGGATAGTATAGTCACAGGAAATGCCCAAGGATCGGGGCAAGAGGAAGGCTAAGCATGTAGGAGTGAAGTCTGCAGTGTTGGCATCCACACCAACAGATGTGGTAGGACCTATGGACAGGGCCAGCCCGTCCATTGAGCAAGAATGTTTTTTACACAGGGCCCCGCATTTCAGGGGGCCCCGCGCAAAGAACATTCTGCTTTTTTGAAAATTAAATTTAAAAAAAAAAAACGCTGGCTGCTACCGCTGCCGCTGCAGCAGAATGGACTGTCCCGCGGGGCCCCCTCTGCCCGGCTGAATCCCTCCCTCCCTCCACGACGGCTGAGCCCCTCCGTGCCGGCTTTGAGAGTCGCGAAGGGAGAGTGTCTCCCTCGCGTCTCTGTTAAGCCCGCAGGTTAAGCCTGCAGGAGCAGCCCCTGCGGGCTTAACAGAGACGCGAGGGAGACACTCTCCCTTCGCGACTCTCAAAGCCGGCACGGAGGGGCTCAGCCGTCGTGGAGGGAGGGAGGGATTCAGCCGGGCAGAGGGGGCCCCGCGGGACAGTCCATTCTGCCGCAGCAGCAGCGGTAGCAGCCAGCGTTTTCTTTTTTTAATTTAATTTTACTTGAGCCGATGCGGGGGGGGGGGGGTTAGGACAGGTAATGGGCTATGGGGGGCAATGAATGGAAATTGGCTGGGGGCATAATAAGTGAGGTGGGCTGATGGGGTTTGGAATGGTAATGGGCTGTGGGCTGATGGGGCGGTAGAACTGGCAATGGGCTATGGGGGGAGGTTAGGACTGATAAAGGGCTATGGGGGGGCTAGGACTGGAAATGGGCTGGGGGCTTAAGACTGGAGGTGGGCTGATGGGGTTAGGACTGGTAATAGGCTGTGGGCTGATGGGGGAGGGGGGTTAGGACTGGTAATGGGCTATGGGGGGGTTAGGACTGGTAATGGGCTATGGGGGGGCTAGGACAGGAAATGGGCTGATGGGGAGAGGTTAGGACCTGAGGTGGGCTGATGGGGTTAGGACTGGTAATGGGCTGTGGGCTGTTGGGGGGGTTAGAACTGGTAATGGGCTATGGGGGGGTTAAGACTGGTAATGGGCTGTGGGCTGATGGGGGCTGTCTGGTAATGGGCTATGGGGGGGCTAGGACTGGAAATGGGCTGGGGGCTTAAGACTGGAGGTGGGCTGATGGGGTTAGGACTGGTAATGGGCTGTGGGCTGATGGGGGGTTAGGACTGGTAATGGACTATGGGGAGGTTTAGGACTGATAATGGGCTATGGGGGGGCTAGGGCAGGAAATGGGCTGATGGGGAGGGGTTAGGACTTGAGGTGGGCTGATGGGGTTAGGACTGGTAATGGGCTGTGGGCTGTTGGGGGGGGTTAGAACTGGTAATGGACTATGGGGAGGTTTAGGACTGGTAATGGGCTGTGGGCTGATGGGGGCTGTCTGGTAATGGGCTATGGGCGGGTTAGGACTGATAATGGGTTATGGGGGGCTAGGACAGGAAATGGGCTGATGGGGAGGGGTGAGGACTTGAGGTGGGCTGATGGGGTCAGGACTGGTAATAGGCTGTGGGCTGATGGGGAGGGGGGTTAGGACTGGTAATGGGCTATGGGGGGGGGTTAGGACTGGTAACGGGCTATGGGGGGGCTAGGACAGTAAATGGGCTGATGGGGAGAGGTTAGGACTTGAAGTGGGCTGATGGGGTTAGGACTGGTAATGGGCTGTGGGCTGTTGGGGGGTTAGAACTGGTAATGGGCTATGGGGGGGTTAGGACTGGTAATGGGCTGTGGGCTGATGGGGGCTGTCTGGTAATGGGCGATGGGGGGGCTAGGACTGGAAATGGGCTGGGGGGCTTATAACTGGAGGTGGGCTGATGGGGTTAGGACTGGTAATGGGCTGTGGGCTGATGGGGGGTTAGGACTGGTAATGGACTATGGGGAGGTTTAGGACTGATAATGGGCTATGGGGGGGGCTAGGGCAGGAAATGGGCTGATGGGGAGGGGTTAGGACTTGAATTGGGCTGATGGGGTTAGGACTGGTAATGGGCTGTGGGCTGTTGGGGGGGGGGTTAGAACTGGTAATGGGCTATGGGGGGGTTAAGACTGGTAATGGGCTGTGGGCTGATGGGGGCTGTCTGGTAATGGGCTATGGGCGGGTTAGGACTGATAATGGGTTATGGGGGGCTAGGACAGGAAATGGGCTGATGGGGAGGGGTTAGGACTTGAGGTGGGCTGATGGGGTCAGGACTGGTAATAGGCTGTGGGCTTATGGGGGAGGGGGGTTAGGACTGGTAATGGGCTATGGGGGGGTTAGGACTGGTAACGGGCTATGGGGGGGCTAGGACAGGAAATGGGCTGATGGGGAGAGGTTAGGACTTGAAGTGGGCTGATGGGGTTAGGACTGGTAATGGGCTGTGGGCTGATGGGGGGTTTAGAACTGGTAATGGGCTATGGGGGGGTTAAGACTGGTAATGGGCTGTGGGCTGATGGGGGCTGTCTGGTAATGGGCTATGGGGGGGGGCTAGGACTGGAAATGGGCTGGGGGGTTTAAAACTGGAGGTGGGCTGATGGGGTTAGGACTGGTAATGGGCTGTGGGCTGATGGGGGGTTAGGACTGGTAATGGGCTATGGGGGGGTTTAGGACTGATAATGGGCTATGGGGGGGCTAGGGCAGGAAATGGGCTGATGGGGAGGGGTTAGGACTTGAGGTGGGATGATGGGGTTAGGACTGGTAATGGGCTGTGGGCTGTTGGGGGGGGGGGTTAGAACTGGTAATGGGCTATGGGGGGGGTTAAGACTGGTAATGGGCTGTGGGCTGATGGGGGCTGTCTGGTAATGGGCTATGGGGGGGTTAGGACTGATAATGGGTTATGGGGGGGGCTAGGACAGGAAATGGGCTGATGGGGAGGGGTTAGGACTTGAGGTGGGTTGATGGGGTTAGGACTGGTAATAGGCTGTGGGCTGATGGGGGAGGGGGGTTAGGACTGGCAATGGGCTATGGGGGGCTGACTGGAAATGGGTTGATGGGGTTAGGACTGGAAGTGGGCTGATGGGGGGTTAGGACTGGTAATGGGTTATGGGGGGGACTTAAACTGAAAATGGGGTGATAGGGGGTTAGGACTGGAAGTGGGTTGATGGGGGGGCTAGGACTGGTATTGGGTTGGGGGGTTGCTAGGACTGGAAATGGGCTGATGGGTGGCTAGGACTGGAAATGGGCTGATGCAGGGACTAGAAGGGAATGGATGCTGGGTGAGGCTGGAACTAGAAGGGAGCTGATGTTGGGGGAGGATTAGAATGGGATGGGGCTGGAAGAGTAAAATTGAGAAGGGAAAAATATTTTGTGTGGGAGGGATAAAAAATCTACAATTGGCCGGGTATTGGGAGAGTAAGTGGGGATTGAGGATGGAGGGGTAAAATTTGAGTGGATGAAATAGGAATGAGGAAAGAGCAAAAGGAGAAAGATTAGTATGTTAAAGCAGATGTAGAGAGAGAATGGAAAAAAACTAGGAGAGAGAAGTAAGGACAAATGGACTGCAGACGATGGAGAGTTAGCAGAAGACACAAAAAAACCAGAAGAAAGTGGCTGGAGCAATTGCAGCTGAAAAAAAATGCACAAAAGGTATAAGAATATCTCTTTATTTTGAATTTATTAATTGGAATATGTCAGCTCTGGGAAATGAGCATCATTAACGCCTGCGCTTTGTTTAGTACAAGGGCAAATTAATGTATAGTTTTATTTCTACAGTGTTGTACATTCCAAGTTTGGCTTTTGGGATTCCCAGTTTAATTATTGTCTTCCTGTTTCTAAATTGTGATTCCTTGTTTGGTGATGATCTGTGTTCTGCATGTGTAACTGAGCTGAGGTATTCTGTTTATATAATTCCTATTTGACATTGCCACTTGTTCTCTTTCCCCAGTAGGTCATGTATTGTTATTCTCTGAAATGTATTAGTTTAATATTTGCATGTTTCCTTTTGATAGGTAGGGTATGGTGCTTTGTGAGTCCTGGTAGTGCTGTTAGGATACGGCGGGTTTGCTATGGGTTCTAAATGGGCAGTGTTTGTAGTAGTTCCTAATGTGTCTGGCAGTTGGCACTGGATTATAGTAATGTAGAAATCTTTTAGTCTTTCTTTATCCATACACTCATTAAGAGGCACGTTTACTAAAAGTTAGTGTATGGTAACATTATGCAAATATTTATGCAAATGAGGCCCTTATGCAAATGAGGCCCCGCACCGAGTCTCCGCACATGGCCCCGCACCCCCCTTGGGCCGTCCCTGCCTATGGATTTACATGTAATTCTTGTTTGGGCTCGGGAGTTGGCCCAGATCTTCTGCTGGGGGGGCCTTCCTCGCTCAAATCCTTAGCGGTGTGTCTCTTAGTCCTATCATTAGAACCCAACCACCTAATCTGGGTGCTGCACTAGTTACTGAAAGTGAAGGTGCTTTGCCCTCTTCTGGGACCGTTTGTGGGCCCTGGGATGTTGCTTTAGCTATACTGCCTATTCGGGTAGTTGGAAAATTATCTGGACAGTCTTCGGTATTAACTGTACCTTCCACTGATATTACCTTATTAGACATTTGGAAAATTGTTTCAGAGACAAAGGAACTTCTGCATGGTTTTATCGAAGTTACTGTGAAGTTTTCAGAGCAGGTTGTGCAAAAATCAAAGGAGGTAGATGTTCGGTTGGCTTATAATACTCAACAGATTGAAAGACTAGAAGGTCAAGTGGGTTGATTCATTCAGCTGGGGCTCAAGATTTAAAGGATGAATATATTTTGTATGAACAAACAGAGTCCCTGGAAAATGTAATTAGGGTTAAGAACTTGCGCTGTTTAAATTTTCCTAAGACACAACTTCTTACTCCTTTAGCGTTGTTTAAAAATTATTGTAAGGATTCTTTGTGCTTAACAGATGCAGATAATATTATGGTTTCAAAAATGTATTATTTGCCTGTAGGCGACTTGCCATAGGGTGATGAAGTGGCACAGTGGAGGTAGAACCTGAACTTGGTTTAACTCATTTTCTAGAGTCCTCAAATGCTTTAATCCCCTTCAGTGCTACTTTGATCATATCCTTGCTTGCTGAGGAAGATAAATTGCGTAAATTGAAAGGATATTTTTCAAAAAGATTTCATGTTTCATGGTCAAAGGCTTTCTTGGATTCCTGATGTTTCTCATGCCACACAGGTGAGGAGAAAGTCTTTCCTGCAGCTAAAACCTAGGGTTTTGGCTATGGGTCTTTCTCTGTTTTCCTTGCAAATGTTTAGTATTATTTGATAGTGTTAGGTATGTTTGTAACGATCACTTGCAATTGGAGAATTTTCTGACTAATAGATAAGGGGTTTGGTTGGAACAGTGTATTTCCTTTGTATTTTGTTTTCTTTAGATCTTGCTGTTGATCAGGAGTTGGGGTACCTAATATGTATATATGGCATGCTCCCTTCAAATGTCTGACTGCTCTCCGAGATGTGGGCTGCTAAATTGGGGTTAACGTGGTGTGTTGTTTTGTTTGTTATTCTTGTTTATTTTGATGCCTGGTAATTTTAGCACACATTATTGTATTGTATTGAATTTGCAAAACCAAATTAAAAAAAAATAAAGAGAAAAAAAGAGGCTGCTATGGTTTTCAAAAGTAGCTGAAAAGGCAATGGAAAAACTATAAGAGACTGCAGAAAGAGGAAGACAAACAGCAATATTTGGAGAAGATACGGGAAGCTACTATAGTAGTCAGGAAAGCAAGGATGCTAATGGAAGAAAGAGCAGCTGGTACAATAAAAGATGGGGACAGGACTTTTTTAGGTTTGCCAATGACAGGAGGAAGTGCAAAAGTGGTATTTTGAGACTCAAGGTTGAAGGGGAGGAATACTTGGAGGCTGATGAGGATAAAGCAGAATTTCTTAACAAATATTTCTGTTCTGTCTTCACAGATGAAGAGCTGGGAATGTGACATCAGGAAAAAAACATGAAAAGTAATGGAAGTGAGATAGAATTCAAACTATTTTCAAAAGACTTTGTGAAGAGCTAGCTAAACTTAAAGTTGAGAAAGTGATGGGACTGGACAGGATTCATCTGAGGGTGTTGAAGAAACTTAGAGAAGTACTGGCAGCTCCACTGACTGACCTTTTCAATGCTTTAGAGTCAGAAGTGATCCTGGAGGGCTGGAGATAGGCAAATGTGGTTCTTGTCCACAAAAGTGGAAATAAGGAAGAGATTGATAACTACAGACTAGTTAGTCTAACCTCTGTGGTGAGTAAATTAATAGAAATTCTGCTAATAAGCAGGGACCGTCTCTTACATGGGTGTACTTGTCAGATGAATCTGATTGATTTCTTTGACTAGGCGACCAGAGAATTTAATCAGGGGGAGAGGGTTAGATCTGGTACACTTAGATTTCAGCAAGGCGTTTGACACCATTCCACATTTATAAACTGAGCGCCCTTGGCATGAACCCTAATGTACCTGACCATGTAAGAAATTGGTTGAGTGGGAAGTGACAGAAAGTAGTAGTAAATGAATATAGGAGCATTGTCACTCTGAAGATGGGGGCGTTAGCAGTGGCATGACACAGGGATTGATCTTTGGTCCTGTTCTTTTTAGCATTTTTGTAAGCGATATTGCAGAAGGTCTGTCGGGAAAGTTATGCTTCTGCAGATGATACCAAATTCTGGAACAGGATAGACACACTGAAAGGTGTGGTAACATGAGGAGGGATCTAGCAAAGCTTGAAGAACAGTCGAGAATATGGCAGCTAAGATTTAAAGCTAAAGCCTGTAAGGTCATGTATTTGAACTGCAAAAATCCAAAGGGGCAGTACAGTACTGTATATGGGTGAAGTACTTCAGTACACAAAAGAAGAGTGGGACCTGGGGTAATCATATCATATGCTCTAAAAGTGGCCAAATGGGTAGAAAAAGTAACAGCAAAATCCTGAAGGATTGCTGGGGTGCATACGGAGAGGAATGGCCAGCAGGAAGAAAGTGATAATTCCTCTCTATAGATTTCTGGTGCAGGGATTCTCAACCCAGTCCTCAGGACACACCTAGCCAGCCACGTTATCAGGATAACCACAATGAATATGCATGATAGAGATTTGCAGGTATTGTCTCCATTGTACTGTGTACAAAGTTGGAGACCATACCTACAAAAGGATATTAACAGGATAGGTCAGTCCAGAGGGTAGCTATTAAAATGGTCAGTGGTCTTCATCATAAGCATGTGAGGACAAACTTAAAGATCTCATTATGCATACTTTGGAGGAAAAGTAGAAGAGGGGAGATATGACAGAGACATTTAGATACCTTTGTGGAATAAATGGACAGGAGGGGGCCCTCTTCTATTTGGAAGGAAGGTCTGGAATAAGGGGTCATAGGGTGAAGCTGGAAGGGGATAGACTAGAAAGGGTGGTGGATGCATGGAGCAGCCACCCAGTGGAGGTGATGGACATGAAAACTGTATCTGAATTAAGAAAGCACGGGACAAGTACTAAGGATCTCTGAAGGAGAGGAAGGGATTGTAGAATTTAATATTTCTTATGGATACGCTTCTTAATCTTATGTTCTTAACGTGCTGTCATTTTCTATATTTCTCTTTCCATGAATTTCATTTCATTTATTATATTTATATACCGCAGTATACCGGTAATAGCTATGCAGTTTACATGAAACATTCATAATATAATAAAACACTAAATTAAAATTCAAAACAGATGCCATTCAAAAATAAATGTGTGCTCTTTTACAATAGCCATTTCGATACTCTACTCTTTTCACACTTAAATCCCACACGGGTTCACGCAAACATCATCCCTCCTACCATTACTATCTCAGATTACTGTATTTATCAAGATATACTCCTACATCTCAGACTACAGTATTTGTCAAGATGAATATACCTATGCAAACAGATATGCTCTAATCAAGCGGTAATGGTAGTGGGGCAATAACTGAAAATACTCTATTGTGTGTACAGGTAAATCGACCTTCAAATAATGAAGGAATCTGCAATAATTCATGGTTCGATGAATCAAAATTTCTAATACTATGATATTTTCTCAATAAATCTACTAACTCATTTTCTAGTTCCCACCACACAAATTTATGTGCCAACAGGAGACATTAAAATTCACACCGTTGCTTTACTGGCCACCAATGAAGTTCTTGTAAATGAATGGTAATATGGTCAGATCTCCGCAAGCCATATGTTAAATAGGCTGCCACATTTTGTGCCATTTGCAATGCAAGAACATAGTTTTCTGACAAGCCTAGATGAAATAAATTACAATAATCCAGATATAGTAGTATTACATCTTGTACTAAGGATTGAAATAACTCATGAGATATCGTACTTCTTGTTTAATGGTGACCTTATTATCTCCCAACTGTAAATACACTGGTGAAATCATCAATCTTTTTTTTGAGATTATCATCATTTCCTCTGGGGGGTTTTTTCAAAATTGATATACATATCATTATTCACTAACCAATGCCTAATCATTAGGAATAATTGTATAATGTTTGCATTTTCCATATGTTGATATTCTCAAGAGGATTATATAAGAATATCATCTGCATAAACTTTATAACATATCTTTAAGGCATTTAGCTTTCAACAAAACTACACCAAATTAACATTAAACAGTGCAGGTGGCAAGGCAGATACCTGTAGGACCCCATATGGCAATGCCACCAATCATGACTCTCCCTGAGGCATAAGTACTTTACAGTCTCATTCAGTTAGATAAAGCTGAAAATACTTAAACACATGTTTTGAAAGTCTCTTTAACAAAATCTGATGATTCACACAATTAAAGGTGGCAGACAAATCAAGAAACAACAAAAGGTAAGACTTTGACCATACCTCCAATCCTTTCAATAAGGATCGAGGTACCTAAAGCCATATTGACTTCTACATTGTATCTGCTGTCTTTGTAAAAAAATCTTTCATCAGCTTAGCTACAAATGGAATACTTGGAATTGAATGATAATGTGAACAATCTTCAAGGACCATATGTGGCTTTTTCATAATGGGTCTGATTGCAGCCTTCTTTAATACCAACAGATTACACAAAAAAGTGGCAACATCAGCCCTGATCAATTTCAAATTGATTACTGATATCTTTTCAAACCAACATGTAATAGTATTCATTATTCCTCCACAGTAACCAACTCAAACTCATACCAACATCCCAAAGACCCATCAAATGACTTTGCTTCCTTAGCAACCTCTTCATGACTATCCAAATTACTAACTGTAAATTGTTCACATATAAACTGTTCAAATTGCTCCATTTGTGGCATAGTATCAGCTACACCAACTACAGGAGGGGTTAATCATTTCCAAACTTGCTAAAAAAAAGTTCAGCCAATTTATGCAACAAGCCTTTAATTTTCTTCGTAGAATAGTTCTTTCTCTTCGTACTGAGCTGTGAAAAGGTAGCTAACCAGTAGGAAGTCAATTGCACAAATTGCTCCTCTGACAGACGCTCAAGCAGATTATTTAAATGCCGAAGAAAATGTTATTATCTGGGCCAGCTTTTTTCCACTATCACTGCAACAGGCAAATAATCCCGCTCATATTGAATTCTGCTTGTCCAACAGGAATTATAAAGACATGTAAAGCTGAAATGTGACAAGAGCTATTAAAATTAATCAACACATAACTTGAGGAAGGTTTTTTAGCCACTCCTTAAAGAAAGCTCAGTGACCTTCTGCATTTTGTAGAGTGGGTTGGCTACTATGTCATATAATTCATCGAAAGTTTTAATTTTGGGGGATTTTAATGTACATTTAGAATCCTCTATACCAAGCATATCCAACAGGTAGATCGCGATCTACCTGTAGATCATGGAGAGGTCAGAGGTAGATCGCCAGCCCCACTTGGCTCCATCTCTCCAGCAGCTCGCCCCATCGCTGGGAGAGAGCTCGTGCCAGCAGGTTGTCTGCTGAGGGCTTACCGCTGCTGCTGATCCTTTGCCTGTCATTTTTCCCTGCCTGCAGGAATCTTGCCTGCAGGTGTATTGGGGCGCTTGTTGTTTTCATGCCAATAGTTTGGGTTACCCCAGGGGGCCTCCACCCGTGCCCCACAATGAGATGCCACAGGCCCGGTGTCATACCTGGTCTCCTGCCTCTCAGAATCACCCATTCCTGCTCCAGCCCCAACACCCCTTTGAAGTGTATTATAAACCAGGCGATATCCATTCTCCCGGGCTTTACCTGAATCCACTTACCGTATTAATTGTGTCATGTGCTGGTCATTGGTCGCTTTATAGTTTGCTTTCATTAAACGTTTTCGGGCAGACACAACAAAGTGTCAAGAATTTGGTGATTTTGGCGGGCTTTTCCAATTTTGTTCTAACTTGCCTATGCCTTGCCTTCGAATTGGTTCAAACCACTGTGACTTTTACTTGCCTCTGCAATTTTATTTTGCCTAGCCTTTGCGTTGATTCTACACTGCAATTTTATTTTGCCTTGCCTTTGTGTTGATTCTACACTGTGTGCAGAATTTATTAAATCGTGTGTGGTGGTATTTGAACTTGTTTGGCGGTATTTGATTTTATCTGGTTTGCTGGACAGGTGTTTGAGTTTTTTTGATGATTCTTTGGTGGTATTTGGCCTTCTTACATCCAGCCACCCCAGTATAACAAAGATAAGTGTTCCAAAGAAGAGCAAAACCACTTTCACGATGAATGGGAAATGGACTACTTCTTCATCATGGTGAAAGACAAGTGTTGTTGTCTAATTTGTAACGCCCCAGTATCCTTGCCCAAAAAGGGTAATCTGGAACGTCATAGCAATAAGTTTGATGCTGATATTCCACCCAAAAGTGAAATTCGTAAACTGAAGCTCAAAGAACTTAAATTGAAATTGGCTACTCATCTGAAAATGACAAAGAGTACACAACGTTCCAACATGACAGATGAACATCTCCAGGATTCCCTGAGACTGGCCCTCACGCAATATTCACCCAACTTCAAAAAGCTGGTGGATGAAATGCAGGCTCAGACGTCTCATTAATGAGCAAGAGCGAAATATTAAAGATTGTGCAAGATCAGCCTGGATCAATACTCGACCTAAATTTAACACAAATTACTCAATAAAAGTTAAAGAAAGTTATTACTCAATAAAACTTTAAGAAAAAATGTACGTTCCATTTCCCCTCGCAGTTCTTACTGGATCTTCGTCTCTCTGTTTTGTTTTTGCTTAATTTGCTTAACAGCTGATCACATCCAAGTAAATGGCAGAAGGTTCATTAAAAATGAGGGGGGGGGGGACTCCTCCAACTTTATTGGGTTAAAATTTAATTTGAAACTAATTTGAAGCTTAATTTTCATGGTGGTAGATCACCGGCACTTTTGGCCGGAAAAAGTAGATCATGACCTGTTTGAAGATGGACATGCCTGCTCTATAGCATCAGGGGTTGGTTTTTTAGATTTAACGGATAGAAACATAGAAACACGATGGCAGAAAAAGACCATATGGCCTATCTCATCTGCCCTTCCATATCTACTACAAAACTCCCCTTTTTACCTTTAGTGATCCTCTATGTTTGTCCCATGCTTTCTTGAATTCCGATACTGTCCTTGTGTCTATCACCTCCATTGTGAGACTATTCCATGCATCTACCACTCTTTCTGTAAAGAAATATTTCTGCACATTACTCCTGAGTCTATCCTCTTTCACCCTCATCCTATGTCCCCTCGTAGCAGAGCTTGCTTTAAATTGAAAAATACTCTCCTTCTCTGCATTTATGCTATGGAGGCATTTAAACATCCCTGTCATATCTCCTCTATCCCGCCTTTCCTCTAAATATACATATTAAGATCTTTAAGTCTGTCTTCATATGCTTTATAATGAAGGCCACTAACCATTTTAGTAACCACCCTCTGCACCAACTGCACATGTTTATATCTTTTTGAGGGTGTGGTCTCCAGAATTGCACAGAATACTCCAAATAAGGTCACACCAGAGACTTATACAGAGGCACTATCATCTCCTTTTTTCTGCTGGCTGTTCCTCTCTGTATGCACCCAAGCATCCTTCTGGCTTTTGCCATCGCCTGGGTGTTTTAGGATTTCAACAGATTATTTCTCAGTCATCTCACGTGAAGGGGTGCACTTATCCCCTTCCCCCCTTTTTATGTCAAACCGCTTTGACCCGGTGAAAGGCGGGATATAAATACAGTTAAATAAATAAATAAAAATAAATAAATAAATAGATGGGGCGTTCCTGAAGTCTGATGCACCGCTTATGGTGGAGAATATAGCTGTTAATTTTCAGCCTTGGTCAGAGCAAGCATTAATTGAGTTGATTGCAGAAGCAAATAGGTTGAAAGTGGAAGTTGTTATTCCCAAGAGAGAAAAGTATTACAAGGAAAGGAAGGTGATTAGCGGGGTGCCCCAGGGTTCGGTCCTGGGCCCGGCACTGTTCAATGTATTTGTGAGTGATATTGCTGAAAGACTGAATGGAAAGGTCTGTCTTTTTGCAGATGACATGAAAATTTGCAAGAGAGTGCACTCCCCTGAGGGAGTCCTTAACATGAGAAAAGATCTACAAAAGCTGGAAGAATGGTCAAATGCTTGGCAATTAATTTAATGCAAAGAAGTGCAGAGTCATGCACTTGGGTAGCAGAAACCCAAGAGAAATGTACACGATAGGGGGCGAGAGGTTGGTGTGCATGGATCAGGAGAAAGAGCTCGGTGTGATTATTTCTGTAGATCTCAAGGAGGCAAAACAGTGCGACAAGGCGGTGGCAAAAGCCAGGAGGATGTTGGGCTGCATACAAAGAGGAATTACCAGCAGATAGAAAGAGGTTCTACAAGGGTTGCTATTTATATTTCTGGCCTAATAATGAAAAAACAAATATTTATGATCGAAATTGGTTTTATTGTTTTTCAAAATATTCTCCATGAAGATCAATACACTTTTGCATGCATTTGAACCAATTTTCGAAGCACTTTTTCCACTCCGATTGAGGTAACTCCAAAACATGCGTTTTGAATGCATCAACCGCATCTTCGGGTGTTGAAAATCATTGACCACGTAATTTGTTTTTGATATGCGGGAATAAAAAAAAGTCATTGGGTGCCAAATCAGGGCTGTATGGTGGATGACCCATCAATTCGATGTTTTGGCCGGTCAAAAATTCCTTTGTTTGAGCCGATGTGTGAGAGCTCGCATTGTCATGATAAAGAATTATTCACCTCTTCTTCGACTTTTTCCAAATTTCTCCGAAGACTTCTGGTAAACAAATGGTCGTGTACCATTCAGAATTGACCGTCCTACGTTGCTCTAATGGCACTGTCGCCACGTGACCGGTAATGCCGAAGAAACAGGCAACCATTTGCTTCAATGTGCTTCTTCCACGAACAACTTTTGTTGGATTTGGCTCGTCTTGGAAGACCCATACAGTCGATTGCTGTTTTGTTTCGGGCTCATATACATAGATCCATGATTCGTCACCTGTGTAGATGTTATACACAGTCTTTGATGCACCTTGAACGTATTTTTTCAACATTTCCTTGCACCAATCGACACGAGCCTTCTTTTGAGCGTTTGTCAGATTATGCGGGATCCAACGCGAACAAATCTTTTTTATGGCCAAATGATCATGCAATATCTTATTGATGCTTGTCATACTAATGCCCAAAGATGCCTCAATCTCACAGTATGTCACATGACGATCTTGCTTTATCAGTTCACACACAGCATTGATATTTTCTGGCACAACAACCGATTTTGGACGACCCTGACGGAATTCGTCCTAGAGCGAACGTCGGCCACGATTGAATTCGTTATACCAGTTTTTTACAGTGCTGTAGGATGGTGCTTTATCGCCGTATAAAAAATTAAGTTCATCAATGCACTCTTGTCTTGATAATCCACGTCGAAAGTTATGAAAAATAATCACATGAAAATGTTCACGAGTTAATTCCATTTTTCGCCCGAGATGAATTTTTCAAGTTACTGTAAACAACAAATCACGCTCAAATGATAAAATGTTATGAATAAGGTTATCTTCAACAATGTCAGTGTTCCAATGGAACCATTGGATGGCACCTGGCAACACTTACTGTTGCTAAGGCCAGAAATATAAATAGTAACCCTCATAATACCACTGTATAAGTCACTGGTGAGGCCTCACTTGGAATACTGTGTTCAGTTTTGGAGACCGTATCTTGCAAAGGATGTAAAAAGAATGGAATCTGTTCAGAGGAAGGCAACCAAAATGATTTGGAGCCTGCGTCAGAAGCCTTATGAGAAGAGATCACGGAGACCTAAATATGAAGACCTAAATATGTACACTTTGGAGGAGAGGAGGGATAGGGGAGATATGATTCAGACCTTTAAATACTTAAGGAGAAATAATGAACAAGCAAACCTCTTCCAAAGATGGGAAAGCTGTAAAACGAGAGGGCATAACATGAAGCTGCAAGGTGGAAAATTGAAAGGCAATATCAGGAAATGCTTTTTCACTGAGAGGGTGGTGTATGCTTAGAATGCCCTCCCGATGGAGGTGGTGGGGGCAAATACGGTGACAGAATTCAAAATGGCATGGGATAGACACAATGGATCCATTTATAGCAACAGAATAAAATCAAAATAAACTGAACCATCTAACTTCTCAACAAATAGTGGTGTCCTGCATGGAGCGGTGGGTTCACCCCTAAACAAAGACATGGGGAGGGGTGGCCTGAAGGGCGGCCTGCACAGATTGGCACTTACTCCTGCCATATTACTCCGGCCTTCTTACTGGGCAGACTAGATGGACCATACTGGTCTTTATCTGCCGTCATTTACTGTGTTACTATATTAAAACAAAACAAACTTCGTCATGAGTGGAAAAAGTAAGAAGTTGACAAAAAACTAAGGATTGCTCAGCACCTAGCAAGTCCATTGCAATCATACCTATAGATGACATGTCCAGAGGAATATTAAAATTTTCTAGTATTACAAACTTTGGATATCTATTTGCCATATTTCAAACAGTTCAACCAGATCTAATAGCTCTGTTCCACAAGGATGCATTGGATGATAAATAAATTCCCCATTGGCTAAAAACACCTTATAGTCTGATACTGCTTGCTGCTTTACAAGCAAGTATTTCAACTCATTTAGAACAAGCAGAACCCCCTCCACCACTATTCCTTGCACTGGGACAGTGTTCACATTTGTACTCTGAAGGACATTGATTTATCAACACTATCAACTATTTGATAACAGCTATACACAAACAAGTCGGAGGTGCAGTCTTCATATCTAATAACAAATCATCTAAGACTTCCAGTTTTGATTAATAAATCTAGCACTAATTAAATGTATAGAGAAAGGTTTAGTTGGCAAAAAATTACCATTAGAACACATTACTGAAATAAAATTGTCCTCATGATGTTGATGGATTGCTTTAGATACTGGTTGAAACAGGGCGTGACATCCTTTTCCTGTGACTACTGAACTGGAAATGCAACTAAAAGTAGTGATAAAGGACATAATAAGACCCGATAAACTACCCTTGAAACTAATCAAATTAAAAGAATAATAATTAATATAAAATAAAATAGCAAAATGAAAACAAATTACAGCTCATCAGCCAAGGACACTAAGGAGGTCATTTTAGGAGCTTTATTCATAATTTGCATACCTGAAAATGCCCACTCAGATGTTCCAATCACATCCATGCCGTCGTGGATACATTGATGTTGCCATTCCTGATAATGCCCATATTTCTCACATGCACTTTTCTAAAATTGCCTGTCTCTCTGCAGGTGTCTGGACCCATATTATGCATGTCCCCATTTTCTTTATATGTTTGCAGAAAAGTTTCGCTTTGGGGACAGAGATAATTCCGTTTTGGAAGGCATCTGCATGTTTCCATGGGATTTCTAACGTTTTGACATGGATGTTTCAGGAGGCACATAAATGGCCTTTCTAAAATATGGCGTCACATGATCATACAAAAGGAAAATTATAACTGGATATAATATTATCCTGCGAAAAGTCAAGATGTGCAGACAAAGTTGGCGCACGATGCTGTCGCGCAAAGTGGCAGACATATGGGCATGCCCCTTTTATCGTGTCACTTTGGCAGCATGCTACCTGCAATATGTTTTTTAAATGATAACAATGTCCCTTTATGACATCGGCAGCTCGGGACAGAACTTACTGGCTCAGTCATCCAAAAAACAATTTGAATATGCAGGCCATGAAGCCGAATAAAAAGTGGAGCAGTATCCTTTTTTTTCTAGCATTTTAAGGGTCCAGTTTATACAAAGAAATGCACTTGCAATGGGGTTCTTAATGGTGACAATGTCTCCTTATGATGACAGAGGCTCAGGACAGAGCTTACTCACCCAGGTTGACCGAAAAACAGCCTGAATACGTATGTAGGCAATATTCATTTATTTAAAAACATATCGCACTCATCAATATATACTCAGCAGGTTACAATTAAACATCTGAAATACTTTTATTAACAGACTAATATAACAAACATCACACTAATTACAATAAAATACAATCATAAAATCAATTGTCAAAAGTTTCAATGAAAAAAACAGTTTTCTAAATCTCAATCTGGAATTGCAAGAAAAGAACAATTAAAGCATTCTACATTGTAGAGTCCACAAGAACACCGGATATCCCATAGTAAATGCCTTATAAGCAACCGCAGGGATCTTATATTTAATTCTAAACATAACAGGTGATCAGTGGTGCTCTGCTAATTGAGGTATAATGTGATCATCTTTCGAAAGATTATTAATTTCACACACCTTACTAAATTTCACACACATTATATATCATCTAACTGACCATACAGCAAAATTTACTAAACAGCAACACTGCCTTATAACATCAACCACTTCAACTTTGATGGCAAATTATGCAAGAAGCATATCACATTACAGCAGACATCTCGCTCTAACATTATATCCAATGGCTTTCCCCCTATTTACTCCAAAAGCTATTCCCTCCGTCCCTCCTCCCAACCCCACCTCCCCACCCCCCTCCCCCACCATCCCCCCTTCCTATAGTCCGTTTCCTTCCCTTTACTTATTACATCATTTCGCTGCACCTCTAGGTGTTAGTGACCTTATTTTACCTTCTTATACGTTTAACAGCACACTTCGTTCCTGTGGTATCAGGGTGTTCAAAACTGGCATCCATAGTTCTGTAAAGGCATCCCACTGCTTCTCCCCAAGCTGTTTTGCAGTTAGCCTTTCCATCTGCATTAAATCTAAGAAAGCCACCTCCCATTGTTCCACCCCTGGGGGAACCCCCTCCATCCAACGACCCAACAGCACCTTTTTACCACAAGGAAACCACGCTCCATAAGGAACCTTTGCTGCGGTTCTACCCAGCGCCACGTCACCTCCCAACTATGGAAGAGGCAAATTTTTAACCTTTGGGGGACCTGCCTCGCCAGCATCCCAGCTATCCTGGAGCAGACCTGTGACCACAATAACTGCACCTTGGGACATTTCCAAAATTTGTGTAGCAGTGTACTCTCCTCCAACCTGCACCACCTACAGTTATCATCATTCTGTAAACCCACCTTGAACGCCCACCTATCAGTTATGTAGGCTCTCCATAAGAATTTGTATTGCATTTCCTGCAAATAGACCCATTTCACCCCTATGGGAATTTTTGTAAAAGCAGACTGCAAGCGTTCCAAAGTGAGCCCCTCCACACCATCTGCCGTCCACCTCTCCAGCAGGCGAGACAGGTAACGCTGATCGCCTATACGGCGTACAATGCATCTGCCTTCCCCTGTAGGAACCTCCCTCCCCATCAGTTCCACAAATACATCCTTCGGGCCACGAGAGTTGACCAGAGTGGGAGCCCTTTTCTTTACTTCATCTATGTAGTGTCTTGCCTGTAAGTAGCAGTAGAACTCATGTTTATTCAGGCCATATTTCAAGTTGAGATTTTGAAAGCTATCAATACCCACTCCTCCCTCTCTGCACATATCTCCAACACACACTAAACCTTTCCGAGCCCACCCTGTAAAGATCCCAGACATAAAACCTAGTTGGAACTCTGGGTTTCCCACTAATGGAAGCAACTGAGAATGATTCCAATCCCACCCATATCGCGTACATAAGGCGCGCCATGCTGCTCTCAGCGCCCCCATATAAGTCCCACCACGCAGGGACTCTGGGAGATCACGGCTCCAGGTATGCAAGATGTACAAGCAGTGGTACGGAGCATACATCCAGTTTAGTTGACACGTTGGGGCACAGCCCGCCACCACCATCCATAGCCGCCCAAGGTGTCTCGCCATATAACGAAGGTTATAGTTACGCACAGATGGAAGCTCTAAGCCTCCTTCTTCTCGTCTTCTCATTAGGGCTCTCAGAGGGATACGCACACGTTTTCCCCTCCATAAAAAATAACCCAGGTGTCGTTCAAAGCACTTCCAATCCTTATCTAATAACCAAATGGAAAGCATGAGGAACACGTAAAGCCATCTTGGAAGCTCCACCATTGTGAACAATGCTATTCGGCCTCTCAGAGATAAAGGCAAGGTGACCCACTTGTGAAAAGTTGTCCGAGCTCTCTCCAACATTCCTGGTATATTACACTTATAGAGATGCTCCAGGCATCTGGCAGCTGGATACCCAAGTATTGAATCGAGCTAGATGCCCAGGTCAAAGGGAAAGCACCCACCCACTGTTTCCTCACTCGTCCTCCCACATCCAGTGCCATTGACTTAACAACATTGATTTTAAGCCCAGAGAAGTCACCAAAATAGGCAATCAATTGGAGTGCCCGCGCCAATGAAGCTTGCGGGTTTCTTAAGCAAAGAGGCATGTCATCAGCAAAAGCACTTAGCTTCATCTCCACCTCCTTATCCATGCGCACTCCCACTACCTGTGCATCACTTTGAATTGCACGGAGAAGGGGCTCCAATGAGAGAACAAACAGGAGGGGGGACAGGGGGAATCCCTGCCTCGTACCTCTTCTCAATGTAAAAGGGTCAGAGAAAACTCCATTCACCCCCACTCTTGCCTGCGGGTGGTGTATAAGATCTGAACCCATTGTAGAAAGGCACCAGCAAACCCAAAACCCTGCAGGGCATCCCACAGATATTGCCATGCTACTCTAACGAACGCTTTTTCAGCGTCAAAATTAACTAACAACAATGGAGTCTCCTCCGTCATACAACATTCCATCCCCATGATCAATTTCGCAATGTTCCTAGTAGCATCTCGCCCTCACACAAAACCCACCTGCCGTGGGTCAATTAGTGCGGGTAAGAGGGGGTTCAGCCTACCCGCCAAGATCGAGGCCAGAATTTTTATGTCAAAGTTTATTAATGATATAGGCCTATAAGAGGCTGGGTCTTGCAAGTCCTTCCCCTTTTTCGGTATTACCGTAATGTCTGCACACCTCATATCTCTGGGGAAGGATCCCTCCTGAAATACGGTAGCATACATTGCCAGCAAACTGGGAGTAATTTTGAGCTCAAGTATCTTATAGTACTCAGACCCGAATCCATCTGGGCCCGGGGCTTTATGAGGCTTACCTGCCCGAATGGGCTTCTGTATCTCCCCTCCCGAAATGGGGGCATTTAACACCCTTAGGTCTTCCTCTCTTAATTTTGGGAGACCCAGCACATCTAGGAACCCCCGGCCTTTCTCATAATCCATTTCCTCCTTTGTGTACAGTTTAGCATAAAAATCCCGAAATATGGCAGCTATCTGATGTGGCTGATGGTGCAGGGTTCCTTCCTTACTCCGTAAAACTGGCACAAAACGTGCACCCCCAGGGTCTCTAACCACTCTGGCCAACAGTCTCCCAGATCTATTACCAAATTTGTACAATTGATGCTTATAATACTGTAGAGTCATATAGGCTCTCCGCTGAAGGAGCTCATTAAGCGCCGCCTGGACTCTAGAACACTCTTGTTGGATATCACTATCCCTAGTTCTGCTCTGTCATCTCTGCAACGCACGTAGTGTGCGTTCCATTACTAGCAAGCTGCGATCTAGGTGTTTATGCCTTTGAATAACATAAGTTATGATGGCTCCCCTCATTACTGCTTTACTGGCTTCCCAGAACAAAAGCGGTGAGCACTCAGGAGTATCATTGAAAGCTGTGTACTCTTCCCACTGTTTCCCGAGGTATGCCCTAAAATCTTTATCCTCCCACAGGTAAGTGGGAAAGCGCCATCTGGTCTTGACAGAGCCCTGGATGTCCCAATTCACCCAAACCATCCCGTGGTCTGAAACCACAACTGGCTCGATCTCTGACTGAAAAACTTGTGCAAATCCTCCTTCACTCACCAAAATGTAGTCAATGCGCGACCAAGTCAGATGGGCTCTAGATTGGTGGGTATATCCCCGTGACCCAGGGTGCAATGCACGCCACATGTCAACCAAGGCCCGCATTCTACACAGATATCCAATCCCTTTTTTGGACCAGGCCCCTTGTTCGCTCCCTCCCATTTTATCTAGTCTCGGGTCGTGCGGGCAGTTAAAGTCTCCTGCCATAATCAGCTTTTTCCCCTCTGCTTTCCTTATAAACTTCAGCAGGCCCTTAAAAAAAACATGGTCATATACATTTGGGGCATATACGTTACCGATCCAAAGCTCCTCTGTATATAATTTTGTTTGCAAGAAGACAAATCTTCCATTCGGGTCAACTTCACATTTACTCACTTCCAATGGCAGGCCTTTCTTTACCAACACCACCACCCCTGCCTTCCTAGTCCCAGAGGATGCCCCATATGTTTTCACCACCCACTCTCTCGCTAGCTTCTCATGCTCCTCCGCACTCAAGTGAGTCTCCTGCAGTAGCGCAATCTGCACACCTTTCCTCTTGAGCGCCTGGAGTACTTTAGCACGTTTAATTGGTGATCCAATCCCCCCCCCCCCCCCACATTCCAGGATACAATCTTTATGTTATGTGTCATATCTAATCATTAGTATCATTATTTATATCAATTCACTTTTCGTGCTCAGAGGACCGCCCAGCCCCAGCCCCAAATGAGCGCTCCAATATCCCTAGGGTGCCTTTCATCCTACTTTGCATTCTCTCTTGTCCCAACTGCCCCCCCATCCTCCCCCTACTGTGCCTTCCCTCTCCCTACGTGACCACCCTCCACCTCCCCCCCTCCCAGCCATCCCCTCTCTCTCCTGCCTCCCATCCCACCACAACACACACACCACACACATCAATCCCCACCCCTCAACTAGCCCACACCTCCCCCCCAGTCTCCCCCTCGCCCCAACCCCCCTCGCCCTCCCCCGATCCCAAGCCCAACCCCCCTCCCCCTCCCAACAATCCAGCTAGCCATGGCTAAATCCCCTAAGGGACAGATCACAGTCCACACGTCCGGGCTGCCCCCTTCACAGCAATGTGGGGGAAAAGGGGATATGGCCCTTGTAACTACCATATTAATAAGTCTCTCTCAAATATGTCCATCTGGTGGATACTAGTTTCCAAGTTCCATCACTTCTTCAGAGTATTCCACCGAGCATCTTCTCTGCTTTCCATAGCACAGATTACCTGTCCGAACCAAGCGCTAGCTCTCTGAATTCTTATCCTGCATCTTCTCCTGCTGCAGAGTGGCAATGAACGTCTGCGCTTCCGCGGCTTGCTCAAACATATGCGCTGTTCCCTTATGGAATACCCTTGCCAACTCTGTACATAGCGGTGAGAATGCTTTCCTCTTCACAGCTAACACCGCCAAATAGTCCTGGAACATGAGTATATTTTTATTGTCCAGTTTTAAGGTATGCTGGTTTCTATAGGCCTGCAGGAGCGCTGCTTTATGTTGGAAATTCAATATCCGCGCTAACACCAGTCTTGGCCTCTCTTTGCCCTCCATTCTCTGGCCCAGCCTGTGCGCTCTTTCCACTCTGATTTTCCCTTGCAAGTCCCCTAGGCCCAGTTCTTTTGGCAGCCATACCTCAAACAGGCCGGGTAGCTGCTGCTCTGTCCATGCCTCCGGTACTCCCACCAGGCGTAAATTATTCCTTCTGGACCGGTTCTCGAGATCATCCACTTTTGTAAGCAGGGCCTCAATTTGTTTTTGATGCTTCTGGTTATCCCGCTCTAGCCGCAGCTCGCTATCCTCCAGCGTTGATACTCTTTGCTCAATCTCTTCCACTCTGTGAGTTAGTTCTGTAAAAGTCTCTCCTATCTCCTCCAACTTTTTCAACACCGTATCAAACTTAGGTTCCAGCAGCTTTACTACTTCATGCACTAATTCCTCGGGGCCCGACTCCACACTCTCCTTCCCCGGCGAGTCCGGCAGGTCACAGGCTCGTGGCACGGCTGCCATTTTGGACTCACGAGGTCCATGTTGGTTTTTTCTTTTTGCCGCTGACCGCATGCCGCTTTTCCACTCTCCGGCTTGCCCGTCGCCGTACTAAGCCCCCTTGTAACTTTGCCTCCACTCCCCCTCACTCTGGGAAACTTTCCGTTCGAATTATAAGCAAGTTCTGGGATGCAGCCCGGGAGCACGACAAGGAAGCGTCCTCACCCACTCATGTGCTCACGTGATCCAAGATTGGTAAGTAATTTAATGGCTATATTCTGAACTATTTCCAGTTGTTTTAAAGTAGAACCCTGGCAGCCCACTGTATAGAGAGGCAATAATCCAATCTACCTATCACTGCTGTATGAATCATAGAAACATAGAAAAATTATGGTAGATAAAGGCCGTATGGCCTATACAGCTTGCCTATCCATACCAAATACTAAGCTCTACAATCCTTTCCCATTAGAGCTCCACTGTGTTTGTCCTATGCTTTCTTGAATTCTATCACCTTCACTGGGAGGCTATTCTATGTATCCACCACTCCGTAAAGAAATGTTTCCTTAGATTATTCCTGAAACTATCCCTTTTCACCTTTATCTTATGCCCCATCATTTCAGAGCTTTCAAATGAAATAGGCTCTCCTCCTGTGCATTTATGCCATTGAAGTATTAAAATGTCTCTATCATATCTCCCCTCTCCCCTTTCTTCCAAAGTATACATACTGAGATATTTAAGTCTGTCCCTTTATACAATATGATGAAGATCACTGACTATTTTAGTAGCCATTCTCTGCACTGATTCCATCATGTTTATATCCTTTTGAAGGTGTGCTCTCCAGAAATGCACACAATACTCTAAATAAGGTCTTACCAGAGACTTTGATAGAGGAACTATCACCTCTTTCTTCCCTCTAGCCATTCCTCTCCCTATGCACCCAAATATCCTGGCTTTCGCCATTACCTTTTCTACCTGTTTAAGCACCTTAAGCTCATCAGAAACAATCACACTTAGTCTCTTCTTTCTTGGACAGAAGTACTTCATCCCCTGTGGAGGCCGATTCAGAGAGGGGTACGTCCAGGCCGTCTGAACAGCCAAAAGATATACAGGGTCGTTCTGTATCTGATTCTGCAACTGTGGGAGCTGTAACATTCCCATGGTTGCAGAATCACAACACTTAGATGGCCCAGTGTGCCATCATACAGTCCACTGCCCGTCCAGCCCTCCCAACGCTCTGGCTGCTGTGCTGGTGCAATGGTACTGGCACAGCCAGCTGGAGCAACCTACTGTACTACCCAACAGCCGATCAGACCCCTTACCTCACCATTCTGCCCTCTATGGGGTGCTCCAAAGAGCATGATCTGAAGTGCAAGCCATCATCACACCCCATCTATGAAAGTCTCCCCAAACATGCACTTTACCCACTACAGCTGGAACAAAATACTGCTGCTAGAATACTAACAGCCAGTTCAAACCGACAACACATAACACCAATCCTGAAAAGTCTACACTGGCTTCCAGTCTGTCAATGATCAACATATAAAGCCATCACTACAACCTTCAACATCCTCCACAACCTTTCAGCCCCTTGTCTCACTGCTCAGATCACAAGACCAAGAAGAGCTACAAACCAGAATTTCCTGATCATCCCTTCACTCAAGACCAAAAACAACACAACAGACAAGTAGAGGGCATTTTCACTGTATGCACCCACAATTTGGAACTCCCTGTCCGAAGACGTCAGAGCCGCACAATCAACCAAAGATCCGAAAAAGCTTCTCAAAACGCACCTCTTCAAAGAACACCATGGACCCTTATGGCAATACCTAAATATAGAAATACCATACCATCATGATCAAACAACCAAATCAACTCTTCACAATTATCCCTCTCTGTAATGTAAATGATCCACCCCCCCCCCCATACTTGATCCTCTGTTGAACTTATTTATTTATTTTATTTATTTATTAACATTTTTTATATACCGCACTATTCATTATCAGCGCGGTTTACATGGAACAAGAAAACTTCAGACAAGTTACATTTATCTGGTTATTACAGATAACAGGAAAATTAACTTGGATAACAGAACTACGCTTGGATAACTTGGATAATAGAACTACGCTCTATTCCCCTCCCCACTGTTAGCCCCATATTTATCTCCAAGTTATTTCTCCCTGTTAAATGTAAAACAAATCCATTGAGATTATATTACGTTGTTCAATGTAAACCGCTTTGAACAAAGGCGGTATAGAAATACTGTTAAATAAATAAATAAATGATGGTGCTGGCGATACAGTCCTGCGTGGCACAATGGAATTGGGGGGATGAGGACTGATATCGCCGGCACTTATTCCACCTTTGGGGTAGAATAAATTGGCATGCAGCAGGTGGATGTACAAAGCCCTCATCAGAATAGGCCCTCTATGTCTGGGTGCTTTATTTATTTATTATTGGGGAGGGCGGGGTTATACCACCTTATAAAAGATTCAAAGTGGTTTACATTTCAATTCACATATAACATACATTATAAAAGGGAGTTTAACTTTGATACTAACAGCGTAACTGCCCCCGCTCTGCCTCTACCCCGCCCCCATCCAGCACTCCTCGCACAAACCCTCTGTACGTGAAGGGAGCGCTGGGGCTGGAATACTGTCCCGGGCCTCTTCATAGGTTGTACATCCAAGTCAGATGTACAACCTCACTATTCGGGGATTGGAATCTACCCCATACTGTACCGCTCCCTTGGATTTTTGCAGCCAAATGCATGACCCTGCATTAAATTTCAGTTGACAAATTTTTGACCATTCTTCAAGCTTCACTAGATGTTATCTGCACCTTCCTGGGCATCTATCGTATTGCAGATTTTGGTATCACACGCAAAGAGGTAAGCCTTATTCAACAGGCTTTTAGCAATATCACTTCTAAAATTTTAAAAAGAATCGGACCAAGGACAATCCCTGCAGCATACTACTGGTAATGTCCTTATCTTCAGAGTAAACTCCATTTACCAGCTCCCTTTGTTTTCTACCACTTAGCAGTTTCTAACCCAATCAGTCATTTTAGGGTCCATCCCTAGGGCACTCAAATTATTTATAAATTGCCTGTGTGGAACATTGTTTACTGAAATCTAAGTACCTCACACCTAGTACTCTCCCTCCATCTGACTCTCTGGTCACCTAGTAAAAGAAATTAATAGGTTTCCTCTGACAAAGCCTGCCTCTAGTAAAACTATGCTGCTTCGGATTCTGCAATCCATTGGATTCCAGAAACCTCACTATCCTCTGTTTTAGCAGAGTTTCCATTAATTTGCTCACCACAGAAGTCAACTAACCAGCCCTTAGTTCCAAAATTCCTCCTTAATTCCACTTCTGTGTAGAGGGACCACAAGGGCACTTCTCCAGTCCTCCTAACCCCAAAGAGGCATTGAAAAGATCAGACAGTGGAGCTGCCAGAACTTTCTTAAATTCCTTCAATACTCTCAGATGTATCATATCTGGCTCCATCGTTTTGTCTACTTTTAGTTTAGTTAGCTCCATATGAGCACAGTCTTCTTAAATCATTCAAGATCTGCCTCACTTCCATTCCTATTTATGTGCGATTTCTGAGATCCCTCTCCCGACCCTTCATCTGTGACACAGAACAAAAATATTTGTGAAGTATTTCCGCTTTATCCTCATCAGCTTCTACACATTCCTACTTTTGCATTTCACTGACATTTTACTGCATTGTCTATTTTTTATTCCATTTGCATTGTTGCTTTTCTGACTACTTACCAAACTTCTCTTGGCTTTTCCAAATACTGTTGCTTGTCTTTCTTCTGGGATCTCTTGTATTTAACGAAGGCCACCCTCTTTGTCCTTATCTTTTCAGCTACTTCTTTCAAGAACCATAGTGGCTTCCTTTTCCTTTTACATTTATTGACTTTTCTAGCAAAAACGTTTGTTGCCCTTAAAATATCCCCTTTCATTTTTCCACCTGTTTTTCTACATCCACCAACTATTCCCATCTAGCTAACGACTCTTTGGGATATTCTCCCATCTTGACAAAGGTAGTTTTCCTAAACTCATACTGAACCACACCATTCAGTGATCACTGGATACAAGATGATCCCTCACTATAACATCAGAAACACTTTCTCCTTTCATAAGCACCATGTCCAGTATGGCTCCCTCCCAAGTGGGTTCCATTACCAGTTGCTGGAATGGTTCTCACTGTAGATAACCTAGGAGCTCCTTACTTCTAGTTGACACCGCAGCAGTGATGTCCCAATCAGTATCCGGCATATTGAATATCTTCAATATATCACATCAATGTAAATGGATGTTTCATTCCTTCTTTCTGTATATTAACCCATAGTGCCTACTGCTTACCTCATAAACCTTGCAATTCTGTTGCTTTAATATTATTTTTTGCATATAGTGCTACTTGTCCTCCTTTTCTTCCTACCCTGTCCTCCCTGAATTAATTATAGCCTGATATAATTATATCCCAGTCATGAAGCATGTCTTTGTGGCCCCCACTAAATCTATAGCTCTAAATCCAGAATCCTATTTCCCATACCACAGGCATTAGTACATACTGCTTTCCAAATGTTGTTCTCTTTTTGTCTTTTCTACAGAGGTATTTAATATTTTACTTACTTGAGGGCTTATACTTACCCGGGGTGTTTGTTCACCCATCCTCTACTGATCTAGTTTAAAGCCCTCTTCAATAGGTTAGCCAATCTGCTGTGGAAGACACTTCAACTCTTCTTAGATAGGTGGACACCTTCTTTGCGCAGTAGCCCTTGGTAAATCATCCCATGGTCTAGAAAATCAAAATGTTTTCAATGGCACCATTCATGCAACCATGCATGTATCTCCAGGATGCAAGCTTCTCTTCCTCAGACTTTACCCTCTATAGGGAGGATTGAGTAGAACATAACCTGTGCACCTATCCACGTCATCCTCTCTCCCAGAGCCATGAAATGTTCTTGATATTCTTGGATGGGTATCTAGCAGTATCATTTGTGCCACTGACAGCATTGAATAATAGTTACAAGGCTTGATGAGTCTCTGAAAATAATGCCTTGGATTTTGGCATCCGGCAGACAGCACACTTTCTGGGATATCATGTCTAGTTGGTAGATGGATACCTCTGTACCCCTTAGAAGGGAGTCATCAGCTCCCACTAACAATATAGTAACATCTGCTTTGTCCATGTAGGATCTTAAAGCCTAATTATGGCATAAGCCAAAAAGTAACCCCTAACCACATTGGAAACTTGTCCCTCGAGAGAAAGTTGGGAATCCACCTGTATCTTAAGAATATGTAGGGATAAAGTCAAAGGCAAAGGTTGGTTTGACAGTATTAATAACCCAAGGGGACAGAAAAGCAACCCATAATCCAGAACAGCTGAGACTTTTCTGGATTCAATTTCAAAGAGAGACCATCAAGCTACCCTGCTACAGAGGTTAAACAACCATTAATGAACTAGAAATTGGATTAGGTTTACCAGTAAAAATTAGCAGGACATCATTAGCATAAAGTCTGCCAACAGGCACAAGAACAGATTGAACAACATGGGTGAAAGAACTTACCTCTGCGACACCCCACACACTACTGGACAAGGTTTAGAAATAGTATTGAGCCATTTAACTATGAAGGTCCTAGAATCCAAATAGTTTTTAAACCAGGTCAAAACCCTTCCTTTGATCTCCAATTCTCCAAGGTGTAACAACAACAATGGATGATCAACTAAGTTGAACGCCATTATGACATTCAAAAAATCACCAACGCCTTTCTTGTTCATAATGTTCACCATTAGGCTATTCCTCCACAGGAGGAAACAAACAAGACATAACAAAATGTTCTGTATCTACATCCTTCCACTTCCTGATGTCCTCCAAGACCTCTCCATGATGACGGAGTGGGGTACCAGATCTTCTAAATCAATAGCTACAAAAGCATCATCTGACCAGGGCAGAGAAGCTGTAAACACACTACTAATGAAAGTTCCTAGAGCCTCTGAAAAGATGACCAAATCAAGACTATGTCCCCCAACATGGGTTGGATGTCCCACATGTTGATGAAGACCAAGATCCTCCACTAATTGGAGAAAATCCTTCTCTTTTGTTCTTCAGGGCTGATCCCAATGTACATTAAAATCACCAAGAATACAAAATTCTTTGTATCACGATGCCACTTCCAGAATAGTACTGACCACTTTTCCCATCCCTCTAGTCCCATGGCAGGGGGGTCGGTAAAGCAACAGAATATAAATTTACTGAAGGTTGGTGATGCAGCCTGTAATAATCTGACCCTGTTTATGCCTGGAGGGAAGAGAGTGACATAATTCAGTTTTACGTGCATCATTATATCACTAAAACACCTTAAACAAGCTGTGAGGATCAAACAGTAGCACCCTGATTGGCTTGGTTTCAATAGAAGGAGCTTTAAAAACCTTTATTCACCAATATCAAATATCTTAAATATGAGCTGGTAGCAGCATTTTAAAAATAATAGGACCATTCAAGCTCTGTGCCCAATATACCATCATGCATTTCTGTTCAATTCATGATAAGAAGCAGCAGATGAATAGCTAATTTAGCCCTTTTCAATAAATAACACATTCAAAACAACATGTCATTTACATACATTTAAAGCGACCCCTAGGAGCCCCATATTAACAAACTCACTCTGTGGGTAAATTATCTGGATAACTTTGGAACGACACTTTCCTCCCACCAGACTCACCCGCAGTATCATCAACACTCACCTGCTAACGTTTTCTCATACTCCTAACACCTCCATGCCTGCCTTTTTTCAACTATTTCCCTGGTCACTTGTCTAATTCCCATCTTTTAATATTGGCCTTTACATTTTTAATACAGAGGTTATCATTATAGCAGTATGCCTTTTCCATTAACAACTCCTGCCAAGCAGTCACAGACATGAGCTTTGCTAGAGGCACTGTCATCAAGTGCAAAGACTATAAATCTGAATCCTGGAAAGCACTGAATCTTAAGTTCCAAGGACTAGACTACTCTTTGAGCTTTTTTGCAGCCTATCTCACTGTCTCTACCCACTCAGAATTGTCGATATGGTGTTAGCGTCACCTGGCAAAAGGCCAGCTTTCCCATTATTATTCACTAAGATACTGAACAGAACTGCCCAGTGGCAAATCCCGGAGGCGCTCCATGTTCCTCACCCTTTCCTCAAGAAAATTCCATTTACCACCACCTTACGAAGTCTATTACTCAACTGATTTCTAATCCACTCGACCACCTTGGGATCTATTTCGAGGGTCCCAATCCATTGTGTGTGGTGGAGGGGGAAGGGAAGCTGGTTGAGGGTTGGGTGGATTGAAAATCCTGTCTAGGAAACCTGTAGTCTTACTTTTAGAAGTCTTTTGGCAATGAGCTACTGTATATTGGACAAAGACAAGGAAAGACGTTTTATAATACTCCATGCATCTTTGAATAAATTATCAGGCAGATATACTGTATTTCTACAATGTGCTGTATTTTCAGACATTTTAGAAAATATGTCTTCTCAGTATGGAACTCATGGAGGTACTTTTCTATAAAACGTTTTTCATGTGTAAAGCCTGTTTACATGAAGAAAATGGCTTATATAATATAGCACGTCCACATATGTGCACATGGAATGAGTGCACCTACTTTTTAGAGTTGTGTGTGCAAGCATGCCAAGGCATGCTATTGAGATTGTTTCTCCGAGCCTATTTACAGAGGGTCGGATTTTCAGCTGGTGTGACCTCCAGATTAATTTGGTGCCAACACTCAACCTAATCCATATATTCAGTGCCACTGTTCATATAGGCAGCAGCTGAATACATGTGTACCACAATGGCCAAGCTGGCATTATCCATTTAGTTCCTGCCTGCTATTCAGCAGGCCTAAACTAAACAGTTAGGGCCCGATATTCAGTGCCAGCAGCTAGCGCTACTAATGTGGCTAGCTGCCAGCTATGAACAGTAAACCCAGATATTCAATGCTGGGGTCATATCTGGGTTAGCCGCTCTTGTCGATTGGTCAGCCAATGCTTGGTTACCGATAGGTGGCAGAAGTTAGGCCAAGGTTACCTGCACCTGGCTTTCACAATATATCGCTAAACGGAAAGCGGCTCAATATAGTGCCAAGGTAGACGCGGATATTCAGTGGTACTAACCGTGTTAGTGCTGCTAAAAATCATACAGAATGCCCTGGCACTATCCATATAGTGCCAAGGTAGAGTATGGGCAATTATCCAGATAATGGCAATATTCAATCTACTATCAAAATACTCTGTTCAGATAACAGAGACACCAAAGAGGCTCTCCTAAGTAATCCTAATGGCTTGTCCGGATAGCAGGCTAAAGGTTGCGCTATCCAGATAATTGCCAACACTGACCAAACTACAGGGTGGCCCAAAAAAAGTGAGAACATCTCATAGCATATAAGTTATTTAAAAATTCAAAAAGACACATATAAACGATTGACAAATTTAAAAAAAAAAGATGGCGACCGGAAATTGTTGAAATAAAGACGTTATATAGCAAAAAAAAGGTAAATAAGTAAACTATTTAAGCTTTTAATTTACGAGATGTTCTCACTTTATTTTGGGCCACCCTGAATATATATATTCAGCATTGGCTTCTATCTGGATAGTGGTGCCGAATAGATGTATTTTATTTAACCACCATGGCTGATATTAAAAACCGATTGCGATGGCTGAATATCGACTCCATACTATCTAATTTTTGAAAGTCTACAGACTGAGTTATGCGTTGGCCACTTGGCAACTAATGTGTAACTTCCTTTTTAATATTGATCTGAAAGATATATAGGTACCTATGTTACCTTTACAAAATAGGCACCTTTGGGACATCTTACAAGGAAGGACTTCCTGTTATAAAATTACTCCTCGTGTTAAGGTCATCACATATTTAGTCAGCTAGGAAAGAATCCTGTTCACTGTCCTTTTAGTTATGTATACATTAAGTTCAGCGATGGATTCAGGGAATTATTGTTACAAGAGAAAATGTCAGAATAACTTCAGAAGGGAAAGGACTTTTGACTATGTATGTCACCAATGGTCATGTTGTATGCATAAAACCTGGGGGGTTTTTTGTCCCCTCATATGTAATTGGTTTTATGGATACGCCTAATGTATATAATATTTCAGTGTCCATTTTTCTGGAAAAATGAGAAACTGAAGCACCTATAAAAAGAAAAGAGTATTAGTCTCCTGCAAACATCACATTTAACTCAATAAGAACACGGAGAGAAGAGAAATCTCTAGACACATCAAGTATCTTTTTAAAATCCCAGCTTTCCCATTCATCACTGCTCCTCTGTCAATCTGGCATGCCGCAAAGCTGCCCTTAGCTGGCTGCTCTGGTTGGCAGCCCGACAGAGTAAACAGCAGCGCTGCCTGCCAGTTTGATTTGCAGTCAGAGCAAAAAAGTGCCCAAGCAGCCCCCCTCCTCCCTGTTGCTTCCTGGAACTTGCAGCAATGGCAAAACACACAAAAAAAGAAGCATGGGTCAGTTGACTTCATGAAGTATTTTTCTACAAAATATGGACTCTCCTTTTCTCCTTCTTGGTTTGTGACCTAGAAGTATGCCAAGACTCAAAAGTGGCACACACTTGGGCTTCTAGGAGAGCAGTTTACTTGGGATTCAAGGAAATCCCAAGGGAAGGTTTGGAAACTATGAAGATCAGTAGTTAAAATGGTGAGAGATGAGTTAGTCCCATGCTTATGTTTAATTGAAGAGTCTCCTCAAGTATCTGAAGAAGTGGATTTAAGAGCTGAAGGTGCCAGCAGACTCTTAAGAAGCCTAAGCATCTGGAAAGACGATATTCCTCCTTACAGCAAAAGATCCAGAAGCAAGGGTTGACCAATGATTCCTGAGCTTCCCAACACGTATTAAAGTGCAATACGTGTTTGTACTTATCACACCTTAATTGGCAAAGTTAAGTTGTGCTAAGTGCAAAGTCTGTGTGGTAAATGCAGGAAGTGTGCCCAACATCTGCCCTGTATATAGCACAATAGGGCAGACACCACATGTGGGAGCCGTAATTTGGGAGCACCAACATTACCTGTTGAGACAGGCAATTCAGTCCCACATCACTGATTGACGAGTCGCAATGGATGTGATATTCACTCCCTGCCCGACTGCCCGACTGCCCCAATTGCTCCCTTAGGACAACCTCCCTTGAGATTCCCCCCCCCCCCCCGCCAATCACCTCCCCAAGCATCCCCCACCCCAACATTCACAACCACCTTAATCATAACATCCCTCCCCCTGAGCTAACCTCAACCAAGTCCTCTCATGTCCAAGACCCTCCCATCACCTGGAATCGCCAATCAATAGTCAAAGTCCCCCCTGCACTCAGGACCATAACTCCAACCTATCCCCCAACCTCTGAGCCCCCTCCCAATATGACTGGGGTCATCCCTGGTGTCTAGTGTTTAACAGGAGCATGTCATCATAATGCATACTTATGCAAAAGCATGTCCTATAGCTCAATAATGCACACTATGTATTAAGTGCACTACTGAAAACATTTACTTACAAAGCACTTCCTATACCACCCTTTGTCGGGTAAATGCCGGAATGGTTCACAGACTAAAAACGAGGCAGGAAAAAACTACAATCACATAGAACAGGATAGTGAAAGAAAGAAAGAGGGAGGAAAAAGAAAAAGAAGTCCATAGCATGCATCTTGCCTCTCCCAAATTCCAATGTTCAGGACATGGCCTTGCAAAGGCAATGGTAAGTAAGTGTGCATTGCTAAATAATAGAGTGCACTATCTGAGTAATAGGGAAGGGATTTTGGATTTCGCTCATGGCTTTTTCCGTGGTAGCTTCAGGTAAGTTACATTCAGTAACTATCTTCCTGTCCCCAGAGGGCGTATAATCTAAGGGGCCTTTTTACTAAAGTGCACTATGCAGTTAACACACGATTTGGCACGTATTAACTGCATCCTCGGGCTCACAGTAACAGTTACTGTGGGGAGCATGACAGTTAATGCACGCTGACTTTCATGCTAACTGCCAATCGTGAATTAGGGCACAGAATGGGCGATTTAGGGCGTGGTGAGCACATCGCAGTTAGCACTGGGGTACATATCTCATGCTGTCAATGTTGCCATTAGTGTGAGCCCACCTAATGTCACTTCAATAGGTGGAGGTAAGTGTATCTGGGACAATAGCTCCATGCGTTAGCGTGCGCATCTATTCATGAACTGTTTAGAACACGCTGGCCATGCCACCAACAGTTATTTTGGAGGCTTTGCATTTAATGCAAGTCAGTTTTTGCATTAATCTCACGTTATGTGCAAAAACCTAACACACTTCAATAAAGGTTTATACCTGAGGCAAGGGAGGGTTAAATAACTTGCCCCAGATTACAAGCAGCGGCAGTGGGATTTGAATTTAGCTTCCCAGGTTCTCAACCCACTAGCATACTTCTTCTACTACTTGTGACATTGCCTCCAAAATGAAAAAAATAATACTACAGTATAATGAAAAATCCCATAAACAACAAGGGAAACTAAACAAAATGAACATTTTTGAGCCTGCACACCTCTAAAAATACGCCTTCTGAACTTGTATATTTGTACTGACCTTCTGTAAACTGGTGACATTTTTGAAAGTCAAAATATAAGCAAATCAGAAGCAAATACAAACCATTTTTTGCAAACTGTACAATGAATCGGAATCCAAATGCTACCTACCAATGATAGCGCTCAATGATATTCCTTTTGCTGCTGCAGTATTTTTCTCATTGCTTAAGATCAATTATTCTGTTTTCCACTCGGTGGAACGTCAAGCATTTTGAAAATATTCACAGCCAAGCAACAACTAATTAGTCTGCATCTGGAATTTGTCAGTAAGAGACAAGATTATAGTTTCAAGCTAACCAGAATAATTTTGACAGTTTCTGATTTGCAAGGGAATCTAAGGGGTATGTTCACTAAACTGCGTTAACGTTACATAACGCGCGTTATGATGCGTTAACGATCGTAAAGCTCCGTGGCGCGGTAAAACACCGCAGAAGGTGGAGAGAGGGCGGAGAGAAGGGGGTCAATGGGCGGAGTGTGGGCAGGGAGAGGCTCCCTGCACACTAACGCGCTGGTCTGAAGAGCTGAATCCTAACGCAATTGAAAACCTGCCGTTAAATGCACAGTTCAGGGGAGAGAAACCATTTAAGTGTCAGCAATGTACAGCATAGACAGGGAAAGTTAAAAAAAGTGATAAGTGTGATACATGTGCACAGAACAAAAGGGCACATAAACATTGAAAATGACCTCAACAAACTGGAAAAAACCCATAACCAAGCTGGCCAATAGTGATATTAATGGGTACCATCAACCCCCCCCCCCCCCGGGAAAGCTTTAAAAAACCGATATTAATCGTGGAAGGGTCCATGCTCCGTCCCCATACAAAGTGAATGAGCCCACAGTGAAATTGCGCTGTGCAGGGTTTTCCTCTCCATTGGACAGATGTCCTATGGCGTGCACATGTGCGGCAACAGCAGGGTGGGCATGTTGGAACAGCAACTGGACAGATGCAGGAAAAGGGGATACAGAGGGTCGCAGGCGGCACATGCTGTGGTGCAGCTGGGCCACAGTTCGGACTAGGGTGATGCCTAGGTGGTCCATACGAATGCCGAAACAGCAGAGCAGCCAGACAGCAACTGCTGAAGGCCCAACATGGGCACGACTGTGTGTTCCACAGTGTCACAGGGGATAGTACCCAGCAGCTACCCCCAAGGGCACGGAACATTGGCAGGCGGTGCTGGGGGGAAGCGTGGACACCTATGAAGGCACCTCTACCCCAGAACTCGCACCATAGGCAGCCGCCTACCCGCACAATGGATGGCCTGAGACTGCGCTCCACCAGCACCACCTACAGAAGGGAATGTCAGCATGGTGGCAGAGGGTTACCGGTGGTGGAGGGGGCAGTGGCAGCTGCCCAGAGCAGACCGTAGCCTAGCCCTGTGTAGGTGGGTGCCATGCACTGCAACAGACAGGCCCTGTCTGACCAACAGTCATGGTATCACCAGGGAATGTACCATCACTGTGAGAACATGGTGGTGCTGTGCACAAAACCAGTGTATTCAGCTGCAGAAGGTCACAAGTTCAAGTCCCAGTTGTGGTTTCTGCTAACCCAGTCCTCATATTTTACCCACTACTATAACGTGCTAATACAGACAGAACCTTTATTGCAGATGACGTAAACATGCCCAAAACACCTACATTTTACCCTACAGAGCACAGACCCCATACCCATGTGCATTACCTAGAGCAGAGTCTCCCAAATGCAGTCCTGGAAGGCCAAACACCATTCAGGTTCCATGCTGCCTCTAATAAATGTGTCTGTGCTGTCTTGCTATGCACCGCCCCCATGGTATGCAGTTGTATCTCATGCATATTCATGAGGGACAGCATGAAAACCCGAACAGTGTTTGGCACACCAGGACTGGAGTTGGGAACCTCTGCCGTAAAGCAGCAGCCAACAGGGGCAGACACACCTGCACCCACAGGCTCCATTATCCAATGCCTCCTGGAGAGGCAGGACACTGTGCCCTGCGTGCATCTCCCAATACTAGCACTTGCATACCTTAGCAATGCCACCCTAAACCTGGGAATACGGTACACAGCTATCACAAGTTTGCTATGATTACTGGCAGATAGCAATTCCTAAGTTAAGCAGAATTTGCTGATTCAGCTGCAGCATAGCAACCTATCTGATGTCTGTGGAGTGTGCTACAGGTCTTGTGTCTGACAGTGTTTACCACCCTGGGGAGTGACCCCAACAGTATTGCTTACCATAGCCATGCCTGCACTCTGCTCAGGACTGGTGTGGTGGCCAGGGCTGCCAAACACCTCTATAGCTGCACAATGCTGGCATAGGTGTGGGGAGTGTGTGTCTGTCTATCCAGTGTGTGGTGGCTGCAAACACCCTCCACAGCCCACACTGCTAGCACTGCTGCCAGTAGTGGCCTGCCAATGTGCATAATGAGGAGCAAGGTACTGTGGGAACAGCCAGGATAGGATGGCCTGGCCTGGGTCCATCTGTACATAGCATAGGGCAATGGTTCGGACATTGTAGTGGCCGGCCACCACCTGCACGGACAGAGTGGCCACAGCATGTCCTGCTGGGAGGTCACTCTCACCCTGACTTAGCAGTGACCACGGCATGGCTAGGTTCCCCCATAGTGCTGTATAGCATTTCTCTCATGTGATATTTATGGGTTTTCTTTTGGGGCCCGATCACTGACTTATCTGCTTGGTGTGTATGCTGCCCTCCCAGTTTTGGGTACATGCATCTCCTCCAGGACCATGCATTATGGGCTAGCTAGCAGACTGTTTGCAGCTAGTATGTGTGTTGCTGGAACACCTTGCAGGGTGCAGTGGCTGGAGGCTTCCTGCTGGAGCATGTCAGATGATTGGGGGGGAGGGAGGGGGGGCAGCTGTGCATTTCCAGGCCTTCTGTCTGCTATTGCTTTATGGATGTGTACAGCTCTGCATTGCCTGCCCTGTAGGGTGTTTGATCCCTAGCAGGACGGGGGTGATGGTCCCCTCTACTGCCACCATTGCAGGGGGGTAGAAAGTGGATCTGTTGGCGGGAGATCTTGTCCCCCATCCTGAGCCCCAGAGGGTGTGTTGGGTGGTGGTATGTAATCTCCCTGTGGGTCCCAACACCCCCCTTCACTTACATCATGTGACCATGGCACCCACAAAGGGTATGCACTTTTCTGGGTGCATCATAGTCCACAAGGGCTAGATGTGACATACAGATGAACACAGGCATATCCTAGGGGTGTTTGCAAGGACTAACTATCACACATTGGCACTGATGGGGACCTGCAGCATAGCCTATCTCAGCAAAGCCAGGTGCTGTGAGAATGGTGCTGGGCACCATACCTCTCCCTCAGGGTGAGCACAGGACCTGCACACTGTGACGGTCTGTAGCTACTCTGTGCCACTAACACACACCGTCGGCACCCCCTACGAGGCTGAGGTGCTGTGGGGTGCATACCCCATCTTGTGATCATCTGTAGACTGCTGATTTACATGTGCTGTGCATCCTGGGTACGGATTGATTGACCCTATCCTGGTAACCACAGCAGAATGTGGGTGTGGTGCCGTGCAGTCCTCCTGTAGCCAGCCAGGTGTTTGTTAGCAGTTCTAGCCCACTGGTTACTTCACTGGCTGTGGAGTCAGAGATCATGGGTTCAAAACCCACAGTGGGGTTCATCGATAGGGCTGTCTTAGGCATTGTCTATTTTTATTGTATATTAGTGTTGCCAGCAGAAACACCCTCAGAGTACTGTCACCTTAGGGTGCCTCATAAGGCGCCCTATATAGCGCCTTATAAGGTGCCTTATATGGTGTCCTATAGGGGACATTATAGGGTGCCTTGGCAGACAGCGCACTTTATAATGTGCCCTATGGAGTGCCTTCTAGGGTGCCTTATGTGGCACCTTAGGTTACGCCACTGTGAGGGTGTGTTTGCTGGCAGCACTATTAAAGTACAACTAAACTTCCTCACAGCCCAATACTTAACCCTTTCCAGGCCAAGCCCAAAACTTTCGGGATCCAAACTTCTGCCTAAATATTCCTATCAAATGGTATATAATACATGACCATGGCAGAGGGAACGTCACTATTGGAACATATTGAATAAGACGGGTACAATTTTCCTGAAATATGCAAACATTAACCCAGCTGCAGAATGTGGATTAAAATATTATAGTAGGCCTTCAAAGGGTTACACATGGTGCCTTATTCATTAGGCATACTGGGGAATCAAACCCATGACCCTTGTACCATCAGTCTGTGTAGTAACCATTGTGCTACAGCTCTGTTTCTGTATTTGGGTGTCTGCGCGCCTTCTTAAGCTTAACGCGCCCTGTAATGATCGTTGCTGCGCGGCGCCTTATAACGCGCGTTATCGGTAACGATGTACCGCCCATGTCCTTATTTGGGGTTTCTGCCTCTAACGCGGATCCTAACGCAAATCACACTAACGCAGTTTAGTAAACATACCCCTAAGTGTATCTAGCGAGACAAGAAGAAAACTTACACATATACACACACACACGTGCGCATGCACACACAGAGACTGATACAGAAAAGTGTGCTAGGCTTTGTGCATAGGTTAGCTCAGTTTTAGCACACAATTTTGTGTGCTACCAATGCAAGAACAAGTTTTGCATAAGAGCTAACTGTACTCAAAGCCTTAAGCAGACAGCAGCACACATCAAACATCGCATTCCTATTGCTCAATAATGCACACTATGTATTAAGCGCACTACTGAAAACATTTACTTACATAAGTGCAAGCAAGGTAATTCTCTGTAGCTTTTAAATACAAGATGTCTGTCTGAAAGCTCTTAAAGGAGTTTTAGTTTTCATTTTTAAAAGCTAATTCTTTTTCTATACTGCAAAGGGGGAAGTTTTTGTGCTGTTGGGCAAAGCTCTGTCAATTAGAGTTCATTGTTTTTTGTTTCAGCTACGCATTCACAGCTAGCTCTTTAAAATCACTGACCTCATCAGATGTTAGATCCCTCCCTACCCACTCCAGCTCCTACCCACTCTATGTGAGCATTCTTGCTTTATAGGGTAACTCCGCAATTAGCACTTAAAAGAGGTTAACTGTTTTTTCTCTTAAAGGACAGCTGAGGAAAAGGTAGGGACTTTGGTAGGTCTCTCTTTTTAACTTCAACAGGTACCAAAGCTCCACCAACTGAACAATGGCTGGGGAAAATCGTATTGTCAAAGCTGTTGCCCTCGTTACAGCTTCTGCCCCTGTCCAGACAGAGATCCCAATGTCAGTTGAAGGACTGATTCCCTGTGCAGGATGCCTGAATGCTGAAGCTCTAAGGAAACAAGTGGAGGAGCTCAGAGAAGAGGTGGCGAGGCTGAGAAGCATTTGAGACAGTGAGAAGTTCATTGATGAGATGCTTCTTGAAACATCCAAGCTCTCCAATGGAGATGAAGATGGGAGGCTACAGAATGAAGAAAGTTGGACATGAGTCACCACAGCCTGCAGAATCAACACTCCCAATACCTCCAGCCCTTAAATTGGAGGTATTGGGAGTGTTGATTCTGGAAGTAGAGGAGGTAAAAGCATCCCAAGAAAGGGAAGAACCAGAGCTCGAGCAGCCCAAAGTTGCAGAATCAGTGACCACAAGGAAGCAAAGGATAGTGGTGGTAGTGGTCACTCTCTTCTGAGGGGTAGTGAGGTATCCATCTGCCGACCAGACTTGATGTCCAGAGAGATGTGCTGTCTGCCAGGTGCCAAAATCCGTGATGCTATGGAGAGTTTGCTGAGACTATTATCTGATGTTGCTCATCCATGTTGGCACAAATGATACTGCCAGGTATCACTCTCAGCGTATCAAAAGTTACTTCATGGCTCTGGGACAGAGGGTGAAGCAGATGGGTACACAGGTGGTGTTCTCTTCAATCCTCTCTGTTGAGGGTAAAGGCCAAGGCAGAGAAGCTTGCATCCTGGAGATGAATGCATGACTGCGTGGATGGTGTCATCGAAAGTATTTTGGTTTCCTGGACCATGGGATGATGTTCCAAGGGCTGCAGAACAGAGATGGTGTTGATCTGTCCAAGAAGGGTCGAAGTGTCTTCAGCAGCAGACTGGCTAACCTACTGAAGAGGGCTTAAAACTAGATTCATTGGGGATGGGTGAAGAAAGCCTCCAGGTAAGTGATAGCCCCTATGTAAGTAAGTGAAACATTAAATACCTCTGTAGAAATGGGTAAAAAGGGTAACATCTGGAAAGCAGTGTGTATAAATGACCATAGCATTTATACACATCGATTTAATGGAGACATGGCTCACAGACAACCATGATTGGGATGTAATTATACTGGGCTATACTTTATTCAGAAAAGACAGGGTAGAAAGGAGGAGGAGTGGCACTATATGTAAAAAATTAATATTAAAGCAATAGAATTACAGGGCTTAAAAGAGAGAGAAGAGGCACTATGGGTTAAACTAGAAAGAGGGAAATGGAAATCCATTTGTATTGGAGTGATATACAGATCCCTCTCATAGGGAGAAGAAGTGGATGGAGATTTAATAGAAGACATGTTCAGCATTGCCATAAAAGGAGAAATGCTACTGATAGGTGATTTCAATATGCTGGATGTCGATTGTTACATCCCTGGTGCGGTGTCATCTAGAAGAAAGGAGATCCTGGATTCTCTACAGGGAGAACTATTCAAGCAACTGGTAACAGAACCTACACATGAAGAGGCCATTCTGGACTTGGTTCTTACCAATGGGAAAAGTGTTTATGATAAGAACATAAGAACATAAGAAATGCCATACTGGGTCAGACCAAGGTCCATCAAGCCCAGTATCCTGTTTCCAACAGAGGTCAATCTAGGTCATACATACCTAGCAGTTTCCCCAAAAGACACAGGTTCCACAATAATTGTACTGGGTCAAGCATTGATATCCTGGGTCCCTTCTTAATAATGGTTTATGGACCTTTCCTCCAGGAATTTGTCCAAACCTTTTTTAAACCCAGCTACACTAACAGCCTTTACTACATCCTCCGGTAACAAATTCCAGAGTTTGATTACACGTTGAGTGAAAAAATATTTTCTTATTATTATTTTAATATTTTCTCTTATTTTGGCATGGAGGAGTGGCCTAGTGGCTGGGGCAAAGTACTTCAGGCCAGAAGGTCAGGGGTTCAAATCCCATTAGAGGATAGCAACCTTGGGCTGGAAGGACTGGGGTTTCTAGTCCCACAGGTGCTCCTTGTGGTCTTGGGCAAGCCACTTAACCCTCCATAGCCCATGTTCCCTGTGAAATAGTTATCTCCAAGTTATAATGCCCTGTTCAATGTAATTTCAGTTTGTTCAATGTAAACCACACTGATGCAGAATAGCACAGTATATAAGAGAAGGTAAATAAATAGTCTTAAATAGTTTACCCTGTAGCTTCATTGCATGTCCCCTAATCTTTCTATATTCTGATAACATAAACAATCTATCTACGTTTACCTGTTCCACTCCGTTCATTAATTTATAGACTTCTATCATATCTCCCCTCAGCTGTCTCTTTTCCAGGTTAAAGAGCCCTAACCTTTTTAGCCTTTCTTCATAGGAGTATCCTTCCATCCATTTTACCATTTTGGTGGCTCTTCTCTGAACCTTTTCTAATAACGCTATATCCTTTTTAAGATACGGTGACCAGAACTGCACACAATATTCAAGGTGCAGTCTCACCATGGAACGATATAGAGGCATTATAATATCTTTTGTTTTATTTTCCATTCCTTACAGAGGGAGATCATCTCGCATCCAGTGATCACCGATGGTGTGGTTCAATAAAGAGAGGGTCTTAGACTTTAGGAAAACTAACTTGCCAAGTTGGGACAATACCTCAAGGAATCGTTAGCGGGATGGGAACAGCTGGGGGATGTAGAAAAACAGTGGGCAAAACTGAAAGGAGATATTTTAAGGGCAACAAACCTTTTTGTTAGAAAGGTAAATACATGTAAAAGGAAAAGGGGGCAGCTATGGTTCTCAAAAGAAGTAGCTGAAAAGGTGAAGAAAAAGAGGGAGGCTTTCAGGAAATACAAGAGATCACAGAGAGGAAGATAGGCATCTATATTTGGAAAAACGTAAAGAAACTAGCAAAATAGTCAGGAAAGCAAAGATACAAAAAGAAGAAGAAACAGCCAAAGCAATAAAATGGGGTAAGACTTTTTTCAGATATATTAGTGAGAGGAGGAAGGGCAAGGGGGAAGGGGAGGAATATGTAGAAGCTGATGAAGATAAAGTGGAATTGCTTAACAAATATTTCTGTTCTGTGTTTTTACAGATGAAGGGCCAGGAGCCCACAAATCACCCACAAATAGGAACAGCAGTGACGGGGAGCTCAAAAGATTTTCAGAAGACTGTGTTCGTGAGGAACTAGCTAAACTAAAAATAGATAAAGTGATGGAACCCGGATGGGATACATCCGAGAATACTGAAGGAACTTGGGGATGTTCTAGCAGCTCCACTGACTGTCCTTTTCAATGCTTCTATAAAGTCAGGAGTAGTCCCAGACCACTGGAGAAAGGCATATGTAGTCCCTTTACACAAAAGCAGAAGCAAAGATGAGGTTAAAAACTACAGGCCAGTTAGTCTAACTTCTGTGGTAACTAATTGGAAACACTGCTAAAGGAGAGAATAGTGAGATTTCCAGAGTCCAATGGATTGCAGGATCCGAGGCAGCATGGGTTTACCAGAGGCAGGTTTTGTCAGAAAAATCTGATTGATTTCTTTAACTCGATGATCAGGGAGTTGGACTGAGAGAGAGCCCTAGATGTGGCGTACTCTGATTTCAGTAAAGCCTTTGACAGCCTTCCGCACAAGCCACTTACAAACAAACTGAGCACCCCAGGGGATGGACCCTAAAGTTTCTGATTGAGTTAGAAATTGGTTGAGTGGGAGGCGGCAAAGGGTATAGGTAAATGGAGCTCACTCTGAGGAGGAGGTTGTTACCAGTGGTGTTCCGCAGGGATCTGTTCTTGATCTGATTCTTTTTTACATCTTTGTTAGTGATATTGCGGGAGGCTGTCAGGTAAGGTGTGCCTGTTTGCACATGATACCAAAATCTGCAATAGAGTAGACAATCAGGAAGGGGTAGATAACATGAGGAGTGATCCAGCTAAGCTTGAAGAATGTTATAAAATTTGGCAGCTGAGTTTTAATGCTAAAAAAATGCAGGGTCATGCATTTGGGCTGTCCAAGGGAGTGGTACAGTGTAGGGGGTGAACTACTTCTGTCCACAAAAAATAGAACGGGACCTGAGCGTGATTGTGTCTGGCAATCTTAAAGTAGTTAAACAGGTAAAAAAGATGATGTGAAAGCCAGAAGGATGCTTGGGTACATTGGGAGAGGAATGAATGGCCAGCAGAAAAAAGGAGGTGATAATGCCTCCGTATAATTCTCTGGAGCAACTTCATTTGGAGCATTTTGTGCAATTCTGCAGACCACACCTTCAAAGGGATATAAACAGAATGGAGTTGGAGTAGAGGATGGCTATTAAATGGTTAGCGGTCTTCATTATAAAGCATATGAGGACAGACTTAAAGATCTTAATATGTACACTTTAAAGGAAAGGAGGGATAGAGGAGATATGATAGAGAAGTTTAAATACCTCTGTGGCATAAATACACAGAAGGAGAGTTTCATTCGATTGAAAGCAAGTTCTGCTACGAGGGGGCAAAGGATGAGGGTGAAAGGGAATACAGTCAGGAGTAACATGAAAAATATTTCTTTATGGAAAGAGTGGTTAATACGTGGAATAATTTCCCAAAGAAGGTAGTAGAGACGAGGACAATATGGGGTCTATTCAGACACGTGAATAGCTTTTCGCCCCTTGCCGTCCCCAACGAATAAGGAGTTTGTACGGGGAGGCTTAGAGGGGGGCAGGAGGGGGCATCGTGGAGGCTGGATGAGGGTGGGCAGTGGGCGGTCCGCGGCCCTGGTCATACAGGGCTGATTTTAAAGCCGGCCCTGTACGTCCGGGGCAGCAGACTGGACGGGGGATGGCAGGCCTGGGCGGCGGAAGTGGGGTGAGGGGTGCAGGGGGTTCCCCGCAGCCTGACCCTGGCCATGGAGGCCTGATTGGGGGTCGAGCTGCGACGAAAGGAACAAATGGCCGGCGGCAGGGATCGCGGCTCCTGAATGGAGCCGAGGTGCAATGGCGATGTGACACCATGGCACTGCAGCTCCATTCAGGAGCCTGACAGAGTTAGCTGAGCAGGGGCATGAACGTCCTGTCTTGCTCATACAGGCCCAGACCCGATTCCGATCCCATGGGGCATGTCTAGCCCCTGCGTGATCAGAATAGAGTCTGCCTCTGTGGGGGTCATTCTGAATCATGAATAGCAGGGATGGATGCTGGCGGCAGCCCCCGACTAACTTCCCCGCCGTTTGTGTGGGGAAGTTAGTTGAGGGAGGGGAATGGGTGGCTCGGGGAAGAGAATGGGCGGGCAGTGGGCAATCGCTGGCCCTAGACGTGGCTGATTCTAATGTTGGCCCTGTATGACCAGGACCGGCGAAATGGCCGGGGAGGTTAATCCACCTCCGAGGTGAAAACTCCCTTGGATGTTTTTTTTTCTACATTCAGGGCGCGGAAGGGGCTGGAGGGGCCAGGGGACATTCCCCGCAGCCCGACCCTGGCCTTCAGAGGCCGGATCTGGGGTTGGGCTGCGGGGAATGTACCGTTTTGGTCAGCGGCCGGCATCGCACCTTTTAAATGGAGCTGCGGTGCCATGGCGCCATGGCTCCATTTAAATGCCCTGATTGAATTAGCTGGGTGCAGTCCTGCGCGTGCAAGCTGGACAGAATCTCTGTCCTGGCCTGCACATGCAGGACTGTTTGCAATTCTGATCCTGCAGGGCTAGACATGCCCCACAGGATCAGAATCACGATACCCTCTGTGCGTCCAGTTCAGACTGGACACACGGAGGGGATCTATATCTGTATCAGAATGTGGCCCTGTGTGTCCCGCTTCCGATCCGGCGCACAGAGGCCTGGGCGGCCAACTTGGAATTTGCCTCCACCTGAATTCAAAAAAGCATGGGACAAACACAGAGGATCTCTAAAGGAAAAGGGGGGATTATTGTAGTTGATATGGAAGGGCAGACTAGATAGGTCATGTGTGCACAGAAAACCAGAAGGCTAAACGTGACGCTGGAATTTTTAACACAGTCTGAGGATGCAGGAAGAGTAACTCATGGTTCTGCAGTCAGGGCCTGTGAGAGGTTTATGCCCATTACTTCTTCGTGCATACAATGGGATCCTATTGTGCATATAGCAATTTTGAAATATTATTTATGTGCACAATAGCATTCCATTATATGTACCTCTGAAGTGCTGAACTGTGAATGGCACAGAACATCCCATATGACAGACTGCTATTCTGCACATAAATAATAATACTGCAAAATTGCTATCTGCTGAATACTATCCTATCATATGGTGCCAATACAGCTGCTGTTAGTGCAGATCCATGTGCGCCTCCGTCTGTGCATGTTCTCCCATGTTAGTGTTTGGTTTTTGCATAAAGTTTGTGCACTGAGCTACAGCGCAAGGCTGAAACACAAGTTAACTAAAGGGCGCTAGGGTGTTGCACCTAACTCGTCAAAAGCACCAAAATTATTGCGCGTTAGGTACAACACCACCGTGTTAATTGTCAGGAGTGTGGAACATATTAACATAGTAAATGACGGTAGATAAAGACCAGTATGGTCCATCTAGTCTGCCCATTAGATAGTTAAGTTTATTTTGATTTTATCCTGTTGCTGTAAGGGATCCACTGTGTCTGTCCCATGCCATTTTGAATTCCGTCACTGTATTTGCCCCACCACTTCCATCAGGAGGGCATTCCAAGCATCAACCACCCTTTCAGTGAAAAAATATTTCCTGACATTGCCTTTCAATTTACCCCCTTGCAGCTTCATGTTATGCTCTCTAGTTTTATAGCTTCCCCGTCTTTGGAAGAGGCTTGTTTGTTCATTATTTCTCTTTAAGTATTTAAAGGTCTCAATAATATTTCCCCTATCCCTCCTCTCCTCCAGAGTGTACATATTTAGGTTTTCAAGTCTCTTCTCATAAGGCTTCTGACGCGGCTCCAAATCATTTTGGTCGCCTTCCTCTGAACAGTTTCCAGTCTTTTTACATCCTTTGCAAGATATGGTCTCCAAAACTGAACATAGTATTCCAAGTGAGGCCTCACCAGTGACTTATACAGTGGCATTAGTACCTCTTCCTTTCTGCTGGTAATTCTTCTTTGTATGCAACCCATCATCCTGGACTTTGCCACCGCCTTGTCGCACTGTTTTGCCACCTTGAGATCCGGAGAAATAATCACACCAAGGTCCTTCTCCTGGTCCGTGCACACCAACCTCTCGCTCCCTTTCGCGTATATTTCCCTTGGATTTCTGCTTCCCAAGTGCATGACACTGCACTTCTTCGCATTAAATCTTAACTGCCAAGCATTAGATCATTCGTCCAGCTTTTGTAGATCTTTCCTCATGTTACCCACTCCTTCAGGGGAGTCCACTCTGTTGCAAATTTTCATGTCATCTTCAAAAATACAGACTTTTCCATTCAGTCCTTCAGCAATATCACTCACAAATACATTGAACAGTGCTGGGCCCAAGACCAAACCCTGGGGCACCCCGCTAATCACCCTCCTTTCATCTGAGTGAGCTCCATTTACCATCACCTTCTGTCATCTGTCAGTCAACCAATTTCTGATACAGTTCACCACCTTGGGACCCATCTGCAAACTACTGAGTTTATTGATAAGCCTCCTATGAGGAACAGTATCAAAAGCTTTGCTGAAATCCAGGTAGATGACATCCATCGCATGCCCCTGATCTAGTTCTCTGGTCACCCAGTCAAAGAACTCTATCAGATTTGTTTGGCAAGATCATTCTTCGGTAAAACCATGTTGCCTCGGATCATGCAACCTGTTGGTTTTGAGAAAGTCTACTATTCGCTCTTTCAGGGGCGCCTCCATTACTTTTCCCGCCACCGAGTTAAGGCTCTTTAGTTTGGCACTTCTTCCCTGTCCCCACTTTTGTGAAGAGGTACCACATCAGCCATTCTCCAGTCCTGAGGAACTTCTCCTGTTTCCAAGGATTTGTTAAAAACATCCTTTAACGGCCCTGCAAGAACCTCTTTGAGCTCTTTCAGTATCCTGGGATGTATCCCATCCGGTCCCATGGCCTTGTCAACTTTCAGTTTTGCAACACATCATCTTCTGTGAATGGTGTGGTATCTACTTCATTCCCATTTTTATATTTGGGGGTCACAGGTGGTCCTTCTGCAGGATTTTCTTTAGTAAAAACAGAGCATTAGTATTTGTTTAGCAATTTCACTTTTTCAATGTCACTTTCCATGAGTCCGTTCCCAGCACTTCTGAGTCCTGCAATTCCACCTCTGATTTTCCTCCTTTCCCGAATATACCTGAAGAAAGTTTTGTCGCCACACTTCACATCTTTAGCCATCTTTTCCTCTGCCTTTGATTTTGCTTTCTTTATTTCTCTTTTTGTCTCTTTTAGGTTGATCTTGTATTCCTTTCTGTGTTCCTCTGTTTGCAAGCTTTTGAATTTTGTGAAAGCTGTGTTTTTTGCCTTTATTTGTGCAATCACTTCTTTGGAGAACCAAATAGGTTTCCTTCTCCCCTTGTTTTTATTTACTTTCCTTACATATTTATCTGTTGCCCCTTTTATTGCCACCTTTAGTTTAGCCCATTGCAATTCCACTTCCCTTATCCTCTCCCACCCTGCCAATTCCTCCTTCAGGTACATTTTACTGAAGTCAGTGTTTTTGAAGTTTAGGACTTTCAGCTTGCTATGATTGGACTGCAGCTTGGCTTTTCTCTAGCAGTTAACGTGGAGCAGGTTCCACTAATGCAGGCCGCATTAGTGTGGCTGCACTTAACCCCGTGGCGTTAGGTAAACTCACGCTAATGCCAAGTTATCAATATCCCTGTTTAATGTACATTACTAAGTTTAAGCTCCAATGTAAACCGCTTTGATTGAAATGATAAAGCGGTATATAAAAACTGTTAAATAAAATGAAAATAAAAAATAATGCAGTTAGCATGTGGTGTGAACCCAGCACTAACTGCTTTGAGCTCATGGCGCCCATTCTCCGCCCCTAACCCGCCCACTCGTGATCCTAACACAGGCTACACAGTTTGCACAGGAATCATCCTGCACTGTCAAGGCCCCACGTTAGCTGCAACGCGTGTCTCACTGCGTCTTCAGCCAGAACACACGATACCAGCTAGCACCTTTTAGTAAAAGACCCCCTTAGTGTGCAAAGCCCAAATTAGAAATGAATAGCCTATGGACTTTAATATATGATTTCATGTCTTATTTTCATATGATTTTTGGTTTCTCGCCTCCAATTTTCATACTTTGTGGAATTTAACAACAAAAATTCAGCCAACCAGGAGATATTTTTAAGTCAGTAATCCAAGCCGAATCAATTCCTGCTTAGTCTAAAAGCATACTTGATGTAAAACACAGGACCACACAGGCACTAAGGAAACAAAGGATTTAATTTCAAATTCTTATCCAAAGGCAATGCTTCTCTCTGAAAGAAAAACTTCCCAAAGAAATGAGGCTAGCAGATTGTTTTACCGTATGCATGTTTTGCCAGTGTGATACTGATCATTTTCTTTAATAATATCAAATATTATTTTCAGCTAAATTCAATAATCTGAAAACACCTTTTAGGGAAAGGCCAAATAAATGAATGACCCACAAAATGCCATCCTTGCCTGCTGGCTGCACTTCACGAACATCCATCTTGACCTTCTACAGATTTACTCTGCAGTCTCAGGGTTATCAAATCAGCAAGTCTGTAGGCAGCAGTCTCTGTATCTATAAAAAGCCTGACACGAGAAAGCAGTCTCATCTTTATCTGCAGTTTGCTGCAGTGCTTAGACTAAATGGCTTCATAACAAGCGCTGAGTATGACAGAATAGCAGAGGGCACTTAGTAATGATGAATCATCGTTTCTTAAACACACTGATGAGGATAATAAACACTTAAATCAGCAGCGCCTCCTACAGTCTAGTCTCTTGAATTTGTTAACATCATTTCCTTCTTTCCCCGAAGAATCACACCCGTTTCCTTCTCTTCTAGTTTGCTTTTATTTTTGATTGTAAAGCAGGGTTGATGTTTGTTTCTAGCCAGTCTGCTCAGGACTAGGGTAGATGTTTTCTCTCTCTACTTGGAACATGTGCAATATCATTAAACCTCTTCCCCTCATGTTCACAAAAGCAGAAAGCAAGCACTAGCCACAAATCTGAAAAATTTCTAGAAGTGCTTTTTTTTTCTTACCAGTTCTAACGATCCGAGATATATGGATTACGTTTCATATGAGATGGCTTCAATTTCAGGTCCAATTACTGATCTTAGATCCTTGACAGATCTGATTGATTTTAGAAAGAAACTGAAGACTTTATTTTACATTGATGTCTGCAAAGCTCTTTTACTAAAATGGGGTAAGTGTTTGCGCTTACTGCGCTTATCGCACCTTAACTGCAAAAGTTAAGGTGAAGTAAGAACAAACTGTGTGTGGTAAATGCAGCATTCTGTTCTGCACCTAGTGCGCGGAGCAGACACTTAGCACATGGGACCCATGTTCCCAACAGAGATAACACTGGTATACCCATACTATCTGCGGCTGCATGTAATGTGGGACCTGATGCTGTCTTCACCTCTCCCGGCCAAACAATAGCACTAGGGGCAAGCACCGCTGCTAGCCCTTACCCTTCCGACCCTTCTGATCACACAGCCTTACATGTTAAATTTCCCACATTCCTGTTCAGACACTCTCCTCAGTAAAACCACCTTTCCGATTCCCCATCTGAAGCAAGAGACATGTATGGTGGCCATTGGACTCCCCCCCTCCCTTTAATCAAATCCCACCCACCACCATAGTGGAAGGCAACCCTTCCCGACCTCCTGACCCCCTCCACCAAGCACTTCCTTCAGCATAATCCCTGGTGCCTAGTGGATGGGCCAGAGTGATCTCTCCTCGCTCTTGCCCCATTGCCACCTGGGTGTCTCTCTCCTGTCCTGTTGCCGCTTAGTGGTATTTATCACAAGAGTACCGCTAGGAGTCAGATCCACCATTTTGCACATGAGTGGCAAAAGGGCAGGAAGGAAGGGAGATTGCTCCTTCCCTGTCCACTAGGCACCACCACTTGGGCACGTGACGTCTGAGGTCAGTGGGGTGGGGTGGGGTTTTCTCTGTGGAGGGGGCAGATTTGATTGGGGGGATTCTGGTGGCCACTCCATACAAGATCGGGAGGGTAATCAGAGGAGGGATTTCTAATGGGGGGGGGGGTAGTTAATATGTAAAGCGGTACGATTGGGCAGGTGGGAATGGTGAGAGCTATCGGAGGCATTTGCCATGAGTGCTAATGTTTGACTAGAACTGGTGGGACTGGCTGCTACCATATTTTGGTAGTCCAGCTGCCCTTAACGCCGCCTCTTGAGGTGATGTTATGTTCAGCCGTTCTATTGGCAGCCATGACAGCTAGTGCTTTGTGCCATCCTGTGCACTGTCACTGGCCAACATGCCCACTTTGTGCCCAATACCACCCTGTCACACTCAAAGAAGCTAGTATAAGAGTTTTACTCCTCTGGCTGCTTTTATTGTGCAGTAGGGCTTACCGTGGGCCATTAGCATGTGCATTAACTGTTACTGTGCTTCAGTAAAAGGGCCCTAAACATACTGAGGCAGCATTTAGTTTATTTTAAGTTATTCATTGTGTACTATTTTATGTTGTGAATATCTTGTGTATAATTTTTAAGTATTTATATGTGCCGTGTTAGCCGCCTAGAGTCAACTGTGATAAGCAGAATGCAAATGCACTAAATAAATAGACAAATAAAAACGTAATAAATAAGTACAAAAGATTTCTCTGAATCATTTACTGAGAGGGCCAGAAAATCACCATGGATAACTCTGACTAAAATTACATGAGGGAGAGGCATGGACCTTTTAAGATTCTCAAAAGAATTAAGGCCAGCGGTGCCTGGCGCAACGCCCTTCTTGTCCCTGCCCTAGTCTGCTCACTGAGAGAAGAGAAGAGACCCATGTGTAGGAGGGTCTTCCGTTCTGCAAAAGGCTAGGTGTTATTTCTCTCTGAATCTGTAACCAATCATAGACACTTTCCCAGTTTTGACAAGGAATTGCATTTGAAATATTTATGCGCTAATATTGACCTTCTCAGTCGCATGGAATGCACATGGAAATTGTGATACCAGCAGCAACATATATAGCAAAGCTATTCAGCTGCACTGGAGATAATATTATGAAGGTATTAATGCACGGATGTGGAAGTTTACACGTGTTATTCACCTCATAAAATCCTGGTCGGCATAAAATATGCACTTTGATATGAAGGCAAGTAATTTACTAGTGGGTGTAGCCAGGCCACAGTCTGGGCGGAGTTAGCAAGTACATGTGTTTACAAAAAGTTACAATTTTCATGCATACTTGTGAACTGTGATTTACACCTTACAGAGTAGATATAGAATGCATCTTAATGTAAGGGGCGTTCTCTGAGACTCATGGTAGTATTTCATAAAGGCAGGTAAGCACCTTCTTGCTTTTATAAAATAGCTCCTATGTCAGTGCCTACCTTCAGCGCTCTGTTATAAAATTAGCCACTATGGGGCAATTTTACAAGCAGCTCCCTACAGGTATGTGCCATGTATTTATTTATTTATTTAAACATTTTTCTATACCGCCTCTTCCAGAGATCAGAGGCGGTTTACAATGAACATTAAAACTTAATAGAAAACTATTATTTTACATATAACAAATTTCAGAACATGTAACAAAGAAAATAAAAACTTAATAATAGAAATCTATTATTATTATTTTACATATAAATTGTAGAGCATTTTTAACATTTAACCCATAAATAAACATCAGAATAAAATTAGAAATGTGGCAAAATAACGTGCCGAAAACCTAGAACTATATACATTGAGAATTAAATATGGTTATTTACATATCAGAATGATCGACTGAATTAATTAAGCTGCTCAAGATGGAATTATGGCTGTGCTCTGTAGGAATATATCTAGGTAGGATCAAAATATGGTTTTTGATCAGTGTTAATCTGTGGAATCTGAGCATTATCATCATGTTGGAGCTTGTGATAGTGTAAAGTGAATAGGTGAGTTTTTAATTCCTTTCTAAATAGTTGGAGGTCTTTGATCTCTCTGAGTTCTACTGGAAGGTTGTTCCACAGCGTTGGTGCAGAGAAAGAAAAAGCAGAGTTACTTGTCTTCTGATTTGTTTTTCGAAAGGAATCTGGGACTAGTAGCATGTGTAAGTTTGCTCTTCTTCTTAATCTGTTTTCATGTGAGACATTGATGAGCGTGGACAGAAAGGATGGTGCTATTCTATTAAAAATCTTGAACGTGGTTACTAAGATTTTATATATAATTCTACAAGACACAGGAAGTCAGTGAAGGGAGTAGAGAATAGGAGATATGTGGTCAGATATTTTCGCTTTGAAAATGATTCTTGCTGTAACATTTTGCGCTAATTGTAAAGTATGTAGGTTTTTTTTAGTGGTTCCTTGTAGAATGCCATTGCAGTAGTCTAGATGGGGCGTTATCAGTGTTTGGACTACTGATCTGAAGTCGGAGCTATCAATTAACGGTCGCAATTGTTGGATAGTTCTTAACTTAAAGTATATGGCTTTCACAGTCTGTTTTATATGTTGTGAAAGGGTGAGTGTCCTATCGAGTATGATTCCTAAATATTTAATCTCATCTTTAACTGGTATGAGAGTCTTTCCAGTGTTGATTTCAGACGGTGGGGTAAAGTTCATGTTTCTTGTTATAAATATTGCTTCTGTTTTCTTAAAGTTAATGTTCATGTTCATTGTTTTAAGCCAAAGTTCTACTTCCGATAGGCATTGATATATTGCTGTAGTTAGGGTTGGACACATCAAATGGTGAATATAACATAATATCGTCCGCATATATGTGATAATTAATCTTGTGGCGTTTAAAAATCGAACAGATGGGTTGCAGGTACAGATTAAACAATACAGCTGAGAGGGCAGAGCCTTGAGGGATGCCCTGTTCTTGTGGGAAAGGTGCTGATGCCACTTGATCTATTTGTACGTATTGGGTTCTGTTAGAGAAGTAAGATTTAAACCAATCGAGTGTTTTTTCTTTAATGCCAATTTGGGCGAGTCTAGAGATAAGGGTGGCATGGTTTACATTGTCGAAAGCAGATGAGATATCAAGGAATATGAGAATAAAGGCTTGCTTTGTGTTGTCTATACCTCTGATGATGGTATCAAATAGTGTTAGTAGCAGGGTTTCAACACCGTGGTGAGGACGGAATCCATATTGATGTTTGTCTAGTGGTGCAAATGAATCTATGTAGTCCTGCAATTGAATCTGTACAACCTTTTCAATAATTTTAGCAAGAAATGGAATGCTTGCATTGGGACGGTAGGAAGTTGGGTCATTGCTGTCAAGTTTTTTGTTCTTTAGTAGTGGACGTATTGCTGACGTATTGCTGACTGTATATGAGCACATCAAAAATGGGCACTGATTTGAGTACTTTAGCCACTTTTATAAGTACGGGACATTGGCCTGATGGTGTGTACTTTCGCTGTGCGGATGCACATAGGTGCAGTCTGGGCGGAGCACAGATGTACATACCTAAATGATAAAACACTATAATTTATGTGTGTGTTTTTTTACAAACTTAGGTGTGGCTATGTACAGCAGCTCTAAGGCTACTGCAAGTGATCGCACCTTAGATTAGCACATGTACAGTAGTTGGCCATTTACCCTAGTATTCAGTAAAGAAAAGTAGGTGCCTACTAGACATGATAACTAGATGGGACTTTATAAAATTACCCATCACACATAGAGGTGAGTAGTTTAATTTAGGGCAACCTTTTTGCTGGTCTGCATTAAACCACTTATCTATACAGATGATAGCTTACTGTAATAAAGGAGCGGTATATCAAATTGTCAGATAAACAAAAACATTTCCATGTATAAACCACTGCTTCATGCACAAAACAATTCAGTATGAAACTGCCCATATCTTTACCTGCAGGGAGCCAGGGCATCCCCAGGGGCGGAGCCTGGGTGGGATTTGGATTGATTCACATGCTTTTGGATTTTATTTATTTATTTATTTACATCTCTTATATACCGCACTATTTGCGATCAGCGCGGTTTACATAGAACAAACAATATCCGACAATAAACAAGAGTCAGGTCATTACAATGAACAGGAGCAGTAAACTTGGATAACAGGGGAAACTATCTACATGTGTGGAATATTAAACAGGTAACTGTATATATGAGAGATGGAGTTATTGTGTGTTGCTCATGCATGGTGGCTGGGGTTCGGGGGAGGCTGAGAGGTATTTAATGAAGAGGAAGTGTTTTAAGGCCTTCCTAAGTATATGTATATATGTCCTCCAGAATTGTATGTGTACTAAATAGTGGACGTAAAATAAATGTGCCCAGGCACTTCCAAAGTATAGGGTATTTTCCCTTTAAAAACTGGTATAATTTATAAGTGTATTGGCTGCACAACTTTGGTGGAGAGTTGCAAAATTGCCCACAAAAGTGATAATTTTATAAGGCGCTGTATAAAGTTAGACACTATCAACATGTCATGTATTTTCATTGGCTTCTACTTGTAGATGAGTCTTGATGGGTGCACTTTAGCCTGTCATTAGTTTATAAGTACGCGTGTTAGACCTATGGCACATGCTTTCACCATGGATGTGTACAGGGGCAGAGCACAAATATATGAGCAGAAGATATAAAATACTATAACTTACTCATGTGCCTTAAAAATCTAAATACAGCATTTTCGCCAGCCCTAGGATTTGTGTAACTGACCATGCCTACATTTGTCATGCATATCCCATCACTTAAGCTCCTATTTTATAAAGTTATGTACATACTTGAGCTTAGAGAATAGGCACAATAGACACATGGCAACCCATGCATTAACTAGGTGCAACTTTATAAAATTACCCTCTAGATATCTACCAAGTGCTTTCTAGAGAACTTCTAGTTATTGGCTTGCTGGATGATACAGCATAATAGTGGAGGAGGAGACAGAGAGAGGTGCTCATAGAAGCCAAATTAAAGTGTTTTCCGTCTCGAAGCAAAATGGTCTTTTACAAAACTGCCCACTTGGGGCAGTTTCTCCATATATTACCTGCAACTTTAATGAATTCATTTTATATTTAGCTTACCTTTTTCTAGTAGTAGACTGATGTAAGTGATTATGCCTAGATTTGATGCATATTTCCTACTACTTACACCCTTATTTTATAAAGTATGCATGTGCTTCATAAAATAGGCGTGCCTTATAAATTGCCCTTATAAAGAGCCCATGGAAATTTATGTGCTATTTATGTAGATAAGTCCCCAAAGAATTTATAAGCATGAATGGGCACCTATGTGCTCACTTTGGGCGGTTGTTAATCTATAAGTGAGCACATACATCCCATCAAGTGAACTTTCAGTTTGGATGGGCAAAGGGACAGAGCTTGGGGAAAGCGTAGGCAAGGCCTAAATTTCTACATACGTTCTTTACAAAGCCAGTCACAGGCATTTACACCAAATCTAAGGTTGGAGTAAGTGGCCACACCTGGATTTGGTGTGTGTATCTCAGCACTTACACCCACATTTGATAAAGCACAGTTACTTACCTTTTTAACAGGTGATCTCTGGGAATAGCAGGAATAAGTCTTCACATATGGGTACGTCGGTACCGACGGAGTCTGCACGGGAACGCTTCCCAGCGTCCAATCAAAGAGCTTTTGGAAGCATCCCACCACGCCTGCGTGCTGCCTTCCCGCCTTTCCCAACTGCCTCTCCTCAGTTAAGTTTTAAAGCTGAGACAAAGAGAGAGAGAGAGAGAGGAAAGGAAAGATAGAAAGAGATACAACTCCTGGGGAGGTGGGTGGGTTGTGAAGACTTATTCCTGCTGTTCCCAGAGATCACTTATTACAGGTAAGTAACTGTGCTATCTCCAGGAACAAGCAGGAATGAGTCTTCACATATGGGGACTCCCAAGCTGAGATGCCTGGAGTCCGAGCATGTCATAGGTTGGAACATGCTATCTCCCAGAACACCAGGCATCCTGAGGATGGAGGGTAGGAGTTGAAGAAAGAAGATGCTGTGTAACAGCTAACCTAGCACAGGACTGCAGAAAAAGAGTCCATGTGTGGATAATTGTCATCAAGGATATTGCAAAAGATATTGCAATATGGACCTCCTCTAACAGGATTTCTTAGAAGTATGGAGGTTCATGGATCTACTGGGAACCCAGTAGAGGAACCGTGAAGAGGACCTCACTGTAAAGTGGAGGTAATAAACCTGTAGGAAAACAGAGGAGGTCAAAATCCTGAAAGGCAACAGGCATCCCTGGTAGCAAAAACCGGGGTAGTACAAAAACAAAGGGCCTTCAGTGAAAAGCTGTATGGTGAAAACCAAACTCTTTTGGCGGCAGAGTTCTCACTCTTAGAAGCAAAAGAGAAAGGCTAACCGATTTGGACAAACAGGTACAGTCCTTGTGGGGAGAAAGGGTATAGGACCTCTTGTATCCCAGAAAGAGAGGACAAATGCCTGAGGCGTGATTAACTGAAGATCTACAATATCTCTCCTAACTGGAGTAAGCTAGGAGAGATATTGGGTACGGAGAGCTTCAGAGGTACCTAAACCTTTAGGTTATGGTATAAAAATTGTAGACTACCACAGGAGTGGTTGTGTGTATAGAATCCCAAACCTGCTGAATAGCAGAGGTATGGGAAAAAACCCTTCTGTCAGAAACAGATAGCTATATGAACATAGACAGTGAGATAGATAAGTATGTGGAGACATATCTATCTATAATGAAATATCTCGACAGATACATATATATATATATATATATATATATATATACAGTCAAACCTCGGTTTTCATGATTAATCCGTTCGAAAAAGTCTGACTAAAACCGAAACGTATGAAAACTGAAGCAATATTTCCTATAAGAAATAATGTAAATCCAATTAATCCGTTCCAGACACCCAAAAATATTCACAAAAAATACATTTTATAGAGAATAACTATATTTTTACATACAGAAAACAATGAGAAATAAATATAAATGACTAATGAAATGGATAAATGAACATTTAACATCACTGAAAGCAAGCTAAGTACAGTACTGTACAGTACAGTATGTTAACATCTGGCCTTAGACACCCCTGACAAGCTGCTGTGCCCAGCTCTCTTCGGAATCACATTGGATTCAGTCCATTAAAATACCTTTACATTATCTGCTCAATGCTTCAGAATGGCAGAAAATCTTAATGATATAGCTTCAGACGTACCCTGCAAGAGAGAGAACTGCCTCCCACATTCATGCAACATCTCCTGCTTACGTTGACAGCTTTTCTTCCCTGCTACCTCCGAGCCTGAGGGGGTGCTCCAGAGAACGGGCAGGCGGTGGACGAGATCGGGGCCTTCCTCTCTGCGCAATCCTTGCCTCTCTGACTCTGACCAGGCTCGAGGATGTGTTTCATTTACGTGCTCAGCTGGCTTTCGCTTCTCATCATGCTGGCGATCGGTGAGTCCAGGGGGCAGTGCTGCCGGGACCGGGCGGGCGTTCTGGCAGTGTATACAGACCGGTGTACAGCGCAAGGGTGTATGTATTTACAGTACTGTACTTTACGAAAACCGAGGCGATGTACGAGAACCGGGACAAAATCTCAGTCAAAAGACGTTGAAAACCGAAGCAATGCATGAAAACCGGGACAAAATCTCAGTCAAAAAAGACGTTGAAAACCGAAGAGTATGAAAACCGGGGCAAATGAAAACCGAGGTTTGACTGTATATATATAGATAGATAGATAGATAGATAGATAGATAGATATAGATATAGATAGATAGATCCTAGTTGGAGCATCAAAGAGAGACCACATCACGCCAATCCTTAGGGACCTTCACTGGCTCCCTATAGAATGTAGAATTAGTTACAAAGCTCTCCTCATCACATTCAAGGCCTTAAATAATCTATCACCAGCAACGACTTCAGACCTCATCAGTCTACCTCCCAAGACAAGATCCAGGAGACCACTCGCTGAAAATACCCTAGTCATTCCCAGTGAATCCACAAATTGGTCCCAATCAACAATCAACAGAGCATTTAAATCTTATGCGCCTAGATGCTGGAATAAACTTCATCCAGATATCAGAGCAATACGAGACATGAAGCAGTTCAGGAAGGCTATCAAGCACTACCTATTCACTGAGTACTTCCAGCCACCGTAATGCTATTATAATATGTCATAAGACAGATTCATATGCATAACCACTCCATAAGACATACCTTCTAGAACTAAAAATTTTGATGTAATTTCTCTGTTCATTAAAATCTCGCTGCTAGTTGAATTTATGTAAATAGTTCAATCGTTATTGTAGATAGTTACCCTTGTTACCCAAGTTTATTGCCCTGTTATATGTAACTCATACGTGTTTTCAAATGTACTGAGATTGTTTTGTTCCATGTAAACCGCGCTGATGCTAAAGAGCGCGGTATATAAGAAACTTTAAATAAATAAATAAATAAAATAAATATGAGTAGACATATAAGAATATATCTACAATGAGATATGGAAGGGCATAAAAAACACACAAAGATAAATCTGAATATGTAGGCTTAATATGAGTGTCTGTAATTAAACAGACAGACATATGCCTACAGCATGGTATTCACATAGGACATGTGGAGAGGAAAGATTCATCTAATAACAAGGAGGTGGAACCTACTTGAGAAGATATATAGAGAATCTATTCCACCTGGTTATGATCCGCAAGGATGCTAGCTAGTGAAAATAACCAGGATGGTAACATGAAAAATGGAGGATAATATCAATGTATAGACAGCAAGTCCTGAGTCGTCCAAGACTCTAACATGATAAGTAGACAGAAGACAGAAAGGGATGAGGTACCATGTGACCTGCTTAAGGGCAAAAGGTATCATGCGTTCTTACCATGAGGACGAGCTGCAAGGAGAAAGAGCATATCTCCGATTGGGAATGCCATGGACCAAAGCAGGGAATTGGCAACTCCTTAAGCCCTTAGGTAAGAGAAGGCCTAAGTCCTTTATGGCAAAAGGAGATGGCAAAGGAAGGAAGAACCTTCTAGTCATGGGAGACATGACTGAAAAGCCTTTTCCAACCATCTAAGATAGCTGTTGGAGAAAAACCCCCATGCTCTCTAGCAAGGGCCCATAGTGGAAAGCTTCTCTGTTGAATTGCAGAGAGCATGAAGCAGGAGAATGAGGAGATAGGACTGGCTGCTAGAACCAGTATCTCAGTCCACTATGCTGCCATATCCAGGGGAATGGAGATGGCAGAAATAGAAGACCAACCCAGAAAGGTTGTAGTGGGATAATCTCCAAGATAGATGGAAAACACTGACTTGGAGCCCCTACTAAGACCAGATAGAATGTTAGAGGAGGACAAATCTGGTTGTTTGTGGGCAAGAACCAGTGGACCAAATATTAAGGCTCCTGCATAGGCAGCTGCTGGCAAGACAGCAGAAAGAATATTTCTGTTTAACAACAGAAAGAACAGACCAAACAGGAGTAGGAAAAACTCTGTACATGTCTGATAAACTGCCTTAAAGTAAAAATTGAGACGGGGAGGAAACTCAGGGAGGAAAACTCCGCACTGGAAAGTGACAAACTTAGAGGGGCTGAAGAAGAAACCCTCCAGTAAGTAATTCCCCTCTTACAGTGGTAAGAGGGTGAAGAAAATAGAGCTGAAGAAGACTTACCAAGTAGTAAGTCTATAGAAAGGAAAAATACATGCTGGCACAGGAACTATCATTTGATAGTGGTCAGACCTCTTTCTCTGGCAGGAGAAGAGGAGAAACCTGTGACTTATAGGCATGAACATTCTGACAGCTCATAGAAAAAATGGATGTCTTTTGGAAAGAGATCCATGTGTAGGGGTTAGAATGAAGTAATGGATTGCCTCTGTTGAGAAGAAGCAACTGTAGATTCTAACCTCAAGGGTCACACGCATCTGATGATGATTGATCAGAAACCCTGCAGAGGCCGGGTTTGCTGAGCCTGGTGAGAGGTTGGATTCTTCAGACCAGGACGATGCCTCCCCTGTAGGGGAACATCTGTATGATGGGCAAGTGAGGAATAAAACCTTCTTCCCCTGTGGGAAGGAAGTTTGGTAGGACATTTCCTACCTACTGGGACAGAAGAAGGTGTAGAAGAACCCTTAGGAACAGGTAAATCAGTGGACAACTGAGTAACCTGATGTAAAGACTCCTTGTTGAAAAGACTTTCTCCAGTGCAAGGAGTATGTCCCAGCCATTGTTGTGCCCACTTGGCCAAATCTGAAGCTTGGAGCCAGGCTCTACGTCATGCCCTAATAGCTATAGCAGAAGTTCTGCTAACAGACTCAAAAGAGTCTAGGGAAGCACGAGAAAGAAACCAAGAGATATTCTGGATATGCTTAAGCAACGAGGAATAGTCTGTACTCCTGGAAACTGGAAGGAAAGGAGTCAAAAGATGTAATTGCTTTGTGACCTCCTCAAGAGAAAGACTCATATAAAAATATATGAGAGAATTCTTGCAGAAAGCATAGATGTCTGGAAGGTTTGACATCCAAAGGCATCTAGTGTCTTAGACTCACGACCTGGCGGATAAGAAGAGTGCTTTTTCTTACTCTTTATCCGCCTCATTGCTGATTCCACTACTATGGAATGATGAGAAAGGTGAGTCTTTTGAAAGTCTGGAGAGGGGGGCACCTGATATAAGTTGCCCTGGGAGGTGGGGTACCCTTAAAAGTGTTTCCCACATTCCTAGAAGGAGATCCTGCAAGGAATGATGCAAAAGAAGCATTATGCTGTCCTTTGCTTTGGTAGAAACAGAGCCTGGTGCAGGATCATGTCCTGGGATAGGAATGGCAAGGGATCTTGCTATATCCAGGAGGAAACTCTGAAAAGAGGGATCCCTAACAGGAATCTCTCTTGGACAGGTTATATCTAAAGAACTAGCCTGAGCACCCACAGAGTTATCCAGATATATAGGAATAGGAGATCCTGCAGGGTGCAGTGTGGAATGCTTGAGGGATGGTTGCTGGTACTGGTTGTCAGGAGCAGCAACCGTCCTTACCACATTATCCATGCCAGGTATCGACTCCAAGCTTGGTATAGAATGGAGTGATGCTGTTGAAAAAAGCATGGTTGGAGTTTGCCACGATGCTACTGTGGATACTGGTACTGAAGTCAAGACCGGTACCGATGTCGGAGTCGGGCTCGAGAAAGACATCGGAGTAGTGATCGGTGACACTTCAATCGTTACCGAGGGAACCGAAAACCTCCGGCTGCTATCCTCGGTACCAAGCCTCCGGTATCGATCGGTTCAGTACCAAAACCTATTGGTACCCAGTCTTCCAGACTAGAAATGGATTCCAAACTCGGCATTGAGGGCAAGGAGCCTGAGAAGCGAAGCATGGAAGGCACCGACTGTAAGGGTAATGAAGACATCGGTACCAACTTCAGTACCGTGTCCGATACCGGTGAATGAAGGTCTACCAGTGGCAACTCAATCGGCCTCAGGGGAACCGAGAGTTGCGGATCTGAGCCATCGGAACCGAGCCTTCGGTACCGCCTCGAGCCAAGGCGAGTCAGTACCCAGTCCTCCAAACTGGAGATCGATTCCAGACTCGGCATCAAAGGAAGCGAGGCTGTTGATGCACATCTGGAGGGTACCGATGTCGGTGGCAATATCGGTGTTGGAACAGATAATGGAAAGTCAATCTGGGAAATATCCTTCGGTCCCGAAGGCACCGAGGAGGCCAGATGACGATCACTGATGAGGAGTGTTTCATCCAACACCAGTGCCGATGCAGGGGTATCGGTACCGCTCGAAGCGGATGCCACCACCATGCATGGCTCAGGTATGTTCTGTGGGGGGTGAACCCCAGGAACAACCTGAAACCCCTTAAACGCTTTGGAGACCGAAGACTCCCGCCGGGGTTTTGAAGCCAGGAGGCCATCGACGGTAAAGCCGGAGCTGTCTACATGCTGTGCATGAGACCTACCACTTGAGGACTGGCTAGTCTTAACAGACTGTTTGTGGGTTACCTGATTCAAAGTGGAAGAAGAAGGGGACGGTGTCCCGAAGTTGGAAGGCAACCGTGTATCGAGGGGTTCTCGATGTTGAAGATGTCTTCTTACCAAACTGTTGTCAGGACCCAAACAGGTTAGACACCGACTTCGAGGGTCTAAAAATAAAGTTGTACCGCCACAGTCTGAACATTTCTTGGAGAAAGTGTCTGGCGGTTCCATGAAGGAAAAAGAGGGGAGGCCTGAAAGGCCTAAGACCCTGTGAGACACTATGAAGAAAAAATATCCCGTTGAAAAGGAAAATTTTACAAGAAAAGAAAAGAAAACACCGGCGGTACCGGTGGCGTCGGGAAGACAGCTGCGACCACAAGAAAACTAAAAATAAAAAAGAAGAATTTTCTGTGGTGACAGGAAGAGGTCCTGCCGGCTTCGCGGAAAAATGAAAACTGAGGAGAGGCAGTTGGGAAAGGCGGGAAGGCAGCACGCAGGCGTGGTGGGATGCTTCCAAAAGCTCTTTGATTGGACGCTGGGAAGCGTTCCCGCGCAGACTCCATCGGTACCGACGTACCCATATGTGAAGACTCATTCCTGCTTGTTCCTGGAGATTGTAAAGTACGCTCATACTTTACTTTATAGAATAAGCCCCACAAACACACATGTACAACCGCATTGACTGCTCAGCAGTTTATAGAATTATCCACATACTATCCAGTGAAGAAGATTTCAAAAGAGCTACAGTAGTCACAGTGGATCTTATGTGATGAGATTCGACTCTACTGGCTAGAGGGACACCAATCAGCTCATAACAGAACTGAATACAAGACACTAGTCACTTAGTTAGGATCTATTTGCCACAGGAATGCTGGATTAAAGTAGACGAACAGCTGTGTAGACTTTCTTATGAATTCTATTCCTTTATGATAATAGAGTCCATTTACCATCCAGAATGTGAAGGGACTATTTGCGTGGATGCTTGTGTGCTTTAGGAAAAAACATAGGCAACACTATTTTGTTATTCACATTTAAAGCTGTGATCCACCTTCAGCAGCAATTTAAAATGAGTATGTAGAACTGTAATATTATGATAAACTAAGGCAGTCATTCTGGCAGTACATCCCATAGGGATGTGCAGTCCCGCTATTCGCACGGACCATATGCTGTACAACAGGCTCCCCGCACAGGGAGGTGAGGCCCCACGGCCCGATCCCTGGCCTGGCAGACCCCTCTCCAAGTGTCGAGCAGTGGGGAAAAGACCTGTGCTGGTGATTAGTGCTTTAGATGCTCCTGCTGGGCGTCCTGGTGCCATGGCGATGGGACGCCACAGCACTGGCACACCAGCAGGAGCATAGTGCGGGCTGGACGGGCTGTGGATGGATGCCTCCCGTGGTGGGATCAGGGGCACGCCAGTCCGTCTATATGCCTGATCATGCATCCATGGGAACATCTAGCTCCCGTGGTGCAGAATTGGGTACGATGTGGCCCCCATCCATATTGTGGATGTTCTGAGGCCTGGACGTGCCCCTTTGTGAATCGGGCTCCATGTGTAAGGTTCATATGTGCCTAAGGTTTAAAGTCCACTGAATCTTCTAGCTGAAGTAACTGGTACTATAAAGAATGTTTCCCAGGTTAAATTCCTGAGAGATGAGGATTCCGTGGCTCCAATGGAAATTTTATTTGAGTTACCATGGCACAGGAGGAAGAAGCCTCTTCATGAATTTAAATATGAGTGGACACTGGGTGACTGGAGTTCTGTCTGTGAGGAAATGATAGGCTGATAGTGTGCTGAAATGCACTCTAATAGAGGACAACTGCACTCTTGGGCAATAAAGATGATACAATACCGTAGCATAGTATTTGGAGGACACCGAAACACCAGACGGAAAGCCTTGTCCATTTAAGAGCATATGAATGTCCTTGAAAGGTTTTCTTGCTGCAACTAAGATGTCTTTAATAGAGGTGGCAGACCTCAAAAGACAACTAAGCACTACTCAGTTCCACACAATCAGCACCAGTGACTTGAGTTTGAGAAGAAAAAGGGAGTTCCCATTCTGCATTATCAAAAATGGAAAGTTTTACAGTCTAGATAAAGGAAGAACGGAGAGTCTTCTGAGAGGACGGAATAAGCCTTGACAGGGTCACTATAGTGCTATTAGAATTAACGTGCTAAGCCTTCTTGAAAATTTATGCAAGACTTTGCTTTTTAGAGAGATGGTTGGATAAGCGTAGAGGAAGTCCATTGCATACCTTACTAGATGATCTGGAGATGAGTGCACTGAACAATAGAGGGGCAATTTGCATTTTCAATGATGGCAAGCAGGTCAGTTTGAGGAGTGTTCCAGCCTTAAAAGATGTCCTGTATTGTCTGAGGGTCTAGAGACCACTCATGGAATGAAGAACTGTGCTGAGCTGGTCTTCTGTTTTATTGCTTGCCCATATGCAATTGAAAATCACAAAATCTCAAATTCTTTCTGCTTCCCAGCCCAGCTGAAGAAAGCCCATACCCCCTTGTTCAGTGACGTAAACTATGGCAACTTGATTGTCTATCTAGATGAGCACTGATTGATTCTGGAGAAGATGGGCAAACACTCAAAGGGAGTAAAAGATGGCTCTCAACACCAAATGGCTGATGTAAAGCATTCTTCTGGCTTTTGATTTGGCTCCCTGTGAAAGTCAAGATTTATATCTTTGCATTTATTTTATACTGCCAAGTAGCAGTTCAAGGAAAGTACATGCAGCTACAGTTGGTATTTCCCTGCCCCAAAGGGCTAACAATTTACTTTTGCACCTTAAACAATGAAAATTTAAGTGACTTACTCAAGGCCACAAAGAGCATTGGTGAGATCTGAATGCTAATTTTGTTGGTTCTAACCACTAGGCTACTTGAAGCATTTGTTAGGTTGCAACAATATTCTGCTAGTACAAAAGACAACTCTGAACAGATTGATTTTGGACATCTAACATTCACATGGTCTGGAGTGAAGTTGAAGGATGACTGGTACACAGAGATTGGGTATGCTGATTCCATGTAACTTGGTTCCCACTGTGGCGTTGTCATTTTGAGACCAGCAAAAAGATATGACACACAGTGCCATATAATTCAATATCTGTAAGTAGAGGGGATGTATGTAACAGAGGGAGAAGAAACAGACTTTGTGACAGAGTGAATCTGTACAGGAGACAGTGGTGATTGTGAAAGAACATGAGTATACGAGGTCTGTTCCAAAAGTAATGAGAACGATAAAAAAAAAAAATTTGAACATACATGCAATTACAGTTTATCCCCTTCAAAGCAGGCTCCTTGTGATCGAATACAGCGATTCCAGCATTACTGCCATTCTTCATAGCAGTGGAGGAAGTCTTCACTTGAGATGTTGTTCAAAGCCCTCATCGCAGCTGCCTAGACGTTTTTAACTGTCCCAAAACAATGTCCTTTGAGATGGGTTTTGAGCTTGGGGAATAAAAAGAAATTGCCAAGTCAGGGCTGTACGGTGGGTGGGGAAGTATTGTGATATTATTTTGAGCCAAAAATTCCCTCACAGTGAATGATGTGTGACTTGGCACATTGTCGTGGTGAAGGAACCACATGTTTGCAATTTCACAGTGGACGTGCACAACTCTGTTCCCCAAACACTCAAGTACCTGTAGATAAAATGTTTGATTCACAGTCTGGTGGCACAAACTCCTTGTGAACAACTCCCTTTGAATAAAAAAAAAACGATGAGCATGGATTTAACTCTTGATTTGCTCATTCGGGACTTCTTTGGTCGAGGTGACTGGGAAGTGTGCCACTCTGAACTCTGTCTTTTGGTTGTGGGATTGTACTCGAAAACCCAAGTTTCATCTCTGGTTATCACTCGCAGCAGAAAGTCGGGCTTACTTATCACACGATCCAAGAGTTCCCGAGAAACCAACACAAGATTGTCTTTTTGTTCATCAGACAAATTCTTTGGGACCAGTTTTGCACAAATTTTTCTCATATGCAGATCTTCCATAATGATTCGGTGGACGTCCGTTTTTGGTAGTCCTACTTCCTCTGTGATTAACCGCACATTCAAACTTTGGTCCCTATCCAGAACAGCCTTTACAGGAGCCACATTGTTCTCAGTTCTTGAAGTTGAAGGATGGCCTGCGTGCTGTTCGTCCTCAATGCTCTCCCTTCCATCTTTGAATGCCTTGTGCTACCTGAATACTTCGGCTGAAGACAAAACAGCATCCCCATAAGCTGTCCTCAACAACTGCAACATTTCGCAACCAGATTTTCCAAGTTTTGCGCAGAACTTGATTGCATAACACTGGTCCACACTCCTCTGCATTTTCACCCGTGACAAGATACAAAAACTACTATGCACTTTGCTAACATACCGACTGCTACAAAGGAGCAGACTCAACTGAGGAAGGTCAAACTGTATACCTTGGTTCCCCCTCCACCTGCCTCGACCCCCACTTTCCTTTCCTGACCCTTCTGAGCTGCGCCAAAATATAATTCTCATTACTTTTGGGACAGACTTTGTATGCGGGAGAGTGACATGTGGGAAGGAGAGTGTGTGAGAAGGAACATATACAAGAGGAAGGGTGAATGAGACAGAGGGAGGCAGAGGTAAGGAGTATGTTTACAAGGTAGCGGTAGCGGCCTCCATGCAATATCGGAGCCATGGCCCCATTGTAAACATACCCCTAAGTGTGTATGAGAGTGCATTATATAAGTGAATGACTCTGATCAAAAGTGCGGGCATGTCCATTACAGAAAGCAAATGTATTTGGCAAGAGTGAATGTGTGCATGAGGCACGCCATTGCACTGCCTTTTGTAGACATCATTATTGATGGGTCTCTCTGCTAGTTTATATGTAAGGGTCAAAAGATGCATAAGAACATAAGATATGCCATACTGGGTCAGACCAAGGTCCATCAAGCCCAGTATCCTGTTTCCAACAGTGGCCAATCTAGGTTATAAGTACCTAGCAGTCAATAGCTGTCTCAGCAGATTTCACATGACTTAAATCATATGGGTCTGTGTCACGTGTTGATACCAAATGTGACAATCTCTGTCCAGTTCAACATTTCTTCACTAATGTTTTTATCTTATGCCTTTCCATGAGTAGCTCAAGATGAGTTACATTCAGGTACAGCAGGTATCTCTCTGTCTCCACAGGATTTACAATCTAAGTTTGTACCTGAGACAGTGGAGGATTAAGTGACTTCCCCAGGGTCACAAGGGGCAGCAGCAAGACTTAAATCCTGGCTTCCCAGTCTGCTGCTCTAACCACACACTATTTCTCCACTGTCCATACAATACCCATGATTTAGTCAACTGACAAATTTCTAGTAGTTTTCGGGACAGGCACAATTCTGAAATGTTTTAAGAACTGTGAGATTCTATGTTACATGTTCAAAACCTTAGTTAGGATCTATGCAGGTAAAATGACTGAATTCCCCCAAATGGACTTTCAGGCTGCTAAAAGTACATGAATTGTTTCCCAAAATGCATACCTTGAGCTACAGTAAAGGCTTTGTTTAAGGGGGTGCTTGGTGGCATTGAGTATATCGGCACTTTTCTCATTGCCTGCTAAAACTGACCCATGGTTTTCATGTAGTAATGAAACTGCCCTGCATATAAGTACTGGGGGAACATAGTCAGGAGAGAAAATTATGGGCAAACACTGAAGTTTCAAAAATGTACATATATAATGCAACAAGAATGGGGAGGTGACAGAAGATTAAAAATGGCAGAGAGGAATGAAGACTGGAAACAGTTAAGGATGAGAGAAAACGAACATAGATTTCTTTTATATTTTTCAGTCTCAATCTTCTCCTCTCCCCTTTTCTTTCTCCACTTGTCCTATCCTCTTCCACCTTCACTCCGAGATACCCATGCCATACTCTTGATATCACAGGACTGAATTGGAAAGAAGTACTACAGTATCTTCATTGATAAAGGAAGGCAGCATTTACAATGTAATAGTTTTTATCTTATTCATTGCCTATCATGCTGATTTCTCTATAGATAATCAATAGAGCTCTTTCTGGTTTAATGAAAAAATAAGGTAGATAACAATACCTTGCATTTTGCTATTAGATTTTGAGGTAATGCTGCAAAGATGGTTATCGACAATGTTTCCAAAGCCGCTTGAACATTCACATGTTTCTTGGTGTCATCTGAAAGCCTCGACAGTGCAACAGTGTAAAACAAAGGGCAAATTCTAGGTTGCTGCTGAACTATTGTTGTTTGAAGACGTCACTGTTCTAATGGAAGCGAAGAGCAACACAGACCATATGGCAACTACTCTCTGTACGTAAATACTTCAGAAATCAGTGTTTGTCTGTGTTAGAGAATTAGCCCTCTTCTGAAAAGAAAAGCTTGGGCACTTGGCCGAATTATGTGCACTTTCTGGGCATGTTCCGCTCTAGCAGTAGCATCTGTAGGGTTGGTCCATCTGCCTGTTTGGCTGAACACATGATTTTATCTCAAATGTAATCTTCAGCATGTGTGTGTACGGTGGCAAAGGCATCTCTGCTGACACAAGGAGCCACGATGAAATCAGTCAGCTTTGGCCATGCAGCAAAAGCTAGTTGTCAAGCTCCAAGCTCAGAATTCTCAGCCACTGGCAACTGAAGCACTTACCCCCTCCCCAACCAGGCTAGCCTGCTCACAGCTGACCCAGTGGCTCCCCAGCTGACAGCATAGCTGTTTCACAATCACTGCCAGCCAGCCAGCCACCCTATTATCTAGCCACAGGACCTGCAGCAATGCTCGGGTTCTGGCAGCATGCAGAACTCCTTGCCAGCAGAAGATGCAATAGGACCTGTGGGGAGTCCCTCAAACCATCACTAGTCGAAAACCAAAGCTGGAGCCGACCAGATGGAAGCAAAAGGAAAGGGGAAGGGTGAGTGATAGCAGAGGGAAGGGAAAAGAAGAGAGGGAAAGAGGACAAGACAGCAGAGGGGAGAAAAAGAAAAAGGAAGGAAGGATGGATGCCTCCCTACACTCATTCTATCCCCTCACTCATGCAACCCTTCCTTCCCCCAAATCATACATCCTCACATACACAGAACTGCCAGGCACTCATATCACATAGTGGTCAACCTACCCAGTTCCAGTAGGAATATTTAGACCAGTCTTGACTTTTTGACAATTTTATTCTGAAACATTATTGGATTAGACTGAAGTCAAAGGGTACAATCAAGGGATATAATTTAATTAGAAGGACTAGAGTGGCCTAAAATGTCTCAGCTCGAACTGGGTAGGATGGCCACTATGCACACTACTACTACTGATCATTTATAAAGCACTACAAGGCAGACACAGCGCTGTACAGACACATATAAGAGACAGCGCCTGCTCATCGGAGCTTACAGTCTAGTCAGGACAAACAACGCAGCAGTTGAGGACAAGAAAATATCTTGGGGAATGGTAAGGAAACAGGTAGGAGACTAGGCGGATCAGGATCCAAAAGCGACCTCAAAGAGGTGAGTTTTCAGCCTGGGTTTGAAAACTTGCTCATACTCCGGCTCCAAACCCATCCATTCACTCTTCAAAATACACCTTTGTGCAATGCTTTTAGCGGGCACTTTCCAACATCTCAACATAAGTTGCATAAGCTATTTTGCAAATTGTGCTATTTTCTTATATCAGTTCTGTTAAAATAGATTGCAGTTCTGATTGCAGCTACACATCTATTTTATGCTTTTAGATATCTGCTTTGGAAACATTTCTGACAACTACACAAAAATAGTCTACGATGCAAAGTCATTCTTTCTGCTCTGGTTACAAATTATGGGCCTGATAGTGGGTGGTGGCTAGCAAGATTACATCACCTAGACACCACCGCTGAATTTTAGATCCGGATATTCAATGCAGGGCCATATTTGGACCCCGCCATTCAATATACAGGTTGCCCGGATTGCCATGAAGCTAACTGAGCAGTGGCGACATTGAGCCGCTGCCCGGTTAGCTTCAGCAGCAAAAGTTAGGACAGTCTGTACTGCGCCTGACTTTTACTACACTGACATAACTGTGCAGTGGCTCAATATTGTGCGTGGGTTATTGCTGGGCGCTGCCCACCTCCCCGGAACACCCCAATGCTAGCCGGCTACAATCACGGCATGCAGCGGTGGCACCCAGAGAAATTCAGCAGGCCTTATGGGGTTTATTTTAAATTTTATATTTATGAAATTTTACAAACTATCATTCACAATCAAACGTAAAGAACACATTTAAGAAAATACAATCCCCCATAAACAATAGGAAAAACTTTCATCAAACACAGCCCACAAAATAAGGTATATGAAGACCCAAGTTAGGAAAAGAAATTTTAACAGGAAAGAAAAGAAAAGAAACCAAAGAACACATTCTCTAGAACAACCTCTACAATGCCTTTTCTACAGCCACTGTGCGAGAGGAGACAGAGGCTTTGACCTTCCACAGTCAAAAGAAAATCAGCCAACATTTTAGGTTCAAAGAAAGTAGAAATCTTCTTATCATATACCACACAAACACAAACAAATCTAAGCACATACTTCAGACCTAGAGACTGGGCCCTGGCCGGTAAGGTCAGAAACCCCTGTTGCTGCTTCTGAGTGTGCCGAGACACAGCAGGAAAACTACATATGCAAGAACCTAAAAAAAGCTTATTCAAAGCACGAAAATACAATTGAAAGACTGTGTTTCGATCAAATTCCAAAGCACAAGTCACAGTGAGAGTTGTCCTCTGGGTAATAACCTTCAAAGATGATTCCAGGAACACAGTCAAGTTGGCAGCAACTGAGTTCTCTTGCACAGCCTAGTGGGGGAAAACCCCACCTGGCGGCAAGTACTGGGCCCTCACCAAAAGAGGCAAGTTCCCAGGATCCATCCCAAGAACCTCAATAAGATATTTCTTGGCCATTTCAACCGGCAGAATCAAAGGAGACTTGAGAAAATTCAGTAGGTGCAAATTGTTACACCTCACTTGATTTTCCAAGTATTCCATTCATTGGGCCACTGAAGTGCAGTCCTTTATCACCATACCACTCGTAGCCTGCTCATTAGCCACTGTAGATTCTATATCACCCATTCCTCCAGCCAATACTTCCATTACCTTAGGCTTAGACTGATTGAGAACAGCCTGGGAAACCACCTTAATATCCCCAAGAACTTGACTTGACAAAGTTTGTAGAGAAGCATTGAAGCCCTGAATCACAGTCCACAGAGACTCCATTGTCACCGCCTTAGGTCTTTGCACTTCCCCCATACCTTTTTAGAAAGCCAGCTCACCCCATTCAGCCACTATGGACTCCACTGATCTCACTGGAGCAGCATTCGATCCTCCAACGTCTCTCACCCCCGAAAGGAATAAAGCAGCTGCTGGTTCACCTCCCGGTAAAGCCCCCAAGCTCATCTCTTGGGTCCGCGGGAGCTCTAGCACACTGGCTATGGAAAGGCTTCCAGGGTTGGGGGGCAGCATCCACAAAACAGGGCTCAATGAAACCCCCTCATAACTGCCCAATGAACTCTCCCGGGTGAGACAGTGGGGGTTGAAACCTGAGACGCAAGCAGCACACCAAATGCCACCATCGTCATCTGCCACGAAGCGACAGGAAGGGCAACCTCTGCGAGTGATGGTCATTCCTTCCCTTTCCTTTTCCCCATGGCAGGGGGAAAGGAAGCTTCAGAGCAAAAGAATGACAGGAACAACAGCCAGATGTGTCTCACCCGTGGGTGTCCAGATGCACAATCTTGGATTTCCGGCCTTACATTTTATTGCAAAGTTATAATATTAATGCCAATATTTTAATCTTTTTACAATAAAAAATAAAAAAAACAAATTGGAATACTAGAAGTGTATAAATAGGTGTGCTTTGCTGAGTGGGTGAGTAGGGGTGCAATGGGGTAGAGGTTTGTGTGTGTGTGCATGTATACGTGTGTTGGTGGAGTGTATGAGTGTAGCAGAGTTGTAGAGGTATTTGTGTGTGATATGTATGAGCGCTGCAAAGTGGCAGAAATACGTGTGTGTGTGTGACTCCAGCAGAATGGCAGAAGTATGTATGTGTGTGTGTGTGTGTGTGACTCCAGCAGAATGGCAGAGATATGTATGTGTGTGTGTGCGCGCCTGAGTGTGTTCTATGAATGCAGCAGAGTGGCAGTAGTACAGTGTGTGTGCTGTGTGTAACTGCAGCAATATGGCAGGGGCATATATGTGTGCGTGCGAATAGTCTCAAAGCAGCAGAGTGGCAAGGGTGTGTGCGTGTGTATGTGTGTGTCTGTCTGTCTGTGGTGTGTGCCAGCAGAGAGGCAAAGGTGCATATGTAGGTGGAGTATGAGTGCAGAAGAGTTGCAGTAGTACTGTGTGTCTGGTGTGTGTGACTGCACCAGTGTGGCAGGGGCATGTATGTGTGCATGTGTGTATGTGTGTGTGCTTGTGTGACTCCAGCAGAGTAGCAGAAGTGTGTGTGTGTTTGTGTGGTGTTCTTGTGACTACAGCAGAGTGGTATATGTGTGTGTGTGGCTGTGGCTGTGTTGTATGAGTGCAGCAGAATGGCAGTAGTACTGTGTGTAACTGCAGCAGTGTGGCAGAAGCGTGTGTGTGTGTGTGTGGTCTCAGTGTATCAGTGTGGCTGAGGCACATATGTGTGTGTGTGGTCTCAGTGCAGTAGCATGGCAGAGGCACATGTGTGTGTGTGTGTGTGTGGTCTCAGTGCAGCAGCGTGGCAGAGGCACATACGTGTGTGTGCGTGTGGTCTGAGTAAAGCAGCGTGGCAGAGGCACATACGTGTGTGTGCATGTGGTCTGAGTAAAGCAGCGTGGCAGAGGCACATACGTGTGTGTGCGTGTGGTCTGAGTAAAGCAGCGTGGCAGAGGCACATACGTGTGTGTGCGTGTGGTATGAGTAAAGCAGCGTGGCAGAGGCACATACGTGTGTGTGCGTGTGATCTCAGTAAAGCAGCGTGGCAGAGGCATGCACGTACAATATGCTTCACTCGACCAAGCAATCAATATGCTGTGACAGCTAGGCCAGGGCGTTGATGGCAAAAGCTGATACAGAGTCTAATTCTTGCTTATTGTCTGTACATCTGGCTTGTTTTACTTGCTGTTTTTTTTTTTTTGGAAGGGGGCTATTACTTTCATAAGTGCATGCTCATGGGTTGCTGGCTTGTAAGAGTTTTGAAGCATTCATGACTTTTGTGCACTGGGTAATCCAGAAGATTATTGGGGAAAGCTACTATAGTTCATTATTTGGATGATTTTTTTTTGGGGGGGGGGGGGCCTTGTGGATTCAGATGAGTGTGAACATAAGAACATAAGATACACCATACTGGATCCGACCAAGGGTCCGTCGAGTCCAGTATCCTGTTTCCAGCAGTGGCCAATCCAGGTCACAAGTACCTGTCAGATTCCTAAAAGGTATATAGATTCCTGCTGCTTGTCCCAGGGGATTTTCACGGTCCACTTTAATAACGGTTTATGGACTTTTCCTTTAGGAACTTGTCTAAACCTCTTTTAAACACAGCTATGAAGATGGCGTAGCGTGGTGTCTAGGCTCCTGACCTGTTTGCAGATGGGTCGTAAGAGGAAGGCTAAGCGTGGTTTGTTGCCCCAGACTCCTGCGCTGACCTCGACTCCGGTTTCTGGTCCATTAGATTCCTTCGTTTTTCGCCGTCAGGAGCCTCAGTCAGCATCGGGGGATGGAAGCTCGGCTGGAGGACGGTTGGGGCTGGGTAGCTTGGCGTCTCCCTCGAGCAGCGATCTCACCCCCCAGAAGTACATCATTCCCCCAAGTAGCTGTGCCTGGAATTGGCTTGGAGGAGCATGGAGGTGCTGGTCTCTCCAGAGGTAGGGGTTCGTGGGTCTCAGCTGGGACTGCTTCCACCAAGCATGTCAGAGGGGGACGTCTCCCTGCCGGAGCAGCTTCCCAGGCCAGTGCTTGAGAGTGGGAGCTCTGCTATGGTGATCAGTAACGGCGCCGGAATCCCTCCTTTGGTCCCGCGGCCCAGTGGAGCTTTGCCAAGTGTCCAGCATGGGAGTTGATCTTTCTTTCTCCTTACTGAGACCGGAGCACTTCACCCTGGAGTCTATTTGGACTGCTATCAATCATCTAGGAGAATCCTTCATGTCCCAGATAAATGGAATTCAAGATCAGGTTGTACTGAATACTACAAATCTTGCACAATCGGTGCAGGATTTGAGTTTAACGAAAGTTGAGGTGGAAGAAGTGTCTGAAAAGACTAATAATTTGGAGACTTTGTCTGAGATGTTTATTAAGGACTCTAATCAGTTGAAAGTTAGGCTGGAGCAGTTAGATAATTATACTAAATTGGCTAATCTGACCGAAGCACCAGACCCAGAAGAAAGGGAACCTCTGACACCATCTACACCCCCAAAGAATTCACGAAAACAAGACAGGACACCTCAAGAAGAGCATTATCCCTGTCAGCACCCGCTCTATGGAACTCTCTCCCTGATGATCTGAGATCAACCACGGACCTCAAGGACTTCAGAAAGTTGCTCAAAACAACACTCTTCATAGAACATTTCAAGGACTTCACCTAATTAAATTCCAGCCTTCTCTAAACCACGCAGCCCAACCTATATTATATATATCCCGTTTATAGCTCACAATGTATATAGCTCACCTGCTAATCTCCCACACCGCATCCCACACCATTCATGTCAATGTATCCACTGCATGTATGCACACCCTACACCTCCTCTTGATTGTTTGATGTGCTAACCGCTTTGATTTTATGATAAAGCGGTATATTAAATCCGTCTAAATAAATAAAATAAATAAATAAATAATCTTCATTTGGTGAATTTTCCTAGCTCACCTATCCTCTCAGCTAAAGAAATGTTTAAACAGTATCTGGTTGAGATTTTGGGGGTCCCTGCAGAATCCTGTCCTCCTATTGTAAAAATATATTATCTTCCTACAGCCCAGAAGGCTTCGGTTTCTACTGAGCCAGCTGGACCTGGGCAATTTGATGAGTTAAATATTTCGGAATTGTTAGAAACCTCAGATACAACTTTAGTGAGACCTGCAACCTGTTTAGTCACGTTTGCTTTGATTTCTGATTGAGAATGGTTGTTAAGATTGTTTATTAGGAAAAGAAATGTGTTGTTGAAGGGGTGTCTTGTTTGGATCTTTCCTGACCTGGCTCGGGAAACCCATCGTCGTAGGAAGGAGTTTTTAATCCTGAGACCGCGGGTTCTTCAGCTAGGTGGTTTATTTTTCCTCAAATACCCATGTAAATGCTTGGTAAAATTTCAGGGTAATTCCTATATTTTTCTTTATCCCTCTCAGTTAATTTCCTTTTTAAATTCCAAGGGATCAGTTGGGGGTGAGTGAGCGGGCTTCCTTCAATGTGTAAAGGTTTTTCTGGCTGTTGATGTCTGCTGGTTTCCTTTATAAATTTGATATAAAATTTCCTTTCTTGGATCTCTCAATGGTGGGCTAGTGGAGGAGTTTACTTTCTGATATTATTTGCTTGTTATATTTTCTGTATTGTTTTTTCTGAAGTGTCCCCCATTTCTGTTGCAAGTGTATTAACTTGTGATATAATTTGAAAATCAATAAAATATTAAATATAAACACAGCTATATTAACAGCTTTTACTACATCTTCTGGTAACAAATTCCAGAGTTTGATTACCCATTGAGAGCAAAAATATTTTCTCCGAATTGTCTTAAATGTGCTACATTGTAGCTTCATTACGTGTCCCCTAGCCTTTATACTTTTTGAAGGAGTAAACAACCACTCTATGTTTACTCATTCCGCTCCACTCTAGACCTCTATCTTATCTCTCCTCGGCCATCTCTTTTCCAAGTTGAGGAGCCCTAACGTTTTAAGCCTTTCCTCATAGAGATATCCTTCCATCCCCTTTACCATTTTGATCGCTCTTCTCTGGATCTGGGCATCTTACTCACTGAGGTAAAATCTGAACTGGCGGTATACATGACTCCCCTTCTTGGGGATAGAGTTGGACTCAGTGAGGATGAGTCCAGGCTGTCAAATAAGAAGGTTGAGGACCTTCTGGGAGTGCTTAGGGAGGGATAAGAAGAAGCTCATGCTGCAAACAGTGTGCTGTGCATTTACACGTCGCCTCGCACAATTGACACTTGGGATTGTTAGGAAACATCACCTGGTGTGGGGGTCTCAAGGGGTATGGGAAGATCTGAAGGTCTGGGGTTCCTTTATGAAGCAGTTTAACACTAGAAACACCAAAGTGCGTCAATTGACACATTATCACGATGACTGCGTTTAGCATGAAATGCAGATGTGAATTAATGTGAAGTTACTTATTTGTTAAATACGTGCAGTATGTGACGTCATTACATGACATCATCGTGTGTTTATTGTTTGTAATATCAGAGTAAAACTATAAATAGTGATTGAGATGTGCCACCTAGTGGGAACATGAATTTATACCTAGAAGCCCCAAAGTACGTCAATTGACGCATCCAAGACAATTGAGTGCGTCAATTGACGTACTTAGGGGTTTCCAGGTATAAATTCATTTTCCTGCTAGGTGGTGCATCTGTTATTAATTTTGATGCACATATTTGAACATCTTGACCTTGCTAACAAAGTCATGGAACATGACTGACATGGTTCTAGCGGTGGCGCTGGTATACAACTTCGAAGATGCACTTTGGGGCTTCTAGTGTTAATGTGTGTTTAGCAGCCCCCCCCCCTCCCAGTGATGAGCTGGGACTTGGAGTTTTTCTCTGCTGCTTCTAGCGGACACAATTTTGGGATCTTTTTCCAGGGAGCATGATGTGCACAGGCATGGCCAGAGGCCTGGAGGGTGAAAGGCTGGTGTCGCAGCATAGTTTTCCTTGAATTTTTCCCAGCGTGGGTCATATTGATGCTTTGGGGGGGGGGAGGGGGGTTCATGCATCGTCAGGTGATACTATGCTCGGACAACATGGCTGTGGTGCAGGCAATTAACCAGCAAGTAAGCACATTGCCACTTGTTGGCTGAATTGATGCAGCTTATAGTATTGAGCTGCATACAGTTGAACTTCACACTATCTGCTAAGCATGTACCAGGTATCTGTAATGAGATTGTGGGCGTTCTTTCTTGTTTCTATTGGGTAAGTTTCTGGGTGTTGGCTCTCCAGGTGGACGACATCCCAACTCAGATACCAGATAACCTATGGGTGGCCTTGACTGAGTCATTGAGAGTTTGTTGAGGAGTTCATTGGCATTGAATACCTGGAAGGCATACATAGTGGGATGGAAGAGATTTCAGGATTTAGTCAGCAGTACAATGTAGAAGAGCGACTAATAGTGGCATTTATAGCGTATGTGAAGGGAGTGAGCATGTTGTCAGGTGCACTGGTGACATCATTGGCAAGCATCACTTTTGTCTGTAAGATACGTGGGTTTCAAGACCCGATGGCATCTTTTCTGGTAAGGAGGTTGGTGTGACGGTATACTTGCCTGGTGGATACAGGGCGAGGTGGGCTCACCTGCTGATAACGCCTGCTGCTGGAGGCACTCCAGTATGTGTATTATAGGCCCTTTGCGGTGACTATATTCCGGGAGGCATTTGTATTGGGGTTTTGTTTTGCTTTGTGAGTGGGTGAGCTTGTTGCCCCAGCAGAACATGGCACCAGTTTCATTGGGTTATGGAATGATAATGTCTAGGTAGAGAATAAGAGAGTATGTTTGAGGAACTGGCATTCCAAAATGGATCAGGAGGGAAAAGGGGCTTGGGTAGTGCTGCAGGGTTCTCTGGGATTGGCTACACGCCCAGTGAGCTGAACCTAGCAGTACACGCATAAGTGTCCAGCGGTGGGTTGTACTGGATTGTGCAAACGGATGCTTCACAGTTGATGAGATTTCAGTTTGCGGCAATGCTAAAGAGAGGTCTGGGAAGGATCGATCACATGCAGTACGGGACTCATTCCTTCCAAATTGGGGCAACAAGGTTTGCAGCTGCTCGTGGGGATTCACCAGCCTTAATTTGGAAGGCAGGGTGCTGGTGTTCCAGTAGCTACAGGTGTTACGTGCGCTAAGGGGAGTTGGTTTCTCACATTTGTTTTCTTGCCAGTTTCTGTTGCAGGTATCTTGCCCCCCAGAGGTCTGAGTATGGATGTGCAGGCATTCCTTCATCTTCTGGGCCCAAAAAAAGAGCTGTGGAGTCCTGGCTGGAGCTACATCTGGCTGTGGCTGTGCTGGGGATTTGGATCAGATGGCTGGGGATGTGGGGCATGTTGTGGAGATAGCTAATCCCAACCCTCTTGCAAGCACAGCATTTTTACTATCCACAACTGATTTTGATTCATCTGAAGGGGAATGATCATTGCTTAATGAAAGGTATGGGTTTAATTCGACAAATGATGAGTGACTTGTTGATGGTTAAGTTTTCTTTTCCAAATGCCCGTTTATATGGTCACAGATTGGTTGGTCTGGAAGAATGCACAAAAGCCCATAGTGATCGACAGACTCCGGAGGATAGTAAATGTGGAGGTTGCCAAGCTTATTGTTTCATTGGGTGGGTTGATGCTTTCACATGAGCTATAGACTGTCGGAGCTCTATCGTAATGATGGCATCCACCTCTCAGACATCAGTCTGGATTTTTATTTTTATTTATTTATTTATTTAACATTTTTTTATATACCGCCTTATCATTTAATCAAGGCGGTTTACAATAATATTCCTGAGTACTGTGCAGGATGTTTTAGAAATTTCCTGTAGTGACTAAAGGGCCACAACTTAAATGGGAGGAGTGGTGGCAGGGTCTAAGAGTTCAGTTACTCCTGGGATCAGTTGGGGGGGGGGAGGATATGAAGGCTTGCTTGTGGCATTGCCATGAGCTTCAGGGACAAAGGTGGAGAATGCCACAGGGTCAGTGAGACCTCATCCTGGTTAGATCAGCAGCAACTAGCCAGGTGGCTGAGTGCAGTTGTGGAGTATGGGGAAGAAGGGGTAGTAATGCTAAGCAAGTAAAGTGTTTTGCACAGAGGCTAAGCCAGTCCGAGAAATGGTATGTTTGTATATGGTTGCAAAATTGAAGTGTTGAGGGAGTGTACTGTGTATTCGTTGGAGTGGGTGAAGTGTGATTTTTTACTTATTTGTTGTCATTTTTTAAAATTATTTGGTTATTGCAATTTTTGTTTGTATTATCTATTTCTAATTGTAAATCACCTTTAATGCTTGCAGAAAGCAACATATTAAATAAAATTAATCAATCAATCAAAACTTGCCTAAAACCTCTTAAAAGTTATTTTGTAAAAATACTGCCATATTTTGTCATATGCAGCATGCAAAGTGTAGTTTGACAAATGACTTCTATTAGCAGATGTAGAATCAATCAGATTATGCCCAGGGACAAAACAAACAGAAGCATTCCAAGAACTCTAACCCAATTAGAGGAAATTTTCATATATATTCAGAATGAATTTTTATTGTATTTATTTTCTTATAATGGGGTAATTTTCTAAAATGTTTTCTATATTTAAATCATGTTTACACACAAAAGAGGGCTCTTATAAAATTGTGCAGGAGTATACACTGGGAAAGAGTGCACCTACATTGATGAGATATGAGTGTAGGTGTTCCTGGGGGCACAGTCTGGATACAACCTGGGCTCGGAGTAGTGATGTATGCCTGCATTTTGTAAAAACCCGACACAATATTGTTTTTCAATAAGAAAATCAATTTCCCTTATCTGCATCAGGGGAACGTGCCATACAAACTCAAAAGATCCCCGAAAAGTCCACTGAGGATAGAGCCAAACCCCAAAAACATTTCAAAGAAATAACATGACATAGGGGTATGTTTACTAAACTGTGGTAATGTCACCACGGTAGTTTCCGCGGTAATGGTACAGATGCCCATATAAAGGAGTGGGCGGAGCATCATACGACAAGCAGTGCCAGGTAACGCGTGTAACAATGCACCTTAGGCTAACGCATGTCGCAAAGCGCTATATAAGGCACATCACAAGGTACCTGAACCTGAGGCGCCTCACAAGGTACGTTGTCATGCGCCCTACAAGGTGCCCTAACCTAAAGCGCCATGAAGCCACCCCCAGAAGGCCCCGTATAAGGTGCTATACAAGGTGCCCCATAAGGCACCATATGTTAAGGCACCTGAAAAGCAGGACATGGGGTAGCAGCCTGCACATGAACACAGGATGCTACACAGCTGACAGACCCAGATAGATAGACCAGAGGAATGTCGGCCACTGTGGCGAGGCTATTATGGGCTGGCAGCACAAATCTGCAAAGATATGACTGTTACAGGCATGCAAAATATCTGAGTTGGACAGGCATGGGAGGAGGGAACAATGGGGGGTTGAACCCATGACCACAGTTCAGAATGTCATTGTACGAACCAGTGGGCTATACCTCTATGGCCTGTTGTACAGCAATGCCTGGGTACAGAGGGACTGCGGTTCACCACACAAACCATCTGCTCTATGCGCCAGGATAGGGTAACCGCACCAGCACCCATGATGCATTGCACATGCGGAACAGCAGTCTACAGCAGATCACCAAATGGGGTCTGCACCGCTCTGTTACCGCAGCCTGGTAGGATGGACTGCCATGCGTGATACTGGCACAGAGTAGCTACAGACCCTGCCATTGTGCAGGTTCTGTGTTCACCCTGAGGGTAAGGATGGCTGCCCAGCACTAGGTCCGCAGTACATGTGGTGCTACATATAGGTCCTGCTGCACATCTCCATCACTAGCAGTGTGTGACAGGTATCCCTAGCAGTGCAACAGAAGGTACCTTGGGGGCCCATCTGTGTTCTGCAGTCACATGTGCCCCTCTGGGACCAGACACCATCCAGATACCACCCAGATCAGTGCATACCCAGTGTTAAGGTCTGGCTGCCATGGCCACCTGTTAGCAGGGCAGAGGAGTGTCTAGTGTCTTATATGTACCACTTCCCCCTACTGTTCAGAGTAGTATGCACTATGTGCCCCCAAGGGCCCAAAAACACCCATATTTTAGGTGAGGGTGTGGAGGGACAAGTGCCTGAACCCAGGGGACTGGCCGTGGGACCAGCAACCCCAGTCCTGATGGCAAAAGACAGCCCTCTAGGGCTAGTGCGCAAGGGACATACCTGTGACTGGGGCATTGGCAGACCAGCAATAATGTGGGGGTAGGCCTGTGAATCCTCACTTGCCACATACCACGGTCTGCCATGCATAATCAGACAGCACTGTTGGACTACACCTGCAGCAGCGTACAAGGTGTTCTCACCATGCACAGACTAACTGGAGACATACATAGTTAATGGAATTGTATTATAAATAGTGTATCCCTTTTATCCAAGTTCTTAACCTGTTATCTGTAAACTTATACTTGTTTAAATGTACTGAGATGTTTTGTTCCATGTAAACCGCGCTGATGCCGAATAGAAAAAAATTTTAAATAAATAAAATAAATAAATACCACTGGCCAGTCCCTGGTACATGCTCACTGAGAAAACATGTGCACCCAGACATAGGATGGGCAGCACACACACCAAGCAGGTATGTCAGTGATTGGGCCCCAGAACTAGGATCACACAGGTATCACTGGAGACAGATAGTATAAAGCACTATGGGGGAACCTAGACATACCATGGTCACTGCTGAGTCAGGGTGAGACTGATCTCCCAGCATGACATGCTGTGGCCACCTTGTCCATGCAAGTGGTGTTCAGACACTATAGTGTCCCAGACATTGCAATACTCCCTGTGCAGATGCAGCCTGTCCAATTCTCCCTGTCTGGCCCATACCCACACTACCTTGCTCCTCATTATCCACATTTACAGGCTAACGCTGGTAACAGTTGGACAATGTGGGCCGAGAGCGGGGTGGGCAGCCACAAAACAATGGATACACATACACACTCCTACTGCAGCATGGTGCAATGATAGGGGTGTTTGGCAACCCTGCCTGCCACACTGCTGACATTTCTGAACTGTGCAGGAGGTAGCAGTGGTGCTGTGATGGTACCTGAAGCTCTGTGCTGGAGCCATCAGCCTGCCTGTACAAGATGATTTGGATAGTGGAGCCTGTGTGAGTGGGTGTTTCTACCCCTGTTGGCCGCTGCTGTGGGGATTGCACGGTTTGATGTTGTATCTACTTAGTAGGGTAAAATATTGGGATGTGTTCTGCAGCTGGGACCTGAACCTATGACCCTCTGCTCCTGGACACACTGGCTGTGTGTACTGCACCATAGTGTGGCCACAGAGGTACAACAGTCCCTGGGCCGATCTTTACGTCTCCTCAGCCAGACTTTTTCTGCTGCACTACACACCACGTACTGGTACAGGGCATGGCCTAGGTCCATTGCAGACAGGTACCACTGCCCCCTCCAGCATTTGCCATTTAGACATCCAGTATGGCCCCTATGCCATAAGCACTCTGTTATAAAACTGTAGAAATACAGAAACATGATGGCAGAAAAAGATCGCATGGACTATCTAGTCTGCTCTTTCATCAACTACAATGATCCCCTTTTTTCCTTTAGAGAGCCTCTGTGTTTTTCCCATGCTTTCTTTAATTCAGATACTGTCCTCGTGTCCACCACCTCCACTGGGAGACTATTCCACGCATCTGCCACTCTTTCCATAAAGAAATATTTCTGCATATTACTCCTGAGTCTATCCCCTTTCACCCTCATCCTATGTCCCCTCGTAGCAGAGCTTGCTTTCAATCAAAAGAGGCTCTTCTCTTGGGCATTTATGCCATGGAGGTATTTAAATGTCTCTATCGTATCTCCTTTAAGTCTATCCTCATATGTATGCTTTATACTGAAGACCACTAACCATTTTAGTAGCAACCCTCTGCACCTACTCATCCTGTTTATATCCTTTTGAAGGTGTGGTCTCCAGAAGTGCACACAATACTCCAAATGAAATCGCACCAAAGACTTATACAGAGGCACTATCACCCCCTTTTTTCTGCCGGCCATTCCTCTCCCTATGCACCGAAGCATCCTTCTGGCTTTCCTCAAAAAGTATTTCCCAATCCGCAATCCATACTCTAAGTGAGGTAGAGCAAGAAAAAAGATAGAATATAAAGAATATTATAAACACACTAAAAACAAACAATAAGACATTATGGGGGATGTTTACTAAAGTGCGGTAAACGTGATTAACGCGCGTCATATGACGTTAACGATCGTAAGTGCCGTATAACGTGCGTACCGATGCGCTAACGACCGTTAACGTCATACTACGCGCGTTAACCATAGTTAACGATCGTAAAGCTCCGCGGCGCGTTAAAACAGCGCAGAAGGTGGAGAGTGGGCGGAGAGAAGGGGTCAATGGGCGGAGAGTGGGCGGGGAGAGGCTCCCCTCATATTAACACGCTGAATTTCAGAGCTCAATTCCAACGCGAATGAAAACCTGTCGTTAAAGGCATTTAAAGGGAAGAGAAACCATTTCCGTCAGCAATGTACAGAAAAACTGGGGAAACCCACAAAACGTGAGCAGTGTGATACATGTGCACAGAACAAAATTTCACATAAAACGTTAAAAATGACCACAAGAAACATTTTAAAAAACATAATTCATCTGGGCAACAGTGATAGCAATGGGCAACAAGGAACAACACTCCCTGGAAAGCACCAAAATAAAAAGAAATGATGTGTGGAAGGGTCTACGCTCCGCAGACCCTTTCAAAGAGCATTACATTGTAATGGAGCTGTCCTGGGCGTGTGGTGTAATGTTTCCCAATGATATCATTGTTTCCCAGCTTGGTTATGGGTGTGTGCCCCTTTTCTGAGGTCCTTTCTGAGGTTTATGTGCACCTTTGTCTGCATACAAGGTAAATGAGGCCACAGTAAACCTGTTGCAGAGAAGGGTTTCTGACTCGTCAGGCCGGTTTAACTAACTCCAGGGACTGCACTGTCTCTGTGGCCACAATGTGGTGCAACAGACACAGCCAGTGCCTGTATAGACGAGAGGGTCACAAGTTCAAATCCCAGTCCCCATAGTTTTACCCACCAGTAAACAGTGATAGTAAAGACACTCCTTTATTGCTGAGAACATACGCATGGCCTATATTTTACCACACCAAACACAGACACCAGAAACAGGCACATTACCTAAAGCAGAGTCCCGCAAATGCAGTCCTGGAGGGCCCCACACCATTCCAATTTCATGCTGCCTCTAATAAAGATGCCTGTGCTGCATAGCTATGCACCACCCCCATGGTATGCAGATGTAGCTCATGCATATTTATGAGGGACAGCATGAAAACCCGAACAGTGTTTGGAACACCAGGACTGGAGTTGGGGAACTCTGCCATAAAGCAGCAGCCAACAGGGACACACACCCACCCACAGGCCCCATTGGCCAATGCCACCTGGAGAGGCAAGACATTGGGCCCTGCCTGTATCTCCCAACACTAGCAGTTGCATACCTTAGCAATGCCACCCTACACCTGGGTATATGGTACACAGCTATCAAACGTTTCCTATGATAACTGGCAGATATCAATTCCTATGTTAAGCACATTTTGCTCAGTGAGCTCCACCATAACAATCATTCTGATGTCTGCGGTGTGTGCTGCAGGTCTGGTCTCTGACAGTGTTCACCACCCTGGGGAGTGACCCCCAACAGTCTTGTGTACCATATCCATGCCTGTACTATGCCCAGGACTGGTGTGGTGGGTATGCCTGCTGACCACCTCTATAGTAGCACAATGCTGGCATAGGTGTGGGGGTGGCTGTCTGTCTATCCCAGTGTTTCCCAACCCAGTCCTATGGGGCACACCGGCCAGTCATCTAAGATTGTGAGTGGGCAAGGTGCAGATGTCCAAGACATCAAAAAGGTATATAGAATGTGTCACATTCCTCCTCACTTCTCACCACCACCAAAATATTGTCTATTAGACAACTTTTTGGTGGTGGTGAGAATCGAGGAGGAATGTGTCACATTCTATATACCCTTTCATGTCTAGGACATCTGCACCTTGCCCACTCACAATCTTAAATGACAGAGGTGTAAGGCAGGGGTCTCCAAATCCAGCCCTGGAGGGCCACAAACCAGTCAGGTTGGCAGGATATCTCTAATGCATATATATCTCATGCATAGTCATTAGGGATATCTCGAAAACCTGACTGGCCGGTGTGCCCCATAGGACTGGGTTGGGAAACACTGGTCTATCCAGTGTGTGGTGGCTGCAAACACCTTCCACAGCCCACACTGCCAGCAATGTTGCCAGTATTGGGCTGCCAATGTGCATAATGAGGAGCAAGGTACCATGGGTATAGGCCGGACAGGGTGGCCTGGCCAGGGTGCATCTGCACAGGGCATAGGGCAGTGACAGGCACATTGCAGTGCCCGGCCACCACCTACACAGACAAGGTGACCTCAGTATATCCTGCTGAGAGATCACTCTCACCATGACTGTGCAGTGACCACAGCATGGCTAGGCACTCCCATAGTGCTATCTAGTATTTCTCTCATGTGATAAATATGTGTTTCCTTTTGGCGCCCAGTCACTGATGTATCTGCTTGCTGTGTATGCTGACATCCCAGTTCTGGGTGCAGGCATCTCCACTGGGCACTAGCAGACTGTTTGTAGCTGGTAGGTGTTGTGATGGAGTGGCTGATTTCTTGCACCAGGGGAATATCAGATAGTGGTGGGGTGCAGCCTAATGTCTGTCTGCTATTGTGTTATGGCTCTGTACAGAGCTGCATTGACTGCCCTGTGGGGTATCTGTTCCTCAGCAGGACTAGGGTTAATGTTCCCCTCTACTGCCACCTTTGCAGTGAGGTAGACTGTGGATCTATTGATAGGAGACCCTGCTTGCCGCCCTGGGGGAGGGGGGTGGTGGTGCATGGGGGCTACACCTGACTGAAACAGACAGAGATGTCCAAGGTGGTCCTGCAGAACCTACCTATCTCACACATTAACACTGCTTTGGACCTGGTGCTGGGTGCCTCACTGCACCCTCAGGATGAGCACAGTACCCGCACAATGTGACGGTGTGTAGCTACTCTGTGCCAGTACAACACATGGTCAGTACCCCCTACCAGGCCAAGGTGCTGTGGGGGTGCACATGGTCAGTCCCCCCTACCAGGCCGAGGTGCTGTGGGGGTGCATTCCCCATGGTGTGTATCTGTGGACAGCTGATTTGCATGTGCAGTGCATCATGGTTGTGACTGGCACAATCCAACCCTGTGAAACCCCAGCAGCTGCTCACAGGCTCTGATAAACCATAGGCCATCACATGTACATCTGCTAGCATAATGCATAGGTGCAAGACACCCTACAGAGTCTGTAAAATAAGATGCCCACACTGGTAAAAACACACGTACCCACGCACGATTGTACGCGCGCAGCTACGCACGAGGCTACGCACGTACCAATGCATGCACCAACGTACGTGGCTAGGCACACTCCGAGGGTGTTTTCCTGACACCAATACTCAGCGTAACGAAAAACATGCCTCCTCTGTCCCCTGTAATGTACAGGGTGATGCCTAGGACAGCCTTCTGCGTTAGGCACACTGGGGACTCAAACCCATACTGCCTGTAACAGCGGTCAGTACTGTAACCATTGTGCTACAGCTTTGTTTCAGTGCTTTGTGTCTGTACGTCTTCTTACGATTAACGCGCAGTAATGCGGCACGGCACCCGGTAACGCTCGTTAATTTTTCTAACGCGCGGTAGTGGTGACGATGTACCGCCCATGTCCTTATTTGGGGTTTCTTTCACTACCGCGGCTCCTAACGCGAATTGCACTAACGCAGTTTAGTAAACATACCCCTATGAGTGTTATTTATATATAGGTCACACTGAATAACATAGTGAGTGTGATGGTGAATTAATGTGCATTAACGTTAGCTCACCTACTGTAAGTTCTAGTCCTCTATGTCATCTTAAAAGGATGGACCCGATATTCAGCACTGGCAGATAGCGCTTCTAATGTTGTTAGCCACCAGTGCTGAATATTAAACCTGGATTTCAATGCTGGGGTTATATCTGGCCCTGGCATTTAATATATGGCTTCGCTGCATTTGCCGCTCGCTAACCAGGCAGCAGCGATATTGAGCCACTGCTCAGTTAGTTATATGTGACAAAGGTTAGGCCAGGGTTTCCTGCATCTGGCCTTCACCACATATCGCTAACTGGGAAGCAGCTCAATATCACTATTGCCCGGTTAGCGAGCCATGCCACCTCTGCTCTGCTCCGGAATGCCCACAGCATGCCTCAATGCTAAGCGGTTAGCGTTGGGTCACGTTGATGGATGTTCACCACGATTAGCACATTGACAGCTTTGCTAACCATGTTAATCACTTTGAATATCAGGCCCGACAGTAACAAACATAATTACCACTTGAAAGAACCAAGTTGAAAAGTGTACACTTAAGAGTGTGACACAGTAGTGCGTTTCCCTTTCTTCTTGTCACAGACTCAGGGATATGCAGGGGACTTAGTGGGAAGAGCCATGGTAAAATGTGCTTTGGTAGGGCAGCAGGGATTGTATGCACGGAATGCAAAAGGCATGTGTGGTGACTGGCGGTGTATGTGATGCGTGTGTGTCGAGGAGTAGGTGCTGTAAGTTTTGGATGTGTGTTGGGTGGAGTGGATTGAGGGAGTATGTCAGGAGGTGTGTGTGTGTGTCAGGTTGCGATATAGCTGTTGCTCTTCCCTTGCCTTGCACTTCCCTGCCCCACCCCCTGCTCTTACTTCTTCTCCCTCCCACCCCTTTGTACATTCCCCTTCCCTTCCACCCACACTCTTACACTCTCCTTCCTCTCTGCATTCCCCCTTCTCTCCCCCCCCTTGCACACTTCCTCCCTCTTCTTTCTTCCCTCCCTTTTGCACTTCCTCCACCTGCAATTCCCCTCGCTTCCCTTGCCAGTGCAATCCCCTCCTCCCAGTTCCCTAACACCTTCTTCCACTGCCAGTTCATAAGAACATAAGAACATAAGAAATGCCATACTGGGTCAGACCGAGGTCCATCAAGCCCAGTATCCTGTTTCCAACAGTGGCCAATCTAGGTCATACGTACCTAGCAGTTTCCCCAAAAGACACAGGTTCTGCAGTGCTTGTACTAGGCCAAGCATTGATATCCTGGGTCCCTTTTTAAATAGTGGTTTATGGACCTTTCCTCCAGGAACTTGTCCAAACCTTTTTTAAACCCAGCTATACTAACAGCCCTTACTACATCCTCCGGTAACAGATTCCAGAGTTTGATTACACGTTGAGAGAAGAAATATTTTCTCCTATTTGTCTTAAATAGTTTACCCTGTAGCTTCATTACATGCCCCCTAGTCCTTCTATATTCTGATAGCGTAAACAATTTATCCACGTTTATCCGTTCCACTCCATTCATTAATTTATACACCTCTATCATATCTCCCCTCAGCCGCCTCTTTTCTAGGTTAAAGAGCCCTAACCTTTTTAGCCTCTCTTCATAGGAGTAGCCTTCCATCCCCTTCACCAATTTGGTGGCTCTTCTCTGTACTTTTTCTAATAACTCTATGTCCTTTTTAAGATACGGTGACCAGAATTGCACAATATTCAAGGTGCGGTCGTACCATGGAGCGATACAGAGGCATTATAATATCCTTTGTTTTATTCTCCATCCCTTTCCTTAGGATACCTAGCATTCTATTTGCTTTCTTGGCCGCCGCTGCACACTGGGCGGAGGGTTTTAACATGTTATCCACGATGACTCCTAAATCTTTTTCCTGGGTGGTGGTTTCTAATGTGGAGCCTTGCATCTTGTAACTATAGTGTGGGTTGTTCTTTCCTAGGTGCATAACTTTGCACTTGTCCACATTAAATTTCATCTGCCATTTGGATGCCCAGTCTTCCAATTTATCCAGATCCTCCTGCAGTTTTCCACAATCCTCTTGGGTTTTAACAACTTTAAACAGTTTTGTGTCATCTGCAAATTTGATTACCTCACTAGTTATTCCCTTTTCCAGGTCATTTATGAATATGTCAAAAAGTAGCGGACCCAGTACAGATCCCTGGGGTACTCCACTATTCACCTTTTTCCATTGGGAATATTGGCCATTTAGCCCTACCCTCTGCTTTCTATCTTTTAACCAGTTCCCGATCCACAATAGTACACTGCCTCCTATCCCATGACTTTTTAGCTTCGCCAAAAGTCTCTGATGGGGGACCTTGTCAAAAGCTTTCTGAAAGTCCAGATACACTATATCAACCGACTCACCTTTGTCTACCTGTTTATGCACACCTTCAAAAAAACAGATCAGATTAGTAAGACAAGATCTGCCTTGTCTAAAGCCATGTTGGCTGTCTCCCATTAGGCCATGACTATCTACATGCTGTGTAATTTTGTTCTTTATGATGGCTTCTACCATTTTCCCTGGTACTGACGTCAGGCTCACCGGTCTGTAATTTCCCGGGTCACCCCTGGAACCCTTTTTAAAAATTGGTGTTACGTTGGCGACCCTCCAATCTTCAGGTATTACAGATGATTTTAATGAAAGTTCACAGATTACCAATAACAGGTCTGCAATCTCATATTTCAGTTCTTTCAACACTCTGGGATGTATACCATCCGGTCCAGGTGATTTGCTACTATTCAGTTTATCAAATAGTTGTAATATATCTTCCCGGTGTAGCGATATTTCTCTCAATTCCTCTGCAGTATCACCTTTAAATACCACTTCAGTCTTGGGTAACACCCCTACATCTTCCTCAGTAAAGACCGAAGCAAAGAATTCATTCAGTCTCTCTGATATAAGCTTGTCTCCTCTTACTGCCCCTTTTACCCCTCTATCATCTAATGGTCCAATTGACTCTCTCACAGGCCTTTTGCTACGAATGTACTTGAAAAAGTCTTTATTTCGTGTTTTTGCTTCCGTAGCAAGTTTCTTCTCAAATTCCCGCTTTGCCTGCCTTATCAATGCTTTGCATTTAACTTGCCAGTGCTTGTGCTGTTTCCAGTTTTCATCATTTGGCTCTTTTTTCCATTTTCTGAAGGTTGCTCTTTTGGCAGCAACAGCCTCTCTGACCTCACCTTTAAACCATGCTGGCAGTTTTTTGGACTTTCTTCCACTTTTCTTAATGCGTGGAATACAGCTGGTCTGGGCTTCGAGGATAGTATTTTTAAATAACACCCAAGCTTGCTCCTCTGCGTAGTTCCCCACAGGCACATTGCTCAGTTCTTCATTGCAGCTAAATTGCTCTGCTCTTCTTTCTGCCAGCGGGGTCTGGGTCACTGCTGGCAGGCTGCTCAATTCTTTGCCATGGCTAAGGCCCTGCTCCTCCCACCTTCATTCCTATGCATGCACAAGCAAACCCACACCTATGGATGGACAGACAGACAGACCTTTCTCAACAGATGCCATTGCTTTAGTGAAACATGCCTAACAACACAAGCCCAAAGCTGGCAGCCAAAGCCATTGTTCAGCAAAGGTATAGAATTTACACATTGTTGGAAATAAAATGCAATATATTTCCTTTGGCAATGAAAACGTAGAATGAAACTGGAAGTGAGCTTTGATTTTAAGAAGCCATTAGCTCACTGTCATCAGGGTATAAAATCGAATGCCTTGTAGGGTTGCATATATAATATCACTGGATACACTTCAAAGAAAAGAGAAAATGTTACGAGCATTAGTAACTGTCATAGTGATGTAATATACCACTGACTCGGATGGGTTATACAGACAAGGTTCAACCCATTGCTGATGCTTTTTCAGCCGCTCAGTTTCGCTTCCCAGTCCACTCACACATTTCATACAAGCAGTGCTGAATAAAGCAGAGTGTATTAGCATACATTTGTTACGATTTAAACACAGTCAGTAGATGGAAAAGGGGGAAAAACAAGAAAACATTTGTACGACATAACCCAGTATAAAGAAGGGGAACCAAAGAAAAACCCAAAGACGGGTAGTCTTGTATAAAGAAATACAGAAAAAGAAACAAGGAAGTAGGGATGGACTCAACCACAAGACTGCCCTATATAACCAACCAGAAGAACTTAACCTTCCAGTCTCAGGGGAGCTCGAACCAGCTTCAAATAACACAAACACATACATAACAGTAGAAATAACAAGACATTTATAAGTTAAAGGAAATTGAAATTGACCATCAAGAAGCAAAGCCTCTTGGGTGTATACCAATAAATCTCTTCTGCCTGTCCTGTGTAGCCCAGAAAGAAAGCATGATTGCTGAAAAACAGACGCAGAACTTGGTTTTTATCTTGCGGAAGACAAAGGATGCCTAGATAGTGCTCCTATGGCCTTCCCCAGTACAGAATATTTCACAGTCCTGGTTAGGCCTAAATTATCAGTGGAGTGGTAACCTTCATTCCCCTACTTTCTGAGTCTGGTCTAGAAGATTTATTTATTTTATTTAGTTAGCTGTATTTATATTCCACTTTTCACTGGGTCAAAGCGGTCAATTGGGGGATACATTTAACACGAGGGGATATGACACACATATGTTAATACTTACAGGGAACATGGGCAATGGAGGGTTAAGTGGCTTGCCCAAGACCAGAAGGAGTGCCTATAGGACTAGAAATCCCAGTCCCTCCGGCCTGAGATTGCTGTCCCCAGGTGGGACTTGAACCCCTGGCCCTCTGGCCTGAAGTACCTTGTCCTAACCACTAGACCACTCCTCCCTAAAAGTTATAAAAAGTTTGCTCAAAGGTGGGAGGACTGCAGCTGTATTTTCAAGGCCTCATTCATATACTTCACAAAAAGATCACTGGGAAAATTGCTGATTCTCTGGGAAAGTTCAATATTTGAAGATTCAGATGTGTTACCATATGTTCTGCATTTTCCAACCTACAGTGCACAATGTTCTTATCTTAAATCAAACTAACCTGAGTCTGTGATAACTCAGCCATTCATTCAAGCTTGCCCACATGCTCCTCCCAGGTCCTTATTTCCTCAATTTGTGTTTGCAGCTTCTACTACTACTTATCATTTAATAGTGCTACAAGGGATATGCAGCGTAGTTCAGAGACATGTAAGAGACAGTCCCTTCTTCTAAGAGCTTACGGTCTAGTCAAGACTGACAACACACCTGAGGATTAGGATATATCTAGGGGAATGCTGAATATCTACAGTAAGAGTAGTCAATAGTATAACTGATTTATGCAGATCTATTAGAGCTTCACATAGGCTCTCCTGGAATATCATTGAAAGGGCGACACTCATACAGCCATCACATTACCTAGACGAAACAAAGAAGAAGCAAGGCCAATCTCACATTTGTTCAGAAAATGACACTACTCCTCTGGCCAATTGTGCAACTCTCTTGGAAAATCAGTGTTGTTCTCGCTGGGCCAGTGTCTCCTAGGGGCTCCACTGGACCTAAAATATTCCCCTCTCCTACTGGATTAATCCCCATTAAGTCCACAACAATGGCTGTTCTGACCCCCAAATGCACTCCACACGGAGGAGGTGGGGCAGTCCTCTTGCCCAGGCTGTGAGAAGCTTCATCATCATTTGGCCTGCGATTCTCAGTCCAACAATGGAACCAAGTTAAGGCTACCAGATGTCGCCAATTTTTAAGGATTGTCCTCAGTTTTATAGCTTTGTCCCCAACTTCCACCTATTTGTCAGCCTTCTGTCCCAGATTCGATCAATGGGGACAGAGGGGGTAGAAAAAAGTTTCATTTTCAATTTAGTGATTCGAATATGTCCGTTTTTTAGAATCTACATCCATTATCTTTATATTTTGCACAGTATGGAGGAAATGCATCACTGTTTATATTTCTCCGATGATTTGTCTGCTTGGAAGTGATATTGTTGCTGTCATGGGATGGAAGAAGGGGGGCAAGGTAATGACTCGTCTTCCCTCCTCTACACAGTTTTGCTGAAACCTGGAACTAAAGTTTATGTTTATGTTTATTTAAAAACGTATTATACCGCCCATAACAAATGCTTCTGGCCGGTTTACAATCAAAAATTAAAAGCTGAAAAGAAATAGAAAAGAACGCCATTTAAAAATTAGAGTAGGACAGAAAATTAAAAGCTAAAGAAAAGAGGTAACGTGCATCAACGAGGAGGAGGGGAAAGGGGTGAGGGGGAAGGTCGAATGGAAGACAGAAGAGGTGGGTTTTTAATTTAGCCTTGAAAGATTTAAATGAGAGTTCTAGGTGGAGGGTGGAGGGAAGCGAGTTCCAGAGTCTTGGGCCAAGAAAGAAGAAAGCAGATGAGCGGGTAGATTCCAAGTGAGCCTCTTTCCCTCCCTCACAATTCAGATAAGTGTCCCAGATTTCCCTGCAAAAAAATCTGGTAACCTTACACCAGCTAAATCAGGTATAGAGGTCTGGGGCAAGGAGCTCAAGTATAAAGGTCTGCCAAAGATGTTGCTGGGGAATATTCCATGAGTTGGAGGAAATATAGCGTAGTTACTCACCTGTAACAGGTGTTCTCCAGGAGCAGCAGTAATCAGTCCTCACTTATGGGTGACGTCGGCGCCGATGGAGCCCTCGCGGAGCAATTTTCCCCAGCTTTCAAAGAAAGCCTTTGGGAATTGCAGCGCGCATGCGCGGTCGTCTTCCCGCCCGAGGGTGCCATCTTAGCCAGTCAGATGACATAGCTAAAAAAGACAGCATAAAAATTTGCAAAAAGAACATAAGCAGACGATTGCAACTCCAAGGGGAGGAGGGAGGGTAGTGAGGACTGATTCCTGCTGCTCCTGGAGAACACCTGTTACAGGTGAGTAACTACGCTTTCTCCAGGACCAAGCAGGAAGTCAGTCCTCACTTATGGGACTCCCAAGCTCAAGGCTACCGGAGACCCTAAGCACAAAAATGAGCTCCCTCTAGCTCAGCAGCACAGAAGGATAGAATCTTCGCTGAATTATCACCCACCGGTAGCCCACATCCGGGATGGAGGGTAGGAGTTGCTCAGACCTCAAAGAGATTACGGAGGACTGCCTGTCCGAAAGCACTGTCCCTACGGGACTCCCTCTCGAGACAGTAATGGACCGCAAAAGTCTGGCTCGAAGACCAAGTAGCGGCCGGCAGATGTCTGCCAGCGGAACAGAGCGGAGGTAAGCCACTGACGTAGCCTTTGCCCGAACGCAATGAGCCGTGACTCGACTTTCTAAGGCGAGTCCGGCTGCCCCATAAGCCTAAGAGATACAGTCCGCAACCCAGATGGACAGAGTACGCTTGGAGACCGGGAGCCCCAATTTATTGGGGTCAAAAGACACAAAAAGCTGAGCAGCTTTACGGTGCTCCCGCGTACGGTCAAGGTAGAAGTTCAAAGCCCTTCTACAGTCCAGGGTATGGAGGACCGTTTCAGCTCAGCTGGAGTGTGGTCTGGGAAAGAAGGTTGGAAGTACCACCTCCTGATTGATGTGAAAAGGGGAGACCACTTTAGGCAGAAACTTTGGGTGAGTCCGTAGGACTACCCTATTCTTGTAGAACCGAGTGTAGGGGGGATCAGACACGAGGGCCTGCAATTCACTTACGCGTCTAGCGGAAGTGAGGGCTATCAAGAACAGTGTTTTCCAAGACAGAAAACGGAGAGAACAGGTAGCCATAGGTTCAAAAGGCGGACAGGTGATCCGCTGCAAAACCACATTCAGGTCCCAGTCCGGCGCTGGCGGGTGCAGAGGTGGTTTAAGTAGAAGGAGACCTCGGAGAAACCTCGCTACGAGAGGGTCGCTGGAGAGAGGTCTACCGTCCACCGGCACATGATGTGCCGAAAGAGCACTGAGGTGAACTTTGACGGAGTTGGACTTAAGTCCCAGATTAGAGAGGTGTAGCAAGTACTGCAAGATCACCGACACCGGGCAGGAGAAGGGATCCTGCGACTGTTGGGTACACCAGACTGCAAAGCGACGCCATTTAAGGGCGTAGCATTTGCGGGTAGAAGGCCGTCGCGAAGCCAGGACGACCTCCTCCACCTCCGCCGGCAGGAGAAGGGGAGCAAGGACTACCCTCTCAGCAGCCAGGCCATGAGGTTGAGAGACCTGAGGTTGGGGTGCAGTAGGGACCCCTGATCCTGAGTGAGGAGATCCGGTTGTACCCCCAGAGGGATCGGACCCTCCACCGCCAGTTGCAGCAGGAGCGGAAACCACGGCTGCCTGGGCCAGCGAGGGGCCACCAGGATCATGAAGGCTTTGTCTCGGAGAACCTTGAAAAGAGTCCGAGAGACTAGCGGGATGGGAGGGAAAGCGTACAGAAGGCTCCCCGACCATGAGATCAGAAAGGCGTCCGCCGCAACCCGAAGGGGGTGTGGCTGACGAGAGCAGAAGCGAGGAAGCTGCCGGTTGCGAGGACTGGCAAAGAGATCCATCGTGGGGAGGCCCCACTTGAGGAAGAGCTTCTGAACTACCAAGGGATCCAGACGCCACTCGTGCGGCTAGAGGACCCTGCTGAGTTTGTCCGCAAGGCAATTTTCTTGGCCCGGGAGATAAACTGCCTTGAGGAGAATGCCGTGACTGACGGCCCAAGAGCAGAGCTTCTGAGCCTCCCGGCAGAGGAGGAAGGAGCCCGTGCCCCCCTGTTTGTTCACGTAGAACATGGCAACTTGATTGTCCGTCTGGACAAGGACGGACTGTTGGGAAGTCAGGTGGGAGAAGGCCTTGAGAGCTAGGCGGATCGCCCGGAGCTCCAGGAAGTTGATCTGCTGAGCAGACTCCCACGTGGTCCAGAGGCCCTGAGTACGTGCCTCTTGGCAATGCGCTCCCCAGCCCAGGAGGGATGCATCGGTGGTCAGCACCCGGGTCGGCTGAGGGGACTGGAAAGGCATTCCGAATATCAGGTTCGGCTGCCGGAGCCACCACCGGAGAGACGAGACCAGCGGCTCGGAAACGCGCACTAGGTCTGCTAGGCCGCCCGTGGCTTGTCGCCACTGCTGGCGGAGACACCATTGAGCAGACCGCATATTCAGGCGGGCATTGGGGGTCACATGGACGGTGGAAGCCATATGGCCGAGCAGTCTCAGGAAGCGCCTGGCGGAGACCAGGGGCTGGCTGCGAAAGCGGTCGGCTAGGTCCATGAGCCGTTGAGCCCTGTCGAGCGGTAGGTACGCTCGCGCCTGAGGAGTGTGCAGCCTTGCGCCGATGAACTCGAGATCCTGTGAGGGGAGCAAAGTGGACTTTGCGAAGTTTATAACAAAGCCCAAGTGCTGCAGCAGAGTCACCGTGCGGCACGTGGCGTTGGTGACCTCCTGAGCGGACGCTGCTCTGATGAGCCAGTCGTCGAGGTACGGAAAGACATAGAGGCCGTGAAGCCGGAGATGGGCCGCCACGACCGCGAGACATTTTGTGAAGACTCGCGGTGCGGAGGACAGGCCAAAGGGCAGTACTCTGTACTGGTAATGATTTCCTGCCACCACAAACCTTAGGTATTGGCGGTGGCTTGGGTGGATGAGGATGTGCGTGTAGGCATCCTTTAGATCCAAGGAGCATAGCCAATCTCCCTGCTGGAGGTAGGGCAGAAGGATTCCAAGGGTAAGCATTTTGAACTTCTCCCGCACAAGGAACTTGTTGAGGTTGCGCAAGTCCAGGATGGGTCTGAGGCCCCCTGTTCTCTTTGGTATCAGAAAATACCTTGAATAGAAGCCTTGACCTCTCAGGTGGTGTGGCACCGGTTCCACCGCCTGTTCCTGCAGAAGACCTGCTAACTCCTGAAGGAGCAACTCCCTGTGCAGAGGGGGGCGCGGAGGCTCTACCGGAAAATAGGAGGGAGGGACCTGATGGAAGTGGAGAAGGTAGCCTTCTCGCACGACCTGAAGCACCCAGGCATCTGCGGTGATGCTGGACCACCTGTGGGCGAAGTGAACCAGCCGGCCTCCGGTGCTGGGAGGAACCAGCGGGGGGGGAGAGGCTATGCTGAGCGAGTCAAAAGCCCCCACCCTGCTGAGCAGGGGCTGGTGGTGCAGGCTTGGGGGCTTGCTGCCTACGGGACCCGTTACCCCGTCCCTTGGCCTGCTGGCCCTGTTGGGGAGCTGCAGGGGCCTGATAATGGGGGTATTGTTTGTAGGCAGCCGCCTTCCTCGGGTAAAAGGACTTTTTCCCCGAGCCCTTCTTTTTCTGGGAAGGGGCGGAGGTCTTCCTAGAAAGCCTGGTCCTGGTGAGAGTCTCAGTCTCAATTTGTGCAGCCTTTTCCGCCATGGGCTTGCCAAAGAGGTTTTCGCCTCGGCAGGGGACATCGACCAACTTGTCCTGTACCCAGGGCTCAAGGTCTGACGACTGAAGCCAAGCCTGTCGGCGGGCACCGATGCCGGCTGCGGCCACTCGAGCCGAGGCTTCAAAGCCATCATAGGCTGCTCGGGACATGAACTTTGAGCATTCCCGAATGCCCGTGGACAAGGCTAGGAACCTCCGCAAGGGCTCCTCGGAGAGACCAGCGGAGAATCCGGCTAGCTCTTTAGCCAGATCCCGGAGATACATGCCCATGTATAGCTGGTAAGTCTGGACACGACATGCGAGCATAGAGCCCTGGAAGCACTTCTTGCCAAGGCCATCCAGGTTACGGGCCTCCCTTCCAGGAGGCACCGAGGAGTGCATCTTCTGGCTCTTAAGACGATGCATGGCCGATTCCACTACCATGGAATGGTGTGGCAGCTGTGCCTTTTGAAAGCCAGGGCTCTTGCGGACCCGATAGATAGAATCGACCCGCTTGCTCAGGACCGGCGAGGAGGCCGGACTCTCCCACATGCGGAAGAGTAGTCGTTCCAGCATAGGAGGAACCGGCACAGTAAAGTGTTCCCTTGCGGGAGAGTCATACTGGAGGGCGTCGAGCTCTTCGGCTCGAGGCTCCTCCTCGGGATCCGCAGGGAAGGCCAAAGCCTTGGCCATATCCCTAACGAAGTCCGAGAACCGGGCATCCTCCGGGGGGGACTGCTTCCGAGGCTCGGACTCCGGTGAGTCCGATGGGACACACCGAGTCCGGAAAGAATCAGGTGACTCTTCCTCCTCAGACTCCCAGACCGACTCCGACGAGGACTCGGTGGGGTCGGCCCGGGCAGGGTGCGGCGCCAGCCGCCCCGACGCCGAGGGAGTCGGCGTCGGCGACCTCGGTCCCGAACGGGAGGCCGAGGGTGACCTCGACCGAGGATCGACTCGAGTTCTCATCGACTCGAGGATCGGCTCGGTCTCCGGGGTTGACTTGGACGTCGACGTCCCGGCGGTCGGGGCAGCGGCGCCAGCGAAGCCAGCGAGCAGTGCCCTCTGCTGGTCCATGAAGGCAGACAGTCTGCTCTCCAAGGCCGTCAACCTGAGTCCGAGCTCAGGTGACCCAGCAGCCCCCGACTCGGCTGTCGCGGAGGCGAGTCCAGAAGGACCACAGGACTTACCCGGGCAGGCATCTCCGACTCCAGGCGAGGTCGCTTCGGGATGTGTTCCTTCTCCAAGGACCCGGGGCGGCTGTCGGGGCTATGCGACCTGGCCCTCGCGGAACCAGGAGCGTCCACCGACGCCGCCCTCGCGGGTTTTTCCTTCCGACGATGGTCCCCGGAGGGAGAACCCCGGTCGGAGGAGCTCCGGCGACGGTCCGAGCTGGAGCCTTTCGACGCGGAGGCCTCCGACGAGGTCCGGGTACGGCTGGGGTCAGCGAAGATTCTCTCACGCTGATGCCGCCGACTTCTCAACGCCTTTGAGGACAGTTTGCTGCAGGGCCCACAGATCAGTTCCTCATGATCCGGGCCCAGGCAGCGGAGGCAAAAGTCGTGTGTGTCGGTTAGTGACATATTTCGGTCACACCGACCACACCGCTTAAACCCACTGGCAGCCATCGGGGGAAAAAGGGCCCCTGCGAGGTCAAAGGACCGGGCTGCCAGGGAAAACGAAAACGAAAGCTGACTAAGTCAGAAAAACCGAAAAAAGTAAGAGGACTCGAGACCGGCGTCGCGAGTCCGGGCGGGAAAACGATCGGCGTCGAACCGAAAGAAAAAAGGATAAAATAAAGAAGAAAATCAACTTTTTCGCGGGGACAAGACGGGGACGTCTGTAGGGCTCCGCGGAAAAAAGAAGACTGGCTAAGATGGCACCCTCAGGCGGGAAGACGACCGCGCATGCGCGCTGCAATTCCCAAAGGCTTTCTTTGAAAGCTGGGGGAAAAATTGCTCCGCAAGGGCTCCGTCGGCGCCGACGTCACCCATAAGTGAGGACTGACTTCCTGCTTGGTCCTGGAGAAACATAGTTTCCCTTTGCCACTCTCCACGCCACCTGCCAAGAGAATGCAATAGCAGAGAACTCCAACTGAGCCGTCCTTCCATCAGAACATCTTTCCAAATTTCAAGTTTATACATCCTTCATAAAACTATACAGAAGAGCAGTTTACAAATAAATAAAAAAGTGCACAATAAGCATTTAAAACAATATTTGCAGTCATAGAAACATAAACAGATCATAAAATAAACTTCAGACACACACAAGAGGATTAAGCAAAAAAATGAAAAGAGCAAAATCATTATTGGCACTCTCTCTCTCCTGCCCACTTCCCTACCTGTGACGTTTTATCACTGGAGGCAAAAAGACCTCCACCTTTAGTCCTGGATATGATAGTTCAGAAAGGTCCGTAAGCATCATAGAGGTCTTAAATAAATAAATAAATAAATATGATACCATCTGCCTTATTAATGTGTAAAGAAATCAAATGATATAGTGATGATATCAAATCAAATGATATAGTGATGATATCCAATCAAATGATATAGTGGTGTAAAAGAAATGAGGAAGGTAAATTTATAAGGTGCACATTCTTACGTGCATACTTTATAAAACAGAGGCGTAAGTGGTCAAAAACATGCATCAAATCCAGGTGCGAGCACTTACATCAACCTTACAGATGGCATAAATGCCCATGCTTAGATTTTTCATGAGCACACATAAATTATAGAATTTCATAATTTATGTACATATATTTGCACTCCACCAAGATCCGCCCACAGTGAAAATATATGCCATCAGGCTTACGAGCATACTTACAGAATAGCGACCAGCTAAAGCCAATTAATGTGTGCGTAAGTCACTGAAAAGATGTGATTTATGCATGCTGCCGGCAGGTACCTTTAGCGACTCCATATAAATTACCCCCTTAAAGTTATCTAGTTGTGAAACAATTGCCTGTTTGATACATAGATTGCATTCCCCTTTAGAATCCACTAGACTCAATTAACTTTAAGATCAAGTAAAGCCAAGGTGCCGCGGGAAACAGTAACAAAACAGCACCAAAGAGTATGAAAAAGGTAAGCCTACCAGAATATCAAAATAATATAATACGTGTTTAAAATTCTGATTATTTTGATATTATGCTGTGCCTGGTTTTTCTCTTCTCTAAGGCTTCATGGGGTGACACATTTTAATCACTACATTCTGGTAACACTCCTGTCCCTTGGATCAAGACCACACAGCTGCCATATGTTTCATCAGATACTCAGAACTGCGTGACCGTTCTGAGGACTCAATCCTACATGCAAGCTTAACAGGCTGTCACAGAAGGAACATTTCATGAATGACTGACACAGCAGGGCATTCAGCCACCAGTTCTCTTCTATTTTCATAGCAAATAGACTGTAGTTCTATTTCTCCCGTGTTCCAAATATAAGCTTTACATTTTTTGAGCAAATCTTACCCAAGCCTCTTCCAAACCCACTTAAAAATGTGATGGGCTCACTTCACCCATTCTGAGGCCAGAATAGAGAGAGAGATGAATAGTTACTGAGGGATGCCAGCCATTAAAAAAAACACTATTTGAAGCTTGAGCAGAGGTTATCTAGGAGCCTGGATAGCAGCAAATTGGTTGATAATCACAGGATAATGAAGCATTTGGGGTTTGTTTGGCTTCACGCCATCAAATACATTAGTTGCTTCATTACACTGTGCAGAGCCCTGATTATTTCCTTTTTGACTATGGTGATATTGGTCTTCTGTAAAAAAGGGAAGGGATACAGTTAAACATGTGCAGACTGGGACATCAACATGAAAAAAGAAGCCAAAAATACTTGTACACCTGTATACATGTCATTGGTTGCCAATCCCAGCTTGCATGCAATATAAGCTGTTGACATTAGCACATAATGTCCTTTCTTCTGGTTCTCCCACTTATCTATTCTCTGCATTCCCCATCCTGGGCCCTTCATTCTACTTCTGATAACAGACTTCATATCTTACCCCTCAATAAAGCTCAACTGGAGTCTACGTGTTGATCTGAATTCCTCTTCGGTGTTCCCACACTTTGGAATTCCCTGCCCCAATCTCTCCATCTTGAATCTTCCTACACATTATTCAAAACATCTACATATTTTCCATCCTTCCCTCTTGGCTTTCCTGTCCTCAAGGAAACAATGTTCCCTTTAAGCTGCACAGGAGTGTGCTGCTAATGTCCTCATCATTGAACATGTTGCATGAACTGTGTGATTTCAGTCACACAGGGAAAACAGGCCCCCTGGGAATGGGAGTCCCACAGAACCTGTCTGCCCCATGTAATTGAAATCATAAGATTACAGCAGTGTGCTAGATGGTAAGAATGTGAGAATAGTACTCTCATGCAAATTAGAGAGAACATTGCAAGAGGGTAATTTTATAATGAGCCGCCTAGGCTGTAAGGCGCCTAGTGCATACGATGCACCTGCTCTATAAGGGCAACCTCTGGGCCCATATCCCTTTATGAAATAGCCTCCCCAAAAGCTCCTGCACAGTTTCACCATCTCCAAAACAGGTATAACTCTGGCCTCTAAGCTTGCATGAATAGGCACATATTTTAACACATATGCATATATTTCTCGACTCAACCCCAACTCTGTCCACTCTCCAATCCCAGGCATGCTTGCACATATAGCAAGTACATGTTACACTTTGGAAGAATACACTTTTAAGCATGTATAATCCTCCAGATAATTTTATATGTGTCTATGTGCATAAAATGCTGTCTTATGTGCAAGAGAGGGATACCTGTTTCCCCATAAGGGCATATATAATAAGGCTGCCAAGTCACATTGCCTCTGCCTACAGATTTGTCTCCATGCTTTTTATATACCTTGAAGAACCACACTAGACTTTTCCCAAATTTGGAGGTTCACTGGCTGAGCTATATAACATAAAGATCTGATGCAAGCAGGATGGAACATAACTTGGGGAATCATATAATACATCTCTAATGCACCTTAGGGCCACAGCTAAATTTTGCATCTAATATCAGGGAGGCCTAAATCTCCTTCCTTATAATATTTCATTAAAACCTTCAGTGGTATTCTACGCCTCTTACTTCTCTGAAAAATTCATCAAAAGCTTGTATAAATCTTTACCTCCTTCCCATGGAGAAGCATCAGAAGTTGATGATTCACATAAAGCCACTGTTGGAATTCCATAATTCTGAAAAGCTGAATCTGTCCACTGAGTGAGATGGGAAGTACTTCCCATATATGAAGAGCTTTTTCATACCACAAAGCAACAGTCTAAAACTGACTTCATCCATTTTTGACAACTTCTTATGCACTACTATGGCCAAGTATCAGGAACTGATCTTGTGCCCATTGCAAAGGAAATGCCCCTCTCCATCCAAATTGGATTCTTCCTACTACATCTAAACCTAAGGATTTATTCACATTAATATTCAATCCAGAGAACTTCCCAAATTTTGCTAATGTTTGCTGCACTGCAAGGACGCAAGGACTACTGTGGTCAGGCAAAGCACTGAAGCAAATGCACTCAATTTAATCTCTTCCACATCTACTGTATAAACTTTCACCTACCAATGTCAACACAAACAGTAAAGGGGGCAGGGGATACCCTTGATATACTACCCAGCACAATACAAAGTGCTACAACAAACACCCAGTGGTCTACAGAGAAGCATTAGGGGCATTATAACTAATTTTTTATGCTAAGAATGGACCTTTTGTTTTATAAGTGCCATCAAGTCAATGCTGACCCTGCAGCCTCTGGTTTTTCTTGGCAAGGTATGACCAGAAGTAGATTGTCAGATATTTTCTTCCAAGGCAATGGAGTGTAAAATGACTGGTCCAATGTCACAAGGAGTGCCAGTGGGAATCAAATCCTGATTGCTTGGGTGCTAAGCTGTTGCTCTAACCACTAGGATATTCCTCCACTCCATATAACACATATTACACTCCACTTACATATATTACTCATTGCCATTTGACTGAGAACAAACCCCACCTAGTTAACCCCAATAAGAACTGGCAATACAACACTAAGGGGGCTAAAGGGCGCTAGCTGTCAGTGCGGGTCTGGCATGCACTAAAGCCATGTTTTGGACACGTACTGACAGCTAGCGTAGGGCCATGACAGGGCTGTTGTTTGGTGCTAACTGTAGATGTATATAGTTATACAATGTACATAGTTCCCCCAGTTACTGCCAAGTTGATCTCCCTGTTTATTGTAAATACAACTCAAATTTCCTTGTGTTGTATAGTTGATGTTAAATGTAAACCGCTCTGATCTAAAATAGAGCGGTATAGAAGAACTGTTAAATAAATAAATAAATAAATAAAATAAATAAATAAAATAGATGGCGCATTAGGTTTGCAAGTGGGATGCATGGGGCAGAGAGTGACAAGATGAGCATTGTGCAGGCTAGTAGATGGCGTTGAGTGCAGGGCAGCATCCTTTCCATGTTCCTGGCAATTAACGCTGTGGTGTTGCCCTATCACACCATGGATTTACATATTATGGGCATGTTTGGTGCAACACCACAGCATTGTTTAGTAAAAAGGCCCCTAGGTCACCTTGCTGAAATCTTAGCCATAAGCTTAGGGGTATGTTTACTAAACCGTCTTAATGTTACCGGCGTTAGTTGCAGTCTTACAGTGACGAATGCCATATAAGGTAGTGGGCATTCCGGTTTTAAGGGAGCATTTCGGGTTATCGCACGATAAAGTCCGTTATCGTGTGATAGAGGGAGCCGTGGCACGTTAACGCGCGTTAGCCTTAATTAGGCACGCTGACCTAGAAAAACAGCAACAGAGGTGTAGCACAATGGTTAATACATTGACTGATGAAACAGGGGTCATTAGTTCCATCCCCCAGTGGGCTTAATGATTAAGGCTGTCTGAGGCATTACCCTTTACTTTAAATCAGTGCGGTCTGAGGCATTTTCTTTTTTAATGTAAATTAGTGCTGCCAGCAAACACACCCTCACAGTGTCGTAACCTAAGGTGCCGCATAAGGTGCCCTATAAGGCACTCCAGAGGGCACATTATAAAGTGCACTGTCCGCCAAGGCACCTTATAATGTTCCCTATAGGGCGCTTTATAGGGCGCCTTATGAGGCACCTTAAGGTTACAGCACTGTGAGGGTGTTTTTGCTGGCAGCACTAATTTAAATTAAAAAAGGAAATGCCTCAGACAGCCCTATCAAATAACACCACTGTGGGATCAAACCCATGACCTCTGCCTTTACAGTCAGTGAAGTAACCAGTAGGCTATAGCTACTAACAAACCCTGGGCTGGCTACAGAAGGACTGCAGGTCACCACAAAAACTGTCTGCTGTGGTTACCAGGATAGGGTTAACCCACCCGTACCCATGATGCACTGCACATGCAGATCAGCAGTCTACAGATGATCACAAGATGGGGTATGCACCCGCACAGCACCTCGGACTGGTAGGGGGAACTGACCGTGTGTGTTACTGGCACAGAGTAGCTATAGACCGACACATTGTGGGGGTACTGTGCTCACCCTGAGGGCGAGGTGGGGCGCCCAGCATCAGGTCCGCAGCACCTGGCTTAACTGAGATAGGCTATACTGCAGGTTGCCATCAGTGCCAGTGTGTGATAGGTAGTCCTTGTAGACACATCTAGGATACACCTGAGTCCATCTGTATTTCCCAGTCACGTCTAGCCCTTGTGGACTATGATGCACCCACAATAGTGCATATCCTGTGTGGGTGCCATGGTCACATGATTTAAGTGAAGGGGGGGTGTTTGGACCCATAGGCAGATTATGTAGCACCACCCAACCCGCCCTCTGCGGCACAGGGTGGGGGACAGGATCTCCCACAAACAGATCCACATTCTATATCCCTGCAATAGAGGCAGTAGAGGGGACCATCAACCCCAGTCCTGCTGGGGAACAGGCACCCGACAGCGCAGTCAATGCAGATCTGTATGCATCCATAAGGCAATGGCAGACAGACAGTAGGCCTGGAAATGCTCAGCTGTCCTCCCACCACTATCTGACATTCCCCAGCAGCAAGCACAGTGAGTCTCTAGCCGCTGCACCCTGCAAGGTGTTCCAGCCATACACATACTAACTACAGACAGACCGCTAACTAGTCCATAGTGCATGTTCCTGGAGGAGATGCATGCACCCAAAACTGTGATGTGAACACACACACACCAAGCAAATAAGTCAGTGATTGGGTCCCAGAAAAAAAGAACCCATAAATATCACTTGAGCAAAATGCTATATAGCACTATGGGGGAACCTAGCCATGCCGTGGTCACTGCTCAGTCAGGGTGAGAGTGACCTCCCAGCAGGACATGCTGTGGCCACCCTTTCCATGCAAGTGGTGGCCGGGCACTACAATGTCCCAGCCATTGCGCTATGCCCTGTGCAGATGCATCCTGCCCAGGCCACCCTGTCCGGACCATACCCACAGTACCTTGCTCCTCATTATGCACATTGGCAGGCTAACACTGGAAACAGTGCAAGCAGTGTGGGCTGAGTAAGGTGTAGGCAGCCACAATACACTGGATAGACAGACACACACTCCCACACCTATGCCAGCATTGTGCAAATATAGAGGCTTTTGGAAGCCCTGGCCACCACACCAGTCCTGGGCACAGTGCAGGCATGGCTATGGTACGCAATACTGTTGGGGTCACTCCCCGGGGTGGTAAACTGTCAGAAACCAAAACTGAAACACACTCCACAGATATCAGAGAGGTTGCTATGATGCAGCTTTATCAGCAAATTGTGCTTAACCTAGGAATTGATATCTGCCATTAATCATAGCAACCTTCTGATATTTATTTATTTATTTATTTATTTTATTTATTTAACATTTTTTATATACCGCACTATTTACATCAGCGCGGTTCACATGTAACACAAATGTCCAGTGTGGGGAAACTACATTGGACTTACAATAAACAGGAATTTGAACTTGGAGAACATGTCAAACTATGTACATCACTCTTCGATCTATCTATGCATGTATTTAAAATCCATTGTGAGGTGTAGAGTTAAGGTCGGTCAGGTGATTAACCGGGAGAGGAGGGACGGAGGGTCGGAGAGGGCGATTGGATGGATGGTGGGTAGGGATGAGGTGTGGCTACGTAATGTCTTCTAAGTTGGGGAAGCATTGCAGGAAGAGGTAGTGCTTCAAAGCCTTTCTGAATTGGTGAAGGTTGTTTATGGCACGGATGTTGGTTGGTAGGTTGTTCCAGCATGAAGGTGCTGATAGCGCAAAGGCGCGGTCTCTGGTGGTTTTCGTACATTTGGTGATGGGTTTCGGGAGTATTAGGGAGTTGGTGGCGGCGGATCTTCTCAGTCTGTTGGGTGGGGTGAGTTGAATAAGTTCAGAAAGGGCGCTGGCTGTGCATTTGTTGATGGCTTTGAAAGTTATTGTTAAGATTTTGAAGGTGATCCTATGGCGTACTGGGAGCCAATGTAGCGTTTTCAGGATGGGGGTAATGTGCTCCCTTCTAGAGGCTTGGTGAAGGGTTCGGGCTGCAATGTTCATTGCTAGCTGCAGCGGTTGAAGAGTGCACTTCGGAAGGCCGTGGAGAATGGAGTTCGCATAGTCGAAATGGGGCATCACCAGTGACTGAAAGACTGTTCGAAAGTCCTCTGGCTCAAGTAGAGGTCTGATGTTACGTAACATACGGATCTTGTGGTAAATAGCTTTTGAGATGTTGCTTATCTGGGCGTTTAAGTTGAGATGTTGGTCGAGCGTTACTCCAAGGTAACGGATCGTTGACTTTGTGAGAAGTTCGGCGTCACGTACTTTCAGTGAAGGTGGCGGGGTAAATTCTTGATCTCTGCTGATGAAAAGTACATCCGTCTTTTTAAGGTTGATTTTGAGCTTCTGCGAGTGTAGCCAGTCTGTGACTGCGTTGAAACATGAGGATAATCGGGATAGGTCTGGGTGATCAGTATGTATTGGGGTGAACATGAGGACATCATCGGCATAAATTAGGCAGTTTATACCAAAGGACCTGATGATGGAGCAGATAGGCTGCATATAGACGTTAAAGAATAGGGCAGAGAGTGAGGAACCTTGAGGGACACCCTTCGTTAATGGGAATGGGGTGGAGGTTGAGGTACCGGAGCGGACGTGTTGCCATCTGTCATGTAGGTATGAGGTACACCATGCGAGGGCGGTGCCGTGGATTCCCTTTTCGACCAGGCGGGCCAGAAGTAGATCATGACTGACGGAGTCAAAAGCCGCTGCAATGTCGAGAAAGATGAGGGCGAATCCTTGTTTGGCGTTATCTATCCCCGTTATCAGAGTGCTGAGTAGAATTGTGAGCAAGGTTTCTACACCATGTTGCTCGTGAAACCCGTGCTGGCAGGGATCGAGGGGTGAATTATCTTCGATATGTTGGCTCAGTTGACGGTGTACTATTTTCTCTGAGATTTTAGCTAGAAGCGGTATACTGGAGATGGGTCTGTATGAGTCCATCTTTGTGGGATCCAGTTTATTGTTCTTGAGCAGTGGTCTGATTGAAGTTTGTTTTAGGCTTCGGGGGAAGATGCCTGTCTGGAATGAGGTACCGATCAGTTTAGTCAAGAAGGTGCTGAGTTCAGTACGTAGGGTTTTTATCCAGAATGCTGGACATGGGTCGTTTGGTGCCGTGGTGGTGTTTATGTTCAGAATGATGTCTTGTATTTCTCTTTCAGTTGGGGTAGTAAAGTTGGAGATGGAGCATTGGGTAGCTGTCGATACTTGTGTAGGTACAGGTGGGTGGGAAGGAGCCGGCGTAATGTCTTGTAACCTGGATCTGGCGGGTAGGGTGGCCTGGTTTGCTTTGGTTTGCAGGTAATCTGCATATTTTTGTGGGTCAGGTTGGTTTGCCTGATCAGTCGAAGGTTCCTTAGCTAAGGATTTGACAATGTTGAATAGTTCATGCGGCTTATTGAGGGATCGTTGTAGAACCTCAGCATGGTGTTGCCTCATTCTCCTTGAAACTGCTGTTCTGTGGGCGCATAGCTGGGTAGAGTAAGCTTCCTTGCTTTCAGTCGATCTGGAGCAGCGCCAGCGTTTTTCTAGCTGTCGGAGTTGTCGGATATATGTGTAACGTATTCCCAAGTTTAGGGCGGCATTGCTAAGGTATGCAAGTGCTAGTAATGGGAGGAGCTGCTGCGCGCAGGGCCCAACAGCCTGACTCTCCATGAGGCTTTGGATAGTGGAGCCTGAGGGTGTGGGTGTTTATGCCCCTGTTGGCCGCTGCTCTAGGGCAGAGGTTCCCAACTCCAGTCCTGGTGGGCCAAACATTGTTCAGGTTTTCATGCTGTCCCTAATGAATATGCATGAGATATATTTGCATACAATGGGGGCAGTGCATACTAATGCAGCACAGGCATACTTATTAGGGACAGCATGAAACCTGAATGGTGTTTGGCCCTCCAGGACTGCAGTTGGGAAACTCTGCTCTAGGGATTGCACATGTTTATGGTGTCTGTGCTCTGTAGGGTAAAATATAGGTGTTCAGGCATGTTTATTTTATCTGCAATAAAGGTTCTGTCTTTATTATCATGGTTTAGTACTGGGTAAAGTGTTGGCAGGAGCCACAGCTGTGACTTGAACTTGTGACCTTCTGCTCCTGAACACACTGGCTGTGTGTACTGCACCACACTGTTGCCACAGGGACAGTTCATTCCCTGGGGATACCATGACTGTTCGTTAGACAGACCCTGTCTGTTGCATTGCACAGCACCCACCTAAATGGGGCTAGGCCATGGTCTGCTGTGGGCAGATGCCACTGCCCCCTCCACCACCAGCACCCCTCTGCCACCATGCTGCCATGCCATTATGCCGGTGGTGCTGGTGGTGCGCAGTCCCAGGCCATCCAGTATGCCGGTAGGCAGCTGCCTATGGTGTGGGTTCTCGGGTAGGGGTGCCTATATGGACATGCGTGCTCCCCCCCCCCCGCACTGCCTGCCAATGTTATGTGCCCTTGGGGGTACCTGCTGGATAATCTCCCCTGTGACACTGTGGGACACACACTCGTGCCCATGTTGGACTCTCATCAGTTGCTGTCTTGCTACTTTACACTTTCAGCATTCCTATGTGCCACCTAGGCATCTGCCTAGCCCGCACTGTGCCCCAGCTGGACCACAGCATGTGCCGCCTGCAGCTCCTGTATCCCATTTACAGCATCAGTACAGTTGCCCTTGCCTACATGCCCATTCTGCTGTTTGCTGCACATGTGCATGACATAACAAACCTGCCCAATGTAAACGTCAGAAACCCTGATCAGCGCTATTTCAATGTGGGATCATTCACTTTGTAGGGGGACAGAGCATAGACCCTTCCAAACATAATATCTTAATTTACACGCTTTTTCAATAGTGTTGCTTTATGTTTATCATTAATATCACTATTGGCCAGCTTGGTTATTGGGATTTTAGATGTGGCTGTGGTCCTTTTATATGTTTATTTGCCTCTTTGTTCCCTGCACATGTATCACAACTATCACTTTTCTGGGTTTCCCTGCCTTTGCTGCACATTGCTGACTGAAATGGTTTCTCTTTCCTGCAAATGTGCCTAACACGAGGGTTTCACTGGCGTTAGTGTTCAGACCCGAATTTCACAGCATTAGTGTGCCTGGAGCCTCTCCCCTCCCACTCTCTGCCCACTGACTCCTTCTCTCCGTCCTCTGGGAAGCCTTACTCCACCCTTCAGACCCGGATTTCACAGCGTTAGTGTGCCTTAACAACGCCGCCGCTGCGTTATCGCGCAATAAGTGACGTTATCGTGTGATAATGTTACATTATCGCATGATAACGTCACTTATCCCGTGATAATACCACCGCGGCGACGTTAAGACGGTTTAGTAAACATACCCCTTAGTGTTAAAATTCATTGAAGAAATGGGATGATATGATGCTGAGTCATTTGGGATTTTCCCTGAATAACAGTGATGATACCATTTCTCAAGTGTACAGGTAAATATCTTCTCTGCAATGCTTCTCCAACATTTCAACCAAAGGATGGGTCACTACAAAATTTAATAATTTATAATATTCCAAGCTAAACCCATTTAGTCTAGGAGGTTTCCATACAGGACTAGCTTTGTTTTTCTCTATAATTTTTTGGTAAGATATAGGGGCATTCAATTTGGCTAATTGCCCTTCATTAAGCTTTGGAAAAGTCAGGTGACTAAGAAAATCAGTGCCATCTCCTTCCTAGGACTCATCCAAGTAGTACATGTCCTAGTTTAAAACACAAAAAGAAAAATCAAAATAGGCAGAGACTTATGCGTCAGCTGTATGGGTAGTCACAGCAACCTCAGACCCTTTCCTAGCAACTAGGCCTGCAGGAGCTGCTTGGGCTCAATAAAAATAAAAACTTTATAGGAAATATAACAACGTGAGGGGAATTTTAACACAACAGTGGCCCCCAGAGAGAGGATCCTGGCTCTATATGCTAGGAATTCCTTTCTCCTGACCTGGGTGGCACGAGACAGATCAGGAAAAATATGAACTTGAGAGCCCAAGAACAGCTCACTGAAGTTCCTAAAATATGAATGTAGAATTAAAGCTTTATTGGATTCCAATGTCAGTGTAACAAGAAGGGTAGTTCTCTCAGTTATTACCTCCAGGGAACTTTCAAGGAACCCCGTAAGATCCCCCACCCTTGGGACAGTTGCCTCGGTCACCTGAGCCCGGGTCAGGGGAGGAAAATGCTCCTGTGGAATCTTAAGAACCTCACAAAAGTATTTCCTCACCACCTCCATGGGAGATAAAACAGGAGACTTAGGAAAATTTAATAGTCTAAGATTATTCTTCCATACTTGGTTCTCCAGATGCTCAGTCTTCCTGGACAGCAAAATCCTGTCTTTAACCTGAGCAGCCTGTGTCTCTCGATGCTGCCCCAGCTTTACATTCAGTGGAGAAATAACTCCTGCTTGCTGCTTCTGGATCCTGGAAGCCTCAGGTACATTTATTTTAAGCTGAGAAATTTCAGAATTCACAGACCCCACTACTGCTGTCAGAGAAGTGGTCAAAGCAGCTATAGCGTCCCATAGCGTGCCCAGCATTATGAGCGTGGGTTTTATCATACCCTGAACTCCCGGAAGGTGTACTCCTCCAGACCCCACAGGCGTTTACCCACATCAAGGGGAGATGAAGTGGCAACCACTGCAGCAGCAGTACTCTGTGGGGAACTAGCACACAGCGCCGAAAACACCTATGAGCCCTCTTCACTTCCCTACAACAGCATGCTCAGCGGTAAGCCGGAGGGAAGCACTCCACCAAGTGAACTCAAGTTTCCGGGTTTATTTTATTTATTTATTTAACGGTATTTCTATACCGCCTTGCCACGGGGAGGGGGCGCACTGCTATGGGGATAACCAAACCCCCTAATGTGCCCAACATCGCAGAGGATTCATCATGCAGTGTTGTAGACACCGCTCCTGCTCCTGCTGCTGAAAAACCACATAGCTCCAAAATCCTCTGACCAGCAACAATAGAAGATGCCGAACCCAAGGGTAGGTTGGCCTGTTTCCATTTCATCTGACCCATTCCAAGATGAGCCCAGAGTCGGCACTTGCAGGTTTGAGGAGAATCAATGCAGTTACAGCACAGGAACAGCTGCCTGCCACCATCTTGCCTCCTGTCCACCGTCACTTTTTTGTTTTCTCGGAGGCAGACACCAATGCATCTCCATTTTGAATAGTGGGACATCCAATCACCTTTGCCTTCAGCTGAGCAAACAGAGACTCCAGCTGGGGAATCTGTTTATTCATACTTCTTTTCCTATTTGCAGTGAAAAATATAATTGCTCCTCACATCACGGCCTTTCCCACATCCCAAAATAATGAGAGCTTTTCCTTGTGGACATAATTCTTCCACTGATATTTTAAATATTCTTGAAAGTCCTGGTCAGTGGCCAGATTTGCTGGGAATCATCATAATCAATCATATTGCCTCCGCATCTCCCAATCCAATCATTCTTCCCATTAATTCCACCGACGCTAATATATAATCTCTACAGGAGAGCGTTACATGTGCCTATAATCCTGCTCCACCAGATGCAAACCCTCCACACATCCAACATATTTGCAGCTTTACAAATGTAAGGTATCTCTTTCTCTAAATTGATTGGTTTTGATCAATTGGATCAGCCACACAATTGAAGTCACCCATTATAAAAGCTGGCAATGAAGTGACCCCTGTAAGCTCCTTCACTATAGTCTGAAAGAAAACATTGCCAAAATCACTGAGGGAGTCATTCCGAAGCACGAATAGTGGGGATGGACGTCCCAACGGGACGTTCATCCCCGCTATTTGTGTCGGCTGCCTGCCCTGAATAACTTCCCTGCCGGTTGTGTGGGGAAGTTAGTAAGGGGTGGGAAAGAGGTGGCCTGGGGGCGGAGAATGGGCGGGCAGTGGGCGGTTGCTGGCCCTGGACGTACAGGGCTGATTTTAATGTTGGCCCTGTATGTCCAGGGCCGGCGAATTGGCCGGGGAAGTTATTCCACCCCCAGGATGTTTTTTTTTGGGGGATGCAAAAGAGGTTGGGGGGGGCAAAGTTAATCCCTTGCAGCCTGACCCTGGTCTTAGGAGGCTGGATCATGGGTTGGGCTGCGGGAAATTAACTTTATGGGGCAGCAGCTGGTGTCACGGCTTTTAAATGGAGCCACAGTGCCATGGCAATGGGACGCCATGGTGCCGCGGCTGCATTTAAAAGCCCTGGCTTTTCTACTGAAGATTATTCAGCAGAGATTACAACCATACCTGGAACGATAACTGCCTGAAGTGCAAGCAGGGTTCAGGAAAGGACGAGGAACGAGAGACAACATTGCAGACGTGAGATGGATCTTGAAAAGACAAAAGAATACCAAAAAGATATGTATATGTGTTTTATCGACTACAGCAAGGCTTCTGACTGTGTAAACCACGAGAAACTCTGGGCCAAATTAAGAAGCATGGGTATACCAGAATACCTGATCATTCTCTTGCACAACCTTTACATTGATCAAGAAGCAACAGTTCGAATGGAACAAGGAGAAACAGAATTGTTTCAAATCAGCCAAGGTGAATGCAGGGCTGTACCAAGACATAATTGCATATCTGGAGTGCCCTTCCCCCCCCCCCCCCAAATCTCACCAAAACCTCCATGTCCTCAATGTCCAGTCAGCTGCCTGCTCTTGCCCTGCTGCCGCCAATTTTTTTCTCGGAGGCAGAGGCAGCGGCAGCACTGAGGCAGACCTGACTTCAAATTAAAAAAAAACCAACAACCCACGCATTCCTTTGACTCCACAGTCCACACTTGTAGGCAGTTCTGGTCCCTCCCTCCCTTCTCTGATGTAGGTTGCATCAGAGGAGGGAGGGACCAGACCAGCCATTCAAACGCGGATCTTTGCAACTCCGTGTTTGAATGGCTGGCCTGGCTACAAGCACGGAGTTGCTTGTTTTTTTGTTTTTTTAAAATTGACGTCAGGTCTGCTCTGCTCCACTGTTGCTAGTGCCACCGCTGCTGAGAAAAAATATATGGCGGCAGCAGAGCAACGGAAGGCAGCATAGGGTGGGGGGGAGCTGAGGACAGCAGCCCAAAATGCGCCCCTATCTCCTTTGCGCCCTGTGCAGCTTCACCACCCACACAGGGCTAGTTACGGCACTGGGGGTACGGCAAGGCTGCATATTTCTCCCTACCTGTTTAATTTATATGCACAACAAATCATTAGAGAAGTAGGACTGTATGAAGACAACCGAGGTGTAAAGATTTGTGGAAGACTCATCAACAAACTTTGCTATGCTGATGATACCCAGAGCCAGCCCAAGGGTTTCTGCCACCCTAGGCAGAAAGCCCAGCCTCACCGCCTCCCCCCCCCCCAGCTGAATCCACCCCACACCAGCTGATGCCCCCTCAGCTGACACCGATTCCACCCTCAGGAGGGGGAGGTGGACAGTGGCAGTATATCCAAATGCGGCTGCTTTTTGCTGCCGCTTTTGGAAATACTTCTGCTGCCTGCCTCCATTCAAACAGAATCGGTGGCAGCTGGGGGGTGGCATAGCCGCCCATGTGTGCCGCTGCTGCTGCCGCCCACCCAGGCCAGCCACCCTAGGCAGCTGCCTAGCTCACCTAGTGAACAGACCCTGATGATACCACATTACTTCTCAGGTTCAAGGAACATAGTCTTAATATGGGCCTGCTTCTCAGGATCAAGGAACATAGTCTTAAAATGGGCCTGCACCCTAATGTAAAGAAGGCAAAGATCCTGACAACTGACAAAATCAATAAGTTCATCACTGATGGACAAGAAATTGAAGTAGTTGATAACTTTAACGGATCAACTATCAATAAAGAAACAACAAGCAGTCAAGAAATCAGACGATGCATTGCTCTTGGCAGAATGGCTATGAAGGACCTAGACAAGGTTCTCAAGAGCAGAGATGTCTCTCTCCATACAAAGATTTGACATGTTCAAGCCAGGGTATTTTCAATATCATATGGATGCGAAAGTTGATCGTGAAAAAGATAGACAGGAAGAAAAACTAAGTTAAATGTTAAATACCTTTATGGAAATGGGTAAAAGGGGCCACATATGGAAAGTGGTGTGTATAAATGCCCATAGCATGGGAAATAAGATCCCAGATGTTGAAGCTTTAATGGGAGAGGCTGACTTGGATTTAGTGGCAGTTAAAGAAAAATGGTTCACAGAAAATCATGACTGGGATCAGGGGCAGCCCAAGGGGGGTGCGGGGACATGTGCGGAGATTGATTGTGGGGTCTCATTTGCATAACATGCCTCATTTGCATAAATATTTGCATAATGTTGCCATGCGCTTTTAGTAAACATGCCTCTTAATGAGTGTCTGGATAACGAAAGACTACCTAATTTCTATATTACTATATTCCAGTGCCAACTGCCAGGCCCATTAGGAAGAACTATAAACACTGACCATTTAAAACCCATAGCAAACCCACCGTATCATAACAGCACTACCAGGACTCATAAAGCACCAAACCCTACCTATCAAAAAGGCAACACTGCAAATATTAAACCAATACATTTCAGAGAATACCAATACATCTCAGTGGTGGAAAGAGAACAAGTGGGACTGTCAAATAGAAACTACAAGAATTGAATACCTCAGCTTGGTTACACATGCAGAACATAGACTGTCACCACACAAAGAACAAGGGATCACAGTTTAGAAATAGGAAGATAATAATTAAATTGGGAACCCCAAAAACCAAACATGAAATGTAAAACAACACTGGAGAAATAAAACTATAAATTAATTTCCTCTTGCACTAAACAAAAATGTAAAGATGTTAGCGATATACATTTCCAGTTAATAAATTAAAACTAAAAAGTATTTTTCTACATTTTGTTTGAGCATTTTATTTTTCAGTTGCAATTGCTCCAGTCACTTTCTTCTGGTTTTCTTCGTGTCTTCTGCAAGTTGTCCATTTGTCCTTTCTTCTCTCTTCTAGATTTTTTCCATTCTCTCTCTATATCTGCTTTAACATACTGATCTTTCCCCCATTTCTTTCTTTATTCCTTTATCATCCGCTCAAATTTCACCCTTCCATCCTCAATCCCCACTTACTCTCCCAATATGCAACCAATCGTAGATTTTTCTTCCCTCCCACACAAAATATCTTTTCTCCTTTCCATCCTCATTCCCCATCCCCATCCCCTTCTAGTCCTCCCACAAACTCAGCTCCCTTCTAGCTCTAGGCCCACCCAGCATCTGCTCCCTTCTAGTCCCATTCTCCCATGCCCCTGCATCAGTCCATTTCTAGTTCTAGCCCCCAATATGCTCCTTTCCAGTCCTATTCCAGCCCCCCATCAGCCCATTTCCAGTCCAAGCTCCCTCCATCAGCCAGTTTCCGATCCTAGCCACCCATCAGCCCATTTCCAGTCCTATTCCAGTCCCCATCAACCCATTTCCAGTCCAAGCTCCCCATCAGCCATTTCCAGTCCTGTTCCAGCCCCCCATCAGCCCATTTCCAGTCCAAGCTTCCCCCTCCCATTAGCCCATTTCCAGTCCCAGCTTACACTTCCAGCAGCTCATTTCCAGTCTTAGCTCCCCCATCAGTTAATTTCCAGTATTAGCCCCCCCATCAGCCCATTTCCAGTCCCAGCTTACCCTACCATCACAGCCCATTTCCAGTCCTAGCCCCCGCCCATGCTAGATCCCCTGCTGAAGAGCCCTGCGGCTGTCTAAGGTGCTTCAGAAGTGAGCCGGGGAAGCCACACGAGGCCCCAGTTCCCTCTGCACAGCCACCAGCGTGAAGAGTGTTTTTCCTCACGCTTGAGGCTGCTTCTGTGAAGCGCCCTGAATACCAGGAAAGGTTAAAGGGCATTTCCCGGCACTCGCGTACTTCACAATAACAGCCGCCAGCGTGAGGGAAAACACTCTTTATGCTGGCGGCTGTGCAGAGGGAGCCGGGGCCTCGCGCGGACTTTCCCGGCTCCCTCTGAAGACGTCCATTTGTGCAAGAATGAAGTTCGCGCTGGTCCCCTGAAGCACAGGGCCCTGTGTGAACAACATTCTCGCACAATGGACAGGCCGGCCATGACTGGGAAGTAACTATACCAGCTATAATTTATTCAGAAAGGACAGGGTAGGAAGTAGGGGAGGAGGAATGGCACTATATGTAAAAAATAATATTAAAGCTTTGGAACTACAGAGCTTAAAAGGGAGAGGAGGCAATGTGGGTTAAACTAGAAAGAGAGAAAGAGAAATCTATTTGCATTGGCATGAAATACAGACCTCCCTCACAGGAGGAAGAGGTGGACAAAGAGTTAATTGAACACATACAGAGCATTGCCAGGAAAGGGGAAGTGCTACTGATAGGAGATTTCAATATGCCAGATGTTGTTTTCACTTTCCTGCTGCAGTATCATCTAGAAGTAAGGAGATCCTCGATTCTCTACAGGGAGAACTATTCAGACAACTGGTAACAGAACCCACACGTGATGGGGCCATACTGAACTTGATGCTTACCAATGGTGAAAGTGTTTCTGATGTTACAGTGGGAGATCATTTTGCATCCAGTGATCACCAGATGGTGTGGTTCAGTATTAGGACTAGGGCTGTTAAAATCCATTCAAAAGCGAGGGTCTTAGACTTTAGGAAAACTAACTTTGCCAAGATGGGACAATACTTCAGGGAGTCGTTAGCAGGATGGGAACAGCTGGGAGATGTAGAAAAACAGAAGGCAAAACTGAAAGGGGATATTTTAAGGATAACCAACCTTTTTATTAAAATGGTAAATAAAGGTAAAAAGGAAAAGGAGACGGCTATAGGTTTTGAAAGAAGTAGCTGAAAAGGTGAAGAAAAAGAGGGAGGCCTTCATGAAATACAAGAGATCACAGAGAGAGGAAGACAGGCATCTATATTTGGAAAAACTTAAAGAAGCTAGCAAAGTAGTCAGGAAAGCAAAGATTCAAAAAGAGGAGGAAATAGCCAGCGCAATAAAATGGGGGGGATAAGACATTTTTCAGATATGTTAGTGAGAAGAGGAAGAGCAAAAGTGGTATTATCATACTCAAGGGTGAAGGGGAGGAATATGTAGAAGTTGATGAGGATAAAGCGGAATTGCTTAACAAATTTTTCTTTTCTGTGTTCACAGATGAAGAACCAGGAGAAGGACCTCAGAAAACACCTACAAACAGGAACAGAAGTGAAGGACATTTTGAACAATTTTCAGAAGACTGAGTTTGTAAGAAACTAGCTAAATTTAAAGTAGACAAAGTGATGGAACCAGATGGGATACACCCTAGAATACTGAGGGAACTTAGGGACATTCTAGCAACTCCACTGACTGACCTTTTCAATGTCTTGTTGGAGTCGGGAGTGGTGCCAAAGGACTGGAGAGAGGCACATGTGATTCCTTTACACAAAAGCGGAAGTAAGGATGTGGTTGAAAACTACAGACTGGTTATTTTAACTTCGGTGGTGAGTAAATTATATTGGAAGCGCTGCTGAAAGAGAAAATAGTGAGGTTTCTGGAGTCCAGCAGATTACAGGATCTGAGGCAGCATGGATTCACCAGAGGCAAGTCTTGTCAGACAAATCTGATTGATTTCTTTGACTGGGTGACAAGGGAGTTGGACAGAGGGAGAGCCTTAGATATGGTGTATTTAGATTGCAGTAAAGTCTTTGACACCATTCCTCACAGGCGACTTCTAAACAAACTGAGCACCCTAGGGATGGACCCTAAAGTTACTGCTTGGGTTAGAAATTGGTTGAGTGGGGGGCGACAAAGGGTACAGGTAAATGGAGCTCTCTCTGAGGAGAAGGAGGTTACCAGTGGTGTGCCCTAGGGATCTGTCCTTGGTCTCATTCTTTCTAACATCGTTATTAGTGATATAGTGGAAGGGCTGTCAGGTAAGATTTGCCCCTTTGTGGATGATACCAAAATCTGCAATAGAGTAGACACCCAGGAAGGTGTAGATAACATGAGGAGGGATCTAGCTAAGCTTGAAGAATGGCCTAGAATATAGCAGCTGAGATTTAATATTAAAAAATGTAAGGTCATGCATTTGGGCTGCAGCAATCTAAGAGAGCAATATAGTATAGGGGGTGAAGTACCTTTGTTCACTAAAGAAGAGCGGGACCTAGGCGTGGTTGTGACTGATGATCTTAAAGTAGCTAAACAGGTAGAAAAGGTGACAGCAAAAGCTAGAAGGATGCTTGGGTGCATAGAGAGAGGAATGGCCAGCAGAAGAAAGGAGGTGATAGTGCCTCTGTTTAAGTCTTTGGTGCAACCTCATTTGGAGTACTGTGTGCAAGTCTGGAGACCGCACCTTCAAAAGGATATAAACAGGCTGGAGTCAGTACAAAGGGTGGCTACTAAAATGGTTAGTGGTCTTCATTATAAAGGATATGAGGACAGATTTAAGGATCTTAATATGTACACCTCAGAGGAAAAGCGGGATAGAGGTGATATGACTGAAGCATTTAAATACCTCCGTGGCATAAATGCACAGGAGGAGAACCTCTTTCGATTGAAAGCAAGCTCTGCTACGAGGGGACATGGGATGAGGGGATAGATTCAGGAGTGATATGCAGAAATAATTCTTTACGGAAAGAGTGGTGGATCCGCGAAATAGTCTCCCAGTGGAGTTGGTAGAGATGAGCACAGTATCTGAATTCAAAGAAGCATGGGGCAAACACAGAGGATCTCTAAAGGAAAAAAGAGAACTGTCGTAGTGGTTGATACGGAAGGGCAGACTAGATAGGCCATGTGGTCTGTTTCTATTGTCATGTTTCTATGTTTCTAAGTCTTTGAATTATGAAGCCAGCGATGAATACTGTGTATACCAAGGACTGCCCGAAGAACAAACCAGTCAGAACAAGAGGAGATCAAACCTAAGCTTTCCTTAGAAGCTCAGATGACAAGACTTCAACTTTCATACTTTGTACACATCATATGAAGAGAGAGATCGTTGGAGAAAGACATCATGCTTGGCAAGGTAGAAGGTCAACACAAGAAAGGAAGGCCAGCAATGAGAGGGGTCGATACAATAACACCAGATATGGGTGCCACTCTAGCAACAAGCATTAGAGGAGCATTAACAAGATAAGAAAATGTTTTAGTTAAACATATTTTCACGAAGGTGATGGAGAGCTGGTGCTTTAGTAGTTAAAAATAACCCAGAAATAGTCATTGATGCTAATATGCGCAACATGAAGACCATGTAGCAAGTATTTTCCTCTTAAGTGCTATGGAGTCTGAGACATTCTGGGCACTTGGGTAAGAACATAAGAACATAAGATATGCCATACTGGGTCAGACCAAGGTCCATCAAGCCCAGTATTCTGTTTCCAACAGTGGCCAATCTAGGTCATATGTACCTAGCAGTTTCCCCAAGGGACACAGGTTCCACAATGCTTGTATTGGTTCAAGCATTGATATCCTGGGTCCCTTCTTAATAATGGTTTATGGACCTTTCCTCCAGGAAATTGTCCAAACCTTTTTTAAACCCAGCTACACTAACAGCCTTTACTATATCCTCCGGTAACAAATTCCAGAGTTTGATTACACGTTGAGTGAAAAAATATTTTCTTTTATTAGTCTTAAATTGTTTACACTGTAGCTTCATTGCATGTCCCCTAGTCTTTCTATATTCTGATAAGATAAACAATCGATCTACGTTTACCCGTTCCACTCCATTCATTAATTTATAGACTTCTATCATATCTCCCCTCAGCCGTCTCTTTTCCAGGTTAAAGAGCCCTAACCTTTTTAGCCTTTCTTCATAGGAGTATCCTTCCATCCCCTTTACCATTTTGGTGGCTCTTCTCTGAACCTTTTCTAAAATCGCTATATCCTTTTTAAGATACGGCGACCAGAATTGCACACAAAATTCAAGGTGCGGTCTCACCATGGAACGATATAGAGGCATTATAATATCTTTTGTTTTATTTTCCATTCCTTTCCTTATCATACCTAGCATTCTATTTGCTCTCTTGGCCGCTGCTGCACACTGGGCCGAGGGTTTTAACATGGTATCCACAATGACGCCTGAATCTTTTTCCTGGGTGGTGGTTCCTAATGTGGAACCTTGCATCGTGTAACCATAGTTTGGGTTGTTCTTCCCTAGGTGCATAACCTTGCACTTGTCCACATTAAATTTCATCTGCCATTTTGATGCCCAGTCTTCCAATTTATCAAGATCCTCTTGCAATTTTCCACAATCCTCTTGGGTTTTAACAACTTTAAATAGTTTTGTGTCATCTGCAAATTTGATCACCTCACTCGTTATTCCACTTTCCAGGTCATTTATGAATATGTCAAAAAGCAGCAGACCCAGTACAGATCCCTGGGGTACACCACTATTCACCTTTCTCCATTGGGAAAATTGGCCATTTAGCCCTACCCTCTGCTTTCTATCTTTTAACCAGTTCCTGATCCACAATAGTACACTGCCTCCTATCCCATGACTCTTTAGTTTTGCCAAAAGTCTCTCATGAGGGACCTTGTCAAAGGCTTTCTGAAAGTCCAGATACACAATATCAACTGACTCACCTTTGTCCACCTGATTAATCACTCCTTCAAAAAAACATAACAGATTAGTAAGACAAGATCTTCCTTATCTAAAGCCATGTTGGCTGTCTCCCATTAGGTCATGACTATCTACATGCTGAGTAATTTTATTCTTTATGATGGTTTCTACCATTTTTCCTGGTACTGATGTCAGACTCACCGGTCTGTAGTTTCCCGGATAACCCCTGGAACCCTTTTTAAAAATTGGTGTTACATTGGCGATCCTCCAATCTTCAGGTATTAGGATGATAAAGTTAATTTTCAATTTTTAAGTTAACCAGTTATTTTTCACGTGAATGAATTTTTGTCTGCTTCCACTTTGAACAGTGTTTGTCTGGAGCTATTTTGTGAGTATTGTGACTCTAGCAACAAGGACTGAAGACCGAATGCAGTTTAGGACAACTATCCTGAGGATCGCCATGAGTTGACACCGACTCGACGGCACTTAACAACAACAACACTTTGTTTTATATATTTATTTTGAATGTAAAATTGTAACCAGTCTAGATTTTTAGATAATGTGAGATAGAAAATTCATTTTATATATAAATAAATAAACAGATTAAAAAATATTGACTCTTGCATTTCATGCAGCTAGAAGGGTAAGCCAGAATCTTTCTCTTAAACAGAAATGAGGGGTACAAATCTAGAAAGGAGTTGAGATCAAGCCAAAATGCCTAACTACAGGGACTGGCGAAAATGAAGGAATAGGACTAGAGTCTTCTCAATGGTGGGTCAAAACCTCTGGAATAGTTTACCTCAGGAAATTTATATTTTGAGCCCAATTATCTGAGTTTCCTTAAGAAATTAAAGATCTAGTTGTTTTCTTTTGATTGAAACCTTGATCTGTAAGTGGTAAGAATTTTGATATTAGTTTTGATGTTTATAGAGCCTGATTAAGTTGGACAGTCACTGTAGGATGTGGCTTTATTGGTATAGAGGCACATTCTAATGTGTGTGTGCAGGTCCCTGTGCGCCCGATCGGAATTGATACGCCCAGAGGCAGACTCGATTCTGATTCTGCGGGGGCTAGACGTGCCCTGTGGGATCAGAATTGGGTCTATGGCCTGCATGCACAGCCACCTGCCCGGCTACCACAGTGGCTCCATTCAGAAGCCGCGATTCCTGGCCTCCGACCACAATCTTCTTTCCCTGCAGCCTGACCCTTGATCTGGCCTTCCATGGCTGGGTCAGGTGACGGGGAATACCCTGCACCCCCTCATCTTTCCGATGCTGTCTGGGCTTGCTGCCCCTGTCCAGTTTGCCGGCCCTAGATGTAAAGGGCCGACCACCAGAATTGGCCTTGTATGCCCGGGGTCATTGACTGCCCATGCCCCGCACTCGCTCTGCCTCCGGAACACCCCCTCCTGCCCCCATCTAAGCCTCCCCATACAAATGCCTTGTTCGTATGGGGAGGCTTTTGACGGGGATGGCAGGGGGTGAATTCGCCAGATGGAACAGACCCCATATTGTCTATCCAGTTTTGTATTTTGTTCCTATTTGTGTTTATGATACAGTCCTTGAAGTTCTTTATTGCATAACATTTAGAAGGGTTGCTACCTGATATTGCAGTTTATACAGAGAACTTGCTAACAATCCCAAAAGACAGCAAAAAACTCACTCAAACAACCACTTTAAGAGCATTCTCTTCCTTCGCCCCTAGATGCTGGAACACGCTACCACCTAGTATTAGAGCACAAAAGGATCTGTCCCAGTTCAGAAAATCCATAAAAACATATCTCTTCCTACAACACTTCTCTCAATATACTGACCCCCCTCCCACACAGACCATTGACCACGGCTAGCCAAATAAGCTCCTGAAATCTTACCACTTGATCTAGACCAGGCCTCACAAACCCTACCTTTAAAACTCAAGCATTTAAGAACCTATTGTAAATAATTGAAAATATCTGTTAATTGTTAATCCCTGTTATCCATGTTTTTATTCCCTGTTCTCTGTAAACTTAACATTTGTTTTTATGTTTAAGTACAAAACTTGTTAAAATGTAAACCGCGCTGATGTCAAAAGTGCGGTATATAAAAGCTGTTAAATAAATAAATAAAATAAATAAATAAATAAGCTGTCAAATTATTTACTTTATTTATTTAAAATGATTTCAAATCCGTACCAAAGTTCTAAGCATTCTTTTCTTATGAGTATTTGTGAGCTGCCCTGATAATAGCTTGAATGGCAGTACATTAAGCCTGAACTAAAGATAAGGAGGGTCTTTTACTAAAGGGTGGTAGTGCACCTTGGACATGCGCTGCCAGCTAGTATGAGGCCATGAGAGTTGGTCCAGGCTGATTCCCGCGCTGTGCGTCCCGTATTAGGGATTTGAGTGGACGGGTTAGCAGCAGAATGGGCACGGTGAGCTCTGCGCAGTTAACTGAGGTATAAACCTCGTGTTAACTATGTCCCACATGATTAGCATGGGTTCACCTAATGTCACTTCGATAGGTGGAGTTAAGTGCACCTGTGCTGTATCAATTGTTGAGAACAAGGTGCCGCGTTAACTGCCAGGAAAATACTGTCCACACCCCCGTCAGTTAACACAGTGGTGTTGCCCCTAATGTACCATGGTTTTGGTGTTATTGGCGCATTAGATGCAATACTTAGCATCCTTTAGTAAATGATCCCCAAAGTCTTGTTTTGAATATTAAGAAATCAGAGGCTATGGTTATTTGTCAGAATAATGAGTTTAATGTCCCAACTCAGTATTGCTGGTATTTCAATCTCAATTACATCAGAGGTCCAGGTGTGAGCTAAATACTACTAAATAAATAAAAATAATAAATGAATTATCTATGGGGTATGTTTACTAAACTGCGCAAATGTGCGGGGTGCACTTGAGCGTGCGCTAAGGTACCTTAGTGCACGCTAATAGTGCGTTTTTGGGCCCCGCACACGTACGCGTCACACTAACGGGCCCGCTCATGTGCGCGGCCTGCTACTGTGCGATAGAGGCGTGGAAAGGCTCCCGGAGGGCGGAGGAAGGCTCCCGAGGGGCGGAGGGACGGGGTCAATGGGTGGAGAGTGGGAGGGGAGAGGTTCCCCGCACAGGAGCGGGGCTGAAATTCCATCTAAAAAATACCGCGAGTGAAAACCTATTCAAAACACTGCTGCACGCCTTGTCACTCACTCTTCTCACCGAGATCATATCACTCTTTTGTTATTCCACCTCCATTGGTTGCCAGTTCCTTTCCGTGCTATGTACAAAATACTGACCTTGGTTCACAAAGCTTTCCATGATAGCACTCCACAATACCTCACGGATCTCCTTTGTTTTCACTCCCCCAGGCATACCCCCCGCTCATTTCACCTGAATCGTCTAACCCTCCCTTCCCCCTCTCATGCTCACCTTCAGTCCACTCGCTCTACTGCCTTCTTCTTCGCTGGACCTGCCCTTTGGAATGCCCTTCCCTCCTCCCTCCGTCTAGAACCCCAACACTCTACCTTTAAGCAGGATCTAAAAACCCATTTGTTTTCTTTGGCTTTTGATGTTCCCCCTCCTTTTGTATGACTCCTACCCCCCTTCCTTTTGTTTTATTTTAAGCCTCTCTCACTGTTGTCTTCTGTCTGTCTATTCTCTCTGTCATTCATCTGTCCTATAATATATTGTACATTTCCTTTCCTTTTTATCGGCTTATAGCCATTTTACTGGTGTTTATTTTATTGTACACCGCCTTGATTTTGTAGAAAGGCGGTTTTTATCAAGTAATAAACATAAACATAGAGCCAATTTAAAGGGAAGAGAAACCATTTCCGTCAGCAATGTACAGCAAAACCGGGGAAACCTGCAAAACCTGAGCAGTGTGATACATGTGCACAGAACAAAATAGCAAATAAAACATGAAAATGACCACAACAAAATTCTAAAAATATATAATCCAGCTGGCCAATAGTGATATCAATGGGCAACATTATAAAACACCCCCAGGAAAGCTCCAGCAAAAAGAAATGATTTTTGGAAGGGTCTACGCTCCGTAGACCCTTTTAAAAATCATTTCCGTGTATTGGAGCTTTCCTGGGAGTGTTTTTTAATGTTGCCCAGTGATATCACTGTTGCCCAGCTTGGTTTTGGGTTTTTTCCCCTTTTTTCGAGGTCATTTTTGAGGTTTATTTGCACTTTTGTCCCCATACAAGGTAAATGAGCCCACAGTTAAAATGTGCAGAGCAGGGTTTCTGACCCGTCAGGCCAGGTTTCCTATCTCCAGGGACTGCACTATTTCTGTGGCCACAGTGTGGTGCAACAGACACAGCCTGTACCTGTAAGACCAGAGGGTCACAGGTTCAAATCCCAGCTGGGGCTCCTGCCAACCCAATCTCCACCCCTTTACCCACCACTAAACAGTGATAGTGAGGACACTCCTCTATTGCAGAGAACATAAGCATGGTTCAAACACCCATATTTTACCCTACACCGCACACAAACCATAACAATGGGCATTACCTACAGCCGAGTCCACCAAATTCACTCCTGGAGTGCCACAACTCAATCAGGTCATATGCTTTTTCCCAGATAAGGACATGTCTGCATGTTGGTGGAAGGGGGCAGTGGCTGCAAACCACAGCAGACAGTGACCTAGGCCTGTGCAGGCTGGCACCGTCCACCACAACAGACAGGCTCTGATGGATGTACAGTCATGGACTCCCCAGGGAATACAGCACATCAGTGGTAACATGGTGGTGCAATGCACACAAACAGTGTGTATAAGAACAGAAGGTCACAGGTTCAAAGGCCAGCTGGGGTTACTGCCAATCCTGTCCACATATTTTTCACACAACCAAACCGTGATAGCAAGGACAAACCTTTATTGCTGAGAACATACGCATGGTTAATACGCCTGTATTTTACCACACCAAACACAGACACCATACACAGCCGCATTACCTAGAGCAGAGTCTCCCAAATGCAGTGGGCCCCACACCATTCAGGTTCCATGCTGCCTCTAATAAAGATGCCTGTGCTGCAGATCTATGCACCACCCCCATGGTATGCAGATGTAGCTCATGCATATTTATGAGGGACAGCATGAAAACCCGAACAGTGTTTGGAACACCAGGACTGGAGTTGGGAAAATCTGCTGTAGAGCAGCAGCCAACAGGGCCAGCCACACACACACCCACAGGCCCCATTGGCCAATGCCTCCTGGAGAGGCAGGACATTGGGCCCTGCCTGTATCTCCCAATACTAGCAATTGCATACCTTAGCAATGCCACCCTACACCTGGGTATATGGTACACAGCTATCAAACGTTTCCTATGATAACTGGCAGATATCAATTCCTACGTTAAGCACAGTTTTGCTCATTGAGCTCCACCATAACAATCATTCTGCTGTCTGCGGTGTGTGCTGCAGGTCTGGTCTCTGACAGTGTTTACCACCCTGGGGAGTGACCCCCAACAGTATTGCGTACCACATCCATGCCTGTACTGTGCCCAGGACTGGTGTGGTGGGTATGGCTGCTGAACTCCCCTATAGTAGCACAATGCTGGCATAGGTGTGGGGGTGGCTGTCTGTCGATCCAGTGTGTGGTGGCTGCAAACACCTTCCACAGCCCACACTGCCAGCAACGTTGCCAGTATTGGGCTACCAATGTGCATAATGAGGAGCAAGGTACCATGGGTATAGGCCGGACAGGGTGGCCTGGCCAGGGTGCATCTGCACAGGGCATAGGGCACTGACTGGGACATTTTAGTGCCCGGACACCACCTACACAAACATGGTGACCTCAGTATGTCCTGCTGGGTGATCACTCTCACCCTGACTGTGCAGTGACCACAGCATGGCTAGGCACCCTCATAGTGCTATTATAGTACTTCTCCCATGTGATAGCTATGGGTTCCCTTTTGGGGCCCAGTCACTGATTTATCTGCTTGCTGTGTATGTTGGCATCTCAGTTCTGGGAACATGCACTATGGACTAACTAGCACACTGTTTGCAGCTGGTATGTTTCTTGCTGGAGTGGCTTGCAGGGTGCAGTGGCTGATGATGTGCTGTAGGGGAATATCAGACAGTGGTGGGGTGTAGTTCACCATATCAGGGCCTAATGTCTGTCTGCTATTGTGTTATGGATGTGTATAGAGCTGCATTGATTGCCCTGTGGGGTGCCTGTTCCTCAGCAGGACTGGGCTTGATGGTCCCCTCTACTGCCACCTTTGCAGGGAGATAGAATGTGGATCAATTGATGGGTGGCCCTGGTGGGAGGGGGTGGTGGTACATGACTGAAACAGACGGAGATATCCAAGGTGCTTCTGCAGAAACTACCTATCTCACACATTAGCACTGCTGGAGAGCTGCAGTATGGCCTCATTCAGCCATGGAAGGTGTTGTGGACCTGGTCCTGGGCGCCTCATTGCACCCTCATGGTGAGCACAGTACCCGCACAATGTGACGGTGTGTAGCTGCTCTGTGCCAGTACAACACATGGTCAGTACCCCCTACCAGGCCGAGGTGCTGTGGGGGTGCACATGGTCACTTCCACCTACCAGGCCGAGGTGCTGTGGGGGTGCATTGCCCATCTTGTGTTTATCTGTGGACAGCTGATTTGCATGTGCAGTGCATCATGGGTATGGGTGGGCTAACCCTATCCTGGTGACTGCAGCAGACTGTCTGTGTGGTGACATGCAGGCTCTGTACAGCCAGCCAGGGGCTTGCTTGCAGCTATAGAGCTGCAGCCCAATGGTTACTTCACTGCCTGTGAAGCCAGAGATCATGGGTTCAAACCTACAGTAGGGTTATTTGATTGGGTGGTCAAATGCATTATATTTTTTGATGTACATATTTTGATGCCAGCAAATACACCCTCAGCGTACTGTACCCATGAGGTGCCTCTGAGGGTGCTTTATAGGGCGCCCTATTGGGCACCTTATGGTTCCCGTCCATATAAGGTGCACTATACATTATCCTGTGACGCAACTTATAGGGTGCCCTATAGGGGACATTTTAGGGTGCTGTGGCAGACAGTGCAATTTATAATGTGCCCTATGGTTTGCCTTATATGGTGACTTATACGGCACCTTCAATTACAGCACGTGAGGGCGTGTTTGCTGGCAGCAATTAATAAACTAAACATACAGTGCTGCAGGAAAAAATATGTACAATGCAAAGCTGATGCCACAGCCAGCCTTACGTATTGGGCACACTGGGGAGCAAACTCATGACCCTTGTATCAGCAGTCAGTGCCTTGACCATTGTGCTCCACTGCTGCTCCTCCTTGCCTGTCAGCGCACCTACTTATGCCTTTCATTCCTTATACTGCACAGTGCTTCCATAACAAACAGTACTCTGACCTTGCGGTACCTCATACGGCACCCTCTAAAGCGCCCTATAAGCAACATTCTAGGGTGCCTTGGCTGACAGTGCACTTTAAAATGTGCCTTATAGGGTGCCTTATGTTAACACGCTTTGAGAGTGCGTTTGCTAGTAGTGATAGTTAAGATAAAAATAAAATGACTCCAAAACCAATCTACCCCATAATACTTATTGCCTCAGCCAGCCTTGTTCATTGGGCACTGTGGGGGATTGAATCCTTGATCCCCGCATCATTGGTCAGTGTCTTAACCATTGTGCTGTGGCTCTGTTTCTGTGCTTGCACATTAGCGCGCCGTCTTATGCTGCCCAATATTGAAAAGCCTCCTAAATAATAGTGCGCCGCCTAATGCCCATCAGCGTGCCGCCTTATGCTGCACAATATTAGACTAGCTCCTAAAATAGCACCTCAGCCAGCTGTCTACATTGAGCACTGTGGGGGATTGAACCCCTGATCCCTGCACTATTGGCCAGTGTCTTCACCATTGTGCTGTGGTTTTGCTCTTCTGTGTGCATATCAGAGCGCTGCTTATGCCGCCCATTATTAAAATGCCTCCTAAAACATCAGGGTCCTGCCTTATGCTGCCCATTAATTACATGCCTCATAAATTAATGCCTCAACCAGCTGTCTTCATTGGGCACAGTGGGGGATGGAACCTCTGATCCCTGCACCATTGGCCAGTGTCTTAACCATTGTGCTGTGGCTCTGCTCTTCTTTTTGCACATCAGCGCGCCACTTATGCCTCCCAATACTAAAATGCCTCCTAAAACATTAGCATACCACCTTATGCCCATCAGCACGCCTCCTTATGCTGCCCAATATTACACTGGCTCCTAAAGTAATGCCTCAGCTAGCTGTCTTCATTGGGCACTGTGGGGATTGAACCCCTGATCCTTGTGCCATTGGTCAGTGTCTTAACCATTGTGCTGTGGCTCTGCTCTTTTTCTTGTATATCAGCGCGCCACTTATGCCTCCCGCGCAGCTATCTCATGCACTAAGGTGCGGGGCGCACATGGGCGCCGCGCACCTTAGCGCATATGTAAATTCCGGCTTTTCTTTTTCAGGACAGAACGCCCACTCCTTATATGGCACCCGCACACTACCGCGACCCGCACTTTACCGGGGTTTTAGTAAACATACCCCTATGTTACCTTAGATTAACAAAACTGCACTATATGCTGTTTATGTTATGGCTGCTGCAAAGGTTGAAGGCAATGTTAAATCCGGATGATTTTTTGGACAGTCGTGTAAACGATGAGTTTCCCAGATGATCTCTGATAGTCTAACATATGAACATATTATTCTAATTTTAATATAGCTGAATTGGCTACCTATAAAATTCAGGCACAGTTTAAATTATTATGAATGTTGTTTAAAGCACTGCAATCTATTACCCCTATAGAGTTGCCAAATTTTCTACCGAGAAAGCGGTCCTTTTGTTGCATACGCTCACTAAATTTTGAGAAGTTAAAATGCCCATCTGTTCATGTGGCCTATCAAACAAACACATGTGCTTGGATCCTGTACATTACTGGGGTAACATGCTGGAATAATTTGCTTTTGGACCTGAGAATGGAACAGGATGTGATCAGTTTTCAGAAGTTGAAAACCTACTTGCTTCAAGTGGCATGCTGGAATATATCTTAAATTAGTATAAAATGTGCTATAATAATTTTAGAGATTCAAATGTGATTTATATTGGTCTAATTTTTTTGTAATTTTAATGTAAATACTAGGCTGTAACCCACCTAGATATGTTAACAACAATAGGCAGGATATAAATGTAACAAATGAAAGGAAATTTCTTTGCCATATCTATTTCTCTGCATTTGATTTCTCTTGGCTAAAACTGTAGGGCCAAAAATTCAAAGAGATTAAAGCTAAATATCCGCAGATGCCATTGCTGTACGCTCCGATGCTAACCGGTAAACATTGGGGCGTTCCAGGAGTGGCGTCCAGAAATAACTGGACAGCGGCTATATGGATCCAGTGCCTAGTTATCACAAAGCAGTGAAAGTCAGACGCAGTAAAGGCTGTCCTAACTTTTGCCGCTGAAGCTAACCGGTCAGCGGCTGAATATCGCAGCAGCCTGGTTAGTTTTATCGCTATCCAGGTAACCAGGATATTCAATGGCGGGGTCCAGATATGGCCCAGGCATTGAATATCTGGGTCTAATGTTCAGCAGAGGCAGGTAGCTGCGTTATCAACTGAATATCGGGCCCGTAGAATCTATGAGGGGCATTTTGAAAGTGCTTTAGCTGATTAGCAGATCTGCTATCTTGTTAAATGTGCTCAATCCAATATCCAGCGGCTGCCACTGAATATCCCAAAGACCACAGAAAAAACGTTCAGTTATTTATTTTCAAAATGCAATGTGTGCCTTTGAGTCAGTCCTGACTCCAGGTGACCCAGAAGCTCCTGGGTTTTCTTGGCAGTGTCACCGGAAGTAGATTATCAGGCCTTTCTTCCAGGGCAATGGAGGGTTAAGTGACTTGCCCAAGGCCAAAAGGAGTACTAGTGGGAATTGAACCCTGGTTACCAAGTCAGTGTTCTAACCACTAGGCTACTCCTCCACTCCATTTATTTATTTAAGCTTTTTTATATACCGCTTTTCGAGCTATCAAAGCCGTTTACAGAGAACAACAACTTGATACAGAGAACATTGGGAATATTATAACTTTAAACAGTCAACTTATATACAGATTCTCTGGTGGACAGCTCGGTGGGGTAGGTTTGAGTTGGGGTTGGATGGGGTGGTTGTGGATAGAGGGATAGGGGAATTGGGGAATTGGGTGTGGATAGGGGGATGGGGGAATTGGGAGGTTTACGGATGGGATGTTTGGGTGTCAGTTCCGAAAGATTCTTGAAAGAGAAGTGCTTTTAATTTCTTTTGGAATTCGGTCATGTCGTTGATGGCTCTTAGGCTGCTTGGGAGGGCATTCCAGTTTGTAGGTCCGTATATTGAGAAGGTTCTGTTGCAGGTGGTCTGTGAGCTTTTAGTTTTGCAGCTTGGTATGTTGAGTAGGTTTTGGTACATTGTCTTCTTGTTCTGGTATCTGAATTCTTCTAGAAGAGAGAATGTAGGTATTCTGACGATTTATTGTGAATAGCCTTGAAAGTGTTAATTATTGTTTTGTACTTGATCCGTGCTTAGATTGGGAGCCAGTGTAGTCTCTTAAGGGTTAAAACTGGGGAGGTCTGTGGGAAGATTAGGTGAGCTGATGGCTATTCTATGGTTAGTGGCAAGATGTAGCCACTAAACAGATAGCTAAAACTGGCTAAAATTAAGTAATCTGAATAGCTATCTTAACTTCAGCCAGTTTACGCTATCGAGTTAGCGACTGAATATCTCCATGAACCGAAAACGCTGCCGCTCTCCAACGAGCCTGGATATTTAGCGGAAGAAAACCAAACATTTTCCACCATGGAATACCCGCTTTTCAATAGAACAGTGGCAACTAGGCACTTTTCACTAGCCATCACTACCATTGAATACGCTCCCCCTATAAATATAAAATTTCAAATTTCAAATAATGAAATGAAATTTAGCAAAGGCAAATTATAAATCTAAAATTAAAACCAAAATCAAAATCAAGGAGGGAGGAGTGGCTCAGTGGTTGGGACAGGTTACCTCAGGCAAAGAGGGCCAGGGGTTCAATTCCCACATGGGGATAAGCAACCTCAGGGACTGGGGTCTCTAGTCCCATGGCCACTCCTTGTGGCCTTGGGCAAGCCACTTAGCCCTCCATTGCCTCAGGTACACTTAGATCCTGAGCCCTTCAGGGACAAGGGAATAAAAAGTACCTGTTAGTATACATGTAAACCACTCTGACATGCAAGTAAAAGGCAGCATATGAAGTGCCTAAACCATAACCGAAGCAAGCAAGTTGATGCCTTTAAATCTTCCTAAAGCCCAAATGCTTGGACAACAAAACAAACAGGTGAAAGAAACCAGTAATTCCATTTAAGGGAAGAAGCTTTACATATAGGTGGACAGAGAGATCCTATTCACAAGAGATGTCTCTCACATTGTATCTTTGTCACAATTCAGTGCCAAAGTGTACTGCAGAATTCATAGGTCTGTTGGAATCTGTCAGGGAATGTGATGCAAAGGCTTCTGCTATGACCTTTGGAATGAGATTAAGGGGTCTTTTTACTAAACTCCTAAATTGTGCGGGTCCCCGTTAGTGTGTGTGTGCCATATAAGGAGTGGGCGGTTCTGCCAGTAAATAGAAAAAAAAACGGGAGAAAGCGACCGTACTTGTGCGCTTCGCGCAACTGTGCGGGGTCCGTAGTAGCGCATGGGAAGGCTAAGCATCGCGCTGCTGAGCACACAAATGAACAGAGCAGTAGTACAACAGTGAAGACACTGAGCAATGGTGCAGGGACCACAGGTTCAAACCCCCACTGGGCACAATGAACAAGGCTGGCTCAGGCAGTACCTATTATGGGGAGGATTGTTTTAGGAGGGAGCCTAATTTTGTGCGGCAGAAGGCGGCGCGCTGATATGCAAGCACAGGAACAGAGCCACAGCACAATGGTGAAGACACTGACCAATAGTGCAGGGGCCAGGGGTTCAGTCCCCCAAGGTGCCCAATGAAGAAGGCTCACAGAGGCATTATGTATTATAGGGATGAGTGCTGTAGGGGGCAGGTTAGTTTTTTTATCTCAGTTAACACTACTAGCAAACGCACTCACAAAGCGTGTTAACATAAGGCGGCCCATAAGGCACATGTTAACGTTCACTGTCCGCCAAGGCACCCTAGAATGTCCCCTATAGGGCCCCATATATGTTGCGGTACAGGGTAATGTATAGTGCACCTTATATGGACGGCAACCATAAGGTGCCCTATAGGGCGCCCTATAAAGCACCCTCAGAGGCACCTTATGGGTACAGTACGCTGAGGGTGTTTTTGCTGGCAACAACATATGTACATGACAGTTAGAAAAAACATTGGACAACCCTCTAAAAGAGCCCCACTGTGGATTTGAACCCATGACCTCTGGCTTCACAGGCAGTGACATAACCATTGGGCTACAGCTCTATAGCTGCCAGCAAGCCCCTGGCTGGCTGCAGAGAGCCGTCACGTCACCACACAGACAGTCTTCTGTGGGAACCAGGATAGGGTTAGGCCACCCGTACCCATGATGCACTGCACATGCAAATCAGCTGTCCACAGATGAACACAAGATGGGGAATGCACCCCAACAGCTCCCCGACCTGGTAGGGGGAAGTGTCCGTGTGCACCCACACAGCACCTCGGCCTGGTAGGGGGTACTGACTGGGTGTTTTACTGGCACAGAGTAGCTACACACCGTCACATTGTGCGGGTACTGTGCTCACCCTGAGGGTGCGATGAGGCGCCCAGGACCAGGTCCACAACACCTGCCATGCCGGAGCTCCAAAGCAGTAGTAATCTGAGAGATAGGTAGTTCCTGCAGAAACACCCTGGACTACTCTGTCTGTGTCAGTCAGTGGAACCCCTTATGGATCCCTAGGTGGGCTATGTACCACCATTCCCCCCTAGGCTGCGGGTAAAAAACAGGGTCCCCCTATCAACAGATCCACATTCTACCACCCTGCAATGGAGGCAGTAGAGTGGACCATCAGCCCCTGTCCTGCTGGGGAACAAACACCCTACTGGGCATCCAACGCAGCCCTATACACATCCATAACACAATATCAGACAGACATTAGGCCAGGATATGCTAAGCTGCACCCCACCACTATCTGATATTCTCCTGCAGCAGGCCTTCAGCCGCTGCACCCTGCAAGGCACTCCATCAAGACACATACCAGTTGAGAACAGTCTGCTAGCTAGTCCTGGTGGAAATGCATGCACCCAGAACTGGGATGGCAGAACACACAAGCAGATAAGTCAGTGACTGGGCCCCACAAGGAAACCCATACATATCACATGAAAGAAATACTATATAGCACTATGGGGGTGCCTAGCCATGCTGGCATCACTGCACAGTCAGGGTGGAGTGTACCCCCAGCAGCACATACAGAGGTCACCCTGTCTGTGTAGGTGGTGTCCGGCCACTACCATGTTCATGCCAGTGCCCTATGCCCTGTGCAGATGCATCCTGGCCAGCACACCCTGTCTGAGCTATACCCATGGTACCTTGCTGCTCATTATGCACATTGTCAGGCCAATACTGGCAACAGTGCTGGCAGTGTGGGCTGTGGAAGGTGTTTGCAGCCAACACACACTGTATAGACAGACACACACTCCCACACGTATGCCAGCATTGTGCCACTATAGAAGGGTTTATCAGCCTTGCCCACCACACCAGTCCTGGGCACGGTACAGGCATGGATATGCTACGCAGTACTGTTGGTGGTCACTCCCCAGGGTGGTAAACACTGTCAGAGACCAGACCTGAAGCACGCACCGCAGACATCAGACAGATTTTTATGTTGGAGATCAGAGAGCCAAATGTGCTTTAAGTAGGACAGTCTACCTGCCAGTACACATAGCAAACGTTTGAGAGCTGTCCACCGCATACCCAGGTGTAGGGTGGCATTGCTAAGGTATGCAGGTGCTAGTATTGGGAGATGCACGCAGGGCCCAATGTCCTGCCTCTCCAGGAGGCATTGGCCAATGGGGACTGTGGGTGTGGGTATGTTCGCCTCTGTTGGATGTTGCTTTACGGCAGAGTTTCCCAACTCCAGTCCTGGTGTGCCTACCACTGTTCGGGTTTCCCTGCTGTCCCTCATGAGTATGCATGAGCTACATCTACATGCCATAGGGGTGGTGCATAGATATGCAGCACAGGCATTTGTATTAGCGGCAGCAAGGAGCCTGAATGGTGTGTGGTCCTCCAGGACTGCATTTGGGAGACTCTGCTCTAAGTAATGCCCCTGTTCATGGTGTCTGTGATCGGTGTGCGAAAAGATAGGCGTAATACCAATGCGTATGTCCCCAGCAATCCTGGTTTGTCCGTACTATCACGGTTTAGTTGTGTTAAAAATATGTGGACAGGATTGGCAGTAGTCCCAGCTGGGCTTTGAACCTTTGACCTTCTGTTAGTTGCACACACTGTCTGGGTGCACTGCACCACCGTGTTGCCACAGATTGACTGGATTCTCTGGGAAGTCCATGACTTTACATCCGACAGGGCCTGTCTGTTGCAGTGGACAGTGCCAGCCTGCACATGGATAGGCCACTGTCTTCGGTGGCTAGCAGCCACTGCCCCCCCACCACCTGTCCCCTTACGCCAACATGCTGGCATGTCCTTATCTTGGTAAAAGCATATGGCCTGATTGAGTTGTGGCACTCCCGGACTGCATTTGGGGGACTTGGCTGTAGGTAATGCCCATTGTCATGGTGTGTGAGCGGTGTAGGGTAAAATATGGTTGTTTGCACCATGCTTCTGTACTCTGCAATAAAGGGGTGTCTTTACTATCTCTGTTTAGTGGTGGGTAAAATGTGGGGACTGGGCTGGTAGGTGCCACAGCTGGGATTTGAACCTGTGACTCTCTGGTCCTAGAGATACTGGCTCTGTCCGCTGCACCACACTGTGGTCACAGAGACAGTGCAGTCCCTGGAGATAGGAAACCTGACCAAAAGAGTAGGGAGCCCTGCTCTGCACATTTTTACTGTGGGCTCATTCACCGTGTCTGGCGACAAAAATGCAAATAAAACCTGCAACTGAATGCGAAAAACGGGGGTAAAAATATAACCAAGCTGGCCAACAGTGATATTAATGGGCACACATAAAAAACACACCCAGGAAAGCTCCACACAAAGGAAATGATTTTTGGAAGGGTCTCCGCTCCGTAGACCCTTCCAAAATTCATTTCTTTTTTTTGTAGCTTTCCTGGGTGTGCTTTTTAGTTTTGCCCATTGCTAGCACTATTGCCCAGCTGGATTATACTTTTTAAACATTTTTGTTGTGGTCATTTTGGGTTTTATATGCACTTTTGTTCTGTGCACATGTATCACACTGCTCACATTTTGTAGGTTTCCCCGGTTTTGCTGTACATTGCTGACGTAAATGGTTTCTCTTCCCTTTAAATGCTCTCTACCGCGAGTGTTTCACTCGCGCTATTTTTAACTTGTAAATTCGGCCCCGATACTGTGCGGGGAGCCTCTCCCCTCCCCTTCCCCGCCCATTAACCCCGTCTCTCCGCCCCTCGGGTGCCTTCCTCCGCCCTCCGTTAGCCTTTCCACGCCTCTATCGGACATTTGCGGACCCGTACTTGTGCGGGGCCCGTTAGTGTGTCGCGCACATGCGCGGGGGTTCATCGCACGTGTGCGGGGCGCTTAAGAGCACTTAAGTGCTGCTTTTAGTGCGCTATTGTGCGGCGCGCAATTGTGCGGTTTTTAGTAAACATGCCCCTAAGACTATATCAACTCATTTCTCATGGACCACCATCTTTAATTCTTCACCAATTATGAACTGGCAGGCTCTCTAATGCTATTACAGTTCTCTTGAGCCAATAAAGAAGGTATGAAACCTTTAAGGAAACTGAAAGTTTGTAGAGGGAGCTTAAGCAAACAAACAACAAATGTCCTCAGGCCCTGACAATGCATGTAACTGAAATGCAAAGAACAGCTTCTGTTGCTTTGAATTCAGCAATGATAAGAGATAAAAAGGTACTAGGAAGTGCAGGAACATTGTGTGGCTATAGGCAAACTATGAGAGAAATCAAGAAAACTGACATAAAAGGAAACTATACGACAGCGGTAGAGAGTGATGATAATGGTGAAGATAATTGAAGGGGGCAGGTCACTGCAAACTACCTGAGTCTGGGCGTCGGACTCCTTCTCCAGCCCTATTCAAATCCAGGCTAAAAACCCACCTCTTTGAAGCTGCTTTCAGATCCTGATGTTCCTCACTCTTGTCCACTTCTTATGTATATATATATATGGACATCTGCGGGGGTATCTAGAAGTGCATTCTTCTCTATACCCTTTGGATGTTTTTCAGCTAAAATGAACACTGTTAGTGCCTGGAGCAGATCTAAACTTAGACGAAACTCAGGAAGTTTCTCAGATCAGGTGGGGACGTCCTGGTTCTTGGGAACATCCCAGCCATGCCTCCAACATGCCCCTGTTCAGACTTGGATGTTCTCAAACTGAGGATGTCCACAGACCCAGCTTCTAAAATCGCCCTGGAGACCTCTCTGTGCTTTGGATGTGCCTGTTTTTGGGCTTCCAAAATAACTCCTATTGTGTTTTTTTATTATGATTTTGGTTTCTGCCTCTGCTCATTTTCGTAATATAAACCACTTTGCACTATCCGATTAGCAGTTGAATATCACCACTAACTGGGTAGCAGCATCAGTGGCTGACCATCTCAGATATTCAATAGCAGAAACCAGATATCTTCTGCTGCCCAATATCCGGTTTTAATTAAAGTGGCAGAGGCTAGGTATCACCTCTGTGCTGGCTTTGCATACACTAAAATGTGGCTGAACACGGTTTAGTGGTGGCAATAGGAAGGGTCTGAAGCACAGTCATGACAGTGCCTATAGCAGGGCCCCATTACATATCTTCCATTTTACAAGTGAGGAATATTCTGGAATCCATGCTCCTAAGTAAAGTTTCAAATAATGAAATAATGTTTATATTTCTTGATATTTGCAATACCACCTCTCAAAAAGTATCAAAGGAGTTTACAGTTTAAAGGCAGACAGATGTAGTGGGGGAGCACTTCCTCTCTCAGCCACCGGACAGGTGCTGCTTCCTTCAACTCTAGAGGGAACTATAAACGAGTCCAAAGAAGAAATAAAAGAGGCTGGCTGAATCCAAGGCTGGGGCCCACCACAGCGAGAATGCTGCATCTGTTTGTGGCTTAGTTAGTTGCCGATTGCAGCAGTCACCCCAAACCAGTTTGGCTTGCAAGTAGAAATACAGAGATCCTAGGGAAAAGGAGATCATAGACTGACAGAGTACTGTGCAGGAGATGTGCAAGCAACAGAGGAACTGGTAATACCAGAGAAAGAAGAAGGTAATTGTCTTTCTAATGAAAAGAGGGAAAAGAATCAAAGAGTATAGGAGGGACCTGTCGCCCAGGTGCATCTCTGCTGAATTTTTTAGAGGACTTGATACTGCGTGGCAGGAACATGCTAACCAGGTGCATTCCTCACCTCACAGCAGAAGAGTAGGTTTTGATAATTTTTGCTGCTCTTCTTGCCTGGGCTCTTGGGAAGGAGAGCACATAGATCCCCTAAAAGTTATTTCTAAATCATGATACACTCCTTAGGGGTATGTTTACTAAACGGGGCACTTGTGCGGGGCGCACCTGAGCGCCCTAAAATGATGCATTTAAGTGCTCTTAAGCGCCCCGTACGCGTGCGCGGCACATTAACGGGTCCCGCACGTGTGCGCCGAAAACGCGCACGTTTGCGGGGCGCTCATGTGCGATAGAGGCGTGGAAAGGCAAAATGAGGGCGGAGGAAGGCCCCCGAGGGGCGGAGAGACGGGGTCAATGGGTGGAATGTGGGAGGGGAGAGACTCCCCGCACAGGAGCGTGCCCGAATTTACAAGGAAAAAATACCGCCAGTGAAACACTCGCGGTAGAAAGCATTTAAAGGGAAGAGAAACCATTTCCGTCAGCAATGTACAGGAAAACCGGGGAAACCAGAAAAACGTGAGCAGTGTGATACATGTGCACAGCACAAAAGTGCAAATAAAAATAGAAAATGACCACAACAGAACTATTAAAAATAGTAATTCAGCTGGGGAACAGTTATAGTGATGGGCAAATACAGAAAACACACCCAGCAAAGCTCCAGAAAAAAGAAATGAATTTTGGAAGGGTTTACGGAGCGGAGACTCTTCCAAAAAACATTTCCTTTTGTGGAGCTTTCCTGGGAGTGTTTGCTATGGTTGCCCATTAATATCACTGTTGCCCAGCGTGGTGATATTTTGTCCCCCATTTCCCGTGGTCATTTCCGGGGTTTATGTGCACGTTTGTCACCAGACAGGGTGCATATGCCCACAGTAAATTTGCGTAGAGCAGGGTTTGTGACTCCATCCTGCCAGGCTTACTACCTCCAGGGGCAGCATTGTCTATGTGGCCATAGTGTGGTGCAGCAGACAGAGTCAATACCTCCAAGACCAGAGGGTCAGAGGTTCAAAGCCCTAAAATATAGGGACTGGGGCACTTGCCAGCCCAGTCCCTATATTTTACCCACCACTAAACACAGATAGCGCAGACACCCCTGTATTGCAGGGGACATAAGCATGGGGAAAACACCCATATTTTACCCAACAACGCACACACACCACAACAATGGGCATTACCCACAGCCAAGTACCCCAAATGCAGTCCCGTACTGCCACATTCCAATCAGGTCACCTGCTTTTTATGGGAGAAGCTCATGCCAGCATGTTGGCGGACGAGTACATGTGGTGCAGGGGGCAGTGGCTGCTAGCGACAGAAGACAGAGGCCTAGCCATGTGCAGGCTGGCACAGTCCACAGCAACAGACAGGCCCAGCCGGATCCACAGTCATGGACTATCCAGGGAATTCAGCCAATCTGTGGCTACATGGTGGTGCAGTGCACACAGACAGTGCATGCAAAAACAGAAGGTCACAGGTTCAAAGACCAGCTGGGACTACCAGCAATCCTGCACACATATTTTCCCCACAAATAAACAGTGACAGTAAGGACACACCTTTCGTGACGAGGACATATGCAATGGTAATACGTCTATCTTTTACCCCACTGAGCACAGACACCATGAACAGGAGCAGAACCTACAGCAGAATCCCCCAAATGCAGTCCTGGTGGGCCACACACCAGTCAGGTTCCATGCTGCCACTCATACAAATGCCTGTGCTGTATATCTATGCACCACCCCCACGGCATGTAGATGTAACTCATGCATATTCATGAGGGACAGCAGGAAGACCCGAACAGTGTGATGCAAAACTGGACTGGAGTGGGGAAGCGCTGCCGTAAAGCAGCAGCCAACAGGGGCAGACACACCCACACCCACAGGCCCCATTGGCCAATGTCTCCTGTAGAGGCAGAACATTGGACCCTGCGTGCATCTCCCAATACCAGCACCTGCATACCTTAGCAATGTCACCCTACACCTGAGGTACACAGCTCTGAAACGTTTGCTAAGAGTACAGGCTGATAGATATCCCTACGTTACGCACATACTGCTAGTTGACCCCATCCGAACAATCTGTTTGGTGTCTGCGGTGCATGCTCCAGGCCTGGCCTCTGACGGTGTTCACCACCCTGGGGAGTGACCCCCAGCAGTACTGCGTACCATATCCATGCCTGTGCCGTGCCCAGGACCAGTGTGGTGGCCAAGGCTAATCACCCCCTCAATAGTAGCACAATGCTGGCATAGGTGTGGGAGTGTGTGTCTGTCTATACAGTGTGTGTTGGCTGCAAACACCTTCCCCAACCCACACTGCCAGCACTACTGCCAGTATTGGCCTGCCAATGTGCATAATGAGCAGCAAGGTACCATGGGTATAGGTCAGACATGGTGGGCTGGCCAGGATGCATCTGCACAGGGCATAGGGCACTGGCTGTGACACTGTAGTGCCAGGCCACCACCTACACAGACAGGGTGACCTCTGTATGTGCTGCTGGGGGAGCACTCTCACCCTGAGTGTTCAGTGATGACAGCATGGCTAGGCACCCCCATAGTGCTGTATTGTGTTTCTCTCTTGTGATATATATGGGTTTCCTGTTGGGGGCCTCCTCACAGATCTCTCTTGTGTGTGCTGCCACCCCAGTTTTGGGCACATGCATTTCCATCAGGGCTAACCAGCAGACTGTTCACAGCTGGTATGTGTCTTGATGGAGTGCCTTGCAGGGTGCAGTGGCTGTTGGCTTGCTGCAGGTGAATATCAGATGGTGCATCATTGGATATCCAGGCCTAAAGTCTGTCTGATATTGTGTAATGGATGTGTGAGAAGCTGCTTGGCCTGCCCTGTAGGGTGTCTGTTCCCCAGCAGGACTGGGGTTTGATGGTCCAATCTACTGCCATTGGTGCAGGGAGGGGGAGGGAATGGGGATCTGTTGGTGGGGGGCCCTGTTGCTTTGGCCACCTAGGGGGTCCATGGGGGTTTCCACTAACTGCAACAGACAGAGATATCCAACATGTTGCTGCAGCACCTTCCTATCTCACAGGTTAGTACTGTTGTGGAGCTCTGTCATGGCCTCATCCAGCCATGGCTGGTGTTGTGGACCTGGTCCTGGGTGCCACATCACACCCTCAGGGTGAGCACAGTACCCGCACAATGTGACGGTGTTTAGCTACTCTTTGCTGGTAGTCCACCCGCTCAGGACCCCCTACCAGGCCGAGGTGCTGTGTGGGTGCACATGGACAATTTCCCCTACCAGGCCGGGTAGCTGTTGGGGTGCATTCCCCATCTTGTGTGCATCTGTGGACAGCTGATTTGCATGTGCAGTGCATCATGGGTATGGGTGGCCTAACCCTATCCTGTCTACAACAGCAGACTGTCTGTGGGGTGACGTGCAGGCTCTCTGCAGCCAGCCAGGGGCTTGCTGTCAGCTATAGAGCTGTAGCCCAATGGTTATGTCACTCCCTGTACAGCCAGAGGTCATGGGTTCAAACCCACAGTGGGGCCCTTTAATAGGGCTGTCCACAGCTTTATTTTTATTTACTGTACATATGTCTATGCCGGCAAAACCACACACAGCTTACTATACCCATTAGGTGCCTCTGAGGGTGCTTTATAGGGCGCCCTATAGGCCACCTTATGGTTGCCATCCATATAGGGTGCACTATACATTATCCTGTGTCGCAACATACATGGTGCCCTATAGGGGACATTCTAGGGTGCCTTGGCAGACAGTGCACTGTAACATGTGCCTTACGGGCATCCGTATGTTAACACACTGTGAGAGTGGGTTTACTAGTGGTGGGAAATAAAATATAAATAGAAGGCCTCCTACAGCACTCCTCACCATGATACATACTGCCCCAGCCAGCCTTGTTCACTGGGCACTGTGAGGGGTTGAACCCATGATCCCTGCACGAGTGGTCAGTGTCTTAACCATTGTGCTATGGCTCGGTTCCTGCTATTTGCACATCAGCGCACCACTTATCCCTCCCACTATTGGACTGCCCCCTCACATCAGCGCGCCACCTTCTGCCCACCGGCTCGCCGCCTTCTGTTGCCCACATTTATCAGCGCACCACCTTCTGCCGCCCAAACGTAACAATGCGCCGCCATCTGCCGCCCACACTAAACAGTGCGCCGCCTCATGCCGTAATAAAAATAACAGTGCGCCGCCTTCTGCCGCCCAAAATTAATATGCCTCCTAAACCACTTTTGCCCATAAATGTTGATGCTTCAGCTGGTCTTTTTTGTTGAGCGCAATGGGGGTTTGAACCCGTGGCCCCTGCACCATTGGTCAGTGTTTTCACCGTTGTACTACAGCTCTATTGTTTGGTTTTGCAGCAGCGCACAACTTAGCCTTCCCACGCGCTAATGTGGGCCCCGCACATTAGCGCGACGCACACACGTACGGTCCGGTTTTTTGCTTTTTTCTGCCTGGCCCGCCCACTCCTTATATGGCACCAGCACACTAACGGGAACCCGCACAGCAACGGTGTTTAGTAAACATGCCCCTTAGTTTTTTAGAAGGAATGAGACGGAGATTTCAATTGGATTTGTGCGTCCAGGATATAACTGCACTCATGTTAAGAAGAAAAGAAAAAATTGTGCCATCAAATCAACGCTGACTCATTAAACTGAGAGATATTTAATGGTATATTTTGTGGCCTCTTGTTCAAGAGGGCTGCATTTAAATGAGTGTGGGGAAAAGTGCTCATGGCCACTCCATTCAGATTACCAGCACCACCCTGCTGAAAATCATGTGTGTCTAGCTAAGAATCTCACAGTACACAGTACACAATTTTCACAGTCACAGTACAGGAAAAAATATTTATTGAAGTGAGCTTCATTGGCTTAGTTACAAACACATCTTTCTAATGTTGGAAAAATGTTTTGCTTTGTACAGTTGTACAGATTCTATGTTTTCTGTTGCCTCAGTCGTCATCTCTGTATACAGTATTCCGTGAGAACACTAAAAGAACACGTCTTTACAGAAACAGCTCTGAGAAAAGCATGTACGGTCCCAAAAAAAAGACAGATCTAAAACTAAATGAACGCATTGCTCCTTCTGCAGCACCATTACCTTAAGAGTCATCCTGCATACGCTCTACGCCTTCCCAGGTCAAATGAGGGGGGGGGGGGCAACGTGGTAAGAAAACGTTTTTGTGATTTATTTAATGCTATTGTGATTTATTTAATGCAGATTTGCTACTTCCACATTACACATCTGAAAGGACCTGTGTAAAAAGAGCTATGGGAGATTTATTTTCAGCTTTCAGCTTATTTTCGTCTTAAGGCATACATTAGCAGGGATGGGCATTGAGGCATTCTGGGGTGGCACCCAGCAATAACCAGGCAACGGTGATATTGAGCCACTTCCCAGTTATCGCAAAGTGGCAAAGTTCAGGCGCAGCAAAGGCTGACCTAATGTTTGCATATCGCCACTGCTTGGTTAGCTTCATCGCTATCCAGCCAACCCGGATATTCAATGCCGGGACCTGGAAATGGCCTCAACATCGAATATCTGGGTCTAATGTTCGCCGACACTGAATATCAGACACTTAGGTTTTAGGGAAAAATAAGGCAAGAAGTAAAAAGTACAAAAACGTTTTCAAATCGGTTTACTCACACAACACACTATTTGCCTGAGAAATAAATTTTCTAAAATTCTTGCAATGGAGGAAATATTTTCATTTCATTTATTAATACTTGATATACCGCCCTTAGTAGAGACAGCACAGTGGTTTACAATAAAATAACATAAACCCTAGAAAAGAAAAGAATGCCTATAATGGCTAGGAAAGTGGAGGAGCACAAGAAGGGACAACACAAGGAGTGCAGAGATTAGAGGGAGAAGGAAAAGTGGGAAGGGCAAATACTAACAGAGGCCACTAAATGAAATCGGATGGAATGTCAAAGGCTGTACAAAATAGGTGGGTCTTGAGTTGCGCCTTGAATTTTACAAAAGAATTTTACCTATCCTCAAAAGTTTCCACTGGCTCCCAGTCCACTGTAGGATCGCCTTTAAGATCCTGCTACTAACTTTCAAGGCCATCAACGGGCTCTCCCTCTCATCACTTGCGAGCATCAACTTCATGACTCCCCCCACCAGGACCAGGCGACTTACAGCATTAAACACTATGGTAATCCCCCAAACAATAACCCAGTGTACACAGGCAACCGCAAACAGGACTTTCAGTCTTTGTGCACCTAGATGCTGGAATGCCCTGCCACCCAACATACGAGCAATCACAGAGATAACGAAATTCAGGAAGGCACTGAAGCACCACCTCTTCATCAAGTGCTACCCGGAAGTAGGTACGCCATAGTGCCCCACACACAATCACAGATCCATGACTACCCAGTAACCATACTGCAATGTGATGTATATACGTATATATATTTTCTGGTATTTTTTGTGTAAAATAGTTAACATGTTATCCAAGTTGAGCTCCCTGTTCTCTGTAATTACGGTGTAACCCCCACTGTAAAATCTCATTGATGTTCCATGTAAACTGCACTGATATCGAATAGCGCGGTATATAAGAATATTAAATAAATAAATAAATAAATAAAAGAAGGTTCTAGACAGAGGGACAAAGGAAGGGGCCAATGAAATAGAAGGTAGAGTGGTGTGTTGTCTCCAGGTTGCCCGAGAGGGAGAGGGTAGGAAAAGCACAGTTACTTACCTGTAACAGGTGATCTCTGGGAACAGCAGGAATTAGTCTTCACATATGGGTACGTCGGTACTGATGGAGCCTGCACGGGAATGCTCCCCAGCATCCAATCAGAAAGCTTTTGGGAGCATCCCTCGCGCCTGCGCGGTGACTTCCCGCCTTTCCCACTGCCTCTCTTCAGTTGAGTTTCATAGCTGAGACAGAAAGGAGAGACAGAGGAAAGGAAAAAGATAGATACAACTCCTAGGGGAGGTGGGTGGGTTGTGAAGACTAATTCCTGCTGTTCCCAGAGATCACCTGTTACAGGTAAGTAACTGTGCTATCTCCAGGAACAAGCAGGAATGAGTCTTCACATATGGGGACTCCCTAGCTGTGGATGCCAGGGGAGATCCCATAAAATGCGTATTCCTGGAACAGGACGGCATTTCCCAAACCTGGATCCCCGGCATCCCCTGAGGGATGGGGGGTAGGAGTTGAATAGAGAAGAGCTGCAAGGAACAGCAAATCTAAAGACTACAGGAGAGAGGAGTCTTTAGAATGTATGTCAAGTATCATTAAAATATTTAATGAACTAGCACAATAAAGAGCTTACCTACTGGATTGTAGGAAGTAGAACTGCGATGGAGTGTACTGTAGATGCAGTAGCGGAATCTTCAAGGTAACTTCACAGCAGTGAGGATGAAGTTCCAAATCTGGAATGGGCAGGTGACCCAGGTGTCAACTGGGGCAGGAGAAGAATGGCAGGTCTTCAATGGAAAGCTTTATGGGAAAAAGCTGAAAACTCTTTTAGGTACAGAGTTATTAACATTGAGGACTAAAAGAAGAAGACTGACCGATCTGGAAAAGTAGCCCAGTCCGGAAGGGAAGAGGGGGTATGGAAAAAAGCCCCTATTCCCAAGGAGAACAGAAGTGTACTCAGAAATACTGAAGATGTACACTGTCATTCCTAGCTGGTAAGAGATAGGAAGACAATGAAGTTTAATACTTCATGGATAGGGAGATTTATAACAAAAATAGAAGCTGTTGACGTCACAGCAGTAATTGTGTGTATAACCGCTCCCACCTACTGAGCCGTATGAGAATAGGCAAGTTGACTGTCTGGACCCCTTAAGAAGGTAAAAGCTTTATAGCACAGACAGTTAGGGAGATAGTAGGTAATACCTAGTGTCCTATGGACATCTCCCAAAGGGCACATATATATATATATATATATATATATATATATGGAGATACATACAGGTCTATATATATGCGCATATAATATATGTCCAGATATGTGTCATATATATATATATATATATATATATATGTATATATATATATATATATATGTATATATATATATGTATATATATATATATATGTATATATATAGATGGGCATGGCTTATGCCCATACAGATTACAAAAATATGTATGTATAGGACATATACAGACATGAATATAAGTCTGAGGATACATGTCTGCAACTGAGCTCCACAAAAACATTCACATGGGGAATGTGATGGGAAAAGATTCATCTAATAATAAGGGGGTAAAAACCACCTGAAGATATATAGAGAATCTATTTCCGTGGTGGATAACCAGTATGGTTGCGTGAAAAACAGAGGATAATAGCAGTCTGGTAAGAGCATGTCAGGAGTACTTGAGGACTCTGACATGTCCAAAAGACAAGAAAATACATAGACTAAGACACCTGGATGACCCAGCCAAGGGACTCAGGGGTATCATGTACAGTAAAAGAGTATGCGTTATCCAAGTGGAGTAGAAAAAATAATGCCAAGCTGTAAGGAAAAAAGGGGTAGATTCCTGCCAGATTGGGAACTCCTTGGACATTCACGCAGAAAAAAACTTGTCTTCTGTATCACAATAGGAGACAAGAGGGTATAAAGAACCTATATAGCCATGGAATGACTATATGAGCTTTTCCCATTATATGGAAAAAACTCAGAGACAAAGTTCAATGCTCTACAGCAAGGGCCCATAGTAGAAAGCTTCTCTGAAGATTGCAGAGAGCATTGTGCAGGAGAATTATGAGATAAACTGACAGCAGTCAGATGTGGTGCCACATCCTAGGTAAGGATATGGCAAGAAGAAGATGACCTGCAGTGAGTAGTATCATGCAAGATAGTTGAAAGTAACTTGCAAAGAGCATTAAGTAGCACTGGAACTCCTGCATGCAAAGCCACTGAACAAAACAGCAGAGGGGATTCTCCTGTATAAAAACAGGGAGAAAAACAGACAAAGGGAGCGGAGATATTTCCGTCCCTATCTGATGAGTTGTTCAGTGCATTGAAGGATAACAAAAAATCTACACTGGAAGAAAGAGAAGTATTTCAGTATGGTACCAACTCAAGCAGGGGAAACCCTGGAAGAGAAGGGCTTGGAAGGTGACGTACCATATGGTAAGTCAGCTGAAGGAAAAAATGTCCCCGTGGGGACAGAAACTATCATGGGATAATTGTAATCTCCCTTTATAATAGAAAGAAAGGGAGAATTTTGTAACCCATGGACAAAATATCCTAACAGCTTAGCATACTGAAAAGAAAAACCAGTGTAGGGTTTGAAGAATAATTTCTGGTAAGAAGAAGTTAACTGTGGATTGCAACATACAAGAACCTATGGTTGCTGGCTATGATTAGCCTGGTTAGAGTCTGGAGACTTCAGACGAGGATGAGAGGTCCCTTGCTTGGGTACATCTGGAGGATGGGCAGAAGAAGGATGAAACTTTCTTTTCCTAGGGAAAGAAGGTTTGGTAGGACATTTCCTACGCCCTGGGGAAAAAGAAGGCTTAGGACGGTTTCCAGAACTAGGAAAGTCAGTGGAGCAATGAGCAACCTGACGTAAAGCCTCTTTGTTGAAGAGATTTTCTCCAGTACAAGGAGAATTACCCAGTGTATGTTGTGCCCATCTGCTCAAGTCTGAAGCTTGCAGCCAGGCTGTACGACGTGCTCCAATGGCAATAGCAGAGGATCTGCTTACAGACTCAAAAGAGTCTAGAGAAGCACGAGAAAGGAACCAAGAGATATTCCTGCTATGATTTAGAAGCAAGGAATAGTCAGAGGCCTTAGGTTCTGACAAAAAAGGAGACAAAAGAGATAATTTCTCTGTGACCTCCTGAAGTGTCAGACTCATATAGAAAATATATGAAATAATTCTTGAAGCCAGCATAGAAGTTTGGAAGGTTTGACGTCCAAAGGCATCAAGTGCTTTAGATGCACGACCTGGCGGATAAGAAGAATGCTTCTTCTTACTTCTTACCTTCCTCATTGCTGATTCCACTACAATGGAATGATGTGGAAGTTGGTTTTTCTGAAACCCTGGACAGGGAGGTACCTGATACAGAACATCAATGGCTGTAGAAGGCAAAGGAACCTTTAAGGGTGATTCCCATATCCTCAGAAGAAGATCCTGCAAAGAATGATGTAAAGGCAGCATTATGTTTTCCTTTTCTGCAGGATCTTGGTCAAGAGAAAAACCAGGAATAGGAATGGCAAGAAAAGCTGCCATGAGAAGGAGAAACTTCTGAAAAGAAGGATTTCCAACAGGAACTAATCCTGGGCAAGCTGAGGTTGAAGGAGCAGCTTCAGCACCAGAAGATATACTGGACTGGTGCAGAAAAAGAATCCTGCTCGATGGACTGTGATACTGACAGTTCTGATTTGAGGCAGTTAGTACTGCATCGTCAGTGCCTGGTATCGATTCCAAACTAGGCATAGAAAGGATCGATGGCACCGATGGAACTGCAGGAATCGACCCCGACACCGGTATCGGTATCGGAGATAATGTCATCGAAGCAGTAATCGAGGGCTGCTGAAGCGGTACCGAGGTAAGCAAAGAGCCTTGGTGAATATCCTCGGTACTGCGAAGCCGGAAACGATATGGATCGGTTCCGAAGCGCGTCGGTATTAAGTCATCTAGACTAGATATCGATTCCAGACTCGGCATCGAAGCGAGCGAGTCTATCGATGTATGTCTAACAAGTACCAACGTTGTTTGTGGTATCGGCGATGCCGATACAGGAAGGTTAATCGGAGTCGCATCGATCGGTACCGAAGGTACCGAAGACGTTCGAAGACGATGTCCGGTAAAGAGTGGAACACTCGATACCGATAACGGGGTATCGGTACCGCTCAAAGCCGGTACCAACCCCGAGCATGGCAGGGATACAGGAAAGCCTATCTGGGTCGTATCAATCGGCCCCGAAGGTACCGAGGACACCAGATGACGAGCCCTGGTGAAGAGTGGAACACTCGACACTGGTGCCGATGCCGGGGGATCGGTACCGCTCGAAGCGGATACCACCTCCAAGCACGGCTCACATGCAGGAAAGTCAATTTGAGTCATATCGCTCGGACCCGAAGGTAGCGAGGATGCTCGATGACGATCCCTGGTGAAGAGTGCAGCACTCGACACCGATGCCGGTGTCGGGTTATCGGTACCGGTACCGCTCGAAGCGGATGCCACCCCCTGGCACGGCTCAGGTATGTTCTGTGAGGGGTGAGCCCCAGGAACAACCTGAAACCCCGTAAATGCTTTGGAGCCCGAAGACTCCCGCCGGGGTTTTATTGCCAATGCGATCTTGAGGGCAAAGCCGGAGCCGTCATCATGCTGTGCATGAGACTTACCGTTCAAGAATTGGCTAGTCTTAACAGACTGTTTGTGGGTTACCTGATCCTGGAGAGAAGAATAAACCGGTGTCCTCACCTTAGGAGGAAAAACGGTATCGAGGGAAACTCGAAAAAGGGAAGGTCTTCTCCCAACCATATAGCCTGAAGTATCAGGGGAAAAAAGGTCAGGACCCAAACAGGTTAGACACCAAGCATTGGAGTCTAAAAAGAAAATTAAGTTTCCACAGTGAAGGCACTTCTTAGGGGAAGAAGGCTCCATTTTGGAAAGGCCTGGTAGGCCCAAAAAAGTTAAAAACAAAAAACTGAGGAGAAATATTTCTCTAAGTTTGAAAAGGAAAAGAATAAAGCACCGGTGGTACCGGTATCGGCGGGAAAGACAGCCGCGACCACAAGAAAACAAGAAAATAAGGATTTTAAAGTAAAAGGTTTCTGCGGTGACAGGAGGACGTCCTGTTGGCTCCGCGGAAAAACGAAAACTGAAGAGAGGCAGTGGGAAAGGCGGGAAGTCACCGCGCAGGTGCGAGGGATGCTCCCAAAAGCTTTCTGATTGGATGCTGGGGAGCATTCCCGTGCAGGCTCCGTCGGTACCGACGTACCCATATGTGAAGACTCATTCCTGTTTGTTCCTGGAGATAGGCGATTCCTATGGATGGAACGGAGGGATCGCTGAGAGGCGTGCAAGAAGAGTGAAGAAGCAAGGTATTCTGGACAACTGGTGGAAAGCGTTTTGTGAATCTGTGTAAGAATCTTGTAATAGATGCGAGATGGATACTTCCCATAACCTGAACCCAACTCTCCTTCTTGTGAGCACTTTGTAACTGAAATATAGAGAACTTAAAACTAAATTAACCCTTTGGGGCCCTTTTGCTAAAGCAATTAGTGTGGGTTACAGCATGCGCTAACCCCATGCTGTGACCTGCAGTAAGTGTTAGTGCGGGGCCAGAACAGTTAGTGTGTCCTTATTTCCACGGCACCAGCACCCCAGCAGGAGCATAGGGTGGGCTGGATGGGGTGCCAGGTGGATGTCTCACGGCAGGAAATCGGGGCAATACTGGGCCATCTAGGTGCCCAATTCTTCAGCCGTGAGAACGTCTGCCTCCCGCGGTGCAGAATCTGGTGTCTTTTGGAGCCGCCCATTTCTCAGCTGTCCAGATGGCCCAGATGTGCCCTTGCTGAATCAGGATCTATGGTTTTGAGCATTATGGGCTTGTTAGGTGCAACACTGGCTCCCTTTAGTAAAAGGGCTTCGGGTTTCACTTTGTCATGAATTGTCTTTCCAATATGAAGAAATGAATGATCACCAAAGCACGGAAACAGAGATTAAGATCGTACTCCACATACTCTGGCTTAGGAGTAAAGTTCATGACTGCCACAGTATGTGCAAAGCTAACCCATTTGGAGAAACTTCCCCTGAAAGAAGCCCTTTTTTGGACCATAAAGCCAATCTGGCTTAATTAAACTGAGAACCTGTTCAGAGGAGTAGAGTGTTTCACACCTGTTTGTCCTGTTTCCTCAGCTCGCGATCTTGGGTTGTTTTTGATTCCACCTCATTCTCTTCCCATATTCAAAAATTGCTAAATCCTGTTGTTTTTTCTCTGTAATATTAAAAATATTTGTCCTTTCATTTCTTTGTGTGCCACCAAGATTCTGGTACATTCCCTTATTATCCCCCATCTTGATTATTGCAACCTCCTTCTTGCTGGTCTCCCACAATCTCATATTTTCCCACTTCAGTCTGTTCAAAACTCAGCTGCGCATCTAATCTTCCGCCAAGCTCGTTACTGCTACATTATTCCCCTTTTAAAGTCCCTTCACTGGCTCCCTATCCATTGCCATATTCAGTCCAAATTGCTTACCTTCACACATAAGTGCATTCATTCTGCTGCTCCTCTTTCCCTCTCCTCTTTCACTGCACCCCCTCCCGTAATCTTCGTTATTCTTTTCATGCCGCTGTCTACTTCTGCTAACTCTCAGCTTCCCTCCTTTGACCTTGCTGCCCCTTTTGCTTGGAATAACCTAACCTTTTCCCTGCGTCAAATCCCTTCACTCAACCTCTTCAGGTCTAGGCTTAAGACACACCTCTTTGAGACTGCCTTTGACTCATAATCCCCATCCTTATGTTTCAGGTTCTTATTGCCACTTTTGTCCTTCTTCTTTTGTACTACTGTATATCTGTCCTTTTAGATTCTAAGCTTGACAAGCAGGGACTGTCTTTTTTGTGTCTGTAGAGTGCTGTGAACGCCTGACAGCACTTTATAAATGCTCATTAATAATAATAATAATAATTAGTGTAACTAAAAAAAAGCATGTCCAGTTATGGAGAAAAACAGCTGAAATAAAAGAAAACAGTATGTGGATGTGTCTGAGAGAGATAATTAAAAGGACTACAAACTTTAATTCTGCCAAATGAGATGAGATTACAGAATAGGGCTATTTAATGTATAAATCAAACACTGTCGGCGATACATCAGAAGAGAATATGAGATGCTGAAGGAATCACAGTTCTCAGCTCTCTTTATGTACAGTGAATTGATTGAGGTGCATTAGCACCGCATTTAGAAGAACCAGAAGGCCAGATCATTTTAACATCATTCATCCAGACCCCTTAGGACTTGAAAGACAAAAAAATGGACTACTGCTTTTCATTGCCAGATGAAATAACGTTTTACCCTGAGTCGTGAAGAAATTTGTTATGCATTTTATCAAATAAAGTCGATCAGAAGTTGATGAAAATAATATCCATCTGTCACATACTTTGTTGGTGCAGTCAAAATAAGAGAAAAAAAGGTCATTCAGCTCGACAACTTGGCTCACTCATGCAGTGATAATAGACCAACAATATCAACACTCCAAACATTAATGGTGAAATATTTAAGTTGTGTAAAACATGATCAGATATAACAGCACCCTCAGCCAATAAACTGAATTCACTGTCATAAGCAATTAGGGATTGAATTTTTCAATTTTCAAGCCCCTCGAATTCTTAGATTAGATACTGTAGTTACTAGCTATAATGACTTGAAAATAAACATGCATATATTGCTTTAAAATGTTTTATTTGGGGGGGGAGCAGATACTATGTTGGGTAAATATTGTACGTATATTACCGCAGATAAATGTATCGTGGCAGTCACTAACCAGCAGTAACTCAGTACTGCAAATTAGTCACTCCCATGGTAAATGAATAATGCAATTTATATTTGCTGCATTATTCCTGGAAAAATAATGTTCTTGGTGCTGATTTTCCTCTCTGAGAGCATCAGGCCTCTATCGTGTGGCCTGATGCTCTCAGGAGCCTTTTTAAAGGGCCCAATGGCCTTTCAAGGATCATGCCTATCCTCAATCCTCCCCAGCACAGAGCTCCCCAACCCCCCCCCCCCCCCACCACAAACAGAATGGGCCTACTGATCCAAACCCCATAGTCTGGAATCCACCCCTTATCCCCAAAAACAGACCCCACCCTCCAAACACACCTTTGGACTTCCTCCCACTGTAAGACTCCCCCCAAAATATACTCCCATTAAATCTTAACTGCCAAGCATTAGACCATTCTTCCAGCTTTTGTAGATCTTTCCTCATGTTATCCTCTCCCTCAGGGGAGTCTACTCTGTTGCAAATTTTCTTGTCATCTGCAAAAAAGATGGACTTTTCCATTCAGCCCTTCAGCAAAATCACTCACAAATATATTGAACAGTACCAGTCCCAGGACCTAACCCTGGGGCACACTGCTAATCACCTTCCTTTCATCTGAGTGAGTTCCGTTTACCATCACCTTTTGTTTTCTGTCAGTCGACCAATTTCTTAACCAGTTCACCACCTTGGGACCTATCCCCAGGCTGTTCAGTTTATGGATAAGCCTCCTATGAGGAACAGTATCAAAGACTTTGCTGAAATCTAGGTAAATCGCTTCCATCGCATGCCCTTGGTAACCCAGTCAAAGAACTCAATCAGATTTGCTTGGCATGATCGAATTTGGTAAAACCATGTTGCCTCGGATCATGCAACCTATTGGTTTCGATAAAATCCCTATTCTCTCTTTCAACAGTGCCTCTTAGGTACCACCAAGGCAGGGATTACTGGTTTATAGTTTGTCACGTCTTCCCTATTACCACTTTTGTGAAGAGGTACATCAGCCCTTCTCCAGTCCTGTGGAACTTCTCCAGTCTCCAAGGATCTATTAAAAACACCCTTTAAAGGCCCTGCAAGAACCTCTCTGAGCTCTTTCAGTGTCCTTGGATGTATCCCATCCAGTCCCATGGCCTTGTCCACTTTCAGTTTTTCAAGCTGTTCAAACACATCATCTTCTGTGAATTTATAGTATCTACTCCATTCCCATTTCTATATTTGTCAATAACAAATTGTCCTTCTACAGGATTTTCTTTAGTAAAAAGAGAACTGAAGTATTTGTTTTGCCTTTTCGCTTTTTCAATGTCACTTTCCTTTCCACTAATCTGTTCTCGGTACTTTCGAGTCTTGCAATTCCACCTCTGATCTCCCTCTTCTCCTGAAGATACCTGAAAAATGTTTTGTCTCCAGATCTTTAGCCATCTTTTCTTCTGCCTCTGCATTTGCTATCCTTATTTCATTGTGTCTCTTTTAGCTTTATCCTGTATTCTTTTCTGTGTTCCTCTGTTTGTGAACTTCTGAATTTTGTGTAAGCTATTTTTGCCTTTATCTGTGCAGCCACTTCTTTAAAGAAACATAGGTTTCCTTTTCCTCTTGTTTTTATTTACTTTCCTTACATATGTATCTGTTGCCCCTTTTATTGCCTCCTTTAGTTTAGCCCACTGCAATTCCACTTCCTTTACCTCCTTCCACCATGCCAACTCCACCTTCAGGCATTTGGCCATTTTACTGGTTAGCATTTTTGAAGTCTAGGACTTTGAGCTTGTTGTGTTAAAGCACATGGTAATTTATTTATGTATTTGACTATTCTTTTATACCGATCTTCCACAAGTCAGAGTGGTTTACAATTAACAGGTGGACTGAGTTTTACATTGAACTGGGAACAAAGTAACAGGAATCATCTAACATTGAACTATGTACATGATAGTATATAGTAGATAATACATAGGGCTCGATATTCAAAGGCCTTTACACAGGTACCTTCCTTAGTTACCCGTGTAAAGGCCTTATCCGAGATTTTCGGAGGGCATCTACACAGATATTGTCCTTTGAAAATCCCGGATAAGTCGCTAATGTGCCCAGATACTATCCGTATAGCATCGGAGTTGTTAGGGGTATTCCGGGGTGGTTATCATAGAACAGTAGAGTTTCTGCGCATGGCGAAAGATAGAAAGAGAAGCATCGGAGGGGTGTTTGCGCCATATTCGCGCCGCACGACGAAGAAAGGAATGTTGCAAATATAAATCAGGATGGTACCAGGTGTGGCGTGAAGAAGGAGAAGAGGCGGTGGGGTGGAGGGGCGCAACAGCGTCAAGAGAGGAGGAGAGAGTGGAGGACCAAATGTCAACCTGTTGGTTCACAGGGAAGGAGGAGAACTCGGGAGGAAAGAGGATGTCGGCTGAGGGGAAAAGCTGTAAGGTAGTAGGAGTAATGTGACGTTTGAGTACCTGGGAAGGAGAGTTGGAATTTGGTGTGATGCCTGAGGAGAGGGAAGGGAAAAAGAGAAGAAGACAAAGCTATGGTCTGACCAGGGAAGGAGAAGCGGTAAAACATTAGAAGGCTGAAATGGGGAGGAATCAGGAGTAAGAATAAGATCAAGGGTATGCCCTGAGGCATGAGTAGGACAGTGTACATGTTGGGTGAAGTACAAATCGTTGAAGAGAGAGAGAGAAGAATTTTATCTCGCAATCTTGTCTGGGAGCTAAGGCAAGGTTTTTCAGTGCCTATCTTTAAGATGCAGAGGCTATGCGGGTAGCATCGAAAATCCATGTAGCCTCTGTGGCTCCCAGGGCATCCAGGCTAACCAGGATTTTCACTTTCACCGGCGCATAAGTGAAATCCAGGTTAAAAGGGTCGGCAGGCAGGCTATGTGCCACCGTGGCACATAGCCTGTCTTTCTCAATATCGGGCCCATAGTTTGTAAGGCTAAATCAAATGTAATAATCTGTTCTTAGTAAATACATGTCTGTGTTTGTGCATATGTCTTCGAGGGTTTCTGGCACTGGGCCTGACATAGGTGTTGTACTGTCCATGTTATTTAGATAGTAGAGGTTGTACAGATTTCTTAGGTAAGGATATTAGGGTCTTAACAGTGATTGTCTGCATCTTTGCTTGTCTATTGGGTAGGTTGCTTTGGTCATCAGTCCTGGTGTCTAGGTTTTGTATCCATGGTATTGTACAAATAGGTATGTTTTTAGTTCTTTGCAGTATGTTGATAGTACGGTTGTGTTTTGCATAGTCCCAGAGCGTAGATAGAGAAAGCTCTAGTGCAAGCCAATTGCCCATTGCGCGATGGGTGGGGAATGGGCAGAGTGTGGTTATGAAGAGCACATTACCACTAGCATGAGTGCAACTGTGGCGTGCTCAATGGCAATGTGGCAATAAGTGTGAGTGCAGCCAATGACAGTTCTATGGGCGTCTTTAGGCATACCCGCAAAAGTGCGCTGCACGTTAAGGTACTCAGTCATCTGTTAACCACAGGAAGCACGCTGGTCATACTCTGGATAGTTAACACGGATGTTTTTCACTTCACATGTATTACAAACATATGATAAGTGCACAGCCTTACTGGGCTTTAGTAAAAGACTCCTAAGTTTCAGAAAATGAACCAGGGTCCGCAGTGCATTAGTATCTAGACAGGAATGGATTGACTGTATTTAGAGTAGGGGAAAGAAACACGATTTCACAGGTGAAGAGAGTAGCAAGATAGCTTTACCTGATGCTTATCTCTTTTCACCCCCACCATACGCTATTTATTTTATTTTATTTATTTAGGTTTTTTCTATACCACGCTCTTTAGCATCAGCTCGGTTTACATTATAACAATTTTGTGCAGTGCAGACAGCGTCTGAACTGTACTTACAAGGAACAGGGTTTACAACTTGGCTAACTGGGGGAACTATATACAGGCTACATAGCAGCAGGCTAATTGGATAAGAGACTATCTCTACTTACTTTGGCCCCTCTGTTGAGATGGGAGCTGACACCTGCTCTTTCACAGCTTCACTGTAAGTTCCAGCTGTTGCTATTTGCTCTTCTAGAAATCTCTCTTTAGCTTGATTGGTAGACTACAGGGAGGCACGAGCATTTTCCGAGAATGCCTTGTCGTCTCCTCCCCACCTATGCCATTGTGGTGCTAACTGCTTCACCCGCCTTACCGTCTTTCCTTCGATGATCATTTGCACTCCTACCCTTCCCAAACATTATGATGCAAGCAGACTGCCTCTCTTTGGTATCTCTTTACAGCACAGTGTAATCTAATGGAACTTTTGAAAAGGTAAGTAATAGTCGTGGTGGTGTAACTTCTACCATGATTTTTCACATATTCAGACTGAAATCCCTTCAAGAGCCTGGAAGAACCCCTTCAATCACTAATGGCCTCCTGCTGATGTCCTAGTCTGTTTGGACAAGCCTTGGAGTAGACCACAAGCTACAATCCTTTCTATATGCTAGATTCGTTTTTTCAAAATAAAAAAATATCCTAAAGGGAGCTTAATTATTTTATGCTATACTATTTTATGTTATAAAAATAGTCCATGTTCTTTTTTTGTGACTAGACTGTAAGCTCTGATGAGCAAAGACTGTCTCTTACGTGTCTTTGTATAGCGCTTTGTAGTGCTATGCAAATGATTAGAAGTAGTAGTTATTAGTAGTACAGCCCAGGGCCGGATTTACCTTGAGTGAGGCCCTACGCCAGTGATGGCTAACCTTTTTGAGCCCGAGTGCCCAAACTGCCGCACAAAACCAAAGAATTTCCTCAAAGTGCCAGCACGTCAATTAAACCTTAACAACAAGATTTTAGTATCTAAAAACTCTTTATAAAGTTGCCTGAACTATGTAACATCATTTGTAAAGTTTGGAATCTTTGTATTGTCAGAGAATCAATTTGATTCACAATCCTTTGGTTTTCATTTCAATTTATTGGCAATTTATAATGTTGTAATGATTTCATTCAATTTAGAAACAGGAAGGCAATAATTAAACTGGGAACCCCAAAAGCCAAACTTGGAATGTACAACAACACTGTAGAAATAAAACTATAAATTAATTTCCTCTTGTACTAAACAAAGCACAGACACTAATGATGCACATTTCCCAGAGCTGACATATTCCAGTTAATAAATTCAAAATAAAGAGATATCTTTGTACCTTTTGTGCATTTTTTTCAGTTGCAATTGTTCCAGCCACTTTCTTCTGGTTTATTTGTGTCTTCTGCTATCTCTCCATCGTCTGCTGTCCATTTCTCCTTTCTTCTCTTCTAGTTTTTTTCCATTCTCTCTCTTCATCTGCTTTAACATAATAATCTTTCTCCTTTTTTAGTCTCCCAATACCCGGCCAATTGTACATTTTTCTTCCCATCCACACAAAATATTTTTCCCCTCTCCATTTCACTCTCCCAGCCCCATCCCCTTCTAATCTCCCCCAACATCAGCTCCCTTTTAATTCCAGCCCCACCCAGTATCCGCTCCCTTCTAGTCCCCACATCAGCCCATTTCCAGTCCTGGCCCCCCATCAGTCCATTTCCAATCCTATCCGAGTCCCTTCATCAGCTCATTTCCAATACCAGCCTCCCATCAGCCCATTTCTAGTCCTTTCCTAGCCCCACCATCACTCAGCCCATTTCTAATCCAAGCCCCCCATGAGCCTACTTCCAGTTCTAGCCCCTCCATGAGTCCATTTCAATCCAAGCCCCCACCACAGCCCATTTCCAAACTTAGCTCCCCCAACACCCAATTCCCAGTCCTATCCTAGCCCCTCCATCAGCCCATTTCCTGTCCTAGCTCCCTCCCCTAAGAGCCCATTCCAAGCCCCCCTGCCCAGCAGCTAGTTGCGGTTCAAGCCCCCGTCCACTCATCCCATTTCCATTCCAAGTCCCCCTCCCAATCAGCTATTTGCAGTTCAAGCCCCCCACTTCCCCTCAGCCCATTTCCATTCCAAGCCCCGTCCCCATCAGCTATTTGCAGTTCAAGCCCCCCACTTCCCCTCAGCCCATTTCCATTCCAAGCCCCGTCCCCCATCAGCTATTTGCAATTCAAGCCCCCTTCCACTCAGCCCATTTCCAGTCCTAGCAACCCCCCCAACCCATTACCAGTCCTAGCCCCCCATAGCCCACTCCCAGTCCTAATCCCACCAGCCCATTTCCAGTCCTAATCCCCATCACCCCATTTTCAGTTTAAGCCCCCTCATAGCCCATTACCAGTCCTAACCTCCCCATCAGCCCACTCCCAGTCCTAATCCCACCAGCCCATTTCCAGTCCTAATCCCCCATCACCCAATTTTTAGTTTAAGCCCCCCATAGCCCATTATCAGTCCTAACCCCCATCAACCCACTTCCAGTCCTAATCCCACCAGCCCATTTCCAGTCCTAATCCATCACCCAATTTTAGTTTAAGCCCCCCCCATAGCCCATCACCACTCCTAAACCCCCCCAGCACCCAGCACCACTCCTAACCCCCCCCCAGTGCCCATCACCACTCCTAAACCCCCCCAGTGCCCATCACCACTCCTAGCCCCCCAGCGCCCATCACCAGTCCTAATCCCCCCGCAGCGCCCATCACCACTCCTAACCCCCCCAGCCCAGCCCAGCCCAGCCAAAATTTAAAATAAAAAAAAGCTGTCTTCTGCCGCTTCCGGGGCCGCCGCGGCAGAATCGAGTGTGCCGCAGAGCCTGCCCTCCAGATCCTGCCTTCCCCGGTATCAGCTCCCTGTTTCCAGCTTGTCACACGCGCCGGCTTTCAGAGCGCGAAGGGAACTAGTTTCCCTTTCGCGGCTCTGTTAAGCCCGCGGGGGCTGATGGGAACTTCCCATCAGCCCCCGCGGGCTTAACAGAGCAGCGAGGGAGAAATTCTCTCCTCGCGCTCTGAAAGCCGGCGCGTGTGACAAGCTGGAAACAGGGAGCTGATACCGGGGAAGGCAGGATCTGGAGGGCAGGCTCTGCCAGGCACAGGGGGGGCCCCGCGGCACACTCGATTCTGCCGCGGCGGCCCCGGAAGCGGCAGAAGACAGCTTTTTTAAATTTTTTTAAATGCGGACCTTCCCGCGTGCCAGCTGCAAGGCCTTCGCGTGCCACAGCTGGCACGCGTGCCATAGGTTCGCCATCGCTGCCCTACGCCAACAAAACTTGTGGGCCCCCAGCAGGGGCGGCCCAAGGGGGGTGTGGGACCTCATTTGCATAAGGGGCCTCATTTGCATAAACATTTGCATAATGTTACCATATACCAGAGCTACTCAATTCCAGTCCTGGTGGCCCGCAACCCTACAGGTTTTTGGGATATCCCTAATGATATGCATGAGATATATATGCATTAAAGATAGCCTGCCAACCTGACTGGTGTTTGGCCCTCCAGGGCTGGATTTGGAGACCCCTGCCTTACACCTCTGTCATTTAAGATTGTAAGTGGGCAAGGTGCAGATGTCCAAGACATCAAAGAGGTTAGAATTTGTCACATTCCTCCTTGCTTCTCACCACCACCAAAATATTGTCTATTAGACAACTTTTTGGTGGTGTTGAGAATCTAGGAGGAATGTGACACATTCTATCTACCCTTTTGATGTCTAGAACATCTGTACCTTGCCCACTCACATTCTTAAATGACAGAGATGTAAGGCAGGAGTCTCCAAATCCAGCCCTGGAGGGCCACAAACCAGTCAGGTTGGCAGGCTATCTCTAATGCATATATATCTCATGCATATCATTAGGGATATCCCAAAAACCTGCAGGGTTGCGGGACACCAGGACTGGAATTGAGTAGCTCTGCCATATACTAACTTTTAGTAAACGTGCCTCTTAATGAGTGTATGGATAAAGAAAGACTAAAAGATTTCTACATTACTATAATCCAGTGCCAACTGCCAGACACATTAGGAACTACTACAAACACTGCCCATTTAGAACCCATAGCAAACCCGCCGTATCCTAACAGCACTACCAGGACTCACAAAGCACCATACTCTACCAATCAAAAGGCAACACTGCAAATATTAAACCAATACATTTCAGAGAACAACAATACATGACCTACTGGGGAAAGAGAACAAGTGGCAATGTCAAATAGGAATTATATAAACAGAACACCTCAGCTCAGTTACACATGCAGAACATAGACCAGGGGTGGGCAAACTTGGTCCTGGAGGGCCACAGGCCAGTCAGGTTTTCGGGATATCTCTAATGAATATGCATGAGATATATATGCATTAGAGATATCCTGCCAACCTGACTGGTTTGTGGCCCTCCAGGGCTGGATCTGGAGACCCCTGCCTTGCACCTCTGTCATTTAAGATTGTGAGTGGACAAGGTGCAGATGTCCAAGACATCAAAAAGTTTAGATAGAATTTGTCACAGTCCTCCTCACTTCTCACCACCACCAAAAAATTGTCTATTAGACAACTTTTTGGTGGTGGTGAGAATCGAGGAGGAATGTGACACATTCTATATACCCTTTCAATGTCTAGGACATCTGTACCTTGCCCACTCATGATCTTAAATGACAGAGGTGTAAGGCAGGGGTCTCCAAATCCAGCCCTGGAGGGCCACAAACAGTCAGGTTGGCAGGATATCTCTAATGCATATATATCTCATGCATGTTCATTAGGGATATCCCAAAAACCTGACTGGTCTGCGGCCCTCCAGGACCGGAGGTGCCCACCCCTGACATAGACCATCACCAAACAAGTAATCACAATTTAGAAACAGGAAGACAATAATTAAACTGGGAATCCCAAAAGCCAAACTTGGAATGTACAACACTGTAGAAATAAAACTATACATTAATTTGCTCTTGTACTAAACAAAGCGCAGATGTTAATGATGCACATTTACCAGAGCTGACATATTCCAATTAATAAATTCAAAATAAAAAGATATTTTTCTACCTTTTGTGCATTTTTTTCAGCTGCAATTGCTCCAGCCACTTTCTTCTGGTTTCTTTGTGTCTTCTGCTAACTCTCCATCGTCTGCTGTCCATTTGTCCTTTCTTCTCTCTTCTAGTTTTTTTCCATTCTCTCTCTACATCTGCTTTAACATACTAATCTTTCTCCTTTTGCTCTTTCCTCATTCCTATTTCATCCACTCAAATTTTACCCCTCCATCCTCAATCCCCACTTACTCTCCCAATACCCGGCCAATTGCAGATTTTTTATCCCTCCCACACAAAATATTTTTCCCTTCTCCATTTTACTCTTCCAGCCCCATCCCATTCTAATCCTCCCCCAACATCAGCTCCCTTCTAGTTCCAGCCTCACCCAGCATCCATTCCCTTCTAGTCCCTGCATCAGCCCATTTCCAGTCCTAGCCATCCATCAGCCCATTTCCAGTCCTAGCAACCCCCCAACCCAATACCAGTCCTAGCCCCACATCAGCCCACTTCCAGTCCTAACCCCATCAACCCATTTCCAGTCAGCCCCCCATAGCCCATTGCCAGTCCTAACCCCCCCCCATCAGCCCACAGCCCATTACCAGTCCTAACCCCATCAGCCCACCTCCAGTCTTAAACCCCCAGCCAATTTCCAGTCCTAGCCCCCCCCCATAGCCCATTACCAGACAGCCCCCATCAGCCCACAGCCCATTACCAGTCTTAACCCCCCCAAAGCCCATTACCAGTTCTAACCCCCCCCCACCAGCCCATTACCCGTCCTTACCCCATCAGCCCACGTCCATTCTTAACCCCCCCAGCCCCTTTCCAGTCCTAGCCCCCCATAGCCCATTACCAGACAGCCCCCATCAGCCCACAGCCCATTACCAGTCTTAACCCCCCCAAAGTCCATTACCAGTTCTAACCCCCCCCCAACAGCCCATTACCAGTCCTAACCCCATCAGCCCACCTCCAGTCTTAACCCCCCAGCCCCTTTCCAGTCCTAGCCCCCCCATAGCCCATTACCAGACAGCCCCCATCAGCCCACAGCCCATTACCAGTCTTAACCCACCCAACGTCCATTACCTTTTCTAACCCCCCCCCACAGCCCATTTCCAGTCCGAACCCCATCAGCCCACCTCCAGTCGTAACCCCCCCAGCCCCTTTCCAGTCCTAGCCCCCCCATAGCCCATTACCAGACAGCCCCCATCAGCCCACAGCCCATTACCAGTCTTAACCCCCCCCAAAGTCCATTACATGTTCTAACCCCCCACCAACAGCCCATTACCAGTCCTAACCCCATCAGCCCACTTCCAGTCTTAACCCCCCCAGGCCCTTTCCAATCCTAGCCCCCCCATAGCCCATTACCAGACAGCCCCCATCAGCCCACAGCCCATTACCAGTCCTAACCTCATCAGCCCACCTCCAGCCTTAACCCCCCCATCGGCCTAAAGTAAAATTGAATTTAAAAAAAAACTACTGGCTGCCACCACAGGGCCCCCTCTACTGCTGTGGCAGCATGAACTGACCTGTGGGGGCCCCCTCTGCAAGCTGAATCCATTGGTCTGTTGGTCCCTCCCTCCGTGCAGGCTGTGGTGATGGTACATGGCCCACCTAAGAGTCCATAGGAGCTACACCTGACTGAAACAGACAGAGATATTCAAGGTGTTTGTGCAGAAACTAACTATCTCACACATTAACACTGCTTTGGACCTCCAGCATGACCTCTTTCAGCTATGGAAGGTGTTGTGGACCTGGTCCTGGGCGCCTCATTGCACCCTCAGGGTGAGCACAGTACCCGCACAATGTGACGGTGTGTAGCTACTCTGTGCCAGTACCTCCTACCAGGCCGAGGTGGTGTGTGGGTGCACATGGTCACTTCCCTCTACCGGGCAGAGGTGCTGTGGGGGTGCATTGCCCATCTTGTGTTAATCTGTGGACAGCTGATTTGCATGTGCAGTGCATCATGGGTATGGGTAGGCTAACCCTATCCTGGTGACCACAGCAGACTGTCTGTGTGGTGACATGCATGCCCTCTACAGCCAGCCAGGGGCTTGCTAGCAGCTATAGAGCTGTAGCCCAATGGTTACTGCACTGCTTCTGAAGCCAGAGATCATGGGTTCAAACCCACAGTGGGGTTATTTGATTGGGTTGTTCAATGCATTATCTTATTTTGATGCCAGCAAAAACACCCTCAGCGTACTGTACCCATAAGGTGCCTCTGAGGGTGCTTTATAGGGCGCCCTATAGGGCACCTTATGGTTCCCGTCCATATAAGGTGCACTATACATTCTCCTGTGACGCAACCTATAGGGTGCCCTATAGGGGACATTTTAGGGTGCTGTGGCGGACAGTGCAATTTCTAATGTGCCCTATGGAGTGCCTTATAGGGTGCCTTATACGGCACCTTCAATTACGGCACGTGAGGGCGTGTTTGCTGGCAGCAATTAATAACATAAATATAAAGTGCTGCAGGCGAAAATATGTACAATGCAAAGCTGATGCCACAGCCAGCCTTACATATTAGGCACACTGGGGAGCAAACCCATGACCCCTGTATCAGCAGTCAGTGCCTTAACCATTGTGCTCCACTGCTGCTCCTCCTTGCCTGTCAGCGCACCTACGTATGCTTTTCATTCCTTAAACTGCACAGTGCTGCCATAAAAAACAGTACACTGACCTTGCGGTACCTCATACGGCACCCTCTAAAGTGCCCTATAAGCAACATTCTAGGGTGCCTTGGCTGACAGTGCACTTTAAAATGTGCCTTATAGGGCACCTGATGTTAACACGCTTTGGGAGTGCGTTTGCTAGTAGTGGCAATTAAAATATGACTAAAATGCCTCCTAAAGCAATCTGCCCCATAATCTGTTATGCCTCAGCCAGCCTTGTTCATTGGGCACTTTGGGGGATTGAACCCCTAATCCCTGCACCATTGGTCAGTGCCTTATGCCGCCCAATATTAACATGCCTCCTAAAACATTGGAGCGCCGCCTTGTGCCCATCAGCACACTGCCTTATGCTGCCCATCATTTATATGCTTCCTAAAGTAATGCCTCAGCAAGCTGCCTCCATTGGACACTGTGGGGGATTGAACCCCTGATCCCTGCACTGTTGGTCGGTGTCTTAACCATTGTGCTGTGGTTCTGCTCTTCTTCCTACACATCAGCGCGCCACTTATACCGCCCAGTATTATACTGCCTCCATAGACATCAGCGCGCCGCCTTAGGCCGCCCAGTATTAATATGCTGCCAAAAACATCAGCGCGCTGCCTTAGGCCGCCCAGTATTAATATGCCACCAAAAACATCAGCGCGCTGCCTTAGGCCGCCCAGTATTAATATGCCACCAAAAACATCAGCGCGCTGCCTTAGGCCGCCCAGTATTAATATGCTACCAAAAACATCAGTGTGCAGCACAGTATTTCTGTGACTCATAAATTACCACCTCAGCCAGCTGTCTTCATTGGACACTGTGGGGAATCAAACCCCTGATCCCTGCACTGTTGGTCAGTGTCTTAACCATTGTGCTGTGGCTCTGCTCTTTTGCTTGCTCATCAGCGTACCACATATGCCTCCCGCGCAGCCATCTGATGCGCTAAGGTGTGGGGCGTACAAGGGCGCCGCGCACCTTAGCGCATATTTAAATTCAGGCTTTTCTTTTTCAGGACAGAACGCCCACTCCTTATATGGCACCCGCACACTACCGGGACCCGCACCTTACCGGGGTTTTAGTAAACATACCCCTAAATTAAATCAAATTTATTTAAGGAACCAGTTTGATACTAACAGTGAAGAAACTCCGGAGTGTTGACTTCTGTAATGTCTGTTTGGAATACAGATTTTATACTGCTGAACATCCTTACATTTCTGCCTCAGGGGGTTTTATCTAATAGCTCTTTTAAGAGTTTCTTTGATGTTTCTCTCAGATTGGTTGTTGAGCATTCTGGAGATGAATGCATGGCTGCGTGGATGGTGTCTTCGAGAGCGTTTTGGTTTCCTAGACCATGGGATGCTGTTCCAAGGGTTGCAGAGCAGAGATGGCATCCATCTGTCCAAGAAAGGTCAACACATCTTTGGTAGTAGACTGGCTAATCTACTGAAGAGGGCTTTAAACTAGATTCGTTGGGGATGGGTGAAGAAAGCCCCCAGGTAAGTGAAAGCCCCCAGGTAGGTGATACATTAAATACCTTTATGGAAATGGGTAACAGGGGTAACACATGGAAAGCAGTGTGTATTAATGCCCGTAGCATGGGAAATAAGATCCCTGAAGTTGAAGCTTTGGTGGGAGTGGCTGACTTGGATTTAGTGGCAGTTACAGAAACATGGTTCACAGAAAACCATGACTGGGATGTAACTATATCTGGCTATACTTTATTCAGAAAGGACAGGGTAGGAAGAAGGGGAGGAGGAGTGGCACTATATGTAAAAACTACTATTAAAGCTTTGGAATTACAGAGCTTAAAAGGGAGAGAGGAGGCATTGTGGGTTAAACTAGAAAGAGGGAAAGAGAAATCTATTTGCATTGGTGTGATATACAGACCTCCCTCACAAGAGGAAGAGGTGGACAGAGAGTTAATTGAAGACATACGCAGCATTGCTAGGAAAGGGGAAGTGCTACTGCTAGGAGATTTCAATATGCCAGATGTTGATTGGCACATTCCTGCTGCAGTATCATCTAGAAGTAAGGAGATCCTGGATTCTCTACAGGGAGAACTATTCAGGCAATTGGTAACAGACCCCACACGTGAAGGGGCCATACTGGACTTGGTGCTTACCAATGGTGAGAGTGTTTCTGATGTTGTAGTGGGAGATCATTTTGCATCCAGTGACCACCAGATGGTGTGGTTCAGTATTAGGACTAGGGCTGTTAGAATCCATTCCAAGGTGAAGATCTTAGACTTTAGGAAGACTAACTTTGCGAAGATGGGCCAATACCTCAGGGAGTCGTTAGTGGGATGGGAACAACTGGGGGATGTAGAAAAACAGTGGGCAAAACTGAAAGGGGGTATTTTAAAGGCAACCAACTTTTTTGTTAAAATGGTAAATAAAGGCAAAAGGAACAGGAGACCGCTATGGTTTTCGAAGGAAGTAGCTGAAAAAGTGAAGAAAAAGAGGGAGGCCTTCATGAAATACAAGAGATCACAGAGAGAGGAAGACAGGCATCTGTATTTGGAAAAACTTAGAGAAGCTAGCAAAGTAGTCAAGAAGGCAAAGATTCAAAAGGAGGAGGAAATAGCCAATGCAATAAAATGGGGGGATAAGACATTTTTCAGATATATTAGTGAGAAGAGGAAGGGCAAAAGTGGTATTGTCAGACTCAAGGGTGCAGGGGGGGAATATGTAGAAGCTGATAAGGATAAAGCAGAATTGCTTAACAAATATTTTTGTTCTGTGTTCACAGATGAAGAACCAGGAGCAGGACCTCAGAAAACACCCACAAATAAGAACAGAAGTGAGGGACATCTTGAACAATTTTCAGAAGACTGTGTTCGTGAGAAACTAGCTCAACTTAAAGTAGACAAAGCGATGGGACCGGATGGGATACACCCTAGAATACTGAGGGAACTTGGGGACGTTCTAGCACCTCCACTGACTGATCTTTTCAATGCCTCGTTGGAGTCGGGAGTGGTGCCAAAGGACTGGAGAGAGGCTCATGTGGTGCCTTTACACAAAAGCGGAAGTAAGGATGTGGTTGAAAACTACAGGCCGGTTAGTTTAACTTCAGTGGTGAGTAAATTATTGGAAACGCTGCTGAAAGAGAAAATAGTGAGGTTTCTGGAGTCCGGCGGATTACAGGATCCGAGGCAGCATGGATTCACCAGAGGCAGGTCTTGTCAGACAAATCTGATCGATTTCTTTGGCTGGGTGACCAGGGAGTTGGACCGAGGGAGAGCTCTAGATGTGGTGTATTTAGATTTCAGTAAAGCCTTTGACACTGTTCCTCACAGGCGACTTATAAACAAACTGAGCACCCTAGGGATGGACTCTAAAGTTACTGCTTGGGTTAGAAATTGGTTGGGTGGGAGGCGACAAAGAGTACAAGTAAATGGAGCTCACTCTGAGGAGAAGGATGTTACCAGTGGTGTGCCCCAGGGATCTGTCCTTGGTCCGATTCTTTTTAACATCTTTGTTAGTGATATAGCGGAAGGGCTGTCGGGTAAGGTTTGCCTCTTTGCGGATGATACCAAAATCTGTAATAGAGTAGACACCCAGGAAGGTGTAGATAACATGAGGAGGGATCTAGCTAAGCTTGAAGAATGGTCTAGAATTTGGCAGCTGGGATTTAATGTTAAAAAATGTAAGGTCATGCATTTGGGCTGCAGCAATCCAAGGGAGCAATACAGTATAGGAGGTGAAGTACTTTTGTCCACTAAAGAAGAGCGGGACCTAGGCGTGGTTGTGTCTGATGATCTTAAAGTAGCTAAACAGGTAGAAAAGGCGACGGCAAAAGCTAGAAGGATGCTTGGGTGCATACGGAGAGGAATGGCTAGCAGAAAAAATGAGGTGATAATACCTCTGTATAAGTCTTTGGTGCGACCTCATTTGGAGTATGGTGTGCAATTCTGGAGACCGCACCTTCAAAAGGATGTGAACAGGATGGAGTCGGTGCAGAGGGTTGCTACTAAAATGATTAATGGGCTTCATTATAAAGCATATGAGGACAGACTTAAGGATCTTAATATGTACACCTTAGAGGAAAGGCGGGATAGAGGTGATATGATTGAGATGTTTAAATACCTCCGTGGCATAAATGTTCAGGGAGAGAGCCTCTTTCAATTGAAAGCAACTTCTGCTACGAGGGGACATGGGATGAGGGTGAAGGGAGATAGATTCAGGAGTGATATGCGGAAATATTTCTTTACGGAAAGAGTAGTGGATCCGTGGAATAGTCTCCCAGTGGAGGTGGTAGAGATGAGGACAGTAACTGAATTCAAAAAAGCATGGGACCAACACAGAGGATCTCTAAAGGTAGAAAGTGGACTGTTGTAGTTGTTGTTATGGAAGGACAGACTAGATGGGCCTTGTGGTCTTTTTCTGTCATCATGTTTCTATGTTTCTATTCCTAAAACAAGAGGTTGTGATGCTGTTGGAATTTGAGTTCCAGGTTGTCTTAAGGTGAGAAATTCAGCTGCACATAGTTTTGAAAACCTGCAGCATCATGGCCATGTTTGACTTGACTTGCTTTAGATTCCTGCTTTCCTCTTTCAGAGCAAATAAGGGGTCAGGAATATGAATCTTAGAAAATCAGAATCTAATGCTTCTCTCTGCCTTCATCACTGCAATTAGCAAGCTTTGCTTCCTGTTTAGCACAGTGGCAAAAAGGACTGCTTGGTGAAGATCCAAGAGCTTTTCACAGATGGTCTCAATTGCCAGTATGGAATGTGGCAGTTAACTCTTCATTTCCCATTATAATTTTTTGGGCTGGGGTGGAAACTTGTAAATTATAAAATAAAATAGAATATATAAATACAAGGAAAGAAAATTAATAAATTCATAATATAGGAAAATAAAAAGGAAGAGTAGACATCAAGCAGGTGCATTTTCTCCTGCATATTCTCTTCACTGAAGTCCCCTCACAGTCCACAATTCAAAATGGCCACCGTACAAGTTAAAGATAAGGGCATGAAAGCAGTTCAAAGTAAGATTGTCTTGCTTCCAGCCTTTTCCATCCACAAGCATTCCCTCTCAGCATCACATGTTGTCCTCATGTGCTCACAGTATCACTGGAAGCCAGAACAGTTGGAAAAACTGGGGGGAAAACGACTATTGTAAAATTAATACCTGAATGCCTGATACATAGTGACATAGTAACATAGTATATGACGGCAGATAAAGACCATCATGGTCCATGTAGTCTGCCCAGCAAGGTGGCAAGAGTAGGTACATCTGCCACTCCATGCAGGTCTCCCCTCCCCATGCCTTTTTTTAGGGGTGTACCCATTGCTCCATGCAGGTCACCCCTATTTGCTGAGATAGCAGAGACAGTTAAGGTTATTTTGATTTTATCCTTTTGCTATAAAGGGATCCACTGTGTCTGTCCCATGCCATTTTGAATTCTGTCACTGTATTTGCCCCCACCACTTCCATCGGGAGGGCATTCCTAAAGATATGCCTGAAGTATCACACAAAGTGCTTCTGTCTATCAGTCATTGCAGTTTCTGCTGAGACATGAATTACCTGAGAAATGTTGGCTTGTCTTTCAGCATAAGACAGGCTTGGTAGATTGCCTGTTGACCTTTCTGACCCTACGTCACCACACTTGCTCACTCCCCAAATAACAGGGTGTGGACAGGCAAGAACAATTAAGTTCGTTTCTCAAGTTTTCACAAATTTTTTCCAGTTTTCAGGTGTTTTTATTTTCAGTTAGTTTTGCACATTTTTAATAGGAAATTTTTAGAGTACACAAGATTTGACTTAGCACCCTAGCCAACAAAACGAGGCATGCTAAGTAAATTAGTGAGCATGTTAAAATCAATTTAGCTGAAATCAACTAGCACACTAGCAAACCAAATGCACTCTAACAAATGCAAACCCCTACCAAATAACTCGCATAGAGGCAGGAAATAAAAGGAAATGAAATGGCCACGGTTCTATTTAACATACAGATAGATTCAAATACAGAAGCATCACATCCTAACCCCTTTGGCCTGGAAGACGATTCATCAAAAAGTCAATCCCTGCTTCATGTTGCAGACTGTTACAAGGATGCTATCAACGAGCCAGGCAAGTCCTATCAGCATGAGGAATATGCAGCTTGTCAGACACGCCTGATACAAATGCCAACTTGCAGCCTGCCAGCAAACCGGGCTGTTTGCCTGCATGAGTGCTAGGATTTTCACATTCCTATTTTCCCATCTAGGCAGATTGTTGCTGTTCGAAAGCTCAAACCAAGTTATAATTGGATGCCTCAGCTTATACACTGCCAGTCCTAATCCTGTTCTGAATCTGGAGACCCTAAAGTTTCCTCACCGTAAGCTAGAGCAGCAACCGTTCAATTGTCCTACCGCTACCACTATTACTATTACTACTAATCACTGGTATAGCACTACAGGGTGTACACAGCACGGTACAGAGACATGTAAGAGACTGCACATCAGAGCTTACATTCCAGTCAAGACAGACAGCTGGGGACTAGGATATATCTAGGGGAATGGGAAGGAAACACATAGGCGCTGAACAGGAGACTAACAGGCTTAGGATCCTAGCTCCTGCCCATTTGCTGCAGCCTTTTGACAAAATAAAACCTGTCTCCAATGCATCGTGATGCCTGTTTAATAAAACATTCCTCTCGATGTCCAATAGATGAACCCTTTCAGGTATATATAGACTTGCACAGGCATGCTTCACTTCTAGCACTCCAAACATCATGTTGAATTTCACTTTCCTATTTCTCTCTCTTTTCTTCTAGATTCTGAGATAAAATGGATAATAGTATATCTTTAAGCATTTTTTCAGCAGAAGTATGCATTTAGGTCTGAGGGCTGTATATGCCACATAACATTATATGGATAATGTATATATATATTTATATATATATATGGATAAGCTATCTGTATATATATGGATAAAGTTATCAGTATATCTCCGCATTCAGACTTGAATGGCAACTAAATATCAACGCTAACTGTATAACCTCTGGCTCTGCCCCTAGACCAACCCAATCTCGTCCCACCTCAATCCCATACCACTTTATAGGAATGAATTTTGGCAATAGAGCAAATTATATACCCCAAATTTATCTGTTGTTTGTGTGAGCAGATTCATCTGTTATTTGTGCCCACCGACAGGCACATAAGAAATGAAAAGCTGGATCAGACCATTCAAGTCGCCAGCCTGGGCCACTTGGAAATACTCATCAAAAACCAAATAGAAAAGCCATTTCATGCTGTTAATGCCTCGGAAGTGGAAAGTTGAGACTAGAACTCTCCAGTTAAACAGTGGTTAATGGACGTATCCTCTACAGATGGATTCATTATTAAACTCAGCTAAAGTACTAACTTTGCCCACAATCTCTTGCAGTGTAGTCCACAGTTTAATTATGTGTTGACTGAAGAAATACTACCTAGAGTTTTTGAACCTGCTTACTAGCTAGTTTCAAGGCATATCCCATACTCCTGGTACTACTAGAAAGAGAAAATAAAATTCTTTAACAACTCAGTTCTGTCTACCATGGGAAGTTGCTGCATCAGTTGCAGGAGGATGGTGTTTGTGATGAGGTAATGAAGCAGTCCTCTTCCTAACTGAGCAATCAGGCCTAGTGTATTGCCTGGGTGGGCAAGCTGTCGAAGTGACATCCCCTTCAGTGGGAGTACCTCAAGGAGCTCTCTTGTCCCCTGTTTTATTTAACCTCTGTATAGTGCCCCCAGCTTGGAAGTTAAACAAATTTGAGGTTGAGTTGTATTTTTATGCAGACAACATTCAACTGATTGCATATTGTAACGAAGACTGGGAATCGCGAATGGAATATTTGGAATGCTTGAATAAGATAGTTGAATATTGAAATATTTGGAATGCTTGAATATGATCATTGAATAGCTGTAGGATAATACTCTTCGCCTGAATATAGAGAAACCAGCTGTGATGTTGGTGATTAGGGAAAGGAACCCTTTGCTGCATGTGCTATGGTCTTATAAATTCACCTGTAAGACTCTCTCCACAGCCTTCGTAAACGTTTAGATTCTCAGCTAGTTATATCTCAGCATATTAGTTCTGAGAATTTAAATTTAGCTCCTGCCTTTTCAAGGTGAGTTACATTCAGATACACTAGGTATTTTCCTATCTTTTGGAAGGTTTATAAGCTAACAGGCCAATGCAGCAAATTAGCATGGCCTTTAAGCATAGATAACGTCATTTTTAAGTACACTTAATGCTACCGTCAAATGCAGAAAAGAGACGGACGTCCGCGTAAACAGCAACGGAAAAACTAGCAGACAATTAACACCAAGAGTATTTAAATGTATTTAAATCATAGGCAAATGAGTTGCACATAATGAAATGGTGTGAAAATACTGGCTGCGCCTGATGCAGAGAAGCATGTAGAGCATTTTTCAACCAACCTTAGTGCTAATATCTTTACGTCTGGGTCTGAGTTAGTTTAAACATTTAGCACGTGTCACATACTGTATTTTGATGGCATCAGGTGCTTTCCCCAATGCCTGGATCATCTGAAGGGAAATTTCAAGGATGATCCAGGCATCGGGGAAAGCTCCCGATGCCATCAAACTACAGTTGGGGTGCAATCCTCCGACGGAAAGTGAATCTCTGGTGAGAACCCCCACCCCCCACCCAACCAAAAATAACCCTGGTGGCCCAGCGGCCCCAAACCCTCACCCCCTCCCAGTACCTTCAGAAACGAGCAGGAGCACTGCCCACCTGCTCTCTTTCTCTTTCCTCGCCATCTTGAAAAATGGCAGCACCCGGCCCCATGTAGTGCATCCCAGGATGCACCATGCGGGCCAGGCACTGGGCCACAGGTTTATTTTTAGCTGGAAGGGGTGGGGGGTTCAGGGACGCTGGGACAACAAGTTTATTTTTAGTGAAGTGGGGTGGGGGTTAGGGCTGCTGGGCCACCAGGGATTCGCTTTCTGTCAGGAGCACCAGCTGTTTCTCTGGTAGAGCATGATGCCAAACTAGTGTCAACTTCTTTGCGCATGTGTTTGGCTTGCTCTCACAGTTTAACGCTACTATTTTATGCACAGCTTAATGCGTGGTTCATTTGCATATGAACCCCTTTCTGCCTGCTGGTGCTGAAGTTGCACGCTATCGGTGCACTGCAAATAGGTGTAAAAAGTGACAAGTTTGTACCTAAGGCAACAGAGGGTTGAGTTGCACACAGGGCCACCCCTATCTCTAGACAGACTAGGCGACCAGCGATGGCAATAGCCCTCAAACCACGACTGCGATTTCCCTCTTTTCACAATGTGCCATATCTGCCCCCCTCCAAAATCAAAAGCAGTGCTGGAGGGAGGCGGAAATGGCACATTATGAACAGAAGGAAATGATGGAGTGTTAGTAAATGCTGTGTTGCGGTTTGAGGGCTATTGCAGCCGCTGCAGGTCCCAGAGAGGGGCGGCAGCTGTGGTAGTGGGGCGGGAGCCACGGGGAGTGGCAGGATGGAGGGCCCACTGAAGGCACTCCAATCCTTGCACCATCCCTGGTTGCACAAGACCACAAGGAGTGGCAGTGGAATTCATACCCTGATTCTCAGCCTGCTGCTCTAACCATTAGGCTACTCCTCCACTATTCTGTAGTCTGGTATTGCTTTTATCAACTTCAATTGATTCAAAAGCTGAAACATTTATTAATTTGAGAAAATGTAAAGGTACATTTATTAATTTGAGAAAATGTACCTCGGTGCTTCCTCTAGCACTGGGCCAGCTGAACTACTGCAGTTCTCTATTGCCTAGTCATCTACAGGTGGCTAGTTTTCAAAGGCTTTGGTTGGTTCAGAACATCACTGCCAGGCTACGTCTTGGGGGGGATAGATAGGATCATGCAACCCCACTATTGTGCTGCAAGCATTAGTTGCTGGTGGCATTCAGGATGCAGTTTAAAGTTGGATGCTTAGTTTATTAGGCTTTGTATAGGGGTCAGCCTCCCTATTTAGTAGATAGGCGTCTGCTATACTCATCACCAAGGCTTCTTCATTCTCCATGGATAAGTCTTTTGGAACTCCCTTCTTTGACCATAAGATTTGCTATACTGAGTCAGACCAAGGGTCCATCAAACCCAGTATCCTGCTTTCAACAGTGGCCAATCCAAGTCACAAGTATCTGTCAGTTCTCAAAAGGTGCGCAGATTCCATGTTGCTTATCTTGGGGTAAGCAGTGGATTTCCCCAGTGCACTTCAATAATAGTTCATGCACCTTTCCTCCAAGAACTTGTCCAAGCCTCTTTCAAATCCAGTTGCACTAACAGCTTTTACTACATCCTCTGGTAATGAATTTCAGAGTTTGGTTACGCGTTAAGAGAAAACATATTTTCTCTGATTAGTCTTGTACATAATTGTACACAGTCTTGTATACAATGCTTGTACATAATTAGAACCTAACTCTTCACCCCTTCCTACAACTTCTGTTGTATACTGGTTATGTAATGCGCACAGTTGTGATTATTTAAGTGTGCAAACCGCTTTGACTTGTAGACAGACGGTATATAAATATTGTTAAATAAATAAATAATAAATAAACAGTCTTAAATGTGCTACCTTGTAGTTTTACTGAGTGTCCCCTAGTCTTTCTACTTTTTGGAGTAAATAACCGATCTATGCTTACCCGTTCCACTCCATTCATTATTTTATAGACCTCTATCATACCTCCCCTCAACCATCTCTTTTCCAAATTGAAGAGCCCTAACCGTTTTAAGCCTTTCCTCATAGGGATATCCTTCCTTCCCCTTAACCATTTTGGTCGCTCTTCTCTGTACCATTTCCAATTCTGCTATATCCTTTCTAAGCTATGGCAACCAGAATTGCAAACACTATTCAAGGTGCGGTAGCAGTTTCATTCTCCATTCCTTTCCTTATTATTCCTAGGTGAAGTTCATTGGTTGTGCAAGTGAAGCAGCACTTTTAGCTACATGGGGTCAATTGGTGGAATGCCCTCTGCTTTAAGCTTAGAGGAGAGCTCAACTATTAACGTTTTCATAAATTACTTAAAGCCTGGTTATTTGAGGGAAAAGACTAGTATGGAAAGGGGATTTTTGTGTGATACCTGTATATCTTAATTTTGGCTAGCTATGGGGAGGATTAGATGGATGATTTTCAAGTGAGATGTCATTGTATTGTATTTAGTTATAAGCAACTTAATATCTTTGAATTATTAGCAGTATAACAAATAAATAAAATAAAATTTGTGCTACATAATTTATGATTTTATAAACCTCTGCCATATCTCCTCTCAGTGGGCTCTTCCCTAACTTAAAGAGCCCTAAAAGATATGATAGAGGTCTATAAATTAATGAATGGAGTAGAATGGGGAAACGTAGATCGGTTGTTTACTCCATCAAAAAAGTAGAAAGACTAGGGGACATCCAATGATGCTACAGTATAACCCATTTAAGACTAATAAGAGAAGATATTTTTTCACTCAACATGTAATCAAACTCTGGAATTCTTTACTGGAGTATGTAGTAAAAGCTGTTAGTGTAGCTGAGTTTTAAAAAGGTTAGGACAAGTTCCCGAAGGAAACATCCTTAAACCATTATTAAAGAGGACCCAGGAAATCCATTGCTTGCCCTGAGACAAGCATTGTGGAACCTGTGTCTTTTGGGGAAACTGCTAGGTACGTATGACCTAGATTGGTCTTTGTTGGAAACAGGATACTGGCTTGATGGACCTTGGTCTGACCCAGTATGGCATATCTTATGTTCCTATGTTCTTATGTTACCAGTCTGTCATTCTTCTCTGCACCTTTTCTTATTCTGCTATATCCTTTTTGAGGTGTGGTGATCGGAACTGTACACAATACTCAAGGTATAGTTACACAATTTTTCAATATAAGGGCATTATACTGTATACTCCCTGTTTTTGTTCTCTTTTCCTTTCCAAATAATTCCTAGTATTCTGTTTGTTCCTTAGACACTGCTGTGCACTGGATTGAGGATCCCAAAGTATTGCTCACAATGACTCCAAGATCTATTTGGAGAGCAGTAACTCCTAGTAGGATAACCCACATTGTATGCCTATAGCTTGAAATTTTTTACTGCATGTTCATCACTTTGCATTTATTCACATTAAATTTCCTCTGCCATTTAGCTGCTCGGTAGCCCAGTCTCACAAGATTCTCCTATAATTCTTCATAATCAGCTTTTGTTTTGACCACTTTGAATAATTTTGTGTCATCTGCAAAATTGACCATCTCATGCTTTTCTCCCTTTTCCAGGTTTTTAATGTATACAGTTTGTTGAACAACATTGGCACCAGCACGGATCCCTGGGGTACTCCAATGTTTACTTCATTTAAATAACAGACCATTTAATCCCACTTTGTTTTTACCGACTCAACGGCACTTAACAACAACAAAATCTACAGTAGAGCATTGCCTCCTATCCCATGTCTTACTATTGTCCTCAGGAATATTTCCTGAGGGAATTTATCTGTTTTCTCAAAATCTAGGGTATTGTATCCCAATTGGTTCTCCTCCATCTTCATGTTTATGTTGTTGTTATTAAGTGCCTTTGAGTTGGTATTGACTCATGGTGACCTTCTGGATAGTTGTCCTAAACTGTGTTTGGTCTTCAGTCAGGTGGCTCATTGTTGACAGACTGCCACCCATAACTGCTGTTATTGTATTGATCCATCTCATTGTTGGCCGTCCACTTTTGCGTTGACCTTCTATCTTTCCAAGCATGATGTCTTTTTCTAATGATCTCTCTCTTCACATGAGGTGTCCAAAATATGAAAGTCAAAGTCTTGTCATCTGAGCTTCTAAAGAAAAGTTAGGTTTGATCTCCTCTAATACTGACTGGTTTGTTTTTCAGGCAGTCCATGGTCTACCTTTTTCACTGTCCAAATTTCACATCCATATGATGTTACTGAAAATACAATGGCTTGAACAAGTCGAATCTTGGTATGGAGAGAGACATCTCTGCTCTTGAGAATCTTGTCTAGGTCCTTCATAGCCATTCTGCTAAAACCAATGTGTCATTGGATTTCTTGTCTGCTAGTCATTTCTTTACTGATAGTTGATCCAAGTAGGTTAACGTTGTCAACTATTTCAATTTCTTCTCCATCAAATATGAACTTATTGATTTTTCCAGTTGTCAGGATCTTTGTCTTTACATTAGGGTGTGGGCCCATTTTAAGACTGTGCTCCTTGATCTTGAGAAGAAAATGTTTCAGATCATCTTCACTTTCAGCCAGTAATGTAGTATCATCAGCATAGTGAAGGTTGTTGATAAGTCTTCCACCAATATTCTCATCTCTGTTATCTTCATACAGTCCTAATTCTCTGATGAATTGTTATGCATATACATTAAACAGGTAGGGAGAAAGTATGCAGCCTTATCATACACCTTTGCTGTTTCTCCTTGTTCCTTTTGAACTGTTGCTTCTTGATCAAAGTAAAAGTTTTGAAAGAGAATGATCAGGTATTCTGGTATACCCATGCTTCTTAATGTGGCCCCAGAATTTCTCATGGTTTACACAGTCAAAAGCCTTGCTGTAGTTGATAAAACACATATAGATATCCTTTTGGTATTCTTTTGTCTTTTCAAGGATCTATCTCACATCCTCGATGATATCTCATGTTCTTTGCCCTTTCCTGAACCCTGCTTGCACTTCAGGCAGTTCTTGTTCCAGGTGTAGCTGTCATCTCTGCTGAATAATCTTAAGTAGAATCTTGCTGGCATGTGGGATCAGAGGGATTGTGCGATAATTTTTACAGTTAGTCAGATCATCTTTCTTAAGTATTGGTATAAACACAGATCTTTTCTAGTCAATTGGCCATGATGTTGTCTTCCAAATTTCCTGGCAAAGCCTTGTAAGTATTGTAACAGCTGCACCCGATTCCTGTAATACTTCAATTACTAATTAATAATTAATTAAGCTACCAAGAGCAAAGCCCTCAGCATCACTGATACACAAAAGCCCTCACAGCACGACAAGCTGCAAACTAAGTGAGGGCTTCATGTTTATAGAAGCCTTCATGAAATTCTAAGAGAGTGGAAATACATGACTTTCCTTTGCTAAATCTATATTGGCGTTTTCCAATTAATGCATGTCTAGTTATGTGTCCACATTTTGTTCTTAAAAGCTTCCACCATTTTGCCCAGCACTAACATCAGGCTCACCAGTGTAGATTCCCAGATTACCACTGGATACCTTTTTAAGAACTGGCATTACATTTCACATCCTCCAGTCTTCTGGCATGGTGCCATATTTTAGAGACAGGTTTCAAATCAACAGTAGCAGGTCTGTAGCTTCATATTTTCAGAACTATAGGATGAATACCATTGGGTGCTCGTGATTTGCTGCTATTAAGTTTGGCAATTTGCTCTAATACATTTTCCAATTTTACTGTAATTTGCATCAGTTTCTTAGAATGATCATCTTCAAGAAGTCTCCATTGTAGAATCTCTCCAACATTCTCTTCAGTAAAGACTAAAGCAAAAAATTTTATGTAGGTTTTTTTTGCTATCTCCTTGTGTTCTCTGAGCACCCCTTTTACTCCCTTGTCATTTAGTGGCACAACTGATTCCTTTGCAGCAGGTTTTGTGATTCTAATGTACTTGAAGAAATTGTTATTACCAGAAGTGTCTCTTTGGCAAGTTTCTTTTCAGATTCTCACTTGGTCTGCCACATTACTGCTTTACATCTAGGCAACCAGATAGTTACCATAGTTGTCTACTTTTTCTTTCTTTCTCTGTTTTTTTTATCATGAACTTCTCTGCTGTTCCTTGAATTAAGGTCAGTATTTTTTTAAGTACTGTCAAGTCAATGCTGACTCCTGGTGACCCTGCATTTTCTTGGCAAGGTATGACCAGAAGTAGATTACCAGGCTAAAGTGATTTGCCCAAGTTCCCAAGCAGTGTTAATGGGAACTGAATCCCCATCTCCTGGGTGTTAGGCTGTTGCTCTAACCACTAGGTTACTCCTTTGCTCCAAGACCAGTAATATTAATATAATGTAATGTTCTTTCCTATTCTCCTTATTTGTACTTGCTTTTTCTTTTTTAAATATGTCTAGCTTTAATAGGTTCTTTTATTTCGCCTTTAACCATGCTGGCAGACATCCAGTAGTCCTTTGACCTTTTTTTTAGCATATAGAATATATCTCATTCAAGACCCCTATTTACTAATGTGTGGTATCATTTTGCACACCATAAGTGCTAAACATTTCTATTAACTTTTAGGGAGCATTCCAGCATTTTCTAGAAGGTTGCCATACAGTTAATGCAGAGAAAAATTTGCTATCACACATTAATTACTGGCAGATAATGTGCAATGCAATTAACTAGATCTCTTGAGGTGGCATTAACTTCTCTGCCATGTTTACAGTTAGCATAGATTAATGACCTCTGCATTATGTGTAAGACACAGTCCCCACCCATTCCCCATTCTAAAATAGGGGGGACCTTACTCGACCTGGTGCTTACAAATGAGGAGATTGTTCCTCATGTTATCATGGGTGGTCATCTCACATCCATTGATCACCAGATGGTGTGGTGTAGTATTAGGAGAAGGGCTGAGATAGTTCATTCAAAGTGAGGGTCACAGACTTTAGGAAAACTTTGTCAAGATGGGACAATACCTCAAGGAATCGTTATTTACATGGGAACAGCCGGGGGAAGTAGAAAAGCAATGGGCAGAATTGAAAAGGGATATTTTGAAGGCAACAAAAGTTTTTGTTAGGAAAGTAAATTAATTGAAAAGGAAAAGGAGGCCACTATGATTTTCCAAAAAAAGTAGCTGAAAAACCACATTGCACATCTTCTGGATCCACTGAAATCTAGCTTTCGCCTTCAACATTCTACTGAGATGGCTCTTGACAGAGTCTCCAATGACTTGTTCCTCGACAAATCCAAGGGCCTTTGCTCAATCCTCATCCTTCTTGACCTTTCTGCTGCTTTTCAGAGTGTTGAACAGCACCTTCTCCTCGATACCCTGTTCTCGCTTGGATTTAGGGGTTCTGTCCTGTACTGGTTTTCTTCCTCTCTCTCTCACCGCACTTTTAGTGTATGTTCTGGTGGATCCTCCTCTACTGCTATCCCACTTTCAGTCAGTGTAACCCAGGGCTCTGTCTTGAGACCTCTCTTTTTTTCTCTCTACACTCAATCCCTTGGTGCACTCATCTCCTCCCATGGTTTTCAATACTTTCTCTATGCTGATGACTCTCAAATCTACCTCTCTGCACCTGAAATCCCTCCGGGAATCCAGGCCCGGATCTCTGCCTGCTTATCTGATGTTAGTGCCTGGATGTCTCACTGACATCTGAAATTGAACATGGCCATAACTGAGCTCCTTATTTTACCCCCCTAAACCCAACTCCCCTTTTCTCCTTTCTCTATTTCTGTGGATAACATTCTACACCTCCCTGTTTCCTCGGCTTGCAACCATGGGGTCATCTTTGACTTCCCCCTCTCCTTCTCCACACACATCCAACAGATGGCTAAAATGTGTTGCTTGTTTCTCTATAAATGGCAAAATGCATCCTTTCCTTTCTGAACACATTACTAAGATGCTTATCCATTCTATAGTCACCTCCTTTCTAGAATATTTCCACCTCCTCTTCACTGGTCTTCCTCTGAATCATCTCTCCCCACGTCGGTCTGCTCAAAATTCAGCTGCATGGCTATCGGTATGCTCATGTCACCCCTCTTCTCAAGTCACTTCATTGGCTCCCTATCTTGTTTCCATATCTAATTCAACCTTCTACTACTGACTTATAAATGCCTTCATTTGGCTGCTCCTCAATCCCTTTCCTCTCTAATCTCTCCATTTACCCCTCCTCAGGAACTCTGCTCTTCTGGCAGATCCCTTCTATCCTGTGCCCTTCTCGTCAACTGCCAACTCCAGATTTCAATCTTTCTACCTTGCTGCTCCTTATGCCTGGAACAAACTATTTGAGTCAGTGCACCAGGCTCCATTCTGTGGCCCTGTTCAAATTTAGACTAAATAATCACTTATTTGAAACTGCTTTTGGATTCCATCCCCCTAGTCTCCTGTTCATCTCCTATGTGTTTCATTACCATTCCCCTAGATATATCCTAGTTCCCAGTTGTGTTGTCTGTCTTGACGTGTGTTGTAGGCTCTTATGAAAAGGGACTGTTTCTTACATGTCTCTATGTGTGCCTTGTACCACTATAAAATGATAAGTAGTAGTAGTAAGTGTGGCCTTTATAAAATGCAAGATAACATAGAAAGAGAAAGACAAGCATCAATAGTCAGAAAAGCTAAGAGAAGCTAGGAAAGTAGTCAAGAGAGCAAAGACAGATGGAATAAAAAATAGCCAGTGTAGTAAAATGGAGGGGAGGGGGTGGCATTTTTCAGATATGTTAGTGACAGGAGGAAGTGCAAAAGTAGTATTGGCAGATTCAAGGATGAAGAAGAGGAATATGTAGAAGCTGATAAGGATAAAACAGAATTGCTTAACAAATAAGAACATAAGAACATAAGATATGCCATACTGGGTCAGACCAAGGTCCATCAAGCCCAGTATTCTGTTTCCAACAGTGGCCAATCTAGGTCATACGTACCTAGCAGTTTCCCCAAGGGACACAGGTTCCACAATGCTTGTATTGGTTCAAGAATTGATATCCTGGGTCCCTTCTTAATAATGGTTTATGGACCTTTCTTCCAGGAACTTGTCCAAACCTTTTTTAAACCCAGCTACACTAACAGCCTTTACTACATCCTCCGGTAACAAATTCCAGAGTTTGATTACACATTGAGTGAAAAAATATTTTCTTTTATTAGTCTTAAATAGTTTACCCTGTAGCTTCATTGCATGTCCCCTAGTCTTTCTATATTCTGATAAGGTAAACAATCGATCTACGTTTACCCGTTCCACTCCATTCATTAATTTATAGACTTCTATCATATCTCCCCTCAGCCGTCTCTTTTCCAGGTTAAAGAGCCCCAACCTTTTTAGACTTTCTTCATAGGAGTATCCTTCCATCCCCTTTACCATTTTGGTGGCTCTTCTCCGAACCCCTTCTAAAATCGCTATATCCTTTTTAAGATACGGCGACCAGAATTGCACACAACATTCAAGGTGCGGTCTCACCATGGAACGACACAGAGGCATTATAATATCTTTTGTTTTATTTTCCATTCCTTTCCTTATCATACCTAGCATTCTATTTGCTCTCTTGGCCGCCGCTGCACACTGGGCCGAGGGCTTCAACATGGTATCCACAACGACGCCCAAATCTTCTTCCTGGGTGGTGGTTCCCAATGTGGAACCTTGCATCGTGCAACCACAGTCTGGGCTGTTCCTCCCCAGGTGCACAACCTTGCACTTGTCCACATTAAATTTCATCTGCCATTTTGATGCCCAGTCTTCCAATTTATCAAGATCCTCTTGTAATTTTCCACAATCCTCTTGGGTTTTAACAACTTTAAATAGTTTTGTGTCATCTGTAAATTTGATAACCTCACTCGTTATTCCACTTTCCAGGTCATTTATGAATATGTCAAAAAGCAGCGGACCCAGCACAGATCCCTGGGGTACACCACCACTCACCCCTCTCCATTGGGAAAATTGGCCATCTAGCCCTACCCTCTGCCCTCTATCTTCTAACCAGTTCCTGATCCACAATAGTACACTGCCTCCCATCCCATGACTCTTTAGTTTTGCCAAAAGTCTCTGATGAGGGACCTTGTCAAAGGCTTTCTGAAAGTCCAGACACACCATACCAACCGACCCACCCTTGTCCACCTGATCATTCACTCCTTCAAAAAAACACAACAGACCAGCAAGACAAGATCTTCCCTGTCCAAAGCCATGTTGGCTGTCTCCCATTAGGTCATGACTATCTACATGCTTAGTAATTTTATTCTTTATGATGGTTTCTACCATTTTTCCCGGTACTGATGTCAGGCTCACCGGTCTGTAGTTTCCCGGATCACCCCTGGAACCCTTTTTAAAAATTGGTGTTACATTGGCGATCCTCCAATCTTTAGGTATTAGAGATGATTTTAATGATAGTTCACAGATTACCAATAGCAGGTCTGCAATCCTGCACCTCAGCTCTTCCAACACCCCTGGATGTATACCATCTGGCCCAGGTGATCTGCCACTCCCCAGCCCATCTAATAGTTGTAATACATCTTCCCGATGCATCGATATTTCCCTCAATTCTTCCGCACCCCCAAATACCACTTCAGTCATGGGTAACATCCCCACATCTTCCCCAGTAAAGACCGAAGCAAAGAATTCACTCAATCTCTCCGCTATCGCCCTGTCGCCTCCCAGTGCTCCTCCAACCCCTCTATCATCCAATGGACCAGCCGACTCTCCCACAGGTTTTCCACTACAAATGCACTTGAAAAGGTCCACACTTCGCGCCTTTGCTTCCGCAGCAAGCTTCTTCTCAAATTCTCCCTTTGCCTGCCTCATCAATGCCCTGCATCCGACCCGCCAGTGCCTGTGCTGTCTCCGGGTTTCGCTGCCTGCCTCAGCTCTTCCAACACCCTTGGATGTATACCATCTGGCCCAGGTGATTTGCTACTCTTCAGTTTATCTAATAGTTGTAAGACATCTTCCCGATGTATCGATATTTCCTTCAATTCTTCCACACCTTTAAATACCACTTCAGTCATGGGTAACATCCCTACATCTTCCTCAGTAAAGACCGAAGCAAAGAATTCATTCAGTCTCTCCGCTATCGCCTTGTCGCCTCTTAGTGCTCCTTTAACCCCTTTATCATCTAATGGACCAACTGACTCTCTCACAGGTTTTTTGCTAAGAATGTACTTGAAAAGGTCTTTATTTCGCGTTTTTGCTTCCACAGCAAGCTTCTTCTCAAATTCTCTCTTTGCCTGCCTTATCAATGCCTTGCATTTGACTTGCCAGTGCTTGTGCTGTTTCCAGGTTTCATCGTTTGGCTCTTATTTCCATTTCCTGAAAGATGCTTTTTTGGCAACAACAGCCTCTCTGACCTCACCTTCAAACCATGCTGGCAGTTTTTTGGACTTCCCTCCACTTTTCCCAAAGCGTGGAATACAGCTGGTCTGGGCTTCCAAGATAGTATTCTTCAACAACAGCCAAGCCTGATGCACGTCCCTAACCTTTGCAACTGCTCCTTTTAGCTTTTTCTTAACTGTTTTCCTCATTTTATCATAGTCTCCCCCTCGAAAGTTAAAAGGTAGTACTGTGGATTTCCCTACTATCCCTCCTCCACTAATCAAATCAAAGGCGATCATGCTATGATCACTATTGCCAAGTGGCCCCAACAACCCCATCTCTTGCACTAGATCTGGTGTTCCACTAAGGACTAGGTCTAATATGGCTTCCCCTCTGGTCGGTTCATGAACCAGCTGCTCCAAGAAGCAGTCATTTATTTCATCTAGGACCTTTATCTCCCTAGCATGTCCTGACGTGACACTGACCCAGTCGATACCGGGGTAGTTGAAATCACCCATTATTATTACTGCACTGTAACTTTTGTTAGCTTTCTTGATTTCTTTGAGCATTTCATCATCCATTTGGTCATTCTGGCAAGGCGCTCGATAGTACACCCCCACTGCCATTGCCTTCCCCCTTTTACATGGAATTTCAATCCATATAGATTCTACAGCAGATTTTGTTTCCTGCAAAACTTTAATCCTTTCTGACTCAATGCCCTCTCTAACATAGAGAGCAACCCCTCCACCAATTTGATCAGCTCTATCATTACGATATAGTTTGTACCCAGGTATCACAGTGTCCCACTGGTTGTCCTCCTTCCACCATGTCTCTGATATTCCAATCATATCTAACCTTTCATTTAGTGCTATATATTCTAACTCTCCCATCTTATTTTTTAGACTTCTAGCATTTGCATACAAGCATTTTAGAGAATGTATTTTACTCATATTAGTTTGGCTATTGTTAGACATGGGTAATTTGGGATCTTTAAGCTCAGTCTTCTCCATACTTGAGGGCATTTGGGCTACTTTACTCTTTTGTGGAACCTCTCTGCTTTTGGTAGTATCCTTCAAAGATACATTCTTCCAAACCATCCGCTCCTGGGCGACTGTCGGCTTTCCCCTAATATCTAGTTTAAAAGCTGCTCTATCCCCTTTTTAAAGGTTAATGCCAGCAGCCTGGTTCCATCCCGGTTAAGGTGAAGCCCATCCCTACGGAAGAGCCCCTCCTTTCCCCAGAATGTTCCCCAGTTCCTAACAAATCCAAAACCCTCATCTCTGCACCACTGTCTCATCCACGCATTGAGACTCCGGAGCTCTGCCTGCCTTTTGGGTCCTGCGCGTGGAACAGGAAGCATTTCGGAGAATGCTACCCTGGAAGTTCTGGATTTCAACTTCCTACCTAAAAGCCTAAATTTAGCCTCCAGAACCTCCCTACCAAAAATATTTTTGTTCTTTGTTCATAGATGAAGGACATGGAGTAGGACCTCAGAAAACACACACAGATAAGAGCAGAAGTGAAGTGGATCTTGAATAATTTTCAGAAGATTGTCTTTGTGAGGAGCTTGCTAAACTAAAAGTAGATAAAGCAATGGGGCCTGATGGGATACATTAGAAAGCATTGAAGGAACTTAGGGAAGTTCTGGTGGCTCCACTGTCTGACCTTTTCAATGCATTTTTAAAGTCAGAAGTGGTCCCTGAGGACAGGAGAAGAGTGCATGTGATCTCTCTACAGAAAAGCTGAAGTAAGGACAAGGTTGGGAACTACAGGGCCGTTATTCTGATCTCTGTAATGAGTAAGTTAATGGAAACACTGCTAAAACAGAGGATAGAGAACAGTAGCAGAAATTAAAATTATTCGGCCTTCAAGCAACAATTTTTAAAGGCCCCTAGAATGGGGCAAGTCCACTTCAGAAGATATAGGAACAGCTGCAAGCAAGTCCCTTGTTCCTTGGGGTTCCCCTGCATCATGGGGGCTGCTTGGGCAGAAATTATGCTACTGATAGTGACATTTCTGGAATCCAATAGATTGCAGGATCTGAGGCGGCATGGTTTTACTATAGGCAGGTGTTATAAGACAAATCTGATTAATTTCTTTGACTGGGTCACCAGAGAGTTGATCTGAAGAAGAGCACTAGATGTAGTTTACTTAGAATTCAGTAAAGCTTCTAATACTGTTCTGCACAGACAACTTATAAATAAAGTGCCCTCAGGATGGATCCTAAAGTGACTGGCTTAGAAACTGGGTGAGTAGGAAGTGACAAAGGGAATTCATTCTGAAGAAAAGGATGTTACCAGTGGGGTGGCGCAGGAATGGACCCTTGGTCTCATTCTTTAACATTTTTGTAAGTGATATTGTGAGAGGGCTTTTGGGCAAGATTTGCCTCTTTGCAGATGATCCCAACATCTGCCATAGGTTAGACACCCAGAAAGGTGTAGATAACATGAGGAGGCATCTAGTGAAGCTTGAAGAATGGTCAAGAATTTAGCAGGTGAGATTTACTGCAAGGTCATGCATCTGGGCTGCAAAAAATTAAGTGGGCAGTACAGTATTTATTTATTTAAAAGGATTTATATACCGCTTTGTCCTGAAATCAAAGCGGTTTACACTTCAACCAATCAAAGTTCAATGTCAGTAGGTGTAGATATGCAGTGTTAACACGGGTGAGTATTTCTGAGTGTGATGGCAATGATTTTTTGGTGAGCTATTTACAGAGTGAGCTATGTACAGGGAGTTATATACAGGGAGGGTAGGGGGGTACAGAAGGGGTCTGGCGGATTGGTAGGTAGCCCATGGGGCCATTGTTCAGTTTATGTGATAGGGGATGAAGTATTTTTATCCATGAAAGAACAGATTCCCATCAATCCCAGGCACATCGCTTAATTTATAGCCAGTTTTCCAAATTAAGAGTGACATTTGTTATCGCGGGATATTTTAATCAGCAAGAGATTAACTCTTCATAGATTTTTAGCCGTTCATTGAGAAGAAAACACATAATATTAGCAGATAATGTACCAAAATATCCTGAAGTCCTTCCTTTAGTCTAGGTGTTCCTACTCCCTTAGCAACTCTAAACAATTGAACAACTCAGCAATACAAAGATGCAGTCCAGCAGAGAGATAGAATTATCCAGTCTTTTGAAATGAGTATCACATTTATGATTATCTCCCAGTTGGTTAGAGGTTATATGTGTGCTTTTGGTGCAGAGCTCCTGCCTCTCAAAGAATGAGTCCAATCTCTGGAGTCTGGAGTAACATACCTGGAGATGCTGAGCCAGACAGAGAGATACATAGAGGAGATCTTCAGGGGCACAGTAGAGAAGTCCTATCTCCAGTCTGGTAGCCTCTGTGCTGCCTTGGAGGAGAGAGAGGTCACCTGGAAGGAGAGCATAACCTTAGTCTGGCAGGAAGTGATCCTGTAGCCAGAACCTGACTTCCAAGGAATGCAATTTCCTCTCACTCCAAGGATGTGTCTCCAGGGCCATTTTATTTGGTGATTTGATCATTAGGCATATAGATAGCTGGGGTTCTGGTGGGTATGATGATCACCTGGTCAGCTGCCTGCCTGGTGAGAAGGTAGTGGACCTCATGCTAACCAAGATAGGGCTTTAGACAGTGTGGGGAAGAACCAGCTGTCCTGGTACATGTTGGTACCAATGACATAGGAAAATGTGGGAGAGAAATTCTAGCAACCAAATTTAGGATTTTAGGCAGAAACTGAAATCCAAGAATTCCAAGATAGCATTCTCAGAAATGCTTCCTGTTCCACGCACAGGACCCAACAGACAGACAGAGTCCTGGAGTCTCAATGAATGGATGAGATGATGGTGCAGGGAGAAAGGTTTTAGATTTGTAAGGAACTGGGCTACATTCTAGGGAAAGGAGAGCCTATTCAACAAAAATGAGTGTCACCTTAATTGGGGCGGTGCCAAGCTGCTGGGTCTAACATTTAAAAAGGAGATTGAATAGCTTTTAAACTAGAAATTCAGGGAAAGCCGACAGTCATTCAAGAAAGCACAGTTCAGAATAAACTATCTTTGAAAGATGCTATCATAACAGGGAATTTAGGACATCCCGATAGCATGGTTAAAATAAAGGCTATAACATCCCAGGTGCCTTTAAATAAGGAAAAGAGTTAAAAGATAACAAATAATCTCTGCCAACTGCTAAGAAGGTTGTAAATTTAAGAAAACATACCTTGAAATGTCTCTATACAAATGCTGGAAGCTTAAAAAATAAGATAGAATAATTAGAATATCTAGCATTAAATGAGAGAACACTCTAGGGATGGACCCTAAAGTCACTGATTATGTTAGAAACTGATTGAGTGGGAGGTGACAAAGGGTACAGATAAATGGAGCTCACTCTGAGGAGAAGGAGGTTACCAGTGATGTGAAGCAGGGATCTGACCTTGGTCCAATTCTTTTTAACATTTGTTAGTGATATTGCAGAAGGGCTGTCAGGAAAGGTTTGCCTCTTTGCGGATGATACCAAAATCTGCAATAGAGTAGACACCCAGGAAGGTGTAGATAACATGAGGAGGGATTTAGCTAAGCTTGAAGAATGGTCTAGAATTTGGCAGCTGAGATTTAATGTTAAAAAATGCAAGGTCATGCATTTGGGCTGCAGCAATCCAATGAAGCAATATAGTATAGGGGGTGAAGTACTTCTGTCCACAAAAGAAGAGCGGCACCTAGGCATGATTGTGTCTGATGATCTTAAAGCAGCTGAACAGGTAGAAAAGGAGGTGGCAAAAGCTAGGATGCTTGGGTGCATAGGGAGAGGAATGGCCAGCAGCAGAAAGGAGGTGATAGTGCCTCTGTATAGGTTTTTGGAGCGACCTCATTTGGAGTATTGTGTGCAATTTTGGAGACCGCACCTTCAAAAGGATATAAACAGGTTGGAATTGGTACAGAGGGTGGCTACTAAAATGGCTAGTGGTCTTCATTATAAAACATACAAGGACAGACTTAAGGATTTTAATATGTATACTTTAGAGGAAAGGCGGGATAGAGGTGATATAATTGAGATGTTCAAATACCTCCGTGGCATAAATGTACAGAAGGAGAGCCTCTTTCGATTGAAAGCAAGTTCTGCTATGAGGGGACATAGGATGAGGGTGAAAGGGGATAGACTCAGGAGTAAAATGTGGAAAAATATCTTTACGGAAAGAATAATAGATGGAATAGTCTTCCAGTGAAGGTGGTAGAGATGAGGACAGTATCTGAATTCAAAAAAGCATGGGACAAACACAGAGGATCTCTAAAGGGAAAAAGGGGACTGTTGTAGTTGTTGATATGGAAGGGCAAACTAGATAGGTCATGTGGTCTTTTTGCCATCATGTTTCTATGTTTCTAGATCATTAGAGAAAGACATCATACTTGGCAAAGTTGAAGGTCAATGCAACACAGCAAGGTCACAATGAGATGGATTGATACAATAACAGCAGCTATGGATGCCACTCTATCAACAGTGAGCCACCTGACTGAAGATCGAACTCAGTTTAGGACAACTATCCATTGGGTCGCCATGAATCAACACCGACTCAATGGCACGTAACAACAACAGCAATAAATGAAGAGATAGATATAGTATGCATCTCAGAAACCTGGTGAAAAGAAGATAACAAATAGGACAGTGTGATACCAAGGTAAAAATTATATTGTAATTGATAGGATGTATCAAATTGGTGGAGGGGTGGCGCTGAGTCAAATAGAATAAAAGATTTGCAGGAATCAAAGTACACCATTGCATCCTTATGGATAGAAATTCCATGTGTGAAAGGGAATAACATAGTGGACAGAATGAGTAGACAGATGGTGAAATGTTAACAGAAATTAGGGAAGCTAGCAAAATTGGCAACAGAATAAACATCACATCAGGACATGTAAGAGAAGCAAAGTTGCTAAATAAAATAAATGACTACTACATTAAGACCTGCTATTAATAATTTGTTACCTATCATTAAAATTATCTTTGGTACTTGAAGACTGAAGGGTAGCCAATGCAATGGCAATTTTAAAAAAATATTCCAGGGGTGCTTCAGAAAACTAGACCAGTGAGCTTAGGGGTATGTTTACTAAACTGCGGTAACGTTACAACCCGCGCAGAAGCGTTCCGCGGCACGGTAGACACCGCAGAGGGAGGAGAGAGGGTGGAGAGCTGGGGTCAATGGGCGGGGAGTGGGAGTGGAGAGGCTCCCTGCACATTAACACGCTGAACTGAAGGGCTGAATCCTACCGCAAATGAAAACCTGCCGTTAGATGCACATTTGCAGGAGAGAGAAATCATTTCAGTGTCAGCAATGTAGGGCATAGGCAGGGAGCCCGAGAGAGGTGATAGTAGTGTTCCATCTGCAGCAACAGCATAGTGGCAATGTACAAAGGGCCACTATAGTGATGGTGCAAATGGGGCATAGGGGGGACTGCAGGCGGGACATGCAGTGGGGGCAACTGGGGCATGGGGTGGACTAGGCGGTTGCCTAGGTGGAACATAGGAACACGGAAAATGGACACCAGCAAGACAGCAATAGACCAGGGTCAAACATGCCCATGAATCTGTGTCCCACAGTGTCCCATCCATGGGACATTACCAGCAGGAACCCCAAGGGGCACATAATATTGACAGGCAGTGCCAGGGGAAGCATGGACAGCTATGTAGGCACCCCTACCCCAGAACCCACACCTTAGGCAGCCACCTACCTGCCCCCTGGATGGCCTAGAACTGCACACCACCGGCACCGACAGCATATGGTCATGGCGGCATGGTGGGGGGGGGGGTGTTTGTGCTGGAGGGAGTAGTGGCATCCACCTGCAGTGGACCTAGCCCATGCCCTGTACCAGTACGTGGTGTTCAGTGCAACAGAAGAGGTCTGGCTGGGGAACGTCAGAGTAGCCCCAGGGACCACTATGCTGCTGTGGCAACAGTGTGGTGCAATACACTCAGCCAGTATGTCCAAGAGCAAAATGTTCAAGTTCCATCTGTGGATCCTGCAGAGCATCACTCCATAGTTTTATCCCACAATGCAGCCACAACAACAACATGTGCAAACCCCAACACAGCGGTGCACAGGGGTACAAGCACCCACTCACACGGGCTCCACTATCCACAGACTCATGGAGTGTCAGGCTGTTGGCCCCAGCATGGAGCTACAGTTATCACCAGAGCACTACTACTACCCCCTGCACTGTTTAGCAATGTCGGCACTGTGCTCAGGACCAGTGTGGTGGGCAGGGTTGTCAACCACCTTTATCTCTGCACAATGCTGAGATAGGTGTGGGAGTGTGCGTATATCTATCCATTGTTTTGTGTCTGCCAACACCTCACTGAGCCCACATTGCTCACACTGTTTCCAGCATTAGCCTGCAAATGTGCATAATGAGGAGCAAGGTAGTGTGGGTATGGCCCAGACAGGGCGGATTGGCCAGGATGCATCTGCACAGGGTGGAGGGCAATGGCAGGGACACTGTAGTGCTCAACTTCCATCTGCATGGGCAGGGTGGCCACAGCATGTCACGCTGGTAGGTCGCTCTCACTCTGACCGAGCAGTGACCATGGCATGTCCATGTTCCCACTTAGTTCCACACATTATTTATTCCTAGTGATGCCTGTGTGTTCCTGGTTCTGTGGTCCAATCACAGAGATACCTGCTTGGTGTTTGTGCTGTATATCCCACCTCTGGGTGCACGGGGTTCCCACATAAGCATGCACTATGGCCTGGCTAGTGGGCTGTCTGCAGTTAGTCTGTGCATGGTGGGACTACCCTGTAGGATGCTGCAGGTGCAGTCTGATGGTGCTGGCAGATGGCAGACTGTGGTGTGGAGCCTTCCCCAGCCCAGCCCAACCCAACCCAACCCAACCCAACCCAAGCATCACTGCTGGTCTGCCACAGTCATATGTATGGCTCTGGCCCATCAGCCCTGGAGGGCTGTCATCGGCTAGCAGAACTGTGGTTGCTGGTATTACAGCCATTCTGCAGGGTGCAGGCACCTGTCCCACCACACCCTCATCTACAATAGGGGTGATTGTGGGCCCCTTGACGTATATAGTGCATACCACTTAGACCCACAGAGGCAGTGCTACCTAAACCTCATGTGAGTCTAGCCACCCCCACCACTACTACTGCCCTGATAACAGGTATCCACGGCAGCCAGACCTTAACACTGCATATACACTAATCTGAGTGGTGTCCAATCCTACAAGGCCATATGTGACTGTAGAACCCAGATGGCAACAGAAGTACTTTCAGTTGCATTGGTGGGAGTACCTGTCACACACCAGTAATGATGCAGATGTGCAGCAGGACCTATCTCTAGCACCACATGTACTGTGGACCTAGTGTTGGGCGCCCATCCTATCCCTCAGGGTAAACACGGAACCTGCACAATGGCATGGTCTGTAGCTACTCTGTGCCAGTATCACGCACTGTCAGTCTGTCTTACCACGCTGCAGTACAGGTGAGGTGCAGACCCCATTTGGTGGTCAGCTGTAGGCCGCTGTTCTGCATGTGCAATGCATCATGGGTGCTGGTGGGGTTACCCTATCCTGGCACACAGAGCAGACGGTTTGTGCGGTGACCTGCAGTCCATCTGTACCCAGCCAGTGCTGTGCAACAAGCCATAGAGGTATAGCCTACTGGTTAGTACACTGACGTTCTAGGCCAGAGCTACTCACATACAGCCCTGGAAGTTCGCAACCCTGAAGGTTTTCAGGATATCCCTAATGAATATGCATGAGCTATATATGCATTAGAGATATCCTGCCAACCTGACTGGTTTGTGGCCCTCCAGGGCTGGATTTGGAGACCCCTGCCTTACACCTCTGTCATTTACGATTGTGAGTAGGCAAGGTGCAGATGTCCAAGACATCAAAAAGGTTAGATAGAATTTGTCACATTCCTCCTCGCTTCTCACCACCACTAAAATATTGTCTATTAGACAACTTTATGGTGGTGGTGAGAACTGAGGAGTATTGTGATACATTCTATCTACCCTTTTGATGTCTATGATCTCTGTACCTTGTCCACCCACAATCTTAACTGATAGAGGTGTAAGGCAGGGGTCTCCAAATCCAGCCCTGGAGGGCCACAAACCAGTCAGGTTGGCAGGATATCTCTAATGCATATATATCTCATGCAGATTCATTAGGGGTATCCTGAAGTCCTGCAGGGTTATGGACCTCCAGAACTGGATTTGAGTAGCTCTGTTCTAGGTAGCGATCATGGGGTTTGATTCCTCGTTGTTCCTTCCTGTCCATGTCTGATGTTTTGCAAGCCTGTGACAGTCATATCTTTGCAGGTCCGTGCTGCCAGCCCATAATACCCTCACCACAGTTGCCATCACTCCCTATATGGCGTTATAAGGCACCTTAGTAGGCACAGTACAAGGCACGTTACAGGGCACCGTACAAGGCACGTGCCTTGTACTGTGCCTACTAAGGTGCCTTATAACGTGTCTTATGACGTGCGTTGTAACGTGCCTTATAACGCACATTAGCCTAAGGCGCCTTGTAACGCGCGTTAACTGACACAGCTTGCCATAATGATACACCGCCCATTCCCTTATATGGGAATCCAGGGATCCTAACGCGGGGAACATTACCGCAGTTTAGTAAACATACCCCCTAATGTCAGTGCCAGGCAAAATGGGAAAACTATTATAATAAAATTATTGAACATATTAGGGGTGCACATAGCCAAAAAACAACATTTGGGTCATCCTCATTTTAAACCAATTTTTCCCAATTTTTTGGACATTTGTCATCTTTGTTTTACTTAGTCATTCCTTGCATGTGCATTGCATGCACACTAACACTTTTTTTTGAGCATGCAAATTGATGGTACACATGTTAATTTGTAGGTATACGCATATACAAGTATACTGCATGCACTTTACATTTTTGGGCGCCCAAATGAACTGAATGCGCACTCATCGACCCACACCCCTAGGGCACATAGACAGTCTTGGTTTAATGGGATAAAGCCAATATGGATTTAATCAAGGGAAGATTTACCTCACCACGCTTCTACTGTACATTTTTATGAAGGTGTGAATAAACAGGTGGAAAAAAGTGAGCCAGTTGATATTGGGATATGCTTACTAAAACACAATAATTGACTGTGCATTCAGCCCCAGACCTCAGTGTGGGGGTTTCCCGGGGTATGCACGGCATGTCCTCATACTGTTAGCATGCATCCAGCATCACCCCATGCTAAGATGCTTTCTGCCTTACCACAAGTGCATTTACTGCCACCCATTGAGGTGTCAGTAGGTGTATCTGTGCTAACTGCGATATTGATGGGGAGCACAGGCTAATATGCCCATGCTAACCACAATGCGTAGTCACCACCCACACTCTACTCTTAACCTGACCAGGCTCCAACCCAATCCACATGCTGTTAGCAAATCTTAGTAAACATGCCCCTTTTAGCTCATAGCAATGGTTACCCTGGCTGGCTTAACATGTAGTAAACATGGATTTAGTAAACATGCTCCATAGTATGTATTTGGACTTTCAAAAAGCGTTTTGGACAAAGTCCCTCATGAGAGACTCCTGATGAAATTAAAAATTCATGGGATGCAGCAATATTCTGTTGTGGTTGAAAGTTAAGCATCCACACTGGAGAAAGGTGAGCAGTGGAGTACTGAAGGGATCTGCACTGAGACCAGAGCTTTTTAACATAATTATACATGATCTGGAAATGGGAATAATGCGTGAGGTCATGAAATTTGCAGATGACAAAATATTCAAAGTTGTTAAATCCCATGTGGATTGTGAGAAATTGCAGGAGGACCTTGCGAGATGGAAGATTGGGCATCCAAATGCCAGATGAAATTTAATGTGGACAAGTGCAAAGCGAAGCACATATAAGAATAACCCAAATTATAGCTAAATGATGCTAGGTTCCACATTAGGAGTCACCACTCAGGAAAAGGATCCACGTGTCATCGTGGACAGTATGTTGAAATGCTCTGCTCACTGTGTGGTGGTGATGGACAAAAAAGCCCCTCAGCTGGTAGAGGAGATGGCTGAGGGGAAACATAATAGAGGTCTATAAAATCCCAAGTGCAATGGAAAGGTAAACATGAATTGATTGTTTACTTTTTCAAAATAAACTCCCAAGCAAACCACACAAAAACTAGGGAATGCCACAGGAAGTTATTAAGTAGCACATTTAAAATAAACTGGAGAAATTTTTTTTTCACTCGAATAATTAAGTACTGGAATTTGTTGCTGGAGGGCAGTTTTATAAGGGACACATAGGGGGCCCTTGTTACTAAAGATTATAATAAGTTAATGCTCATTCAGTGCACACAGCCCTTTTATTTCTATGTATGCAATGGCACTTAACGTGTTCATTTCATAAATGTGCTTCAACCTTTAGTAAAAGACCCGCATAATGTTAGCCGAACATATATGCCTTCCATGAGGTTGTGTTAGTCGCGTATGTGGCCAAATTTGTTTGTTAATGTCTTCTTATAAAATAGCAACCGGCATGAAAGTATGCATGTTCTATGATGACACCTGCTTTGCCAGTGGACATGCACATGGGCAGAGTTTGGGCAGAGTGTGGTCAGAGCTCACAAGTATGCACATGAAGACACATTTTAGAAAGGACGATCTAGTGCAGTCTGGGATGTCAAAGCTAGAATGTCTGAAAAAAAAGCAGGCACATGCATGTTCAGGCATGATTTCACAAATGTGGACGTGCCCGATATGAACAGCTATGGAGACATCTACACAGATATCCCCAGAACAGCATCCTAGCAAAGGGACATCTACTAGCATAATGGTTAGAGTAGTGGGTTAGGTGACAGGTAGCTAGTGTTCAAGTCCCAGAGTGGGCCTTTGTGATCTTAAACTGTTCACTTACCTCTCCCCTCTCTGGATGTTTTAAGGGCAAAACAAGCATTTTCCTGATGCCTATTTGTGCGTGGAGCGGGTCTAAATGTGGATGTGCCTGCAGATGTCCCAGAAGGTTCTAGAATTGAACAGGGACATGTAATTCCATTGGTCCTCCCCAGACACGCCTTCACCACATCCCCTTGCCCCACACTGGTGACGTCTTTAAAATCCATTTGAACAATGGCTCTGGAGACGTCTCCGTGATTTGGACATGCAAGTCATGTCTTCAGGCATACAAATCATGACTAATACTTTTAAAATGACCCCCATTTATTATAACATACTATAATTTACCCCAGTTCTTGAAAAATATAAGTGTGGCTGGTGTAAAAGTCCATGCTTCAATTTAAGGGATGATCTCTGCCACTTAAACTAGTATTTTATAAATACAAGTATGCACCTGCTTCTTTTCTATGACATAGGCGTAGCATCGGCACCATGAAAGGCACATTTACCAGGTGCTCCCTTATAAAATTACCCTCTGCATGTGCAGTGCAATACAGTGCCATGCTGGAGCCCTGTGCTAGGAGTACTGAGAAGGCACCGTTTGCAGTCACGGATGGGCTATGGAGCAAAGGAGGAATCACAGCCACTGCACATCATTAATACTTTTGAGTGGGATGCAGGGCATACACCTACTGAGTGTCAATGGGAGCTTGGTCTAGGGCACCCTACTGACATCTGTCACTGTTACAACTGGCTTTCTAGACTTAATTGGGGCAGATTTGATTGAAAGAAGACGTGCCAGGTATAAAAGGCAAACAGAAAAAAGGATGACAGGCACAATGCAGAGAAAAGGGGCTGACTTTTGAATACAAAAGCATTTACAAAGTTACAAACTTAAAGTTAGTGAACTGGCTACACGTCAAAGAAAGAGAATTTCATTTTATTTTCGCATATTTCTGTTTACATAATGATTTATAATGCATAAAGTGCTTTATTTAAATACCCACAAGATTGCAAAAATATAATGTTCCTTGTTTACTTTTAAATGTGCTTCTCCGTTTTGATAAAATACTCATTTACTCTTCGATCAAAGTAGTCACTAGCGATTTACAACTCAAAAAGCGTCTGCAAAATAAGGAGCAAACATTTAGCATCATGTCTCTCTGAACCAAGACTCCATATTACTGCAGAACATCAATCTGCCTTTTTTTTCTGCTGAATGCGGCATTTCATTATAGTTCTTTCTCTCCGTTATGTCCATCCATCAGCAAATTTAATTTAGCTAAAGTCATTGATCTTAAACAGTATGTGGTAAGAAATCAGATCAGTAATGCAAGCTGCCATGAGCTAAAGTTGCAAACATTCCCTTGCTAATCTCACTTTAATCATTCATAAGTGTAGGGGAAGCATAACCACCTTTGACTTGCATGACAAAGTCCCCATCTTATATTTATATTTAATAATGTCTTCAACTGGCGTTCTAAAGAATTTGCCGATCTGAAGCAACTCCCTCGTCCCAGCCCTAAAGGCTTGACTACTACATGCGTGCTGTCAGTCATAACAAGATTTCCCGCTACAGAAATGTCTCACCTATGTACAGTTGAGAATTTCAGCAGAAACTTCCAGATTAAAGTCAAGCTTGGATTTTCACTCAGAATCTCCTTTATATATGTAATAACCACATAGGCACGTGAATGACTAAAATACTAACATTTTGCATATCTTTACCACATAAAACTAGGTGACAATAAAAATTACATAAGAACATAAGATATGCCATACTGGGTCAGACCAAGGTCCATCAAACCCAGTATTCTGTTTCCAACAGTGGCCAATCTAGGTCATATGTACCTAGCAGTTCCCCAAGGGACACAGGTTCCACAATGCTTGTATTGGTTCAAGCATTGATATCCTGGGTCCCTTCTTAATAATGGTTTATGGACCTTTCCTCCAGGAACTTGTCCAAACCTTTTTTAGACCCAGCTACACTAACAGCCTTTACTACATCCTCCGGTAACAAATTCCAGAGTTTGATTACACGTTGAGTGAAAAAATATTTTCTTTTATTAGTCTTAAATAGTTTACCCTGTAGCTTCAATGCATGTCCCCTAGTCTTTCTATATTCTGATAAGGTAAACAATCGATCTACGTTTACCCGTTCCACTCTGTTCATTTTTTTATAGACTTCTATCATATCTCCCCTCAGCCGTCTCTTTTCCAGGTTAAAGAGCCCTAACCTTTTTAGCCTTTCTTCATAGGAGTATCCTTCCATCCCCTTTACCATTTTGGTGGCTCTTATCTGAACCTTTTCTAAAATCGCTATATCCTTTTTAAGATACGGCGACCAGAATTGCATAGAGTATTCAAGGTGCGGTCTCACCATGGAATGATATAGAGGCATTATAATGTCTTTTGTTTTATTTTCCATTCCTTTCCTTATCATACCTAGCATTCTATTTGCTCTCTTGGCTGCCGCTGCACACTGGGCCGAGGGTTTTAACATGGTATCCACAATGACGCCTAAATCTTTTTCCTGGGTGGTGGTTCCTAATGTGGAACCTTGCATCGTGTAACCATAGTTTGGGTTGTTCTTCCCTAGGTGCATAACCTTGCACTTGTCCACATTAAATTTCATCTGCCATTTTGATGCCCAGTCTTCCAATTTATCAAGATCCTCTTGCAATTTTCCACAATCCTCTTGGGTTTTAACAACTTTAAATAGTTTTGTGTCATCTGCAAATTTGATAACCTCACTCGTTATTCCACTTTCCAGGTCATTTATGAATATGTCAAAAAGCAGCGGACCCAGCACAGATCCCTGGGGTACACCACTATTCACCTTTCTCCATTGGGAAAATTGGCCATTTAGCCCTACCCTCTGCTTTCTATCTTTTAACCAATTCCTGATCCACAATAGTACACTGCCTCCTATCCCATGACTCTTTAGTTTTGCCAAACGTCTCTGATGAGGGACCTTGTCAAAGGCTTTCTGAAAGTCCAGATACACAATATCAACCGACTCACCTTTGTCCACCTGATTATTCACTCCTTCAAAAAAACATAACAGATTAGTAAGACAAGATCTTCCTTGTCTAAAGCCATGTTGGCTGTCTCCCATTAGGTCATGCCTATCTACATGCTGAGTAATTTTATTCTTTATGATGGTTTCTACCATTTTTCCCGGTACTGATGTCAGGCTCACTGGTCTGTAGTTTCCCAGATCACCCCTGGAACCCTTTTTAAAAATTGGTGTTACATTGGCGATCCTCCAATCTTCAGGTATTAGAGATGATTTTAATGATAGCTCACAGATTACTAATAGCAGGTCTGCAATCTCGTATTTCAGTTCTTTCAACACCCTTGGATGTATACCATCCGGCCCAGGTGATTTGCTACTCTTCAGCTTATCTAATAGTTGTAATACATCTTCCTGATGCATCGATATTTCCTTCAATTCTTCCGCACCTTTAAATACCACTTCAGTCATGGGTAACATCCCTACATCTTCCTCAGTAAAGACTGAAGCAAAGAATTCATTCAGTCTCTCTGCTATCGCCTTGTCGCCTCTTAGTGCTCCTTTAACCCCTTTATCATCTAATGGACCAACTGACTCTCTCACAGGTTTTTTGCTACGAATGTACTTGAAAAGGTCTTTTCTTCGCGTTTTTGCTTCCGCAGCAAGCTTCTTCTCAAATTCTCCCTTTGCCTGCCTTATCAATGCCTTGCATTTGACTTGCCAGTGCTTGTGCTGTTTCCAGGTTTCGTCGTTTGGCTCTTTTTTCCATTTCCTGAAAGATGCTTTTTTGGCAACAACAGCCTCTCTGACCTCACCTTTAAACCATGCTGGCAGTTTTTTGGACTTCCTTCCACTTTTCTTAAAGCGTGGAATACAGCTGGTCTGGGCTTCCAAGATAGTATTTTTCAACAACAGCCAAGCCTGATGTACGTCTTTAACCTTTGCAACTGCTCCTTTTAGTTTTTTCTTAACTGTTTTCCTCATTTTATCATAGTCTCCCTTTCGAAAGTTAAAAGGTAGTACTGTGGATTTCCTTACTATCCCTCCTCCACTAATTAAATCAAAGGCAATCATGCTATGATCACTATTGCCAAGCGGCCCCAACAACCTTATCTCTTGCACTAGATCTGGTGTTCCACTAAGGATTAGGTCTAATATGGCTTCCCCTCTGGTTGGTTCATGAACCAGCTGCTCCAAGAAGCAGTCATTTATTTCATCTAGGAACTTTATCTCCCTAGCATGTCCTGACGTGACACTGAACCAGTCGATACCGGGGTAGTTGAAATCACCCATTATTATTACTGTGCTGTAACTTTTGTTAGCTTCCTTGATTTCTTTGAGCATTTCATCATCCATTTGGTCATTCTGGCCAGGCGCTCGATAGTACACCCCCACTGCCATTGCCTTCCCCCTTTTACATGGAATTTCAATCCATATAGATTCTACAGCAGATTTTGTTTCCTGCAAAACTTTAATCCTTTCAGACTCAATGCCCTCTCTAACATAGAGAGCAACCCCTCCACCAATTTGATCAGCTCTATCATTACGATATAGTTTGTACCCAGGTATCACAGTGTCCCACTGGTTGTCCTCCTTCCACCATGTCTCTGATATTCCAATCATATCTAACCTCTCATTTAGTGCTATATATTCTAACTCTCCCATCTTATTTTTTAGACTTCTAGCATTTGCATACAAGCATTTTAGAGAATGTATTTTATTCATATTATTTGGCTATTGTTAGACATGGGTAATTTGGGATCTTTAAGCTCTGTCTGCTCCATACTTGAGGGCATTTGGGCTACTTTACTCTTTTGTGGAACCTCTCTGCTTTTGGTAGTATCCTTCAAAGATACATTCTTCCGAACCATCCGCTCTTGGGCGACTGTCGGCTTTCCCCTAATATCTAGTTTAAAAGCTGCTCTATCTCCTTTTTAAAGGTTAATGCCAGCAGCCTGGTTCCATCCCGGTTAAGGTGAAGCCCATCCCTTCGGAAGAGCCCCTCCTTTTCCCAGAATGTTCCCCAGTTCCTAACAAATCCAAACCCCTCATCTCTGCACCATTGTCTCATCCACGCATTGAGACTCCGGAGCTCTGCCTGCCTTTTGGGTCCTGCGCGTGGAACAGGAAGCATTTCGGAGAACGCTACCCTGGAAGTTCTGGATTTCAACTTCCTACCTAAAAGCCTAAATTTAGCCTCCAGAACCTCCCTACCACATTTTCCTATGTCATTGGTACTGACATGTACCAAGACAGCAGACTCCTCCCCAGCACTATCTAAGACCTTATCTAGGTGGCGCGTGAGGTCCACTACCTTCGCACCAGGCAGGCATGTTACCAGGCGATCCTCACGTCCACCAGCCACCCAGCTATCTACATGCCTAATGATCGAATCACCAACTATAACAGCTGTCCTAACCCTTCCCTCATGGGCACATGGCTCTGGAGAAACTTCCTCGGTGCGAGAGGGTTTTACATCACCTGGAGGACAGGTCCTAGTTACAGGATCACTTCCTGTCACACCAGGGTGATGCTCTCCTGTCACGTGACCTTTCTCCTCCATGGCAACAGGGATGCTGCCAGACTGGAGGTGGGACTTCAGGACTATATCCCTGTAGGTCTCGTCTATGTACCTCTCTGTCTGTTTTATGCTTTCCAAGTCTGCTACTTTAGCCTCTAGAGAACGGACTCGTTCCCTGAGAGCAAAGAGCTCCTTGCACCTAGTGCACACGTAAGACCTCTCACCAACTGGGAGAAAATCATACATGTGACACTCAATGCAAAAGACTGGAAAGCCCCCATCCCGCTGATGGACTGCTGTCTGCATCTTAGTTTTAAGTTTGTGTTTAGATCTAAGGGGTATGTTTACTAAAATGCGGTAAACTTGAATAACGCGCGTTGTATGATGTTAACGATCGTAAGTGCAGTATAACGTGCGTAATCACGCGCCAACGACCGTTAACATCATACTACGCGCGTTAACCGCACGTAACGATCGTAAAGCCCCGCGGTGCGTTAAAACAGCGCAGAAGGTGGAGAGTGGGCGGAGAGAAGGGGTCAATGGGCGGAGAGTGGGTGGGGAGAGGCTCCCCTCTCACTAACGCGCTGAATTTCTGAGCTCAATTCCAACGCGAATGAAAACCTGCCGTTAAAGGCATATTACAGGGAAGAGAAACCATTTCCGTCTGCAATGTACAGCAAAACCGGGGAAACGTACAAAACGTGAGCAGTGTGATACATGTGCACAGAACAAAAGTTCACATATAACTTTAAAAATGACCACAAGAAATATTGTAGAAACTATAATCCTGCTGGGCAACAGTGATAGCAATGGGCAACAATGAAAAACACTCCCAGGAAAGCTCCAAAAAAAATAAATGATGTTTGGAAGGGTCTACGCTCCGTAGACCCTTTCAAAAAGCATTTCATTTTATTGGAGCTTTCCTGGGAGTGTTTTTCATTGTTGCCCAATGATATCATTGTTGCCCAGCTCGGTTATGGGTGTTTGCCCCGTTTTTCGAGGTCTGTTTGAGGTTTATTTGCACTTTTGTCTCCATACAAGGTAAATGAGCCCACAGTAAAATTGTGCAGAGCAGGGTTTCTGACTCGTCAGGCCAGTTTTCCTATCTCCAGGGACTGGACTGTCTCTGTGGCCACAGTGTGGTGCAACAGATACAGCCAGGGCCTATAAGACCCAGAGGGTCACAGGTTCAAATCCCAGCTGGGGCTCCTGCCACCCCAGTCCCCATAGTTTTACCCACCACTAAACAGTGATAGTAAAGACACTCCTTTATTGCAGAGAACATACGCATGGTTACTACGCCTATATTTTACCACACCAAACACAGACACCAGAAACAGGCATATTACCTAAAGCAGAGTCCCGCAAATGCAGTCCTGGAGGGCCCCACACCATTCCGGTTCCATGCTGCCTCTAATAAAGATGCCTGTGCTGCATAGCTATGCACCACCCCCATGGTATTCAGATGTAGCTCATGCATATTTATGAGGGACAGCATGAAAACCCGAACAGTGTTTGGAACACCAGGACTGGAGTTGGGGAACTCTGCCGTAAAGCAGCAGCCAACAGGGCCACACCCACACCCACAGGCCCCATTGGCCAATGCCTCCTGGAGAGGCAAGACATTGGGCCCTGCCTGTATCTCCCAATACTAGCAGTTGCATACCTTAGCAATGCCACCCTACACCTGGGTATATGGTACACAGCTATCAAACGTTTCCTATGATAACTGGCAGATATCAATTCCTATGTTAAGCACATTTTGCTCATTGAGCTCCACCATAACAATCATTCTGATGTCTGCGGTGTGTGCTGCAGGTCTGGTCTCTGACAGTGTTCACCACCCTGGGGAGTGACCCCCCAACAGTCTTGTGTACCATATCCATGCCTGTACTATGCCCAGGACTGGTGTGGTGGGTATGGCTGCTGACCACCTCTATAGTAGCACAATGCTGGCATAGGTGTTGGGGTGGCTGTCTGTCTATCCAGTGTGTGGTGGCTGCAAACACCTTCCACAGCCCACACTGCCAGCAATGTTGCCAGTATTGGGCTGCCAATGTGCATAATGAGGAGCAAGGTACCATGGGTATAGGCCAGACAGGGTGGCCTGGCCAGGGAGCATCTGCACAGGGCATAGGGCAGTGACAGGCACATTGTAGTGCCCGGCCACCACCTACACAGACAGGGTGACCTCAGTATATCCTGCTGAGAGATCACTCTCACCCTGACTGTGCAGTGACCACAGCATGGCTAGGCACTCCCATAGTGCTATCTAGTATTTCTCTCATGTGATAGATATGGGTTTCCTTTTGGGGCCCAGTCACTGATGTATCTGCTTGCTGTGTATGCTGACATCCCAGTTCTGGGTGCAGGCATCTCCACTGGGCACTAGCAGACTGTTTGCAGCTGGTATGTGTTGTGATGGAGTGGCTTGCAGGGTGCAGTGGCTGATGGCTTGCACCAGGGGAATATCAGATAGTGGTGGGGTGCAGCATACTGCATCCAGGCCTAATGTCTGTCTGCTATTGTGTTATGGATGGGTACAGAGCTGCATTGACTGCCCTGTGGGGTGTCTGTTCCTCAGCAGTACTGGGGTTGATGTTCCCCTCTACTGCCACCTTTGCAGGGAGGTAGACTGTGGATCTTTTGATGGGAGGCCCTGTTTGCCACCCTCAGCCCTGGGGGAGGGGGGGTGGTGGTGGTGCATGGGGGCTACACCTGACTGAAACAGACAGAGATGTCCAAGGTGTTCCTGCAGAAACTACCTATCTCACACATTAACACTGCTTTGGACCTGGACGGTGCTGTGGACCTAGTGCTGGGCGCCTCACTGCACCCTCAGGGTGAGCACAGTACCCGCACAATGTGACAGTGTGTAGCTACTCTGTGCCAGTACAACACATGGTCAGTACCCCCTACCAGGCCGAGGTACTGTGGGGGTGCACCTGATCACTTCCCCCCTACCAGGCTGAGGTGCTGTGGGGGTACATTCCCCATGGTGTGTATCTGTGGATGGCTGATTTGCATGTGCAGTGCATCATGGGTGTGACTGGCACAATCCAACCCTGGATAAATCCAGCACCTGCTCACAGGCTCAGATACACCATAGGCCATCACATGTACATCTGTTAGCATAATGCATAGGTGCAGGACACCCTAAAGAGTCTGTAATATTAGGTGCCCACGCTGGTAAAAACACCCGTACCCACGCACGATTGTACGCACGCACCAATGCACGTAACTACGCACGTACCAACACACGTACCAACGCACGTGGCTAGGCACACTGCGAGGGTGTGTTTCTGGCACCACTACTCAACGTAAAGAAAAACATGCCTCCTCATTCCCTATGTAATGTACAGGGTGATGCCTGGGCCAGCCTTCTGCGTTAGGCACACTGGGGACTCGAACCCATGCTGCCTGTAACAGCGGTTAGTACACTAACCATTGTGCTACAGCTCTGTTTCAGTGCTTTTGTACGCCTTCATACGATTAACGCACAGTAACACGCCACGGCGCCCTGTAACGCTCATTAGTTTTTGGAACGCGCGTTAGTGGTTAGGATATCCCACCCATGTCCTTATTTGGCTTTCCTTTCACTAACGCGGCTCCTAACGCGATTTGCACTAACGCAGTTTAGTAAACATACCCCTAAGTTCTTTACTTACTAAGGGTTGCTATGGATATTTATACTAATAAATACTAATCTCAGGTCCTTAGTGTATGACTGATTTGGGTAATGAGCTTCACCTGAGAGCACCTCCTGTCTTTTAAGATGTGTAAGTACCTATAAAGCTACGATTATCCCAGGGGTGGGTGGGTGTGGGGAGTGAGGGAGGGAAATAACATTTATTAAAAGAGGGCTGCTACACAGTACCCTGTCTTGTGCTGCTGAGGTAAGCTATATTCTGATTTGATTTAAATTATAGCTCTTAGCTGCTGCTAGGCTCTAACTTCTTATGAAATTTAAACTACAAGCTCTCTGCTGGGTTCTAAATTTAACCAGAAAGCTCTTTTCTGTGTTTTAAATTTAAGCTAAAAGTACTTTGCTGATGCTAGGCCCTGAGTGACTATTAAATTTAGACTACAAGCTCTCTGCTGGGTTCCAAATGTAACCAGAAAGCTCTTTTCTGTGTTTTAAATTTAAGCTAAAGGTACTTTGCTGATGCTAGGCCCTGAGTGACTATTAAATTTAGACTACAAGCTCTCTGCTGGGTTCCAAATGTAACCAGAAAGCTCTTTTCTGTGTTTTAAATTTAAACTAAAAGTACTTTGCTGTTACTAGGCCCTGAGTGACTATTAAATTTAAACTACAAGCTCTCTGCTGGGTATGAAATGTAACCAGAAAGTTCTCCTCTGTGTTTTAAATTTAAACTTAAACTGCTGCTACTAGGCCCTGACTGATTTAACAAAAATAGTGGATTCACAGATTAATTAGCTTTAATACAGAGAATTCCTTTTAGAAAATTACCAGAAGTATATACTCACAGTTGCAGATCTCTCTCCAGAAGTAACAGTCCCTTTTTCTAGTCCTTGTGAATGTCTACTACTACTACTACTGAGCATTTGTATAGTGCCACAAGTCGTATGCAGCGCTGCACAGACATGTAAGAGACAGTTCCTTCTCATCAGAGCTTACAATCTAGTCAAGACAAACACAGAAGGTGTAGGTAGGGATAAAGCAAGAGGAAAGAAAAAGGAGATCAGGTGAGTCAAGATCCAAAAGCAGCAGCGAAAAGGTGAGTTTTCAGCCTGAATTTGAAGAGGGTTAGAGAAGGTGCCTGGCATACAGACACAGGTAGTTTATTCCAGGCATAAGGCGCAGCAAGGTGAAAGGAGCGAAGTCTGGAGTTAGCAGTAGAAGAGAAGGGCACAGATAGAAGCAGTTTGCTAGAAGAGCGGAGTTCCCGAGGGGGGTTGTAAGGAGAGATAAGAGAAGAAAGGTAGTGAGGAGCCGCAGAGTGAATGCATTTATAGGTCAGCAGGAGAAGTTTGAACTGTATGTGGAAATGGATAGGGAGCCAATGAAGTGACTTGAGAAGAGGAGTAATATGGGCATGACGAGTCTGGCGGAAGATTAGCCGCGCAACAGAGTGTTGAACAGATTGAAGGGGAGAGAGATGATTCAAAGTGAGACCAGCAAGGAGTAGGTTACAGTAGTCAAGACGGGGGATGATTAAGGAGTGGATAAGCGTTTTAGAAGTGTGTTCAGAAAGGAAAGGGTGGATTTTGCTGATGTTATAGAGAAAGAAACGGCATGTCTTAGCTATCAGATGGATATGTGTGGAGAAAGAGAGAGAGGAGTCAAAGACAACCCCCAGATTGCAGGCTGAGGAAACAGGAAGGAGTATAGAGTTATCCACAGAGACTGAGAAAGGAGGAAGAGGAGGGGAGGTTTTAGGGGGAAAGATAAGAAGTTCAGTCTTGGCCATGTTCAGTTTCAAGTAGCGGTGAGACATCCGGGCAGCAATGTCAGAAAGGCAGGCAAGATCCGGGTCTGGATTGCCGGAGAGATTTCAGGCATAGAGAGGTAGATCTGGGAGTCATCAGCATACAGATGGTACTGAAAGCCATGGGAAGAGATAAGCACACCAAGGGACTGGGTGTAGAGAGAGAAAAGGAGCGGACCCAAGACAGATCCTTGGGGTACACCAACTGGGAGCAGGGTAGCAGAGGAGGAGGAGCCACCAGAACACACACTGAAGGAGCGATGGGAGAGATAGGAGGAGAACCAGGATAGTACAGAGCCGCTAAAACCAAGCGAAGACAGGGTATCAAGGAGAAGGCTGTGGTCAACAGTGTCAAAAGCAGCAGAGAGGTCAAGAAGGATGAGGACAGAGTAGAGGCCCTTGGATTTTTCCAGGAACAAGTCATGGAGACTTTGGTAAGAGCCGTTTCAGTCGAGTATAAAGGACGAAAGCCAGACTGTAAGGGATCCAGGAGGGCATGAGAGGAGAGGAAGTCTAAACAGCGGTGGTGAATCGCACGTTCAAGTAGTTTAGAAGTGAAGGGAAGGAGAGAGATGGGTCGATAATTAGAAGGACAGGTGAGATCAAGTGAGGGTTTCTTGAGGAGAGGTGTGACCACAGCATCCTTGAAGTCTGCAAGAACTGTTGCAGTGGAGAGCGATAGGTTGAGAATATGAGAGATGGGAGGGACAACGGTGGAGGAGATGGGGCTTAGGAGATGGGTGGGGATAGGATCAGAGGAGCAGGTGGTGAGTTTGGAGGAAGAAAGGTGTGCAGTGTCCTCTTCAGAGATCACAGGAAAGGAAGAGAGGGTAGCAGAAGTGGGGGGAGGGGGGAGTTGGGAGTGAAGAGGGGGAGGAGGGGGAGGAGGGGAAGTAGCTGGCTTTGTGGGGAATTGGAGGTGATCTTGTGGATTTTGTCATGGAAATAGTCAGCCAGGGTTTGGGCAGAAAGGGAGGGAGGGATCAGAGGCGGAGACACTTTGAGAAGAGAGCCGAGAATAGTAAAGAGACGGCGAGGATCAGAGGCAAGAGAGTTAGTCAGATGGACATAGTAGTCTTGTTTGGCAAGAGCTATGGCTGACTGAAAAGAGAGAAGCATGAATTTGAAGTGTAGAAAGTCTGCAGGGGAGCGGTATTTGAGCCAAGCATGCTCAGCAATACGGGCACAGGAACGTAGATAGCGGGTAGTGGGTGAAAGCCAGGGCTGGGGTGCAGAACGTCTCACAGGACATGGCATGGGCGGAGCAAGAGTATCCAGAACTGAGGAGAGTGCAGCATTATAAGAAGTTACTGCCTCGTCAACAGACTTAGATGACATAATGGAAAAAAGAGATGAAGAAATAGTGGAAGAGAGAGCCAAGGGATGAGGCTGAGGCAGCGGGTGATGAAGATTAAAGCTTAAAAGGTGATGTCAGATAAGGGAAGAACTGAGCTACAGACGTTCGAGGTTAAGCAACTAGAGAAAAATATCAGGTCAAGGCAGTGGCCATGCTAGTGAGTGGGGGCAGTGGAACAAAGTTGGAGGTCAAATGAGGAGGTAAGGGAGAGGAGCTTTAAAGCATAAGGATCAGAGGGGTTATCGACATGAATGTTAAAATCTCCAAGAATAAGAGTGGGGGAAGAGGAATCCAGAAAGAAGGAAAGCCACGAGTCAAAGTCAGTGAGAAAGGTAGAAGCAGACTAGTCAGGAGGTCGATAAATACCGGAGAGGAAGTGGAGTGAAAAGGCAGATGGAGTAGACTTCAAAAGAGAGAAAGGAGTTAGACTGAGGCAGCAGGAGGGGTTGGAATTGGCAAGAGGGAGAAAGTAGAAGCCCAACACCACCACCACGGCCAGTGGGACGAGGTGTGTGGGAGAACTGATAGCCCCCATGACAGAGAGCAGCAGTAGATGCAGTATCATCTGGGAGGATCCAGGTCTCGGTTAGAGCAAGAAGATGTAGAGCATTAGAGATAAAGAGATTATGAGTAAAAGCAACTTTATTAGAGACAGAGTGTGCGTTCCACAAGGCACATGAGAAAGGGAGACTGGAAGGAGAAAGGAGTGGGATATGGATAAGATTAGACATGTTGCGTGAAGATCACTACTCAGAGTGAGCAGAAGTCTAGGGGGGCCAGGATTTGGGTTGATAACTCCGGATGAGAGAAGGAGAAGAGCAGCAGAGTACGGGGTAGAGAGGGGACAGTACGGCGGAAACGAGGGTGAGGCTGCCTTAGAGAGAGAGGAGATGGTTGAATGAGAGGGAGAAAACAATGAAGCTCAAGAGCTGATGATAGGGTAGAAGACAGAATGGAGGGGGAAAGGAGGACAGTAAAGGGGAGATAAGGAGGGGAAGAGTGAAGGTGCTGGTAAGAGGTGAAACAGTTAGGGAGTATGAAGAAGAGGAAGACAATGTGATGAGGAGCCATAGAAGAGGAATAGAGAGCAGAACAAAGGTCAGAGAATATAGAAGGTAGGAGAATCAAGGGAGTAGGTGCACCTGTGTATAAATTAGATAATTAGCAGATGACAGCTATAAAAGACAGCCAGTCACGGGGTGGGTGGGTAGAGGGGAGGGGGGTAGGCAGGGCCGGCCCCTCCATTGAGCAAGAATGTTTTTTGCACAGGGCCCCGCGTTTCGGGGGGCCCCGCGCAAAGAACATTCTGCTTTTTTTTCTTAATTAAATTTTAAAAAAAAAAAGCTGCCCGCTGCCGCCGTGGCGGCATGGAGTGTCCCGCGGGGCTCCCTCTGCCCGGCGGAACTCTTCCGGCGCGGCTGAGCCCCTCTGTGCCGGCTTGCAGATACGCGAAGGGAGAATGTCTCCCTCGCGTCTCTGTTAAGCCCGCAGGGGCAGATGGGAAGCAGGGGCTGATGGGAAATTTCCCATCTGCCCCTGCGGGCTTAACAGAGACGCGAGGGAGACACTCTCCCTTCGCGTATCTGCAAGCCAGCACAGAGGGGCTCAGCCGCGCCGGAAGAGTTCCGCCGGGCAGAGGGAGCCCCGCGGGACACTCCATGCCGCTGCGGTGGCAGCGGCCAGCTTTTTTTTTTTTTTTTAAATTGCCATGAGCCGAGGGGAGGGGGGGGGCGGGTAGGACTGGCAATGGGCTAGGGAGGGGGGGTTAAGACTGGCAATGGGCTAGGGAGTGGGGGGGTTAAGACTGGCAATGGGCTGGGGGGGGGTTAAGACTGGCAATGGGCTAGGGAGGGGAGGGTTAAGACTGGCAATGGGCTAGGGAGGGGGGTTAAGACTGGCAATGGGCTAGGGAGGGAGGGGGTTAAGACTGGCAATGGGCTAGGGAGGGGAGGGGAGGGGAGGGGGTTTAAGACTGGCAATTGGCTAGGGAGGGGGGAGGGGGGGAGGGGAGGGAGGAGGGGGGGTTTAAGACTGGCAATGGGCTAGGGGGGGTTAAGAGTGGCAATGGGCTAGGGAGGGGGGGTTAAGACTGGCAATGGGCTGGGAGGGGGGTGGTTAAGACTGGCAATGGGCTAGGGAGGGGGGGTTAAGACTGACAATGGGCTGGGGGGGTTAGGACTGCCAGTGGGCTGGGGAGGGGGGGGTTAAGACTGTCAATGGGCTATGGGGGGGGTTAAGACTGGGTTTTAAGACTGGGTTTTAAGACTGGCAATGGGCTATGGGGGGGTTAAGACTGGGTTTAAGACTGGCAATGGGCTGGGGGGGTTAAGACTGGGAATGGGCTGGGGGGGTTAAGACTGGCAGTGGGCTGGGGAGAGGGGTTAAGAATGGCAATGGGCTATGGGGGGGTTAAGACTGGCAGTGGGCTGGGGAGGGGGGTTAAGACTGGCAATGGGCTATGGGGGGGTTAAGACTGGCAATGGGCTGGGGGGGGTTAGGACTGGTAATGGGCTATGGGGGGGGGGTTAAGACTGGCAGTGGGCTATTGGGGGGGTTAAGACTGGCAATGGGCTGTGTGGCTGATGAGGGCTGGCAATGGGCTATGGGGGGGTTAAGACTGGCAATGGGCTGTGGGCTGATGAGGGCTGTCTGGAAATGGGGTGATGGGGGTTAAGGAATGGCAATGGGATATGGGGGGGGGGTTAAGACTGGCAATGGGCTATGGGGGGTTAAGACTGGCAGTGGGCTGTGGGCTGATGAGGGCTGTCTGGAAATGGGGTGATGGGGGTTAGGACTGGTAGTGGGCTGATGGGGGGGTTAGAACTGGTAATGGGCTATGGGGGGTTAAGACTGGTAATGGGCTGTGGGCTGATGGGGGCTGTCTGGAAATGGGGTGATTGGGGGTTACGACTGGTAATGGGCTATGGGGGGGAGTTAAGACTGGTAGTGGGCTGATGGGGGGTTAGGACTGGTAGTGGGCTGATGGGGGGTTAGGACTGATAATGGGCTATGGGGGGGCTAGGACAGGAAATGGGCTGATGGGGAGGGGTTAGGACTTGAGGTGGGCTGATGTGGTTAGGACTGGTAATGGGCTGTGGGCTGATGGGGGGGGGGTTGGACTGGCAATGGGCTATGGGGAGCTGACTGGAAATGGGCTGATGGGGGGTTAGGACTGGTAATGGGTTATAGGGGGGGCTTAAACTGAAAATGGGGTGATGGGGGTTAGGACTGGAAGTTGATTGACGGGGCTAGGACTGGTAATGGGTTGGGGGGTTGCTAGGACTGGAAATGGGCTGAGTGGAAGGGGAGGCTTGAACTGCAAATAGCTGATGGGGAGGGGGCTTGGAATGGAAATGGGCTGTGAGGGAAGGGAGCTAGGACTGAAAATGGGCTGATGGAACAGCTAGGATAGGACTGGAAATGGGCTGTTGGGGGGAGCTAAGATTGGAAATGGGCTGTGGTGGGGGCTTGAATTGAAATGGACTCATGGAGGGGCTAGAACTGGAAGTAGGCTCATGGGGGGGCTTGGACTGGAATTGGGCTGAGTGGAGGGGAGCTATGATTGGAAATGGGCTGTGGTGGGGGCTAGGAAATGACTAGAAATCGGCTGATGGGGGGGCTAGGATTGGAAATGAGCTGATGAAGGGACTTGGACTGGAAATGGATGGGGGAGCTAGGACTGGAAATGGGCTGAGGGGGGGGCTAGGACTGGAACTGGGCTGATGCAGGGACGAGAAGGGAATGGATGCTGGGTGAGACTGGAACTAGAAGGGAGCTGATGTTGGGGGAGGATTAGAATGGGATGGGGCTGGGAGAGTAAAATGGAGAGGGGAAAAATATTTTGTGTAGGAGGGATGAAAAATCTACAATTGGTCGGGTATTGGGAGAGTAATTGGGGATTGAGGATGGAGGGGTAAAATTTGTGTGGATGAAATAGGAATGAGAAAAGAGCAAAAGGAGAAAGATTAGTATGTTAAAGCAGATGTAGAGAGAGAGAATGGAAAAAACCTTAGAAGAGAGAAGAAAGGACAAATGGACAGCAGACGATGGAGAAGTTAGCAGAAAACATGAAGAAACCAGAAGAAAGTGGCTGGACCAATTGCAACTGAAAAAAAATGCACAAAAGGTAGAAAGATATCTCTTTATTTTGAATTTATTAACTGGAATATGAAAGCTCTGGGAAATGTGCATCATTAACGTCTGCGCTTTGTTTGGTACAAGAGGAAATTAATTTATAGTTTTATTTCTACAGTGTTGTTGTACATTCCAAGTTTGGCTTTTGGGGTTCCCAGTTTAATTATTGCCTTCCTGTTTCTAAATTGTGATTCCTTGTTGGTGATGGTCTATGTTCTGCATGTGTAACTGAGCTGAGGTATTCTGTTTATGTAATTCCTATTTGACATTTCCACTTGTTCTCTTTCCCCACTATTCTCTGAAATGTATTGGTTTAATATTTGCAGTGTTGCCTTTTGATAGGTAGGGTATGGTGCTTTGTGAGTCCTGGTAATGCTGTCAGGATACGGCGTGTTTGCTATGGGTTCTAAATGGGCAGCGTTTGTAGTAGTTCCTAATGTGCCTGGCGGTTGGCACTGGATTATAGTAATGTAGAAATCTTTTAGTCTTTCTTTATCCATACACTCATTAAGAGACATGTTTACTAAAAGTTAGTGTATGGTAACATTATGCAAATATTTATGCAAATAAGGCCACTTATGCAAATGAGGCCCCGCACCGAGTCTCCGCACATGGCCCCGCACCCCCCTTGGGCCGCCCCTGGGGGTGGGGTATAAGTTATTCAGCCGAAAAGAGCTGAACAAACGTGCAAATTTTAAAGGGAGCAGTTAGGTAAGGGAATACATGAATAATGACAAATAAAAATAAATATGTGAGACAAACAGACAGAGAGAACTCACAGCAAAGCAGCAAAATTCAGCAAAAATCACCTTTCAGGAGAGCTCAGGAGAGCACTGCTCTTCTCAAAGGACAGAAAGGCAAGAATTTGGACAAGGATAATATGCATTCATAAAGGAAGGGAAATAGTGATTATTGTTTTAGAAACTTCTCACCAGGTAACACAAGAAAGACAGAGAAGTCAATATCCAGTTGTGAAGTCAATGTACAATTTGAAATGTTTGACTTACATGGTTTTAAATCATATATAAATGCAGTGATGCTATCCATGTAGATGGCACTGTTGAATATTGAGGTATAACTTGAAGGAGCTGCATAACGGTGCAACCATAAATCTCTGTATTTCAGTAGTTTACATGCATCAGTGGGGCACTTATGTACATAATATAGGTGGTCATTATTCTGTAAGGACGTGTGTCAGGCTGCCAGTATTAGTGGTATAATGGTGAGCATAGATCTCTTCCAAGCAGTTGACCAACGTTCAAGGCAGCTGTTTCTTCATTCAAACTATTGCACTCTTTGAAGTGGAGGAACAACCTAATGGTAAGAGCAGGTCACTGACAACTTGATCCACTGCCTCACATACAAACTCAGCAGCCCTTTTACTAAACCGCTTTATGCAGTTAAAGTGTATTTCAGAGTGCATTAACCGCTTCCACTGGCACACAGTAATTGCTAACCCGCAGGCAAGATATTTACCGCATGCTAAAATGCACACTAACCACACATTGCATGATAGGGTGGGGTCGGGAGAGTGGACTTTGACTGCACTCTGGAGTAGAGAGTGGGCTTTTACTGTACTTTGCAGTTAGCGCGGGTGTCAGTAACACACACACTAATTGACGGTGTTGCAGTTAGTGCTAGTACATCTACTGCCACCTCAATAAGGGCAAAAGAATATTGCAATGCATGTCTTTGAGTCCATGCTGACTCCTGGGTTTTCTTGGCAGTGCGAATGGAAGAAGACTGCCAGGCCTTTCTTCTGAGGCAATGGAGGGTTAGGTGATTTGCTCAAGGCTACAAGGCATGCCGGTGCAAATTGAGCCCTGGTCTCTTTGTTACCAAACCAGTACTCTAACCACTAGGCTATGCCCCTTGGATTATAGCTGAAAGTAACCTGAAAGTAACGCCTTGAATTTCTGAGAACGGTATGAGCTAAATCCAGTTCCCCCCATTTTCCCCTTTAATAGTACCATGGGTATATACGGGACAGAGTGCAAATTTACATAAATAAATTGTAAAATACTATTATTTATATGCATTCTTGCAAAATCAAGGCATGGGCCTAGATGTAGTATATATTTTCCACCACTTACACCCCTTATTTATAATGTAAAGTATGCATGTACCTTACTTTATAAAACAGGCATGAGAAACAAATGTTAAATATGAAGAATTTTATAAAATTACCCTTGAAATGCCTCTATGCTATTTCTGCAGGTCGCTTGCATATCTAGCCTATGAGGTCTATTCTGTAACGCGAATCCCATAGACCTTTAGGACATCCATCCCCGCTATTTGCCCCCTTCCGTCACCGGCAGAAGCCTCCCCATACTAACAAGGAGTTTGTATGGGGAGGCTTAGTCGGGGGTAGGAGGAGGCGTTCCGGAGGTGAAGTGAGATAGGGGCATGGGGGGGTCTGCGACCCCAGACATATAGAGCCGATTCTAAGGTCAGTCCTGTACGTCCAGGGTTGACAGACTGGATGGGGATTTATTCCACCTCGGAGGTGTAATAAGTCCCACTGGATGTCAGGGATTGGCAGGCTCATGCTGCGGCGGAAAGGTGAGGGGATGCAAGGGGTTCCCCGCAGCCCGAAGCTGGCCATGGAAGGCCAGATTGGGGGTCAAGCTGCGGGGAAATGAGAAAGTGGTCAATGGCCAGGGATCATGGCTCCTGAATGGAGCCATGGTGCCATGGCAACAGGATGCCAGCACCGCGGCTCCATTCAGTAGCCTGACTGAGTGAGCCGGGTAGGGGTCTGTACGTGAAGGCCAATCAGAATCAGGTCCTGGCTTGCACATACAGGCCCCGACATGATTCTGATCCTGCATGGGATCGGAATTAGATCTGCCTCTGTTCATCCCAATTCCGATCAGGCGCACAGGGGCCTGGATGCACAAGTTAGAATGTGCCTCCATATGTTTAGTGGCTGAATATCACCCATAGACAGTTAAATTTCACCACCCTCAGAATATCCCAAATCCAACTCTTTCTTCAGATGGATAATTTTGGCTATATAATAATTTATACAGCCAAAATTATCCATTCAAGTCTCATGGACTCACAACCAACTGTTTTAAGTGTTTTTGCACTTGTTTAAAAATACTATCTTGGAAGTCCAGACCAGATGTATTCCATGCTTTAAGAAAACTGCAAGGAAGGCCAAAAAACTGCCAGCATGATTTAAAGGTGAAGCCAGAGAGGCTGTTGTAGCCAAAAATGTATCTTTCAGGAAATGGAAAAATAAGCCAAATGATGAACATGGGAAACAACATAAGCACAGGGAAATTAGCTGAAAGGCATTGAAAAGGCAGGCAAACAGAATTTGAAAAGAAGCTTGCCATGGAAGCAAAAATGCATAATAAAAACGTTTTCAAGTACATTCGAAGCAGAACCACTGTGAGTGAGTCAGTTGGACCGTTAGATGATAAAGGGATAAAAGGGGTGCTAAGTGAGGACAAGGTCATAACGGAAAGACTGAATGAATTCTTTGCTTTGGTCTTTACTGAAGAAGAAGTAGGGAAGTTACCTGTGCCTGAAATGATTTATAAAGTTGATGTATCGGAAGAACTGAAAGAAATATCAATAAACTGGGAAGATGTATTACAACTATTTGATAAACTGAAGAGCAGCAAATTACAAGCAGCGGATGGTATACATCACTGGGTGTTTAAAAAACTAAAATATGAGATTGCAGACCTACTATTAGTAATCTGTGAACTATCGTTAAAATCATCTGTAATACTGGAAGATTGGAGAATGCCCAGTGTAACGCCAATTTTTAAAAAGGGTTCCAGGGATGATCCGGGAAACTACAGACCAGTGATCCTGACGTCAGTAGCAGGCAAAATGGTAGAAACCATTATAAAGAATAAAATTACTGAACATGTAGATAGTCATGGTTTCATGGGAGAAAGTCAACATGGATTTAGCTAAGGAAAGTCTTGTTTTATTAATCTGTTATATTTTTTGAAGGTGTGAATAAACAGATATACAAAGGTGGCTGGTTCATATAGTATATCTGGATTTTCAGAAAGCCTTTGACAAGGTCTCTCATGTGAGACTCTTGACAAAATTAAAAAGTCATGGGAAAGAAAGCAGTGTACTATTCTAGAACAGGAACCTAGTTAAAAGATAGAAAACAGAGAGTAGGGCTAAATGGCCAATTTTCCAAATGGAGAAAGTAGAATACTGGAGTACCCAAGCATCAGTGCTGGGCCCACTGCATTTTAACATAATTATAAATGACCTGTAAATCGGAATAATGAATGAGGTGATCACATTTTCAGATGACACAAAATTATTCAAAAATGGATGCTTGGAATGCCCTCCCGATGGAAGTGGTGGGGGAAAAAACAGTGACAGAATTCAAGATAGCATGGGACAGACACAGTGGATCCCTTTACAGCAAGAGGATAAAATCAAAATAAACTTAACCATCTAATTTCCCAACAAATAGGGCTGTCCTACATGGAGCGGTGGGTTCACCCCCTAAACAATAACATGGGGAGGGGTGGCCTGCACAGAGCGGCAGGTGCACCTACTCTTGCCATCTTACTGGGCAGACTAGATGGACCAAACTGGTCTTTATCTGCCATCATTTACTATGTTACTATGTTACAAAAGGATTGTGAAAAATTGCAAGAGGACCTTGATAAACTGGATGACTGGATGTCCAAATGGCAAATGAAATTTAATGTGGACAAATCCAGTTATGCACCCAGGAAAGAACAAACCAAACTATGTTTACACGATGCAAAGTTCCACATTAGGAACCACTAACTAGTAATAAGATTTAGGGGTCATCATGGATAACATGTTGAAACCCTCCATTCAGTGTGCAGCTGTGGCCAAGAAAACAAATAGAATGCTAGGTATCATAAAGAAAGGAATGGAGAATAAATCAAAGAATATTATAATGCCTTTGGTATCATTCCATGGTGCGAACGCACCTTGAATATTCTGTGCAATTCTGGTCGCTGTATCTTAAAAAAGGATATAGCGGAATTAGAAAAGGTGCAGAGAAGAGCCACCAAAATGGTAACATGGATAGATGGATACCCTTATGAGGAAAGGCTTAAAAGGTTAGGGTTTGCACTTGCCACTCCTTAACTTTTGCAGTTCAAGTACATTAAGTGCAAACAATTTACTACACTTCAGGAAAAGTGACCCTAAGCGCATAACTCCAGGTTAGTACCTGTGTTACACTCTCTACTCCACAAACACTTACTTGTGGGGGTCCCAAAGGGGTCCATACTTTTGCTTTTGCTATTTAACTTCTTCATAAGCCCTCTTGCCATTTTGTTTCAAAGTTTAGGCATTCCAGCTATGCTGTATCTATGTGGATAATATCCTACTGCTCTCCTACACAGCTAAATCCTCCCCAGACCTATCTTCAGTCACTAACATGTTTGCATAGCATTACTACTTGGTTCTGGAACAATTCACGCAAACCCAGTCCCAAAAAGACAACTGTCACCTGTCTTATGGTTTCCTCCAATGGTCCATTTGTTGCTCCCAATCTTGTATGGGCTCTTCCTTTTTCACGCTCCGTTTCAAGGCCAACAGGCCATTTCTGGATCACACTGCTCAAATCACCCTCTTGCTTCATGCAATACTCTCTCGCCTGGATTACTGTAAAGCATAGTTACTCACCTGTAACAGGTGATCTCCAGGAACAGCAGGAATTTAGTCTTCACATATGGGTATCGTCGGTACTGACGGAGCCTGTGCGGGAACGCTCCCCAGCGTCCAATAGGAAAGCTATTGGGAGCATCCCACAGCACCTGCGTGCTGCCTTCCCACCTTTCCCAACTGTCCCTCTCCAGTTGAGTTTATAGCTGAGACAAAAGAGAGAGGGAAAGAGAGAAAGAGAGAGAGATAGAGAGATACAACTCCTAGGGGAGGTGGGTGGGTTGTGAAGACTAAATTCCTGCTGTTCCCGGAGATCACCTGTTACAGGTGAGTAACTATGCTATCTCCAGGAACAAGCAGGAATGTAGTCTTCACATATGGGGACTCCCTAGCTGCAGATGCCAGGGAGACGGCCCCAGAAAATTGTGTGCCCTTGTGAAAGGGCTCCACTTCCCCCCATGGATCTCTGGCATCCTACCAGGGATGGTGGGTAGGAGTTGATTAAGGGATATGTTTACTAATCCATCTTAATGTCGCAGGGGTGGTATTATCACGCGATAAGTGACGTTATTGTGCGATAATGTAACATTATCGTGCGATAATGTAACATTATCGTGTGATAACATCACTTATCGCATGATAACGCAGCGGCGGCGTTAAGGCACACTAACGCTGTGAAATCCGGGTCTGAAGGGTGGAGTAAGGCTTCCCAGAGGGCGGAGAGAAGGGGTCAATGGGTGGAGAGTGGGAGGGGAGAGGCTCCAGGCACACTAACGCCAATGAAACCCTCGCGTTAAGGCACATTTGCAGGAAAGAGAAACCATTTCAGTCAGCAATGTGCAGCAAAGGCAGGGAAACCCAGAAAAGTGATAGTTGTGATACATGTGCAGGGAACAAAGAGGCAAATAAACATATAAAAGGACCACAGCCACATCTAAAATCCCAATAACCAAGCAGGCCAATAGTGATATTAATGATAAACATAAAGCAACACTACTGACAAAGCGTATAAATTAACATATCATGTTTGGAAGGGTCTATGCTCTGTCCCCCTACAAAGTGAAAGATCCCACATTGAAATAGTGATGATCAGGGTTTCTGTCATTTAGATTGGGCAGGATTGTTATGGCGTGCACATGTGCAGCAACAGCAAAGCGGGCACGTAGGCAAGGGCAACTGTACTGATGCTGCAAATGGGATACAGGGGGCTGCAGGCGGCACATGCTGTGGTCCAGCTGGGGCACAGTGCGGGCTAGGCAGATGCCTAGGTGGCACATAGGAATGCTGAAACTGTAAAGCAGCAAGACAGCAACTGACAAGGGTCCAACATGGGCACGAGTGTGTGTCCCACAGTGTCACAGGGGAGATTACCCAGCAGGCACCCCCAAGGGCACAGAACATTGGCAGGCGGTGTGGGGGGAAAGCGCGCATGTCCATGTAGGCACCCCTACACAAGAACCCACACCATAGGCAGCTGCCTACCGGCATACTGGACGGCCTGGGACTGCGCACCACCAGCACCACCGGCATAATGGCATGGCAGTGGAGGGGTGCTGGTGGAGGAGGGGGCAGTGGCATCTGCCCACAGCAGACCATGGCCTAGCCCCATTTAGGTGGGTGCTGTGCAATGCAACAGACAGGGTCTGTCTGACGAACAGTCCTGGTATCCCCAGGGAATGAGCTGTCCCTGTGGCAACAGTGTGGTGCAGTACACATAACCAGTGTGTTCAGGAAGCGAAGGTCACAAGTTCAAGTCCCAGCTGTGGCTCCTGCCAACCCTTTCCCCATATTTTACCCAGTACTAAACCGTGGTAATAAAGACGGAAGCTTTATTGCAGATAAAATAAACATGCCTGAAACGCCTATATTTTACCCTACAGAGCACAGACACCATAAACATGTGCAATCCCTAGAGCAGAGTTTCCCAACTGCAGTCCTGGAGGGCCAAACACCTTTCAGGTTTCATGCTGTCCCTAATAAATATGCCTGTGCTGCATTTGTATGCACCACCCCCATTGTATGCAAATGTATCTCATGCATATTCATTAGGGACAGCTTGAAAACCTGAACAGTGTTTGGCCCACCGGGACCGGAGTTGGGAACCTCTGCCCTAGAGCAGCGGCCAACAGGGGCAGAAACACCCACACACACAAACACACACATACAGGCTCCACTATCCAAAGCCTCATTGAGAATAAGGCTGTTGGGCCCTGCACGCAGCAGCATCTCCCAATACTAGCACTTGCATACCTTAGCAATGCCGCCCTAAACTTGAGAATACGTTACACATATATCAAAAGGTTGCTATGATTAATGGCAGATAGCAATTCCTAAGTTAAGCACAATTTGCTGATAGAGCTGCATCATAGCAACCTTTCTGATATCTGTGGAGTGTGTTTCAGTTTTGGTTTCTGACAGTGTTTATCACCCCGGGGAGTGACCCCAACAGTATTGTGTACCATAGCCATGCCTGCACTGTGCCCAGGACTGGTGTGGTGGCCAGGGCTGCCAAAAGCCTCTATATTTGCACAATGCTGGCATAGGTGTGGGAGTGTGTGTCTGTCTATCCAGTGTGTTGTGGCTGCCTACACCTTACTCAGCCCACACAGCTTGCACTGTTTCCAGTGTAAGCCTGCCAATGTGCATAATGAGGAGCAAGGTACTGTGGGTAAGGCCCGGACAGGGTGGCCTGGGCAGGATGCATCTGCACAGGGCATAGGGCAATGGCTGGGACATTGTAGTGCCCGGCCACCACCTGCACGGACAGGGTGGCCACAGCATGTCCTGCTGGGAGGTCATTCTCACCCTGACTGAGCAGTGACCATGGCATGACTCGGTTCCCCCATAGTGCTATTATAGCATTTCTCTCAAGTGATATTTATGGATTCTCTTTTCTGAGGCCCAATCACTAGCTTATTTGCTTGATGTGTGTGCTCACATCCCAGTTTTGGGTGCATGCATCTTCTCCAGGAACATGCACTATGGACTAGCTGGCAGACTGTCTGCAGTTAGCATGTGTATGGCTCGAACAACTTGCAGGGTGCAGTGGTTGGAGACTCACTGTGCTTGCTGCTGGAGAATGTCAGATAGTGTGGGGGGGGGGGCAGCTGAGTATTTCCAGGCCTACTGTTTGTCTGCCATTGCCTTATGGATGTGTACTGATCTGCATTGACTGCCCTGTAGGGTGTCTGTTCCCCAGCAGGACTGGGGTTGATGGTCCCCTCTACTGCTACCACTGCAGGGATGTAGAATGTGGATCTGTTGGTGGGAGATCCTGAGCCCCAGAGGGCGGGTTGGGTGGTGCTACATAATCCGCCTATGGGTCCAAACACCACCTTTCACTTAAACCATGTGATAATGGCAACCCCACAGGATTTGCACTATTCTGAGTGCACCATAGTCCATAAGGGCTGGATGCAATTGGGAAATACAGATGGACACAGGTGTATCCTAGGTGTGTCTGCAAGGACTACCTATCACACACTGGCACTGATGGCGACCTGCAGCATAACCTATATCAACTAAACCAGCTGCTGCGGACCTGGTGCTGAGCGCCCCACCTCGCCCTCAGGGTGAGCACAGTACCCCCACAATGTGTCGGTCTGTAGCTACTCTGTGCCAGTAACACACACGGTCAGTTCCCCCTACCAGGCCGAGGTACTGTGGGTGTGCATACCACATCTTGTGATCATCTGTAGACTGCTGATCTGCATGTGCAGTGCATCATGGGTACGGTTGGGTTAACCCTATCCTGGTAACCACAGCAGACAGTTTGTGTGGTGACCTGCAGTCCTTCTGTAGCCAGCCAGGGGCTTGTTAGTAGCTATAGAGATGTAGCCCACTAGTTACTTCACTGACTGTGGAGGCAGAGGTCATGGGTTTGATCCCACAGTGGTGTTATTTGATAGGGCTGTCCAAGGCATTTCCTTTTTTAATTTAAATTAGTGCTGCCAGCAAAAACACCCTCACAGTGCTGTAACCTTAAGGTGCCTCATAAGGTGTCCTATAAGGCGCCCTATAGGGAACATTATAAGGTGCCTTGGCAGACAGTGCACTTTATAATGTGCCCTCTGGAGTGCCTTATAGGGCGCCTTATGCGGCACCTTAGGTTACGGCACTGTGAGGGTGTGCTTGCTGGCAGCACTAATTTACATTAAAAAAGAAAATGCCTCAGACAGCACTGATTTAAAGTAAAGGGTAATGCCTCAGACAGCCTTACTTATTAAGCCCACTGGGGGAATCAAACTCATGACCCTGCTTCATCAGTCAATGTAGTAACCATTGTGCTACAGCTCTGTTCCTGAGTTTCCAGGCCAGCGCGCCTAATTAAGGCTAACGCGTGTTAACGTGCCATGGCTCCCTCTATCGCACAATAACGGACTTTTTCGCACGATAACCCGAAATGCTACCTTAAGACCGGCACACCCACTACCTTATATGGCATTCGTCACAGTAAGACTGCAACTAACGCTGGTAACATTAAGACGGTTTAGTAAACATACCGCTAAGTGTGGAACAGGTGTTGAAGAACAGCCTGACCAAACAAGACATCCCGGTGGGAGTCCTTGTCTCAGCAGTAATGGGCTGTGAAGGTATGAACCAAAGCCCAAGTAGCTGCTCGACAGATGTCGTCGATAGACACAGAGTGAACATGAGCCATAGAGGTTGCCATGGCTCTCACATTGTGAGCTGTGACATGGCCTTTAAGAGGAAGGTTCTTACTCTCATAGGCAAAATAGGGTATTGCAGGATTTCTAATTTCTTTGCCCTAGGCTGTTTTTCAGGAGCCACTGTGATGGAAAGACCTCGAGCCACATCTCGGATAAAATCCTGAAATGTCGATGCAGTCAGTGCCGGCACCGGAGTCGGTGACGGTACCGGTTGAATTGTCTGAAGCGGTTTCAGAGGCATCGAGGCTGTGAGAAGGGCCGCCAGACTGCATTCAATAGCCAAGAATCTCTGGTCTATCAATGCTGCCGATGCTTGGGTATCGGTCCCGGAAGAAGCGGCCGGTACCCCAGAGCATGGCACCAGTAGTTCTGCCGAGGTTAAAGCCTCGAGAACATCCTGGAGCTCCGTTAATGCTTTGGAAGCCGAAGCCTCCCGCCGGGGCAATTTTGCCGGTGAAAGTTCCTCAAGGGCAATGCCAGAGTCATCTCACTGTCTAGAAGGAGATCTACCCTTTGAGGACCGGCTGGATTTATGTTTAGTTACCTGAGATCCATGGGAGGAAGACGAAGCCCTGGAAGACGTCGATGCCACGGAGGCTGCATCGGAGGGAAAAAGGGTGCTAAGCTTAGCAGCTCGGTTCTGCCGGCCCCTTTTCGACATCATCCCACAGGCAACACACTCTGAAATAGAGTGGTCAGGACCTAAACATTTGAGGCACCACTCATGGGTGTCGGTGACGGAGATGGTACCGCCACACTTAGAACACTTTTTAAAACCCGAAGCGGGTTTTTCCATTCTGAAGGTAAGGTTGGGCCTAATGCCCAAAATGGCGCATGGCACCTGAGAGAAAAATACTGGAAAGATTCCAGAAGAATTTTTTTTTTTTTAAGAAAAGAAAGAAGAACTGGCGGTACCGGTGTAGCGTCGAGGGAAGGCAGACGCGACCACAAAAAAGAAGAATAAGAAGAGAATTTTTTCTGCAGTGACAGGATGTGCGACCTGTCGGCTCCGCTGAAAACGAAGAACTGGAGAGGGACAGTTGGGAAAGGGGGGGAAGGCAGCATGCAGGCACTGTGGATGCTCCCAAAAGCTTTCCTTTTGGACACTGGGGAGCGTTCCCGTGCAGGCTCCGTCGGTAACGACGATACCCATATGTGAAGACTACATTCCCGCTTGTTCCTGGAGATTGTTGCTTGTACTGAGCAACAACAGTATCGGCTCAAGCAGTTACAGATCATTCAAAAAACTGCTGTATGTATTTTTGCCCATGCTCGGGAATTTGATCATGCAACCTATCACCTATTCATTACCATTGGCTCCCTATTAGATCTCACATTCAGTTCAAAATTTTGACACTAGTACACAAAGCCATTCACAATGCGGCATCAGACTATATCTCCTCATTAATTACTTTAGATGCTTTTTATGGGCAACCAACCTTTTTGTTAGAATGGTTAATAAAAGGAAAAGGAGGCTGCTATAGTTCTCAAAAGTGGTAGCTGAAAAGGTGAAGAAAAAGAGGGAGGCCTTCGTGAAATACAAGCGATCATAAAGACAGGAAGACAGGCATCTATATTTGGAACAACTTAGAGAGGCTGGCAAAGTAGTCAGGAAAGCAAAGGTACAAAAAGAAGAAGAAATAGCCAATGCAATAAAATGGGGGGGGGGGGGGGGGGGAGGGATAAAAAAATTTTCAGATATGTTATTGAGAGGAGGAAGGGCAAAAGTGATATTGCCAGACTCAGGGGTGAAGAGGAGGAATATGTAGAAGCTGATGAGAATAAAGCGGAATTGTTTAACAAATATTTTTGTTCTGTGTTCATAGATGAAGGGCTGGAAGCAGGACCTCAGACAACACCCACAAACAAGAACAAAAGTGAGAGGCATCTCAAACGATTTTCAGAGGACTGTGTTCGTGAGGAACTAGCTAAACTAAAAGTGGACAAAGCAATGGCACCAAATGGGAAACATTCGAGAATACTAAAGAAACTTGGGGACATTCTAGCAGCTCCACTGACTGACTTTTTTAATGCCTCTTTGGAGTCAGAGCTGGTGCAGAAGTAAGAATGTGGTTGAAAACTACATGCTGGTTAGTTTAACCTCTGTGGTGAGTAAACTATTCAAAGCACTGATGAAAGAGAAAATAGTGAGGTTTCTGGAGTCCAGTGGATTGCAGGATCCGAGGCAGCATGGATTCACCAGAGGCAGGTCTTGTCAGACAAATCTGACTGATTTCTTTGACTGGGTGACCAGGGAATTGGATCAAGGGAGAGCCCTAGATATGTATTTAGATTTCAGTAAAGCCTTTGACACTGTTCCTCACAGGCGACTTATAAACAAACTGAGCACCCTAGGATGGACCCTAAAGTTACTGCTTGGGTTAGAAATTTGTTGAGTGGGAGGTGACAAAGGGTACAGGTAAATGGAATTCACTCTGAGGAAAAGGAGGTTACCAGTGGTGTGCTGCAGGGATCTTTCCTTGGTCCGATTCTTTTTAACATCCAGTAATATAGCAGAAGGGCTGTTGGGTAAGGATTGCATCTTTGTGGATAATAAAAATCTGCAACAGAGTAGACACCCAGGAAGGTGTAGATAACATGAGAAGGGATCTAGCTATACTTGAAGAATGGTCTAGAATTTGTCAGCTTAAATTTAATCCTAAAAAATATAGGGTCATGCATTTGGGCTGCAACAATCCAAGGGAACGGTACAGTATAGGGGGTGATGTACTTCTGTTCATGAAAGAAGAACGGGACCTAGGCGTGATTGTATCTGACAATCTCAAATTAGCTAAACAGGTAGAAAAGGCGATGGCAAAAGCTAGAGGGATGCTTGGCTACATAGGGAGAGGAATGGCTAGCAGAAGAAAGGAGATGATGGTGCCTCTGTATAAGTCTTTGGTGGTGCCAAAGACTTGATGGTGGTGCCAAAGACTTGATGCCAAAGAGATGATGGTGCCTCTGTATAAGTCTTTCCAAGGCCTTAGCTCTCTTAACTTCTCCCATGTCTCTCACCCTTACCTTCAGGGATGGCAGCCACTGCCAATACAACCAAGGTCCAGAAGTCTACTGTATAAAAATAGTCTTTGCTGAGTGAATCAAAATTAAGCTCAGTTAATTTTTGAGCTGCACAGACATAACAAAACTAAAAAGCGGAAAAACACAGAAAATAAGACATACAGCTGTTTTTTGTTGGAATTCCTTCTCTCATGTTTGCTTCATTCCTTTAGGTTGAACCATATGCACGGCCAGTGCATAGATATCAGATGCCCTGTGTGAACCTTCAGCCTTATGACCCCCCCCCCCCAAATTACTTGTGAGAGAGTCAGTTGGACCATTGGATGATAGAGAGATAAAAGGGGTGCTAAGTGAGGACAAGGCCATAGCGGAGACACTGAGGGCCCGATTCTGTCCCGAATGTAGATCCCCTCTGTGCATCCGGTCGGAACCAGACGCACAGAGGGGATTGCAATTCTGATTCCGCGGGGCACGTCTAACTCCATGGGATCAGAATCAGGAACTGTCCTGCACGTGCAGGCTCCATTGAAGAGCCGTGATGCCGGCCACCGGAGAATAAACTGCATCCCCCACAGCCTGACCGCCGATCTGGCCTCCTAAGGCCAGAGTCGGGCTGCGGGGAATGTCCTTTGGCCCCTTCTGCCTCATCAGTGCCCTGGCAGCAGAAAAAAGAAACATCCAGGGAGGTTATTCCACCTCGGAGGTGGAATAACTTCCCTGAATATTTCGCCAGCCCCGAACGTACAGGGCCAACATTAAAATCGGCCCTGTACGTCCAGGGCCAGTGCCCGCCCACTGCCCACCCTTTCTCCGCCACCATGCCGCCCATTTCCCACCCCCTTCTAACTTCCCTGCACAACCGGCGGGAAAGTTATTCGGGGGTAGGTGAAGCCACAAATAGTGGGAATGTATATCCCATCGGGCCGTCCATCCCCACCATTCATGGCTCAGAATAACACCCCGAATGAATTCTTTGCTTCAGTCTTTACTGAAGAAGATGTAGAGAAGTTACCTGTGCCAGAAATGGTATATAAAGTGATTTATTCAAAGAACTGAAAGAAATATTGATAAACCGGGAAGATGTTTTACAACTATTTGATAAACTAGAGTAGCAAATCACTTGGACTGGATAATATACATCCAAGAGTGTTGAAAGAACTGAGATTGCAGACCTACTATTTGCAATTTGAGAACTATCATTAAAATCATCTGTAGTACCAAAAGATTGGAAAATGGCCAATGTAATGCCAATTTTTTTAAAAGGGTTCCAGGGGTGATTCAGCAAACTACAGACTGGTGAGCCTGACGTCAGTACCAGGAAAAATGGTAGAAACCATTATAAAGTATAAAATTACTGAACAGGTAGATAGTCATGGTTTCATGGGAGACAGCCAACATGGCTTTAGCCAAAGAAAGTCTTGTCTTACTAACATGTTATAGTTTTTTGAAGGTGTGAATAAACAGGTAGACCAAGGTGAGTCGGCTGATATAGTGTATCTGGATTTTCAGAAAGCCTTTGACAAGGTCCCTCATGCAAGACTCTTGACGAAATTAATAATTCATGGGATTGGAGGCAGTGTAATATTGTGGACTAGGAACTGATGAAAAGATAGAAAGCAGAGAGTAGAGCTAAATGGACAATATTCTTTGTGGAGAGAAGTGAATAGTGGAGAACCCCAGGGATCTGTGCTGGGCCTCTTCCTTATTAACATATTCAATAAATGACCTGGAAATAGGAATAATGAGTGAGATGATCAAATTTACAGATGACACAAAATTATTCAAAGTTGTTAAAGCACTAGAGGATTGTGAAAAATTGCAAGAGGGCCTTGATAAGTTGTAAGACTGGACGCCCAGATGGCAGATGAAATTTAATGTGGACAAGTACAAAGTAATGCACCTAGAAAAGAACAACCCAAACTATAGTTGCGCAATGCAAGGTACCACCTTAGAAACCACCCGCCAGGAAAAAGATTTAGGCATCATCATGGATAATATGTTGAAAACCTCCATCCAGTGTGCAGCAGCAGCCAAGAAGGCAAATAGAATACTAGGAATCATAAGAAAGGAATGGAGAATAAAACCAAGGATGTTATAATGCCTCTGTATTGTTCCATGGTGCGACCGCATCTTGAATATAGGATATAGCGGAATTAGAAAAGGTACAGTGAAGAGCAACAAAAATGGTAAAGGGGATGGAAGGATGCCCTTATGAGAAAAGGCTTAAAAGGTTAGTGCTCTTCAACCTGGCAAAGAGATGGTTGAGGAGGAGTTATGATAGAGGTCTATAAATTAATGAATGGAGAACGGGTAAATGTAGATCGGTTGTTTACGCCATCGAAAAGTGGACACGCAATGAAGCTACATTGTAACCCATTTAAGACTAATTAGAGAAAATATATTTTTACTCAATGTGTAATCAAACCCCAGAATTTGTTGCCGAAGGATGTAGTAAAAGCTGTTAGTTTAGCTGGGTTTAAAAAAGGTTTGGACAAGTTCCTGGAGGAAAGATCCATAAACCATTATTAAAGATAACCCCAGAAATCGAATGTTTACCCCGGGAAAAGCATTATGGAACTTATGTTCATATTACTGTATATATATACTGTACTTATGTTACTTATGTTATATTACTATATATATATACTGTACTTATGTTCATATTACTGTATATAACATTAAGTTAATCTGTACATAGTTCCCCCGGTTGTCCTATTGTTGAAGTTCCCTGTTCAATGTAAAACTCAATGTTACTTGTATGCATTGTAGTATGTTCTTGTTCAATGTACACCGCACTGATTGTAATAGCGCGGTATAAAAGAATTGTTAAATAAATAAATAAATAAATAAATATGTACCTTTCTGTGAACCTTATGACCTGGATTGGCCATTGTTGGAAACAGGATGTTGGGCTTGATGGTCCTTGGTCTGACCCAGTATAACATTTATTTTGTTCTTATGTTCTAATGCATATTAACTTTGAAGTCTGAGAAGAATAAAGTCTGAAGTCTTTATTTTCAAACAAAAAAAGGAAGACTAACCTCCTCTGTACCATTTGGAAGAACATTTTCAAAGTGATCGGTAGCCTAACATGTTTCTTCAATGTGAAAATCCCACCACTCAGAATGTATAAAAGGAGAGCAGCATCTTCACAGCATGCAACTGTTAGCCAGATTAAAAAGAAGCAATGGACTAGATTTGCCAAAGTGCATTTTTTTATTTATTTATTTATTTATTTAACTATTTCTTTTATACCGCCCCTTCCAGAGATCAAGGGCGGTTTACATATAACAAGTTAACAGTCATGTACACAGTTTGTATACATTTTACATAGAACATAGAACAATAGAAATCAACTATTTACATTAAACAGTAAATATAACATTTATAGGTATTAAAGCAAACACATTAAACTTTATACAAATGAATATTTACAGTGTGTGGTGTGTGTGGTGTGTGGGGCAGGAATTGGTGTAGGTGCTGGAATTTATCTTTATCTTTCTGCAGTTCTTGATATACCGCTTTACATTAAACATCAAAGTGGTTTACAATACATTAAAAGCAAACTGCCAAAAAAGGAAAAAAACGCCATAGCTGCAACAGGAGAGGTGAAAATAGAGGAAGAAGAGAGAAAGCAAGGTGAAAAGGACAGAGGAGGCGGGGAGAGGAGAGAGAGGCGGGATCCTCAGCTGGGTGTAGGAGGGACAGGGAGATCAAAAGCAGAACAGATGAGGTGAGTCTTAAGAAGAGATTTGAACCTGTGCTATCATGTGTTATCGTGAGTTGTGTTTGTTTATGTTTGTCTTTATTTGATACGTATACTGCATTTATACGAGCAATGCGGTTAACATAAAGACCAACTAGGTAAGAATGACAGGAAAGACACTCCATTGTCAGTAGAGGCTGAGTATCCCTTATCTGAAATGCTTGACCAGAAGTGTTTCTGATTTTGGATTTTTTCAGATTTTGGAATATTTGCATATACATAATGAGATATCTTGGGGATGGGACCCAAGTCTAAACACAAAATTCATTTATGTTTCATATATAACTTTTACACGAAGAGCAAGGATGGACGTCCCTCCTATTCACGCTCTCCCCGCCGGCATCTAACCTCCCCGCCGGTTGTACGGGGAGGTTAGACGGGAGCAGGGAATGGGCGGAGTTAGGGCGGGCGGTGGGCAGTCGCCAGCCCTGGACATTCAGGGCCGATTCTAATGGACATTTTTTTTCTGGGGAGCAGAGGGGGCAGGGGGCACCCGAGGACATTCCCCACAGTCTGACCCTGGTCTTAGGCAGCCAGATCGGGGGTTGGGCTGCGGGGCAAGCCTATGTTGAGTCGGCAGCCGGGATCGCAGCTTTACAATGGAGCCGAGGTGCCATGGCAACCGGATACCATGGCCCACAGGTCCTTTGTAAAGCCCTGACTAAGTTAGTCAGGCTTTTCTTATGCATGCAAACTGGGCTGAATCGCAGTCCTGGCCTGCATGTACAGGGCTGTTCACGATTCTAGTCCCGCAGGGCTAGACATGCCCCATGGGATCAGAATCACGACCCCCTTAGTATGTCCATTTCAAACCAGATGTACAGAGGGGCTGTACATCTGGGATGGAATGAACCTGTTTTGGGGTCATTCTGCTCTCCAAATAGTGGGATTATACGTCTGGATTGTACGTCCAAACCACACTCATGTCTGGGATCATATTCTGATCCTGATGCTCCCCACACGTACAGGGTCGTTGTGCAGGGAGTGCTGGATGGGGGCAGGAGGGGGCAGCACTGGAGCGGAGCAAGGGCAGAGCAGGGGTAGTGCCATGCGCCGGGATATACAGAGGCCATTCAGGTTGGGCCTCTGTATGTCCCCTGGTGCTGAGATGGACGCCTGCCTTATTCCACCCCGATGGTGGACTAAGTGCCAGGCAGTGAGGAGAATGCATGCTGCAGCTCCTCCAATCCCATTGCACCACCGTGGGAGAGCATCAGCCTCCTGATCCCGGCCTTGGGGGCCCCTGGCTGGTGTTGGACAGCAGGTGATGGGGCCGCTTGGAGTCTGGCAATTCTGAGTCTCTGGCTGGACATGCGGGTGCCATGGCGATGGGGTGCCACGGCATCGTCATACCAGCTGGAGTGTTGTGTGGGCTAGGCATGCAGGATTTTGGATGATTCACAGCATGGAATCGGGTGCATGCCGGGCTAAGTGGCCGATTCTGCAACCACGGGAACATACAGCTCCCGCGGTTGTGGAATCGGGTAGAAATGGGGCCCATCCATGTTTTGAGTATCCTGACGGCACGGCCATACATCTGTCAGAATTGCCCTCATAGCCTGAAGATAATTTTATACAATATTTTTCCTAATTTTGTGCATGAAACAAAGTTTGTGTACATGGAATCATCAGAAAACAAAGATGTCACTATCTCATGTTGGCGCACAAAACATTTCTGAATTTGGAGCATTTCAGAAGGGATATTCAACCTGTAATAGGAAAAATGAAAAAGAAAGAGATATATAGAGGAAGTGAGAAGAACAGTTGGAGCATGAAGGGAGAATGGATTGTGCTCTGTCAGATAGCGATCTAGCGGTGCCCAAACTATGGATGCCCAACTTTAAGAGATTGAAAATGCTGATTCAAACCTGGACATCTTCATTGTTTTCTTGAAGTGTTTGAAGTTAGATTCTAAGTGTAAAGAGGTGATAAGACTATTTCAGAAGAAAGGAGCTAGGATAAAAAATGCAGATTGCTGAGTAGATTTGTATTTAACTTTGGATGGTGGGGGGATATGAAGTCTGTACCCATGAAGTAGATGGAGGATATGGGTGGGATCATAGAAACATAGAAATATGATGGCAGAAAAAGACTACATGGCCTTTCTAGTCTGCCCTTCCATATCACCCACTATAAGAGTCACCTTTTTTTCTTTAGAGAGCCTCTGTGTTTGTCCCATGCTTTACTGAATTTAGATACTGTCCTCATCTCTGCCACCTCCACTGGGAGACTTCCATGCATCTACCACTCTTTCTATAAAGAAATATTTCCTCATTATTATTGCTAAGTCTATCCCGTTTCACTCTCATCCCATGCCCCCTCATAGCAGAGCTTGCTTTCAATCGAAAGAGACTCGCCTCCTGTGCATTTATGCCATGGAGATATTTAAACGTCTCAATCATATCACCTCTGTCCCGCCTTTCCTCTAAGGTGTACATATTAAGGTCCTTAAGTCTGTCCTCATATGCTTTATAACGAAGACCACTAACCATTTTAGTAGCCACTCTCTGCACCGACTCCATCCTGTTTATATTGGAGTGGAGGAGTGGCCTAGTGGTTGGGGCAAGGTACTTCAGGCCAGAAGGTCGGGGGTTCAAATCCCACTAGAAGACAGTAACCTTGTGCCGGAAGGACTGGGGTTTCTAGTCCCACAGGTGCTCCTTGTGGTCTTGAGCAAGCCACTTAACCCTCCATAGCCCATGTTCCCTGTAAAATAGTTATCTCCAAGTTATAATGCCCTGTTCAATGTAATTTCAGTTTGTTCAATGTAAACCACATTGATGCAGAATAGCACAGTATATAAGAGAATGTAAATAAAATAAAATATTCTTTTGAAGGTGCGGTCTCCAGAATTGTACACTGTATTCCAAATGCGGTTGCACCAAAGACTTATACAGAGGCACCATCATCTCCTTTCTTCTGCTAGCCATTCCTCTCCCTATGTACCCAAGCATACCTGTACCCCCTTCCTCCCATCCCTCAGGATTCAAGAGAAGGAGAGGACCTCACTTCCACACATCTGTAGCTCTCTGAGCTGCCCTGCGCACAGCTGGAGGGGGAGGGACGCTACATTTATGTATTGGCCAAGCAAAACAATTCATGCACAGCAATGCTCTAAGGCTTCCATCTTTTCTTTCCATATAAAGGAAATAGGAAGGACAGAAAGGGAAGGAGGGAGAAAAGAGAGAAACAGCGTTAATTAAAGAGAACTGAACTGTTAAACATTATAACATTCATTGCACATATGTTTACATGCCTCTCCTTTGTTGACAGGCCAGTGGAAGTGCTGCATGGTTACTGCTTGATCTTTTACTACGATCAACCAGCAGAGGGCAGGAAAGCTTTCTAATTAAAATTAGCTGGAATTCGGACATGCACTGTAATAATTCACAATAAAAATGGCCATGCAAGGGAAGCTTTCTACAAGATACGAGGGACAGTCCAAGGGTGATGTGGGACCATGTGTGGAGACTCATTGTGGGACCTCATTTCCATAGCCACTGGACCTCATTTACATAAATTTAATTTATTATATTTTAAAATGTATATGTTGTCCATCTAAAATTTTAGGCAGCTTTCAAAGGAGCCCTTCACAAGCATTTTTTGTCCTGGCAATGACTTAGGGTTTACATGTTTACTAAATATTAATGTGCATTAAGTGCCACTGCGCCAATAGAATTAAATGGGTATTCCTGCACTTAACACACATTAACATTTGTGAATGCATATTAACTTTTAGTAAACACGCCTCTTAATAAGTGTCCGAATACCATTTGCATGGGCAGTGAGGATAAAGAAAGACTACCAGATTTCTACATTACTATACTCCAATGCCAACTGCCAGGCACATAAGGAGTAATATAAACACTGCCCATTTAGAACCCATATCAAACCCGCAGTATTATAACAGGACTACCAGGACTCACAAAACACCAAACTCTACCTATCAAAAGGCAACATTGCAAATATTAAACCACTACATCTCAGAGAATACCAATACATCTCCTACTGGGGAAATGGAACAAGTGGGACTGTCACATAGAAACTACATGATCAAAATACCGCAACTCGGTTACACATGCAGAACATAGACCATCACCAAACAAAGAACAAGGGATCACAATTTACAAATAGGAAGACACGAATTAAACTGGGAACCCCAAAAGCCAAACTTGGAATGTACAACAATACTGGAGAAATAAATAATTCACTTCATCTTGTAGTAAACAAAATGCAAAATGTTAGTGATGCACATTTCCCACAGCTGACATATTCCAGTTAATAAATTCAAAATAAAATAGTTTTTTTTCTACCTTTTGTTGTTTGGGCATTTTATTTTTTCAGTTGCTTTTGCCCCAGTCACTTTCTTCTGTTTTCTTCATGTCTTCTGCTAACTCTCCATTGTCTGCTGTCCATTTGTCCTTTCTTCTCTTTTCTAGTTTTTTTAACATTCTCTCTCTACATCTGTTTCTAACATACTGATCTTTCTCCTTTTTCTCTTTCCTCCATTTCTTTCTTTATTCCTTTTCCATCCACTCAAATTTCACCTCTCCATCCTTAGTCCCCACTTACTCTCCCAATACCCAATACATCATAGATTTTTCTTCCCTTCCACACAAAATATCTGTCCCCCTCTCCATCCTCACTCCCCCAGCTTCTTTTTTTTCTCCCACCTGTCCCAGCCTCACCCCCTTCTGGTCCTTCCCTAGCATCAGCTCCCTTCTAGTTCCAGCCCCTCCCACCATCCATTCCTTTCTCATCCCCCTGCATGAGCCCATTTACACTCCTAACCCCCCAGTATCAGTCCTCCTCCAGTCCCTCCCAGCATCAGTTCCCGTACAGTCCCAGTCCCCTATCCTCAGGCCATTTCCAGTCCTACCCCCAGTATCAGTCCTCCTCAGTCCCTCCCAGCATCAGCTCCCTTCCAGCCCCCCCGCATCAGCCCATTTCCAGTCCGAACCCCCCCCCCCCGTTTCAGTTCCTTTCCAGTCCTAGCCCCCATTCCCCCAACATCAGCCCATTTCCAGTCCTGCCCCCCCCCCGTTCCTGTTCTAGCCCCTAGTCCCCCCCCCCAGTTCCATTCTAGACCCCATTCCTGTTTTCGTTCTAGCCCCAGTCCTCCCATTCCTGTTCCCATTCTAGCCCCCATTCCCCCCCCCCCCCAGACACACACCAAAAAGGGCCCTGTGCCCGATTGGCTTCAGAGGAAGCCTGTGAAGCTCAAAGCCCCGGCTGACCTCTGAACCATCGCGGGACTAAAAAGCTGCATTTGCCTTCTCTCCCGCTGCTGTGATAAAAAGGAACACGCAGGCGCGCTGCGTGCTGGGAGGTTAAATGGGGCCAATGGTCACTCACAAACATCAATACACATGAAACCAACTGGCAAGTGCAAATACCTTCATAGTTCCAGTTTCCATCCTCCACATATAACAAAATTCATTATACACAGCCAGGCAACAAGACAGCATCGCATTTGCTCTGAACCAGAGACAGGAATAAACACCTTAAAGCCCTAACAGAATTCTTTAAACAAAAGGATTTTCACTCCAAAACCATTTCCAAGAAAATTGCATCCTTACTCAAAACACTTAGCGAAAACATGCTTCAATACAAGGAAAGGAAACCATGGAATGGGTACTACTGTGGTAACTTACAACCCAGAACTAGAAAACCTAAGAAAAAAGATCATAGATCTTCAACCCTATTTCTGGAGGATGAATTACTAAAACAAATTTTTCCTGCTTCCCCTCCCACCCCACCTCTAATCTGTCAGCCACCCAACCTGAAACAGAAACTTGTAAGGAGTAAATTTCAAACAGAATCACAAATCAAAGAAAATGGCACAAAACCCTGCAAGGCCCATATCAAGAAAGCAACTGCAGCGACATACCAGAGAATAAAAATCCTACACAATCTCAGCCCGCTATTAGACAATAGCCTCTTCCTCAGTGTTTGTCAAGCGATCATCACCACTCACTTGGACTGCTGTAATTATATACAGTACTCCAAGGACTACCAAAATGTGCACTCCCCCCCCTACAAATTGCCCAAATTTCTGCAGCTCGCATGATCTCAAGGATACCTAAACCAGAACATATCACCACAGTCCTCAAAGACCTACACTGGCTATCCATCCAAGCATGCATAAAATACAAATCAATCATGAACACATATAAGAGCATATGCAACATAATCGCTGGCTGCCTACGGACACTCGTACAGACTACCTCGGACAACAGACTGAGAAGAAATCAAAACACAAACCTACTCAAAATTCCCAAGCATAAAACATCCAGCACACAAGAAACATGTCAACGCTGTCACCCTCACTGCTGGACCCTGCTGGTGGGGCAGGGCACTGCGCTGGGGCTTGTGATCAACTGGCTTAATTATGCTGTGGAGGCCTTGCTTGGCCCTCTGGGAGTTGTAGTTGTTGATTGCCAGTTAAAGAACTAGTCGTGGAACGGTGGTAAGGTTTTAACAAGGGATTTATTTCCCCTTCCAAGAGGACTTTTTGCTGTGGTATGAACAAAGGAAACACAACCCTTCCTGGGCATATAATAAAGGAACAAAAATAGCTTCTCTTCAGCTCATTAACAAGTAAAGTAAAGGTACATTAAACAGTCCTTCATAAGCACACAAAAACCCTTTCTTTACTGTTTTTGGCTTAATCAGCTCTTACTTCCTTTTATCGTAGTGAGGAAATGCTGTCCGCTATTGAAAGCGTACAGTCCATGTATTCAGTGCTTGGCTGAGCTTCTGATGTCTCACACTGCATATCCTCATCACATGCTTTTAATATCTCTTCCCTTTCAACATTAGGGACATGCCTCTTTGCTTCTCACCACCACCAAAATATTGTCTATTAGACAACATTTTGGTGGTGGTGAGAATTGAGGAGGCATGTGACACATTCTATCTACCCTTTTGATGTCTAGGACATCTGCACCTTGCCCACTCACAATCTTAAATGACAGAGGTGTAAGGCCACAAACCAGTCAGGTTGGCAGGATATCTCTAATGCATATATATCTCATGCATATTCATTAGGGCTATCCCGAAAACCTGACTGGTCTGCGGCTCTCCAGGACCAGGGTTCCCCACCCCTGCCTTAGTCGATATCGGGGTAATTGAAATCACCCATTATTACTGTGTTATAACTTTTGTTAGCTTCCCTGATTTCTTTGAGCATTTCATCATCCATCTGTTCATTCTGGCCAGATGATCGGTAGTACACACCCACTGCCATCACCTTCCCCTTTTTACATAAAATTTTTATCCATAGAGATTCTACAGTGTATTTTGTTTCCTGCAAAACTTTAATCCTTTGTGACTCAATGTCCTTTCTAACATAGAGCACAACCCCTCCACCAATTTGATCTACTCTGTTATTACAATATAGTTTGTACCCAGGTATCACAGTGATCCATTGGTTGTCCTCCTTCCACCAGGTCTCTTAGATGCCTTTCATTTAGTGCTCTATATTCTAGCTCTCCCATCTTATTTTTTAGACTTCTAGCATTTGCATGCATGCTTTTTAGAGGCTGTATTTCATTCATATTAATCCGGTTATCAGTTGATGGGGTAATTTGGAATCTTTCAGCTCTGCACTTAAGGGCATCTGGGTGACTTTTATCTTTATTGGAACCTCTCTTTTAGGATGTCCTAACTTCCCAATTTTGCTAGTATCCTTCAAGGATACATACTTCTGAACCATGCGCACTTAGGCTACTGTCTGCTTTCCCCTATTATCTAGTTTACAAGCTGCTCTGTCTCCTTTTAAAGGTCAATGCCAGCAGCTGGGTTCCATCCTGGTTAAGGTGGAGCCCATCCTTTCAGAAAAGTTCCTCTCTTCCCCAGAATGTTGTCCAATTCCTAACAAATCCAGAACCCTCTTCTTTGCATCCTTGTCTCATCCTTGCATTGAGACTCCGGAGCTCTGCCTGCCTTTTGGGTCCTGCCCGTGGAACGGATAAAATTGCAGAGAATGCTATCCTGGATGTTCTGGATTTCAACTTCCTACCTAAAAGCCTAAATTTGGCCTCCAGAACCTCCCTCCCAGACTTTCCTATGTCATTGGTGCCAAAACCAAGACAGCAGACTTCTCCCAGTACTATCTAAAACCTTGTCTAAGTGGCGCGTAAGGTCCGCTACCTTCGCACCAAGCAGGCATGTTACCGGGCAATCCTCACATCCACCAGCCACACAGCTATCTACATACCTAATGATTGAATCACCAACTATAACGGCTGTCCTAATCCTTCCCTCATGGGCATATGACCTTGGTGAAACCTTCTTGGTGTGAGAGGGTTTTACATCTCCTGCTGGAAAGATCTTAGCTACAGGATCATTTCCTGCAACACCAAGGTGATACTCTCCTCTCACGTGACCTCTCTCCTCCATGGCAACTGAGAGGCTGCCAGACTGGAGGTGGGAATTCGGAACTATGTCCCTATAGGTCTTGTCTATGTACGTCTCTGTCTTCCTTATGTCCTCCAAGTCTGCTATTCTAGCCTCCTGAGATCAGACTCATTCCCTGAGGGCAAAGAGCTCCTTGCATCTAATGCACACGTAAGATCCCTCTCTAACTGGGAGAAAATCGTACCTGTTACACTGAATGCAAAAGACTGCATTGTCCCCATCTTGCTGCTGGACTGTGGTCTACATCTTAGTTTTAAGGGTTTTTTCTTAGCTATTTAAGTTGTTTAAAGCTACTAGGGATACTTGTACTGTTTCAACTATACCAAATAAGTTTAAGGGACTTTGTTCACCTCAAGATAATTAATTTCAGGGCCTTAATTATTCTATTCCTGATGAGGATAACTAACTGAACCTGAAAGTGAATTTGACCACCTCTCCCCCTTTAATAGGTCTAAGAGCCTATAAAGCTAAGATTATGCCTGGGGTGACTGGGAGGGATTGTACACTTAGTAAAGGCTGGCTTGCTACACAGGTCCCAGACCTGTCTTTCTAAGGTAATCTTTTAACAATTTCCTGGGTGATTCACACAGCCATTGGTTTGATAGAAAAAGCCTTTGAAATTGTTTGGCTTTAACATTTATTTAAAACAAATTCACAGATCCCTTGCCTCCTAACTAGAAGGACTCTTTGTAAAGGTCTCTAGAAACAATTTCTTTCTACTCAAAGAATATGTATCCTATTCTTCTTTCTATGCTAAGTTATACTCTGATTTGATTTAAATTAAAAGTTGTCTGCTGATGCTAGGCCCTGACTGAGTTTTAAACTTAAACTAAAAACGTTTTCATTTTGAGTCTTGGAAATTGGTGTGCTGTGGCATGACAGGTTTGCAGCACATGGGAGTGAGAAGAGGTGGGGGGACTGCAGATTTTATATTTCACAGTGTATCTGGTAGTGGAAAGAATTCATGTTACCATTGCTGAGTTGACACCCGAATCAGAATTTTCTTTTTGATATGGTGAATTTTATGGGGAAATTTTGTAGTTCTGCTCTGCACCCATGGTTGGAGTTCTATGGATACAGAGTATATTTTTAAATTTATTACTGTTAACGGTCCTCTTTGCATGTAAGCACTCCTCATTAGTGTGTCCTAATGGAAAAAAAGGTCGAGAACTACTATCTTAGTTGATTTCTTTACAATCATCGAAGACGTCCAGTGTCCAGGCTGAACTTGATTGAGCAAAAGGGACATTTTTACTGAATAATAAATAAAAGAAAAAATATCAAAAAGGCAGTTCTTTGAAGTAGATAATGACACAGGTAGGACAGGCAGACTCTGACATGTGGAACCCGATTCAGAGAGGGGGATGTCCGGGCCATCTGGATGTCCCAGAGAAAGACAGGCCCATTCAAACCTGATTCTGGACTGCGGTAGCATTTTGTATACAGAATCAGGCCCGAGGATGACCCGGTGTGCCCCTGCCTGCCTGCCTGCCTGCGGGGACGTCTTCTCCGCAGGCTCCCCTGGCTGCTGCAGCTCAGCCCCCTTCTTCCCCACTGCTTGACCCATGGCTGGCCAGCCGAGACCTGGATTGGGTGGTAGGGACTCCCCCGCACGCAGCCCTGGCCCCGGGGGGGGGGGGGGATCCCCGGGCTCGATCGCTGGATTAATGCTGCTTATTCCACCTTCAAGGTGGAATAAGTAGCAAGTCCCCTTTCACCTGGCAGGATTACAGAGCCATGATCAGAATCAGCCTTGTACATCCTACAGGGGTGGGCTACCCCCGCTCCGCCCTGACCCCGCCCCTCCCACCTCCTGCCGTCTCTCACCGTCCTACTGCTCAGGACGTCCAAGGAGAGCGGGAGGGGAAATAGGGTCCCGATGGCTTGCAGGGCTGCATATCCCACTGGGATGTGCAGACCCGCAACCTGAATCTCTGAATCAGGCCCATAATCTCTCATTTCTTGCTAGAAGCAGACGGTTCTCCTCTCATTTAGTGCTGAAGCAGGATGGTCTGCTGCAAGAGACTCCTCTTCCTCTCTCTCTTCAGATTTGCCATGTCCCTCTTTCACATCTTAAGCTATCTGACCCTCCAGAGAGCTGTGAAGACATTGTCTCAAACCATGCACTCTCCTTCCTCTTCACAGAGATGCTCTTCATGCAGTTCCCCATTACATCTTTATTTCTTCAGACACTTTGGGGTATGTTTACTAAAGGGCGCTATTTGCGCTGCTGTCATGTTATCGGGCGATAAGGCACCTTATCGGTGATAATGGCGCTTTACCGGGCGCAGAGGTACCTTATCGCGTGATAACGCATGCAGTGGCGCAAACGAGCGCTGAGGGTGGAGAAAGGCTCCCGGAGGGTGGAGGAAGGCTCCCCAGGGACGGAGAGAGAGGGTCAATGGGTGGAGAGTAGGAGGGGAGAGGCTCCCTGCACACTAACGCTGTGGATTCCGGGTCTGAAAACTAACGCCAGTGAAACCCTGGCATTAGAGCAGATTTAAAGGGAAGAGAAACCATTTCCATCAGCAATGTACAGCAAAGCCAGGGAAACCTAACAAAAGTGATAAGTGTGATACATGTGCACGGAACAAAAGGGCAAATAAACATTGAAAATGACCCCAACAAAATCTAAAAAATTATAATCAAGCTGGCTAATAGTGATATTAATGGGAAACAGCAAAAAACACTACCAAGAAAGCTCCAAAAAAAAGATATTAATTTTGGAAGGGTCTATGCTCTGTCCCCATACAAGGTGAATGATCCCACAGTGAAATAGCATTGATCAGGGTTTCCCCTTGTTATTGGACAGGTTTCCTATGGTGTGCACATGTTCCACAACAGCACGGTGGGCATGTCGGAACGGGCAACTGGACAGATGCTGGAAAAGGGGATACAAAGAGCTGCAGGCGGCACATGCTGTGGAGCAGCTGGGCCACAGTGCGGACTAGGGTGATGCCTAGGTGGCCCATAGGAATGCTTAAACAGTAGAGCCACCAGACAGCAACTGATGAGGGTCCAACATGGGCACGAGTGTGTTTCCCACAGTGTCACAGGGGATAGTACCCAGCAGGTGCCCCCAAGGGCACAGAACATTGACAGGCGGTGCTGGGGGGAAGCGTGGACGTCTATGCAGGCACTCCTACCCCAGAAACCGTACCATAGGCAGCTGCCTACCAGCACACTGGATGGCCTGAGACTGCGCATCACCAGCACCACCAGCAGAAGGGCATGTCAGCATGGTGGCAAAGGGGTACTGGTGGTGGAGGGGGCAGTGGCAGCTGCCCACAGCAGACCATGGCCTAGCCCTGTGTAGGTGGGTGCCATGCACTGCAACAGACAGGCCCTGTCTGGCGAACAGTCATGGTATCCTCAGGGAATGCATTACCCATGCGGCAACAATGTGGTGCAGTACACACAGCCAGTGTGTTCAGAAGCAGAAAGTCACAGGTTTAAGTCCCAGCTGTGGTTCCCACCAACCCAGTCCCCATATTTTACCCACTACGAAACCGTGGTAATAAAGAGGGAACCTTTATTGCAGATAACATAAACATGCCTGAAACGCCTATATTTTACCCTACAGAGCACAGACACCATAAACATGCACAATACCTAGAGCAGAGTTTCCCAACTGCAGTCCTGGAGGGCCAAACACCATTCAGGTTTCATGCTGTCTCTAATACAGATGTCTGTGCTGCATTTCTATGTGCCGCCCCCATGGTATGCAGATGTATCTCATGCATATTCATTAGGGACAGCATGAAAACCCGAACAATGTTTGGCCCACCAGGACTGGAGTTGGGAACCTCTGCCCTAGAGCAGCGGCCAACAGAGGCAGACACACCTGCACCCACAGGCTCCAGTATCCAAAGCCTCCTGGAGAGGCAGGATGTTGGGCCCTGCGTGCATCTCCCAATACTAGCACTTACATATCCTAGCAATGCCACCCTAAACCTGGGAATATGGTACATTACACGCTTTAAGAAAGGTCAAGAATGAAATGAAATGAAATGGAACGTGTACAACTTGATCTGTTGGGTGTCAGCGAACTGAAATGGACTGGCATCGGGCACTTTGCATCAGATGATCACATGGTCTACTATGCTGGAAATGAAAGACAAAGAAGAAATGGTGTTGCATTTATAATAAAGAAGAAACTTGCAAGAACTGTAATGAAATACAATGCAGTCAGCGAACGCTTAATCTCTATTCGTCTACGAGGATTGCCTATCAACACAACTATAATTCAAGTATATGCCCCAACAACAGCTGCAGAAGAGAATGAAATTGAAGAGTTCTATGAACAAGTACAAGCTGAAATTGACAGAACATGCAAACAGGATATCCTGATAGTCATGGGTGACTGGAACGCAAAAGTTGGCAACAAAGAAGAAGGCAAAGTAGTTGGAAAATATGGACTTGGCAACAGAAATGAAGCTGGAGAAAGATTGATAGAATTCTGCAAGACCAATGATCTATTCATCTCAAACACCTTCTTTCAGCAACACAAGCGACGACTGTACACATGGACTTCACCCAATGGATTGTATAAAAATCAAATTGACTACATCTGTGGAAGTCAACGATGGAAAAGCTCTGTAACATCAACAAAGACAAAACCTGGAGCTGACTGTGGTACAGATCATCAACTACTAGTATGCAAACTCAAGCTAAAGTTGAAAAAGAGCAAACCACTCATGAATGCACCAAAATATGACCTTGAGAATATACCACTGGAATTTAAAGACTGCCTGCAAAATCGATTTGCTGCCTTAGATACAAATGACAGAGCTCCGGAAGAGTTATGGAATGACATCAAGAAGGTTGTGCTGGAAGAAAGCGAGAAGTCTCTACAAAAGGTGAAAAAGCAAAAACGGCCAAAATGGATGACGGAAGAAACTCTGAAAATTGCCCAGAAACGCAGAGAAGCTAAAGCCAAAGGAGAAAGAAAGACAATCGCAGAACTCAACAGAGATTTCCAACGTGCAGCAAGACAGGACAAGGAAAAGTACTACAATGACACTTGCAAGGAAATAGAAGCAGAAACTATTAGAGGAAGAACAAGATCGGCTTTCCTAAAGCTGCGAGAGTTAAAGAAAAAGTTCCAGCCTCAAATTGGAATGTTACAAGATGCTCAAGGTTCTATGTTGAATGATGCTGAGAAGATCAAGAAAAGGTGGAAGGAATATACAGAGTTTTTATATGATAAAGATCAAGTGGACCAACAGCCGTTTCAACCTATACCTTATGATCAGGAACCATTGGTGATGAAAGAAGAAGTTGAAGCAGCATTGAAAGCCTTATCAAAGAACAAAGCACCAGGCATTGATAGCATTCCCATAGAAGTATTGCAGCAATCTGATGCAGCTGTTACCGTACTTACAAGGCTCTGCCAAGAAATATGGAAGACAACATCATGGCCAACTGACTGGAAAAGATCTGTGTTTATACCAATACTAAAGAAAGGTGATCCAACTGACTGTGGAAATTATCGCACAATCGCTCTGATCCCACATGCCAGCAAGATTCTACTGAAGATTATTCAAAAGAGACTACAGCCATACCTAGAACAAGAACTACCTGAAGTGCAAGCAGGGTTCAGGAAAGGGCGAGGAACGAGAGACATCATTGCGGATGTGAGATGGATCCTTGAAAAGACTAAAGAATACCAAAAGGATATCTATTTGTGCTTTATCGACTATAGCAAGGCTTTTGACTGTGTAAACCATGAGAAACTCTGGGCCACATTAAGAAGCATGGGTATACCAGAACACCTGATCGTTCTCTTGCGTAATCTGTACATTGATCAAGAAGCAACAGTTCGAACGGAACAAGGAGAAACAGAATGGTTTAAAATAAGCAAAGGTGTAAGACAAGGCTGCATACTTTCCCCCTACCTGTTTAATTTATATGCAGAACAAATCATCAGAGAAGCAGGACTGTATGAAGACAACAGAGGTGTGAAGATTGGTGGAAGACTCATCAACAACCTTCGCTATGCTGATGATACCACATTACTGGCTGAAAGTGAAGATGATCTGAAACATTTGCTTCTCACAATCAAAGAACATAGTCTCAAAATGGGCCTGCACCTTAATGTAAAGAAGACAAAGATCATGACAACTGGCATAATCAACAGGTTCATCGTTGAAGGAGAAGAAATTGAAATCGTGAACAACTTTAACCTACTTGGATCAACTATCAATAAAGAAGCAACAAGCAGTCAAGAAATCAGACGACGCATTGCTCTTGGCAGAATGGCTATGAAAGACCTAGATAAGATTCTCAAGATCAGAGATGTCTCTCTCCATACAAAGATTCGACTTGTTCAAGCCATGGTATTTTCAATAACATCATATGGATGTGAAAGCTGGACAGTGAAAAAGACAGACAGGAAGAAAATTGATGCCTTTGAATTATGGTGCTGGCGGCGAATACTGTGTATACCATGGACTGCCCGAAGAACAAACCAGTCGGTACTAGAAGAGATCATACCTAAGCTTTCTTTAGAAGCTCAGATGACAAGACTTCGACTTTCATACTTCGGACACATCATGCGAAGAGAGAGATCATTAGAGAAAGACATCATGCTTGGCAAGATAGAAGGTCAACGCAAAAGAGGAAGGCCAGCAATGAGATGGATTGCTACAATAACAGCAGCTACGGGTACCAGTCTGTCAACAATGAGCCGCCTGACTGAAGACCGAACACAATTTAGGATAGCTATCCAGAGGGTCGCCATGAGTCGACTCCGACTCGACGGCACTTAACAACAACAACAACAAGAAAGGTGGAAGAAAGGCCAAACAACATAGCTTAAAGGTGAGTTCAGAGAGGCTGTTATAGCCAAGAGAATCTTTCAAAAAATGGAAAAAAGAGTCAAATGATAAAAACAGGAAACAACATAAGTACTGGCAAGTCAAATACAAGGCATTGGTAAGGCAGGCAAAGAGAGAAGCTTGCCGTAAAAGCAAAAGTGCAGAATAAAATCTTTTTCAAGTACATTCATAGCGAAACACTCTTAGAAGATATACTGGCAAAAGGGATACTAAGAGAGGACAAACCCATTGCATTGAGACTGAATGAATTTGTTGCAAGAGAAAATTTGAAAAGAATCCTGCTGTGGAAACAAACATGCACAACAAAAACCTTTTCAAGTAGATTCATAGCAAAGCATCTGTGAAAGAGTCAGCTGGACCCTTAGATGATAAAGGGGTAAAAGGTCCACTGAGAGAGAACAAGGCCATAGCGGAGAGATTGAATGAAACTTTTGCTTGAGTCTTTACTGAAGAAGATGTAGGAAACTTACCCATTCCAGAAATGATGTTTAAAGGTGATGTATTAGAGGAATTGAAACAAATCTTGATAAATTGGAAAGATGCAATACAACAAATTCATAAACTAAAGAGCAGCAAATCATCTGAATCAGATGGCATACATCTCAGGGTGCTACAAAGAACTGAAATATGAAATTGCAAAACTACTATTAGTAATCTGTGATCGATACTTTTGTAGTACCTGAAGATTGGAGAGTGGCCAATGTAACACCCATTTTTAAAAAGGGTTCCAGGGATGATCCGGGAAACTACAGATCGGTGAGCCTGATGTCAGTACTGGACAAAATGGTAGAAACCTTTATAAAGAACAAAATTACTGAACATGTAGATAGCCATGGTTTAATGGAAGAAAGCCAACATGGATTTAGCCAAGGAAAGTCTTGTCTCATTAATCTCTTATATTTTTCGGAAGGTGTGAATAAACAGATAAAGGTGAGCCGGTTGATATAGCATGTCTGGATTTTCAAAAAGCCTTTGACAAAGTTCTTCATGAGAGACTCTTGGCAAAATTAAAACGTCATGGAATAGGAGGCAGTATACAGTTGAGTGAGGAACTGGTTAAAAGACAGAAAAGAGAGGGTAGGGCTAAATGGCCAATTTTCTCAATGGAGAAAGATGAATAGTGGAGTACCCCAGGGATCTGTGCTGGGCCTGATGCTTTTAACATATTTAAAAATGATCTGGAAATGGTAAAAACAAGTGAGGTAATCAAATTTTCAGATGACACAAAATTATTCAAAGTTGTTAAAACATAAGAGGATTGTGAAAAATTACAAGGCATCCAAGAGGCAGGGCATCCAAATGGCAGATTAAATTGAATGTGGACTTGTGCAAAGTTATGCATTTAGATAAGAACAACCTAAACTATGGTTACACGATGCAAGGTTCCACATTATGAATCAGAACCCAGGTAAAGGATTTACAGTAGGCATCATCATGGATAATGCATTAAACCTCTCTGCCCAGTGTACAGCGGCAGCCAAGAAAGCAAATAGAATGCTAGGAATCATAAGGAAAACAAGGGAGAATAAAACCAAAGATATCATAATGCCTTTGTATTGTTCCTTGAACATTGTGAATTACTCTAGGGACAAGCAGCATGGAATCTGTGAATCTTTTGGAAACCTGACTGGTACTTGTGACCTGGATTGGCCACTGTTGGAAACAGGATACTGGGCTAGATGGACCCGTGGTCTGTCCCAGTATGGCATATCCTATGTTCTTATGTGCTTACAGACATGTGAGAGACCTGCTCACCAAGAAACAAACAAAATTTAGTAATCAAGGCTAACTAAAATGCTGTCTCTGCGAAATGATTATTATAGAATAGCTAGAGCTAAATTAGGCAAAAAAGAAAAGCTTTTCTGCAATGTTTGATAGTGTCAAAAGGTCCAAACAGGATTTCTCATTGTCAGAGGAAATGACTACACGCAAAGACACTGACTTTCTTCCCCTGCCATGATCATGAAAGTGCTGTAGTCCCTATCAGGACCATACCAAGCTAGAAATGCACCCTGTACGACTAATGAATCTGTGCCCCCCCCCCCCCCCCCAGCCATATTCAGTAACTCACTCTTTTTGAGCTTCCTGGAAGCCCATTGATGAGATATGTGCCCTCTTCTGTGTTTGCGCCCTGTGCTGTCACACTACTCCCACAGCCCTAGGTATGGCCCTGGTCCCTATAGTACTACAGCTAAAGAAACTGAAATAGACTGGCTTCAAAAGACAGGTAGTTCTTTGTTAGATAACACTGCAATATACTGTTACAGGACAATGTCAAAATCATTGCTAAATTAAAAAGGAACTTCGAAGATGCGAACAGACATTCAAGAAAAAAACAGTCGGGTGAATATCTAGTGACATTTATAGAGACAGTTCAGTCAATACTGCTGGGAATTCAGTTTGGCTCTATTTCTGCAAGGTGACTTGCGGAGCAGCATGTCCTGGTGGGACGTGCAGCCCCGTAAGCCGTCCTGCTCACATTTCCCCACAGGCTCTCCACCTCAGAGGTGGAATAAGCAGTTGGAATTGGGGTGATTGGGCACAACCCCCAATGCCCAGAACAGGAGCACTGAAGGTCCCCACCACTCGAGCTGGTCCCGGCTGCCCAGCCCGGGTCTGGGCGGCAGAGTTAGGGTTGGCACTGCAGGGGATAGTGGTGCATGCGGGGAGGACATCCCTGCTTGTATTCAGGGGCACGCTGGGCCGTCACAGGGCTTGATTCTGCACCTGCGGGAACATCTGGCTCCTGCAGTGCAGAATTGGGTCCGTCCTGCTCCGTGTCATCCAGATGGCCCGGACTTGCCCCTAGTAGAATCAGGCTCTAAATGAACAAAAAATATCCAAGATCAGAGAAGTACCTTGAGAGAGTTTTGATTCTCATCGATCCAAATATTTATAGCAAAGAACAAGTTGTTTATTTCAGGGAATGAGAAAGTAACTAAGCCTGGATTGTTCTATCCAGCAAGGATGAAAGAAGCTATGAATAAAAAGACAAAAACATTGCAGGACCCTGAAGAACTGCAAGGTTATATTGATTCTCCTTCAAAAAACAAAATGGAGACTATGATTCATATGTGCAGAAGAATACCAAATGTGAATATTAGGGTGAGACAGATATTTACAGTATGTACTGTAATTCTGGATAAGAACATTTGTGCTGATTTTATACTTATTAGCAATGTGCATCCATTTGAAACAACACAGAAACTCTCAAAGACATTTCATATTGTTTTAAAAATAAAATAATAACAAAATCTAAACAAACAAGTAAATGCTCTTGAAGAATTGCAAATTCTATTGGTGACATGACAGCACAAAATGAAAAACCTTTTACAGCAAAACAAACAAGAAAAAAAGATGTATGCACTCGGCATTGTGTTGTCTTAAGCGTTTTTTAAATATCAGGTCTTGAATAAATTGGGGTCAGTTTTCAAATAGAATTACATGTGAGGATGAAGCACTCTGTTGAGCTGGTCAGCTATCTGATTCTGTAGGCCGGGGTGTAGGTAACTCGTGTCTGGACGCCACTGGCTACAGCAAAGTCCACTATCCTTCTTGCTTCTCAAAACTGTGATTCCATTATCTGTCAGAATGAGTACAGAGGAATCATGAAGTCTGTGAATGAGACTCGCATGGCATAGAAAATGACTCTGAACTTGAGATCTTCTGATGTTGCTTCTGAATCAACCCCTCCCCCCCTCCCCGAAGTCTCATTACAAGGGAAGTGGATACATGCCAAGTCCATATTTTCCAACCACTTTGCCTCCTTCTTTGTTACCAACTTTGCGTTCCAGTCGCCCATGACAATCAGGCTATCCTGTTTGCATGTTCTGTCAATTTCAGCTTGTACTTGTTCATAGAGCTCATCAATGTCTTCTTCTTCTGCAGCTGTTGTTGAGGCATATACCTAAATTTCAATTATGTTGATGGGCATTCCTCATAGACAAATAGAAATTAAGCGTTCACTGATTGCATTGTATTTCATTACAGTTCTTGCAAGTTTCTTCTTAACTATAAATGCAACACCATTTCTGCTTTGTCTTCCAGCAGTGCAGAATCGGGTCCTAACGGGCCCGTCCTGCTCAGTGTCATCCAGATGGCCCAGACTTGCCCCTAGTAGAATCAGGCTCTAAATGAACAAAAAATATCCAAGATCAGTGAAGTACCTTGAGAGAGTTTTGATTCTCATCAATCCAAATAGTAGACCATGTGATCATCAGATGCAAAGTGCCCGATGCCAGTCCATTTCAGTTCGCTGACATCCAACAGATTGAGTTGTACACGTTCCATTTCATTCTTGACCACCTCCAACTTCCCTTGGTTCATGCTTCATATGTTCCATGTCCCAGTATTTAAACATCTTTGCAGCTTCTGACTCTCATTTCATGCGCAGCTATATCAGCAGTCAGACGTCCCAAGGGCTTTGATCCAACCACATCATAAATGCTGGCTTTACTCTGAAAAGTCTTCAGCTCCTCCCCAGTAGCCATTTGAATGCCTTCCAACCTAGGGGGTTTCAGCTTCCAGCAACATAGTGCAATTTATTTTGTTGTAACTATCCATTGGGTTTTCGTGTCAAATTACAGAAATAGATTGCCGGGCCTTTCTTCCTTGCAGGTAATTATAGTGTTGTTGCCACTGTCCCATTCTGCTGCTGCCCAGATGGGTGGTTTGTCTAGGTCTGACACCTTAGCTGAGACCTGTCCATCTTAAGAGACTCTGCCAGTAGTTAAACTATCGATAGCTTAGCTCTCAGCATCACTGATGCACACAAGCCCTCACAGCACGATAAACTGCAAACCAAGTGAGGGATAAAAAGCATATAAAACCCTAAATATATCACAAAAAAAAACAAGTAAGCCAAGAATAATTATAAAGCCATCAATCTTATAATGTAGCACATGGGTAATAATAAAATACTAGCCATCTGTCAAAATAATCTGTGACTGTTCAGCAAAAACTATCACTTTTTCTCTATTGACCCTCCGCCCCCAGCACTTTAATTTTCTTAGCTTCCCCTCCCCTAACACAATCATCGATCCTGCTGTGATTATCCTTCTGAAGACCAGAGGAAGCAGCCCTAAATTGTGTATACAGGACATGGCATAGGTACCAATTGCAGCGGTGGGATGTAGCACTCCAAGCTGTGATAAATGTGTTCAGTGCCTGTAAACTACTACATGCTATACCAGTAAGTTGCTGCATGTGATAACAGCCACATGGCAATACTTCTCAGTGACTTCTGCTCTGACCTCTGCTACGGCAGTGAAGTGAATATAGATCAGCAGTTGGCTCAGCTATGCTCCATCGTTGGGGGCAGAATCTGACGTCATTTCCTTTTGGAGGCTCAAGAAATTCTGGAATGCCATTCCACCTGTTCTATATAACAACACAAAACCCCACTGGGTCTCCCATACAAACATCCAAACCACAAAGGGAAACACACCTAAATAACTATTTTTGTTGGAACTCACACCATGAGGGAACCTCCCTCTCGTTGTGTGCTGTTCCGTTTTTCTCTTAAATTAAAATAGGGACACAACCCTAGTAAGGATTAGGGGGATATCACCCTCTAATACCAACCGAAGAAATATAATTCATATGAAGGGTTTTATAAAGAGTCACTTAACTTAAACATGAGCTTTTCTTCAGCAATTCCATAGATGTCCAAAAACAGATTGGCGTCCACCCCAAAACAATAGCTGAAACCGCTGAAATCCACTCTAGTGACTTCAAATAGCTCCACTGCTCCTTCCTCAAACCAAGCAAGCAAACTTATTCCAAACGGTCCCTTCCATCTTCTGAGCAACCATATAAGGAGAACTCAACTCCTTGTAAAGTAACTCAACGTTGTATTTGTTTCGAGCCTCCGAATCTCCCGGCTCTTTATCAAACTTCGTTGCTCCTTCGTTCCACCTGTTCTGGCACAAATTAAACCCTGATAATAACTACGCCTATACTGATTAAAAGAAGTCCCTCTAGATGATGATGTCATTGTCAAGGGTTTGGACTGCCAAGAGATGTTGTAGCGTAGTATAATAATCTTTGATCATGTCTCCCATTTCTTTTGCCTTTTCTCCAAAAAGTGAGTCACCTGACAACTTAAAGTGGACATTTTCACAGTCTGAGAGCTCATAACTATGCCACGGGTCAAGATGCAATAGCAGAAGCAGAAATTCTAGACAAGGCTTCCAAAATGTCATCGGTGCCACATTCATCTGCTTCTGCTAATATAGAAGCTAACTAGGATTGTTCCAGCTTAGCAAGACCAGGAGAATCTGTACCTTCTGGAAAAGGGTGGGCATGTATTCAACCATATGCAATAGATGGGCAGCAGTACAGACAAAGAGCATAGCTAATTGAAAAACTTTCATGCCAATATAATATGCAAGATTCTTCTACAGGAGGGGTGTTGTAGAATCCTCTGCACTTCTTTGCTTTCCTCGTGGCTGCTTCTACAACTACAGAACAGTATGAGAGCTAAACTCTTTTTTTGAACCCCCAAATGGGTTAAATTTTGTATTTTCAGTTCAACTTCATCCATACTGTTGAATAGTAAGTACAGTCTTCCGAATACGCTGTTGCTGCTCTTTGAGCGCATCATGCATTGGAACAGCGATAGTTGTTTTGGAAGCCTCAGTGTATTTTAATAGGCCACAAACATCAGATTTGGGCTCCGATTCCTGATAAAGTAGAAAAGGAACCTCTTTTGACATTTTCAGGACCAAGTTTGGTTAGGAAATGTCCTTATAGAGAGATTCATTCCATAAAGGAGAAGAATGATCAGATACCATGCCCTTAGAGCTTCCTGCACCATCATCTGGAGAAGGCAGATAGTATCTAAAGGATCATGGTCTACCACATTAAAACGGAGGGAGTCTGGAGACGATGGAGGAAGTGAATTAGCACATTCCTGATCAGAATTTGAAGCAGAAAATAGCGACAACAGGGTCAATCCTAGAACCTCTCCGCATCTGTGTGAAGTCAGGAGAATGAGACGGCTGCTCAGAAGGGTGTGGTGAAAACACATCAGCCATATTTTTGAAATATTCTTTCATAAAATCCACAAACATCTTCTATAATGAAGAATAATCACCCTCTTCCACAACTAATCACAGCATAACAGAAGCAGGCTGTTACACAGAGGCTTGAGGCAGAATGACGCGATATGAAGAGTTGTTTCGTACAGTCTGGGGTGGATGCAGAGACATTGCAAGGCTGCTGCTGTGCTGAAGAAAAGTCCACAATGGTGTCTTGTAAGAGGGAGCCCCTCTGCGCTGGTATGCTTATGCGTCTCCAGTCCTTTAGTCGGCCTTGTGAAAGCAACTTCTCATCAGGCTTTCTCAGATGTTCAAGAAACGGATGCAGAGATAGCCTGGAAACTTCAGGGGAAGGCCACCTTGCCTTGTCTGTGGTGGGGTGGTTCCCTTAAATGACTGGACATTTAAAGACACATTTTAGATAGTACTCAACTCCCATGGTTTTTTTTAGAAATGTCTCTGCTAAATATGAAACCGTTTCTAAGATACAGAGAAGGAAGCACAGGATCACACATGGATTTAACCATGTACAGAGAGAGGAGCCATTTTACATTTTGGTTGTGAGAAAAATCAACAGGGAATCCCTAAGTGCCGACATTTCACAACTCACACATGTAAATGTGGGCACCTTCATGTGGATGTGAGCCACTTCAAAAACTTAGACATGTATATAAAAACTGTTAAATAAATAAATGTAGCTGCTACCAGCTCGCTACAGAGGATGCTTTCAGTTTAGAGGGGGAAATAAACTAGTGTGCAATTATGGAGGATAACCCTTTAATCTATCTTCTAAAGGACTGACCAAAGGCATCACTATTTCTATCACCTGGAGGCAGCACAAATCACAGAAACCAGCTGCAGCTTGAAAGCAAGGCCATCAGTAAGCTCCGCCTCCAAAGGCATCATCACTTGCCTACATCCCCAATCCAGAAACCGTGTGGATGATTGCCGAGGGAGCAGCTGCACAGACCATCTCTAGCACCGTCCAGCCCCTGCTGCCTCCAGGTTCCATCATGCCAATAAGCTCAGCTTTCCAAAGGCATCATCACTTGCCGACGGTCCCTATTTCCTATTTCCTTTCACCCTTATCCACGCGGGCTCTTGCTATGTGGGTCCTCACCTAAGGGCCAAGCCAAAGGGCCTTTTGGCGTGACCCTTTGGAGTGGACCACAGGACAGATCGCACAGAAGATCTACGAAGAAGATCTTGACTTCCTAGGTGAGTTGTAACATCAAAAGACAAGCTCTCTATCCAGCCACCTAATCCCAACCCAAGCCATCTCTACAAAACTCTCATTGATTTCAAATATGCTCCACCTGAACTTCTGGATCACACTCCTTGGGCTTATATCATTACCCCTGATTGGGAGGGCACTGATTATACCTAATCATGGACCCATACTCATAGTACACAATTCAAGACCTCTGAAACACAATCATTGCTGTAATCTTATAATGCCTCCAAAGCTCTGCAGGCATGAGTTCCTAATTAATATCACACCCAATACTGCAAATGATACAGAAGCTAAACAATCACACCAATCTAACAACCCAAAGCTCACAATCACACTAATTAATGAGTGTTCAATCCATAACAAAATTCCTATGATATATGATTACATTGCAGATTTCAATCCTGATATCTTATGCATTACTAAGACAAGGCTGTCAGAAATGGACAATGTTCCCCTAAACTAATTAAATACCAAAACACACCATATACAACTGCCCTAAAACTGACGCTAAGGGAGGCAGTATATGCATCCTAACAGGCAGCTTAATTTTCAGACCATCGAAGGTTCCTCAGATTGTAAAATGAACCTGCTTATAATCTCCAACACAGACCTGACAAGCTGCCTAACATACAGATCCCCCTCTAGCTGCCCTGATGACCTAGCGACTATCCTTACATCAGTATGCTCCCACTCACAAAATACAAAACCCTCATAATGCTTAGTGACTTCAACTTATCCTCAGTTCTTAATAAAGATACGACTGCCTTCTTAGATGCAATGAATGATCTGAAATTTACCCAAATCATCAATGCATCTACCCACAATAAAGGAGGCATCCTTTACTTAATCTTCATTCCTAACCACATAGTAAACATCTCTTAACTTTCACCACCACCAGCAACTGAATAAGTTCCCTGGTCGGATCACAGCATTATCACTCTTGCTTTACCACAGTTGATCAAAGCTAAGTTATCAGCAAACTCAACCTTCACTAACAGAAGATTCCCCCACTTCAAAGAACATGCCTCCTTAAAAAGGTATTACCTCAGCTATCAAATATTCTCAACGATATACACCTTGACAATACCCTCAGTATATGGAACTTAGCCAGTGCATCAGTCGCAATGCCCCCATCATATCTGAACAAAACCAATTGTCACCACATCCCCCCATGGTACCCTGTTCAATAAGGGAACAAACTTGCTCTACGCCACCTGAAGAGGAAATGGAGAAAGTCAAAGAATCCACAATTTCTATCAAAATACTGTGATGAGCAAAAAAGATACTGTGACTCCAGAATAACAGCCAAACATGAATATCACATGAACCTAATCATGAAGTCCATCAACAAACCTAGGGAGCTATTCAATATAGCAAAATGCTAGGAATTATAAGGAAAGGAATGGAGAATAAAACAAAGGATATTATAATGCCTCTCTTTCGTTCCATGGTGTGGCCGTACCTCAAATATTCTGTGCAATTCTGGTCGCTGTATCTTAAAAAGGAAATAGCGTTATTAGAAAAGGTACAGAGAAGAGCCACCAAAATGGTAAAGGGGATGGAAGGCTACTCCTATGAAGAGAGGCTAAAAAGGTTAGGGCTCTTTAATCTGGAAAAGAGATGGCTGAGGGGAAATATGATAGAGGTCTATAAATTAATGAATGGAGTGGAGCAGGTAAACGTAGATTGATTTTTTATGCTGTCAAAATATAGAAAGACTAGGGGACATGCAATGAAGCTACAGTGTAACGCATATAAGACTAATAAGAGAAAATATTTTTTCACTCAACGCATAATCAAACTCTGGAATTTGTTACCGGAGGATGTAGTAAACGCTATTAGTTTTGCTGAGTTTAAAAAAAGGTTTTGACGAGTTCCTGGAGGAAAGGCCCATAAAACATTATTAAAGGGGACCCAGGAAATCTACTGCCTGTCCCAATGCAAGCACTATGGAATCTGTGTCTTCTGAGGAAACTGCTAGGTACTTGTGACATAGATTGGTCACTGATGGAAACAGGATACTGATCTTGATGGACCTTGGTCTGACTCAGTATGGCATATCTTATGATCTTATGTTCATTAACAGTTAGTCCCTATCAGTCACCTCTCAAAAATACCCCCAGCCCCCAAGCCATGTCAGATTATCTACAAACCAAACAGAACTCAAACATGTACACAAAACTATCCAGATCAACTCACAACCACCATAATCAGCGTAACCAAACCTCTCTTCAATGAGCTGCCTTTGACTTCATCTATCCACATCAGCTTGACAAGATAATCTCCAACCTACAACACTACCACATCACCTCTGGACCTTTGCCCAGTGTCCTGCATAAAATTAACAAGAACTCATCTCCTATGTTTCATATCAGCAATACTCAAAGGACCTCTGTCACAAGGATATCGCCCCTCTCCCTCTAAAACACTCATCAATTCAACCAATATTAAAAAATCCTAACTCTGACCCCAACATACCATCCTCTTACAGGCCTATTGCCAGCCTCCCCTTCATGGTATAGACTCGTTATCTGCTCATAGATTCACCACTTTACCATACCATTCAAACTATACCATATCAGTAGTGTTTAACGAGTCTATACCATATCAGTAGTGATTGCTCAGTTAATTGACCAAATATAGTAGGAGCCTCCCCTTCATAGCAAAAATCATAGAAAAAGCCTTTCAAATAAGCTACAAAATCACTTAACCAATCATGCACCACTTGACCAACATCAGCATAGCTTCAGAGCATACCACAGTGTCGAAACACAACTAACATCTTTGTTTGACACCCTCATAGCTGACACTGAAAACATCTCCCATGTATTCATCTTACTATTCCTGGATATATCTGCTGCTTTTGACTCTGTGTCCAACCAACAGCTCCTCAACAGACTTCATGACATTGGTCTAACTGGTATGACTTTCAAATGGTTTTACTCCTATTTCTTAAACCACATCCAACAAATGAAAATGGGATCCAAAAAGTCTCTTCCATACACCTTTCTGCAGGGAAACCCACAAGGCTCCTCCCTATCTGCTATATTATTCAACATATACATACAACCACTATGTGAAATTATCCACAATTTCAACATTAACTACCTTCTTTACGCAGATGACATTATGATCTTCACATTTTTCACTACATCCACTCCCTATTATACCAAGATAACCCAATGCTTTACAGAAATAACCAAATGACTCTGTAATAACAATCTGAACATCAACTATAACAAAACTGAAATAGTACATGCAACAAGGGATACAAACTTCATTCCACCGACACAGATCAAAATAGGCAACAAAGAACTGAAAGTCAAACAAGAAGTGAGATACCACAGGGCCATTATCGATCACGGTCTAAACCTACAAGCTCAAATCAAAAATGTCACCAAAGTCATATGCTACAAAATAAAAACCGTAAGAAATCTTTGTCCTCTCCTCAACTCTGATAGCTTCTGAACAGTATGCCAGGCAATCGTAATGCCCATCCTAGACTACAGCAACTCCATTTACCAGGGATCACCAAAGCAAGCACCAAAGCAAGCACTATTCCCTTTACAACTGGCAGGGAAGTTAGTCGGGGTTGAAAGAGGGGCCAAATAGCGTAGATGGATGTCCCAACAGGATGTCCATCCCCGCTATTCACACCTCGGAATGACCCTATCACCCTATATGTTTCTGATTTTGTTATGAGTTTGAGTTTTTTGTTTACTATTGATCTATTTAAATCACTCACCTGCACACCTGTTGTGCTTTCACATTTGTTATTGCACACACTGAGTTCTTGCAAACCATTTCCACTTGCAGAAAAGTGGTATATAAAATATGTTAAATAAATAAATAAATAAAAGGCAAATTTTTTAAACACCTACACATCAGGGAGTAGGTGTAAATCCAGATATGTAGAATTTTGGGCTTATACATTCATTCCCTATGGGGATCATTCACAATCATGAATAGTGGAGATGTACGTCCAGCTTGGATGTACATCGCCGCTATTCATGCAAATGCAGCTGCCGGCACAAGGCTCCCCGTACGTAAAGCTGAGTCATATGGGGAACCTTAGATGGGGCAGAATGAGGGCGGAGTGAGGGCGGCTCATCTCCCCAGACGTATAGGGCTGATTCAGAGGTCGGTCCTTTACGTCCGGGGTCGGCCGGATAGATGGGGGACTAATTCCACCTCAGAGGTGGATAAATCCCACTGGACGTGGTGTTTTGGTGGCGGCTGGTGGGGAAAAAGATAGATAGGTTTGCAGTAAGTTCCCCGCAGCCAAACCCTGGCCATGCATGGGAGGCCAGATTGGGGGTCCAGCTGTGGGGAACAAAACTTTTCGGCGGTGGCTGGGGATTGTGGTTCCTTAATTATGCCATAGTACTGCGGCTACATTAAGGAGCCTGAGTTAGCCGCGTAGGTGGCTGGACGTCTGGGATGCCATCTAATCCCCATAGCAGCAGACACACATCTCAAAATGTGCCTCCACCTGAAATGGGGAATACACATGTAGATTTTTGTCCTACACAGACCACGCCTCCGACACCCCCCTCAAGGGGGAAACATCCACTTAAACTGGACCCTTTCTAAAATGGCATTTACTCGTGAATATGATTTACACATGTACAGTATATGCCTGATTCTACACATGTAAATCATGACTAGGGCTTCTAAAATAATCTCCTTAGAGTCACTCTGCCTTAGTTCAATATTTCCTCTATGAAACATTCTCGACTTGTCTGCACAGGGGTCAATGTTTTCTACACTGAAGACTATCTTTTCAAGGACATTCCCAGAAACAACGTCTCTGCTTCAAAGTATTCTTAAAGATGATTCAGACAATCTGTTCTTGCTCATATGGAACAATGGTTGCAAACATTTTGTTACGGCCAGGTCACAAGCAAAAGAGACACTTGGGATGTGTGTCAAAATTCTGAAATTTCCTTCAGCATTTTGGAAAAGGCCTGAAAAACGCTTTCAGAGACATTTTACTTGAGTCCTAATAATTTCTCCTTAACAAACGATGAACACCATAGAAAACAGGAAAACAAAACAAAATATTTGGAGAGCTTTGTTTCACACCCATTTGGCAGAGCAGAAAATCAAAAGTGAGGAACTGAGGAGACCATTACTTCTGGGAAGGATCACAAATGCTCAAAACTTTACACTAAAGTTTGAGCTGTGGAGTCTTGGAGCCATCGGATAACATCAGACACTTGTATGCTTGACTCAATATCGCTTGCTGACAGAAATCAAGAATAGTGGTGGGGGCACAGCACCGCCTGCCAGAATTAACAGACACCCATGCAAACAGGAAGCCGGCATTATGCAGCAGAGGAGGCGGAAGCACATATAGCCCCGCAGCACTGGAGGTTTCTATAAGTAATGCGGGACTGTTTGAAGTAATTGCCACTGCTTCCCTTCTCTGGGACTTGCAATGGGGTTAGGGATGGGAGCAGGGGGGTGCAAAGAATGAGGTTCACCTAGGGTGCATCATATTCTTGCATCGGCTCTGAGAGTCCTGCTCACCTATTCTGCACTCCTGGCTCTCTCCTGCCAGTAGCACCTGTCCCCGCTGCAGCTCTTGACTCTTCCCAGTGGATCTCCTTCCTCATAGCCATATTGGGAGCCTCTTGCAAATGCTCTTGTGGCTCATTCTTGCATCGATTGCCACCTGCTGGGCCATGCCTTCACTACAGGGAAACACAAATACCAGGGCTGCCGGGAGTAAGATGTAAATATTTTTGCAACTGTTTGCATTAATAAAAAGCACCTCCCTTTAGTACGTATTTAAATAAAGTGGCCTGATAATGTGTTGCTATAGTACTCAGAGTATCCTAGAAAGCATCACAGTCTAAAAACTAGTACGCTACAAATTAGCTTGATGTATTAAATGCTACTAGAGGAGATCAAACCTAAGCTTTCTTTAGAAGCTCAGAAGACAAGACTTCGACTTTCATACTTTGGACACATCATTCGAAGAGAGAGATCATTAGAGAAAGTCATCATGCTTAGCAAGATAGAAGGTCAACGCAAAAGAGGAAGGCCAGCAATGAGATGGATCGATACAATAGCAGCAGCTACGGGTACCAGTCTGTCAACAATGAGCCACCTGACTGAAGACCGAACACAATTTAGGATAGCTATCCAGAGGGTCGCCATGAGTCGACTCCGACTCGACGGCACTTAACAACAACAACAACAACATTAAATGCTAGCAGGTCTGAGGTGTATGGGAAGCTTCATGGGAGACTGTAGTTGTTTGGAGTGAACTAAAATTACAGTGCTGTTAAATTTATACTTTCCTCTGGCAGAAAAAACAAAACAAAACAAGATAACCATTGCCTTGAAAACTGTAACTTCTCTTTGCTTTTTCCATGTCCTCTCAGTGTGTTGGGGCTTATCCTAATAAATATCTGCATAGAGTAACTACAAGAGCAGGCTTAAGTTTGAAGTGTGAGCAGTGATTAATATAAGCAATGAGCTTCCCTTGTGGTTTACAGTTTCAGTCAAGGCATTATTATCAGTCAGGGCTGATGTTAGACATACAGGGGTACAGGACAGAAACTAGAGAGGAGGCCCCAAAGCCCACCTTGAAACTATTGGTCTTTCAGACTGAGGCAGGGTAGGGGCCCCCAATGAACCTAGAACAGTTGCCCTGGCTGCCACTCTCTCACACCAGCCCTGGCTATTAAGGGGTGATCATAATGATGATGAAGTGACTCCATCTGGGATCTTTGTGTGTTGTGTTTTGCTAACCTTGGAGCCAACTGCTCGTACTCAGAGGAAGAAAAAAAGAAGGTGACTGATGGGATATTGCTTGAGAAAGAATAATTCATATCCAATGAAAGATGATTTAGGGCATTAAGGAATGACCGAAGACTGCCAGTGAAATGCTGGGACTACGATCAGAAGAGTTGAGCATCTCATAAGAGAATGAAGAGAAGTTTCAGTTTAGTGAGACTGGAAGTTAGGGTGAAGGCTAGCTTGGACAAGGTCTCAGTGCTTTCGGGATATGGTGACCCAGAAGAATGAATCACTGCTGGAAATTACTGGTAGGACTAGAATGAGCAAATAAGCCAGTCTGTAGTGGCTGGGTGTTTTTCTAATTTGCACGGGCTGTATGTTCATTCATTTTTTAATTGTGCTCTCCGTCATACACCCATTGCAACTGCCAGTGTCCCTAGGAAAGCAGGGACAGAACTCTGAGAACTGTGATTTGATTAATCAGCCAATGGTATTTAAAGCTGATCTTTTAAAGGGCCTAGCTGTTAGATGCCTAATGAACTTGGTAATGTCTGTTCAGGAGGTAGAACCTACTCAGGTGGTTGGTGGTGAATTTGCACAACACAATGCTATTTACATACAGCTTTCACCTTCTTAAAACTGCTTCCAAATGCATGCAGAATGACAAAAATGATCACTGTTTGCAGTTGAAGCAAGAAGAAAACAATTTTTCTTATTTCTGGGTGGAAATGCATGTAGAAGCTATATTCCAGAATGCAGAACATTGGCAAGCATCTCTCCATGCCAAGCTTCCAGATTTACCATTGAACATCACCCTTGTCATGTAGGGGCATGTTTACTAAAATGCAGTAGCTTACCATGCATTCAGTCCCTAAATTTAGATGGGGGTGGTGCCAGACATGTGCTAAAAAAGGGAGGCATGCCCAGCATGCCCTCATGTAGTTAGCATAAGTTTCGCGTCATCCGGGTGCTAAGCATGATCACTGCAGTTTACTGGGTCAAGCTTAAGAGAACATTTAACCCATGCGAAGCAGTTTTCCACAAGCAATGCAAGTGCACATGACATCACCCGCCGAGGTGCTGGTAAATGCACCCATGCTAAGTGAAATATTGTGGATTAGTGTACATTAATGGTTCCGCCCCAACCCCTGCAAAGCACTTAGTGCAGGAATTTTAGCACAGCCGCATTTTGGCACACAATAATGGTTACCATGGCATGTTTGGTGCGTGCTAAACCTTCCAGGAACCATGAGCGCACCTTAGTAAACATGCCCCTTAATAATTTCAGGTATGATAATCACTCTAATACTAGCTACGCTACATTCCGTGACAATATGGCATACAGCAATAATTGGCTTTGAAAGATTACAGTGGACTTCTCATAGGAAAACTTGTCTGCATCTAAAATAATTGCATACTTTCAAGATGTTAGAAAGATATGCTCATGTATCTGTATTAATCTATCTGTCAATCTACATCAAGATGTACATGGAGAGAATTCTTTCTAAAGCTTGCTTCATTACTGCTTCCTAGGTAATCACTAACACAACCTATCTGAGGGTGTGTGAGGGCTCACAGGCACTAAAGCTGGCACAGATTGCATTTCAATTATTTAATACAAGAGGATAACAGTAAGAAATTACAATATGCCATTTGCCTTTTATTAACTGAATGCAATGGACCATGTTTAAGCAGATTTTGAGCAGGTAAATCAAACAAAATAAAGTGTGCGAGTTGGGTAAAAATCAAATTTTAAAATGCATAGATGTCTAGTTTGAGAAACACCAATTTGACGCCTTCAATCATTTATTTTATTCAGCAGTATTTAGCTTATCCAAATGACAATACAGATAGCAGGAATTGTAATTGTTCGTTATAAATGCAAATGATAAGGATACCTAGTAGTCAAGGTGTCAGATAAAACAAACTAGACTAACTCATTCCCAGTCCTTCCGTAGACCTGTCTATATGAAATCCTTAAGAGGAGTGGAGGAATAGCCTGGGACCAGAAAGACCGGCGTTCAAATCCCACTGAAACTACTTGTAGCCTTGGGAAAGGCACTGGATCCTCCATTGCTTCCGGGAGAAATTTAGATTGTAAGCCCTCTGAGGGCAGGGAAATACCTGCTGTGCCTGATTGTAACTCACTTTGAACTACTACTGGAAAGGTGTGAGTTAAATATAAAAAATAAATAATACTATATTATCAGAGGGTAGTTTAAAAGGCATTTAACATGCCAAAAATGGCATTTTATATGCAGAAATTACCTCTTCTAAAATGCCCGGGGTACATGCACCTAAATTTAGGAATACAGTTGTGGTCAACATTATTGGTACCCTTGCAGTTCAAGCTACAGAGAGTTGCAGAACTAACCGGTCATGATTTGGCCATGCTGCTTGTGTACTTAGCCATCTCAGACTTTTTACTACTTTTCTACTACTACCACTACTACTGAACATTTGTACAGTTCTACAAGACGTACGCAGCTCTGCACAGACACATGTAAGCGACAGTCCCTGCTCATCAGAGCTTACAATCTAGTCAAGACAGATAACACAGTAGCTGTAGACATGGGATACATCTAGGGGGAATGGTAAGGAAACACAAAGGAGAACAGACGAGTCAAGATCCGAAAGCAGCAGCAGCAAAGAGATGAGTTTTCAGCCTGGATTTGAAAAGGGTCAGAGAAGGCGCCTGATGTACAGACTCAGGTAGTTTGTTCCAGGCATAAGGAGCAGCAAGGTGAAAGGAGTGAAGTCTGGAGTTAGCAATAGAAGAGAAGGCACAGATAGAAGCGATTTGCCAGAAGAGCGGAATTCCCGAGGAGGGGTATTGGGAGAGATAAGAGAAGAAAGGTAGTGAGGAGCTGCAGAGTGAATGCACTTCATGTGAGTTCATACATTTCTTCTTTCATTTTTAGCTGTTACTCCGCATTTAACTGCTAGAATTTTTAGTCTCATTACTCCATGGGTAACACAATATACTATACAGGTTTTGTCATGTTCTATATCAATTTTATATGTACATTCTAGATGTATTGTTTGTATTTATTATATTTTTGTCAGTCTGTGCATATATTTTTAATGATCTATCGAATATATTTAGTTTTTTAGGACTTTTTAAGAAATGTCTATAATGGATGTATAATTTTTAGTGTCTTTATAGAGCCTCCCACCATCACGACTAATTTCATGTTCATATTTCATTTATTTCTCTGTAATTTTTCATTTTAATTTTTATGGTTTATCTATTTTGAATGTTTTAGGATGACATTAGATAATGTATGCCTTTGTTGCTTATTTATGACATATATTTGCTATGTTTTATTATTAGTTTTTTATGATTTACATGTTCATTTTTATAAACATTTTAATATTATTTATGCTTGAGGCACTAAGTCCTGAACAAGGCTCTGCCAAAACACAGCCGTGTTGGGTTTAGCGTCTAGTATTCCTGTGTGTCTACACATGATTCTTTGTGGTTCTCAATAAACTTATTTTTGGACTACTTGCTCTCTACTGGTGTGCTTTGGACTTTACGAGTTTCCCTATATTTTCTTTGCTGGATGTTTTAAACTGGCCAGCAATGAGTCCTGATCGCAATCCAATTGAGAACCTTTGGAAAGAGCTGAAATCTGCCATTGGTAAAAGGAATCCTGGAAACATTCATAAGCTGGAACAAATCACAGTTGAAGAGCGGGAGAAGCTACCAGCAGACAGATGTACGAAACTTATAGATGACTACAAGAAGTATTTGAAGGCTGTCATCACTGCCAAGGCTTGTGCTTCCAAATATTAGTGAAGAGTGTCATTAATCCTGTCCAGGTCATATTTTATTTTTTTCTCAGAAATTACTACATCTAAGTTGCACAGACATCTTTTTTATTGTTGTATATCTTTGAACATATTATTAAAATATTATGATGACATGCAGTTGGAATATTTCCAATTATTTCTCAAGTTATTGTACACAATGGGGTAGATTCTGATCAGCATTTAGCGGGGATGGGCGTCTGGTTCGGACATCCATCCCTGCTAAACGCTAGGGTGCCGATTCCGCAAACAGAGCTCTCCACATGTACAACCAAAATGTGCAGGGAGCTCTGTTCCTGGGCAGTAGGGGGTGGGCCATAGGAGAAGCGAGGGGGGGGGGAGTGGGTGGGAACCTGACCCCAGACGTACAGGGCCAATTCCAGTGTTGGGGGCAGGCGATCTAGACAGGGAACTTACTCCACCTTGGAGGTAGAATAAGTCCCCCTAGATGGCAGCAAAGCACGGATCCAGGTCCGGACAGCGAGGTGATGGGGTGCAGGGGGTTCTCTGCAGTCCGATCCTGGCCACGGCAGACCTGATCGGGGGTTGGGCGGTGGGGAAAGTGACTTATCTGTGACTGCCAGAGATCGTGGCTCCTGCATGGAGCCGCAGTGCCATGACAATTGGATGCCAGGGCACTGTGGCTCCATGCAAGTACTGTACCTGGACATCTGGGGTGCCTGAATCGGAGCACATCCTGGATGTCCAGGCCCTATGCCATGATTCTGCTCCCGCAGGGCCATCTAGCCCCCATGGGAGCAGAATTGGATTCATCCCCAGGCCGTCCAGATATCTGGACCTCTGGATGGCCCAGACATACACCTACAGCATTGGCTTCACAATATCTGAAATGCAAGGATACCAATAATGTTGACCACAACTGTATGTACACCAGTTTGTCCAGTCTAGTCAGAAGTATTCCTGAGGGCATGGTTTGGGTGGGATTTGCACTTATGAGCATGGTTTCTAAGATACATCCATACACGTACAAAATAAAATGGTGAATTTTTGCATGCCTCAGAGCAGGTGTAAATGTACTTGTTTATTTCCCATAAGGTAATTTTAAAATGAAAAATGTATGCATAATTTTAAAACTGGTGTATCTTATGCTGTACATGCTGCACAAGTTAGACAGTCTCAGGGCAATATTTTACACTCCACAGTTGGCGTATTTAAATATGCCATCAGTGGCATTTAAATAAACTCCAGATATTCAGGATTAGTAGGGCCAGCAGTCAATGCAGAATCTTGATATTCAGTGCCAGCCACTATCTGGACAGCAGCGATTTTTAGCCTGCTATGAGCCTGATTCTGTGAGGCAAATAACGGGGCTGTATGGCCTGGTAGGAACTGCAACCCCTCTATCTGTCCAGACCATATTGTGTCACACACTCTCCCCGCATGCACAAAGCAGCAGTGTGGGGAGAGCCGGACGGTGGTGGGAGGGGCGAAGAGTGGGCATAGAGTGGGTGGAGCGGGGTGGACTGAGGCACCAGGATGTACAGGGCCAAGTCAGGTCACAGGTTGTGGGTAGGACATCCTGCTTATTCCCTCCTTGGCTGGCCGTGAAGCGGGGTGGACATCTCCCGTAGGGATGTAGGGGCATGTTGGGCCATCTCAGAGTCCAATCCTGCACCCGTGGGAACGTCTAGCTCCCGCGGTGCAGAATCGGGTACTAACGGGGCCATCCTGTTTGGGGGTGTTCAGATGGTCCTGATGTGCCCCTTATGAAGTCGGGCTCCACGTGGACAGCTTAGAGCAAAGGGTTTTTTGCATTCTTAAGCTATGTCGATAGTTATCTGGATAGCAGTGTTGAAAATTGCAGCTATTCTGATAATTTGCTGCTCTGCTCTGACTCCACCCCTGAACCATCTGAATAGTGCCTAGATTTTCTGTGGTGATATTCAACGGCACTGTCTGGATATTGATGTTGAATATTACAGTCAGTGGAACGTATTCAGTTATCAAGTGTTGCAAAGCGATAAGTGTCATTGAATATTGGGCCTTCTGTTATTAAATTACCCTATTAGGGATAACTTTATAAAGGGCCTCTCGTACCAGCACTGGCCACCAGGGAGACTCCTGATAGGTGCCAGAGGGATCACGTGGGGGATTGTGATTAGGGCTTTGGGGGAGGAGGTTATTTGCTTCTGAAATCCATCTCTTTAAGAGGCTTCCTGGGAGCATGAGGCTGCATGATAGTGCTCTTATGCTTCCAGGGAGGAAAAATTAATACCAGCTCAAAGCTGGTGTTATCTCTCCATGAGGTCAAACACAAGCGGCATTATTCATTTTGCATAACAATGAGCTGCTTTGCATAAATGTTTATGCTTTGTATCTCATTATTATTTAATTTGTGCTAAAACTTAATATGCATTAAGAGCAAATAAGACATGGTTTTTGCCATTCTGGGACTGATTATATATATGAACTTTGCATAAGTTCCTATTCTAAAGGATTTATGCACGTAAATGGACACTTACATCATACTTTAGGCGATTACTATTCTGTAAGTGTACACGTAAGTCCCGGCGTGTGTACTTTCAGTTGGAGCACGCATGGAGGTAGAGCTTAGGCAAAGCATAAGCGGGACTGAGATTTACACATGTCACTGCACCAATCTATGCATGGTCAGTTAGGCCTGCTCCTTGTGGGCAGGTGGAGCGCATTGCCGCATGATTATTTTGGGCCTATTCTATAAAGTAAAGCATGTGTGGGTTTTATTTAAAAGGTTTTTTTATACCACTTTATCATTTCAGTCAAAGCCGTTTACATTGTAACTTAAACTTGGTAATGAACATTAAACAAAGGCATTGATAACTTGGACTTTTCTGAGGCAATGGAGGGTGAAGTGACCTACCAAAAGCTACAAGGAGTGCTAGTGGAAATTAAACGCTGGACTCTTGGCTTCTCAAGCCAGTGCTCTAACCATTAGGCTACTCCTCCACTCTGACCAGTAGACTACTCCTTTACTTTACAAAGAGGGGGGCATATGGAAAGGCCTGAGTATTGTCGCAGCAGTTACACATGCCCTAGAACAGGCTTAACTGACTGTGCCAAGATCGGCATACTGATGCATGTAAGCCATAATATTTTATAACTTATGTATATGTTCTGTCCAAGCTCTGCCCCCATGACCTTATGTGTGTGCTTACAGAATAGACTCCCTAAAGTTCGTGCAGAAGTGCCCAGTCTCACAGGTAAGTCCTTTAGAATAGTACTTACATGAGTTTCATGCATCGACTGTCCCATGCACGTTATATAGAATCAGCCCAAATGTATATTTGGCAAAAATTGTGCTTTATTCACATAATGCACATTAGCAACTTCCCCTCTAAGTCTCTGCCACATCATTGTTATGGAAATTAGTTGGCAAAACTGCAGACATGAAGATCATCCACCTTAAACCCCTAATGTTTATTTCCCCCTCCAAACTGAAATTAGGCAAAAATCAAGTCCTCTAATAAATCAAGAATATCTGCTCGCCTAAGTTTGTAAAACGGCACAGTTGAACATGTAAGTGCCGACATTGACAAGTGCTCTTTGTGAAATGCCGGCATTTACATGTTTAAGTTGCTGAGTTTCCTCCATCTATTTTCCCCACATGTACATTTGTGAAATGATGTCTCCAGTCTCTCACGTCCTTGTATGAATTACAAAACATGTCCATTTTGAGGGGCTTCCCACGTTCACACTCTCTCCTCTAAAACTGACATGGATTTGCAGACACTTTCACTTCCATGTCTCTTATAAAAGATACCCTGGAAAAGATGGCAGACTGGAAACCTAAGAGAACACCAATGAATCCTACTAGAAAAATTTAAAGAATCATCAGAAAGGGAGCAAGAATAGAAGTACTGGGTGGTCTAATGTACATCATGTCTGTAAGTCTTCAAGATCTTGCCTATTCCCCAAATGCAATGTCACAATACATTCAAGATCCCTGATTGTTGTTGTTGTTAAGTGCCGTCGAGTCGGAGTCGACTCATGGCGACCCTCTGGATAGCTATCCTAAATTGTATTCGGTCTTCAGTCAGGCGGCTCATTGTTGACAGACTGGTACCCGTAGCTGCTGTTATTGTATCGATCCATCTCATTGCTGGCCTTCCTCTTTTGCGTTGACCTTCTATCTTGCCAAACATAATGTCTTTCTCTAATGATCTCTCTCTTCGCATGATGTGTCCAAAGTATGAAAGTCGAAGTCTTGTCATCTGAGCTTCTAAAAAAAGCTTAGGTTTGATCTCCTCTAGTACCGACTGGTATGTTCTTCGGGCAGTCCATGGTATACACAGTATTCGCCGCCAGCACCATAATTCAAAAGCATCAATTTTCTTCCTGTCTATCTTTTTCACTGTCCAGCTTTCACATCCATATGATGTTATTGAAAATACCATGGCTTGAACAAGTCGAATCTTTGTATGGAAAGAGACATCTCTGCTCTTGAGAATCTTATCTAGGTCTTTCATAGCCATTCTGCCATGAGCAATGCGTCGTCTGATTTCTTGACTGCTTGTTGCTTCTTTATTGATAGTTGATCCAAGTAGGTTAAAGTTGTTCACAAATTCAATTTCTTCTCCTTCAACGATGAACCTGTTGATTATGCCAATTGTCATGATCTTTGTCTTCTTTACATTAAGGTGCAGGCCCATTTTGAGACTATGTTCTTTGATTGTGAGAAGCAAATGTTTCAGATCATCTTCACTTTCAGCCAGTAATGTGGCATCATCAGCATAGCGAAGGTTGTTGATGAGTCTTCCAAGAATCTTCACACCTCGGTTGTCTTCATACAATCCTGCTTCTCTGATGATTTGTTCTGCATATAAATTAAACAGGTAGGGGGAAAGTATGCAACCTTGTCTTACACCTTTGCTTATTTTAAACCATTCCGTTTCTCCTTGTTCAACTGACTGTGGAAATTATCGCACAATCACTCTGATCCCACATGCCAGCAAGATTCTACTGAAGATTATTCAAAAGAGACTACAACCATACCTGGAACAAGAACTACCTGAAGTGCAAGCAGGGTTCAGGAAAGGGCGAGGAACGAGAGACATCATTGCGGATGTGAGATGGATCCTTGAAAAGACTAAAGAATACCAAAAGGATATCTATTTGTGCTTTATCGACTATAGCAAGGCTTTTGACTGTGTAAACCATGAGAAACTCTGGGCCACCTTAAGAAGCATGGGTATACCAGAACACCTGATCGTTCTCTTGCGCAATCTGTACATTGATCAAGATCCCTGATTAATGTGCTTAAAGATTATTAAATGCACTTTCGGTTACCTAAAAGAAATCATCAAGAAAGGGATCACCTGAACCAACAGAATGATAACATAACATAACTTAACAACATAAGATATGCCATACTGGGTCAGACCAAGGTCCATCAAGCCCAGTATCCTGTTTACAGTGGTGGCCAAGCCAGGTCACAAGTACCTACCAAATTCCCAAAAAATCACATAGGTTCCACAATATTTGTTCCGGTGCAAGTGGTGGATTTCCTGGGTCCTTTTTAAATATGGTTTATGGACCTTTCTTCCAGGAACTTATCCAAACCTTTTTTAAAACCAGCTACACTATTTCCTGACCTGTCTCGGTCTACCCAGTTGAGGAGAAGAGAGTTCCTGACCCTTAGGCCTAGGGCTCTCGCGCTGGGGGCATCCTTTAAATTGAAATATCCATCTAGATGTGTTATTTCCTATCAGAATAAGATTTATCTTTTCTTTGATCCTCAACAGCTTTCTGATTTTCTTAGTGGGAGGGAAGAGGTTGTAGTTGGGGGTGTACCTACATTGGCTGACGCTTAAGCCTTAATCCGCTTGTATTTTGTTTTTTCTTGTTAGTATATTGTTAGATGTTCTATCATGCTTGATTGTCACGATAGGATTTGACAATGCTATTTCCTGTAGCTTCCTGGTTGTTTTGTGGGCTTAGTGGAGGGATGATTTAATTTAATAGTTTTCTTCCTGATAATTTTCTTGTTTAGGATTGCTGAGATTATTTTTAGACATCCCTATTTCTTCTATATGCATATTGTTGTTGTATGTATAATTTGTATAATTCAATTAAAAAAACCAAAAATAAACAGCTACACTAACAGCTTTTACTACATCCTCTGGTAATGAATTCCAAAGTTTGATTATGCGTTGAGTGAAAAAATACTTTCTCTTAGGGGCATGTTTACTAAACATTCCTAACGTGCGGGGCCGCGCTAGTGAGCGTGTGCCATATAAGGAGTGGGCGGTTCAGGCAGAAAATAGAAAATAAACGGTAGTAAGCAACCGGACGTGTGTGCGTCGCGCTAATGTGCGGGGGTCGACATTACCGCGTGGAAAGGCAAAGTGGCGCGCTGCTGAATATACAAAACAACAGAGCCGTGATACAACGGTGAAGACACTGACCAATGGTGCAGGGGCCATGGGTTCAATCCCCCAGTGTGCGCAACGACAAAGGTCAGCTGAGGCAGTAACTGTAATGATTAACATTGTTTTAGGAGGCAAATTAATTTGGAACGGCATAAGGCGGCGCACAGTTATTTTTGGGCGGCAGAAGGCGGCGCACAGTTATTTCTGGGCAGCAGAAGGCGGCGCACTGGTCCCCTTGGGCGGCAGAAGGCGGCGTGCTGAGAGGCACAAGGCGGCGCGCTGATGCACAAGCACAGGAACAGAGCCACAGCACAATGGTGAAAACACTGACCAATGGTGCAGGAATCAGGGGTTCAACTCCTCACAATGCCCAGTGAAAAATGCCTGCTGAGGCAGTATGTATTATGTTGAGGAGTGCTGTAGGAGGCAGTATAATTATATTTTGTTATCACTACTCGCAAACGCACTCTCCCAGCATGTTACCATACGGCGGCCCATAAGGCACATGTTACAGTGCACTGTTCGCCAAGGCACCCTTGAATGACCCCTATAGGGCAGCATGTATGTTGCGACACAGGATAATGTATAGTGCACCCTATAGGGATGGCAACCATAAGGTGGCCTACAGGGCGCCCTATGAAGCACCCTCAGAGGCACCTAATGGGTATAGTAAGCTGAGGGTGGTCTTGCCGGCATAGACATATGTACAGTAAATATAAATAAAGCTGTGGACAGCCCTACCAAAGGGCACCACTGTGGGTTTGAACCCATGACCTCTGGCTGTACAGGCAGTGATGTAACCATTGCGCTACAGCTCCATAGCTGTAAGCAGGCCCCTGGCTGGCTGCAGATAGCCTACACGTCACCGCACAGACAGTCTGCTGGTGTCAACAGGATAGGGTTAGGCCACCCGTACCCATGATGCACTGCACATGCAAAGTAGCTGTCCGCAGATGGACACAAGATGGGGAATGCACCCCCACAGCACCTCGGCCCTGTTGGGGGAAGTGACCGGGTGCACCCACACAGCACCTTGGCCTACTAGGGGGCACTGACCGGGTGTTTCACTGGCACAGAGTAGCCACACACCGTTACATCGTGCGGGTACGGTGCTCACCCTGAGTGTGCAATGAGGTGGCCAGGACCAGGTCAACAACACCTGCCATGGCTGATGGAGGCCAAGCGGGCGTTCCAAAGCAGTGTTAATGTGTAAGATAGCTAGTTTCTGCACAAACACCATGGATATCCCTGTCTGCCGCCATCAGGCACCCCCCCCCCCCCCGTGGCAAACATGGTCTCCATCAAGGGATCCACACTCTACCTCCCTGCAAAGGTGGCGGTAGAGGGCAACATCAACCCCAGTCCTGCTGAGGAACACCACCACCCCCCCCCCAGGCAGGCAGCTCCATAACACAGCCATAACACAATAGCAGACAGACATAAGCCCAGGGTATGGTAAGCTGCACTCCACCACCAGTTATTCCCCTGCAGCAAGCCAACAGCCACTGCACCCTGCAAGCCATTATAGCAAGACATTTACCAGCTACAAACAGTCTGCTGGTTAGTCCATAGTGCATGTTCCCAATGGAGATGCATGCACCCAGAACTGGGCTGTCTGCATACACAGCAGGCAGATAGATCAGTGACTGGGCCCCAAAGAGAACCCATATCTATCACATGAGAGAACTACTATACAGCACTATGGGGGGGCCTAGCCATGCTGTGGTCACTGCACAGTCAGGGTGAGCGTGATCCCCCAGAAGGACATGCTTTGGCCACCCTGTCTGTGTAGGTGGTGGCCGGACACTACAATATCCCAGCCAATGTCCCTGCCAGGGCCCTATGCCCAGTGCAGATGCATCCTGGCCACGTCACCCTGCCCTGGCTATACCCATGGTACCTTGCACCTCATTATGCACATTGACTGGCCAATACTGGCAACAGTGCTGGCAGTGCGGGCTGTTGAAGGGGCTTGCAGCCAACACCCACTGTATAGACAGACACACAGTTCCACACCTCTGCCATCATGGTGCTACGATTGAGGGGGTAAGTAGCCTTGCCCACCAAACCGGTCCTGAGCACGGCAAGGCATGGATATGGTACGCATTACAGCTGGTGGTCACTCCCCAGGGTGGTAAGCACCGTCAGAGGCCAGGGCTGGAGCATGCCCCGCAAACACCTAACAGATTGTTTGGATGGGGTCACCTAGCAGTATGTACGTAACGTATGGATAACTGCCTGCCTGTGCTCCTAGCAAACGTCTCCGAGCTGTGTACCGTATACCTCAGGTGTAGGGTGACATTGGTAAGTTATGCAAGTGCTCGTTGTGGGTGCTGCATGCACGGTCCAATGTTCTGCCTTTCCAGGAGACATTGGCCAATGGGGCCTGTGGGTGTGGGTGTGTCTGCCCTTGATGGCTGCTGCTTTACGGCACAGATTCCCAACTCCAGTCCAGGTTTGCATCACACTGTTCGGGTTTTCCTGCTATCCCTCATGAATATGCATGGGCTACATCTACATGCCATGGGGGTGGTGCATAGCTATACAGCACAGGCATTTGTATGAGTGTCAGCATGGAACCTGACTGGTGTGTGGCCCACCAGGACTGCATTTGGGTGATTCTGCTCTAGGTACTGCCCCTGTTCATGGTGTCTGTGCTCAGTGGGGTAAAAGATAGATGTCTTACCATTGCATATGTCCCCGCCATGAAAGGTGTGTCCTTACTATCACTGTTTAGTTGTGGGAAAAATATGTGGGCAGGATTGGCAGTAGCCCCAGCTGGGCTTTGAACCTGTGACCTTCTGTTCTTGTATGCACTGTCTGTGTGCACTGCACCACTGTGTAGCCATAGATTGGTTGGATTCCCTGGACTGTCCATGACTGTGGATCCGGCAGGACCTGTCTGTTGCAGTGGACTGTGCCAGCCTGCACATGGCTAGGCCTCTGTCTTCTGTGGTTAGCAGCCACTGCCCCCTGCACCACATGTACATGTCCGCCAACATGCTGGCATGAACTTCTCTCAGACAAAGCAGTTGACCTGATTGCAATGTGGCAGTATGGGACTGCATTTGGGGGACTTGGCTGTAGGTAATGCCCATTGTTGTGGGGTGTGTGTGGTGTTGGGTAAAATATGGGTGTTTTCCCCATGCATACAGGGGTGTCTGCGCTATCTTTATTTAGTGGTGGGTAAAATATAGGGACTGGGCTGGCAGGTGCCCCAGCTGGGTTTTGAACCTCTGCCCTCTGGTCCTAGAGGTAATAACTCTGTCCGCTGTACCACACTTTGGCCACAGAGACAGTGCAGCCCCTGGAGGCAGTAAGCCTGGCAGGATGGAGTCACAAACCCTGCTCTACGCAATTCTACTGTGGGCATATGCACCCTGTCTGGTGACAAACGTGCACATAAACCCCGGAAATGACCACGGGAACTGTGGGACAAAATATCACCACGCTGGGCAACAGTGATATTAATGGGCAACCATAGCGAACACTTCCAGGAAAGCTCCATAACGTGGAAATGGGTTTTGGAAGAGTCTCCTCTCAGTAGACCCTTCCAAACTTCATTTCTTGTTTCTGGACCTTTGCTGGGTGTGATTTCTGTATTTGCCCATCACTATAACTGTTCCCCAGCTGACTTACTATTTGTAATAGTTCTGTTGTGGTCATTTTCTATTTTTATGTTCACTTTTGTGCTGTGCACATGTATCACACTGCTCACGGTTTGCTGGTTTCCCCGGTTTTCCTGTACATTGCTGACGGAAATGGTTTCTCTTCCCTTTAAATGCTTTCTACCGCGAGTGTTTCACTCGCGGTAGTTTTTACATGCAAATTCGGGCCCGCTACTGTGCGGGGAGCCTCTCCCCTCCCACTCTCCACCCATTGACCCCGTCCCTCCGCCCCTCCGGAGCCTTCCTCCGCCCTCCTTTCGCCGTTCCACGCCTCTATCGCACATTTGCGGGCCCGCACTTGTACGGGGCCCGTTAGTGAGCCGCGTACCTGTGCGGGGGTGACACGCACGTGTGCGGGGCGTTTAAACGCGTTTATTCGCGTTTCAGTGCCGCGTTTCCGTGCGCTATTTTGCGGCGCGCACATTTGCGGCTTTTAGTAAACATCCCCCTTAGTCTTAAATGAGTTACATTGTAGCTTAATTGTGCATCCCCTAGTCTTTCTACTTTTGATGGCGTAAACAATCTACCTATAATTACCCATTCTTTTTTTTTAAATTTATGTTTATTAGATTTTTTAACTGACAATACAATTATCAGAATAAAAAAGAAACGACGGAAATACAAAATAGCATCCATTATATGTGATACAAGGTAATCAAAAAAGATACATTAGCCCACATCTCAGGGATACCAGACCACATAAAGTAATGAAGAAAACCTAACCATTTACCCATTCTACTCCATTCATTAATTTATAGACCTCTATCATATCTCCCCTCAGCCGTCTCTTTTCCAGATTGAAGAGCCCTAACACTTTTTAGCCTCTCCTCATGGGGGTATCCTTCCATCCCCTTTACCATTTTGGTGGCTCTTCTCTGTACCTTTTCTAATTCCACTATATCCTTTTTAAGAGATAGTGACCAGAATTGCACACAATATTCAAGGTGCGGTCACACCATGGAACAATACAGAGGCATTATAATATCTTTTGTTTTATTTTCCATTCCTTTCCTTATGATACCTAGCATTCTATTTGCTCTCTTGGCCGCCGCTGCACACTGGGCGGAGGGTTTCAACCTGTTATCTACAATGACGCCTAAATCTTTTTCCTGGGTGGTGGTTCCTAATGTGGAACCTTGCATCGTGTAATCATAGTTTGGGCTGTTCTTTCCTAGGTGCATAACTTTATACTTGTTACACTAAATTTCATCTGATATTTGAAAGCCAGTCTTCCTATTTATCAAGGTCCTCTTGCAATTTTTCACAATCCTCTTGTGTTTTAACAACTCTGAATCACTAACAACCAAATCACTAACTGGATACAGAGATGCCAAAAGAAAAGTACAGCAATCAACAAATTGCTATCTTTTGCATTTGGGGGTATGGACACTGCATCCATAGTGCACAGTGCTGCACGTACACCAGCAACCTAAAGAAGAGCATCTCAAAATTCTTATTTTTCAGCTACATGACAGCAGTAAATTTTTTGGTGCACCACCAGCTTAAGCAGTCACCCTATGCTCCTGTTGAGGGGTAATAGAACTGCATAGAAAGTGAACTAACAAAACAGGCACCCGCCACATACCAGACTGAAAGTAGCATCACTGTAGGATAAACCAAAGAAGCCAGTTGGTTGAGAGAATTACTTCGGAACTTAATTATGTAAGATGGAAACCAGCCTTAATGATGGCCAATTGGCAATATCTTTGACAAACAATGGAATAGTCAGTATGAAATGAAGCATGTGGCAAGTAATCTGAAATTTGTACATAATCATATGGAATATAAAAAAAACTAATATCTTAGAGCACTGTCCAAATTAACGTGGGCAGATTTCCTGGGAAAAGTTGACCTTTTGCCCAGCTTAAGAGTCTAGATGAAATCAATATGAAATCATCAACAAAAGAGAAGTAATTTAAAGTTTTTAGTTTTAATATTTGATTGCATGAAATACGTAGTTTTAATTTTAAAGTTATTTATTTATGTGCTTACATTTGATATTTACTTTAGTTTAACATTAATAAAATAGTTAGAATTGTTATATAATTTATTTCACTTGTGCTGATTGATGACATTAGATGGTTTTCATTTCATCACCAGTATAATGAGGTCAATTAAGTCTCATGCTCCCTATGCTTGAGCAAGCAGTATTAGGCTTTTGATGTAACTCTTTCTTGTTTACTTTCATTTCCTGCTTCTTGATTGTGGCTTTTCTTATTGTTACTTTGTCTCCATCCTCTCTTCTAATTATCCCATCACAATTATTCTTACAAGAGGTCCTTCTAGCTACTATCTACCTCAGGTTCTTTTCCCCCTCTCTATTCTGCCTTTCATTGGGGGAAGACGAATACAGTTTAGCTGTCCTAAACTGTATTCGTCTTCAGTCATCTGGCTCATTGTTGATAAAGTGGCATCCATAGCTGCTGTTATTGTATTGACCCATCTCATTGCAGACCTTCCTCTTTTGTGATGACTTTCAACCTTGCTAAGCATGATGCCTTTCTCTAATGATCTCTCTTTTCGCATGATGTGTCCAAAGTATGAAAGTCAAAGTCTTGTCATCTAAGCTTCTAAAGAAATCTTTGATTTGATCTCTTCTAATACTGACTGGTTTGTTCTTGGAAAATCCATGATGCACACAGTATTCTTTGCCAGCATCATAATTCAAAGGCATCAATTTTTTTCTTGTCTATCTTTTTCACTGTCCAACTTTCACATCTATAAGATGTTTTGAAAATACCATGGCTTGGACAAGTCGACTCTTTGTATGGAGAGAGACATCTCTGCTCCTGAGAATCTTGTCTAGATCTTTCATACCCATTCTGCCAAGAGCAATGCATCATCAGATTTCTTGACTGCTTGCCATTTCTTTACTGATTACACAGGTACACTACTAAAAATCTGCCTCCAGTTTTGCAACTGATTCCTATAGATTTTGGGGTGCTGAATCCAGGAAAAATAGCCAAAATGTTCCATCACGTCACGTTTTCTTGCAAAATTAGATTTCTTACCCATATAAGGAATGTTCACATAATTTCTTTTTAGCCGACTGCAGTTTATTTTCTTGGCCCAAAATAGAGGTTGTAATGGTTAACTAACTAGAAACACTCCCTCATGATATTTTAGAGTGTTTTGTATTCATTTTATACATTAACAGGACAATTGGGAGGCGGGAGGCTAAATCCAGTACTCGCGCTGGCGCATGTTCTTTCCTGTTCGCCTCGCCTCGTTCGCCGCTCGCTCAAACACGGTGGTTGCGACATGAACGTTCTTGTCAAATTTCAGTTTCTTGCAAGTTCATTATTACCTTTTGTTTGCTCAGTCGTAATCCAGCTTTATTCCGAAGTGGTTCACTACAGTTGTAGTTTGCAGTGCTGTGTATTTGTGATGGCTCACAGAGCCAGAGGTTGCGTCAACTCTCCGGACAGTTTTTGTTTTATTTGTGGGGAATATACCGTGAAAAAGCGGCAGAGGAACATTTCTGCATTTATTAAAAAAGTATATTTCGCCTATTTCGGTTTGAAGTTAGGCGATCAAGACAAACCGTGGGCTCCTCACAAAGTGTGCAAGACATGTGAGGAAGATCTACGCTTATGGATGAAAGGTAAAAAACAAGCATTTCGTTTCGGAATACCTATGATGTGGCGTGAACAAAGAGACCACAGCAGTGACTGCTATTTTTGCTCTTGCATTGTGAAGGGATACAACTTAAAAAATAAGAACGTAATAAGTTACCCCAACCTTCCCTCAGCAATTAGGCCTATGCCTCATAGCAACGAAGTACCTGTGCCTGAACCACCAACATCTTTGGATCATATTTGTGTGGACGGTTCTGATCATGATGAGACTCATCAGATGGCTTTTCCCGATGAGTCCAGTACTTCCGAGTTTGAAACTGAACCAGGTCCGAAACCTGAACTTTTCTCTCAAGCTGAATTGAATGATTTAGTCCGGGATTTAGGACTCCCAAAAGATGCTGCCCAACTGCTAGGTTCTCGGCTTAAACAGAAAAATCTATTGTCACCAGGAACAACTTTTTATTGGTACCGCAACCGCGAGACACAATTTTTGAAGTATTTCAGCAAAGAGGAAGATTTGGTATTTTGCAACTATATATACGGAGTGATGGAAAAGTTTAAACTCAAGTATGATCCTGCTGAATGGCGGCTGTTCATTGATTCGTCAAAAGACAGCATAAAAGGTGTTCTTCTTCATAATGGCAACACATTCGCTTCAGTTCCTATTGCTCACTCTGTTATTCTCCAAGAAAAATATGAGAATTTGGCCCTGATTCTTCAGAAGATTCGTTATGATGAGCATAAGTGGATGATTTGTGGAGACTTTAAAATTCTATCCATGCTATTAGGGCAGCAATCCGGTTTCACCAAATATCCCTGCTTCCTTTGCTTGTGGGATAGCCGGGCCCGCGACCTACACTGGGGGAAAAAAGACTGGCCAATTCGGGAGTATTTGAGACCCGGTGAGAAAAATGTTCTTCATGAGAGCTTGGTACCTCGTGATAAAATTCTATTACCACCTCTCCACATTAAGTTGGGTCTCATTAAGCAATTCATCAAGTCCCTTCCAAAAGATGGTGAGTGCTTCCGGTACCTTTGCTCAAAGTTCCCCCGACTTTCTGAAGCAAAGCTAAAGGAAGGAGTGTTTGTTGGCCCTGATATAAGGAAACTCATTTCAGATGGAGCATTCGCTGAAACGATGTCTGAGAAGGAAAAAGAAGCCTGGGATTCCTTCAAGGATGTTGTTCTCAAATTCTTGGGGAACAGGCGGGATGAGAACTATAAGGATATTGTTGCCAGGATGCTCAATGCCTTCAAAGAACAAGGCTTTAACATGAGCCTGAAAGTCCATTTCTTGCACTCCCATGTGAACTACTTTCCCGAAAACTTGGGGGCGTACAGTGAAGAACAAGGTGAAAGGTTTCACCAAGACATCAAGGACGCAGAGAGAAGGTACCAAGGAAGATGGAACACCACTATGATGGCTGATTTCTGCTGGTTGCTGCTGCGGGAAACCCCAGATGAAAAATACGCCAAGCAGTGCACCAAGAGAAGCATTCAGGGGAAGAAGAAACGGGCCCACCAGGAGATTGATTGACCCAAGAATGACTTTAAAATCTAAACTGTGTTGACAAATATCGTGTTTTTACTAAACTTTGAAATAAAAATTTGCTAGTTATTACCACAGTGTCGGATCCCATTTATTAGAATTTTATTTTCACACCATCGGGTGTTTGTCTTCATGTATTGCAATGGTGCGGTTTGCGTTTTCTATTCTTACATACATACCTGTACAACATTTTTTGCACATTTCTTTGCTTTGCTTTGTGTCTAACCTCGCTCTTATATGCTCAATGTTTGTGCACATGTATGTGGCTGTTTTAAGTGCAGACAATTTTGCTAACATCACAGTGTGTTTTGTTGACATTACTCTATTCTTATGTGCTGCCTTGTTACAATTTTCTTTATTCTTATTTGAATAACTACTAAACAATTAGTATAAAGAATTCATCCAAGAAACTTTTATCTCAATCGCACTCAATCTGAAACGTTCACCTCAAACTGCTAACCCAATGTAGCAAAAAATCTGTACGTGATGGAGCAAATTGGTTACCAGATTTGGATTCAGCGCACCAAAAAAAGTAAAAATCAATCTAAACATTAGAGGCAGTTTAAAAAAAAATTTTGATCCAAGCAGGTTAATATTGTCCAGTATTTCAATTTCTACTCCATCATTAATGAACTTATTGGTTGTGCCAGTTGTTAGGATCTTTGGGGTATGTTTATTAAAACCTCGTTAGGTGCGCGCCGCGCTATTGTGCGGGATGCCATATAAGGAGTGGGCGTTTCAGTCAGAAAAAAGCAAAACCGGGATTAATCGTGCGCTAATGTGCGCTGCGCTCATGTGCGCCGCGCACATTAGCGCATGAGAAACTTGCACGGGAAGCATAAGTGGCGCGCTGATGTGCAAGCACAGGGACAGAGCCACAGTACAATGGTTAAGACACTGACTGATGGTGTAAGGATCACGGGTTCAATCCCCCACTGTGCTAAATGAAGAAGGCTGGCTGAGGCATTACCTCTTATGGGGAAGATTGCTTTAGGAGGCATTTTATTTATATTTTAATTACTTCTACTAGCAAATGCACTCTCAAAGCGTGTTAACATAAGGCGCCCCATAAGGCACATTTTAAAGTGCACTGTCTGCCAAGGCACCCTAGAATGTTGCTTATAGGGCGCTTTATAGGGTGCTGTATGAGGTACCGCAAGGTCACAGCACTGTTTTTGATGGCAGCACTGTGCAGTTTAAGGAATGAAAATCATAAGTAGGTGCGCTGACATGCAAAGAGGAGCAGCAGTGTAGCACAATGGTTAAGACACTGACTAATGATGCAGGAGTCATGGGTTCAGTCCCTCACTGTGCCTAATGACAAAGGCTGGCTTAGGCATTACCTGTTATAGGTAACAGTGCTGTAGGGGGCATTTTATTTTTATTTTAATTAGTGCTGTCAGCAAACACACCCTCAAAGTATTGTAACATAAGGTGCTGCATAAGACGCCTCATAGGGTACCCCAGAGGGCACATTTTAAAGTGCACTGTCCACCACGGCACCCTACAGTGTTGCTGAAAGGGTGGCCTATAGGGCGCCATATAGGGTGTCCTATGAGGCACAGCAAGGTCATAGCACTGTGTTTGATGGCAGCACTGTGCATTTAAACGCATGGAAATCTGAAGTAGGTGCGCTGACATGCAAAGAGGAACAGCAGTGTAGCACAATGGTTAAGGCACTGACTGCTGATACAGGGGTCATGAGTTTACTTCCCAGTGTGCCTAATATGTAATGCTGACTGAGACATCAGCTTTGCAATGTATGTATTGTTTCCTGCAGCACTTTATTTGTATTTTATTAATTGCTGCCAGCAAACACGCCCTCACGTGCTGTAACTGAAGGTGCCGCATAAGGCACCCTATAAGGCACTCCATAGGGCACATTATAAAGTGCACTGTCCGCCATGGCACCCTAAAATGTCCCCTATAGGGCACCCTATAAGTCACTCCACAGGATAACGTATAGTGTACCTTATATGGACGGTAACCATAAGGTGCCCTATAGGGTGCCCTCTGAGGCACCTTATGGGTACAGTACGCAGAGAGTGTTTTTGCTGGCAGCAATAATGTACATTAAAAAGAGATAATGCTTTGGACAGACCTATCAAATAACCCCACTGTGGGTTTGAACCCATGACCTCTGGCTCTACAGGCAGTGAAGTAACCAGTGGACTACAGCTGCTAGTAAGCCCCTGGCTGGCTGTAGAGGGACTGCATGTCACCACACAGACAGTCTGCTGTGGTCACCAGGATAGGGTTAGGCCACCTGTACCCATGATGCACTGCACATGCAAATCAGCTGTCCACAGATAAACACAAGATGGGGTATGCACCCCCACAGCACCTCGGCCTGGTAGGGGGAACTGACCATGTCCACCCCCACAGCACCTCGGCCTGGTAGGAGGTACTGACCGTGTGTGTTACTGGCACAGAGTAGCTACACACCGTCACATTGTGCGGGTACTGTGCTTACCATGAGTGTGCGGTGGGGCGCCCAGCACCAGGTCCACAGCACCTTCAATGGCAAAAATAGGCCATGCTGCAGGTCCCCAGCCGTGCTAATGTGTGAGATAGGTAGTTTCTGCAGAAACGCCTTGGATATATCTGTCTATTTCAGTCAGGTGTAGCCCCTATGGACCCCTAGGAGGATTATGTACCACCACCCCCCTCCTCCAAGGGCTGAGAGTGGCAAACATGGTCTCCCATCAACAGATGCACATTTTACCTCCCTGCAATGGTAGCATTAGAGGGGAACATCAACCCCAGTCCTGCTGGGAACAGACACCCTACAGGTCAATGCAGCTCTGTACACATCCATAACACAATAGCAGACAGACATTAGGCCTGGATATGCCAAGCTGCACCCCACCACTATCTGATATTCTCCTGCAGCAAGCCTTCAGCCACTGCACCCTGCAAGGCACTCCATCAAGACACATACCAGCTGCAAACAGTTTGCTAGCTAGTTCATAGTGCATGTTCCTGGTGGAAATGTATGCACCCAGAACTGGGATGTTAGCATACACAACAAGCAGATATATCAGTGACTGGGCTCCAAAAGGAAAACCATAAATATCACATGAAAGAAATACTATATAGTACTATGGGGGTGCCTAGCCATGCTGTGGTCACTGCACAGTCAGGGTGAGAGTGATCTCCCAGCAGGACATGCTGAGGCCACCCTGTCTGTGTAGGTGGTGGCCGGGCACTAAAATGTCCCAGCCAGTGCCCTATGCCCTGTGCAGATGCATCCTGGCCAGGCCAACCTGTCCAGGCTATACCCATGGTACCTTGCTCCTCATTATGCACATTGGCAGGCCAATACTGGCAACAGTGCTGGCAGTGTGGGCTGTGGAGGGTGTTTGCAGCCACCACACACTGGATAGACAGAGAGACACCCCCACACCTATGCCAGCATTGTGCTACTATAGAGGAGTTTAGCAGCCCTGGCCACCACACCTGTCCTGGGCACAGTACAGGCATGGATATGGTACGCAATACTGTTGGGGGTCACTCCCCAGGGTGGTAAACACTGTCAGAGACCAGACCTGCAGCACACCACAGACATCAGAAAGATTGTTATGATGGAGCTCAATGAGCAAACTGTGCTTAACATAGGAATTGCTATCTGCCAGTAATCATAGGAAACGTTTGATAGCTGTGTACCGTATACCCAGGTGTAGGGTGGCATTGCTAAGGTATGCAAGGGCTAGTATTGGGAGATGCACGCAGGGCCCAATGTCCTGCCTCTCCAGGAGGCATTGGCTAATGGGGCCTGTGGGTGTGGGTGTGTCTGCCCCTGTTGGCTGCTGCTTTACGGCAGAGGTTCCCAACTCCAGTCCTGGTGTGCCAAACACTGTTCGGGTTTTCATGCTGTCCCTCATGAATATGCATGAGATACATCTGCATACCATGGGGGTGGTGCATAGATATGCAGCACAGGCATCTTTATTAGAGGCAGCATGGAACCTGAATGGTGTATGGCCCTCCAGGACTGCATTTGGGAGACTCTGCTCTAGGTAATGCGCATGTTTATGGTGTCTGTGCTCTGTAGGGTAAAATATAGGCATATTAACCATGCGTATGTTCTCTGCAATAAAGGTTTGTCCTTACTATCACGGTTTAGTTGTGGGAAAAATATGTGGACTGGATTGGCAGTAGCCCCAGCTGGGCTTTGAACCTGTGACCTTCTGTTCTTGCACACACTGACCATGTTGCCACAGATATGCTGCATTCCCTGGGGAGTCCATGACTGTACATCTGACAGGGCCTGTTTGTTGCAGTGCACGGCACCCACCTGGACAGGGCTAGGCCATGGTCTGCTGTGGCCACCAGCTGCTGCCATCTCCACCACCAGTACCGCTCCATCCTTAGATTGGAGACAGCATAAACCCTGAAGGTTTTGTGGCCCTCCAGGACTGCATTTGGGGGAATCTGCTCCAGGTAATGTGCATGTTTCTGGTGTCTGTGCTCTGTAGGGTAAAATAGAGGTGTTTGAGCCATGCTTATGTTCTCTGCAATAAAGGTTCGTCTTTACTATCACTAGTTAGTTGTGGGTAAAACATGGGGACTGGATTGGCAGGAGCCCCAGCTGGGGCTTGAACCTGTGACCTTCTGTCTCCAAACATGCTGGTTGTGTGCACTGCACCACCATGTTGCCACAAAGACAGTGCATTCCCTGATGATACCATGACTGTTTGTCCGGCAGGGCCTGTCTGTTGCAGTGCATTGCACCCACCTACACAGGGCTAGGCCATGGTCTGCTCTGGGCAGCTGCCACTGCCCCCCTCCACCTCCAGTACCCCTGTGCCACCATGCTGACATGCCCTTCTGCTGGTGGAGCTGGTGGTACGCAGTCTCAGGCCATCCTGTGTGCGGGTAGGCGGCTGCCTATGGTGTGGGTTCTGGGGTAGGGGTGTCTGCAAATTTGTCCGCACGTCCCCCAATCACTGCCTGCCAATGTTCTGTGCCCTTGGGGGTACCTGCTGGGTACTATCCCCTGTGACACTGTGATAAACACTCTCGTGCCCATGTTGGGCCCTCATCAGTTGCTGTCTGGCTGCTGTTCAGTTTCAGAATTCCTAGGTGCCATCTAGGCATCTGCCTTGTCCGCACTGTGCCCCAGCTGCACCACAGCATGTGCCGCCTGCAGCCCTCTGTATCCTCTTTCCCAGCATCTGTCCAATTGCCCATTCCGACCTGCCCGCCCTGCTGTTGTGGAAATGTGCATGCCATAGATAACCTGTCCAATGGAGAGGGAAACCCTGATCAGTGCTATTTCACTGTGGGATCATTCACCTTGTATGGGGACGGAGCGTAGACCCTTCTAATATTCATATTTATTTTTTGCGGCTTTCTTGGGAGTGTTTTTTTATGTTTCCCATTACTATCACTATTGCCCAGCTTGATTATAATTTTTTTAGATTTTGTTGGGGTCATTTTCAATGTTTATTTGCACTTTTGTACCGTGCACAATTGTATCACACTTATCACTGTTTTGTAGGTTTCCCCGGTTTTGCTTTACATTGCTGACAGAAATGGTTTCTCTTTCCTTTAAATTGGCTGTAACGCGAGGTTTTCACTCGCGGTAATTTTTGGCTTGAATTTCAGCCCCGCTCGTGTGCGGGGAGCCTCTCCCCTCCCACTCTCCACCCATTGACCCCTTCTCTCCGCCCCTAGGGAGCCTTCCTCCGCCCTCCGGGAGCCTTTCCACGCCTCTATCGCACATCAGCGCGCCGCGCACATGAGCGGGCACTTTAGTGCGGCGCGCACGTGTGCAGTGCACAAATATGCATCATTAGCGTGTGCTAAGGTACCTTCGCGCACGCTAATGTGCGCCACGCACATGAGCGCAGTTTAGTAAACATACCCCTTTGTCTCCTTTGCGTTAGGGTGCAGGTCCATTTTAAGACTATGTTCTTTGATCTTGAGAAGCAAATGTTTCAGATCATTTTCACTTTCAGCCAATATTGTGGTATCACCGGCATAGCGAAGGTTGTTGATGAGTCTTCCACCAATCTTCAAACCTCGGTTGTCCTGCTTCTCTGCTGTTTTTAAACCATTCTGTTTCTCCTTGTTCCATTCAAACTGTTGCTTCTTGATCAATGTAAAGGTTGTGCAAGAGAACTATTAGGTGTTCTGGTATACCCATGCTTGTTAATGTGCCCCAGAGTTTCTCATGGTTTATACAGTCAAAAGCCTTGCTGTAGTCAATAAAACACATACAGATATCTTTTTGGTATTCTTTTGTCTTTCTAAGGGTCCATCTCACATCCACGATGATGTCTCTCGTTCCTCGTCCTTTCCTGAACCCTGCTTGTACTTCAGACAGTTCTCGTTCCAGGTATGGTTGTAGTCTCTGCTGAATGATCTTGAGTAGAATCTTGTTGGCATGTGGGATCAGAGCGATTGAGTGATCATTTCCATAGTTAATCAGATCACCTTTCTTTAATATTGGTATAACCACAGATTTTATTCTTAACAAGGTGCATCAAGCCCAGTATCCTGTTTCCAACAGCAGCCAATCCAGGTCACAAGTATCTATCAGATTCTACATTGCTTAATCTGGGGTAAACAGTGGATTTCCCTGGTCTTCTTTAATAATAGTTAATGGACTTTTCCTCCAGGAACTTGTCCAAACTTCTTTTAAACCCAGCTACACTAACAGCTTTTACTACATCTTCCAGTAATGAATTCCAGAGTTTGATTAATCATTGAGTGAAAAAATATTTCCTCCTATTAGTCTTTAATGTGATATATTGTAGCTTCATTGTTTGTCCCCTAGTCTTTCTACTTTTTGATGGCATAAACAATTGATCTATATTTACCCATCCTACTCCATTCATTAATTTATAGATATCTATCATAGCCTATCATAACAGCCATCTCTGTTCCAGGTTGAAGAGCCGTAACCTTTTAAGCCTTGCCTCATAGGGGTATCCTTCCATCCCCTTTACCATTTTGATGGTTCTTTGTACCTTTTCTAATTCCACTATATCCTTTTTAAGATATAGTGACCAGAATTGCACACAATATTCAAGGTGCGGTGACACCATGGAACGATATAGAGGCAATATAATATCCTTTGTTTTATTCTCCATTACCTTCCTTATGATTCCTAGCATTCTATTCACTTTTCTTGGTCTACAGACTGGGCAGAGAGATTCAATATGTTATCCACAATGATGCCTGAATCCGATTTCTGGGTGGTGGTTCCTAATGTAGAACTTTGTATTGTGTAACCGTAGTTTAGGTTGTTCTTCCCTAAGTGCATATCTTTGCACTTATCCACATTAAATTTCATCTGCCATTTGGATGCCTAGTCTACAACAGTGCTGTCACTGCAGGTTCTGTAGTAATTGTAAAAACGCATGTCCCTCTCTAAAGATGATTAAGGATCTCATAGCACAGGAAATTGCTGCCCCTTATTTAAGATGAAATCTTAAAAGTGAGTGTGACAGAACCAACTTTTTATGATATGCACCAGGTTATACTTTCATGACATAGTTTATGGTTTATGGTTTATTCATTTTTGCTATACTACCTTTCAGTAAATCAAGTTGGTTTACAATAAAAACAAAAGCAAACAGAAGGGAACTCCAAAGTTATTCGAAAAAGAAAGAGAAGATTAGAAAGAAAGAGAAGAGTAGAAAGCAACTAGTAACAAACAGTAAATGACAAAGAACACACTGACAAAGACAACACTGAATGCCAAGCTGAGATTCAGTTTAGGCTCCCCAAAGCCCTCTCAAAAAGACAGGTTTAGAGACTGCTCTTGAACTTCTTATAGGAGATCTTTTGTCAAAGGTCTGTGGGGAGGTCGTTTCACAACATGAGCACCTTGAAGAAAAAAACATATAGTCTGGTGGACTCATCGACTCCACAAGGCCGACCCAGTCCACCGCACCTGAGCAACTTACTTAAAAAAGCACCAGCAGGTGCGTGGGACAGACTATCTGCCCCCTCCATGCACCGGATCGGCATCGGGGAGGTTAGTGGGAAGGCAAGCCCCTCCACAATCACTTCCACAAGGCCAACCTGGCCCACCGCACCCGAGCAACTTACTTAAAGAAGTGACAGCAGGTGCACCCATCCCTGGTGGGCCCTTAAGCATGGCCCTTGAGCAGGGCACTGAGCAACTAGCAACACTAGCACCAACAATGAACCACCGAAACAAGGCAAAGCATGACAAGAAAAGACCAACACATTTCCAGTTATACCAACGGTTAAAAAAACACAGCACATGCAAGCAAAACAACGCCAAAATGGACACTGTCACATGAAGAAAAGAGAACACAGAAAAAAACGACAGACACCACAATGGACAAAAAAAATTTGTGTACAAGGAAAAGAGATACAACACCTTCAAAAAGCTATGAAACACAACAATGTTTTATACCAAATGTTTATTCTGATAATTTACTTTTTACTAGATACTATGTAACCAATTGAGCACAAAAATATGATTAGCTCCTTTCTGTGTTAAAAACACCACTATTAATGCAACAAAAACCTTCACTACAGATTAATTAACCTATTACAAAGCAATTGTACCAAAACCACATTATAAACAATCATCCTACCCATTTGCATTTCAGTTTACTCAATCATCGCTCTCATAACTCTTACATTAGCACACAATATCCCTCATATACCAGAATTCCTCAGATTCATACTTTACAACCACTATGTAACATACAATTATATTATCATACCCCTACTACGCCTTCTTACACACCCCAACCACACACATCAACACGCAACAAGGAGATACATAACCATACAACCTTCCCCCCATATCCCCCAGCTAAACAACAATACAACAGACGAAACAACACAAATAATTCGCTGTGCCCTTATCAGTGCCAGGTCTGTCAAAAACAAGTTACTGATAAACACAGACCTGCTTACGGAATACCAACTTGATATCTTCTGTATAAGCGAAACATGGCTCTCTGACAGCAACAACGTTCTGGTCAATTAAATAAAAACAGCTTACTACTCCCTATTCCAATGCACAAGAAACAACTGAAGAGGAGGAGAAGTACTAATCCTGTCCAAAACACACCTACATTTCCGACCTTTGTCAGCCAGCAGCACAAAGGAAATTGACTCATTCACCATCACCAACAACGTGATAACCATTAGCCTCAACTCCCAAGCACCATCAGCATCAACAAACGACTTATCAACAATAATCCAAATCGGCATTGAACTTTCAAAATCCAAAAAAGATCTACTTATCTTTGGTGACTTTAACCTACCCTTCCTTTCCAATATCAGCATCTGATTCTTTCGTCTCAGCAATGGAGTCAATGGAACTCACCCAAAGAGTGACCCTCCCCACTCACTACAAAGGAAATACCCTAGACCTAATATTCACTCCACCTACCCCATTTACATTAGTTCCCCCTCTATAAAAACTCACTCACCAATAAAATGACCAACCAAAACAGATAATCAGCAACAAACAACACGAAGATTCAAAAGCTTCAACAAAGCCACTTTCCTAGAGAACACCCTACCATATATGACCACTGACACAATGGACACAATATACCTGATAGAAATATGGAACAATGTAATTGGAACCGCAGCAAAGCCACCAGAAAAACACCAAAACCCCCTTAAAAAACAACATACCAAAAAAACCCCATGTTATGCCCATTCACTCAGAAAACTAAAAACAGAACTAAGGAGAGCTGAAAGAAGATGGCGGAAAACCACCTCACAGGAAGACAAGAACAAATACCTCAAACATCTTCAAAATTATCATACCTGCACAGATCAAGCAAAGAAGATTATCACTCAAAACTCATCAACATGTCAATAAATCCCACGAGAACTATTTGACATAGTAAAACAGCTAACAGAAACATCAACAAATAAATCCACAACCAATTAATATCACTCACCGACAATTAGCGGATCACTATAAACAACTACACCCTAACCCTACTCACAACACCCTAACCCTATTCACAATACCCCAACCTCCATTGAGGAAACTACCATACTGACAAACTGGCACACATTTGAAACAATTGACACCAAGAAGATATCAAACATCCTAACAAAATTAAACACTACTACCTCATCACTAGATCCATGTCCCCCGAACTGGATCAAATTAACAAGCACAGAAATCAGCCCATTTCTGGCCAAGATAATGAATGAAACACTACAACAAAGAATAATGCCTTCCAGCCTTAAGATCTCTTCCATCCACCCTACATTGAAGAAGCCAAACCTAGATTCTACAGACCCAACATCATACTAACCTATCGCCAGCCTCCCATTTCTCACTAAAGTCAAAGAGAAAATTGTAGTTACAACTTCAAAACCACATTGAAGAAAATAATCTATTAGATCCACAACAACATGGATATTGCCCGCTACATGATGTTGAAACCCTCTTGACCTACCTCATTAATACCATAACAAAAGGATTTCAAGACCAAACATAAATCTACCTACTACTATTTCTTGACACCTCTTCTACATTCGACACAGTCAACCATAGCATATCACTACAAAGACTTCAACTATTCGGTATCCAATACACTGTACTTAAATGGTTTAAATCATACCTTATGGAAAGGAAACAACAAATAAAAATTGGCACAAATGTAACTGAACCATATAAACAAACACAGGGAGTACCTCAAAGATCCAACCTCTCTGCACCCCTCTTTAACTTATACTTGCAACCCCTATGATCAAAAATCAGAAAGCACAACATCCTCTACCACATATACGCCGATGACATCATGATGTACTGTCCACTCCTCTCCAGTCAACCAGATTACAAAAAGATACAAAGCTGCTTTACCGAAGTTATGCATTGACTCCATTCCAACAACCTATCCATCAACTTAAAGAAGACAGAAGCCATGTTCATCACAAGTGACACCTCCTTCCCCCCGCCTACCTACATAGAACTGAACAACATACCAATAACTGTAAAAACTGAACTGAAATATCTCGGAGTCATAATTGACTAACAACTTTCCTTCAAAATACAAATAGCAGCAACAGCAAGAACAATCTATTATAAAACTAAGACCTTACAGAGACTTAGGGGGATGTTTACTAAAAACCGGAAATGTGCGCGCCGCAAAAGAGCGCACGGAAACGCGGCACTGAAACGCTAATAAACGCGTTTAAACGCCACGCACACATGCGTGTCATCCCCGCAAAGGTGCGCGGCACACTAACGGGCCCCGTACAAATGCGGGCCCGCAAATGTCCGATAGAGGCGTGGAACGGCTAAAGGAGGGCGGAGGAAGGCTCCAGAGGGGCAGAGGGACGGGGTCAATGGGTGGAGAGTGGGAGGGGAGAGGCTCCCCGCACAGTATCGGGCCCGAATTTGCATGTAAAAACTACCGCGAGGGAAACACTCGCGGTAGAAAGCATTTAAAGGGAAGAGAAACCATTTCCGTTAGCAATGTACAGGAAAACCGGGGAAACCAGCAAAACGTGAGCAGTGTGATACATGTGCACAGCACAAAAGTGCAAATAAAAATAGAAAATGACCACAACAGAACTATTAAAAATAGTAATTCAGCTGGGGAACAGTTATAGTGATGGGCAAATACAGAAAACACACCCAGCAAAACTCCAGAAAAAAGAAATGAATTTTGGAAGGGTTTACGGAGTGGAGCTTTCCTGGGTGTGTTTTCTGTATTTGCCCATCACTATAACTGTTCCCCAGCATTTCCGGGGTTTATGTGCACGTTTGTCACCAGAAAGGGTGCATATGCCCACAGTAAATTTGCGTAGAGCAGGGTTTGTGACTCCATCCTGCCAGGCTTACTACCTCCAGGGGCTGCACTATCTATGTGGCCATAGTGTGGTGCAGCAGACAGAGTCAGTACCTCAAGGGTCAGAGGTTCAAAGCCCAGCTGGGGCACTTGCCAGCCCAGTCCCTATATTTTACCCACCACTAAACACAGATAGCACAGACACCCCTGTATTGCAGGGGACATAAGCATGGGGAAAACACCCATATTTTACCCAACAACGCACACACACCACAACAATGGGCATTACCCACAGCCAAGTACCCCAAATGCAGTCCCGTACTGCCACATTCCAATCAGGTCACCTGCTTTTTATGGGAGAAGCTCATGCCAGCATGTTGGCGGATGAGTACATGTGGTGCAGGGGGCAGTGGCTGCTAGCGACAGAAGACAGAGGCCTAGCCATGTGCAGGCTGGCACAGTCCACAGCAACAGACAGGCCCTGCCAGATCCACAGTCATGGACTATCCAGGGAATTTCACCCAAGCTGTGGCTACATGGTGGTGCAGTGCACCCAGACAGTGCATGCAAGAACAGAAGGTCACAGGTTCAAAGACCAGCTGGGGCTACCGGCAATCCTGCCCACATATTTTCCCCACAAATAAACAGTGACAGTAAGGACACACCTTTGGTGACAAGGACATATGCAATGGTAATACGTCTATCTTTTACCCCACTGAGCACAGACACCATGAACAAGGGCAGAACCTACAGCAGAATCCCCCAAATGCAGTCCTGGTGGGCCACACACCAGTCAGGTTCCATGCTGCCACTCATACAAATGCCTGTGCTGTATATCTATGCACCACCCCCACGGCATGTAGATGTAGCTCAAGCATATTCATGAGAGACAGCAGGAAGACCCGAACAGTGTGATGCAAAACTGGGCTGGAGTGGGGAAACGCTGCCGTAAAGCAGCAGCCAACAGGGGCAGACACACCCACACCCACAGGCCCCATTGGCCAATGTCTCCTGTAGAGGCAGAACATTGGACCCTGCGTGCATCTCCCAATATCAGCACCTGCATACCTTAGCAATGTCACCCTACACCTGAGGTACACAGCTCTGAAATGTTTGCTAAGAGTACAGGCTGATAGATATCCCTACGTTACGCACATACTGCTAGTTGACCCCATCCGAACAATCTGTTTGGTGTCTGCGGTGCGTGCTCCAGGCCTGGCCTCTGACGGTGTTCACCACCCTGGGGAGTGACCCCCAGCAGTACTGCGTACCATATCCATGCCTGTGCCGTGCCCAGGACCGGTGTGGTGGCCAAGGCTAATCACCCCCTCAATAGTAGCACAATGCTGGCATAGGTGTGGGAGTGTGTGTCTGTCTATACAGTGTGTGTTGGCTGCAAACACCTTCCCCAACCCACACTGCCAGCACTACTGCCAGTATTGGCCTGCCAATGTGCATAATGAGCAGCAATGTACCATGGGTATAGGTCAGACATGGTGGGCTGGCCAGGATGCATCTGCACAGGGCATAGGGCACTGGCTGTGACATTGTAGTGCCAGGCCACCACCTACACAGACAGGGTGACCTCTGTATGTGCTGCTGGGGGAGCAGTCTCACCCTGAGTGTGCAGTGATGACAGCATGGCTAGGCACCCCCATAGTGCTGTATTGTGTTTCTCTCTTGTGATATATATGGGTTTCCTGTTGGGGCCTCTTCACAGAACTCTTTGCTTGTGTGTGCTGCCACCCCAGTTTTGGGTGCATGCATTTCCATCAGGGCTAACCAGCAGACTGTTCACAGCTGGTATGTGTCTTGATGGAGTGCCTTGCAGGGTGCAGTGGCTGATGGCTTGCTGCAGGTGAATATCAGATAGTGCTGGGGTGCATCTTTGGATATCCAGGCCTAAAGTCTGCCTGATATTGTGTTATGGATGTGTGTGGAGCTGCTTGGACTGCCCTGTATGGTGTCTGTTCCCCAGCAGGACTGGGGATTGATGGTCCACTTTGCTGCCATTGGGGGGGGGGCCCCCTGTTTGCCACCCTGGGGATTCTTTGACCACCTAGGGGTTCTTGGGGGCTTCCACTAACTGAGACAGACAGAGATATCCAACATGTTTCTGCAGCACCTTCCTATCTCACAGGTTAGTACTGTTTTGGAGCTCTGTCATGGCCTCATCCAGCCATGGCTGGTGTTGTGGACCTGGTCCTGGCCGCCATATCACACCCTCAGGGTGAGCACAGTACCCGCACAATGTGACGGTGTGTAGCTACTCTTTGCTGGTAGTCCACCCGCTCAGGACCCCCTACCAGGCCGAGGTGCTGTGTGGGTTCACATGGACAATTCCCCCTACCAGGCCGGGTAGCTGTTGGGGTGCATTCCCCATCTTGTGTGCATCTGTGGACAGCTGATTTGCATGTGCAGTGCATCATGGGTACGGGTGGCCTAACTCTATCCTGTCTACAACAGCAGACTGTCTGTGGGGTGACGTACAGGCTCTCTGCAGCCAGCCAGGGGCTTGCTGTCAGCTGTAGCCCAATGGTTACGTCACTCCCTGTACAGCCAGAGGTCATGGGTTCGAACCCATAGTGGGGCCCTTTGATAGGGCTGTCCACAGCTTTATTTTTATTTACTGTACATATGTCTATGCCGGCAAAACCACACACAGCTTACTATACCCATTAGGTGCCTCTGAGGGTGCTTTATAGGGCGCCCTATAGGCCACCTTATGGTTGCCATCCATATAGGGTGCACTATACATTATCCTGTGTCGCAACATACATGGTGCCCTATAGGGGACATTCTAGGGTGCCTTGGCGGACAGTGCACTGTAACATGTGCCTTACGGGCATCCGTATGTTAACACACTGTGAGAGCGGGTGGTGGGAAATAAAATATAAATGGAAGGCCTCCTACAGCACTCCTCACCATGATACATACTGCCCCAGCCAGCCTTGTTCACTGGGCACTGTGAGAGGTTGAACCCCTGGCCCCTGCACCATTGGTCAGTGTCCTAACCATTGTGCTGTGGCTCTGTTCCTGTGTTTGTGCATCCGCACGCAGCCTTGTAGCCATCAGCGCGCCATCTTGTGGCGCACTAAATTAACAGCGCGCCGCCTTATGCCGCACAACATGGATATGCCCCTAAAATAATGCTTCAGCCAGCTGTCATCAATGGGCACTGTGGGGAATTGAACCCATGATCCCTGCACGAGTGGTCAGTGTCTTGACCATTGTGCTATGGCTCCGTTCCTGTTATTTGCACATCAGCGCACCACTTCTCCCTCCCACTATTGGACTGCCCCCTCACACATCAGCGCGCCGCCTTCTGCCCACAGGCTCGCCGCCTTCTGTTGCCCACATTTATCAGCGCACCGCCTTCTGCCACCCAAATTTACCAATGCGCCGCCATCTGCTGCCCACACTAAACAGTGCGCCGCCTCATGCCGTAATAAAAATAACAGTGCGCCGCCTTCTGCCGCCCAAAATTAATATGCCTCCTAAGCACTTTTGCCCATAAATGTTGGTGCCTCAGCTGGTCTTTTTTGTTGAGCGCAATGGGGGCTTGAACCCCTAGCCCCTGCACCATTGGTCGGTGTCTTCACCGTTGTACTATAGCTCTGTTGTTTGGTTTTGCAGCAGCGCCCCACTTAGCCTTCCCACGCGCTAATGTGGGCCCCGCACATTAGCGCGACGCACACACGTACGGTCCGGTTTTTTGCTTTTTTCTGCCTGGCCCGCCCACTCCTTATATGGCACCAGCACACTAACGGGGACCCGCACAGCAACGGAGTTTAGTAAACATACCCCTTAGACCTCTTCTAGAATCAAAAGACTTCAGATCCACATGACAAACCCTCACACTCCCTCTTGCAGACTTCTGTAACAACATCTATCGAGGATTAGGTAACTAATGAACTCTCCTCCCATTGCAAACTGCCCTACACACAGCCACATGTATCACACAAGGTGCAAACAAATACGATCATATCACCCCCATCGTAAAGCAACTACACTGGTTACCACTCACCACCAGAATAAACTACAAATGCATTCTCCTCATACACAAAACAATACACTCCCAACAAAAAACATGTCTCAAATCCTTACTGCAAACACCTCAAACATCCAGACCATGAAGACAAACAACAATTAACAATCTCAGCATACCACAAAACAAATGTAAATATAATCAACAAACATGTCACAGAGCATTTCAGCTATATGCCCCATCCATATGGAACTCTCTCCCACACACATTAAGAAATATCTCTAACCTTCTAACATTCTGCAAACACCTGAAAACCTACCTATTTACAGAACACTTTGGTACCACATCCTAATCATCTAAAGATCACAATGCATTCCAACAAACCCCACATTTTTAAATAGTTTGTATCAGTTAAAATGTTAATTAGATTTTTATTTTTTTGTTAAAATGTTGAAAAAAGTATATTGACAAAAGGTTTGTAATGTTCAAAAGTTAAAATGTGTTCTTGTATGAAAATAGTTCAGTGTATAATGTTATGTTCTATGGAAACCGCTCTGACCTGATGAAAAGCGGTATATACATACAGCTAAATAAATAAAAAATATTTAGCCCAAGAAAGTTCAAGACGGATAAATGATTAGCATGAATACAGCAAAGCATCTGGGAGGCGGTATGCAAGAGGAGAGATATTAAGGGCTGCCAGCATAGAATGTCTTGTGTATCAGTGTAAGAACCTTAAACTGTCTACAGAAAGAGACTTGGAGCCAGTGTTAATGCATCAAAAGATGAGAAACATGGACATGGCGACAGGCATGAGAACAAATCCTAATAGCAGTGTTTTCAACTGTTTGTAAGCATTTAAGCTATAGGCGTAAATACCTGCATACTGAACGTTCCAGTAGTCAAGTCTAGAAATAACAGAAGAAAGAACTAGAGTGATTTGTGCAGAAGAATCCAAAAGTTAACAAATTGCATAAAATTAGCGAAGAGCCAGGAAGGAGCTTTTAATCATGGAGCTAATCTGTCTTTCAAAGGAAATTTGTGTTCAAATGCATGCCAAGATATTTGAGTGTAGGGGAAAGGGAGATTGGAACATCATCAATATTTGGTGCTGAGGAGGGGGACATCTCGCTTCCAGTGAGCCAAATAGCAGAGGCTTTGCTAATGTTGTTTAAGAAGATTAGACTTGAGCCACACAACAACATTTGACAAGCAGCTGTTTAGTTGACCTAGATCAGAGGGCAGTGGAGAAGTGTAGAAAAAGAGTAAGATGTCATTGGCGTAATAATACGCACTGACTCCTGAATCTTGTACGCAGGGCCGGCCCGTCCATTGAGCAAGAATGTTTTTTGCACAGGGCCCCGCGTTTCAGGGGGCCCCGCGCAAAGAACATTCTGCTTTTTTTCAAAATTAAATTAAAAAAAAAAAAAGCTGGCTGCTACCACTGCTGTTGCCGCCACGGCAGCAGCAGAATGGAGTGTCCCGCGGGGCAGAGGGCACGGCTGAGTCCCTCCCTCCCTCCCTCTGCGACGGCTGAGCCCCTCTGTGCCGGATTTCAGATTCGCGAAGGGAGAGTGTCTCCCTCGCGTCTCTGTTATTCAGCCCCTGCGGGCTTAACAGAGACGCGAGGGAGACACTCTCCCTTCGCGAATCTGAAAACCGGCACAGAGGGGCTCAGCCGTCGCAGAGGGAGGGACTCAGCCGGGCAGAGGGGGCCCCGCGGGACACTCCATTTTGCTGCTGCTGCGGCGGCAGCGGCAGCGGTAGCAGCCAGCTTTTTTTTTTTTTTTTTTATTTCCTTGAGCCGATGGGGGGGGGGGTAGGGCTGGTAATGGGCGATGGTGGGGGTTAGGACTTGACTTGAGGTGGGCTGTGGGTTGATGGGGGGGGGGTTAGGACTGGTAATGGGCTATGGGGGGGCTAGGACTGGAAATGGGCTGGGGGGGTTAAGACTGGAGGTGGGCTGATGGGGTTAGGACTGGTAATGGGCTGTGGGCTGATGGGGGCTAGGACTGGCAATGGGCTATGGGGGGCTAGGACAGGAAATGGGCTGATGGGGAGGGGTTAGGACTTGAGGTGGGCTGTTGGGGGGGTTAGGACTGGTAATGGGCTATGGGGGGCTAGGACTTGAAATGGGCTGATGGGGGATTAACACTGGAGGTGGGCTGATGGGGTTAGGACTAGTAATGGGCTGTGGGCTGATGGGGGGTTAGTACTGGTAATGGTCTATGTGGGGGATAGGACTGATAATGGGTTATGGGGGGGCTAGGACAGGAAATGGGCTGATGGGGAAGGGTTAGGACTTGAGGTGGGCTGATGGGGTAAGGACTGGTAATGGGCTGTGGGGGGGTTAGGACTGATAATGGGCTATGGGGGGGCTAGGACAGGAAATGGGCTGATGGGGTTAGGACTGGTAATGGGCTATGGGGGGGGTTAAGACTGGTAATGGGCTGTGGGCTGATGGGGGCTGTCTGGTAATGAGCTATGGGGGGGTTAGGACTGATAATGGGCTATGGGGGGGCTAGCATCCACCAAGAAACAGCAAACTGCCACGTGGGCAACAGGAAACCAGTCAGAAGATGTGGCAGGAGATTCTAAAGTCGCCTTTATTGTTCCACGGATCAGGTGTGCCAAACCCAACACAGGCCGTGTTTCGTATACCACTTCCTCAGGGGTTAAGGGCTCACACTGTAAACAGCCAATATGAGAAAAAACTCCTTTGATTGGCAGAAGCGTGGAACCCACCTGCCTCTGTTGCGTGATGTAATGTAAACTGAATAACAATCGAGCCGCCGCCAGCGAGTACCTCACATTGAACTACACATCACATGTAGTTCAATGTGAGATACTCGCTGGCGGCGGCTCGACTGTTATTCAGTTTACATTACATCACGCAACAGAGGCAGGTGGGTTCCACGCTTCTGCCAATCAAAGGAGTTTTTTCTCATATTGGCTGTTTACAGTGTGAGCCCTTAACCCCTGAGGAAGTGGTATACGAAACACGGCCTGTGTTGGGTTTGGCACACCTGATCCGTGGAACAATAAAGGCGACTTTAGAATCTCCTGCCACGTCTTCTGACTGGTTTCCTATGGGGGGACTAGGACAGGAAATGGGCTGATGGGGAGGGGTTAGGACTTGAGGTGGGCTGATGGGGTTAGGACTGGTAATGGGCTGTGGGCTGATGGGGGGGGGTTAGGACTGGCAATGGGCTATGGGGGGCTGACTGGAAATGGGCTGATGGGGTTAGGACTGGAAGTAGGCTGATGGGGGGTTAGGACTGGTAATGGGTTATAGGGGGGGCTTAAACTGAAAATGGGGTGATGGGAGGTTAGGACTGGAAGTGGGTTGATGGGGGGGCTAGGACTGGTATTGGGTTGGGGGGTTGCTAGGACTGGAAATGGGCTGATGGGGGCTAGGACTGGAAATGGGCTGATGCAGGGACTAGAAGGGAATGGATGCTGGGTGAGGCTGGAACTAGAAGGGAGCTGATGTTGGGGGAGGATTAGAATGGGATGGGGCTGGGAGAGTAAAATGGAGAGGGGAAAATATTTTGTGTGGGAGGGATGAAAAATCTACAATTGGCCGGGTATTGGGAGAGTAAGTGAGGATTGAGGATGGAGGGGTAAAATTTGAGTGGATGAAATAGGAATGAGGAAAGGGCAAAAGGAGAAAGATTAGTATGTTAAAGCAGATGTAGAGAGAGAATGGAAAAAAACTAGGAGAGAAGAAAGGACAAATGGACAGCAGACGATGGACAGTTAGCAGAAGACACGAAGAAACCAGAAGAAAGTGGCTGGAGCAATTGCAGCTGAAAAAAATGCACAAAAGGTAGAAAAATATCTCTTTATTTTGAATTTATTAATTGGAATATGTCAGCTCTGGGAAATGTGCATCATTAACGTCTGCGCTTTGTTTAGTACAAGAGGAAATTAATTTATAGTTTTATTTCTACAGTGTTGTTGTACATTCCAAGTTTGGCTTTTGGGGTTCCCAGTTTAATTATTGTCTTCCTATTTCTAAATTGTGATTCCTTGTTTGGTGATGGTCTATGTTCTGCATGTTTAATTGAGCTGAGGTATTCTGTTTATGTAATTCCTATTTGACATTGCCACTTGTTCTCTTTCCCCAGTAGGTCATGTATTGTTATTCTCTGAAATGTATTGGTTTAATATTTGCAGTGTTTCCTTTTGATTGGTAGCGTATGGTGCTTTGTGAGTCCTGGTAGTGCTGTTAGGATACGGCGGGTTTGCTATGGGTTCTAAATGGGCAGTGTTTGTAGAAGTTCCTAATGTGTCTGGCGGTTGGCACTGGATTATAGTAATGTAGAAATCTTATAGTCTTTCTTTATCCATACACTCATTAAGAGGCATGTTTACTAAAAGTTAGTATATGGTAACATTATGCAAATATTTATGCAAATGGAGCCTCTTATGCAAATGAGGCCCCGCACCGAGTCTCCACACATGGCTCTGCACCCCCCTTGGGCCGCCCCTGCTTGTACGATTGTTGACAAGGGGCTAAGAAAAATGTTGAAGAGGAGAAGTAAAATGATAGAGCCTTGAGGCGTCTCATAGACAAGAGGATATGTGGTGGTGGATGAAGTCAGAAGAGGCTGAGAATGCAAAAGGTAAGTTGAACAGAGCATTGTAGGCATGCTAGTTTCATCCTCAAGGCTCCCAGCTGTAAATTTTATTTTCAGAGTTCATTAGAAAAGGAAATGGAACATCTAATGATGCAGCTGCAGAAATATAAAATGGAGTTAAGAACCCTTGCCAGTAAACAATAATGATTTCATATACAGCTTTCATCCAAATCACTTTACAACCATTGTGAATATTTATTAGCACGGATAAGTGATAATGGATGTAACACAGAACTATCAGGAAGTAACAGCACTGCCTGCCAGGCCATAATAAATCTCCTATACACAATTGGAGAGTAATTTTTTAAAAGGTCACCTAGTTGAGGAGGTGAAGTGGGTGCTTATGTTGGGCCTGTAATCTGTTTAACTTTTGGGAATCTGACAGGTACTTGTGACCCAGATTGGCAAATTGTTGGAGACAGGATATTAGGCTCAAGGGACCTTTGGTCTGACCCAATATAGCACATCTTATCTTCTGTGTGCGACCACTTGAGCTAACTAAACAAAAAACAAAAAGTACCGCATAAAATATTGCTGATGTCAGGAGTTACGGTAATGCAAAACAAATAGGACCCTAACATATAACAAACAAAACAGTCAAGGCACTATAACTGGTTGCACCTTTTCAATGCAGTTTCATAGATATCTATTTACATAACCCGGGTATGTGCACTTATTTCGTTCTCCCACCCCTTTACCCCGCCTGCCCCCCTCCCCTCCAGGACAAAACACCTGCAACTCCGTCTTTTGGTACAAACAACTTTATTAGTGGGAATAAAAAGCCACAGCTTGCATGACAGTACCCACAAAAACCTTTGTACCTAACAGGCAGTAATCCCTTACAACACCATAATAGCAACAGCAAACGACATGGGCACAGGGCCACGCCGCCACGGAAGAGTACCACACTATCGTTGCCTGCTTCTGCCTAGGCCCGCACTGTGTCCTGCCCGAGTTCCTTTATGCTCTTATTGTTCTTTGGTACCGAGCCCAGGCACCCCAATCCTTAGTACCTGACCTCCAGTCACCGGGCTCAGGCACCCCACCCCCATGCTGTGGTACTTCCCTTTTTCATCAGTGAGGTCTCGCCACCAGGAGGGCTGTAGCCTGTCTCACCCCATCATGAGAACCAAGCCGACCACCTTCCGCAGGTCAGCACTGAAGATGTCCAACTCAATATCATTAAGGTGCACCCTATCCCCTTTATACACAGCTGCAGCCCCAGCCACAATGCCCTCATGCATGACCACCCTCCCACCCAGTGCCCTAACGAAGTTCCCTACCTCTGTGTTTAACCTTTTTTGCTTTTTTCAATCCCTTCATGCCGGATCGCTCAAATCCATTTTTGACGGGGATGTATATGGGACCAGATGATAGCCACCCCCAGCTCAGAGCATATCTATGCCAAGCCCCTTTTGACCTTGATGATCAGGTCAATGCCCTTGGTAGCTACCAAGTCGTTGCTGTCCAAGCGCAGCACGATGAAATCTGGGGGTTGGCTCGCTCCCAGCTAGTGAATTGGTACTGACCTTAGCTGGTTCCACAGCATCCCCTGCTTGCCTAGCCACTGGATGTTCACGGAGTCCTTGGCAAAACCGAGCTGTTTACCATAACGGCTGCACACCACTCTCTTTCTGGCCCAGAAGATGTAAGAATGACCCACTATCCAAATTGTGATCCTCCCTTGAAAAGCATGTTAAGTTATTGAGCTTCACTGCCTGATATATAGCCTGAACCTGTTGGATGCCCATCTCCCAATCTTTTGGATCTGGGTGTCCACGAAACATAACCTGTGTGCTGTGGTGGTGCACCTATCCTAAATGAATGGAGGGTCATGCCCGCAGTGTTGAAACCGGTTCTTACTAGAGACCGGTGCTACATCATTTTAAATTGAAACTGCAACAGGCAAGAGCCATCTTGGTGCAGCAACAGGGCCCCACCCACTGCTGCTGGCCACACCCACATATACTCCTTCATAGCTCTTACAGGGATAATGTCACCGATCTGGGTAGCATGTTGCCACCCCGACTTGCCCCTGCAGTCTTGGTCAGTTTTTGACACCCTTAGTCGCAACCCAACCCTGTCCTCTCTGAGTGACATCTGCAACTCGGAGGGCCAGGCCCATCGTGTCAGTTCTAGACTATGGGATGGCCTCACTCATCCTGAAGGTGCCGAAAAACATAATCAGCAGGGTCACCCTGAAGAGCCTCTCTTCGAATCCATCCCTTGGCACCTCTGGTGCCTTCCAGATGACTTCCCTCATCATGTGCAGCGTGACGGGCCTGCACCCATCAAGCCGTGGGGTAGCTTCTTGGGACCTTGCCTCCAGAATATTTTTTACCATGAACTCGTTGGTGATGTCCCTCCACCCCGCAAGCTTTATAAAGAAGGCCAAACTGGCCAGCATCAGCCTGGTGTGCCTAAGCATGGTCCCCTCTCCCTTCAAACACATTATGAATTCGAGCAACTACCCCAGTGATACTCCTCGTAACGGGCTGAAGCCCCTTTGTCCAGCGAAAGTCTGGAGCCTGACCCAGGCTTGCCAATAAGCCTTCGAGGTGCTGTCAGACAAGAACACCCTCAGCATTCTCCCTGTGCTCTGCATCCAAAACTCCACCTCTCTGCCAGCATGCAGTTCGCTATGGGGGATGCTGCCAGAGCAAGGTGCCTGAAGCGGTGAAGCTGAAAGTGAGAAAGAGCATCAGCGATCTCGTTAGTTTCACCTGGCACATGGCTGACTGTAATATATGTATTAAGCTCCAGACTTAGTAATACAAGTTTCCTAAATAACCGCATTACCCTCCCGTCCCTGGCTGACTGCTTGTTTATCGAATACACCACCGCGGCATTATCGGAATGGAAAACAATTCTCTTGTTTGCCAGGTGGGGGCCCACAGCACCAGTACTACCATTATCGGGAACATTTCAAGGAATGAAATGTCCTTGGTTACTCCGTGCCTGTGTCATTCATCAGGCCACCTCTCCTGGCATCAATGCCCCTTAAAATAAATCCCCAAACCGATGCCACCTGATGCATCCGTGAACAGCTCCAAGTCCTCATTGTGTAGCGGGAGTTCCCTCCATATACTGCTGCCATTATACTTCACTAGGAGCTCCTGCCATACCACCAGGTCCTGATGGATGGCTGCACCCACTATGAGGAAGTGATGTCTCTTGTGAGCACCTTTGGTTGAGTCCCCCAAGCACAGAATGAAGGCCATGCCCATGGACATGACCCTGCAGGCAAACTTCAGGAGCCCCATCAGGGACTGCATTTGCTTCAGTGTAACCTTCCTGGCAGAGGTGATCAACTGCACTGCAGCCTTCAGGTAGGCAGCCAGATCACCACTGCCATCATGTCAATTTTGATCCCTAAGAAGGACAAGCACTCAGCTGGACCTTCTATCTTGCTCTCTGCTAAAGGGACCCCCAGTTCCTCCGCTTTCCACTGGAAAAGCTGCAGGTTCCTGCCACGTGACTGCTCGTTGATGGCCAGGAGAACAAAATCATCCAAGTAATGTATGATATAACCCCCCCCCCCTCAATTTCCTTTTCCACTATCCATTATAGGGCTGAGCTAAACTCCTCAAAGAATGTCAGGACATTGAGCATCCTATGGGAAGTCACTTGTCAAAGTAGTAACAAACCCTGAAACTGAAATCTAACAAATGGAAGCCCAACGGGTAGATTGGTAGCAGCCGGAAGGCAGCCTCCACATCTATCTTGGCCAACTATGCCCCACTCCTGTGTGCCCTCGGTAGGCTCAAGGCCTGATCCAGGGATGCATATTTCAATGAGCATGCCACCTGCTCCAAGCGGTCATTAACTGAGTTCCCATCCAGGTATGATAAGTGATGTATACGCTGGAAACTGCCTGGCTCCTTCTTTGGGACCAGGCCCAAAGGCGAAACTATCAAGTTAGGCATTGGTTTGGCTGTGAAGGGGCTGGCCCCCCTTCCGAGGTCCCACTCCTTGTCAGTCTTTTGTTGGACTACCCATCTCTTCTCTAAGGCTGACTTCAAATTGCCCACAGTACAGGGCCCTGGGGGCCATTATAAGGAATAACAAAACCATAGGTAAACCCATGAACTAACCAATCTGCATTATGGCAATCATAACCCACCAAGCTCCGCTGCAGCATGGCCACTTTGACCGGTGTGGGAGCCCAGCCAAATGTTCCAGGCTCAACGTCCTCACTGAAGTTCCCATCCCTTTCTCTTGCCACACCTGATTTGCAGGTGCCCATCATTACAGATCGCATGCCTTAATTTGCAAATGTTACCAAATCTACATGAACCCCCATCAAACAATCTGAAACGCCCCTGAAGGTGCCCTGGGTGGGTAATGGGGGGGTCTTATTTTCCCAGGCACCAAACCTGTTCTCCCCCAAGAGGAGAGATATGATAGAAGTCTAGCAGGCCACTGTGGCGGCAAGGTTGGGCCAACATGGCACACTTTCTGGCCCTGGGTCATCAGCCGGATCCAGAGGTCTATGTCCTTCATCTCCCAACTGAGCTCCTTGTTCCCTATCAGGTTTCTGTGGACTTGTTCATCATAATCTAACCACGTGTTCCCACCGTAGACTCTGTATGCCTCACAAATGCAATTCTGATATTTAAATAAACCCCTGCACTGCTCCGAGTGTCTCTCGCCCTATCACACTGGCAAGTATATGTAAGGCAGCGTACCAGTTTGCTATCATTCATGGGACATTATCTGCTTTCCGGCTAGCCAGCTTCCATCTACTGGCCAGCAAGATGAATATATCGATATATGTGCCTTTCCATATTTTCTCTTTCTGCGCAAGTAGTACGTGGCTGTTGAGTGCACTAGTGAGACAGGTGTACTCAGCTGGCTTTGCCTTGGACACCAGAACCCCATTCCCTTCCATTGGTTCTACCCTGGCGTTGTTATCCATATCCTGTGACCTGAGCTTGGTTGGGCCCACCTGGGAGCTGCTGCTTGGGCCCTTGTTGTGGTCCACCATGGGGCTTGTGGGCATGGGCGTGGGCACCACCACTGAGGCCACATTCTGTTTTGTGACAACTGAGCCTACTTGTCTTGTGTTGTGTGGCTGATTGGTCTTGGCTACCATACAGACCAACTGCTGCAACAAAACCAGCATATCTGCCTGTTCTCCCCCCTACCTGATCCGCCCACCCCCTGCCCCATACCTGTGCCGCATCTGCTCCAGGTACAGCAGGCGACTTCCCTCCCACTGTGTTGTTGGGCCGCCCTTCCCCCTAGTGCATAAGAACATAAGAACATAAGATATGCCATACTGGATCAGACCAAGGTCCATCAAGCCCAGTATCCTGTTTCCAACAGTGGTCAATCTAGGTCATACGTACCTAGCAGTTTCCCCAAAAGACACAGGTTCCACAATGCTTGTACTGGGTCAAGCATTGATATCCTGGGTCCCTTCTTAATAATGGTTTATGGACCTTTCCTCCAGGAACTTATCCAAACCTTTTTTAAAACTAGCTACACTAACAGCCTTTACTACATCCTACGGTAACAAATTCCAGAGTTTGATTACACATTGAGTGAAAAAATATTTTCTTTTCTTAGTCTTAAATAGTTTACTGTGTAGCTTCATTGCATGTCCCCTAGTCTTTCTATATTCTGATAATGTAAACAATCGATCTACGTTTACCCGTTCCACTCCGTTCATTAATTTATAGACTTCTATCATATCTCCCCTCAGCTGTCTCTTTTCCAGGTTAAAGAGCCCTAACCTTTTTAGCCTTTCTTCATAGGAGTATCCTTCCATACCCTTTACCATTTTGGTGGCTCTTCTCTGAACCTTTTCTAATAACGCTATATCCTTTTTAAGATACGGCGACCAGAATTGCACACAATATTCAAGCTGCGGTCTCACCATGGAACGATATAGAGGCATTATAATATCTTTTGTTTTATTTTCCATTCCTTTCCTTATGATACCTAGCATTCTATTTGCTCTCTTGGCCGCCGCTGCACACTGGGCCAAGGGTTTTAACATGTTATCCACAATGACGCCTAAATCTTTTTCCTGGGTGGTGGTTCCTAACGTGGAGCCTTGCATCGTGTAACCATAGTTTGGGTTGTTCTTCCCTAAGTGCATAACTTTGCACTTTCCACATTAAATTTCATCTGCCATTTTGATGCCCAGTCTTCCAATTTATCAAGATTCTCTTGCAATTTTCCACAATCCTCTTGGGTTTTAACAACTTTAAATAGTTTTGTGTCATCTGCAAATTTGATAACCTCACTCGTTATTCCACTTTCCAGGTCATTTATGAATATGTCAAAAAGCAGCGGACCCAGCACAGATCCCTGGGGTACACCACTATTCACCTTTCTCCATTGGGAAAATTGGCCATTTAGCCCTACCTTCTGCTTTCTATCTTTTAACCAGTTCCTGATCCGCAATAGAACACTGCCTCCTATCCCATGACTCTTTAGTTTTGCCAAAAGCCTCTGATGAGGGACCTTGTCAAAGGCTTTCTGAAAGTTCAGATACACTATATCAACCGACTCACCTTTGTCCACCTGTTTATTCACACCTTCAAAAAAACATAACAGATTAGTAAGACAAGATCTTCCTTGTCTAAAGCCATGTTGGCTGTCTCCCATTAGGCCATGACTATCTACATGCTGAGTAATTTTATTCTTTATGATGGTTTCTACCATTTTCCCTGGTACTGACGTCAGGCTCACCGGTGTGTAGTTTCCCGGATCACCCCTGGAACCCTTTTTAAAAATTGGTGTTACATTGGTGATCCTCCAATCTTCAGGTATTACAGATGATTTTAATGATAGTTCACAAATTACTAATAGCAGTTCTGCAATCTCATATTTCAGTTCTTTCAACACCCTTGGATGTATACCATCCGGCCCAGGTGATTTGCTACTCTTCAGTTTATCTAATAGTTGTAATACATCTTCCCGATGTATCGATATTTCCTTCAATTCTTCCACACCTTTAAATACCACTTTAGTCATGGGTAACATCCCTACATCTTCCTCAGTAAAGACCGAAGCAAAGAATTCATTCAGTCTCTTCGCTATCACCTTGTCGCCTCTTAGTGCCCTTTAACCCCTCTATCATCTAATGGACCAACTTACTCTCACAGGTTTTTTGCTACGAATGTACTTGAAAAAGTCTTTATTTCACGTTTTTGCTTCCGCAGCAAGCTTCTTCTCAAATTCTCCCTTTGCCTGCCTTATCAATGCCTTGTATTTGACTTGCCAGTGCTTGTACTGTTTCCAGGTTTCGTCGTTTGGCCAGCCCGTCCATTGTGCGAGAATGCCAACATCTTGCATAATCAGCACCAGTATCAGCAGCAGGGTCAGATTTAGAGGGCTCCCAGCAGGCCCCGGCTCACCTCTGACTGCGCCGAAGTGAAAAGTACCACTTTTCTTCACTTCAGCAGCTGTGTTGTACTATATGCTGCTGGCACGTTGAGTATTGAGATAAAGGAAGTTCCCTTTGACCTGGTGCCAGGAGCCCTCTAAAGGCAGTCTGATAGCCGCAGGACTCTTCGGGGGGGGGGGGATCTAGGACTGGAAATAGCTGATGGGGTGTTAGGACTGGAAATGAGCTAAGTGGGGGGAAGGGGCTTGAACTGGAAATGTGCTGATGGAGGGCTTAGGACTGGAAATGGTCTTAGTTGGGGGGGGCGAGGGGCTCAGAATGGAAATGGGCTGATGGAGGGCTATGATAAGACTGCAAATGTCTGATGGGAGACTAGGTCTGGAAATGGGCTGATGTGGGGGTTTGGACTAGAAATGGACTGATGGAGGGCTAGGATAGGACTGGAAATGTCTGATGGGGGGCTAGGATTAGAAATGGGCTAATGGGGGTGCTTGGACTGGAAATGGACTGATGGGGGGCTAGGATAGGACAGGAAATAGCTGATGGGGGAGCTAGGACTGGAAATGGGCTGATGGGGGGTTGGATTGGAAATGGGCTGATAGAGGGACTAGGACTGGAAATGGGCTGATGCGGAAGGATGGGAGAATGGGACTAGAAGGGAGTGGATGCTGGGTGGGGACTGGAACTAGAAGGGAGCTGATGTTGGGGGAGGACTAGAAGGGGATGGGGCTGGGGAGTGAGGATGGAGAGGGGAAAATATATTTTGTGTGGTAGGGAAGAAAAATCTACGATTGGCCAAGTATTGGGAGAATAAGTGGGGATTGAGGATGGAAGGGTGAAATTTGAGTGGATGACAAAGGAATAAAGAAAGAAAAGGAGGAAAGAGCAAAAGGAGAAAGATCAGTATGTTAAAGCAGATGTAGAGAGAAAATGGAAAAAACTAGAAGAGAGAAGAAAGGACAAATGGACAGCAGACAATGGAGAGTTAGTAGAAGATACAAAGAAACCAGAAGAAAGTGACTGGAGCAAGTGCAACTGAAAAATAAAATGCCTAAACAACATAAAGTAGAAAAATACTTTTTTTATTTTGAATTTATTAATGAATATGTCAGCTCTGGGAAATGTGCATTGTTATCCCCTTTGCATTTTGTTTAGTAGAAGAGGAAATTAATTTCTAGTTTGATTTCTCCAATGTTGTACATTCCAAGTTTGGCTTTTGGGGTTCCCAGTTTAATTATTGGCTTCCTATTTCTAAATTGTGATCCCTTGTTCTTTGTTTGGTGACTCTCTATATTCTGCATGTGTAACCGAGCTGAGGTATTCTGTTTATGCAGTTTCTATTTAACAGTGCCATTTAGAAACATAGAAGCATGACAACAGAAAAAGACCAAATGGCCTATCTAGTTTGTCCTTCCATATCAACCACTACAACAGTCCCCTTTTTTCCTTTAGAGATCCTCTGTATTTGTCCCATGCTTCTTTGAATTCAGATACTGACCTCATCTCTACCACCTCCACTGGGAGACTATTCCACGGATCCACCACTCTTTCCGTAAAGAGATATTTCCGCATATCACTCCTGCATCTATCCCCTTTCACCCTCATCCCATGTCCCCTCATAGCAGAGCTTGCTTTCAATTGAAAGAGGCTCTCCTCCTGTGCATTTATGCCATGGAGGTAATTAAACGTCTCAATCATATCACCTCTATCCAGCCTTTCCTCTAAGGTGTACATATTAAGATCCTTAAGTCTGTCCTCATATGCTTTATAATGAACACCACTAACCATTTTAGTAGCCACCCTCTGCACCGACTCCATCCTGTTCACATCCTTTTGAAGGTGCAGTCTCCAGAATTGCACACAATACTCCAAATGAGGTCGCACCAAAGACTTATACAGAGGCACTATCACCTCCTTTCTTCTGCTGGCCATTCTTCTCCCTATGCACCCAAGCATCCTTCTAGCTTTTGCTGTCACCTTTTCTACCAGTTTAGATACTTTAAGATCATCAGACACAATCACACCTAGATCCCGCTCTTCTTTAGTGGACAAAAGTACTTCACCCCCTTTACTATATCGCTCCCTTGGATTGCTGCAGTCCAAATGCATGACCTTGCATTTTTTAACATTAAAACTCAGCTGCCAAATTCTAAACCATTCTTCAAACTTAGTTAGATCCCTCCTCATGTTATCTACACCTTCCTGGGTGTCTACTCTATTGCAGATTTTGGTATCATCCGCAAAGAGGCAAACCTTACCCTACAGTCCTTCTGCTATATCACTAACAAAGATGTTAAAAAAAATCGTACCAAGGACAAATCTCTGGGGCACACCACTGGTAACCTCCTTCTCCTCAAAATGAGCTCCATTTACCTGTACCTTTTGTCGCCTCGCACTCAAACAATTTCCAACCCAAGCAGTAACTTTAGGGTCTATCCCTAGGGTGCTCTCTTTCCCCAGTAGGAGTTGTATTGGTATTCTCTGAGATGTATTGGTTTAATATTTGCAGTGTTGCCTTTTGATAGGTAGGGTTTGGTGCTTTGTGAGTCCTGGTAGTGCTGTTATGATATGGTGGGTTGCTATGGGTTCTAAATGGGCTGTGTTTGTAATACTTCTTAATGTGCCTGGCGGTTGACACTGGAGTATAGTAATGTAGAAATCTGGTAGTCTTTCTTTATCCATACATTCATTATGAGGCATGTTTACTAAAAGTTAGTACATGTTATATTATGCAAATATTTATGCAAATGAGATCCCTTATGCAAATGAGGCCCCTCAATGGTCTCTGCACGTGGCTCCGCACCCCCCCTTGGGCTGCCCTTTTCTTTGCAGTCCTTTTAAGGTGATGCTGGCCCTTCTGCTTTTGTGCCAAGGCCCTTGCCTGGCCCACTCAATTGGTTGTCGCCTGTAATCCAGTCTGTTCAGCCTGTAACTTTCAGCAACTGCTGCCCTTCTTGCTTCTTTGAATAGTGCATCTTTATCTAAAAAGTGGGGGGTGGGGGGTTGTGCAGCATGCATCCCGGTTTACCCTTGTGGGCCTCCAGCAGCAACAGCACTCCGTGTGTGTCTCTGCTGTCCCCCTGCTTGAGCGTTTGCTGTGCTCTCCGCCACAGCTGCTTGTTCCTGCTGCCATTTGCCTTCTTAGTAGGTTTTTTTGTTTTCTTTTTTTAATTCCTGAAACGGCAGCAGGCCCCAAACCGGAAGCCAGCTGAGGCAGGGAAAGCTGCTGGCTCAGACCACGCCACAAAATAAGTTGCTTGCAACTGTTCAGCAGCTTAGCCAGCTCAGGTGTCTCCTCCAGCAGGTGGGATTGCTGCAGGCTGGCTCAAGTGGTCCCACGGTGGAAATATGGGCACTGAGCATGGGCTTGCTTTGGGCTGGCTTGGTGTGCTTGCTTCCATGGGCAAAGATAGGGCCGCGCTCTCATCCCCTGCCTTTTATCCCTGCCTCCACCATGCCCCTTACCGGCTGGTCTCTTCTTCATCAGCAGCCCTGGTTATGGACCACCCCCCTCCAGGAATGTCTGGCCTGGCATTAAACAGGGATTTCCATCTCTGGGTGAACAAAAACAGTACAGTATTTTTAATTGTTGAATATTTCAGTCCTTTGAAAATCCACAGACTCACCTTGGAATATTTCACAACAGTTAATAGCTTTGGATTTTGGTGTAAGCAGTATTTAACCCTTTGAAGGCCTACTTTAAAATTGTAATCCACATTCTGCAGCCAGGTTAATTTTTGCATATTTCAGGAAAATTGTACCTCTCTTATTCAATATGTTCTAATAGTGATTTTCCTTCTGATATGGTCATGTATTATATAACATTTGATAGGAATATTTAGTCAGAAATTTGGATCCCGAGAGTTTTGGGCTCGGCCTGGAAAGGGTTAAGCTACTCTGGAAAAACAGAAAGAAATGCAAGCTGGAATGGGATTGCCATTCTAGTCATGCTCCGATTATTTCATTCATTCTTATTTTCACCCTACTGCAAGCTAAAAGCAAGTCAGTTAGCTAAAGTTCATGGTGCTTTTCCCTAAATAAAAAAAAATTAAGCGATGATGTGGTGTCAGTAAGGAATGGGAAGGACTATTATGTGACTCAGGTGTCACTAATAGTCCTTACAGCTAGAGGTGAGGAATCTCTTTTAAGAGCAAAACTGCCCTAGAAGCAGCATAAAGTGATGAATACCTAGGATTACTCTACCTGGGTACCCAACTGGGATGTGCTCATGAGAAGAGTTAGGTGGGCTGCCTAGATCATTTAGAGCACCCACTTGTTGGAAGGGAAGTGTCTTTTCTATTGCCTCTTTTCTGCCACTTGGTAGCATGTAAAAACCTCCATCCCACAGTGCAAAGTTGTAAAAAGGGGTCACTCCCAAGTTCCCGAATTTCTGCCTCCTAGGAATCCAGTAGGGCTCTGGCTGAGAAAGAGAGTTGCAGATCCTGTACGGGATGGTACCCTTAGAAACCTAGCGGCTCGTTTACTAAAGCCCAGTAACCAGTTAGTGTGTGTTTTAATGCATGGCAACTGGTGGCTGGGAATGTTAACGAGGGGGCATGCCAGTGACTGTACTTTAAAGTACACAGTAATTGGCCACTATGCGATGAGGTGTGGAATGCGGGCATGGAGAGCACATTGCCTTTAGCACAAGGGCAATTACTGTGCACACAGTGTCAACAGGGCAGTTAGCACGAGTGCACCTAACAACACTTCTATGGGTGTCGTTAGATGAACTCTCTTTAAGTGCACCTTGCACTAGCAATTGTGCGCTAACTGCTAGGAATATGTTGGACATGCCCCTGATAGTGTATAAGGGGTGCACTTACCACGTGAAGGTACTGCCACTAATCACCTGGTCAGTGCACACCTTTAGTAGAGGGCTTCCTAAAGGAAAAGCGTGATAGAGTGTTTGTGTATGTGAGATCAGGATCCAGGAGCCAATGTTTCTAGCTTTTCAGTCTGCGTGGAAGGGGGCTGAAAGATAGAGGTCATTAAAGCAATGCAGGGATGAAGACTACCTTGAGTACATAACAGAAAGCAGTTAATATATTCTGAAAGCTTCTTCATGAAGACACTTCTGAATGAAGAACGCAGAATAGAGAACAGATAAATAAATTTCCTAACATTCTACAGATTTTTAAGCCAGTGATAGTGTTATCTAACTGTACTAAGCATTTTTTAAAATTTGAGTGTTCATGTTTTCCCCATTGATTTCTATGGATCCAGGTAAATATGTGTTTCAGACAGCTTGCAAATGAGGCAGCATGGTGACTGAAATATAGGGAGGTTTTTTTGGCCTCTTGCAGTTACATGCACTGACATCGGTGCTGTTCAGGGTAGTTACCATATCTTTTTCTATAGGAAACCAACATCACCATCGCATCTAAAGAACTGTATTTTTGTCTTATTCTGCTGAAATGTATACTCAACAGATTTTCATGTTGTTTTGTCTTTCATTTTCTTTATTACTGTATTTGTTTTAACCCTTTCCACTCGGCTATCCCACCCCATGGGACATTTCAATTTTCCCATTCCCATCATTTGTCCAACCCTGTGGGGCATATGAATTTTATGGCCCATAAGTCCCGCCCCAAGGGACATGACTGGTTACTGTAGAATGTGTATGTCATATTGTTTGTATTTTGGGGAGTTTCTTTTTAAAATGTATTCCGATCTGGCATGAGCGACATAGAAAATTTAGCCGTGGAAAGGGTTAAAAGCAATAAAATGAAAAGAAACAATAAAGAAAGAAAATGGAAAAAGAAAGTAAAAAAAGAAAGTCAGAGTTCTCTCACCACCATCATTAAAACAGAAGTTCCTCCCAGCCTTGAGCCTCACTTCCTCTCAAGTCCTTCCATCACTGTACATACCCTGTCTGCATGTGGTGCAACTCACAAGTCTTCTTTGGGAATGAGTGATGTGATTGTTTGTGGCTCCTGCCTTGCTGCTGATAGCTTTTAAAATGGTGCCAGCCAACCTCAGGCCGGTGCTGTTTGCTTAGATCAGCCAGCATCATTTTGAAAGTTAGCAGCAGTGGGACAGGGGGGACTAGGGGACTGCTCCTGACCACAGTAAACTACTCAGCTGCACTGAATGGAAATAGGGGATTGGGGATGGGGGATCCTGTGGGGAATCATGAGACCTAGCTAGATATATTTTAATAGCACTTACATGAAATGAAAACATATATATTTTACTCATTCTTTAGTTTAATTTCAAATGAGAGCACATCCATACTATTCAGACTCTTGCAGCCTCTGTTCCAAAGCTGAATGCACATAATTTTCTTTGCTAGTCTGTCTGAATAACTATTCACCTCAGCCTCCTTTCCAACTCCAAAATGGGTAAAGCAGCACCTATATGAATGCCTGCAGATATTCTATGCAATCTGCAAATCCATTAATTTGTTTGCCATAGGAATCACTGGCAGAATCCCTGCCAGTGGAGAACTGAAGAACTGCTGGCGAAACTATCCACATCACCAGTACTGATCCTACTTTCCAACTTATGGCAACTGATCCTACCTCCATGAAATATTTTGTCCAGGTCAAAGTATAATAAGTGAGGTTTATAGTACCTGAGAGTATCTAAAGTGGATTAATGAATGGTGGCAACATAATGGGAAGTACAAAGCAGAGTTGGAAATGGCTTCCAGCAGCTGCAACAAGAACAAAATAAGGATTTTTTTTTAACATGCCATCAAGTCTGACTCCTGTTAACCCAGCAGCTACTGGGTTTTCTTGGCAAGGTATGACCAGAAGTAGAGTGCCAGGCCTTTTCTTCTCAAGCAATGGAGGGTAAAGTGGCTTTCCCAAGGTCACAAGAAATGCCAGTGGGACCTGAACCCTGATCACATGGGTACTAGGCTGGTGCTTTGGCCACTAGGCTATTCCTCCACACCTAGGAAATGAATGGACTGATTTTTTGTAAGACCACGATAATGCTGTATTGGTGATTTATCCTCTGACTATTCTGCATTATTATTATTTTTTGCAGGAGTTTTAATTCCTCTATTCTGCTGGGAATGGTCCTTCTAGCATTGTGTTCCTAGTGGGGTCAAGCAGCGGGGTAGATACTATACAGTTCCCCAACTTAGCCAAAAGGCACAGAAGAAACACTTTAGTTCATAGCTCAATAGTTTAGAAGCAGAGTTGGGAAGCCAGTGATCAGCTGTGATTATGACATTCTACCAAGCCTGAAACAGGGCAGACTAGATGGGTCTTATGTTCCTTATCTGGGATCATATTCTATGTTTCTATATTTCTGCTATACATTTGAATCGCAGGCAGCAGTCTAAGAGCGATAACTGTCTAAAGAGAAACCAGAGAGTATGAAATTACTGTTATGCCAGTGATTAGGAAATTCTACTGAACATCAATCAAATATAAAGTTGCAGGAGTATTCTCTCGGGGTACTGCTTGCTGGTGGTCAGCAGTACAGTGCGAGAGGAAAAATCAATGAATTTGTGATTGATGGAAAAAGCTATTACCCAGCAAGTAATGTACAGAAATATGCCACGCAGACTTTAAATCCCAATCTTCCCATTTGATTTTGGATAGCGAGCTCCTAAAGTCCGTCACGTGGTTCTCTCATTAAACTACAATGAGGAATATTAATATTGCCAATATAAAACTTTATGGTATTAGTCCCTCACCTAGAAGTGATGTTCTTTCTTGAGAATGCCTAAATGAAGAGGGGATAAGCTAAAAATAGCCACAGTATCTTGATATTTCCCTAGAGATGTTCCTTCCTCATACAATACTTAAGTGCCTATTGATTATTGCAAGAGAAAAGAAAATCACGGCTTTTCACTGCATTCATTGTCTGAAAACATCATTTTTCATTGTTCAGTATCTGGTACTGTATTATTTCTCCTTAAGATTAAGTACATGTCAAGCAATAAAATAACTTCTTTCCATAAAACAAAATTTTGCTTAAGGCAAAAAAAAGTCAAGGGCATAGGACATTTGAAGCTGGAAGTTGGCCAAGGAATTCATTTACATCCTTTCTCTTGATAAAAGCTCTTGTCAGTCCTTAATGCTCATTCAGTCTGTAGTAGTCTTTTTATGAAAGGATAGACATTTTGTCAGAAATTAATAGCTCTGAGGCAGGGAAGAATTGTTTAATCAAGTTATGGTCTTTTTTATTGGGAACAAAAGTCAAAATATGTGGAATGAGTGTGAAAATTTTCCAAACCACTACAAATGGGTTTTCTAAGCCCCACTGTACAGTAACTTTGAGGAGTGCTCATGACCCAAAGATTACATGATATTAACCAGAATTACATTCCAAAGCTTCATACAAGAATTTTCATTAGCGTATTATGGTAAAAGAGAGCAAAATAACTTTTCATGGAAAGATGAAGCATGCTTGGAATGTATTCCCGCTGAAGATGGTGGGGATAAAAATAGTAATGGAATTCAAAAAGGTATGGGACAAACACAGAGGATCCCTAAATAGCAAGAAGATGGGAGCAAAGTAATAGAGCATTTTCACTAAAAGCAAAACTTAATGACTTTTACACTTAAAGGAAGTAACCTGCATGGAGAGGTAGGTACAACTATTAATGAAGGCAGAGGGGTATTCTCCAGAAACAAGCAGGAAGTCAGTCCTCACATATGAGTGATGTCAACGCCGACAGAACCCTCACAGAAGCATCTCTCCAGCTTTCAAAGAAAGCCTTTGGGAGATGCCACCACGCATGCGTGGTCCCCTTCCTGCCCAAAGGTGCTATCTTGGTCAGTCTTCCTTTTTTCCGGGGAGCCCTACAGATGTTCATCTTGTTCCCCTGGAAAAAGGTTGATTTCTTGTACACTGTTGTACACCTTTCTGGCTCAGGCTGGTTCCTTTCCCGCCTTTGAGGCCCACTGCCCCAGCATCGGGTCTCGGAACTTAGTTTTATTTTTGTTAGGTTCCTCCAGCACTTTCGTGCCTTTTTCAACCGCTGGCCGTGCCAAGGGTCTTTGACCTTACTGTGGTCCTTTTTGCTCCAATGGCCAGAAATGTGATTGGTGGCTCTAAAAACATGTCTCTCACCGACACTCACGACCGTTGCCTCCGGTCTCTGGGCACCGACCACGACCCAGAGGAATGCTCCCTGTGCAAAAAGATGTCCACCAAGGCCATCCAGAGCCACTGGCTAAAGGAAGGTGACATCTTCCACAGGGTAGACTCGACCCCGGTTTCCCTGATAGCCTCATGCTCAAAGGCCCCGCACGGATTCTCAGAGTCGTGTAAGGCCCCTGTGGTTCCAGAGCAGGCTCCCAGACATTCCAAACAAGGGTCAATGGAGTAGGAGTGTAAGAAGAAAAAAAAGAGGCAGACAAGCATGGGAAACCCTATGCACGGTCCCTCAGCCCCTGACGGGTGTCCAAGGAGTCAGAGCAGGAGCGGCCACAGAAGGTACCCAGGACCAAAGTCAAGGCCTCCAGCAATGGACCCTGGTCTCCCGAGGACCATCCAGTCGAGGATCCCCTCTCCTCCTCGACACCAGACCCGGTAACCCCAGCATCGGTGTCCATGGCTGCCACTCCAGAGTGGGAAACTTGAATGTTGGTGCTTGAACGCAGTGTTTCTGTATTCATCGCATCCCAACAGATGCCAATGCTTGGCCCCACCGGTGATGGCACAGAGACTGCAGGGACCTTGGTGCCGAGGACTTCCGAGGCTGCTGAAGCGATCCCCGAGAGCCAGATGCCTTGGGTAGATTCTCGGCAAGGGTCTCAATCTCACTCCCATTCCTTATGGGCGAGGTCTTCGCAGGCCAGTGCCTCTGGCTCCAGCTATGCCTTGGTCTCAAAACACCGAAGACTGGGGCAAATGATGCCCTTGGAGCCGTCAGGCCTCGAGTCTTCCTCTGATTATTTGGCTTGGGAGTCCAATGTCGAGATGTCTCTGGAGTCTCGGGCCCACTGAGACCTCCCCTCAGAACCGTCTCCACCGGCTACTAGGCGCCGATCCCCACCCGAGGACACCTCGTTCCTTGAGTTCATCCGGGACATGGCACAGGCCCTCTTCCTCATTATGGAGTCAGAGGAGGACCCTCGTATGGAGGATCTCAATATCCTCCAGTACGAGGCACCACCTAAAGAGACCCTGATGGTCCCAGTCCCCTCCATTCTCAACCGGCTCCTTCTCCGGATGTGGGAAGCTCCAGCATCGGTGCCCATTGTTAGCCACCACCTGGATACCATGTACCGGGTCCAGCACAGGCCGAGCTTCCAGAAGGCCCAACTCCCTCACACCATCATGGTGGTGGAGTCGGCCATGCACCAACAGAAGAGTATGAAGACGCACTCATCGGTGTCCCTGGGCAGTGAGTCCCGTGCCCTCGACGCCCTCGGGCACAAATGCTACTAGGGCTCAATGCTAGCATGCCTCATTCAAACTTACCAGCTTTACATTGGCATGTTCCTCCGAGACCTGGCAAAGGAACTCAGAGGTTTCGTGGCTGGCCTCAATGGAGACCACCTCCGGCACTTCCAGATGCTTATGAAGTCTTTCTGAGAGTGCTCCAAGTATTTATCTCGAGCCACCTACAATGACTTTGAGTCCAGCGTGAGTGTGGCTGCTGCTGGTATCGGAGCCTGATGCCAGGCTTGCTCCAGACATCTGACCTCAAGCAATGGGTGCAGGAGAAGCTCCTCTATGTTCCATGCCTCGGGGAGCATCTCTTCGGCAAACCCATGGAGGACAAAGCTGCCGAGATCGAGACTGAGTACATGACTCAGACTCGACTCTCGAGGAAGACTTTCACTCTTCCGAGGAAGAAGCCTCCAGGAAAGAAGCCTCCTTTCAATAGAAAAGGCCAACACTATCAAGGCTATCCTCCATACCCAGCTGCCCAGACCCCTCAGCAGGGTCACCAGGGCAAGGGAGTGGGCCAAGGCCTATGCAAGCCCAAGGGTCCCAAGCCCCAGCCCAGCCCAGGTCAAGGTTCTGATACCCCCAGCATAGCCTCTCTTCCCCTGGAGAGTCAGCTGCCCACAGGGGCGCACCTGGTTCACTTTGCCCACAGGTGGGCCTCCATCACCACTGATTCTTGGGCACTATAGGTGGTAAGTACCCCCTCCTCCACCTTGACCAACCACCGCCACCCTCCTTCCTTGGTCCCAAAAAGAACAGGAGGACTACAGCCCATTCTGGACCTTGGAAACTTGAACAAATTCCTGGTGTGGGAAAAATTCAAGAAGCTCTCCCTTGGAATATTGCTGCCCTACCTCCATCAGAGAGATTGGCTATGCTCCTTGGACCTGAAGGATGCTTATACCCACATCCTCATCCATCCCAGTCATAAGCAGTATGTAAAGTTCATGTTCGGAGCGAGGTTACTTACCTGTGACAGGAGTTCTCAGTGGACAGCAGGATAAGGCAGCCACACCTGGTGACATCATCCAAAGGCACCAAGGACAGAAGTGCTCTCCTGATCCCTACCCCCTGGCCCGCCCTTACCTTGCTCAGATTCTCTTTAGCTGTGGTTGAAGCTGCTAGGTAGATGGGTGCCTGGCTCAAGAGTCAGACCTCATCCAGGGGTAGTGGGCGGGCATGTGTGGTTGACTTATCCTGCTTTCCACAGAAAACTCCCATTACAGGTAAGTACCGGTAACCTCATTGTCTTCTTGGACAAGCAGGATGTGTCAGGCTCACCTTGTGCCTCCCTAGTTGCGCAGCTCGTGCCTACTGTGGTTGATGAGGGAGGAAGAATGACCCATGGCTGTACCAACTGATGACAGTGACCAGGTGTCAGTGGAATGCAGTTTATTAATATGACTGGTAGCATATCTCAGTAACACAATTAGTATGGAACAATTCAATAGCACAGGTATTGCAAATGAACTCAGTAACACAGGTAATGCAATTTAACACTGTCGCACAGGTAGCAATTAACTTGGTATCACAAATGGTGCAGAATAATGTAGTGCCACAGTGCCACAAGTGGTGCAGAATCACTAAGCTAGTGTGTCCCACACACTTATTGCCTGGCTGAGGCTAGGATCACCCGACCGAATGAGTTGTCCACTTGCGCCTGGAGGTCCAGGCATTAGTGCTTCTGGAAGGTGTGTGCTAAGGACCAGGTAGTGGCCCTGCAGATGTCGGACAGTAGCATGGAATGTAGGTTGGCAATGGTGGTGGCCATGGCACGGAGCTGGTGGGCTCTGATCTTGGTCATGGACTGTGTACCTGTGAGCTCATGGCAGAAGACAACGCAGTTAGTGATTCATTGCGATAGTGACCTCTTTGTGACCAGGCATTGTGGCTTGTTGGGGGTCGAAGGAGACGAAGAGCTGTGGTCCTTGGTGTAGGGTCTGCATCCTGAGGAGATAGATGCGCAGGGCTCTGATGCAGTTCAGGGTGTGTAGTCTCTGCTCCTCTGGTGAGGCATGGGATTCTGGGTAGAAGATAGGTAGTTCTATAGTCTGGTTAATATGGAAAGCCAAGGCAACCTTCAAGGTGGATGTACAGGGTGGATACGCAGGGTGGCCCGGTCATGGTACAGTTGCATGTATGGCAGCCAGCCATGAGTGCATGCAGCTCGCTGTTCTGTCTGGCCGAGGTGATTGCTATCAGAACGATCATCTTCCAGGAGACATACTTTAGATGCGCCGACAGGAGTGGTCCGAAAGACTCCTGTGTTAACTGATGGAGGACATATTCAGATCCCAGGATGGAACAGGGGGCCGCACTGTCAAGCATAAATCATTCAGGCCCTTCATGAAGTGGTTGACCAGTGGAAGAGTGGCTATCATTCATGCGCTCATGAAAGGCAGCGATGGCAGAGAGGTAAACCCTGATGGACTACATTTTAAGGCTGCTGTCGAAGATGATGAGGTATTGGAGTACATGAGGAAACAAGCAGGAGACCAGGTCCAGGCCCAGGTGCTGTGCGAGGCACCAGGTATTGCAATGTTTCCATTTCAGGCTGTAGGATTTCCTTGTGAATGGGCGTCTGGCCACAAGGATCACTTGCTGCACCTTTGTCAACAAGCTGAGCGAGGCAAGGGTGCACCTCTCAACCTCCAGGCCATCAGGGCAAGGGCCAGAAAGTTGGGATGCAGGGTGGTCCCAATCTTGTGTTATGAGGGTCTGCTTGTGAGGGAGGTGTACCAGTGGTTCCAGGGCAAGACAGTGGAAGTAAGGGAACCACATTTGCCTTGGCCGGTAAGGGGCGATAAGGATGGTTTGGGCTCCATCCTGCACTATCCACTGTAAGATCTTCAAAATGAGAGGCATGGGGGGAAAGGCATATACTAGTGACCACTCCCCCTATGACACGTCGAAGGCATCCGTAGCCAGGCTCTTGGAGGATGCACATAGTGAGCCAAAGTGAGGGCACTTTGCGTTGTCCTCGGTAGCAAAGAGGTCCACCTGCGTCTGCCCCCAGCATTGAAAGAGGGGCTCTGCCTCCCGAAGGTCCAGAGTCCATTTGTGCGGGTCTAGTTAGTGGCTCTGCCTGTCTTCCAAGTCGTTCTGAGCATCTGGAAGGTAGGAGGCCTGCAGGAGGCATTACTTGGAGAGGGCGAAAGACGAGAGCCTGAGTGCCTCCATGCAGAGGGCGCATGAGCCCATCACCCCCCCCCCTTTTGTTGATATAGAACCTGGCTACTTGATTGTCCATCTGGTGATGTGCTGCCGGTGATGTACTGTTAGAAGGCATGTCAGTGATGTGCTGTTGAACGCCTGCAACGAAAGCCAGATCGCTCAAAGTTCCAGTAGGTTTATGTGGAGCACCCATTCTTTCGCTGTCCAGGCCTCTTGGGTGCAGCACAGCAGGGTGATGGTCCAGCCAATTGCCACTTGAAGGGACTGAAAATAGCCAGTTGTTTAGGTATGGAAAGATGCAGATGCCCTGCTTGCGAACACTCCTGGGGCTGGGTACGGGCCGAAGGGGTAGACTCTGTACTGATAGTGGTTGCCAGCACCTGGAAGCACAAGTATCGTCTGTGTGACTGGTGGATAGGGACATGCTTATATGCATCCTGAAGGTCCAAGATGGCCAGCCAGTTCCTCGTCTGTATGAGGGGCAATATGGATCCTAACGAGTATATCCAAAACTTTTGTCTGAAGATGAATTTGTTCAGCTTCCTGAGGTTGAGGATGGGTCAGATGCCTCCCGTTTCTTTAGTATGAGAAAGTTGAGCTCATCCATTGGCCGGTCATAGATGGTTGGGTGTCTCAGTGGCCAGTGAGGCCCACTGGGGAGGGTGGTGATGAGAACCGGATGCTGTATCCCTCCACTATGATCTGGAGGACTCATTTGTCCGTGATGACAGGTGTTCAGGTATCAGAGAAGGCTGAGAGACAGCCCCCAAGCAGGGTCACCTGTCCGAGCGGGCATTGTCAAAAAGAGGGAGTACTCTTCCTTGATGAGGAGGTGGCTTACTTTTGCTGCTCCCTTTCTCTCTTCTGGTTCTTGTGTTAATAGGGCGTCTGGTATGGTTGCTGCTTATATCGTGGTGCTTGCCACTTGTGGCAAGGGCCGCGCTGTTTGGAGGAGTAGGACTTGCGGTGAAAGCTCCCCTTCTTATTGCCCACACTGCGCTCTAGGCCTTCCTCTGATAGGATCTGCAGAGTAGCACAATGTTTCTTGAAGTCACTGATATTGCCTCTCACCTTGTCCCTGAACAGTGAGTCCCCTGTGCAAGGGCATCAGCTAAGTAGTGATGTGTATCGTCCCTCAGACCCAAAGCCCGTAGCCAGGCTAGATGCTGTGTGGAGATGGCCGTGCTGGCAGTATGGAAAGCGGTGTTAAAGGCATCGAAGGTGGCTATTACAAGGTGCTTAGTGCATTTTGTCAGCTTAACTGTATGAGCTGACTATTCACTTATCTTTTTGAATTGTTGAGTTTTGATGTGATAAGTCAGCTTCTCCCTGTGAGGTTGGAGTGTCCGACTTAAGGTGGTTACTGAAGTCTTTTTGCTCTTGATCTAACTATCTCTTGCAAACTGCATATAAATACATGTTTAGTATCTAAGAGGTTTTTCTAAAAGGTCTTTAGATCAGAGCAAAGGATTTGAATATTAGTCAGCAGTGATGCTTACCATATAATGTCTTGTTAAAAAAATATGCTGGCAACAATATTCCCATTAAGTTGCGCTGAGTCCTTCACCAGCATTCCTGCCAGTAGGGGGAGGTGCAAAGCAATTGCGAAAGCGATCATGCTTGATATCGCACAGCATCGGCAGGCCCTTGGGACCTGCCTATGCCAAGCAATCCTAAGTGTGATCGCTTTCATGATCACTTTGCACTTGGATTTCAAGAAGGTAGTGATCAAGAAGGAGAAGAATCAACAAAAGACCTTTGGATCTGGCCAGGAACAGGTCATTGAAGACTTCAGTAGGGGCTGTTCCTGTAGAATGTAAAGAACAAAAGCCAGATTGGTGTGGATCAAGAATGGCTTGAGATGAAAAAAGGTAAAAGCAGAGGTGGTAAACAGCATTTTCAAGTAGCTGGATGCAAAAGAGAGAAGGGAGATGGGACAATAACTGGAAGGGCAGGTAAGGTCCAATAAAGGCTTTTTGAGGAGTGGTTTAATCACAGCATTTTTGAAGGCATCAGGAACTGTTTCGGTGGAGTGATACATTTAGGATATAATAGATGGAAGGGGTAACAGCAGAGGAGATAGAGCTGAGTAGTTGGGTGGAAATGGAATCCAGGGAACAGGTACTGAGTTTGGAGGAGGAGAGAAAATGTGCAATTTCCTCCTCTGTGACATTAAAACAGGATGAAAAGGTGGCAGGAATTGAAGGAATGATGTCAGAATGAAATGGAGAAAGGAGAAATGGAGATGAACTGGTGGGGAACTCAGGATTCACCTTGTGAAACATGTTATGGAAGTAGTCAGCCATAGTTTGAGCAGAAAGTAAGTGGTGGTGGAAGTGGAAACACTTTGAAAAGAGAGTTGAGTGTGACAAAGGGTTGGATGCAAAAAGGTTTGTCAAATGAGCATAGTACTCATTTGGTAAGTGCAACAGCAGGCTAGAAGGAGGTCAGCAGAAATCTGAAATGTATGAAGTCAGCATGCGCATGGGATTTTAATCAAATACATTTGCAGAGCAGACAGGAATGTAGATAGCAGATTCTGGAGGTTAGCCAAGGGCGTTTATACGCCTTACAGGATGGGGAATGGGAAGAGTGATAGTGCCCCAAAACAGAGAATACAGTGCTAGCGGAAGAGATGGCCTCATTGAGAGACCTGGATAACACAGTGAATGAGAGAAGAGAGACAGTGGTGGAGACAGCGCAAGTGGCAATAGCCTGAAGATTTCTAAATGCATTGGTGGTTATTGTATGAGACTGTGGAGAAGGTGGTTAAGTGTGAAAGTTAACAGATAATGTTCAGACAGAGGAAGAACTGAGGTGAAGAAGTCTGAGAGTGAGCACCTGGAAAGAAAAACAAGGTCAAGGCTGTGGCCTTGCTGGTGAGTAGGAGTGGTAGAACATAAATGGAGATTAAACGTGGAGCTTAAAGCAAGGAGATTTGAGGTATAAGAGTCAAAGGGGTCACTTACATGAATGTTAAAGTCCCCGAGGATGAGGGAAGAGAAAGAAGGAAAGCCAGGAGTGAAAGTCAGTGAGGAAAAGGGGGACTTAGCGGGGGGTTGATAAATGACATCTACCCAGAGCGGGAGTGCAGTGAATAGATGGATGGAGTAGACTTTAAAGGAAACAAAAAGAGTGAGACTGAAGTGGCAGAAGGAGAGATTAACACCCAACAGCACCACCGTGGCCGATCAGGTGAAGTGTATGGGAGAAAAAGTAACCTTCTTGACAGAGGACAGCAACTGAAGCAGCGTCTTCAGGGAAAAGACACATCTCAATTAGAGCAAATGGTTGTGAATATAGACAAGTTTGTTGGAGATTGCATGAGAAAGGGAGAGAAGAGGGAGGAAGGAGAAGGATAGAAATAAAAATGGTTTGATCTGCACAGGTAAGTGAGAGTTGTCTTGAAAGGCCAAGAATGGGATTGATATCCCCAGATGAGAGAAGGAGAAGGGGAAGCAAGACAGTGCAAGGATGAGGTGCTCAGACGCGAACTGAAGCTCATGGACAGGGTAAAAGACAAAATGGCTGGTGAGGTGAAGAAAGTAGAGAATGGACAGTGTGGTCTTGAGGTCTGAAGTACGGAAAAAGACTGGAGAGAGCTAGCACCAGGAAGTGAAAGTGTAGTGTAGCCATAGGAAATAGAAAAGAGAAAAATACAAACCTACTGAGATATATGGTGCATGCCCTCTGGCAAGTAGCTGGATGGAGCACAATACAGCAGGAGCAGAAGCCCAAGTGAGTCACCCCAGAGAACATTGGGAGGAATATGGAGATGGGCTGCAAACCTGCTCAGCACTTGGCTAGTAGCTGGCTATCACCACTTTTCAGTTTTAGTCAGCTAACTCAGCTACCAAAACACAGACACTCTGCTGGCAAGCATAAAGCAGATTTTACTGGCTAGACTTCAGTTCATTTTCAGCTTCAAACCTATCCAGCTAGTTTCAGTTTAAAGTGTGCTTAACTGAGTCGCCCGAGATCTGACTAATTAAGTCAGGTGCTGTGCCCCACACTAAAGCTGCACCCCTCGGTTCTAAGATCTAAATTCTTGTATCAATTAATCCTCAAAAACTGGGGATGATCCGGGGGGGGGGGGGGGGGTGTTGGAGCAAGATGCAGACACCTTTAATTTTTTACATGCATCGATCGCGACTATTTTATAAAGTCAAATATACATGTACCTTATTTTATAAAATAGGGGCATAAGTGATGGGATATACACAGGCATCATCACCTACACCAACCCTCAGGCTGGTGTAAATGCCTGCACTGAGATTTCTTAAGAATCCATGTAAATTAAGCACAGTTACTTACCTGTAACAGGTGATCTCTGGGAACAGCAGGAATAAGTCTTCACATATGGGTAAGTCGGTACCGACGGAGTCTGCGCAGGAACGCTTCCCAGCGTCCAATCAGAAAGCCTTTGGAAGCATCCCAACACGCCTGCGTGCTGCCTTCCCGCCTTCCCAACTGCCTCTCCTCAGTTAAGTTTGAAAGCTGAGACAAAGAGAGAGAGAGAGCAAGGAAGGGAAAGATAGAGATAGAGAAAAAGCAACTCCTAGGGGAGGTGGGTGGGTTGTGAAGACTTATTCCTGCTGTTCCCAGAGATCACCTGTTACAGGTAAGTAACTGTGCTATCTCCAGGAACAAGCAGGAATGAGTCTTCACATATAGGGACTCCCAAGCTCAGATGCCCAGAGGGAGTCCTAGCATATTGCAAGTCTAGAACAAGCCATGCTACTCCTCAGGACCTCAGGCATCCTGGGGATGGAGGGTGGAGGTCAGAACCCTTCAGGGTGAGAAATAGCCCCAGGGGAAAAACTGGGGTAGTATAAGAGGTAGAGCTTCAGCGGAGACCCAGAAGGTACTATGAAAGAAAGCTTAAGCTGTTTTGGTCCAAAAACAGTACAAACCTTGGACCAAGAGAAAAAATGAGTCTGACCCAACTGGACTGGGGTTGGAATCAGTCCATGTAGGGGAGAAAGGGTATGGAGACCCTTGTATCTGATAAGAAAGTAAGGACAGACTCAGGAGCGCTAAGCTTTAGAGTAACTGATACAATGTCTTTCCTAAATGGGGTCAATTAGGAAAGAAAAAAGGTACATGGAGAGCTTCAGGAGTACCTAATCTTGAAAGGTTATGGTAAGGAAAAAGTTTGTTAATTACCACAGGAAGTGGTTATAAGTTTAGCCCCCTAAGTATGCTGGCAGAGCATTGATAGGGGTAGTACCCATTTGTCAGGATCATATACGAATGTAAGGATATCTGAACCTAACAGACAGATAGATAAGTAGATGGATACAGATCTATCTAAAAATATATCTCACTATATCTATAAATATATATGTGTATATCTATATCTATCTATCTATCTATATCTATATATATATATATATATGTATATTGTCATGAGGCTGGTACTAATAAAGATGCAAAGTTGAAAAGAAACCCTGTTTCTCACAGAGATCTAGATGTGCAATTACCTCAAAGCACAGCTAGAGGGGGCAGGAGTGATCATACAGAAGCTAATGAGGCTAGGACAGGGGTCTGCAACCTTTAAGACATAAAGAGCCACTTGGACCCGTTTCCGAAGGGAAAAAAAAACCTGGGAGCCGCAAAACCATTGCGACATTTAAAACAAATCTAACACTGCATATATTGTTTCTTACCTTAATGCTATATACGACCCCCTACTTTTCCTGTTAAAATATAGGTGTTTGGCCTATACTCGCCGTATAAGACTACCCCTCTTCCTTCGCACACCAAAAAAAATACGCCAGAAAATATCACAACAACAAGTAACAATATTTGATTTCAAAATTATGATGATTTTGTAGTCAAATCACTAATATGAAATAAAATTATTTTTTCTACCTTTGTTGTCTGACCAATTTATTCTTTGATCATGCTGGTCCCGATCTGAGGCTTCTGCTTTCCTGTCTTCTCTTAGCTCTCTTTCTGTGGTCTATGGTCAATCTGCCATTTCTTATCTCTTCTTTCGTTTTCTCTTCACTTCTTTCCATCAGCCTATTTCCAGTCCCAGTAACCCTCCCCAATATCAGCCCCTTTCCAGTCCTCACTCCCAGTACCTTCCAATGTCAACTTGCATTCCCATGATTGCCACTGGTGTCCATTTCCTTCCAATCCCCCTCCTTCCCCACTGACCAGTCCCTTCTAGTACAAATACCATGGCAGCCTTAGCCCCCAGTTATCTTCCAGGGCCAGCAGCTCTATCCTCCCCGCCCCACAATCAGCCCATGCCCATTCAAAGCCCCCCAATCAGCTCGCTTCCAGTGCTAATCCCCCCTCAACCCCATTACCAGTGCTAGCCTCCCCTAATCAGCCCAATACCAGTCCTACCCCCCATCAGCTCATTACCAGTCCTAGCCTCCCCTAATCAGCTCATTTCCAGTGCTAGTCCCCTCAACCCCATTACCAGTGCTCCATCCCTCCATGTCAGCCCCCTCCATGTCAGCCTCCCTCCCTCCATGTCAGCCCACTCCATCCCTCCATGGCAGCCCCCTCCCACCATCCATATCAGCTCCCTCCCTCCATGTCAGCCCCCTCCATCCCTCCATCTCAGCCCTCCTCCCTCCATCCATAACAGCTCCCTCCCTCCATGTCAGCCCCCTCCCTCCCTCCATGTCAGCCCCCCTCCCTCCATCCATATCAGCTCCCTCCCTCCATGTCAGCCCCTCCTCCCTCCATCCATCCATGTCAGCCCCCCCTCCCTCCATCCATGTCAGCCCCCCTCCCTCCATGTCAGTCCCCCTCCCTCCATCCATCCATATCTGCTCCCTCCCTCCATGTCAGCCCCTCCTCCCTCCATCCATCCATGTCAGCCCCCCTCCCTCCATCCATGTCAGCCCCCCGCCCTCCATGTCAGCCCCCCTCCCTCCCTCCATCCATCCATATCAGCTCCCTCCCTCCATGTCAGCCCCCCTCCCTCCATCCATCCATATCAGCTCCCTCCCTCCATGTCAGCCCCTCCTCCCTCCATCCATCCATGTCAGCCCCCCTCCCTCCATCCATGTCAGCCCCCCTCCCTCCATCCATCCATATCAGCTCCCTCCCTCCATGTCAGCCCCCTCCATCCCTCCATGTCAGCCCCCCTCCCTCCATCCATATCAGCTCCCTCCCTCCATGTCAGCCCCCCTCCCTCCATCCATCCATATCAGCTCCCTCCCTCCATGCCAGCCCCTCCTCCCTCCATCCATCCATGTCAGCCCCCTCCCTCCATCCATGTCAGCCCCCCTCCCTCCATCCATCCATATCAGCTCCCTCCCTCCATGTCAGCCCCCTCCATCCCTCCATGTCAGCCCCCCTCCCTCCATCCATATCTGCTCCCGCCCTCCATGTCAGCTCCCCTCCCTTCTTCTGCAGCCGCGGCTCCCTGCCTCTTATTGAACCGCGGCAGTGCTTTTAAAATCATCTCGGATCCCATCCTGTCTTGACGGGCTCCGTGCAGCATTGTCCCGCCTCCAAACTTCCTTTAGAGGCGGGACAATGCTGCACGGAGCCCGTCAAGACAGGAAGGGCTCCGAGATGATTTTAAAAGCACAGCCGCGGTTCCCTAAGAGGCAGGGAGCCGCGGCTGCAGAAGAAGGGAGGGGAGCTGACAACACTATTGCCTGTCACCGGGCGGGCAGTGTGCTCCGGAGCCGCGGCAAAGGTGAGAAAGAGCCGCATGCGGCTCCGGAGCCGCGGGTTGCCGACCCCTGGGCTAGGAGATCTAACCAGCTGCACCTGGGAATGAGCCCGGGAGATTCAAAGAGAAGATCCCTTTATAAGCAGAAGTTTAATTCTAGCAAAGCAGAGTGGGAGAGGAGAAGCCAAGCAGTAAGGAGCACGGCTGCAGAAAGGGAAGCAGCAGAACAAGGAGCAGAAGGACTTGGAGAAGGAACAAGGAGCACGGCTAAGGAAAGAAGGAGAGACCTGAAGGAAGGAATCCTCCTTGAGCAAGCCCAAAGGAGCGGAATTCACAGAGGTGGAGTTCAGAGGGGCCAAGCTACCAGAGCAGCTGTTCAGAGGGAGTCTGCTGGGGGAAAGCAGTCAGGCTGGAAAGTGTGCCACTCCCACTTCAAGCAACGTTCCTGAGTCCAAAGCTGAGAGACGTATCCAGAGAACCAGAGAACCAGGTTTGGAGGAAGACCTGCAGTCACTGGAACCTGCTGGACAAGTTTTACCAGGTACTCGAGGAAAAGGAGTTTCTAGCAAAGCTACTTTACCACTGAAGCATAGAGCTGAATCCATACCAGGTTTTGCTAAGCTGCCAGGAAGCACAGCACTTCCCAGAAGCTACCGGCAGAAAAACTGTTGCAAAGAGACGTTCTTGGGAGAGAAGGCTCCAGGGAGTCCAGCTACAGAAACTCAAGGTATGAAAGCTTTATTCCTGCTAAAGAATGCTTAACTCCTAGAAGCACTGCTAAAGCAAATACTCCCTTTGTAAGAAGAAGGAAGAAACCAGAGTGGTTTCAAGAATTACCAAGAGAACTTAAAACCCAGTCTTATTGGAGGCAGGTCAGTGGAGACAGTCCATGTAAAGCTGTAACAGCCAGGGACAGTATTTACTCCACGGGGGAAACTAGTGAGGCAGAATCTATGGACGTAGAAGATATAAATGCTATTCCCATGCCTCAGGAAGAAGATATGGATTGTGGCTTGTGTATGGCTACTAGCCTAGAGTCTATAGCCACCGTGTAAAATAAGAAGAAAACTTGTTTCATTGTTTTTGTTTGGAATGAACTGAATTCCTCCATTTTCCTTGGCACTAATTGTGAAGCTACTAACAGTTAGTCCATCTGTTTATTACTGGAACCTTTTCAAACAAAGGACATTCTTTGATTTCCACTGTCTTAAAGAACCTTTGCACAGACGGGAAATAAAAGCCTTGTTTCCCTACACCCTTGGCTGAATTATTTTGTGCACACAAGGAGCTGAAAATAGATAAGACCAAACTCCATTTTTGGCCTTACATTACACCAAGCTCCTTGAAAATAAATATATTGTGGAGCATGCCCTTACCGCCCTTGGCCACTAGGGGCTGCCACCATGACAATATATATATTTAAATATATACAGATATAGGGTATATATGCATATATCTATAAAGAGATATGGATGGGCAGAAGACACACAGATAGATATAGATAAGTGTATTTGTATCTATATATATCTATATATACCTATATGAATATGTAGGCATATAGACACATGTCTCCAGGTATGTGGATGGAGAGATGTCCATAGAACCTCATCCCCCCTAGGGATATAGGGAGAGAGGAAGATTCATCTGACAGCAAGAAGGTTGATACCTGCTTGAATAGATACATAGAGAATCCTCTTTTCCTGGTTATGACTGGGAGAGTCAGAGGAAAGGTCTCCTTGACAAGAAGAAGTCTGAATTTTTTGCAGAATTTGAGCTCTTGAATAACCAGGATGGCCTACGTGAAAATTGCAGAGGATAACTTCAGTCTGCAGACAGGAAGTCCAGATTTCTCCAGAATTGCAGTAAGGAGAATGGATAGAGGACGCCCCTGGAGGAAGATACCCTAGTGTCCCGCTTATGAGGGCAAGATGGGTATTAGGCGTCCTCTAGCTGCCATTGAAGAAAATTATCTCTGACGAGAAGACCCAAGGAGATATGGGCCAAGCCAGGGAATTGGCCCTTCTTTAGGTTTTCACGTAATGAAAGGCCTGGGGCTTATGCCTCAAAAGAGATTTAAGATAAGATGGTAAGGGTAGGGAATACCTGCCAGACATGGAACATGACTGGGGGAACCCCTCCTAACCATCTGGGGTTATCTGCTAGGCAAGATACTGATGCTCTCTAGCAAGGGCCCATAGTGTAAAGCTACTCTGTAGAGATGCAGAGAGCATGCTGCAGGTTGGTTAGAAGAAAAAAATGGCTGTGGAAAGCCAGCAGGTAACCAGCTATTCTGCCAAGGACAAGGGGGCGAAGAATAGAAGTTAACCAACCAGACTGTGATAATAGGGTTTCCCAAACAAGGTTGATAACCAGTTTGGGACTTAGCACTGAGGCTAGGAGGATTGCTAGTGGAGGGGAATCCCTGGTTGTGTAGTGAACAAAACCAGTGGTTAACCACTAGGAATTGCTGTATCTGCAGCAACTACAAGGGCAGCGTGGAAAATTTCTTTTCCCTCTTCCTTTTTTAGATTGGGAAAAAGAACAACAGACATGGTAGGAGTTCCTATTGTCTGATGAGCTGCCCTAAGGTAACAAGGGGGGGGGGGGGAGACAACTCCAGAAGGGAGAATCCCCCGGTAGAACAGGTAGAGGACCATAGGGGCTTACCAGTGTAAAAGGGCCACTCTTATAAACCAAATGTTGTAGTAAGAGGGAGGTAAGACAGAGTTGCAAGAGACCAACTATGGAGGAAGTCTCTGACAGGTGAGATGATACATGCCAGTAGAGGGAAACAACTGTCTATTGATAGTTCATTTTCTTCAATGACAGCTTCAAATAAAAAATAAAAACCCTCCAACTCACAAAGATAGCACATTTAGTTAAACACTTTTGATGATCCCACATCTTATGCCCCTTCACTTCCATATATATATACATATATATATTTGTAAATAGTTTATTCTGTTCTGTATTATCTTACATTGTTTAGACAATATATTCTGTCTAGTTAATTACTTCGTTCCTTAATACATATACTGTTTTGTTAAGCATTATACTTATAATATGACGTTCCTTGTAAAATATATTCTGCTATCATTATACTTATACTATGATGTTCCTTGTAAAACAAACTTGCTTTGTTAATTGTTGTTCACTGTAAACCGCAACTGAACTCTGGAAGATGCGGTATATAAATGTGTATATATAAAAATAATAAATAAATAGTTGTTACCTCTGTTTCCTTCAAGAGGAAGAGGAAACTGTTAAGTATGGGCATGATCATCATAAAGACTCTTAGAAAAAAGATGTCTCATGAAGAGATATCTAGGTAGGTTAGGATAAATTTAGTGCAGATACTGCCAGTGAAGGAAGCAGACTGCCACCCTAACCACCAACCAAGAGGGACAATGATCTATTTGAAACCCTGCGACTGCTGGGTTTGTTGACCCTGTTGAGGTTGTGGATTCTTCAGACCAGGGCGATGTTTCCCCTGTTTGGGAACATCTGTATGATGGGCAGATGATGGGTAAAACCTTCTCCCCCTAGGTGAAGAAAGTTTGGTAGGACATTTCCTACCTACTGGGAAAGAAGAAGGCGTAGAACAGCCTCTGGAAAAAGGAAAGTCAGTGGATAACTGAGTAACCTGGAGTAAAGACTCCTTGTTGAAGAGATTTCCTCCAGTGCAAGGAGTATTTCCCAGTCTTTCTTGTGCCCATTTGTCCAAGTCTGAAGCTTGAAGCCAGGCTCTACGTCGTGCCCCTATAGCTAGAGCAGAAGTCCTGCTAACAGACTCAAAGGAGTCTAGGGTAGCACGAGTAAGAAACCTAGAGATATTTTGAGTATGACTAACCAGTGAGGAATAGTCTTTACTCCTGGGCTCTTGAAGAAAAGGAGTCAAAAGATGTAATTTCCTTGTGACCTCCTCAAGAGATAGACCCATATAAAAAATATATGAGAGAATTCTTGCTGAAAGCATGGATGTCTGGAAGGTTTGACGTCCAAAGGCATCTAGTGTCTTAGACTCACGACCTGGCGGACAAGAAGAGTGCTTTTTATTACTCTTCACTCGCCTCACTGCTGATTCTACCACAATGGAATGATGAAGAAGTTGAGTCCTTTGAAACCCTGGAGAGGGGGGCACCTGATATAGGAGATCAGTTGCTCTGGAAGGTGGGGGTACCTTTAAAGGAGCTTCCCACATTCGTAGAAGGAGATCCTGCAAAGAATGATGCAAAGGAAGCATTATATTCTCCTTTGCTTTGCTAGGAACAGAGAGGTATTCTGTATTCCCTTGTGTAGGATCTTGTCCAGGAATAGGAATGGCAAGTGATTTTGCCATATCCAGGAGGAAAGTCTGGAAAGAAGGATCCCCAGAGGGAACTTCCCTTGGATAGGCTAGATCTGATGAAGAACTAGCGTTGGCACCGAGGGATCTATTCAAGTATATAGGAATAGAAGATCCTGAATGGTGCAGTATGGTATCCTTAGATGGTGGTCGCTGGTACTGCAGGTCAGAACCAGCGACAGTCGGTAACAGATCGTCCATGCTAGGGATCGATTCCAAACTCGGCATTGAGGGAAGCGAGCCTGACGAGAGAAGCATGGAAGGTACCGACAGCAATGGTACTGTGGATATCGGTACCGATCTCGGTACTGTATCTGATACCGGTGGATGAAGACCAGCCGGTGGCAACTCTAACGGTATCGGAGGAACCGAGAGTTGCGGATCCGAATTATCGGAACCGAGCCTTCGGTACCGACGGGAGTTGGTACCAAGGCGAGTCGGTACCCAGTCCTCCAGACTGGAGATCGATTCCAGACTCAGCATCGAAGGAAGCGAGTCTATCGATGCATGTCTGGAGGGTACCGACGTCAGTACTAGTATCGGTGTCGGTACCGATACTGGAAGGTCGATCTGGAGCGTATCCACCGGCCCCGCAGGTACCGAGGACGCCAGATGACAATCCTTGGTGAGGAATGTTTCATCCAACACCAGTGCCGATGCCGGGGTATCGGTACCACTCGAAGCGGATGCCACCACCGGGCATGGCTCAGGTATGTTCTGTCAGGGGTGAATCTCAGGAACAACCTGAAACCCCACACAGGCTTTGGAGGCCGAAGACTCCCACCGGGGTTTTGAAGCCAGTGGATTCTCGAGGACAAGGCCATAGGCATCTCTATGCTGTGCATGAGAAGTGCCGCTCGAGGACTGGCTAGTCTTAACAGACTGTTTTTGGGTTACCTGATCCTGTGTAGAAGAAGATATGGTCGGTGCCCTGAAGTTGGAGGGGGACCGCGTGTCGAGGGGAACTCGATGTTGAAAACTTCTTCTCACAATACTATTGCCCGAGGGATCCGGAGGAAAATGGTCAGAACCCAAGCAGGTTAGACACCAATTGTGAGTGTCTAAAAATAAAGTTGTACCGCCACAGTTTGTACATCTCTTGGGGAAAGTGGCTGGCGGTTCCATGAAGGAAAATGGAGAGGCCTAGAAGGCCTGAGAACCGTGAGACACTAAGGAAGAAAAATATATTCCTTAAAAAGGAAAACATTTTACAAGAAAAGAAAAAAGAAACACCGGCGGTACCGGTGGCGTCGGAAGGCAGCCGCGACCACAAGAAAACTAAAATATAAAAGAAGAATTTTCTGCGGTGACAGGAGGATGTCCTGCCGGCTCCGCGGAAAAACGAAAACTGAGGAGAGGCAGTTGGGAAGGCGGGAAGGCAGCACGCAGGCGTGTTGGGATGCTTCCAAAGGCTTTCTGATTGGACGCTGGGAAGCGTTCCTGCGCAGACTCCGTCGGTACCGACATACCCATATGTGAAGACTCATTCCTGCTTGTTCCTGGAGATTAGTATTTTATAATTTAGGTGTGTAAATTTGCACTTCACTCTAACTCCACCCAAACTCTGCACATGTGTATGTTGACAGCAAAAGTCCAGCCAAAGTCCATGTGTCAAGGTCCATCCATGTGCATAAATCAGATCTACGTGTGTTGACAACATGTACCTTTAGTTTTCTGTATGGGCAAAAAAAGGATAAATTCTGTACCTCCCTGGTGATATTGGATTCCCCCATTCAAGTGGGGCTGGACTCCTTTGTTTGCTGTGGAGCTGACTCATGCTTTTCTCTTGGAGATAAGAACATAAGATGAGTGGAGTAGTGGCCTAGTGGTTGGGGCAAGATACTTTGGGCCGGAAGGTTGGGGGTTCAAATCCCACTAGAGGGCCAGCAACCTTGGGCTGGAAGGACTGGGGTTTCTAGTCCCACAGGTGCTCCTTGTGGTCTTGGGCAAGCCACTTAACCCTCCATAGCCCATGTTCTCTGTGTGCTGTGCTTTCCTGTCTAATCAATGTGTTTATACCTCAAAAATTTCCTATCATGATTTGACAATTTCCAATCTGTAATCAAAACCGCTGCTGATCGCTGGAAGTAGTGGTATACAAATGTATATAAAATAAATAAATAAAGATATGCCGACCAGGGTCCATCAAGCCCAGAATCCTGTTTCCAGTAGTGGCCAATCTAGGTCACAAATATGCAAGTACATAGCAGTTTTCCCAAAAGACACAGGATCAGCAATGCCTATGGAAGGAAGATCTGCTTCTGCCCTGGCTGCCAAAGTTACCTTAAACTATGAGGCCTGAAGGCAACCCCTAGACCCTGCAGTGAGGATGTTGGCGATCGGTGGTTGGAAGCACCAAGCTAACTCCTTCCTCTGGAGCAGTAGCTGGAAGCAATGTTGCGGTGGCTGCTGGCTTCTCTGTGAGTGCCGCTTTGGGTCTCCTTACAGAGCCAGCTGCAAGTGGGGATTCTCCATCTGAAATACCTGCCGTTTGCTTGGAAAATCCTAAAGATATTACTTTATAAACCATTTGCCTCACATGGGTAAAACCCCATTCAGACAATTAAAATCCTTCACAACTCAAGTTTCTAATCTTTCAAACGAAGTTTCTACTTGAGCAACAGAAATTCTTAATTGTGAAACTAAGGGGTATGTTTACTAAATGGCGGTAGCAGCTTCCGTGCGATATCGGAGCCACGGCCCCATTGAAATCACATGGAAGCCACTACCACCATTTAGTAAACATACTCCTAAATTGGAGTTTGTGGACTCAAAGGTAGAGACGTTGGTACAAGATGAAGTTTTCCTGGTGAGAGATAGGAAACTTGAGAATATAGAAAATGTTTCTAAGACGAGGGCCCTTTGATTTATCAATTTTCCAAAAACACCATTAATATCACCAAAAGAATACTTAAAAGATAGATGACTGAGAATTTAAAGATTTCTTCTGACTCAGTGCCGCCTGTTTTTTGAGCATATGTTCCACTGGGGAAGAAAGAGACTCACTCAGTTGGCTTTTGTGATGAAGACTTCCCAAATCTCCTCAGACAGTTTAGACTTAACAAATTTCCTGCAGTCATCTGAAGAGGTCGCTTTGGCTACTATGTTTGCTACCTTGTATGAATCAGATCAGGGCCTTGTTTTTAGGTTATATTTCATACATAAGCACAAACATTTCCATAATAATAATTGAATTATTTTTCCTGATGTAGCAAGATCCACTCAAAAAAGAAGGAACCTTATGAGGTCTAAAGTTCTGTCATGACTTTTAAAGCTGCAAAGAGCCCATCTCTATCACCTATCTGCAATATGATACATGTCACTCCAACAAACAGATACAGGAGATCTGCTGCACTGAACTCCATTGACCTTCCGAAACTCCTTACGAAATGCTCTAAATCAACAGCCTCTAGAGCCTTCTCACTGTTTGCGCCCAGAGCCTGGAATGCCCTTCCACCCGAAATTAGAGCCATCACTAGTCTCACGACATTCAGAAAGGTCTTAAAACATCACTTGTTCCTAATATACTACCCTGAAGCAACTCCGATTGAACATAGCCCGCATGTTGATCTTGCCCACTTGACCCCGGTGGAAAATGGCTAATCATGATGGTTCATACTTGCACACTTTACCCATACCGTATTTATACTGTACTATAATTATATCTATTTACCACTACCACGTAGTTAACCAAAAATGCCATGTACATAGTTAATCCTACTTTCCACCACATTTTTTGTATATAGTTAACCCTGTTTACCGCCAAGTTTTTTGTAACCTGTTCATTGTAAAAAAACCAATGCTGACTGTATCATTGTGTTTGGATTGTTCATTTGTAAACCGCACTGATTAAAAGCGCAGTATATAAGAAATAAAAATAAATAAATAAATAAAGTTCTGTTGGTTGTGTTGTTCTTTGTTAAATCTCTACTTAAGTGTATTGTGGAATTTAAAGAACTCTTTAACCACATTCAGCACTTTATGGAAGAATGGAACTGCATCGGGTAATAAACTCTGCCCACTCAATGACGCATCATCCTGCAGAGTCAAAATGCCGCGTCTGTGTGGTTGTGAGCAGAATCTCATCGGACCTGCACTTAATGGAAAAATCGCAGGAGCAGAATGACCTTTGGCTCAGGCACTGCCAGAATCTGCACTTTGACCGCATTCAACACTTTACAGAAGAATGGAACTGCATTGGATGGTAAGTTCCACCCACTCAGTAACACAATCATCCTGTAATGTCAAAATATCGCTCCTGTGTAGTGTGCCACCACAGGTGTGCCAATTAAGGAGCATGACAAAGGGGCATAACCCTCTGTGCACCCATTCATGAGGCCCTTGGGTGGCCCAGTTATTTTGCAGAAACCATTTATATTTTGTTCATTAACGGTATTGATAATGCCCCCTTATGAAATAGCTGAGTTCTTGAGAGGTATACCAAATTTAGAGGTCATTACTGAAAGAGGTATTTATAGTGGTATACCAAAGAAAGCAGTTAGGATCAAAGAGCAATGCTTATATTCAGTTCAGAGGGCCACCTTGAGATTGCAGCAACCTGGGATAGGAATTTTTGTTCTATTACGTTTATTAATGCATGCTCATTAAAGAACAAAACAGCGATATTTTGAGATATCATACGAAAGGTCATTACAAGTTCTAGGTATTACTGACATGATTAACTGATGAGGATAAAATACAGTTGTGGTCAGAATTATTGGCACCCTTGCAGTTCAACCCCTTAATGCCCAATATCTCCTAAAAAAGAGTGGCCAGTGAAATGGCTTTGGACTATATATGCACACATATTTGGCACATAAAAGAATCAAATAAAACAAGACCAATTAAAAAAGGAAATAGTAGCAAATAGTATAAAAACTGGGACATTGTCAGGACATGATTATTAGTACCCTTACAAACAAATAAAATCAGTTTGAACAGAGGAGTCCCACTGCAGTAAAATTAGACGTACCTGTGATCATTTGTCAGTACTCACATGACTTGAATCAACCTATGAATGACGGCTTTAATGTTTAAAATGGCCATATTCACTCCCTGTTCCATTTTCACAATGGTGAAGACAAGACAGCTGTCTGAGGCCATCAGAAAAGCCATTATCATCAAAATCCAAAGGGGTACAAGGCCATCTCCAAAAACCTTGGAATTTCTGTGTCTACAGTTCGCAATATTATTAAGATGTTTTCTGCTCATGGAACTGTCAAGAACCTCCCAGGACACGGTGGGAAAAGGAAAATTAATCCAAGAAGTCTTCAAAGGTTAATGTGAACTGCTGGAAAAACACCATGTACAACATCCAAAGAGCTTAGGGCTGACCTGGAGCAATCTGGTGTGGTGGTTTCAACCTGCACCATATGCCACACACTAAGCGAAGAAGGACTTCATGGGCGAAGGCCAAGTAAGACATAAAAAGGCATGCCTGATCTTTGCCCAAACCCATCTTGAGAAAGCACAATCCTTCTGGGAAATTTTTCTGTAGACAATGGAAGCAAACTTGAGCCCTCTGACAATGTAGACCAGCAATACATTTACAGGCAAAGAAATGAAGCTTATAAGGAAAAAAACATCCTTCCTACATTAAAATATGGCATAATGTTGTAGGGCTATTTTGCTGCCTCAGGAACTGGAGGCCTGGAATGTATTATAGGAATCATGAGGTCAGAGGACTACCAAGGTATTTTGGAGCAAAATGTGCTACCCAGTGCCAGAAAGCTAGGTCTGGGTCGAAGGTCATGGGTCCTCCAGCAGGTCAATGACCCAAAACATATATCCAGAAGTACAAAAGAATGGTTAAAAAGGAAAAAAACGGACTTTTTAAAACTTGTCAGCAATGATTCCTGATCTCAGTCTAATTGAGAACCTTTGGAAACAGCTGAAATCTGCCATTGGTAAAAGGAATCCTGGAAACATTCATGAACTGGAACAAGTTTATTTATTTATTTTATTTAGACAGTTTTTGTATACCGCCTTATCCTTCAGTCAAAGCAGTCACAACACAATTGGGGGATACATTTAACACGCAGGGATATGAGACACATACACTAATACTTACAGGGAACATGGGCAATGGAGGGTTAAGTGGCTTGCCCAAGACCACAAGGAGCATCTGTGGGACTAGAAACCCCAGTCCTTCCGGCCCAAGGTTGCTGTCCTCTAGTGGGATTTGAAACCCCCGACCTTCCGGCCTGAAGTACCTTGCCCCAACCACTAGGCTACTCCTCCCTCCTTGCAGTTGCAGTTGAAGAGTGGGAGAAGCTACCAGCAGACAGATGTACAAAACTTATAGATGCTACAAGAAAAGTTTGGATTCTGTCATCACTGCCAAGGGTTGTGCAAATATAGTGAAGGATGCCATTAAACCTGTCCAGGTCATATTTTGATTTTTTCTCAGAAATTACTACGTCTGAGTTGTAGAGACATCTTGTTTTTGTTGTACATCTTTGAACATACTATTAAAATGTTATGATGACATGCACACAACATAGCTAAAATGCAAAGTTGCCAGTAATGTGACCCATCAGGATTTCTTGTTAATCAGGTGTGCCATCAAAGGCAGCAGGAAGGTGGAGTTTTTCCGGTTACTAGAAGTGACCTACACTTGTGCTGATGAGCGGAACTAAGCACAGGAACGATTTTCTGGATAATCTCTTACGCTTGTAAAAGTCTATATGCTTGGAAGATATTTTAAAATTCAATAAATAAAACATTTTTAAAAAATTCCAAAAGCTATTTAATGTTCTTCTTAGAACTATGCTGAGAATAATAACGGAAAAGCAATTTTCTGAAAGTGTGAACACTGCTTTACTAATGTTAGAAAACATGTTCCTTGGGGAAGACTCTGGCTTCCTCTAAGCTTCACAGAATATTAGCCTCAGTCTGAACTCGTTGTTACATGCTTAGTCTTTAGGTAACCTTTACAGACTATTCAGCCTCAAATCCTAATTTAATTTATCTTTGATTTTGAGGAATTTCATGCCTGTCAGACATAAAAGCATCAAACCATAAATGGGATTTTTTTTTATGATACGAGATGTTTCTCTATGTCTGTATTTGTTTTATTATACAAGTGTGTGTGTGTTTGGGGGGGGGGGATATTCTGAAAGGCGTCTTCAAAAATTTACAAAAATATGGCTATTTTATGCCTAGTTTAGAAAATAGGTTTACCAGACCTATCCCCAGTTGACTCTTCCAAAACATTCCCTAGACTCTGAGGCAGATGTAAATGTGTATGTGTACTCTGTACGTGTATTTTTTAAAGTACCTGCATACACGGAAGCTCTGCCTCGATTCCATCCAGACTAAGCCCCCTGGGAACACCTACACGCAGGCTTGACAGAAGGGCACATGCTAAGCTTGCCACATTTTTTGCAGGCAAATCCGGGACACTTATCCAAAGAGTGTGTCTGTGTGTTAGGGATGGTGGGAAGGAAGGGGTACCTTCATTTCAGGTTTGAGCAACAAGGTATGGAGGAGGGAAGGGGTATCATTATCCTGCCCCCCCCCCCCACACACACACATACACATCCATTCCATGGCAGAAGCAACATCACTGCCAAGCAGGCAAATTGACAGAGAAATAGAAACAGTGATCTATTTCCCCAATACTGTGCAAAAGATAGTGGATGTCAATTCTAAAAACGGGCATATTCAAAACACTAAATTGAAAATTATTTTTTTCCTACCCCTCCTCTATCACTGTTGCTGGAATTGATGACAGAAGGCTGCCAAACAGGTGGGAATCGGGGACACATCTAAAATCGAGGACATCTGACAACCTTAGCATATGCTCATCAACAGGCTTACTTGGACGTGTGTATTCCCCCTCACAATTTACAACAACCATTTTCTGTGTACAGAGCACATTTACATGCAGAAAATCTTTCATAAAATGATCCCCTTTTTCTGGGTTTAGATCCACAGATGTGAGCATGCACTGCTTTCCTGTGCACTGAACTTTATTTTATAGTCTTGAGCCCATGCCTAGGCTCTATGGGCTTCTGGAGTGGGCTGGGAATGCTACCGTGTGGGTGCTCCGCCTGATGATGTCACCCATAGGTGAGGATATTTCCTGCTCTCCATGGAGAACACCTGCTATAGGTGACTAAGGGGCATGTTTACTAAACTCCGAAATTGTGCGGGGCTCCGTTAGTGTGCCTGTGCCATATAAGGAGTGGGCGGTTCAGGCAGAAAAAAGAAAAAAAAACGGGAGAAAGCGACCGTACTTGTGCGCGTCGCGCAACTGTGCGGGGTCCGTATTAGCGCTTGGGAAGGCTAAGTGTCGCGCTGCTGGGTGCACAAACAAACAGAGCCGTAGTACAACGGTGAAGACACTGAGCAATGGTGTAGGGGCCATGGGTTCAATCCCCCAAGGTGCCCAATGAAAAAGGCTCACAGAGGTATTATGTATTATGGGGATGAGTGCTGTAGGGGGCAGGTTAATTTTTTTATCTCAGTTAACACTACTAGCAAACGCACTCACAAAGCGTGTTAACATAAGGCGGCCCATAAGGCACATGTTAACGTTCATATCCAGCAAGGCACCCTAGAATGTCCCCTATAGGGCCCCATATATGTTGCGGTACAGGGTAATGTATAGTGCACCTTATATGGACGGCAACCATAAGGTGCCCTATAGGGCGCCCTATAAAGCACCCTCAGAGGCACCTTATGGGTACAGTACGCTGAGGGTGTTGTTGCTGGCAACAACATACGTACATGACAGTTAAAAAAAACATTGGACAACCCTCTAAAAGAACCCCACTGTGCGTTTGAACCCATGACCTCTGGCTTCACAGGCAGTGACATAACCATTGGGCTACAGCTCTATAGCTGCCAGCAAGCCCCTGGCTGGCTGCAGAGAGCTGTCACGTCACCACACAGACAGTCTTCTGTGGGAACCAGGATAGGGTTAGGCCACCCGTACCCATGATGCACTGCACATGCAAATCAGCTGACCACAGATGAACACAAGATGGGGAATGCACCCCAACAGCTCCCCGACCTGGTAGGGGGAAGTGTCCGTGTGCACCCACACAGCACCTCGGCCTGGTAGGGGGTACTGACCGGGTGTGTTACTGGCACAGCGTAGCTACACACCGTCACATCGTGCGGGTACAGTGCTCACCCTGAGGGTGCGGTGATGCATCCAGGACCAGGTCCACAACAACTGCCATGGCTGACAAAGGCCATGTCGGAGCTCCAAAGCAGTAGTAATCTGAGAGATAGGTAGTTCCTGCAGAAACACCCTGGATTACTCTGTCTGTGTCAGTCAGTGGAACCCCTTATGGACTCCTAGGTGGGCTATGTACCACCATTTCCCCCCCCCCCTAGGCTGTGGGTGAAAAACAGGGTCCCCTATCAACAGATCCACATTCTACCACCCTGCAATGGTAGCAGTAGAGTGGACCATCAACCCCTGTCCTGCTGGGGAACAGACACCCTAGGGCATCCAAATACACATCCATAACACAATATCAAACAGACATTAGGCCAGGATATGCTAAGCTGCACCCCACCACTATCTGATATTCTCCTGCAGCAGGCCTTCAGCCGCTGCACCCTGCAAGGCGCTCTATCAAGACATATACCAGCTGAGAACAGTCTGCTAGTTAGTCCTGGTGGAAATGCATGCACCCAGAACTGGGATGGCAGCGCACACAAGCAGATAAGTCAGTGACTGGGCCCCACAAGGAAACCCATACATATCACATGAGAGAAATACTATATAGCACTATGGGGGTGCCTAGCCATGCTGGCATCACTGCACAGTCAGGGTGGAGTGTGCCCCCAGCAGCACATACAGAGGTCACCCTGTCTGTGTAGGTGGTGTCCGGCCACTACAATGTCCCTGCCAGTGCCCTATGCCCTGTGCAGATGCATCCTGGCCAGCACACCCTGTCTGAGCTATACCCATGGTACTTTGCTGCTCATTATGCACATTGTCAGGCCAATACTGGCAACAGTGCTGGCAGTGTGGGCTGTGGAAGGTGTTTGCAGCCAACACACACTGTATAGACAGACACACACTCCCACACGTATGCCAGCATTGTGCCACTATAGAGGGGTTTATCAGCCTTGCCCACCACACCAGTCCTGGGCACAGTACAGGCATGGATATGCTACGCAGTACTGTTGGGGGTCACTCCCCAGGGTGGTAAACACTGTCAGAGACCATACCTGAAGCACGCACCGCAGACATCAGACAGCTTTTTATGTTGGAGATCAAAGAGCCAAATGTGCTTTAAGTAGGACAGTCTACCTGCCAGTACACATAGCAAACGCTTGAGAGCTGTCCACCGCATACCCAGGTGTAGGGTGGCATTGCTAAGGTATGCAGGTGCTAGTATTGGGAGATGCACGCAGGGCCCAATGTCCTGCCTCTCCAGGAGGCATTGGCCAATGGGGCCTGGGGGTGTGGGTATGTTTGCCTCTGTTGGATGTTGCTTTACGGCAGAGTTTCCCAACTCCAGTCCTGGTGTGCCTACCACTGTTCGGGTTTCCCTGCTGTCCCTCAGGAGTATGCATGAGCTACATCTACATGCCATGGGGGTGGTGCATAGATATGCAGCACAGGAATTTGTATTAGCGGCAGCAAGGAGCCTGAATGGTGTGTGGTCCTCCAGGACTGCATTTGGGAGACTCTGCTCTAGGTAATGCCCCTGTTCATGGTGTCTGTGATCGGTGTGCGAAAAGATATGCGTAATACCAATGCGTATGTCCCCAGCAATCCTGGTTTGTCCGTACTATCACGGTTTAGTTGTGTTACAAATATGTGGACAGGATTGGCAGTAGCCCCAGCTGGGCTTTGAACCTGTGACCTTCTGTTGTTGCACACACTGTCTGTGTGCACTGCACCACCATGTTGCCACAGATTGACTGGATTCTGTGGGAAGTCCATGACTGTACATCCGACAGGGCCTGTCTGTTGCAGTGGACAGTGCCAGCCTGCACATGGATAGGCCACTGTCTTCGGTGGCTAGCAGCCACTGCCCCCCCACCACCTGTCCCCTTACGCCAACATGCTGGCATGTCCTTATCTTGGTAAAAGCATATGGCCTGATTGAGTTGTGGCACTCCCAGACTGCATTTGGGGGACTTGGCTGTAGGTAATGCCCATTGTCATGGTGTGTGAGCGGTGTAGGGTAAAATATGGGTGTTTGCACCATGCTTCTGTACTCTGCAATATAGGGGTGTCGTTAATATCTCTGTTTAGTGGTGGGTAAAATGTGGGGACTGGGCTGGTAGGTGCCACAGCTGGGATTTGAACTTGTGACTCTCTGGTCCTATAGGTACTGGCTCTGTCTGCTGCACCACACTGTGGCCACAGAGACAGTGCAGTCCCTCGAAATAGGAAACCTGATCAAAAGAGTAGGGAGCCCTGCTCTGCACATTTTTACTGTGGGCTCATTCACCGTGTCTGGCGACAAAAGTGCAAATAAAACCCGCAAATGGCCGCGGAAAATGGAGAAAAAATATAACCAAGCTGGCCAACAGTGATATTAATGGGCACACATAAAAAGACACACCCAGGAAAGCTCCACAGAAAGGAAATGATTTTTGGAAGGGTCTCCGCTCCGTAGACCCTTCCAACATTCATTTCTTTTTTTTTGTAGCTTTCCTGGGTGTGTTTTTATTTTTGCCCATTGCTAGCACTATTGCCCAGCTGAATTATGATTTTTAAACATTTTCGTGGTGGTCATTTTGGGTTTTATTTGCACTTTTGTTCTGTGCACATGTATCACACTGCTCACGTTTTGTGGGTTTCCCCGGTTTAGCTGTACATTGCTGACGGAAATGGTTTCTCTTCCCTTTAAATGCCCTCTACCACGAGTGTTTCACTCGCGGTATTTTTGCTTTGAAATTCGGCCCCGATAATGTGCGGGGACCCTCTCCCCTCCCCTTCCCCGCCCATTAACCCCGTCTCTCCGCCCCTCGGGAGCCTTCCTCCGCCCTCCGTTAGCCTTTCCACTCCTCTATTGGACATTTGCGGGCCCATATTTGTGCGGGGCCCGTTAGTGTGTCACGCACCTGTGCGGGGGTTCATCGCACGTGTGCGGGGCACTTAAGAGCACTTAAGTGCTGCTTTTAGTGCGCTATTGTGCGGTGCGCAATTGTGCGGTTTTTAGTAAACATGCCCCTAACTATCTTAACTTTTTTGTTGACCCTTATTAGCATAGATGGTATTAAAACTTTACTATTTGATCTAGACATGTTTTATGTTTTTTCTTTCAAATGCAAACAGGGTAGCTACATCAATTTAGCATGTTAAGCAAAATGTAATGCTTCATTTGTGGTAGGTTAAATTTTGTTTGATTTTTGTTTTTATGGTGATTTGACAAGATTCAAAATGTATGCTATATCAAGAATATCAATCTAGAAGCACAAATAGCTACTTATGTTAGATGACCGGCATGGACAGCTCTACAATTCTGGCACCTTACTGGGCAGACTAGATGGACCATGCTAGTCTTTATCTGCCGTCACTTACTATGTCACTATATGACACCTTTCCAAGGGTTTCTTTGACAACAGGGGCCTCTGTATTCTAAAACGCTTCCTCAATTTTTAAAGGCATTTATTTATTTATCGGTGTATTTTGCTTAAGTGGTAGCCCCTATTGGGGAAGATCCATCCATCTGTCTGTCTGTCTGTCCATCTGTCCATATGCACAAACAAACCAATATGTAAGACTTCACTCTGCCTAGCAGAGTAGTAGGCAAAGAGCTGGTGCAAGTCGTTCCAGCAAAAAGAGGTTAGAAGCAGCATTAAAGCCCTGGATCCTCCTGGCAGAAAAAGAACAAGAGGAGCATTAAAGCGCTGGTGGGAGTTCCTGGGTTCCATTGGTAGAAACAGTGCAGTAGGCTGGTCCCACCAGCCTAAAGACAGCAGAAGTGGCTCTGAAGTACCAGCAGGAGTCCCCGGTTCCATCGGCCTGAAGAGAGGAGGAGCTGAGCAAAGAAGACAAAGATAGGTGAAGGGGTGAAGCATAAGGAAGTGGTGGGGATAGGGAGGAAAAGGGAGATGAGAGGGCTGGAGCAAAAATAAAGGGGTGTAGTTAGGAGAAAAGAAAGGAGCAGAGCATAGGAGAAAGGACAAAGCTAGAGGAGAAACTGAGAAGAGAGGGTGAGTTTAAGAAGAGAAAGGTGAAGGAAATGGGAGAGTAAATGGCCAGTGGCAGGTTAGGAGTGAGAGTGCAGTGTTGTGTAGCAGGAGAAGGAGGGAAGCTAGAGCGTATTGGTATATGCAAGGGAAAGAGGGAGAGTGCAAGAGAGAATGTGGGAGGGCAGGGAGTGGGTGCAGGATGAGAGGGGAAAGTCCAAGGGAGAAAGAAGCCGAGATGTCACAGTCATAGACATGCACAGCCTCCCGACACTCATACATAACCCTCAGTATTCTCACACACACACACACATATGGATGCACACATAGAGCACCTCAACACACACAAGCACCAACACATACATGCACACAGAATCCCTTGACACAGGTACACACACAAAGCCATTGAGACATGAATGTGCATATATACACAGACACAGAGTCCCAATACACATAAAACATGCACATAAATGGAGCCTCCAACATGCGTACACACCTACAGAGCCTCCAACAAACACGTGGACACATACAGAAATGTACTCACATGTACACACACAAGGATCCTGACACACATACACACATGCATGTGTGCACATACACGGACCTCCACACACACAAACACACACACACACACAACCAACACTTGCACAGGCCCAAACACATCCTGCGAACACCCACACACCCTGCCTGCACCCTGCCCCAACACACATTACCTATGCATACTCCCACATACCCAAATATACCCTCTGTTAATTCACCCTCACATCTCCACAGATTAACAGCTAAGCTCTTCCTGTAGAAATAGATACACATCTCACAGCTGATTAAAAGATACATACACATCACACATATATTATGAACACTATTCCCAGACACCCACCTAAATATCCCCTGCTATCCTACAGAGACACGCTTTACCATGGCTGTACCAATCGTGTCCCCCACACAGACATGCCTGAGTCTGCGAATGATGGCAAGGGGAAATGTGCCACTATGTCACACTCTACAAGTGGTATTTTTGGAGGAATGTCTAGGAAGAACGTCTGGCATCCAGAGTACAATGTCCAAAAACCTAGGGACGTGGCAGCAGTGAAGGGAGGTACATACGTGTCTTCTGAAATAGCTCCATCTCCACCTGGAAAGATGAACGTCCCAGTAACTGGTTCTGGCAATAGGCCTGTACAGATAGCAAGGCCGGGTACATGCACAGCTATAGGCCATTTCACAAATGTGGACATCCCCAATTGCACGCCCGCAGAACTAGGAACTTGGATGTGCCGGCAGGGGTATTACAGAAGGGGCTGACTATGTTTTGAGACTAGCACGTCCTCACTGGCCATTTCAGATAATCAGACATGAGGTGGCAGGTCAGTAATATGTTTGGAGTATGTATTTACTTGTGACGGTGAAACTGCATTTTGCTTTTCCCCCTAGAAGCATTGCAGCCATAAAACAAGCATTTTTTTGCACATTATTTATGCTCAGGAATAAGTATAAGCATGGATGCCTCAACAACTAGAACGTGACATGTTTGTGCTGTTCTGAAATCGCACCACGATGTGCATCTTTGTTGCTCCACCCAGAGCAAGCCTCTACCATGCCCTTGTGCTACATAAATGCAGTTGTGCTGGGGACATCTATATACCCGGCTTTCTAAAATGGCTCCAAGGATGTCTCTATGATTTGAATGTCTGAATGCTCATTTTCAGATGTCCAACTCATGAATAGGGCTTTTAAAATAACCCGCTAAGTATGCAAATTACAATATGTTTTACTATATTAGCATTTGGTATTCTGCCTTACATTAGACATCAAAACAGCTACACATACAAAAAAGTACAGATAAATAAAACAGTAAATAAATAGTCACATTGTAACAATTAAACTCATCAGGTCAAATCTAACCTTAGGGAAAGTTTGCATGAAAAGTCATGCTTTCGCCAGTTTCCTTCAGAGAAGATAATGCAGTTTGAGCCTCAGTTCTAAGGGCAACATATCCCACAAACCTGGTGCAAAGCAACTACAAGCTGATCCCTGCATAACAGACAACTTTGAATCTGCTAATGAAGGCATCTTCAGCAAAGCTTGTTGGGATGACTTAAGCACCCTCCCTGAGTCCTATAGTTTCAATAATTGTCAGATACTCTGGATATCCCACACAAATTAATTTTCCCAAAGGATTTTAAATCATATTCTTGACTCAATAGGAAAACAATTCAACCCATGCAAAGCAGGGGTCATATGATCACCATTCGCAGCACCACTATCAACCTAGATACCGTATTTTGTGCCAGCTGCAACCTTTTAAGACTTGTTCCACTAATCACAAAATATAGGGATCTTGCTAGTAACCAATAAGTGGATAACTGTAGCAAGATCTTTTGAACACAAATAAGGATGTAAATAAAAGATCTAAGTCTACAAAATGAGGCATAAACCACTGTCAATATTATTGCAGGCACAGAGAATTTATCATCCAGTTTCATAACTAAACCCTTGGGACTCAATATCCAGATTGCAGCATCTGCTATCCCGTTAAATGCTGCTGGCTGGGACTATCAGTCAATTTTCAGCTGCACTATATAGCTAATGCCACTGAAAATCATCCTGGGAACTTGGCACTGGGTGGTCTTCAAGCAGCGATAATGTCCGGACAGCAGAAAGGCTGCTCTTACTTTATCCAGGCTATCTAGATAATAAACTGAACATCGCTGCTTTCTGGATAGCAGTGGCACTCGCTGTTCTATCCAGATATTGAGTACCACTGCAATCCAGATTCTAGTGCTAAATATATTAGGGGGGGAGGTTTAACCACCATGGCTGGAGTTTAAAGAAAATGCCAACCACAGTAGCTGGATATTGTTCCATTAGAGGATATCCATGTCAAGGTCGTGTCATTGCAAAATAGATGTCTACATCTGTGCATGTAATGCTAGGCCAGCTTTTTATAAAAGTCTGAGCAATTACAAAGGTTTTTATAATAATATGTATAGTGCTGCTAAATATACACACAGAAATGGGCACGTTTAAAAAATAAGCAGCAGCACAATGGGAATATATACGAATAAGTGGCGGCATTGCAGCTTGTCGTGCTGTGAGGGCTTGCGTGCATCAGTGATGCTGAGAGCTAAACTATCGGTAGTTTAACTACTGGCAGGGTCTCCCAAGATGGACAGGTCTCAGCTGAGGTGCCAGACCAAGACAAACCACCCATCTGGGCAGCAGCAGAATGGGACAGTGTTGACGGCGGAGGATCACATTTTTGTGACAACGGCAACAACACCAAACTTAAACTGCGCGGAAGAAAGGCCTGGCAATCTACTTCTGCATCTTGCCATGAAAACCCAATGGATAGTTACAACAAAACAAATTGTGCTATGGTGCATTTCTTTTATACTGCGCTCTTTATCATCAGTGCAGTTTACAGTTAACAGAACGACTCGAGGACCGCAGGGTACTCCCGAGTTTACATCGAACAGGGAAAACAACTTGGAGAAAACAGGGAAAACTATGTACAATTTACATACTGCTGTGTCAATAATGTTACAAGGGTAGAACAGGGAGTGAGATCCACTGTGGACCGTGTTCCATTTACGGGCCACTTCCTCTTATCAAACTTGTGTATGTTGTTAAGCTATCAGGTTGAGGGATGGTATGTGTGAGGGTGTGAGGCATGAGGGGAATTGTTGTGTTGTGAAAAGTGCGTAATGAACAAATGGTGCTTGAGGGCCTTTCTAAAATGAGTGATGTCCTTGATTGCTCTGATGTCATGTGGGAGGTTGTTCCATGATCTGGGAGTATAGGACACAAATGCCCATTTGTTGGTTGATTGTGCCCACTTTGTGGATACTTTTGGCATAATAAGTGTATTGGAGGAATGCAACCTCTTGGATCTGTTGTTAGGGGGTTGGGAGATGAGCACGGAGATTGAGGTGGGGCGCTATGTTCTTTATGGCCTTAAAAGTGATTAGTAGGGCCTTGAAGGAGATCCTACAGCTTATCGGGAGTCAGTGTAGATCTCTTAGGACGGGGGATATGTGATCTCGTCTTGATGTCTCACACAATACACGGGCAGCAGCATTCATCGCTAATTGCAGAGGGTTGAGTGTGCTTTTAGGGAGGCCTTGAAGTATAATGTTTGCGTAGTCAAAATAGGGTATGACAAGAGCTTGGAATATTGTGCGGAAGCTGTCAGGATCTAGCATGGGTCGCAGGTGGCGAAGGGTCTTGATCTTGTAATAGACAGACTTTACTGTGCGGCTTATGTGCTCTTTGAAGTTTAGCTGCTGATCTAGTGTCACACCCAAATAGCATATGGCTGACTTGATTGGTAGCTCTGTATCTCTCACCATTAGGGATGTAGGAGGAGAGAAGTTTTTGTTTCTTGTAATGGTTAGGACCTCAGTCTTTTTTAAATTTATCCTTAGGTTCTGGTTGAGGAGCCAGTCTGTTACTGCGTTGAAACAATCAACTAGAGTTGTGTAATCTGGAAGTGTGACGTTGAAAGGAGAATACATCAGTACGTCGTCTGCGTAGATAAGGCATGATATTCCGAAGGCTCGGGTGATTTCGCAGTTTGGCTGCATGTATATGTTGAAAAGCAGCGCGGAGAGGGAGGAACCCTGGGGTACTCCCTGCTTTTGTTGGAACGGTTCTGATGTACTAGAGCCAATCCTGACGTGCTGCCATCGGTCTTCAAGATAAGATTTACACCAATCCCAGGCTAGACCATGAATCCCCTTTTCATGGAGCCGAGCTAGTAGTTGATCATGGTCGACAGAGTCAAATGCTGCGGCAATGTCCAGGAAGATCAGCACAAAACCAGCTTTGATGTTGTCTAAGCCACAGACGAGAGTGTTAATTAGTGAGATAAGTAGTGTTTCGACACCGTGAGCTTCTCTAAACCCGTGTTGGCAAGGGTCTAGGGGGGATGAGGTGTCTATATGTTGTTGGATTTGTCTCAGAGCCGCTTTTTCTAGTATTTTAGCTAGCAGTGGGATGCTGGAAATCGGTCGGTAGGACTCCACTTTATCTGGGTCAAGCTGGTTGTTTTTTAACAGGGGTTAGATGGAGGTCTGCTTGAGCGTTGTTGGGAACTTTCCTGTTGTGAAGGATTGATTTACGATTTCTGCTATAATTGGACTGAGTTCTGATCGCATTGCTCTAATCCAGTGTGCAGGGCAGGGATCGTTTGGTGCCGTGGTGGTGTTGATGCTGGTAATAATCTCTTCAATGTTAGTCGCTGATGGGGGAGAGAACTTGACAAGTGGCTTCAAAAGCAGGGAAGATTGAGGTGTTCCTGGGCTGGTGGCCATAGTTGATTTGACTGTTTTGGATTGCATATAGTTGGCATATGCTTGAGGTTGTATTTGTTCATTCTGTGGAGGGGAAGGTTCTTTGGTTAAGGATTTTACTAGATTAAAGAGCTCTCGTGGCTTGTTTAGAGAGTGATTGAGGAGTTCTGAGTGGAATTCCTTCCTCTTGTTCCAAATTGCTTCTCGATGAACTTTCAAATAGGCTAAATAGGTAGCTTGATCGTCTGTGTTATGGGTGTGCCTTCAGTTTCTCTCAAGTTTCCTCAGGTGAAGTAGGGACTTCTTTAGTTCAGAAGAGAACCAGGGGACTGTTTGCCTTTTGGCGGCGTTGTTCTTAGTCGTGGCGTGATAGTTTGATGGAGGCTGGTGAGCGTAGTCTTTAGAGTGTCATTCCAGGTGGAAACCATGTCATTGAGGTTGTTCGACGGCTGAGAGAGTTTGGGGATGACATGTTTAGCCAGCATTTCCTTATCAAATGGTCTGAAGCAACATGGGTTTGTTATGTTCTTTGTGTTTGGTTGGTCGCGCATGTCGGGAGGAGACAGGACCTGAAATGTTATCAGGCTGTGATCTGACCAGGGGACTGGGGTGGTGGTGAGATTAAAGTGAGATTATACTGCATCTGCAGCACCCTACAAGGTGTTCCAACCATGCACATACTAACTGCAGACAGTCCACTAGCCAGAACATGGTGCATGCTCACAGGGGAACCCTGTGCACCCAGAGATGGGCTGTACCGCACAGACACCAAGCAGGTATCTCAGTGATTGAGCCCCAGAACTGGGAACACACAGGTATGACTGAAAACAAATAGTGTGGAGCACTATGTGGGCACATAGACATGCCATGGTCACTGCTCAGTCAGGGTGAGAGTGACCTCACAGCATGATATGCTGTGGCCACCCTGTCCATGCAGGTGGTGGTCAGCCACTACAGTGTCCCAGCCATTGCCCTACAACCTGTGCAGATGCATCCTGCCAACCTGCCCTGTCCGTCCATACCCACAATACCTTGCTCCTCATTATGCACATTTGCAGGCTAATGCTGGTAACAGTGGGACATTGTGGGCCCAGAGCGGTGTAGGCAGCCACAAAACAACTGACAGACATATACACACACACACACACACACCCTTATTGCAGCATTGTGCAATGATAGGGGTGGTTGGCAATCCTGCTCGCCACACTGGTCCTGATCACAGTGCCAACATTGTTAAACAGTGCAGGGGGTAGTAGTAGTGCTCTGCTGATAATTGCAGCTCCATGCTGGGGCCAACAGCCTGACTCTCCATGAAGCTTTTGATAATGGAGCCTGTGTGAGTGGGTGTTTTGATCCCTGTTTAATGCAGCTTTTGGGTTTGCACATGTTGATGTTGTATCTGCATTGTAGAGTAAAATGTGGGGAGATGCTCTGTAGGATCCACATCTTTGACTTGAACCTGTGACCTTCTGCATCTGGACACACTGGCCTTGTGTACTGCACCACACTACTGCCACAGAGAAGTAGTGGTCCCTGGGGCTACCCTTACTTTCCTCAGGCAGACCATTTCTGTTGCACTGCACACCACGTACTGGTACAGGGCATGGCCTAGGTCCACTGCAGGCAGGTGGCTCTGCTCCCTCCAGCACAAACACACACCCCCTGCCATGCCGACATGACCATATGCTGTTGGTGCTGGTCGTGCGCGGTCCCAGGCCATCCACTCTGCAGGTAGGTGGATGCCTAGGGTGTGGGGTCCGGGGTGGTGAGGCATACATGGATATCCACACATTCCCCCCCATGACTGCCTTCCGATGTTATGTCCCTTCCACATGGGGGAGTGATGGCTGGGGGGATGTCAGGCTGGTGCTCTAGCAACTATTGACTAGGGTGGACCGGGTAGATGTAGGTGGAGTGTGTTGTTACTGCCGACTGTGGACAGGCTAGGGTATGCACCTCAGGTACGGTGTACCCAGTTTGGCCTATTGGGTGTATATATGTTTCTGACAACATATGGGCACACCCTGCAATGCCTTACTAGAGGCTGTCGTAAAGTGTGTTCAGTTAGCTGGGTCTATGAACTGTTTGGGACCCATACTGGGTGTGGTCTATGGACCCTTGTTAGTGTGGTCCCCAGACGTGCACTGCTTGCCCTATTACAGGCATAGTGGTACCTGTGTGACTTTTGGGGTACTTGCTGGGTAATGTCCCCTGGATGGGACACTGTGGAACATGGACTACTGGGCATGTTTGGCCCTGGTCAGCTGCTGTCCTGCTGATTTCCAGTTTCTAAGTTCCTATGTGCCACCTGGACGACGGCCTAGTTCACCCTCTGCCCCAGCTGCCCCCACTGCATGTCCTGCCTGCAGTCCCCCTATGCCCCATTTGCACCATCACCATAGTGGCCTTTCATACTTGGCCACTATACTGTTGCTGCAGATGGAGCACTACTATCACCTTTCTCGGGCTCCCTGCCTAAGAAGTACATTGCTGACACCTAAATAGTTTCTCCGTCCTGCAAATGTGCATCTAACGGCAGGTTTTTATTCGCGGTAGAATTCAGCCCTTCAGTTCAGCACGTTAGTGTGCAGGGAGCCTCTCCCCGCCCACTGACCCCTGCTCTCTGCCCTCTCTCCTTTCTCTGCGGTGTGTACCACGCTGCGGAATGCTTCCACGCGGGTTGTAACGTTACTGCGCGATAACATTACATTACCGTGTGGGAACATTACGCACCGCACGGTAACGTTACCTAATGCGTGGTAACGTTACCACAGTTTAGTAAACATACCCCATAATGTCTTAAAAAACATCTCAAAACACATCTTTTCAAAGAGCACTATGGATTATCCCCTATAACTGCTTCCCAACAGGAAATTTTGCCACTCTCACCGATCATCCCTATTTCTCCCCCCCCCCCCAAATCAACTACCTGACATCTAGCCCTACACTAAGTAGAGCAACATCTTGTTCACTGTATCATAAGTTCATTGTAGCATAAGTTCATTGTAACATAAGTTCTAAATTCATAAAGATCCTGCATGTTCCCTCAGTCCCCTTGTTACTAGCTGTTCTACATTTAATATGTTTGATGTAACCTTGTATGCCCCATTGTTCAATGTAAACCATTTTGACTGGTAGAAAAACGGTCTATTAAAACCAGTTAAATAAATAAATGTGCAACTTATACATATTTGTGGCAGATTTTGCAAACCTGCTTACACAAGAGCAGCTATTTAGGGAGCCATCCTCTGAACAACAAACTTTCTCCCAAGGAAAATGGTTTCTAACATCAGGAGCACATGTCCCTCGTCACCCCCCACTCCTTCCCCCCCCCCTCCCGCAAGCACTCCTCCAATCCCAGGTTGAAGAGAAGTTAGCCATGGATTACACATGATTCTAAATGCTGACGGTTAACACTTTTGAGGTATACATGTACTGCCACTCTAAATACGGAATACACATATCTGGAAGGCCTGCATAGAGCACACCTCTTTCAAATTTCTGTGTGCTGCCGTATCTAGCTATCTAAAACCAATGTCTTTTCTAAAACCACTATTGGTACATTGATGACAATTTATACATATCAATCTGCTTCTCAATCTAGTCGTTGGGGTACACCCAGTCATTCATGCTTTCAGGATATCCACAATGAATATGCATAAAATAGATTTGCATATTATTTATTTATTTATTTAAGACGTTTTCTATATTGCATTATCCTTCAGTCAAAGTGGTTTACGTTGTAACATAGAACTGTTTACATTATAACGATAAGATAGGGAGGGGTGATATAACATGCAGGGTAGTTTAATAGATAATGACTTACATACAGGAATTGGTAGTGGCTGCCAGGTAGGGTCTCATAGAGTTGTCTTGAAGTGATCAGGGGCCGGGGTCAAATACTGATTGGTGATGGTTATTTTACTGTGCACTAGGTGATGTTTCCAAAGTGTTCTGTATATAGGAAAGTTTTCAACTTTTTCCTGAAGTCCTTACTGTCTACAGTTGCTCTTATGTCATCTGGGAGGGAGCTCCATAAAGACTGGGGCAGAGAGTGAAAACACTCTTGGATGTGATCTGCTTAGACCTTGCATATTGATTTTGATATTGTGTATTTTTGATGACCCCTATTTATTCCCTAAATTTTCTCTCAAGGGCTCTTGTTTTTTGAGTAAGCACTGGGTGTGGCAATCAGGTTCCTATTGTTCTGTATCAGCTGTCCAGGTCGCTTGTGATTAGGTAGGGAGGAGTGGCCTAGTGGTTGGGGCAAGTTACCTAAGGTCAGAGGTTCAAATCCCACTACTAGAGGACAGCAACCTTGGGCCAGAAGGACTGGGGTTTCTAGTCCCACAGGTGTTCCTTGTGGTCTTGGGAAAGCCACTTAACCCTCAATTGCCCATGTTCCCTGTAAATAGTTATCTCCAAGTTATAATGCTCTGTTCAATGTAATTTCAGTTTGTTCCATGCAAACCACCTTGATATCATGAAAGGCAGTATATAAGAAATGCTAAATAAACAAATTAGGTCCTATAGGATGTCCATCAAAGTATTCTGTAGGATTATGAAGATGTTGAGCACCATCCTGAACCAGTGTGGGATTGCACTGGGAGCCAATGTAGTTGTTTCAGTATGAGAGTAATATGGTCATGTTTTGTTGCGCTGGTGATGATGTGAGCCATTGTGTTCTGTGCCATCTAAAGTGAATGGATGGCTTGCTTTTGGAGGCGTTGGTACAGCAATTTGCAGTAGTCCACAATTGGTGTAACAATGGTTTGACATATCTTATGGAAGTGATCCTGGCTGAGAAGTGGTTTCAGTTTCCAAATGATTTTCATTTTGCAGTAGGCATTCTTAGTTGTCTTGTTTATATGGGACTATAGGTTCGGGTTTTGATCCAGAGTGACTCCTAAGTATCTGATTTTGTTTTTTACAGTTATGCTCCTGTGTGGCAGATCAATTGAGTGTGGAGGAGTAAATGATGTGTTTCTTGTGATGTAGAGAGTGTCTGTCTTTTTGTAATTTATGTTTAAGTTGTTGTTGAGCAATTTGATCATGTTTTCCAGGCATCTTGTTATGTTTCTGTAGTCCAGTTTGTCTAAATCGATTGGGGTGTATTTTGTGCTTTTTAACGGCATTGCAGATAGGCTGTATGTATTGGTTGAAGAGCAGTGAAGATATGGATGATCCCTGTGGTATGCCCTGGTTTATCATGAACTATGGAAGCACTACATGCAAATCTCATGCATAATCATTTTGGGAATCCTGAAAACCCAACTGGTTGGTGTGCCTCGAAAACTGGGTTGAGAACCATTGCTCTATAGGAGGAATAATCACAGTAGCAATTACCAGATCTACACTCAACAACCTATTTCTTCGACTGAACCATAAAAATTATGTGCCTGATATTTAGCGGCAGCAACTAGCATTTGTAAACGCACAACCGTCACAGCTGAATACTAACTACGGATATTCAATGTCGGGGCAATATCTGGCTACCAGAATTGAATATCCAGGGTAGCCACAGACCCCGGAAGCTAATCAGGCAGCAGCGATATTGAGCCGCTGCCCAATTAGCTTCTGCGGGTAAAGTTAGGTCAGCATTTGCCATGCCTGACTTTACCCCTCTGAGGTGGTTTTACATTATTTATTTTGCATATGTTTTATCCCATGTCTGCTTCTCCTCTCAGGACTATTAGACGTTAAAAGGAGTTTGTGTGTTTCGGTGTTGAGAGCAGCAATTCAAGTAAGTTACTTAGCCATTAAAAGCTTGGTTGTCCTCCTCATCCCTCTTCCCCTTTGGGGTTTTAAATCACTCTGGGGGACAATGGCATTTTTTACATACAATTTCCCTTTTGGATTTAGATTTTGAAATGGTTTCTGTACCTTGTTTTAGTTGCACATTAATACACTAGACTAGTATTATTGTTTTCTCACACTTTTATGTGTATCTTATTGTTCTTTCCCAAAATAGTAGCTCAGCCTTATTATTAGCATAAACCATTGTGTTTTAATTATTTATATATTTATGCATATTTTAACCTTTTTATGTCTCTTAATTCTTATATTTGGTCATTATACTTTGTGTTATTTATTCTCTGAACATGTTTTATGTTTGCTTTTTGAGGCCTGTACTCCCTGAAGAAGTCTTAACAGCCGAAACGCACTGCGGTTTGTATTGGAATAAAGCTGCTTAAACCTACTGTTTGGTGCACCTGCTTTTGTCATCTCTCCTATTCCTGTGTGGGTGTAGTGCTCTCCTTTGATATCACATAAGTACATCTATTTAGCATATGATCCAACCCATGTGCTGGGATGTGTGCCAACCTATCAGCCCATGGTCTCAAATGGATTAGAAACAAATTCTCTTTTACTCTTGATGGCAATTCAGCAAAATCATTAAGATCACTCCATAGAACCCCTTTTAGGAACGCAGTCAAAGTTAGATGAAAAGATAAAAGACTGGGCTTAGAAGGTTGATCATTTTTTGCTGATTTAACTCTCTAATTACTATAAAATCCCTCAAGTGGAGGAGTAGCTTAATGGTTAGGGCAGCAACCTGAGACCAGAAAGACCAGGGTTCAAATTCACTGGCACGCCTTGTGGCCTTGTGTAAGTCACTTAACCCTCCTTTGCCTCAGGTACAAACTTAGATTGTATGCTTTCTGGGGACAGGGAAATACCTACAGTACCTTATTATATGACTCATCTTGAACTACTATTGGAAAAATATGAGCTAAATAAATGAAGGCTCACTAATAAACTTGACTATAAAGATATGCTAAGACCACTAAAGTCCTGTACTTTTATTCCACCATGACATCTAATGGCTCTACTAGAGAAATTCTATCTGGCCTCTCTGTAATCAGCCTCTTTCTAGAACAGGAGGGAATTTTCTGGCCTCTGACTCATCTAGCTAAATCCAGTGATGTAATACCAGGAGGGTCCTTGATGTGAATGTTTGAGCAGGGAAGAAGAAAGTAATTTTGGAGGGAAAATGTAATCGGTATAAAACCTTAGTGCAAATTGAAATTTGGGTCTTCGGCTCCACAGTCATTGCAACAAAGCATGGTGCCTCTGGCCACACACTCAGAAGAGGAAGGAGAAGTGCTGCAGCCCTATGCTTATTCCAAAGGGGGTTTTTTAGGAGAAAGGCATTTGAGGCTTTTAAGCCGAAGCATTGAAGGGTATCTTCTCAGGGACTATTGGAGGAGAAGCCAGGACAACACTAGAGAGCTGCTCTATGATTATCAAAAGGCTTCTGAAAAGGGGTGTCAAAGGCTGATTAAACCAAGGCACAGAAAGTGGAGGAAAGCACAGCCACACCACTGATGTTAATGATAAAAAGAGCCTTTATTTCAAACCATCAAGATTCAAGACCCAACTTGGCCAAGTTTTGGCTGTCAGCCTGCATCAGGGGTCAGCAGGAAATTGGCTGGAAGATATCTCCAGTAGAAACTTCAGAGTACAACAGGAGGTATGTCAGTGAGAGCAGTTCAACAAAAGGACTCCAAACATAAATATGACTGTAACTGAGCACACCAAACTGTACTAAACTGTCAACTGATTAAACTGCATCTCGGGATAATTTCAGTTATATAATCTTTTATTAAATCATCCATAGAGTCGAGATTAAAAGGAAATGGATCCAATATCCATGTGGATTTGCATTCAGATCATCTGTAGGGAAGAATCCTGCAAACGAACCTTTCAATTGCTGCAAATGAATTATCACATTAGATGCTATTGAAATCCCTCCAAAAGAAAAGTTTCTTCAAGCAAGGGAAAATTTGCAAAGTGTCTTTTCTCCACCCATTTGATCCAAATTTGCAGTTTGCCACTGAAAGCGAAAAGTTTTTCCTTGCTTTTTATTATATTTGCATTATATGCTTGCAAAGATGTATTTAATTCAATAAGATGGGTAAATATGTCAGCTAAGTAGGCCAAACAAGAACAGAATACCTGGTTTGAAAATTATCTACTAAACTACTTTCTCGGTTTTTGAGAAATTGGATTATTTCTTCACGTAGTTAAAATACTCAACTGAGAATTCGACCTTTAGAAAGCCGTCATATTTCTGTGTGGAAAAGTAGAATCATATGAACAGAACCAATTTCTTCACAGTTTGTGTGAAACAGTCGATTAAGTGCACTTCCTTTGATATAAATTACAGTGTTCACTATATTTGATAACGTACTTTTCAAATTTGATGGCAACATTTTTGACATAAGTGCATGTTAGTGTAGCATACAGTGGTTAATTACACTATCTGGTATTTCCTTTTTCAAGTAAGAAAGAAATACTAAATTTTTACTCAACATAGCAGGGGCGCCATCAGTATAAACTGATCCTATAACATTCATCAATACCTCACATTTTTCAAAAAGGTTTTTGACACTATTATACACATCGATTCCTTTCATTGTCAATTCTAAAGATTCGCAAAACAGGAAATCTGATCATTTCTTTCTCTTTTACATAACGCACTAACACTAACAGCTGACCTCAATTACTTACATATGTAGACTCATCTAACTAGATAGCTACTCTCATCGAGCTATCTTTGATATATTTAATTACTTCTTGCAAAACGTCCTCACTCATATCATTAATCCTCCCCCGAATTCCATCATTCGACAAGGGAACCTGGTGAATTTTTTTGTGAGCTTCTGGGCCTCACACAATTTTTGCTATTTCCAGTGCACAGGAATAGCTAATGGATGAGGTTTTTTGTTTTTCATACATAGATAGGCAACTTGGTATGAGACTTGTAACAAAGGATTCTCTGTTGCTGAATAAGTATATGATATGATCAAATTGCACCCTTTTACTTTTTAAGATGCTGTTTGTTCTGGGTCGCCAGGAGTCAGGACTGACTCGAAGGCACACATTGCATTGCATTTTTGTTGAAGTGTTCTAAGAGTTTTGACGGTTTAAGATTAGAATTTGAAAATGCCATGCAACATAGCATACATTGTGATAACTGGGTTCCATTTTTTCTTTCATACAACAGAAACCATAGCAAACATAATCATCATTCCAAAGCTGCTTTTTCGACATTGCAATATCTGGAAATAATATTTATACTTTAATATCATGTTAACAAATATTTGTAAATAAATTAATTCAAGGATGGTCTACATAATATATTATTAACATGGTACATTCACTTTTAAACAAAGGAAAAAAACGTACTTATAATATTGGGTTTAGGCGAATCACTAACTGGCGCAGAGCACGTGCTAGAAGAAAATGCATGGCAGAACCATCCAGGGGACACTGAGGAAATCGAACGTAGAGCCACACTTCATTCAATTTTAAGCACAGTAAGGCAATCTACCGAACATTTGAGTTTTGACACAGTGCACACTAAGCTCGTATTCTTGATTTCTGAGAAAGTGATAAGATTTGTTCTTTAATAACTTTGACAATATTTTGTGTCTCCATCTCTGATTTGAAGCATACCTTCCTAGCATTACTATCGAGGATTGGCAATGCGACAATGTTGCAGCTAAATGTCAGTTAGTACAAATTCTTTTCTTTTTTTTAATATTTATATCTTTTATTAACTTTCCAAAGGCAAGTACATCCAAATGACAATACCTCAAGTACCAAACCAACCATACAACATTTCCAGAACCCAGCACCCACCCCTCGAAACTCTTCCCTGCGTCCAACCCCCTCCCCCACCCCCCACCCCTCTTAAACACATCTATAGAAAATACATGAATAAACACCAAAACATAGATTATGGCTACAGTCCCGCCCAACAACAACTTTCCCCACAGCCCTCCCCCCCCCCTTTACCCTGCTTATGGCAGAAACCCCCCACTTCACTCATCACCCCTCTAGCATTGCCCCGCCAGAACCCCCCCCTCCCCCCCGTAAGGATGGATGCTTTGTATCTTCCAGGGGTAATATTATACCAAGCTGCTAGCCCCGTGCCCCGATCGTATACACCCTACCCCCCTCCCCCTTGCCCATGCCCCAGCACTTCCCTCCCTCCCTCCCTAACTCCCCTCCTCCCCCTCCCCTCTTAATGTAACACCCACCACAACTCTCCCCAACGTACTTCAAACTGACCCGCTCTCTCTTTCCTTGCCGCCGTTAACCTCTCCATGAGGATTATATGTTGTACCTGCCCTTCAAACTCCCCCAATCCCGGAGCCTCTTTGCGTTTCCATGCAGCTGCCACCGCACATCGTGCCGCGCTAAGGCATGCCACTACCCCCCGCCCCCATCCCCGTTGTCTCTCACCCCCCCGGACAACAAGAAAAGACCCGGTGACAACTCTACTTCCTCCCCTAATTTATCCCTTATCCAATCCCGGATCCTAATCCAGAATGCCTGAATTTTTACACACCCCCACCAAATATGCCAAAAGGAACCCACCTCCCCGCAGTCCCGCCAGCAGGCGGAGGACGTTCCTGGATACATCCTATGTAATCTCTCCGGAGTATAGTACCATCTGAGCAGTATTTTGTAACTATTTTCTCGGATGCTACTAGATATAGGGGACTTTTTAATCTGGTCCCAGATCCCCTTCCAATCCTTATGATCCAACTGCTCCCCTAGATCTGTCTCCCACTCCCTCATATATTTAAATTTCGTCACTCCCCCCCTCCTAACCCTTTTATATAGAGCCGAAATCATTCCCCTAGAACCCCCTTTCCCAACCCATAGAGCTTCTACCTCAGTCAGATCCCCCTCTAGCTCCCCTTTACCATGAACCCCCCTGAGATAAGACTTCACCTGTACATAGGCATACCTGTCCTTCTCCTGAAGCCCATAGCTTTCCTTCACCTCTTCAAAACTCATAAGCTCATCCCCATCCATTAGCTGAAAGAAGCATTCCAACCCTCTAGCCATCCAACCATCATACACTCCTCCTTCCCAGCCCGGTTTGAAAGTTTTATGCCCCCTCCATGGGGCCACTAATGAAAACCCCCTCCTCCTCCCTTTATGTCCCTGGGCCCGTACCTCATCCTAAACCGCCGCAATCTGTCTCATAGCTGGAGAACCAATCCCCAATTCCTTCCTATCTTTCCCCTGCGCCCACAAACAGGCAACCAACCTCCCCCCCTTAACATAAGTTTGTTTTTTTCCACCCTGATGCCCATTTTTACCTGTCCCCTCCCCCTCCAATCCATCACATGACGGAGCTGCGCCGCCCTATAATAATCCCTAAAATTTGGCACCCCTAATCCCCCTTCCTCTTTAGACGCGTACATAGTTTCCCTCAAAATCCTCGGGGGCTTTCTTTTCCAGATATATTGAAAGACTCTCCGCTGTAGGACTCACAACACCTTGTCCGGCACCTTCACCGGTAATGCCTGGAATAGATACAATATCCGGGGCAAGATATTCATTTTAACTCCCGCAATCCTCCCTAGCCAGGAGACCTCTGAGTTCATCCAGCAATCCATATCCCTATACAATTCCCCTAACACCCTGGGATAAATCACCTGATAGATGTCTTCATATCCCCTTGGGATCTGCACCCCCAAATACCCCAGCGATTTCGTGACCCACCTGAATGGGTACTCCTTCCTTAACCGACTTTCCTCACCTCTTGATACTGATATATTTAATACTTCCGTTTTCCCTACATTCATCTTAAAGCCTGAAACCCCCCCAAACCCCTCCACTTTCTCCATTATTACTGGCAGCCCCCCCTGCGGGTTCCTGATGTATAACAGGATATCATCTGCATATAAAGAAATTTTATGTTCCACTCCACCCGCCTGAACTCCTCTAATCATCCCATTGCCCCTTATCCTCTGCGCCAGCGGCTCCACCACTAAGGCAAAAAGCAACGGCGACAAAGGACACCCCTGTCTTGTCCCTCTTTCCAATTCAAAGTCCCTAGTATAGCTCCCATTTACCTTCACCCGTGCCCTAGGCCCCTTATAAAGATCTTCCACCCACTTTACAAAATTTGGCCCACAACCTATCTTCCCTAACACCTGCCATACAAAATCCCAATGCACCCTGTCAAACGCCTTCTCGGCATCAATAGACATCAAGATGCATTCCTCCCTCCCCGCCCTCGCTACCCCAATCACCTCTATTGCCCTTTTTATGTTATCGGCCGTCTGCCTCCCCATAATAAACCCTGTCTGATCTTCCTTAATCAGCCCAGGCATCCATGTTGCCAGGCGATCCGCCAACACCTTGGCCAAAATTTTTACATCTACATTAAGCAGGGATATCGGCCTGTACAATCCGCATTCTAATGGATCCTTCCCTGGATTTGGCAAGATCGTAATCCCCGCTGTTAAGATCTCCGGGAGCAACTCTCCCCCCTCCTTTAACATGCCATTGAATACTCTTATCATTATATCTCCTATTTCCCCCCAAAACCGTTTATAAAAGGACCCTGGTAGTCCATCTAAGCCCGGCGATTTCCCCCCCTTCAAACCCTTAACCACCTTCCCCACTTCTTCCCCCGTCACCTCCCCCTCCATTCCTCCCCGCGCTTCCTCACCCAGCGTAGGCAACTCCAAACCCTCCAGATACCTACTTATTTGCTCTGACCTCACCCCATCCTGTCTCCGATATAGCTCTCTGTAATATTGTTCAAATCTCCCCCGGACCTCCTTCTCTTCCCTTGTCACCACCCCATCTTGGCGCTTAATTTGATATATCATAGAGGCCCCCTTCTGCTTCCGGAGCTTACGGGCCAACAACCGCCCTGCCTTATTTCCAAATTCATAATATATCTGTTGCACTCATTTCATATCCATAGCTATCTGATCCACCTGTAAGGTTTTTAATTCCCCTCTGATTCGGTCCAGATTTTTCCGGGCCCTCTCCATTCCTGCTTCCCGTAGCTCCCTTTCTGCTACCACCAGTTCCTCTTTTAACTTTTCCTCCTTCTGCCCTCTTTCCTTCTTCAACCGCGTTCCCCATTTGATGAACCGACCTCTGATATAGGCCTTCAGCCCCCCCACACCATAACCTCTTGCACTTGCCCATTATCATTAAATTCTAAATATTCCCTTATTGCCCCTCTAATGTCCTCCCTCACCTCCTTATTTTTCAGCAGACTTTCATTCAACCGCCAGAATTTAGTCCCCACTTGTCTCTTACTTCGAATCCCCACCACTACTGCGCTGTGATCTGACCATACAATCGGGAGAATCTCCCCCTCTGTCACCTCCACCATCCAATCAGCATTCACCATGATCATATCAATCCTGCTCCAACACTTATGTGGTGCTGAGAAGAAAGTATATTTTCTACCAGCCGGATTCCTCTTCCTCCAGACATCCACCAGATTATGCTGCTCCATCAATTTTTTAAGCTCCTTCCTACTCGACCCTCTCCCCTCCCCTCCCACCCTCTAGGATTCCTATCTACGCCATCCTGTAAGGTGACGTTAAAATCCCCTCCTACCAGTAACTTCCCCTGTACTTCCCTCTCCAACAACTGACTCGTAGTTTTCCAAAAGGTCCCCTGTACCCCATTCGGTGCATAAACCGATACAATGTTTATCTCCTCATTCCCCCACCCCCCTTTTATACCTACCACTCTCCCCTCCTCGACCCGAAACCAATCCCTCACCTGAATCCCTACCCCCCCTTTCACCAGTATAGCTACCCCCCGTTTCCGTTTTCCCCCCCTACCACATGAGAAAAATTGCTCCGGATAACCTGGATGTTTTAACCTTCCAACCTCCCCTCCCCTCAGATGTGTTTCTTGCACCAAGATCACCTCCCACTTATTCTTCTTTATTTCTCTGAAAAATTGCCTCCTTTTGTGTGGGGAGTTCAATCCCTTCACATTTATAGAGCCAATCCTCAACATTACCCTATGTAACCCCCTTCCCTGCCCAACCCTCTCCTCTGAGTTGTGCCTTCTCCCTCCCTTTCATTACCCCCCACCCCCTCCCCTTCCCCCCTGCCCCCTCTCCTCCCCACCACCCTTCCATCCCTTCTGTGTGAGTCATGTCCTATCCCGATTCCACCCCATGATCTCATCCCGAATTATCCTCACACCACCTCTGCTGGCCTGCCTTCCCCTGCATTTCTATTCCTATCCCCCACCATTCCACCCCCCACTTTAGCCATCCACCCTATGCAAAAACCTTTACCCCATACACACAGACCCCCCCCCCCACCTCCTCCCAATATGTAACCAGGTGCAGAATTATTACCCATGCCCATCCCCCATTGTTCAGGTAGTCACTGCTTGGTCCACTCCATTCGATTCCTGCGAGAGTCTTTTAAGCCGCTTCCCTTTCTCAGACACTCTCAGCCACTGTGACATTCTCTGTTCCTTGCCGTGCTCCTCTCTGGCCACCCCTCCACGAACTCCTTCCTTGATCTGTGGGAGATGTTCACACCCCAACTCCGTCAGCACATTCCAGGCCTCTTCCGCCCCTTTCACTCTCCGAGATATTCCATTTACCGTCAACAGAAGACCGAAGGGGAACAGCCAGCGGTATCTCAGTCCTTTCCCCTGGAGGAACGCCGTCACCTCCTTCATACCTCTCCTCCTCTCCAGGGTCCCTTTGGAGAGGTCATTATAAATCTCCACCTCACATGATTCCCATGCAATACGGTCATACTTCCTGGCCACACTCAGGATTCGCTCTTTAAGGGGAAAGCTGCTTAGGCACGCAATCACATCCCTTACTTGTTTTTCCCGCCGAGGGCCCAGGCTGCGATGTGCTCGCTCCACTCCAATGACCTCCACGTGGTCTTCCCCGTTCTCCTCCATTCTCAAAATATGCCGGCACAGGCGTTGCACCGTTTGTACACAGTCCTTATAGTTCTCCATTTCGGGGATCCCTTTAAATCGTAGATTATTCCTCCGAGCCCTATCCTCCATTTCCTCCATCTTTTCTTGCATTTCATCTTGCCTTTCAGGCACTCGGCGCTGTTCCACCTCCACCTCCCTCAGGGCTCCTTCCTGTGACTCGACTTGTTCCGCCACCTCCTCCACGCGCTGCCCCAGGCTGTTCATTTCTTGCTGGATCGAGTGCAGCGTCTCTTTCAGATCTCTTCTCATCGCCTTGATATCTCCCTGGAGCTCTCGCTTAAACTCCTTCAACCAGTCCTTTAGCTCCATTTCCCTTAGCAGCTGTTCATTCTCTCCAGTGTCTTCCCCTGGACCCTCGTCTCTGCTTCCCTCCTCAGCCTCGCCTAGACTCCGCACGCCTTTCTCTTTTTGCCGCGCGTACGTGGACTTAAACCCCTCCAGTTTTTTCTGGGCTGCCATGGCACTCCCCGGGGTCACTTTATCCGCCACCTTCGAAACACGGGATATCGCTCATTTAACTCCTTTTATCGGGAATCAGACGGAGCTCGGCTACACCACAGCCATATGCTCCGTGACGTCACCGGAAGTCCGTTAGTACGAATTCTAATGTGGAAATGATTCTATTGTGTTTTCTGAAAAATGTACTAGCAACTTCTTAGAATTGTTCGGGAGCGCAGTCCACTGTTAGAAAGACCATCTCTACCAATGATACTATTCAGGCTCATTCCATCCCAGATGCACAGCCCCTCTGTACTTCTGGTTTGAACAGGTTTGTACAGAGGGGGTTATGATTCTGATCCCGCGGGGCACTTCTAGCCCCGCGGGACCAGAATTGCGAACAGCCCTGTATGTGCAGGCCGGACTGTGATTCAGCCCAGCCTGCATATGCAGGGAAAGCCCAACTAACTCAGTCAGGGCTTTACAATGGAGCCGCAGCGCCATGGCGTCCAGTTGCCATGGCACCGCTGCTTCATTGTAAAGCTGCAATCTCAGCCGCCTGCTGAACAAAGGCTTTCCCCGCAGCCTGACCCCGACCTCCTAAGGCCAGGGTCAGGCTGCGGGGAATGTCCCCGGGCCCCCCCCCCCCCCGCTCCATCCGCACCCCGGGTCTGCAGAAAAAAAAGACTTCCAGGGAATTTATTCCACCTCAGAGGTGGAATAACTTCCCCGCACAAGTTGCCAGCCCTGGATATACAGGGCCAACATTAGAATCAGCCCTGTACATCCAGGGCCGGCGACCGCCCTCTACCCGCCCTATCTCCGCCCCCGACCTGCCCCTTCCCCGGTCCCGTCTTACCTCCCCATACAACTGGCGGGAAGATTAGAAGCCAACGGGGAGTGCACAAATAGAGGGAAGGATGTCCCGTTGGGACGTCTATCCCCGCTATTCGCGGGACAGAATTGGGTCCATTGTGTTTTCTGATAAATGTACTAACAACTTCTTAGAATTGTCTGGGAATGCAATCCACTGTTAGAAAGGCCACCTCTACCAATGTGCCATCTGAGTTGGCCACCTTGCCTTCCTCACTCTTCACACTTAACAGTAAAATTTTATATAGCCTTGCACCCCCAAATTATTGTCTCACACCCCTAGTTAAGAGCTACTGTCTTAAATGGACTGAGTTTTTGCAGGGGAAACAGTTGAAAGAGTGACTGTGAGTGCAAAAGGCCTTCCAGAAATATCCTAGCCCTGCCCCAAGAACCTTTACAAACTTTGCAGGGTTGGTCTGGCTCTTGGAATCTGTGCTCCCAGGCTGTCTTGCAGCGCTGCACACGGCTGAAAGGGCCATTGAGCCTGGTAGGGATTACACCTATAATTATTCCTATTTGGAATGAAAATTCATCAGTATTTAAAGCACAAATGAAAGTCTTTGGTTTAAGTCCCCTTTCCAATTTTTACCTTGGGCCACTTCATTTTTCTGTACTTGCCCCTTAGAAGTAGAGACACTGTAACAAGAGCCTCTCTATTCTGGAAAATTGTGAGTTGTGTAAAAAGAAGTATGCATGGGGGTAAATCTCTCTGCATGGGATGGAGATAAATATACTTCAAGTTGGTTAAAATAAAATTTTTGTAGCATGAGAAAAGGCTAGTGGGGCAGGAGGAGGTTTAAATATTGCATTTCTGGAGTTTGCAGACAAGGGGCCTGTATCAACTGTTTTGTACACTGATATTATTATGTCAATAATACAGCGCTATTTATAATGCTGCTTGTAGGATATGTAAGACATAAAGACAATAGGGCTCTTGAGCTCTGAATCAACTATAACCAACCAGTGTCTGCTTATATAAACACTGCTGCTCACTGAGAAAAACTAATGTCTAGTCTCCAACGTTACACTTTCAAAATCTGGGCACCGTTCCAAAGTAATTCCACCATTTAATATTTGCTGCTTTCTGGAGCATGTCCTGACCTGCAGTTCTAAAAGAAATCAGCTGACTTTTTCACTCAACTATATAAAAGTGACTTTGCTTCTAAATTACTCTCATATTATCAGACATCTCAGGGATAATTAAGTTTTATTGCTAGAGAGGTTAACATAAAATAATTTTCAAAAACACATGCAGTACAGGATGAAGCCAATTAGAAAGAAGAAGTAAGTGCCATTTTGCAAGATACCATTATTAGTTAAGTGCAAACATGTTTGCAGAATCCAGACATTTTAATGGTATGACCATTTCTACATATCCTGCCAAAATAATAAGCAACAGCAAGGTTTACAATAAAACCAATATATTACCAGGAATTACTCTTAAAACCTGCCAAAGAACCATCCTGGACAAGAAAGTATCTATGCATAAAGGCCCGTCAGAAATAATGAGGCAATTCCCAGAAATAATCAGCTTCAATTGGGAGGCTCACCTTATTATTCATCAGTCCCAAAAAAGTCTTAAAATTCTTAATACTGGTGCAGTTTTATTAATATATATGTTGAGGACCTCATTAAAATACAGGCTCCAATCCTTGTATATATTTAAAATGGACTGATAAAGACGTATCCCCTTTCAGAGGTTTCTGCCTAAGGGCACAAATCCTTGCATGGATGCTTATTGCCAGCTTTGTGAATTACAAACCTGAGCATAGAGACTGTTAACAGCAAACCCCAAAGTGGATTACAATGAGCAAACTTTTTAAACTGCAAGAAAGTGGTAGACTAACTTTTTAGTCAGCAACAGGGGGGTTGGCCATTGCATCAAATTGCATTCTTCTGTGATTGATTAAAACCTCCTGATATTTTTTGAATTGAAGGAATTGGTTGCTGGCCAGCTTCTGGCTAAGAAGCATCAGGAGGCTGCTCCTAGCTTTGAGAGAGAAAAACCTTGGAGTTGGGTTTCAAATCTCCTCCAGAGTTTAAAGCATTGGACTCAGATTAAAAAAGAAACAGCAAGGATTTATTCTTCCCCAGCTCTGGGTCAGAGTTTAGAAGGAAGAGATTCTGCATTCCCTGATAACCCTGCAACTTCAATGTTCCCTTGGGAAAAGGTTAAGTCTTGCAATTGCCAGAGCCCAAATTGAACTGCCATCCAAATGGTGAGATCTAACCATAAATAAACTAAAGAAAGCTAGAAATTTGTTTCCTATCAGGAAAAGGTACCAGTAATATGGATGGGACTGGGCATGTATTCAGATCCAAATAAAATTTATAGTACTTATGTAACATTCTCATAAATCATTGTGTTTCAGTTGCCAAAGTAACTATTTTAGATGGGTTAAAAAATGCCTTCATTTCCATTGTCAGCTAGCAATGCAAACTTTTAATTTACATTTTCTATCAGTTTACCTTAATTGCTGGTTTATTTTGGAAGATCTTTCACTTGGTTTGCACCTTGTCGTGCTGTGAGGGCTTGGGTGCATCAATAATGCTGAAGGCTAAGCTATCGGTAGTTTAACTACTGGCAGGGTCTCTTAAGATAGACAGGTCTCAGCTAAAGTGTCAGACCAAGACAAACCACCCATCAGGGCAACAGCAGAATGGGACAGTGTTGGTGGCGAAGGATCACATTCCTGTGACAACGGCAACAGAACTAAACTTAAACTGCATGGAGGAAAAGCCTGGCAATCTATTTCTGTATCTTGCCAGGAAAACCCATCTGGGCAGCAGCAGAATGGTACGATGTTGGCGGCGGAGGATCACATTTCTGTGACAACGGAAACAACACTAAACTTAAACTACGCGGAGGAAAGGCCTGGCAATCTACTTCTGTATCTTGCCATGAAAACCCAATGGTAGCCACAACAAAACAAAATGCACTATAGTGCTGGAAGGTGAGACCCCCAGGTCGGAAGGTACTCAACTAGCTACTGGGGAAGAGCTGAAGACTTTTCAGAGTAAAGCCAGCATTTATGATGTGGTTGGATGAAAGCCCTCAGGACATCTGACTGCTGATGTAGCTGCACATGAAATGAGAGTCAGAAGCTGTAAAGATGTCTTACATATTGGGACATGGAATGTACGAACCATGAACCAAGGAAAGTTGGAGCTGGTCAAGAATGAAATGGAACATGTACAACTTGATCTATTGGGTGTCAGCGAACTGAAATGGACTGGCATTGGGCACTTTGCATTAGATGATCACATAGTCTACTATGCTGGAACTGAAAGACAAAGAAGAAATGGTGATACATTTATAATAAAGAAGAAACTTGCAATAACTGTAATGAAATACAAAGCAGTCAGTGAATGCTTAATCTCTACTCGTCTACGAGGAATGCCTATCAGCACAACTATAATTCAAGTATATGCCCCAACAACAGTTGCAGAAGAGGATGAAATTGATGAGTTTTATAAACAAGTACAAGCTGAAATTAACAGAACATGTAAACAGGATATCGTGATAGTCATGGGTGACTGGAACGCAAAAGTTGGCAACAAAGAAGAAGGCAAAGTGGTTGGGAAATAAGGACTTGGCGACAGAAATGAAGCTGGAGAAAGACTGATAGAATTCTGCAAGACCAACGATCTATTCATCTCAAACACCTTCTTCCAGCAACACAAGCGGTGACTGTACATATGGACTTCACCCAATGGATTGTACAAAAATCAAATTGACTACATCTGTGGAAGTCAAGGATGGAAAAACTCTATAACATGAAAAAAGACAAAAGCTGGAACTGACTGTGGTATAGATCACCAACTATTAGTAAGCAAACTCAAGCTAAAGTTGAAAAAGAGCAAACAACTTATGAATGCAGCAAAATATGACCTTGATAATATACCACTGGAATTTAAAGACTGCCTGCAAAATTGATTTGCTGCTTTAAATACAAATGACAGAGCTCCAGAAGAGTTATGGAATGACATCAAGAAAGTTGTGTTGGAAGAAAGCGAGAAGTCTCTACAAAAGGTGAAAAAGCAAAAACGGCAAAATGGATGACGGAAGAAACTCTGAAAATTGCCCAGAAACACAGAGAAGCTAAAGCCAGAGGAGAAAGAAAGACAATTGCAGAACTCAACAGAGATTTCCAACATGCAGCAAGACAGGGCAAGAAAAAGTACTACAATAACACATGCAAGGAAATAGAAGCAGAAATTATTAGAGGAAGAACAAGATCGGCTTTCCTAAAGCTACGAGAGTTAAAGAAAAATTCCAGCTTCGAAATGGAATGTTACAAGATGCTCTAGATTCTATGTTGAATGCTGCTGAAAAGATCAAGAAAACGTGGAAAGAATATACAGAGCTTTTATATGATAAAGATCAAGTGGACCAACAGCCGTTTCAACCTGTACCTTATGATCCGGAACCATTGGTGATGAAAGAAGAAGTTGAAGCAGCATTAAAAGCCTTATCAAAGAACAAAGCACCAGGCACTGATAGCATTCCCATAGACGTATTACAGCATCTGATGAAGCTATTACCGTACTCACAAGGCTCTGCCAAGAAATTTGGAAGACAACATCATGGCCAACTGACTGGAAAAGATCTGTGTTTATACCAATATTAAAGAAAGGTGATCCAACTGACTGTGGAAATTATCGCACCATCGCTCTGATCCCACATGCCAGCAAGATTCCACTGAAGATTATCAACAGAGACTACAACCATACCCGGAATAAGAACTACCTGAAGTGCAAGCAGGATTCAGGAAAGGGCGAGGAATGAGAGACATCATCGTGGATGTGAGATGGATCCTTGAAAAGACTAAAGAATACCAAAAGGATATCTACTGTATTTGTGCTTTATCGACTACAGCAAGGCTTTTGACTGTGTAAACCATGAGAAACTCTGGGCCACATTAAGAAGCATGGGTATACCAGAACACCTGATCGTTCTCTTGCACAATCTGTACATTGATCAAGAAGCAACAGTTCGAACAGAACAAGGAGAAACAGAATGGTTTAAAATACACAAAGGTGTAAGACAAGGCTGCATACTTTCCCTCTACCTGTTTAATTTATATGCAGAACAAATCATCAGAGAAACAGGATTGTATGAAGAGAACAGAGGTGTGAAGATTGGTAGAAGACTCATCAACAAACCTTCACTATGCTGATGATACCACATTACTGGCTGAAAGTGATGATGATCTGAAATATTTGCTTCTCACGTTCAAGGAACGTAGTCTTAAAATGGGTCTGCACCTTAATGTAAAGAAGACAAATATCATGACAACTGGCAAAATCAACAAGTTCATCGTTGAAGGAGAAGAAATTGAAATCATGGACAATTTTAACCTACTTGGATCAACTATCAATAAAGAAGCAACAAGCAGTCAAGAAACCCGACGATGCATTGCTCTTGGTCGAAAGGCTATGAAAGACCTAGACAAGATTCTCAAGAGCAGAGATGTCTCTCTCCATACAAAGATTCAACTTGTTCAAGCCATGTTTTTTTTCAATAACATCATATGGATGCGAAAGCTGGACAGTGAAAAAGATAGGAAGAAAATTGATGCCTTTGAATTATGGTGCTGGCGGCAAATACTGCGTATACCATGGACTGCCCGAAGAACAAACCAGTCGGTACTAGAGGAGATCAAACCTACGCTTTCTTTAGAAGCTCAGATGACAAGACTTCAACTTTCATACGTTGGACACATCATGCGAAGAAAGAGATCATTAGAGAAAGACATCATGCTTGGCAAGATAGAAAGAAAGCGCAAGAGAGGAAGGCCAGCAATGAGATGGATCGATACAATAAAGCACAGTTACTTACCTGTAACAGGTGATCTCTGGGAACAGCAGGAATTAGTCCTCACAAATGGGTACGTCGGTACCGACGGAGCCCGTGCGGGAAAGCTCCCCAGCTTCTTAGAATAGAAGCTTTTGGGACCTCCCACTGCACATGCGCACTGCCTTCCCGCCTTCCTGAACAGCTCTCCTCAGTTTCGAGTTTATAGCTGAGTCAACAGAGAGAGGACAGGAAGATAGATAGATAAAAGATACAACTCCTAGGGGAGGTGGGTGGGTTGTGAGGACTAATTCCTGCTGTTCCCAGAGATCACCTGTTACAGGTAAGTAACTGTGCTATCTCCAGGAACAAGCAGGAATAAGTCCTCACATATGGGGACTCCCTAGCTTAGATGCATGGGATCCCCTGTAAAGGTTCGCCATCTTCGTATGGATCTCAGGCATCCATTCTGGGAAGGTGGGCAGGAGTTGTTTAGGAATGGAACAGGTGCTTGAGGACAGCCTGGCCAAACAAGGCATCCCGGCGGGAGTCCTTGTCCAAACAGTAATGGGCTGTGAAGGTATGAACCGAGGCCCAGGTAGCGGCTCGACAGATCTGATCTATGGAAACAGAGTGCAGATGAGCCATAGAAGTTGCCATGGCCCTCACATTGTGAGCAGTGACATGGCCTTCCAGAGAAATGTTTTTGCTCTGGTAAGCAAAAGAAATACACTGAGCAATCCAATTGGAAAGTGTACGCTTGGAGACTGGAAGTCCCAAATGGGAAGGATCAAAGGCCACAAAAAGTTGAGAAGACTTTCGATGTGGCTGAGTCCTATTAAGGTAAAAAGCGAGAGCTCTTTTACAATCCAGAGTATGAAGGTTCCTCTCTGCATTGGATGCATGAGGAGCTGGAAAAAAGACAGGTAGATATACCTCTTGATTAAGATGAAAAGGCGAGACCACTTTAGGCATAAAGTGGGGATTCGTCCTAAGGACCACCTTATCATGATGAAATCTTGTGTAAGGTGGATTAGCCACTAAAGCCTGCAGCTCACTGATGCGGCGAGCCGAAGTGACTGCAATGAGGAAGATGACCTTCCAGGAAAGAAATTTCAAGGAGGTGGAAAACATTGGCTCAAAAGGTGGCTTCATAAGTTGACCGAGCACTAGATTCAAATCCCATGCGACCGGGGGTGGTCTGATGGGAGGTTTAGTGAGAGTCAGGCCTCTCATGAATCTTGCAACAAGAGGATGAGAGGAGATAGGTTGTCCATTTATATGTTGCAAGGATGCTGCAATAGCACTTAAATGGACTCTTACCGAATTCGTCTTGAGGCCTGCATTGGATAGATGCAGGAGATAATCAAGAAGAGAATTCAAAGGAAGTGCCAGAGGGTCAAGACCCTGCTGAGCACACCAAATGGAAAAACGTTTCCATTTGAAAGCATAGGAACGCCTGGTAGAGGGTTTCCTAGAGGCAGAAAGGATATCTTTCACTGGTTGGGAAAGATGAAAGTCTTGAAGGCTTAAGCCTTCAGTAACCAAGCACTGAGGTGAAGGGATTTGGGGTTTGGGTGCCACAAAGTCCCCTCCTCCTGAGACAGGAGGTCTGGCGCAGCTCCCAGATCCAAGTAGGATCCCTGGGAGAGCTGTAGAAGTAGAGGGAACCACACTTGGCGTGGCCAGCGTGGAGCTATGAGGATCATAGTTCCATGATCCCTCTGGAGTTTGAACAGAGTCTTGGGAATCAAAGGAATGGGTGGAAAGGCATATAGGAATGCCTGACTCCAATTCAGGAGAAAGGCGTCCGTAGCCTGAGCTCCCTGACACGGAGTTCTGGAACAGAACCGGGGAAGTTTGGCATTCCACGGACTTGCAAAGAGGTCTATGTCCGGGGTCCCCCATTCCTGAAAGATTCGGTTTATTTGGTCCAAATGTAGGGACCATTCGTGTGGCAGCAGAACTCGACTGAGCCTGTCTGCCCGAGAGTTTTGAACTCCTGGGAGATACACTGCTAGCAGGTGAATCTGATGCTCTCTGGCGAAGGCCCATAGTCTTAGAGCTTCGTTGCAAAGCGACAGAGAGCCCGTCCCTCCTTGTTTGTTTATGTAAAACATGGCCACCTGATTGTCCGTCTGAACTAGGACAGTGAGGTTGGCTAGGAGGGAGTGGAAGACCTTGAGGGCAAGGTAAATTGCTCGCAGTTCCAGAAGATTGATATGAAGGGTGGTCTCCTGTAGAGACCAAGTGCCCTGAGTGGAGAGAGTTTGCAGATGGGCTCCCCACCCTGTTTGGGAGGCATCTGTTGTGAGGGTTGCTTGGGGTAGCAATGGTTGAAATGGAGCCCCCAACAACAGATTCTTGGTGGAAGTCCACCAGTGGAGGGACCAAAACAGACGATCGGAGGTTTGTATTTGGTCTGAGAGCGCTCCTGACGCCTGAGTCCACTGAGTGGCCAGGGTCCATTGAGCTGCTCTCATATGAAGACGAGCATAGGGCACCACATGCACTGTGGAGGCCATATGACCCAGTAGGCGTAGCATTTCCCTGGCTGTCAAGTGAGTGCTGGACTGAGCTTGGGAGGCCAAACTCAGGAGGCGCTGGCCTCGAACATGTGGAAGGTAGGCCCTTGCAGTGATGGTGTCCAACTGGGCCCCTATGAATTCTAGAGATTGAGTAGGGATGAGTTGGGACTTGGGAAGGTTTACTACCAGTCCCAGATACTGCAAAAGGCTCCTTGTGTGGTCCAGGGAAATCTGGGCCTGTGACTGAGTTGGAGCTCGGATGAGCCAGTCGTCCAGATATGGGAAGACAAAGATTCCCATGCCTCTTAGAAATGCGGCTACGACTGCCATGCATTTTGTGAATACTCTTGGAGCAGAGGCTAGACCGAAGGGGAGTACTCTGTATTGGAAATGTTTTCCCTGAAACAGAAAGCGAAGATACTTTCTGTGGGATGGATGGATGAGTATATGTGTATACGCATCCTGTAGGTCTAGAGAACAAAGCCAGTCCTGACCCTGGAGGTAAGGAAGGAGAATGCCGAGAGACAGCATTTTGAATTTCTCCTTGAAGAGAAATTTGTTCAATTCTCTCAGATCTAGGATTGGTCTGAATCCCCCTGTCTTCTTTGGAATGAGAAAATAAGGGGAGTAGAAACCGGACCCTTGTTGAGGAAGAGGAACCTCTTCTATGGCCCCTTGGGCAAGAAGAGAGGAAACCTCTTGACCCAACAGGGTTAGGAGAGATGGGGGAGAATTGAATGGTCTCACCATATGATGGGGAGGAAGGCTGGAGAAATGAAGTTTGTAACCCTCTCGAATGATAGAGAGGGTCCATTGTTCTGTTGTGATTTGTTCCCATCTGGGAGCAAAGTGAACCAACCTTCCGGGTATGGTGAGAGGTTCTGGTTGTGTTAGAACCAGAAGTGGCAAGTTCCCTAGGAGCAAGTCAAAACCCCTGAGGGGTTGGAGCCTGCTGAGCTACAGTAGCTGCTGCAGGCTTAGCTCGTGCTTGTTTGGATTGCTGACGCTTAGCAGTATAGCGAGGTTGAGAAGACTGCTGGCCAGTATTTGAAGCAACTCTGGCCTTCTTATAGTAAGGCCTTTTAAAAGACTTTTTCTTAGTAGGAATTGAAGTGGACTTTGAAAGTCTTTCCAAGGTGGCATTTTCAGCATCCATCTGGGTGGCTTTGATTTGCCACTCTTCCCCAAATAAGTTCTCACCTGTACAGGGCAGATTCCGTAAGCCATCTAGAACCCAAGGTTCCAGATCAGAGGCCTGGAGCCAAGCAAGACGTCGGGCTGCAATAGCAATGCCCGAAGCCCTACTGGCTCCCTCAAAGGAATCATATGCTGCCCTATTAGAGAACTTAGAAACCTCTAAGAGTTGTTTCACTAGGGAAAGGAATCCCTGCTTTTTATCCTCAGGGATAAAGGGGGCAAAATGCCGCACCTTTTTGGCAAGTTCCTCCAGGAACATGCCCATATAGAGACTGTAGGAATTAATCCTGGCTATAAGCATACTAGCCTGGAAAATTTTCCTACCAAAAGAGTCCAAAGTCTTACATTCCCGTCCTGGAGGGGTGGAAGAGTGCCTTTTGGTACTCCTAATCTTCTTCATTGCAGACTTCACCACAATAGAGTGGTGGGGCAATTGAGTCTTTTGGAAACCAGGAGAAGGAGGGACCCTATACATGGTGTCCAACCTACGGGAATAAGGAGACAAAGTCAAAGGATTTTCCCAGAAATCCATCAGTTGTTCTTGAAGGATTTCATGGATAGGCAGGGTAACTGCCTCCTTAGGGGCCTTTGAGTATCCCAAAATATCCAGTTTTTTGGATCTGGGTTCCTTTTCAGAGGATGTGGTAATAGAAAGGGCTGTAGCCATATCTAAAACAAAGTCCTGGAAGGACAAATCCTCTGGAGGGGACATTCTCCTTTTAGGAGAAGAGGGCTCCTCAGGTAAGTTGAGTGAAAACTCAGCAGAATCATCAGAGGAGTGAAAATCCTCAGAGGAATCGGTGCTTTCCTCTAACGCACGATACGCGTACCGATCGGTATCGATATCGGGCGTATCGGGTATGGAACCGGTATGGAGCGAAAGCCCATACGGTACCGACTTGCGTTTAGAGGTGGACGGCCTCGATACCGGCATGGCGGACGATACCGGTATCGGGCCCGGAACCGCTGAAAGCGGAACCGATGGCGTTGCAGCTTTAATGAAAGCCATGACGGCCTGCTGCATGGACTGTACAGTATCGCCCATGGACGCCATAGCTGCCTGGATGTCGGTACCGGAGTGACCCGGTACCCCAGAGCAGGCTAACAGGTGATCTGTCGAGGCCGTAGCATCGATATCAACCTGAGACCCCTGAATTGGCGTTTTTGGAAGTTGGACTTCCCGCCGGGGTTGTTTGGCTGGGGCAGGGTCCTCAAGTTCTAAGCTAAGAGCCTCTCGATGCTTTGAAGGAGATTTGCTCTTTGAGGACTTGCCCACAGAAGGTTTGGTTACCTGAGATCCATCCGGAGAAGAAGACCTGGATGACTGTGATGCTGTATTCTCTGAAGCAAACAGCACATGGAATTTGTTGGCCCGGTTCTGCAGCCCACGTTTAGACATGTGGGAGCAAGATGGGCAGTCCGGTATGGAATGGTCAGGCCCCAAACATTTCAGACACCATTCATGGGTGTCTGTGACTGAAATAACAGCATTACATTTGGTACACTTCTTAAATCCAGGGGCTGGCTTCTCCATGAGGAGAAATTGAGTAGGCCGAGAGGCCTCTCTGAAGTGACCAAAAAGCTAAAAAATAAGAAAAAAGAATTATAATTTTTTAAAGAAAGAAAGAAAAGACCGGCGATACCGGTATCGGTATGGGGAAGGCAGGTACGCGGTCTAAAGAAACAAATAAAATAACAATTTCTTCAGCGGTGACAGGAACACGACCTGCTGGCTCCGCGGAAAAAGAGAAACTGAGGAGAGCTGTTCAGGAAGGCGGGAAGGCAGTGCGCATGTGCAGTGGGAGGTCCCAAAAGCTTCTATTCTAAGAAGCTGGGGAGCTTTCCCGCACGGGCTCCGTCGGTACCGACGTACCCATTTGTGAGGACTTATTCCTGCTTGTTCCTGGAGATCGGCAGCTACAGGTACCGGTCTGTCAACAATGAGCCACCTGACTGAAGACTGAACACAATTTAGGACAACTATCCAGGGGGTCACCATGAGTGGACACCGACTTGATGGCACTTAACAACAATTTTGGAAGATATTGCTATTTAATCATTCTACTTATTTATTTGGTTTTGCTTTGGTAAATATCTGTATTGTTTTTTCTTTGTAAGCTCTTTCTTGATCATGCGAGTAAAAGAAAAGATTTGGTTCAAGTATTTTTTGTCTGCTTTTATTCTGAACAGTTTATTGCACCACAGAGCTCATTATTTCATTTAGAGTTAACCAATCTCACTACATCTGATACAAAGCCTTTGAACCCTGTAAATTTTCCAGGGCATGGAGAGCATATCGATGCAGGAGAAATGTCTCCAGCATCCAGAAGATGTCGTGGGGCTTGTCTCCTGTAGGCTTTAAGCAACCGCAGGGCAGAAAAGGCAACACCTAGGTTACATATAGAAAACGAAAAAGAAAGAAAGATACGTGCAAACAATACCAAAAATGAAAACACTATTACATCATTTTAAAAGTCTTCTCTAAGAAAGCATCCAGCAAAGAAAAACTCAAACACCAGCTTAGGCAGAAAAGGGGCACAAAAGGCAAAAAATGACTTATCTTAGTATAAAATTGCAGTGAATCACCATGGCACAACCTGACTCAACATTGAGTTTTGTTATCTGCTTCAGTATTCACTCGCAGTAAAACGGTAACTGATTAAAAGCGAGTTTTTTTGTTAGCAGATTGCTATCTTCCATTAAATGCTTCCTCTGGCATTCATGTTCAGAGTACAGTGACATCGGCATCAGGACAACTTTATTGTACAGCCATTCTGGAACAGAAGACAAATATTAAAACAAACAGCTATACTTTGGCCCGGGAGAGAAGAGCGCCAGGCCAGGAGCAGAGGCAGTGTGGCAAGCCACCCACCACATTAAGGTAGCTTTGCCACACTGGAACCATCACATGGACCCAGTGAGGGTGGTGGCATCGCACCACAAGGAGGGGGCATATGCCGCAGGGGAGGGGTTCTTGCACTACAAGGGAGCGCCTACTCCGGGTGCCCATGGGATTTGCAATGCCACTGCTTACATGTATTCTATAAAGTACACACATAGATATGTGCTCCACCCATGCTCTGATCAAGCTTCACCTATGTAGACTCTCACATGCAATCGACCTGACATGCATACTATTTTATGTGTGGAAGAGATGATTTACTCATGTAAACCATTAGAATGCAGTGATTTATGCACAAAAACAAGCGCATAAAGCTGGTTGCCCCTCATAGACTTACTTCCTCTATGTGCAGACGTTCCCAGGAGTGGAGGATGGGCACAGTGAGGCAAGATCATCCTTATGCATGTATTTTATAAAACACACACATATGCTCTGATTTCTACCAACCAGAGATTTGCGGTAATGTGCATTAAATTGATTTAGTGCACACTACATTTCTTTTAAGGTGTGCTAACAAGCCAAAAGCAAACTGACAAACGTGCATCCCTACAATTGGCACATACACACAAAGCTATGTTTGCCTCAGAGCAGGTGTAACTATACAGAAGCTTTCAGTGAAATATTGTGAAGTCACACAGGTTTTTTATACCACTTTATCATTTCAGTCAAAGCATTTTACATTGTAACTTAAATTTGGTAATGTACATTAAACAGGGACATTGATAACATATTTTTCTGAGGCAATGGAGGATTAAGCACAGTTACTTACCTGTAACAGGTGATCTCTGGGAACAGCAGGAATAAGTCTTCACATATGGGTACGTCGGTACCGACGGAACCTGCGCGGGAACGCTCCCCAGCGTCCAATCAGAAAGCTTTTGGGAGCATCCCACAGCGCCTGCGGGCTGCCTTCCCGCCTTTCCAACTGTCTCTCCTCAGTTGAGTTTCATAGCTGAGACAAAGAGAGAGAGAAAGAGGAAAGGAAGATAGATAGAGAGATACAACTCCTAGGGGAGGTGGGTGGGTTGTGAAGACTTATTCTTGCTGTTCCCAGAGATCACCTGTTACAGGTAAGTAACTGTGCTATCTCCAGGAACAAGCAGGAATGAGTCTTCACATATGGGGACTCCCTAGCTATAGATGCCAGGGGGAGATCCCATAAAATGCGTGTCCGTGTAACAGGACTGCACTTCCCACACATGGATCTCTGGCATCCCATGAGGGATGGTGGGTAGGAGTTGAAAAGAGAGGAGCTGTAGGAAAAACAGCTAACCTAAGGACTACAGGAGAGGAGTCCTTGGTATATATGATAATTACTATTACAAATATTGAAAGAGCAATCACAATATGGATCTTACCTACTGGATTGCTGGAAGTAGAGAGGCTGATGGAGTCTACTGGAGGTTCAGTAGAGGAATCCTCAAGGTGACCTCACGGCAGTGATGGTGAAGGTCCAAATCTGGACTTGGCAGGTGACCCAATTGTCAACTGGGGTAGTATAAGAACAGCAGGTCTTCAGTGGAAAGCTTTATGGGAAAAAGCTGAAAACTCTTTTAGCTACAGAGTCATTAACATTTAGGAGTAAAAGAGGAAGACTGACCGATTTGGACAACTAGCCCAGTCCTGAAGGGAAGAAGGGGTATGGAAAAAAGCCCGTATTCCCAAGGAGGACAGATGTGTGAAGGGCTGAAACCTCAGAACTACTGAAGATCCACACTGTCTTTCCTAGCTGGTGAGAGATAGGAAAGATATTGAAGCATGATGCTTCAGGGATAGCGAGACCTAGAGTAAAGTGGAAGCTGTCAGTACCACAGTAGTGGTTGTGTACATAACACCCCCAACATACTGAGGGACAGTATGAACATATGCAAGCCCACTGTCTGGAACCTCTAAGAAGGTAAAAACCTTTATAGCATAGACAGTTAGGGAGATAGTATGTAAATACATATCTACTTATAAGAAGCATCTCGACAGATACACACACACATATATATATATATATGTGTGTGTGTATATACATATATATATATATATATATATATCTAGGAATATATATATAGGGGCATAACCTATGCACACACAGCTTACAGACATATGTATTGTCGCGCCCTTCCCCCGCCTAGGCGCCTGCCTGACGAGGTGAAGGGGGAGCGAATGTTACTTTCAAGTAACCTCCAAAGCAAAGGCTTCTGGGAGTTGTAGTGTTCAGAGCATGTGTAGTTGTAAAGCAAAGGCTGAGCCGAGATTTGAAAGCAAACGCAGGAATATTTTTATTAGCCTCCCTTAGTAGCGGGAACTTCACAATGAAGCTTGGTATAACATGGGTACACTTATTCACAGGAAACTCAGGTAAGAAAAAAAACTAATTGCTTACTTCAGCAAACAAAACTTTCCATTCAGTATAAAGCTTTTCTTCACAGTTCTTCAAACAAAAATGTTCATTGAAATCTTCAATGCAATCAATTCCAGCAGTTAAACTTTTCTCCTTTTGTTTCAGAGCTTTTACTGGTTTTAATCAGTTGTTCTGAGACTTCTAACAGCACTCCTGATCAAGTCTCATTCATGGCAGCAAGCATACTAATTAAAACTTGTTAGCTCTGTAACACATTAGGCATAGCAAAGAAATGGAGTTTTTCTTCAACACATATATTCACACACTCTTATTTTACTATCTGGGATAACTCACATTCCATTGGTTCCTCCGGCTCACTTAAAAGAATGTTTTCCCCGATATCCATAGATTCGCAGTCTGAGCAAGAGTGTTCTGTGACGTCGTCAACAAACAGCTGTGCTTTCCCCCGGTGCACAGAATTCTTCTCTCTGGTAATTACTTCCTGGTCTCTCAGCATACGCTGAACCAGTTTTAAAACATTTAACCCTTCCTTACTGAGAGGCTTCCTGTAACCTTGCTTCTGGTTAAACTCTTGGAGCTGGCAGTCTGGGAACTCTTCCTGAGACCTCTGGCTAATAGCTTTATCAGCATTACCTTTTGGGAGTTTCTTTAGCAGGGGTTCCTTGCTCTTTCCCTGGCCATGCTGTCTCTGGGTTAAAGCAGCCTTCTCGTCTCTCTTCCTCCTGGAGACATGAACCTCGTGTCCTGAGTAAGGCTCCCTTTCAGACTCCTCCTCTGAAACAGAGTCAGCTCTCTTCCTCTCGTGTCCTGGCAATCTCCTTGCCTCTCTTTGGATCCTTTCTAATTTCCCTTCCTCTCCCGGGAAGCTTGAGAATCTTCCTGATCCTGTGAGTCTCTCTCTCTCTGTTCTCTGGGGCTTATAAACATGTGACTGGCCGGTATCTTTCCACCCCGCCCCCAGCTGTGCTGCATCACCACCCTCAGTTGCTATGGAGCTGGGGCGTGGCTTTTGGTCAACAACTTTTGACAGGTTCTTTTTTTCAACCTTAGCTGCACTTTTAAACTGAGCATTTTTTTCCCTTTCCCTCTGCTTAGGGGAAATTGCCTGTACTTTTTCCACTTCCATAGGGCTTTGGCTGTCTTCGCCATCACATATCCCCCCACTTAAGATATTACGGGCTGGCGCTTTTTCTTCAGCACAGCACGTAATACGGCTAAGGGCGTCAGCGTTGGTGTGTAACTTCCCAGCCCTATGCTCTATATGGAAGTCGTACGCCTATAAGGCCATGTACCAACGGGTAAGACGGGGATTATGATCCTTCATCTGATTTAGCCAGCGTAACGGGGCATGATCCGTTACTAATAAAAACTTACGGCCTGTCAGATAAAAACGCAAGGCGTCCACCGCCCACCTTATGGCCAGACATTCCCTTTCCACTACCGAGTATTTCCTCTCTGGTGGTGTCAATTTTCTGCTGAGGAACATAATCGGATGTTCCTCTCCCTCAAATTTTTGGGACAACACAGCGCCTAACCCTGTGTCCGAGGCGTCTGTCTGTACGATAAAGGATTTACTAAAATCCACCCCCCTTAATATGGGTGCCTGACATAGCTCTTCCTTCAGACTAGAAAAGGCCTGTTCTGCTTCCACTGACCATTTGACCTGGTTAGGTGCATTTTTCTTCAGCCCCTCTGTTAAGGCAGCGCTCTTGGTAGCGAAATGGGGAATAAATCGGCGGTAACAGCCGATTAAACCCAGGAACCCACGGAGTTGCCTTTTTGTCAAGGGCCTAGGAAATGTCCTAACACTCTCTACCTTCTCTATCAGGGGTTTTACTGTGCCCCACCCTACCAAATGTCCTAAATACTTTACTTGCTTTCCCCCAAACATACACTTGGCCGGGTTTAAAGTAATACCCGCACCACGCAAGGCTTTTAAAACCGCCTCAATGCGTGCCAAGTGCTCGTCCCAGCGAGAGCTATGAATCACTATGTCGTCCATATACGCGGTCGCGTATTGTTGATGAGGACGAAGGATGACATCAACTAATCGCTGGCAAGTCGCAGCGGCCCCATGCAATCCAAAAGGCATGCGACGAAACTGGTACAAACCAATAGGGGTACTGAATGTGGTCTTTGGGCGAGATTCCCTGGTGAGGGGAATCTGCCAATACCCCTTGGTCATATCAAGGGTAGTCAGGTAAGACGCTTGGCCTAATCTGTCCAGCAACTCTTCTATCCTGGGCATGGGATAGGCGTCAAACCGGGAGATGGCATTCACCTTACGGAAATCAATGCAAAACCACATTGTCCCATCTGGCTTGGGTACCAGCACTATGGGGCTGTTCCAGGGGCTATGGGACTCTTCGATTATCCCCATCTTAATCATGTCCTGCACTTGGGAAACTACCTCTTGGCGTTTTGCCTCAGGCAACCGGTAGGGTCTCTGGCGTACTATCTCCCCTGGAAGGGTAACAATCTCGTGAGCCACGAGTCTTGTCTCACCTGGAATAGGCGTTAACACATCGGGATATTTCTTTAATAGCCCTAATATCTCCTGCTGCTGGGACCAGGAAAGTTCCTCCCCTAACGTGGGGACTGGATCTGCTTTGCAATCGGGTAATTGCGGGCCTAGATCCTCCTCCTCAGTCACCTCACAACTGGCAGCTAAACCTTTCACCGCTGTTTTACTGGTGGATCCAAAACCTCCGGTCCCCCTGGTGGTAGGAGTTAATTCCGTTGCCTCCTCCAGGGCCGGAAAACCCACCCGCTCACAAATCATCTGGGCTATACGATCCCCTATGTTTATCCTGAAATCCTCCTTGGCAAAGTTAAAGAGTAGGACCTTAATCGTCCCTCGGTAGTCCGGATCGATTACGCCGGCGCCTACATCTATAAAATTCTTCCAGGCTATGCCTGAACGGGGTGCAATATGCCCATAACAACCTGGGGGTATCTGCACTTGTATGCCCGTCTCTACTAGGGCTTTTCCCTGATGGGGAACAACTGTCTCCTCGGCACTACATAGGTCAAATCCAGCTGCCATCTGGGTAGCCCGCTTAGGAACTTTGGCACTGGGGGTAGTGCGACAAAACCTAAGAACAAATGGGCATTTCTTAGGGGTGTCCTCCCTCCTAGCTACCTCCCCTTTTGCCTGTTGCTGCTGGGTTCCAAATAATGGTTGAGGGACTGGCCTTGCCTTAGTGCTCCCTATACGTATAGGTGGGACTTGCTCTCCCTCACTCTCCTTTACCTGAGGTACTCTCCCCCCCTCCAAATGAGGTGAAGCCCCTGATGATGTTTTTTCCTTGGCTTTGGGTGATGCTAAAGCGGACGCTTTACCTACCTTGCTCTGAAGACCCTCTGCCATCCCCCGCCTGAACTGGGGCCAATCTCTTCCCAGGACTAGTGCTTGTGGGAGCCTGGGGACTACTGCAACTGGTATTTGGCGCTTTATCCCTAAGCCTTTCACAGACACAGTATAAATGGGGTACGATGAGGCTGCCCCATGAATGCACCTTATCTTTATGGACCTTTCTTGAGGCTCGAGAGTCAGACCAGTCCGGGATGCTATTTCTCTCCAAAGCTTCCTCGAAATCATTGACTGGTCCGCTCCGGAGTCCAATAAAGCCTCCACAGATACACCCTCTACCTCTACCTCTAGGAGAAAACCCTCTCCGCTCTCTTCAGAGTGGGAGGTCATCAATGCTGTCCTAGCTCGGCAGTTTCTTTTCATATGGCCTTCTTCTCCACATGCAAAACATTTCCTGGTTACATAATCAGGTTTAGCCAAGGACATTGTTTTCACATCTTCTTTCCATATATGTTTTTCCTTCCTTTCTGATGCTACATTTACTGCGGAGGACAGACCACCTACTTTAACTGGGCTCGCCACACTGGCCTCCAGGTAACGCTCAGCCAGTGCGGTCGCTGCCTCTGTGGTCCTGCAGTCTTGTAGGATCAGGAAGGACCTCATCTCTCGCGGAACAGCGTCCATAAACTGCTCCAATATGATACTATCCAATAAAGACTCTTTTGTCTGTGTCTCGGGCGTTAGCCATTTTACCGCTAACCATTTAATGCGTTGGCATAGCGCACGCGGTGTTTCACCGGGCTTTAACCTGGCGCTTCTCAGAAGGCGGCGGTAGACCATGGGACTTAGCCCTAGGCGGTCTCTTACCGCCTTTTGCACCTCTTTGTAATCCGTAGCTAACTCTACGGGCATGGCTCTATACGCCGCTAGCGCTTCCCCAGTTAATGAAGCGGCAAGGCGTATGGCCCACTGCTTTTCATCCCAGCCTGATAACAAGGCTACTCTCTCAAATGCGGTGAGAAAATCATCCACATTGTCTTCTTTGGTTAACTGTCCAAAGGAAAATGTCCCAGTACCATATATGCCCAACTCTGGGATATCACCCAAGTAACCTGGTACTGTCCTTGATGTCTCCGCTGTCGGTTTCTGCAGGCCCAGCCAACCGTCCATCTTCTCTAACAAGGGTTTCTGCTGTGCTTGGAGCATGGCTGCCGTATGTTCTAGTGTCCGTGCTGACATTTCCTGTTGTTCTTGGAACCGCTCAGCCATCCATCTTAGTAGCTCCGCCTGCTCCATGTTGGGTAGTAGCTGAAACGAGAGAAAACAGAGGAAGAACACCAAGTGCGGCCCTTCAATGTATAGGCCCTCTCTCTTTTGACCCTGCTGTACTGCTGCAGTCCCACCCGGCTCTGGTATCCTTTTGTATTCCCTTATGAATACCTATTACCTTAAGCCGGTGTAGACTCAGGCTTATCAGTCAACAGGAACGGCCTCCGGAACTGCTCCACTCCGATCCTCAGCTGTTGATCCTGGCCTTCTCCAGCAGCAGCTTGTATCACAGCCCAAAGAAAAAAAACACTTTTCCTCTTTTCTTTTTTTCTTCTTTCTTCTTCCTTGTAAATCCGGTGTTTTTAGGACCACGTGACCAAGGCTTGATCCTGCCAACTACGCCACCTGTCGCGCCCTTCCCCCGCCTAGGCGCCTGCCTGATGAGGTGAAGGGGGAGCGAATGTTACTTTCAAGTAACCTCCAAAGCAAAGGCTTCTGGGAGTTGTAGTGTTCAGAGCATGTGTAGTTGTAAAGCAAAGGCTGAGTCGAGATTTGAAAGCAAACGCAGGAATATTTTTATTAGCCTCCCTTAGTAGCGGGAACTTCACAATGAAGCTTGGTATAACACGGGTACACTTATTCACAGGAAACTCAGGTAAGAAAAAAAACTAATTGCTTACTTCAGCAAACAAAACTTTCCATTCAGTATAAAGCTTTTCTTCACAGTTCTTCAAACAAAAATGTTCATTGAAATCTTCAATGCAATCAATTCCAGCAGTTAAACTTTTCTCCTTTTGTTTCAGAGCTTTTACTGGTTTTAATCAGTTGTTCTGAGACTTCTAACAGCACTCCTGATCAAGTCTCATTCATGGCAGCAAGCATACTAATTAAAACTTGTTAGCTCTGTAACACATTAGGCATAGCAAAGAAATGGAGTTTTTCTTCAACACATATATTCACACACTCTTATTTTACTATCTGGGATAACTCATATTCCATTGGTTCCTCCGGCTCACTTAAAAGAATGTTTTCCCCGATATCCATAGATTCGCAGTCTGAGCAAGAGTGTTCTGTGACGTCGTCAACAAACAGCTGTGCTTTCCCCCGGTGCACAGAATTCTTCTCTCTGGTAATTACTTCCTGGTCTCTCAGCATACGCTGAACCAGTTTTAAAACATTTAACCCTTCCTTACTGAGAGGCTTCCTGTAACCTTGCTTCTGGTTAAACTCTTGGAGCTGGCAGTCTGGGAACTCTTCCTGAGACCTCTGGCTAATAGCTTTATCAGCATTACCTTTTGGGAGTTTCTTTAGCAGGGGTTCCTTGCTCTTTCCCTGGCCATGCTGTCTCTGGGTTAAAGCAGCCTTCTCGTCTCTCTTCCTCCTGGAGACATGAACCTCGTGTCCTGAGTAAGGCTCCCTTTCAGACTCCTCTTCTGAAACAGAGTCAGCTCTCTTCCTCTCGTGTCCTGGCAATCTCCTTGCCTCTCTTTGGATCCTTTCTAATCTCCCTTCCTCTCCCGGGAAGCTTGAAAATCTTCCTGATCCTGTGAGTCTCTCTCTCTCTCTGTTCTCTGGGACTTATAAACATGTGACTGGCCGGTATCTTTCCACCCCGCCCCCAGCTGTGCTGCATCACCACCCTCAGTTGCTATGGAGCTGGGGCGTGGCTTTTGGTCAACAACTTTTGACAGGTTCTTTTTTTCAACCTTAGCTGCACTTTTAAACTGAGCATTTTTTTCCCTTTCCCTCTGCTTAGGGGAAATTGCCTGTACTTTTTCCACTTCCATAGGGCTTTGGCTGTCTTCGCCATCACAGTATCTATAGAAATATATAGAGATATATACATACATGAATATGTATGTCTGAAGATACATGTCTGCAACTAAGCCCCATAAGAACATTCACATGAGAGATGTGAAGGAGAAAGATTCATCTAATAACAAGAAGGTGGAACCTACTTGAGAAGATATATAGAGAATCTATTCCTCCGGGCTAAGAAGGTGCAGGAATGCTATCTAGTGAAATAACCAGGATGGTTGCATGAAAAAACAGAGGATAATATCAGCCTGTAAACAGCAAGTCCTGAGTTTTGTAGAACTCTGACATGGTAAATGGACAGAAAACGCATAGGAGGAGATACCAGGGATGACCCACTGGAGGGACACAGGGGTATCATGCGTTACTAGTAGAATATGTGCTGTCCATAAAGGAGTAGGATACCATGAGGACAAGCTGTAAGGAAAAAAGAGCATATTCCTGCAGGATTGGAAAACTCTTTGGACATTCATGCAGAAAAGGCTTATATCCTGTATTATAACAGGAGACAACAGGGTGTGGAGAACCCTCACAGTCATGGAAAATGACTGATAAGCCTTTTCCACCATATAGAATAGCCATCAGAGACAAAATCCTATGCTCTCTAGCAAGGGCCCATAGTAGAAAGCTTCTCTGAAGATTGCAGAGAGCATTATGCAGGAGAATTAGGAGATAAAACTGACTGTAGGTCAGCTGTGCTGCCAAATCCAAGAAAATGGAGATGGCAAGAAAAGAAGATAGTGTGAGAAGCCTGAAGTGATTAGGATTATCCAAGATAGATGAAGCACTATCCTGGAATCACTACTAAGGCTAGACAGAAAGTAATGGAAGACAGACTGGAAACTTGTGGAAAAGTACCAGTAGTTCAATCACTGGAACTCCTGCATGGGCAGCAGCTGAAAGAAACAGCAGAGAGAATCTTCCTGTGTAAAACAGAGAGAACAGACAAAGGGAGAGGAAAAATTCCTGTCCCTGTCTGATGAGCTGTCCAGAGAAAAGAAGGGAATTTATTCAAGGAAAAAAACTCTACATTGGAATGAAAGGCTAGAGAAGCTCTGCAGTATGGTACCACTCATTCAGGGGAAACCCTGGATGAGAGGGTAGAGAAACAGGAGCTGAAGGGTGACTTACCATATGGTAAGTCTGCTGAAGGAAAAAATGTTCATGTTGGGACAGAAAACTATCATGGGATAGTTGTTAACTTCTCTTCTTGGTAGGAAGAAGAGGAGAAATCTGTAACCCACAGACATGAATATCCTGACAGCTCAGCATATCTAGGAGGAAAAAGATGCCCTGAAGAAAGGAAACCATGTGTAGAGCTTTAAAGAAAAAACAGTGAACAAACTTCTGCTAAGAAGAAGTTAACTGTAGGTTGCAACCTTCAGGAACCTATGGTTGCTGGGTTTGCTCAGTCTGGCTAGAGTTTGGATTCTTCAGACCAGGACGAGGTGTCCCCTGCTTGGGTACATCTGGATGATGGGCAGGAGAAGAGTGAAACCTTCTTTTTTTAGGGAAAGAAGGTTTGGTAGGACATCTCCTACCTCCTGGGGAAGAAGAAGGCTTAGGATGGTCCCCAGAACCAGGGACGTCAGTGGAGCAATGAGCAACCTGACGTAAAGCCTCCCTATTGAAGAGATTTTCTCCAGTACAAGGAGAATTACCCAGTGTGTGTTGTGCCCATCTGCTCAAGTCTGAAGCCTGGAGCCAGGCTCTACGTCATGCTCCTATGGCTATAGCAGAGGTTCTGCTAACAGACTCAAAAGAGTCTAGAGAAGCATGAGAAAGAAACCAAGAGAGATTCTGGCTATGACTAAGAAGTAAGGAATAGTCTGCAGCCTTGGGCTCTGATAGAAAAGGAGTCAAAAGAGATAATTTCTTTGTGACCTCCTGGAGAGATAGACTCATATAAAAAATATAAGAGATAATCCTTGTTGCCAGCATAGATGTTTGGAAGGTTTGACATCCAAAGGCATCAAGTGCTCTAGATGCACGACCTGGCGGATAAGAAGAATGCTTTTTCTTGCTTTTCACCTTCATCATTGCTGATTCCACTACAATGGAATGATGGGGAAGTTGAGTCTTTTGAAACCCTGGCGAGGGGGGCACCTGATACAGAACATCAGTTGCTGTAGAAGGTGAGGAAACCCTTAAAGGTGTTTCCCATATTCTTAGAAGAAGATCCTGCAAAGAATGATGTAAAGGAAGCATTATATTTTCCTTTTCTGCAGGAGAGCCTTGAGTAGGGTTACAGCCAGGGATAGGAATAGCAAGGAATGTTGCCATGTCAAGGAGAAATTTCTGAAAAGAAGGATCTCCAATGGGAACTATCCCTGGATAGGCTAAAGATGAAGCAGCAGCCGGGGCACCAGAGGAAGTACTGGTCTGGTGCAGAGAAAGAGCCGCACTAGATGGATACTGGTACTGGCAGTCACGATTTGAGACAGTCAGAACTGCATCGTCTATGCCAGGTATCGACTCCAAACTAGGTATAGAAAGGAGCGATCCTGGTGAAAAAAGCATGGAAGTGGCTGGTCCCGATGTTACTGCAGGAACCGACATCGATACCGATACCGACAGCTGTGCCGGAATCGGAGGCGATAACGCCATCGAAACAGACATTGGAGGCTGCTCAAGCAGTACCGAGGCAACCAAAAACCCTTGGTGAATATCCTCGGTACTGCGCATCCGGAATCGATAAGCATCGGTTCCGAGACGCGTCGGTACCCAGTCTTCTAGACTAGATATAGATTCCAGACTCGGCATCGAAGGGAGCGAGTCTATCGATGCATATCTGGAGTGTACCGACATCGGTGGTGGTATCGGCGATGCTGTCGATACTGGAAAGTCAATCTGGGACATATCGACCGGTCCCGAAGGTACCGAGGACGCCAGGTGACGATCCCTGGTGAAGAGTGAAGCACTCAACACCGGTGCCGATGCCGGGGTATCGGTACCGCTCGAAGCGGATGCCACTACCGAGCATGGCTCAGGTATGTTCTGTGAGGGGTGAGCCCCAGGAACAACCTGAAACCCCTGGAAGGCTTTGGAGACCGAAGACTCCCGCCGGGGTTTTGAAGCCAATAGGGTCTTGAGGGCAAGGCCGGAGCCGTCATCATGTTTGGCATGAAACCTACCACTCAAGGATTGGCTAGACTTAACAGACTGTTTGTGGGTTACCTGATCCTGTAGAGAAGAATTGGTCGGTGCCCTGACACTGGAAGGGAACTCGGTATCGAGGGAAACTCGAAATGGAAAATTTCTTCTCATAAAATTGTAGCCCAATGGCTCCGGAGGAAAAGGGTCAGGACCCAAACAGGTTAGACACCAGTTGTTGGAGTCTAAAAAGAAAACTGTATTACCACAGTTAAGGCACTTCTTAGGAGAAGAAGGCTCCATGATGGAGAGGCCTCACAGGTCCAAAAAAGTTAAGACAGAAACTGAGGGAAAACTTTCCCTGAGTTTGAGAAAAGAAAAGAAAAAACCCCACCGGCAGTACCGGTGTAGGCGGGAAAAAACAGCTGCGACCACAAGAAAACAAGAATTCAAGAATTAAAAAAGAAGTTTTCTGCTGTGACAGGAGTACGTCCTGCCGGCTCCGCAGAAAAACGAAAACTGAAGAGACAGTTGGAAAGGCGGGAAGGCAGCACGCAGGCGCTGTGGGATGCTCCCAAAAGCTTTCTGATTGGACGCTGGGGAGCGTTCCCGCGCAGGCTCTGTCAGTACCGACATACCCATATGTGAAGACTCATTCCTGCTTGTTCCTGGAGATAGTGACTTGCTCAAGGCCACAAGGAGTGCTAGTGGGAATCAAACGCTGTTCTCTTGATACCCAAACCGGATCTCTAACCATTAGGCTACTCCTCTCTGTACCCTGCTGGGAACCTGAGTCAGAGCCAAAAGCCTTAAATTGAAAAGCCACAAATGCCTCTACTACTATGTTAAATTTCCTTCTGGGAAATTTAAATTAAAATCTGGTTTAAAGGGCCAGAGCACTAGTTGAATTTCCGGTGCTATGAGAGACTTAATGGAGGAACACTGCAGAGACAGCTTTGAAGGATTCTGAAAGGAAAAGAAGCCAAAAGGATTCAAAAGAAACATCTACAGGCCAGTGCACACCCTTGTACCTGGTTTCACAGGAAGCCACAATCTACAGACCACTGGAATTAACGTTCTACCTTGTTTTGGTGATTTCTAGTTAGTTTTATATTCTTTTGAGAACTTGCTACTAGATAAGCCAGAGGTACAAGATCTATTTTATAAAAAGATAAAGGATTCACTAATTTGGAGAACAATTTTATAACAGTTCCTGCAGGTAAAGCATGTTTTACATATGGGAAATGGCTGTCATAAAATTGTGCAGATATATACGCAAATACAACTATGTGTGCCAACAAGAGCACACTTATTTATATAAGACCGCACTACAAGGCATGTTTACTAAAAAGTGGGTGCTTACCAAACATGCGGCCCCAAAAATTAGCATGGGGTATAACTGGATCTACGCTGAAAAACAGAGGCTTACCCAGCATGTCCCAGTGTAGCTAGGGCAGGTTCCGTGCCACCCTTGCACTGTTTCCTGCAATCAAAGCTGGTACACGTAATGCCACCCACTGAGGGCAACATTGCCAGCTACTATGTATTAACGGCACCCACACTAACCACAATGTGCACATTCCTTTCTTGAACCGCCCTGTCTCCGCACCAATCTGCACTAAGTGGTTAGCACAGGATAATTAGCAAGACCACATTTTTGGTTACTGCAGCACAAACAGGTCCTCAGATGTCCCTGGGGCAGTATTTGGGCAGATCTGGAGTGGAGTTATAAGGTACATGCAGGGTCGGCCCAAGAGTTTCTGCTGCCCTAAGCAGAAACCCCGGCCACACCACCCCCGCAAAGCCATGTTGCTGTTCCCCCTCAGCTGCTGCTGCCACCACCCCCAACTGCCACCGATTCTGTCCCCCGGGGGAGGGGGGGGAGAGGCATAGAGCGGCACCAGTAGCATTTCAAAAGACGGCGTCTTTTTGCTGTCACTTTCTTCCCTGCGGCAGGCCATGTCCTTCAGTGAAAGGGGATCAGAAGCGGCAGACCATGTGTGCTGAAGGACATGGCCTGCCACAGGCAAGAAAGTCCATCAAAAAACCTTCACTGATATAGTTCCCAAAAATGCGTTAAAATATTTTTTTGTCGGAGCGTACCGAGGGAGTGATGAATTGTATTTTCATCCACACCAGACGGTAAACTTCTTTTATTCATTAATAGGTTCGCCAACACACTAATATTATATTAAATACGCCACTTATCTGAAAGGTTTGTTGCAATATTGATGACCCTGTTGCAAATCATGTAAAGTTGAAAAACACAACGTGCGCATTTTGGGACTGGTTCCCTGTCTCAAGTGTCCATTTCTTCCATGTTAGTACGCAACTGTCAAAAAACGCCGTCCCGCGGCTGTCTTTGTAAGGACTCAATCTTATGCAATTGAATGACTTACTATCAGTCTAAGGAGAACCCCCAATGAAAAAAAGGGAACACTCCACTCACAGGGGAATCCCTATTTTCATTGGCAAATCCAGACAAACTCAAAATTCAAGAGGACAGTTCATAAGAGGAATCCCGTGTGAAGTCATAGACCCGCAATCGAGAAGAACAGGCTCATGTGTCAAAAGAGACTGACCCAATCTCCCGATTAAGCCCATGAGGTTGCATAGTATTTAAGATGAATAGCTAGCATTGTTCAAGCCACTGGAGCTTGTAAATCCTGTCACCCCCACGTGGATCGCAAGGTACCTGGTCTATAATCGTCCAGACCAGATCTTCAAACACATGGTGGTGAATCAGACAATGATCTACCACGGATGCTGATTGTACATGCTGGCGTATATGGGACGCATATTCCCCAAGTCTTATTTTAATGGGACGAATCATCCTTCCAACATATAAAAAATTGCATGGACATTGCAAAATATAAACTACAAAAGGAAGATAAACAATTCGTTGTCCAATGATGGGTGTATGAATAAGCTGTGGTTGGATGCTTCCAAACTAGTCCCGATACTGTCATGGAACAGTAACTACAATTGTTGCAAGGTTCATGTCCCCTTGAGATCTGTGATGGATTGACTGGTCTATCTATCGGTGAAGCAGATTTAACTAAATAATCACTTAAATTTGAGCCTCTCGAATATGCTATCATCAGGGACTTATCAAAACACGAGTGTAGTCGTAACGTGGACCAATGGTTATGGAGAATCCGAATGATCTCCGAGCTGCGGTCTGTATATGGTATAACTCCCACAACCGCTTCAGAGGTTCGCGATGTGGCTGTCATATAATCCTGATTTAATAACCATTCGCACTGAACATGGTATGCACGACGATAAGCCCTGTCAATCACTTGTGTGGGATAACCTCTACAAAAAAGTCTATGTTTTAAATCCAGGGCATGTCGTTTAAATTCACTCAAAGAGAAGCACAATCTGCATAGCCTAAGAAATTGACCAAATGGCAGTCCCCTACGAAGGGGACCAGGATGAAAGCTTCAAAAATTTAAAAGGCTATTACGTTGCACTGAATTTCTACAAAGGGTGGTTCTCAATTCGCCCGCCTCCACGAAAACTGTCATGTCCAAAAACTCAGTTCTTTGCTGATCAATATGTTCAGTAAAACGAATATTAGGTTTGAGAGAATTTAGCCAAGTGATAAAATTCTGGAGTGATTCCAAATTTGACGTCCAGATAAAAAATATATCATCCAAAAACCTTTTCCAAAAAATTACATGTCCAAAATATGGTGACCCCGCTATATGCCTATCTTCCATGTCTGCCATATATAGGGTTGCTATATATATAAGGTTTTTTGATGGTGTCATTTTTTTCACTGGGGTAGGGTTAGTTTATAGAGGCAAGAAAGTGGCAGAAAAAAACCGCTGCTTTCTGAAATACTGCTACTGCTACCCCCTCCCCTCCCCCCCTCCCCACGATGGAATCAAAAGCAGCTGGGGGGGGGGGGGTTCAGTGCAGCCAGCCATGTATGCTGCTGCCCATCTAGGCCACCGCCATAGGCAGTTGCCTAGCTGATCTAGTGGATGGGACGGGCCGGGCCAGCCCAGGGTACATGCATACTTCATATGATGTGGCAAGACACCAAAGTCACCTTCCAGTTGCATGAAAGTGGGGCCATTCTCATTCTCTGTTCCAGAAGGGTTTATCTAAAAATGTGATGTAAGAGGCTTGGGTTAGTTTTTCTATACCGCCCCTTCCCGAGATCAAGGGAGGTTTACAATGAACCAACAAGATACATTAAAACTTAGTAAACTGGAGAAACAAACTGCAAACAAACTATTTTGCCAATCCCACAGTAGCAGGAACATGCCCTAATTTAGGAGGGAAGTATAAAGACTCCTTGTTGAAGGGACAAGCAAAGAGAATAGTGGGCGAATGTTGAGGCAGAGAAGCTGAGAGGGCAAGGAGGGCTTCCTCCACAGGAGACGAAGAGGGGCAGCATGTGCTCTTCTGCCACAAGAAGAACCAAGGAATAGGAGGAGTCTCCCCCACTGGAATCCACAATAGAGAGAGGGAAAAAGGAAGAGAGAGAGTCTGTTGGGGTAGAAAGACAACGGATAGAGCTCAATGGTTTGCTGAGGAGCACATCTGGATCCACATGACTACTAGACTAGTAACTGCAACCTCAGAGAAAGGGGTGAATCTCCTACTCCTACGGTGGGAGACTCCAAGCTGATCTTTATTTATTTTATTTTTATTTTTTATATACCGCGCTATTGAAATCAGCGCGGTTTACAGTAAAACTGAACAGAGCAACAATGCATTAAATATCACAATGTGCTTACATAGAACAAGGCATAAACAAACTGGGATAACAGGGAAACTATTCACATGGTATGTACAAATATTTACATAGAGTTAAGTGATCTGCAGGGATCTGACCCCGGCACGGAGATTTGAAGCATATTTTTGAAGCATCTTGTAAGTTTTTGATTAAACTCTGGGAGCACTGTAAAAGAGAGATTTTGTTTAGAAATATCCCTGGGCACTGACTTAATATTTCACGGAACTCGAAGGGGCACTGAGGAAAGTGGTTTTGAGTACTAAAGTGGGAAATATTTTGTGGAGCACTCGCTTAGGGTGTAACTGGCAGGGATCTGAATTGTTTTTGCAGATAGCTGCCAGGGGAAGGAGAGATGGTGGCAGGAGAAGATACATTTGGGAACTCCAGAACTTTCACTGGATTCAAGACCAAGTAAGAAAACTGAGAGCACTGACTGTCCACATCGCTGACAGACTGCATTTTAAAACTGACATTGGCTTTGTACATCATTATTTTTTTATGGGGGGAAATTTTATATAAAGTGCCTTGGCAATCCCTGTGTGTTTCTGCCTGCCTGCTCAAACCTTTACCGACATATATGCTAAAAGGTTTTTTAGGGGCATGTTTACTAAAATCCAGGCCTGTAACGCTTGTGTGGGCTATGTTTCCAGTGTGGGGAGCCTGCACTAACTTCAGGAAGCATGTTCATCCGATCCCTTACAATTAGTGTGGGCTCAAGATGCCACACCACACTAGCCGGAATGCGGGCACACTTAAAACCACCCAGTGAGGCGGCATTAAGTGCACCCATGCTAAGGGCACAAGCATGGTTAGCACAGGCTAGTAATGCCAGCTCCAGCCCTGAGGTGCCAGCAATGCCTTTGTTCTACCACTGTCTTCCCCCATTGCGCGAACATGCTCTTTAGTGTGTTGGCAAACTGACTCATATGGCTATGTGCGTGTTTATGTGAGGGCCAAGGGGAAGCTGCGGCTCACCAGTAAGGAAGGAATGAGGGGGAGGGCAAAGGGTGAGTCAGCAGCTGACCAAGGCTTTGTTAAATATAGGGGTATGTTTACTAACTGGCGGTAGCAGCTTCTGTGCGATGTCAGAGCCACGGCCTCATTGACTTCAATGGGGCCGCGGCTCCGATATCGCACAGAAGCCACTACTGCGGATTAGTAAACATACCCCTTAATGCATTTGGTCACAGCAGAAAGATAATGAAGTCTATAGGACTTATGCCCCTTTATATCAAGTAGCTGGAGGTGGCCTGTTAGCATTTATGTATTTATTTGTTTGATTTTTTATTTAAAATACTTATAGCTCGCCCACTCATGCTTCTGACCAGAGACCAGTATAACATTCACAATAAAACCTTTATTGACATATAACGTTTCAAACAAGTGGACTTAGTCATTAGCTGGAAGGTTAAATAATTTACTTCTTGAGGTGTAGTTATTTTTCAAGGGCAGCACGGCTCGCAGTGACGAGCTGCACTACGCAGTAATGAGCTGCTTTACAGTACCTGTACTTGTGTGAGATGCAGTTCGTTATTTTCTAATTCATGAAAATCGCCAATTTTGTGTTTTGCCTTATTGCAGCTTTGTAAATAGGCCCCACAGTCAGTCACTATGCAGGAGGCAATCTCATAAATCACTGACTCCTAGTCATTGCTCAAGGTATACGATCTGGATACAGGCTCCCAATTCTGAATCATGGCATACAGTCTAATTATCCTTTTCCTGCTCTGCGTGCTTTCTTTGAAGTGTACATTCATATGACAGAATGGCAGCTTTGTCCACTTTGTGCATCTAAGTCCAGTCAGATTATCATACGCCAGCATTAACTATTTGTCTACGTGGCCTTCCGTTATGTATGCATACGCTGCTGGTAGCTGCTGATCAGATATGCTTGCTTTCTGTTAGTATCAGCAGAAAAGGTTATTTAGTGAAAATCAAGGTAATTTTCCAAAGCATTTGTATGGAAAAGCTGTGATTTATGTGCAGAAATAAAGGTTTATAAAACTGTCCTTCCAATGTTCACGTAAGTTTATGTGCCCCTAGCCTATAAGCACGTAAGTTTATGAGGACTGAGTAGTACTGTTCACAGAGATGGGATTGGAAAGGGCTTACCATTTACATGCGGACTTTACAAAATATGCATGCATGCATATCAATTAGCCACTGCAATCTGTCAAATTTTTTGTTTGGTCAAGAGAAGGAGTCAATGTCAACATGTAAATTCCTTGGGGTCATTTTTTTTTTAATTCACCAGCACCTGCAGAGGCAAAACTATGCTCATTATAAAATTACCTCTTTATTGATTTATTTGAGCTCTTGGTTTTTGCCTTCCACTGCCTCCTCCAATAATCTTGCAAGCCGGTGGTTATCCAGTTCTCACATTCATCAGTATGCTTTCTGCAATCCTTGGTAGTTCTTCCTGTTTCCTGCCTGGGCTCCTCCCATCATCTGCTACGCTACATTCCTTCCTTTGTTTTCTCGGCGGATATGGTTAAGAATGGGCATGTTAGGGCATTAGGTAAACTTTAAGGAAATATAAGTACTTACTCTCTCGTACCATTTCTCTTCTTTTACCGTCCCATAATAGCAGCAGCAAGAGGAGGAAGGGGCAAGTTGTGGATCATCTCCCATTTCCAGGAGGCCCAAAGAAGGAGGAGAGCAGTTCAGTCACAACTCAACTGACATGAAAGAGGAGATGATTATATTTATTTTATCTAGGTGAGGGTTGTGAGTATTACTTGTGGGGTGTCTTGTGACTAGCACTACCCCTTTAAAAGCTTGTAAGTCTGGCTTTGTAGCACACTGGTAAAATTCTTGCATTTTGGGCTGAGGTCACACGCCGAGCTGAAGATTTCAACATATTCTCCAGGATAAGACCTAGATCCCTTTTCCTGGTAAGGACTCCTAATATGGAACCTAACATCTTCTAGCTAAAATCTGGGTTCTTCTTCCTTGTGCACCACATTGCATATGTCCACATTAAATTTCACCGGCCATCTAGATGTCCAGTTTCCCTGTCTTGCAAGGTCCTCCTGAGATTTCTCACAAGACACATGCATTTTAACAACAATTTTGTCTCACAAATTTGATCGCCTTACTCATTGTCCCATTAAAACATGACTATCTATGTCTTTAGCAATTTAGTTTTTTTATAATAGTTTCTACCATTTTGTTCAGCACTGACATTAGGCTCATCACTCTGTAATTTCCTGGAACCCCTTTTTAAAAATTGGAGTTGCATTGACTACCATCCATTCTTCAGATACTGTAGATGATTTAATGATAGGTTACATATTACTAATAATAGATCTGCAATTTCATTTGAGTTCTTTCAATACTATGGAATGTATACCATCCAATCAAGGTGATTTGCTGCACTTTAGTTTGTCAATTATTCTATTATATCTTCCAGGCTCACCAATGAGTTGTTTCAACTCATCCAAATCATCACCATTAAATAAATTAAATACCATTTCTGGGAAGGAGCCTACCTACTGGAGATGGAGGGGGGAGGGAATCAGTGGGAGTGTTTGCCTGCCATCCCAGAGTGCAGGAAGACACTGGTGAGAGCACATCAGAATTCAGACCCACTCCCTTTGCTCTGACATCATCCCAGAGAGTCCTCAGGCCCAATAAAGAGCCAGTGAAGGCCAAGCAACCACAGGATCAAAGGGACAAGCACCTTTGGTGCTGATTCAGGGCTCTTTGTGGCCCTAGTTGTCTCTTCTCTGTGCTGGAGATACCTAAGGGTTTTTTTTTTTTTTTTTTTTTTTTTTTTTTAGTACTGTCAAGTCAGTGCTGACTCCTGGTGACCCAAATGCCTCTGGGTTTTCTTGGCAATGTATCAACAGAAGTAGATTGCCAGGCCTTTTCTTCTGAGGAAATGGAGGATAAAGTGACTTGTCCAAGTTCACAAGGAATGCCGGTAGGAACTAAAACCTTGATTTTCTGAGTACTAGGCAGGTACTCTAACCACTAAGCTATACTCCTCCACTCCTAAGGGTTCTACTAAGAGGAAAAACAAAGGTAAGGGCCTAACGTCCAGTGAAACTGGTATAATAAAAGCGCAGGGACCAATGGATTAACATGTTACAACTAGAGTTTCAGCTTCCCAGACAACAGTAAAAGCAGTTTTGCTTTTAGGACTCATCTACCCCAACCTGGAAATCATTCTACACTGATCTCAGGAGCTACTCTCCACTCCTCATTTGAGTTTGTGCAAGAGGGAGTAGCCCTGAAAGATGCCTTCTTTATGGATGGCAATAACAGATTGCCTAAGCCTGTCTAGTTTCCAGTTCCGGCACCCCTGACCTAATGCCACAACGAAGATTGGGGTTACTCTTAAAGATGTTTGGAATATGGTGTCTCAGAATAATTTAATGTTAAGAGAAACACAAGAACAATTACTGTGTTTTTCACAGGACACTGTGACTATATTATCAGCACAAGTGCGGAAGTTGGTTGCTCAAGTTTTGACTTGAGTCTACCTGAAGGGCAGCTTTTTATTTTTTGGCTACTACTTTGTGGGTACTCGCTTCTGCCTTATATTCACCAAGATAACTCCTTTGAGTTTTTTAAGAAAAATCTTAAGACGTACTTTTATGAGCAGGCCTAAGATGGTGTATAGGGGTAGGAGCTCCTAATAAGTTTTTGAATCCTGCATTGTGTTTTGCTTGTTTGTTTGTTTTTGTTGTTTTTTTGTATCTTTTTTATTATCTTGTGTTTTGTAAACCGCTTTGGTACATATAGCTAAAGGCGGTATATCAAGTTTGGAAATAAAGAAACTTTGCAAAATATCTTTTCATCCAATATTAAGGATTCCATGGTTATACATAGACAATTAGAGGCTATGGAAAATAATGCTAGATCTAAAACCAATGTTTTTTAATTTTCCAAAGACTCATTATTTGTCTTTGTTAATTTTATTGCAGAAATATTTTAAGGAAGTTTTGCTAATTGTAATCAAATTTCTATTGTTAATTATTATTTGTCAACTAAAATCCTGGTCGAGGATGCTTGAAGGGAAGCCCTCCAATTGGTGGATAAAAAAAGATTCCCTTGATTTGACAAATTTCTTGGAGTCCTCTTCTGAGGACATTTCTACATGGGCTACCCTACTGGTAAGCTTTACTATGGAATATGATAAAATTTCTGCTATGAAATTATACTTTCAAAATAAGTTTGCCAACTTTTGTGATCAATATGTAATGTTATTTTAATATGCATCAAGATTTACACAGATATGTAGGAAGTCTTTTCTTATTTTGAAGCATAAGGTTCTTGCTACTGATGTTACTTTTTAGGATTACCATGCAAGTATTTAGTAACATATCAAGGTAATCAATATGACGGTCATTCTAAAATGCAAATAGACCACTTGGACGTCCTGGATAGACGTTTTCCTCATGAAAATATCTAGATCCGTATTCTTAAACCATGCAGCCCTGCACGTATACAGCATGAAAACAGGGATCACAGAACATGGGCAGGAGGGGGCAGAACGAGGGCGTGGCAAGCCACGGAAACATGGAAAGTGTATTCAGGAAAGGCCCGTGTACATCCTGAGTGTTTCCATGGACGCCTACATTATACCAGCAGCAACATGAAATAAGGCCAGCACTTAGAAAAATATCTACTTCAACACATCTCATATAGATGGATGGCTGTAAGATGTCTGTATTGAACTGGTGTGTCTGCTGTCTGGGAAGGCACAAGTTGCAGTTGTAAAGAATAGAATGCACAGGTGAGGGATGTTTGTAAGGTTAGGGTACAATAAAAAAACACCCCCACAGAAATATAAAGCACTGCAATAGTCTTTATTCTAGCTAAGATGACATTTGCTGTTTGTGCTAAAGGGGCTATTCTAGGCATCCCAATCATTCCAGTGTTTCTGCAGATGTATGTTATTTGTGACTTTAAGCAAGAGTGTGTGTGTGTGTGTGTGTGTATGTGTGTGGTATGGGGGTGCAGGGGAAGCAGGGGGGTGCAGGGGAACCCTGAGGGGACATGTATGCCTGGCCAGTACCTGGACCGTGGGGCTGACAGCAGCATCACTAGGAGCCAGTGTGAATGGGCAGTACCTCATATATTCTTAAAACACCCCCACAGAAATATAAAGCACTGCAATAGTCTTTATTCTAGCTAAGATGACATTTGCTGTTTGTGCTAAAGGGGCTATTCTAGGCATCACAATCATTCCAGTGTTTAGAAAGATGGGAATGTAAAGGTAGGGATGGTATGTGAGGTAGCATGGAACATATTCATGTGTGGCTGACAAATGCAGAGCAGATGTGTTGTCCTGAGACGCCATGCCATTATGTCTTACCAGTCATCGTTTATAGGTGCAAGGCATGGTTTTGCAGATGTATGTTATTTGTGACTTCAAGCAAGAGTGTGTGTGTGTGTGTGTGTGTGTGTGTGTGTGTGTGTGTGTGTGTATGTGTGTGGTATGGGGGTGCAGGGGAAGCAGGGGGGTGCAGGGGAACCCTGAGGGGACATGTATACCTGGCCAGTACCTGGACCGTGGGGCTGACCGCAGCATCACTAGGAGCCAGTGTGAATGGGCAGTACCTCATATATTCTTAAAAGCTACTCTGCAGCAACATAGTACAGCATGTCCCTGTCAATGGTGGGGGACCCTCGGAGTAGGGGCATGCTGCAGTGCAAACAGCACTAATACAGATCTGACTGCACCATGTTATTTATAACTGCAATTACTGAGGTGTTCTTCAAATGCCATGTTTGTTTTGCTGCAGGTTCTGTCTGGACAAACTTATCACATTTCACTTGCTTATACAATAGCTTTGGTGCACATACATAACCTAGTAGTGTTATATGCATGCAACAGACTAGTATATATAGTCTGGTTTGTATGCCCATATCGGTTTCATCCATATTAATGTGTTGTTTGCATGAGAACACAATTGTCAGTATGAGCATGAGCTTAGGAGATGTGCATTTTGCCAGGGGTGTGTGGCCGCATAGAGACGAGAAGCATCTGAGACATCTATCTTGTCAGAATATGGTGGGTATGGAGACGTAGACCGTGCCGGGAACGTACGAGGTGTGACAAAAAAAGAAACGAGACTTTGGCAGCCACGCCTATGACTCAATGCCAATTGGCTAACTGCTTATGTCACTGTGTTGAGCAACATCTCGCCACTATTCTCCTATATTTTTTTTTCATCTCTCTCACTCTGTTTTTCTTTTTCAGGTCTTTTTGTAGCACACTGCTCCATCGCTTTGTCACGCAACTGGAGGTGGCAGAAATATGGAGCAAAGAATCAACTTGAAATTTCTCGTTAAGTTGGAGAAGGGCCCAACTGAGTGTCTCCAACTTCTCCAAAAGGCTTATGGAGAAGATGCAGTGTCAAGGCCGCGAGTCTTCAAGTGGCACAAATGCCTCAAGACTTGCGGCGAGGAGGTGGTGGATGACCCCATGTCAGGACGGACTTCCACGACAAAGATGGCTGAGAACATTGACAGAGTGAACCAGCTGGTGCGGAGTGATCGCAAACTGATGGTGCGGATGATAGCTGAGGAGCTCAGTCTGAACAGGGAATCAGTGTGGACCATCTTGGTGCAGGAACTGGGGATGCAGAAGGTGTGCACCAAGATGGTGCCCAAGCTTTTATCGGACGACCAGAAGGAGCACCAGGTCAATGTTTGTCGAGACTTGCTAGACAAGATCGGAGAAGATCCAGAGTTCGTTGGCCGAGTCATCACAGGAGATAAAACTTGGGTCTTCCAGTATGACCCTGAAAGCAAGAGACAGAGCCTGCAGTAAAAGATTCGACTGTCACCCAGACCCAAAAAGGCGCGTTTGTCCAAATCAAGGATCAAGGTCATGCTGAACGCAGTCTTTGACCAGAAGGGAGTGTGCATCATGAGTTTGTGCCTGAGGGTCAGACAGTCAACCAGTACTTCTACTAGCAGGTCCTCAATCGCCTCCATGACCGGGGTTCGGCGCAGCAGGTGGGCTCTGTGGAAACACAAGTCATGGCTGCTCCATCACGACAATGCACCCGCACACACCGCGCTCAGTGTGAGGCAGTTCTTAGTCAACAAACAGATCACAGCTCTCGACCACCCTCCTTATTCCCCAGATCTCGCACCGTGTGACTTCTGGCTCTTCCCCAGGCTGAAGACTGTGCTCAAAGGAACTCATTTCGCCTCTGTAGAAGAGATCAAGGCTACTGTGATGAGGGAGCTGAGGGACCTCAAAGAGGAGGACTTTACCGAGTGCTTCCGTACGTGGTAGAAGTGAATGCAGAAGTGCATTAACTCTGGGAGGGATTACTTTGAAGGGGACAATGTGTAATTTCTCTGTGGATTTTGTAATAAAACATTTATGGGACAGTCTTGTTTCTTTTTTGTCATACCTCGTATATCTCCCTGATTCTAGAAGCACGGGTACGTCTATACCCACAGTTTCAGAATCAGGTTTATTATATGCCCATTTTCAAATTAGACGCTTCTGCTGGCCGGACGTGGGTGTTATAGAATCGTGCTCCACGTGTTTTTGCATCCATTGCAATTGGAAAAGTTTCTTCAGGATGAAGTTGTGACTGTAAACTAGGGGGCTGGGGACATTTTTCTTTTTTCTTCTTTACAGATGACAGTATTGCTTTTTGTTATTATTGCTTGATTGTTTTGATTTTCTTATTTAAAACATTGACCCTTACCCACAAAGTCATACATGACGTGGCCATCAAATATCTGTAGTTACCTTGCATGTCCCGGCCAGGACACTTTGCTCTTTACATGGTTTTCGATTGCACTTTTCCTCCCCAACCATACTCAAGTACGAACACACACAGAAGGCTGTTTTCTTTGCTGTAGTCCCCGCACTATGGAATAGCCTACCTACCCCTCTTCATACTGAGCATAATTTTTCATTTTCAAAAAAACGTCTTAAAACGTCTCTCTTTAAGACTATTTTCGGCCTCATACTATCAACCTCTTAAGGTACTGTTCCTTGATGCAGGAGTAACAGACACAACTTCCCACCCCTCCCCCCACCCTCCAGATCCGGCCCATCCACTAGGCAAGCTAGGCGGTCGCCTAGGGTGGCCAGCCTGAGTGGGTGGCAGCAGTGGCATGGGTGGGCAGTGGCGGCACACATGAGTGGCCATGCTGCTCCCCCCCCCAGCTGCTGAAGATTCCATTTGGGGCTGGGGGCAGGCAGTGGCAGCATTTCCAAAAGCGGCAGCAAAAAGCTTGCCAGTGCTTATGCTGTTTCCTATTTTCCACATTGGGATCCTTTTTAGATTAGTGATAGATATTCTTTTCACCATAATAACGTCTTTCCCCTCACTTTTTAACACCATGCTAGCCTTTCATCTGCCTTTTTTAATACATAGAATACATTGGGTTGGGGCTTCCAAGATGGACTTTTTAAACAATGCTCATGCCTGAAATTAACTCTTAACCTTTGCAGCTTCTCCTTTTAGCTTTTTAAACCATTTTCCTCATTTTATCACATTTGCCCTTTTGAAAGTTAAATGCTAGCACAGTAAATTTCCTTAGTCTCCTCACTCCATTTATAAAGTCAAATTTGATCATGTTATAATCAATATTGTGAACTGCTTCCAAAATCATTATCTCTTGCACCAAATCCTGTGTTCCACTAAGGATTAGATCTAAAATAGCTCCCCTCTAGTCGGGGTTCCTTAACCAGTCATTTATTTCATCCAAGAATTTTACCACCCTAGCATGTCCTGAAATGATATTTATCCAATCAATACTAGGGTAACTGAAATCACCCGTTATTATTGAATTGCCAATTATTAGGGAAGCACATTATTATTGTGCTTCCCTAATTACTGTTAAGATTTCATCATCTGTTTTATCATCTTGGCTGCAGATGACTAACAGCTCTGAGCTGATATTTTTGCTGTAATTGATACAGTCATTGATTGTTGCTTGAAAAGCTTACAGGAGAATCTTGTATGATCGATTTGAATGTATATATGACTCCTGATGTAGTCAATTAGCCAAAACATGGGCATGTTGTTTTACTAATAAAGTTGATTCAACTTTATATTGGACGTCTTGGCCTGGTTTGTCCTCCGCTTTGTGTTTTATCCCTTCTGGACTGGCAGAGTGGTTCCTCCTCATCGTTTGTGATAATATACCTCCACCACTATTCTCTTCCCCTTCACACATGGAATTTCTATCCATAAGGATCCCATCATCTATTTTGTTTCCTGCAGAACGTTTATTCTTTTTGATGCAATGCCTTTTTTAATGTATAGTGCCACCCCTCCACTATTCTGATCCACCCGGCCACCATTGTATAATTTTTATGCTGGTTATCTTACTGTCCCATTGGTTATCTTCCTTCCACCAGATCTTTAAGATGCCAATTATAGCTACAAAGGAAAATAAGGTGATATCTTATTTTTCCATGTTTGTCTTTTTTTTACAATGTTTATTTAACATTTTTTCAAATACAACAATAATCCACGGAAACAGAGAAAATCCCTCCCTTCCATCCTCCCTGTGGTTCATATAGAGGCACATTCCAAATAGGACATCAAAGTGCAATCTGGGACATCAAAGGCAGAACGTCTGAAAAGAAAGGCAGGAATGTGCAAGTTCAGGCACAATTCCACAAACGTGGACATGCCTGATATGCACGTGTATCAAATGACTATATAGACGTCTCTAGGAGATTATTTCAACACCAAAATATATAATGGCATAGAGCTCAATTCCATGCGGAGCATGTCCAGGCCATCTGGACATTCAAAATCTGGATGGCCTGGATATGCACCCAATTCTGCACCCATGGAAGTTAGACGGCCCCGTGGGAGCAGAACGTGCCCCGATCCTGCCCCTTTGTACATCGATCTGTCTCCCTGGCTAGCCTAGCCTAGGCTCCTGCACCAGGATGCCATGCAGGAGCCCCAATCAGACACAGATTTAAAGTTTATATTCCCCACTGCCTGATCCCTGATCAAGCCTGCCGAGGCCGGGATTGGGCTGCAGGGAACCCCCCAGCCCAGCTCACTTCTTCGGGGGGGGGGGGGGTGTCCAGCTGCGATGGCCACAGACATCAGGGTGGACTTATTCCAACGCTGATGTGGAATAAGTTCCCCATCTAACTTCCCAAGCCTGGAAGTACAGGGCTGTCAGCAGAATAGGCCATGTACATCCTAGGTCAGGGTTCCGCCTCCACTCCACCCAGTGTCCACCTCCGGCCCTCTCCCTCCCGCCTCCGTCCAGAGCTCTCCGCACATCTCCGCTACATGCGTGGGGAGCTTTAGAACCATAATTGGCCTCAAGCATTTAGCAGGGGATATACATCTGACCCGGACATATATCCCTGCTAAACGCTACACAGAATAGTCCCCATTATGGTTAGAGTGGTGGCTTGAGAGCCCGGTGACCAGAGTTCAAATCCCAGTGTGGAATTTGTAATCTAAAGCCAGTCACTTAATTTTCCTTCTTCTCTACACTCTCTGGATGTTTCAAGGTGAAAACAAACACTTTCCTCATGATACCTATTTGTGCCTGGAGCAGGAATAAACATGTACATGCCTGTAGAAGGCTCTGCTACTTCTGGGATCGAACAGGGACATGTAAGTCCATTGCCCCTCCCCAGACATGTTTCCTGGATGTCCCAGTACTGGAGACGTCTGCAAATGGCATTTGTGGAATGGTTAGGGAAACACGTCCATGATTTTGACTTCCATGTGCATGTCTGCAGATGTCCAAATCACGACTAAACCTTTTAGAATATTGAATATTGGTTAAAGGATCTAGTCAAAACAAATTATTACAAGAAAAAACAGACTGATAGGTAGCCTTGACCCTAGTAAGTGGCTTCTACAAACTCATCCGAGGACTTCCACTTCGAGACATTGGGCATAACTGAGTGGAGTGACTTCATTGTCATGCTCATAATTACTAAAGAGACAAAGCTGATCCCACCACAGGTGCCAATTAAAAACAGTAAGGGCTTTCCAGGTGGCCATAACCAGCTTCAGAGCCACAGTAAGCATGAAATCTAGCAGGAAATAGCCATCCCTGCCAAGGAAGGGATATCAGCTAGAGACCATAGGACCACTGTGCATCATGTCAGCAGAGCACTAAAACGAAGGATCTTCTGGATTCTCTTCCAAACCTGTTCCCAGAAAGGCTGAACATTAGGGCAATCAAACACCATATGTGAAAAGGCACCCACTGCACCCTTACAGGTTCAGTGTACATTACCCATGGTCAGATCCATTTTGAGAGATGCAATGGCATGATATAAGCCTTGTGTGCCAGAAATTACATTGAGTGAGTAAGGGCGGTTGACCAGAAAACTGACTAAAAGACTTCAGAACTTGGTCCATGTCTGTGTCGAGTTGAGTGCACCAATGTTGCTTTCCCAAACCTTATCAATACCCTGGGTTACATGATGGGAGCGGTCCTGAAAGACATCATAGAAACTAAAAACAATGCCCTGAGAAACCACTAATTGCTCATACAGTATGCCAATTTTTAAAAAGGGTTCCAGGGGTGATCCGGGAAACTACAGACCGGTGAGCTTGACGTCTGTACCGGGGAAAAATGGTAGAAACCATTATAAAGAACAAAATTATTGAACATGTAGACAGTCATGATTTAATGGGTGACAGCCAAAATGGCTTTAGCCAAGGAAGATCTTATCTTACTAATCTGTTATGTTTTTTTGAAGGTGTGAATAAACAGGTAGACAAAGGTGAGTTGGTTGATATAGTGTATCTGGATTTTCAGAAAGCCTTTGACAACTTCCCTTATAAGAGACTCTTGGCAAAATTAAAAAGTCATGGGATAGGAGGCAGTGTACTATTGTTGATGAGGAACTGGTTAAAAGATAGAAAGCAGAGGGTAGGGCTAAATGGCCAATTTTCCCAGTGGAGAAAGGTGAATAGTGCAGTACCCCAGGAATTTGTGTTGGGTCTGCTGCTTTTTATCATATTCATAAATGACCTGGAAATGGGAATAACAAATGAGGTAATCAAATCTGTAGATGAAACAAAATTTTTCAAAGTTGTTAAAACCCATGAGGATTGTGAAAAATTGCAAGAAGACCTTGATAAACTCGGAAGACTTGACATCCAAATAGCATATGAAATTTAATGTGGACAAGTGCAAAGTTATGCACCTAGGAAAGAACAACCGAAACTATGGTTACACGATGCAAGGTTCCACATTAGGAACCACCACCCAGGAAAAAGATTTAGGCGTCATCGTGGATAATATGTTGAAACCCTCTGCCCAGTGTCCAGCGGCGGCCAAGAAAGCAAATAGAATGCTAGGAATCATAAGGAAAGGAATGGAAAATAAAACAAAGGATATTATAATGCCTCTGTATCGTTCCATGGTGTGACCGCACCTTGAATATTGTATGCAATTCTGGTCGCCGATTTAGGGGTTAGGCTACCGACTTGGATCAACTGATTTTATGCCCTGAGAGGCATAAATATTGCTTAATCTGCTCATGAACCAGGGGGATAGATGAATGACAAACAACAAAATATCATTCGCATAAATTGAAAGCTTTAATCTGTAAATCATCTACCACCAACCCCTGTATCCCAGCAATCTGACAGAGCAACAGAGACAGAGTTTCAAGCACAAGATTGGAGAGCAAGGGGGATAGCGGACATCCCTGTCGAGCCTGACGGGTGAGGGTAAACACTTGCAACATGAAGGCACCAGCAGAAATATTAGCTGTTGGGTTGGCATATAACACTCTAAAACCATCACCAATGCTAAACCACCATAATGTAGAGAAGGATCACTCGAGCCTATCAAATGCCTTCTCGGCCTCTAAGGATAAGCCAACCAAGAGCGAATCAAGGTTCTCAGAAATAGCAAGAACATGACAGAGCAGCCAGGCATTATATGCTCTCGACTGCCCAGTAACGAAGCCACACTGATCTGGGTGAATCAAAAGAGGAGTACCAGAGGCCAATAGACTATCAAGGATTTTATCATAAATTTTATAGTCCACATTTATTTATTTAGCTGTATTTATATCCTGCTTTTCACCAGGTCAAAGCAGTTTAACATAAAGGGGGGGGGGGGGGTACAGTAATCAGCTTGACAGAGGGGGGTCCAGCACCAGGGTGGGGGTCGACATTAACGATCTAGACAGGGTGTAACAGTACTAGACTTTAAACGCGAGTCTCTTAGTTGGTTGGGCAGGTCAGGTTCAGCTTGAATTGGAAGATTGTCAGGGAGCAGGCAGTTAGTGAGAGGTGTCCATCTCAGGTCCAAGGTACTCTCGAAAGAGGAGGGTTTTTAGCTGTTTCCTGAATGTGGGGTAATAAGGATATTGGGCGACAGTTGCCCACCCTCTGTGGATCAGGACGAAGTTTCTCCAACACAATGATGGCGGCCTTGGCAAATGAGAGTAGCAGGGGATTAGCTCAGGAATAAGGAGGAATATTGGAGGAGATAAGGCAACAGTTTGGCAGAGAATGTCCTGTAGAATTCTAGAGGAAGTCCAGCAGGTCAGCCTCCCTACCCTGGGACATAGCAGCCATCACCTGTGGCACTTCACTACACTGGATAGGTCTATCCAGGCTCTCAGCTAAATCTGCGGGAAGAGTTGGCCGTTCAAGGTTATTAACCAAATGACCAAAGTCCTCCGGCAAAGCTGACACCTCTAAAGAGAACAGCTGATGGTAAAAGGATCAAAACAATTCTAAAATGGCTTCATCCTACAAGAGAAATCGATTCCTCTCATCTACCAAGGCAGCAATTCTCGTGGCCAACGTACGTCTTTTCAGCAAATTAGCCAACAAGCGACCAGTTTTATTATGTTCAACATAGTACCACCCCTGTTGGGCGTGTAAGGCCTGGGAGGCCTCTGCACTAAGGAGACTATTGTAACGATAGCGCAGCAGCTGCAAACAAAGCAAGATACCAGGATCAGAGTATTTAAACAGGAGGCACTCGCCTGCCCTAATCTGCATATCTAATGCTGACAACTCGCCCTTGCACTACGTGCCATCAAAATAGCGTAATTGGTGATAGTAGCTCACATGGAGGCCTTAAAGCATAGACATTCAATAGGGCCAATGGGGCTTAGTTCAGCGGCCCTCCAAATCAGATTTATTCTGTAAGACTGATGGAGAAAGTGACTTGCGAACTAAGATAGCCACACCACTTTTCTTATGGACAGCAGTGGAAGAGGCTACCAACAGGAAACATTCCGAGCTCAGTTTTTTAGTTTCAGAGGCATTAAGGTGTGTCTCCTGGAGGTAAATTATGTCCACACACTCCTTCTGAAAGTATAATAATTTTGTTTTCCTTTTAATTGGGTTGATGTCCTTAACTTTCAGTGATAAAAATTTAAGGGAACCCATTAGACAGTTACTAATAATACGTCCTCAAGGGAGCCCATTAAAGGGGGATAGCAGAAGAGTTAAAGAACATGAAAAAAGCAAAACAGACCCCAGTACTATAAAACCACAGTCACCAGGAACAGAGCAAATCTCACTCAGTACACAGGCCGAGACCAACCCATTAAAGAACTGACCACCTACAGGGAGCCCCATGAAAACCCAACCAGGCAAACTTTAGACACAGTTGTACGGCTAGAAGAACCCTCCATTGAAACATTAACCGCCACCCAACAAACCCTTCCTCTCCTTCAAGCGACCTCCCCCCCCCAAAACAAAAAACACGTTCTCACCCCATCCCACCATACATACCAGGAGAAAAGATAACAACAAAGTCCAGAAATACATACCCCCCAACACATCCCTTGACTGCAGAATTCCCTGCAGTCCGCCTACATATTGTAACAACATCCCAACTTCATCCCTCCTCACACTCTCACATCCCTGCTCCCTCAGGCACACACCAATATAAACATGCATCCAAAAACAGAGTAAATAGTCTGAGTAGAAAAAAAAACATTTGTTTCTAGAGAGCTTCTTATTTAAATCAAATCAGAGTATAGCTTAGCATAGAAAGAATAATAGGCTTTGTGTAGAAAGAAATATTTGTTTCTAGAGACCTTTACAAAGAGGCCTTCAATTAGGAGGCAAAAGATCTGTGAAGCTATCTTAAAAAGGTATTAAAACCAAGTGACAGATCAAAGGGACAATTTGAAAGGCTCCCTGCATCAAACCAAGGGCTGTGTGAATCACCAGGAAGTTGTTGAGATTGCCTTAGAAGCACAAGTATAAATAGGTCAGCCAGAGCTCTGTGATTCTCTCTTGAAGGGCTACCAAAAGGGATTGCTATAGCTGGAAAAAGATCTGCACTTATAATTACCTATCTTCTGAGAAATACTCTAAATCTTGGGGAAAGGGGAATTCTTTGGATTAAAGCTGATAAATCTGTGCATTTTAGAATTCATTGTTTTTGCTGAGTCTGTCAGGCCTTAGTACCACCAGATAGCTTTTTATGTAAATCAAATCAGAATATAGCATAGCATAGAAATTAAGACAGAGTAAATAGTCTAGAAATGGTTTCTAGAGAGCTTTATATTTTAATCAAATCAGAGTACAGCTTAGCATGCAAAGTAAAATATAGTAAATAATCTCTAAGTAGAAAGAAAGAAATTTGTTTCTAGAGAGCTTATTATTTAAATCAAATCAAAGTATAGCTTAGCATACAAGTAGAATAAATAGTCTATGAGTAGAAATAAATACATTTGTTTCTACTAGCCTTTACAAAGAAGCCTTCCAGTTAGGAGGCAAAGGGCCTGATTCCATCCCGCACGTAGATCCCCTCCGTGCATCCGGTCTGAACCGGACGCACAGAGAGGATCGCGATTCTGATCCCATGGGGCATGTCTAGCCCTGCGGGATCAGAATCGCAATCAAGCATGTATTGGGCAGGCCAGGAATGCAATTCAGTCCAGCCTGCATGTACATGCACAGCCCAACTAACTCAGTCAGGGTTTTTAAATGGAGCCACGGTGACATGGTGTCCTGTTGTCATTGCACTGCAGCTCCATTTAAAAGCTGCGATGCTGGCCACCAAATAAAAGTGTTTATTCCCCGCAGCCCAACCCCTGATCTGGCCTCCTAAGGCCAGGGTTAGGCTGCGGGGAATAAAACCTGGCCCCCCCTCTCTGCCCCATCTGCGCCCCAGGCTGTTCAAAAAATCACGAAGGTGGAATAACTTCCCGGACATTTTGCCGGCCCTGGACATAAAGGGCTGACATTAGAATTGACCCTGTACGTCCAGGGCTGGTGACCACCCCACAGCCCACCCAGACTACGCCCCCAGGCCACCAATTCCCCACCCCATCTAACTTTCCCACACAACTGGCAGGGAAGTTTGTTGGGAGCAGGAGTTGGCACGAATAGCGGGGATGGACGTCCCATCGGGCCGTCCATCCCTGTTATTCGTAGCACAGAATAACCTCTAAAAGATCTGTAAAGTTGTCTTAAATAGGTGTTAAAGCCAAGTTGCAGATCAAAGGGGCAATTTGAAAGGCCCCCTCTATCAAAGGTCTGTGTAAATCAAAACAGGAAATTGGTAAGATATTACCCTTAGAAGCACAGGTCAGGCACTGTGTAGCAAGCCAGTTTTTAAGTCTTCTTTCCCTTCCTCCCACCCTGACTCCCACTCATCCCAGGGATATTCTTAGCTTTATAGGCTCTTCAACCTATTAAAGGGAAGGAGATGCCCATATTCACTTTCAGGTAAGGCTGGTTATCCTCATCAGGAATAGAGTAATTAAGGACCTGAGATTAATCGAGGTAAACAAAGTTCATTAAATGTACTAGATATAATTGTATTAGTATAAGTATCCCCAGCAAACTAAGTAAGTAAACAACTTAAATATCTAAACAAAACCTTAAAAGTAAGAAGCAGACAGCAGTCCAGCAGCGAGATGGGGGCTTTCCAGTCTTTGGCACTGAGTATCACATGTATGATTTTCTCCTAGTTGGTGAGGGGTCTTATGTGTGCACAAGGTGCAAGAAGCTCTTTGCTCTCAGGGAATGAACTGGACAACATTCTGGGGAAAGGAGGGGCTTTTCTTAAAGTTGGGCTCCACCTTAATTGGCTGGAACCAGGCTGCTGGCATTAAGCTTTAAAAAGGAGATAAATAATAGTGGAAAGCTGACAATCGCTGAAGAGTGCATGGTTTGGAAAGATGTCTTTAAAGCATACTAGCAAAAGATCAAAGTTATGGCATACTGACAGAGAGATTCCAATAAAGACAAAAGTAGCCCAAATGCTCTTAAGTACAGAGCTTAAAAAAATCCAAATTACCCCTATCTACCGATAATCAGATTAACATGAATACATTACAGTCTCTAAAATGATTGTATGCAAATGGAAGAAATCTAAAAAATAAGATGGGAGAGTTAGACTATATAGCACTAAATGAGAGGTTAGATATGATTGGTATCTCAGAGACCTGGTGGAAGGAGGACAACCAATAGGATGCTGTGATACCTACATACAAATTATATCACAATGATATTGTATATGAAATTGGAGGAGGGGTTGAACTCTGTGTTAGAAAGGGCATTGAGTCATGCAGGATTAAAGTTTTGCAGGAAACAAATACACTGTAGAATCTCCACGGATCAAAATCCTATGTAAAAAGGAGAAGGCGATGGCAGTGGGGGTGTGCTATCAACCACCTGGCTAGAATGAACAAATGGATGGTGATATGCTAAATAAATCAGGGACGTTAACAAATGTTACAACACAGTGTCACAGCAGGACATGCTAGGGTGATAAAGTTTCTAGATGAAATAAATGACTGCTTCTTGGAGCAGCTGGTTCATGAACCAACAAGAGGGGAAGCCATTTTGGACTTAGTCCGTAGTGGTACACAAAATATGGTGCAGGAGATAGTGATTTAATTTGATTTAATAAATGGAGGAAGCACAGCAAGGAAATCCACAGTACTACTTTTTAACTTTCAAAGGAGAGACTATGATAAAATAAGTAAAATAGTAAAGTAAAAAATAAAAGGAGAAGCTGCAAAGGTTAAAGATTATATCAAGCATGGGCATTGTTTTAAAATATTATTTTGGAAGCCCAGACCAGCTGTATTTCACGCTTTAATAAAAGTGAAAGAAAGGCCAAAAAACTGCCAGCATGGTTTAAAGGTGAGGTCAAAGGGGCTGTTGTAACCAAAAAAAAAATATCTTTCGGGAAATGGAAAAAGGAGCCAAATGATGAAAACTGGAAATGACAGAAGTACTGGCAAGTTAGATGCAAGGCAGTGATAAGGGAGGTAAAGAGAGAATTTGAAAAAAGCTTGCCGTGGAAGCAAAACTGAATAATAAACTTTATCAAATACATTCGTAGCTAAAAACCTGTGAGAGAGTCACTTGGACCATTAGATGATAGAAGGGTAAAGAGGGCACTAAGAGAAGACAAGGCCATAGCGGAGAGACTGAATGAATTCTTTGCTTTGGTCTTTACTGAATAAGATGTAGGGAAGTTATCCATGCCTGAAATTGTATTTAAAGGTGATGTAGTGCAAGAATTGAAAGAAATATTTATAAACTGAGAAAATGTATTTGAATTATTTGATAAACTGAAGAGTAGCAAATCACCTGGACTGGAAGGTATACATCCGAGGGTGTTGAAAGAACTGAAATATGAGATTACAGACCTACCATTAGTATTCTGTGAACTATCATTAAAATCATCTGTAGTACCTGAAGATTGGTGAATGGCCAATGTAACACCAAATTTTAAAAAGGATTCCAGGAGTGTTTCGGGAAACTAAAGATCGGTGAGCCTGACATCAGTACCAGGCAAAATGGTAGAAACCATTATAAGGAACAACATGTAGATAGTCATGGTTTAATGGGAGAAAGCCAACATGGATTAGGCAAGGAAGATGTTGTTTTACTAATTTGTTATACTGTCTTGAAGGTCGGAATATATAGGTAGACCAGGGTGAGCTGACTGATATAGAGGCACATTCCAATGTGTCTGTCCATGCCCTTGTGCGTCCAATCGGAATTGGGATGCTCAGAGGTGGACCCAATTCTGATCCCACGGGGGCTAGACATGCCCGTGGGATCAGAATCGGGTCTAGGCCCTAAACGTACAGGCCGAGACCCAATTCCGATTGGCCTGCACACACAGCAGATCCCCAGCTGTCTCAGTCAGGCTCCTGAATGGAGCCGCAGTGCCATGGTGTCCCGTTGCCATGGCACCATGGCTCCATTCAGGAGCCACAAATGCCAGCTGCGGCCAATTAACTTCATTCCCCACTGTTGGACCATTGATCCGGCCTCCCATGGCCAAGGTCCAGCTACAGGGAACTTCCTGCACTCCCCTACCTTTTGTCCCCAGCCCGCGACAGGATCCCCCAACATCCAGGGGGACTTATTCCACCTCTGCGGTAGAATAAGTCCCCCGACTAAGTTCATGGCCCCAGACATACAGGGCCAACCTCAGACTCAGCCTTGTACATACTGGGTCGCGGACTGCCCATGCCCTGCCCTTGCTCCGCCTCCGCAATGCCCCCTCCCGCTCCTGTCTAAGCCTCCTCATACAAACACATTGTTTGTATGGGGGAGCTTTTGCCGGGGCCGGGGCCAGCAGAGGGGCGAATAGTGGGGATGGACGTCCCAAAGGAACATCCATCCCTGCTATTCATGGGACAAAATGACCCCCATCATTTATCTGGATTTTCAGAAAGCCTTTGACAAGATCCCTCATGAGAGACTCTTGGTGAAATGAAAAAGTCATGGGATTGGAGGCAGTGTAGAATTGTGGATCAGGAAATGGTTAAAAGAAAGAAAGCAGAGGGTTGGGTAAATGGTCAATATTCTCAGTGGAGAAAGGTGAATAGTGGAGTTCCCCGGGGATCTGTGCTGGGTCTGCTGCTTTTTAACGTATTCATAAATGACCTAAAAATGAGAATAACGAGTGAGGTGATCAAATTTGCAGATGACACAAAGTTATTCAAAGTTGTTAAAACACAAGAGGATTGTGAAAAATTGCAAGAAGACCTTGATAAATTGGAAGGCTGGACTTCAAATGGCAGATCAAATTTAATGTGGACAATGGCAAAGTTGTAACTAGGAAAGAACATTCCAACTATGGTTACACGATGCAAGGTTCCACATTAGGAACCACCATCCAGGAAAAAGATTTAGGCATCATCATGGATAACATGTTGAAACCCTCTACCCTGTGTGCAGCAATGGCCAAGAAAGCAAATAGAATTCTAAGAATCATAAGGAAAGGTGCGACCGCATCTTGAATGATGTGTGAAATTCTGGTTGCCATATCTTAAAAAGGATATAGAGGAAGTAGAAAAGGTACAGAGAAGAGCCACCAAAATGTTAAAGAGGATGGAAGGATACCCCTATGAGGAAAAAGGTTACAGCTCTTCAACCAGGAAAAGAGACGGCTGAGGGGAGATATGATAGAGGTCTATAAAATAATGAATGGAGTGGAACGGGTAAACGTAGATCGATTGTTTATGCCATTAAAAAGTAGAAAGACTAGGGGACAAGCAAGAAGCTACAAAGTAACCCAATTAAGACTAATAAGAGAAAATATTTTTTCACTCCAAGCGTAATCAATCTCTGGAATTTGATATCGGAGGATGTAGTAAAAGCTGTTAAAAAAGATTTGGACAAGTTCCTGGAAGAAAGGTCCATAAATCATTAAAGAGGACCCAGGAAATCCACTTCTTGCCCTAGGGCAAGCACTGTAGAACCTGTGTTCCTTTTTTGGAACCTGCTAGATACTTGTGACCTGGATTCGAAACAGGATACTGGGCTTGATGGACCTTGGTCTGACACAGTATGGCATATCTTATGTTCTTATTCACACAAAAAATCCCCAAACCTCACACAATTAAATCCATAGTAACATAGTATATGACGGCAGATAAAAGCCAGTATGGTCTATCTAGTTTGCCCAGCCAGGTGACAAGAGTAGGTGCACCTGCTGCTCATTCCTCCCTATCCTTTTGTTTAGGGGTGTACCCACTGCTCTATGTAGGGCACCCCTATTTGTTGAGATATTTATTTATTTAGCAATGCTTATATACTGCTTTTCACTGGTCAAAGCAATGTATATTCAGGTACAGTATATATTTCCCTTGTCCCTGAAGGGCTAACAATCTATGTTATGTACTTGAGGCAACAGATGGTAATGTGGCTTGCCCAAGGCCACAAATAGCACCTGTGGGATTAGAAACCCCAGTCCCTCCAGCTTGAGGTTGCTGTCCTCCAGCAGGATTTGAACCCCCCAGCTCTCTGGCCTGAGGCAGCCTGCCCCAACCACTAGGCTACTCCTCCCTATAAGGTGCAATAGGGATGAAATATAAGAGATAGCTGTTTATTTTGATTTTATCCTGTTGCTATAAAGAGATTCACTGTGTCTGTCCCATGCCATTTTGAATTTTGTCACTGTGTTTGCTCCCCACCACTTCCATCGAGAGGGCATTCCAAGCATCCACCACTCTTTCAGTGAAAAAGTATTTCCTGACGTTGCCTTTCAGTTTACCGCCTTGCAGCTTCATGTTATGCCCTCTAGTTTTACAGCCTCCCCGTCTTTCGAAGAGGTTTGTTTGTTCATTAATACTCATTAATTATTTAAAGGTCTGAATCATATCTCCCCTATCCCTCCTCTCATCCAGAGTGCACATATTTAGGTCTTCAAGTCTCTTCTCCTAAGTCTTCTGATGCAGGCTCCAAATCATTTTGGATGCCTTCCTCTGAACAGTTTCCAGTCTTTTTATATCCTTTGTGAGATATGGTCTCCAAAACTGAACACAGTATTCCAAGTGAGGCCTCACCAGTGATTTGTACAGTGGCATTAGTCCCTCCTCCTTTCTGCTGGTAATTCCTCTCTGTATGCAATCCAGCATCCTTCTGGCTTTTGCCACCGCCTTATAACACTGTTTCGCTACCTTAAGATCGTCAGAAACAATCATTCCGAGGTCCTTCTCCTGGTCCATGCACACCAATCTCTCGCCCCCTATTGCATACAATTCCCTTGGATTTCTGCTTCTCAAGTGCATGACACTGCTCTTCTTCACATTAAATCTTAACTGACAAACATTAGACCATTCTTCCAGCTTTTGTAGATCTTTCCTCATGTTCTCAACTCCCTCCACTCTGTTGCAAATTTTCATGTCATCTGCAGAAAGACAGATTTTTCAGTGTCTTAATATCCCCAAACAAGCAATAGGATATGAGGAAGTCTTAGAGTTCAGCAAAATAGCACCATAAAGTCCACCACCAGAAGTGCATCCTTGATAAAAGTGCAGACAAACCACCGATCCATCTCACTGCACAGGGCTGAACTAAAAAAAACGCACCAAGCAAGCAGAAAAGTCTGCTAGTTACTGCATCATTTCTGCCTCTTTGTCATCTAAATAGGCCTGCAGTACCTCCGGGTCCTCAAATGTCTTTGTTTGGTTGTGGAGAGTTACCCAGATATGTGCCAGAAAGAACAGTCCATACCAGGCTAGCAGGCACTGAAGTTGCAGGCGGAATGCTAGTAATTGTTTGTGTCCATTCACTGTTGCTTTATGGAAATCTGGAAGGAAAAGGATTTTGTGCCCCTCAAAGGAAATGGGGGCTTGTAGCATAGCTGGAACCTCAGAATACCCAAAACAATAGGCCTGCCATGCGGCGAAGAGTGCGCAGGAACGCGATGGGCCCGTTCAATCTCGAAAGGCCGTGAGAACTCTAGCCACAGCAGTTTGGTTAGCAAGGCCTCAAAACACTACCCGGGATCAGTTCCCTTGGTCCCTCCGGGAAATCGAGAATCTGGATGTTATTTCTTCTCTATCTATTATTAAGGTCTTGTGCTCAAGCTGACTTATGCACTTAGAGCTTTTTTTGCACTTGTTTCAGTCATTCCTCATGCACAAGCAGCGTTGCATCTTGTCCATATGCACATTGAGAGATGACATGTGTCTTCAAGTCGGCAATATTGGCCTGCATAGAAGAGAGGGAATCTTCACTGGCCGCTACCAACTCTTTTACGGCCCTGATCTCCACCAAGATTTTTTGGAAGCCTTCAACAGTTTCATGGTTCACCGCCATCTTTTGAGAAGATGGTGGCTCAGGCTTCGCTAGCTTTACACTTTGATTCTGCCCTGCCGGGAAATGCAGATGTGCTGGCTTCACTCCCGACATGACCTCGGAGTGATCACCCGAAAGGAAGAACTCCATACACCAGCAAAATTAGGGCAAAGTACCAGATTCTTTCAAGGAACCTCGGGAGCTAAGCCTTCATGCAGACATCTTGCACCACAGCTGGCTCCACCCCCCATTTTTGTCTTTTAATTTAACTACCATTAAAGTGGACTAACATGGCTATCACACTACTTTATTCAATTATATCTAACTCTTCGATCAGTGCTATATATGCTAAAAATGCCACCTTATTTCTAGGCTTTTAAACATTTGTTTTTATTTATAACCTATTTAGCAATTAATAATGATAATTTGAATCTTTCAACTCTGTTGGTTACTTAAAGGCACCTGGGCTATTTTTGACTTTATTGCAGCTTACTGGGATGCGCTAACCTCCCTGTTTTGATACCTTACAGTCTTTTCAAAGATATTTTGCTACTACTGCATTTACTATTACTCATTTGTATAGTGCTACAAGGCATATGCAGCACTGTACATGTAAAAGAAGAGAAAGTTCCTTCTCCAAAGAGCTTACAATCTATATATATCAGACAAACAGGGCACTAGGGTAAAACCTAAGGCAGTGGTTCCCAAACTTGGGGTTCGGACCCCAAATGGGGTCACATCATCAGTGGATGGGGGTCACAGAAACATGTCCATTTCCCATTTTCTCTGGACTTTCACTGAGACCTATGCCTAGTAGTGACAATCACCAGTCAGCATGTGGCCTGCGAGCCAGTGAACATTCATAGGCCCTTGCTCTCTCCTGGGCAGGCTTCCTGTTAGGCTTTAAACCCCTGCTGAGTACTGGGGTCTGTAAGCACACACTGCACACTGACACAAGGGCCCCTGTGCCGACTGCTGCTGCTGCTGCTGTTGCCACTATTGTTGCTGCTACCTTCCTGCTTTTAGGAGAGTAGAGGAGGGGAAGGGGCTGGAGACCTACTATTTTGATTTCATCATCATCTGGGGTCATATGAATTTTCAGTTGCTAAATGGGGTCATATGGGATAAACGTTTGGAAAGCACTGTCCTAAGGGAAGGGATAAAACACACATGGGTGCTAAATAGAAGATTAAGGGGGTCAGGATAGATTCAATGAGGTGGGTTTTCAGCTTGGATCTGAATAGGACCAGAGACAGAGCCTCACATACTGACTCAGGTAGACTGCTCCAGACATATGGTACAGGAAGCTGGAATGAATGGGGTTGGCATGGGAAGTGAAGGGCATAGATAAAAGTGGTATGTCTGAAAGGCGGAGTTCCTATGGGGGGGTATATGGAGAGATAAAAGAGGAGAGATATTGAAGAGCTGCAGAATACATGCACTTGTAGGTCAGTAGGACAAATCTGAACTGGATGCGGAAATGGATAGGGAGCCAATGAAGTGACTACTGAAGATAGGCTGCAAGAATATTGAGGCAGTAGCTGAAGAACAGAAGTGGTTTTTTGGAAGGGCCTAGGATCTGGGACATCCAGAGCACAATGTCCAAAAATCCAGGGGAGTGGCAGTAGTTAAGGGAGGCATGTATAAGGGCCTTCTGATATCGCTCTCTCTCCACACTGAAAGATGAACGTCCCAGAAACTGGTTCTGGTGATGGGCTTGTGCAGGTAGCAAGGCCAGGTACATGCACAGGTATAGGCCATTTCATAAATGTGGACATCCCCAAATTGCAATAGCTGAAGAACTGGGTACTTGGACATGCCAATAGGGGTATTTCAGAAGGGGGGTGACTATGTTATGAGACTTGCATGTCCAGACTGAGCTGCTTAGATAATTTCAGACGTGTGGTGGCAGAACAATAATATGTTTGGCGTTTGTATTTAGATGATGGGTTTTTTTGGCAGGAAATATTAGCTGTAGAGATTAAAGTGCATTATGCTCTTCCCTCCTGGAAGTGTTGCACTGTGTTTTTGGTCAGGTACAGGTATGGATGCCTCAACAACCAGCGCTAGACATGCTTGGGCCATTCTGAAATTGCACCATGATGTGCATCTCTGTTGCTCTGCCCAGGCCAGGCCTCTGCAATGTCCGCACGCTACATGGACCTGCTCACACTGGGGACATCTATATATCCAGCTTCCTAAAATGGGTCCAGGGATATCTCTGTGATTTGCATATCTGAATGCTTGTTCTCAGATGTCCAAATCAAGAATAGAGCTTCTAAAATTACCCCCAAGGCATGCAGCTGAGTTTTGAACGGATTGAATGGAGAAGAGGTGATTCAGCTGGAAACCAGCAAGGAGCAGGTTGCAATAATCTAGATGAGAGGTGGCTAGAGAATGGAAAGGGGTTTTGGTAGTGTATTTAGAAAGGAAGAGATGAATTTGGTGATGTTACTGTAAACCATGTGCTCCTAACTGACTGTCGGCTTTCCTAAGGTTCTATTTTAAAAGCTGTTCTATCTCCTCTTTAATTATATTGTCAGCAGTCTGGTTTCACCCTGGTTAAATCCCTCCTTCCTGCAGAATCGTCCCATCCAGACATTGAGACTCCAGAGCTTTGCCTCTTGGGTCCTGCATACAGTATGGAGGGGTTAATAAGCATACAAAATCCTCTATTTAGTTCACACCTAGTACTGCTCCATTCCCATGTCAAACCACAAAGCTATTGCCCAAAAATCCAACATCCTTTGTCCCCTGAATAGCCTGCCAGTCAGACCCAGCTACATAAACACCTGCACCGCTTTAAAAATTTATAGTTAGGGCATATGATGAAACATCAATCAAGCCCATCATCCTGTCTCTGAAATTAACCAGTCCAGGATGCCAGTACGAGGCGCATGCAGTTGCTGGATTGATTCTAGGCCTCCTGCCTAGTCTGTCAGACAGACCCAGGTACCTGAGTAAGTTGTTTGTTACTATACTTGCTGCGCTTAGTTTCTTTAAAATACATATTAAACAATGCTTCATTTTGTATCATATTTTCTTTTCCCTTCAGGCTCTTAAGTACAATAATGCTCTCAAGCTTTGGTTCTTTTTTAGGCACCAAGGGCTAGTTTTGCATCTAGTTAAAATGCTTATAGTGCACTTTGTTGGGAATCAATAGGGCTTGACCTGGCAGCCCTGAGGAAAAGGAGTCTAAGGGGTCTCCCACTCTATTCCTCCTCAATACAAAGTTCAATGGAAAGCATGTAACATTTGAGTTGGTCATAAAATCAATTGTATCTTTATATCTTAAGTAAACATACTTCATGGAAAGAGAATTAATATTGTGAAAAAGACACTATTCAATACATTTGAGGAGGAGTACTCACACTGTATTATATGATTCAAGACTACTGTTAATGTTAGCTATAGTTTTAGCATACATGGCTGCTTTCATCAACCAATCCTAGCAATCCTTACATAATTCACTCAAAACTGGCTTCAGGAATAAACAATGAAATTTAACATAGAAACATAGAAACATGATGACAGAAAAAGACCACAAGGCCCATCTAGTCTGTCCTTCCATAACAACAACTACAACAGTCCACTTTTTACCTTTAGAGATCCTCTGTGTTAGTCCCATGCTTTTTTGAATTCAGTTACTGTCCTCATCTCTACCACCTCCACTGGGAGACTATTCCATGGATCCACTACTCTTTCCGTAAAGAAATATTTCCGCATATCACTCCTGAATCTATCTCCCTTCACCCTCATCCCATGTCCCCTCGTCGCAGAACTTGCTTTCAATTGAAAGAGGCTCTCTCCCTGAACATTTATGCCACGGAGGTATTTAAACATCTCAATCATATCACCTCTATCCCGCCTTTCCTCCAAGGATGTACATATTAAGATCCTTAAGTCTGTCCTCATATGCTTTATAATGAAGACCACTAATCATCTTAGTAGCAACCCTCTGTACCGACTCCATCCTGTTCACATCCTTTTGAAGGTGCTGTCTCCAGAATTGCACACCATGAGGTCGCACCAAAGACTTATACAGAGGCATTATCACCTCCTTTTTTCTGCTAGCCATTCCTCTCCGTATGCACCCAACCATCCTTCTAGCTTTTGCCGTCGCCTTTTCTACCTGTTTAGCTACTTTAAGATCATCGGACACAACTACGCCTAGGTCCCGCTCTTCTTTAGTGGACAAAAGTACTTCACCTCCTATGCTGTATTGCTCCCTTGGATTGCTGCAGCCCAAATGCATGACCTTACATTTTTTAACATTAAATCCAAGCTGCCAAATTCTAGACCATTCTTCAAGCTTAGCTAGATCCCTCCTCATGTTATCTACACCTTCCTGGGTGTCTACTTTATTGCAGATTTTGGTATCATCTGCAAAGAGGCAAACCTTACCCGACAGCCCTTCCGCTATATCACTAACAAAGATGTTAAAAAGAATCGGACCAAGGACAGATCCCTGGGGCACACCACTGGTAACATCCTTCTCCTCAGAGTGAGCTCCATTTACTTGTACTCTTTGTCGCCTCCCACCCAACCAATTTCTAACCCAAGCAGTAACTTTAGGGTCCATCCCTAGGGTGCTCAGTTTGTTTATAAGTCGCCTGTGAGGAACAGTGTCAAAGGCTTTACTGAAATCTAAATACACCACATCTAGAGCTCTCCCTCGGTCCAACTCCCTGGTCACCCAGTCAAAGAAATCAATCAGATTTGTCTGACAAGACCTGCCTCTGGTGAATCCATGCTGCCTCGGATCCTGTAATCCGCTGGACTCCAGAAACCTCACTATTTTCTCTTTCAACAGCGTTTCCATTAATTTACTCACCACTGAAGTTAAACTAACCGGCCTGTAGTTTTCAACCACATCCTTACTTCCGCTTTTGTGTAAAGGCACCACATGAGCCTCTCTCCAGTCCTTTGGCACCACTCCCGACTCCAACGAGGCATTGAAAAGGTCAGTCAGTGGAGTTGCTAGAATGTCCCCAAGTTCCCTCAGTATTCTAGGGTGTATCCCATCCGGTCCCATCGCTTTGTCTACTTTGAGTTGAGCTAGTTTCTCACGAACACAGTCTTCTGAAAATTGTTCAAGATGTCCCTCGCTTCTGTTCTTATTTGTGGGTGTTTTCTGAGGTCCTGCTCCTGGTTTTTCATCTGTGAACACAGAACAAAAATATTTGTTAAGTAATTCCGCTTTATCCTTATCAGCTTCTACATATTCCCCCCCTGTACCCTTGAGTCTGACAATACCACTTTTGCCCTTCCTCTTCTCACTAGAGTGGGTCAGTAGAGTGACCCACTACTTTCTCCTATAATGATCATAAAGTGTCCAATCCAAATAATTCCCAAGCGAGAAAATTGGATACCGTACACTGGCACCACCCCTACCCATCTTCCAGTCTCGATAGAGGCAGTCTGTCAGGACAATATCATCTTACCCTTAGGAAAGATATGTCGGAGTTCTGCACATTGGAGCTCTTCTAGGCTGCATCGCTTAAGTCTCTGATCATTCTTCACATCTTCTTTTCCTTAGTCCTCCACCTGAAGGAGCTGGAGAATCATCAGGGAGATCTTCCATTTTGGATTGTCTTGATTCAATGCATGCTCATAATATTAGGGAGCTGAAGGGGCTGCTTTGAAAGAAACGTCTTATCTATTGTGTAATCATTAAAAATCCCATAGTATGTCATATAAGGCTGGGACATTATCACTTGAGTGCTTGACTACTGCCAGGTCCAGGTTGTCAAGTCTGGTCAAAATTCTCCAACAGGAAAAACCTTTAAGGCTTTGAAAAGAGAACTTGCTTTTCCTAATACCCAAGGTAAATGCACAAATAGTAATAACAATAATAATAAATATGACCAACTGTTGATTAGTTCAATTTCTTTACAATTGGTTTTAACAAGAAGTAGAACAGATCAGAGAAAAAAAGTGAAACCAACAGAAACAGAAACATCCCAGGACTAATGGTGCCAGGAACGAGGACAAGGAACAATTGCACAGCACTGCCGTTATTTATCCATTCGCCAATTTCCATAACTTAAGAAACAAAGTTCTATACCAGTTTTCTGTGCTGTGATAGCTTGTATTTCCAAATGAAACAATAGATTCCACCATATCTCCCACTGGGTTTCCTAAAAGACATATTCCATTTAACCGTAACCATTTCTTCCAATTTATAGAATGTTTTATGAGTGGATAGAAGAATAGGATATATTTTTAGTTCATCCCCACAAGGTACTGGCGGCAGTAACAGAAACATCATCATGTGTTCTGCTTCCAACCAACTGGGAACATCAGAATCAGATGGTATCCTACATACACCAGGCTCCCCGACACAAAACAAAAACTGTATATGGTAGAAAATTTGCAAAACTCACTCTTCCCTTATCACTAGGGAGATTTGGTGAGGTAGTTTGGTTATCTGAAGAAATTTGGTTAAAATTGGTCCCACTTCTTTGTAGAATGTAATATTGTTAGGAAAGTTAGATACCCTTTTAATAAAGTATGGTAAAAATTTGAAGTTACCAAGCGGTAATTGTCAAAATTACCACAGGGTAACTACAAAGTGTCTGTGTTAACTGCTGGGGGCATGCTCAGCATCTGCCCATGCAGTTAACTCAATGACAACACATGTGAAGTGGCATTTTAGAAAGGACATCCAAGTCAAATAGGGGATATCCAGGGCAATCATGCCAAGAAATGCCAGGGATGCCTATATCTCCATCTGAATTTAGTAACATAGACGTCCCCAACATGGACGCCAGTGCCGGTGACAACATAAGACACCCGCCTCAGGAAAGCATAGGGTGGTACGTCCATCTCATGCAAGCTAGCATAATGGGACGCCAAGTGGTACATAAAAATTAAATATGAGCCCTCATTCCCCATTAGTTTCCATTATCAGCATGAAAAATCTAGGAGGCATGAGCAACCCTCCTTCTCCACACCCTCCAGATGTCTGTCTGACAAAGCAAACACTTTTCCGATACCTATTCATGCCAGGTATAAGCTTGGACATAGCTCAGGACACTGAGAGTATTTCTGAAAACCGGTGAGGACGTCCAAGTACTGGGAACACCCTGGATACATCTACTCCATGCCCCCATTCAGACTTGGATGTCCTCACCCCAGGGACATCCACAGAGCTGGCTTCCAAAATGGCTCTGGGGACATCTCCATGCTTTGGATATCTCTATGCCTATTTTCAGACATCCAAAGCATGAATAGGGCTTCTAAAATAACCCCCTTACTGTGTGTTAACTGCATGACAGAACACAGATCACACAATGCCACTTCTTAAGGTAGAGTTAAGTGATCTGTCTTATCTGCTGCAGTAACAGGTAACACATGGTAAGCTACCATGCATTAACTGCAAGGCACAGTCCAGGCCCATTTCCCGCCACTTTCCACACTATGCAGTCAATGCATGAATTAGTGTGCACTAAACATCAGGCCACTGCATTAGCTGTTATCATGGCCATGCGCTAACAGAGTGCACCAATTCACATCTTCATTGCTTAATGTACTTTAAGCCCCTTAACCCGGTTTAGTAAACATACCTAAGAACATAAGATATGCCATACTGGGTCAGACCAAGGTCCATCAAGCCCAGTATTCTGTTTCCAACAGTGGCCAATCTAGGTCATATGTACCTAGCAGTTTCCCCAAAAGACACAGGTTCTGCAATGCTTGTACCGGGTCAAGCATTGATATCTTCGGTCACTTCTTAATAATGGTTTATGGACCTTTCCTCCAGGAACTTGTCCAAACCTTTTTTAAACCCAGCTACACTAACAGCCTTTACTACATCCTCCGGTAACAAATTCCAGAGTTTGATTACACGTTGAGTGAAAAAATATTTTCTTTTATTAGCCTTAAATAGTTTACCCTGTAGCTTCATTGCATGTCCCCTAGTCTTTCTATATTCTGATAACGTAAACAATCGATCTACGTTTACCTGTTCCACTCTGTTCATTAATTTATAGACTTCTATCATATCCCCTCAGCCGTCTCTTTTCCAGGTTAAAGAGCCCTAACCTTTTTAGCCTTTCTTCATAGGAGTATCCTTCCATCCCCTTTACCATTTTGGTGGCTCTTCCCTGAACCTTTTCTAAAATCGCTATATCCTTTTTAAGATACGGCGACCAGAATTGCACACAATATTCAAGGTGCGGTCTCACCATGGAACAATATAGAGGCATTATAATATCTTTTGTTTTATTTTCCATTCCTTTCCTTATCATACCTAGCATTCTATTTGCTCTCTTGGCTGCCGCTGCACACTGGGCTGAGGGTTTTAACATGGTATCCACAATGACGCCTAAATCTTTTTCCTGGGTAGTGGTTCCTAATGTGGAACCTTGCATCGTGTAACCATAGTTTGGGTTGTTCTTCCCTAGGTGCATAACCTTGCACTTGTCCACATTAAATTTCATCTGCCATTTTGATGCCCAGTCTTCCAATTTATCAAGATCCTCTTGCAATTTTTCACAATCCTCTTGGGTTTTAACAACTTTAAATAGTTTTGTGTCATCTGCAAATTTGATAACCTCACTCGTTATTCCACTTTCCAGGTCATTTATGAATATGTCAAAAAGCAGCGGACCCAGCACAGATCCCTGGGGTACACCACTATTCACCACTATTCACCTTTCTCCATTGGGAAAATTGGCCATTTAGCCCTACCCTCTGCTTTCTATCTTTTAACCAGTTCCTGATCCACAATAGTACACTGCCTCCTTTCCCATGACTCTTTAGTTTTGCTAAAAGTCTCTGATGAGGGACCTTGTCAAAGGCTTTCTGAAAGTCCAGATACACAATATCAACCGACTCACCTTTGTCCACCTGTTTATTCACTCCTTCAAAAAAACATAACAGATTAGTAAGACAAGATCTTCCTTGTCTAAAGCCATGTTGGCTTCTCCCATTAGGTTGTGACTATCTACATGCTGAGTAATTTTATTCTTTATGATGGTTTCTACCATTTTTCCTGGTACTGACGTCAGGCTCACCGGTCTGTAGTTTCCCGGATCACCCCTGAACCCTTTTTAAAAATTGGTGTTATATTGGCGATCCTCCAATCTTCAGGTATTAGAGATGATTTTAATGATAGTTCACAGATTACTGATAGCAGGTCTGCAATCTCATATTTCAGTTCTTTCAACACCCTTGTATGTATACCATCCGGCCCAGGTGATTTGCTACTCTTCAGTTTATCTAATAGTTGTAAGACATCTTCCCGATGTATCGATATTTCCTTCAATTCTTCCGCACCTTAAAATACCACTTCAGTCATGGGTAACATCCCTACATCTTCCTCAGTAAAGACAGAAGCAAAGAATTCATTCAGTCTCTCCGCTATCGCCTTGTCGCCTCTTAGTGCTCCTTTAACCCCTTTATCATCTAATGGACCAACTAACTCTCTCACAGGTTTTTTGCTACGAATGTACTTGAAAAGGTCTTTATTTCGCGTTTTTGCTTCCGCAGCAAGCTTCTTCTCAAATTCTCTCTTTGCCTGCCTTATCAATGCCTTGCATTTGACTTGCCAGTGCTTGTGCTGTTTCCAGGTTTCGTCATTTGGCTCTTTTTTCCATTTCCTGAAAGATGCTTTTTTGGCAACAACAGCCTCTCTGACCTCACCTTTAAATCATGCTGGAGGTTTTTTGGACTTCCTTCCACTTTTCTTAAAGCGTGGAATACAGCTGGTCTGGGCTTCCAAGATAGTATTTTTCAACAACACCCAAGCTTGATGTATGTCTTTAACCTTTGCAACTGCTCCTTTTAGTTTTTTCTTAACTGTTTTCCTCATTTTATCATAGTCTCCCTTTCGAAAGTTAAAAGGTAGTACTGTGGATTTCCTTACTATCCCTCCTCCACTAATTAAATCAAAGGCGATCATGCTATGATCACTATTGCCAAGTGGCCCCAACACCCTTATCTCTTGCACTACATCTGGTGTTCCACTAAGGACTAGGTCTAATATGGCTTCCCCTCTGGTTGGTTCATGAACCAGCTGCACCAAGAAGCAGTCATTTATTTCATCTAGGAACTTTATCTCCCTAGCATGTCCTGACGTGACACTGACCCAGTCGATACCGGGGTAATTGAAATCACCCATTATTATTACTGCGCTGTAACTTTTGTTAGCTTCCTTGATTTCTTTGAACATTTCATCATCCATTTGGTCATTCTGGCCAGGTGCTTGATAGTACACCCCCACTGCCATTGCCTTCCCCCTTTTATATGGAATTTCAATCCATATAGATTCTACAGCAGATTTTGTTTCCTGCAAATCTTTCATCCTTTCTGAGTCAATGCCCTCTCTAACATAGAGCGCAACCCCTCCACCAATTTGATCAGCTCTATCATTACGATATAGTTTGTACCCAGGTATCACAGTGTCCCACTGGTTGTCCTCCTTCCACCATGTCTCTGATATTCCAATCATATCTAACCTTTCATTTAGTGCTATATATTCTAACTCTCCCATCTTATTCTTTAGACTTCTAGCATTTGCATACAAGCATTTTAGAGAATGTATTTTATTCATGTTAATTTGGCTATTCTTATACATGGGTAAATTGGGATCTTTAAGCTCTGTCTGCTCCATACTTGAGGGCATTTGGGCTACTTTACTCTTTTGTGGAACCTCTCTGCTTTTGGTAGTATCCTTCAAGGATACATTCTTCCGAACCATCCGCTCTTGGGCGACTGTCGGCTTTCCCCAAATATCTAGTTTAAAAGCTGCTCTATCTCCTTTTTAAAGGTTCATACCAGCAGCCTGGTTCCATCCCGGTTAAGGTGAAGCCCATCCCTTCGGAAGAGCCCCTCCTTTCCCCAGAATGTTCCCCAGTTCCTAACAAATCCAAAACCCTCATCTCTGCACCATTGTCTCATCCACGCATTGAGACTCCGGAGCTCTGCCTGCCTTTTGGGTCCTGCGCGTGGAGCAGGAAGCATTTCGGAGAATGCTACCATGGAAGTTCTGGATTTCAACTTCCTACCTAAAAGCCTAAATTTTGCCTCGAGAACCTCCCTACCACATTTTCCTATGTCATTGGTACCGACATGTACCAAGACAGCAGACTCCTCCCCAGCACTATCTAAGACCTTATCTAGGTGGCGCGTGAGGTCCGCTACCTTCGCACCAGGCAGGCATGTTACCAGGCGATCCTCACGTCCACCAGCCACCCAGCTATCTAGATGCCTAATGATCGAATCACCAACTATAACGGCTGTCCTAACCCTTCCCTCATGGGCACATGGCCCTGGAGAAACTTCCTCGGTGCGAGAGGGTTTTACATCACCTGGAGGACAGGTCCTAGTTACAGGATCGCTTCCTGCCACACCAGGGTGATGCTCTCCTGTCACGTGACCTCTCTCCTCCATGGCAACAGGGGTGCTGACAGACTGGAGGTGGGACTTCAGAACTATATCCCTGTAGGTCTCGTCTATGTACCTCTCTGTCTGTCTTATGTTTTCCAAGTCTGCTACTTTAGCCTCTAGAGAACGGACTTGTTCCCTGAGAGCAAAGAGCTCCTTGCACCTAGTGCACACGTAAGACCTCTCACCAAATGGGAGAAAATCATACATGTGACACTCAATGCAAAAGACTGGAAAGCCCCCATCCCGCTGCTGGACTGCTGTCTGCATCTTAGTTTTAAGTTTGTGTCTAGATCTTTAAGTTCTTACTTACTAGGGCTTGCTATGGGTATTTATACCAATAAAACTGTACCTAATACGTTTAATATACCTTGTTCATCTGAAGTTTAATTAATATCAGGTCCTTAGTGTATGACTGATTTGGGTAATGAGCTTCACCTGAAAGCACCTCCTGTCTTTTAAGATGTGTAAGTACCTATAAAGCTATGATTATCCCAGGGGTGGGTGGATGTGGGGGGGGGAGGGAGGGAAATAACACTTATTAAAAGAGGGCTGCTACACAGTACCCTGTCTTGTGCTGCTGAGGTAAGCTAAATTCTGATTTGATTTAAATTATAGCTCTTAGCTGCTGCTAGGCTCTAACTTCTTATGAAATTTAAACTACAAGCTCTCTGCTGGGTTCTAAATTTAACCAGAAAGCTCTCTTCTGTGTTTTAAAACTAAAAGTACTTTTCTGATGCTAGGCCCTGAGTGACTATTAAATGTACACTACAAGCTCTCTGCTGGGTTCCAAATGTAACCAGAAAGCTCTCTTCTGTGTGTTAAATTTAAACTAAAAGTACTTTGCTGTTACTTGGCCCTGAGTGACTATTAAATTTAAACTACAAGCTCTCTGCTGGGTATGAAATGTAACCAGAAAGTTCTCCTCTGTGTTTTTTTTTTCCATTTAGAATTTTTATTAAAGTTTTATAAGAAAATAAGACAATAAAATAAAATACCATACAGTGCAAACCAGTCAAAAACCATAGATGTACAATATGGTCCAACTAAACTAACAGGAATCAATCCTAACCTCAACCTCAATATACTCATACAACATTGCTTAGGCACTGTCCAAACTGCCCCACCCCTTTTTTCCCCCTTCCCAACCTCCCCACACATCCAGTACAAGCATGGGGCCTAACTAATCAACTAACCCTCCACCCTCCCCCCCTTCTTCCTCGCCCGTCCCCCCTATTTTCCAACCTAGCTTCCACTCCACACTCACCCAACAACCCAACTGCCCTCCCCATTTGCGGGCATCCTATTCCCTACCCCCCTCCCCTTCCAGCCCTCCAGCCAGCTCCAGACCTTCTTCCAGTGTACCACATTTTTCCCCCCATCCCCCGCCGCAGCTCCGTTAACTTGCACATCAAGCTCACCTCAGCCACTCTGCGCACAAAACCTGCCAACTGGGGAGTGCTCTTCCCTCCCCAGTGCTGGTCAATCTCACATCTAGCCGCGGCTATACAATGATGCAGGACCCCCTCCTCCCTTCGCGAGAAACCTTCATCAAGTTGATGCAGCAAGCAAGCCTCCGGTTTCCCGTGACATTTCTGCCCAGTCATACTGTGGATCGCCTCCCAAACTTGCCCCCAATAACCCTGTAGCCTGTCACACTTCCACCACATATGCATCCAGTCCCCTCGTGCAGCACATCCCCGCCAGCATAAATCATCTCGTCCCTTCCCTGCCTTAAAACGACGCACTGGAGTCCAGTACCATCAGTATAAGACTTTGTAAGAGTTTTCCTTAATTTGGGCCGCTATTGACACAGAAGCAATCTTCTGTATGAGCTTCTCCCAGCACTCCATACCCCAACACACCCCCAAATCCTCCTCCCATTGCAGCATATATCGAAGCTTACACTCTCCCGTCCCCAGCATACCTTTGTAAATTCTGGACAAAACCCCCTTTTTCCCCCCCTGGCCATTGCATATCGCCTCAAACCACCCTCTATTATCCCAAAGATCCTTCCATACCTTAGGGTGGCGCAGAAAGCTCCTCAGCTGCATGTACGCAAAGTGGTCACTCTCTTTCAGCTTATATAAGTCCCTAAGGCCTTCAAACTGGTGAATCCCCTGAGGGTGGATAACCTGTTGAACATGCGTTAAACCGGATCTGGCCCATCTATGCAAAACGTGCACGTCGGGGCCCTGACCCCGCTCAAAACAGGCCTCGATAGTCATCCCCTGTATATAACCCTTATCTGGAACAAGTTGGGGTTTGTTATGTTTCCAAATCCTCAAACCGGTCGCAACCATGGGACTCAAGGCGGGCAGGTCCAATCCCCTATAGTAATAATGAAGACAGTATTACAGGGGTTTTCCCTTACACCAGTGGGATGTCACAGGTTGTGAGGTTATTACATCAATTTTGGCCTATTTCAGAATTTCATCCTTGTTTTCAAGATAAGCGTTTACAAGTGGCCTATTCACGTAAGGCTAATTTGTGGGATTTATTGGTCAAGACTACTCCTCTAATTGATCGCCCTGTCACTGCACATGAGACCAAAGGACATTTTTCGTGTGGCTCCTGTAATTTTTGTGAATATTCATTGTTAGGCTCTTCATGGGTTGATTCTCATACAGGGAGGATTTACAAATCTGTTTGGCACACGAATTGTTCATCTGTTTTCGTAGTTTATTTAATTGTGTGTCCATGTGAGTTATATTATATGGGTCGGACCAAACGTTCGATCAAGACACAGTTATCTGAACATGCCTCTTGTCTAAGGACGAAGAAAATTTCAGCTCCAATGGCTGACCAATGTGTGCATTTTAATCATACTTTTGAATCACTTCATTGGCGAATTTTGGATCATGTTCCCAATGATCCGAGGGGAGGAGAACGTGAAAGCCAGTTACAGATGCTGGAACAGCGCTGGATTTTCTCCTTGGATACGATCAAACCAAGAGGATTGAATGCACAAGTGGATTGGCATACGATCATCTGATCTGTGATTTTTCTCAAGAATCATTGATTTTACTGTTATGGGTTTCCCTTGTCAGTGGGATTCCCCTACTGGTAGCAATGATCTTGGTCTTGATTGGCTGTTGGCTATATTTAGTCATCAATGACGTCAGACGCCGGAGTTTGAAAACAAGACGTTTCATCCGTCTTGGACATTGAAGCTTTGGCTGTATACCAGAATTAGATGAACCTGAAGCAGGGTAGCAAGGTCCTTTTTGGCAGCACCCGAAACGTGGCACGTCGGCCCTTCTGAATTCTGGAGAATCTTTCAAGTTGGAATGACTTGTTTGTTTAATGTCAGCGAACAAAGCTAAGTACTTAATTCTTCACTTTTAACAGTGTTTTCAAATAAAAATAAAAAAAGGAGCAGTCACAGTGGTGGTCAGAAGACTTTTTGGCTACTGGGCTGACTAACTCTGACAAAAACTGTAGGGGATGATATATCAGAATTTTTGCATAAGGTTGGATTTTACTTTGAGATTCTGATCAGGTTTTTTGGATTGAACTTGCTATGGCAACCATTTAAAAAGCTGTTAGTCTGGACACTCTTGTATGAGCATTCTGACCTGTGGAGGTCCTCAAAACTATTTAGTATCTCAGAGGGCTGAGTAGTATTGTCGGGACAGACTAACTTTTGTGTGGTTTTGAGGTACTGAGCTGAAAGATACCTGCTCTTGTTTCCTTCTAAGTTATAAGAAACTCCACAAAACATTATACTGATATATTTTCTAAGAAGAGTGGAATCTTTGAACACAAACATGTTGATCTTTCCATCTGTTTAATTGCAAGTTCTTGACTTGCTTTTTAGGGGACGTTCTTTATTTTTCTCTGCATTATAATTTATGCTCATACCTCACAGAGTAACTTCCCATTTTATTATAGTAGACGATGGGTCTTCTTCATGCAATTTATCATAGTCCTCTATCCACACACAGTACGTTTTTTTGAAGTCTTTTTCCTGCAATAAGGCAGAGTTAAATTGCTATAAGGATATCTTGTCTAGGGTAGACAGCAGCAAGATCAGAAATTATGGTTTATGGTTTATTAGGATTTCATATACCGCCTTTCCAATTGCAAAGTGACTTACAATTAGAATAAATCAAGAAAGTAGAAAAGAACTCCATATTCTGACAGGAAAGAACAGAGTAGGCAGAAAAAGAGACATCCCAACTCTGCAGCGACTCCAGTGCTCCTCAGCTCACCAGCATCCCTAACCTTTACTATCTTCCTAATTTCCGTAAATGTGCTCTGCAGTGTTTGGTCACAGAAAACGAACTCCTAGAACATATTTCCTGTGGACTTCGTAATCAATAAATACAATGAAATTTCAGCAACATTAATCGATAAAAGCTTTTCTCAGGGAAAAGTATCTAACCCATGTTCATCCTGACAGTCATTTATACAGAGGTCAAAATGTGAAACATCAGTTGATTTTTACATATAAATACTTAAGAACACCAGTCAAGTGAAGACAGAGGAAATCTATGTATTGCTATTTGCCATGTTAGAAGAGCCTCTGATTGGTATCCAGTTTATTCTGCATTAACTTCATGTCCCTCTTCCCATCAAGGACATTTATAAAGGGGGCTCTGGGGAGCAAATTTACAGAGGCAGTTTTATGTTAATTTACTTACAGCACAGCTGCCCCTGCTGCTGAGAGCCAATTTCACATTGATAATCATCCAATAAAGCACCATGGCAAGTAATGTTTCATTTATTGCACTCCTGATGCCTGAATATAAACAAATGGAGCATCTGAAAACTTAAGAGTTTATTCATCCTAATCTGGGTCTCAGAAAACTTTACAGCCAAAACCGACTCACTGGATTTTTCAAATTGTAAAAATTCATATCCTGTATTTAAGAAAATAGCTAATATTCCCTGCATATCTTAGAAAACTTTCAGAAACCCTATTTATCCACCCTATGAATCATATACAGTATTATCCACAGCATCAATACAATATTAATGTACTGTAACTCGCCTTGAGCTCCGAAAGGTGAATAATTTAATCCAGGGGTGGAGAAGTATCCTATTAGTTAGAGCAGTGGGCTGAGAAGCCAGGGTTCGAATCTTGCTTCTTCCACTGATGTCCCTTGTGACCTTGGGCTAGTCACATCACCTTCTGCTGCCTCAGGAATGAAAGCCCTCTTGGCTAGGGAAATATCTATCATACCTAAACATAACTTGTCTTGAGCTCAGATTTGGAAACGTAAGAAATTGCATCCAAATCCCAAGATGTAGGATCCTCTATTTCTTTCCCGATATGCAGTCGCTCTCCTGACAGCACCAGCATCTGAAATTAGGTGGAGAAATCACACTAAGCATTCTCTAGCGATAACGTTAACTCTGACTAAAGGTAGGAAACTTATTACACTAACTCATATAAGAAGGTGGTGTGGGTAAACATATTTTAAAAGCACATATAAGGCCAGCTTCATTGGACAGAAAGCAATTTTTTTGTCCTTTAACATACCTATATAATTCCAGGTAATAACGAAAATGTCGTGAGTAGAAGAAAGAAAGAAATGCACTACAGGAGTTCAGGAAAGCTTGTGCATATGCAGAACAATTGAGGCCAATAAATGCTTCAACCCGTTCATATGCTTTGCCCTTCTCCGCAGTACTGCACATCAAAGAGAACATTCGCTAATAGCATATGATTATTTGTTTCTATGCCGAAGCTCCATTCCCCACTGTACAGTTTCTAGGGCAGGATGTTCTGACATCTCAAAACCATACTATACATAGCAGCCTACCGCGGGAAAGATAGGGGAATGGAGAAAGGAGCACTCAGCTGCAACATAAACTACAGATGTCCTTAGCCTAAATCTCATGATCCGAACTACAAAACAAAAGATGCACATTTCAAACTGCACATCTATAACGCATATGCAGAGTCCACTGAACAACCACTCTACATAATTTTATTCCTACTCTCTAGGACTCAGCTGAAATATTATCTCATAATTCACTCTCTCAGAGAAGCTGCTGCTGTGCCTGGCGGCTCGGCCTCCTCTCGATCCCATGACTCAGCCTCTAAAGCCTTTTTTTTTCTGGTTGACAAAAATGAATCTTGACACGTATGCTCTGAAGAATACAGCGCGCCACTAGTATTTTGCAGACACTGGCAGAGGGAAAGGGCAGAAAGTCCCAGAGTGGTCCAAAGTGCAAAGAGAGGCTTTCAGGAGGGTGAAAATGCATTCAATAAATGTCACCGAGCGTGTTTCAGAACTTCAGCTATTTTGCCAAGAAGAATGGACAAAAACTGCACCATCTCACAAAGTTGGCAGAAACGTATCCTAACTAACCCCGTGGGGGAGGGGTAGTTACTAACATGCGTTAAGGGGATAACACATATTTGCCAAAAACAATGTGTGTTAAATGGCAAAATCATGTATTATTTTACCTTAATGCAAGTTAGTTTACAGCAATGCATGCTACATGAAATTCAAAACATTCAAATGCATGCAAACTGAATAACATAGCTTGCATTAAAACTTCAGAAGCTGCATTATTTATTGAAAAATACCACCAGCTTGGAGCTGGCGTTATTTTTCTTTCCCATGAGCACCAGGTCGCTAACACACAGTCTGACGATCCTGGTGTCATCTTAAAAGGACCAAAGGTTTTCTACTAGTCGCGCTTACCCCTGATCCTCCACCAACAAAGAATCCTCCCATTGCCTCTTTCCAAGAGATCCCCCAACCTCCAGAAAAGCAGCCCACTGCCCCTGAAGGCACCCCTTCCCTATCTCCCCCAAAACTACTAGGTCTATCCCTGGTATCTAGCAGTGGCTGGGGGCAGCACAGGAGAGATCCCCAGTTGCTCTTGTCCCATCGCCAGCCCCCATTCAAAATGGCTGCTCTGACCCCTACAGGTAGTTTTGTGTTCTTACAGCTAGCAATTAAGTTGCAGAATAAGGAGTACACACACACACACACACACACACACACACACAGACATATCTGACATACCAAGCTGGGCAGGAGCAAGGAGGAGGGGGGTTTGCTTCTGCCTCCTTCAGCAGGTGCCCTTTTGGGCTGAGCTGGGGCTTGGAGGGGAGGGGCCCAAAGGCAGAATATGGTGGCTTTCCGGAAAAGAGATGGGGCTTTGAAGATATGACATGTTCATTTTTTTCTTTATAACAATTTGTTTAAATATTATATAAAATAAAATTTAAAAAAAGAAAGAAATGCCTTTATTTGAGAGTCACTGAAGCAAATGCCACTTGGGGTATAGAGGTTGATCAGAGTATAAAGTTAGTTTTGTGTAATGACTTTCAGAAAAGGATAGCTTGCCTCCTTGTTTCACTGTACCTTGCCAACGGTACATGTTTAGATAGAACATTCCCCACCCTATTACTTTTGCACCCAATTCTATTCGCAACAAGGAAAATTCCAGGAAACCTTTATGAGTTATCGTTCGTTCATGATGAGGCCCAAATGTGTCTCCTGTTCAAATCCAATTTTCTTTTTCAGGAGTAGCGCTTTTTAAAAAAACAAGTGCTTCCTCAGCATATTGCATAGTTAAGCCTAACATTCCTCAAAGCAAACTTAATATCTTCCATACTATTCAGACCCACTCAATCTCCACTTCTACCCTTCACTCAACAAACACCCTCACTCAAAACACTAGACAACACCGTCATCCTCCACTTATTTCACACTATGTGCCCAAAGTTCCCCCCACACACACACACATACCACACACTAGCATTCCCCCTCCGCATATAAACCCTATTTCCCAATCTCTAGTCCTGATCCACCCTCCTCCTCACCTTAACAACTTGTCTATTACCTCCCATCGCAGATACCAATGAGATGTGATCACCCATTCCTATTAAGCCCCTTCTTCCAGCCCCCCAAGTCCCACAATTTGGACATCTTTTTAATGCACAGGCGATGCTGGATACGGGTTTAAGTCCTGGCTGATGACTTCTCTGCTTTTGCCGAGCACAGCTGCGGAGATGCGCTACAGTGAGGCACACATTGCTACATGGTATATGATAGAGCGCACCTTTGGGGTCCTCAAGAGTCACTTCCGTTGTCTGGACCATTCTGGGAGGACATTGCTCTGCACCTGAAAAGGTTGGGGACATTGTTGCGGTGTGCTGCATACTGCACAACATAGCCCTGAAATACGAAATGCCACGTAAAATAGCTCCTGATTTTCCACCGGAACCTTTCATCCATGCCCCTGCTCAACCTGATGCAGGAAGGAGTAATCGGATAGGAAGAAGACTTAAAGAGGACTGCTTTTCATGACCTTTGCATTTTCTGTTAGCATTTCTTGTTATGCCTACCTGTTGTTCCTTAATAAATGTCTTTTTTAGGGCTGTGCATACTGTTTACTATTACTGAGTTGGTTATGGCAGGGGGGGGCATGAATGGTAATGGTAAGGAAACTAAGCAGATCAGGAGGAAATGACTTTTAAACCTTATCAAAGCAAGGAATCCAAGCAAAGACCAGATACCACCCCCCGCCCCCCACACACACATACAGACACACTCCCTATTAAACATAAAGAATGCAGAAAAGCAAATCTAAAAGCAGGCATCCATATACACCAGACAGGTGGGTAAACTGCAGCAATAAGGGATATATAAGACAGATCTCATGAACAATAGCTAGCGATATCCCAATTATATTAAAGGACACGATAACCCATCCCCCCCCCCTAAATCTGATCTGTAATTTTACTGGGATCAATTTTACATGATAAATGAGTTTAATTTCCTGTCTCAATCCATCCTAATTGAGATTTAGCAGCCCTTTTCTTTATACATATACTCTGGTCCCCTATTCATGCGCCCTTATATGCATGCAGAACTCGACGTTCAACTGGACGCAGATGAGTCAACTGCACATGCAAGACCTGCATGCGTGCTTGCCTATGTATGTTCCCATGGAACTCAAAAATGGCTGATGCACATCCAGAAAATGCACATCCTGGAGACCATGCAGTACCGAATCCCGGGAGGAAGCCAAACTTCCCCCGGGAGGATATTGAGCTTCTGGTCTCCATCATTGTGGCCAATGAAAAGCACTTCTTCCCAAGGCCAGAGAGGAGGTGCAATTACCACCTCAAGAGGCGGGCATGGCGGAGGCTCTGCCATGCATTTAATAATGAGGTAGTGTTTGTGAGAGAGGTGATTGCAGCGGTGTTTCTTTTTTGAAGGGGATAGTGTGTGGGGGGGGACATTGTAGCAGGGGCCGTGGTTTCTTTTTTGGGGAGGCTGTGCATGTACTGCTGCTGACAGAAATGTTATGTTCTTGTCTTTCAGACTGAGGACCTCAAGAAGAAGGCCCGTGAGCTGCAGAGGACCCACAATCCTCCAGTGGGTGCGTCGAGAGTGGGCGATCTCATCAGGTAGGCATCATAATTTGGGGGCTGTTCTACATGCTCCACTTCATACCTTGCACACACTTCTTTGCCTGGATAACATCTGCCTCTCTTTTCTTTTGACAGAGTCCAGCCCAGATGATGATGACGATGATCCAGGTCCTTCATGCCACCCGCATCCACAGGCCTGACGGCCGCAGCATCACCTGCCCCTGAGCTGAACTCTCCTGAGCTGATTCCCCCCCCCCCCAGAGCTGAACCCCCACCATGTTGAAACGCCCTGTGCCCCAATCCCCCTCCTTGCCAAACTCCCCCATGTCCCAACCCCCTTGCCAAACCCCCTCCCCCCCATTGTCCTACCCCTGTGACCATCCGTTATATGGTATGCTCCCCTGCCACTACAATCCAGAAGGAAGAGGATCTGAGGGTGCCACCACATGTTATGGCACCCCTCCTGGGCTTTAACCAGCTATTGTGGCAGAGGAGGATCCATCGAGGTCCTCCGCATGCTGGCAGACATCTGGGGGCAATCATGATGGCAATATGCTCAACCACCTCATTGAGGATGCTGAACATATTGCCCATTACCTCCCACCACTCAATGATCCTCTTCCCCCTGGATTGTTTTGCCAGCTTTTTCTCTCCTCCCCCCATGTAAATAGTTACACAGTAACATAGTAAATGACGGCAGATAAAGACCAGGATGGTCCATCTAGTCTGCCCAGTAAGATGGCAAGAGTAGGTGCACCTGCCGCTCCGTGCAGGCCACCCCTTCCCTTGTCTTTGTTTAGGGGTGAACCCACCGCTCTGTGTAAGACACCTCTGTTTTTTGACAAATTAGATAGTTAAGTTTATTTTGATTTTATCCTATTGCTGTAAAGGGATCCACTGTGTCTGTCCCATACCATTTTGAATTCTGTCACTGTATTTGCCCCCACCACTTCCATCGGGAGGGCATTCCAAGCATCCACCACCCTTTCAGTGAAAAAATATTTCCTGACATTGCCTTTCAATTTACCCCCTTGCAGCTTCATGTTATGCCCTCTAGTTTTACAGCTTCCCCATCTTTGGAAGCGGTTTGTTTGTTCATTAATTCTGTTTAAGTATTTAAAGGTCTGACTCATATCTTCCCTATCCCTCCTCTCCTCCAAAGTGTACATATTTAGGTCTTCAAGTTTCTTCTCATAAGGCTTCTGACGCAGGTTCCAAATCATTTTGGTCGCCTTCCTCTGAACAGTTTCCAGTCTTTTTATATCCTTTGTGAGATATGGTCTCCAGAACTGAACACAGTATTGCAAGTGAGGCCTCACCAGTGACTTATACAGTGGCATTAGTAGAAGCTGTAAAACTAGAGGGTATGGGACAGACACAGTGGATCCCTTTACAGCAACAGGATAAGATCAAAATAAACTTAACTATCTAATTTGTCAAAAAACAGAGGTGTCTTACACAGAGCGGTGGGTTCACCCCTAAACAAAGACAAGGGAAGGGGTGTACCTGCATGGAGCGGCAGGTACACCTACTCTTGCCATCTTACTGGGCAGACTAGATGGACCATCCTGGTCTTTAACTGCCGTCATTTACTATGTTACTATGTAACTATTTACATGGGGGGAGGAGAGAAAAAGCTGGCAAAACAATACAGGGGGAAGAGGATCATTGAGTGGTGGGAGGTAATGGGCAATATGTTCAGCATCCTCAATGAGGTGGTTGAGCATATTGCCATCATGATTGCCCCCAGATGTCTGCCGGCATGCGGAGGACCTCGATGGATCCTCCTCTGCCACATTGGCTGGTTAAAGCCCAGGAGGGGTGCCATAACATGTGGTGGCACCCTCAGATCCTCTTCCTTCTGGATTGTAGTGGCAGTCCCTGCTCATCAGAGCTTACAGTCTAATCAAGACAAACACAGAGGGTGTAGGCAGGGATAAAGCAACAGGAAAGAAAAAGGAGAACAAGTGGGTCAAGATCCAAAAGCAGCAGCAAAGAGGTGAGTTTTCAGCCTGGATTTGAAGAGGGTTAGAGAAGGCGCCTGGCATACAGACACGGGTAGTTTATTCCAGGCGTAAGGCACAGCAAGGTGAAAGGAGCGAAGTCTGGAGTTAGCAGTTGAAGAGAAGGGCACAGATAGAAGCAGTTTGCTAGAAGAGTGGAGTTCCCAAGGGGGGTTGTAAGGAGAGATAAGAGAAGAAAGGTAATGAGGAGCCACAGAGTGAATGCATTTATAGGTCAGCAGGAGAAGTTTGAACTGGATGCGGAAACGGATAGGAAGCCAATGAAGTGACTTGAAAAGAGGGGTAATATGGGCATGACGAGGCTGGCGGAAGGCGCTTATCATTTGCAATTTTGAGAGCCGCGAGTTGGGCTTCCGCCTAAGATATGGCCCCTCTCCTGCTCCTCCTTCAGCCATTTTCTGCGGGTTCCGTATTATCGCACACACATACACAGCTCTACCATGGGCGCATCCCACTGTGTGTCTCCACGGGTGCATCCTGTTGTGCGTCCCCGTAGGCGTGCCATTTCCGCATTCGGTTTGACGTCTCCTTTTTTATATTGCCTGGATGCTGGTTATAAAGGTGCCTGCATTCTTTTTCAGGCATTTTTTCTGCATCTTTAGTGTATTCAAGGTACACAATCATGCAAGGTTTTGCAAGAAAGGAGACATCAAAAGTATTCTCGCCCCAAAACCATTTATTAAGGAAAGACAAGTAATCATATAATAAGGATTACTGGCAACATGAAATGCAAAGTCATCTAGAAAAGTAGTCCCCTAAGTCTTCTTTGCCTCTCATTAACCCTTGTTGCATCGGGGCAGGCAGGTGCATGGATGTAAGGTTCCGGTGGCAAGTCGGAGCTATTTTGCATGGCATTCCATGTTCCAGGGCTATGTTGTGCAGCATGCAGCAGACTGCAACAATGTCCCCAACCTTTTCAGGTACATATTGCAATGCACCCCCAGAATGGTCCAGGCAACAGAAATGACTCTTGAGGACCCCAAAGGTGCACTCTATCACACCCCGTGTAGAAATGTGTGCCTCACTGTAGTGCATCTCTGCGGGAGTGCTTGGTGAAATCAATGGAGTCATCAACCAGGTCTTACATCCATATCCAGCATCACCTATGGCATTAAAAAACAAGACAACAGTTTGAAAAGTCATAAAAAGCATATATAAATTGCCTTATGGAGATGTATAGTTGTTTACCATCCAATAAACAGCATCCCCTATGAATACAACTCAAACAAAGCAGCCCAGATAAGTTCTTGTACAGCTGTCCCTCCACCCCCCCAAAGTTTCAGTATGCCTATGTGACACTTACCAATAAGCCAACCGTCACCGTAGTTTCCCTCTTCAAAGTTACGGCCGAGTGCTGAGTTGGAGAGGATAAAGGCATCATGACAGCCGCCCAAGAACTTGGAGACCACATTCAGGATCTTTATGTGCACATCACATACCACTAAGACATTCATTGAGTGGAAGTTTGTCCTGTTTCAGAATGCTGGTTCTTTGTCATTGGGAGGTATTAGGGCTACATGGGTGCAGTCTATTGCTCCGATCACATTTGGTAGTCCAGCAATATTAAAAAAGTCCATCATCGACACCTGCCTTCCTGATACAATTTTTCAAAGCCTGCAATACCTGCTTGAAATGCCTTGAAAATGACAACTGGTCCATTCCACTGGCCAGCCCAACAACATTTTGGAATGATCCAGTGCCCAGAAAATGTAATGTGGCAAGTAACTTCACGAATCCTAGCATGGCGTGCCCCCAAGCAGTGACAGGATCAATATCATCTTTAATGTCCTCATACAAGGACAAGATGGCCTGTCTGTATAAGCGGTAATTACACTCGACATGCCTGTCTGGGAGTCCATCCAATACCACCATGTCTCTGAGGAGGCACTGTCTGCGGGGCCTCATGGCACGAGGTGCACTATGTACCTCCTGATGCTCCTCTGGGTCTCCATTGTTCCTCCTTCTTTGGCTGGCCCTTGCAAGCAGCAGAAAAACAAATGGATAAGCAGCAGAAAACATCTCCCTGACCAAAAAGATGTCCACTGTCAAATGCTCAGAACTATGTGCTCAGAATTGTGTTCTTGAGGACACTCAGAATATTTATGTGCTGCCTTCAAAATGCTCAGAATTGTGTTCTCAAGAAAGCATTAGATATTAACTTCTACTGACCAGGCGTAAAAATAATGATGCTTTTCTCCTTAATGCAGGATTGTGCAATTTCTAACGTACTTCATTGCATCGGGTGTCAATCTCATTACCATGTTATATCAGTATGCCCCACTCATTTCCATTTCATTTCAATACATCTAAATAAATTTTAATATGCACTGCTTTGTGCCCACGGAAACTTTTTATATCCTTCTACCGCTCGCGCCCACCTCTTTTTTGCATTCGGCGCACGTGTAGTGCGTGTGTTCTGTGCATGTTAGTGCACGTACAAGCCCGCGTTAGCTCTCTGCATTGGCCCGTATGAGCCAAATAATCATATCAGAAAAGGACAGAGGGAATATATAGCTTCATGGTCATTTAAATTAGCACGCTGATCATGACTGAAAGGACAAAATCCAGTCAGAGGGTCACTCTCAAAGGTTTAGTCGTGGTTTGGACATCTGCATCACAAACATGTCTCTGTGGCGGAGGCATGTCTGAGGAGGGGCAATGGTCTTACACGTCCCTGTTCGATCTCAGAAACAGCAGTGCTGTCTGTAGGCATGTGCAATTTTCACCTTAAAACATCCAGAGAAGATGAAGAATTACATGACTGGCTTTAGATTACAAAGTCCCACACTGGGATTTGAACTCTGTCCACACAGCTCTTAAGCCACTCTAAACGTTATACTATTAGACATTTTGGTCCTAAAGTACTCTCCTGGGGACATCTATATAGACATTTGGAATGTGCCTCTTAAGTGTTTTTTTAAGCACTCTTTGTATTTTCTAAACACACCTCCTGAATTTTTGATCTTGACTTTTTAATTGGCATCCTCTTTCTCCCATAGGAAGATGAATATATCTACACACTTCCTGCTCTAAAACTTTTTTTTTAACCTTTAAGGGCATATCCATATCAAGAGACATTTCATAAAAGGCATCACTTATATTAGGTTTCCTAAGTACAGATTAATTGTCTTCATTCCTGGACCACACGTTTACTGGACCATGCCTCAGAGTTAGATGTGCTACTTACAGCATTCCCTGGTTAGTGCCTCACTGGCCCAATTCAATCTATTCTGCGCCCCACACTACTTTTCTCTTTTCTAGAACTGATATTGCCCCCCCTCACCTCCAATGTTATTCCCATAATTAGCAGATTTCTGACTCACCTTTCATAATAGATTCACGAGACTCTGAGAGGAAAGCAAGAAAGATCTTGTAATACTTTGAGGTATATGTCTGCTGTTTCACTGTTCCATATCTCTCTATAGTAGAAATAGATAAGTTAGCCTGGCATCTTCACTTCCTCTGTGGTAGAAGGGTACAGTCCCTGTCTATCTACTGCAGCTGCACATAGCTTCATTTGGCCATCTTTTTCCTCAAGTATGAAATTAGAGAATTCATCTAATCATCTGTCATCTCATTGTTTCAATCCAGGCAAGGTCTACTCTTTCCCTCTCTGCAACTCTTCACAGCAATTCTGGGCTTATGCAAAATAACCTGCAGATTTTTTTAAGGCTTGGCCTTACATAGGAAGTAAACAAGAAGCCATTTTCAGTAGGGAGAGAAGGTAGAAGGATCCAAGTCACCAACTCACCTTGACTTTTCCAGCACAATTGAGAGAATGAGTCCTAGGCTCAAGATGGCTTTTAGTCTAAGATGTAGCCCATGAAGAGGTAACTGTGGTGGTCTGAGCTGCACATTGTTGCTTCTCATGATACGGCCAATGAGACAGGCAAGCTGATACAGAACAACCAATAACTTCTTTGCTTCAAAGTTGCAAAATAAGTCCAATATATGATGAAAACCTGCATTTTTACTTACCAGATTTGGTCCAGGAGAATATAGCCTCTCTAACCAAGACCATCATAATGGTTAATCTCAGTAGAAACCCCACCAACATCTAAGCAGACTGCCTGCAAGGCTTCTATTACTGTAAGACCGCAACTGCTGCCCCTACTTATGATAGATCTTCCTGGCTAGCCAGACACTATACTATCAATTAAACTACTGTGCTGGACCACTCCTTGCAGGTTCTCCCTTCTCTGCCTATCTTTGTGTATTCAGTCAGTATCTTCTGCTTTCCAAACATTGGTTATTTATTCTTGAAGGACTACCAAAAGGGACAGCTACTGATGGAAAGAAATCTGAGATATAATCTAAATCTTGGGGAAAAGGGAATTCTTTGGGTAAAGCTGACAAATCTGTGTATTTTAGAATTCAGTGTTTTTGTTAATTCAGTCAGGGCTTAGTACCACCAGAGAGCTTTCATTTCCATCAAATCAGAGTATAACTTAGCACAGAAAGTAGAATAGGGTAAATATTCTTTGAGTAGAAAGAAAAAACTGTTTCTGAAGATCTTTACAAAGAGGCCTTCCAGTTAGGAGGCAAGAGACCAGTGAAATTATTTTAAATAGGTGTTAAAGCCAAGTGACAGATCAAAAGGGCAAATTGAAATGCTCCCTCTATCAAACCACGGGCTGTGTGAATCACTCGGGAAATTATTAAGAGATTACCTTAGAAGCACAGGTCAGGGCATTCACTGTGTAGGAAGCCAGCTTTTACTAAATGTTCTTTCCCTCCCACCCACCCCAGGCATAATCTTGGCTTTATAGGCTCTTAAATTTATTAAAGAAAAAGAGGTGGTCAAATTCACTTTCAGGTTCAGTTTGTTAAACTATGCACTCAGGCTTGCAGTAGCTCTTACCGCAGAGGCATGACAGTTAACACATACTGATTTTCATGCTAATTGCCAATCATCCGTTAGAATGCCAAATGGATGGCACAGGGGTGGAGAGTGGGTGTACTGAACACATTGCAGTTAGCGGGGCAGCAGTACATATCGTGAGCTGTCAATGTTGCCATTAGCTCGGTTTTATGTAATGCCACTTCAATAGGTGGCAGTAAGTGCACCCGTGGTAATACTACTATGCATTAGGGTATGGATGGGTACATTAAATGTTAACATGCTGGTCATGCACCTGACAGTTAGCATGGAGACTTTGCACTTAAACACACCAGGTTTTTCAGCTAAGCATTCATTAAGTTCAAAACTCTAATACACTTTAGTAAGAAGGCCCCTATCAAAATCAAGGAACATAATCTTAAAATGGGCCTGCATCTTAACATGAAGAAGACAAAAATCCTGACAACTGGCAAAATCAATAAATTCGTCGCTGATGGTGAAGAAACAGTGGACTTACTTTAACCTGCTTGGATCAATAATCAATAAAGAAGAAACAGCAATCAAGAAATCCAACACATTGGTCTTGGCAGAATGGCTATTATGGACCTAGATAAGATTCTCAAGAGCAGAGATGCCTCGCCATACAAAGATTTCACTTGTCCAAGCCATGGTATTTTCAATAACGTCATATGGATGTAAAGGTTGGACAGGGATGGAAGAAAATCAATGTCTTTGAATTATGGTGCTGGTGATGAATACCGTGTATACCATAGACTGCTCAGAGAACAAACCAATTGAGATCAAACCTAAGCTTTCTTTGGAGGTTCAGGTGACTTCGACTTTCATACTTTGGACATATCATGCAAAGAAAGAGATCATTAGAAAAAGAACATCATGCTTGGCAAGGCTGAAGGTCAATGCAAAAGAGGAAGGCCAGTAATGAGATGGATTAATACAATAACAGCAGCAATGGATGCCTCTCTATCAACAATTAGCTGCCTAACTGAAGACCGAACACAGTTTAAGACTATTCAAAGGATCACCGTGAGTCAGCACTAACTTGAAGGCACTTACCGTAAGAACAAGATGAGATTCTTTAAACAAAAAAGTTTTCAACTTTTTCCAAAGGTCTTTTTCAGTTCGTACTCCACAATGTCATAAGCAAAGAATTCCACAATTATGGACCAAAAACTGAACAAGCGAACCCTTGGGTTACAAGCCACCTTGCATGATGCACAGAAGGTAAATTCAACAAGCCTTGCAAATGACAGAACAAGCTTCAAGGAATGTGTTGCTTTCTTAAAGACCTAATCAGAGAAAGTGGTCTAGCAAGTTTATTAATTTGAAATAACAGCACTAGAATCCTCAATTTAGCAATGTGACCACAGATAACCAGTGCACAGAAATTAACGCTAGTGTAATATATTCTCTATAGGAAAGCCTGCAATCAGCCACACCGCTGAACTGTGTATCAACTGCAAAATTTGGATTAGAGCACTAGGCAAACCATAAACTAAAGCATTACAATAATGAATTGAGGGAAAGACTAAATGATACAAAACTTTTCAAAAACCCTGCACAGCCAGAAAAGGGTGCTATCATCCTTATAGCTTCCCTATGGGGGAGGAGTGGCCTAGTGGTTGGGGCAAATTGCCTAAGGCCAGGGGTTCAAATCCTGCTAGAGGACAGCAACCTTGGGCCGGAAGAACTGGGGTTTCTAGTCCCACAGGTGCTCCTTGTGGCCTTCGGCAAGACACTTAACTCTCTGTTGCCTCAGGTACAAAAACAGATTATGAGCCCTTTGGGGACAAGGGAAATAGATATTCAGTACCTAAATATACACTGCTTTGACTTGTAGCCTAGTTAGATAAATAAATAAATACAGCCTCAACTTAGAGAAGTTATTCCTCATCAACTGTTTCAGGTATAATTTTAATAATAATTTTGAATCCAGAATCTTTAACCAAGTCTGGATAAAGTACATTATCTGCATGCCTTCTAAATTCGAAAACCAATTTCAAAAGCACAAAGTGGGTGAAGATATAAATTAAACATTGTCACAGGTAATACAATTCCTGAAGAACTCCCTGAAAGTGCGATGTGATCCAGTTGATTACACCACACTTTACAGATTGCTGTCTGCCAGACAAATATGATTTAAACCACCTTAAAACCACTTCATGCTAATGGAATCATGCTACTGCAATAAAATATCATGTAAAATACTATTAACAGAGGCAGAGAAGTCCAAAAAGGTAGCTACTTTCATCACATTAGATTCCAAGGCCACCAACCAGCATTCAACTCTTGATGCCAATAAAGTCTCAGTGCTACAACTTTCCAGGAGCCCATATTATTGTTCATGCTGGAACTCTTCATGGTCTAAATACTCCTTCAATTGCTGATGAACAATAGATTCTGCAATTTTTGCAAGAAAAGCTAAATTTGAAATACAGCAATAGCTACTCATCCTCACCTGGTTTCAAAACTCGTTGAACTATTTCTGGTTTTAAAGAAATCAGCACAAAGCCCTCTTCGACCATATGTATTATTGCTCTCTTGCTATGTGAGCTCATAAGAAAGTCCTCTTCCTAATACTTAAAGGAAATGAAACAAGGAAAGATCATGCTTCACACACCATTAAAACAATGGGTATTTGCCTTAGACAATGCAATGCAATAAAGGAGGCTTCCACAGATCACTCAGTTTTTGGAGCCCTTTTACTAAAGCTCAGTAAAGCTTTGCAGTTACCATGTATTAGTTGCAAAACCTAATGAGTGGCAACTGCAAAGCCTGTGGGGTAACTGCTGGAAGCATGGCCAGCATCTGCCCATATGGTTATCATACATTTATTAAACATTACGCTTATTGCCCTTATTTATTTATTTTACTGGTTTTAATATACCGTTTTTCTAAAAGGCAAAACAGTTTACATGGAACAAAAAGAAATGGTTTACAAGGAACAAATGAGAACTACATATATACTATATATAAATAAAATAAATATACTATATATATATTTAAGTATAAGTGCAAGAATCAAGGCATAGGGAGTTAAAAATAAAATATCAAATTCAGCAATCATTAGAGATGGAAGAAGTGAAGACCTTTTAGCTTTTCCATTTCCATCAGGCCCTGCCTCAATTCTTAATAAATTAACTTATTTGGGTAGTTAAGTGTCCTGCTCGTTAAGAAATTTTCCCATGTTCTGGATGCACAGTTATATAGTTTTGCTTCCAGGGATATGTTTTATGTATTTTTGTTGTGATTGTCTGATATTGGGCTTTATATTATATTGCAAAGGTTAAAGACGTACATCAAGCTTGGGTGTTGTTGAAAAATACTATCTTGGAAGCCCAGACCAGCTGTATTCCACGCTTTAAGAAAAGTGGAAGAAAGTCCAAAAAACATGGTTTAAAGGTGAGGTCAGAGAGGCTGTTGTTGCCAAAAAAGCATCTTTCAGGAAATGGAAAAAAGAGCCAAACGACGAAACCTGGAAACAGCACAAGCACTGGCAAGTCAAATGCAAGGCATTGATAAGGCAGGCAAAGAGAGAATTTGAGAAGAAGCTTGCTGCGGAAGCAAAAACGCGAAATAAAGACCTTTTCAAGTACATTCGTAGCAAAAAACCTGTGAGAGAGTCAGTTGGTCCATTAGATGATAAAGGGGTTAAAGGAGCACTAAGAGGCGACAAGGCGATAGCGGAGAGACTGAATGAATTCTTTGCTTCGGTCTTTACTGAGGAAGATGTAGGGATGTTACCCATGACTGAAGTGGTATTTAAAGGTGCGGAAGAATTGAAGGAAATATTGATACATCGGGAAGATGTCTTACAACTATTAGATAAACTGAAGAGTAGCAAATCACCTGGGCTGGATGGTATACATCCAAGGGTGTTGAAAGAACTGAAATATGAAATTGCAGACCTGCTATCAGTAATCTGTGAACTATCATTAAAATCATCTCTAATACCTGAAGATTGGAGGATCGTCAATGTAACACCAATTTTTAAAAAGGGTTCCAGGGGTGATCCGGGAAACTACAGACCGGTGAGCCTGACATCAGTACCAGGAAAAATGGTAGAAATCATCATAAAGAATAAAATTACTCAGCATGTAGACAGTCAAAACCTAATGGGAGACAGCCAACATGGCTTTAGACAAGGAAGATCTTGTCTTACTAATCTGTTATGTTTTTTTGAAGGAGTGAATAAACAGGTGGACAAAGGTGAGTCGGTTGATATTGTGTATCTGGACTTTCAGAAAGCCTTTGACAAGGTCCCTCATCAGAGACTTTTGGCAAAACTAAAGAGTCATGGGATAGGAGGCAGTGTACTATTGTGGATCAGGAACTGGTTAAAAGATAAAAAGCAGAGGGTAGGGCTAAATGGCCAATTTTCCCAATGGAGAAAGGTGAATAGTGGTGTACCCCAGGGATCTGTGCTGGGTCCGCTGCTTTTTGACATATTCATAAATGACCTGGAAAGTGGAATAACGAGTGAGGTGATCAAATTTGCAGATGACACAAAACTATTTAAAGTTGTTAAAACCCAAGAGGATTGTGAAAAATTGCAAGAGGATCTTGATAAATTGGAAGACTGGGCATCAAAATGGCAGATGAAATTTAATGTGGACAAGTGCAAGGTTATGCACCTAGGGAAGAACAACCCAAACTATGGTTACACGATGCAAGGTTCCACATTAGGAACCATCACCCAGGAAAAAGATTTAGGCGTCATTGTGGATACCATGTTAAAACCCTCGGCCCAGTGTGCAGCGGCGGCTAAGAGAGCAAATAGAATGCTAGGTATGATAAGGAAAGGAATGGAAAATAAAACAAAAGATATTATAATGCCTCTATATCGTTTCATGGTGAGACCGCACCTTGAATATTGTGTGCAATTCTGGTCGCTGTATCTTAAAAAGGATATAGCGATTTTAGAAAAGGTTCAGAGAAGAGCCACCAAAATGGTAAAGGGGATGGAAGGATACTCCTATGAAGAAAGGCTAAGAAGGTTAGGGCTCTTTAACCTGGAAAAGAGACGGCTGAGGGGAGATATGATAGAAGTCTATAAATTAATGAACGGAGTGGAACGGGTAAACGTAGATCGATTGTTTACGTTATCAGAATATAGAAAGACTAGGGGACATGCAATGAAGCTACAGGGTAAACTATTTAAGACTAATAAAAGAAAATATTTTTTACTCAACGTGTAATCAAACTCTGGAATTTGTTACCGGAGGATGTAGTAAAGGCTGTTAGTGTAGCTGGGTTTAAAAAAGGTTTGGACAAATTCCTGGAGGAAAGGTCCATAAACCATTATTAAGAAGTGACCGAAGATATCAATGCTTGACCCAGTACAAGCATTGTGGAACTTGTGTTTCTTGGGGAAACTGCTAGGTACATATGACCTAGATTGGCCACTGTTGGAAACAGAATACTGGGCTTGATGGACCTTGGTCTGACCCAGTATGGCATATCTTATGTTCTTATGTTCTTATATTGTATTATGTTTGTATTGATTTTATGTATTGTGATTCACCTAGAATGGTATTTATATCAAGGAAGTAGTATATAAATTTGTTAACTATTACAAGAAATAATAATGTTAATTGCTATGGGCCCATGAATACAAGCACTTAGAAGGAGATTTGGTGCACAGACCCTCCTATAGACTATCATGGACGATGACCAAACCAGGTATGACTGGAAGAGGGAGGAAAAGGAGGAGTGTTTTCAGTTCAGATGGTATGAGGAGGATCTGACCTGGGTTGCTGTGACTCTGGGCAAGCTATTTCTGTGGGAGGATGAACCGCGCTGGAGGAGGTGCTGAGTGATGTCATCTGTCGGTGCCAAAGGGACCTTTACAACTTCAGTCACCCTGTGGTGAAGGTGGGAGAGGAGTAATGTTGTCAGCTTGGACACGGCAAGGAGGATTTGACCTCGGTTGCTGTGACTGTGGTGAAGCCATGAAGGGGGAAGGATTAGATGGGCTGGAGGTAGTACTGAATGACATCTGTCAGCACCAAAAGAATCTTTTAAAATATGGTTGCACTGTGGGGCACAATCACAGGCCATGCAGACCAAATGGAAATGTCCCTTTGGAGCCCCTTCAGAGTACTGGAGGAGAAAACTGGATTTTTCAGGGGAATGTTTTATCTCCAGGAACAAGCAGGAATGTAGTCTTCACATATGGGTATCGTCGGTACTGACGGAGCCTGCGCAGGAACTATCCCCAGCATCCAATAGGAAAGCTTTTGGGAGCATCCCACAGCGCCTGCATGCTGCCTTCCCGCCTTTCCCAACTGTCCCTCTCCAGTTCTTCGTTTTCCGCGGAGCTGACAAGTCGCACATCCTGTCACCGCAGAAAAAATTCCCTTCTTATTCTTCTTTTTTGTGGTCGCGTCTGCCTTCCCTCGACGCTATACCGGTACCACCGGTTCTTCTTTTCTTTTAAAAAAAAAACTCTTTCTGGAGTTTTTTCCAGTAATTTTCTTCTCAGGCGCCTCAGGCGCCAACTTTTTCCCTGAGAATGGAAAAACCCGCTTCGGGTTTTAAAAAGTGTTCTAAGTGTGGCGGTACCATCTCCGTCACCGACACCCATCAGTGGTGCCTCAAATGTTTAGGTCCTGACCACTCTATTTCAGAGTGTGTTGCCTGTGGGATGATGTCAAAAAGGTGCCGGCAAAACCGAGCTGCTAAACTTAGCACCCTTTTTCCCTCTGATGCAGCCTCCGTGGCATCGTCTTCCAGGGCTTCGTCTTCCTCCCATGGATCTCAAGTAACTAAACATAAATCCAGCCGGTCCTCAAAGGATAGATCTCCTTCTAAACATCGAGATGCCTCTGGCGTTGCCCTTGAGGGACTTTCACTGGCAAAATTGCCCCGGCGGGAGGCTTCGGCTTCCAAAGCACTAACGGGGCTGCAGGATGTTCTCGAGGCTTCAACCTCAGCAGAACTACTAGTGCCATGCTCTGGGGTTGCGGCCGCTTCATCCGGCACCGATACCCAAGCATCGGCAGCGTCTGGCGGCTCTTCTCTCGGCCTCAATGTCCCTGATACCGCTTCAGACAATTCAACCAGTACCGGCACCGACTGCATCAACATCGGCAGGTATTCTACCGGGACCGAGTCCTGCGTCTCTATCCGGCATCGACAAGTTGGTACCGGACCATTCTGATGCTGACTTTGATTGGTAGCAGTACCGTGCCTTGCACGATCACCCGGATCGGAGATACTTCGAATCCTCGGATGAGTCTGAAGACTCTGAAAGCTCTGCCGATACCAGAGTACTTCTTCCTGAGGATTCCTCTTCTCCTCAGCATAGGATGTCTCCACCAGAGGATATGTCCTTTCAGGATTTTATCCGAGATGTGGCCCGAGGTCTTTCCATCACAGTGGCTCCTGAAAAAGAGCTTAGGGTAAGGAATTAGAAATCCTGCAATACCCTAAAGCTCCCAAGGAGGCAGCTACCTTACCTATTCATGAGATCTTGCATGATCTTATGTTAAGGATGTGGGAAACACCTCTGACCACATCTCCTCACTATCGAAGACTCGACACCATGTATCAAGTTCCTCCTTGTCCAGGCTTTCAGAAGACTCAATTACCACACCATTCCATGGTGGTGGAAGCAGCCATGAGACGGATAAAGAGTGCAAAAAGACATGCATCTAATCCTCCAGGATGTGAGTGTAGGACTCTTGATGCCTTTGGACGTTGATCCTTCCAAGCTTCCATGCTTTCTGCTAGGATCAGTTCCTATATCTTGTATATGGGAATGTTCCTTAAGGAGGTCACAGGAGACTTAGAACTTATGAACCCTCTCTTTCCCGATGATTATCTTGCTCTTGTTAAACATGCTCAGGATGTTTCCAAGTTTGTGAATCGTGCAGCCTTTGACAGTTTTGAATGCATAAGCAGAACCTCTGCTATTGCCATAGGTGCATCTAACTTGGAAATCTGGGTACAGGACAAACTGGGGAATATACCTTGCACAGGAGAGAATCTCTTTCGCAAGAATTGGCAGGAAAAAGCTAATGAGATAGATGCTGACAATATCACTTTGGATAGACTGTCTAAATCTACAGCTGATCCTGCGAGGAAAAGATCCTCTAAGAAACCATTCTTAAGCAAGAAGAAAAAGTTTTATCCCACCTATACCCAGCTGGGACATCGTTTAGGTCAGTCTGCCCAAAAGGGACAGCAGCAACAACCTAGGCAACAAAGGAAACCAAAAGCAGCTAAGCCTCAACCGGGTCAGCAGACTCAGCCTCCACAGGGGCTTTGACTCCTGTCTAGAGAACTTTGCCTTCCTGGCCCTAAACGGCCCAGAACCCTCCACCATCCCAGGAAGGTTATGTCTTTTGCCCCCAGATGGGGTCAGATAACAGCAGAAAATTGGACTCTGTCTATTGTAAGAGAGGGGTACAAGCTTCATTTCCTCAGCATGCCCCCTCCTACAATGGTAAGACAGTTCAATTATCAGACCTCTCTCAACGACCAGTTAGGTCAAGAGGTCACTGTGCTCCTTGCTCAAGGGGCAATAGAAGAGGTACCCATTCCCCAACGGGGTACAGGGTTTTGCTCCCCCTATTTCCTTATTCCAAAGAAAACAGGAGGACATTTTAGACCGCAGAGAATTGAACAAATTCCTGTTCAGAGAGAAGTTCAAAATGATTTCTCTAGGAACTCTGCTGCCATACCTTCAGAGTCAGGATTGGCTTTGTTCTCTAGATTTCAAGGATGCGTACACTCATGTTCTCCTCCATCCAACTCACCGAAAGTTCCTTCGCTTTCTGTTTCAAGGGAAGCACTACCAATATAGGGTTCTTCCTTTTGGCCTGGCCTCTGCACCAAGAGTGTTCACAAAATGCATGGCTATGGTAGCAGCATTTCTCCGCACCCTGGGAATATTCGTCTTCCCTTACTTAGACGACTGGCTCATTCGAGCCCCTTCAGAGCCAGAGGCCAGGGTTGCTCTCTCTCGCACAATGCGCATCCTTCAGTATTTGGGATTTGTCATAAACTTCCTATAAGTATTCCTCCTATACTTCTCGCAACCAAACAACCCCTCCCCTCTTAACACACCCCAATCCTTTCAAGCAGCGCTTGACACCACACAAACAAATTAAGACAAACTAATAGCTGAAAAACCAGTGGTATGCGCAACAATACCAAGCTGAGATGTATATAACAGTTCAATGATGAATACCATGTTTTAGGTCTAATATGTAAAAGGTTTACCCAGTTAATGCTCCAAGTTAACTACCCTGTTAAAATGTAAGCACAAGACAGTTTTGACTGAATTGAGTGATGAAATGTTAATTGTAAACCGCACTGATAATAAAGAGCGCAGTATATAAAAGCTGTTAAATAAATAAAAGAAAGAAAGAAAGTCCAACCTTGCTCCCACTCAATCCCTAGAGTTTATAGGAGTTCTGCTGGATACCAGACAGACAAGGGCCTTCCTTCCACAGCCCCGATGCCTTCGCATTGTGCAGTTAGCTTCCCAAGCACCTCACTGCTCGGGAAATGTTACAGTTGCTAGCCACATGGCATCCACCGTGCATGTGGTTCCTTATGCTCACCTCCATATGAGGGCAGCCCAGTGGACCTTATCAACTCAGTGGACTCAGGCATCAGGTTGCCTGTCAGACAAAATAGCAAACTCACATTGTCTTATTTTCTCCCTCCAATGGTGGCAGTCCCCCAAAAACCTTTTGGTGGGGTATCCTTTTCAGCAACCCCACCCCAAGCCACTCTAACAACAGATGCTTCACAGGTGGGTTTGGGAGCCCACCTGCAAGGCCTCTCTACCCAGGGTACCTGGACTCCACAGGAGGCCTATCTCCATATCAATCTCCTGGAGCTCAGAGCAATCTTCCTTGCTCTTCGAGTATTTCACACCCAGCTCAGCTACAAAACAGTCCTAGTTCAAACAGACAATCAGGTAGCCATGTTCTATGTGTACAAGCAGGGTGGAACAGGCTCTCTTTCGCTCTGCAACGAAGCTTTGCGACTATGGGGCCTCGCCAGAGAGCATCAGATTCATCTCCTTGTGGTCTATCTTCCAGGCATTCAAAACTCTTGGGCAGACAGACTCAGTCAAGTTCTGCTTCCACACGAATGGTCTCTCCATGCAGACCAGGTGGCCAAAAGTTTTCAAATTTGGGGAACCCTGGACATAGACCTCTTTGCAAGTCCGCTGAATGCCAAACTTCCCCAGTTCTGTTCCAGAATTCCGGCTTGAGGTTGTCAGACCAGGGATGCTTTCCTTCTCCATTGGGGTCAGGACTTCCTGTATGCCTTTACACCCATTCCCCTAATTCCCAAAACCCTGTTCAAGCTTCAGAGAGACAGAAGTCATATGATCCTCATAGCTCCACATTGGCCACGGCAATGTGGTACCCTCTGCTTCTACATCTCTCTCAAGCTCCCTCTCTGGAGTTAGGAGATCTGGAGCAGATCCTTTCTCAAGAGGACGGGATGCTGTGGCATCCCAATCCCCAGTCTCTGCTTCTCAGGGCCTGGTTGCTGAAAGCCTAGAACTTCACGGTCTTAACCTTTCCCAGCAGGTTAAGGATATCCTTCATGCTTCCAGGAAACCTTCCACAAGACGCTCTTCTGCATTTAAGTGGAAAAGGATAATCATATGGTGCTCGCAGAAGGGTCTTAACCTCTTGCGATACCTCTGGAATCATTACTGGAGTACCTCCTTCATTTATCAAATGCAGGGCTTAAGACTAATTCAGTGAGAGTCCATTTGAGTGCTATTACAGCTTTTTTCAAGCCTCTAAATGGACAACCTATTTCCTTTCATCCTCTCATAGCGAGATTTATGAGAGGCCTTCTTTTAATGAAGCCTCCCATTAAGCCACCACCGGTGGCATGGGACTTGAATCTGGTACTTGGGCAGCTCATGAAACCACCCTTTGAACCATTAGCCACTACCTCTTTGAAATTCCTTTCCTGGAAAGTTATCTTTCTCATTGCAATCACATCAGCACATCGCATCAGTGAATTGCAAGCCATGGTGGCTGATCCTCCTTATACAAGGTTCCATCATGATAAGGTAGCCCTTAGGACTCATCCACACTTTATGCCAAAGGTGGTTTCGCCCTTTCATTTGAACCAAGCGGTTTACCTTCCTGTATTCTTTCCAAAGCCTCACGCTTCAAATGCAGAAAGGAACCTTCATACTTTGGACTGTAACAGAGCTTTGGCCTTTTACTTGCAAAGGACACAGCAACATAGAAAATCCTCTCAACTCTGGATTGCACAGTGTATATCTTTTGCCTATGAGAGTAAGAACCTTCCTCTTGAAGGCCATGTCACAGCTCACAATGTGAGAGCCATGGCAGCCTCAATGCCTCATCTTCACTCTGTGTCTATTGACGACATCGTTTCATACCTTCACAGCCCATTACTGCTTAGACAAGGACTCCCGCCAGGATGCCTTGTTTGGTCAGGCTGTTCTTCAACACCTGTTCCAGACTTAATCAACTCCTACCCACCATCCCTGGTAGGATGCCAGAGATCCATGGGGGGAAGTGGAGCCCTTTCACAAGGGCACACAACTTTCTGGGGCCATCTCCCTGGCATCTGCAGCTAGGGAGTCCCCATATGTGAAGACTACATTCCTGTTTGTTCCTGGAGATAGCGTAGTTACTCATCTGTAACAGATGATCTCCGGGAACAGCAGGAATTTAGTCTTCACAACCCGTCCACCTCCCCTAGGATTTGTATCTCTCTATCTCTCTCTCTTTCTCTCTTTCCCTCTCTCTTTTGTCTCAGCTATAAACTCAACTGGGGAGGGACAGTTGGGAAAGGCAGAAAGACAGCACGCAGGCGCTGTGGGATGCTCCCAAAAGCTTTCCTATTGGACGCTGGGGAGCGTTCCCGCGCAGGCTCCATCGGTACCGACGATACCCATATGTGAAGACTAAATTCCTGCTGTTCCCGGAGATCACCTGTTACAGGTGAGTAACTATGCTTTCTCCCACTGCCTGAACTCCTGTTTTCAATCTATTGTTGGGACTAAGTTGGATGTAAGGATAGTGTTTTTATTCTGAGAGGAGTAAAGGACAGTCAACTAACTTTTACGCATTAAGTTGCTACTATGGTGCAAAGAGGTATGTATTTTCTGAGGATTATTCAGCATCTTCCTGTTGGTCATGTGAACAGCGGTGTTCAGCAGCACCATAACAGAAATCCTGCGGTTACTGGCAACCATAAAATGATTTGCCTATCGATTTTTTTCATAGGTTGCCAAATGGCCACTAGGCTTTAGATCGGCTGGCCTTTAGTTCATTGTTGAGTTGCCAACAGGGCTGGCCCCAGAGTTGGTTCAAGGTGTTGGTGCCCTAGGCAGATCTTAAGCCTTACACCCTTTTTGACTTTCAAAATCTATTGTTTAGCTTTGAATGGCCTGCTCTTTACCACCCTCAAAAGTAGACACCCTAAGCAAACATCTAGTCTGCCTAATGGTTGGACTGACTCTAGTTATCAAACATGTTTGAAATATGCATCATCTATATCAAGGCTTATTAACATAAACCCTCTCCAGCACCAGACATATTGTAAAATTATACAAAAATGTACAAAAGTCATTGAGGATCTTAGAGCAATTTTGCCATACCATAACAGCAATAACTTCCTGGCGTCACACAGAAAGGGCCTATCTAGGAAAAAAAAGCACTGTAAACACTATAGTGGGCACTAGAACATAAACACATCTATTGGGAAAACTAAACAAGCCGGATAACTACAGAGCAATCCTACACAGACATTGAACGCTAACAGAATACCTGGTTTGTTTTAAAGATGAAGAACACCGATAGACCCTCACCAAATACAGAATAAGTAAGTAAAACTTAAAAAAGAAATATGTAGACAAAAATTAAACTGAAACCTCAAGAGACTAGACTCCACATGCAATGCAACACTTGAGAAATAGAAATGCTGATATATTTCTCTCTGTACTCTGCAAAATCTAAAGACAACAGATGTAAGTTTCAAAAACTGACAAATTCCAATCACTAATTAAAAATAAAATCATTTTTTCTACCACACCGGTGGTTACCAAATCTGTCCTGGGGGTTTTCAGGTTATCCACTATGAATATTCATGAGAGAGATTTGCATACACTGACTCCACTGCATGCAAATTTACAGTACCTCCTGCATATTCATTATGGATATCCTTAAAACCCAACTATCTGGGGAACCCCCAGGACAGCTTTGGGAACCACTGCACCACACCATAGATCATTTGGCCCCTTCTTTCAAGCTCTAGGTCCTCCCGGCTTCTAAGGACCCACTCCCTAGTGCCTGGGTACCCTTCAAATCCCCAGCACTCCTCAGGACAGATGGTGAAGAAAGGACCCAGAATTAACCTCAGTTTTTAAGTTTAGACCCCAAAGCCCCTCCTTCTAGACACATCCCCTTAGAGCAGGGGTTCCCAACCCAGTCCTCAGGACACACCTAGCCAATCAGGTTTTCAGGATAATCGCAATGAATATGTACGAGAGAGATTTGCAAGCACTGTATGCGAATCTCTCTCATGGTATATTCATTGTGGTTATCCTGAAAAAGCATCTGGCTAGATGTGTCCTGAGAAATGGATTGAGAACCCCTGTACAATAACAGCAGCTACGGGTACCAGTCTGTCAACAATGAGCCGTCCGACTCAAGACCGAACACAATTTAGGATACCTATCCAGAGGGTCGCCATGAGTCGACTCCGACTCGACGGCACTTAACAACAACAACAACAACCTTAGAGGATGTCATGAACTTCTTTTCCTCATCACTTACAAAATCTGAGGAAACTCTGGAGACCTTTAGTAAGGGGAAACTTATGGACTCCCATATATGCAATCCAATCAAAACCATATGTTCTAATTTATCTCACAAGTAAATGAAGCTCTTTGTTAAGTTTATGTGCGTTGTTACACTAATAACTGAGATAGAACCATATCTCCAAGCAATTAGATTACATTTCTATAGCATAACTTTCTCTGATTTTTCAGTTTCATTCTTTCAATTAAACAAAATATGTATTTCGTAAAGCTGTTTTGGTAGATTCTTTTGCTAAAAGTTTTATGCAAATGTTCATATTTCAGCAAATCCCCCATTTACAAATGCTTTCCTCTTGAAAAACCTATTTGAAGAGAACGATTCAAGAAAGTACATTATCTCTGCAGCAAAATAACTCTTGACATTTCTCCAGCATATCCCCAGGCTCTAATTTGTTATGCATATGTCACAGCCAAAATAAATGTCCGTGAAGGAATTTTATAGATCATTTTCAAAACCTAACTTCATTAAATGATGACACCTCATAGGATAAGATCTAGGACGTAAACTGTTATCTCAGGGTTTACAATCAGTTTAGATTTTATACCAACATTTGGGGAGGTGGGAAAAATTGATGAATATTAATGCTACAACAGTGGCATATTTGTAGTTGTGAGTCTAATGTACTTTTTTCTCTTACTGAATGAAAATCTGTGATAGGGTCAGGATGCAACAAGGATTTCAGCTGGGGTCGGCTGGGAAGAAGGGCATAAGCTTTAGACATCGTCAAGCTGCCCTAGCCAAAGCCTAACCAGAAAACTAGGAGGACCTCCCCCCTCCTCCTCCCCAAGCCAAGGGAATTGATTACAGGCCAGATAAAAGTTGATGATAAGAAATTGGAAGTGTTGCTGACAGCTAGAAGACTGCCAAGTTTCTGTCTGCAGTACCCTCATTGGTCAATATTTAACAGCCACAATTAGTGGGGTTTTTTCTTTTAAATACTAGCTGTGGCCATAATGGAAGTCATTTTAGAGGCCTTATTCGCAATTTTGCCATTCCAAAACGTGCATGTGAACATCTAAATAATGAGGATGTCCCCTGAGCCATCTTAGAAGACAGGTCTAGAGGCATCCCCGGTGCATGAGTATGGCAGCGGCATGTCCAGAGCAGTCCACTGAACTTACAGTTTATATTTTATTAAAATTTGATATATCACCCTGCCAAGTAAATAAAGGGGATTACATAAAAACAATGCATAAACGAGTCTGAACGAAACTCCAAAGTGATGACAGCTGGTAAAAGTGTACACAGTCACACGAGAAAAGAGATAGAGAAGGTGGAAGAGGGTAGAACAGAGAGGATAAGAAAATGTGAAAGTTGAGTCAATCAAGGCCACTATGGGGTTTATTCTGTAACATGAATAGTGGTGATGGATGTCCCTCTGAGGTGGAATAAGTTCCCCTAGACATCGGGGGACGGCAGGCCCAGGTGGCGGAAAATGTAGGAGGGGTGCAGGAGATTCTCCGCAGCCCGAACCTGGCCATGGGATACCAGATACGGGGTCGGGCTGCGGAGAAAGAATGAAGTCGCGGCGGCCAGGGATCATGGCTTCTGAATGGAGCTGTGGTGCCATGGCAACCGGATGCCATGGCACCGCGGCTCCATTCAGGAGCCTTGACTGAGTTAGCCGGGCAGGTGCCTGTATGTGCAGGTCAACTGGAATCGGGTCCGGGTCTGCACGTACAGGCTTAGATGGGATTCTGATCCTGCGGGGACTAGACGTCCCCCACGGGATCAGAATCCCGTCTACCTCTGTGCGTCCGGATCCGACTGGACGCACATAGGCCTGGGACACACATCTTGAATATGCCTTCACAAACATAGGTCAAATGCTTTCTGAAAGAGACAGGTTTTCAGAACTGACTTGAGTGTCTTATAGGAGGGTTCCTGGTGAAGGTCTGGTAGTAAATCGTTCCACAGGCTTGGTGTACAGAAATAAAATGCTGAACAACATGCGAGACCAATTTCAGAAATGGCTGGCACATCTAGGCCCACATCTAAGTCTGTACGTACTCTAGGGCACAATTACTGTAAGTATCTGAAAAGTGTTTGTTTTGCCAGTATACACCCCCCCCCCCCTCAAGGGGGTGTAGAGGAGATAGTTCTCTCATATTCCCAGTATAATCCACAACTAAAATAACCTGTAATAGGAACTGAGGACACCCGGGGTGCAGTTCTCTCTCTGCCACTTGCAAAATGGCTGTCTTGGACATGTCCCTTGCATGGAATACTGTCACAGAGATGTCTATGAAGGCATCTTTGATAACATCCATATTGGGGACATTCAAGTTTCTGAAATTGTGCATGGACATGGGCGTGCCTGACCCCTTTGGACAGATTTTCAGCTGGATGTCCCCAATTACACCTAGACATCCTTTATAAAATGTCCCTTCACACATGTGTTCTGAGCTACTACTGGATACTGAGCAGCACTGAATATGCAGAGAGCTTTCAGTGCTGTAGCTGTCTGGATAGTAGCAATATTCATTCCATTCTCCGGATAACTAGCTAAATAAACTAAGGACCGATTTTACCTCTAATAAATGTATCCAAATAGATTTTCTGGAATGCCCCTGTTCTGCTTTCATTCCACTCCAGTATTACCTAGAAAGTGTAGGGCAGTCTGTATTCTTTCAGTGGTACTATCAAAGTCGGCCCAACCACTAGGCAAATTAGGTGGTCACCTAGGGCGGCAGCTTCTGGGGGATGGCAAAGAGCAAGGCATTCAAAGCTAGACAATAGATTCTGACATCTAGGGGAGGGGGCACAAGGCTTAAGGTTTGCCTAGGATGCTAACAATTTGAACCAACTCTGGGACAAGCCCTGGGTACTATCTGCATGGTATCACTGACAACCTCTGGATACAGCATTTATCTGCATAGTGGCTCCTGCTATCCGAATAACTGCCTTTGAATATAAAGCCATCAGAGTTGTTTGTTTTCTATTACAGTCTAAACTAGCTCCGATCTAGTGCTCTGTTCCTGCTTTCCTTCAGCTCTCTTCTTGACATTCAGCATCATGTCATAAAACTGCATTAAACAACAGCTTTTTATTGTTAATGCAGGGGGGGGGGTTCTCCACTAATTTTTTTTTACTTTACTTTTGATGTAAGAAGCTATTTATATGAAAAAAGCAGCCAAATAAATTGGTTTGTTAATATGGAAGTAAAGTAAAAAGCTATCACTAAAATTGAAACAATGTGTTAAAACGAAAGAAAAGTTAACTTTGAAGTAAATGTTTCTTCCATTGTATAAACTGGACGATCCAAACATGTAATGCAACGTGCAACAAATCTCTAGCTAACTGGGACGTGGAGCATGCATGAAGCGTGCATTCTCGGAGACAAGTTGCACACACTGAAATCCATTTAGTTCAGGAGCACATACTAATCAGAGAAGTGCTTCAAAATAGCTTCCCAATGGACACCAAGCATACCTTCATAGACATCTCCGCTGCCTTCGACACAGTCGACCACAAAAATCAAGACTACAGGGACTTGGTCTACACGACACCACTTTGAACTGGTTCACATCTTAACTCACAGACAGACACCTCCAAGTCAAATGTGGTTCAGCCACCTCCCGACCCCTGAGAGCCACCCAGGGTGTACCACAAGGCTCCTCTCTCTCAGCCTTGTTATTCAACCTGTATATACAACCTATCTGCTATATCATCAAAAACAACAAAATACAATATACCATCTACGCAGATGACATCATGATATATACACCCCCATCAACCTTGACAACCCAGACTACTCCAGCATAGTCAACTGCCTGCAAAAGATGACTAGCTGGCTACTGGAAAACAACTTAACCACAAATTACAACAAGACAGAAGCACTAATCATCACCAGAAACTCTGCCTTCACTCCTCCTCCTGTCATCAAGCTGAATGACACCACTATACCAATAAAACCCGAAATAAAGTATCTCGGGGTGACACTCGACAAGGAACTGAACCTCCAATCCCACATCGCCAAAACTACCAGGAACGCATACCTAAAGATGAGAACCATAAGATGCCTCAAGACAATCCTCTCATAGGATCACTTCCGCACCATCAATCAAGCTCTTATAACTCCCATCCTAGACTACCGCAACCCCATCTACTTCGGACTCTCAAAACAAACCACCCGGCCATTACAGATGGCCCAAAACACGGCCGCCCGAATAATAACAGGATCTTCAAGGCGCGACCACATCACCCCCATTCTCAACCACCTCCACTGGCTCCCAATCAGCTCCCGCATCCGCTACAAGGTTCTTCTAAACACATTCAAAATCAAACAGAACAGATAAAACCCCTCATCAAAGCCGACCCAGACATCAGACCCAGAAGGAGAGGCACATCAGACACTATCAACATACCCAAAGCTTTTGCCAAAACAAGAAAAGACACCTCAAGTACAGCAATATCCCTGGCCACACCCACGCTATGGAACTCGCTTCCCAACAACCTGAGATCAACAACAGAACTCAAAGACTTCCGGAAGATGCTCAAAACAATGCTCTTCGCAGAACACTACAAGGACCTCACATGAACGGTCCAACGACATCTCTCTCTGCCCACCAAAATGTAAAAATGTAAATAGTTTCTGTACATAGCTCATACTGTATATAGCTCACCACGCAATCAAATACAGCCAACCACACACACATACCTCAACCTACCGCTGCATGCCCACAGCCACGCACCCAACTACCTGATTTGTTTGCTGTGTAATCCGCTTTGATTTTAGGATAAAACGGTATATAAATCCTTTTAAATAAATAAAATAAATAAATCTGTTATGTTTTGCTGAAGGTGTGAATAAACAGCTAGACAAAGGTGAGTCAGTTGATAAAGCGTATCTGGACTTTAAGAAAGCCTTTGACAAGGACCCTCATCAGAGACTTTTGGCAAAACTAAAGAGTCATGGGATAGAAGGCAGTGTACTATTGTGGATCAGGAACTGGTTAGGACAGAAAGTAGAGGGTAGGGCTAAATGGCCAATTTTCCCAATGGAGAAAGGTGAATAGTGGAGTACCCCAGGGATCTGTGCTGGGTCCGCTGCTTTTTAGCATATTCATAAATGACCTGGAAATGGGAATAACGAGTGAGGTTATCAAATTGGCAGATGACACAAAACTATTCAAAGTTATTAAAACCCATGAGGATTGTGGAAAATTGCAAGAGGATCTTGATAAGTTGGAAGACGGCATCCAAATGGCAGATGAAATTTAATGTGGACAAGTGCAAAGGTATGCACCTAGGAAAGAAAACCCCAAACTATGGTTACACGATGCAAGGTTCCACATTAGGAACCACCACCCAGGAAAAAGATGTAGGCATCATTGTGGATCACATGTTAAAACCATTCCACCCAGTGTGCAGCGGTGGCCAAGAGAACAAATACAATGCTAGGTATCATAAGGAAAGGAATGGAGAATAAAACAAAGGATATTATAATGCCTCTGTATCGTTCCATGGTGCGACCACACCTTGAATATTGTGTGCAATTCTGGTCGCCGTATCTTAAAAAGGATATAGCGTTATTAGAAAACGTAGAGAAGAACCACGAAAATGGTAAAGGGGATGGAAGGATACCCCTATGAAGAGAAGCTAAAAAGGTTGGGGTTCTTCAACCTGGAAAAGAGATGGCTGAGGGGAGATATGATAAAGGTCTATAAATTAATGAATGGAGTGGAACGGGTAAATGTAGATCAATTGTTTACGCCATCAAAATAAGCATAGTTACTCACCTGTAACAGGTGATTTCCGGGAACAGCAGGAATTTAGTCTTCACATATGGGTATCGTCGGTAACGACGGAGCCTGCATGGGAATGCTCCCCAGCGCCCAATTAGAAAGCTTTTGGGAGCATCCCACAGCGCCTGCGTGCTGCCTTCCCGCCTTTCCCAACTGCCTCTCTACAGTTGAGTTTAAAGCTGAGACAAAGAGAGAGAGAGGGAAAGAGAAAGAGATAGATAGAGAGATACAACTCCTAGAGGAGGTGGGTGGGTTGTGAAGACTAAATTCCTGTTGTTCCCGGAGATCACCTGTTAAAGGTGAGTAACTATGCTATCTCCAGGAACAAGCAGGAATGTAGTCTTCACATATGGGGACTCCCTAGCTTTAGATGCCAGGGAGAGACCCCAGAAGTTGTGCGTCCCTGTGAAAGGGCTCCACTTCCCCCCATGGATCTCTGGCATCCAACCAGGGAGGGTGGATAGGAGTTGATTAGGTATGGAACAGGTGTTGAGAACAGCCTGACCAAACAAGGCATTCAGGCGGGAGTCCTTGTCTAAGCAGTAATGGGCTGTGAAGGTATGAACCGAGGCCGAAGTGGCTGCTCGACAGATGTCGTCGATAGACACAGAGTGCAGATGAGCCATTGAAGCTGCCATGGCTCTCACATTGTGAGCTGTGACATGGCCCTCCAGAGGAAGATTCTTACTCTGATAGGCAAACGAAATACACTGAGCAATCCAGTTGGACAGTGTTCTCTTGGAGACTGGAAGTCCCAAATGAGAAGGATCAAAAGCAACAAAGAGTTGAGAGGACTTTCTATGTTGCTGTGTTCTTTGTAAGTAAAAGGCTAAAGCTCTTTTACAGTCCAAAGTATGAAGATTCCTTTCTGCATTTGATGCATGAGGCCTTGGAAAAAACACAGGCAGGTAGACCGCTTGGTTTAGATGAAAAGGCGAGACCACCTTTGGCATAAAGTGTGGATGAGTCCTAAGGACTACCTTGTTATGATGGAACCTTGTATAAGGTGGATCAGCCACTAGTGCCTGCAGCTCACTGATGCGACATGCTGATGAGACTGCAATGAGAAAGATAACTTTCCAAGAAAGAAATTTCAATGAGGTAGTAGCTGGTGGTGGACTAATGGGAGGCTTAGTTAGAAGAAGACCTCTCATAAATCTTACTATAAGAGGATGGGAGGAAATAGGTTGTCCATTTAGAGGCTTGAAAGAAGCTGCAATAGCACTCAAATGGACTCTTACTGAGTTAGTCTTAAGTCCTGCATTGGATACATTTATTTATTTATTTACATTCTCTTATATACCGCACTATTCTGCATCAGTGCGGTTTACATTGAACAAACTGAAATTACATTGAACAGGTCATTATAACTTGGAGATAACTATTTTACAGGGAACATGGGCTATGGAGGGTTAAGTGGCTTGCCCAAGACCACAAGGAGCTCCTGTGGGACTAGATACCCCAATCCTTCTGAAGGAGATACTCCAATAATGATTCCAGAGGTATCGCAAGGGGGCTAAGACCCTTCTGCGAGCACCATATGGTAAACCTTTTCCACTTGAAAGCACAAGAGCGTCTTGTGGAAGGTTTTCTGGAAGCATAAAGGATATCCTTTACTTGCTGAGAAAGGTTAAGATCATGAAGATCTAGGCCTTCAACAAGCAAGGCCTGAGATGCAGAGACTGGGGATTGGGATGCCATAACATTCCTTCCTCCTGAGACAGGAGATCTGGAGCAGACCCTAACTCCAGAGAGGGAGCTTGAGAGAGATGTAGAAGCAGAGGGTACCACACTTGCCGTGGCCAATGCGGAGCTATGAGAATCATACGGCCTCTGTCTCTCTGAAGCTTGAACAGGGTTTGGGGAATTAGGGAAATGGGTGGAAAGGCATAAAGGAAGTCTTGACTCCAATGGAGGAGGAATGCATCCCTGGCCTGAGAGCCCTGAGCCAGAATTCTGGAACAGAACTGGGGAGGTTTGGCATTCCACAGACTTGCAAAGAGGTCTATGTCAGGGGTTCCCCAAATTTGAAAAATCTTGGCTACCTGGTCTGCATGTAGAGACCATTCGTGTGGAAGCAGAACTCGACTGAGTCTGTCTGCCCAAGAGTTTTGGATGCCTGGAAGATACACTGCCAGGAGATGAATCTGATGCTCTCTGGCGAGGGCCCATAGTCGCAAAGCTTCGTTGCAAAGCGACAGAGAGCCTGTTCCTCCCTGCTTGTTCACGTAGAACATGGCTATTTGATTGTCCGTATAAATGAGGACTGTCTTGTAGCTGAGCAGGGTGTGGAACACTTGAAGAGTAAGGAAGATTGCTCTGAGCTCTAAGAGACTGATGTGTAGATGAGTCTCCTGTGGAGTCCAAGTGCCTTGGGTGGAGAGGTCTTGCAGATGAGCTCCCCAACCCATTGGTGAAGCATCTGTTGTGAGAGTTGCCTGGGGTCAAGGTTGTTGAAAAGGGGACCCCACCAACAGGTTTTGAGTGGACTGCCACCATTGGAGGGACAAAATAAGGCTATTTGTGTTTGCTATTTTGTCTGACAGGCACCCAGATGCCTGGGTCAATTGAGTGGATAAAGTCCACTGGGCTGCTCTCATGTGGAGGCGAGCATAAGGAACCACGTGCACGGTAGATGCCATGTGGCCTAGTAGTTGTAACATTTCTCGAGCAGTGAGATGAGGCTTTTGCACTGCGTGAGAAGCTAACTGCACCATGCAAAGGTAACGGGTCTGGGGAAGATAGGCCCTTGCTTTTCTGGTATCCAGCAAAGCTCCTATGAACTCTAGAGACTGAGTGGGAGTTAGGCTGGATTTTGGGATGTTTATGACCAGACCCAAATACTGAAGAATTCTCATTGTGCAAGATAAAGAAATCCTGGCCTCTGAGTCTGATGGGGCTCGAATGAGCCAGTCGTCTAAGTAGGGGAAGACGAATATTCCTAGAGTGCGAAGAAATGCTGCTACCACAGCCATGCATTTCGTAAACACCTTTGGTGCTGAGGCCAGGCCAAAAGGAAGCACCCTGTATTGGTAGTGCTTTCCTTGAAAAGGGAACCGAAGGAACTTTCTGTGAGTTGGATGGATGAGAACATGAGTGTACGCATCCTTGAGATCTAGAGAACAAAGCCAATCCTGACTCTGAAGGTATGGCAGCAGAGTTCCCAGAGAAATCATCTTGAATTTCTCTTTGAACAGGAATTTGTTCAATTCTCTGAGGTCTAAAATAGGTCTGTGTCCCCCTGTTTTCTTTGGGATAAGGAAATAGGGGGAGTAAAACCCTGTACCCTTTGGGCAAGAAGCATAGTGACCTCTTGATCTAACAGGTTGATGAGAGAGGTCTGAGAATTGAACTGTCTTACCATTGTGGGAGGGGGCATGCAAAGAAATTGAAGCTTGTACCCCTCTTTTATAATGGAGAGTCCAATGTTCTGCTGTTATCTGCCCCCATCTGAGGGCAAAGTGACAGAACCTTCCTGGAATGGTGGAAGGCTCTGGTCCATTGAGAGCCAGGAAGGCTATGTTCTCTAGATGGAAGTCAAAGGCCTTGTGGTGGCTGAGACTGCTGAGACGGTTGAGTCTTAGCAGTCTTTGCTTTCCTTTGTTTAGGTGGTTGCTGACTCTTTCGGGCAGGTTGACCTGCAGAACGTCCCTGCTGGGAATAAGAGGGATAAAACCTCTTCTTTTTGGAGAAGAATGGTTTCTTGAAAGATTTCTTCCTTGCAGGATCAGCTGTGGCTATGGATAATCTATCCAAGGTGGAGTTGTCAGCATCCAACTCATTGGCTTTCTCTTGCCAATTTTTGCCAAATAGATTCTCACCTGTACAAGGGATATTGCCCAGTTTGTCCTGCACCCAGAGCTCCAAATCAGATGCCTGGAGCCAGGCAATTCTACGTGCACCTATGGCAATGGCAGAGGTTCTGCTTATGCACTCAAAAAAAAGCTGCACGGTTGACAAACTTAGAAACATCCTGGGCATGTTTAACCAGTGTGAGAAAATCCTGCCTCTTATCATCAGGAAGAAGAGGACTCAAAACCTCTAAATCTCCTGTGAATTCCTTAAGGAACATTCCCATATATATTATATAGGAACTGATCCTGGCAGAAAGCATGGAAGCCTGGAAAGTACGACGTCCAAAGGCATCCAAAGTTCGACACTCACGTCCTGGAGGATTAGAGGCATGCCTCTTTGCACTTCTGATCCTTCTCATAGCTGATTCCACTACAATAGAGTGGTGAGGAAGCTGAGTTTTCTGGAAACCAGGACACAGAGGTACTCGATACATGGTATTCAGTCTACGAGAGTGAGGAGAGGTGGTAAGAGGTGTTTCCCACATTCTCAACATGAGATCATGTAAGATCTCATGGATAGGCAAAGTAGCTGTCTCCTTAGGAGCCTTGGGATATTGTAGAATCTCCAACTCCTTTGCCCTGGGCTCTGTTTCAGGAGCCACAGTAATGGGCAGACCTCGAGCCACCTCCCTGATAAAATCCTGAAAAGAGATATTTTCTGGAGGCGACATTCTGCGTTTAGGAGAGGAAGGCTCCTCTGGGAGAAGTACACTGGTACCGACAGAGCTGTCAGAATCCTCAGATTCCTCCGAGGATTCAAAGTACCTTCTGTCTGGATGCTCTTGTAGAGCCCGATACCCGTACCGACCGAAGTCGGTGCCGGGGGGGGCGAATCGGTACCGGTGTATCGGTACCAGAAGGCATAGCATGACTGGGTGCCGGCAATGCAGACACCGATGTCGATGCCGATGCTGTCGGTACCGGTACCGATACCGGTGCCGGAGTCCGTGCCGGTACCGGTTGAACTGTCTGACGCGGTTCCAATGGTGTTGATGCCGCAAGGAGAGCCACCAGACTGCGTTCAATAGCCAGGAACCTCTGGTCTATCGACGCTGCCGATGCCTGGGTATCGGTACCGGAGAAAGCAGCCGGTACCCCAGAGCATGGCACCAGTAGTTCTGCAGAGGCCGAGGCCTCGAGAACATCCTGGAGCCCCGATAATGCTTTGGAAGCCAAAGCCTCCCGCCGGGGCAATTTTGCCGGTACAGAACCCTCAAGGGCAACGCCAGAGGCATCTCGATGCTTGGAAGGAGATCTACCCTTTGAGGACCGGCCAGGCTTATGTTTAGTTACCTGAGATCCATGGGAGGAAGACGAAGCCCTGGAAGACGTCGATGCCACAGAGGCTGCATCAGAGGGAAAAAGGGTGCTGAGCTTAGCAGCTCGGTTTTGTCGACCCCTCTTAGGCATCATGGCACAGGCCATACACTCCGAAATGGAGTGGTCAGGACCTAAATATTTAAGACACCACTCATGGGTGTCGGTGACGGAGATGGTACCGCCACACTTGGTGCACTTCTTGAAACCCGAAGAAGGTTTTTCCATGGTAAGGAAATTTTGGGCCTAAGGCCCAAAATAGCGCATGCACCTGAGGAAGAAAAATTTGGAAAAAAAAAACAAACTATATATATTTTTTTTTTTTTTTAAAAAGAAAGAAAGAAAGAACCGGCGGTACCGGTATAGCGTTGAGGAAGGCAGACGCGACCACAAAAAAGAAGGAGAATGGAAAAAATTTTCTGCGGTGACAGGAACAACGACCTGCTGGCTCCGCGGAAAATGAAGAACTGGAGAGAGGCAGTTGGGAAAGGCGGGAAGGCAGCACGCAGGTGCTGTGGGATGCTCCCAAAAGCTTTCTAATTTGACGCTGGGGAGCGTTCCCGCACAGGCTCCGTCAGTACCGACGATACCCATATGTGAAGACTACATTCCTGCTTGTTCCTGGAGATTAGAAAGACTAAGGGGCATGCAATGAAGCTACAGGGTAATCTATTTAAGACTAATAAGAGAAAATATTTTTTCACATAACATGTAATCAAACTCTGCAATTCATTACCGGAGGATGTAGTAAAGCACAGTTACTTACCTGTAACAGGTGATCTCTGGGAACATCAGGAATAAGTCTTCACATATGGGTACGTCGGTACCGACGGAGCCTGCGCGGGAACCCTCCCCAGCTTCCCAAAAAGGAAAGCTTTTGGGAGCATCCCACAGCACCTGCGCGCTGCCTTCCCGCCTTTCCTAACCGCCTCTCCTCAGTTCGAGTTTAAAGCTGAGACAATAGAGAGAGAGGAAAGGAAAGATAGATAGAGAGGTACAACTCCTAGGGGAGGTGGGAGGGTTGTGAAGACTTATTCCTGCTGTTCCCAGAGATCACCTGTTACAGGTAAGTAACTGTGCTATCTCCAGGAACAAGCAGGAATGAGTCTTCACATATGGGGACTCCCTAGCTAAAGATGCCTGGGAGATCCCCAAGGATATGAGACCCTGGGAAGGGTTCTACCTCCTCCTATGGATCTCAGGCATCCATCCATCCAGGGAAGGAGGGTAGGAGTTGATTAAGAATGGAACAGGTGTTTGAGAACAGCCTGACCAAACAAGGCATCCCGGCGGGAGTCCTTGTCCAAGCAGTAATGGGCTGTGAAGGTATGAACCGAGGCCCAGGTGGCTGCTCGACAGATCTGGTCAATGGACACAGAATTTAGATGAGCCATAGAGGTGGCCATGGCCCTCACATTATGAGCTGTGACATGGCTCTCCAGAGAAAGGTTTTTACTCTGGTAGGCGAAAGAAATACACTGAGCAATCCAATTGGACAGTGTCCTCTTAGAGACTGGAAGTCCCAAATGAGAAGGATCGAAAGCAACAAAGAGCTGGGAAGACTTCCTATGTTGCTGTGTCCTTTGTAAGTAAAAGGCAAGAGCTCTTTTACAATCCAGAGTATGAAGACTCTTCTCTGCACTTGATGCATGAGGAGCTGGAAAAAAGACAGGTAAATATACCTCTTGATTAAGATGAAAAGGTGAGACCACTTTAGGCATAAAGTGTGGATTGGTCCTAAGGACTACCTTATCATGATGGAACCTTGTATAAGGTGAATTAGCCACTAAGGCCTGCAGCTCACCGATGCGGCGAGCTGAGGTGACTGCAATAAGGAAAATAACCTTCCAGGAAAGAAATTTCAAGGAGGTGGTGGCTAAGGGTTCAAAAGGAGGCTTCATAAGCTGACCAAGAACCAGATTTAAATCCCATGCCACCGGAGGAGGCCTAATGGGAGGTTTAGTTAAAGTTAGGCCTCTTATGAATCTTGCAATAAGAGGATGAGAGGAAATAGGTTGTCCATTGATAGGCTTAAGGGATGCTGCAATAGCACTCAAATGGACCCTTACTGAATTCGTCTTAAGGCCTGCATTGGAAAGATGCAGGAGATAATCCAATAGGGAATTCAAAGGTAGTGCTAGAGGGTCAAGACCCTTTTCAGCACACCAAATGGAAAATCTTTTCCATTTAAAAGCATAGGAACGCCTAGTGGAAGGTTTTCTGGAAGCATGGAGGATATCCTTCACTTGCTGAGAAAGATTCAAGCCTTGAAGGTCTAGGCCTTCAGTAACCAAGCTCTGAGGTGAAGGGACTTGGGATTTGGGTGCCACAAAGTCCCTTCCTCCTGGGACAGAAGGTCTGGAGCAGCTCCCAAGTCCAGGGAGGGGACTTGGGAGAGATGCAGAAGTAGAGGGTACCACACTTGGCGTGGCCAGCGTGGAGCTATGAGGATCATAGATCCTTGATCCCTCTGGAGTTTGAACAGAGTCTTGGGAATCAAGGGAATGGGTGGAAAGGCATACAGGAAGCCCTGACCCCAATGAAGGAGGAAGGCATCCTTGGCCTGAACTCCCTGACACGGAATTCTGGAACAGAACCGGGGAGGTTTGGCATTCCACGGACTTGCAAAGAGGTCTATGTCCAGGGTTCCCCATTCGTGGAAAATTCTGAGTACCTGATCCAAGTGCAGGGACCATTCGTGTGGAAGCACAACTCGACTGAGTCTGTCTGCCCAAGAGTTTTGGATTCCTGGGAGGTATACTGCCAGGAGATGGATTTGATGCTCTCTGGCGAAGGCCTATAATCTTAAAGCTTCGTTGCAAAGTGACAGAGAGCCAGTTCCTCCTTGCTTGTTTATGTAAAACATGGCTACCTGATTGTCCGTATGAATGAGGACTGTCTTGTAGCTGAGGAGCGTATGAAAGACCTTGAGAGCTAGAAAAACTGCTCGAAGCTCAAAGTGGTTGATATGAAGAGAGGTCTCCTGTGGGGACCAAGTGCCTTGAGTGGAGAGGTCCTGTAGATGAGCTCCCCAACCTGTTTGGGAGGCATCTGTTGTGAGGGTTGCTTGGGGCAACAACTGTTGGAAGGGATACCCCAGCAACAGATTTTGAGTGGACATCCACCATTGGAGAGACCAAAAGAGACATTTGGAGGTTGCTATTTGGTCTGAGAGAGCTCCTGATGCTTGAGTCCACTGGGTGGACAAAGTCCATTGAGCTGCTCTCATGTGTAGGCGAGCATAGGGTACCACATGCACTGTGGAAGCCATGTGGCCTAGTAGTTGCAGCATCTCCCGGGTAGTTAAGTGGCTCTTTGACTGAATCTGGGAGGCTAACTGCACTAGACGTTGGCAACGGGCCTGAGGAAGGTAGGCCCTTGCAGTGGTAGTATCCAACCAGGCCCCTATGAATTCTAGGGACTGAGTAGGGGTGAGCTGAGACTTTGGGAGGTTTACCACAAGTCCCAGATACTGCAGAATGCGTCTTGTGCGGTCCAGGGAAATCTGGGCCTCTGACTGAGATGGAGCTTGGATGAGCCAGTCGTCCAGGTATGGGAATACAAATATTCCCAGAGTGCGAAGAAATGCAGCTACTGTTGCCATGTATTTGGTGAACACTCTTGGAGCAGAGGCCAGACCGAAAGGAAGCACCCTGTATTGATAATGTTTTCCTTGGAAAAGAAAACGGAGGAATCTTCTGTGAGATGGATGGATGAGGACATGTGTGTACGCATCCTTGAGATCTAGAGAACAAAGCCAATCCTGACTTTGAAGGTATGGAAGGAGAATGCCCAGAGAAAGCATCTTGAACTTCTCCTTGCATAGAAATTTGTTCAATTCCCTGAGGTCTAATATGGGTGTGTATCCCCCTGTCTTCTTTGGTATGAGAAAATAGGGGGAGTAAAACCCTGACCCTTGTTGAAGAAGGGGAACTTCTTCTATTGCCCCTTGGGCAAGAAGGGTAGCCACCTCTTGACCTAGAAGGTCGAGAAGAGATGTGGGAGAATTGAAGTGTCTCACCATGGTGTGGGGAGGAAGGTCTGAGAAATGAAGTTTGTAGACCTCTCTTATGATGGAGAGGGTCCACTGCTCTGATGTAATCTGCTCCCATCTGGGAGCAAAATGAGCTAACCTTCTGGAATGGTGAGAGGTTCTGGCTGTTTTAAAGCCAGAAAGGCTAAGTTCTCTAGCATCAAGTCAAAAACCCTGAGGAGGTTGGGTCTGCTGAGTTGCAGCAGCCCCTGTAGACTTAGGCCTGGCCTGTTTAGGTTGCTGACGCTTAGTGGCAAAGTGACCTGTAGAAGATTGTTGGCCACAAGTAGAAGGAAATTTGTCCTTTTTGAAAAAAGATTTTTTAAAGGGCTTTTTCTTGGCAGGAATGGAGGTTGACTTTGAAAGTCTATCCAAAGCAGAGTTTTTTGCATCCATTTGAGTGGCTTTTATTTGCCATTCTTTGCCAAATAGGTTTTCACCTGTACAGGGAAGATTTCCTAAGCCATCTTGAACCCAGGGTTCTAAATCAGAAGCTTGGAGCCAAGCAATTCTGCGAGCAGCTATGGCAATGCCTGAAGCTCTGCTGGCTCCTTCAAAGGAGTCAAAGGCTGCCCTGTTGGAAAACTTTGAAATGTCTTGGGTATGCTTAAGCCAAATGAGGAATTCTTCCCTTTTATCCTCTGAAAGAAAAGGGAGGAAAGTGTGCAGCTTTTTGCAACTTCTTTTAGAAACATACCCATGTAAAGACTATATGAGTTGATTCTGGCAATAAGCATACTGGCTTGGAAGATTTTCCTACCAAAAGCATCCAAGGTCCTGCATTCTCTTCCTGGAGGAGCAGAAGAGTGTCTCTTTGTACTCTTTATCCTCTTCATAGCTGACTGCACCACAATGGATTGGTGAGGAAGCTGAGTTTTATGAAACCCAGGACAGGGAGGGACACGATACATAGTGTCCAATCTGCGAGAATGAGGAGAGAGGGTGAGAGGAGTCTCCCATAAATCAATCATGTGTTCATAAAGAATCTCATGAATTGGTAAGGTGACTGCCTCTCTAGGAGCCTTAGAATAACCTAAAATATCTAATTTTTTTGCACTAGGCTCTGATTCAGAGGTTACTGAAATAGAAAGTCCTTTAGCTACTTCTCTTATGAAGTCTTGAAAGGATAAGTCCTCTGGAGGAGACATTCTTCTTTTTGGAGAAGAAGGCTCTTCAGGAAGGGTTATGGATACTTCAGAAGACTCCTCTGATGTATCAGAATCATCAGAGGAATCAAAGTACCGTCTGTCAGGGTGCTCTTCTAATGCTCGATACGCGTATCGAGCAGTATCGACATCGGGTGTCCTCGGTACCGGATCGGTACCGATAAGCAGCCCTGGACAAGGAACCGCTGCAGTCGGTATCCTGGTCGATGCCGATGCAGTCGGTACCGGTATCGGCGCTGGTGCCGGTACCGGAGCCGATACCGACAACGGAGTTTGTTGTGGTACCAGCGGCATCGCAACTTGAATGAAGGCCGTGATAGTTCGCTGCATGGACAGAACATTCTGATCCATCGACGCCATGAATGCCTGGAATTCGGTACCGGGAGATTGTGCCGGTATCCCAGAGCATTCTAACAGGTGATCGGTCGAGGCCGTGCCATCGATGTCAACCTGTAACCCCATAGGAGGAGCTTTGGAAGCCGGAGCTTCCCGCCGGGGTTGTTCAGCTGGTGCAGGATCCTCAAGGGCTAGCCCGGAGGCATCTCGATGCTTAGAGGGAGATCTACCCTTCGAGGACCTGCTAGATTTATGTTTGGTTACCTGAGATCCATTAGGAGAAGAAGACCTGGAAGATGTCGATGCTACTGAAGCTGCATCAGCGGGAAACAGCACATGGAGCTTAGCTGCTCGGTTCTGTAAACCCCGTTTAGACATAAGAGAGCAGGACGGACAATCCGGAATGGAGTGTTCAGGCCCCAAACATTTAAGACACCATTCATGGGTGTCTGTAACAGAAATAGTACCGCTACACTTAGTGCATTTCTTGAACCCGGAGGCTGGTTTTTCCATGAGGGAAATTTTCTTGTGGGCCCTGAGGCCCAAAGAGAAAAATACACTAAGTGAGGAAAAGTATAGATATTTTTTTTGTTTTTTTAAAAAGAAGAAAGAAAAGACCGGCGGTACCGGTCCGGAGTCGGGGAAGGCAGACACGCGACCAAAGAAATAAAATAAAATAAAGAACTTCTTCAGCGGTGACAGGGCTCGACCTGCTGGCTCCACAGCAAAGAAGAACTGAGGAGAGGCGGTTAGGAAAGGTGGGAAGGCAGCGCACAGGCGCTGTGGGATGCTCCCAAAAGCTTTCCTTTTTGGGAAGCTGGGGAGCGTTCCCGCGCAGGCTCCGTCGGTACCGACGTACCCATATGTGAAGACTCATTCCTGCTTGTTCATGGAGATAAGCTGTTAATTTAGCCAGGTTTAAAAAAGGTTTGGACAAGTTCCTAGAGGAGAGATCCATGAGCCATTATTAAAGGGGACCCAGAATATCCACTGCTTGACCCAATACAAGCATTGTGGAACCTTTGTCTTTTGAGGAAACTGCTAGGTACTTGTGACCTAGATTGGCCACTGTAGGAAACAGGATATTGGGCTTGATGGATCTTGGTCTGACCCAGTATCTTATGTTCTTATGTTTGGATCCAACCAAGCATGAAGCAAATGCACATAGCATGTACGCAGGATGTGTGCGCGCCATTTGCAAACACGTCTCAAGTAGACAAAAATGCTGCAGACTAGGTTGCATTGCATGCTGCATTGCATCTAGTCTATATGCACCTTATCTTCAACATTAAAATGGAGGTAAAGTTAGAAGTTCAACAACAGAGGTCCTATAGTACAGGGACTTTCTGTCTCAGGACCACTTGAGACAGGGACCCCAAGCCATGCACTCCTAGCCCAGAAACCTCAGACAAGAGTATTCCTGGGCCAAGCGTCCAGCACAGATAGGATCTTGATGAAAGAACTCCCAAACCTTTGGTACCCACCCATGGATCAATAACACTTATCTGTCATTTTGACAGCAGTTGAACTGCTACCATTTTTCAAAATGGTGGCTGCTGTTGAGGACGAAGAAGGACGTTTCCCTAGGTACAGGTAAGTATTATTCGCCCACTGGGAGAGGTGCTGGAGATTTGGGAGTTCTTTGGATGAGGGTCTCCTTGTGCCAGAGGCCTGAGTTAATTTCTCCTTGGTCCAAGCCGCCTGGGCCCAAGGCATGGAGATGCCCTAGGTCTTATGGGTCCCCACCTTGTGGATCTATTTTTGAATACTTAACTTCTCACTGACCTCTGGAAGAGAAGCAAAATTTTAGCATTAACGGAAAAGTAAAATACTGTGGTAAAGATGAGCACAGTTTTCCGGAATGGAAGTAATTATGCATCCAGCTCATTAGCCTGCATTTCATGCTAATTGCACCAAGATTTTGTTTATTATTTCATATGTTTTATAAAATACCTTTGGCAAATTGGTTATAACTGGGAAGGTGTGGTAGAAATTTTTAAATAAATTTTAGCATAGCAATTTGCTTGTAATTTAGTAATGATTTTTATTTCAAATCTTTTTTGTATTATTATCACTATTACGGGAGAATATCAATTAACAGGTATTAGGGGACAATGCCATTATAGAAAAAAACGCCTTCCTGTTCCCTCTACTGTACATTAAGTATGCTTAGCTTCCCACAAAGAATAAATAATGTTAATCATGGAGGAGTAGCCTAGTGATTAAGTCAGCAACCTGGAATCAGAAAGACCAGGGTTCAAATTCTACGACTCTCCTTGTGGCCTTGGGAAAGTCACTTAACCCTCCACTGCCTAAGGTACAACATAAGATTGGTAAGCCTCCCAGGGACAGAGAAATACCTACAATACCTGATTGTAACTTGCCTTGATCTACTACTGGAAAGATGTGAGCTAAATGCTGATAAATAAAATGAAGAATCTCTATATATCCAGCTCTGTCAGTCTCAACCATCTCCTAGTCTTCAACTTCTCCAGTTAATTTTCAATAGCTTCCAATTATAAATGTAACTGGGGCTCTCCTATCTATCTTGTATATTTATGCATTTATTTTATGAACTTATTGCATACTAAATGGATCACAACACTCATAAAATAAACATAAAAATAACAAACTCTAGGAATACCAGACAATAGTGGGGTACTGCAGAGGACAGGCTCCTTACACCTTCAGAATCCTAGAAATTTATTGAAAGAAACCCTCCCAGGGGCCTGGAAGCCCTCCTAAGGTTCTGGACTTGTGCCAGCTAACGGACTGGTGGCCTAACCCTGCAATATGCACTATACCACACACAATCTTTACCAGCAAAACTGACAAAGCAAAAATGAAACAGATTTACTAATAAACGTATAACTAAACTGTACAGGAAATTAGATAAGAATATTTACAATAATGCAATTATAACATTACACAGAATAAAAAACATGTAAATACTCAGTTGCTGGATGAACCGTGGCCTGATGGAGTCAGAGTTTGATTGTTAGAAGACATTAGGCCAACTTTGCAGAAATCAGAAGATTAGAAACACAAGTCAGCATTAATACAATATAATAGCAGGAAAAGAACTTAAAGTACTCCACAGAGACCAACAGAGTCCAGAGAGGGAACTCTCACAGTTAGAAGTGAATTGCTGTCTTTTAGGCAATTCCTTGAGATCAGCTAAGTGAATCACTCTATGACAGAGTGGTTTATAAACTCCTCAGCCACACAGTCTCTCGAGGCCCATAAGTAAGGAACTCCTTTAGAGCTTGGTGCCCTTCCTTGTTAAGAAAAAACAAAATCAAATTTATGAAGATAACCTCTGCTCAGAAGAAAACAAGTTGCAGGTGGAAATTTTCTCTGCAGTTCAGAAGCCTCAGAAAGAGCAGGGCTGCACTCTAGGTTCAGAGGAGCCCAGGTTCGCTAGGGTAGGAAAATACCTGTTTCTCTTTATTATCTTTCTTTTCACGGTCTAAATAGTTTATGATTTATTAAAACTTACTAGACCACTCTTCCATAGTATCAAAGCGGTTTACATAGGCATAAAAATTTGGTACACATTAAAACAGTAACAGAAGAAAGAATGCCAAATAATAACAGTAGATCCTAAGCATAAGGAGATAAACATCAAACATTGCACTGCCAACTGAGCGATCCGCATTCAGGTCAAGATCTTGAAAAAGTGATTAAAAAGGTATGTTTTTAGATCAGTTTTAAAACCTTTGAATATAATATCAAGATGAAGATGAGAAGGGAGACTATTCCAGAGGGAGGGAGCGACAAAGCAAAAACCAGAATAATGGGTGACTTCATATTTTGCCATAAGGCGCATATACACTGAGCGATCCGAACATGCAATGCAATTTGCAACAATACTCTATTTAAAGCATGCATTCTCGGAGACTAGCTGCACGCAGTGTGATCCACTTAGTTCATGAGCATGTACTAATCAGGGAAGTGCTCCAAACAGCATCTCAACTAACGCTGAATGCCCCTTTGTGTTCACGGCAAAAAATGACAAAATTTGGATCCAAACGAGCACAAAGCAAATGTACGTAGTGTGCACGCAGGATGCATGCGGGCCAACCACAAACACGTTCCATCTAGGCAAACATGTTGCAGGCTAAGTTGCATTGCATGTTGCATTGCACCTAGTGTATATGCGGCTTTAGAAGGTGGAGGTATATGCTGTACTCCAGAGTCCGAGGAAATCAAGGACTCTCTCTTCCCCCCCCCACCTCGCCCGGTGATTGAATGCAGGTTAGGGCAATAGGTGGGTAGTTAAAGTGGCAATGTAGGGTTGGATAGGAAGGTGCGTCCACATAGGTAGTGTGATTTTGGCTTTGGAGGAGTTGGGGGGTTTGTTATTGGGGGATATTGTAAGGGCTAATGTTTTAGGGTGGGAAAAGAGGGGAAGTCTTTTTTATTATTATTATTATTTATGGATTTTACAAGAATACAAAGAAAAAGAAAATACAAAAGCAAATACAAAGAAAAAGAAAAAGAAAAAGAAAAAGAAAAAGAAAAAGAAAAAGAAAAAGTAAAACATCAAAAGCATATTAATCAAAAATAATAAAACCTACAAATCAAATTTAGCCCACATCACGGTGAGAATAAATAAACACAGAAATTGAAGAAACACCCACAATAAAGGAAATAAGGAAAACAATTTCCAAACTTACTACTCTAATACATTAATTTCACTAACCATATACTAATCCCCTGAACCAACCCTGCTCTCCTTACTCAGCAGTAAAGTCTCCAACTGTCCAGAATCCAGAAAAACATATCGAGTACCCTGAAACATAATTAAACATTTAGAGGGATAACACAAAAAAAGGAAGCTCCCAGAGCCACAACCCTGGGTTTCAGAGCTAGAAAGGCCCTTCTTCTCAGATGTGTGGCTCTCAAGACATCTGGAAAAAGTTGAACTTTAGCACCACAAAACATTTTGGGACCAAATTTCAGTTAGGCTATGCTATGTGCCGCATTGGCGCATAGCCCGCCCACCTTCCGCTTAACCTGGATTTTCCATGCCAGGGTCATATGCGGACCCAGCATCGAAAATCCATGTGTCGATGCACAGCCAGGTAGTCACAGGAGCTATCCATGTAGGACCAATTTTTGATGCTATGAGGGTAGACCCAGTGCCTTAAAGATAGGTGTGGGAAAACCTCACCTATCTTTAAAGCGCAGAGCGCTAACCGTATAGCATTGAAAATCGATACTAAATGAGTAGCGCCATGGCCCGCCTCCGCTCCACCGCAGAATACCCCAACACGCCCTGACGCTATGCGGATAGCATCTGGGCGTGTTAGGGACATATCTGGGATTTTCGAAGGGCACTACCCATGTAAGTGCCGTTCGAAAATCCCGGATAAGGCCTGTACATGGGTAAGTACGGAAGTCACCCATGTAATGGCCTTTGAAAATCGGGCCCTTTGTCTTTATTTTCAAAGTCATTTTAAAAAATGAATGTTTGATCCTGATCACTAACTAGAGTGATCACTAAAGTAGCTGTGGTGGAGATACTGTCTGGGTGTCCTCAATAAACTTAGTTAAATCAAAATCAGGCTGCGATGGTAACACATCATAATCATCTGAGGACCCAGCTAACAGATTCCTACCAGTAAGGTAAAAAGATTTAGCAACCTCTATTGGATTACTATTAGACAAAAGCAGAATTTCCTTATGATATTTACGCAATAACACATCCGCTGAAAGCAACCTATGACAGGGAAAATTTAACAAGCGAACATTTTTTGCCCACATCGTGTTCTCAAGAGATTCTAACTTTTGATGTATCACAATACTGTCCTTAACAGTGGAGGTATTTAAAAGGGAGGGTAGGGGAACTTGAAGGATGGAGAATGATAGGTACTACTATGTATGAGTGACTTGAACGTGAAACTTTTTCAGTTGGGATGAAGAATGGGCTTCTAAATTGGGCAGAGGTGAGGATTTCTCCCATGGACATTGAGCATTTGGGAACTATAGTGCAACCTCTAGCTCAGATGAAATGTATCTTGCGGAATGTGTGTGGAATAGGATCTCCTATTAAATAATACAAAATCATCCAAATGTTGAAACGCCCACATGAGCAGCACCGATCATCACACGGTGTCCTTTGAGATAAAATCCAAGGCTGAGTCCAATTACAGCAAGCTCAAAGTCCTAGACTTCAAAAACGCTGACTTCAGGAAGATGGTCAAGTGCCTGAAGGAGTAGTTGGCAGGGTGGGAGGGATAAGGGAAGTGGAATTGCAGTGGGCTAAACTAAAGAAGGCAATAAAAGGGGCAACGGATACATATGTAAGGAAAGAAAATAAAAACAAGAGGAAAAGGAAGCCTATTTGGGTCTCCAAAGAAATAGCTGCACAAATAAAAGCAAAAAACACAGCTTTCATAACATTTAGAAGTTCACAAACAGAGGAACACAGAACAGAATACAGCATAAAACTAAAAGAGACAAAAAGAGAAATAAGGATAGCAAAATCAAAGGCAGAAGAAAAGATAGCTAAAGATCTGAAGCATGGAGACAAAACTTTTTTCAGGTATATTCGGGAGTAGAGGAAGATCAGAGGTGGAATCGCAAGACTCAAAATTGCCGAAAACAGATTTGTGGAAAGTGACATTGAAAAAGTGAAAATGCTGAACAAATACGTCTGTTCTGTATTTACTAAAGAAAATCCTGGAGAAGGACCACCTGTGATTGACAAATATACAAATAGGAGTGGAGTAGATACTACACTATTCACAGAAGATGATGTGTTTGAACAGCTTGCAAAACTGAAAGTGGACAAGGCCATGGGACCGGATGGGATACATCCTAGAATACTGAAAGAGCTCAGAGAGGATCTGGCAGGGCCTTTAAATGATGTTTTTAATAGATCCTCGGAGACAGGAGAATAACTTATATAGTAATCCAAGGGCTGGTGATTAATGGGGCAACCTTAGCAACTTTCCTGCTGCAGTGTGGTACTTGATAGGGGTGCCCCCATCCCATCTTTTGTTTCTGTTATTCTGGACACTCTGGTTTCTTGGGCTAAGCTATCTTTTTATTTTACTTGGCTTGAAATATCACAGTAGCATCAATTTGTTCTCCTATATTAATTTAATTTTGTGTGACCTGGTCTTCTAGCAATAGAAAACGAAGGAGAGCAGCAAGTACCTGCACTCTAACACAGAAGACCAAACAAGCAGGTCCAAGAAGGAGACTGGTGATAATCCAATCCAGGTAAACAAAAATATAATAATGATACAGGATGTTTACAGGATTGATTTCCATCTCTGTACAATTTATAATTTGTTTTATATGTTTAGAAGGACTTATTAAGTTTTAATAATTTTAATATTTTCATTAAATTTCATTGTTGATTATATGTTTTTATAATTAATTGATTTTAAGTGGTTTATTATATTTATATTTGATGTTTATTGTGATTATGTTTTGAGGTGTGTTCCCTCCAAAGACCCCCTGAAGAAGGCTTCCTAGCCGAAATGCGTAGGGGCTAATAAAAGGGTTTTTTACCTGAATTGGATTATCACCAGTCTCCTTCTTGTACCTGCTTGTTTGGTCTTCTGGTCTTCTAGCGGCATTCAGATCTCCTGCTTTATTTCACAGGCCGTCTTTGTCAAGTCCCCTCGAAGCATTTTCAACTCCTGAAACTTCTCCAAAAACTCAGCCCTAGTTATTGGGACATCAGGTGGGGGGTTCACCTCATTATCTGAAGCAGATACCATTTCAACAATAAAAGAACCAGGGTTTTCTGAGGGTCCTGTGCTGGTCTGCTGAAGTGCGCTAATCCTCTGTATAATTGGGTGTGGAGTCCATAGTTATGCCAAATACTATAATGATCACATCCCAAATTTATCTCTCGGGCCCTCTTTTCTCACATACCTCCAAAGCCCCAGACACTATTGATAAATGGATTGCAGCACAGAGTTTGGGTTCATCAGGGCCCAGTAACAGTCCAGAATCCTCAGCACTGTCTCTCAATTCTAATGCATCACAACATTAAAAAGCTGCACCCAACCCAGCACACCATTCCACCATTGCAGCACATTAGCACAGCTAAAGCAACCCGGTGACAGCTGCCTGTCCAGCGGGAGCAAACTCTGCAAAGACTTTACAAACAGTGACATTTACAGCCTCATTGCTCACCATCTCAAATTGGAGGGCTCTCTGAAAGGTGTAGGTGCTTTGTTATTCCTCACACTCCTCATTAGGAGCTTAAATCCCCATGCACTTCTGGATGCTATTGTCCTCAGGTTTTAAACTGTCAGCTTACCCGTTATGTTCTCCATGGCCCGATCCCTGAACATAGTCAATGTACATAGTTCTATAGGATCCTTCCTTCATTATCTTCATTGAGGTTGTGCCATGTCAAGGGTTCTTGACTATGTGATTGTGTACGAATACTGAGGTGTGCCACTAGCTGCATCTGCAGTAGTAGCAGTAATGTCATCAAGGAATGTTTCCAGTGTTTTCTCTGTCTCCACATCTGCTGGTAGGGCAACACAGCCCACCTGTCTGGACTGGTCTAGCAGGATGAACTAGAATACAAATTTCTACTGAGGCTGTATATCTCACAATGGCAAGCCTTTAAGGCATGCCTGCCTACTTCAGACTTATGTGAAAAATGTGCAAAGGAGGTAGCATCTCTAGGTCACGCTTTCTGGCTATGTCCTGTGGTTACATATTTTTGGGGAGAGGTCGTTATTTATTTACCTAAAATCACAGTACTCCCACTGGTGCTGCAACTGGTGTTTTTATTTGATAACACCACTAGTGGAACCAAAAATAAATCTTGCCTTTACCATAACATACAAATTTTTACCACATCATGCACTAAATAATAATGAGATGCAAAGCATACAAACACATGCAAAATACCTCATTATTATTCAAATAGAATAACATAGCCTGCTTTGATCACCACAAGCCACATTATTCTTGGAAAAATAATGCCAGCTCAAAGCTTAGATGTGCCCGATTGCACTCGGATGTCCCTCCTAAAATTCCCCTCTAAGTGTGCATTCCAGATATCAACTTGCTCCAACACTGTTGTCATCTTTTCATCCACATGGGGGTGGGAGGGAGTCAGATTTCTCATGTCGCTGATTTCCTTCCAAACCCTGATAAGGCCTTGTTTTAGGTTGTGCTTTATAGAAAATTTTATTTGAAAATGTTCTATCCATGATAGGGATGTTATCTTAATGACCAGCCTCGTGCTCCACAGCATCTACCCCATTATAGAACACCAAGTCTAGCATGTGTCCCTTTTCACTCGTTGGCAACTTAATCGGTTTTATGAATCCTAGTGCTGCCATTGTATCAAGGAAAACAGCAGTGGTGGTGCCAATATATAGATTAAAGTTTCCCATGAATAGTAACCTAGGAATACTCAGGATTACCTCTACAACCAGATCCAGGAATTCTTGCACAGATGACATGCTGCAAGGTGCTCGGTAGAAATGGCTCCACATCTCCTAGCTGTATTAAGAGGCATTCTGACTCAGAGAGATGGGGAAAGGCAACTCTGCATAATTTGACTGTCTCTCAGATCAAGACTGCCACCCCTCCATGCCACTTCTCTGGTCTTGGCTGATGCTAGATGATGAATCCTGCTGGGCATAGTTCAGTCAGTGAGACTCCCCTTGTTTTGTCCAGCCAGGTCCCAGTTATTCCCAAGATGTTTAGGTGATATTCACTGATGACATCATGAATCACAGGAAATTTCTAATCAGCCCACCGGGCAATCATGAGGACTGTTTCCAAATAGTGGTCTAGTAATGATGGAGGTAACTAGGCGGTGGTAGAGAAGTAAGTGTGTCACTGTAGTTAGACAGATATTTTGCCTCTTGAGCTTGTATCCTTTTGGCATCTGGGGGAAGCTACAATTTTCTAGTTGCCACTACTGGTATGCATGGGGCCCTTTGGTTTATTGGATCAAATCGAATTCTTGTTGTTGAGAAGAGGGATCACAGGGCTCTCCAGCTGTGCACCTTTGTCATATGGCAGTCCATTTGTCCTCTGCAATTTAACAGGCCGAGGGTATTCTTGTTGTTAAGGGATTACAGTGCTCTCCAGCTTTGCAACAGAGCAAAGGATAAGCGGCTAGCCCTCAGTAGCAATTCTCAGCTAAGTGTTAATTATGCAAACAATCAATGACTGAGCTCGGACTAGTGTCTTTGAACTGCTTCTTCCTGGAAGGCTGAAATTCTTCAGGGGAAGAGGTAGTTAGTTGCCCCTGTGGACTGGCTCTCTGCCTCAGCAGAGGAATGCCTGTATTGCTCTGGACTTTTTCAAACCTGAGAACTGTGCTAGAATGCTCTCACTCCAATTTTGGATTCTTTCTATCCTGGAAAAACTGCAAGGGTAAGAGCTGTCGTCCAAATATAGGGGCCTCTCATTCCATCTCATATCTATGAGCTTAGGCAGGGTCGGTGCAAGGGTATTAAACACCCTAGGCAAAAACCTCAGCCTTGCTCACTCTTGCAATTAGCTTTTAAGAAGAACATAAGATATGCCATATTGGGTCAGACCGAGGTCCATCAAGCCCAGTATCCTGTTTCCAACAGTGGCCAATCTAGGTCATATGTACCTAGCAATATCCCCAAAAGACACAGGTTCCACAATGCTTGTACTGGGTCAAGCATTGATTATCCTGGGTCCCTTTTTAATAGTGGTTTATGGACCTTTCCTCCAGGAACTTGTCCAAACCTTTTTTAAACCCAGCTACACTAACAGCCCTTACTACATCCTCCGGTAACAAATTCCAGAGTTTGATTACACGTTGAGTGAAAAAATATATTCTCTTATTTGTCTTAAATAGTTTACTGTGTAGCTTCATTGCATGTCCCCTAGTCTTTCTATATTCTGATAGCGTAAACAATTGATCCACGTTTACATGCTCCACTCCATTCATTAATTTATAGACCTCTATCATATCTCCCCTCAGCCGTCTCTTTTCCAGGTTGAAGAGCCCCAACCTTTGTAGCCTCTCTTCATAGGAGTAGCCTTCCATCCCCTTCACCATTTTGGTGGCTCTTCTCTGTACTTTTTCTAATAACGCTATGTCCTTTATAAGATACGGTGACCAGAACTGCACACAATATTCAAGGTGTGGTCGTACCATGGAACGATACAGAGGCATTATAATATCCTTTGTTTTATTTTCCATCCCTTTCTTTATGATACCTAGCATTCTATTTGCTTTCTTGGCTGCCGCTGCACACTGGGCAGAGGGTTTTAACATGTTATCCACGATGACTCCTAAATCTTTTTCCTGGGTGGTGGTTCCCAATGTGGAACCTTGCATTGTGTAACTATAGTGTGGGTTGTTCTTTCCTAGGTGCATAACTTTGCACTTGTCCACATTGAATTTCATCTGCTATTTGGATGCCCAGTCTTCCAATTTATCCAGATCCTCCTGCAGTTTTCCACAATCCTCTTGGGTTTTAACAACTTTAAACAGTTTTGTATCATCTGCAAATTTGATAACCTCACTCGTTATTCCCTTTTCCAGGTCATTTATGAATATGTCAAAAAGCAGTGGACCCAGCACAGATCCCTGGGGTACTCCACTATTCACCTTTCTCCATTGGGAAAATTGGCCATTTAGCCCTACCCTCTGCTTTCTATCTTTTAACCAGTTCCCGATCCACAATAGTACACTGCCTCCTATCCCATGACTTTTTAGTTTCGCCAAAAGTCTCTGATGAGGGACCTTATCAAAAGCTTTCTGAAAGTCCAGATACACTATATCAACCGACTCACCTTTGTCTACCTGTTCATGCACACCTTCAAAAAAACATATCAGATTAGTAAGACAAGATCTTCCTTGTCTAAAGCCATGTTGGCTGTCTCCCATTAGGCCATGACTATCTACATGCTGTGTAATTTTGTTCTTTATGATGGTTTCTACCATTTTCCCCGGTACTGACGTCAGACTCAGACCCCTTGCACCCTCCATCATCCCAAAATTTTGATTATTAAACTCAACTGTAATTATCTCAATACTATCCCTCCTAGAACAATCCCCTAAAAATGCATATTTGACTATCACACTTTTAAATATTAAACTCTGCTTTTTAAATATATGCATAATGAGGGAGATTTCAAAACGATTACAAGGGTAAACAGACAATCTGCATATTGCCCATTCTTCCTGTAGGTAAAAGCATGCACTGACGAGTCTGAGTTTGTGTGGCTGCCAGGATCTATTTCTTTGCTTTGACTGTAGCTTCCCTTTGCTGCTCTCCCCCCACTCCGAAAGCATTTGCCCTAGGTGACTGCCTAATTTGCCTGGTGGGCCAGCTCTGACCTTAGGACTTCAGTCCTTAACAACAAAGGGGAAAAAAAACCCAGTCTTTAAAGTAATGTGTCTGTAAGGGGACTTCAGCTTCCTAGGATCGTTCCTGCTTTCTGCTTTTGGAGGGAGTATTTACTACTATTTATTTATTTAACAGGTTTTTTTTATATATCGCATTTGTACCAAAGCGGTTTACAATGAACAACAGCACATTATCTCTGGAGATCTGTTTTACACTGAACAAGGCATACACAACTTGAAGGTAAATATGCGAGTTATGCTTGAGTTAACGGATCATAGCTGGTTATTGTAGATACACTTATGTAATGTCATTTGGCTCAAAATCTTCTATGAAGAGGTGCGTTTTAGTAGTTTCTTCATAGTTTTCACTACTACTACTTTCTTAGTTTCCTGCAACAATTCAGACGTCCCCCCAGTTTTTCAATTCCTGCTGCTGCAAATGCAATGCAATGCATGCCCTTGAGTCAATGATGATTCCTGCTGACCCAGCCCCTGGGTTTTCTTGGCAAGGTGCAACCAAACGTGGATTGCCAGGTCTTTCTTCCACACAGTGAGTTTATAGCCCCTGGAATTCCAAGTACTAGCCAGGCCCGGCCCTGTTTAGCTTCAAGAGCAAGTTCATTCAGGACTTACACACAAGCTGCTTCAAACTGATTGAGAACAGGCTTTCAAATTTATTCTAAATCAACAGGTCTGTCCTCTTTATTCTAATATTATGTGCTCCAAGCTGGCTATAATAATTAGCCTTTAGTTTCATGAAAGTACATCCAAGGTCGGTCCCAGAGTTGGTTCAGGGTGTTGACACCCTAGGCAAAACTTAAGTCTTACATCTCCAGGCTGTCTGAATCTATTGTTTCACTTTGAATGTCCTGCTCTTTGCCGCCCTAGGCAGCTGCCTAGCTTGCCTGTTGGTTGCCCCAGCCCTGAGTTTGTCCCAGCTCTTTAGCACAACAGGCTGTCACTATTGCTTCCGCTTTTGAGTTTCTGGTTCTGATGTCCTTGGAATGTCCAACTAAGCAGGTCCCTGGAGATTATGTCTTGCTGACCAGAAGGGTTTATTAGATAAAGATCCAGTTTAAATCAAGAGAATGAATGAGAGACTACTTGTAATATACAAGGGAGGCTGATGCTTTCTTCTTTCAACAAACATGAGGAATAAAAGAATTAATAAAAGAAAGGCATGCTAAATAAAACTGAGGTCTAGTACCCCAATACAAACTAAACAGAAATATGGAAAAATTAGAGGCGAAAACAAAAAAAACAACATATTTTTTTAACCTAGGCTGCAGGATCTTACTGTAAACACAGCTTGCTGCTGGTTAGCATGCATCTACAGCACCAGTAACAGGAAAGGTCATTTTCGTACCATCTACTCCCCAAGCACACTATGAAATGAGCACTCAGCACAGCTCAGAGTCAGATAACCAGTTCGGTCTGCTTCAGAACGAGATGGATCTGTCCCAATTTTCCTAAGTGCAACATTTTAGTTATTTATTTATTTTATTTTTATTTATTTATTTATCTTATATACCGCGCTATTTGATATCAGTGCGGTTTACATGGAACATCAAGGTATTTTACGGTGGGGGATTACACCGTGATTACAAATAACAGGGATCTCAACTTGGATAACCATATTAACTATTTACAGGGAACATGGGCTATGGAGGGTTAAGTGGCTTGCCCAAGACCACAAGGAGCACCTGTGGGACTAGAAACCCCAGTCCTTCTGGCCCAAGGTTGCTGTCCTCTAGTGGGATTTGAAGGGAAGGGTTTATTTAAGGAATTTATTTATTTGGTTACAGTTTTTATACCGCTACTTCCAGCGATCAGAAGCAGTTTACATTATAACAGTAAACTCAACCAGAACAGTTACATATAACAGGTTTTTAACTATGTACATAAAAAGATTAGTGGGGGGAAACCTCAAACTATTTACAATCCGATATAGATCAGTTTCATTTAACTATTTACAGAATATTTACATTTGTAGCTCATGGTGTGAGGAACTTGCCTTTATAAATTGCAGTTGCCTCCCAGCAATAAGGAACACCAAGGGCAATCATGAGTGCTTCACTGCCATGAATGAGACCGATCTTGGAAGGGAGACTGCCTTGGAATACCGGGACTGCAGACATACTGTGTGGAAGAAAGGTCTGGCAATCTACTTCCAGTTGACCCTTCCCATGAAAACCCAGGGGCTGTGTCATGACAGAACATACTAAGGGCCACCAGCTGATGGGGCCATATAGAAACTTTAGCCTTTGAAAGATACCAGTTCAACTCTACATCATTTACAGTTAGATTTTGGAAAAGGATTTCAATTTTAGATTTTTTTTAATTGCCTTTCCAAATTCAAACTCAAGGCAAGTTACATACAGGTACCACAGATATATTCTTCATGTTCTAACAGTCATTTAAAGAATGTAGTAGCTTTGAAGAGGAAGAGTTGAGCTGTGAAGATCAATTTGCTTCAGAAAAAGGAAAACCATGTTTTTGTTCAATTTTGCTCATGGCACTGCATTCAATCTTTAAACACAGGACGTGGATATGGGTCTCATCTTTTATACTAAACTTAATTTTGTAAATGAAAAAGTCCCTGGAAACAAACTGAAAACAATTGAACAATGTTTAAACACAGATCTCTTAAGACCTGTTGTATTGTATCCCGTCTGTCTCATGCCCTAATAATAACGGGTCAGCATAATGTGACATTTACAGCTACCAACGGATTCAGTGATTTCTTTCTTGCAACTCACATAAACTGTCAATATCTGTGCTTTTATTGCTACTTTAGCTGTCACAACTGAATCACATACAGTATGCACACTGTATACATGCAATGATGTATTTGTCTGAGGGTGACTTTCCCGCAGGGCTGGTCTCAGGGTTAGTTCAAGAAGTTGGCGCCCTAGACAAACCTTAAGCCTTATGCCTCCTTTGGCTTTCAGACTCTATTGTTTTGCTTTAAACTTCCTGCTCTTCGCACCCCTTTCCCCCAACCCCAGAAACTGCACCCTAGGTGAATGCCTAGTTTGCCTGATGGTAGTGCCGGCCCTGCCTTCCCCATATTGATGGCATGCCCTGTTGCTATTTTAAATGGCAGATAGAACATCTGAAATTTAAGATAGAGTGGCTTTAGAAAAGGTAAAGAGAAGGACGACTAAAATCTTAAAGTGGATGGAATGATTCTCGTGTGAGGAAAAGCTAAAGAGGTTAGGGCTCTTCAGCTCGGAGAAGAGACGACCAAGGGGATAGGGGTCTATAATGTTCGAGTGGAGTGGAAAAGGTAACTGCGAATCAATTCTTTACTCTTTCCAAAAGTACGAAGACTTGAGGGCACACCATGAAGTTACAAAACTGCATATTTAAAATTAATAATTAAGTTTTGAAATTCATTGCCGGAGGATGTGTTAAAAGCAGGTATTATAGCTGGGTTTAAAACAAGATTTGGATAAATTCCTAGAGGAAAAGGTAAACCAAGAGAAAACCACTGCTTATCCCTAGGGATAAATAGCATGGAATTGGCTATTTTTGGGATATGCCAGAAACTTTGTCACATGAATTGGCCACTGTTGGAAATGGGACACTGGGCTTGATGGACTTTGGTCTGACACAGTATGCAGTTCTTATGTTCTAAGTATTAGTAGATGATATGTCCAGTGATCAAGATATTATCACATCACATCTATCACATTACTTGACTATCACCAAAAGAGGAAGACAAGCATCAATATTCAGAAAAGCTTAGAGAAGCTTAGAAGCAGTTTGGAAAGCAAAGATACATATGGAAGAAAAAAAAATAGCCAACGCAGTAAAATGAGGGGACAAAACATTTTTAGATACGTTAGCGAGAGGAGGACGTGTAAAAGTAGTTTTGTCAGACTGAAGGGTTAAGGGAAGGAATATGTAGAAGCTGATGAGGATAGAGTGGAATTGCTTAACAAATATTTCTGTTCTGTGTTTTTAGAGATGAATGGCCAGGAGCAGGACCTCAGAAAACACTGATAAATAGGAAAAGAAGTGACAGGGATCTTGAATGATTTTCAGAAGACTGTGTTTGCAAAGAGCTAGCTAAACTAAGGGGCATGTTTACTAAAATCCGCAAAATAGCGCGCCGCAAAATAGCGCACGGCAACGCAGCACTGAAACGCGCAGAAACGCATTTAAACGCCCCGCACACGTGCGTGTCACCCCCGCACAGGTACGTGGCTCACTAACGGGCCCCGTACAAGTGCGGGCCCGCAAATGTCCGACAGAGGCGTGGAACGGCGAAAGGAGGGCGGAGGAAGGCTCCGGAGGGGCGGAGGGACAGGGTCAATGGGTGGAGAGTGGGAGGGGAGAGGCTCCCCGCACAGTATCGGGCCCGAATTTGCATGTAAAAACTACCGCGAGTGAAACACTCGCGGTAGAAAGCATTTACAGGGAAGAGAACCCATTTCCGTCAGCAATGTACAGGAAAACCGGGGAAACCAGCAAAACGTGAGCAGTGTGATACATGTGCACAGCACAAAAGTGAAAATAAAAATAGAAAATGACCACAACAGAACTATTAAAAATAGTAATTCAGCTGGGGAACAGTTATAGTGATGGGCAAATACAGAAATCACACCCAGCAAAGCTCCAGAAAAAAGAAATGAAGTTTGGAAGGGTCTACTGAGAGGAGACGTTTCCAAAAAACATTTCCACGTTATGGAGCTTTCCTGGGAGTGTTTGCTATGGTTGCCCATTAATATCACTGTTGCCCAGCGTGGTGATATTTTGTCCCACATTTCCCGTGGACATTTCCGGGGTTTATGTGCACGTTTGTCACCAGACAGGGTGCATATGCCCACAGTAGAATTGCGTAGAGCAGGGTTTGTGACTCCATCCTGCCAGGCTTACTGCCTCCAGGGGCTGCACTGTCTCTGTGGTACAGCAGACAGAGTCATTACCTCTAGGACCAGAGGGCAGAGGTTCAAAACCCAGCTGGGGCACCTGCCAGCCCAGTCCCTATATTTTACCCACCACTAAATAAAGATAGCGCAGACACCCCTGTATGCATGGGGAAAACACCCATATTTTACCCAACACCGCACACACACCACAACAATGGGCATTACCTACAGCCAAGTCCCCCAAATGCAGTCCCATACTGCCACATTGCAATCAGGTCAACTGCTTTTTCTGAGAGAGGTTCATGCCAGCATGTTGGCGGACAAGTACATGTGGTGCAGGGGGCAGTGGCTGCTAACCACAGAAGACAGAGGCCTAGCCATGTGCAGGCTGGCACAGTCCACTGCAACAGACAGGTCCTGCCGGATCCACAGTCATGGACAGTCCAGGGAATCCAACCAATCTGTGGCTACACAGTGGTGCAGTGCACACAGACAGTGCATACAAGAACAGAAGGTCACAGGTTCAAAGCCCAGCTGGGGCTACTGCCAATCCTGCCCACATATTTTTCCCACAACTAAACAGTGATAGTAAGGACACACCTTTCATGGCGGGGACATATGCAATGGTAAGACATCTATCTTTTACCCCACTGAGCACAGACACCATGAACAGGGGCAGTACCTAGAGCAGAATCACCCAAATGCAGTCCTGGTGGGCCACACACCAGTCAGGTTCCATGCTGACACTCATACAAATGCCTGTGCTGTATAGCTATGCACCACCCCCATGGCATGTAGATGTAGCCCATGCATATTCATGAGGGATAGCAGGAAAACCCGAACAGTGTGATGCAAACCTGGACTGGAGTTGGGAATCTGTGCCGTAAAGCAGCAGCCATCAAGGGCAGACACACCCACACCCACAGGCCCCATTGGCCAATGTCTCCTGGAAAGGCAGAACATTGGACCGTGCATGCAGCACCCACAACGAGCACTTGCATAACTTACCAATGTCACCCTACACCTGAGGTATACGGTACACAGCTCGGAGACGTTTGCTAGGAGCACAGGCAGGCAGTTATCCATACGTTACGTACATACTGCTAGTTGACCCCATCCAAACAATCTGTTAGGTGTTTGCGGGGCATGCTCCAGGCCTGGCCTCTGACGGTGCTTACCACCCTGGGGAGTGACCACCAGCTGTAATGCGTACCATATCCATGCCTTGCCGTGCTCAGGACTGGTTTGGTGGGCAAGGCTACTTACCCCCTCAATCGTAGCACCATGATGGCAGAGGTGTGGAAGTGTGTGTCTGTCTATACAGTGGGTGTTGGCTGCAAGCCCCTTCAACAGCCCGCACTGCCAGCACTGTTGCCAGTATTGGCCAGTCAATGTGCATAATGAGGTGCAAGGTACCATGGGTATAGCCAGGGCAGGGTGGCGTGGCCAGGATGCATCTGCACTGGGCATAGGGCCCTGGCAGGGACATTGGCTGGGATATTGTAGTGTCCGGCCACCACCTACACAGACAGGGTGGCCAAAGCATGTCCTTCTGGGGGATCACGCTCACCCTGACTGTGCAGTGACCACAGCATGGCTAGGCCCCCCCATAGTGCTATATAGTAGTTCTCTCATGTGATAGATATGGGTTTCTCTTTGGGGCCCAGTCACTGATCTATCTGCTTGCTGTGTATGCAGACAGCCCAGTTCTGGGTGCATGCATCTCCATTGGGAACATGCACTATGGACTAACCAGCAGACTGTTTGTAGCTGGTAAATGTCTTGCTATAATGGCTTGCAGGGTGCAGTGGCTGTTGGCTTGCTGCAGGGGAATATCTGGTGGTGGAGTGCAGCTTACCATACCCTGGGCTTATGTCTGTCTGCTATTGTGTTATGGCTGTGTATGGAGCTGCCTGCCTAGGGGGGTGGTGGTGTTCCTCAGCAGGACTGGGGTTGATGTTGCCCTCTACTGCCACCTTTGCAGGGAGGTAGAGTGTGGATCCCTTGATGGGGACCATGTTTGCCACTGGGGGGGGGGGGTGCCTGATGGCAGCAGACAGGGATATCCATGGTGTTTGTGCAGAAACTAGCTATCTTACACATTAACACTGCTTTGGAACGCCCGCTTGGCCTCCATCAGCCATGGCAGGTGTTGTTGACCTGGTCCTGGCCACCTCATTGCACACTCAGGGTGAGCACAGTACCCGCACGATGTAACGGTGTGTGGCTACTCTGTGCCAGTAAAACACCCGGTCAGTGCCCCCTACTAGGCCAAGGTGCTGTGTGGGTGCACCCGGTCACTTCCCCCAACAGGGCCGAGGTGCTGTGGGGGTGCATTTCCCATCTTGTGTCCATCTGCGGACAGCTAATTTGCATGTGCAGTGCATCATGGGTACGGGTGGCCTAACCCTATCCTGTTGACACCAGCAGACTGTCTGTGAGGTGACGTGTAGGCTATCTGCAGCCAGCCAGGGGCCTGCTTACAGCTATGGAGCTGTAGCGCAATGGTTACATCACTGCCTGTGCAGCCAGAGGTCATGGGTTCAAACCCACAGTGGGGCCCTTTGGTAGGGCTGTCCACAGCTTTATTTTTATTTACTGTACATATGTCTATGCCGGCAAGACCACCCTCAGCTTACTATACCCATTAGGTGCCTCTGAGGGTGCTTCATAGGGCGCCCTGTAGGCCACCTTATGGTTGCCATCCCTATAGGGTGCACTATACATTATCCTGTGTCGCAACATACATGCTGCCCTATAGGGGTCATTCAAGGGTGCCTTGGTGAACAGTGCACTGTAACATGTGCCTTATGGGCCGCCGTATGTTAACATGCTGGGAGAGTGCGTTTGCTAGTAGTGATAACAAAATAAAATTATACAGCCTCCTACAGCACTCCACAACATAATACATACTGCCTTAGCAGGCATTTTTCACTGGGCATTGTGAGGAGTTGAACCCCTGATCCCTGCACCATTGGTCAGTGTTTTAACCATTGTGCTGTGGCTCTGTTCCTGTGCTTGTGCATCAGCGCGCCGCCTTGTGCCTATCAGCGTGCCGCCTTCTGCCGCCCAAGGGGACCAGTGCGCCGCCTTCTGCTGCCCAAAAATAACTGTGCGCCGCCTTATGCCGTTCCAAATTATTTTCCTCCTAAAGCAATGTTAATCATTACAGTTACTGCCTCAGCTGACCTTTGTCGTTGCGCACACTGGGGGATTGAACCCATGGCCCCTGCACCATTGGTCAGTGTCTTCACCGTTGTACCACGGCTCTGTTGTTTTGTATACTCAGCAGCGCGCCACTTTGCCTTTCCACGCGCTAATGTCGACCCCCGCACATTAGCGCGACGCACACACGTCCGGTTGCTTACTACCGTTTTTTTTCTATTTTCTGCCTGAACCGCCCACTCCTTATATGGCACAGGCACACTAGCACGGCCCCGCACGTTAGGAATGTTTAGTAAACATGCCCCTAAAAGTAGACACAGCAATGTGGCAGACAGGATACCTCTGAGAGTTGCTGAAGGAACTTAGGGAAGTTCTAGCAGCTCCATTGTCTGACCTTTTCAATGCTTCTTTAGAGTCTTGTGTGGTTCCAGAAGACTGGAGAAAGGCGCGTGTAATCCCTTTACACAAAAGCGGAACTAAGGAGGAGGTTGGGAACTACAGGATGATTAGTCTGACCTCTGTGGAAAGTAAACTAATGGAAAGGCTGCTAAAACAGAGGATCGTGAGATTTCTGGAATCCAATGGATAGCAGGATTTAAGGCAGCATTGTTTGAAAGCAGCAGGTTTTGTCAGACAAATCTCATTAATTTTTTTGACTGGGTGACCAGAGAACTGGACCAAAAGAAAGCTCTAGATGTGTATTAGATTTCAGTAAAGCCTTTGACACTGTTCTACACAGACGACTTATAAATAAATTGAAAACACTAGGGATGGACCCTAAAGTGAATGACTGGGTTAGAAATTGGTTGAGTAGGAGGCGACAAAGGGCACTGATTAATGGCACTTATTCTAAGGAGAAGGATACTAAGGGGTATGTTTACTAAACTGTGTTAGTGCAAATCGCGTTAGGAGTCGCGTTAGTGAAAGGAAAGCCAAAAAAGGAGATGGGCGGGACATCATAACCACTAACGCGCATTCCCAAAACTAACGAGCGTTACAGGGCGCCGTGGCGCGTTACTGCGCGTTAATCGTATGAAGGCGTACAGACACAAAACACTGAAACAGAGCTGTAGCACAATGGTTAGTGTACTGACCGCTGTTACAAGCAGCATGGGTTTGAGTCCCCAGTGTGCCCAACGCAGAAGGCTGGCCCAGGCATCACCCTGTACATTACAAAGGGAATGAGGAGGCATGTTTTTCTTTACGTTGAGTAGTGGTTACAGAAACACACCCTCGCAGTGTGCGTAGCCATGTACGTTGGTGCGTGCGTAGCTACGTGCGTTGGTGCGTGCGTACAAACGTGCGTGGGTACGTGTGCTTTTTCCAGCGTGGGTACCTTATATTACAGACTCTTTAGGGTATCTTGCACCTATGCACTATGCTAACAGATGTACGTGTGATGGCCTATGGTGTCTCTGAGCCTGTGAGCAGGTGCTGGATTTACCCAGGGTTGGATTGTGCCAGTCACACCCATGATGCACTGCACATGCAAATCAGCCGTCCACAGATACACACCATGGGGAATGCACCCCCACAGCACCTCGGCCTGGTAGGGGGAAGTGACCATGTGCACCCCCACAGCACCTCGGCCTGGTAGGGGGTACTGACCGTGTGTTGTACTGGCACAGAGTAGCTACACACCGTCACATTGTGCGGGTACTGTGCTCACCCTGAGGGTGCAGTGAGGCGCCCAGCACCAGGTCCACAGCACCGTCCATGGCTGAAAGAGGCCATGGCCCAGGTCCAAAGCAGTGTTAATGTGTGAGATAGGTAGTTTCTGCACAAACACCTTTGATTTCTCTGTTTCAGTCAGGTGTTGCCCCCATGCACCCCCTCCCCCCAGGGCAGCAAACAGGCTCTCCAAACAATAGATCCACATTCTACCTCCCTGCAAAGGTGGCAGTAGAGGGGAACAGCAACCCCAGTCCTGCTGAGGAACAGACACACCACAGGGCAGTCAATGCAGCTCTGTACACATCCATACCACAATAGCAGACAGACATCAGGCCTGGATATGGAAGCTGCACCCCACCACTATCTGATATTCACCTGCTGCAAGCCACTCCATCACAACACATACCAGCTGCAAACAGTTTGCTAGTTAGTCAATAGTGTATGTGCCCAGTGGAGATGCATGCACCCAGAACTGGGATGTCAGCATACACAGCAAGCAGATAACTCAGTGACTGGACCCCAACAGGAAACCCATATCTATCACATGAGAGAAATACTATATAGCACTATTGGGGTGCCTAGCCATGCTGTGGTCACTGCACAGTCAGGGTGAGAGTGATCTCTCAGCAAGATATACTGAGGTCACCCTGTCTGTGTAGGTGGTGGCTGGGCACTAAAATGTGCCTGTCACTGCCGTATGCCCTGTGCAGATGCACCCTGGCCAGGCCACCCTGTCCGGCCTATACCCATGGTACCTTGCTCCTCATTATGCACATTGGCAGCCCAATACTGGCAACATTGCTGGCAGTGTGGGCTGTGGAAGGTGTTTGCAGCCACCACACACTGGATAGACAGACAGCCACTCCCACACCTATGCCAGCATTGTGCTACTATAGAGGTGTTCAGCAGCCATACCCACCACACCAGTCCTGGGCACAGTACAGGCATGGATATGGTACGCAAGACTGTTGGGGGTCACTCCCCAGGGTGGTAAACACTGTCAGAGACCAGTCCTGCAGCACACACCACAGACATCAGAATGATTGTTATGGTGGAGCTCACTGAGCAAAATGTGCTTAACGTAGGAATTGATATCTGCCAGTTATCATAGGAAATGTTTGATAGCTGTGTACCATATACCCAGGTGTAGGGTGGCATTGCTAAGGTATGCAACTGCTAGTATTGGGAGATGCAGGCAGGGCCCAATGTCCTGCCTCTCCAGGAGGCATTGGCCAATGGGGCCTGTGGGTATGTGTGTGGGTGTGTCTGGCCCTGTTGGCTGCTGCTTTACGGCAGAGTTCTCCAACTCCAGTCCTGGTGTTCCAAACACTGTTCTGGTTTTTATGCTGTCCCTCATAACTATGCATGAGCTACATCTGCATACCATGGGGGTGGTGCATAGATATGCAGCACAGGCATCTTTATTAGAGGCAGCATGGAACCTGAAAGGTGTGGGGCCCTCCAGGACTGCATTTGCGAGACTCTGCTCTAGGTAATGCGCCTGTTTCTGGTGTCTGTGTTTGGTGTGGTAAAATATAGGTGTATTAACCATGCGTATGTTCTCTTCAATAAAGGAGTGTCTTTACTATCATGGTTTAGTGGTGGGTAAAATTATGAGGACTGGGTTGGCAGGCGCCCCAGCTGGGATTTGAACCTGTGACCCTCTGGTCTTACAGGCACTGGCTGTGTCTGTTGCACCACACTGTGGCCACAGAGACAGCGCAGTCCCTGGAGATAGGAAAACCGGCCTGTCGAGTTGGAAACCCTGCTCTGCACAGTTTTACTGTGGGCTCATTTACCTTGTATGGGGACAGAGGTGCAAATAAACCTCAGAAACGACCTCGAAATAAGGGGCAAACACCCATAACCAAGCTGGGCAACAATGCTGTCATTGGGCAACATTACAAAACACTCCTAGGACAGCTCCATTACAATGAGATGATCTTTGAAAGGGTCTACGGAGCGTAGACCCTTCCAAACATCATTTATTTTTTTTTGGTGCTTTCCTGGGAGTGTTTTTCATTGTTGCCCATTGCTATCACTGTTGCCCAGCTGGATTATAATTTGTACAATGTTTCTTGTGGTCATTTTTAATGTTTTAGGTGATATTTTGTTCTCTGCACATGTATCACACTGCTCACATTTTGTAGGTTTCCCCGTTTTGCTGTACATTGCTGACGGAAATGGTTTCTCTTCCCTTTAAATGCCTTTAACGACAGGTTTTCATTCGCGTTGGATTTGAGCTCAGAAATTCAGCGCGTTGGTGTGAGGGGAGCCTCTCCCCGCCCACTCTCCGCCCATTGACCCCTTCTCTCCGCCCACTCTCCACCTTCTGCGCTGTTTTAACGTGCCGCGGGGCTTTACGATCGTTAACTACGGTTAACGCGCGTAGTATGACGTTAACGGTCGTTGGCGCGTGATTACACGCGTTATACTGCACTTACGATCATTAACGTCGTACAACGCGCGTTATTCACGTTTACCGCAGTTTAGTAAACATACCCCTAACAGTGGTGTGCTATAGAGATCTGTCCTTGGTCTGATTCTTTTTAACATTTTTGTAAGAGATATTGCAGAAGGGTTCCCAAATAAGATTTGCCTCTTTGCCAATGAAACCAAAATCTGCAAGAGACACCCAGGAAGGTGTAGGCAACATGAGGAGGGTTTTAGTGAAGCTTGAAGAATGATCAAGAATTTGGCAGCTGAGATTTAATGCTAAAAAATGGAGGGTCATGTATTGGGCTGCATGGCCTTTATGTGCCCCCATGTTTCTATGTTTTTACTACTGTATTCTATAGACTCTAAAACATGATAATCAAATTCTAGAGAGGCTTACAATGAAGTTGTCTCCATACTAAAATCATCTAGCAAAGGCAGATTAATTTCGAATACGGATCATACTATACCAGCCAAAAAATAGTCAAAATGAGAAACATGGCTAGAGATGAAGGCTAATGAGAGCATAAACATATTTGTTGAGTCACTGTTCACAGACAAGCCAGGAAATGAGTAGCTTGCAGCAATTATATTAAATTATATTAAACAGTGTGGTCTTTACTTTCCAAAGATTCCTTCCCCCTCCCCCCAATTTGATGCCCAAGTTAAAACTCCCCCACAGCTCCCCAGAAATCTGTAATGTATAAATGTACATATGTAAATTATTATCCCCTTAGCTTAGAAGTAGATAATTTTCTGCGTGACGTGCTAACCTTCCGAATCTTTATGTACAAATCAAAATTATTCTGTCTTGATTCGACAGCTTTATCCATGTAATCTTCCCCGCTTCTGATCGCTGGAAGGAGCGGTATACAAATGCTTGCTAAATAAATAAATAAAAATAAACTCTTCTGAAATGGAATTCAGGGTTTGAGGGGAAATTTACAAGATCTGCTTGATGATCAGGAAAGCGACCAGAAATAATAAACGGCCCACATTTTACCATATCCATACTGACTATCCAGCTGCAGAGACGCAGATTATACTGCAGCGGTGTCTGATGTTTTATCCTCAGAAAGAGCAACAGACAAAAACGATGGCATATACGAGTAAAAACCTTATAACCTATCCTGTCTGTACATCTATTCGAAATAGTAAGCTGTACGATCCCTTATTTCCCAACAGAGATTCTCTGTGTTAAGAACATAAGAACATAAGAAATGCCATACTGGGTCAGACCGAGGTCCATCAAGCCCAGTATCCTGTTTCCAACAGTGGCCAATCTAGGTCATACGTACCTAGCAGTTTCCCCAAAAGACACAGGTTCTGCAGTGCTTGTACTAGGCCAAGCATTGATATCCTGGGTCCCTTTTTAATAGTGGTTTATGGACCTTTCCTCCAGGAACTTGTCCAAACCTTTTTTAAACCCAGCTATACTAACAGCCCTTACTACATCCTCCGGTAACAGATTCCAGAGTTTGATTACACGTTGAGAGAAGAAATATTTTCTCCTATTTGTCTTAAATAGTTTACCCTGTAGCTTCATTACATGCCCCCTAGTCCTTCTATATTCTGATAGCGTAAACAATTTATCCACGTTTATCCGTTCCACTCCATTCATTAATTTATACACCTCTATCATATCTCCCCTCAGCTGCCTCTTTTCTAGGTTAAAGAGCCCTAACCTTTTTAGCCTCTCTTCATAGGAGTAGCCTTCCGTCCCCTTCACCAATTTGGTGGCTCTTCTCTGTACTTTTTCTAATAACTCTATGTCCTTTTTAAGATACGGTGACCAGAATTGCACACAATATTCAAGGTGCGGTCGTACCATGGAGCGATACAGAGGCATTATAATATCCTTTGTTTTATTCTCCATCCCTTTCCTTATGATACCTAGCATTCTATTTGCTTTCTTGGCCGCCGCTGCACACTGGGCGGAGGGTTTTAACATGTTATCCACGATGACTCCTAAATCTTTTTCCTGGGTGGTGGTTTCTAATGTGGAGCCTTGCATCTTGTAACTATAGTGTGGGTTGTTCTTTCCTAGGTGCATAACTTTGCACTTGTCCACATTAAATTTCATCTGCCATTTGGATGCCCAGTCTTCCAATTTATCCAGATCCTCCTGCAGTTTTCCACAATCCTCTTGGGTTTTAACAACTTTAAACAGTTTTGTGTCATCTGCAAATTTGATTACCTCACTAGTTATTCCCTTTTCCAGGTCATTTATGAATATGTCAAAAGGTAGCGGACCCAGTACAGATCCCTGGGGTACTCCACTATTCACCTTTTTCCATTGGGAATATTGGCCATTTAGCCCTACCCTCTGCTTTCTATCTTTTAACCAGTTCCCGATCCACAATAGTACACTGCCTCCTATCCCATGACTTTTTAGCTTCGCCAAAAGTCTCTGATGGGGGACCTTGTCAAAAGCTTTCTGAAAGTCCAGATACACTATATCAACCGACTCACCTTTGTCTACCTGTTTATGCACACCTTCAAAAAAACAGATCAGATTAGTAAGACAAGATCTTCCTTGTCTAAAGCCATGTTGGCTGTCTCCCATTAGGCCATGACTATCTACATGCTGTGTAATTTTGTTCTTTATGATGGCTTCTACCATTTTCCCTGGTACTGACGTCAGGCTCACCGGTCTGTTGTCCCATGTTTCTTGAATTCAAATCTAGCCCTTGTTTCTACCACCTCCACTGGGAGGACATTCCACAGAGTCACCACTCTTTCCGTAAAGAACTATTTCCTCAGATTCCTTCTGAGTCTCTCCCCTTTCACCTTCGTCATATGCCCCCTCATTGCAGAGCTTTTTTTCAATTGAAAGAGGCTTTCCATCTATGTATTTATGTCACAGAGTATTTAAACATTTCTATCATATTTCCCCTCTCCTGCTGTTCTTCTAAAGTATATATCTTTAAGTCTTTCACCCCCATGCTTTACAACAAAAAACACTGATCAATTTAGTAGTCGCTCTCTATACTGACTCCATCCTGTTTATGAAGATGTGCTCTCCAGAACTGCACACAGTACTCCAAATGAGGCCTCACCAAAGACTTACAAAGAGGCACTATCACCTCCTCTTTCCTCTGCTGTCCATTCATCTCCATATGTATCTTATCTGATGTTTTGTAGTTCTATGTAAACCGCGCTGATAATAAATAGCGCGGTATATAAAAATGTTAAATAAAAATAAATAAATAAATATGCACCCAAGTATCCTTCTCATTTTTGCTGTTGCCTTTTCTACCTATCTGGCCACCTTAACATAATCAGAAACAATCACCGGCAAGTCCCATTCTTCTTTCATGGCCAGAAGTACCTCACCCTGTATACTGTACCGCTCCCTTGGATTTTGCAGTCCAAATGCATGACCCTGCATTTTTTAGCATTAAATCACAGCTACCAAATTCTCAACCATTCTTCAAGCTTAGATCCCTCCTCATGTTATCTACACCTTACTGAGTGTCTGACCTATTGCAAATGTTGGTATCTTCTGCAAAGAGGCAAACCTTACCTGACAGGTCTTCTGCTCCTCCCCTGAGCCACAGCTGGTTTAAGAGTACTTGGTGCACATCCTAGAATTTTGATAATTAAACTCAGTATTCATAATTACTGAAACACCACCCTTCCCACAACAATCCTGTAATAGCTTTAAATATTAAATAGTATGTATGTGTTTACCCTCTCTTCCTGCAAGTTAACAAATATGCTGATGGCTCTTTAAGCATGTGTGACTATAAGGATCTACTGATTTTTCTTTTATAGCTGCTGTTCTTTGCTGCCTCTCAGAAGCTGCTGTTAGTCTTGTCTAATGGTTGGCAGAGCACAGCCCTGGGCATTCCTGCTCCACACATATACATCGGCTTGCACTACGCACATTTTTATGTGCAAAAAGATTTGCAAAACTACCCTCAGACTAGAACATAAGAACATGACATAAGATATGCCATTCAGGGTCAGACCAAGGTCCATCAAGCCCAGTATCCTGTTTCCAACAGTGGTCAATCCAGGTCACAAGTATATGGCAGGTTCCAAAAAAGGTACACAGATTCCACAGTACTTATCTCGAGGCAAGCAGTGGATTTCCCGGGTCCTCTTTAATAAAGGTTTATGGACCTTTCCTCCAGGAACTTGTCCAAACCTGTTTGAAACCCATCTACACAAACAGCTTTTACTACATCCTCCAGTAATGAATTCCAAAGTTTGATTATTCAATGAACAAAAAAAACCTTTTCTTTTATTAGTCTTAAATGGGTTACATTGTAGCTTTATTGCGTGTTCCCTAGTCTTCCTACTGTTTGATGGAGTAAACAACCGAACTGTTTACCCATTCCACTCCATTTAAGCTTCTCCTCATAGGGGAATCCCTTCCATCCCCTTTACCATTTTGGTGGCTCTTAGAACATAAGAACATAAGATATACCATACTGGGTCAGACCAAGGTCCATCAAGCCCAGTATCCTGTTTCCAACAGTGGCCAATCTAGGTCATAAGTACCTAGCAGTTTCCCCAAAAGACACAGGTTCCTCAATGCTTATATTGGGTCAAGCAGTAATATCCCAGGTCCCTTTTAACAATGGTTTATGGACCTTTCCTCCAGGAACTTGTCCAAACCTTTTTTAAACCCAGCTACACTAACAGCTTTTACTACATCCTCCAGTAACAAATTTCAGTGTTTGATTGCACGTTGTGTGAAAAAATATTTTCTCTTATTAGTCTTCATTGCATGTCCTCTAGTTTTTCTATATTCTGATGACGATGACGTAAATAATCGATCTACGTTTACCCGTTCCACTCCATTCATTAATTTATAGACCTCTATCATATCTCCTCTCAACCATCTCTTTTCCAGGTTGAAAAGCCCAAACCTTTTTTAGTCTCTCTTCATAGGGGTATCCTTCCATCTGCTTTACCATTTTGGTGGCTCTTCTATGTACCTTTTCTAATAACGCTATATTCCTTTTAAGATATGGCGACAAGAATTGCACACAATATTCAAGGTGCGGTCGCACCATGAAACAATACAGAGACATTATAATATCTTTTGTTTTATTCTCCATCACTTTCATTATGATTCCTAGCATTCCATTTGCTTTCTTGGCCGATGCTGCACAATGGGCAGAGGGTTTTAACGTATTATCCACAATGATACCCAAATCCTTTTCCTGAGTGAAGATTTGTGTAGCCATAGTTTGGATTGTTCTTTGCTAGGTGAATAACTTTGCACTTATCTACATTAAATTTCATCTGTCACTTGGACATCCAGCTTTCCAATTTATCAAGGTCCTCTTGCATTTTTTTTACAATCCTCTTGTTTAACAACTTTGAATAATTTTGTGTCATCTGCAAATTTGATCAATTCACTTGTTATTCTCATTTCCAGGTCATTTGTGAATATGTTAAAAAGCAGTAGGCCCAGCACAGATCTCTGGGGGACTCCACTATTCACCTTTCTCCATTGAGAAAAATGGCCATTTAGCTCTAATCTCTGTGTTCTATCTTCTGACCAGTTCCTGATCCACAATAGTACATTGCCTCCTATCCCATGACTTTTTAATTTCACCAAGAATCTCTCATGAGAGACCTTGCAAAAGGCTTTCTGAAAATGCAGATAAACTATATCAATGGCTCACTTTTATCTAATCTACCTGTTTATTCATAACTTCAAAAATATATACCAAATTAGTAAGACAAGATTTTCCTTGGCTAAATCCATGTTGGCTTTCTCCCATTAAACCATAACTTGCCCAGTACTGACATCAGGCTCACCAGTCTAATTTCCCAGATTACCTCTGGAACCCTTTTTGAAAACTGGCGTTAGATTGGTCGTTCTCCAATCTTCAGGTACTATAGATGATTTTAATGATAGTTCACAGATTACTAACAGCAGGTCTGCAGTCTCATATTTGAGTTCTTATAGCACCCTGGGATATATACCATCTGATCCAGGTGATTTGCTACTATTTAGTTTATCAAATAGCTGTAATACATCTTCCCAGTTTATTGAAATTTGTATCAATTCTTCACCTTTAAATACCTTTTCAGTCATGGGTAACTTCCCTACACCTTCATCAGTAAAGACCGAAACAAAAAATTCATTCAGTCTCTCCACTATGACCTTTCCCCTCTTAGTGCCTCTTTTACTCCTCTATCATCTAATGGTCCAACTGACTCTCTCACAGGTTTTTGCTATGAATGTACTTGAGAAAGTTTTTATTGTGTATTTTTGTTTCCACTGCAAACCTCTTTTTCAAATTCTCTCTTTGCCTGCCTTATCAATGCCTTGCATCTAACTTACCAGTACTTATGCTGTTTCTTGTTTTCATCACTTGGCTCCTTTTTCCATTTCCTGAAAGATGCTTTTTTGGCTGCAACAGCCTCTCTGACCTCACCATTAAACCATGCTGTCAGTTTTTTGGCCTTCCTTCCACCTTTCTTAAAGCATGGACTACCTGTAGTCTGGGCTTCAAAGACAATATTTTTAAACAATGTCCATTCTTGATGTAAACCTTTTAACCTTTGCAGCTGCTCCTTTTAGTTTTCTCTTAACTATTTTCCTCATTTTATCATAGTCTCTTTTTTGAAATTAAAAGGTAATACTGTGGATTTGCTTAACATCCTCCCTCCATTTATAAAATCAAACGTGATCATGCTATGATCACCATTGCCAAGTGGCCCTAGCACAGCTATCTCTTGCTACAGTTCCTGTGTTCCACTAAGGACTAGGTCCAAAATAGCTTTGCCTCTTGTCAGTTCATGAACCAGCTGCTCCAAGAAGCAGTCATTTATTTCATCTAGAAACTTTATCTCCCTAGCATGTCCTGCTGTGACACTGACCCAGCTGATACCAGAGTAATAGAAATTGCCTATTAATACTATTTCGTAATGCTTCTTAGCTTCCTTGACTTCTTTTAGCATTTCATCATCTATCTGTTTATTCTGGCCAGGTGGTCGGAAGTACACTCCCACTGTCATTGCCTTCCACTTTTTACATGGAATTTCTATCCATAGAGATTCCACAGTGTGTTTTGTTTCCTGCAAAACTTTTATCATATGTGACTCAATGCCCTCTCTAACAGAGAGCAAACCATCCACCGATTTAATTTACCCTATCATTGCAATATAGTTTGTACCCAGGTATCATGGTATCCCACTGGCTGTTCTCCTTCCACCTGCTCTCTGAGATGCCAATTACTGTATATCTAACCTTTTATTTAGTGCTATAAATTCTAACTCTTCCATCTTAATTTTTTAGACTTTTAGAATTTGCATTCAGGCATTTTAGAGGTTGTATTTTATCCATATTAACAATCTGGTTATCAGTTGACAAGAGTAATTTGGAATCTTTCAGCTCTTTCTGCTCTATATTTAAAGGCATCTGGGTTGCTTTACTGGAACCTCCTTATCAGGATGCCCTAACTTCCCTCTTTTACTAGTATCCTTCAAGGATACATCCTTCTGAACCACGTGCTCTTAGGCAACTGTTGACGTTCTCCAATTATATAGTTTAAAAGCTGCTCTATCTCCTTTTTAAGAGTTAATGCCAGCAGCCTGGTTCCAACCCAATAAATATGGAGCCCCTCTTTTCTGAAAAGCCCCTCCCTTCCCAAAAATGTTGCCCAGTTCCTAACAAATCAAAAACCCTCTTCCTTGCAGCAACGCATTATTCATGCTTTGAGACTCCAGAGCTCTGTGTGCCTTTTAGATCCTGTGCATAGGACGAGAAACGTTTCTGAGAATGCTACCCTAGAAGTTTCGGATTTCAACTTCCTATCTAAAAGCTTAAATTTAACCTCCAGAACCTCCCTCCCAGATTGTCCTATGTCACTCATACCAATTTCATTTTTTCATTTTCATTTTCATTTATTTGATTAACCGCCCTTCATGGGTAAGCAGAGCGGTGTACAATAGAAAATCAACAAGCATAGAATGGCAGTTAGCCAGAAAAATTTGGAAAGGAAGTTACAAATAATGAAGAGAAAGAGATAGAGACAGAAGTAGAGGAAAAGTGGGGAGGTGGGGATATGAAGGGCGTAGGCTAGGGAGGGGGAAGGTTGAAGGCAAGAGAGAATAGGTAGGTTTTAAGAGAACGTTTAAATGTGGGGTAATGAAGCTCGAGTCGTAAGGGTGGAGGAAGAGAGTTCCAATATGCAGGGGCTACAAAAAAAAAAGCTGAGGAGCGGGTGGACTGGAGGTGTGCTCGAGAGGGTGGGGCTAAGGTTAGACGGTTGAGATGGAAGGAGCGAGGTGTATGGCGGGGGGTGTGAAAATGAAGCATATCAGCCAGGTATTGGGGGGTGGAGGTGTGTAATGCCTTGTGAGTTAATGTGAGAAGCTTAAATTGAATGCGATAGGAAACGGGAAGCCAGTGAAGTCGAAAAAGGAGAGGAGTGACATGATCTCTGACGGAGGAGTGGGTAACAAGACGGGCAGCAGTATTTTGAATGCGTTGTAGTCGGGAGAGTTGAAATTTGGAAATACCGGGGAAAATGGAATTCGAGAAGTCAAGGCGAGAAATGACAAGGGTGAGTAGTAAGGTAACTAAAGCAGAGAAGGAGAGGAAAGGACGAATGGCACGAATTTGACGCAAGTGGAAGAAGGAAAGTTTAGAAACGTGGGAGACATGTGCTGAGAAGGAGAGATCCGAGTCAAAGAGAACCCCAAGGTAGCGAAATGTGGTGACTAGAGGAACGGGAGCGTTAGCGAAAGAAGGAGCAGGACAGCAAGCTTCTGCCCAGTGCTATCTAAAACCTTGTCTAGATGGTGCTTGAGGTCTGCCACCTTCACACCAGGCAGGCATGTTACCAGGTGACCCTCATGTCCACCCATCACCCAGCTATCTACATGCCTAATGATTGAATCACCAACTATAACAGCTGTACTAACCCTTCCCTCATGGGCACATGGCCCTGGGGAAACCACCTTGGTGTGAGAGGGTTTTACGACTGAAGAACTGGTCCTATCTACAGGATTACTTCCGCCATGCCAAGGTGATGCTGTCCTTTCACATGTCCTCTCTCCTCCATGGCAGCAGAGAGGCTGCCAAACTGGAAGTGGGGCTTCAGTACTACGTCCCTGTAGGTCTCTGTCTTCCTTAGATCCTCCAAGTCTGCCACTCTAGCTTCCAAAGATCAGACTCATTCCCTGAGAGCAAAGAGCTTTTTGCACCTAGTACACACGTAAGACCCCTCACCAACTGGGAGAAAATCATACATGTGACACTCAATGCAAAACAATGGATAGGCTCCATCTCACTGCTGGACTGCTGCCTGCATCTTCGTTTTAAGGATTTGTTTAGATATTTAAGTTGTTTACTTACTTATAGTTGCTAGGGATACTTGTACCAATACAACTATGTCTAATAAGTTTAAGGAACTTTGTTTATCTCAAGATTAATTAAGGCCCTGAAATTAATTAATCTATTCCTGATGAGGATAACCAGCTGAACCTGAAAGTGAATTTGATCACCTCCTTCCATTTAATAGGTTTAAGAACCTATAATTTCCAAGACCAGGCTATCTGACCACATTTCTCCCATTCCATACACTCTTCATTGGCTTCCTGTTGCCAGCAGGATCCAATATAAAACCATACTGACTACCTTTAAGTTAATTAACAAGATTGCCCCATCATATCTATCTACATTGATTCATAGCCCTCCTGAAAACAGGAGAAGAAGAAAGAACCTTAATACCATTCCAGTACCGGATTCAATAAGAAAGACAAAACAAATAACAAGCAACAGCGCTTTTTCCTATGTAGCACCTATTCAATGGAATAATCTCCTAGCCCAGCTAAGGGAGATAAAAGACATCCAAACGTTCCAAAAGGAACTAAAAACGTATTTATTCAATCAGCATTATTATAACTTAGACCATTGCTCAGATCTAGCCCCCCCTAGCACGAGCTGAGAAGCCTACATAAATACCCTTCCCATACAATTACAATCTCATTTACTGAATTGCTGACAAACATTGTTTCACCTCACGCAAAAGTATTTAACTATGTCCAATCCTGAACCGTAACGTTATGATGCAAGTTGTAAATAGTTACTATGCTTACACTGTTTTTTGTAAATAGTTACTATGTTTATACTGTTATTTGTAAATAGCTGCAATTTTGCATAATGTTCTATGTATGTTTCCTTTGTTCTATGTAAACCGCCCCTGATCTTGGAAAGGGGTGATATATTAAAGTTTCCAAATAAAATAAATAAATAAATATAAAGTTAAGATTTAAGCCTGGGGTGGGGTGGGTGGGAAGGAAAGAAACACTTTGTAAAAGATGGCTTGCTACACAGTGCCCTGACCTGTGTTTCTAAGGTAATCTCTTAACAATTCTCTGGGTGATTCACACAGCCTTCAGGTTGATAGAGGAAGCTTTTCAAATTGCCCCTTTGATCTGTCACTTGGCTTTAACACCTATTTAAAGCAATTTCACAGGTCTCTTGCCTCCTATCTGGGAGGCCTCTTTGTAAAGGTCTCTAGAAACAATTCCTTTCTTTCTACTCAAATATTTACTCTATTCTACCTTCTATGCAAAGCTATACTCTGATTTTATTTAAATGAAAAGCTCTCTGGTGGTACTAAGCCCTGACTGACTTAACAGAAACACTGAATTCTAAAGTACATAGTTTTATCAGCTTTATCCCACGGAATTTCCTTTTCCCCAAGATTTAGAGAATTTTCCAGCAGGTAAATACTTACAAGTGCAGATTTTTTTCCAGCAGTAGCAGCCTCTTTTGGTAGTCTTTCAAGTATGTGCAATTTGGGGGACATTTACTAATAGCTAGCACATTAGTATGTGCTAGTTATTAGTAAATGTCTCCACATACTCCTTATCTGCACTACTGTTCAATCTGTATATACAGCCAATATGCAACATTTTTAGAAAACATAATATACTACATCATCTATATGCAGATGATATAATGATGTATCATCTCATAAACATCTCCAATCCAGACTACTCACAGATAACCACATGCCTAAGTGACATAACTGATTGGCTACTACAACTACTATTAAGGAGTGGAGGAGTACCTAATGGTTAGCGCACTGGCTTGGGAACCCAGAGACCAGGGTTCAATTTTCACTAGCACTCCTTGTGGCTTTGAGTAAGTCACTTAACCCTCCATTGCCTTAGAAAAATCCAAGTTATAAATATCCCTGTTTAATGTATATTGCCAAGTTTAAGTTAGAATGTAAACTACTTTGATTGAAATGATAAAACAGTATATAAAACCTGTTATATAAATAATGAGAATTTGTATAGCACTACAAGTCATACACAGCACTGCACAGACATGTAAGAGACAGTCCCTACTCATCAGAGCTTACAGTCTAGCCAAGACAGACAACACAGAAGGTGCAGACAGGGAAAAAACAAGGGGGAGTGGTAAAGAAACAAAGAGATCAGGTGAGTCAAGAAACAAAAGCAGTAGAGAAGAAGGTGAGTTTTCAGCCTGGATTTGAAAAGGGTCACTGCAAACAATTTAAAAAAACCAAACTACTTTTCATCCATAGGAACCCGAACTTCACCCCACCTAACAATATCCTATTATAAGAAACCAAACTCAAAGTCAAGGAGGAAGTGAAATATCTTGGCGTAATCCTTGACCAATCACTAAACATGATCTCCCATATAAAAACAATCACTAAAACTGCATACTACAAACTTCGCATGGTCCAACACCTAAGACCACTTCTAGAAGAACACGATTTTAGAACAATCTTACGAGCTCTCATAATCCCACACATTGACTACTGCAACAGCATCCTACAAGGCTTACCAAATAAATCAATTCACCAACTGCAATTAGCACAGAACCTGGCAGCACACATCTTATATAAAGCTCACCGCACTGATCACACCATTCTAATTCTATGTAATCTCCATTGGTTCCCAGTTGGAGAAAGGATGAAATACAAGTACTTAATGATCATATTTAAGCACCATAACAAAATATCCATAATGCCCCTGCCTTCACTTCTATTACCCCTCACAGAATCTAGACTTTGAAGAAACTGCTCACAAAAAACATACACTATACCAAACCATATCCGTAACACCAACCAATAGACCCTCGCAACAGGCCAACTTTACATTGTAGATAACAAGCATTCCAATGTACTGTGGTAACTCCTTTGTATATAGTTCACCATAATATCCCTTATTAGATAAACCACCATTGTATTTAGTTTCCCCTATTTCTCCAAGTTATACCTCCTGTTAAATGTAATGACCAGACATATGTAAACTGTCGGATGTTTTCTGTTTAATGTAAACCGCGCTGATGTCTAATAGTGCGGTATATAAGAATTGTTAATAAATAAATAAAATAAATAAATAAAAATCCACCAGCGCCAGAGCCTTCTCATATGTTGCCCCTGCACTGTGGAATGCCCTCCCGGATAACCTAAGATCAGTCAAAGATCTCCTACAATTCAGAAGGTATGTTTTTCACTGCCATTTTCCTGTCTGGTTTGTATATTATGTTTTTAATCAAATTATTTATTATGTTATTATGTTTATATATGTGTATACTCTTAAGTGGTTTTAACTTATATGTGTATACAATTTTAGGTTTTCTTTAATGGTTTGGTTGTTGTTTTTAACATATATGTTTAATTAATTTGTACTATGTATTTTGGTTTTGTTGTTTTTATATTCTTATCTCCTCCTTTTTTAGTTTAGTGATCAAGTATAGCGTTCCAACATTTTAGTTTTTACTTTTTTCTATATTTTTTATGTGTTTTAATATCTATTTGTGCATAATTGTTATTATTTTTTACATTTGATCTATATTTATATTTTTATGAGTATAAATGAATAATGTTTTGTTATTATTTTTATTTGCCTCACTTTTCTTGTTTTTAGTTTGCCTTCACCCCTGATGAAGTATATACGAAACACGGCCTGTGTCGGGTTGGCATTACGTATCAATAAAAGTTTTTTTATAGACTTCCTATTCCTTGGCTTTTGTCCACGTTTTCTGACTGAGCCCATAGAGAAGCCAGCATGGCCCATAAAATAGATCTCTAATTCTCCCCAACAAAGGCTGTGTTTCTCTCAATAGAACTTCCTCAGGGGAATATCACATATAAAGTTTGCTGCTGTGCCTGCAGAAGATTTACTGAGACCCACGACAGCACCAATGGAGGATTCAGCAGAGGATTCCACCCTTCTGCTGGTTGAAGAGTCACTGAGATCAGAGGTAAAAGCCACAAGATCTCAGTCTCCTATTGTGAGACTGGTCTTGTGGCAGCAATAGGCGACTGAAGACCTCCACCAGAATCAGGTACAATACCTTCACCACTGCAGGAACGACACTTGATATGTAGGCATGAAGAGAGTGAGGGAAAGGAATCAGAGGGATGAGAGGATGTGGGATAGGGCATAGGAAAGAGCATGCCCTCAACATCTCTCCTGCACCTCTGACACTATTCTCTGCACCTACCCTGCTTCAAGCACCAACCTGCGTCCCCACCCCAGACACTACCTATACCCCCCTCAAAAAGACATCCCCCACACGCCTCCTGTTCGAGACACATACACAAAAACACACATTACTGCTCCATGCATCCATTCTTGACATTCTCCACTTTTCAGACATCCTCACAGTCTCTGACAGTACAACAGACAACTCCACACAGTGCCCTCCTTGCACACTGTCTTTCTGCCACACAGTAACCCCAGACCCCTTTTAACATACCTGTCTCCAGACACACACACAGAGTAACACCTCCCTCCTCCACCAAACATAGACATACAGCCTAACCCGCTGCACAGGGGAGCATACAAAACACACACAGCTCCCACCCACACATTCCTCACTAGTCTATCACACAAACCTTGCCATTCCTCTCTCCACCAAGTTCCCCACACACACAAAAGAGGGGAGCATATAAAACCAAATGACATGTTAATGTTAAACAAAGCCATCATGGCCAGCTCTAAGAAAAGCAGAAATCTCAATATAGCATGGACTAATTATAAGAAAAATTTTGACAGTCTCACCCACTTGGAAAATAGTCTTGAGATGTATAAGATAAATCCTGGTTTGATAAGTGTACATTAAGTTCACAATGACAATGTGTCAGTCCACCCTATCTTTGAAGTATGAAGATGGTCAGTATATCATTCCTAACATCAAGATCCAGTGAGGAATATTTTAGGGAGATTCCCTGTCGCCTCTTCTGTTTTGTATGGCACTTAATTCAATGAGTACTCTTATCAACTCTTTGGGGTATGGATTTAGCCTGAATCCTAAAGAGGGCAACAATCCAGAGGTAACATCTCATTTACTATTTGTAGATGACCTGAAACTCTACAGTTCCAGCAATCAACAATTAACAGGGCAACTCCATGTAGTGAAAAGTTTTTCTGATAACATCAGGATGACTTTTGGCCTTGACAAATAAGATAAGGCAACTTTTTTTAGAGAAACATTGAGCAGAATGAAAAACATATCCCTGGCTGAGGGCTGTGACATTAAGGAATGTGAACAGGACAGTGTATATAAATATCTCAGAGCAGAGGAAGGAACATCCCTCAAGCTGAAATTACTGAGAGAAAAGATCAATAAAGAATATTATAGAAGATTAAAATCATTAGTGAAAAGTGCTTTAATATCATGGAATAAGATACAAGTCATCAATCTGCTGGCAATTCCTGTACTCTTGTAGAGCTTTGGGATTGTAGACCTGGCCTCTTAAAGATTTTGAAAAACTGGATATGCGAATGAGAAAACTCCTCCATGCCGATGAGGTAATTTACAAAATTCATTGTATGTCAAGACTGTACATCTCTAGAGCTGAATGAAGGCTAGGCCTCCTAGAGATTCATTACATATACAGAGCTAGTATCATAGGCCTCCAGGCCTACCTAACAGCATCAAAGGATTCAAATATGCAAAAAGTGCTGAAATATGAAAGTAAACATCCAGAATCTGTCTCCATCATCAAACTTGGACAAGCATTCCAATGACTAGAAGGAATGAGTGAGAATCTACAGGCACACACAGAAAAAGAAGCAACAGAATTTTCAAAACAAGAGAAAAAAAAACTCTTCAAAGAATTAGATCAGCAAATGAGGAAAGAGAAGTAGCAAATGCACAAATACAGTGGAACACACAAAGTGTTACTCCAGAAACCCTTTGTCAAACAATGGACACATGAATGGTTAAGGAGAGGTGACGCGAAACCAAAGGATGAGAAATTGATAGTTACAGTCCAGAATAGCAGATCAAGGACAAGATTGTTGTAATGTAATGTTCCAGTTTTTGTTTTTATGTAAACCACTTTGATTCTGTCAAAAGGTGATATATAAAACTGCTCAATAAATAAATAAGATGGTTTACAGCGAGTTTTGAAAAAACTAGCAAAACAGACATGTATCGATTCTGTAAGAAAGACCTGGAAACAGTGACTCACCTCATAACTGGCTGTGAAGTTCTGATGGCGGAAAATTTCTATACAGAAAGGTGCAACAAAGTAGCACGCATCATCCATAGTAAACATTACAACATCACTGTGCCTGAAAAGCACGGGATCATAGCCCTAAGAGAATTACAGAAAATGAAGAGCTTATGATCATTTGGGACATTCCCATTCCGACAGATATGAAACTGGATGTGAGGAAACCCAATATACGATAGAGGAGAAAAACACCAGAATGGCATTGAAAATAGAGGTGTCAGCTCCAAGTGATTGTTCTGTGAATCGCATGGAGAGGGAGAAGACCCTGAAGTACCAAGAAATGCACTCAGAGACCAAGAAAATGAGGCAGAAAGATACAGAAATATTTCCAATCGTATTGGAAGCCACAGACTTCATAAAGAAGAATTTCCAGGCACATCTTCACAAACTACCCATACATGCTACATCTTACGAACTCCAGAAGGAGGCTCTCTTTGGCACGATGCAAGTACTATGCCGAGCATTAGCAGTAAATCTGAGAGGCTGAGATCATATGCCACATACATTGGGGCTTACAAGTGAGGTTCATGACTGTTATGGTACGCGCAAAACTAACTCAATTGGAGAAACTTCCCCGAGCCAAAATATGCCAGTCCATGCCATCAGAGGAAGAGGAATGGTGCCAATGTGCTACATTGTAAGTGTGCAATTTACAATTTTGTTCATTTTCAATTTGCAGTCACCCGGATAAAGCTTTGACATATTTGAGTTGGTATTTTCTGAGATTTTTTTTATAAACCATTTTAAATTATTTTGTACAAGAATGGGAATCTGGTATTTGTCCTTTGTTTCAACAAATATACATAATGCTGGATCCTGAATAGCAAATTAAATACAATGCTGTTTCAAGCCCGAAGTAACTGTACCGATTCTGATTAATGTACTTAATTTTATCTGTTAATATAAACATTTCTGGCATAGCATAGCATTAATTTAGAGTGGTAGAAACAGTTTTATCAACAATTAAAACAGGGAATGAAATTAAAAGTTATCATTAAAAAGAGAACATATTGCCATCATGGTGCAGCTACTGTAAGCCCTATGGTGAGAGGTTGTGTGCATCCTTGTTCGCTTTGCTTATTATTGCTGGCTCTGTTGCTTTCAAGACTAGAGAACAGGGAAACAAGAATGTTTTTTGCATAAGGTATGTCCCTTCTTTAAAATATCCCTCAATTTTTAATTCTCATCCATAAATACAGAGGATCTCCTAAAACTGCAAGGGATAATCCACTCCTCTGATACAATAGGGAGGATAATTATGTAAAAGCCATTTCCATAGGTAAATCAGTGCTTCACCCACAGAAATGAGTTTTCACAAAACTGTTTCCCCAAGTTAGTGCATAATTTCTAATCCTTTTCATCTACTCATTACCCCATCAAACAGCCCCATCTACTCCCTACCCACTCACTAACCTCCCTACAGCCATCTACCTTTCCCCATCTACTCACTAAACCCATACTTCCTTTCCTAGCTCTTGCTATCCTCAAAGGTGGCCATTTAAAAATGGCAGGTAGGTTCAGCTAAGGTCATTAACTTCAGCAACAGCATCGCTTTTAAAATGATAGCAGCAAATACTCAACTTAAACATGTGTTTTGCAAATATAGATAATGCCTTTTCAGTCATCTTTAGCACATAAGCTTTGGGAGGCAAGCATTTCAGAATCTGTTGAGTGGGAATAGTCAGCTGAACTTGTGTGCGTGCACCGTTGCATCAATGCTGATTCCCGGTGATCCATTCCCAGATTTCCCTATAGGCAAAGGAGGCTCTTGCCTCCGGCGCCAAAATTTCAAAGGCGCTGAGTCACCAACATCACTTCCGGCTTGAAGGGTATCGAGGGAGCCCAGCCTTACCCTACAGCAGACAGTAAAAACTGCAAAAGTTGTAATCTCAATTACTGCTCTGCATCTTGAGCCAAACTCAGCTCAGCCTTCCCACAGAACAGTAATTGATTTTAGCAGGGGGGGTTTTTCTTAGCAGAGCACAGCGGCTGCTCTCACTGATCCTCCCTCCCCATGTCTCCCTGATGGGCAAAAGAGGGCAGGCACTGAAAGTTGTAATGTTAATTACTGCTCTATGGAAAGGTTGGGGTTGCTTGGCTCAGGCTGCAGAGGAGTAATTGAGTTTACAACTTTTAGTGCCTGTCCTCTTGTGAACAAGTCGCAGAAAATCAACTCAGCCAGTGGACTGGCTAGAAATGCAACAGCCCATCTGCAAAATCACATCTAAAGCCGAGATTCAGTCAGCGGGAGCACTAAGCCAACAGCGAGAAGCTCATCAAGATCCTGCCAGCCTCTAAAGTTGGAAACCTATTTCCCAATTCCAGCACACTACTGTATTTACCACCAGGACATTTTATACCAATATGGTTCCGAGTTTACTGATAGTGGCCATGTACCAGATGTAATCATTTTACCAGATTTAAGTCAGTGCTTTTCATATCATACAGCTTTTACTTGTTTTACAAAATGTTATATTAAAATAATCAGTCTTAAACACATTGTTTTACTACTATAACATTCATTTAGCAATGTTAATAGTAACTTTAATTTCAGGTTCTAAGTTGGTGCTCTCTCTTTTTTTTATCAATAATACTGCCGATTTACTAGTATTTACCTCAGCAGCACAGGCATAAATAGCTCAACCAGAGCTCTGTGATCCTCAGTCTTGAAGGACTAGAACAGGGGACTGTTACTTCTGGAGAGAGATCTGCAATTGTGAGTATATACTTCTGGGAATTTTCTGAAGGGAATTCTTTCTATTAAAGCTATTTAATCTATGAACCCACTATTATTTGTTCAATCAGCCAGGGCCTAGTAGCAGCAGTTTAAGTTTAAATTTAAAACACAGAAGAGAACTTTCTGGTTACATTTCTTACCCAGCAGAGAGCTTGTAGTTTTAATTTAATAGTCACTCAGGGCCTAGTATCAACAAAGTACTTTTAGTTTAAATTTAAAACACAGAAGAGAGCTTTCTGGTTAAATTTGGAACCCAGCAGAGCTGTAGTTTAAATTTAATAGTCACTCAGGGCCTAGCATCAGCAAAGTACTTTTAGTTTCAATTTAAAACACAGAAGAGAGCTTTCTGGTTACCTTTAGAACCCAGCAGAGAGCTTGTAGTTTAAATTTCATAAGTTAGAGCCTAGCAGCAGCAAAGAGCTATAATTTAAATCAAATAAGAATATAGCTTACCTCAGCAGCACAGGACAGGGTACTGTGTAGCAGCCACTTTTAATAAGCTGTATTCCACGCTTTAAGAAAAGTGGAAGTCCAAAAAACTGCCAGCATGGTTTAAAGGTGAGGTCAGAGAGGCTGTTGTAGCCAAAAAAGCCTCTTTCAGGAAATGGAAAAAAGAGCCAAACGACGAAACCTGGAAACAGCACAAGCACTGGCAGGTCAAATGCAAGGCATTGATAAAGAAGGCAAAGGGAGAATTTGAGAAGAAGCTTGCTGCGGAAGCAAAAACGCAAAATAAAGATTTTTTCAAGTACATTCGTAGCAAAAAACCTGTGAGAGAGTTGGTTGGACCATTAGATGATAGAGGAGTTAAAGGGGCACTAAGAGGCGACAAGAAGATAGCGGAGAGACTGAATGAATTATCTGCTTCGGTCTTTACTGAGGAAGATGTAGGGATGTTACCCATAACTGAAGTGGTATTTAAAGGTGCGGAAGAATTGAAGGAAATATCGATACATCGGGAAGATATATTACAACTATTAGATAAACTGAAGAGTAGCAAATCACCTGGGCTGGATGGTATACATCCAAAGGTGCTGAAAGAACTGAAATATGAGATTGCAGACCTGCTATTAGTAATCTGTGAACTATCATTAAAATCATCTCTAATACCTGAAGATTGGAGGATCGCCAATGTAACACTAAATTTTTAAAAAGGGTTCCAGGGGTGATCCGAGAAACTAAAGACGGTGAGCCTCACGTCAGTACCCGGAAAAATGGTAGAAACCATCATAAAGAATAAAATTACTCAGCATGTAGATAGTCATGGCCTAATGGGAGACAGCCAACATGGCTTTAGACAAGGAAGATCTTGTCTTACTAATCTGTTATGTTTTTTTGAAAGTGTGAATAAACAGGTGGACAAAGGTGAGTCGGTTGATATAGTGTATCTGGACTTTCAGAAAGCCTTTGACAAGGTCCCTCATCAGAGACTGTTGGCAAAACTAAAGAGTCATGGGATAGGAGGCAGTGTACTATTGTGGATCAAGAACTGGTTAAAAGATAGAAAGCAGAGGGTAGGGCTAAATGGCCAATTTTCCCAATGGAGAAAGGTGAATAGTGGTGTACCCCAGGGATCTGTGCTGGGTCCGCTGCTTTTTGACATATTCATAAATGACCTGGAAAGTGGAATAACGAGTGAGGTTATCAAATTTGCAGATGACACAAAACTATTTAAAGTTGTTAAAACCCAAGAGGATTGTGGAAAATTACAAGAGGATCTTGATAAATTGGAAGACTGGGCATCAAAATGGCAGATGAAATTTAATGTGGACAAGTGCAAAGTTATGCACCTAGGGAAGAACAACGCAAACTATGGTTACACGATGCAAGGTTCCACATTAGGAACCACCACCCAGGAAAAAGATTTAGGCGTCATTGTGGATAACATGTTAAAACTCTCGGCCCAGTGTGCAGCGGCGGCCAAGAGAGCAAATAGAATGCTAGGTATCATAAGGATAGGAATGGAAAATAAAACAAAAGATATTATAATGCCTCTATACCGTTCCATGGTGAGACCGCACCTTGAATATTGTGTGCAATTCTGGTCGCCGTATCTTAACAAGGATATAGCGTTATTAGAAAAGGTTCAGAGAAGAGCCACCAAAATGGTAAAGGGAATGGAAGGATACTCCTATGAAGAAAGGCTAAAAAGGTTACGGCTCTTTAACCTGGAAAAAAGACGGCTGAGGGGAGATATGATAGAAGCCTATAAATTAATGAACGGAGTTGAACGGCTAAATGTAGATCGATTGTTTACGTTATCAGAATATAGAAAGACTAGGGGACATGCAATGAAGCTACAGGGTAAACTATTTAAGACTAATAAAAGAAAAAAAAATTTCACTCAACGTGTAATCAAACTCTGGAATTTGTTACCTGAGGATGTAGTAAAGGCTGTTAGTGTAGCTGGGTTTAAAAAAGGTTTGGACAAGTTCCTGGAGGAAAAGTCCATAAACCATTATTAAGAAGGGACCCAGGATATCAATGCTTGACCCAGTACAAGCATTGTGGAACCTGTGTCCTTTGGGGAAACTGCTAGGTACGTACGACCTAGATTGGCCACTGTTGGAAACAGGATACTGGGCTTGATGGACCTTGGTCTGACCCAGTATGGCATATCTTATGTTCTTATGTTATGTTCTTATATTTACTATCATAAAGCAGGGCTTCCCCCCTTTAAAACCAAAGAAACATTAGAATAACTTTGGTCTGCTTAAATCCAGGTGGTTATGTTTTCTTTGCAAATGCTTCTTTATTATTATAATTTCTTAAACCTTCACATGAAGTTTAAGCTAGAAAACACTGGCAGGGACCAGGGCAGATTTCAGCAGAACACACCTGCTGCCACTAGGGCATTTCTGAATTTATTGCCTATGGAAGGCAGAAGTTTAAATCCGGCCTTAAGGTGACCCAATCCCTGGATTTTCTTGGCTACGTGCAACCAGAGGTAGATTGCCAGGCCTTTCTTCTGCACAGTAAGTCTACAGCATCTGGTATTCCAAGGTGGTCTCCCATCCAGGAGCAGTAGTTAGGGTGGCAAAGTTGTACTTAACTGGCTAGATTTGGAACAGCTAAATTCTCCTGCTAAACTTTGCCTGTATTGTTGAAAACCTGGCATTAACTGGCTATAGTCTCTCAAAAAAGACCATAGCAATGTTTAACAGCTCATTTGGAGCTGGCGTTTTGAGGAAAGTCAGGGGGGTGAAAGAATAATGTGCATGGGCCAGGAGAAAAGCCTGGCTGAGAGTGTCTGAAGATCTTAAGGTGGCGAACTGATGTGACAAGACCAAAGTTGGATGGATGCTAGACTGCCTGTTGGATCTAACAAACTGTAATATCGTCACTTTTCAGAGCTTTATGCTGTGTAGCTACAAATATCTTTTCAGCTCCACTATTCACCATTTGCTATTATGACTAACTCACTATTCAATTCAACTGTTTTTGTTTGTCGATCAGGTCTCAGAGTTAACATGGCTACTCACTGGACCTACTTGTATGGTACAGTGGAAAGCGCCATTAATACATCAATGACCTGTTGTTATTGCTGTTTTTCTCTTTTTTTATCACTAGGCGTCTTTTTCTTATTATCTTATCAGAACTGCTGGTTACAACCACATTTTTATCTCAGGAAGATTATGATTTTTATGCCAGGAAGATTACTTATCTTAATGAATAGTGCCGTCTCAGGCAATATTTTTTCTTATTCTCTGGGCTAGGCTGAACCCAATGGCAGAACTTCGTGTTAATGTCATCCTGTAGCCAGGCTGTAATATGAGCAATCTAGGCTGCTCATATTACAGCCTGGCTACAGGAAGACATTAACACGAAGTTCTGCCATTGGGTTCAGCCTAGCCCAGTGGATAAGAAAAAATATTGCCTGAGACGGCACTATTCATTAAGATAAGTAATCTTCCTGGCATAAAAATCATAATCTTCCTGAGATAAAAATGTGGTTGTAACCAGCAGTTCTGATAAGAAAATAAGAAAAAGAAGCCTAGTGATAAAAAAAGAGAAAAACAGCGATAACAACAGGTCATTGATGTATTAATGGCGCTTTCCACTGTACCATACAAGTAGGTCCAGTGAGTAGCCATGTTAACTCTGAGACCTGATCGCCAAAACAAAAACAGTTGAATTGAATAGTGAGTTAGTCATAATAGCAAATGGTGAATAGTGGAGCTGAATAGATATTTGTAGCTAGACTGCCTGTTGGGGCATAACCAGCCGAAAGTAGGAGGTGATAATATGCCTGTACAGGTCCATGGTGAGGCCTCAACTGTAGTACTGCGTTCAGTTTTGGAGGTCATATCTCACTAAGGATATAAAAAGACTTGAAGTGATTCAGAGGAAAGTGACCAAAATGATATGGAGTTTGTACTTATTCCTCTGGCCTTAAAAACTACCCAAAGAAGCCAAATGTTTGCAGCTTTGAACTCCACTCCTTAAATGGTTCCTCTCATACATGTAATTTTACAGAATCCAGCACTTTCTCATGTAAGTTGCAAAATCGGTACTCACACATATCTCCAGGAACAAGCAGGAATAAGTCCTCACATATGGGTACGTCGGAACCGACGGAGCCTGCGCGGGAAAGCTCCCCAGCTTCCCAGAAAGGAAGCTTTTGGGGCCTCCCACTGCACATGCGCGCTGCCTTCCCGCCTTCCTGACCAGCTCTCCTCAGTTTCTCTTTTTCCACGGAGCCAGCAGGTCGTGTTCCTGTCACCGCTGAAGAAATTATTGTTTTAGTTTGTTTCTTTAGACCGCGTACCTGCCTTCCCCATACCGAAACCAGTACCGCCGGTCTCTCTCTTTTCTTTTCTTTAAAAAAAAAAAAAAAAAAAATCTTTATCTTTGCACAACTTGGTGACTTCGGTTAGGCCTCAGGCCTACACAAATTCTCCTCATGGAGAAACCAGCCCTGGTTTTAACAAGTGTACCAAGTGTAGTGCTGTTATTTCTGTCACAGACACCCATGAATGGTGTCTTAAATGTTTGGGACCTGACCACTCCATTCCGGACTGCCCATCCTGCTCCCAGATGTCTAAACGTGGTTTGCAGAACCGGGACAACAAATGCCATGTGCTGTTTGCTTCAGATAATCCAGCATCACAGTCATCCAGGTCTTCCTCTCCGGATGGATCTCAGGTAACCAAACCTTCTTCGGGCAGGTCCTCAAAGAGCAAATCTCCTTCAAAGCATCGAGAGGCTCTCACTTTTGAATCTGAGGATCCTGCCCCAGCCAAACAACCCCGGCGGGAAGCTCTGGCTTCCAAAGCACCATCTATGGGGTTACAGGTTGACATCGATGGCACGGCCTCGACTGATCACCTGTTAGACTGCTCTGGGGTACCGGCCCATACCGGTACCGACATCCAGTCAGCAGTGGCATCTATGAGCAATACTGTTCAGACCATGCAGCAGGCCATGCTGGCTTTTATTAATGCTGCGACGCCCTCGGTACCGCGTTACGCGGTACCGGGTCCGGTTCCGGTATCGTCTCCCATACCGGAACCGAGACCATCCACTTCCAAACGCAGATCGGTTCCGCATGCCGGATCCGGGTTTTTACCCGATACCGATCCCATACCCGGTACGCCCGATGTCGATACCGATCGGTATGCGTATCGTGCGTTGGAAGCAAATAGAGAATACTCTGATTCTTCTGAGGATTATGACTCCTCTGAGGACTCTGATGAGCTGTCTCTAGATCTTCATGAAGACCCTTCTTCCCCAAAGAGGAGAATGTCTCCACCAGAGGATTTGTCCTTTCAAGACTTCATTATAGAGCTAGCTAAAGGACTTTCTATTACCACATCCTCTGAAAAAGAACCTAGGTCAAAAAAATTGGATATTTTAGGATACCCTAAGGTTCCTAAAGAGGCAGTCACCCTGCCTATCCATGAAATCCTTCAAGAACACTTGATGGACTTATGGGAGGCTCCTCTAACGTTGTCTCCTTATTCTCGTAGGTTGGACACCATGTACCGGGTCCCTCCTTCTCCTGGTTTTCAAAAGACTCAGTTGCCTCACCATTCCAATGTGGTGAAGTCTGCACTGAAAAAGATTAAGAGTACCAAAAGGCACTCTTCTACCCCTCCAGGGCGAGAATGTAAGACCCTAGACTCTTTTGGTAGGAAAGTTTTCCAGGCTAGTATGCTTATAGCCAGGATTAATTCATACAGTCTGTATATGGGCATGTTTCTAAGGGAACTTGCCTTAAAGGTACGGCATTTTGCCTCCTTTATCCCTGAGGATAGAAAGGAGGAGTTCATTTCTCTGGTGAAACAGCTTCTAGATGTTTCTAAGTTCTCCAACAGAGCAGCCTTTGATTCCTTTGAAGGTGCCGGTAGAGCTTCGGGCATTGCCATTGCAGCCCGACGATTTGCTTGGCTCCAGGCCTCTGACCTGGAACCCTGGGTCCTGGATGGCTTACGGAATCTGCCCTGTACAGGTGAGAACTTATTTGGTAAAGACTGGCAAATTAAAGCCACTCAAATGGACGCAGAAAATGCTACATTGGATAGACTTTCTAAGTCTACCTCTACTCCTGCCAAGAAAAAGTCTTTCAAGAGGCCTTACTACAAGAAGGCCAGATTTTCCACAAATACTGGCCAACAATCTTCTCAGCCTCGCTTTGCTGCTAAACGTCAGCAACCTAAACAGGCAAGGTCAAAGCCTGCAGCGTCTGCCACTCCTCAGCAGGCTCAACCCCCTCAGGGGTTTTGACTTGCCCCTAGAGAACTTAACATTTCTGGCTCTAGAACAACCAGAGCCCCTCACCATTCCCGGAAGGTTAGCTCACTTTGCTCCCAGATGGGAGCAAATTACATCAGAGCAATGGACCCTCTCTATCATCAGAGAGGGCTACAAACTTCATTTTTCCAACCTTCCTCCATATACCATGGTGAGGCACTTCAATTCTCCCCCATCTCTCCTGGGCCTGTTGGATCAGGAAGTCTCTTCTCTCCTTGCCCAAGGGGCAATAGAAGAGGTTCCTCTTCTTCAACAAGGGACAGGATTCTACTCCCCTTATTTTCTCATAACAAAGGAGACAGGGGGATTCAGACCTATCCTAGATCTGAGAGAATTGAACAAATTTCTGTACAAGGAGAAATTCAAAATGCTTTCTCTAGGCATTCTCCTTCCATACCTTCAGAGTCAGGATTGGCTTTGTTCTCTAGATCTCAAGGATGCGTACACACATATACTCATCCACCCATCCCACAGAAAATATCTAAGATTTCTGTTTCAGGGAAAACATTTCCAGTACAGAGTACTTCCCTTCGGTCTAGCCTCTGCTCCAAGAGTGTTCACCAAATGCATGGCAGTTGTTGCCGCATTTCTAAGAGGTCTGGGAATTTTTGTATTCCCATATCTGGACGACTGGCTCATCCGAGCTCCATCTCAGTCAGAGGCCCAGATTTCCCTGGACCGCACAAGGCATATTCTGCAGTATCTGGGACTGGTGATAAACCATCCCAAGTCTCAACTTATCCCTACTCAGTCTCTGGAATTCATAGGGGCCCAGTTGGACACCACCACTGCAAGGGCCTACCTACCTCAAGTCCGGGGCCAACGTCTGGTGTGCTTGGCCTCCCAAGCTCAGTCCAGCAGTCACTTGACAGCCAGAGAAATGCTGCGACTTCTGGGCCACATGGCCTCCACGGTACACGTGGTGCCCTACGCTCGTCTTCATATGAGAGAAGCTCAATGGACCTTGGCCACCCAGTGGACTCAGGCTTCAGGAGCGCTCTCCGACCAAATACTCACCTCAAAGCGTCTGTTTTGGTCCCTCCAATGGTGGATGTCCACCAAGAATCTGTTGTTGGGGGCCCCCTTCCAACCTTTGTTGCCCCAAGCAACCCTCACAACAGATGCCTCCCAAACAGGGTGGGGAGCCCATCTACAATCCCTCTCCACTCAGGGTACTTGGTCTCCACAGGAGACCACCCTTCACATCAACCTCCTGGAACTGCGAGCAATCTTCTTTGCCCTCAAAGTCTTTCATACCCTCCTTGTCAACCTGACCGTCCTAGTTCAGACAGACAATCAGGTGGCCATGTTCTACGTAAACAAACAAGGAGGGACAGGCTCTCTGTCGCTTTGCAACGAAGCTCTCAGATTATGGGCCTTCGCCAGAGAGCATCAAATTCATCTTCTGGCAGTATATCTTCCAGGGGTTCAAAACTCTCGGGCAGATAGACTCAGTCGAGTTCTGCTTCCACACGAATGGTCCCTACATATGGACCAGATAGGCAGAATCTTTCAGGAATGGGGAACCCCGGACATAGACCTCTTTGCAAGTCCGTGGAATGCCAAACTTCCCCGGTTCTGTTCCAGGACTCCGTGTCAGGGAGCTCAGGCCAACGACGCCTTTCTCCTGCATTGGGGTCAGGAATTCCTATATGCCTTTCCACCCATTCCTTTGATTCCCAAGACTCTGTTCAAACTCCAGAGGGATCACGGATCGATGATCCTCATAGCTCCACGCTGGCCACGCCAAGTGTGGTTCCCTCTACTTCTGCATCTCTCCCAGGGACCCTCCCTGGACCTGGGAGCTGCGCCAGACCTTCTCTCTCAGGAAGAGGGGACTTTGTGGCACCCAAACCCCAAGTCCCTACACCTCAGAGCTTGGTTACTGAAGGCCTAAGCCTTCATGACTTCAATCTTTCTCAGCCAGTGAAAGATATCCTTCATGCCTCTAGGAAACCCTCCACGAGGCGTTCCTATGCTTTCAAATGGAAATGCTTTTACTACTAAACCAACTAACCACATATCAATATGACATATTCAATTGCCAACGGAACATAAAAAGAGGAGGGGGTGTATTGATCCTCACCAAAAATGACCTAAAATTCACCCTTACAAACCTAAATAATATAGATGGTATGGACATTGTTAACATAGAAAATAAAACCATGGCTCTCACCCTCATCTACAGACCCCCCTCATCTGATCAAAAAAATCTCACCCCTATCCTAGAACTTGCATGCACAGCGTCACAAAGCAAACCATTTATACTCCTTGGTGACTTGAACCTCCCATCACTGAACCATTCCCAATCAGATAACTTCATAGATGCCATGTCACAAATGGGGTTCACACAGATAATACATGCTCCTACACACAAAAGAGGCAACATACTTCACGTAATTTTCCTCCCAGCCTCACTCTACAGTCACCTACTACATACCACCCCGAGTATAACCGAAGTACCCTGGTCAGACCACCATCTAATCACAATCCAGCTATCAGCACAAGTCCCAAAAAATAATGGGAGCACAACCCCGCATATATCACGCTTCAAACACTTTGACAAAGACACATTCCTCGACAAAGTACTACCCAAACTAGATACAACCACACCAGACATCAACTCAACCATATCTAATTGGAACCTAACCATTCAAAAAGCAGCTGTCCACACAAAAGTCTTACACAAGCAAACAAAAAAGACAGAAAAATGGTTCACGAAAGAGCTGAGAAAACTAAAAAAACAACTGAGGAGACAAGAAAAGAGATGGAGAAAACTAAAATCTGATGAAAACAAATCCCAATACATGGTCCTACTTATAGAATACAAAAACGCAATTAACAAATCAAAAAGAGACTACCACTCTAAAGTAATAAACTCATCCATCAACCGCCCTAGGGAGTTATTCGCGATAGTAAAAACATTAACCAAAGCTAATAACAGCGAACCTAAACAAGCAATTAATATACAAACACTAGCAAATCATTTTGCAGAAAAACTAAAAAAACAAGCCCACTACCCCAACTTCTTTATTATCAAACACGAAAACCACGCATGAATGGACAAGTTTCCAGTTGATAGAACAAAAACAACTCCTCAAAATCATAACAATGATAAACACCACCACCTCCCCACTTGACCCATGCCCCGTTTCATGGATTAAGTGTGCGAAAGAGGAACTGGCGGTAAATCTACAACACATAGTTAACCAATCTCTTTCACAGGGCATCATGCCTGATGCCCTAAAACTCACAACACTCCGACCAATAATAAAGAATAATAAGCTAGACTCAAAAGATCCAAACTCATACAGACCTATAGCCAGCATTCCGTTCATAGCCAAAATTATAGAGAAAACAATTCAAATTCAGTTACAGGAACACATTGATGAATACAAACCCCTTGACTCACACCAATTTGGTTTCCGCCCATCCCATGGAGTAGAAACCCTCCTAATCACCCTTATGGACTTCCTCATCAAGGGCACAGATGACAAACAACAAGGCTACCTACTCCTATTTATAGATATCTCAGCCGCATTCGATAACATTAATCATCTAACACTGATCAACAGATTAGAAAATCTAGGAATAGGCGGGACCGTCCTTAACTGGTTCAAATCCTACATTTCACACCGATTAATACGTGTCCAAATTGACCAACAAGCATCAGAAACATTCCCCCAAGGACAGGGAATACCCCAAGGATCAGCCCTATCAGCCCTCCTATTTAACCTGTACCTGCAACCGATAACAAACATATTTAAAAAACACAAGATTAACCACTTTATATATGCCGATGACATCATGCTAGCTACCCCCATAACCATTAAAAACCCTACATATGACTCGCTATCCAAATGCATGGCTGAAACCACCTCCTGGATGGAAACTAACCACCTCAGCATAAACTTCAAAAAAACTGAGGCAATGTTTGTGACAAGATCATCTATGACTGAGAACACCTACCCGGAAATAATCACTATCAACAAAACCTCCATACCTGTCAGAAAACAGGTAAAATACTTAGGAGTAATAATAGACCACACTCTCACCATGTTACCACACATAAAACAAACAGTAAAAACCATTTTCTATAAACTCAAAACAATTCAACACCTAAGGCCACTCCTAGAAACACCAGACTTTAGATCCGTAGTAGGTACACTGATCACCCCTCACTTTGACTATTGCAATAGTCTCCTAATAGGCCTCCCGCAAAAAAGCACCTACCTTCTGCAAAGAGCACAAAACATCTGTGCAAAAGTGATTGCTAAAGCTCCCCTAACAGATCACGTAACCCCTATACTGCTAGACCTCCACTGGCTCCCTATAAACAGTCGAATTAAATAGTTGATTTCTATTGTTCTATGTAAAATGTATCAAACTGTGTACAAGACTGTTAACCTGTTATATGTAAACCGCCCTTGATCTCTGGAAGGGGCGGTATAAAAGAAATAGTTAAATAAATAAATAAATAAATAAATTTGGTGTGCTCAACAGGGTCTTGACCCTCTAGCACTTCCTTTGAATTCTCTATTAGACTATCTCCTGCATCTTTCCAATGCAGGCCTTAAGACGAATTCAGTAAGAGTCCATTTGAGTGCTATTGCAGCATCTTTACAACCTATAAATGGACAACCTGTCTCCTCTCATCCTCTTATTTCAAGGTTCATGAGAGGCCTGACTCTAACTAAACCTCCCATCCGGCCTCCTCCGGTAGCATGGGATTTGAACCTAGCTTTAGGTCAGCTTATGAAGCCACCTTTTGAACCGTTGGTTTCTACCTCCTTGAAATTTCTTTACTGGAAGGTCATTTTCCTTATTGCAGTCACTTCGGCTCGCCGCATCAGTGAACTACAAGCCTTGGTGGCTCATCCACCTTATACCAGGTTTCATCATGATAAGGTGGTCCTCAGGACGAATCCCCACTTTATGCCCAAAGTGGTCTCGCCTTTTCATCTTAATCAAGAGGTATATCTACCTGTCTTTTTTCCAGCTCCTCATGCATCCAGTGCAGAGAGGAACCTTCATACTCTAGATTGTAAAAGAGCTCTCGCCTTTTACCTCAACAGGACTCAGCCACATCGAAAGTCTTCCCAACTTTTTGTGGCTTTTGATCCTTCTCATTTGGGACTTCCAGTCTCCAAACGTACAATTTCCAATTGGATTGCTCAGTGTATTTCCTTTGCTTACCAGAGTAAAAACATTTCTCTGGAAGGCCATGTCACAGCTCACAATGTGAGAGCCATGGCCACTTCTATGGCTCATCTTCACTCTGTATCCATAGATCAGATCTGTCGAGCCACCACCTGGGCTTCGGTTCATACCTTCACAGCCCATTACTGTTTGGACAAGGACTCCCGCCGGGATGCCTTGTTTGGTCAGGCTGTCCTCAAACACCTGTTCCATACTTGAACAACTCCTGCCCACCTTCCCAGGATGGATGCCTGAGATCCATACGAAGATGGCGAACCCTTGGAAGGGGGTCTCCCAGGCATCTTAGCTAGGGAGTCCCCATATGTGAGGACTTATTCCTGCTTGTTCCTGGAGATAGCACAGTGATCTCTGGGAACAGCAGGAATTAGTCCTCACAACCCACCCACCTCCCCTAGGAGTTGTATCTTCTATCTATCTTCCTTTCCTCTCTCTATTGTCTCAGCTATAAACTCGAACTGAGGAGAGCTGGTCAGGAAGGCGGGAAGGCAGCACGCATGTGCAGTGGGAGGCCCCAAAAGCTTCCTTTCTGGGAAGCTGGGGAGCTTTCCCGTGCAGGCTCCGTCGGTTCCGACGTACCCATATGTGAGGACTAATTCCTGCTGTTCCCAGAGATCACCTGTTACAGGTAAGTAACTGTGCTTTATCTGTCTGCAAATACATGTGTAACACCCGAGTGAAGTTGCTCTTTTGCATGTTATTTATTTTTTTTAAACAGGTGCTCCTGTTGTATGCGCTGACAAATGCATGTGTACTGTACATCCTTATACAGTATGGGGGTTATTCTGTCTCACAATAGCAGGGATGGATGTCCCAATAGGACGTCCATCCCTGCTATTTGTGGCCCTCCCCACCACCTCCATACCTAGTTGTACAGGGAAGTTAGATGGGAGCAGGGAGGGGGCAGTCGCTGGCCCTGGACATACAGAGCCGATTCTAATGCCAGCCCTGTACATCCAGGGCTGGCAACTTGTACGGGAAGTTATTCCACCTCTAAGGTGGAATAACTTACCCAGACATTGTGGATCGGCGGGCCCGGAGTGCGGATGGGGCAAGGGGGGGGGGACTGAGGACATTCCCTGCAGCCCGACCCATTCCATAGGTGGCCGGATTGGGGGTCGGGCTGCTTGGAATGCTTTGAAGGAGCCGGTTGCAAGGATCGAGGCTTTACAATGGAGCCACGGTGCCATGGCAACCGGACACCATGGCGCTGCAGCTCCAATGTAAAGCCCTGACTGAGTTAGTCGGGCATGTCCTGTACATGCAGGCCGGGCTGAATTGCAGTCCCGGCTTGCACATACAGGACTGTTCACGACTCTGATCCCGCGGGGCTAGACATCAGGGATGGAATTGGGTCTTATGTATTTCAAAATTTCGCTCCACATCCAGTGAGCTTTTAAAATACGTATGAAATTCTGAATGTCTCAACTTGACCATCCTTTTCCATCCTAGACATTCAATGTAAAATGGGGCTTTCTGGAAGTTATTTCATAAAGAATTTGTCAAGTGTAAAGTCCTTCAACATGTGTAAAAGGCCTCTACAGTAAAGCACAGTTACTTACCTGTAACAGGTGATCTCTGGGAACAGCAGGAATAAGTCTTCACATATGGGTACGTCGGTACCGACGGAGCCTGCGCGGGAACGCTCCCCAACGTCCCAATCAGAAAGCTTTTGGGAGCATCCCTCAGCGCCTGCATGCTGTCTTCCCGCCTTTCCAACTGTCTCTCCTCAGTTGAGTTTTATAGCTGAGACAAAGAGAGAGAGAGAGAGGAAAGATAGATAGAGAGATACAACTCCTAGGGGAGGTGGGTGGGTTGTGAAGACTTATTCCTGCTGTTCCCAGAGATCACCTGTTACAGGTAAGTAACTGTGCTATCTCCAGGAACAAGCAGGAATGAGTCTTCACATATGGGGACTCCCAAGCTAAGATGCCTAGAGCCCTACATGTTGGAGTTTGAACATGTTACACCACATATGGCCAGGCATCCCGAGGATGGAGGGTAGGAGTTGAAAAGAGAGGAGCTGTAGGAAACAGCTGACCCTAGATAGGACTACAGGCAAGGAGTCCTGGTATGTATGATAATCATCAGGAAATATAACAAAATAAACAATCACAATATGGACCTCACCTACTGAATTGCAGAAAGTAGAGAGTCTGATGGAATCTACTGGGAATCCAGTAGAGGAATCTTCAAGGTGACCTCACTGAAGCGAAGGTGAAGGTCAAAAACTGGAAGTGACAGGTGACCCCAGGATTGAACAGGGGTAGAACAAAAATGGTAGGTCTTTAGTGGGAAGCTTAATGGAAAAAGCTGAAAACTCTTTTGGCTACAGAGTTAATCATAGTTAGGAGCAAAAGAGGAAGACTGACCGATTTGGACAACTGGCCTAGTTCTTGAGGGAAGAAGGGGTATGGGAGAAACCCTGTATGCCCAAGAAAGGACAGATGTCTGAGGAGTTGAAAATTACAGATCTACTGAAGATCCACCATGTCTTTCCTAACTGATGAGAGGTAGGAAGATATTGGAGTATGGAGCTTCAGGGATACCTGAACCTAGGGTTATGGTAAGAGCTGTCAGCACCACAGCAGTGGTCGTGTGCATAATAGTTTAACATACTGTGGAATAGAATGAACATGTGCAAGCCCACTGTCTGGAACATACAGGAAGGAAAAAACCCTTAATGAGCACAGACAGTTAGAAAGATAAGTATGTGAATACATAATTACCTATAAGGAAGTATCTCGACAGATACACACACATATTTATGTATATATATATGTGTGTAGATATATATATATATAAGGGAATATATATATACATATGTTTATGGCGAGATCCAGGGGGCATAACATATGCACACATGGCTGACAGACATATGTATCTAAAGAATGTATATAGACATATGAACATATATGAATATATAGATCTAAAGATAAATGTCTGTAATTAAGCAGACAGAGATATGTCTATAGGGACCTTCACATGGGAGATGTGAAGAGGAACGATTCATCTAATAACAAGAAGGTGGAACCTACTTGAGAAGATATAGAGAATCTGTTCCTTCTGGTTAATATGGAGCAGGAATACTATCCAGTGAAATAACCAGGATGGTTGTGTGGAAAAAACAGAGGATAATATCAGTCTGTAAGCAGCAAGTCCTGAGTCCGGTAGAACTCTAACATGGTGAATGGACCGAAAACACAGAGGATGAGATACCAGGATGACCCACTTGAGGGACAAGGGGGGGGGGGTATCATGCGTTGTTTAATTAAATATGTGCTTCCATAAAGGATAAGGATACCATGAGGACAAGCTGCAAGGAAAAAGAGCATATTTCCTGTAGGAAATGGGTAACTCTTTAGACTGTCACATAGAGAAGGCTTATGTCCTTTATTAAAAGGAAATAGAAGGGTGTAAGAACCCTTACAGTCATGAGGAATGACTGAGGAAGCCTTTTTCAATCATATAGGATAGTAATTAGAGAAAAAATCCCCATGCTCTCTAGCAAGGGCCCATAGTGGAAAGCTTCTCAGTAGGATTGCAGAGAGCATTATGCAGGAGAATTGGGAAATAAAACTGGCTGTTGGAGAAAACCAGCTGCCACTTCAGTTATGCTGCCAACTCCAGGGATTTGGAGATGGCCGAAAAGAAGCGATACGAATTATCCAAGATAGATGAAGCACTATCTTGGAAGCACTACTAAGGCCAGAGAAAAAGTAGTGGAAGACAAGACTGGAACTTGTAGAAAAGTACCAGTAGTCCAATCACTGGAACTCCTGCATGGGCAGCTGCTGAATAGAACAGCAGAGAGAATCCTTCTGTTTTTAACAGAGAGAACAGACAGAACAAGAGGAGACAATCCTGATCATGTCTGATGAGCTGCCCAAATGAAAGCAGGGAGGTTACTCCAGAGAAAACTCTACACTAGAAGGACAGGAAGACTAGAAAGGCTAAGAAAGCCTTCCAGTGGTATGGTACCACTCTTACAGGGAAGGCCCTGAAAAAGAGGGTAAAGAAAAAATAAGAGCTGAAGGGAGACTTGCCATACGGTAAGTCTGCAGAAGGAAAAATGGAATTCATGGTGGTACAGGAAAAAACTATCATGAGATAGTTGGCAAACCTCTCTTCATAGTAAAAAGAAGAGGAAAACCCTGTGATCCATAGACATGAATTTCCTGACAGCTCAGCCTACCTAAGAGCAAGTGGATGTCCTGGAAAAACAGGAATCCATGTGTAGAGTTTTAAATGAAAAACCAGTGAAAAAACCTCTGCTGAGAATAAGTGAACTGTAGGTTATAAAAGATTAATTAGAACCCTATTGAGGGTTAATTTTCCTGGCTTGAGTTTGGATTCTTCAGACTAGAGCGAGGTTTCCCTTGTTTGGGAACATCTGTATGATGGGCAGGAGAAGAATAAAACCTTCTTCTCTTAGGGAAAGAAGGTTTGGTAGGGCATTTCCTACCTACTGGGGAAGGAGAAGGCTTAGGATAGCCCTCAGAAACAGGGAGGTCAGTGGAGCAATGAGCAACCTGACGTAAAGACTCCCTATTGAAGAGGTTTTCTCCAGTACAAGGAGTATTACCCAGTCTTTGTTGTGCCCATCTGTTCAAGTCTGAAGCTTGGAGCCAGGCTCTACATCATGCTCCTATGGCTATAGCAGAGGTTCTGCTAACAGACTCAAAAGAGTCTAGAGAAGCACGAGAAAGAAACCAAGAGATATTTTGGCTATGACTAAGAAGTAAGGAATAGTCTGCAGCCTTGGGCTCTGATAGAAAAGGAGTCAAAAGAGATCATTTCTTTGTGACCTCCTGAAGGGATAGACTCATATAAAAAATATAAGAGAGAATCCTTGTTGCCAGCATAGATGTTTGGAAGGTTTGACGTCCAAAGGCATCTAGTGTTCTAGATTCACGACCTGGTGGGTAAGAAGAATGCTTCTTCTTGCTTTTTACCTTCCTCATTGCTGATTCCACAACAATGGAATGATGGGGAAGTTGAGTCTTTTGAAAGCCTGGAGAGGGGGGTACCTGATACAGAATATTAGTTGCTGTAGAAGGTGAGGAAACCCTTAAAGGTGTTTCCCATATTCTCAGGAGAAGATCCTGCAAAGAATGATGTAAAGGAAGCATTATATTTTACTTTTCCCCAGAAGAACCTTGTGTAGGATCATAGCCAAGGATAGGAATAGCAAGGAATGTTGCCATGTCAAGGAGAAATTTCTGAAAAGAAGGATCTCCAATGGGAACCATCCCTGGACAGGCTAAAGCTGAAGAACTAGCCTGGGCACTGGAGGATGTACTTGTCCGGTGCAGGAAAGGATCCCTAATGGTTGGATACTGGTACTGGCGGTTATGACCTGAGACAGTCAGTATTGCATCGTCCATGCCAGGTATCGACTCCAAACTAGGTATAGAAAGGAGCGATCCTGGTGTAAAAGGCATGGAAGGAGCTGGTCCCGATGTTACTGCAGGTACCGGCATCGATACCGATACCGGTAGCTGTGCCGGAATCGAAGGCGATACCGACATCGAAGCAGTCATCGGAGGCTGCTCAAGCGGTACCGAGGTAACCAAAAACCCTTGGTGAGTATCCTCAGTACCGCGCATCCGGAATCAGTAAGCATCGGTTCCGAGACGCGTCGGTACCCAGTCTTCCAGACTAGATATCGATTCCAGACTCGGCATCGAAGGAAGCGAGTCTATCGATGCATGTCTGGAGGGTACCGACGTCGGTGGTCGTATCGGCGATGCTGCCCATACTGGAAAGTCAATCTGGGACATATCGATCGGTCCCGAAGGTACCGAGAACGCCAGATGACGATCCCTGGTGAGGAGTGGATCGCTCAACACCAGTGCCGATGCCGGGGTATCGGTACCGCTCGAAGCGGATGCCACCACCGAGCATGGCTCAGGTATGTTCTGTGAGGGGTGAGCCCCAGGAACAACCTGAAACCCCTGAAAGGCTTTGGAGACCGAAGACTCCTGCCTGGGTTTTGAAGCCAATAGGGTCTTGAGGGCAAGGCCGGAGCCGTCATCATGCTTGGCATGAGACCTACCACTCAAGGATTGGCTAGTCTTAACAGACTGTTTGTGGGTTACCTGATCCTGTAGAGAAGAAATGGTCGGTGCCCTGACACTGGAAGGGAACTTTGTATCGAGGGAAACTCGAAATGGAAAATCTCTTCTCATAAAATTGTAGCCTAATGGCTCCAGAGGAAAAGGGTCAGGACCCAAACAGGTTAGACACCAGTTATTGGAGTCTAAAAAGAGAACTGTATTTCCACAGTTAAGGCACTTCTTAGGAGAAGAAGGCTCCATAATGGAGAGGCCTTACAGGTCCAAAAATTTAAGACAGAAACTGAGGGAAAAAAACTCCCAGAGTTTGAGAAAAAGAAAAGAAAAAACCCACCGGCGGTACCGGTGGAGGCGGGAAAACAGCAGCGACCACAAGAAAACAAGAATTAAAGAAAAAATTTTCTGCGGTGACAGGAGGACGTCCTACCGGTTCCGCGGAAAAACGAAAACTGAGGAGAGACAGTTGGAAAGGCGGGAAGACAGCACGCAGATGCTGAGGGATGCTCCCAAAAGCTTTCAGATTGGACGCTGGGGAGCGTTCCTGCGCAGGCTCCGTCGGTACCGACGTACCCATATGTGAAGACTCATTCCTGCTTGTTCCTGGAGATCAAAGTAAATGATTGCAGATGAAGACCAGCATGGCCCATCTAGTCTGCCCAATAAGATGTTAAGAATTGTAAAAGCTGTTCTGTGCAGGTCACTCCCCTCTTAGCATTTACTTGCTTTATAGTTGCTGTTTTGAGTAGGAATACACTTTTGCTGTATATGGATCCTCTGTGCTTATCCCATGACTTTTTGAATTCTGTCACTGTTTTTGTCCCCCATCACACTCCTTTCTGTGAAAATTTATTTCCTGATGTTGCTTTTAAGTTTATCTCCTTGCAGCTTCATGTTGTGACCTCCAGTTTTATAGCTTCTTTGTCTTTAGAAAAGGTTTGTTCATTAATACTTTTCAAGTATTTAAAACGTCTGTATCATATCTTCCCCATCCCCCCTTTCTTCAAGGCTATACATATTCAGATCTTCCTCATACAGCTTCTGGTACAAACTCCTTATCGTTTTGGTCATTTTCCTCTAGACCACGTCAAGTCTTTTTATATCCTTAGTGAGATATGACCTCCAAAATTGAACGCAGTACTACAGTTGAGGCCTCACCATTGACCTGTACAGGCACATTATCACCTCCTACTTTCAGCTGATTATGCCCCAACAGGCAGTCTGGCATCCTGCTAGCTTTGGTCTTGTCACATTGTTTCGGCATCTTAAGATCTTCAGACACTCTCATCCCTAGGCCTCTCTCCTGGCCCATGAACATCATCTTCTCACCCCCATCACATACTACTACTTTGCACTTCTTTACATATATCTCAACTGCCAAGCATTAGACCATTTTTCTAATTTTTGTAAATCATTTCTCATGTAGTCAACTCCCTTCAGCATGTCTATGCTGTTGCAAATTTTCATGTCATTTTCAGAAAGGTAAATTTTTCTTCCAAACCTTCACCAATATTACTCACAAAGATACTGAATAGAATCAGCCCCAGGATCAATCCTTGAGACACTTCACTACTCACCTTTCTTTCAGGGGCAATTTCTCCAAATGGGTTAATTTTGCACATACCTGAAGGTTGCCTTAAGGAGCAAGATAACTAGGGGTTTGCCTGCTTGGGAGCATGATTTGCATAGCTTGATTTAATAAATAACAGATCGCTGCACAAAGTATTTGGATCGCTGCACTACTGTTTTGAGTGTAACTCGCATGGGTTAACCCCTGAGGAAGGCAATTTGTCACCAAAATATGGCTATATAGTGTCCTTTCATGTGCGGGATGGTCTAACTAAATATTTCTAACTTTTCATTGCCTCCGTTGTGTTTTCTTTTCCAAGCCCCGATAGGACTACCACACTCCTTGGCATCAACGGAGACTCTCCCACAGGAACTGGTTGTACTAGCAGGAGCAGAGCCTGTTGCACTTGCTTATTCAGGATATCCAAAAGGGCTGCTGCTAATCTCTAGTTGCTGTTAAGGTCTGTTGCAACAGCTCTCAAGTCTCCTTTTGCTGCTGCTGTGTCTGCTGGGTAAACCAATCCATCATCTTTTGAAACTCCATAGCTCCTCCAGTCCACCTGGAATGAACCATAAAAAGAAAAAAAAAAACAAGTGTGGCTTTTCTCACCACCGCTCCCTTCTCTGGTCAGTTACTGCCTCCCTCCCTCCCTCCCAATCCTCCAATCTCTCAGCTACTATTTATCCACTACTGTTATCCCCAGGTACCCTTATCTGGAAGCTTGGTCAAAATGTGCATTGCTGAAAATGGGATGGGTCCTTGTGGCTACCGCGAAGGGTGTGTTGATCCGTCAATCCCACTGCTACCACAACTTGGAACCAGGCACTGGTTAGGTTAGGTTAGGTTTATTTGGCTTGATATACCGCTATTTGTTACAGCAGGGCGGTTTACATACATAAATCAAAATTGGGATGGGGCACAGGACCCCAAAGCATGAAAGGAACTACATATTAGGGACAGGAAAGAGAAGAAAGGAAGAGCAAGAATCAAGACAAAAGTGAGTGGATGACAAGACAAACATGTACATTGATAAACCAGGTCAATTTGATGTGGCCAGCAGGTTGTATGTGGTGGTGAAAAGGTGTGTCTTAAGTAGGGACCTAAATGTGATGTAATTTTCTTCTAAATGGAGTGTGGTGGGCAAAGAGTTCCAGAGAGCTGGACCATAGAAAAAGAAGGCAGAGTGACGAGTGGATTGTAGGAGCGCATGTGAAGGTGAGGTGGTCCACCCACTGCTATGCAGGTTCCTCAAAGGCAATCCATATGCAGGCCTCAAACGTTCATGCAGGAAGAGGTGGGCACCAGTGCTGGTGCCCAATCAGGAAGGCACTTGGCGAGGAGGTCCTTGGTTGTCCTACTAGTTTCATCAGTAAACCCAACAGGTACTTGAGACCTGGAATGGCCAGTGTTGGAAACAGGATACTGGGATTGATGGACCCTTGGTCTGGCCCAGTATGGCATATCTTATATTCTTACGTAACTTCCAAGCACACAAAGGAAACAAAACTTTAAGAAGGTCAAGTGAAAAAGGGAAAAAACCCCAGCTTTTCCAGCACAAGCATGTGAGGTCTATTTATCGACTGTCCTTGAGTAGCCTGCACAGCAGCGGGCAGACCAGTGCCTGGTTACAAATGACAGTCATGAACCTCTCTTCTAAGCCAGAGTATGTGGAGTATGAGCTCAGTCGCTAAAATTTACTGCTAATGCTCTGCATAGTACTTGCATCGTGCCAAAAAGACCTTCCTTCTGGAGTTCATAAGATGTAACATGTGTGGATAGTTTGTCAAGATGTGCTTGGAAATTCTTCTTTATCAAGTCTGTGACTCTCAATACAATGGGAAATATTTCTGTATCTTTCTGCCACTTTTTTGTGGTCTCTGATTGCATTTCTTAGTACTTTAGAATCTTCTTCATGCGATACACAGAATAATCACTTGGAGCTGACACTTATTATCAATGCCATTCTGGTGTTTTTCTCCTTTCTACTATGTCAGGTTTCCTTGCATCCAGTTTCTTATCCGTCAGAATAGGAATGTCCCAGGTGATCATACCCTCTTCATTCTCTAATTCTCTTAGGGTCATGATCCAGGCACAGTGATGTTGCAGTGTTTTCAGAGTTTCCAATGGATGAGGTGTGCTATTTTGTAGTGCCTTTCTGTATAGAAATTTTCTGCCATTAGAAATTCACAGGCAGCTATGAGGTGAGTCACTGTTTCTAGCTCTCTTACACAATCGACATATGTCTGTTTTGCCAGTCTTTTCAATGCTCACTGTAGACCATCTCATTCGTGATCTGCTGTCCTGGGCTGCAGCTATCAATCTCTCATCTTTCTGTTTCAGTTCACCTCTCCTTAACCATTCATGTGTCTGTTCCTAATCGAAAAAAAGTTCCTGGAGTTCCACTTTGTATTTCCCACTGTATCTGTGTATTTCCCACTTGTTTTTCCTCATTTTCTGATCTAATTCTTTGAAGAGTTTTTTTTCTCTGTTTTGCAAATTCTGTTGCTTCCTTCCCTGTGTGTGCTTGTGGATTCTTTCCTCTGAATGAATTCCAATGACCAATACTCTCTGCTATCAGTTAACCAATTTCTAATCCACTTCATTCATGAGACTTCTATGAGTAAAAGCACTGCAGGCTCTGCTGAACTCCAAGTAGACCACTTCCAGTGCATGCCCTTAATCTAACTCTCCGGTCACCCAGTCAAAGAATTAAATCAGATTCATCCTGCTCAATCTACCTTTGGTAAACCCATGTTGCCTCAAGTCTTGCAATCCATTCGATTGAAGAAAGCTTGCACTCCTTTCCTTCAGTACTGTGTTCTTTACTTTTCCAGCCACCAAAGGAAAGCTTACCAGTCTGTATTTTCTCACCACTCTCTGTTGCCACTTTTCTGAGGAGAGGCATCAGTCCTTCTGCAATCCTGTGGAGCCACTCCCATCTCTAAAGTTCTATTAAACACATCCTTAAGAAGACCCTCAATATCCTGGGATGTATTTCATCTGGCCCCATGGCTTTGCCCACCTTTAGTTTTTCAAGTTGTTCATAAACAGTTTCTTCTGTGAATGGTGTATTGTCTATTCCATTTCCATAAGTACCTTTGTCAGCCAACTGTGGCTCTTCTCCAGGATTTTTATTTTCTGTGAATGCGGAACAAAATGTTTGTTTAGCATTTCTGCTTTTTTTCTTTAACTTTTTATTTAAACCAGCCAAGTAGTACACTGCTGACATACACAGAGCAGATCCACTGAAGAAACAGACAGATAATGTTCTTCAAACAACATAACAGACATCAAAGCCCCTGTAAGCTATATCCATCAGCATGCCCATTCAAATAACAAGACCCATAGAAAATTACACCCCACCCGCCCCGCCCTCCATTTCCAGTACTTTCCCCAAATAACATCATATTGATCCACTATACCACACAGAGGCATAATCTAAGATGTGCGTCCAGGCCTCTGTGCATCCAGTCAGAACCGGACGCACAGAGGTAAATGGGATTCTGATCCTGCGGGACATGTCTAGCCTCTGCGGGATCAGAATCCAGTCCAATTCTGTATGTGCAGGCTGACCAGACTTTAGTCCAGGCCTGCACGTATAGGCCCGGACTCAATTCTGGTCAGTCTGCACATACAGGCCTCTACCCGGCTAATTCAGTCAAGGCTCCTGAATGGTGCCACGGCACCATGGTGTCCAGTTGCCATGGCACCACGGCTCCATTCAGGAGCCATGATCTCTGGCCGCCGCCAACTATTTTCATTCCCCACAGCCTGACCCACGATCTGGCCTCTCAAGGCCAGGATCAGGCTGCGGGGAATCTCCTGCACTCTCTCCTACCTTCGCCTCTCCCTGGACCTGCTGTCCCCTGCCATCTAGAGGAATGTATTCCATCTCAGAAGTGAAATAAGTTCCCCATTCAATCAGCCAGCCCCGAACGTACAGGGCCGACATCAGAATTGGCACTGTATGTCTCCGGCCATGGACCACCCACTGCCTGCCCTAACCCCACCTCTCCTTTCCCACCCCCGTCTAACCTCACCATACAAACCTTTTGTTCATACAAGAAGGCTTGGCAGGGATGGGAAAGGTGGATGAATAGCGGGGATGGACATCCCAATGGGGCATCCATCCTCACTATTCATGTTATAGAATAGACCCCATAGTGAATAGGATAGCCTCTCCAACTGGGCAATCTCAGATACCTGTGTAAGCCATCCCGCAAAGGAAGGAGTACTCTTCCAAAAACCAGCGATAGTAAACTGGGCCACTAAAAGCAATTGAGTAGCCAAAGCCTGTGTGGCACGGAGGACATCCATATCATGTCAATAGCCCATTACACATAACTGAGGTGTGAGGGGTACCTGCCACCCAAGCATCTTCTCCATCACTCTATATACTTGTGCCCAAAAAGCAGAAGCCAATGGGCAAGTTCACCATGTGGAAAAAACAGCCATAAGACCATACCCATACAAACACATTCCAGATGTGGCCCCCACATGATGTACAAAAAGCACCGGAGAGCGGTAAGCCTGATGTGGCAAACATCCCATTAATTGCACCTTTCAGCAACACATGGAGACAGAATACACAGATACCCAGATCACATTCCAGTCATAATCATCAAAATCAGTCAGCAAGTCCACGTTCTAATGTTCCATAAAGCGCTGGAAATATGGCAAGGGGGAGTCCACCTCCATCAGCTGTCAATAAAATCCCGAAATCCATTACTTGCCATTTTCCACCATACAAAGAAATATCTCAAAAGGCGATGAAGTACAATAGTACTAACCCCAAGCCCAAAGATAAAGAATCGCCTCCCTCATTTGAAGATACAGAGACCAGGTAGAGGGATCGAGGAAAAACTCCTTGCACAAAGTATTGAAGTCATACAAAGCCTCACCAGTGCCCAAATGCCACACAAAACGTTATCCCTGAATCTTCCAATGGCTTGTTTCAGGATAAAAGGTACAATAGGACAATCATGGATTCTCTGTAAGCAAGGCCAATGGAAAAAACGTCCCTGTTGAAATATGTAGGAGTCTACAAACCCAACACCAAACCTGGAGCGTCTGGGCTAAAACAAACCTTTGCCATAAAAGATGACAAACCACTGTACTAGTTCCATCCAAAGTGAGTAAGAGAGGTAGGGTAAATCAGTCAGCAAGTCCACGTTCTAATGTTCCATAAAGCGCTGGAAATATGGCAAGGGGGAGTCCACCTCCATCAGCTGTCAATAAAATCCCGAAATCCATTACTTGCCATTTTCCACCATACAAAGAAATATCTCAAAAGGCGATGAAGTACAATAGTACTAACCCCAAGCCCAAAGATAAAGAATCGCCTCCCTCATTTGAAGATACAGAGACCAGGTAGAGGGATCGAGGAAAAACTCCTTGCACAAAGTATTGAAGTCATACAAAGCCTCACCAGTGCCCAAATGCCACACAAAACGTTATCCCTGAATCTTCCAATGGCTTGTTTCAGGATAAAAGGTACAATAGGACAATCATGGATTCTCTGTAAGCAAGGCCAATGGAAAAAACGTCCCTGTTGAAATATGTAGGAGTCTACAAACCCAACACCAAACCTGGAGCGTCTGGGCTAAAACAAACCTTTGCCATAAAAGATGACAAACCACTGTACTAGTTCCATCCAAAGTGAGTAAGAGAGGTAGGGTAAAACCCTCTATCTGAGCCTTTTCCAGATGAAGCCAACTCGGTTCTACCAGCACATATCAAAACCAAGAGGTGGGTACTAGGATCAGAACAGAGTTCAAAGACCCACCCCAAAAAGGAGTCAGGAAGGTCAACAGCAAATATAAAATGCCCCATGTCCCACTTTTCTTTCATGGACAGAAGTACTTCAACCCCTATACTCTACCAGTCCCTTGGACCTTTGCAGCCCAAATGCATGAGCCAGCATTTTTTAGCATTAAATTTCAGCTGTTAAATTCTAGACTATTCTTCAGGCTCTAGGTCTCTCTTCATGTTATCTACTCCTTCTAGGGTGCCTACCCTATTACAGATCTTGGTATCATTCACAAAGAGGCAACCCTTATCTGACAGGTCTTCTGCAATATCACTTACAAAAATGTTAAAAAGAACAGGACCAAGGACCAATCCCTGCAGCACACCACTGGTAACATCCTTATCCTCAGTGTGAACTCCATTTACCACTACCTTTGTCATCTCCCACTCAACTAGTTTCTAATCCAGTCAATCACTTTAGGGTCCATCCCAAGGGGTACTCAATTGATTTATAAGTCGCCTATGTGGAACTGTGTCAAAGACTTTGCTGAAATCTAAGTACACTACATCTAGCACTCTTCCTCAGTCCAATTCTCTAGTCACTTAGTCAAAGAAACCAATCGGATTCATCTGACTAGTCCTACCTCTAGTAAAATCATGCTGCCTTGGATCCTGCAATCCGGTGAATTCCAGAAACTGCTCTAGCCTTGCTTTCAGCAGAGTTTCCAGTCATTTACTCATCACAGAGGTCAGACCAATAGGCCTGTAGTTTCCAACCTCCTCCTTACTTCTGCTTTCGTGTAGGGGGACCACATTAGTTCTTCTCCAGGACCACTCCTGACTCTAAAGAAGCATTGAAAAGGTCAGAGCAGAGCCATCAGAACTTTCCTAAAGTTCCTTCAATACTCAGATGTATCCCATTCAGCTTTGCCTTTCAGTTTAGCTAGCTCCTCATGAACCCAATCTTCTGAAAATTGTTTAAGATCTTCTTCCCTTTTTATTTCTATTTATATATACATATATATATATATATATATATATACATATATATATATACACAAATATATATATATATATATACACACACATATATATATATATATATAAACACACACAGATATATATATATATATATATATATAAACACACATATATATATATATAAACAAATATATATATATATATATATATATATACAAAAATATATATATATATATATATATATAGACAACTGGTTAAATAAATAAATAAATAAAATAAACATATGTTTCCTAAGGTCTCACTCCTGGCACTTATTCTGTGAACAGATAACAGAAATATTTGTTAAGCAATTCTGCTTTATCCTTATCAGCTTGAGTCTAACAATACCAATTTTTCACTTCCTTCTGTCACTAATTTATCTTAAAAAACAAAGAAGTGCTATCCCTCATTTTACTGCATTGGCTAGTTTCTATTTCATTGCATCTTTTTCCTGACTACATGTTCCTTTCTTCTGCCAGTGATTTAGCCATCCTTATTTTTTTCTTTGCCTCTTTGAGCTTCATCCAGTATTCTTTTCTGTATTCCTCTTCTTGCGTTCTATATTTTGAGCACACTACCTCTTTTGCCTTTATTTTTTAGTCACTACTTTGGAGAACAATATTGGCTTCCTTTTGCTTTTATTTACTTTCCTTGCATAGAGATCTGTTGCTATTTTAAAGCTCCTTTCAGCTTAGTTCACTGCTTTTCCACTTCTCTTACCTCTTTCCGTCCTTTGAGTTCTTCCTTTTCCTTTTTATTAATGTCAGCATTTTTGAAATCCAATACTTTAACTAGGGAGGAGTGACCTAGTGGTTGTGGCAAGTTACCTCAGACTGGAAGGCTGGGAGCTTGAATCCTGCTAGAAGACAGCAACCTTGGGGCCAGAAGGTCTGGGTTTTCTCCTTGGGCAAGCCACTCCTTGGGCAAGATGCTCCTTGGGCAAGCCACTTAAACCTCCATTGCCTCAGGTACAAAAATAAATGGTGAGTCTTTTGAGGACAAGGGAAATATATATAAAGTACCTGAATGTACACTGCGTTGACTTGTAGAAAAGTGGTATATAAGCCTGGTTAAATACATAAATAAGTATTGGATTTCACTATGTGATAACCACTGCTGCTCAGGCTGGCACCCACTTAGTCATTAGACACACTTTATCCATTTGTGAGTACTAGATCTTGCATTGCCCCTTAACTTGTGAACTCCATCACTACTGTCTGAGCAGAGCACAAAAGGCATCCAAGATCTGTGTGCTTCTTTCTGATTCCACTTTAATCCGCATTTTGCAGGTTGAAATCTTCCAGCAATAGTACCTCCCCTTTTATTCTCAACTTTTGGATATCTATGATCAGTTCTTTGTTCAGTTTCTCCGCTTGACTTGGAGGTCTGTAGACAATACTTGTGCGAATGGAAGTTCCATCTTCTCTTTCCAAGATGATTCATGTTACTTCTTCTTTTCACCAAACACCCTTCATTGCAGTTGCTTTAATATTAGTTTTCACATACAGGGCTGCAATGTGTGCCTTGAGTCAATGCTGACTCCGGGTAACTCAGCAGTCCCTGGGTTTTCTTGGCAAGTTGTTACCAGAAGTAGATTGCCAGGCCTTTCTTGCAAGGCAATGGAGGGTAGTGATTTGCCCAAGGCCAAAGGGAGTACCAGTGGGAATCAAACCCTGGTCTCTTGGTCACCAGATAACTGTCCTTAACCAACAGGCTACTCCTCTAATTTTTGGGCAATCTCTATCTCTCCTAAAGAGAATAAATCCTGGTATGATCATGTCCCATTCATGGGACTCATTAAACCATGTCTCCATAATAGCAACAATATCCAAGTCTGCTTCTACCATTAGGGCTTGCAGATCTAGAACTTTATTACTTAGACTGTGAGCATCTATGTTCATTGCTTTCCAGCTATTTCTTTATGTCTCTCTCATCTTCTGGATCTTCTTTTGCCTAGTCTCCCCTTCTACTTTATTGTAAAGAAGAGAATAGCTAAGATGGTTTATTTTGTTATTTCCCCCACTGCTGTTTTGTTTTTGCATGGAGTGACATCTCAGATTCATCCGAATTTCTCACTTAGGATCCTTTTTTCTGCCACATAAAGATGATGTCCGTCTTTACAGTATAGCCTTGTTTTTCCATATATTGCCCCAGCTACTAATGTACTAAAACCTTCCTGTTTACACCAGGTTTTGAGCCACCTTACTGCTTCCTGGTACTTCTGAAAAACCTGCAGTCCTTATTATGCTTCAGACTCTCCCCCAACATTTGGAAATTTCTCTGTGCTACAAGGCTCCTGTTCTTGCTATGTAAGTTGTCCCCAGGTGGATTATACAATCAGTTTTAGAATCCTTACTTTCTTCTCATATTATTCTCAGTATATAGTTTGTATTCCTGCCAGCTGAGGATCCTGGAAAGCATTTCACTTGTTGGGACCCTTGGACTGTGTTCCCAAGTTATTGCCTCTGATAATACAGTCTCCTAGCATCAAGAATGTTCTGTTTTGAGATGTTTTATCAGAGTTTTGAGAATGTCTTTTGCACTGGGTAACTCTCTTCACCTCGTGCTCCACCTCAGATTTCATTTCATGAGCATCATGATGTTCCAGTGGAGCAAATTAATTAACTGAAAGGGCGGATGCTTTTGTGTTACAAGTCGTAATCTACTTGAGCCCAATGTACCCTACCCATTCTTAGGTTGTTTTATTCTCTGTGAGAATGGGTTTTAAATGTCAGGCTGCTTAAAAGCATCCACACTTTCAGTTGCTCCTTTAACTGTAGCCAATTTTTGTTTGAGTTGAGTGAACTTCTTTCTCATAGCAGAGTGCTACAGAGAGATGGGGGGGCACACTAAGCCTCCAGATGATCTGCTGTAGGACAAAGGCGCCAAAGTTATTGCGTTGAATGAAATACATGACAACTAGTTGGAAAGAGTTAGAACTGCTGTAGTATGACATTGATTACGTATATTGAGAAGACTATGTTAGAAAAGCAAGCTATGGAGTTGGTGAATGAGGGATAGGGTGGGAGAGATTAAATGGCAAAGTCTGCTGGGCCCTCAAAATTATTGAAACAAAATGGTAACAAGCCATATGTTAGAATTTCTCAGCCAGAGATCCCTGCTAGGAAATTGTTAACAACAATACCTGAGCCTTGTCCTAGCTCTGTCAAGCATCTTTTTTAATAAAGGCTGACATTTGGGCAGGTTTTTAGAGCTACAGAGTAATCACAGGCAGAAAAGCTAGTTATTTTCTATACAGTTATACCTGCGATTATGCACATAAAAGTATGAGGCATGCACTTTTGTGTGACCCACATGTAGGCACATTCAAGGACAAAGTTTGGGCAGAGCAAGGCAGAGCCATGATTAACGTGTGTTATTCTGCTACTTGCCCTATGGGGCCTTTTTACTAAAGTGTAAAAACGAATGCACATTAAGTGCAAATCCTCCACAATAACTGTCAGAGGTGTAACCAGTGTTGTCCCAACAGTCAATGCATGAATGCATGATGCTTTTACCACAGGTGCATTAACTCCACCCATTAATATGGCGGCAGCAGCAGCAGCAGCATTTGCTTTAGTGGCCATATTGACAGAGCCTGATAAATCCTGCTGTGCTAACTTCAGTATGCTCACTATGCCCCCACTCCATCCCTATCCCACCCATCCAGTACCCTAATGTGTGACAGCACAGTTACTTACCTGTAACAGGTGATCTCTGGGAACAGCAGGAATTAGTCCTCACATATGGGTACGCCAGAGGGCCCTTTGGCACGGCCCTTAGGCAGAGGCCCACATCAAGAAGCCAGCTCGCCTGAGATCAGACGCCGAATCAGCAGCCCGCTTAAGACACTCGCTCACACAAACGGAGCCTCTATAGTCCAGGATCGTCAGCTAAGTTCCCACAGCAAGTATACTCTTTTCAGACGTGACTCAACAAACTCTTCTTAAACAGCCTAATTATCTGATTTATACTAGATATCATATCTCGTGAATCTGCTTAACTTTATTATGTCAGTTAGGCCCACCATACCAGCTGACTCACGCCTGATAGGAAAATATTTATTACTGTTGTCAGTAGCATGTATACAACTTATTACTGTCGCCAGTAGCACTCAATTTATTACTGTTGCATTCACTTATTGATGTTTCCGGTAACATTCAGCTATCATTGTTGCATCTCAATGTTACTGTTGTCAGTAGCATTTAATTATTACCACTGTATTCAACCTTTACTGTAGCTAGTAGCAATCCCTTATTACTGTTGCCAGTAGCTCTCTCAATCCAATTGAATGCTGAAGCTAGCCCAACTATGCAGTAGTGAATCCAAGTCCATAGGTGCATGCCATCCCCCTGTAAATTAAGATATCTTATCTAAATATCTTAGTCAAATCACTGCCCAGCTATCCCATACCACTGAATCACCCCTGTTAATTGTTCACATCTCAACTGAGACCAATATTCCTCCAAGATGTATGCACTCATACCACTGTCTATTCTCTTTCTCACCTTTGGTCTCCCTAGTCAGGCATTCAATACATGTGCTAACCACATCCCAATCCATTACAGTAACAATAGGAGATGGTCAGAGAAAGTCCACCAAACTGCTCATAACACAGCCAAAACTCCATATCAGCACCTACTATACATTCCCCTACAAAACATCAAAAAAACTTACTCAGTCAAACATCAGCAACAGTGTCAGCTATATACTTAGGGGCAAAAATAAGGTCAAGGATACCACCACTACTAAAATGTGCGCTTATAAACGCGAGATCTACGCGCCAAAAATGGCCAGCAATCACCGACCTTATAACATTCCACGACCTTGACATATTAATGATCACGGAGACATGGTTGTCAGATTGTGATAATGCGATCATCAATCAAATGACCCCAGCCGGTTTCTCACCATATACTTGTCACAGAGCTAAACAAAAAGGAGGTGGGGTACTCATCCTCGCAAAAGCAGAACTGAAATTCAAACTAAACGACGCATCTACCTCAACGCACCTTGACACTATTACGATATCAAACGACCAATGCACAATAAATGCACTCTACAGAGCACCAACATCTTCTTCTGATGACTTACCAGCAATCATCAAGCTTGCATGCAACTCGGATAATCCACGTTCATCAAACTGGCTAATAGGAGACTTCAACCTCCCCTCCTTACCTGAAGCACAAGCAAGAACCTTCCTCGAAGCTTTATATGACCTGGACTACAAGCAAATAGTACACTCCCCTACGCATGCAAAGGGTGGTATCCTTGACCTTATTTTTGCCCCTAAGTATATAGCTGACACCACACCTCAGCTGCTGACTGCTATATCCCCAGTGCCTTGGTCTGACCATAATCTCCTCAACTTCCACATACCAATCACATACCACAATAAGACCAGTGACAGGGCCAGCACCCCTGACCCCGGAATATTAACAACACGATTTCGTCCACTCGACAAGGAAGATGTACTTATCAAGCTACTGCCATGCCTTGACGTTCCTATCCTTGACCCCGACGAACTTGTAGTGAATTGGAACAACAGTATCAGAGCTATAGCCTGTATCCCATCCACCAACAAGGTACCCAGGAAACGTGCGCATGCTCCCTGGTACTCTACTGACCTTCGAGCTTCCCTTTTACAACTACGTAAACTCGAAAGACAATGGCGCAGGAATCAGACTACAGTAGCCTACCACAACTACAACTCTCACCTAGCTCTACACAGAGAGAAAATAAGTGAAAAAAGGAAACAACATCACTCAACCATTCTAAAACGGTCTGTGAATAAGACACATGACCTATTTAATATAGTAAAGTCATTAACAGGGGACCCAGCACCAGTAAGCCCACTCATGCCTCAACCACAGGATTACTCGAACTACCTACAATCAAAAATGATCCAATCCAACATGATTCCAGCCACCTGTAACCCAACCATTACAACAAGTACACCAAAGCCTACCCTACTTCTCAATTTCTCTGCAGTATCTACTAAAGAAATTGAAGACACCATTACCTCCATCAATCTCACCACTGCCCCAAATGACCCTTGCCCAGCAAGCTGGATAAAGGAACTTCGACATGAACTAAGCCACTCATTATGCAATATAACCAACCAATCCCTACTAAGAGGCATCTTCCCACAAAGTTTAAAACACACTTCAATCAGGCCCCTACTAAAAAATAGTCGCCTTGATACGTCCAAAGTCGAATCATATAGACCTATATCGAGTATTCCCCTGCTTGCCAAGATCATCGAGAAAATAGTCCAGCGACAGATCCAGCAACACGTCGACACTGAGTCACCTCTCGACCCAGCTCAACATGGCTTCAGAGAAGCGCATGGGGTAGATACCATCTTAACTACCCTTTTCGACAAATTAATCACAGGAATTAATAATATACACCAAGGCTTCATCCTTATTTTCCTCGACATTGCTGCCGCCTTCGATTCTGTGAACCATAAGCTACTATTACAGCGTCTCCAGGAAAAAGGGCTACAGGATACTGTGCTACAATGGTGTGAATCATACTTAACCAATAGATGGCAGCAAGTAAAAACAGGCACCACTTCCTCCGAGCCTTTTCTACAGAAGCAGGGAGTACCCCAGGGATCATCCCTGTCTGCCTTACTATTTAACATTTATATGCAGCCTATCTGCTCTCTGATCCGCTCCCTAAATGTAGAATGCCTGGTGTATGCCGACGACATACTACTATACATTCCTTTTACTATTGAGCAGCCCGATTTCTCCCCTATCATCAGATGCTTTGACGCAGTTGCTGAATGGCTCCTCACTCAAAACCTGAGGATCAATCATAGCAAGACTGACGTCCTCTTTGTCACTAGGAACCAGAAGTTCGTCACACCTCCCTACCTGCAAGTTAAAAATGCTGAACTCAAAACAAGAGACACAATCCGATATCTAGGAATTACTCTAGACCGGCGTCTGGACATGACAACCCACGTAAAGGCCGTTACAAGATCAGTTTACCACAAGATACGAACCCTCCGTCACCTCCGCCCACTACTAGATTTCTCGGACTATCGAACGATATTTCAGGCCCTAGTAATCCCACATCTTGATTTCGCAAACATCATCCTCCATGGCCTCCCACAGGCAACCCTTAACCCGCTTCGGCTGGCCATGAACTCAGCTGCCAGGGTTCTAACAGGGGTATCAAAAATGGAACATATAACACCAGTGATGAAAGAGTTACACTGGCTACCACTACAAGCCCGAATTCAATACAAGGTACTAGTCATGACTTTCAAGGCACTGAACAACCAATCTCCCACACCTATCAGCAACCTGATTAACAATATTCCTGAAAACAGAATAAGACGGCCTGCACTACTCAACATGTTAATAGTACCCAAATTTACCACAAGGTGCACAAAGACAACCACTAATAGAGCTTTCTCGATATATGCTCCGACAGCCTGGAATGAACTTCCTACCTGGATTCGATCCATACCAAGCCTCACCACATTCAGAAAAGAAATAAAACACCATCTATTTCAAATATACTATCCCGAAACCAGTCCTGAAAAACACAAATCGCAGACATTCACCCCCTGTTCTAATTATCACAACGCACTAACCCAACATGAAAACGGTTAGCCGCCCCTATGGCTGTATCCTGTCCCTCATCCGATCTAGCTATAACCAAATGAAGAGTCCAAATATCAGTTGTATATAACTCTATGTAAATTTTATGTGTATATATCTTATAAATAGTTTCCCCCGTTATTTCTCCCGTTATGACTGTACCCCTGTTCTATGTAAGCACATTGTATTATGTAAAAAAACATTGTTGCATTGTTCAGTTGTAATGTAAACCGCACTGATCTTAATAGCGCGGTATATAAGAAAAGCAAATAAATAAATAAATAAATAAATAAATAAAACCGACGGAACCTGCGCGGGAAAGCTCCCCAGCTTCCCAGAAAGGAAGCTTTTGGGGCCTCCCACTGCACATGCGCGCTGCCTTCCCGCCTTCCTGACCAGCTCTCCTCAGTTCGAGTTTATAGCTGAGACAATAGAGAGAGGAAAGGAAGATAGATAGAAGATACAACTCCTAGGGGAGGTGGGTGGGTTGTGAGGACTAATTCCTGCTGTTCCCAGAGATCACCTGTTACAGGTAAGTAACTGTGCTATCTCCAGGAACAAGCAGGAATAAGTACTCACATATGGGGACTCCCTAGCTAAGATGCCTGGGAGATCCCCTTGCAAGGGTTCACCATCTTCGTATGGATCTCAGGCATCCATCCTGGGAAGGTGGGCAGGAGTTGTTCAAGTATGGAACAGGTGTTTGAGGACAGCCTGACCAAACAAGGCATCCCGGCGGGAGTCCTTGTCCAAACAGTAATGGGCTGTGAAGGTATGAACCGAGGCCCAGGTGGCGGCTCGACAGATCTGATCTATGGATACAGAGTGAAGATGAGCCATAGAAGTGGCCATGGCTCTCACATTGTGAGCTGTGACATGGCCTTCCAGAGAAATGTTTTTACTCTGGTAAGCAAAGGAAATACACTGAGCAATCCAATTGGAAAGTGTACGTTTGGAGACTGGAAGTCCCAAATGAGAAGGATCAAAAGCCACAAAAAGTTGGGAAGACTTTCGATGTGGCTGAGTCCTGTTGAGGTAAAAAGCAAGAACTCTTTTACAACCTAGAGTATGAAGGGTCCTCTCTGCACTGGATGCATGAGGAGCCGGGAAAAAGACAGGTAGATATACCTCTTGATTAAGATGAAAAGGCGAGACCACTTTGGGCATAAAGTGGGGATTCGTCCTGAGGACCACCTTATCATGATGAAATCTAGTATAAGGTGGATGAGCCACTAAGGCCTGTAGTTCACTGATGCGGCGAGCCGAAGTGACTGCAATAAGGAAAAGGACCTTCCAGGAAAGAAATTTCAAGGAGGTAGAAACCAACGGTTCAAAAGGTGGCTTCATAAGCTGACCTAGAACTAGGTTCAAATCCCATGCTACCGGAGGAGGTCGGATGGGAGGCTTAGTTAGAGTCAGGCCTCTCATGAACCTTGCAATAAGAGGATGAGAGGAGACAGGGTGTCCATTTATAGGTTTTAAGGATGCTGCAATAGCACTCAAATGGACTCTTACTGAATTCGTCTTAAGGCCTGCATTAGAAAGATGCAGGAGATAGTCTAGTAGAGAATTCAAAGGAAGTGCTAGAGGGTCAAGACCCTGTTGAGCACACCAAATGGAAAAGCGTTTCCATTTGAAAGCATAGGAACGCCTCGTGGAGGGTTTCCTAGAGGCATGAAGGATATCTTTCACTGGTTGAGAAAGATTGAAGTCATGAAGGCTTAGGCCTTCAGTAACCAAGCTCTGAGGTGTAGGGACTTGGGGTTTGGGTGCCACAAGGTCCCCTCCTCCTGAGACAGAAGGTCTGGCGCAGCTCCCAGGTCCAGGGAGGGTCCCTGGGAGAGATGCAGAGGTAGAGGGAACCACACTTGGCGTGGCCAGCGTGGAGCTATGAGGATCATCGATCCGTGATTCCTTTGGAGTTTGAACAGAGTCTTGGGAATCAAAGGAATGGGTGGAAAGGCATAAAGGAATTCCTGACCCCAATGCAGGAGAAAGGCGTCGTTGGCCTGAGCTCCCTGACATGGAGTCCTGGAACAGAACCGGGGAAGTTTGGCATTCCACGGACTTGCAAAGAGGTCTATGTCCGGGGTTCCCCATTCCTGAAAGATTCTGCGTATTTGGTCCATATGTAGGGACCATTCGTGTGGAAGCAGAACTTGACTGAGTCTGTCTGCCCGAGAGTTTTGAACCCCTGGAAGATAGACTGCCAGAAGATGAATTTGATGCTCTCTGGCGAAGGCCCATAATCTGAGAGCTTCGTTGCAAAGCAACAGAAAGCCTGTCCCTCCTTGTTTGTTTACGTAGAACATGCCCACCTGATTGTCTGTATGAACTAGGACGGTCAGGTTGACAAGGAGGGTATGGAAGACTTTGAGGGCAAGGAAGATTGCTCGCAGTTCCAGGAGGTTGATGTGAAGGGTGGTCTCCTGTGGAGACCAAGTACCCTGAGTGGAGAGGTGTTGAAGATGGGCTCCCCACCCTGTTTGGGAGGCATCTGTTGTGATGGTTGCTTGGGGCAACAAAGGTTGGAAGGGGGCCCCCAACAACAGATTCTTGGTGGATATCCACCATTGGAGGGACCAAAACAGACGTTTTGAGGTGAGTATTTGGTCGGAGAGCGCTCCTGATGCTTGAGTCCACTGGGTGGCCAAGGTCCATTGAGCTGCTCTCATATGAAGACGAGCGTAGGGCACCACATGTACCGTGGAGGCCATGTGGCCCAGAAGACGCAGCATTTCCCTGGCTGTCAAGTGACTGCTGGACTGAGCTTGGGAGGCCAAGCACACCAGACGGTGGCCCCGGACCTGAGGTAGGTAGGCCCTTGCGGTGGTGGTGTCCAACCGGGCCCCTATGAATTCCAGAGACTGAGTAGGGATGAGTTGAGACTTGGGAAGGTTTACTACCAGTCCCAGATACTGCAGAATGCGCCTTGTGCGGTCCAGGGAAATCTGGGCCTCTGACTGAGATGGAGCTCGGATGAGCCAGTCGTCCAGATATGGGAATACGAAAATTCCCAGGGCTCTTAGAAATGCGGCTACGACTGCCATGCATTTGGTGAACACTCTTGGAGCAGAGGCTAGACCGAAGGGAAGTACTCTGTACTGGAAATGTTTTCCCTGGAACAGAAATCGAAGATATTTTCTGGGTGATGGGTGGATGAGTATATGTGTGTACGCATCCTTGAGATCTAGAGAACAAAGCCAATCCTGACTCTAAAGGTATGGAAGGAGAATGCCCAGAGAAAGCATTTTGAATTTCTCCTTGTATAGAAATTTGTTCAATTCGCTCAGATCTAGGATAGGTCTGAATCCCCCTGTCTTCTTTGGTATGAGAAAATAAGGGGAGTAGAAACCTGTCCCTTGTTGAAGAAGAGGAACCTCTTCTATTGCCCTTTGGGCAAGGAGGGAAGAGACTTCCTGACCCAACAGGGCCAGGAGAGATGGGGGAGAATTGAAGTGCCTCACCATGGTATGTGGAGGAAGGTTGGAAAAATAAAGTTTGTAGCCCTCTCTGATGATAGAGAGGGTCCATTGCTCTGATGTAATTTGCCCCCATCTGGGAGCAAAGTGAGCTAACCTTCCGGGAATGGTGAGGGGCTCTGGTTGTTCTAGAGCCAGAAAAGTTAAGTTCTCTAGGGGCAAGTCAAAACCCCTGAGGGGGTTGAGCCTGCTGAGGAGTGGCAGACGCTGCAGGCTTTGACCTTGCCTGTTTAGGTTGCTGACGCTTAGCAGCAAAGCGAGGCTGAGAAGATTGTTGGCCAGTATTTGTGGAAAATCTGGCCTTCTTGTAGTAAGGCCTCTTGAAAGACTTTTTCTTGGCAGGAGTAGAGGTAGACTTAGAAAGTCTATCTAAGGTAGCATTTTCTGCGTCCATTTGAGTGGCTTTAATTTGCCAGTCTTTACCAAATAAGTTCTCACCTGTACAGGGCAGATTCCGTAAGCCATCCAGGACCCAGGGTTCTAGGTCAGAGGCCTGGAGCCAAGCAAGTCGTCGGGCTGCAATGGCAATGCTCAAAACTCTACCGGCACCCTCAAAGGAATCAAAGGCTGCTCTGTTGGAGAACTTAGAAACATCTAGAAGCTGTTTCACCAGAGAAATGAACTCCTCCTTTCTATCCTCAGGGATAAAGGAGGCAAAATGCCGTACCTTTAGGGCAAGTTCCCTTAGAAACATGCCCATATACAGACTGTATGAATTAATCCTGGCGATAAGCATACTAGCCTGGAAGATTTTCCTACCAAAAGAGTCTAGGGTCTTACATTCTCGCCCTGGAGGGGTAGAAGAGTGCCTTTTGGTACTCTTAATCTTTTTCAGCGCAGACTTCACCACAATGGAATGGTGAGGCAGCTGAGTTTTTTGAAAACCAGGAGAAGGAGGGACCCGGTACATGGTGTCCAACCTACAGGAATGAGGAGACAACGTTAGAGGAGCCTCCCATAAGTCCATCAAGTGTTCTTGAAGGATTTCATGGATAGGCAGGGTGACTGCCTCTTTAGGAACCTTAGGGTATCCTAAAATATCCAATTTCTTTGATCTAGGTTCTTTTTCAGAGGATGTAGTAATAGAAAGTCCTTTAGCTACTTCTATAATGAAGTCTTGAAAGGACAAATCCTCTGGTGGAGACATTCTCCTCTTTGGGGAAGAAGGCTCTTCAGGAAGAACAAGAGACAGCTCATCAGAGTCATCAGAGGAGTCAAAATCCTCAGAAGAATCCGAGTATCCTCTATTTGCTTCCAACGCACGATACGCATACCGCTCGGTATCGACATCAGATGTACCGGGTATGGGATCGGTATCGGCGAAAACCCGGATCCGGCATGCGGAACCGATCTGCGTTTGGAAGACGATGGTCTCGGTTCCGGTATGGGGGATGGTACCGGAACCGGACCCGGAACCGCTGGATGCGGTACCGAGGGCGTCGCAGCTTTAATGAAAGCCAGAATGGCCTGCTGCATGGTCTGAACAGTATTGTCCATAGACGCCACTGCTGCCTGGATGTCGGTACCGGCATGGGCCGGTACCCCAGAGCTGTCTAACAGGTGATCGGTCGAGGCCGTGCCATCGATGTCAACCTGTAACCCCATAGATGGAGCTTTGGAAGCCAGAGCTTCCCGCCGGGGTTGTTTGGCTGGGGCAGGGTCCTCCGACTCAAGATTGAGGGCCTCTCGATACTTTGAAGGAGATTTGCCTTTTGAGGACCTGCCCGAAGAAGGTTTGGTTACCTGAGATCCATCCGGAGAGGAAGACCTGGATGACTGTGATGCTGGATTATCTGAAGCAAACAGTACATGGAATTTGTTGGCCCGGTTCTGCAAACCACGTTTAGACATCTGGGAGCAGGATGGGCAGTCCGGAATGGAGTGGTCAGGCCCCAAACATTTAAGACACCAGTCATGGGTGTCTGTAACAGAAATAACAGCACTACACTTGGTACACTTCTTGAAACCAGGAGCTGGTTTCTCCATGAGAAGAATTTGTGTAGGCCTGAGGCCTAACCGAAGTCACCAAGTTGTGCTAAAATAAAAGGTTTTTGGTTTTTTTTTTGAAAGAAAAGAAAAGAGAGACCGGCGGTACCGGTTTCGGTATGGGGAAGGCAGGTACGCGGTCTAAAGAAACAAACTAAAATAAGAATTTCTTCAGCGGTGACAGGAACACGACCTGCTGGCTCCGCGGAAAAAGAGAAACTGAGGAGAGCTGGTCAGGAAGGCGGGAAGGCAGCGCGCATGTGCAGTGGAAGGCCCCAAAAGCTTCCTTTCTGGGAAGCTGGGGAGCTTTCCCGCGCAGGCTCCGTCGGTTCCGACGTACCCATATGTGAGGACTTATTCCTGCTTGTTCCTGGAGATTGGCAGTTAGCGCATGAATCGGCATGTGGTAATTGTCATGCCCACGGGGTAACAGTTACCAGAAACCCAAGGAGGCATTTACTGTAGGCAAAAATGTGCATTACCTTTAGGGTCCCTTTATTCTATAAAGTCACATAGGCTTCTATATGTCTTTATAACATAGGCACCTGCTTTGCCTTCACACAGAGGTGACCTGTCATAAAATTATCCTCTATAAGTAGCAAACGTATGCTGTAACATGGAAGATCTGCCTTATCTCAGGAGGAGAAAGACACGCTGGGAAGGGTTTTGTGCTTGATGTCCAGGTGGAAGGGGTAGATGCTGTAGCGCTCCTTGATTCAGGAGCAGACCAAAGTATGGTCTCCCACACAATGTGTCAGGCTATTTTGGCTCATAATCCCACCGTCCTCTGCAAAACAGGCCAGGGTGTGTGAGTGAAGTGTGTTCATGGAACCTCATCATATTACCCATTGCATAGTGTGCTTGTGGAAGGACTAGGTACTAGTGAGGAAGTACCAGTGGTGGTAATCCCAAACCTCCCGAGAGAAATCGTGTTGGGGAGGGCCTGGCCTCCTTTTCGGAAAGGCCTCAAGGAAGGTCTAAGCGAAAGAACAGGCTTAATTTCCACTAGGTCCCAGAGTAAGGCCTCAGGGGCAGGGACAAGTTCGCTAGCTGAGCCCAAGGAAGTGCCCGAGGGTAGGGACATATCCCCAGAGCGAGAGACTAGCCTAGATAGGGAACCACAAGACACACTTCCCTCTAATGAAGATTTAATTAACCTTCCTAAAAAGACTAGGAAGAGTAAGACTGAAAGGCGCCAGGAAAGGAGACATAGGTCGCAGGGAAGGGCAGACCTGGAAGCCGGGGAGGGACTACCTTGGGTGCCAGCCGAGCTGGTGAAGAAATTCCCTTCCTTCCCTAAAGAGCAGCAGGGTGATCCAGCTTTAAAAAGGGCATTCGAGTATGCTCAAGAAGCTAGGACAACCTTACCAAGAGGAAGAATTGTTATATAGGGAAAGTGCTGATCCGAGAACAGGTACCGTACGTAAGCAGCTGGTGGTGCCAACTACCTTTAAGTCGGTAGTCATGAAATTGGCACACGACCACCTCGTAGGCAGTCATAAAGGTGTCCAAGGGACATTAGATCAGATTCTGGCTCGCTTTTATTGGCCGGGAGTATTCAAGGAGACAACTCGATACTGCGAATCCTGTCCCGCGTGCCAAAGGGTCACGGCTGCCAAACCGAAGCCAGTACCGATGGTTTCACCACCTACCATTGCAACCCCAGTGCGGCGATTAGCAATGGACATTGTAGGGCCCTTAGTGAGAACACTGAGGGGTTTTCAATATATTTTAGTAATCATGGACCATGCGACTAGGTTTCCGTGGGCCATACCCCTGCGCAATATTTCTGCAAAGACCATATCGATAGAGCTCATAAAGTTGTTTTGTGAGATTGGGTTTCCCCAGGAGATTTTAACTGATCAGGGGACAAACTTCACCCCAAAACACTTGGCCATGCTTTGGGACGCCTTTGGGGTATGTCATATCCGCACCTCAGCATACCATCCCCAGTCCAACGGACTGGTGGAAAGAATGAATCAGTCATTAAAGCAGATGTTAAGGCGGAGCCTAGAGGGGAATATGGTTGAATGGGATAATGTACTTCCCTTTGTCCTTTACGCGTGCCGAGAACGCGTACAAGCATCATTAGGGGCATCCCCATATGAGCTGTTATTTGGTAGGGCTCCGAGAGGAATCCTGGATATCCTTCGGGAGCAATGGGTTGCACCAGATGAGACAGAGGTAGGGGTACCCCAATTTCTTAAGGACCTCAGGAACCGTTTAGAACGGACATCCCAAGTGTCCATGGACAATCTGCAGGCTAGCCAGCGCCGGCAGAAAAAGTATTATGACCGGGGGACTAAGACAAGGCATTTATCTGTTGGTGATAAAGTTTTAATCCTAGTAGCAGATGCCGGTCCGAAGTTTGAGGCCAGATGGAAAGGCCCTGGCACAGTGGTTGAGAAGGTGGGTCCCGTTTCCTACAGAGTAGAGAACGAAAGGGGGCGCTGCCAAATATACCACCTGAACCTGCTAAAGCCTTGGCAGGAAAGGTCTGCAGCAGTGAGGTTAGTACACGTAGAGAGCCGAATGTTTAACTTAAGTGGGATTACGCGCTGTCCGACGAGGGCGTCTGCAGCTCGTAATATCTTAAGGAGGGGGATGTGTAACACGGAAGATCTGCCCTCTGCCTCAGAAGCACAGAAATCTGCTGTTTGCAGTTTAGATTCTGACAGGCAGGCAAGTCACAAGGTTCCCAGTTACCATAGGCAACGTAAACAAACTCAGACACGAGGTCTGCAGTCACGCCTAGCTAGTAAGCATTCCCCAGCTGCTGATGAAAACGGCTTTCACCTGTGCAAGAGAACGCCCAAGAAGCTGTATAAAAAATGCTCAGTGCAGTCAGAGTTAGACTGGCAGGACACGAGAAACTTGCAAGACTGGCAAGACAAGGGAGACTTGCAGGACTCAGAAGAGAGCTCAGAATATTCAGGAAATACAGACCCAGAGTCAGAACTGCCTGAAACCTCTAGCAGGAAGTTACAAAGAAATTCACAGAAAGAAACAAGGAGAGATTCAAACAGAGAGGTCAGCTGTAAGAAGCACTTACCTCTGACGCAGCTTGAATTTCCTAAGCACCGGGCTGTGCTGAATGAATGGGAGGCAGCAAAAGGCAAACCGTATGTATCTGAAAAGCATGGCAGCTTAAAACAGTTACAAGCCCTAGAGAGGGAAAGAAATGGTATTGAAGATGTGTGTATATCTGACCCTGAAGAGCGTGTGCCAGTGAAACCCTGCAAAAGATTTCCAAGAGAGAAATCTTCACCTAATAGAAGAGAACAGTGTTATGGCTTACAGCCAAATATAAAAGGCAGGAAGTTTAAAAGTTTTAAAGATAAAGCTTACTGAGAGAAAGGTGTCTCTCCTTCCTGCTATTTAACAAGCTATATGACAGCTATTTGCCCTGCTGTGAAGAAGGCTGTTCAGAGAGCACTGATAGAGATACGGGACTAAGAAAGGTGCAAACTTTCTGTTCTAATGAAAATACTGTAAATGATAAAGCAAAGTGTGAGCCTATGATTATAGAGCCTGGTATTGAAAGCCCATGTGATGAAGCCATGGATTGTACGCTGTTGTTATCTGATATGGGTTCCTCCTTATGCTGAAGCCAGGATAAGAGTGCCTTGTGAGTGCTGAGAAAGCTAAGAAGAGACAGCTAGCATATTGGATAAGCTCTATACTGTGATTTATGAGTTCTGTTGAAGCAAGATGCTATGTTTAAGTTTTCTTCAGTTTACCAGAAGTATGGTTGTATCCTGAGTTTTTTGTATTATAACCTTTTTGAAAATCCAACCCCGGGAGGGGAATAAAAATCCTTTTGAAAAACCTGACCACTTGACTCACAACTACAACTTTCTACAAGAAAGGTCAGGCCCAGCAGTCTGGCTGATAGCTTAGGCCACAGTCCAGCTCCTGCTGGTGACAATGCATATAATGATATTTTGCCTATATTTTAACCCACGGTGAGTATTCCAAGGCAAAGCCGGGGCAGGGTTTGGACTTACAAACATACTGAGAAAATAGTGTGCACACTAAATAGAAAGTGTGAATGTGTGCAGGTATTTTCAGTGGGATAAACTTCAAATTTAAACCAGTTAATCTTACGACTGCTCAAGTTAGACAGACTGTTACCAAATTACCCTCTCAATATTGTAACACGTCTGTTTATAATAGAGTAAATGAAAATGCCTGGTTTTGACACACTTCAATTACCAATATGTTCAGTACATTGCAGTAATTAAACAGCACGATATTTTCCCCTCAGACTGGAAACAGAGATGTGACCAATGGAATAACATTCAAGTACTATTACCCACAGGAACACGTGGTCCTGGTACTACCCTCCCCACTCACAGTCAAGGCCTAAAAAGGGGCATTAAGCACCACATTTCCCTCAAAATCAAGTGTCAAAGAACAAAAACCCTTTACTGGAAATCTCCCAAGCATCAAAGGAAAAGCCACTCTCTCCCTCATCTCAAAATCCTGCCCCCTCCTTCCCTACCAAACACGGCAAAAGAGAGCTTCAGGACAGCCAGTACCGCTAGTAAGGCAGGAGCAACTACGAATCCCTCCTGTCCTCAATGTTCCTTCTAAGGTGCATGGCAGTCTGCTGCCCACATTCTTACCATTGTTGGGGTGATGGGGGTTGCAATCTCAAAACTGCAATTGCATAGGGCACGCAGGTCCCTTGGAAGCCTCACAGAATCTACTTGTTCCGCCTGACAGAAACTGTGAGACTGCAATGTCACCCCAAACAGTAAGAATGCTGGGAAGAACTTCCAGGCCCCTTAGAGGAAACACTGTCTCTCCTTTCCTGACCTGGGGAAGGTCTTGGAGCAGGGATTTTCTTGGCTTTTTTTACATAGGGTAGGGGATGTCTGCAGTGGGTGTGGTGTCAGTGTTCAGATTTCAGGAAGTGCTAAGGAAGGAGATGAGTTCATTCTTTGACACTTAGAGGGGGATGCTGGAAAGGGAAGTTAATTCTTTCATACTTGACAGGGGGACTTGAGGCTTCATGCCCCTTTAGGCCTTTTTTGGGGGGATGGGAGGCGCAGATCATGGACAGATGCTTTGGTCTGGTGATGCTCCCTGTTGTAGTTTACTATCACGGTTTAATGTGGATCTCACTGTTAATATGCAAAAGGCTTAATGAAAATTGCAATAGACTTTTTTTAGATACGTCTGCAAGCGACACAGCACATCAATTTGACATATGTTATGATCGATTTGTTTGCACACTATAGCATACACAAATTGCAGATAATGTGGGTTAAAAACAATTATTGCTGGTTAAGTGCAAATTTGCTAAGGTTTTTCCAGTTAAGCGTTTCTAACTCAGACTTGGCTTCCAGAGTTTATGTTCAGGATAACACACGTGAAGGGAAATTTTAGGTAGAACATGGAGTGGGGAATTAAGATGCCCAGGTCTGGGCATGGAAAATTCCCATCATATTTAACAAAGGCTCTGCAAAACACAGAGGCTCTTCTGAAATATACGTAAGGACGTGCAGGACTGTAAATTCATGTCTCCCCACAACCAGCATTGGCAGCAATTATGAAAAGCTGCACGTGCTGAAAAACATGCATCTGAATCTGAATGTGGGAGCAAATTTTTAAAATCAGTGCTCCTGATATCCTTGCACAGCAGCACAAGTCTTCCCATCCCACCAAAATCGCTCCCCCACCCACTTCTCCCTTGAGGATCCAATTCCCTCGCTACTCTCTGAGATCTGATCCCCCTGGACCCCTCAGCATCAAATTCTCCCCAACTCACAGTATCAAGAACCTCCCCACACAACCCCCTGGCAGACCACCCCCCCCCCCCACTCCCAGTCCCCTCACTAGCTCTTACTGGTGTCTAATGGGAGCAGGAGAGATCCCCTGCTGCACCTGCTCATGCTGGCCCAATGTTTCAAAATGGCGCCCACGACTCTAGCAGTAATCTTGTGGTACTACCACTTGGAGATCAGGCTACCAAATAAGGACATTAAGGAGGTCATTTTCTAAGGCCATCAATACGCATAATTCATGTATTTTCCGTGATTTACATTCACAGATGTGTCGTTATGTAGGTACTTTAGTCTGCTCTATTCTGTAAGTATGCGCCTCAGGCCAATGGCGTGTACTTTCGCGGTGGACATGGTCAGGGAAGAGTGTGAGCGGAGCTCGGGAGAGCACAGTTACATATAGAAGTTATAAGCTACTACAGCTTACATAAATTTGTAAAGAATGCATGTATGAGTATTTATACCAAGTCCACAGTTGGCGTAGATTTGGCACACAAATCTCGCCATTTACACCACTATTTTATAAAGGAAAGTGCGCTTGTACGTTACTTTCTAAAACAGGCATGAAATAGGCATGTTGCAATGCACATTGACCTGGACATGCTTCATAAAATTACCTTTATGTGCGTAAAATCCCCGAAGCCGCATGCACATCCTTAAAGTGCGGGGACTCTAGCCCTGACTGTTCCTTGCTTCCAGATAACATCAGGGAAGGTAATTTGCAAAAGAATTCCTGCCATTAAGATCATACTTTACCTGCAGAAACGGGCTTTTGTAAAACTGCTTGACCAATGTGTGGGGAAACTGACAAGCAAGTATGCGCAGGGCGGTATGAGTTTACCTAGACTGAGTGGAAGCACTCCCACAAACAGGGTTGACGGTGTTTGCATTTATGCTTAAATATTCAAATATACGAATCTATGTGTATACTGACCCCAAAAGGTCGTGCATCAAACAGCAGGTGTATTAAATGAGTGAGAAAAGGGAGAGAAAGAATGCAGACTATGGAAGGGAGGGGTTAGCAATGAATGGTTCGTTCCTAACTCCTCAATCTCCTGAGTCCTGCTCAGTCAGGGCCGGAGGGAGAGAAAGATGTGAGCACAGAAGATACGGACAATATTTCCTCAGGATTCTTTCCCTGCCCTACCCAGACTTGCTGCTGGGAATTGAACTTGGGTTGTTCTAAGTACAAAACAAATGATCTTTCAGTAAGCCACCATACTGCCCCTAAGCCATCGCCCTGCAGCAACATTCCCCCTAGTAACAGACCTTCAGAGCTGCCATCAAGGACCTCTTCTCCACATTTCTCTTTTTTACCTTTTTGAGTTCCTCTTATTGAGGAGCTAATTCAATGCACTGGATCAGTTATGATTTTTAGCAACTGATCATTTAAGCAACTGCTGCTCAATCTGCCTGCCTTAGTGCCATGACGGTATGACATGGCTAGCTGATTGCACCTGAGCAAGTCGCAGACTTACTGTTCAGATGCATATGATACCCACTTTTATGGCTCTCTACCCGCTTTGTCCCTCATACAATTGCTGCTCTTTATCTGCTGCCTCAGAGCCACGATGGAAACCTTCACAGTGTTCTCTCTCCGCCTGTCCAAATGCCACCTACTGCCTCCTGCAACTCCACTCTCCAATTTTTGCTTCTGCATTTGTAATTTGTCATTCTCTCATTTCTAAATCATGAGACTCTGCTGCTCGATACAATGTACCGGTTCGTCTTTCAGTTCCTCCTTCTGCATGTCTCTGGCAACCTCCTTCCCGTACCACAGCTGTTGCCATCATTTCCTGCCTCCTGCCTGTTTTTTGTAGTAGCTATCAATAATGTGATATGGATGCGAAAGTTGGACAATGAAGAAAAAAAGACAAGAAGAAAACTGATGCCTTCAAATTATGGTATATATGAAGAATACTGTATATACCCTGGACTGCCTGAAGAACAAATCAATCGGTACTAGAGGAGAGCAAACCTAAATGTTTCTTGGAAGCACAAATGACAAGACTTTCATACTTGGGAAACATTATGTAAACAGAGATCATTAGAGAAAGACATGCATGACAAGGTTGAAGGTCAACACATAAGAGGAAGACGAGCAATGCAGTGGACTGATACAATAACAGCAACTATGCATGTCACTATCAACAATTAGCTGCCTGACTGAAGATCGAACACAGTTTAGGACAACTATCCACAGGGCTTGCGTAAGTCAATAGAGACTCGATGGCATACAACAAAAAAATAACAACATAAGTGCAGTCTTATCTCCAGAACAAGGGGACTTTGCTTCCAGTTTCAGCTCCATAACTCTACTTAGTTCTATATTCAGTATACACCATGAAGAAAAGCCTGAATGTCACAAAATGTTATCAGATATCAAACAAGCCAAAGTGTCATATCTTTCAGTCTTTGTGGTTGCTAATCAAGACTGCCCCTCTGGGATGTTAACTTCATGGGTCTTAATTGTGTGAGGACCGAGAATCCTTTTAGCTGACCCCCTTGAGTTATTGCATATAGTAATCATAAGTAGAGGGTGTGGGTAAAGGGCTTAGAGTGGCCACAGGTATGAGCATGGCTAGCATGATGTTTGTTGATTGCCTGGAGAGTGACCTCACTTCTGAATTTCCAACAACACTACTTTCTGAAGGAAGCCATTTAAATTAATATTGCTTATCCACATTTATTTTCCCAAGAACACCCATCTCAAACAATTTAAACCTCAATCGGAATTAATGATAATGGCCTCCATAATCAAGCATCCGTCGTTAACTCTAAACACACCTACCAGAAATTCAATGGAGTCTCTTATCGGGAGACGTATGGAGGAAAGATTACCCAGTGACACAAATGTGAAAAAATCAGGAAGAAACTTTGGGGGTAACATGCCGTGGCGGCATTCACTGCATTAATTTAAATGCTGCCAGTGACATTTAAATTAATACATGCAGTATATTCAGTGCCATTATGGAGGGTAATCTTATAACAGGGCATCATGGGTAGGCACCTAGAAAAGGCATATTGGTGCTGTTTTATAAAGGCTATTAGGCACTGCAAATGCAATGTGTGCCTTCGAGTCAGTCCTGACTCCTGGCGACCCAGAAGCTCCTGCACTACTTGCTTATAAAATATTAGCATATGTGGAATAGAAAACATCTTGAATGTAGGTGTGTCACTTATATCTGACCACAGGCAGCTAAAACATGAAAGCATATACTTTACACAAGTGCATGCATAGATTAAGATATTTTACAATCTATTGTGTATGCATGAAAACTCTGCAAGGCATCAACCCCACATTTTATAAGAGGTCATTTACATGTGTATGTGGCCGTGGATCCACAGGAATGATTTTATACAATTATCTCCCATATGTATAGTCAGTGTCCATTGTTAGGTCTGCTATTCGGCTGACTATCTCCGCTATGCAGATAATATTTGGTTCATACCCTCGTTCTGCCCTCCCTCTGCCCTATCACTATATAGAAGGTGCTGGGCCAAACAGCATTTTTGGGCTGACACTACTATACAACTTTTGAAAATACACAGATGGGAAGTTATATGCTCACCGATAGCCAGTAAATGTATAATTCCCTTTGAAAACTGACCTTTTTAATAACTGACCAAAGCCACACAAAGAATCCATGTATCTCTCAAGGAATAATCATTAACAGCCCTAAAAAATTATGGCCAACTGCATGATGCTCACTTGTAAACATCCTACAAATATTTTCCATCCAGCAGTGATTTTGTGGTCGGTTGCAGAGAGTCAGCGACCCTTTTGGAGTCAGTGGTTCAAAGAAAAGGTAGTGTCCTCAGCAACCCATAAGGGCCAAAGAAGGAGGGTGTGGTGTCAGTGGCCTGTGTGGACAGAAGAGAAGAAGTGGCAGGTCAAGGGAAAAGGAAGCCACATTGGCCGTCTGCACGGTCCATAGGGAAGGAGGCAGAAGTGTCAGCAGCTCATGTTTATTTATTTATATGTTTTTCTATACTGCCCAGAGATCAAGGGCGGTTTACAATTAACAAACCAATTACATTGAGCTTACAATAAACTTATATCTTAAACGTAGTAACAGTAATGATACAAAGAAATAATTTGCGAAGTGAATACAATAGGATCATCCAATATTTACAGAAAACATATATTACAAACAATATATTTACATGTGTGTTATATGTACATAGGCTTTGCATATAGCAGTTTGTATGGGTAGTTGGATAATGGTTGATAATATGGAATGAGAGAGCTCAGGGTAGATTCTCTAAGGGCTTATTGTTATGTTGGATATATTTTGTATCCATCAGTTGAGTTACCAAAATGTTCAATGAATAGATATGTTTTAATTTCCTTGTGGAACTCTTTAAGGTCTTTGATGTCTTTCTGATGCTGGCCAAGGAGAAGGAAAAGCCCAGCTTCATCATTACACAGTAAGAGAGAGAATTATGTCTGAAAAAGAGTAGGGTCCCACGGAGGCTTCAATGAGATTTAAGAAATGATCTCCCCCCACCACAGATGACGAATCAGATTTCACTGGTTGTATCTCTGCCTGAGATGCATGTGGTATCAGATGCTGATCAGAGGAGGCAGGTGCAAAGGCAGTTTTGGCGCTTGAGTGCTGGGGAACAGCCACACTACTGAAGGGGAGATGAAGTTTGGCATATCCCTCATTTCATTACCCCACCCCACCCTTGACTTGATACTTTTTAAAATAAAAATCACCAGCCCTGGTTGCATATCACTAATGACATTATAATTTCTTATGCATACAGTATCACAATGCTTCCAAAACATAGAAGCTACATACATACAGCCTAGGCTTTCACATGTTGCATAATTCATGTGCAGGGTGACAGGGTGAAAGAGCATCGGACAGCTAAGACCTTATTTCCAGGAAGGGAAAGCTGCATCCATGGACTCTACCTCTGGATCAAACTATTGCCAGAACTTGGACAATCTTCTCACTTGAGGGCCTAAGGCATATATATCTCTGCACAATGACCAATTCACTAAACTTGTCAACAATAGTTACCCCTGTTATCCAAGTTATTTCTTCCTGTTCAAATGTAAACACAAAGTACCATCGGAAATGTGTAAATTCTTTGTTCAATGTAAACCGCGCTGATGCTGAATAGTGCGGTATAGAAGAGACTTTAAATAAATAAATAAAATAAATAACTTATTATAGCAACAGGACAAGGCTCCAGAACACAAGTGCAAACAGAAACAGTAAACAGAAGCCTGCCGAACTGATCCATAGATACCTGAGAAACATCTAGTCAAGAACTCTTTGTACCTTTTGGGGAATCTGACAGGTACTTGCGATCTGAATTGGCCGCTGTTGGAAACAGGATACTTGACTTGATGGACGCTTGATCTGACTCAATATGGCATTCTTATGTTCTTAAGATGACTCAATAGGAAAGATAAAAACTTATGGGTCTTCTATAACATAAGAATGGTTGGACTGAAGATTTCCCTTGAAATTATCCAGCTAAGCCCCCACAAGAGACACTAATATCTGCCTGATGACGTGCTAAAGGAGCCATAGAAGATGCACTAAAAAAAAAAATAAGGCCCAAGGTTTACTAAGAGCAATACTGATTTTCCAAGAATAGTTTTGTTTTTTAACTTATAATAAGGCTTTATATGCATAGAGTTGCACTAGAAATAACTACTTGTCACGCTCTAATAGTGAATGATGCTATCTATGTTCACTCTCCTTAGATCTTTTTTAGCTAATCTGATAACAGGTTCTGGATTTCTACTTAAAAACCTAAATTTGGCTTTCTTGTGTCATTGGTACCCACATAAGCCAAGACAGCCTCCCCAGCATTAAAATCCTCTCTAGATGATGCATAAGGTCTGCACCATCGGACTAGGCAGGCAAGTTATCAAGCGATCCTCAAGTCCACCAGCCACCCATCTATCGACATGCCTAATGATTGACTCTCCAAATGCAATGGTTGTCCTAACCCTTGCATCCTAGGTACATGCTCCTAGAAACATATCCTGGTGCGAGAGGATACTACATCACCTGGAAGACAGACTGGCTACAGGATCACTTCCTTCCCCACCAAGGTGATGCTCTTCTTTCAGGTGACCTTTCTCCTCCACAGCAGCACAAAGACCACCAAAATTGGAGGTGGGACTTCTCAACTATGTGTTATATACTTACCTCCAAGATGCCCTCTCTCATAAGAAGGGGGTCACTGTTTCTTCCCGTTCGTCTTAAGCCACTGTAAGTCACTTCCTGATGATATGACTTGTTTTGATTGGGTCCATGAAACTGTTTAAACCTGAGAGCTCCCATTCTCTGTTGCCCTTTGACAAGTCCGTCATGAAAGTGCCTAGGTGTGCCACTACTTCTGTTTACTTTCTGTTATCAACTTTTGCTTTGCCTATAGCCACACCACCCTGAGGATGCCTGATTTTGTCTAGTGCTAGAGGAAGTTTAAGCAGGGTTTGGTCTGGTTAGTACCTGGATGGGAGACTACCTTGGTATACCAGCTACAGTAGATTTTCCTACCATGTCCAAATCTGTTCCAACAACCCTGATCAGTGTCTGATTCTTGACTACAATTTTTCCTGTCAACTTTATACTGTTCCTGATTCACTAGCAATGTCCTGGCTTGTCCAACCACATTCCTGACCTTTGTTCCTGTGCTTCTCCAGCTTCCTACTATCTGGCAAACAGCAACTAATGCTAAACTCTGTATAGTACATGTTGGGGCTTGTGCTGTCAACTTTTGAATACCAGAGGCTCAACTTGAAGGGAAAGGAGGTTGTCATAGGTCAATATACACAAGATAGGACAAGGGGCTCTGATGTTCCCTGCTGAGCTGTTAACCAACTATGATACTATATCCCTGAAGTTCTCCTCTATATTCCTTTCTGTTTGCCTCAGTTTCTCTAAGTCACAGTAACTTAAAAAGTGTTTTATTTATTTTAATCCTTAATAACTTTACTGGATCATTTACTCAAATCTACTAGATGTGGAAAGGTTCATTACCTGACAAAAGTGTATGTTCCATGCTTTTTCTAGTAATTTCTTATTTTAATGCATGGTATTAACAGAATTTATGCTAATTTAATTTGTGTATGTTTCTATGTCGAATATTTATGGGCCCAGTATTGGAAGGGATTAGCATGGCTAGCAGACCTGCTAACCATGTTAATCCCCTTGGCCAGGATATTCAGCGGCACTGTATTAGTGCCGCTGAATACTCCCAGGTGCCACGTTTGCACACCCAGAAGCTAGGCATTTAGCATCAGGATGGTCTAAGATGGCACCTGGCGATAAACAGGCAGCAGCAATATTGACCTACTGACGGTGTGAAAGGCTGGCCTTTCACCATTGAGGCTAACCAGAAGTGGCTGAACATCACTGCTGCCCGGTTAATTTTATGGCAATCCAAGCAACCCGGATATTCAATGCCGGGACCTGAATATATTCCCAGCATTGAATATCTGGGTCTAAAGTTCAGTAGCAGCAGTTAGCTGCCTTAGCATTGCTGCCGCCGCCGCTGAGTATTGAGTCCTGTGGGTCTAATTTCCTTTCAATGGACAGATTTATTTATTTTGCAACATTTCTACAGCACTGTATCTACCAGTCACAGCGGTGTACAGGGAACAAGAACACGTATAACATTACATGGAGTGTAGTTAATTAAAGTTAAGTTTAACAGGTTAAAAAAGTTTAACACGAACATGTGAACTTTAACATTTAACTGAACAGAAGATGGGGAAGGATACTGTACATGGTTTAGGTCAAATCTGGGGAGAGTTGTAGAAGTTGATCCGGAGTGGTAGGAAGCTAAGTGATGGATCCAAAATATTCTAGGAACAGGTGGGTTTTTAGTTTTTGGTGAAACTCTCCAATGTCCGCCAGTGATCGAATTTCTGGGGTGAGGGAGTTCCAGATAGTGGGTGTATAGAATGAGAAGGCTCTGCTGGAGGTGGAGAGATTGGAGTGAGAGAATGAGGCTGGGACCACTAAAAGGTTTTGGCTGACCCTTCTCCTTGATCTGTTAATGCAAGGTTCATGAATGAGGTATTGAAGGATGTTTGCTGAAAGGCTGTGAAGGGTCTTAAAGATGGTCAGGAAGACTTTGTATTTGACTCTCATGTAGATAGGCAGCCAGTGTAGCTGCTTCAGCACGGGGGTAATGTGTGCTTGTTGACTAGTGCCTGTGATGATTCTGGCAGCTGTATTCTGTGGGAGTTGAAAGGAGAGTAATGTGGATTTTGGGAGCCCCTGGTATATTATGTTGGCATAGTAAAAAATTGGAGTGATGAGGACTTTGGTTTGCTCCAAAAGGGGTCAAAGGTTTTGGCCTGTCTTTATTTGGAAATATGCTGCTTTGGTAACTTGTTTGATCTACGCATAGAAGTTCAGGTTCTGGTCCAATATTATGCTGAGGTATTTTACTTGCTGTTTTACTTGCAGAATTAGATTGGCCAAGTTGATTGTGGGTGGTGGTGAGAAAGCGAGGTTCTTGGTTATGTATGGGACTTCTGATTTGTTGGGATTGATATGCATGTTGTGACGGTTGAGCCATTGAATGAGAGCTGTGAGGCACTGCCATATTGCAGAGTACTTAAGGTTGTTGATAGTGAATGGTGTGGAAATTAAAATGTCATTGGCATACAGGTGGTAGAAGATGTTGTGGTTCTGGATTATTTTGAATAGGAGTGGGATAAAAATATTGAAGAGAAGGGACGATAATGCAGAGCCCTGAAGTAAGCCCTGGAGTAGCCCGAACTGCTGGAGGTTTTGGATCAAATTCTGACTTGATGGTATCGGTCAACCAAGTAGTACTGGTGTTGTATCTCTGAGGCCAATTGCATGGAGCCGTGAAATGAGAAGCTCATGGATGACGGAGTTGAAGGCCACAGAGATGTCAATGAAAATGAGAATGAAGCCTTGTGAGGTTTTTTTCTCTGCCTTTGATTAACGTGTCTCAGAGCAAGGTTAATAGAGTTTCCATGCTATGAAAGGGTTTGAAGTCATGCTAATGTTTGTTGAGGGGGGCATGGGAGTCTATATAGTCTTGTGTCCACAGCTGCACTGCTTTTTCGATAAAAACGGCACCTGGTGGAGTTTCGTTAGAATAATTACTGTTCTAGAACAGAAGGGCTCAGAGAGAAATCTGTGCACACAGAAATCTGTTTGTAAAATTTGAAAACATAAGACTTCTAAATAGATGACAACTATGCTTCTCATGCTTTATTTTTCTGCAGTTAGGACAAGCTAAATTTATTTCAAGTTAAAAACTACATAAAATTAATGAATCAGATTGTTTCATTAATGTTTTTTAAAAAATGTATTTTAAATACAGGACTGATTTCTATCGCTGTTGCTGAAATTGCACTTTAATGAGAATAATATGCAGGATGGAAAAGAAAATTGAAACATTATGAACAGTTATTGTGACATACAATATATTCAGTGGAAACCTATTGGAGATTGAATAGCATTTGTTATTTTCCTACTGCATAACAGTTACTTATTAAACGCACTTAGAGGCAATCCCTAGACTGAAACCATAAGAGAGAAGAGACACATGCAATAGAGCAAATCTATGCAATCTTCAGCACCTTCTTAATCAAACAAAATGATCTCTGACAGCTGAATTTAATAAATGACAAAGCTTATAGTGATGAGCAATCTAGTTAATACAAGAAAAAAGAAACATATTGAAAGACTGTGCATTCTGAGTCTGCTGGCCAGGCCATGAGGATGAGAGGGAAGTGGGAAGGAAGGGTGGAACCCGCAGCCCTACGTGAGGCCAGCGATGGCTGCTATTTCCCCCAGCTGCAAACGATTATCTGAGCAAGAGGGTGTGAGAAATGGTAGGAGCAGTTATGCAGGGACAACTACTCTGTGCCTCCACCTCCTGCCACCCCACCCGCCCTGGTTCCCCTGAAATCCCAGACCACCACTGCAATTGGGAGGAACAGCAGCAGCAGCTAGAAGCGTCTGTCTCCTCCAGTCAAGGCAGCCTTAATGTGGAGGAGGAGTTGCGGGGTCTGGGAGTCTTCCTTCTGCCTGCACCACTATCAGAAGCACACTGGTATGAGGCGAAGCCTGGGAAGAGAAGGGGCGAATACAGGGTGGGCTTAACCATTAGGCAAAGAAGGCAGTTGCCTAGGATGGCAGCTTTTGAAGGCGGCAAAGAACATATGTATTCAAAGTAAAACAAACCCTGACAGACACACAGACCCAAAGAATCATCAGCACATATGTTTACCTGCAGGGAGGGTGGGCAGTTTTCCAATAGCCCATTTACCTCGACAAATGGCTTTTGGAAACAATTTTAATTGATATAAATACATACAAAATTAAGTATGATGCCGTTTTGTGCAGGATTGTTCTGGGAAGAGCGATGTTGGGGTAATCTTGGTTGTTTTGTTTAATTACACAGGTACACTACCAAAAAACTGCCTCCAGTTTTGCAACTGATTCCTATAGATTTTGGGGTGCTGAATCCAGGAAAAATAGCCAAAATGTTCCATCACGTCACGTTTTCTTGCAAAATTAGATTTCTTACCCATATAAGGAATGTTCACATAATTTCTTTTTAGCCGACTGCAGTTTATTTTCTTGGCCCAAAATAGAGGTTGTAATGGTTAACTAACTAGAAACACTCCCTCATGATATTTTAGAGTGTTTTGTATTCATTTTATACATTAACAGGACAATTGGGAGGCGGGGGGCTAAATCCAGTACTCGCGCTGGCGCATGTTCTTTCCTGTTCGCCTCGCCTCGTTCGCTCGCTCAAACACGGTGGTTGCGACATGAACGTTCCTGTCAAATTTCAGTTTCTTGCAAGTTCATTATTACCTTTTGTTTGCTCAGTCGTAATCCAGCTTTATTCCGAAGTGGTTCACTACAGTTGTAGTTTGCAGTGCTGTGTATTTGTGATGGCTCACAGAGCCAGAGGTTGCGTCAACTCTCCGGACAGTTTTTGTTTTATTTCACGGGAATATACCGTGAAAAAGTGGCAGAGGAACATTTCTGCATTTATTAAAAAAGTATATTTTGCCTATTTCGGTTTGAAGTTAGGCGATCAAGACAAACCGTGGGCTCCTCACAAAGTGTGCAAGACATGTGAGGAAGATCTACGCTTATGGATGAAAGGTAAAAAACAAGCATTTCGTTTCGGAATACCTATGATGTGGCGTGAACAAAGAGACCACAGCAGTGACTGCTATTTTTGCTCTTGCATTGTGAAGGGATACAACTTAAAAAATAAGAACGTAATAAGTTACCCCAACCTTCCCTCAGCAATTAGGCCTATGCCTCATAGCAACGAAGTACCTGTGCCTGAACCACCAAAATCTTTGGATCATATTTGTGTGGACGGTTCTGATCATGATGAGACTCATCAGATGGCTTTTCCCGATGAGTCCAGTACTTCCGAGTTTGAAACTGAACCAGATCCGAAACCTGAACTTTTCTCTCAAGCTGAATTGAATGATTTAGTCCGGGATTTAGGACTCCCAAAAGATGCTGCCCAACTGCTAGGTTCTCGGCTTAAACAGAAAAATCTATTGTCACCAGGAACAACTTTTTATTGGTAGCGCAACCGCGAGACACAATTTTTGAAGTATTTCAGCAAAGAGGAAGATTTGGTTTTTTGCAACGATATATACGGAGTGATGGAAAAGTTTAAACTCAAGTATGATCCTGCTGAATGGCGGCTGTTCATTGATTCGTCAAAAGACAGCATAAAAGGTGTTCTTCTTCATAATGGCAACACATTCGCTTCAGTTCCTATTGCTCACTCTGTTATTCTCCAAGAAAAATATGAGAATTTGGCCCTGATTCTTCAGAAGATTCGTTATGATGAGCATAAGTGGATGATTTGTGGAGACTTTAAAATTCTATCCATGCTATTAGGGCAGCAATCCGGTTTCACCAAATATCCCTGCTTCCTTTGCTTGTGGGATAGCCGGGCCCGCGACCTACACTGGGGGAAAAAAGACTGGCCAATTCGGGAGTATTTGAGACCCGGTGAGAAAAATGTTCTTCATGAGAGCTTGGTACCTCGTGATAAAATTCTATTACCACCTCTCCACATTAAGTTGGGTCTCATTAAGCAATTCACCAAGTCCCTTCCAAAAGATGGTGAGTGCTTTCGGTACCTTTGCTCAAAGTTCCCCCGACTTTCTGAAGCAAAGCTAAAGGAAGGAGTGTTTGTTGGCCCTGATATAAGGAAACTCATTTCAGATGGAGCATTCGCTGAAACGATGTCTGAGAAGGAAAAAGAAGCCTGGGATTCCTTCAAGGATGTTGTTCTCAAATTCTTGGGGAACAGGCGGGATGAGAACTATAAGGATATTGTTACCAGGATGCTCAATGCCTTCAAAGAACAAGGCTGTAACATGAGCCTGAAAGTCCATTTCTTGCACTCCCATGTGAACTACTTTCCCGAAAACTTGGGGGCGTACAGTGAAGAACAAGGTGAAAGGTTTCACCAGGACATCAAGGACGCAGAGAGAAGGTACCAAGGAAGATGGAACACCACTATGATGGCTGATTTCTGCTGGTTGCTGCTGCGGGAAACCCCAGATGAAAAATACGCCAAGCAGCGCACCAAGAGAAGCATTCGGGGGAAGAAGAAACAGGCCCACCAGGAGATTGATTGACCCAAGAATGACTTTAAAATCTAAACTGTGTTGACAAATATCGTGTTTTTACTAAACTTTGAAATAAAAATTTGCTAGTTATTACCACAGTGTCGGATCTCAAGTATTAGAATTTTATTTTCACACCATCGGGTGTTTGTCTTCATGTATTGCAATGGTGCGGTTTGCGTTTTCTATTCTTACATACATACCTGTACAACATTTTTTGCACATTTCTTTGCTTTGCTTTGTGTCTAACCTCGCTCTTATATGCTCAATGTTTGTGCACATGTATGTGGCTGTTTTAAGTGCAGACAATTTTGCTACCATCACAGTGTGTTTTGTTGACATTACTCTATTCTTATGTGCTGCCTTGTTACAATTTTCTTTATTCTTATTTGAATAACTACTAAACAATTAGTATAAAGAATTCATCCAAGAAACTTTTATCTCGATCGCACTCAATCTGAAACGTTCACCTCAAACTGCTAACCCAATGTAGCAAAAAATCTGTACGTGATGGAGCAAATTGGTTACCAGATTTGGATTCAGCGCACCAAAAAAAGGAAAAATCAATCGAAACATTAGAGGCAGTTTAAAAAAAAAATTTTTTAGTGTACCTGTGTTATCAAAATCTTGGGGGGGGGGGGGAGATGAGGGACCAGGGACTGACAGCTAATTGGGGGGGAGGGGTGATGCTTAATACCCCTGCAAAGGCCCTGGGTAAATAAGAGAAGAGGAGGGAAATAGGTGTGAGGTTAAGGAAAAAAGAATAAGCGAGGAGGGACAAAAGCTTTATGAAAAGGTGAGAAGAACCCAAAGAAAGTAGCAGGGGGACAGGGAGAGAAATTAATGGCATGATGTGTGTGAGAAGAGAAGCAGGAAGCTGCAAGAAGGTGGTAAAAAGGAGAGGGAACAAAGAAGCTTGATGAGGTGAGAACAAAGAATAGAGAAAAGTGCAGGGAGAGAAGGAAACAAAGTGAGAGGATGTAACAAACGAGAAGTGAGAGCTGGGAAATAAAATTGGACAGATAGTGCATAAATAGTGACGCTGTCATAAAGAATAAGTCAAAGAAATAAGAATGCAAAATGAGAAGCGTCTGAATAAAGAACAAAAGACAAGGAAGAGGCGGAATGCAAAAGACCAAGAGAAGAATGAAGAAACAGAGATGGAGGATAAAAACTGAAACCATGGTTTATTTGGATTGCGGTGAGGACTGTCTACTGATTATTTTATGCCAATGAATTTTTCTTCATTAATGTTTGTCCTTAATTTACTCTTTGCTGATGATCAAAATTCCAAAAGCACATTTTATCTGTGGAGTATTTTCTAAAATCTGGTAACCCTTCTCAAAAAATTCCATTGACTCCTCATTTGCTTCTGCATAAAATTCAACCTTTTTATACTGGTTATAAGTGCGTTCATTCTGCAGCTTCTCTGCCTTCTTCCTTATACTCCTCTTCCCAACTTCAGTCCTTAGGAAAGCTCCTCTTACCTGTGTCCTGCTCCGCCACCATCAATTCTTGCATCTGTGCTTTCTAGGGATACGCACTCATTTGACATGACAGGTTATTTCAAATGAACGCATAACCTTTGAAAGCACAGATTCAAGAGTTGGCGGTGAGGGAGCAGGACACAGAAGAGGAGCTTTCTTAAGGACTGAAATTTCTTGCATGTCATCAATTGCGTGTATTACTGACAAAGTCCACAAAACAAACATATTTTCCAAAAAACACAAATGAAAAATCCCATAAAAGATAAGGGAAACTAAAGAAAATGAAAATTGTGATCAACACTCCCCTAGGTTTTCCATGAACAGACTTCCAAAAAATGTACAGCAGGCTCCCTCTTTGGACAAATTTAAGATCAGCTCGATAACTCATCTCTTCAAGGTCACTTCTACTACTTAAAATGTTAACTATTCCTGCTAATGCAAAAGAGTTTATCAAACCATTTCTCATCTTCTTCAGACAGTACTGGGGTTCATCTTTTCTACCTATGCACACTAAGGGGGTTATCCGGGAAGACTTATTCATGATTTACATGTGCACAATCAATCAGACATATACATGTGTAAATGGCCATGTTAGAAAGAGTCACATGTACATCCTTATTACGTGGATTTTTCAAAGGGATATATCAAGGCCATGGTCTGGGTATAGCCTGAGTGGAACAGAAATTTGCATATATATTTCCCATTTTATATAAGGCATGTCCAAAACTCTACACATTGGAATTTCCACCTTCTGTTTGGCACGTGCAGGTTTTAAAGTCTGCATTCCGACCAGACCTTTACAGGAGGGCAAGCCTCCTTAATCCTCCCTAATTTAGTTCCCGCTCCAAATTAAAATGGGTTAAATATAGCGCCCTCTGCAGTTAAGTAGCAGTAACTGCACATTTCATTTTGAAGAATGGCTGACGTGCGTGCATAAGTGCTGACATTTACAGCTGTAAGTTTTAAAATGTGAGCACTTACACATGTAAGTTGCTGGGTTTCCTCTGTCGAATATTCCCACGTGGAAATTTGTCAAACGGCTCCTCCAGATGCTGATCCACATGCATTCCTGCACTTCCTTCTATATATACTAGAGAGAGCTCCATGCTTAGCAGAGCCGTTTCTAAAATGCCATTGGAATGCTGTACATCCAGACCTTGACTTCTCAATAGCTTGAACAGTAACAGCATATATGACCCAGACTCTCTTCTAAATATTTACAGTCCCACCATATTTGATGATCTTCAGATTAATCCTTATATACATCCACCTGTTTCATTCTTCTCCATCAGACCTTTGCCCACCCTAACTCATATCCTATTGTTTTTCACTTTGGGCTGGACTCCCATCTTATTATGCATAAGCAAATCAGAAAAGTCATCATATTCATGCCTTAGGTATATTTTGGCTGCGTTACTGTAATGGGATTTACACAGGCCTTCCTAACTATGAGATGCGCAAAATACAGCTGCCTGCTTATATCCAACACAAAAGTACATGAGCCCATTCGATCAGTGTTAAACATTTTGCACTGGCTAACCATTCAGCGGAGGGTAGAATTTAAGATGTCAACATGGATATACAAAATTATACAATACTCTGCCTTATCTTAGAAACTTAGAGGCAGATTCCACAAAAGCTGCATATGTCCCACGGGCACATGTAAATCAGGCACGTGTGTGATTCTGACCATATTACAGATCCACAGGTATGGACGTACATGTGCTTTCAGAATCGCCCGGGGACGTTTTCGCCACATCCTGCCCAATGCCCTGGACACATGTAACAAAGCAGAAGGACCCCTTTGCGGGGACATACAGTACATGGATGCATTGTATTCCGAAAACTTCCATGTCTCCAATCAGCCACGTCTCCGGGATATAAACATGGACGTCTTGGATGGCCACAGCCCTCCAGTTAAAACGTACATTTCCTAAGCCTCTGTTCTCACTGGGAAATGGCTCCAAAGATTCCCACAATAAAGTGCATTCACTGAGGGGAAGCTATAGCTCATGTTACAAGAGACCCTTGCTCACCTGGCTGTTATGATAGGCAATGAGGGCACACGAGAGGGTGCCTACAAAAAGCTTGCCATCTGCCACAAGCTCAGTGCCTCATACACAACAACAGAGGTACAGAAGAGCTGAAGCTCTAGTGGAGGCCTGTGCACCAGAATTGGGTACTGACATTTCTCACAGCAGCTCCTAACAGGTGGCTACAATGTCCACCCTCTGGGTTGCCTCATTTCGATCTGTACACATCTGGTATCTGTGGGGCAATCCTGCCTGCCATCTCATAGTCTACTTTGTGGCAATGCTCCCCTGGCCAGGCCTGTGTGAGCATGGGAGGGGGATCTCAGTGTCAGCTTTACCCAGTATCCATCACTCTCCAAGCTTGCGTAGATCATGGACTGGGTAAGGATAGATACACTGTGGCATGATCTCGGGAAGCGTGCTACAAATCAGTAATTTCTCCCAGTGCATTGCACACTACCTGCATACTGAGGGAGTGGAATGGTTGTCAGTGGCAGAATGTGTCCTCCCTCCGTTGACAGGGTCTCAGGGCCACACACATACAATCAATAAACCCCAGCAGCACAGAAGGGAACCCAGCACCTCATGACACTGAAGCACTGTCTGTTGCCTCTGCTGCAGTGTGTAAGGGAATGCAGTATCATCTGAGGCATGTATCAGGAAAGCACTCAGAAACCGGGGGATGCACTTGAACATGTCCACTTGGCTGTCAGCACAGAAAGGAACCCAGCACCTCATTTATTTTATTTATTTATTTATTTTTATTTCTTATATACCGCGCTCTTTTAATCAGTGCGGTTTACATATGAACAAATTTAAACACAATGACATGGTCAGCATTGGTTTTTTACAATGAACAGGGTACAAAAACCTGGCAGTAAACAGGGTTAACTATATACAAGAACATGGTGGTACATGACACTGAAGCACTGTCTGTTGCCTCTGCTGTGCTATTATTATTTTTTTTTGTGCCATCAAGTCAGTGTTGACTCATAGCAACCCAGCTACCTCTGCGTATTCTTGGCAATGTATCACTGGAAGTAGATTGCCAGCCTTTTCCCTCTGAGGCAATGGAGGGTAAAGTGACTTGCCCAAGGTCACAAGGAGTGCCAGTGGGAATCAAACCCTTGATCTTCTGGGTACTAGGCAGTTGCTCTAACCACTAGGCTACTCCTCCACATTATTATTATTATTATTGAGCATTTATAAAGTGCTACCAAGCGTACACAGTGCTGTATAGACACAAAAGAAGACAGCTCCTGCTCAAAGAGCTTACAATCTAGAAGACAAACATATAGGACAAAATAATATGAAAGGAATAAGGGCAATGGGAGCTGAAACACAAAGGTGGTCTTAAAGAGGTGAGTCTTGAACTTGGACTTGAAGAGGGTGAAGAAAGAGATTCGATGCAGGGACAGGGGCAGGTTGTTCCAGGCAAATGGAGAAGCAAGGTTAAAAGAAAGCCTGGAGTTAGTGGAAAAAGAGAACGGCATAGAGAGAAGGAAGGTAGAACAGGAACAGAGATCACAGGGAGGGGTACAGGGAGAGAGAGGAAAGGTAAGGAGGAGCAGCAGAGTAAATGCATTTGTGTGTCAAGATAAGTAGTTTGTACTGAATGCGATAATGGATAGGAAGTCATTAAAGGGAATCTGCCTCTAAGTTTCTAAGATTCCCTGTGTGAGGGAATTAATATATTCCGAGGCACAAATCAGGAAAGCCCTCAGAAAGTGGGGGATGTGCTGAGACACCGTCACTTGGCTCAGACCTGCAGTGGCTGCCAGCATAGATTGAAAGGAACCTGTTGCTAAGAAGGCAAGTGTTGTTGTCACCTTTAGATGCACAGGCAGGACCTGCCCCTTGTGTGTTATTGCACTGAGGGGGGGGGGGGGGCTCCAGCTCCTGGCACAGCTAATGTATGGCTGCCCTATCAAAGCGGGATCTGGCGACACTGTGTTCATCAGTAAGGTCCATGAACTGGCTTCTCAGCCTAGGTACCCTCTGATAGAGTATGGAGGAGGGCAGGAAGGAGGCTACCCTATCTGGGGATAGGTCCCAAGTGGTGAACTGGATCTGAAATTGGCTGACTGGATCTGAAATTGGCTGACTGACAGACGACAGAAGGTGGTGCTAAATAGAACTTACTCAGACGAAAGGAAGATGAATAGTGGCGTGCCTCAGGGATCGGTCCTGGGCCCAATACGGTTCTATGTATTTGTGAGTGATAATGCGGAAGGATTGAATGGCAGAGTTTGCCTTTTTTCAGAGGACACAAAGGTTTGCTACAAAGAATCCACTTCTGAGGGAGTGGATGCCATGAAGAAAGATCTACAAACACTGTAAGAATGGTCTAATGATTGCCAGTTGCGATTTCATGCAAAGACATGTAGAGCCATGCACTTGGGATGCTGAAATGCAAAGGAATTGTTTGCAATGGGGGGGAAAGAGGTTGGTGTGCATGGACCAGGAGAGGGACCTCAGAGTGCTAGTGTCTGAGGATCTCAAGATGGTGAAACAATGCAACAAGACGGTGGCTACAGCCAGAATAATGCTGGGCTGCATACAGAGAACATAGCCATACTCTGTCAGACCAAAGTCCATCAAGCCCACTATCTTGTTTCCAACAGTGGCCAATCCAGATCACAAATACCTAGCAGTTTTCCAAAAAGACACACAGGTTTCTGTTTCAGCTTTGGTTGGTGAGGTTTTACCATATTAATACTCTTTCCCAATTCCCTGTGGAACCTCCTCTGAGATCATATTGATTTTGTGCCTGTGTTGACCTTTGTAATCTAACTATGGTTATACTCTCCCTAATAATGAATAAACTAGATTATTATCATCATTCAGTTTATCAGGGTCTACCCCTGATTAGCCTTATAAGAAACTTATTAGAGAATACTGCAGCCAGACTATTGATCAACAAAAGTAAATACAATCATATGATACCAGTTTAACTAATTGCCTACATAGATATGAACCCAATAGGTCTCTCAGATTTTAGGATTATTTGCTACTCCCTTATCAGAAGTGCATTAGATGGGCATCTTTTTATTATTTTGGTCCATAAGAACATAAGATATGCCATACTGAGTCAGACCAAGGTCCATCAAGCCCAGTATCCTGTTTCCAACAGTGGCCAATCCAGGTCACAAGTACCTAGCAGGTTCCCAAAAAGGTACGCAGGTTCCACAGTGTACTGGGGGAAGCAGTGGATTTCCCAGGTCATTTTTAAAAATGGTTTATGGACCTTTCCTACAGGAACTTGCCCAAACCTTTTTTAAATCCAGTTACACTAACAGCTTTTACTACATCCTCCGGTAACGAATTCCAGAGTTTGATTACATGTTGGCTGAAAAAATATTTTCTACGATTAGTCTTAAAGGGGTTACATTGTAGCTTCATCGCATGTCCCCTAGTCTTTCTACTTTTTGATGGCATAAACAGTCGATCTATGTTTACCCATTCCACTTCATTCATTAATTTATAGACTTCTATCATATCTCCCCACAGCTGTCTCTTTTCCAGGTTGATGAGCCCTAACCTTTTAAAACTCTGCTCCTAGGGGTATCCTTCCATCCCCTTTACCATTTTGGGGGCTCTTCTCTACGTTTTATAATTCCACTATATCCTTTTTAAGATACAGCAACCAGAATTGCACACAATATTTAAGGTGCAGTCGCACCATGGAATGATACAGATAAAGATAAAGATACAGATACAGATAAAGATAAAGATAGGCAATATCTTAGCATGTAAACTGTACCTCCTCAATGTTTGCACTCTCGTATAATTCCTCCTCTGTACTGAAGAATCTCATCACTGTATTGTGTCTCATAACAGCTTTATATCAGTATTACAGTATTTATATCAGTATTACAGCTTTATATCAGTATTACAGTATTGCATCCCCACACTTCGTACCTACAGGGTCTCACACTCAATCCAAACCCTCAGAATGGCCCTCCAGGTCGCTGTCATTCTTAGCTTTTACCTCTTCACCCACTGGCTTGGAACCTCCCAGGCTCTTTACACACCACAAGGCAGGATCCCAATCCTGAATAGCCATGGAAAAAGATGGAATTGCCCCCCTTACTCCAACCCAGGAAGTGACGCCTACACACGCCACTCCCACCTGATTCATGTAGCACTCCAGCTATCCAAGTCAACCAGACAGGAAAATCCTTTGAGATACCGACCCCTAAAATGTGCCATCATCAACGCGCGTTCCATTCGCAATAAATGGCCTGTTGTCCTTGACACAATCTCCTTTTATGACCTGGAGATACTCATGATCACAGAAACATGGCTATCGTCAACGTCATCCTCCACCAACTACTACCCCCCAATTTCTCAATACATACGCGGCATCGGGAAAACAAAAAAGGAGGAGGTGTACTCATAATCTCCAAATCTGAGCTCAACTTCCACATTCTAGACTCTTCTAGCACAAACAGCCTGGACATCCTCTCCATTGCTAACCAACAATGTTCCCTCAACCTGTTATATAGATCACCATCCACTTCTCCAGAAGACCTTCCAACCATTATTGACCTTGCAGCTAACACCCTCTCTCCCAATAAACCAAATTGGATAATGGGTGATTTCAATCTCCCATCCTTACCCCAAAGCCATGCAAATGCGTTCCTGGATGCAATGGAAGACCTAGGTCTCAAACAAATCATCAATGAACCCACACACACAAAGGGGAACATTCTCGACATGGTATTTGTTCCACACCCAGTCATGGACCAAAACCACTATCCTCCAATATCAGTCATGGATGTACCCTGGTCCGACCACAAATTGATCATCATCCAGATACCCATCAACAATGACCAACCGGACAGAAGCCGACCTTCGAGCATATCCTCTCGAACTGCCACTAGATGCTTTCGCCCCTTCGATAGGGAACACATCCTGTCGGAGACCCCATCACTCATCAGCAAAACCACACCAGACCTTGATGAACTAATCGCTTACTGGAACTCTAGCCTGCTTGCCATCTCACAACACTCGAACCCAAAGAATACAGCTAGGTCAAAAAGAAGCTCCGCCCCATGGTTCTCCCCTGAGCTGCGATCGTCCCTTACGCAACTACGTAAACTTGAACGCCGATGGCGCAGATCGCATTCAACTGAAGATCAGACCGCGTACCGAACCCACCTTGCAATACACCGAGAATCAATCACTACCAAAATGAGACAATATCACACCGACACCCTAAAGAGGTCTCTGAACAAGCCACGCGACCTCTTCAATCTGGTCAAATCCCTCTCAAAAGAACCTTCCCCTGAACAACATAGCGAGATTCACCCGCAGGAATTCGCTGATTACCTGCAATCCAAGATCGTGCAAACCAACAAGGTGTTAGCGGCCCCTTATCAAGAACCAACGGGCCTATCCCCACTTAACATATTTTCCACACCATCCACTAAATGTATTGAGGACACCATAGCCTCTCTCAACACCTCCACCGCACAGACTGACCCATGTCCAGCTTTTTGGATCAAGGAGCTACGTGATGTGTTCAGCCCTGTCATCGCAAAAATAATGAAACTCTCCTTCACAGCAGCATATTTCCCCACTTCACTCAAGCAGACTTCCATTAGACCACTATTGAAGAACCCCAAACTTGATCCACAAAGAGTTGACTCCTACCGACCAATAGCCAGCATTCCCCTCTTAGCCAAAATAATTGAGAAAGAGGCACAACGGCAAATTCAAGATCACATCGATGCCGCTGCTCCCTTAGACAGCTGCCAACACGGATTCAGAGAATATCAAGGGGTCGAGACACTACTCACTGGTATATTCAACGACATCATCACTGGAATTGACAACATCTGTCAAGGTTTTGTGCTCATCTTTCTAGACATCGCCGCGGTGTTCGACTCCGTGAGTCACGAAATTCTCCTTGGAAGACTGAAAGAGAAGGGCGTCTGCAACAGTGCACTAGGATGGTGCAAATCTTATCTTGACGGCAGATGGGAATATGTGAAATCTGGATCAGAAGAGTCAACACATTTCCATCAAAAGCAAGGGGTACCCCAAGGCTCATCGTTATCCTCCTTACTTTTCAATATCTACATGCAGCCCATCTGCAATATCATAAGATCATTCAATGTGAAATGTTTGATATATGCAGATGATATTCTCTTATACATGCCCTTCTCCACAACTCACATGGACCTGACCCCACTCACAGACTGCTTCAATGCAGTTTCAACTTGGCTCCAGACACAGAACCTACGCATTCAACATAAAAAAACAGAGGTGCTATTCATCACCAGAGACGCCAACTTTACTCCCCCATCCCACGTCAGTGTCAACAAAGCTGATTTGCAAACCAAAGATTCAATAAAATATCTGGGAGTTACCTTGGATCAACATCTGGACATGAAACACCACATAAGCAACATAGTCAAAGCCGTCTATTTCAAAATCCGTTCACTCAAACACCTACGCTCCCTGTTGGACCCAGATGACTTCCGAACCATATATCAAGCGTTGATCCTGCCGCACTTTGACTTTGCAAATGCCATCCTACAAGGTCTCCCCCAATCCACACTAACCCCCTTACAGTTGGCCATGAATGCCGCAGCTAGGGTCCTTTACGGAGCATCCAGAAACGACCACATGACCCCCATTCTCAAACAGCTGCACTGGCTACCGATCCATGGGAGGATCACCTTCAAAACCCTTCTATTAGCTTTCAAGGCAATCAAAGGTATTTCAGCCTCCTCACTCACACATCTTATCCACATTGTCCCTCCCAACAGATCCAGAAGAACGACAGCTGTCAACTTGCTTGCAATACCAAAGGCTTCGACAAAGTCCAACAAGACAACCACAAACAGGGCTTTCAGTTTTTATGTGCCCAAATGCTGGAATGCTCTACCCCCTGACATTAGGGCCATAGCCAACCTATATCAGTTCAGGAAGGCTCTCAAAACCCACCTGTTCCTCCAACACTTACCAGACAGCAATTGATCCTAGATATACCTCTCAGGAAATGACCCAATTTAGAAAGAAAGGCCCTTACATGCATTATCTTTTACCTATCCTTCCAGTGTAAATAGCTTATGTATATAGTTAACCCTGTTATCCAAGTTTGTACTCCTGTTCGATGTAAAACCTGACAGCTTGTGTTATGGTCGTTAAGTTATGATGTAAACCGCGCTGATGCTAAATTGCGCGGTATATAAGAAATTGTAATAAATAAATAATAAATAAATAAATACAGAGGCATTATAATATCCTTTGTTTTATTTTTCATTCCTTGCCTTCTTGGCTGGTGCTGCACACTGGGCGGAGGGTTTCAACATGTTATTCATGATGACGCCTAAATCTTTTTCCTGAGTGGTGGTTCCTAATATGGAACCTCGCATCATGAAACCATAGTTTGGGTTGTTCTTTCCTAGGTGTATGAATTTGAATATCCAGTCTTCCTATTTACCAAGGTCCTCTTGAAACTTTTCACAATCCTCTTGGGTTTTAACAACTTTGAATAATTTTGTGTCATCTGCAAATTTGATTACCTCACTCGTTATTCCCATTTCCAGGTCATTTACGAATATGTTAAAAAGCAGCAGAACCAGCACAGATCTCTGGGGTATGCCACTATTCACCTTTCTCCATTGGGAAAACTGGTCAGTAGAAAGGAGGAGGTATTAATGTCCCTGTACAAGTCATTGGTAAGGCCTCACGTGGAGTATTGTGTTCAGTTTTGGAGACCATATCTCACAAAGGACATAAAAAGACATGAAACGGTTCATAAAAAGGTGACCAAAATGGTTTGGAGCCTGCACCAGAAGATGTACAAGAGACTTGAAGACCTAAATATCTATACCCTAGAGGAGAGGAAGGATAGGGGAAATATGATACAGACTTTTAAAATACTTAAAGGGTATCAATGAGCAAACCTTTTTCAAATAAGGGGAAGCTGTAAAAGTGAAGGACATATGATGAGGCTGCAAGGCAGTAAACTTAAAAGCAACATCAGGAAACACTTTCTCACTGAAAGGGGGGTGGATGCATGGAATGCCCTCCCAGTGGAGATGTTGGGGGCAAATACAGTGGCGGAAATCAAAATGGCATGGGACAGACACAGTGGATCCCTTCATAGCAAGAGGATGTAATCAAAGAAAACTCACAAATCTTTTAATAGAGGGGCCTGACCTGCAAGGAGCAGCAGTTATAACTATACTAGCCACCTTGCTGGACCATACTGTTTTTTATCTGCTGTCATATACTAAAGTAACTATGTTAGGATGTTACTGTCTGCCTCACGCAGGGCTGGCCTGTCCACTAGGTGAGCTAGGGGGTCGGCCCAGGTGGGTGGCGGCAGAAGCACACATGACCGGCCGTGAACCCCCCCTTCCAGCTGCTGCCGATTCTATTTGGGGGGTAGGCAGGCACCAACAGCAGCAGTATTTCCAAAAGCAGCTCCTTTTTGCTGCCGCTTTCTTGCCCACGGCAGGCCATGTCCTCCAGCACATATGGCCTGCCGCTCCTGACTCCCCTCCAACAATAAGATGTGTCAGAAGGGGAACAGAATCAGCAATTGCTGGGGGGGGGTTGCAGCTGGGGGAGGTGATGAGGCCGGGGTTTCTGCCTAGGGCGGCAGAAACCCTGGCCCTGCTGACAGGAGTGTCAAATTCCTGTTCAATAATTTGGGCTAGAAGTAAATTCATTTTTTTCTGGAATGAGTTTTTTAAGACTTCTCAACAGTTTCCACCAGTCCTTTGCCCTCAGATTTCTGTATTTGTGAATAGCTGCATTTCCTCAATGGGTTTTAAAACAAGGTATTTGTAGTCAAACCCTGTTGAATTCCTCTCAGATCTTTAGTTTGTTTAAATTTATAAACTGTTTTGTCTTATAAAACTTGAGTGGGTGTGACGTTTGTTAGTCTGCTTAATTAGCTGCTTATCCATTTTTGCTTTTAGGTCTTGAATAACAATCAGCAAAGCATTTTCTTTTAAATGTAGTTCAGAAGATTCAGATTCACATAACTTTATAGGCATGACATTTTTACATGTGTTCCCTAAGTAATATATTTAGTAGTTAAGGTAGAAACGAGATAATTTACAAAGTTCAGAAGTCAGACTTCATAGTTACTTGCCTTGGTTGGAAGTCGGGATCAGCCCATGGGTATCTGATGCCCTAGGTCAGCGATGGCGAACCTATGGCACGCGTGCCAGCTGTGGCACGCGAAGGCCTTGCAGCTGGCACGCGGGAAGGTCCGCCATCGAAAAAAAAACAACAACCCTGTCTGCTGCCGTTGTCGGGGCCGCCGCGGCAGAATCGAGCGTGCCGCGGGGCCCCCCTGTACCCACCGGCAGAGCCTGTCCTCCCCGTAGCAGCTCTCTTTGGAGCTGCAGTCAGACTCGCCGGCTTGCAGAGCGCGAAGGGAAGAGTTTCCCTTTCGCGACTCTGTTAAGCCCGCGGGGGCTGATGGGAACTTCCCATCAGCCCCCGCGGGCTTAACAGAGCAGCGAGGGAACTCTTCCCTCGCGCTCTGCAAGCCGGCGCGTCTGACTGCAGCTCCAAAGAGAGCTGCTACGGGGAGGACAGGCTCTGCCGGTGGGTACAGGGGGGCCCCGCGGCACGCTCGATTCTGCCGCGGCGGCCCCGACAGCGGCAGCAAACAGGTTTTCTTTTTTTTTTTTTAATTTTCCCTGGGCTGGGCTGGGGGGTGTTAGGAGTAGTGATGGGCTGGGGTGGGGGGCTTAGGAGTGGTGATGGGCTGGGCTGGGGGGGGTTAGGAGTGGTGATTGGCTGGGCTGGGCTGGGGGGGGTTAGGAGTAGTGATGGGCTGGGCTGGGCTGGGGGGTGTTAGGAGTAGTGATGGGCTGGGGTGGGGGGGTTAGGAGTGGTGATGGGCACTGGGCTGGGGGGTTAGGAGTGGTTATGGACACTGGGCTGGCTGGGGGGGGTTAGGAGTGGTGATGGGCACTGGGCTGGCTGGGGGCGTTAGGAGTGGTCATGGGCGCTGGGCTGGGGGGGAAGGAGTGGTTATGGGCGCTGGGGGGGGTTAGGAGTGGTGATAGGCGCTGGGGGGGCTTAAACTAAAAATTGAGTGATGGGGGATTAGGACTGGGAGTGGGCTGATGGGGAGGTTAGGACTGGAAATGGGCTGGTGGGATTAGGACTGGGAGTGGGCTATGGGGGGCTAGGACTGGTAATGGGTTGGGGGGGTTGCTAGGACTGGAAATGGGCTGAGTGGAAGGGGGCTTGAACTGCAAATAGCTGTTGGGGATGGGGCTTGGAATGGAAATGGGCTGAGGGGAAGTGGGGGGCTTGAACTGCAAATAGCTGATGGGGACGGGGCTTGGAATGGAAATGGGCTGAGGGGAAGTGGGGGGCTTGAAGAAGGGAATGGATGCTGGGTGAGACTGGAACTAGAAGGGAGCTGATGTTGGGGGAGGATTAGAATGGGATGGGGCTGGGAGAGTAAAATGGAGAGGGGAAAAATATTTTGTGTAGGAGGGATGAAAAATCTACAATTGGCCAGGTATTGGGAGAGTAATTGGGGATTGAGGATGGAGGGGTAAAATTTGTGTGGATGAAATAGGAATGAGGAAAGAGCAAAAGGAGAAAGATTAGTATGTTAAAGCAGATGTAGAGAGAGAGAATGGAAAAAAAACTAGAAGAGAGAAGAAAGGACAAATGGACAGCAGACGATGGAGAGTTAGCAGAAAACATGAAGAAACCAGAAGAAAATGGCTGGACCAATTGCAACTGAAAAAAAATGCACAAAAGGTAGAACGATATCTCTTTATTTTGAATTTATTAACTGGAATATGTCAGCTCTGGGAAATGTGCATCATTAACATCTGCGCTTTGTTTGGTACAAGAGGAAATTCCTATTTGACGTTGCCACTTGTTCTCTTTCCCCAGTATTCACTGAAATGTATTGGTTTAATATTTGCAGTGTTGCCTTTTGATAGGTAGGGTATGGTGCTTTGTGAGTCCTGGTAATGCTGTCAGGATACGGCGGGTTTGCTATGGGTTCTAAATGGGCAGCGTTTGTAGTAGTTCCTAATGTGCCTGGCGGTTGGCACTGGATTATAGTAATGTAGAAATCTTTTAGTCTTTCTTTATCCATACACTCATTAAGAGACATGTTTACTAAAAGTTAGTGTATGGTAACATTATGCAAATATTTATGCAAATAAGACCACTTATGCAAATGACGTGCTGGCACTTTGAGGAAATTCTTTGGTTTTGTGCGGCAGTTTGGGCACTCGGGCTCAAAAAGGTTAGCCATCACTGCCCTAGGTGAACCCTGAGCTGCACATACACCCTCCCTCAGAGTCCAGCATCTTCCCTCCCTATCCCTCAAGTGGCCAACTTCATCTCCCCTTTTTATCCCTCCATCAGCTCACCAGCATTTCATCTCCCTTTCCCTACCCCTCCCCCTCCCCACCAGCACTTCTCTTCGCCTACCTGCTCCCACCAAGGTAGCAGCATCTCCCCTACTCATCCCTTCTCATTTCCCCAGGTGTCTAGCATTTCCCTTTCCTTTTCTACCTCTCCCCATAGTCAAGCATTTACCCTTCTCTTCCCCTCTCCCAGGTGTCCAGCATCCCTCCCACGTTGTCCCTGTCCCTTGAGGGACCTGGCTCCCCCCATCTCCTCTTTCATCACTATCGTCATCCCACCTCTGCCTGGGCCACCGTGAAGCACTGTAAAATAGCATGCACAGGGCGGGGCCTTTGAGCACAAATGTGCTAGAGAGGGCGGGACCTAACAGAATTTAAGCATGTGCCTGCACACTAAGGCCTCATGCTGTGCACAACATTTTACAGTGCTTCAGGGTCACCCAAGCCAAGATAAGGTGGTGGCAGTGGTAGTGAGGGGGTGAGGGAGCAGGTCCAGTCCAGGTGTGCTGTCCCCCCTGAAGTATGAATCTCTGCTTTTTCTTCTGGCCATGGCCTGCTCAAAGGGCTGGCCTAGCCACTAGGCATTTGCCTAGGGCGGCACACTTTGAGGGCGATGGCAGGCCAGGCAGAGCAACACGGTGAACCTTTAAAGTCTGACACATTGCTGCCCACTGTACTTGCTGTTGGACCTAAAGCTGCACAGCACAGCGGTGGGTCTTTGAACACCTGCACCTAAGGCTTGTCACATCCACCTCATCCCATGACCACTGTCACAGGGGGAAAGATGTGCATTCTGTAAGCATAAGCACATGAATGTTCAAAAGCCTGCCTCCGTGCTGTGCTGTTAACTCTGCTAGCAAGGCAGCTGCATCAGGAATAGCAGTGGTGGCAGGTATGAATGGAAATGCTAGAGACCTCAAAGAGAGGGGAGAGTGCTAGACACCTTACATGGGAAGAGAAGGGGGGAATATGCTGGACATTTCAGGAGGAAGGGAAGAGGGGAATAGATGCAGGGGCGGTGCTACCACCAGGTGAACTAGGCAGTTAACTAGAGTGCCAAACTTTAGGGGAAGAAATTTTGGAATCATCACCTTTCATATCCAGGAACCCAGTTGAATATTGATGTTTGAGGCAGAGCTCAGAGAGAGCAGACGAGCTCGAGACACAGTTCTGTGCTTTACTCGATGGGACTTCCTCCACCTGTCAAGAGTTGGTGCTTCTTCTAAGTAGTTTGACGCACCACCTGATTGTTGGGCAACTGGCGGTAGCTATTTGCAGCCTACTTCTTTGCGTTCAAAAGCTAAGTTGCAAAATTTTAAAAGTCTTTTGTGTTTCACTTTTTGTGGGTTTAATACATACTTGGTGAATTGTTCACTCATATAACAGAATAAACCAGAGAGTTTGGTCATGAGAGAGGATTTTCTCCTTCCATGACAAACATTCCAACATATAATTTTCTGGCGGAGGTTTTTTCTTAGTTTAGTTTGGTCTGACCTTTTCTGCAGTTAAACTTTAGGGGGTGGCACATTACTGCAGTGGCTACACCTCTATACGGTAGTACCTGCAGCAGCAGCAATGATAATAAATTGGCAAAGCAGCACTTACCAGAGCCTCTGAAGCATTGCATGTTGTTCGTGCTGTGCTCTGACCGGCTGGTTTTGCCTGCGTCAGAAGGTGCGAGACTGGCTGGCCTTTCAGAGCACAGCACCAGCACACAGTGGTTCAGAGGCTCTGGTACACATGCCTTTGATGTTTTATTGTCATTGTTGCCACTGCAGGTCCTAGAGAGTGCTGGTGTTGATGGCAGCGGGGGCAGAGGGTGGGAGCAGGGGGTTGGAGGAATGAGGGTAAATGCTGGATTTCTTGGGGGAGGGAGAGAAGGGAGGAATATGCTGAATAGCTTGAGGGGGAAGGGAAGGAGAGATACTGAATTATGTGCAGGGTGCAGTAGGGCCTGGCAGAGGGGCTCATGGTCAATGATTCACCTAGGATGTCAGATACCCTTGCCTTGGGCCTTACCTGCACAGTTTACTTCTTTTGAAAGCAATCAGTTTCTGCTCAGGAAGTCTTTAGGTTATACATCAACAGAGTACATAACACTGAATCTCGAGGTGCGGCTTCTCTCCTGTCCATATCCATCTTTACAATAAATTTGGTGGAAGTTTTTGTTGGTCCTGAACTGCTATTATGTATGGGAACAGTAAGTGCTACACCAACAGTTAAAGTTCTGGTGTCTGTCGATAGAGGACATCAAGAAAATCCACAGCACTAGCATTTAACTTTCAAGGAAGAATATGATAAAATGAGGAAAATGGTTAAGAAAAAACTAAAAGAGCAGCTGCAAAGGTTAAAGGTTTACATCAAGCATGGCATTTTTTAAAATACTATCTTGGAAGCTCAGACCAGATGTATTCCACACTTTAAGAAAGGCAGAAAGAAGGCCAAATGACTGCCAGCATAGTTTAAAGTTGAGGTCAAAGAGGCTGTAATATCCAAAAAATCATCTTTCAGGAAATGGCAAAATGAGCCAAATGACAAAAATGGCAAACAACATCAGCACTGCACAGCAATCATAAGGCAGGCAAAGAGAGAATAAGAAAAGAAGCTTGTTGTAGAAGCAAAAACACATAATAAAACCTTTTTCAAAGTACATTCATAGCAAAAACCTGTGCGGGAGTCATTTGGACCATTAGATGATAGGGGGTAAAAGGGGCGCTAAGGGATGACAAGGCCACAGTGGAGAGACTGAATGAATTTTTTGCTTTGGTCTTTACTGAAGAAGATGTAGGGAAGTTACCCATGACTGAAGTAGTATTTAAAGGTGATGTATCGAAGGAACTGAAACAAATCTCAAACCAAGAAGATATAACACAACTATTTGAGAAATGAAAGGGTAGCAAATCACCTGGAGTGGATGGTATACATTCCAGGGTGCTGAAAGGACTGGAATATGAGATTTCAGACCTATTAGTAGTTTGTTTACTATCACTAAATCATCCTTAGTACCTGAAGATTGGAGAGTGGCCAGTGTAATGCCAATTTTTCAGAAGGGTTCCAGGGGTAATCCGGCAAACTACAGACCATGGAGTCTGACAGCAAAATTATTGAGCATGTGGATAATTCACAGTTTAATGGGAGATAGTCAACATGGATTTAGCCAAGGAAAGTCTTATCTCAGTAATCTGTTATATTTGTTTTAGGTGTGAATAAACAGGTAGATACAGGTGAGGTAATTTCCCTTATGAGAGACTTTTGGGGAAATTAACAAGTCATAGGATAGAAGGTAGTATACTATTGTGGATTAGGAATGGGTTAAAAGATAGAAAACAGAGAATAGAACTAAATGGCCAATGTTCTCAATGGAGAAAGATGAATAGTGGAGTACACCAGGATCTGTGCTGGACCCGCTGCTTTTTAACATATTCATAAATGACCTGGAAATGGGAGTAATGAGAGAGTTGATCAAATCTATAGATGGCACAAAATTATTCAAAGTTGTTAAAATCAAGAATATTGTAAAAATTTGCAAGAGGACCTTGATAAATTGGGAGACTGAGTGTCCAAATGGCAGCTGAAATTTTATGTGAGCAAGTGCAAAGTTATGCACTTAGGGAAGAAAAGCCAAAACAAGTTACACGATGCAAGGTTCAACATTAGAAATCACCACACAGGAAAAGGATTTGGGCATCATTGTGGATAATACGTTGAAACCTTCTGCCCAGTGTGCAGCGGCAGCCAAGAAAGCAAATAGAAAGCTAGGAATCATAAGGAAAAGAATGGAGAATAATATTATAATGTCTCTGTATCACTCTATGGTGCAAACACACTTTGAATATTGTGTGCAATTCTTGTCACCATATCTTAAAAGGATATAGTGGAATTAGAAAAGATACAGAGAAGAGTCAACAAATGATAAAAGGGATGGAAGGATATCCCATACGAGGAAAGGCTTAAAAGACTAGGTCTCTTAAATTTGTTAAAAAGATGGCTGAGGGGAGATATGATAGAGGTCTATAAAATAATGGAGTGGAACAGGTAAATATAGATCGGTTGTTTACTCTTTCAAAAAGTAGAAAGGCTAGGGGACACACAATGAAGCTATAATGTAACACATTTACTGTAAGACTAATCAGAAACAATATTTTTTCAGTCAATGCATAAGCAAATGCTGGAATTCGTTACCAGAGGACGCAGTAAAATCTGTCAGTGTAGCTGGGTTTAAATGACGTTTGGAGAAGTTCCTGTAGGACAAGCCCATAAACCATTATTAAAGAGAGATATGTAGCAGAGAATCTGTGTACCTTTTTGGAAACACGATACTGGGCTTGATGGACACTTGGTCTGACCCAGTATGGCATATCTTATATTCTTATGTTCTACACTTCAGCCTTAGAGCCCAAAGTACTAACATGTGATAGCATAGATGTTAATGTGTCTTATTTTGTGTTAACAACCTGTATGAACAGGACTGGTATTAATTGCAGCAGTGTCCTGTGCAAGCACTGGGAATGATGCATGGTTAGAAAGGGTTCCTCCTCCCTGGAGTGCCTACTGGTGGCAATGCTCCTTTTAGAGGCATAGTGGCAGCTTGCTCGGCAAGGCTGGAGGAGCTAAGGTGTGATTAATGCACTCCTTTATTTATTTATTTGGCAGGTTCTTTTATACTGCTGTATCATTTCGTCAAAGTGGATTACATTGTAACTTAAACTTGGTAATGTACATTAAATGGGGACACTGATAACTTGGATTCTTCTGAGGCAAAGCTCTGACACCATGTGTGATTGCATAGTAACACAGATTAAAGGAGCTGGCAATGCATGTAACTGATCTCATGTGCTTTTGAGGTATATTAAGACTATTGCAAACCCTAGCATACTTTACTGCACTGGTCTGTATGGGAGATACATCTGCATTATAGGTGTTTTGGCCTTCTCCTTGATATAAGCAGGGCTCCTCACCTGTCCTCTTCACCCGTACCACTGTACTAGAGATAACACAAATTAAAAGTAAGTCCAGAAGCAAATTAGGCATCATATAATGAATTGCCATCTGCTTGGGGTCAGCAGAGCACAGGGCCGGCCCAAGGGTTTCTGCCACCCCAGGCCATGCTTCCCCTCCACTTTGCCGTGCCGCTGTTGCCAATTCCATTGGGGTAGCTTGGCTTGGCACGGTGGTGGCAGCGGCCCACGGCAAGCCATGTACGTCAGCCATAGACTGCCACTTCTGACCCCCCTCTGACACAGCTTCCTGTCGGGGGAAGAGTCAGAAGCGGCATGCCATATGTGGCAAAGCACATGACCTGCCGCGTGCCGTGCAACCCACAGAGATCTGCTGCCCTAGGCGTCTGCCTAGCCTGCCTAATGGACAGGACAGCCCTGCTGTCAGGACTGGAAAGACCTACAAAATTGGCAAAGAAATAGATGCTCTGTACCTTTGGAAGCAATTCAAGTGGCCATCCTAGCAATAGTGAACAGATACAGGTTGCTAGTGTGTGGAGGAATAGCCTAATGGTTAGAGCACTGCTTTTGTAACCAAGAAATCGGTGTTCTATTCCCACTAGCATGCCTGGGGCAACTCATTTAACCCTCCATTGCTTTGTAAAAAAGGCCTAGCAATCTACTTCCTGTCACACAGCCAAGAAAACCCAGGAGCTGCTGGGTCATCAGGAGTCAGTTTTGACTCAAAGGCACACATTGCATTTTTACAGGATGCTAGAGTTGGATTAATACTCTGGTATTGCTTTTTTTAAACATATACAGATCCTGTTTTATATATATATAGATATAGATATATATAAACCTACCACTAATGACATTTGCAGGTCACAAAGACCATATTTTTCAAGGTTCTTATAAACCATCAACAAAAAATGGTTTTTATTTTCAAATAGTGTTCAGAGTATTGTGTAGGTTGTACATTTTTCTCCCCGGCAACATCCCCATAACTCTTGGTTGGAAAGGGCAAGATGTGTGGTGGTATCATTGGCGATAATCTCATGAATATCTATTTATGCATTTAGCAAAAGCTTATATGCTGCCAATTTGGGAGAAATCACCCACCCATTGCTGGATTAACAATATAAAACAAAAATCATAACAGTTAGGCCACTGTCCAAAATAACACAGATGCAGACGCATATTAATAATAATATAATAATATTTCAACTTTGGGATAGTGCAACAGGGCTACGTAAGAGTGGCAACTACATACTTTACTTTAAAACATAATCTTTCAATAATAAAAGCAAATATAGCTTTGCTATATCCAGCAAGACTTAGCATGCAGTTGAAGGAGCAGAGATGCATGTTCTCTTATTCTGAGGAGACCCGAGCTCTGTTATATAAGGAACCCTCACGGTCTTTGGGAAAGAAAAAATATCTAAGAAAATTCAGTAGATGAAATCTTGAAAGAAGGGTGATATCTATAGTTGAAACTTTAATACTCCCTTTGTGCTTTTGTGCAACACGCCTGGCACCGAGACACCTGCTTCTGCTTGCTTGGCAAACGTGTTTCTATTTACTGTACAACGCTATGAGATCAAGGGGATTTTTTTCCCCATTCCTAAATTGTTGTTGATTTGTCTTTTCCACACACACTATGAGATGATATACAGAATGCTTCTTATATGGACCTGATATTTATTATATTTACCTAAAGCTTAAGGTTTTTATTGTTTGTTACCGCTTGTACGAGGGGGAGGGGCTGATAAGTCTCTGACCTTGTAACGAAACAGAAAGCTAAGGGCACACTTCAGTTCCGAAGGGACCAAATAAAATGAAACTGCAGAGAGATCCTTCGGAGCTCCGGAACTGAAGTGTGCCCATAGTTTTCTGTTTTGTTACCAGGCTAGAGGCTTATCCCCCCTCGTATTTAATGCACTTGCTATTCTTTGTGTTTCTTCATTTCATGTTCTTGCAATAAATACTTAAATTTTTAATTCTGTCAGGATTTACAATAAATTTAGTCTGTGCTTGGAACCTAGACCAATTAATGCTTTGTAAAGTAGCAATGAATTTTATTGCCTTTTGCTATAATGTAACCCTTAGCAATTCTGAATTGCTAAAAAGCTCCATAGCTATGACCATCTGAAGCATCCCTGGCTGATCTCCCACTAAGATCCACATGGGAACTATGGTTCTATGCAAGAGTAGTTTGCTCAGACAAGCATATTTTCCTTTTATTGCTTCTTTCGATGGTTCCTCTGGGGATTCATCCCAAACAAGAAATACAGATGGAACTAACTTCAATCCCATCTATATTCATCCATAGACATGGAGAAAAGCAGAAACTGTAAGCAGTGTTTGTACCTCAGTCTGTGATCACAGAATGCCAACATAAAATCCAACACTGCTTACTAAGCATTTTTTCCATAGACATTCACATGGGGAAACCCCTTTAGTACAAATATCAATGGCTCCATACCAAGTAATGCTCAATTCACTGTCAGCTTTATACTTCCTTTTCCTGAGTTCTTTCCAGAATGGTACCATAAAACAAATATACGCCGACACTTTTGCGCCAAACTGGAACCTATTGTCACCATGAAAGTGAATAAAGAATGAGGGAGGTAGTATTTTTCTTAGACGTAAGCTCCAATTCATTATGTCCTTCCTTGAGGGTCACTATTTTTCTTTATGGACCCCACTGTCAGTCCGCATTTGCTACATGCAATAAGTCAGCATGAGTCTAGCTATAACGTACACATGGGTGCTACAAACAGTTTCGGCATCTCAGTCTTCAGCCCCACCCTTAAAGAAGAGTTTGAAAGATTTGTAGAGTGCCGTAGCAAAATATGGAATTAATCCATGAAACAGAAAAGTCAGTAGAAACCTGACTGCTTACTCTGTGAAAATGATCTCCGGTGAGGCAAAATCTTTACCAAAATGAATTACTGACAGGGCCCACTGTCTTTTTAGAAACTGCAGTATCAGATTTCAACAAGCCTTATAAACTTCTATTACAAAAGACTGATGAAGCTGATAGTCTACATTGGGAGGCAATTTTATAAGAAGGCATGTAAAGTTATGTGTCATCAATACGTCTAAGTCACTTATTTACATGCCTGGATGGGTCATTCTGTGCATACTTTAGCTAGTCATCATTCTGTAAGTACCTGCGTCGGGCCGACAGTGTATACTTTCTGTATTGGCAAGCTCCGGGGGGGCGCTAGGACAGCACATGGATAGAGTGCATATTTACATGCACAAGTTGTGAAATACTATAACTTATGTGCATTCTTTAGAAATCTAGACACAGTCATTATGTCAGCCTTAAGTGCTCACACCTAGATTTAGTATTCGTGCCTAGATTTAATGCACGATTTTGGACAGTTACACCCCTATTTTGTAAAGAAAAGCAGATGACCACTGTTCTTTATAAAACAGGCTTTAGATTGGCACATTCTGGGTGCCTAAAACTAGATGCCCAGTTATAAAATTGCCCTCTTCCTTGTAATCGCCAAACTGACTGCAGAAAGAGAACCTGTTTACTGCCCACGGTAACCATAACCACCACTGGCCTGAGAGTTTGTGTACGCTAATACTGCATACCATATGGGGGAGGGTGAATGGGTGTGGCCTGTACATTACAGTAAGTGCATGGAACTTTGCTGTGCTACCATGTGTGCAATTAGCATGGCTGCACTTTACCAACTCCTAAACAGAAGGCTGTAAGTGCATTTTTGCTGTCAGTGCATGGTAAATTACTTTTCTGTGAAGTAACTGTATGGGAACATGCTGGAAATTTTTTCAAAATCTATCTGAAATTGTCATACTTTCTGTCAAATGCCAATCAGACTCCATAAGGCTTCTAGAGGAGGAAATGTAGAGCTGAATTTCACTATACATAGAGTGCACTGTGATATCAGCGGCATCATTACAACTAATTTACTAAGCTGTCTTTGGCTAGTGTCTTATGATGTGCAAGTTGCACAAATGATTTCAATTGCAATCACATACGTCTATGACAAATCATGCTACTAGTTGTCAATATTTTTTTTTCTATTTTTGGTAGAATGCTTAACGCTGTCATTTTAATACACCTATTTAACAATTCTCACTTACAATGCCCAACATCTTTAACAGCAGCTGAAACGTTTTCTTGGATGCTAGTGATACATAACCATCGGCTCTGTCTCAAGATTTTTGTAAAAGAGAGAGAGCATAATAACAGCAGAAGAGAATAAGAACGCCCTACAAATATATATGGTTTGCCTCGTAATGTGTATATCTGTTAGGCTTGGCATGTGGTTACAGATAATTTTAAGTTGAAAAGGAAAATTGGACAGCAAAATACATACTATAGCATTTATCTCTATGGAGCACAACTACCCAAAAGACAAAGTCTGCTTAACTAAATCCGGACTCACTTTGGAACTAAATATTAAAAAGAGCACCGTGAATTGACTTCCTAACACAGTTAAAATGAATTTCAAGGAAACAAGGTAAACGGCATAAAAATAAGGAAATCTATTACTTTTCATTGATGGATAGAACCTTACATTTGTTCAGCCATTCAAACTTTTTCTTAACATTACATTGATTTCTTAAAATTGTACTAAAATATCAATACTCTCTACAAATGACTGCACATCTAAATGTAATATGTGACCGTACTGATTCTCAGTTTGAAGGGAGAATGCTGATGCTTCATGCTCCTACTAAAGACAGGTAGCATTGCAAGCTGGGGCATCTTTACTAACCTGTGCTAACCATCAGTTTGGGGTTTGCCGTGCCGTAATCATGCTGCGCTAACAGTGCAGGACCCCACACTAAAATCCCATACCCAATGAGTAGCGTGCAATTGGAAGGGGGATGGGTTAGGGCCAGCATATGGGTGTTGACTGCAAAGGGCAGCTAGTGCGGACATTTTGGGAACCTGCTACCTGCAAACATTTCTGGTTTGTGCAATGCCACGCTTTAGCACCTCAATAACAGCAGGGGATGGCCACCCTCCCCCCCCCCTTAAACTTATTGCAGGCCTCCACGTAGTTTTACAGCTCAAACGTGGACTTCTGATTCACCCTTTAGTAAACATGTCCCTGACAGCCCAAAGAGCATCAAAACTGCTTCCATTACTCTTAAGAGAGGATGCACATTCTCCTATTGTTTTTCTCGTAGTGGAAAAGCATCAGTTTCAGAGCTTTAAGTCTCTGGCTAATTTCACCTACAGAAAATATTTACTACAGTACCCTACAATGAGAATACATTGTGCATTGAGGTCAGTGTGTGCCTTTGATTTGCAATGAGTGATCTCCCATGGAGGGGCAAGTTTTAATATTCCAAGATTTCAGGAAAAGCAGGATTTTTTTATTGATTTTAGTTAAAAACATGCATGACAATGTTTTTAATTGTTTTTCAATGTGTCCTGACAAAGCAAAAAGGAATTGACTAAAGAATTTAAAAAAAAAACCCTGAACAATAAACCCAGCAAACACCCATTACTGCAAAATGGAGATTCAAATACCATGTGCACATAAAGACAATTTTCCAGGCACACAGGGATTGCAGACATAGGGGCATCTCCAGCCTAGAAGCACTACATCTATCAGAATGGAATAAAAGTCAAAAGTCTGAACTGTGAAGTCAGTGATCCCAAGCTTATTCAACTACCACTAGCAATGTGTTCTTTTGACCATGCTGATAATGGTAAAATGAAAATGAGCACATAATCACCTATAATTACCAGCAGAGGCCCCAATCTTCAATACAGAGCAGAGGTTATGGCAGTTCACTATAAGGTCAATTTCTGGAATGAGTTTAGAATTGTTGCTAGCATTTTATGTGCAATAAAAGTAGTTTTTGCAGGAGATATTTTTAGATTTCAATTTTAATAAAAGTTAAATAATTTGATTAAATCCTAGTGGGGTTTTTTATGTTTCCTTAACACACACTTTCATATTTTATGAACAGACTGAACCAGGCTTCTGTCTTAACAACTAAGCAAATGATTCTCTAAGGTGCCTCATGAACTACCCCCCCAGGAATGGGGGACTGAGGCAGTAAGTGTGCCATCTCTCCTGGTAAGAGGGGTGTGATCCCCACCTCCCCCTTCCCCAGGCGCATGGGTGACAGGGAGCCCCTCGGGTTCCCCCACCGCAGGGGTCCTCCTCGGCTCTCTAGGCAGTGTGACCAACTCGCTTCCCGTTAAATCTGGAGTCTCGGCAGACCTTTGAAGAGAAAATACTGTAACTTTCTAAAGAAACGAATCAGCTGTAAACTTGCTGTACACACTGAGCGGCTACAGATTACAGTTGCCTTCCAGTGAAAGAGCTGGCTAATGACTGTTCTACAAGACAACCTCTAGGAAATAATTACTCCTTATCGCGAACTGGCAGGTGCAATTCTATTCTTTCACGCTGTTCGCAGATCGTTCTCACCAAAAGGACACCTTGAAAGTTAACTATATTAGGACGATTGTACACATCCTGTCAAGTTCCTTATATAAAAAGTTAGCAAAATAAAAAATAAAATGAGACAAGCTTTTCATTTATCGGAGCAACACAATTCTGAGATCCAAACCGTCCATGTGTCTATACACTGCAGTGCTAGTAACTTACAATACGCTCTAAAGCTGAGCGTAAGGAAGTGGGGTCTCGCACCCCCCCAGATTCAGCGCCCAGAATTGCAAAGCATTGGTCATTCTCTCCTAAACCTGTCCTCTTTTTGGTCCGAGTCCATATCGGCTTCCTCTAGCACACGTTGTGCTTCGAGCAGGCAAACTTCCCCCGCGCTCCTGGAAGGCGATGCAGGCTCACAACTTTCATCCATTCCTCCCCCTCACTTACTTGCCACTTTCGGGCTGCCTCTCCTCTCGGTGCCCGGCGACACCCTGCAGAACTGTACTCCGTGAGCAGACATCGTCGGCTGGCAGGACCGATGCCGCTGCTATCCGCTTGCCGGCTTTCCCGGGCTGCTCTTCTTCCTCTCCCCCGGCGGGCTCGGGCTGGCAGCCTCGCCTTTGGATACGGTTATAGCGAACAAGAGCAGTGGCGGACGGCGGCTCTTCTTCTCTCTCGGCAGCTCGCCCACCGCTTTCTGTCAGGCTTGCAGTTTTATCTAATTGTCAGTGCCTGTCTTTAGCCAGGACTGCAGCACAGTGCGTCCGCTCCTTCAGCGCCTTGCAAGCCACCTGGCGGCTCACGGAAGCGTGGCAGCTGCGGCGAGCGCCCCCGTGCGGTGCGAGTGGCGGCAGCAGCTTGGAGAGACGAACAGGGCGGGGCAAAACAGCGAAGAGGCGGAGCCGCTTGTTCAGGGACCTTTACTGCCAGCCAGAGACTGCAGTCATGACGTCACTGTCACCGAGTTCCCAGGTCGGACGTCTGATGGAAAGGGGAAGATTAATATGCACTAGCCTTAGCTCAGGCTAGGGCTTCCCAAAGTGTCCACATCCTTGGGTTCTATCTTTCAGCCCTAAATACTGCACATGAAATAATTTAAGATACTGAACAATAAATGCAAATGTATCACATGCATGTTCATTGTGGTTGTCCTGAAAACCCTCCTAATTTAGGGTAGGGTTGCCAACTGGCTCCAGATGCACCCAACAGGCTTGATCCAGGCCTGGCTTTACCCCACTGCATGCAGGGACATGTAGTCTTGCTTTTCTTATGGAGTGCAATAGAAAAATCAGAACTACATGTCCCTGCATGCAGTGGGGTAAACCTAGGCCTGGCTCAAGTGTGTCGGGCGCATCTGGAGCCAATTGGCAATTCTATCCTAGCTATGGGGCGACCCTGACAGGTTTGAAAAACCTTGATTTCGTTCCTGGCGCTCCATTTCCTACACCTTCCAGCAATGCTGATCCGGGATGGCCAGCCTGCAGAAAGAAGTAGATGCACAGAGATGGGCTCTTCTCAGATCAGTTAAACCAAATATCCTCTCAGCCTCTTATTGGCTGGGATCCAAGTACAAACTCTGAGCTATAGGCGGAGGGCAGTCTGTTTTGGTTCTTTTTGTGGAAACCAAGAACTTGGACGAGATGGGGGGTTAGGAGAAAGTTTAAGGCTTTTCTAGACAACCCTATTAAGAGCATGAGGGATACTAAGAACTGGGCTGTTAAAATGAAACTGAGCCTGCAACACAAACATAAAACAGAGAGGCATAAAACACTCAAAATGTACTTATTGGAGGAAAGAATATCCAGATTTCAAGAAGGTAGGAAAAGCTGACATTTTCTGTAGAAAATAAAATTCAAGGATAAGAGCTCCAGATAAGGAGGAAGGCTGAGAAGAAATAAGGGAAAATACTTATATTCTGAGAGGTTGCTACAGCTGTGGTAACCTAAACCATGACAGGATGCTTGGGACCAGGACCATACCAAGCTAGACAAATGAATTTGGTGCTCCCCTCCATCCAGCCACGTGTGGGTAGCTCATGCTTTTCGAGCTTCCTTGAAGCCCAGTGATGATATCAGAGCCCCTTCTGTGCTTGCGCCCCGTGCAGCTGCACTGCTTGCACAGCCCTTGGTACGGCCCTGCTTGTGACAGACATAGAAGGGGAGGGGGCAAAGAAAGCAAAAGAAATGAAGGAGAGAGCTTGCATGTTGGTTTATGGAATCTGAGTGGGAGAAAGAAAGACATACTGTATATAAGTCAGTGGGCACAGAATTGACTGCATCGGGTTTACAAACCGTCTAGGACAGTGGTTTCCAAACTTGGGGTCAGGACCCCAAAAGGGGCCACATCATCAGTGGATGGGGTCACAGAAACATGGCTATTTCCCCTTCTCTGTGAACTGTACCAAGTAGTGGCAATCACCAGTCAGCTTGTGGCCTGTGAGCCAGTGAACATTCATAGGCCCTTGCCCCCTCCTGGGTAGGCTTCCTGTTAGACTGGAAACCCCTGCTGAGTACTGGGGTCTGTAAGCACACAAGGGCCCTGTGCCGACTGCTGCTGCTTTTGCCACTACTGTTGCTGCATCTTTTCTGCTTTAGATGAGTGGAGCAGGGGAAGGGGCTGGAGACCTGTTTATTTTGATTTCATCTTTATCTAGGGTCACATGAATTTTCATTTGTTAGAATGGAGTCACATGGGATAAAGGGCCAGCTCTAGGCAGAAACCCCGGTCTCACTGTCCCTCCCTCCCCCCCCCCCCACAGCTGCTGCTGCCCCCCTCCCCCCAGCTGCCACCAATTCCATGCCAGGAGGGGGATTCGGGTAGCGGCAGCAGCAGTATTTCAAAAAGCGGCTGCAAAAAGAAGATGCTTTTGTAAATACTGCTGTTGCTGCTGCCCACCTCTCCCCCAATGGAATCGGCAGCAGCTGGGGAGGGGGGGAGCATGGCCAGTCATGTGTGCTGCTGACACTTCCGTCCTAGGCAGCTGCCTAGTTTGCCTAGTGGATGGGCTGGCCCTGCCTCTCACCCATCCCTAGCATCCATTCCCTGCCTCTCGCTTGCTTCCTTCTTCCCTCCCCCAACATTCTGCCCTCCTACCTCCCTTTCCAATATTCTTTAATTGTGCCTTTCCTCCATCTTAACCCCAGCATCCATCCCTCTACCCCTCCAACTTCACCTTGGCTGCATATCCCCTTGCTCTCCCCTTCCATAGTATCTGTCCTTCTCATTCTTCTCCCTCCTTGAGTCACTACATCAGCCCCCAGCCCCCTCCTTCCAGCCTCAGCATCAGACCCATCTCCGAGCTCCAGCCCTCTTGTCTGTTTCCATTCAGTGCTAAAAAACTGGAGATATCAGTAAATATCTAGGATTTAGTAAAGCAGTAGAATCATGGCTTGATTTTGTCTTAGCTGCTACATGACGATAGCTCCCTGTGCTGGCTGCGGTCACTAGAACTTGATGTTTCCCATTTTTAGCCTCTTGTGACTTATGAAAGGAAACTTTGTACTGTAGTTTCAAGCATATAACGTGCACACACATATAACTTGCAGAAAGGAGGTCATTCTGTTCTAAAATCTTTGAATAACACGCCCACACATATAACATGCATATGAGCATTTGTAGGTTAAAGGATCATTCATTACTTACCAATTAGTGGCTCTTCATGTAACATGTGCCTCATAAAACACACACACACACATATAATGCATGGGGCGTCTGGCAGAATGAATAAAGCTTATAACACAAGTGTTATGTGCATAAAAATATGGTAATTACCTTTTAGTGTTTACTCATAGGTGTTTGGTCTTGGCATTGCCCCTTATACCCCCTATTTTAAATTGTAAACCACTTAGATACTTTGATTTGCAGTATATCAAATAAATAAATAGGATCATGAACTTGAAAATGTCATGACTGTGTTTTTTCTTGAGTTTTTCCTAAAAGTTTAGTGTATTCTTTTATATATCTAGCTTCAACTTTCACTTTGGTTCCCCCCTTATATTGTGGACTGTATAGTACAGGATTATTCACTATAATGCTTAAAGTTTTGTTGTTTTTGTTTACTACATACTTTTCTTGATCAAGTATACATTTGTGGGTTATTTTAAAAATTTCATAAATAAAAAGTTAAAGAAAATAACTGGACCAAGGATCGATCCCTGTGGTCCTTATCCTCAGAGTGAATTCCAATTACCAGTTTCCTTTGTTGCTTCCCTCTCAACCAGTCTCTAACCAAGTCAGTTACTTTAGGGCCCATCCCAAGGATGCTCAGCAAAGGCCTTGCTGAAATCGAAGTACACCATATCTAGGCCACTCCCTCAATCCAACTCTCTGGTCAAGTCAAAGAAATTAATCAGATTTGTCTGACAAGACATGCCTCTAGTAAAACTATGATGCCTCAGAACCTGCAATCCACTGGACTCTAGAAATTGCACTATCATTGTTTTAGTAGTGTTTCCATCAATTTACTGAACATAGTGGTCAGACTAACCAGCCTGTATTTACCAAATGCCTCCTTACTTCTGCTGTTGCAGAGAGTTATCACATCTGTCCTCTAGACCTCCAGGATTACTTCTGCCTCTAAAGAAGCATGAAAAGGTCTATTAGCAGAGCAGCCAGAACTTCCTTAAGTCCCTTCAGTACCCTCGGATGCTCTATCGCGTTGTCTACTTTTAGTTTAGCTAGCTCCTCAAGAACACAGTTTTCTCAAAATTTTCAAGATCTGCCTCACTTCCATTCTTATTTGTGTGTGTTTTCTGAGGTCTCACTCTCGGCACTTCATCTGTGAACCCAGAACAGAAATACAGAATTTGTTGAGCAATTTTGCTTTATCCTCATCAGCTTCTACATATTTCTCCCTTTCACACTTGAGTCTGACAATATCAATTTTGTACTTACTCTTATCACTAATATATCTAAAACAAAATTCTTATTCTCCCTTTTTACTGTATTGGGAATTTTTTCTTCCATTTGCATCTTTACTTTCCTATTTTCCCAGTTCCCCTTAGTTTCTCCAGATATTGTTGTTTATCTCCCTCTTTCTTCAATCTCTTGTACTTTATGAGACTAACCTCTTTTTCCTTACATTTTCAGCTACTCCTTTCAAGAAACATAGCAGCCTCCTTTTCCTTTTCCTTATATTTACTCTCCGAACAAAAAGGTTTGTTGCCCTTAAAATATTGCCTTTCAGTTTTGCCCACTGCTTTTCTACATCCTCCAGATATTCTCATCCAACTAACAATCCCTTGAGGTTTCCCCCATCATGACATAGTTTTGGAAGTCTTAGGCTCTCGCTTTTGAATGAACCATATCCACCCCTGTCCTAATATTGAACCACACCATCCAGATGCCAGATAACCACCCACTGAAACATCAGAAATACTCTTCCCATTTATAAGCCTCTGGTCCAGCATGACCCTTCCTATGTGGGTTCTGTTACCAGTTGTTGTAAAGAATCTAAGATCTCCTTGTTTGTAGACAACACTGCAGCAGGGATCTCTCAATCAACATCCAACATGCTGAAATCACCTATTAGTTGCACTTCTTCTTTTATAGCAATATTGTGAATGCCTTCAATTAAATTTCTGCCCACTTTTGCCTGTGAAGGAGGTCTATATATCACACCAGTTTAGATGTTCCATTCCCTCTTTCCAATTTAACCCACAGTACTTCTTCCTTACCTCATAAGCCCCGCAATGCTGTTGCTTTAATATTATTTTGAGTGGAGGAGTTGCCTAGTGGTTAGAATACTGGCTTGGTAACCAAGCAACCAGGGTTCAATTCCCACCAGCACTCCTTGTGGCCTTGGGCAAGTCACTCAACCCTCCATTGCCTCAGAAGAAAGGCCTGGCAATCTACTTCTGGTGACACTGCCAAGAAAACCCAGGAGCTCCTGGGTCACCAGGAGTCAGGACTGACTTGAAGGCGCATTTTGCAATATTATTTTTAACATACAGTGCCACTCTTTCTCTCTGTCTTCCTGCCCTATCCTTTCTGAATTGGCTTATAGCCTAGTATAATTAAATCCAAGTTGTGGCTGTCCATGAACCATGTTTCTGTGATCACCGCTGAGTCCAAATAGGCCTCTTCAATTATAGCCACTAAATCCAGGATTATATTTCCCATACTATGGGCATTAGTACATACAACTTTCTAGATGTTGCCTTTTTTCCCCATATCAATACAGGTATTTAATATTTTACTTACCTGAGAGATTTTACTTACCTAGGGATTTTGTTCACCCATCTTTGACAAACCTAGTTTAAAGCCCTCTTCAATAGGTTAGCCAGTCTGCTGCAGAAGACACTGAACCCTTTTTGGATAGGTGGGCACTCTCTATGCTCAGCTGCCCTTGGAAAACCATACTATGGCCCAGGAAGCCAAAACACTCTCGATGACACCATCCATACAACCATGCATTCATCTCCAGGATGCGAGCTTCTCACCTTCACCTTCACTCTTGACAGGAAGGATTCAGGAGAGCATCACCTGCATGCATATCTTCTTCATCCTCTCTCCCAGAGCCATGAAGTCTCTCAATGCATCTGAAGGGATACCCAGCAGTATCATTTGTGTCAACATGGATGCGCAGCATCAGATAATAATCAGTAAGCTTGATAAGTCTCAACAAAATTTCCATAATGTCCTGGATTTTGGCACCTGGCAGGCAGCACACCTCCTGGGACATCATGTTTGGTTGGCAGATGGATGCTTCTGTACCCCTCAGAAGCGAGTTGCCAACCAACAAGAAAAAGTGGCAGGAACATCCCAAAACACTAACACTCGGAGGAATGTACTTTTTCTTTCTTTTTAGGGACCAAACAATGCAGTGAAATATGAAACTAATAGTGTAGCTGATCTTGCTTGGCAGGTGCAGCTAAAGTGGCATTAGCACCAATATAGCAGGGCAGGGGCACTAAGCCAAGAGAGCAGGCCTGGCAGGCAGTGATAGTGACACATGCAGTAGCAGCAAAAGCAGAGAGAAGTTATTTTTCTCTGTTTCTGTTTTTGCATGTGGGGCTGAGAACCCACTGGAAGCAAGAAATCAGGCAGCAGTGATTGGAGTGGCAACTGACAAAATAACTGCAAGATACTGAGGGTAAAGAGTGTGGGTATGCATTGTCCCATGGAGCTGTGCACTAATTCTTCTTCCCAGTCACATGGAAATTGAGGGAAACCAGGCAGGGGAAGGTTTGTCTTTGGGAACACCAGCTTTTCCACTAGATCTGGCGGTAGCTGTGAATGATATGGATTCATTATATCCCCTGCCATATTCACTGGGCATTTGGCTTGGTGGGCATGAAAGGAAATGCTGGATGACCCTGGCGAGGTCTGGACAGACTGTGGACTTGTGTACCCAGTATGTCAAGAAGCATGTGGCCATGACCAAGAAAAGCTCTGCAAGATACCATGTCACAGAAATTCATGCAGGGGTCTCATTTACAGTGGATCAATGCTGTTGTCTGTCTCTTACCACTATATCTGTAGTCTATATCAAAGAATACGGTCCACCAATGGGGAATGATGAAGAAAGGTAGGGAAGCAAGTGATAGCTGACAGGGTACTGCTCATACTGCCAGTTCTGCTTGCCAGAGTACCCGCTCTTTCCCCTGCTGCATCCCCACTGCTGCTCTACCTCTGCTGCTCCCTTTCCTCAATCTTAATCACCAGCTTATCCATCCAGTAATTCACTCTGTTGCTTTGGAAAAAGATATTCCCTTTTACTCCTAGGTCACACAGGGCAGCTATCATGTAAACATCCTTCTCCTTGGTGAGGGGTTTCAACCTTTTCTGCACTTCCAACTTCAGGAGTCCAGCAGTTCCAAAACCTATGATGTGAATCCCTCTTGCAGCTAAAACCCCTCAAATTTCACCTCCAGGATATTCACTATTGGGATGACAATGCCTAGAGTGGCCCCTTTTGAACTCAGTCTCTTTATGGCATCCTTAAAGGCTTCAGGTCTTTCAACACAATCTTGGTATACAATGACAACTGGTGGAAGGCTGCCCATCGCTCCACTCCTGTCTTCAGATAGGTGGAATTTCACCTGGTCCGGACATCCTGAATGAACTGGTGCAAAGATGCTTCTTGCACCAGCTTCCCAAACAGCTCATGTCTACTATTCACACTCCTTTCTGTTGATGCAATTACATTGTTTGCCAGTGCAGTATCAGACCAAGTATAAAACCCTGATCTTAACTTTTAAAGCTTGGAAGAAGTGTGCCTCTGATGGCCTACAGATGAAGGCTTGTGATTAAATTCCCCAGCATTCTTTGCATTCACAAGAAGAGGCCTTGTTGAACATTATACAATCTTTAGTTCCAAGTACTTTAGATTACTGTAACGCTTATGTGTTGGCTTACCACAACAAGTGACGAGAAGAATATTCAGAACTCATCCTTGCAGAGGTTAACAGGTCAAAACAAGATTTGAAAGTGCAAGACCTTCTCTGATTAGTTTTCACTGGTTGCCTATACAGGACAGAATGGAATTTGTGAAAATGTGTGAGCTAAATATTAATAATAAAATAATTTATTTATTTAGACAGTTTTGTATACCACTTTATCCTTCAATCAAAGTGGTCACAACACAATTGGTGGATACATTTAACACGAGGGGATGAGAGACACATACACTAATACTTACAGGGAACATGGGCAATGGAGGGTTAAGTGGCTTGCCCAAGACCACAAGGAGCACCTGTGGGACTAGAAACCCCAGTCCTTCCAGCCCAAGGTTGCTGTCCTCTAGTGGGATTTGAACCACCGACCTTTCGGCCTGTGGTACTTTGCCCCAACCACTAGGCCACTCCTCCCTAATAATATAATAATAAATAAACTAAAAATAAATAAAAATTTAAGATCTTCGATGCAAACGGCTGGCAGTCGCCACTTTAAATTGGAACTGAATATTCACTGCTGGGGCCATATTTGGCCACTGGCACTGAATATCTGGGTTGGCTGGATTGCCTGTTTGCAATCTAGTCAGTGGCGATATCCAGCCATTGGCCTGATTGCAAAACTGGCTAAAGTTAGGACAGCATTCAGTGACTGCATGAACTGCGTTCTATTGCTCCATAGTGTGCGCTCTTGTGAAAGAGTACACACTATTGATGGAAGAGGGTGTACTGTTAAAAAAATGATACAAAGAATCAAACCCAAATGCAATGAACTTTTCTGGCTTGCACATCCTTACTGTCTGGCTGCTTATCAGATTAGAGAAGTAACTGGTTGTTCTTCCTTCTCTCTCTCTCGCAGAGTAGCTCCAGCAGGTGTGGACCCATAGACTACAGTCTTGCTGAAGACAAATAGCATGAATGAGGATTTAGCTATTTACAGGCCTGAACTCACTTGGCCGTCGTTTATCTTATTTACTATTATTTTTAAAACCAATGCATATTTCTAGCAAGCAAACTTAAAAAGGGTTTGTCTGTCTATTTGTCTGGGGGCAAAATAAGTCTGAAAATTTAATAGAAAGGAATGAAACTTTGCATGTGGGAAAAACAGGTAGAAAGACACATTAGGCCCGATTCTATCCCAGACATCCTGGCCCTCTGTGTGCCCAGTTGGAACCGGACGCACAGAGGGAGTCGCGATTCTGATCATGTGGGGCATGTCTAGCCCCGCGGGATCAGAATCATGAATAGGCCTGTTTGTGCAGGCCGGGACCCCAATTCTATCTGGTCTGCACGTACAGACCTTCCCTGGCTAACTTAGTCAGGGCAGTTCAATGGAGCTGTGGCGCCATGGTGTCTGGTTGCTATGGCACTGCGGCTCCATTGAAAAGCCGTTATCCCCGGCCGCCAGCTTCCAAAGTGTTTTCCCTGCAGCCCGACTCCTGATCTGGCCTTCCAAAGCCAGGATAAGGCTGCGGGAAATGCCCTCTGCCCCCTGCTGCCCCTTCCCAGCTCCAGGTCTGCTATCCTCTGCTGCATCGGGGAACTTATGCCACTACAGAGGTGGAATAAGTTCCCCATCCAAGTTATCAGTCCCGGACATACAGTGCCGACATTGGAATCGGCCCTGTACGTGTGGGGCCAACGACTGCCCACCGCCTGCCCTAACACCGCCCCTGATCTTCCCTTCCCATGCCCCGTCTAACTTCCCTGTACAATGCACAGGGGAAGGTAGATGGGGTTGGGAAAGAGCTTGAATAGCGGGGGTGGACGTCCCAACGAGATGTCCATCCCCGCTATTCATGCCTCAGAATGACCTCTATTGAGTTCAAAAATGGGTCAAATCAATCTGGGAGCTCCAGAGAAATAAGCCCCCCAAAATCTAGCCCAATGTATTTCTATGGGAAAAGGCGTTCCAGCTTCTGTGGCATAGAAATGTACATACAGTGAAAGAGCACAGTTAGGGAACTCCTCCTTTCAAGCTCCCTCCCCTTGTTCTCTATTCTCCCATCCCTTCCAAAATGCCCCCACTGCCAAAAAATCTGTCCCCACTCACAATTGCCCTACTACCCTGCACACTGTCCATATCCCATGAACACCACACACACACAAACACAGTCATATGAACACCACACACACACACACACACAAACACGTGAACGCCATGTACATACACACACACACATATGCAGGAACACGCTAATGCCACAAACACACACACACATGCTTTCCCCACTTGTGCGTAGTCAAAATAAGTAATGTATCTCTCGTAGAGAGAATGGGAAGAAAGATCGCTTAATTTGTAATCTAGCTGTAAACAGCAGAAAAGAATAACATGTTGCTGTCTACACAGGGAAACTGAGCAGTTAATCAAAATGCTAAAGTGGAATGACTACAGCAGCTCCAACCTGATATTCCTAGGAATGGCTACAATGCACTTTGTAAGCTGTGGCTTGCTGTCAAAGATGCTATATGCTGTGTTTCACTCTCAGACTTTTGAAATGGTCTCTTAAAAGACGGGAGGATTGGACCAAAAAACCCTTCCATGGATGACTGTAGATAAAGCCTTTTCTTCTTATTGATCATATGCATGGTGGTTTCACAAAATACAAAGGAAAGCAGTGCAATCCGCAAAGTTGTTAGATTGCTTTTCCTTAAGCTCGTGCTGTGACTCATATCATCAAGGTGATGGACCGGGTAGGGGTTGGGGTGAGGGGGGGGGGGGGTTCCAAACTAATTCTTCCTTTTCTGATTAGAGACATGCAATAATAAAATAGCAGTATTGCTAAGAGAAAACAATCTTGGCTCTTTATACAATTTGTTTTGCATGCACAGACAAAATAACAGATTCTAGAAGCAGGTTAAATTATTTCTCTCCATAGAATAAGAAGACAGTCAACAAGAGAGAAAATACGTGTGTGTTTGAAATGGATTGATAATCACTGTCATGCTCACTGGCTCCAGATGTGATTGTACCGTAGTTTTCTGATTTTGTATAAGAAGAGCGGCAATTTATTACAAATACATTAACCCTCTCATTCCGTGAAAACATTGGTTGTATGATCAGCATAGAAAACACTAAGAGCCCGATTCCATAACATACATGTCTGGGCACATCGAGATCGAAGACGTGCCGCTCTGAACCCAGTTCTGCAACTGCGTGTGTAGATGCACATGAGTTTCTGGAAGCAGGACGGAGACGTTAGTGGCGTTACACATGCAACTCGCAACTCCACTGGATGTCTGGCGTGTGTGCATTTGCAGGACATACAAATCATGCCCATCTGCTGCTGTCCATCCAGGTGTATCTCTGAAAACGGCTCCACCCCCATGCAGCTCAGTCCATGTGCCACAGGAAACAGAATGGAGTGCTACCCCCCTCCCCCCCTGCTGAAAGCACACATCAACATGGCAACAAAGCTGCCCAACTTTAGTGAGGCAGAGACTAGGCTCCTAGTCACCATGGTGCTGCAGGAGGAGGAGGTGCTCTTGCCCTCTGAGCACAGGAGGCCATCCCAAGCAGCAGCACGCAGGGGCTGGGAAAGGATCAGGACCACTCTCGCCCAGTAAGTACAGTAGAAGACAGACAGACAGACATGGGAATAGAGAGAAGTGGGCAGGCAGTAGTAGCACCCATGCAAAGATTGAAACGGCATGCACAAAGTGAGAGAGGCAGTCCAGAAATATCAAAGATCTGTCATTATTTATTTATCAGTGCAGTTTACAGATAACATTTGAGCATCTCAATAAGTCTGGAATGCCTTTACATAGAACAGGAATTATAACTTGGATCTCAACTGGGATAACTATTTACAATATTTACAATTCTGTACATTATGGTCATGAGTTGTCATGTGGTTTGTTGCTTATCTGGGAGTGATGTGGCTGGTGTTAGGATGTGAATAGTGTAGTAGGAAAAGATGATGTTTCAGGGCTTTTCTGAATTGACTAATATCGGTAAACGCTCGTATGGTAGATGGGAGCGTATTCCAGCATGTGGGGGCATAGAATTTAAAAGCTCTTCTCTTTGTTGCCTGGTTGCATTTAGTTATTTCGCAGGGAGTTTGGAGGGTATTGATGGCGAATGATCGCCTAGTTCTGTTTGCTGGGGTAGGGTGGAGTAGTTCCGTTAGGGAGGAGGAGGACAAGTTGTTGACGGCCTTAAATGTCATCAAGACTATCTTATATGTGGTACGACAGTAGATAGGCAGCCAGTGCAAGTCCTTTAGAATCGGAGTAATATGGTCCCCTCTGGATGCTCCATGCAGGAAGCGTGCAGCGGTATTCATTGCTAGTTGTAACGGGCTTATTGTGCTTTTGGGTAGGCCGTGAAGAATCGCGTTGGCGTAGTCGAAGTGGGGGGTCACAAGGGTCTGAAAGACTGTTCTGAAGTTGTTTGGTTGTAATAGTGGTCAGAGATGTCTCAATGTTCTAATTTTGTGGTGGATCTGTTTAATGATATTATTTATATGCGTTTTGAACTCTAGCTGTTGGTCCAGAGTGACACCAAGTTATCGGATAGTGGGTCTGCTTAAGAGCTCGGCGTCTCTCATCTTTAGTGCCGGTGGGGGAGAGAAAGCTTGATTTCTTGTTGTGAAGAGTACGTCCGTTTTGCTGAAGTTTATTTTGAGGCCCTGTGCTTGGAACTAGTCTGTGACAGCTTCAAAGCATTTAATCAGTGGGGAGAAATCCGGTTTGTCAGTCGAGAATGGTATGAAGAGTAGGACATCATCAGCATAGATCAGACTTGAGACCTTGAAGGATCGGATTACTTCACATATGGGCTGCATGTAGATGTTGAATAATAAGGCGGAGAGTGAGGAGCCTTGCGGTACACCATGTTTCTGTTGGAAAGGTTCCGAGGTTGTGGAGTTTGTACAAACCTGCTGCCATCTGTCCGTTAGATATGATTTACACCAACTCAATGCTGGGCCATTGATTCCCTTATCTTGTAGTCGTACCAGAAGTTGATTGTGATTTACGGAATCAAAAGCAGCAGCTATGTCCAAGAAGATCAATGCAAAACCTTGTTTGATGTTATCAGTTCCTGCAATCAGAGTGTTAATTAGAGTGGTTAGGAGGGTTTCTACCCCATGAGATTCTCGAAAGCCATGTTGGGATGGGTCGAGGGGAGCTATGGAATCGATGTGATCCTGTATTTGGCGCTGGATGACCTTCTCGATTAGTTTTGCTAGCAGCGGGATGCTCGATATTGGTCGATACGACTCTACCTTCTGTGGATTTAGTTTGTTGTTCTTCAATAGGGGCCGGATGGATGTTTGCTTGAGGCATGATGGGAATATACCTGTGGAGAAGGATAGGTTCATAATCTTGCATAGTATAGGGCTGATTTCCTTACGTAATGCTCTTATCCAGAATGCTGGGCAAGGTCATTTGGAGCAGTGGTGGCATTCACAGTAGAGATGATGTCCTCAATTTCTGTGGGTGTCGGTGTTCTGATGGTGGTGAATGGCTTAAGTTGTGCTGAGTTGCTGCTGGGGCTGGATAGTATGGTTTTTCCAACACTATTGTTTCCACATTGACCTCTTGACAGTCATGTGCAGGATACATGCAGGCAGCACGGCAACACCATGGCCAGATTTGCACCAGTGAACAATGCAACTAGGGAGAATAAGATGCATGCAGGCACACCATGAAGGCCCAATGTGGACACAGATACAGATGCGATGGTGGAGACAGTGCAGTCAGCAGCACAAGAAAATTAGAAAACACATGTCAGATATATGAAACATGAAGACACAAAAATAGCTAAACCTGCATCCAGTGTGCAGTGGTGGCCAACAGAGCATGTACAAAGCAAGGCATGAAGAGGCAGGGCAGGGAGAAATCATCCCGCAATGTCAGCAGTCAACATGCATGGTGTTTGCAGCACATCAGCATGTATGCTCAGTGCCGTACACTACCACCTACACATTGCCACACACAGAAGAGAGGGCCCCGGAGAAGCCCAATTTGTTCTCGACGGGCTTGTATATTATTCAATGTTCAATATTCAGTATTCAGATTCAACGTTCAATACTCTGTAGTCAAAGATCATTGGTTACCCAGTTAAGGCTGTTGCTATATTTTCCACATTGTTGCCTGCTTGAGATATTGTCTTAATTTGTTTTCATTATTCCAAGAAGTTTGTTGTAGACCGTTGATGTATGAACTGACCTCTTGACAGTCATATTGATATTAATATTATCATGAGGCAGCATTCCCTTTCAGTATTGTATCATTTAACTCAGGGAAAATACTGAGGTCCTTTTCCTCCTGAGAACACCATCTCTCATTTTCTTTTCATATTAGTATTGAGTCTTCAAGTTAGGGTTACTTCAGAGAGTAAGGGATGTTTTATTGTAATAATATACAGAATCATTGGGCAGCTCTGGTGACAAATCTAACCCACATGAACAACACTGACATGCATGGGGCTAGAGTGTATGAACACACACAGACACAGTGCATATGGGAAAGAGCTAGGACTGGCATGAGATCAACATGGAGTAGTCACAGGCAATGTACTGGTGACCCTAATAGGGCTTCCAGCCTGAGTGGCTTGCCTCAGGCAATCCCCATAGCCAACCCCACGACATAGCTGCCCACATAGTACATGTAGGTCATGTGGTCGCTGCACAGGTATGCCACAGCCCCATCAGTCACATGGCCATGTGGGCCAATGAGTGCAGGGAGCAGGAGACAGATGCCTCAATAACACATGACACTGATACAATGTGCAATAGTGACATATCCTGATTCGACTGGCCACAGGTCCCTAGTGTATGCTCTCCAGAACTGAGGAAAAGCACATGACAGCAATGTTCCCTATAAGTCACCAGTACAAGTATCACAGACAAGTGAGCTGTAGTGAGCTAGGACAAAGTTGAGTTAGAATCAATGTCAGAGCCACGCATGCACATCTATGCTATCTAGAGATCAGCAGGTGGTAGTAGAGGGCCAGTCAGCTCCAACATTGCAATGGCAACACTGCTCCCACATAGTGAGGTACAACAGATGCAGAGGGTACTGTCCATGAAAGCCAAATAAGGAAAGCCACGCACACAGTAGTACTCATGTAAGATGGACTCTTTGAAAGTCAATCTGGGTGGAGTAGCCCTGAGGTCCAAAAATAGCATATCAATGTAGCCTAAGCCAGGAAAGGTGTAATGTTGCTCACATATTGCTGGGATCCACTGTGGGCAATGTACAGATAAGGGACCTGGCCAACCCCACTGGGACCCTAAGTGGGAATCAGACCCATAACACTATGATGTGACATCTGGGTTCATATCAGTTTGCACCTCCACCATGCCCAGCCACCAGCAGTTCAATATAGAGTTGACATACAGCTATCACACATACTATGAGGTGCAGCTAACCACAACCTCTTTGCTTCCCATTTATAGCTGTTCCTGAGGAGGATTCCCCATCACCATCCACTGAGAGATCTGAGGCAGACACGACAGAGGACACAGGGGAATATACCCTCCCGAACCCTAGTGGGAGCAGAGGCAGCAGCAGTGCCACCAGGCACAACAGCCACATGATGCAGAGTCCCATCATAATATCAAGTCCTACCCCCTCAGAGGAGGGAAGTGATGAAGGGGAGGGCGCGACTGATGAGGCTGTGGTGTCCATCTCCTCCGAGGGGAGGGACCACATGTCAGTAGACAAGATGGACCAGATCCCATGGCACAGTTGGGGGAGTGGGAGATGGAGGGTGTGAGCCTGGGGTCTGTTGAGGCCCATGATGAGGGGGATGTGCAGAAGGAGAATGTGTGGACCCTCATCCTGGAGCCCCTAGAGGAGGGGGAGTGCCACAGGGAGGGCAACAAGGAGGGGAAGGAGGCATCGGTGGTGCAGGAAGATGAGAGTGGGGAGAGTGATGAGGCATTGATGGCGCAGGAAGATGAGAGTGAAGAGGGGGAGAAGGCATTAGTGAAGCAGGGGGTTGAGAGTGGGGAGGGGGAGGAGGCATCAGTGGAGCAGAGGGATGAGAGTGGGGAGGAGGAGGAGGCATCAGTGGTGTAGGGGGATGAGAGTGTGGAGGGAGAATAGGCATTGGTGGTGCAGGGAGATGAAAGTGGGGAGGGAAGGATGCATCAGTGGAGCAGGAGGATGAGAGTGGGGAGGGGGAGGAGGCATCAGTGAAGCAGGGGGAAGAGAGTGGGGAGGGGGAGGAGGCATCAGTGGGGTAGGGAGAAGAGAGTGTGGAGGAGGACGAGGAGGCATCATTGGTGAATGGGAATGAGAGTGGGAGGGGGGAAGGCATCAGTGGAGCAGGAGGATAACAGTGGGGAGGGGGAGGTAGCATCAGTGGAGCAGGGGGGAGAGTGGGGACTGGGAGGAGCCAGTGGAGCTGCGGGTGAATGGGAGTGTGAATGGGGAGGAGGCAATGCTGGTGTGGGGGGGATGAGAGTGAGGAGGGGGAAGGAGGCAGTGGTGAGGCAGGGGTACAGGATCTGGGGTCCAGAAGGCTGTGGTGGTGCAGGGGGATGAGAATGGGGAGGGGGAGGAGGCTGCGATGGTGCTAGTGTGAGGAGGTGGGGGATGCAGACACCGGGATGCCAATATCCACTTCTCCTCCAGCTGCAGGAGGGACGAGGGGCATCAGTGTCCAGTGGGGGCAGAGAGACCCCCCCTGGCATCCTGGCGCCAAGCAGGTGATTCAGCAGGGTCTCGCTGTCCTGCACAAATCACTGGACCACATCAGCAGGCACCTTGAGGGCCTCCAAGGGGAGGTGCGTGGTCTGCAAGAGGAGATGCGTGGCTGACAAGAATAGGTGCATTGCCTCCAACAGCCACATCCCCCCCCCCCCGGCCTTCCAGCTGGAGGGATGCAAGGGCAGTAGGGGCGTCAGACCATCTGTAGCAGCACATATGGGTAGAAAAGGAGTCCACACCCAGATAGCAGTCATAGCTACACATGTTGTGTCGCCTATAATGTGCCCTCCACAGACTTACACATACAAGCATACTGTGGTGTGAAAATCTGGCACAGGTAGTGCCGAATTGGCAGATGGTAGCTATCAGGAGCACAAGGCCAAAAGGTGTTACAACATGAGGCCCCTCCTGCATGTCATGGTCCTCAGGGATGTCTATTGTACAATGCTAACATATTCTCCATGACATAATTATTTAGTTATGACCATGTGATCCTGATGTTTGGTAGGTTATGAACCTGCGTACAAATATGCAATGCTTCCCCAAACGTTGTTGACATTGTCTGTGCCATATATGCTGGCAGTATGTGTGTGAGCTCCCTATTGTCATCAGCTAATCATGAAAATGGCTGTAACTTGCTGCTGGTGGCCATTGGTATCTGCTGGGTCTTCTCTGCCTTCTTTCTACTATACAACATCTGTCTGGCATGGAGTGGACCAGTGTGATGAGGTGTTCACATGTGATGATGCGATTCCAGGCTGCAATCAGTGATGTAAGAAGCTCCCTATGGGTCCTTGGCTGCCTTGTGACTATCTCAGCTGATACCATGTACTAATGATGCACAATCAAGTTGGAATTGTGTGATTGAGCTGGCCAGTCAATGTTCTGAGCCCCATTGAGGCTCCACCAGTTGGTGACAGGTGATGACAATTACCGCCTGGTGCCAAGGTGTATTGTCATCCTGGACAAGATATCCTCCATGACACAGCTGCTTACATGATGGCATCGTGCATCTCTGCTGACCCCCTATGTATGTCACTCCATCCACCATCCTGTGAATGATGTGGCTACCTCAAACACCACTGGCTGCCATGCATCCCTAGAGGATGATCTTGGTTGAATGTTGCATGGTGATGTTCTAGCACCCTGGTGTTTACTCCTCATGTGGAAACCACCTGACACCGGATATGCACAGGTCAGCCGGATTGCTGAATGTGCCTTCATTGCAGAACAGAATGATCACCAAGTCAGCCATGCTCCATGTGGAGAACATGGATGCCCACTCAATGTGTCTCCACCTCTGTTCCTCTGCTTGTAGCGGCTCCAGATGTGCCTCACAGCCCCTCAACCCATATGCCAAACATCTGCTACTCACACCAGAGGGGCAAGCAACAACAGAACACTTCTCCCTCCATACACACAGAAGTGCCTATGATAATAGCGTGTGGTTGCCAGGAGCTGTCTTGATCAAGGCCCTGTAGCCCCTCGTACATGACTTCCTAGGCCAACTGCTACAATGTCAGTCCTGCGCATCTCCTGTCCCATCATACTCTGCAGAATGTGGTCAACCATGTTCTGATCATAACCAGCCTTCACTGCACTTTGCAGCCTAGAACACCCCTCTATTTGCATAGCTACCAGCTGGGCCTGGTCCACCATTGATAATGATTGTGACCTCTGATTCATGCCAGGATGTGGAGCCTCAGATGTGATAAACACCAGGTGATTCACAGGACCTCCAACAACTGTGTGTCGGCACTATATGATGCACTAATTGGTTATCACATGTGTCTTCCCACTGACTGAGGAAGCGCAGTAATCTATAGTGCCATTTCTATCGCACTGTGTCACAGATCCATTTGATCAGAAAGAGACAGTGTTTGCTCCTGACAGCCATACAAGGGAGCACAGACAAGTCACTTTGCATGCATACATGGCTGTCATGTCATATTTGCCACACCATAGTATACAAGAAGCCTGGATCCCTCCCCTGAATGTGGAAGGAGTGTCATAGGATAGATGACAATAGCCTGATCATGCAGCCCATGCATACTGTGGCACACCACCATAACTGTCCATCACAACCCAAGTACATCAGTGTGTTTGATGCACACTTCAACATACACCCATGACAAAGACCATAGAGATGCTCCCACTAGCTACAAAATGTGTCCAGCAATGGGAGGTGGTGTGCTGGGTGAATCATGATGGCATCACAGCAAGGCCAGTGTCCCTCCATATCACGCTGATCAATGAGTCATCGGGGGTGTCAGCCAGGGATATTTCCTGACATGCTGTGACATGGCAATGACCAAGCTCTGGCAACATCATCTGTTACAGGCTGCGTCCTGTAGCGTGTGTTGGCATCTGAATGGTTCTTTTCAGGAGTGTCCAGTGAGGTGTGCATGGGACAAGCTGAGGTATCTGGTTTGAGGTGGACTGCAATGTTCCTGTCTCTGTATCTGGAGAGGGAACCTTGCTACTGTATTGAGAGGTGTCGTCCCTTGTGTGTGTCATGATGTTCAAGAATGGTGCTGTTAGTACTGTAATCAAAAAGGACACAAAAAACTCTTGAATCTAAGATTTACTCCTAAACCAATTTACCAAAAAGTTTCAATAAATACTATAAGATTTTACACAGGCATTAAATGACCTCAGGATGGCTCGAGCCCTACATGTAGTGATAAATCACTATAGGGAACAGCTGATGCTCACATCACAGGTCATATAGCCACATTTTTTTAAACCATACTCAACCACCACGTATACACCCTAAAACCACAATTATTACTTCTGGGAACTTCTGGAAATAAATAATTACATTACATTCATACAACATACACACCATTCATAATCACACAAATAGCGTCATAAACATCACAGCAATAAGAACACTGCGGTAGAGTCACAGCGATAAGATGAGCAATACAGCAATACAGGAACTGACCATGATTTCCTAAAAAAGGAAAAAGAAGTAAGTAGCTATAAAAAAAGCCCACAAAGGGGGTCAACAGTCACTTATCTTTAGTAACGCTGCAAGTAACGCTGCAAGCCAATCGCTCCATTCGACGCTCAACCAGAATGCTGAGAAACTCAACCGGACATCACAAAGCAGAGAATTTCTGAAAAGAATTCAAATCTAATGTCTTTCACATAACAACCCTGCGAAAGCTCTCGTTTCGCCGCCACTGGGCTTCATCAGGGGATACAAAAGTTCTCGTTTCGCCGCCACTGGGCTTCATCAGGGGAAAGGTAACAATTTTAGAGATCCAAATATATTCACACAAGACACTCCACTCCCAAAAACCACGGCGTCTGACGTCATATTTAAAAGACCACATACCCAATCACAACCAGCCATGTCATCACCTTCATACTAAACTAAAAAGGCGAAAGGAGCTCCACAGTCACACTAACCAAAACAACTAACAAATATAGAATGATCACAAAAACAAGGACCACTCTATTTTATCATTAAGGCCATTTGGAAACATTGTATTTAGTGAATAGATCCATCGTTGCTCTTTCTGCAATAAAAGCTTATTGCGATCGCCCCGCCGAACATTGCAGGGCACATGCTCTAATACTGTACAAGAAAGTGTTTCAAAACCATGGCCAAGATCATGGCTGTTAGTACTGTACCAACATCATAGCCAACATGTGTACAACAGTATGTGGATGTATCTCACCCTGCCAGCTGTAATAGCAGATGTTCAATAGTCAGGATTACATGACTAGTGCTGTGTATGGCCTTGTAAAGCCGATTATGTTATATGAATACTGTTTGAGTTGCACTGTTGAGATGAAGGCGATGTTGCTATGTTTGTTATAGCTATGTAGACTGTCCACAGCCATGCAGTCAGAGCAATAAATACATCTGTTTGTACAAGAGTGTCCACATGTTATTGGCTCATCCCACAGCTCTTCAAAACAAAACTGTCATATTTTCATCAAAGCTGGTGATGTTGTCATCTGACCCAGGCAATGTACAGTAAACATGGACATAAATACTGTGGATAGCCATGGTGCAATGGAGGGTTGGGTGCCCTGGACAAGGGCACAAGGGGCACTATGGGGGTGATATACCCTGGTCAGGGATCTGCCAAGCCACAGTGCTCACCAGTGGGCCAGGGCTGCTGACCTGGTCAGATGTCACCTGCAGTTGCCATATGGGGACTGTGCAGAATATGCATCTCTGGGCAGGGATGTCTGGGGCCAGGGACTGGCCAGATCATAATGAGATTGTGCGATACTGGGCTAGTGCCACAGGGAGCAGGGACATCTCCCATACTACCATGTGTGGCAGACACAGCTGGGTTGAACAGGGCTGGACACAGCTTAGAGTTGGTGGTGCGCTTGGGAGGCATCTCAGGAGTTAGACCTGTACATGTGCACCATGTCAAGGGCATCACTAGGGACATTGTCTGGGGCCATGGGTGACCCCCATGACACTACTCCTAGCATTATTGCCATGTGTATGAGGATGTAACACTCAAATGTTTTTCAGCTCTATTTCTTAACTGTGAGATCAAACACTTACAATCCAGATGTTTTATTGAACACATGCACCAAGATCTCAGACTTTAGTAAAGCTATTATCCAAGCTTCAAAGGTTTGGATTAAATGCTTATTTTCGCATCAATGACCTTGTACTGGTGCTTTATAGTGTTAAATATTGCTTTTATCCTTTTTATATTTTTTTAAAATTTTATCTTTTAAATATCAAAACAGTGCTTGTCTAAAAAGCGGATAATAATCCTTCAGTGCTTATCTGAAAACCAGTTGATGGTCTTCAGTTGATTGTCCCCAGGCATCAGGGGATGGAAGGTCAGGGGATGGAAGGTCAGGGGGACCATCAACTGGTTTTCAGATAAGCACTGAAGGATTATTATCCGCTTTTTAGACAAGCACTGTTTTGATATTTAAAAGATAAAAATGTAAAAAAATATAGAAAGGATAAAAGCGATATTTAACACCATAAAGCGCCAGTACAAGGTCGTTGATGCGAAAATAAGCATTTAATCCAAACCTTTGAAGCTTGGATAATAGCTTTACTCATCTGGATTGTAAGTGTTTGATCTCACAGTTAAGAAATAGAGCTGAAAAACATTTGAGTGTTACGTTGCAGCATTTCCAGCTCTGAAAGGTGACTACATACGTTTTATGTGTATGAGGATGGCATTGGCAATGGTCATCAGAGAGGAATGGGATGTTGCAACTGAGCATGGGTCTGGCGGGGGGTGGGGGGTGGGGGGGTGGGAGGTGTGGGGAAGCAAGAGGGGCAGGACAGGGGTGTGGGTGACCCAGTGTGAAGGTGCTGGGGAAAGTGCACAATGTCCCATCTGGGAGACAAAGGAGACACATGGCAGCAATTCTGACAGTGCATGTAAACTGAGACTGCCAGAATGCACCCTGCCTATACAGAAGGTACAGTTGTCCCAGCACCTGAGGTCCTTGTAGCCCCTAGGATCCCACAGCAAACCCTGACCGGGATGGATTGTCAGGCCTGTCACCCCAGTCAATGATGGGACCTGTTCCCTGTACAGGGTCACAATGGGTGCCAGAAAGAATTGAACCCACATCCTTGGTGTGTGAGTCAGTGGCACTGATCACCAGGCCAACCTTCCATCCCCTGATGCCTGTGGAAGTGTAGCACAGTTGGCCACCACATCAGGACATGGATAGGGTGACCTGTGAGACGTGATGGTGTGGGGCCCACAAATAGGAGCAGTCCCTCAGGAAGGATGCAAGATGTAGATATCCTGAATGATGTACACCTGGTAGAGTGACAGCAATATGTATTTATTTATTTAACAGGCTTTCAATATCGCTTTATCATTTAGTCAAACCGGTTTACATCATAACTTAAACTTGGATGTTGTTAAGTGCCATCGAGTCGGTGTTGACTCATGGTGACCCTCTGAATAGTTGTCCTAAACTGTGTTCAGTCTTCAGTCAGGCAGCTCATTGTTGATAGAGTAGCACCCATTGCTGTTTTTATTGCATCGATCCATCTCATTGCTGGCCTTCCCCCTTTGTGTTGACCTTCTACCTTGCCAAGCATCATGTCTTTCTCTAACGATCTCTCTCTTCGCATGATGTGTCCAAAGTATGAATGTCAAAGTCTTGTCATCTGAGCTTTTAAAGAAAGCTTAGGTTTGATCTTCTCTAGTACTGACTGGTTTCTTCTTTGGACAGTCCATGGTATACACAGTATTCTTCGCCAGCACCATAATTCAAAGGCATCAATTTTTTTCCTGTCTGTCTTTTTCACTGTCCAACTTTCACATCCATATTACGTTATTGAAAATACCATGGCTTGGACAAGTTGAATCTTTGTATGGAGTGAGATATCTCTGCTCTTGAGAATCTTGTCTAGGTTCTTCATAGCCATTCTATCAAGAGCAATATGTTACCTGATTTCTTGACTGCTTCTTGTTTATTGATCCAAGTAGGTTATAAATTGTCAATTATTTCAATTTCTGCTCCACCAATGGAGCATCTTTCAGGCAATGGAGGGCTAAGTGACTTGCCCAAGGCTACAAGGACTGCTAGTGGGAATTGAACCATGGTCCCTTGGTTTCTAAGGTAGAGTTTTAACCATTAAGCCATTCCTCCATGCTGCAGTTGGAAGGCAAGACTGCACATGATGACCCTGTAGACCTCTGGCAACCCAGCAGCACCTGTGTTGCCATAGGATAATATGGCCAGATGTTGCACACCATGCCTTCTCCACTGCCACAGTGGAGAGGGCAGTGACATGTCCATGGTCACCTGTAGCACCTGTTAGAGCCAAGCCCTGCTAACCAGGGTGCATAGATGTGGCCTGGATGACTGTGCCACTCCTCCAGGGTATCTGCACACACCAACTGAACATTGCCTGACCAGGTGTGGTGCATATACCTCACAGTTCAATCCATGGCATGTGATGCATGGTACTGGTAGTCATCACATCCCACACAGCAGACATAGGAATCCCTGGGTTGCTGACAATGGCCTTGTCCTCCTGTGAGGTGTGATACTTGCTAGGGTAGTGGTTCAGCCATTCTCCAGCAGCAACCCTGTCAGCAGAACTGTCAACATGGCACAAAGGGGTGGGGGGAGCATGGGTATAGCAAAGTGGCCTGAGCACATGCCTGGGATACACCAGACATGTGCTCAATTCCCAACAACACCTTGCCACAATGACCATGTCCTGCCTGGGCAACAGAGACCTGCACAATATCACTGCACCTGTGCTGTGGGAATCTCCATGTCTTTTGAGAGATAACATATCACAAGGCATTCCCTATGATCTGGAATGGATACATGTTTTATGTGCTACTGCACGTGTCATCCTTTCTGGGCCAGTTGTTCTGTTACTGGCCTGCTCATCCCTTAGTCTACAGAAGTGCCAGTCACTGCCCCCTGCTAGGGCATGGGGAACCTATGGAACAGTACAGTCAGTCAATGCATAGCACATTCAGTCATGCAAAGTGGGTCTGGACGAGGTTGTACTGGGCTGCCACTCCCCTCCTGAATGCCACACCCAGGGGCACATGTTGTGCAATGTCAGGCTCATCTCCATCCTCCTGGGGTAGGTCAGGCTCTGCTGACGGCGGCTGCCTACGCCATTGTGCAAAGTTGTGAAGCGTTCGACAGTCAACAAATATTTGGTAGACCTTAGCTGGGTGAAAGAGCAGCTCCCCTCCTGACCTATCCAGACATCTAAACAGGCTTTTCAGTTTGCCAAAGATCTGCTTGATGATGTCCCGGGTGTTCCTGTGGGCCCGATTGTTTCTCAGCTGGGCCAGGGTGCTGGGGTTGACTATGGGAGTCAGCAGCCATTCTCTCAAGGGGTATCCCCTGTCACTTGCAGAGAGAAAGATTATATCACACAGGTGCTGGGGTGTGGTAATGGTGGCAGGGGGAAGCAGTATGCGTAACACATGTTGCAGGCACTGGGTCATTATGTTTGTGTCTGTGTTCAGTTGTGGCAGCCAGTGACATGGGCCCACAGCTCTCAGGTGAGATATGTGTGCCCCTAGACCGTGCATGTGCTTGGGCACACCAAGCACACAGAACAATAAACACCCCAGTGACAATCTCAATAGAGCTCATAAACGCCAGATCCATATGAAACAAAATTAACACAATAGCAGACCACATAGATTATCAGCAACCCGACATACTTTGCATCACAGAAACATGGCTCACCCCCACCGACAATGTACTACTCAATCAATTAGTGCCCTCCACATACTCAGCATTCAACTGCCCATGCGCACACCGGAGAGGAGGAGGGGTTCTGACCATCGCAAAGAACAGCCTAAAGTTCAAATCACGAAGTGCCACAGATACCCAACAATGCAACACCATCACTGTTGAGAACAAACGGATGGCCCTATGCCTCACCTACAGAGCCCCCCATGCGCCACCTGATGAACTAGCCTCCACACTCGAAGCGGTCTGTGCAGTCAGCTCAAACCACAAACCCATGCTACTGCTAGGAGACTTCAACCTCAAATCTACCATCACCAAAGACATGGAAGCTTTCCTCCTAGCGATGAGTTCCTTTCAATACACCCAAATGATTAACACCCCGACACACAGACACGGATCATCGCCAGACCTCATATTCACACCCAACTATCTACTCGACAGAGGACTCATTTCAACCCCCACTGTCACACTTGTACTGTGTTCAGACCACCACATAATTCAAATAAATATGTGCCACAAGGAGGAAAGCAAGACGAGAACCTGGACAACCCACCCACACAAAGAAGATTCAAGAGCTTTGATAGGGACCAATTCCTACAGGACACTCTACCACACCTGAACTCAGAAGCAGATGATCTAGAGGCTCAAATCAGAAACTGGAACAAAATCATCAATGCCGCCGCCAAAGCCACAGAATATAGACCCAATAAAAGTCACTGCACCAAATTACATCATAAACCATGGTACTCAAAAGTCATACGGAGCGAAAAGAGGGAACTCAGAAAGTTAGAATGGCGATGGAGACACACCAAGTCGGCCAATACCCAGGCGCTATACCTAACAAAGCAAAAGGACTACAACAAACTCATCAACCAAACAAAGAGAGAATACCACACAAACATTATACTCAAATCCAACAATAAACCAAGAGAGCTCTTTGAAATTGTGAAAACCCTCACCAAGGAACAGAAGACCGAAAGCGAAGTCCAAATAGACCCAAAAGCATTTGCAGACCACATCCAAGAAAAATTCCATTCCTCTTTACAACCAAAATCAAACACAACCACCAAACCAACCACACCCCCGAAAACCTGGGTCACATTCAGCACCCCACCCACAGAGCAGCTCTCTCACATCATCACCGCACTCAATACAAGCACGGTTCCAACAGACCCATGCCCAGTGACATGGATCAAAGCTACTAAGTCAAACTTCATCCACACCATACACAACATGGTGCACAGTTCATTGACCCAAGGAAACATGCCGAACCAGCTAAAGCTCACCACTATAAGACCAATCCTGAAGAAATCCCCACTCGATAAGAGCAATCCAGCAGCATACAGACCGATCTCAAGCATACCTCTACTGGCAAAAATTATTGAGAAGGCAGTACAGCATCAGCTACAAGACCACATTGACAACCACGCACCACTAGACATCAACCAACATGGTTTCCGCCCCAACAATGGAGTCAAAACACTCCTGTTATACCTCTTCAACAACATACTCCACCTCATAGACAACTGCAAGAATGGAATACTGATGATCTTCATCGACATTTCATCAGCATTTGACACAGTGGATCACAGAACTCTACTGGAAAGACTACAGAACATTGGGCTACATGGATCCACCCTGAAGTGGTTCCACTCATACCTAACGGACAGACAGATACAGGTCAAGGTTGGCCCCAACACATCCCGACCCATAAAGGTCATGCAAGGCGTACCACAAGGATCTGCCTTATCGGCGCTATTATTTAACCTCTACATTCAGCCAATATGCGACATCATGAAAGAACACAATATACAATACACAATTTACGCTGATGACATCATAATATACACACCAATCACACTCGACAAACCAGACTACTGCAAAATAACAAACTGTCTCATGCACATGACCAGCTGGTTTCAAGACAACAACCTGACCATAAACTACAGCAAGACCGAGGCACTAATCATCACCCGAAACACCGACTTCGTCCCTCCACTCAACATCAAGGTAAACAACACAACCATACCCATAAAACCGGAAGTAAAATACCTCGGAGTGACTCTAGAAAAAGAACTGAATCTACAATCACACATAAACAGAACCACCAAAAACGCATACCACAGGATGAGACTAATCTGACGCCTCAAACCCCTCCTCTCCCCAGAGCACTTCCGCACAGTCTGCCCAATACTAGACTTCTGCAACCCAATCTATCTCGGTCTCACAAAACAGACACTCAGACCTCTGTAACTGGCACAAAACACAGCGGCATGCATAATATCTGGCACAGCAAGACAAGAACACATCACACCCATTCTGAAAGATCTACACTGGCTTCCAATCAGCTCACGCATCAAATATAAGACAGTCATAAACATATTCAAAATCAAACAACAGTCATCAGCTCTCAGCTTACAACCACTCATACAATCTGACAGAAGCACACGACCGAGGAGGAGGAGGAGCACTTCCAACCGTGTTAACACACCAAAAGACTTCACCAAGGTCCGCAAGGACACCGCGGACCGAGCCCTTTCTCTGGCTGCACCAGCAATTTGGAACGCCCTCTCAGATGACCTACGATTAACAACAGGCATCATGGACTTTCGGAAGCAGCTTAAGACAACACTCTTCATCAAACACTACGGGGACGTCACATGAACTACTCGCCAGTCAAGACCACAGACCAAACCCCCTTCCCTTCCCCATGTACATAGGATTGTATAATAGCGCACGCTGTAAATAGCTCAACAGGAATCTACAGTACACCACCGCACACACACGCACTGTATCACTGCATGAACACACATAAACCATTACTTGTTGATTGTTTGCTGTGTAGACCGCCTTGATTGAAGGAGAAGGCTGTATAGAAATCATTTTAAATAAATAAATAAATAACCTGCAGCACAGGATTGGATAGTTGATTATGGGACCTATTAGACACCCTCTCCACCCCTTGGGGGAATGTGTAACCTCTACTCAACATCCTCTTTGTGCCACAGGGCTTGGGTGTGGTAGTCAGTGGTATCCCTATGTCAGTGGATATGCCTGTCACTGACAGTGCATTTCTGGACTCTTCCTAGGTGGACCATCACTGATGTGCATAGTGGAAGGTTTTGGCTTGGTATCTGGACATCCGGGGTCACCACAGTAGTCTGCCTCTGTTATATCTTTCCATGGCATTGGACTGCACACATGTGTGGATATGGACATAGTTCACAGGAGCTCTCTAGAGTCTCCACACATGGTCTGCACAATGTCTGCTCACAGCCTAGATGTCCTCTGTGCTGTATACATGTGTGAGCAGTAAGGAAGGGCCAGTTGCCCCCTCACTGCCTGCCCATTGCTTGTCATCCCATGTTTCAGGCTGTATGGCCAGGGTAGGGGGTATCAGTGTGAGAGCTTACCTAGTAGCCACCCTATGATGATCTCACCCCTCTCAAAGTGGCCATGGATTCCAGACTGGCTCAGGATGAGTTATGGCATGATCCAGGGTATTTGGCAACAACATCCATGATTTCCCCATGGGCATTGCATACCACTTGCATGTTCATGGAGTAGTATGATTTATGGTTGCGGTAGGGTGCCTTACACTGTCTTGGGGGCCGGAAAGCCACATTTGTTCCATCGACCATGCCCAGTACTGATTGAAAGGCAGTCACATTATGGAAATCCTGCATTGTCTGCTGCTACTGCTGCTATGTGTGGGGGAAGGCTATGTGTTGTACCATGCACCTCAGAAATGCTCTAAGGAACTATACGAGGCACTATGAGACTGCTGCCTAGCTGAGACCTCCTGCAGCTGCTAATACTGTCTGGAACAACCCAGTTACTAGGAAGGTGAGGGCTGTTGTGATCTTGACATGTACAGGGACTGTCTGTCCCCATGCATGGTGGGGGCAAGATGCAGCTCTAGCTGCAGGCATCGATCATGTATAGCTGCCCTATCAAACCTGTACCTGGAGACACAGACACAGATATCATCTGTTATATCCATGAAACTGAACCTCAGCCTTGGAACACTTGGGTGAGGGTGCCTTCTTGATGCCCTCCTCCTTTCCAGGTCAGCGCAATGCATCAGAACCATCACATACCATCTGTGAGTCCTCCATGGTATCCTTTTGCCCCCAGCAGCCACACCAATGGGGTCCTCCCATTACACTTATCCTTGCAGGGCAATGTGGTGCAATGCCAGATGCAGTTACACTTCCATGCACAAGTCCATGTTGCCTATCCTGTGGATATACACAATTATCCCCTGGTGGGGCACAGGTTAGGCCCCAAGCATGTAAACATGAAATGATTACTGAGCATATACACATGCAGAAAACATCATGCACGTAAACATTCAATGCTGAGCACGTTCAAATTCAGTGGACACCGTGCACCTAAACATGCGCGTTAAACGCCATGCGCACACATGTAAACATTAAACCCCTTACACGTACATGGAAAAATGTATATTTATTTATTTATTTTATTTATTTTTATTTCTTATATACCGTGCTGTTTTAATCAGTGCGGTTTACAAATGAACAAAATTTAAACACAATGAATACAGTCAGCATTGTTTTTTTACAATGAACAGGGTTAACTATATACAAAAAATGTGGCGGTAAATAGGGTTAACTATGTACAGGGCATTTTTGGTTAACTACATGGTAGTGGTAAGTAGATAAAGTTACAGTACAGTAAAATACGGTATGGGTAGGGTGTGCAAGTATGAACCATCATGATTAGCCATTTTCCACCGGGGACAAGTGGGAAAGATCAACATGAGGGCTATGTTCATTTGGGGTTCCTTCAGGGTAGTATATTAGGAACAGATGATATTTTAAGGCCTTTCTGAATGCCATGAGACTAGTGATGGCTCTAATTTTGGGAGGGAGGGCATTCCAGGCTCTGGGCGCAAACAGTGAGAAAGCTCTAGAGGCTGTTGTTTTAGAGCATTTCGTAAGGAGTTTCGGAAGGTCAATGGAGTTCAATGCAGCAGGTCTCCTGGATCTGTTTGTTGGAGTGAGATGTATCATATTGCTGATGGGTGATAGAGATGGGCTCTTTGCAGCTTTAAAAGTCATGACCAGGGTTTTATAAAGGGTTCTGGCCTGGAGGGGTAGCCAGTGCAAACTATTCAGTATTGGAGTTATGTGCTCTGAGCGTGGAGCACCTACGAGAATTCTCGCGGCTGCATTCATGGCTAGACGGAGGGGATTTAGAGTAGATTGTGGGAGACTGTGTAGTATGATATTGGCAAAATCCAAGTGTGGTAGTACCAGGGCTTGGAAGATAGTGCGGAAGTCGGAGTAGTCAAGAAGAGGTCGGAGATTACGTAGGGATCGAATCTTTTGGTAAATTGAGTTTGTTGCTTTCTTGATGTGTGCTGACATATCAAGCCGCTGATCTAATGTAATCCCTAAGTATCGGATTGTGGGTTGTGCTTTTAGCTCAATGTTGTTTACTTGTAATGAGGCAGGGGGTATGAATGTTGGATTCCGTGTTACGAATAGGACGTCTGTTTTGTTGTGATTTATACGTAGATTCTGTTTGAGGAGCCAGTTTGATACAGCTTCGAAGCAATGAGCTATTGAAGTGAAATCTGGTTGTTTTATGTTGAATGGAGCATACATCAGGATGTCATCAGCATATGCTAGACATTGAATGTTGATGGTGCGTATCACATCACAGATTGGCTGCATATAGATATTGAACATTAGTGCGGACAAGGAGGATCCCTGAGGGACACCTTGTTTAAGTGGGAATGAATCAGATGTTGCTTCTCCAGTTCTGACTTGCTGCTGTCTATCGGATAAGTAAGATTTGCACCAGTTCAGGGCTAGACCTTGAATACCCTTATCCTTGAGGCGCTGTAGGAGAGTATTGTGGTTTACTGAATCAAATGCGGCAGCTATGTCAAGAAAGATGAGAATGAACCCTTGATGGATATTGTCGATGTTTATGATTAGATTATTGAAGAGGGTTGTGAGGAGGGTGTCAACACCATGTTCTTCTCTAAAGCCATGTTGTGAAGTGTCCAGGGGAGCTTCTGAGTTAACATGTTCTTGTATTTGTCTCTGGACTACTTTTTCCATGATTTTTGCTAGTAGAGGGATGCTAGAGATAGGTCTAAATGATTCGACTTTTGTTGGGTCTAGCTTACTGTTCTTCAGGAGGGGGCGGATGGATGAATGCTTCAGGCTCTGAGGGAAGGATCCAGTTGAGAAGGAATGGTTGACAATCTTGCTTATAGTTGGGCTAAGTTCATGTCGTAGTTCTTTGATCCACCTGGCTGGGCAGGGGTCGTTAAGTGCAGTAGTTAAGTTAATCATGGTATGGTGCTCCTTTGTTGGACACAGTGCTGTCAGACGTGACCTACAACAACATGCGGGGCCTTCATCATGTGGCACAGACACTGGAATCCTTCTACTGTGAGAGAGGATGGAGCACCTGGCTATCACCACGCAGAGTAGACATGGGACTTGAGCCTCTTTCTCTGGGTTACTGTGGCAGTGCTGTCACCACTACACTATATGCACTTCCACACTGACAGACATTGTTTGCTGATGTGCTACCCAATGCTCCATTTCCATCCCAGCGGTCACAGAGCTCCTTGGGGCCATGGCTAGTGCCTAGAATGGTGACTGGGGTGTGGAAAATTTCTGTGCACATGCCCGCATGCACCTGGTTCTGGAGGCATATTTGGGCTGACGTATCTCAGATGTTGGGATGTATCCAATTGGAGCCATCTCTGCAACATATATGGGAATGTCTCAGATGTTCATGGCCCTGCATTTTGACCATCTTGCTTGAGGGTTAGTGTTGAACTGCTGACATGGCACCAAAGGTTGCAAGTTGCAAGAGCAAGTTCTCTGAGGGTGAGATGAATCTTATGCTGGAGGGAATCCTTGCCTGCCTGCCTGCCTGCCTGTGTTGGTTCGGGAGATTTCCTCATGGGTGGGGGCATATGAGAAGCAGAGGCAGTGGCTGGACATATGCTAGCAAATCAATGCTGTGCACCACAGGAACTGTGACATTGAAAATGTGAAGAGGACGTGGTAGCAAGTGTATCGCGATACCACTAAGAAGGCATGGTGTTTCGGTCCTGATGGCCAGTCAGAGCAGATGACAGAGCTGGAGCAGTGGGTCCTGGAGAGAATAGTCCCAGTCACTGAGGAGAGTGTGGGACCACTCAACATATCACAGCCCTCCCCAGAGCCAGGTATGCGGGTGTTTGTTGTGTCATGCCCTATCACCCTGGTGTTGGCCTCTCCCTCTGTGTGCATGTGTTGATATGTACCCTTCTATCACCATCTCCTGCTTAGTGTTGCATACAGTAGTACCACTGCATGGCACCCACCATGTGAGTGTATTTTATTTATTTTATTTATTTATTACAGTTTCTTATATACCGCGCTATTTAGAATCAGCGCGGTTTACATCATAACAACAACGACCATAACGACAAACTGTCAGGTTTTACATTGAACAGGAGTACAAACTTGGATAACTGGGTTAACTATATACATAATCTATCTACACTGCAGTGTGACGGCATTTCTAGATTTGTTCTGTCAGTGTTCTGTTGTCCACATGCACAACCACTTTCTCACAGGCTGCTGGCCAAAGGGGGAAATGTGTTCTAGGCCACTTGTACATATGTGATCTGCCTTGGACATTGGGACTGTCCCTCTGTTCCTAGGTGGCCAACTGGGCTATCTGCATGGATGCCACAGAAACATCCATCAGGGGATTGTGGTCATTGGCAATATTATTGACCAGCCAATTTTATCTGTGTCTCCATAGGTGCTGCTACTGGGGGATACAGCATCACGTCTGCCAGCAGCTACACAGGGCACAGAACAGTAGCTTGCCTTGGACAATGGGGCAGAACTGCAGGCACCAGCTGAGAGTGGTCCTGCTGATCTAGAGATCCTGACTCCTTCCCCACCTCCACAACAGCAGTAGAGCACAGATGGACAGGAGGGGTGAATGAGCAGGAAGTCTTCACAGCATATCATTTGGTGTGCAGAGAGGCTGATCACACACAGTGAGGCCCAACAGGCAAGGAGACAGATCCAGTTGGAGATGTTCCAGCAAAGCATGGCTCTGCAGGAGAGGCAGGTTGTGGCCACAGAGCGGCTGAACACCTCCATAAACCGGCGGGTATATTACATTTGTGGAGATCTGCAGGAGCTATGCAGGGTACCAAGAGGGCCACTCCACAATCCAGCACAAGCCAGCTGTGGTATGCAGTCTGTGGGGACAGGACTGACCCTTGGGTGTGGTGCTACCGCAACATCAAGCACCTCTGCTGCAAGTACTGCTGTGACATCTGTCCCCAGCTCCAATGGTGTCATAACCCGTGCCTCTACAAGGGGATGTCCAACCAGGGACACTGCCACTGCACAGGTCTCATGTGTTCTTGGAATGTTCCTCCAGGCATGGGATCTGGGCTGACAATCTGCCTTTTCCATAAGGGGATTGGGGAGATCAGTGACCACAATGATGAAGTCTCTGACTCCAGTGACACACTGCCATCCACCCCTGTGAATGTGGTGACACAGGCTCAGGTGCATGTGCCCTCTGAGAGGGGGAGGGGAAGGGGACAGGCAAGGGGCGGGAGCTATGGTAGGACCAAGTAACCCTGGCTTTAGATGTGCCAATTTATTCCTGTGGGAAGGGGCTACATTCTGTGTTGAGGGAGGGGAGGGCACAGGTATGGTGGGTTCTAGGCCATGGTGGGATGTGATGGGTGTCCATGTACTTTGTTGCAGTGTGTGTGACTGTGCGGTGTGTGGGTGGGTCAGGGTGGTGGTACAGCGGATGGGGCCACAGCCTCTGTGGACTGCCTGATCTTCATTAGGTGATGGTGCCTGCACCTTTCATCACATGAATGGCTGCAGATATATTGCTGTGGTGTGGTGAGTATACAGATCCCATTATGCTGGAAGACTGATCTTTTTTTGGCCTTGTTCAGAGACAGACAGCTATGGGCACATTTCAGTTCCAGGGGATTGAATGATCTCTTTGCAGTTCCATTTTCTTCTGTGCCATATCTATGGCCACTGCGGGAGATCATTCCATCCTGCAGATCTGCCGTGTGCACATAGTTTTCTGTTTCCTTACAGGGCCACAGACCTATCAGTCCCCCTAATATCTCATTTGTCTTCGTATTGGCTTCCACAATATGTCATGTGTCACAAGGTGGACCTAACGGAACCTGAGAAAATGGAGATCAGCAGGGATGATCAGGGAAGAGATGACAGTGTAAACAGAAAACTGTCAGATGGTTGCTATAGACAACCAGGGCACACGTGGATAAGGGCTGGGAAGACACACCCAGATAGCAAGCAAAGGGAGTTTGCATTGCCTGATAGGAATCAGCTGGGTGGAGATGGAGCCCAAAGACACAGATATAAAACACGCTCACAAATAGTTAGAAAGAGAGAGGAGGTGAGCCAACGAGGGTCACAGCAAGAGAGACAGCAGCAAGGGCAGCAGATGCTGTGGAAAGAATGGAACTGGAATGAAAGAGAGAGAGAAAGAGAGAATGAACTATTGGATCAGCAAAAGAACCAACGCGAAGGTCTGAGTGAGTCCCTAGACCTGTATGAGAAGTGTGGAAATCAGCAGCCAGATACTGTGTGTATGCGTGGAGGGCACGAGAGACATAGGAAATCTTCCATAGAAGGTAACAAAGCAGGAAATGCTAATAGAGGCTGTTTCCTACCTGAGTGGGTAAAACCCCGAAGTAACAGGAAAAGCCAACATAAAACAAGCTTAAGAGAAACAGAGAATAACTTCTTCCCTTGTGCTAGAAGCTTTAAAAGAAGAGAAGTTTTCTTACCTGAAGAAGCTTGTGATTTTGCTAGCAAGTTTAAACTCCCAACCTGTGATAAGGTTCCGTCTTGAGCAGTGCAATCCAGGGCAGCTGTGTTGCAAGGGCTAGACCCAAGCAAGCTCAGAACATACCACAAATGCTCTAGTAGCAGAGCTAGTGAAGGTTTGAAATATCCTTTTGGTTACCAACAGGGGCAGAGCTCCTATGAGCCCCATTCAAAACCTTATGGTATTTCCCAGGAAGGCATTTGTGCAGAGGGACAGAGCAACTTCCTGTTTGACGGAGCAAACCAGCCTTATCCCTGTGAAACAGCTGATCCTAGAATTAAGGGTTCAGATGAATATGAATTAATGGAATGTGAGAATTCAGATATACCAGTTGTTCCTGAACCAATGGACTGTTCATTATCTGTGATTGACCCAGAGTTCTCTCTAAGGTAAATGGTTGAAGATAACCAGAGTTTAAAGCAGTAGAAGTGAGCTGTGCTGTAGCAACAAAAGAAAAGGCTGTATTAGGAACAGTGAGGCTGTTTAATTATTTTCTTTTGTTTGTATTTAAAAAGCTGAAGTAAGCTATTTTTGTTACACATTTAATTTATGTTATATGCCCGAAGTGGTCTGTTATTTGTTTTGCCAAGAAAGAGAAAAAAACCTCGTGGACGGGGAATAAAGCCCTGATTTGGAATTGAAGTGTGTTATGTGGTTCATGTAATTGAAAGGTACAACTACCACTCTCAGAGGGCCAGGCAAGGCTGCCTGCAGTACTGACAGAGCCAAGAGGAGGAATCATCAGGCAATACCTGACCCCACCGATAGGGCCCCTGGGGGTGTGACACATGTCAACCCTGTCACAAACTGGGGCTGTTGGATCAACAGATGTCAGTGCAGTGTTAGCAGGGTATATCAGGTCCATATTGTAAAACTGACATATTCCACATCCTCTGCCTCCTTTACCACTCATGGCCATCATCTACAGAAATTGGGGGAGGTGATGGCAGGTAACATTGTCCATGCCCCTCTGCCCAATAGTTGGACCTGCTTGACTTTCAGTGGCCTATGCCTCCTTTGGTGGCCCTGGGCCCTTGGGCAGAGTTTGGCCTTTACCTTGTGACAGGGTTGCAGAGGCTCACATATATTCTGCTGCCCTTGGCAAGCATTTGGGGGTCACCCACACTGGTCCTGACAACAGATGGTGCTCTACAGTACACCACATGTGTATTTCCTGACTCCAGATCTTGCACTGTGTACACAGTTATGCTGTTCCTAGGCTTATATGCAGGACATGACAAGGGGGGATCTTTTTACATTGTCTCAGAGGGGTGTTGTGTTATACTTGCATATACATGGGTGGGAACAGAGTAGAGCACTAGGTGTTTTTGATTGACATGCTCTTTCTTCCACTTACTGGTTTCCATGTCAGCAGGGTACATTGCAAACTGCACAGGATCATGCTCACTATGCAGGCACATAGCCATTATTCCAGGCACTGTGTGGGTTTTGTGGCTTACACATGGCCACATTGTGTGCTGGTGGGACTTGAACCAAATCTCTTAGGTTCTAAGGCAGTGCTGTTGCCATTGGACTACACCTCCATTCTGTGATGCATGTGGGTGTGGGCAGCAATAGCTCACAGTGCAATTGTCACATGTAGATCAGGGAAGAACAGCATCACAACAGAGGGACACATGCATTTGCAGGGGTGCCATCCATGGCATCCCTTACCACTGCTATGGACTCTGCCCTTTCATGGGGTCCAGGGTATTGTTTATTGTTGTGTGTTTGGTGCATTCCACAACTCCCTTTGGTGAGCAGTTGCATCCTGTGCTCTCACTCTACCTGCTTGGAGGGCCACAATGTTGCATTGGTGGGGGGTTGTACTGTCAGGCCTTCTTTTCTGTCTGTCATCTGGAAATCCTTTGCTGGGACCTTTGGAGCTGTCACATCACAGTGGACCCTTTGCTGATCTTGTTGTTTTTTACTTCTGTCCATCAGGGACTCTGTGGAGTTCATTGCGCACCCACTTTGACACACAGGTTTTGGATGTGGCCACGTTTGTGGAAATGGGCTCATAGATGGCTAGACTATGATCAGCTTTTGGGACATTCCCACATTTTGTCATTAGAATCATCACTCTTTGGGACGTGCCCATGCTTGTTGTATTCTGTTGATATGCACGATTCTGATCATGCCCCTCTTCAGTATGACCATGCCTCCACTGTCATTATGTGCATTGCTTCAATTCCACAACATGCGGCTGTGCTGAGAATTAGTATGTTGCTGATGCGATGTTGACTTTCCTAATGATGAGGGCAGCATGGTTCTGCACTGTGGGTCATCTTCCAGTCCCATACATGCACTGGACAGCGATGGGTAATTGTACTGCAATGCACAATACTGTAAGGTGCTGTGTATATGCACATGATGCACATACTGCCATGTCTATGGTTCCTTGGGCTTGACTGGGGTGCATTGCGGTCAGTATTTCTGTGATCTACAGGCACTATCCTTGGCTCCAACGGGGCCCTTCTGATGCACGTAACACATATCATAGATTTTGATTTCACTCACTGCATGTTTCTTCTTGCCCGGGCACAATGATGGATGTAGGCGTGTGCTCATGCAAACTATACATATATGCCAATGGTGACCTGAAGGGCCTTGTAAACACATGTATTAAATGATATGTGTGTCCAGACAACATCTTCCTTCTCAACATACATGGCAGTGGAGGAACACCAGAATTATTCTTGCATTGGTCAGCTCTGCATACAGTCTCTGCAATGCAACATATAGATAGGTAGTATTCAGAGAGGGTCATCTGTACCTAATTGCCACAACATATCCCTATCAATAATATGGGACCCTCAGTTGAGAGTATGCCACCGTGCAAAAGGTACTACTACATGCCCCAATGCACCATCTCCAGCAGTACATATCTGATCCATGTTTCTCAGCCACATGGGCAGCATTGCCATACACACGCGCATACTATACCTACATATGCAGTCCCATTTTCAGGACATGGAAAATGTTGGGGAGCCCTAGATTAGCTGTATTTGCACATACAGCAATTGTAAGCATAGCCAGTATAAACACTATTGAGCTCCTCCATGTTTCTGTTGGAGTGTTTATTAAAGTTTCTTTACCCTTCATACTTCCCTCACCTCAGCATTCTGATCTGTAAATCTGCATCTTGTGTACTCCATGACTGCAGACACACCAGTTCAAGACATACTTGTCAGAGCCATTCTTCAATATGGGAAGCACTGGAGAGCAGGGCAGAAAATATTCTAAGTCTTACTCTTATTCCATGTTTCCACAGGTATAATGTGGACATATGGGTGAAACGCCAGTGATGTACATGGGCCTTTCCTGAATATGCTTTATACGTCTCCACGGCTGGCCATCCCCTGTTCTGCCCCTCCCATGCACGTTCTGCAAGCCCCGTTTTATTGCCGTGTACAGGCAGACCACGGGTGTTTCAGGATATGGTCCTAGAGATTTTTATGAGGTGACGTCTGGGCAGCACAACTATACAGCTTATTTGTGTTCTGGAATGACCTCCTAAGTGTATAGCTTAGTGGTTAGAGAAGCAAATTCCTAACCAGCAAAGGCAGAATTTAAATCCCACGTCTTCAGCTGACACTTTTTGTGGCCTTAGGCAAATCGCTTTAACCTCCATTGCCTCGGTTACAGCTTAGATTGTAAGTCCATTCGTGCAGGGAAATAACTCATATACCTGAATGCAACTTGCCTTGAGCTTGGATCTGGTAAAGGTGAGTAATAAATCTAAAATCCAATCCAGCAATATTTCCTCTAGTTTTGACAGGGCTTAGAAGACTCCAAAGCTTTCCTTATTCCACACAAATAGATGCCTAGCATAGCTAGTTCCACAGTGGTAAACAGAGCCACTAAGGGCCTACATTTCAAAGGCATTTGCATGGGTAAAACAATGTTCTATACACAGAAGTAGGCTTTTATAAAGCTGCTTTCTTAATATGCATGTACAGTAAACCTATGTGCATAAAGACGTGGGTAGACGTTTACTCAAACTGAGTGGATTCAGTCCTGCAAGAGGGGTTGGGGAAAAGGATAATGTTTACATACATACTTTATACAATATGAATGTGTGCATGCATAATAAGCTTGGAAATTCGTGCATACTAAATAGCAGATATGAATATGTGCAAGTACTATCCATGGACTAATTTTTAAAGGGACAGTGTGGGCACGTTTTCCCTTTGAAAACTGATGTTAATTTATTTGCATATCTGATGCATAAGTTAGGAAGTTGGCTATAAAAATACCCTCTCAAAGATCAAATATCAAATCTGTTCAGATTTTAGTTGTGGCAGTATCAAAGAAGCACTTCAACATAAATGGCCTGAAAGGTCAGCTCTAGGATGGAATGTCCCATATGGGGGTACAACATGAAATTACATTGGCAACCACATTTTAGCAGGAGAAAACAATTGTTTTATGTTGGGAGTTATTTTCGCTCATATCTGTGGTCTTCTTCCAGATGCCACAAACTCTTGCTGCTCAGTAATCCTCTAAGACTGTCAGAGAACTTCTGTAAAGCACCAGGCTCCTTTGGCAGTCTCATCCGAAGGATGGACTATTGCCAACAATGAACAAATGACCTGTTAGTGCATGATGAGTATGACATTGTATCTTTTAAAGAAATGTGCACTATTATTTTAGGGGTATGTTTACTAAACCGGGCTAACAGTTAACCCGGGCTATCTGCCACTAGGTCCCATATTATTCAATGGGACCTAGTTGCAGATAGCCCGGATTAACCGTTAGCCCAGTTTAGTAAACATACCCCTTAGTGTTATGCACCAATAGTGAACATTTGCACTAGCTGAATTTTTGGATCAGCATATTCACACTACTTTGTAAAATATCAAGACATCCTGTGAAAAAAAATTAAGACTTTTCTTTTCTTTCAGTGCTTTCTATATCTCTGGAACAAAAGACATGGAAGACATTCTATTTATTCACTTGTTCAAATGCAGAAAAGCAGAATAAACAATGAGACTCGAGATCCAAAAGCATTGTGATTCAGGCACAGCCTGGAGCATGCCAGCATCACTGATAAAGAAGTGAGGTTGCTTTGTGCTAGAAATGAAGGGTGCTTTTAATCCTGAAAAGAAAAGTAATGGTTGTAAAACACATCTATCCACTAAAACATAGGACAGTTAAGACAAGCCTTTTAATTATGGCATCATTGCTGATCGCCTGGCTCAGAAATTAATCTAAACACACACACAAAGGGTTCAAAAAGAAATATATATATTTTTTAAATTTTTTATTTATAAAATATTTTCCAAAATACAAAGAAGAAAATGAAACAAAACAAAATAGCCATATATCATATAGCTCCAAAACATCAAACATAAATTTGTCCACATCAAGGAGGTGATCAACAAATCATAATCAAACGCCCAAGTGGTCCCTGGAATTACTAAACTCCATTAAACTAATCAATGAGCAAAGAAATAAAAATAGGAAAACAATTATCCATCCAATTAAGTTTTACTGTCTAAGAAAACTATCAGTTGTTCTACCTCTAAAAATATATATCTTTGCCCCTGATACACAATGTGACATTTACACGGAAATTTTAAATAGAAAGTCACCCCCAAAGCCAAGACCCGTGGGCGAATCTCCAAAAAAGACTTACGCCACTTTTGAGTTACCTTCGAGACATCAGGAAACACCTGAATCAGTTGACCACAAAATTTTTCATTTTCTTTAAGAAATATGCATGCAAAACTTTATCCTTATCCAACTCCATTAAAAAGGTAACCAAAAGTGTAGCTCTAGAGGATATATCATCACTATCTGACTCAATAAAATCCGAGATATCCAAGGATGGTGAAGCCAAGCGCTCACAAGAGACACCCGGCTCCACTCCATCCCCTCCCTTACCTAATTTCCCTTGAGGAATGTAATAAAGCTTTGAAACATTAACTGAGTCAACATCATTAATTAATAATACCTCCCCCCAGATACTTCCATAAAAGAATCATGGGAGACAAATAATGCGTTTTTGGAAAATTCAGAAACCGAAGATTCTGAGACCTTAAGGAATTTTCCAAAAACTCATCCTGACGATGTAAAACAGAAGAGTCAAAGGAAAATTTTTCACAAAAGTCTTTCTGCGACGAGGACTTAGATTCCTGTTTATCAAGCCGCTTTTCCAACGAAAGAATTCTATCTTCATGATCTGCTAACTTCAAAACTGTCTTTTTGGAAAAGTCAGAAACTTTTTTCAAAGAAACAGCCAGAGTTGATTCCATACGAGACACAATTGACCATATGTCTCTCAAGGAAACATCAGAAGGCGGAACTTGAGATTCAATAGCAGAGGAAAAGTTAATCACAGATGGCAAAGATGGTGTTAACGACAAATTTAAATCAGGTCTTAAAAAAGAAGAAGGCAGTAAAGCTGAGCCGAGTTCAGCCTTCTCCGCAGCATCTAACGGAGAGGCCTCAACAGGCGATAATTCAAGCTCAAGGATGGGTGGAGTTACACCCTGTTCGCTCGGAGAAGACATAGAAGAGGAGATGCTCACTGCCGAAATGTCCACAATAGCATCCTTCGATAACAAAACCGAAGCCAACGTTTCACTCACTTTCACATGAGCATCCATTGGACCAACAGTCTTAACCGCTTTCGGTTGAACAATCGGCGGGTATTTCTTTTTCCTTTTCCCCATAACAGGGATAGCCTTCTCACGCCGATGTGCGCCGAAGGGGCGCCAAAGGAGGGTGATCTGCCCCTTTGGTCACGCCCCGTAGGGCACGCACCCGAGGGACGCCCGCGACCGCTTCCCGCGGTGGGGCTGTGAATGTTATAGCCCACAGCACCTGCAGCCAATCAGTGCAGCACCTCGCCAGCAACCAGTCAGGAACATTGTAGAGGAAAAAATGAAGAACCGAACACCTCAGCGTCCCGCGTTGGGGTCGTGAATGTTATAGCCCACAGCACCTGCAGCCAATCAGTGCAGCGCCTCGCCAGCAACCAGTCATAAACGTTGTAGTGGAAAAAATGAAGAACCGAACACCTCAAAGAAAGATATTTTAAGAGGTCAAGTGGAGGCATCAACATGCCTAGGACCAAACCACTAAAACAACGGTCTCCAGAGTCCAAAATTCATCATTTGCTAAGGAAAGGCTTCTTCTTTAAAGCTAACATTTTGTTAAATTAAAGACTCTAAAGGATGAAGTGGGTAGTAGTTAGCTGCAGTGAAGAATCTACCAAAGGAGATGGCCCTATATGAACCTCCAGTGGCGTGTTAATTCATGGGAGGTAAAAAGACTGTAATTCTTTGCCAGACTATGCAGAACACTGAAGAAAAACTGGTATATAAGAAAGCTATAGAGCATACCAAGTTAACTGAGACCGAGGGTCCTGTAGTGTTAACCCTGCTGAGTAAGCGTGGAGTCTGTTTTATTGCTATACCATTTGAGACTAAATATTGATTCATGATATAATTACCTGAGAATTTCTGTTTGAGAGACTTTTGGCACCTGAGGGGTTCACAGAGTTTACAATTACTTATATCCACAAGGTATTGATAACTGTCCTCTTCTGCCACTAAAACTTCCAACACTCCTAACAAAGGAGCTTTATCCACCACTCACTGGCATTCTGTTGAATGGATGTTGTTAAGTGCCATCGAGTTGGTGTTGACTCATGGCGACCCTCTGGATAGTTGTCCTAAACTGTTTCAGTCTTCAGTCAGGCAGCTCATTGCTGACAGAGTGGCACCCATAGCTGTTGTTATTGTATTGATCCATCTCACTGCTGGTCTTCCTCTTTTGCATAATCCTTAAACCTTGCCAAGCATTATGGCAAGCCACTTAACCCTCCATTGCCCATGTTCCCTGTAAAATAGTTATCTCCAAGTTATAGTGCCCTGTTCAATGTAATTTCAGTTTGTTCAATGTAAACCGCACTGATGCAGAATAGCGCGGTTTATAAGAGAATGTAAATAAAATAAATAAATAAATAAATAAATAAATAAATGTCTTTCTTTAATGATCTCTCTCTTCCCATGATGTGTCCAAAGTATTAAAGTCGAAGTCTTGTCATCTGAACTTCTAAAGAAAGCTTAGTTTTGATCTCCTCTAGTACTGACTGATTTGTTCTTCGGGCAGTCCATGCTATACACTGTATTCTTCACCAGCATCATAATTCAAAGGCGATTTTCATCCTTTCTTTTTCACTGTCCAACTCTTGCATCCAGGACCGTACCTAGCCCCTAGCGGCAGGCAATGGTAGACAGCTGAAATGCGCCCCTTAAGCCTTCTCGCAGCACACTAAGCAGGTCTGGTCCCCTCCCTCCTCTGACATGGCGTAGGAGCAGGGAGAGACAGCTTGGCTTAGCATGCCGGCAGTGATGCCATTTGACATGACATTGAAAGTCATTGGCGGCCCACAATTCTGAAACCTTTGTAGCCACTGATTCTATCAGCTGATTAGTTCCGTTATAGTTTTGAAACAATACAAGTCTGAAAAGAAATACAGCATACTTTCTAGAGTGAATGCAGAGCTTGTTTTCTATATAGTTTAGCATGCCGGCGACATGCACATCGGGCACGCCTCTTCTCTCCAGCCACTGTCCAGAAATTGGCTGGATGGAGGTGCTGGGGGGGGGGGGGGGGAGGCGCCCGATGTGCAAGTCGCACAGGGCATGATTCACGCTCAGTACGTCCCTGCTCACATCTATATGACATTATTAAAAATACCATGCCTTGGACAAGTTGAATCTTTGTATGGAGAGAAATCTCTGCTCTTGAGAATCTTGTATAGGTCCTGCATAACCATTCTGCCAAGAACAGTGCGGCATTGGATTTCCTGACTGCTTGTCGTTTCTTTATTGATTACTGATCAAAACAGGTTAAAGTTCTCTACTATTTCAATTTCTTCTCCATCAATGATGAATTTAATGATTTTGCCAGTTGTCAGGATCTTGAGACTATGGAGGTCATTCACGAACATGGGTTGCGGGGTTGCACATCCCTTGAGCATCTTGTAGCATTCCAATTTGAGGCTAGAATTTTCTCTTTAACTCTCGTGGCTTTAGGAAAGCCAATCTTGTTCTTCCTCTAATAGTTTCTGATTCTATTTCTTTGCATGCATCATTTTAGTACTTATCTCGTCTTGATGCATGTTGGAAAATCTCGGAGTTCTCTGATTGTCTTTCTTTGTCATCTGACTTTAGTTTCTTGTGTTTCTGGGCAATTTTCAGAGTTTCATCAGTCATCCATTTTGGCCAATTATATTTTTTCACCTTTTATAGAGACTTCTCACTTTCTTCAAGCACAACTTTCTTGATGTCATAAGAATATAAGAACATGAGAACGTAAGAACTGCCATATTGGGTCAGACCAAGGTCCATCAAGCCCAGTATCATGTTTCCAGCAGTGGCCAATCCAAAATGTACAAAGAAAAGCCACCAAAATGGAAAAGGGGATGGAAGGATACCCCTAAGAGGAAAGACTAAAAAGGTTAGGGTTCTTCAACTTGGAAAAAAGTTGTCTGAGGGGAGATATGATAGAGGACTATAAAACAATGAATGGAGTGGAATGGGTATACATAGATCATTTTTTATCCTTCAGAAGTAGAAAGACTAGGGGACATGCAATGAAGCTACAATGTAGCCCGTTTAAGACTAATAGGAGAAAATATTTTTTTCACTCAATGTGTAATTAAACTCTGGAATTACCAGAGGATGTAGTAAAAGCTGTTTATTTATTTATTTAATAGGATTTTTATACTGCTTTATCATTTCAGTCAAAGCAATTTACATTGCAACTTAAACTTGGTAATGCACATTATACAGGGACATTTATAACTTGTATTTTTTGAGGCAATGGAGGGTTAAATGGCTTTTTTTAAACCCAGCTGTTAGTGTAACTGGGTTTAAAAACGTTTTGGACAATTTCCTGGAGGAAAAGTCCATAAACCATTATTAAAGAAGACCAGGGAAGCCCACTGCTTACCCCAGGATAAGCAATATGGAATCTGTGTACCTTTTTGGGAACTTGACAAGTATTTGTTACCTGGATTGGCCACTTTTGGAAACAGAATACTGGGCCTGTATGGCATATCTTATGTTCTTACTAACAGCATCACTGCATATCACTACCCATTTCCTGTTATATCATATGCACATGATCATCCTGGGCCAATACCATATTGCTCTCATAATAACATCATCCATTCTACAGCAGTATTCAAATCATTCGGTTGGGAACAGTTTAACTTAATCTCCACTGCTGCTCTTGCATGTTCAGTGTTTTTAATTGATCCCTCCCTCTCGAATGTGGTAGCACATGAGATAGGAGAGGTGCTTAGTACTTGCTGACTTGCACGACACACTCAAAATCATGTTGGCTGACCATATGTAGGTTAAAGTGTGAAGAAAAATTTAGCCAGAATCATTTAGGCAGCAATGGGACAGCAAGAGATGAGCAACTCTTCTCTTGCCAGGGGAATGGTAGAGGAAGTATGGGGCTTGAGCGCTGGAGAGGTTGAGGGGATCTGAATGACCTTGTTGCAGGCAGCTCAAGTTTGGAATGTGAACTTCTAAGAGGTGGTGGTAGAGATGGGATGTGGCAGAGCTGAATGTGGATTTAAATACTTCCACACCACAGCTGAGTAAATTATATTTCAGGTACAGTTGCTAGGTCCCTGCTCTAGAGAGCAAACAGCCTAAGTTGGTACCCGAGGCTTTAACCACCAAAGCTGTTCTAAAAATTAGTGTATATAACCCCTTCCAGGCAAAAATCATAAAAAAGCATTTGCTGAATATTGCAGAAAATGGGACAAATATAAGTACAGCACTGCAATAAGCTGTTATCAGTTATTACATCTAAAATATTAAACTTGTAAAAAGGCAAATAAAATATCCCAAGTCTTCAAGGTCAAAGTAAATGTTTTTTATTCTTTTTACTTTTGCTACTTGCCTGCCATAAACATGTCTATCACTCTCTCTGCAGAAGTCTGTATTCCTGAGGCTTCCGTAAAATGTCCATCCTTTGTTAGGGACTTTTAGGAAACAAAACAATTATAAGGTTGGTGAAGGTGTCAGTGTAAGAAAGGAGAACCTAAAATGAGTTTCTGAGATTCTTTCCTCTCTATTGACTGAAACATGCATAGTGAAATGAAAGATATTGGATATAAATTAGTATCCTTAACATTTCTACATTCTCCCTTTCCAGAAGGACTTTAACCCCATTCCTAACCTTTAAGCACTTGGAATAGGGAAGAATGTCTGAAGAATTTTCCAATCCCAGGTCCTGTCACAGGTTTAGAGATAATCAGTCAAATGGCTTTAAAATATGTATATAAATCTAAAACACAAATAAACAAAATCATCACGTGTCTGGTGCGTTGTTTGCTTTTATACATGGTAGATATGAAATAGTTTTGAAGTACTATGGATTCTTTTGTGTTTGTGTATCTGCCAGGACCTGACAGACTCAGGTTGGTGGTGCACTGCATAGTTTTCTCAGTTAGTGGTATATGTATACAACTGTACACCACTGACCCTATATCCTTGTACAGGAAGTATTATCTTTGGAAATAGGGGAAGGGTTTAGTGTCAATGGTTCTGTGGACTGAGAAATGTAAAATTTGGTTTGGAAATACCCCTGATTGACACCCCAAACCTGTGATCTTTTCAGGAGATGTTGGGGTTGGTGAATCTAACCCTATGACACCCTCTTGAGAGGTCACTAACCTGGAAATCTGGTGATTTATGGCTAGAATGGAATCAACTTTATCTGGTTGCTTATCACAGTTGTGCAGAGTTTTTGAGTAAGAGGATTGGAGAGTCTAAACAGACTCTGATGAATGGAAATGTTATGCAGGGGAACAAAATACCTGTAGAAAAACTAGAAAATGCTTCTTGCTGTATAGCTGTTAAGTGCCGTCAAGTTGGTGTTGACTCATGGCGACCCTCTGGATAGTTATCCTAAACTGTGTTTGGTCTTCAGTCAGGCAGCTCATTGTTGATAGAGTGGCACACATAGCTACTGATATTGTATCGATCCATCTCATTTCTGACCTTCTTCTTTTGCGTTGACCTTCTGCCTTACCAAGCATGATGACTTTCTCTAACGATCTCTCTCTTCATATGATGTGTCCAAAGTATGAATGTCGAAGTCTTGTCATCTGAGCTTCTAATGAAAGCTTAGGTTTGATCTCCTCTAGTTACTGACTGGTTTGTTCTTCAGGCAATCTATGGTATACACAGTATTTGTCGCTAGCACCATAATTCAAAGGCATGGATTTTCTTTCTGTCTGTTTCATTGTCCAATGTTCACACACATGGCTTGAAGAAGTCAAATATTTGTATGGAGAGAAACATCTCTGCTCTTGAGTATCTCGCCTAGTTCCTTCATAGCAATTCTCCCAAGAGCAATGCGTTGTCGGATTTCTTGACTGCTTGTCGTTTCTTTATTGATAGTTGATCCAAGTAGGTTAAAGTTGTCAACTATTTCAATTTCCTCTCCATCAAAGATGAACTTGTTCATTTTGCGAGTTGTCAGTATCTTTGTCTTCTTTACATTAAGGTGCAGACCCATTTTAAGATATATTCATTTATCTTGAGAAGCAAATGTTTCAGATTGTCTTCACTTTCAGCCAGTAATGTGGTTTCATCAGCATAGCGAAGGTTGTTGATGAGTCTTCCACCAATTTTCACACCTCAATTGTCTTCATACAGCCCTGCTTCTCCAATAATTTGTTCTGCATATAAATAAAACAGATAGGGGGAGCATGCAGCCTCTCCATACACCTTTGCTGATTTTAAACCATTCTGTTTCTCCTAGTTCCATTCAAACTGTTGCTTCTTGATCAATGTACAGATTGTGCAAGAGAATGATCAGGTGTTCTGGTATACCCATGCTTCTTAATGTGGCCCAGAGTATCTCATGGCTTATACAGTCAAAAGCCTTGCTGTAGTCAATAAAGCACAAATAGATATCCTTTTGGTATTCTTTAGTCTTTTCAAGGATCCAGCTCATATCCATGATGATGTCTCTCGTTCCTCGCCCTTTCCTGAAACCTGCTTGCACTTCAGGTAGTTCTTGCTCCACATATGGTTGTAGACTCTGCTGAATAATCTTGAGTAGAATCTTGCTGGCATGTGGGATCAGAGTGATTGTCCAATAAGTTTCACAGTCAGTTGGATCACCTTTCTTTAGTATTGGTATAAACACAGATCTTTTCCAGTCAGTTGGCCATGATGTTGTCTTAAATTTCCTGGCAGAGCCTTGTAAGTATGGTAACAGCTGCATTCGATTGCCGTAATACTTCTTTGATAAGGCTTTCAATGCATCTTTGACTTCTTCTTTCATCACCAATGGTTCCTGATCATAAGGTACAGGTTGAAAAAGCTGTTGGTCCACTTGATCTTTATGGTATAATGGCTCTGTATTTTCTTTCTACCTTTTCTTGATCTTCTTGGCATTACTCAACATAGATCATTGAGCATCTTGTAGCATTTGAGGCTGGAATTTTTTCTTTAACCCTCATAGCTTTAGGAAGGATGATCTTGTTCTTCCTCTAATAGTTTTGGATGCATCATTGTAGTACTTCCACTTGTCTTGCTGCATGTTGGAAATCTGAGTTCTGCAATTGCCTCTCTTTCTCCTCTGTCTTTAGCTTCTCTGCATTTCTGGGCAATTTTTAGAGTTTCTTCGATAATCCATTTTGGCTGTTTTTGCTTTTTCACCTTTTGTAGAGACTTCTCACTTTCTTCCAACATAACCTTCTTGATGTTATCCCATAACTCTTCTGGAGCTCTGCCAATTGTATCTAATGCAGCAAATCGATTTTGCAGGCAATCTTTAAATTCTGGTGGTAAATTCTCAAGGTCATATTTTGCTACATTCATGAATGGCTTGCTCTTTTTCAATTTTAGCTTGAGTTTGCATGCATTCACTCTGCAGCTTCTCACTACCATTCTTCTCTTATCTCTCCTTACATCCCCCCTCGGGAACTCTGCTCTTCTGGCAAACTGCTTCTATCTGTGCCCTTCTCTTCTATTGCTAACTCTAGACTTCGCTCCATTCACCTTGCTGCACCTTATGCCTGGAACAAACTACCTATGTCTGTACGCCAGGCACCTTCTCTGACCCTTTTCAAATCCAGGCTGAAAACTCACCTCTTCGCTGCTGCTTTTGGATCTTGACTCACCTGATCTCCTTGTTTCCTTACCTTTCCCCCTTGTTTTATCCCTGTCTACACCTTCTGTGTTGTCTGTCTTGACTAGATTGTAAGCTCTGATGAGCAGGGACTGTCTCTTACATGTCTGTGCAGCACTGCATGTCTGTGCAGTGCTATACAAATGCTCAGTAGTAATAGTAGTAGTAGTAGCATAACTAGTAGTTGGTGATCAGTACCACAAACAGCTTCAGGTTGTGTCTTTGTTGATGTCATTGAGCTTTTTCAATTTGATTTTTGTACAATCCATTGAGTGAAGTCCATGTGTACAGACGCCACTTATGTTGTTGGAAGAAGGTGTTTGAGATGAATAGATCGTTGGTCTTGTAGAATTCTATCAGTCTTTCTCCAGCTTCATTTCTGTTGCCTAGTCCATATTTTCCAACCACTTTGCCTTCTTCTTTGTTGCTAACTTTTGCATTCCAGTCACCCATGATTATCAGGATATCCTGTTTGCATGTTCTGTCAATTTCAACTTGTACTTGTTCATAGAACTCTTCAATTTCATTCTCTTCTGCAGCTGTTGCTGGGGCATATACCTGAACTGACGAATAGAAATTAAGTGTTCACTGATTGCATTGTATTTCATTACAGTTCTTGCAAGTTTCTTCTTGATTATAAATGCAACACCATAACTTGTGGCATGCCGGACTGGCTCCAGGCTTCCTCTGCCCCCCACTCCCTTCTCTTCCCCCGACCCACATGCAATAACGAAGCCTGATCCATCATTTTGCCAACTTGTTTTTATTGGTGGACTCAAAGGCAACAGCATGTGGATACACAATTATTGCCTCACTAACAGTTATCTAATAGCAAAAATATATTTACATGGTCAATCTCAGCACACCTTTTAACAATAACCAGCAGCATAATACATATATATCATAGGATGATGTGGAGGAGCACCACCATTCCTATTGGCTGTTTCAGTGGCTCTGGCCTGCTCCGTTCATCATACTCCAGCCAGGCATTCCCCCCATATACCCTGTAAGCCTCGCAAATGGTGTCCTGGTACTGCAAAAACTCCATGCACTGTTCTGGATGTCTTTCCCCACCACAATGGCCAGCACCCTAAAGGCTGCACATCAGTTTGCAATCATCCATGGGATGCTGTCTGCTTTTTTAGAGACCAGCTTGCACTTTTTGTGACAGCTGGAACACTCACAACTTTCATCCCTGTTCCGAACGAGAAGCGAGAAAATGTCCCCATATTCGCCCCTCCAGATTTTTTCTTTTTGAGCAAGTGGCACACGGCTATCTAACGAACTGGTAAGGCACACATATTCTGCCAGACAGATTTCCAATACCTGCCCCCATCTCCTGGAATTGCCCCTCTCACATGACCCCATTGTACCCTGTGCTAGGGACCCCTTCCATGGTGTTGACGGGTGGGAGGCCTGGGTTTCTGTTGCTTGCCGCCCCGGCCATGGTCTGGGTCACCCCTGCCCTGGCCACTGCTGTGCCGGACCCGATTATGACCCGCAGCAAGGTTTGTAGAGGTCCCTGGATGCCATGTCGAACTCCCTCCACCCCCTTACTCCCCAAACTTTGTGTTGCCACTGTGACCGCCTCACCTGTCCTCTCCCAGCCCCTTAGTTTCCACCTTTCTTACCCCCATACACCCGCTGTCGCCCACCCCTTGTGGCCCTGCCATCTTCCCCTACCTCCCCTCTGCTCCCCAGCTAGTGAAATAGTATGTGCATACTCACTCCTTGACTCCTCTCCCTCAGTTGTAGCTGCCTGGCACTGAACCATCTCCTCCACAGCTCCCCCTCTCCTGGTTGTGCTCCATCTAGCAAACTCAGGAGAGCCTTCACATGTCCTGCTCCATGGACTGTGCCAATGGCTCGAACCTGGTTCATGAGATCACACATACCAGTTGGGTCATCCCCTTGCCCTACTCTGTCACACAGTGGGGTAGGCCGCTGGTTGTTGACACTGGTGCTGCCTGACTTGCCTCTCCTGCAGGACCCGTAGGCTGCATAGCGCCATAGCGTCCCACCAGGGCCTTGCTAGCAGAGGGTCTCTTTCTGCTGTCCTTGCTCCTATTCTCCTTGCCCTTTGCTGCCATGCGAGTTGTTCCATCCACCTTCCTCGCTGTCTTCTTTGCTGGCTCACCTTTCCCACCTCTGGTGTTCTGCTGCTTGGCCATAGCATCCGTTCCCTCATGTGCTCTTCATTGTGTGAGTCTGCCCGCTATTCAGTGCCTCCTCTTCCTTTGGAGCTGAGAACCCCCATTTAATTTTTTCCTTTATGCCCTTGCTATCATGTACCTGCACCATGAACCGCCACTAGATGGTGTGTCAGCTCTGCTCCCGGCTGCTAGGGCTGTACACATTGCTTTTCCACAGCTCTACCACCAGATGGCGCTCCAACTTCCAATCCTTACATGTACCGTCCTGCTCTCTTCTCCCCTCTCTCCGAGTGTTCCTCCCGGCGCTGAGTCCTTTTACTTCCACCAGCTGCCAGCCTGCTACCACAGATGCGACCCTGCAGGTGCTGTTCCTCGCACCACCACCACTGCTGGCCCTCCAGGTACTCTATTCTGCAATGTGCTGCCTTCCTGATTCTGTATGGGGAATTGAACCCTAGCATCTGGGTAGCAAGGCCACAGCTTTACCCCCTAGGCTACTCCTCCACTTGCCCCGCCGCCGGTCTCTCCGCTTCAGCCACCCCCACCACTATCTCCAATTTAATTGCCGCCGCTGCTCTCAGCCACCACTGCCCTTCTGCTGCTGAAGCACTCCACTGCCGCACAAGATGCTCCGAGCCGCGATGCTCCAGCGAAAAGTGAGGGTGGCTTCTGCCCACTCCCTTTTATCGCCAGGGCTGCTCCTCCCTTACTCTGCTGCCTGTTCTCGCCCATGCCCTCTGCCTCCGGCACCCACGTTATGGGTCCTGCACCCTTTCGGTGCCGGCCCACCATTTCTAGCATAGTAGACCTTGTGATTATCAGATACAAAGCAACCAATGCTAGTCCATTTCAGTTCGCTCACACTCAACAGATCGAGTTGTACACGTTCAATGTCATTCTTTACTAACTCCAACTTCCTTCCAATCAGATGCCCCGAGTGCTTTGATCCAACCACATCATAAATGCTGGCTTTACTCTGAAAAGTCTTCAGCTCCTCCCCTGTAGCCAGCACTATAGTGCAATTTGTTTTATTGTGACTGTCTACTGGGTTTTCATGGCAAGTACGGAAGTAGATTGCCAGGCCTTTCTTCCGCACAGGCAATTCTAGTTTTGCCATTGTCACAGAAATGTGATCCTCTGCCGCCAACAACATTCCATTTTGCTGCTGCCCAGATGGGTGGTTTATCTTGATCTGGCACCTCAGCTGTGTCCTGTCCATCTTGGGAGACCCTGCCAGTAGTTAAGCTACCGATAGTTTAGCTCTCAGCATCACAGATGCAGACAAGCTCTCACAGCACTACAAGCTGCAAGCGTTATAAATTTTTATTGTACTAATTGGTCTTTGCCATTGAAAAGCTTATTGCAATTTAATTGATATTTTGAATCTCAAAATGAATGTTTTGCCAGCTTTGAGATATATGCTTACAACTACGGAAAGGTATCTGTTAGTGATCAATTAAATTTAACTACCTTCTTGGAGGCTCCAATTGAGGAGACTACCAGTAGAATTACTTTGGTGGTGTTTCTTTACAGGGATAAGGTATTGAAATTATTTTTTGAAAATCAAGCAGCTCTTTTTTCATAGACATAAAATATGTTTTTCCTGATGTTTCTGCAACCACTCAGGAGGAAGTTCTTTCTTAGAGCTAGAGCTTTACATCTTGGTATAGGGTTCTTTTTATGCACTTGGAATAGGGAAGAGCTTCTGAAGAAATTCCCAATCCCAGATCCTGTGTTGTCGAAATGGAAAGGGGAGACATATATACTGAACCTTCTCATTTACAGACCTTGATTCAGAAGAAGTCATTCTCAGAGCTGGTAAATCTTGACTTTCTCTATTCGGCCTTGGTGAATTTGGGGGGAAAATCTGAAAATGGAATTCTTTTGGATACTCTTTATTTTTCTTCTTTCTATGTTCCTTTAGGGTGTAACATGCAGGGCTGGCCATACCACCAGGTGTCCGCCTAGGGCAGCAGGCTTTTGGGGGCGGCAGTACAGCCAACAATCAGCACCGGGGAAGCCCATTAAAGTCACTGTTAGTGGCTAGCATGTGAATATCTGTGGGCATGAATGCGCACGTGGTCATGACCTTCAGGATTCCCCCTTGTCAGATTGGGCAGGCTGTGGCAGACATTGAGCATGCTTGCGCATGCATGCAGATACTCAAAGACCTGACACTGAATGTGGCTTTAAAGGGCTTACTCAGTGCTACCTGTTGGCTGTAATGGCGCTGTGCTGCTATCACCCCTCCCCAAAGCCCAATTTCCTTTTTGCCTCCCATGGAAGTAGCTTGTGGGGGGGAGGGGTGGCAGCAGTAGTGGTAAGGGAAGAGGGGGGCATGCTGGATACTTAGAAGGAGGTAGGGAAAGGGAAGATATGCTGGACACCAGGTGAGGCTGGGAAATAGAAATGCTGGAGACTTGGGGAGGTTGGCAAGGGAAGGAGAAATGCAAGACTATGGGTGGGGGTTTGGATGAACTAGCTGTGGATTAACTCCAGTGGTTGACTTTCTCTGATCTGGCATGATTTTAACTTTTTATTTTAGACAGTACAATGTCCCTGTTTAATGTACATTACCAAGTTTAAGTTACAAATGTAAACCACTTTGACTAAATGATAAAGCGGTAAAAGAAACCCATTAAATAAATAAAAGAAAATACACATATATCAGTATATTTGTGCACAGGAATATTGCTAAATCTACCATCATCTTTGTTCAGCAAGTTTTTTTTTAAAATTTTATCTGGACATCTTTGTTCTAGGCATCTGCCCGATCAGGCCGATGTAGAAAACTGGCGCTGAAGTTGCATGCTGTCAACTTTTTACACCAATTTGGAGCGCACTGATAGTGCATGATGTAAATGCCAGCATGCAGAAAGGGGCTCATATGCAAACTAGCTACACATTAGCAATTAGTTAAACTGTGTGCAAATGGCAGCGTTAAACTGGCAAAGCAGGGAGTGAGTGGAAGGAGGTCAGCCCGACTGTGCTCTGCTGTGGTGTGGACTCTCTGGGTTCCTGTAGGGCCGGCGCTCACGCGGTGCCTGCCCCGACGTCATCTACGGGGCATAAGAGAGGAAGTGGTTCCTGTCTTTGTCGGGAGTGAGTGGAAGGAGGTCAGCCCGACTGTGCTCTGCTGTGGTGTGGACTCTCTGGGTTCCTGTAGGGCCGGCGCTCACGCGGTGCCTGCCCCGACGTCATCTACAGGGCATAAGAGAGGAAGTGGTTTCCTGTCTTTGTCGGGAGAGAGTGGCAGGAGGTCAGCCCGACTGTGCTCTGCTGTGGTGTGGACTCTCTGGGTTCCTGTAGGGCCGACGCTCACGCGGTGCCTGCCCCGACGTCATCTACGGGGCATAAGAGAGGAAGTGGTTCCTGTCTTTGTCGGGAGTGAGTGGAAGGAGGTCAGCCCGACTGTGATCTGCTGTGGTGTGGACTCTCTGGGTTCCTGTAGGGCCGGCGCTCACGCGGTGCCTGCCCCGACGTCATCTACGGGGCATAAGAGAGGAAGTGGTTCCTGTCTTTGTCGGGAGTGAGTGGAAGGAGGTCAGCCCGACTGTGATCTGCTGTGGTGTGGACTCTCTGGGTTCCTGTAGGGCCGGTGCTCACGCGGTGCCTGCCCCGACGTCATCTACGGGGCATAAGAGAGGAAGTGGTTCCTGTCTTTGTCGGGAGTGAGTGGAAGGAGGTCAGCCCGACTGTGCTCTGCTGTGGTGTGGACTCTCTGGGTTCCTGTAGGGCCGGCGCTCACGCGGTGCCTGCCCCGACGTCATCTACGGGGCATAAGAGAGGAAGTGGTTCCTGTCTTTGTCGGGAGTGAGTGGAAGGAGGTCAGCCCGACTGTGATCTGCTGTGGTGTGGACTCTCTGGGTTCCTGTAGGGCCGGCGCTCACGCGGTGCCTGCCCCGACGTCATCTACGGGGCATAAGAGAGGAAGTGGTTCCTGTCTTTGTCGGGAGTGAGTGGAAGGAGGTCAGCCCGACTGTGATCTGCTGTGGTGTGGACTCTCTGGGTTCCTGTAGGGCCGGTGCTCACGCGGTGCCTGCCCCGACGTCATCTACGGGGCATAAGAGAGGAAGTGGTTCCTGTCTTTGTCGGGAGTGAGTGGAAGGAGGTCAGCCCGACTGTGCTCTGCTGTGGTGTGGACTCTCTGGGTTCCTGTAGGGCCGGTGCTCACGCGGTGCCTGCCCCGACGTCATCTACGGGGCATAAGAGAGGAAGTGGTTCCTGTCTTTGTCGGGAGTGAGTGGAAGGAGGTCAGCCCGACTGTGCTCTGCTGTGGTGTGGACTCTCTGGGTTCCTGTAGGGCCGGCGCTCACGCGGTGCCTGCCCCGACGTCATCTACGGGGCATAAGAGAGGAAGTGGTTCCTGTCTTTGTCGGGAGTGAGTGGAAGGAGGTCAGCCCGACTGTGCTCTGCTGTGGTGTGGACTCTCTGGGTTCCTGTAGGGCCGGTGCTCACGCGGTGCCTGCCCCGACGTCATCTACGGGGCATAAGAGAGGAAGTGGTTCCTGTCTTTGTCGGGAGTGAGTGGAAGGAGGTCAGCCCGACTGTGATCTGCTGTGGTGTGGACTCTCTGGGTTCCTGTAGGGCCGGTGCTCACGCGGTGCCTGCCCCGACGTCATCTACGGGGCATAAGAGAGGAAGTGGTTCCTGTCTTTGTCGGGAGTGAGTGGAAGGAGGTCAGCCCGACTGTGATCTGCTGTGGTGTGGACTCTCTGGGTTCCTGTAGGGCCGGTGCTCACGCGGTGCCTGCCCCGACGTCATCTACGGGGCATAAGAGAGGAAGTGGTTCCTGTCTTTGTCGGGAGTGAGTGGAAGGAGGTCAGCCCGACTGTGCTCTGCTGTGGTGTGGACTCTCTGGGTTCCTGTAGGGCCGGTGCTCACGCGGTGCCTGCCCCGACGTCATCTACGGGGCATAAGAGAGGAAGTGGTTCCTGTCTTTGTCGGGAGTGAGTGGAAGGAGGTCAGCCCGACTGTGATCTGCTGTGGTGTGGACTCTCTGGGTTCCTGTAGGGCCGGTGCTCACGCGGTGCCTGCCCCGACGTCATCTACGGGGCATAAGAGAGGAAGTGGTTCCTGTCTTTGTCGGGAGTGAGTGGAAGGAGGTCAGCCCGACTGTGCTCTGCTGTGGTGTGGACTCTCTGGGTTCCTGTAGGGCCGGCGCTCACGCGGTGCCTGCCCCGACGTCATCTACGGGGCATAAGAGAGGAAGTGGTTCCTGTCTTTGTCGGGAGTGAGTGGAAGGAGGTCAGCCCGACTGTGATCTGCTGTGGTGTGGACTCTCTGGGTTCCTGTAGGGCCGGCGCTCACGCGGTGCCTGCCCCGACGTCATCTACGGGGCATAAGAGAGGAAGTGGTTCCTGTCTTTGTCGGGAGTGAGTGGAAGGAGGTCAGCCCGACTGTGATCTGCTGTGGTGTGGACTCTCTGGGTTCCTGTAGGGCCGGTGCTCACGCGGTGCCTGCCCCGACGTCATCTACGGGGCATAAGAGAGGAAGTGGTTCCTGTCTTTGTCGGGAGTGAGTGGAAGGAGGTCAGCCCGACTGTGCTCTGCTGTGGTGTGGACTCTCTGGGTTCCTGTAGGGCCGGTGCTCACGCGGTGCCTGCCCCGACGTCATCTACGGGGCATAAGAGAGGAAGTGGTTCCTGTCTTTGTCGGGAGTGAGTGGAAGGAGGTCAGCCCGACTGTGCTCTGCTGTGGTGTGGACTCTCTGGGTTCCTGTAGGGCCGGCGCTCACGCGGTGCCTGCCCCGACGTCATCTACGGGGCATAAGATCATCTCCGCTCCGCGGTCACGCGGTAGCGGTCGCGCTTGAAGGGGCGCGGTTAAAGGGGCATATCCTGCTCCTTATGCGCTCCTTTGGCGCTCTTGGCGTTCTGGTGGTGGTTATCCTGGCAGGGGCAGGCGTAGGAAGCGCTCCCTCAACGTGAGTACTGTTAATTCTCCTAAGATAATTAGAACTGTTGGTCCTATGGATAAACACGTTGTGTTACTGAAGGATGAGGAGGCTGCCTCCGGGTCTGTTGCCGAGTGTGATTCCCCTCCAGATGACGCCTCTCCGGGGTTATTAAGCTCTGCCCTGCTTACAGAACTGGATATTATCGACCCAGTGACCTCCTCACCAATGATGGAAGATCCGGTGCTAGTTGGGGAAGTCGTATCCCCTTTAGCTTCATTGGACGGTACTAATGTGCCTCTGGTAGTACCTCTGCCACAGGCTATTCAGCTACCGGGAGACTGTGTGGATATTCGCTCTGAAGCAGCTCATGTTAAGATGGATTCTCAAAATGTATCTTTGGTAGATGTTTTATCTGTTTTATCACGCATTGAGTCTTCTATTTCTTCTTTAGCTATGGTTGCCTCTCAATTTTCAGAGTTTTCTAAAGGATCAGTTGCAAAAATGGCTCAACATGATTCACAAATTGTTGCCTTAGATGCTAAATTTCACAAATTAGAAAAGCAGTATGATTCCTTACAGAAATCGTCTTTATCTTTCATGAAAGATAGTATGACTTTACATATGCAACAGGAATTGTTAGAGAACTCGCTCCGGGCTACTAACATTCGCTGTTTAAATTTTCCTCACACGAGGTTGATATCCCCTCAGATTTTATTTGATAAATATCTAACTGAAGTTTTGGGGTATGATAACAATTCAAAACTGCTTATTAATAAGCTTTATTATCTGCCTGGGGCTAGAGCTCCTCCTGTTGCTGACCCACTTGCTGTAGTTTCTAAAGTTCAAGCTGATTCTATGGATCTGTCAGCATTCATAGAGTCATCTCAGGATTTGATTTCTTCTCGTGCCACACTTCTTGTATCTTTTACCACAGAAGCGGATAAGAATTCTGTGATGAGATTATTTTTTGCTAATAAAAGTGCTCTTTTTTGCGGGGCAAAAATAACCATTTTTCCCGATGTTTCCAGACAGACACAGTTGAGGCGTAGGGCTTTTTTAAATTTGAAGCCCCGGGTCTTAGCTGTGGGTGCATCATTTTTTCTCAAATTTCCCTGTAAATGCGTGGTGGTCTTAGAGGGAACTAAATATGTTTTTTCTGAAACGTCGTCGTTAGAGACATTTATTATACATCAGGCTCCTTCAAAGCTGTAAGTTTTTCCTTATTGTTCTGTTGTCTGTAATGCAAAGTAATTAGAGCTTATGTAATTTTTCAGGGCTGTATTTCCTTCGTTTCTTGTAAAGCTGTGTATTTTCTTATACGTTTTCTTAATGATCACTTGTACTCCCCCTTAATGTGGACTAAGTTGATTGCTGATATTTCTTTATTTCAAATATTGTTATATGTTTCTTTGATAACTTGAATAAAAATATAATTAAAAAAAAAAAAAACTGGCAAAGCAAGCCAAACACATGCACAGAAGTCAGTACAAGTTTGGCATGCTCTCTATGAGAAACAGGGGCACCGCATTGCTAATTTGCATATGAGCCCTGATAGTATTTTGATGGCATCAGGGGCTTTCTCGATGCCATCAAAATACTGTTGGAGGCCAGCGCCCCCGACAGAAAGTGAATCCTTGGTGGCCCAGCAGCCCCGATCCCCCACCACCCTCCTCCCAACTAAAAATAAACCTGGTGGCCCAGTAGCCCGTAACCCCCTTCCCCCTCCAACTAAAAATAACCCTGGGGGCCCAGTGGCCCCAAACCCCCCACCCCCTCCCCACTCCCAGTACCTTTACAAATCAATGGGAGCACTGCACACACACTCCTGCTCCTGCACTGCCATCTTGAAAAATGGTGGCACCTGGCCTGCGCGGTGCATCTTGGGATGCACCGGGCAGGGTCAGACTGCCATATAAGGAGTAGTGATATTGGCACTAAGGCTGGTTGCGAAATCCTCTATGCATTTTTCTGCATCGGATACAGCCAATATTAGCATACCATTTTATTATGTGCAGCTCATTTGCCTATAATTTAAATAAATGTAAATACTCTTCTACCAGGATATTGATCCTCTTCTTAATTGTGTGTGCCCCCCCCTGCTTGTGTGTAGTCCTAGCAGAGTCTGTATTCATTGCTTGGCAGAGAGTGGTCATAACCATCCAAGAGCAAGGTAGTGTTTCAGTGTCTACTCTCGGGAAAATGTGAGTTCTTTGAATAGGACCGTTATACATTGGAAGACCTTGGCACTTAAAACTCTACTCACTCTTTCTCCCTTCTCAAAATAACTGAGTCCAGGCCAGAACCAAAGGATTTACTTAAAGAACTTAAGGGTCACTGATACAATAACAATAACTGGCAGAGGCAAAAATATAACTTACAAGCAGGCTAGGTTCTTTCTCCTTTTACCCCATATATTTAAAAACTATTTACTTGCCTTCTCTTCTCTTGGTATATGTCACAATCAATTAAATCATTTTACTCCTTTTTCTGGGTGTTGGAAAGTTATTCCACACCACTGCAATTCTCACCCCTTTATTACTCTTTCTTTCTGGAACTCACTGAGAGGGAACCCTCCACCTGCTCTAAAGTCTTGGTAGTGTAAATGGAGCTGGTAGGTGTTGCAGGTGCTGGTCCCTGATGCTACCCTTGACACTTCTGGTTCTGGTCACTGGTAAAGCTGACAATCTCCTCTGGTTCCTCTCTTCTTCTGTGGTAGCTGGTCTACTTCTCCTCTTAAGCTCACGTCCTTCACATGTAGAGCTGCTCTCCTCCAGAGCCAGGGGTGCTGGCAGGGTTTGCATAGTCAACTAGGAACATTTTGGTGTGGCCTTAAGCTCCAGACACTGTCTTACCCTTCTGTTCTTACCCTAGACAGCCTCTTATCCTTTGGTTCCCTCCTGATGATCCTGGGGAAAAGGGCAACCTCAGTTACCTGCCACTTAAGAGCAGATGCCCTTACCCTCTCATCTTAGTATAGTAGCTGGCTGCCAAAGACTGAGTTCTACCTTTGGGAGTAGCTAATGTATTGGTTGGGTTGTTCCTCCCAGAGGAGTCTCCTCCCAACATTATGGCCCTCATTCACGATTGCGGGTTGTGGGGCTGTACGTCCTGCTGGGACATGTAGCCCCGCAATCCGTCTAAATCCTATTCATGCACAGGGTCTCTCTTTATGTCCTGTGCTTCAGGACGAGGAGAGCTGGCGGGGGGTGGGAGGGGGCAGGATCAGAGGCAGAGTGGGGATGGGCCACTCGGCAGCACGTACAGGGCTGATTCAGGTCACAGCCCTGTACATGCTGCCAGGCTTGCTGGGCCATACTGCTCATACCACCTCAGAGACTGTGTAAGCAGTATTTTCCACAGGATTGAGGCAAGGCAGCCACCCATGGGGCTGGGGCCAGGTGCGGGGGGGGGGGGGTGTCCCTGCCACCTGATCCAAGCTGCAGGAGGCCAGCCGTGGGTCAGGCATTAGGGATATTTTGGGGCCGGAGCCGCAGTTGTCTGGGGTGCCTGAAAGGAGGACATCCCTGTAGGCAGAGGGAGCACACCAGGCCGTCCTTGGGCCCGATTCTAGCTCCGACAACTGCAGACCAGAATCAGGTCCTAGCAGCCCTGTCTTCAGCGGAGACATCCAGATGGCCCAGATGGCCCACTTCAAGAATCGGGCTCCGCATCACCAATCAGAAGTGGTTTACCTGTTCTGGAAACTGCTAGGCCAAATACAGGTTATATTGTATTTTAGTAGGACCACTAGAGGTCTCTGCTGCTGTTAAAAGAGCAGAACTAAGGGGTATTTACACAGACACGTATTCTTATGGAAGAATAGATCAAAACCTTTGCTTATCAGGCTTTCTGCTTTAAGGGCTACCTGCTGATCTTGCCTCATTGAAGTTGGTGGGTTCTGAGGTGCACTCGTGGCAAGTTAAGAACATAAGATATACCATACTGGTTCAGACCAAGGGTCCATCAAGCACAGTATCCTGTTTCCAACAATGGCCAATCCGGGTCACAAGTACCTGCCAGGTTCCCAAAAGGTACACAGATTCCATGCTGCTTGTCCCATGGGTAAGCAGTGGATTTCCCCAGTCCTCTTTAATAATGGTTTATGAACTTTTCCTCCAGGAACTTGTCCAAACCTCTTCTAAATCCAACTACACTAGCAGCTTTTACTACATCCTCTGGTAATGAATTCCTGAGCCTGATTACGCATTGAAGAAATATTTTCTCTGATCAGTCTTAAATGTGCTACATTGCAACTTCATTGCGAGTCCCCTAGCCTTTCTGCTTTTTGAAGGGGTAAACCGACCTACATTTACCCATTCTACTCCATTCATTATTTTATAAACCTCTATCATATCTCCCCTCAGCTGTCTCTTTTCCAAGTTGAAGAACCCTAACCTTTTACGCCTTTCCTCATAGGGATATACTTCCATCCCCCTTATCATGTGTCACTGTTCTCTGTACCATTTCTAAGTCTGCTATATCCATTTTAAAATGTGGTGACCAGAATTATACATAATTTTCAAGGTGCAATCGCACCATGGAGCAATACAAAGGCATTATAATATCCTTGGTTTTATTCTCCATTCCTTTCCTTATGATTCCTAGCATTCTATTTGCTTTCTTGGCCATCGCTGCACAAGGAGGGCGGAGGGTGGAGGGTTTCAACCTATTATCCATGATGATGCCTAAATCCTTTTCCTGGGTGGTGGTTCCTAATGTGGAAACCTGCATCATATAACTGTAGTTTGGATTTTTCTTTCCTAAATGCATAAGTTTACACTTGTCCACATTAAGTCATCTAACAAAGAAACGTGGATAGCAACGAAGGACGTGTGAAAATCTTTATTGGTCAAATCAGCCAAAGGCCCGACACAGGCCGTGTTTCGGAATTCCCTTCTTCAGGGGCTAAATGGCTAAAGACAAATACACAAATTAAAATAAACAACAAAAATAGTTATTTAAAAACAAAATCAAACTGGCTAAAACCACGGACATCAATGAATGCATACTAAAACAGTTTTAAATATAAAAATAATAACAAATTAAAAACATTTTTCTAATAAACGGATGTATCAATATAAATATATAAATAAATAAATATAAATATAAATGGTGGAACAAATAAGTACGGCTAACAACAGAACGACACAAAAATGCACCTAAACAGTACAATTGAAAATGAATGAAAGTATATAAATATATATAAGAAAATATAAATTTGATAAACATAAATTTGTAAATAAATAATAAATGTTTCAACAGACAATAAACATTTCATAATATAATCAAAAAATTATTATTGTATTTAAAAAAACACATATAAATTACATATCTCTGAATCATGATCATTTGAATACTACTCCTCCTATAACAAATCCTGTAAAAATGCATTATTAGACAGCATACATTTAAATATTACATTTTGCATTGTATATGTGTGTGTGCCCGCTCTCCCTGCAGATAAAGAAATGTGCTGATGGCTCTTTGAGTTTGTGTGGCTGTTAGGATCTATTACTTTGCTTTGACTGCTGCTATTCATTGTCACTCTGCCTTGCCTTGCCTAATGGTTGAGCTGGCCCTGCCCTCTACACTTCAGAACAGTTTTGCAAACCATCTCAACTATTGGAATGCAAATTATCAGGGCCTGCCTCTAAGGTTATTCCCTGTTAAAAACATCACTGTTTATTTTACTAGTATATACACATTTTATAAAACATGCATGTAAATGCATGCATGCACAAAGCTTGGCAGCTAGAGTGATCATAAGGAGTTCATGTATAGAGACAGGGTGTCCCCTTTATTGCAAGATTTACAGTGGTGACTTATACAGGAGAGAATTAAATGTAAAGTTTTGAGTCTGACATTTTGGGCAGTTTGTAATATGGGGGCTAACTATTTGAGGTCCCTCAGCACTGTGCTCTGGAACACACTTGAATTTAGCTGTCCCTACATCACATCAATTCTGGCTTGTTAGTAGTTGTTGATGAGGCTGTACCTGTTTGAAATAAACTAGAAACATAGAAACATAGAAATATGATGACAGAAAAAGACAACATGGCCTATCTAGTCTGTCCTACTGAAGTAACGGAAGAGGTAAAGAATATGAAATTTTGTGGCTTATTAAAGATTTGGCTATTTAATCAATATTTTGATGTATTTTAAGAAAAAGAATTGGGGAGGGAAATTGAATACTATAGTTCTTTCTTATATAGATGATAGTTTCAGGTTCCATTTTCATTATATGATGTTATATGAATATGTGGTTTATTTAATATTTATATGACATGTAATCTGCTTTGAAAATCCTATGGGCTGAAAAGGCAGATTGTTTAACAATACTATCTTGGAAGTCCAGACCAGATGTATTCTACACTTTAAGAAAAGTGGAAGGAAAGCCAAAAAACTGACAGCATGGTTTAAAGGTGAGGCCAGAAAGGCTGTTGTAGCCAAAAAAGCATCTTTCAGAAAATGGAAAAAGGAGCCAAATGATGAAAATAGGAAACAACATAAACACTGGCAAGTTAGATGCAAGGTATTGATAAATCATGCAAAGAGAGAATTTGAAAGAAAGCTTACAGTGGAAGCAAAAATGCATATTAAGTTTTCCAAGTACATTCATAGCAAAAAAACAGAGAGAGTCAGTTGGACCATTAGATGATAGAGGGGTAAAAGGAGTGTAAAGGGAGCATAAGGCCACAGCGGAGAGACTGAATTAATTTTTTGCTTCAGTCTTTGCTGAAGAAGATGTAGAGAAGTTATTCACGCCTGAAATAGTGTTTAAAGGTGATGAATCAGAAGAACTGAAAGAAATATCGATAAACTGTGAAGATGTATTACAACTGATTTTTAATATCTTCATAAACGACCTGGAAATGGGAGCAATGAGTGAGGTGATCAAAATTGCAGATGACACAAAAGTATTCAGTTATTAAAACCTAAGAGGATTGTGAAAATTTGCAAGTGGACCTTGATAAAATGAAAGACTGGATGTCCAAATGGTCAATGAAATTGAATGTGGACAAGTGCAAAATTACGCACTTAGGGAAAAACAACCTCATCTATGGTTACATGATGCAAGGTTCCACATTAGGAACCACCACCCAGAAAAATGATTTAGGTGTCATTGTGGGTAATATGTAAAAACTCTCTGCCCAATGTTCAGCAAAGCCAAGAAAACAAATACAACACTATGAATCATAAGGAAAGGAATGGAAAATAAAACCAAGGATATTATAGTGCCTCTGTATCGCTTCATGGTGCAACCACACCTTGAATATTGTGTGCAATTCTGATCGCCGTATCTTAAAAAGGATATAGCAGAATTAGAAAAGGTACAGAGAAGAGCCACCAAAATGGTAAAGGGGATGGAAGGATACCTCTGTGAGGAGAGGCTTAAAAGGTTAGGGCTCTTCAACTTGGAAAAGAGAAGACCGAGGGGAGATATGATAGAGATGTATAAATTAATGCATGGAGTGGAACGGGTAAATGTAGATCAGTTGTTTACTCCTTCAAAAAGTAGAAAGACTAGGGGACGCTTAACAAAGCCCATTTAGCACTAATAAGAGAATATTTTTTCAGTCAACGAGTAATCAAACACTGGAATTTGGCACCAGAGGATGTAGTAAAAGAAAAAGTGAACTCCCAAAGGGCTTCTTTCGAGGCCCTGTACACCACCCCATGTAAATATTAGTAGGTTCAGACTTTTACTAGTAGTTTGTAGATAGTTACCCCAGTTATGTCCAAGTTATAGTTCCTGTTCATTGTAAATACAATACAGCTCGACTGCTTTGTATATGGTTCTGTTATATGTAAACCGCACTGATTTGAATAGCGCGGTATAGAAGAGAACTTAAATAAATACATATGCTCTATTAGTAAGAAAAACCCAAGAACAAAGAGCAGGTGAATCCATGAACTAGTTCTCCACAGGACAGAGCACCCCAGGTCCAAGGGTAGGAAGGACAGGGCCATCTTCCCTTTGAGTTGAGCTCTCCAATGCTGTAGCCACCAGTTCTTCTCTGCCCAAATCCAGGACCTAAAGTGAATGCCAGGAATAGAAGAGCTCCAAAGAAGATAGAAAAAACAAGTACTGGAACTCACCAAGAAGGAGCAAGGCAGGGGTAAAATTGAGATCCAAGAGGAACTGATGTAGGACCAAGGAACATCCAACAAGGTGAATCAAGATCCAGAGTGTAGCAGGGAGCCAGGTACAAGGCAACACCAAGGTGTAGATAAAACTCTGGCAAAGAGGTCTAGCTAGGGCTTGGTTTATATACAGATCCCAGAAAGGAACAAGATGGCCTCTGAAAGGAAGTACCAGACACAAGGCAGGCTAAGGCAACCAGCCAGCCAAGTGGAACCTACAGACATCAGCTGACTAGAGGTCAGAGATTCTTCTGGAAAGCTTTGCCTGGATGAACCTCTGACCTCCTGTCAGCAGATGTCCATAGTTTCCACTTGGCTGGCTGGCTGCCTTAGCATGCTCTGTGCATGGTACTTCCTTTCAGAGGTCAACTCATTCCCATCTAGGATCTGTAAATAAACCTAGTCCTAGCTAGACCAGCTCCTGGCCTCCTCATTAGTACTCGGAAATATGGTGCTATTTGAGGTCCCTCAGCACTGTGCTCTGGAATTGAATTTGGCAGTCTCAAGATCACATCAATTCCAGCTTGTTTGTAGTTGTTGATGAGGCTGTACTTGTTTAAAATAAACTACTGAGGTAACAGGAGAGATAAAGTATATGAAATTTTGTGGCTTATTAAAGATTTGGCTATTTAATCAGTATTTTAATGTATTTTAGGAAAAAGAATTGGGGAGGGAAATTGAATACTATAGTGCTTTCATATATAGATGATAGTTTTAGGTTCCATTTTCATTATATGATTTTATGTGAATATGTGGTTTATTTGATGTTTATATGACATGTAAGCTGCTTTGAACATCCTATGGGCTGAAAAGGCAGATTGTTTAACAATACTATCTTGGAAGCCCAGACCAGATGTATTCTACACTTTAAGAAAAGTGGAAGGAAAGCCAAAAAACTGCCAGCATGGTTGGGCTGGCCCTGTCTGCGGTCTATCAACGTAAGCTGCAACCCTTCATAATAGGGCCGTAAAGCTACTTCACAACACTTCCCATTTTGATCATGCAGCCCTTTTGCTCTAAAAGAGCCACTGGCTCCCTATAACCTATTGTTTAAAGTTCAAAGTTCTGCTACTAGCTCATAAAGCATTTCACTCCGGCATTCTTATGTAGCTATCATATCATTTGATTCCCTACACACCTAATTGGGTTCCACTCTCTCTAATGCACATTTATTGGTAGTTCTGATTAGGTGTACTGCCAGCTTAGAATCTACCAGAACTTCATTTTTTTATGCCCTTGCCCCTCAACTGTGGAACTCTCTCCCTCTTTATGTGTGGGAAGAATCCTCTCAGGGCCTTTAAAAGAAATCTAAAGACCTACTTTTTTGAGATGGCCTCCACACAGGTAGCATATTGCTCTCCTGGAATTGTGTTGACCATCCATAATGGCAGCCCTCTATAACAACGTGGAACACAGCAGTTTCAGTGGGTTACCTTTTCTTCTCTTCTTTTTTCTCCCTTACTGCTTCTTTCCCTAATGTTGTTAATTATATATTGTTTTTATTGTCTTTATGATTTTATCTTGTTGTACACCACTTTGATACTGTGTGAAACCATAAACCATAGCTAAATGTACCTCAGTGTAAAGTGCATAAAAACTGCTTGTGGATCATGCTGTCATAGTCTATATTTTATTTTGCTTGAATATGTTTACATGCACTAAACTGTTTCCCTTTTGTGATTTATCAACTAATGTGTGTAAAGTATGTCACCTGACTTTTTTACTTATAGTGAGTTCTGACTAGGGTCAATCCTTTTACACAGTACATTGCTGGGAAGCTAGACCTTGGGTTGGAGACTTTGGATTTGGACACTGTCTGACCTCTTACAGACAAGAACCCCCTTTGACTGTGTCTCCACCTGGGTGAGTGAGCCATGGGATGAATATGAAATTTCTTCTGCCAACTACTCCTTCCTTGGAGTTGAATATTCTTCTTTACCTGAAATAGATATGTACACCTGTACATATCTATTTCTTCTCTCTTGTTAGCAGGGATCCTGGTACCCCTGGAGCTATATAAATCAAGGATGCCAATATAGGCTGGAGTTAACCTCCAAGGCTACTTAATTATTAAGAGATATTTTTACATAGTCGGGGCCATTCTTCTGCTCCCTCTTCACTAATTGTTAACCATATGGTTACATAATATTAAACTGTGTAAAAATCAAATTGATACTTTAATATAAGCAAAAGATTAAGAGGGTAGTGCTAGCCTCTCAGAAAAACGACAGAAAAAATCATACACATTGCTTAGTGAACAATCTCTGGAAGTCCCCAGGAAATAGCTGGCAATTCAAAAGACATACACAAGACAAATTTACAGAGACATTTTGAAGTCCATCAAGGTCAAGCCACAGGTACTGGAACCACATTAGCTGTGCCAAAATAGGTGTGGCTTGAAACAGGAATACTTCCTAATAGGATTGTCTCACCCTAATATTTTCTGACCTGTTCTGCTCTGATGGTTGTCAGTCCAGCATGTTGGCAAATGCTGCATCCCATATACAGAGATTCAACTAGGCCTTCAGAACCTTTACTTTGTCATTGCTGCTGTTAAGTGCCGCTCAATCTAAGCAGACTCCTGACAACCCTAGGGATAATTATTCCTATCCACTGGGTTTCTTGGCAAGGTGCAACAGGAAGTAGATTTCCCTGCCAGGGGCAGCCCAAGGGGGGAGCAGGGCCATGTGCAGAGACTCATTGCGGGGCCTCATTTGCATAAGGAACCTCATTTGCATAAATATTAGCTTAATGTTAACACACCTATTAATGAGTGTCTGGATAAAGAAAGACTACCAGATTTCTACATTACTATACTCCAGTGCCAACCGCCAGGCACATTAGGAAGTACTACAAGCACTGCCCATTTAGAACCCATAGCAAACCCGCCGTATCATAACAGTACTACCAGGACTCACAAAGCACCAAACCCTACCTATCAAAAGGCAACACTTCAAATATTAAAACCAATACATCTCAGAGAATATCAATACATCTCCTACTGGCAAAAGAGAACAAGTGGCACTGTCAAATAGAAACTACATGAACAGAATACTTCAGCTCTGTTACACATGCAGAACAAGACAGTCAGCAAACAAAGAACAAGGGATCACAATTTAGAAATAGAAAGACAATAATTTAAACTGGGAACCCCAAAGGCCAAAGTTAGAACATATAACAACACTGGAAAAATAAAACTATAAATTAATTTCCTCTTGTGCTAAACAAAAATGCAAAGACATTAGCAATGCACATTTCCCACAGCTGACATATTCCAGTTAATAAATTCAAAATAAAAAAGTATTTTTCTACCTTTTGTTGTTTGGGCATTTTATTTTTCAATTGCAATTGCTCCAGTCACTTTCTTCTGGTTTCCTCGTGTCTTCTGCTAGCTCTCCATTTGTCCTTTCATCTCTTTTCTAGATTTTTTCCATTCTCTCTTCTACATCTGCTTTAACATACTGATCTTTCCCCTTTTGCTCTTTCCCCCATTTCTTTCTTTATTCCTTTATTATCCACTCAAATTTCACCCTTCCATCCTCAATCCGCACTTACTCTGCCAATACCTGGCTAATCGTAGATTTTTCTTCCCTCCCACACAAAATAGCTTTTCCCCCTCCATCCTCATCCCCTTCTAGTACTCCCCAATATCAACTCCCTTCTAGTTCCAGCCCCACCCAATATCCGCTTCCTTCTAGTTCCATTCTCCCACCCCTTGCATCAGCCCATTTCCAGTCCTAGCCCCCCCATCAGCTCATTTCCAGTCCTATTCCAGCCCCATCAGCCCATTTCCATTCCAAGCTCCCCCCAATAGCCCATTTTCAATTCTAGCCCCCATCAACCATTTCCAATACTAGATCCCCCCATCAGCCATTTCCAATCCTATTCCAGCCCCAAATCAGCCCATTTCCAGTCCAAGCTCCCCCACACTCAGTACATTTCCAATCCTACCCCCCAAAAGCCCATTTGCAGTCCTAGCCCTCCCCATCAGTTCATTTGCAGTCCTAGCCACCCCAATCAGCTCATTTCCAGTCCTAGCCCCCCCACTCAGCCCATTTCCAATCCTAGCCCCCCAAAAGCCCATTTCCAGTCCTAGCCCTCCCCATCAGTTCATTTGCAGTCCTAGCCCCCCCCCATCAGCTCATTTCCAGTCTTAGGCCCCCCAAAACTCAGCCCAATTCCAGTCCTAGCCCACCCCCACTCAACACATTTCCAGTCCTGCCACCCCCCTCCCACTCAACTGATTTCAAATCCTAGCCCCCCCCCCCACTCAGCCCATTTCCAATATTAGGTCCCCCTAGCCCCACCCTGAAGAGCCCCATGGCAGGGTTTAGAGGCCTCGGCTAACCTCTACAGTGGCTTGCGGCTCAGGTAGGCTCAGCAGCAGCTCCCTACAGCCGCTGAACTGAAGACCGTTGTTTTCCTTCACTTCAGCAGCTGTATTGTAATGTAGATCTCTGGCGCTCAGACAGCCGGGACACCGGAAATGTCCTTTGACCTCCGGCGCGCCAGCAAACTACATTACAATACAGCTGCTGAAGTGAAGGACAACAACGCTCTTCACTTTGGCGGCTGTAGGGAGCTGTTGCTGAGTCTGCTGCGAGCAGCTGTAGGGAGAGCCGAACATGTGTAGGATGTTGTTGGTGCGGGGCCCCCTGAAGCACAGGGCCCTGTGTGAACAACATTCTCGCACAATGGACTGGCCTGCCCAGTTCCCTGCCTTTCATCTGCACAAAGAGAGAATAGTGAGGTTTCTGGAGTCCAACGGATTTCAGGATCTGAGGCAGTATGGATTCACCAGAGGCAGGTCTTGTCAGAAAAATCTGATTGATTTGACCAGGGAGTTGGACCGAGAGAGAGCCCTAGATGTGCTGTATTTAGTTTTCAGTAAAGCCTTTGACACCGTTCCACACAAGCAACTTATAAACAAACTGAGCACCCTAGGGATGAACCCTAGGGATGAAATTGATTCAGTGGAAGGTGACAAAGGGTACAGGTAAATGGAGCTCATTCTGAGGAGAAGGAGGTTACCAGTGGTGTGCAGCAGGGATCTGATCTTGGTCAAATTCTTTTTAACATCTTTGTTAGTGATATTGCGGAAGGGCTGTTGGGTAAGGTTTGCCTGTTTGTGCATGAAACCAAAATCTGCAATAGAGTAAACACACAGGAAGGAGTAAATAACACGGGAGGGATTTAGCGAAGCTTGAAGAATGGTCTAGAATTTGGCAGCTGAAATTTAATGCTAAAAAATGCAGGGTCATGCATTTGTGCTGCAAAAATTTAAAGGAGTGGTACAGTGTAGGGGGTGAGGTACTTCTGGGACCTGGGCATAATTGTGTCTAATGATCTTAAAGTAGCTAAACAGGTATAAAAGGTGACTGTGAAAGCCAGATGGATGCTTAGGTGTATAGGGAGAGGAATGGCCAGCAGAAGAAAGGAGGTGATAGTGCCTCTGTATGTCTCTGGTGCAACCTCATTTGGAGTATTGTGTGCAGTCCTGGAGACCGCACCTTCAAAAGGATATAAGCAGGTTGGAATCGCTGCAGACGATGGCTAAAATGGTTAATGGTCTTCGTTATGTAGCATATGAGGATAGACTTAAAGATCTTAAAATGTTTACTTTACAGGAAATGCGGGATAGTTTGTTTATAAGTCGTCTGTGCAGAATGGGGTCAAAGGCTTTACTGAAATCTAAATACACCACATCTAAGGCTCTCCCTTCATCCAGCTCCCTGGTCACCCAGTCAAAGAAATCATCAGATTTGTCTGACAAATAGGGGCATTTATGCCAAAGAGGTATTTAAATAGTAACATAGTATATGATGGCAGATAAAGACCATCATGGTCCATCTTGTCTGCGCAGCAAGGTGGCAAGAGTATAGGCATCTGCCACTCCATGCAGGTCATCCCTCCCCATGCCTTTGTTTAGGGGTGTACCCATTGCTCCATGCAGGTCACCCCTATTTGCTAAGATAGCAGAGACAGTTAAGGTTATTTTGATTTTATTCTGTTATAAAGGGATCCACTGTGTCTGTCCCATGCCATTTTGAATTCTGTCACTGTATTTAAAAATCAGCACCTCCCCTCTGACCTGGTAGAACATACAGGACCATGACCTGAATCGACCCTGTACGTCCTGCCGGGCTGGCCTGCCCCTGCTCCGCCCAGACCCTGTGTCCTCCAGCCCCTTGCCAGCTCTCCCCATCCTGCTGTTCTGGAAGTGTAGGAAGAGCCAGAGGGAGAATCGGGCCAGGACATGCAGCCCCACAATCCGCATCTCTGCAACATGTCCTATGTTATTTTGTTACTATTTAAATACCTCTGTGGCATAAAATGCACAGGAGGGTCTCTTTCAAATGAAGGCAAGCTCTGCTACAAGGGACATAGGATGAGAGTGAAAAGGGATAAACTCAGGAGTAATATGCAGAAATACTTCTTTACAGAAAGAGTGGTAGATGCGTGGAATAGTCTCCCAGTGGAGGTGTTGGACACAGGGACAGGATCTGAATTCAAAAAAGCATGGGACAAACCCAGATGATCTCTAAAGGGAAAAGGGAACTATTGTAGTTGATATGGAAGGGCAGACTAGATAGGCTATGTGGTCTTTTTCTGCCGTCATGTTTCTATGTTTCAGTAAGCCTACAGCACCTGGTATTCCAAGGTCAATTGTACCCATTAGTTATATTTGACCCTAAGCATCACCAACTTACTTTCATCATCTGGGAAGTTTTCAGATTAAAATGATGCCACATGATGCTAATTATAATCTTTCAGTCAGTGACACCTTTATTTTCTCTATAAAGGTTTTGTTGTTATAGCACAGATTGATTGGTCTCTTTTTTGGGATGAATCTTGAATGGTCTGTGCTGTAGTTGGGTAACAAAACATCAGAGGCCTATTTAACCTATCCATAGGGCAGTTTATATACTGAAAGGCATTCTTTCCTGAGCACTGAGGTAGAGCCGCAGCTCTCCTCACTTCCCACTGCTCGAGTATTACCATTCCGACAGCTGTGTGATTTATTCTGCAGAATAATGTGCAGCATTCCGGAATTTACTGTCCTGATCTTCCAAAGTGTCATAGGGTCAAAGACATCCTGTGTTCTGGCAGGTAGAATGCTAAAAACTATTTTGCCATTTTGTGGAGAGTATTTTGATGGCATATTTTATGACACTAGGTCAGTGCAATATGAAATATTGCCGGTGAAGTAATTGTGAGATAATTTGTTCCATTCTTCCAGAATGAGCACTTAATCAGCTGAAAAGAGAAATGAATAGGCTTAGTGCTTAAATGTTAACTGAATGAGTTCAAAGTAACCATGTGCGGCACACAACAGTTTCCATATTTAATGGATTGTTATATGTGTAATATTAGCTAGAGCTAATATTTCTTGATCACACAGTGGAAGAGATAAGAGAACACCAAAGTTTGTGAATGGAAGTGAAAGTATTGTTCTGTAAGTTTTACAAAGCCCACTGAGTGAAGACTGCTTTTCAGAAAATCCCTAATGAACATGAGATATATGCACATATTCTTATATGAGCCACGTAAACGGTGGTTTCTTTAGATCTGCATGTGCTAGAGATGGCTGAAATACAGCTTAAGCCACTCATGGTGAGAGCTTTTCCTGGCTTTCTCCTTCTTCCTGCAGCACCTTTGTCATCAGTTGCTATCTGGGCTTCATCTTGAACATCCAGGCAGATCATACGTTTTCATACGTTCATGCCTATACCTGCCTATGCCTGCTGTTGACCATAAATAAGTTGCAAAAAAAAGTGCTTGTTTCATGATAGCAACACTTCCAGGGGGAGAGCGAAATGTGCTTTCACTGCCACAGTAAATTTCCCCAGGTCAACAAACACCTGCATGTTACTTGACAGTCCTGCTGCTGCATATCTGCAGATTGGAAATGGCCTGCTTGGACGTGCATGTACTATAGCTTGAACACCGCTAACATGTCTATGTATCCCATTCTTCAGCTGTGCATTTCGGGGCCGTCCACATTTCTAAAATGGTCTGTAAACATGAACTTTCCCTACCTTGCAGTATGCGTGAGCCATCTCTGGAACTTATTGCGGGGACATGCAACTTTTGGGGTGGAGACAGTGCGATTTCAGAAGGCATTTACACATGCCTCCCTTCACTGCAGCCACTCTCCTGGTATTTTGGACGTGGTGACCTGGACATCGCAGATTCTTTCTAGACGTCCCTTCTAAAATCCTACTTCACATGGATAGCGTTGATGAATATTCTGTCTGACCACCTCGACAATATCTGGATAGTGCTGGGGTGGTCGAGGTGCAGAACTCTGTATAGCAGATAGCAAAAAGCTGTTTCTAAATGGCAATCCATGTAACTATTCTGGATTTTTGGGGATTTAACTCATGCTTTTTTCAGTAGTAGAACAAGGTACTATGAGGGTAATTCTGTAATCTCCTGTTCATAAGAACATAAGAACATAAGATCATAAGATATGCCATACTGGGTCAGACCAAGGTCCATCAAGCCCAGTATTCTGTTTCCAACAGTGGCCAATCTAGGTCATACGTACCTAGCAGTTTCCCCAAAAGGCACAGGTTCCACAATGCTTGTATTGGTTCAAGCATTGATATCCTGGGTCCCTTCTTAATAATGGTTTATGGACCTTTCCTCCAGGAACTTGTCCAAACCTTTTTTAAACCCAGCTACACTAACAGCCTTTACTACATCCTCCGGTAACAAATTCCAGAGTTTGATTACACGTTGAGTGAAAAAATATTTTCTTTTATTAGTCTTAAATAGTTTACCCTGTAGCTTCATTGCATGTCCCCTAGTCTTTCTATATTCTGATAAGGTAAACACAGTTAACACATGTTGCCATGCATGTACAGGGGCCTATTTTATAAAGTGAAATACACACATATTTTACTTTATAAACCAGGGACATGTAAGTTCTAATATTCTATAACTTATGGGCCCGATTTTCAAAGCCCTAGGCGCATGATACACATGTAAAAGTCAGCCTTACCTATGTAAAACCGCCATAATCATATAAACCAGATATTTAACAAGGCTGCTTGAATCTTGAGGCCCAGCTACCCACACAGCACCAGGTGCCAAAGCCCGGGGCAGAACAGCGGCATGTCGCCATGAAACCCACGTAATGTGGATTTCTGAAACCTGTGTGCGTCGACATTGGACGTCACTAACTGCGTAGGCTTAAGTGATGGTTCCCGGCATATACGATTTCTGATGGTGAGCTGCGAACCCGTGTAGTGACTGAACAGTGCATAGTAGAGTGAGGGGAGCGTGTGCAGGCCTGTACTCAAACTCGAAACAACAAAGGAGAGCAACCAAGTACCTGCAGCATGCAAGTGGAGACCAAAGGAGCTGGTACGCAGACTGGCGGATTTCAGGTTTAAATAAAAACCCCTTTTATTGAACCCCTATGCGTTTCAGCCAGAAAGGCTTTCTTCAGGAGGAAAATGAGTCGAAAGGACACTTTCTACACATTTGACTTGGAATTCACCACAGCACTTTGATGTGCGGTAATTGTTTTTTTATATAACGGCAGAATTTTATAAGGTTTGTTTCTCCTGTTGTCCCCCTGAAGAAGGCCTTTCCAGCCGAAACACGTAGGGATTCAATAAAAGGGGTTTTATTTAAACCTGAAATCTGCCAGTCTGCATACCAGCTCCTTTGGTCTGTACTCAAACTGTGCAGACGTAAAGCGATGCAGGACAGGCAAAGATGCCATGTGAGCCATGCACAAGGTGATCCAGAGGTGGAAACGTGCTTGCTTTGCCTGGGCACAGTTGAGGATGCGACAGGCAGTGTGTACCCAGCACTGGAGATGTAGGTACCATGCCCCATGTGTACACATGCCCAGGGTGAGCTACCTGCAACTGACGGAGGAGGAGGTCTATCAGAGATACAGACTGGATGGGGCAATAATAACTGAGCTGTGCAGCATTCTCAGTGTGAACCTGGAGCCCTCCACAACCAGAAGCCTGGCCTTGCCAGTGGCCATGATGGTGACCACTGCCCTGGGATTCCATGAAACTGGCAGCTTCCAGCATGTGATAGGGGCGTCAGTTGGGATCACGCAGACCACTGCCAGTCACTGCATAGGAACCTTCAACCAGGGCCCTGCTGTGGAGGATGCACATGTGTGAGCCCCAGAACAGGCCCAGAATGGACACCTACTGTAGTATGATGCTATGTGTACTGCAAACAGGCAGTGTACTGTACGTATCATGCAGATGTGTTCTGTACATATTGCAACACATGAGCACCACTGTGTGCATATGCTCTGCTGTTCCACAGAGCCATGCACACCGTTGGTCATAACGGACATTGCGGTGACAACCAGGAGAAGCCCCATAGCTGAGAACAGGCAAAATGCACCAATATGTGGAATGCAGAAGAGCACGGACTGGTGCCATGTAGCATAGCCACATGCCACCAGTCCGTGTAGGGCACATCCATGTCTGCCCCATCCCAGCCTTTAGACCCCCCAACTGTGTCCCTGTGCCATGCCCCTGCCCCCTTCCTCCCAACAGGCCTGCTCATATCACCATCAACCATTGCCCCCCCCAAATGCCTCACTGCCACAGTGTCACTGACTGGAAGATATTGCACTACACCCTGCTAGTAGATGGTGTGCAGTATGCTGTCCATAGCAGACCATAGATACCCCATGCATGTCCCGATGTTCATGTTCATAGCTATTGCCCCCACAGGTGACCGTGGATATCCCCTGAGGACCTGGTTGCTGACCCCAGTGCACTACCCCATGGACCGGCAGGAGGAGCGGTACAATAGTGCCCATCAGCAGACTCAGGCAGGTGTGGAGCATGCAATAGGGGTGCTAAAGAGGCACTTCTGGTGCCTCGAAAGGAGCAGTGGGCAACTCCTCTACATCCTGGAGTGGGTATGCAAGATATTCGCATCATGCTGCATACTCCACAACATGGCATGGATGTGTGGAGTGCCGGACCCAGAGCCAGCAGTTGTGGAGGAATGGGAGGCTGCAGAGGCAGCAGATGGTGATGGTACAGAGTCCGGGAGCCAGCAGCAGGCCAGGGCACTGGCCCATCGTGCGCGGATGACAAGTGACAGTTTTTGAGGCAATTACTCTCCGCCAGCACTAGGATAGGACACAGGTAATCACCAATAAAGTGCCCATTACCATACAATGTGTGCAGAGTGATACTTTATTTCCCCCCATGTGTTCTCCTTGCCCCAGAGTTACCCGCCGGCCATGGATACTTGCTGACACACGCATTGCGACACAGTGCAGTAATGTTTGAGGATGTGCTGGCAGTGTTATCACCCTCCCCAGCAGGGTGGGCTGACAGACATGGCTCAGGGCTAGCAGATGGATGTGCTGTTGCGCTGGCAGCCCCAGCACCCATCCCCTGTGCCTGCATGAGCCCCACAAAACTGCGCAGGGATCCAGTGATTGATGCCTGGTAAGCTGCCATCTCCCTCATCTGTTGCAGATACCCATCCATGTGGCGGTCCACACACAATCTGTGGTCCCACCATTCCTCATGCTCTGCCTCCCTTGTCTGTTCTGCAGTCTGCAAGTCCTGCTGGATACTTTGCAGCTTGGACAATATGCCCTCTGTGCCAGTCACCAAGCGTGCACCTTCCTGCAGTAGCTCCTGGTCCAGGTCACTGACCCTTGAACCCAAAGGGCCATCCAGGATGGCAAATTGTAGCTCTGCAAGTGGGGCGTCACCTGTCTCTGACTCCCCAACACTGGCAGTCATGCTGGTCTGCTCCACTGCCCTGGGTGGCAAACCCGACTGCTCCTTTTCTCTGGCTGGTGCACTGGACTGTTCCACTGCTCTGGCAAGCACAGCAGCCTCGATGGCTGTGCTGCACCCTGGCTGTGCACTGGCATCCTCTGTGGTGGATGTTGAGGCTCCCCCTGGTGCATCTATCCCAGGCTGGGAGGATGGGGTCCTTGGAAGGTCTGTGGGAGAGCAAAGGTGGCAGAGGTTAGTGACATGGTTTGCCAGATTGGTCTATTGGGTGGCACCTGGCCAACTACAGAACTGGCAGATGGTGCACAGTCCGCACAGTACCCACCCCACGCAGCACCCAAGATCTGACAGACAAACAAGCATGCCCTGGGTGGACAGATGCATGGTAGGGACACATACATGGCCATCACGGTCCCACCCAGGCCATGGGACACCCCTACTCACCCTCCTGTGTGCCTATGGTGGAGCTGTCAAAGCCTGCAACCTCAGAGATGGCAACCTCCTCATCATACTGCAGCACCTGCTCCTCTAGTGGGGTGAGGCTGCGCTGCTGCACAGGCAGCAGCCTGCTGTTGCTTTCCCTCTTCTTCTTTGCCACCTGCTGTACCATGCTCCACTTCTTTTTTATGTCCTCCAAGTCTCTGTTGTGGTGGTGGACTGCATTGACCCTGCAGATAATGTCTCACCATGCTGTCTGCTGGATGCTGGCATCCTATGCTGTAAAGAGGGTAGTGTGCTGCTGCAGGATGAGTCCCAGGGCTATAGTTGTCTCAGAAGGCATGAATTTAGCCTTCCTTGTGCGATTTGCCACTGTTGGTGCCTTGTCAACCATTGAGTAGTCACGCGCTAAGGTGGCGTTTGACTACCCGCGTAGGTCCTCTTATGCATACTTGGTTAGGATGCTCAGCGGTGCTATGCCCCATCCAAAGGCATATCCAGTATCCACATAGGCCCCTGGGCACCGATGTTTCAAAAATATGCATGACAGCTCATTACCTAGGATGCCATAGCTGTACAACACTGGCATGTGGGGCTGCCCAGACTGCGAAACCCAGGTAGGTCGCATAACACAGTAAGTGGCCATGGCAATCATGGCGTGCGCCACTCTGACAGTGTGCCTTCATGGGGCAGGGGTCACCCTGCATGTGCAGCGCTGCTGGGCTGCACCCATGCTGCCACAGCCCATTCGGTGTGGGTATGGTAAAAGGGCACTACCCATGCAGATGGTTGAGGACACAGAGGTGGTATCCATGCAGAGCTGTGCCCATGACCATCTGCATGGGTTGTGGGCACACCGGTGCAGGATGGGGTGCTCACAGGGCACACACCCCATGCCCCAAACCCTGGACCCCCTCCCCTGGTCCCCCACAATACCCACGCAGATATAATGCCCTGCCCCCACAAAGTGGACAACACAGTGTATTTGCACAAATGGAACAATTTATTGGCAAACATCTGACAATGCATACAACAGTGCCAACAGTGGCAGACAAATAACAAATGTAGAGACTGTGACTGCCCCATCGCAGGGCATACCATGGCAGGGGGACCACCTATAGAGCACAGAGGCCCTGCTTGGGCACTCTAACAGTGCTGGTAAGGGCATCGATGTACACACTGATGGACTGGGCTGCTATGCACACCTCCTTCCTCAGGAGCTGCACTTCCTCTGCCAGGGCAGTGAGAGCCCAGTCACTGGAGGGGCATGGGGATGGTAGCACAGAGTGGCCTGGTGTGTCATGGCTATGGCATGCCCATGGCTGCCGAGGTGGCTGTGCAGGCTCCCAGCTGTGCAGGGTGGACTGTGGCTCTTCTCACCATTGTGCAGGGCCCATCCTGAGCCATGCAGTGGACACATGGTCCCCTGGTAGGGTTGTGGGAGGGCATGGCTGTGGGCTTCAGGGCACAGTCAGGGGGTGCAACCCCACCTGTGGGCCCCCCACTGGGTGCCTGCTGGTGGTACCCTGTGCCATGCTGCCATACCTGGCGTGCTTGATAGGTGGTGCCCGCATCCCACTTGCTACCCCCTCTGATCCCTCCTCCTCTGACCCCACTGACCCCACTGAACTCACATCCCACCCCTGGTCCTCCAATGCCTCCTCCTCTGACCCCCATCTCACCACTGTGCCATGGCCCCCTTACTGCCCTTCTCCTCAATTGTGGTATCCTCAGCACAGTGTCGCTGGACTCCTCCTCGTTCCCATCACTGCTGGAGGTACTGATGATTTCAGCTCCCCTGGACAGCTCCTTTGGTGCTGCACCACTGCCCCTGGGTGGTTGGTATGGTGGAACATCGGTATCTGGGGCCTTGCTGGAGCCAGCTGTGGGGCAAGAGGAGGGGGGTTACTGGTCCACAAAGGCATGGCCCTGGGGTGGGATTGGAGCACCTCCAGGGGGCACACACATGCATCACACAACCCGCCTTCAGCCCACAGGAGCGTGCCTCCTCCACAGTGCACACTGCCCACCCTACCCCTTTGCCCACCTCCAGCCAGCCCTGTTCTCTCCCTCACATGCCCAGCTGTGGCCTGTCGCCCCCCCCCCCAGGTGCTGGGCATGCACAGGGGGCAGCATGGGCATGTGCACAATGTGTACCTGGGGCCACCACTGGGGCTGTGCGCCCCAGTACCACCCATCTGTGCCATTCCCCAGCCATGTGGTGATGCACCTGTATCTCTTGGGTGCTGGCTGGTGCACACAGGATGGTGGCACCAGGGGATGGCACAGCTGCCCATAGCATGTTCCCATCATTGCATAGAGGGAGAGTCTACAACCAGGTGGTCTGCCTGCACCTGTCTGGCAGCCATGACTGCCATCCTCTGCATCTGATAGGCTCCACTGTGCACTGTGCTCTCCCGCCATGGCTTTTGCTGATATGGTACGAAGGGGTATCGCCCAAGGAAATCTTGTCGCCTGGTCTACTACTACCAACATATATTGGAAACCACGGGGTGTCTTTGTTAACGGTCCCACAATGTCCATAGCTATTCTATTGACAGGTTCCGAGATCACCGGTAAGGGAACTATAGGTACCTCCCTTGGGTGAGCTGAAGAGACCCGTTGGCACGAAGGACAAGCTTCGCAAAATTTGGTCGTTTCTTTAAAAACACCTGGCCAATAAAAACGCGCCAAAATCTGGTCTAGGGTTCCTTGTACTCCCTTATGACCCCCAACTGGGTGGTCATGTGCCAGCCTTAGCACTAAAGTTTTAAACGTTGTGGGCACTACCAGTTGTTTGCGTTCATTTCCTGTTCGAGGATCTAAGCTTTCCCGGTACAATATTCCGGTGTCTAAAAGGAACCTAGGCAGGGTGTCTCTTTCACTCTGGGCATACTTAAAGGCACGGGTCAGAGCGGGGTCTGCCTGCTGCTCCTTGGGGAATGAGGGGAATTTATCAACTAATTCCGCCGGTACCCAAGGTAACCCCTGTCCGGCCTGCATCTCCGCTCTGTGCCGGGAGCGAGATCGTTTCTCCCTACGCTTCTCTCCTTTTCCTTTTCTGGTCTTATCCCTTGGGGAAGCTATCAGATCCTCATGCGAGGGAAGATCTTCCACAGGTTCCCCTAGGGATTCCTCATCGTTTTCCGGGGCCTGCGACTGGGCCCTTGTGGAAACGAGAGCCTCTTTTGAATGCAGGCCCTGTTCCATGCCCCTATGAAATTGTGGCCAGTCCCTCCCCAATACTAAATTATGGGGCAACCGGGGTACCACAGCTATGGGGATCTCTCTCTTTACACGTAAACCTTTTACCTGAATCTTATATACAGGATATAGGGATGCCACTCCATGAATACATCTGATCTTTACAGTGCTTACAGGTTGGATTGATACCTCCTCATTCCTGGCCTCAATTTGTTGCCAGAGCGCTTTAGATATCATGCTCTGTTCGGACCCTGAGTCTAACAGTGCGTTGGTAACAATTCCCTGTACTTCCACTGACAGTAAAAATCCTTCCCTGATTTCCTGAGGCTTCTCAGCTATTAGTGCTGTCTTCACACAACATTCTCTCTGAAAATGACCTTCCTCACCGCATTTAAAGCATTTCTTTTTTGTAACGTGGCCTTTCAACATCAGCATACAAGTTTTCAGAGGTTCATCTTTTAACCCAATCCTCTTTTCTGATACGCCTGCCATTGCCACCCTGGAAGCACTGCCACCTTCTCGTGCAGTTATCTCTGCCTCCATAAAACGCTCGGAGAGCATGACGGCTTCTTGAGGGCTTTGGCAGTTTTGTAGTATAAGGAAAGTATGGATGACTCTGGGGACTGCAGTCATGTACTGCTCTAACACGAGGCTATCCAGTATGGACTCAACTGATTTTCCTTCAGGGGTCAGCCATTTATTCACTAGACTATGGACTCGCTGGCATAGGGCTTTAGGAGTCTCGCCTGGCTTTAACTTTACAGCCCTTAGTAGGCGATGATAGACTAAAGGTGTTAGCCCTAGTCTCTCTCTAACAGCTTTTTTGAGCTCGTCGTAGTTACTAGCGAGCGCTGGCAGCATGGCTCGATATGCGGCTAAGGCCTCCCCCGTAAGGGATACCGCTAGGCGCACAGCCCATTGGTCTTTAGGCCAGCCACTGAGGTGAGCCACCCGTTCAAAGGCTTTGAGAAAATCATCAATGTCATCCCTATTTGTGAGCTGTCCAAAATTAAATGTCCCACCAGCTTGAAGACCCAGTGTATGCAAAGAAGCTGGTGTAGTGGAACCTGGAGGTGTTACTGCTGGTCCGGTTTTCTCTTTCTGGGCTTTCAGCCATCCCTCCAACATCTCGAGTAGCGGTCTCTGCTGGGCTTGCATCTGCGCAGCACTTCTCTCCTGGGCCTACAATGCCAAGTCCCGCTGCCGCTCGAATTGCGCTGCCATCCATTTCAACACCTCTTGACACTCGAGGGTCATCTTGGAACTCTGCAACAACAAGAACACAGAGACCCAAGTGCGATACCAAAACAAAAAAAACTCTTCACTACTTTTTTTTGTTTTCCAATCAGCTAAGCCTACACCTTTGCCCTGGTAGCCTAACTAGCCCTGTTAGGTACCATTACCTGGCTTAGGTGAAGCTTTGAGCTTATCACCAGTGAAGGTCTTTGTAGTCCTCTCTGTACAGCTGCTTCACTTCCTGGACGTTCCTCTGTACAGCTCCACAGTGAAGTTGCTTTTCCAGCATGTATCCTGAAGTTGCTCCTTTGCACATGCGTGAAATCCTTAATACTACGCCATTTGCAATGCCCTTGCTTGTGCCCGAGGGCTTACAAGCATAGAGCAGCCTTATACTGTCCTCTTGTTTGTCACCAGAGGGATTCTGGGACTTGTAGTTGGCTTACTTATATAAGGACAAATGTAGCTGTGAGACTGGTGGTTTAAGGCAGCAAGAAAATTTATTTTTTTTGTGGGATTCCAAGGCATTAAAGCTCAAAACGCAAAAGCAAGAGGATGCTTCTCCAACATAAGAGTAAATCAGGTTAACAGAGGAAAATGTAACAAAAAGGCCTTCTATCACTGGGCAGCAGCTTTCATCCCAATAAACTTTCACAGAGCACAGCTTCTGATGGTCATTCAACATAACAGGTAAACTTTTAACAGCTGCTGTTTTCTTTTCCCAAACCAAACTTTTACTAAAGACAGCTTCTTGGCTTCAGAAGCTCACATACTTAGTAGAACACATTCTTGGCTTTTTCCAACTCTTTGCAGTCAAAAAAATTAGTCGCTATATTGTTTCACAGTCTTTCAACCCTGTTCAACAATGCTCAGTTCTCCTTTAGACAAAAAGAGCAATCCATTGGTGACAATTCTGACTCTGATTCTGACATACAGGAGTCCACCTGCATCTCTTCTATGGATACCGGGTACTTCTCACTTCCACCAGTTTTATAAACGTTCCCAGACTTCCTGTCTTCTAAAAACTCTTGGAACTGCTTCCACAGCAAATCACCCTGAGAAGGCACACTTGTATTGGGAGGGTAAAGCTTCCTCTCTGCAAACAGTTTTCTTAATGCTTCTAGTGTTAACAGCTCAGTTTCTCTGCTCTTATCTGGGTTTTGGTTCTCTTTAAACATAAAACTATCCACCCACCTCTTAGCAGATGAAGACGTTAGGTCAGGCTCCTGGACACTAGCTGTAGCAAACTGTTTTTCTGCAAGCTGTTCAACTTTGCAAGTGCTGGCTTTACCTTGGGCCGGGTCTCTCAGACAACTACTGATTCCTTTCTTCCTGATATCTTTCAGGCTATGGAACTCAGCCTTCTGGTGCCTTTCTCCACTCCTTCCCAGATAGTCACTCTCTTGAAAGTTTCCTTGGAACCTTTCTCCCTTTCCAGGATCTCTCAGAGTTTCTCCTTCTTGTGCCTCTGCTGCTCTGTCTGCTCTGGCTGCAGATCCGTTCCTTTCCAGCTTCCCCTGGACCTGCTGGCTCTGCTCTCTCTGCTGCGTCTCCTGTGTGTGTGTGTGTCTCCTGTCTCTCCCCTCTCTGCTCTGAGTGTGTTTTTAAAAACCGTTTGCTGCCGGGCACTCCCTTGCCTTTGCACAGGTGTGACCAATCACTGAGCAAGCTTGGCTCCCCGTCTGAACTAGGGCGTGGCCTGGCCTTAGCAGAGAGCTGAGTTTTCTTCTTGCCTGCCTTGAAAGCACTGTGCACAACTGAACTGTCACTTGTTTTAAAGGGAAAAACAGGGTTTTCTTCCACTTCCATCTCTTCCTGGGAGCTCTCCTCACCACAGTAGCCGGAGTTGGATGCCCCTCCAGAAGGCTGTTGACAGCCGAAGATTTGACTGATGGCCCCCCCTGGGGTAGAGAACCCCCTCGAGCTGCAGAACGGATCGTGCAAGACTCTTACTCTCATCAGGGCTAAAGTTGACGCTTCTCCTCACCACCATGTTGCTGGTGTCTATCTGCCCAGCCACAGAGAGATCTTGCACAGGCAGCCCGCGGGGCCTGCATGGCGGTGTCGCCTATGCATGGGCATGCCGGATGGCCGATACATGGGTTCATGCTTACATGCTGTCCCACTTCTCTGGCTCCTGTTTTGAATGGGTCAACTTTAGGCACATAGTCCGTGATATGGTCCCTGCGCTTACCAGTATATGCCGTGTGGGTGCCTGCCACTGTGCTCGGTTTGTGCTGCATTTTCATTGTTTGCTTGTTTTGGGGGTGCATGACTCATGATTCAAGCACTTTTCCTGAATGGGTACCTTTCTACGGGTATGGCAGATCTCGGCGCCTTGGTGAATATCGGGCCCTATGTCCTTCAATTTAGGCCCTGCCTATGCTTGTCCAAGCTCTGCCCCTGTGCACACCCTAATCAAAAGTACACACGAACTTACAGAATAGTGACTGCTTAAAGCAAATGTGAATGTCCCATTCATGCATGTAAGTCCTTTAAAATAGGGGCTTATATGTATAAATAGTGCATACCTTTCCACACGCTCCTTAGAGAATTACCTCCTATCCATATAATGATGCTGAATCTTGCAGCTATGCAGGTAGTGCCAACACTTACCACAAAATTCGTATATTCTGCGCTAGCCACTGTCTGCATCATGGCGCTGAATATCTGCATTTAGTTTAGCCACAATGGTCAGTATTTAAAAAAAGATGCTGACTGCCTCTGCTAAATATTGACCTGTTAGCCCGTGCTGTTTTGGCATGCATGCTAAATTTTTAATAACATGGATGCTAAAACTTTGTAGCAGAAGGTTTAAAGCATAGGACCCCATATTATTAGAATCAGTACATCACACTGACAGTTTTTATTAGGGACAACGTGAATGCTGATGCTGAAGAGGAAAGGCTTTGGATTGATTATTGTTTACAGCATCTCCTGATGCCTATTATTCATCAATTTCAAGGGAAAAGTAGACTTTGATTCCAGCAGTATCTGAGATTTAAAACTCCTGTACTCTGAAGATAAGTGTCTAAGAGTGTTTTTCAGAATGTGCCCTTGACACAGGCAAGTGAGTTTTCAAAGCATGGCCATGTCAAGTACATTTGGAAATTAATTCATCCTGATTTCCATGATACTGTTTTCATCTTTTGATGACTGAAAACATTTATGTCTTTTCGCTTTTTTTTCACACTGGATGACTAAGTATATAGCTCTTTATCTATGATTACCTTGCACTAAATCATAAGAGATTAATAAAACTAGTTATGAGATTTGGATTACCCTCAACTTCTGCAAAAAAATGCAATGTGTGCCTTTGAGTTGATACTGACTCCTGGCAATCCAACAGCCCCTGGGTTTTCTGGATAGTGTAAGCAGAAGTAGATTGCCAGGCCTTTCTTCCGAGGCAATAGAGGGCTAAGTGATTTGCCCAAGGCCACAAGGAGTGTCACTGGGACTCAAACCCTAATCTCTTGGTTTCTAGGCTGTTGCTCTAACTACTAGGCTCAGCTTTTGTTGCTGATGACAACAGGCAGGATTGAATCAGCCACATGTCATCTGATGGCACCAGGAAGGAAAAACTCTTTCAAAGCTCAGACCTAAAGTAAAGTTTGCGTACTGTACACGTGGCCTTTTCATGTGCACAAAAATACAGTTCTCTCTCAAAAATATTTTGAACAGAATTGCCTTAGGAGCTTTTTTGCTAGCGGGTGCTAGGGTGTTGCACCTAATGTGCCAAAAGCACTGAAACTATGGCGCAATAGGTGGGACAACACTGTGTTAAAGAATTTCACCAGCAGTTAATATGGAGCACTTCCCCTGACATGGACGACATTAGTGCAAGTGCCCTCAACTCCATCTATTGAGATGGTGTTAGGTGAATCCATGCTAGTTAGTGCACGATGCAAACCCCGCACTAACTGCACTGAGCTCATCATGCCCACTCTCCACCCTAAGCCCCCCACTCACAGTCCTAACATGGGTTGTACACGTATCACAGGAATTGTCCCACGCTGTCATGACCTAGCGCTAGTTGGCAATGTGTGTCTCAGTGCACCTTCAGCGTGCACCGGAACACGTGCTGCCAACTAAAAGACCCCCTCAATGTTACCAATGCTGTATTTGTTGTTTTCTTCTAGTTTATTCCCCCCCCCCCCAAAGAATCTCAGGTTAATATTCAGAAAGAATTATCCAGATAGCAATACATTACAATACTTACAGTATGCACAATAAAATAGACATAATAAAATATCTTTAATTCAATTTAGAAACAGAAGACCTAAACCTGAACCCTATAACAATCAATATTTCTCTAAGCATACCTGGAAAGCAAAACTAGTGGATGAACTCAGTGCAGTCCTCCAACTTTACGATTAGTCTCTGGATCCAAAAGGGATTCGATCCATCTTCCTAAAGTGAAGAATTCCACAAATAGACGTGTTTTCCAACAATAAAAACACCAAGCTACCTCTCTAATTGCCTTGCACAGGATGAACTATCCATAGACTGGATTTGGTCCCTAACATATGTATAGCCAAAACTCTATACAATTTCAAAGAAGGCTTGGTGCAATGATTCTCATAGTACCACAGTGGCCTCCATAAAACTGGTTTCCTCTCCTCAAGAGGCTATCAGTTCAGTCTCCATTCAGACTGTGAATATATCCAGTTTAACAATGCAGAATGAGGGCACTCTCTCTTGCACCCCACTCTCATATTGCTAGCTCTGATGACATGGAAATCTGAGCAATAGTTGGTTCCTTGGAATTGCCACCGCTAATACAAGACATTCTGTGTGGCTAGAAGAAAATCTTCCACAAGAAGATCCTTTGCCTTCAAATAGAAGAGATTTTCCATCAGGTGTTCTGCACAAGGCTAAAACACCTTTCGATGTCCACCAAATAACATGCTCAAAGGTATAACCTCTATCAGTCAGGTCTTCAGACATCCTGTGGCAAGGAGGCCTATCCAGAGTATGAGGGAGGACAAAGAGACAGGGAATTCACCCTAGTAAAGGGCCCCCTTTTACCAAGGCAGGATAGGAAAGACACAAACACAGCTAAGAATCAGAAAACTTCCACATGGCCCACATTCCATGCTCCCCCTAGTGGAAGGAAGGGGAGAGGATACAGAGCCCAGATCCCCTTAGGCAGGGAGTGCTCCAAGTATGCAGGTGCACGAAGTCAGGCTGATTGTCATCACCTGGCTAGGGAGGGGTGGAAGAGAGAGCCCTGGAAGTATAAACTGAAGCCAGAGTGTGAGAGAAAAGCACAGTTACTTACCTGTAACAGGTGATCTCTGGGAACAGCAGGAATAAGTCTTCACATTTGAGTATCGTTGGTACCGACGGAGCCTGCGCGGGAACGCTCCCCAGCGTCCAGTAAGAAAGCTTTTGGGAGCATCCCACAGCGCCTGCGCGCTGCCTTCCCGCCTTTCCCAACCGCCTCTCTCCAGTTCGAGTTTTAAAGCTGAGACAAAGAAAGAGAGAGGAAAGGAAAGATAGACAGAGAGATACAACTCCTAGGGGAGGTGGGTGGGTTGTGAAGACTTATTCCTGCTGTTCCCAGAGATCACCTGTTACAGGTAAGTAACTGTGCTATCTCCAGGAACAAGCAGGAATGAGTCCACATATGGGGACTCCCTAACTGCAGATGCCAGGGGAAGACCCCAGGTTGTGTGTCCTTGAAAAGGACTCTACCTTCCTCCCATGGATCTCTGGCATCCAACCAGGGTAGGTGGGTAGGAGTTGATTAGGAATGGAACAGGTGTATGAGAACAGCCTGACCAAACAAGGCATCCCGGCGGGAGTCCTTGTCCAAGCAGTAATGGGCTGTGAAGGTATGAACCGAGGCCCAGGTGGCCGCTCGACAGATTTGGTCGATGGACACAGAGTTTAGATGACCCATTGAGACTGCCATGGCTCTCACATTGTGAGCTGTGACATGGCCCTCCAGAGAAAGGTTTCTACTCTGGTAGGGGAAAGAAATACACTGAGCAATCCAGTTGGACAGTGTTCTTTTAGAGACTGGAAGTCCTAAATGAGAAGGATCAAAAGCAACAAAGAGTTGAGAAGACTTTCTATGTTGCTGTGTTCTTTGTAAGTAAAAAACGAGAGCTGTCTTACAATCCAAGGTATGAAGATTCCTCTCTGCACTTGATGCATGAAGTCCTGGAAAAAAGACAGGTAAATATTTTTATTTAGTAAACACTTGTACACCTCTTGGTTCAGATGAAAAGGTGAGACCACTTTAGGCATAAAGTGTGGATTGGTCCTGAGGACTACCTTATCATGATGAAACCTTGTATAAGGTGGATTGGCCACCAAAGCTTGCAACTCACTGATGCGGCATGCTGAGGTGACTGCAATGAGAAAAATAACCTTCCAAGAAAGAAATGTCAAGGAGGTGGTGACTAAAGGTTCAAAGGATGGCTTCATAAGCTGGCCAAGAACCAGGTTTAAGTCCCATGCCACTGGAGGTGGTCTAATGGGAGGTTTAGTTAAAAGAAGGCCTCTCATGAATCTTGCTATAAGAGGATGAGAGGAAATAGGTTGTCCATTGAGAGGCTTGAGGGACGCTGCAATAGCACTCAAATGGACTCTTACTGAATTCGTTTTCAGACCTGCATGGGATAGATGCAGAAGATACTCTAGTAGAGAATTCAGAGGTATTGCAAGAGGGTTTAGACCCTTCCCTGAACACCAAATGGTAAATCTTTTCCATTTGAAAGCATAGGAACGTCTAGTAGAAGGCTTTCTAGAGGCATGAATAACAACTCTGACTTGCTGGAAGAGATGAAAATCTTGAAGGTCTAGGCCCTCAGCAACCAAGCCCTGAGATGGAGAGACTGGGGGTTTGGGTGCCACAACGTTCCTTCTTCCTGGGATAGAAGGTCTGGAGCAGAGCCCAAGTCCAGGGAGGGAGCTTGAGAGAGATGCAGAAGTAGAGGGTACCACACTTGGCGTGGCCAATGTGGTGCTATGAGGATCATGGTCCCTTGATCTCTCTGAAGCTTGAATAGTGTCTTGGGAATTAGGGGAATTGGTAGAAAGGCATAAAGGAAGTTTTGACCCCAGTGAAGGAGGAAGGCATCCTTGGCCTGAACTCCCTGACACGGAATTCTGGAACAGAACCAGGGAAATTTGGCATTCCACGGACTTGCAAAGAGGTCTATGTCCGGGGTTCCCCAAATTCAAAAGATCCTGGCTACCTGGTCCATGTGGAAATTTTGTTTATTGAGACAGGCAACAGAAAAACAGACAAAAAGCAAAAACAATCACCCCAACCAAGTCCCACCCCCCCCAAAACCACCACCCCCCCGACATAGTACACAACAAGAATCCTAACCCCCCGTGACCCACCTCCCCAAACCCACCACCAAACCCAGCAACCAACATACGTGCCACTCCCCCCAACATCAACCCACAATAGTCCATACAATGTCCATATCCCCCCCTCCCCCCCCCCTCGGTCCACTGTCCATGCCTGATCCAACCCCCCCCCCTGCAACAACACCCCAGAGCAGTCCAAACATTGTCCATTTATTCCTTCCCAAACCCCTCCCCCGCACAACAACCCCCACCAGTCCAATTGTCCGCAATGTCCGCTGGTTGAGGACTGCCCAAATCCCCACCCAAATACAGAGTCCCCTGTCCCCATCCCCTCCCCTGCAGAGGGAACCGCAGCTCCCACCCCCCACCCGATCCCCGCCCCCTCCCCATCCATCCCACAAAACAAATATATATCAACAGCAAAACTCCCCACCCCCATCCCCCCAAACAAAAACATAAGGGCACCTTGAGCCCGTCCCCAACAGAATCCCACCAACAACAAAAACCAATTATACAAAGCAAACAATAAACACAAACCATTGCTGCCCTGCAACCTAGACAGCGGAACAGGATGCACAAAACACGAAAAAAGACGTACACAAAGCCAAAAACAGGTGGGACATCCCACCCCCAAGGAGAAAGGGAGAGCAGACAAGTGGTCAACCGCTGCAGCACCAGCGCACCCCCCCTCCCCGCCCCCCCCCCCGGGAGGAAAGCAACCCCAAAGGCCTACCAAAGAACAAAACCCCAGGGAAGGGAACCCTCCCCCTTCTGTCACCCCCCCCCCAGAAAACAAATCAAACCCAAACCTCTACTAAGGACGAAAACCCCAGGGAACCCCTCCCCTTCACGGGGGGCGGAGGGTGAGGTGACGCCACAGACGCTCCCAACGATGGGCCTCCACCACCCGCCTTTCGCGTTGCGCCATGCTGGACACTTCCTCCAGAATGTCCCGCACCACCTCGTCGAGGGGCAGGACCAACCCCCGGGTCGAGACATGACAGCGCGCTTGCCACAGGTGGTAGCGCACTACGGCCGTGACGAGGTAGAGGGTCCCGGAGTCCTGCCTTATAGGAAAGGACCAGGCCCCGTACACCCACTCCGCATACGTGAGGAGGGAAAGGTCGCGCAGGTGAAGAGCAGCGGACACCAACCGGCAGGCCTCCACGTTAAAGGGGCACTGCCGGAGGAAATGGTCCATGGTCTCCGTCTGCCCCTCACACCCGGCCCTCGGACAGACCCGCTCGGCCTGTGACCTGTACTTGAGGTTGTCCCACACGTACAAACGCCCGTGGAAAGACAACCAGGCCACATCCCGAACCTTCTTCGGTAGCCGAGGGGAGTTCAACAGCCGAAGGCCCCGCTGCATCACATCCGCCGGACAGTCCCGTAGGGCCCACCGTGGTTGAAAGTGGGAGGTGAGTACCATCCGATATAATCCTTTCTGCCCCAAAGACTGGGCGAGCGGGTCGGTCACCCCCCACCGCCGAATGAGCCCCACCATCGCAAATACGTACGATGGGGCCTGTTCCCCGCTCCGACGCACACGTGGGACCGAGGACGCCCCCTCCCACTGCTCCCAGAAGCGGGAGAACCATTCCCGATAGGAGGCCACCCACCAAACCCCACCCCCTTCCCGCATCCTACCTAAGTGAAACGCCATAGACAGGACTGACAGGAAAACAAGGGGGTGCAACATACCCAAACCGCCCTCTGCCCGATCCAGGCAAACGATGTTGCGCTGGACAGGGTTCAGGCGGTTACCCCAGAGAAAACAGAAAAAGACGGCACTGACAGACGCCTGACGGGACGACGGAAGGACGAAGACCGTGGCCACGTGCAGAAAGAGAGGAAGCAGAAACGTCCCGAGGAGTTTGATCTTCTCCTCGTACGTACACCTCCACCCCCTCCACCGCAGCACCCGACACCGTGCAGTCTCAAGACAACGGTCCCAATTGGACTCCGCACAGTCCTCCGACCCGAAGACGAGGCCCAAAACGCGGACCTCCCCCACGGGAGGAGGAAAGGGGGCGCAGGAAGGCGGGAAGGCCTCCGAGGGGCCCAACCACAGCGTCTGGCACTTGCTGTGGTTGACAACAGAATGGGCTACCTCCGAGTACTCCTCCACGGCCTCCCGCAGGGCCTCTACCCCTTCAGTGCCGTCCACGTAAACTGAGATGTCATCAGCGTAGGCAACGACGGTCACCGGGGGCGCACCAGGGGCCTCCAGGCCCCGCAACCCACCTGAGGACAATCTCCGGAGGAAGGGGTCGAGGGAGAAGACATACAGCAGGGGGCTCAAAGGGTACCCCTGCCGCACCCCCGAGGCGACACCAAACGGCCGTCCGAGCCACCCGTTAATAAACGGGAAGCTCACCCCCCCTCGGTACAGCGCCTGTACGACGAAGAGGAAACCTGTGGGGAGGCCGAAGTGCTGGAGCACCACCCACAGGTACCGGTGACTGACTCGATCGAAGGCTTTGGACTGGTCCAAGGAGACCAACCAATGGTCCCGTTGGAGCGACCGGCCTCTCTCCACCACCTCTCGGACTGTGGCGACAGCGTCCAGAACCCCTCTCCCCCGAACGGAACAATACTGGGAAGGGGACAGCAAAACGCCCGACACCTCCACCAGTCGGTTGGCCAAACACTTGGCCAGAATCTTCCGGTCCGCGTTCAAAAGAGAGAGCAGGCCGCCAAAAGTCCAAAGAGCTATCGTCCTTCCCCTTGGAGAGCAGCAGCAGGACAGACTCGCGAAATGACCGCGGGAGAAACCCCGTGTCCATGATCTCCTGAAACAGAGAGGTCAGGAAGGGAGCCAGCTGGGCGATGAAAGTACGATAGAACTCCACAGGGAGCCTATCGCGCCCAGGCACCTTCCCCAACGGCATGGCACGAATCGCCCTCTCCACCTCCACCTGCTGAATCGGAGCAGCGAGTGCATCAACCTGTGCCTGGACCACAGCCGAATACACCGGGGGAAGGCCCAAGTACTCTCGGATATGGGTGAGGTCCACGGGGCGATCCCCAAACAGGTCCGAGAAGTATTCCCCCACCATCCGCAAAAGGTCCTCCTGGGAGGTATGAATGGTACCGTCCTCGCCCCGCAGGGCCATGACCTCCCGACGCCGAACCCTCTCCCTGCAAGTTAGGAAGGGTCTGGAGCAGCGACCCCACCGGCCGCCCCCTCGAAGCATAGGGAGGCATGGCGATCGTAAAGCAGGCCACGGAGCTGGACTCGCACCTCTTCCACCTACTCCCGCGCTGCCCCTCGGGATACCAAACGATCCAGCGACCTCCGGAGGACAGTGTAAGTGAGGTAGCGGGATCGAGCCATGGAGGTACCCCGGGAACGGAAGAGTTGGCGGGCACGCGTCTTCACCTCGTCCCACCAGGCACCACGGGAAGGAAAAACACCCAACAGGGTCTCCTGGTCTGCGAGAAAGGCCAAGAACTCCTGGACCACCTCTGATGTTGCCAAACAACTGCACATTCAGTCGCCACAGGCCAGGACCCCTGCTAAGCTCCTCGTGGTTAGCCAGGAAGGACACGGAGAGGACGCGGTGGTCCGAAAAGTCAACCGCCTGCAACTGCGGAGGGGAACACTCCACCCGGGCACTCACATATATCTGATCGATACGACTCCTGCAGGTCCCATGGTAGTAGGTGAACCCCGGCGACCGAGGAAAGGCCCGGTGGAAGACATCCACCAGGTCAGCCGTCCGGGTCATCTCAGCCAAAAAGAGGCCCTCGTAACTGGGTGGGCAACGCTCCCCCCCTCGGTCCTGCAAAAAGGTGATGGTGTTGAAATCCCCGGCGAGGACCACCAAACGGGAGGTGTGTAAGTAGGGGCGGATAACCCGAAAAAGGGTCTTCCGTGCCAACTTAGACTGGGGGCCGTAGACCACCACGAAACGAAACCGATGGGGCCCGCAGTAGCTGTCTAAGAGCAAACACCGGCCCTGCTCCAGTTCCCACACGTACTGCACCTGAAATCGGTTCGACGTGAACAAAACCGCCACTCCTGCGTAGGGCTGGGCCGCAAGGGACCAGTACGAAGGACCCCACCTCCACTCCCGCTTCGCCCGATGAAGGCTAGCGAGCGAGGTGAGCCTGGTCTCCTGCAAGAAGATGACATCCAGCCCACTCGTGGAAAGAAAGTCATAGGCCGAAGCCCGCGCCTGGTCCGTGAAAATGCTGGCCACGTTGATGGTGGCGCACGAGAACGCAGGAGTGCACGCCATGCCTATTTTGAGTGCAGTGACCCTTTCCTCCTCTTCTCACCAACCCCGGGATCCCCAGAATCCCGCTTGCAGGACAAGCCCGCGAGCTGGAGCAAATCCTCCCGGTCCACGTTGACCACCTCGAGGATCTCCCCCTCCTCCCGCTCGACCCTGTCACCCCAGAAGGTGCTGGCGCCCCCGGGACCACCAGGCAAAGCTGTCGCGAGGGCAGACCCAGCCCCCACGGGATGAGGAGGCACAAACGGGTCAGGGGTCGGAGGAATGACCTCCTCCATGGGGTCCACCACCGGTGCTGCCCCCCCCTCCCCGGACAAAGACTGCAACAAGAAGACAGTGCCCACCCCCGCGGGGGAGGCCGGGACGGCCGGGTCAGCAGGGGGCTCCTGCGAAGGCCCCGAAACCAACTGCGGGGGCAAACGCCCGTCCTCCCTCACCCGTCGGGCGCCAGTATCCCCCTTGATTGGAGGACCCTGACCGCGGCGCGCCTTCGTTATTTTGGGAGGCCGCCGCTGAGGAAGAGGGGCCGCCCCCGCCGCTAACCGCTCCGAGCGCTGCACAGGAAGCCCTGCCTCCACAGGCAAGCCCTCATCCGCCTCAGCCGCCTCAGCAGCCAAAAAGACGAAACGGTTGATGTCCAACACGGGCTCTTCATCCGGCAATGGGGATGTCTCCCATTTCTTCCTTTTGGACTTGTCACCCCTAGAAGGGACCGTGGTCCATTCCTGAGGTGGCTCCACCCGCAACCCACTATCCTGTCGTGACACAGCAACCTTCACCACATTAACCCTCTCCTCCTTCCTACCCGAATCCCCTCCCCCTGGTGGCTCCCTCGGCTCGATGGACTCCTCCACCCTAGGGCCCTCGGTCTCCTCCTGAGGGAGAGGGGCCTCCATAACCTCCTCCCGCACAGGAGCCCGAGGTGGGGCGACCTGAATCCCCCCCCGGTCCATTGTGTGACGCGGAGGGGCAGCGGGCGAAGGGGTGGCCCAACTCCCCGCAAAGGTTACACCGAATAAGCAAACACCCGGCCGAGGCGTGACCCCATCCACCACAACGGGTGCAGACCTGCTCGGGACAGTTCATGCTCAGATGACGAAATGAGCCACAGTGGTGACACTCGCGGGGTTGCCCGGGGTAATAGCACAAGATGCGATCCCGACCGAGGAAACCGTCCGAGGGCACGTGCTGCACCACGTTTCCCACCTCACGCAAACGGATCCTACCCTTCCACGACCCGTCCCACACCCCTAGGGGCCCAGCGCCCTTAACCAGGGGTGCGAGGAGCACCGCATGGCGCGACAACCAAAACTGGATGTCCTGCCCTGGGAGCGACTCATTCCGGGATAGGATGGTCACAGGTACTGTCCCCTGGCGAGAGATAGGCACAACACGAAAGTCAGCCCACCCTCCCTGCCCCCTCTGCTGCTGGTATCGGTCCCAGAATATCTCCAGCCCCCGTCTCAGCATGAAACTAACATCATATTCAATGGTGTTGTTCATGTGGATGAAGGCGTAGAGATCTCCCGGGAGAAACCCCAGCCCAAGGACCATCCTCAAGACCTGTTCCCTGGCTGGAGGGGGCCCCTCCCCAGCCCACCGGATCTGCGCCACGTTGCGCCATCGGACCTCACCCCCTACCCCTCGGAACCCTCCCCCACCTCTTCCCCCTCCTGCAGGACCATTCCCCTGGGAACCCCCCTCCCCCCAGCCCCACCTGACGTCCCTGGAGTGGTGCCGGACCCCCTCAGAGCCTCTGCAAAGGTACGGGGGGGGGAACTGACCCCCCAGCTCCCATCCCCTGCTCTCCTCTTTCCTCTCCTGCATCCACCTGCGGGGGACCCTGCTGCTGGTCTGCAGGATCCGCAACCGCCGTACAGGGGGCGACCGGGGTGCTGGGCAGGGTCAGCTCCGCAAAAACAGAGTCAGGGATACTATCCCTTCCGGATCCCTGGGTGCCACCGAGAACCTCCGGATCACCCCCTTCTGCCACATCTTGCTGCTGCCGAAAGGCAGCAAAGGCCCCTGGAGGGCCGGTCGGGGTCTCCAAAGCCAATTGGATGGCATCACGGACCTGATTCTCGGTAACACCCAGGGGACCAGAAAGCCCCCCCAAACCCCCATCCCGTGTTCCCGACCCAGCGCAAAGTTCCTGGGTTTCGGCCACCACTACCGGGGACGAACCCCGCTCCCCTCCATTCCCGGGATCCATGGGGACCACCCCATCCCCCAACCCCACTGATAGCAGACCCTTCCCCCCATCAGGACAAAACACTACCGCCTCCCCCACTACTAGACCAGTCGTCTGCTCCCCCTCTCCTTCCGCCAGACCCTCCACCGACCCACCGTCCGCTACCCCCTGTAAGGCTACCGGCAATAAGGCAGGCTCCCCCCGAGACAGTAGGGCAGATCCCCCCAGAACTAATCCCCCCAAACCTCTGCCCCCCTGCCCCCCGTCACTCCCAGGTCCTACCTTATTGCCGGTGCCAGACGTGGCACAGGGGTCCGGAACATCCTGGCCGGCAGCCAGGGCTCCAGCAGCAAGGGCGGACGCCCCCCTGCGAGCCAGGCCCCCCACGGCCATACCAGCAGGGACCACAGACAGCTGCGCATCCTGCTTCGCCGACACAGGTTGCAGGGACAGTGGAATAGCCTTCTTCCGGCCACCCCCTAGGGACTGCCAAAAAGGAACAGCAGCCCTTACCCTTTTTCTTCCCCTGCTCCGTCCCCCCTCCTCCGCCCCCCCCCAATGCCATACAGCCACTTCAGAACAATGGGACCGGTCAGTCTGCTGCCTCTGGGGATCCTGGAGAGAGGACGCAGAACCCCCCAAAGTTCCTTGCACAGCCAGAGGTTGGATAGCATCAGCAATCTTCTGGGCTGCAACAGGCAGCCGATGAGCCTCAACAGCATTCTGTGACCCCCGATGTGGGAAAGCAGCCTCTGCACATTTCTCTTTTTCTGCAACATCCCCTCTGATAGAGGGGCACGGGAACCAATCCCCTACTGCCCCCGCTGATCGACGCCGGTACTGCCGTGGCAGGGCAGAGGGTTGAAAATGGCCGTCTGTACACTTCCGGGAGAACCCGGAAGTGACCTCATCGGACTTGCGGCGGCCATCTTTGGAGTGCAAGCTGGTGGAGGGAAGCCCTACCACAGCAGCCTGCAGCGGGACAACCTTCTCAGGATCGCGGATACCATCTGCAGGCACTCCTTGACAATCAGGATGGCAAGATGCTTCTTCAGCTGCTGCTTTGAGGGAAGCAGAAAAATCGGCAGAAAATGCCCGTGGGTGGGGGGGATTGATGCCTCCAGACCCCCCCTCCAATGCAGAGCCGACAGTGCTGGACACAGGGAGCAACAGACGAGGGGCCAGTACAGAAGCCCGTAAATGCTGGGAAGCTGCACCATCCTTGGAGAAAGGCCAGGCTCCAGAGTGAGAAGAGTGATCCAGTGAGCCAGGGATCACCGGCTCAACCTCCAGGAATGGGATAGCCCTCCTTCCATTGACACCTGTTGCTTGCAGGTAAGGGTCTCCGGACCACAAACATTCTTCTCCCCTCACAGGGATCGGGTATGGGACAGGCAAGCTGTGGGATTGGGGATAGCCACCCACTGTACCTACCCCTGGGGGCCTCCCCTGGACTGCAGACACACCATGTTTAGCCCACCTATCATAATTATAATATATTTCAGACAGGGACCCACAATCCTGGCTCTTCAAATAGATTATCTGCTGATTCTTGGCCTTCAGGGCCCGCTTTACCCCCCTCCTATAGGTGTTATAGACCACCCATTCCTCCCCGGGAATGGTGGCCTGCAGGCTCTCCAGGTGGGAGAGCTGAGCTTGTAGCTGGGCCGCCTCCTCCTGGAGACCCCGGAGCTGCCGTACCGCCACCACGATTTCATCTGGGGCCCTAGCTGGCTGCTGGAAGGACGGCAGGCCCGACCCCCCGTCCTCATCCTCACTGGAGGAGGTAGAGGCCTCCTCCAGGACCCGAGGTGGAGGCGGGAACCCGCCTCCTCCAGCACCGTACAAGGCAGGCCTCCAAGGCCTCCCTAGGGCCTCTCCCTGCCTCCACCCAGCCTCCACACCCCGCCTGGGAAGGAAAGAGGAGCCTCCTCCCTGGGGCAGCGGGCCCAAGCCTCCGGGCAAGTGGGTCCCTTTTCCCTGGTCATTTGCAGTCCTACCTGGGGAGTCCCCCTCCCGGGTACCGGCTGCAGCCTGCTTCCAGGTTCTCCATCTGGGTCCAGCAAAGGAGGCCCACCAGGCTTGGTAGGCCTCTGGGCCTGGGCCTCTCCTGCTGGAGGTGGCCCAGGACCCGACATCCAGGCTCCAACTGTTAGCTAGGCTCCACCCCCAGCAGGAGCTCACTCAGAGAGGTCCTCCCTCTAGCTCTGCTGAACAGCAACTGAGTGGAGGGACCACTCGTGTGGAAGCAGAACTCGACTGAGTCTGTCCGCCCAAGAGTTTTGAACGCCTGGAAGATATACTGCCTGAAGATGGATGTGATGCTCTCTGGCGAAGGCCCACAGTCGCAAAGCTTCGTTGCAAAGCGACAGAGAGCCAGTCCCTCCCTGCTTGTTTACATAGAACATGGCTACTTGGTTGTCCGTATGGATGAGGACTGTCCTGTAGCTGAGCAGGGAATGGAACACTTTGAGAGCTAAGAAAATTGCTCTGAGTTCCAAGAGATTGATATGCAGAGAGGTCTCCTGTGGAGACCAGATGCCCTGGGTGGAGAGATCCTGCAAATGAACTCCCCAACCCCTTGGAGAAGCATCTGTTGTGAGAGTTGCTTGGGGTAGCGGTTGCTAAAAAGGGGACCCCAGCAACAGGTTTTGAGAGGACTTCCACCACTGGAGAGACCAAAAAAGGCGACTGAAGTTTGCTATTTTGTCTGACAGGCAACCTGATGCCTGAGTCCATTGAGTGGACAAAGTCCATTGAGCTGCCCTCATGTGAAGGCGAGCATAGGGAACCACATGCACGGTGGATGCCATGTGGCCTAATAGTTGTAACATCTCTCGAGCAGTTAACTGGGATTTTAACTGAATCTGGGAGGCTAACTGCACCAGACGTAGGCAACGGGCCTGAGGAAGATAGGCCCTTGCAGTTGTGGTATCCAGCAAGGCCCCTATGAACTCCAGAGACTGAGTAGGGGTGAGATTGGATTTTGGGATGTTTATTACTAGTCCCAAATACTGAAGGATACGCATTGTGCAGGTTAGACAAGTCTGGGCCTCTGACTGGGATGGGGCTCGAATGAGCCAGTCGTCCAGATATGGGAATACGAATATTCCTAGAGTGCGGAGAAATGCAGCTACTACTGCCATGCATTTCGTGAACACCCTTGGTGCAGAGGCCAGACCGAAAGGAAGCACCCTGTATTGGTAGTGCTTTCCTTGAAAAAGGAACCGAAGGAACCTTCTGTGTGTTGGATGGATGAGGACATGGGTGTACGCATCCTTGAGATCTAGAGAACAAAGCCAATCCTGACTCTGAAGGTATGGAAGCAGAGCACCTAGAGAAATCATCTTGAATTTCTCCTTGAATAGAAACTTGTTCAATTCTCTGAGATCTAATATGGGTCTGTAGCCCCCTGTTTTCTTTGGGATAAGAAAATAAGGGGAGTAGAACCCTGAGCCCTGTTGAAGAAGAGGTACTTCTTCTATTGCCCCTTGGGCAAGAAGGGTAGCAATCTCCTGACCTAGAAGGTTGAGGAGAGATGTTGGAGAATTGAACTGTTTCACCATGGTGTGAGGAGGAAGACTCAGAAAATGAAGCTTGTACCCTTCCTTTATGATGGAGAGGGTCCATTGCTCTGCTGTGATTTGCTCCCATCTGGGAGCAAAGTAAGTCAACCTTCCTGGAATGGTGAGGGGCTCTGGTTTTTCCAGAGCTAGAAAGGCTAAGTTCTCTAGTTGCAAGTCAAAGGCCCTGAGGAGGTTGAGGCTGCTGGGCTGTGGTAGGCCTGGCAGCCTTTGACTTGGCCTGTTTAGGTGGTTGCTGACGCTTTGCAGCAAAACGACCTGCAGAAGATGTCTGACCATGAGCAGGATAATATCTTCCCTTTTTAGAAAAAGATGTCTTTTTCAACAATCTTTTCTTAACAGGGGCAGAGGTGGACTTTGAAAGTCGATCCAAAGCAGAATTCTCAGCATCCATCTGAGTGGCCTTTGCTTGCCAATCCCTGCCAAACAGGTTTTCACCTGTACAAGGAAGGTTTCCCAACTCATCTTGGACCCAGAGTTCCAAATCAGAGGCTTGTAACCAAGCAATTCTGCGTGCACATATGGCAATAGCCATGGCTCTGCTTACACACTCAAAAGAGTCAAAGGCTGCACGGTTGGAGAATTTGGAAACATCTTGGGCATGTTTGAGCCAAGTGAGAAATTCCTGCCTTTTATCTTCTGAAATGAAAGGAGCTAAAGTCTGCATATGATCTGTGACTTCTTTTAGAAACATCCCCATATAGAGACTATAGGAGTTGATTCTGGCAGCAAGCATATTGGCCTGGAAAATCCTTCGGCCAAAAGCATCTAGAGTCCTACATTCACGTCCTGGAGGATTAGATGAGTGTCTCTTTGCACTCTTTATTTTCTTCATAGCAGACTCAGCTACAATAGAGTGGTGAGGAAGCTGAGTCTTATGAAAACCAGGACAGGGAGGGACACGGTACATGGTGTCCAACCTACGAGAATGAGGAGAGGTGGTGAGAGGAGTCTCCCACATGCCCAACATGAGATCATAAAGAATCTCATGAATAGGTAAAGTAGCTGCTTCCTTAGGAGCCTTAGGATATTGCAAAATATCTAATTGCTTTGCTTTAGGCTCTGACTCAGAGGCCACTGTAATAGAGAGGCCTCTAGCCACTTCCCTAATGAAGTCTTGAAAAGACAAGTCTTCTGGAGGAGACATTATTCGTTTTGGAGAAGCAGACTCCTGAGGAAGTAGTACCGGTGCATCGACAGAAGCCTCCGACTCATCAGAGTCTTCGGAGGAATCGAAGTATCGCCTGTCTGGATGCTCCTGTAAAGCCCGATACACGTACCGAGTGGGATCGACATCGGGAGTAAGCGGTACCGGTTCGGTACCGATGGGCATCATAGGACAGGGTACCGTTGCAGTCGACACCAAAGCCGATGTCGATGCAATCGGTACCGGCACCGGAAACGGTGCCGATGCCGGAGTCAGTACCGGCAACGGGGATTGTTGCAGTACCGAAGGCGTCGAAGCCTGCATGAACGCCGTAAGGGTGCGCTGCATGGATAGAATTTTCTGATCCATCGACGCCACCAAAGTCTGGATGTCGGTACCAGTGGAGGCCACCGGTACCCCAGAACACGGCAAGAGGTGATCGGTCGAGGCCAAGCCATCGATGTCAACCTGTGACCCCATAGATAATGCTTTGGAAGCCGGAACATCCCGCCAGGGTAATTTTGCCAGAGCGGAATCCTCGAGGACAAGCCTGGAGGCATCTCGATGCTTAGAGGGAGATTTGCCCTTCGAGGACCGGCTAGATTTATGTTTGGTTACCTGAGATCCATGGGAGGAAGAAGAAGCCCTGGAAGACGTCGATGCCACCGAGGCTGCATCAGAGGGAAACAGGGTACTGAGCTTGGCTGCTCGGTTCTGCCGACCTCTTTTAGACATCATGGTGCAGGACACACAATCCGTGATGGAATGGTCAGGACCCAAACATTTTAGACACCAATCATGGGTGTCGGTGACAGAAATAGTACCGCCACATTTTGTGCACTTTTTAAACCCGGAAGCGGGCTTCTCCATGAGGAGAAAATATTTAGGCCTAAGGCCCAAACTGAAAATGCACAGTTGAAGAAATAAAAGGTTTTTTTTTTTTTTTTTAAGAAAGAAAGAAAAGAAAAAACCGGCGGTACCGGTCTGACGTCGAAGGCAGACGCGACACAGAAAAATAAAGAAAAAAATAAAGAACTTCTTCTGCGGTGACAGGAACACGACCTGCTGGCTCCGCGGAAAAGAAGAACTGGAGAGAGGCGGTTGGGAAAGGCGGGAAGGCAGCGCACAGGCGCTGTGGGATGCTCCCAAAAGCTTTCTTACTGGACGCTGGGGAGCGTTCCCGCGCAGGCTCCGTCGGTACCGACGATACCCATATGTGAAGACTCATTCCTGCTTGTTCCTGGAGATAGGAGAGCGACGTCGTCAGGAGCAGCAGGGGAGAAGGAGAAGCAGGAAGCCAAACTACCATGAGCCAAGGCACAGCTGCAAGCTGGCAAAGCTTGACCAGTGCAGAGCTGAGCAGAGCCCCTGAGCTGCCAAGAGAGGAGAGTGTTAAGTGGAATATAGCACATCTGCCAGAGCGTTTGAAGCCAGGAACAGGAGAGACTCCAGGATTCCCCGGGAGGCTGGTAGCTGAGGATTGTGAACAAGGAGAGTCTAAGCCTGTGCAGCTGAGAGAGCTTGAGGTAAAGTTAAATGGGGAAGAGATTCCAATGGACTGCTCTGTGTGCAAGGCTTTAAACCTGAGGAACAGGGAGGAAACAAGCCAACCCTGAGAGAGAGTTTACCAGGGAAGGGAACCCATAGTCCACAAGCCGGTGGCCCTGAGTCCCTCTTGTTGGTAAAGGGAAAGGTCACAAGGACTAAGGAGTAGCCCTGGAAGCTGTGGAAAGCTTGTTAAGCACCTAGTGCAGGAACAAGGACACTAGGGTAAGAAAGTAACTTTTGTAACAGAGCTTTCTTGTACCCTGAATTGTGTTGTTATGTGAAGGTTTATGCAGGTGAAGAGAAGCTATACTATCACGGACAGTGAATGTGATTTTTGTTTGTGCTTTTGGCCAGCAAGGCTACAAAGAAAGTGAATTAACCATTCTGTTAAAAAGACTGTATATCCTGCAATATGGAAAACCTTTAAACAGACATTTTTGGTTTGTGTTTGTTTTTGGGGAATACTCTGTTTCACAGAGACCTGAACCCATATCCTGTACATGGTGAGAATGAACCATTGTGTAAAATAAATTCTGTCATTTGCCTTAACTCCTTGGAGCCTAACTACAGCTTTTTGTCTGATGCACACATACAGCCAAGCAAAGACTACCTTTCCCAGAAGGCACTACGGGAAATAGTTGAAAAGGACTAAAAAAGCAGACAGCAAAAAGTTCCTATAAAATAACCACGCCCCTCTTAGCTGGAGGTGAGCGGTGGCGGCGTGACAATCCTCTGTGAGAGTACACCTTAGTGCCTTATCTGTCTATCATGTGCTGACAGACTGAGCTGCTTCTCGGCGTCCAATTGTCTCCAAATTCATGAGGAGCCTTCTTCATATAAAACCTCCAGTTCCAAAGCCTCAGGTCCCCTGGGATCCAAACAGGCTCAGTGCAAGGGTATTGGGTGTTCTAGGTGACCTTCAGCCTTATTCCCCTCTCCAGTCCTTGAAATTTTGATAATTAAACTTACGTATCGCATTCATTGAAACATCACCCCTCCCATAACTATACTGTAAAAATACATAACTGATCATCATAGTTTTAAATATGAAACTTTATATGTATGTGTGGGCCTGCTCTCCTTGCAGCTAGAAGAATGTGCTGATGACTCTTCGACTTTGTGTAGCTGTCAAGATGTAGTGTTTTGCTTTGACAGCTGCTGTTCTCTTCTGTCCCTCAGAAGCTGCTGCACAGGTGACTGACTAGTCTTGCCTAATGATTGGACCAGCCCTAGATCCAAACACTGTGCTTAGTACCTTCCTTTTTAGTCACTAGCATCCTCATCTCTAAAGTATCTGAATATAGAAGATGGTTTTGCTGGTAGCAGTCAGCTCAATCAGAAGGATCAGTGATCTTCAAGCTTGTGTCACGTACAAGCAATTTCATTACAATAAAGTAGTCTTAAGGACACCTCCTAAGTTCTTACTAAAGGTACCCACATCCTCTTACATTAATGAGGAGACAGTTTTGCCCACCTTCTGTCCTAAGCCTCATAAGCATTAACATGAGAAAAGTCTCCACACTTAGACTGTAAACAAATTCTTGTTTATTACCTGAAAAGGACACTCTGTCAGAAAGTCTATACAGCTTTTCCTCTCCTTTGACTGGCCGTCCGGGTACTCTGACAAAGCATATAAGAACATAAGAACAGTGGTCCCGATTTTCAGGTGGACAGGGCTAAGTGCCGTAGCTGCTTATCCCTGCCCGCGACCCCTTAACCCCAGATTTTCACTTCTGCGGTGACGGAAGTGAGAAGCCGGGGTTCGCCGCACAGCCAGAAAGCCTCCAAGCCTAACCAGACAGCAGCAATTTTGGATGCTGCCTAGTTAGCCTTGGTGTCTTAAAGATAAGCAAGGGGTTTTCCTCACCTATCTTTAAGGTGCAGAGCGCTAACCAGGCATTATCCAAAATTGCTGCTGTCCAGTTAGTACCATTCCCCGCCTCTGCTCTTCCCTGGAATGACCCAACACGCCCCGTTGCTAACCGGATTGCATCAGGGCAAGTAGGGGATTTAATTGGGGAATTTCAAAGGCACTAGCCATGTAGGTGCCTTTGAAAATCCTCGATTAAATGTTTAACACTGGCTGTTAATCGTGTAAATGCATTCGAAAATCAGGCCCATAAGAAACGCCACACTGGGTCAGACCAAGGTGCATCAAGCCCAGTATCCTGTTTCTACTAGTGGCCAATCCAGGTCGCAAGCACCTGGCAGGATCCCAAAAAGCTACACAGGTTCCACATTGCTTGTCCCGGGGTAAGCAGTGGATTTCCTAGGTCCCCTTTAATATAGGTTTATAGACCTTTCCTCCAGGAATTTGTCCAAACCTTTTTTAAACCCAGCCACACTAACAGTATATATACAGTAGTAGCAAATTGTCTAGTGTTATGCATTCAGTTCTGTTATGACCAAGTAGGCATTTCTATGAATTAAATGTTATCAAATCAGAGACAATTCCATCACAATAGCTATCTTGAAATCTGCATCGCCAGGGAGCATTTGCAAAGCAACTAGCTGGTCCTCATGCATGAGTTTAGTTTACACTGCTACTCGGATCAGTCTTTAATCGGGAGCAGTGCCTTCAATCAGTGTCGAACATTCTGCCCATATGAACTATTCAACTCTCATATAAACATATCAGCAAGCTGCTCTTCAACAGTGGGGAAATTCTCTCAAGCATAAGCTATCCTGAGCTTGGGAGTCTTCCATTTGTGTAGCTGCTTATTGATGGAGAAAGTAAGGTTGCTTCTTATAACAGGTGTCCTTTATAAACAGCAGGATTAATCAGACGCACAGTTCCATTTGCCTGCCGAAGGATTGGTTCTAAGCTTTACATTAAATGAGAAGACCGAAGGGACTATTGTGCGTGAGAAGGGCCCTGCATGTTCAGAACTTTACCTTCGTTCTCATCCCTGGGTGAGCTGTTCCATCTTTGCACCATCAGATGACATCACTTAAATGTATGTCCGATTAATCCTGCTATCTATGAAGAACACCTGCTACAAGTAAGCTACGTTTCTTAATTTTTTCCTCCTTTTTTCCTTGCCCTTTTTTGATATACTGTAAGTCCAATTTTGCATAGGGCATCTAGGTAGGAATTGGTACCTCCAGATTGGAACATGTACGATTTCTTGAATTCTTTATAAAAGGCATGCTGAATGCGGAGACTTTCATAAAATAAGTATAAGGACATAACAAAGAAATACAGATGTAGACTACAGCACATGCAGTGAGGGCAGTTATTTTGCAAAGGAACATGTTAAAAGAGTGTCATCACTTGGCGTTTCAAAAATAGAAGTGCTGGTTTTTACAAAGCTTGATGTCCAGGAAGAGCCAGTTAAGGAGCCAAGTGAAAAATCTTTTTTATTTTTGAGATGTTTTTCAATACCAGAGAGGTAAGCACAGTTGCTCCCTCAATTGTACTTGAAACAAGCAGTTAGCCGACGTTTACTCCTGACTCAGAACATGTGTATATGCTGACATCTAGATTTTTAGAAGTATACATGTATTACTGTTGCATAATAGGAAACCTACATTTTTGATCTGCCCAAACCATGCCATAACACAACCCCTTTGAAACTATGGGGCCATTTTACTAAAAGTTATCATGAATTAATAAAAGTTAATATGCGTTAAGTGCCATTGTGCCCATAGAAATAAAATGGCTGTGGGCACTTAACACATGTTAAAATCATTAATGCACATTAAAACCATTATTAAAAGGGCCCCTATGTGTGCTGTGGATCTATTCATGTGACAGCTTACTAAAAGGTCTTCGAAGTACAGTGTGAGAGGATGTGATAGAAAACAGAAGGAAACCAGAAAAGATATGTCCCAAAGAAGAATAATAGCCACTCTGGTTCAGAAGGGCAGTGACAACAGATTTTTCTTTCCTCTATGAATACCCTGCAGGATAGACACTGCTTTGGTTGCACACACAATCTGCTACTGCCTCAGATCTATACGCAGACCTAAACAGTTGGCCATCTCCCAAGAAGCTTTTGAAGTTCAGACTGCTGTTCATCCTACAGTGGTCTTTGTCTGCACTAATAATATCACTAACTGCAAAGACCTTTGTCTTCTGGCAACCTATTGATTGGAAATACATTTGCCTTGTGTAAATAAAGATAGCTAAGATAGCTGTTTCTGTCATTTTCCCTACTCCTACGTGATTCCCCTACACTCTTGGTTGCCTGTGAAAACATTTGTTTTCTATTGAAGAGAAAAAAGTGGCTCCTGTCACTTGCTTCTGGAAGGTACCCCACCCCATAGAAGAAGGTCCCCTGCTCTTGGGACTGAGCCCCACACAAAAACTGCTATTTGTGGTCAAACTGTTGAACATCTGTAGCGTTCATTGGCTAGACTAGTCACAGCAAGGACTGCATTGATCCTGAGAATCTGCCAATACCTTGGAAAAAGTTTACATTACAATATGAAACCTTTATATTTTGTTCTTGGATTCTGAGACTTGGTGCAATGCTTGAGGAGTCTCCTTAATATGTAATTGTTTTGTTTGAGAAGACAGATTTGTGATGTGACTCTGGGGGATGTTTACTAAGCCACAATTGTCCTTATATGGAAGACTGACCCCTAGTGATAGTACATCAAGCTTATTGCTAAGGATCATAGCCATCATTTTGAACCCTGGTTGCTATGGGGCAGGAACAGAAAGGGGCTGTTCCATCTTTTCCACAAGATAACCAGGGAGATCCCTCAGTAAGTCCTAGGGCAGCGATGGCGAACCTATGGCACGCGTGCCAGCTGTGGCACGCGAAGGCCTTGCAGCTGGCACGCGGGAAGGTCCGCAATTAAGATATGCGGCGCGGCGGGAGGTGAGTGTGCTGGTGTCCAGGGCCGGCCCGTCCATTGAGCAAGAATGTTTTTTGCACAAGGCCCCGCGTTTCAGGGGGCCCCGTGCAAAGAACATTCTGCTTTCCTCAAAATTACATTTAAAAAAAAAGCTGGCTCTCTGGCTGCTGCCGCTGTCGCCGCGGCAGAATGCAGTGTCCCGCGGGGCCCCCTCTGCGCCGGCTGAGCCCTCTGCCCGGCTTTCAGATTCGCGAAGGGAGAGTGTCTCTCCCTTGCGTCTCTGTTAAGCCCGCAGGGGCTAATGGGAAATTTCCCATCAGCCCCTTTAGACGCGAAGGGTTGATGGGAAATTTCCCATTAGCCCCTGCGGGCATAACAGAGACGCGAGGGAGAGACACTCTCCCTTCGCGAAACTGAAAGCCGGGCAGAGGGCTCAGCCGGCGCAGAGGGGGCCCCGCAGGACACTGTAGTCTGCTGCGGCGGCAGCGGCAGCAGCCAGAGAGCCAGCTTTTTTTTTGGACTGCTAATGGGCTGGGGCTGGGGAGGGGGGGCTGTTAGGACTGCTAATGGGCTGGGGCGGGGGGGCTGTTAGGACTGCTAATGGGCTGGGGGGGGTTAGGACTGCTAATGGGCTGGGGGGGGTGGGTTAGGACTGCTAATGGGCTAGGGGGGGGGTGGGTTAGGACCGCGAATGGGCTGGGGGGGTGGTGGGTTAGGACCGCTAATGGGCTAGGGGGGGTGGGGGGGGGGGTTAGGACCGCTAATGGGCTGGGGGGGTGGTGGTTTAGGAAAGAAAAAGGGCTAGGGTGGGTGTGTGGGTTAGGACCGATAAATGGCTGGGGGGGTGGTGGTTTAGGACTGCTATTGGGATGGGGGGGGGGGGTTAGGACTGGTAATGGGCTGTGGACTGATGGGGGCTGTCTGGAAATGGGGTGATGGGGGGTGAGAACTGCTAATGGGCTATGGGGGGCTGTTAGGACTGCTAATGGGCTGGGGGGGGGGTGGGGGGGCTGTTAGGACTGCTAATGGGCTGGGGGGGTGGGTTAGGACTGCTAATGGGCTGGGGGGGCTGGGTTAGGACTGGTAATGGGCTGTGGACTGATGGGGGCTGTCTGGAAATGGGGTGATGGGGTGTTAGAACTGCTAATGGGCTATGGGGGGTGGTTAGGACTGATAATGGGCTATGGGGGGGGGGCTAGGACAGGAAATGGGCTGATGGGGAGGGGTTAGGACTTGAGGTGGGCTGATGTGGTTAGGACTGGTAATGGGCTGTGGGCTGATGGGGGGGGTTAGGACTGGCAATGGACTGATGGGGTTAAGACTGGCAATGGGCTGATGGGGTTAAGACTGGAAGTGGGCTGATGGGGGGGTTAGGACTGGTAATGGGTTATAGGGGGGGCTTAAACTGAAAATGGGGTGATGGGGGGGTTAGGACTGGAAGTGGGTTGATGGGGGGCTAGGACTGGTAATGGGTTGGGGGGTTGCTATGACTGGAAATGGGCTGAGTGGAAGGGGAGGCTTGAATTGCAAATAGCTGATGGGGAGGGAGCTTGGAATGGAAATGAGCTGTGAGGGAAGGGAGCTAGGACTGAAAATGGGCTGATGGAGCAGCTAGGATAGGACTGGAAATGGGCTGTTGGGGGGAGCTAAGATTGGAAATGGGCTGTGGTGGGGGCTTGAATTGAAATGGACTCATGGAGGGGCTAGAACTGAAAGTAGGCTCATGGGGGGGGGCTTGGACTGGAATTGGACTGAGTGGAGGGGAGCTATGATTTGACATGGGCTGATGATGGGGCTAGGAAATGACTAGAAGTGGGCTGATTGGGGGCTAGGATTGGAAATGAGCTGATGAAGGGACTCAGACTGAAAATGGATGGGGGAGCTAGGACTGGAAATGGGTTGATGGTGGGCTAGGACGGGAAATGGGCTGATGCAGGGACTAGAAGGGAATGGATGCTGGGTGAGACTGGAACTAGAAGGGAGCTGATGTTGGGGGAGGATTAGAATGGGATGGGGCTGGGAGAGTAAAATGGAGAGGGGAAAATATTTTGTGTGGGAGGGATGAAAAATCTACAATTGGCCTGGTATTGGGAGAGTAAGTGGGGATTGAGGATGGAGGGGTAAAATTTGTGTGGATGAAATAGGAATGAGGAAAGAGCAAAAGGAGAAAGATTAGTATGTTAAAGCAGATGTAGAGAGAGAGAATGGAAAAAAACTAGAAGAGAGAAGAAAGAACAAATGGACAGCAGACGATGGACAGTTAGCAGAAAACATGAAGAAACCAGAAGAAAGTGGCTGGAGCAATTGCAACTGAAAAAAAATGCACAAAAGGTAGAAATATCTCTTTATTTTGAATTTATTAACTGGAATATGAAACCTCTGGGAAATGTGCATCATTAACGTCTGTGCTTTGTTTGGTACAAGAGGAAATTAATTTATAGTTTTATTTCTACAGTGTTGTTGTACATTCCAAGTTTGGCTTTTGGGGTTCCCAGTTTAATTATTGCCTTCCTGTTTCTAAATTGAATGAAATCATTAAAACATTATAAATTGCCCATAAATTGAAATGAAAACCAAAGGATTGTGAATCAAATTGATTCTCTGACAATACAAATATTCCAACCTTTACAAATGATGTTACATAGTTCAGGCAACTTTATAAAGAGTTTTTAGATACTAAAATCTTGTTGTTAAGGTTTAATTGACGTGCTGGCACTTTGAGGAAATTCTTTGGTTTTGTGCGGCAGTTTGGGCACTCGGGCTCAAAAAGGTTAGCCATCACTGTCCTAGGGGATGTCAAGGATTATTGTTGGGGGGGGGGGCTTCTACTCAGACAGGGGGTCTTTTTGGTGGAATCTCTTGAAGGGGATTGTTTGTGAAGGGGTCTCTTGGGGTGCTTCTTGAGGGGTCTCTTGGGAGAATTCTTTTCAGGGAGGAATTGTTTTATAGGGGGTTCTATTTGTAGGACTGCTATTTGGGGGGATGCTATTCAAGAGAGGTTGGATTGTTTTTTTATTTGTGCTAGGGCCCATGTTACATATCTTGGCAAATAGCAAACACTGTCTGCTCTGTGTGGGTCAGATACTGGCCATGCCCCCTACATTTACCACACAGGTTTTGCAATACTGCTACTTCAGTTTTGCACTTAAGGTACAGCAAGTGAAAAAACTTAGCATACTTTAGTAAACATGCCCTTATATGTATGAATTCCCTCAAATAGTGTGTTTTCAATCTGTTTACTTTGGAAAAGAGAAAATTGGTCACATGCATTCATCCTCAAGGATCTATGAACAGAATTTTACAGTTTCATCTTTGATACATGGCCTTCATTTTTTCAGGCCCTGTATTTGCTGTTAGCTAAGCCCATTGAATATAATGCATATTAGTAAATTATCATTTGGTATGAGGCAGATGCTAAATAGCACACCATTAGTGAATGTTCATAAAATAATGTGGCATTCAGCATACAAGATTTTATATTTTGTGCATGCTAAACCCTCATTTGTATTAGATTCCTTCATTTATATGCATGCACATGTTAATACTAGCATGCTCATGCTAATTGCTTTCTGGACCACTGTGGTGAGGCCATGAAATTCTTATATTGCATAGCATGCTATTTTTAGCATCCATAAAAGGTCCCTCTAACTATCCAGAGGGCTGCCATGAGTCGACAGTGATACAACAGCATTTAACAACAACAACAACCTTACAAAGATTATGTTAATAGGCTAGGAAATGCCTAGTTTCTCAATACACTGGACCTCACCCAAGAGTACTGGCAAAACCCTCTAAATCACAGTGTCAAACCAAAGACAATTTCTGTACACCCAAGAGTCTATTCTAGTATACTATCCTTCCATTTGGACTCAATGGATCTCCTACCATGTTCTAACAACTGATGGATAGCTTACTTATGGCTCATGATGATTACTCTGCTGCCTATTTGAATGACCATTATCAGTCGGAAAAGCTATTGGTTATGTTAAGAGTGATTTACTGTCTAATAAATCCATGACCCCCACGGCTTATGTAAAAGTCAATGAGACTATATTCAGTTGTCTACTCCAGATAGCGAATGCTTCTTAGATGGAAGAATGCTTTCCAGAGGTGCTCAAGACAGCAATTAATTAATCCTCTCTTAAGAAAATAACCTTGAGCTTGAATAGTTGCTCTATGTATAGAATAGTAGTTAATTTGCCTCAAGAGCAAGTTGTTTTGATTCTGATCCAGGAAATTTTACAATATCAAAGATTTCTCATTTTCTTTTATTTTTCCTATTTCCCCACTGAATCCCGTTGAGCTTTTTTGAAATGAATAAATATGGTAGTTGAAGTTTAGGAAAGAGATTTTGACATATGGCCTTCAGTTTAACATGACATCACAGCAAGAGCATGATCATTGTGTGCTGTTGCTCAGCGCTTCATGTTGATGATGAATGACTGCGTAGTATTAAAAAGATAATAAATCATAAATTATGTAATGAGTCTGAATGAGGGTTCACAAGATGCTTCCAAGAGACACACGGTCTCTAGCCAATTTTTTTTTTTATAATAGAACTTGTATATTTTCCTTTGCCAAAATTGATGTATATGTTTATGTTTATATTAGATATACTGCACTTAATACAGGGCGGTGTACGATAAAACACATAGTATAGAAGGAAAGGGAAAAGAACACCATTACTTGATAGGAAAGAAAGCACAGTCATTCAGAAGGGGAATAGGATCAAGGAGAGGGTCAGCACAGTCAGGGAGGGGAAGAGTCAGTGGGAGGCAAGTTAAAAGCTTTCTGGAAGAGGAGGGTCTTGAGGAATGATTTAAACCTGGTATGAGATGACTCAAGTCGGAGTTTGGGGGCTAGGGCATTCCAGAGGGAGAGGCTGAGGAAGAAGAATGTGGAGTGGCGGGTTATCTCAAGTCGGGCTTAAGAGGTAGATGAAGACGAATGGCATTTATAAGGCAGAGTACTCAGTGGGGGGGGGGGGGGGGTGCAGATGGATGAGGTCAGAGGGATAGAGGGGAATACTGGAATGGAGAACCTTGTAGACCAGTGTAAGGATCTTAAAAGAATGCAGTAGAAGACAGGAAGCCAGTGAAAGTGGATAAGGAGGGGGTGACACGGTCAAAGCGTGTTTTGAATAAGCTGCAGGTGTTGCAATTGATAGTGAGGTAAACCAGTGAGAACAACATTGCAATAGTCTATGCAATAGTCTAAGCAGGACATTACAAGTGTGAGCAACAGAGTGGTGAGGGAGGGAGGGGTGAGAGAGGAATGGGAGCATGGTGCGAATTTGGCGAAGGGAGTAAAAAGAACAACAGACAATAGTAGAAAGGTGATCATGGAAGGACAAGGAGGAGTCAAGTATGACACCCAGGTGTCAAAGTCTTAAATTTGAGTGAATTGAGACTAGTGTACATAATAAACATTTGCTTGTTTTTATGTGAACAGCCAGACAGTATAAAACTAGCACAAAAGCAAATGTTTTCAAAAGAAATGTAAGAATGTAAATTAGATATCAATCTTATTTCAAATCTGTCAAAATGTGTCTGCCTCACCTTTCTTAACCCCTCTCTAAATGCATTACGAAATCCTTACAGCTTTGGAAACAAATTTGGATGAGGCAATCCGATCTATAAGTTGCTTGCATATTTGCAATGTAATTTTCAGTTCCTTTTTCATTGATCTGATGAATAGAGTATCTCTCAAAAGCTAGTCAGACATATTTAATCCAATAAAAAGTATTGCCTGCAATTCATTGACCTTTACTTCTACATAACTTAGTGGACTAATTTGGCAACCATACAACATGATTATTAAAGGTCATGGAAATCAGTTTGGAATGGTATCACTGATAATATATTAATTTTGTTCATTCATAAAATGCATTTTATGGCATGAGGGAGTATCCTAATGGTTAGAGCACTGGCTTTGGAACCGAGACCAGGGTTCAATTCCCACTAGCACTCCTTGTGGCCTTGAGCAAGTCACTTAACCCTCCATTGCCTCAGAAAAAGTCCAAGTCACCAATGTCCCTGTTTGCCAAGTTTAAAGTTACAGCATAAACTGCTTTGACTGCAATGATAAAGCAGTATAACAAAGACTTCAATAAATATATATTCTAGCAAGGCTGCAATAATACTTGATGTCTTAACTTAAAGCTTCTTTGTTGTAGCATGTTCTGTCTCTCATCTCACTTAGACTGAAAGCTTCAAGAAGTCAAAACTGTCCTTACATGTCTCTGTACAGTGCTTCATGCATCTGATATACACTATACAAATCATCAATTAAGTATGGGGTCAATATTCAAAGACACTTATCCAGACAACAGATCCTGCTACTTGAATAAGTGCTGGTCAGATCAATATTCAGTGGCACTATCCAGATACTACCACTGAATATTTCTTCTGACCACCTCAGTCCGTGGGCACAGATGACGCATTAGTTGCGCTGTTTAGACTGTTGACCATTGACCAAATAGCCATAACGTCTGCCCTAGCTTTATGCAGTTTGCCAATCAGATAGCAATGCTGGAAGCCACTGATTCTGGATATTGAGTGCTGTCCACTATCCAGATCCGGCATTGAACATACAGATCTTTTTTTTTTTAATTTAAAACAATATATATAATTAGAGAAGCAAGTACTATTGGGAAAAGGAAAAATACAAGAAGAAAATGCATCAGCAATAGTAGAGGTAACATTACACCCAAAGCACTTACACAGATTTTAATTAGCCATGCTGGTGCACATTAAAAAAACCTCTAACCACCACGATTGAATATTGATCTCTCTATCAATGAAATGCCTGGGGATTAGTGGTACCTGTTTGTTGGTTTTCTTCCATTAGCAGCCATGAGGGGGTTTTCTTTGCTATGCAATGTGTGTCTTTTCAAAGAGAGCATACCAATGTGTTCTTTCCAATTCAATCTTCTCCTGCTGACCTATAAATGCATTCACTCTGCGGCCCCTCAATACCGCTCATCTCTTATCTCGCCCCACATCCCCTCTCAAGAACTTCGCTCCGCTAACAAATTACTTCTATCTAGGCCTTTCACTCGCACCGCTAACTCTTGACTTCGTTCCTTTCACCTTGCTGCACCCTATGCCTGGAACAGCTTACCTGTGTCTATACGCCAGGCACCCTCCCTGGCCGTCTTCAAATCCAGGTTAAAGACCCATCTCTTCACTGTCGTGTTCAGATCCTGACTTCTAGCCCTCATCTTAACTTAACCCCCATCATTTTCATGACCGAACTGTAAAACCCATCAAATTGACTAATGCTCCGTATTGTTTTGACTAGATTGTAAGCTCGGAAGAGCAGGGGTTGTTTCTTGTATGTATGTCTGTACAGCGCTGCGTGCGTGGTGCTATATAAATGTTTAATAGTAATGCAATGTGTGCCTTTGAGTCAGTCCTGACTCCTGGCAACCCAGAAGCTCCTGGGTTTTCTTGGCAGTGTCACTGGAAGTAGATTGCCAGGCCTTTCTTCTGAAGCAATGGAGGTTAAGTGACTTGCCCAAGGCCACAAGGAGTGCCAGTAGGAATTGAACCTTAGTTGCTTGGTTATCAAGCCAGTGTTCTAACTGCTAGGCTACTCCTCCACTTAGTAGCAGTTTAATAGTTCTTTGAAAAGTACTTGCTATTCCTAAAATCACAGGAAGGTGGCAGTAGTGACTCCAAAAATCATAGCTGAGGGACTAAAGGGAGTCTGCAGGAGGGACAAGCTTCCAGGAAAAGAAGCACTTGTAGATTTACAAGTAGAAAGGGAGCCTGTATGGAAATGGATACTGAAAGAATTATGAGGGAAGTAAAAAGTTCTTTTTGAAATTGTATTTATACATGGTTTGATGAATTGGATCTGCCACACACACAATTTGTCTACAATTGACTGACTGAACCTATAATGTGACAAATATTAACCCTTTCGCGTCCACATAATTGTTTTGTAGCTGAAAATTGTTTTCTGTTTTTTTAGTTAAGATTTGAGCTAAACGATGCAGAATATAAAGTTGTTTTGAAAAAATTTTATTTCTAAGAAACAATATTTACTGGTGCCCTATGGCAACTACGGTCCTGAATGGCTGAAAATGAAAAAAAATCTTGGCATCGGTTTCATTTACTGCTGGGTGTGATAGTTTAAATAACAGTTTTTTTCAGATGTCAAGCACAGATACACATCACATTTCGTACACAGTGTGCGGATTTTTTGGAAATATAGAATCCAGTGAAAAATTTTGGGGAAAATTTGAAGGTTGCCATATGGCAACAACAGCCATGAAAGGGTTAAACATTTTTTGTGAGATTTTTGAACTTGGCACATAGTACCACAGTTTTGAATAAAAATAGGTCTTTGAAATCATTTTGACAGTGTTTAAGACAATAACAATGATTAATAAAAGATAATCTGTCTTTGGCAAAATCCTCAGGTAAGTAAATCATTAAACATTTGTATAGGAAAGAGAAAAAAGGGGAACATCTGGAAAGCAATTTATAATAATGCTCATAGTATGGGAAATAAAGTCTTGGATCTTGAGATGGTCATGGAAGAGCCTGACTTGGATTTAATGGCGATCACGGAGAATCATGTCTGAGATACATTCCTGGGTAAATTCTGTGCAACTGTGCAATGCTGAATTTCTGCAGGATTACCCACCTGTGCAGAATTCCACACAGGCTGCAGCGCCGGCAAAGCAGTGAGGCAGGCTTGGGTGCATAAGCTTTAACGGCAGTCCAGCTTGCCTCACGGTTATTTTTGTAACACAGCCGTGGGAACATTTCCATTTTCTTCAGCAGCTGTGCTAGGTTCTGATGCCAGCAGGCAACACTTTCAAAAGGTAAATAGAAGCACTTCCTGCCAGAAACAGAAAGCATGCAGTGCTGGTGTCAGAATCTAGCACAGCAGTGGGAGCAAAGGAAATGCTCTCGCAGCTGTGTTAAAAAGCCACTGTGATCGGGCAGAAAAGAATGGCTACTGATGAACTGGGCGGTGGCTGGGGATAGGAGATGGGCTGCTGGTGAGTTGGGGGGTGGCTGGGGGATAGAGAGTGGCTGCTGGTGAGTCGAGGGGGGGGGGCAGTGGCTGGGGGCTGGAGATGCATGTATACCTCAGGGGTGGTGAGAAAGAAAGGTGGAGGTATGTACCTGGGAAGAAAGAAGGAGAGGTAAGGGAGAGAAGTTTTGGTGCATGGGGAGGGGAAAGAGCAGGAGAGGTGGGGGTATGTGCATGAAGGTAGACCTTAGGAACAGACACCAAGAAGGGTCTTGCTAGAAGTTAGAGGAAGAGATAATGGGAGGGGGGGGCAAGAAAGGCTTGGAGGTTGGAGAGGCAACTATGATTGGAGTGAGAGAGCTAAGTAGGAAAAAGGCATGGGGAATTTCAGGTCTAGAGGAGGAGTTTGATTTTATGATGGGGGAAAATTACTAATCATGCAGAAGTTTGCAGAATGTTAATTTTCTAACTTTTTGTACAGAATTTTAATATTTTTTTGTGCACAATTCCCCCAGATGTAGCTATAGTTACAGCAGTCTATAATTTATTCAGAAAGGACAGGGTAGGAAGTAAAGGAGAATGAATAGTACGATATGTTAATATTATATTAAAGCAGCAGAACTGCAAGGCTTACAAACTAAGGAAGAAGCATTCTGGGTTAATCTGGAAAAAGAATGGAGCATCTATTTGTATTGGAGTTATATACAGACCTCCTTTACAGACAAAAGAAACAGTCACCGATTTAGTTAAAGATATTCATAAAATTGTTATAATGGGAGTACTATTGCTAGGCCATTTCATGTGTGATGTTATCTAGAAGTAGGGAGATCATGGATTCTCTACAGGGACAACTGTTCCAGTAGCTGGTAAAGGTTTCCACATGGGAGAAGACGATACCAGACCTGGTACTTATGAATAGGCAGAATGTTTCTGACGTAATAGTGGGTGAAAATCTAGGAACCAGTGATCATCAGATCTTGTGGTAGTATTAGAACACAAGTGATGATGGCTCATTCAAAGATGAGGATGCTAGACTTTAGGAAAATTAACTTTCTTAAGCTTGGAGAGTATCTCAAGGATGGGAATCTAGAAAAAGTAGATGTGCGGTGGGCAAAGCTGAAAGGAGATACTGTAGGGCCAATGAAGCTTTTGTTAGCAAACTGAATAAAGATCGGAGTTTAAAGAGGTCATTGTGGTATCTAAAAGAAGTACCTGAAAATTAAGAAAACAAGGTTAGCATTTATAAATTGCTGCTTCTGCCCCCATGCAAAAGGAAGTGAAATCAGAGGGGAGGCAGAGGCACGAATGCGCCGCTGTGTTAGAGCTGAAGGTAACTCCAGTGCTTTGGTGCTGTTGAAGTATTGCCACCACTGCACATCCCAGAGAGGGGTGGCAGCTGCAGCAATAGGGCCGGTGCTCTAGGCAACACCTAGTTCAGCAAATGGTGCCACCGACCCTACTGTTGAAATGGACAATTTAGAATACAATGTGCCTATTCTGATTTGCGTTTAGTAGGGCTGGACATCCGATCTGGGTTGCCACCCCAAACACAGGCCAGTTGTACAGGGAGCTCTGTTCGTGGGTGGGAGGGTGTGGGCCGGAGGAGGTGTGAGGATGGGGAGTGGGCGAGAACCTGACCCTGGACAATTCCAAGGTTGGCCCTGTATGTCTGGGGTTGGTCATTTGCACAGGGGACGTCTTCCACCTTGGAGGTGGAAAAAATCCCCCTAGACAGAGGAAGATTTATTTTATTTAGCTGCATTTATATCCTGCTTTTCACTGGGTCGAAGTGGTTGGGGGATACATTTAACATGAAGGGATATGAGACACATACACTAATACTTACAGGGAACATGGGCAATGGAGGGTTAAGTGGCTTGCCCAAGACCACAAGGAGCACCTGTGGGACTAGAAACCCCAGTCCTTCCAGCCCAAGGTTGCTGTTCTCTAGTGGGATTTGAACCACTGACCTTCCAGCCTGTAGTACCTTGCCCCAACCACTAGGCCACTCCTCCCTCCAGATGATGGATCCAGAGCTGGGAAGGAAAGTGAAGGGGTGCAGAGAGTTCCCCCACAGCCCGAAAGGCCACGGTGGACCAATCAGGGGTCAGGCTGTGTGGAAAAGAACTTTGCCGTGTCTGCTGGGGATTGTGGCTTCTGCATAGAGGCGCAGTGCCATAGCAACAGGATGCCATGGCACCACGGCTCCATGCAGGATCCTGGCTGGGCTAGCCATGTAGTGGGCTGAATGTCCAGGGCCCAGAATTGAGCCACAGCCTGCATGTCCAGCCGGTTGCACCCGATTCTGATCCTGCTGACACATCTAGCCCCTGCAGGATCAGAATTGGGTGCAACCGGGGCACACCCAGATTCTGGGCACATGCACAGGCAAGGGACACACATAACTGAATGGGCCTCCATGAAAAGACACTGGTTTACAAAATACAGAAGCTGAATATGTCAATTGAAGAATGTTGTGCTATTAAAGAATTAAAATGGAATACCTTCTTAATTATTAGGAAGTCTGACAAAGCAGAAAGCATTGTTGCATAGTAATCTCAGCAATATCTTTTGGAGGTTTTGCAACAGTTTAATGATTTATTTATTTATTTACAGTCTCTTTTATACCGTGCTATTCAACATCAGTGCGGTTTACATGAAACAGAATGACTAGCACAGTGCAGCAAGCTGATCTGTGTTTACAAAGAACAGGTACTACAACTTGGATAAAACTGGGGTAACTATTTACATCTAGGCGACACGTTATGTCGTGTCAAAAGTAATCGTAATCATGGATGGCTTGCGGGGTATGTTGCTGTGGCTGTACTAGATGGGGGAGGGGGCTATTGTTAAGTTGCTGTGGCTGTATTAGATGGGGGAGGGGGCTATTGGAGCGCTGTCTTCCGGGTAGCATTTGAGGAAGAGGTGGTGTTTCAATGCCTTCCTAAACTGGGTTAGGTCAGGGATTGCCCGGATGCTGGGTGGTAGGGTGTTCCAGCATCTGGGTGCACGGAATCTGAAAGCCCTTTTTGCTATTACATGGGTGCATTGGGTTATTTCCTTCGGGATTACCAGTGTGTTGACTGCTGCAGATCTTCTGGACCTATTGGGGGACATGGTTTGGATAAGCTCTGCTAGTGATGTGGAGGAGAACCCATTGATGGCCTTGAAAGTCAGCAGTAGGGTTTTGAAAGCGAGTCTGCCATGTATAGGGAGCCAGTGAAGGTGCTTCAGGATGGGCGTAGCATGATCGCTCCTAGAAGCCCCGTGTAGAACTCTCGCCGCGGCATTCATCTTTATCTTTATCTTTATTCGATATTTGATATACCGCTATGGCAGAAGCATTAAGCGGTGTACAATAAAACTGATTAAACACTGCAAACCAGGAAACAGAACGCCAAAAATAGATAGGAAAGAAGGGTACAGAAAAGGGCAAACAGATCACACATTAATACCAAATCATAACAAACCATAGGGACAGAAGGAAGACAAACAGAGACGATTCATGGGATATCAGACAAAACCAAAGGACAGTTAGGGAGGGGTTTCGGGGGGGGAGGTCAAAAGCTTTCTGGAATAAATAAGTCTTAAGCAATGACTTGAACTGGGGGTAAGATGATTCTAACCGAAGAGAAGTAGGCAGCATATTCCATAACGATGGTCCGAGGAAGAACCAAGCAGAGTGTCGTGTCTGTTCTAGACGGGCTTGGGAGGGCGAAGGAAGGGATAGACGGTTGGCATGAATAGAGCGGAGTTGACGATGGGGAGAATATAGTGAAATGCAGTCTGCCAAATAGAGAGGAGTACAGGTGTAAATGGCCCGGTGAAGTAGAATCAGAAATTTATAGTGGAAGTGGTAATCAAGAGGAAGCCAATGCAACTGAAGGAGGATGGGGATAATGTGGTCGAATCTACTGGAAAAGGTGATGAGGCGAGCTGCAGTGTTCTGGATGCGTTGCAGACTTTGAAGACAGTATTTGGGGAGGTTGGCCAAATAAATATTGCAATAATCCAATCTGCTAATGACGAGAGCAATGACAAGGGTGACTAGGGAACTAGAGGGTAATACGGAGCAGTACATCATCGCGAGTTGGAGCAGGTTCAGGGTGGATTGTGGGAGCCCTTGTAGGATTGTATTAGCGTAATCAAAGTGTGGTATAATCAACCCTTGACAGATTGTCCGGAAGTCGTCCGGCTCTAGTAGGAAGCTTAGGTGCCTGAGTGTTCGGATTTTGTGGTAAATTGCTCTTGCTATGTTGCTTATGTGCACCTTCATGTCCAGTCATTGGTCTAATGTGACTCCAAGGTATCAGATTGTGGATTTGGTTTGTAGCTCTGCTTCCTTAACCTTTAAGTGGGGTGGCGGGGTGAAGTTTTGGTTCCTCGTAATGAAAAGGACCTCTGTTTTCTTGTGCTGTATTCGGAGGTTTTGAGATTCGAGCCAGTTGGATACTGCGTTAAAGCAGTCTGTCAGTGGGGAGAGGTCCAGCTGCTCTGTTAAGAATGGCATGTAGAGCAGTACATCATCTGCATATATCAAGCAGTTGACATTGAATGATTAGATGAGGTTACAGATGGGCTGCATGTATATGTTGAACATCAAGGCGGAGAGGGAGGATCCTTGTGGCACGCCTTGCCTCTGGTGGAAAGGTTTTGATGTTGAGGCCCCGGATCGTACGTGCTGCCATCTGTCAGACAAGTATGACTTGCACCATTCTAGTGCTATGTCACGGATACCCTTCTCCTTGAGGCATCCCAGTAGGAGCTTGTGGCTTACTGAGTCAAAAGCAGCAGCTATATCCATGAAGATGAGGACAAACCCTTGACGTATGTTATCAATTCCAGCAATTAGGTTAATGTAGAGGGTGGTGAGGAGTGTTTCGACACCATGGGACTCTCTAAATCCGTGTTGGCAGGGGTCCAGCGGAGCGGCAGTTTCGATGTGCTCTTGTATTTGTCTTTGGACTTCTTTTTCAATTATCTTGGCCAGAAGTGGTACACTGGATATAGGTCTGTACGAGTCCACCTTCTGGGGGTCGAGCTTGCTGTTTTTCAGCAGAGGCCTGATGGACGTATGTTTGAGGCATTGGGGGAACGAGCCTGTTGCGAAGGATAGGTCAATGAGCCTGGCTATGAACGGGCTGAAATTGCAGCATAGCTCTTTTATCCAGAAGGCAGGGCAGGGGTCGGTTTGTGCCGTAGTGGTGTTGATCGCAGCGATAGTGTCTTCGATGTACTTCTTGGGTGGAGTGGAGAAGATGGTCAGAGGAGTTAGGTAGGTTTGTTCGTGTACGGTAGTGGGTGCTGAGGGCTTATTGGTCTGGCATAGCTTTGATTGCAGGTAGTTCGCGAATTCTTGAGGGTGGATCTCGCTTGGTTGGTCAGGGGCTGGTTCCTTTGTTAGTTTCTTGACTAGACTAAACAAGTCATGCGGTTTGTTTAGTGATTGTTTTAGGGTGTCCGTGTGGAATGATGAGTTCTATAGCATAATTACAGCTGATCCCATGAATGAATTGTGACAATGAATATTTGCTTTAATCAATCGTGCCTTAAATTCTAACATAATTATCTCAAAGGAAGCACAATTTTTGACAGTGTCTCATCCTAGGATTCTTTATATTTACATGTTACCAAAAGTGCATAAAGATTTGAGTGTTCCTCCAGGAATATTTATAGTCTCGCTTAGAGGATCAATTTGACATTTTCTTTTAATCCTTGAGCAAATGAGGTTAAATCTTTTTTGCAGGACACTTCCATTTTTAAGGTCCTTACAAAAGGTGGATATTGCTTCAAATCGAGTCATTTTGGTTACTGTGGATTTGGTTTCTCTCTACACTCAAATTCCTCAAAGTGCTTTGTGTATGATTCAGTGGTTATTGACAGAATCCCAATTAAATCTTTGGATATTATCATCTTTTCTGTGTCAGTTGGCAGAACATGTACTGATGTGCAATTATTTTTATTATGATGGACAGTTTTTTCTGTAAAAACATGGAATAGACCTGGGAGACACTTTGTTTCCATCTATTTCTCCTTTGTGGCTGATTTTGAAGAATAATTTTTTTTCAAAGTTGATAGATTCAAGCATGCCACCTTTTGGAAAAGAATTTTAGATTATTCTTTTTTATTGTGGACAGGACTGGAAGATGAATTATTGGAGTCTGTCCGACGGCTAAATTCATTGGATTAAAACCTGCAATTTACAGTTAAATCTCATTGCACTCGGATGGAATTTCTGGATGTGTTTATATCCAAGATGGTGAGCTTCATACTACTTTATATGGAAAAGCAGTTAAGAACATACAATACGCCATACTGGGTTAGACCACAGGTCCATCATACCCAGTATCCTGTTTCTAACAGTGGTCAATCCAGGTCACAAGTACCTGGCAGGTTCCAAAAAGGTATCCACTGCCACTGACCTTTAAACCCAGATATTCAATGCCAAGACCATATCTGGGCCGTGTCATTGAATATCTGGGTTGCCCGGATTGCCATGAAGCTAACTGGGCAACAATGATATTCAGTTGCTGCTTGACTAGCTTCAGTGGTGAAAGTTAAGCCAGTCTTTACTGTGCCTGACTTTACTAACCGGGCTGCGGCTCACTATCACCAATGCCTGGATATGGCTTATATGCTAGCCGATTAGCATTGGGGCATGTAGTTGCAGCACCCATGGATACTCAGCATTACAAACCATATTAGTGCCATTGAATGTCCCAGCCAAGGGGACTGACATGGTTAGCGGCTGCTAACCCTGTTAATCCTTTTCAATATCAGACTCGTAGAGTCTGTTCAATATTATCAGAATTTCAGTTGAAAGCACAAGATCTAAAACTGGAGGATACGCATTACTAGCAAAGCCTATCAGCAAGCACTTTATGCACAATGGGGCCTGTTACTACTGTACAACCAACAAGAAACGGAGGATCGCTTGAAATGTCTAATATCATATTCAATAGGAATTCTGAGCTGTTGAAGCTGATCAAAACATTGGCATATTTTGACATTATATTCAGTATTTGAGAAACTTCCTTTGATGGCATATAAGTGAGGAAGAAATATAGGAAAGCAGACATTTATATATATATTTATATTTAATTTTTTATATTTATATTTATATATAATATATATTTTTATATTTTTATTTATTTATTTATTTATGGAAACAATTGCAAAGGAACCAGCAAGCAAAAATCCAAGAGCAGGAAAGGGGAGGAGGAGGGGAGTTTGTTAAAAAATGAAGAGACTCGATCATTTAATATTGGAGAATATAAGCATACTAAAAAGTAGTGTACAGTGGACAAAAAGATGATAAAAAGAATACATAATGAAAGGAATAAATGGTAAAATAAATAAATAGAAGAATAAAAATCCCCATGGAGAACTAAAACGAACTGTATGATAAACACATTAAAGTATATGTATTAAAAGGCAATCAAACTGTGTATTAAAAAGGAAATAATTATACCTAAAGGGGAAGAGGAACAAGACAAAAGTATTTATAAAAGACGCCATAGTGAGGGAATTATAAACTGAGGGCAGCAATAGTATCGAACCGAAGCACTTGAAGTTCTGTCCATATGTAAAGAAGCCAACCATAAATCATACCCTACAAAACCATAAAACCATAAAAAGGGGGAGGAAAAACTTCATAAGACTAACAAATTAAGAAAATAAAATAATAAATAAATAAATAAATTCCAAAAATTAAAAATAACAAGAATATATAGGCACAGCAAGGTATATGAAATGACACTGTAAAGTCACTGTATTTATAAGAAAACAGAGAGGTCAGTCTCTTGGTTAAGACCCATAGGGTGGGGCAGGGGTTTTCAACCCAGTCCTCGGGGAACCCTAGGCCAGTCGGGTTTTCAGGATTCACAGAATGAATATGCATGAGAAAGATTTGCATGTTCTGCCTTCATTGTATGCAAATCTATCTTATGCATATTCATTGTGTGGAATCCTGAAAACCCGTCTGGCCTAGGGTTCCCCAAGGACTGGGTTGAAAACCTATGGTATAAGGTATTCATATCAAATATTGTCTTTTGTTCCAACCTGATCAAGGTTTTCTCAAAATCTCCTCCTCTCCAGTGATGATGTACTTGTTTAAAAACTAGATATTTAAGGTCAGAAATTTTGTGCTGAGTCATAATCCAATAGTCCACCAAGGAATTTTCAAGAATATTATGTCTAAGACAATTTCTATGATCCATAATACATGTTTTGACAGTCCTGTTGGTTTTGCCTACATAAAGAAGGTTACATGGGCAAACAATGATGTAAACAACATTTTCAGAATTAGAGTTAGAAAATTTATTTAGAGGATATTTTTTGTCTGTTGAAGGATGTAAGAACATTCCATGACAAGTAAGAACGTGATCACAAGCTGAACAAGCTGAACAGCGGAAGTGTCCCTTGGTAAGGGCACTGCGTTGCGGAACTGGTAAAGCAGATGGAAATAACATATTAGATAAATTTGGATTTCTTCTATATGTAAAAAGATCCTCTTGGTTAAAAGGAACGGGGATAGACTGTATAATGTGCCATTCTTGGTGCATAATATCAGCGATCTTATTAGATCAATTTGAGAAAAGAAGAGGACAAACCATTTTGTATAAACTTTTTTTCACTTTCTTCAAAAGATCAGCATGATTTGTATTTTTAGCCCTAAGATATGCTGATTCAATATATTTGGGGGGATACATTTTGTCAGCAAATCTCCCATGTAAAATCTCAGCATGAGTGTCAAAATCTCTGTCTGTTGTGCAAATCCGTTTTGCTCACAAGAACTGACTGACCAGAAGATTATTTTTCAAAGAGTGATTGTGAAAACTGTAATAGTGGAAAAAGTGATTCTTGTCAGTGGATTTCCGGTAAAGGCACGTCTTGAACCCATCAGTATCTTTAATAATTAAAATATCCAAATAAGAAATCTTGTGGTCATTAATGGATGCTTCAAACTGTAAATTAGTATCAAGTGTATTGATCCAGGACAGAAATTTGTCCAAAACTTGATGTTCACCATCCCAAAGGAAAAAACGTCGTCAATATACCTTTGTCATAGCTTAATATTCTCTGAGTATGGATGTGTCTGTAAAAATCTCTGTTCAAATTGCACAACATATAAATTAGCAACATCAAGCGCCATAGAAGATCCCAGTGCTATCCTGTTAATCTGATGATAAAACAAACCATCAAACCAAAAGAAATTATTCAACAGGGTCATTTTGACCAATTGCATAAGAAAAAACAAGGGGAATCATTTAAACCGGTCATCACGCTGTAATAGGGTCAATTCAATCACTTCAATAGTTTCCTCTTGGAGTATATTAGTATATAAAGAGACTTTATCAAGGGTAACCAATAAAAGACCAGAATGATAATCTTGGAAATCTTGCAAGAGCTGTATGACAAGACTCGAGTCTCTAGTATGAGGGAGCTTTGCATACAAATAGTCGCAAATGATTATCGAGAAATTTAGAAAGAGGCTCGAAAAAAGAACCGATAGCGGAAATAATGGGACGGCGAGGTGGATTCACAAGAGATTTGTGAATTTTAGGAAGAATATAAATAGTAGGCATGACGGGATGAGAAACCATCAAAAACTCTTTCTCCTTTTGTGTTAAAAATCCTGCTGCCAGACCTATCTCAACAATGCTATGTAACAGGGCGCGGGCAGGGTCCCGGCATCCGCGCGTAACCGGGTGCTCGGCCCGGCACGGGACCCTGCACGCACTTGCTGTGAAGGCGGGGAGGCGTGTCAGCGAGGGGACGCTGCGCACGTCGTTTAAAATGATTGGCCCCACTTGGGGTTGAGTTGAGCGGAGCCAATCAAGGCTGAGGGATGCGCATGTGCTCCGGCGTCCGTGGCGTGGCTGGAGCACATGCGGTCGGACTGGTGGAGAGGCAGGGTCATTGTGGAGCGAGAGCGAGCCTGGTGGCTTGGATCGGGGCCCCGTGTGAGCAGATCGAGTCAGCGGCTCGGCGGTGGCTATGCTCTGGAGCTGCGGGGTTATGCGGCAGTGTCCAGGCGAGTGAGCTAGGGTTAAGGGGGTGTAAGTCAAAAAAATAAATAAATAAAATAAAACGGCAGGACTGGGAATGTAGTGGGTGTAGGGCTTCTTAGAAAAACAAAAAAACAAAACCAAAACCACATAAAGTTAAATAAAACTCAGAGATTAGTGCTCTAATAAAAAAAAAAAAAAAGGGGGTTATGGCGGGTAAGCGGGCTGGGGGGGGGGTGAGGTGCTAATAGGATTGCTGTGGCTAGGCAGGAAAGTGGGAAAGGGGGGCGGGGGTCAGACAAGGGGGGGGAGGTCCGGGCAGCGGAGCAGGGTGAGAGGGAGAGGCACAGGTGGGGGGCTGGGCAAAGCGCAGAGTTCCGCCAGAGGTAGCGGGGGGTCTCCCTCCTCCGTGAGAGGAGCGGGAAGGGGGCGCATGGCTCGGGGCCATATGGTTCAGACCCAGAGGGTGTCGGGCGGGTCAGAAGCGCTGCCTGTTCCTTCCAGTGGTGAAGTGGGGCTAAGGGGGGGTGAGGCTGTTGGGTTGTCAGAGGCGGGGGACGGGAGTGCGAGGGAGCGCGGATCCGGGTGGGGTGCAGGCACTAGGGGCCTTTGGAATAGGAGCAGGCCTGGGGTGGGAGGAGCTGGTGGAGGGGTTAGCGACATGGTCTCCCCCAGCGTGTTTCTGATGGTGCCGGGTGGCTGTGGGATGCTGGGTCAGCAGGCAATCTGGGAACAGTGGTTGGCTGGCGGGCAAGGGTCGTCGAGAGCGGAGTGGGTGGGGGCATGACGGCCGACTTGGTCCCCGGGTTTCTCTCCTCTGTGTTCCCCTTTTTTGTCTCCGCAGGTGCCGTTTCTTGCTACGCCGCGAGACGTGCCACCTACAGGAGATTCGCCGGGAGTGCCGAGCATGGATCCAGTAATCAGCATGCCAGGTGTGGCTGCGAGCGAAGGACGAAAAATGTAGGGACAAAATGGAGGAGAACAAGCTATTAACTTGGGGGACGCAAGACATTAACCTGTGGTTAATGCAGATGTCAGTCAAGGCTGGTGCGGGAGGAGGGGGCGGGGGAAAGGTGGGGCAAGGGGTTACTATAGGGACGAGTTGTTCCTTTCGTGGCGGGGTCTCCCCAGAGCAGACGAAGCCCGCCCCTGCGAGAGCAGGCGATGTGTGTTGGATGTATAATAAGTCCATGTGCCCCTTTCTGGACTGTAAGTTCCGGCATGCGTGCTCGGTCTGTGGGGGCCCCATTCAGCAACAAAATGTGTTAAGAAAGGGGCTGTGTCACCCTCGGTGCCGGGACCCAAGTAAGGGTGCCGGTTGTGAGGTGGCCCCCTCTCCAATTCGGGTACCGGTGCTGCGCAGCTGGCTTCTCAGGGACCTGAAGAAGAAAGATAGGTTAACGTTGGAATTAGGATTTCAGTTTGGTTTTGTTATTCCAGTTCAGGGTGTGGTAGTGGGCGTGGCGGCGTGGAATTCCCCGAGTGTGCGGCGCTGGGCATCTGTTGCACATAAGAAGTTTGCAGCCGAGTTGCAACTGGGAAGAATAGCGGGGCCTTTCAGCCACCTGCTGTTTCCGAATTTCGTTGTGTCCCCCTTAGGCGTAATACCTAAGAAGGAACCAGGGAAGTTTTGGTTGATCCACAATTTGTCTTCTCTGTTTTGGGGCATCGGTGAACGAGCTTATCCCGCGGGAGTTCTGTACAGTATGGTACGCCTCATTCGATAGGGCGGTGGAGTTAGTCTCGAGGGCCGGTCGTGGGGCGTTGATGGCTAAAGTGGATATAGAATCGGCATTTCTCTTGTTGCCAGTGCATCCCTCTGCATTTAAGTTGTTGGGTTTCCAATTTGAGGGTGCTTTCTATTATGACAAATGTATGCCGATGGGTTGTGCAGTGTCTTGCGCTTACTTTGAGAAGTTTAAAACCTTCTTGCTTTGGATGGTGGTGCAGAGAGTAGGGAGCTCGGAGGTGGTGCATTATCTGGATGATTTCTTGTTTGTCGGCGGGGCCGAGTCTGAGCGTTGTAACAAGCTGTTGGAAGGTTTTATTGAATTGGCGGGCGAGTTGGGTGTGCCTCTGGCAGAGGGTAAGACGGTGGGCCCGACGACGAAGATTATTTTCTTAGGAGTCGAGTTGGATTTACTGAACATGGGGGCGTGGCTGCCACGGGAAAAGGTGGTGAAACTGAGGGTGTTAGTGGCTAATGTCTTGGCATCGTCGAAGCTGACCTTGAAGGAACTGCAGGCGCTTATCGAATCCCTCAATTTCGCTTGTAAAGTCATTCCAATGGGGCGGGTGTTCAGTCAGTGGTTGGCAGCTGCGACGTCGGGTGTGAGCAAGCCTCATCATCGTATCAGTGTGTCTAAGGGAATGCGTGCTGATTTGCGGGTTTGGGATGTCTTTTTAAAAGAATTCAACGGGACGTCTGTATTGCGTGAGGCAGAGATCTCCAGTGAGGACTTGCAGCTGCACACAGACGCTGCTGGGGGGGTGGGCCTGGAAATCTATTTTGGCGGGGCATGGTGCGTTGACAGCTGGCCGCAGGCTTGGGTTGAGGAGGGATTGTTGAGTAATATTACCTTCTTGGAGCTCTTTCCGATATTAGTGGTGTTGGAGTTATGGCCGGACAAGTTGGTCAACCACAGAGTGTTTAGTTGGTGTGATAACGAGGTGGTGGTTAATGTTATCAATCGTTATTCGCCATGCTGCTGTCTTGTGGCATCCCTAATGCGACGGGTGATACTGGCGTGATTGCGTTTGAATGTCGATCTGAAAACGCGGCATATACCAGGGCATACTAATGCAATTGCTGATGCTCTTTCCTATTTGCAGTGGGAGCGGTTTCGGAAGTTGGCGCCGGAGGCAGACGAGGAAGGGCTCGTGGTCCCCTGGAGACTGTGGAGCTGTGGCCTACAGCAATGAGGAGCCTCCTGAAGAGCTCGTTGGCGGAGAGTACCTGGGAAGCTTATCGGCGGGGTTGCGAGAGAGTGCAAGAAGTTTTGCATGGGAATGGATGGGCGGGGGGGGGGGGAGGTGTGGTACCGGATCAGTTGCTGGGGAGGTATGTCAGTTGGGTGAAGGAGCAAGGGGTCACGAGATCGGCTGTGCGGGGTCATCTGGCGGGGTTTGGGTTCTTTGCCAGGGCGGTGGGGTGGGAATTCTCGGGACCTTTGAGACTCAATAACGCTCTATCCTCCAGTGGTGTGGCTCACCCACTCCTTCTTGTTTTTTAATGAACCTGAGTGGACTTCTAAGCAGTGCTTGATTTGGGATTGGTTAGTATGTATTGCGATGTGTTTACATTTTTACAGATACTGGTTTGTCTTTAGTAGCATTTTAGCACAGAGAAACCGCTGTGATAAATGAGAGATCCCTGAAGCAGAGTGGCTATATGCTTTAAAACGACTGAAACATAAATTCATTTCTGACTGTAGTAAAGATTCATTGATATTTCAGATAAGTTATTTTAATGGCTATATAAATAAATAATATATTTTATAATCATACAAATATAAAAGACAGTGCTATGAGACTGATGAAATGAAGGGATGGTGATCATAAGTTGATGAAAATAATATACATAGACCATTTACCCTATCACGTGTCCCTATCCCCAGCCACATGCTTAGGGGATTAGGGTTGCCATTTTAGTCCTCTTTAAAGGGTTTGAAAACTATTTCCTTCAGGAGCAGTGCCCTCTGGAAGTTGTAGTTTCCCTCTTAAAAAGGATAGTCTTGGAGACATCGAGTGAAGGCAAACATGACACAGTTTATTTCCCCAAAATATGCAGAAATAAGGTTCAAACGCAAAGTATCTGGATATTTCCTCCAGGACAAAAAGTACAGAAAATATTTACATCCTTAAGCTGAGTAACTTCTCAAAGGCATTAAACAGATGCAGATGTTTCGTCAATCAAAACAGGCAAATCAAAAGTACAGCTTCTTAGGTTCAGCAAAGTAAAGAATGTCTTTCTGCTTCCTTAGTGAGATAATATACAGTGCTGTGCAAGCTTGTCTTACTTAACCTGGTTCCTACCTTAGCAAGGTTAAGTTTTCTTGGTAGTGCTTTTTCCCCAAAAGCATTTACTCAGGCTGCTACGCCTTAACCAAGGATTCAGTAGCCTCTGCACGACACAAAGAACAGTCCATTGGCAGTTCAGTAATCAAGGGGTCTGGTTCATTATACTCCACCTGCATTTCCTCCTGCTCTGGAATTATAATATCCTGAACTGAGCCCTCATGACCTGCCTCTGGTGGAATTCTTGCTGAGGATTCTTGTAACTCCCTCCAGGACTTCTCTACCCGGTAAGGAATATGGAGAACGGTATTACTGGATATCTTTCTTTGGTTCTCTTGCCCCAGTTCCTCTCTGAGGTTTAACCACGGCTCTCTGTTGGAGGCTGGATTCTTCTGCCTCCTGGTTTGAAACTAGGCACCCACCTCTGAGTGTTGTGAACCTTTTGGTCAGGAACAGAAGTATGGAACCTGCCCTGCTCTCTCCGCCTCAGCAGCTCTTGCCTGGTTTCCCTTGTGCCAGACTCTTTCCAGGTCCTTCTTTCCTCTGCTTGGAACTTTCTTTCTGGGAACTTCCAGCTCAATTTCTAGTCCTGCTCTGAGTCCGTCTCTGACTCTGTCTTCCTGGACTCTCTCCTTGAGTGTTTGCTTGCTCTGCTCTTCCCTTCTGAGCAACCTTTTTCTCCTGAGCAGCTCTTCTCTCCCCTGCTTTTCCCTAAGCAGGGTTTATAAAGGTGCTTCCTGGGCAGCGTTTCTCTCTGCCTTAACAGGTGTTCATAATCATGCTCCAAGCCTGCTACTCTGTCAGCAGAGCTTGGGTGTGGCAGCCTCGCCTCAGAAACTCTAAGCTTGCTCTGAAGCCTGTGCACTGCTGGAATGTTTTTAAAGGTACAATCACTGATTTTCTCTAACTCTGCAGGCTCACCAGTGCCTTCCTCATCACAACCCCTTATTGATGGCCTCTTTGCATGCATATATATTTTTAAGAGTATGGCTTGATGTTGAAGCTATAAGCCAATATGCTATTGAAGACATAAACCCATAGACTCAAGGGTTACACTTGTTACAATATTGGCGATATATATACTCTTGTGCCAGGCTTTTAAATTTTTTGTTGAGACACTCATCATGGTGACATTGCTCATGCAGTCACCCTGAGCTCTGCAAGCAGCTGCAAGTCCAGTTAAGTCCCCTATATGGCAAAAAGAAAGCAATGCAGTCAAAACCATGTACAGAGATGTAGGTCACTTTGTACAGCAGAGCTGCTCTCTGTTCACTCAGGCTAGTTGATGAACTCAGCCAGCCCAGGTGCCACAACCACAGTCATCCAGATGCAGGCAATGTCCACCAACAGATGTCCTGCACGATCAGAGAAAGGCACTCTGAGGGTGGCAAGGACCATCCATGTCTAGGAAGCCCCTGAACATTAATGTTCAACCTTCTCTTCTGTCTCAGATGATTCTGCATATACCAGAAGCTGGAAGCCTACAAAATGTGATTTAAGGCCACCTAGATGCCTAGCCCAAAATGCTCCAATGAGTGCAGCAGACGTTGGGTGAGCAGCAAGACATGTAAAAGCTGTTGATGACTCTATAGCCTTATAGGTAGTTTACACACATAGCAATCTCAAAGTCAGTAGGAAGGCCTGGAAATGAGCAGCATTAAAATGAATTCGGATTCACAGCCCCACGCTTTGCTTTGCTGTAGTAGCTGAACTGTAGAAGTAGGAAGGTCTGTGGGAGATGTGGGTATTGTTTCTGTTGGGGGTGCACCCAGACATAGAGAAATGGTATGTGAGGCCAGTCTTTTGTTATGAGTTGATACCACAAGTCTGGACTACATGGCATAGGAAATTGATGCTTCACTATGCATCGCCACAACTGCTGATGTGAGGATCATCAAAAAGGAGGGGAAAAGCAATTGCAGTATGGAGGGAGGAAGAGAATCCTACATTATGCCTCTGTTCCTGCTGATGCAATCGGGGACAGGAGGTTTCCAGTGAAGCCATAGTCAGAAACACTGGTCACAAATTGGGGACAATTTCCAAAATCAGGGATGTCTGGTAACTTTACATCATAAAAGTGCTTGCCCATAGACTTCAATAGAGACAAATGAAATAAAGTGACAAAATATTTGGTATCTGAAGACGAACCAAATGGGGTTTGGCACTGAATGTAAACTAAACTGAAAGAGTGAGCTCTGTAATTTTGTACGTACAGTGAAACATTTATTGCAGATGATAGTGGATAAAAATACAACATTATTCCTGCCTCCTCCTTGCTCTCCCTCTCCTTCTCCTTATATCTTTCCTCTTCTTCCTGTCCCCCCCCCCCCCCCGATGAATAAACCAGTAGTTTAGTGGATGTCAAAATTGCAGTGGTGTGAAAGTACTCCACTTGGATGTTCCCTACATATATTAGTTAGTTACGCTCTACCAGTGTCTCACTAGTGGTCTTAGTCCCCTGAAGAAGACTTTGGCCGAAACACGTTTTGGACAGACCCTGGTTGTTAATAAAAGTGCTTCCTCCAGTCGTGTGCCTCTTCTGCTTCCTTGTGCTCCCTTGTGCCTGCAGGAGGTGCCTTCCTTCTGCACTCCCTGATAGACTTTGGGGCAAATTCTACAAATTAATGGGGGACAAGGTAGCGATCATTGATAATGGTTCTACCCAAGCCGGGGAAGGACCCCTCACTACCGGGATCCTACCAACCAATTTCATTGCTGAATGTACACATAAAACTGATAGCAAAAATTCTAGCGGATAGTTTGGCACCCTACTTACCAGAGCTGGTGTATCTGAACCAGGTAAGGTTCGTAAGAGGCCTGAGTATAGCATATAGTATGTGTCAGGTCTTGGCATTGATGTGTATCAGCACTGGAGAAGTACGGTCGTCCATGTTGATAAGTTTTGATGCCAAAAAGACCTTCAACCAGGTGAGTTGTAGTTTTATGTAGCAGGTCCTGGAGATGATGGGCTTTCAAGGCTCCTTTGTGAGAATATCTGGCTGTTATACTCAAATCTAAGGGACGCGATCATGGTAAATGGGAGTTTGATGTCACACTTCCCACTATGTAGAGGTACAAGACAGGGTTGTCCCTTTTCCCCCTTATTCTTTGTATTAAACCTCAAATCCCTTCTGTGTCGCATTCGGTCAGTGAGGGACTTGCAAGAGATTAGAGTGGGGACAGAGGAGTTCTGTATAGCTGCCTTCACCGATGACATGCTCATGCACCTGGACGATCCCACCCAGGGGCTCCCAGTGCTCCTAGCTATTTTTGAGGAATATGGGAAATTGTCTGGGCTGGGTGAATGCAGCAACTTTAGGACACATGTTCTGGCCTTGTGAGTGTGTATGGAAGTACTGGAGGAGGGTGCATCAATACCTCAAAATATGCATGGGGATGGACCTTATTCGCCCACCCATTACCCAGGTCCTAGATAGATGGACAGAGGAGAACTTGGAGGCTCTGGGATGAACACTTCGGGGATGGCTGTGCTTAGCCTTAGTGGTGGCCTGCAAGATCGTTCTACATAACTGGCTTTTGCCAGGAGGTCCTACTTATGGCCAGTGGCATATTTGTCTACATGACCTGTTTCTATTGGAGAGGGAGAGAGCACGTGGGCATCCCCAATGATGGAGGGTCTTTCTCGGGGAGTGGGGCCCACACCTTCAGTCTTTGGCATGTGTAGTAGGGTGCTGAACCATTGTGCATGAATGCTCAGTTGGTAGTAGATATGAGTATGGATGCGAGTAGTGGTTTCTATGAGTTTGGGGTGGGGAAAGGGGGGTGGGGATTTGGGGAGGTGGGAGGGTAAGAAGAGGATAGGGATGGGAGAGAAGGGTAGAGTCTGCTAATTAAGAGTTTGAGGGTAGTGAAAAACAACACCCATGGAACTCGGTAATATCTTAATAACCAGGGGGTTTGAGGAGAACAGGGGGAAGGGGGACAGGAGGGAAAAAAACTCAGAAAAGTGGAAAATCCGAACTGTAAAATGTTCCTGTCTTGTTTTTAGTTGAAGCAGTAGAACACTGGTTGCATGTTTGGCTCACCATTTTGTCCTGGACATTGGGGAAAGGTATGGTAATAACTTCAGTGGAAATATTGTTCCCTCCTCTTTTCTAATACTCACATACTTTAATATTAATAATATTGTAATAGTATTGTACTGTATTAATCTGGTATATCTGTTCCACATTGGAAATGGACCTAGAGTTTGTTCATACCGCTGGTGACGGTATTGAAGTATTGATGTGTTTGTTGCCATATTAATAAAGAGATTTAGACATAAACTAAGGACTTGGGCATTTAAATAGCATATAACTTTCCATATGTCTCTTATAAAAGCAGCCCTTACGTGGGGCAGTGATTGTGTGGCAGCCTGCTGAGCAATGCTTGTACTACCCTGGCGCTTCCCTTTCTGAGCGGAAAAGGAATATGAGACTTTTGTGAAGAGAAAATAGCAGTGCCGAGAGTGTCTGTCAGAGGTTCTTCTTTACCTAGAAGCCATCCCCTGGTGATTTGGCCAGTCTCAAAATGCCAGACTGTGACAGAATGTGAAGAGGAAAAGAACAATGATGAAATCTGTGGTGTTGCAGACCACTTGCATGTTGAGGAAATGAAAGGCCCTGCAGATTCTGTAGCTGTCCTCGCTCCCTGCAGGGGTCTGATTGCAATGTGTGTGCAAACTATTGCCTCCAAAACAAGGAAACTAACCAATGTCATAAAATTATGTTGTTATTTATTGTCTCTGCTGTATTCACTTAGGTATAGGAATATATTGCTTGGTTTTCCTGAGTAAAGCACTCAGAAATGAGCAAAGCAGAGTTATGTGGCCAACTGGCTTATGCCGGCTGTTGCCACCAGAATAGGCTGTTTGACCACCAGAAGTTTCCAGACAAGGGCTGTGGTGACCTTCATGTATACTTACATGGTATGCTCTCTCCTAATGGCTCACCCAATTATTACTGGCATAAATGGTGAATAGTCTCCTTATTGAACCTAAATGTGTGTAAGCATTGTTCCTCTAACAAGTCCAGGAATTGGATCCTGGGCCTGTACATCATCTGCAAAGTGCACTTCCTCTTCTTCTCTTGGCCTGTCTTCCTCTGAGCCAAAACTGATACAACCCAATATTCAATGTATGCATCCTAGAAAGGCGACATCCAGAACTACCTTCAGTACATCCAGGCCCACCTTAAGTATGTCGCGGGCAGGTATATAGTGAGCATGTTTTGCCGCAACCACACACATACACACTCAGCCATGTTAATAGGCACACACACACTCACATATATTCACAGTCATACACTCACATACAGCAAGAGCAGGTAGGCAGAGAGACACAAAGAGCAGACAGACACACAGATGAACAGCAAACAGGCAAACAACAAAGACAGAGTGAAACTGACCAAAGATTATAAAATATGCAGTATGCACATACTTTAGAACCATGTCCTTGACACACCCTCAACCCTCCCTTTCATTCCATGCACACAGTTATCTTCAAAGTCTCCAGTATGCTCATTATCTTCCTTTTTTAAAAGTGCTTATACCATACATAAGCCCTTTAAAACCACTTAGAACTGATGTGAGTTAGTGGTATATAACCACATTAAATACAAAGACAAATAAATAATACCTATGGCTGTCTATCCAGGGAGGTGATACATAGCCCTGGCTAACTTCTCGCTTGAAGCTGAGCTGTGAGGGCACATTTTAGATAGTACCTGGAGATCAGAACTGAGATGTTGAGGTCAGGAGATATACAATTCTGATGGTATTTTAGAAACAGTTCAGCTAAACATCAAGCTGTTTTTACAATACATAAAAGGAAGTAGAGGAAGGCACATGGGCTGAGGCGCCATTTTACAAATTTACACATGGGAGTAATCAACGGTAGAAAGCCAGCAACTTAAACGTGTAAGTGCCAGCATTTCACAACTTGCATGGGTAAAGGCTGGCATTTACACGCACAGGTGAGCCATTCGGCAAACTTAAGTGTGTAGATGCTGCTACTTAACTACAGAGGGCACTATATTCAACTCATTTCAATTTGGAAGGTGAAATAAACTAGTGGGGATTAAGGAGGATAACCCCCTTAATCCCTCCCGTAAAGGGCTGGTCGAAATGCACACTTCTTTAAAACTTATACTTGCTATGGAGCAGGTGTAATTCTGACATGGAGATTTTTGGGCTTACATGTGAATTCCTTATATGAAATGGGTTTGCATGTGCGAGCTGGCATTTTAGAAAGGACATCAGGTGCAATCAGGGATGTCCAGGGCAGAACATCTGGGAAAACCTCTGGGAAATTTTACATTTGTCCTGATTTTAGAAACACGGACAGCCACAGAAATGGCTTCTTGGACGTCTCGGTTGGTGTTTTCCAGAAGGGGGATGTCCATGTTCAATGAGACTGCAGACATTCAGGTGTGCAGTGGTGGGTCAGTAATTTGTTTGGGTTTGTATTTATATGCAGGCTTCTTTGTCCATGAAATATCGACAGTGATGACAGCAGATTGTGCGCTCTCCCCTGGTAGCATCGCTGCCATGAAACAAGCACTTTTCTCCTCCTTCATGGTCCGGAGCAGGGATAAGCATGGACACCTCAACCACTAGGGCTAGACATGCTGTGCCATTCTGGAATCGCACTGTGACAGGCATCTTTGTGGATCTGCTCAGGCTACTCCACTGGCACGCCCCCGTTCTACATGGATGTCCTTGTGCTAGGGATGTCCATCTACCTGGTTTCTAAAATGGCTCCACGGATGCCCTTCTGAACTGGACATCTGTGTACCCATTTTCAGACATCCACGACATGAATTGCTACTTATGTGTGTATATGCCAAATTAAACACTTCTAAAATAACCCTCTTGTAGGGACAGCTTGAAGGAGGAGCTGAGCTTACCTCTCATGACTTCAAAACTACTTCAAAATGACAAAAGTTTGCGTTTTTTGGCATTTGACTCCTTAATCGGTTTTCTATGGACATGAAATTCTAAGAAAGTCACCATTAGCATGCGCAAGTAGAATGTAAGTAGGGCTATTGAAAGCTCTGAGGGATGCTGCTCTTTGCTTGAAAGTTTTGCTTTATAAAATGACTTCTGATGTATGTTCTACATATACTTCTTCAGTGACACTATACATATTTTAGAAAAGGCTCCATGTTCAACAAGCCTTTCCTAAAAGACTAGCAGATCAATATTCAGCCAATGCAGTATTTTGTTTAGACACCACCTGCTAGTTTTAAAAAGACACATATATTCAGTTATCACAATAATACACACAGACCACTGACCAACAGTCAAAAGGTTGTCTTAAATGAAACCACACACCTATACGAAAAGCAACTGGATATCGCCAGCTATTTATACAGTTAGGTATAACATCCACACTCTGCCCTGGAACTATCTATATAGCACTAAAAGGAGCAGCTGCAAAGGTTAAAGATTTACACATAGCATGGACATTGTTTAAAAATGCTATCATGGAAGCCCAGATCAGCTGTATTCCACGCTTTAAGAAAAGTGGAAAGAAGTCCAAAAAACTGTTAGCATGGTTTAAAGGTGAGGTTAGAGAGGCTGTTGTTGCCAAAAAAACATTTTTCAAGAAATGGAAAAAGGAGCAAAATGATGAAAACTGGAAACAACATAAGCACTGGCAAGCTAGATGTAAGGCATTGATAAGGCAGGCAAAGAGAGAATTTGAAAAAGAGCTTGCTGTGGAAGCAGTAATACATAACTTTTCAAGTACATTCGTAGCAAAAACCTGTGAGAGAATCAGTTGGACCATTAGATGATAGAGGAGAAAAAGAGGCACTAAGAGGGGACAAAGCCATAGCGGAGAATCTGAATGAATTCTTTGCTTCGGTCTTTACTGAAGAAGATGTAGAGAAATTACCCATGCCTGAAATTGTATTTAAAGGTGATTCATCTGAAGAATTAAAAAAATATTGACAAACCAGGATGGTGTATTACAACTATTTGATAAGCTGAAGAGTAGCAAATCATCTGGACTGGATGATAGACATCCGAGGGTGTTGAAAGAACTGAAATATGAAATTGCAGACCTACTATTAGTAATCTGTGAACTATCATCAAAATCATTTATAGCACTTGAAGATTGGTGAATGGCAACATAACACCAATTTTTTAAAAGGGTTCTAGGGGTGACCCGGGAATCCACAGACTGGTGAGCCTGACGTCAGTCCCAGTCAAAATGGTAAAAACCATTACAAAGAACAAAATTACTGAACATGTAGATAGTCATGGTTTAATAGGAGAAAGCCAATAAGTATTTATCCAGGAAAGTCTTGTCTTACTAATCTGGAATTCATTACCGGAGGATGTAGTAAAAGCTGTTAGTATAGCTGGGTTTAAAAAAAGGTTTGGAGAAGTTCCTGGAGGAAAGGTCCATAAACTATTATTAGTGGAACCTGTGTGTCTTTTTGGGAGCCTGCTAGGTACTTGTGATCTGGATTGGCCACTGTTGGAAACAGAATACTGGGCTTGATGGACCTTTTTCTGAGCCAGTATGGCATTTCTTATTTCTTATGTTTCTTTTCCAAAGTAATCACAAGGGTGATTTGTAAGATTTTTCAGCAGGTAAAGAGTGTATACTTTTTGTGGTCACTACTAAATGTACAAATTCTTCTAAATATCTAGCCCCAGGAGTTGTTTTGAACATACAGACCTAAAGATCCATTTTGCTACCTAAATGTCCTCTGCAAAGTTATTCTCTAAAAGTGAACAGGTGGCAGCGCTAGCTCTAATCCTTCTCTATGGGAAGCAAAGGCGGAGGGGGAAGCCATTTTATTTCCTCCCATAGGAAATAATTGGTGTTGTGAGCTTAAACAGGATCCTGCTCTGAGCAGGAAGGGCTCAAGGAGGTGAATGAAATCTGTGTAAAGGTTTGGGGTGACTAATAACCTGGGCTTGGGGCCAGAGGAAAACTAGACCTTGGTAATTACGGACCCCTTTTACACACACGTACTATCTTCCACAGAGCCCTTAGATATAAAATAGGCCATGCAGCAGATAGCATGGGCTAATAGCCCGATTCCATCCCAGACGTCAAAGCCCTCTGTAGTCCAGTGTGAACCAGACGTACAGAGGGCGTCGCGATTCTGATCCCATGGGGCACGTCTAACCCCGCAGGATCAGAATCGCGAACAGTCCTGTATGTGCAGGCCGGGACTGTGATTCAGACATACAGGGCCAACATTAGAATCGGCCCTGAATGTCCAGGGCCGGCGACCACCCACCTCCTGCCCTAACTCCGCCTCCTCCCGCCCCCCATCTAACTTCCCCATACAACCGGCAGGGAAGTTAGACACGTCCATCCCCGCTATTTGGGGGACAGAATAACCCCCTAAGTGTTTAGTGTTTAGTAAAAGGGGCCCTAAGAGTACATGGTGGCTCCATCCGTTATGTACTATTTATTTCTGGTAATCCCAAAAAATGGTTTGTTTCTTCCAAAGCATCTCACACAGGGTTGTGTATCTCCTTTTATGACAGCAGAGATTTGAAAAAACAGTTAAACTCCGTATCTGACTGCAATTTGCCAAATGGGGCCAAAATCTCCAGGAGTGAATAAACCCTTAAGCCTGGAGTGAAGGATGTATTTTAAAGCATCTTCTTTAGTACCTACATATCTCTTTGCTTGTCTGATTTTGTCTTTCAGGGAGATCTCTCATTCTGCCGGCATCCATTCTCTGTGCTCGCGTTTCTCTCACAGGCAAATGAGGCACTGCATTGCTGTATTCTTGGGGACAGATGGCTGCAAATTATCAATGTGTAAATGTTTTACTGCCATAATTCTTCTTTGAGATCATATCAGTCTGAGTACTGTAACCGAGCTTTAATTACTGTACAGAGATTAGGAAATCTGGGCAAAACAAAGGGGTCTAATCAAAGTGCTGGGACATTTTGCAAAGCAGTCAGATTATTGCCCTATTTTTGCAAAATGCTAATCATACTTTGAATCTGCATAGTTTATTTTCATAATTGCTCTGCATCTTAATCCTTAAGGCTGTCAGATGCTATAAACATGAATAACTTAAGATGCAATTTACCAAAGTCAAAGGGAAAAGAGCAAGTTAGAACCAGCGGGCTGCAGCAGCTTCCAATTTTTGTCCTCTACTCTAAATGATGGAGCTTTTGTGGTGGCAGCTTTTAGGACTTTCGTTGTGGCAAACTTCTTAATCAAGGATGGACAATGAGTACCTACAAGGATGAGATTTTGCTCTACCGAGTAATGGCAGCCTCTCCTGGCATATACTTGCTATTGGGTTGTATTTCAGTCACAGTCAATATCATTGAAGTACAAGTAAAGGGCCGTCCTTATGACTTTCTCTGCACATCTTCTAGCAGAAGAACCAGTTGAGCATCATTGAGCTCATGTCCTCTGCTCCGGATAGATGGTCCTTATGTTCAGCATTATTTCTTTGGGTCTGCTCTGAGCAATGCTGTGGGTAACCAAGTGCCATCATGTTTATTAATTAATAAAGATGAGAACAGGAAGGATCCAAGAAGGCTCCAGATAAGGATTTTAGTGGCAAATTGACGTCTTCTAGTAAGTGGCAAATGGATGTTTTCTCACTTCTAGAAATTGGAGCAGCCTGGAATGGGAAGCCATGGCAACTGCACAACAGCCAACCCTTGTGTTGCAGGTTCTATTGCATAGTGAAAACTGTATAGCAAGGGTGGGAAAACTATGTCCTGTGAGCTAGAATGAGCCCATGAGCATAAAAAATTTGGCCTGCCTCTTTGCACCAAAAAGAAAGGGCAAATGGCCCATGAAACTACTTCTGCGGCCTATCATCACCTACCTGTAGCTGCTGGTAATGGATATCTCCTCCTCATGGCCTCTAAGACAATGCATTCTAGTTAAAGGGCCCTATAGACTCCTATGTATCTTTACAAAATACGAGCATAAATCCTACAGAACTATTGCCTAGATTATGGGCACTGATATTTATACCTTCAAAGAGTTCTGGTTGATAGAAATCTGGAGGTTTTTTCCTAAGACCTGTGATGTAAGGACTTAAGACTGCAGTAAGCCAGTGATGGCTCAAGCAGAAGAAGGGCCTGGATGCAGGCGTTAGTGGCCATTGCGTTAGCTGCATGTAGATCCTGAGGTCTTTTTTCCTCCAGGATTTTTTCTATGATGCAAGGTGGCTCCTACAAGAGTGTAGTGTTTGTTTGTATATTGGATCCTGTTTCATCCATTGAGTATATTTTACAGGTCCGGGGAAGCAGATTTATTTTTAAAGACACAGAAGCGGACCATAAAGATATGAAAGATGCTTGTCATGGGAGGGTACCAGAGGGAGATGGGGGATGCTGGACAAGGTAGGAGCCATAGGTAAGCAGAGTGGGGATGCAAGACATGGGAGGGTCCATAGAGAGACAGAGGGGAATACTGGACTTGGAGGAGGACATAAGGAGATGGAGGAGGGATGTTGGATATGGAATGTATAGAAGAGTGAGGAGATGCTGAACATTGGGGGATAGGGAAAGAGGGGATGCTGAAAATGGGGGAATAGGGATAGAAAAAGAGGGGAAGGAGAGGCTGGACAAGGAGGATAGGGATAGAGAGAGAGGAAAGGCTGGAGATGAGGGGAGGGATAGGGAGAGAGGAAAGGCTGGAGATGAGGGAAGGGATAGGGAGAGAGGAAAGGCTGGAGATGAGGGGAGGGATAGGGAGAGAGGAAAGGCTGGAGATGAGGGGAGGGATAGGGAGAGAGGAAAGGCTGGAGATGAGGGGAGGGATAGAGAGAGAGGAAAGGCTGGAGATGAGGATAGGGATAGAGAGAGAGGAAAGGCTGGAGATGAGGGGAGGGATAGAGAGAGAGGAAAGGCTGGAGATGAGGGGAGGGATAGAGAGAGAGGAAAGGCTAGAGATGAGGGGAGGGATAGAGAGAGGAAAGGCTGGAGATGAGGGGAGGGATAGGGAGAGGAAAGGCTGGAGATCGATGAGGAGGGATAGAGAGAGAGGAAGGCTGGAGATGAGGGGAGGGATAGGGAGAGGAAAGGCTGGAGATGAGGGAGGGATAGAGAGAGAGGAAAGGCTGGAGATGAGGGGAGGGATAGAGAGAGAGGAAAGGCTGGAGATGAGGGGAGGGATAGAGAGAGAGGAAAGGCTGGAGATGAAGGGGAGGGATAGAGAGAGAGAGGAAAAGGCTGGAGATGAGGGGAGGGATAGAGAGAGAGGAAAGGCTGGAGATGAGGGGAGGGATAGTGAGTGAGGAAAGGCTGGAGATGAGTGGAGGGATAGAGAGGGAGGAAAGGCTGGAGATGAGGGGAGGGATAGAGAGAGAGGAAAGGCTGGAGATGAGGGGAGGGATAGAGAGAGAGGAAAGGCTGGAGATGAGGGGAGGGATAGAAAGAGAGGAAAGGCTGGAGATGAGGGGAGGGATAGAGAGAGAGGAAAGGCTGGAGATGAGGGGAGGGATAGAGAGAGAGGAAAGGCTGGAGATGAGGGGAGGGATAGAGAGAGAGGAAAGGCTGGAGATGAGGGGAGGGATAGGGAGAGGAGATGCTGGACATGTGGAAGGGGAGAGAGAAGAGATGCTGACATGGGGGGATGGATATGGGGAAGAGGAAGAGGAGATGCTGGACATGGGGTGGGGGAATGAGGTCAGAGAAAAAGGGTGAAACGTTTCAAATATCAGCTTGCAAGTCTGACGAAATAAGACCCTGACCTACTAAAGAAGAAAATCAGCATATGAAAAAACAATCTAATTGCCAACTTAAAGCTAGGCTGTTTAAATCTTTTACAACTGAAATATGTTATCCTTTGAAAAGCACGGAGCAAGAACAGCAAACAAATGAATTGTTCTACACTTTAGGCCCAATTCCATCCTGGACATAGAAGCCCTCTGTGCGCCCAGCCGGCACCAGATGCACAGAGGGAGTCGCGTTTCCGATCCCACGGGGCACGTCTAGCCCCTCGGGATCAGAATTTTATTTCATTTATTTATTTAACAGGTCTTATATACCGCCTTATCATATACATTCAAAGCGGTTTACAATGAACAGTTATAGCAACAAGCTTTACATTGAACAGGGCTATTCAACTTGGAAGGTTACATTGGGGTAAAACAAGCAATTGTCAGTTGCTAACTATATATAAGAACTCTAGCTGTGTTTCATGGTCCAGTTGCTGTTACTGTTGAACATCATCATCCAGGTTAGTTCCAAAGTATTCCAGGAACAGATGGGTTTTTATTGCCTTCCTAAAGTCCCTTAGGTCTTTGATCTCACGTGTTGATGCTGGGAGATCATTCCACAGCTTGGATGCAAATAGGGAGAAGGCGCTGTTGCAGGTGGATTGGTTTGCTTTCCTGAAGTTTAGCAGGGTCTCTAGGATGTTGTTATCGGCTCCTCTCCTTGTTCTGGTAGGCAGTGTTTTCTTGATCAGTGGTTGTAGAGTTTTAGGTGTGAGGTTGTTTAGTGTTTTAAAGATTATCATTGTTTTTGTACTTGGTGCATACAGTCATAGGGAGCCAGTGCAGCTGATGGAGCGTGGGTGTTATGTGTTCGTATTTTGCTGTTCCGGTGATGATTCTGGCTGCAGTGTTTTGTACCAGTTGTAAGGGGAGGGTCATTTTCTTTGGGAGCCCATGGTAAATTGCGCTGCAAAAATCTAATATAGGCATTATTATGGCTTGGCAAACAGTTCAGAAGTCATTGCCGGTGAGCAGTGGTTTGAGGTTGCGTAGCATTCTGAGTTTATGGTAGGCTGATCTGGTTGTTTTCTTGATGTGTGGCTGGAAGCTGAGTTGTTGGTCAAAGGTGACCCTGAGGTATCTGACTTCTCTTTTATTGCTTATAGTTTGGTCGAAGATTTTTATTGAGTCTGGCGGTGAGAATATTGTACTTCTGGTAATGTGTATCAGTTCAGATTTTTTGTAGTTTATGGAAAGGCTTTGACTGTTGAGCCATTCTGACATTGATTCCAAGCATGCTGTGAACTGTGAGTAGTCCAGGTGTTCGATGTTTATGGCAGTGAATATCATGATGTCACCTGTGTATATTCTGTAATTGATGTTGAATCGTTTTATAATGTTACAAATCGGCTGTATGTAGATATTGAATAGTAGCGCCGAGAGAGCTGATCCTTGAGGGACTCCTTGGTGCTGGGTGAAGGGTTTGGACTGTTGGGTTTTGTTTTTACTTGTTGTGTCCAGTGGGAGAGGTAGGAGAAGAACCAATCTAGGACTGTGCTGCATATCCCTATGTCCCAGAGTCTTTGTCGTAGAGTGTTGTGATTTATTTTTATTTATATTCTCTTATATTCTGCACTATTCTGCATCAGTGCAGTTTACATTGAACAAACTAAAATTACATTGAACAGGGCATTATAACTTGGAGATGACTATTTTATAGGGAACATGGGCTATGGAGGGTTAAGTGGCTTGCCCAAGACCACAAGGAGCACCTGTGGGACTAGAAACCCCAGTCCTTCTGGCCCAAGGTTGCTGTTCTCTAGTGGGATTTGAACCCCTGACTTTCTGGTCTGAAGCACCTTGCCCCAACCACTAGGCCACTCCTCCACTCCACTCCATTTACTGAGTCAAATGCAGCAGTGACGTCTATGAAACAAAACCTTGTGAACAGGCCTGTACGTGCAGGACGGGACTGCGATTCAGCTCAGCCTGCATGTACAGGCCTTGCCCGAATAACTCAGTCAGGCCTTTTAAATGGAGCTGTGGCACCATGGCATTCAGTTGCCATGGCTCCGTGGCTCCATTTAAAAGCTGCGATCCCCGGCTGCCAGCCTCCAAATTGCTTTCCCCACAGCTCAACCCACAATCTGACTTTGGGGAATGCCCTCTGCCCCCTGCTGCCGCTTCCCAGCCCCGGGCCTGCCAATCCTGCCTCATTGGGGAAGTTATTCCACCTCCGCTGCAGTCAAACGATATCAGTGACCAAAACACATGTCTGTTGCCTATGCTGCCTGGGACCAGATCATGACAGCACCTCCTGCGACCTGTGCCAGACCATGATGCCTACAAACAATAAAAACAGGTCCGAGTTGCAGGAAAAACTCTTCCCCGGGTCTGACTTGGCCCCAGCCTCCCTGACGCTGAGCTCCAAGCCCAGCACTTTCCGCAAAGCTCGAGTGTCCTCGGAGTCCCGCGGAGGCAACTCCTCCGAGAAGATGTCAGACCCTGAGAAGAAGTTGCCGCCCACTGCCCGCCCTAACACTGTACCCAATCCAACCCTTTTCCGCCCCATCTATCTTCCCTGTACAACACACGGGGAAGGTAGTTGGGCCCGGGAAAGGGCACGAATAATGGGTATGGACATCCCAATGGGACATCCTTCCCCTCCATTTGTTGCTTAGAATGGCCCCCTTTGGTCTTCTAATACAAGCAACTTATGTTTAAGGTCTTAGACCTCATCTTTTTGGGGTTTTTGAGAGTTTTTGAGAGTGTGCCATTGTCTCCCATCATGTAAGGACGACCTACTCAGTGTGTAGTGTATAGTCTCCCTAAATCATTGACCACCATTTCATGTTTGTAGTGCTTTATTTCCACTAGTCATTGAGTGCCATCATGCTACAGCAAGATCACCATGTTTAGCGTACAGTACATGCAATAAGATGGGCTGTCTTTCTTAAATGCTAAAGCCCATGCCTTTTCTTGCCATTCATGCAACTTAGTTTTGTTCTGCCAGTGATTGAACAAATTACCCATCATGCTCACAGTTCTCCTGATAAACCTCTGACTTGCTGCAGCAACCTCAGTTCGAATCTGAGTCACAACACAAATTGTATGTAACCAATTCCTAGCCGAGGGCCAAAAACAGAGGGGTACTTCCTCGGCCCTTGGTTTCCTATTTCTGGTCTCAGAAGCAAAAGAGATGAAATGAGAACACAACACACAAAGTTATACCATAACAAAGTCTGCTAAAGCTTTAGGAACGCAGCCAGGGGCCTGCAAACCTGAGTAGTCTCCCATAATTCCCTTAATTTGCTTGTCCACAGCACTCTTTTTTATTGGGAAAAAAATCTGCCACATTATACATTCTTGTCACTCTGTGTCATGCTTTTAGCTTTGCCTATATCTACATGTTACAGGTCAAGCTAAACACTGAGGGTCCGGTATTCTTCTGGGAAGGTTATGCACCACTATGGTGCATAGCCCTGCCTGCCATCCCTTAACCCCAGATAGTCAATGCCGGGGTCATATGCGGCCTTGGCATTGAATATCTGGGGATCGCCGGAAGCCGCATTAGGTGACTGGGTAGTAGCAATATTGCATCTGCCCAGTTAGCTCCTACACAGAAATGATAATGTAAAACCCTCTCACACCAAGGAGGTTTCTCCAGGGCCATGTGTCCATGAGGAAAGGGTTAGGACAGCCATTATTGTTTGTGATTCGATCATTAGACTTGTAGATAGCTGGGTGGCTGGTGGACATGAGGATCACCTGGTAGCATGCCTGCCTGGTACGAAGGTAGAGGACCTCATGTGCCACATAGACAAGGTCTTAGATAGTGCTGGGGAGGAGTCTGCTGTCTTGGTACATGTCGGTACCAATGACGTAGGAAAGTGTGGTAGGGAGGTTCTGGAGGCTAAATTTAAGCTTTTAGGTAGGAAGTTGAAATCCAGAACTTCCAGGGTAGCATTCTCCGAAATGCTTCCTGTTCCACGCGCAGGACCCAAAAGGCAGGCAGATCTCTGGAGTCTGAATGCATGGATGAGACAATGGTGCAAGGAAGAGGGTTTTGATTTGTTGGAACTGGGGAACATTCTGGGGAAAGGAGGGGCTTTTCCGAAGGGATGGGCTCCACCTTAACAGGGATGGAACCAGGCTGCTGGCATTAACCTTTAAAAAGGAGATAGAGCAGCTTTTAAGCTAGATAACAGGGGAGAGCCGACAGTCACCCAAAAGTGCATGGTTCGGAACAATGTATCCTTGAGGGATACTACCAAAAGAATGAAGTTAGGGCATATCAGCAGAGAGGTTCCAATAAAGACAAAAGTAGCCCAAATGCCCTTGAATACAGAGAAGATAGAGCTTAAAGATTCCAAATTACCCCTGCCTACCCATAGCCAGATTAATATGAATAAAATACAACTTCTAAAATGCTTGTATGCAAATGCTAGAAATTAAAAACTAAGAAGGGAGACTTAGAATATATTGCACTAAATGAGAGGTTAGATATGATTGGTATCTCAGAGACATGGTGGAAAGAGGACAACCAGTGGGACATTGTGATACCTGGGTACAAACTATATTGTAATGATTGAGCTGATCAAACCGTGGAGGGGTTGCGCTCTATGTTAGAGAGGGCATTGAATCACAAAGGATTAAAGTTTTGCAGGAAACAAAATTCACTGTAGAATCTCTATGGATTGAAATTCCATGTAAAAAGGGGAAGGGGATGGCAGTGGAGGTGTACTATTGAGCGCCTGGCCAGAATGAACAAATGGATGATGAAATGCTCAAAGAAATCAGGGAAGCTAACAAAAGATACAGCACAGTAATAATAATGGGTGATTTCAATTACCCTGGTATCGACTGGGTCAGTGTCATGGCAGGACATACTAGAGAGATAGTTTCTAGATAAAATAAATTACTGCTTCTTGGAGCAGCTGGTTCATGAACCCGTCAGAGGGGGAGCCATTTTGGACCTAATTATTAGTGGAACACAAGATCTGGAGAATAAAACAAAGAATATTATAATGCCTCTGTATTGTTCCATGGTGCAACCGCACCTTGAATATTGTATGCAATTCTGGTCGCCATATCTTAAAAAAGATATAACGTTATTAGAAAAGGTACAAAGAGCCACCAAAATGGTAAAGGGGTTGGAAGGATACCCCTCTGAAGAGAGGCTAAAAAGGTTAGGGCTCTTCAACCTGGAAAAGAGATGGCTGAGGGAAGATATGAAAGAGGTCTGTAAGTTAATTTTATTTATTTATTTACATTCTCTTATATACCGTGCTATTCTGCATCAGTGTGGTTTACATTGAACAAACTGAAATTACATTGAACAGGGCATTATAACTTGGAGATAACTATTTTAGAGGGAATATGGGCTATGGAAGGTTAAATGGCTTGCCCAAGACCACAAGGAGCACCTGTGGGTCTAGAAACCCCAGTCCTTCCAGCCCAAGGTTGCTGTCTTCTAGTGGGATTTGAACCCCTGATCTTCTGGCCTGAAGTACCTTACCCCAACCACTAGGCCACTCCTCCACTGAATGGAGTGGAACATCTAGATCGATTGTTTATGCCATCAAAATATAGAAAGACTAGGGGACATGAATAAAGCTACAGGGTAACCTTTTTAAAAGTAATAAGAAAAAATATTTTTATTTGTTACCGGAGGATGTAGTAAAATCTGTTAGTGTAGCCGGATTTAAAAAAGTTTGGACAAGTTCCTGGAGGAAAGGTCCATAAACCATTATAGGGAGGAGTACCTGTTTGTAGTGATTACATAATGTAAACCGCTTTGATTGAAGGATAAGGTAGTATAGAAAACTGTTTAAATAAAATAAATAAATTATTAAAAGGGACCAGGGATATCCACTGCTTGCTCCAATACAAACATTGTGGACACTGTGTTTTTTGGAGAAATTGCTAAATACTTGTGACCTAGATTGGCCCCTGTTGGAAACAGGATACTGGGCTTGATGGACCTTGGTCTAACCTAGTATGGCATATCTTATGATGTTACGATCTTATGAAAGATATCTTTTTGGTGTATATCGCTAACCAGGCAGCTTGCAATATCACTGCTGCCTGATTATTGCATTTTGCTGCCTCCGCTCCTCCCCAGAATGCCCCCGACACACCCCAATGCTAACTGGATAGCTTCAGGGCTCGTAGTGAAGTTAAAAGGGAATATTCAATGCGTGTAAGTGCCATTGAATATCCCGATTTAAGGCATTTACACGCAGGGCCGGCCCGTCAATTGAGCAAGAATGTTTTTTGTACAGGGCCCCGTGTTTCAGGGGGCCCCACACAAAGAACATTCTGCTTTAAAGTAAATTTTAAAATTTAAAAAAAAAAGCTGTCTGCCGCCGCGGCAACGGCAGAATCAAATATCCTGTGGGGCCCCCCCTGCCCGACAGAGCCTGCCCTCCCTGCATCAGCTCTGTCTCAGCAGCCGCACCGGCTTTCAGAGTGCGAAGGGAGACTAGTTTCCCTTTCGTGGCTCTGTTAAGTCCGCAGGGGCTGATGGGACTTTCCCATCAGCCTCCGCGGGCTTAACAGAGTCGCGAGGAAGAAACTCTCCTTTTGCGCTCTGAAAGCCGGTGCAGCTGCTGAGACAGAGCTGATGCAGGGAGGGCAGGCTCTGTCGGGTAGGGGGGGCCCCGTGGGATATTCAATTCTGCCGTTGCTGCGGTGGCGGCAGCGGCAGCAGACAGTTTTTTTTTTTTATTTTCCCTGGGCTGTTGGGGTGGGAGTTAGGACTGGAAATGGGATAATGGGGTTAGGACTGGAAGAGGGCTGATAGGGGGGACTGGTAATGGGCTATGGGGAGCTAAGTCTGGAAATGGGGTGATGGGGGGTTAGGACTGGTAATGGGCTATGGGGGGGGGGCTAAGACTGGAAATGGGCTGATGCGGTTACGACTGGAAGTGAGCTGATGGGGGGTTAGGACTGGTAATGGGCTATGCGGGGGACTTAAACTGAAAATTGGGTGATGGGGGTTAGGACTGGAAATGGGCTGATGAGGTTTTGACTGGGAGTGGGCTGATTGGGGGTTAGGACTGGTAATGGGCTATGCAGGGGGCTTAAACTGAAAATTGGGTGATGGGGGTTAGGACTGGAAATGGGCTGATGTGGTTAGGACTGGCAGTGCGCTGAAGGGGGGTTAGGACTGGTAATGGGCTATGCGGGGGACTTAAACTGAAAATTGGGTGATGGGGGTTAGGACTGGAAATGGGCTGATGGGGTTAGGACTGGGAGTGGGCTGATTGGGGGTTAGGACTGGTAATGGGCTATGCAGGGGGCTTAAACTGAAAATTGGGTGATGGGGGTTAGGACTGGAAATGGGCTGATGGGGTTAGGACTGGGAGTGGGCTGATGGGGGGTTAGGACTGGTAATGGGCTATGGGGGGGCTTAAACTGAAAATTGGGTGATGGGGGGTTAGGACTGGAAATGGGCTGATGGGATTAGGACTGAGAGTGGGCTGATGTGGATTTAGGACTGGTAATAGACTGTGGGGGGGCTAGGACTGGTAATGGGTTGGGGGGTTCCTAGGACTGGAAATGGGCTGAGTGGAAGGGAAGGCTTGAAATGCAAATAGCTGATGGGGACGGGGGCTTGGAATGGAAATGGGCTGAGGGGAAGGGGGGAGGGCTTGAACTGCAAATAGCTGATGGGGAGGGGGGCTTGGAATGGAAATGGGCTGAGTGGAAGGGGGGCTTGAACTGCAAATAGCTGATGGGGAGGGGGGCTTGGAATGGAAATGGGTTGTGAGGGGAGGGAGCTAGGACAGGAAATGGGCTGATGGAGGGGGATAGGATAAGACTGGGAATTGGGTGTTGGGGGGAGCTAAAATTGGAAATGGGCTGTGGTGGGGGCTTGGATTGAAATGGACTCATGGAGGGGCTAGAACTGGAAGTAGGGTCATGGGGGGGCTTGGATTGGAAATGGGCTGAGTGGAGGGGAGCTAGGATTTGACATAGGCTGATGGTGGGGCTAGGAAAGGACTAGAAATGGGCTGATGGGAGGCTGGTATTGGAAATGGGCTGATGGAGGGACTTGGATAGGACTGGAAATGGATGGGGGAGCTAGGACTGGAAATGGGCTGATGGGGGGGGGCTAGGACTGGAAATGGGCTGATGCGGGGACTAGAAGGGAGCAGATACTGGGTGAGGCTGGAACTAGAAGGGAGCTGATGTTGGGGGAGATTAGAATGGGATGGAGCTGGGAGAGTGAAATCGAGAGGGGAAAAAATATTTTGTGTGGGACGGAAGAAAAATCTACAATTGGCTGAGTATTGGGAGACTAAGTGGGGATTGAGGATGGAGGGGTAAAATTTGAGTGGATGAAATAGGAATGAGGAAAGAGCAAAAGGAGAAAGATTAGTATGTTAAAGCAGATGTAGAGAGAGAATGGAAAAAAATTAGAAGAGAGAAGAAAGGACAAATGGACAGTAGACGATGGAGAGTTAGCAGAAGACACAAAGAAACCAGAAGAAAGTGGCTGGAGCACAAAAGGTAGAAAGATATCTCTTTATTTTGAATTTATTAACTGGAATATGTCAGCTCTGGGAAATGTGCATCATTAACGTCTGCGCTTTGTTTAGTACAAGAGGAAATTAATTTATAGTTTTATTTCTACAGTGGTGTTGTACATTCCAAGTTTGGCTTTTGGGGTTCTCAGTTTAATTGTCTTGCTGTTTCTAAATTGTGATTCCTTGTTTGGTGATGGTCTGTGTTCTGCATGTGTAACTGAGCTGAGGTATTCTGTTTATGCAATTCCTAATTGACATTGCCACTTGTTCCCTTTCCCCAGTAGGTCATGTATTGTTATTCTCTGAAATGTATTGGTTTAATATTTGCAGTGTTGCCTTTTGATAGGTAGGGTATGGTGCTTTGTGAGTCCTGGTAGTGCTGTTATGATACGGGGGGTTTGCTATGGGTTCTAAATGGGCAGTGTTTGTAGTAGTTCCTAATGTGCCTGGCGGTTGGCACTGGATTATAGTAATGTAGAAATCTTTTAGTCTTTCTTTATCCATACACTCATTAAGAGGCATGTTTACTAAAAGTTAGTGTATGGTAAAATTATGCAAATATTTATGCAAATGAGGCCCCTTATGCAAATGAGGCCCCACACCGAATCTCCGCACATGGCCCTGCACCCCCCTTGGGCCGCCCCTGTTTACATGGTTTACAGAGCTGTAAACCATGTAAATGCCTTTTGAATATCGGGCCCTACATGTTTCAGGTCAAGCCAAGCATAAACATATTGCTCACATTTAATGAGGACAACTTCCTGCAAACATGAGCTTTCTGTCTTGTCTCCCATGCAGGATGTAGACTTGACTGTCTCACTTATTCATAAACATCCCTTGCAATACTGACAGCATATTCAGAGCTGTTCTCACACTCTAAACTTTCCCCATGAGACCCCAGCCCTCCCTTCAAGTCCCTTTCTACAGTAACAAAATATATGTTCAAATAAATAAGCAAGAATTACAGTACAGTCTATAACATCAAAATAAATTTAAGTATAATTTATTTTGGGGTTATAAACTGTGCTGTGGCTCTCATGTTTTCTTTTAGTTTGTTGGTGTTCGTTGCATCTCCTTTGTGTTTTGCAGAACATATATTTATATGTCATATTAGTCCAGTGTATGGTATCGGGACTGACATGTTTTATACTAAATTCCTAGACTGCATAATTAAACTCGTATAATTTTTGTTGTATATAAACAGCATTGTAAAGTTAGGGGTTTTTTTCCATTAATTATATAACCTAGGATTATCTTGCTTTCCTTTTTTCTTAGGACAACGACTTCACCAGTGTTCTGAGTGAGGGGGATTCGCTCATCTCTTGCCTCAGGCAGCCAATTGCCTTGAGCCACTCCTGAGCATGTTCCTAAGTGTACTGCACGCACTTTTAGGCATGATCTAATTTTGTAAGAAGCCTGTTATGTGCATAAATCATCTTACTGCTTTGGCATTGCTGGGTGGAGTTGGCGCGGAGTGTGGGTGGTGACACCTAATTCGATGGCTAGCAGTCACTACTCTTATAGCTATGCAGTTGACTTTAAGCCAGCTACAAAGGCCAGAGTCAACAGCATAGGTTTATGTATAGCTGCCAAATATCTCCATAGAGCCACTGGCAGCCTCCACCCTCTGTATGTACTCAGCGCCACTGCCTGCCCATGTAATATATATATGTATCATTTTACATGCCACATTTTGTATTTAAAAATATATGGTGACTGCTATGACTAAATATTGACCTGATGTTGATCTTTGCATGTTATGAACATACCTTTTATTTATTTATTTAATTTCTTTTTTTTATACCGTGCTCTTTAGAATCAGTGCGGTTTACATGTATACTAACAGGTACTTTTTATTCCCTTGTTCCTGAAGGGCTCACAATCTAAGTGTACCTGAGGCAATGGAGGGTTAAGTGGCTTGCCCAAGGCCACAAGGAGTGGCCATGGGACTAGAGACCCCAGTCCCTCTGGCCTGAAGTTGCTTGTCTCCCTGTGGGAATTGAACCCCCGGCCTTCTGGTCTGAGGTAACCTGTCCCATTATATTAATACAGTACAGCTATTATATTAATAGCTGTACTGCCACTCTGTTGATAGTCTGTCCCCATCCCACCTCAAATTCATGCTGTTATTTCTCTATTCAATTATCTCACTCAGTAGTTAGCTTACCTTTACATAGTAACATAGTATATGACAGCAGATAAAGACCAGTATGGTCCATCTAGTCTGCCCAGCAAGGTGGCAAGAGTAGGTGCACCTGCCGCTCCGTGCAGGTCACCCCTCCCCATGCCTTTGTTTAAGGGTGTGCCTACTGCTCCATGTAGGTCACCCCTATATGTTGAGATATAAGAGACAGTTAAGTTTATTTTGAATTTATCTTGTTTCTATAAAGAGATCCACTGTGTCTGCCCTATGCCATTTTGAATTCTGTCACTGTATTTGCCCCCACCACGTCCATTGAGAGGGCATTCCAAGCATCTTTCAGTGAAAAAGTATTTCCTGACATTGCCTTTCAGTTTACTCCCTTGCAGTTTCATGTTATGCCCTCTAGTATTACAGCTTCCCCATCTTTGAAAAAGGTTTGTTTGTTCATTAATACTCCTTAAGTATTTAAAGGTCTGTATCACATCTCCCCTGTCCCTCCTCTTCTCTAGAGTATATATATTTAGGTTTTGGAGTCTCTTTTCATACGTCTGTTGGCGCAGGCTCCAAATCATTTTGGTGGCCTTCCTCTGAACCGTTTCCAGACTTTTTATATCCTTTGTGAGATATGGTCTCCAAAACTGAACACAATATTCCAAGTGAGGCTTCACCAGCGACTTGTACAGTGGCATTAGTACCTCTTCGTTTCTGCTGTATGCATCCCAAGTGCATGGCACTGCACTTCTTCACATTAAATCTTAACTGCCAAACATTAGGTCATTCTTCCAGCATTTGTAGATCTTTCCTCATGTTATCCACTCCCTCATGGGAGTCCACACTTGCAAATTTTCATATCATCTTCAAAAAGACTTTTCCATTCTTTGTTAGACATATGCTAAGTGACCAAACAGTAAAACAGAACTTTATTTTTGCAGCATTTCTTATGAATTCCAGCTGAAAATACAATTGATTAAAAAAAAATCTGCAAGAATGTGTTTTTCAGTTACTGTTGCAAGAATAACTTGTTCTTGTCTTGCAAGTATAATCATACATGGTATACGAGGTGTGAGAAAAAAGAAACAAGACTGTCCCATAAATGTTTTATTACAAAATCTACAAAGAAATTACGCATTGTCCCCTTCAAAGTAATTCCCCCCCCCCCCCCCGAGTTAATGCACTTCTGCATTCGCTTCTGCCACGTACGGAAGCACTTGGTAAAGTCCTCCTCCTTGAGGTCCCTCAGCTCCCTCGTCACAGTGGCCTTGATCTCTTTTACAGAGGTGAAATGAGTTCCTTTGAGCCCAGTCTTCAGTCTGAGGAAGAGCCAGAAGTCACACGGTGTGAGATCTGGGGAATAAGGAGGGTGGTTGAGAGCTGTGATCTGTTTGTTGGCCAAGAACTGCCTCACACTGAGCGCGTTGGTGGAGCAGCCACGACTTGTCTCTCCACAAAGCTCACCTGCTGCGTTGAACCCGGTCATGGAAGAGATTGAGGGCCTGCTGGTAGAAGTGCTGGTTGACTGTCTGACCCTCAGGCACAAACTCATGATGGACCACTCCCTTCTGGCCGAAGAATGCGATCAGCATGACCTTGATCCTTGATTTGGACATGCGCGCCTGCTTGGGTCTGGGTGACAGTCGAGTCTTCCACTGCAGGCTCTGTCTCTTGCTTTCAGGGTCGTACTGAAAGACCCAAGTTTCATCTCCTGTGATGACTTGGCCAACAAATTCTGAATCTTCTCCGATCTTCTCTAGCAAGTCTCGACAAACATTGACCCGGTGCTCCTGATCGTCCAATAAAGGCCTGGGCACCATCTTGGCGCACACCTTCCGCATCCCCAGCTCCTGCACCAAGATGGTCCACACTGACTCCCTGTTCAGGCTGAGCTCCTCAGCTATCAACCACACTGTCAGTCTGTGATCACTCCGCACCAGCTGGTTCATTCTGTCAATGTTCTCAGCCGTCTTTGTCGTGGATGGCCGTCCCGACTTGGGGTCATCCTCCACCTCTTCGCAGCCAGTCTTGAAGCATTTTTTCCACTCAAAGACTCGCGGCCTTGACATTGCATCTTCTCCATAAGTCTTTCAGAGAAGTTGGAGACACTCAGTTAGGCCCTTCTCCAACTTAACCAGAAATTTCAAGTTGATTCTTTGCTCCATATTTCTGCCACCTCCAGTTGCGTGACAAAGTAATGGAGCAGTGTGCTACAAAAAAATCTGAAAAAGAAAAACAGAGTAAGAGAGGTGAAAAATATTATAGCAGAATAGTGACGAGATGTTGCACAACACAATGACATAAGCGGTTAGCCAATTGGCATTGAGTCATGGACGTGGCTGCCACAGTCTCGTTCTTTTTTGTCATACCTCGTAAGGTCAATTTTCAAAGTGAATTACATGGGTAAACAGGGATATGTAGGGGTAAAAACAGTTCATTTTCATTGACTGGTTGGTTTGTCTCACCCATTTGGGTTATTTTCCCATTTAAATATTTTTTAAAGGCAAGTTTTAGATTGTATATGGAGACTGGAATCGAGACAGCAAGGTCACAATGTAAAGAATTCCAATGATATTTTTAAAAAAGGCCCTTCCATATAGGGAGCCTTTTCGAACATAGTGCAGGATTGCCCGGGTATTTGCAATGCATGGAAGCGGAGGACCTATTTTACAAATGTGCTCGTGGGAAAATCAGCGAAGGAAACTCAGCAACTTACATGTGTAAGCAAATATCAGCAATTACACATGTAGGTGAGCCATTTTGCAAACCCACACGTACAAGTGGCACCAATTAAGTGCAGGTGCTGCTATCTTTATTTAATTTGAATTTGGAGGGAGAAATAAACAGCAAGAAATCGAGGATGATAAGTGCCCTAATTCTTAGGACAATGGCCTAGCTGACACTAGCACTTTTCCAAAACCTAAACATACCAGGGAGCGGGTGTAAATCCTGATGCAGACAATTTTGGGCATATGAGTGCATTCCCTCCATGAAATAGGGAGTACACATGTAGATTTTTGGCTTGCCCAAGCTATGCCCTAACCATATCCCGACATGCCCCGTTGCAATTTCTACATATTCTGCACATCCATAATAAGCAGCCCTTTCTAAAATTGCAGTTTACACGTGGATGCCATTTCCACATGGAAATGCCATATTTTTCATGTAGAAATTTGTGAATAAGGCTTCTAAAATAACTCCCAAAATATTTCACAGTTCATAAGAAACTAATACCAAAAATCACACATCCCAACGCATTCTGGCAATGATCATGTGGCATAATTGTTTCCAGTAGGTAGAAATACTATACATAAAAAGCACTTCTTAAAACTACCCAAGCTATTTAATCTAGCATACCAAAAAATATAGAAGAGAGCTGCAACCCCTCTAAAACGAAAATCTGGATTTACCCATTAAACATGACTATTAATAGTATCCTCAAAACCCTCATCCACTGAAATTCCAATCATCCCCCTCAGAACTGTTGTTAGGGATCTGCTCCTGACTAATTACAAGCTCTTTCAAGCACTCTGGCTCCAAGAAAACATGTTCCTGCCCATTAAATAGAACAAAACACTTCCTAGGAAATTTTCAAAAGAAACTCATTTGCAAAGCCAAAGTCTTGGGGCAGAGTGGAAAAAATTTCTTCCTGATCTTTTCATTTTTAGCAGGCACATTAAGAAAAATATAAATCTTGGGGGTTATTTTAGAAGCCATCTTTGTGCTTTGGATGTCTGAAAACAGGCATAGAGAAGACTAAAGCACAGAGACGTCCCCCAAGCCATTTTTAGCAACTGGGTCTGTGAATGTCCCTACTGCGAGGGTGTCCAAGTCTGAACAGGGGTGTGGCAGAGGTGTGGCCAGGAGATTCCCAAAAACATGGATGTCCCTGCCTGATCTCAGAAACATCCTGGACATCTGGAGTCACACCTAAGGTTATACCTGTTCAAGGCACAAACAAGCACTGGAAAAGTGTTCATTTTGTCAGGCAAATGTCTGGAGGGTGTGGAGAAGGAGCTACATTAATACACCCTTTATTTTACAGTATGTCAACGAACACTGATGGGGAATAGAAACATGATGGCAGAAAAAGACCACATGGCCTATCTAGTCTGTCCTTCCATATCAACAACTACAACAGTCCCCTTTTTTCCTTTAGAGATCCTCTGTGTTTGTCCCATGCTTTCTTGAATTCAGATACTGTCCTCATCTCTACCACCTCCACTGGGAGATTATTCCACACATCTACCACTCTTTCTGTAAAGAAATATTTCCGCATATTACTCATGAATCTATCCCCTTTCACCCTCATCCTATGTCCCCTCATAGCAGAGCTTGCTTTCAATTGAAAGAGGCTCTCCACCTGTGCATTTATGCCAAGGGGGTATTTAAATGTCTCAATCATATCACCTCTACCCTGCCTTAACTCTAAAGTATACATATTAAGATCATTAATTCTGTCCTCATATGCTTTATAATGAAGACCACTAACCATTTTAGTAGCCACCCTCTGTACTGACTCCAGCCTGTTTATATCCTTTTGAAGGTGTGGTCTCCAGAATTGCACACTATACTCCAAATGAGGTCGCACCAAAGACTTATGCAGAGGCACTATCACCTCCTTTCTTCTGCTGGCCATTCCTCTCCCTATGCACCCAAGCATCCTTCTAGTTTTCACCATTGCCTTTTCTACCTGTTTAGCTACTTTAGAATAAAGAAGCAACAATAAAGAAGCAACAAGAAGTCAAGAAATCAAACGACGCATTGCTCTTGGCAGAATGGCTATGAAAGAACTAGATAAGATTCTCAAGAGCAGAGATGTCTCTCTCCATACAAAGATTCAACTTGTTCAAGCCATGGTATTTTTAATAACATCATATGGATGTGAAAGCTGGACTGTGAAAAAGAAAGACAGGAAGAAAATTGATGCCTTTGAATTATGGTGCTGGCGGTGAATACCGTGTATACCATGGACTGCAAGAAGAACAAACCAGTCGGTACTAGAGGAGATCAAACCTAAGCTTTCTTTAGAAGCTCAGATGACAAGACTTCGACGTTCATACTTTGGACACATCATGCGAAGAGAGAGATCATTAGAGAAAGACATCATGCTTGGCAAGTTGGAGGTCAACGCAAAAAGAGGAAGGCCAGCAATGAGATGGATCGATACAATAACAGCAGCTACGGGTACCAGTCTGTCAACAATGAGCCGCCTGACTAAAGACCGAACACAGTTTAGGATAGCTATCTAGAGGGTCGCCATGAGTCGACTCCAACTCGACGGCACTTAACAACAACAGCTACTTTAAGATCATCAGACACAATCATGACTAGGTTCCGCTCTTCTTTTGTGGACATGTTTCTTTTTCTATGCTGCTGGACATCCCCTTATGCTAGCTTGCATGAGATAGACGTTCCCACCCCACTCTTTCTTGAGGGGGACATTTATGTGGCCGCAGGTTGAGACATACACATCGGGGATGTCCCTGGCGTTTTTCTCATGTTCTGTCCTGTACATCCCCGATTGGACTTAGACATCCTTTCTAAAATGCTATTTCACATGTCCATGAAAAACTTGTGATTTATTAGAGAAAAACATTCTCAACACTGTAAACCTATTGGTAATGTGTGTGTGTGTGCTTGGGGTAGGGGTCGCACCTTGTAGGGTGTGTGGGGGTATATGTGTGTGGCTCTGGGTCTATAGGATCCCATCCTCCTGCCACACCCTTTCCCTCCCTTCCCTTCCCCTTGCACTCTCCCTATCTTTCCTGCCTCACCTTACACTTTCCCAGTTCTCCTCCTCTGCCTGAACTTCCTTCCTTGCCTTTCAACCTCCCCCTTCCTTGTGTGTGTGTGTGTGTGTGTGTGTGTGTGTGTTTGTGTGTGTGAGTGTGTGTGTGTGCATATGCATGCGTGTCTGCTTGTATCATCTGTGTAGATGTCTCTGACATGAAGGAGAGAGGGAAGAATAGTTAGAATGGAGCAATCCCCAAACATTCCATTGATTTGAAAAGAATAATAAAATGAAATAAGGTGCAATAATATATCTAACCATTAGGAGTCACTGTCCACACATTTCAAAATGTGGATTTTACTGTTTAATCACAAGGTGCCACTGTCCCAAAGCAACAGGTTGTCATGCTTCCCCAGCACTAGGAGGCTACACACAGAGCAACCAGTAGCAACCTACACAGTTCAGTCACAGGGTATGCTGCTGTATGTCTATGAAGTAACAGGTGAACTTATTTCTTTTAACTTGACCCAGTTCATTGTATATTTACCTATAGTTCTAGAGAGACATTTTTCTTTTGAGCCAAACTGTTGTGAGTGATTTGGAAGAGACACTTGAGGTGAGACGTCATCTGTAAACAAGGACCTTGAGAGTTAACTCTTCCCATATTCCTCAGGACCCCAAACCAAATCTACCTACTTTCTGTAGCTGTCAGAAAGCAATAGCTCACAGCGAGGCTTCTACAGGTGCAATTCCTTAACAACTGTTGCAGTGAAATCAATGTCTGTTTTCTTGCAGCTACTGTAAAAGCTTTTCCCACAGAAATGCATTGGGTCATTTTGGGGGCTTTATTTATTTGGAATCTGGCCAATTTTTGAATTTGATGTGTATCTTCTCCAGTTTTTCCCTCATGTCAACTTTGGTTCCATTCCATTAAATTTCCGGAGAGCTACTGTACTCTGTCCCCAGACAAATCTTTTTTCAACTCCTGATGTATAATTTCTTTCCCAAATTCAATCACTTTGGAAAGAATAAAAAGAAAATCTTTCTGTTACCATTATAACTAAGTAAAATAAAATTATCTTAACTATTCCTAGGCAAGTATGTCTGGAGTCTGTGCAGTTGCTTTACTGGTGACAATAGCCTGAATAAGAGAGAAAAGTTACTTCTATTAAAACAACAAACTGTTCATTGTATCTCCTTGCCTAACAGCTACCACACAAACCTTTATTACCTTTACCTCAGTTATAATAGCATAATATACCCTACATCACATCTGCGCATCTTGTTCCAAACTCCACAGCACAACAGATCTAGAAGAGAATCCACGAACACCCTTATCATCTCCCATGCGAGAACTAAGTCCACCTAACAAGCATGTGCATGTTTCTTCGGACTATACTGTATGCCCCATCCACCTGAAATACACTCCCGGACTCGATAAGAAACATCACGGACCTACCCACATTTCATAAACACCTAAAACCCCCCATTCATTGAACACTTTGGCCTTCCTACCTGATGCTCATGGACAACCTACAGTCAAACCCACAAAACAGGTTCATTGTATATAATGTACATACTGTAAGTTCACCTTGTAGGTAAATAAACTAGAAAGCTTATAAACATTATTCGTTATGTACATAAGTTAAGTCATTCCAATGTAACCATTTACAACCTTTGTTCAATGTAAACCGCTTTGACCCAGTGAAAAGCAGTATATAAGCCTTGCTAAATAAATAAATACATAAATAAATAAATATGTCATGTCCTCCAGAAACTGCAGTTACTTCGATTCACAGTCACTTTACACCAAAAACCACATGCACTCTGCAGGCTCCAGGCAGATTCTCTCTTTTTGCAAACTCAACGCAGATTTCCCTCTCTGCACGCTAAAGAGAGATGTTCCCTGTTCAAAATATAGACCAAAGATCAAACAGAATAAAACATTAAAACCACTTTGTTCAATGTAAACCGTCTTGATTTAAGGAAAAGGTGATATATATAAATACTGTTAAAGAAATGAAGAAATAAAGAAATTGCAGTAGAAGACAGATCATCATCCCATTCCATTACAGCAGCCTTAACGTGGGAACAACCAGGCTTTCACTCATTTTTAAAAGCTATTTGCAAATGGCACCTTATATTGCTAAAAAGACCATTTGAAAACTGCCCATCCTGCATACAGATAAAAGTATGTGGTTTGTTCTACAATGCACATAATTTGACTAGTACTTTAGTGTAGTGTTTCCTGAGCAGTGCTACACCAGAGGAATCACAACATAGATATATTTGTATTTTCAAAAAGTGTGTGAATTATTATTTTGCGGAAAAGACCCTCTATAAAAGCAAGTGCAAAATAACTGCAGATACTTATTTCTGGTAAGTTTTCAAAGGGAAAGCATGAGTGTACTTTCCCTTTGCGAAGTGCTACACATTTCTAGGGGTATGCAAGCCAAAAATGATGATTTTGTTTAGTCACCTGTGTCATTTAAGGGGTTTTTAATGTTCGGGTTTTTAAAAAACCTTTTCATTATGGAGGGAAAGCAATGTCGTCAAAAGGTCCACTATTCTTTAATAGAGCATCTTTTGAAAATATTGTGCATTAATGAGCTATAGTACACACAATAGAGCAAGAGGGCACATTATCTGAACACCAGTATGAGCTACTTTGCAATAGTGCCCACTATTATAGAACAGTGTGCACAATTGATGACATGGGGAAAACAATGAAATTTTGGAGGGTTTCCTGGTTTCGGTTAAACATGACATGAAACATGGGAAATGTCACAGACATGCCATTTCAAACATGCACAGATTACTTCAAACACCAACATTAAAGTTCCTGTGGCATTTGCACCTGCCTGGTCAGTTTTGGAAATTGCCTTTTAAGGGGTAATTGGCTAACTCATACTCTACGGGGGGAGTCACTCCGAAGTACTCGGCGCCAATGCGGTCTTTCCGGTTTGCACAGATTGCCTGAGACCGCAATAATGGCGACCCTTCCCCCCCCTCCCCCCCCCCGGTATCAAGACTGAAACCGGCCATGCACAGCAAAACACACTCCAGGTCTGGATGAGCTGGGCTGCAGCCCCGACTAAAGGTAGCTTACCATCCTTGACACTCTCTGTTCTATGGACAGTGCCATAACAGGAGGCTTCTGCCCAAGGCTTGCACATTAGCCCTCACATCCTGTGAGTCACGGCGCACAGCTTCAGGACAGCAACCTGGCATCGGTAAGCTCCCACCATTGCGCCTCCAGGAAGCAAAGTTTCAGGGTGCCTGTGAGAGGTCGAGCTACTCATAAGGGATTATCCCCTCCTGGACCAGGTTCTGTTCAAGTGGCGCATTACAGTACTGGATGGACAGTTTGGTGCAGTACACACAGGCAGTGTGTGCAAGGTCGGGAGGTCACAGGTTCAATCCCAGCCGTGGCTCCTGCAGACCATGTCCCTATATTTCTTAGGAAACATGAGTTCTGGCTCAACCCCCACCAGTACTCCTTGTGACCTTGTAGCCCTTCTGCCTAAGGTTACAGGAAAACCACGCTCCTCCTCTTGTGCTGTGGAGCGAAGGGAGTAACCTTTATCTCACACACACATATTGGCTCCCCCTCCCAAAACACCCTTACGTGCCCACGCTTCTTAAAGGGCCAACACCAGGCCCCCTCCTATAGCGACATCAGGCTCCTCAGGAGAGAAGGGAGTAACCTCTATCTCACACACATATATGGACTCTCCCTCCCAAAACTCCCTTACGTGCCTACGCTTCTTGGAGGGCCAACACCAGGCCCCCTCCAACAACAGCATCAGGTTCCTCCAGCAAAAATCCTGCTACATAGGAGCAAGTCACTCTGAAACATGGCACTGGGTCTTCTTGGCTTCACACTGCTTCCGCTCCACGATTGCTCATGCGATCACCTCTGTCTTACCGCCAGCGGTGCCCAGAGCAGTACCCAGGGAAACAATAATCCTTACGAGGCTTCATGTCAGTACACGAATGCGCAGGCCACTCTGTCTAACGTAACTCAAGGTGCCTGCCCGAAGAATGGTCCACTCCCATCACGAGACTCGGGGGGGCTGCACCCCTTCCGCTCCTTGCCAGGAAACCTGGGTGGCCCACACCCTTGTAGCCTCTAAATAACGGCCTACAATGGGAAACTTGGCAATCCACCAGGTATGGAGGTGTCGGAGCCAACAGTGTGGTGCAGTCCACACAGCAAGGTGTCCCGGAGCCAAGTCAAGTCCCAGCGGTGGGTCCTGCAGAGCATTCCCCGATAATTTCACCCCCCCACAGGAGCCCAAAGTAAGCCCTGACAATCCACCACTGGTGGCAGGGACAACAGTGGCCACAGTGTGGTGCAACAGACACAGCCAGTGCCTTAAAAACCAGAGGGTCACAGGTTCAAATCCCAGCTGGGGCTCCTGCCAACCCAGTCCCCATAGTTTTAGATGGTGCACATATTCGGATCCCGCTCTGCTTGAGCCCGCATTAGCTGCAGGCCGTGACCTTTCCCAGCTACCCTCTGGGCACTACCTGCATCGGAGATGGTGAAGAATACATTCACACCCCCCGTTTCTCAGAGGGGACAATTAAGGGACTACTGTTCCCACAAGGGGCATCCAGAGGAAAGAGCCCATCATCACCAAACCAGTCAACAACATCAACGTGTTCTTGATGCACATTGTAGATCCTGTATCTGGAGGTCGCTTAACAGTCAGGGCGCTGCCCGTAAACAAGGTTGGGGTCGTAGTTAAGCATCCAGACCCTATTCGGACACATGAGGACACACTCCATGCCTGCGCCTACATGCGCTCCTCGAGAACATGTGGTGGCAGCACACCTCTGTGGAAAAGGTATCGGTCTTCCTTGTAGGTGTGCTTACCTCAGCCTTACCATCTCTGGAGGCCCATACAGCGGCCCATACCCTCCGGTCTCCACTAGGCCTTCTGGTTAACCACTTCTGGACCCATATCGACAAGATGCCGTTGGAGCAGACAACAACACTGCAGTCTCCAAGGGAATCCGCCCATAACTTCTAAAAAAAAAAAACCTTCACCTTCATGTCACAGAGAGTTCATGTCGGGGGGACCCCGCAGGCTTCCCTAGCAACCTCCATGGCACTAAACCACTGAACCTAATGTCACGGTGTGCATGAAGACAGAGAGGCAGACTCAAGGCCAGAGCAGTATGGACTGTGCAACATGATTGGCGTGAGATTGAGCCTTAAGCCTGCAGTAGGCTGAAGAATGTTTGGCTGGGCTGTATCCTGTTGCGAGGTAGGAGACAGTCTACGACCTTGTACTTCTAGTGGAGTGGAGGAGTGGCCTAGTGGTTGGGGCAAGGTACTTCAGGCTGGAAGGTCAGGGGTTCAAATCCCACTAGAGGACAGCAACCTTGGGCCAGAAGGACTGGGGTTTCTAGTCCCACAGGTGCTCCTTGTGGTCTTGGGCAAGCCACTTAACCCTCCATAGCCCATGTTCCCTGTAAAATAGTTATCTCCAAGTTATAATGCCCTGTTCAATGTAAACCACACTGATGCAGAATAGCACAGTATATAAGAGAATGTAAATAAATAAATAACTGCTTATTTGGACAAAAGTCTATAAGCACTTTTTACCTATATGACTTTGTACTAATTTAAAGATAGAACAGACCTGTATCTGTGCCTGCTTTCATGCACATACTTTTTTCATGCAAAATAACAAGAGCTATTATACAAGCCTTATTTGCAATTTCTACATGGAGGATCTTGCTTTTACACGTGGAACTGGCATCCTCGTATAAATGACAATTTTAGAAAGGACTAAATTTATACGTGGATGTCCATAATATGTAGAAATTGCAAGGCGGCATAAGAATATAAGAACATAAGATATGCCATACTGGGTCAGACCAAGGTCCATCAAGCCCAGTATCCTGTTTCCAAAAGTGGCCAATCTAGGTCATATGTACCTAGCAGCTTCCCCAAAATATGCAGGTTCCGCAATGCTTGTACTGGGTCAAGCATTGATATCCTGGGTCCCTTCTTAATAATGGTTTATGGACCTTTCCTCCAGGAACTTGTCCAAACCTTTTTTAAACCCAGCTACACTAACAGTCTTTACTACATCCTCCGGTAACAAATTCCAGAGTTTGATTACACGTTGAGTGAAAAAATATTTTCTTTTATTAGTCTTAAATATTTTACCCTGTAGCTTCATTGCATGTCCCCTAGTCTTTCTATATTCTAATAACGTAAACAATCGATCTACGTTTACCCGTTCCACTCCGTTCATTAATTTATAGACTTCTATCATATCTCCCCTCAGCCGTCTCTTTTCCAGGTTAACCCTGGGAGTACCGATGGGGTCAAAAGTGACCCCATTGCAAGTTTCACAACGCGTATCTCGGAAACTAGTTGTTCAAGAATGCAATCTTTTATGACTTTTCACATGTCAATATTCTCTTTATATTGCGCCATGAGAGGAATAATTTTCATCCGCTAGGTGACGCTAGTGATGAATTGCAGCACAGAGTACCAGTGGGGTCATTTTTGACCCCAGTTGCTTACGTCCGGTTTGGATCGTGATACAATTTGCAGTTTTGTGAATTTTTTGATCTGACAAAGGTATTTATCATTAATTACGTATCATTTATTTTTTGTACTCTTATTTTATGAAAATTACACATTTTCTGTAATTGATATCATACGTTCTCTCATTATTTCTGATGAAATCTAAATGCTTTCAGCTTGTTCATCACGATTATTGTACAGCTATAGTAAAACTGCTTTGCGTTTTATTCAACTTTATCTTTATTTATTTTAGGTTATTGTTTATGATGTGTCAGACGGCTGCCTGGGTGAGAATCTTCACACTCTTGGCAAGTGCATATTTCTATATGATTTGCAAGGTATTGTGGGCAATGTAGTTCATTCACACCAGACACAGCTGCTGACAATAATTTAGTTGTGCTCTTGGGTAACGCCAATAAGATATTTATTTATGGGGTTATTTCTCCCAACACAGATATGCTTGGTAGCACATAAATTAGGTAACTTGCTTTCAGTGTTAACTTGGAAAAACAAAGTCAAAATCAGGAAAACAACAAATGAAAAGCTAGAAAGCAAGAAACAAACTGTTCTTTTCAGGTTAACTTCTGATTACTTCCCACATAAATTCAAAAGTGATTCTCTTCTAGCTCACAAGCAATTAGGTAAGGCTTAATTGCTAGCAGTCCCCAGCTGAAACCCCTTAGCTGGCTTGCCTTCCACTGTGTGGGTGAAATCCTGCTTCAGGAGCTTTTCTGAGTAGATTAAAGAACAAATTTGTATTTCTTTGTGATGGTTGCTGTACTTTATAACAGAAAGTTACCAACGGAGTTTAGATAGAGAGCAGTCCATATAAACAGGATCCTCATCTGCTATTATTCCCCCTTGTTCAACAAGCATGGGTTCAATATCATGGATTGGCACAGATGAATCTCTCAATGGAGCATTTTCAGGAGAATACTTGTTTCCCTGCTGTCTTTCAAGGTTATAGCTAGGGCATAGATCAGTGTTCATACCTGAGCTTCCATTGCTGCTAGAGTTCCTCTCTATATAGCCTGGCCAGTATGTAGTCCAGTTCTTATGTCCAGCCTTCCAATCCAGATCCCTGGACACTGGATCTCTCTTCACATACCTTCTGGCACAGGTCTTAGGGTCCCTTCCACGTGCAGCCGTCTCCCTTACAGGTAGCCTCTGGTGATTCCTAGCTCTGCAGCACCATTCCTCTGCCTTTCCCCAGTCCAATGGTGTATGCTGGCCCTTGGAATACCTCCCAGTATACGTACTGCTTTGGACTCTTCTAGACCTCTCAAAGGCTTTTCTCCTCTTTCTTCCAGAGGGTCTCTTTCCCTCTCTGTCCGTCCAGTTTGGCTTCTGCTTCTGATGATCCTTCAGATAAAACTGATGATCCTCCTCTGGATATCCAAGGTGATCATGAAGATGGTCATCTGTAGAATAAACTCTACTCTTATTCTGCTTAGATGAGTGATCCTCCCTAACACAGTGCAGCTGTGCTGAATCAGGCCCTGCCCTTTGAGATGAGTGCTTAGGGATTACCTCATAGCCCTCCTGATTGAACACACGTTTCCCCACTTCAGCTCCTCTAATGGCTGTTGGAAACCTGGTGCATTCTGGGACTGGTAGTCTTTTATGGCAAAATTCTGTTTTCTCATTTCTACCAGCACTGACAGGTTGCTTGTTCAGGGACACTTCAGCTTTTCTATAGCTCCTTCCTGAGCTATGATAAGCTTCTTTATCACATACCCCCCTGCTTAAGTTATTACGGACTGGTGTCACTGGTGAAACTTCTTCTCTACAGTCCGTAATATGGGAAAGGGCATCCGCATTCTTGTGTAACTTCCCAGCACGATGTTCAACTTGAAAATCAAATGCCTGTAAGGCCATGTACCAGCGTGTCAACTTGGCATTGTGGTTCTTCATTTGCTGCAACCACTTAAGTGGGGCATGGTCCGTGACTAACTGGAACTTTCTCCGTAAGGTAGAACCTTAACACCTCCACTGACCACTTGATAGCTAAACATTCTTTTTCTATTGTGGAATACTTTTGTTCAGCCGGTGACAACTTCCTGCTCAGGTACATCACAGGATGCTCCTCCCCATCATGACACTGGGATAGAACCGCTCCTAGCCCTACATCCGATGCATCGGTTTGAACCAGAAAGGGTTTCTTGAAGTCCACCCCTTTCAGTACCGGTCCTGTACACAATTTTCCTTTTAAGACTGAAAACGCTGTTTCAGCTTCAGGTGTCCACTTTAGCTGGTTTGGACAATTCTTCCGCAGCATATCCGTGAAAGTTGCACTTTTCTCTGCGAATTGCGGTATAAACCTGCGGTAGTATCTAATAAGTCCTAAGAAACTTCTTAGTTGTTTCTTTGTTGTTGGAGGAGGAAAATTCCTGATGCTATCTACTTTACTCATTAGAGGTTTAATTTTTCCTCTTCCCACTAGGTGGCCCAGGTATTTTACCTCCCTATTTGCAAAGGCACACTTCTTCGGGTTTAAAGTGATTCCCGCTTGCTTCATGGAGCACAAGACTGCCCTGATCCTCTTCAGATGCTCCGCCCAGGTGTTACTATGGATTATGACATCATCCATATATGCAAAAGCATAATTTTGGTGGGGTCGAAGTACCTGATCCACTAACCTTTGGCAGGTAGCCGCTGCTCCATGCAGTCCGAAAGGCATCCTCTTGAACTGGAAAAGGCCAACGGGGGTGCTGAACGCAGTCTTCGGCTTCGACTCCCTGGTGAGAGGGATTTGCCAATATCCTTTTGTCATATCAAGGGTGGTTAAGTATTGAGCCTGTCCCAGCTGGTCCAACAGCTCTTCAATTCTTGGCATTGGATATGCATCAAAAACTGATATGGCGTTTACCTGCCGGAAGTCAATACAAAATCTTAAAGATCCATCAGGCTTCGGCACCAGGACTATGGGGCTATTCCAGGGACTCTTTGACTCCTCTATTACTCCCATGTCCAACATCTCCTGGACTTGTGCCACTACTTCCTGTCTCTTGGCTTCAGGCAAGCGGTATGGCCTTTGATGAACTAATTTCCAAGGTGGAGTTATTATTTCATGGGCAACCAAATGTGTCTCCCCAGGTATGGGTGTCAACACATCTGGGAATTCTTTAAGCAACTTCCTAATTTCTTCCTGTTGTACCACTGTCAGGTCCTCACCTATTTGGGGCTCTGATTTTTCTTTACAATCAGATACCTGGGGTCCCAAATCTTCCTCTTCATTCACCTCCCTCTCTCGGGCACAAGTGGCAGCTAGGCTTTTAACCCCTTTGACATCAGTAGAACCAAAGCCTTTGGTTCCACGTTCAGAATTCTCCAGGGATGTGACCTCCTCCACAGGTGGAAAACCCAGCCTCTCACAGATCAATTGGGCAATTCTGTCTCCTGTCTTCACGTGATAATCATTCTGTCCAAAATTAAACAACAGAACTTTAATATTGCCCCTGTAATTGGGATCAATTACTCCCGCACCCACATCGATGAAATATTTAAGGGCTAATCCGGACCTTGGGGCTACTCTCCCATAGCATCCAATAGGTATTTCCACTTGGAGACCAGTGTCCACCAGGGCTCTCCCTTGGCTAGGTACAGTCACATTTTCTATGCTGCACAGGTCAAATCCAGCAGCTTGAGGGGTTGCCCGCTTAGGAGCTTGGGCCTTCTCTGTGACCCTATGGTACTTTAGGATGAATGTCTGCTTTGGGGTAGCTTGGTCTTCTGGACGCTTAACCATCTTTTTAGCTGGGGTCTGAGGACTTCCAAATAAAGGCCCGGGAGCTATTACCATTAAACCTTCTCCTTCCACTAGACCCTGCTTAAATCTTGGCCAGTCTTTTCCTAGAACCAAATCAAAGGGTAGCCTAGGCACCACTGCTAACAGGATTAGGCACTTAACCTTTAGCCTATAGGTGGGATATGATGTTGCAGCACCATGAATGCATCTGATGTGAACTTGGCTTTCAGGGGTTTTAGGCACAAATCCTTCTTGGGCCTCTATCCTCTTCCAAAGCCTTTTTGACATCATACTCTGGTCTGCCCCAGAGTCTAACAAAGCATTTGTGGTAATTCCTTGCACATCAACCATCAAAAGAAATCCTTCTTTGGGCTGTTTTAAATCCACACCCACTAAGCTAGTGTGTGTCTGGCATCTCTTTTCTAAATGTCCCCATTTCCCACACTTGAAACATTTCTTTCTATTCCACTGTGTCATCTGGTTTGATACAGTACATTCATTTTCAGAAACATTTTTAATTATTTTCTTTTCTGATACAGCACATCTTGCCTCAGCACCAATCTTCAGAGGGCCACCCATTCTATGGCAAGCCTGCGTGGCTTCCAAGAATCTCTCTGCTAGCATGGTTGCCTCTCCAAGATTTTGGCAATTTTGCTGTATAAGGAAAGTGTGCAAATCTTTAGGCACCCCAGACATAAATTGCTCAAGCATTATAATGTCTAATAACATTTCTACCGTCTTTTGCTCAGGCTCCAACCATTTTACAGCTAAACCTCTGATTCTCTGACTCAGAGCCCTGGGTGTTTCACCCACTTTCAATGTAGTAGCTCTAAACATTCGCCTATACTCTGAAATAGACAACCCTAGGCGATCCCTAATAGCAGCCTTTACATCCTTATAAATCAAAGCCTGGGCTGCTGGCATTGCTCTATAAGCTGCAAGGGCCTCTCCAGTTAATGAGGCTGCCAGCCTTACTGCCCACTGGGTCTCTGGCCATGCTAATGCTTGTGCCACTCTTTCAAAAGACTCTAGAAAATCATCAACATTATCATCTGGAGTTAGCTTCCCAAAACTAAATGCCCCAATCCCTTGATTGAGTCCCACACTTTCCACATGTGGTGTACCAGTATTCACTGCTGGTCTTGCATCTGTTCCACTTTGGTTTTGCAGCTGAACTAGGGCTTGCACCAGATCAAGCACTGGCTTCTGCTGGTCCATTATGGCTTTCATAGCAGTGTCCTGAGCCTGCTGTGCTAGCTCCTGTTGCCTGCTAAACTGGGCTGCCATCCAGCTAGCCATCTCTCTCGGATCCATCTTGATCCCTGCAAGAAACAAAGAAAACAAAAACCAAAGTGCACCACCTTCCAAACAGGTGTGTTTTTTTCTACTTTTTTTTTTTTCAATTACCCCTGTGCCTTACTCCCATCCACCACTAGACATGCCCAGGTACTTATTACCTTGTCTCAGTGATGAATCCAGCTCTGCACAGGGTCTTTTCCTCCTGGGACATCCACTTCTCCTCCAAAGTGCAGTTGAGGGAAAATCTTTTTTTTTTCAGCTTTAAACTTGAACTTTAGTTGTAATCCTCAGCAAGTAAATCCCTTTTGTGCAAAAGCAATCCGAAAAACTACGCCATTTGTCAGACGGCTGCCTGGGTGAGAATCTTCACACTCTTGGCAAGTGCATATTTCTATATGATTTGCAAGGTATTGTGGGCAATGTAGTTCATTCACACCAGACACAGCTGCTGACAATAATTTAGTTGTGCTCTTGGGTAAAGCCAATAAGATATTTATTTATGGGGTTATTTCTCCCAACACAGATATGCTTGGTAGCACATAAATTAGGTAACTTGCTTTCAGTGTTAACTTGGAAAAACAAAGTCAAAATCAGGAAAACAACAAATGAAAAGCTACAAAGCAAGAAACAAACTGTTCTTTTCAGGTTAACTTCTGATTACTTCCCACATAAATTCAAAAGTGATTCTCTCCTAGCTCACAAGCAATTAGGTAAGGCTTAATTGCTAGCAGTCCCCAGCTGAAACCCCTTAGCTGGCTTGCCTTCCACTGTGTGGGTGAAATCCTGCTTCAGGAGCTTTTCTGAGTAGATTAAAGAACAAATTTGTATTTCTTTGTGATGGTTGCTGTACTTTATAACAGAAAGTTACCAACGGAGTTTAGATAGAGAGCAGTCCATATAAACAGGATCCTCATCTGCTATTATTCCCCCTTGTTCAACAAGCATGGGTTCAATATCATGGATTGGCACAGATGAATCTCTCAATGGAGCATTTTCAGGAGAATACTTGTTTCCCTGCTGTCTTTCAAGGTTATAGCTAGGGCATAGATCAGTGTTCATACCTGAGCTTCCATTGCTGCTAGAGTTCCTCTCTATATAGCCTGGCCAGTATGTAGTCCAGTTCTTATGTCCAGCCTTCCAATCCAGATCCCTGGACACTGGATCTCTCTTCACATACCATCTGGCACAGGTCTTAGGGTCCCTTCCACGTGCAGCCGTCTCCCTCACAGGTAGCCTCTGGTGATTCCTAGCTCTGCAGCACCATTCCTCTGGCTTTCCCCAGTCCAATGGTGTATGCTGGCCCTTGGAATACCTCCCAGTATACGTACTGCTTTGGACTCTTCTAGACCTCTCAAAGGCTTTTCTCCTCTTTCTTCCAGAGGGTCTCTTTCTCTCTCTGTCCGTCCGGTTTGGCTTCTGCTTCTGATGATCCTTCAGATGAAACTGATGATCCTCCTCTGGATATCCAAGGTGATCATGAAAATGGTCATCTGTAGAATAAACTCTACTCTTATTCTGCTTAGATGAGTGATCCTCCCTAACACAGCGCAGCTGTGCTGAATCAGGCCCTGCCCTTTGAGATGAGTGCTTAGGGATTACCTCATAGCCCTCCTGATTGAACACACGTTTCCCCACTTCAGCTCCTCTAATGGCTGTTGGAAACCTGGTGCATTCTGGGACTGGTAGTCGTTTATGGCAAAATTCTGTTTTCTCATTTCTACCAGCACTGACAGGTTGCTTGTTCAGAGACATTTCAGCTTTTCTATAGCTCCTTCCTGAGCTATGATAAGCTTCTTTATCACAGATGTCAAAACAAAAGTATTCAGCTGCCCAAGTAAGAGAAATATTGCAATGAGATGCTGACAGTGACGGCTCTGAGTCGTCTGATGATGCAGCATATTCAGCAAGCGAAGAAGCATATCAGCCAAGTTCGGGCGATAAATCTGATTCTGACAGTCATGATTCAGATGGTGACAGCAGTTGGTCACCAAGTGAATGTGAGACTGATGTTGAGCCGGTAACATCGCCTGCAGCAAAGAGTCAAGTTACAGGTCGAGGCAAAGGTCAAGGCTGTGCTGGACGGGGAAGAAGGCAGGAGTCCTCGGTGTCAGTATCATCTGTGAGGAATCTTAGTTATGGTCATAGAGGAGCTAAGAGGTCATCAACTATAAGCACAAATGTTGCCATTGAAGCCTATATATCTAAGGATGCCACATGGAACAGGAAACCTATAAAGCAAGCTGCTGGAAGATACGCCAGAGCTAATGTCATGCCCGTACAACAAGGTCCTACAAGGTATGCTGCATGAAATGTTGATGGCCCTCTCGCAGCATTCCACTTGTTCATGAGGAAGAACTTATTGAATGAAATCATGATATGGATGAGCAAACAAGGAAGACACATTTATGACAACACCTGGAAAGATTTGACAGAAGGAGAATTTCAACATTTTCTTGGACTGTTTTCGGCAAAAATATGGCCCGTAACTGTTTTCAGCAAATTTCTTGTGCTCTCAGATTTGATGATGCAACCAACAGACGTGACCAACGAGGCGTGGATAAGCTTGCTCCAATCAGATACGTTTTTGATACCTGGGAAGCAACTCTAACTGACGCCTTTGTTCCTGGTGAAAATGTTACCGTGGATGAGCAACTGCTTACATTTCGTGGCCGTGTTCCGTTCAGACAATATATTCCCAGCAAACCTGGGAAATATGGCATAAAGCTATGGATGTTGTGTGACAGTGCAACGTCATATGTTCTGCGTCTTCAAGTATATACAGGAAGGGAACTCGGACAAAACAGGGAACAGAATCAGGATGAAAGGGTTGTCCTGCAACTCACTGAAGGATTGACGCAATCTGGCAGAAATGTTACTGTTGACAATTTCTTCTGCAGTTTATCCCTGTCACGGAAATTTCTAGAAAAACAAATGACACTTTTGGGGACAATTCAAAAGAACAGAAAAGAATTACCTCCAGAATTTGTAACAGCAAAGGGCCGAGAGGTATTCACTTCACTGTTTGCCTTTCGCGATGACGCCACTCTGGTTTCCTATTGCCCGAAGAAAGGAAAAGTGGTTGTTCTTCTGAGCAGTTTGCATGATCAAGAAGTAGATAACACATGTCCAGACAAAAAAAAACACGCATGATCTTGGACTATAATTCTAGTAAAGGTGGAGTAGATACAGCAAATCAAATGTTGCGCACGTATACCACAAAACAAATGACAAGACGCTGGCCAGTGACAATCTTCTACAACATGTTGGACATCAGTGCTTTGAAGGCCTTCATTGTTTGGATGTCACTAAATCCAGAATGGCAGTCCAAGTCAAAGCACAGACGTCATCTATTCCTCTTGGAATTAGGAAAGCAGCTGCTTCAGAGTAATTGCAGCGAGACTTCTTCCAGCATTGAAGAAGCCACTGATGCTGTTTGCAATGTCGGGATCCCAAAGAAAAGGGCAAGGTGTCACTGCTGTTCCAGAGAAAAAGACAAGAAAAGCAACATAGTTTGCACCTCCTGCAAGCGCAATGTTTGCAAAGAACATTCAGAAATTGTCTGTGTCTCATGCAAATGACTGTAGTACTTTACTGTGTTCATCAAGTGCATGCAAAAACTGCTTTCATGGCAACTCTTCTTCATGTAATTGTATGATAAAGCATTAAATTTCAAAACATTTAACCTTCATATAATAAATAATTAATTCTGAATAATATTTTGTCTGTTTAGTTTAAAATTGTCATGGTTCACAATTAAAATTCATCGTGGGGTCATTTATGACCCCAACGGTATTCAGTGTGTGCAAAAGATCTCGGTAATTCCAGGGTTAAAGAGCCCTAACCTTTTTAGCCTTTCTTCATAGGAGTATCCTTCCATCCCCTTTACCATTTTGGTGGCTCTTCTCTGAACCTTTTCTAATAATGCTATATCCTTTTTAAGATACGGCGACCAGAATTGCACACAATATTCAAGGTGCGGTCTTACCATGGAACGATATAGAGGCATTATAATATCTTTTGTTTTATTTTCCATTCCTTTCCTTATGATACCTAGCATTCTATTTGCTCTCTTGGCCGCCGCTGCACACTGGGTCGAGGGTTTTAACATGTTATCCACAATGATGCCTAAATCTTTTTCCTGTGTGGTGGTTCCTAATGTGGAACCTTGTATCATGTAACCATAGTTTGGGTTGTTCTTCCCTAGGTGCATAACTTTGCACTTGTTCACATTAAATTTCATCTGCCATTTTGATGCCCAGTCTTCCAATTTATCAAGATCCTCTTGCAATTTTCCACAATCCTCTTGGGTTTTAACAACTTTAAATAGTTTTGTGTCATCTGCAAATTTGATAACCTCACTCGTTATTCCCTTTTCCAGGTCATTTATGAATATGTCAAAAAGCAGCGGACCCAGCACAGATCCCTGGGGTACACCACTATTCACCTTTCTTCATTGGGAAAATTGGCCATTTAGCCCTACCCTCTGCTTTCTATCTTTTAACCAGTTCCTGATCCACAATAGTACAATGCCTCTTATCCCATGACTCTTTAGTTTTGCCAAAAGTTTCTGATGAGGGACCTTGTCAAAGGCTTTCTGAAAGTCCAGATACACTATATCAACCAACTCACCTTTGTCCACCTGTTTATTCACACCTTCAAAAAAACATAACAGATTAGTAAGACAAGATCTTCCTTGTCTAAAGCCGTGTTGGCTGTCTCCCATTAGGCCATGACTACATGCTGAGTAATTTTATTCTTTATGATGCTTTCTACCATTTTTCCCAGTACTGACATCAGGCTCACCGGTCTGTAGTTTCTCGGATCACCCCTGGAACCCTTTTTAAAAATTGGCAATCCTCTAATCTTCAGGTATTAGAGATGATTTTAATGATAGTTTACAGATTACTAATAGCAGGTCTGCAATCTCATATGGTTAGGGTGTGGCCTGAGTGGGTCAAAAATCTACACGTGTATGCCCCATTTCATATAGGAAGTGCACATGTATGATCAAAATTATCCACGTCAGAATTTACAGCTGCTCCCTAGCACGTTTAGTTTTTTTAAAAGTGCTGGTTTTGATCAGCCCTTTGCAGGGGGGATTAACAGGGTTATTCTCCTTAATCCCCTATTGTTTATTTTCACCTCCAAATTGAAATGAATTAAAGATTGTGGCCTTTGTAGTTAATTGGTGGCATTTATACTTACAGATTTGCAAAATACCAACCTGTACACATAAGTTGCAGAGTTGCCTTTGTTGATTTTTACCTCCGCTGCTACGTATTTGTACAATGGCTCCTCCAGGTCTCTGTCAGTATATACACATAAACTCCTGCACCTCTTTATACGTATTTTAGGAGCTCCATATTTGGCAGAGCCTTTTATAAAATACCACTGGAACTGTGTATGATCCAATCTCAATGTCTCAATTCCAATCTCTAAAATGTGCCTTTATGTGTGTAGAGTTGAAAATGCAATCTATGTATGTTATTTCCCTCCTCCAACTTCTACACATTCCATAGAATGTCTCTTCTATATAAAACTAAATGTGCCTCTGAATATCTCCTTTGAAAATTAGGTAAAGGATTTATACGTCTGAAGCATCTGTGGCCTTTGCAGATGGGCCAGACAGCTTGAAGACCACTTCCTAAAAAAATTCAAATTATGCAAATGTTGTTAGACACAGTTAATCACACTCCAAATGAAAAAGACCCAGGGGATCAATACAGGAACATTCTTTTACAGGACAAAAAGAATTTAATCCAATCATTTTGGGTGAATTGAACAAATGTTTTTTATGCTGTTGTTGTTAAGTGCCGTCGAGTCGGTGTTGACTTATGGCGACCCTCTGGATAGTTGTCCTAAACTGTATTCGGTCTTCAGTCCAACAGCTCATTGTTGACAGACTGGCACCCATAGCTGCTGTAATTGTATCGCTGCATCTCATTGCTGGCCTTCCTCTTTTGCGTTGACCTTCTATCTTGCCAAGCATGATGTCTTTCTCTAACGATCTCTCTCTTCGCATGATATGTCCAAAAGTATGAAAGTCAAAGTCTTATCATCTGAGCTTTTAATGAAAGATTAGGTTTGATCTCCTCTAGTTACTGACTGGTTTGTTCTTCAGGCAGTCTATGGTATACACAGAATTTGTTGCCTGCACCGTAATTCAAAGGCATGGATTTTCTTCCTGTCTTTTTCACTGTCCAACTTTCGCATCTATATGAAGTTATTGAAAATACTATGACTTGAACAAGTCGAATCTTTGTATGGATAACAAGTGGAACATTTTTTATGCTATCATATGCTAAAACAAATCATGCATTTGAAGGATAACTAGCAGAAATAATTCTGATCATAAGTTTATAAAGAGGGTTAATGTCAGGGCCCCTCTCAGAGCCATAGAATGCATTATTGTCCCCATTAAAGAGTTATTCCTTTTATAATTTAATTTAATATTACTTCTAATATTCCACTTGTTATTCACACATAAGCTCACAGAGGATTCCATCATAATAACAACAACAACAACAATAAATCATTTGATTAAATCAAATACATAAAATCCTGACTCGGAAATCATAAAATAATTGCAAAGTTGCTCCTCTGACAGTCAGAGTTGAGTGGAGGAAACTCACAGAACAGGCTCAAGGAGTGATGTGTAAAGTCTGTATAAAAAGCAAAAAAACCTGCTTCATACTTCATTCAAATCCCTGCCTCATTTAAACATCCTTTCAAACACTCACACAGTCCAGTTTCATAGGAAACATAGGGGGTACAGTCAGCAGCATGACATGCAAAGAAAACCACTTTGCGGGTCAAAAAAATACTGGCACAGCCAGGTTCAAAGCATGATGAACTGCTTTCTTTCACCGCAAATATGTATCCAAGCTCACCCAAACGTCTTTTTCAATAGCTGCACTTTACCTTCTCCTTCATGCATGAATAGCATTCCTGCCCATAAAATTGTCAAGCTGGCAACTCAAATAATAAAGTATATCTTTCTTTAACTCAGCCCTTTCCCACGTCAGCGTGCAATGCTTTCCTGGTCTGACAGCTCATGACAGCACTGGCCATATGAATTGAGGACAGGAAAGACAAGGGCATCGAGAAACAGAGCTTCGTCTGCTCCATCACGGCCCACCTATTCTACAGAGGTCTACATAGAGTATGTCCCCTACATCTAAATTTACTTACTGTATTTGGATTTCACTCATGCATTTTTGTGAGTAGCTCATGAGAAGTTAAATTCAGATACAGTAGGTATTTTCCTGTCCCCAGAGGGCTTACAGTTAGGGATATGCACTCATGAGCATACATTCTTTCATTTGGATGCCTAAAAATGTTGAAGTGTGCGCAAATCACTTGTACACACGGATACCTACAAATTAACATGCATACAATTGATCTCTATGCTTAAAAAGGTTCTAGCATACATACAATAGATGCCTAAAGAACACATTTGTGGTTGTAGAGCATACTTCCTTTACCTATTTATGAGAGTGGGAGGAGACAGGAGTGTGGATTGTGCCACAGAAGACTTCAATGGGCTGGCCAGGATCCATTAACAGTGCAACAGCAGCATTCCAGTCAGATCACTAACGCCATCTTTTAGCAACAGCTGAAGGGCCATGGCTAAAGGGGTGCGCCCTGAAGACCCCTGAAGCCAGAGGGCTGTCGGTTATGGAGAAGAGGAAGGCTAAGAACAAATATTTGCACCCAGCTGGTTCTGTTCTCAGCCATTTTGGATAGGCATTTGGTGTTAAAGCAGTGGAGCTGATCAAAGTGAGCAGATAACACTATTACCTATGCCTGGGTAGGCTTTAATTAAAGCAAGGCAATTCCGTGACTTTTGTTACAAGTTGTCTACCTGAAAGGTCTTTAAAAAAGAGCTATTTTGTTAGATAACATTTTTTGCTGCTTAAAGTTACTGGTTTATTTTTTGTGCTGTTTGCAATAGGGAATTTTTCTGTTTTAGGCAAGGCTCTTTGTTTAGCCGCTGAGATTTAGTTTTCTTTCCTTTAGCCTTCTATTTCAAAGAGGAGGGAAGATAGCAAATATTCTTTAAAGCCACTGCATTGCTGAGGTGTTAGATCTCTCCTTTCCCACCCCAGTGTGGCATCTTGCTATATTTATTTATTTATTTATCTATTTCTTCTATACCGCCCCTTCCAGAGATCAGGGGCGGTTTACATGGAACGATTGTATATAGACTATATATACTAGATCCCCCAATTAAAGGGCTAAATTAGATAGATTTATTTTTGGAAGGCAGATTAGAGAGTTAACAATATAGATCAATTTAGATGCTTTTTGTAAATTATTTAATATAGTTTATTTTAGATGTGTTTGATTAGTTATATCTTAATAAATCCTTGAGGTAATTCTACACAGAGAACATACCATACTACACACCCCAGATAAACACATTTTGCAGTCTGAAGAGATAAGGTACTCTACTGCAGACCCCAATAATAGGTGAGGAAACAAGTAGGACTACACGCAGAGAATCTGCACAAAGATGTTAATTTTCACATAAAGTCAAGCTTTTACTAAAAAGACAGCTGAAGTCAGGGAAGGGGCTTTGGTCACTCTTTACTCTGGGTTTTTTTTCTAAACCCAGGTACTAAAGCTCCAACAGCATAAATACAGCTGGGAAGCAGCTGTAAGATCAGCAACCATTAAGAAGCAAAGGGTAGTGATTGTTGGTGACTTCAGGAGGCATCCATCTGCCATCCAGACACGATGTCCTTGGAGGTGTGCTGCCTGCCTGGTGCCAAGATCCAAAATGTTATGGAGAGTTCGCCAAGGCTTCTCCCGACTGATGACTATTATCTGATACTACCACTCTATGTTGGCACAAATGATACTGTTAGGTTCCCAAATGAGCATATCAAAAGAGACTTTGTGGCTCTGGGAGAGAAAATGAAGCAGTCAGGTGCACAGGTGGTGTTCTCCTCAATCCTCCCTGTCGAGGTCAGGGTTGAAGTTGAGAGGCTCATATTCTGCAGATGAATGCCTGACTGTGTTGATGTTGTCAGCAAGTTTGTTTTGGTTTCCTGGATCATGGTATGGCTGACATGGAGGAATGATTTAAATATCCATCTGTTTTATTTGAACATGTTCAATTTTGGCGTAGATCCCTGGGTGATATTTTCTTTTTTTGGACATCATCTTATGATGAATTGCAAGGTTTTCTGTCTTGGTTAAATATCACAAAATCTAATATACAATTTAAGGCCCATGTACATTATCAGACAATTGATTTTTTAGATATTACCATTTACAAAAGTTCTGGCAAGCTTTTGTCGACATTGTTTCGAAAGCCCATTCAACACAACAGTCTCCTTCGTTATCATAGTCATCATCCTGCATCCCTTCGTAGGGCCTTCCTTTTGGTCAATTTTTACAATTATGATGGCTTTGTTCCACCATGGATGAATTTTGTTCTTGTGCTGACAATTTGCAATCTCGATTACAAACTAGAGGATATCCTAAGAAAGTTATTAATAGAGCTTACAAATGAGCATATCATGTTCATCGTGAATGGTTGCTGTCTGGATAGACTTCTTTGGATTTACAAACCGATCAAGACACAGTGCTAGGAATCCTTCCATTTATGCAAAACTCTTTTAGGGTTGTCAATTTATTGAAAAAAATATTGGTCAGTTTTGAGCCTTCACTCTTGTTTTGCCAAACCTCTTACTATTGCATATTCCAAGGTTCGAATCTGAGGGACATTTGGCAAAATCAGCATTACCCATTGATCGATCTTCGTGACCGCCAGAGGGTGTACAGGGACATAATGTGTATGGACGATGTCAATTTTGTTTTATGGTTTCATCGGGTATTTCTTGGGAAGACCCACAAAATGGTTGATGGTACCAGTTTCAATGAAACACCACTACATATGAATTTGTCATATATTTACTATGTTACCCATGCAATTTATTATATATCGATCAAATGACTCATCCTATGAGGAAGAGATTGGTTGAACATGCTTCTCGTTTATGAACTCAGACACGATCAGCTCTGATGGCTGAGCATTGTATGAGTTTGGTTCATAATTTTGATGATCTCATATAGAGGATCATAGATTATGTCCCATATGACCCTTGCAGTGACAATAGGGTCTCCAAACTTCAATGGTTGGAACAACACTGGATCTACCAGTTGAACACAGTACATCCTCACAGATTGAACAGGGAGATTGACTGGCTGAGTTTATTCTGAGTCTGCCCAATGGGGTGTGGGCTTCCCTGATGGCATGGGGAATTACCTCTCTTCCCATTGGTGGTTCTAAGGTGTGACTATGCTTCTGCACAGCCAATGGACAAATCTGCAGATCCTCAAAAGCATGCCTTGCTTGCCATTTTTTGGCGGTTACATTAAATCCTGGAGGAATTTCAATGCACTTCCCCATTGTTCTTGATACAGAGTCATCAGTGGACTCGAAATGTGCACATTGCAATTTAGGGGTGACCTTCCATTGGATTTTGCAAGCTACATGGACTAGATAAGTGTTTATGTTTTAAGTTTAGAACCATATTGATTAAAATGGACATATTCAACATTCGAGAGTGAGTAAGGCTCTTCTCCTTTTAATGTGTCTGACAAAAATAATTGGATTTGGGTTGTTCTGCATCACTTAGGTGATTTCCTTACATTTTGATTAGATGCTAATCACCAGTAATAGTGTTATTTTCCTTGGATTATTTTTAAGTGTCATCAGGTCAATGCTTTCTCCTGGTGACCCAGTGGCCCCTGGGTTTTCTTGGCAAGGTATGACTGGAAGTAGATTATGAGAACTTTTTTCCAAGGCAATGGAAGGTAAAGTGACTTGCCCAAGGTCACATGGAGTACAAGTGGGAATAGAACCCTGATCTCTTGGTTACAAGGCTGCTGCTTGAAGCACAAGGCTACTCCTTCACTCCATACTAATGCCCATAGTAAGCAAAATAAAGTTCCAGACTTAAAATCTGTAAAGAAAGAAGCTGACATGGAAATAGTGGCAATCACGGAGACATGGTACACAGAAAACAATGACTGGAAAGACAGGTTCAGAAGAAAGGGAAGAGGAGTGGTGCTATATGTAAAAATATTCAAGCCATAAAACAGCAGGATTGACGAAGGAAGGAGTAGGCACTCTGGGCTGGTCTGGAAAAAAGGAATGGAAAATCTTCCTACTCTATATTGGTGTGATATACAGACCTCTTTCTCAGGCAGAAGAAATACATGGATAGAAATTTAATTGAAGACATTCACAATATTGCTCTGACAGAGGAAGTACTTTTGCTAGGAGAGTTCAATATTCTAGATGTTGATTGGGATATTCCTACTGCAGTGTCCTCAAGAAGTACATAAGAAGATAAATGCCATACTGGGTCTGACCAACATCCATCAAGCACAGTATCCTGTTTCCAACAGTGGCCAATCCAGGTCACAAGTATCTGGCATTTTTCCAAAAAAACACACAGGTTCTGCAATGCTTATATTGGCGCAAGCAGTGGATTTCCCAGGTCCTCTTTAATAATAGTTGATGGACCTTTCCTCCAGGAACTTGTCCAAACCTTTTTTTAAACCCAGCTACACTAACAGCTTTTACTACATTCTCTGGTAACAAATTCCAGAGTTTCAGTACGTGTTAAATAAAAACATGTTTTCTCTTATTAGTCTTAAATGGGTTAAACTGTAGCTTCATTGCATGTCCCCCTAGTCTTTCAACTTTTTGATGGCATAAACAATCGATCTACATTTACCCATTCCACTCCATTCATTAATTTATACACCTCTATCATATCTCCCCTCAACTATCTCTTTTCCAGATTGAAGAGCACTAAACCTTTGAGCCTCTCCTCATAGGGGTATACTTCCATCCCCTTTACCATTTTAGTGGCTCTTCTCTGTACCTTTTCTAATTCAGCTATATCCTTTTTAAGATATGGCGACCAGAATTGCATATAATATTCAAGGTGCATTCGCACCATGGAATGATACAGAGACATTATAATATACTTTGTTTTAGTCTCCATTCCTTTCCTTATGATTCCTAGCATTCTATTTGCCTTCTTGGCCACCACTGCACACTGGGCGGAGGGTTTCAACGTATTATCCACAGTAACGCCTAAATCTTTTTCCTGGGTGGTGGTTCCTAATGTGGAACCTTGTGTCGTGTTACCATAGCTTTGGTTGTTCTTTCCTAGGTGCATAACTTTGCATTTGTCCACATTAAATTTCATCTGCCATTTTGATGCCCAGTCTTCGAATTTATCGAGATCCTCTTGCAATTTTCCACAATCCTCTTGGGTTTTAACAACTTGGAATAATTTTGTGTCATCTGCAAATTTGATTACCTCACTCGTTATTCCCATTTCCAGGTCATTTACAGATATGTTAAAAAAGCAGCAGACTCAGCACAGATCCCTGGGGTACTCCACTATTCACCTTTTTCCATTGGGAAAATTGTCTATTTAGCCCTACCCTCTGCTTTCTATCTTTTAACCAGTTCCTGATCCATAATAATACAATGCCTCCTATCCCATGATGTTTTCATTTCACCAGGAGTCTTTCCTGAGGGACCTTGTCAAAGGCTTTCTGAAAATCCAGATACACTATTTCGACCAGCACACCTTTGTCTACTTGTTTATTCACACCTTCAAAAAAATATAACAGATTAGAAAGACAAGACCTTCCTTGGCTAAAGCCATGTTAGCTTTCTCTCATTAAACTATGACTATCTACATGTTCAGTAATTGTGTTCTTTATAATGGTTTCTACCATTTTGCCTGGTACTAATGTCAGGCTCACCAGTCTGTAGTTTCCCTGATCAACCCTGGAACCCTTTTTAAAAATTGGCATTACATTGGCCATTCACTAATCTTCAGATAAGATAGTTCATAGATTACTAATAGTGGGTCTGCAATATCATATTTCAGTTTTTTCAACACCCTCGGATGTATACCACCCAGTTCAGGTGATTTCCTACTTCTGGATTCTCTACAGGGAGAACTGTTGCAGCAACTGGTAAAGGAGCACGTGAGAAGGGGTGATACTGGATTTAGTACTTACAAGAGGGGAGAGGGTTTCTGATGTTCTAGTGGGTGATCATCTGGCGTGCAGTGATCACCAGATAATGAGTTTCAATATTAGGACATGGGTGAAGATGGCTTATTCAAACGCAAGGGCCCTAAACTTCAGGAAAACTAACTTTGCAAGAATGGTGGAATACCTCAAGGAGTCGTTAGATGTACTCAAACATCTGGGGAATGTGGTACAACAGTGGGGAAAATGAAATGAGATATTTTAAGGGCAACACATCTTTTTGTTAGGAAAGTAAATAAAAGTAAGAGGAAAAGGAAACTGCTATGGTTTTCAAAAGAAGTAGCTAAAAAGATTTAAAAAATGAGAGTAGCCTTCATAAACTATAAAAGATCAGAGAAAAAAGAAGACAAACAGTATTTGGAAAAGCTGAAAGAGACTGTTAGAGTACTCAGGGAAAGCAAAGATGCAAATGGCAGGAAAAATAATTCAGTAAAACATGAGGACAAGATTCTTTTTAGGTATGTTAGTGACAGGAGGAATGTGCAAATATGACATTGAGAGGCTCAAGGGTGAAGGAGGAATACATAGAGGCTGATGAGGATAAAGTAGAATTGCTTAACAAATATTTCTGTTCTGTGTTCACAGATGAAGAGTCAGGAATGGGACCTCAGAAAACAAACACAAATAGGAATGACAGTGAGTTAGAACTAACTATTTTCAGAAGACTGTGTTTGTGAGGAGCTAGCTAAACTAAAAGTGGACAAAGGGCCAGACAGAATTCATCCCAAGGTACTAAAAAAACTTAGAGATGTACTGGCAGCTCCACTGGCTGTCCTCTTTAATATTTCTTTAGAGCTGAGAGTGATCCAAGAGGCATGGCCGGCCCATCCATTGTGCGAGAATGTTGTTTTCACAGGGCCCCGTGCTTCAGGGGGTCCCGCGACAACAACATCCCACATTGAATGGCAGGCAGGGCAGCTTTAGAGGGAGCCGGAGAGTCCCTGGCTCACCTCTAACAGCTGCCGAAGTGAAGCACATCTTTTTCTTTCACTTTGGCAGCTGTACTGAAGTTTAGAACGCTGCCGTGCTGAAAGCCAAGAAACAGAAAGTCCCCTTTGACTTCAGTGCGGCAGCGTTCTAAACTTCAGTACAGCTGCCGAAGTGAAGGAAAAAGATGTGCTTCACTTCGGCAGCTGTTAGAGGTGAGCCAGGGACTCTCCGGCTCCCTCTAAAGCATTTTAGATAGCCGTGGGGCCCTTTGGAATGGAAGGGGGGACTTGGACTGGAAATGGACTGTGGGGGGGCGGGGGGAGCTAGGACTGGAAATTGGCTGAGTGGAGGGGGGACTAGAAGTGGAAATAGCTGATGGGCTTGGACTGGAATTGGGCTGTGGAGGGGAACTAGGACTGGAAATAGCTGATGGGGAGAGGGGCTTGGACTGGAAATGGGATGACTTGGGGGGGAACAAGGACTGGTGAAGGGGCTAGGATAGGACTGGACATGGGCTGTTGGGGGGGGGGCTAGGATTGGAAAAGGGCTACTGGGATTGGAAATTTATTTATTTATACAGTTTTGTATACCACCTTATCCTTCAATCAAAGTGGTCACAACACAATTGGGGGATACATTTTAACACGAGGGGATATGAGACACACACTAATACAGGGAACATGGGCAATGGAGGATTAAGTGTCTTGCCCAAGACCACAAGGAGCACATGTGGGACTAGAAACCCCAGTCCTTCTGACCCAAGGTTGCTGTCCTCTAGTGGGATTTGAACCACTGATCTTCTGGCCTGAGATAACCTGCCCCAACACTAGGCCACTCCTCCCTAAAATAAGCTGATGGGGGGGGGTTAGGATAGGACTGGAAATGGACTGTTGGGGGGGGGGCTAGGAATGGAAATGGGCTGTGGGGGGGCTTGGATTAAAATGGAGTCATGGAGGGTCTTGGACTGGAAATAGGCTCATAAGGGGGCTTGGATTGGAAATGGGCTGAGTGGGGGGAGCTAGGACTGGTAATGGGCTGAGTGGGGGGCTTGGACTGTAAATTGGCTAAGTGGAGGGGAGCTAGGACTGGAAATGGGCTGATGGTGGGGCTAGGATAAGACTGGAAATGGGCTGATGGGGGGCTAGGGTTGGAAATGGACTGATGGGGGGGCTTGGATAGGACTAGAAATCAATAAATTTAAGTGCTAGTACTTACCCACATACAGGCTCATTCTGAGCCGCGAATAGCAGGGATGAACGTCCCAACGGCATCTAACTTCCCCACCGGTTGTACAGGGAAGTTAGACGGGGGCAGAAAAGGGGAGGATCGGGGGCGGTGTTAGGGCAGGCAGTGGGCAGTTGCTAGCCCCGAACATACAGGCCGATTCTAATGTTGGCCCTGTATGTCTGGGGCTGGCAACTTGAACAGGGACGTTATTTTACCTCCGAGATGGATTAACTTCCCCGATTCGGCTCAGGGCTCAGGGCTGGGAAGGCTGTCAAAGGCTGTCAAATCACTTCTGTCTGTACCCTTCTCTTCTATTGCTAACTCCAGACTTCGCTCCTTTCACCTTGTTGCACCTTATGCTTGGAACAAACTACCTGTGTCTGTACGCCAGGCGCCTTCTCTAATCCTCTTCAAATCCAGGCTGAAAACTCACCTCTTCGCTGCTGCTTTTGATCTTGACTCACCTGATCTCTGTTTCTTTACCACTCCCCCTTGTTTTATCCCTGTCTACACCTTCTCTGTTGTCTGTCTTGACTAGATTGTAAGCTCTGATGAGCAGGGACTGTCTCTTACATGTCTGTGCAGCGCTGCATATGACTTGTAGCGCTATAGAAATGCTCAGTAGTAGTAGTAGTATTTATTTATTTAGACAGATTTGTATGCCACCTTTTCCTTCAATCAAGGTGGTCACGTCACATCACAATTGGAGGGTTACATTTAACATTAGGGTACGTGTAAACATTTAGACAGTATAGTTACGTAACAGTATTTAGATAGTACAGTTGAGGTAACATTTAACATAAAGTTATTTACTAACGTGGTGTGATAAATTTGTGTGTGTTTGGTAGGCGGTGGTAGTAGTGTTGCTGTTTGGGTAGGGGATGTTGCTTGAATGCTCATAGGTTTCTATGAATAACCATGTTTTGAGGTCTTTACGGAAGTCTGTGAGGTCTTCTCAGGCTCGTTGGGAGGGAGTTCCATAGTGCGGATGCCAGTAGTGAAGGTGCTCTTTTTTGAAGTTGTTTGTTTGGTTTTGTGATAGCCTGCAAGTGTGCCGACCATGTTGTTATTATTGGTTCTTCTTGGTCTATTGCTGATGTCTCTTGTTATAACGTTTTGGAGTGCGTCCGCTGAGAGATGGTGAATGACTTTGAAGATCATCATGATTGTTTTGTATTTAGCGCTTGCCATCATTGGGAGCCAGTGTAGTTGTTGTAGGACGGGAGTGATGTGCTCGGTCCTTGGAGTGTCTGTAATGATGCGTGCTGTGGTGTTTTGTACCATCTGTAGTGGGTGTAGTGTCTGGTGAGGAAGGCCTTGATATAGTGAGTTTCCATAATCAAGCAGTGGTGTAATGAGTGCTTGACACACTGTGCGGAAGTGGTCTTGACGGAGCATTGGTTTGATTTGTCTGACTGTTTTCAATCAATGATATGCTTTGTTTGCAGTTTTGGTGATGTGGGATTTTAGGCTCAGAGCTCAAAAAAGTGTCATGCCCAGATATTTAACTTCTTCTTTGACTACTATGTGTTTGTCTAGGATGCTGATGGTTTGTGGAGGTATGAAGGTGGGGTTCCTGGTGACAAACATTGCCTCAGTTTTGTCGTAGTTGACTGTTAAGTTGTTGGCTATGAGCCAGTCATTCATGTCTTCGAGGCATTTTGTTATTGGTGTAGTGTTTAGTGCCAGTAAGTTGATTGGCGCGTACACCATGATGTCGCCAGCATAAATGTGGTAGTATAGTTTGTGGTGATTGATGATGTTGCATATGGGCTGTATGTAGATGTTAAAGAGCATTGAAGAAAGGGCTGAGCCTTGAGGTATTCCCTGCATGACGGGGAATTGTAGGGATTTCTTTTGATCGCATTTGACTTGTTGCATTCACCCTTCCAGGTATGATGTAAACAACTTTAGGGTATTCTTGCATAGTCCAATTTGTTGTAAGGGTTGCAATAGCTGAGGGTGTGACATGGTATCGAAGGCCGCCGAGATGTCCATGAACAGGAATCCATTTTTTATATTGTCTATGCCTCTTAGGAGATTGTCAAAGAGGGAGGTGAGTAATGTTTCCACGCCGTGTTGGGGCTTGAATCCATGCTGATGTATGTCCAGTGGGGCATTGATATCTATATGGTCCTGAAGTTGCCTTTGGACTGCTTTTTCCATGACTTTAACAAGGAATGGCAGGCTGGAGATGGGACGGTATGATTTTGGTTCGGATAGGCTCAGATTGCTACTTTTAAGTATTGGTCGTATCATTGCGTGCTTTAGGAGTTGCGGCATGTATCCTTGTTGGAGTGATTCTTTAACGATTTTTTGAATGTGATGAGAGAGCTGGCTTTTTGTGGCTTTGATCTAAGACACTGGACATGGGTCTGATGGTGAAGTTGTGTTTAGTCCAGATATAATATCTTCTATTTGCTGTTTTGTTGGTATATTGAAGCTCTCCCATATTTGATGTTGCTTTTTATCGTGTGATCGTTTGTTGTTGTGAAGCAGAGTATGTTTGGTTAGTGTTTTTTGACTTCATGTAGTCTGCATATTTTTGTGGGTCAAGATGGTGGGTGTTTTGTTGCGTGTCGTTCTTTGTGAGTTTTTGGACAATGCTAAAAAGTTCTCTTGGTCTATTGGTAGATTTCATGATTAGGTTGGTATGGTGTTGCTTTTTACGCTCATTTATTAGATTGGTATATTCTAGTTGTTTGTCTCTGTATTGTGTTAGGAGGTTGTGTGATTTGTTCCGTCTCCATTTTCAGTGCCAGAGAGAGAGAGAGCTGTTATATCGTGGTAACCAGCTATTTCGTTTCTTCTTGCTTCTCTTTTGCCTTTTTAACTATTTCTGTCTCTTATTCTATCCTATCTTACAAATGTGTTCTTTTCATACTTTCTGTAATAATGATGTAGTATTGTAAACCGCTCTGATGCTTCGGCCTGAGCGGTATATCAAATGTAATAATAAACATAAACATATCTGAGCATTATCTATAAACCTCGAAGACCTCCTGGCAGCAGAGCACATTATCTTCCCATTCGGCATAAAGGGGCAATTTGCACAAAGCTGCAATACCTGGCTATTTATAAGCATCTAGCTGTAGGATAATTCTGCCACAGTCCAGTTGGTTTGTTGTCAGTGAACGTTTTCTCAAGACAACTCGGCCTGATCAAATTTAGCCCCCTGTCACTGAGTTGCTTTGGAAAAAAAAGATCCCTCTCTCTTAACATCCAATAGATAACTAAATTTCACTAGTCACCCCAAATTTTCCTTCTTAGACCTGAATTGCAGAATCCTATTTGGGCTGCAGAAATTCATTTCAGTAGATTAAGGGGTATGTTTACTAAAACCCCGGTAATGTGCGGGCCACGCTAGTGTGCGGGTGCCATATAAGGAGTGGACGTTTCTTTCTGAAAAAGAAAAACCGGGATTTAAATATGCGCTAAGGTGCACGGTGCCCATGTGCGCCCCGCATATTAGCGCATGAGAAAGCTGCTCGGGAGGCATAAGTGGCGTGCTGATGTGGAAGCCAAAAAGCAGAGCAACAGCACAATGGTTAAGACACAGCACAATAGTTAAGACACTGACCAATGGTGCAGGGATCAGGAGTTCAATCCCCCACAGTGCCCAATGAAGACAGCTGGCTGAGGCATTACTTTAGGAGCCAGTTTAATATTGGGCAACATAAGGCAGGGTGCTGATGCTTTAGGAGGCATTTTAATATTGTGCGGCATAAGGCGGCGCGCTGATATACAAGCACAGGAACAGAACCACAGCACAATGGTGAAGACACTGACCAACAGCACAGGGAGCAGGGGTTCAATCCCCCACAGTGTCCAATGAACAAGGCTGGCTGAAGCATTACATATTATGGGGAAGTTTGCTTTAGGAGGCATTTTATTTTTATTTTAATTATCACTACTAGCAAACGCACTCTCAAAGCGTGTTAACATAAGGCGCCCCATAAGGCACATTTTAAAGTGCACTGTCCGCCAAGGCACCCTGGAATGTTGCTTATAGGGCGCTTTATAGGGTGCCGTATGAGGTACCGCAAGGTCAGAGTACTGTTTTTGATGGTAGCAATGTGCAGTTTAAGGAATGAAAAGCATAAGTAGGTGCGCTGACATGCAAGGAGGAGCAGCAGTGGAGCACAATGGTTAAGGCACTGACTGCTGATACAGGGGTCATGAGTTTGCTCCCCAGTGTGCCTAATACGTAAGGCTGGCTGAGGCATCAGCTTTGCAATGTACATTTTGTTTCCTGCAGCACTTTATTTTTATTTTATTAATTGCTGCCAGCAAACACGCCCTCACGTACCGTAATTGAAGGTGCCGTATAAGGCACCCTATAAGGCACTCCATAGGGCACATTATAAAGTGCACTGTCCGCCACGGCACCCTAAAATGTCCCCTAAAGGGCACCCTATAAGTTGCGTCACAGGATAATGTATAGTGCACCTTACATGGACGGGAACCATAAGGTGCCCTATAGGGCACCCTATAAAGCGCCCTCAGAGGCACCTTAAGGGTACAGTATGCTGAGGGTGTTTTTGCTGGCAGCAAAAATGTACATTAAAAACAGATGATGCTTTGGGCAGCCCTATCAAATAACCCCACTGTGGGTTTGAATCCATGACCTCTGACTTCACAGGTAGTGAAGTAACCATTGGGCTACAGCTACTAACAAGCCCCAAGCTGGCTGCAGAGAGCCTGCATGTCCCCACACAGATAGTCTGTTGTGGTCACCAGGATAGGGTTAGCACACCTGTACCCATGATGCACTGCACATGCAAATCAGCTGTCCACAGATGAACACAAGATGGGGTATGCACTCCCACAACACCTCGGCCTGGTAGGGGGAACTGACCATGTGCACCCCCACAGCACCTCGGCCTTGTAGGGGGTACAGACTGTGTGTTTTACTGGCACAGAGTAGCTACACACCGTCACATTGTGCGGGTACTGTGCTCACCCTGATGGTGCAGTGAGGCACCCAGCACCAGGTCCACAGCACCTTCCATGACAGAAATAGGCCATGATGCAGGTCCAAAGCAGTGTTAATGTGTGAGATAGGTGGCTTCTGCAGAAACACTGTGGATATGTCTGTCTCAGTCAGGTGTAGCCTCCATGGACCCCCCCAGGAGGCCCATGCACCACCACCACCACCACCACCACCCCAGTGCCGAGGGTGGCAAATAAGGCCTCACCTCAACAGATCCACATTCTACCTCCCTGCAATGGTGGCAGCAAAGGGGACCACCAACCCCTGTCCTGCTGTGGAAAAGACACCCTTCAGGGCAGTCAGTGCAACTCTGTACATATCCATAACACAATAGCAGACAGACATTAGACCTGTATATGCTAATCTGCACCCCACCACTATCTGATATTCTCCTGCAGCAAGCCTTCAGCCACTGCACCCTGCAAGGCACTCCATCAAGACACATACCAGCTGCAGTCTGCTAGTTAGTCCATAGTGCATGTTCCTGGTGGAAATGCATGCACCCAGAACTGGGATGGAAGCACACACAACAAGCAGATAAGTCATTGACTGGCCCCCAAAACAAAACCCATAAATATCACATGACAAAAATACTATATAGCACTATGGCGGTGCCTAGCCATGCTGTCGTCACTGCACAGTCAGAGTGAGAGTGATCTCCCAGCAGGACATACTGAGGTCACCCTGTCTGTGTAGGTGGTGGCCAGGCACTAAAATGTCCCATTCAGTGCCCTATGCCCTGTGCAGATGCAGCCTAGCCAGGCCACCCTGTCTGGGCTATACCCATGGTACCTTGCTCCTCATTATGCACATTGGCAGGCCAATACTGGCAACAGTGCTGGCAGTGTGGGCTGTAGAAGGTGTTTGCAGCCACCACACACTGGATAGACAGACACACACTCCCACACCTAGGCCAGCATTGTGCTACTATAGAGGAGTCTATCAGCCCTGGCCACCACACTAGTCCTGGGCACAGTACAGGCATGGATATGGTACGCAATACTGTTGAGGGTCACTCCCCAGGGTGGTAAACACTGTCAGAGAGCAGACCTGAAGCACACACCGCAGACATCCGAAAGATTGTTATGATGGAGCTCAATCAGCAAACTGTGCTTAACGTAGAAATCGCTATCTGGCAGTAATCATAACAAACGTTTGATAGCTGTGTACCGTATACCCAGGTGTAGGGTGGCATTGCTAAGATATGCAAGTGCTAGTATTGGGGGATGCACGCAGGGCCCAATGTCCTGCCTCTCCAGGAGGCATTGGCTAATGGGGCCTGTGGGTGTGGGTGTGGGTGTGTCTGCCCTTGTTGGCTGCTGCTTTACGGCAGAGGTTCCCAACTCCAGTCCTGGTGTGCCAAACACTGTTCGGGTTTTCATGCTGTCCCTCATGAATATGCATGAGCTACATCTGCATACCATGGGGGTGGTGCATAGATATGCAGCACAGGCATCTTTATTAGAGGCAGCATGGAACCTGAATGGTGTTTGGCCCTCCAGGACTGCATTTGGGAGACTCTGCTCTAGGTAATGCACATTTCTATGATGTTTGTGCTGTGTGGGGTAAAATATAGGTGTTTGACCCATGCTTATGTTTTCAGCAATAAAGGTTCAGTCTTTACTACCATGTTTTCTTCATAGGTAAAATAAAGGGACTGGGTAGGCAGGAGCCCCAGCTGGGATTTGAACCTGTGACCTTCTGGTCCTAAAGGGACTGGCTGTGTCCATTGTACCACCGTCTTAGCACAACATCAGTGCATTCCCTGGGGAGTCCATGGCTGTTTGTCAGACAGGGCCTGTCTGTTGGAGTGCACTGCACCCAGGTGAAGGGGGCTAGGTCACCGTCTGCTGTGGGCAGCAGCCACTGCCCCCTCCACCAACGGTACCCCACCGCCACCATGCTGACATGGCCTTATATTGGTGACAGCATCACAGCTGAATTCTATGTGGCCCTCCAGGACTGCATTGAGGGGACTGTGGTCTAGGTAATGCGCATGTTTCTGGTGTCTGTGCTCTGTAGGGTAAAATAGAGGTGTTTGGACCATGCTTATGTTCTCTGCAAAAATGTTTGGTCTTTACTATCACGGTTTAGTGGTGGGTAAAATATGGGGATTGGGTTTGCAGGGGCCCCAGCTGGGACTTGAGCTGCTGACCTTTGGCTCCTGAACACACTGTCTGTGTTCACTGCACCACACTGTGGCCACAAAGACAGTGTAGTCCTTGGAGATAGGAAACCTGGCCAAGGAAATCAGAAACCCTGCTCTGCACAATTTCACTGTGGGCTCATTCACCTTGTATGGAGACAAAATGGCAAATAAACATTAGAAATGGCCTCGAAAAAAAGGGAAATAAAACATAACCAAGCTGGGCAAAAGTGATATCAATGGGCAACAGTAAAAAACACTCCCAGGAAAGCTCCAAAAAAAGGAAATGATTTTTGGAAGGGTCTACGCTGGACATGTTTTTTCTTTTCTGCTGGGGCACGGATGGAGCGGGGGGGGGGGGGGATGGAGGACATTCTCCGCAGCCTGACCCTGGCCTTAGGAGGCCAGATCAGGGATCAGGCTGCGGGGAATTAATTTTATTCTCCGGCGGCCGGCATCACGGCTCTTCAAAGCAGTCTTGGTGCCATGGCAACATGATGCTATGGTTCTCAGCTCCATTGGAGAGCTTTGACTGAGTTAGCCGTGTGCAGTCCAACACGTGCAGGCTGGACAGAATCACTGTCCCGGCCTGCACGTGCAGGGCTATTTGCGATTCTGATCTTGCGGGGCTAGACGTGCCCTGTGGGATCAGAATCGCGATCCCCTCTGTGCATGCGGTTCAGACCGGACGCACAGAGGGGATCTAAGTTTGAGACAGAATTGGGCCCTATTTGATTTATGCAATAAGATGTCCTTGTCAGAAGGTTTATGTTGGTAAAACTACTCGCCAGCTCTGTACATCAACTTCACTACTGTCTACGCAAGCAAAAGGAAGAAGTACCTTTGGTACAGCATTGTTTGCAGTTTCACCATGTATTTATCCTTATTTTATTTTTTTATTTTTATTTATTTATTTAAATTTTTGTACTTGATATAGATTTACGCTGCATGGTTATGGATTATATACAAGAAGATATTCGCGATGGTGACCACAGTGGAATACTAGTGCAGCGAGAACAATGATGGATACATGAATTGAATACTTTGGAGTCGAATGGATTGAAGAATATGATTGAATGGGGCCTGTTTGTGTAAAGGTTTCTGTGCACAAGCACTTTCCCCTTCTTCCTTTGTATTGAATTGCAATTGCAAATACTTGCCAACCCATACAGGCTGCGTTGAGTCTGCAGGAGGCTTCGGACTATGCAGTGGAAATGCAGAGAAGAGCACCAAAGACCTATATGAGTGTGCCCAAACTGGCGCACTTTTCCCCTCACCAGCCTTGAGCGGCTTAGCCGTTACTGTTATGGTGGCAATTGGCGTGCACTTGGGTTGCACATGTGCTTGTGTGGCTGCTTATAAGATCTAAGGACCCTAGCTTGCAGATCTCCCATCTGCCCAGCACAAGTGCCAAAAGACAGCAGCATAGCCTGCTGACCCTGCAACAGAAACTGCCCCCCCCCCTCGGATACTTGAGGGCCTCTCTTCAGCTGGATCTCCTCATCCCAGGGACACAGTCCACAGTGCCGTTCATTGTGCCTAGTTCTTGGAGTCCAGAGCAGCACTTTCATTTTTATTAGTCTGGGAAGCTGTAAGGTATGAGGTGCTAGCAAGACATGCCAGTAGTTGGAGTTTTCTGACTTAACTATGCTTCTAGTCCCAACCTTTGTTACGGTTTCCTGAGGGACACAGAGGTTCTAAAACACAATAGATTTAATTACAAACATCAGGGAACTCTCTTCATGGGATAAACATTTTTCTTTCCAAACTTGTGGACAAGCAGCTTAAAAACGAAATAAGTAAATACTGTATTCTTTGCTGTCCAACTTAAAAAGGGAGGTGGCCCTGTGACTGTGCAACAGACCTGCAACATGGCCAAGAGGGCAGTTTCAGCCTTCTCTCCCTCCTGCCCTGCAAACCGGCACCATCTTGAAAGACATACGGCACCATTTTATGAGCACCTGGCAAAAAACTCAATCATAGATACAAGGAGGAGCAACCTCCTGCAGGTAGGACAAGCAAACACAAGGAGCAGGAGATGTGGGAAGAATGAGGGTCTTTATTATACACAAGGGACCCCAACGCGTTTCGGCAACGCCTTCCTCAGGGGGAATGACACTGGTAAATATAAAAATACATATAAATTAATAATTAAAAAACATAATACTATAAAAGTTAAAAACCAATAGAACACACTTAAAAACATTTAAATTGTGAAAACACCGGCAGAACGTGCAACATCAAATAATCAAGGTGCAATGAGGTTAGAGAGACAATACAGGGCAGGGCTGAGGGAGGAAAACAGTTCAATCCATATAGGATGTTGTGAGAAGGGAACACTGACCAAACTTAGAGAGAGATATATTATGCTTATATAACTAATATAGAACCAAAGAAGATAAAATACTTATGGAATACTGATAGTACCTAAATACTGTAGAACAAAATTGAACCAAGTGAACTACACAAGCGCTGATTAATAATATGTGATAATATCATAAATAGATCAATAATTTAAACAAATAAATAAGCAAATAAAAAACAAACTAAAATACTATGGTAATAAAAGGGAGGATAGAATAAATACTTAAAAATGATAAATATTATAATAATATAAAAGTACAACAATGTGCACAGAAATGACAACCATCAAAAATTGTGACAATACATAAAAAAATGAATCGATAAAAAAGCATCAAAAATATAAATATGAATAGTAAATATTAAAACCGTAAAATTGCCCAAATATAAGGGAGGGCAACCATGTCAAACAAACACGAATTAAAAATAAAATGGAGAAACGTACAATGTATGCTAATATTAAACAATGACATTAATCTAACTATATTTGGATAATAAATCAGGAAAGAACATGGTATATTGTATCAGACCAAGAATAAAAACTAAAAATAACAAAGAGGAACAGGTAGACCAAGGAATAAGAGATAAAAATTGAAAATTAAAAATATAAATAAAAAGTAAAATGAAGATTTAAAATATAGTCAAATTTATGTGTATATGAGGCAATATGATAAAAAGACTGGTAAAAATATATATTAATTAAAATAACATGAATTGAGACAAAAACTAAGTGTCATAAATGCATGCTCAGTGGCTAAATGTAATGTGAAAGTAGGCATGCCGAACGGATTGAGAAAACAGGGGAAAATTGTTGTATAAAGGAATGCTATTATCAGGCAGACTCTCAATGACAGCATGATTAACAAAAAATAAAGACCAAATAAAAATATGCACTAGGATATGTGAGCAATAGAACAAAGGCAAATGTACGATGCCAAACTGATCCAACGGACTGTGATAATATGATTAAAAAACGAATTAAAACTAAGTGGTATAAATGCGTACTCAGTAGCTGAATGCCGTGCGAAGGTAAGCATGCCGGACGGCGAGAGAGACCAGGGGAAACCGCACGTGTAGAGGCTGCTTGTCAGGCAGATTATCAATGGAGACATGATAAAAATGTGCATTGAACCGTGTGAGCAATAGACCGAAGACAAACGTAAGGTACCATGGTAACCCAGCGGACTGGAAGGGTGGGAAGTGTGAGAGGAACGGTATGGGCATGTAATTGAGAAAAACCTCCGAAGCACATTGAAAGTGTATGAGCGCAAATATACAAACAGTGATAACACCGCGGGAGAGTAAAAAAATAATAAAATAAATGAATAAAAGCACATTTAAGCGCAAAGGCCATAAGACTTGTGTTATAAGCCATGAAACTATGATGATAAATCAGTGCAAGGGAGGAACTTTTTGAGTAAAGTACCGAAGGTAGTGCTAATATACAAGAGGGAGTACTCTAAAAACTCACCCAAGCACACGTTGACGATTAACACTCCAAACTAGTATACCAACTAGTAACGAAATCACTAAGATAAAAATATATATACAAACGTAAATGAATCGAGAGTGAAATCTTAAATTCAAAGGAAGAGAGGGAGACAAAGAGAAAACTTACAGTCAGAGGACTCTCCAATATTAAAGGGAGCCGTAGACACACGGACTTGTAAAAGAGACTACAACGCTGAAGGCGCGTTCTGATCAGCTGAAAAAGGAAACAGTGATGCTGTACTACTATTTAAACACCGAAAGGGCGCCAAAATTTAATGACGTCATACTGGGGGAGGGGTGTTAGTAAATAGTAGTACAGCATCACTGTTTCCTTTTTCAGCTGATCAGAACGCGCCTTCAGCGTTGTAGTCTCTCTTACAAGTCCGTGTGTCTACGGCTCCCTTTAATATTGGAGAGTCCTCTGACTGTAAGTTTTCTCTTTGTCTCCCTCTCTTCCTTTGAATTTAAGATTTCACTCTCGATTCATTTACGTTTGTATATATATTTTTATCTTAGTGATTTCGTTACTAGTTGGTATACTAGTTTGGAGTGTTAATCGTCAACGTGTGCTTGGGTGAGTTTTTAGAGTACTCCCTCTTGTATATTAGCACTACCTTCGGTACTTTACTCAAAAAGTTCCTCCCTTGCACTGATTTATCATCATAGTTTCATGGCTTATAACACAAGTCTCATGGCCTTTGCGCTTAAATGTGCTTTTATTCATTTATTTTATTATTTTTTTACTCTCCCACGGTGTTATCACTGTTTGTATATTTGCGCTCATACACTTTCAATGTGCTTCGGAGGTTTTTCTCAATTACATGCCCATACCGTTCCTCTCACACTTCCCACCCTTCCAGTCCGCTGGGTTACCATGGTACCTTACGTTTGTCTTCGGTCTATTGCTCACACGGTTCAATGCACATTTTTATCATGTCTCCATTGATAATCTGCCTGACAAGCAGCCTCTACACGTGCGGTTTCCCCTGGTCTCTCTCGCCGTCCGGCATGCTTACCTTCGCACGGCATTCAGCTACTGAGTACGCATTTATACCACTTAGTTTTAATTCGTTTTTTAATCATATTATCACAGTCCGTTGGATCAGTTTGGCATCGTACATTTGCCTTTGTTCTATTGCTCACATATCCTAGTGCATATTTTTATTTGGTCTTTATTTTTTGTTAATCATGCTGTCATTGAGAGTCTGCCTGATAATAGCATTCCTTTATACAACAATTTTCCCCTGTTTTCTCAATCCGTTCGGCATGCCTACTTTCACATTACATTTAGCCACTGAGCATGCATTTATGACACTTAGTTTTTGTCTCAATTCATGTTATTTTAATTAATATATATTTTTACCAGTCTTTTTATCATATTGCCTCATATACACATAAATTTGACTATATTTTAAATCTTCATTTTACTTTTTATTTATATTTTTAATTTTCAATTTTTATCTCTTATTCCTTGGTCTACCTGTTCCTCTTCGTTATTTTTAGTTTTATTCTTGGTCTGATACAATATACCATGTTCTTTCCTGATTTATTATCCAAATATAGTTAGATTAATGTCATTGTTTAATATTAGCATACATTGTATGTTTCTCCATTTTATTTTTAATTCGTGTTTGTTTGACATGGTTGCCCTCCCTTATATTTTGGGCAATTTTACGGTTTTAATATTTACTATTCATATTTATATTTTTGATGCTTTTTTATCGATTCATTTTTTTATGTATTGTCACAATTTTTGATGGTTGTCATTTCTGTGCACATTGTTGTACTTTTATATTATTATAATATTTATCATTTTTAAGTATTTATTCTATCCTCCCTTTTATTACCATAGTATTTTAGTTTGTTTTTTTATTTGCTTATTTATTTGTTTAAATTATTGATCTATTTATGATATTATCACATATTATTAATCAGCGCTTGTGTAGTTCACTTGGTTCAATTTTGTTCTACAGTATTTAGGTACTATCAGTATTCCATAAGTATTTTATCTTCTTTGGTTCTATATTAGTTATATAAGCATAATATATCTCTCTCTAAGTTTGGTCAGTGTTCACTTCTCACAACATCCTATATGGATTGAACTGTTTTCCTCCCTCAGCCCTGCCCTGTATTGTCTCTCTAACCTCATTGCACCTTGATTATTTGATGTTGCACGTTCTGCCGGTGTTTTCACAATTTAAATGTTTTTAAGTGTGTTCTATTGGTTTTTAACTTTTATAGTATTATGTTTTTTAATTATTAATTTATATGTATTTTTATATTTACCAGTATCATTCCCCCTGAGGAAGGCGTTGCCGAAACGCGTTGGGGTCCCTTGTGTATAATAAAGACCCTCATTCTTCCCACATCTCCTGCTCCTTGTGTTTGCTTAAAAAACTCAATCATAGACAGTGTCACTACTACAGGCTACTCTGCCTAATCTCGACTGATTAGACACTAATCTTCTTGTCTTTCCTAATTTTAGATTAGTTAGTTAATTATTTAATTGCAGTTTATTTACTATAGGGGTTATTCTGTCGCACAAATAGCGGGAATGGAATTCCCCACCGGCATCTAACTTCCCTGCCGGTTTGTATGGGGACATTAGACAGGGGCGGGGAAGGGGTGACTCGGGGGCAGATTCTGACCCGGTGGTGGGCAGTCGCAGGCCCTGGACGTACAGGGCCGATTCTAATGTTGGCCCTGGATGTCTAGGGCCGGCGACTTGTGCGGGGAAGTATTCCACCTCCGAGGTGGAATAACTTCCCTGGACGTTTTTTTTTTTTGGGTCCGGGGTGCGGATGGGGCAGGGGGATCCCAAGGACATTCTCTGCAGCCCGACCCTGTCATTAGGAGACCAGATCGGGGGTCAGGCTGCGGGGAAAACACATTTGAAGTCCAGCAGCTGGGACTGCGGCTTTATAATGGAGCCACAGTGCCATGGCAACCAGACGCCACGCACCGCAGCTCCATTGTAGATCCCTGACTGAATTAGCTGGGACCAGGCCTGTACGTGCCATGGGATGAGAATCACGAGCCCCTCTGTACATCTGGCTCAGACCGGACATACAGAGGGGCTGGACGTCCAGGATGGAATGAGCCCTTATCTATTTTGCTTTCATCCCTCTCTTTGACAGAACCTCACCCTCCTCACTGCCACTTCTTAGTTTTATTTTTACCTCTTGTACTCCCACTTTCTCCCTCTTCCTTCAGTCTTCCTCCTACCTATCCTTCAATCCTTCATTTATTTTCCTTTGTCTTCTGCCTACCTTTCCATTTTCTTATGGCTCCACACCATGTTTTTTTCTTTTGATTGACACTCCCTAACCTTCTTCCCTCATTCCAACAACTTAAACCGCACCCCCCTTCTTACCACCCTCTCTCTACCTTCCCCTTTTCCTCCTCCATCTTATCTTCCACCCTTTCTTCAGCTCTTGAGCTTCACCTTTTTTCTTCCTCTCATTCATCCCTCTCCTTCCTCTCTGAAGCAACCTTACCCTCGCTTCCACCATGCCTCGCACTCTTCTTCTCTTATCATCCGGTGATATTAATCCCAACCCTAGCCCCCTAGAGGTTGCTCTCACTCCCATATTAGTTCCTCTCTCTACCACCGTAATCTCATTCATATTCCTCTCCTTCCCCCTTTCTCATGTGCCTTATGGAATACTCATTCCATATCCAATAAATTCCTTGTATTCATGATCTCTTCATCTCTAATGCTTTCCATCTTCTAGCTCTTACTGAGACCCGACTTCTCCTTGATGACACTGCTTTGGTCGCTGCCCTCTGTCATGGCAGCTACCAATTCTACCACACTCCTTGTGCCACTGGCCATGGTGATGGTGTTGGTTTTCTGCTTTCTCCTTCCTGCCAATTTCAACCCCTCCTTCAATCTCAGTCTCACTTCTTTTCCTTTTTTTTTTTTTTACATTTTATATTTATGAAATTTTACAATATACCTTTCACCAAAAATGTGAAACTCACATAGGAAAGTTACATTTCTCAAAATATAACTCCTATCTCTCCTTCTCCACAAACATCCAACTGATACCTAAAACCTGTTGTTTCTTTCTCTGCGTCATCAAAATTAACCCATTCCTTTCTGAACAAACTACTAAGACACTTATTCACTTTTTAGTCACCTCCCATCCAGGGGCAGCCCAAGGGGGGGGGGGGGAGGGTGCGGGGCCATGTGCGGAGACACATTATGGAGCCTCATTTGCATAAGTGGGATTATTTGTATAAATATTTTTATGCATAATGTTAATGTACACTAAGTTTTACTAAACAAGCCTCTTAATGAGTGTTTGCATAAAGAAAGACTACAAGAATCCTACATTACTATACTCCAGTGCCAGCTGCCGGGCACATTAGGAAGTACTATAAACACTGCCCATTTAGAATCCATCAAAATATACCAAAATTACCAAACTATCCCTTAGAAACTCATTTAAAGTGATATCTTTTTGTTGGAACAAGCCGGAGGAGATAAGAATTACTGTCATACCACACCAAGCGGCTTATTCCATTTTAATCAATTTTTTAATGTGATTCAGAAAAAGAACACTTAACTTTATGTCATCCGGCACTGAATTGAGCAGGTATAGATATCTTGCAAGTTAGACCCTCGAGAGAAAGCTATCATAAGGGTTTTTTGAAAACATGTTGGTACATTCTACAGTTCCTGTTGATTGACCAATTCCTCTATTTTTGAACAATTTTATGTGCACGTCCTGCATATATTGTGCCACATCATTGACGGCTACAGCTTGGTTGCACCCTATAACAGGGAGGGCTATTGAACGGAGATGGGCGACTAGCTGTGATTCCACCTTTGTTGTTTACGTTTTGCAATGTCCCTGCCCTCTCCTATACATCGGCAGAACATCACGAATGATTAAAACACGATTGAGTGAACATGCGTCGCAGATTCGTCAGCAAGTGACTTCTGCTCCGATTGTGGAACACTGTTTGGCATTTAATCATAAATTTGAGGATTTGACATGGACAGTGCTTGATCATGTTCCTCTGAATCCTAGGGGTGGTGATCACATTGCTGTATTACAGAGGCGTGAACAAAGCTTCATCTTCAGATTGAATACGGTCCACCCCTTGGAGTTGAATAGAGAAATTGAATGGTCTGGTTTACTCTGAGGTCATCCATGACGTAGTGGATTTCCCCTGTTGATGTGGGGCTTTCCTGCCGTCTGATTGATCTTCCCATATGAGTGATAGATCGGTTTAGCCAATGAAATACAGCATTCCCTTTGAAAATGGTTGATGGGTGTATCCTGACCTTTTATGGCGGTCTCTGCTAATGGATGGAATTAGCACTTGAAATAGGGAGATAGTCCCGAAACGTGCACGTCGTGTTTTATTGATGATACTGCATCTATACCTGCTCAATTCAGTGCCGGATGACATAAAGTTAAGTGTTCTTTTACTGAATCACATAAAAGAAATTGATTAAAATGGAATAAGCCGCTTGGTGTGGTTTGACGGTAATTCTTACCTCCTCCGGCTTGTACCAACAAAAAGATGTCATTTTAAATGAGTTTCTAAGGGATAGTTTGGTAATTTTGGTATATTTTGATTGTAATTTATTATCAAACAAGGGTTTTTTTTTAAATTCATTTAGAATCCATAGCAATCCCGCCATATCATAACAGTACTACCAGGACTCACAAAGCACCAAACCCTACCTATCAAAAGGCAACACTGCAAATATTAAACCAGTACATCTCAGAGAATACCAATACATCTCCTACTGGGGAAAGAGAGCAAGTGGCACTGTCAAATACAAACTACATGAACAGAATACTTCAGCTCGGTTACACATGTAGAACATAGATCGTCACCAAAAAAAGAACAAGGGATCACAATTTAGAAATCGGAAGACAATAATTAAACTGGGAACCCCAAAAGCCAAACTTAGAATGTACAACAACACTGGAGAAATAAAACTATACTAAACAAAACGCAAAGATGTTAGCGATGCACATTTCCCAGAGCTGACATATTCCAGTTAAGAAATTCAAAGTAAAAAAGTATTTTTCTACCTTTTGTTGTCTGGGCATTTTATTTTTCATTTGCAATTGCTTCAGTCACCTTCTTCTGGTTTCTTCATGTCTTCTGCTAACTCTCCATTGCCTGCTGTCCATTTGTCCTTTCTTCTTTTTTCTAGTTTTCTACCATTCTCTCTCTACATCTGCTTTAACATACTGATCTTTCCTCTTTTGCTCATTCCTCTATTTCTTTCTTTAGTCCTTTTTCATCCATTCAAATTTCACCCTTCCATCCTCAATCCCCACTTACTCTCTCAATACCTGCCCATCATAGATTTTTCTTCCCTACCACACAAAATATATTTTCCCTCTCCATCCTCACACCTCCTGCCCCATCTCCTTCTAGTCCTCCCCCAGCATCAGCTCCCTTCTAGTTCTAGCCCTACCCAGCATCAGCTTCCTTCTAGTCCCATTCTCCCATCCCTCCATATCAGCCCATTTCCAGTGCTAGCCCCCCCATCAGCCCATTTCTAATTCTAGCACCCTACAAGCCTTTTCCAGTCCTAACCCCCCCCCCCCACATCATCCATTTCCATTCCTATTCTAGCCTCCCATTAACCCACTTCCAGTACAAGCCCCCATCAACCCATTTTCATTCCAAGCCCCGCCCAATCAGTACATTTCCAGCCCAAGCCTCCATCAGCCAATTTCCAATCCAAGCTACTCCATCAGCCCACTCCCAGTCCAAGCCCCCTCAATCAGCCCATTTCCAATCCTAGCCCCCCATTTCAAGTCCTGTCCTAGCCCCAAATCAGCCCACTTGTAGTCCAACCCCCCATCAGCACATTTCCAATCCTAGCCCCCATCAGCCATTTCCAGTCATATCCTAGCCCCCATCAGCTCATTTCCAGTTCAAGCCTCCTGTCAGCCCATTTCTAAACCTAGAACCCCAGCAGCCATTTCCAGTCCTAGCCCCCCCCACCAGCCTATTTCTAGTCTATCCTAGCCCCCCCATCAGCCCACTTCCAGTCCAAACCCCCCATCAACCCATTTCCAAACCTAGCCCCCCATCAGCCCATTTCCAGTTCTAGCCTTCCCCTCATCAACCTATTTCTAGTCCTATCCTAACCCCTTATTAGTCCATTTCCAATCCAAGGCCACCTCATTAGTCCATTTCCAATCGTAGCCCCCCCCCCAATCAGCCCAGTTCCAGTCCTATCCTAGCCCCCATCAGCCCATTTCCAGTCCAAGCTCTCCAGTCAGTCCATTTGCAGTCCTAGCCATCCCATCAGCCTATTTCTAGTCCTAGCCCCTCATATCAGCTCATTTCCAATCCAAGCCAAGCCCCCATCCGCCATTTCCAGTACTATTCTAGCCTCCCCATCAGCCCATTTCCAGTCCAAGTCCCCATTATCAGCCCCTCCAATCAGCACCGTTCCAGTCCTATCCTAACCCCCATCAGCCATTTCCAGTCCAAGCCTCCACAATCAGTCCATTTGCAGTCCTAGCCCTCCATCAGCCTATTTCTAGTCCTATCCTAGCCCCCCATCTGCCCATTTCAAGTCCTATTCCCCAATGAGCCCACTTCCAGTTCACGTGCCACCAATCAGCATATTTCTAGTCCTAGCCCCCTATTAGCCTCTTTCCAGTCCATGCCCCCCAACATCTCATTTCCAATACTAGCCTCCTATCAGCCATTTTCAGTCATATCCTAGACCCCCCCATCAGCCCATTTCTACGCCAAGCCTCCCATTGACCCATTTCCCATACAAGCCCCCCCAATCAGTCCATTTCCAGTCCTAGCCCCCCATCAGTCATTTCCAGTCCTATCCTAGCCCCCCATCAGCCCACTTCCAGTCCAAGCACCCCATCAGTCCATTTCCAATCCTAGCCCCTCATCAGACATTTCAGTCCTATCCTAGCCCCCCATTAGCTCATTTCCAGTCCAAGAACCCCATCAGCCCACTTCCAGTCCAACCCCCTATCAACCCATTTCCCGTCCTAGCCCCACATTTCCAGTCCTATCCTAGCCCCCCATCAGCCCACCTGCAGTTCAAGCCTGCCATTAGCCCATTTCCAGTCCTAGCCCTTCAGCCATTTCCAGTCCTATCTAGACCCCCTCAGCTTATTTCCAGTCTAAGCCCCCCATCAGCCATTCCAGTCCTATCTTAGCCCCCATCAGCCCACTTCCAGTCCAAGCCCCCCAACAGTCCATTTCCAATCCTAGCCCCTCATCAGACATTTCCAGTCCTAACCTAGCCCCCATCCATTAGCTCATTTCCAGTCTAAGAACCCCATCAGCCCACTTCCAGTACAACCCCCTATCAACCCATTTCCAGTACTAGTCCCCCATTTCCAGCACTATCCTAGCTCCCCAGGAGTGTACTGCCAGTCCAAGCCTGCCATCAGCCCATTTCCAATCCTAACCCCTCCCATCAGCCATTTCCAGTCCTATTCTAGCCCCCTCAGCTTATTTCCAGTCCAAGTACCCCATCAGCCATTCCAGTCCTATCCTAGCCCCTCATCAGCCCATTTCCAGTTCAAGACCCCCCCAATCTGTCCATTTCCAATCCTAGCCCCCCATCAACCCATTTCGAATCCTAGTCCTCTCATCAGCACATTTCCAGTCCAAGCCCCACAATCAGCCCATTTCCAATCCTAGCCCCCATCAGCCATTTCCAGTCCTATCCTAGCCCCTCATCAGCACATTTCCAGTCCAAGCCCCACAATCAGCCCATTTCCAGCCCTAGCCTCCCCCATCATCCTATTTCTAGTCCTATCCTAGCCCCCATTAGCCCACTTCCAGTCCAAGGCTGCCTAATCAATCCATTTCCAATTCTAGCCCCCCCATCAACCATTTCCAGTCCTATCCTAGCCCGTCATCAGCTCATTTCCAATCCAATTCAGGCCCCCCATCAGCCCATTTCCAGTCCAAGCCCCCCCATCAGCCTATTTCTAGTCCTATCCTAGTCCCCATCAGCCCATTTCAAGTCCTAGCCCCCCATCAGCCCCTTCCAGTCCTAGCCTCCCCAATAAGTCCAATTGCAGTTCTAGCCCTTCCATTATTTTATTTCTAGTCCTATCCTAACCCTCCATCAGCCCATTTCAAGTCCTAGATGCTCAATCAGCTCATTTCCAATCCAAGCCATGTCCCCCCTCCCCCAGCATTCTTTTTCCAGTACTAGCCTCCCAGTCAGCCCATTTCTAGTCTATGCCCCTCCAATCAGCCCATTTCCAGTCCTATCCTAACCCCCATCAGCACATTTCCAGTCCAAGCCCCCCCCCCATCAGCCATTTCCAGTCCTATCCTAGCCTTCCATCAGCCCATTTCCAGTGCAATCCCCTCCATCAACCCATTTCTAGACCAGGCCTCCACAATCAGTCCATTTGCAGTCCTAGCCCCCCATCATCCCATTTCCAATGCTAGCCCCATCATCTCATTTACAATACTAGCCCCCCATCAGCCCATTTCCAGTCCAAGCCTCCCCAATCAGTCCTTTTGCAGTCCTAGACCAACCATCAGCCTATTTCTAGTCCTATTCTAGCCCCCCCATCAGCCCATTTCAAGTCCTAGCCCCCCATCAGCCCATTCCCAGTCCAATCTCCCCATCAGCCCTTTCCAGTCCAAGCCTCCCTAATTAGTCCAATTGCAGTTCTAGCCCTTCCATTATTTTGTTTCTAGTCCTTTCCTAACCCTCCATCAGCCCATTTCAAATCCTAAATGCCCAAACAGCTCATTTCCAATCCAAGCCAAGTCCCCCCAGCAGTCCATTTCCAGTCCTAGCCTCCCCATCAGCCCATTTCTAGACTATGCCCCTACAATTAGCCCAGTTCCAGTCCTATCCTAACCCCCATCAGCCCATTTACAGTCCAAGCTCCCCCCCACCAGCCATTTCCAGTCCTATCCTAACCTTCCATCAGCCCATTTCCAGTGCAATCCCCTCCATCAACCTATTTCTAGTCCAGGCCTCCACAATCAGTCCATTTGCAGTCCTAGCCCCCTATCAGCCTATTTCTAGTCCTATTCTAGCCCCCCCCCCCTTCATCCCATTTCAAGTCCTAGCATCCAATCAGCCCAATTCCAGTCCAGGCCCCCACAATCAGTCTATTTCTATTCCTATTCTAGCTCCCCCCCAATCAGCCCATTTCAAGTCCTAGCACCCAATCAGCCCATTTCCAGTACAAGCCCCCCCCCCATCAGCCCATTTCCATTGCTAGCCCCATCTTCTCATTTACAATACTAGCCCCCCATCAGACCATTTCCAGTCCAAGCCTCCCCAATCAGTCCTTTTGCAGTCCTAGACCAACCATCAGCCTATTTCTAGTCCTATCCTAGCCCCCCATCAGCCCATTTCAAGTCCTAGCCCCCCATCAGCCCATTCCCAGTCCAATCTCCCCATCAGCCCATTCCCAGTCCAATCTCCCCATCAGCCCTTTCCAGTCCAAGCCTCCCTAATAAGTCCAATTGCAGTTCTAGCCCTTCCATTATTTTGTTTCTAGTCCTTTCCTAACCCTCCATCAGCCCATTTCAAATCCTAGATGCCCAATCAGCTCATTTCCAATCCAAGCCAAGTCCCCCCCCAGCAGTCCATTTCCAGTCCTAGCCTCCCCATCAGCCCATTTCTAGACTATGCCCCTACAATCAGCCCAGTTCCAGTCCTATCCTAACCCCCATCAGCCCATTTACAGTCCAAGCTCCCCCCCCCCACCAGCCATTTCCAGTCCTATCCTAACCTTCCATCAGCCCATTTCCAGTGCTATCCCCTCCATCAACCTATTTCTAGTCCAGGCCTCCACAATCAGTCCATTTGCCATCCTAGCCCCCTATCAGCCTATTTCTAGTCCTATTCTAGCCCCCCCCCATCATCCCATTTCAAGTCCTAGCATCCAATCAGCCCATTTCCAGTCCAGGCCCCCACAATCAGTCTATTTCTAGTCCTATTCTAGCCCCCCCCCCCAATCAGCCCATTTCAAGTCCTAGCACCCAATCAGCCCATTTCCAGTACAAGCCCCCCCCATCAGCCCATTTCCATTGCTAACCCCCATCATCTCATTTACAATATTAGCCCCCCATAAGCCATTTCCAGTCCTATCCTGGCCACCCATCAGCCCACTTCCAGTCCAAGCTCCCCATAAAGTCCATTTCCAATCCTAGCACCCCATCAGACATTTCCAGTCCTATCCTAGCCCCTATCATCCCATTTCCAATCCAAGAATCCCATCAGCCCACTTCCAGTCCAAGGCCTCCTCATCAGTCCATTTCCAATCCTAGCCCTCCATCATCCATTTCCAGTCCTATCCTAGCCCCTCCCCCCATCAGCTCATTTCCAATCCAAGCCAAGACCCCCACCAGTCCATTTCCAGTCCTAGTCTCCCCATCAGCCCATTTCCATTCCAAGCCCCTCCAATCAGCCCAGTTCCGGACCTATCCTAGCCCCATCAGCCGATTTTCAGTCCAAGCCCCCCATCAGCCCATTTCTAGTCCAAGCCTCCTGAATCAGTCCATTTGCAGTCCAAGACCTCCCATTAGCCTATTTGTAGTCCTATCCTAGCCCCCTCATCTGCCCTTTTCAAGTCCTAGCTCCCCATCAGCCCATTTCCAGTCCTATCTCCCTCATCAGTTCATTTCTAGTCCTATCCTAGCCCCTCCACCCCCCTCCCCAAAGATCCACACACCCGTCTGACCATCTTTAGAGGGAGTTGGGGAGGCCAGAAGTCCCAGCTCTTCATAGCCGCCAGAACGAAGGGCAAAGTGTTCCTTCACTCCAGCAGCTATATTCTTATGAAGCCCGCTGGCGTCTGAGGTTATAGGGCATTTCCTGTTTCCCAGCAGTCAGCCTGCTTAATGAGAACACAGCTGCTAAAGTGAAGTGAAGAACACAGGTGCTCTTCAATCCGGCAGCTGTGCAGAGTTGAGTCGGGGTCTTAGTCCTCCCCGGTTCCCTCTGAAGCTGGCCCTGCAAACCGACCATGTGCCGAATGAAGTTGGCGTAGGGCCCCCTGAAGCGCAGGACCCTGTGCGAACAACATTCTCACATAATGGAAATGCTGGCCCTGTTCCCATCTAGACTATTGCAATCTCCTCCTTGCTGGTCTCTCTCTGAGTCATCTCTCTCCCCTTTAATCTGTTCAGAACTCAGCTGTGCACCTAATCTTCCACCAGCCTCGATATACAGTACTCATATAACCTCTCTTCTCAAGTCACTTCATTGGCTCCCCTTCCATTTCCATATCCAATGCAAACTTCTCCTTTGGACCTATAAATGCTTTCATTCTATTGCCCCTTATTACCTTTCCTCTCTCCTCTATCCCTATACCCCACCTCGTCATCTCCGCTCTTCCACTGGCTCACTTCTCTCTCTGACTTTTTCTTCCACTGCCATCTCCAGACTTCGATCCTTTCACCTTGCTGCTCCTTATGCCTGGAAAAAAAACTACCAGAGTCTGTTTGTCAGGCTCCATCTCTGCCCATTTTCAAATCCATACTAAAAACTAACCTCTTTCAAGTTGCTTTTGGATCCTAACCCCTTGTACTCCATGTGTCTCCTCAACCTTCCCTATTTGCACCCCTATTCTCACCTATTGTATTGTCTGTCTTGTTTAGATTGTAAGCTCTGTTGAGCAGGGACCATCTTTCTTCATGTATATGTATAGAGCTGCATGAGTCTTGCAGCACTATATAAATGATTAATAGTAGTTGAATCCTATAGACCCATAGCTAGCATACCCCTTCTAGCGAAAATAATTGAAAAGGAAGCTCAAAGACAGTTACAGGACCACATTGACACCGTCTCCCCTCTTGACCACTGCCAACATGGCTTCAGAGAGTTCCACGGTGTTGAAACCCTCCTTACCACTCTCTGCAACAACATCATCACAGGCATTGATAACATCCGCCAAGGCTTTGCTCTCATCTTCTTAGACATTGCTGCGGCTTTTGACTCTGTACATCACGATCTGTTAATAGGGCGACTAAAAGAAAAAGGCATCAATAACACTGCCCTGGAGTGGTGCAAGTCATACCTTGATCAGAGATGGCAGTACGTTACCTCAGGGACCACAACATCCACACCTTACCACCAAAAGCAAGGCGTACCACAAGGATCATCTCTATCCTCACTCTTTTTCAATATATACATACAACCGGTTTGCAATATCATCAGGTCCTTCAAGGTTGAATGCTTGATATACGCAGATGACATCCTCCTATATATGCCTTTCTCCACAGTTCATATGGACCTTTCCCCACTAGCTAAATGTTTTGATGCAGTATCCGAATGGCTTCAATCCCAGAACCTCCGAATTCAACACAAAAAGACCGAGGTTCTCTTCATCACCAGGGACCCACTTTTCACCCCCCATCCCATATAAAGGTGAAAGAAGCTGAGCTCCAATCAAAACCTTCCATTCGCTACCTTGGAGTCACTTTTGACCAACGCATGGATCTGAAACTACACATAACCAACGTAGTCAGAGCAATCTACCTCAAGATCCGGACTCTTCGACATCTTCGCCCCCTGCTTGATCCTGATGACTTCAGAACTATATTTCAAGCCTTAACCTTACCACACCTTGACTATGCCAATGCCATTCTCCAAGGCCTCCCACACTCCACATTAAACCCTTTGCAACTCGCCATGAATACCGCTGCTAGAGTCCTCTACGGAGCATCAAGAAGGGACCATGTAACACCCATCCTAGAGCAACTCCACTGGCTCCCCATACATGGCAGAATATTGTTCAAAACATTACTACTAACATTCAAGGCCACTAAAAGTATCACCTCCTCCTCTCTAATAGACCTCATTCAGGCCGTCCCACCCAACAGATCCAGGAGAACGATATCAACAAATACTCTAATCATCCCTAAAGCAGCGACAAAATGCCTATCAGTGACATCTAACAGGGCCTTCAGATTCTATGCCCATAAGTACTTGGAACGCTCTACTACAAACCCCCAGAGATTCGTGCTATCACTGATCTATCCCTTTTCAGAAAGGCTCCTCAAATCCCACCTCTTCCCCCAATATTACTTGACCAACTAACCAATCTCAATCACTACCCAAACTAAGAACATATCCTGTTATGTATACTTGTAAATACTCTTGTAAATACTCTTGTAAATAGTTGCAGAAATGACGTCCCATGTTTTATCCAAGTTCTCTGACCTTGTTCTCTGTAAAACCTAACAGTTTGTTGTTATGGTATGTTGTTATATTGTGAACCGCGCTGATTCTGAATAGAGCGGTATATAAGAGCCTGTAATAAATAAATAAATAAATAAATAAATAAAATATTAGTAGTAGTAAAATAAACTCCATAATGTCATGGGACAGACACAGTGGATCCCTTTACCGCAACAGGATAAAATTGAAATAAACTTAACTAACTAATTTCTCAACATACAGGGAGTGGTGGGTTCACCCCTAAAACAAAGACATGGGGAGGGGTGGCCTGCATGGAGCGGCAGGTGCACCTACTCTTACCATCTTACTGGGCAGACTAGATGGACCATACTGGTCTTTATCTGCCGTCATTTACTATGTTACTCTGTTTCAGTAGTGGTGCCAGCAAACACGCCCTCAGTGGCGTAACCTAAGGTGCCGCATAAGGCACCCATAAGGCACTCCATAGGCTACATTATAAAGTGCACTGTCCGCTGAGGCACCCCATAATGTCCCCTATAGAGCACCCTATAAGGCACCTTATAGGGCGCCATATAAGGTGTTGCATGGGGCGCCTTATGAGGCACTGTAAGCTTACAGTACGCTGAGGGGTTGTCACTGGCAGCACTAATGTACATTAAAAATAGACAATGCTGCAGACAGCCCTATAAAATAACCCCATGGTGGGTTTGAACCCATGACCACTGGCCCCACAGGTAGTGAAGGAACCACTGGGCTTCAGCCCCATAGCTGTTAACAACCCCCTGGCTGCCTACTGAAGGGAGTCAGGCCACCACCCAAACCGCCCGCTGTGTTGGCCAGGATCTGGGTCAACGCACCTATACCCATGGTGAACTGCACATGCAGATCAGCAGTCCAGAGATGAACACAAGATGGGGTATGCACCCCCACAGCACCCTGGCCCGGTAGGGCAAGATGACCGTGTGTGCCATAGAGTAGCCACAGACAGTCACATTGTGCGGGTACTGTGCCCACCCTGAGGTTGAGGTGGGGCGCCGAGCACCAGGTCCACAGCACCTTTCATGGCTGAAATACGCCATGCTGCAGGTCCCCATCAGTGTGTGATAGGTAGTTCCGTTAGACACACCTACGATACATCTGTGTCCTGCTGTATGTCTCGGTCATGTCTAGTCCCTATGGGCGATGATGCACCCAGAATAGTGCATATCCTGTGTTGGTGCCATGGTTACCTGCTGGAGGGAGAGGGAGAGGGGGAGGGAGGGAGAGGGAGAGGGGGAGGGAGGGAGGGAGAGGGAGAGGGAGAGGGGGGAGATGGGGGGGGGAGAGGAGGGGGGGAGTGGGGGAGAGGGAGAGGGAGAGGGGGTAGGGGGGGGAGGGAGGGAGGGAGGAGAGGAGGGAGGGAGAGGGGGAGGAGGAGGGGGAGAGGAGGGGGAGGGGGGGAGAGGAGGGGGAGGGGGGGGGAGGGGAGGGGGGGGGGGGGGGGGCGGGGAGGGGGCGGGGGCGGTGGGGGGGGGAGGGGGGGAGGGGGGAGGGGACGGAGGGGAGAGGGGGAGGGGGAGGGGGGAGGGGGGGAGGGGGGGGAGGGGAGGGGGGGGGTGGGAGGGGGGGGAGGGGAGGGGGAGAGAGGGAGGGGGGGGAGAGGGGGCAGGGGAGAGAGGAGGGAAGAGAGGGGAGAGAGGAGGGGGGTGAGAGAGGTGGGGAAGAGGGGGGGGAAGAGGGGGGAGAGGAGGGGGCAGGAGAGAGAGGGGGGAGAGGTGTAGGGAGGTTGGCGAGAGAGGGGGAGAGGGGGGGGGAGAGGGGAGGGGGGGCAGAAGAGGGGGGGGAAGGAGAGTGAGGGGGGGGAGGGGGGAGAGGGAGAGTGAGGGGGAGGGGGGGGAGGGGGGAGAGAGGGGAGAGTGGGGGAGGGAGGAGGGGGAGGGAGAGGGGAGGGGAGGAGAGGGGGAGAGGGAGAGGGGGGAAGGGGGCAGGAGAGGGAGGAGGGGAGAGGGGGAGAGGGAGAGGGGGAGGAGAGAGAGAGGGTGGAGAGAGAGAGGGGGAGAGAGAGGGGGGAGGGAGAGAGAGGGAGGGAGGGGGGGGGAGAGAGAGAGAGAGAGAGGGGGGAGAGAGAGAGAGGGGGGGAGAGAGAGGGGGGTGTATGGACCACCACACAACCTAACCTCTAGGGCTCAAGATGGGAAACAGGAGCACCCACCAATAGATCCACAGTCTACCTCCCTGCAATGGTAGCAGTAGAGGAAACCATCAACCCCAGTCCTGCTGAGGAACAGACAGCGCGCTACACATCCATAACGCACTGGCAGACAGACGGCAGGCCTGGAAATGCTCAGCTGCCCCCCACCATTATCTGACATGCTCCAGCCGCTGCACCCTGCAAGGTGTTCCAGCAAGACACATACTAGCTGCAGACAGTCCGCCAGCTAGTCCATAGTGCATGGCCCTGGGGAGATGCATGCACCCAAAACAGGGATGTCAGCATGCACACCAAGCAGATAAGTCAGTGATTGGGCCCCAAAAGAGAACCCATAAATATCACACAAGAGAAACGGCATACAGCACTATGGGGGAACCTAGCCATGCAATGGTCACTGCTCAGTCAGGGTGAGAGTGACCTCCCAGCAGGACATGCTATGGCCACCCTGTCCGTGCAGGTGGTGGCCAGGCACTACAATGTCCGAGCCATTACCCTATGCCGTGTGCAGATGCATCCAGGTCAGGCCACCCTATCCAGGCTATTCCCACGGTACCTTGCTCCTCATTATGCACATTGGCAGGCCAATACTGGCAACAGTGCTAGCAGTGAGGGCTGTGGAGGGTGTTGGCAGCCGCCACACACTGGATAGACAGACACACACTACCCACACCTATGCCAGCATTGTGCAACTATAGAAGTGTTGGGCAGCCCAGGCCACCACACCAGTCCTGGGCACAGTGCAGGCATGGCTATGGTACGCAATACTGTAGGAGTCACTCCCCAGATTGGTAAACACTGTCAGAAACAAGACCTGTAGCACACTCCACAGACATCAGAAAGGTTGCTATAATGCAGCTCACTCAGAAAATTGTACTTAACCTAGGAATTGCTATCTGCCAGTAATCATAGCAACCTTTTGATATATGTGTACCATATTCCCCGGTTTAGGGTGGCATTACTAAGGTATGCAAGTGCTAGTATTGGGAGATGCACGCAGAGCCCAAAGTCCTGCCTCTCCAGGAGGCTTTGGATAATGGGACCTGTGGGTGCGGGTGTGTCTGCCCCTGTTGGCTGCTGCTTTACGGCAGAGGTTCCCAACTCCAGTCCTGCGCTGCCAAACACTGTTCGGGTTTTCATGCTGTTCCTCATGAATATGCATGAGATACATCTGCATACCATGGGGGTGGCACATAGAAATGCAGCACAGGCATCTTTATCAGAGGCAGCATGGATCCGGAATGTTGTTTGGACCTACAGGACTGCATTTGGGCGACTCTGATCTAGGTAATGTGCATGTTTTATGGTGTCTGTGCTCTGTAGGGTAGAATGTAGGTATTTTGGGCATGTTTACGTCATCTGCAATAAAGGTGCTGTCTGTATTAGCAAGTTGTAGTAGTGGGTAAAATATGGGGTCTGGGTTGGCAGGAACCACAGCTGGGACTTGAACCTGTGACCCTCTGCTTCTGAGTACACTGGTTTTGTGTACCACACCACCTTGTTGTTGCAGAGTCTGTACGTTCCTTGGTGATAGCATGACTGTTCGTCAGACAGGGCCCGTCTGTTGCAGTACACGGCACCCACCTACACAGGGCTGCCACTGCCCCCTTCACCACCAGTATCCCTCAGCCACCATGCTGACATGCCCTTCTGCTGGTGGTGCTGGTGGTGCGCAGTCTCAGACCATCCAGTGTGCAGGTAGGCTGCTGCCTATGGTGCGGGTTCTGGGGTAGGGGTGCCTGCATAGACGTCGACGCTTCCCCCAGCCCCGCCTGCCAATGTTCCGTGCCCTTGGGGGTGGCTGTTGGGTACTATCCCCTGTGACACTGTGGGAAACACACTCGTGCCCATGTTGGTCTTCAGCAGTTGCTGTCTGGCTGCTCTGCTGTTTCAGCATTCGTATGGGCCACCTAGGCATCACCCTAGTCCGCACTGTGGCCCAGCTCCACCACAGCATGTGCCGCCTGCGGCCCACTGTATCCCCTTCTCCGGCATCTGTCCAGTTGCCGTTACGACATGCCCGCCCTGATGTTACGGGACATGTGCACGCCATAGGAACCCTGTCCGATGGTGTGGAAAACCCTGAGCAGCGCTATTTCACTGTGGGCTCATTCACCTTGTATGGGGACGGAGTATAGACCCTTCCACGATTTATATCTTTTCTATGGAGCTTACTCGGGGGGGGGGGGGAGGGGTTGATGTTTCTCATTGATACCACTATTGGCCAGCTTGGTTATGGTTTTTTCCAGTTTGTTGGAGTCATTTTCAGTGTTTATGTGCCCTTTTGTTCTATGCACATCTATCACACTTATCACGTTTTTTAGGTTTCCCTGCCTGGGCTGTACATTGCTGACACTGAAATGGTTTCTCTCCCCTGTAATGTGCATTTAACGGCAGGTTTTCATTCGCGTTGGAATTGAGCTCTTCAGATCAGCGCGTTAGTGTGAAGGGAGCCTCTCCCCGCCCACTCTCCGCTCATTGACCCCTTCTCTCCGCCCTCTCTCCACTTTCTGCGGTGTTTTACCGCGCCGCGGGAGTTTACGATCGTTAACTATGGTTAACGCGCGTTATGTAACGTTAACGATCGTTTGCACATCATAACGCGCTTTATGACGCGCGAACGATCTTTAACGTTACATTACTCGTGTTATGTACCGTTACCGCAGTTTAGTAAACATACCCCACAGTGTCTAGTGTGTGCATGCATTGAGCAGTGAGTGCGTGTGTGTGTGTGTAGATGGACATTGATTCTTGGTGAGCTATTTACAACATGCGCTATTTACAATACTATGTACATCAGGACTTTACTTTAATACTAAATCATGTCGCTAGGGTGGGGTATTGAGTTGGGGTATTGTCTGTTGCACCGTTTAAGTGGCGTTACCATAGTGCTCTATGAAGAGGGTCATCTTTAACAGTTTCCTAAAGTCCTTAATGTCTGTTGTTGACTGTAGTTCATCAGGGAGGGTGTTCCAGATTGTTGGTGCCGCCTTCGATAAGGCTCGTTTTTCGGTGTCCTTGCGTACCTTGTTGATGTCTTTAGGTGTGTTGACACGGTTGGATGTGCCTCTCCTCCTCAGTCTTGTGCTGCTGTTGGGTTGTATGAGTGGGTGTAGGCTAAAAGCTGATGACTGTTGCTTGATTTTGAATATGTTTATGATTGTCTTGTATCTGATGCAGGAGCTGATTGGTAGCCAGTGGAGATCTTTTAGGGTAGGTGTGATGTGTTCTTGTTTTGTGGTGCCAGTTATTATGCAAGCTGCTGTGTTTTGGGCCAGTTGCAGTGGCCTGAGTGTCTGTTTTGTTAGGCCAAGATAGATTGGGCTGCAGAAGTCTAGGATTGGGGTTATTAGTGCCTGACAGACTGTGTGGAAGTGTTCCTGAGAGAGGAGGGGTTTGAGGCGTTGGACTAGTCTCATCCTGTGGTATGCATTTTTGGTGGTTCTGCTGATGTGGGACTGAAGGTTTAGTTCTTTATCCAGGGTCGCTCCGAGGTATTTCACTTCTGGTTGTATGGGTATGGTTGTGTTGTCTATTTTGATGTAGGGAGGAGGGATGAAGTCGGAGTTTCGTGTGATGATTAGAGCCTCGGTCTTGTTGTAGTTTATGTTCAAGTTGTTGTGTTGAAACCAGCTGTTCATGTGCATGAGACATTCTGTTATCTTGGTGTAGTCTGGGTTGTTGAGGGTGAGTGGCGTGTATATCATTATGTCGTCCACATAGATTGTGTATTTTATCCCGTGTTCTTTTATGACGCTGCATATTGGCTGGATGTAAAGGTTAAATAATAGTGCTGATAGGGCGGATCCTTGAGGTATGCCTTGCATGACATTTATGGGTCGGGATGTGTTGGGACCGATCTTGACCTGTATCTGTCTGTCCGTTAAGTAGGAGTGGAACCACCTCAGTGTGGCTCCGTGTAATCCGATGTTCTGTAGTCTTGCTAGTAGGGTTCCGTGGTCCACTGTGTCGAATGCTAATGAAATGTCAATGAAGATCATGAGTATTCCTTTCTTTTTGTTGTCTATGAGGTGTAGTATGTCGATAAATAGGTATAGCAGGAGTGTTTCGACTCCGTGGTTGGGGCGAAAACCATGTTGGTTGGGGTCCAGTTGTGCGTGGTTGTCAATGTGTTCCTGTAGCTGATGTTGTACCACTTTCTCAATAATCTTTGCCAGTAGAGGGATGCTTGAGATAGGTCTGTAGGCTGCTGGGTTGTTCTTGTTGAATGGTGATTTCTTCGGGATTGGTCTTATTGTGGCGAGTTTTAGCTGGTCAGGCATGATTCCTTGGGTTAGTGAACTGTTCACCATGTTGTGTATGGTGTGGATGAAGTTTGACTTTGTCGCCTTAATCCATGTAACTGGGCATGGGTCTGTTGGGGCCGTGCTTGTGTTGAGTGCGGTGATGATGTGTGAGAGCTGCTCTGTGGATGGGTTGCTGAATTTGTCCCAAGTTTTTCTTGAGGGGGTGGCTGGTTTGGTACTTGTGTCTGTTTTCCGTTGTGTAGCTGAATGGAATTTTTCTTGGATATGGTCTGCGAATGCTTGTGGGTCTATTTGAACTTCGCTCTTGGTTTTCTGTTCCTTGGTGAGGGTTTTCATGATTTTGAAGAGCTCTCTCGGTTTGTTGTTTGATTTGAGTATGATGTTGGTGTGGTATTCTTTCTTTGTTTGGTTGATGAGTTCGTTGTATTCTTTTTGCTTTGTTAAGTATAGTTCCTGATTGTTGGGCGACTTGGTGTGTCTCCATTGCCGTTCTAACTTCCTGAGTTCCCTCTTCTCATTCCGTATGGTTTTTGAGTACCAGGGTGTGTGATGTACTTTGGTGCGGCGAGCTTTCTTGGGTCTGTATTCGGTGGCTTTGGCAGCAGCATTGATGATGCTGTTCCATTTTCTGATTTGCTTGTCTAGATCCTCTTCTTCTGTGTTCAGGTGGGGTAGCGTGTCCAGTAGAAATTGGTCCCTGTTGAAGTTTGTGCTGGTGGGTTCACCAGGTTCTCATCGTGGTTTTGCCCTTGTGGCATAATCTTTATTTTGATTATGTGGTGGTCTGACCATGGTACAGGTGTGACATCGGGTGTTGATATGCTACCACTGTCCATTAGAAAGTTGGGTACAAATATGAGGTCTGGTGATGATCCGTGTCTGTGTGTCGGGGTGTTGATCAGTTGGGTGTATTGTAAGGATCCCATAGCTCATAGGAAGGCTTCCGCATCCCTTGTGTTGGTCGATTTAAGGTTGAAGTCTCCTATAGCAGCACATGTTACCGCCTAACACTGTATGTATATAAAAAGTTTTTAGCACCACTGTATATAGCCCACATTGTACATAGCTCAAACAAATCTAGCACACAATTCAACACGCACTCAACTAAATTTTCACCCTCACTGCATGTATAACACACTCACACTACCAGATTGTTTGCTGTGATACCACCTTGATTATTATGATAAGGCGGTTTAGAAATACTGTTAAATAAATAAATAAAATAAAATAAATAGTAGCAGGGGTTTGTGATTCTAGAGTGGAGGCTTGCTCATCTGGTGGCGCATTTGGGGCTCTGTAGGTGAGGCATAGGGCCATCCGTTTGTTTCCTACAGTGATGGTGTTGCATTGGTTTGTGTTTGAGGCACTTCTTGACTTGAGTCTTAGGCTGTTTTTTGCGATGATCAAGACCCCTCCTTCTCTTCATTGTGCGCGTGGGCAGTTGAATGCTGAGTAGATGGATGGTACTAATTGATTAAGTAGTACGTTATCGGTGGGGGTGAGCCATGTTTCTGTGATGCACAGTATGTCAGGTCGTTGATCTTCTATGTGGTCTGCTATTGTGTTAATTTTGTTTTGTATGGATCTGGCATTGATAAGCTCTATTGTGATTGTAGCTGGGGTGTTTAGTGGTCTCTGTGCTTTGTTTGAGTTTGTGTGCGTGTTGGACTTGTGTCTGTTTTGCCTCTTGTGCTTGGGTGTCTTGTGTGTGTTCCAGTGTGTATTGAATTACACTATATTATTAATATTATTATTTTTTGAAAACCCCTCCTCATACAGTAGATCCCAAATTTTTAAGCAATGTGGACTAAAGTTGCTTCTGGGGCCCCTCTGGGATTGAGGTCCTTGAAGCTTAAGCTTCATTAGTTTCACAGTAGATCCACCCCTCAATATTGTACTCCAGCTTGAAAGGTTACCTGTGTTTGTTTCCACAGAGTTGTTTGGTTGGAACGATTTTTTGAGAATGCAACTAGAAAATTGAAGTGGAAATTGAAATCTATGAACTTAAATATTGTAACTTTAGTATTTCATAAGGAGTTTTTTTTATGGCCAGTGGTGTTCGTATAAATACCACTACCCTGTGGCAAGGGATTTCTTCACTGCCTTGTAGAGGGACAGGCTGTAATACGACACTGAAGTCTTTTTCTCCTCATGTTAATTTATAGCATCCTTGGGAGTGCTTTCTGGTTTTACTAAGAATTTTGTAAGGGACTTTTTTTGTGTTTGGCATTTGGTAATTTTATAAAGTCATTAATTCACATATGTGACAGTCTGTGTGCTTTAATGGCCTTTTATAAAATTCCAACAGGCGTAAAAATTATAGACTTTGACATGAAGGTGCATACTTTGCAGGTAGATGTAGCCAGCGGCATGGTCTGGTTGGAGCACAGGTGGAATTAACTAGTACACACGTAGATTCTAAAATGCTTCATTTACATCTGTACTTGCTAGCTTCATGCACTTAACTTAAGGTATGACCTCTGCCATTTACCTAATATATTCTAACAACAAGTAGGCACCTACTTATCTTTTTTAAATAAGCTTAAAATAGGCACATTTTGACTGCCTTATATTGCATTGCTCCATGGAAGAGTAAAGCACCAGCCCTTTGGAGGGGCAGCCAAACCCTAGCTCCTCATTTGATTGCTTTGACTGCCTTAATCTACAGTAGATGCTGTATTGCAAAATTACCCTACTGCTGCTACTACTGTTTATCATTTGCATAGCATCATTAGGCATATACAGTGCTGTATATGCCTAATGTAAGAGATAGTCATTGCTCCATAGAGCTTGCAGTCTAATCAAGAAAGATGACAAAACAGCTAGAGACTAGGGGAAATCTAGGGGAATGATAAAGATGCACATAGTTTGTGAGTTGAAGAATAAGGGGATCAGAACCAAAAGCAACCTTGAAGAGATGGGTTTTTAGCCTGAATTTTAATAGGGTCAGAGATGAAGCCCGACTCGGGTAGTTTGTTCTAGGTATATGGCGCAGCAAGATGGCATTAACAAAGTTTGGAGTTGGCAGTGGCAGAGAAGGGAACAGCTAAAAGGGATCTGCAAGAGGAGCGGAGTTCCTAAGGAGGGGTGTAGGGAGAGCTAAAAGAGGGAATGGTAGTGAGGAGCTGCCAAATGAAAGCACTTATAGGTCAAGAAGAAGTTTGAACTGCATGTGGAAACAGATAGGGAGCCAGTGAAGTGACTTGAGAAGAAGGGTTACATGAGCATAGTGACACTGGCAGAAGATGAGCAGTGCAGTTGACTTTTGAGCAGATTGAAAGGAAGAGAGATAATTCAGGGGGAGAAAAGTGAGCCCTAGAGCTGGTGTAAATGTATAGCAATTATATTTTTGAAGTTTTCATGCAAATGATAGTATTTTCTAATCTGTGCACATACTGGTATGCTCTGCGCATGTTCTGCCCAAACTCCAGAGAGGTAAGCAAACACAGTTAATCCCAGAAGCTCTCCTCCAAAGCTCAAGTCTAAATGAGGCATTTGCCAAGAGTTATGTGCAAATGTTGACAGAGAACTTTTCCAAGGTATAGGTGTATTGCCATTCTAAAATACAGATATAGAGACTCTTAGATGTCACTGCTTTGAGCAGCAGCACCATCCAGTGTCCCTGTCAGAATACTACAATATAGTCTGGACACCTTTTAGCAAATTTAAGAACAGGGGTGATTACCTTCTGTCAGTCATAACCTACTGGAAGGAGACTCCTCTGGGAAGGAAGAATTCAAGTGCTATATAAACCACTCTCAAAGGCAAAACTCTGCCTTTTGCACCCAACCATTGCCCCATGGAAGAGTAAGGCATCAGCCCTTTGGAGGGGCAGCCAAATCCTAGCTCCTCATTTGATTCAGGAGGATCCACAGGCATGAGAGCATAGGAGCAAAGAGCAAGAGAAAAGGGAGTGACTGTGAAAACCTGCCAGCGCCCCTCTGATGCAACAGGAGTGAAGTTCTGCCTCTGTGATCTAGAAGCTGTCCACGCACAAAGAGGCACAGAAGAAGCTTCAAGACATCTCAAGGATCAAGGAACATCTACAGAGGTTACCAGCTCTAAAGAAGGGAGGAATCCAGGAGATCTTCAGTGAACAGAGCAAGGAGTGAATCAAGGACAGTTTTGGGAGCCTATGCCTGAATCACCACCAACTTCAAGTACACTGATAAAGAGTAATAAAGTAGAAGAGGTGTGCCCACTCAGGGAAAAGCCACAATAAACATTAGCTGTGTAGGAGTGGAGAAACTTGAATTTAAATTCCAGCATCAGATACAGAATATTCAGTGTAGAGTACTGTTCTACCCCAGAGTAAAGGGAAGGAAGAAGTAACCTGATTGTTGTTTTGCCAGTTGTTATAAATATTGTATCAGTGACTCTAAGTATTAAGTAAACACTTGGTTCAGAACACAAGCTTTGGACAGGACTAATTTTGAGATGGAAAGAGGTATGAAAGGAGTTCAAATGCCAAGGGCCACCCAGCATATGCTGATCCCCATTCAAAGAACCTTGAAATAAATTCCAAGAGTTGAGCCTGAGTAATTATAATGCTCCTGGAATTGTGTGACCCCCTGTCTGCCACCCAGCATAGAGACTGGTGTAAGGAAAACCCATATACAGGGCCTGGTTACACAGAATGAGTATACTTTGAAGGACCACCCGGAATATACTTTCTTGAAATCTCTGATTGTCACTGCATATACGCATAATAGTGCTTGTGGTAAAACCCTACTTATATCTACATGCCAACAGTGGCATACCAAGGGTGGGGGTGGGGGTGGTGGGGGTGGCCGGCCCTCCGGAGCTGGCTGGGAGGAGGTGCACCCCCGCTGTGCCTACACTTTGGAGGTAGTGCAGCAAACACACCTTCAAGATGGGTGGCTTGCCACGCTGTCTCCAATCCAGGGCCGCTCTTCTCTCCAGGCCGAAGTCTTGAAATGGCCATGGAGAAGGGTTGACCCATGGAGAAGAGTCTTTCAAAACGTACCCTTCCGCATCCTAACTAAAAAGAGGTTTGCTGAGGCAGACCAGCAAAGCTATGAGTGGGAATTTAAATTTTGAAATCCTGCACCTGCGTTTTGCAGGTTTATCCCTCATACCTTGTGTGTATATAAAGTTCTGCAGCATGACCGGCCAGCTGATTTTTAAAGGGAAATTGCATGGGGCTTTCCCCTTACATAATCCCCTTGCAAACTCGCAGGTCTTCCTTACAAAATTCTACAACATTATATTGGATATATTTCATTTTTTAATTTAGTATATACAAAGCTTACTTCTCTCTAGTGTGAGGACACAATTTGTTTTTTCCCATACTTTCCTCTTGTTTAGTATTTGAAATGTTTATTACTTTGTTTTATTGTGTTTACTGTGTTACATTACCGCCCTTTCCCCCAGGCTTAGTCACTTTGTCATGTTTTTTTTTTTTCTCAGAAAAGTAATCATGAAAGTGACAGTCACTGTCGCCTGGGAAATGAATAAAAGCTGTCTCTTTCCAGCTCTGTAAACTGCCTGCAGGGTCTGACAGGGTCTAGGCTCGGGTTTCACACTCTTAACTTCACCATTCTTTGAACAGTCCAGGGGGCATTTGAATGGTACAGAGACAGACACCTGGGGCTATTCAAATTCCTATACCATTTATAGCCCCAGTTATTACTTTTCTGCTTGTATAACATTTTTTCACCTTTTCATAAGCCTAGCTTATAGTTGTGCTTGCCACATTTTTAGATAAAGTGAGGAGGTTTCCATTTACTGAGGTTGTTTTGCTTAAATGAGCTCATATAACTATTTAAAGGGTTTCTCTGAGGATCATCTGTAGTAGAACAGCACACACTAAAAGACATCACTATAACATTCATTTCTAAGAGGGTCATTTTGTAATAGACTGCTTAATTCGTGCAGTAGGTGTGTGCATAAGTTAAAAATGGAAAGTATACGCATACTTTGGGGCCCTCTTACTAAAGTGTGCTTTGGTTTTGCAACAAACATGTGAGCAGTATGAAAATTCAAGTGCATTAAGTACAAAGAGGCAGATTCAATAACATGCTCGTCTGGCCTGTCAACACGTCTAAATTGAAAATGGGCCCTATTTGAACCTAATTCTGCATCCACAGGTCTAGATGTGCCCGCGGGTCCAGAATTGGGGAGGTAGAGGTGTCCGGCACAAACAAACAAAGCGCTATTCAGCCAGCCCATGCACACATCCGTCGTGCGGCCCGCGCACAGGTGCAGGCACGGGCCATGCGATATCATGGAGAAACATGTCCCCGTCAATATTGTGGCACACAGCTAAACGTTTTGGATCTCCTCACACCCACCATATTCTGAAAAGCTGTACATTTCAGATACTGCATGTCTCTGCGATGTACCCGCGGACACCTTGCCTTCTCGGTAAAAGCATGCATCTCCTAAACTACCCTTCACACTGACAGCAGTTTGCTGATGCATACTAGACATAAATGCTAATGAGAAATGACTGCTGCTGCAACTTAGACTATATACCAGTCCTCTTCTAGACTGTGAAAAGTGCTAGGTAATCCCAGTGCACTCTGATATGATATAAGAGAATGTAAATATGATCATGTATGTCATGACATATCTTGCATCAAATGGTACTTGCTATAATAACACGGCCCCAGTGATTCTGGTCTTGGTCATCTCTACAAACATGCTTTAAACTGCTAAGGATGGACCCTTACCAAGTGCACCAAACCCGAAACTAACATTGCAGTCCCCAAAGGATGCATAATATTGCTGAGCAATAAAGGTATGCTCTTTTTGTGCATAAGGCCTATAAGTGCACTCATTCTGCTGCTCCGGACTACTTTCCTCTCTTATCTCTCCCTACACCCCACCTCGGGAACTCAGCTCTTCTGGCAGATCCCTTCTGTCTGTGCCCTTCTCTCCTAGTGCCAACTCCAGACTTCAATCCTTTCACCTTGCTGCTCCTCATGCCTAGAGCAAACTACCTGAGTCTGTATGTCAGGCTTCTTCTCTGGCCCTTCTCAAATCCAAGCTGAGTGCTCACCTCTTCGTTGCCGCTTTAGGATCTAATCTGCCTAATCTCCCTTGTGTTTCCTTACCATTCCCCCTAGATGTATCCTGTCCACAGCTGCTGTGTTGTCTGGCTTGACTAGAATGTAAGCTCTGCTGAGCAGGGACCATCTTTTACATTTGTCTGTGCAGCACTGTGTATGTCTTGTAGCGCTTTACAAATGATAAATAATAGTAGTAGTCATAGTAGGGCCTTCTGGCTATGGCATCTGATTCCCACATATCTGGGTACTGGCATTTCTCACAGCAGCTGCCCCTGTCCCATTGTGGCATATGTCAGTCTGTATACATCCGCTATCTGTGGGGCAACCCTGTCTGCCTTCCCATAGACTGCTTTGTGACACTGTTCCCCTGGCCAGGCCTGTGTAGACATGGGAGGGGGGATCCCTGTGCCATCGTACCCAGGTAGCTAGCCTCCAGATATATCACCACTCTCGCAGCTTGCATAGAACCTGGACTGGGGAAAAAGGTAGGCCTCAAAGCACAATATGGGGGATGTTGGCAAAACATCAGTCATGTCTCCTAGTGCCTGGCACAGCTGATGTATGGCTGCCCTATCGCACTGGCACCTGGTGACATTGTGGTCATCCATATGGTCCAGGTACCAGCCAGTCATTCATGGCTTCCCTGAGTGAAAGGAGTGGCCTAGTGGTTAAGACCAGGGGCGGCCCAAGGGGGGTGCGGGGCCATGTGCGGAGACTCGGTGCGGGGCCTCATTTGCATAAGGGGCCTCATTTGCATAAATATTTGCATAATGTAACCATACACGAACTTTTAGTAAACATGCCTCTTAATGAGTGTATGAATAAAGAAAGACTAAAAGACTTCTACATTACTATAATCCAATACCAACCGCCAGGCACATTAGGAACTACTACAAACACTGCCCATTTAGAACCCATAGCAAACCCGCCGTATCCTAACAGCACTACCAGGACTCATAAAGCACCATACCCTAACTATCAAAAGGAAACGCTGCAAATATTAAACCAATACATTTCAGAGAACAACAATACATGACCTACTGGGGAAAGAGAACAAGTGGCAATGTCAAATAGGAATTACATAAACAGAATACCTCAGCTCAGTTACACATGCAGAACATAGACCATCACCAAACAAGGAATCACAATTTAGAAACAGGAAGACAATAATTAAACTGGGAATCCCAAAAGCCAAACTTGGAATGTACAACACTGTAGAAATAAAACTATACATTAATTTGCTCTTGTACTAAACAAAGCGCAGACGTTAATGATGCACATTTCCCAGAGCTGACATATTCCAATTAATAAATTCAAAATAAAGAGATATTTTTCTACCTTTTGTGCATTTTTTTTCAGCTGCAATTGCTCCAGCCACTTTCTTCTGGTTTCTTCGTGTCTTCCGCTAATTCTTCATCGTCTGCTGTCCATTTGTCTTTTCTTCTCTCTTCTAGTTTTTTTCCATTCTCTCTCTACATCTGCTTTAACATACTAATCTTTCTCCTTTTTGCTCTTTCCTCATTCCTATTTCATCCACTCAAATTTTACCCCTCCATCCTCAATCCCCACCTACTCTCCCAATATCCGGACAATTGTAGATTTGTCTTCCCTCCCACACAAAATATTTTTTCCCTCTCCATTTCACTCTCCCAGCTCCATCCCATTCTAATCCTCCCCCAACATCAGCTCCATTCTAGTTCCAGTCCCACCCAGCATCCGCTCCCTTCTAGTCCCCGCATCAGCCCATTTCCAGTCCTAGCCCCCCATAAGCCCATTTCCAGTCCTAGCTCCCCCATCTATTTGCAGTCCCATCCAAGTCCCTCCATCAGCTCATTTCCAATCCCAGCCCCCCATGAGCCCATTTCTAGTCCTTTCCTAGCCCCACCATCAACCCATGTCAAATCCTAGCTCCCCTCCACTCAGCCCATTTCCAATCCAAGCCCCCCATGAGCCTACTTCCAGTTCTAGCCCCTTCATGAGTCCATTTCAATCCAAACCCCCACCACAGCCCATTTCCAATCTTAGCACCCCCAACAGCCACTTTCCAGTCCTATTCTAGCCCATCAGCCCATGTCCGGTCCTAGCCCCCCCCCCCCCCATTTCCAGTCCTAGCTCCCTCCCCCTCACAACCCATTTCCATTCCAAGCCCCCGTCCCCATCAGCTATTTGCAGTTCAAGCCCTCCTTCCACTCAGCCCATTTCCAGTCCTAGCCTCCTCATAGCCCATTACTAGTCCTAACCCCCCATCAGCCCATTACGTCCTAACCCCCCATCACCCTATTTCCAGTCCTAGCCCCCCATCAGCCTATTTCCAGTCTTAGCCCCCCTCCCATAGCCAATTACCAGTCCTACCCCCCCATCAGCCCATTTCCATTCTTAGCACCCCATAGCCCATTTCCAGTCCTAACCCCCCCATCACCCTATTTCCAGTCCTAGCCCCCCCATCAGCCTATTTCCAGTCTTAGCCCCCCCCATAGCCAATTACCAGTCCTACCCCCCCATCAGCCCACTTCCAGTCTTAGCCTCCCCCCCCATGGCCCATTACCAGTCCTAAACCCTCCCCCCCCCATCAGCCCATTACCAGTCCTAGCCTCCCCCCCCATGGCCCATTACCAGTCCTAACCCCCCCCCCCATGGCCCATTACCAGTCCTAACCCCCCCCCCCATGGCCCATTACCAGTCCTAACCCCCCCCCCATGGCCCATTACCAGTCCTAACCCCCCCGCCCCTGCCCATTTCCAGTCCTAACCCCCCCCCCGGCCCATTACCAGTCCTAACACCCCCCCCATCAGCCCACTTAGCCCCCCCATAGCCCATTACCAGTCCTAACCCCCCATCAGCCCATTTCCAGTGCTCCCCCCCGACTTCCAGCCTTAGCCCCCTCCCCATAGTCAATTAACAGTCCTAACCCCCCCCATCAGCCCATTTCCAGTCCTACCCCCCCACTTCCAGCCTTAGCCCCCTCCCCATAGCCCATTACCAGTCCAAACCCCCCCATCAGCCCACTTAGCCCCCCCATAGCCCATTACCAGTCCTAACCCCCCCATCAGCCCACTTAGCCCCCCCCCATAGCCCATTACCAGTCCTAACCACCCCCCCCGGCCCATTACCAGTCCTAACCACCCCACCCCCCCATCAGCCCACTTCCAGTTTAGCCTCCCCCCCATGGCCCATTACCAGTCCTAACCACCCCCCCCCCATCATTCCAAATTAAAATAAAAAAATAACCCAAACCGGCTGCTTCTGCCGCGGCAGCTTCAAGAGCTCTGCCGCGGGGCCCCCCCCTGCCCGGCAGAGCCTCCGTGCATCTTCAGCTCTTCACGTCCAAAACGCGGGCTTTTTTCAGAGCCGCGAGAGTTTCTTTTCTCGCGGCTCTGTTAATCCCGCCGAGGGTGATGGGAAATCCCATCAGCCCCGCGGGATTAAGAGAGCCGCGAGAAAAGAAACTCTCGCGGCTCTGAAAGAAGCCCGCGTTTTGGACGTGAAGAGCTGAAGATGCACGGAGGCTCTGCCGGGCAGGGGGGGGCCCCGCGGCCCCGCGGCAGAGCTCTTGAAGCTGCCGCGGCAGAAGCAGCCGGTTTGTTGTTTTTTTTTTTTTAACTTGGGATGCTTAAGAATGTTTTTTGCGCGGGGCCCCCTGAAACGCGGGGCCCTGTGCAAAAAACATTCTTGCTCAATGGACGGGCCGGCCCTGGTTAAGACACAGTACCTCAGACCAAAGGGCCAGGGGTTCAATTCCTACTTGGGGACAGCAATCTCAGACCAGAGGGACTGGGGTTTCTAGTCCCATAGGCACACCTTGGGCAAGCCACTTAACCCTACATTACCTCAGGTACACATAGATTGTGAGCTCTTTGGGAACAAGGGAATGTATCCAGTACCTGTTTGTCACAATTACATAATGTAAACCACTTTGATTGAAGGATAAGGCAGTATAGAAAACTGGTTAAATAAAAAGACATCATTCTGCCAAACCAAACCTATGACTAACTGCTGCTATGACATGATGTCCCAAGACTACACATATGATCTCCCTTTCTTACTCCAACATGATTTGTTTCCATAATCACTCACATACTATTCTTACATCAGCAGTCCCAGTTTTCAGAACACAGGATTTGTTAGGATCCTCTGGATTGGCTCTTTCAGCACAAACAGCACATTTAAGCATAGCCTGAATAAACACTATTGCTGCTCTTAATATTTCTGTAAGGGTGTTTATTAATATTTATTTACCTTACAACATTCCCTCACCTCTGCTTTCTGTTCTTTATAACTGCATCTTGTGTTTTACTGCAGTCACACCAGGTCAGCACGTACTTGTCACAACCATTCTTCAATGCGGGACGAATTGAGCACAGGAGTATATTTTCTAAGTCCTGGTCTTATTCCATGTTTCAATAGGAATAACAGGAATGCCTGCAGTGATATTTCAGAACATCCACAGGTCTTTCTGAATATGCTATGCATGTCTCCATGGCTGACCACACCCACATTCCACTCCTTCTGGGAAAATTCTGAGATTCCCATGCTAGCACCGTGAACATGCATGACAGCAGTGTTTCAGAATACGGCTGGGGACATTTTCAGCACATAAATGTCCCCACCACATGTACAATCCCCTTATTTGTGTTCTGGAATGACCTCTAAAACCTCCACATTAACTGTTGGGGACATGGACAGCATATTCCCAACAGTTAATGTGCGGCACTGTACCCTAACCTGGGGTGCTATTACTTCAGATGCATTCAAGTCCACCTACTGAGGTGGGGGTAATGGCCACCTGCATTTACTGCAACACTAACAGAATGTGGTATTTACCTCTGTGCTGACCGCAATGTATTCACCATGCCCCCCTCTCCGCCCCTCCCTACTTATTCACTATTCCAACAAGCAAGTTGCATCTAGTGCATGCTGACTGTCCTGCCCCCATACTGGCAGTTACCATAAGCCCGAGCATGCAGTTACCATGCATCTAAGCCTACGCTAACTGCATAGCACACTTCAGTAAAAGGCCCGCTTTCTCATTGCAAATTGCCTAACAGAAGATACCCACACAAATTTACACCCACTATTTAGCAAGCACACATTTCCCGGCTTATTCTACATGCATATTTTATAACACATGCATAAATGCTAACCCCTTTCCAACCAAACTCCTGAGCTGCCATTTACATATATTATTTGAAAACTACATATAGATGATCTAATATTTACACCTTATGTCCATGTGTATTCCCTTGTAAAATGGGGAATATGCGTCTATATACTTTGGGCCTGTGGAAACCACACCACACCCAACCCATGCATGGCGTACGCATTGTATGCAGTAATATGTTATGTAGGCAAAACTGAGATAGTGTGAAGGCACATTTTCCAACTGCAATCTGAGATATTAAAGACAGAATGTCTGGAAAAAAAAGCAGGCACAATTTCAAAAATGTGGATGTGCCCTATATGGATGTATAGATATAGATATAGAGATATAGATATAGAGACATCCCCTGAATAGCATTTCAGAACATGGACATCTAATAGCATAATGGTTAGGAGCACAGTGACCAGGGTTCAAATCCCAGTATGGGCCTTTTGTGATCTTAAAATGGTAACTTAATTCTTCATCTTCTCTACACCCTTTAGATGTTATAAGGCCATGAAAACAGAAAAGAGGAAATCCTCCGCAACAAGCAACAGCAGTCCAAAAAAGGAGTGGAGAATAACCACAGCCACACCAGTGAAGTCTTCATGAAACCAGTTTTATTAAAAGGACCCGACTTGGCCAGGTTTTGGCATGAAAGCCTGCATCAGGGGTCTAAAGTATTAGAACATATAAATACATCAAAATAAGAAAAACATCTAAAAAGAAACATAAATCAGGAACATTATATATATTAAAATATTAAAATCTAATCATAACACAGTAACAGTAAAAATGCCAAAGTGTGTAAACAAATAACATAGCAAAATCAACAGTAATGTAAAATACTTAATATCATAAAAAAGGGTTATTAGAAGAGTTAGAACATGATATACATACACAACAAGTGATAAAACATACACAGACCTAAATGACAATAACCACATTAACCAAAACTCAATACACAATAAATAAATATATAAAGCAGTGTTAAAAGTATATAAATCATGATAAAAAAAACAATTAAGAAATAGTAAAAAATGAATAGCAACACTGCGGGCAAATGCAGAGCCATAAATATGGTTATAGTACATACAAGAAATTAATTACAAAACAAAATAAAGGAGCATGATCACAGGATATAATGGAAAGACATAAGCATAGAAACCAACTAGGGCAGATGCCCTACCAGAACAAAGACTGGGCACAGAACAGTATTGCCTACAATGGGAGGTAAAGAACATTGGCTCAACACATGAGAAAATGAACTAGGTACACAATAGTACATGAAAGTATATGTATCTAATGAGAGAACCATAAAAAACAGATACCATACAAAACATGAATAAAATATTTAAAAAGGATATCCTAGTACCTGAAAAACATGGAGATATAAAAGCACACTATAAAACAGAGCATAAAAAGGGACCTCCTCAGATAAAAAGTGATAGCAAATCTACAAAAAAATCGGAGCAGTATCCAATCAAATGTGCAAAAAGCAATAAATATGTAAAAGTAAATGATAAAAATGAATCAAAAATATAAAAGCTGAGAGCCATGCAGCTGAGCAGAGCAGAACTGATAGCAAGCAAAGATGCCCAGGGAAGGAGGGCAAGAAAAAGAACTATATGTGGTGTCTGTGAGGTCTATTGAAAAGGCACTACAGTGTGTAATATCCAGGGAGAAGGGATAACTATTCAATAAGAAAGGCTCGTGAGCGTGGCAATGAGAAGCTTAAATTTACACTTCAACAAACTTCAATCTACACTTTAAGAAAGCCCCACTGACCAAGGAACTGGATTGGAAATTCAATAATGCAATCGTACAGATAATTGCTGTCATGTCGGTGCGGCAAGGCAACTAAGCACGAAAACAGTAAAAATTACTGACGATTACTCATATGCATGCAACGGAGAAAAAGAAAATGTCTAAACTGAGAGCATGGCAAACAGACCTACAAAGTGCTGTTAAAGATTGAAAAGCAAAAAGCTCTTCTTAAAACAGAGAGGAATGGGCCAATGGTTAAACAAACAAAGGGATTCTGAGTGAGCACGCCATCATAAATAGGATACTAGACAGCGTTTATACGCAAATGTCCACATCTATCAAAAATAAAAGTTTTAAGGACCTTTACTCCTTTGGTTACTAGTGTATGATTGTTCTAAATGCTGCAGAGAGCATAAAGACTGAATGGCATTGTAGAAGCTTCAGAGTTAGAAAACAATGTAACCAGGTTATAGCTGGCTACAATGTATGGGTCAGAAAACAAAGCAAAAAGTATGCAAACAGATCAACAATGCCTGTGGAAAGGGTGCTAAACAGAAATATATATAAAAAAGGTTGCAAAGCAGAAAGTCATTACATATAATCGGCAAGATACATTCCTGACAGTTCAGAAAAGTGTGGGTAAAAAAATGGAAAACGCGTATGTACATATTTTAAATAGTTTAACTCTTCCACTAGTTTTGATATTTTAAGGTGAAGCAGGTAATTTAATGGAAGACATTAGTAGTTGATTATGCCTTATGCACAGTATGCACCATGGGCCCGATTTTCATTAAGGCAGGCTATGTGCACATAGCTTGCCTGCCGACCTCCTTAACCCGGATTTTCAAATCTATGATGACGAAAATGAAAATCCAGATCATGCCACACAGGCCGGCAGCTGCCAAGACTAAGCAGGTAGCAGTGATGTTTGATGCTGCCCATTCAGCCCCAGAGCCTTAAAAATAGACAAGGATTTTCCTCGCCTATCTTTAAGGCACAGAGCGCTAACTGGGCAGCATTGAAAATCGCTACTACCCGTGTAACTGCCTTTGAAAATTGGGCTTTATATGTATAAACAATTAAAATAGATAAACAAAGGGAGGAGTGGCCTAGTGGTTGGGGCAAGTTACCTCAGGCCAGAAGGTCAGGGGGGTTCAAATCCCACTCGAGGACAGCAATCTTGGGCCAGAAGGACTGGGGTTTCTAGTGGTCTTGGGCAAGCCACTTAACCCTCTATTGCCCATGTTCCCTGTAAGTATTAGTGTATGTGTCTAGATGCTCCTTGTGGTCTTGGGCAAGCCACTTAACCCTCTATTGCCCATGTTCCCTGTAAGTATTAGTGTATGTGTCTCATATCCCCTCGTGTTAAATGTATCCCCCAATTGTGTTGTGACTACTTTGATTGAAGGATAAGGTGGTATACAAAACTGTCTAACTAAATCAACAAAGAATTTTTTACAGGGTGAACAAAAGACTATAAAAGGGAGGGGGAAAGGGGAAAGGGAAAAGGAACATCGAAAGAAGAAAAAGAGTGGATCAAGGAGGGAAAAACAAAACCAAAAACCAAAGGAACAAAAAAGAGGGCGAGTAGGTGGGGAAAGAAGGGGAGGGGGAGGAGGGAGGAGGGAGGGAGAGGGGGGAAGAGGGGAAGGGGTGAGGAAGGGGGAGGGGCGGTGGGAGGGGAAGAGGGAAGGGGAAGGGAAAAGGGAAAGGGATGGAGGGAAAAGGGAAAAAGGAGCAGGGGAAAGGGGGGGAGAGAAGAGGGGATTTTTTTTTCGGATAAGTCATCAGGAGAGGGAAACTCCACTATTGCAGGATAAAAACATTCTTTTAATCATTTTATTTCAAGAAACTAATAAAACTTATCTGATTCTGGCTTCAGGAGTGGAAAAAGATTTTTCTTGGCATTTCAACACTTAGGGGTATGTTTACTAAACCGTCTTAATGTGCGCTCTGTGACGTTATCGTGCGATAAGGTACCTTATCGTGTGATAATGGTGCTTTATCGGGCGCACAGGTACCTTAGCGCGCGATAACGTGCGCAGCAGCGCAAACGAGCGCTGAAGGCGGAGAAAGGCTCCCGGAGAGCGGAGGAAGGCTCCCCAGGGCCGGAGAGAAGGGATCAATGGGAGGAGAGTGGGAGGGGAGAGGCTCCCCACACACTAACGCTGTGAAATCCGAGGCTGAAAACTAACGCCAGTGAAACCCTGGAGTTAGAGCTGATTTAAAGGGAAGAGAAACCATTTCTGTCTGCAATGTACAGCAAAACCAGGGAAAGCTACAAAAAAGTGATAAGTGTGATACATGTGCACGGAACAAAAGGGCAAATAAACAGTGAAAATGAACAGAAGAAAATGGAAAAATAAAATAACCAAGCTGGGCAATAGTGATCTCAATGGGAAACATCAAAAAACACTTCCAAGAAAGCACCAAAAAAAGGATATGAATTCTGGAAAGGTCCATGCTCCGTCCCCATACAAGGTGAAGGAGCCCACAGTGAAATTAGGCTGTGCAGGGTTTTCCTCTCCATCGGACAGGTTTCCTATGGCATGCACATGTGCGGCAACAGCAGGGTGGGCATGTCGGAACAGCCAACTAGACAGATGCTGGAAAATGGGATACAGAGGGCTGCAGGCGGCACATGCTGTGGTGCAGCTGGGGCACAGTGCGGACTAGGCAAATGCCTAGGTGGTACTTAGGAATGCTGAAGCTGTACAGCAGCCAGACAGCAACTGATGAGGGCCCAACATGGGCATGAGTGTATTTATCACAGTGTCACAGGGGATAGAACCCAGCAGGTACCTCCAAGGGCACAGAACATTGGCAGGCGGTGTTGGAGGGGGAGCGTGGACGTCTATGCAGGCACCCCTACCCAGAACATGCACCATAGGCAGCCACCTACCTGCACACTGGATGGCCTGAGACTGCGCTCCACCAGCACCACCAGCAGAAGGGCATGTCAGCATGGTGGCAGAGGGGTACTGGTGGTGGAGGGGGGCAGTGGCAGCTGCCCAGAGAAGACCATGGCCTAGCCCTGTGTAGGTGGGTGCATTGCACTGCAAAAGACAGGCCCTGCTGGACGAACAGTCATGGTATCACCAGGGAATGCACTGTCTCTATGGCAACATGTTGATGCAGTGCACACAACCAGTGTGTTCAGAGGCAGAAGGTCACAGGTTCAAGTCCCAGCTGTGGTTCCTGCCAACCCAGTCCCTATATTTTACCCACTACTAAAACGTCCTAATACAGACAGAACCTTTATTGCAGATGACGTAAACATGCCCAAAACACCTACATTTTACCCTACAGAGCACAGACACCATAAACAGGCACATTACCTAGAGCAGAGTCTTCCAAATGCAGTCCTGGAGGGCCAAACACCATTCAGGTTCCATGTTGCCTCTAATAAAGATGCCTGTGCTGCATTTCTATGCGCCGCCCCCATGGTATGCAGATGTATCTCATGCATATTCATGAGGGACAGCATGACAACCCGAACAGTGTTTGGCACACCAGGACTGGAGTTGGGAACCTCTGATGTAAAGCAGCAGTCAACAGGGGCAGACACACCCGCACCTACAGGCTCCATTATCCAATGCCTCCTGGAGAGGCAGGACATTGGGCCCTGCGTCTATCTCCCAATACTAGCACTTGCATACCTTAGCAATGCCACCCTAAACCTGGGAATACGGTACACAGCTATCAAAAGGTTGCTATGATTACTGGCAGATAGCAATTCTGAAGTTAAGTACAATTTTCTGATTGAGCTGCATCATGGCAACCTTTCTGATGTCTGTGGAGTGTGCTATAGGTCTTGTGTCTGACAGTGTTTACCACCCTGGGGAGTGACCCCAACAGTATTGCGTACCATAGCCATGCCTGCACTGTGCCCAGGACTGGTGTGGTGGCCAGGGCTGCCAAACACCTCTATAGTTGTACAATGCTGGCATAGGTGTGGGAGTGTGTGTCTGTCTATCCAGTGTGTGGTGGCTGCAAACACCCTCCACAGCCCACACTGCCAGCACTGTTGCCAGTATTGGCCTGCCAATGTGCATAATGAGGAGCAAGATACCATGGGTATAGCCCGGACAGGGTGGCCTGGCCAGGATGCATCTGCACAGGGCATAGGGCAATAGCTGGGGCATTGTAGTGCCTGGCCACCACCTGCATGTCCTGCTGGGAGATCACTCTCACCCTGACTGAGCAGTGACCACGGCATGGCTTGGTTCTCCCATAGTGCTATATAGTATTTCTCTTCTGCGATATTTATGAGTTCCCTTTTGGGGCCCAATCACTGTCTTATATGCTTGGTGTGTATGCTGACATCCCAGTTTTGGGTGCATGCATCTTTGGCAGGAACATGCACTATGGACTAGCTAGCAGACTGTCTGCAGCTAGTATGTGCCTTGCTGGAACACCTTGCAGGGTGCAGTGGCTGGCTGCTTGCTGCAGGAGAATATCAGATAGTGGTGGGGTGCAGCTGAGCATTTCTAGGCCTAATGTTTGTCTGCTATTGCTTTATGGATGTGTACAGAGCTGCATTGACTGCCCTGTAAGGTGTCTGTTCCCCAGCAGGACTGGAGTTGATGGTCCCCTCTACTGCCACCATTGCAGAGAGGTAGAATGTGGATCTGTTGGTGGAAGACCCTGTTTCCCACCCTCAGCCCCAGAGGTTGGGTTGGGTTGGGTTGGGTTGGGTTGGGTGGTGGTATATAATCTGCCTATGGGTCCATAAGGGCTAAACCTGACTGAGAAATACAGATGTATCCAAAGTATGTCTGCAGGAACTACCTATCTCACACACTAGCACTGCTGGGGACCTGCAGCATGGCTTATTTCTGCCATGGAAGGTGCTGTGGACCTGGTGCTGGGCACCCCACCTCACCCTCAGGGTGAGCACAGTACCTGCACAATGTGACGGTGTGTAGCTACTCTGTGCCAGTAACACACACGGTCAGTTCCCCCTACCAGGGCGAGGTGCTGTGGGGGTGCATACCCCATCTTGTGATCATCTGTAGACTGATGATTTGCATGTGCAGTGCATCATGGGTACGGGTGGGTTAACCCTATCCTGGTGATCACAGCAGACTGTTTGTGTGGTGACGTGCAGTCCTTCTGCAGCCAGCCAGGGGTTTGTTAGTAGCTATAGCCCACTGGTTATTTCACTGCCTGTGGAGGCAGAGGTCATGGGTTCAAACCCACAGTGGGGTTATTTGATAGGGCTGTCCAAAGCATTGTCTATTTTTAATGTACATTAGTGCTGCCAGTAAAAACACCCTCAGAGTACTGTAACCATAAGGTGCCTCAGAAGGCGCTTTATAGGGTGCCCTATAAAGCGCCTTCTGAGGCACCTTATGGTTACAGTCCATATACAGTCCTTATAAGGTGTCCTATGGAGCGCCTTATAGGGTGCCCTATAGGGGACATTATAGGGTGCCGTGGCGGACAGTGCACTTTATAATGTGCCCTATGGAATGCCTTATAGGGTGCCTTATGCGGCACCTTAGGTTACGGCATGTGAGGGTGTGTTTGCTGGCAGCAATAATTAAAATACAAATAAAATGCCTCAAGAAACACTACTTACATGTCAAAGCTGATGCCTCAGCCAGCCTTATGCATTAGGCACACTGGGGGATTGAACTCATGACTCCTGTATCATCATCAGTGTATTAACCTCTGTTTCTATGTTTGCATGTCTGGGTGCCTACTTAAGATTACCGCGTTACTTAGGGGTTTGTTTACTAAACCGTCTTAATGTTACCGGCGCTAGTTGCAGCGATAATGTGAAGAATGCCATATAAGGAGTGGGCGTTCCAGTCCTAAAGTAGCAAGAATCTGTATCGTGCGATAGTGGTCGCCGTGGCATGTTAACGCGCGTTAACCCTAAGTACATGCCAGCGCAGTGTTAGAAGTTATAAAGATGTAGCACACTGGTTATTGCAATGACTGTGGAGGCAGAGGTCATGGGTTTGATCCTGCAGTGGTATAATCTAAAAAGGCTGCCTGAGGCATTTTCTTTTAATTTAAATCAGTGCTGCCAGCAAAAACACCCTCACAGTGCCGTAACCTAAGGTGCCTCATAAGGCGCCCCATAGGTCACATTATAAAGTGCCCTGTCTGCCTATAATGTGCCCTATAGGGCGCCTTACAGGGCGCCTATGAGGCACCTTAGGCTACAGCACTGTGAGGGTGTTTCTGCTGGCAGCACTGATTGAAATGAAAATGAAAAACCTCAGACAGCATTCCTAAATAACACCACTGTGGAATCAAACCCATAATCACTGTCTCCACAGCCATTGAAGTAACCAGTAGGCTACATCTCTATAGCTACTACCACACTGCTGGCTGGTTACAGAAAGATTGCAGGTCACCACACAAACTGTCTGCTGTGGTTACCAGGATAGGGTAAACCTACCTGTACCCATGATGCACTGCACATGCAGATCAGCAGTCTACAGCTGATCACATAATGGGATATGCACCCCCACAGCACCTAGGCCTGGTAGGGGGAACTGACCATGTGTGTTACTGGCACAGACCGTGACATTGAGGGTGAGGTGGGGCACCCAGCACCAGGTCCGCAGCACCTGGCTTGGCTGAGATAGGCTATGCTGCAGGTTCCCATTAGTACCAGTGTGTGATCGGTAGTCCTTACAAACACCTGCGTCCATCTGTATTTCCCAGTTATGTCTAGTCCTTGTGGACCATGATGCACCCAGAATAGTACATATCCTGTGTGGGTGCCATGGTCACATGTTTTAGGTGAAGGGGGGTGTTTGGATCCAAAAGCAGATATATAGCACCACCCAACCCGCCCTCTGTGACATAGGGTGAAGGGACAGGATCTCCCACCAACAGATCGACATTGTACATCTCTGCAATGGTGGCAGTAGAGAGAACCATCAACCCCAGTCCTGCTGGGGAACAGGCACCCTACAGGGCAGTCGATGCAGATCTGTACACATCACATAAGGCAATAGAAAGGCAGAATACTGGAGAAGCTCAGCTGCCCCCCACCACTACCTTACATTCACCAGCAGAGGGCACATTCAGTCTTCACCCGCTGCACCCTGCAAGGTGTTCCAGCCATATACATGCTAACTGCAGACAGTCTGCTAACTAATAAATAGTGCATGCTCCTTGAGCAACTGTGTGCACCCAAAAATGGGATGTGAGCACACACACCAAGCAGATACATCAGTGATTGGATCCCAGAAAAAAGAATCCATAAAAATCACTTGAGAGAAATGCTGCATAGTACTATGGGGGAACCTAGCCATGTCGTGGTCACTGCTCAGTCAGGGTGAGAGTGACCTCCCAGCATGACATGCTGTGGCCATCCTGTCCATGCAGGTGGTGGTCAGGCACTAAAATGTCCCAGCCATTGCCCTATAACCTGTGCTGATGCATCCTACCCAGTCCACCCTGTCCGGGCCATACCCACAGTACCTTGCTCCTCATTATGCACTTTGGCAGGCTGAAACTGGAAACAGTGCAAGCAGTGTGGGCTCAGTAAGGTGTAGGCAGCCACAACACACTGGATAGACATACACCCACTCCCACACCTATGCCAGCATTGTGCAAATATGGAGGTTTGTGGCAGCCCTGGCCACCACACCAGTCCTGGACATAGTGCGGGCATTGCTATGGTACGTAATACTGTTAGGGTCACTCCCCGGGGTGGTAAACACTGTCAGAAGCAATAACTGAAACACACTCCACAGATATCAGAAAGGTTGCTATGATGAATCTCTATCAACAAATCATGTTTAACTTAGGATTTGTTAGCTGACATTAATCATAGCAACCTTTTGATATATGTGGAACGTCTTCCCAGGTTTAGGATGGCATTGCTAAGGTATGCATGTGCCAGTATTGGGAGATGCTGCTCCGCGCAGGGCCCAACAGCCTGATTCTCCATGAGGCTTTGGATAGTGGAGCCTGTGGGTGTGGGTGTTTCTGCCCCTGTTGGCAGCTGCTCTGGGACAGAGGTTCCCAACTCTGGTCCTGGTGGGCCAAACACTGTTCAGGTTTTCATGCTGTCCCTAATGAATATGTATGAGATACATTTGTATACAATGGGGGTGATGCATACAAATGCAGCACAGGCATGTTTATTAGGGACAGCATGAAACCTGAATGGTGTTTGGCCCTCCAGGACTGCAGTTGGGAAACTCTGCTCTAGGGATTGCACATGTTTATGGTGTCTGTGCTCTGTAGGGTAAAATATAGGTGCTTCAGGCATGTTTAATTTATCTGCAATAAAGGTTCCGTCTTTATTACCATGGTTTAGTACTGGGTAAAATATGGAGACAAGGTTGGCAGGAGCCACAGCTGGGACTTGAACTTGTGACCTTCTGCCCCTGAACACACTGGCTGTGTGTACTGCACCAAACCTTTGCCACAGGGACAGATTTTTCCCTGGGGATACCATGACTGTTCGTCAGACAAACCTTGTCTGTTGCAGTACACGGCACCCACTTAAATGGGGCTTGGCCGTGGTCTGCTGTGGGCAGATGCCACTGGCCCCTCCGCCACCAGCACGCTTCCGCCACCATGCTGACATGCCCTTATGCCGGTGGTGCTGGTGGTGCCCAGTCCCAGGCCATCCAGTGTGCCGATAGACGGCTGCCTATGGTGTGGGTTCTTGGGTAGAGGTGCTTACATGGACATGCGCCCTTCCCCCTGTCACCGCCTGCCAATGTTATGTGCCCTGGGGGTACCTGCTGGGTAATATCCCCTGTGACACTGTGGGACACACACTCATGCCCATGTTGGTCCCTCGTCAGTTGCTGTCTTGCTGATTTACAGTTTTGGCATTCCTATGTGCCACCTAGGCATCTGCCTAGTCCGCACTGTGCCCCAGCTGGACCACAGCATGTGCCGCCTGCAGCCCCCTGTATCCCATTTACAGCATCAGTACAGTTGCCCTTTCCTATGTGCCCAATCTGCTGTTGCTGCACATGTGCACGCCCTAACAAATCTGCCCAATATAAACAACAACCCTGATCACCGCTATTTCAATGTGGAATCATTCACTTTGTAGGGGGACAGAGCATAGACCCTTCCAAACATGATATCTTCCTTTTTACGCTTTGTCAGTAGTGTTGCTTTATGTTTATCATTAATATCACTATTGGCCAGCTTGGTTATTGGGATTTCAGATGTGATTCTGGTAATTTTATATGTTTATTGCCTTTTTGGTTCCTGCACATGTATCACTACTATCATTTTTCTGGGTTTCCCTGCCTTTGTTGTACATTGCTGACTGAAATGGTTTCTCTCTCCTGCAAATGTGCCTCTAACACGAGGGTTTCACTGGTGTTAATGTTCAGACCCGGATTTCACGGCGTTAGTGTGCCTGGAGCCTCTCCCCGCCCACTCTCTACCCATTGACCCCTATCTCTGCCCTCTGGGAGGCCTTACTCCACCCTTCAGAGACGGATTTCACAGCATTAGTGTGCCTTAATGCTGCTGCCGATGTTATTGTGCGATACGTGACGTTATCACGCGATAACGTTACGTATCGCGTGATAATGTTACGTATCGCGTGATAACGTTGCCGCTGCTACATTAAGACAGTTTAGTAAACATACCACTTAGGGGTATGTTTACTAAACTGCGTTAGTGCAATTCGCGTTAGGAGCCGCGTTAGTGAAAGGAAAGCCAAAAAAGGACATGGGCGGGACATCGTAACCAATAACGCGCAGATACGCGTGTTATTGCGAGCCACACAGCAATGATCATTACAGCACGCTACTGCACGCACGCTTAAGACAGCGCGCAGACACCCAAAGACAGAAACAGAGCTGTAGCACAATGGTTACTACACAGACTGATGGTACAAGAGTCATGGGTTCGATTCCCCAGTGTGCCCAATGAGTAAGGCTGGCTGAGGCATCCTGTGTAACCCTTTGAAAGCCAACTATAATATTTTAGTCTGCAGGCGGGTTACAGTTTGCGTATGTCAGGAAAAGTGTACCCTTCCTATGAAATATGTTCCAATAATGACGTTCTCTCTGACATGGTCATGTATTATATACCAATTGATAGGAATATTTAGGCGCTCCCTATAAGGCGAAGTGTAAGGCGCGCCCTATAGGGAGCGCCTAAATATTCCTTTCAAATGGCATATAATACATATAATATAGGGCGAAGTGTAATGTGCGCCCTATAGGGCAGCGCATAAGTCACACCCCATAGGGCACCTATTGAGCTACCCTAAGGTGACAGTACCCTGAGGGTGGTTCTGATGGCAGCACTAATATACAGTAAAAATAGACAATGCCTAAGACAGCCCTATCAATGAACCCCACTGTGGGTTGTGAACCTATGACCACTGGCTCCATGGGCAGTGAAGTAACCAGTGGGCTAGAGCTGCTAATAAACACATGGCTGGCTACAGGAGGACTGAACAGCACCACACCCACATTCTGCTGTGGTTACCAGGGAGATTATATACCACCACCCAACACACCTTTTTGGGCTCAGGGTGGGAGACAGGATCTCCCGCCCACAGATCCACTTCCAACCCTCTGCAATGGTGGCAGTAGAGTGGACCATCACCCCAGTCCCACTCAGGATCAAACACCCTACAGGGCAGGCAATGCACAGCAGACAGACGGCAGGTCCGGAAATGCTCAGCTGCCCCCCACCATTATCTGACATTCCCCAGCAGCAAGCCTCCAGCCGCTGCACCCTGCATGGTGTTCCAGCAAGACACATACTAGCTGCAGACAGTCCGCCAGCTAGTCCATAGTGCATGGTCCTGGAGGAGATGCATGTACCCAGAACGGGAATATCAGCATACACACCAAGCAGACAAGTCTGTGATTGGTCTCCAAAAGGAAACCCATATGTATCACATAAGACAAATGCTATATAGCACTATGGTGGAACCTAGCCATGCCATGGTCACTGCTCAGTCAGGGTGAGAGTGACCTCCCAGCAGGGCATGCTATGGCCACCCTGTCTGTGCAGGTGGTACCGGGCACTACAATGTCCGGCCATTGCCCTATGCCCTGTGCAGATGCGGACAGGCCAGGCCACCCTATCCAGGCTATTCCCACGGTACCTTGCTCCTCATTATGCACATTGGCAGGCCCTCTAGAAAGGCCCTTACATGCATTATCTGATTTTTACCTATCATTGCAGTGTAAATAGCTTATGTATATAGTTAACCCTCTTATCCAAGTTTGTACTCCTGTTCGATGTAAAACCTGACAGCTTGTCGTTATGGTCGTTATGTTATGATGTAAACCGCGCTGATACTAAATAGCGCGGTATATAAGAAACTGTAATAAATAAATAATAAATAAATAAACAGTGCTAGCAGTGTGGGCTGTGGAGGGTGTTGGAAGCCACCACACACTGGATAGACAGACAAGCACTCCCCACACCTATGCAAGCACTGTGCAACACTAGAGGTGTTGGGCAGCCCAGGCCACCACACCAGTCCAGGGCACAGTGCAGGCATGGCTATGGTACGCAATACTGTCGGAGTCACTCCCCAGATTGGTAAACACTGTTAGACACAGGACCAGTAGCACACTCCACAGACATCAGAAAGGTTGCTATGATGCAGCTCACTCAGGAAATTGTACTTAACCTAGGAATTGCTATCTGCCAGTGCTCATAGCAACCTTCTGATAGCTGTGTAACATATTCCCAGGTTTAGGGTGGCATTAATACGGTATGCATGTGCTAGTATTGGGAGATGCACGCAGAGCCCAAAGTCCTGCCTCTCCAGGAGGCTTTGGATAATGGGGCCTGTGGGTGCGGGTGTGTCTGCCCCTGTTGGCTGCTGCTTTAGGGCAGAGGTTCCCAACTCCAGTCCTGTGGTGCCAAACACTGTTCGGGTTTTCATGCTGTCCCTCAAGAATATGCATGAGATACATCTGTATACCATGGGGGTGGCGCATAGAAATGCAGCACAGGCATCTTTATCAGAGGCAGCATGTAACCGGGATGGTGTTTGGCCCTCCGGGACTGCATTTGGGAGGCTCTGCTCTAGGTAAAGTGCATGTTTATGGTGTCTGTGCTCTGTAGGGTAAAATGTGGGTGTTTTGGGCATGTTTACGTCATCTGCAAGTCCGGTTCTGTCTGTATTAGCCCGTTCTAGTAGTGGGTAAAATATGAGGAATGGGTTGGTGGAAACCACAGCTGGGACCTGAACCTGTGACCCTCTGATTCTGAATACACTGGTTCTGTGCACTGCACCACCATGTTCTCACAGAGATGGTGCGTTCCCTGGTGATAACATGACTGTTGGTCAGACAGGGCCTGTCTGTTGGAGTGCACTGCACCCACATGAAGGGGGCTAGGGCACGGTCTGCTCTGGGCAGCTGCCACTGCCCCCTCCACCACCAGTATCCCTCAGCCACCATGCTGACATGCCCTTCTGCTGGTGGGGTGCGGTCTCAAGCCATCCAGTGTGTAGGTAGGCGGCTGCCTATGGTGCGTGTTCTGGGGTGGGGGTGCCCGCATAGCTGCCCATGCTTTCCCCCAGCACCGCCTGCCAATGTTCCGTGCCATTGGGGGTACCTGCTGGGTACTATTCCCTGTGACACTGTGGGAAGCACACTCTTGCCCATGTTGGGCCCTCAGCAGTTGCTGTCTGGCTGCTCTACTGTTTCAGCATTCCTATGGGCCAGCTAGGCATCACCCTAGTCCCCACTGTGGCCCAGCTGCTCCACAGCATATGCCGCCTGCAGCCCTCTGTATCCCCTTCTCCAGCATCTGACGTGTTGCCCGTTCCGACTTGCCCGCCCTGATGTTGCGGGACATGTGCACGCCATAGGAACCCTGTCCGATGGTGGGGAAGTCCCTGAACAGTGCTATTTCACTGTGGGCCTGTGCACCTTGTATGGGGACGGGGTATGGACCCTTCCGCGGTTTATAAATACATAACTAACATAAAGACATACATAAATATCTGTTCAATGGAGCTTACTCGGGGGGGGGGGGGGGGTTTATGTTTCTCATTGATACCACTATTGGCCAGCTTGGTTGCTGTTTTTTTCCAGTTTGTTGGGGTCATTTTCAGTGTTTCTGTGCCCTTTTGTTTTGTGCGCATTAAACATACTTATCACCTTTTTTTGGTTTCCCTGCCTAGGCTGTACATTGCTGACATTTAAATGGTTTCTCTCCCCTTTAATATGCCTTTAACGGCAGGTTTTCATTCGCGTTGGAATTCAGCTCTGAAATTCAGCGCGTTAGTGTAATGGGAGCCTCTCCCCACCCACTCTCCGCCCATTGACCCCTTCTCTCTGCCCTCTCTCCGCCTTCTGCGTTATTTTACCGCACCACGGAGCATCACGCATGTTATAGCGCGTTTACGATCGTTAATGCACTACAGCGCATGCTATAGCACGCTAATGATCGTTAACATTGTACAACGCGCGTTATTCACGTTTACCGCAGTTTAGTAAACATACCCCTTAGTGTCAGAGTTATTGGTGCGTATATCGGCCTTGTATGTTTTTCATACGCTGGGCTAATAAGTTGTCGAAACTAATTGCTGTCAAGCATTCTGTTCTAGGTGTTTCAATGGTGCAATATCGACAGACTGCATCAGAAGTGTTTTCACATGTATCATATTCCGCCGTCAGAATGGACTGTTGACAAACTATATTTTATCATAATAAATTGTTTTAAATGAAAACTGCAGTTTCAATAGTATCATACAGTATGTTTATGTCAATGAATATTGGAATTGAATCCTATCTTTTTTAAAGACGGACTATATACTATATTGGACCAGTGTATGAAAAACATACACTATGTGAAACTTCTATTTTCTGCAAAGTTTTAATATTTTTTATTATTGCCAGTATTTCATAGTTGTTTGAGTGAAACAAATGTAATAAATCATCCAGAACAGAGAAAGAATATGCGAGCTGTCCAAAACGGTTGAACCTTTATACAAATTTTGTGATTACTTTTTGAAAGAAGTGGCAATTAAGGTAGATCATACATAAGAGACACTTCTCAATTTCTAAGTCATCTTACACAGCTAGTTGACACATCTGAGGAAGTGTTATTTGTAACATTGGATGTGAATGTACTTTATACCAACATTAACCAAGAAGAAGCTTTGCAATTACATGAGTCATCATTTATTTATGCTCCTTCTAGAATCCCTTGTTCTTTTTTGATGGACCTGATCCAACTGGTTTTGACTAATAACTATTTTGAATTTGGTGGACTCTTCTGTCTTCAGATTTTTGGTATTGTAATAGCAGATATGGAGGAGACTCTTATATATCTCTGGTTTACATATATACCCTTTTGATAGCGTTTCCTTGATGAGATATTCTTTTTATGGACGGTGTCAATTGTTGATTTACAGGAATTTCTTAGGTGGTTAAATTCTCTTAAATCCAACATTCAATTTATAGCTCATTTTAACCACCACTCTATTGATTTTCTGGATATCACCATTTATAAGTCATCTGAGGATTTAAGCACTACTTTATTTAGAAACCCAGTACAATGCAATAACTTGCTACAGTACCACAGTTTTCACCCTGGTCCTCTCTATAGAGATCTCCCTTTTGAACGGTTCATCAGACTCCAACATATTTTGTTCCACTCTAGGGGAATTTCAGGCACAATCAGAACAATTAAAAAAGTGTATGATAGAATGGAGTTATTTCTTGAAGGTGATAAAAATAACACAGAAACATGATGGCAGAAAAAGACCACATGGCTATCTAATCTGCTCTTCCATATCAACTACTACAATAGTCCCTTTTTTTCCTTTTGAGATACTCTGTGTTTCTCCCATGCTTTGTTGAATTCAGATACTGTCCTCATCTCTACCACCTCCACTGGGAGACTATTCCATGCATCTACCACTCTTTCCGCAAATAAATATTTCCACATATTACTCCTAAGTCTATCCCCTTTCACCCTCATCCTATGTCCCCTCATAGCAAAGCTAAGAGGCTCTCCTCCTGTGCATTTATGCCACGGAGGTATTTAAACATCTCTATCACATCTCCTCTATCCTACCTTTCCTCTAATGTATACATATTAAATAACTAAGGCCACTAACCATTTTAGTAGCCACCCTCTGCACTGACTCTTTTTGAAGGTGTGATCTCCAGAATTACACACAATACTCCAGATGAGGTTGCACAAAAGACTTATACAGAGGCACTATCACCTCCTTTTTTCTGCTGGCCATTCCTCTCCCTATGCACCCAAGCATCCTTCTAGCTTTCACCGTTGCCTTTTCTACCTGTTTAGCTATTTTCAAATCGTCAGACACCATCACACTCAGGTCACCCTCTTCTTTTGTGGACAGAAGTACTTCACCCCTACACTGTACCACTCCCTTGGATTACACAGGTCTGCGACTAAAAAGCTGTTTGATTATTTTCATCTAATTTCCATGTATTTTGGTGTACTGAAAACAAATAAAATATAGAAAAAACTCCTAGACGTCATGATTTGCCACAACATGCAAAATTGTCTTCAAATTTATCAATTTTTTTCAAATTACTATTAATTAATTCAAATTACTATTAATTAAGTCACATAAGTGCATTTAAGATATAAAATGCCAATAAAACCTTAAATCGGTTGTCCGAGTTATGTAAAAAAAAAATATAGCACTGTAAATCTGATGGTCAGCAATATATACTTAAGCTAAGCAAGTTTTAAGTCCATGCTTCTAATGGTAGAAGGTGTTAATCTTTCCTGAAGAATCCAGTGGGAGGGAGACACAGGGCAGATAGCAGCAGTTCCGGTCAGTGCAGGGGGCGTGGCCAGCACTGCGACGTCTCATGTACAGACACAGAGCAGTGTACCTAGCAGTTCCCCAAAAAAACACAGGTTCTACAATGCTTGTACTGGGGCAAGCAGTGGATATTCTGGGTCCACTTTAATAATGGTTTATGGACCTTTCCTCCATGAACTTCTCCAAACTTTTTAAAACCCGGCTACACTAACAGCTTTTACTGCATTCTCCGGTAGCAAATTCCAGAGTTTGATTACACATTGATTGAAAAAATATTTTCTCTTATTAGTCCTAAATAGGTTAACCTTTAGCTTCATTGCATGCCCTCTAGTCTTTCTATATTTTAATAGTGTAAACAATCGAGCTACGTTTACCCGTTCCACTCCATTCATTAATTTAGAGACCTCTATCATATCTCCCTTCAGCCATCTCTTTTCAAGGTTGAAAAGCCCTAGTAACCTTTTTAGCCTCTCTTCATAGGAGTATCCTTCCATCCCCTTTACCATTTTGGTGGCTCTTCTCTGTACCTTTTCTAATAATGATATTTCCTTTTTAAGATACGGTGACCAGAATTGCACACAATATTCAAGGTGCGGTTGCACCATGGAACGATACAGAGGCATTATAATATCCTTTGTTTTATTCTCCATTCCTTTCCTTATGATATCTAGCATTCTATTTGCTCTCTTGGCTGCTGCTGCACACTGGTTGAAGGGTTTTAACATGTTATCCACGATGACACCTAAACCTTTTTCCTGGGTGGTGGTTCCCAATGTGGAACCTTGCATCATGTAACCATCGTTTGGGTTGTTCCTTCCTAGATGCATAACTTTGCACTTGTCCACATTAAATTACATCTGCCATTTGGATGCCCAGTCTTCCAATTTATCAAGATCCTCTTGCAATTTTCCACAATCCTCATGGGTTTTAACAACCTTAAATAGTTTTGTGTCATCTGCAAATTTGATAACCTCACTCATTCCTTTTTCCAGGTCATTTATGAATATGTCAAAAATCAGCGGACCCAGCACAGATCCCTGGGGTGCTCCACTATTCACCTACCACCATAGGGAAAACTGGCCATTTAGCCCTACCCTCTGCTTTCTATTTTTTAACCAGTTCCTCATCCACAATAGTACACTGCCTCCTATCCCATGACTTTTTAGTTTTGCCAAAAGTCTCTGATGAGGGACCTTGTCAATGGCTTTCTGAAAGTCCACATACACTATATCAACCAATTCACCTTTGTCTACTTGGGGATGGGGCTGGAAGGTGACTGGGTAATAGGAGGGGGTCTGGAAGAGAACTGACACAGTGGGAAGGAGGGGGCTGATAGGGGCTGACACTGGGGAAAGGGGCTGGAAGGTGACTGGATAATAGGAGGGGGGTTGGAAGAGAGCTGACATTTATTTATTTATTTAGCTGTATTTATATCCCGCTTTTCACTGGGTCAAAGCAGTCAATTGGGAGATACATTTAACACGAGGGGATATGACACACATATGCTAATACTTACAGGGAACATGGACAATGGAGGGTTAAGTGGCTTGCCCAAGACCACAAGGAGTACCTATAGGACTAGAAATCCCAGTCCCTCCGGCCTGAGATTGCTGTCCCCAGGTGGGACTTGAACCCCCGGCCCTCCGGCCTGAAGTACCTTGTCCTAACCACTAGGCCACTCCTCCCACTGGGGGAAGGTAAGGGCTGGAAGGGAGCTGACATGGGGGATTGGGAGGGAGAAGAAAAGAGGGGAAGGAGGGGACTGGAGGGAATACAGTGGCTGGAAGGGAGCTGACACCTGAGGATGGGACTGGAAGGAAGCTGACAACTAGGGATAGCACTGGAAGACAGATGGACAAAGGAAAGGGTGACTGGAAGGGAGCTGACATGGGAGGGGCACTGGGACTGGAGGTTCGATGATACCTGGGATGGCATTTGGACTAGAAGGGGCTGGATGGTGGGGAAGGTGGGGGACTGGAAGGGAATAGACACCAGTGGAGGTGCTGGGAATGCAAGGGGGTTGACTCTGGAAGGTACTGGGGAGGGTTACTGGGACTGGAAAAAGGCTGATGGAAGAAAATAAAGAAAACAAAAGAAAAGACAAGAAATGGCAGATGGACTATAGACCTTTGAAAGAGAGCTAAGAAAAAACAGAGGAAAACAGAAACCTCAGTTCGGGACCAGCATGATCAAAATTCATCAGACAACAAAGGTAGAAAAATAATTTTATTTTCAATTTAGTGATTGGATTTTGTGCTATCTTTATATTTTACACAGTATGGGGAACTACATCTCTTATCTGATGTATGCATAGTCTGGCTTCTTGGGGTTTCAGTTTAATTTCTGTCTACATATTTTTATTTTTACTTTAGGTTGTGGTCACTTATTCTGTACTTGGTGAGTGTCTGTGTTCTGAGTGTGTGACCACGGCCAGGTGTTCTGTTAACATGAAGTTAGTACGTAGGAATCTGTACTGTAGTAATTTGATTTGTACAGATTTTCAAATAGGTGTATGGATGTTTTGAGGCCCAATGCAGTATTTATACTGCTGCTTTTTTCTGGGTAGGCTCCTTATTGCATGAGTTTTGGAAGTGTATACTGGTATGGTATGATAGATTTGGCCTTGTAGATCTTCAGTGACTTTTGCAGTGTTTTATATTAGTTCACAATATGCCTAGTACTGGAGAATGTTTATGTTGTTGTTAGTGAGATAACCAGAATCAGATTTTTTTTTGTATGATTCTGAGTATTTACTGCTAAGTATTTTTATTTTGGCTATGCATTTGCTCTTTCACTGCAATTTTCTTACAACACTGGATTCGAAGGAGAAATACTAATATTGCCTGAAAAGAGTTCACAAAGCGGTTTTGGGTTAAAGGAGGGTAGGGTGCCGCCAACATTAATAATAATGAGGGAGGGGCACCGATTTATAGTTTGCAGGGGGGGCACTTGAAACATCATCCCATGGCACAGGAAACCATCCATGATGACACCATCCACGCAGCCATGCATTTATCTCCAGGATGCAAGCTTCTCTGCCTCGGCCTTTACCCTCAACAGGGAGGATTGAAGAGAACACCACCTGCACACCTGTCTGCTTCACCCTCTGTCCCAGAGCCATGAAGTCACTTTTGATATGCTCAGAGGAATACCTGGCAGTATCATTTGTGCTTAGATGGATGAGCAACATCTGGTAATAGTCAGTGGGCTTGATGAGTCTCAGCAAACTCTCCATAACATCTTGGATTTTGGCACCTGGCAGACAGCAGACCTCTCTGGACATCAAGTCTGGTCTGCAGATGGATGCCTCAGTACCCCTTAGAATAGTCACCAACCACCACGACCCTTTGCTTCCTCATGATGACTAATTATGCAACTTTGGGGTGCTTGAATGTGGTTCCTCCCTTTCCTGGGATGCTTTCACCTCTTCCACTTCCAGGGCTACATATTGGTTCTTCAGTTCAAGGACTGGAGGAGTTAGATTGGTGATTCTGCAGGCTCTGGTGACTCCTGTCCAGCTTTCATCATTTTGTAGGCTCCCATCTTCACCTCTGTTAGAGAGCTTGGATGTTTCAAGAAGCATCTCATCAATGTACTTCTCAGTGTCTTGAATGCTCCTCAGCCTCAGCACCTCTTCTCTGAGCTCTCCACTTCTTTTCTGAGAGCTTCAGCATGCAGGCATCCTGCACATGGAACCAGCGCTTCAACTGGCATTGGGATCTCTGTCTGGACAGAGGCAGAAGCTGTAACAGGGGCAACAGCTTTGGCAGCACTATTTTTCCCAGCTATTGTTCAGTTGGAGGAGCTTTGGTACCTATTGAAGTAAAAGAGAGAGACCTATCAAAGTCCCTGCCTGTTCCTCAGCTGTCCTTTAAGAGAAAAGCACTTAACCTCTTTTAAGTGTGCTCTAACAGGGCTGTTCTAAGTCCCTGTGTGTAGCTAATTGGGGAGTTGCCCTATAAAGAAAGAATATTCACATGGAGTAGGTGGGAACTGGGGTGGCTAGGGAGGGTCCTAATACCTGATGAGGTCAGTGGCTTCAAAGAGCTAGCAAGCTAGAACAAAAAATGATGAATGACAGAGCTTTGCCCAATATCACAAACAAGTCTCCCTTTGCAGTATAGATAAAAAAAAGAATTAGCTGTTACAAATGAAAATCAAAAGCCCTTCAAGAGCTTTCAGGGAGAGAGACTGTAGTTAAAAGCCACACAGTATTACCTTGCTTGCAGCCAAGTCCCTGTTAGGAATGTCAGTGCTTGCAAGGCCCTGTAGACCTTTATACAGCGCTTAGCAGTCTTGCTCCCTTTGCTTATTAAAGGGCCCATTTCACTCATCATGAGTGGTTAATTTCAGAGGAATTGTCTATCCCAAAGCTTGACAGGGAAACACTTATAGGAACACTACCATTCATGCAAAACATATCTCAAATTATCCGTTTTTTGAAAAAACATTGGCCGATATTGTGATTGCACTCTTGTTTTAACAAACCTCTGATTATTGCACATACTAAAGGATCTAATATTAGGGATAGATTATTGAGCTTGGCTGTAAAATCTGATCGACCTATGGCATGAGCAAGTTTCTTGTGGCATGAGCAAGTTTCTTGTGGCATGAGCAAGTTTTGCCTGAATACATCAGATGGAAACATGTGCAAAGACCCTATTTCTGAGAGAACCTTTTCTATTCGCTGGCACACTACTTGTGTGTCCAGCTTTGCGGTTTACCTGTTGAGGTGTCCATGTGATCTTCTTCGTGTTGACAGCACTACACCCTGTGTTAAATTGCGATTGGGTGAACATGTATCATGGATAAACTCTGCTACAAAAACAGCTCCTGTTGTGGAACATTGTCTTCAGGTGGGACATCAATTTGAAGACGTTAGATGGAGAGTCATCAACCATATCCCTTTTGACCGCCAAGGGGGCAAAATGGGTGGAACAGCATTGGATCTTCATGTTAAACACTGTGAAGCCACTTGGCTTGAATCTAGAACAAGATTGGTCGAGCCTGTTTTAGACAGACCAATCAGACCAGGGAGTTTCCGTATCATGGTATCTTCCCTTGTTTTTGATTGGTCGGTTCAAGGAAACTGCATCAGCGTCATTAGGCCATATAAAGTGCAAGCAAGGGATTTCAAAAACCATATCTTGCTTGCGGTTCTTGGAGGTTGGCATCTTTTTGCATCTGAGGCACAGCTGTGAATCAGCTCGAAACGTGCATGTCGTGCAGAATGCTAAGAGGGCATTTCAGAGAAGGACGTGCGGGGCAGACATAAATGCATAACTCATGCATATCCCCACCGAAGACAGTATTCCGTGTCTTTTTGCATTGACGTGCAGGCGCACATGGAATACGGCAATGGATGTGTCTGCCGTTTCATATACAGTTCACGTTCAGGTTCGAGCAATGTGGACATGCAAATCACATGTGCAGGTCCAGGAGCATGCCGTTAGCATGTAAGTCCGAACACGTGCCCACTTGCATGTGTCCCACGTGTGACAGAAAACAGGATGGAGTGATGACCTCCCCCCCCCCCACCTCAGGGAGACCAATATAAGACCTCAGAAAATGGCAACACGCCAAGTAAACATTTTGGAGGCAGAGACCCGCCTGCTCTGCAGACTAGTCATTGAGAATGAGCAGGCCCTGCTCCACATGGGGCACGGATGGCCAGCCCTAGCTGCAGCACGCAGGAGCTGGGAGTGCATCAGGACCACCCTAGGGCAGTAAATAGGTCAAAGCAGGAAAGGGGGGAGGCAGGATAAATGCATTTGATGGGACAACAACAGTGCAAAGAGCCAGGAAGTAGCTCCAAAGTAAAAGGCCAAAAGGAGCAAGGGTCAGCTGAACCCACCACATGACCAAATGTCTGTATACACACAACTGGGCCCCCTACAGGAAACATGCAAACAGAAACACAGTGACCAAGAGAAAAACATGGTGGCAATGTAGGCACAAAGGATGAAGGGGAAAGCATATACAGAAAGGAAACATAAACACAGTGAAACGTACCTACCATTTGTAACAGTGCAGCAACATGGTCAGATAATGTCAGCCAAATCACTGCATAGTAGAAACATATTCAGATACTGTCCTCATCTCCACCACCTCCAGTGGGAGACTATTCCATGCATCTACCACTCTTTCCGTAAAGAAATATTTTCGCATATTACTCCTGAATCTATCTCCTATCATCCTCATCCTATGTCCCCCTGTAGCAGAGCTTGCTTTCAATCGAAAGAGGCTCTCCGCCTGTGCATATATAGCATGGAGGTATTTAAAAGTCTCAATCATATAACCTCTATCACATCTTTCTGCTAAAGTATACATATTAAGATCCTTAGGTCTGTCCTCATATGCTCTATAATGAAGACCACTAATCATTTTAGTAGCCACCCTCTGTACTGACCCCAACTTGTTTACATCCTTTTGAAGGTGCGGTCTCCAGAATTGCACACAATACTCCAAATGTGGTCGCACCAAAGACTTATATAGAGGCACTATCACCTCCTGTCCTCTGTTGGCCATTCCTCTCTCGCTGTTGCCTGTTCTACCTGTGTAGCTATTTTAAGATCATCAGACACAAGCACACCCAAGTCCCACTTTTCTTTTGTGGACAGAAGTACCTCACCTCCTACACTATATCGCTCCCTTGGATTGCTGCACCCAAATGCATGATCTTTAATCTTTTAACATTACATGTCAGCTGCCAAATTCGAGACCATTCTTTGAACTTAGCTTGATCCCTCCTCATGTTATCCACATCTTCCTGTATGTCTATTCTATTGCAGATTTTGATATCACCTGCAAAGAGGCAGACCTTACCCAACAGTGCTTCCGCGATATCACTAACAGAGATGTTAAAATGAATCGGACCAGGGACAAATCCCTGGTGCACACCACTGCTAACCTCCTTCTCCTCAGAGTGAGCTCCATTTATCTGTACCCTGTGTCACCTCCCACTCAACCAATTTCTAATCCAAGCAGTATTGTTAGGATGCATTGCTAGGGTGCCCAGGTTGTTTATAAGTTGCCTGTGCAGAACGGTGTCAAAGGCTGTACTGAAATCTCAATACACCACATCTAGGGCACTCCCTCGGTCCAAATCCCTGATCACCAAGTCAAAGAAATCAATCAGATTTGTCTGACAAGACCTGCCTCTGGTAAAGCCATGCTGCCTCAGATCTGGTAATCTGTTGGACCCCAGAAACCTCACTATTTTCCCCTTCAGCAGCACCTCCAATAATTTACTCACCACCAAGATTAAACTAACTGCCTGTAGTTTTCAACCACATCCTTACTTCTGCCTATGTGTAGAGGGGGCACATGTGCCTCTCTCCAGTCCTCTGGCATCACTCCCGACTCCAATGAGGCATTGAAAAGGTTAGTCAGTGGAGCTGCTAGAACGTCCCCAACTTCCCTCAGTATCCCATCTGGTCCCATCGCTTTGTCCACATTAAGTTTAGCTAGTACCTCACGGTCACAGTCTTCTGAAATGTGTTCAAGATGCCCCTCGCTTCCTTTCTGGTCTGTGGGTGTTTTCTGAGCTCCTGCTCCTGGTCCTTCATTTGTGAACACAGAACAGAAATATTTGTTAAGCAATTCTGCTTTGTCCTCATCAGCTTCTACATATTCCTCACCCTCACCCAGCAATACCACATTTGCCCTTCCTCTTCTAACTAACATATCTGAAAAATGTCTTATCCCCTCATTTTATTGCATTGGCTATTTCTTCCTCTTTCTGACTCTATGCATTCCTGACCACATTGCTAGCTTTTCTAAGGTTTTCCAAATATATATGCCTGTCTCCCTCTCTCTGTGATCTCTTGTATGTCATGAAGGCCTCCCTCTGTTTTGTCACCTTTTCAGCTACTCCATTCAAAGTAGCAGAAGCCACACAAACATAACACAATATTGATAACCACAACCTCCCCAAACATAGGGGAAATCATGCATGGATGAGACAGTCAGGGTGAAGGAACAAATTCCAATCTGGACATGTCCATGGCAAGCATAATGTTGCAATAAGGAAGCAGCCAATGAGTCTGTAGAAAACCCACTATAGCCGGTATGCAAACCAGCAATCCAAATGTATGGCTGTAATGCCCTCCCCAAAAACAGGAAACCATGGTGCAGTACCATGCATCACAGACATATGGTAATGCACAGCCAATACACAAATGGGAGCTGGAGGGAATTGAACCTCAGGCCCCTAGCTCCCCAACTCAGTAGCCAACCACCACCACACACCCACAACCCTACCACCAGGCCTGAAGTGAACATGCAAAGTGGCACCTGTGTAGGAAATAGCACAGCCAGGAGCACAATTGTAACTGTGCACAGCTGAAATGCACCCTGTAACCTGGAAATAACTGTGCCCCAGACCACGGACACGACACAGCCAGGTCCCAAACCAGCATGCAAGGCCCACAAAGTGCAGGCAGCAAATGCAGCAGGTTCCCCAAAGAATGTTGTAGGCAGCACTGTCTGTGTGGCCCCCTCAGCCCATGATCCAGCCAGTCAGCAATGCAGGCACATAGGACAGAAGAGACACAGGGGAGCAGGGCAAGCTCTGGTCTGGGGTGAGGTAGCTCTGGAGATGTGGCAGCATGATGGGATTGGGTCCAGTGTATGCTGGTGGTGGTATGGCAAGTGGGCAGCTTCAGGAACAGACCTGGGAGGGAAGAATAAATGTGCATATGTAAGATATCTCACTCCTGCCCCCACAGACGATTCCACATCCTGCGTGAAACAGAGGCCTACCAGGTGCTTTTCTGGGCCATATGCCACATGCAGCCATGGATGCTGAGCCAACTCTGGCAGCAGCTACAGTGAGAGCAAGGTGAGTGTGCAGGTATGGCATGGGAAAGGAGCCATGACACATGACATCTTTTAAACAGCAACCCGTTTATGTCTCCCACATCTATATCCAGCCATCAATGGAAACATACAAACAGAACTATTTTTTGTCGGAACTTACACCTTGAAGAATCCACTCCTTCTCGTGGTGTGATGTTCCTTTTTATATTTCCACTAGGGACGCAACCCTAACATCAGGTTTTTGGGAGGATCATAACCCCTCAATACCAACCGGTAAAAGTACGTGCTCTTTTATCACAGGCTAAACAATTGGTTGTGTGCAGGTTGATCACTGGGGTCATGAGCCAGTCTCTCAGTGGGTGTCTCCTGTCACCTGCGGTGAATGGGGGTGGCATGAATGACATGTTGTGCCTTGGCCAGCATCGTGGGTGATGGCCTACCCATGCACCACATGCCATCCCAACATGTCCAACATGCATATGCACTGCAACTGTGCCATGCACCCCCTCCCATGCCTGGGACCGGACCATCCCTGATGTAAAGCCATCCCTATGCATTCCCGGCTTTGCTGATGCCCCAGCCCCTAACATATCCATGTGATGATTGTGGCCAGCTCCCTCCTGTGACCATGCATTGTCAGGGGCACCAGTGGTCCCCCCACCATAGTTGGGCAACCCACAGCCTTGTTGCGGAACCTCAGTGGGCACGGCCTGCCTGTATACACACAGCAGACTATGTCTCTGTGCCTCTGGGAGTATGCATGCATGTGTGTGGGATGTTACCCTGTGTCCATCCACCAAGCTGCCAGCCACTGGTGATGGCACCATCCTCAAAGTGCGTGTGTATCCCAGACTGGGCCAGACTTCCCAGGGATGAGCCAGGGAAGCATGCCATAACATCCAGGATCTCCATCCGGGCATTGCAGATGACTTGCATGTTCAGTAAGTGGTAGGCCTTCCTGTTCCTGCACACTGACTCATGCAGACACGGTGGGTGGAGGGCCACACGTGTGCAGTCAATGGCCCCCAGGACATATGGGAACCCTGCAATCTCACTGAACATCAGCATGGTCTGCTGCTGCTGCTGTGGGGGTGCGCAGGAAGGTTATGTACTGCACAGCACCTCCTATGAAGGCATCTAGTAACTGGCTGATGCTGCTTGACACCGCTGCCTGGCTCAGCCCAGCTGCCATTGTCACATCAGACTAGAAAGTGCCTGTCCCCAGAAAGGCTAGAGCTGTGAGCACCTTCACATGGACAGGCACTGCGTCCTTTCCACGTGTACGCGGTGCGAGATGTGGCTCCAGCTCCTGACACAGGTCGTGGATGGCTATGCAGTCAAATCTGTACAGGGTTCTGCACGGCTCATCGCTGATGTCCAGGTACTGAGCGGGGAACCTGGGGACGCTGGCATATGGGTGGTGATGTGCTGCACTCCGGTGCTCATGGTCAGTGATCACCAGAGGGGCAGTGGCAAACAGGCAGAAGTCCCCTCATGTACCATCCTCAGATACCTGACAATGGCCCCGAGAATCTATGGAAGGATAAGACAGGTCAGTGGTCAGTCTGGGACCCTGGGGATGTGCCACCAACCATACCTCCTAATGCCCCCTGTGGGTGGCAGGGGGCAGGTGCTGTGGTAATCTACTGGCCCCACCCCCTCCCCCCATGCACATGGTATCAGGGCACTCAGTGGGTGGTGTGTCCAACTGGTGCTGCTGCATGGTCACATATGTGCCTGTGCACATGTCCATTCAGTTTGGGTGAACCCCCATCTGTGCACTGCTAGGTTTATACCTGCTCCACGCACACCATTGTATTTAAGTGTGCAGCTGCTGGTGACATCACACTGAAAGGCATGTGCCTGTGGCAAATCATGTGCACCCCATCACCATATCAGGGCTACATGTACTACCACCCACAGTGCATGGTCTGTGTCATTCACTACAGTACTGCATGGTGACCACAATGTAGTTGCATGGGCATGGGACTACAGACCTGCACCTGTGGGGGAGTGGCCCTGCCATGACACACTGTCAGCCAATCGCTCCCTGCCCCAAACATCCCCTTGCCCACACCAGCCTACCCTGTAGTGTGTATCTGCGCAGGGAACCTGGCCTCTGCCCTCAGGTCCATGCATGCCACTGTCTCCAACAGGGCCACCAACACTGCAACCAAGTATCTGGGGCATAGGCACCACCACACATAGCATCCCAGTCACTTCATGCCCCCTTTGTACCTACCATATCAGTGGCAGCCCAGTTGTAGATTCCAATATGTGTAAGCAGGTTAGTTCTCATGACGGCAGAGACATGTTGCTCACAGGAAAGGAAGGGCATACACTGTCACACACATATTATATGCTTCACGGCAAACATGCAAGTATATGTGTGGACACACGTACACCAGTGTTATGTATTCTGTGTGCCTGGGCATGTAAGACTTTGGACATACACCTGCTATAAAACATGAATGCCGGTGTGGCCATGCCTCTGCAAAAATGCCATTTCTCTATGCTGCTTTCTTTGTGGATGATACTGAATCTGAGCTGCTGTGTTGTCTGCCATGGCCCCCAAGGTGACCACCAGGTAGCACAATTTCAGTGATGGGGAGCAGACCCTCCTCATTGAGGAGGTACTCCCCAACCTTGGGGTCCTCATGGGCACCAACAAGGCCCGGGTGGGTGCGTATGAATGTCAGCGCAGGTGGCTCGCCATATGCCGGAAGCTGAATGCAACCAACCACAACAACAGGGATATAGAAGATGTCAAGTGGAAGTGGTGGCAGGTGCGCCATGACACATACAAGAAGGTGAACACAGTGGGGCCAGATGTTCAGGGGGTGCAACTCACAGAATTGGAGCAGTGGATCCTGGCCACTGTTGACACCGCTACTGGAGGACGTTGGTGATGTGGACACCTCACGGCTCTCACAGGTCCAGGGTACATGTCTGTGCTGACGTTCACCTTCTGCATGGCCTCTGCCCCAGGCCTGCATCCATGGTGTGGGTACCCACTGAACCTCCCACTGCACCTTTTACATATGTCCTCTCTGATTTGGGGTGGGGCACGCATGGGCATGTTGCACTGTCACATTTCCCTCTGCTGGCTCATTGGGTGGCTCTGTGGTGGTGGCTCTGCCCTGGTCTGTGTTACATTCTCCCTGCTGCCCCTCCACCTCTGTGATGTGGTGTGTCTGTGGCCTATGTGCAACACTGCTGCCCATGTGTGTGTGTGGGGGGGGGGGTGCTGGGTGCAGGGGTCAGAATTATATTGTTCATTCCTGCCTCTCTCAACAGGTGCTGCCACAGTTTTGAGACCCAGTACTGACCCCATGCCTGCCTCACCACCAGACGCTCCTCTGCCACCCACTAAACTTGGGTCAGAATGACCCCCATACGGAGTTTAGCAAGATAGCTTCGTTAAACAAGTTCTCCTATCAGTTTTATTCCTTTCTTTCATGTGCCCTAGATTCAGATCTCCATATGCCATGTAATGAAGATGTAATTAGGAATATGTCTAATTTATTTTAAATAGCTTTATGTACAATGTCTTAATTAGAACAGATGACAATTTGAATTATAGGAAATAATTTCCTTGATTTTAAAAGTCAATATGGGGGTAATATTATAAACCATTTTCGTGTATAAAACTGTGTTTTATACTTAGAAATTTGCATTTATGAAATTCCCTAGATTGTAAGCACATAAGGATATGTGTTAACAGTCTCTTAACGAATACTTTTAGCCAAAATGAGTGAGTCATAGTATAAAATGCTCCAAAAAGCAGAGACAAAATGGCCAGGAGGTGTACAAGACTCAGAGCAGGCATAACTGTGTGGATATTTCCTGGAGAGTTATTTTATAAGGGCAGATATGTGTATAAGTTCCCTTTGTAAACTAAGCCTATTCTTGTTCAAGTGTAATTTATGGAGGATTCAGGGGTGGCTCAAGGCAATCTGCTGCCTGAGGTGAAGGATGAGATGTCCCCCCACCCTCATGGGACTGAACCAAACCAAAAAGCTGATTAGATTATGAAGGAAATGCAAGATGTTTGCACACCAAGGAACTAAAAGAAAGAGCAAGAACCACAGCATAGTTTATAAAACTAAATTATAGCTCAGTTTTACAAACCGCATTATGAGTCTAGTTTTTTATTTTTGAACATATATTTTTCATTCACAGAACACCCTTCAACAGTGGGTACAGAGCAGAACCAGGACATTCACCTACAAAACTCAATATCTTAATAAAAATCTGATTCTGATCATCTCACTAACAACAACAAAGATTCTCCAGTACCAGGCATATCGTGAACTAATACAAAACCCTACAACAAAGTCACTGAGTATCTAGAAAGCAAATCTACCATACCATACCATATCAGCACCAACTTCCAAAACTCACATAAGGAGCCCATCCAAAAAAACCCAGTTCTGTAAATACTACAGTGGGCCCTGGAACATCCAAACACCTGTTCCCTGTTAAATTGTTATCTCCAAGTTATAATGTCCTGTTCAATGTAATTTCAGTTTGTTCAATGTAAACTGCACTGATGCAGAACAGCGCGGTATATAAGAGAATGTAAATAAATAAATAAATAAATATTTGGACTGCTGAACAATACAGATTGCTACAGTACAGATCCCTACATACAAACTCCATGTTAACAGAATACCTGGTCTTGGTCACACACTCATAACACAGATTCTCACCAAGTACAGAATAAGTGACCATAACCTAAAAATAAACACATGTAGATAAAAATTAAACTGCAACCCCAAGAAGCCAGATTCTGCATACAGTGCAATACCAGAGAAATAGAAAGAAATGCATTTCCATGCACTGTATAAAATATAAAAACAGTACCAAGTCAGATAATTACATTTAAAATAAAATTCTCTTTAAACTTCACTGTCTTGACCATTTTATTCCCTGATCATGTAGGTCCCAATCTGAAGTTTCTGCTTTCCTCTGTTTCCCAGTGCACCCTCCTGTCTACTTTCCCCCAGGGACAGCATGAAGGTGATGCAGGGCCATGTGCAGAGACTCACTGCAGCATCATGTACATAAATTTAGTATACTTTATTTTAAAATGTATATGCCACCCATCTAAAATCCTAGCTGGCTTCTAAATATACACATGCAATTTAACATAACAGATGCTACAATAAAACAAACATAATAATAAAACATTACATTTGATTAATTAAAAGCCACTGAAACAGCTCTCCCCCATCAAACTATTATAAATATCTGCACATCAGATTTATTTTGCTATGACTAGATTATTAATGCTTATGAGGGAGATGGTAGGTGGGTTAGAGGGAAACTAGAGGTTTCCTCCAAAGTTTCCTTATATTACCCTTAGTTGGGAATGGGGATTGTTCTCCAGGGATGGGTAAAGCTTTATTTCATTGGTGGGCAAAGGGGGGGAGGGGCTTTCGATGGTGGGACACCGATATCATCACTGGGCTTCCAGAAAACTTGAAAAGAGTGAGTTACTGGACATAGCTGGATGGGGGGGGGGGCACCAGATTCATTATTCACACAGGATACATTTCTAGCTTGGTATGGTCCTGGGTAGGGTTATTTGTGGAACTAGGGGATCAGACTTTGCAGTTTTGGCTTGTTGCAGTGTGGCATTATATTCTTAACCATTTTTGAGATCAGATGGCTTCCTTTCGGGGGGGGGGGGGGGGGTGATGTTTGAGTGAATTTTGATGAAGTTGTTGAAAGTGGATCTGGTCTCGTGGCTGTATTGTCAATTCTGTGTAGAACTAGAGTGGATCAGTTACAGCCATCACAGAAAAATGGATAAGTAATCTGACAATTGAGTTCAATGAAGACAATTTCTGTGGGTGTATGATTGGTGTCTATAAAGTGCTATTTGACATGAGATGCAGTTTACACTTTTGTATAGGGTTTATCCTTTTCCTTACAGGGCTTGCTGCATGGGTGTGATTGATTTGAATGTGTGTGCAAAGTATGGGGATGGTTAAGGTTCTTTTTTCCATGATGTATGGACATGTGTGTGTGTATTGCAAATTTTTGGTGAGAGCTGTTTGAGGCTGTATCCCTTAAATGTTTTTGTTAGATCAAAGGCAGTTCTTACCACTGATAGCTGGACCTAACATTATGTTAATCCAAAAAGTTTAATTAGGAAAAACATATTTTTATTTTAGGCGTGAATAAACTGGTAGATAAAGGTAGACCTGTTGATATAGTGTATCTGGATTTTCAGAAAGCCTTTGACAAGGTCCCTCAGAGATTCTTGAGGAACTTTAAAAGTCATGGGATAGGAGGTAGAGAAAACATAGAGTAGGACTAAATTGACACTTCGCAATAGAAAAAGATGAACAGTGGAGAACCCCAGGGATCTGTGCTGGGTTCTCTGCTTTTTAATATGTCTATAAATGACCTAGAAATAGAAATAAGTGAGGTGATCAAATTTGCAGATGACACAAAATTATTCAAAGTTGTTAAAACACAAGAGGTTCATGAAAAATTGTAAGACTGGGTGACCAAATGGCAGATAAATTTTGATGTGGACAAGTGCAAAGTTATGTACTTAAGTAAGAACAACCCAAACTACGGTTGCTTGATGCAAAGTCCCACATTAGGAATCAACATCCAGGAAAAGAATCTAGGCATCATCATGGATGATATGTTGAAACCCTCTTCCTAGTGTGCAGCTGCGGCCAAGAAAGTAAATAGAATGCTAGGAATCATAAGGAAAGGAATGGAGAATAATACCAAGGATATTATAATGCCTCTGTATCACTACATGGTGCAACCACATCTTGAAGACTGCATGCAATTCTGGTCGCCGTATCTTAAAAATTAGAAAAGGTTCAGAGAAGAACAACCAAAATAGTATAGCGGATGGAAGATATCCCTACAAGGAAAGGCTTAAAAGAGTAAGGCTCTTCAACATGAAGAAGAGATAGCTGAGGGGATATTTGACCCTCCCTCTGTGCTCCCTCTGTGCTGCCACGTTTCCCCCACTAATATCATGCTGGATATTTAATTATTTTATGTTTCAAATCCACACTTCATTTAGTGTAAGAGGGCATTTAATTCACCTCTCTTAATCAACACTTGAGTAATCATCTCCTCAGACTGGTTCTCCTTATAGGCCTGCTCTAAATCCCCCAACTCCCTCTTCAGAATTTCAATCTTAAAAGCTCTCTTTTTTTATTATTGCTCCATATTCTATAAATTTGCCTGTTTTGACTGTTTTAAGGCCCTCTAGACCATTAAAGATGAACTTTCCCATTGTCATTTATGGCAATATACTCTATTATTACCCCCGCCCCACCCTTCACAAAATGAGAGTCAGCCAGGGTAGATGAATTACCTGGGAGCCATCTGTAGCCTCCCAGGTGATTCATAACATCAAGAGGACTGGAGCATGATCCAACCAGATTATCTGGTCAATCATGCACCTCTCCACCCGAATACCTAACTTTTATTTATTTATTTATTTATTTATTCAACAAATTTTCTATACTGCTTTTCTTGTATTCAAAGCGGTTTACATTGAACAGTAACAATGAACATTACATAGAACAAGGTTGTTGAATTTGGAGAGGGAACATTAAACAATAACAAGGTATGTTACATAGAACAAGGTCGTTAAACTTGGAGAGAAGGGGTTAACATGTTATTTACATGATTGCTTGTTACAGGTAGTGGGGTGTTATTAGGTGGTAGGGTTTGAGACAGGTTGTAACTATTGGTTTTGTAGGTGGGGTCAGATTTTATTGTAGTGGCTATGTTTCATCTACTGGTTCTGTTTCTGGTCCGTAGTACTCTGAAAAGAGGTGTGTCTTTAAGGTTTTACGAAAGTCCCATAAGTTGTTGTTGGTTCTTATTCTTTTTGGGAGTGTGTTCCAGAGAGATAGTGCGTATATTGAGAAGGCTCTTTGACAGGTTGACTGTTTTGCCTTGGTTTTGTTCTTAGGTATTATTAGTAGGTTTTTATTGTTTTTCCTTTTTATTCTGTTTTCAGGATCTTTGCTGATAAGCGTTTGGAGTTGGTGGTGATAGTTGGTGTAGGATCTTGAAAATGCTGAGGATGGCTTTGTATTTACTTTTGGTGATTATGGGGAGCCAGTGGAGCTGTCCCAATGTTGGGGTTATTTGGCTGGTTCTTGTTGTACCTGTTATGATGTGGGCTGTGGTGTTTTGTAGTAGTTGCAGAGGATAGATGGATTGGGTTGGTAAGCCTTGATAGATGATGTTACAGTAGTCTAGAATGGGCATTATTAAGGCTTGACAAACTGTATGGAAGTTGTTGGGATCCAGCAGTGGTTTGAGTTTTTGTAGTGTTCTAATTTTATGGTAGGCTGTCTTTGTTAACTTGCTTATGTGAGCTTGGAAGTTTAGGTTTTGGTCTAGGTGTATCCCCAACTATCTTACTTCTGTTTTTATGGTTATGGAGTTGTGTATTAATTGCAGAGAATTCAGTGGAGCAAAGGAGTTGTTTCTTGTTATAAAGATTGCTTCCGTTTTATTGTAATTCATTAGTAGGTTGCGTTCCTGAAGCCATTCTGACATCTCATCTGTGCATGCTGTTATTCTTGAATAGTCAGGTTGGTCTGTGTTGTATGGAGCAAGTACCATGATGTCATCAGCACAGATACTGTAGTTTATGTTGTATTTGATCATTATGTGGCAGAGTGGCTGGAGATAGATATTAAACAGTAGAGCAGAGAGTGCTGATCCTTGTGGTACGCCTTGTAGTCGGTCAATTGGTGATGAACGACGTGTTCCAGATTTAACTTGTATTTTTCTATAGGTTAGGTATGATTTGAACTATTTCAGGGTAGTTTCCTGAAGTCCAATTTCCTTTAGGCATTTGATAAGTGTATTATGGTTGATTGAGTCAAAGGCAGCCTTTATATTGAGAAGTACCAGTATACAGTCTTGTTTGATGTTGTCTAGGACAGTTATTAGATTATCCAGGAGAGATGTGATGAGCATTTCTACACTGTGTTTGGGATTGAAGCCATGTTGATGGGAGTCCAGAGGGGAATGCATGTCTAGATGATCTTGTAGTTGTAGTTGAATCACTTTCTCTATTATCTTTGCTATGATTTGGAGACTTGAAATGGGTCAGTATGAGTTAGGATCATTTGTGTCTAGGCTGTTGTTCTTTAGGATCGGTCTTACAATTGATTGTTTAAGTATGGGGGGGATATTGCCTTGTGTAATAGAGATTTTGACCATTTTGAGGAGTCAGGGGGACTAAATGATCAGTTGTTGCTTTGATCCAGGATGTTGGGCATGGGTCCAGGGGGTAGGTTGTGGTGTTGAGGTTGGTTATGATGTTTTTTTAGTTACTTTATTGATGGTATGTGAAAGGTGTTCCATGGGCGTGTTTGTCTTCCCATAGGGTGGGGTGATGTTGAGGTTTTGCATTGATTCATATTAGGTTTGATCTTTGATTGGAGGAGGTCGGCTATGGTTTGGAGATCTATTGGATGATGTTCCTAAGGGTTGTCTTTCATTAAGGTCCTTGTTATGTTGAATAGTTCTTGTGGCTTATTTAGGGATTTCATTATTAAATTGGTATGGTATTCTTTCTTACAGTTAACTAGGATCTGGAATTCTTGCATTTTGGTGGTGTAGGTTGTTCTGTCTTGTGGATCCTTCGTTTTTCTCCATCTTCGTTCTGACTTTCTCAAGTCTTGCTTTAGTTCGTTAATGTTGTTGGAGTACCAAGGAGCGATATTCTTTCTGGTGTTGTGAGTTTTCTTGTGTGGGGCGGTGGCGGCGTTGAAAATTGTTGAGTTCCAGTTTTTTTTATAATTTATTTATTTAGACAGATTTGTATACCACCTTATCCTACAATCAAAGTGGTTGCATCACAATTAGAGGGTTACATTTAACATGTGGGTACTTTACAACATTTAACATGAGGGTATTTAACAACATTTAGACAGCACAATTGGGGGGTTATATTTAGCATGAGGGTACATAACAACCTTATGGAGGGTTACATTTAGCAAGATGGTACTTAACAACATTATGAAGGGTTACATTTAGCATGAGGGTACTTAACAACATTATACAATGAACTCGTAAGTCTAGTTGGGATGATTGGATATTGAGTTGGCAGGGGTAGCTGCAATACCATTTGGGTGGGGACTGTTGTCTGTCTGCTCATAGGTTTCTATAAAGAGCAGGGTTTTAAGGGCCTTGCGGAAGTCTGTGATGTCTTCTAAAGCCCTGAGGCTCATTGGGAAGGAGTTCCATAGTGTGGATGCCAGTAGTGATGGAGCTCTTTTTGAAGTATTTTGTTTAGTCTTGTGGTATCCTGCAGGTATGCCGATCATGTTGTCATTATTGGTCCTTCTTGGTCTGTTACTGATATCCCTTGTTATGATATCTTGGAGTACATCTGCCGAGAGATGGTGGATGATTTTGAAGATGATCAGGATTGTTTTAAATTTTGCTCTGGCCACCATTGGGAGCCAGTGTAGTTGCTGTAAGATGGGGGTGATGTGCTCAGTTCTTGGAGTGTCTGTAATGATGCGTGCTGCAGTGTTTTGCACCATTTGGAGTGGGTGTAAGGTCTGCTGAGGGAGGCCTTGATATAACAAGTTTCCGTAATCAAGCAGAGGTTTGATGAGCGCTTGGCCCACTGTGCGGAAGTGGTCCTGGCAGAGTAATGGCTTGATTTTTCTTATGGTCCTCAAACATTGATAGGCCTTGTTTGCAGTTTTGGTGATATGAGATTTCAAGTTCAGAGCTCTGTCCATTGTAATGCCCAGGTACTGTAAAAGGGGGTGCTTGTTATAAAGGAACCGTCATCCTGGCAAGTATGTAAATTAACTGTCTTGCAAAGGATTGTGGTTATTGAAGTCCATTCACACACAAAGCTTGCCTTTTTAAATGAATGAAAACTCTTGTAGTTGGTCGAGTGTAAGGCAAAATAAGAGTTTATTTATGGGGTGATTATCCCACACATAGATATGCTTGGTAACACAATCCGGATAACTTCTCAAGGGTTTATTCATCACAAAATAAGGCAACTGAAAATCTTAGGCAAATTAAGTATCAAAGTCCTTTATGGAACAGAAAGGCTTCTTTCAGCCACTGCTAATAAACTCCTTAGCAGTGCTGGGGGAAAACAAATCAAAGAGGAAAACTTCTTTATACAAAAACAATGCTCACTTTCTCCATACAGAAAAGAACTTTAAAGTCCTACATGTGCACGGCTTGTGCTGGGCTCTCCTCCACCAACAGGTGACAATTAACTGCAATCAGTAGCTTGACTTCAGCACACGTGCAAACTTTCCAACAAAGCTTTTTCTTTTCAACAAAACTTTATGGGAAGCCAATATTTAGAATGTTTCCTTTTGATGTTTTCTCTTATATTTAGGATTGTCCTAAAATAACAACCTACTCAAAGAACAGTCCATATAATTATCCTCTGCATCAGATATTAAACCTTGCTCTTGAAATTGCATAGACTCAGTTTCTTCATCTAGCTCAGAGGGCTTTAGGAACTGACCTTTACACGAAGAGAAACTGTTTCCCTGCTGTTTGCACTGCTCAAAGCTAGAGAAACGTTCACAGTTCCTACCTGAATCCAGGCAAGCATCAGGCTGCTTCTTCTGGTATTCTGGCCAGTATGCAATAGAGCTTCTGTGTCCTGTCCTCCAGTTGGTATCTCTGGACCTCAGGATCTTTTCTCCAGACGTCCTCCAAGAGGTATTTGGGCTCCTTTCCTCCTTAGCTGCAACAGACCTCTTCCTAGGTGTTGCTTGAGGATCCCTGGCTGTGGCTCTACAGACCTCTGGCTTTCTCCAGTCCTCTGAAGATTCTTTCCCCCAGGTATCTCTCCAGGCATAGGTACTCCTCTGAGCTCCTCTCTTGGACCGTCTGCTTCCTTGTCCTTGTTCCTTCAGGCTCCGGTTGTTCTTCCTTCTGTTCTGATTCTCGCCCCCTCTGTTCTGTCTTCCTGAAGATTCCCCTCTAGTTTTAAAGGGCTTAGATTGCAACTCCACCCTTGCATTCTTCAGGTGTTGTGGATTAAGCATTCTTCTAGAGCAGGGGTCTCAAACTCAAATTGCTTTGAGGGCCAAATGAGGACTTGTAAAATAACCCGGGGGCCGCATGAGACGTGGGAACTCATTTGCATAAGGGACATCATTTGCATAAATATTTGCATAATGTTACCATACCCTAACTTTTAGTAAACATGCCTCTTAATGAGTGCATGAATAAAGAAAGACTAAAAGATTTCTACATTACTATAATCCAGTGGCAACCGCCAGGCACATTAGGAACTACTACAAACAAACACTGCCCATTTAGAACCCATAGCAAACCCACCATATCCTAACAGCACTACCAGGACTCACAAAGCACCATACCCTACCTATCAAAAGGCAACACTGCAAATATTAAATCAATACATTTCAGAGAATAACAATACATGACCTACTGGGGACAGAGAACAAGTAGCAATGTCAAATAGGAATTACATAAACAGAATACCTCAGCTCAGTTACACATGCAGAATACACCATCACCAAACAAGGAATCAAAATTTAGAAATAAGACAATTAAACTGGGACCCCCGGCACAATGTCTAGCGAAGTTCTGTGTACAGAGAGCAACTCCAAACCAGAGATGGCAGGGTCTGAGCACCAGAGGGTCCAAGCCTGCCTGAAGAGCACTAGAAATTGAGAATCCTGCCTCTGTGGAGAAGAATCCTTGGGCAGCAGCAACTGAGCAGAAGGGATTGCAGGCTAGGGCAGGTGGATCAAGAGCATCCACTTCTGGAGAACTGATCCTGATGCCCATGGGAGCAGGCAGTGCAGAGAGGCCAGGTCTCATTTACTGGACTGGGGGCCGTGCTGGAGGACTCCCCTGGTGAGCAGCACTTTTGGTAGCAGATGAGGCATCGTTGGAAAGAGGGAGGCATCATAAAGAATTTCCCCCTGTGTGATGCTGGCACTGAAAAACAGCTCTGTGGCTACAAAACAAAATAAAATAAAAATGACCATAGGAAACTAACGCTGTCCTAGCAGACCACACGGCCTGAATCCCTGCTCAAAAACTGCTGCCATGGATGTGAGGAGCAAAAATGACCACTGTGCCTTTTGCGGCTGAGGAAACACGCTGTGCATCAGAAATAGAGTCAGGACCGGAGACATAAGGTCGCAGCGGATTGCAGAAGCAGAGAAACCCCGGAGTTTTCACGCTAGTCCCACTCTCGATTGAGCGACAGCAGGCCCAGGGGGAGGGGGTGTTAAGCAAAACTCACTGTGTCCAAATCGCAGCCTCAGAGGAGCAGGGGAGCCAGAGCCCATGCAGGAAGACAGGTGCTGCTTAGTCAACTGAACTAAGTAAAGATACTGAAGGCTCTCCCTGCTGCCAGCCTGCAAGGTACTCGTGACCAAAATCCGGCCTCCCCCTTTAAAGGAAGCTCAACTGATCTTCCTGACCAGAAGCTCAACCTTAGCCCCCAGAATTAGGGAATTTGGTTGGAAATTCCAGAGGGGCCCTCCTGTGCACCCTGGAGACGTCCAGCTAAACAATTACTAAAGTGGAAGAACAAGTAAAAAAAACTGACTTCTGCTGCTCAAGCAGCAAAATCAGCTGTCCTGCGGCCCCTTCCCCTGTGCCCGGAGATCCGAGTCTGCTCTATCAGCGGCGTGCTTTTCAAGCCGCGAGGAGAGTATTCCCCTCTCGCGCGGCTTGAAACCGCGCGAGAGAGGAATACTCTCTTCGCGGCTTGAAAAGCACGCCGCTGATAGAGCAGACTCGGATCTCCGGGCACAGGGGAAGGGGCCGCAGGACAGCTGATTTTGCTGCTTGAGCAGCAGAAGTCAGTTTTTTTTAAAATTTGACAATTGATTCTGCCGCTGCCACGGCGGCAACGGCAGAAGCCAGGGTTTTGGGGTTTTTTTGTTTTCCTCCGTCGCGGGCCACACAAAGTTGTCTCGCGGGCCGCGTGTTTGAGACCCCTGTTCTAGAGACTGTTTGATTAGGGATGACATAATGCTTTCTCTGATTAGACTCATGCTTTTTCACTCTAGCTCCCCTAGGGACTTTCTGCATACAGGTGCATTCTGGAACATGTAGTTTTTTAAGGAAACAAGCTGTCTTATTTCTATAACCTGCCAGCACAGGTCCCTTAATCAGAGTAAATTCTCCTCTATTGTCATTACTCCCTGAACTTTGATAAGCTTCCTTATCACAGTACTTAACTTCAGCTTTGACTACTATGAGTTTGTTTAGAATGCTGATAGTCTGTGGTGGAATGAAGGTGGGGTTCCTGGTGACGAACATTGCCTCAGTTTTATCGTAGTTGACCGTCAGGTTATTGGCTGTGAGCCAGGTATTCATGTCTTCAAGGCATTTAGTTATTGTTATGGTGTTAAGTGCTAGTAGATTGATGGGAGCATACACCATGATGTCATCAGCATAGATGTGATAGTGGAGTTTGTGTCATTTGATGATATTGCATATGGGTTGGATGTAGATATTAAAGAGCATTGATGACAGGGCTGAACCTTGTGGTATTCCCTGCGTGATGGGGAACTGCAATGATTTTTTTTGGGTGTATTTGACTTGCGTTCGATCTTTCAAGTAGGAGGTGAACCATTTCAGGGTATTCTTGCGTAATCCTATCTGTTGCAGGCGCTACAGTAATCTGGCATGGGACACTGTGTCAAAGGCTGCCGAGATGTCCATGAACACTAGCAGGAATCCATTCTTTATGTTATCTATGCCTCTTAGGAGGTTGTCAAAGAGGGAAGTGAGTAGCGTTTCCACACCGTGCTGGGGTTTAAAGCCATGCTGATGGATGTCCAGTGGGGCATTCATGTCAATATGGTCCTGAAGTTGCCTTTGCACTGTCTTTTCAACGATTCTTTCAAGGAATGGTAGGCTGGAGATGGGACGGTATGATTTTGGTTCAGATGGGCTTAAGTTGTTGCTTTTAAGTATTGGTCGTATCATGGCGTGCTTGAGGGATTGCGGCATGTATCCTTTTTGGAGTGAATCTTTGACGATTTTGTGAATGTGATGGAAGAGGTGGCTTCTTGTGACTTTGAGCCAAGCCACTGGGCATGGGTCTGATGGTGAGGTTGTTGTGTTGAGTCCATGTATTATATCCTCTACTTGTTGTATTGATGGTATGCTGAAGTCCTCCCAGGTTTGATATTGCTCTTTCATTTCATGGTCATCTGTATGTAGTGTGATGGAGCATGTCTGGGTGGTGTTTTTTGTTTTCATGTAGTCCGCAAATTCCTGTGGGTCAAGATGGTGGGTACAGTGCTGCGTGGTGTCCTTAGTGAGCTTTTGGACAATGCTAAAGAGTTCTCTCGGTCTGTTGACAGATTTCATGATTAGGTTGGTATGGTCCTGCTGTTTATGCTCATTTATCAGATTGTTATATTCCAGTAGCTTGGCTCTGTACTGAGTCAGGGAGTTATGCGACTTGTTCCGCCTCCATTTTCTCTCCAGTCTTCGGAGAGTGCGCTTTGCATCTCTGATATCACTTGAGTACCAGGGGGCATTGGGTCTCTTTCGTGCTTGTGGTTTTGTATTCGTAGGGGCTGATGCTGCATTAAATATTATGGAGTTCCATTTCTCTATGCTTAGGTAAAGGGTGTCACATTCTTGCTGGAGATGTGGAATGATTTCATCTATGAATGAGTCTTTGTTGAAGGCTCTATAACGCCTGGTTATAGTCTCATCTTCCCTGTGTTGGGTGGGGTTATTCAGGGTCAGGGTGAATTCTATCACGTGATGATCTGACCAAGGGACCGGCATGATTGTTGGTGTTGTGGCCTTGCCCTGTTCCACCAAGTGCATTGGAATAAAGACCATATCCAGAGTTGTGCCATGCTGGTGCATTGGGGCATTGATTGTCTGGCTATATTTTAGTGACTCCATGGCTTTTAAGAAGGTTGCGGCTTCCTTGGTGGGTGCGGAGGTCAGGTTGTAGTCTTCTAGTACAATGAGGGGTTTATGTTTTGTGCTATGTGTACATATTGCTTCTAGTACTGTGGAGAGATGTTTAGTGTGGCTCCAGGAGGCCTGTAGGTGAGGGAGATGCTTAAGTACTTGTTAGCTATGGTGATTGTGTTGGAGTCAGTCATATTATTGATAGAGATTGTTTTAAATCTGTATTCCTTTCTGGCCAGTATTAGCACACCTTCTCCTCTTTTTTGTTCTCTGATGCAATTGAATGCTGAGTAGCCTGTAGGGGTTACTTGGTTTAATATTACCTGGTCTGAGTCATCTAGCCAGATCTCGGTGATGCAGATTATATAAAGTTTTTTGTCGAGGATGAGGTCGAGGATAGTATTCGGTTTGTTCCTGATTGATCTCGCGTTTAGTAAAGCACACCTAATGTTTGCTGTTATGATTGGGTTGGTGTGTACACTATTTGTGGGATTCATGGGCGTAGTACGTGTGGCATTATGTGGTTTGTGATTTGCAGGTTTAGTATGCTTGTGTTCTTTAGAGAGGGATGAGTCTAGTGTCCATACAGGTTGGGTGGTATGTAGATTAAGGGGATTTGCTCGTTGGGTCTGATGCCCTGTGTGCAGGGTGCGAATGCGTGGAGAAATGTAAGGAGGCCATGAGGTAGTGGGGAGTGGAGGGCATTTTTGCAAATTACTGACCTGGTATCAGCTTGAATTGTGGTTCAATGGTGGTAGGTGTTTGACCCTTCTCTTGTAGCTCTAAACTTGCCTGTTCTCTTTGGTCGGTGTCTCCTTCTCTCATGTAGCTGTAAACTGATAATGAGGTCTATACGCTATGCAGTATGTTATTTTACAAGCAGTGAGGTAGTAGACAGGCAAACAAGCAATGGGGTATTAATGGAGTCAATATGCTATGCAGTATATGTTATCTATAAGCAGTGAAGTATTGGTGGTGCAGTACAGAGGTGGCAGTAGAATCTGCAGGCTAATCAGCATATGTTATCTACAGCACATGTTATCTAAAGCAGGCTAAGCAGAATTTGTTATATACAGCATATGTTATCTACAGCAGGTTATGCAGCATATATTATCCTTAAAGCAATGAGGTATTAGTGAGGTAGCAGAGTATGCAGCATATGTGATAGTTACATCTGGGTTGCTGTGTCCGATGGCAGGTCTCTGGCGGCGATCGCTGATGGCGGGTGTAACGGTTTGTATGGCTGAAACATGAGTCTATTGGTTGCGTTCAGTGGATTCTCCTGTGAGGGGTGATGGCGACCTCGCCTAAGGGCCAAGCCAAAGGGCCCTCTGGCGAGGCCCTCAGGCGCGGGCCCGCCAGGCGCGGGCATGCCCGATGGTGTTCCCCTTCTAAATGTCTGCAGCCCTCTGATTAGGCACTTGCTGGGGCTGTGTGGAGCAGCCCGACTCGCTCCTGATTGATCAGGGGAGCCCGCTGAAGTGGCCAATGTTCGTTTCACGCCCGATGGCGTTCCCCTTCTAAATGCCTGCAGCCCTCTGATTGGGCACTTTCTGGGGCTGTGTGGAGCGGCCCAGCTCAACCCTGATCAATCAGGGGAGCCCGCTGAAGTGGCCGACGTTTGTTTCGTGCCCGATGGCGTTCCCCTTCTAAATGCCTGCAGCCCTCTGATTGGGCACTTGCTGGGGCTGTGTGGAGCAGCCCGGCTCGACCCTGATCGATCAGCAAAGCCCGCTGAAGTTCTAGATCTGTTGATTCTTTGTTTAAATTTGGTAAGACTTGCTGTATGAAATTATCCTTGTCGAATTGTTTGAATCTTCTTTGGAAGATAGTTGTATCTGTGATGGTATTTTGTGTAGTAATGGTGGTGTGGAAGGTTATTATGTGGTGGTCCGACCACGGGACGGGCATATTGGATGTGAGTTGTGTGCGGTTCATTTCCAGAAGTGCTTTTGGTATAAAGATAAGATCAAGGGTTCTACCTTTGTTGTGGTTTGGGGTGTCTATTATCTGTTTGTATTGTAGATCTTCAATGGCTTGTATAAAGACTTGTCCATATCTTGTGGATGTGGAGGGTATGTTGAAGTCACCCAGAATTATTAGGGGTTTTTATGGACTCAAGTTAGAGCATATTTCTTCCAGGATTAGTGACAGGTCTTCGTTCTTTGCATGGGGTGCTCTGTATATTAGGCAGAAAGCTATGTGTTTATTTGAGATGGTTATGATGTTGCAGCCATGGGTGGTATGAGTTGATGTGGTATTGAATTTTAGAGATTTTCTTGTGATGATCAGAACTCCGCCACTTCTTTTGTTTTGTCTTGGGTTATTATGGGTTTCATATGTTTGTGACGAGATTTGGTTTAGTATTACTTGGTCTGTGTCAGTGAGCCAAGTTTCTGTTATGCACATTATATACAGTTGATGTTCTTCAATGTAGTCTGTGATTTATTTATTTATTTATTTATTACAGGCTCTTATATACCGCACTATTTAGCATCAGCGCGGTTTACAATATAACAATAGACCAGAACAACAAGCTGTTTGGTTTTACAGAGAACAGGTACGAGAACTTGGATAAACATGGGGGAAACTGTTAAACTGAAACTATTTACATGTGTATTTACATGTATATACAGCAGGATTCATTCTTAGTTTGAGTTGGGTCATGTGGAATTTGATATGGAATTTGTGATGATATGGAATTTGTTCCTTATTGATTGAGTGTTGAGTAAGGCACATTGCAGGGTGTGGGGGCTCAGTTGACTCTTATTTAATTCCTTCAAGGGGCTTGATAGGTTAATTTGAAGCAGTCTATTGCATGTTGAGTTTTGGTATAGGCGGTGGAAGGTGTTGATTCTGGTGGCTTGTAAGACTGATATTTGGTTCATTATGCTGCATTGTATGTTTTCTGTTGTGATTACTTTTAGGGCATGGAGCAGTATTATTAGGCAACAGAGTATTAGTGCAGGCTTATTTGTATCCATATTAGAAAGTAACATGGGGGGTCTATAGGTGAAAGAATATGATGAGGCTTTGTCACTGTTCTTTGTTGTAGTACTCTTATGAGTGAGGATCTGTTTCGTTGTGTGACTGTATAGGCTGTGATCCTAGCAGGAACTTGTTTAGTGGTCGGCGACGACTGGGTGGCAGCCTCTGTTATCTGCTGTAATAGTCTGCTAATTTATTAGTCGGAGCAGGCAGTGGGTGCCTTGGGGTGCTGTGGGTTGATACTCTTGAGTTTAATATGTAGCTTTGTAATGTGAGTGAGTTAAGCATTTACAGTACCTTGAGCAATCTTCTTTCCAAGCGGTGAGGTGGTTGGTGCTTGTCGTTGTTTGGTCTTGTTTCTTGTTTTATCCGATGTCTGTGGTTGAGTGTCTTTTACTGGGTTTGCAAGGTCCTGGTGTCTTGGGTAGGTTTCCCGGTGTTCAATTCCTTCGTTGTTACTAGTGGTGTTATATGTTTTCTCTACTTCCTTTTTCCATTTCCTGATTTCCACGCCTAAGGGCCACGCCAAAGGGCCCTTTGGCGAGGGCCTCAGGCGTGGGCATGCCGGGAGGCACTTCCTTTTGTTTGCTGGAGTCCAGAGTCCTGTTGGAAACTGATTGGCTGCTAGTTGGAGAGCAGGAGGGGTTTCAGCCTCCCGCTGTCTTTCCCGCTACCGATCGGGGCTCAGCTATGGAGGAGCGGTGAGGAGCGGTGGTCTGATGGCACCGAGAGGTGCTTCCTTTTGTTTGCTGGAGTCCGGTGTCCTGTTGGGCCCTGATTGGCCGCTAGTTGGAGAGCGGGAGGGGTTTCAGCCTCCTGCTCTCTTTCCCATCACCGATCAGAGCTCAGCTATGGAAGAGCGATGAGGAACGGTGGCGCAAAAAAATAATCCCACCTAGAATAGGTGTTGTACACTGAAGAATAACAGGTGAAGTCCCTCCTGTCTGGATATTTCATTTTCCAGTTGTCTGCAAGGTTGTATTCATTTATTAAACCCCTCAAGGAGCATCTTCTTTTCTGGGCTCTCCCATCCACAGATTAGACCAATCCACCCTTTCCTCCATAACACAATTAGTCATTGGCTAACAGGAGGGCTGTTCATGCAAACATATTCTGTAGAACATTCCAAAGAAAGGAACTGTGCCATTTATTTGGTGCATAAATATTCACAAGGTACACAGACAGCCCCTGCATAAGACGTTCTAGGGCTTAGACCATTCCCTTGCCATCTTTCCATTTATTTTCCGACACAATTGGACTATTTTTCATAACACAGGTACACTACCAAAAAACTGCCTCCAGTTTTGCAACTGATTCCTATAGATTTTGGGGTGCTGAATCCAGGAAAAATAGCCAAAATGTTCCATCACGTCACGTTTTCTTGCAAAATTAGATTTCTTACCCATATAAGGAATGTTCACATAATTTCTTTTTAGCCGACTGCAGTATATTTTCTTGGCCCAAAATAGAGGTTGTAATGGTTAACTAACTAGAAACACTCCCTCATGATATTTTAGAGTGTTTTGTATTCATTTTATACATTAACAGGACAATTGGGAGGCGGGGGGCTAAATCCAGTACTCGCGCTGGCGCATGTTCTTTCCTGTTCGCCTCGCCTCATTCGCTCGCTCAAACACGGTGGTTGTGACATGAACGTTCCTGTCAAATTTCAGTTTCTTGCAAGTTCATTATTACCTTTTGTTTGCTCAGTCGTAATCCAGCTTTATTCCGAAGTGGTTCACTACAGTTGTAGTTTGCAGTGCTGTGTATTTGTGATGGCTCACAGAGCCAGAGGTTGCGTCAACTCTCCGGACAGTTTTTGTTTTATTTGTGGGGAATATACCGTGAAAAAGCAGCAGAGGAACATTTCTGCATTTATTAAAAAAGTATATTTCGCCTATTTCGGTTTGAAGTTAGGCGATCAAGACAAACCGTGGGCTCCTCACAAAGTGTGCAAGACATGTGAGGAAGATCTACGCTTATGGATGAAAGGTAAAAAACAAGCATTTCGTTTCGGAATACCTATGATGTGGCGTGAACAAAGAGACCACAGCAGTGACTGCTATTTTTGCTCTTGCATTGTGAAGGGATACAACTTAAAAAATAAGAACGTAATAAGTTACCCCGACCTTCCCTCAGCAATTAGGCCTATGCCTCATAGCAACGAAGTACCTGTGCCTGAACCACCAAAATCTTTGGATCATATTTGTGTGGACGGTTCTGATCATGATGAGACTCATCAGATGGCTTTTCCCGATGAGTCCAGTACTTCCGAGTTTGAAACTGAACCAGATCCGAAACCTGAACTTTTCTCTCAAGCTGAATTGAATGATTTAGTCCGGGATTTAGGACTCCCAAAAGATGCTGCCCAACTGCTAGGTTCTCGGCTTAAACAGAAAAATCGATTGTCACCAGGAACAACTTTTTATTGGTACCGCAAACCGCGAGACACAATTTTTGAAGTATTTCAGCAAAGAGGAAGATTTGGTATTTTGCAACGATATATACGGAGTGATGGAAAAGTTTAAACTCAAGTATGATCCTGCTGAATGGCGGCTGTTCATTGATTCGTCAAAAGACAGCATAAAAGGTGTTCTTCTTCATAATGGCAATACATTCGCTTCAGTTCCTATTGCTCACTCTGTTATTCTCCAAGAAAAATACGAGAATTTGCCCTGATTCTTCAGAAGATTCGTTATGATGAGCATAAGTGGATGATTTGTGGAGACTTTAAAATTCTATCCATGCTATTAGGGCAGCAATCCGGTTTCACCAAATATCCCTGCTTCCTTTGCTTGTGGGATAGCCGGGCCCGCGACCTACACTGGAGGAAAAAAGACTGGCCAATTCGGGAGTATTTGAGACCCGGTGAGAAAAATGTTCTTCATGAGAGCTTGGTACCTCGTGATAAAATTCTATTACCACCTCTCCACATTAAGTTGGGTCTCATTAAGCAATTCATCAAGTCCCTTCCAAAAGATGGTGAGTGCTTTCGGTACCTTTGCTCAAAGTTCCCCCGACTTTCTGAAGCAAAGCTAAAGGAAGGAGTGTTTGTTGGCCCTGATATAAGGAAACTCATTTCAGATTGAGCATTCGCTGAAACGATGTCTGAGAAGGAAAAAGAAGCCTGGGATTCCTTCAAGGATGTTGTTCTCAAATTCTTGGGGAACAGGCGGGATGAGAACTATAAGGATATTGTTGCCAGGATGCTCAATGCCTTCAAATAACAAGGCTGTAAAATGAGCCTGAAAGTACATTTCTTGCACTACAATGTGAACTACTTTCCCGAAAACTTGGGGGCGTACAGTGAAGAACAAGGTGAAAGGTTTCACCAGGACATCAAGGACGCAGAGAGAAGGTACCAAGGAAGATGGAACACCACTATGATGGCTGATTTCTGCTGGTTGCTGCTGCGGGAAACCCCAGATGAAAAATACGCCAAGCAGCGCACCAAGAGAAGCATTCGGGGGAAGAAGAAACGGGCCCACCAGGAGATTGATTGACCCAAGAATGACTTTAAAATCTAAACTGTGTTGACAAATATCGTGTTTTTACTAAACTTTGAAATAAAAATTTGCTAGTTATTACCACAGTGTCGGATCTCATTTATTAGAATTTTATTTTCACACCATCGGGTGTTTGTCTTCATGTATTGCAATGGTGCGGTTTGCGTTTTCTATTCTTACATACATACCTGTACAACATTTTTTGCACATTTCTTTGCTTTGCTTTGTGTCTAATCTCGCTCTTATATGCTCAATGTTTGTGCACATGTATGTGGCTGTTTTAAGTGCAGACAATTTTGCTACCATCACAGTGTGTTTTGTTGACATTACTCTATTCTTATGTGCTGCCTTGTTACAATTTTCTTTATTCTTATTTGAATAACTACTAAACAATTAGTATAAAGAATTCATCCAAGAAACTTTTATCTCGATCGCACTCAATCTGAAATGTTCACCTCAAACTGCTAACCCAATGTAGCAAAACATCTGTACGTGATGGAGCAAATTGGTTACCAGATTTGGATTCAGCGCACCAAAAAAACGTAAAAATCAATCGAAACATTAGAGGCAGTTTAAAAAAATTTTTTTTTAGTGTACCTGTGTAATTAATGTTACTATCCCAATACTATTCAACTCCCACTGACCTGGCTCTGAGTCTCCCCACATCCTTTGCACACAGATACATTTCTTGTAATAGGCAAATATCAAATAACATTTTATTCAATTCCAGCATTACCTTTTCTTTATACTGTATGTGGAGTTTGCAACTCCCGAATATTATTGATGATATTTTAACCCTGGCTCCAATCCCCATTCTTCAGAATCCACAGATAAGACAATCTTACACACTCACCTTACAAGCAGCATTCACAGTCACAGAGAAACCCCACACTTCACCCTTTCCTCCCAGCATCATCTCCCTGCTAGCCCCTGGCCCCCAGTCTGCTTCAACAGCAAAAATATTATGAAAAGTACATAATTATACTCTGTAAACATCCAAAGTCTTGAAGGACTCGACTCTCAGAATGCTTTGAGGGGACATTTTCCTTGGAAATTAAGGGCCTCTCAACCACTCGGAGCATACACGCCTCCCTGCCATTGCTCCTCTCAGCATTTTGCAGAAACGAGGCGGGGGGGGGGGGGGGCTGAGAAGTCTCTGGCCTTGTAACAAAACAGAAAGCTATGGGCACACTTTAGTTCCAGAGGTCCGAATGATCTCTCTGCAGTTTCAAAATAAAACAAAACTGCAGAGAGATCATTCAGACCTCCAGAACTGAAATGTGCTCGTGACTTTCTGTTTCGTTACAAGGCCAGAGACTTATCAGCCCCCTCCCCCACTCATATTACCTCCTCTGCTTCAAATGAGTGCATATTTATATGGTCCACTACTACAGGTACAGTATAGGGAGATCACTGTATAACTCCTGCTAACTATGACCCGTCCCAATGACCAATTTTCATATACCAAAATAAAGTACTTTAAAGGAATTAGTCTACTGTTATATGCTGGCAATAATCTCCAAAGACAGGAGATTCCCATTCAGTCTCACAGCAGTACAATCAGTTTCAGAGTTTGAATCCACATCTGCTTTAAGTCTCGCCTTTTTCATCCTACACAGTAAAGAATTTAATTACTTTCTTTACCACCAAGTCTTGTTGAATCCCTCGCACACTTTGCTCCACTACCTTCCCCTGAGTTGTAGAGTCTGCAAAAGAAGAATCCTCAGGGAAATACAACTTCAATTTTTTTTTATTTCCTTAATTTCAGTAAAATGGAGCATCTCTCCCTTCCAGAGCACTCTTAGCTATACAGGATACAGTATTGCCTGCTGTAATCCATGGTCATAGATAACTTTTTTATTTCTCTAAACATCTGTCTCTCCTGGTCCAACTCTACACTATAATCTGGCTAGATCCACATCTTATCCTTGTGCTGCAGAGAACTCCCTCCCTCCCTGGTTTGTGTAAGAATCTGCTCCTTGCGCTTACAGTTCAGAATTTTAGCCAGGATCAGGTGGGAATCAGGGAGGGAGGGAGGGAAAGAAGATGCATTAAAAGCTGGCTGCTACACAATATGCTACCCTGTGCTTCTAAGGTAATCTGTGACCAATTATTTGGGTGATTCACATAGCCCTTTCTTTGATAGAGGGAGTCTTTCAAAATGTCCCTTTGGCCTGTCACTTGGCTTTAACACTTATTTAAAACAATTTCACAGGTCTTTCGCCCCCTATCTGGAAGGCCTCTTTGTAAAGGTCTCTAGAAACAATTTATTGCTCAAAGAATACTGACCCTGTTTTTCCTTTTATGCTAAGAGTATACTCTGATCTGATTTAAATTAAAGCTCTTTGCTGATTCTAGGCCCTGACTTTAAACTTAAAGCTCTCTACTGGGTCTTAACCCTAAACTGAAAGCTACCTGCTGAGTTTGTAATATAAACCTAAAGCTCTTTGCTGATACTAGGCCCTGACTGAGTATTCAATTTAAACTAGAAGTTCTGCTGGGTTTTAAATTTAAACTGAAAGCTCTCTTCTGGGTTCTGAATTTAAACTGAAAGCCCTCTGCTGGGTTTTAAACTTAAACTGAAAGTTACCTGTTGAGTTTTTAATGTAACTAATCTTTGCTGATACTAGGCCCTGGCTAATTTAACAAATACACTGGATTCTAATTTACACAGATTAATCAGCTTTAATCTAAAGAATTCCTTTTTCCCAAAGACTTTGAAAAATTCCCAGAAGTAAATACTTACAATTGCAGATCTCGGTCCAGAAGTACCAGTCCCTTTTTGTAGTCCTTCAAGACCTACTCATACTCATCCAATCACCTAGTCTCCACTATTCTCCTAATCCCTAGACAATTAATTAGTCCCTACTATCACCAAATCCCCACCCTTTCATCTTACTCTATCCTTAAGTCCACACTTGTGATCTTATCCAAGTTCTGAATCCCCACTTCTGACTTCCCATCCAATCTTAGAGTATCCACTTAAGTGTGAGTTCCTGCCCTTCTGCATCCCCATGTCCCCACTTTATGCCCTCCTGCCTTCTTCTCCCCTTCCCCACCCTGCACTCATCTACTTCCTTCTCCAATATTCATTGACCCTGCTTTTCCTCCTCCTTATCTTAGCATCTATTCCTATGACCCTGCTGAACTAGAAGGCACGTACTTGTGTATTAAAGGTCAAAAAACGAAAAATGATCAGTGCCTAATGGAATAAATGTTAATCCAACTATTAAAAGAAACCGGACTGCCATAAAGAATGGAATTATGTTTAAAAATAAGGCGTTTAAACAATCGTGTGAAAGAACTCAAAAAACATTTCATATAAAAAGCTATTGATAAAATAACACCCGGGGAAAGTGGGGGAGGGGGGAGGGGGGGGGAAGAAGGGGAAGGGGGAGGAAAGGAGAGAAGGGAAGGGGGGGAGGAGGGAAGGGGGGGAGAGGAAGGGGGGGAAGGAAAGGGGAGAGGGGAGGGAGGAGAGAAGGGAAAAGGAAAACACCAATTTTAACGAAAACCTTTTTTATTAACACTATTTTTATTTATTTTTTCTAGAAGCTATTCTGATATTAGTATCTGCCAGTTTTTTATCGATCCTGGTGAAGTTTTTGTACTTCACACCCACAGGTAATATCCATCTTTATAGTATGTGATTTTATTAGCATTTACACAATTGGTTTTAGATGGGTCCTACTCTTCCAGTCTCCTCATCCCTTCTTGTTTCGCAATGGATTATAGTTGTGTTTTATATTCTTTGTGTAATTTTGTGTATTGCATTTTATACTTATAAATGTTTTAGTTATTTTATCATTTTTTGTATTCCAATTAGTGTTCATATTTTTAATTATTTATTTATTTATTTATATTATACATATTTTCATATTTAATTATATATGTGTATATAAATGAATTTTCTGTGTTATTTTATTTATGGCGTTGTTGGTTAATCAAATACGTTAGATATATCTAGATCATATATGGTTTTTATGATTTTTATTAAGGTTCTTAAGATATTTGGTCATTGATATGGTCCATTTTGGCCTTTATGCTTATATTATATATTAATGTTTATAATTTTATTTTATTAGTATTTTCATTTTTAATTTTCCAAATTTATTATTTTTATATGTCTATTGTTCTTTAGTTTGATTTTATTAATTTATATATTTGTTTTTTAGTGTGCCTGGATAGCCCCTGATGAAGTAATTACGAAACACGGCCTGTGTTGGGTTTTGGCCACCCCTTGGTTTAATAAAGTTTTTAAGTTTATTGGGTGTGTATCTGCCGCTTCTTTTTTTGCTCCTGCTCGGTTGAGTGGCTAGTGCTGTTTTTTTGTGGACCCACTTTATGCCCTCCTGCCTTCTTCTCCCCTTCCCCACCCTGCACTCATCTACTTCCTTCTCCAATATTCATTGACCCTGCTTTTCCTCCTCCTTATCTTAGCATCTATTCCTATGACCCTGCCTCTCAACCTTTCCTGCATATTCCTTGCTTCCTTTTCCCCCTACCATAACTGTCCTCCTCTCCCTTCTCTCTAGCATTTGCCCTTCTCCTACCCTCCTCCTAGCAACTGCCAGTGTCAGCTCCCTTGTCCCTGCTCCAGCATCAGCTCTCTTCCAGTCCCAGCCCTTCTAGTATCATAGAGGGAGGAGTAGCCTAGTGGTTGGGGCAAGGTACTTCAGGCCGGAAGGTCGGGGGTTCAAATCCCACTAGAGGACAGCGACCTTGGGCCGGAAGGACTGGGGTTTCTAGTCCCACAGATGCTCCTTGTGGTCTTGGGCAAGCCACTTAACCCTCCATTGCCCATGTTCCCTGTAAGTATTAGTGTATGTGTCTCATATCCCCGCGTGTTAAATGTATCCCCCAATTGTGTTGTGACCACTTTGATTGAAGGATAAGGCGGTATACAAAACTGTCTAAATAAATAAATAAAAAAATAACCCTTCTATCCAAGTCCCCCAGTATCCAGTCCCACCTCCACAGCATCAGCCCCTTTCTGCCCCCCAGCATTAGCCTCTTTTCAGTCCTAGCCCCTCCAGCATCAGTCCATTTCCAGTTCCCCAAGCATCAGCCCCCTTCCACTCCTATCCACTTCCCAGCATTAGCCCCTTTCCAGTCCCAGCTTCCCCAGCATCATGCCATTTCCAGGCCAACCAGCATCAGCCCTCTTCTAGTCCCAGCCTTCCCTCAGCATCGGCCTACTTCCAGTCTCCCTAGCATTAGCCCCTTTTCAGCCCCAGCCCCCTCCCCCAACATCAGCCCATTTCCAGTCCCACCCCAGCATTAGGCCTCTGCTAGTCCCAGTCCCCCAAGAATTAGTGCACCTACCAATTAAATTTTTAAGGAGCGGCGAGAGCATTCCTCCTTCCTCCCACCATTGTGCTATCCTTCTGTCGGAACTTCCATGACATCTTTAAAAGGTGAAAACAACACTTCCTATTTCTTGCTGAAGAAAGGAAGTGCTTATATTGAACATTTTAAAATGTTGTGGTACTGTGGCCACCCCATTGCATGGTCCCACTCTCCAATCAATCAGATTTGTGGAGTCTGGCAGTCAATCATTCACCTTCTGCCACATCTCATTGATCAATTCCAGATGTTCTGTTTCAGGACCTGACCAATGAGATACAGCCAAGGGCTGTGACTGTCTTTGAGCAAGGACTTTGCCCTTTTTTCCCTTTTTTTATGGTTCAATTTTCCACAGTGCCCTTGCCCAAAGTGGTGGCAGGCAAGAGCCCAAAAACTGCAATCTATGACCTGCAATGGTTTTCCACAACCCAGGCAAAAAAGGCACCTAACAGGCAAGAAAACCATGGAAATGGCAACACTGATAACAGTAGCCAGAGATTCCTAGTGCCTGAAGTATGTTCTGTCAGGATTTTAAAGGGATCTCAGCTTGACTATGAAAGAAATCAGAACAGGGATTACACTTAGCCATAGGAGTCTATCTCTCATTTCTAGGTGTCCCAGTGGATTGCAGGTGACCACACAGTCAGTCTCTGTGGTGGCAGTTCTGGAAATTCAATGTGCATTCTACTCTTGTACTGATAACTGAAGAAACTCTAAAAATTATCTAGAAACACAGAGAAACTAAAATCAGAGGAGAAAGAGAGACAATTGCAGAACTCAACAGATATTTCCCATGTGCAGAAAAACAAGACAAAGATAAGTACTACAATAACACATGCAAGGAAATAGAATCAGAAGCTATTAGAGGAAGAACAAGATTGGCTTTTCTAAAGCTACGAGAGTTAAAGAAAAAATTCCAGCCTCAAATTGGAATGCTACAAGATGCTCGAGGATCCATGTTGAATGATGCTGAGAAGATCAAGAAAAGGTGGAAAGAATATACAGAGTCATTACACCATAAAGATCAAGTGGACCAACAGCTGTTTCAACCTGTACCTTATGATCAGGAACCATTGGTAATGAAAGAAGAAGTCGAAGCAGCATTGAAAGCCTTATCAAAGAACAAAGCACTGTGCATTGATGGCATTCCCACTAAAGAATTACAGCAATTGGATGAAGCTGTTATCATACTTACAAGGCTCTGCCAGAAAATTTGGAAGACAAATTCATGGCCAACTGACTGGAAAACATCTGTTTATACCAATACTGAAGAAAGGTAACCCGACTTACAATGGAAATTATCACACAATCACTCTGATCCCACATGCCAGCAAGATTCTACTCAAGATCATTCAGCAGGGACTACAACCATACCTGGAACAAAAACTGCCTGAAGTGCAAGAAGGGTTCAGGAAAGGGCAAGGAATGAGAGACATTATCGCGGTTGTGAGATAGATCCTTGATAAGACAAAAGAATACCAAAAGGATATCCAAATGTGTTTTATTGACTACAGCAAGGCTTTTGACTGTGTAAACATGAGAAACTCTGGGTCACATTAAGAAGCATGGGTATACCAGAACACCTGATCATTGTCTTGCACAACCTTTACATTGTTCAAGAAGCAACAGCTTCAATGGAACTAGGAGAAACAGAATGGTTTAAAATCAGCAAAGGTGTATGACAAGGCTCCATACATTCCCCCTATCTCTTTAATTTATATGCAGAATAAATCATCAGTGAAGCAGGACTGTATGAAGACAACAGAGGTGTGAAGACTGGTGGAAGACTCATCAACAATCTTCGCTATGCTGATGATACCACATTACTGGCTGAAAGTGAAGACAATTTGAAACATTTGCTTCTCAGGATCAAGGAATATAGTCTGAAAAGGGGTCTGCACCTTAACATTAAGAAGACAAAGATCCTGACAACTGGCAAAATCAATAAGTTCATCATTGATGGAAAAGAAATTGAAATAGTTGACAGCTTTAACTTACTTGGATCAACAATTAATAAAGAAAAGACTAGCAGTCAAGAAATCCGACAACATTTTACTCTTGGTAGAATGGCTATGAAGGACCTAGACAAGATCCTCAAGAGCAGAGATGTCTCTCTCCATACAAAGATTCGACTTGTCCAAGCCATGGTATTTTCAATAACGTCATATGGATGTGAAAGTTGGACAGTGAAAAAGAGAGACAGGAAAAAAATTGATGTCTTTGAATTATGGTGCTGGCGACGAATACTGCGTATACCGTGGAATGCCCAAAAGGACAAACCAGTCAGTACTAGAGAAGATCAAACCTAAGCTTTCCTTAGAAGCTCAGATGACAAGACTTTGACTTTCATACTTTGGACATATCATGTGAAGAGAGAGATCATTGGAGAAAGACATAATGCTTGGCAAGGTAGAAGGTCACCGTAAAAGAGGAAGGTTGGCAATGAGATGGATCGATACAATAACAGCAGCTGTGGATATCACTCTATGAACAATGCGCTGCTTGGCTAAAGATCAAACAAAGTTTTGGTAAACTATCCAGAGGGTCACCAGCACTTAACAACAACAACACTGAGTCAGCTGGAGTGGAAGGTACCTTCACTGAAAACCTCTCCATTCTGGGTTTGTTTTCAAGGGGAAAAAAACCCTCTGGTTATAGTTCCAGGTGGGAACTGAGACCTTGGGGTATGCTTACTAAACCATCTTAATGTTACCGGCGCTAGTTGCAGCGTTAATGTGAAGAATGCCATATAAGGTAGTGGGCATTCCGGCGGCAAGGTAACAAGAATTTGTACCGCGCGATAATGGGCGCCGCAGCACGTTAACGCACGTTAACCCTAAGTTCATGCCAGTGCAGTGCTAGAAACTATAAAGATGTAGCCCACTGGTTACTGCAATGACTGTGAAGGCAGAGGTCATGGGTTTGATCCCGCAGTGGAGTTATGTAAGAAGGCTGTCTGAGGCATTTCCTTTTAATTTAAATCAGTGCTGCCAGCAAAACACCCTCACAGTGCCGTAACCTAAGGTGCCGCATAAGGCGCCCTATAAGGCACATTATAAAGTACCCTGTCTGCCAAGGCACCTTATAATGTGCCCTATAGGGCGCTTTATAGGGTGCCCTACAGGGTGCCTTATGAGGCACCTTAGGTTACGGCACTGTGAGGGTGTTTTTGCTAGCAGCACTGATTTAAAGTAAAAGGAAAAGCCTCAGACATCCTTATTAAATAACACCAATGTGGGATCAAACCCATGACATCTGCCTTTGTAGTCATTGAAATAACCAGTGAGCTACATCTCTAGAGCATCTAATACACCACTGGCTGGCTACAGAAAGACTACAGGTCACCACACAAACTGCCTGCTGTGGTTACCAGGATATAGTAAACCCGCCCGTACCCATGATGCGCTGCACATGCAGCTTAGCAGCCTACATCTGATCACAAGATGGGGTATATGCCTCTATAGCACCCCGGCCTGGTAGGGGGAACTGATCCTGTGTGTTACTGGTACAGAGTAGCTACAGACCGTGACATTGTGCGGTTCCTGTTCTCACCCTGAGGGTGAGGTGGGGCGCCCATCACCAGGTCCGCAGCACATAGCATGGGTGAGGTAGGCTGTGCTGAAGGTCCCCATCAGTGCCAGTGTGTGATAGGTCGTCTTTGTAGACACACCTGTGTCCAGCTGTCGTCCCCAGTCATGTCTAGCCCTTGTGGGCTATGATGCACCCAGAATAGTACATGTCCTGTATGGTTGCCATGGCCACATGTTGTAAGAGAAGGGTGGTGTTTGGACCCAAAAGCAGATTATGTAGCATCATCCAACCCACCCTCTGTGGGTCAGGGTGGGGGACAAGATCTCCCACCAACAGATCCACATTCTACATCTCTGCAATGGTGGCAGTAGAGGGGACCATCAACCCCAGTCCTGCTGGGGAATAGGCACCCCTACAGGGCAGTCAATGCAGATCTGTATGCAGCACATAGGGCACTGGCAGATAGGCCTGGAAAAGCTCAGCTGCCCCCACCACTATCAGACATTCACCAGCAGAGAGCACAGTCAGTTTCCACCTACTGCACCCTGTAAGGTGCACCAGCCATACACATGCTAACTGCTGTTACCATGCTGTTCAGAGAACACTATGGCCACATCACATAAACTAAGTAACTGTATAGCAGCACACGTTACCGACTAACACTATATGTATATATAAAATGTTTTTAGCACCACTGTATATAGCCCACATTGTACATAGCTCAAACCAATCTAGCTCACAACACAACACACACCCAACTAAATTTCCACCCTCACTGCATGTATAACACACTCACACTACCAGATTGTTTGCTGTGATACCACCTTGATTATCATGATAAGGCGGTTTAGAAATACTGTTAAATAAATAAATAAATAAACTGCAGACAGTCTGCTAGCTAGTACATAGTGCATGTTCCTGGAGGAACTGTGTGCACCCAAAAATGGGATGTGAGCACACACACCAAGCAGGTATGTCAGTGATTGGACCCCAGAAAAAGGAACTCACAGAAAATACTTAAAAGAAGCACTGTACAGCACTATGGGGGAACCTAGCCATGCCATGGTCACTGCTCAGTCAGGGTGAGAGTGAACCCCCCCCCCCCTCAGCATGACATGCTGTGGCCATCCTGTCCATGCAGGTGGTGGTCGGGCACTACAATGTCCCAGCCATTGCCCTATGCCCTGTGCAGATGCATCCTGCCCAGGCCGCCCTGTCCGGGCCATACCCATAGTACTTTGCTCCTCATTATGCACAATGGCAGGCTAACACTGGAAACAGTGCAAGCATTGGGGGCTCAGTAAGGTGTAGGCAGCCACAAAACACTGGATAGACATACACACACTCCCACACCTATTTCAGCATTGCGCAAATATAGAGGTGGTTGGCAGTCCTGGCCACCACACCAGTCCTGGGCACAGTGCAGGCATTGCTATGGTACTCAATACTGTTAGGGTCACTCCCTGGGGTGGTAAACACTGTCAGAAACAATAACTGAAACACACTCCACAGATATCAGAAAGGTTGCTATGATAAATCTCTGTCAACAAATTGTGCTTAATTTAGGATTTGTTATCTGACAAATTATTAATCATAGCAACCTTTTGATATATGTGGAACGTGTTTCCATGTTTAAGACGGCATTGCTAAGGTATGCAGGTGATAGCAATGGGAGATGCTGCTCCACGCAGGGCCCAACAGCCTGACTCGCCATGAACCGTTGGATAGTGGAGCCTGTGGGTGTGGGTGTTTGTGCCCCTGTTGGCCGCTGCTCTAGGGCAGAGGTTCCCAACTCTGATCCTGGTGGGCCACACACGGTTCAGGTTTTCATGCTGTCCCTAATAAATATGCATGAGATACATTTGCATACAATGGGGGCAGTGCATACAAATGCAACTCAAGCATATTTCTTAGGGACAGCATGAAACCTGAATGGTGTTTGGCCCTCCAGGACTGCAGTTGGGAAACTCTGCTCTAGGGATTACACATGTTTATGCTGTCTGTGCTCTGTAGGGTAAAATATAGGCGCTTATGGCGTGTTTATTTTATCTGCAATAAAGGTTCCTTCTATATTACTACGGTTTAGTACTGGGTAAAATATAGGGACATGGTCTGCAGGAGCCACAGCTGGGACTTGAACCTGTGACCTTCTGCCCCTGAACACACTGGCTGTGTGTACTGCACCAAAATGTTGCCACAGAGGCAGGTCATTCCCTGGGGATACCATTACTGTTCATCTGACAGACCTTGTGTTTTGCAGTGCACGGCACCCACCTATACTGGGCTTGGCCTTGGTCTGCTGTGGGCAGATGCCACTGCCCCCTCCACCACCAGCACCACTCCGCCACCATGCTGAGATGCCCTTGTGACAGTGGTGCCGGTGGTGCACAGTCCCAGGTCATCCAGTGTGACGGTAGGCAGCTGCCTATGGTACGTGATATGGGGGAGGGGTGCCTGCCTAGACATCCACGCTTCCCCCCGGCACTGCCTGCCAATGTTATGTGCCCTTTGGTGTACTTGCTATGTACTGTCCCCTGGGACATTGTGGGACACACACTCATGGCATGTTTATTTTATTTATTTATTTATTTATTTAGCTGCATTTATATTCCGCTTTTCACCGGGTCAAAGCGGTTGGGGGATACATTTAACACGAGGGGATATGAGACACATACACTAATACTTACAGGGAACATGGGCAATGGAGGGTTAAGTGGCTTGCCCAAGACCACAAGGAGCACCTGTGGGACTAGAAACCCCAGTCCTTCTGGCCCAAGGTTGCTGTCCTCTAGTGGGATTTGAACCACTGACCTTCCAGCCTGCAGTACCTTGCCCCAACCACTAGGCCACTCTTCCCTCCATTGTTTGCCCTTGGTCAGTTGCTGTCACGCTGGTTTTCCGTTTCTACATTCCTATGTGTCACCTAGGCATCTGCCTAGTCCACCCTGTGCCCCAGCTGGCCCACTGCATGTGCCGCCTGCAGCCGCCTGCAGCCCCCTGTACCCTATTTACACCATCACCATAGTGCCCTTTCCTATGTGGTCACTCTGCTGTTGCTGCACATGTGAAAGCCACATAAGCAAGCTGCCCAATATAGACCACAGCAAACCCTCATCAACACTATCAATATTGGAACATTCACTTTGCGCGGGAAATCAGAATTGACCCTTCCAAAAGTGACAACCTCCTTTTAATTCTTTATAGGTAGTGTTGATTACCATTTATCGATGTTTTTTCTATTTGCCAGCTCGGTGTTTTGTATTTCTATTTTGCCTCTGGTCATTATCTCTCTGGTTTTTGCATGCTTTGTTACTGCACATGTGTCACTACTATCACTTATCTGGGTCTCCCTGCCTTTGCTGTACATTGCTGACTGAACTGGTTTCTCTCTCCTGCAAATGCGCCTCTAACGCAAGGTTTTCAGTGGCGTTAATTTTCAGACCCTGATTTCACAGCATTAGTGTGCCTGGGACCTCTCCCCGCCCACTCTCCGCCCATTGACCCCTTCTCTCCGCCCTCTGGGGAGCCTTACTCCACCCTCTGTGCACCTTAACGCCGCTGGAGACGTTATCGTGCTATATGTGACGTTCTCGGTGGCGGGAAAAGTAATGGAGGCACTCCTGAAATAGCAAATAGTGGACTTCCTCAAAACCAACAGGTTGCATGATCTGAGGCAACATGGTTTTACCAAAGGACACTCTTGCCAAACAAATCTGATTGAGTTCTTTGACTGGGTGACCAGAGAACTAGATCAAGGACATACGATGGATGTGATCTATCTAGATTTCAGCAAAGCCTTTGATACTGTTCCTCATAGGAGGCTTATCAATAAACTCAACAGCTTGGAGATGGGTCCCAAGAAGATGAACTGGATCAGAAATTGGTTGACTGACAGACAACAGAGGGTGATGGTAAACGGAACTCACTCGGATGAAAGGAAGTTGATTAGCGGTGTGCCCCAGGGTTCGGTCTTGGGACCAGTACTATTCAATATATTTGTGAGTGATATTGCTGAAGGGCTGAATGAAAAAGTCTGTCTTTTTGCAGATGACACCAAAATTTGCAACAGAGTGGTCTCCCCTCAGGGAGTGCGGAACATGAGGAATGATCTACAAAAGCTGGAAGAATGGTTTAATGCTTGGCAGTTAAGATTTAATGTGAAGAAGTGCAGTGTAATGCACTTGGGAAGCAGAAATCCAAGGGAATTGTATGCGATAGGGGGCGTGAGATTGATGTGCACAGACCAGGAGAAAGACCTCGGTGTGATTGTTTCTGATGATCTCAAGGTGGCGAAACAGTGTGACAAGGCGGTGGCAAAAGTCAGAAGGATGCTGGGTTGCATACAGAGAGGAATTACCAGCAAAAAGGAAGAGGTACTAATGCCTCTGTACAAGTCACTGGTGAGGCCTCACTTGGAGATATGATTCAAACCTTTAATACTTAAAAGAGTATTAATGGACAAACAAACCTCTTCCAAAGACGGGGAAGCCGTAAAACTAGAGGGCATAACATGAAGCTGCAAAGTGGTAAACTGAAAGGCAATGTCAGGAAATACTTTTACACTGAAAGGGTGGTGAATGCTTGGAATGCCCTCCCGATGGAAGTGGTGGGGGCAAATACAATGACAGAATTCAACATGGCATGGGACAGACATAGTGGATCCCTTTATAGCAACAGGATAAAATCAAATTAAGCATAACTATCTTTTATAACTGAACAAATAGGGGTGACCTACACAGAGCAGTGGGTGCACCCCTAAGCATATGTATGGAGAGAGGTGACCTGTACGGGGCGGCAGGCACACCTATTCTTGCTGCCTTGCTGGGCAGACTAGATGGACTATGCTGGTCTTTATCTTCCGTCATATACTATGTTACTATGTTATGATCTCTCCTGCCTTTTCTCTTTCTACATTTATTTATTTAACATTTTTTTTATATACCGCCTTTCAGGTTCTCAAGGCGGTTTGGAATAGACTTCCTGAATTGGTAGATCATGCTTCTTCTCTGGCCCTGTTCAAATCCTGACTAAAAGCACCACCTTTAGAGACTGCTTTTAAATCCTAACCCCTTATACTCCTGTTTATATCCATGTTGTTTTTAATAATTCCCCATCGTAATGAAATTCCCTAATCTCTCATTTTTCCTGTTTGACGGTCTTGAATAGATTCTAAGCTCTATGGAGAAGGGACTGTCTTTTATATGTGTTTTTGTACACCACTGTACATGTCTAGTAGCACTATAGTATCGATTAGTAGTAGTAGTAGTAGTAATCCACAATGAATATGTATGAGAGGGGTTTGCATGCACTCCCTCCATTGCATGAAGATCTATCTAATGCATATTTATTATGAATACCCTGAAAACTCAAATGGCTGGAGCGTATACCAAGATCAGCTTGAGAAACACTGTTGTGGAACACCCTCGTGCTGTGCCATGGTTCTCCATTCTTTACATTCACATGCCATCATTTCCTTCACTTGCCAGAGTTACCTTAAAGAATGTATTTTATTATTGTAACTGCTTTATGATAGCTGCAAGTTTTAAAAAGCTTTTTGACATGTATCATCGTGAAAGGCTTCTGTTTTCTTTTTATAACTGCTGTTCATATGTCTGTAGTCCCCGCTGTGGGATAGGTTTACAACTTTTAATTTTCTTTCACGTAATGACACCGATGTAAAACTACCTTTCTCATATCACATCCTCCTCTCAAGCAGTTCAATATTTTTTTCAGAAAGACTACTGAAAATATTGACTGTATCTTGCATTCTCTTTTTCTACTAAATGTATTCCTCCTACTGGGATAGAAGGTATAATGGAGTGGTAAATTGTGAAGACGTGCCTGTGACTAGATTCTAAAGGCTAAGGAGAAAGTCACGCCCAAACATACCATCAACAAATAAAAGACCTAATCCCACAGAAGTTCACACTGGCTATCATAAAAATGCCTAATAATTTTTGTTGGACTGGTGTCTGTGTGAGGAGTAAACCTCAACCTTAAACTGTGTCCATTTTAATCAACTGTACAGTAAATTAAAAAAAAGAAAACAAACACAAAACTTAACATTTGTCCAACTTATTATTTGTGATTTGTCCAATCTTACATCAAAGGCAGAGTCCACGTATCTGGAGACAAAAAGGAAGAAACGGTGTTCAACGCAGCACTGCGTTTCTCATCTACAACCATTCAGGAGTCCCTGCGTCAGGAAAGATTTCCGCAATAAAATCAAAGGACCGAGGAAGGACAAACACTCCCAGCAGAACCCATTTTAAAACAGACCGGCGTGTGACGTCACCCCTATTGATTAATTACTGCTAAGCCAAGGGACAGGCGAAAGCAACCATGCTGACGCCTGACTAATTAATGTCTCCCCCTATAATCCAGTCACTCTTTGCTACCTTGGCAAATTTCTTGAACTCCTTCTTGAAGAAATCTCTTTTAAGCCCATTCGGGGCATATATATTCAGGATAGAGATTTCCGCACTTTCCACCCTTCCCGTCAGCCGGACTGCCCAGCCCTCCATATCGCCCCCTGGAGCATACAAGACAAAAAGACATCCACTTATGCATTAGGTTAGCAACGCCTCTCTTTTTGGAATTATAGGCTGAGCTAACCATCTGTTGGAATGCCCCCGCTTGCAACTTTAGGTGTTCCTTTACCGTCAAATGGGTTTCCTGCAGGAGAAGGATATCAATGTGGGCTTTGTTAGCCAGAGCAAGCACCCTTTTCTGCTTAATTGGGTTATGCAGCCCTCTTACATTCAGGGAGGCTACTTTATACCTCTTCAAGCCTATGTTGCTCCCCATCTGTTTTTAAATGTTCATTTAGGGGATTGGGATTCCCACTGAGAGCCTCTTCTTCCCCTGTCCTGCCTCCCTCTTCTTCTACTGTACAGCGCAATGCCATTGGAACTCATAACAACCCCCCTCCCCCCTTTACTGAGCCTTCGCGCCTTTGCTCTAGTATTCCCCTCCATTTGCTTTATTCTCTTGTTTTTTGGCTTCCTTTGGTACAGCAAATTCTCTACCTCATCCCCCCTTTCCCACCCCCTTTTTTAATCCCTTGACTGCTATTCACACCCGGTTCCCTACCCGTCAAACCTATTCCTCCTGCGCCTCCTTCACCCCATCTTACCAGCCCTCCCTCCTCTGCCAGTTCCCCTCTTGTTGCTCCTTTCCCCTCTTCTCCCCCTTTTATCCCTCTATTTCCAGCATTCTACCCCTTGAGTTCAGCAATCTTGGCCTTCAGCAGCCTTACCAAAAACTAAAACATGATATGCAATAAGCTTACAGTCTTTGATCCTCAATCTTTGCCTTCTTCTCCTCCTGTGGACATCGGCTGCTTCTGAAGGCTTCCTGCGTCTGCCAGGGATCTCGTCTCCTCCTCTTTGAGGGTCAGGGTACACTCCTCTCCTGCCCCTGGAACCTCATTTGCTGCAGGCGCTCCTGCTCTTGGCTTGCTCTGGGCCAGCTTACTCAGTCCTCCATTCTACTTCTTGTTTTCGGCGAGCGCCTTGCTTTTCTGACACTCACTCTCCGCCAGTCAGGCCGCCACTGCATCCGGAGAATAAAAAACTTCCTGATCCCATTGCTATTAATAGTAAGTCCAGCGGGGTACCATAGGGCCTCCTTGTAGTCCTTCTGTAGCAGTTGATTACAGCATATCAAAAGCTCTTTGCGCCGCCGCACCATCTCCACGGCTAAGTCCGGGAACACCATCACTCTCCAGGATTTATATTCAATGAGTCCTGTCTTCCGCACTGCCCTTATTATAAATTCTCTATCCTGAAAATGCAGTAGTTTTATTATAAAAGCTCTTGGTTTGGCGTGTTCATCCGGTCTAGGCCTTAGTTCACGGTGTGCCCGCTGCACCTCGTAGTCCCCTGCCACGGGGCACCCTGGAAAGCATGTCTTCAGCAACTCTCTTATAAAGCTTACTGAGTCAGCGCCTTCCTCTCCCTCTGGGATCCCAAATATCTGCAAATTGGACCTCCACTCACGATTTTCATGATCCTCCATCTTTTCCTTCAGCCAGGTCACGTGCTTTTTCAAGGTTTGAGCCTCTCTCTGTGTGCTTATCTGGGCTCTGAGGGCAGAGTCCTGGTCTGTACTGGCTTCCTCTGCCTCGCTTGCACCTGAGGAGTTTGGCGATTCCGCCCGAGACCCGCCTGGCCATACCATCCGGGCTGCATTCTTTTTTGCTTATCATTTTCATTGCTTTTATTTTCATTACCTTTGGCATTCTGTCTACTTTTTACCAAAAATTATTTGGCGAATTGAGCGGGCGGGGGGGGGGGGGAAGGGGGAGCTGTTCTCACACACGACTTCCCCTCTCGCTATCCAGACCGGAAGTCGAACATCTCAGTTTCTCTCTCATTTCTCTTGTGACCTGATAACTTCACTGTTGCTGATTTCTGGGCTTTTCCAACTCTGGCACAGTCTAATCTGGCCTGAGGATCATGATTTTAATTCATAACTACCAGGATATTTCTCACTTTATAGCTTCCCTCTTTGTCATTAAAAAGATTTTAGCACTGACCAAATAAGTCCAGTTGTTGTTGTAATGCAAATACTTATGCAAATGAGACCCTGTGAATATACAAATACTTATGCAAATAAGGCCCCGCCATGAGTCTCTGCACATGTCCTCGCATCACACGCAGGCCACATGTGTGACCAGGAGGGGCATCCAGGGTCTAGATAGGAGTCGGCTGCTCTCAAGGGATGCCTGGAGAAGTCCAGGCACCTCTCCTATTGTCGTCTTATGGGACTTATTAGGGTTCCTCCCCCCCCCCCCCAAGCTGATTATTTAAAAAAAAAAAAAAAAGAAGAGAAAGGGAAGAGATCTTGTGGATCATGTAGGCTGAGCAGAAGGGAGCTCTGGCAGCCTGGGATTGAGCCTCCTCACACTGTAGGCCCTAGTTGCACCAGGAGCGGTCTGTGGACTGAGACCACGCGAGCAACAGTGTGGCCTATGAGAGCATCGGGAGCTGTACAAAGTTCAGACTGGAAGACACGGACAAAGTTTTTCTCAATGGCCTCGGGCATTGTAAATGGAGGTGTAATAGAGAATTGGAGTGTACACAGGTAAAGATTTAATCTGTATGAATATTGTTTACCAGGATAGCCAAGTATCCTGAGATTTCACTGACTCTGTCGCTTTATTTCTGGTTTGTTTAAAGTAACATATCAATGATAGTCTTAAAAACATGGATACACTTATCATAATGGTGGTTCCATCCTAGGTAGTGAATATGTTTTCTTTATCCCTATTAGTTTATCAATTTATTCCTGATGGTGAATAGTACACCATAGAGGGTTGAGCAGTTTTAAAAGGTATGTGTTATGAATTAGCAGTTTTTATGAATTAGTAGTTTTTATTATTATTTATGTATTTATTTCTTATCCTAATGTAGATAATTTTTTATTCTAATGTAGATATTCGTGTATGAAGTTGTTTTTTAAACGACGTTTGTTTTTATCAGCACTGTAATTATGTTATTTTTATCCTTAATCACGTTTTATTTATGTTATATAACATATGGTTGTTATCATCTGACATTTGCTGCTGTGCTGGTCATGTTTGTTTTGTATATGGATGGCTTTATATAGTTTTACATAATTTTATTGTTTCTATAGAACATTATTATCATAATTTAAACATTTATTTTATATTTTGTTATATGTACATGTGTTTTACATTCTTAGGCATTATGATATTGTTTTTATTGTGTATATATCTGTAGTAAATGTTATTGTTTTTATTATTTATGTAGCCTGCCCCTGAAGAAGGCAACGAAACACGGCCTGTGTCGGGCCATAAGCTTTTTATCGATCAATAAAGATTATCCTTCCTTTGCTATCCACGGATTGACTGGGTTTGTATCTAGCACGTGGTATTGTGCTTTTTGGTGGTACCATTTTGTTCCAAAGTCCAGGATCCTAGGTTTCCACTGCTCTTCTCATTCTGGATGTGGATTGAGTTTGCCTGGAGGGTATCTGTCTCCCCTGGGAGCTGCCAGAGCCTTCGTGGAGCATAGCTTTTTTGCCCAAGTTTACCATGCTTTTACATATGATTTATTTATTAAGATTGATCCAGGAAGCTGCACTAGCACCAGAAAAAGAAAAAAAGTAGGCTTTGTATATTGGAGGACCCATTGCAGACCAAAAGACTACTCTTAGATCTGAGAGGAATGGTCTGTTCATTAATACCTTTCAAGTATTTAAAGTTTTGTATCATGTCTCTCCGTTCCCTCCTTTCCTCCAGGATACACATATTCAGATCTTAAAGTCTCTTCTCATATGGTTTCTGGCATAAACCTCATACAATTTTAGTCATATTCTTCTGAACTGCTTCAAGTCTTTTTATTTCCTTAGTGAGTGCCTCCAAAACTGAGTGCTGTACTCCAAGTGAGGCCTCACCAGTGACCTTTAGATGAGTATTATCACCTCCTCCTTTCAGCATGCCCCTCTCTATGCAGCCTAGCATCTTTATGTCTTTGGTCACTGCCTTTTCACATTGATTGCTACTTTGAGATGCTCAGATGATATCACCTCGCGGCCTCTCTCCTCACATACTGCTTCTTTAGATTTTAACATCCCAAGTGCATCACTTTGCACTTCTTCGTATTACATGCTAACTGCCAAGCATTAGACCATTCTTATACTACTTCTACTATTGCTTCAGAAAATTTGGTTTTCGAGAGGATCTTTGAAGAAGTTGACAAATCTATGATAGTAGAAATGTTAATGAAGTGTACAGTGAAACACTTTGGTTTAGAAGGAGGAAAAAATAATTCATTTGGAGAGATGGACTTTCTCTTTAAAAAGTTGGTTCAGATTGTGCTAGATAAATATGAATTTGAAGAAGCAGTTTTTATAGAGATTTGCTGGAGGAAAATGCTCCTGAAGAAGAAAGAAGAGAAGAATGAAAACTGATTCTCCGAGTAAAGAAGAAAATTTGCAGGAAGAGAAAAATGTTCTGAGAACAAATTCATCTGGGGAGTCAACCATACAGGAAAATGATGCAGCAATTAGTGATGGAGCAGATAATTTCCTCAGTTTAAAATGTTTAGAAGATCAAGCTGGAAGAAGGGAAGAAGTTAAAGTGGAGATAAGAGGACAATTAACAGAAGAAAGAGATACTAAAGAGTTAATGGCTGAACTTTTGAAAAGTATGACGGTTGATGGAGAGCAAATAAATGCAGAAATTCTCTTTGACTGAAAGAGAGTCAAGTAATTGACAGTGTTGTTGGAAATGTAGAGAGAAATGAAAGCAGATTAATTAATGCTATAGAAGATGTTGTTGACACCAAAAAAAGAAGCTATAGTAAAAAGAAATTAGAAAGGGAAGATGAGATTGAAAATAACAGTTGTGGTGACAATAGACTAGATATTGCTAGTAGTAAACAGGATAATAATATTTCCTATAGGTCAAAGAAGAAAAATAGAAATTTCTATCATTCAGTCTTTTTATACTTATGCATCATGTGTATTATGTTTAACATTTCTATTGGGCAGTGGGGAAAGAACTACACTAATCTAGATGCTCCAAGGGATTTTCTTTTAAAGACAAATGCGAGAGTGAAAGATGGTACAGAAGAATGTTTAAAAGAAAAGCCAGTATTTGTGAAAAACCATGGGGTATGTTTACTAAAGTGCGTTAAACGTGACTAACGCGCGTTATACGACGTTAATGACCATAAGTGTCGTATAACGTGCGTACCGACGCGCTAACGAGCGTTAATGTAATACTACGTGCGTTAAGCATAGATAACGATCGTAAAGTCCCGCGGCGCGTTAAAACAGCGCAGAAGGTGGAGAGTGGGCGGAGAGAAGGGGTCAATGGGCGGAGAGTGGGCGGGGAGAGGCTCCCCTCACACTAACATGCTGAATTCCTGAGCTCAATGCCAACGCGAATGAAAACCTGTCGTTAAAGGCATTTAAAGGGAAGAGAAACCATTTCCGTCAGCAATGTACAGAAAAACCGGGGAAACCCACAAAACGTGAGCAATGTGATACATGTGCACAGAACAAACTTTCACATAAAACGTTAAAAATGACCACAAGAAACATTTTAAAAAGCATAATTCAGCTGGGCAACAGTGATAGCAATGGGCAACAAGGAACAACACTCCCTGGAAAGCACCAAAACAAAAGAAATGATGTGTGGAAGGGTCTACGCTCCGCAGACCCTTTCAAAGACCAACTCATTGTAATGGAGCTGTCCTGGGAGTGTTGTGTAATGTTGCCCAATGATATCATTGTTGCCCAGCTTGGTTAGGGGTGTGTGCCCCTTTTATGAGGTCTTTTCTGAGGTTTATGTGCACCTTTGTCTGCATACAAGGTAAATGAGGCCACAGTAAACCTGTTGCAGAGCAGGGTTTCTGACTCGTCAGGCCGGTTTAACTAACTCCAGGGACTGCACTGTCTCTGTGGCCACAGTGTGGTGCAACAGACACAGCCAGTGCCTGTAAAACCAGAGGGTCACAGGTTCAAATCCCAGCTGGGGCTCCTGCCAACCCAGTCCCCATAGTTTTACCCACCACTAAACAGTGATAGTAAAGACACCCCTTTATTGCAGAGAACATACGCATGGCCTATATTTTACCACACCAAACACAGACACCAGAAACAGGCACATTACCTAAAGCAGAGTCCCGCAAATGCAGTCCTGGAGGGCCCCACACCATTCCGGCTTCATGCTGCCTCTAATAAAGATGCCTGTGCTGCATATCTATGCACCACCCCCATGGTATGCAGATGTAGCTCATGCATATTTATGAGGGACAGCATGAAAACCCGAACAGTGTTCGGAACACCAGGACTGGAGTCGGGGAACTCTGCCGTAAAGCAGCAGCCAACAGGGCCACACACCCACCCACAGGCCCCATTGGCCAATGCCTCCTGGAGAGGCAAGACATTGGGCCCTGCCTGTATCCCCCAATACTAGCAGTTGCATACCTTAGCAATGCCACCCTACACCTGGGTATATGGTACAGAGCTATCAAACGTTCCCTATGATAACTGGCAGATATCAATTCCTACGTTAAGCACAGTTCGCTCATTGAACTCGACCATAACAATCATTCTGATGTCTGCGGTGTTTGCTGCAGGTCTGGTCTCTGACAGTGTTCGCCACCCTGGGGAGTGACCCCCCAACAGCCTTGTGTACCATATCCATGCCTGTACTATGCCCATGACTGGTGTGGTGGCTATGGCTGCTGACCACCTCTATAGTAGCACAATGCTGGCATAGGTGTGGGGGTGGCTGTCTGTCTATCCAGTGTGTGGTGGCTGCAAACACCTTCCACAGTCCACACTGCCAGCAATGTTGCCAGTATTGGGCTGCCAATGTGCATAATGAGGAGCAAGGTACCATGGGTATAGGCCGGACAGGGTGGCCTGGCCAGGGTGCATCTGCACAGGGCATAGGGCAGTGACAGGCACATTGTAGTGCCCGGCCACCACCTACACAGACAGGGTGACCTCAGTATATCCTGCTGAGAGATCACTCTCACCCTGATTGTGCGGTGACCACAGCATGGCTAGGCACTCCCATGGTGCTATCTAGTATTTCTCTCATGTGATAAATATGGGTTTCTTTTTGGGGCCCAGTCACTGATGTATCTGTTTGCTGTGTATGCTGACATCCCAGTTCTGGGTGCAGGCATCTCCACTGGGCACTAGCAGACTGTTTGCAGCTGGTAGCTGTTGTGATGGAGTGGCTTGCAGGGTGCAGTGGCTGATGGCTTGTACCAGTTGAATATCAGATAGTGGTGGGGAGCAGCATACCATATCCAGGCCTAATGTCTGTTTGCTATTGTGTTATGGCTGTGTACAGAGCTGCATTGACTGCCCTGTGGGGTGTCTGTTCCTCAGCAGGACTAGGGTTAATGTTCCCCTCTACTGCCACCTTTGCAGGGAGGTAGAATGTGGATCTTTTGATAGGAGACCCTATTTGCCACCCTCGGCCCTGGGGGAGGGGGGTGGTGGTGCATGGGGCTACACCTGACTGAAACAGACAGAGATGTCCAAGGTGGTCCTGCAGAAACTACCTATCTCACACAGTAACACTGCTTTGGACCTGCGCCATGGCCTCTTTCAGCCATGGACGGTGCTGTGGACCTAGTGCTGGGCGCCACACTGCACCCTCAGGGTGAGCACAGTACCCGCACAATGTGACGGTGTGTAGCTACTCTGTGCCAGTACAACACACGGTCAGTACCCCCTATCAGGCCGAGGTGCTGTGGGGGTGCACATGGTCAGTTCCCCCTACCAGGCCGAGGTGCTGTGGGGGTGCATTCCCCATGGTGTGTATCTGTGGACAGCTGATTTGCATGTGCAGTGCATCATGGGGGTGACTGGCACAATCCAACCCTGTGAAACTGCAGCACCTGCTCACAGGCTCTGATAAACCATGGGCCATCACACGTACATCTGGTAGCATAATGCATAGGTGCATGACACCCTACAGAGTCTGTAATATAAAATGCCCACACTGGTAAAAACACATGTACCCACGCACGTAAGAACACATGTACCCACGCACGTAAGAACACACGTACCCACGCACGTAAAAACACACGTACCCACGCATGTAAGAGCACACGTACCCACGCACGATTCTACGTGCGCAGCTACGCACGGGGCTACGCACGTACCAACGCACGCAGCCTCGCACGCACCAACGTACGTGGCTAGGCACACTCCGAGGGTGTGTTTCTGACACCCATACTCAACGTACCGAAAAACAAGCCTCCTCATTCCCTCTGTAATGTACAGGGTGATGCCTGGGACAGCCTTCTGCATTAGACACACTGGGGACTCGAGCCCATGCTGCCTGTAACAGCAGTCAGTACCGTAACCATTGTGCTACAGCTCTGTTTTAGTGCTTTGTGTCTGTACGTCTTCTTACGATTAACGCGCAGTAACGTGCCACCGCGCCCGGTAACGCTCGTTAATTTTGTGAACGCGCGTTAGTGGTGACGATGTACCGCCCATGTCCTTATTTGGGGTTTCTGTCACTACCGCGGCTCCTAACGCGAATTGCACTAACGCAGTTTAGTAAACATACCCCCATATGTTCATTTTGAACTGTTTCAAATTAGGCACTTACATGGTGTGATCCACTTAAAACGTTAGACTATATAGAACAACGAAGAAAAGAAGGAAGCAATGAGATTGGTTTGAAATTAAGTTTGGCACAAGGAAGGAAAAAGAAAGCATGTAGTTAGCTAAAAAGTGAAATAAAAAAGTTTTTTAGAGCTTCCAAAATTTTTAGTTTAATAAACAGGAATTAGTAAATAAAAGGAATGTTAAAAAAATGAGACATAAGATGAAAGAGCAGGTATGGCTAATGTGATGGAATTCCTGTATTGTAATAAAAAAGTGGTATAGTCAAGTTCGTATTAGTAATAAATGGGAGCTGTAAATTGTTCACACAGAATAGAGAATAAGAAAAAATGCTGATGAAGATACAGTTCTCCAAAGGGTATGTTCACTAAACCGTGGTAAAGGAGCAAGTGTGCCATTAGCATGCGCTAACTGCGCCTCTGTGCCCTTAGCGCGTCCAAAAAGCCACTTTAGAGCGCACTTTGGTACCTGTGGGCGGAGAGAAGGCATGCACGGGGCAGAGCATGGGGTCAATGGCAGGGAGTGGGCGGGAACAAGGCTTGCTCCCTTAACGCAGGCACCTTAATGGTAGGAATCCTAATGCAACTCAAGACCTCGCAGAAAGGGTGTTTTTTGAGGAGAGAGAGTCTATGTAGCATCTGCAATGTGATGCACAGACAGGGGAGCCCAAGTGAATGATAGTAGTGCTCCATTAGCAGCAACAGCATAGTGCCCAAGTATGAAAGGGCACTATGTTGATGGTGCAAATGGGAGCAAAGGAGGTGGCACATGAGTCATGCAGTGGTGCACATATGAACATATGCCAAAATATGCCAAACTATGTCAGACCAAGGTCCATCATGCCCAGTATCATGTGTCCAACAATGGCCAATCTAGGTCACAAGTACCTAGCAGTTACCCCAAAAGGCACACAGGATCCCCAATAACTGTAATGGGGCAAGCAGTGCATAGCGTGGGTCTTCTTTATCAATGGTTTATGGACCGTTACCCAGGAACCCGTCCAAACCTTTTAAAACCCAGCTACACTGACTGCTTTTATCACATCCTCTGGTAACGGATTGCAGGGTTTGATTACGTGTTGACTGAAAAAATATTTTCACCTAGAAGACTCAAATGGGTTACACTGTAGCCACATTGCAGGTCCCCTAGTCTGTTCAGAGTCTGATGGCATAAAAAAGCGACCTACGTTTACCTGTTCCACTCTGGTCAGTAATCTATAGACCTCTATCATATCTCCCCTCAGCTTTCTCTTCCCCAGCCTTTAAATTTTTAACTTCTCCACAAAGGGGTATCCTTCCATCCACAGTACCATCTGTGATGTTCGTCATGATCCCACAGTGACAGTGGCAAGAGTTCTGGCACCCAAGGCAGAGATCCAGGCTGCCCCCTCCTCCGCTGCCGCAGAATCCAGCTGTGGGAGAAGAGGCCAATAGTGCCAGATGCTGTAACCCCTCAGGCAGCTGCAACATTCAGGCACCCAAGGGACTACCACAGCAGTGGCTGTCATCCTCCCCCCAAGACGTATCATTGGCAGGCAATGACGGGGTTCCTGCAGAGGCAGATGGTTGGGGAGGGGGCTGTGTGGCCATCCATGTATGCCTCTGCCCCCCCCCCATCTGGACTATGTGCTCTAGGCACCCGCCAACCCGCGTATTGGATGGGCTGGGACTGCACACCACCAACACAGACAGCACACGGGCATATCAGCATGGTGTGGGGGTGTTGGTGGAGGGGCCAGCAGCACCCGCCTGCAGCAGACCAAAACCATGCCCTGGTCCTGTGCACAGTGCGCATTGCAACATGTGCCAAGGTCTGTCTGATTCAAAGTATGTCTGCCCCAGGGAGTGTTGCAGCTATATGGCGGCACTGTAGCTCAATGCACACAGTTGGTGTGTATATGTAGTGGAGGGTCATGGGTTTGAGTCCCGGCTGTGAATTATGCATTGCATGTTCCTGTGGCTGAACTTTAGCCCACTGTGCAAGTACAGCACCAACATGTGCAACCCCCAATGAATCGGCCAGCAAGAGTACAAACACCCATTGGCCACACAGACAGGCTCCACTATCCACAGCTGCATGGAGAGTCAGGCTGATAGTACTGGCACACTGAGTGGGCATTAATATCAGAGCAAGCAACTAGCTCCTGCACAAGGAGCACGCATTAACAATGCTCAAGCTAATATCGGGACCAAGGTGGCAGGCAGCAGTGCCAACCATCCCCATTTTTGCACAGCATGTCATTATGAATGAGTGTGAGTGTGAGTGTGAGTGTGTCTGTGTGTCTGTGTGTGTCTGTGTGTGTTTGTGTGTGTGTGTGTTTGTGTGTTTGTTTCTATCAATTTAGTTGTGGCTTTCTACACCTCGCTGAGCCTCACAGTGCCTATGCTGTTTCCAGCATTAGTCTGCAAATGTGCATGATGAGGAGCAAAGTATTGTAGGTATGGGCTGACAAAGGGCAGATTGGCCAGGATGGAACTGCATTGGAGGAGGGTGAATGGCTGAGATATCATAGTGCCCGTCTGCCACATGCATAGCCTGGGTGGCCACACCATGTCATGCTGGAAGGGCACTCTCACTCTGACCGAGCAGTGACCATGGCATGGTTATGTATGCACATAGTGCTATATAGTATCTGGTTCTAGTGATGTGGGTGCACCTCCTATCCTGGGGTCCTGATCACTGAACCAATTGCTGAGTGTCCATGCCTTATATCCTAAGCATGGATGCCCATGGTTGCTCTGTACACATGCAATGTATACTGACCAGTGGACTGTCTGCAGTTGGTATTTGCATGGCTGGAAAACCCAGTGGTGGGCAGCAGGTGCAGTCTGACTGTGCTTGCTGTGGGGTGACCGATAGACCTATGTGGTTGGGATGTGAGGTGATCCAGGACTACTCCCAGTGGTATTGGTAGGGCTTGCAGGACCCTAGAAACAACCCTGTGCAAGTCTAGACTCTCACCCCAAAGGTAGTTGGCTGCCATGGCATCAGCATTGTAACACTGGGTATTGACATGCACTGTTCTAGGCGGGTCCTTGTCTGACAGGGCCAGAGCCAGATGTGACTGGTGCATGCTGCAGGACACAAGATGACTAGCATAATCACACTGCAGACAAAATCTGCCACATAGCAGCGGTGATGGGGATCTGCAGCATGGGCGGCAGAGACCATCTCTTGCACTGTAGGTACTGAGGACCTAGTGCTGGGAGCCAATCCTCACCCTCAGATGATAGCAGAAACTGCTCAGTAGCACCGTTTGTAGCTGCTCTGTGCATCTTACTAAGCTGAGGTGATAGATAAGTGCATTCTCCATTCGGTGATCAGCTGTAGACTACTGTTCTACATGTGCACTGCATCATGGGTACTGGTGGGGCTACCCTATGCTGACGCACACAGCAGACATTTTAGGCGGTGACCTGCAGTCTCTTTGTATCCAGCCATTGCTGTGCAGAGATTCGTGGAAGTATAGCCTACTGGTTAGTACAAGGTCTCCGTACACAAGGGGGAGGGGTTTGGTTCCTACTTGTTCTTTTTGTGACTGTGTTACTCAGATCATTTTCATGCCTGTAACAATCAGGGCTCTGCAGATCGGTTCTGCCAGTCCATACCACCCTCTCTTCAGCTGCCATCCATCCTTCCACCCATCTCTCTGTCTCTGTCGGCTATGTGCAGTCCTGTCTTCTTGTGCAGGCTGCTACTTCACAATCTACACTGGTACTCTTTTCCACATTATGGCTCTTTGTGCTCGCCTCTCCTGTGCCTGATCTGCACATAACCTCTACTACTCTATTCTCCTGTTACTGCAAACATCCTGCCGCTTCTGCCTCCGCTGGGGGAACCATCTCCTTCACCCTATGTCACATACTGACATTGCAGCACTTTACATTGGCACCACCCTGTGCATCGGTAAAGCTGCCTCCCACATGCTCATCTGCTTTTCTGGCTGCCACATAGGGTGCCCACCTATATGGCAGGTCCATCAACTCCCACCTGTCCTTCCTTCCATCGCCTTTACATTGACATTCCTTGCTGCTCTGTCCAGCATTTGGGTTACAGCTGTTTTCCTGCCTTAAGATGCATGCAGACATTAGGCAAACTAGGCAGTCACCTAGGGCGGCAGATTCTGAGGGATGACAAAGAGCAGGGCATTCAAAGCTAAACAATAGCTTCTGACAACAAGGGGGGCATAAGGCTTAAGATATGCCTAGGGCGCCAGCACCTTGAGCCAGTTCTGGGGCCAGCCTGGGTGGCCTCCATGTCTCAATTCTGATTTCCATGTTTTCTCCGAAAATGGGCTTTCACACCTGCTACTGGAGAGGCAGTGGGGTATGGGGGGAAAGAACTGTCTGGGATTCAAAGCCTGTGTAAGTGGAGTGCTGCCAGAGAGGCAGTGTGACAGGGACAACAGCAGCTGAAGGGAAAGGAGTTGGAAAAAAATGTTATTAATATTTAAACCTGATGCAGCGCTCTTAGGGATGGCAAACTGGCAGAGAGCTTTCGCCAGCTGGGGAGAAACATGAGGAAACTTGAAAGAGTATGGAAATGGCTCTGGTACAATTTTTAACCTAATTACTTAGTATATGGATATAGATATAGATATATAGAGATATATAGATATAGAAATACAATAAATTGCATAAATAAAGTAACTTTAAATAAACCTAATTGGCAATAACTAGAGATTTTCAAAGTTCTGCAACATTCTAGTAGCCACAGTGGTTGAACCAAGCTAAACATAAAGCTGAAAGCATGATACTGACTGGTGTTCACTCAGAAACATCATGACAATGACCCATAGGGAGGGGAAGAGTGATGCTATTCCTGTAGCAACTGCAAAATTTACAAGGGGAGATGAGTTAGAGCCACTGAGAGTGTGGATCTGCTTTGAACTGCTGCAGGGTTATTTTAGAAGTTCTATCTGTGATTTGGATGTCTGAAAATGGGTATTCAGACATGCAAATCACAGAAACATCCCTGAACCCATTCTAGAAAGCCGAGTACATAGACGTCCCTGGCACAAGCACATTCATGTAGCACAGGAGCGTGATGGAAGCGTAGCCTGGGCGGTGCAATGAGGATGCATGTCACCATGTGATTTCAAAATGGTATAAGCATGACTGGCCCTGACTGATGCGTCCATGCCTATACCTGCCCCAACCATGAACAAGGTGCAGAAAAGTGCTTGTTTCATGGCAGCAGCATTTGCAGGGGGAAGAGCGAAATGCCCTCTCACTACCGCCATAAATTTCACTGTACCAACCCAACCTGCATGTAAATTTACAGCCAGGATGTGCATGTCTCATAATATAGATGCCCCCATTCTGAAATATCCCAACCGACACGTCCAACTACCCAATTCCGTGGCCATGAATTTCAGGGACTCCCACAAAGCTGAAATGGCCTGCGCTGCAACCATGCATGAACCCAACCTTGCTAGCTTTATGGGCCTGCCCCCAGAACCAATTGCAGGGACGTGTATCGTTTAGGGCAGAGGCAGAGGGATTTCAGAAGGTACTTACACGTGCCTCCCTTCACTGCCACCACTCCCCTGGAATTTTGGATGTGATGCCCTGGACATCCAAAATTCTTCTTAGACAGCCCTTCTAAAATCCCACTTTGTGTGTTTAGTGAGTAGAAAGTGACTGAAATTAGATGACAACTGTAGAATTTGGATGAGAGTTAAGGAGGAATTGCAAATAATTTTAATATTTAAGCAGAGAGAACATTTAATTGCTGCTGCGGGTATGGATGTTGTGGGTGCAGAGAGTGCTGTAAAGGAGAAACTGAAATTTAGCTCTAACAATTGAAATATTGGCTTGGCAGAAAGTAGTTTGGTTGCCTGCGAAAGCCATTGATCTCAGAGTCACCATGCAAAAGCCTTCGAGAGTCATATCTATAAAAAGAACTCTTGTGATAAAGAGACATTAGCTTACAGCTGTTGTTTAAATGCCAAAGCTTGACTTGGCCTTCTTGGAACGATTGGCTAGCGAGCTAAAATTTGAAGTGCTTTGATTAAATGGAATGGAATATTAAGCACTGATTAGGAGTGTGTGTTAGCCATGAACACTGTGGCTGATAATGCCCATTAGATAAGGAGTGAAATTATGGTTTCCTTTATTCAGGGACAGTGTAGGGGAAAAGCAAAACCTGATCACAAGGTTTATTATTTCCTAAGAAAAATACATTTTTTAGAGTTAGTTAGTAGGCTACTGCTACATTCAGAAGACTTCAGCGGAGCCCTAAAGGAACAGAATCCAGAAGAAAAGGCTTTTGAAAGACTAAACTATGGGGTATGTTAACTAAGCAGCAGTAGCAGCTTCCGTGCGATATCGGAGCCGCGGCCCCACTGACAGAAAGACATGCAAAGAGCATGGGAATGTTTACTCAAGTGCACTAACATAAGAACACCTTGCTATGTCCTGTGCTAAAATATCCCACATTAACTAGGCAATGTGTGATTGGGTGGGGACTGGTGGGTTAGAGGTCTAATGTGGGCATTTGGCAGCACATCATAGTTAGTGCAAGCATTTTGAGTGCACACTAACCACAAATGCTGCCATTAACATGGGTGCACTTAACACTGCCTTCATGGGTGGCGTTAAGTGCACCCGCATGCTGGTTAGCGTGGTGATGTACATTTGCAATGCCCTAATGGCAGGGAGATGGACCACTTGCCCCCTAAAGTTAGTTTCAGCTTCTGTGCTATTTTCGCAACCCAAATGCGCAGTACTAGCATGCACTTTAGTAAACGTGCATATACTCTAACACTCATCTTGAGGTTCTAGGAAGTAAGGAGCACCTGGTGCACCTAAAAAGAAAGTTATGTAATAATGAGTTTAAGGAAACAATTCTTGCAAGAGTACTAAAAAGAAGGGAAAAAATGGAAACATTATCTTGTAAAGTTATATGGTCCTTTTGCTGAGCAATTCATGTTGACCGCTTACTCCTTAATGGTTTGACCTTATAATTTAATTTAAAAGTAACTTTTCAAATAGAAAGACAATATAAAAAGCTAAATTCCATAACTGAGGGTGCAGTTAATCCCTTTACTCTGCCTCAGAGGGAAGAGTGGGGGGGGGGGGGCATGCCGAGCATCTGTCCTGCAGTTACCACACAGGGCGAACATCTGTCACACCGATGCATCAGCAAATGGCATTGAAGTACATCTGTACTGCCTCTCAATAAGCATCTCCACCCCATCCCCCACCAGTCAGCATATCTACCACCTCCCTCCCCACTGAACAGCATTCTCATCATCCCACAGCCCCCAGTCGGGATCCCCACTACCTCTTACCACTCCCACTCAGCATCTCCATCACCCCACCACCCACCAATCAGCATCCCCACTCACCCTCGATCTCCCCTTGTACTTACTGGGCCAATTACTGGGGATGTCCATAGTTGGTTAGTGGTGGAGAAGGAGTGATCCCTAAAATGCTCCTGCCCCATTGCTGGCCCAGATTCAAAATGGCGGTTCTGACCCTTAATGATAGTCTCATGTTACCACTCCTAGGTGTCGTGCTGGGGATGTGGGGTGAATGGAAATGCTGATTGGGGGTGTAGGGGGGTGGGAATGCCGAGTTGGAGTGATGGGGGGATTAGGGGGAAGGTGATGAATTTCTGGATGTTGACTGCTGATAGTGTGAGTAAACAATGTCTCTTGTTGAGGAGGCAACCAGTGTATACCTGCTATCGGCAGCCATAACAGTGTACGGTAAAGTACTGCGCACTAACTCAATGTATAGTCAATGCCCATTCTCTATCCATAACTCACCCAGTTCCCACCCCATGACATGACAAGCAGTTAGCATGTGAATTAGCATGTGCTATCATGCCAGTGTGGGAACAGCTACTATGTTCATTTGCTAATGATATGTGCTAATTCATGCGCTAATTGCTTAGTGCAATTTAGCAAACAGGCCCCTTAGTGCTGCTCTTTAGTCATCATCCGGCTCTTCCTCTCTTTGACCTTGAAGCTTCTCATTATTTTTATTCTTGTAAATCCAACTACTCTATTTTTAACAAATTAAACAGATACTAATTACTCTTACACTGCTCAGCCTTTGGTATAAGCCTCATTTGCAGGAAGACTAATGAGGCTTATACCAAAAGTGTGCCAAGCAGTTAGCGTAGGAAGTAGCTTTATGAGGAAGTGAGAGCATCCACACTAACTGCAATAGTGATGGTTAGCCTGCAGTCAGCTTTCATGCAGTAACGGCAAAGTACGGTCCACGCTCATTGCCCACTCATGACCCACCATTTCCTGCCCCAGATAGCATTGAATTAGCATGTACTCTCACACCAGTCTGGGAACCGCTGCCACGATCCTATGCTAACAAATGAGGCTTATATTTGCATAGTCCATCAGAGAATTGGGCGGAGGAAGAGTAGGTAGTCTCTCTTTTCAATTTATTAAAGACAGAGCAGTAGGATTTACAAGGATCAAAATCCTTAGAAACGTCTAGGGCAGAAAGAGAAAGGGTGGAGGCAGTAAATAGCAGGCAATAAGTGAATCTGCGCTAAATGTCAGTACACTTACTGCGTGGTATTGGATTTTTCTCTGATAACTGACTGGGAACATGCTGGGCACGCCCCCAGCAGTTAACACTGATGCTTTGCACGTACCATGCATTAAGTTTTGCATTCAACATGCAGTAAGTGCAAAACTTTGCAACACTTTACTAAAAGGTCCCCTAAGACTGAATTGTGTCATTCGCAATATTAAAGAAAAGTAAAAGTAAGTGTATCCATCTATTTAATTAAACTCTCTATATGAGCCAGGAGAGTATGATTAGATGTATTAGCGGACTCCCTCTTAGCTTAGTTTATTCAATCATTCACACACTCATGAGTTCCCAGTTATTTCTTGTGTCTCCACTTAAATCTCTCTCTAGTAATCTGATGATTTAAAAACGTTCCATAAGATTTTTTTCTCTTCGGCATTTTAAATGCGGCCAGTGGACATGCCATTCTTTGCAGACACAGACAGAAATTCTCACAGATCTTTTTTCAGTTTCTGAAATTACTCAGTTTCCACATAGGAATATGTCAAGAAGCTGTCTTCCTTTCAACTTTCTTTTGTTTGTACCATACTGCAGCTCCAGACTGACGTGCTTACCACAGGCACACCTTTTTCCAATAGGTGACAGCATTTAAGACAATTGACATGTATGCAGAGTTGCCAAGTTACCCAGTTCCAAGAGTGAGATTTTGGGGTATGTTTACTAAACAGCGCTAATGTCGCAGCTGCGACGTTATCGCGTGATACGTGATGTTATCACGTGATAATGGCGCTTTACCGTGTGAGAACGTCACGTATCACGCGATAATGTCTGCGGCAGCGTTAAGGTGCACAGAGGGTGGAGGAAGGCTCCCCAGAGGGTGGAGTAAGGCTCCCCAGGGGCAGAAATCAGGGGTCAATGGGCGGAGAGTGGGCGGGGAGAGACCCCATGCACACTAACTCTGTGAAATGAAGCTCTGAAAATTAGCGCCAGTGAAAACCTCGCGCTAGAGGCACATTTGCAGAAGAGAGAAACCATTTCAGTCAGCAATGTACAGCAAAGCCAGGGAAACCCAGAAAAGTGATAGTAGTGATACATGTGAAGGAACCAAAAAGGAAAATAAACATATTAAATGACCAGAACCACATTTCAAATCCCCATAAATAAGCAGGCCAATAGTGCTACTAATGATAAACATAAAGCAACACTACTGACAAAGCGTAAAAAGGAAAATAGCATGTTTGGAAAGGCTATGCTCTGTCTCCCTACAAAGTGAATGATCCCACAGTGAAATAGCGGTGAGCAGGGTTTTCTCCTTTATATTGGGCAGGTTTGTTATGCTGTGGTCCAGATGGGGCACAGTGCGGACTAGGCAGATGCCTAGGTGGCACATAGGAATGCCGAAACTGTAAAGCAGCAAGACAGCAACTAACAAGGGTCCAACATGGGCACAAGTGTGTGTCCCACAGTGTCACAGGGGATATTACCCAGCAGGTACCCTCAAGGGAACAGAACATTGGCAGGCGGTGCCGGGGGGAAGCGTGCATGTCCATGTAGGCACCCCTACACGAGAACCCACAGCATAGGCAGCTGCCAACCAGCACACTGGATGGCCTGGGACTGCGCACCACCAACACCACTGGTATAAGGGCATGTCAGCATGGTGGTGGAGGGTTGCTGGTGGTGGATGGGGCAGTGGCATCTGCCCACAGCAGACCAAGGCCAAGCCCTGCTTAGGTGGGTGCCGTGTGGTATGGCAGCCCCAGAGAATGGTCTGTCTCTGTGACAACAGTTTGGTGCAGTACACACAGCCAGTGTGTTCAGGGTCAAAAGGTCACAGGTTCATGCCCCAGCTGTGACTCCTGCAAACCATGTCCCCATATTTTACCCAGTACTAAACCATTGTAATGAAGACAGAACTGTTATTGCAGAATAAATAAACAATCCATAAACACCTATATTTTACCCTACAGGGCACAGACACCATAAACATGTGCAATCCCTACAGCAGAGTTTCCCAAATGCAGTCCTGGAGGGCCAAACACCATTCAGGTGTCATGCTGTCCCTAATAAATATGCTTGTGCTGCAATTGTATGCAACACCCCCATTGTACACAAATGTATCTCATGCATATTCATTAGGGACAGCATGAAAACCTGAACTGTGTTTGGCCCACCAGGACCAGAGTTGGGAAACTCAGCCCTAGAGCAGCAGTCAACAGGGGCATAAATACCCACATCCACACCCACACCCACAGGCTCCACTATCCAAAGCCTCATGGAGAGTCAGGCTGTTGGGTCCTGCGCGGAGCAGCATTTCCCAATACATACCCACTTGCATACCTTAGCAATGCCGCCCTTAACTTGGGAACACGTTACACATATATCAAAAGGTTGCTATGATTAATGGCAGATAACAAATCCTCAGTTAAACACAATTTGTTGACAGAGCTGCATCATAGCAACCTTTCTGATATCTGTGGAGTGTGTTTCAGTTTTGGTTTCTGACAGTGTTTACCAACCCGGGGAGTGACCCCAACAGTATTGCTTACCATAGCCATGCCTGCACTGTGCCCAGGACTGGTGTGGTGGCCTGGGCTGCCAAAAACCTCCATATTTGCACAATGCTGGCATAGGTGTGGGAGTGTGTGTCTGTCTATCCAGTGTGTTGTGGCTGCCTACACCTTACTGAGCCCACACTGCTTGCACTGTTTCCAATGTTAGCCTGCCAATGTGCATAATGAGGAGCAAGGTACTGTGGGTATGATCCGGACAGGGTGGCCTGGGCAGGGTGCATCTGCACAGGGCATAGGGCAATGGCTGGGACATTGTAGTGCCCGACCACCACCTGCACAGACAGGGTGGCCACAGCATGTCATGCTGGGAGGTCACTCTCACCCTGACTGAACAGTGACCACGGCATGGTTAGGTTCCCCCATAGTGCTATACAGTATTGCTCTCAGGTGGTATTTATGGGATTTTGTTTTTGGGGCCCAATCACTGATATACCTGCTTGGTGTGTGTGCTCACATCCCATTTTTGGGTGCACACAGTTCCTCTAGAAACATGCACTATGTACTAGCTAGCAGACTATCTGCAGTTAGTATGTGTATGGCTGGAACACCTTGCAGGGTGTGGTGGGTGGAGACTGACTGTGCTCTCTGGTGGTGAATGTCAGATAGTGGTGGGGGGCAGCTGAGCTCTTCCAGCATTCTGCCTGCCTGCCATTGCCTTATTGATGCATACAGATCTGCATCGACTGCTCTGTAGGGTGCCTGTTCCCCAGCAGGACTGGGGTTGATGGTCCCCTCTACTGCCACCATTGCAGAGATGTAGAATGTGGATCTGTTGGTGGGAGATCCTGTTCCCCCACCCTGAGCCACAGAGGGTTGGTTGACAGCTGCTACATAATCCGCTTTTGGGTCCAAACACACCCCTTCACTTATAACATGTGACCATGGCACCCACACAGGATATGCACTATTCTGGGTGCATCACAGTCCACAAGGGCTAGATGTGACTGGGAAATAGAGATGGACACAGTTCCCCCTACCAGGCTGAGGTGCTGTGGGGGTGCATACCCCATCTTATGATCAGCTGTAGACTGCTGATCTGCATGTGCAGTGCATCATGGGTACAGGTGGGTTTACCCTATCCTGGTAACCACAGCAGACAGTTTGTGTGGTGACCTGCAGTCTTTCTGTAGCCAGCCAGGGAGGTGTTATATAATGTGCCCTATAAAGTGCTCTATATGGCACATTATAGGGTGCCTTGGCGAACAGTGCACTTTATAATATGCCCTATGGAGTGCCTTATAGGGCGCCTTATGCAGCACCTTAGATTACTGCACTGTGGGTGTTTTTGCTGGCAGCACTAATTTAAATTAAAAAAGGAAATGCCTTAGACAGCACTGATTTAAATTAAAGGGTAATGCCTCAGACAGCCTTATTACATAACACCACTGTGGAATCAAACCAATGACCTCTGCTTCCACAGTCATTGCAGTAACCAGTGGGCTACATCTTTATTCATTCTAACCTTGCACTGGCATGAACCTAGAGTTAACGCGCATTAGCATGCCACCGTCCATGCGCAGCATGTGCGCCGTGCACGGCATGAGCGGCATCATGCATGCGCAGTGTGCGTGCATGCGTCAGCAACCCAGTCACTTCCGTGAATATGGAGAGGCGCTCACATCAGCCAGCCTTCACCAGGCATGATCTAAAACTCCTCGCAAACCTGATCTGCACAAAGCAGACCAGGTTATTTCCTGGATCATCCAGAAGGCAAGACCTCCACCTCGTCAGGAGGGCAGGACGCTGCATCACTAGGCACTTTAATCGGATTGCTGACCACCCACGTGAGGTAAGTGAATGGGGTCAGGTCACATGATGCAAGGTGTGCAACACAATAACCAGCAATCAATGCACATCTTACATGTACAAAATGGGAGAGGCAACATTCTGTGGTGCAAGCAGTGCTGAAAGTAGGTGTGGATGCTGCTGTGTGCAAATATGCCTTATCCCAAGGAGGCCATGACCTGCTCACAGAGGTCAGGCATAAATCCTGTAGGTATGGAAGTTGCTGCTGTTCATGTGTTTATATCCACCCTACCCCCAGGAGGCCTTGATCTAATTACAGAGGTCAGTTATACATCCTGTTGGTATGGTACTTGCTGCTGTTCCTGTGTTTACATTCACCCTACTCCCAAGAGGCCTTGATCTGATTACAGAGGTCAGTTATACATCCTGTTGGTATGGTACTTGCTGCTGTTCCTGTGTTTACATCTACCCTACCCCCAGGAGGCCATGACCTGACTACAGAGGTCAGTTATACATCCTGTTGGTATGGTAGGTGCTACAGTTCATGTGTTTACATCCACCCTACCCCCAAGAGAGCCAGACTTGATTACTGTGGTCTGTTTGAAATCCTGGTGTCAGGGTACCTGTATCTGTTGTTATTGCACTGCTGAGCCCAAACACCAGGAGACCCATACCTGATCACAGAGTTCTGTTAAAGCTGCTGGTGTCAGTGTATCTGCAGCTGTTGGGGTGTTACTGCTCTGCCCGACCCCCGGAAGGGCCTAGACTGGATTACATAGGTCTATAGCTCAGCTAGGGGGGTTTGTGCATGCTCCGGTTGCATTCGGCCACAACTGCCCTATTCACAGGAGGCCTATGTCCTGACCACAGAGGTAGAGTTGTAGGTCTGATGTCATGGTAGTGGCCCCTGCTGATGTGCCTGGCCCACTCAATCACCGGGCGAGGTCAGAACACATCGCACATGTTCCTTAGAGAGCTCATGGTGTCATGGTGGGTGTGTCGGCTGATGTGTGTGGGTGAGCCAAATACACAGGTGTCTGCCACAGCATACAGGGAGTTTAGAAATCCCAATTTTGGAGACCAGCGTGACCACCACACACATGGCATGGTGCACCCATGTCATGCAAGGAGGGTGTGTGAACAGGGTAAGGGGGCCAGGGGGTAGCACACAGTACACATAGCTGGCACTCCACACATGGGCAGACCCACAGCCACACATGCATACGGCGCTGCCAACAGGTAGTAGAGGACCCACTGGCCAGAGCAGCAGCAACACTCAGCTGCCTGCAGTGATGTGTGATATGTGATGGCTACCCACCAGAGATATCCTCCCCCTGATGTTCCCACCCATTGCATTCCCCCCCAGGTGGAGGACATTTGGTAGAAGGGATGGGAGTTGCGGCTGCACTGCCTGGATGCCCTTGAACGCTTACAAAGGAAGGCACAACAGGAACATGACAGTGAGTGTCGTGGCTACTGCAGGGATGTACAGCATGTCACAGTGGGCCAACAGACTGTGTGTGGCCACACAATGTTTATGTGGTGTGGGAATGGCATGATGGTGTCTTAATGACAGTCTTCCCCAACAGAGGCCGCTGCTGCTGGGGAACGGGCATCCACATCCGGAACACACACCACAGGGCCCGCAGCTCCAGCCCAGCCGATGAAGGAGGAGGAGGAGGAGGGGCAGAGCAGAAGAACGACTGCAGAAATGGAGTGGGCAGAGGATGGCGTGGGGCAGGAGGGAGAGGAAGGTGAGGGTCGCTCCGGTGCACTGGTGGGTGGGTGGGAGGATGATGTGCAGGAGGAGGAGAGTGTGGGGGGGGGAGGGTGAGGTTGGGTAGGAGGTGTCAGGGGGGTGGAGGGGGGAAAGGGTGGCCCTGTGGGTGCAGTGAGACCACCATGTGCCACAGACAGGGCCCATGCACATGCCACCACACAGACTCCGGGCACCTGGGGCGGATGTGGTGGCAGGTGTGTCCAGGACCTGTCTGTGGCAGTGCTTGGTGTGCTGCAATGTCAGCGGGCCCAGGACCGCACTATGCGGTGGCTGGCAGGTGCCATTCAGTGGCTGGCTGCCGAGATGCACATGCAGCGTGCAGCTGGTATGGGGGGGGTGCATATCAGCAGCCATCCCCTGATGGGTGGCCCCGGAGTGTCTGAGGGGAAGAGTGGCGGCTACACATGTGCCCTGTGGTGCCGTGTCACTCGGGCCACAGTATGGGTCTACCTGTAAATATTAGCCATATATGTAAATACACAGGTTTGGTTATATATCACACTGGTCACGTGTTTTCCTCATAGTCAGACTGTTGAAGTGAGCATGGGACATGTGTGTTCATCCCTATGTGTATGTCTATTAGACATAGTTAACATACATGGGCCATTCCGCACTCATGTGTGTTCATCCCTATGTGTATGTGTATTAGACATAGGTAACATACATGGGCCGTCTCCACACTCATGTGTGGTGTCTGACCATGTGCATAGCCATCAGTGCCCCCTGGTGCCCCTGTGATGTACCGCACTGCTGTGTGTACCACCAGCTATGGACACATGCTTGCTGCCTGTCATGTGTAGGCAGCATATCTGATGCACCATGCTTGTAGGGGAATAGGGGGGACGACCAGAAGCAGGTATGTGGCAGGAAGGATAAGATGGACTGCTGTACCCAGGAGCTGCCCAGGGGGATAGCTGGTGAGGCCAAGACAGGTGGATGTTGGTCTGGAGGGGGAACAGCAGCTCACTACAGGCACGGGGGAGAGTGAACAACTGACTGTAGCTAGTTACCTATGTCTGCCTGTGTCTTACACAATCATCTGCAGCTAAACAGACACGTAGGCCCTGGTGTGGGTCAGAGGGAATGGCACACATGTGGGTGGAGCAATGGAGAGGATATGGGGTGTGAGAGAGTGACCGATCCATAAAACATACATGTACCACCATAAACATATTACTGCTTAACTGGAGAGGTAGGGTATACCATACGCATAGGTAGAAGGGTGCACACATGGCATGGTTCATGGCACACAGGGCATAGTATAATGTCTGTGCATTGATTGGTGGTAGTGCATACACCACACTCCTAAGGGAAATGGGGAGGCACATATGACCAGGGGGACAATATGGGGGACAGGGTATTCAGGGGAGTACAGTGGCAAACACCAGAAACGTGCACATAGGTATAATCAGGTTTAGTCATCTTTATTGGCACACAGTGACCTGCTCCCCGCAATCAAGACCTGTGTGGCTGCCCACGTCCACGGTGACCACGGCCCAAGCAACGCTGTTGTTCTGGTTCCGCTGGTGCTGCCTCTGGGGCTGGAGCTGGCTGCTGGGAACGCCCAGCCATGGCCTCTTGAGCATCTGCAATCCGCAGTAGCGCTGCTGCCATCACCTCAGCTGTGGCACGCATCTGGCTCATCTCCTCCTGAATGCCCATCAGAACCTGATGAGTGGCTGTGGATGAGACACAAGGTGATGTATGAGACATGCGTTGCACCCCCCACCGTGACTCATGCACATGTCTGGTGTATCCCAACAGACCGGTCCGCAGGCCAATCATATATATGACGGCTAGCAATGCAGTACCATGTTTACATCTGTGTGTCCCATGATCCATCCACAGGCCAGGAAATGATCCTGCTGAGGGGTCGTGAAAATCACAGATATGACACATGGTATTGTGTTGCACTTCAGTGTGTCACTGCTGTATCTGCGCACTGGTCATATGGGATAGGTTGGATAATGTGGGGATTCATGGCACAGAGATAGATATCTGGGGGGTGCTGTTCACTCTAAACCTGATGCACAGTACTGAGTACCCTGACTATCTATGCTACGTACCACTACCCAGGGAGAGGGGTCCTGCGGGTAAACTGCATAGGTGATCTGGGGTAGGTGTGTACCACTGTACGTCTCCATGGGGTATTTTGTGGTGAATAGTAGGCGGATGTATGAGCTCATTAGCATGATGACACCAGATGGCACATGCTACAAGGGGGGGGGGGAATGCACATGGCATACACCTCCACTACACATACAGAACTATGTGCTATGGTGTCATAATATTAGGGGGCACATGGAATGTCATTGTGGATGTTATGTCAACCCCCAGGGGGATTGTTGTGTATTCTGTTACCCACCTTCCGCATCGTTCTTTGCTGAGGCAGTATGAGCCCGCAGCTCCGCAAGGATGATATCCATGCTGGTGTGTTGGGTGCGTGATATCCCTGGCGCCTGCATTTTGTGGTGACTCCCCTCTGACTCTGCGTCCTCCACAGCCCGTGTGCTGCTGCTACAGGACCCCACTTGTGCGTCGGCATACGCTGCCCTGTCCTCTGCCTCGGGCAGCACAACGTTTCCTGGGGTCTCCCCGCCAGTGCTCTCCGTGTCCCCGAACTCACCGGCCTCTGGCCCCTCGGCATCCTCTGGCACCGGCACATCCCCCTCCTCATATGCCTCCATGGCCTGGATGTCACCTAGGGGGTAGAAAAGGGTACACAGAAAGGATGAGTTAGCGCAGGTCAGATATCTACACCTGTGTAGAACATCCCCGCCAACATCAATGTGGTGTCTGCCTGTACCTGCTGTTACTGCACCTACAATGGGGACAGCACATGTGTGTACAGTTTGCTGTACCTGACAGGGGGGAAGGGTGGCCTCTTGCACTGGTGGAGCTGTGTCACATTTGCTGTTATATTGGGGGGAATGGGGCTGAGACTGGCAGCCCCACTATATGCAGCACTAGGTATGCACTGTGCGTGTGACCTTGGATGCGGGCTCAGCGTTACATGTGGCCAAGGTGCGCGTGTGAGCCCAGAGTGGGATTGTGGCCTGTCATAGTGTGTGTGAGCGATGTGTATGCATTGGCCTGAGTGGTATGGATGGCAGGTGTTGTAGCATTCGTCCAGGTCAGCCAGACATGTGTGGGATCTGCCGCTTTGGTAGCCACTGTGCGGTGTGTGTGGACATCTATCACATACTCGGTGTGTGTGGTGGGTTATTTCAGGGGATGGGTGGAGTGATGCTGGGCATGTGGGTGGTTGCACCGTGGGTGGGGGTCAAGGGTATGTGTCTGTGGCACTGCAGTACCTGTATAGATGATGGTCCCAGGTGGTGTGTGGTCTTGGCTAGGTGCAGTTGGTATGGCTGTGGCAATGTGCACCCCAATGTCTTGTGAGGGTGGGTGGGGGATCCACACTGTATGTTGGACAATGACAGAGTGTGATGTGTTGGACATCTGTGTGATGTGATCATTGGGTTTGTTTGCATCTACCTTGCCATCACAGTGTGATAGCCCTTCATCTGTCACTGGTCTGGGATATGTCCCTGGACAGGTAATCTCATACACACGTCATAGCTGTTATAGGTGGTGTGTGTGGGTCCCCCCAGATCAATGTTTTCTGGCCTAGTTGTATGTCCCTCCTGTCTGTGTCCCCCTGTCATATAGTGGTGTGTGCCTGGCTGAAGATGTATGCTGTTCTTTGTGACCTATATGCCATGTACAAATAGCTGCTGCATGTGCTGGGTTCATGGGGTGGAGGGTGTTGTGCCCCCCTGTATGTACCATCATGCGGCCTACTCATGCACAGTCAAGAGGGGGTGGCACTCTGTCTGGCTGGAGGACTGACCCCCCCCCTGGTTCTGTATACCTGTGCAGTGCTCTACGACGTCCAGGACTGTGGCTGTCGTGCAAGCAGCCCCAGGTACCTGTCACACCCGCCCTGTACCTACACAGCCATGTTTTGCTCGATATGTGGACCCCAGTTGCCTGTGTTAGGGCACACATGTTCTCAGGACATAGGCCCCCACCTTCCCCATCCATGGCTGGCATGTACTGGGCCGTGAGTTGTACCTGTGCAGCATATCTCTGACCTACCTGCCTGTGGATGGACGGTGTCCAGCACTTCAGGCAGTCCACGCAGGTAGATGGGGCCAAGACGGTCTGCGAGTTCCTGCTCCAGGTGTGTCAGGGTTGGGGCAAAGGGACCACCCCCTCTGGTGCCCATGGCATGTCGCCTCTCTGCCACCATGTGTGCATGGACACCATGCTTAATATCATTAAACCTTTTCCTAAGGCTATCCAGGTCCTGGATGGCCCCCCTGCCTGGGCTATGGCCTCCTGGATCTCCTCCCACACGTGTATCCATGTGCCCACAGTGGTGCTTGTGCTCAGCCGGCCATATAGCACCTCATATCACTCCAAAACACTGGCCAGCAGGATGTTGTTTTCCTGCTGGCTGAATCTAACAGCCCTCCTCGGTTCCTCGGCTGGCACAGGTATACGCCTACATTTGGTGCTGGGTGGCCCCTGGATGGGCTGCGTCACACACGATGGGCCTGTAGCCACCACCACAGGCCCACCTCTCCCTGGTGGCGCTGGGTCCGCTGAACATGTGTCTCACCCTCCTCCCCCCCCTGCCATGTCCTGCTGCTCCATCTCACTGCCCTCTGTGCCCTCTCCCTCCCTGTCACACATCTTCACCCCTCCTGTTCTTTGCCTACTCCCCCCTCCCCTGCCCCTCGGCTCCTCTGCTCCACCTCATGCCTGGACCTCACCTTACCTCCCCTCCTCTCCCTTGCGTCTGCTCCTCAGATCACCTCCTGTCTCTCTCTCCTGCTCCTAGCCTCCCCTCCTCTCACTCTCTCTCGCCTGCTCCGCAACACACCTCTCCTCACCTGCTATAATCCTGATCTCACACTCACCTGCTCTACAACTTGCCTTCTTTCTCCATCACCTACACAAACCCCTTGGCATGTACCACGTGTGCATGTGTATTTATGTGTTTTTTTACGTGTGCACGTGCTTGCACGCGTTGTGCATGTGCAGCAGTGCGAGTGTGGAGGCTGCACATGTTGCACACATGCAGGGGGGATGCGGAAGGTGTGTGACTGGGACCCATGTGATGAGTGCCGGTCCATGCATGTGACGTAAGGCCGGCTGCATGTGCATAACGGCACGATGCACATGCACACTTCTCACGCTAGCATACACAATGTGGTGTCCCCGTGCACGCACCTTCTGCATGTCCCTTGCACATGCACAAGCGCAAAGATGCGCACACGTAAAATAACACATAAATGCGCATGCACACGTGGTACACACTGAGGGGTTTATGTAGGCGAGAGAGACGAGGCGTGCGGTGTTGGTTGTTGGTGAAGCAAGGGAAGTGTCAGAGGCAGGTTTTGGGTGGAGAGTGGCTGGGTTGGTGAGTGCTGGTGGAGTTGTGTGGCTGGGTTTGTGACTGGTGGGTAAGGTGAGTGTCTGAGTTTGAGTGAGTTTGAGGAGTTGAGGGGGGTGGAGTTTATGGCGGGCTTTGTGGTTGCTGCATGTGCAGTGGGAGGTGATCAGGGGCTGCGGTTGCCTGACGGGGGAGATGGTGTCCATGGGGTGAGGCACAGGGCATGGGTTTAGTCCCGCTGCAACACAGACCTGCAGCTGTGGAGGCAGGCCAGGCAGGAGCTGTGCCGGCACAGCGCAGAAGGCGTGCAGAGTTGCAGGCTTGCCAGCCTCACCTCTACAGGCCCAGAGCCCAACTCCAGGGCATGCGTGAGGACCAGGTCATCTCCCTCTACGACCTGAGCACAGGGGCCATTAGGGAGCTCTATGAGGATCTAAGACCTGACCTTGAGCCCCTGACTGGTCAGTCACATACCATACCGGGTTTTGTCAAGCTCCTTGGTGCCCTACATTTCTTTGCCTCTGGCTGTTTCCAGTCATCTGTGGCCGCAGTGGGTGGCATGAGCCGCCCAACCTTCTCACGCTGTCTCCACCAGGTATTGCATGCCGTGATCAGCCGGGTGGGGAATTACATTGCCATTCCCAACACTAGGCAACAATGGGGGACCCTGAACCAGGCCTTTGAGGCATTTGCTGGGATACCACACGTGATGGGAGCTATTGATTGCACAAATGTTGCCCTGGTCCCGCCCAGAGACAGGGAGGTAGTGTTCTGCAACCGCAAACACTATCATTCCCTGAATGTTCAGGTTGTATGTGATGCAAATATGCATATTCTGAATGTGGTCCCTAGGTTTGCAGGGTCCACCCATGACTCCTATATCATGCATCACTCGGCACTATTCAGACAATTTGAGGCAGGACAGTATGAGGACTGTATACTTCTGGGTGTGTATTTCTCATCTCTGACATGCACATGGTGATCCTGTGACTAACCGTATGTGCCCATGTCTGTCTTTGAGGTGTATCCCTAGTTGTGTGTGTGTCTCATCTGTCTGTGTGTGATCTAACATTGGGAGGGGGGGAGGTGGTGCCCTCTAGCTCTACCTTGCTACGGTGCTGTGTGATGATGGTAGCATGGATGCTAGCATTTGTTTCGTGGTTACAGATTATGTTGATTGCAATCCGTACACCTACCCCTTGTTTTGTGTGTCATAACTTCACACGCTGATGCATAGTTGTGATGTCCCATCATGTGCTGTCATATGTTTCTGTCAGGATGTTTTGTGCATTTGGTTTGCACGTACATACTTGTGTCCATTTGGGTGGACATCAGCTCCTGCTTTAACGTTCCACATTTCTTTCTGCAGGTGATGCAGGATATGGGTGTCACCCCTGGTTGCTGACCCCTGTGCGTCAACCACGGACATGTGCAGAGAGGAGTTACAATGAGGCCCATGTCTCCAGCCACTCCATCTTAGAACGTACCTTTGGCATTTTAAAGAGTCGCTTCAGGTGTCTGGATAGGACAGGCGAAGCCTTACAATACAAACCACAGACTGTGGCAGAGATCATTATAGCCTGTTACATCCTGCACAACATTGCTCTCAGGCACCATATCCCTGTCCAAATTAATGAGGATCTCGAGGATGATCCTACGTGCCCTCCTGTATGTGCCCGTATTGACACACGTGAGGGCACAGCAGTCAGACAACAGGTGATTGAGGTGCTCTTCTCATGTAAGTACTGCATATGTTGCCACATACATTTTAGATATGTGTGTACCACTACTACTAGTGAACATTTGTATCTCAATAGCAGTAAGATGCAACACTGCACTGACATGTAACGGACACTGCCTGGCCATCCCAGTTTACAATCTAGTCATGACTGAAACGCAGAAGATGTGAGCAGGGCACAACAGTGGATGGAGGTGGATTATGTGTGTCAGGAATAGTAGGCTTGTGGGAGGTGTTAAGCTGTCATACCTGATTTGTGGCTGATTGGGATAGGGGCTGCTGTACAGCCACAGATAGTAAGTTTGAGGCTTTGGGTGCAGCAAGGTGAAAGGTGTGTAGTATGGGGTAAACAGTAGGAGAGCAGACCATAGATGGGACCAGTTGCCTAGATGTGTGTGTTTCACATTTTTTAATTTGAGCTGATTGATTGGTTGGTATGCTCTGATGAGCAAGGACTGTGTGTCAGTTGTTTCTGTATAGCGCTACATGTGATACATAGCACTATATACATGCTGAATAGTAGTTGGATTGCTGGTATTTGAGATCAGTAAGGGAAGTTACTGCAACACCACAGTGTGCCTGTATGTATAGGTCAGCACGTAGCCTTGACATGGGTGCAGAAACACATAGGGAACCTGTGAGGTGTCCTGACAGGGGGAGTATTATTGGCATTATGTGTGAGGCTGTAGAATAGCCATGCAGTGCAGTGTTGCATATTTTCAGGCAGACAGAGATGATTCAAGGCCAGATCAGCAAGGTGTAGGTTACAGTAGGCAAGCTGGGAGCAGATGGGGAGGGGGGAGATTTGGGTTTTAGTTGTGTTTTCAGGGAGGACTGGGGAAATATAGCTGATGACATCTAGACATAAACCACAAGCCTCAACTACAAACTGGGTATGTGTGTAGAGGAGGAGAGTGCAGTCCAAGACAACACCTACATTGCGGACCCTAGAGAAGGGAAGTTATGGCCACACACACAAAGACACTCTGATGGGAGGGGAGGGTTTAGGTGCACATATCCATGCTTTGCCATTATCAATTTCACACAGTGGGATGACATGCAGCCATCAATGTCAGGTGGCAACCAGACATCGGGGTGTGGTTTGGCAGACATAACTCAGGCGTCGAGAGATATATTTGCAACTCATCAGCACACAGCTGTTAATGTAAGTCAAGGTATAGGATATGCATACCAAGGAAATGTATATGGACAGAGGATAAGGATGGAGCCCCTACATATTTCCCTGTGTTACAGGAACTGATAGCGGGGCAGCAGAAGACATTGAGACACCAGATCACACACTGAAGGGGCATTGGGAGCGATATGGGGGACACAGGATAGTACTGCGGCCTTAGAGCCAAGCAGGGACCCAGTAGCGAGGAGAAAGTTCTGTTCCACATTTTTTACGGCAACAGAGAGGTGAGGAAGGGGACAGACAGAGTACGGACCCTTGTAGTTTGCCACACACACTTCAGTGATAACTTTAACATGAAATGAATCTGTACAGTGTGATGGGGAACAGTCAGTCTGTTAAGGATCTTGGGGGGGTCTACGAGCTGAGAACGTGAAGGTGCAGTGTGTGTTGCACAGCTACAACATCACATATGTATGTTTCTCTTGTGTTTCTCAATCCACAGGACATACTTGGTGACCCTCCTGGTGCTGTGGTGCATTGGCAGGTGACTGTACGTCATTCAACATGCAGTAGTCTGGGGTAGGTGGACCTACAGCTACTTTGTCTGTGACAACAGTCAGGGGGAGCACATGTCTGCAGTGATCTGTCATATTGTACGTATGTTGTTGTTCACCTATTTTCCCTGCACCCCCATACCCCATACGTTGCTGTTGGCACACATATCCACATGTGTTCCTGGCCAGTTTGTCTTCTCCTACACTGTCTCTGGGACACCTCCAACAGAGCTGCGTGTGTGTTCAGGTCCTAGGTGTTTGGGTGGTGGACTGCACGTACACCCTTCCCTGACATTGTAGCATCAGCCAACAGCAGTGTATCACTGCATTTAACAGGCCTTTATCTCCACTAATCTCCAATTGTGCACATACAGGCCATATGCTACTGCTGGCACGCTCACCTTAGCATACTGTGTGGGTGGGTGTTTTTGGGTTGGTTGTGTGATGATACAGCGTGCAGGCATTTTGCATTATCATTTGGTGTGAGTGGTCTGTACACCTGGGGAGAGGTAGTGACTGTGCTATCTCTACCTTACTGCTGTTTACCTTGTGAACATTGTGGACATGTGTTGTGTGTTGTGAGCTGACCTATCTCTTGTGTGCTGACAGACCACTGTGCAACAGCATTTTTGTATCACAGATATCACCATAATGTGGACATGCAACAACAGTGGCTGAACATGGGGACATGGTGATTCTACACATTTTGATGACATCTTCTCCCTTCACTGTGACATGTTGTGGCCTTTGAGAGCATCAGGGGATCCCAAACATACACTTGCTGCAAACACACGGTAGGTTGCACCTTTGGTCTTTTGTGAATTACATCAGCCTTTACATGTTAATGATTTACTGTTTGTCTCACAGACATTTCATGTTGGGTCTCTGTACACGAACGCTGATGCACATGGGGTGGAGCTGTGAAATGCCTGTGTAACATATCCATCTGACACCCTCGTCTGTGGTTCCAATTCAAAATGTCCCCAACATGCAGTGTGTTCTGTGTTGTGATCATGTTATGTTTGCCTGTGTGATGTTTCCTTACGTACATATTGATGTTTGACTCTGCAATTTGGGCTGCTGTTGCAAGCAGAATACCAATACATTGTTTCTCCTCTTCTGACACAGGGCAGTGAACACACAAAGCACATCTACTACAGTGCATCCGGCATCACCATCACCCACCTGTTGGAGGACACAACAACACCATGGAACTATCCCTGGGAAATGGTGCCATAGGATGTTTGACTTCTGCGAGTGGGACATATGCCTAGGATGGACAGTATTATTGTTGGACTGCTACTTTGGGCATGACAGGCCTGTCCAACACACCATTGCTGCTGTGCTCTGGCTGGGTGTCATGTTCATCGCAGGAGACACACATGACCTTTCCAGTACTGTGGCATATTGGGATGTCACACTTGACTATGCATGCCCAGGGTTTCAAGGACAGTCGTAAATTGACTTGTTGGATTGCAGATACCCTTTGCACTTTGGACACTGTGTACTGGTCCCCACGTGTGCAGCAGGGACTGACATTGTCGCTCTATGTTGTACATCCTTCTGACATTGTGTTGTTGTGTTTTGCCCATGTGTGTGTCATGGAACGCAGAATACGCTCATCTGTTTGGTTCAACACGAGCATACAGCCATGCGTGTGGCACAGGGGGAGCAATGGAGAGGTCCTCTTGACCATGTCCACCTTCCCTCCACTTGGACATGACACAGTATTTGCCACGACACCACTTTACTGCACACCAACATCTTGGATTGATGTTTGCAATCACCAACGGTGTTATAGTGCATGTGTGGCATCACTGTATCATGTTTCAACGTACACGATGCATGTGCATGTGACTACGTTGGTGCATCACAGCATGTTGCAATATGGTTTCTGTGTGGGTTACTGTAACATGTTTGACCTTTCTTTCCATCTCTATATACAGGTTATTGTGTTTGTTTACTGTACAGACGTGATGCTCTGCATTGATTTACAAACCTAGCATTGCATGTCTGCACAGTCCTATTTATCCCCTGAGGTAACGATACTCACATTGCCCCGTTATATTTGGAGTGTGGCAGTGTGAGTGTCCATTTTCTTCCTTCATTTGTGCATTTCATGTACCGTGATATATGTGTAAGGACACTGTATCCACACCAACCAGTGCAGGGGGACCTTCTGCATAGTGTTATCTATGCATGTTTCTGCGGATGGTTTCATTTGAATTCTCTGTGTTGATGTGCCTCTGCTACCTGTTAGCATATCCTCATTGTGCATTTGACGATTGTTTAGGGTTACATTGTTGCAGCTTTGATTCCTATATCAGGCATTATGTGACATCTGTAACATATATTTCGATATGTGTGTTTACACTTTCTTACTTTTAACAACATATGCTGTTTCATTTGTGTGCCTCCTGTGTTGGCAGACAGATATGTTTTAAGGAACAGATCATGATTGATGTGTGTTGAGCCCTCATCATGCACCGCCTCCTGTCTACATGCACACATGTGGGGCATGCAGCAGCATGTGGGGGGTGGGGGTCTAATGCATACTGCACACCATGCACCTGATGCACATTATCTCTCCTGCCCATCATCTGTAGACAGGCCAGTGACTTTTCTGTAACATGTGGGTTGCTGCCATGCAAAATGTGTTTTCAGATTTTCCCCTGGGATCCACTCACCTAGATATTATGATAGGTGGTATCAACACTATCTGTGATGATTAACCAAAATAAAAATATGTGTTTGATGTACATTTGTCTCTGCTGCTGCTTGATCACACTGACACATGTATTTAGTGATTTCCTGGTCATGTACATGGCCCACCTGTGCTCACATCCTTGTACGGTGCCAGCTGTCTATCTGCCAGCTGTTTGCCACATCACTGGGTGTTACAGGTTCCCTACACACATTCCCTTTGAGATAATATTTTTGCATTGTGCTTGTTGTGGTTGTTCAGGATAGTGGTTACAGACATGTGTTATAACACCATAGGTTGCAGGTTGGATCCCCACATGGGCTTTACTTATTTTTTTCTGTTGGCTAACCTGACCATTAGGTACCTGCAGGTTCATCACCTATGCACACACCCTTCCATCTCTTCACTGTACACCAAAGTGTGCCCTCTGTGCTGCCTATCCATCACATATTAGTTGTTACATATGTCTCTTTCTTTATAGTGTTTACATGGCAGTCCACTTGGGGGATTGGCATTGCTATGGTTCAGCTGGTCTATGGCACACCTGTTTGCAGCTTCAATTCTCTCCTGTTCTGTTCCATATTTTGCCCTGCTCCACAGAGCATCCCATGCTGCCCTTTGGGTTTAGGTTCTTTACTCTTTTGCATGTTGTATCCACTGCATAACATTTCATTGTGTGTGTGCATGTAGTTATATGTGGCTCTGGTCCCAATTACAGACTGTGATCTGATCTGTACATACCAGATCTGCATGTGCATTCCATCATGGTTACTGTTGGAGGTTTGCCTATCCTGGCAGCCAGCAGGCTTCTTGTGTGATGCCCTGCAGTATTCTTGTATGCAGCCTTTGCTAATGACCTCACGTTGGTGGTTTGGCCTACCGGTTTGTGCATCAACATTTGTGCTAATGGTCATAGGTTTGATTTCTCTCTGTTCTCTTTCATTTGTATGCCTGTCCTGCACAGCTACTTTTCATTCCTGTGACAGTCATATCTGTGCAGATCTGTGCTGTTAGCACATTATACCCTTATCACAGTTGCCAACCATCCTTCTGTCCATCTTTGTGTGTCTGCCAGCTGTGTGCCATCCTGCCCTGATGTGCATGCTGCTACCTCATGTCCTGCACTGATACACGTTTCTGCATTGCAGCTCTTCCTGGTTGCCTCTCCTGTGTGTGCTGTGCATGGTACTGCTACTCCTCTGTCCTCCTGTCATTACACCTATCCTGCCACCTCTACCTCCTCTGCTGGACACGTCTTCCCATCCTCTGCCACACACTGTCATTGTTGCATGGTACATTACCATCACCCTGTGCATCGCTACAGCTGCCTCCGATATGTTTGTCCATTTTTCCAACTGCCACATGGGCTGGACGCAGATTTGTCTGGTCCATCAGCTAAGATCTACTTCCTTCCATTACTTGTGCATTGTCTTTCCTTGGTGCTCTGTTCAGTGTTAGGGTTACATCTGTGTTTGGCTCATACCTTTCTTGCTTTTCAATTTGGGGGACCTTACTGCCCTTGCCAACATTTTTTGAGTCACCTATACATCCTTGGGGCATCTTTAGCCACACCTTAGAATCAGCCATCTTATGGGGTGCCTACTATGGTGCTTTGGGAATTGACAACCTTTCGACATGCCCTCTGGGGCACATTATAACCCACCTTGACTGACGTGGTGGTTTAGGATGTGCCTTCTGGTGCGCCCTAAAAGGTGCATTAGTTTATGGCACTGTGGTGCAGGTATTTTTAGCTGGCAGCACAGATTGTTGGACTGTTTCAAGCAAGAAACGGAATTGCCTTGGCCACCCTTACTCATTAAGCCCACTGGGGGATTGAACTCATGACCCCTGTTTCAGCCGTCAGTGTATTAACCAGTGTGCTACACCTCTGGTGCTGTGATTGCAGCTCAGCACACGAAGTTAAGGTTAATGCGCGGTAATGTGCGCGGCTCCCTCTATTGTGCAATAAGCCAGTCCTGGACTTCTGACAGTCTCATTCTGATGCATTATGGGCCCTGCAGCACTGATTCGAATGAGTGAAATCAGGGACTATGAATACCATACTGTATAGCGATGCAAATTTAAAGCTAGAACTAGCAAAAAATGTCACTCCTGGAACTAGGTAGCTTGGTAACTCTGTGTATGTCAGCATAAACTTTAATCTAGAGACTCTTTTTAGTTCTGATTTTTAATAAACAAAATTTGTTCTTCACTGTTTTCTACATTCAATTCCCTCGTTTTCAGACCTAGCGCAGGAAATTTCCTACAGTCTGTTCGTAAATTAAGATTAATACACTCTCACTTTTCTCACTTACATTGTGCAAAAAAAAAAGAAAATCAACTTTACACTCATTCATGCATTTAAGGGACCTTTTACTAAAGTGTGCTAAGCAGGACCATACCAAGCTAGAAATGCATCCTGTGGACTAATGAATGGTGCCGACCCCCTCCCCCCAGCCACATTCAGTAACTCACTCTTTTTGAGCTTCCTCGAAGCCCAGTAATGATATCAGTGACTCTTCTGTGCGTGCGCCCTGTGCGGCTGCACTGCTTGCACAGCTCTTAGTACGGTCCTGGTGCTAAGCAGTTTGCCCAGGTTTAGGTGCAGTAACTGCACGCTCGAGCCCGCAGTAACTTAGCATGGGGGCAGAGTTAGTATGGGCTGATTTCCATGCTAACTGCAACTCACGCATTGAGGTGGTGAATGGGAGGGTTAGGGCAGAGAGCGGGTGTGGTGCGCAGCTTACAGCCAGCACAGGGGTAAACACTGTGCACTGTCACTGTGCACCTCATAGGTGGAGGTAAGTACATCCTTGGTACTAGAGCCCCACACTGGGGTACAGTGCCATGCATTAACTGTCAGGAACATGCTGTGCATGCTCTCAAACGTTTATGCGGCGGCTTTGCACTTAGATTGCTTTGCACGTAATGTGCCTGAATTTTCATGTTATTGGCACATTAGGTGGAAAACCATAGAACACTTTAATAAAAGAGCCCTTAATTTTATTTAATTTCATATAAATTCTTGTATTCTAAGCATAACACATCACAGAGCTCAAGGTGCATAATATTTTATTTTATTTTTTTAATAGGTATTTAAACTGCATCCTGTGGTCAAAGCGGTTTACATTGTAACATAACTGTATACATTATAACAGGGTAATCAACTTGGAGTATTCTAATATAAGGTGTTTATGAGTATCATACAGCTGGGAGGAATAATATCAAGGGGATATTTTAGAGGCGGGAGATCAACTTGGAGGATTCTTAACAGAGGAGGGAAGTGGGGAAGGAGGCTGAAGATAAAGCGTAGTTACTCACCTGTAACAGGTGTTCTCCAGGAGCAGCAGGAATCAGTCCTCACATATGGGTGACATTGGCGTCGACGGAGCCCTCGTGCGGAGCATTTCCCCAGCTTTCAAAGAAAGCCTTTGGGAATATCGACGGAGCCCTCGTGCGGAGCATTTCCCCAACTTTCAAAGAAAGCCTTTGGAAATGCAGCGCGCATGCGCGGTCCTCTTCCCACCCAAGGGTGCCATCTTGCTTAGTCTGATGACATAGCTAAAAGACAGCAAAATACACAATGAAATATATAGGACTGCAACTCCAACGGGAGGAGGGAGGGTCGTGAGGACTGCTTCCTGCTGCTCCTGGAGAACACCTGTTACAGGTGAGTAACTACGCTTTCTCCAGGACCAAGCAGGAAGTCAGTCCTCACATATGGGACTCCTCAGCTCTAGGCTACCGAGAACCCCAAAGCTGAAAAATAAGCTCCTTCTAGAGCCTCAGCATGCGTGATAAAAATCTTCTCTGAGAATGCCCCGAACGGAGTTGCCTAAACCTCAAAGAGATTACGGAGTACCACCTGTCCGAAAGCACTGTCCCTGCAGGACTCCCTCTCGAGGCAGTAATGGGCTGCAAAAGTCTGGCTTGAAGACCAAGTAGCGGCCCTGCAGATGTCTGCCAATGGAACAGAGCGGAGATGAGCTACTGACGCAGCCTTCGTCCTGACACGGTGGGCCGTGACTCGACCCTGCAAGGAGAGCCAGCTGCCCTGTACGCCCAGGCGATACAGTCTGCTACCCAAATGGATAGGGTACGCTCGGAGACAGGTAACCCCAGCTTATTATGGTCAAAAGATATGAAGAGCTGAACAGCCCTTCGATGCCCCTGCGTACGGTCAATGTAGAAAGACAACACCCTTCTACAGTCCAGGGTATGCAAGATCATTTCAGCTCAGCTGGCATGCGGCCTGGGAAAGAAGATCGGAAGAACCACCTCCTGATTGAGGTGGAAAGAGGCGACAACCTTTGGAAGGAACTTAGGATGAGTCCGTAAGACCACCCTGTTCCTATAGAACTGTGTGTACGGTCTATCAGAAACCAGAGCCTGTAGTTCACTCACACGCCTGGCCGAGGTAAGAGCCACCAAGAACAATGCCTTCCAGGAAAGGAAGCATAAATGACAAGTAGCTATCGGCTCAAATGGTGGGCGAATAAGTTGTTGCAAGGAGGAGGAAATAGCCAATGCAATAAAATGGGGGGATAAGACATTTTTCAGATATATTAGTAAGAAGAGGAAGGGCAAGAGTGGTATTGTCAGACTCAAGGGTGCAGGGGAGGAATATGTAAAAGCTGATAAGGATAAAGCGGAATTGCTTAACAAATATTTTTGTTCTGTGTTCATAGATGAAGAACCAGGAGCAGGACCTCAGAAAACACCCACAAATAGGAATAGAAGCAATGGACATCTTGAACAATTTTCAAAAGACTGTGTTCGTGAGAAACTATCTCAACTTAAAGTAGCCAAAGCGATGGGACCGGATGGGATACACCCGAGATTACTGAGGGAACTTGGGGACGTTCTAGCAGCTCCACTGACTGACCTTTTCAATGCCTCGTTGGAGTTGGGAGTGGTGCCAAAGGACTGGAGAGAGGCTCATGTGGTGCCTTTACACAAAAGCGGAAGTAAGGATGTGGTTGAAAACTACAAACCGGTTAGTTTAACTTCGGTGGTGACTAATTATTGGAAATGCTGCTGAAAGAGAAAATAGTGATGTTTCTGGAGTCCAACGGATTACAGGATCCAAGGCAGCATGGATTCACCAGAGGCAGGTCTTGTCAGACAAATCTGATTGATTTCTTTGACTGGGTGACCAGGGAGTTGGACCGAGGGAGAGCCCTAGATATGGTGTATTTAGATTTCAGTAAAGCCTTTGACATTGTTCCTCACAGGCGACTTATAAACAAACTGAGCACCCTAGGGATGGACCCTAAAGTTACTGCTTGGGTTAGAAATTGGTTGGGTGGGAGGCGACAAAGAGTACAAGTAAATGGAGCTCACTCTGAGGAGAAGGATGTTATCAGTGGTGTGCCCCAGGGATCTGTCCTTGGTCCGATTCTTTTTAACATCTTTGTTAGTGATATAGCGAAAGGGCTTTCAGGTAAGGTTTGCCTCTTTGCGGATGATACCAAAATCTGCAATAGAGTAGACACCCAGGAAGGGGTAGATAACATGAGGAGGTATCTAGCTAAGCTTGAAGAATGGTCTAGAATTTGGTAGCTGGGATTTAATGTTAAAAAATGTAAGGTCATGCATTTAGGCTGCAGCAATCCAAGGGAGCAATATAGTATAGGGGGTGAAGTACTTTTGTCCACTAAAGAAGAGCGGGACCTAGGCGTGGTTGTGTCTGATGATCTTAAAGTAGCTAAACAGGTAGAAAAGGCGACGGCAAAAGCTAGAAGGATGCTTGGGTGCATACGGAGAGGAATGGCTAGCAGAAAAAAGGAGGTGATAATGCCTCTGTATAAGTCTTTGGTGCGACCTCATTTGGAGTATAGTGTGCAATTCTGGAGACCGCACCTTCAAAAGGATGTGAACAGGATGGAGTCGGTGCAGAGGGTGGCTACTAAAATGATTAGTGGTCTTCATTATAAAGCATATGAGGACAGACTGAAGGATCTTAATCTGTACACCTTAGAGGAAAGGTGGGATAGAGGTGATATGATTGAGATATTTTAATACCTCCGTGGCATAAATGTTCAGGGAGAGAGCCTCTTTCAATTGAAAGCAAGTTCTGCTACGAGGGGACATGGGATGAGGGTGAAGGGAGATAGATTCAGGAGTGATATGCGGAAATATTTCTTTATGGAAAGAGTAGTGGTCTTTTTCTGTCGTCATATTTCTATGTTGCTAAGACCACATTCAAATCCCACTCAGGGGCCGGTGGACGAATCAGAGGTTTGAGTAAAAGCAGGCATCTGAGGAAGCGGGCCACTAAGGGGTGAACCGACAGGGACTGGCCCTCCACCAGCGAGTGGTGCGCGGAGAGAGCACTGAGGTGAACCCAAACAGAGTTGGATTTAAGGCCTAGGTCCGGCAGGTGAAGCAGATACTGCAGCACCACTGGTACCAGGCACGAAAATGGATCCTCTTGGCGTTGAGCACACCAGGTGGAAAATCTACGCCACTTGAGGGCATAAGATTTCCGGGTGGATTGTCTCCTAGAGGCCAAAACTACCTCCTCCACTTCCCTAGGTAGGAGTAAGGGGGGGCTAGAACTACCCTTTCAGCAGCCAGGCCATCAAATGGAGAGACTGGGGTGCTGAAGAGTTCCGTGATCCTGAAATAGGAGATCTGGTTGCACCCCCAGAGGGAGTGGGGTGTCCACTGCCAACTGCAGAAGGAGTGGAAACCACGGTTGCCTCGGCCATCTGAGGGCTACCAGGATTAGTGAGGCCCTGTCCCGAAGAACCTTGAATAGGGTTCGGGCCACTAGAGGCGTTGGAGGAAACGCCTACAGCATGCCCGTAGACCAAGAGATTAGGAAGGCATATGTGAGGACTGACTTCCTGCTTGGTCCTGGAGAATGCATGTTAGGTAGTTATGTTATGTCCTGAGAGAAGCAATCTATAAATAAAATAAAATAAAATACATAAAAAGAAATCAATCACGATATTCCTGGAAGAGACATATTTTTAAAGATTTTCTTTTTTTAAAGTTTACATATTTTTAGATTTTTAACAAATAATTGAAAACACTTGATTTTAAGAAATACAAACATTTCACACAAAAGAAGAAAGGTGAAGAAAAAGGAGAAAAAGATTATTAGAGCAACACAAAAACTAACAATGCATGTTAAAAGAAGACCTCAAAGGCACTTTTACTAAAGTGCATTAGCTTTCTTTATTTAACTTGTATTTTGAGTAAAACATAATCCACAGTAAGAGCGTCATGCGCTGCCAGGGTGTGGCCATCATGCTCCCAGTAGGTACCACATTTAAACATGCCCTAATGCATGGCAGTGGCATTTACAATAAGGGGAATGTTTACTAAACAGCGATAGCGGCGCAGCGGCGCAATTAGCGCGTGATACGTAATGTTATTGCATGATACATAACGTTATCGCATGATAAAGTAACGTTATCGCGTGATAAAATAACGTTATCGCATGATAAAGTAAAGTTATCACACGATACATAACGTTATCGCATGATAAAGTAAAGTTATCACACGATACATAACGTTATCACGCGATACATAACATCATTGCATGGTAAAGTAACGTTTCCGGTGGCGCTAAGGCACAGAGAGGGTGGAGTAAGGCTGACCAGAGGACGGAGAGAAGGGGTCAATGGGCAGGGGTTGGGCAGGGAGAGGCTCCAGGCACACTAACGTGTGAAATGAAGGTCCAAAAATTACCGCGAGTGAAAACCATGCGTTAGAGACACAATTGAAGGAGAGAGAAACCATTCAATCAGCAATGTACATTCAAAGACAGGGAGACCCAGAAAAGTGATAGTAGTGATACATGTGCAGCATCAGCATAGTGCCCAAGTACGAAAGGGCACTATGGCGAGGCTGCAAATGGGGTACAGGGAGCTGCAGGTGGGACATTCAGTGGGGCATCTGGGACACAGGGTGGACTAGGCAGATGCCTAGGTGACACATAGGAAGGCAGAAAAGGAACGCCAGCAAGACAGCAACTGACCAGGGTCAAACATGCCCACGTGTGCGTGTCCCAAAGTGTCCCAGGGGACAGTACCCAGCAAGTACCCCAAAGGGCACATAACATTGACAGGTGATGCCGGGGGGGAAGCGTGGATGTCTATGCAGGCACCCCTACCTCAGATTACACACCATAGGCAGCCGCCTACCAGCACACTGGATGGCCTGGGACTGCTCACCACCAGCACCACTGGCATAAGGGCATGTCAGCATGGTGGCGGAGGGGTGCCGGTGGTGGAGGGGGCAGTGGCATCTGCCCACAGCAGACCAAGGCCAAGCCCTGTATAGGTGGGTGCCTTGCACTGCAACAGACAAGGTCTGTCTGACGAACAGTAATGGTATCCCAAGGGAATGACCTGCCTCTGTGGCAACAGTTTGGTACAGTACACACAGCCAGTGTGTTCAGGGGCAGAAGGTCACAGGTTCAAGTCCCAGCTGTGGCTCCTGCAGACCATGTCCCTGTATTTTACCCAGTACTAACCCATGGTAATAAAGAAGGATCCTTTACTGCAGCTAAAATAAACATGCCATAAATGCCTATATTTTACCCTACAGAGAACATACACCATAAACATGTGCGGTCCCTAGAGCAGAGGTTCCCAACTGCAGTCCTGGAGGGCCAAACACCATTCGGGCGTCATGCTGTCCCTAATAAATATGCTTGAGATGCATTTGTATGCACCGCCCCATTGTATGCAAATGTATCCATGCATATTCATTAGGGACATCATGAAAACCTGAACCGTGTTTGGCCCACCAGGACTGGAGTTGGGAACCTCTGTCCTAGAGCATAGGCCAACAGGGGCACAAACACCCACACCCACATCCACAGGCTCCACTATCCAAAGCCTCATGGAGGGTCAGGCTGTTGGGCCCTGCACGGAGCAGCATCTACCATACTAGCACCTGCATACCTTAACAATGCCGTCATAAACATGGAAACACATTCCACATATATCAAAAGGTTGCTGTGATTAATGTCAGATAACAAATCCTAACTTAAACACAATTTGTTAACAGTGAGTCATCATGGCAACCTTTCTAATATCTGTGGAGTGTGTTTCAGTTTTGGTTTCTGACAGTGTTTACCAACCCGGGGAGTGACTCCAACAGTATTGCTTACCATAGCCATGCCTGCACTGTGCCCAGGACTGGTGTGGTAGCCTGGGCTGTCAACCACCTCTATCTTTGCACGCTGCTGAAATAGGCACGGGAGTGTGTGTATGTCTATCCAGTGGTTTGTGGCTGCCTACACTGTACTGAGCCCACAATGCTTGCACTGTTTCCAGTGTTAGCCTGCCAATGTGCATAATGAGGAGCAAGGTAGTGTGGGTATGGCCCGGACAGGGTGGTCTGGGCAGGATGCAGCTGCACAGGGCATAGGGCAATGGCTGGGACATTGTAGTAGGGCACTGGCATACAGGCAGTAGGCCTGGAAAAGCTCAAATACCCCCCACCATAATCTGACCACGGACAGGGTGGCCACAGCATGTCATGCTGGGAGGTCACTCTCACCCTGACTGAGCAGTGACCATGGCATGTCTAGGTTCCCACATAGTGCTATACTGTTTATTTATTTATTTATTTAGCATACATTTGTATACCGCTACTTCCAGTGATCAGTAGCGGTTTGATTAACGAACGGATTTGTACAATCATGTCAAAATTTAGAAATATACACACATTGATTTGGAGGAGAAAGCACAGCACATGTGGGAGGTCATATGGGGATGATTCAGACATCAAATATTTACATATTTACTTATATACATAAATTGCCACCATGTTTCATTGGGTGGTATCGTTTCTATCTGTGTTTCTCTCAAGTGATATCTGGGAGTTGCCTTGTCTGTGGCCCAATCACTGATATACCTGCTTGGTGGTTGTGCTTACATCCCACTTTTTGGTGCACCCAGTTTCTCCAGGAACATGCACTATGTATTAGCTAGCAGACTGTCTGCAGTTAGCTTGTGTATGGCTGGCACAATTTGCAGGGTCCAGTGGGTGAAGATGGACTGTGCTCTCTGCTGGTGAATGTCAGATTATGGTGGGGGGCATTTGAGCTTTTCCAGGCCTACTGCCTGTATGCCAGTGCCCTATGTGATACATACAGCTCTGCATTCATTTCCCTGGAGGGCACCCTTTCCCCTGCAGCACAGGGGTTGCTGGTCCCAGAGCCCTTCATTATGTCCATCTACTATCTCCATTGCAAAGGTGTAGAGTGTGGTTCTGTTGGTGGCAGATCCTGTCCCCCACCCTAGCCCAGAGAGAGCGGGTTGGCAAGTGGTGCTCCATAATCCACATGTGGATCCAGACACACACACACACCTCCCTTTGCTCTTATAACATGTGACCATGGCAACCACACAGTATATGCACTATTCTGGGTGCATCATAGTCTACAAGGGCTAGACACAATTGGGTACTACAGATAGCCACAGAGGTATTTTAGGCATGTCTGCAAAGACTACTCGTCACACACTGGTACTGACAGGGACCTACAGCACAGCCTCTCTCAGCCAGGCCGTGTACTGCAGACCTGGTGCTGGGCGCCTCACCTCACCCTCAGGGTGAGCACAGGGACTGCAAAATGTCACGGTCTGTAGCTACTCTTTGCCAGTAACACACACGGTCAATTCCCCCTACCAGGCTGAGGTGCCATAGAGGCGCTTACCCCATCCTGTGATCGGATGTAGACTGCAGTTCTGCATGTGCAGTGCATCATGGGTACTGGTGGGTTTACCATATCATGGTAACTACAGCAGACATGTTGTGCGGTGACCTGCAGTCTTTCTGTAGCCAGCCAGTGCTGTCATAACTGCTATAGAGGCATAACCTACTGGTTAATACACTGCCTGCTGAGTTGGAGGTCATGGGCTTGATCCCTCAGAGGTCTCATCTCATGAAGCTGTCTGAGCCAATCTCATTTCCTACCTGTAACAGTCAGACACATCACTACAATCTGTGCTGTCAACAAAACCACCCTCACCTCAGTGCTGTCACCTATAGGGCACATAGTGCCTTGTCAGCCATGTGCTGTATAAAGTGCCCTGTCTGCCACTGTATAGGGTGCCCTGTAGGGCACATTTTACAGTGCCCTATAGGGCACATTATAAAGTGCCTTGGCAGACAGGGCACCTTATAATGTGCCCTATGGGGCGCCTTATAGGGTGCCATAAATAATGGCAATGAGGTGAGGATGTTTCTGCTGACAGCACAGATTGTAGAGATGTGTCTGACTGTTACATGCAGCAAAAGGGATTGCCTCATTAGATGAGACCTCTGAGGGATCAAACCCATGACCTTTGGCTTGGTGGCCATTGCATTAACCAGTGGGCTACAGCTCTATACATAAGCTTACAGTGCTGCCACGATGTTAAGGTTACCGTGCGTAACGAGCCAAGGCGCCCTCTTTCGCGCGATACACAGTGCTTGCTCCGTTGATGCCGGTATGCCCACTTCCTTATATGGCATTGCTCACATTATCGCTGGGATTTTCGCCGGTAACATTAGGATGGTTTAGTAAACATCCCCCTTAATATGGGTGCACTTATTGCCACCCACTGAGGTGACAGCATGTGATAATATACCCCCTTGCTAGCCCCAGTGTGCTCACCATGCCCACTCTGCCCATTCCTTGCCTTATCGCATGATTTAATTTAATTTAATTTAATTTAATTAACAGTTTCTTATACTGTATACCGCATCTTCCAATGATCAAATGCGGTTTACATGGAACAAAACATAACAGACAGGCGTCTGTTTTTACAGTGAACAGCTTAAAACCATGACAACTATATTATATTACATGGAACATGAAAGAACTATTTACAGGGAACAATATGGGTAAAAGATACATGCAAGAACTATTTACAGGGCACAAAATGAGTAAAAGATACAGTGTTGTATGTGCAGGGTGATGTGCAGTTATTGCAGGAATTAGCACACAGTGCAGCCCTGCACTGACAGCTACCACATGCTAAAACACCCATTAGCTGCCTACAGCACTTTAATAAAAGGGATCCTCAATTAGGGAGTACTCAAGGAGAAAACGGAGGCTAAAATGATCATGGTCACAATAATATCAAGAAATAAGTTTATGGATTTTGGAGCAAATATTCAATGGCAGTGACTAGTGCTTATAAAGTGCCTGGCTGCTGCTGCTTTAATTAGGTATCCAGTTTTGCCGGGCAGCACTGTTGCCATCCCATTAGCAGCCATTGACCTGTCCTAACTTAATGCAGTTTAGCTATCTGGCCAGTAGCTGAACATCGCTGCTAATTGGATAGCTCCTAGGACCACCCTGATCCGCCCACCGATTGCTCCGGATGTCTTTTCTGCAACCTATGAAGATATTCAATGGCACTATCTGGATAGTGCTGCCAAATATTGGGATTGCCATGGTTTAGCCAGTTAGCAAGTCCTACTAACTGGCTAAACCCCTTTGAATATTTCTCTCTTTCCAAATTTATTTATTGACATTCTCTTATATACCGCACTATTCTGCATCAGTGCAGTTTACATTGAACAAACTGAAATTACATTGAACAGGGTATTATAACTTGGAGATAACTATTTTACAGGGAACATGGGCTATGGAGGGTTAAGTGGCTTGCCCAAGACCACAAGGAGCACCTGTGGGACTAGAAACCCCAGTCCTTCTGGCCCAAGGTTGCTGTCCTCTAGTGGGATTTGAACCCCTGACCTTCCGGCCTGAAGTACCTTGCCCCAACCACTAGGCCACTCCCCCACTCCAATTTGTAAATAAACTGCAGAAAACTGAATTGACAAAGGTAACACACTCCATAATATGCAGGCAGAATCCATAATTGTTCTTATTTTCTGTGCTCTCCTACCAAACCTTTTTTGCTGGGCCAATCTAAATTCATCAGCAGAGCTTAACTACCGCCCAGGAGTGTAACACTAAATCTGGTTAAACATATACCCTGGTGCCTACCACCACTGAATTTTGACAAGTAATGCCATCACTTTAACATGTAGCCTTGCAAGGATAGGCAATTAATTTAGCTTTTTCAAAGGAAGCACCGTCTCACCTGGAACCCCTTGAAATCAACCTCACTGCTGTATATTGACTGAAGAACATCTAGAGGGTGTAGAGAAGAAAGCACTCCACCATCCCCAGTTCCTAGCCCATTACTCTAACCATTAGGCTGGCCTAGACATCCAGGTTCTGAAATACCCTTCTGGGGATGGCAATGTAATCGCTCCTGCAGAATCCCTCTCAGGCACGCCCATGTTTGTGAAATCATGTCTGCATCGGGGCTTGCCTGCTTTTTTTTTCAGATGTTCCAGCTTAGACATCCCAGATTGCACTTGGACATCCTTTCTAAAATACCCCTCTATGTGTGCAGACATGCCTATTATATAAAGTACATGAGTGAATCACAACTGCCCCCACACTCCCCTAACTCCATCCTAGAACATACCTAGACTCAAGTTATGTACAAGGACATGCCTTTTTATCATTGTGCATACTTGTAGTGATGAAATAATTTTTATAAGAGGAATTTAAGGTTTGTGTATTGGTATATGCTTGTGAAAATGCCTTTATAAAATTATCCTCTATGGATCCAGGATCTTTTTATTGGGGGGTGACTCCTAACATAGAACACAGCATTGTATACCTTTACTGCACATTAAGGGGCATGTTTATGAAGAAACATGCCAGTAATGCATATTAGGGTCCAAAGATGAGTGATGAGCGTGCTGTTTTGAGGGCATGTGAATCCATCCGCCTGCTGTTAGTGTAGGGCAGGGGTCTGTAACCTTTAAGACATAAAGAGCCACTTGGACCCGTTTCCGAAGGGAAAAAAAAAACTGGGAGCCGCAAAACCATTGCGACATTTAAAACAAATCTAACACTGCATATATTGTTTCTTACCTTAATGCTATATACGACCCCCTACTTTTCCTGTTAAAATATAGGTGTTTGGCCTATACTCGCCGTATAAGACTACCCCTCTTCCTTCGCACACCAAAAAAAATACGCCAGAAAATATCACAACAACAAGTAACAATATTTGATTTCAAAATTATGATGATTTTGTAGTCAAATCACTAATATGAAATAAAATTATTTTTTCTACCTTTGTTGTCTGACCAATTTATTCTTTGATCATGCTGGTCCCGATCTGAGGCTTCTGCTTTCCTGTCTTCTCTTAGCTCTCTTTCTGTGGTCTATGGTCCATCTGCCATTTCTTATCTCTCTTCTTTCGTTTTCTTCACTTCTTTCCATCAGCCTATTTCCAGTCCCAGTAACCCTCCCCAATATCAGCCCCTTTCCAGTCCTCACTCCCAGTACCTTCCAATGTCAACTTGCATTCCCATGATTGCCACTGGTGTCCATTTCCTTCCAATCCCCCTCCTTCCCCACTGACCAGTCCCTTCTAGTACAAATACCATGGCAGCCTTAGCACCCAGTTATCTTCCAGGGCCAGCAGCTCTATCCTCCCCTCCCCACAATCAGCCCATGCCCATTCAAAGCCCCCCAATTAGCTCGCTTCCAGTGCTAATCCCCCCTCAACCCCATTACCAGTGCTAGCCTCCCCTAATCAGCCCAATACCAGTCCTACCCCCCATCAGCTCATTACCAGTCCTAGCCTCCCCTAATCAGCTCATTTCCAGTGCTAGTCCCCTCAACCCCATTACCAGTGCTCCATCCCTCCATGTCAGCCCCCTCCATGTCAGCCCCCCTCCCTCCATCCATATCAGCTCCCTCCCTCCATGTCAGCCCCCTCCATCCCTCCATGTCAGCCCCCCTCCCTCCATCCATATCAGCTCCCTCCCTCCATGTCAGCCCCCTCCATCCCTCCATCCATATCAGCTCCCTCCCTCCATGTCAGCCCCCTCCATCCCTCCAAAATCCAAACATGAAATGTACTACACTGGAGAAATAAAACTATAAAGTAATTTCCTCTTGCACTAAACAAAAACGCAAAGATGTTATCAATACACACTTCCCAGACCAGACATATTCCAGCTAATAAATTCAAAATAAAAAGTATTTTTCTACCTTCTGTTTGGGCGTTTTATTTTTCAGTTGCAATTGCTTCAGTCACTTTCTTCTGGTTTCTTCGTGTCTTCTGCGAGCTATCCATTTGTCCTTTCTTCTCTTCTAGATGTTTTCCATTCTCTCTCTATTTCTGCTTTAACATACTGATTGTTTCCCTTTTGCTCTTTCCCCCAATTCTTTCCTTATTCCTTTATCATCCATTTAAATTTCACCCTTCCATTCTCAAGCCCCTCTTACTCTCGCAATACCCAGCCCATCATAGACTTTTCTTCCACACAAAATATTTTTCCCCTCTCCATTCTCATTCCCCATCTATTCTAGTCCTCCCCCAAAATCAGTTCCCTTATAGTTCTAGACCCACCCAGCATCCACTCCCTTCTAATCCCATTCTCCCATGCCCCACATCAGCCCATTTCCAGTCCTATTCCAGCTCTTCATCAGCCCATTTCCAGTGCTAGCCCTCACATCACAGACCATTTCCAGTCCTAGCCCCCCCCAATCACAGCCCATTTCCAGTCCAAGTCCCCCATCACAGCCTATTTCCAGTCCTAGGCCCCCCCATCACATCCCATTTGCAGTCCGAGTCCCCCCGCATCATCACAGCCCATTTGCAGTCCTACCCCCCCCCCCCCCATCATCACAGTCCATTTGCAGTCCTAGCCCCCCTAATCACAGCCTATTTCCAGTCCAAGTTCCCCCTCCCTCCACCATAGCCCATTTCCAGTCCAGGTTCCCCCCCCCCCCCATAGCCCTTTTCCAGTCCAGGTCCCCCTCCCCATCACAACCCATTTCCAGTCCTAGTCCCCCCCCCCATAGCCCTTTTCCAGTCCAGGTCCCCCTCCCCATCACAACCCATTTCCAGTCCAAGTCCCCCCCCCATAGCCCTTTTCCAGTCCCGGTCCCCCTCCCCATCACAACCCCTTTCCAGTCCATGCCCCCCCCCCTAGCCCTTTTCCAGTCCAGGTCCCCCTCCCCATCAAAACCCATTTCCAGTCCATGTCCCCTCATCCCCCCCCCCCATCGCCCTTTTACAGTCCAGGTCCCCCCCCCCATCACAGACCATTTCTTTCCAGTCCAAGTCCCCCCCCCATAGCCCTTTTCCGGTCCAGGTCCCCCCCCCCATCACAACCCATTTCCAGTCCAATTCCCCCCTCCTAGCCCTTTTCCAGTCCAGGTCCCCTCCCCCCATCACAGCCCAAGCAGTCCTTGGCCTCCCCCCCAAAACCGCGGCTGTCTGAGGCTTTAGAGGGAGCCGGGGAAGCCCGCGCGAGGCCCCGGCTCCCTCTGTACAGCCGCCAGCGTGAAGAGCCTTTTCCTTCACACTGGCATCTGTTCCTGTGAAGCCGCGAATGCTGGGAAAGGTTAAAGGGCCTTTAATTGCCTTTAACCTTTCCCAGCAATCGCGGCTTCACAGGAAGAGCCGCCAGCGTGAAGGAAAAGGCTCTTCACGCTGGCGGCTGTACAGAGGGAGCCGTGGCCTCGCGCGGGCTTCCCCGGCTCCCTCTGAAGCCCTGCGGTGTGTGGGCCGCCCCGGGAAAGGTTTTTTTTTTTACTGCGGGGTGGGAGAAAAGCCGGTTTTTTGCTCTGGCCGCTCCCGATCTTGCGGCCAGAGCAAAAAACCGACTTTTCAAGGGCCGGTTTTGCCTCTGCGCCGGCAGCCGGCCTGGCCATGGTAAAACCGGCCAGGCTGGCTGAAAACCGGCCAGTTGGCAACCCTATGTTAGTGTAATGCTAACGCATCACACTGTGCTAACCAATGCATGGGTGCACTTACTGCCCCAGGTGGCGTTAAGTGCACCCACACTAGAAGCTACCGTTGTGGATAGCACATGCCCAAAATGCCCATTCTAACCGTGAAGCACCATCCATGCCCACGTTCCTCCCACAACCTGCCCATCCCCCACCCAATTGTGTGCTATCTGATTTTTAGCACAGGGCTTCACACTAACTACTTGCATGAGGTGCTTATCACATGCTAAACACTGAGCTAACGGCACCCACTAGTAAACATGCCCCTACATTTCATCCACCATTTAAATGTCCATTCTCCTAATCTCACAAGATCCTTCTTTAATTCCTCACAGTCCACTGTTTTAATTACTTTAAATAATATTATGTCAATCAGCAAATCTCATCACCACATTCATTGCTTTTTTTCCAAATCATTGGTGAATATGCTAAACAGCACTAGTCCCAATGCAGATCCTTGGGGCACGCCACTATTTACCTTTTTCTGTTTTGAAAATTGACCAGTTCATCGCACTCTCTGTTTTCTGTCTTTCAAGCAGTTTCAGTCTGCTGTAGGACATTGCCTCCTGTCTTATGACTTTGTAATTTCCAGAAGTCTCTCAGGAGGGACTTTGTCAAATGCCTTCAAAGAATCCAAATACACTACCAACCAACTCACATCTATTCCCAATACGTGTTTGTTTACACCTTCAAAAAACTGAAAAGGTCGGTAAGGTGAGACTTGCCTTTGCTGAACTTTAGTTGATTTATTCCCATTAAGCCATTCCAGTAATTTCGTTTTTCAGAATAGCTTCCTAATGGTGTGTACTATATGGATAGACAAGCACAACCTCTTCAAGCATATCTCCTAGATCACTGCAAATGGTTAAAAAGTTACCAGCTGAATGACGGAGGGCAGCCTTGTCCTTTAATGTGCAGGATTCATATCAAGGACTTTGTGACCAGCCTGCTCTTGAGCGACAGTTAGATGTGATCATGGATAAAATAGAAATGAAAGCACATTGTGATATATGGTCCCAATTTAAAGAGACCTGGAATTAGCTGTAGTACATTTTAGGCACAGAACGTATCTCATAGACCACTGAGCAGCTCTGTAATTAACTCTGCTGCTCGGCGTGAGTTAGAGCAGGTGATGGATTATCGTCTGCACAAAAGAACTGGGAAACGTTGTTGTGTCACGGATATATAATGTTCTGTGGTGTGTTTAATTCAGTCTTACTCGGTATTGAATTGTATCTGCATAGGTTAGCTGTGCCTAGCCTTCTGCCACTTCATTAAATACCACAAAACAGTAACCAATGACATCAGAATAAAAGTGCAGATAAACTGAACAAGGTTCCACATTAGGAGCCACCACCCAGGATGAGGATCTAAGCATCATTGTGGATAATATGTCAAAATCCTCTGCTTAGTGTCCAGCAGCAACCAGGAAAGCTAATGGAATGCTAGGAATCATAAGAAAGGGAAGGGAGAAGAAAACCAAAGATATCATAATGCCTCTGCATCGCTCTATAGTGTGACTGAACCTTGAGTACTGTGTGTGGTTCTGGTCGCTATATCTTTAAAAAAAAAGGTATAGCAGAATGGGAAAAGGTACAGAGAATGGTAATCAAATTGACAAAGGGCATGGAAGGCTAGCCCTATGAGGAAAGGATTAAAAGGTTAGGGTTCTTCAGCTTGGAGAAGAGATGGTGAGGGAGATATGATAGAGGTTTACAAAATAATGAGCAGAGTGGAATGAGTAAATGTGAATCAGTGAATCCTTCAAAAATTACAAACTAGGAAACTTGAAATGAAGCTACAAAGTAGTGCATTTAAGAGGATGTAGTAAAAGCTGTTAGTATAGCTGGGTTTAAGAAAGTTTGGACAAGTTCCTGGAGGAAAGGTCCAGAAACCTTTATTAAAGTAGATTGGGGGAAATCCACTGCTTACCCCTGGGATAAACAGCATGGAATCTGTCTACCTTCTGGGATCCTGCTAGGTAGTTGTGATCTGGATTGGCCACTGTTGGAAACAGGATACTGGACTTGATGAACCATCGGCCTGATCCACTATGGCAAAAGTTAGGCTCTTATGTTCTTTTTTTTTTCAATTTAATCTTTATTAAATTTTCAACTTCACAAACTAAGATATACTCTTGTACAAAAGTGGCATTAGCATATAGAATAACATAAGCAATAAGAAAATACAATAACAAATTGCCATAGAGTCCACAATAAAGGGAGCCACCAGTAGGCTCCATCAGACTATACTAAAAAGCAGATCATTCTCCTTACTACATCGTCAATCACAGGAGTGGAAGAAACTAGGGTAGTTACGTGCACAGTCCCAGAGAGAAACTGTGTAAGTTGAGGTGGATCATAAAAAATAAATTGTGTGCCTGATTGAAGTACACCTGGTCACATCAGCAAAAATCTTTTCTTTTGTTGGGTGACCTTAGCTATATCAGGGTAAATTTGTACTTTCAAACCTAAGAAGCAATCATTGATACAGCATGATGGAAATATATAAATCTCCATCTGAATCCATAACCAAGGTAACAGCCAAAGTACCAGAAGTACACTTTTCTTCCTCAGAAATCTCCAAAAATGCCATCAAGTCCATCAGATCTTCAGACAAACCATTCTTCTCTTGTCCTAAACCTTTAACCCCCTGGGGGGGGGGGCAAATACAGTAACACGCTCTCAAGATTAGTGGATACGCTGACACTGAAATCTTTAAAACTTCAGTTAAATATTTCCGAAACGTATCTGATGGTGAAACTAATTTCAATCTAGGAAAATTTATCAGCCATAAATTCTTACAAGGGACAATAACCAGGGTATCCCAGAGGCCCTTCTCCTCACCCTGAATGTAACTCCCTCATATACCCCCAACCTTCATCCTGACCCCTCCCCCCCCCCCCAAGCCCTTCTCATAACAAAAGACACATACCCCAATTCTGGAATAACCTTGGTCGCAGCTTTATTATCCAGATATAAACACCGGCCCACAACATGGGCCCAAACATTGATAAACATCTTCAACATAACCCCTGCCCCCAATTCCGGAAGATGCCCCCCCCACCTGCCGTATTATTAGCAAGGTGGTGCATCATCCTCCCCCCAACCCCACCGCCTGCCTTGCCATGTTAGTAGCAAAGGCCGACTCCCCACTACCCTAGACCGGGCCGAGACCCCAAACCGAGATGTCTCGCCCCACCCTGGGGAGCCCTTCACTCCCACCAATGTGCCTTAATCAGTTTAAGCCCCGCCGTCTTGGCGAGCGCTAGCTTTATAACCCCCCCCCCCCAGCTGCAACAACCCCTTGTACTAACCCAAATACACAGAGGGCAGGAGAGACTTGCTGCGGCTGTCTGCTGAACTGCCCGAGAACCGCTCACCGCGGTTCCCAGCAGGCTCCGCTGGCCCTGCACACCACAGCCAACCAATGAAATCACCCCAATCATACCACATGGGGCGATTTCAAAAAACGCCAAGCTCCCTACACCCCCCCCCTGCCCCACGCGCCGAGCATGAGGCCGAGGACCGGGCCCTGGGAACCCGGTTATTCGTGGCCTCGGGACCCGGCCCTGCGGCCCTGATCATTAACCAGGGTATCCCAGAGGCCCTTCTCCTCACTCTGAATGTAACTCCCTCATATCCCCCCCCCAACCTTCATCCTGACCCCCCCCCCCCAAACCCTTCTCATAACAAAAGACTCATACATCAATTTTGGAATAACCTTGGTCGCAGCTTTATTATCCAGATATAAACACCGGCCCACAACACGGGCCCAAACATTGATAAATATCCTCAACATAACCCCCGCCCCCAATTCCGGAAGATGCCCCCCTACCCACCATATTATTAGCAAGGTGGTGCATCATCCTCCCCTCCAACCCCACCGCCTGCCTTGCAATGTTAGTAGCAAAGGCCGGCCTGCCACTACCCTAGACCGGGCCGAGACTCCAAACCGAGATGTCTCACCCCACCCTGGGGAGCCCCTCACTCCCCCCAATGTGCCTTAATCAGTTTAAGCCCCGCCGTCTCGGCGAGCGCTAGCTTTATACCCCGCCACCGGCACAAGGTAGCCTGCCTATCCTAGTGCCGCCCCCACCAACAAAGCTGCGACCAATCAACTCCAACGCTTCCTGCCAGTCATTTAACAGTAAATCTTGTCCCACTGGAGAAAGGTGCACTCCATCCGTGCGATATAAACCTGCACAACGTACGTCCACCCACGGATGCTGCACCTGCACACCGCTGGTCTGCTGCACCCATCGCCCAATCTGCCTGTTGATCTTAACCAGGCCACGAGTCCAGCGACGCTGAAATTGGCAAACCGGGTGAGGAATGATGTCGGCCCAGACTATTGCCACCCCTAGCAACAGCTCACGCAGCAAACCAATGTCTCTCTGTACTGCACAAATCAGCTGTCTGCAAGACCAGCCAGAGAGATCATTGCCTCCCAGGTGAATCAGCAGCCCCACCGGGCACTGTTGCTGTCCAGCCCTCTGCTGCACAAACGGAAGGAGCTGCCAGCATTGCATACCGCACTTGCCCATCCAATTCAGCCGCATGTTGTAAGTCGCCAGGCTCAGGTGGACTCCCAGAGGATGTGAGAAGGCATGGCGCTCCGCCCAGTACACGAAAGAATGACCTATGATCCACCAGTCGCTCCCATGGACGTGGATGCCTCCTGCCACCCCACTCCTTGGACTGCCACCCGCTGGAGATCCTGCAAAATAAAGACAAGCATTAACATCCCCACCCCCCAACATTTCCGACACAAAAGCCACCCCCCCAACCAGCCCAATTCACAACTTTTCTGGGCGAACATAACCCACATATGCCCCTGAACGCCACCTGTCAATATGCTGAATCACATTCCCTTCGAGCCCAGCCGCCACCGCACTAGTAGCAGCCCCAATACGGAACGAATGCGATGCAAACTGCCTCTCATCACATCCAATCTGCCGGACAGCCATCCGAAGCACCGCCGTAAACTGGGATTGAGTCATGGGCATCCCATTTTTGTGCACAAAAAAATAGCCCGGGACCCTCGGCTGCTGGCTCAAGTACAAGGTCAAATTCTGCACCGGGCAGGAACACCACGCAGGTATTGGATTTAGCACCACCCATCCCCCTTTCCCCAACTGGTCCGTTTTGGACCACGGGAGAAAGAACCACACTTGAGTCGCTGTTAGCACCACCTGCTTGAGCTCCAAGCCCCCAAAAGCCTCCCGTTTTTTGGATCGGGGCACCAACTCGCAAACGCAAAACGCCCCAAAAAAGGCAGTGACGAACAATGCCCTAAACAACACGGACTCAAAGTCTGAAACCGCCACTCCCAGCATCACCTCCCAGATCCGTCCCAGCAATTCATGTGACACTGGACGATGCCAATATTGCACCTTAGGGCGCTCTTTTGCCCACCCCATCAACAGGCGCCACACTAAAAATGAAACCCGAAGCCTTATAGAAGAATGAGAAGCCAGCTAACGCCGACAGGACTGCCGACCTAGACCAGCCTTCACCTTTGGCCCATGCAACAAACAGACCCAGCATCCTATCTTCCACTCTCCCTCCCCTCAACCCCTCCCCTCCAAAAAGTCACACACCTTGGCGTATTCCCACAGATACAATGTCCATGTGCCTTGTGCCACAGATGACCGCAACAACGCCATCACTACGGGATCCCAAGATGCCAAAGATGCTCCAGCACCGCCGAGGCTTCTTTTTCTGCCTCCGGGGCCAACCGACGAAACTGCAACCACTGAAAACAGGACAAAGCATCCCCTTGCAGTCACATTAAGACGCAAACATGCCGATACAAAAACTCTCATCAGCGCTGCCACCCGCGGGCATTTGGGCGAGTGTCTATTAATGACTTCCTCCACAGCAGCATTGTCGCACCAAAACGCAACCCTCCTATTCCGCAACCGCTCGGGCCATACCCAAAGGGCCACCACGATAGGAAACAATTCCAAAAAGGCTATATTACGGGTCAACCTGGAACTTGCCCACGCAGACAGCCAAGCCTCCACACACCACGACCCCTGACAATATAGACCAAAACCAGAACTACCCGCTGCATCAGAAAACAACTGTAAATCCGCATTCGACACTTCAGATAACTGCACCACCATGCAGCCGTTGAAATCCGCTAAGAACGAATGCCAAACCCGTAAGTCCTCTTGCATCCCAACCGATACACGAATATGATGATAAGGCCGCCTAGCCCCCGCCATGGCCAACGACAATCGCCATGCGAAGGGACGCCCCATTGGGATAACCCTACAGGCAAAATTAAGATGACCAACCAAGGACTGCAAGTCTCTGAGCGTGACCTTAGAAGAAGACCCCACTGCCTCCACTAAACCTTTTAGCCGTTCAACTTTTTCTTCAGAAAGGTTCAGAGAAGAGGTTCAGAGAAGAGGTTTCTTCAGAAAGGTTCAGAGAAGAGCCACCAAAATGGTAAAGGGGATGGAAGGATGCTCCTATGAAGAGAGGCTAAAAAGGTTAGGGCTCTTTAACCTGGAAAAGAGACGGCTAAGTGGAGATATGATAGAAGTCTATAAATTAATGAACGGAGTGGAACGGGTAAACGTAGATCGATTGTTTACATTATCAGAATATAGAAAGACTAGGGGACATGCAATGAAGCTACAGGGTAATTATTTAAGACTAATAAAAAAAAATATTTTTTCACTCAACGTGTAATCAAACTCTGGAATTTGTTACCAGAGGATGTAGTAAAGGCTGTTAGTGTAGCTGGGTTTAAAAAAGGTTTGGACAAGTTCCTGGAGGAAAGGTCCATAAACAATTATTAAGAAGAGACCGAGGATATCAATGCTTGACCCAGTACAAGCATTGCAGAACCTGTGTCTTATGGGGAAACTGCTAGGTACGTATGACCTAGATTGGCCACTGTTGGAAACAGGATACTGGGCTTGATGGACCTTGGTCTGACCCAGTATGGCATATCTTATGTTCTTATGTTCAGGCAAATGCACCACCATACCCACCGAGTCTATCTCTATCCCCAAGAAGGAGAGGCACGTCACTGGCCCTACCGTTTTCTCTTCTGCTAATGAAATGCCGAAGTCATTGGCCATCTCATGAAAGGATGTCAGCAAGGTAGCACATGTCTCTACCTGCCCGGGACCCACAAACAAGAAATCATCTAAATAATGAACTATGGAACAGGATCCCGCCTGCTGGTCCAACACCCAATGCAAAAAAGAGCTAAAGGCCTTGAAGTAGGCACACAAAATCGCACAGCCCATCGGTAAACACATATCAAAATAGAACTGAGAATCAAACTGAAAACCCAATAACGGAAATGCCGACGGGTGAACTGGCAACACCCTCACCACAACGACGCACCAACTCCACTGCAGCATCAAACGATGCTTAGCACACCGTGCACAATTCGTGCGGGATGTGGTCATTAACTGACTGCCCCAGCGGGAATGATAAATTATGTATTAGCCTGAAACGCCCCAGCTCCCAAAGGTGAGACAATGAAAGGAGAGAATGGTGGCACGCCAAAAGGCCCAGCTATTCTGCCCAACGCACATTCCGCCTCAATCTTTCGGCGAACCACCTCCCCCAAACTCCGCACCGAACTATTATTATTGGCAAACATGTCAGTCACCTCACCCACAAAAGGTATCTGAAAACCCTGCAAGAAACCCGACAATAACACCTTCCAGGCTTTACCCTGCCGACTCCCCCCAAAACGAATCATCCACGGGAGCAGCGCCTCCACCCTGATAGGGGTAGGTGCCAAAACCGAACTACAGCACTCACTTGCCCCCAGCTGGAGCCCCTGCCACCCCTTTCCTACTACACTTCGTGGCAGGGTGCCCCGCCCTGCAGAGGGAACAGGCGTGCCAAAACTTACAGTCCGGGAAGGGGCAAGAGGACTTGTTGAAGCGCCAACACAAGTCCCCCCCCCCGCTGGCCCCCCCCTTTGCCATTGCGGACACACTCGCTGGCACACGAAAGGACCTAAGGCCCGCTGTTGCCACTTGCGAAACCACCTTAGCTGTACTGCTCGCTCCCCCCACCCCCTTTTTGGCTGACATTTGCATAAACCACAAATTAATATCTTTTGTCCCCCATGACAGCTGTGTATTTTCCTCCATCATATTGCGGAACTCTTCATCATAGTTTAACCAGGCCAACCCTTCGTGCGCCTGAGATGCCGCCAATATAGCATCCGCATACGCCAACAACGCGCCATATTGGCTAGGGTCATGATGACCCCATATGCTCGCTAGTCTTAAAAAGGCCCGCGTCCAGTTTAATGTATTGCGCGAGACATTCCGCACCCTACCCGCCTTCTCGTCCTCTTTTCGTTTCTTCCTGCTCTCACCAGATCGCTTCCGCCCATCGAGCAGTCAAAATATATCTATATACCGACGCTTCCTGATCCGTCGCCACAACTTCCGTGGAACGTCTTCCCACAACTCGGCACAACAAACTACTGAGGAAGCAGCGCAATCCCCCTTTCAACCATCACCCTTGCCGACCCCACCAAGGAGATCCCAGAAGATGACAACGAGGACGACGAGGACAATGAAGATGAATTGCGATGACATTGACGCCCGTGTTTGTGCTTTGACTTGGTCTTGCGACACGCCGCAAGCCCGGCCCCCGCGGGCGACTCCACCATCCTGAAATTACCTCCTTCCTCCACACACTCACCATCTGCCGCATTGCCAGCCTCACTCTCCCAAGCAAACTGCGCCTCCGCAACCGGATTGGACTGACCCGGCATCTGTAACATCAAGGCTACACCGCCACTCTGATTAGGGTCAGATATATTGACCCTCGCACTCCCGTCCACCGGCACCTGTGTAGGGGGAGAAGTACAAACACCAGCAGCAACAGCCCCAGAACTGTTAGCCCCCCAGTCCCCCCCCCTCCCCAACTCAAAACTGACGGGCCCCATCGCCCCCCCCCATCATGGGAGACTGCCCAACATCAGTGGGCCCTACCCCAGACCAGCCCCCCCATGAATAAAATTAAAGAATAAATCTGTATTTGAAAAATCAGTCGTGATTCATATGAAGAGACATCATAAGAGAATAAATACGGGTAACAACAATGAATAGTGAACATCTAAAAACAATTCATAATGCATCATAAAATTAAAGTGGATCAGAAGAACCAATCCTATAGTTGAAAATTCTTATATGAATAAATTAAACAATATATAGACAAGAAATAAATAGGTAACTATTTTAATAAGACATCATGAAGTATGTACTAAATACCTCAAACACATGTACATTATTTGTATAGGAATCACATTACCCATGGAGTAACAAAGAAAGGGGGGTGAGGCTCTGAGATCGTACTATTTCAAGGAAACATGACCATAATGAAAATGAATAGGAGGGTACCTGATTCACATGAGATGTGTTGTTTTTGGCAAACATGGTATTGGCAAATCACTATGGGGCATGTTTACTAAACGGTCTTAACGTGCGCCCAGCGATAATGTGCAGGATGCCATAAAAGGAGTGGGCGTTCTGGTCTAAACGTAGCAATCGGGGATTATTGCGCGATAGAGGGAGCCGCGCACGTTATCGCGCGGTAACCTTAAGTAGGCGCGCTGACCTGCAAATACAGCAGCAGAGCTGTAGCACAATGGTTAATGCACTGACTGATGGTATGGGGTCATGAGTTCCATCCCTGTGCCAGTAACACACACAGTCAGTACCCCCTACCAGGCTGAGGTGCTGTGGGGGTGCATATCCCATCTTGTGATTGTCTGTAGACTGATGATTTGCATGTGCAGTACATCATGGGTACAGGTAGGTTAACCCTATCCTGGTAACCACAGCAGACAGTTTGTGTGGTGACCTGCAGTCTTTCTGTAGCCAGCCAGGGGTTTGTTTAGAGCTGTAGCCCACTGGTTACTTCACTGCCTGTAGAGCCAGAGGTCATGGGTTTGATCTCACAGTGGGGTTATTTGATAGGGCTGTCTGAGGCATTTTCTTTTTTTAATTTAATTTAGTGCTGCCAGCAAAAACACACTCACAGTGCTGTAATCTTAAGGTGACTCATAAGGCGCCCCATAAAGCGTCCTATAAAGCGCCCTATAAAGCCCATTATAAGGCGCCCTATAGGGAACATTATAGGGTGCCTTGCTGGTCAGTGTACTTTATAATGTGCCCTCTGGAGTGCCTTATAGGGTGCATTATGCGGCACCTTAGGTTACGGCACTGTGAGGGTGTGTTTGCTGGCAGCACTACTTTAAAGTAAAAAAGAAATTGCCTCAGACAGCACTGATTTAAAGTCAAGGGTCAATAGTGAAGCTGTGCTGTAATGGGCAATGTGTGATCCATAACAGTGAAAACACACAATTAACTTAGACGAAAAACCCGTCAGAGATTGAATTGAATTACCCTTTTCTTCCCGATGTTTATTTATAAAGTAGGCCATGGAAAAAGTACTGTACCTCTGTGGATCATGTAAATATTAATAATAAATAGTGTACAGAGCATTATGGCAAGCAGCCAATAAATACAAATGAGTTAAAATACCATTTTCTTCCCAATGTTTATTCGTAAAGAAGGCCATGGAAAAGATGCTATGTCTCTGTGGATCATGTAAAAGTTAATACTAACCAGTGTACAGTGCATAATGACCAGTAGCCAGTAAATGCAAATAATTGTAAATTGCATGAAAAGATAAAATCATCAATTGGAGACATAAGTGAGGACCAAATTACATATGAGGAAGGAGGGGAGGGGGGAAGGAAGGGGGAGAGCAGGTGTAAATATATCCACACATAATGGGGGTCATTTTGGAAGCCCTATTCATGTTTTGGACATCTGTAAACAGGCAGAGAGACATCCAAAACACAAAGACATCTCTGGAGCCATTTTAGAAGCCAGGTCTGTGGATGTCCCCAGCATGAAGGCAAATCTGAATGGGGGCATGGTGGAGGTGTGTACTCCCAGGAACCTGGACATCCCTGCCTATCTCAGAAATGTCCCAGACATCTGGCATCGTGTCTAAGTTTAGACCTGCTCCAGGCATGAACAGGTATTTGAAAAGTGCTCATTTGGGCTGAAAAACCTCTAGAGTGGATAAAGCACTCCATTGTTCCCAGTACTCAGCACAATTTTAGTGATAGTAGTGGTGGGATTTGAACCTTGGCTTCATTGTTCCTTCTCTAATCATTAGCCTATTCTTAGATGTCCAGCTTCTGAAATACTGTTCTAGGGATGTCTATGTAGATGCCTCTTTGGGCATGTCCACATTTGTGTAATCATGTATGCATTTGGACATGCCTGCTTTTTTTCAGACATTCTGGCTTAGATGTCCCAGGTTGCTCTTGAACATTCCTTCTAAAGTTCCCCTTCACAGTAAGCATCTTCAGCATGCTGCTATCCTGCAGGTGAGTTTTGTCATGAATATTTTTTTAAGTGCCATCAAATCAATGCTGACTCCTGGCAACCCAGCAGCCCCTGGGTTTTCTTGGCAAGGTATGGTGAGAAGTAGATTGACAGGCCTTTTCTTCCAAGGCAACAGAGTGTAAAGTGACTTGTGATCCCAAGGAATGCCAGTGAGAATCAAATGCTGATCTCTTGGGTACTAGGCAGCTGCTCTAACCACTAGGCTACTCCTCCATGAACAGAAGCCTGAAAACACAGAGTTAAATCCATAGCATGCCCTGCCGAAGGATAAAATCTTCCACTGTAATAATCTCATGTATTTTCAGATTCATAAAAAAGCCTTCGCAAGAACTATCCCTTATCCAGCCCCTACCAAATGGGAAGCAGGGAACTAAAATTGTGGGCATTGAAAAAGAAGCAGATTTAATTAATAAAAAATTGCAAACTTCTGAACCAACCAAGGACATCTTAAAGAAATCCCAGTGGCCCATAAAGATACAGTTGCAGCCAAGAAAGCAAATAGAATGATAGGAATAATGAGGAAAGGAATGGAGGAATGGAGAATATAACCAAGGATATTATAATGCCTTTGTATCATTCCATGCTGCGACCGCACCTTGAATATTGTGTGCAATTCTGGTCGCCCATAAAAAGGATAAAGCAGAATCACAAAAGGTACAGAGAAGAGCCAGTAAAATGATGAAGGGGATGGAAGGATACCTCCATAAGGAAAGGTTTAAAAGGTTAGGGCTCTTCAACTTGGAAAAAAGATGGCTGAGGGGAAAAATGATAGAGGTATATACAGTAGTGGCCAAAAAATTAAGGCAGGTATCTTTTTCTACAATTTATTGTTAAATAATGTACTGTGGAGATGTCACACGTGCTGTCAGACGGCTGCCTGGGTGAGAATCTTCGCAGTCTTGGCAAGTGCATATCTCTATATGATTTGCAAGGTATTGTGGGCAATGTAGTTCATTCACACCAGACCCAGCTGCTGACAATAATTTAGTTGTGCTCTTGGGTAAAGCCAATAAGATATTTATTTATGGGGTTATTTCTCCCAACACAGATATGCTTGGTAGCACATAAATCAGGTAACTTGCTTTCAGTGTTAACTTAGAAAAACAAAGTCAAAATCAGGAAAACAACAAATGAAAAGCCACAAAGCAAGAAGCAAACTGTTCTTTTCAGGTTAACTTCTGATTACTTCCCACATAGATACAGAAGTGATTGTCTCCTAGCTCACAAGCAATTAGGTAAGGCTTAATTGCTAGCAGTTATCCAGCTGAAACCCCTTAGCTGGCATGCTTTCTACTGTGTGGGTCAAATCCTGCTTCAGGAGCTTTTCTGAGTAGATTAAAGAACAAATTTGTATTTCTTTGTGATGGTTGCTGTACTTTATAACAGAAAGTTACCAACGGAGTTTAAATAGAGAGCAGTCCATATAAACAGGATCTTCATCTGCTATTATTCCCCCTTGTTCAATATGCATGGGTTCAATATCATGGATTGGCACAGATGAATCTCTCAATGGAGCACTTTCAGGAGAATACTTGTTTCCCTGCTGTCTTTCAACGTTATAGCTAGGGCATAGATCAGTGTTCATACCTGAGCTTCCATTGCTGTTAGAGTTCCTCACTATATAGCTTGGCCAGTATGTAGTCCAGTTCTTATGTCCAGCCTTCCAATCCAGATCCCTGGACACTGGATCTCTCTTCACATACCTTCTGGCACAGGTCTTAGGGTCCCTTCCACGTGCAGCCGTCTCCCTCACAGGTAGCGTCTGGAGATTCCTAGCTCTGCAGCACCATTCCTCTGGCTTTCCCCAGTCCAATGGTGTATGCTGGCCCTTGGAATGCCTCCCAGTATACGTACTGCTTTGGACTCTTCTAGACCTCTCAAAGGCTTTTCTCTTCCTTCTTCCAAAGGGTCTCTTTCCCTCTCTGTCCGTCCGGTTTGGCTTCTGCTTCTGATGATCCTTCAGATGAAACTGATGATCCTTCTCTGGATATCCAAGGTGATCATGAAGATGGTCATCTGTAGAATAAACTCTACTCTTATTCTGCCTTGATGAGTGCTCCTCCCTAACACAGCGCAGCTGTGCTGAATCAGGCCCTGCCCTTTGAGATGAGTGCTTAGGGATTACCTCATAGCCCTTTTGATTGAACACATGTTTTCTCACTTCAGCTCCTCTCATGGCTGTTGGAAACCTGGTGCATTCTGGGACTGGTAGTCTTTTATGGCAAAATTCTGTTTTCTCATTTCTACCAGCACTGACAGGTTGCTTGTTCAGAGACACTTCACCTTTTCTATAGCCCCTTCCTGAGCTATGATAAGCTTCCTTATCACAGTGCTTACTTATTTAATCATCTTGGCGATTAGTCACACCACGCGTCTGGCGTCCATTTTTGTTTACTTACACTCTCTAGTAGGTTTCTTGGATGAAGTATTGAATTTTTACAACTAGGAAAAGATTGAAAGTTACATGTAAAATATACAATCAAGATGGGTAGAAAGTGCAATATTAATGACTTTGTAAAGGACACATTGTCACACTCCATGCTGAAGGATATTCGCAATGTGCTATTGCAAAACATTTGCATATATCAAGGTGTGCAGTTCAGAATGTTCTGAAATCAGGTGGCCATACAAGTCATTCGAAATGTGGGCGCAGACGGAGAACTACTGGACGAGATGACCGATTCCTCAAAAGCATTATTACATCTAGTACACATACTTCATCTCAATGTGTGGCTCAGTTAGCTAATGACTGAAGAATAAAAATAAGTGCCAGATCTGTCCGACGACGGCTTGTGGATGAATTCATACTCGTGGCCAGAAGATCTGCCAAAAATCCTATGATGACCAGGAAACAAATTGCTGCCCGCATACAGTTTTGTAGCAAGATGAAAGACAAATCTGCTGAATGGTGGGAGAGGGTAATGTTCACAGATGAAAGTACATTTCAACAACTATATGGGAGTGGTTACAACTACGTCCGTCGACCAGCAGGCGACAGACTAAATCCGAAGTACACGATCAAGACTGTTAAACACCCACCATCGGTCATGGTATGGGGTGGTATCTCGGCAAATGGACGATGTGGCCTGCACATTTTTGAGAAAGGTGAAAGAGTAAATGCTGCAAAATACATATCCATGCTGAACAGTAAAGTTAAAATACACATGAATGTTTCTGGCACAACTATATTTCAGCAGGACTCGGCACCGTGCCACACTGCAAAAACTGTCAAAAAATGGTTCGTGGACAACAAGATTGAACTGCTACCAAGTTGGCCATCAAACTCTCCGGATCTCAATTTAATTGAAAACTGTTGGAATCTTATGAAGAAAAAGGTGGCGGCACACCGTCCAACTTCAGAAACAGATTTAAAGGACATACTCAAGCATGTATGGGTCAACGAAATCACTCCAGCATACTGTAAAATGCTAGTTAACTGTATGCCTACAAGAATCCAGGCTGGGCTGAAAAATCATGGACACCCTATCAAATATTGACACTGTGATAAGGAAGCTTATCATAGTTCAGCAAGGAGCTATAATAGAGGTGAAGTGACTCTGAACAAGCAACCTGTCTGTTCTGGTAGAAATAATAAAACAGAATGTTTCCATAAAAGACTACCAGTCCCAGAATGCACCAGGTTTCCAACAGCCATTAGAAGAGCTGAAGTAGGGAAATGTGTGTTCAATCAGGAGGGCTATGAGGTAATCCCCAAGCACTCATCTCCAAGGGCAGGGCTTGATTCAGCACAGCTGCGCTGTGCTAGGGTGGAGCATTCATCTAAGCAGGATAAAAGAAAAGCTTATTCTACAGAGAATCATCAGAAGCTTGATCATCTTCTTGATCAGAAGCACCTTGATCATCCTGACCATCATCATCAGCAGAAGCCAGAGCTGATGGACAGAGAGAGAAATAAACACTTTGGAAGAAAGAAGAGAAAAGCATTTGGGAGGTCTAAAGGAGTCCATAGCAGTATGTATACTGGGAGGCATTCCAGAGGCAAGCATACACCACTGGACTGGGGAAAGCCAGAGGAGTGGGGCTGCAGAGCCAGGAATCCCCGGACGGCAGCTGTGAGGGAGACGGCTGCACTTGGAAGGGACCCTAAGACCAGTGCCAGAAGGTATGTGAAGAGAGATCCAGTGTCCAGGGATCTTGATTGGAAGGCCGGACATAAGAACTGGACTACATACTGGCCAGGGTATTTAGAGAGGAACTCTAACAGCAATGGAAGCTCAGGTATGAACACTGATCTATGCCCTAGCTCTTCACTGGGAAGACAGCAGGGAAACAAGTATTGTCCTGAGAGTGTTCCATTGAGAAATTCCTCTGTGCCAATCCATGATATTGAACCCATGATAGTTGAAGAAGGGGAAGATGTTATAAATGGGGACTTTGAATACATGGATTGCTCTCTGTCTAAACTTCTGTGGTAATATGCTGTCACAAAATACAACCATCACAAAGAAATATAAACTTGTTCTTTAATCTACTCAGAAAAGCTTCTGAGTAGGATTTGAGCCACGTAATAGAAAGTAAGCCAGCCAAGAGGGTTTCAGCTGGTAATGGTTAGCAATTGAGCCTTGCCTAATTGCCTGTGAGCTCTGGAGGGACACTTCTGAGTGTGTGTGAAGATACAGGAAGATATCCCTGAAAAAGAACAGGTTTTTTCCTACTTTGTGGGTTTTGTTTGTTCTTTGAAGCACTACTAAGGAGAATTAGCAGGAGCTTACAGAAAAGACCTTTCTGTTCCCATCAAGGTCTTTATGCTTTGATTTGATTGCTTAACAAGTTCAGCTGTTGTTTTTTTTCTTATTTGTTTTTCTAAGTATAATACTGAAAGCAAGTATTCCTTTTTATGTGCTACCAAGTATATCTGTGTTGGGAGAAATAACCCCATAAATAAAATATTTTCTTTGCTTTACATTCGAGCAAGCACAACTAATTTATTGTGAACGGTTGAGTCTGGTATGAATGGACTACATTTCCCACAATCCTTTGCAAGTCATATTAATATTTGCCTTTGCCAAGACTGTGGACATTCTCACCCAGCGCCCCTGTTTACAACACATATATTGTTTCCTGAATAAAACTTTGAAAATGACATATATATCTTTGGTTCTTAAAGCTTTTGACCATGAAAGTGACAATAACACGTACTTTTCTAATAAAATTCTGATATTTTGGACTCTGCCTTAATATTTTGGCCACTACTGTAAAATAATGGGGGGAGTGGAATGAATAAATGTAGACGGTTGTTTACTCCTTCAAGAAGTAGAAAGATTAAGGGGCATGCAATAAAGCTACAATGTACACATTTAAGACAAACTGGAAAAATATTTTTTTATTCAATGCATATTGAATATGTTGTAAAAACTGTTAGTGTAGCTGGGTTTAAAAGAGATTTTGGCAGTTCCTGGAGGAAAGGTCCATAAATCATTATTAAAGAGGAGTGGAGAAATCCACTGCTTACCTGGAATCTGTTTACCTTTTAGGAACCTGCCAGGTACTTGTGACCTGGACTGGCCACTGTTTGAAACAGGATACTGGGCTTGATGGACCTTTGGTCTGACCCAGTATGGCATTTCTTATGTTTTTATGTAGAGATTATCTCAGAAAAGAGAACTGTCACATCCATCTATACCAATTGTAGTGTTCTGAGATATCTAACCCAGCCGGAAGTGTTGGAGAGAGATTTAGTCAAGGACATTATAGGGGTAATTTTATAAGAAACTACTTAAATTTAGGCACCAACATCATGCATAAATCACAGTATTTTAATGATTTTCATGTATAAATGGCATGTGCATTCATACTTACACTGGGCGCTACTTTGTAAGTATGTGCGGTACCCCAGTGGGGCGCCCTTTCACTGTGGGCGTGCCAATGGATGAAATTTGGGCAAAGCAAGGTCAGCGTGCACAAGTACATGCATAAATTACAAAATCTTATCATTTACGGTATATGCATTCTTTACAAATCTAGGTGTGGGCACATACAGCAACTCTAGGGCTGGTGCAGGTTCATGGAAGCATTTGGTCACTTAAACTAGTATTTCATAAAGAAAAGAAGGCATGGAGGAGCAGGCTAAAGATTAGAGCAGGGGACTGAGGACCAGAGAAGTCTGCCTTAAATCCCACTGCTGCTTCTTGTGATCTTGGGTGCATCACTTAACCTCTATTGCCTCAAGCTAGTAAGCCCTCCAAGAGGGAAAAATACCTACTGTACCTGCATGTAAGTCACTTTGAGTTATTCCTGAAAAAGGTGTGAGCTAAATCTGAAAGTCTTGTCTCTAAAGTGATAGACATGCAGGGAAACCTTTGATTGGCATCTGATCCCTCACAGGACCTGTATGCTGGGAGGAGGAGAATGCGATGTGAGGTAATAAACAGATATATAACCTCTGCAAAGGAGGGGTTAGCATCTGCTTTTTCATTCTCCACCCTACTGGTAGGCAGTTAGGAGCGATAGTAAGGGGTCATTAAGTTACAGTGTGCCTGGGACAGGAGAGGGAATCCTGTGAGGTATTCTTACCCTGCTGGTGGCAAACTAGGACCCCACAGTGAAGGGTTGCTGGGGTGGAAGATGCCTGGGACAGAGGATAGGAGTAATGCAGAGGATCTACATACTGCAGACTCTAATGTTGAAAGAGGAGGAAGGGACTGTATGTTACAGATCCCCAGAGAGGAGGAAACCTTCAGAAAAAAGAATACCAGAGAAACCAGAAGAAAGAAGGAGATAAAGAACTCTCTACAACCCACAGTCAGTGAAAGGTAAGAAATATTCAGATTGCACTACATAATTTTCAAAGAAAATTTTGTTTTGAGTTCTACTCCTGTATTTTTAGCATTTTAACTTTGAAGAAATCACAGCAATCAGTTAAGGAGTCAATATTCAGCACATGATGGTCGGTATTTTTGTAAACACCGGCTGTTGAAGGTAATCTTCAGATGGTGGCTTCCAATGAATATCCAGTTTCAGGAACGAGTGCTACAGGCTATCCAGATAGTGATATAGCCACCTGCATAAAGTTAGGTCTGCCATTTTGGTGGTCTAACTTTACACGGTTTGTTATATGGTTAGAGCGCGATTCTATAACATCTACGTCCGGCCGGCAGAATCAACTAAATTGAAACCGGGCACTTTATAGATATTATTCCAAAACCATGGGTATAGATGCACCCGTGTTTCTGGAATCAGGAGATATATGTTTCCGGTGTGGCAGGAACAGCACATCTAGGTTAAACATGGGCCCTCATTGCCATTATGGGACAGTAAATGGCTGGTACATCCCCAGTGCCCACCATAGTCTGAAAAAATAGACATTTCTGATGGTTCCCATCTCCGTGCAGCCCCGCCTCCGCATAAAAAACATACATCTCCTAAGCTGATGCAAACAACACATTAATACTGATGAAACACACTCTTGGTTGTGGTCAGATATAACAGAACTCTGCCAAAACCGTGCAACTACTGGTAATACAGAATAGCATGACATCTCAGGACAACACATCTGATCTACATTTCTCAGCTAAACGCGATTCTAGTTCATACTAACTCATATACCATCCCTACATCAACATTTCCATTCCTACGATCATTCCTACGGAGGCTAACGTTCTTTATACAGTGGTCTGACCTGAAGCAGGGGGCTTATGTGTATACCCCCGAAACGTGGCACGTCGTACATTTGACCTACTGTTGACTACAGCGTTTCTACAGCCAGCTTTTCCTTTAGAAAGCTAAGTACCAGCCATTTTTTGAACTAGTGCTGTTTTAAATTGATTTTCAAAACGATTAAAAAGGACGGGCCACGGTGGTAGTAGGTGTTTTTTCCTATCTACTGTGCTGGCCATTCCAACAAAAAATTAATTTGTACAATTGGTTTTTTTCTACTGAGTTTTTTGTTATTTGTCATTCATTGAAGCTCAGTTAGAAGGTTTTTTGGTATTCCTACGATCATGGCAATTGTTAGGGATGCCCAGAATAACCCCTCTAGCACAAACTGCAAATGCCAGCATTGCCAGAATAAAGGTTATTGCAGTGCTGCATTTTCCTGTAGGGATGGGGGTTTTGTTTCTTACCCTTACAAATGACCCTTTCCTGTGCATTCTATTCTTTATAACTGCATCTTGTGCTCTCCCAGACAGCAGGCACACCAATTCAATACAGACTTGTCACAGCCATTCAGGCCCTATGTTTATACTCAGAAACTGGCCTAGACTGTGTACCTGAGAGGTGAAAGGACTGATGTAGCCAGTGGAAGAAGACAGCATCCCACAGAGATAAGGCCCTGGAGGTAAATCCTCTCCCTGCCCAACACTGCCCCAAGAGCAGGAGCCTGAGGGTTTACATATACAGTCAAACCTCGGTTTTCATTTGCCCCGGTTTTCATATGCTTCAGTTTTCAACGTCTTTTTTGACTGAGATTTTGTCCCGGTTTTCATACATTGCTTCGGTTTTCAAAGTCTTTTGACTGAGATTTTGTCCCGGTTCTCGTACATCGCCTCGGTTTTCGTAAAGTACAGTACTGTAAATACATACACCCTCGCGCTGCACACCATTCTGTATACACTGCCAGAACGCCTGCAGCACTGCCCCCCGAACTCACCGATCGCCAGCGTGATGAGAAGCAAAAGCCAGCTGAGCACATAAATGAAACACATCCTCGAGCCTGGTCAGAGTCAGAGAGGCAAGGATTGCGCAGAGAGGAAGGCCCCGATCTCGTCCACCGCCTGCCCGTTCTCTGGAGCGCCCCCTCAGGCTCGGAGGTAGCAGGGAAGAAAAGCTGTCAACATAAGCAGGAGATGTTGCATGAATGTGGGAGGCAGTTCTTTCTCTTGCATGGTACGTCTGAAGCTATATCATTAAGATTTTCTGCCATTCTGAAGCATTGAGCAGATAATGTAAAGGTATTTTAATGGGCTGAATCCAATGTGATTCCGAAGAGAGCTGGGCACAGCAGCTTGTCAGGGGTGGCTAAGGCCAGATGTTAACATACTGTACTGTACAGTACTGAACTTAGCTTGCTTTCAGTGATGTTAAATGTTCATTTATCCATTTCATTAGTCATTTATATTTATTTCTCATTGTTTTCTGTATGTAAAAATATAGTTATTCTCTATAAAATGTATTTTTGTGAATATTTTTGGGTGTCTGGAACGGATTAATTGGATTTACATTATTTCTTATGGGAAATATTGCTTCAGTTTTCATACGTTTCGGTTTTAGTCAGACTTTTTCGAATGGATTAATCATGAAAACCGAGGTTTGACTGTACTAACATAGTGTATGACAGCAGATAAAGACCAGTATGGGCCAGCTAGTCTGTCCAGTAAGGTGGCTGAAATGGTGGTGCCCACTCTATGCCTTTGTTTAGGGTTGCACCTGCCTCTCTGTGCAAGTCCCCCCCCCCCATCCCTTTGTGTAAAGTCACTCCTTGTAGGTCAGCCCCTTTATTTGTTGAAGTGTAAAAGTTATTTAAGTTTGTTTTGATTCCATCCTATTGCTAAATAGGGATCCTCTGTGTTTGTTCTATGCATTTTTGAATTCCAACACTGTTTTGCCCCCTACCTCATCCATTGGAAGGGTGTTCCAGGCATCCATTATCCTTTTTTTTTAATTTGACTTTGTATGCCCCACAAAGGGTGGTATATCAAGAACCAATAAACAATAAAAAGAATTTCCTGATGTTGCTTTTAATTTTACCTCCTTGCAGCTTCCCCTTCTTTGAAAAGTTTTGTTTATTCATTAATACCCTTAGGTATTTAAGGGGTATGTTTACTAAGCCGCGCAATTGTGCGGGGCGCACTTGAGCGTGCGCTAAGGTACCTTAGCGCATGCTAATAGTGCGTTTTTGGTGCCCCGCACATGTGCGTGCCGCCCGCACAAGTGCACGCCGCCCGCACAAGAGCGCGGCGCGCTGATGTGCGATAGAGGCGTGGAAAGGCATTTCGAGGGCGGAGGAAGGCTCCCGAGGGGCGGGGGGACGGGGTCAATGGGTGGAGAGTGGGAGGGGAGAGGCTCCCTGCACAGGAGCGGGGCTGAATTTCGGCAAAAAAAATACCGCGAGTGAAACCCTCGCGTTAGAGCCGATTTAAAGGGAAGAGAAACCATTTACGTCAGCAATGTACAGCAAAACCGGGGAAACCTGAAAAACGTGAGCAGTGTGATACATGTGCACAGAACAAAATAGCAAATATAAATTGAAAATGACCACAACAAATTCCTAAAAAATTATAATCCAGCTGGGCAACAGTGATATTAATGGGCAACCATAAAAAACACTCCCAGGAAAGCTCCAAAAAAAGGAAATGATTTTTGGAAGGGTCTACGCTCCGTAGACCCTTTCAAAAATCATTTCATTTTATTGGAGCTTTCCTGGGAGTGTTTTTTATGGTTGCCCAGTGATATCACTGTTGCCCAGCTTGGTCATGGGTTTTTGCCCCTTTTTTTGAGGTCATTTTTGAGGCTTATTTGCACTTTTGTCTCCGTACAAGGTAAATGAGCCCACAGTAAAATTGTACAGAGCAGGGTTTCTGACTCGTCCAGCCAGGATTCCTATCACCAGGGACTGCACTGTCTCTGCGGCCACAGTGTGGTGTAACGGACACAGCCAGTGCCTGTAAGACCAGAGGGTCACAAGTTCAAATCCCAGCTGGGGCTCCTGCCAACCCAGTCCCAATAGTTTTACCCACCACTAAACAGTGATAATAAGGACACTCCTTTATTGCAGAGAACATAAGCATGGTTCAAACACCCATATTTTACCCTACACCGCACACAAACCATAACAATGGGCATTACCTACAGCCGAGTCCCCCAAATGCAGTCCTGGAGTGCCACAACTCAAGCAGGTCATATGCTTCTCCAAGATAAGGACATGTCTGCATGTTGGCGGAAGGGTACAGGTGGTGGAGGGGCCAGTGGCTGCAAGCCACAGCACACAGTGGCCTAGGCCTGTGCAGGCTGGCACCGTCCACTGCAACAGACAGGCTCTGTCGGATGTACAGTCATGGACTCCCCAGGGGATGCAGCATGTCTGTGGCAACACGGTGGTGCAGTGCACACAGACAGTGTGTGCAAGAACAGAAGGTCACAGGCTCAAAGGCCAGCTGGGGCCACTGCCAGTCCTGTCCACATATTTTTCCCACAACTAAACCATGATAGTAAGGACAAACCTTTATTGCTGAGAACATACGCATGGTTAATACGCCTATATTTTACCACACCAAACACAGACACCATAAACAGGCACATTACCTAGAGCAGAGTCTCCCAAATGCAGTCCTGGAGGGCCCCACACCATTCAGGTTCCATGCTGCCTCTAATAAAGATGCCTGTGCTGCATATCTATGCACCACCCCCATGGTATGCAGATATAGCTCATGCATATTTATGAGGGACAGCATGAAAACCCGAACAGTGTTTGGAACACCAGGACTGGAGTTGGGGAACTCTGCCATAAAGCAGCAGCCAACAGGGCCAGACACACCCACACACACCCCCACAGGCCCCATTGGCCAATGCTTCCTGGAGAGGCAGGACATGGGGCCCTGCCTGTATCTCCCAATACTAGCAGTTACATACCTTAGCAATGCCACCCTACACCTGGGTATATGGTACACAGCTAGCAAACGTTTCCTATGATAACTGGCAGATATCAATTCCTACGTTAAGCACAGTTTGCTGATTGAGCTCCATCACAACAATCATTCTGATGTCTGCGGTGTGTGCTTCAGGTCTGGTCTCTGACAGTGTTTACCACCCTGGGAAGTGACCCCCAACAGTATTGCATACCATATCCATGCCTGTACTGTGCCCAGGACTGGTGTGGTGGGTATGGCTGCTGAACTCCTCTATAGTAGCACAATGCTGGCATAGGTGTGGGGGTGGCTGTCTGTCTATCCAGTGTGTGGTGGCTGCAAACACCTTCCACATCCCACACTGCCAGCAATGTTGCCAGTATTGGGCTGCCAATGTGCATAATGAGGAGCAAGGTACCATGGGTATAGGCCGGACAGGGTGGCCTGGCCAGGGTGCATCTGCACAGGGCATAGGGCACTGACTGGGACATTTTAGTGCCTGGCCACCACCTACACAGACAGGGTGACCTCAGTATGTCCTGCTGAGAGATCACTCTCACCCTGACTGTGCAGTGACCACAGCATGGCTAGGCACCCCCATAGTGCTGTATAGTATTTCTCTCATGTGATAGATATGGGTTTCCTTTTGGGGCCCAGTCACTGATTTATCTGCTTGCTGTGTATGCTGACATCCCTGTTCTGGGTGCAAGCATTTCCACTGGGAGCATGCACTATGGACTGACTAGCAGACTGTTTGCAGCTGGTATGTGTCTTGCTGGAGTGGCTTGCAGGGTGCAGTGGCTGATGGCTTGCTGCAGGAGAATATCAGATAGTGGTGGGGTGCAGCTTGTCATATCCTGGCCTTATGTTTGTCTGCTATTGTGTTATGGATGTGTATAGAGCTACATTGACTGCCCTGTGGGGTGTCTGTTCCTCAGCAGGACTGGGGTTGATGTTCCCCTCTACTGCCACCTTTGCAGGGAGGCTGAATGTGGGTCTATTGATGGGAGACCCTGTTTGCTGCCCTGGGGGAGGAGGGTGGTGGTGCATGATCCTCCTAGGGGGTCCATGGGTGCTGCACCTGACTGAGACAGACAGGGATATCCAAAGTGTTTGTGCAGAAACTACCTATCTCACACATTAACACTGCTTTGGACCTCCAGCATGGCCTTTTTCAGCCATAGAAGGTGTTGTGGACCTGGTCCTAGGCGCCTCATCGCACACTCAGGATGAGCACAGTACCCGCACAATGTGACGGTGTGTAGCTACTCTGTGCCAGTAAAACACCCGGTCAGTACCCCCTACCAGGCCAAGGTGCTGTGTGGGTGCACCCGGTCACTTCCCCCTACCAGGCCGAGGTGCTGTGGGGGTGCATTCCCCATCTTGTGTTCATCTGTGGACAGTTGATTTGCATGTGCAGTGCATCATGGGTACGGGTGGGCTAACCCTATCCTGGTGACCGCAGCAGACTGTCTGTGTGGTGATGTGCAGGCTCTCTGCAGCCAGCCAGGGGCTTGCTAGTAGCTATAGAGCTGTAGCCCAATGGTTACTTCACTGCCTGTGAAGTCAGAGGCCATGGGTTCAAACCCCCAGTGGTGCTATTTGATAGGGTTGTCCAATGCATTATCTGTTTTTTGATGTACATATTTTGATGCCAGCAAAAACACCCTCAGCGTACTGTACCCATAAGGTGCCTATGAGGGCGCTTTATAGGGTGCCCTATAGGGCACCTTATGGTTTCCATCCATATAAGGGGCACTATACATTTTCCTGTGACGCAACTTATAGGGTGCCCTATAAGCAACATTCTAGGGTGCCTTGGCGGACAGTGCACTTTAAAATGTGCCTTATAGGGCGCCTTATGTTAACACGATTTGAGAGTGCGTTTGCTATTAATGATAATTAAAATAGAAATAAAATGCCTCCTAAAGCAATCTTCCCCATAATACGCAATGCCTCAGCCAGCCTTGTTCATTGGGCACTGTGGGGGATTGAACCCCTGATCCCTGTCTTAACCATTGTGCTGTGGCTCTGCTCTTCTGTGTGCACATCAGCACGCCACTCATACCGCCCAGTATTATAATGCCTCCATAAACATCAGCGCGCCGCCTTATGCCGCCCAGTATTAATATGCCGCCAAAAACATTAGCGCGCCACCTTATGCCGCCCAGTATTTATGTGCCTCATAAATTAATGCCTCAGCCAGCTGTCTTCATTGGGTACTGTGGGGGAGTGAATTCCTGATCCCTGCACCATTGGTAAGTGCCTTGACCATTGTGCTGTGGCTCTGCTCTTCTGTGTACACATCAGCGCGCCACTTATGCCTCCCGCGCAGCTATCTGATGCGCTAATGTGCGGGGCGCACAAGGGCGCCGCACACCTTAGCGCATATGTAAATTCAGGATTTTCTTCTTCAGCAGGAAACGCCCACTCCTTATATGGCACCCGCACACTACCGCGGCCCGCACTTTAACGGGGTTTTAGTAAACATACCCCCTAGTCAATCGGGTTTTCAGGATAACCACAATGAAAATGCAAGAGAAAGATTTCCATGCACTGCCTCCATTGTATGCAAATCTCTCTCATGCATATTCATTGAGGCTATCCTGAAAACCTGATTGGCTAAGTGTGCCCCAAGGTCTGGGTTGAAAACCCCTGCTCTAGAGTATGTATATTTAAGCCTTCAAGTCTAAATATGCTCCTACTTCATACACTACAGTATATCTGGTGTGAAGCCCTGAACTACCCAGGCCATTACAACGTATGCACCTACTTTTGAGACCTGAAAAGCATGCATGTAGGTAACAACCTCGTCCCAGCCCCATCTCTTCATACTGCAGGTAAATTTACTTGCACACGGGCTGTACATGCATAACTTCAACATTTCAAGTGGGTAATTCTGTAAAAGTCTATTTCCATGGGTGAAGCACTGATAGGAGGTTTTTATCTGAAGTATCTCACCTGCAGTCACTGTCTGAAGCAAGATGGTCTCAGATTCCCTATGGATGATGCTCCTCTGGAAATGAGTATCACACCCCACAAGGGAAGAAGGGATGCTGAGCCTGCTATTTATGATGAAAAAAAGTGTTTCTCATGTCTCACTGCACAATGTAGCTTAATATAACAGCAACGACAGAAAGGGGTCATGCAAAAGTCAGGGTCTTGGATTTCAGGAATACACACTTGCAGGGTGGGAGATCTCTGTGTAACAGAAGAACAGCAGGATAAACTAAAAAGAAGCCATTGTAGGGGCAACAAACCTTTTATTTGGCAAGCACATAAAAGTAAGAAAAAAGAGAACAGTATAGCTGTTATAAGAGGTGAATGGAAAGAGCAACATTCAAAAGGTCCAGAGGCTCTCAGAAAGGGGAGGACAGGGAAAACATCTGGAAATGTTCAGAGAAGCGGAGAAGATACAGTAGGACAACAAAGAAACAAGTAGAGGAAAAAATACAGCCTCGGCAGTAAAGGAGCAACAGAAAGGTGACAAGAATTTCATAGACATGTCAGTGGAATAAGGATGTTCAGAGGTGAGATTAGTGTCAGGGTTGTGGTGTTATTCCACTTGAATACATGTATCTAGAAAGAAGGGTCAACAAACAAGTTGTAGGTGATACCTTTCTATTGGACTGATTAGGTCAATGAGATTGTACGACTGAGAGGTGCAACGGAGGACCCTGTAGAAGACAAGACAATGCAGAAAATTGTGAACAAAAAGATCTGCTCATTGTTCACTGAATATGATATTGAAAAATAACCACAGAAAACATCTGGTAGAGGAGTACATACCCATTCTGTCTACAGAAGAGGTGATTCACACAGAACTAACAAAACCGAAAGTGGGCAAGGTGATGGAACAAGAAGGGAGATAAGTTAGAATGTGGGGAGGGTCATTTCCTAACAGACCACCCAACCTATGTGGCAGGTATGCACACGCTACACCATCATCAAAGGGAAAGTAGATACATTGTTTCCCTTTGAATATTATCCCACAGAAAGTACCCACGTGCATTTACACTTGCTAGTCAGTATGTGCACATTTCCTGGCTTATTTTATCTGTGTGCGTGCATATTTGATAAAGTATTCATATAAACACTGACTCCCTCTTCAGCCCCAACCTCAGGAATGTTTCTACTCAGGCTAGATAAACTGATCTGTATTCAGGCTATGGGGGTCATTTTAAAAGTCTTAGCCATGATGTGGACGGCAAAATCACAGAGATGTCTCTGGAGCCCTTTTACAAATGACATTTAGAGACATCCTTGGTGCAGGGATGTCCAAGTAGGCAAGGGGTGTGGTGGATCCCAGTGAACTTGGTCGTCCCAGTTCGATTTCAGAAACATCAGGGACGTCTGCAGGCATGTCCACATTTAGACCTGTTCCAGGAACGAACAGGGCATCAGATATAGAGTGTGACTGCTTCTGCTAGTCTTCATACTGGTCCACCCCTGTTGTATTTTTGCCCATTTATGATGTGAGAGAACCATTAGACAACTCACAGTAAGTCCATATTGGAGTCTCTGGAGTTTTATGTGGATTAGAGCTTTTTATTCTAAAGATCTGCAAGGGGCGGGCTCTCCAGATGGAGCAGTTCATGTTGGGGGTGATGCGCTGATGTCTATCCATGAGAAGAAAGATATTGGGATGATTGTATCTGATAATCCAGCAAGAAGACCAGAATAAAGGATTATGAGGAGGAAATGGGTAGATATCTTTCTGGAAGGGGCTCTAAAGATCCCCTTCATAAGAAACTGGCAGTACATAATTGCTAATAACCCGTATGCTGATTGATAATCACCATCAGAGCTGCAAATTTAAAAATATATCTTATGAATGTCATTATATAACAAGGAAAACAGCCACTGTTTTGTCATCAAACAGTCTATTTTCTCTTTCGCTCGCTCTCTAATAAACTTGGATAAAGTATGATTGCCATGTTAGGTCACTTGAATGCACAGAAATAAAGGTTAGCAAATAAAAACAAAGCATAAAAAATATAAGGTGATCATTTTTATTAGAGTGACTTAGGGATATGTTTACTAAACCGTCTTAATGTTCCCGGCGCTAGCTCCAGCGATAATGTGAAGAATGCCATATAAGGAGTGGGCGTTCTGGTCCTAAGGTAGCAAGAATCGGTATCATGCGATAGTGAGTGCCATGGCATGTTAATGCGCGTTAACCCTAAGTTAATTCCAGCGCAGCATCAGTAGGAATAAAGATGTAGCCCACTGGTTACAGCAATGACTGTGGAGGCAGAGATCATGGGTTCAATTCTGCAGTGGGGTTATATAAGAAGGCTGTTTGAGGCATTACTCTTTAATTTAAACCAGTGCCGTCTGAGGCATTTTCTTTTTAAATTTAAATTAGTGCTGCCAGCAAAAACACCCTCACAGTGCCGTAACCTAAGGTGCCGCATAAGGCGCCCTATAAGGCACTCCAGAGGGCACATTATAAAGTGCACTGTCCACCAAGGCACCTTATAATGTTCCCTATAGGGCGCCTTATACGGCGCTTTATAGGGCGCCCTATAGGGCGCCTAATGAGGCACCTTAAGGTTACAGCACTGTGAGAGTGTTTTTGCTGGCAGCACTAATTTAAATTAAAAAAGGAAATGCCTCAGACAGCCTTCTTACATAACCCCACTGCAGAATTGAACCTATGACATGGACAGTCAGTGAAGTAACCAGTAGGCTACATCTCTATAACTACTAACAAACCCCTGGATGGCTACAGAAAGACTGCAGGCCACCACACAAACTGTCTGCTGTGGTTACCAGGATAGGGTAAACCCACCCATACCCATGATGAACTGCACATGCAGATCAGCAGTCTACAGATGATCACAAGATGGGGTATGTACCCCCACAGCACCTTGGCCTGGTAAGGGGAACTGACCGTGTGTGTTATTGGCACAGAGTAGCTACAGACCGTCACATTGTGCGGGTACTGTGCTCACCCTGAGGGTGAGGTGGGGCGCCCAGCACCAGGTCCGCAGCACCTGGCTTAGCTGAGATAGGCTATGCTGCAGGTCACCATAAGTGCTAGTGTGTGATAGGTAGTCCTTGCAGACACACCTAGGATTCACCTGTGTCCATCCATATTTCCCAGTCACATCTATCCCTTGTGGACTATGATGCACCCAGAATAGTGCATATCCTATGTGGGTGCATTGGTCACATGATTTAAGTGAAGGGGGGGATGTTTGGACCCATAGGCAGATTATGTAGCACCACCCAACCCGCCCTCTGGGGCTCAGGGTGAGGGACAGGATCTCCCACCAACAGATCCACATTCTAAATCCCTGCAATGGTGACAGTAGAGGGGACCATCAACCCCCATCCTGCTGGGGAACAGGCACTCTACAGGGCAGTCAATGCAGATCTGTACACATCCATAAGGCAATGGCAGACAGACAGTAGGCCTGGAAATGCTCAGCTGCCCCCCACCACTATCTGACATTCTCCAGCCGCTGCACCCTGCAAGGTGTTCCAGCCATACACATACTATCTGCAGACAGTCTGCTAGCTAGTCCATAGTGCATGTTCCTAGAAAGGACATGAGCACACACACCAAGCAGGTAAGTCAGTGATTGGGCCCCAGAAAAGAGAACACATAAATATCACTTAAGAGAAATGCTAACTAGCACTATGGGGGAACCTAGCCATGCCGTGGTCACTGATCTGTCAGGGTGAGAGTGACCTCCCAGCAGGACATGCTGTGGCCACCCTGTCTGTGCAGGTGGTGGCCGGGCACTACAATGTCCCAGCCATTGCTCTATGCCCTGTGCAGATGCATCCTGCCCAGGCCACCCTGTCCAGGCCATACCTACAGTACCTTGCTCCTCATTATGCACATTGGCAGGCTAACACTGGAAACAGTGCAAGCAATGTGGGCTGAGTAAGGTGTAGGCAGCTACAACACACTGGATAGACAGACACACACTCCCATACCTATGCCAGCATTGTGCAAATATAGAGGCTTTTGGCAGCCCTGGCCACCACACCAGTCCTGGGCACAGTGCAGGCATGGCTATGGTACGCAATACTGTTGGGGCCACTCCCTGGGGTGGTAAACACTGTCAGAAACCAAAACTGAAACACACTTCACAGATATCAGAAAGGTTTCTATGATGCAGCTCTATCAGCAAATTGTGACTACCTTAGGAATTGTTATCTGCCATTAATCATAGCAACCTTTTGATATATGTGTAACATATTCCCAAGTTTAGAGCGGCATTGCTAAGGTATGCAAGTGCTAGTATTGGGAGATGCTGCTGCGCGCAGGGCCCAACAGCCTGACTCTCCATGAGGCTTTGGATAGTGGAGCCTGTGGATGTGGGTGTTTATGCCCCTGTTGGCCGCTGCTCTAGGGCAGAGGTTCCCAACTCCGGTCCTGGTGGGCCAAACACTGTTCAGGTTTTCATGCTGTCCCTAATGAATATGCATGAGATACATTTGTGTACAATGGGGGCAGCGCATACAAATGCAGCACAGGCATATTTATTAGGACAGCATGAAACCTGAATGGTGTTTGGCCCTCCAGGACTGCAGTTGGGAAACTCTGCTCTAGGGACTGCACATGTTTATGGTGTCTGTGCTCTGTAGGGTAAAATATGTGCATTTCAGGCATGTTTATTTTATCTGCAATAAAGGTTCTGTCTTTATTACCACGGTTTAGTACTGGGTAAAATATGGGGACTGGGTTGGCAGTAACCACAGCTGGGACTTGAACTTGTGACCTGCTGCTCCTGAACACACTGGCTGTGTGTACTGCACCACACGGACAGTTCATTCCCTTGGGATACCATGACTGTTTGTCAGACAGACCCTGTCTGTTGCAGTGCATGGCACCTACCTAAACGGGACTAGGCTATGGTCTGCTGTGGGCAGATGCCACTGCCCCCTCCGCCACCAGCACACCTCTTTCACCATGATGCCATGACATTATGCGAAACATGATATCTGAATTTATATGCTTTGTCATTGGTGTTGCTTTATGTTTATCATTAATATCACTATTGGCCAGCTTGGTTATTGGGATTTTAGATGTGGTTCTGGTCCTTTTATATGTTTATTTGCCTTTTAGGTCCCTGCACATGTATCACAACTATCACTTTTCTGGGGTTCCCTGCCTTTGCTGCACATTGCTGACTGAAATGGTTTCTCTCTCCTGCAAATGTGCCTCTAGAGCAAGGTTTTCACTGGTGCTAATTTTCAGACCCTGATTTCACGGCATTAGTGTGCATGGAGCCTCTCCCCGCCCACTCTCTGCCCATTGACCCCCTTCTTTTCGCCCTTGGGGAAGCGTCATTCCACCCTTCAGGCCCAGATTTCACAGCATTAGTCTGCCTTAATGCCGCCGCTGCGTTATCGTGCGATAAGTGACGTTATCGTGTGATAAACATTATCGCGCGATAACTTCACTTATCGCGCGATAATACCACTGCTGCGACGTTAAGACGGTTTAGTAAACATACCCCTTAATACCTTTCTTGACTAGCCTTTGGGAGCTAGCACTCCTTTCTCAGGCCTGAAAACATTTCATACTTTAAGAAAATAGTGTCAGAGACTAAAAAGTACCGTAATCAAGAAATGTATTGCTAGCTCTCCACCCCCAAAAAAAGTATTACCTTCTCTTAAGAGACTGTTCGCTTTTATTTCTGCCTCCTCTAAACTAAAACTATTCCAAGACATCTTGCAAAAAAAGGAAGCAATTTCATAAAGGATTTTTCATGCTTAAACTACGAGCATAAAAGGCTTGTGTAAAATTACCCCACAGGATACATGCATACAAGTACACATGTGACCTGCTTGTAGGTGTGTTCAGGGACATAGTTTGGGTGGAGTGTGGAATTATGAGCTATGCACAAAGCTTCTAAAATCTGCATCTGCCCCATGTACTTAGCCACATACGTTTACATCAGCTCCTTCAAAATAGGCACCTACTTGGCCTCCCAACCTAGGAGATCTGTTACAAAATTACCCTCCACATGCATGCCAGTGAATCATATCTGATGTGCCCAGTGAGCAGTATACCCAATATTAATTCTTGAATAAATGTCTCCCTGTGCTGGAGTTTTTTAACTATCTTGCTTCGTTCTCGAGAAACATCTCTCTTTGCAAACTCACAATCTTTCATTCTTCTGGTGCCATCTTCAGTTCTTTCTTGGCTGGAGTTTTCTTTCTCCCTTAGTTCTGTTTTACTTGTCATGTTAAAATGCACAGAGATACACTGTCCTGTGCTTTTGGCTAGCTGTTATTTACTGTACACTGATTTTGAAGAGAACACATTCTGGATTTTTACAGTTATGCATTCAATAATGGCATGTTTTAGCCAACTGGCCTCTTTTTATTTTTTTTGTTGGTTTCTTTTTATTTAAAAATATAATACAGTACTGCAGTGCAGTTAAGAGCAAATAAGAGGTATGTTTACTAAGGGGTATGTTTACTAAACAGCGATAACATCTCAGCGGCAACGTTATCGCGCAATAAAATTACGTTTCGCGCGATAACGTCTCCGGCGGCGTTAAGGCACACAGAGGGTGGAGTAAGTCTTCCCAGAGAGCGTAGAGAAGGAGTCAATGGACGGAGAGTGGGTGGTGAGAGGCTCCAGGCACACTAACGCTGTGAAATGTAGGGCAGAACATTACCGTGATTGAAAACCTCGCGTTAGAGGCACAATTGCAGGAGAGAGAAACCATTTCAGTCAGCAATGTGCAGCAAAGGCAGGGAGACCCAGAAAAGTGATAGTAGTGCTACATGTGCAGCAACAGCAGAGTGCCCAAGTACAAAAGGGCACTATGGTGAGGCTGCAAACGGGGTACAGGGGGCTGCAGGTGGGACATGCAGTGGGGCAGCTGGGGCACAGGGTGGGCTAGGCAGATGCCTAGGCGCCACATAGGAAGGTAGAAACGGAAAATCAGCAAGACAGCAACTGACCAAGGGCAATGTCCATGAGTGTGTGTCCCACAGTGCCCCAATGGACATTACCCAGCAGGTACCCCAAAGGGCACATAACATTGGAAGGTGGAGCTGGGGGAAGCATGGATGTCTATGTAGGCACTCCTACCCCAGACCCCACACCACAGGCAGCCGCCTACTGGCACGCTGGATGGCCTGGGACTGTGCACCACTAGCACCACCGGCATAAGGGCATGTCAGCATGGTGGGGGAGGGCTGCTGGTGGTGGAGGTGGCAGTGGCATCTGCCCACAGCAGACCAAGGCAAAACCCTGATTAGGTGGGTGGCATGCAGTGCAACAGACAAGGTCTGTCTGAAGAACAGTCATGGTATCCCCAGGGAATTCCCAGTCTCTGTGGCAACAGCTTGGTGCAGTACACACAGCCAATGTGTTCAGGGGCAGAAGGTCACAGGTTCACGTCCCAGCTGTGGCTCCTGCAGACCATGTCCCTATGTTTTACCCTACAGAGCACATACACCATAAACATGTGCACTTCCCTAGAGCAGAGGTTCCCAACTCCAGTCCTGGAGGGCCAAACACCATTCAGGTTTTCATGTTGTCCCTAGTAAATATGCATGATATGCATTTGTATGCACTGCCCCCCATTGTATGCAAATGAATCTCATGCATATTCATTAGGGACAGCCTGAAAACCTGAATGGTGTTTGGCCTCTCAGGACTGGAGTTAGGAACCTCTGCCCTAGAGCATTGGTCAACAGGGGCACAAACACCCACACCCACAGACTCCACTATCCAAAGCCTCATGGAGAGTCAGGCTGTTGGGTCTGGCATGGAGCAGCAGCTACCACTACTAGCACCTGCATACCCTAGCAATGCTGTCATAAACATGGACACACGCTCCATATATATCAAAAGGTTGCTATGAGTAGTTTCAGATAACAAAGCCTAAATTAAACACAATTTGTTAACAAAGATTCATCATAGCAACCTTTCTGATATATGTGGAGTGTGTTTCCTTTTTCTTTTCTGACAGTGTTACCACCCCACAGAGTGACCCTAACAGTATTGAGTACCTTAGCAATGCATGCACTGTGCCCAGGACTGGTGTGGCGGCCAGCCACCTCTATCTTTGCACAATGCTGAAATAAGTGTGGGAGTGTGTGTATGTCTATCCAGTGTTTTGTGGCTGCCTACACCTTACAGAGCTCATAATGCTTGCACAGTTTCCAGTGTTAGCCTGCCAATGTGCATAATGTGGAGCAAGGTATTGTGGGTATGGGCCAGACAGGGAGGTCTGGGTAGGATGCATCTGTACAGGGCATAGGGCAATGGCTGGGTTAATGTAGTGGCCAACCACCACCTGCACAGACAGGGTGGCCACAGCATGACTGGGGAATGCAGATGCACACAGGATTATTCTATGTTCATCTGCAAAGAATGCCTACCACACACTGGCACTAATAGGGACCTGCAGCAAAGGCTATCTCAGACAAGCCGGGTACTGCGGACCTGGTTCTGGGCAACCCACCTCACCCTCAGGGTGAGCACAGGACCCTCACAATGTCATTGTCTGTAGCTACTCTGTGCCAGTCGCGCTCACGGTCAGTTCCCCCTACCAGGCTGAGGTGCTGTGGAGATGCATACTCCATCCTGTGATCAGATGTAGACTGTTGTACTGCATGTGCAGTGCATCATGGGTACTGGTGGGTTTACCCTATCCCGGTGACCACAGCAGACAGGTTGTGCGGTGGCCTGCAGTCTTTCTGTAGCCAACCAGGGCTGTGGTAAAAGCAATAGAGGTGTAACCCACTGGTTAATACAATGACTGCTGAGGCAGAGGTCATGAGTTTGATCCTGCAGTGGTGTTATTTAATGAGGCATTTCCTTTTAATTCCTGTAACACTCAGACACATCTCTACAATCTGTGTTGCCAGACATAAACACCCTCACCTCAGTGCCGTAACCTAAAGGGCATATTATAATGTGCCTTTTCATCCAAGGTGCTGTATAAGGCACCCTATAGGGCACATTATAAGGTGCCTTGGCGGACAAGGCACTTTATATTGTGGCACCTTAGCTTACGGTACTGAGGTGAGGGTGTTTTTGCTGGCAGCACAGATTGTAGAGATGTGTCTGAGTGTTACAGGCAGGAAAAGGGATTGCCTTGAACAGCCTTATTAGATGAGACCTCTGCTGGATTGAACCCATAACCTCTGGATCAGCAGTCATTGTATTAACCAGTGGGATACACCTCTATATCTTCTGACACAGCGCTGGCATGAAATTAAGGTTACCGCACGTTAATGAGCCAAGGCGCTCTCTATCGCGCGATACAGAGTCATTGCTTCCTTGACGCCAGAACGCCCACTTCCTTATATGGCATTCCTCATGTTAATGCTGCACTTTTCGCCGGTAACTTTAGGATGGTTTAGTAAACATACCCCTAAGCTTTGCACCAGTAACTTGCTTTCGATCCCAAAAATGAGCATGAGGTGGCACTTAAGCCATGCTAAAAAATGAAAGCATGCTTGGCATCTCCTTGTATTGCTAGCGCAGATTGCGCTGCATCGCCGCACCCCTCTTCTTTGCTGCCGTCAGTGTGGGTGCATTTAATGCGCCCACTGAGGTGGTGGTAAGTGTGCCTGCCCTAAGTGCAACACCTGCGCTCTGCCCCACTACTCACAATGCGCACGCTCTGCGCACAATCTCTGTCCCATACTGCGCTACTCAGGTAGCCCGGGATGTTCAGCAAAGCTGCATTTTTACCACATCGTACTCTTAACCACAGCACACTTCACTCACGCTGAACTCCATGCTGCCCAATACTGCAGTTTACCAAATATGCTCCATAATCTGCTTTATGATAAATTGATATCGTGTCAGGGAAAGAAAGAGATATGTAATGCGGTGATTTGATATTATTTCATTTCACCTTTAGGCACGGGAGCACTGAATTGGTCTCCACCCTGATTTATACCTTTTCTTCTTTTTGCTTTTCCTTGATGGACAAACGCTCCCAAAAGAGGAAGAGATCTGTCTGGAAGACCCCCAGCTCAAAACGTACCCCCTCAGTTCGGGCTATGGATGGGGGCTGCCTGGCTGACTCTGCTGCTACCTACGTGAGGGGAAGAATTACCAGCTGGAGGATGAGGTATCGCTTAGCCAAAATGATCGTCTGCCCCTTGCAGATCCAGTGATGGAGCTCGAGAGAACAACTGTGGAGTGCTGGATGCCAGTGTGGGTGTGGCCATCCATTATGAGCCCAGAGATTCAGCAGCTAAAGTGAAAGAACTTCAGGCTAGTATGGAACAGCAAGGGTCTGCGCACCAGGGGGAGATTAGAGAAGCATTGAGGGGAACCGGCTTTCAGTTCGGTCTTCCACCAGGAGTCCTGTGTTGTCAGCAAAGGAGATGTTTAAGAATTATCTCATTGAAGCTTGAATGTACCTGTTGAATCTTATCCTCCGTGGGTTAAGATATTTTATTTACCATGTGAGAAAAAAGGATCTTCTCCTGAAGTTATAGGGACACAGCAAGTGGATTTTTTAAATGTTGCTGACATGTTGGAATCTTCAGAGGAAGCTGCTGTCTCCCCTTCCACTATGGTAGTGACATTCGCCTTGCTCTCAGATAAGGAGTGGTTGTTAAAGTTATTGTTTAGGAAACGAAATGTGATGTTTCGTGGTTTGCTTGTGAGGATTTATCCAGATTTATCTAAGGACACTCAGAAGCGAAGGAGGGAGTTTCTCCCTCTCCGACCAGGAATCCAGCAGCTGGGGGATCTCTTTTTTCATAAACATTCATGTAAATGTTTGATCAGATACCGATCAATTTCCTATATTTTTTATGAGCCCTTCCAGCTGTTGGCCTTCGTGAATGCTCGATGTTTAGAAGTTTCGATTGATTCTCCTGATGTGTGAATATTGGGTATATGCTGGATGTTAAGTCAGTCTGGGATTCTTGCACTTTGGGTTGGTTTATTTGGAATCTCCTCCTCCTCGATAGTGAGCTAGGGAGATCACTATATTTTTCTCGTTTTGCTTGTGGGATTTTTTTTGTTATCTTCTTTTATTTTTCTTGTTAGTGGCTCTATTTCTGTACAAGTGTATTCTTGGATTGTTGTAAAAATTGCATAAATAGAAAATTTAAAATAATATATTGCTTTCCATAGGAAAGTTGAAAACATGAATAATAGGCTTAGGGCTAAGACTCTTCGCTTTATTAATTTCTTAAACTCCCTATTGTGACTCCTAGGGGTATGTTTACAAAGCAGCGGTAGCAGCGTTCGTGCGATTTCGGAGCCAAGACCCTATTGAATTCTGCTTTGTAAACATACCCCCTAGTTCTACACTTAAAAGATGCTTTCAAGAGATTTTGAAGATTCCTGAATCTGCTTGTCCACCAATTGCGAGGGTTTACTATCTTCCTCCTTTTGTGAAGCAATCCAGAGGTTAGAATCTGGATAGCAATTCTGAAGTAACTCTGGATTCTTTCCATCTCACCCAGGTCCTGAAGAAGAGGGTTGCTGATACAGAAAAGCCTTCTACATTGATTGTGAAGTTTGTTTTGGAACCAGACTGTGCTTGGATATTAAAATTGTTTTTCTGTAATTGTGAGGCCCTTTTATGGGCCTTAAGATTAGGGTATTTCCTGATGTGGCTCGAGCAACCCAGAAGCGTAGCAGGTAATTTCTTCTCCTACACCCCCGGGATTTATAGCTTGGGGGTTTGTTCTGGCTAAACTTTCCTTGTAAATATGATATTAAGCTGCAATCTGTTCAATACATTTTTAATGGTCCAGCCCACTTGGTGGCATTTTTGAGTTCAAGAACCAGCTTGGTAACATCAACTCCTAGTAATGTGTTTGCTTCTAACTGATGATCAGTATGTATGTTTGGTGGTTTCCATGGCCCGTGCTTTTGCTTTGCTTCAAATGGAAGGATTTTGTTCCTTGCTTTTCTTGCTATTGTGTTCTTGCTCTCGCAAATAATTGTGGACTGGTAAGAGAAAACAGTAATTTTGTTTTTCCTCTTTTGTTAGCTCTAGGTTATGATTTAATATAACTCTTTGTAACTTTTGCTTTTCTCTCTTTCTGTTACAAAGCGTATTTTCTTGGATTGTATTTGTAATAAGCCTGTTAAAAAAAAGATATTTCACCTTTAACAGACAAGTTGTATCAGAAATGATCATAATATAAAACTATCAAACACAGAATAAAATGTTAATAAAAAAAACTTGATTAATTTCCATTCATAGAGTTTAGTAACAAATAAAAACATAGAAACATGACGGCAGAAAAAGACCATATGGCCTATCTAGTCTGCCCTTCCATATCAACTTTTGAATTCAGATGCTGTCCTTGTCTCTACTACCTCCACAGGGAGACTATTCTATGCATCTACCACTCTTTCCTTAAAAAAAATATTTCCGCACATTGCTCCTGACTCTATCCCCTTTCACCCTCATCCCATGTCCTCTCATAGCGAAGCTTGCTTTCAATCAAAAGAGTCTCTCCTCCTGTGCATTTATGCCATGGAGGTATTTAAATGTCTCTATCATATCTCCTCTATCCTGTCTTTCCTCTAATGTATGCATATTACGATTTTTAAGTCTGTCCTCATATGCTTCATAACGAAGACCACTAACCATTTTAGTAGCCACCCTCTGCAACGACTCCATCCTGTTTATATCCTTTTGAAGGTGTGGTCTCCAGAATTGCACATAATACTCCAAATGAGGTCACACCAGAGACTTATACAGAGGCACTATCACGTTCTTTTGTCTGTTGGCCATTCCTCTCCCTATGCACCCAAGCATCCTTCTGGCTTTCACTGTCGCCTTTTCTACCTGTTTAGCCACTTTAAGATCATCAAAAACAATCACGCCCAGGTCTCGCTCTTCTTTCATGGACAGAGGTACCCCCCCCCCTACACAGTACCACTCCCTTGGATTTTTGCAGCCCAAGTGCAAGACCCTGCATTTTTTAGCATTAAATAAAGTGCCAAATTCTTGACCATTCCTCAAGCTTAGCTAGATCCCTCCTCATGTTATCTATTTCTTCCTGGGTGTCTACTCTATTGCAGATTTTGGTATCATCTGCAAAGAGGCAAACCTTACCCAATAGCCCTTCCACAATATCACTAACAAAGACGTTAAAAAGGATCAGACCAAGGACAGATCCCCGTGGCACACCATTGGTAACTTCCTTCTCCTCAGAGTGAGCTCATTTACCTAAACCCCTTTGTCGCCTCCCACTCAACCAATTTCTAACCCAGTCAGTCACTTTAGTGTCCATTCCTAGAGTACTCAGTTTATTAATAAGATACCTGTGTGGACCGGTGTCAAAGGCTTTACTGAAATCTAAATACACCACATCTAGGGCTCTCCCTCGGTCTAACTCTCTAGTCACCCAGTCAAGACCTGCCTCTGGTGAATCCTTGCTGCCTCGGATCCTGCAATTCATTGGACTCCAAATCCTCAGTATTTTCTCTTTTAGTGGTGTTTCCAATAATTTACTCCCCACAGAGGTCAGACTAACAGGTCTGTAGTTTTCAACCTCATCCTTACTTCCGCTTTTGTGGAAAGGGACCACATGTGCCTTTCTCCAGTCCTCTGGGACCACTCCCATCTCCAAAGAAGCATTGAAAAGATTAATCAGTGGAGCTGCTAGAATGTTCCCAAGTTCCTTCCGTATTTTTGGATGAATGCCAAACTTTTAGTTTAGCTAATTCCTCATGAACACAGTCTTCTGAAAATCGTTCAAGAACCCCATCACTTCTGTTCTTATTTGTGGGTGTTTGAGGTCCTGCTCCTGGCCCTTTATCTGTGAACAAAGAACAGAAATATTTGTTAAGCAATTCTGTTTTATCCTCTACAGATTCTTCCCCTTTACACTTGAGTCTGACAATACCACTTTTGCCCTTCCTCTTCTCACTAACATATCTGAAAAATATCTTACCACCCCCTCCCTATTTTATTGCATTGGCTATTTCTTCTTCTTTTTGTATCTTTGTCTCCCTGACTACCTTGCTAGCGTCTCTAAGGGGCATGTTTACTAAAAACCGCTAATTAGCGCGCCGCAAAATAGCGCACTAAAAGCGGAACTTAAGAGCGCTTAAACGCCCCGCAAACGTGCGATGAAGTCCCGCACACTTGCGCGTCACAGTAATGGGTGCCGCACAAGTACGTGCCCGCAAATGTCCGATAGAGGCGTGGAAAGGCTAACGGAGGGCGGAGGAAGGCCCCGGAGGGGCGGAGAGAAGGGGTTAATGGACGGGGAAGGGGAGGGGAGAGGCGCCCCGCACATTATCGGGGCTGAATTTCCAAAAAAAATAGCGCGAGTGAATCACTCGCGTTAGAATGCATTTAAAGGGAAGAGAAACCATTTACGTCAGCAATGTACAGCAAAACCGGGGAAACCTGCAAAACGTGAGCAGTGTGATACATGTGCACAGCACAAAAGTGCAATTATAAATAGAAAATGACCACCACAAAAATATGAAAAATAGTAATTCAGTTGGGGAACAGTTATAGTGATGGGCAAAACTAGATAACACACCCAGGAAAGCTCCAAAAAAAAGGAAATGATTTATGGAAAGGTATACGGAGCGGAGACTCGTCCAAAAAACATTTCCCTTTTTCTGGAGCTGTCCTGGGAGTGTTATCTAGGGTTGCCCATTAATATCACTGTTGCCCAGCTTGGGTATATGTTTTCCCCCTTTGTTCCGTGGTCATTCCCGGGTTTTATTTGCACGTTTGTCACCACACAGGGTGAAGGAGCCCACAGTAAAAATGCATACAGCAGGGTTTGTGACTCCATCCTGCCAGGTTTACTACCTCCAGGTGCTGCACTGTCTATGTGGTCATAGTGTGGTGAAGAGGACATAGCCATGACCTCTAGGACTAGAGGGCCAGAGGTTCAAATCCCAGCTGGGGCACTTGCCAGCCCCATCCATATATTTTACCCACCACTAAACAAAGATAGAGCAGACACCCCTGTATTGCAGGGAACATAAGCATGGGGGAAACACCCATATGTTACCCAACACCGCACACACACCACAACAATGGGCATACCTACAGCCAAGTCCCCCAAATGCAGTCCCGTACTGCCACATTGCAATCAGGTCATCTGCTTTTTCTGAGAGAAGCTCATGCCAGCATGTTGGCGCACGAGTACATGTGGTGCAGGGGGCAGTGGCAGCTAGCCACAGAGGACAGAGGCCAAGCCATGTGCAGGCTGGCACAGTCCACTGCAACACACAGGCCCTGTCAGATCCACAGGCATGGACATTCCAGGGAATCCAGCCAATCTGTGGCTACAAGGTGGTGCAGTGCACACAGACAGTGCATACAAGAACAGAAGGTCACAGGTTCAAAGCCCAGCTGGGGCTACCACCAATCCTTCCCACATATTTTTCCCACAGCTACACAGTGATAGTAAGGACAAACCTTTCGTGGCGAGGACATATGCAATGGTACTACGTCTATCTTTTACCCCACTGAGCACAGACACCATGTACAGGGGCAGTACCTAGAGCAGAATCTCCCAAATGCAGTCCTGGTGGGCCACACACCAGTCAGGGTCCATGCTGCCACTCATACAAATGCCTGTGCTGTATATCTATGCACCACCCCCATGGCATGTAGATGTAGCTCATGCATATTCATGAGGAACAGCAGGTAAACCCGATCAGTGTGATACACACCTGGACTGGAGTTGGGAATCTCTGCCGTAAAGCAGCAGCCAACAGGGGCAGACACACCCACACCCACAGGCCCCATTGGCCAATGTCTCCTGGAGAGGCAGAACATTGGACCCTGCGTGCATCTCCCAATACTAGCACCTGCATACCCTAGCAATGGAACCCTACACCTGAGGTATACGGTACACAGCTCTGAGACGCTTGCTAGGAGTACTGGCAGATAGATATCCATACGTTACGCACATACTGCTAGTTGACCCCATCCGAACAATCTGTTTGGTGTTTGCGGTGCGTGCTCCAGCCCTTGCCTCTGACGGTGTTTACCACCCTGGGGAGTGACCCCCAGCAGTGCTGCGTAGCATATCCATGCCTTGCCGTGCCCAGCACCGGTTTGGTGGGCAAGGCTAATTACCTCCTCAATAGTAGCACCATGATGGCATAGGTGTGGAATTGTGTGTCTGTCTATACCAGGGGTGGGCAAACTTGGTCCTGGAGGGCCGCAGACCAGTCAGGTTTTCGGGATATCTCTAATGAATATGCATGAGATATATATGCATTAGAGATATCCTGCCAACCTGACTGGTTTGTGGCCCTCCAGGGCTGGATCTGGAGACCCCTGCCTTACACCTCTGTCATTTAAGATAGTGAGTGGACAAGGTGCAGATGTCCAAGACATCAAAAAGGTTAGATAGAATTTGTCACAGTCCTCCTAACTTCTCACCACCACCAAAAAATTGTCTATTAGACAACTTTTTGGTGGTGGTGAGAATCGAGGAGGAATGTGACACATTCTATATACCCTTTCGATGTCTAGGACATCTGTACCTTGCCCACTCACGATCTTAAATGACAGAGGTGTAAGGCAGGGGTCTCCAAATCCAGCCCTGGAGGGCCACAAACCAGTCAGGTTGGCAGGATATCTCTAATGCATATATATCTCATGCATGTTCATTAGGGATATCCCAAAAACCTGACTGGTCTGCGGCCCTCCAGGACCGGAGGTGCCCACCCCTGGTCTATACAGTGGGTGTTGGCTGCATGCCCCTTCCACAGCCCACACTGCCAACACTGTTGCCAGTATTGGCCTGCCAATGTGCATAATGAGTAGCAAGGGACCATGGGTATATCTCAGACAGAGTGGACTGACCAGGATGCAGCTGCACAGGGCATAGGGCACTGGCAGGTGCATGGTAGTGCCCGGCCAACACCTACACAGACAGGGTGACCTCTGTATGTGCTGCTGGGGGATCACTCTCACCCTGAGTGTGCAGTGACGGCAGCATGGCTAGGCACCCCCATAGTGCTACATTGTGATTCTCACATGTGATATGTATGGGTGTCCTGTGGGGGCCTCTTCATGGACTTATCTGTCTGTGTGTACTGCCACCCCAGTTGTTGGTGCATGCATGTCCATCAGGACCAGCCAGCAGACTGTTCACAACTGATATGTGTTGTGATGGAGTGCCTTGTAGGGTGCAGTGGCTGATGGCTTGCTGCAGGTGAATATCAGATGGTGGTGGGGTGCATCTTTGAATATCCAGGCCTACTGTCTGTCTGATATTGTGTTATGGATGTGTGTGTGGACTGCCCTGTAGGGTGTCTGTTCCCTAGCAGAACTGGGGTTGATGGTCTACTCTACTGCCATCAGGGTGGGGATCTGTTGGGGGAAGCCCTGTTTTATCCACCTGGGGGTCCATGGGGTGGGGGTCTCCACTAACTGAGCCAGACAGAGATCTCCAAAATGTTTATGCAGCACCTACCTATTCCACAGGTTATTGCTGCTTTGGAGCTCTGACATGGCTGCATTTGGCCATGCCTGGTGTTGTGGACCTGGTCCTGGGCGCAACATCTCACACTCAGGGTGAGCACAGAAACCGCACAATGTGATGGTGTTTAGATACTCTTTGCCGTTTGTCCACCCACTCAGGACACCCTACCAGGCCGAGGTGCTGTGTGGGTGCACACGGACACTTCCCCCTACCAGGCCGGGGAGCTTTAGGGGTGCATTTCCCATCCTGTGTTCAATCGTGGACAGCTGATTTGCATGTGCAGTGCATCATGGGTACGGGTGGTTCACAACCGCAGACTGTCAGTGAGGTGACGTACAGGCTATCTGCAGCCAGCCAGGGACTGCTTACAGCTATAGAGCTGTAGCCCAATGGTTACATCACTGCTTGTGCAGCTAGATGTCATGGGTTCAAACCCACAGTGGGGTTGTGTAATAGGGGTGTCCACAGATTTATTTTAATTTACTGTACATATGTTGCTGCCAGCAATACCACCCTCAGCGTACTGTACCCATAAGGTGCCTCTGAGGGTGCTTTATAGGGCGCCCTATAGGGCACGTTACGGTTGCCAGCCATATAGGGTGCACTATACATTATCCTGTGTCGCAACATACATGCTGCCCTATAGGGGACATTCTAGGGTGCCTTGGCGGACGGTGCACTGTAACATGTGCCTTATGGGCCGCCTTATATTAATATGCTGTGAGAGTGCGTTTGCTAGTAGTTATCACAAACTAAAATTAGAAAGCCTCCTACAGCACTCCACAACATATAACATACTGCCTCAGCTAGCCTTTTTCACTGGGCATTGTGAGGGACCGAACCCCTGGTCCCTGCACCATTGGTCAGTGTCTTAACCATTGTGCTGTGGCTGTGTTCATTTGCTTTGGCATCAGCGCGCCGCCTTATGCCCATCAGCGCGCCACCTCCTGCTGCCCACAATTAGTGCGCTGCCTTGTGCCGCCCAAAATGAACAGTGCGCCGCCCAAAAAGAACAGTGTGCCGCCTTAAAGTACTTTGCCTCCTGAACCACTTTTACACATTCAAGGTGTTGCCTCAGCTGGCCTTTTTTTTGCACACAATGGGGGATTGAACCTGTGGCCCCTGCACCATTGGTTAGTGTGTTCACCGTTGTGCTACAGCTCTGTTCTGATATGTACTCAGCAGCGCCCCGCTTAGCCTTCCCACGCGCTAATGTGGGCCCCGCAAATTAGCGTGACGCGCACACGTACGGTAGGGGTTTTTTCTTCTTTCTGCCTGAACCGCCCACTCCTTATATGGCACACGCACACTACCGCGGCCCCGCACGTTAGGAATGTTTAGTAAACATGCCCCTAAGTTTTTCCAAATATAGATTTTTATTTATTTATTTTATTTATTTACTTCTCTTATATACCGCGCTATTAAAATCAGTGCGGTTTACAATTGAACAAAAAAAACATACTGCAATGTCACACGACAATTGAGTTTTTACATTGAACATGGACGAGATAAACTGGAGGTAACAGGGGTAACTAATTACAGAGTAATTATTCATGGAGTATGGTGAGAAATTATACATATAGTATGGTGAGAAATTATACATATAGTATAGCTTGGTTTCAACATATTTATAAGAGGTTTAATCAATAAGATGTATGATCAGTACCAATAATAAATAAGAGAGGGGATATGGTGGTAGAGCTAGTCATTTTCTTTATGGTGTTGGATTTTGGGTGGGGTGGAGTAGGGTGTAGGATGTGAGGATGGGTGGTTGTTTCTGGGATTGGATTCTGGGTAATGGATGAGGAAAAGGTGTTGTTTGAGGGCTTTTCTAAATGACAATAGGTCTGGGTGGAACGGAGCTCAGTGGGGGGGGCATTCCAGGTCATGGGAGCAAATAGGGAGAAGGCTCTATTGGCAGTAGCCTTTTTGCACTTAGTTAGAATGTTGGGGATCTCTAGAGTGTTTGCTTGATTAGATCTCCTGATCCTGTTGAACGGCCGTCTTTGAATGAGTTTGCTGATGGGTGAGGTGATCTGGTTCCTTAGGGCTTTGAATGTTAGTACTAGGGACTTATACTGGATTCTAGCCTGAAGTGGAAGCCAGTGGAGATCCATCATGACTGGGGTTATATGTTTAGCTCTTGATGTACCTGCAAGTACCCTTGCTGCAGCATTCATTGCAAGGCGAAGAGGTCCTAGTGTTGACTGAGGGAGGCCATGAAGGATAATATTTGCAAAGTCTAGATGTGGGAGCACCAAGGCTTGGAAGATAGTTCGGTAGTCATTAAAGTCCAATAGGGAGCGCAGGTGACGTAGAATCCGGGCCTTATGGTAAATTGCTTTCGTGATGTTCTTCACATGTGTAAACATGTCGAGTCGTTGGTCAAGCGTGATGCCGAGATAGCGGATAGTTGATTTTGCTATCAACTCAATATTGTTTACTTTTAATGTGGGGGGTGGGGAGAACATCTGGTTCTTGGTGAGGAATAAGACATCTATTTTACTATGGTTGATCCTTAAATTTTGTGTTGTAAGCCATTGTGATACAGCTTCGAAGCAGCTTGATATAAGTGAAAAGTCAGGTTGATCAATCAGGAATGGTGAGTAGATTAGGACGTCGTCTGCGTAGACTAGGCACTGGATGTTGAAGGAGCGGATTAGGGTACAAATTGGTTGCATATATATGTTGAACATTAATGCAGATAGGGATGAACCCTGAGGTACACCTTGATTGAGAGGGAATGGGTCAGAAGTCATGGGACCTGTTCTGACTTGTTGCCATCTGTTAGATAGGTAGAACTTGCACCATGCTATAGCTGAGCCTTGTATTCCTTTCTCCACAAGACAGAGTATAAGAGTTTCATGGTTGACTGAATCAAAGGCTGCAGCAATATCCATGAAAATGAGGACAAATCCCTGGCGGATGTTATCAAGTCCTGTAACTAGATCATTGAAGAGAGTTGTGAGGATGGTGTCGACACCATGAGCTTCTTTGAAGCCATGTTGAAATGGATCCAGTGGAGCTACATCGTCAATATGTTGTTGGATTTGTCGTTGAACTACCTTTTCAATGATTTTGGCGAGTAGGGAGATGCTTGATATTGGGCGAAAGGATTCAACTTTGGAGGAATCAAGTTTGTTGTTTTTTAATAATGGGCGGATTGAAGTAAATTTCAGGCTTTGTGGGAAAGATCCTATGGAGAGGGATTGGTTTGTGATTCTGCTTATAGCGGGACTAAGTTCTTGGCATAATTCTTTGATCCAACTAGCTGGACATGGGTCACTAGGGGCAGTGGTAAGATTAATGGATGTGATAATATCTTGTATTTCTTTGTTGGATACTTCGCAAAATTTGAGTAGAGGGGTTTTACATGTAGTAGAGGAGATTGTGCAGGTTGATAACTTGTTGGCTTGAATTATCTTTGATTGTAGGTAGTTTGCATAATCTTGTGGGTGAGTCATAGTTGTTTGGGCAGGAGCTGGGTCACCTGTTAGGGACTTAACTATGCTGAACAGATCATGGGGTATGTTAAGCGATCGCTTTAGAATATCTGCATGGTATTGTTTTCTTTTTTCCATCGTCATTGCTCGATGAGATTGTAGATAAGAGGTGTATGTACGTAGAGATTCAGGGGATCGGGCGTGGCGCCAGTGTCTCTCTAGTTTACGTAAGTGAAGGAGCGACGCTCTAAGGTCATTGGTGTACCATGGAGCATGTTCTCGCTTCTTGATATTTATTCTTGTGGTTGGAAGGGAGGCAGCTGATTTAAGGGCGTGGTCCCAGTTGGAAACTAGTTTATCTGGGTCAGATAGTGTGATAATAAGGCGAGGTAAGATTTCCTCAAGGGCTTTATCCTTAACAAAAGGCTTAAAACGTGTAGATAGAGAGCTCGGTGGGGCTTGTGCCTTGATAGTGCTGTTAGTCTGATGGATGGTGGGTATCTGAAATGTGATAAGATCATGATCAGACCAGGGTACTGAAGTTATTGATGTGGCAAAGTGGTGAGCTATATTTGTTGCTATCTGTGGGGCGAAGATCAGGTCAAGTGTGCTTCCCTTGATGTGGGTGGGTGATTCAATAATCTGATTGTATCCCAGATCTTTCATAGCATCAATGAAGGCTGTTGCATGTGCAGTTGTTAGAGAAGGCAGGTTAAAATCTCCCATTATCCAGCTTGGGATACTGGAATTGCAAGCAAGATTGATTGTTGTTGGTAATTCGTCTGGTGAGGGTGTTGGAGCTCGATATAAAAGGTTGATAGAGCAGAGTTCATTTGTTATAGTAATCATATCAAAGTGAGTGGTGCTGGATGCATTGCTTGTTTTGAACTGGAGATTGGATTTTGTGAGGATGAGTGTACCTCCTCCTTTTTTATTAGATCTGTGGTGCTTCTTATTTAAAAAGCAAGCTGGAGCTCTGATTGGAGCAGCAGGTCTGATGGCTGTTAGCTGCTTCAGCTATGCAGATGGAATCACAGATCCCCAGAGGGGACAGGAGCTGGAGAGAGTCTCTGTCACAGAGCCTGATGGTGCTTCTTATTTAAAAAGCAAGCTGGAGCTCTGATTGGGCAGCAGGTCTGATGGCTGTTAGCTGCTTCAGCTATGCCTGTCTTCCTCTCTCTGTGATCTCTTGTATTTCCTAAAGGCCTCCCTCTTTTTCTCACCTTTTCAGCTACTTCTTTTGAGAACCATAGTGGCCTCCTTTTCCTTTTACATTTATTTACCTTTCCAACAAAAAGGTTTGTTGCCCTCAAAACATCCCCTTTCAGTTTTTCCCATTGCTTTTCTACATCCCCCCAGCTGTTCCCATTCCGCTAACGACTCCTTGAGGTATTAGTCCATCTTGGCAAAGTTGGTTTTTCTAACATCTAAGACCCTCGCTTTTGAATGGATTTTATCAGCCCTAGTCCTAATACTGAACCACATCATCTTGTAATCACTGGATGCAAGATGATCTCCCACTATAACGTCAGAAACACTTTCACCATTGGTAAGCACCAGATCCAGTATGGCCCCTTCAGGTGTGGGTTCTGTTACCAGCTGCCGGAATACTTCTCCCTGTAGTAGTACCCAAATTCAGTCCTGAAGGGCCACAAACCAGTCAGATTTTCGGGATATCCCTAATGAATATGCATGAGATACATTCAAATACAATGGAGGCAGTGCATGCAAATATATCTCATGCATATTCATTAGGGGTATCCCGAAAACCTGACTGGTTTGCGGCCCTCCAGGACTGGATTTGAGTACCTCTGCTGTAGAGAATCCAAGATCTCCTTGCTTCTAGATGACACCGCAGCAGGGATGTGCCAATCAACATCTGGCTTATTGAAGTCACCTATCAGTAGCACTTCCCCTTTCATGGCAACACTGCATGTGTCTTCTATTAAATCTCCATCCACTTCTTTTCCCTGTGAGGGAGTTCTGTATATCACTCCAATGCAAATGGATTTTCCTTTCCCTCTTTCTAGTTTAACCCACAGAGACTCCTCACTCCTTTTTAAGCCCTGTAATTCTATAGCTTTAATATTATTTTTTACATATAGTGCCATGTCTCCTCCCCTTCTTCCTACCCTGTCTTTCCTGAATAAAGTATAGCCCAGTATAATTACATTCCAGTCATGGTTGTCCATGAACTATGTCTCTGTAATTGCCACTAAATCCAAGTCAGTCTCTTTCATCAAAGCCTCAATATCTGTTCCTTATGCTATGGGCATTTATACACACTTGATGTTGTCCCTTTTACCCATTTCTACAGAGATATTTAATCTTTCATTTACCTGGGGGCTTTCACTTACCTGTGGGCTTTCTTCATCCATCCCCAACGAATTTAGTTGAAAACACTCTTCAGTAGATTAGCCAGTCTGCTGCTGAAGACACTTTGACCCCTCTTCGATAGATGGATGCCATCTTTGCTCTGCAGCCCTTCGAACATCATCCCATGGTCCAGGAAACCCACTCTCAATGGCATCATCCACACAGCCATGCATTCATCTCCAGGATGCGAGCTTCTCTGCCTTGGCCTTTACCTTCAAAGGAAGGATTGAAGAGAACACCACCTGTGTGCCAATCTGTTTCATCCTCTGTCCCAGAGCCATGAAGTCACTTTTGATATACTCAGAGGGATACCTAGCAGTATCATTTGTGCTGACATGGATGAGCAACATCAGATAGTAGTCAGTGGACTTGATTAGTCTTGGTAAACTCTCTGTAACAACTTGGATTTTGGCCCCTGGCAGACAGCACACCTCTCTGGACATCTACCCTTCACTTTCTTGTGGTCACTGATTCTGCAACTTTGGAGTGCATGAGCTCTGTTCTTCCCTTTCCTGGGATGCTTTCACCTTCTCCACTTCCAGGGATACTTTCACCTCCTCCACTTCCAGGGCTGCATACTGGTTATTCAATTCAAGGCTGGAGGACTTGGAGTGTTGATTCTGCAGGTTCAGGTGACTTGTGTACAACTCTCTTCATTCTGCAGCCTCTTTTGGAGAACTAGGATGTTTTAAGAAGCATCTCAACAATGTACTTCTTGCTGTCTTGAATGTTTCTCAGCCTCGCCACCTCTTCTCTGAGCTCCTCAACTTGTTTCATGGGGGCTTCAGCTTGCAGGCATCCTGCACATGGAACCAGTCCTTCAACTGGCATCGGGCTTTCTGTCTGGACAGAGGCAGAAGCTACAACAGGGGCATTTGCTTTGCCAATATAATTTTGCCCAGCTATTGTTCAGTTGGTAGAATATAGCCTATAGAAAAAGAATTAGCTTTTGAAAATAAAAACTAAAACCCCTTAAAGAGCTCTCAGGCAGAGAGATTGTATTTAAAAGCCACACAGTATTACCTTGCTTGCAATGGAGTCCCTGTTAGGAATGCCAGTACTTGCAAGGGACTGTAGACCCTTATTCAACATTCAGCTGCCTAGATGCTTTGCAAGCTATCAAGAACCAGTAACATTGATTAGGTCAGTGGCTTCAAAGTAGTGGGTCTGAATAGAAAGCTGGATCAAGAAACATTGAGCTTTGACAGACAGAGTTATGCCCAACACCTTCAAAAATTCCTCTTTTTCAATATAGAAAAAGAATTAGCTTTTAAAATTAAAAACAAAACACCTTAAAGAGCTTTTAGGCAGAGAGATTCTAATTAATAGCCACACAGTATTACTTTGCTTGCAATGGAGTCCCTGTTAGGAATGCCTGTGGACAATTTATCCCTTTCCTATAACCACACAGTCCCACACAAGGCTAATTTCCTCTCCTCTCTTGGCTGTGGAAATGTAACAGTAGAATTTGTTTTCTTAGGGCATAATAATAATCTACTAGAACAAGTACACTGCACCTCTCTAAATTCTAATACCAAAGTGAAGGACAGTTTTTAGAATTAGGCACCTGGATGCACATACCTTCCAGATATTTAGGACCATTAGGACACACAAATACACAACAGTTGCATTTTAACAGATTTTCCGTTTCTGATATGCATGTCATTGTAAAAATAGAACATGATGCTCAAAGGTAATTAAGGCTACACCATCCTAATTGGAACGTGCCACTTCTGCATCTTTGGGGCCCTTTTACTAAAGTGTACTTTGGTTTGGACCTAATGTACCTTTAGCAAGTAACACCAAGGCACATGAAATGCAAAGCCGACACATTACCTGTCAGAGGCGTGGATAGCATTTCCCTGACACGTAACAAGCAGTGCCATTCAATAACATGGGTCACCAATACCCGGGTGCAGTTAACTACCTGATGAGGTGGAGGTAAGTGTCCCCTCGCTATTTGCAAGATGCGCCATTAGCACAAGGTTTATACCTGTGCGGTGATGGTGTGGTGCTTCCCAAACCTACTCTCCACCCCTAGCCCACCCATTTCCCACTCTAATGCAAGGGATGCAGTTAGCACGGCTGCGTGTTAACAACACAGGCCACAGCCCGTGGTTATCACACACCAAAACCCATGCTAACTGCGTAGTACACTTTAGTAAAAAGGTCCCTTAGCACACTCATCATACTAATGACAATACAAGCCAGTCTGTCTTTTTGATGTAGGAGGTCTAACACAGCAATGATCGTTACAGGGTGCGTTACTGCGCGTTAAACTTAAGAATGCGCGCAGACACCCAAATACAGAAACAGAGGTGTAGCACAATGGTTACTACACAGACTGATGATACAAGGGTCATGGGTTTGATTCCCCAGTGTGCCTAATGAATAAGGCTGGCTGAGGTGTCATGTGTAACCCTTTGAAGGCCTACTATAATATTTTAATCCACATTCTGCAGCCAGGTTAAAGTTTGCATATGTCAGGAAAATTGTACCCGTCTTATTCAATATGTTCCAATAGTGCCGTTCCCTCTGCCATGGTTATGTATTATATACCATTTGATAGTAATATTTAGGCAGATGTTTGGATCCCGAAAGTTTTGGGCTTAGCCTGGAAAGGATTAAGTATTGGGCTGTGAGGAAGTTTAGTTGTACTGTAATAGTGCTGCCAGCAAACACACCCTCACAGTGGCGTAACCTAAGGTGCCACATAAGGCACCCTAGAAGGCACTCCATAGGGCACATTCTAAAGTGCGCTGTCTGCCAAGGCACCCTATAATGTCCCCTATAGGACACCATATAAGGCACCTTATAAGGCGCTTTATAGGGCACCGTATAAGGCCTTTATAGGGCACCGTATAAGGCGCCCTATAGGGCACCTTATGAGCCACCCTAAGGTGACAGTACCCTGAGGGTGGTTCTGCTGGCAGCACTAATATACAATAAAAATAGACAATACCTAAGACAGCCCTATCGATGAACCCCACTATGGGTTTTGAACCCATGACCGCTGGCTCCATGGGCAGTGAAGTAACCAGTGGGCTAGAGCTGCTAATAAACACCTGGTTGGCTACAGGAGGACTGCATGGCACCACACCCACATTCTGCTGTGGCTACCAGGAGAGGGTCAACCCATCCGTACCCAGGATGCACAGCACATGTAAATCAGCAGTCTACAGATGATCACAAGATGGGGTATGCACCCCACAGCACCTCAGCCTGGTAGGGGGTGCTGACGGTGTGTGTTAGTGGCACAGAGAAGCTACAGACCGTCACAGTGTGCGGGTCCTGTGCTCATCCTGAGGGAGAGGTATGGTGCCCAGCACCATTCTCACAGCACCTGGCTGTGCTGAGATAGGCTATGCTGCAGGTCCCCATCAGTGCCAATGTGTGATAGGTAGTTCCTGCAAACACCCCTAGGATATGCCTGTGTTCATCTGTATGTCACATCTAGCCCTTGTGGACTATGATGCACCCAGAAAAGTGCATACCCTGTGTGGGTGCCATGGTCACATGATGTAAGTGAAGGGGGGGTGTTGGGACCTATAGGAAGATTACATACCACCACCCAATGCACACTGTGGGGCTCAGGGTAGGGGACAGGATCTCCAGCCAACAGATCCACTTCCTACCCCCCTGCAATGGTGGCAGTAGAGGGGACCATCACCCCAGTCCTGCTAGGGATCAAACACCCTACCAGGCAGGCAATGCAGAGCAGTACACATCCATAACGCAATAGCAGACAGACATCAGGTCTGGAAATGCTCAGCTGCCCCCCACCATTATCTGACATTCTCCAGCAGCAAGCCTCCAGCCACGGCACCCTGCAAGGTGTTCCAGCAAAACACATACTAGCTGCAGACAGTCCACCAGCTAGTCCATAGTGCATGGTCCTGGAAGAGATGCATACAACCAGAACAGGGATATCAGCATACACACCAAGCAGATAAGTCAGTGATTGGGCCCCAAAAGAAAACCCATACATATCACATGAGAAAAAACTATAGAGCACTATGGGGGAACCTAGCCACGCCATGGTCACTGCTCAGTCAGGGTGAGAGTGACCTCCCTATGGCCACCCTGTCCGTGCAAGTGGTACCGGGCACTACAATGTCCGAGCCATTGCCCTATGCCCTGTGAAGAAGCGGCCAGGCCAGGCCACCCTATCCAGGCTATTCCCACAGTACCTTGCTCCTCATTATGCACATTGGCAGGCCAATACTGGCAACAGTGCTAGCAGTGTGGGCTGTGGAGGGTGTTGGCAGCCACCACACACTGGATAGACAGACACACACTCCCCACACCTATGCCAGCATTGTGCAACTATAGAGGTGTTGGGCAGCCCAGGCCACCACACCAGTCCTGGGCACAGTGCAGGCATGGCTATGGTACGCAATACTGTAGGAGTCACTCCCCAGATTGGTAAACACTGTCAGACACAAGACCTGTAGCACACTCCACAGACATCAGAAAGGTTGCTATGATGCAGCTCACTCCGAAAATTGTACCTAACCTAGGAATTGCTATCTGCCAGTAATCATAGCAACCTTTTGATAGCTGTGTACCATATTCCCAGGTTTAAGGTGGCATTACTAAGGTATGCATGTGCTAGTATTGGGAGATGCACGCAGAGCCCAAAGTCCTGCCTCTCCAGGAGGCTTTGGATAATGGGGCCTGTGGGTGCGGGTGAGTCTGCCCCTGTTGGCTGCTGCTTTATGGCAGAGGTTCCCAACTCCAGTCCTGCGGTGCAAAACACTGTTCGGGTTTTCATGCTGTCCCTCATGAATATGCATGAGATACATCTGCATACCATGGGGGTGGTGCATAGAAATGCAGCACAGGCATCTTTATCAGAGGCAGCATGGAACCTGAATGGTGTTTGGCCCTCCAGGACTGCATTTGGGAGGCTCTGCTCTAGGTAATGTGCATGTTTATGGTGTCTATGCTCTGTAGGGTAAAATGTAGGTGTTTTGGGCATGTTTACGTCATCTTCAAGAAAGGTTCTGTCTGTATTAGCACGTTATAGTAGTGGGTAAAATATGAGGACTGGGTTGGCGGAAACCACAGCTGGGACTTGAACCTGTGACTTTCTGCTGCTAAATACACTGGTTTTGTGCACTGCACCACCATGTTATCACAGAGATGGTGCATTCCCTGGTGATACCATGACTGTTGGTCAGACAGGGCCTGTCTGTTGCAGTGCATGGCACCCACCTACACAGGGCTAGGCCACGGTCTGCTCTGGGCAGCTGCCACTGCCCCCTCCACCACCAGTATCCCTCAGCCACCATGCTGACATGCCCTTCTGTTGGTGGAGCTGGTGGTGCGCAGTCTCAGGCCATCCAGTGCGCAGGTAGGCGGCTGCCTATGGTGCGGGTTCTGGGGTAGGGGTGCCTGCATAGACGTCCACGCTCCCCCCCAGCCCCGCCTGCCAATGTTCCGTGCCCTTGGGGGTAGCTGTTGGGTACTATCCCCTGTGACACTTTGGGAAACCCACTCGTGCCCATGTTGGACCTTCAGCAGTTGCTGTCTGGCTGCTCCACTGTTTCAGCATTCATATGGGCCCCCTAGGCATCACCCTAGTCCGCACTGTGGCCCAGCTCCACCACAGCATGTGCCGCCTGCGGCCCTCTGTATCCCCTTCTCCGGCATCTGTCCAGTTGCCGTTCCGACATGCCCGCCCTGATGTTGCGGGACATGTGCACCTGTCCGATGGTGGGGAAAACCCTGAGCAGCGCTATTTCACTGTGGGCTCCTTCACCTTGTATGGGGACGGCGTATAGACCCTTCCACGATTTATATCTGTTCTATGGAGCTTACTCGGGGGGGGGGGAGGGGTTGATGTTTATCATTGATACCACTATTGGCCAGCTTGGTTATTGTTTTTTTCCAGTTTGTTGGGGTCATTTTCAGTGTTTCTGTGCCCTTTTGTTCTGTGCACATGTATCACACTTATCACTGTTTTTTGGTTTCCCTGCCTGGGCTGTACATTGCTGACACTGAAATCGTTTCTCTCCCCTGTAATGTGCATTTAACGGCAGGTTTTCATTCGCGTTAGAATTCAGCTCTGAAAATCAGCGCGTTAGTGTGAGGGAAGCCTCTCCCCGCCCACTCTCCGCCCACTGACCCCTTCTCTCCGCCCTCTCTCCACCTTCTGCGGTGTTTTACCGCGCCGCGGAGCATTACGATCGTTAGCGCATCATAACGCACGTTATGATGCACTAACGATCGTTAACGTTACATAACGTGCGTTATTCACGATTACCGCAGTTTAATAAACATACCCCAGTGTATCCTATTCAGGAAGCAGTCTGAAGAAATGATATTTCATTATGCACCATCACGGTAGGAAATGCTTGAACTCCGAAATGTTCATTTTGTTGTGATCAGCGAAGGGTGTTTCTCCATGGACTAGCAGGATATGATCAGCCACACAAATGGGTGACATCATCCTCGATGGCGCCAAGTCAGACCTGCTCTCCTAAAGCCCAGAAGAGTCTAGAAAAGTCTCTGGGCATGTGCGAGTGCTCCCTCCCAAACCATCCTTGCTCCTCCACCTCAGTCTTTCTTCATCCACGGACCTGTGCAGACACAGCACTCCCCTTTTCATATTTGCCTTTTCAGTGCTCTTTTTCTTTTCAATATTCTTTTCACTTTCTGTTTTGTTATCTTCCTCCCTAGGCTAGAAAGCCTCACCTTGCGGCCATTGCATCTTCCTGATCAGCTTTTCCCGGCTTGATTATCATTGGACTGCAGTGACTAGAGCATCTTCACAGTTCATCCCTTGCCCGCAATAATCAGAGCAGTTTCCCTCCGATAGCAGCATCACCACTAAGACCACTGCTCCGATTCTTCAATGAGATCTGTCTTGTCATCTGTGCACCCCGAGCAGTTCCCTCTGGCAGCGATGGTATAGCAAGGAGTGTATGGCCTGCAGTACTGGGACTGCAGCTCCACATCACTTCCTTCATCTCACCTACAAAGAGGACTGCATGCCATAGGCATAGTTTGGCGGGGATAGGGAGCGGTGCCCACTCAAATGTTGCAGGCACTAATGGTGAACTGGTCCCCCTGCTCCCGCTGCCAGTATGACTTTCTTAACCTTTGCCCCCCTTCCCCAATGTAAGAAAGCAAACTACACCGATGTTTCATGCTCTGTCGCTTCTGCTGCCCTTACAGAGTAGCTCCACCTCCAGCAGTGGCAGCAGTATACTGAGCTTAAAGTCCCAGTGCCAGGACCATTGCTCCAACATTACCCTCCGATTGCAGACGTTCAGCTCACAATCAAGAGGTGCGCGTGATGAAGGTAAACGCAGGAGTCTCCGCTTTGCTGAGGTACTGTTCAGTGATAAAAGGGGCATTTCCTAACAACACATCATAAGAAATCCTAGCGAGCAAAAGACATGGATCCTATTCTGGACCAAGGGACAAACTGAGGTCTTTTCCCCCTTTTGCATTTTTGAATTAAGAATATCATAGCACATTGTTGTTGAAGTCATCATTATAAGTCTCTTTGGAATTTGAAATTATAATTATCTTTGGAAGATCAACAATGGGTGATATTTGATGTTAAATATATCTATATAAAATAAAAACTCTCCTAGTTTTCATTTTTCTATTGTGCAGTGGTAAAATTTGAGGTGCCTCAGGTAGGTAAACTGTGACGGCCAGAAGCACTTTTTTTAAAATTTGCTATCCAGTAGGCTTGATGTGAAAATTCTGTTTAATATCTTGTTCTCTCTGATTGGGAAGGTGACTCCTGGAGTTTAACACAAGTTAATAAAGGCCTGTTGGGGAAACAGTTTTCACAACAATGCTTAAAAAAAAAGAAAAACATGAAAAAAAACCAAAAAGAGAAGAAACGCTGTTCTTGTCACAGTCTAAGGGCATGCATTCTAGCTCCTGTCTTTGTTTTTGAATCTGACTGCACAGCTCTGCGAACACCCATTCAAAATAATAGTTTCCCCTCCCCCATCCCTCCCCCCTCCCCCCGCAGTGAAAAATGGTGAGAAAAAAATCCAGTGCAACCAAGTTATTGAAAAGAAAGCAGCAATGAGAGTACTGTTATATGTTTTTATTTAAGTGCCTTAAGTAATGCTAGTGATGATGGAACAGTGTCAGCTTTGAGACTAGCAGCTGCAAGCAATAATATGCCCTGCTCATACCTTTTAGCTATCAGCCAAGCATCGAACTCACTAGCTTATGGCAGTTCCCTGATTCATAAACTGGTTTTAGACTGAACTGAGTGTTCAAAGGTACTAGAAATTCATTTCCGGGAATGGAAACTGATGGTTTAGTAACATCTTACCCTCCATTCAAGACTTCTACACTCTAAGACCATGTTAAATTCATTAACGAGCATGAAAACCTTTCGCAAAGGGGTCCCTATTTGATTGTTTAAAAAAGACTTTCCAGTGCATGGATATCATTCTCCAGAGGGGAAATGTAAACAGAGATTTATTCCATGTGCATCTCTATTTTACATTAAAACGTCAAGGCAGTTGCAGTTTCTAAAAGTATGCTGTCATACTTTTCCGGACCATTTTGAAAAGTTTTGCTAGGTAGTATTCTTTCATTGATAAATCAGCTGGGATAGCAATACATCTTAAGGTCCATATATCTATACAGATACATAGATAGATAGATAGAGATATGTATGTGCATGTGTGTATGTATACATGCTATTTCAAATTGTACACAAATAAAAATAATAAGAAAGTAGGGTTTCACTTAAGCAGATCTTAATCAAGTAAATTACTAAGCAGTGTAGAGAGTCATAGGTTTATCAGAATTACAACCGCTGATTTAAACCCTGCAGTTGCGTTATCAGTATTGCATCTCCCAATAGAGAGATTGACCACCCTTTATGTAATTATTTTCTCCAGCAGAGAAGCAGCAGACATATATCAACTGGATTACTGCTCCTGATAAGAACCTTTCGATACCACTTCATTGATAGGGAAGGTAGGTTAGACAATACCTATCCTCCCTATGCTTATTTCCTTTTCATCAACAGGACTATCATCTCTTCCTTAAAAAAAATCTAGTCCCCAGCAGTCATTGGGTTGCAAGGACTATTCAGTAACGATCGGAAGGCTTCTTCCTGCCCTTACATCCTCTGCTTGGGAATCACCCATATGTGTGGGTGATTATATCCTGCTTGTCTAAAGAGAAAGAGAGAGGATAAATCAGCCACACAGTCCCTGGTTGAAGTTAATGCTGTTCGCTAAGCTATGAGATAGACTGAAAGAAGAGGAGCAATAGTCATGCAAGACGGACACTCGTACATGCCCAGAGAATATTCTAGAGCCTCCTATGCTCTAAGAGAGCAGACTGACCTCGGCACCATCAAGGATGGCATCACCCATATGTTTGCTGATTTATTCTGCCGTCTATGGAGAACCATTGTTACATGTAAGTAACCTCTCTTTATAGAAACTTGGCTCAAAGATAGTGAGCTGGCATACCTACACTACATTTACTTTTAAAAAGAAACTGTTGCACCTAAGAAGAGGTGTTGCTATCTCTTAGGCCTCAGAGCTCAGCCTTAAGATTTTATACTTGATTTCCTTTACACATTCTGAAGTTCTGTTCATTCAAATTGGTTCAGATACTATTATCCATGCATTTCTTCTTTATAGTCTTCCTGCCCTGAAACTGGCATATTGGGAAGAAGTATGCTTAACTCTCTCCTGAATTACTTATTTTAAGTGATTTTAATATTCAAGCAATCAGTTCATCTAGTGCAGGGGTCTCAAACACGCAGCCCGCGGGCCGCATGCGGCCCGCGAGAGCATTTTATGCGGCCCGCGACGCCATTGGTTTCACTTTTCACCTGATTGCCGGCGCAGCCGCGTGGGGTTAAAAAATACTCTCTGTCTAAAGTCGTCTTCTCCCGAGTCACGAGCCTGCCCTCAACCAATGAGAGACAGGAAGGAGGGGGGGGCAGCCAGCCGAACGCCACGAGGCACCACGCGCCCTTGAGGATCCATTTTGTGCACAGCGCGGGCAGGTATGGAGGCAGCCCCCGGAATTCCCCGATGTTAGCCAGCCCTGCCTCCCTCAGTCCCGCTCCTCTTCGGCTTTCAGAGCCGCGAAGGGAGAGCTTCTCTCTCGCGATTCTGTTAAGCTCGCCGGGGCAGATGGGAAATTTCCCATAAGCCTCAGCGGGCTTAGCAGAGTCGCGAGGGAGGAACTCTCCCTTCGCGGTTCTAAGCCGAAGCAGAGAAGGACTGAGGGAGGGAAGCAAGCAGGCAGGCAGGCAGGGAGGGAGGGCTGGCTCTGCCGGGCAGGGGGGGGGGAGTCCCGCGTGACATTTGATTTTGCCGCGGCTGATGGGGGGGGGGGGTTAGGACTGGTAATGCCACTGGGGGGGTTAGGACTGGTAATGTGCTGTGGGTTGATGGGGGGGGGTTAGAACTGGAAATCCCAATGGGGGTTTTAGGACGGGTAAGGTGCTGGGGGTTGATGGGGGGGTTAGGACTGGTAATGTGCTGTGGGTTGAAGGGGGGGGGGTTAGGACTGGTAATGCCACTGGGGGGGTTAGGACGGGTAATGTGCTGTGGGTTGATGGGGGGGGTTAGGACTGGTAATGCCACTGGGGGGGTTTAGGACTGGTAATGTGCTGTGGGCTGATGGGGGGGGTTAGGACTAGGAATGACACTGGGGGGGTTTAGGACTGGTAATTTGCTGTGGGCTGATGGGGGGGGTTTAGGACTAGTAATGCCACTGGGGGGGGGGTTAGGACTGGTAATGTGTTGTGGGCTGATGGGGGGGGGGTTAGGACTAGTAATGCCACTGGGGGGGTTTAGGACTGGTAATGTGCTGTGGGCTGATGGGGGGGGTTAGGACTAGTAATGCCACTGGGGGGGTTTAGGACTGGTAATTTGCTGTGGGCTGATGGGGGGGGTTTAGGACTAGTAATGCCACTGGGGGGGGTTAGGACTGGTAATGTGCTGTGGGCTGATGGGGGGGGTTAGGACTAGTAATGCCACTGGGGGGGTTTAGGACTGGTAATGTGCTGTGGGCTGATGGGGGGGTAGGACTAGTAATGCCACTGGGGGGGGGTTTAGGACTGGTAATGAGCTGTGGGATGATTATGTTGACTTTTATTGAGGGGGGGCTCAGGGATGCTTGATACTGCGGTGGCGGCGGCAGCAGCAGCAAGTTTGGATTTTTTAAAATGTACCTGGACTGATGGGGGGAGGGGGGTTAGGACTGGTAATGGGCTGGGGGGGTTGCTAGGACTGGAAATGGGGCTGAGTGGAAGGGGGGCTTGAACTGCAAATGGCTGATGGGGAGGGGGGCTTGGAATGGAAATGGGCTGTGAGGGGAGGGAGCTAGCACTGGAAATGGGCTGAGTGGGGGGTGCTAGGGTTGGAAATGGGCTGATGCAGGGACTAGAAAGGAGCGGATGCTGGGTGGGGCTTGAACTAGAAGGGAGCTGATGTTGGGGGAGGATTAGAATGGGATGGAGCTGGGAAAGTGAAATGGAGAGGGAAAAAATATTTTGTGCGGGAGGGAAGACAAATCTACAATTGGCCAGGTTTTGGGAGAGTAAGTGGAGATTGAGGATGGAGGGGTAATATTTGAGTGTATAAAATAGGAATGAGGAAAGAGAAAAAGGAGAAAGATTAGTATGTTAAAGCAGATGTAGAGAGAGAATGGAAAAAAAAACTAGAAGAGAGAAGAAAGGACAAATGGACAGCAGACGATGGAGAGTTAGCAGAAGACACGAAGAAACCATAAGAAAGTGGCTGGAACAATTGCAACTGAAAAAAAATGCACAAAAGTTAGGAAAATATCTCTTTATTTTTAATTTATTAACTGGAATATGTCAGCTCTGGGAAATGTGCATCATTAATGTCTGTGCTTTGTTTAGTACAAGAAATTAATTTATAGTTTTATTTCTACAGTGTTGTTGTACATTCCAAGTTTGGCTTTTGGGGTTCCCAATTTAATTATTGTCTTCCTGTTTCTAAATTGTGATTCCTTGTTTGGTGATGGTGTATGTTCTGCATGTGTAACTGAGCGGAGGTATTCTGCTTATGTAATTCCTATTTGACATTGCTACTTGTTCTCTTTTCCCAGTAGGTCATGTATTGTTGTTCTCTGAAATGTATTGATTTAATATTTGCAGTGTTGCCTTTTGATAGGTAGGGTCTGGTGCTTTGTGAGTCCTGGTAGTGCTGTTATGATACGGGGGGTTTGCTATGGATTCTAAATGGGCAGTGTTTGTAGTAGTTCCTAATGTGCCTGGCGGTTGGCACTGGATTATAGTAATATAGAAATTGTTTACTCTTTCTTTATCCATATACTCATTATGCAACATTATGCAAATATTTATGCAAATGAGGCCCCTTATGCAAATGAGGCCCGTGTCTTATGCGGCCCCCGGGTTACTTTACAAGTCCTCATTTGGCCCTCAAAGCAATTTGAGTTTGAGACCCCTGATCTAGTGTAAGCTCCGGGATAAGGAATGTCTGACCTACATTTACTCAGTGTGTTCAAGCACCTGCCCAGGTAGAAGGGCCATATCCTTGGCCTCATTATGGTTTATTCAATCCTCATATACCACTTCTCTAATCATGAAGTGGTTTACATTAAAACAAAAGATCAGGTGAAAAGAACTCCGGGACCGATATCCAAAGGCATTTACACGGTTTACAGACCTGTAAACTGTGTAAAAGCCCCTAAGCCGGATATTCAGTGGCACTAATATGGTTAGTGCCACTAATATCCATGGGTACTACTGCTATATGCCCCGATGCTAACCGGTTACAGGGGAATTACAGGGGCGTTCCGTGGTCGGTATCCGGGGATAACCGGTCAGCGGCGATATTCAGCCACTGTCTGGGTATCTCTCAGTGGCGAAAGTAAGGTGTAGCAAAAGCTGACCTAACCTTTGCTGACAAAGCTAACCGGGCAGTTGCTGAATATCGCTGCTGACCGGTTAACCTCCTGCTTCTGCAGCTGACCCAGATATTCAATGACGATGGCCAGATATGGCCCCTGCATTGAATACCTGGGTTTAGTGTTCAGCGGCAACAGCCAGGTACTGTAATCACGCTAGCTGCTTCCACTGAATATCGGGCCTCCATGTTCAAAAAGCAGGATAAATCAGAACAGAGACAGGACAAGAAGCAGAAAAGGAGAACATGGCAACCCTGAGCACGCCAAACCAGGACCCTTACTCATCACCAAACACTGTTGTAAAAAGGTGGGTTTTAAGAAGCTGTTTAAATCTAGTTTAACCTGCAACATAGGTGGCAAAGCATTCCAGAGGAAAGGAGAAATAAAATAAAAAGTAGCGAAGTGGTTGTGATAACAATCCAGAGAAATGAAAAAAGCAGCAGGTAAATGCGACTTACACGTGTCCCGTGGAGCGAGAAAGTTGTAAGCTGTAGCATAAGGAGAGGACTGGCAAAACAAAATGGAAGTTGGTGCATACAACATGCACAGTGTAGGCCAAAGCACTGATAGATCATTGTAGCAGCAGGGAATAAGGCTCAAAGCAGTTCTTATGGGTGACAACTCCTCCAAGCCAAGGACAGCAGTCCTAGTTGCAAGAAGGCACCATTTTAAACAGCACCATGAGCTGCATGGGTTGCAGGGTCTTTGAACAGAAAGAATGGGGATTGAAGACTGAGGCAGGTCACGGGGACAGGTAGCACTGCACGTGTTCAAAGAGCCACTCCTGGGGGATCGCTGGAGATTTCCTGCCTTGTCTGTTTGCCCAGGAGACCCCAGGGGTGCCGGTGTAGAGGAGATGGAGCTTCCGGGACCTCCCTCCCCCCACTCCATAAGAGCTCGTCTCTCCTAGAGCTGCTTCGGGATCGCTGGAGATTTCCTGCCTTGTCTGTTTGCCCAGGAGACGTCAGGAGTGCCGGTGTAGAGGAGGTGGAGCTTCCGGGACCTCCCTCCCCCCACTCCATAAGAGCTCGTCTCTCCTAGAGCTGCTTCGGGATCGCTGGAGATCTCCTGCCTTGTCTGTTTGCCCAGGAGATGCTGGGGGTGCCGGTGTAGAGGAGGTGGAGCTTCTGGGACCTCCCTCCCCCCACTCCATAAGAGCAAGTCACCCTGCGGTACGCGGCCGTGGGCGCGTGCCCGTGGGCGTGTGTCTGAAGGGGCATGGCCAAAGGGGCAGGTCCTGCCCCTTTGGAGTCCTCAGGAGTCTATTGCGGAATTGAATGGGGAAACGAAAGAAGTGGTCTCAGCCAATTGCAGCAGCTAAGACCATGAAGACCGCTGGCCCAATGGATCATCATCTTCAAGTCCTACCTGCAACCTCTAAACTGGACGGTTCAAACGTTTCATCTGAGTCAGTCAGCTCCGCTGTGGACAACTCCTCTATTTCGAGTCTAACCCCGCCCAGCTCACAGGGATTAATTGAGGTAGGTGCTGTTTCAGTCTTGATTGACCTGACCCAGCCTGCCCCTTTACCTTCTCAACCGTCGTTCCACCAACCTGATAATTTGGTCTCAAATATGCCTGTTCCCCTACGCTTTGCTTCAGCCGTGGAAACTTTGCCTGTTCCTGAAAATGTAACTTTGAGTGATATCTGGGCAGTTGTGACACGTACTGAATTTTCAGTTCGATCTGCTTTTTCACAAATTTCTCAATTTTCTACTGATGTTATTTCTGAGCTTACCGAATTGGAAGATGGCATGGCTGTTTGTAAGATCACTGTTAAGAAGGTGGAAGGTCAGCTGAATATTGCACAGGCTAATATTTCTTCAAATGTTAGAGAAAGTTTAGTAGTTAATCATCATTTAGAGTCTCTGGAGAATGCTTCCAGGGTTAAGAACTTGCGTTTTATTAACTTTCCTCGAACGCATTATCTCTCCCCAATGATATTGCTACAAAAATATTTTAAAGAAATATTATTGATTTCAGATGTGGATGCTATTAAGTTATCAAATGTGTATTATCTTTCTTCTGGGGTGCGGTCCCAGGCTTCTTCCCAGGATGAGTCTTTACTTGAGGCTCCTCCAGCCTCTTTAGACCTTTCTGCTTTCTTAGAAACCTCATCGGAAGTTATTCCACAACGTGCTACTTTAATTGTTTCTTTTTTGCTGTTATCTGATAAGAATTTAGTATTGAAGCTTTATTTTTCCAAGAAAAGTGCTGTTTTATGTGGTTTTCCGATACAGATCTTTCCAGATGTTTGTAGGGTTACCCAGAAACGCAGAAAGGAATTTTTGGTATTAAAGCCTCGCACCCTAGCCCTGGATGCCACGTTTTTTTTAAAATATCCTTGTAAGTGCCTCGTGCAATTTCAACAGGCTAGGGGGTATGTTTACTAAACCTTCTTAATTTAGACAGTTTAGACAGTTTTTTTTGTATACCGCCTTATCCTTCAATCAAAGCGGTCACAACACAATTGGGGGATACATTTAACACACGGGGATATGAGACACATACTTACAGGGAACATGGGCTATGGCGGGTTAAGTGGCTTGCCCAAGACCACAAGGAGCACCTGTGGGTCTAGAAACCCCAGTCCTTCCGGCCCAAGGTTGCTGTCCTCTAGTGGGATTTGAACCCCCGACCTTCCAGCCTGAAGTACCTTGCCCCAACCACTAGGCTACTCCTCCCTCTTAATGTGTGCTCTGTGACGTTACCGCACATTACGGTACCTTAACGCGCGTTAATGGTGCTTTATCGGGCGCTCAGGTACCTTAGCGCGCGTTAACGCATGCAGCGGCGCAAATGAGCACTGAAGACGGGGAAAAGCTCCCGGAGGGCGGAGGAAGGCTCCACAGGGGCGGAGAGAAGGGGTCAATGGGTGGAGAGTGGGAGGGGAGAGGCTCCCCGCACACTAACGATGTGAAATACGAGACTCAAAACTAACGCCAGTGAAACCCTGGCGTTAGAGCTGATTTAAAGGGAAGAGAAACCATTTCTGTCAGCAATGTACAGCAAAACCAGGGAAACTTACAAAAAAGTGATAAGTGTGATACATGTGCACGGAAGAAAAGTGAAAAGAAACATTGAAAATGACCCCAACAAAATATAAAAAAAACATAACCAAGCTGGACAATAGTGATATTAATGGGAAACATCAAAAAGCACTCCCAAGAAAGCTCCAAAAAAAAGATATGAATTTTGGAAGGGTCTACGCTCCGTCCCCATACAAGGTGAATGATCCCACAGTACAATTGCGCTCATCAGGGTTTCCCTCTCCATTGGACAGGTTTCCTATGGGGTGCACATGTTCCACAACAGCAGGGCGGGCATGTCGGAATGGGCAACTGGACAGATTCTGGGAAAGGGGACACAGAGGGCTGCAGATGGCACATGCTGTACTGCAGCTGGGCCACAGTGCGGACTAGGGTGATGCCTAGGTGGCCCATAGGAATGCTGAAACAGTAGAGCAGCCAGACAGCAACTGATGAGGGCCCAGCATGGGCACGAGTGTGCTTCCCACAGTGTCACAGGGGATAGTACCCAGTAGGGACCCCCAAGGGCACAGAACAGTGGCAGGCGGTGCTGGGGGGAAGTGTGGACACTTATGCAGGCACCCCTACCCCAGGACCTGCACCATAGGCAGCCACCTATCCGCACACTGGATGGTCTGAGACTGCGCTCCACCAGCACCACCAGCAGAAGGGCATGTCAGCAGGGTGGCAGAGGGACACTGGTGGTGGAGGGGGCAGTGGCAGCTGCCCAGAGCAGACCGTGGCCTAGCCCTGTGTAGGTGGGTGACATGCACTGCAACACAGGCCCCATCTGATGAACAGTCATGGTATCCCCAGGGAATGTACAGTCTCTGTGGCAACACGGTGGTGCAGTGCACACAGCCAGTGTGTTCAGGAGCAGAAGGTCACAGGTTCAAATCCCAGCTGTGGTTCCTGCCAACCCAGCCCCCAATTTTTACCCACTACTAAAACGTGCTAATACCGACAGAACCTTTATTGCAGATGACGTAAACATGCCCAAAACACCTACATTTTACCCTACAGAGCACAGACACCATAAACAGGCGCATTACCTAGAGCAGAGTCAACCAAATGCAGTCCTGGAGGGCCAAACACCATTCAGGTTCCATGCTACCTCTAATAAAGATGCCTGTGCTGCATATCTATGCACCGCCCCCATGGTATGCAGATGTATTTCATGCATATTCATGAGGGACAGCATGAAAACCCGAACAGTGTTTCCCACACCAGGACTGGAGTTGGGAACCTCTGCTGTAAAGCAGCAGCCAACAGGGGCATAAACACCCACACCCACAGGCTCCATTAGCCAATGGCTCCTGGAGAGGCAGGACATTGGGCCTTGCGTGCATCTCCCAATACTAGCACTTGCATACCTTAGCAATGCCACCCTAAACCTGGGAATACGGTACACAGCTATCAAAAGGTAGCTATGATTACTGGCAGATAGCAATTCCTACGTTAAGCACAGTTTGCTGATTGAGCTTCATCATAGCAACCTTTCTGATGTCTGTGGAGTGTGCTTCAGGTCTGGTGTCTGACAGTGTTTACCACCCTGGGGAGTGACCCCCAACAGTATTGCGTACCATATCCATGCCTGCACTGTGCCCAGGACTGGTGTGGTGGCCAGGGCTGCCAAACACCTCTATAGTAGTACAATGCTGGCATAGGTGTGGGAGTGTGTGTCTGTCTATCCCAGGAGTCTCCAACTCCAGTCCTGGAGGGCCGCAAACCAGTCAGGTTTTCAGGGTATCCCTAATGAATATGCATGAGATATATATGCATTAGAAATAGCCTGTCAAACTTACTGGTTTGTGGCCCTCCAGTGCTGGATTTGGGGACCCCCACCTTACACCTCTGTCATTTAAGATTGTGAGTGGGCAAGGTACAGATGTCCTCGACATCAAAAGAGTAGATAGAATGTGTCACATACCTCCTCGCTTCTCACCACCACCAAAATATTGTCTATTAGACAACTTTTTGGTGGTGGTGAGAAACGTGGAGGGATGTGACACATTCTATCTACCCTTTTGATGTCGAGGACATCTCTACCTTGCCCACTCACAATCATACATGACAGAGGTGTACGGCAGGGGTCCCCAAATCCAGCACTGGAGGGCCACAAACCAGTCAGTATGGCAGGCTATTTCTAATGCATATATATCTCATGCATATTCATTAGGGATACCCTGAAAACCTGACTGGTTTGTGGCCCTCCAGGACTGGAGTTGGAGACCCCTGGTCTATCCAGTGTGTGGTGGCTGCAAACACCCTCCACAGCCCACACTGCCAGGACTGATGCCAGTATTGGCCTGCCAATGTGCATAATGAGGAGCAAGGTACCATGGGTATAGCCCGGACAGGGTGACCTGGCCAGGATGCATCTGCACAGGGCATAGGGCAATGGCTGGGACATTGTAGTGCCCGGCCACCACCTGCACAGACAGGGTAGCCACAGCATGTTCTGCTGGGAGATCACTCTCACCCTGACTGAGCAGTGACCACGGCATGAGAAGGTTCCCCCATAGCGCTGTATAGTATTCCTCTCATGAGATATTTATGGGTTCTCTTTTGGGGCCCAGTCACCGACTTTTCTGCTTGGTGTGTGTGTGCTGACATCCCCGTTCTGGGTGCATGCATTTCTACCAGGAATATGGACTAGCTAGCAGACTGTCTGCAGCTGGTATGTGTCTTGCTGGAACACCTTGCAGGGTGCAGCGGCTGAAGGCTTGTTGCAGGAGAATGTCAGATAGTGGGGGGGGTGCAGCTTAGCACATCCAGGCCTAATGTCTGTCTGCTATTGCTTTATGGATGTGTATCGAGCTGCATTGACTGCGCTGTAGGATGTCTGTTCCCCAGCAGGACTGGGGTTGATGATCCCCTTTACTGCCACCATTGCAGGGAGGTGGAATGTGGATCTGTTGTTGGGAGACCCTGTTTACCACTCTCAGCCCCGGGGGGGGGGGGGGTTGGTGGTGGTGGTGGTGGTGGTGGTGGTGGTGGTGGTGGTGGTGGTACATAATCCTCCTATGGGTCCATAAGAGCTAAGCCTGACTGAGAAATACAGACGTATCCAAGGTGTGTCTGCAGAGACTACCTATCTCACACATTAGCACTGCTGGGGACCTGGTGCTGGGCTCCCCACCTCACCCTCAGGGTGAGTACAGTACCTGCACAATGTGACGGTGTGTAGCTACTCTGTGCCAGTACCACACGCGGTCAGTTCCCCCCACCAGGCCGAGGTGCTGTGGGGGTGCATACCCCATCTTGTGATCATCTGTAGACTGCTGATTTGCATGTGCAGTGCATCATGTGTATGGGTGGGTTAACCCTATCCTGGTGACCACAGCAGACTGTTTGTGTGGTGACGTACAGTCCTTCTGCAGCCAGCCAGGTGTTTGCTAGCAGCAGCTATGGAGCTGTAGCCCACTGGTTACTTCACTGCTTGTGGAGCCAGAGGTCATGGGTTCAAGCCCACAGTGGGGTTATTTGATAGGGTTGTCTGAAGCATTGTCTAATTTTAATGTACATTAGTGCTGCTAGCAAAACACCCTCAGGGTACTGTAGCCATAAGGTGCCTCAGAAGGCGCCTTATAGGGCACCCTATAAAGCGCCTTCTGAGGCACCTTATGGTTACAGTCCGTATAAGGTGCCTTATAAGGTGTCCTATGGAGCGCCTTATAGGGTGCCCTATAGGGGACATTATAGTGTGCCGTGGCGGACAGTGCACTTTATAATGTGCCCTATGGAGTGCCTTATAGGGTGCCTTACGGGGGCACCTTAGGTTACTGCACGTGAGGTTGTGTTTGCTGGCAGCAATAATTAAAATACAAATAAAATGCCTCAGGAAACAATACTTACATGTCAAAGCTGATGCCTCAGCCAGCCTTATGCATTAGGCACCCTGGGAGTTCAAACTCATGACCCCTGTATTATCAGTCAGTGTATTAACCATTGTGCTACACTTCTGTTTCTATGTTTGGCTGTCTGTGCGCCTACTTAAGATTAGCGCGCGGTAACGCGCTTAGTGGCGCTTTGCCCGTTAATGTGTGCGCAGCACGCGTTATCGCGCGCTAATCCCGTTTTGCTACTTTAGACTGAAACGCCCACTTCTTATATGGCATCCTGCACACTAATGCCGGGTGCACATTAAGAAGGTTTAGTAAACATACCCCTAAGTATGTTTTTTTGGAGCCTTCCCAGTTAGAGACTTTTGTTTCTGGTAAGGAGAATGTTGGTTGAAGGTTTTCTACTTTGTTTCCTTTTTTTTTTTTTTCCTACCTGTTTGCGTATGTATATGGGGTTTAATTGATTAGCCACAATTTTGTCTTTCTGGGCAATGGTAGAATATTCTGGAAGTGTTTTGTGTTTTATTTTTATATTCCAGCTTTTCCTATTAATATGGTCATGGACAATTTGTCTTTATATATTTCTTTTAGTTTTCTTGAATTGTATTTTGGACAGTGTTTGTCTTTCTGTACAAGAGTTTTATTCTTGGATTTATGTTTAAATTTGAAAATAAATAATTTAAAAAAAAGAGCCACTCCTGCGCTGCAGCTGCTGTTCAGCAAAGCTTGTGAGAAACATCAAGGAAGGCAGAGAAAAGAATAATGGAAGGAAAGGGAGGAAAAGGGAAGGGCTGATGGAGGAAAAGAAGTGAGTGGTGGAAGAAAGACTGGGAAGGTGAGAGTGGTGGAGCGAGATGATGAAGCTAGCGTGGATAGAGATAATAGAGATGTGGAGAAGTAGGAGAACTGAAGAAGAGAGGGATAGGGAAAGAGGTGAGAGAAGGAAGAAGACAAGGATCAAGAATAGAGATGAGGGATGGAGGGGAGGAACTGGAGCATGCTGTACGTGTGAGAGAGGAGCAGGTGAGCTGTGTGTATGTGTGAGACCTGGGGAGCAGGGCCGGATTTAAGCTTAGTCAACGTAAGCATGTTCCTAGTGTGAAAAATTCTACAGGCACCCAGAAACTAGAGTTCAGGACCCACATTCTCTGATTTATGGGAGACTCCTCACCCCAGTGGTCCTCTGCCTATGGGCACCACTGGACCCTACTAGGGATGGACATGCGTTAGTAAGAAGGGAGTGAATTGTGTAAAAGAAAGAAAGATGCAGGGTCGGCCCAACCATTGGGCAAACTAGGTGATTGCCTAGGGTTGCAATCTCTTTGGGGGGGAGGGGGCAAAGAGCAGAGCATTCAAAGCTAAACAATAGATTCTGACAGCCGGGGTGGAGGGGGGTAGCATAAGGCTTAAGGTTCGCCTAGGGTGTCAATACCTTGAACCAACTCTGAGGCCGGCCCTGGAAGGATGTATATCTGAGAGAAAGACAGGGAAAGAGAAACATGTTAAATACCATGAAATAGGTGAAAAAAACCCAAAATTTAAAAAAAGGCTAAAAACATGGGATGTGAGAATAAGATCTGCATAGGGCAAAAGGATGGAAATATCTAGGAATCTGACAGAATAGACTGGGTAAGAGAAGAAGGAAATATAAAAACCTGAGGAGAGAGAAAGTGTAGAAAAATGGAAATTACCAAAGGTAAAAATAGAAATAGCCTATATAAACTCAACCCTACAAAACAACTAGAAAATCAAACTTAAAAAATGTTTAAGAGTGACATTTCTCTCTTTACTATTCACCACTGATTAAATGTAAAAATTAATCAATTCTGTTGCATGCTGCATATAATGTCAAAACAGAAGAAATATTTCTAGGCTATATGGAGCTCGAATTTCTTTGTGGTGCAATCTATTTACCAGACACTGACCTAAAATTTATCATAGCTCCAAAAACTACTTAAAACCTGAATTCAATTATTTCTCAGCTTTGGAAATCTGAATATATTGCACCCCTTTTATATTTTGCACATTGCAAGAGGATTGTGTCTATTTCTCCAGTAGTGTATTGCATGCGGACTCTGACTTCTTCCAGTCCGCAGTTCAGTGTCTGCTTCTAATTTGTGCTTCTGTATTTAGTCAGAGGGGGATGTTTACTAAAACCCCGGTAATGTGCGCGGCCCGCTAGTGTGCGGGTGCCATATAAGGAGTCGGCATGTCTGGCTGAAAAAAGCAAAACCGGGATTATTCATGCGCTAATGTGCGCGGCGCCCATGTACGCCCCGCACATTAGCGCATGAGAAAGCTGCGCGGGAGGCATATGTGGCGCGCTGATGTGCAAGCAGAAGAGCAGAGCCACAGCACAATGGTTAAGACACTGACCAATGGTGCAGGGATCAGGGGTTCAATCCCCCACAGTACCCAATGAAGATGGCTGGCTGAGGCATTACTTTAGGAGGCATTTAAATAATGGGCAGCATAAGGCGTCGCACTGATGTGCATAAGGTGGTGCACTATTGCTTTAGGAGGCATTTTAATATTGGGCGAAATAAGGCGGCGCGCTGATGCACAAGCACAGGAGCAGAGCCACAGCACAATGGTTAAGACACTGACCAATGGTGCAGGGATCATGGGTTCAATCCCCCACTATGCCCAATGAAGAAGGCTGGCTGAGGCATTACCTATTATGGGTAAGTTTGCTTTAGGAGGCATTTTATTTTTTATTTTAATTACTACTACTAGCAAACGCACTCTCAAAGCGTGTTAACATAAGGTGCCCCATAAGGCACATTTTAAAGTGCACTGTCCGCCAAGGCACCCTAGAATGTTGCTGATAGGGCGCTTTATAGGGTGCCGTATGAGTTACCACAAGGTCACAGCAATGTTTTTGATGGCAGCACTGTTCAGTTTAAGGAATGCACAGCATAAGTAGGTGTGCTGACATACAAGGAGGAGCAGCAGTGTAGCACAATGGGTAAGGCACTGACTGCTGATACAGGGGTCATGAGTTTGCTTCCCAGTGTGCCTAATACGTAAGGCTGGCTGTGGCATCAGCTTTGCAATGTATGTATTTTTTCCTGTAGCACTTTAGTTGTATTTTATTAATTGCTGCCAGCAAACAGGTCTTCACATGCCGTAATTGAAGGTGCTGCATAAGGCACCCTATAAGGCACTCCATAGGGCACATTATAAAGTGCACTGTCTGCCACGGCACCCTAAAATGTCCCCTATAGGGCACCCTATAAGTTGCTCCACAGGATAACATATAGTGCACCTTATATGGACGGTAACCATAAGGTAACCTATAGGGCGCCCTATAAAGCGCCCTCTGAGGCACCTTATGGGTACAGTACGATGAGGGTGTTTTTGCTGGCAGCAATAATGTACATTAAAAAGAGATAATGCTCTGGGCAGCCCCATCAAATAACCCCACTGTGGGTTTGAACCCATTACCTCTGGCTCCACAGGGAGTGAAGTAACCATTGTATTACAGCCCTATAGCTGCTAGCAAGCACCTGGCTGGCTGCAGAGGGAGTGCACGTCACCACACAGACAGTCTGCTATGGTCACCAGGATAGGGTTAGCCCACCTGTACCCATGATGCACTGCACATGCAAATCAGCTGTCCACATATAAACACAAGATGGGGAATGCACCCCCACAGCACCTCGGCCTGGTAGGGGGAAGTGACCATGTGCACCCCCACAGCACCTCGGCCTGGTAGGGGGTACTGACCGTGTGTTTTACTGGCACAGAGTTGCTACACACCGTCACATTGTGCGGGTACTGTGCTCACCCTGAGGGTGCGGTGAGGCGCCCAGCACCAGGTCCACAGCACCTTCCATGGCCAGCAACTCTCTCCTTCCCTGGGGATTGAGCTACGAGCAGTGGGAGGGTCCTTTGGTGTGGCCCTTAGGAGTGGCACGACAGGAGATCAAGGCAACAGCCCTGATCGTCTGTGCACTGAAAGAAGGTAACGTCAAGGACAATTGTTTAGAGTAAGCTCCCCTGGCTCTGAGCTCTTTCTTTTCCGGTTATTACACCTCTGCTGAACACCACGCAGCAGCAACAAACTAGCCTACAAGACTGCTCCTTCCTGCAACACCCTGTGGAAACCAGGTTTGATAAGCATTATCAACCTTACTGTTCTTACACAAAGATATGACGATCTCACACCACCTAGAATTAATTTCCTGAATAATATTGTCACACATGTTTGTTTGCTTACTGCACTAGCTAACTAATGAGTGCTTGTGGGTAGGGACGTCTAACAGCATTTGTTACATTGTTTCCATTGCTCAATCTTATACATTATTACATTGTGTCTACTGCATGTACATTGCTACAACTTAAAAATTTGTTACATTGTTTCTACTACATGTCCAATGCTCCAAATTGAAAACTGAAACATTGTGTCTACTTATATACCAGCTGCCTACAGTCTTATACCACTCCAAAAAGGTAGTTATAAGAGGCTTTTCTCTCCCACACTTTAACAACCTGAAACCACACCAATTGTCTTATATTTTCCTCTGCCACCCTTGTACCGGCACAGATAGACCCAAAATGAAGCACATAATCCTCACTCTAATGAGTCTTTACCTTCTACTCACTATTTTGCCATCCAGCTCACTGGCACTAATGACAGCACAAAACCACATCCCAACGCTCTCTACTAGTGGAAGAAAATGTCCCGATGACGTCAACAACCTTTATCATGGAGCGAGCTATCCACGCCGCCCCCGTCTAGTTTATATCCCTCTACAAAATAACTCTAAACCAAAGCAAAATAAACGCCCACATACTAACAGCCTGAAGTGCGCACTCATTAACGCTCGATCACTTCGCAAAAAATGGCCAGCAATCACTGAAACAATAATTCATCTTAATCTAGATATCATTATGATAACTGAGACCTGGCTCTCACCGGAAGATAACACCATCCTCAATCAACTTCTCCCACCCAACTTCGTCACTTTCACCAGCCACAAGCAAAACAAAAGGGGTGGAGGAGTTGCCATCATCACCAGATCTGACCTTCAATTCGAAATGGTAGAAGCCAGCAACACCAATACCCTTGAAACATTATCTATTTCTAACCACTTTTGCTCCATAAACCTTGTTTATAGAGCGCCCTCTACTGATCCAGACAACCTCTCCAATATCATAAACATAGCAACAAATACCCATGTTCCACATAGACCAAACTGGATACTAGGTGATTTTAACCTGCCATCCCTACAGGACAATCAGGCAGCCGCCTTCACAGAAGCCCTAGATATCTTGGGATACACCCAATTGGTTCATAAACCTACACACACAAAGGGCAACATTCTCGACCTGATATTCGCCCCACAAATGGTGCTTCAACAAGCACAAAACATCACGTTATCACTAACAGCAGTTCCATGGTCGGATCATAAGCTTATTTCATTCCAAATTCCGACCCCCATCAGGTCACAAAGGCCCATTACGAACGCACAAACAAACACAACCTCAAATGCCAGAAGTTTTCATCCGTTTAACAAAGAACGCATCCTGGATGAAACAAACTCTCTCCTTGACAATACCTCACAAGACCTAGATGTCCTAATTTCCACGTGGAACAGCAAACTCAGCGCAATCGCAATCCGCCCTCCCACGACTAAAGCCCCAAAGAAAAGACCATCCGCACCATGGTTCACACCTGACTTAAGGGTTTCATTAACCCTCCTACGAAGATCGGAAAAACGCTGGAGGAAATCACGTACCAGCAGTGACCAAACAGCATACATCCAACTCCTACACACTCATCGCAGGGCGGTCACAGACAAGATGAAACAACATCACACCAACACTCTGAAACATTCATTAAACAAGCCACACGACCTATTCAACCTGGTCAAATCTCTTGCCAGAGAACCGACCCCGGAGCGCACAGGATCTATACACCCACAGGATTATGCCATCTTTATGCAATCAAAACTATGCAAAACCGACAAGATGGTGATACCGGACCCCCCTGATGCTCAAGCATGCGCAACGTATCTAACCACCTTTACCACTCCGTCTAAGAGAACTATTGAAGACACCATTGCTACCCTAAATACCTCCACTTCATACTCAGATCCATGTCCGGCATTCTGGATAAAAGATCTGCGATCTGACCTTGCCCCAATCTTAGCTAAAATGATAGGACTATCATTTAGCACCGGGTCGTTCCCATCCATGCTCAAACAGACCTCTGTTAGACCGCTGCTTAAGGACATCAAATTAGACCCTCTAAAGGTCGAGTCTTACAGACCCATATCCAGTATCCCGATGCTCTCTAAAATCGTTGAAAAAATAGTCTACAGGCAGCTACAAGATCATGTGGACACCAATGCACCTCTAGATCCATCACAACACGGGTTCAGAGAGTCACATGGAGTGGAAACACTACTCACTACTCTTTTCAACACCATAATCTCAGGCATTGGCAACTCACGTACAGGTTTCGCACTTATCTTTTTAGATATTGCGGTAGCCTTCGACTCAGTCTGCCACGAGATTCTCCTGATTCGGCTAAGAGAGAAAGGCATCACTGAAACAGCGCTGGAGTGGTGCAGGTCTTACCTGTCTGGAAGATGGCAACACGTACGAGCAAATGGAACCACATCCGAGCCATTCCTACAAAGTCAAGGAGTCCCTCAAGGATCCTCCCTATCGTCACTTATGTTTAACATTTATATCCAACCCATTTGTAACATCATTAGATCCTTTAATGTGAGTTGCATGATTTACGCTGACGATGTCCTACTGTACCTGCCAATATCCCTGGATTGCCCGGACCTCACCCCACTAACTAAGTGTTTCAACGCAATATCCGAATGGCTCCTCTCCCAAAATCTGCGCATCCAACATAAGAAAACAGAGGTCCTATTCATCTCTAGAAATCTTGAGTTTATTCCACCTAACCACTTGGAAGTAGACAACGCCAAGCTGCAAGTTAAATCAGCCATACGGTATCTCGGAGTCACATTGGATCAGAACCTCAACATGAAGCAGCACATAGCAAAAACAGTAAGAGCGATCTACTTCAAGATCAGATCCCTCAGACACATACGCCCTCTACTCGAGCTGAGCGACTTCCGTACCATCTACCAAGCCCTCATCATCCCTCATTTTGATTATGCAAACGCCATCCTACAAGGTCTCCCGCAGGCAACCTTACATCCCTTACAACTCGCTATGAACAGCGCTGCGCGAATCCTCTTAGGAGCACCAAGGAGAGAGCACATCACACCCCTCCTGATGCAGCTGCACTGGCTCCCCATTCAAGCCAGGATTAGCTTCAAGATCTTAGTGATGACATTCAAGGCCATCAATGGGTTATCCGCTTCTTCAATATGTGACCTCATACAACCACCCATGCCCAACAGGATAAGAAGAACCGCTGCAGCCAACATGCTAGCAATACCAAAAGCTATGACAAGATGCGCCATATCAACTTCAAATAGAGCCTACAGCCTGAGTGCCCCAAGCCTCTGGAACTCCCTACCACCACACATCAGAGCTATCCCTAACTTGAGCCAGTTCAGGAAGGCCTTAAAACACCTCCTCTTTATTAAATACCTCACAGCCTCCCCCGAACCCCAGCCACCATGTATGAGCAACACACAATAACTCCATCTCACATATATACAGTTACCTATTTCAATGTTCCAAACATGTACATAGTTTCCCCCGTTATCCAAGTTGATTGCTCCTGTTCATTGTAATGACCTGACTCTTGTTTATTGTCGGATACTGTTTGTTTTATGTAAACCGCGCTGATCGCAAATAGTGCGGTATATAAGAAATGTAAAATAAATAAATAAATAAATAAATGCTGGAGGTCCAAAGCAGTGTTAATGTGTGAGATAGGTAGTTTCTGCAGAAACACCTTGGATATCCCTGTCTGTCTCAGTCAGGTGTAGCGACCATGCACCACCCCCCTCCCTCCCCCGAGCCAAGGGCAGCAAACAGGGCCTCCTATCAACAGATCCACATTCTACCTCCCTGCTAATGATGGCAATAGAGGGGACCATTAACCCCAGTCCTGCTGGGGGAACAAACACCCTACAGGGCAGTCAATGCAGCTCTGTACACATCCATAACACAATAGCAGACAGACATTAGGCCTGGATATGCTAAGCTGCACCCCACCACTATCTGATATTCTCCTGCAGCAAACCTTCAGCCACTGCACCCTGCAAGCCACTCCATCAAGACACATACCAGCTGCAAACAGTCTGCTAGCTAATACATAGTACATGTTCCCAGTGGAAATGCATGCACCCAGAACTGGGATGTCAGCATACACAACAAGCAGATAAATCAGTGACTGGGCCCCAAAAGGAAACCCATAAATATCACATGAGAGAAATACTATATAGCACTATGGGGGTGCCTAGCCATGCTGTCGTCACTGCACAGTCAAGGTGAGAGTGATCCCCCAGCAGGACATACTGAGGTCACCCTGTCTGTGTAGGTGGTGGCCGGGCACTACAATGTCCCAGCCAGTGCCCTATGCCCTGTGCAGATGCATCCTGGCCAGGTCACCATGTCCGGGCTATACCCATGGTACCTTGCTCCTCATTATGCACATTGGCAGGCCAATACTGGCAACAGTGCTGGCAGTGTGGGCTGTGTAAGGTGTTTGCAGCCACCACACACTGTATAGACAGACACACACTCCCACACCTATGCCAGCATTGTGCTACTATAGAGGAGTTTAGCAGCCCTGCCCACCACACTAGTCCTGGGCACAGTACAGGCATGGATATGCTACGCAATACTGTTGGGGTTCACTCCCCAGGGTGGTAAACACTGTCAGAGACCAGACCTGAAGCTCACACCGCAGACATCAGAAAGATTGTTATGATGGAGCTCAATGAGCAAACTGTGCTTAACGTAGGACTTGCTATCTGCCAGTAATCATAGGAAACGTTTGATAGGTGTGTACCGTATACCCAGGTGTAGGGTGGCATTGCTAAGGTATGCAAGTGCTAGTATTGGGAGATGCACGCAGGGCCCAATGTCCTGCCTCTCCAGGAGGCATTAGCCAATGGGGCCTGTGGGTGTGGGTGTGTCTGGCCCTGTTGGCTGCTGCTTTACGGCAGAGGTTCCAAACTCCAGTCCTGGTGTGCCAAACACTGTTTGGGTTTTCATGCTGTCCCTCATGAATATGCATGTAATACATCTGCATACCATGGGGGTGGTGCATAGATATGCAGCACAGGCATCTTTATTAGAGGCAGCATGGAAACTGAATGGTGTTTGGCCCTCCAGGACTGCATTTGGGGGATTCTGCCATAGGTAATGCACATTTCTATGGTGTTTGTGCTGTGTAGGGTAAAATAGAGGTTTTTGACCCATGCTTATGGTCTCAGCAATAATGGTTCAGTCTTTACTACCATGTTTTCTTCATGGGTAAAATAAGGGGACTGGGTTGGCAGGAGCCCCAGCTGGGATTTGAACCTGTGACCTTCTGGTCCTAAAGGCACTGGCTGTGTCCACTGCACCACCGTCTTTACACAAAAACAGTGCATTCCCTGGGGAGTCCATGGCTGTTTGTCAGACAGGGCCTGTCTGTTGGAGGGCACTGCACCCACATGAAGGGGGCTAGGCCACCGTCTGCTGTGGGCAGCAGCCACTGCCCCTCCACCAACGGTACCCCTCCGCCACCATGCTGACATGGCCTTATATTGCTGACAGCATCACAGCTAAATGATATGTGGCCCTCCAGGACTGCATTGAGGGGACTGTGGTCTAGGTAATGCGCATGTTTCTGGTGTCTGTGCTCTGTAGGGTAAAATAGAGGTGTTTGGACCATGCTTATGTTATCAGCAAAACAGGTTGGTCTTTACTATCATGGTTTAGTGGTGGGTAAAATATGGGGATTGGGTTTGCAGGAGCCCCAGCTGGGACTTGAACTGGTGGTCTTTGGCTCCTGAACACACTGCCTGTGTTCACTGCACCACACTGTGGCCACAGAGACAGTGCAGTCCCTGGAGATAGGAAACCTGGCCAAAGGAGTCATAAACCCTGCTCTGCACAATTTCACTGTGGGATCATTCACCTTGTATGGGGACGGAGCGTAGACCCTTCTAAAATTCATAGTTCTTTTTTGGGGCTTTCTTGGGAGTGATTTTTGATATTTTCCATGACTAACACTATTGCCCAGCTGGATTATAATTTATTAGAATTTTGTTATGGTCATTTTCGATTTTTATTTGCTATTTTGTTCTGTGCACATGTATCACACTGCTCACGTTTTGTAGGTTTCCCTGGTTTTGCTGTACATTGCTGACAGAAATGGTTTCTCTTCCCTTTAAATCGGCTCTACCGTGAGGTTTTCACTCGCGGTAATTTTTTCATCGAATTTCAGCCCCGCTCCTGTGCGGGGAGCCTCTCCCCTCCCACTCTCCACCCATTGACCCCCGTCTCTCCGCCCCTGGGGAGCCTTCCTCCGCCCTCCGGGAGCCTTTCCACACCTCTATCGCTCATTTGCGTGACGCGCACATGAGCAGGCCCGTTAGTGCGGCGCGCATGTGTGCGGGGCACAAAAACGCATCATTAGCATGCGCTAAGGTACCTTAGCGCACGCTCAAGTGCGACCCGCACAGTAGCGCGGTTTAGTAAACATACCCCAGAGTCTGCTGTATTTTGTGCTGAGAGATTCTCCTAGCATTTTAATTTTTGTTACTCTGTACCCACTATTGGGGTGATTTCTGAGAATGCCGTGTATGTTTACAGAACTGGTTCTGTAGGGTTTACATTGAGGTTTGATCCCATCCTGTAAAGACTTCAGATTTCACTCCCACATAAAGGTAAATAAAAGCACATGGAGAGTAATTTTAAGGCATTTTATAATCTATGCACATATGTGCAAACTCTGGCCACGCTCCTCCCAGAACACGCCCCTGGCTGCACCTCCCAGCAAAGTACATGCATTCATATCAATTATTGTACTGTTATGCAAGTTGGTATTTCATAAGAGGCCACATAGGCAGAGGAATGACTTTATAAAATGACTTCCTTATTGCTCCATGGTATATTTGTTCTACCTCTTTATTACTTTTAGATAGGGTGCTTCTGTTTTTAATCATTTATATGAAAAAGGACAAAAATTAAAGATGATGGTGCTTTGAGAGGTAATTCAGTACTTATTAGATGCATAATTTGGGGGAAAGACATTCTGGAAAAATTAAAAGGAGGTCTAACCACAAAAGTTTGCAAAGGGCCCTTTAGTAGTTAAAATGGTCCTGCTCTGCACACCCTACAGACTAACTTCTTTAGTTCCACTTTCCCTTCCTCAATCCCTCTAGCTTCTGAGGTACTATCCTAGGGAATAGGATCCTCCCTCGTCAGCTGGTTTATACTTGAAAAGCTTGGGTGTGGGTTGACGCTATCACCTGGTGTACTAAACAATTGCCTAAGGGGGGGCAACCCAATTGCCATGGCTACCTTTCCCAGGTCCCAATCATGCCCAAACACAGCACTTAGCATGCCAGTGGGGACCCCCAGCTCTCACCGGTAAAGAAAGATCTGGAAGCTGCGAGTGCGGCATAGAAGAGAGTTGCCCGCTGGTGAGTAACCCATCTACCAGCAGCAGAAAAGAGTCTCAGGCCATGACCAGGGTGGAAAGGATATCTACTTACCAGCAGGAGCCCTCTCCCATCATATTGTTCTTGGTGTGTTGTGGTGTGTGTTCAGCGCTAGGAGTGGCGCTTCCTGTATTCTCGCAAGAAAGGAAGTGCCACTTCTCATGGTGGAGACAGCCACATAACACGAGGCAGAGAAAGAGCATTGTCTTGAGAGAGAATGTCTCTGTAATGGAGAAAGACAGTGAAGGCAATTGCGGATAAACTTTTCCATGTGAGCTACTTCATGGGGATCTATTTAGTTTATTTTTGAACTTAGTGTTTTCAGTTTAAAATGTTTCTTTTAAGTTTTTTAGTTAAGCACTCTCCTGCATAGTTTACTGCCTTGATTTGTAGGCTGATTCCCTGTTCTGCTTATTTAAGACATATCGAAGAGAACAAAGCTTTTGACAGTTAGTGCTTCGCTACGTTTTTTCTGCCTTGCTATTTTGCAAGGAGGTACGAGCCTGGGGCCTGGATTAAAGCTTTTAGGCCCATACAGTAGCAGTATATGGGCTAACAAAAGGGTGCTAGATCATTTATTCCCTAGTGCTTCCATTTCCCTTCCCTGATCAATTCCCAATTTTTTCCTTCTCTCAGCTTCACTTAAGCACTCCCCTTTCATCCTCTGGTGCTCTTCCAAGGGTCCAGAGGGAGTTGATAAATGAATAAGATTGGGAATTGTGCAGGAAACAGAGACTAACACTGTAAATAATAAAACCAAGGAGAGAAAAGACTAGGAATTGAGAAGGAGATGACTGGAGAAGACTGGATATGGAGAAAGAACTGGGGATTGAGGCAGGGAGAAGAGAGAATTGGAGAGGGAGAGAGAGGACTGAGGATTGAGCTGGTAAGAAAGTATGGACTAGAGGAAGGAGCAAAGGAAGGGATGTCTGCAATTGTAAAGGGGTAAAAGTATATGCAGGCAGTTTTTTGAGTTTGTGTGGTTGTCAGGACCTATTGTTTTGCCTTGAACTCAGTTGCTTCCTGCCCCTCCTCCCTAATATAAGAACATAAGATATGAGACCAAGGGGTATGTTTACTAAACTGCGTTAGTGCAATTCGCGTTAGGAGCCACGTTAGTGGAAGGAAAGCCAAAAAAGGACATGGGCGGTACATCGTAACCGATAACGCGCAGTTGCACGTGTTATTATGCGCCATGCAGCAACGATCGCTACAGCGCCATAGGAACCTTGTCCGATGGTGGGGAAATCCCTGAGCAGCACTACTTCACTGTGGGCCCATGCACCTTGTATGGGGACGGAGTATGGACCCTTCCATGATTTATCTCTGTTTTATGGAGCTTACTCGGGGGGGGGGGTGATGTTTCTCATTGATACCACTATTGGCCAGCTTGGTTGTTGTTTTTTTCCAGTTTGTTGGGGTCATTTTCAGTGTTTCTGTGCCCTTTTGTTCTGTGCACATGTATCACACTTATCACCTTTTTTGGTTTCTCTGCCTGGGCTGTACATTGCTGACACGTAAATGGTTTCTCTCCCCTTTAAAGTGCTTTTACCGGTAGGTTTTCATTCGCGTTGGCATTCAGCTCTGAATTTCAGCGTGTTAGTGTGAAGGGAGCCTCTCCCCGCCCACTCTCCGCCCATTGACCCCTTCTCTCTGCCCACTCTCCATCTTCTGCGGTGTTTTACCACGCCGCGGAGCATTACGCTCGTTAGCGCGTGATCACGCGCGCTGTATAACGTTAACGCTCGTTAGCGCGTGATAGCGCGTGCTAACAAGCGTTAACGTTATACAGCACGTGTTATTCACGATTACCGCAGTTTAGTAAACATACTCCCAAGGGTTCATCAAGCTGAAGACTTGCTTTTTTGGGCTGAATTGATTTATAGTCCTATGATCCTGGGGTGATCAGATTTTGAGAATCATAAGGATGCTCTTAGCATGTATTTTTCAAGATTTTTTTTTTTAGGTATTGCAGTCATGACTCATGTAGCACACGATAACCCAGGCATAGGTTCTTGAAGGAGGCTCTAAGCTCTACAGGGAGCCAGTGTAAGTCTTTGAGTAGAGGAGTGTCTCTGTCACTTCTGGAGCTTTAGGTAACCACTTTTACTGTCATATTCTGGTCTCGTTGTAGATGGCCGAGAATTGTTTTGGATAGGTTCTAGGCAGTTGTTATTAGTCATCTGCAGTAGTGTAGATGACTAATATCAACTGCCTTTGAAATGTTGCACCACTAGTAGTTGTTGCAGCTGTTTCACCAGTCGTAACTTCCACCCATGCTCTTTGTATTACTGTGTTCACCTTGCATTCCAGTGTTGCACGGGGTCTAGTATTACACCCAGGTTCTTATTTGGAGGGATTTTTTGATCTTACTGTCCTTGAGTGAGAAAACACTCTAAGCAACTAGTCCCTCTCTGGGTCAAGTGTGAAAGACATAATCAGGGTAGCTGGAATGGCCAGCTTGTCATTTGAGGTTGCCAGGAAAGTTGCCAAGTCCAAGTTATCTTCTGAAACTGGAAATACTTGGAAACTCGGTCTCCTTTCTTATTAGGAAGCAGGTAATGTAGTCTAGAAATTGGAGATATAGCTTGTTCAGGAATTTTGAGGCCTTCTCTAAAACAGCATTTGAAATGGCCAATATCTTAAGAAAATTAATACATTTTAAATTACATCTAGCTGAGTTATTTAAATTTTGCAGTTTTATGTGCAATGAGTTATTGTCCTTAATAATAGAACTTTGCATAGTCCTTAAATCTTCCAGCTTTTGCTCATATACTTCAAAGTTGGCTCGTATACTTTAACTGGCTCTTGCAGCTGAAACTTTAGTCTTTATACTTTTTGAAGGAATAAAGAATGGATTCAGGTTCACCCGTTCCATTCCACTGATTAATTTATAGACAGCTATCTTATCTCCCCTCAGCCATCTTTTCTCTAAGCTGAAGTGCCCTAACCTTATAAGCTTTTCCTCGTAGCGGTATCATTCCATCTCCTTTGGGGGCCTTTTACTAAATTGTGCTACATCGTTAGCATGGATTTAGGCACATTTGTAGGTAGCCTGGTGGCACATGTTGCATGTTATTTGTCAATATTGCATTTACGTGGGTGCAATTACCTCTACCTCAATAGGTGGAGTTAAATGCACCCACTGTTATAGCACCCTGTGTTAGGGAATGGTGCCCATGACAACTGCTGGGAACAGGTTTTCCACACCCCCAATAGTTAACATGGAGGCTTTGCACCTAAAACTCAGAAGTTTTTTGCGCTATTCATGCATTAGGTACAAAACTAAAGCACCCTTTAGTAAAAGGACCCCTTTGTCATTTTGTTTGCCCTTGTCTATACCTTTTCTAATGCTACTATATCTTGTTTTAGATGCGCCGACCAGAACTTCACATAATACTTAAGTTGCAGTTGCACCATGGAGTGATACAGAGACATTAAGACATTCTGTTTTATTCTCCATTTCTTTTCTTATAATTCCTAGCACTCTATTAGCTTTCTTAGCTGCTACTGCATACTGAAGAGAGGATTTCAACGTATTATCCAGGATGACACCTAGATTCTTTTCTTGGGTGGTGATTCCAAATGTGGAAACCTGCATCATGTAGTTGTAGTGTATATTGTTCTTCCCTAAGGGCCCTGTTCTGAGAAATACATGCAGGGCGGCTGTACTCGTATAAGTCCAAAACGTATACATCCGAAACATAGAAGCGATTTCCTGCTCGCTAAGTTAGACATGCAGCTACACTACAGAATACGCGCTTATACGTCTAATCGCTAAACGTGCAACTCGCAAATAGCAAGGTCCTGTTTACGTGTAAGTAACACGTGTAACCCGCAACAAGACGCGGGTGTGTAGTTCCGAAAACATGTTCACCTGCACAGTTGTCCACATGCAAAAGGAAACAGGATACAGTAATTCCCCACCCCCCCTTCCACCGCTCATAGTGTCGGAAAATGGCAACCAGGCAGGTGAACCTTTCCGAGGCCAAGACCCATCTGCTCTGCAAGATGGTCTCGGAGGAGGAACATGCCCTGTTCCCAACTGGACATAGAAGGCCAGCCCTAGCTGCATCACGCAGGGTCTGGGAAAGAATCAGGACCACCCTGGAGCAGTAAACAGGGCAAAGCAGGAAAGGGAGGAGGCAGGGGAAAAGCATGTGGAGGAAAACAACAGTGCAAAGAGCCAGGAAGCAGCTGCAAACTGAAAGGACAAAAGGATCAGGGGGTAAGCTGGACCCACCACACAACCAAATGACAGTAAACACACAAAACAGGGCCCACACAGGAAACAGGCAAACAGAAACACGATGACCAAGAGGAAAGCAAGGTGGAAAAAATGCAGAATTGACAAAAGGGAAAGCACATATGGAAAGTGGAAAAAAACTACTGTGTGTAACAGTACAGCAACATGGCCCAATACTGTCGGCCAAAACACAGCACAGTGGAAACATAGAAACATGGTGCTAGTAAAGACAACACATGGCTGACCTAGGCCTCTCCCCACTACCAACCACCACACCAGTCCCCTGAGAACCCTGTGTCCGCCCCATGCCCCATGAGGTCTTATACTGTCCACAACAGCACCACCTCCAATGGGAAACTGCCCCATGCAGCCAACACTGTGTCAACAAAGAAACATCCCTGCATATGACATCTGAGTATAACCCCTACCACCCCCATCCCATGACACTGTGCAGCACAGCATGCACAAGCCCAAAAAGGTCAACTTCAGAATGTAAAGCATACGAATACTGCAAGACATCCCATCAGGTAAACAGTGGATATGGAAGGAGAAAAGAGCCTCAGAATCCAAGGAAGTAGGGGAAATGGTAAAAGTTAACTTCAACACCACTTAAATAACTGTAGAAGAGCTAAACTAAACTATAACAATATCTGCTCTCAATCCAAAATATAATGTATCAAAATAATATCCCTTAAAGACAACTAAACTTACACTTATTATAGGCATAAATGACCTCAGGATGGCTCATACCCTACATTTAGTGAAATCTTCACTATAGGAAACAGCTGACGCTCACATCACTGGTCATAAAAGCCTCCTACACTTTTTCTTAAGAAGTATCAAACTACCAATTCAACACTTTAATTCCACATGAGTACTCCTAGGCAGGGCCGGATTTACCTATACGCCATCTACGCCGTGGCGTAGGGCCCACAGCTGACAAGGGCCCACAAAAATTGAAAATTCTTAAAATTAAATTTAAAATGGACTGTCCCGCGGGGCCCCCTCTGCTGCCGCGGCAGCATGGACTGTCCCGCGGGGGCCCTCTCCCCCCTCCCTCCCTCCGTGCCGGCTTTGAGAGGCGCGAAGGGAGAGTGTCTCCCTCGCGTCTCTGTTAAGCCTGCAGGGGCTGATGGGAAATTTCTGGTAATGGACTATGGGCTGATGGGGGGTTAGGACTGGTAATGGGCTATGGGGGGGGGGTTAGGACTGATAATGGGCTATGGGGGGGGGCTAGGACAGGAAATGGGCTGATGGGGAGGGGTTAGGACTTGAGGTGGGCTGATGGAGTTAGGACTGGTAATGGGCTGTGGGCTGATGGGGGGGTTAGGACTGGCAATGGGCTATGGGGGGCTGACTAGAAATGGGTTGATGGGGTTAGGAATGGAAGTGGGCTGATGGGGGGTTAGGACTGGTAATGGGTTATAGGGGGGGCTTAAACTGAAAATAGGGTGATGGGGGGTTAGGACTGGAAGTGGGTTGATGGGGGGGCTAGGACTGGTATTGGGTTGGGGGGTTGCTAGGACTGGAAATGGGCTGATGCAGGGACTAGAAGGGAATGGATGCTGGGTGAGGCTGGAACTAGAAGGGAGCTGATGTTGGGGGAGGATTAGAATGGGATGGGGCTGGAAGAGTAAAATGGAGAAGGGAAAAATATTTTGTGTGGGAGGGATAAAAATCTACAATTGGCCGGGTATTGGGAGAGTAAGTGGGGATTGAGGATGGAGGGGTAAAATTTGAGTGGATGAAATAGGAATGAGGAAAGAGCAAAAGGAGAAAGATTAGTATGTTAAAGCAGATGTAGAGAGAGAATGGAAAAAAACTAGAAGAGAGAAGAAAGGACAAATGGACAGCAGACGATGGAGAGTTAGCAGAAGACACGAAGAAACCAGAAGAAAGTGGCTGGAGCAATTGCAGCTGAAAAAAAATGCACAAAAGGTAGAAAAATATCTCTTTATTTTGAATTTATTAATTGGAATATGTCAGCTCTGGTAAATGTGCATCATTAACGTCTGCGCTTTGTTTAGTACAAGAGCAAATTAATGTATAGTTTTATTTCTACAGTGTTGTACATTCCAAGTTTGGCTTTTGGGATTCCCAGTTTAATTATGACGTCAGAGCCAACAGCGCGCAGCTGATCCGGCGTGCTCGTTTTTATCTTTTCTGGGGGCCCACAATTTTTGTTGGCGTAGGGCCTCACTCAAGGTAAATCCGGCCCTGCTCCTAGGAAGTTAGAAAACACTAATACTACACCTTAACACAAAACATATACATTCCTTATAAAGCGTCGTTTTTAATCTGCTTCACAGAGCAGCACCGGAACAAACTGCTACCTCCTATAAAAAAGAGGACAAAGTAAATAAAGGCAGTGATAAATATGTATAACTAGATCCACAGTTACTTATCTTTAACAGCACTCCTCCGTTCCGTAGCCACTCTGGGACAATCCGGTATATATTCACGACCAGAGATCTTCAAATATCTGAACACAGCAGGGAAGTCTTTCCGCTACCAATGCTTAAAGCAACTCCAACCCAACCCTACAAAAGCTTTCGTTTTGCCAATATATGGCTTCTTCAGGGGTTAAAAGTACCACATATAAATAAAAAAAATGTCCTCAATTTCCTCCACTCTCCCCGCCGTTCAAAAGAAATGGCGTGTGACGCACTCTTTATCAAAAAACCGACAACCAATCAAGACATTACACAGTACAAAAAGCACTCCACATTCATCTATATGCTACACTAAACTGAAACTCCATAGCCACAACCAGCAGAGCAGTGGAATCAATCACTAAAGATAGAATACATTTGATAAAATATGTATCCAACACCATTTTCGTTAACAAGATGTGTCACAGAGCATTTAAAAAAACAAAGACCATTCTATTTTATTGTTCAAACCACTAGGGTATAACATATTCAAAGTATAGATCCACCTTTGTTCTTTCTGTAATAATAGTCTGCTTCTATCACCCCTTCAGACATTCAGTGGAACGTCTTCCAATACTGTACATCGCAAATCCTCAAAACGATGATTCATTTCCACACAATGCTGTATCAAAGGTGTATCAATACGAGTCTTATTCAGACTATATTTATGTTCAGTAAGCCGTGTCTTCAAAGGCTGTGTAGTTTTGCCTATATCTAGTTTTGAACAAGGACACCATAATCCATAAATAACGTGCGAAGTATTGCAAGTTGTATTGTAAATCAGTCGGCGAACTTTACTCTGATATTCTGCACAAATTGTATTACTCATAATTATACATAAGGAACAGTGATTACATGCCGCATGACCTATCATTGTAACTGTTACATTATCTTGCCGTGGTACAGCTGGACAAAGCCAGTCCCTCAAATTTCGGCCACGACTATATGCCATTCGTAATGAATATCCCTGAAGCTTAGGATGCATTTTAATTAAACTCCATCATCTCCTCAACATTGTCACTATGCGATTAGATAGGCTGGAATGCTGTAAAACACATGTAATAGATGGTAAAGTTGATTGTTCACATTGAATAGATGGTGGAATCGATTGTATGGACACTACCCGGTCAGGATCAAGAAGCCATTCCCGATGATTAAACTTAGCTCTCTTATATGCATTCTGTAAGACCGAATGAGGGTATCCTCGATCTTCAAACTTACGCATCATAATTCGAGCTTGTAACTCAAATTCAAATAAGTTTTCATCCTCAGCATTTGAAATGTAGTTTACCATACTCGCAATTTTTACGATGCCGGCGTATTTGTTCGACATTATTTGAGATAGAATGCCTACACACAGCAGCATACACAGCTACAATCAACACTGGATATGTATATGGATATACTGACCTGTCCCCATACACTTACCTCACGTGGGTAGTCAGCAAGACAATTATAATGCCTGGTGACGCGGTCCCAGGCACTCCTTACGCACCCGAGGTCCTGCCGCTTGGAGGAGCCAGGGAATAGTTTCTTCTGCCTAATGCAGATCAGCCCTGCAAGGTGGCACAGCTCCCTGCGGGTAAAAGCAGGCTTTCTAGAATGAGTCGCCATTTTCAGCAATGCCTTGCTCACGCACGCACGCACGCACGTCGCATATGCACGCATGTGCACCGCCGTGCATCATTAAGGTGCGCTAGCAACGTGCCCGTACCTATGCCACGGCCGGTACACAGCAAACGGTGATGCCATCAATATATATAAAGATCTATGCTGCAGACATACATTGCAGTGATGTGTCTGACATTTCTTAACACAATTTGTTTATGATGCATTTATCTTGGTGTTGGCACACTGGGGTCTAAAACCCATCACCACTGGCTGTGAGGGCATTGCATTAACCAGTGTGCTATGCCTTTTCACATAGCAATGGCTGGCTACACAGTTACACCAGGTCATCTACATACACTTTCTACTCTGCTTACCAGGCTAGTGTACGGACACAGCTAGGGCACGTTACAGGGCACCTTGGTTTGGCCAACTGAGCTGCAGGTGTTTTGGGATGTGCACACGGATTTCAGATCTATGTCAGACTGCTACATGCATAGTGTCATGAAGAAGACCCTTCTGAGCCTATGGAGTTGGTGAGAGAAGAGGATTCCATTGCAGAAACTGACAGGCAGTCTGAGCACATGGCTCAGTGTTTTCAGAGAGAATGTAAACAAAGAGAGTCACGAGCTGGAAAGACACTCCCACGCTGTGGCGTAGTCCCTAGTTCAGGAGATAATGACATACACCTGTTTAAGGGAGGGGCACAGTTTAGCCCGGGGAAACAGGATGATAAAAAGTGGTCATTAGCCTGGACTAGAGGGAAGCAGAAAGAAGGAAGATGTCAGGCGGTGAGAACCAAGGGAGCCATAGTCCTAACGCCAGAAAGAAGCAGCTCAGGACAGGTGACGTCTGGTAAAGGCAAGAAGGATAAGATATTTCCTGGAAGGCAGGCTCGGGAAAACTCACATGCTCCAGAGAGAGAAACCTGCTGGCAGGACAATACTTGTACCTCTAAGGCTGAAGCTACGAGGCTGAGAGACAAACAAACACAAGCTGTGTTTGGGAATCAGTCTGACTTTGCAGAGCTGAGAATTCCTTTCCCTCCAAAGCCGAAAGGTAGGCTTCACAACTTACATAGATTTGAACCTAGTAATAAAGTATTTCCCTGCAGTTGCCAGAATGTAGCAGACTCTCTAAAAAGAAACTTCAGTATATACGGTAATTCACAGTCCTATCCTTTAGAGTGCTACCGAGAGAAGCCATGTGAGGATAGTGAAGACGTCTGTTTTAAAGTTCAGGATAGCATCTCACTGACACCAGGGCCTGCCCGTCCATTGAGCAAGAATGTTTTTTGCACAGGGCCCCGCGTTTCAGGGGGCCCCGCGCAAAGAACATTCTGCTTTCCTCAAAATTACATTTAAAAAAAAAGCTGGCTCTCTGGCTGCTGCCGCTGCCGCCGCAGCAGAATGCAGTGTCCCGCGGGGCCCCCTCTGTGCCGGCTGAGCCCTCTGCCTGGCTTTCAGATTCGCGAAGGGAGAGTGTCTCTCCCTCGCGTCTCTGTTAAGCCCGCAGGGGCTAATGGGAAATTTCCCATCAGCCCCTTTAGACGCGAGGGGTTGATGGTGGGCTAGGACTGGAAATGGGCTGATGCAGGGACTAGAAGGGAATGGATGCTGGGTGAGACTGGAACTAGAAGGGAGCTGATGTTGGGGGAGGATTAGAATGGGATGGGGCTGGGAGAGTAAAATGGAGAGGGGAAAAATATTTTGTGTGGGAGGGATGAAAAATCTACAATTGGCCTGGTATTGGGAGAGTAAGTGGGGATTGAGGATGGAGGGGTAAAATTTATGTGGATGAAATAGGAATGAGGAAAGAGCAAAAGGAGAAAGATTAGTATGTTAAAGCAGATGTAGAGAGAGAGAATGGAAAAAAAACTAGAAGAGAGAAGAAAGAACAAATGGACAGCAGACGATGGACAGTTAGCAGAAAACATGAAGAAACCAGAAGAAAGTGGCTGGAGCAATTGCAACTGAAAAAAAATGCACAAAAGGTAGAAATATCTCTTTATTTTGAATTTATTAACTGGAATATGAAACCTCTGGGAAATGTGCATCATTAACGTCTGTGCTTTGTTTGGTACAAGAGGAAATTAATTTATAGTTTTATTTCTACAGTGTTGTTGTACATTCCAAGTTTGGCTTTTGGGGTTCCCAGTTTAATTATTGCCTTCCTGTTTCTAAATTGTGATTCCTTGTTTGGTGATGGTCTATGTTCTGCATGTGTAACTGAGCTGAGGTATTCTGTTTATGTAATTCCTATTTGACATTGCCACTTGTTCTCTTTCCCCAGTATTCTCTGAAATGTATTGGTTTAATATTTGCAGTGTTGCCTTTTGATAGTTAGGGTATGGTGCTTTGTGAGTCCTGGTAATGCTGTCAGGATACGGCGGGTTTGCTATGGGTTCTAAATGGGCAGCGTTTGTAATAGTTCCTAATGTGCCTGGCGGTTGGCACTGGATTATAGTAATGTAGAAATCTTTTAGTCTTTCTTTATCCATACACTCATTAAGAGACATGTTTACTAAAAGTTAGTGTATGGTAACATTATGCAAATATTTATGCAAATAAGGCCACTTATGCAAATGAGGCCCCGCACCGAGTCTCCGCACATGGCCCGCACCCCCCTTGGGCTGCCCCTGACTGACACACCCTGCTATTGCTGACGCTGAAGAAATGCAGATTGACTCTGATAGCAGTGAAATAGTGGATAACCAGATGGACTGCACGTTATGTTTTGCTGACCACGTTGAGTCTCTGTGCTGAACACTAGTTTGAGAAAGCTGGTAAAGCAACAGAAAGAATGGGGAACATTTTCTATTGCTGAAGGAAGCTGTTATTGTTTGTTTGTACCGAGCACGGCACGTTGTGAGCCTGAAGCTGCTAAGGCTAATTTACCTGAGTTCTTGTACATATCCCTCAAGCCAATTGTATGGCAGTTTGTCCTAAGTTATTTACCTGCATTGAAATCCGTTTGGAAGGGGAAAAATAAATTCTTGTCATTGCCTGAAACACTAGACTACAACTCTTCTGTTCTCAAAGGGTAAAAGGGACTACCATTCCCAGAGGGCCTTGCAGGACCAATGCAGGGTCATACTCTCTGAGTCAGGAATACAAAGGCAGAACAACTCTCAGCGCCCTAGGCGCTGAGCTGGCCACCGAGAGGGTGACAATAGACAGCCGTATCCTCTGACAGTTATACTGACAGACGCACTTTGCATACAGCTCACCAGCTAATCTAGCAACCTACAGTCCACGCCACTCTTCCAACATAACCACTGCATGCAGCTGGCCACACCTTTGGACATATTGTCATGTGGTAACATGCGCTGATGTGATGATAATACACTATATCCTATACATCCTGATACATCAATATACAGGCCCACTGGGGTATTGAACCCATGACCTCTTCCAATGAGGTCAGTATATTCACCATTGTCCTGCAACAATATTGGTTGTAATTAAACTATGGCTAGCTACTCAACCAGTGCAGGTCACCAGACACACTGTCTGGTGTGGCTACCAAGATAAGTTAGCACCAAGGGTACCCATGATGCAATGCACATGCAGATCAGCAGTCTACATCTGCTCACTGGATAGGGGTTTGCAACTCTGCAGCACATCAACTGGGTAGGGGGACCAAGCATACATGTTACTGTTACAGTGTGCCTACTGACCATGCCATTGTGCGTGTTCTGTGATCACCCTGAGAGTAAAGTCGTGGGGACAGCACCAGGTCCACAGTACCCGGGATGTTTGCAGTAGGTTTTGCTGCAGTTCACCATCACTGCTAGTGTATGGAGTATTCTTTGCAGACAGCCTTGGAAGTTTTCTATGTACGTTCCTTATATGCCATTGATACATAGCCTATGTGGACCAGGATGCTTACAACATAATGCATACTGAGTGAGGTTGCCATGGACACCTGTTTTTGGAGCAGGGGTGTGTCTGGACTCACAAGAGGACGATATACAGAGCAAGCCCACCCTCTGTGGGTCAGGGTAGGGAACATGATCTGGAAATAACAGACATATACTATCATTGTTTCCAATAGGGCCAGTTGAGCTAAATGATGACAGACTGTGGTTTCAGCAACCCCCAGCAAACTAAGGAACAGAGAGCGGATGCAGATCTGAAGATGGAACTCAACCACTGACAGTGCAACTGGCCAGCTAAGCTGCCCCCCACTACATTCTGACATTCAACAGCAGCGGGCAGTCAGTGTGCATCTGCTGCATCCTGCAGGGTGTTGCAGCCATACACATGCTAGCTACAGACAGTCTGCTGCTACACACATAGTGCATGTTCCAAAAGGAACACTGTGCAACCTGGTGTGGGATCTTGCGCACACACCACAGAGCTATGTCAGTGATTGGGCCCCAAAAAAAGAAACCCATAAATATCACTTGAAAAAATGCTGTATGGTACTATGGGGGAACCTAGCCATGCCGTGGTCACTTCTCAGTCAGGGTGAGAGTGACCTTCCAGCATGACACACTGTGGCCACCCTGTCCGTGCAGGTGGTGGTCGGGCACTACAATGTCCCAGTCATTGCCCTATACCCTGTGCAGATGCATCCTGCCCAGGCCGCCCTGTCTGGCCCATAACCACAGTGCCTTGCTCCTCATTATGCACATTGGCAGGCTTACACTGGAGACAGTGCAAGCAGTGTGGGCTCATAAGAACATAAGAACATAAGATATGCCATACTGGGTCAGACCAAGGTCCATCAAGCCCAGCATTCTGTTTCCAACAGTGGCCAATCTAGGTCATACGTACCTAGCAGTTTCCCCAAGGGACACAGGTTCCACAATGCTTGTACTGGTTCAAGCATTGATATCCTGGGTCCCTTCTTAATAATGGTTTATGGACCTTTCCTCCAGGAACTTGTCCAAACCTTTTTTAAACCCAGCTACACTAACAGCCTTTACTACATCCTCCGGTAACAAATTCCAGAGTTTGATTACACGTTGAGTGAAAAAATATTTTCTTTTATTAGTCTTTAATAGTTTACCCTGTAGCTTCATTGCATGTCCCCTAGTCTTTCCATATTCTGATAAGGTAAACAATCGATCTACGTTTACCCGTTCCACTCCGTTCATTAATTTATAGACTTCTATCATATCTCCCCTCAGCCGTCTCTTCTCCAGGCTAAAGAGCACCAACATTTTTAGCCTTTCTTCATAGGAGTAGCCTTCCATCCCCTTTACCATTTTGGTGGCTCTTCTCTGAACCTTTTCTAAAATCGCTATATCCTTTTTAAGATACGGCGACCAGAATTGCACACAATATTCAAGGTGCGGTCTCACCATGGAACGATATAGAGGCATTATAATATCTTTTGTTTTATTTTCCATTCCTTTCCTTATCATACCTAGCATTCTATTTGCTCTCTTGGCCGCCGCTGCACACTGGGCCGAGGGTTTTAACAAGGTATCCACAATGACGCCTAAATCTTTTTCCTGGGTGGTGGTTCCTAATGTGGAACCTTGCATCGTGTACCCATAGTTTGGGTTGTTCTTCCCTAGGTGCATAACCTTGCACTTCTCCACATTAAATTTCATCTGCCATTTTGATGCCCAGTCTTCCAATTTATCAAGATCCTCTTGCAATTTTCCACAATCCTCCTGGGTTTTAACAACTTTAAATAGTTTTGTGTCATCTGCAAATTTGATAACCTCACTTGTTATTCCACTTTCCAGGTCATTTATGAATATGTCAAAAAGCAGCGGACCCAGCACAGATCCCTGGGGTACACCACTATTTACCTTTCTCCATTGGGAAAATTGGCCATTTAGCCCTACCCTCTGCTTTCTATCTTTTAACCAGTTCCTGATCCACAGTAGTACACTGCCTCCTATCCCATGACTCTTTAGTTTTGCCAAAAGTCTCTCATGAGGGACTTTGTCAAAGGCTTTCTGAAAGTCCAGATACACAATATCAACCGACTCACCTTTGTCCACCTGTTTATTCACTCCTTCAAAAAAACAGTAAGGTGTAGGCAGCCACAACACACTGGATAGACAGACACACACTCCCACACCTATGCCAGCATTGTGCAAATATAGAGGCTTTTAGCAGCCCTGGCAACCACACCAGTCCTGGGCACAGTGCAGGCATGGCTATGGTACGCAATACTGTTGGGGTCACTCCCCAGGGTGGTAAACACTGTCAGAAACCAAAACTGAAACACACTCCACAGATATCAAAAAGGTTGCTATGATGCATCTCTATCAGCAAATTGTGATTAACTTAGGAATTGTTATCTGCCATTAATCACAGCAATCTTTTGATATATGTGTAACGTATCCCCAGGTTTAGGACGGCATTGCTAAGGTATGCAAGTGCTAGCATTGGGAGATGCTGCTGCATGCAGGGCCCAACAGCCTGACTCTCCATGAGGCTTTGGATAGTGGAGCCTGTGGGTGTGGGTGTTTATGCCCCTGTTGGCCGCTGCTCTAGGGCAGAGGTTCCCAACTCCGGTCCTGGTGGGCCAGTGTTTGGGTTTTCATGCTGTCCCTAATGAATATGCATGAGATACATTTGCATACCATGGGGCGGCGCATACAAATGCAGCACAGGCATATTTATTAGAGACAGCATAACACCTGAATGGTGTTGGCCCTCCAGGACTGCAGTTGGGAAACTCTGCTCTAGGGATTGCACATGTTTATGGTGTCTGTGCTCTGTAGCGTAAAATATAGGCATTTCAGGCATGTTTATGTTATCTGCAATAAAGGTTCTGTCTTTATTAAAATGGTTTAGTACTGGGTAAAATATGGGACTGGGTTGGCAAGAGCCACAGCTGGGACTTGAACTTGTGACCGTCTGCTCATGAACACACTGGCTGTGTGAACCGCACCACACTGTTGCCACACGGATGGTTCATTCCCTGGGGATACCATGACTGTTCTTCAGACAGACCCTGTCTGTTGCAATGCACGGCACCCACCTAAACGGGGCTAGGCCACTGCCCCCTCTGCCACCAGCACCCCTCCGCCACCATGCTGCCATGCCATTATGCAAGTGGTGCTGGTGGTGCACAGTCCCAGGCCATCCAGTATGCCGGTAGGCAGCTGCCTATGGTGTGGGTTCTCAGGTAGGGGTGCCTACATGGACATGCGCGCTTCCCCCCCCCCCCCCCCGCACACCACCTGCCAATGTTATGTGCCCTTGGGGGTACCTGCTGGGTAATATCCCCTGTGACACTGTGGGACACACACTCATGCCCATGTTGGACACTCGTCAGTTGATGTCTTGCTGCTTTACAGTTTCGGCATCCCTATGTGCCACCTAGCCATCTGCCTAACACGTACTGTGCCCCAGCTGGACCACAGCATGTGCCTCCTGCAGCCCTCTATATCCCATTTACAACATCAGTACAGTTGCCCTTTCCTACGTGCCCACTCTGCTGTTATTGCACATGTGCACGCCATAACAAACCTGCCCAATATAGATGTGAAAAACCCCTGATCAGCACTATTTCAATGTGGGATCATTCACTTTGTAGGGGGGACAGAGAATAGACCCTTCCAAACATGATGGCTTATTTTTTGAGCTTTGTCAGTGGTGTTGCTTTATGTTTATCATTAATATCACTTTTGGCAAGCTTGGTTATTGGGTTTTTGGATGTGGTTCTGTTCCTTTTACATGTTTATTTGCCTCTTTGTTTCCTACACATGTATCACAACTATCACTTTTCTCGGTTTCGCTGCCTTTGCTGCACATTGCTGACAGAAATGGTTTCTCTTTCCTACAAATGTGCCTTAACGCGAGGGTTTCACTGGCGTTAGTGTTCAGACCCTGATTCCACAGCGTTAGTGTGCCTGGAGCCTCTCCCCTCCCACTCTCCACCCATTGACCCCTTCTCTCCGCCCTCTGGGAAGCCTTACTCCACCCTTCAGGCCCAGATTTCACAGTGTTAGTGTGCCTTAACACCGCCGCCACGTTATCGCGCGTTAAGTGACGTTATCGCGCGATAATTATTGCGCGATAACGTCACTTATCGAGCGATAATACCACCGCTACGACGTTAATACGGTTTCGTAAATATACCCCTTAGTTATCTACAAATTGCCATTTTCTGCACTTATCATAGGCCAATCCATTCATCTCGCATTAGCCATAAAATGAGCCATCCCTTTCTGGCTGTCTCCACAGGTCAGAGCTCTGCTTCCCCAGTCTCCTTGCAATCTATAACACCTCTCTCCTGAGGGTGAAATAACTCTCCAAGACCAGTAACAAGTAAAAAAAGAGAAGGCTAAAATCCTACTCATTCTTTTTTTTAGAATACTAGTAGACAATGGGAGATGAAAAACAAGCGCTCTCGCCCTCACCCTCATGCTGATCCTTATGTCTGATTCAGATTTGAATGAAACAACACTTTAAAGATGTGGTAAAAACTCACATTATTTAGCAAATAAATTAAGCTTGAATTTCCAAAAAACAACTTACAGGAGAGGCACGCTGTCATTCTCCCCTTGAGAATGCTGACATTTCAGCTTAACTTTTTTTTTCACAGTTTACTGCTATCATTGATAAGGTATTTTTCAGATCTTCATTACATTATATTCAACAATTAAACATACAATCAATACTAAAGAGGTCAAAGGCCCAATATTTTATAGCTACTATGCATGGAAAAATCCATAATTAGCTCTTACAATATTGATGTATTATAAATTTTTATAAAAAACATGCCATCATTTTACAATTCATAATGGATCGCAATAACTAATTATATAGGGCCTCAAGTATCATTGATTAATCATATATTTCTTAAATATATTGCAAACGTTTAGTGACATCCCAGAACATGAGACTGAAGGTAAAGAATTATGATATTAAAAGATTCCAGAGAAGCTCTAATATTCTTGCTTAACATTGTTACCCCTATTCTATTATCTCATACTGATTTTAATTTAAACAAAAATACCTTTCCTTATTTCTTTCTGTCTTTCTTACTTGCTCATTTCTGTCATCTTTATTTTCTTATGTCCTTATCTCCACAAACCTCTTTCCTTCCTCATTTAGATCTCTCTCTGTCCCTCATTTCTGCTAGTATTGCTAGACTCTTACATAAGAACATAAGAACATAAGATATGCCATACTGGGTCAGACCAAGGTCCATCAAGCCCAGTATCCTGTTTCCAACAGTGGCCAATCTAGGTCATATGTACCTAGCAGTTTCCCCAAGGGACACAGGTTCCACAATGCTTGTATTGGTTCAAGCATTGATATCCTGGGTCCCTTCTTAATAATGGCTTATGGACCTTTCCTCCAGGAACATGTCCAAACCTTTTTTAAACCCAGCTACACTAACAGCCTTTACTACATCCTCCGGTAACAAATTCCAGAGTTTGATTACACGTTGAGTGAAAAAATATTTTCTTTTATTAGTCTTAAATAGTTTACCCTGTAGCTTCATTGCATGTCCCCTAGTCTTTCTATATTCTGATAAGGTAAACAATCGATCTACGTTTACCCGTTCCACTCCGCTCATTAATTTATAGACTTCTATCATATCTCCCCTCAGCCGTCTCTTTTCCAGGTTAAAGAGCCCTAACCTTTTTAGCCTTTCTTCATAGGAGTATCCTTCCATCCCCTTTACCATTTTGGTGGCTCTTCTCTGAACCTTTTCTAATAACTCTATATCCTTTTTAAGATACGGCGACCAGAATTGCACACAATATTCAAGGTGCGGTCTCACCATGGAATGATATAGAGGCATTATAATATCCTTTGTTTTATTTTCCATTCATTTCCTTATCATACCTAGCATTCTATTTGCTCTCTTGGCCGCCGCTGCACACTGGGCCGAGGGTTTTAACATGGTATCCACAATGACGCCTAAATCTTTTTCCTGGGTGGTGGTTCCTAATGTGGAACCTTGCATCGTGTAACCATAGTTTGGGTTGTTCTTCCCTAGGTGCATAACCTTGCACTTGTCCACATTAAATTTCATCTGCCATTTTGATGCCCAGTCTTCCAATTTATCAAGATCCTCTTGCAATTTTCCACAATCCTCTTGGGTTTTAACAACTTTAAATAGTTTTGTGTCATCTGCAAATTTGATAACCTCACTCGTTATTCCACTTTCCAGGTCATTTATGAATATGTCAAAAAGCAGCGGACCCAGCACAGATCCCTGGGGTACACCACTATTTAGCCCTACCCTCTGCTTTCTATCTATCATTTTTCCCAGTATTGACATCAGGCTCACCGGTCTGTAGTTTCCAGGATCACCCCTGGAACCCTTTTTAAAAATTGGTGTTACATTGGCGATCCTCCAATCTTCAGGTATTAGAGATGATTTTAATGATAGTTCACAGATTACTAATAGCAGGTCTGCAATCTCATATTTCTGTACTTTCAATACCCTTGGATGTATACCATCCGGCCCAGGTGATTTGCTACTCTTCAGCTTATCTAATAGTTGTAATACATCTTCTCGATGTATCGATATTTCCTTCAATTCTTCTGCACCTTTAAATACCACTTCAGTCATGGGTAACATCCCTACATCTTCCTCAGTAAAGACTGAAGCAAAGAATTCGTTCAGTCTCTCCGCTATCGCCTTGTCGCCTCTTAGTGCTCCTTTAACCCCTTTATCATCTAATGGACCAACTGACTCTCTCACAGGTTTTTTGCTATGAATGTACTTGAAAAGGTCTTTACTTCGCGTTTTTGCTTCTGCAGCAAGCTTCTTCTCAAATTCTCCCTTAGCCTGCCTTATCAATGCCTTGCATTTGACTTGCCAGTGCTTGTGCTGTTTCCAGGTTTCGTCGTTTGGCTCTTTTTTCCATTACCTGAAAGATGCTTTTTGGCAACAACAGCCTCTCTGACCTCAACTTTAAACCATGCTGGCAGTTTTTTCGACTTCTTTCCACTTTTCTTAAAGCATGGAATACAGCTGGTCTGGGCTTCCAAGATAGTATTTTTCAACAACAGCCAAGCCTGATGTACGTCTTTAACCTTTGCAACTGCTCCTTTTAGTTTTTTCTTGACTGTTTTCCTCATTTTATCATAGTCTCCCTTTCGAAAGTTAAAAGGTAGTACTGTGGATTTCCTTACTATCCCTCCTCCACTAATTAAATCAAAGGCGATCATGCTATGATCACTATTGCCAAGTGGCCCCAACAACCTTATCTCTTGCACTAGATCTGGTGTTCCACTAAGGATTAGGTCTAATATGGCTTCCCCTCTGGTCGGTTCATGAACCAGCTGCTCCAAGAAGCAGTCATTTATTTCATCTAGGAACTTTATCTCCCTAGCATGTCCTGACGTGACACTGACCCAGTCGATACCGGGGTAGTTGAAATCACCCATTATTATTACTGTGCTGTAACCTTTGTTAGCTTCCTTGATTTCTTTGAGCATTTCATCATCCATTTGGTCATTCTGGCCAGGCGCTCGATAGTACACCCCCACTGCCATTGCCTTCCCCCTTTTACATGGAATTTCAATCCATATAGATTCTACAGCAGATTTTGTTTCCTGCAAAACTTTAATCCTTTCTGACTCAATGCCCTCTCTAACATAGAGAGCAACCCCTCCACCAATTTGATCAGCTCTATCATTATGATATAGTTTGTACCCAGGTATCACAGTATCCCACTGGTTGTCGTCCTTCCACCATGTCTCTGATATTCCAATCATATCTAACCTTTCATTTAGTGCTATATATTCTAACTTTCCCATCTTATTTTTTAGACTTCTAGCATTTGCATACAAGCATTTTAGAGAATGTATTTTATTCATGTTAATTTGGCTATTGTTAGACATGGGTAAATTGGGATCTTTAAGCTCTGTCTGCTCCATACTTGAGGGCATTTGGGCTACTTTACTCTTTTGTGGAACCTCTCTGCTTTTGGTAGTATCCTTCAAAGATACATTCTTCCGAACCATCTGCTCTTGGGCGACTGTCGGCTTTCCCCTAATATCTAGTTTAAAAGCTGCTCTATCTCCTTTTTAAAGGTTAATGCCAGCAGCCTGGTTCCATCCCGGTTAAGGTGAAGCCCATCCCTTCGGAAGAGCCCCTCCTTTCCCCAGAATGTTCCCCAGTTCCTAACAAATCCAAACCCCTCATCTCTGCACCATTGTCTCATCCACGCATTGAGACTCCGGAGCTCTGTCTGCCTTTTGGGTCCTGCGCGTGGAACAGGAAGCATTTCGGAGAATGCTACCCTAGAAGTTCTGGATTTCAGCTTCCTACCTAAAAGCCTAAATTTAGCCTCCAGAACCTCCCTACCACATTTTCCTATGTCATTGGTACCAACATGTACCAAGACAGCAGACTCCTCCCCAGCACTATCTAAGACCTTATCTAGGTGGCGCGTGAGGTCCGCTACCTTCGCACCAGGCAGGCATGTTACCAGGCGATCCTCACATCCACCAGCCACCCAGCTATCTACATGCCTAATGATCGAATCACCAACTATAACGGCTGTCCTAACCCTTCCCTCATGGGCACATGGCCCTGGAGAAACTTCCTCGGTGCGAGAGGGTTTTACATCACCTGGAGGACAGGTCCTAGTTACAGGATCACTTCCTGCCACACCAGGGTGATGCTCTCCTGTCACGTGACCTCTCTCCTCCATGGCAACAGGGATGCTGCCAGACTGGAGGTGGGACTTCAGGACTATATCCCTGTAGGTCTCGTCTATGTACCTCTCTGTCTGTCTTATGCTTTCCAAGTCTGCTACTTTAGCCTCTAGAGAACGGACTCGTTCCCTGAGAGCAAAGAGCTCCTTGCACCTAGTGCACACGTAAGACCTCTCACCATCTGGGAGAAAATCATACATGTGACACTCAATGCAAAAGACTGGAAAGCCCTCATCCCGCTGCTGGACTGCTGTCTGCATCTTAGTTTTAAGTTTGTGTTTAGATCTAAGTTCTTTACTTACTAAGGGTTGCTATGGATATTTATACTATGGATAAATTATAGCTCTTAGCTGGTGCTAGGCTCTAACTTCTTATGAAATTTAAAGTACAAGCTCTCTGCTGGGTTCTAAATTTAACCAGAAAGCTCTTTTCTGTGTTGTAAATTTAAGCTAAAAGAACTTTGCTGATGCTAGGCCCTGAGTGACTATTAAATGTAAACTACAAGCTCTCTGCTGGGTTCCAAATGTAACCAGAAAGCTCTCTTCTGTGTTTTAAATTTAAACTAAAAGTACTTTGCTGTTACTAGGCCCTGAGTGACTATTAAATTTAAAGTACAAGCTCTCTGCTGGGTATGAAATGTAACCAGAGAGCTCTCCTCTGTGTTTTAAATGTAAACTTAAACTGCTGCTACTAGGCCCTGACTGATTTAACAAAAATAGTGGATCACAGATTAATTAGCTTTAATACAAAGAATTCCTTTTAGAAAATTACCAGAAGTAAATACTCACAGTTGCAGATCTCCCTCCAGAAGCAACAGTCCCCCTTACCAGTCTTTCAAGACCGTTACCGACCCCCTTACCAGTCTTTAGAGACCGTTTCAGGCTAAGTAGATCTGTCACATCACCCTCCTGAGAAGTTGTTATGTTTTCAGTACTGTAATAGCTTGCCCCTTCAGACTGCACTCACGTGTGTGGACAATGAAAGGTATTTTTTTTCTTCTGCCCTTTTATTCTGTTGGGCACCTGGCTAGGAAGCCCCATATTGTACGTTTTCAGTCTTTCCAAACCAATGGAAGTTGGAAAGAATTATACAAAAGGGGTCAAGAATGGCTGTCTGTCTAACTCTCAGAAAAATTAACGGAAAGGGGTGAAACTTGGCATGTGGTAGAAACTGGTAAAAAGACATATTGAGTTCAAAAATGGGCTAAATTGGACTGGGGAAAAAGGTTCTATGGAAGAAGGAGTTCCAGCTTCTGTAGCATAGAAACTTACACACAGTGAAACATAGCAGTTAGGGAATTCCTCCTTTCAAAATGCCACAAGATACAAAGCTGCTTCTTTTGTGGAATTTATGAACAATTTAAAACTTAACAAGATTATTCATTTTCCTACCCACATTACAGGTCATACTCTAGATCCAATTTTCTCTCTGTCCTCTGGTGATCTCCCTCCCCTCCTTACCCCTTAGCTGGCCTGATCATTAACTCATTAGTTTCGCCATACATAATAGTTTGTTGCCCCCCAGTCACTCACCCACTAAGGTTCTCAACATGACACCGAGATACCTGGACATACAGACCGTTAGTGCTCAGCTATCACCTTTCCCTGCTGATTTCAATCTACTTGTGCTTACAATAGGGTTGCCAACTGGCTCCAGATGCGTCCAACAAGCTTGATCCAGTCTTGGGTTTACCTCATTGCATGCAGGCATATAAAGTTCTAATTTCTCTATTGCACTCCATAAGGATAGCAAGACTACAAGTCCCTGAATGCAATGGGGTAAGCTCAGGATTGATCAAGCCTGTCGGGTGCGTCTGGAGCCAGTTGGCAAACCTAGCTTGAGATCAAGTATTGATCTGGAACTCTATACTTAGAGAGTCCATCCAAAAAACTACCACTCAGCTCTCTAAACATACTCACCAAAAAGAAAATTAAACCCTTGATATCATTCAGGTCTCTTATTACTTTAACATCAACTATGGAAGGTCTAACTTAGGCATATGAGGGGCAACACAGTCACTTCACAGATGTATATTCAGCAGTGCCATCTAAGGGCTGGCACACCAAATATACACATAAAGTTAAACTCCAGAGCTGTTGCCAAATGTTAAGTATTATATGGGCAGGCCGAATATTAGTCCCTCTGCTTTTAATCCCTAATTTTGACCAAAGAAAAACTTCAGCTCTTTTTTTAAGATTGTTTTAGCTTGAAGTACTATATTTAGTAACTTTCAGCTTGCAGGAGCTGTTTCTAGAAACTACTGAAACACCTAGTTCTATAGGGCTGTTTTGGCTAGACGTAATATCTTCCTTTGGTCTGTAGAACATTCCCCAGGTTACATGTAAAAAGTTTGAAAGATTTATTGCCTATTTTGAATGCATTGTCTTAGCAAAAGAAGGTGGTACTCATATGCATGGCTCTTTCATTAATGTTAATATTTATTTATTTATTTTATTTAGTATTTAGCTCATGCATTTCCAAGGCAAGTTACAGTCAGGTATACTAGTTATTTCCCTGTCCTTCAGAGAGCTTACAATCTATTTTGTACCGAAAGCAATACAGTATTAAGGGGCATGTTTAGCAAAGTCCACACCGGTATGTGAGCCATGTTCCCAGTGCAGGTGGCCCATGCTGACTTCAGGAGGCATGTGCAGTTAGTGCGGGCCCAATACACAGCACCATGCAAGCTGGCACACAGGCGCACTTAACGTCACCCATCAAGGTGGTGTTAAGTACACCCATGCTAAGGGCAGGAAGTGCAGTTAGCACAAGGTACTAAAGTCCATGCTAGCAGTGTCTTTCTGTCAGTGCCTCCATTCCACCCCTCGCCTGCCCAGTCTTTGTCCCATTGCACACAACCCATGTAGCTTGGGATTTTTAGCTTGGAACCCCGAGCTATTTTTTAGTGTGGCATCCAAACCACCTGCTAAACCCTGTGCTACTGGTAATGCACTTTAGTAAATATTTATTTATTTACAGTTTCTTTTATACCGCGCTATTCGACATCAGTGCGGTTTACAATGAACATAAAAACCACACGTCACAAATAATTGATCTGTGCTTACAATGAACAGGTAAAATAAACTTGGATATACATTAAATATGCCCTTATGTGACTTGCCCAAGGTCACAAGGACTATCACTGCAATTTGAACGCTGTTCTTTTTGTTCAAGAAGCAATCACTCTAATTACTAGCCTACTCCTAATAGAGGCCTATAAGGACTATGGGCTTATTTTAGCAGGCAAAGAAAAAGGTGCTGTTACTCAGTATTACTTTGGTGGTGTTGTTGTTGTTCAGTGTCATCGATTTGGTGTTGACTCATGGTGAGCCTCTGAATAGTTGTCCTAAACTGTGTTTGGTCTTCAATCAGGCGGTTCATTGTTGACAGAGTGGCACCCATAGCTGCTGTTATTGTATCGATCTATCTCATTTCTGGCCCTCCCCTTTTGCACTAACCTTCTACCTTGCCAAGCATGATGTCTTTCTCTAATGATCTCTCTCTTTGCATGATGTGTCCAAAGTATGAAAGCTGAAGTCTTGTCATCTGAGCTTCTAAAGAAAGCTTGGGTTTGATCTCCTCTATTGCTGACTAGTTTGTTCTTCAGGCAGTCCACGGTATACACAGAATTCGTCGCCAGCAACATAATTCAAAGGCATCAATTTTCTTCCTGTCTATCTTTTTTACTGTCCAACTTTTGCATCCATATGACATTATTGCAAATACTATTGCTTGAACGAGTCGAGGGAGACATCTCTGCCCTTGAGAATCTTATCTAGGTCCTTCATAGCCATTCTGCCAAAAGCAATGCATCATCAGATTTCTTGACTGCTTGTCGTTTCTTTATTGATAGTTGATCCAAGTAGGTTAAAGTTGTCCACTATTTCACTTTTTTCCCCATCAACGATGAACTTATTGATTTTGCCAGTTGTCAGGACCTTTATCTTCTTTACATTAAAGTGCAGGCCCATTTTAAGACTATGGGGTATGTTTACTAAACCGTCTTAATGTTACCAGCGTTAGCTCCAGCGATAATGTGACGAATGCCATAAAAGGAGTGGGCGTTCCGGTCTTAAGGTAGCATTTCGGGTTATCGCGCGATAAAGTCCGTTATCCTGCGATAGAGGGAGCCGTGGCATGTTAACACGCGTTAGCCTTAATTAGGCACGCTGATATGCAAACACAACAACAGAAGTGTAGCACAATGGTTAATACGTTGACTGATTAAAACAGGGGTCATGAGTTCAATTCTCAGTGGGCTTAATGAATAAGGCTGTCTGAGGCATTACTCTTTATTTTAAATCAGTGCTACCTGAGGCAGTTTCTTTTTTAATTTAAATTAGTGCTGCCAGTAAACACACCCTTACAGTGCCGTAACCTAAGGTGCCGCATAAGTCGCCCTATAAGGCACTCCAGAGGGCACATTATAAAGTGCACTGTCCGCCAAGGCACCTTATAATTTTCCCTATAGGGTGCCTTATAAGGCGCTTTATAAGGCGCCTTATAGGGCGCTTTACAGGGCGCCTTATGAGGCACCTTAAGGTTACAGCACTGTGAGGGTGTATTTGCTGGCAGCACTAATTTAAATTAAAAAAGAAAATGCCTCAGACAGCCTTATCAAACAACACCACTGTGGGATCAAACCCATGACCTCTGCCTCTAAAGTCAGTGAAGTAACCAGTGGGCTACATCTCTATAGCTACCAACAAACCCCTGGCTGGCTACAGAAGGACTGCAGGTCACCACACAAACTGTCTGCTGTGGTTACCAGGATAGGGTTAACCCACCCGTACCCATGATGCACTGCACATGCAGATCAGCAGTCTACAGATGATCATAAGATGGGGTATGCACCCCCACAGCACCTCGGCCTGGTAGGGGGAACTGATCGTGTGTGTTACTGGCACAGAGTAGCTACAGACCGACACATTGTGGGCGGTACTATGCTCACCCTGAAGGCGAGGGGGGGCGCCCAGCACCAGGTCCGCAGCACCTGGCTTAGCTGAGATAGGCTATGCTGCAGGTTGCTATCAGTGCCAGTGTGTAATAGGTAGTCCTTGCAGACACACCTAGGATAAACCTGTGTCCATCTGTATTTCCCAGTCAAGTCTAGCCCTTGTGGACTATGTTGCACCCAGAATAGTGCATATCCTGTGTGGTTGCCATGGTCACATGATTTAAGTGAAGGAGGGTGTTTGGACCCATAGGTGGATTATGTAACACCACCCAACCCGCCCTCTGCAACTCAGGGTGGGGGAACAGGATCTCCCACCAACAGATCCACATTCTACATCCCTGCAATGGTAGCAGTAGAGGGGACCATCAACCCCAGTCCTGCTGGGGAACAGGCACCCTACAAGGCAGTCAATGCAGATCTGTACACATCCATAAGTCAATAGCAGACAGAGGGTAGGCCTGGAAATGCTCAGCTACCCCCTCCTTCCCTCCCTCCTCCCCTCCCTCCTCCCTCCTCCCCTCCTCCTCCTCCTCCTCTCCTCCTCCCCTCCTCCTCCTCCTCCTCCCCTCCTCCTCTCCTCCTCCCCTCCTCCTCCTCCTCCTCCTCCCCTCCTCCTCCTCCCCCTCCTCCTCCCCCCTCCTCCCCTCCTCCTCCCCCTCCTCCTCCTCCCCCTCCCCTCCTCACCCTCCCTCTCCCCTCCTCCTCCCCCTCCCCTCCCCTCCTCCTCCCCCCTCCTCCTCCCCTCCTCCTCCTCCTCCCCCCTCCTCCCCTCCTCCTCCCCTCCTCCTCCCCCCCTCCTCCTCCCCCTCCCCCCTCCTCCTCCTCTCCTCCTCCTCCTTCTCCTCCTCCCCTCCTCCTCCTCCTCCCCCTCCTCCTCCTCCCCCTTCCTCTCCTCCTCCTCCTCCTCCCTCCTCCCCTCCTCCTCCTCCTCCCCCTCCTCCTCCTGCCCCCTCCCCCTCCTCCTCCTCCCCTCCTCCCCCTCCCCCCTTCTCCTCCCCCCTCCCTCCTCCTCCCCCTCCCCCCTCCTCCTCCTCCTGCCCCTCTCCCCCTCCCCCTCCCCCTCCTCTTCCTCCCCCCCTCCTCCTCCTCATCCCCCTTCCCCCCTCCTCCTCCTCCTCCCCCTCTTCCTCCTCCTCCTCCCCCTCTTCCTCCTCCTCCTCCTGCTCCTGCTCCTCCCCCTGCTCCTCCTCCCCTCCTCCTCCTCCTCCTCCTCCTGCTCCTCCCCCTCCTCCTCCTGTTCCTCCCCTCCTCCTCCTACTCCTCCCCCTCCCCTCCTCCTGCTCCTCCCCCTCCCCCTCCCCCCTCCCCTCCCCCTCCTCCTCCTCCTCCTCCTCCCCCCTCCCCCCTCTCCCCCCCCTCCCCCCCTTCTCCTCCCCCCCCTCCCCCCCCTTCTCCTCCCCCCCCCCTCCTCCCTCCCCCCTCCTCCTCCCTCCCCCTCCCCTCCCCCCCTCCTCCTCCTCCCCCCTCCCCCTCCTCCCCCCTCCTCCTCCCCCCCCTCCTCCCCCCTCCCCCTCCCCCCTCCTCCCCTCCCCTCCCCTCCTCCCCCTCCTCCTCCCCTCCCCCCCCTCCTCTCCTCCTCCCCCCCTCCTCCCCCTCCCCTCCCCCTCTCTCTCCCCCTCTCCTCCTCCCCCCTCCTCCCCTCCCCTCCTCCCCCTCTCCTCCCCCCCCCCCCTCCTCCTCCTCCTCCTCCTCCCCCTCCTCCCCCTCCCCCCTCCTCCTCCTCCCCCCTCCTCCTCCCCCCCCCCTCCCCCCCTCCTCCTCCCCCCTCCTCCCCCCCCTCTTCCCCCCCTCCTCCCCTCCTCCTCCCCCCCTCCTCCCCCTCTCCTCCTCCCCCCTCCTCCTCCCCCTCCCCCCCTCCTCCTCCCTCCTCCCTCCCCCCCTCCTCCTCCTCCCCCCTCTCCCCCTCCTCCCCCCTCCCCTCCCCCCCCTCCTCTCCCCCCTCCTCCTCCTCCCCTCCCTCCTCCCCCCTCCTCCCCTCTCCCTCCTCCTCCTCCCCCCTCCTCCTCCTCCCCCTCCCCTCCTCCTCCCCCTCCCCTCCCCTCCTCCGCCTCTCCCCTCCTCCCCCTCCCCCTCCTCCCCTCCCCCTCCCCCTCCTCTTCTCCCCCTCCTCCTCCCCCTCCTCCCTCCTCCTCCCCTCCCCTCTCCTCCCTCCTCCCCCCCTCTCCCCCTCCTCCCCCTCCCCCTCCTCCTCCCCTCCCCCTCCTCCTCCTCCTCCCCCTCCCCCTCCTCCCCTCCTCTCCCCCTCTCCTCCTCCTCCTCCCCCTCTTCCTCCTCCTCCCTCCTCCCCTCCTCCTCCTGCTCCTCCCCTCCCCCCTCCTCCTCCTCCCCTCCTCTCCTCCTCCCCTCCTCCTCCTCCCCCCCCTCCCCTCCTCCTCCTCCTCCTCCCCTCCCCTCCTCCTCCCTCCCTCCTCCCCCCTCCTCCCTCCTCCTCTCCTCCCCTCCCCCCCCTCTCCCCCCTCCCCCCCCTCCTCCCCCCTCCCCTCCTCCCCCTCCTCCCCTCCCCCCCCCCTCCCTCCTCCTCCCCTCCCCTCCTCCTCCTCCCCCCCCTCCTCCCCCTCCCCTCCTCCCTCTCCCCTCCTCCCTCCTCCCCCTCCTCCCTCCTCCTCCCCCCCCCCCTCCCCTCCCCTCCTCCCCCCCCCTCCTCCTCCCCCCCCCCTCCCCCCCTCCTCCTCCCCTCCCCTCCCCCTCCCCTCCCTCTCCCCCCCCCCCCTCCCCCTCCCCTCCTCCTCCCCCTCCCCTCCTTTCCCCCTCCCCCTCCTCCCCCTCCCCCTCCCTCCCCCTCCTCCCCCCCTCCTCCCCTTCCCCCCTCCTCCTCCTCCTCCCCCCTCTCCTCCTCCTCCTCCCCCCTCTCCTCCTCCCCCTCCTCCCCCCCTCCTCCCCTCCCCCCCTCCTCCTCCGCCCCCCTCCCCTCCTCCCTCCCCCCCCCTCCTCCTCCCTCCTCCCCCCTTACCCTCCCCCTCCTCCTCCCCCTCCTCCTCCTCCTCCCCCCTCCTCCTCCTCCCCCTCCTCCTCCTCCGCCCCCTCCTCCTCCTCCCCCCTCATCCTCCTCCTCCTCCTCCCCCTCCTCCTCCTCCCCCCTTCCCCCCTCCTCCTCCTCCTCCCCCTCTTCCTCCTCCTCCTCCTGCTCCTGCTCCTGCCTCCTGCTCCTCCCCCTGCTCCTCCTCCTGCTCCTCCTCCCCTCCTCCTCCTCCTCCTCTCCCCCCCTCCTCCTCCTGCTCCTCCCCCCCCCTCCCCCTCCCCCCCTCCTCCCCTCCCCCCTCCCCCCTCCCCCTCCTCCCCCTCCTCCTCTCCTCCCTCCTCTCCTCCCCCCCCCTCCTCCCCCCTCCCCCCCCCCCCCTCTCCTCCCCCCTCCCTCCCCCCCCCCCCCCCCCCCTCCTCCCTCCTCCCCCCCTCCCCCCCCCCCCCTCCCTCCTCCCCTCCTCCTCCCCCTCCCCTCCTCCCCCCCATCCTCCCCCCTCCCCCCCCTCCCCCCTCCCCCCCCTCCCCCTCCCCCCTCCTCCCCCCTCCTCCCCCCTCCCTCCTCCCCCCTCCCCCCTCCCCCCTCCTCCCCCCCCCTCCCCCCTCTCCCCCCCCCCCCCCCTCCCCCCTCCTCCCCCCTCCCCCCCTCCCCCCTCCTCCCCTCCCCCCTCTCCCCCCTCCCCCCTCCCCCCTCCTCCCTCCTCTCCTGACATTCTCCAGCCACTGCACCCTGTAAAGTGTTCCAGCCATACACATACTAACTGCAGACAGTCTGCTAGCTAGTCCATGTTCCTGGAGAAGATGTGTGCACCCAAAACTGGGATGTGAGCGAGCAAGCACGCCCCAAGCAGATAAGTCAGTGATGGGGGCCCCAAAAAAAACAACCCATAAATAACACTTGAGAGAAAGACTATATAGCATGAAGGTGGAACCTAGCCATTCCGTGGTCACTGCTCACTCAGGGTGAGAGTGACCTCCCAGCAGGACATGCTGTGGCACCCTGTCCGTGCAGGTGGTAGCCGGGGACTTCAATGTCCCAGCCATTGTCCTATGCCCTGTGCAGATGCATCCTGCCCAGGCCACCCTTTCTGGGCCATACCCACAGTGCCTTGCTCCTCATTATGCACATTGGCAGGCTAAAACTGGAAACAGTGCAAGCAGTGTGGGCTGAGTAAGGTGTAGGCAGCCACAACACACTGGATAGACAGACACACACTCCCACACCTATGCCAGCATTGTGCAAATATAGAGGCTTTTGGCAGCCCTGGCAACCACACCAGTCCTGGGCACAGCGCAGGCATGGCTATGGTACGCAATACTGTTGGGGTCACTCCCCGGGGTGGTAAACACTGTCAGAAACCAAAACTGAAACACACTCCACAGATATCAGAAAGGTTGCTATGATGCAGCTCTATCAGCAAATTGTGCTTAACTTAGGAATTGTTATCTGCCATTAATCATAGCAACCTTTTGATATATGTGTAACGTATTCCCAAGTTTAGGGCGGTATTGCTAAGGTATGCAAGTGATAGTATTGGGAGATGCTGCTGCGCGCAGTGCCCAACAGCCTGACTCTCCATGAGGCTTTGGATAATGGAGCCTGTGGGTGTGTGTGTTTATGCCCCTGTTGGCCGCTGCTCTAAGGCAGAGATTCCCAACTCCGGTCCTGCTGGGCCAAAGCCTGTTTGGGTTTTCATGCTGTCCCTAATGAATATGCATGAGATACATTTGCATACCATGGGGGCGGCGCATACAAATGCAGCACAGGCATATTTATTGGAGACAGCATGAAACCTGAATGGTGTTTGGCCCTCCAGGACTGCAGTTGGGAAACTCTGCTCTAGGGATTGCACATGTTTATGGTGGCTGTGCTCTGTAGGGTAAAATATAGGCGTTTCAGGCATGTTTATGTTATCTGCAATAGAGGTTCCGTCTTTATTACCACAGTTTAGTACTGGGTAAAATATGGGGACTGGGTTGGCAGGAGCCACAGCTGGGACTTGAATTTGTGACCTTCTGCTCATGAACACACTGGCTGTGTGTACTGCACCACACTGTTGCCACAGGGACAGTTCATTCCCTGGGGATATCATGACTGCTCGTCAGAAAGACCCTGTCTGTTGCAGTGCATGGCACCCACCTAAACGGGGCTAGGCCATGGTCTGCTGTGGACAGATGCCACTGCCCCCTCTGCCACCAGCACCCCTCCGCCACCATGCTGCCATGTCATTATGCCGGTGGTGCTGCTGGTGCGCAGTCCCAGGCCATCCAGTATGCCGGTAGGCAGCTGCCTATGGTGTGGGTTCTCGGGTAGGGGTGCCTATATGGACATGCGTGCTTCCCCCCCCCTCCACACCATCTGCCAATGTTATGTGCCCTTGGGGGGTACCTGCTGGATAATCTCCCCTGTGACACTGTGGGACACACACTCATGCCCATGTTGGATCCTCGTCAGGTGCTGTCTTGCTGCTTTACAGTTTCAGCATTCCTATGTGCCACCTAGGCATCTGCCTAACACGCACTGTGCCCCAGCTGGACCACAGCATGTGCCACCTGCAGCCCTCTATATCCCATTTCCAGCATCTGTACAGTTGTCCTTTCCTACATGCCCACCCTGCTGTTACTGCACATGTGCATGCCAAAGCAAACCTGCCCAATATAGACATGAATAAACCCTGATCAGCATTATTTCAATGTGGGATCATTCACTTTGTAGGGGGACAGAGAATAGACCCTTCCAATCATGATATCTTATTTTTTGAGCTTTGGCCAGCTTGGTTATTGGGATTTTAAATGTGGTTCAGGTCATTTTCTGTGTTTATTTGCCTTTTTGTTCCATGCACATGTATCACTACTATCACGTTTTTGCTGTACATTGCTGACTGAAATGGTTTCTCTTTCCTGCAAATGTGCCTTAACGCGAGGGTTTCACTGGCGTTAGTGTTCAGATCCAGATTTCACAACATTAGTGTGCCTGGAGCCTCTCCCCTCCCACTCTCCGCCCATTGATCCCTTCTCTCCACCCTCTGGGAAACCTTACTCCACCCTTCAGAGTTGGATTTCACAGCGTTAGTGTGCCTTAACGCCGCCGCTGCGTTATCGTGCGCTAAGTGACATTATGGAGCGATAATGTTACATTATCACGCACTAACATCACTTATCGCGCAATAATACCACAGACGCTTTAGTAAACATACCCCTATGTTCCTTGATCTTGAGAGGCAACTGTTTCAGATTCTCTTAACTTTCCTCCAGGAATGTGGTATCATCAGCAGAGTGAAAGTGGTTGATGAGTCTTCCACCAATCTTCACACCTCGGTTGCCTTCATACAGTTCTGCTTCTCTGATGATTTGTTCTGCATATAAATTAAATAGGTAGGGAGAAAGTATTCAGCCTTGTCGTACACCTTTGCTGATTTTAAACCATTCTGTTTCTCCTTGTTCCATTTGAACTGTTGCTTCTTGATCAATGTAAAGGTTGTGCAAGAGAACGAACAGGTGTTCTGATATACCCACACTTCTTAATGTGGCCCAGAGTTTCTCATGGTTTACACAGTCAAAAGCCTTGCTGTAGGCAATAAAACACATATAGATATCCTTTTGGTATTCCTTAGTCTTTCCAAGGATCCATCTCACATCCATGGATGATGTCTCTCATTCCTTGCCCTTTCCTGAACCCTGCTTGTACTTCAGGCAGTTCTCGTTGCAGGTATGGTTGTAGTATCTGCTGAATAATCTTGACTAGCATCTTGCTAGCATGTGGGATCAGAGCGATTGTGCCATAATTTCCACAGGCAGTTGGATTACCTTTCTTTAGTATTGTATAAGCACAGATCTTTTCCAGTCAGTTGGTCATGATGTTGTCTTCCAAATTTCCTGGCAAAGCCTTGTAAGTATGGTAATTGCTGCATCATATTGCTGTAATTCTTCAATGGGAATGTCATCAATTCCTGGTGCTTTGTTCTTTGATAAGGCTTTCAATGCTGCTTTGACTTCTTCTTTCAACCCCAATGGTTCTGGATCATAAGATACAGGTTGAAACAGCTGTTGGCCCACTTGATCTTTATCATATAATGACTCTATATATTCTTTCCACCTTTTCTTGATCTTCTCAGCATCATTCAACATGGATCCTTGAGCATCTTGCAGCATAGCAATTTGAGGATGGAATTTTTTCTTTAGCTCTCGTAGGTTTAAAAAAGCCAATCTTGTTCTTCCTCTAATAGTTTCTGCTTCTATTTCCTTGCCTACGTCACTAGTACTTCTCCTTGTCTTGTCTTGCTGCATGTTGGAAATCTTTCTTGAGTTCTGCGATTGCTTCGCCTTCTCCTTTAGCTTTAGCTTCTCTGCGTTTCTGGGCAATTTTCAGAGTTTCTTCGGTCATCCATTTTGGCTGTTTTTGTAGAAAACATCTCACTTTCTTCCAACACAACCTTTTTGATGTCATCCCATAATTCTTCTGGTGCTCTGTCATTTGTATCTAAAGCAGCAAATCAGTTTTGCAGGCAGTCTTTAAATTACAGTGGTATATTCTCAAGGTCATATTTTGCTACATTCATGAGTAGCATTCTAGTAGTTGATGATCTGTACCACAGTCAGCTCCAGGTTTTGTCTTTGTTGATGTTATAGAGCTTTTCCATCATTGACTTCCACAGATGTAGTCAATTTGATTTTTGTACAATCCATTGGGTGAAGTCCAAGTCACCATTTCAGTTGCTGGAAGAAGATGTTTGAGATGAATAGATCGTTGATCTTGCAGAATTCTATCAATCTTTCTGTTGCAAGTCCATATTTTCCAACCACTTTGCCTTCTTTGTTGCCAGCTTTTGCATTCCAGTCACCCATGTCTATCAGGATATCCTGTATGCATGTTCTATCAATTTCAGCTTGTACGTGTTTATTGAACTCATCAACTTCATTCTCTTCTGCAGCTGTGGTTTGGACATTTATTTGAATTATAGTTGCGTTGCTGGGCATTCCTCATACATGAATAGAAATTAAGCATTTGCTTGCACTGTATTTCATTACAGCGTTTGCAAGTTTCTTCTTAATTATAAATGTATCACCATTTCTTCTTTGTCTTTCATTCCCAGCATAGTAGACCATGTGATCATCAAATGCAAAGTGCCCGTTGCCAGTCCATTTCAGTTCGCTGGCACCCAACAGATCAAGTTGTACATGTTCCATTTCATTACTGACCACCTCCAACTTCCCTTGGTTCATGCTTTGTACATTCCATGTCCCAATATGTCAGACATCTTTGCAGCTTCTGACTCTCATTTCATGCGCAGCTACATCAGCAGTCAGATGTCCCTCGGGCTTTGATCCAACCACGTTATAAATGCTGGCTTTACTCTGAAAAGTCTTCAGCTCCCCCCAGTAGACAGTTGAGTGCCTTCCGACCTGGGGGGTCTCATCTTCCAGCACTATAGTGCAATTTGTTTTGTTGTGATTATCCATTGGAGTTCCCTAGGCAGCAATCCCTATTGACTGATATTTATTCTGGGCTTAACTGCTCTGAGAAAACCTTTCAGCCACAGTAGTGGAAATGGCAGCCTTCTGACTGCCAGTTCTACTCCTTTACTTATTGCCCTGGAAGCAGCTTTACTAATCAGTTACAAGGTAGCCCTTTGACACAGACACACTGAACTTATCTTTTTGCAACTGTGCTTCTCTCACCACTAGAGGGGATCCATTGCATTCTGTTTAAAAGAAAATGAATCTATTCCAAGTTCTTATTTGTATCAGGTATATTGATATATACCATAGGAGTAGTTAAACATGTTATGAACTTTGCATCCCAAACTAATTTATAAATGTTGCTTTAAATATCATTTCAGTTTAATTGCATGCCATATTTATTTATTTTATTACAATCTCTTATATACCGCACTATTCGACATCAGCGCGGTTTACATGAAACAAAAAGACCAGAACAACAAGCTGTTCTGTTTTTACAGAGAACAGGTGTACAAACTTGGATAACATAGGGGAACTATTTACATGTACTATCTACATACAGGCGTCAGCACTATCTTGGAACTTAGATCTCACAGCACAAAGCATATTCTGACTCTCTAGTTTAGTATACAGAGTTGACATTCTACAATATTTATACATATCCATAGTTTTACCCTGGGTCAGTTTGTACAGACCTATAGGTAATGAACACATACTTATGATTCCTTTCAGAATTAACTTTGTATCGCAGATGCAGGAAGTGAGGAGCAGGGAAGGAGGGAGGGAGAGGGAGGCTCGCCATAGCACCCCCTCTCCCTCCCTTGTGCATGCTCAGAGTGCACAGGTACCACGGTCCACAGTCTGTAACTCAGCCAAGGACTGTTGCAACAATATCTGCGATGGGATGAGCTTGGAGAGAGGAAAGACGGGAGCAGCTCTCTCTAGATAGCCTCAGTCGGGACGGGTTCTGATTGAGCTGGACCCCGACAGGAGAAAGAGGAAACACCTGGGAGCAAACATGAAAAAAGAAAACATGAACTTTTTATTTTGTAGCTTCACCATTTTTAAAAACATGGTAGGCTGACATAAACATGCTATTGGTAGATCATTTCATGTAAATAAGAGAGTTCCTGGCTACTTGCCACTTTAAAATGAACGAGGCCATCTGTATAATCACCTTTCCTAGGCTTTAGTATAAAAGAACTATTATTACATTCTTAAAAATACAGTTACAACTATATTTATGGGCCAGATTTGGCCTAGTTATTATTCCCATGCTGCACTAATGAGAAATAAAAACAAACCTGATTAACTAGTCCATAAGAAGATCATGCCACACCAATTACACAAATATTATAAGGATATTTCACTGTCTCACACCCAAGTAGATATGTGAGAAACTTCACACCAAAAAATAAATTTGCACAAGCTGCAGTATTCATTCCTCACTTATTCCTGGAAAATATTAGCTTTTGCCTTAAGTTTTTATTGCAAACTCATGAAAGCATATCAGTTTGTCTCTGTGACTGGCAGGGTAGCATGTCTCTGTGCTGTACCTATCTTCCTAGTCTCTTGGCTTCCAAATCCTTGCCTGGTCCTTTACAGCTGTCTGCCTCTCAGAGACTCCCTCTGCTCATTCAAGGCAACACTTCCTGGATCGAAAGCTCCTTGGATGCGTTTTCCATAAGATCTTCTACCCATTTCCTTCTCCAGCCCTTTTCATTTCACTCACTACACCACAGCTTTTCTAGGCCTTTGGGCATGACTATTTGGGGTGGAGGTCTGCTCAGAGACTCCCCTCTGTGCTCCTAGCTCTTTTTTCCTCTTGTCAAACTTTGACCAGCCATTCTTTTTATTTCTAGACTGTTGTTGTTGTATCTAGATTACCTGTTTCCCCTGACTCCTATCTTCCCTATATACCCCATAGCACTATGTTATAAATGGAAATTTGATTTCACATTATTTCCCAAGAGTTTTCTCCAGTTCTAGGTTCCTCATTTCTCTTAAGATTATTATTAGTGGACAAGGGTGACCCAAGGTAATCTACTGCCTAAGGCGAGGGATAAGATAGAACCTCCCCCTCCCCCCCAACGGCACCAGGGACTCAGTGACCCCACAATGTCATTTCATAACTCCATTCCCTCTGCACTGCCCAGCAGCCTCCCTGCTTTCTCTTACCTCCTACCCTGCTCTGCCTCTTCACCCTGCACTCCTCTCTGCCTCCATCACCTTAACCCCTGCCCCCTGCCCTGCTCTCTACCTTCTATAGTGAAGGAGGTCTGCATTCCTATCTCTTTGCCCTCACCCACCAATCCCTGCTTCCCACCCTTAAACTCTCACTCTCTTCTCTTTTTCTCCCACCCCTACATTACCTCAGTCCTGCCCTGCTCTCCATTCTCTACTTTCCAGCCCTTCTACCACAATCCCCTCTCTCTTTGTCCTAGTTCCTTATATCCTGCTCTGCTCTCCTCTGTTTCCCATGTGGCGATCCAACTGCCTTCTACCCGCCTGAGCCATCCATATAATGTACCTGGGAAATGAAGGACTCCGCCCACCCTATTCTTAGAGCCCCAGCCTCAGAGCTCCATTGGTTATCTGCAGGGCTTTGTTTGAGGAAGTCCTCAGTGGTTCGGAGTAGCAGCACATTTTTCATTGCCTGATAAAACTGATCCATGGTCCTTATGCATTAATGAAAGAGCCCTGTGTATGAGTACCAGCACCTTTTTTGCTAGGAAAAATGCACTAACCATCTGGAAAAATCCCTCCTTCCTCTTCCATCACTCTTCTCTCTGTCTTTTGCTTTGAGCATGTACTCAGGAGCTAGATTTTTAACTGGCGTTTCCTATCCTTTGCTTCCTCCTCCACTTTCACAACTTGCCTAGGGAATTTTCCTACAAAACGTTCCCTATTTACCTTCTATACTGTGATAGGAAGTGCTCTACTCCATAACAATATAAAAGCATAACTTGAAACACCCAATTTACTAGTTACTGTTACTTATCATTTCTATAGTACTACTAGACATACACGTAAGAGACAGTCCCTGCTAAACTGAGTTTACAATCTATTAAAGACAAAGAAGAAATCAAGGAATTTCATTTATTATGGGAAATGATTAAAAGCAACATGGCTATACACAGAAGACTAAGGGGTTAAGAGTTAAAAGCAGCCTCAAAAAGGTGAGTTTTTAGCCTGAATTTGAATAGGGCCAAAGAGGGGGCATGACATACTGACTCAGGGAGTCGATTCCAGGTGTACAGCAAAACAAAGGTGGAAGGAATGAAGTCTGGACTTGGCAAAGGAGAGGAAGGGTATAGATAAGAGTGACTTACCTAGTGTGTGGAGTTTCCGAGGAGGGGTGTAGAAAGAAAGATAAGAGAGGAGAAGTAATGAGGAGCTACAGAATGAATGAACTTGTAAGTCAGTAAGAGAAGTTTGATCTTTAAGCGGAAATGGATAGGGAGCCAATTAAGTGATATGGTGAGAAGGGTTATACGAATATAGTGACACTGGAAGATAAGCTGTGCAGGAGAATCTTGAATCAATTGACGGGGAGAGTTTAGAGATGGTTCAGTGGGAAACCTGTGAGGAAAAGACTCAAGCAGTCTGAGCAGGAGGTTATGAGAATGTGGATAAGTGTTTAGGTAGTCTGTTCAAAAAGGAAGGGATAGAAAACACAAGGTTTTAGCAGTCTGTTGGATATCTGCAGAGAAAGAAAGAAAGGAGTCAAATCAAGACATTACAAGTTATATCTGCTATTTGTTTAGGTCACGTGGATATCTAATTTAGGTCACGTGGATATCTAATTTCGATATTTCAGTAGTTGAATATCACCACTTAAGTGGCTCTACCCCCAGAACGCAACATTTTTGAATGACTTTGGTCTTATAACAATTTATATGTCCAAAAATATATGTTCAAGTGCTGTGACTTTTTTTTGTAAATCATTAATGCAGCTGATGCTACCACCACTTGTATAAGTGCTTTTGAATGCTGCTAGGTCTTGTTGCATGATTATATATTATGTCAGGATCCTTTAAGGACTCTTAACTAGTCCAGCATGCTCCTGTATTCAGGATCGTACTATCTTAGCCTAGTTAAGAGGTGCAGGTCATCCTGTTGTATCATCCCCTATGAGGATGGCTGTATTGGTTTTACCTGCCCTTGGTATGGTGGTGGTGTGATGATGATAGAGTGTTGTGCAATGCAGGTGTGGCACATCCTTGGGGCCTAGATTTTCTTTGGTGTCCAGTGTAAAGACTCCCTTAATCTTAAATTCATGTGAAGTATGAGTACAAGTAAGAGGTTTTAACCACTTCTCCGTGTTGGACAGGCCGGAGGGACTGGGGTCTCTAGTCCCATGGCCACTCCTTCTGGCCTTGGGCAAGCCACTTAACCCTCCAGGTACACTTCGGGGGAATGTTTACTAAACTGCGTTAGTGTGATTCACGTTAGGATCCGCGGTACAGACAGAAATCCCAAATAAGGACATGGGCGGTACATCGTTATCGATAACGTGCGTTACCAGGCGCCATAGCCTAACGAGCGTTAGAAAACATCGTGTAGAGCGCCGCGCAACGCGCGCCCATAAGACGTCTGTTAACTGTCCCACAAAGCATCTAGAACTGTAGCACAATGGTGAATACACTGACCAATGGTGCAAGGGAAGTGAGTTCAATCCCCCTGTGGGTCTAATAAGTAAAGCTGGCTGAGACATCACCTTTTACTCAAAATCAGTGCTGTATGAAGCAGTTTGTTTGTTAATTTTAATTAGTGCTGCCAGCAAACACACCCTCACAGGGCTGTAACTTAAGGTGCGTCATAAGGCACCCTACAAGGCACCCCAGAGGGCACATTATAAAGTGCACTGCCCGCTTAGGCACCCTAGAATGTCCCCTATGGGCCACCCCACAGGGCGCAGTATAGGGTCCCGCATTGGGCACTGTACAGGGCGCCTGATGAGGCACTGTAAGGAGACAGCACTGTGAGGGTGTATTGCTGGCAGCACCAATTTAAATTAAAAAATAAAATGCCTCAGACAGCGCAAACAAATAACCCCACTGTGGGATAAAACCCATGACCCCTGGCTCCACAGGCAGTGAAGTAACAAGTGGGCCACATTGCTAGTGCTACTAACAAATCCCTGGCTGGCAGCTGAAGGACGTCAGGTCATCACACAAACTGTCTGCTGGGGTGGCCAGGATTTGGGTTAACCCACACATACCCATGATGCACTGCACATGCAGATCAGCAGTCTACAGAGGGCCCCGTGTTGCGGAACGCACCACCCCCCCCCCCCAGCACCTCGGCCTGGTTGTGTGTCCTGAGCATGTGCAACCCCACAGCACCTCAGCCTGGTGGGGGTTCTGCACGTGTGTGTTACTGCCACAGAGTGGCTACCGTCCATCACAGTAGACGGGTCCTGTGTTCACCCTGATGGTGAGGTGGGGTGCCCAGCACCATTTCCGCTGCACTTGGCATTTCTGTGATGGGCTATGCTACAGGTCCCCATTGGTGCCTCTGTGTGATAGGTGGCCCCTGCAGATACTCTTAGCATTTGCCTGTGTGGACTATGATGCACCCTGACTAGTTCATACACTGTGTGGGTGCCATGGTCACATGATTTCAGGTCCAAGGGGGGTTTGGGCCCATAGGCGGTTTTTGTTCCAGCACCCAACCCACCTTTTGTGGCTCAGGGTGGGAAACGTGGTTTCCAACTAATGGGTTAACATTTTATTCCCCTACACTGGTGCCAGTAGAGGGTACCATTCACCCCAGTCCTGCCGGGGAATGGACACCCCACCAGGGTAGTCGATGCAGATCTGTACACCTCGCTACATTGGGCAGTGACAGACAGACAGTAGGCCTAGTACTGCACATCTGCCCCACACCACTATATGACATCCTCCAGCAGCAAGCAAAGTGAGTTACCAGCCGCTGCACCCTGCAAGGTGTTCCAGCCACACATATACAAACTGCAGACAGCCTGCCTGCTAGTCCATAGTGCATGCTCCTGGAGGTAATGTGCACACACCCACAAAGCAGATGGGTCAGTGATAGGGCTCCAGAGGACAGAGCCCATATATCTCACTTCAGAAGGACACTAGTTGGCACTATGGGGGAACCCAGCTATGCCATGGTCACTGCACAGTCAGGGTGTGCATGACCACACAGCAGAACATACCGTGGCCACCGTGTCGGTGGTGGGCAAGCCCTACAATGTCCCAGCCATTGCCCTGTGCCCTGTGCAGGTGCATCATGCCCAGGCCGCGCTCTCCAGCTATACCCACAGTACCTTACTCCTCATTATGCACATTGCCAGGCCAATACTAGCAGCAGTGTTAGCGGTGTGTGCTGCAGAAGGTGTTGGCAAACGCAACACACTGAATTGACTGACGCACATCCCCCACACCTATGCCAGTATAGTGCACCAATATAGGCTTTTGGGAGCCCAGGACACCGCACCAGTCCTGGGCACAGTGCAGGCATGGCTATGGTATGCTGTACTGTTGGGTTCTCTTCCCAGGGTGGTGGACACTGTCAGGTTCCAGATGTGACACACACTCCACAGACATCTCAGAGGTTGGTATGTTACAGCACACTGGGCCGCTTGTTCTAACATTAGGGATTGCTATGTGCCACTTATCATGGCAAACCTTTGCTATCTGTGTACCATATTCCCTGGTTTTGGGTGTCATTGCTAGGGTATGCATGTGCTAGTATTGGGGGATGCACACAGGGCCCAACATCCTGCCTCTCCAGGACTCAGTGGCTACTGGGGCTTGTGGGTGTGGGTGTTTCCTCCCCTGTGGATCAATGCTCTTGGATAGGGATTTCCAACCCCAGTCCTGTTGGGCCACACCATGTTTGGGTTTTTATGCTGTTCCTGATGAATATGCATGAAATACATCTGCATACCATGGGGGCGGCGCACTGACATACAGCACAGGCATCTTTATTACAGTCAGCATGGAACCTGAATGTTGTTTGGACCTCCATGACTGCCTTTGGGAGACTCTGCTCTCGTTAATGCGCCTGTTTGTGGTGTGTGTGTGTTCTGTGCACTAAAATGGAGGTGTTGGAAGCATGTTTATTCTATCAGCGATACAAGGTTCCATCTTAGCAGTTTCTTACTGGTAAAAGGTATGGGGACAGAGTTGGCAGGGACCACAGCTTGGGATTGAACCTATGACATTCAGCTCCTGAGCACACTGGCTGTGCTCACTGCGCCACAGGGGCAGATCATTCTCTGGGGGTACCGTGACTGTTCGTCCTACTGAGCCTGTCTGTTGCAGTGCACGGCACCCACCTGGACCGGGCTAGGCCATGGTCTGCTGTGGTCAGATGTCTCTGCCCCCTCCGCCACCGGTACCCCTCCGCCGCCATGCTGCTAGGCCCTTCTGTTGGTGGTGCCGGTGGTGGGCAGTCTCGGGCCATCCAGTGTGCATGTGGGCAGCTGCCTATGGTATGGGTTGTGGATTAGGGGTGCCTAGATGGACGCCCACACTTCCCCCCAGCACCGCCTGCCACTGTTCTGTACCCTTAGGGGTGGCTGCTGGGTACTGTCCCCTGTGACACTGCGGGGGACACACTCATGCCCATGTTGGGCCCTCAACAGTTGCAGTCTGGCTCTACTGTTTATGCATTACTATGGGCCAAACTGAGCATCATTCTCATCCCCACTGTGGCCCAGCTGCACCACAGCATGTGCCGCCTGCAGCCCTCAGTATCCCCTTTTCCAGCATCTGCCCAGTTGCCCATTCCGACATGCCCACCCTGCTATTGCAGGACATGTGCACGCCATGGGGAACCTGTTCAGTAACAAGGGGATGCCCTGATCTGCGCTGTTTCACTGTGACATCATTCACCTTCTATGGTGACAAGGCACACACCCTTCCACAGTTAATATCTTTTTCTGAGGCTTTCTCAGTGGTATTTTTGGCTGTTTCCCATTGATGTCACTATTGGCTAGCTTGGTTATGTTATTTTCCTCGTTTCCTCTGGTCATTTTCACTGCTTATTTGCCCTTTTGTTCCGTGCACATGTATCACACTTATCACGTTTTGTGGGTTTCCCTGCCTATGCTGTACATTGCTGACGCTGAAATGGTTTCCCTCCCCTGCAAATATGCATCTACCGGCAGGTTTTCAATCGCGGTAGGATTCAGCCCTTGAGTTCACCGCGTTGGGGTGCCTGGAGCTCTCCCCGCCCACACTCCGCCCATTGACCCCTTCTCTCTGCCCTCTCTCCACCCTCTGCGGTGTTTTACCACGCCGCGGAACCTTACAATCGTTAACTTGCGTTAACGCGCGTTATGCGACATTAGCGATCGTTAACGCATCATAATGCACGTTATGATGCATTAACGATCGTTAACGTCACATAACACGCGTTATGTAACGTTACCGCAGTTTAGTAAACATGCCCCTTAGATTGTGAGCCCTTCGGGGACAAGGGAATAAAAAGTACCTGTTAGTATACATGTAAACCGCACTGATTCTAAAGAGCGCGGTATAAAAAATAATTAATTAATAAATAATAGATGAAGAGAGAGCTTGAATCAGAAGCCAGATGAAGAGAGAGAAGGTGACATTTTACTTACCAGACAATATCCTTTCCTTGAGTCTTGCTAGATCAGTTCAGACAAGTGGGTTGTGTCTCCCTACCAGCAGATGTGGAGACAGAGAAAACATTCCAGAGGCTTCTATGATATCATTGTGTCATTATCAGCTTGAGCCTCTGGGGCATGATTCAGTAAGCATATGGCAAGGAATCTGACCACACACAACCTCAGTGAAAATAACAACGTTCAACAGAACAGGAAGCATAACTATGTACAGGATCAACTTCACCAGAGGGCTTGTCAGACGGTTATGAGCCTGCAGGACCAACCACTGAGAAAACAGCAGACCAGAATCATGGCTGCCGATTCCAGTCAGAGCCTGCTTCCTCCCTTCAACAGTAGCACTCCTGGCAGCGTGATTCCAGTCGAGATCACAGTTCGGGATTTTTCTTTATTAATCAACTTAAATTAAGTACTGGCACTGCTGCCTGTTTCAGTCATTTGACCACTCCATTTATTTATATTATTTATATATTTCAAAGGCAGACATCCTCTCACAACAACCTCTGCAGCACCAAACTTTTATTCAGTTTTAAACTGCTGCCAGCAATTGTTTTGTTTTTTTTTAAACTTCAAACGTATTTTTTCTTTTCTTGCTGCACAGTGCTGGCCAAGCACCCTACTTATTTTTATTTATTTATTTTATTTAGCTGTATTTATATCCCGCTTTTCACTGGCGCCCAGAACCGCAAAGCACCCCAGGTAAATATTAAAAAAAATGTTTATATAATTTAACCCACTGGTTACATTCACAATGGCTTTTTTTCAAATGGGCCCTCGCCATTTTTAGTTACATCCAAATTCACAAATCACATTTTCCTCACACCACAACACTTCATCCTTACTCACACAAATCTCCACATTTACTCACAAATCTCACACTCTTTCAACAGTCACACCCCCCTCCCCCCCCCCCCCTTACTAAAAAAAAACTCTAAAAAGAAAACCTATTCTCTTTGGAGATATGACAGAATTTTGCACTTAACTCTCGCAGAACTTCTCAAACCCAAAACAACTTCAGCCATTGTCTCTTGTTCACTTTCCACATTTTCTATAGTTGAGGTTTCCACAATATTGTTTTCATGAAATTCTACTGTAGTAGACAATATTAGCCAACTCTATGTTGAAGGACCCTGGACGGCAGTATCCTCCTCACTCTAACTATTTAACACAAAATTAGATTCCATTACTGGTATAGGAAAACTTGTGCCATCTACTTCTTGCCCTTTTTCAATGTCCCTAGGAATTATTTTCAGATAATTACGATGAATTACCTTCACTTTTCCAGCCTTATTGCTCACTTTGTAAACATTTTTATTTTCTTCTAAAACTTCCAAAATTATATAATGCTCTGTTTCCCAAATATTCTGTAATTTGTGTCTGCCTCCATTTCTCTGTTTCCATATAAAGACAACCTCCAGCCCTTGGAATCCCATCCTGAGCCTGAAGAACGTGTATTTTGAAATCTTCAGGCCACTTGGCCTTTTGTTTGATGTTTCCTATACTCACTCTAATTTGCTAGACTAAAACTCTTTAACTAGTCATGACACAACACATTTTTTCAGTGTTCTCTTTCCAAACATACTCAGTTTCATTTTGTTTACTGTTTTAAATTTTGATCATGAAGGTTTTTCTCCAATCACCCATAACATTACTCTTCCACATCTAAGGGGTATGTTTACTAAACCATCTTAAAGTGCGCCCGGCGATAGTGTGCAGGCTGCCATAAAAGGAGTGGGCATTTCAGTCTTAAAGTAGCAAAACGGGAGTATCGCGCGATAATGCGCGCTGCTGCGCACATTATCGTGCCAGTCACCACTAAGCGCATTAACACGCAGTAATTCTAAGTAGGTGCCCAGACATGCAAACATTGAAACAGAGGTGTAGCACAATGGTTAATACACTGACTGATGATACAGGGGTCATGAGTTTGATCCCTCAGTGTGCCTAATACTTAAGGCTGGCTGAGGCATCAGCTTTGACATGTAAATATTGTTTCCTGCTGCACCTTATTTGTATTTTATTAATTGCAGCCAGCAAACACACCCTCACGTGCTGTAACCTAAGGTGCCGCATAAGGCACCCTATAAGGCACTCCATAGGGCACATTATAAAGTGCACTGTCCACCACGGCACCCTATAATGTCCCCTATAGGGCACCCTATAAGTCGCTCCATAGGATACTGTATAGTGCACCTTATATGGACGGTAGCCATAAGGTGCCCTATAGGGCGCCCTATAAAGCGCCCTCTGAGGCACCTTATGGGTACAGTACGCTGAGGGTGGTTTTGCTGGCAGCACTAATGTACATTAAAAATAGATAACACTTTGGACAGCCCTATCAAATAACCCCACGGTGGGTTTGAACCCATGGCCCCTGACTCCACAGGCAGTGAAGTAACCAGTGGGCTACAGCTCTAAAGCTGCTAGCAAAGTCCTGGCTGGCTACAGAAGGACTACACGTCACCACACAAACAGTCTGCTGTGGTCACCAGGATAGGGTTAGCCCACCCGTACCCATGATGCACTGCACATGCAAATCAGCCATCTACAGATGAACACAAGATGGGGTATGCACCCCCCACAGCACCTCGGCCTGGTAGGGGGAACTGACCGTGTGTGTTACTGGCACAGAGTAGCTACACACCGTCACATTGTGCGGGTACTGTGCTCACCCTGAGGGTGCGGTGGGGCGCCCAGCACCAGGTCCACAGCACCTTCCATGGCAGAAAAAGTCCATGCTGTAGGTCCCCAGCAGTGTTAGTGTGTGAGATAGGTAGTTCCTGCAGACACACCTTGGATACATCTGCATTTCTCAGTCAGGTTTGACCCTTATGGCCCCAAAGGCAGATTATGTACCACCACCCAACCCAACCCACCCTACCCTACTCTCTGGGACTGTGAGTGGGAAACAGGGTCTCCCACCAACAGATCCACATTTTACATCCCTGCAAATGGCAGCAGTAGAGGGGACCACCAACCGCAGTCCTGCTGGGGAACAGACACCCTACAGGGCAGTCAATGCAGCTCTGTACACATCTGTAAAGCAATAGCAGACAGACATTAGGCCCAAAAATACTCAGCTGCACCCCACCACAATCTGATATTCTCCTGCAGCCACTGCACCCTGCAAGGTGTTCCAGCAAGACACATACTAGCTGCAGACAATCTGACAGCTAGTCCATAAGCATGTTCCTGGAGAAGATGCATGCACCCAAAACTGGGATGTCAGCATACACACCAAGCAGATAAGTCAGTGATTGGGCCCCAAAAGGGAACCCATAAATATCACACAACAGAAATACTATGTTGCACTATGGGGGAGCCTAGCCATGCCATGGTCACTACTCAGTCAGGGTGATAGTGATCTCCCAGCAGAACATGCTGTGGCCACCCTGTCTGTGCAGGTGGTGGCCGGGCACTACAATATCCCAGCCAGTGCCCTATGCCCTGTGCAGATGCATCCTGGCCAGGCCACCCTGTCCGGGCTATACCCATGGTACCTTGCTCCTCATTATGCACATTGGCAGGCCAATACTGGCAACAGTGCTGGCAGTGTGGGCTGTGGAGGGTGTTTGCAGCCACCACACACTGGATAGACAGACACACACTCCCACACCTATGCCAGCATTGTGCTACTATAGAGGTGTTTAGCAGCCCTGGCCACCACACCAGTCCTGGGCACAGTGCAGGCATGGATATGGTACGCAATACTGGTGGGAGTCACTCCCCAGGGTGGTAAACACTGTCAGAGACCAGACCTGAAGCACACTCCACAGACATCAGAAAGGTTGCTATGATGGAGCTCAATCAGCAAACTGTGCTTAACGTAGGAATTGCTATCTGCCAGTAATCATAGCAACCTTTTGATAGCTGTGTACCGTATTCCCAGGTGTAGGGTGGCATTACTAAGGTATGCAAGTGCTAGTATTGGGAGATGCACACAGGGCCCAATGTCCTGCCTCTCCAGGGGACATTGGCTAATGGAGCCTGTGGGTGTGGGTGCGTCTGCCCCTGTTGGCTGCTGCTTTACGGCAGAGGTTCCCAACTCCAGTCCTGGTGTGCCAAACACTGTTCGGGTTTTCATGCTGTCCCTCATGAATATGCATGAGATACTTCTGCATACCATGGGGGTGGTGCATAGATATGCAGCACAGGCATCTTTATTAGAGGCAGCATGGAACCTGAATGGTGTTTGGCCCTCCAGGACTGCATTTTGGAGACTCTGCTGTAGGTAATGCGCCTGTTTATGGAGTCTGTGCTCTGTAGGGTAAAATGTAGGTGTTTTGGGCATGTTTACATCATCTGCAATAAAGGTTCTGTCTGTATTAGCATGCTGTAGTAGTGGGTAAAATACAGGGACTGGGTTGGCAGGCACCATAGCTGGGACTTGAACCTGTGACCTTCTGCTTCCAAACACACTGGTTGTGTGCACTGCACCACCGTGTTGCCACAAAGACAGTGCATTCCCTGGTGATACCACGACTGTTTGTCCAGCAGGGCCTGTCTGTTGCAGTGCATGGCACCCACCTACACAGGGCTAGGCCATGGTCTGCTCTGGGCAGCTGCCACTGCCCCCCTCCACCACCAGTACCCCTCTGCCACCATGCTGACATGCCCTTCTGCTGGTGGTGCTGGTGGTGTGCAGTCTCAAGCCATCCAGTGTGCAGGTAGGTGGCTGCCTATGGTGCGGGTTCTGGGGTAGGGGTGCCTGCATAGGCATCCACGCTTCCCCCCAACACCGCCTGCCAATGTTCTGTGCCCTTGGAGGTACCTGCTGGGTACTATCCCCTGTGACACTGTGATAAACACTCTCGTGCCCATGTTGGGCCCTCATCAGTTGCTGTCTGGCTGCTGTTCAGTTTCAGCATTCCTAAGTGCCACCTAGGCATCTGCCTAGTCCGCACTGTGCCTCAGCTGCATCACAGCATGTGCCGCCTGCAGCCCTCTGTATCCCCTTTCCCAGCATCTGTCCAGTTGCCCATTCCGACATGCCCGCCCTGCTGTTGTGGAGCATGTGCATGCCATAGGTAACCTGTCCAATGGAGAGGGAAACCCTGATCCGTGCTATTTCACTGTGGGATCATTCACCTTGTATGGGGACGGAGCATAGACCCTTCCAAACTTCATATCTTTGTTTTGGGGCTTTCTTGGGAGTGTTTTTTGATGTTTCCCATTGCTATCACTATTTCCCAGCTTGGTTATGTTTTTTTTACATTTACTTCTGTTCATTTTCAATGTTTATTTGCCCTTTTGTTACGTGCACATATATCACACTTATCACTTTTTGTAGGTTTCCCTGCTTTTGCTGTACATTGCTGACGGAAATGGTTTCTTTTCCCTTTAAATCAGCTCTAACGCCAGGGTTTCACTGGCGTTAGTTTTGAGCCTCAGATTTCACAGCGTTGGTGTGCAGGGAGCCTCTCCCCTCCCACTCTCCACCCATTGACCCCTTCTCTCCGCCCCTGGGGAGCCTTCCTCCACCCTCCGGGAGCCTTTCCCCGCCTTCAGCACTCGTTTGCGCCACAGCGCGCGTTATCGCACGATATGGTACCTGTGCGCCTTAAAACGCACCATCATCGCGCGATAAGGTACCTTATCGCGCGATAAGAACATAAGAACATAAGATATGCCATACTGGGTCAGACCAAGGTCCATCAAGCCCAGTATTCTGTTTCCAACAGTGGCCAATCTAGGTCATACGTACCTAGCAGTTTCCCCAAGGGACACAGGTTCCACAATGCTTGTATTGGTTCAAGCATTGATATCCTGGGTCCCTTCTTAATAATGGTTTATGGACCTTTCCTCCAGGAACTTGTCCAAACCTTTTTTAAACCCAGCTACACTAACAGCCTTTACTACATCCTCCGTAACAAATTCCAGAGTTTGATTACACGTTGAGTGAAAAAAATATTTTCTTTTATTAGTCTTAAATAGTTTACCCTGTAGCTTCATTGCATGTCCCCTAGTCTTTCTATATTCTGATAAGGTAAACAATCGATCTACGTTTACCCGTTCCACTCCGTTCATTAATTTATAGACTTCTATCATATCTCCCCTCAGCCGTCTCTTTTCCAGGTTAAAGAGCCCCAACCTTTTTAGCCTTTCTTCATAGGAGTAGCCTTCCATCCCCTTTACCATTTTGGTGGCTCTTCTCTGAACCTTTTCTAAAATCGCTATATCCTTTTTAAGATACGGCGACCAGAATTGCACACAATATTCAAGGTGCGGTCTCACCATGGAACGATATAGAGGCATTATAATATCTTTTGTTTTATTTTCCATTCCTTTCCTTATCATACCTAGCATTCTATTTGCTCTCTTGGCCGCCGCTGCACACTGGGCCGAGGGTTTTAACATGGTATCCACAAGGACGCCTAAATCTTTTTCTTGGGTGGTGGTTCCTAATGTGGAACCTTGCATCGTGTAACCATAGGGTTGTTCTTCCCTAGGTGCATAACCTTGCACTTCTCCACATTAAATTTCATCTGCCATTTTGATGCCCAGTCTTCCAATTTATCAAGATCCTCTTGCAATTTTCCACAATCCTCCTTGGTTTTAACAACTTTAAATAGTTTTGTGTCATCAGCAAATTTGATAACCTCACTCGTTATTCCACTTTCCAGGTCATTTATGAATATGTCAAAAAGCAGCGGACCCAGCACAGATCCCTGGGGTACACCACTATTCACCTTTCTCCATTGGGAAAATTGGCCATTTAGCCCTACTCTCTGCTTTCTATCTTTTAACCAGTTCCTGATCCACAGTAGTACACTGCCTCCTATCCCATGACTCTTTAGTTTTGCCAAAAGTCTCTCATGAGGGACCTTGTCAAAGGCTTTCTGAAAGTCCAGATACACAATATCAACCGACTCACCTTTGTCCACCTGTTTATTCACTCCTTCAAAAAAACATAACAGATTAGTAAGACAAGATCTTCCTTGTCTAAAGCCATGTTGGCTGTCTCCCATTAGGTCATGACTATCTATATGCTGAGTAATTTTATTCTTTATGATGGTTTCTACCATTTTTCCCGGTACTGATGTCAGGCTCACCGGTCTGTAGTTTCCCGGATCACCCCTCGAACCCTTTTTAAAAATTGGTGTTACATTGGCGATCCTCCAATCCTCAGGTATTAGAGATGATTTTAATGATAGTTCACAGATTACTGATAGCAGGTCTGCAATCTCAAATTTCAGTTCTTTCAACACCCTTGGATGTATACCATCTGGCCCAGGTGATTTGCTACTCTTCAGTTTATCTAATAGTTGTAGGACATCTTCCCGATGTATCGATATTTCCTTCAATTCTTCCACACCTTTAAATACCACTTCAGTCGTGGGTAACATCCCTACATCTTCCTCAGTAAAGACCGAAGCAAAGAATTCATTCAGTCTCTCCGCTATCGCCTTGTCGCCTCTTAGTGCTCCTTTAACCCCTTTATCATCTATGGACCAACTGACTCTCTCACGGGTTTTTTGCTACGAATGTACTTGAAAAGGTCTTTATTTCGCGTTTTTGCTTCCGCAGCAAGCTTCTTCTCAAATTCTCTCTTTGCCTGCCTTATCAATGCCTTGCTTTGACTTGCCAGTGCTTGTGCTGTTTCCAGGTTTCATCATTTGGCTCTTTTTTTCCATTTCTTGAAAGATGCTTTTTTGGCAACAACAGCCTCTCTGACCTCAGCTTTAAACCATGCTGGCAATTTTTTGGACTTCCTTCCACTTTTCTTAAAGCGTGGAATACAGCTGGTCTGGGCTTCCAAGATAGTATTTTTCAACAACACCCAAGCTTGATGTACGTCTTTAACCTTTGCAACTGCTCCTTTTAGTTTTTTTCTTAACTGTTTTCCTCATTCTATCATAGTCTCCCTTTCGAAAGTTAAGGGGTAGTACTGTGGATTTCCTTACTATCCCTCCTCCACTAATTAAATCAAAGGCGATCATGCTATGATCACTATTGCCAAGTGGCCCCAACACCCTTATCTCTTGCACTACATCTGGTGTTCCACTAAGGACTAGGTCTAATATTGCTTCCCCTCTGGTCGGTTCATGAACCAGCTGCTCCAAGAAGCAGTCATTTATTTCATCTAGGAACTTTATCTCCCTAGCATGTCCTGTTGTGACACTGACCCAGTCGATGCCGGGGTAATTGAAATCACCCATTATTATTACTGCACTGTAACTTTTGCTAGCTTCCTTGATTTCTTTGAGCATTTCATCATCCATTTGTTCATTCTGGCCAGGCGGACGATAGTACACCCCCACTGCCATCGCCTTCCCCTTTTTACATGGAATTTCAATCCATAGAGATTCTACAGCAAATTTTGTTTCTTGCAAAACTTTAATCCTTTCTGACTCAATGCCCTCTCTAACATAGAGCGCAACCCCTCCACCAATTTGATCAGCTCTATCATTTCGATATAGTTTGTACCCAGGTATCACAGTGTCCCACTGGTTGTCCTCCTTCCACCATGTCTCTGATATTCACAGCGTTGGTGTGCAGGGAGCCTCTCCCCTCCCACTCTCCACCCATTGACCCCTTCTCTCCGCCCCTGGGGAGCCTTCCTCCACCCTCCGGGAGCCTTTCCCCGCCTTCAGCACTCGTTTGCGCCACAGCGCGCGTTATCGCACGATATGGTACCTGTGCGCCTTAAAACGCACCATCATCGCGCGATAAGGTACCTTATCGCGCGATAACGTCGCAGAGCACACGTTAAGATGGTTTAGTAAACATACCCCTAAATTTCTTTCCTCTTTTCTTTGAGGAAAATTTTTCTCTTTATTTTTTTTTATTCTTCTGTTTCTATAACTTCAATACCTCTAATTACTTTGTTTCATAATAACAATTATAAATTCTTAGGGGCATGTTTACTAAAAACCGCTAATTTGCGCGCCGCAAAATAGCGCACTAAAAGCGGTACTTAAGAGCGCTTAAACGCCCCGCAATCGTGCGTGTCACCCCCGCACAGGTGCGTGGCACAATAACGGGCCCCGCACAAGTACGGGCCCGCAAATGTCCGATAGAGGCGTGGAACGGCTAACGGAGGGCGGAGGAAGGTTCCTGAGGGGCGGAGAGACGGGTTTAATGGGCGGGGAAGGGGAGGGGAGAGGCTCCCCGCACATTATCAGGGCCGAATCCCAAAGCAAAACTACCGCGAGTGAAACACTCGCGGTAGAGGGCATTTAAAGGGAAGAGAAACCATTTCCGTCAGCAATGTACAGGAAAATCGGGGAAACCTGCAAAACGTGAGCAGTGTGATACATGTGCACAGCACAAAAGTGAAAATAAAAATAGAAAGTGACCACAACAAAACGATCACAAATAGTAATGCAGCTGGGGAACAGTTATAGTAATGGGCAAATATAGAAAACACACCCAGGAAAGCTCCAGAAAGAAGAAATGAATATTGGAAGGGTCTACGGAGCGGAGACTCATCCAAAACAAATGTCCTTTTTGGAGCTTTCCTGGGAGTGTTTGCTATGGTTGTCCATTAATATCACTTTTGCCCAGCATGGTGATATATTGTTCCCCAGTGTCTGTGGTCATTTCCGGGGTTTATGTGCACGTTTGTCACCAGACAGAGTGCATGTGCCCACAGTAAAAATGCGTAGAGCAGGGTTTGTGACTCCATCCTGCCAGGTATACTACCTCAAGGGGCTGCATTGTCTCTGTGGCCATAGTGTGGTGCAGCGGACAGAGCCAGTACCTCGAGGGTCAGAGGTTCAAATCCCAGCTGGGGCACATGCCAGCCCAGCCCCTATATTTTACCCACCACTAAACAAAGATAGCGCAGACACCCCTGTATTGCAGGGAACATAAGCATGGGGAAAACACCCATATTTTACACAACACTGCAAAAACACAACAACAATGGGCATTACCTACAGCCAATCCCCCAAATGCAGTCCCGTACTGCCACATTGCAATCTGGTCATCTGCTGTTTCTGAGAGAAGCTCATGCCAGCATGTTGGCGGACGAGTACATGTGGTGCAGGGGGCAGTGGCTGCTAGCCACAGAAGACAGAGGCCTAGCAATGTGCAGGCTGGCACAGTCCACTGCAACAGACAGGCCCTGCCGGATCCACAGTCATAGACGTTCCAGGGAAACCAGCTAATCTGTGGCTACACGGTGGTGCAGTGCACACAGACAATGCATGCAAGAACAGAAAGTCACAGGTTCAAAGCCCAGCTGGGGCTTCTGCCAATCCTAGCCACATATTTTTCCCACACCTACACAGTGATAGTAAGGACACACCTTTCGTGGCGAGGACATATGCAATGGTAATACGTCTATCTTTTACCCACTGAGCACAGACACCATGAACAGGGGCAGTACCTAGAGCAGACTCTCCCAAATGCATTCCTGGTGTGCCACACACCAGTCAGGTTCCATGCTGCCACTCATACAAATGCCTGTGCTGTATATCTATGCACCACCCCCATGGCATGTAGATGTAGCTCATGCATATTCATGAGGGACAGCAGGAAAACACGAACAGTGTGATGCAGACCTGGACTGGGGTTGGGAATCTCTGCCGTAAAGCAGCAGCCAACAGGGGCAGACACACCCACACCCACAGGCCCCATTGGCCAATGTCTCCTGGAGAGGCAGAACAGTGGACCCTGCGTGCATCTCCCAATACTAGCACCTGCATACCTTAGCAATGTCACCCTACACCTGAGGTATATGGTACACAGTTCTGAGACGTTTGCTAGGAGTACTAGCAGATAGATATCCATACGTTACGCACATACTGCTAGCTGACCCCATCAGAACAATCTGTTAGGTGTTTGCGGGGCGTGCTCCAGGACTGGCCTCTGACGGTGTTTACCACCCTGGGGAGTGACCCCCAGCAGTACTGCATACCATATCCATGCCTTGCCGTGCCTAGGACAGGTTTGGTGGCCAAGGCTAATTACCTCCTCAATAGTAGCACCATGCTGGCATAGGTGTGGAAGTGTGTGTCTGTCTACTCTATACAGTGGGTGCTGGCTGCAAGCCCCTTCCACAGCCCACACTGCCAACACTGTTGCCAGTATTGGCCTGCTAATGTGCATAATGAGTAGCAAGGGACCATGGGTATATCTCAGACAGGGTGGGCTGACCAGGATGCAGCTGCACAGGGCATAGGGCACTGGCAGGGACATGGTAGTGCCCGGCCACCACCTACACAGACAGGGGGACCCCTGTATGTGCTGCTGGGGGATCAATCTCACCCTGAGTGTGCAGTGATGGCAGCATGGCTAGGCACACCCATAGTGCTGTATTGTGTTTCTCTCATGTGATATATATGGGTTTTCTGTTGGGGCCTTTTCACTGACTTATCTGCTTGTCTGTGCTGCCACCCCAGTTGTGGATGCATGCATTTCCATCAGGACCAACCAGCAGACTGAGCACAGATGGTATGTGTCTTGATGGAGTGCCTTGCAGGGTGCAGTGGCTGATGGCTTGGTGCAGGAGAATATCAGATAGTGATGGGGGTGCATCTATGAATATCCAGGCCTAATGTCTGTCTGATATTGTGTTATGGATGGGTGGAGCTGCTTGGACTGCCCTGTTGGGGGGGGGGGGGGGGGGGTTTGTGTGTGTGTGTGCGCGTCGTCTGTTCTACTTTCCCAGCAGGACTGGGGTTGATGGTCAACTCTGCTGCCATTGGGGGGGGAAGGAGGGAGGATAGTATGGGGATCTGTTGGTGGGAGACCCTGTTTTGTCCACCGGGGGGGGGTCCTCCACTAACTGTGGCAGACAGTGATCTCCAAGATGTTTATGCAGCACCTACCTATTTCACAGGTTATTGCTGCTTTGGAGCTCTGGCATGGCCGCATTCAGCCATGCAAGGTGTTGTGCACCTGGTCCTGGGCGCATCATCACACACTCAGGGTGGGCATAGTAACCGCACAATGTGATGGTGTTTAGCTACTCTTTGCCGTTTGTCCACCCACTCTGGACACCCTACCAGGCCGAGGTGCTGTGTGGGTGCACAAGGACACCTCCCCCTACCAGGCCGGGTAGCTTTAGGGGTGCAGTTCCCATCATGTGTGCATCTGTGGACAGCTGATTTGCATGTGCAGTGCATCATGGGTACGGGTGGCCTAACCCTATCCTGTTTACACCAGCAGACTGTCTGTGATGTGACGTGCAGGCTATCTGCAGCCAGGCAGGAGCTTGCTTACAGTTATAGAGGTGTAGCCCAATGGTTACCCCACTGCCTGTGCAGCCAGAGGTCATGGGTTCATACCCACAGTGGGGTTCTGTGATAGGGTTTTCCAAAGCATTTTTTACATTTACTGTACATATGTTGATTGCTGCAATAACACCCTCAGCGTACTGTACCCATAAGGTGCCTCTGAGGGTGCTTTATTGGGCGCCCTATAGGGCACTTTATGGTTGGCATCCATATAGGGTGCACTATACATTATCCTGTGTCGCAACATACATGCTGCCCTATAGGGGACATTCTAGGGTGCCTTGGCGGACGGTGCACTGTAACATGTGCCTTATGGTCCGCCTTATGTTAACATGCTGTGAGAGTGCGTTTGCTAGTAGTTATCACAAAATAGAATTAAAAAGCCTCCTAAAGCACTCCACAACATAAAATATACTGCCTCAGCTAGCCTTTTTCAATGGGCATTGTGAGGGATTGAACCCTTGGTCCCTGCACCATTGGTCCGTGTCTTAACCATTGTGCTGTGGCTGTGTTCCTTTGCTTTAGCATCAGCGCGCCGCCTTGTGGCCATCAGCGCGCCGCATCCTGCTGCCCACAATTAACAGTGCGCCGCATCCTGCTGCCCACAATGAACAGTGCGCCGCCTTATGCCGCCCCACAATGAACAGTGCGCCGCCTTATGCCGCCCCAATATGAACAGTGTGCCGCCTTATGCCGCCCCACAATGAACAGTGCGCCACCTTATGCCGCCCCACAATGAACAGTGTGCCCCCCCAAAATTATTTTGCCTCCTGACACACATTTCCACATTCAAGGTGGTGCCTCAGCCAGCCTTTTTGGGCTGCACACACTGGGGGATTGAACCTGTGGCCCCTGCACCATTGGTTATTGTCTTCACCGTTGTGCTACAGCTCTGTTCCTCTATGTGCCCAGCTGCGCCCCACTTAGCCTTCCCACGCGCTAATGTGGGCCCCGCACATTAAAGCGACGCGCACACATACGGTCTTTGTTTTCCTTTTTCGGCCTGAACCGCCCACTCCTTATATGGCACAGGCACACTACCGCGGCCCCGCACGTTAGGAATGTTTAGTAAACATGCCCCTTAGTTTTTCATTTATCCATTAAAACAGTTTTCTTATTCAGCCAATCTTTCTGAGCAAGACAGTACTATTCTTTCTCCGTTTTTTAATTCCTCTTTTCATAGTCAAATTTGTTCCAACAGTTAACTTTTTTCCAGAATTTACTATCTAAATATTTCAACAGATGATTATAAATCAGTTTAGGCTTTTATGTGTTACTTTAATTTAGTTTAAACATTTATAGTCTTCTTTTTCAATCAAGGATGAGCAAAGCGTAGTATAATACCTCACATTTTACAATAAAACCAATATTTCATCAAACAAATTCTGAAAAATATTTTTGAAATACTCATGTTGCGGGATTTACAAAAATGTAAATATCCTAGAGTCCCTGATCTCTACTGGGGGGCTGTTGCATAATTTAGGAACAGCTCCAGTAAGCATCTGTCTCTGGTTCTCACTTGATGGAAAAAAGAAACAGGAAAAATGTATCTTCAGTTTCTCAGGAAGGAATTTATTATTCACTGTTTGCAAGATTTCATCTTTAAATGTTAGGCTTAGGCACAGGAATAGCATAAGATATTGGAGGAATAAATGCTTTGCTTTTTGTTTTGCTCTTTCTTCCAGACTCTCCTTTTTAGAGAGAAAAATATGCTGACTTGCTTCCATACTGGTATTTTTGTACATATCTCCACTTTAGGACGTTGACTCTGCTCACTGATAATATCAACCTTTTTCAGGCCACTTTTTGTCTTGGTAGCTTCTTTTACACTTACTATGTTTCTCTTAGTATTCCTCCTTGCTTTCTTTCTTACTTGTTGCATTCATTTTCACCAACTGTTTCTCTTTTGCAGAGAGCCTAATTTCTCTGATTTCCACATTGTGTTTTTCCTTTTTACTAAAACTATTTCTTTCATACATTTGATATGGAAATCACTTGTTTCTCTATTTGTCTTCTTGTCGTCCTTAAGTAACTCTCCCATACAAAGACTCTAGGGGTATGTTTACTAAGAGGTATGTTTACTAAACCTTCTAAGGGGTATGTTTACTAAACCCTCTTAACGTGCGCACCGCGTTAGTCTGCAGGATGCCATAAAAGGAGTGGGTGGTCCGGTCAAAAGTAGCAAAACGGGATTAGCGCGCGTGCTCTTGTGCGCCGCGCTCATTAGCGCATGAGAAACGCACGCGGGAAGCATAAGCAGGCGCGCTGATGGGCAAACAGAGGACCAGGGCTGCAGTACAATGGTGAAGACACTGACAGATGGTGCAGGGGTCGTGGGTTTACTCCCCCACTGTGCCCAATGAATAAGGCTGGTTGAGGCACTACCATTTATGTGTAATATTGCATTATGAGGCATTTTAATTTTATTTTAATTACTGCTGCTAGCAAACGCACTCTCAAAGTGCTGTAACATAAGGTGCTGCATAAGGCACCCCATAAGGTACCCCAGAGGGCACATTTTAAAGTGCACTGTCCGCCAAGGCACCCTACAATGTTGCTTAAAGGGTGGCCTAAAGGACGCCATATAGGGTGCCCTATGAGGCACGGCAAGGTCATAGCACTGTTTTTGATGGCAGCACTGTGCATTTAAATGCATGGAAATCTTAAGTAGGTGCGCTGATATGCAAAGAGGAACAGCAGTGTAGCACAATGGTTAAGGCACTAACCAATGATACAGGGGTCATGAATTCAATCCCCAGTGTGCCTAATGCTTAAGGCTGGCTGAGGCATCAGCTTTGACATGTAAGTGTTGCTTCCTGTGGCACTTTATTTGTATTTTATTAATTGCTGCCAGCAAACACACCCTCATGTGCCGTAACCTAAGGTGCCGCATAAGGCACCCTATAAGGCACTCCATAGGGCACATTATAAAGTGCACTGTCTGCAATGGCACCCTATAATGTCCCCTATAGGGCACCCTATAAGTCGCTCCATAGGATACTGTATAGTGCACCTTATATGGACAGTAACCATAAGGTGCCCTATAGGGCGCCCTATAAACCACCCTCTGAGGCACCTTATGGGTACAGTACGCTGAGGGTGTTTTTTCTGGCAGCACTAATGTACATTAAAAATAGATAATGCTTGCCCAGCTTGATTATGATTTTTTTTTATTTTGTTGGGGTCATTTTCAATGTTTATTTGCACTTTTGTTCCGTGCACATGTATCACACTTATCACTTTTTTGTAGGTTTCCCTGGTTTTGCTGTACATTGCTGACAGAAATGGTTTCTTTTCCCTTTAAATCAGCTCTAACGCGAGGTTTTCACTTGCGTTAGTTTTGGCCTCGGATTTCACATCGTTAGTGTGCGGGGAGCCTCTCCCCTCCCACTCTCCACCCATTGACCCCTTCTCTCCGCCCCTGGGGAGCCTTCCTCCGCCCTCCGGGAGCCTTTCCCCGCCTTCAGCGCTCATTTGTGTCGCTGCGCGCGTGAGCACGCACTAAGGCACATTTGTGCCCCGTAAAGCGTCATTAGCGCACGCTAAGGTACCTTAGCATGCACTAATTGCGCAGCACACACGTTAAGAAGGTTTAGTAAACATATCCCTAAGTTGAAGGGGACGTTTTTCTCTTTCTTGTCTCTTATCATTAACAAACTCTTCCAGCTTCTCCCGTTTGTCTGATCGTTCCTTATTTTTTAATGTCAGCTCCTTTTAATTTTGTTTCACCTATCAAATAGACCTCTTCTTTCAAATTCTCTAATCTGCCACTAGTTTCTCTCCCTTCATCTTCCTTTAGAATATCATCTTTCACTACTTCCTCGGTACCAAAGTTCTCTTCTGGCTTTTGTTCAACTTTGATTAATTTCTGTTCCATTGCTGTTTCTGACAAATCCTCTTCATAGGATTTAATTTCCCACATGAAATACTCACTTTGATTTTCTTCTCCTAAAGAATGTTCTCTCTGCTTTGTCCGAAATCAATTTGGAAGATGTCAATCTTTCTTTATTCACTTTCTTGTTCAAAAAACACTTCAGTATGTAGTTCTTCCTCTGCCAAAATATTATCTTTTGGTGATACTTCTGCCTGAATTATCTCTAAAAATTGTTTACTGTCTCTCCTTCTTCTCCCTTCCTTTCATTTCTGTTCTCCTGATCTTCAATCAGCATTTCTTCTCTGTTTAAATCTGAAGTTGCAATCTCTTCCACTTTCTTTAACCTGGATTCTGACCAAAAATCATAGAAAAATAAAGAAAACCTTATTACCTATTTTACTGGAGAGTTTTAGGTATTTATCTTTCCTAGCCTTATATAGAGCCTCCCTGTCTCCTTTCCCTCCACTCTCAAACTCTTCACTCTTTGCTCATTCAAACCACCCATTCTCATTCATTTCTCTTTTAACCCTTTATCACGCATGCCCAAACACTCAAATTTCTTCCTTTCTTGCTCACTCAAGGACCTAGGCCACCAGACATGCGAACACGCATCCGGTCTCATCCAGTCAGAGCTACCAAATGAAATTCTCCAGGCACCCTCGCTCACATTCCAAACTGTCTCCTTACATCCACTGACATCATCAAATACTCCCAAAGGACCCCTATTCTATATACTAAAAGCCTCTAAATTGGACACCTCATAATGTCCCCTACCTTTTTAGCCTAGATGAAAATTTAAAACCTGTCAAATTTACCAAACAAGCATTTAAAAAGAAACGGGTGGAACTGCATCATCCACTGTAACACTAACAGCGGAGCCTCATCGCAACAGAGTAATTCAAAAGAATTCTTCCACTTCAGTTATTACATATACATTTTTTTCAATAAACATCTCTCAATTTAAGCCATTAAACAATACTTTTAGTTACCCATTTGTACAATTATAATTATTTTCACCAATACATACCTTATGTTTTTAAACTTTAAAGTAAACCGCTTAGTTTTCCTCAGTCACAACTTAGACAAATCGTTTAAAAACTACACTTTAAAACATTTCAAAACCATTTTTCCTACTTAATAAGTTTCTCTCATCTCCTTTAATCCTTTTTTCCCATTTAAAAACTCATTTTTACTAACTTTTTCAACTATTTCAAACCAGTTGACAGTTCACCAAAAATCCTTCAGAAAATTCAACGGGGCTTTTTCTTCACTTCCAGCACCTTCTTCCACTTCCTCCTCCCCTTTCACAGTTTCTTAAAGTTATTTTTTCAATTTTGGCCATTTAAGCCATCCTTAAGGATATGGCCCCTTCAAGATTGGCCCTCCCTATCCTGGCAGGTGCCTATCACAGGCCCCAAGCCTTTCCTCTAGACTGACATCTTTCTTGGGCTTTCTGGCCCAGTCAGCACCCCCTGGTCCTTATCCCCTCCTCCCAACCCTTCCCAGAGGCTCTGGAGGCATTCAGATCCTCTATCCCCCCCCCCCCACACACACACACCCCTGGGACCTTGCCTAAAGGCTCCAGGGTAACTAAAGGTGCATAAACACCCCCCCCCCCCTACACACACACGCACACACTCATCGGGTGAGCCACACATCACCTCAGCCCTCCCTGATGCCTCAAGCCTCTCTCTGCAGTGATCAGGGACAGCAGCGGCCTAGACACTCTCCAGCCTCCCCTCAGGCTATAGGACTCTGTTGTCAGCCACAGCACTTGTGGCTGACCAGAAACCCAATAAGCAGCCTGCCCAAACCTCCCCTCATCATTTTCATGGATGTGTGGACCCTGGACAACCTTTAGGACACATTAAGGCTGACAAATATGCTTTAAGGTGCCCTAAGGGCTTTAAGGCACGTTAGCCTAAGGTGCCTTAGCTCAAGGCACCTTAAAGTCCTTAGGGCACCTTAACTTAAGGCGCCTTAAGTTAGGGCGCCTTACAGCCCTTAGGGCACCTTAAGGCATGTTTGTCAGCCTTAACATGCCCTAAGGTGCATGCTTGTCACCTTAACGTGCGATGTCCCATTAACGTGTGTTAAGTGGCCAAGGCGCTCTCTTAATGTGCATTATACGGCCAAGGCGCCCTGTTAACATGCATTACATGGCTCATTGCTCCCTTTACACTGGATCGCTCCCTACCTGCCCACTGCCTTATATGGCTTCTGGTACCTTAACGCTGTCCTTACCGCTGATAACTTTACCATAGTTTAGTAAATATCCCCCTTAGTTTCATTTTTGAGCTCTAGCTTTCACCACCGGAGCTCTTCTGCCTTCCTGGAAAATTTGTATTTTAAATTCAAAACAGGGCTCTCTTCTCTCTCTTCCTCACCGCAATCACAGAAATGGGAAGAGGAGAGAACCCCAGAACAGTAGAAAAACAACACTGCACTCTGAATTTTACTTGACAGCCTCCACCAGGTATTTAATTAATTTAATTTAATATTTTTCCATTCTGGTTACATAAAGGTTAACACTCATTAAGTAAAGTTAATGCATGAGAAGTGCTGATACTAACCATTCATTTCTATGGGCCTTTGCAGTACTCAACGCACGCTGAGCTTTAGTAAAAATGCCCTTTGGTGTGCTATGCAAAAAAAAGAAAATAAAAATCTTTTATAGTAAGTTTCCAAGATCATTAAAAAACTTGACACATCTTAAATCAAATAGCCCCTACCTAAACAAAATTACAAATATTATTAGGTGTGATGAAGGAGTGCCTGCTTTTTAAGTTCTCTTTTCTTTTAAATTAGGGAACTATATTGAAGTAACTCTATGGTATTATAATCAAATAATATGCATTTAAATTCAATTGAAGGCACCTCAATATTATAATGAAGAGTTTATGGATTGTGAATTAATATGATTGTTATTAGGTGTTTAATCTTTCTTTATCTATTGTATTAATATTGTTGATCAATTTGGATTGTTAAATTTATTTTTCCAAATTGAAGTTAAGAGATAATGGTAATTTGATTTTAGATGTGACAAGTTTTAATGATCTTTATAATTTTCTATACAAGACTTTTATTTCAATTTATTGCATAGAAAATGAGCACTTGGAATATAGTGATACTTACAAGTTCTACTATTTGCAGTCTTGAGGCAAAATTGGAATGTATATGGATTTTGTATACAATTTGGTGATATGCTATACCCTCTAAGGGCCAGATTCTGGGATGCAGGTTGTGGGGCTGCACGTCCCACCAGGCCGGACATGCAGCCCCAGAAGCTGACCAGGCCCAATTCCTCCTCCGGCTCTCCCCATACCTCCTGAGCAGCGGGACAGGGAGAGCCGGCAGGGGGGCGGGAGGGAGCAGGATCTGGGCAGAGCAGGCCAGCCCAACAGGATATACAGGGCCGATTCAGGTCACAGCTCTGTATGTCCTGCCGGGTCCAAGGGGATGTGCTGAATTATTTCACCTCGAAGGTGAAATAAGCAGCATCGACCCGGCAATTGTACCCAAAGATCCCCCCTGGGGCCAGGGCCAGGTGCACCTTGGGAACGTTTTGTTCCTGCGGTCCAGAATCGGGTCCTAACGGGCCCGTCTTGCTCAGGGCCGTCCGGACGGCCCGGACGTGCCCCTTCATGAATCGGGCCCCACGTATGTATGTTAATATCAGTTTATTTTATTTTATCTACAAATAAAATACAGATGTTTTATACCCCTGATTAAGGCAGCTGCTGAAACATGGCCATTTTATTTATTTATTTATTTATTTTATTTATTTATTACAATTTCTTATATACCGCACTATTGTCAGCGCGGATTACATACAACAAAATGACCATAACAAACTGTTTGGCTTCACATAGAACAGGAGAAAACAACTTGGATAACATGCTTATGCTTTACATAGAACAGGAGTAATAACTTGGATAACATGCTTATGCTTTACATAGAACAGGAGTAATAACTTGGATAAACGGGGAATGCAAACTAAACTACTTACATATGTACAATGAGTGGCAAGGCTAAGTGGGGCGCAGCTGTGCACATATAAGAATAGAGCCATAGCACAACGGTGAAGACAATAACCAATGGTGCAGGGGCCATGGGTTCAATCCCCCAGTGTGTGCAGCCCAAAAAGGCTGGCTGAGGCACCACCTTGAATGTGGAAATGTGTGTCAGGAGGCAAAATAATTTTAAGGTGGCGCATTCTTCATTTTGGGGCGGCATAAGGCGGCGCACTGTTCATATTGGGGCGGCATAAGGCGGCGCACTGTTCATTGTGGGGCGACATAAGGCGGCGCACTGTTCATTGTGGGGCGACATAAGGCGGCGCACTGTTCATTGTGGGCAGCAGGATGCGGCGCGCTGATGGCCACAAGGCGGCGCGCTGATGCTAAAGCAAAGGAACACAGCCACAGCACAATGGTTAAGACACTGACCAATGGTGCAGGGACCAGTGGTTCAATCCCTCATAATGCCCATTGAAAAAGGCTAGCTGAGGCAGTATATTTTATGTTGTGGAGTGCTTTAGGAGGCTTTTTAATTCTATTTAGTGATAACTACTAGCAAACGCACTCTCACAGCATGTTAACATAAGGCAGACCATAAGACACATGTTACAGTGCACCGTCCGCCAAGGCACCCTAGAACGTCCCCTACAGGGCAGCATGTATGTTGCGACACAGGATAATGTATAGTGCACCCTATATGGATGGCACCCATAAGGTGGCCTATAGGGCGCCCTAAAGAGCACCCTCAGAGGCACCTTATGGGTACAGTATGCCAAGGGTGTGTTTGCTGTCATAAACATATGTACAGTAAACAAAGATAATGCTCTGGACAACCCTATCACAGAACCCCACAGTGGGCTTGAACCCATGACCGCTGGCTGCAAAGGTAGTGACGTAACCATTGGGCTACAGCCCTATAGCTGTCAGCAAGCCCCTGGCTGCCTGCAGAGAGCCTGCACGTCACCTCACAGACAGTCTGCTGTTGTAAACAAGATAGGGTTAGGCCACCCGTACCCATGATGCACTGCACATGCAAATCAGCTGTCCACAGATGCACACAAGATGGGGAATGCACCCCAACAGCTACCCGGCCTGGTAGGGGGAATTGTCCGTGTGCACCCACACAGCACCTCGGCCTGGTAGGGGGTCCTGAGCGGGTGGACTACCAGCAAAGAGTAGCTACACACCGTCACATTGTGCGGGTACTGTGCTCACCCTGAGGGTGTGATGTGGCGCCCAGGACCAGGTTCACAACACCAGCCATGGCTGAATGAAGCCATGACAGCGCTCCAAAACAGTACTAACCTGTGAGATAGGAAGGTGCTGCAGAAACATCTTGGATATGTCTGTCTGTCTCAGTTAGTGGAAACCCCCATGTACCCCTAGGTGGCCAAGGTACCCACCAACAACCCCCCCCCCCCCCCCAACAGGGCCTCCCACCAACAGATTCCCCATCCTCCTCCCCCAATGGCAGTAGAGTGGACCATCAAACCCCAGTCCTGCTGGGGTACAGACACCCTACAGGGCAGTCCAAGCAGCTCCACACACATCCATAACACAATATCAGACAGACTTTAGGCCTGGATATCCAAAGATGCACCCCAGCACTATCTGATATTCTCCTGCAACAAGCCATCAGCCACTGCACCCTGCAAGGCACTCCATCAAGACACATACCAGCTGTGAACAGTCTGCTGGTTAGCCCTGATGGAAATGCATGCACCCAAAACTGGGGTGGCAGCACACACAAGCAGAGAGTTCTGTGAGGAGGCCCCAACAGGAAACCCATATATATCACAAGAGAGAAACACAATATAGCACTATGGGGGTGCCTAGCCATGCTGTCATCACTGCACACTCAGGGTGAGAGTGCTCCCCCAGCAGCACATACGGAGGTCACCCTGTCTGTGTAGGTGGTGGCCGGGCACTACAATGTCACAGCCAGTGCCCTATGCCCTGTGCAGATGCATCCTGGCCAGCCCACCATGTCTGACCTATACCCATGGTACCTTGCTGCTCATTATGCACATTGGCAGGCCAATACTGGCAGTAGTGCTGGCAGTGTGGGTTGGGGAAGGTGTTTGCAGCCAACACACACTGTATAGACCAGGGGTGGGCACCTCCGGTCCTGGAGGGCCGCAGACCAGTCAGGTTTTCGGGATATCCCTAATGAACATGCATGAGATATATATGCATTAGAGATATCCTGCCAACCTGACTGGTTTGTGGCCCTCCAGGGCTGGATTTGGAGACCCCTGCCTTACACCTCTGTCATTTAAGATCGTGAGTGGGCAAGGTACAGATGTCCTAGACATCGAAAGGGTATATAAAATGTGTCACATTCCTCCTCGATTCTCACCTCCACCAAAAAGTTGTCTAATAGACAATTTTTTGGTGGTGGTGAGAAGTGAGGAGGACTGTGACAAATTCCATCTAACCTTTTTGATGTCTTGGACATCTGCACCTTGTCCACTCACAATCTTAAATGACAGAGGTGTAAGGCAGGGGTCTCCAGATCCAGCCCTGGAGGGCCACAAACCAGTCAGGTTGGCAGGATATCTCTAATGCATATATATCTCATGCATATTCATTAGAGATATCCCGAAAACCTGACTGGTCTACGGCCCTCCAGGACCAAGTTTGCCCACCCCTGGTATAGACAGACACACACTCCCACACCTATGCCAGCATTGTGCTACTATTGAGGGGGTGACTAGCCTTGCCCACCACACCGGTCCTGGGCACGGCACAGGCATGGATATGGTACGCAGTACTGCTGGGGGTCACTCCCCAGGGTGGTGAACACCGTCAGAGGCCAGGCCTGGAGCACGCACTGCAGACACCAAACAGATTGTTCGGATGGGGTCAACTAGCAGTATGTGCGTAACGTAGGGATATCTATCAGCCTGTACTCTTAGCAAACGTTTCAGAGCTGTGAACCTCAGGTGTACGGTGACATTGCTAAGGTATGCAGGTGCTAGTATTGGGAGATGCACGCAGGGTCCAATGTTCTGCCTCTACAGGAGACATTGGCCAATGGGGCCTGTGGGTGTGGGTGTGGGTGTGTCTGCCCCTGTTGGCTGCTGCTTTACGGCAGCGCTTCCCAAATCCGGTCCAGTTTTGCATCACACTGTTCGGGTCTTCCTGCTGTCCCTCATGAATATGCATGAGCTACATCTACATGCCGTGGGGGTGGTGCATAGATATACAGCACAGGCATTTGTATGAGTGGCAGCATGGAACCTGACTGGTGTGTGGCCCACCAGGACTGCATTTGGGGGATTCTGCTGGAAGTTCTGCCCCTGTTCATGGTGTCTGTGCTCAGTGGGGTAAAAGATAGATGTATTAACATTGCATATATCCTTGTCATGAAAGGTGTGTCCTTACTGTCACTGTTTATTTGAGGGGAAAATATGTGGGCAGGATTGGCAGTAGCCCCAGCTGGTCTTTGAACCTGTGACCTTCTGTTTTTGCATGCACTGTCTGTGTGCACTGCACCACCGTGTAGCCACAGATTAGCTGGATTCCCTGGATAGTCCATGACTGTGGATCCGGCAGGGCCTGTCTGTTGCTGTGGACTGTGCCAGCCTGCACATGGCTAGGCCTCTGTCGTACGGGACTGCATTTGGGCGACTTGGCTGTAGGTATTGCCCATTGTTGTGGTGTGTGTGTGGTGTTGGGTAAAATATGGGTGATCTCCCCATGCCTATGTTCCCTGCAAGACAGGGGTGTGTGTGCTATCTTTGTTCAGTGGTGGGTAAAATATATGGCCAGGGCTGGAAGGTGCCCCAGCTGGGATTTGAACCTCTGACCCTCTGGTCCTAGAGGTACTGGCTCTGTCCGCTGCACCACACTGTGGCCACATGGACAATGCAGTCCCTGGAGATAGTAACATGGCAGGATGGAGTCGCAAAGCCTGCTGTGTGCATTTCTACTGTGGGCTCCTTCACCCTGTCTGGTGACAAACGTGCAAGTAAAGCCCACAGATGACCACGGGAAAAGGGGGATAAAATATAACCAAGCTGGGCTACAGTGATATTAATGGGCAAACATGGAAAACACTCCCAGGACAGCTCCAGAAAAAGGGAAATGTTTTTTGGACGAGTCTCCGCTCCGTACACCTTTCCATAAATCATTTGTTTTTGGAGCTTTCCTGGGTGTGTTTTCTAGTTTTGCCCATCACTATAACTGTTCCCCAACTGAATTACTATTTTTAATATTTTTGTGGTGGTCATTTTCTATTTTTAGTTGCACTTTTGTGCTGTGCACATGTATCACACTGCTCACGTTTTTCAGGTTTCCCTGGCTGTGCTGTACATTGCTGACGGAAATGGTTTCTCTTCCCTTTAAATCCCCTCTACCGCGAGTGGTTCACTCGCGCTATTTTTGCAATGGAAATTCGGCCCCGCAACTGTGCGAGGGGCCTCTCCCCACCCCTTCCCCGCCCATTAACCCCGTCTCTCCGCCCCTCCGGGGCCTTCCTCCGCCCTCCGTAGGCCTTTACACGCCTCTATCGGACATTTACGGGCCCGTGCTTGTGCGGGGCTCGTTAGTGTGACGCGCACGTGTGCGGGGGTTCGACGCACATTTGCGGGGTGCTTAAGAGCACTTAAGTGCTGCTTTTAGTGCGCTATTTTGCGCCGCGCAAAATAGCGGTTTTTAGTAAACATGCCCCTAAGCCTTCAGCAAGCAGGCCGTGAGATGCAGGGACTGGGGGCTCGGATGCCATAGCGTCCCGTTCTCTTGGGAAAGGAGATCTGGAGCATGCCCTAACTCCAGAGGTGTAGCTTGAGAGAGATGTAGAAGCAGGGAATACCACGCTTGGCGTGGCCATCATGGCGCTATGAGAATCATACGACCCCTGTCTCTCTGAAGCTTGAAGAGTGTTTTGGTGATGAGGAAAATGGGTGGGAAAGCATAAAGGAAGTCCTGACCCAAATGAAGGAGGAAGGCATCCCTTGCCTGGCAATTATGAGCCGGAATCCTGGAACAGAACCGGGGAAATTTGGCATTCAGTGGACTTGCAAAGAGGTCTATGTCTGGAGTGCCCCAGAGATGAAATATCTTTGCCACCTGGTCTAGGTGGAGAGACCACTCGTGAGGCAGCAGTACTCGACTGAGTTTGTCTACCCAAAGGTTTTGAATGCCTGGAAGATATACCACTAGAAGGTGAATTTGATACTCTCTGATGATGGCCCACAGTCGCAAAGCTTCGTTGCATAACGACAGAGAGCCTGTTCCACCCTGCATGTTCACATAGAACATGGCTACTTGATTGTCTGGACTAGAACTGTCTTGTAACTGAGCTGGGCATGGAATACTTGAAGAGCTAAATAGATTGCTCTTAATTCCAGGAGGTTTATATGTAGACTAGCCTCCTGTGGAGACCAGGTGCCCTGTGTAGAGAGATGATTCAGGTGTGCTCCCCAACCCACCTCTGATGCATGTTGTTAGGTTGGCCTGAAAGAAGGGTTGATGAAAAGGAGACCCCACTGTCAGTTTCTCTAGTGATTGCCACCATTGGAGGGACAAAATTAGCCATTGAGAGTTTATTATTTTGTCTGATAAGTGTCCTGTGGCCTGTGTCCACTGTGTGGATAGGGTCCACTGGGCTGCTCGCATGTGGAGACGAGCATATGGGACTACATGAACTGTGTATGCCATATGTCCCAGTAACTGTAGTAGCTCTCGAGCAGTTAGGGAAGATTTTCCTGCTGCTTGAGAAGCTACTTGCATTATGCAAAGACACCGGGCCTGTGGAAGGAAAGCCTTTGCCTGTCTGGTATCTAGACAGGCCCCTATGAATTCCAGGCATTGGGAAGGAACAAGTTGGGATTTTGGGAAGTTTATTACCAACCCCAAGTATTGGAGGATTTGCATTGTGCGAGACAGTGCAGTGCTGGCCTCTGCAACTGTAGGGGCTCGAATGAGCCAGTCGTCTAAGTAAGGGAAGACGAATATCCCCAGGGTTCGCAGAAATGCAGCTACTACTGCCATGCATTTCGTGAATACTCTTGGTGCTGAAGCCAGACCAAAGGGAAGAAGCCTGTACTGGAAATGTTTTCCCTTGAAAAGGAATCGCAATAATTTCCTGTGATCTGGATGGATCAGAATGTGAGTGTATGCATCCTTTAAGTCTAGAGAGCAAAGCCAATCCTGGCTTTGAAGGTATGGCAGAAGAGTTCCTAGAGAAATCATTTTGAACTTCTCTCGGAACAGGTATTTGTTCAATTCTCTGAGGTCTAGAATGGGTCTGTGTCCCCCTGTTTTCTTTGGAATAAGAAAATAGGGGGAGTAGAACCCTGCACCCCGTTGAAGAATGGGTACCTCTTCTATTGCCCCTTGGGCAAGAAGTGTTGAGACCTCGTGATCTAGCAGATTGTCTGCGGAGCTTTGAGAATTGAATTGCCTTAGAATGGTAGGAGGGGGGCATGCTGTGGAAATGAAGCTTGTACCTCTCTCCTACAATGGACAGAGTCCAATCTTCTGCTGTTATCTGATGCCATCTGCTGGCAAAGTGGCATAACCTCAGAGGCAGAAAGGATTAGCTCTCTAGGAAGGAGTCAAAACCCTTGAGGGGGGTGAACCTGCGGAGCTGGTTGGGCTCTCGGGCCTTTTGGCTTCTTTTGCTGTCTAGTTTGTCCCTTTTGGGCAACCTGACCCTGAGTTTGACTCTGCTGGGTATAGGCAGGATAAAATTTCCTCTTTTTGCTGAAAGAAGGTTTTTTATAAGGCTTCCTTTTGGCTGGAGTGGCTGTAGATTTTGACAATCTATCTAGAGTAGTATTGTCAGCATCTAACTCGTTAGCCTTCTCCTGCCAGTTCTTACCAAAGAGATTCTCTCCCGTGCAAGGAATGTTGCCTAACTTGTCCTGTACCCAAGTCTCCAAGTCTGATGCCTGAAGCCAGGCAATCCGTTGTGCCCCAATGGCAATAGCAGAGGTTCTGCTGATGCATTCAAAGCAGTCAAAGGCTGCACAATTCACAAACTTGGAGACATCTTGAGCATGCTTAACGAGAGCAAGAAAGTCTTGTCTCTTGTCATCTGGGAGAAATGGGCTCATAAGCTCCAAGTCTCCTGTAACTTCTTTAAGGAACATTCCCATATATAGTATATATGAACTGATCCTAGCTGAAAGCATGGAAGCCTGAAAAGTTCGGCACCCAAAAGCGTCCAGAGTCCTGCATTCACGACCTGGAGGATTGGATGCATGCCTCTTTGCACTTTTCATCCTATGCATGGCTGACTCCACCACCATTGAATGGTGTGGCAGCTGAGTCTTTTGAAATCCAGGACATGGCGGAATTCGATACATAGTATCAAGTCTCCTAGAATGAGGAGATGTAGTCAGAGGCGTCTCCCACATTCTGAGCATCAAGTTATGCAGAATTTCATGGATGGGCAGAGTAGCTGCTTCCTTTGGAGCTTTAGGATATTGGAGAATCTCCAATTCCTTTGCTCTGGGTTCCTCTTCAGGATCTACCATGATTGAAAGGCCCTTGGCCATATCACAAATAAAATCCTAAAAAGACATGTCCTCTGGAGGTGATAATCTGCACTGGGGAGAAGAGGGATCTTCTAAGAGAAACCCTCTGATAACAGCAGAATTGTCAGAGTCTTTGGAATCGGAGAATTCGAAGTGTTCCTGATCATGATGCTCATGCAAAGCATGGTCCCGGTATCGATCGAAGTCGGTACCGAGTTGATCCGGTACCGATCTGTTGAATCCAGCCAAAGATGGCGTGGGGAGAATTCCCACCGGGGCTGGTACCATCGATACCGGTACCAGTGTCTGTACCGGTGTAGGCACCGGCATCGGTATCGATGTCAGTACTGGTGGCCGTTGAACCATAGGTGTCAACGGTACCGCAGCTGTGAGCAGAGCTGCAATACTGCGTTCGATAGCGAGGAACCTCTGGTCTATCGCCGATGCCTGGGTGTCGGTACCGGTGAAAACGGCCGGGACCCCTGAGCATGACACAGGTAGTTCTTGCGAGGTCGGGGCCTCGAGAACATCCTGAAGCCCCATTGATGCTTTGGAAGCCGAAGCCTCCCGCTGGGGCTGTTTTGCCGGTGTGGTTCCCTCAAGGGCAATGCCAATGGCCTCTCGATGCTTAGCAGGAGAGCTACCCTTTGAGGACCGTCTTTTATGTTTAGTTACCTGAGATCCATGGGAGGAAGAAGAGGCCCTTGAAGATATCGATGCAATGGGTCTGGCATCCGAGAAAAAGAGGGTACCGAGCTTTGCAGCCCGGTTCTGTCTTCCCCTTTTAGTCATCCCCATACAGGAGAGACATTCAGATGGAGAATGTTCAGGCCCTAAACATTTAAGACACCAATCATGGGTGTCAGTGACAGAAATGGTACCGCCACACTTAGTACATTTTTTGAAACCACTAGTTGGTTTTTCCATGTTTCAGGAATATGGGGCCTAATGCCCGAAATGGTGCCTAGCACCGAAAAAGAAAAGTTTCTGAAGAGAAACAGTTCAAGTTTTTTGGGGGTTTTTTAAAGAAAAGAAAAGAACCGGCGGTACCGGTAGGTGTTGTGCAGAGGCAATCGCGACCACAAGAAAACAATTTTAAAGACGGAACTTTCTGTGGTGACAGGGTATGGGTCCTGTCGGCTCCGCGGAAAACGAAGAACTGAAGAGGGACAGTTGGAAAGACGGGAAGGCAGCGCGCATGTGCTGAGGGATGCTGCCAAAAGCATTCCTATTGGACGCTGGGGAGCGTTCCCGTGCAGGCTCCGTCGGTACCGACGATACCCATATATGAAGACTACATTCCTGCTTGTTCCTGGAGATGAGGTGTTATCAGAGATAATTGGAGAGTCAGAATAGGAGCAGAGGAAGGCCTTAGTGCTACATTGGTGCTCGTTTGAAGCAGCCCATGTATATGGCTCTAAACTAAAGTAAGTGGGAGTAGACTTCCTCTTAGGCCTAGGTATTTGGCTCCTTCAAAATGGACACCTTAGGCAGTTGCCTTTGTTGCCTATGGACCCGATTCTAGGACACGGGTTGTCGTGCAAGCCATCTGGGCCCGATTCCCCCTCCGGCTCTTCCCATACATCCTGAGCATCAGGACAGAGAGAGAGCCCACTGGGGGGGTGGGAGGGAGTAGGATACGGGTGTAGCAGGGACAGGTCAGCTCAGCAGGATGTACAGGGCCGATTCAGGTCACAGCCCTGTTCATCCTGCCAGTGCAAAGGGGACATGCTGCTTATTCTACCTCAAAGGTGGAATAAGCAGCACCGGCCAGCGATCGGGCCCATGAATCCCCCCCAGGGGCCAGGGCCAGGTGCAGTGAGGGGGGTCCCTGCCACCCAATCCAGGCCCTGGCAGACCAGCTGTGGGTTGGGCAGCAGGAATGAAGGGAGGCCAAGCCGGGGCAGCTAAGGGACCCTCCAGGGAGGACATCCCCGCAGGCAAGCAGGGGCACACCGGGCCATCCTCGGGCCAGATTCCATTTACTGCAGGAACGTTTTGTTTCCACGGTCCAGAATCTGATCCAAATGGGTCAGTCTTGCTCGGGGCCATCCATATGGCCCGAACATGCCCCTACGTGAATCCAGCTCTTTGCCTAAATCCGTGCCTGCTTAAGCCAGCACACCACTGCGCAGCAAAGAAGGAAGAAGTACCAGGAAGGAAAAACCTCTCAAATATCAAAGAAACAGCAGGGAGCCCTGATCATGGAAAAGAAGCAGAGGATACAGAGGATTTCTCCTGGAGCTGTGTCAAGGAGGGCCAGGCTCTACTATAGTATTGCGCCTGTGACCCTGCCTGAAGCCAATGTCCAGTTCTGTGAGGTATTTTGGGGAAAGAGAGGTGTTTTTTATCTGAAAGGGAAAATCCAAGCAAAACTTGAGTAACTGCCTGTTAATTCACATTTTTTACTCTGCCATTATTTCTGATTATTGCCAGCGACCCCATTAAGTAAAACCCTTGGTCAGAACAACAAATCTGGCTTGGACTAATTCATTTAAAAGGGTGAGAAGTGGAGCTATTGTCAGAGGTCACCTATTTAAATGCATGTGTCCAGGGAAAAACAAGAGGAAATGTGGCTAGTGGTTACCTCAGAGGGACTGGATCAATCTTAATCAGTACCCACTATCCTTAGACCAACATCAAGGGCAAAACAGCTGAACAAAAACTATAAATCATGAACACAAATCCACAATAAATATAAAAAAAGAGACATGTACTCGAGGGAATATTAAAATATAGCCGTAGTGCTGTCCCTTTAAGAGAACAAAATATCAACAAGGTACACCAAAAGCAAATTTACAACTACTCATAATTACAAACTTCAAAGCACAAATATTTTCCAAAAGGACAAAATTATAAAAGCCAAAACACAGCTACACAGCTGGGTTAAACAGCACAGCCAAGCTAGCAAATACAAATTAAACACACTAGTGGTCATTCCAAGGCATGAATAGCAGGGAAGGTAGAAGGGGGCGGCTTCAGGACAGGCAGTGTGCAGTCATCAGCCCCGGACGTACAGGGCCGATTCCAATGTCAGCCCTGTACGTTCGGGGTTGGTGGCTTGCACAGGGAATTTATTCCACCTCTGAGGTGGAATAAGTTCCCCTAGTCACCGAGGGACGGTGGGCCCAGGGTGCGGTAGGGGCAGGGGTGGCTGAGGACATTCCCCGCAGCCCGACCCTGGCCTTAGGGGGCCAGATCGGGGGTCAAGCTGCAAGAAAAGCAGCGCTGCAGCCAGCAGCCGGGGATTGCAGATTTTCAATGCTGCCATAGTGCCATGGCAATCAGACGCCATGGCACTGCGGCTCCATTGAAGAGCCCTGACTGAACTAGCTGGGAAAGGTCGGTGCATGCAGGCCAGACAGAATCGGGGTCCCAGTCTGCCTGCAGGCCTGTTCACGATTCTGATCCTGTGGGGCTAGACAAGCCCCGTGGGATCAGAATCCCGGCTCCTTCTGTGCATCCAGTTCCAATCGGACGCACAGAGGGCCCGGACACCCACAACGTAATCGAGCCCACTGCAACAAAAGCAGCACAACCATGAAAAAACACTGAAAGGTCAAAAGCTTACTTAAAACTTGGCATTTAAAATTTCTTTTGACAAGTCCTGCCAATGCTGCTGATTGACAGCCCAGCGCTGGGGAGGCAAAGTGCAAACTTCAGGCTTAAAAATTTAATAATTTGACCTAGAAATGGCACAATTATATATTTTTAAAAGGCACCTTTTTAAGCCTTTTCTGGGTCAAAGTATTCACTTTTTTGAGCTTGATCTTTGCCCTTTAACCTGCCCAAAGCTGGATTGTCAATCACTAGCATTGGCAGGACTTGCACAATGTCAAAAGAGCTTTTAAGTGCAGTGAAAGGACAGTGTGCCATTTTATACATGCACATGGATATTGTATGCACATTTTAGAAAGCTTGTGACCTCTCAGCATTTTTTCACAGATGGGCTGTGGTTTTATATGATTTTTAAGCTTTTATTTACCTGTATTTGTTATCTTGACTGTGCTGTCCAGCCTTACTGTTTAGCTGTGTTTTGGCTTTTATAGTTTTTGTCCTTTAGGAAAATATTCTTGCTCTGTAGTTTGTAATTGTAAGGACTTGTAAGTTTGCTTTTGGTGTGCTTGTTGGTAGTTTGTTCTCCTAAAGCGACAAAAACTGCTGCTATGCATGAGAGGCAAGTATCATACCGATAGTTTTTAATATTCCTTTGATTATATATATATATTTTTTTTTTTTTACATTTATTTATTTATTGTGGCCTTTGTTTAATGATTTATTGTTTTTGTTAAGCTGTTTTGACCTGTATGTTGGTCTATAAGGATAATGTGTATTGGTTAAGATTGATGCAATACCTTTAACATAATATTAACCACATTTCCATGACTCTGGGTCCACTACTAAATCTGTCAGCCTCTTCCATTATAGCCTCTAGATCCAGAATCTTATTTGCTATACTAAAGGCATTAGTGTTCACACCTTTCCAGATGTTGCCATTTCTTCCCATTTCTATATAGGCATTTCATGCTTTACTTATCTTAATGCTTTTACTTACCTGAGGGCTTCGTTCACCCATCCCTGACAAGGCTAGCTTAAAGCCTTCTTCAATAGGTAGCTATTCTGCTGTGGAAAATACTTCACCCCTTCTTTGATAAATGGATGCCATCTTTGCTCAGCAGCCCTTAGAAAATCATCCCATGGCCAAAATATTATTGATAATACCATCCATCAGCCATGGCAACCAGAAATTTCCTCAAAGAACTTATGATTTTTGTGTCCTGATTTGTCCTATTTTTGTTTCCTATCTCTAAACAGTTGTTCCCTCTCCTCTGTACCATGTGGTTCTCAGTGAGTTAGAGTTACTGTACATGGTGCAGGAACTCTCACACTGGTCTCAAGGTCTATGAGACCAGCACAGTAGTTCCTGCATTATGCAACTCAAACTCATTGTGAGGTGCATGGTGAAAAGGAGAGGAAGTCCTTAATTCAATTTCAGGGAGGGAAGGACCAACAGGGGGGGTTCAGGCAGCTCGAGGAGGCTTTACTCTAGTGTTGATGGGGGACCCAGAGGGAGTGGTTGGGTGGCCCACAGTGGCCCTTGCATTAGCCCTCATGGGCTAACATAAAAATATAATTACACGCAGGAAGTGTAATTATATTTTTGCATTACTGGGATCTAGCATAAATTGTATTGCTCAATGCAATTTCGGCCAGTTCTGTATTAATATTAATAAGTCATTTTGCATCCATTTGCTTGTGGTGCACCTCATTAATATCTTTATTGCATTAGCCCTTGTTCTCCATGGACAAACAAGATGAGGCTTCACTTATGGGTGACATCACCAATGGAGCCCTGCATGGAAATCTTCTCAGCTCCTTCTAGAAGCTTTTAGAAAACTTTGTGTATAGTTTCAATTCCTGCTTACTATGCCTGAGAAGTTCAGTCTCTTTCTGTGGAATCGACCATGTGTTTTTTGGGTCCGCGTGCATCACCATAGTTTTAGACTGTTTTCCGTCATGTATGTAGTACCTATTGTTGTTTCTATTAGCCTGGCTACCATAGCTTTTTTTCTGCTGCCTTCTTTCTACCACTCTGAGCACATTTGGGTAACTGATTGCAATTCTGAATACTTCTCAGAGGAAAGGCTTCCAGACCTCCTGTCAGACTCCTCTCCACCTCATATCCTTTTATGAATTTGATAAGCAAATGGCTGATGTCATTCCATTTAAGTTGGACATGGAGGAGGAACCCAGGCCTGAAAATCTGGAAATCCTCTAGTATCTGGATCCCCCCAATGAAGCGGTGACAGTGCCTGTTCACTGAATCCTTCAGAGGCTGAAGATGAGACTGTGAGAACTCCCTCTCTGTTCTTCCTGTCTGCAAGGAGAGATGTATAGAGCTCCTGGATTTGAGACGTTCCAGTTTCCACACCACTCTATGGTCATTAAATCTGCTCTCAAAAGAGCCAGAAGTTCCAAGTCACAGTCTTTGGTGCTACCACGGAGAAAGTCTAGGACCCTGGATTCTTTTGGGAGGAAATTTTATCAGAACACCATGGTCAAATCCCACATGGCATCCTACCAGCTCTTCATGGCCATGCACTTGCAGAGCAAAATATGCAGCCTAGAGAAGTTTGTTGAGTTTCTCCCTCCAGACAAGGTCTTGCAGTTCTGCTCCCTAATAGGACAAGGAAAGTAATGCAGAAAATACATGGTCCAAGCAACCTAGGATATTTGTGATACAGCATCGAGAGCCTCTGTAATGAGTATTGGCACCCAGAGACTCTCAAGCATATGGGCCTCTGACTTACAGTCCAGTGTGCACAACAACTCACTAATGTGCCAAGCCATGGATAGAATTTCTTTAGAGTCAAGCTTCAGTAGGCTGTTTCCATGATCAAGCAGCATAGTGATACCTTGAAAACACTCGCCATGCCCACTTCTGACCTGGCTTCCTCTTCCAGGGGATTCCAGAGCAGAGGGCAGAGGAGGTCCTACTACTCACAAGTGTAGGCATCCTCCTCCTCCAAGATCTTCCCAGTCAAAGCAGGCCCCTCACTCCTATACCAAGCAGCAGAGGCCACAGAAGACTTAGCAGGCTCCTCAGCCAAAACCAGGGATAGTTTGGAATGGATCCTTAAAACATAGTCGATCTACCAGTACCAGAGTCAGACACCCTCCCTGTCAGAGAGAGACTCACCATCTTTGTAGATCACTGTCCCCTTATAACCTCTGACAGCAGGGTACTCCAAATAGTCCACTTCGGATACCGATTACATCTATTCAAACTTCCTCCAAATTCTCCCCCAAGACATCATTTGTTTGTCTCTCAGCACTAGGAGCTAATTCTACAGGAAATCTCCACCCTTCATATGGCAAATGCCATCAAGCTTGCTCCACTGGACCAAGAAGGGCATGGATTTTACACCAGATACTTCTTGGTACCAAAGAAAACTAGGAGATTCCATCCAATCCTAGATCTAAACACGTTTCTCATACGGAAAAAGTCCAGAATGCTTTTGCTCAACACCCTGCTCCCCTTTCTACAAAAATGAGATTGGCTATGTTCTCTGGACCTACAGGATGCTTATGCTCACATCCAAATACATCCCAATCACAGGACGTACCTCAGATTTGTCAGAGGGAAATATTATTCCAGTACCACCTTCTGCCTTTTGACCTCATGTCCACTCCTTGAGTTTTTACCAAATGCCTTGCCATCATCATAGTGTATCTATGCAGACTCAGGAGTGCATATGTTTCCTTACTTAGATGGCTGGCTCATCAAGAGCAGCACTCAAGAAGGAGTTCAAGAATCAGGATACATTACCAGCCAGGTGCTGGAAGTACTAGGGTTCATCATCAATTATCCCAAGTCCAATTTAACCCTGTCACATAGATTGGTATTCATTAGAGCCCTGCTAGATACGATTCTAGCAAAAGCCTTTCTTCCACATGACCAGCTCACCTGTTTGGTGCAGCAAGTAGGAGAAGTTCAAAAGAATAAGCAAGGATCACCGAGATCGATGTTCAGAATATTGGGTCACATGCCCTCCACAGTTCATGTCACTCCCATGGTACATCTCCATTTGAGGCAATCTCATTTTGGATATACTGGCCCTCTGTGCACCCGGTCAGAACTGGACGCACAGAGTGAGCCGGGATTCTGATCCCACGGGGCATGTCTAGCCCCGTGGGATCAGAATCGCGTCCAGGCCTGTACATGCAGGTCGGGACCCCCATTCTGGTCAGCCTGCATGTACAGACCTTTCCAGGCTAACTCAGTCAAGGCTCCTGAATGGAGCCACGGTACATTGGCGGCCAGTTGCCATGACACTGCAGCTCCATTCAGAGGCTGCAATCCCTGGACGCCAGACTGCAAACTTCATTCCTCAGCCTGACCCCTGATCTGGCCTCCCAAGGCCAGGGTTGGGCTGCGGGGAATCTCCTCTGCCCCCTCCCACCTTTTCTGCATCCTGGGCCCACTGTCTCCCATGACTAGGGGAACTTATTCCACCTCAGAGGTGGAATAAGTTCCCCGTTCAGTCCACTGACCCTGTACGTACAGGGCCGACATTGGAATCAGCCCTATATGTCTGGGGCCACCAACAACCCACTGCCCACCCTAACTTCCCCCACAATGCCCCTTTCCCTTCCCCATATAACCTCCCCATACAACATGCAGGGAATTTGGTTGGATTGGCAGAGGGGCCAAATAGCGGGGATGGACATCCAAACAGGATGTCCATCCCTGCTATTCACGCCTTGGAATGACCCTGAGTGGATGTAGTCCACTCACAAGCCCAGTGATGTCATCTTTGTCAGCAAGACCCTTCAGGAGTTTCTCTCCTGGTGGATCCTTCCCTCCAATCTGGCTAAGGGCTGTCCCTTGCAGGAGCCACCTTACCAAAAGCTGTTGATGACATATGCATCCAAACTGGGCTGGGAGCTCATCTCGATGGGTTTCACACACTGGTTTTATGGTTCACCCATAAAACCATCAGATCATTTTCCTCAAACTGAGAGCAGTTTGAGATGTTCTAAAGGCTTTCAGAGATCAGTTGGCCAATCAAATTATTCTGATTCAGATGGACAATTCAGATGTTCTATATCAACAAGCAGGAAAAAATGGGCTTGTACCTCCTGTGTTGGGAAACTGTCAGGCTATGGAACTTTGCCATCTCTCATGGACAAGCAGGATACTGTAATTTCTCACATGAGAATCTCTAGCTACAGGCTGTCTCCAAAGCAAAAAGATATCTAGTAATGTAGCAATGAACTGACAGAAACTGAGAAACTGTTTTTGTTGATTACAGGCTTTGAGCATTTGTATCATTTTTCTTTTCTAAGAAGCAGCCTGAATAGAAAAGAAGGGCCTAGAAGGGAATGGAGTTGGATTCTAAACCTCAAACAAATTCCGAAGAACAGATTGACCAAAACTGCTGTCACACCAGGAGTCCCTCTCCAAGGTCCAGGTTGCAGCCCTGCAGATCCCTTCCATGAAGGTTAATCTCAAGTGGGCCATTGACACAGCCATGACTCGGACACAATCCACAAGCATCAGACTTGCCTAGGATCTAAGGGGGTTCCTTGGTATCTAGCAGAAGTAGTCTCACAGTGCTACTGCTAAGGTTCAAGCTGCCATATTAGGTTCTTTTGTCCTTATTTGGCAGCTTGTCTCCTAGCAGGAATGGATGGGGGTCTGTTCTGGGGGAGTGGGGGTTGTCCTTGGAGGTGGTCCCAGGGATCTGTTCCTGGAGGAGGTAGGAAATGTTTTCTGGGGCAGGATTTTTGATGGGGGAGGAATAATTGGGAAGGGGGCCCCTTTATGGAGACTTCCTGGGAGTACTGGACTGTGAGTTAGTTGCCCAATGTTGCCAGGCAGGAAAAATAATGCTGTCTCAAAGCTGGTGTTTTCTATGAATAATGCAGATTGTGAAGTTCAACACAAGCTGTGTTATTCAGTGTGCATAATAATAATGAGATTTGCATGCTTTTGTATGCTTTACATCTCACCAATGCATGTTGCCTTAAACTAACATGTATTGATATGTAAAATAACATATAACATATGACTTTAACGTTTAACACATGTTAAGTGGCAAATATCATACATTATTTCCTTAATGCACATTAGCAATTACACCCCCTGAGATAGAGACAGTTGCAAATAGAATAATTGGATTCCAAAAGACCGTGTAATACTCGTTTCATTATTTGATTTGAACTTCTAATATATTTTTTAAAAAATGTTTTCTAGGAGAAAATGCGTTCTTTTTCTTCTTTCTAATGTGCTCTAATGCTTCTAGTGGTGAGAATTTGATTTAATCTATTATTTTCTTCTTTGTAGTACCCTTCTTTGGATAAAATAACTCAGAGCTATTGTGATGTGCTGCCTTTAAAGGCTTAAAATTGTGGTAATGGCAAACTGCAATTATATTAAAGCCATATATTTTGATATGAGCTCGCAGAGAGGCATATTTTTATTGATGAAGTGATTTTCTAGAAATCTCTCTGTTTAATAACCTTATTAAACAGGATTGTATAATGGATCCTGGACGGCACTTCTAAATTAGGGGCTAATTTACTAAAGTGCATTAAGGTTAATGCAGCATTACTGTGTATTAGACAGACATTAATGAACGCAGGGTTGGATTTAAATTGTGTGCATCTATGGGTGATGGAGGTAGGTTCACTCCCCCCAGAAATAATCTGAGAGTTCATGCAGGGAGAACTCCATCCTCTAAATTGTCTCTGCCAAGATTCTCCCCTCTCTGGCTTTCTCCTCACTTCTAATTCGATGTGCACTTGTCTTGTAAAATAGCATCTCCCCCATAGGAGCAGCATGTCCGGCAAGAAAATTCTGCTTGGACCCTGTGGTCCTTGTACTGACAGACTCTTCAGCCTCCTAGTCCCTTCTCCTGCATGGCTTCCTGTTACCATGAAAACCCTTCCCAGGAGCAAGTCTGCTGCAGAGCTTATGAGCACTTGACAGTGTGCTAGTCCCATGCTGAATTTTCTCTCTGGAGTTGCTGCTGCTGGATGGACATGCTACACAACTAATGATGCATGAGGCGTTGAAGCAGGTTTAGATGGTGACACAGCAGTGGCAACGCCCTGGAGCCTATGAAAATTTGTAGCTAAAGGAATTTGACTAGGTTGTCTATATCTAAACCTGGACCTGAATGCTTGTGTGTTAGTCCATATTAACATTAACACAGAGATAAAACAAAGTTATTCACCTGTAGCAGCTCGTACTCTCCATGGAAAGCAGGATAAGTCCTCACTTATGGATGAGATCACCAATAGTGCCCCATACGGGAACCTCCTCAACTCCTTTTAGAAGCTTTTAAAAAATTCCTCGCACATGTGTGCCCACTCCCTCCTGCCACCACTGCACCTGAGGACTTTAATCACATACCTAACTTAGCTGAACAACTCCAAGAGGAGGAGGGTGGTTTGTGAGGACTTATCTGGCTGTCAGGGCTGGCCGTCCACTAGACAAGCTAGGTGGCTGCCTAGGGTGGCCGGTCTGGGTGGGTGGTGGCAACAGCAGCACGAGTGGGCAGCAGCGGCAGCAGTAGCAATGGCACACATGGGCAGCTGTGCCATCCACCCCTAGCTGCCGCCAATTCCGTTTGGGGGGGAGGCAGGCAGCAGCAGTATTTCCAAAAGCTGCTGCTTCTGCCTCTCCCTCCTGAGACTGAATCGGTGGCAGATGGGGAAGGTGGCAGCAGAGGCAGCTGGAGGGGGGGGCAGTGTCAGCTGGGGGGACGAGGCTGGGGTTTCTGCCTAGGGTGGCAGAAACCCTGGGGCTGGCCCTGCTGGCTGTCCATGGAGAATACCTGCGAAAGCAAATCCCTTTACAATGGTTGGTTATGAATTTGAGGATTTGGTTGGACACGGTATTATCTATGAATCTTCTTATTTTAAAACTATTTTTATTTCAACTCCAAATGATTCACCAGATTAAAGCATATTTAATTAAGTCCAGAGAAACTGAAACCAATGATGGGGTGGCCACATATGGTGCTTCCTTGTTTGGAGTGGGAAATGGAAGAATATGGCAGATTGGCAGGTTTCAGGGTTAATATGCAGAAATCAGAAATCTTACTAATTCGGATTCCTCATGGGTTGATGGCTTGGTGGCAGTAATGGTTTGTCTTTAAGTGATCTTTCACTAGTATAAAATATTTGGGTGTGCCTGTTACCCCAGATCATGATACTGTAAATTGCACCAGGCCAATTATACGCAAATAATGGAGCAGGTGGATAGAGATCTGGAACAATGAAGTAAATTCAATCTGTCTTGGCTGGGGCAAATTGCAAGTGTCAAAATGGTACGTCTCCCACACCTATTTTACCTTTTTCAGGTCCTACTACTACTGATCATTTGTATAGCACTACAAGACATATGCAGCACTGTACAGACACATCAAAATGGCAGATGAAATTTAGGGGTATGTTTACTAAATCTTCTTAATGTGCGCTCTGCGACATTACCGCGCGTTAAGGTACCTTAACGCGCGTTAATGGCGCTTTATCAGGCGCTCAGGTACCTTAGTGCGTGTTAACGCGCACAGCGGCGCAAATGAGCGCTGAAGGCGGGGAAAGGCTCCCCGAGGGCGGAGGAAGGCTCCCCAGGGGTGGAGAGAAGGGGTCAATGGGTGGAGAGTGGGAGGGGAGAGGCTCCCCGCACACTAACGATGTGAAATCCGAGGCTCAAAACTAACACCTGAAAACCTGGCGTTAGAGCTGATTTAAAGGGCAGAGAAACCATATCTGTCAGCAATGTACAGCAAAACCAGGGAAACCTACAAAAAAGTGATAAGTGTGATACATGTGCACAGAACAAAAGTGAAAAGAAACATTGAAAATGACCCCAACAAAATATAAAAAAAACATAACCAAGCTGGGCAATAGTGATATTAATGGGAAACATCAAAAAGCACTCCCGAGAAAGCTCCAAAAAAAAGATATGAATTCTGGAAGGGTCCCCATACAAGGTGAATGACCCCACAGTGCAATTGCGCTCATCAGGGTTTCCCTCTCCATTGGACAGGTTTCTTATGGGGTGCACATGTTCCACAACAGCAGGGCGGGCATGTCGGAATGGGCAACTGGACAGATGCTGGGAAAGGGGACACAGAGGGCTGAAGACGGCACATGCTGTACTGCAGCTGGGCCACAGTACGGACTAAGGTGATGCCTAGGTGGCCCATAGGAATGCTGAAACAGTAGAGCAGCCAGACAGCAACTGATGAGGGCCCAGCATGGGCACGAGTGTGCTTCCCACAGTGTCACAGGGGATAGTACCCAGTAGGGACCCCCAAGGGCACAGAACAGTGGCAGGCGGTGCTGGGGGGAAGCGTGGACACCTATGCAGGCATCCCTACCTCAGAGCCCACACCATAGGCAGCCACCTACCCGCACACTGGATGGCCTGAGACTGCGCTCCACCAGCACCACCAGCAGAAGGGCATGTCAGCAGGGTGGCAGAGGGGCACTGGTGGTGGAGGGGGCAGTGGCAGCTCCCCAGAGCAGACCGTGGCCTAGCCCTGTGTAGGTGGGTGCCATGCACTGCAACAGACAGGCCCCGTCTGATGAACAGTCATGGTATCCCCAGGGAATGTACTGTCTCTGTGGCAACACGGTGGTGCAGTGCACACAGCCAGTGTGTCCAGGAGCAGAAGGTCACAGGTTCAAGTTCCAGCTGTGGTTCCTGCCAACCCAGCCCCCATTTTTTACCCACCACTAAAACGTGCTAATACAGACAGAACCTTTATTGCAGATGACGTAAACATGCCCAAAACACCTACATTTTACCCTACAGAGCACAGACACCATAAACAGGCGCATTACCTAGAGCAGGGTCACCCAAATGCAGTCCTGGAGGGCCAAACACCATTCAGGTTCCATGCTGCCTCTAATAAAGATGCCTGTGCTGCATATCTATGCACCGCCCCCATGGTATGCAGATGTATCTCATGCATATTCATGAGGGACAGCATGAAAACCCGAACAGTGTTTGGCACACCAGGACTGGAGTTGGGAACCTCTGCCATAAAGCAGCAGCCAACAGGGGCAGACACACCCACACCCACAGGCTCCATTAGCCAATGCCTCCTGCAGAGGCAGGACATTGGGCCCTGCATGCATCTCCCAATACTAGCACTTGCATACCTTAGCAATGCCACCCTAATCCTGGGAATACGGTACACAGCTATCAAAAGGTAGCTATGATTACTGGCAGATAGCAATTCCTACGTTAAGCACGGTTTGCTGATTGAGCTCCATCATAGCAACCTTTCTGCTGTCTGTGGAGTGTGCTTCAGGTCTGGTGTCTGACAGTGTTTACCACCCTGGGGAGTGACCCCCAACAGTATTGCGTACCATATCCATGCCTGCACTGTGTCCAGGACTGGTGTGGTGGCCAGGGCTGCCAAACACCTCTATAGTAGCACAATGCTGGCATAGGTGTGGGACTGTGTGTCTGTCTATCCAGTGTGTGGTGGCTGCAAACACCCTCCACAGCCCACACTGCCAGCACTGTTGCCAGTATTGGCCTGCCAATGTGCATAATGAGGAGCAAGGTACCATGGGTATAGCCCGGACAGGGTAGCCTGGCCAGGATGCATCTGCACAGGGCGTAGGGCAATGGCTGGGACATTGTAGTGCTCGGCCACCACCTGCACAGACAGGGTAGCCACAGCATGTTCTGCTGGGAGATCACTCTCAGCCTGACTGAACAGTGACCACGGCATGGCTAGGTTCCCCCATATTGCTATATGATATTTTTGTCATGTAATATTTATGGGTTCCTGTTTGGGGTCCAGTCACTGATTTATCTGCTTGGTGTGTATGCTGACATCCCAGTTCTGGGTGCACGCATTTCCACCAGGAACATGCACTATGGACTAGCTAGCAGACTGTCTGCAGCTGGTATGTGTCTTGCTGGAACACCTTGCAGGGTGCAGCGGCTGAAGGCTTGCTGCAAGAGAATATCAGATAGTGGTGGGGTGCAGCTTAGCATATCCAGGCCTAATGTCTGTCTGCTATTGCTTTATGGATGTGTACCAAACTGCATTGACTGCCTGTAGGGTGTCTGTCCCCCTACTGCCACCATTGCAGGGAGGTAGAATGTGGATCTGTTGGTAGAAGACCCTGTTTACCACCCTCAGCCCCGGAGAGGGGGGGGTGGTACATAATCCTCCTATGGGTCCAGATGGGCTAAACCCGACTGAGAAATACAGATGCATCCAAGGTGTGTCTGCAGAGACTACCTATCTCACACATTAGCACTGCTGGGGACCTGCAACATGGCCTATTTCTGCTGTGGACCTGGTGCTGGGCGCCCCACCTCGCCCTCAGGGTGAGTACGGTACCTGCACAATGTGACGGTGTGAAGCTACTTTGTGCCAGTACCACACACGGTCAGTTCCCCTACCAGGCCGAGGTGCTGTGGGGGTGCATACCCCATCTTGTGATCATCTGTAGACTGCTGATTTGCATGTGCAGTGCATCATGGGTATGGGTGGGTTAACCCTATCCTAGTGACCACAGCAGACTGTGTGGTGACGTGCAGTCCTTCTGCAGCCAGCCAGGTGTTCACTAGCAGCTATGGAGCTGTAGCCCACTGGTTACTTCACTGCTTGTGGAGCCAGAGGTCATGGGTTCAAACCCACAGTGGGGTTATTTGATAGGGCTGTCCAAAGCATTGTCTATTTTTAATGTACATTAGTGCTGCCAGCAAAACACCCTCAGGGTACTGTAACCATAAGGTGCCTATAAGGTGCCTTATAAGGTGTCTTATGGAGCGCCTTATAGGGTGCCCTATAGGGGACATTATAGGGGGCCGTGGCGGACAGTGCACTTTATAATGTGCCCTATGGAGTGCCTTATAGGGTGCCTTATGCAGCACCTTAGGTTACGGCACATGAGGGTGTGTTTGCTGGCAGCAATAATTAAAATACAAATAAAATGCCTCCCAAAACAATACTTACATGTCAAAGCTGATGCCTCAGCCAGCCTTATGCATTAGGCACACTGGGGGATCAAACTCATGACCTCTGTATCATCAATCAGTGTATTAACCATTGTGCTACACTTCTGTTTCTATGCTTGGACGTCTGTGTGCCTACTTAAGATTACCGAGCGGTAACGCGCTTAGCGGCACTTTGCCTGAGAATGTGCGCAGCAGCGCACGTCAGCGCGCACTAATCCCGTTTTGCTGCTTTAGACTGAAACACCCACTCCTTATATGGCAGCCTGCACACTAACGCCGGGCGCACATTAAGAAGGTTTAATAAACATACCCCTTAATGTGGACAAGTGCAAAGTTATGCACCTAGGAAAGAACAACCCAAACTATGGTTACACAATGCAAGGTTCCACATTAGGAACCACCACCCAGGAATAAGATTTAGGCGTCATTGTGGATAACATGTTAAAACCCTCGGCCCAGTGTGCAGCGGCGGCCAAGAGAGCAAATAGAATGCTAGGTATCATAAGGAAAGGAATGGAAAATAAAACAAAAGATATCATAATGCCTCTATATCGTTCCATGGTGAGACCGCACCTTGAATATTGTGTGCAATTCTGGTCGCCGTATCTTAAAAAGGATATAGCGTTATTAGAAAAGGTTCAGAGAAGAGCCACCAAAATGGTAAAGGGGATGGAAGGATACTCCTATGAAGAAAGGCTAAAAAGATTAGTGCTCTTCAACCTGAAAAAGAGACGGCTGAGGGGAGATATGATAGAGGTGTATAAATTAATGAATGGAGTGGAACGGGTAAACGTAGATCGATTGTTTACGTTATCAGAATATAGAAAGACTAGGGGACATGCAATGAAGCTACAGGGTAAACTATTTAAGAATAATAAAAGAAAATATTTTTTCACTCAACGTGTAATCAAACTCTGGAATTTATTACCGGAGGATGTAGTAAAGGCTGTTAGTGTAGCTGGTTTTAAAAAAGGGTTGGACAAGGTCCTGGAGGAAAGGTACATAAACCATTATTAAGAAAGGACCCAGGATATCAATGCTTGACCCTCTACAAGCATTGTGGAACATGTGTCTTTTGGGGAAACTGCTAGGTACATATGACCTAGATAGGCCACTGTTGGAAACAGGATACTGGGCTTGATGGACCTTGGTCTGACACAGTATGGCATATCTTATGTTCTTATGTTCTTACATGTAAAAGACAGTCCCTGCTCATCAGAGCTTATAATCTAGTCAAGATAGACAACACAACAGCTGAGGACAAGGGTACTATATCTAGGGGAATGGTAAGGAAACACATAGGAGACTAAGTGGATCAGGATGCAAAAGCAGCCTCGAAGAGGTGAGTTTTCAGCCTGAATTTGAAAAGGCCCAGAGATGAAGCCTGATGTACAGACTCAGGTAGTTTGTTGCAGGCATAAGGAGCAGCAAGGTGGAAGGGCTGAAGTCTGGAGTTGGCAGTAGAAGAGAAGGGCATAGATAGAAGCAATCTGCCAGAAGAGCAGAATTCCCGAGGAGAGATGTAGGGAGAGATAAAAAAAAGGATAGGTAGTGAGGAGAAGCCGAATGAGTGCACTTATAGGTCAGTAGGAGATGTTTGAACTGGATTCAGACAGGGAGCCAATGAAACGACTTGAGGGGTTATATGGAGTTGTATGAGCATATCGAGGCTGGTGGAAGATTAGTCGTGCAGCTGAGTTTTGAACAGATTGAAGGGGAGAGAGATGATTCAGACAGAGACCAGCAAGAAGGAGGTTGCAATAGTCTAGAAGGGAGGTGAATCGGAAGAAAGGCCTGGCAATCTACTTCCGGTGACACTGCCAAGAAAACCCAGGAGCTTCTGGGTCGCCAGGAGTCAGTACTGACTCGAAGGCACACATTGCATTGCATCTGTCTCAGTAGTGTGTTCAGAAAGGAAGGGGTGAATTTTGCTGATGTTATAGAGAATGAAATGACAGGTTTTAGCTATCAGTTGTGTGTGTGGAGAAGGAGAGGGAGTCAAAAATGACCCCAAGGTTGCAAGTCAAGTAAACAGGGAGGAGTAGAGCTCTATCCACAGAGATTGAGAAAGGAGGAAGGGGGAGGTGGGTTTAGGGGGAAAATAAGAAGCTTGGTTTTGGCCATGTTCAATTTCAAATGGTGGTGAGACTTCCAGGCAACAATGACAGATAGGCAGACAGAGATCCGGGCCTGGATTGCCTGAAAGATTTCAGGTGTAGAGAAGTAGATATAAGAGTCATCAGCATAAAGATGTTACTGAAAGCCATGAGAGAAAATGAGTGCACCAAGGGATTGGGTATAGAAAGAGAAAAGGAGTGGACCCAAGTCAGACCCTTGGGGTACACCAGCTGAGAGAGGAGGCCTTTCATAGGCTACTTATGTAGCAAGGTTTATATGGAAATGTTGCCCTTCCAGACTAGTACAGAGCATCCTCTGTCTCCCTTAAAAGCTGGAAGAACTTGCAATTCCTAGATTTAAGTGCTAGTTCCTGACAGCACTGCTTAAGGCAATCTGGAATTGGAGTTGCAATCTGAAGAAACCTTGGATCTGCATTGAAGAGGAACTTACTTAGGGTCAATGCCTATATTATATGGCTTGGACTCTGAGTTTAAGCTAGCAAATTCTTGCACCAGATTTACAATGGAAACGTGGTGCAAGGCTAAAGGCTTTTTATCAGAGGGGAAGTGCCTTTCAGTATTGATTCCAAAAAGCAATGTAGCAAATAGCCTTAAGGCATTAACACATTTTTAGAAAATAATTAGCATCAATAGACAACTCTAAATATATAGAAAAGTATACAATTTTATTTCATAATTTATATAAATAATTTTTTATTTTTCTTAATTCAATGTGCCTTTATAATTAATTAGTATAATCATTACAATCATATACATGTCAAAACATACAAAAGACATCACATTATAAATCATACTCACTGCCCCCATTCATACCCACACACTCACACACCTATTCTAGAGATAAAATACTAAGGGATATGTTTACTAAATGGTGATAGTGGACTCTGTGTGATATCGGAGCCACAGCCCCATTGATTTCAATGGGGCTGCGGCTCCAATATAGCATGGACTCCACTACTGCCGTTTAGTAAACATACCCCTAAGTTGATATAATATGAAATATGACTACAGATGAACAATTAGATCTTAAAGCAATTCACATTTACTTAACCACCCATCTCCAATACAAATATTTAGGGATATGTTTACTAATCGGCGGTAACGGTTTCCGTGAGATATTGGAGCTGCAGCCCCATTGAATTCAATGGGGCCGCGGCTCCGATATCACATGGAAGCCGCTAACGCCAATTAGTAAACATACCCCTTACTGTTAAACAATGCAATTGCATTTGATATTCAGGCAATTTGACATTATGTTCCAAAGCCCCAGCATATATTTAGCATAAATCATTGAACAGTTCAAAAAACCCAAAAAGTTCCAATCTTAGAAAAAAAGATCACTGTCATGGATCAATAAATCAATACTCATGTATCCTCTTGGATTTAGATTGTATCTCCTTCAGTCAAATGTATCCCATATCTCCTTGATGTTGTGTTGTTGACTTCAATAACCCAAAAGTTGCAACATAATGTCATAACATGACACGTAACTGGTGCACTACATCTCCTAGCGGGGTGTACTCTTATCCACCGCCTCAGAGATAGCTCAATTTTCAGGGTTAAAACATGACTTTCCCCCCACTCCCTCCCCCCTCCCTCCCTCCCTCTCCTCCCTCCCCTCCTTCCCTCTCTTCCCAATGCACACAGCCCCTCCCCCCCCCATTCTATCCCCAGGAGTGAACTACCCACTTCCTTCTCCTACCAAGTCACATCCTATCCCAGCACCGCTAAGGGGGGCCTCTCCCTCTCCACTTAGGAGTCTACTCTGGGTTCCTTCTACTAACCCTCCTGCAATAGTTCGTTGCATAACCATGTTTGCAACGTTTGAATATAGGGTTCCCATATCAACCAAAAGGAAGACCAACGTGAAGCACTTCCCCTCGCCCCCCGCCTCTCAAAAAGCATCAGCTGATGGAAGCTATTTCGCCATTCCCAAAAGGTAGGGGGTACTGCCTCTCTCCATCTACACAATATCAGCCCTTTATTCACCAGACATGCCTTTCTCACCAGGATGCGCTCCCATCTCCACTTGGGGCAGAGTGGTCCAAGTTGATCCAGGGCTACCAGGGACCCCAACCAGGCAATCTGTTGATGGAGCAGGCCACCCAAGTAAGTACTTATTCGCACCCAGTACCATTGAATTACCAGACATCGCCACCACATATGTCCCAGATCTGCTAGGGCACCAGAACATTTCGGACAACTACCATCCGAAGTAAGCTGACTCTGCAGAGCCCGCTTCGGCGAAAGGTGTGCACGTATAATGCATTTAAATTGCACTTCTCTCCATCTTGCCCCCTTCTACTAACCCTGCAATCTGACCTAAGGCCTTAACGATTGATCCTAAGGCCATTCCCTGATTTAATTCCTCCGCCCACGAGCTTCCTCTCTAGAGTAATCTGGGCGCACCCCATACTGGTCCAATCTCATCTTCAAACCTGAAATCGTTGGCGGATGTCCCCCCCCCAACGAGAAAAATTCCAGCAGGTGGACTGACCGCTCCCCAGATAACTCACCCGACGAAAGAGATGCCACATAATGAGAAAGTTGTGCATATGCAAAGTAATGGCTGCTACTCACCTCATATTCCCTACGAAAAGACCCAAAGGAATTACACTTCCCCTCTAGGTCCACGACATGTCCAACAGTTCGAATACCCAGCCTATACCACGATCGAAATATGGCCGTTTCTGAATCAGGCATGAAAGTTACATTCCCCTGCAGGGGAAGCCAGCTCGAGACTGCCGGGGATCTGCCCCAATATCTATTCAGCTGCTGCCAGGTTTGCTGCACTGACATCAATAAGCCGCTCCCCCTTGCCTCTTTACGCAGCAAAGAGGTCTCCAAATGTAGGACTGCCAACAATGTCTGAGGAGCTACCATCGCTTCCTCCAATGCTCTAGGGGTGTAGATCTCTGTACCGCCTAACCAGTTGCCAATATGGCGCGCCTGGCATGCCAACGCATACAGTCGCAGATCTGGCACACCTATGCCCCCCTTTCTCCACCCTCCCCCCCCCTGCAGTCAACCCAACGGGATCTGTGCTTGGGCCCCCCTCCACAAGAAACCACAAATCTCCCTCTCCATTCTACCCAAATCTTTCCGCAAAAGCCAAACCGGGAGAGTCTGCAGCCAATACAGCATCCGCGGCAACACTACCATCCCCAATGCTGCTGCCCTACCCAACAGCAACAGCGGAAGAGGGTTCCATGTCTGTAGTTGCCTGCGGAGTTTAAGAAAAACTCTCTCGAAATTCCGCCTATACAACTCCGCCGGATTCCGGGTCAAAAGAATTCCTAAGTAGAGGAAAGAATCCATCGCCCATTTAAGCGGAAAGGAGCCACTCCAGATCCCTTGAAGCATACCCAACACATCTATGACTTCTGATTTGTCCCGATTAATACACAGACCTGCAAAGCTTCCAAACCGCGCAAATTCTGCCAACAATCTAGGCAACGACTGTTGCGGGGTGAGCAAGTGCACCAGCATATCATCCGCAAATGCAGCCATTTTAAACCCCTGCTTCCCAATCTGCACCCCTTGTATCTCTGATGTTGCCTCTATCACCCGCACCAACGGGTCTAAGGTCAACACAAACAACAGGGGGGAGTACACTTAAATGTCGCCATGGGCCCTAGAAAATTCATACACCTACTGGGAAAAGTGTACAAGACCGATTACTACAGATCCCTACATAGAAACTCCAGGCTATCATAACACCTGGCCTCCATCATGCACTTAGAATACAGATACTCTCACCAAGTACAAACTAAAAATAGAAACATGTAGACAAAAATTTAACTGAAACCCTAAGAAGACAGACTCAGTTTGTAAGGTAATGCCTGAGAAATAAAAACACTGATGCATTCCCCCTATACTATGCAAAATATAAAGGGCCATGTTTATTAGCCATCAGGAGGTGCTGGCAGCTACTGTGCCCTTAGGGATAGCATGGGTTCTACAACAGATCGTGCACACCAATGTTTAGTAAACATCACCCAAAGACAGCAAATGCAAATTTCAAAACAGACATATTCCAACACATTACAAAAGCAACATTATCATCTTGTTCCCTTCCCATACTCCCGAAGAAACATCTTTAGTGGCTTCCTAAGGCAGAGAATTTGGTATCTTCTCTGTCTTAAGAGGAAGATCATTTCCTAGCCTACATTCAGCATAACTAAAGGTGACCTAAAAGGCAGAAACAGTGAAATCTGGTCTTTGGGTGTTGTGTGTCAGTGAAAGTTTCAGCTTAACCAAAGATGTAGCATATCTCTCTTTTCAGATTCACTGAACACCAGTATCATGAAAGTCTGACGGGGGTCATAGTTCTGGAAAGCCTGGAATTTTCTTCTGCACTACATGATATTTGAAATTGAACTTCAGGTTTACTTGTACTAATTGGATCTTGCTGTTGACGTACCTAAGTTTTAGTATAGGAGGGTCCACATCATCAGTGCCATAGAAACATAAAATAGCTGTTTAATAAGTGACGCATAGATACATACAAACACTCAGTAAGTAGAGGAACATGGCTGAAAACGTAGGTATTGGGGCAGATTTCCCTTCAAATCACTTCTCAGCAGGGCTGGTAGAAGGATATGAGGCACCCTAGGTGAATCTCATTCCTAGCATCTCCCCTGCTCCAGTCGCCACTGCTGCCCCTCTCTGGGACATACAGCCAGGACTGATGTTAGACATGGAGTGGTCCAGGGCAGAAACTGGTGAAGGGCCCCAAAGTCAACCTACAGGCTGTACCTCCTTTAGCTTGAAGCAGACTTGGGGCCCCGATGGTATGGGGGCCCAGGGCAATTGCATGCAGCGGCGGCAATGTGTTTAAAATGGTACCAAAGTGCTGCAGTTATCTTCACCTCTGGCACTGTGGAGCCATTCATGCGTCTACCCCCTCTGATTCCACTTCCTGGTCGCATGGGGGAAGAAGCATTCCTGCACACTCTAAAGCCCTAATACATCCTATCCCCTCTGATGCATCAGAGCTCTGCAGAGTGATGGTGACCTATCTGCTGGCCTGGCCAGTTGATAAGGCCATAGCAGGAGAAAGATTGGGACAGACAGTACCTTTCAGATGACCCTGGGTCTCCAGCACTCCTTCTCAAGTGAATACGCAAGGGCCATGGCCCCTCCCTGACCCCTCCCCCCCCACACACACACACTTTGGTATGCCACCAAGTAGCTTCCTTCTCTATCTCCCTATTTCCTCTCCACCAGTAGTCCAGCAGCTCCATTTTCTGTGTCTATATTCTAGTGGTCCAGCATCTTTCATCTGTGTCCCTATTCCCCTTCCCCCAATGGTCCAATAGCTTCCTTCTCTGTCTCCCTATTCCCCCTCTCCAGATATTCTAACATCTCCTATATGTGCCCCCCCAAACCCCTTTCTGATGGTTCAGCACATCCTCTCCCTCATCTTTGTCCCTATTTCCCCCATAGTCCCACCATGCCCAGCATGTCCCAACACAATTCTCCCATCCCTCTATTCCAGCATATCCCTTCCTGCAGCGGTGAGCATAAAACTGAAAGGAAGTGCAGAGCCTGCCTTGAGCCTATGCATGCACTAAGTGCAATGCCATCTCCCACCCCCACAAATGCAGGAAGTTGTGGAGGTGGCCACAGCATCGCTTTCAGTGCATGCTTGAGCTCAGGCACATCCTGCACTTCCTTTCAGTTTCATTCTCACTGATGCGGGCTCTGAACATGAGGTGCTGTGGCAACAGTGGGCAGGGATGACTCAGGGAGATGCTGGACTGGAGGAGGTGACAGTGGCAGCAGGCACTGGTGGGGGTGGAGTTTGGAAGCATTTGGGATGATAAAGCTGCCCTTGAGTTTGGTGGTTGGCAGACAACAAGCACTTATATTAGCCAGTTTAACTTCGACAGGTGGAACCACCCATCACTTCTGCCCTTCCCCCAATTGACTTGTTCAATAACTTAGACAACTCAGCATATACAGGAACAATTGGCTGCTTTTAAACAACAAAACAGACCATGGGAGCAGGGAACCTGCCTATTCACCTGAGCCTATGTGAAGTAAAATTGCCTGCCTTACTATCCACCTAGAATACCATCCATCAGTGCATGGTAGGTGGCTCGCCATACCTTGCTATGACAAGGTGGGTCCACCCTTGTGCCTGCTGTCTCACCATACAGACTCAAGGAACCCCTATTCTAGGTTAGCTTCCATCTCTGAGGGGACCAACCATGGAGCCCCATCTTGCTTCTATCGATCAAAATTTGCACATGCCTGGTATTAGACTCAGGTAACCACCACAGAGACGGAGAAGCTCCACTTACTCTGGGTACCTCAATCAAGGATCCATGTCCCCAATGATAATATCCAGTCTTCTGGCTTGCAATGCCTATGCCCCAGTTGTAAGGATTGCCTCAAGCATTGTTCAGATGTCATTCAGAAAGAGGTGCTGCCTAATAACCAAAGGGTTAATTAAGTTGTCTCTGAAGTTCCCATTATCAGGGCTGCATCCATTCATGGAGTATTTGCTAGCCTCCAGCAATGATTATCCATTGGTTAATTTAACTGTTGACCTTCTTCAGCTCCCTGCTCCAGAGTTTCATGCTCACCCACTTGTCACAGAATCAGATCCAACCATACAGAGTATGCTAGGCAAACTGTTGACCATAGTTAGAAGGTTGTCCCGAATCATGTCAATTAGCTACTTGCCTGTGATGGTTCCTAAATCATTGCTCTAGACTACATAATCACGGCATCTGGGTGCATGCAGGCATTGAGCCAATCTTCCAAAGAGGATAGAAATATGACCACTTCATGCTAGATCTTTCAAGCCAGACAAGGTGTATGCCATGCTTGACCAATCATAAATGTAGCTCCAGTGGTCCCACTGCCACTCTCAAAGCTGCCTAGTGTAGATAGGATGCCCGATGATCCAAACCATTTGCTTCATTTTGAGGCCTACCAGGATATACAGTAATTAACAACCATTGGTATGATTGTGTCCACCAATTAGGGTAAGTGCCCATAGCTAGTCCACTGAATGGATAGTAATTTAAAGCTTATTTTTGGGTTCTGCCTAGGGACAGATATACAAGGTGTATGCACATAAATGCCAACGCTCCAGATCTTTGATCACTGTGGCTGAAAGACTGAAAGACCATCTACGGAAGCTGCAGTAAAGAGTAGATGCCATATAGATTGGGCTGGTATCTGGCCACTGCCAAGGCTTTCTTGAACACCACAGTGAACAAGGAATATTTAGGCCAAAGAGCCAGAACACTGGTGAGGATTGCCGCAGGGTACACGGAAATTTAACTACTCCCCTGATTCAAAATGGCTCCCCTTGTCTCTGACCTGTCTTGGATTTTCTTATTGGACCTCTCTTCAGTCTTTCCTGAGGCATCAATTTGTCAGCCCTAATGCTGCAAAGAAGACCAAGGAGAAGGTTGCCCAGTATATGATGGTTTTAAACCTGGTGGAGCACATTGTCTGTAAGTCCTGTGCTCATTCTTCAGGAAGGGCAGCCTCAAAGGGGTTTTTGCCTGGATTTGAATAAGGCCAGAGAAAGAGCCTGCTGTGCTACCCTGGGTAGTTTGTTCCAAGCATTAAGAACAGCAAGATAGAATCAACGATGCCTGGAGCTGACAATGGCAAGTAGGGCACAGATAAAAGGGATCTGCCCCAGGAGCAAAGTTTTCAAGGAAGAGTGTAGGTAATGATAACAAAGGAAATGTAGTGAGGAGCTGCAGAATAAATACAATATAAGTCAGTAAGAGAAGTCAGAATTGAATGTGGAAATGGATAGGGAGCCAGTGAAGTAGACATTAATATCTGCTCCCATGCTTTCTGGTCCCTCAGTAAGGAAACGTGACTTTTAGGATTAACACTGTTTATTTGAAAAAGGAATATATAAACAACATTGCATACATGTAGAGACTCTGGCATTTTATACTCATTGGACCTCACAGTGGTCAATCTTCTCTTCTATAGCTCCTAAATAAAAATAGCAATAAGCCCCATGTTACCCAACAGAGCCTGAGCTGTCATCATAGATGTATGATGACAAAAAGATGGCAGATTGCAAGTGAAATGTAACACCACTGAGGCGGAATAGGTAAGATAAGGGCTTCCAATAGCAGAGGAGCACATGTAGAAGGAATGCATTAGGTACTGAGGAACATCACAGACACTGGCATCCACTGTAGGCATGGTGGCATGGGGAGAGAAGTCCAGGTGCTGGACTGAAACCAAAGGTCATCAGGCGGCAGAAAGAGCTGGTGTGAGAAGAGGTGGCCCGCATGGCTCAAGACAACGTGGCCTCCTACATTCATAAGATCATCCAACAAGCTTGCCTTGCCCTCTGGAAAAAGGCGAGTTTTTACAGGTGAACAAGAGTAACAACAACAAAAACCCTGCGAGAGAATGCACCATTAAGCCAGAACTGAGCCGAAAACATGAACATTCTGGCACTACAGCTAAGAACATAAGAGCATAAGAAATGCCATACTGGGTCAGACCAAGATTGACCAAGCGCACTGTTTCCAACAGTGGCCAATCCAGATCACACATACCTGGCAGGTTCCCAAAAAGGTACACAGGTTCCACAGTGCTTGTCCCAGGGTAAGCAGTGGATTTCCTAGGTCCTCTTTAATAGTTTATGGACCTTTCCTCCAGGAACTTGTCCAAAAATGTTTAAACACAGCTACACCAACAGCTTTTACTACATCCTCCATAATGAATTCCAGAGTTTGACTATTCATTGAGTGAAAAAATATTTTCTCTTATTGCTCTTAAATGGGTTACATTGTAATTTCATTGCATGTCCTCTAGTCTTTTTACTTTTTGATGGAGTAAACAGCCAATCCATGTTTACTTGTTCTAATCCATTCATTAATTTATAGACCTCTATCATATCCTCTCTCAGCTGTCTCTTTTCCAAATTGAAGAGCACTAACCTTTTAAACCTTTCCTCATAGGGGTATCCTTCTATCCCCTTTACCAATTTGGTGGTTCTTCTCCGTACCTTTTCTAATTTCACTATATCCTTTTTAAGATATACTGACCAGAATTGCACATAATATTTGAGGTGCGGTCGCAACATGGAATGATACAGAGGCATTATAATATCCTTGTTTTTATTCTCCATTCCTTTCCTTATGATTCTTAGCATTCAATTTGCTTTCTTGGCTGCCACTGCACACTGGGCGGAGGGTTTCAACATATTATCCTCGATGATGCCTAAATCATTTTCCTGGGTGGTGGTTCCTAATGTGGAACCTTGCATCATGTAAGCATAGCTTGTGTTGTACTTTCCTAGGTGCATAACTTTGCACTTGTCCAAATTAAATTTCATCTGCCATTTGGACATCTAGGGGTATGTTTACTAAAAACCCGTTAGGTGCGCGCCGTGCTAGTGTGCGGGATGCCATATAAGGAGTGGGCGTTTCAGTCTGAAAAAGCAAACTGGGATTAATCATGCGCTAATGTGCGCTGTGCGCTCATGTGCGCCGCGCACATTAGCACATGAGAAACATGCGCGGGAAGCATAAGTGGCGCACTGATGTGCAAGCACAAGAGCAGAGCCACAGGACAATGGTGAAGACACTGACCGATGGTGCAGGGATCATGGGTTCAATCCCCCACTGTGCCCAATGAAGAAGGCTGGCTGAGGCATTACCTGTTAAAGGTAATATTGCAGTCTGAGGCATATTAATTTTATTTTAATTACTTCTACTAGCAAACGCACTCTGAAAGCACTGTAACATAAGGCGCCCCATAAGGTACCCCAGAGGGCACATTTTAGAGTGCACTGTCCGCCAAGGCACCCTAGAATGTTGCTTATAGGGCGCTTTATAGGGTGCCGTATGAGGTACCGCAAGGTCACAGCACTGTTTGTGATGGCAGCACTGTGCAGTTTAAGGAATGAAAATCATAAGTAAGTGCGCTGACATGCAAGGAGGAGCAGCAGTGTAGCACAATAGTTAAGACACTGGCCAATGATGTAGGAGTCATGGGTTCAATCCCCCACTGTGCCTAATGAAGAAGGCTGGCTGAGGCATTACCAGTTATAGGTAATATTGCTTTAGGAGGCATTTTATTTTTATTTTAATTAGTGCTGCCAGCAAACACACCTTCAAAGTATTGTAACATAAGGTGCTGCATAAGGCACCTCATAGGGTACCCCAGAGGGCACATTTTAAAGTGCACTGTCCGCCACGGCACCCTATAATGTCCCCTATAGGGCACCCTATAAGTCGCTCCACAGGAGAACGTATAGTGCACCTTATATGGACGGTAACCATAAGGTGCCCTATAGGGCGCCCTATAAAGCGCCCTCTGAGGCACTTTATGGGTACAGTATGCTGAGGGTGTTTTTGCTGGCAGCAATAATGTACATTAAAAATAGATAATGCTTTGGGCAGCCCTATCAAATAACCCCACTGTGGGTTTGAACCCATGACTTCTGGCCCCACAGGCAGTGAAGTAACCAGTGGGCTACAGCTCTATAGCTGCTAGCAAGCCCCTGGCTGGCTGCAGAGGGACTGCACGTCACCACACAGACAGTCTGCTGTGGTCACCAGGATAGGGTTAGCCCACCCATACCCATGATGCACTGCACATGCAAATCAGCTGTCTACAGATGAACACAAGATGGGGTATGCACCCCCACAGCACCTCGGCCTGGTAGGGGGAACTGACCATGTGTGTTACTGGCACAGAGTAGCTACACACCATCACATTGTGCGGGTACTGTGCTCACCCTGACTGTGCGGTGGGGCGCCCAGCACCAGGTCCACAGCACCTTCCATGACAAAAATAGGCCATGCTGGAGGTCCCCAGCAGTGCTAATGTGTGAGAAAGGTAGTTTTTGCAGAAGCACCTTGGATATATCTGTCTGTCTCAGTCAGGTGTAGCCCCCATGGACTCCTAGGAGGTTTACGTAACAACACCACCACCACCCTCTTCCTCCAGGGCTGAGGGTGGCAAACAGGGTCTCCCATCAACAGATGCACATTCTACCTCCCTGCAATGGTGGCAGTAGAGGGGACCATCAACCCCAGTCATGCTGGGGAACAGACACCCTACAGGGCAGTCAATGCAGCTCTGTACACATCCATAACACAATAGCAGTTGATATTCCCCTGCAACAAGCCTTCAGCCACTGCACAGCACTCCATCAAGACACATACCAGCTGCAAACAGTCTGCTAGCTAGTCCATAGTGCATGTTCCTGGCAGAAATGCATGCACCCAGAACTGGGATGTCAGCATACACAACAAGCAGATAAATCAGTGACTGGGCCCCAAAAGGAAACCCATAAATATCACACGAAAGAATGCAATATAGCACTATGGGGGAGCCTAGCCATGCTGTGGTCACTGCACAGTCAGGGTGAGAGTGATCTCCCAGCAGGACATGCTGAGGCCACCCTGTCTGTGTAGGTGGGGGCTGGGCACTAAAATGTCCCAGCCAGTGCCCTATGCCCTGTGAAGATGCATCCTGGCCAGGCCACCCTATCCGGGCTATACCCATGGTACCTTGCTCCTCATTATGCACATTGGCAGGCCAATACTGGCAACAGTGCTGGCAGTGTGGGCTGTGGAAGGTGTTTGCAGCCACCACACACTGGATTGACAGACACACACACCCACACCTATGCCAGCATTGTGCTACTATAGAGGAGTTTAGCAGCCCTGGCCACCACACCAGTCCTGGGCACAGTACAGGCATGGATATAGTACGCAATACTGTTGGGGGTCACTCCCCAGGGTGGTAAACACTGTCAGAGACCAGACCTGAAGCACACACCACAGACATCAGAAAGATTGTTATGATGGAGCTCAATGAGCAAACTGTGCTTAACGTAGGAATTGCTATCTGCCAGTAATCATAGCAAATGTTTGATAGCTGTGTACTGTATACCCAAGTGTAGGATGGCATTGCTAAGGTATGCAAGTGCTAGTATTGGGAGATGCACGCAGGGCCCAATGTCCTGCCTCTCCAGGAGGCATTGGCTAATGGGGCCTGTGGGTGTGGGTGTGGGTTTGTCTGCCCCTGTTGGCTGCTGCTGTACGGCAGAGGTTCCCAACTCCAGTCCTGGTGTGCCAAACACTGTTTGGGTTTTCATGCTGTCCCTCATGAATATGCATGAGATACATCTGCATACCATGGGGGTGGTGCATAGATATGCAGCACAGGCATCTTTATTAGAGGCAGCATGGAAACTGAATGGTGTTTGGCCCTCCAGGACTGCATTTGGGAGACTCTGCTCTAGGTAATGCGCCTGTTTATGGTGTCTGTGCTCGGTGGGGTAAAATATAGGCGTATTAACCATGCGTATGTTCTCTGCAATAAAGGTTTGTCCTTACTTTCACTTTTTAGTTGTGCGTAAAATACATGGACTGGATTGGCAGTAGCCTCAGCTGGGTTTTGAACCTGTGACCTTCTGTTCTTACACACACTGTCTGTGTGCACTGCACCACTGTGTTGTCACAGAGACAGTGCATTCCCTGGGGAGTCCATGACTGTACATCCGACAGGGCCTGTTTGTTGCAGTGCACGGCACCCACCTGGACAGGGCTTGGCCATGGTCTGCTGTGGCCACCAGCTGCTGCCACCTCCACCACCAGTACCGCTCCATCCTTAGATTGGAGACAGCATAAACCCTGAAGGATTTGTGGCTCTCCAGGACTGCATTTGGGGGAATCTGCTCTAGGTAATGTGCATGTTTCTGGTGTCTGTGCTCTGTAGGGTAAAATAGAGGTGTTTGAGCCATGCTTATGTTCTCTGCAATAAAGGTTCGTCTTTACTATCACTAGTTAGTTGTGGGTAAAATATGGGGACTGGATTGGCAGGAGCGTGAACCTGTGACCTTCTGTCTCCAAACACGCTGGTTGTGCGCACTGCACCACCGTGTTGCCACAGAGACAGTGCATTCCCTGATGATACCATGACTGTTTGTCCGGCAGGGCCTGTCTGTTGCAGTGCATTGCACCCACCTACACAGGGCTAGGCCATGGTCTGCTCTGGGCAGCTGCCACTGCCCCCCTCCACCTCCAGTACCCCTGTGCCACCCTGCTGACATGCCCTTCTGCTGGTGGTGCTGGTTGTACGCAGTCTCAGGCCATCCTGTGTGCGGATAGGCGGCTGCCTATGGTGCGTGTTCTGGGGTAGGGGTGCCTGCATATCTGTCCACACATCCCCCAATCACCGCCTGCCAATGTTCTGTGCCCTTGGGGGTACCTGCTGGGTACTATCCCCTGTGACACTGTGCTAAACCCTCTCGTGCCCGTGTTGGGCCCTCATCAGTTGCTGTCTGGCTGCTGTTCGGTTTCAGCATTCCTAGGTGCCATCTAGGCATCTGCCTAGTCCGCACTGTGCCCCAGCTGCACCACAGCATGTGCCGCCTGCAGCCCTCTGTATCCCCTTTCCCAGCATCTGTCCAGTTGCCCATTCCGAACTGCCCGCCCTGCTGTTGTGGAACATGTGCATGCCATAGGTAACCTGTCCAATGGAGAGGGAAACCCTGATCAGTGTTATTTCACTGTGGGATCATTCACCTTGTATGGGGACGGAGCGTAGACCCTTCTAAAATTCATATTTATTTTTTGGGTCTTTCTTGGGAGTGTTTTTTGATGTTTCCCATTACTATCACTATTGCCCAGCTTGATTATAATTTTATTTTATTTTGTTGGGGTCATTTTCAGTGTTTATTTGCACTTTTGTTCCGTGCACATGTATCACACTTATCACTGTTTTGTAGGTTTCCCTCGTTTTGCTGTACATTGCTGACATAAATGGTTTCTCTTCCCTTTAAATCGGCTCTACCGCGAGGTTTTCACTCGCGGTATTTTTTGCCTTGAATTTCAGCCCCGCTCGTGTGCGGGGAGCCTCTCCCCTCCCACTCTCCACCCATTGACCCCTTCTCTCCGCCCCTGGGGAGCCTTCCTCCGCCCTCCGGGAGCCTTTCCACGCTTTTATCGCACAGTAGCGCGCCGCGCACATGAGCGTGCACTTTAGTGCACCGCATACCTGTGCGGGGCACAAATACGCATCATTAGCATGCGCTAAGGTACCTTAGCGCACGCTAATGTACGTCGCGCACATTAGCGCAGTTTAGTAAACATACCCCCTAGTCTTCCAATTTATAAAGGTCTTCTTGGAATTTTTCACAAACCTCTTATGTTTTAATAATGTTGAATAATTTTGTGTCATCTGCAAATTTGATCACCTCATTTGTTATTTCTATTTCCAGGTCATTTATAAATACAGTTGTAGTGAACATTATTGGCACCCTTGCAGTTCAACCCCTTAATGTTCAATATCTCCTAAAAATAAAGTGGACAGTGACATGGCTCTGGATTATATATGCACACATATTTGACACATAAAAGAATCAAATAAAACAAGACCAATTAATAAAGGAAATAGTAGGAAACAATATAAAAATTGGGACATTGTCAGGACACAATTATTTATCCTATTAAGCTAATTTTTCAAATTTTTTGTTGGAACAATGGCCTTGAAGATGAAGAAACACCTTCTCGAAGCCATTTGCTCCCTTTTGTTCTTTTTATGGGGACGCAACCCCAGGTACAACAAACAATTCTGTTCCCGTCTAGAACATGGGTACTGTATAGCATATTAACACAAACATGGTACATTTATCTTGAAATCAAGTCTTCCATTTCCAAAACAGCACAACCAACTGCAACACAACACATGTAACCCCAAAACCACCAACGATGCCGGCTAGGCATTTCGCCGAGCGCTTTCTCAAGGGGAAACCCCGTATGCTGTATAAGAGAACAGAAAACAAAAAAGGCAAAAACACAAGAATCAACAGTTTGAAGAAATGGCAACAAGGAAGCCCCCAGCAGTCTACCCTGACAGACAGGGACCCACACAGACCTTAAATATCAAGGGAACCCACTCCAAGATGACCAAACGTCATGCACACTTCTTTCTCACTGATGCCCCAGCTGCAAGAAACGCCACGCATGTGCAGTAATAAGAACAACCAACGCTCCACCCAACAGCATCAGAACACAAACCACGCCACAATTATTGGCACCCTTATAAACAATTCAAATCAGTTGGAACAGAAGAACTACTTTCCCCTGGCAGTAAAATTAAACGCACCTGTGATCAATTGTCAGTACTCACATGACTTGAATCAACCAATGAATGATGGCTCTAATATTTAAAATGGCCACATTCATTCCCTGTTCCATTTTCGCAATGGTAAAGACAAGGGAGCTGCCTGAGACCGTCAAAAACCCATTATCACCAAACATCAAACTTCAAACCCATTATCACCAAAGACCTTGGGATTCCTGTGTTTACAAATCACAATGTAATTAAGAAGTTTTCTGCTCATGGAACTGTCAAGAACCTCCCAGGATGTAGTGGGAAAAGGAAAATTAATCCAAGAAGTCTTCGAAGGTTAGTTGAACTATTGCAAAAACACCATGTACAATATCCAAAGAGCTTTAAGGCTGACCCAGAGCAATCTGGAGTGGTGATTTCAACCCGCACCATATGCCGTGCACTAAACAAAGAAGGACTTCATGGGCGAAAGCCAAGGAGGACTCCACTGCTCAAAGACAGATACAAAAAGGCACGCCTTATCTTTGCCCAAACCCACCTTGAGAAAACACAATCCTTCTGGGAAAATGTTCTGTGGACAGATGAAACCAAACTTAGCTCTTTGGCAATGCAGACCAGCAATACATTTACAGATGAAGAAATGAAGCTTATAAGGGAATAAACACCCTTCCTACAGTTAAATATGGTGGAGGTTCCATTATGTAATGGGGCTGTTTTGCTGCCTCAGAAACTAGAGGCCTGGAATTTATTAAAGGAATCATGAAGTCAGAGGACTACCAAAGTATTTTGGAGCAGCAGGACAATGACACAAAACATATATCCAAAAGTACAAAACAATAGTTAGAAATTAAAAAATGGACTGTTTTAAACTGGCCGGCAATGAGTTTTGACGTCAATCCAATCGAGAATCTTTGGAAAGAGCTGAAATCTGCCCTTGGTAAAAGGAATCCTGGAAACATTCATGAGCTGGAAGAAGTCACAGTTGAAGAGTAGGAGAAACTACCAGAAAACAGATGTATAAAACTTATGGATGGCTACAAGAAACGTTTGGAGGCTGTCATCACTGCCAAGGGTTGTGCAAGCAAATATTAGTGAAGGGTGCCATTAATCCCATCCAGACCAGTCCAGAGTGTGGTATGTCCAGAAAAAAAGCTGTGTTATGGCACTTCCTTCCTCAGGGGTTATAAGGCACCATAAGAACATAAATAATATCAAAATAATACATAGAAACATAACTTAAAATTATTTTTAAAAACATAAAATAATTAAAACAGACAAAAGACATTAAAAAAACCATATGCCATCCTGAACAAATTAAAAAGACACTCTTTAAAATGAGGTGGTAATAATAAATAAATAGCAGTTGATAAGAGACACAAAATAAGATAAAACATATAGTAAGAAGCACTTCTAATCCATGACTAAAAATTGTGTTCATTAGTGACTAATCTATTGAAGACAATATAAAATGTTATATCAAATAAGGACAGTCATGAATTATAGATTAATCACAAACCGTTATTGGGTAGGATCAGCACAAACTCCATTTGACATTCTTATGTGTGTAAAGAGCAGAAGAGATAAATAAGCTCCAGTAAAAAGCACTAATTAAATAGCAGGAGCAGGAGCAAATGAACCTTGTGCGGCACCCTCCTATCTGAAAATAGAAGGGCCATGCACAGCACTCACTGAACAATCTCTAATGAAATCAGTCCCCTCGTTCTAGCAGTTTTTGCCTAAATAACAACTTCCTCATCGCAGGTATAAATAACATAGTCCAAACTACTCTAAAAAACTCTTTAAAGTGGAAGGAATGCCAAGCTAACTACAATCAAAGGGTAAAATGAAACCAGAGAGATTGTGATACCTTAACTATTCAGCATAGAAACCTGCACAGGGCAGGGATTATTTATTTATTTGACTAAGTTTGTATACTGCTTTTCATGCAGGTCAAAGTGGTTTACAGCAAACAAGAGATAATACAAGGGATGTTTACATTGGAACATAAAGTGGCTTGTATATATTTATCATGTTTTCCCTGTTAAGTAACCTGTTTAATGTATACCCAAGTTATTATACCTGTTTCACTGTAAGCACAAATCACTAAACTGAGATGTGTAGTTTAATGTTCATTGTAAACTGCACTGATGTCAAATAGCGCGGTATAAAAGAGACTGTAAATAAATAAATAAATAATAACTTTGTACAATCAACAAGGGTAGGGCAATTGTGAGGTTAACCGTGTACAAGGTTAATTATGCACAGGTATCTAAATTGACTATGCATTCATGTGGTGCTCGATAAGTTTGTTACCTGTGTGTTTGTGTTTTGGGATCAGGTTGTGATGGCTGTTTAGTTGTTGAGCTGTTGGAGGTTGGGGTGGTGAAGTGCAGGGTGAAGAGGTGAGTTTTGAGAAGTCTGCGGAAGGTTAGGAAGTCTGTGGTGTTTCTTATGTTGTCTGGGAGAGTGTTCCAGGTGGTTGGGGCATAAAATTCAAAGGCTCTGGCTGAGGCTTGTTGGGTACTCTTTGTTATGGTTTGAGGGGTAGTTAGTGTGTTCATGATGGAGGTTCTCCAGGATTTGTGTGATTGTTGAGGGGTGATGAGAGTGCTGAGGTAGGTGGAGGAGTGATGGAAGAGGGCTTTGTGTGTCATTAGCAGGATCTTAAAGAGTATTCTACTTTGCAGCGGGAGCCAGTGGAAGTGTTTGAGGATGGGGGTGCTGTGCTCATATTTAGGTGAATTTGTAATGATTCTTGCGACAGTATGTAATGCCATTTGAAGGGGTTGGAGCGATGATTTGGGAGTCCGCGGTATATTGAGTTGCAGTAGTCGGTGTGGGGTGTTGTGAGGACTTGTAAGACTGATCGGAAGTCAGAGGGGGCAGAGGTGTTGTAGTACGCGGGTTTTGTGATAGATTGCTTTTGCTGTGTTTGCTATTTGTGATTGTAATGTGAGGTGGTGGTCGAGGGTGATCCCCAGGTATTTAACTTCTGGTATGATTATAATTTGAGTGTTGTTGAGAATGATGGAGTCGGGGGGATGAAGGAGATGTTCCTGGTGACGAGTAGAGCTTCTGTTTATGGATAGGTGGTTTTCAGATAACCACTGAGAGACCTCGGAGGAGCATTGTTGAAGCTTGTAGTATGATGGGTTATTGAGGTTGAGTGGTGTGTAGAGCATAATATCATCTGCATAAATGTGGTAGTTGACGTTGTGAGTTTGAATGATGTTATAAAGGGACTGTAGGGATTCAGTAAAAGCAACCGCCAGGGGGGCTGCTCATATGTTTTAAACCCTTTTTTGGCGCTAATTCGCGGGGCTAAAGGACCAAGGATAATATAAGCCAAAACTGGAAAATATTCAATTTCAAATGCTGTTTAAACAAAAAAGTACTTTAAAAAACAATAGTGCGACCAAAGGTAGTAAAAAAACAAAGGTTAAAATCAAATCATTACAAAACCAAAGATATTAGTTACGAGTCAAAGGTGAAGAGGAGTGTTAAGGATCTTATACATATCTTTATTGTGCAAGTAGAAACATCCTCATAAAGATAAAATGATGGTTACCTAATATCAACATAACCTGTTATAAACCAGAGATGTTATTCATGTCTAATGTCAATAAATTGTATCGCAGACATTGGTTCGCTGCAAAGGGTTATGCAACCAAATATTAGTGAAGGGTGCCATTAATCCTGTCCAGGTCATATTTTCTCCCAGTTGGTGAGGGGTCTTATGTGTACACTAATTGCAAGGAATTCTTTGCTCTCAGGGAATGAGTCCAATCTCTGGAGGCTAGACTAGCAGACTTGGAGGACATAAGAAAGACAGACAGGTATATGGATGAGACCTACAGGGATGTAGTACTGACATCCCACCTCTAGTCTGGCAGCCACCTTGTTGCCAAGGAGACAGGAGAGCATCACCCTGGTGTGGCAGGAAGTGATCCTGTAGATAGGACCTGTCCTCCAGGTGAGGTAAAACCCTCTCACATTGATAAGATTTCTCCAGTGCCATGTGCCCATGAGGGAAGAGTTAGGACAGCTGTTATAGTTGGTGATCCAATCATTAGGCATGTAGATAGCTGGGTGGCTGATGGATGTGAGGATCGCCTGGTAACATGCCTGCCTGATGTGAAGGTAGTAGACCTCATGCACCACCTAGACAAGGGGAGGAGTCTGCTATCTTAGTATATGTTGGTACCAATGACATAGGAAATTGTGGGAGGGAGGTTCTGGAGGCCAAATTTAGGCTTTTAGGTAGGAAGTTGAAATCTAGAACTTCCAGGGTAGCATTCTCTGAAATGCTTTCTGTTCCACACGCAGGACCTAAAAGGCAGGCAGAGCTCCAGAGACTCAATGCATGGATGAGACAATGGTTCATGGAAGAGGGTTTTGGTTTTATTAAGAACTGGGCAACATTCTGTGGAAAGGAGGGGGAGTTTCTGAAGTGATGGGCTCCACCTTAACTGGGATAGAACCCGGCTGCTAGCATTAACTTTTAAAAAGGAGATAGAGCAGCTTTTAAACTAGATAATAGGGGATAGCTGACAGCCGCACAAGAGCGTATGATTCGGAAGGATGTATCCTTGAAGGATACCAGCAAAAGAGGGAAGTTAGGGCATCCCGGCAGAGAGGTTCCAATAAAGATAAAAGTAACCCAGATGCCCTTATGTACAGAGCAGTCAGAGCTGAAAGATTCAAAATTACTCCTGTCTACTGATAACCCGATTAATATAAATAAAATACAACCTCTAAAATGCCTGTCTGCAAATGATAGAAGTGTAAAAAATAAGATGAGAGAGAATATATAGCACTAAATAAAAGGTTAGATATAGTTGGTATCTCAGAGACCTGGTGGAAGAAGGACAAAAAATGGGACACTGTGATACCTGCGTACAAACTATATCATAATGATAGAGTAGATCAAATTGGTGGAGAGGTTGCGCTCTATGTTAGAGAGGGCATTGAGTCACAAAGGATTAAAGATTTGCAGGAAACAAAATACACTTTAGAATCTCTATGGATAGAAATTCCATGTAAAATGGGGAAGGCGATGGCAGTGGGGGTGTACTATCGACTGCCTGGCCAGAATGAGCAAATGGATGATGAAATGCTCAAATAAATCAGGGAAGCTGACAAAAGTTACAGCAAAGTAAGAATAATGGATAACTTCAATTACCCCGGTATCCACTGGGTCAGTGTCACAGCAGGACATGCTAGGGAGATAAAGTTTCTAGGTGAAATAAATGACTACTTCTTGGAGCAGCTAGTTCATGAACCAACAAGAGGGACAGCTATTTTGGACCTAGTCCTTAGTGGAACACAGGATCCGGTGCAAGAGATATGGGTGTTGGGGTCACTTGGGAATGGTGATCATTTCATGATCACATTATAAATGGAGGAATGACAGCAATGAAATCCACAGTACTACCTTTTAACTTACAAAAGGAAGACTGTGATAAAATGAGAAAATAGTTAAGGAAAAACTAAAAGGAGCAGCTGCAAAGGTTAAAGATTTACTTTTACATCCCCTATGCATTCTTTTCTGTACAACTGCATCTTGTGCTCTCCCAGACAGCAGACACACCAATTCAATTCAGATTTGTCATAGCCATTCATCTCTATGGGGCACATTGGAAATCAGAGCGGGAATTCTTCTAAGTCACAGCCTTGTTCCACCTTGCCGCTGGTATAACATGCTCATCCATGGGATGTACTCAGGACGTACATTGGCCTTCCCTGAATGCGCTTTATATGTGTCCGCAGCTTGCCACACCCCCATTCTGCCCCCTCCCACCCCCATTCTGAGATCTCCATTTTAGTGCCATGTACGTGCAGGGCCGCATGGTTTCAGAATATGACATTTTGCGGGATAGACATTTTTGCAAGAATGACGTCTATCCCACATGTCCAGGCAGCCTATTTGCATTTCTTGATGACCTCCATAGTGTATCAGGATTTTCAGAAAGCCTTTGACATGGTCTCTCATGAGAGACTCTTGGCAAAATTAAAAAGTCATGGGATAGGAGGCAGGGTACTATTATGGATCAGGAACTTGTTAAAAGATAGAAAGCAGAGGATAGGGCTGAATAGCCAATTTTCTCAATGGAGAAAGGTGAATAGTGAAGTACCCGAGGGTTCTGTGCTGGGTCCACTGGTTTTTAACATATTCATAAGTGACCTGGAAATGGAAATAACGAGTGAGGTGATCAAATTTGCAGATGACACAAAATTATTCAAATTTGTTAAAACAAAAGAAGATTGTGAAAAATTGCAAGAGGATCTCGATAAACTGGAAGACTGGACGTCCAAATGGCAGATGAAATTTAATGTGAATAAGTGCAAAGTTATGCACCTAGGAAAGAACAACCTAAACTGTGGTTACACAATGCAAGATTCCACATTAGGAACCATCACCCAGGAAAAATATTTAGGCACCATTGTGGATAATATTTTGAAACCTTCCACCCAGTGCCAAGAAAGCAAATAGAATGCTAGGAATCATAGGGAAAGGAATGGAGAATAAATAATGCCTCTGTATCATTCCATGGTGAGATCACACCTTGAATATTGTGTGCAATTCTGGTCGCCATATCTTAAAAAGGACATAGCAGAATTAGAAAAGATACAGAGAAGAGTCACCAAAATGGTAAAGGGGATGGAAGGATGCTCCTATGAGGAAAAGCTTAAAAAGTTAGAGCTCTTCAACCTGGAAAAGAGACGGCTGAAGAGAGATATGATAGAGGTCTACAAATTAATGAATGGAGTGGAATGGGTAAACGTAGATCAATTGTTTACACCATCAAAAAGTAGAAAGACTAGAGGACACACAATGAAGCTATAATGTAACCCATTTAAGACTAAAAAGAGAAAATATTTTTTCACTCAATCCGTAATCAAACTCTGGAATTCATTACTGGAGAATGAAGTAATAGCTGTTAGTATAGCTGGGTTTAAAAAAGGTTTGGACAAGTTCCTGGAGGAAAGGTCCATCAACCATTAAGAGGACCTGAGAAATCCACTACTTGCCCCATGACAAGCACTGTGGAACCTGTGTGCCTTTTTGGGAACCTGCAAGGTTCTTGTGACCTGGATTGGACACTGTTGGAAACATGATACTGGACTTGATGAACCTTGGTCTGACCCAGTATGGCATTTCTTATGTTCTTATGTTTGTTTGTTTTTCTCAGAAATTACTATGTCTAAATTGCACAGACACTGTTTTTTGTTGTATACCTTTGAACATACTATTAAAATATTATGATAACATACAGTTAGAATATTTCCAACTATTTCTCAAGATATTGTACACAGAATACCTAAAATGCAAGGGTGCCAATAATGTTGACCACAACTGTATAATTTCACTGGTCAACAAATTGAAAATTGAATTAAAATGGCGCAAAACTAAATCTACATCATACAATTAATTATATCTTACCCACCTCAAAAATTACAAAGAGGCTACAGACAGTGCTAAGAAAAACTTCCACTCAACTATTCTAACCAAATCTATCAACCGACCAAGGGAACTATTCTCCATTGTACAAAACTTAACTAAGTACTGTCAGACGGCTGCCTAGGGTGAGAACTTACACAATCTTGACTATGCATATATTCATATGATTCTTGCAAGGTATTGTGGGTAATGTAGTTCATTCACTCCCAAACACAGCTGAAGACAATAATTGAGTTGTGAAACCAGTGGTAAGGCCAATAAAATACTTTTTTTATTGATGGGGTTTAATTCACCCAGCACAAGTATGCTTGTTAGCAATATAAATGAGGTTACTTGCTTGCAGTGTTTAAATGGATAACATAAAGTCACAAAGCAAATCAGAAAACAACCTTCAGCTTGTCAGGCAATTAGCTAATGTTTTCTTAGCAAATAATTACCAAAGGAAAAAGGCACAAAGAAATAAATGAACTTTGCTTGTTAGGTTAACTTCTGCTTATTTTCCACGCAGATCCCAGCAGTGATTCTCCCTTGCTCACACACACAATCAGGTGCAGCTTTAATTACTATCAATTGACCAGCTGAAACCCTTTAGCTGGCTGGCTGCTACTGTGTGAACCCAAATCCTGCTTTAAGAGCTGTTTGCAGTGGAAATAAAGAACAAAGTTAGGTTTCTTTGTGATGGCTGATGTGTTTGCTCACAGAAAGCTAGCAATAGCATTTAGATAGAGAACAGTCCATGTAATTAATAGTTTCATCTGCTGTATCTCCCCCTTCATCAATCAGCATAGGGTCACTATCATACATTGGCACAGACGAGTCTTTCAATAAGGCACTATCATGAGAATGCTTATTCCCTTGCTGCCATTCACTATTATAGATAGGGTCTGGATCAGTGTTCATACCTGAGCCTCTCCTGCTATCATAATTCCTCTCTGTATAGCCTGGCCAGTATGTAATCCAATTCTGATGTCCAGCCTTCCAATCTTGATCCCTGGACACTGGATCTCCTCTCACATACCTTCTGGCCTTGGTCTGAAAGTCCTTTCCACGTGCAGTCTTCTCTCTTCCAGGTAGCCACTGGTGATTCCTATCTCTGCCAATCCATTCCTCTGGCTGACTCCAGTCCAATGGACTCTGCTGGCATTTGGAATACCTCCCAGTATAGGTACTGCCTTGGACTCTCCCAGACCGTCCAATGGGCTTTCTTCTCTTCCTTCCAGAGAGTTTCCTTCTTTCTCTATCCGCTTGGCTTGGCTTCTGTTTCTCCAGGTGATACTGGTGCTTGAGCTTGAAGCTGTTGCTGTCTCCTTTCCTGAAGCTGTTATCTGAAGAATAAGCTCTATTCTTATTCTGTCCTAATGTGTGCTCCTCCCTAACACAGCGCAGCTGTGTTGAATCAGGCCCTGCCCTTTGAGATGAGTGCTTAGGGATTACCTCATAGCTCTCTTGATTGCACACACGTTTTCTCACTTCAGCCCCTCTCATGGCTGCTGGAAACCTGGTGCATTCTGGGACTGGTAGTCTTTTATGTGAAAACTCTGTTTTCTTACTTCTACCAGAACTGACAGGTTGCTTGTTCAGAGTCACATCATCTTTTCTATAGCTCCTACCTGAGCTATGATAAGCTTCCTTATCACAGTACACATACAACTCCAGCCATGAAGTTAACGATATATCTGCTCAAACCTTAGCAAACCACTACATAAATAAGTCAAAAATATATAATTCCCCACCAATTTCACAAGCCATCTCTCACCAACTCCTACCAGATGATTGGAATGAATTCTACCCCATAACTAAAGAAACACTTAAGAACATTATGTCAAACCTAAATACTACAACTTCTCACCTAGATCCCTGCCCTATAACTTGGATAAAGAATACTCTTCCAACATTATCCCCCTTCATGCTACCTTTAATTAATCTCTCATTAAATCAAGGCTACCTTCCACCCATACTAAAACATGCACAAATTCGACCTATACTAAAAAACAATACCCTGGACAAAACATCACCGAATTCATATAGGCCTATTTCAAGTATACCTTTTATGGCCAAACTCATAGAAAAAGTAGTTCAAACCCAAACACAGGAACACATCGACACATCAGCTCCCCTTGATGACCAACAATATGGCTTTCGCCCCGGTCATGGAGTTGATACACTCTTAACAGTACTCCTTGACACCTTAGTAAGAGGAATTGACAGTCCTAGAAACGCATTCTTATTACTTTTTCTGGACATATCTGCAGCATTTGACAGTGTATACCACACACTAATGCTCAACAGGCTCAGACAAATAGGTGCTAACTCAATAGTACATAAATGGTTCACTTCCTATCTGTCTAACAGAACTCAAACTGTCAGGATCAACACCCAAACCTCCACCACATACAAACAGGAAATAGGCCTCCCCCAAGGATCTGCCCTCTCGGCACTCCTTTTTAATATTTATATACAACCAATTTGCAACATCTTTAAAAAATTCAAAATACACTACCACATATACGCAGACGATATCATGATGTACATTCCTTTCACGATCCCTATGCTTCCACTGCAACTATTAACTGACTGTTTCAATGAATTAACAACTTGGCTAGAAGCTCACAACCTTCACATTAATCATTCCAAAACTGACATATTGATTGTAACAAAAAACAAATCTTACACCCCCCCTACCCACATTACACTTCAGAAACATGACATTTACATAAAAAATGAGATAAAATACCTAGGGGTGATCTTAGATACACACCTCAGTATGAACACCCACATAAGAAATACCACAAAAAAATATACTTTAAGCTCAAAGTATTAAAACAATTACGCCCACTAGTCCACCTGCATGGCTTCCTGAGCATAATTCAAGCCATTATTACACCGCACTTCGACTTTGCTAACCTCACGCTACTAGGCACAACTAACCAAAACATCAAAAGGCTTCAACTGGCCCAAAATGCTGCAGCTAGAACCATAAGGAAGGTACACCCTTTTGAGCACATATCACCCTATCTAGCTAAACTACACTGGCTCCCAATTCAATGCAGAATAAACTATAAACTAATAATAACCACCTTCAAAGCTTTAAATAATACTGCCCCAACTACTCTAAACAAACTACTCACTAAAGATACACCCCAATCTGCTCAGAGAAGAGGCAACGCCAATAAAATAAGGATTCCAAAAGAGTTCACAAAGACTAAAAAAACAACAAATAACAAAGCTTTTTCCCATGCAGCCCCCATACTCTGGAACTCCCTACCTGATGAAATTAGAGCCTTAACTGATCTTAAAGAACTACGCAAAACATTAAAAACCCACCTATTTAGCTCCCACTACGGTCCACTTGTGAATTCCCAATACCAAAATGAAAAGGGATAATACATAACACATTGAGTCTAACACCATAATGTCCCATGAAAACATGACCTTTAACAGTTTATGATGCTTGTAAAATAGCTACCTTACTAGTTGAACTCAACTTCTGTTGACTGTACATAGTTGATTGTACATAGTTCTCCAAAGTTTATTTGTTAAAGTTAAGTTGTACATAATTCAAGCATGTTTAATGTAAAAACAGATATGTCATACTGTTTCTTTACCTGTTATATGTAAACCGCACCTGATCATTGGAAGGTAGCGGTATATAAGCGACTGTTAAATAAAAAAATAAATAAAAAATAAGTCATGTTACTGAAATAAAAATAGTCATTTCTTGTCAATTTTTATATGCTGAACACGAATATGACAGTGAAGTTGCAAAGTTGGCTCTAGTTTTTTTGTAATCTACAAGAATTAATGTTTACATCACAAAATACATGTCAATAGTAAATATAATAGGCCTTCGGTTAATACCTGCAAAAAACCAAGTCATAGACTACTTCTTAGATTTTTTCGCCTGTCTCTTGTACAGCTGTTCGGGAGCTTCTCTGGGGAGTGTCCAGCAGTAGTCAGCCAGCATTATAGTGGACCATTTTCCCTGGTATCTTTGCTCCATCGTTGCGATATCCTGGTGAAAACGTTCGCCCTGTTCATCACTAACCATACCACAGTTGTCAGGAAAGAAATTAAGATGGGAATCAAGGAAATGGATCTTTAGAGACATATTGCAGCCAAGTTTCTGATACTGCATCAGCATGTCTTCTACTAGTTCCTTGTAGTTTTCTGCCCTAACATTCCCGAGAAAGTTTGTTGACACTAGGCGAAAAGCATTCCATGCTTGTTTCGCATCACCCTGCAGCAAGTTGTTGAACCAGTCATCTTTGAAGAGCTCTCGAATCTGAGGACCCACAAAAACTCCCTCTTTAATCTTTGCTTTGTTGAGTCGAGGGAATTTTTCATGCAGGTATCAGAAAGCTGGCGAAGTGCGGTCCATGGCTTTCACAAAGTTTTTCATCAAACCTAGTTTGATGTGAAGGGATGGTAGCAGGATTTTGTGAACCTCAACCAGAACTGGGTGCTGGATATCAGTGGCCTAGCGTGAGTTGTCAGCACCCGGGGCAAGGCAAGTAATTTGCGCCCTCCTGGTCTGGTGTGGTTCTCTCCCGCGATCAGCGCTGCACTGTCCCTCCCCCAGATAGTCCCTCGCTCTCTCTTCGCACCCACCGCACCACATGCCTGGCACCCCTCCCCCCTCCACAGTGGGCGGCGACCCGGCGGCTCGGATCGGATTTGCACAGCCAGCACTGCAGAGAGCTGCGAGTGCGAGCGCGCCCCCCAGGGCCGGATTTACCTTGAGTGAGGCCCTACGCCAACAAAAATTGTGGGCCCCCAGCAGGGGCGGCCCAAGAGGGGTGTGGGCCTCATTTGCATAAGGGGCCTCATTTGCATAAATATTTGCATAATGTTACCATATACTAACTTTTAGTAAACGTGCCTCTTAATGAGTGTATGGATAAAGAAAGACTAAAAGATTTCTACATTACTATAATCCAGTGCCAACTGCCAGACACATTAGGAACTACTACAAACACTGCCCATTTAGAACCCATAGCAAACCCGCCGTATCCTAACAGCACTACCAGGACTCACAAAGCACCATACTCTACCAATCAAAAGGCAACACTGCAAATATTAAACCAATACATTTCAGAGAACAACAATACATGACCTACTGGGGAAAGAGAACAAGTGGCAATGTCAAATAGGAATTATATAAACAGAACACCTCAGCTCAGTTACACATGCAGAACATAGACCATCACCAAACAAGTAATCACATTTTAGAAACAGGAAGACAATAATTAAACTGGGAATCCCAAAAGCCAAACTTGGAATGTACAACACTGTAGAAATAAAACTATACATTAATTTGCTCCTGTACTAAACAAAGCGCAGACGTTAATGATGCACATTTACCAGAGCTGACATATTCCAATTAATAAATTCAAAATAAAGAGATATTTTTCTACCTTTTGTGCATTTTTTTCAGCTGCAATTGCTCCAGCCACTTTCTTCTGGTTTCTTCGTGTCTTCTGCTAACTCTCCATCGTCTGCTGTCCATTTGTCCTTTCTTCTCTCTTCTAGTTTTTTTCCATTCTCTCTCTACATCTGCTTTAACATACTAATCTTTCTCCTTTTGCTCTTTCCTCATTCCTATTTCATCCACTCAAATTTTACCCCTCCATCCTCAATCCCCACTTACTCTCCCAATACCCGGCCAATTGTAGATTTTTTATCCCTCCCACACAAAATATTTTTCCCTTCTCCATTTTACTCTTCCAGCCCCATCCCATTCTAATCCTTCCCCAACATCAGCTCCCTTCTAGTTCCAGCCTCACCCAGCATCCATTCCCTTCTAGTCCCTGCATCAGCCCATTTCCAGTCCTAGCCACCCATCAGCCCATTTCCAGTCCTAGCAACCCCCCAACCCAATACCAGTCCTAGCCCCCCATCAACCCCCTTACAGTCCTAACCCCCCATCACCCCCATTTCAGTTTAAGCCCCCCCTATACCCCATTACCAGTCCTAACCCCCCATCAGCCCACTTCCAGTCCTAACCCCATCAACCCATTTCCAGTCAGCCCCCCAGAGCCCATTCCAGTCCTACCCCCCCCATCAGCCCACAGCCCATTACCAGTCCTAATCCCATCAGCCCACCTCCAGTCTTAACCCCCCCAGCCCATTTCCAGTCCTAGCCCCCCCATAGCCCATTACCAGACAGCCCCCATCAGCCCACAGCCCATTACCAGTCTAAACCCCCCCAAAGCCCATTACCAGTTCTAACCCCCCCCTCAACAGCCCATTACCAGTCCTAACCCCATCAGCCCACCTCCAGTCTTAACCCCCCCAGCCCATTTCCAGTCCTAGTCCCCCATAGCCCATTACCAGACAGCCCCCATCAGCCCACAGCCCATTACCAGTCTTAACCCCCCCCAAAGCCCATTACCAGTTCTAACCCCCCCAACAGCCCACAGCCCATTACCAGTCCTAACCTCATCAGCCCACCTCCCGCCTTAATCCCCCAACCCATTTCCAGTACCAGCCCCAGCCCCCCCCAATAGCCCATTACCAGTCCTACCCCCTCCCCCTGCCTAAAGTAAAATTTAATTTAAAAAAACACCTGCTGGCTGCCGCCGCGGGGCCCCCTCTGCTGCCGCGGCAGCATGGACTGACCCGCGGGGGGCCCCCTCTGCATGCTCGATCCCTCCCTCCGTGCCTCCGTGCCTCCCTCCGTGCAGGCTGTGAGAGGCGCGACGGCAGACTGTCTCCCTCGCGTCTCTGTTAAGCCCGCAGGGGCTGATGGGAAATTTCCCATCAGCCCCTGCGGGCTTAACAGAGACGCGAAGGAGACAGTCTGCCTTCGCGCCTCTCACAGCCTGCACGGAGGGAGGCACGGAGGCACGGAGGGAGGGATCGAGCTTGCAGAGGGGGCCCCCGCAGGTCAGTCCATGCTGCCGCGGCAGCAGAGGGGGCCCCGCGGCGGCAGCCAGCAGGTTTTTTTTTTTTTTTTTTTTTTTAAAAAGCCTAACTTGTTCCATTTTTGTGGGCCCTTTGCAGCTGTGGGCCCTACGCCATGGCGTACATGGCGTATAGGTAAATCCAGCCCTGGCGCCCCCCCCCCATGTTGCGCCCGGTGCGGCCGGCCCCCCCTGCACCCCCCACACTACGCCTCTGCTGGATATTCTTCTATCCAACTGTTACATTTTGTCTGCGATTCCATTCCTTCCGCAAGTAGTGCCAATCCCTTACTCGGCTATCCCACTCACATAAGAAACACATGTATTTTATATATCCCTGCTGCAGTCCCATAAAAAGGGCAACTACCTTCAAGTCACCACAGAGGTGCCAGCTGTACTTGCTATAGTTAATGGAAGTCAGTAGATGCTTTAAGTTATCGTATGTCTCTTTCATGTGGACGGCATGCGCTACTGGAATAGATGGAAGACAGTTTCCATTGTTCAAAAGCACAGCCTTCAGACTCAGTTTCGAAGAGTCTATAAATAGTCTCCAGTCTTGTAGGTCATGAGTGATTTTTAAGGCATTCATGAGGCTTTCAATATCGGAACAGAATACCAGATTACTTTCCTTTCCGACTGCGTATAGTACACTGCTGACGTCAGATGGCTTCAGCAGCCGTCTGGCAGTAGTATTGCATTGCATCAGAAAATGATGTAATCAACTCTGGATGATGTGTGCATGCTGGTACTATGCAATGTGATGCAATATTACATCATTCAAGTCTTATTTGGGATGTTGTTGATGTCCTACTTGATAAATTTACATGGTGAAACGTCAAAAATGAACTACATGCAATATCTTCAAAACGAGAGCCAATAGAATTTTATTAATGCTTTATTCATGTTCAGCTCACCAAGATACTACAGATTAGGGCCTTTTAAAGTCAGTAATGATTTCAATGTCGACCAGTGTTTTCAGAGCTCCACATGGTTTAAACATAAGCTGTTTGCCCACACAATCCTATGTAATTTATTCAGCTGATATTTGAACCACACAGGGCTCTGTACATACAGAATAGCCCTCGGTTCAAACAGTGGGTGTTTTTAGCATATCAGTCACAGAAAAGAGGAAGTGGAATTAGGACTGAAATGACAAGCAAAAGGCATGGAGGCACATTCCAAATGGGATATTCAAGTGCAATCTGGGATGTCAAAACCAGATCGTCTGAAAAGAAAGGCAGGCACGTGCAAGTTCAGGCACAATTCCAGAAATGTGGACGTGCCTGATATGCACATGTATCAAATGTCTATATAGAATTCCCCAGGAGAGTACTTCAGAACCAAAACATCTAATAACATGGAGCCTGATTCAGGAAGGGGCAAGTCCGGGCCGTCCAGACGGCCCTAAGCAGAACGTCCCTGTTAGAACCAATTCTGTAACGCGGGAGCAAAACATTCCCGCGGCATACAGAATTGGGCCCGAGGATGCCCTGGCGTGCCCCAGCATGGCCTGCAGGACATCCACCCCACAGGCCCGTATGTGCCCACAGTGCCCGCATGGCAGAGATACATCTCTGGTGGCCTGCTGCTCCAGTGGGGGCTGCCGGACGGGATCAGGCGGGCAGCCTGCCCTTATACCACCTCCAACGTGGAATAACCAGGTTGTCCCTCACAGTGACCTCCAGACGTACAGGGCCGTCAATGGAGGCATTCCCAGGAACCTGCACATCCCCACCTGATCTCAGAAACATCCAGCATCATGTCTAAGTTTAGACTTACTCCAGGCATCTGAAAAGTGCTTATTTTGGCTGAAAAACATCCAGTACTCAGTACAGTTTCAATGACAGCAGCAGCAGGATTTGTATGGTGGCTTCCCTGTTCCTAGCCCACCACTCTAACCATTTGGCTATTCCTAGATGTCCAGGTTCTAAGGATGTCTAAGTAAACATCCCTGCAGTGTCCATATTGGGCATGTCCATGTTTGTGAAATTATGTCTGCACCTGGACATGCCTGCGTTTTTTTCAGACGTTCTGGCTTAGACATCCCAGATTGCACTTGGGCGTCCTTTCTAAAATTCCCTTCGACATGTAGACTATGTTAAATGGGCTACGACATGTGAGAGTACCAGATGATAAAAGAAATAGTCTGAAGGGTAAGGAATAGTTGTGAAATGATGTGGATGACCTAGAGGACAGGGGAAAGAGTGAGAAACAGTTGAAAGGAATGGGGTTCTGTGGAGAGATGAAAAAGGAAAGGGATAAATCTTTGAAGGGGATGAAAGGGTGGGAATATTTTTGAGGAGATGCTAAAAGAAGGGTAGTAGAATACATAGAAGGTAAGAGACAGAAAGGAAGAAAGGAGATAAAAAATGGAAACGAGACCGTTTAAAAGAACTTGGGGGGAAGACTTAAAAAGACTAGGGGGTATGTTTACTAAACTCCGAAATTGTGCGGGGACGCGGTAGTGTGCCTGTGCCATATAAGGAGTGGGCGGTTCAGGCCGAAAAAGGAAAAAAAACGACCGTACGTGTGTGCGTCGCGTTAATGTGCGTGGCCCACATTAGCGCATGGGAAGGCTAAGTGGGGCGCAGCTGGGCACATAGTGGAACAGAGCCATAGCACAATGGTGAAGACAATAACCAATGGTGCAGGGGCCACGGGTTCAATCCCCCAGTGTGTGCAACCCGAAAAGGCTGGCTGAGGCACCACCTTGAATGTGGAAAAGCATGTCAGGAGGCAACATAATTTTGTACGGCATAAGGCAGCACACTGTTCATTTTGGGCGGCATAAGGCGGCGCACTGTTAATTTTGGGTGGCATAAGGCGGCGCACTGTTAATTGTGGGCAGCAGGATGCGGCGCGCTGATGGGCACAAGGCGGCGTGCTGATGCTAAAGCAAAGGAACACAGCCACAGCCACAGCACAATGGTTAAGACACTGACCAATGGTGCAAGGACCAGGGGTTCAATCCCTCACAATGCCCAGTGAAAAAGGCTAGCTGAGGCAGTATGTTTTATGTTGTGGAGTGCTGTAGGAGGCGTTTTAATTTTATTTTGTGATAACTACTAGCAAACGCACTCTCACAGCATGTTAACATAAGGCGGCCCATAAGGCACTGTCCGCCAAGGCACCCTAGAATGTCCCCTATAGGGCTGCATGTATGTTGCGACACAGGATAATGTATAGTGCACCCTATATGGATGCCAACCATAAAGTGCCCTATAGGGCGCCCCATAAAGCACCCTCAGAGGCACCTTATGGGTACAGTAAGCTGAGGGTGTTATTGCAGGCATCAACATATGTACAGTAAATTAAAATAATGCTTTGGACAACCCTATCACAGAACCTCACTGTAGGTTTGAACCCATGACCTCTGGCTGCACAGGCAGTGATGTAACCATTGGGCTACAGCTCTATAGCTGCAAGCAAGCCCTTGCCTGGTTGCAGATAGCCTGCACGTCACAGCACAGACAGTCTGCTGGTGTAAACAGGATAGGGTTAGGCCACCCGTACCCATGATGCACTGCACATGCAAATCAGCTGTCCACAGATGCACACAAGATGGGAACTGCACCCCTACAGCTCCCCGGCCTGGTAGGGGGAGGTGTCCGTGTGCACCCACACAGCACCTCGGCCTGGTAGGGTGTCCTGAGTGGGTGGACAAACGGCAAAGAGTAGATAAACACCATCACATTGTGCGGTTACTGTGCTCACCCTGAGTTTCTGATGCTGCGCCCAGGACCAGGTCCACAACACCTTCCATGGCTAAATGCGGCTATGCCAGAGCTCCAAAGCAGCAATAATCTGTGAAATAGGTAGGTGCTGCATAAACATTCTGGAGATTGTTGTCTGCCCCAGTTAGTGGGGGAACCCCCCCGGTCTGTGGATAGAACACAGCTTCCCACCCTCCCCTGCACTGATGGCAGTAGAGTGGACCATCAACCCCAGCCCTGCTGGGGAACAGACACCCTACAGGGCAGTCAAAGCAGCTCCATATAACACAATAATAGACAGACATTAGGCCTGGATATTCACACATGCACCCCACCACTATCTGATAGTCTCCTGCAGCAAGCCATCAGCCACTGCACCCTGCAAGGCACTCCATCAAGACACATACCATCTGTGCACAGTCTGCTGGTTGGTCCTGATGGAAATGCATGCACCCACAACTGGGGTGGCAGCACACACAAGCAGATAAGTCAGTGAAGAGGCCCCAACAGGAAACCCTTATATATCACATGAGAGAAACACAATATAGCACTATGGGTGTGCCTAGCCATGCTGCCATCACTGCACACTCAGGGTGAGGGTGATCCCCCAGCAGCACATATAGAGGTCACCCAGTCTGTGTAGGTGGTGGCCGGGCACTACCATGTCCCTGTCAGTGCCCTATGCCCTGTGCAGCTGCATCCTGGTCAGCCCACCCTGTCTGAGATGTACCCATGGTCCTTTGCTACTCATTATGCACATTGGCAGGCCAATACTGGCAACAGTGCTGGCAGTGTGGGCTGTGGAAGGGGCTTGCAGCCAACACCCCCCCCTATGCCATCATGGTGCTACTATTGAGGCGGTAATTAGCCTTGCCCTCCAAACCGGTCCTGGGCACGGCAAGGCATGGATATGGTACGCAGTACTGCTGGGGGTCACTCCCCAGGGTGGTAAACACCGTCAGAGGCCAGGCCTGGAGCACGCCCCGCAAACACCTAACTGATTGCTCTGATGAGGTCAACTAGCAGTATGTGCGTAACGTATGGATATCTATCTGCCAGTACTCCTAGCAAACGTCTCAGAGCTGTGTACCGTATACCTCAGGTGTAGGGTGACATTGCTAAGGTATGAAGGTGCTAGTATTGGGAGATGCATGCAGGGTCCAATGTTCTGCCTCTCCAGGAGACATTGGCCAAAGGGGCCTGTGGGTGTGGGTGTGGGTGTGTTTGGCCCTGTTGGCTGCTGCTTTACAGCAGAGATTCCCAACTCCAGTCCAGGTTTGCATCACACTGCTGTCCCTCATGAATATGCATGAGCTACATCTACATGCCATGGGGGTGGTGCATAGATATACAGCACAGGCATTTGTATAAGTGGCAGCATGGAACCTGACTGGTGTGTGGCCCACCAGAACTGTATTTGGAGGATTCTGCTCTAGGTACTGCCCCTGTTCATGGTGTCTGTGCTCAGTGGGGTAAAACATAGACGTAGTACCATTGCATATGTCCTCGCCATGAAAGGTGTGTCCTTACTATCACTGTTTAGTTGTGGGAAAAAAATATGTGGGCAGGATTGGTGGCAGCCCCAGCTGGGCTTTGATCCTGTGACCTTCTGTTCTTGCATGCACCGTGTAGCCACAGATTGCCTGGATTCCCTGGAACATCCATGACTGTGGATTCGGCAGGGCCTGTCTATTGCAGTGGACTGTGGCAGCCTGCACATGGCTAGGCCTCTGTCTTCTGTGGCTAGCAGCCAATGCCCCCTGCACCACATGCTGGCATGAGCTTCTCTCAGAAAAAGCAGATGACATGATTGCAATGTGGCAGTACGGGACTGCATTTGGGGGACTTGGCTGTAGGTAATGCCCATTGTTGTGGTGTGTGTGCGGTGTTGGGTAAAATATGGGTGTTTTCCCCATGCTTATGTTCCCTGCAATACAGGGGTGTCTGCGCTATCTTTGTTTGGCGGTGGGTAAAATGTAGGGACTGGGCTAGCAAGTGCCCCAGCTGGGATTTGAACCTTGGATCCTTTGGTCCTAGAGGTACTGGCTCTGTCTGCTGCACCACACTCTGGCCACAGAAATAGTGCAGCCCCTGGAGGTAGTAAACCTGGCAGGATGGAGTCACAAACCCTGCTCTACGCATTTTTACTGTGGGCACATGCACCCTGTCTGGTGACAAAAGTGCACATAAACCCCGGAGATGACCACGGAAAATGGGGGACACAATATCACCACACTGGGCAACAGTGATATTAATGGGCAAACATAGCAACCACTCCCAGGAAAGCTTCAACAAAAAGGAAATGTTTTTTGGAAGAGTCTCCGCTCCGTACACCTTTCCAAAACTCATTTCTTTTTGTTGGAGCTTTCCTGGGTGTGATTTTTAGTTTTGCCCATTACTATAACTGTTCCCCAGCTGAATTCCTATTTTTACAATTTTTGTTGTGGTCCTTTTCTATTTTTAATTCCACTTTTGGGCTGTGCACATGTATCACACTGCTCACGTTTTTCAGGTTTCCCCGGTTTTGCTGTACATTGCTGACGGAAATGGTTTCTCTTCCCTTTAAATGCATTCTACCGCGAGTGATTCACTCGCGCTATTTTTCCTTTGAACTTCAGCCACGATAATGTGCGGGGCGCCTCTCCCCTCCCCTTCCCCGCCCATTAACCCCTTCTCTCCGCCCCTCCGGGGCCTTCCTCCGCCCTCCGTTAGCCTTTCCACGCCTCCATCGGACATTTGCGGGCCCGTACTTGTGCGGCACCCGTTAGTGTGACGCGCAAGGGTGCGGGGGTTCCTCGCACATTTGCGGGGCGCTTAAGCGCTCTTAAATACGCTTTCAGTGCGCTATTTTGCGGCAGCGCACATTGGCGGTTTTTAGTAAACAGGCCCCTAGGACCAACTTGATTAAAAAAATAAAATATTCAGATAGCAAAAGTAAAAAATAAAATATTTTGTTAGTTTTTAGAGTTAAGCATACAAGGTGGCCCAAAAAAAGTGAGAACATCTCGTAGCATATAAGTTATTTAAAAATTCAAAAAGACAGATGTAAACGATTGACAAATTTAAAAAAAAAAAGATGGCATCTGGAAATTGTCGAAATAAAGACGTTATATAGCTAAAAAAAAGGTAAATAAGTAAACTATTTAAGCTTTTAATTTATGAGATGTTCTCACTATTTTGAGGCCACCCTGTATATTTCAACTTTGGAAATGTTCATTTTTTACATCTCTACATTTTGCTCAATTCAGCTTTTTTCTGCATATGGTTCTAATTTGCAAGCCCTTATTTTGTATTATGTGAAGGTCTGTCCATGTTGTGTGTATGTGGCTGAAGTAAGGGATTTTGCTAACATGTGTCTCTTTAGTTTTGTAACAGTCCTGCTGTTCAGCTTTCCCAATAAGAAGTGCGGTAGTGTTCTAGGGCCTGGTGTAATATTTGCAATGCTGCCTTTTCATAGACTGATCAATTTGAAGCAACATGGCTACGGGAGGTGGGGGGGCCTTGGGTGTTCATCCCACCCCCTAAAGATGGCCCTGCTATAAGCTGTGTCAGTTTTAGGGGTAGATTTTTATTTTTACAAACTTTACAAACTACTAGTGACCAAAATATGCAGTTTGCATGCTGAATCTAAAGCTATCTTCAGAAACTGCTTAAAGTGAGTCTTACCTACATCAAATCACAGTTGAAATATGTGGAAATTAAGTAATATCTATTTGAAGTTACAAATAGTCTGTCTGACCACCACCTGTAGCCACATAATTGTCTTTAAAATGTCATTTATGCAGTTAATTGTTTTTATAACGTTTTTATTCATAAAAAGAAATATACAGAGTTAGGAAACAAACAAAGCAAATAACAATAAACGGGAACAATATCCCATCTACATGTCCCAATCAATAAAAGTAATATCAAAAAATCCACATCCAGGAGAAGCTCAAAACTTATACCTAAAAAGAAAACAGAGTCTCTGATCAGACCCGGAAAAACCCCAGCCAAAAGGAGAAAAGAAAAAGAAAGAAGCAAAACATCTAGTCTTTACCCTTCAAAAAATCCAAAAGTTGATCCACTTCCCCAAAAATATAACGTATATCCTGATAAATTATGTGGCATTTGCAAGGGAATAAATAAAACAATGCTCCAAGGGCCAAAACACACGGTCGGACTGCCAAAAAGGCCTTCCGCCGTTGCTGTGTGGCCCTTGAAACATCGGGAAAAATCTGAACGCATTGGCCACAAAACTTTTCAAGTTTCCTCTTGAAATATGCTCGAAAAATTCTCTGTCTATCTAAATCTGAAGCAACCGTAATTAACAGAGTCGCTCTCGTAGGTATCTCATCCTGCGAGGATTCTAAAAAATCAGAAATATTTAACAAGGGTAGATCCTTAGAATGACCCTGTGCCCCTCCCTCCTGAGACTTATCTTTTAACAATTTTTCTTTAGAAGAAAGATAATATATATTTAACAAAAGAATGGAGTCAGGATTAGTTATTAATAAAACATCTTTCAAATACTTATGAAAAAGCATAAGAGGTGCTAAATAATGTGTCTTAGGAAAATTCAAGAGACGAAGATTTCGTGAACGTAAGGAATTCTCCAATAATTCATCTTGACGATGTAAAGGAGACATATCCTGCACCAAAGCAGCTATGGCGGACTGTTGAGAAGAAGACCGAACATCATAAGATTCAATAGCTTTTTCCACACTAGACAATCTAGAGTCCTGGTCAAATAACTTCTCTACAGTTTCCTTTGTAAAAACTGAAATCTTTTGAAGAGACGAATCCAAAGCCAACTCCATCCTGGACAACATTGCCCATACATCTTTCAATGAAACATCATCTGGGGGGACACAAGGCTCAGAAGACTGAGAAAAAATAACTGCAGAGGGAAGAGGAGGCGGCAATTTCACAATTTCAGAGTCAATCCGCAGAAGAGGACAATATGGGATCTCCAATCGCCAATTGATTAAGCCCAGAAGGGGGGGCAGCTGATAGTAATTCCTTCTCCGTATTACCTGGGAAAGGATCCTTCATTTGTGAGGGAGATTTAAACGAATCCATACTCACGGTTGATTTTTCAGCAGAAGGAACAACCGAAAGTTGATTATCAATAAGTGCTTTACCAACAGACACATGTGCATCCATTGGGCCCACAATTTTAACCGCCTTCGGCTGGGCAACCGGCAGAAGACGTTTCTTTCTCTTCCCCATCCAAGAAGGCCTGTATTTCGCCGAATTTGCGCCGAAGGGGCACCAAAGGGGGCAGAACCTGCCCCTTTGGTCACGCCCCTTCGGGCACGCCCCCGCTACGCGTCCCGCGTTGGGGGCAGAATAATATAGCCCCGTGCAGCCAAGCAGCCCCAATCAGAGAGCTGGAGCAGGGACCAAGCCAATCAGACACACTAGTCCACAGCGGGTAGGAAATGAATGAACTCCTCGGCGTCCCGTGTTGGGGGCAGAATAATATAGCCCCATGCAGCCAAGCAGCCCCAATCAGAGAGCTGGAGCGGGAACCAAGCCAATCAGACACACTAGTCCACAGCAGGTAGGAAATGAATGAACTCCTCCTATGCAGTTAATTTAATGTTATTTAACAAAATCCAGCTTCTGTTTCGCTCATGAGCTTCCTGCTGACCATCTGACCCCCACCCCGGAAGTGACGCCATCGCGTCTCTCTCTCTCTGCTGCTGAACCTGCTTAAAGGCAAGCTGCCTGCTGGATTACAACACGCTGATTCCTCTGTGTTTGACCCACTACTTGTAATATACTTTGCATGGTATTATCTGTTGCTGTTCTCCTCTGTTACACTGTTTAGTTTGTTCTTTGTATCCTGTCATTTATTTATTATTCTTTGGTTTGCTTTATTTGCCTGTTCTTTCTTTTTAGTGTACTGCCCTCTGTGCCATCAGCTCTACTAGCTCCGCCCCGGAAGTGATGCAATCGCGTCTCTCTCTCTCTGCAGCTCAACCTTCTTAAAGGTAAGCTGCCTGTGGCGTTCTGCGCCGAAGGAGCACGCACAAGGAGCAGGTCCTGCTCCTTGGGCGAGCTCCTTGGGGCAACGACTGGGGCACTCTGCGATCCACCTTTGCCATTGTAGCATACCCTTGCTTGCCTAGATATCCTTTTGGTACCTCTCGCTCACTGGTGTCTTCCTCTTCTTCTCATTGTATTCCTCGCTGCCTTCACTCCTATGGCCGCCATCCCAGTTCTTTGGGGCCATTACCCTCTTCCTTTCCGCTCTCACAGCTTCGGCTGTCACCACCGTAACCCAGTGAATCTTCTGGTTTGCCCCACTGCACCTCCAGGCCATTGCTCCTTCGTTGCTGTCTCGTCTACAGCTCTTCCCCTGCTTTCCCTTTCCCTTGCTCTTCTAAATTGCCGCTCCCTCCGCAACAAGTCCCACCTCATCCACGATCTCCTCATTCAGCACTCCCTGGATGTCCTCTTCCTCACCGAGTCCTGGCTCAGGGAGGGCGAGGATGCCCTACTTCACCACTGCCTTCCCCCCAGCTATTCTGATCTCCATTCTTCCCACCGCAATCGCAGTGGCGGGGGTGTGGCAGTCATCTATCGCTCCAACCTTCCTTTTTCTGCTATCGCTCCTCCTTCTTTCTATCCTGAGTCTCTTCTGCTCCATTTCAGCTCCTCACCCCCTTTCTCCTTCCTTCTTTTCTATGCTCCCCCCTCTCTCCGCTCCGACCTCTGGGACGGTCTGTTAGCCTCCCTCTCCGAGGCTTCTCTTTTGTCCCCACAACCTATCATCCTCGGCAACTTTAATGTCCATTACGATTCCCCCTTGCATCAGAAAGACAAGGCCCTCCTTTTCCTGCTAGAGGACCTTTCTTTCGTCCAACATGTTCATTTCCCCACACACGCAGCCGGCCACACCCTGGATCTTATCCTCATCCCTTTAGCGTCCTGTCTCGTACCAGCCCAGATTTCCTCTGTTCCATTGCCCTGGTCAGACCACCTCCTCCTGTCTTTCATGCTGTCCATCCCATCTTTGCAATACCCTTCAAGCCACCCCCTCCCCTCCCTCCCAGGCTTCGTCGCTGCATCACCCCATTGACTCTTCAGAGCTTCCCTCCAGCTGATTCCCTCTTTCCTTCCTCTTTTCCATCCCTTCCCATAGATGAACAAGCCAACCTCTGGTCATCCACTCTTACAGCTGCCCTGGATCATCTCGCTCCCCCCCACCCCCCCGATCACTTCCCTCCTCCCGCCCCTCCTCCCATCACCCCTGGTTCCATTCTGGTCTCTCTCTCCAGTGCATTCACCTTCACCACGCCAAACGGGCCTGGCACAAGCACCCCACTCCTCACTCTCTTGCCTCTTTCCGCGCTTCTCAACTGCTCTACCGTTCAATGATCACAGCAGCCAAGCGCTCCTATTACCCTGACCATATTTCCTCTTCTTCCAACTCTTCCAGACAACTCTACCAGATCCTTCGTTCCGCCACTGCACTGTAAACTCCCTACACAACCCCTTCTTTTCCCCCTGATGCTCCTGATCCTAACTGCTTTGCTTCCTTTTTCTCTAATAAGATTGTAACTCTTCACACAACCTTCTCAGCTTGTCCCCCACCCCTTTCCCCCACACATTCAGAGTACCTTCCCCCCTCTCCTCCCTCCCCCTCCTCTAATGTGGTTCACTCCCACTCTTGGCACACATTCCATCCTGTCACTGAGGCCGATCTCACTAGGTCTCTTGCCTCCTCTCACAAAACCACCTGTCCCCTAGACCCCCTGCCCTCGTCCGGGGTGTCTCACCCTTCCCTTGCACTGCTCCCCTATAAACTCCACCTACTTAATAATAGCCTCACCACTGGTGTCTTCCCCTCCGCTTGGAAGCACGTCCTCATTCGCCCACTCCTCAAGAAGCCCTCCCTTGACCCCTCCGTCCCCGCAGATTCCTTAGACTCTTCCCCATTAGGAAACTACTTCCATTCTTTACATGGAACTCTGACTAATCCCTTGGATTATACCACTCTGGTCACTCCTAAGGGGTGCACCATGACAATATGATTTAGTCCCTCCTATGCTAACTAGCCACCTTCTTACTTCCCTATGCTACCCAGTGGGAAAGCATAGACCATCTGCTGGGGAGTAGTTGATAAGAATAATGAAGAGGAGAGAAGGAACAGGTATGTGTGGTATCGGTAGTTTTGGGAAGGCAGAAAACTGCTGGCCTGTTCCTAGGAATCACAAGCAAGGTGAACAAGGGAGTCTAATGAGGAAGGATCATATTTCTAGTCTTGCATTCAAAAGTGGTTCAAGCAGGGGACATAGCAGAGAAATCTTGCAGTACTGCTTCTATGTTTTTATTTGAGGAAGCTGTTCTTACTATTCCAGTTAATAATTATAGAGAGGATAAAATCAACCCATTGGTGCTTAATCCAGGAGTACCGTGGATTCCAGAGGATGTGGGCAGAAGAGAGATTCAACCTTTGGCAGACCAAGTATCAAAGTGGGTCCTTGAGGGTTAGGTAACCAAAGAAGGTTTAGAGGAAGACTAAATTCCTACCAGAGGAAAAAAGGAAATCTTTACAGTGCGTGAAAGAATGGACTGGATTCTTATTCTACATTGTGTTCTTAAATTGTCTTGAAACTACTGCCATTTACCTGTTTGTGCTGAAGAAGTGTTTATTCAGTATAGAATTTTGTTTTGGAACACCACACCCATGTCTGGAGTATCTCCTTCAACTAGCAATAGTGTGCCTTGGGCCCTGAAGGGGTAATCCCTTCTTTGCATCATAGAATCCATGCTAAATTTTTCTTATTTTCTTATTTTATTTTATTTATTTAGCAGCATTTTTATACCACCATATCTATAAGTCACGGCGGTTTACGTGAAACAATAAACTAAACATTTTATATTGAACCTTTGTTAAAGGTTAATTTAACTGAACACATCACATCTATTTACAGCATACTTAACTGACTGTGGCATGTGTATATGAAGAGTTATGTTGGTGCTATGGAAGTTTCCAGTGCTGATTTGAAGGATGGAGGGGTAGTTCAGAGTCTGTGCTGAAGTGTTCCAAGAAGAGGGTGGTTTTAACTTATGCCAGAATTCAGTGGGGTCTGTGAGGGCCCGTATTTCTGGGGTGAGGGTGTTCCAGATGAGTGGGGAATAGAATAAGAAGGCTCTGTTGGAAGTTGTATTGTTGGATTGGGTAAAAGTATCTGGAACCGAGAGGAGGTTGTTACTGGTGGAAAGTGTTGATCTCTTGTGGAATGGTTGTTGAAGAAGGGGACAGAGGATGTTTGCAGAAAGTTGGTGAATGATCTTGAATATGGTTAGAGCTATTTTGTACTTGATTCTCACTTGGATGGGGAGCCAGTGTAAGGCTTTCAGAGTGGGAGTGATGGGCTCTCGTGGGCCCATGCCAGTGATTATTCTGGCTGTGGAGTTTTGGGAAAGCTGTAAGAGTAATAATGTGGTTTTATGGAGGCCCTGGTAAATTATGTTTGCATAACCCAGGATGGGAGTGACGAGGGCTTGGCATATGTTCCTGAAATCGCTGGGGTCCAGAAGTGGACGGAGGTGTCGTAGAGTTCTCATTTTAAAATATGCTGTCTTGGTAACTTGTTTAATGTAATGCTGGAAGTTGAGGTGATAGTCCAGGGGGACGCCTAGGTATTTTACGAATTGTTGACCTGTAGGGTGAGGTTGGCCAGCTTGATGGTAGATGATGGGGTGAAGGATGAATGTTTAGAGATGATGATGACTTCTGTTTTGCTGTGGTTGATATGCATGTTGTGGTTATTGAGCCATTGAATGGATTCTTCTAGGCAATTGCTGATTGTGTAATAATTTGGGTTGGTGGTGGAGATTGGGGCGTATATCAGGATATCATCTGCGTACAGATGATAGTGTGTTTTATGTTGTTTTATGAGTGTGCATAAGGGTTGAATGAAAATGTTAAATAGCAGTGAAGATAAGGCTGAGCCTTGAGGTAAGCCTTATAGCAGCTGGAAGTGTTTGGAAGTGTCAGATCTAATTCTTACTTGTGATCAGTTGGAGAGGTATTTATTTAGCTATTTATTTATTTAGCTATGCTTATATACTACATTTCACTGGGTCAAAGGTATGATGTGAACCACTGCAGAGCTGAAGCTCTGATTCTGATTGAGTGTAGGCGGGAGCATAGTTGGGCATGGGTGACTGAGTCAAAAGCTGTTGAGACGTCGAAAAAGATAGGAACAAATCCTTGATATACTTTCTGTGTACTTTTAATTAAGTTGTTAAGGAGAGAGATCAGAAGGGTTTCAGTGCTGTGGTGTGGTCTAAAGCCATGTTGGTGTTCGTCGAGTGGCATGTGAGTGTCTATGAAATCTTGTAGCTGAAGCTGCATTGCCTTTTCCATTATTTTGGCCAGGAACGGGATGCTTGATATAGGTCTGTATAAGGCTGAAGCTGAGGGGTCCACTGCGTGATTCTTCAGCAGGGTTCCAAGTGTGCCAAGTGAGGAGACCTAGAACTAAGTTAGCCTTTCATTCAACAGGAGTACCCAGAGTTGAATGGGCTACATACTCAGAGTTGCCAAGCTACCCAGTTCCATGGGTGAGATTTTCTGCCAGTTGGTTTTAAATTTGCAGTGCAGTGCAGAATTTGTACTCCCTGATTTTACCCATTGGAATCAGTACTGCTTGTCCCATAATGCATCAGGATTAGAATGTCAGAAAACCAGGAATGGCTTAAAATCTCACTCATGGAAATAGGTAACTTGGCAACTCTGCAAATACTAAGGGGTATGTTTACTAAACTGCGTTAGTGCAAATCACATTAGGAGCCGCGTTAGTGAAAGGAAAGCCAAAAAAGGACATGGGCGGGACATCGTAACGACTAACGCGCGTTCCAAAAACTAATGAGCGTTACAGGGCGCCGTGGCGCGTTAAGCATATGAAGGCGTACAGACACAAATCATTGAAACAGAGCTGTAGCACAATGGTTAGTGTACTCACCACTGTTACAGGCAGCATGGGTTCGAGTCCCCAGTGTGCCTAACGCAGAATGCTGTCCCAGGCAGCACCCTGTACATTACATAGGGAATGAGGAGGCATGTTTTTCTTTACGTTCAGTAGTTGTTAGTGAAACACACTCTCGCAGTGCGCATAGCCATGTACGTTGGTACGTGCGTGGCTGCATGCGTGGGTACGTGTGTTTTTACCAGCGTGGGCACCTTATAGTACAGACACTTTAGGGTGTCTTGCACTTATGCACTATGCGAACAGATGTACGTGTGATAGCCTATGGTTTATCAGAGCCTGAGAGCAGGCGCTGGATCTTCCCAGGGTTGGATCGTGCCAGTCACACCCATGATGCACTGCACATGCAAATCAGCTGTCCACAGATACACACCATGGGGAATGCACCCCCACAGCACCTCGGCCTGGTAGGGGGAAGTGACCATGTGCACCCCCACAGCACCTCGGCCTGGTAGGGGGTACTGACCGTGTGTTGTACTGGCACAGAGTAGCTACACACCATCACATTGTGCTGGTACTGTGCTCACCCTGAGGGTGCAGTGAGGCACCCAGCACCAGGTCCACAGCACCATTCATAGCTGAAAGAGGCCATGGCGCAGGTCCAAAGCAGTGTTAATGTGCAAGATAGGTAGTTTCTGCACAAACACCCTGCAGTCAGGTGTAGCCCCCTAGGTGGCCCATGTACCACCACCCCCCCCCCAAGGGTGGCAAACAGGGTTTCCTAACAATAGATCCACCTTCTACCTCCCTGCAAAGGTGGCAGTAGAGAGGAACATCAACCCCAGTTCTGGTGGGGAACAGACACCCCACAGGGCAGGCACCGCAGCTCTGTACCCAGACAGACATCAGGCCTGGATATGGTAAGCTGCACCCCACCACTATCTGATATACTCCTGCAGCAAGTCATCAGCCACTGCACCCTGCAAGCCACTCCATCAAGACACATACCAGCTGCAAACAGTCTGCTAGTTAGTCCATAACACATGTGCCCAGTGGATATGCATGCACCCAGAACTGGGATGTCAGCATATACAGCAAGCAGATAAATCAGTGACTAGGCCCCAAAAGGAAACCCATATCTATCACATGAGAGAAATGCTATATAGCACTATGGGGGTGCCTAGCCATGCTGTGGTCACTGCACAGTCAGGGTGAGAGTGATCTCTCAGCAGGACATACTGAGGTCACCCTGTCTGTGTAGGTGGTGGCCGGGCACTAAAATGTCCCAGTCAGTGCCCTATGCCCTGTGCAGATGCACCCTGGCCAGGCCACCCTGTCCGGCCTATACCCATGGTACCTTGCTCCTCATTATGCACATTGGCAGCTCAATACTGGCAACATTGCTGGCAGTGTGGGCTGTGGAAGGTGTTTGCAGCCACCACACACTGGATAGACAGACAGACACCCCCACACCTATGCCAGCATTGTGCAACTATAGAGGTGTTCAGCAGCCATACCCACCACACCAGTCCTGGGCACAGTTCAGGCATGGATATTGTACGCAAGACTGTTGGGGGTCACTCCCCATGGTGGTACGCACTGTCAGAGACCAGACCTGCAGCACACACCACAGACAGCAGAATGATTGTTATGGTGGAGCTCACTGAGCAAACTGTGCTTAATGTAGGAATTGATATCTGCCAGTTATCACCGGAAACGTTTGATAGCTGTGTACCATATACCCAGGTGTAGGGTGGCATTGCTAAGGTATGCAACTGCTAGTATTGGGAGATACAGGCAGGGCCCAATGTCCTGCTTCTCCAGGAGGCATTGGCCAATGGGGCCTGTGGGTGTGTCTGGCCCTGTTGGCTGCTGCTTTATGGCAGAGTTCCCCAACTCCAGTCCTGGTGTTCCAAACCTGTTCGGGTTTTCATGCTGTCCCTCATAAATACGCCCTACAAACAACCCCTAGTCGCTGTGGAACAATTTAAACTACACCTAACAAATCCACCGACATATCGAAATCCCACTATTATATGAATCCAAATTCAATACACACTCTCTTCACATATTTTTGTCGGAGCCAACCGGGGGAGGGCTGGAATTGTATACCCAACCCCCACCAGACGGAAACCTCCTTTTATTTTATTTTATTTTCACCCCGGAAAACCGAGTGTATATATTCAAATAGTCACTTATCTTACATAAAAACTTTTGCTCAGTCCATATCCTTTTCCCAAAGAATTGCCACGAATAAAGTTGCACGACGTGCACGTTTCGGATGATCTCCTGTTTCAAGTGCTTTAAACTTTTCTTCCAGGCAAAAAGAACACCGTCATCACGGCATGGGATCTTCATTTAGAGATGGCGGAGAATGCGCCTGACTTTAAAGCAAAAGGGGTGAACCAATTGAAAGGAGGAACACCCCACTGACAGGGATGTCCACACCGCCATTGGTTGAAACTCAAAATACGTCAAAGCCAACGTCACAAAATGGTATTCCACTCAATTTCCCTATTGAGCCCATAGGGATGAACAGAATTAAGGGTAAATATCCATCTTTGTTCCAAACGCTGTAAACGCAACTCCCGATCACCCCCCCGTGGATCATGAGGCACATGATCAATGACTGTCCATTTCAATGTGTCAAATCCATGTGCCAGAGCCACACAATGCTCCACCATCGGGGCTGATAAAACCTTATTTCGAAGTCTTGAAGCATGTTCTGCCAATCGATTTTTCATAGCACGTATAGTGCGCCCCACATACAAAAGCCCGCACGGGCAAATCAAAAAATATACTACAAAAGACGTGAGGCATGTGGTCTTCCAACGGCGAACAAATTCACGCTGGGAATCAGGATGCTGCCAACTGGGACCCGAAAGGGTCTGTTCACAATAAACACAATTATTGCAAGACGAATGACCCCCATCATAACCAGATGGTACCGGTCTATCCAAGGGCAATGATGTCTTCACCAATTTGTTGTTGAGATTAGGTCCTCGTGAAAATGCCAAACGTAAGGGTTTGTTGAAACATGTATGCAAACTAAGCATGGGCCAATGGGAGCGTAAAATCTGCACTATAGCTGAACTCCGTGTGGTGAACGGTAAAACACCCACTACAACCTCTTTAGTTGAAGACTCCAATGACAAATATTGGGGGTCCCATTGGCCCATGCTTAGTTTGCATACATGTTTCAACAAACCCTTACGTTTGGCATTTTCACGAGGACCTAGTTTTTATGTAAGATAAGTGACTATTTGAATATATACACTCGGTTTTCCGGGGTGAAAATAAAATAAAATAAAAGGAGGTTTCCGTCTGGTGGGGGTTGGGTATACAATTCCAGCCCTCCCCCGGTTGGCTCTGACAAAAATATGTGAAGAGAGTGTGTATTGAATTTGGATTCATATAATAGTGGGATTTGGATATGTCGGTGGATTTGTTAGGTGTAGTCCCTCATAAATATGCATGAGCTACATCTGCATACCATGGGGGTGGTGCATAGATATGCAGCACAGGCATCTTTATTAGAGGCGACATGGAACCTGAATGGTGTGGGACCCTCCAGGACTGCAATTGCGAGACTCTGCTCTGGGTAATGCGCCTGTTTCTGACGTCTGTGTTTGGTGTGGTATAATATAGGCGTATTAACCATGCGTATGTTCTCTGCAATATAAGGGGTGTCTTTACTATCACTGTTTAGTGGTGGGTAAAGCTATGGGGACTGGGTTGGCAGGAGCCCCAGCTGAGATCTAAACCTGTGACCCTCTGGTCTTACAGGCACTGGCTGTGTCTGTGTCTGTTGCACCACAATGTGGCCACAGAGATGGTGCAGTCCCTGGAGTTAGTTAAAGCGGCCTGACGAGTCAGAAACCCTGCTCTGCACAGGTTTACTGTGGGCTCATTTACCTTGTATGGAGACAAAGGTGCACATAAACCTCAAAACAGACCTCAAAAAAAGGGGCAAACACCCATAACCAAGCTGGGCAACAATGATATCATTGGGTAACATTACACACCACTCCCAGGAAAGCACCATCACAATGAAATGATCTTTGAAAGGGTCTACGGAGCGTAGACCCTTCCGAACATCATTTCTTTCTTTGGTGCTTTCCAGGGAGTGTTGTTCATTGTTGCCCATTGCTATCACTGTTGCCCAGCTGAATTGTGCTTTTTACAATGTTTCTTGTGGTCATTCTTAAGGTTTTATGTGAACTTTTGGTCTTTGCACATGTATCACACTGCTCATGTTTTGTAGGTTTCCCCGGTTTTGCTGTACATTGCTGATGGAAATGGTTTCTCTTCCCTTTAATATGCCTTTAACGACAGGTTTTCATTCGCGTTGGAATTGAGCTCAGAAATTCAGCGCGTTAGTATGAGGGGAGCCTCTCCCCGCCCACTCTCCGCCCATTGACCCCTTCTCTCCGCCCACTCTCCACCTTCTGCGCTGTTTTAACGCGACGCGGAGGTTTACGATCGTTAACTGTGGTTAACACGCGTAAAGTACGTTTAACGATCGTTAGCACGTCAGAACGCACGTTCGGACGTGCTAACGATCGTTAAACGTACTTTACGCGCGTTAATCACGATTACCGCACTTTAGTAAACATCCCCCTAAGTTTTAAAACAGGTGCATTGTATAATCTGATTTTGGTTGTGGGGGGGGGGGGGGTGGAATTGTTTCTATGATAGCTACCCTAACTATTTTTGTAATTAAATATCAGTAAAAATCTGATCTTCTGGGAGAAAATAACAAAGAGGAAACAGAAATAAATGTTTAAAAAAATCAAGAATGTGTAAAGAAGTAGTGCATCAAAAACTATTTGGACCCAAGATGGACCTTGCACAATTTTAATCAATAAACCCATTGAAAAAGGATCATTAGTCCCGTCATCTGTAGCCAACCAAGGTGCATAATCATAGAACATAAGAAACAGTGACATAAAATACCGAATAACTGCCTGGCAAATCTGTGTTTCCACCCACCCACACACACAGTTAAACAAAAGAAAAATCACAATTCAGCATTAAAGCCATGCTCGCATATGGCTGAGGCATAAATCAAGTTCCCACTTCTCATAACTCTTTCTGGAGAGTGAAACAAATGAAATGCTGAGTCGAGAACATCTGGTTTATTAGCATATAAATCATGCGGGGTGTTGCTGGAGAAACCAAAGGACAATAGTATTTTGCACACAATACACCATCGGCTATTCAAGTGGAGTAAAGTCCAACACAACCCCAAATCATTTTTTAAAAGCCTCTCCTGATGTCAGCCTTAAAGAAGGACACAGTGTTGCATTCAGAATCCTAACACTTGTTGAAAACAGTGCACATTTCTTTTCTTTTAGCTCACAGAGCATAGTCTGCCTGTGTGGACATCATTGAAGCTATCATTTATTTATTTATTACACTTTATAATCTGCCTAACAAAAAAAGGCGGCTCACAATAAAAGCATTCGTAAAGAACAATTACAACTTTGAAAAATGCAAGAGACAAACAAAACAGACAAAAGCACCTAAGAATTATGTATTTTCCAGACTAGAAACAGCCCTGCTGCCACTGCAACTACTAACTAGTTCCAAAGGCCACAAGAAACAAATGGGCCTTCAAAACCTTGAGAAATGTTAAGTAATCAGGTTCAAGGCATATGGAACTAAGCAATGAAAAACCTGTTGTTCTGTGTACACCGTTTTGCCCCGGTGAAAAGCGGTATAAAAAAAAACAGTTAAATAAATAAACAACCTAGGTCTGGCAATTCACTGCATTCTAGACCATGCAACAGCCAGCCTAGCCACCTGAAGCCCAAGGACGACTAACATATTAGTCACAGCAGACCTTAAAGCACATACCACTGTAGCAAATCTCTTAAATACAAAGACTTACTAGCATGCAAAATCTTACAAATCAAAGACAAACCTTAAATTGTTTATGGTACAGGACAGCAACCAATTTAGAGCCTTCAATTTTAGGGAGATGCTGGTAGACTGACTAACGCCAGTCACCAACCATGCAACGGCATTTGTATCATCTGAAGTGGATGTAAAGTATTCCCTGATAACCCTAAATATAACTTATTACAATAGTCTAGACTGCCAAAACCTAAAGACTGTAAAACCACCCTGAAGTCAGTGAGAGGGATAAATAATACCTCAATCACTGCAGAAGTCTGTAACGGGTCTGCTCCTTGTTGGTCACTCCAGGCCAGGGAAGTCCCGACCCCTCATCTGCGGTGTGCTGCTTCAGCTGGCTGGAATCCAGGGGAATAAAACTCACAACCGGACACAGAAGGAAAGGTGTGCAAGTTTATTCCAACGTTAGAAGTGCAGTCTAATCTTTTATACAGTAGCAAAAACATATATACGTCATAAACCCATCCCAGCAACATAGCCTTGCACCTGATATTGCTAATTAGCAATCGTACAAACTGATACCTGTCTCTGTGAAGATCACTGAATCTTGTCTTAGCACAACACATTCCTTTCTATCTAGGTATTCACAGATGGGCCTCATGATCCCTTTGTATAACAAGAAACTGATTTCCCCTTACAATACTTATTTTCTCCTTACAATACTTATTTTTCCCCTTACAATTCCCCCCTTTGGGCCTGTACAGGCCCACTAGAAGAACAGCCTAACAATCTACTACAAAATAACAAAACAGGCATTATTAACGGAATATCTGTACGCGGCAGCTCAGATACATCAGCCACCGTAAAAGCAGGAGTATAAGAGTACATAAAAGTGGTGGAGCTCTGTAGGGCCTTCCAACAGCAGCCAAGAACAAATGAAAATATGCAACAGAAAAGAACAAGGATTATAAAACCGCTCCATAGGGCAATAATCAGCCCTTTGAGACCAACCCAAAGGAAGATACATCAGAGAGTAAGCATGAGAAACTGCTGTAGTTGAAGAACAGTATAGAGCAGTATTAGACAGGCTAAAAGCAGAAACAATAAAACAATCTGTAGCATTAAAACTAGAGACAGTTTACAATGGGCAAGGGACCTAGTCATATCCCAAAGAGGGGCGAGTAACACCAATGTTATACAAGGAAGTAGAAAAAGAAACATGGGGCTGGGTGCAGTTTAAATTGTCAAGTACAGTAAACCTCTGCATTTCACACAGATTAGAAGGTACAGTAATGAGACATGTTGAGAGAAAAGCTCCAGCTTGTAGAGAGCTGCGCACACAAAAGGTAAGGCAGTCTGGGCAAGTAGTATTGCCATATTAATAGTTCCAGAGATGGGCTGAAGGAGGCACCACATGAGTGGTAGGAGGAGTCAACACAGTCTTGTACGTGATGGTCAGGAGGCTGGAAGGCGGTCTGGAATCGAAGATGATGTCAGTGGAGACGATACACGCTTGATTCTTGACGCATGGATCCACGAAGGGCAGGAGTCCCACAGGATGGCTGTCCATGTGATGGCGATCACTGTAGTTGGAGGTCCGTAGGGCGGGTCTAGGGTACTGTGTTTGTGAGGTGCTCTGACCTGTACCTGGTCACCAACCTTGAAGGGATATGTTGGTTCGGTACCTCTAGGCCGAAAGCTGCTTTTCTTCAGGAGTCTTCTCCTCTCCTCTCCAGTTGCTAGTGCCTTGGCTGCCCCGGCGTCAGCTACTTCTCATCCTGGTCCTGAAGCCAGATCTATAGATGGAGAATGTTTCCAGCGAAGGCAATGGCTTCAGGATCTTTTAGCCGCCACCTTCACTGTAATTGGTGTTATCAGAAGAACTTGGAACGGTCCCATACTGGAAAAGGGGCTTGTACTGTGTGCTGGTGGTATGTCTTTACCAAATCCAGTCTCCGGATTGAAAGAAAAGAGCTGAGTCATCCAGCAGAAAGGACTGGACCTGCTGAGCATACCTGTGGAGGGAAGAGAGTTGCCTCTGCTGCTAGGAAATACAAGAGATCAAATGTGAGGCTCAGGAGTATAAAAAGTAAGCAGTCTTCCATATAACAGTTCAAAGGGAGAAAAATTTCAGTCTACTCCCTTAGGGCAATTTGTTTGGGTTTTTTGTTTTGTTTTGTTTTGTTTTGTTGAACAGAGTCAAAGGCAAGACAGTTTAGTTTCTTTACAAAGTTTTTTTTTTGGTTTTTTTTTTAAGGTTTCGGAGGTTCCCCCCTTCGTGGGTTGCTGTTTGCATACAACAGCCAAATCCTAAGCAACTCAATTTAACAACTACATTTTGACAAGATACCCACACTTCCTCAATTTTTCACAATTTTAGAATTATACCAATTTGTAAAATTTTGTGTAGGAATTTGTGTAGGTAACTTTCCTCCTTTACCTTCATGTGTCGGGCCAGGACACATAGAGGCAAAAAGGGATAAAAGCATCTGAAAAGCACCACATGGCCAGTGTGGGTCTCCCCAAAGCTCATTAGGATGAAAAGTGCACTCAGCCTATCTCCAAGTGTCTATTTCCAATTATTGGGTATATCTCTGGGCTAGATGACTTCCAAAATTGGAGTTAATGGGGATGGCATAATCAAATATTGTATTCATTGTCAGTTTTCTTTCTAGGTGGATACATCGGATACATAATTTCACATTTCAGTTCACCCTCACCATTTTATAATGTTAATCTGAGTTCTCCTTTCCAACATGAATATTCCATCACACTCCTCTCAACACCACTTTTTTTTCCACTTACATCATTCCATCAAACTACATGCATAGGTCCTGTCTTTTTTATACCATACTAGTGTATCCTTATTTGGCAAGGCTGCTAAGAACATCAATTATTGGTGTGATTATCTATCACAGCTTCAAATGTTGCAAACAGTAACGATTTCTGTGATATGTAGAAGCTTTACTTGCAGCAAATTGAACTCTTGGCTAATGAGGTCTCAGATACCATAGGTTGCCACTATTTCATGAAATGGTAGTGGACTAATACCTAACAAATACATCAATGACCTCTGTCTTAAACATTTAGCCATATAAGTCCCCTTCTAAAGTTGTTACTTATTGATGTGGGTTTTTCTCAATGATAATTTCAACAGACATAATGCTTGATAATAAAGTAGTAAACCAGTGCTTAGCTTTGCGGTGAATTTTCCCGACGCTGATTCATGCGCTATGAGATGCGTTTCTCCTATTGGTTTCATCAGGGGAAAACATTCACATCATCGCTATTACTGCACCAGCCTGGTTCAGTAGAGCTTTGTCAATGGCGTGCTCTACTAACCCAAAGCTCATTAGGATTAGCTCATTAGTAGAGCACGCCATTGACAAAGCTCTACTGAACCAGGCTGGTGCAGTAATAGCGATGATGTGAATGTTTTCCCCTGATGAAACCAATAGGAGAAACGCATCTCATAGCGCATGAATCAGCGTCGGGAAAATTCACCGCAAAGCTAAGCACTGGTTTACTACTTTATTATCAAACATTATGTCTGTTGAAATTATCAGTGAGAAAAACCCACATCAATAAGTAACAACTTTAGAAGGGGACTTATATGGCTAAATGTTTAAGACAGAGGTCATTGATGTATTTGTTAGGTATTAGTCCACTACCGTTTCATGAAATAGTGGCAACCTATGGTATCTGAGACCTCATTAGCCAAGAGTTCAATTTGCTGCAAGTAAAGCTTCTACATATCACAGAAATCGTTACTGTTTGCTAAGAACATCAAACAATTGTTAAAAACGTAGTATCTTTGTAAACAAAAGGTATATATAAAATATAAATGTAGATCCTTTTCAATAAGCATAACAATATGAGTAAACAGTGCTCATTCTAATTAGCAACTGCCTAAACAAAATATAGGTAAAGTCCTTACAATATAGACTAGTGCTTCATGGCATTTTATAACATCAATCCCAATAGGAAGGAGTATGGCTTCTAACAGAACGGCCACATAATCTCTCAGGTGTGACTAAAGTCTATCTTATACCCGGTTCCCAGTGAGAGTGCTGTGGAAACTTAATATTTGAGGACTGATCTTATAATTGCAGTGCCCACAAGGATCTGTGCAAGTTACTCACTAATCATGGTGTTTAAGAGATCCTTTTGAGGTGAGAGGCCTAAGAAGGTTCAAGGCATTTGTGGTTGGGCCTCATGATGATATTTCCTCGGGTTCTTCTTGGCCTACCTTCCCCTGCCTATTCATGTCTCTGCCGAGGCATAAATATACAAGGTTCATGTTCTTCAGGCCTTGGGGGTCCTCGAGGAGTCTTAAAGCAGTCAGAATTCTAGTGGCCCAGATCATCACACTCGGAGCAGCACGTTTATTGCCTTTCCCAAGGCTGTAGCCTCACCTTCTGTCTCTCTCTCTCTCTCTCACTCTGCTTCTTTTTTTTTCAACCGCCCCTGTATCATTGCTGACAAGCAAGACCTTGGTTTGGGGTTGTTTTTTTTCCAATGAACTCAAGTTAATGTTATTGTTTTATTTGTCTACTAACTTTACAAATATGCTCATATTTCCTGGGAACTAAGCTCCATCTTTCCAATAAATGTGATCTATGTGCTTGGGAACAAAGCAATTTCAGATCAGCCTCTTTCCAAAAGTCTATAATTTCTGTGTATACTGAACCTCTACATAATGTACTGCTACAAGCATTTTGGTAACATAAGTGCAAGTGTGTAAACTAAAGAAATTCGTATGTCATAGTGCTACAATATACTGTATTTCTAAAACTGAAATGTTAAAAACTTTCAAAACAAAGTACAATTTTTTTCTCTGGACCCCAACAAATAAAATTCAAATACAGAAAAACAGATGAATTTATCCTAAAATCCAATATTGTAATAAATTAAACTGGAAAGGTCAATATAGCCAGCACCCATGGTGCTACTGTCCTGTTCATCAGCACCAAGCTAAACAATGCAAAGTAATTAACTTAAATCTTACAGTTCAGGAAACAGACATTCAAATAACATGAAACTGCAAAAAGGTAAATTCAGAATCATACTTTGTCACATTTAAATTAAAACCTTATACATAATACTTGAGACTGGTATCAAACTGTTCTGAAACAATGAAATTATGTTAAAGCAATTTGCTTAGAGTAACAGTTCAACCTTGATGTTATCTCAAACACAAATAGCAAAGTAAACAGCAGGCTCTCTTGTGTCCAGATTCCTTCAGGCAAATGCAGATTACTATATAGTTGAACAAGAGAGAGAAAAGTCCTAAATATTAAAAGTTTAAAAATAAAAAGTTGCGTTGCTTGAGAATTGTCACTAGTTGTGATTACTATTAAATTCCTATCGTTACACAGCTGGAGAAAAAAGTCTGAAATTTCTCACACGTTGGCATACACCCAGCCAAGCAGATATCAGCTCTCTTAATTTTAGGCAAAGGTAACTCCACAATACCTTTTATTCTCTCCGGATTTATTTCATCTTTCCTTCACTTATGAGGTGTCCCAAATACTTAACCTCAAATACTTAACCTCCCTCTTCACAGATTGTAATTTTTTATTATTTTTTATTTATTTATTTATTTTTTTCTGAACTTAGCAGGCCCAAAACACGTACCTCAAATCTACTACACTGAACCATGTGTGATCATGCAGAATTTTGCTCAACAAGTTATATAAGGGTTTGGAACCACAGGATCTTGGGTCTAGACAAGCTTATACAAATTCCTTAAATGCTGCCCCATCCACTAAAACATATGACAGAGGTTTTTAATTTAAACAGAAGACAAGTCAAAGCTTACAAGTGCTTTCTTAAGAAATTTCACCCTGCATAATGAACTAGACCCTCGGGGTATTTGGAACCCACCCCTCTCCCTTGATTTCTCCACTTCAGACTTACCAGTCACATAAAGGGTTAACACCTAACAAATCCAAGCAACCAAAACAGCAGGAGGAGGGATACTTTCCTTTGTGCAAAGGAAACAACAGTATTTCATCATTAGCATCTTACAGTTCTTATCATTCTCCCCTTTTCCTTACCGCGGTCTGTGCACAGAATTACTTAATTGCTGCAGTGCTTGCTTTTAAAGCAACGATTTCCACAATCTGGTTCACAACACCTCCGCGTTTTTTAACTCCGGGACCATTACCAGCTAGCAGAGAAACCTCTCTGCAGAGGAGGAGGTGAAATCAACAGGACGCGTCTTCGCACCTCCACTCAGCAGGAGTCACTCTACTGTGGGAAAATCCCGGCGAGCCCCAGCTGTTATTTACACCTTTACCTGTGGCCAATTCACCTTTGGCCAACCTGGCCAATGAGACTCAGAGAGGAATATTGTGAAGCAGGTTAAGAGCTCTTTTAGTATTGTTATTATTCAGTACATTGCTATAGCAATGGGTGTCTAAATACAGACACACCCTTTTACATATTTCAGTGACAGTTATACTGTTGTTGAGTACAAAAGTAATTTTTTTTGGTTTGTTTCTTTTCTATTTAGCTTGTCTTCTTACAATATGGCAATAAATAGACACTCTGCAAATAAATAATTTACGTTTTAGTATGCCGTTTAACTTTAAGTTTCTGTTCTGTCTGCCTGTCCGTAGCCTTTGAACACAAAGAACAGGAAGGGAGGGGGAGGGAAGAGCGGAGCATGTGTCGCTCAAGCTCTACTATCTCCAGATGCAGCAAGTTACAGCACACATCGAAAAGCATCTAAAAGAATTACTTGTACTTAATTTCAGTATTTATAAAAACAACAAAGTAAACTGCTAAAAACCTAACAACTCCCTCAGTGATTAGGAGATTCGGAATCTACGGGGAGTACAGGAGTACAACTGGAATACGGGGGTACAGGAGTACAACTGGAATACAAAGTCTGCTTAACAATAGATTTAAACCTAATGAAAACCGGGCTGGTCCCCTTTACCCAGGACCCCCCCCCCCCTTTTAGCTAAAGAAGACAGGAAAGGCTTGGAAGAATAGAGAGACAAACACCGCTTGTCACTTGCATTCCAGGGACTCTGAGTCATCAGTTTTACCTTCGCCAGAAACTGGGGGGGGGGGGGGAGTCGTATAGGCACAGAGATAAACTAAGCACAGTAAACATGCTAACAGACTTCTTCAGCAGAATTAGCAAATGTCCTGTAACCTATACCAAATCAAAAAAAACCCCACTCTATTAAAACAAACATCATGTCCTTGATTTAAACAAACACTACGATTATTTCTTGTTTAACAAACCAACATGGTAAGTGTAACCTACACCGACAGCATATGTAAGATGCCTTTTTAACTGCAGTTTTAAACCTTATCACAACATGTAGCTGCACACGCACTCCCGCGGATTCTGAAGCGGCCCCCTTACCTTGGGACCCCCCCCATCCTCTAATGAATTCACAACAAACACACGTCTGGCCACTTGCTTTCTGCACAGTACCTGTCACTAGCGCTATTGCTTCGGAGTACGGCAGGGGCATTTGGCCAAACTCACACAGGTACACAAGCACACAGCCTTCACAGCAACCGCAGGTGAGAACAAAAGAAATTCAGCTTTCCTACCGCTTCCCACCCAGGGAACAGGAAAGTCCTAATTACCAATTTACCATGCTACCCAAGCACTAGGGACACCCCCCGACCCACGGGAGTATGTAAATTCTAATTTAAACCGTGCTCCCAGAGCACACCGTGCTAACAAAGCACAGGGATCCCTGGCCAACGGGAGTATCCGACACTTCTGACACCAAATGTAACGGGTCTGCTCCTTGTTGGTCACTCCAGGCCAGGGAAGTCCCGACCCCTCATCTGCGGTGTGCTGCTTCAGCTGGCTGGAATCCAGGGGAATAAAACTCACAACCGGACACAGAAGGAAAGGTGTGCAAGTTTATTCCAACGTTAGAAGTACAGTCTAATCTTTTATACAGTAGCAAAAACATATATACGTCATAAACCCATCCCAGCAACATAGCCCTGCACCTGATATTGCTAATTAGCAATCGTACAAACTGGTACCTGTCTCTGTGAAGATCACTGAATCTTGTCTTAGCACAACACATTCCTTTCTATCTAGGTATTCACAGATGGGCCTCATGGTCCCTTTGTATAACAAGAAACTGATTTCCCCTTACAATACTTATTTTCTCCTTACAATACTTATTTTTCCCCTTACAAAGTCAAAAGTCAATCTGATCATCAATTTAACCTGCTGTTTCACACTCAGAACAGAGTCTAACCTTAAAACCAAATTACGTACCACTGAAACAACAGGGAGGGAAAACTCATTGAATATTACTGTTACCTCAGTCTTCGGGAGAGAGAAACAACTCATCTGAAGAACTTTGGGTGCTTCCCATGTTTTATTGGATGCTTACTAAATCAATTTCTAAATTGCTCAATATACTGTATGAATTCATGGCATCTGATGATGAAGTCCAGTCTAGAAGTAGAAAAATCACATGACCTTCTCTCATTGAAACAAAAATGCTGTGATTGCCATCTAGGCAGCAAACCAGATGGTATTCACACCTCTCAACTATTGAATTGACTTTAAGAAGATGGAAATATCTTAACTGTTGAAGCCTAATGGCTTAATCATTCCAAGCTCAAAGATGCCCTAGTAGCAACACAACATAGTAACATAGTATATGACGGTAGATAAAGACCAGTAAATACAGTATTAACTGAGGCATCTTTGCATTCATCCTCTGACTCTGATTGATCATGTCTAATATGTTATTTATGTATATGTGCTTATATGCCGCAGTTCACAATCATCTAAAATCCAAACAAAAATATAAAACAAAATATAAAATACAGAACATATAAAACCCTCCCCTTTGCCCAACAACACAAACCCGGCCCATCCCCTACATAAAAGACCAAGGGGTATGTTTACTAAACCGCACACACGTGCGCGGCGCACAGTAGCGTACGCTAATGATGCACTTAAGTGCTCTTAAGTGCCCCGCACGTGTGCGCGTCACACTAACGGGCCCCCACACATGTGCACCTCACACTGACGGGCCCGCGCAAGTGTGCAGTGCGCTGATGTGTGATAGAGGCATGGAAAGGCATTTCGAGGGTGGAGGAAGGCTCCCGAGGGGCGGGGGGACGGGGTCAATGGGTGTAGAGTGGGAGGGGAGAGGCTCTACGCACAGGAGCGGGGCTGAATTTCGGCAAAAAAATACCGCGAGTGAAACCCTCGCGTTAGAGCCGATTTAAAGGGAAGAGAAACCATTTCCGTCAGCAATGTACAGCAAAACCGGGGAAACCTGCAAAACGTGAGCAGTGTGCTACATGTGCACAGAACAAAATAGCAAATATAAATTGAAAATGACCACAACAAATTCCAAAAAAAGTATAATCCAGCTGGGCAACAGTGATATTAATGGGCAACCATAAAAAACACTCCCAGGAAAGCTAAAAAAAAAAAGAAATGAGTTTTGGAAGGGTCTACGCTCCGTAGACTCTTTCAAAAATCACTGCATTTTATTGGAGCTTTCCTGGGAGTGTTTTTTATGGTTGACCATTAATATCACTGTTGCCCAGCTTGGTTTTGGTTTTCTTCCCCTTTTTTGGAGGTCATTTTTGAGGTTTATTTGCACCTTTGTCCCCATACAAGGTAAACGAGCCCACAGTAATATTGTGCAGAGCAGGGTGTCTGACTCGTGCGGCCAGGTTTCCTATCTCCAGAGACTGCACTGTCAGTGTGGTGCAGCAGACACAGCCAGTGCCTGTAGGACCAGAGAGTCACAGGTTCAAATCCCAGCTGGGGCTCCTGCCAACCCAGTCTCCATAGTTTTACCCACCACTAAACAGTGATAGTACAGACACTCCTTTATTGCTGATAACATAAGCATGGTCCAAACACCCATATTTTACCCTACACCGCACACAAACCATAACAATGGGCATTACCTACAGCCGAGTCCCCCAAATTCAGTCCTGGAGTGCCACAACTCAATCAGGTCATATGCTTTTTCCCAGATAAGGACATGTCTGCATGTTGGCGGAGGGTACACGTGGTGGAGGGGGCAGTGGCTGCAAGCCACAGCAGACAGTGGCCTAGGCGTGTGCAGGCTGGCACCGTCCACCGCAACAGACAGGCTCTGTTGGATGTACAGTCATGGACTCCCCAGGGAAGGCAGCATATCTGTGGCAACACGTTGGTGCAGTGCACACAGACAGGGTGTGCAGGAATAGAAGGTCACAGGTTCAAAGGCCAGCTGGGGCTACCTCCAATCCTGTCCACATATTTTTCCCACAACTAAACCGTGATAGTAAGGACAAACCTTTTTTGCTGAGAACATACGCATGGTTAATACGCCTATATTTTACCACACCAAACACAGACACCATAAACAGCCGCATTACCTAGAGCAGAGTCTCCCAAATGCAGTCCTGGAGGGCCCCACACCATTCAGGTTCCATGCTGCCTCTAATAAAGATGCCTGTGCTGCATATCTATGCACCACCCCCATGGTATGCAAATGTAGCTCATGCATATTTATGAGGGACAGCATGAAAACCCGAACACTGTTTGGAACACCAGGACTGGAGTTGGGAAACTCTACCGTAAAGCAGCAGCCAACAGGGCCAGACACACCCACACACACACCCACAGGCCCCATTGGCCAATGCCTCCTGGAGAGGCAGGACATTGGGCCCTGCCTGTATCTCCCAATACTAGCAGTTGCATACCTTAGCAATGCCACCCTACACCTGGGTATATGGTACACAGCTATCAAACGTTGCCCATGATAACTGGCAGATATCAATTCCTACGTTAAGCACATTTTGCTCATTGATCTCCACCATAACAATCATTGTGATGTCTGCGGTGTGCGCTACAGGTCTGGTCTCTGACAGTGTTTACCACCCTGGGGAGTGATCCCCAACAGTATTGTGTACCATATCCATGCCTGTACTGTGCCCAGGACTGGTGTGGTGTGTATGGCTGCTGGACTCCTCTATAGTAGCACAATGCTGGCATAGGTGTGGGGGTGGCTGTCTGTCTATCCAGTGTGTGGTGGCTGCAAACACCTTCCACAGCCCACACTGCCAGCAATGTTGCCAGTATTGGGCTGCCAATGTGCATAATGAGGAGCAAGGTACCATGGGTATAGGCAGGACAGGGTGGCCTGGCCAGGGTGCATCTGCACAGGGCATAGGGCACTGACTGGGACATTTTAGTGCCCGGCCACCACCTACACAGACAGGGTGACCTCAGTACGTCCTGCTGAGAGATCACTCTCACCCTGACTGTGCAGTGACCACAGCATGGCTAGGCACCCCCATAGTGCTATATAGTATTTCTCTCATGTAATAGAAATGGGTTTTCTTTTGGGGCCCAGTCACTGATTTATCTGCTTGCTGTGTATGCTGACATCCCAGTTCTGGGTGCATGCATCTCCACTGGGAACATGCACTGTGGACTAACTAGCATACTGTTTGCAGCTGGTATGTGTCTTGTTGGAGCAGGGTGCAGTGGCTGATGACTTGCTGCAGAAGAATATCAGATAGTGGTGGGGTGCAGCTCACCATATCAAGGCCTAATGTCTGTCTGCTATTGGGTTATGGATGTGTATAGAGCTGCATTGACTGCCCTGTGGGGTGTCTGTTCCTCAGCAGGACCGGGGTTGATGGTCCCCTCTACTGCCACCTTTGCAGGGAGGTAGAATGTGGATCTATTGATGGGAGGCCCTGTTTGCCACCCTTGGATGTGGTGTTGGTACATGGCCCACCTAGGGGTCCATAGGGGCTACACCTGACTGAAACAGACAGAGATATCCAAGGTGTTTGTGCAGAAACTAATTACCTCACACATTAACACTGCTTTGGACCTCTGGCATGGCCTCTTTCAGCCATGGTAGGTGTTGTGGACCTGGTCCTGGGCGCCTCACCGCACCCTCAGGGTGAGCACAGTACCCGCACAATGTGACGGTGTGTAGCTACTCTGTGCCAGTAAAACACACGGTCAGTACCCCCTACCTGGCCGAGGTGGTGTGTGGGTGCACATGGTCACTTCCCTCTACCAGGCCCAGGTGCTGTGTGGGTGCATTGCCCATCTTGTGTTAATCTGTGGACAGCTGATTTGCATGTGCAGTGCATCATGGGTATGGGTGGGCTAACCCTATCCTGGTGACCACAGCAGACTGTCTGTGTGGTGACGTGCATGCTCTCTGCAGCCAGCCAGGGGCTTGCTAGTAGATATAGAGCTGTAGCCCAATGGTTACTTCACTGCCTCTAAAGCCAGAGGTCATGGGTTCAAGCCCACAGTGGGGTTATTTGATAGGGTTGTCCAACACATTATCTTTTTTTAATGTACATATTTTGATGCCAGCAAAAACACCCTCAGCGTACTGTACCCATAAGGTGCCTCTGAGGGTGCTTTATAGGGCGCCCTATAGGGCATCTTATGGTTCCCATCCATATAAGGTGCACTATACATTATCCTGTGACGCAACCTATAGGGTGCCCTATAGGGGACATTTTAGGGCACTGTGGCGGACAGTGCAATTTATAATGTGCCCTATGGAGTGCCTTATAGGGTGCCTTATACGGCACCTTCAATTACGGCACGTGAGGGCGTGTTTGCTGGCAGCAATTAATAACATAAAAATAAAGTGCTGCAGGACAAAATATGTACAATGCAAAGCTGATGCCACAGCCAGCCTTACTTATTAGGCACACTGGGGAGCAAACTCATGACCCCTGTATCAGCAGTCAGTGCCTTAACCATTGTGCTCCACTGCTGCTCCTCCTTGTCTGTCAGCGCACCTACTTATGCTTTTCATTCCTTAAACTGCACAGTGCTGCCATGAAAAACAGTACACTGACCTTGCGGTACCTCATGCGGCACCCTCTAAAGCGCCCTATAAGCAACATTCTAGGGTGCCTTGGCTGACAGTGCACTTTAAAATGTGCCTTATAGGGCGCCTTATGTTAACACGCTTTGAGAGTGCGTTTGCTAGTAGTGATAATTAAAATATGAATAAAATGCCTCCTAAAGCAATCTTCCCCATAATATGTTATGCCTCAGCCAGCCTTGTTCATTGGGCACTTTGGGGGATTGAATCCCTCGTCCCTGCACCATTGGTCAGTGTCTTAACCATTGTGCTGTGGTTCTGTTCCTGTGATTGCACATCAGCGCTCCGCCTTCTGTCGCCCAATATTAAAAAGCCTCCTAAAACATTAGCGCGCCGCCTTATGCCCATCAGCGTGCCGCCTTATGCCGCCCATCATTTAAATGGCTCCTAAAATAATGCCTCAGCCAGCTGTCTCCATTGGGCACTGTGGGGGATTGAATCCCTGCACCATTGGTCAGTGTCTTAACCATTGTGCTGGGGCTCTGCTCTTTTTCTTGCACTTCAGCGCGCCACTTATGCCTCCCGCGCAGCTATCTCATGCGCTAAGGTGCAGGGCGCACATGGGCGCCGCGCACCTTAGCACATATGTAAATTCCGGCTTTTCTTTTTCAGGACGGAACGCCCACTCCTTATATGGCACACACACACTACCGTGGCACGCACTTTACCGGGGTTTTAGTAAACATACCCCCAAGTAAAACTATACATCAATTCCCAAACCTAACAATACACACTGCAGCCCTTAATCTCCCTCACAGGCACAGTGAAACAGATAAGTCTTTAAGGATTTTTTAAACCTTGCCAAATCACATTCCCATTGAAGTTAAATTGGGAGGGAGTTCCAATATTTTGGACCTTGTACCAAAAATGTGCGCTCTCCATGATAATTCTTACTCATAATTTTTCCAGTTGGAATTACAAATAATTCCCCCCATCTGAGATCGCAAAAATCAAACAGGAGAATACATCACAAGCTTAGGAGACAGATGTCTTAGAGCCAAACTGTGCTTTAATAGAAAAACCATCATCAATAACATATACTGAATTCAAAAATGTATAGGCAACAAATGCAGTTCTTTCAAAACCAGAATCACATGATCCATTCACTGCAGACTTGGCTGTGTTCTGTAATAATTGCAACTGATATACTTTCCATTGAAGAAGACCAACTAATGAATTGCAATATTCCAAACATTTTGTCTTTGATTACCGGAGATTAGATTAAAGCTTAATGTTTCAATCGTTCAGCAAAGCCAGCTTCTCCTAAATCAATTCTCACAACTTCTGTATATCCTTTGGAAAAGTAAACAGAACTTGAATGTCATCAGCATAGACATAAAAACGAAAGCCAGTTACTCTCATAGTTAAACAAAAGAGAACAAGATACAAAAGGGGTCATTCCAAGCTGAGTTTAGTGGGGATGGATGTCCAGGTCAGAAGTCTATCCCTATTAAATGCCGGGATTGTATTACCTGCCCAAAGCTCCCCCATGTACAAAAGAAATGTACGGGGAGCTCTGAAAGGGGGCAGGAGGGGGTGGGCCAAGGGAGGAGCGAGAGCAGGGGGTGGACGGGGTTGCGACTCCAGATGTATTGGGCCGATCCTGAGGTTGGCCTGTACGTCTGGGGTCACCAACACGAACAGGGGACTTATTCTACCTTGGAGGTGGAATTAGTCCCCCTGGATGTCGGGGGACATCGGCACCGGGCCAGGTCAGTGGGACGAGGGGGTGCAGGAGCTTCTCCGCAGCCTGACCCTGCCTTTGGAAGGCCGCATCGGGGGTCGGGATGCGGGGAATGAACTTTGTGGCGGTGGCCAGGGATTGCGGCTCCTTAATGGAGCCGTGGTGCATGGCAACAGGACGCCACAGCACTGCGGCTCCATGCAGGTGCCAGAGCAGGCCTGCGTGGGGAGATGATTGGATGTCCGCCGGCACAGAATCAAGGGACAGCCTGCCTGTCCAGGCACAGGCCGGCCATCTAGACCCAATTCTGATTCCATGAGAACATCTAGCTCCTGCGGGCTCAGAATTTGGGACTAGACCGGCCTGTCCAGATCCTGGCTGTCCGGGCGAGCAGGACATTCCCCATTTGGAATCGGACTCAAACTGTATATAAGGGGCTAAAATTTCTCCTTGAGGAACTCCCTGTACTAAAACCCAAATCTGAGAATAATTGTCACCCACTTATACAATCCATTCATGACCTAAAACGTAAGAATGAAACCATGCAAGAACTTGCCCACCAGTAGCCATTCGCCTAAGACCCAACAAAATATCACGACATGATATCAAAAGCTGCAGAAATGTCAAATAGTAACAAGATTCCATAGAGGTTTCTATTCTACATGCTATGGATATCATCCAATAAAGCAGTCAGTAGTCTTTCAGTGCTATTCTAGCAATGGAATGCAGCCTGGTAATCATCCAGTATTTGATATTCCTCCAGAAATAAGTAGCTGAGAAGCCACCACCTTTTTACTTCTTTATCCAAAATAGAAAGATTAAACATATGTTGATAATTAACCACAATCCCTGAATTGGAGAAGCACAATCACAGCCTTTTTCAAAGTGATAGGAAATCCCCTTCCACCAAGAAAGCATTCATGTGATCCTAAGCCAGTTCGGCTCCCAGCATTCGTCAAAGGAAGAGAAAGAAAATTGTCTATCAGGGCCTCCACCTTAGGTTTAAAATCTGTGGCAAAAGCATTACAGGTGAAGAACTCAGGAGGGTCAACCTTCCTCTTCAAAGTGAGAGAAAGCACCACAGTAAACAGCTCACACATAATGGGAAGGGCAGAAAATATACGAACATTCAAATAACTATGTTTTACATCTCAAACGGCCATGTAATATGCAGAGATGTGTATTTTCCATTCCTTCCAAATCTCTTCCCTTCTAGTTTTCTGCCAATGACATTCTAAATGTTTACAGCCTGCCTTCAACTTCCAACTCCCAGATATAAACCAAGGCGCTGTACTTTGCCTATGTTGCAAAATCTTAACTCTTTGAAAGGGCATTATTTGATTATAAAGACAAGACATCGCAGCATTCCATTCCTCCATTATTCCTGCTAAGTCCCAGACCATTGTAGAGACTTTATCCTTACTAAAATGATGGTCCTTCCAATGCCCTGTACAATCCCCTTCAAAAGATGTCATAATAACACCACTGTAGAGTGGTGTCATTCCTATATATTGATACTATAGCTCCCTCCAGATATCCACAGCCATTGAACTATAGGGTTCTACACATTTTAAGAATATAAGAATGTAAGTTATGCCATACTGGGTCAGATCAAGCTCCATCAAACCCAGTATCCTGTTTCCAACAGTGGCTAATCTAGGTCATAAGTACCTAGCAGTTTCCCCAAAAGACACAGATTCCACGATGCTTGTATTTGGTCAAGCAGTGATATCCTGGGTCCTTTCTTAATAAATAACGGTTTATGGACCTTTCCTCCAGGAACTTGTCCAAACCTTTTTTAAACCCGGCTACACTAACAGCTTTTACTACATCCTCAGGTAACAAATTCCAGAGTCTGATTACACGTTGAGTGAAAAATTTTTTTCTCTTATTAGTCTTAAATAGGTTACCCTATAGCTTCATTGCATGTCCCCTAGTCTTTCTATATTCTGATGACGTAAACAATCGATATACATTTACCCGTTCCAATCCATTAATTTATAGACTTCTATCACATCTCCCCTCAGCCGTCTCTTTTCCAGGTTGAAGAGCCCTAACCTTTTTAGACTCTCTTTATAGGGATATCCTTCCATCCCCTTTATCATTTTGGTGGCTCTTCTGTGTACCTTTTCTAATAATGCTATATTCTTTTTAAGATATGGCAACCAGAATTGCACACAATATTCAAGGTGCGGTCACACCATGGAACGATATGGAGGCATTTTAATATCCTTTGTTTTATTTTGTTTGTTTCCTTATGATACCTAGCATTCTATTTGCTCTCTTGGCCGCCATTGCACACTGGTCCTCCTGAATGCCCATCAGCAAAATTTCATGTTACAAAAGAACCAGTTACTCAAGTTATGAAGGTAAGCAAAGTCAGCTTAAGAGGCGAGCCAGTGAGGACAAGTCAGGGCACACTAGCTTAAGGGCACCGGAAGCCTGCCTCACTGGCTGACCCCTTCACAGCTGTGGAAGCATTTTCCTTTGCTCCAGTGCTGTGCTAAGATGCAAGTGTTAGTACAGCCATGTTTTTAAAAACAAATATGGGTATTTCCTGTTTCTTGCACGAGACAAGAAATACCTGTATTTGATTTTACAAGCATTGTGGTACCGGCACTTACAGCTTAGCACACCTTCAGGAGCAAAGGAAAATGCTCTTATGGCAATGAAAGTAAATTCAGCTGAGGGTGGCCATGTGGGTGAAGAGATGACTTGGCAGAACTGATGCTGAGTGGGTGTAGAAGGACTCTGGAAGTTGAAAAAGGCTGAAGCTGGCGGTAGGGAGATCAGAATTGGGCAGGCAAGGAGTATTGGAACTGGAGAAAGACTGATGCTGGGAGGGGCTGTGACTGGAAGGGAGCTGGTGTTGGGGAAGAAGGGCATGAACCTGGGGAGAGGGGAAGTGGGACTGGAAAAGGGCTGATGTTTTGGTGGGCTGGGATTGGAGGAAGACTGATGCTGGGAGGGACTGAGATGGGAAGAGGGATGATGCCGGAGGTGCTGGAACTAAAAGAGAACTTATGTTTGGGGTAGTGGGACTGGAAAGGGCTGATGGGTGGGGGCAACTGGTACTCGAAGGGAGCTGATGCTAGGGGGAGTGGGACTAGAAATGGGTTGATGGTGGCAGGGGGACAAAAGGGGATGATGGTGAAGGGAGTGGGACTGGAAATGGGCTGATTTTGAGGGGAGTTGGATTGGAAATGGGCTGGGACTGGAAGAAGACTGATGCTGGGAGGGGTAGGACTAGAAATAGGCTGATGGTGGGGAGGGGGCTTGGACTAATGATACTATTACTAATCATTTGTATAGTGCCACAAGGCATACACAGTGCTGTACCCAAACACATTAGAACAGACAGTGCTTACAATCTATTCTAGACAGCCAGCAGAACAAACATGGGGCTAGGGCAGTTTAAGGGAAATAAAGGTATTAAACAGAGGAATAAGAGAGTCAGGATCCAAAAGCAGCCTGGGACTAGATTGATGCTGGGGGAGTGGAACTGAAAATGGGCTGATGATGGAAGGGGAACTGGAAGAAGGCTAATGCTGAGGGGAGAGGGACTGGAAAGGGGCTGATAGTGGGGGCAATTGGTATTGGAGGGGGCTGATACTAGGGCTGGGGGGCTGAAAGGGAGCAGATGCTGGGGTCAAGGTAGAAAAAAAGAGGCAGAAACTTGGAAGTAGGAAGAAATGAGAAAGTGGTAGGAAGACGGGGAAGCTGTAAAACTAGAGGGCATAACATGAGGCTGCAAGGGGTAAATTGAAAGGCAATGTCAGGAAATACTTTTTCACTGAAGGGGTGGTGGATGCTTGGAATGCCCTCCCGATGGAAGTGGTGGGGGCAGATACAGTAACGGAATTCGAAATGGCATGGGACAGACACAGTGGATCCCTTTACAGCAACAGGATTAGATCAAAATAAACTTAACTATATTCTCAACATACAGGGGTGTCCTACACGGAGCGGTGGGTTCACCCCTAAAACAAAGACATGGGGAGGGGTGGCCTGCACAGAGCGGCAGGTGCACCTACTCTTGTCATATTACTGGGCAGACTAGATGGACCATACTGGTCTTTTTCTGCCGTCATTTACTATGTTACTATGCATCTTGTGGATATGGAGGGGAAGAAAAAAAGCTTATAGAGAGGGAGGGGCATAAGAATAGATTCTGGGGTAAGCAAGAACTCATAATAAAAAATGTTTCAAATACATTTGTAGCAAAGAACTTGTAAGAAAATCAGTTAGACCATTAGATGATAGAGGGGTAAAAGGGGCACTAAGGGATGACAAGGAAATAGTGGAGTGACTGAGTGAATTCTTTGCTTTGGTTTTTACTGAAGAAGATGTAGGGAAGTTACCCATGCCAGTAATTATATCTAAAAGCGATATAGCGGAGGAATTGAAACAAACATTGATAAACCTGGGAGATACAATACAGCTATTTGATAAACTTTTGTTTTTAAGTGCCATCAAGTCAGTGTTGACGCATAGTGACTCAGCTATCTCTGGGTTTTCTTGGCAATGTATAACCAGAAGTAGATTGCCAGCCTTTTCTTCCAAGGCAATGGAGAGTAAAGTGACTTGCCCAAGGTCACAAAGAGTGCCAGTGGGAATTGAACCCTTAGATCTTCTGGGTACTAGGCAGTAGCTCTAACCACTAGGCTACTCCTAAACTAAAGAGCAACAAATCACCTGGACTTAATGGTATACAGCCAGTGGGTGCTGAAAGAAGTAAGAAATGAGATTGCTGACCTACTATTAATCCATGAACTATCATTAAAATCATCTATAATACCTGAAGACTGGAGAATGGCCTACATGATGCCAGTTTTTAAAAAGGGTTCCAGGGGTGATCCAGGAAACTACAAACTGGTGAGCCTGACATCAGTATGGGGCAAAATGGTAGAAACTATTAAAACAAACAAAATTACTGAACATATAGATAGTCATGATTTAATAAGACAAAGACAATATGTATTTAGCCAAAGAAAGTCTTATCTTACTAATCTGCTACACTTTTTTGAAGGTGGGAATAAACAGGTAGATAAAGATGAGCAGGTAGATATAGGGCCGGTAGATATAGGGCCTGATTCTGTACAGTGGGGCTGTATATCAGGGGACCACCAAGGGGATAGCTTTTTCCACCTCGGAGGTGGAATAAGCGCTGGGTGCCATGCGCCCTGGCTCAGCAGCCCTCCCAACGCAACAGAGCCACCGGAGGTAATGCCCCACCACTCGATCCCAGCCCCAGTAGACCCTCTGGGTGTCGGGCAGTGGGAGAGCTGTTCAGGGGAGGTGTCGGGCACCAGCGCAGCAGCAGGAGCAGGGGAAGGCCTGGCTGTCCTGACACAGGATCTGGACGGCCTGGACATGCCCCTTCCTGGCTTGGGCTCATAGTGTACTGCATTTGGATTTTCAAAAAGCCTTTGACAAGGTTCCACATGAAAGACTCTTGAGGAAATTAAAAGGTCATGGGATAGGAGGTAGTGTACTATTGTGGATCAGGAACTGGCTAAAAGACAGAAAGCAGAGAGTAGGGCTAAATGGCCAATTTTCTCAGTGGAGAAAGATGAATAGTGGAATACCCCAGGGATCTGTGCTGTGCCCGCTGCTTTTTAACATATTCATAAATTACCTAGAAATGGGAACAGCAATTGAGGTGATCAAATTTGCAGATAGCACAAAATTATTCAAAGTTGTTAAATCACAAGAGGATTGTGAAAAATTGCAAGAGGACCCTAAGAAATTGGGAGACTGAGCATCCAAATACTAGATGAAATTTAATGGGGCAAGTGCAGTTTTGCACTTACAGAAGAACAACCCAAACTACGGTTACACAATGCAAGGATCCACATTAGGAACCACCCAGGAAAAGGATCTAGGCATTATCATGAATAATACTTTAAAACTCTCTGCCCACTGTGTAGCAGCAGCCAGGAAAGCAAATAGAATGCTAAAAATCATGAGGAATGGAATGGAGAATAAAAACATGGATATTATAATGCCTCTTTATCATTCCATGATACAACTTCATTTGGAATATTGTTGTGCAGTTCTGGTGCCATATCTAAAAAACAATAAAGCGGAATTAGAAAAGGAATAGAGAAAAGCGACCAAAATGATAAAGGGGATGGAAGGATACCCCTACGAGGAATGATACTCCTACAAGGAAAGGCTTAAAAGGTTAGGGCTCTTCAACTTGGAAAAGAGATGGCTGAGAGGAGATACGATAGAGGTCTATAGGATAATGAGTGGAGTGGAACGGATAAACGTAAATTGGTTGTTTACTCCTTCAAAAAGGAAAAAGACAAGGGGACATGAAATGAAGCTACAATGTAGCACATTTAAGACTAATCAGAGAAAATATTTTTTCACTGAATGCGTATATCAAACTCTGAAATTCATTGTCAGAAGATGTAGTAAAAGCTGTTAGTGTACCTGGATTTAAAAGAGATTTGGACAAGTTTCTGGGTGAAAAATCTATAAACCATTATTAAAGGAGACTGGGGAAATCCACTGCTTACCCCTAGGCTAAGCAACATAGAATCTGTTGCCTTTTGGGAACCTGACAGGGACCTGTGATCTGGATTGGCAACTGCTGGAAAGAGGATATTGGGTTTGATGGACCTTTGGTCTGACTCAGTATGGCATATCCTATGCTCTTATGTTTTATGTAAGGAGGAGGAAAGGCAGGGTTAATGAATTTTAGAGAAGGAAGTTGATGGATGGGTGCTGGGGAAGGGAAATAGGAAGCAGGGGGCAGGGGAACATGGGGATGCAGGAGAGCAGGGACTCTAAAATTAGGTGGGAAAGTAGAAGAAGACAGACTTTAAGATTAGCTGGGTATTGGGAGAAAGAGGGAATTCAGGGACTGGGTAGAGTGGAAGAGTGGGGACTTGAGGATTAGCTGGAGGGGACTAAGAAATTTTCCAAAGATTAGAAGGACAGTAGGGACTAGGGTTTGATTAGGGCTGTGAGACCACATGCAAAAATATGGGGATAGGAGAAGGTTTGAATAACCTGTAAGTTTGGAAAGCAATTGAAAGAACAAAGGGCTATGGAATGAGTGAGAGACAAAGGAATGGGGTCAGATCTTTGAAGGAGATGAGAGAGGGTAGAAATGGAGGAGGTGAAGGGGTACATGGAAACCCATATAGGGAATAAGTCAAGAAAGGGACTGAAGGTAGACACGGGATGTGTGTTAGGAAAGGAGCTGGGGCTGATAAGGATGGGAAGTAGAACGTGGAAAATGAGGCTGAGGAAGGGATGAGTAGAGAGAGTGAAAATGGGGGTTAGAAAGTGAGTGAAAGATGGGGAATAAGGCTTGAGAACATTAAGACAGAGGTGGGGGAATGGCAGGAGTGGAACAATAAGAGTACATAAGAACATAAGAAATGCCATACTGGGTCAGACCAAAGGTCCATCAAGCCCAGTATCCTGTTTCCAACAGTGGACAATCCAGGTCACAAGTACCTGTCAGGTTCCCAAAAGGTAGATAGATTTGATGCTGCTAATTAGGTATAAAGGCAGATGAGAAAAATGGAGAAAAAGGTAAATCAGAATAATCAATGTCAGAGAGAGATTGATAGTGAGAGTGAGAACATAGAAATGAGATCCTGGAAAAGGACTTAGGTGAAAATCAACAAGAGGAAGTGGTAAAAACAGACCAGAGCCAACCCAGCTGGAAAAATATCATGATCAGTCAACAAAGGTTCAAAAGAATGCCAGTTTTTAGAGAATGAAATACTGTATGCCATCTTTGAAAATATGCATTTCTTATTGTTCAGGAGGAAAATGCATTTCCGTTCCTCTTTCTTCAGTGTTCCATAGCTTAGAATCTATTTTTTGGGTTTTCCATTTCATCTTTGTCTGCATATTTTTTCTAATTTGTAGTTCCTTATTCTTTAGATAAGAGTCTGCGTTTTCCATGTACAGCTGAGGTGAGGCACTTTAACATGTTGGTTCTGTGTAGGAATCTGTAGTAGTTCAGCTTGTTCTCTTTTCCCAGCTGGAGGTTACTGGTGTTCTAGAATATTTGCAGTGCTGACTTTTCATAGGTAGGGTTGGTACAGTTTGCACTGGTATGCAAAGTTTCTGAGTGTCCATTTGCAGGGTTTTGTTTACTACACACAATATCTGACAGTGGAGGGAGTTTCTGGTATTGTCACTGATGTGACACCAGAATTTGAATAGTCATATTTGTATATTGAGTTGTAAAGTGAAAGATTCTACTTCTGCTCGGCAGGGAGAGTTTTATTGGTGAGCCTGGGAGTATTCCATATGCATGAATAATTATGCTCTATTAGACTGATATTCAAAGACAATTAAGCATTCACCAGCAAATGCATAATTAGCCTATCTGTGTATTTTCAAAAAATATACAAGTAATTTTCAAGCCATTTAAATTGCTAAATTTTCCAGATATTATCTGTATATTTGTGGGCCAAGTTAGGGAGGCACGAGGGCAGGCCAGAAAATTAGCCAGACAGCGGCGATATACTGCCACTATTTGACTACGTTTTATACAGTTTAGGCCAAATAACAGGCCTAAACTGAACAGAAACAGTAATAGTGGCATATTCACCATACTATCCATATATTCAGTTCTACTGCCTATATGGATAATCGCACTGAACATATAGATTAAGTTAAATGGCAGTGCCAGCATTTAAATTCAGCCAGTAACATTGCCAGCTGAAAATTTGCCCTTATTTGCATAATTCATACCACAAGATTGGCCCCAAGGTGGGGGGGGGGAGGCACAAAAGCAAAAGTTGGCTCAGGGCACCACAATGCCTTAAACTAGCCCTGAGGGTAAGGAATGTCAATATCTGTTTTAGATCATATGTTGGAAAGCTGCAGCATGTGAAGAGCTTTTCCGATCGCATTAAGTATTGCCTCCTCATTACCCTCATTCACTTTTGTAGAGCATTAACAGTACACCTTAAATATAGAAAGAATCGCTCTCCTCAAAACTATGAGCAAGCTATCTGTTACTTGCTTTTCTGAACCAAGTATCAGACTTGCAGGAAATTGCATGTTGTTGTTAGGTGGCTTCACACCCATAAGCAGTCATGTATGGGCATGCCTAGCCATTTGTGCATTAACTTCCCTCCACTTAAACTGTGCCTTGTTATAGAGCAGTCATTGTTTGGATTTTCTAGCAGTTCTATTTTCTTTCATGCTAGGCCACAAACCTTGCTTAATTTGCAAGGCCGTACAAGAGGAAGCGGACATGCAGTTTATCCACAGGTGCTCTCCTTTCCAGATTGACAGTCTACTATCCTTAGTTACAGTGGGAAATCTGGTGACCCATTAGGTTCATTGCCAAGATTTGCTATCATGAATTTCTGCTTCCTCAAACTGAAGAGCACAGTTCTTGCTTAATTTTCAATTGAGAATGCTTTTTCTATAAGGAAAGTGGGTGTATATGTGTACTGTAAATAGTAATTATTTCGGTCTTCACCTGTTGGCAACATATCAATGTTTACTTCCAGAATTTTAGTTCAGCACAGAAACAAAGAACATATTATTCATTGTAATTCATTTCGGCCCATGGCATACTCCACTTTGCTTCCGCATGCATTTTATCCACCATTTCAGTAACTAAGAGGGCTTGGAACTGGAAATGTAAAAGAAATAAGCAAAGCAAAGTTTCCTACCATCCTCATTTCAGAAAGCAGGGAGGATAGGCAGAAGGTGGAATGAGGAGCAAGATGTCTGCACATGGAGAGAGAACTTTGCCCACCCTGAATGCATGTAAAAGTATACACATTTTTCATGATGGGGGTCATTTGAGAAGGCCTAAACGTGATCTAAACGTGCTAATGGCATCAGAAAACTGTGTAAGGTAAGAACACGTTTAAATGGTGATTTTAGAAAGGCCATGCTCTATATATCTTTGACATGAGTACATTCACAGCCACATGTCTTCGATTGTGGGGTTCTGAGAATGTTTCTGGGTAGGGCAGTGGGCAGCGTCTCTGCCTGCCTGTCCTGGACATATTTCAGAAACACCCAGATACATGGAGGGCGTTGGCCCTAGATGTGCCATGCTATATGCTATAAAGCAAGAATAAGCAGTGGAATTTGCTGTCTGTTTGGACTGGCTGTGTTATTAATGATTGGAGGAGACTGGCTTTTGAATTCTTGGCTTGACTGTTGTTTGTTTACACATCGATGACTTTGAGCAAGACTGGCCGAACCATTAGGCAAACTAGGCAGTCACCTAGTCTGGCAACTTCTAGGGGGCAGCAAAAAGCATGGAATTCAAAGCTAAACAATAGATTCTGACAGCCAGATGTGCATAAGGCTTAAGGTTTGCCTAGGGCACCAACACCTTGAATCAACTCTGGAGCTGGCCCTGCATGTGAGCAACCCTCTCTGTGCTTTTGTCCCATGACTTCATCCAGCAAGATTACACCGGTCTACCACATAGATGTACATAGTTTACCCCTTGTTATCCAAGTTCTTTCACCTTGTTCAATGTAAACACAAATCAACTAATGAAATGTGTAAGTTGTAAACCGCGCTGATGCCGAATAGTGCGGTATAGAAGAGACTATAATAAATAAATAAATAAAATCCTGTACCTGTTTGCAACCCAGCCCCTCCCAGACCCCTCCCCAGCCTTCCAAATCCCACACGCTCAGTGTACCCTACCATTTCTCTTGCTGTATCTGTGGTCTCTGTACTCAAGTGTCCTGTGTGCTGTGCTATAAGTCCCAGATTTGTTGTTTCTGCTTGGCTCCCTGCTGTTTCTTTGTGCCTATGTGGCTGTGTGTGGACTGTAGGTGTTTGGGGAAGTGAATGGGAGTTGGGGTGTGAGGAGGTATCTGTGTAGTGGTGTGGGTGCAGTTGGAGGGATACACCGGGTGCTGGTGGTGGGAGGTAGCAGTCGTGGAAGAAATTAACACATTGTGCTGGCATTGCTATATGAGGGCCATAGGGCGAGGAGGAGGAGGCCTGCAAGCAGGCATCCATATCACAGGATCTATAGGCCCAGAACCTAATTCATGGACCTCACAGATGAGCAGTGTCTCACCAGGTTCCACTTTGATAAGACAACCATCCACCATCTCTGTCAGCAGCTAGAGTTGTTGCTCTGCTCCACCATGCACGGGGGTCAGCCCATGCATGTCCACCTCAAGATCACTATGGCCTTCACCTTCCTAGCCACTGGCAGTCAATCCTGGCTGCCAGTGCATCTTCCAATTCCTGAGGACCTTCCTAGCCCACACAGTTGAATATGTAGCCTCCAACTCAGAGTATAACTTAGCATAAAAGGAAAAACAGGGTCAGTATTCTTTGAGCAATAAATTGTTTCTAGAGACCTTTACAAAGAGGCCTTCTAGATAAGGGGCAAGAGATCTGTGAAATTGTATTAAATAGGTGTTAAAGCTAAGGGACAGATCGAAGGGGCATTTTAAAAGACTTCCTCTATCCAAGCAAGGGCTGTGTGAATCACCCAGGAAATTGGTCACAGATTCCCTCAGAAGCACAGGTATAGATAGTTCAACCAGAGCTCTGTAATTCTCAATCTTGAAGGACTACAAAAGGGACTGCTACTTCGAGAGAGAGATCTGCAATTGTAAGTATTTACTTCTGGGAATTTTGTTCAAAATCTTGGGGACAAGGGAATTCTTTAGATTAAATCTGATTAATCTGTGTAAATTAGAATGCAGTGTATTTGTTAAATCAGTCAGGGCCTAGTATCAGCAAAGAGCTTTTAGTTAAATTGAAAACTCAACAGGTAGCTTTCAGTTTAAGTTTAAAACCCAGCAGAGGGCTGTCAGTTTAAATTTAAAACCCAGCAGAGGGCTTTCAGTTTAAAATCAGAACACAGTAGAGAGCTTTCTGGTTAAATTTAAAACCCAGCAGAGAGCTTCTAGTTTAAAATTAATACTCAGTCAGGGCCTAGTATCAGCAAAGAGCTTTAATTTAAATCAGCTCAGAGTATAACAGCATAAAAGGAAAAACAGGGTCAGTATTCTTTGCGCAATAAATTGTTTCTAGAGACCTTTACAAAGAGGTCTTCTAGATAGGGGGCAAGAGATTTGTGAAATTGTATTAAATAGGTGTTAAAGCCAAAGAACAAAGCAAAGGGGCATTTTGAAAGACTCCCTCTATCCAAGCAAGTTGCTGTATGAATCACCCAGGAAATTAGTCACAGATTACCTCAGAATCAGAGGACAGGGTACTTTGTAGCAGCCAGCTTTTAATAAATCTGCTTTCCCTCCCTCCCTCTCCGACTCCCACCCACCCCTAGGATAATCATAGCTTTATAGGTACTTAAGCCTTTTAAAGGAAAGGAGGTGCCATATTCACTCTCAGGTGCAGCTGTTTATCCTTATCAGGCATACATTAAGGACCTGGCAATAGTTAAGCTTGAGGTGAACAAAGTCCATCAAACGTATTAGGTACAGTTTAATTAGTATAAGCATCCCCAGCAAACCTTAATAAGTAAACAACTTAAATACCTAAATACAACTCTAAAACGAAGATGCAGACAGCAGTCCAGCAGCGAGGTGGGGGCTTTCCAGTATTTTGCATTGACTGTCACATGTATGATTTTCTCCCAGTTGGTGAGGGGTTGTACATGTGCACTAGGTGCAAGGAGGTCTTTGCTCTCAGGGAACGAGTCCAATCTCTGGATGCTAGAGTACAGGACTTGGAGGACATAAGAAAGACAGAGAGGTACATAGATGAGACCTACAGGGATGTAGTACTGAAGTCCCACCTCAAGTCTGGCAGCATCCCTGTTGCCATGGAGAAGAGAGGCCACGTGACAGGACAGCATCACCCTGGTGTGGCAGGAAGTGATTCTGTAGCTAGGACCTGTCTTCCAGGTGATGTAAAACCCTCTCACACCGAGGAGGTTTCTCCAGGGTCATGTGCCCATGAAGGAAGGGTTAGGATAGCCATTATAGTTGGTGATTTGATCATTAGGCATGTAGATAGCTGGGTGGCTGATGGACATGAGGATCGCCTGGTAACATGCCTGCCTGGTGAAATGGTAGCAGACCTCACGCACCACCTAAATAAGGTCATAGATAGTGCTGGGGAGGAGTCTGCTGTCTTGGTACATGTCAGTACCAATGACATAGGAAAGTGAAGTAGGGAGGTTCTGGAGGCTAAATGTAGGCTTTTAGGTAGGAAGTTGAAATCCAGAACTTCCAGGGTAGCATTCTCTGAAATGCTTCCTGTTCCACGCACAGGACCCAAAAGGCAGGCAGAGCTCCGGAGTCTCAATGAGTGGATGAGACAATGGTGCAAGGAAGAGGGGTTCAGATTTGTTAGGTACTGGGGAACATTCTGAGGAAAGGAATGTTTTTTCCGAAGGGATGGGCTTCACCTTAACTGGAATGGAACCAGGCTGCTGGCATTAACTTTTAAAAAGGAGATAGAGCAGCTTTCAAACTAGATAATAGGGCAAAACCGAGTCACCCAGGAGCGCATGGTTTGGAACAATGAATCCTTGAAGGGTGCTAGCAAAATTGAAGTTAGGGCATATCAGAGAGAGGTTCCAATAAAGATAAAAGTAGCCCAAATGCTCTTGAGTACAGAGTAGACAAAGCTTAAAGATTCAAAATTACCCCTGCCTACCGATAGCCAGATTAATATGAATAAAATATAGACTCTAAAATGCTTGCATGCAAATGCCAGAAGTCTAAAAAATAAGATGGGAGAGTTAGAATATATAGCACTAAATGATTGGCATCTCATGGTGGAAGGAGGACAACCAGTAGGATTGGCATCTCATGGTGGAAGGAGGACAACCAGTAGGATACTGTAAAACCTCGGTACAAACTATATCGTAATGATAAAGCAGATCAAATTTGTGGTGGGTTTGCACTCTATGTTAGAGAGAGCATTGAGTCATAAAGGATTAAAGTTTTGCAGGAAACAAAATTCACTGTGGAATCTCTATGGATTGAAATTCCATGTAAAAAGGGGAAAGGGAAGGCGATGGCAGTGGGGGTGTACTATTGACCAACTCGCCAGAGTGAATAAATGGATGATGAAATGCTCAAAGAAATCAGAGAAGCTAACAATGGTTACAGTGCAGTATTAATAATGGGTGATTTCAATTACCCCGGTATTGACTGGGTCAGTGTCACGGCAGGACATGCTAGGGAGATAAAGTTTCTAGATGAAATAAATGACTTCTTCTTGAACCGATCAGAGGGGAAGCCATTTTGGACCTAGTCCTTAGAGGAACACAAGATCTGGTGCAAGAGATAAAGGTGTTGGAGCCACTTGGCAATAGTGATCATAGCATGATGACATTTGATTTAATAAATGGAGGAAGGACGGTAAGGAAATCCACTTTGCTACCGTTTAACTTTCAAAAGGGAGACTATGATAAAACGAGGAAAATAGTTAAGAAAAAACTAAAAGGAGCAGTTGCAAAGGTTAAAGATTTACATCAAGCATAGGTGTTGTTTAAAAATACTATCTTGGAAGCCCAGACCAGTTGAATTCCACTCTTTAAGAAAAGTGGAAGGAAGTCCAAAAAACTGCCAGCATGGTTTAAAGGTAAGGTCAGGGAGGCTGTTGTTGCCAAAAAAGCATCTTTCAGGAAATGGAAAATGGAGCCAAATGACGAAAACTGGAAACAACATAAGTACTGGCAAGTTAGATGCAAGGCATTGATAAGGCAGGCAAAGAATTTGAGAAGAAGCTTGCTGTGGAAGCAGAAATGCATAACAAAGACTTTTTCAAGTACATTGGTAGCAAAAAAACAGAGCGAGCCGGTTGGACCATTAGATGATAGAGTGGTAAAAACAGCACTTAGAGGGGACAAGCCATAGCGGAGAGAATGAATGAATTTTACTGAGGAAGATGTAAGGATATTACCCATGGCTGAAATAGTATTTAAAGGTGATGCCTCAGAAGAACTGAAAGAAATATCGATACACCAGGAAGATGTACTACAACTATTTTATTTATTTATTTATTTATTTAACAGCTTTTATATACCGCGCTATTTCTCATCAGTGCAGTTTACAGTGAACAAAATTGTACTCAGACATAGAGATCTAGTCAAGTTTACAGGTAACAGGGAGTAAAAACAGGAGTTAACTGGGGAATAATATACAGTAGTTAAATATTTAACAAAGGCAAATATTTACAACGCTTTAGCAAAGGTTGAAAAGACATTTCTATCGAAAGGAACTCTGATTTGATATAGTCTGAGCTATACGCTAAAGAGGACCACACTAAAGAGGACCACTTGCTTAACCATAGTCATTGGTTTGGGTTGAGGGAGGCGGAGAGGGGGGCGTATTGCTGTGGGAGAAGTGTTGTAAGAAGAGGTGGGTTTGATAAACTGAAGAGTAGCAAATCACCTGGACCGGATGGAATACATCCAAGGGTGTTGAAAGAACTGAAATATGAGATTGCAAACCTACTATTAGTAATCTGTGAACTATCATTAAAATCATCTGTAATACCTGAAGATTGGAGGATGGCCAATGTAACACCAATTTTTAAAAAGTGTTCCAGGGGTGATCCGGAAAACTACTGACCTGTGAGCCTGACGTCAGTACCGGGAAAATTCTAGAAATCATTATAATGAATAAAATTACTGAACATGTAGATAGTCATGGCTTAATGAGAGATAGCAAACAAGGCTTTAGCCATGAAAGGTCTTGTCTTACTAATCTGTTGTTTTTTGAAGGTGTGAATAAACAGGTGGACAAAGGTGAGTCGGTTGATATAGTGTATTTGGACTTTCAGAAAGCCTTTGACAAGGCCCCTCATCAGAGACTTTTGGCAAAACTAAAGAGTCATGGGGTAGGAGGCAGTGTACTATTGTGAATCAGGAACTGGTTAAAAGATAGAAAGCAGAGGGTAGGGCTAAATGGCCAATTTTCCCAATGGAGAACAGTGAATAGTGGAGTACCCCAGGGATCTGTGCTGAGCCTGCTGCTTTTTATCATATTCATAAATGACCTGGAAATGAGAATAACGAGTGAGGTAATCAAATTTGCAGATGACACAAAATTATTCAAAGTTGTTAAAACCCATGAGGATTGTGAAAAATTGAAAGAGAACCTTAAGAAATTGGGAGACTGGGCATCCAAATGGCAGATGAAATTTAATGAGGACAAGTGCAAAGTTATGCACCTAGGAAAGAACAAACCAAATTATGGGTACACGATGCAAGGTTTCACATTAGGAACCACCACCCAGGAAAAAGATTTAGGCGTCATCGTGGATAACATGTTGAAACCCTCTGCCCAGTGTGCAGTGGCGACCAATAGAGCAGATAGAATGCTAGGTATTGTAAAGAAAGAAATGGAGAATAAAACAAAGGATGTTATAATGCCTCTGTATCATTCCATGATGCAACTACACCTTGAATATTGTGTGCAATTCTGGTCGCCGTATCTTAACAAGGATATAGTGTTATTTAAAAGGGTATAGAGAAGAGCCACCAAAATGGTAAAGGGGATGGAAGGATACCCCTATGAAGAGAGGCTAAAAAGGTTAGGACTCTTCAACCTGGAAAAGAGACAGCTAATGGGAGATATGATAGAGGTCTATAAATTAATGAATGGAGTGAAACGGGTAAACGTAGATAGATTCTTTACGCCATCAAAATATAGAAAGACTAGGGGACATGCATTGAAGCTTCAGGGTAACCTATTTAAGACTAATAAGAGAAAATATTTTTTCACTCAATGTGTATTCAAACCCTGGAATTTGTTACTGGAGGATGCAGTAAAAGCTGTTAGTGTAGCCGGTTTTAAAAAAGGTTTGCACAAGTTCCTGGAGGAAAAGTCCGTAAACCATTATTAAAGGGGATCCAGGATATCCACTTCTTGCCCCAATACAAGCATTGTAGAATCTGTGTCTTTTAGGGAAACTGCTAGGTAGTTGTGACCTAGATTGTCCACTGTTGGAAACGGAATATTGGGCTTGATGGACCTTGGTCTGACCCAGTATGGCATATCTTATGTTCTTATGACAGCAAACAGTGTTACAATTCCATGAGAAGCACTGCCCATAGGCACACATGGATAATAATAGAGAACTTTAGGCCAGCTAAAGAACTGCTGGACAATTGGGGGAATGGGGGACTACTCTACAGTCCTGCCAGGGTATGTGAGATCTTTTTGGCCTGCTACATCCTCCACAATTTTGCATTGCAGCACAGACAATCCTTGCCAGAACCATAGGACACTTCAGAGGAAGAGCATGATGCAAAAGCAAAGGTACCAAGACACGGAGAGGCAGTACATCCATTTCAAAGTGGATTGGTGCTAAAAATTACCTCATACACAGACACATCATATGAAGGTGGATGTTTATTTGTATTCCAGTGTATATGAAAAATTAATGTGAAAGGCAAACCAGAGGCCCCCCTTTCCTCACCACCCAGTATATCCTCCTCCCTCCTTTCTAATCCCCCCATCTTCCAACCTCCCCTCTCCCTCACACATCCTTCCCCCAACACACACACCTCCACACACACTTCCTCCCCTCCCACTCACATGTTCTCCCAATGATGCCCATGGGGAGATTGCCTTAATGCCTACCACATCCCTGTTCCTTTCCCTGCTCTCTGTCCCACTGTACCTTACCCCTTGACAAAACCCCTGACCTTGACTATCCCATGGTTCTACTGTGCTGGGCAATGATGCACTGGACTCAGAGGAACTGCTGCAGTCCTCATAATGCACAAGAGATTGTTCCATTCTGAATCTCCATGAAAGGGGAGGATGCAAATGGGTCCCCCCTTTCCATGGGGAACGGGTCCCAAAATAGAGGATTTCAGCAGCTGAGGGGGGAGCTGATGATGGCACATGTTTGCAAAGCTGCTGCTGATGGTGGTGGCTGCTGCTAGTGTTTACCTCTCAGGGTCCCTTCCTGATGGTCCTGCTGGTTGAGGCCACAGTGCTAGGGGGAAGACTCTCCTTATTTCTGTGAAATATTCATGCAGGGAGTCATTCAGCCAGCAAATGGAAGCATCAAGATGTTGTGTTGCCTTTAGCTGACTGTCCTGTACCATAAGGGACCTCTGTATCAACTCAGACTTTTCAGTCCTATGGGCCTGGTTGACCAGGTTTTGCTGCAGCAGCTGTTTGATGTACCACAGGAAAAGCTATGACTGCTGATGAAAACTGATCCACTCCTGGCTCTCATCCCCTGCCTCACCATCAGGAGCAACATCATCCACAAAGAAGGGGGAAACTAGATCTCATCAGAGGTGGAATAAGTTCCCCGTTCAGGCTGCCAGCCCAGAAGTACAGGGCCGACATTGGAATCGGCCCTATATGTCCGGGGCCGCCAACCGCCCACTGCCCGCTCTAACCCTGCCCCCACAACACCCATTTCCCGCCCCCATCTAACCTCCCCGTACAATGTCCATCCCTGCTATTTGCACCTCAGAATGACCCTGATAGCATCTGGGCGTGTTAGGGACTTATCTGGGAAATTATCGAAAGGCACTACCCTTGTAGGTGCCTTTCAAAATCGCGGATGGCATTTACATGGGTAACTAGGGCATTTACCCATGTAAATACTTTTGGAAATGCCACCCTAAATATATAGTATCATCATTTAGACCAACATAACATGTTGCTCTGCTGGGTGACAGACCTTGAAGAGGTGAAGCATGGTAGGAATCAGCACATGCAGCACAATAGCTTTGGGGCGTGCACATGTCATCTGTTTCATGGTGGCCACCCACACTTTCTGCTCCATTACATATGCTGTTGGGGGGATGTGACCTGGGATGTCTGCCCACTGCACACACATTATGCACATGTGGTGAGAGCATGGGAGCACCAGGCATACATTGCAGGTGTGCTGGATGGGGTGGGGTAGGGTGGAACCAGGTATATGGAGTGTGTGGGATGGAATCACGTAGCATGCCACTCAGATGTGTGGTGAGTATGAACCTGTTTATCCTCACCTCATGCAGCCCTCGGCATATTGTCCGCACATGTCAATAACTAGCTATCCAGTACGCTCCTGTTAGTGGGTACCCCAAATGTTACATAGTGCAGGTGGGCAAAGTATATAACCCTATTATCAATGTGACAACAGTCCTCCTCCCTACTCCTACCCTTCCTTTCTCCTAGCTGGAGTGCCTAGAGGGGAGATGTGTGCCCTGGCTGTGATTCTTCAGCCGCTTGAGGCACGCATCTCCACTCTCAGGCCCTCCAAGTGCAAGACCATGAGGTCCAGCAGACTTGCAAGTGAATTGACCTAAAGGAACATCCAGTGTAATGCTATACTGCTAACAAAGCTAGATATGATGACAAAGTGTGTAATGTTTTATGTGTATGAATGAGAATGTTAAACTAAATCCGGTAAATGATGGGAAGCCAATGAAATTGAATAAATAACTGAGTAATGTGGTCAGATTTCTGCACATGATCCAAAATCCTGAGAACAGTATTTTGAATAGGCAGCAATTGGCATAAAAGATAATGTGGAAGCCCAGAATAAATTGTGTTAAAGTAGTCGAGCGAGCGTAGAAGTAATAAGACAATGTATCAATTTCTGCAATGCAGAGGTGTCGAGGATCGAGTACAAAGCCCAGATCTAACTTAAAGTTGAAAATGTAGAACGAATGACAGATGAGATTTGATCTATAAAAGAAAGACTGGAGTCTAATAAGACTCCAAGGTATTTAAAAGAAAGGACAGGCTGACCTGAAAATATCAGTGAAACAGAGAGTTGCAAATCAGAACCTGTTATCCAAGTAGTATTAGTTTTTGTTGGATTCAATTTTAATTTAAACTGATCCAATCAATTAATCGCTAACATTAAACATGCATTTAATAATGAAAGATCTGGGGGAAGTGAAACGTGTGTAATGCATTAGAAGAATGTCAACCGCATAAAAGAAAAAGGAAATGCCAGTATTTTGATTAATAGTGGCCAAAGGGCTAAGGTTGATGTTAAAAAGTATAGGAGAGAGAACGGATCCTTGGTAAATGCATCTCCTGTCCATGTGCTTTTTAGATATTGCCCTATAGGGCCTCATCTCACATTGCAATCCTACACAATATGCAGCATGACTTACCATACTGCTGTTGGACCTCCTACCGTAGACGTGTAACAAGCAGGGTCTGGTCCTCCACACAGCTCTGAATCGCACCTTGATCACCTTGAGGTCTCTCAAAATTCTGAAGCATCTGGGGGCAAGAAGAGGTGATATACTATTTAGCAATAACCATCTTTATGCTGCTCAGCCCCTGTCATGCACCTGATTCTGTCTCTTTGTGGAATTTGAGTTGGGAGGGGAGCAGGGACCCTGACATGGTGCCCTGCAGTACCCCCTGCTCCCAGATGCTGGTTGCACCCTGTTCTCCTCCCTGCTGACATCTTTGTTCCCCACACAACCCATGGACATCGCTGATGGCTGTGTTTGTGCACTTTCTGGCCACACTGTGGCTGCTGTCCTAGGTTTCTGCCCTTGCATGCCTGCTATGCCTGCAACCATGTGTACACTGTGCTTTGCTGTAGCGCTGTCCTGGGGATAGGATTCTCATTGGACCCAGCCTGCACATATACCATTGCCACACCATGGACATGGGGCATGGCAGTTGCAGCACTACCCATGTGCTTATGCAGTCACAAACACCCTTCCCATGTGATAGCCAATACTGTGCCGGTATCTTGCCCCTTCTTCCTCTGCCACAACTCAACCTGTCCATTTGTGTCCACACTCCCTCCCTGAGTGCATAGTGGAGAAGTGGCCTAGTGGTTGGGGCAAGGTACTTCAGGCCAGAAGGTCAGGGGTTCAAATCCCACTAGAGAACAGCAACCTTGGGCCGGAAGGACTGGGGTTTCTAGTCCCACAGGTGCTCCTTGTGGTCTTGGGCAAGCCACTTAACCCTCCATAGCCCATGTTCCCTGTAAAATAGTTATCTCCAAGTTATAATGCCCTGTTCAATGTAATTTCAGTTTATTCAATGTAAACCACACTCATGCAGAATAGCGTGGTATATAAGAGAATGTAAATAAATAAATAGTGTACACCTCTCTCTGTGTATACTGCTGTGGCTCTGACAGACCCCACAGTGGGTATCTCACAGAGGAACCAGACTTCTTTACTGCCTTTTCACCCTGCCCTGGCTGCCTTTCTTCCCTGCCTATCCACTGGGTACCTGCCTGCTGCTACATGTCCTCCAGCATGCTGTGTTTTTCGGTGACTCACTATGCCAGGGTTGTATGGATTGGTACCCAGACCCTTTTTGCTGCAGCATGTGAGGGCCTGTGGCCACATGCATGGGTATAGGGTCTCCTGCTCCAGCACCATCCTGCACAAAAGCAGGGTTTCAGTCCTGGAGAAATTTGGCTGGCTAGTTGCCATCTTCCAGCTCAGCTAATCCCAGGTCTTCTGCATGTGCAGAGGTTAAGTGGTTGGAGAGAAGGAGGGGGGTTGTACTCATCCTGTTTCCTGCCACACTTGCACAGTTTCCCAGGCATTGCATGTCTAGCCTCATCTTGCAAGGGCGTACACGTTTCTGGCCTATTTTGGGCTATGGCACATTTGCACATTCCTACCTGTCCATTTTCAGCACACAGACGTTTTTCTTATTATTTACTGGCCACGTCTACATTTGTAGACTTCTGTGGTGTTATTACATAAGCTGGGTGGGCATTTATGGACATGAACATAAGAACATAAGATATGTGATACTGGGTCAGACCAAGGTCCATCAAGCCCAGTATCCTGTTTCCAACAGTGGCCAATCTAGGTCATAAGTACCTAGCAGTCATGCTTGTGAAATTGTCACCATACAGGAGATGCAGAGGGATGGAGGAGTAGCTCAGTGGTTAGCGCAACAGCCTGGCACCCAAGAAATCTGGGTTTGATTCTCACTAGCAATTCCTTGAGCAAGTCACTTTACCCTCCATTGCCTCAGAAGAAAAGGCCTAGCAATCTACTTCTGCTCATACCTTGCCAACCCAGGGGTTGTTGGATCACCAGGATTGACTTCAAAGCAAATTTTAAAAAAAAAACAGCAGATGTATATGTTTGTATGTCTCTGTGGCAGCTTCCACATTCTTTCTAAAATGTGCCTTCACATGCATATGTTTACCCACATTGCTGTAGATGCATTCTCAGGGCAGGGTGAGGCTATGGGAGAAAACATATGCAGTTTTAGATTCTCAGAACCATGTGTGCTGTTCTGGTCAACAAAGAGTATCCATGGAAAAAGTGGGTGCACTTTGCTGAACATACTTCTTCCTTTGGCAATTTTTCAAAGGGAAAATGCAAACATATTTTTGCTTGAAAAATGGTAAGGAGTAGCCACTGACCTTGCAGCACTGTGGGCACTTTCTTCTTGAGAAGTCAGACTCAGGGGATCATTTCAGAAGGCTTGCGTGACATTTGTATGGGTAAATAGCATGTCTGTATGTGTAAATAGTCCTATGCTTGTTCCTAAGTAGCAATTTTAGAAATGCTGCTACTTACGTGTGTGTATCAACGGTATACCCAGTTTTCAAAGAGGTCTGTGCAGGTATAGCTTGGGCTGGCCCAAAAGCATACATGCATTTTCTGTTTTGTAATGGAAATAGTCATCTATTTCTTAAAATTTAAAAGTTGGCATTAGTACCTCCTTCACGTCATGCATAACTGTCATTTGGAGTTAGGCTTTGGTGAAGTGACTGAGGAGACAATTGTGCTTACCTCTCTATGGTCTAAAATCACCTCCAAAAGTCAAAAATTAGAATTTTGGAGCATGGCTCCTTAATAGGCTTCCCTTGGATGTCCAGTTTTGTAAAATCCAGCATTTACGCATGTAGTTTGCAAAATCAGCCACTTAACATGTGCAGAGCCCCATGTGAAGCCTCCTTTTTAATGTGTTTCTTTGTAAAGTAAGTGTTCTCGTCCCGCTATATGTTCCACAAATACATGGGCATTTCAGATAGCCTTATTGTTATTCTACAAAAGGCTCTGCATTCAGTGATCCATTTGTAAAATATTCTGATAATTGTGAAGGTCCAGACATGGATGCTGCTTTTTCTCCTTAGATGATATGAAGCCTGATTTTGCATACGTTGTCTAGGTCAGAAATGGAATGTCCAAAGTTGGGCTATTCATAATTTCCAGCCTATTTACAAAAGGCTTGCTGAATGCATAACCTTTTATAAAATGCATATAGGGCAGCAGGAAATACACAAGTATTTTCCTAAACATACAGGAAGATCAAACATTTTACAGCCCCACCAAGCAGTGCAGGCAGACGCAGGGGTGTCCCAGCCCTGGCTGCCCACACTGAAGGTCGGGCTGCAGGGAAAAGAGGTTGTTCTCTGTTGCGCCATTTCTGCACTCCTGCTGGACATCCTGGTGCCATGGCATCGGCAAACCAGCAGGAGTACAGGGCAGGCTGGACGGGATGAAGGGAGGATGTCCTGCACCACTGAATCGGGGCTGGGCTGTCTAAGCAATACATTGAGACCACCACTCCCCTCGATCCATGCCAACACGGCTTCAGAGAACTACATTTTATTTATTTATTTAAAGTTTCTTATATACCGCGCTATTCATCATCAGCGCGGTTTACATAGAACAAAACAATCTCAGTACATTTGAACACGTATGAGTTACATATAACAGGGCAAAAAACTTGGGTAACAAGGGTAACTATCTACAATAACATAACGATTGACTATTTACATAAAATCAACATGGCGTCGAGACACTCCTCACCACCCTACTCAGCACCTTAATCACAGGGATTGATAACATCAGACAAGGCTTTGCTCTAATCTTCACGGACATTGCCGCTGCATTCGACTAAGTCAACCACGAAATGCTCTTTGCACGCCTCCAAGATAAGGGAATCCCTGAGTTGGTGTAAGTCATACCTATCAGACAGATGGCAACAGGTATGACTCCATGACCTCCGAGCCTTTCCAACAAAAACAAGGTATCCCCCAAGGCTCCTCACTCTCAGCCCTCCTTTTCAACATATATATGCAACCCATCTGTTCGATCATCCATTCATTCAATATCTCCTGCCTGGTGTACGCCGATGATGTCCTGCTTTACACACCATTCTCTATTGACCAACCTGACTTCTTGCCATTAACGAAATGTTTTGATGCTGTCACTGACTGGCTCCACACGCAAAGCCTCAGAATCAACTTTAACAAGACAGATGTCCTATTCATCACCAGAAATCAATCCTTTACCCCTCCCGCTTCTATTAAGGTGAGAGATGCTGAGCTCCCGAGCAGGCCCACCATCCGCTACTTAGGTATCACCCTAGACCAGCAGCTCGACATGAAAGCACACATAAGCAACACCATCAAGGCAATCTATCACAAAATACAGACTATCTGCCACCTATGACCCCGATTGGAGCCTGACGACTTCCGGACAATCTTTCAAACACTGATAACCCCCCACTTCGACTATGCCAACGCCATCCTGCATGGACTCCCTAAAAGCACAGTGAACCCACTACAACTAGCAATGAACACCGGTGCCCGCATCCTGCATGGAGCCTCCAGAAGAGATCACATAACCCCAATCTTGAAACACCTCCACTGGCTTCTGGTCCACTGCAGACTCACCTTCAAAGTACTACTGCTGACCTTCAAAGCCATTAACAAACTGTCCTCCACCTCCCGCACAGACCTGGTCCTCCCCACTCCTCTGAACAGATCCAGAAGGTCATTCGCTACTAACACACTCACAATCCCCAAATAAATAACAAAATGCACCCTGACAACAAAGAACAGAGCCTTTGTATACTACGCACCTACTCTCTGGAATGCCTTCCCAACCATCATCCAAGCTATTACCGACCTCGCCCAATTCAGGAAGGCACTAAAGCACCATCTATTCCTTCAACATTACTCCCATACCGATGACTTTACACAACCCAGCATACCCTCACACCCACCATGATAGCACCATAAGCACACATATGTCATCTGACGCAACCATGTAAATAGTTTTCAGATCATGTCATCTCGACAGAAATACTCCGTAACACAATTGCTTAGTTTGTATATAGTTACCCCTTTTGAAATCCAAGTTGTAATACCTGTTTTTTTATAAAGTCAATGTATGTTTCAGCCTGCATTGTACAAATTAATGTTACTTGTAAACCGCACTGATTCTAAATAGTGTGGTATAGAAAAGATTTAAATAAATAAATCTACATGTCTAATGATCGAATCACCAACTATAATGGCCATCCTAACCCTTCTCTCATGAGCACATGGCCCTGGAGAAACTTCACCAATGCAAGAGGGTTTTACCTTACCAGGTGGACAGGTACTAGCTACAAGATCACTTCCTGCCATACCAAGGTGATGCTCTCTTTTCACGGGACCTCTCTCCTCCATGGCAACTGAGAGGCTGCCATAATCAACTGCCATTTGGATGCCCATTCTCCCAATTTATCAAGGTCCTCTTGCAATTCTTTACAATCCTCTTGTGTTTTAACAAATTTTAATAATTTGGTGTCACCTGCAGATTTGATTGCCTCACTCATTATTCCCATTTCCAAGTCATTTATGAATATGTTAAAAAGCAGTGGGCCCAGCACAGATCCCTGGGGTACTCCGCTATTCACCTTCTCCACTGAGAAAATTGGCCATTTAGCCCTATTCTCTGTTTTCTATCTTTCAACCAGTTCCTAATCCACAATAATACATTGCCTCTTGTCCTATGGCTATTTAATTTCGCCATGAGTCTCTCATGAGGGACTTTGTCAAAGGCTGCCTAAAATCAAGATACATTATATCAACCATCTCACTTTTTATCTACCTGCTTATTCACACCTTCAAAAACTATAGGAGATTGATAAGACAAGACTTTCCTTAGCTAAATCCATGCTGGCTTTCTGCCATTAAACCACGACTATCTACGTGTTCAGTAAATTAGTTTTTTATAATTGTTTCTACCATTTTGCCCAGTGCTAACATCAGGCTCACTAATTTGTAGTTTTCCGGATCACCCCTGGAAAGCTTTTTAAAAATTGGCATTAAATTGGTCACTCTCAAATCTTCAGGTACTACAGATAATTTTAATAATAGATCACAGATTACTAATAGTAGTTCTACAATCTTAGGAACTTGTTTACAAAGCCGCGGTAGCGGTTCGCGATCGTTATCGGAGCCGTGGCCCCTTATATTTTGGTTCTTTCAGCACTCTAGGATGCATACGACCCTGTCCAGGTGATTTGCTGCTCTTTAGTTTATTATTAGCTGTATTACATCTTCCTGATTTATCGAGATTTGTTTCATTTCCTCTGACCTAGGCGTGGTTGTGTCTGATGATCTTAAAGTAGCTAAACAGGTAGAAAAGGCGACAGCAAAAGCTAGAAGGATGCTTAGGCGCATACGGAGAGGAATGGCTAGCAGAAAAAAGGAGGTGATAGTGCCTCTCTACAAGTCTTTGGTGCAACCTCATTTGGAATATAGTGTGCAATTCTGGAGACCGCACCTTCAAAAGGATATAAACAGGATGGAGTCAGTACAGAGGGTGGCTACTAGAAAATAGAGAAAATAGTGAGGTTTCTGGAGTCCAGCGGATTACAGGGTCCGAGGCAGCATGGATTCACCAGAGGCAGGTCTTGTCAGACAAATCTGATTGATTTCTTTGACTGGGTGACCAGGGAGTTGGACCAAGGGAGAGCCCTAGATGTGGTGTATTTAGATTTCAGTAAAGCCTTTGACACTGTTCCTCACAGGCGACTTATAAACAAAATGAGCACCCTAGGGATGGACCCTAAAGTTACTGCTTGGGTTAGAAACTGGTTGGGTGGGAGGCGACAAAGAGTACAAGTAAATGGAGCTCACTCTGAGGAGAAGGATGTTATCAGTGGTGTGCCCCAGGGATCTGTCCTTGGTCCGATTCTTTTTAACATCTTTGTTAGTGATATAGCGGAAGGGCTTTCAGGTAAGGTTTGCCTCTTTGCGGATGATACCAAAATCTGCAATAGAGTAGACACCCAGGAAGGGGTAGATAACATGAGGAGGGATCTAGCTAAGCTTGAAGAATGGTCTAGAATTTGGCAGCTGGGATTTAATATTAAAAAATGTAAGGTCATGCATTTGGGCTGCAGCAATCCAAGAGAGCAATATAGTATAGGGGGTGAAGTACTTTTGTCCACTAAAGAAGAGCGGGACCTAGGCGTGGTTGTGTCTGATGATCTTAAAGTAGCTAAACAGGTAGAAAAGGCGACGGCAAAAGCTAGAAGGATGCTTGGGTGCATACGGAGAGGAATGGCTAGCAGAAAAAAGGAGGTGATAATGCCTCTGTATAAGTCTTTGGTGCGACCTCATTTGGAGTATAGTGTGCAATTCTGGAGACCGCACCTTCAAAAGGATGTGAATAGGATGGAGTCGGTACAGAGGGTAGCTACTAAAATGATTAGTGGTCTTCATTATAAAGCATATGAGGACAGACTTAGGGATCTTAATATGTACACCTTAGAGGAAAGGCGGGATAGAGGTGATATGATTGAGATGTTTAAATACCTCCGTGGCATAAATGTTCAGGGAGAGAGCCTCTTTCAATTGAAAGCAAGTTCTGCTACGAGGGGACATGGGATGATGGTGAAGGGAGATAGATTCAGGAGTGATATGCGGAAATATTTCTTTACAGAAAGAGTGGTGGATCTTTGGAATAGTCTCCCAGTGGAAATTGTAGAGATGAGGACAGCATCTGAATTCAAAAAAGCATGGGACAAACACAGAGGATCTCTAAAAGAAAAAAGGGGACTGTTATACTTCTTGATATGGAAGGACAAACTAGATAGGCCATGTGGTCTTTTTCTGTCATCATTTTTCTATGTTTCTATGTTTCTTTAAATATCATTTCTGGCATGGGTTAGTTTTCTACATCTTCTTCAGTAAAGACTGAAGCAAAAAATTCATTCAGTCTCTTCACTATGGCCTTGTCCTCTCTCAGTGCACCTTTTACCCCTCCATCATCTAATGGTCCAACTGACTCCCTGAAAGGTGTTTTGCTACGAATATACTTGAAACTGTTTATATTATGCACTTTTGCTTCCAAGGCAAACTTCTTTCCAAATTTTCTCTTTGCCTGCCTTATCAATGCCTTGTATTTAACTTGCCAGTATTTATGTTGTTTCCTATTTTCATCATTTGGCTCTTTTTTCCATTTTCTGAAAGATTCTTTCTCAGCTATAATAGCTTCTCTGACTTCACCTTTAAGCCAATGCTGGCCGTCATTTGGCCTTCTTTACACCTTTTTTAAAATATGGAATACATCTAGTCTGGGCTTCCAAGATAGTATTTTTAAATAGCACCCAGACCTGATGTAAATTCTTAACCTTTATAGTTGTTCCTTTTAGTGTTTTCTTAACCATTTTCCTCATTTTATTTTAGTCTCCTTTTTGAAAATGAAATGCTAGGGCAGTCAATTTCCTTGCTATCCTCCCTCCATTTATTATATCAAATGTGATCATGTTATGATCGTTATTGCCAAGCGGCCCCAAAACAGTTACTTCTCACACTAGATCCTGCATTTTACTGAGGAACAGGACTAAATTAGCATCCTTGCAGGTTGGTTCCTGAACCAGCTGCTCCATAAGCAGTCATTTACTTCATCTAGAAACTTTATCTCCCTAGCATGTCGATGTGACATTGACCCAGTCAATACTGGGGTAATTGAAATCTCCCATTATTACCGAGTTGTAAACTTTGCTAGCTTCCCTAATTTCTTTTAGCATTTCATCATCTGTCTGTTCATACTGTCCAGGCGGACCATGGTACACCCCAACTGCAATGCTCTTCCCCTTTTTAGATGGAATTTCTATCCATAGAGATTCTACAGTGTATTTCATTTCCTGCTAAACCTTTATCCTGTTTGACTTGATGTCCTCTTTAACATATAGAACACCCCTCCACAAAAGTAATCTACCCAGTCATTGTGATATAGTTTGTAGCCTGGTATCACAGTGTCCCATTGGTTATCTTCCTTCCACTAGGTCTCTCAAATGCCAATTATATCTAACCTTTCATTCATTGCTGTATATTCTATCTCTCCCATCTTATTTTTTAGAGTTTTGGAATTTGCATACAGGCATTTCAAAGTTTGTTGTTTGATAATATTAACAGCCTGGCAATTTGATGACAGTGGTTAATTTAGAATCTTTCAGTGGTTAATTTAGAATCTTTCAACTTGGTCTGATTTTAACTTAAAGGCACCTCTCTATCGGGATGCCCTGAGTTCCCTGTTTTGCTAGTATCTTTCAAGGATACATTATTAAGAACCATGCACTCGAGCAATTGTCGGATTTCCGCCATTATCTAGTTTAAAAGCTACTCTATCTCCTTTTTAAAGGTTAATTTATTTTATTTATTTATTTGAAACATTTTTCTATACTGCCCCTTCCAGAGATCAGGGGCGGTTTACATTGAAACATAACTTTTACAAGGAACAAATTTCAAGCAATCAAACAAACATATACATGAAACTTGTAATTAGGCTGTAAGGATATTGATGACATTCAGCCATTGAACCATCTGTGGTTAACAATTTACATACTATTTAATGCCAGCAACCTGCTTCTACCCTGGTTAAGATGGAGACCATCATTTTTGAAAAGCCCCCTCCCCCTTCCCCAAAATGTTGCCCAGTTCCTAACAAGTCCAAAACCCTCCTTCTTGCACCATCGTCTCATCCATGCATTGGAACTCTGAAGCTCTGCCTGCCTCTAGCGTCCTGTCTGTGGAACAGGAAGCATTTCTGAGAATGCTACCCTGGAAGTTCTGGATTTCAGCTTTCTTCCTAAAAGCTTAAATTTGGCTTCCAGAACCTCCCTCCCACATTTTACTATGTCATTGGTACCAACATGTACCAAGACAGCAGGCTCCTCCCCAGCACTATCTAAAACCTTCTCTAGGTGGCACTACCATTGCTCCAGGCAGGCATATTATCAGATGATCGTCACATTCACCAGTCACCCAGTTATCTACATGCCTACTATCGAATCATCAACTATAATGACCATCCTAACCCTTTGCTCATGGGCAGATGTCACTAGAGAGACATCCTCAGCATGAGAAGGTATTACATCACTTGGAGGACAGGTCTTAGCTATAGGATCACTTCCTACCACACCAAGGTGATGCTCTCCTTTCACATGACCTCTCTCCTCCATGGCAGCAGAGAGGCTGCCAGACTGGAGGTGGGACTTAAGTACTACGTCCCTGTAGGTTTCGTCTAGATACCTCTCTGTCTGCCTCAGCTCCTCCAAGTGTGCTACTCTAGTCTCCAGAATTCCCTGAGAGCAAAGAGCTCTTTGCACTTGGTGCACACATAAGACCTCTCACCAACAGAAGAAAATCATACATGTAACACTCACGGCAAAAGACTGGATAGCCCCATCTCTCTGCTGGACTGCTGTCTGTATCTTAGCTTTAAAGATTTCTTTAAGCTATTTAAAGTTATTAAGTTAAATAAAGTTGCTAGGGGAATAGGGATACTTGAACCAATACAATTATACCTAATAAGTATAAAGGCCATTTATAGTTCAATTCCGTCCCGGACGTCGAAGCCCTCTGTATGTCTGGTCTGAACCGGACATACAGAGGATGTCATGATTCTGATCCCGTGGGATACATTCAGCCCCCAGGATCAGAATCGCTAACAGTCCTGTACATGCAGGCCAAGACTGCGATTCAGTCCGGCCTGCATGTACAGGACATGCGCGACTAACTCAGTCAGGGCTTTTAAATGGAGCCGCAGGGCCATGGTGTCCGGTCGCCATGGTACAGCGGCTCCATTTAAACAACGCAATCCCGGCCGCTGGCTCCTGGAGCTAATTTCCTGCAGCCCGACCCCTGATCTGGCCACCTACAGCCAGGGTCAGGTTGCGTGAAATGTCCTCGGTCCCCCTGCCCCATCAACGCCCTGGGCCCACCAATCCACTATGTCCAGGGAAGTTATTCCACCTCAGAGGTGGAACAGCTTCCCCGTACAAGTCGCAGGCCCTGAACGTACAGGACCGACATTAGAATCGGCCCTGTACATCCAGGGCCGGCGACCACCCACCGCTCATCCTAACTCCACCCCCGATCTACCTTCTCCCTGCCCCCATCTAACTTTCCCATACAACCGGCAGGGAAGTTAGACACCAGCAGTGAGGCCCACGAATAGCCAGGATGGACATCCCATTGGGATGTCCATCCCTGCTATTTGGGGGACAGAATAACCCCATTAGTGTTCACCTCAAGGTGAACTGCAAAGTCTTAATTAATCTACTCCTAAGACCTAACAACCTACTGTCAAAGACTCACAAAGCCAGCCACTCCGACCTCCCCCCCCCCCAACACTCACCTGCACACTCTACTGCAAAACCCCCAATCAAACAGATCAAAACATAATTCTACGATGAACACCCTGGTCATTCCCCATGCCAGAACCAAATCCAACCAACAAGCCTATAGATGAGCCTGCCAACTCTATGCACCTTCAATCTGGAACTCTCTACTGGACCCGCTCAGAAACATCACTGACCTCGGCACCTTCAGGAAGCACCTAAAGAGACACCTCTTCTCTGCGTATTTCACCTCCCCCCCCCCCCAGCAGAAGAGATGTCCCCCTCTACAACATTCACTGTAAATAGTTTACCATCCTATATGAGCAAATCACTCCAAAATTGTACATTTGCATTTCGTTACCCAACTCTAGTTTTTCAATGCATGTTGTATATAGTATAATTGTTACACTGTAATTACTAACTATGTTGTTTTATACACACCTCTTTGACCCAGAGAAAGGCGGTATATAAATAAATAAATGAAAGATAATCAGTTAAATCTAAAATTGAGTAAGATCACCCCTTTCCCTAACTGGTTTAGGAGGCTAGAAATTAAGGATTATGCCTGGAGTGGGTGGGAGGGATGATATATTTGTATCTGTGCTTCTATACAGTCTCTTAATTTCATGGATGATTCACACTGCCCTTGGTTTGACAGAGCGAGCCTTTCAAGTTGCCCCGTTGACCTGTAACTTGACTTTAACATCTTTTAAAACATTTTCACAGTTCTCTTGTCACCTAACTCGAAGGTCTCTTTGTAAAAGGTCTCTAGAAAACAATTTCTCTCTATATACTCTAGAATATTTACCCTATTCTATTCTCTCTGTTAAGATATACCCTAACTGGCTTTAATTTAAGTGAAAGCTGGCATGTAATACTAAGTCCTAACTGGCTTTAATTTAGCTAAAGGCTGACTTGTAGTATTATGCCCTAACTCACTTAATAAAACATTAAATTTTAAAATACACAGATTTTCTCAGTTTTAACCCAAACAATTCCCTTTTCCCCAAGATTTAGAAAATTTCTCATGAGGTAAGTACTTACAAGTGTAGATTTCTTCCCAACAGTAGCAGCCCTCTTGGTAGTCCTTCAAGAGTTACGCAAGGTGGCTGATTGCAGCTGAGAAGGGAAAAGCCTGCCCACAGGACTTGCTTCTCCCATGGCAGACTCTTCTTTTCTCGACTGCGATCATGATTTGCACAACTCTTTTGCCCATAGGAGAAGCAAGTCCACAAGCAGAAGAGTTGCACAAGGCCACTGATTGCAGCTGAAAAGGGAAGATCCTGCCCATAGGAGAAGCAAGTCCCACGGACAGAAGAGTTGTGCAAGGCTGCTGATCACAGTGGCCAAGGAAAAGCCTGCCTGCAGGCAGAAAGGCTGCCAACCCTGAAGAAGCAGTGCAAGGGCAGTAGAGCTGGGGTCCCAAAGAGAGAGAGGCAGAGAAGATGAGATGGATTTAAAGGGGCACTGCTTTAGGGAATAGAATAAATGGGGTGGGGCATGAATGGAGGGTAGGGGCTGAGAGTGAAAAGGGGGAGTAAGAAGGGAAATAGTCTAGGAAGGGGAACAGAGAGCTCAGGGCAGGAGGAAAGGGATGGGAGGGTAGAAGGAAGATACTTGACATGGGGACGGAGGACTAGGGAGACAGAAAGATACTGGGCATAGGGAGATGGAGGGGAAGTGGAGATGGTGAGAAGATGTTGGGCACAGAGGGGTATCACAGGAAGACAGGGCAAATGTTAGATAAAGGGGGTCACACAAAAATAGGGGAGATGCTGGACATGAGGGGCATTGGGAGGTGGAGGGGGAGGCTGGCCATGCAGAGGCACAGGGAGACAAAGGGGAGATATTGAATGCAAGGGAAGGATAAGGAGGCAGATGGGACATGCTAGATGGCGGAGGGGCTAGGGAGATGAAGGGGAGATTCTGGACATGAAAAAGGAGCATAAGGAGAATCAAGAAGTGGAGATTTTTGAGATGGAGGGGTAATCCTGGATATGGGAGATTATGCGGAGATTAGGGAAGATGCTTTACATGGGGATGGAACAGAGGGAGACAGAGGTGAGATCCTGGACATAAGTGTAATAGGGATGGGATGGTATAGAGACGGAAGAGATACTGAGCATAGAGGGATAAGAATGGAGAAGGAGAAATGCTGGTGTTGCACTGTGTGCAGAGTCTGGCTTCTTGGGGTTTCAGTTTAATTTTCATCTACATATTTTTATTTTTAGGTTGTGGTCACTTATTCTGTACTCGGTGAGGGTCTATGGGGTATGTTTACTAAACCGTCTTAATGTGTGCTCTGACACGTTAGTGCACGATAAGGCACCTTATCGCATGATAATGGTGCTTTACCGTGCGATAAGGTACCTTATCGCGCGCTAACACGCTCAGCGGCACTCAGCGGCGCAAACGAGCGCTGAAGGCGGAGTAAAGGCTCCCTGAGGGCGGAGGAAGGCTCCCCAGGGGCGGAGAGAAGGGGTCAATGGGTGGAGAGTGGGAGGGAAGAGGCTCCCTGCACACCAACGCTGTGGATTTTGGGGCTGAAAACTAACGCCAGTGAAACCCTGGTGTTCGAGTAGATTTAAAGGGAAGAGAAACCATTTCCGTCAGCAATGTACAGCAAAGCCAGGAAAACCTACAAAAGGTGATAAGTGTGATACATGTGCACAGAACAAAAGGGCAGATAAACATTGAAAATGACCTGAACAAACTGGAAAAAAAACATAACCTAGCTGGGCAATAGTGATATCAATGGGAAACATCAAAAAACACTACCAAGAAAGCTCCAAAAAAAAGATATTAATTTTGGAAGGAGCTATGCTCTGTCCCCATACAAGGTGAATGATCCCACAGTGAAATAACGCTGATCAGGGCTTTCCCTTGTTACTGGACAGGTTTCCTATGGCATGCACATGTCCCGCAACAGCAGGGTGGGCATGTCGGAACGGGCAACTGGACAGATGCTGGAAAAGGGGACACAGAGGGCTGCAGGCGGCACATGCTGTGGTGCAGCTGGGCCACAGTGCGGACTAGGATGATGCCTAGGTGGCCCATACGAATGCTGAAACAGTAGAGCAGCCAGACAGAAACTGATGAGGGCCCAACACGGGCACGAGTGTGTTTCCCACAGTGTCACAGGGGATAGTACCCAGCAGGTACCCCCAAGGGTACAGAACATTTGCAGGCGGTGCTGGGGGGAAGCGTGGACATCTATGCAGGCACCCCTACCCCAGAACCCACACCATAGACAGCCGCCTACCCGCACACTGGATGGCCCGAGACTGCGCACCACCAGCACCACCAGCAGAAGGGCATGTCAGCATGGTGACAGAGGGGTACTGGTGGTGGAGGGGGCAGTGGCTGCTGCCCACAGCAGACCATGGCCCAGCCCTGTTTAGGTGGGTGCCGTGCACTGCAACAGACAGGCTCTGTCTGACAAACAGTCATTGTATCTCCAGGGAATGCACCGTCTCTGCGGCAACAGTGTGGTGCAGGGCACACAGCCAGTGTGTTCAGGAGCAGAAGGTCACACGTTCAAAGCCCAGCTGTGGTTCCTGCCAGCCCAGTCCCAATATTTTACCCACTACTAAAATGCGGTAATACAGACAGAACCTTTAGTGCAGATAACGTAAACATGCCTAAAACACCTACATTTTACCCTACAGAGCACAGACACCATAAACATGCGCCTTACCTAGAGCAGAGTCCCCCAAAAGCAGTCCTGGAGGGCCAAACACCATTCAGGTCCCATGCTGTCTCCAATAACTATGGCTGTGCTGCATTTCTATGCACCGCCCCCATGGTATGCAGATGTATCTCATGCATATTCATTAGGGACAGCATGAAAACCCAAACAGGGTTTCGCCCACCAGGACCGGAGTTGGGAACCTCTGCCCTAGAGCAGCAGCCAACAGGGGCAGACTCACCCGCACCCACAGGCTCCATCATCCAAAGCCACCTGGAGAGGCAGGATTTTGGGCCTTGTGTGCATCTCCCAATACTAGCACTTGCATACCTTAGCAATGCCACCCTAAACCTGGGAATATGGTACACATCTATCAAAAGGTTGCTATGATTACTGGCAGATAGCAATTCCTAAGTTAAGCACAATTTGCTGATTGAGCTGCATCATAGCAACCTTTCTGATGTTTGTGGAGTGTGCTACAGGTCTTGTGTCTGACAGTGTTTACCACCCTGGGGAGTGACTCCTACAGTATTGCATACCATAGCCATGCCTGCACTGTGCCCAGGACTGGTGCGGTGGCCAGGGCTGCCAAACACCTCTATAATTGCACAATGCTGGCATAGGTGTGGGGAGTGTGTGTCTGTCTATCCAGTGTGTGGTGGCTGCCAACACCCTCCTCAACCCACACTGCTAGCACTGTTGCCAGTATTGGTCTGCCAATGTGCATAATGAGGAGCAAGGTACTGTGGGTATAGCCCGGACAGGGTGGCCTGGGCAGGATGCATCTGCACAGGGCATAAGGCACTGGCTGGGACATTGTAGTGCCCGGCCACCACCTGCACAGACAGGGTGGCTACAGCATGTCCTACTGGGAGGTCACTCTCACCCTGATTGAGCAGTGACCATGGCATGGCTAGGTTCCCCCATAGTGCTACATAGAATTTCTCTCAAGTGATATATATGGGTTCTTCTTTTGGGGGCGCAATCACTGATTTATCTGCTTGGTGGGTATGCTCACATCCCCTCCAGGAACATGCACTGTGGACTAGCTAGCAGACTATCTGCAGCTAGTATGTGTATGGCTGGAACACCTTGCAGGGTGCAGTGGCTGGAGCATGTCAGACAGTCGTGGGGGGCAGCTGAGCATTTCCAGGCCTACTGTCTGTCTGCTATTGCCTTATGGAATGCTAAATATCTGCGCTGTAGCGCATCTGTTTCCCAGTAGGACGGGGCTGTTGGTCCCCTTTACTGCCACCATGGCAGGGCTGTAGAATGTGGATCTGTTGGGGGGAGATCCTGTCCCCCACCTTGATCCCCAGAGGGCAAGTTCGGTGGTACTACATAATCCGCCTATGGGTCCAAACACCACCCCCACCCCCCTCCCCCTGCCCAACCCCCACCCCCTCCCCTCCCCCTTCCCCTTCCCCTCCCCCCCCCCCTCTCCCCCTCCCCCTCTCCCCCCCCCCTCTCCCCCTCTCCCCCCCCCCCCCTCCCCCCTCTCCCTCTCCCCCCTCCCCTTCAATCATGTGGCCATGGCACCCACAGAAGATATGCACTATTCTGGTGCATCATAGTCCACAAGGGCTAGGCATGACTGGGATATACATATGGGCACAGGTGTGTCTCTGAAAGAACTACCAATCACACACTGGCACTAACGGGGACCTGCAGCATAGCTTATCTCAGGGAGGGCAGGTGCTGTGGACCTGGTGCTGGGCGCACCACCTCACCCTCAGGGTGAGCACAGTACCCGCACAATGTGATGGTCTGTAGCTACTCTGTGCCAGTAATGCGCACAGTCAGTATCCCCTACCAGGCCTAGGTGCTGTGGGGGTGCATACCTCATCTTGTGCTCATCTGTAGACTGCTGCTTTGCATGTGCAGTGCATCATGGGTACAAGTGGCTTAACTCTATCCTGGTAACAACAGCATACAGTTTGTGTGGTGACCTGCAGTCCTTCTGTGGCCAGCCAGAGGTTTGCTTGTAGCTGTAGCCTACTGGTTACTTCACTGCCTGTGGAGCCAGAGGATGTGGATTTGATCCTACAGTGGGGTTATTTATTAGGGCTGTCTGGGCAGTTTCTTTTTCTAATCTAAATTAGTACTGCCAGCAAAAACACCCTCACAGTGCTATAACCTTAAGGTGCCTTATAAGGCGCCTTATGGGGCACCTGAGGATTACAGCACTGTGAGAGTGTTTTTGCTGGCAGTACTAATTTAAATTAAGAAAAGGAACTGCCCCAGACAGCTCCAATAAACAACTCCACTGTGGGATCAAACCCACAACCTTTGGTTTTACAGGCAATGAAGTAACCAGTGGGCTACAGCTCTGAACAAACCCTTGGCTGGCTACAGAAGGACTGCAGGTTACCAAACGAACTGTCTGCTGTGGTTACCAGGATAGGATTAATCCACTCGTACCCATGATGCACTGCACATGAAGATTACAGCACTGTGAGGGTGTTTTTGCTGGCAGCACTGCTTTAAAGTAAAAAGGAAAATGCCTCCAGCAGCACTGCTTTAAAGTAAAAAGGAAAACGCCTCTAGCAGCACTGCTGTATAGTAAAGTGCAATGCCTCAGACAGCCTTACTCATTACCCCCACTGGGGGATTGAACTCATGACCCCTGGTTTAACAGTCAATGTATTAACCACTGTGCTACCCCTCTCTTGCTGTGTTTGTTGGTCAGCACACCTACTTCAGGCTAACGTGCATTGACGTGCCACGGCTCCCTTTATCGCATGGTAACCAGAAATGCTACATTAAGACCGACACACCCACTCCTTATATGGCATCCTGCACACTAACGCTAGCTGCACATTAAGGGGTATGTTTACTAAACTGCGTTAGTGCGATTCGCGTTAGGAGCCGTGTTAGAGACAGAAACCCCAAATAAGGACATGGGCGGTACATCGTTGCCGAGAATGCGCGTTACAAGGCGCCATAAATGAACGAGCGCTACAGGGCACGTTACCGCGCGTTAATCTTTTTTTTTTTTTTAATTATTTATTTAGATTTTCTCAAATGCAAGAAACATACAAAAACACCAAATAACATTCAGAATAGTACACTCAAGAACATGATACCACACCAATATTCAACACATCAAGGGAGAGAGAGCCATTTTACTCCCATAAAGGAAGCAAACATATAATAGAAGAAAAAAGGAGTTATAAAACTCCAAATCAGGGAGCCAAAACAATTAAGCCATCCCACCTATACACCCTCATGCCCACCAACGCCCTCCTTATCCACTAAAAACTGACGTAGCAAGGCCACATCAGTATACACAAAATCATGACCTTCAAAAGTGACTAAACAGTGACAGGGGAACTTCAAGAAAAAAGAAGCCCCCAACGCAATCACTCTAGCTTTAAGCTCAAGAAACTGCTTCCGACGAGCCTGAGTGGCCTTACCCACATCTGGAAAAACCTGAAGTTTATATCCACAAAACAACTGATCCTTGCATTAACCGCGCGTTAATCTTAAGAAGGCGCGCAGGCATACAAACACAGCAACAGAGCTGTAGCACAATGGTTACAATACTGACAGATGGTACAGGGGTCATGGGTTCGATTCTCCAGTGGGCCTAATGTATAAGGCTTGCTGAAGCAGCACCCTTTACATTTAAGTTGTGATTGGTGAGGCATTTGACATGTATTTTAATTTGTGCTGCCAGCAAACACACCCTCACGGTGGCATAACCTAAGGTGCCGCATAAGGCACCCCATAACGCACTCCATAGGGCACATTATAAAGTGTACTGTCCGCCAAGGCACCCTATAATGTCCCCTATAGGACACCTTATAAGGCTGTGAACAAAGCCCTGGCTGGCTGCAGGACTGCACGTCACCACACAAACTGTATGCTGTGGTTACCAGGATAGGGTTAACCCACCCATACCCATGATGCACTGCACATGCAAATCAGCATTCAACAGATGGGCACAAGATTGGGTATGCACCCCCACAGCACCTCGGCCAGGTAGGGGGAACAGACCGTGTGTGGTACTGCCACAGAGTAGCCACAGACAGTCACATTGTGCGGGTACTGTGTCCACCCTAAGGTTGAGGTGGGGCGCCCAGCACCAGGTCCACAGCACCATTCATGGCTGAAATATGCCATGCTGCAGGTCCCCATCAGTGTGTGATAGGTAGTTCCATTAGACACACCTAGGATACATCTGTGCCCTGCTGTATGTCCCAGTCATGTCTAGTCCCTATGGGCGATGATGCACCCAGAATAGTGCATAGCCTGTGTTGGTGCCATGATTACCTGCTGTAGGTGAAGGGGGGGTGTATGGACCCATGGGCAGATCCTGTACCACCACACAACCCACTCTCTGGGGCACAGGGTGGGAAACAGGATCACCCACCAATCGATCCACAGTCTACCTCCCTGCAATGGCAGCAGTAGAGGGGACCAGCAACCCCTGTCCTGCTGGGGAACAGACAGAGCGGTACACATCCATAACACAATAGCAGACAGACAGTAGGCCTGGAAATGCTCAGCTGCCCCCCACCATTATCTGACATTCTCCAGCAGCAAGCCTCCAGCCGCTGCACCCTGCAAGGTGTTCCAGCAAAACACATAGCACCTGCAGACAGTCCGCCAGCTAGTCCATAGTGCATGGTTCTGGAGAAGATGCATGTACCCAGAACCGGGATGTCAGCATACACACCAAGCAGATAAATCAGTGATTGGACCCCAAAATGAAACCCATAAATATCACATGAGAGAAGCACTATGGGGGAACCTAGCCATGCCATGGTCACTGCTCAGTCAGGGTGACAGTGACCTCCCAGCAGGACATGCTATGGCCACCCTGTCCGTGCAGGTGGTGGCCAGGCACTACATTTGCCATAGCCCTATGCTGTGTGCAGATGCATCCAGGCCAGGCCACCCTATCCAGGCTATTCCCACGGTACCTTGCTCCTTATTATGCACATTGGCAGGCCAATACTGGCAACAGTGCTAGCAGTGTGGGCTGTGGAGGATGTTGGTAGCCACCACACACTGGATAGACAGACACACACTCCCCACACCTATGCCAGCATTGTGCAACTATAGAGATGTTGGGCAGCCCAGGCCACCACACAAGTCCTGGGCACAGTGCAGGCATGGCTATGGTACGCAATACTGTAGGAGTCACTCCCCAGGTTGGTAAACACTATCAGACACAAAACCTGTAGCACACTCCACAGACATCAGAAAGGTTGCTATGATGCAGCTCACTCAGAAAATTGTACTTAACCTAGGACGTGCTATCTGCCAGTAATCATAGCAACCTCTTTAAAGATGTGTACCATATTCCCCGGTTTAGGGTGGCATTACTAAAGTATGCAAGTGCTAGTATTGGGAGATGCACGCAGAGCCCAAAGTCCTGCCTCTCCAGGAGGCTTTGGATAATGGGGCCTGTGGGTGCGGGTTTGTCTGCCCCTGTTGGCTGCTGCTTTACGGCAGAGGTTCCCAACTCCAGTCCTGCAGTGCCAAACACTGTTCGGGTTTTCATGCTGTCCCTCATGAATATGCATGAGATACAACTGCATACCATGGGGGTGGCGCATAGAAATGCAGCACAGGCATCTTTATCAGAGGCAGCATGGAACCGGAATGGTGTTTGGCCCTCCAGGACTGCATTTGGGAGGCTCTGCTCTAGGTAATGTGCATGTTTATGGTGTCTGTGCTCTGTAAGGTAAAATGTAGGTGTTTTGGGCATGTCTACGTCATCTGCAAGAAAGGTTCTGTCTGTATTAGCACGTTATAGTAGTGGGTAAAATATGAGGACTGGGTTGGCAGAAACCACAGCTGGGACTTGAACCTGTGATCTTCTACTTCTGAATACATTGGTTTTGTGCACTGCACCACCATGTTATCACAGAGATGATGCATTCCCTGGTGATACCATGACTGTTGGTCAGACAGGGCCTGTCTGTTGCAGTGCATGGCACCCACCTACACAGGGCAAGGCCACGGTCTGCTCTGGCCAGCTGCCACTGCCCCCTCCACCACCAGTATCCCTCAGCCACCATGCTGACATGCCCTTCTGCTGGTGGAGCTGGTGGTGCGCAGTCTCAGACTATCCAGTGTGCAGGTAGGCGGCTGCCTATGGTGCAGGTTCTGGGGTAGGGGTGCCTGCATCGACGTCCACGCTCCCCCCCAGCCCCGCCTGCCAATGTTCCGTGCCCTTGGGGGTAGCTGTTGGATTCTATTCCCTGTGACACTTTGGGAAACACACTCGTGCCCATGTTGGGCCTTCAGCAGTTGCTGTCTGGCTGCTCCGCTGTTTCAGCATTCGTATGGGCCACCTAGGCATCACCCTAGTCTGCACTGTGGCCCAGCTCCACCACAGCATGTGCCGCCTGCGGCCCTCTGTATCCCCTTCTCCGGCATCTGTCCAGTTGCCGTTCCGACATGCCCGCCCTGATGTTGCGGGACATGTGCATGCCATAGGAACCCTGTCCGATGGTGAGGAAAACCCTGAGCAGCGCTATTTCACTGTGGGCTCATTCACCTTGTATGGGGACGGAGTATAGACTCTTCCACGATTTATATCTGTTCTATGGGGCTTACTCGGGGGGGGAGGGGTTGATGTTTCTCATTGATACCACTATTGGCCAGCTTGGTTATTGTTTTTTTTCCAGTTTGTTGGGGTCATTTTCAGTGTTTCTGTGTCCTTTTGTTCTGTGCACATGTATCACAATTATCACTTTTTTTGGTTTCTCTGCCTGGCCTGTACATTGCTGACACTGAAATGGTTTCTCTCCCCTGTAATGTGCCTTTAACGGCAGGTTTTCATTCGCGTTGGAATTCAGCCCTGAAAATCAGCGCGTTAGTGTGAGGGGAGCCTCTCCCCGCCCACTCTCCGCCCACTGACCCCTTCTCTCTGCCCTCTCTCCACCTTCTGCGGTGTTTTACCGCGCCGCGGGGCATTACAATCATTAGCGCATCATAATGCGCGTTATGTAACGTTAACGATCGTAAGCGCAGCATAATGCGCGTTATGCTGCGCTTACGATCGTTAATGTTACATAACGCGCGTTATTCACGATTACCGCAGTTTAGTAAACATACCCCTAAGACTGCTTAGTAAATATACCCCTATGTTTTGAATGTGTGACTAAAGTCAAGTGTTCTGCTAACATGGAGTTTTCACATAAGGATCTGTACTGTAGTAATCTAACTTGTTCAGCTTTTCAAATCGGTGTATGGATGTTCTAGGGCTCGCTACAATATTTACAGTGCTGCTTTTTTCTGGATAGACTCCTTGTTTGCGTTCTGGAAGTTGATGCTGGTATGGTATGGCATGGCATGATAGATTTGCTCTGTAGATCCTCAATGACTTTTGTAGGGTTTTGTATTAGTTCACTATATGCTGAGATGACCAGAATCAGATTTTTTAAAATAATTAAATTAATAAATATATATATTGTGATAATGAGAGCTGTGCTGAGCCAATGGAAACACAGGAAAGTGGTGACTATGTCTTTAAGACAAGAGATAGGCAAGCATTTCAGAGGGCTGAAGCTACAGCCAAGCAAAAGAAACACGTACTTGCTGAGGCTAAGCCACGCCCAAGCCCCAACGTGAGTGCAGGCTTGGACTCTAATGACAACCACCTGTGCAGAGATAAGGGTGTGGTAGCTAGGAAGCAGCTTTTTAAACCTGCTTCAGTGCAGCGAGAGAGAGAGAGGAAGGACAAAGGAAGGAGAGAGAAGCAGCAACAGGAAGGACGAAGGAAGGCTGAAGGAGCAAGGAGATGGGGGAAGCTCAACTCCACGTGGGAGAAGCAGTTCCAGCAGCAAAGGAAGCAATCCTTGTTTGAAAGGTACGCTTGAGCCAGAGACCAGAAGATGTATAGCTGGGGAGGTTGCTGAAGAGGTGGAACAAAGTGCAGTGCAGTGTGTGCAAGAGACAGTTCAGAAAACCCAAGCTGCCAGAAGGGGGGTGAAAGCTGTTACAAACGGACATAACCAAGACCCAGCAAAAGGCAGAGACGTAGAGCTGAACACAGGTGAAGCAGTTAAGCTTTTGTTCCAGGGAAAGAAGCCCCACGCTCCTGATACAGCCAATGCTTACCAGGGAGAGCAGTTCTGGAAAGGACTTTTGAAGTTTCTACAGAATAGTAAGTTGGAAAACATTATTGAAAATCCTGAAAGAGATAAGCAATTTGCAGAACAGGAAGACATGCAAATTGACACTCTTGAGTCAGATTCAGTGTATGACGAATCACCGATGGATTGTTCTTTATGCATGAGGGAAATTGAAAACTGCTAAAAAGAACTTTTGAAGAGCAATTTTTCCTTAGCCAGGAAAGTGCTAAGAGTTTCTTTAAGCTAAAGAACGTTGCTAAGAACAGAGTTTGAATTAAAGCAGCATTATTGAAAAATGATCAGAATTTACCCATGCTGTTTGAATGAAAAGAAGCTGTAACACAGGTGCTGAGATGTGTACTGAAAACAGCTGCCGTGTTTAAAGAAGTATTGCAGTTCTTTAACTTCACATGTACTTTTGTTCCTGTAAGTTTTTCTGTTTTGGAGAATAATCCTTTTGCCTGCGTTGTTTGAATTTAATGCGTGGAAAGAACCCAAAAATAAATGTCTTGGTTTTGCCTTAAACAACCCCCAGTGGCCACACACTACTTTGTCTTTAATGAAAAGAACTACAAGTCCCAGGATTCCTTGCTGGAGACAAAATAGCTTTATTTAAGGACAAATATGGCAGCCCTTTGCCTGTGAGCCAGTGGCCCAGGCAGGGGGTCACGACAAGATATATATATATATATGGCCCACTTTTCAAATGAGCAGTGCTATGTGCCGCATTGGTGCATAGCCCACCCCTCTTCTGCCTAACCCAGATTTTCAATGCCATGGTCATATGCATTGAAAATCCTGGTCTCGCCACACACCCTGGAAGCCACAGGAGATAGCCGGGTAATACTGATTTTCAATGCTACCCGCTTAGCCCCTGCGCCTGAAAGATAGGCGAGGAAAAACCCTGCCTATCTTTAAGTCTCAGAAGGCTAAACAGTTAGCATTGAAAATTAGTGCTACCCAGTTACCCCTTTCCTCTGCCCCCGCTCCACAATAGAATGGCCCTAACATACCCCAATGCTAACTGTATAGCATCGGTGCACGTTAGGGACATATCTGGGATTTTCAAAGGGCACTACCCGTGTAGGTGCCCTTTGAAAATCCCGGATATGGCATTTACACGGGTAACTAGGGCAGTTACCCATGTAAAAGCCTTCGAAAATTGGGCCCATATTGAATACTATGGGTGAATGTTTTAGTTCTGCTCTGCACCCATTGTCTGTGGAAGCAGAATATATGTTCAAAAAGAAAAAGCAAGATAAAATGATATAACCCACCTGTTGTATTCCTTCTGTTGTCTTCCGGAGGGGATAAGAGTACACCCCTTCATGGAGACTTTGTTGGCTGTTTTTTTTTTTGTGTTTATCTTTGTTGGTGGATTTAAATAAAGTGTTTAAAAAAAAAAAGAAAAAGCAAGAACCATAAAATAGTTTATAACAACTAAATAAAATGAGTTATAATTTTATAATTTGGTTTACATATTATGCTTTGGTTTTCGCTTTTTCTTTTAATTTCTTTGTGTGCAAGCATCTTGCATTTCCTTTTTTTTTTTTTTGCAGAATATATATTTACATTAACACCATGCTGCTTTAGTGTTCAGTTTCAAGAGTTATGTTGGGCTTGCCTAGCCCCTCTTGTTGCTTGGCACATTTAATGGCATGTTTACTAAGCACTGCTCTGGTAAATGGTATGTGGACTGTGTTTCCAGGACAGGGCTATAGGCTAACAGCAGGGGTGCAGATACATCTTTCTGCAGTTACTATGCTTCAGATGGCATTAGTTGCACCCACGCTACTTGTGCCAAGCCATTGTGTTAGTTTTTGATGACAATGCAGATGCGCCTACATGAGAGAGTTCTTTCTCTTCCCTCACTCTAGAGGAAAGTATAATTTTGGGAAAAAATCCTGAAAACCTAGGATTAATGGAAAAAGCATAGATCCATGTTATTCTCATTTTTCTCTCTCTCCAACTTTGCTTCCTACTGCCAATACATTGACTGCCAGTAGGAGGTGAAGCTAGAGCGAGAGAAAGTCAGAATAACATAGGCTAAATCAAGAAATGAAAACACGTCTTGTGATGCAGCAAGGAGAAAGTATGGATTTATTGGAGAAGCAAGGGCAACCAATTCTGTGATCCCCCATTGGAGATCTGGGAGCTGTTTCAGTGATACGGGATCAAGATGACTCTATATGATAATCTTTTGCAATATCGGTTTAGCTGTTTAAGGATGTGACGTTTACACTTGGGAATCTGCAGAAGGCTGTTTGTCTTATCAAAGCATGGCACGGTAAAACATTTTAGGGAAAAAAAAATAATCGGATTTCTTTAACATATTTTACAGACACTAATGTTTGGGTTTCCTGGTCCAAATTATTAAGTGTATTGCAAGGTCATACCATTGAGTCAGTGCTAACTCCTGGCAACCCAGCAGCCCCTGGGATTTTTTGGCAAGGTGTGACCATAAATTGATTGCTAGGCCTTTCTTCCAAGGCAATGGAGGGTAAAGTGACTTGCCCAAGGCCACAAGGAGTGCCAGTGGGAATCAAATGCTGGTCTCTTGGTCTCCAGGACGCTGCTCTAAACACTAAGCTCCTCCTCCACTCCAAATATATACAGAGAATATTTTTTATTTTACAGCAGTCTAATGACATGCTTGTATACTGTTGGCCTATTTTACTATTCTTCATAGTGCTACAGCTTGTAACCTACTGGCTTGTCATTGAATCTTGTTTAACATATGTGGTTTAAATCAGCAGTATGTTAATGTCACCTCGTCTTCCTATAGTGAAAGACAACATTGCAACTATTTTTTGCATCAACATTACACCAATTTTGCTTATAGTTTCTTGATGTACATTGACTGCACGGTTATCATGTTGCTGATTCCTACATTCTGTGCAAAATCTTTCTCCTGCATATTTTTTCAGAGAGTAAAATGGTTCTGAGCTGTCCATACAGTTGAGTAATTTTCTTTTATCCATATCTAAAATTTAGCATGCTCTTGGACTATCACAGCCTGTTCATATGATGCTAAGTATTTACTGCTCAATAGTTATTTTTATTCTAGCTATGTATTTGCCCCTTCACTGCAATTTTCTTAAAATATTGGATTTGAAGGAAAAATGCTAGCATCATCTGAAAAGAGTTCAGAAAGGAGTTTTGGAAAATTGTAGCCAGCATTAATAGTAAAGAGGGAGAAGATGCCAATCTATAGTTTATGGGGGGGGAGGGGCGTCAGAAACTTTAGCATCGGCTTTGAATACCAGCCACATAGGTTATTTGACAAATTATGATGACGCTGAACATGTTTTTGCATAGTCTGCAAAGATTTTTAATTTGCAAATGAAACACAGCCAGACTCACATGCATACTCCAGAGAGAAATTAATTGTCTGACACAAGGTGACCTTGTCCCTCTATAGGCAGAAAACAGCTAAGAAAGCAGGTGAGGAGATGAGAAAGGAGAAACAGAGAAAAGATGTGAAAGAAGCACCAATAATTTAAGAGAGAGAAAGATGGGGAACAGACTGGTTTGGGAAGAGGGGGAAAGTTCTGGAAGGTAAGTAAAATTAAGAAAAGGTTTTAGTGAGGAGCAGGAGAAATGGCTTAAGTTGTGGATGGGAAATAGGCAATGTGAGTTAAGAGAGACGGCCTTGGGGAGTTGATAGCATAGAAAGGAGAAATATAAAGAAATGATGCTAAAAATAGAGTAAGAAACAGGAGACAGGAGAAAAGTCTTTCTCTGAGATTCTGCTGGTGTAAAAACAATCTAAAATACACACATGGCTTATAAAGTACGGAAAGTATAAAGGAAATGTTCAGTGGTACATAATAACAGCTGACACATCCGTTTATATTATGCTATTTTATATTAAAAAAAACAAACAAACATTGGACTAAAGTCAGTCTGTTCTTGGTTTGAAATCAGCAGCTTGCAAAGGCAGGCTTTTGGACCTGGATCTCTAGCTTGGGCTCCTGTCCTATGAGGTGATCAATTCTAGTAAAGCTATCCCATCGGAACGAACAGCTGGCCCGATGAATATAATCTGAGGCAAGCTGTTGCAAAGGGAAAGCAGATCTGCACTTTGCATTGTAATCAGAGTCTAAGCATGTGCCAGAGTTTGATAAATCATCCCCAGAGGCAGTAACACTACTGCTATGACTCAGCTGTCAGTGATGGGCAAAGGAAGGAAAACTCTTGTGATGGCGGCAGCTCTGACTACAAGGCAATATTCAAATCCTCCACTAGCCCACAGGGATCAGATTCCTAATGACTAGTCTGCTGAACCTCCAGCATTTGCAAAGGACAGTCCCTTATCTGTATATTTCTGCTTTTAAAAATAAGGAGAGGTGAATATAATCTTTCCATTCCATATGGGTTTATCTGATTCTCCTCCAAAACAGAAATCTGGCAGTGTTATTTATAACAGTTTTCTCCTTTCAGGTGCATTATTTTAATAATGGTAAAAGTAATCAGTGAGGTGCTGATTCACCCACAGCGTTCTGGGCCTTAACAATAAGAACAGGTATCCCAACAATCTTAAAAAATGAATCCTAACACAAGTTTGATCACTTCTTAGTCTCTTTGAGGATAATTTTGTAAAATCCCACCTAGTTAAGGTGCGTTTTCATGCGCCCGTGTCAAGCCTATTTTAAAAAGAACAGTAGGCACCTTTCTTTATAGAATACTAGTATAAGTAACCAAATGTGGGCATCAATCTAAAGCGCAATCGCTTAAGCTAGCCCTCGAGATGAAGTAAATGCCCATGCCTAGATTCGTAAAGAACACGCGTAAATTATACTATTTGATCACTTATGTATGTACTTGTGTGCTCTGCCCAAACTCCGCCCATATGCACACCCGCATTGAAAGTAACATGCTAATGCATACTTTCAGAATAATGACTTCACCGGTTACACGTGTAAATGGATGTTTATGCATGTAAATCGCTAAAATACCATGACGCCAATACTGGGCTAAATGGTAGAAAGCATTATAAGGAACAAAGGGCCTGATATTCGCAAGGTATTTACAGCCCGGTAAACCATGTAAATGCCTAAACAGGGGATATTCAATGGCACTTAAACGGTTAGTGCTGTTGACTATCCCCTTCTAACTCCCCTTCGCGCCCCGATGGTATCCGGTTAGCATCGGGGCATGTTGGTGGCATTCTGTGGCAGAGCGGAGGCGGAGACTGCCGCAAAGCAGCAATATTGCAACACTATCTGGTTAGCGATCCACGGCTAAAACTAGGCCAGCTTTGGCTCACCTAGTTTTAACCGCGAATGCTAACTGGGTAGTGCTGCAATATCGCCGCTGCCCGATTAGGCTCTGCGACAGCCTCTGCTGTGCACCAAACCCGGATATTCAATGCCATTGTCACAGCGTTGAATATCCGGGGTTAGGGGTGAGCAGGCAGGGCTATGTGCCGTAGCAGCGCATAGCCTGCCTAGTTGAATATCGGGCCCAAAATTACTGAACATGTAGATAGTCATGCTTGAATGGGAGAAAGCCAACATGGATTTAGCCAAGGAAAGCCTTGTCTCACTAACCTGTTGTATTTTTTGAAGCTGTGAATAAACAGATAGATAAAGGTGAGCTGGTGGATATAGTGCATCTGGATTATCACAAAGCCTTTGACAAGGACCCTCATGAGAGACTCTTGGCAAAATTAAAAAGTCATTGGATATTGTAGTATTGTGGATCAGGAACTGGTTAAAAGATAGAAAGCAGAGGGTAGGGCTAATGGCACATTTTCTCAGTGGAAAAAGGTGAATGGTGGAGTACCCCAGGAATCTCTACTGGGCCCACTCCTTTTTAATATATTCATAAAAAATCTGGAAATGGGAATAATGAGTGAGGTGATCAAACTTGCAGATGACATCAAATTATTCAAAGTTGTTAAATCACAAGAGGATTGTGAAAATTTGCAAGAGGAACTTTATAAATTGGGAGTCTGGCCATCCAAATGGCAGATTAAATTTAATATGGACAAGTGCAAAGTTATGCATTTAGGGAAGAACAATCCAAACTACATTTAGACGATGTGAGGTTACACATTAGGAATCACCACCCAGGAAAATGATCTAGGTGCCATTGTGGATAATACATTGAAACCCTTTGACAAAAATGCAAATAGAATTCTAAGAATGATACAGAAAGGAATGGAGAATAAAACCAACGATATTGTAATGCCTCTCTATTACTCCATGCTGTGATCGCACCTTGAATATTATGTGCAATTCTGGTCGTCATATCTTACAAGAATATAGCAGAATTAGAAAAACTACAGAAAAGAGTGACCAAAATTATAAACGTGATGGAAGGATACACCTACGAGGAAAGGCTTAAAAGGTTAGGGTTTTTCCACTTGGACATAAGACTGCTAAGTGGAGATATGATAGAGGTCTATAAAATAATGAACAGAGTGGGATGGGTAAACATTGATCAGTTGTTTACTCCTTCAGAAAGTACAAAGACTAAGGGACACATAATGAAGCTGCAGTGTAGCACATTTAAAACTAATTAGAGAAAATATTTTTCCACTCAATGTGTAATTAAACTCTGGAGTTCATTACCAAAGGATAGGGGCATCGGGCTGGGGTGGGCCACATGGGCCCTGGCCCCACCAAACATTTGCTTGCAGAAAGCAGCTGCTTTGCAACAGATACCTTCTATCTGCCCGTTGGAGATCAGAATCCTGGGGGCAGGCTGGAAGGCTGCTGCAATCGCCTCAAAGACTCCTTCTATCTGCCTGCGGAAGAAGCTGTCAAATAGAGGGAGTAAATGCCCTCAAACTTGAGACTATTGGAGAGACTCCAAGAGAGAAGCTCATCCTAATTAGTGAGATTACCAGCCAAAGAATGACATTTTTCCAGTGGTGTGTCTGGACTGTAAATCTGGAAAAATATGAGTATCGTATTGCTTTGTATAGAAAGATGTAGTACGAAATGATATTGAACTTTCTTTGGCTTTTTCAAATGCAGTTCTTTAATCCTATATGCCCAACCACTAGGCAAATTAGGTGGCTGCCTAGGGCGGCAACTTCTGGAGGGCAGCAAAAATGGGGCATTCTAAGCTAAATACTAGATTTTCACAGCCAGAGAAGGTGTAAAGCTTGAGGTTCACCTAGGGCACCAACCCCTTGAACCAACTCTAGGGCCGGCCCTGATTTCATGGGTCATGGTGTCGACCTTTCCAAAGGTGTTTTTTGTATATGTATGGTGGGGGAGGGAGGTATGTTTAAAATCCATTCCTGTCTCTCTTCCCTGCAGTGTTCATAGATTTCTCCCTTCCCCTGCTCCATCAACCCTCCCTCAAATCTCAGTCCTCCCTTTAAGTGCCCCTTCCAGTAAACTGATCTTTGGCAATACCTTCTTTATTTAAAGTAAGGTTGGAGAATACAAGGAAATCTCCTTTTGACTAGATGGAATCTAGATTGTGGAATCTGTAACCTATGAGTATTCAGGAGGAATCTTCCTTTTTGACATTTTAAAGGGAACATAAGACATGGCTTTTGAAATCTGGGATAAAGGTGAGTGCTCTATGGTAAAAGAAAAAACAAATTTTGCCTATCTCTCCTCCAGTGTCTCTCCCTTTCTAAGTTGTAACTAATCCTTTTGTGATTTTAATAATTCTTTAAGGTGTTATTTAAAACTCTTTTGAAGTCTCTATAGACTGCCTTGATGTCTCTAGATGGGGTATAGTAAATAAATAAATGATTGAATAAATATATAAATTTCTCCCCCCCCCCCCATTCCTCACAGAAGCCTCTCCTCTGACCTCAGTTTTTCCATATCCCTTAACTTCATTCTCTCGCCCCTTATAATATCCCTCCCCAAGTCCTATTTTATCCTCAGTTTCCATTCTGCCACCCCCTCCAATCATTCCCTTAACTCATTTTTCCATCATGGGCCACACTGCTCTGGTCCCAGCTCTCCGCCTTTCTTCAAACGGTGGGGTCTAGGTTTTTCATCTGGTCTTGCAGCTTTGGTGCTATTGCCCTCTCTCATTTGCTTGGCAGGGTCTCCTGGATTTCTATGGACCCCTAACTCCAGTGCCCATTCTCCTCTCTTATATGGCTGGCGGGGCCTCGGGATCACTGCCAACCACGTTAAATCATTCTTTTCTTTGGTTCTCTACCCAGGCCTTCAATGCATGAGATCCTTCTATCTGGACAAGACAAGCACATAATGCATATATATGACTTATTTATTTTATTTATTTATTTAGCAACATTTCTATACTGCTGTATCTACAAGTCACAGCAGTGTACAGGGGACAAGAACATGTATAACTTTACATGGAGCACAGTTGATAACAGGTTAAACAATTTTAACAAGAGAATAACATGTGAATCTTAATACTGCGTCAAACAGGGGGTGGGGAGATTATTATACATTGTGTAAGAAAATCATGTAGGGAGCTGGGGTAGGAGCCTACATGACAGATCCAAAATGTTCCAGGAACAGGTGGGTCTTTAGTTTGCAGCAAAACTCTCCAACGTCAGTTAAATAGCACATTTCTGGGGTAAGGGAGTTCCAAATGGTGGGTGCAGAGCATGAGAAAGCTCTGCTGGAGGTAGACAGGTTGGATCAAGAGAATGCGGCTGGGACTGCTAGTAGGTTGTAGCTGGCCTTTCTTCTAGATCTGTTGTTGAGAGATTCAAGAGTGAGGTCTTGAAGGATGTTTGCTGAGAGGCCATGAAGGATCTTGAAGATGGTAGGTGCAACTTTGTATTTGACTCTCATGTGGATGGGGAGCCAGTGTAGCTGCTTCAAGACTGGGGTGATGTGTGCTTGTTGACTGGTACTTATGGTGATTCTGGCAGCTGTGTTCTGTGCAAGTTGTAGGGGGAGTAAGGTGGATATTGGAAGACCCTGGTATTTTATATTGGCATAGCCGAGAACTGGGGTGATGAGGGCTTGAAAGACATTTCTGAAGTCAGCTAGTTCCAGAAGGGATCAAAAATTTTGAACTGTCTTCATATGGAAGTAAGCTGCTTTGGTAACTTGTTTGATATGCATGTGGAACTTTAAATTCTGGTCCAGGACTATGCCATGGTATTTTAATTAGTCCTTTACTTGCAGAGTTAGATTGGCTAGGTTGATTGTGGGTGGTGGTGTGAATGAGGGGTTCTTGGTTATGTAGAGGACTTCCAACTTGTTGGGATTGATGTGCATGTTATGATGGTCGAGCCATTGGATGATGGCTGTGAACCATTGCAAAATTGTGGAGTAGTCAGGGTTGAGGATGGTGAATGATGTGTAGGTTAAGATGTCATCGGCATACAGATGGTAGAGGATGTTGTGGTTTTGGATTATTTTTCATAATGGCTGGATAAAAATATCCAAGATGAGGGAGGATAAAACAAAGCCCTGGGGTAAGCCGTGGAGTAGTCTGAAAGGGTTGTTGGTTTCAGATCTGATTCTGACTTGCAGGTATCTGTTAGCCAGCTAGGATTGGAACAATTGTAATAATGTATCTGTGAGGCCAATAAATTGGAGCCATGAAAGGAGGTGCTCATGGATGACAGAACTGAAGGCTGAAGAGATGTCAATGAAAATGAGGAAGAATCATTGTGATGTTTTTTCTGTGCCCTTGATTAGTGTGTCTAATAGTGAGATCAGGAGGGTTTCAGTACTGTAATGGGGCTTGAAGCCAAGCTGATGCTTGTCCAGGGGAGCATGGGAGTCTATAAAGTCCTGCATCTGTAGTTGCACTGCTTTTTCAATGATTTTGGCAAGAGAGGGGATGCTAGAGGTAAGAGGATGGTGAGAGTGGGTCAACCACATGATTTTTTAAAAGGGGTCTGATGGAAGCATGTTTGAGGGCAGTTGGTATGTAGCCCGAGGATAAGGAAGTCTGAGCAAAGTGTAGGATGACTGGTGAGAGCTCTTGCTTGGTCATTTTGATCCAGGAGAAGGGGCAAGGGTCAAGAGGGGAAGTGGTGCTGTCGAGGTTTGTGATGATGCTTTCAAGTTAGGATATGCAGCTCGGACTGAAGGAGGACTAGGATTGGCTGGTTTGAGATTGTTCGATGCTTGTTGAAACTGGGATGATTTAACTTCCCATTAAAAATAAAAATCACCTTGAAGGAGTCAATCTGGGAGATATGAACAGCTGACAAAAAGATATTGGTGGGGATATTCAAAGTGATTAACGTGGTTATCAGACCTGCTAACCGTGGTAATCGCAGCCACCGAGATATTCAGTGGCATTAACATGATTAGTGCCACTGAATATCTAAGTGTGCTCCCACTGCACACATTGATGCTAACTGGCTAACATCGGGATGTTCCGGGGCGGACTGGGGGCGGCACCCAAGAATAACAGTGCAGTGGCGATATTCAGCTGCTTACCGGTTATTCCTCAACGGTGAAAGTTAGGCACATTAAAGGCTAGCCTACCTTTCACTGCTAAAGCTGACTGGGCAGTGGCTGAAGATGGGATATGGCCCTGAATGAATATCCGGGTCTTAGGTTCAGCTGCGACAGCTAGCCATTTTATAATGCTGGCTGCCACTGCTGAATACCGGGCTCCTCATTTCTTGAATGAAGCTATCTGATGCAAACTTGGAAGATAACGTGTTACCCGAAAAGGTTGCACCAACAATCAAAGCAACAGTACACATGTAGTATTGCTTTTATTTTTATCCCTGAAAGAAATACCTGAAGAGATTTTCACCTTTTAAAGCGGAGTCCAGACACAAAAAAAAAATCAAAGCATTTGATGACTTTAGTAAAATGGGGAAGTACTTAAAGTAGGAGCTGGCAGGCTGGAAAGAGATAAGAGAAGTGGTAAACAGTGAGCCAAGCTAAAAGGAACTATAAAAAAGGCAACAGATCTTTATGTAAGGAAAGTAAATAAAAGGAAAGTGATATGGTTCTCCAAGGAAGTGGCTTGCTGGGCAGACTGCATGGGCCATGCTGGTCTTTGACTGTGTCTTCCAGCTATGTGTACAGCGCTGTGTACACTATGTAACACTATACAAATGATTAGTAGTAGTAGTAGTAATATTTGCTGTCATTTATTATGTTATGCTACGGCCCAAACACACATAGATTTGAAAATCAAAATTATGCATGTTGTTTCTCCGCTGATGGAAATACCTGCAAATAATGCTGCAGAAAATATATAATTGTATTCATATAGATAGTGGACCATTTTCAGAGAGCATGTTTTTGCCTATAAAACACTGTAACCACTGGAAATAGCTGTGAAACCTGCCCTCATGGTAACATAGTTATGACATATTGGACCAACCAGTTTGTACAGTTGAGATTCTTCAGTCCTGGGAAGTTAAGTATATAAATTCCCATATACAACCTAACACCAATTCCCCTCCACCTCTTGTCTTTTATCTGACCTCTCAGCTCCTTTCCCACCAACGCCCCCCATATTTGTCCCAAGCAAGCCCAAAATCTCCTTCATGGGTAGGCCTTTACGAGCTTTCTAAGGGCTTTTCTCAGGGGATAGGTTCTGGTACTGAGTACTGTCACCTTTTCTATTGCCTGCTAAAACTGACCCACAGTCCCTAAGTATTAATGAAAGAACCCAGGCCCTGTGCATGCCAAACACACACAGAGGGATATTTTACTAAAGGTTAACGCATGTTAATGAAAGTTAATGTGCATTAAATGCTGCAACGACCCATAGAAATAAATGGGCAGTGGCATCACTTAACACATGTTAACTTTACTTAATGCACGTTAACTTTTAGTAAATATGCCCCATAGAGAGTGTCTTTAGCCAATCCCTGCGGGCCCATGGGAGAGCACTGTGGATCTACGCCTGCCTACAGGAGAATAGGAAGGTACATACTGCAACCAGAATATAGCAGCCCAGCCCCTGCAAAACAAAGGGGCCATGGGCTACAGAGATCAAGCTGTCCAGACAATAAAGGTAGAAAAAAAAACGTTCATTTCTGGTTTAGGGATTTGAATATTGCAGCTTCGGGTTTCTGGATGTGCAGCATCTCTGAGAGGTTTGTAGTCTGCACATCACAGGAGGAAATCCATTTCTGTTTCTATCTCTCCGGTGTTGTACTGCAGGCAGAGTCCAGATTCTTGGAGTTTCCAGTTTGTTTTTTGTCTGCACATTTCTATTTCTAATACATGGTCATTTTATTCAGTAGTTGGTAAAGCTCTATCCATATTTTGCATATGTGACCATGGTGAAGAATTTTGTGAGCGTGTAGTTTCTCTTAGGGATTTGCAGAAGATTCCATTCACAACCCTGCTCTCAGTGAAAACTCAAGTCCCAGCAGTGCTAAGATCTACCTTTATGTACCTTTGTCAGATCCAACAACTCCATCCCTTTCTACAGAGGAAAGATCAGGCCATAGTAATACATTCTCTAGTCACTGCTTGTCTGGGCTATTTAACGCCTTATACCAGCGCTCCCAAGCCAGTCTTAAACGTTTGCATTTCCTGCAGAATACAGCTGCACGTCTACTTGACTGAAGATAAATTGTTTTCACTGGCTATGATGATTTGTAGCCACAGCCTCTTTTTCAGTGCAATAAAGATCCTAGAAACACTTGCATACTGTATACCTAGGGGAATTCAGTGCAAAAAAATTTCAAATTCTGCACATATCCCCACCTCTCCTCCTTTCTCCCCTCCCCATGCACCTACCCTTATCTCTCCCTTACCTTCTTTCTTCTCAGGCATACACCTCTACCTTTCTTTCTCCCCACCCCCAGGCATACACCCATCTCCAGCCCCTTACCCTCCTCCAGACTCACCATCAATCCATCTTCGGCCTCAGGCATCCCAGCCCCCCTCCCCCCAACTCACCATCAGCCCATCTCCAGTCCCAGCCCCAGCTCCAACCTCCTCTATGCTATTTCCTCTCCCAATCTGCTGCATAATTTTTTTCAACAGAGTGGCAGGAGCATTTCTTTTCACTTCCACGGCTATGCTGTGCTTATGACGCTAGTGCTGTGGCGAAAGAGTCAGGAAAAGACACCCGGAGTCTCAAGGGAATACAAGCCAAAGTTTCTTGTGCTAGCACAGACCCAGAGGAATCATTTCCAAAAACTCTGAGCCCTGAGTCAGGGGCTGTACAATCTTTATATACTCAATGCATACCATCAGTTCATACCTACGTTCAGGTTTCTGACTGGTGCTCCCTTGGGTGCCTGCCCAATCATATTCCCTTAGGTAAGGGGCTATCCCTTCCCCCTACAGCACCTGAATCGAAACCAGAAACTTAACAAAGAGAACAAAGAAGAGTAAGGGAAAGGGGGCAGCCCCTCCTGTGGGCTACAGAGGCACAAATGGCCTTGGATTACAGCACAGCCCTTCTCTGGCAGTTTGTCCATGCTATTTGTTGCATGGGCATAATTACTAGCCAGGGGCTGAATTCCTTTCATCCTGAGGTGACTGCTACACTAGCACTGCAATGTTTAAGAAGGTAAACAGAAGAGTTTCCTGTCTCTAGTAAGAAACAGGAAGTGTTTCTGTTTACCTTTCAAAAGCTGCAGGAGCAGAGGAAAGCACTCCTAGGGTTGTGAAGCCACAGAAGAAACAATTGGATACATTAAGACTTGTGGCCACTGTCTCGGCCAATTCGATGAAAAGTTTCCGCGTGGCGGTGGGCACCTCTATTTGGGTCCTTAGTTCCTCATAGAAGGAGTGGATGACCAAGGCGGCCTGGGAGGTGTGGGACTTCGTGACTAGACGGATATGAATAAGGGTGCCAGGGTCGGTACCCTGACCCTCTATCTGGAGGCCAAAGGTGGATCCAGTGTCCCAGACACTGGGATTCATAAGGGTCAGGTTGAGGGGGTTACAGGTACCTGTCTGACAGTCGGACATGGCAGGTAACCTGGTCAGAACTGCCTTGCGGGAATCCCGGGTGTGCCCTGTCGGTGCTTTAGGCCAGGATGTATAATAAACACAGCTCCAGGTGGGACAAAAATTATGATTACAGGCTCCCGGTCCCGTACAAGATGGGGCCCTTTGTGCTACGTCTGGACACATATATTTGTCATTGTGTGTGTATGTGTGCTCCCAACTAATAGAGCCACACCCTGCCCTGGGCCACTTGTTGGCATTTATGACAGCGCAGGCATCAAAGAAAAGGGAGGTCGGGATAGTAGGGGAGGATATCTTAGTGGAGTTCAGAAGACGGCCATCAGCTGAGAAAGAACGAACCTCAATGACCTGATAGGTGGGGCTAGACCGGGGGTCATAACATGTTGCATTTTTCCCCGGTACATTGCAAATGGTTAAGTCTGTGCCATTGTGATGGCACCGGGTAGTATTTCGGGAGTTACAGGCATAATGGGAATGGTACACAAGGGTCAGGGTGACTTTCTGGCTAATTTTAGTTACCTTTAAACAAGGGGCGCAGGAAGGCAGGACTGCAATGGAAGAACCCAGGGCTACTGCAAGGACAATAAACACACATATGTTAAACATTTTCAGCTACAGTGATCTGAACTGCTGTTAAAGTTTTAAACAAGTAAGTCCTTCTCCTTCTTTCCACAGCTTCTGCCGTACGTAGACCTGTCAGCTTCCGGTAGTGACAGGAGTAGGGCTGGAGGTTCCAACGGGGTTGATCCGATGCCGGCTCAGGGTGAGACGTAAAGGAAACCCAGGATGTTCTTCAGAGGTCCAAGGGTCGACTTCCTCGTCCGCTGTTGGTTTCAGTCTACTGTGATGTATCCATGGAGCGAGTTCTGCCACCTTAACTGCAGTGGGTGTTGAGAGTAGGACAATGTAGGGCCCCCTCCACTGGGGGGCAAGAGGGTCCTTTTTCCACTCCTTAACCCACACCCGAGTACTGTAGCAGGAGATCTATTATCTATTCGAAGTCTGTCCCTCCAACCCTCACATGAAAACACAGAGACAGACCGGTATGCAAACACATGCTGTTTATTGTGCGCACAGTCTCAGGCAGAGCCGGCACCCTGAACAAAACGATCTGAGAGCCCAAGTGGCGTCACACATTGTCTTATATACAGTAAGTTTTCAAACCCATACTAGCTTCTCATTTGTCTCAGGTATCCCCTCTCCACCAATCAGTAGCCCCTGGGGGGGTTGTGGGCTATCATATAGCATGCCTAAATGACCTGTCTAAACTGGTATGTTCCGGTCTGCTGGACTCTGGGCGAAAGGGTATGTGTTTAAGTTTTGTTTCCCTGTAACTCAGGCTGAGAGGGGAGGGGTTATCCTCACAGCTACCTTCCTGGCTGCCTCACTCCCCCCCTTTTTTAGTTGGACCTCAACCGCTAGGGCAGTAGAGGGCAGCAGTACTAGAGGCAGGCCGCAAGGGGGTATATTGGGTCAGGGCCATGACCGAGGTAGCCGTCTTGTGTTCCACCAGGGCGTTGAGGGTGGAGGTGATAAAATGATGGAGGATCGGGATACTGCATGGGCCACCTGTGGCATTTACAGGGACATAGGTATAGGTCACCCTCCCACATATCAAAAACCAGCCTAAGGGGAGATACACTTCAGAGTACGCATATGATACCCTTGTAACAGAATCGCATGATAAGACAGTATTAGACACATTAAACACTCCCACTTTGGCATTTACAAAAACAAAACAATCAGTAGCATTAAAGGTAGAAACTACCTGCAAAGAGAAAGGAATTTGGTTAAAGGCTGAGGTGGGCTGAGTGGTTCCAATACTATAGAAAAAGGTAGAAAAGTACACTCCAGGTTGTTTACAGTCCAGACTAGCAAGTATAGTAAAATACTGCATTTCTTGGTCCCCTAAGTTCATCTTGACCATAGGCTCCTGGGGACCCAACAGAAACTTGGAGCCCGGTCTGGCCTAGTCTTCGTCCGAGTCATAATGTTCCACTGCTGCGAGGTCTTCAAGGTCTGGTGGAGGGGGCGGAAAGGTATCATGTGGATATACCATGGGTTGGCCTCGCCCTCGTGTAGTGTGCGCAGGTACCCTTGCGCCCCTCATGGACGGATATTGCCCTCTCCGATTTGGGCACTCGTTCTTCCAATGTCCCTCCTCTTTACAGTATGCACACTGGGGCCTAGGGGAAACCTCGGCCCCCTTTGTCCTCGTCCATGTCCACGTCCCCTGCTCCCTTTTTTTCAATGAGACACATTGATCCTGATAGGGACTCCTTCACACATTTCAGCGGTGTGTAGTTCTGAGTTCTTGGGATGGTCTGTTCCATCTGGACTCTGGCCAATTCCTTCTGCTGGACTCTCTGGATTGCAATTGGTGACATGGCTCCAGGCCTCATACAGAAAAGCAGCACCAATGTTAAGTGAAAACACTAAATATTCTAGATTAGATTTCACAATGAGACAATGCAACGCGACAAACTTAATTTCATCCATATTTACTAAGATCATATCCTATAAATATTGCTTTATAAACTTTCAATGGTCTACCAGTAACTATCTCGTATGATGTCAATTTTGTCTCGCAGTTTGATTAACTCCTTGTCTCTCTATCACTGGAGATTCATTTGCTGATAGGAAATATTCCATTATGCCCTTGACTGATGTTTACAAATCAGACAAGTTGCACATACGTGTTCTGCAATTTTGGCAAGTTTTAGAATTATACCAATTTTGTGAGAATTTGTCATCAAATCATCCCCCTTTGCCCATGCATGCCTGGCCAGGACATACAGAGGCAAAAAGGAGGCAAAAAAGCATCTGGAAGTACCACATGGCCAGTGTAGGTTTTCCAAAGCTCATCAGGGTGCAAGGTGCACCTAGCCTGTCTCCAGGTGTCTATTTCTAATTGTTGAGTATATGTTGGGGCTTAGATGACTTCCTAAATTGAAGATTCTGGAGACGGCATAGTTGAATAAAGTGCTCATCATTTTTTTTTTCGTTTACATATTCATTAGCCAGATACATCACTTCACATCATTAAATTACCTTCATCAGTTTACTGTCCATCAGAGTCCCTCCTCTTAATATCCCACTTTATCCCTCACAACACTCCTTCATCACCTGCATCATTCCACCAACTACATACATAGGTCCTTTTCATGTTTTTATACCATTCTAATGTATCCTTATTTGGCAAGGCTGCTAAGAATATCAAACATTTGTTAAAAACTTAGTATTGGTGTAAACGAATGGTAAGCAGAAAATATAAATTTAGATTCTTCTCAATAGGCATAACAGTGTGAGTAAACAGTGTCCCTTTCCCACTAACTTAATTGGTGTAGTTCTAAATGGACATATGAGCTCATTCTAAATAGCAACTGTCTAAACAATCTAGGTAAAGTCCTTACAATATAAAACTATTATTTTGCAACATTTTATAACATCAATCCCAATAGAAAGAAGTATGGCTCCTAACATGACAGCCACATATCTCTTACGTATGACTTGAGTCTATCATATACACTGTTCTCAGTGAGAGTGCTGTTGGACTGATCTTGAAATTGCAGTGTCCACAAGGATTTGTGTAAGCTACTCATTAATTATGGTGTCAAAAAGAGATCCATTTGAGGTGAGAGATCTAAGAGGGTACAAGGCATTGGTGGTTGGGCCTTATGGCGATACTTCTTCAGGTTCTTCTTGGCCTGCAAGGCATTTGTGGCTGGGCCTCATGATACTTCCTCGGGTTCTTCTTGGCCTACTTTCCCCTGCCTATCCATGTCTCTTCAGAGGCATAAATATACAAGGTTCATGTTCTTCAGGCCTTGTGGGTCCTCGAGGAGTCTTAGAGCAGTCGGAATTCTGGTGGCCCAGATCATCACACTTGAAGCAGCACGTTTATTGCCTTTTCCTTGGCTGTGGTCTCACCTTTCTGCCTCTCTCTCTCTCATTCTTTTTCTCAAACCTCTCCTGGATCATTGCTAACAAGCAAGATTTGGTTTTGTCCAATCAACTCAAGTTAATGTTATTGTTTTATCTGTAAATAATTTTACAAATATTCTCATATTTTCTGGGAACTCAGTTCCATCTTTACTCTATATGCTTGGGAACAAAGCAATTTCAGATGAGCCCCTGTCCAAAATTTCAGCAAACCTATTAATATTTACTCATCTTGTAATTGCTGTGTGTGTACTGGACCCCTCCATAATGTACTACTACAACAAGTGTATTTGGTAACATAAGTGCAAGTGCATAAACTAAAGAAAATTAATATCTCACAGTGCTGCAACATATATCTGTTTTCTCAGGAACTGTACTCCTGAAACTGAAATAAAAACTTTCAAAACAAAGTACACTTTTTCTCTGGACACCAACACGCAAAATTCAAATATAGAAAAACAGGTGAATTTATACTAAAATCCAATATTGTAACATATAAAACTGTGATGTTACTGTCCTGTTCATTAGTCATCAGCACAGAGCTTAACAAGGCAAAGTAATTACCTTGAATCTTACAGTTCAGGAAACAAGCATTCTCAAATGACATGAAACTGCAAAGAGGTGAATTCAAAATCATGTTTTGTCACATTTTAAATTAAAACCTTATACCTGAAACTGGTATCAAACTGATCTGAAATGTTATATTCAACAAAGACAGCAAAACAAACAATAGGTCTCTCTTGTGTCCAGATTCCTTCAGGCAAATTCAGATTACTATGTAGCTGAACAATTAACCTATAGTTATAGCTGTTTATGGTTCTGTAAAATATACACAATAACTATGCCCTCTATGAAGTACTTGCCACAATATATAAAATCCCCTTTTAACTTTTAAGTTTGTTTGATAGCATATACAGTCAAAGACAAAGAATAGATGCATAACATACTAATGATAAAGATTAACCAGGATTACCTTCTTATTTACTCAGGATTTAAATCATTTGCAAACTGGCTCAGGATGCCCCATTGTCCTGTCAGGGCTCTTAACCTCTACTTTGAAGGTCAAAGAAAAACAAAAACAGTTTCCTTAGTTTCATGCCTTGTTTGTTTGATCTAGTCACTTCAGCATCCAGGGACCATAAAATCTACTGGAGTAGCCAGTAATGAAAGAAAAACAGTATTTACTGCAAACAAACATTTAAACACAAGACAAATCAAAGCTTACAAGTGCTTTATGCCTAACAGCCTATCTGATCAGAATAAATCCACCCCATAAATCTTTGCTAATAGTAATCTGACCAGTCCTTCTCCAGCCTTTGTTTGCTCCCAGCCTTCAGGTGACATACACATAGTACACAATCAAGATGCTGGTCAGACATTTGAGGATGCTCAAGGGAGATACCCCCCATGGTTTTAGAAGCTCAAAAACTCTACAATTAAAATTGATGACAAGAGGATTGTTTGGAGGCTAGGTGAATTGTTCTTTTTGTCCTCTTTAATGGGTTTCCATTTGTTTGCTAGGAGAAAGACTCCTAGGTGAATTGTCCTTTTGTCCTCTCTAATGGGTCTCCATTCATCTGCTAGAAGAAGAACTCCTCCCTGATCTCCCAGTATCTTTCTGTAGTTATGCAAACTGTCTCAACAGTTTCAAGTACCCCTTACTCACTGCTGAGAGGTATGATCAAAATTTGGCTCTTTGACTATTGATTATGCATGAAACATAGTAATGAAACTGGATATACATTAAATAAAGCAATTGTCTTCCTTCACTTCTATACTAGTACAACAGTCTATATACAGTAAACCCTGCTCCCCTTTATCTACAGGAGAGTCCCCCTACTCCCCTTTTATTTACAGGGAACAGTCCCTTTCCTCTTTATTTACAGAGGTTAGAGGAGAAGCTATGGGGTTGGGGCCGGACTCTCAGTATCTTCCCCTTTCTTGGATTTCACCTTTTTTTTTTAAACATTTTCTAAACTGTCCCTCTCCCTGCAGTCAGTAGACCTGATGTTTTTCACTGTTTCAGGTGGCCACGCTCGCACTACGGTGGGCCACTCCCGCTCACACAGTACAACTAGTCTGGGGGCAGTGAGCCTAACTCCATAGTCACCCCCAAAGGCAGTTTTAAAATGGCTTAGCATGCATTTCAGCGGAGTCCTATTCTTGGATCCACTAGACCCCATACTGTAATTATTCTCCTAATTCGTATACAACACTCGCGTTTATAACACAGAACAAGACAGCAGAAGGGAGACAACAGGCAGGGACACAGACAGACAGACAGACAGACAGATATATATATATATATATACCCTCCCAGACTCCCGTTTCCTGAATCCAGACACCAGGACAGGCGGTGGTTTCAGAACCCAATATCTCAGACTACGGTTCTTACTCGGACCGCCCGTAGGGGGTGGCCAATCCCGTACCAGACTTTTCAACGCGTTTCAGAAAACCAGACTTTTGAAAACCAGACTTTTCAACCCGTTTCAGAAAACCAGACTTTTCAACCCATTTCAGAAAATTAAGAGAGTGAGTACTCACCGTCCTGAAGAGTTTGGATGCCAGTCTATCAAGCCGGATTTCTGTACCCAGGGAGTCGGCCGTCCAGGACCGAGTGCGCAGGATATGCCGAGGGATCCCTCTGGAACAAAGGGTCCAGTGGAGCTGGGGACCATCGACGACCAGGAGGTCGGTCCCAGATCGGGTGAGTCCTGGTTGCGCAAACCGCGATGTCTTCACCTGGGGGTGCGAGGAGACAGACGGAGGTTTCCCGGCCAATGCACCAGGAAATGTAGCAGGAGATCTATCATCTATTCGAAGTCTGTCCCTCCAACCCTCAGATGAAAACACAGAGACAGACCGGTATGCAAACACATGCTGTTTATTGTGCGCACAGTCTCAGGCAGAGCCGGCACCCTGAACAAAACGATCTGAGAGCCCAAGTGGCGTCACACACTGTCTTATATACAGTAAGTTTTCAAACCCATACTAGCTTCTCATTTGTCTCAGGTATCCCCTCTCAACCAATCAGTAGCCCCTAGGAGGGTTGTGGGCTATCATATAGCATGCCTAAATGACCTGTCTAAACTAGTATGCTCCGGTCTGCTGGACTCTGGGCGAAAGGGTATGTGTTTAAGTTTTGTTTCACTGTAACTCAGGCTGAGAGGGGAGGGGTTACCCTCACAGCTACCTTCCTGGCTGCCTCAGTACCAGGCAGGAATGGGTGCAGGGGTTCGGTTAACGAGACAGGCAAGCGGTCCTGAACCCAAGTGTGGAGACTCTGAAAAACAGAACTTAAAGCTAACAGTTCCTGCCTAGTAATTTCCGACCCAATCTGGCCCATGTCCCTCTTTATACCCTGGACAATGGGGGGTGGCCTCCCATACAAGATTTCAAATGGGGATACCCCTAGTGCTTTTGTTGGGGAGGAGCGTATCCTGAGGAGTGCTATGGGTAGAACTTGAGGCCACTTCAGACGAGATTCCTGGCAGAACTTTGAAAGCTGGGCTTTCAAAGTACAGTTCATGCGCTCCACCTTTCCTGAACTTTGGGGGTAGTAGGCTGCATGCAACTTCCAGTTAATCTGTAGGGCATGGGCCAGCTACTGGGTAACCTGAGACACAAAAGATGGGCCATTGTCTGAGCCCATGACAAGTGGCATACCAAACCAGGGAATAATTTCATGAAGGAGGGCCTTGATGACTTCTCTTGCTTTTTCAGTTCTAGTGGGAAATGCCTCCACCCACCCTGAAAAGGTACAGACCAGAACTAACAAATAGCGGTAGCTGTTTGCCCGAGGCATCTCAGTGAAGTCTACTTGAATATTTTCCATTGGAGCTGTACCTACAGACTGAATTCCTGGAGGGGGCAGGGGACCCTGTCGCGGATTGTTCTTTGCACAGGTCAGGCACCGATGGGTTACTGAAGTGGCCAAGGGCCCAAGCATGGAGATGTAAAAATGGGGTCTCAAAGCCTTTTCCATGGCGGTTTTTCCAAAATGAGTAGCCTGATGGAAGGCTTTAACAAAAGCGGGGCCCAGGGATTCGGGGATAACAGTGGGGCCAGGCGGAGGGTTCCTCCCATACGGGGGTAGGATTATCCAGCCTTGGTCATTCAGAATTCCCCCTTCCTTACAGCAAAAGTAATCCAGTTCAGCCGGGGCGTAGCGGGGCACCCAGTGGCTAAGAGGCACTGGAAACAAAGGGGCCTGAACAGGGCAATGATCCCTCAGTGAGACTTCGGAGAGGGCAGCTCTCCGGGCAGCGGCGTCAGCCATCCGGTTTCCCTTAGCAACCTCCCCTCCCCCTCTTTGGTGGCCCCGACAGTGCATTACAGCAACTTGTTTCGGGGCCCAAACAGCATCTAACAGGGTCAGGATCTCACGACCATACTTTATGGGCTTCCCTATCGATGTTATTAACCCTCGCTCTTTGTAAAGGGCCCCATGGGCATGCAAGGTAGTGAAGGCATATTTGGAGTCAGTGTACACATTTATCCGCAGACCCTCCCCTAATAGTAAGGCTCTAGTAAGGGCCACCAGTTCGGCCTTCTGGGACGAAGTTCCCGGGGCAAGGGCCGAGGACTCTATTACCGCACATAGGGTCACCACCGCATACCCTGCACGCCGTTGACCATTGGCTAAAAAGCTGCTCCCATCCACAAAATAGGTTACATCAGAGGTCTGGAGAGGGAGATCCATCAAGTCCGGGCGGCTGGAGAACACAGTATCCATAACTTCCAGGCAGTCGTGGTCAGGGGGCCCAGGACCAGCAGGTAGGAGCGTGGCCAGATTCAGGGTCTGGCTGGAGAGTGGCTCAAGTCGTGGATTTTCACACAACATACTCTGGTACTTGAGCATCCGAGAGTTAGTGAACCAATAGTTTCCCTTGTGTTCCATGAGGGTCAGGACGGAGTGTGGAACTGTGACCTGTAGGTTCTGGCCCAGAGTAAATTTGTCTGCCTCCTCCACCAGGCATGCCGTGGCTGCAATGGCCCGCAAACATGGGGGCCATCCTTTGGCAACTGTGTCCAGTTGTTTAGACAAATAGGCAACAGGGCGCTGCCAGGAGCCAAGGGCCTGAGTTAGGACTCCCAGGGCGGTGCCTCTGACCTCATGGACATAGAGGCGGAATGGTTTCTGTACGTTTGGGAGTCCTAAGGCTGGTGATGACATCAGAGCCCTCTTCAGGGCCTTGAAGGCTGTTTCTTGTTCAGCCCCCACTCCATGGGGGCCATTTCTGCTCCTTTTGTGGCCTCGTAGAGGGGTTTCACCATCAGTGCAAAGTTTGGGATCCAGATGCAACAATAACCTGCGGCCCCTAGAAAAGCCCTCAACTCCTTCCTGGTCCAGGGGATGGGTATACGACACACTGCCTCCTTTCTTTCGGGACCTAGTCGGCGGATCCCAATGGACAGGTGGAATCCCAGGTACTTGACCTCCGATCACTCTCCCTTCTCTATTCCTGGGCACGATTCACAAATACCTTCTGCGCAGCTTCCATTAACTGTGTAGTGTTCATGCCCGCTGATATCCCCCTGGGACTGTCCCAAGAAAGCGGCATTTACCATTCGTTGGTTCTCGGGGGCCACTGGGTTGTATGGAGTATAGAGACGATATGCTTCTGACAGGCGCTCATAGAAAGCGGCTGGGCTCTCATCGGGTCGCTGCAGATCCTCAGAAACCTTTCCAATGTTCATAGCTTTCTGGCCGCCTTTCTTCAGGCCCTCCATCAGGGCCTGGCAAAAACGGGCTAGTGAGGCTGCGCCAATCGCATTGTTTGGGTCCCAGTGAGGGTCTTCACTAGGGAAATCCTGGACCGCGGCCTGTTGCACATTAAGGGCCCCATCAGGAGGATTTCCTTCCAACCATTTAATGGAAGCCCCTAATATTCGGGACCGCTCTTCGGTGTTAAAAAGGGTAGACAAGAGTTGTCGGCAGTCTGACTAAGTTGGCTGGTGAGTCTGCATAATAGTGGTCATAAGGTCAGTGAGGTCCTGAGGCTTCTCTGTATAGGAGGCATAGTGGGTCTTCCAGTTAAGCAAGTAGGTGGTGGAAAAGGGTACGTAGACTAGACTCGGAGGGCCCAAGACAACTTCCTGTTGCTCGTTCAGTGTGGGGAGTCCCTGGACCTCACGCAAGGGCATAGCCTTAGCATCTCGACCAGATAGATTCCTTAAGCCGTATGCTGGACTAGACTTCTCTGATTGTTTTGACTGATTTCTGGAGGTATCGGAGGATGACCCCATGCTGGCAAATGAGTCTCGGGTGTCCCCATCATCCACATATGTGGAGTCAGACGAGTCGGGGCTGGTGGGGGTGTCCCTGTCCTCAGGAGAGGACTGAAGAGCAGGGTTCATAGGGTGGCTGGTGGAGGAGGCACCTATGCCTGGCGGGGTAGCGGGAGAGTCACCCACAGTCTGTTCCACAGGCTTCCTATATGGCGATGGGACAGGGGCACTGTTCCGATACAGGAAACCTTGAGGGAGGGGCTGGGGCTCCGGTTGTTCAGTGGACTGATAAACTGGAGGGCAGAGTATCCGGTTAGGGTTTATACTCCCTATCGTTTTTGAAACTAGAATCCTACAATGTTCCTCATAACACTTAGTTATCCAAGGGGGTCATTTCTGGCAGACCTCTAACCAGGAATCTATATAAGGGAATTGATCTGGGTGCTCTTGGCGTACAATTTGATAGACTAAAGACACAATACTGACATCCAGAGTCCCTGAGGTGGGCCATGAGGTAGACAGAATTGGCCACTCCCTCTCACATAACACTTGTAATCTAGGGACACACATTTTTACACCATAATCCCCAGAGAAACCCTTTTTAAAGTTTTTGATCATACATTTCAGAGGTGTCAAAGTGGACTCGGACCCACCCATAATGACCCACAGATTTCAAACAAAAGGAGCGGGTAGGCGGGCTGGAGGTAAGGGGTCCGTCCAGTCCTAGAAACAAAGAAGGAGAGACAAACACCACACGCTTCCTCCTTTTTGCGACCTGGGCGCGGTCGCCAGCCAGGAAATGCGCTACTCAGGAGTCCACAATCACTCGGTATTTATTCTCAATACCTCTCATACATACACAAGCAACCATACAGACACTTCCCAGCAATCCCAGTAACTTACTGACTAACAAAAGATCAATGGTTTCAGCCACAAAAGCAGTTTACTCGGACCGACCAGAGAGTTGATCAGACTCTCATAAATGACCCAACATTACAGTCTAACTATATCCCCTTAGTACTCACCGGATCTGGTACAGGTAACAGGACAGGGTTGGTTCCCGAACTCCGCACAGGTTGAAGGGTATTGGCCGAAAGGAACCGGCAGCTCTGGCGAGGCAAGAAGGAAATTTTCCCCGGAACAATCACCCGGTGGCGCCTGAGATTTCTCCCTGCGTTCGGCACTCCCCAGTTCCAACCGGTCCAAACCCAGAGGCGGTAAATGCCGAACCTTTACGCGAAACTTTACCGCGATTTCCCGGTCAGGGAACCAGAGAAATGCTGCGGGAAAAGAGTCAGGAAAAGACACCCGGAGTCTCAAGGGAATACAAGCCAACGTTTATTAGTGCTAGCACAGACCCAGAGGAATCATTTCCAAAAACTCTGAGCCCTGAGTCAGGGGCTGTACAATCTTTATATACTCAGTGCATACCATCAGTTCATACCTACGTTCAGGTTTCTGACTGGTGCTCCCTTGGGTGCCTGCCCAATCATATTCCCTTAGGTAAGGGGCTATCCCTTCCCCCTACAGCACCTGAATCGAAACCAGAAACTTAACAAAGAGAACAAAGAAGAGTAAGGGAAAGGGGGCAGCCCCTCCTGTGGGCTACAGAGGCACAAATGGCCTTGGATTACAGCACAGCCCTTCTCTGGCAGTTTGTCCATGCTATTTGTTGCATGGGCATAATTACTAGCCAGGGGCTGAATTCCTTTCATCCTGAGGTGACTGCCACACTAGCACTGCAATGTTTAAGAAGGTAAACAGAATAGTTTCCTGTCTCTAGTAAGAAACAGAAAGTGCTTCTGTTTACCTTTCAAAAGCTGCAGGAGCAGAGGAAAGCACTCCTAGGGTTGTGAAGAAGCAGACAGTGAATCAGAACTGGATGCCCTTAAAGCATGTGTACCCTGAGCCAGTGCCTCACTGGCTTGCCTCTTAAGCCAGCCTGGTCACCGAAACCAATGCCAGTGTCTATGCAGAACTCTATATAGCAAATGCAAACTTCTGCGTTGGTGGGGAATTCTATACAAATTTTGTGTTGTGCAATTGCACAGACTTCCCCCAGGAGTAATACCGTAGAGGCGTATTTTGTTATTCTTAGTCTGTTTGCATATAGGCCTGGCCCCAGACTTGTGCATGTGTGTTTGTTGACATAATAAACTAATTCAATTTCTGTGGTCTGAATTCTGTTTTAATTAAAATGTTGGCTTTACCTAGCCCTGCACACACGTTTGCAGCCAAAATGCCACCAGTGAAAATGGCAAAGTTAATTTTACAATGAGTATGAGCAATTCTGCAGTCAGCTGCTCATTTTGAAATGTTCTCGTTAATTGTGCTCTCCTAATAACTTTTTCTTTTTCCAAAAGAAACAATTTTTTTGTCTTACCAGGTAAAGGATCTACTGATGTTGTTGATAAAAGAAATTCTTCCGTTCAGGTTAAAACTAAATTCACTTTGAGAAGTTCTGCAAAGAGCAAAGCAAATATATGCAGGGCAGGGGCCCAATCCAAACCACTGTACCACTAATGAAAGCAGAAGTCTGCACGGACTTTTGTTTTGATTTTTGCCCCTAGAAAAATTACCCACTGAAATTGCACCTTCTTTCTCTGCTTGGTATTCTTCTGACTGAAACAATTATACAATGCCACTATCATATCCCCTTCCCTCCCCCAGATTGTCCATTCCCGGTGGTAAAACACTGTTTTGCCTATGTTTTGTTTTGTCTGTTTTGTCTTCTTAACCTCTATCGCTTTAAAATACGATACTTATCAAAAGTAAGGGGGTCAATATTCAAAAGATTTATGCAGTTATCTTTTGGAGCAAACCATATCTGCAAATCTGAATTTCCCAGGCTGTTGACTGGCATGACTCGGTGGGTTAAAACTTTAACTGAATAGCACTGATATACAGTGCTATCAAATTAAAGTTAACCAGTAGGTCAGAGTCAACCAAATGCAGTATCTGACTAACTTTAATCTATAATATTCAATGCAATGTGTGCTGCTGACTTAGCAGCCTCTACGTTTTGATGGCAAGGTGTGACCTGAAGTAGATTGCAAGGCCTTTCTTCCTATGCAATAGAGGGTAAAGCACAGTTACTTACCTGTAACAGGTGATCTCTGGGAACAGCAGGAATTAGTCATCACATATGGGTACGTCGGTACCGACGGAGCCCGCGCGGGAAAGCTCCCCAGCTTTTCAGATTAAAAGCTTTTGGGGCCTCCCACTGCACATGCGCGCTGCCTTCCCGCCTTCCTGACCAGCTCTCGTCAGTTCGAGTTTAAAGCTGAGACAATAGAGAGAGAGGACAGGAATATAGATAGATAGAGATACAACTCCTAGGGGAGGTGGGTGGGTTGTGATGACTAATTCCTGCTGTTCCCAGAGATCACCTGTTACAGGTAAGTAACTGTGCTATCTCCAGGAACAAGCAGGAATACGTCATCACATATGGGGACTCCCTAGCTAAGATGCCTGGGAGATCCCCCTCCAAGGGTAAACCATCTTCGCATGGATCTCAGGCATCCATCCAGGGAAGGTGGGCAGGAGTTGTTTAAGTATGGAACAGGTGTTTGAGGACAGCCTGACCAAACAAGGCATCCCGGCGGGAGTCCTTGTCCAAGCAGTAATGGGCTGTGAAGGTATGAACCGAGGCCCAAGTGGCTGCTCGACAGATCTGATCTATGGACACAGAGTGAAGATGAGCCATAGAAGTGGCCATGGCCCTCACATTGTGAGCTGTGACATGGCCCTCCATAGAAATGTTCTTACTCTGGTAAGCAAAAGAAATACACTGAGCGATCCAATTGGAAAGTGTACGCTTGGTGACTGGAAGTCCCAAATGAGAAGGATCAAAAGCCACGAAAAGTTGGGAAGACTTTCGATGTGGTTGAGTCCTGTTGAGGTAAAAGGCAAGAGCTCTTTTACAATCCAGAGTATGAAGGTTCCTCTCTGCACTGGATGCATGAGGAGCCGGGAAAAAGACAGGTAGATATACCTCTTGATTAAGATGAAAAGGCGAGACCACTTTGGGCATAAAGTGGGGATTCGTCCTAAGGACCACCTTATCATGATGAAACCTAGTATAAGGTGGATGAGCCACTAAAGCCTGCAGTTCACTGATGCGGCGAGCCGAAGTGACTGCAATAAGGAAAACAACCTTCCAGGAAAGAAATTTGAAGGAGGTAGAGTCCAAAGGCTCAAAAGGTGGCTTCATAAGCTGACCTAGAACTAGGTTCAAATCCCATGCTACCGGAGGAGGTCGGATGGGAGGTTTAGTTAGAGTCAGGCCTCTCATGAAACGTGAAACAAGAGGATGAGAGGAGACAGGTTGTCCATTTATAGGTTTTAATGATGCTGCAATAGCACTCAAATGGACCCTTACTGAATTCGTCTTAAGGCCTGCATTTGAAAGATGCAGGAGATAGTCCAAGAGGGAATTCAAAGGAAGTGCTAGAGGGTCAAGACCCTGCTGAGCACACCAAATGGAAAAACGTTTCCATTTGAAAGCATAAGAATGCCTCGTGGAAGGTTTCCTAGAGGCATGAAGGATATCTGTCACAGGTTGAGAAAGATTAAAGTCTTGAAGACTTAGGCCTTCAGTAACCAAGCTCTGAGATGTAGGGATTTGGGGTTTGGGTGCCACAAAGTCCCCTCCTCCTGAGACAGGAGGTCTGGCGCAGCTCCCAGGTCCAGGGAGGATCCCTGGGAGAGATGCAGAAGTAGAGGGAACCACACCTGGCGTGGCCAGCGGGGAGCTATGAGGATCATAGTCCCGTGATCCCTCTGGAGCTTGAACAGAGTCTTGGATATTAGAGGAATGGGTGGAAAGGCATAGAGGAATTCCTGACCCCAATGCAGGAGGAAGGCATCGTGGGCCTGAGCTCCCTGACACTGAGTTCTGGAACAGAACCGGGGAAGTTTGGCATTCCACGGACTTGCAAAGAGGTCTATGTCCGGGGTCCCCCATTCCTGAAAGATTCTGCGTATCTGGTCCATATGTAGGGACCATTCGTGTGGAAGCAGAACTCGACTGAGTCTGTCTGCACGAGAGTTTTGAACTCCTGGAAGATACACTGCAAGAAGGTGAATTTGATGCTCTCTGGCGAAGGCCCATATTCTGAGAGCTTCGTTGCAAAGCGACAGAGAGCCTGTCCCTCCTTGTTTGTTTAAATAGAACATGGCTACCTGATTGTCTGTCTGAACTAGGACAGTCAGGTTGACAAGGAGGGTATAGAAGACCTTGAGGGCAAGGTAAATTGCTCGCAGTTCCAGGAGGTTGATATGAAGGGTGGCCTCCTGTGGAGACCAAGTGCCCTGAGTGGAGAGGTTCTGAAGATGAGCTCCCCACCCTGTCTGGGAGGCATCTGTTGTGAGGGTTGCTTGGGGCAACAAAGGTTGGAAGGGGGCCCCCAACAACAGATTCTTGGTGGATGTCCACCATTGGAGGGACCAAAATAGACGGCTTGAGGTGAGTATTTGGTCGGAGAGCGCTCCAGATGCTTGAGTCCCCTGGGTGGCCAAGGTCCATTGAGCTGCTCTCATATGCAGACGAGCGTAGGGCACCACATGTACCGTGGAGGCCATGTGGCCCAGAAGTCGCAGCATTTCCCGGGCTGTCAAATGACTGCTGGACTGAGCTTGGGAGGCCAAACTCAGCAGGCGTTGGGCCCTGACCTGAGGCAGGTAGGCCCTTGCAGTGATGGTGTCCTAACTGGGCCCCTATGAACTCGAGAGACTGAGTAGGGATTAGCTGAGACTTGGGAAGGTTTACTACCAGTCCTAGATATTGCAGAAGACGCCTTGTGCGGTCCAGGGAAATTTGGGCCTGGGACTGAGAGGGAGCTCGGATGAGCCAGTCGTCCAGGTATGGGAATATGAAAATTCCCAGGCCTCTTAGAAAGGCAGCTACGACTGCCATGCATTTGGTGAACACTCTTGGAGCAGAGGCTAGACCAAAGGGGAGTACTCTGTACTGGAAATGTTTTCCCTGAAACAGAAATCGAAGGTATTTTCTGTGGGATGGGTGGATGAGTATGTGTGTATACGCATCCTTTAGATCTAGAGAACAAAGCCAATCCTGACTCTGAAGGTATGGAAGGAGAATGCCCAGAGAAAGCATTTTGAATTTCTCCTTGAAAAGAAATTTGTTCAATTCTCTCAGATCCAGAATTGGTCTGAAGCCCTCTGTCTTCTTTGGTATTAGAAAATAAGGGGAGTAGAATCCCGTCCCCTGTTGAAGAAGAGGGACCTCCTCTATTGCCCCCTGGGCAAGGAGGGAGGAGACTTCCTGACCCAAGAGGGCCAGGAGAGATGGGGGAGAATTGAACTGCCTCACCATAGTATAAGGAGGAAGGTCGGAAAAATGGAGTTTGTAACCCTCTCTGATGATAGAGAGGGTCCATTGCTCTGATGTAATTTGCTCCCATCTGGGAGCAAAGTGAGCTAACCTTCCGGGTATGGTGAGGGGCTCTGGTTGTTCTAGAGCCAGAAAAGTTAAGTTCTCTAGGGGCAAGTCAAAACCCCTGAGGGGGTGGAGCCTGCTGAGGCGTAGCAGACGCCGCAGGCTTTGACCTTGCCTGTTTAGGTTGCTGACGTTTAGCAGCAAAACGAGGCTGAGAGGATTGTTGGCCAGTATTTGTAGAAAATCTGGACTTCTTGTAATAAGGCCTCTTAAAAGACTTCTTCTTGGCAGGAGTGGAGGTAGACTTAGAAAGTCTATCTAAGGTGGCATTTTCTGCATCCATTTGAGTGGCCTTAATTTGCCACTCCTCACCAAATAAGTTCTCACCTGTACAGGGCAGATTTCGTAAGCCATCTAGGACCCAAGGTTCTAGATCAGAAGCCTGGAGCCAAGCAAGACGTCGGGCTGCTACAGCAATGCCCGAAGCCCTACCAGCACCCTCAAAGGAATCAAAAGCTGCCCTGTTGGAGAACTTTGAAATATCCAAAAGGTGTTTCACTAAGGAAATGAACTGCTCCCTCTTATCCTCAGGGATAAAGGGGGCAAAATGCCGAACATTTAGAGCGATTTCACTGAGAAACATGCCCATGTAAAGACTATAGGAATTAATCCTGGCTATAAGCATAGTAGCCTGGAAAATTTTCCTGCCAAAAGAGTCTAGAGTCTTACATTCTCGCCCTGGAGGAGTAGAAGAGTGCCTTTTGGTACTCTTTATCTTCTTCATTGCAGACTTCACCACAATAGAATGGTGAGGCAACTGGGTTTTTTGGAAACCAGGAGAAGGGGGGACACGGTACATGGTGTCCAACCTGCGAGAAGAAGGAGACAATGTTAGAGGAGCCTCCCATAAGTCCATCAAGTGTTCTTGAAGGATTTCATGGATAGGCAGGGTGACTGCCTCTTTAGGAGACTTAGAGTATCCTAAAATATCCAGTTTCTTTGATCTGGGTTCCTTTTCAGAGGATGAAGCAATAGAAAGACCTTTAGCCATTTCTATGATGAAGTCCTGAAAGGACAAATCCTCTGGTGGAGACATTCTCCTGTTAGGAGAAGAAGGCTCCTCAGGAAGATCAAGGGAGAACTCATCAGAATCATCAGAGGAGTTAAAATCCTCTGAAGAAGCAGAGTATCCTCTATGTGCTTCCAACGCACGATACGCATACCGTTCGGTATCGACATCGGGCGTACCGGGTATGGGATCGGTACCGGGCAAAAGCCCGGATCTGGCATGCGGAACCGATCTGCGTTTGGAAGACGATGGCCTCGGTTCCGGTATGGAAGCCATTACCGGAACCGGACCCGGTACCGCTGGCTGCGGTACCGAGGGCGTAGCAGCATTAATAAAAGCCAGAATGGCCTGCTGCATGACTTGGACAGTATTGCCCATAGACGCCACTGCTGCCTGGATGTCGGTACCGGTATGGGCCGGTACCCCAGAGCAGTACAACAGGTGATCTGTCGAGGCCGCGCCATCGATGTCAACCTGTGACCCCATGATTGCTTTGGAGGCCAGAGCCTCCCGCCGGGGTTTTTTGGCCTGGGCAGAATCCTCGAACTCAGAATTGAGAGCCTCTCAATCTTTAGAAAGAGATTTGCTTTTAGAGGATTTGCCCACTGGAGTTTTGGTTACCTGAGATCCATCCGGAGAGGAAGACCTGGATGACTGTGATGCTTCTGAAGGAAACAGCACATGGAACTTGTTGGCCCGGTTCTGCAATCCACGTTTCGACATCTGGGAGCAGGATGGGCAGTCCGGTATGGAATGGTCAGGTCCTAAACATTTAAGACACCATTCATGGGTGTCTGTAAGAGGAATGACAGCACTGCACTTGGTACACTTTTTAAAACCAGGAACTGGCTTCTCCATGAGGAGAATTTGTGTAGGCCTGAAGGCCTAACAAAGTACCAAGCTGTGCTGAAGAAAAGAAAAATTTTTTTTTTTTTTAAAAGAAAGAAGAGAGACCGGCAGTACCGGTTTCAGAATGGGGAAGGCAGGTACGCGGTCTAAAGAAAACAATAAAATCAACAATTTCTTCAGTGGTGACAGGAACACGACCTGCTGGCTCCGCGGAAAAAAAGAAACTGACGAGAGCTGGTCAGGAAGGCGGGAAGGCAGCGCGCATGTGCAGTGGGAGGCCCCAAAAGCTTTTAATCTGAAAAGCTGGGGAGCTTTCCCGCGCGGGCTCCGTCGGTACCGACGTACCCATATGTGATGACGTATTCCTGCTTGTTCCTGGAGATAGTATCCTACTCAAGGCCACAAGGAGTGCTAGTAAGAATCAAACGCTGATCTCTAGGTTACCAGGTCACTGCCCTAACCACTAGGCTACTCCTCATATCTCTTTGAGCATCTGGTTTAAGATAACTGGCTAAGCCACCATTGAATACTGACATCTCCTGTTAAATCTTGTATTTCTGGACAGTTAAGTGGTTAAATTCTTTTAGAAGCACCTGGCTTCTAATTTACTTCTGAGTGTCTGATTGTGCGGCTATGTTCATGCACTGAATCTGAGACTGAGAGACATCTGTTCATAAAGGACCGCAACAGATTGCTGTAATATTACAGTAAATTGTCACTGTAATTGCTTACCATAGGAGACTGGATTTTCGCATACGGCATCTGCTTTTTTTTTTTCCATTTGAACTTTTTAATAAGAATTTCAGAGAATTACAGATATTACAAATTCAACTTAACATTTATATATATTAATATTTATATAGTCTATTTATTTATTCATATAGAATTTCTCTAGAATCTTTGATATCATCCCCTTACCCACCTCCCTCTCACCCAGCCCTCCCACTCTCATTTTCAACACATTATCTACATTCATTCTTCACTCTTCCATTACTGAATTAATAACCTCTCCCCTTTCATCTAATCACCATTGAGCCCTTTTTCTATATCGCTCTCCCTCTTTCTTCCTTCCATTTTTCCAACCATTTACACACATTCTTCCATTGTTCCTCAGCTTTCCCCTCTGACCCTTGCCTCATCTCTGTCAATCTATGCATCAAACACATCTCTGCCACGCTTCTCACAAATCCTATTGTTTGTGGCATGGTCTTCCCCTGCCAGCAGGGCCGGATTTACCTATACGCCAACTACGCCGTGGCGTAGGGCCCACAGCTGGCAAGGGCCCACAAAAATTGAACAAATTGTTAGCTTTTTTAAAATTAAATTTAAAAAAAATCTGCTGGCTGCTGCCGCGTCAGCATGGACTGTCCCGCGGGGCCCCCTCTGCTGCCGCGGCAGCATGGACTGTCCCGCGGGGCCTCCTCTGCCCGGCTGAGCCCCTCCGTGCCGGCTTTGAGAGGCGCGAAGGGAGAGTGTCTCCCTCGCGTCTCTGTTAAGCCCGCAGGGGCTGATGGGAAATTCCATCAGCCCCTGCGGGCTTAACAGAGACGCGAGGGAGAAATTCTCCCTTCGCGCCTCTCAAAGCCAGCACGGAGGGGCTCAGCCGGGCAGAGGGGGCCCCGCGGGACAGTCCATGCTGCCGCAGCGGCAGCGGCAGCGGCCAGCGTTTTTTTTATTTTTTATTAAAGTTTACTTGAGCCGATGGGGGGGGCTGGGACTGGAAATGGGCTGGGGGGGTTAAGACTGGAGTTGGGCTGACACGAAGAAACCAGAAGAAAGTGGCTGGAGCAATTGCAGCTGAAAAAAAATGCACAAAAGGTAGAAAAATATCTCTTTATTTTGAATTTATTAATTGGAATATGTCAGCTCTGGTAAATGTGCATCATTAACGTCTGCACTTTGTTTAGTACAAGAGCAAATTAATGTATAGTTTTATTTCTACAGTGTTGTACATTCCAAGTTTGGCTTTTGGGATTCCCAGTTTAATTATGACGTCAGGGCCAACAGCGCGCAGCTGATCCGGCGTGCTCATTTTTATCTTTTCTGGGGGCCCACAATTTTTGTTGGTGTAGGGCCTCACTCAAGGTAAATCCGGCCCTGCCTGCCAGTGCTGTAATATTTCACTTCTAGCAGCTACTAAACAATGATGTATCACTCCACTAACTCTTTTAGGAATATCTTCCTCTAATTTGTGTATTAAGCAAATCTCTGTTTTTTTATGTATTCAATATCCTGTCATATTGTATATCAACTCCAAAATCTCTATCCAATATATTTGTATCCATTTACACTTCCACCACATATGCAACCAATCCCCTCTCTCATGACATCCCCTCCAACATAGATCATTTAGCCCCCATCCAGCTCTTTTTTTACGTACTGGAGTCCAATACCATCTGAACAACATTTTATATGCATTCTCTTTTACCCTTGTGGCAATGGATATACTCGCCACTGTCCTTATTATTTTATCCCATTCCTCCTCAGACCAATTCATCCCCAAATCTTTTTCACACTTTATCATGTATTCCAATTTGTTGTTCCCTCCTTCCATTAAACCTTTATAAATTTTGGACAAAATTCCTTTCTGCCCCAAATTTCCTATACACAACGCTTCAAACCATCCCCTATTTTCCCAGAGATCATGCCACACCTTTGATTGCTTTAAAAAGTGACAAACTTGTAGATATGCATAATAATCTCTATCTTCTAATTTATATAGATCCTTAATATTTTCAAATTCAAGAATACCCTCGTTACTCACTATTTGTGAGATATATTTTAGTCCCACCTGTTCCCATCTATGCAAAATGCACATATCTGGACCTTGTCCACTTTCAAAACAGTCTTTCAGGGGCATACCCTGTATATACCTCTTGTTTTGTATTAAACTTTTTCTATTTCGTTTCCAAACTTGTAAACTATGTACTATTAGAGGATTGTGATTTTTAGTTTTTAAACTAAAACTTCCTCTCTAAACTACTTTGGTTAAACTTTCTCCCATTAAAAAAACTTCCTCCATTTGAACCCAATGTTTCTGTGTTCCTCTATGCCACTCATAAATCGTTTTTAATTGTGCTACCTCATAATATTTCCTAAAATTAGGCACTCCTAAACCTTCCTCTGCTTTGGCTCTTTGCATTATAGTCATGGCTACTCTCCCCCGTCTATTTTGCCAAACAAAACGGTTAACGATTCTTTGTAACCTTTTTAACTGATTAAGTGGTATTTTAAATGGTAACGTCTGGAAGAGAAATAGGAATCTTGGTACGAGCATCATCTTTATAGTAGCAATCCGTCCAAACCATGACAAATATCCCCTCCCCCATCCATCTAACCAGCTCTCTGCTTGTCTAAATAATTTCTGATAATTCAGTTTATATAATGCTTCTATCTTGTTACTAATATAAATGCCAAGATATCTAATACTCTATTTTGCCCATTTAAACTGGTATTTCCTTTGTAACTTGCTCTGTGTGTCTCTATGCATAGTTAAGTTTAAAATTTCTGATTTAGTCCAATTAATAGTAAAACCCGATAATTTGCCAAATTCTTCTATTTCCCACATTAAGTATTTAATTGAAGTTTGAGGCTTACATACACTTAAAATTATATTGTCTGCAAATAATGAAATTTTATATTCACTCCGTCCTATATTTATTCCCTTAATATCCTCCCTTTCTCTCACTCTTGCCGCAAACGGCTCTAATGAAATAGCAAAAAGTAGTGGGGATAATGGACAACCTTGTCTTGTTCCTCTTTCTTAGCCAAAAAAATTCCAAATAAGCACCATTCACTCTTACACATGTTTTTGGGTTGTGATATAACGCCTTTATCCAACTTATAAAATCTTCCCCTAAACTCATTCTTTCCATTACCTCAAATAGAAATGGCCAAGATACTTGATCAAAAGCTTTTTCTGCATCAAGAGATAATAATAATGCTTCTTTCCTGTTTTGTTCTATAGACCAAATCATATTTAAAATTTTTCTAATATTATCAGCTACTTGTCTGCCTGGAATAAATCCTGCTTGGTCACAATGAATCAACTTACCAATGAATTTATTTAAACGTGTAGTTAAAATTTTAGCTAATAATTTGGCATCAAGATTAATCAGAGAGATTGGTTGATATGAAGAGCATTCTTCTGGATCTTTCCCTTCTTTATGTATTATCACTAGAACGGATCTCCAGTTCAAAATGGATGACTTCAACAGTAACAACAACCTAGAAACTGTATCAATCTCCAACAACATATGCTCCATAAACCTGATTTATAGAGCTTCATCAGCGGATCCAGATGACCTTTCATCCATAATAAACCTAGCATCCAATATCCAGGGTCCAAATAAACCTAATTGGATCTTAGGGGATATCAACCTGCCATCATTACAAGATAATCAAGCAACTGCATTCATAGAAGCCCTAGAGATCCTCGGATACACGCAACTGGTGCAAGAACCTACTCACGAGAAAGGAAACACTCTAGACCTCATATTTGCCCCACAGGTAATTCTTGATAAACCACAAAACATTATGCTATCAGTAACGGCAGTCCCCTGGTCTGATCATAAACTCATCACTTTTCAGATGCCTACCCTCAACATGTCACCAAGGACCAAAATAGATACAAGCAAGACCACTAACCCAGCTGCCAGAAGTTTCCACCCGTTTAATAGAGAACGCATCCTCGCTGAAACATGCACACTCATTAATGAGACTTCCTTAAACCTAGATGAGTTGATCACCGCTTGGAACAGTAGACTCAGCTCAATCGCAATCCGTTCTCCAACAAACAAGGCCCCGAAGAAAAAATCATCAGCCCCATGGTTTACAGCCGACTTAAGGGCTTCACTAAACATTCTACGGAGACTGGAAAAGCGCTGGAGGAAGTCACACACCAGTAGTGACAAGTCAGCATACATTCAACACCTGACTTCACATCGCAAAGAAATCTCAGACAGGATGAGGCAATACCATACAGACACCCTGAGACGGTCATTGAATAAGCCACATGATCTGTTTAACTTGGTCAAAACTCTTGCTAAAGAACCAACCCCTGAGTACCATGGCGATATTCACCCGCAAGACTATGCAGTCTACATGCAATCCAAAATGTGCAAGACCGACAAAATAATAATACCTGACCCCCTTGACATGCAAGAGCACTCAGCATCACTAACATCCTTCTCTATACCTTCAAAGAAAATTATCGAAGATACCATCTTAGCCCTAAACACCACCACTGCACACACAGATCCTTGTCCGGCATTCTGGATAAAGGATCTGCGATGTGACCTCTCTCCTATTATAGCCAACATCATAAACCAATCTTTTAACACTGGGTCTTTCCCCCCTACTCTCAAGCAGACCTCTGTCAGACCTCTTTTAAAAAACACCAAGTTAGACCCCCAAAAGGTAGAGTCTTACAGGCCCATATCTAGTATACCTATGCTCGCAAAAATCATTGAAAAAGTAGTACATAGACAATTACAGGATCATATTGACACTACTGCCCCACTAGATCCATCCCAACATGGATTTAGAGAGTCACATGGAGTGGAAACACTACTTACAGCCCTGTTCAACAATATAATTTCAGGCGTTGACAACATACGACATGGTTTCGCACTCATCTTTTTAGATATAGCAGCAGCCTTCGACTCTGTATGCCATGAGATTCTCCTCTACCGCCTATGATAAAAAGGTATCAGCGGATCAGCGCTCGAATGGTGCAGATCCTACCTTTCTGGAAGATAGCAGCATGTTTGAGCAAACGGGACTACTTCGGAACCATTTCAACAAAGTCAAGGAGTGCCTCAAGGATCATCCCTATCATCCTTGATGTTTAATATATACATCCAACCCATCTGCAAAATCATTAGATCCTTCAATGTTAGTTGCATATTATATGCCAATATCATTAGATAAACTAGACCTCGCCCCTCTAACTAATTGCTTCAACACTATATCTGAGTGGCTCCTATCACAAAACCTGCGAATCCAACACAAAAAGACGGAGGTTCTTTTCATCTCAAGGAACCCAAATTTCATACCACCCAGCTGCGTTAAGGTAAATGATGCCGAACTACAAGTTAAACCTGCTATACGTTACCTCGGAGTGACGCTAGACCAAAATCTCAACATGAAGAAACATGTAGCCAATACCGTAAGGGCGATCTACTTTAAAATCAGATCCCTCAGACACCTACGCCCGTTACTCGAACCAGATGATTTCCGCACCATTTACCAAGCCCTGATTATTCCCCATTTTGATTATTCAAACTCCATACTACAAGGGCTCCCCTGATCCACCCTGAATCCCCTTCAACTTGCTATGAACAGTGCAGCGCGAGTACTCTTTGGCGCATCCAGGAGAGACCATGTGACACCACTCCTGAAGCAGTTACACTGGCTCCCCATTCAAGCCAGGATTTGTTTTAAGACCTTGCTGATGACTTTCAAAGCTGGCAATGAGCTCTCCTCCTCCTCTCTATCTGACCTCATCCAACCACTTGCACCTAACAGACCAAGAAGATCTGCAGAGTCCAACATGCTAGTAATTCCAAAAGAAGCAACTAAATGCACTAAAATAACAGCTAACAGAGCCTTCCAACTCTGTGCCCCAAGTCTATGGAATACCTTACCAGCACATATCAGAGCAATCCCCAACTTGAGCCAATTTAGAAAGGCCCTTAAACATTTCCTCTTCACCAAATATCTCACTGACATCTCCGATCCTCAGTCCCACTCGAATAACGAGCACCTCAACAATAATAGTAGTCAACTAGGCAAGCCCTCGCAACAGGCGTCCCCTACAATGTAAACACCAAACATTATCCTTTCTCAGTACACCTCATATGTATATAGTGTACTCTTTTTCCAAGTTGCATTTCCTGTTTAATGTAATGACCAGACATATTTAAGTTGTCGGATGTTTCTGTTCCATGTGAACCACGCTGATTGCAAATAGTGCGGTATATAAGAAATATAAATAAATAAATTATAGTTATACCTGTCCATCCCATAGTATCCGCTAACTCCTTTCTCTCTCTTGGTAAATAAAATAATCTCACTAACAGTTCTAATAGTATGTCTTCAAATCTGTGATAGAAATGTGCTGTCAACCCATCTAGTCCCGGGGCTTTATCTACTTTTAACTGTTTTATCACTTTCTGTACTTCGTCTACCTGTATGGCCTTATTTAATTCTTGTTGTTCTCCCTCAGATAATTTTGACAATTTCATTGAGTTAAGATAATTTTGCAACTTCTCTCTTTGTGTTAAATTTCTTGCTTTATATAATCCCAAATAATATCTCCTAAAGGCTTCCCTAATCTCTCCATCATTATATACAATCCCTGCTCCCTGAGTTCAAATTTTAATTATATGGGAACGCAATTTCCTCTGTTTCAGTTTCTGAGCCATATATCTCCCCGCTTTATTTCCTCCCTCAAAGAATTCCTGTCTCAAAAATTGCATTTGATATCTTATCTTGGCAGCTTGCATTACATTTAGCTGTGATCTAACTGCTAATACTTGCCCTCTAAATGCTCCTGGTTGCTGTGTATCCAAATCTTCTAGTTGCAGTAATTTGATTCTCAATTCTTTCTCTTTCTCTTTTCTTTCCCTCTTTTTCCTTGCCCCCCATTTAAATAAAATTCCCCTCACTACTGCCTTATAACTATCCTATACTCCACCCCATGATACCTCCCCATTATCATTCCATTTAAAATAGTCTCTAGTTTCTCTCACTATTTCCTCCCTGACCGTTCCATCCTCTAATAAGTGTTCATTAATTCTCCAAAATTGTTTCCCCTTCTCCTCCCCCTAAAAAAAACCTGTTTAAACATATGGGACTTTGTCTTTAGATATTATTGCAGTTCCCACTGTTGGAATCAATCATAAGTTATTACATTAGAATTTTTTTTAAAGGCTGTTTTGTTTTAGCATAGGGTTTTGTTTTGTTTTTTAAGTTTATTCAGTCTCTTGAGATACCATTGGTGGCACAACAAAGCAGTTTACATATGAGGTAATAATAGGGCTAAAAGGGTAGGAAAAGAAAAAAAAGGGAGAGAGCAGTATACTGCAACCCAGGAAATGGCTACATCTCTGCTTTTAGTCATGATTTTTATTGTTTTATTAATTTTGTGTTTGTTTTTGTAATCCAGCAAGATATGAACATTGTTGTGGAAGATAAATGATTAAGGGGGTTATTCTGAGCCACGAATAGCTCAGACAAGACTTCCATCCCCGCTATTCGTGGCTTCACCTGCCTCCGAATTTACCCGCTGGTTGTACGGGGAAGATAGATGGGGCGGGGAATGGGTGGCATGGGGGCGGAGAGTGGGCGGGCAGTGGGCGGTCGCCGGCCCTGGACGTACAGGGCTGATTCTAATGTCGGCCCTATATGTCCAGGGCCAGCGAAATGTCTGGGGAAGTTATTCCACCAAGAAAACAGGAGAAGGAGGCCTTCCGCAGAATTGATTTAAAGATACAGCGGAGGGCAGAAACCAACCTAAAGGGTCTTCAATAAAGTTGTTTTGATTATTCAACGTTGATTGGCTGTGTTTTCTGCCCTCTGAAGTTATTCCACCTCCAAAGTGGAATAACTTCCCTGGATATTTTTTTTAAGCTGCTGGAGTGCAGATGGGGCAGGAGGGCCAAGGTTTATTCCCCGCAGCCCAGGTCGGGCTTAGGAGGCCAGATCGGGGATCGGGCTGTGGGGAATAAACATTTAAACAGGGCGGCCGGCATCGTAGCTTTTAAATGGAGCCACGGTGCCGTGGCAACATGACGCTATGGCGCCACAGCTCCATTTAAAAGCCCTGACTGAGTTAGCTGGGTGCAGTCCTGCATGTGCAGAACTGTTCACAATTCTGATCCTGCGGAGCTAGACATGCCCCGCAGGATCAGAATCGTGATCCCCTCTATGCATCCTGTTCAGACTAGACGCACAGAGGGGATCTACTTCCGGGACAGATTCGGGCCCTAAGTAAATAAATAAAAGGCTTGAATAAACAGGTAGGTTTTAAGGCCTGCCTTGAAATGGGGTCTTGAGGTTTCATTTCTTAGAGAACTAGCTAAGGTGTTGCAGAATAATGGAACACAATTGATGTAAGCAGATCGCCGAATAGATTCTGGACAGATCACAGAGGGTGAACAACTGGTACATGAAGAGACCAAGTGATTATTTAAATAAAGGAGAGGTCCAGAATAAAAGGGCATCTTTTCTAAATTGCAGCAAGCTTTTGAACTTACCACGCTTTCATGCAAAGGCTGTGCAGTAAATGCAGGCGGCAGGGCCAGCATCTGCCCTGCATTTACTTTACAGGGCAAACACTTCCCACATGGGCCACGTAGGAATCATGTCTCTGTTTAGGAGAAAGAAAGATGGCAATCAGGACATAATGGTAAACCAAATTTCCCCAGTGACTCCGGTTGAACGGATGATGAGAGATAATCCCTTATTAGGAAAGGAAATATTGAAAGTTTGCCTTAAATGGGCAAAATGGAGCGCTGCTCCTGGAACTCCTCTTGGCTGGCCACCAGAGGGGTCCTTTGATGGTCGTTGTTTAGTAAAAATTAGGGATTATGTTGTATTTCATAAAACTGGGGCTAGTCAGCTGAAACACTTAAGGTACATTTCCATGTGGATGAAACAGGTAGATCGAAAAACCCTCAGTAGTGATGATCCACCCCCCTATTGGACGACAGAGAGTCGTACAATGGCAGCGATAGGTTATGCAGACCCTTCCATAGATTTAGACCCCAAGGAGACAGAATTAGAGGACAGACCTAAAGATAAAATTAAAGACAAAAGACCAGCAGAAATACACAAGGAAAGAGTTAGATACTGGGATGAGAAAAAAAACACCATCTCTTATTGAGACTCCCCCATGTAATCCAATATATCCCCATCAGGAATTGGAAGACATAATGCGAAATAGTAACTCCCAACCACGTAGAAGATCCCGGTCTGCATCTCCCCGCCGGGAACAGCATATGGGATGGGTTCAGGTAGCAGGTAAATTACATTTGACCCCTGATCCAATCCCTGAGCCCCCGGTATGTGACCAGTCGTTGCTGGGGGCCACAGGGGGTGATCAAACCCAAGTACAGTCCACTCCCTTTGTCCTTGACTCCATTAATTGCGATAGGTCTCCAGTGATGTCAGCGGACAAATTCCCTGGTAGTATTGATTTACCAGAAGGTCAATGGGAGCGTGATTATTTTTCTAAAAAACCATGTGAGAGTAGACAGGATATTAGGAACCAGACGACCAGAGCCCACGAATATCACTGCCTACCCGTGCAGAATTCTAAAGAAGCAGTTCAACCTAAGAAAACCCCTGTAGATTTTGTTTTTAATGAAGAAGGAGGTGAAGGTTTTTATGTATATCATTGGAGTTCAAACTTACATGGGTGGACTACAGCCTGTGCCCCTCAAATGAGAATTTGGCCAGAACAAGGGTCCCTGAATACTACAGATTTAAACCTAGCTCGTAGATGTATCCGTGGAGGGGAGGGAGATCCACAATGGGACTATAAGTATATGGAAGCAGGTTTAAGGGTATGGGAAAAGTATGAGGGACAAGATCCCAATAACCCCAAAACACCTAATCATTTGATATTTCCCGTGCGGCATACTCCCCACGGGCAAGAAATATATATCCCTTGGAGTTTTACCGATATGACTAATCTGGCCGAGCAACTCCCTCCCCTGAATCAGGGAGCGGGAGCGTAGATACAAAAATTTGAACGATTAACAGCAGGTTATACTTTAGCAATTGGAGATGTAAAAGCCCTACTAGCCCGAATTTTGGGTAATAATGCGGCTAATCAAGTTTTTCAAAATGCCCATATCAGAGGGGTTATGGTACATCATCCCCAGTATGATGGGGCACTTTTTAATCTTTATCGTAATATGGTATGGGACTCCTTGAGGGACATTTATCCCACCCAACGAAGTATGGGACCCCTTACTTCAATGCAATTTAAGGTTGGGGAAGATATTAGTGCTTATTTGGCTAAATGTCAAGATTTATGGGAGGCCCAGATGGGTATACCTCACAATGACCCTAACATGACTCTCATGTTTTTTCAGACTCTCTGCAATACCTTACCTTTGCCTATCCAGTTAAAGCTAAAAAACATAGTGGCATTAGAATCAGAACCATGGCAGAAACAACAGGCACATATTTTTCATTTTGTCAGACAAGCTGAGGAAGAATTGAATAAACCAGAGAGGGACAGAAAGGCTGCCCAAGCTCGTTTATTCAATTTACAATTGAAAGAAATAGAACAGGAGAAGAAAAAGGGAGAAAAGGTCAGCAGATCTGCGGCTGATACAAAATTGATAAAGGCTTTATGCCAACAAGTAAAAGAGCAGCAGAAACAACTTGATGAAAACAATGACGATTGTGAGAGTGACAGTAGTGTAGACAGTGATTCTGAAGACATGTATAGACAATTCATGCGAGTTTTGAATGTTCAAAAGCATGGTCAGCTCACGGGTCAGGAACCACGATCCTTCCCCAGACAAGAGCAGGACAGGGAGAGAGATTTCACTTGTTGGCGGTGTGGTGAGAGGGGTCACCTGCAACGGGTCTGCCGTGCCCCACTACCGGGAGGGCGGCGACGATATGACCAAGGTCCCCCACCACCTGCAAGACCCCGCCAATACCCTACCTGGCAGCCCCCAAATAGGACAGGCTATGGCAATAGGGAAAATAGACAATGACTAGGTATATATAATATGCAGGTGACACTGGGAACAGAGGAGCCCCATATTGAATTAACTTTGAATGACCAAGTAATGAAATTCCTAATTGATACTGGAGCTACACTTTCTGTTCTGAACACCATGCCCATAGGTGGAACCATTGGCAGAGACAGTGTAATGACTACTGGGTTTGATGGTAAGCCAGTAAAAACCCCGTGACTAATCCAATTTGGGTGGAAGGGCCACAATTTTCCATCTTCCATAGTTTTTTGTATGCCTCTCACTGTCCTATAAATTTGATGGGACGAGATTTAATTGTAAAAGCCCAAGTCACCTTAGTGGCAGGAGCATTTCAATCCGCAGGGATAAGTGAAACTGGCACTTACCTCCTTAGTCCATATGGGCGGGTACGAGGTACACCGGTTCACATACAATTAAAACAAGGGAAAGAGGGTCCAAAATTGCCCCAATACCCCTTGCAGCAGGCAGCTATAGAGGGTGCACGAGAGGAAATTAATCAGCTTAAACTACACGGCATAATAGAACACAGTACTTCGGCATATAATACCCCTCTTTTTCCAGTTAGTAAACCTAATGGTAAATGGCGAATTGTGCATGATCTTCGTGCACTTAACCAAGTAGTGGAAACTCAATTTCCGGCAGTTGCAAATCCAGCCACCACATTGAATACAGTACAACTGTACAAATATTTTACAGTATTAGATTTGAAAAATGCCTTTTTTAGTGTAGAAATTGATGTTGATTCTAGACACTTACTGGCTTTTATTTTTGACCAAGTACATTACCAGTGGACACGACTACCCCAGGGGTATGTCGATAGTCCTAGTATATTTTCCCAGATTCTCTCACAAGATTTACAGGATTTCAATTCACATCTCCCTGGAGAGATGTGTTTGCTACAATATGTAGATGACATTTTACTGTCTGGGTCAGACTATGCACAAATGCAGAAGTACACACAGAAGTTAATACAGGAACTGCATGAGAAAGGGTACAAACTAAATGCAGAGAAAGCACAACTCGTGCAGACAACAGTTACCTTTTTGGGGTTTCAGTTAAGCCAAGGATCTATTCAGGTGGGAGACAAGAGAGTACAACATGGCTTACAGTTACCTGTCCCCAATACAGTGAGAGAACTTCGTTCCGTTTTGGGTACCCTAAATTTCTGTAGAAATTGGATCCCAGCTTTTAGTTCTCGGACTCTTTGTTTCCGCCCTTATTTGAAGGGTGGTGTAAAAAATTCAGACAAAATTACTTTAGACCCTTGTGCTGTAAGCGTGCTCCAGTCCATTTTGGAAGATTTAAAGTGTCTTCCAGCCTTACATTTGCCGAATCATCACAAACCCTTTCAATTGATGGTAGTGACAGGCTCTCAGGCTTGGGCAGCCATACTATTTCAAGACAGGGTTTCTACTTTGGCATTCTTGTCTGGTACTTTTGGGTGTACAGAACTCCCCCTTCCTGACCTTGAAAAAGTAGTCATTGCGGTCGCAGCAGCAATAGAGAAAGTTTTGTCTATTTTCACTCCCACTACCCTGATTCTCTATCAGTCCATTGAACTGAAGGCTATTCTAAACAAAGACACGTTACATTTGTCCCCGACTAAATTACAGCAAGCCTATGCATCTATCTTGAACAGTGGAGTGATTTTCCGCCCTCTCACTGCCTCCACGTGCCCACTAAGTTGGCTACAGACAGCGGTAGATGTTCATACCCCAGTATGTGACTCCCCTATGAGGAAATTTTATCCATTATGGTATCACCCTCTGACATGCCACCAGATAGTGAAATTTGGTTTACTGATGGATCAGAACAGAAGGGTGCTGTAAGATTTGCTGCTGTGCTGGTGACCCCTGATGGAGTGTCTGAGCATCGCTTACAGTATGCTCTGGACTCGGATCAGGGATATTCAGCACAGGCAGCTGAATTGTGTGCTATATTAGCTGTCCTAGAGGAACGTCCGGAAACGCCCCTGATTTTCTACACTGACTCACAGTATGTTAAAAAATTGTGTGGGGAGTACTCCAGATTTGGTTACAGCGGGGATTTGTTACTTCATCTAGTAGTCAGCTTGTACACAAATCATTGATTCTATACTTGAATGACCTGTTACTGCAGCGCCAGCAGAAAGGTATTCTAACTTCTTGTAACTGGGTCCCTGGCCACTCCAGACATTATGGTTTCTTACATTTCGGAAATGCTCTGGCTGATGAAGCAGCTAGACAAGTTACAGATGCTGTCCCCATTTTAGTTACTACACGAGCAAAGACTTATCCCTTACCTTCACTCCGGGATTATCAGCAGAATTTTCTGCAAGATGAAGTGCAGAAGTGGAAATTGTTAGGATGTTCAGAGAACAAACAGTTGTGGGTTCACCCGTCCGGAAAGGCTTGCATTTCACTCTGGTCTTTACAACAATTGTGTCACTTGTTACACTCTGTAGCCCATGCCCCTGCCTCCAGCATTTGTGCACAAATTTCTGGGCTCTTCTGGTACCCCCGTCTTAGGGCCAGGGTGCAGGAATTGTGCCAGCAGTGTCCCCAATGTTTAGAGAATTCTCCTGTGAAGGGCAAACAAATGCTACAAGGTCATCTCCCCGTTGTTCAGGGTCCGTTCATTTCCTGGTATGTAGATTTCACAGATATGCAGGTCCGTGTAGATGGATACAGATTCCTTCTTGTCTGTGTCTGTTCATTCTCCAAATGGGTGGAGGCTTTTCCCTGTAAACAGGAAACTGCAGCTGAAGTTTTCAAATGCTTTTCACAACATTTGTTTCCCCGTTTTGGCATTCCCCAAACTGTTTATTCTGATAATGGTTCTCACTTCCGGAATCAATTAATGCATCTTTTCTCTACAGCAGTGAACCTGCATGGGAAGTATGTCTCAGTCTATCGCCCCACTTCCAATGGTCTCGTCGAACGGACCAATGGCCTGCTCAAGACTGCCCTGCGTTTGATTCAATCAGACAAAAGTTTTTCCTGGTTACAGGCCCTGCCTCTAGCTTTGTTTCAGCTCAGGAATCGCCCACTGAAGAATGTTGCTCTAACACCACATGAAATATGTACTGGCAGGCGATTGTTGCTATACAATCTGTCTGAAACGTTGTTTCCTTACCAGACTCTATATCTCCTTACATTGCAGGTCTGCGTTTAGCCTTAGCAGAAATCTCCAGACGCTGTGCCATCCGTGATCAACATCCATCTCTTCCCAAGGAAAGTCTGATTCCAGTTGGGACCAAAGTTTATCGCAGAAATCCTCATCGAAGTTCCTGGCAAGATCCAACATATTCAGGACCCCATATTGTTTCTGCGTCCACTCCTTTTGCTGTTCTGTTGGACTCTGGCCAAACCTGGACTCATATTGCCCACCTTTGGGTTCCTTGAACTGTGCTTTGGACTTTGATTAATCTTCTATAACATGTCTGCCTCTCCTGCTCTTAAGTATGCCTTTTTATATTGTTTCATGTTATTTGCGATTCTCCTAGCATGGCTTTTATTTTTCATTTGTGTCCCTGCCACTAAGTCACCCCCCACCACTACCACCTCCTCCCTGAATCGTTCCATTAGGTCCCTCCCTCTTCCCAATACCTGGAAATCAACTATCCTTGATGGTCAGTTAGCTATGTTTTTAAATAATCAAAGTTCTTCTGTCCTTTCCCGTCATCCTAGAGCTACAGCATCTGCCTCCAATTTATGGCAATCATCTGTTCTGGATATTTTACGCTTAACTAATGTTTCTGATTGTTTAATATGCACCCCCATCCCTAAAGCTGTAAAATATGCTCCCGTAGCGGTTTATCCTTTGTCCCTCTCGGAATTAATGGGAAAGGTCTCTTGTTGGGACAACAAAAACTTTACTGCTCCATGTTTTGAATCCATAGACTGTACTGACACATGGGAGTCTGTGAATGCCTCCAGTGAACCTTTCTTTGTTTATGTTCCTTTAGAGATGCGATTTACTTATTGTCTTGTGACTAATGCATCTCTTTCATTTTCCTCTCGCTGCAATATTACTTATAATGTCCAAAATGCTTCTTGGCATATAGCTGCTGGAACTTTTGTTCCTCGCCATGGTAATTCTACGTATTTGTCACAATTTACTGCTAACCCCTCCACCCTGTCCCCGGCAGATAATATCACCCTAGTGCCTTTGCTAGTGGATTCCAATTATTGGCAGGATGCCCTACTTGTGGGTCCCTATTTACCTTCTGGTCATTATGTTTACTGGCTTGGAGGTAAAGTCCCTTTTAGTTCCTGCTATACTCCCCAGTCTCAGCGCTCTACCTACAGTCATGGGAAGTTACAATCTAACCTTTATTTGGGTAATATTAATACATTTCCAAGAAAATGGCGTTCCTCTACACAGATTTCTGCTTTAACAGGTCACTATTTTCTTTGTGGGGAAGCCTTATTACAGAAAATTAATATTTCTCACTTGCCCTGTACCCTTGTCCGTGTATCTCTCTATTCTGCCCTTATTCCTTTAAATGTTTCACACAAAACTCATTCACTCCTCCAGCGAGTTAAACGCTCTCTAGTAGGATCAGGTCCATGGGATGCGAAAGTTTCTGAAGATGAGGCCATACAGGCATCTTTTGAATATATTAATTCTACTTACCCCTTGACCAAAACACGATTAGATGCTTTATCATGGACAGCATGGATTCCTTTTGCTACCCCTGCCTTCACTGCTGAATTAGGAATGGCTATACGCCAGTTACAATGTTTGCTTCATGTACAAATGAAAGCTGTTACTGATTCTATAACTAAGCTATCAGAGTCCCTAGAGCAAAATACCCAAATGACCCTACAAAATAGACAAGCGCTAGATTTGCTCCTTGCTTCTGAGGGAGGTCTTTGTTCTTTTATTAATGCCACTATTTGTTGTACGGTCATAGCGAATCATTCAGTGTTTGTGCTTAATGCTATGGATAAGATACGCCACCTGTCAGATTTACATATTGATGACTTTAAGGGAGGACTGAATGTAGGTAATTGGTTTTCATCCCTTACCTCCTGGTTTCACTCGCTAGGTACTGGACTAAAAGGCCTTTTAATTTCTGCTGGCATCTTTTTAATTTTTGCCTTGTCCTTTTGTTGTATTGTTTCTCTTGCCATTTCCTGTTGTAAGAAACAGTGTACCAAAGTGTCCACTTCCCTTATGCCTGTTCAAACATGCCATACACATGTGAATGTTTCCTATGCTGCAGTCCCCACTTCAGAATTCTCTGACTTGGTCTTATCTCCTCCACAATAAAAAAAAAAAAAAAAAATGGGCGAATTGTAGGGATTATAAGGTTTAGGTATATGTTCCTGGTTCATAATCACTCAATGGCCTTTATTCTGCTCTAATAAAAATATATATATATCAACCAGTCTGTCATTACAGTGGGCAAGAAGAAACAGGCCAGCATAAAGAACCATATAAGGAAATATCATATAAGCCTTAGAAAAGTGTATGCTTGGATTGAAGGGTCCATGCAGAGACTTTTTTGCAGAAGGCACATACACAGGAAACCATGCAAAGAAGAATATGCTGAGCACATCAGCCCTGAAGAAGAAAAAGACAGTTGATGGTTGGAAGGTATGGCGTAAGAGCAAACAAAAAGGAACTTGAGTGGGTATTAAAACAGAAACAAGGGGATAGAAAGGAAGTAACAGGAAACAGATGGCAAGAGGAGATGAGATACAAGGGGGGGAGATAGATTTGGGAGCTGTGCACGTATACGGAAATCAGAAAAATGTATATATGTAACACGACTATTATATTCATGAGAGGAGGGATTCTGAGGTCTGATGACTGACAGAAATTCTCCTCTCCCTTGCCTGTATTTGTCCATCAGTTATCTAATAAACAGAGATTCTAATTGCACCTGTACTGACTTTTTGGATCTGGACTATACAGGAAATTAGTGATAATTAGTAATCGGTCTCTTGTAAGTAACAGGGCCTTACACTACATAATCTAAAAACAGAACTCCGACGGCTTGAATGCCTCTGGCGTCGCCAACGCAACCCATCCAATCTCACCTCCTACTCCGAAAAGCTCCGCACCTACTGCAACAAAACTCTAAAACAGAAAAGAGAATATAACGAGAACATTATCCTATGATCCATAAATAAACTAGAGAAGTATTCTCCATTGCCAAAGCTCTTCTAAAAGACACACCAAACCAAGAATTGGGAGATAAAATCTCCCCACAAATCATAGCAGACCATCTCTGCTCTAAATACACCTCTCCCCCATCCAAAACCAGCACCCATACAGGTGTCCAAACCCCCAAGTCATCCCCCGCAAGAACATGGAACTAGTTTGACCCTCCATCCCTTAAAAACATAATAGATATCATCAAAAACCTTAACATCACCACCTCTGCTCTAGATCCATGTCCAGTCATATGGATTAAAAATACAAAAGAAATACTAAGCCCCTTCATTCAACCCATAATTACAAGCTCCCTTAAAACTGGTATTATGCCTGCCCTACTGAAAAACAGCTTCATCCGCCCCATCCTGAAAGGAAACAAACTCGACCCTACATCACCAGCATCCTACAGGCCGATCTCAAGTATCCCCCTATTAGCAAAAATAACCCAAAAATCTGTACAAAACTAGCTCCAAAACTACATCAATGACCACTCCCCCCTCGATCCCTTCCACCATGGTTTCAAAAGGAATCATGGTGTGGAAACTTGATCACTTCCCTCCTTGACTCAATAATAACATACACCCAATCTCCCGACCAAGGATGTACACTAATCTTCCTCGACATATCCTCAGCTTTTGACTCACTCCCCCACAGATAGCTCCTCAACAGACTCTTTGACATAGACCTTAGAGACACAACACTAAACTGGTTCACTTCATATCTTGAAAACAGAACGCAACAAGTACGAATTGGCAATAAAACCTCCTAACCATTCACCCTTCCTCAAGTAGTCCCCCAAGGCTCCAGCCTCTCAGCACTCCTCTTTAACATCTTTCTCCAACCTATATGGAAAATATTCCAAGAATACCACATACAGTATCAACTATATGCCGACGATATGATGTTCTTTGCCCCCTTTAACATATCCAAGCCAAACCTCACCAACATTAGCAATTGCTTCTCCAGAATAAGACTGTGACTCCTCCACCACAACCTTATAATTAATCAATCCAAAACAGAAGCCATCCAAATCTCCCCAACCCATCCTTTGTTCCCCCCCCCTGCCCTCCATTCTCCGTGGAGACCTCACATTCACAGTAAAGACACAAGTCATAGTAACATAGTAAATGACAGCAGATAAAGACCAGCATGGTCCATCTAGTCTGCCCAGCAAGATGGCAAGAGTAGGTGCACCTGTCGCTCTGTGCAGGCCACCACTCCCCATGTCTTTGTTTAGGGGTGAACCCACCAATCCATGTAGGACACCCCTATTTGAGACGTTAGATGGTTCAGAAGTTAGATAGTACCATTTATTTTGTTTTTATCCTGTTGCTGTAAAGGGATCCACTGTTTGTCCCATGCCATTTTGAATTCCGTCACCGTGTTTGCCCCCACCACTTCTGTCGGGAGGGCATTCCAAGCATCCACCACCCTTTCAGTGAAGAAATATTTCCTGACATTGCGTTTCAATTTACCACCTTGCAGCTTCATGTTATGCCCTCTAGTTTTACAGCTTCCCCGTCTTTGGAAGAGGTTTGTTTGTTCATCATTTCTCTTTAAGTATTTAAAGGTCTGAATCATATCTCCTCTCCTCCAAAGTGTACATATTTAGGTCTTCAAGTCTCTTCTCATAAGGCTTCTGACGCAGGTTCCAAATCATTTTGGTCGCCTTCCTCTGAACAATTTCCAGTCTTTTTACATCTTTTGCAAGATATGGTCTCCAAAACTGAACACAATATTCCAAGTGAGGCCTCACCAGTGACTTGAACAGTGGCATAAATACCTCTTCCTTTCTGCTGGTAATCCCTCTTTGTATGCAGCCCAACATCCTCCTGGCTTTTGCCACTGCCTTGTTGCACTGTTTTGCCACCTTGAGATCATCAGAGATAATCACACCAAGGTCTTTCTCCTGAACTGTGCATACCAACCTCTCGCCCCCTATCGTGTACATTTCCCTTGGATTTCTGCTACCCTAGTGCATGACACTGCACTTTTTCGCATTAAATCGTAGCTGCCAAGCATTAGACCAGTCTTCCAGCTTTTGTAGATCTTTCCTCATGTTAACCACTCCCTTGGGGGAGTCCACTCTGTTGCAAATTTTTGTGTCATCTGCAAAAAGACAGACTTTTCCATTCAGTCCTTCAGCAATACCACTCACAAATACATTGAACAGTGCCGGGCCCAGGACCGATCCCTGGGGCACCCCGCTAATCACCTTCCTCTCATCCGAGTGAGCTCCATGTACCATCACATTCTGTCGTCTGTCAGTCAACCAATTTCTAATCCAGTTTACCATCTTGGGACCCATCCCCAAGCTACTGAGTTTCTTGACAAGCCTCCTATGAGGAACAGTATCAAAGGCTTTGCTGAAATCCAGGTAGATGACATCCATTACATGCCCCTGATCTAGTTCCTTGGTCACCCAGTCAAAGAACTCAATCAGATTTGTTTGGCAAGACCGTCCTTCAGTAAAACCATGTTGCCTCGGATCTTGCAACCTGTTGGTTTTAAGAAAGTTCATTATTCGCTCTTTCAGGAGCACCTCCATTACTTTTCCCACCACTGAGGTAAGGCTCACGGGCCTGTAGTTTGACACTTCTTCCCTGTCACCACTTTGTGTAGAGGTACAACATCAGCCATTCTCCAATCCTGAGGAACCTCTCCTGTTTCCAAGGATCTGTTGAAGACATCCTTTAACGGTCTTACATTGAGCTCTTTCAGTATCCTGGGATGTATCCCATCCAGTCCCATGGTTTTGTCCACTTTCAGTTTAGCAAGTTGTTCTAACACCTCATCTTCTGTGAATGGTGTGGTATCTACTTCATTCCCATTTTTATATTTGGGAGTCACAGCTGGTCCATCTCCAGGATCTTCTTTAGTAAAAACAGAGCAGAAATATTTGTTTAGCAATTTTGTTTTTTCAGTGTCACTTTCCACGAGTCCTTTCCCAGCACTTCTGAGTCCTGCAATTCCAACTCTGATCTTCTTCCTTTCCCGAATATACCTGAAGAAAGTTTTGTCGCCACCCTTAACATCTTTAGCCATCTTTTCCTCTGCCTTTGATTTTGCTATCCTTATTTCTCTTTTAGACTCTTTGAGCTAAATAATAGACCAAAACCTTACTTTTCAGGAACAGATACAAAGAACAACCAATTCTATCTACTTCAAGATACGAACACTAAGGAACCTCCGTCCATTACTAAACCCAGACTCCTTTCAAACCATCTGCCAGACCCTTACAACCTCAACCCTTGACTACTGTAACCTTATATACCATGGTCTCCCAAAACACACCCTCCACCCCACCCCGGCACGTCTAATAGCGTGCTCACCACAACAAGCACACATCACCCCATTCTGAAGGACCTTCACTGGCTCCCCATACAAGCTAGGATAAAATTCAAAATCATCACCTTAATCCACAAAGTTCTACACAATGAATCTGCTTCATGCTTACTCTCACTCCTTTCAAAACTAAACTCTTCCAGATTACGTAGATCCAACACAGTAAACATCCTAAGCATCCCGGCTCAAAAGAAAAAATGCACTCAGTCCACATGCAATTGTGCCTTCTCCCTCTATGCCCCTCTATATGGAACGCCCTCCTCCCAGGCCTAAGAGGCTGCAATGACCAGTCAAAATTCTGAAAATGCTGAAAACTTTCATCTTTTCTGAATACTATCCACTGCCCCCTTAAAACCCATAACCCCTACTTACTCCTAATTAACCCTCACTAAACAAGCAAAACCCTCCTTCTCTCCCTTCCGTCCCCCACTTCCTACATACCCCTTTCTAACCTTCATAACTTAATGTAAATAGTTCTGTTTAAATGTTCAACCATTGTTAAAACTGTTTTGTTCCATGTAAAACAGCTGTAAACACACTGTTACTTTTGTTCACTGTAAATCATTTTGAAATGGAGAAAAATGGTATATAAAAAAATATTAAATAAATAAATAAATTCTGTCAGTGAATTCCACAAATGTGGACCAGCCACAGAAAATGCACTGGGACATGTAAGAGATGAAACTGTACGCAAATTTGGCAGATCTTAAAACATGTCCAGATTTGTACTATATAAATCATTAAGATAACTGGGACCAAAACCCTCTAAGGCCTTAAAAATCAAAGAGCAAATTTCAAATTTTATCCTTTGTGACACTGGAAGCCTTTGCAGCAACACAAAAATGGGAGTAATGTGATTCTGGACACCAGTCTAGCTGTAGCATTTTATGCAATTTGTAGTGTATTCCTGCCTGCCACATAAAATTCCAGATACACAGTTTTGCAGTAACTCAGACTACACAGCACAGACCTACAGTCCGTTTCAATTTAGGCTACCAGATGTCACTGTTTTTCAGGGATTGACCCCGATTTTAGATCTGTGTCCCTGACTCCCACCTGTTTGGCAGCCTTCTGTTCCTGATTCCATCAATGGGGAGAGAGGGGGCAGAAAAAAAATTTTCTTTCCTATTTAGTGATTTGAATATGTCATTTTTTAGGATTTAAATCCATTATCTTTATATGTTGCACAGTACAGAGAAATGCATCACTGTTTCTATTTCTCTGTCAATTTGTCCACTTGGAAGTGATATTGTTACTGTCATGGGATGGATGTGGGTGCAGAGTAATGGCTCCTCTTCCTTCCTCCACATCTTGTTGCTCATATCTAAAACTAAGTGGTTTCTTCCTCACCCTCACCCTCACCCTCTCCCCACACTTTAGATAAGTGTCCCAAATTTGCCTGCAGAAAATCAGGTAACTTTATTGATAGACGAAAACTTCAAAATCCGCAGCATCTCTCTCTTGCTCGTATTCAGGAACAGCTGGTTACACACTATCCACTTTACCCACATCAGCAACGCAAAACTCCAAACTCATCAACATATCAGATCGTGTACCACCGCAGTTAAGATGGGATAAGGAAACATCTGAGTGTGTGAATGTTTCTTCTGGGGTCCCTCAAAAGGGAAATGTGGGGCTGATTCATACCCTGCATTCTGAGCCCCTGCTTGGTGCACAGTGGAAAATATACAGGATTTGATATGTGGGCTCTGCTCCACCTCACTAGGCGTAAGCAAAAAGAGCTCTTGCCATGAATCCCACTAACAAAGAATGGCCCTTTGATTTTTGTGTCAGCTCCTTCACTTTCATTGGTTTCCTTGCCTTTCTGCCCTGGAGAAAACAGGTGGGAAGGGCAGTGCCTGTGTGAGGACTGAGGCGCCCTAGGGAACCCATGGCCTCTGCAAGCATTGCAGGTGCCCTGGGCGGACCTTACATCCTGCCACCCCCCTCCTGCACTTCCCCATTGCCACCACTGCTAGGACTGGCAGTGGCAGCAATGGCTCAGAAACCACGATGCAGTGCTTATCTAAATTCTTTGGCACTGCATCATGGTTCCAGTCTTATGCAAACCATACATCTCTGTTGGAGGATGGCAGCAATTATAGATAGTAGAAGATAGAAATCGCGATATAGCAGTGGAGAGTTTAGGTAAGCGTTGCATCACAGTTTCTGAGCCATTGCTGCCACTGCCAGCCCGAGAGGGCAGCAGCAATGGCAATGGGCAACTCCAGAGGGCCAGTGCTCTAAGCAACCACCTAGTTCAACTAATGGTAGCACCAGCCCTGAGGAAACCTCATTCCTAGTGCCCCCTCCTCCGCTCCAGCCGCCTCTCTCTGGGACATGAAGCAGTGGCAATACTTTTAAAATGGCACCGCCGTGCAGGAGTTACCTTCACCTCTGACACAGCAGTGCCATTAATGCTTCTGTTCCTCTCCTATTCTACTTCCTTTTGTATGGGGGAGGAAGTGGCAGCAATGGCTCCCATTCAAAAGGAAGTAGAATCTCGGGGAGGCGGAAGTGTGGATGGCACCGCAGCACTAAAGGTGAAAGTAACTCTGGCATTGCAGTGCCATTTTAAAAGTATTGCCACTGCCGCATGTCTCAGAGAGAGGCGGCAACAGCAGCAATGGATGCCCTCAGACCATTGGTGCTCTAGGTGACTGCCTAATTCACCTAATGGTAGCACCAGCCCTGGGGAAGGGAGAAGATGGGAATGAACAGAGCAGAGTAAAACGAGAACTAGTCTACTCCTTAATTCATCTCCTTTCCTGTTGTTTCTCCCCCTTCTAAGCAGCCTACAGGGAACAAGAAAGGAGGGACCAGCACTTGAAGATTTCTCAGGTATCTTTGGAGACCCAGAGAGTTCATGGAAAGTGTGGTAGATGCCTGGAATGCGCTTTCAGAGGAGATGGAATTCAGAAAGATGTGAGATAGACAGAAGCGTCCTTAATGGCAAAAGGATGGATGAGAATCTATCTACCTTTTGGGATCCTGCTTGTAACCTGGATTGGACACTGTTGGAAACAGGATACTGGCCTTTAGAGACCTTTGGTCTGACTCAGTATGACAAATCTTATGTTCTTATGTTCTGATCTAAATGATTGTTTATAGAATTGACCTGGGTTGGTGCGGGTTATCGGGTGCTCTAGGCAAACCTTCAGCCTTACCCTCTCCCCCACAATAATCCTGTAAAAATGTATACTTGGATATCTTACTTTTAAATGCTAAACTTGCTTTGTATGTGTTTGTGTGCTCATCCCCCCTGCAGGAGTACTGAGTTTGCATGGCTGTCCGGATCTTCAGGAACTATTGTTTTCCTATGACTGCTGCTGATCTTTGCGACTTGTCAGAATCTGCCGCCTTAGATGCCCCAGTGGGTGAGCCAGTCCTGGAAATGCCATGGTAGCAATGGTTTAGTAAAAGGTGTATCCCTGGTTCAGCAACATGCCAAAATATGGCCATGTTGGGATTTAGCTTTTTTAGGTTAGGATTAATAAAATGCTGAGTTTACAAATATTTGTTTTTAAACAGTTTGCATTCCTTTTTTTGTGTTTTGCCCTTTTCTTGCTTCATTATTCTGCCGTTGTTGGTTGGTTTGCAGGTTGCATCTCTTTTGCCTGCTTCTAGCAGTAAATACAGCAGCTTTGGGAATAACCCACTCAAAGGTTTCTTCAGAGGAAAGTATCTTAAGACTCCATGGAAACTCTTTTGTCTATACTTTCCTTTTTCAGGATAGCCCTATATTTATATTTTGTGATTTACACTACACATGACATTAAGGGGCTACTTGGGCAGGAGTTCTGATCCAGCAACTGCAAAGCTAAGTTTCTAAATGTACTATTTTGGCTTGATTTGATAGAATCTTTTCTTGCCTATTTAGCACCTGTTTATATTCTCTTAGATTTGAGTGTATCCTCAGTTCATAGAAGGTCTACTGGCCAGGGACACTACATCCTTGATATTTGTCTATGAGGACTTGCAGTACACATTTGCTTTTAGATTTCCAAAGACCTGGTTTCCTACTAAATTTTGCAGAAAAGATATACATTTAAAGTTCCAAGGTCCTTTGCATAGTAGACTGGTACATAGAAGTAGGATTTCATTTGATAGTTTAAAGTTCCATTGCTCTTAGAAGCCTACCTCACAGGGTGTGGTTAATTCAATCAATCTCTGCTGCCTAAGAGTTAATTCAATCAGTATCTGCTAACTGAGCAGTTCTGATCCAGCAACTGCAAAGATAAGTTTCTAAATTTACTATTTTGTCTGGTTTTGATATAAATTTTCCTTGCCTATTTATTACCTGTTTATATTCTCTTAGATCTGAGTATGCCCTCTGTTCACAGAAGGTCTACTGGCCAGGAACACAAATTCCTGCCCACTCTACCCCTCACCCCACCCACCCCAGGGTTGCATTGCCTATAAAGTCATCATATAGATTGACATCTGTCCTCCAATTAGGTGTAACACCCACCTTTTCTCCTTGTCCTAGAACTGCTTTATAACTATCTTAATCAGCATGTCGTGTATTCAATGCAATAGCTGTGGTGCCTTCATTGTAAGAAAAATCATTTGGAGACTAAGAGCTTGCCCTATATGTCGCAAGTTATCTGCCATGCATAAAGAATTGATTCTATTAAGGTAAGAATTAGCTACAATTACACATACCTCCTCTAGGGTACAAATTGAAAAAAATCCACCACCACCTCCACAAAGAATCAAGCAGCCCACGAACAAATGGCTCACAGTGGGCTCTAGTAGCTTGCGACCTGTATCACGGAGACACCCTTGCCATCAAGAGATATCCCTGCGTAATGCCTTCTCTGCCTTGGGAAATTTGAATGCCCAATTAGTGGAAACTGAAGTGCCCTTAAATGAGAAGGTTAATGCCCAATCTAATAATAATGCCCTAAATATGAAGAAACTGTCCCAAAAGAGGAAACTACTACTACTCAGAGATTCCATCATTAGAGGCACCAACTTGGGAACACAGTTCAAAAGGGAGAAGATGGTCAAATGCCTCCCAGACTCTTCAGCCAGTACGAATACAAGCAAATTGCTGGCATAGTTTGTACGGAAAGTGAGTGCTCCAAAATTGATGTTATCATCCACTTGGGTACAAATAACTCGGCTAGAAACAGTGCCTCTAAATTCAGAGGGACTTCCAGATTCTGAGACAGAAACTCAAACCCATTGCTAAGACTATAGCATTCTCAGAAGTTCTACCTGTTCTTGGTAAGGGGGCAGAAAGGCTGCATTGCATAATCAGCTTTAATATATGGCTCCAAACCTGGTACAAACAAGAAGGATTTAGATATATAGGTGACTGGCGAAATAGATGGAACAACAAGAGACTATACTGTGTTGATGGACTACATCTCTCTGTTGCAGGGAAAAAGGATCCTAAGCGAAAACTTCAGGCAGCATGTGGACAGGCATTTAAATTAGAGAAAGGGGGTGATTGGTGCAGAAGGATAAGTTCAGTACATCACTCCCAACAAAAGCAAAACAACATTGGAAATAGCCATACATTTGAACACCACATCAATGGGGTGGAAATGGACTTGGACATTGTGACCATTATAGAAACATGGTTTAATGAGTCACATGAATGGGATATAGCCATAGATGGCTATAATCTATTTAGAAGAGATAGAGAGGATAGAAAAGGAGGAGTAGCCCTATATGTCAGGCATGTCCAACTTCGAACAGGTCGTGATCTACTTTTTCCGGCCAAAAGTGCTGGTGATCTACCACCATGAAAATTAAGGGGTATGTTTACTAAACCGCGGTAATCGTGAATACCGCGCGTAATGTATGACTAACGACCGTTCGCACGTCCCAACGCGCGTTCCAACGTGCGAACGACCGTTAACCATACACTACGCGCGTAACCCGCATTTAACGATCGTAAACCCCCGCGGCGCGTTAAAACAGTGCGGAAGGTGGAGAGTGGGCGGAGAGAAGGGGTCAATGGGCGGAGAGTGGGCGGGGAGAGGCTCCCCCAACATCAACGCGCTGATTATGTGAGCAGAATCCCAACGCAAATGAAAACCTGCCGTTAAAGGCATACTAAAAGGAAGAGAAACCATTTCCGTCAGCAATGTACAGCAAAACCGGGGAAACCTACAAAAACATGAGCATTGTGATACATGTGCACAGAACAAAATAGCAAACAGAAATGTAAAAAGAACATAACAAAAGCCAAAAGAAAGTATAAACCAGCTGTGCAGCAGAGATATCAGTAGGCAACCATAAAAACAAAGTCCTGGGAAGCTACAAAAAACCAAATATGATTTTTGCAAGGGTCTATGGAGCGTACAGCCGTCCACAAATCATTCCTCAGTCAGCCCTGCCCTGAGTCCCCCTGGGACTGTCTGCTATGGTTGCCCCTACTATCACCATTGGCCAGTTTGGTGAGGGTCCATCCCCGTATCCCGAGGTCAAGTGTGGGGTCTATGTGCACGTGTATCGCAATACAAGGTGAATGAGCTGACAGTAAACATGTGCAGAGCAGGGTGTCTGACTCACTCTGCCAGGTCTCCCATCTCCAGGGACCTCACTGTTCCTGTGGCTACAGTGTGGTGAAGCGGACACAGCCAGTACCTGCAAGACCAGAGGGTCACAGGTTCTAAGCCCCAGCTGGAACACCCACCAACCCTGTTCCCACATTTTACCCACCACACAACAGAGATAGTAAAGACACCCCCTTATCCCTGAGAACCTGGGACAAACACCTATATTTTACCCGCCCACCCCCCCTAACCATGGGCAGTTCCCACAGCCGAGTCCCACAAATGCAGTCCCGGAGTGCGACACCTTAGCAGCTCATAGGCATTTGCCAAGAGAACGACATGTCAGCATGTTGGTGGAAGGGTACAGGTGGTGGAGGGGCCAGTGGCTGTTAGCCACAGCAGACAGTTGCCCAGCCATGTGCAGGCTGTCACGCCCACCGCAACACACAGGCCCTGTCGGATGTACAGTCATGGACTCCCTAGGGAATGCAGCCTATTTGTGGCAACACAGTGGTGCAGTGCACATGCACACAGTGTGTGCAAGAACAGAAGGTCACAGGTTCAAAGCCCAGCTGGGGCTACTGCCAATCCAGTACCCATATTTTGCCACAAATAAACCGTGATAGTAAGGACTAATCATTAATGCTGATAATATACGCATGGTTAATACGCCAATATTTAACCGCACTGAGCACAGACACCATAAACTGGTGCATAACCCAGAGCATAGTCCCCAAAATGCAATCCTGGAGGGCCACACAACAGGCAGGTTCACAGATGCCCTAACTTATGCATAATGAGGAGCAAGGTACCATGGGTATAGCCCAGACAGTGTGGCCTGGCCAGGCTGCATCTGCACAGCGCATAGGGCAGTGACTGACATAGCAGTGCCTGGCCACCATCTACACAGACAGGGCGGCCGCTGTATGTCCTGCAGGGAGATCAATCTCACCCTGACTGTGCAGTGACCACGGCATGGCTAGGCATCCCCATAGTACTTCTGTTATGTGATATGTATGTGTCCCCGTGTGGGGGGCCAGTCACTGACTGAACTGCGTCGTGTGTCTGCTGCCATCCCAGGTCTGGGTGCACGCATGTCCAACTGGATGATGCAGTAATGGACCCACTATCAGACTGTCTGCAGCTGGTATGTGTCTCGATGGAATGCATAGCAGGGTGCAGTGGCTGAAGGGCTACCGTATTAAAATATCAGATAGTGTCTGGGTGCAGCCTAGCTTAGACAGGCCTCCCAGTAGTCTGCCCCTATGCCATGGATATGTAGAGTGCTGCAGTGACTGCACTGTAGGGTGTGATATCCACAGCATAACTGAGTTTTATGGTCACCCCTACTGCCCTCATTGCAGGGAGGTGGAATGTGGATCTGCTGATGGGAGACCCGGTCCACCACCGTAATCCCCCTAGGGGTCCATAGGGACTACACCTGACTGAGACAGGCAAATATATCCAAGGTGTTTGGGTAGAATCCACCTATCTCACACATTATCACTGTTGTGGATCCCCAGCATGGCCTATGTTTACCATGGATGGTTTGGTGGACCTGGTGCTGGGCGCCTCACTGCACCCTCAGGGTGAGCACAGTAACAGCACAATGTGACGTTGTGTAGCTACTGTGTGTCTGTAAAATACACGGTCAGTACCCCCTACCAGGCCGAGGTGCTGTGGGGGTGCACATGGTCAGTTCCCCCCACTAGGCAGAGGCGCTGTAGGTTTGCAATTCACATCTCGTGTCAATCATTGGACAGCTGATTTGCATGTGTAGTGCATCATGGTTGTGAGTGCTCCAATAGAAATCTGTGAACCACAGCAGATGGACTGTGCGTTGAACTGACGTCGCTCTGTAGCCAGCTAGGCATCTAGAAGGAGCTATGGAGGCATACCCCACTGGCAAATGCACGGACTGTGCAGCCAGAACCTATGGGTATGAGGCCACTGTGGTGAGATATGGCAGGACTGCCAGGTGCATCTGCATGTGGAGTAGCGGTGTCTGTAACCAAATAATAGCAGAGGTAAAATACAGACTGCAAGCCGTCGTTTGTCAGCAAAGAGCAGGAGAGGACAGACAGAACGGGTGCAAGAGCACGCATGAGAAGGCTACAACTAATGATAAACATATCAAAATAGACAGATAAACAGAAGCTCTACATTAGTGCGGATGCCACCTCCACAGTATGCCAATCAGGGACACTCACAGTGCCCTGGTCCCCAACCCCCCCCCCTCAAGCCATCTAAACAAAAGGGACACTACAAATGTCAGAGACATCTCTTCAGCAAGGTCAGCCCCTGACAAAGCAATGTGAAATATCCACAATGTGAGATTTCAGAGGCAGAAGGTACCAGAACAAATGCTGCTGACCCTGCAATAAATAGGAGTAGGCCAAAGATGTTGGGGATGTAAAACCCAGCTCATGCCCACAGGCTAGGAAAAGCCGTAGGCCATCACATGTATAGATGGTAGTGTTAATGTGAGTTGCAGTACACCATGAGGATCTGCAATCAAACATGCCAATGCACATTCCAACGCACGATACAACGCCCCTCGGCCGACAGCAACGCACATAGGTACGCGCCGTGTCAAGGCCCCAAAACGATTTCCAACGCACGTGGACACGCCCTGATGAACGCACGTGGTTACGCCTACATGAACGCACGTGGTTACGCCCTTATAAACGCATGTGGCTACGCAGCTGAAAAACACTCAGAGCAGATGGCAGCCATGTCACGGAAGCCTGCATTCTCTCAAGCAGACCTGTACCTGCTGACAGAGCTTTTCTGTCTCCGCCAGCCACGCCTCTTCCCTGGCTCCTCCAGGAGGCAGAACCTCACAAGCGTGAGGAGGGCCTGGGCCCGCCTCACCAACAGATACAACAGGAGCTCTGACTACCCACGTGAGGTAAGTGTCTGGGGACAGGCACCCCAAATGAAGATGTGATGAAGAACAGCCTGTAACCAAAGCACCATTAGAATCTGCACCACTGGAGAATGTCTGGTATTACCGTGGGCTGCCTGTAGCTATTTAAGAACACACCCAATAGCAGAACCCACAAGCACACAGGGGGTACGTGCACCCATGGCAGAGATGAGCAAATGACCCCATCGGTATGCTATGGGGCGCAGTTGCATCCTCAGTGATGTGGTCAATCAACAGAAAACCACTATGCCAAAACGAGGGCAAAGATACACACAGGGGTCTGTCAGATGCCCCTGTCAGCTAGCACAAAGCACAAGAACATCCCAGGATGCTGCAGGCCCCTAAAGGGTGTCCATCCCCTGTCCCTGTGCTATGGATACAGGCCTTGTAAGTGCTCACAAGGACCAGGCCAGAGCCCAAGGATGCTGAGGATCCCATATGAGGAGCCCATCCCCTGTCCCTGTGCTATGGATACAGGCCTTGTTAGTGCTCACAAGGACCAGGCCAGAGCCCAAGGATGCTGGGGATCCCATATGAGGAGCCCATCCCCTGTCCCTGTGCCATGGATACAGGCCTTGTTAGTGCTCACAAGGACCAGGCCAGAGCCCAAGGATGCTGAGGATCCCATATGAGGAGCCCATCCCCTGTCCCTGTGCTATGTTAGCTGGGCCTGGTTGTGACTACGGTAGCAACACACATCCCCAGGATGCAGTAGGCCTCACCTCAGAGCCCTAGCCCTCATCCTGGTGGTGTGGGGGATGCCCCAGACAGTCAATACAGGAGGCACACCAGATCCCCAGGATGCAGTAGGCCTCACCTCAGAGCCCTAGCCCTCATCCTGGTGGTGTGGGGGATGCCCCAGACAGTCAATACAGGAGGCAAACCAGATCCCCAGGATGCAGTAGGCCTCACCTCAGAGCCCTACCCCTCATCCTGGTGGTGTGGGGGATGCCCCAGACAGTCAATACAGGAGGCAAACCAGATCCCCAGGATGCAGTAGGCCTCATCTCAGAGCCCTACCCCTCATCCTGGTGGTGTGGGGGATGCCCCAGACAGTCAATACAGGAGGCAAACCAGATCCCCAGGATGCAGTAGGCCTCACCTCAGAGCCCTACCCCTCATCCTGGTGGTGTGGGGGATGCCCCAGACAGTCAATACAGGAGGCAAACCAGATCCCCAGGATGCAGTAGGCCTCACCTCAGAGCCCTACCCCTCATCCTGGTGGGCCTGGAAGAGCCCAGTGTTGTGACTCATTGGGTCATACCTTAGTGTACACAGATAAATGTATATGTGTATCGGCAGAGGCCACCAAAGGGTGACAGACCACTAATGTCAAAATGTGTTCCCACCCTAATAGGTTGAGGATCTCCGCAAGAAGGCACGGGAGCTAAGGGCACGTTATCCACGTTTTGTGCGGCGAGTGCAGAGGGAGCAGCTGGCCCAACAGGACGGTGAGTGCTGCAACATGGCCCTGTTGGCCAGTGGCTGACATGAACACTGGTTGTAAGTCACTGCGTTAACACATGTGTGAACATGGCATTGACACGTTTCCCCCTCTCCCACAGCGAATGCACGCGGTGCGGAGGAACAGGTGGCTCAGGATGACGGGGACGGTGATCTGCAAGAAGCAGAAGAGATGGATGCGATGCCTGGCCCTGAGGAGATGCTTTTGGAGCGCCACACACCACCTCAGGGGACTGACGACTCCCCAGAAGCAGAGGCGGGGGAGGAGGATGTGGGGCAGGGTGGGGGGCTGGCTGAGGTGGACCTGTAGCTGCCCCGTGCGGATACAGGGGGGAGGAGGAGGGAGATGGGGGGAGGGCAGAGGTGCTGGGGGGGCAGGGGGGGGAGGGGCGGGTGCAGGTGGCTCGGGCGGGCAGGGGCCCTGCAGAGGGTGACCAGCACAACGTGGTGCAGGTGGGGGATGGCTTGGGGGGGTGGGCGGGCATGTGTGCTGGGTGCACAGCCACATGGGCTGTCACAGGGCTACGGGGGCGCCAGTGACCTGTACCATGGTGATGGCGGCACACACACCGTGGACGTGGGCATGGCACACATAGCTGAGGACATGCGCACCATGGATGCAGCCACACAGACACGGGGAGACCTGTGTCTGTGTGTCTGCATGTGCGGGCTGCGCATGGCTGCGGCTGTGCGTGCACATGCACACGCTTAGAGGCAGAACGCCCTTATCATGGGTCAGGTCCTGGCGACCCTGACCATGGTGGCTGACCGGCTACGCTTGCTGGAGGAGCATGTAGCTGGGGGCACGCCGGAACAGCCACTATGTGACAGGGGTCCCCGGGGTGTGTAGCGCGTGGATACGCAGTGCACACCCGCCCTGTGACAGCCCATGCCATGGCCTTCCCCACAGACGGAGGGCAGTAGGTCCGCCTGATTGGGATTGTTGCATGTTGGCCAATGAAAAGTCACACCGCCAATTTGTAATGTAAATAAAGTTTGACATTATTACCTGTTAACTGTGCTGTCCAGATATCCCTCTGTGCTATGGGTGAGTGTTGTGTGAGAGACACATGAGGACACACACATGTGTGTCAGTGTAAGATACAAAGGGTGCGTGCAGGGTACTCCACACGTGTCATGCATCTAGCAATACTACGCCCATTACATGGGCTGGTGCCACACATGTAGCACTGCACTGACATGTAACTGTGCCCTGGGGTCAGCAGTGGTGGCACCTGCAAGGCTATGTGCAGCATCTGTGATGGGTGCAGACCATGGTGGTGGATGGCATGGACACAGCAGGTGGGCTACTGGACACTGCCCACGTAAAACCATTTGCTAACCCGCTGTAGCGTAACAGAGATCTCAGGCCTCACTAAGCACCATACTCCACAATTCAAAAGTTAACCATGAGGATATTACACAAACACATTGCACAGGACCACAAAGCCTGAACCACTGGGGAGAGACAAGAAGTGCCAATGCCACAGTGAAATCATTTCAAAAGAACACCTCCGCTCAGCTCCACGTGCAGAACATAGAGCATCAGCAAGCAGGTAAGCACTGGTTCAAAACAGGTAGACAAACATTAAAGTGGGGATCACCACAGCCTGACCTGGGATGTACAACACTGTACAAATGGAACTATACAGTAATGTGCACCTGTAAGAAACAAAGCGCTGACATTAGTGATGCACATTTCCCAGAGCTTACCTATTCCTGATAGGACATGCAGTACAAAGGGAGATGTGTCTAACTTTGTGCACTTTCCTCAGCTGCAAGTGATCCCGCCATTTCCACCTAGTCCCTCCGTGTCCCCAGATAACCCTCCATCGTCTGCTGTCCATCTGTCCTCCCTTCCCTATTGTAGTTTCTTTCCGCTCTGTCCCTACATCTGCTTTAATATCCATTCTCTTTCCGCATCCCTAGTTCATCCATTCATCTCTTACCCCCCCCCCCCCATCCCCAATCCCCAGGTACCCACCCAATACCCGGCTAATTGGGAATGTTTCCCCCCTCCCACACAACATGTTTACCACCTCTCCACCTTACCCTTCCATCCCCATCCCATTCTGATCCTCCCCCAACATCAGCTCCCTCCCAGTTCCAGCCTCACACAGCATTCATTCCCTTCTAGTCCCTGCAGCAGCACATATCCATTCCTGGCCACCCATCAGTCCAGTTCCAGTCCAAACCCTATCAACCCATCCCCAGTCAGCCCCCCATAGCCCATTGCCAGTCCTACCCCCCCCCCCATCAGCCCGGAGCCCATTACCAGTCCAACCCCCCGCCCCCAGCACCTACAGCCCATCTAATGACATGCCGCCCCCCCCCCTCCCTAGCCTCTGCCCGGATGTTCCCCGCCCCCTGCACACAGGGATAGGATGCTGCAAACAGCTGTTGCCTGCAAATGCTGGGTAGTGTGTGCCTGCGGGTGTGCCCCCTAAGAGCAAGTGGGGCATCCCATGCTGGGAACGCCATCTGGCATAATAGCTCACATTGGGCACCCCCCAGGGTCATGCACGTGTTGGCTTTGCATAACACTGTCCCCCCAAACAACACAGGAGACATGACAGGTGCGTCATCTGCATCTTATGCGTTTATTTCCCACGGCCCCTGCCCCTGCCACGCCTTGCGCAGCCCCTCCCACCCTGTGCTGATGGTGGCTGTGCTGCCGCCATTGCTGCCGCTCCCTCCACTGCAGTTGGTGAAGTGGGTGGTGGTGGTGGTGGTGTTGGCGTCACCCCCATGTGCGCTGCGATGTGCTGCAGGCTCTCGGCAATGCTCTCCGCAGCTACCACAAGCCTAGGGACCCCCATCATGGCCCTGGACACCATACGATTGTGTCTGCGTTGCGCATGCCTCTGCCGCCGCTGTTCCCGCAGACACGCACGCAGTAGATGCCGTATACCTGTGGAGACAGCAGGCAGTGCATTGGTGTCGTGAAACCTATCTCCAACCTTTGCGGCCACATTGTCAACAGAACACAGTGTGGGACTCACCCTCTGCATCTCTGTGTGCCTCAGCAGTGTGCGCCTGCATCTGCAGGATCACATCTTCCACCACAGAGAGCGCCGCTGCACTGGTTTGCTGCCCTGCCTCTGCATAGACGTTCCCGTTGGCACCACCGGTGTGCGTGTCCCCTCCACGGGCTGGCTGAGGGATGGTCGCACTGTCCCCACAGGGGCGGGTTGGGGGAGCTCCTGCCTCCACGTGGGTCTCCACCGGTACTGTGTCCATGTGGGTGGACGCCAAAGGCTGGCTGTCCCCATGTGCCTCCTCAGCTGCATCAATGGCAGCTATATCACCTGTGGGAGACAAAACCATATAGGTCATATGCGTGAGGGCTGCCTGTCTGCACCCATCCCACTCCCCTGAGATCACATGTGTGTGGGTGAGCCACAGGGGTCCTGTTGTGGGCCCCTCCCCGCCACCCCCCCTCACCTATTCCCCATTGCAGGAGGGGGGCCTTCTCCCTGCGATGTCAGGTGTCCACCCCACCAGTGCATGCTACGAGGCCCCCCATGCAGCCCCGTCAAACCTATCAGCCCTGCCTACACAGATCATGTTCAACACAAGTGCATAGTGCTGTCCTGTCGTCGATGTCAACACCTGTGTGGTCATGCTGCCCCCGCCAGCACTATAATCTCCCCACTGCTACACATTGACAGCCCCTGCTGGTACGGTGGAACCCTTCGCCTTGACACAGCACGCATCCACTGTGCCATCCACTTCCTGACCCCCATAGACATCCCTCCCCCAATGTGTCCTGGCCCATAGGCTGGTTGTATGCCTGTGCTGCCCCCTGGGCATCATATTGCACTATGATGCCTCCTACACCCCTGTCCACCCTGTGTCACCCACACACATGTGCACTTGCAGGCTCACAATGGTACAGATCACTAAGACACTTACCTGCACCTTGGTGCGCTGTGTCCAACTCTGGGGGAAGGCCATGTATGTACATTGGACTTAGGCGCTCGGCCAAGCGCCGCTCCAGTGGACTCAGGTTGGCCACCTGTGCTTGGCCTCCTCCGGTGCCTTGGGCCCCTCTCCGCTCTCTCCCCAGCTCATTCCTGATGTGTCGTTTAATGTCACAATACCGTTTGTGGAGGCTTTCCACGTCCCTGTGTGGGCCATTAGCGGTTGCAACATCCACTTGTACCTCCGCCCATGCTCTAGCACGTGTTGCACCAGTTGTTGTGGAGCTCAGTTGGCCAAACAAAAGTTCGTAGCGCTCCAGAATGGCGTTGAGGAGTAGGTCATTCTCCTCCATGCTGAATCGTACTGCTCGCTTGCGGAGGTCCTCAGGGAGGGTGGGCCTGCGCCTCTTCTGCCCCATTGTGGCAGCGCCCTGTGAAGATGGTGTGCCATGTAGACCTGATGGGCCTGGCCTCTCATCACCGTCATTGGGGGTGTCCATCGACGGCCCCTGCTCTGCTCCTGCACTCTCTGACATCTGGCTTGTCATGTTCAGCCGGTTTGTGTGCTGAGGTGCGTGCCATTTGGTCCACATCAGCTTTATATAGGTCCCATGTGGGTGTGGCTCTGAGTGCGTTGCGTACGCGCGTTGCGTACGTGCGTTGCGTACGCGCATATGACCGCGCTCTCCCCCTGCGCACTCACGGAGGAAATGCGAATATGTGCCCTACGTGATGCTCTGTGCATGGTTTCTGACTGGTCCCCTGAAAGTCATCCCTTGATGTACACAGTACACGTTGCCTCCTCCTCTACTGCATGTTGTGATGGTAGGTACGACATATCTTTTCCTTTGGGGTACCCGTGTATATATGTTTTGCGTGTAACCATGCGCGTTGGCTGCTGGCCACGTCTTTTGTCCCACACTACGTACTATGTGCGTTCGTGTACGCGTGTGTGTACGCGTTTGGCGCCTCTGAGACATCTTGGCGTCTTCCATATTTGGTAGGCTGTATACCTCGCAGTACCTTTGCACTATGCTGCGTCACAGGGACTTTTTTATCGCCATAGCTTTTCTCTGGAGCAATGCCGGGTGTACGCGCGCTCTCTCGCGCGCTACGTTGCAGACTACAGGGGTTTGCAGAATGCAGGGCGTGGGGTGCACTGGATGTTCCTGATTGACCAGGTGTGTATTGTTTGTGTGATTTGTGTTCCCGCCCTGTACCCTATTTCACAGCCACCTGCCCCACATCCTGTGTCTATCATGACTCAGACTGTGAATGCAGGTGGTGCAGTCATTGCACTGCTGGAGCTAGCTGGGCTGCGTGTTCAGGCTGAGGGAGATGATGGTCCTGGGGCTGGGGCCCTGGGCATGGGTCCTCACCCGCTGCAACACAGGCCTGCAGCTGTGGAGGCTCCACAGGCGGGTGTGGAGGGACAACGGCGCCGTAGGCGTCCTGAGGGGCGGCCACGCCTGCAACGCCTCTACAGGCCCAGGGCCATGCTACAGAACATCAGGAAGGAACAGGTAATCTCCCTCTACCGGCTGGACACAGGGGCTATTAGGGAGCTCTATGAGGATCTACGACCTGACCTCGAGCCCCTGACTGCCCGGTCACATGCTATACCGGGAATGGCCAAGCTCCTTGCTGCCCTACATTTCTTTGCCTCTGGCTGTTTCCAAACCTTGGTGGCCGCCGTGGGTGGGATGAGTCAGCCAACGTTCTCTCGCTGCCTCCACCAGGTACTGCGGGCCATGGTCAGCCGGGTTGGGAATTACATTGCCATTCCCAACAGTAGGCAACATTGGGTGGCCCTGGGACATGCATTCCAGCAGATTGCAGGGATACCACATGTGATGGGTGCAATAGATTGCACACATGTTGCCCTCATCCCGCCACGTGACAGGGAGGTTGTGTACCGCAACCGCAAACACTTCCATTCCCTCAATGTGCAAGTTGTCTGTGATGTAGGTATGCGTATCATGAATGTGGTCCCGCGTTTCCCAGGGTCAGCCCATGACTCCTATATCCTGCAAAACTCAGCACTTTTTGCCATGTTTGAGGCCGGTCAATATGAGGACTGTGTCTTGCTGGGTAGGTATTTCACACATCCTGTGTATAACGACCATATGTGTTTCACGGGGGCACCATTGTCATCTGTGTCCTCTGCATGCATGACATGGTGCTGTTGTGTCCTTGTGCTGACTATTCTTGTGCTGTGACCCCAGCATGCCCTGTCACCTGGACTGTGCTCACGTATCTCAGCGCAGCAACACCCATCCCCTTGCCTAACATGTGCCTATTCTTGCCCATCTGTGTCACCCCGCACCCATGTGTTGTCGTCTCTGCACTGCCCTAGATGTTTACATCGCTATCAGCCTTTTTCATGGTCATTAGGGGCATGCATGGTGCAACTGTTTCACATATATCGGGTTGTGTGTTGTGTCCATCTCATGCCCAATGTGCCACGGGATTGTGCATGTGGCAACATGGGGGGGGGGCTTGGGGGTACACGGGGAACAGGACCATAGACCAGCTGTACAGTGTGTATGTGAGCTACTGATCCACCATGTCGGTGGTGGAACGTGTCAGGGATGTATGTGCAAACCTGCTATCACACATGTCTGCTGCATGACTGTTTGCTTTTGCCTATGTGCGCTGACACCCCCACCTTGCCAACCCTGGTTGTGGTGCACTGACATATCACCTGTGTGCCATATCACATCATGACCCAGCGACTTGCACACCTGACCATCTTTCTACCGGCCAGTGTGATTATGTTCTGTCAGATGCGGACTCTGGTGCACCAGAATTGTGTGCAATGCTGTGCCGTCATATGTGTGTGACCATGTTTCCGTACTGTCCATTTGTGCATTGCTACATCATGGTTTCATTAGGTTATTCTTCTCACATGTGCCTTACTCCCATTTCTGTTTGCAGGTGATGCAGGATATGGGTGTCGCGCCTGGCTACTGACCCCCGTGCGTCTCCCTCGGACAGGCGCAGAGATGCGTTACAATGAGGCCCATGCCTCCAGCCGCTCTGTCATTGAGCGCACCTTTGGCATTCTCAAAAGTCACTTCAGGTGTCTGGATAGGACTGGCGGGGCCTTACAGTACGGGCCCTTGACTGTGGCCAAGATCATACTAGCCTGTTGCATCCTACACAACATTGCTCTCAGGCACAATGTTCCAGTCGATATTAATGAGGATCTTGGGGTGGATCCTGTGTGCCCTCCTGCACCTGTCCATGTTGACACACGTGCTGGGATGGCGGCCAGGCAACATCTGATCGGGGAGCTCTTCTCCTGTAAGTTCAGCTTCTGCTGGTGACGTTTCTCTGGGTTAACCATGTGTGGGAAGGTGTATGGATTGTGCAGCAGTACCGTGTCATGTGTCAACATGTCTGATGTGCTTTTGCCTCCCCAGGATGAGCACCTGCTTTCCGGGCCCCAAGAACATTGAAGATCATACTGCCCGATGCTGTGCTACGTGTGGGGTTTCTGTGTAAACAACTGAAACAGGCAGGTGACTCGGGTGAGTTGCAATACAGTGTGGTTTGCATTGCTGTCGCCATGGTCATACCCATATATTTGGGTTACTCTCCGCTGCCCCTATGGTGCTGCACTGCTCTCGGGCCCTCTTCCCCATCACCCTTAGGTTCGGTTTGTCACACATGTGGCGGGGCATGTGACAGGCCTGCCTGTTTACTGGCACCGCTGCTGCCGTTTGGTCCGGCCGCCATCAGTCAGCTGTTTGGTCAGGCACATGCTCCTCTTACGTTCGCTTGTCCCTGACCACAGCCCATCCACATGGCTCTCCATTGCCCTGTCCCCTTCAGGCCCTTACATGTCGCTCCCCTGCAATATTGCATTTGGTTTCCACTGCATGATATTTCGAGGGTCGTGTATGGACCGGTTCATATGTGCCTCCCATCACACGTGTGGAATGTGATATTGTCTGTGGACCCCTGCTCAGAATGTGTGTTTCATCCTGTTTAGTCTTTGGGGTGGCCTCACCTGGCACACAGCTGTGGTTATGTATGGTGACATGCTGTGGTCCTGTCTGCATCCATTTCTGTGTGCCTACTGGTGTTACGTCAGTTATTATATTCCAGCTGCGCTTCCCATCCTAGTGTTCATGGCTTTTCGCTCTCTCTGTTCCCCTGTCTTTATGTCCTTCCTTCACTGGTACCTGTGGTCACGGTAACAGTCATCTATTTGCTTGTAGGTCCTTGCCGCTCTTATCATCCTCATCACCGTTGTGTATCATCCTTTGGTACATCAATCTGCATCAGTGTGATGTGACATGTCCGGTATGTTGCTGTGCACTGTCACCCCGTATCCTACACTGCTACCCTTGTCTGCATTTCATCTCTGTGTTCTTGGGGGGCCTGTGCCTGCTCTGCGTGGCGGGGCCACTCCTCTGGCCACCTCCGCCTACACAGGGTCACACATTTTCTCCTCAGCTGCCACACACCTTTGTTCTAGTACTCTAGGTGGCCAACACACTTTGTTCGGTGGCTTTTGGCAGCAGCATGTTTGTCTGCGCTGCTTCCTGACACATGGGATGTCCACAGGGATGTGGGTCCAGTGACTCCCTACTGTCCCTCCATCAGTCACCTATCCATTTGTCTTTACCGTGGGTTCTGTGTGGTGTTAGTACTACATCTGTCTCTGTTGCACGCAGGTCCTACAGGTCCTGCAGACACCACTTGGGGTCCCTAGGGCACACTGACCGTGTCCCACATACCCTTTTTGGGGCACCGTGCCACATGGTTCTGTGAGCCAGCGTTCCATCTGACCTCTCCTATCCGTGTGTAACGCATATCTCACTTAGCATTGGGGCACCCTTCTCGGGACCATTCTGGTCATCTTTCTCATACTTCCTCTTGGGCGCACTGTTGGGCTACTGTCTTTTCCTGTTATATTGCAGTGACGCACACATTCATTTCCCCATTCATGGGACGGCGCTGTTGGGGGTGCCTACCCCCTCATATGTTCCTCTCGTATCTGCTGATGTACATGTGCAGTGCACCATGAATGTTTTTGCTTACACCCATATCCTTACCCCCAGCTGTCACTTTGGGTGGTGGCATGACACACTTTCTTTGCACAGTCTGGGGGTTGTGGGTTCTGGTGGTACAGCCATCTGCATATTCTTTCTGCACATATTCATAGTATTTTCGTGTTTCCTTTAGATTTCGCCAGTGGCTTTCGCTTAATGGAACTGGTCTGTGATGTTAATGGGCCTTTTATATTTGGTAATGATCTTGACCTCGGTCTGGATTGTGTTTGCCATATGCCCTTGTTTGCTGAGACCTTGTTTTGTTTCATTGACAGACTTTCTTTGTATGTGCATGATGCAATTGCTGGGGGTCTGGTGTGGTGATTTGTAGCGTTTCACAGTTCAGCTCCATGAGCTCGCCACCTCATTTTTGGAACTGTGTACTTTTCACGGACAATATGGGCGTCTAACTATTTCATTACCTGTGGGGGCCCCTATGTCATGGATTCCAGTCCACATATGGAGTATTTGGTGCCCTTTGCGGGGCATATTGTAGTTTTACATTACATTGGTGATGAATACAGCAGCACCACCCTCACAGTGCAGACTCCTCAGGGTGCCTCATCGGAACACCTATGGCATGACCGGTGGGGCTCTCTGTAACACGCCCTATAGGGTGCACGGGCAGACAGTGCACATTTAACTTTCACCAATGGTGTGACTTGTAGGGTGCCCTATACAGCACCCTCAGGGTATAGCCGTGTGAGTGTGTGCTTGCCACCTGAGCCTGTTTGACGTACAGAACAAGCTGCTTCTGCCATCACTATATTGGTGTGTGGGTGCTGTCGCTGCTGCCTCCACAGATCCACCCGCCTGTCAGGTACACATTCACATTATACAGGGCCCAGAGTTGGGCAGACATATGCATGGCGTGGTGGGGTTTCCTACAGGGGTATGGGGGCATGACAATTTGGTTCTTACCTGCCTTGTTTCCAGCACTGTTTGAGGTTTGCTTTCCTTCATTACATGATTTGTGGATATATTTGACTATGTACATATCTCACACACGGTTCTGGATACACATTCACACTATTGTCTTCTTGTGAGGGCTGAGGCTCTCTGTATTATCCGGCCCTACATATGAGGGTGGTGGGCTCTTTCTCCCACCTCTCAGGTTGTTTATCGCCGACAAAAAATGGGGGATATGTATGGCATCGAATGTGTACTGACTGGTTATCCACGTCACTGACTATGGATTGCAGTGGGTACTGTTGCAGGCAGCGTTTCTCCTTAGGACCACAGGGGGTTTGAACTTACAGACCTTGCACCATCTGCCAGTGTCTTACCCATTGTGCTACAGATCTGGCTACCTTAGGGGACACCTTTTCTAGGTTCTTATGGGGCGCCCTGTAGGGCTACAGTCTGTTGCTACTGTGTGACAGTGACACACACTCATTTCGCCCTACCGTCCCAGGAGGCTGTGTGGGTACCTAACCCTTGCTGTGTTCATCTCTGGGCCGCAGATCTTCCAGTGCATTGCACCATGGGTATGTTTTTTTGGGGCAGATCCTAGCCATCAGAGCGGGCCATTTGGGTGGTGCCCTGCTGCCCTTCCGGTGACAGCAAGGGGGTTGTTCGCAGCTATGGGGCTGCTGCCCGGTGGTTCCGTCACAGCCTGTGGGGCCAGTGGTCATGGTCTCATAACACAGTGGGCTTTTTGTATCGGCCTGACTGCAGCATTGTATATTTTTGTGGCACATTGGTACTGCCAGCGATACCCCATCAGCATAATGTCACCTTACAGTGCCTCATGGGGTGCCCCATGAGGCACCTTCTCTGGCACCCTTTACATGGCCTGCTGTGGTGTTCTATAGGTGACATTTTGGTGTGCCTCTGTGGACAGTGCACTTTCTACTGTGGCCTGGGTGGTGCATTATGGGATGCCATCTGCGGCACCTTTGGTTGCACCACTGTGATGGCGTGTTTGCTAGCAACACTACTGGTGGTAAAATGTGAGACCTTGCCTCCTCATTCCCTACGTTAGGTACTGGGTGATGGCTGGGCCAGCCTTCTGCATTGTGCACACTGGGGAACCCAGGGGATTTGAACCCATGCTGCCTGTGACAGCGGTCAGTGAGCTAACCATTGTGCTACAGCTCTGTTCCTGTATTTTGTATCTGTACGCTTTTTTGGGGTTGACGCGCGATAACGCACGGGGACGCGCCACCGCGCCCTGTCACGCTCGTTAGTTTTTGGAACGCGCGTTGTGCGTAACGATGTACCGCCCATGTCCTTATTTGGGGGTTTCTGTCTCTACCGCGGCTCCTAACGCGAATCGCACTAACGCACTTTAGTAAACATACCCCCAAGTTTCAAATTAGTTTCAAATTAAATTTTAACCCAATAAAATTGGAAGATTCCTCCCCCCCCCCATTTTTAATGAACCTTCTGTCATTTACTTGGATGTGATCAGCTGTTAAGCAAATTAAGCAAAAACAAAACAGAGAGATAAAGATCCAGTAAGAACTGCGAGGGGAAATGGAAAGTACATTTTTTTCTTAAAGTTTTATTGAGTAATAACTTTCTTTAACTGTCTTAATAACTTTCTTTAACTTTTATTGAGTAATTTGTGTTAAATTTAGGTCGAGTATTGATCCAGGCTGATCTTGCACAATCTTTAATATTCCGCTCTTGCTCATTAGTGAGACGTCTGAGCCTGCATTTCATCCACCAGCTTTTTGAAGTTGGGTGAATATTGTGTGAGGACCAGTCTCAGGGAATCCTGGAGATGTTCATCTGTCACGTTGGAACATGTGTACTCTTTGTCATTTTCAGATGGGAAAACGCAGATTCACAAAAATAAGTTGAACCGAAACAGGAGTGTACAGCTTCACTGCATCTTCTCAAGTTCGGAAATTTATCTCTAGGCACTAGCTTCCAAAACGATTCTTGCTCAGCACGTGTCTTGACAAAAATGTCATTTTTAAGGGTTAATATTTTGTTTTCAAGAGATGGCTTGTTCAATGAGTAATTTTTACTGATAGCAGCTGCAGTTTCTTTAATGTCCACATCTACTTTGAATGGGTATGACAAGTACTCCACAACTGTTCCAATTTTTTGGAAGTCACAGAATCTATTTTCAAATTCCTGGATAACAGAACAGATTTCTGTCACATACTTCTCATTCTGAAAAACAAAATTTGGATATTGTCCCAGATGGTCCTGCATATTAGGAAAATGATCAAAAGTGTTGTTTGCAAGGTCAGTCATCATTAGCTCAAATTTGCTCTTGTAGGATGAAACTGTACTCATCATCTCGCCAATGCATTTGTTTTTACCTTGTAGTTCAAGGTTCATATCACTTAGTTCGCCTGTAAAGTCAGCGAGAAATGACAGATCACATAACTACTCCTCATCTTCCAACTCTGCTTGGTCATCTCCCCTCTCCTTCAAAAAACTTCTTATTTCACTCAGCAAATCACGAAATCTTTGCAGAAATTTGTGCCTACTTAGCCACCTTACATCTGTGTGCAAAATGATTTCCGCTGCCCCTTCATCAAGACTAAGATTGAAAAGTCATCTTTGAAGTGATCTTCCATGAACTAAATTTACAATTTTGAAAGCGATGTCCATGACAGTCTTTGTATGGAGTCTCTTGCTTGCCAAAACTTACTGGTGAATGATGCAGTGGTAAGAAAGGAAATCTGGAAAGTCGTCATGCTGTCTACAGAGGGCTATGAAACTGTTAACCTCACCTGTCATAGCTCTTGCTCCATCAGTAGTGATGGAAACAAGTCTATGCAATGGAAGATAACACTTTGTCACAAAAGAATGGAAAGAACTGAATATTTCCTGACCGGTAGTTCCCCCTTTTAAAGAAATCATTCCAAGTAGTTCTTCTTTAACATGGAGGTCTTCAAAAACCATCTGGATAAAGACTAGTAACTGGGCTATGTCTCTTATGTCTGTAGATTCATCCAGTTGGAGTGAGAAAGCAACACAATTTGAAACATCCTCCAACAATTGTTCAGTTGTGTCTCCACACATCTTTTCTATTCGCCGCACGACAGTGTTTCTTGACAATTGTACATCTCTTTCTTATTTTTAAATCCTTCAAAAAGATTGTCAGCTGCTTCAAGAAAACAATTTTTTACAAATTTCTCTTCAGTGAAAGGTTTGCATTTCTTTGCGATCAGGTTGCTGACCTTGAAGGATGCTATGGCTGCATTGACTGAATGTGACCTTGGCTTCGCCATCAACTGCTGCTGAGTAGCCAATTTGATTTAAGTTCTTTGCCCTTCAGTTTACGAATTTTACTTTTGGGTGGAAAATCAGCATCAAACTTATTGCTATGCAGAGCCTTATAATGACGTTCCAGATTACCCTTTTTGGGCAAGGATACTGGGGCGTTACAAATTAGACAGCAACACTTGTCTTTCACCATGATGAAGAAATAGTCCATTTCCCATTCATCATGAAAGTGGTAGGTTTTGCTCTTCTTTGGAACACTCGTCTTCGTTATACTGGGGTGGCTGGTTGTAAGAAGGCCAAATCTGCTAAGTTTGTATAAACACTGGCTGAATCTGCTCCAAAACTGTCACTGTCCCCAAGTATTAAAGATCAACAGGAACTGAAGACCTCTGGATGATGTGCAATACAAGGACTGGCGATGCCAAAACCACACATGCAGTTCTAAAAGTAAAAATAAGAATTCATCACACTGGCACCAATAATCAAATACCACCAAACAATCATCAAAAAAACTCAAACACCTGTCCAGCAAACCAGATAAAATCAAATACCATCAAACAAGTTCAAATACCACCACACGCGATTTAATAAATTCTGCACACAGTGTAGAATCAACGCAAAGGCAAGGCAAAATAAAATTGCAGTGTAGAATCAAGGCAAAGGCTAGGCAAAATAAAATTGCAGAGGCAAGCAAAGGTCACAGTGGTTTGAACCAATTTGAAGGCAAGGCATAGGCAAGTTAGAACAAAATTGGAAAAGCCCGCCAAAATCACTAAATTCTTGACACTTTGTTGTATCTGCCCGAAAATGTTTAATGAACGCGAACTATAAAGCGACCAACGACCAGCACACAGCACAACTAATACAGTTAGTGTATTCAGGTAAAACCCAGGCGAATGGATATAGCCCGTTATATAACACACTTCTAAGGGGTGTTGGGGCGGGGGCAGGAATGGGTGACTCTGAGAGGCAAGAGACCAGGTATGACGCCGGGCCTGTGGCGTTTCTTCGTGGGGTGCGGGCGGCGGCCCCCTGGGTACCCACAAACTATTGGCACGAAAACAACAAGCACCCCCAATACACCTGCAGGCAAGATTCCTGCAGGCAGGGAAAAAAGACAAGCAAAGGATCAACAGCGGTGGCAAGCACTCGGCAGATGACCTGCCAGCACGAGCTCTCTCCTAGTGACGGGGCGAGCTGCTGGAGAGATGGAGCCAATTGGGGCTGGCGATCTACCTCTGACCCCTCCGCGATCTACAGGTAGATCGCGATCTAACTGTTGGACATGCCTGCTATATGTCAAAAGCAATATTAAAACTGCTGAAATGCAGAGGATGTGGGGAAAAGAAGTGCTGTGGATTGGAAAGAGGAGATGGTATTGTCATCCATACTGGTATAGTCTATAGGCCTCCAACTCAAACTGAAGAAATGGATAGTGAATTGATTATTGATATTACAAAGTTAGCCATGAAGGGGGAAGTGATCATATTGGGTGACTTTAATCTACCCGATGTGGAATGGAGTATTCCCTCTGCAAATCTGGAAAGAAGTAAAAAAAATTGTGGATGCCTTCCAAGATGCATTACTAAGACAAATGGTGATGGAACCAACCAGGGAAAGCTCAATGCTGGGCATAGTACTCACCAACGGAGATAGTGTGTCAGATATCCGTGTGGGTGCCCACGTAAGCAGCAGTGATCATCACACATGGTGATCTGAGACAAAAGCCAAGGCAGAGTCCAATTACAGCAAGCTCAATGTCCTAGACTTCAAAAACATTGACTTCAGTAAAATGGCCAAGTACCTGAAGGAGGAGTTGGCAGGGTGGGAGGGGATAAGGGAAGTGGAACCACAATGGGCTAAACTAAAGGGGCAACATATACATATCTCAGGAAAGTAAATAAAAACAAGAAGAAAAAGAAACCTATTTGGTTCTCCAAAGAAGTGACTGCAAAAATAAAGGCAAAAAACACAGTTTTCACAAAATTCAGAAGTTCGTAAACAGAGGAACACAGAAAAGAATACAGGATCAAACTAAAAGAAACAAAAAGAGAAATAAGGATAGCAAAATCAAAGGCAGAAGAAAAGATGGCTAAAGATGTGAAGTGTGGTGACAAAACGTTTTGCAGGTATATTTGGGAGAGGAGGAAAATCAGAGGTAGAATTGCAGGGCTCAAAAGTGTCGGACCAGATTTGTGGAAAGTGACATTGAAAAAGTGAAAATGCAAAACAAATACTTCTGTTCTGTTTTTACTAAAGAAATTCCTGGAGAAGGACCACCTGTGATTGACAAATATACAAATAGGAATGGAATAGATATTACACCATTCACAGAAGATAATGGGGCATGTTTACTAAACTGCGTTAACGTAGCAGCAGCTACGTTAAGGCGCGTTATGTGCTGTTAAGGCGCCTTAACGTTCCCGGCCACGTTAAGACCAGAAAAGGGTGGAGAGAGGGCGGCGAGAAGGGGTCAATAGGTGGGGAGTGGGCGTGGAGAGGCCCCTTTCACACCAACGCGGAGAAATTAAGGGCGGAATCCTAATGCAACTGAAAACCTGGCGTTAGCACACATTTGCAAGAGAAAGAAACCATTTCAGTGTCAGCAACGTACAGCATAGGCAGGGAGCCCAAGAAAGGTGATAGTAGTGCTCCCTTTGCAGCAACAGCATAGTGCCCTGGTATGAAAGGCCACTATGGTGATGCTGCAAATGGGGCATGGGGGCTGCAGGCGGGACCTGCAGTAGAGGCCACTGGAGCACAGGGTGGACTAGGCGGTTGCCGAGGTGGCACATAGGAATGCAGAAAATGGAAACCAGCAAGACAGCAACTGACCAGGGTCAGACATGCCCATGAGTCTGTGTCCCACAGTGTCCCATTCATGAGACATCACCCAGCAGGCACCCCACATGGTGCATAACATTGACAGGCGGTGCCATGGGAAGCTTCAACATCTATGTAGGCACCCCTACCCTAGAACACACACCTTAGGCAGCCGCCTACCTGCCCCCAGGAGGTCCTGGGACAGTGCACCACCAGCACCAACAGCATATGGGCATGGCAGCAGGCCAGGGTGGGGGTGTCTGTGTGGAGGAAGCAGTGCCACCCACCTGCAGTGGACCCAGGCCATGCCCTGTACCAATATGTGGTGCACAGTGCAGCAGAAAAGGCCTGGCTGAGGAGACATGAAAGTAGACCCAGAGACTGCTGTGCCCTTGTGACAACACAGTGGTGCAGTACACACAGCCAGAATAACACAGAGCAGAAGGTCACAGGTTCATGTCCAAGTTGCGAATCCGACAGAGCACATCCCACTATTTTACCTGACCATGTACACATAACAGAAAAACAGCAAAGGTCTGAGGGAGGAAAAGTAAAGGTAGTCTATGGACCCCTGTGTCCCTGTGGCAACACTGTGGTGCAGTACACACAGCCAATGTAACCCAGAGCAGGAGGCCACAGGGTCCTATCACAGCTGTGGATCCCACAGAGCATATCACCACATTTTATCAAAACATGGACATACAACATAAAAACAGCAAATGTCTGGCTGAGGAGAAGTAAAGGTAGCCACATGGACTGCTCTGCATCAGTGGCAGCACTGAGGTGTAGTACACACAGTGAGTGTGTCCCAGAGCAGAGGGGCACAGTCAGGTCACAGATGCAGACCCTTCAGAGCACAGCACCACATTTTCCCCGATGAGGTAGATACAACATCCTACAGTGCAATTCCCACAGCAGCAGACAACACTGGTACAAAGCCCACTCACAGAGGTACCACCATCCAAAACCGCAGGTAGAGTAAGGCTGTCGGGTCCAGGCCGGAGTTGCAGGTACCATCACCGCATTAACACCATCCCCTTCACAGTTCAAAGATGTCTGTAGTGTGGTGGGCAGGCCTCCCAAACACCATGAAAACTGCATAGTGCTGCAGTAGGAGTGTGTGTGTGTGTATGTTGAACCATTGGTCTCTGTGGCTGCCCACAAGGCTCTAGGCCCACATTGTCCAACTGTTGAAAGCGTCATCTTGCAAATGTGAATAATGAGGAGCAAGGTATTATGGGTATGTCCCAGAGAGGGCGAGGGGGCCAGGCTGCATCTGCCCATGGAGTAGGACCATGGCTGAGACACACCAGTGTGTGAACACCACCTGCATGTACAGGGTGGACACAGCATGTCATGCTGGAAGGCCATTCTCGTCCTGACCTAGCAGTGACCATGGCATGTCCAGAATACCCCATAGTACTCTATGCTGGCTTTTAGCAGTGACACATGTGTGATCCCTGTTCTGGGGCATAATCACCAACATACCAGTGTGTGCGTGTGCGTGTGCTGCACACCCTATGGTTGGGTGCACATGTGTCCCCTATGAGCATGTCCCAGGGAGTGGCCAGTGGACTGTCTGGAGGTAGTCAGTGCATGGTTATAACACACTGTATGCTGCTGCAGGTGCATGGCAGGCTCTGGCTAGAGAGGACATACAGGCAAAGAGACACAGTATTGCCAGTCTGCCAATGGTCCAGTCACAGGTATGGGTCATATGCACCAGCCCTGGGGGGGTATTCCCCCCCCCCCCGTCTGGGTGTGCTGCGCTGATAGGCAGTTCCCCGTGCCCAGGCACCAGCTTCCCTGCCCCCCCACGTCCCCCCCCCACGTCCCCGTCCCATCCCTCCCCCCACATCTCCCCCTGCGTCCCCATCCTGTCCCCCCCCATGTCCCCGTCCTGTCCCCCCATGTCCCCCATGCGTCCCCATCCCCCCTCCGCGTCCCTGTCCCATTCCACTCCCCCCACGTGGGGAGGGGCATATTGTGTATACCACCCTGAGCAGTAGGGGGTCAGTGTAACATAAATCCACATGCATATCCAGATACCTCCCCACCCTACTCACAGGTGTCCATGGCAGCCTGACCTTAACACTGGGTATGCACAGATCTGGGCGGTGTCTGGCACAGAGAGCCACATGTGACCGTAGCATACAGACAGCCACCGAGGTACCATCAGTAACACTGCAATGAACACCTGCCACACACTGCCAATGATGGTGATGTGCAGCAGGACCTATCCCTTGCATCACATGTACTGTGGACCTAGTTCTGTGCGCACATCATTACCCTCAAGGTGAACACAGAACCTGTACAATGGAGGGGTCTGTAGCCAGTCTGTGTCAGTATCACGCATGGCAGGCCATCCAAATAAGCTGTGGCAATGGAGAGGCGCAGACCCCAAGTGGTGAACAGCCGTAGACCGCTGTTCCACACATGCAATGCATCATGGGTGCTGGTGCTTTAAACCTATCCTGGTGCACAGAGCAGATGGTTTCTGCAGTGACCTGCACGCACTCAGTAACCAGCCACTGCTGTACAACATGCAATAGAGGTATAGAACACTCTTCAGTACACTGACGTTGCAAATAGGACTATGTGGTGACTCCACGTTGATTCCCTCCTCATGGCTGCCCAACTCTGATGTTTTGCATGCTGCAACAGGTGTATCCATGCAGAGCCGTGCTGCCAGGCCATAATACGACAGATGCCAACCCCCCCTCCCCCCATCCAGCTATCTGCATCTGACAGCTGTGCAGAGTCCTGTCTGGCTGTGCAGGGTGTCGCCGAAAATGTCCTGCGCTGTTACTCTGTCCCGCAATGCTCATCTGTGTGTATGCCTTGCCTGTGACTGATGTGCATGTTACCACCATTGCGCTGTTGACCCAGCATTGTAAATACCCTGCCGCCCCCACCCCCACTCGTTACTGTTTCTGCATTTGTCTGTGCACTGCAGATCTACATTACTGTATGGCAGCGTGGCATTACATCTAGGTATCCACCGTTCCGACCCTATCGCCTCCTGCTTATGTGGCCAGCTTGGTGCACCAGTCTGCACCATGCCCCCTGTTAGTTATGTGTTCCTGTGCTATTCCCATGATGATGCAGACAGCGCACATCAGTGCCATCTGGTTCACTCACATCACTGTGTCGCCTGTCGACCTTTCAGGTCTTTTATTTTATTTTATTTATTTATTTATTTATTTTCTCTTGTATACCGCGCTATTCTGCATCAGTGCGGTTTACATTGAACAAACTGAAATTACATTGAACAGGGCATTATAACTTGGAGATAACTATTTTACAGGGAACATGGGCTATGGAGGGTTAAGTGGCTTGCCCAAGACCACAAGGAGCACCTGTGGGACTAGAAACCCCAGTCCTTCCGGCCCAAGGTTGCTGTCCTCTAGTGGGATTTGAACCCCCGACCTTCCGGCCTGAAGTACCTTGCCCCAACCACTAGGCCACTCCTCCACTCCAATGTAGAATACACACATTGTCGTTGCCCAATGTGTGTGCTCTATCATAAACAGCGTGTGTGTAGTGTATTGGACGTTCTGCTGCAGCATTCCTATGCACAGATGGTTTCAGTGGTGGACACATACATATTCCTTTTTAACACAGGTACATTCATCGCTCCCATGTGCCTGTACAGTTGGATTTCATCTGTGTTTGGGAATTGTGGCTTCTTGTGGGTAGGCATCTCTACTATTTGGGCACATGCATGCCCAGCCTCTACATCCACGCCTGGGATGTGTGTGTTGGACATAACTGACATTGGTGTTCATTGCCACTGGTGCTGGTGGTGGCCGAGGGACTGATTGGATATGCGCCAGCCTCCTTGTCTACACATCATCCACTGCAGAGATGTTGATGTGTTTGTGTGGCACTATGGTTCTCGCACTGGTCTGCATACCTGGGGACCTGGATTCACTTCCCCATGTAGAATTTGTCAGGCCACATTCCCTGCATTGCTCTGACGGGGTCCAGTTAATCATTGTCACCGTTTGATGTACATTATGAGGGTTATGTTGCAATGGACACTGTTTTGCTTGATATCATGGCCAGGCTCTGACACCCATCACATATATCTGTGTGTAGGCTAGCAGGCATCTAGCTGTACATGCTTTTCCTGGCTTGTGTGTCCTGTATTGCCAGGCACGTATGCTTTCCTGGACATTTCATGACTCCTGGGTGTTTGGGCCTCCACATGCAGCACCCACTTTGTACATGTGCACACTTTGCATCTCCTGAACATGATCAGTCCTGCTCCTCATCTGTGGACAGACTAGTGGCTTTTGTGTGACATTATGTACAGACATTTGTCTGTGCTGCTATATCACCGTACTGACCGTCCTGGACCACTGGTAGTTGCCTGTGTGCCAGCCGTCTGCCGCCTCACATGGTGCTATGACTTTCCAAACACACATGCCATTTAGTGGTACATATTACCATTGCAGCTGCTGTGGTTGTTTGGCATAGTGGTTAGAGGCATGCATTGTGCTACCATAGGTTGTGGGTTTGATCCCAGCATGTTCTCTTTCTCTTCTTTTCTTGTGTTTTTCTACCCTTACCATGCAATGGCTGCAACTTCGTCACCTCTCCGCACACCCTCTCTTCTCTTCGCTGTGCACCACCATGTGCACTCTATGCAGCCTGTCTATCACATATTGGCTGTTACATATGGTTCTAATCACTATGCTATTCAGGTGGGCAGTTGGCTTGGGGGGTTGGTGATGCTGTTGTTGGACACGTTGTTGTGTGGGTTCAATTCTCATGTGCTCCTTTTGGGGTCTATTCCCCATTTTGCCCTGGTCCACTGACCATGCACATGGCTGTCCCCTCTGCAGGCCCCTGCCACCCTTTCTATTTTGGATCTTCGCTCCTTGGCATGCTATGTTCAGGGCATTCCATTTCATGGTGTGTGTGCATATGTTTATCTGTGTCTCTTGTACCACTTACAGACTGCGATATCAGCTGTGGACATCTGCTCTGCATTTGTGTTGCATCATGGGTACTGGTGAAGTTGCCCTATCCTGACCACAACAGGCGTTTGTTATGGTGTCCTGCAGTGTTCTTGTATGTGGACATTGCTGTGTAACTCAACATGGTGGTGTTGCCTGCTGGTTTGTTCACTGACTTTCTGCCCGCTGGTCATGAGTTCAATATCTGTTTATAAGAACATAAGATATGCCATACTGGGTCAGACCAAGGTCCATCAAGCCCAGTATTCTGTTTCCAACAGTGGCCAATCTAGGTCATATGTACCTAGCAGTTTCCCCAAGAGACACAAGTTCCACAATGCTTGTACTGGGTCAAGCATTGATATCTTCGGTCACTTCTTAATAATGGTTTATGGACCTTTCCTCCAGGAACTTGTCCAAACCTTTTTTAAACCCAGCTACACTAACAGCCTTTACTACATCCTCCGGTAACAAATTCCAGAGTTTGATTACATGTTGAGTGAAAAAATATTTTCTTTTATTAGTCTTAAATAGTTTACCCTGTAGCTTCATTGCATGTCCCCTAGTCTTTCTATATTCTGATAAGGTCCCCAGTTTTTTTAGGCCTGTCCTTTGCAACTACTTGTCATTCCTTTGGACAGTCATATCTCTGTGGATCTGTGCTGCCGACCCATAGTACCCTCGCCACAGTTGCCAACAATCCTTATAGGGCGTTATGGGGCTCCTAATTCGGCACATTATAAGGCACCTTATTAGGCACAGTACATGGCACGTTATTGGGCACATTACAGGGCACAATATAAGGCATGTTACAAGGCACCTTATTTGGCACAGTACAGGGCACGTTATAAGGCACGTTACACAGCACGTTATTGGGCACAGTACAGGGCACGTAATGGGGCTCCTTACTGGGCACAGTACAGGGCACGTTGTAGGCGCATTACAGGGTACCTTCTTGGGCACAGTACAAGGCACGTTATGCACGTGCCTTGTATTGTGCCTAATAAGGTGCCCTGTGACGTGCCTTATGACGTGCCATATAACGTGCCTTGTACTGTGCCTTATAATGTGCCTTATAACACGCCTTATAACGCATCTTATAATAACGTGCCTTATAACACGCGTTATCTGACACGCTTGCCATAATTCTGCCCCACCCACGCCTTTATATGGGCATCTGTACCTTTACCGCGGAACCTAACGCAAATGACATTATCGCAGTTTAGTAAACATGCCCCAATGTGTTTGAACAGCTTGCAAAACTGAAAGTAGACAATGCCATGGGCCCGGATGGGTTACATCCCAGGATACTGAAAGAGCTCAGAGAGGTTCTTGCAGGGCCGTTAAAGGATGTTTTTAATAGATCCTTGGAAACAGGAGAAGTTCCACAGGACTGGAGAAGGGCTGATGTGGTATCTCTTCATAAAACTGGTAATAGGGAAGAAGTGACAAACTACAGGCCAGTAAGCCTTACCTCAGTGGTGGGAAAAGTAATAGAGGTGCTCCTGAAAGAGCAAATAGTGGAGTTTCTCGAAACCAACAGGTTACATGATCCAAGGCAACATGGTTTTACCAAAGGACAATCTTGCCAAAAAAAGCTGATTGAGTTCTTTGACTGGGTGACCAGAGAACTGGACCAAGGGAGCACATGTCACATCATACAAATTCAGTGATACAATTGGATGGCAATTTGACAATGTCTAAAGAAGGCTCCACCAATTAAATTCAAGATTAAGTCCACCAGGGATGACTGGCTGCAACCTATAAATCCAGGACTATTCCAGGGTTTGCAAATGGGATTCCCAGTTACCATCCCCCCCCCCCCCCCCAAGGATTGGGGGAAACAAAATCAATTACTCTTCACTTAAAATCAGAAAAGACACTTTTCCTCTGAAGACAGTGGAAAATGATAGGTGCCAACATAGTTTTGGTATTAATTCAAAATCTATGTTCACTCAATCAAAGTTTAATAGGCCAAGTAGTTCTGACAATATATTTGAGACCACAAGAGCAGACAAGCAGATATGCAACAAAAGAAGATAAACACGTAATGTACCAATGGGTATGATATTCTTTATCAGTGGAATTGTCTATCCAAGTTGGCCCTGTTAAGGTAGTTGTATAATAACGGCATTGAAGCCACCAAAAATGACCTGGAGAAAGATGAGTGGCGACAGCACGATCAGTGATAGCTGCAGCATGAACTACAAAATCTCTAATGTTGTGGCTCCTTCTGTAAGCTATAGTAAGATCTTTTTTGGAAATATTTATCAAGTGTCAGGATATGCCAGTATTGTGAAGTAGTGTAGTAACCTGTGATGCTCCTAAAATAAATGGAATAACACAAACTATAGTGTCAGTTTATTTGGATGATTTGAGACAGAAGAATACTCAAATTATTGCCAAGAAGTAACCATTCACGATGGGCATATTTTGCACATTTGTACATTCACATTATAACCTTATGAGGATAACTTCTGTCTTTAAGGGGCATGTTTACTAAACTGCGTTAACGTAGCAGCGGCTACGTTAAGGCGCGTTAACGCGCCATTCTGTACTGTTAAGGCGCCAACGTTCCCAGCCATGTTAAGTGCAAAAAAGGGTGGAGAGAGGGCAGGGAGAAGGGGTCAATGGGCATGGAGTGGGCGGGGAGAGACCCCTTTCACACTAACGTGGAGGAATTAAGGGCTGAATCCTAACGCAATTGAAAACCAGGCATTAGCACACAATTGCAGGAGAGAGAAACCATTTCAGTCAGCAATGTACAGCAAAGCCAGGGAAACCTATAAAAAGTGATAAGTGTGATACATGTTTACAGAACAAAAGGGCAAATAAACACTGAAAATGACCTGAACAAAATGTAAAACAAACATAACCAAGCTGGCCAATAGTGATATGAATGGGAAACATCACAAAACACTACCGAGAAAACTCCAAAAAAAGGATATTAATTTTGGAAGGGTCTATGCTCTGTCCCTATACAAGGTGAATGATCCCACAGTGAAATAGCGCTGATCACGGTTTCCCCTTGTTATTGGACAGGTTTTCTATGGCGTACACATGTTCCACAACAGCAGGGTAGGCATGTCGGAATGGGTAACTGGAAAGATGCTGGAAAAGGGGATACAGAGGGCTGCAGGCGGGCACAGGCCGGAAGGTCGGGGGTTCAAATTCCACTAGAGGACAGCAACCTTGGGCCGGAAGGACTGGGGTTTCTAGTCCCACAGGTGCTCCTTGTGGTCTTGGGCAAGCCACTTAACCCTCCATAGCCCATGTTCCCTGTAAAATAGTTATCTCCAAGTTATAATGCCCTGTTCAATGTAATTTCAGTTTGTTCAATGTAAACCGCACTGATGCAGAATAGCGCGGTATATAAGAGAATGTAAATAAATAAATAAACAGGAATGCTGAAACAGTAGAGCAGCCAGACAGCAACTGATGAGGGCCCAACATGGGCACGAGTGTGTTTCCCACAGTGTCACAGGGGATAGTACCCAGCAGGTACCCCCAAGGGCACAGAACATTGGCAGGCGGTGCTGGGGGGAAGCATGGACATCTATGCAGGCACCCCTACCCAAGAACCCGCACCATAGGCAGCCGCCTACCGGCACACTGGATGGCCTGCGACTGTGCACCACCAGCACCTCCAGCAGAAGGGCATGTCAGCATGGTGGCAGAGGGGTACTGGCGGTGGAGGGGGCAGTGGCAGCTGCCCAAAGCAGACCATGGCCTAGCCCTGTGTAGGTGGGTGCTATGCATTGCAACAGACAGGCCCTGTCTGACGAACAGTCATGGTATCCCCAGGGACTGCACTATCTCTGTGGCAACATGGTGGTGCAGTACACACAGCCAGTGTGTTCAGGAGCAGAAGGTCACAGATTCAAGTCCCAGCTGTGGTTCCTGCCAACCCAATCCCCATACAAAGCGTATACTGTTGTCAGTAACTAGAAACCTGTATTTACAAAGTGTATACTGTTGTCAGTAGATAAGGATCCACACATACTGCAGCCAGCAACAAATTAGTTTATAAACCTTAGTTTTAAAGTTTGAACTCCTGTCCAATAGCTAGAGAATTCAACACTCTGTTATCTGTTTATCTGCTTATAAACTTCACTACCATAGCTTATACTCCTGTCAATAGGTAGAGATTCGATCATACTGTCAATAGGTAGAGATTCGGTCATTCTGTAATCCACATTACATATTATACATAACACACAACATTGAGCTCCAACCACAGGCCAAACACATCTAAAATGTCTTGCCCAAATACCTTTTGTCTAAAACTATTATGCACCTGTTTAACAATTATGACACTAATCACATTGACCAACAGTCTAAACAACAAAAACTACAAACCAATCCCAATAATACAAAGAATCATCCGACCAGATCCCCCTTCATCTCAAATGCCCACTGGCATCAACACAAAAATAAATCATCACAGACTAATACATATAAAACCTACTACACTCACTCAGCCACACACCCAACCGACAACCATACACTCTTTGTCCTGTATCCTAATAAATGCAAGATCTATGAAAAATAAACTCCCTATCTTCATTGACTTGCTAAATGATCAAAAGCCAGACATCCTATGTGTTACTGAAACTTGGCTAACTGACTCCGATGTTGTTTACCTAAACCAGCTCAATACGAACAACTACGACATATCTCATACACACAGAAATACTAAAAAAGGAGGTGGAGTCCTTATAATGACAAAAAAGAACTAAAGGCTAAACCACACCCATCTGATCTCCCAAATAACATTGACACACTCATCATAAAAATTGCTCATTTTAGAATATGTTTATTATACAGACCACCGGATCAAAAAGCAGAAAGCTTAGATGCTCTAATAGAACTCCTCAGCTCATCCACAGACACCAACCCTATAATATTACTAGGAGATTTTAACCTCCCATCCCTACCCCCCTCACACTCAGCTCTTTTCATGGAATCATTAGTCGATATGGGTTTCCTCCAAATCATTAATACAAAGACCCACAATAAAGGTGGAACCCTTGACCTAGTCTTTCTACCGAAAGTATTCCAAAAATATTTTAACCGGTCATCGCTCGAGAGTACACCTATTCCTTGGTCAGACCATCACCTGATCAAATTTACCTTAGCCTACACTGGAAGAAACAACAAAAATAACTTACAAATAACCCATCCACCTAGATTCACAAAGTTTAACGCTGATGAATTCATCGATCTAACTATTCCCTATCTCACACTATTACCAACTGACCTAGATGAAGCAGTTGCAACTTGGCACAATACAATTAATAATGCAGCTACATATAAACAATCCACCAAGAAAAAACACTGCTATAGAATGGGTGATGCCCCCTGGTTCAACAGCACCTTAAAACGAATGAAGAGAGATTTGAGGAATATTGAATCCAAATGGTGCAAAACCAAATCTACCCCTTTATATGACGCTTATCATAGCTACCTTAAAAAGTACAAAGAAGCTTCAGACGGCGCAAAGAAAAATTACCACTCAACTATACTAACCAAATCCATTAATAGGCCTAGAGAACTTTTCAGCATCGTCCAAAACTTAACTAATAACTCATATGGGACCAGCAATGAAGTTATCGATATCTCTGCACAGACTCTAGCTAACCACTACATAAATAAATCAAAAACTTTTGCATTCACACCAAATCCTCTATCCCTTTCCCACCAACATCAATTGGAAAAATGGTCCGACTTCCACCCTATAACTAAAGACACTCTCAAGAATACAATTTCAAACTTGAACACTACGACTTCTCAACTTGATCCATGTCAGGTAAACTGGATTAAGCATACTCTCCCTACACTATCCCCCTTTATCCTTCCTATAGTCAATCTTTCGCTGCGCCAAGGGTACTTACCACCTTCCCTCAAACATGCTCAAATCCGACCGATAATCAAAAATAACACCCTCGACAAAACATCACCTAATTCCTACAGACCTATCTCTAGCATTCCATTTATGGCTAAACTAATTGAAAAGGTCGTTCAAACTCAAACACAGGACCACATAGAAAACTCAGCCCCCCTTGATGACCAACAATATGGCTTTCGTCCCTATCATGGTGTAGACACTCTTTTAACAGTACTTCTTGATACCTTAATAAGAGGTATCGATAACCCTAAACAAGCCTTCATTCTCCTCTTTCTAGACATCTCTGCAACGTTTGACAGTGTACACCATGCTGTAATGCTTAACAGATTAAAACAAATAGGAATCCACTCAACTGTACATAATTGGTTCACCTCATATCTAACTGATCGAACCCAAACCTTCCAAACTAACACACAAACTTCTAAAACATACAAACAGAAAATTGGTCTCCACCAAGGCTCCGCCCTCTCTGCCCTCCTATTTAATATCTATATTCAACCAGTCTGCGACATTTTAAAAAAATTTAAAGTCCTCTATCACATATATGCAGACGATATGATGATTTACATACCATTCACAATCCCAACACTCCCATTACAACTGTTAACAGAATGTTTCTCTGAATTAACAATCTGGCTAAAAGACCACAATCTCTATATCAATCATTCTAAAACTGATATTTTAATAGTAACTAAAAATCAATCCTACATACCTCCAACACACATCACTCTCCAAAATCACAACATTACTATAAAAAACTAAGTAAAATACCTAGGTGTCACCCTTGACACACCTTAGTATGGACACACATATTAGAAACATTACTAAAAAAGTCTACTTTAAGCTCAAAATTTTAAAGCAATTACGTCCACTTGTACTTCTACACGATTTTCTGAACATTATTCAAGCTATCATTACGCCACACTTTGATTTCGCCAATCTCACTCTACTAGGCACAACAAAACAAAACATTAAGAGACTCCAACTTGCCCAAAATGCAGCAGCAAGAATTGTAATGAAGGTGCCACCATTTGAACACATTACACCTATACTCGCAAACCTACACTGGCTCCCAATACAATCCAGAATAAAGCACAAATTGATTATCACTACATTTAAGACATTAAATAACATGGCCCCAGTCTCTTTAACAAAACTTATCACTAAAGACACATCCCAAACTGCGCTACGGAGAGGCCACACGAATAAAATTAGGATCCCAAAAGATTTCACAACTACCAAAAAAACAACTAATAAAAAAGCGTTTTTGCATGCAGCTCCCACCCTATGGAACTCCCTCCCTGAAGAAATAAGAGCATTAAATGATGCAAAGGAGCTCCGCAAGAAATTAAAAACATATTTGTCATCTCCCATTTCGGCACACTAGAAAATACCTTACCACTAACAGGAAATGGCTAATAGATATCTCAGCGAATACCAATTCCAATTTTTTTCCTCAATTAAACTACAATTTAAAGTTGATTTAATAACTATTTGTAAATCCTGTAAATGGAAATATGTAAATAGTTCGAAATATGTAATAGTTTGTTTGTTATAGAACAAATTATTTACCATACATAGTTCAATCATGTTTAATGTATTTAGCAAATTTGTACCTAGTTAACTAATGTTTCATGTAAAACAGATCTGTTACTCTGTTCATTTTTCGTTCATTGTAAACCGCACCTGATCTGTGGAAGGTAGCGGTATATAAGCAACTGTTAAATAAATAAAATAAATAAAATAAATATTTTAACCACTACTAAAACGTGGTAATAAAGACAGAACCTTTATTGCAGATAACATAAACATGCCTTAAACGCCTTTATTTTACCCTACAGAGCACAGACACCATACACATGTGCAATACCTAGAATAGAGTTTCCCAACTGCAGTCCTGGAGGGCCAAACACCATTCAGGTTTCATGCTGTCTCTAATACAGATGTCTGTGCTGCATTTCTATGCGCCGCCCCCATGGTATGCAGATGTATCTCATGCATATTCATTAGGGACAGCATGAAAACCCGAACATTGTTTGGCCCACCAGGAATGGAGTTGTGAACCTCTGCCCTAGAGCAGCGGCCAAAAGGGGCAGACACACCTGCACCCACAGGCTCCAGTATCCAAAGCCTCCTGGAGAGGCAGGATGTTGGGCCCTGCATGCATCTCCCAATACTAGCACTTACATACCCTAGCAATGCCACCCTAAACCTGGGAATATGGTACACATATATCAAGAGGTTGCTATGATTACTGGCAGATAGCAATTCCTAAGTTAATCACAATCTGCTCATTGAGTTGTATCATACCAACCTCTCAGATGTCTGTGGCGTGTGTTCCATGTCTGGTGTCTGACAGTGTTCATCACCCTGGGGATTGACCCCAACAGTATTGCATACCATAGCCATGCCTGCACTGTGCCCAGGACTGGTGCGGTGGCCAGGGCTGCCAAGAGTCTCTATAGTTGCACAATGCTGGCATAGGTGTGGGAGTGTGTGTCTGTCTATCCAGTGTGTGGTGTATGCCAACACCTTCCTCAGCCCACACTGCTTGCACTGTTGCCAGTGTAAGCCTGCCAATGTGCATAATGAAGAGCAAGGTACTGTGGGTATAGCCTGGACAGGGTGGCCTGGCCTGTATGCATCTGCAAAGGGCATAGGGCAATGGCTCGGACATTGTAGTGCCCGGCCACAACCTGCACGGACAGGGTGGCCATAGCATGTCCTGCTGGGGGTGTCACTCTCACCCTGACTGAGCAGTGACCACGGCATGGCCAGGTTCCCCCATAGTGGTATATAGTACTTTTCTCAAGTGATATTTATGGGTTCTTTTTTTCTGGGGCCCAATCACTGACTTAGCTGCTTGGTGTGTGTACTCACATCCCCTCCAGGAACATGCACTATGGACTAGCTAGCAGACTGTCTGTAGTTAGTATGTGTATGGCTGGAACACCTTGCAGGGTGCAGTGGCTGGAGGCTCACTGGGCTTGCTGCTGGAGAATGTCAGATAGTGGTGGGGGGCAGCTGAGCATCTCCAGGCCTACTGTCTGTCTGCCATTGCCTTATGGATGCGTACTGATCTGCATTGCCTGCCCTGTAGGGTATCTGTTCCCCAGCAAGACTGGGGTCGATGGTCCCCTCTACTGCCACCATTGCAGGGATGTAGACTGTGGATCTGTTGGTGGGGGATCCTGTTCCCCACCCTGAACCACAGGGGCGGGTTGGGTGGTGCTCATATAATCCGCTTTAGGGTCTGCATGCCACCCTTCATGTATTTTGTGACCATGACACCCACACAGGATATGCACTATTCTGGGTGCATCATAGTCCACAAGGGCTAGACATGACTGGGGAATACAGATGGACACAGGTGTATCTGCAAGGACTACCTATCACACACTAACACTGATGAGGACCTGCAGCATAGTCTATTTCAGCCAGGCCATGTGCTGCGGACCTGGTGCTCGGCCCCCCACTTCACCCTCAGGGTGAGCACAGGAACCGCATGCTGTCACGGTCTGTAGCTACTCTGTGCCAGTAACACACACAGCCATCTACCCCTACCAGGCCGGGGTGCTATAGTGGCGCATACCCCATCTTGTGATCAGACATAGGCTGCTGATCTGCATGTGCAGTGCATCATGGGTATGGGTGGGTCTACTCTATCCTGATAACCACAGCAGACAGCTTCTGTGGTCACCTGCAGTCTTTCTGTAGCCAGCCAGCAGTGTGCTAGACACTATAGAGCTGTAGCCCACTGGTTACGTTGATGACTGTGGAGGCAGAGGTAGTGGGTTCAATTCCTTGTTGTTCCCTCCTGTCCAGGGCAGATATTTTGCTTGCCTGTGACAGTCATATCTTTGCAGATCTGTGCTGCCAGCCACACAGTACCCTCTCCACAGCTATCAACACTCCTTAAAATACGTCACAAGGCTCCTAATTAGGCACAGCTGGCTTTAAAAAAGGTTTGGACAAGTTCCTAGAGGAAAGGTCCATAAACCATTATTAAGAAGGGACCCAGGATGTCAATGCTTAACCCAGTACAAGCATTGTGGAACCTGTGTCTTTTGGGGAAACTGTTAGGTACGTATGACCTAGATTGGCCACTGTTGGAAACAGGATACTGGGCTTGATGGACCTTGGTCTGACCCAGTATGGCATATCTTATGTTCTTATGTTCTTATGTTCACAGTACAAGGCGCCTTATAACGTGCCTTATACGGCGCGTTACAAGGCGCTTTATAAGGCACATAAGGCACGTGCCTTCTACGGTGCCTTATAACGCGCCTTTTAACGCGCCTTATCTGACACATAGCTTTACTGCTGCCCCGCCCACTCCTTTATATGGGCATCTCTACCTTTACTGCGGAATGACATTACCACAGTTTAGTAAACATGCCCCTGTGCTGATGTTTGTAAATTAATATATCTAGAGACTCAATTTGTGTTGTGTGACATTGGGCCGTAAATTGAATGTTAGGTTTAATGGTATTGTTCCAATTCAAATAAAATTCTAAATTCTGTTGAGAATCATTCTATAAAAATAATACATCATCCAAGAATCAGACTCACAAGGAAATATTGGAAAACCAAGGAGATGAATAAATAAATAATGACTCAAAATCAGCCATGTATATGGTAGCAACTGATGGTGTCACTGTGGAACCCATGGCTATTCCAAAAACCTACAAATAAAACATTTTGTCATAAAGAAATGGATTTCTGGTTAAAACCAAATCCAGAAGCTGAAGAAAAAATGCTTTTGGGATTCACAGCGTGAGTTGGATAGAATAATCAGCAATGACAGCTAAAGCCTCAAGTTGGTTGGCGTTAGTATACATAAGAACATAAGATATGCCATACTGGATCAGACCAAGGTCCATCAAGCCCAGTATTCTGTTTCCAACAGTGGCCAATCTAGGTCATATGTACCTAGCAGTTTCCCCAAGGGACACAGGTTCCACAATGCTTGTATTGGTTCAAGCATTGATATCCTGGGTCCCTTCTTAATAATGGTTTATGGACCTTTCCTCCAGGAACTTGTCCAAACCTTTTTTAAACCCAGCTACACTAACAGCCTTTACTACATCCTCCGGTAACAAATTCCAGAGTTTGATTACACGTTGAGTGAAAAAATATTTTCTTTTATTAGTCTTAAATAGTTTACCCTGTAACTTCATTGCATGTCCCCTAGTCTTTTTATATTCTGATAAGGTAAACAATCGATCTACGTTTACCCATTCCACTCCGTTCATTAATTTGTCCACCTGATTATTCACTCCTTAAAAAAAAAAAATATGACAGATTAGTAAGACAAGATCTTCCTTGTCTAAAGCCATGTTGGCTGTCTCCCATTAGGTCATGACTATCTACATGCTGAGTAATTTTATTCTTTATGATGGTTTCTACCATTTTTCCTGGTACTGACGTCAGGCTCACCGGTCTGTAGTTTCCCGGATCACCCCTGGAACCCTTTTTAAAAATTGGTGTTACATTGGCGATCCTCCAATCTTCAGGTATTAGAGATGATTTTAATGATAGTTCACAGATTACTAATAGCAGGTCTGCAATCTCATATTTCAGTTCTTTCAACACCCTTGGATGTATACCATCCAGCCCAGGTGATTTGCTACTCTTCAGTTTATCTAATAGTTGTAATACATCTTCCCGATGTATCGATATTTCCTTCAATTCTTCCGCACCTTTAAATACCACTTCAGTCATGAGTAACATCCCTACATCTTCCTCAGTAAAGACCGAAGCAAAGAATTCATTCAGTCTCTCCGCAATCGCCTTGTCGCCTCTTAGTGCTCCTTTAACCCCTTTATCATCTAATGGACCAACTGACTCTCTCACAGGTTTTTTGCTATGAATGTACTTGAAAAGGTCTTTACTTCGCGTTTTTGCTTCCGCAGCAAGCTTCTTCTCAAATTCTCCCTTTGCCTGCCTTATCAATGCCTTGCATTTGACTTGCCATTGCTTGTGCTGTTTCCAGGTTTGTCGTTTGGCTCTTTTTTCCATTTCCTGAAAGATGCTTTTTTAGCAACAACAGCCTCTCTGACCTCACCTTTAAACCATGCTGGCAGTTTTTTGGACTTCCTTCCACTTTTCTTAAAACGTGGAATACAGCTGGTCTGGGCTTCCAAGATAGTATTTTTCAACAACAGCCAAGCCTGATGTACGTCTTTAACCTTTGCAACTGCTCCTTTTAGTTTTTTCTTAACTGTTTTCCTCATTTTATCATAGTCTCCCTTTCGAAAGTTAAAAGGTAGTACTGTGGATTTCCTTACTATCCCTCCTCCACTAATTAAATCAAAGGCAATCATGCTATGATCACTATTGCCAAGTGGCCCCAACAACCTTATCTCTTGCACTAGATCTGGTGTTCCACTAAGGACTAGGTCTAATATGGCTTCCCCTCTGGTCGGTTCATGAACCAGCTGCTCCAAGAAGCAGTCATTTATTTCATCTAGGAACTTTATCTCCCTAGCATGTCCTGACGTGACACTGACCCAGTCGATACCGGGGTAGTTGAAATCACCCATTATTATTACTGTGCTGTAACTTTTGTTAGCTTCCTTGATTTCTTTGAACATTTCATCATCCATTTGGTCATTCTGGCCAGGCGGTCGATAATACACCCCCACTGCCATCGCCTTCCCCCTTTTACATGGAATTTCAATCCATATAGATTCTACAGCAGATTTTGTTTCCTGCAAAACTTTAATCCTTTCTGACTTAATGCCCTCTCTAACATAGAGAGCAACCCCTCCACCAATTTGATCAGCTCTATCATTACGATATAGTTTGTACCCAGGTATAACAGTGTCCCACTGGTTGTCCTCCTTCCACCATGTCTCTGATATTCCAATCATATCTAACCTTTCATTTAGTGCTATATATTCTAACTCTCCCATCTTATTTTTTAGACTTCTAGCATTTGCATAGAAGCATTTTAGAGAATGTATTTTATTCATATTAATTTGGCTATTGTTAGACATGGGTAATTTGGGATCTTTAAGCTCTGTCTGCTCCATACTTGAGGGCATTTGGGCTAGTTTACTCTTTTGTGGAACCTCTCTGCTTTTGGTAGTATCCTTCAAAGATACATTCTTCTGAACCATCCGCTCTTGGGCGACTGTCGGCTTTCCCCTAATATCTAGTATATAATGAGACCACATCCACTGTGACCATAATAGGGGACTCAGAATATGTATAGTCACCTGCCAAACATGTTAGAAAATGTGAGGTATCATGAGCATAGGATTGAACCTGAACCGCTGTTCTTTGAAGAAAGTAGCCACAAAACTTGGATAGTGGTTCTAAAATTGAACCCCAGCATGATACAATTGGACTTCCAGGAGGAAAGGATATTGATTTATGTACCTTAGGTACAGTATAAATGATAGGTATATGAAGATGTTGTTTAATCAAGAATTTATGTTTTGTCATTGTTAACCAACCGGCTGTCAGTGCTCTAGAGACAATGTTGTCAATTTCAATCTGGAGATCAGAGGTAGGATCATGAGGCAACAATCTATAATATTTAATATCATTTAACTATGTCATGAGATTCTGATGGTATGATGTTGTATCCTGTATGACCACCGCTCTTCCCTTGTCCACATTACAGATCTTTCAATGCTTTAAATTCATCAGAAGACAAATTTGAATGTTTATGCAATTTCATCTCCATCTTATACAAATCAGTCATAATCAAATTCTGAAAAGTCAAAATAGTAGAATCTGGCAGCCCAGGTGGAATCCATTTAGAAGGATTATAAACCACTGAACTGTCAAAAAAAACCAATGGTGTCAGCAAAAAATTGAGTAACTTGCAGTTTTCAAAAAAATCTATAAAGAGCTTGTCTCATTTTTAAAGGATTATAAAAAACAGTGGGCACAAAAGAAAGTCTAAGGTTCAACATTCTCTCTTGTATAGTAGTTAGAAGAATTGATGTCAGGTTGATGACTGCTTTTGGTGCAAGAGCATCTGGTGGGACCTCTCCACCCTTCTGTCAGATACTGCTGCCGTGATCTGTGGCCCCAGTACTTGTCCCGCTGAAAATCCTCTTTGTGCACTGAATAGCCCTGTTGATGAAAAGATCCACCTGAGGAATCACTATCATCAGTGTCATCATAAGAATTATCAAATGTAAGATGCTTTTTTGTTGAAATTTGTTTCCACGTATATACCTGGTCCTGGTCATAATTATACTTGTCATAGTTAAACTTTCTAAACGTGGAACTTTCAAATATTCATGAAGTTGATAATTGCTGGAATAAGTCATCATGTTACAGCTTGAAAGACTGATCAGACAAGTCCGTTTCCAATTTATCCTCCAACAATCCATCCTGTTGTTTGACATTATCTTCTTCTACTGTAAGCTGTTTGACCAAAAGAGCAATTTATTATTATTTATTAGTTTATTAACATTTCTATACCACAATTTCCAGTAGATCAATCACAGTTTATAGGTAACAACAATATGAGTAATTCAAAACAGTTATATTGTCATTTACAATTAAATCTGTTTACAGTTAAATCTAAACTTCACTTGTTCAATAAACTATTCCATTTGGTATGAAATGCCTTGTCATCCATAAACATTTTAGGAGGTTTAATCATTCTTAATCCCCGTGAGATCATTCTGGTCTTCAAATATTGAGCCATAGTAGCACTTTGTAATTTAATACATATCCATTTTTTGTTTAAATTCTTAAACTCAACAAAAGAGGTAGATTGAGTGGAGGTATCGACATCGTCATCAAACAGTGAGAGTCTTTTCAAAAACTGATTGATCTGATCTTCTGAATATGCAAATACAGCTGTATTTCCATCAGAGGAATTACTAACACTGGTACTGATGTCAGACACTGTTTGCATACAAATGAGTTTCCCAAACTATTAGAAAACAAATTAACCCGAAGATCCAAACCACATAAATATCCACTTGATTAAGGTCAGATCAAAATTAAAGAGCTGTGTATGTTATGAATTAATGTTGAAATGTTTGTTGTGTAGGATAAAAACCTTCTGAAAAACAAACATACCCTTTTGAATCTTTAAAATATGGTAACCAACCACCAAGAATGTGTGAAAACCCATAAAAGTACAAAACACAAACTCACTAAAGTGGATATTTGTGTGGCTTGAATCTTCAGGTTAATTTGTTTTTTAATACATACTATAGCATTTTTTTTGTGTAAACATTTTTTATTGTGATCAGATAAATAAAACATATAGTTGCTGTGTTCAAACAAAAACCAAGGACATATCAATACAGCTTTGCGATAGCTCTAACATTAACAATGGTAACATAATGCATCAAAACATATTGGAGCTAACCAGCGAGCCTTCTCTAGCCAGTCCGTTTGCTATGCACGGAGTAAAAACACCCAGACAGTTCAGCATCCACTTAATCACAATTATGCAGGCAGCATCTGCATTCTGCCCCCACTTTCACACTCCTGGAATCCCACAGCAGTCTCTCAAGACACACTGTAGGACTTCTCTTCTGCTCTTCCTTCACTCTCCAGGGTTCGTAGTGCTCACTGATCACTCTTTTCTGTTTCTATCCCTGTTCCTCTCCCCCTCCCCCTCTTCTCCTCCCATACCTTCCCCCACTCTCCTTCCCTCCCTCTACCGGTGAGGTTCAGAGATCATGAAAGTATTGACAGCAGCATTCCCACAGGGACCAGTAGTGCTGCTGCTCCAGAGATCTTGACACCTCTTTCCCTCACCGTACCCATTCAGCCATGTCTCGCATTGCGCCAACCCACTGCTCAGAAGACGGGACTTTGTCATCTATCCAATGGGACACCAACACCTTCCTAGCAACCAAAAGAACCACTTGTACCCACTTTGGAGCACTTCTCAATGACTCCTACAAGGTTGCATCCCCTCCAAGCAGAAGAGTGGAGTACACACATTCTATATTAGTCTGTACCACAGTTTGGATTGCATTCAGTATCTTCTCCCAGTGGTGTCGCAATTTAGGGCATTCCAAGAAAGTATGAACCCATGTACCCCTAGCAGCATGATAGCACAAGCAGTCTAGACTATTCCATAAGCACAGCTGAGCTCCTCTTTCTCAAGTCAAATATGCCGTATGTAGTATTTTAAACTGCATTTCTTCCAGGGTCACATTCGGTGTGCATAGGGGGACAACCACGAAGAGTCTGTCCATCTTTTGTGTGTCTAGTTCTTCCCCAGGACCTGTGACCATTAGGTACCTAGACCCATTAGCCATCTTCAGGATCGCATATCTCTACCCATTTTATACCAGTAGGCCACCCTATTATGCTTAGCTGGAGTTAGAAGGAAAAGCCTATCCAGAGATGTAAAGGTTGTGAGGCCCAAGCCGTCTCCCCTGCCCACCCCCTTGGATGTAATATAATGTTGGCACTGTAGGTAAGCCATCAAGTGTTTATTAGGCATTTGCCACTTACTCTTGAGTTGGTCAAAGAAGGGAAACATTCCCTTGCCCAAATCCATGAGTTGACCAACATGCTGACAACAGCATGTTTCCCAACTACAGAAAGCTGCGCTGTCTATGCCCAGGAAGAACGCAGGGTTCCCTACGAACATTCTAAATGAGCTCCCACTACTGTTGCTCTCCACCACTGCCATGCCCTCCACATTGGCTCTAAGAAACACAAAGAATGTCAGGCTCTCATCCGCCATTGTAGTTTTAATTGTAGAAGGTTAAAGAATCTGTATGGGACGCAACTCTCATCTAACAACTCCACCAGGGCATATTGATCCCCGCCCACCTGAAGCTCATATATCCACCTGAGCAAAGTAGTCACATTATATAAGCAGAGATCTGGCAAGTTGAGCCCTCCCACCCCCCCACCCCCGGTGTCCCTGTCCACTATTAGCTTGGCGTAACTGATACATGCCGTGCGGCTTGGCTTCTCCACAAAAAGGTGTTCACGATACTCTTATATAGCTGCTCCTCTTTCTCCTTTACCCATAGAGGAAATACCTGAAGCGGTTACAGTAGTCGCAGCAAGAGTACCATTTTGCCAGTGCTACACAGCCCATAAGTGAAAGGGGAAGGCCACTCCATGTCGTGCACCAATTCTTTATTTGGACAAGTTTGTCAGGCACATTATTTTGGTAAAGGAGGAGCCTATCTGCATGCAGGTGGACCCCTAAATATTTCAATGAGTCACCCGCCCATGCAAATGGAGGGTTGCTGCCCCGCCGGCTTGCACAGCTCGTTTGCACCGGCATGGCCTCAGACTTGGACCAATTCACCTTCAGCCCCACAAATGTCCCAAATAGTGCATTCATTCACATTACACATGCAATGTGTGTTCGAGCTCAGCTAATGAAGCACAACATATCATCAGCAAACAGATTAATCTTGCAAACTGTAGCTCCAACTCGAATACCCTGCAAATCATCCATGCCCCATATCTTAGCAGCTAAGGGCTCCAAAGAAAGTAAAAAGAGCATCGGGGAGAGGGGACAACCCTGGTGAATGCTCCGTTGCAGCTGAAAATTGTCCGTTAATCTCCCATTCACCAATATCTAAGCCTGGGCTGGTGGTATAACGCATCCATTTTAGAAAAGCACCTGTGATCCCATATTGCTCTATCATCCAAAAAAGGTACTCCCAAGAGACATTATCAAAGGCCTATTTGGCATCTACACTTGCTAAAATGTCACCACCCTCTTGGCCCCTGTCTTGCTGGAGACCACTAGGGTTCTCATCAAGTGGGCTGATGCAAAGTGCCCTGGGACAAATCCTACTTGGTCGAGGTGTATTAATCCAGGTATGACCGTGGCCAACCGCCGGGCCAGTATTGCAGCAATAAGTTTAACATCCTGGTTGATAAGAGATATGGGTCTATAAGAGCCTACTAGTGTTGCATCCCATCCCAGTTTCAGGAGAACCACGATTGTAGCCCAATTCTGTCGATCACCCATGTCGCCCTTTTTGAGTGCTATGGCTCATTGGGTCCCTGAAGGGTCCGACCACCAGCCCTCCCAGGATTTCATAAAATTCCCCTCATAACCCATCTGGGCCAGGGACCTTTGCCAGCTTAAGTGCCTTAAGAGCTGCAAAGACTTCGGCTGGGCTGAAGGATGCGTTCAGCCCAGCTTGGCCTCTGATATTTGGGGCCTTGTTAGTCCTCGAAAGAACTCTTCCCTTCCCGCTATGTCCGATGGGTCACAAGTATACAGGCACTGATAGAACCTCTGAAACTGTTGACAAATCCCCTCCTCCCTCTCTTCCAGCGCCCCCCCCCTCCCCCATGGAGCATGTATAACTCGAATTGCAACCTTTCGTTTTGCCAGACTGACCAGGTGAGCAAGCAGTCTTCTGCATTTGTTCCCCCACTTGTATAACTGATATTTAGAAAGCTTAATGTTTCCTTCTGCCCTCTGGTTTAATACTACATTTCTTTCTTTCCACGGGGCCAGGTATCGTGCCTTATCCTCCTTATTCAGACTCTGGATATGTTGTTTGCACATTGCCTGCAGCTATTGAGATAGGTCTAGTAGCCTCATGTCAATGGTCTTTTGTTTCCCAGCCATGTAGGCAATTATCACTCCCCTCATAGTTGCCTTAGCTGTCCCCCACAGCACACTGGGATCCATATCCTCATTTTAGTTCTCCTGCCAATATGCCTGCCAAGCTTCCCTGAGATGCTCTTGGAATTTCTGGTCTTTGTACAACATAGAGCTCATCCGCCAGGAAGTCCTCCCTTTTTCCCCTCTCCCTCCACACCTGAGCATAAACCACATTGGTGCGTGTTCTGAGATTTCCATATTTCCTATTTCCGCTTGTTCTAGCCCTCAGAACAGGGGCTCAGCCACTAAAAGATAGTCCAGTCTCGCATAGCTGTTGTGTGGGTGAGAGAAGAAGGTGAAGTCTGCCTTTTCAGGGTGTAATACTATCCAGGTGTCTACCAACAGTAGTTCCTCTAACAAAAAGTCAATCCCCTTCCCTTTTGTTCTTGTTGGGGCACTCCAGGGTGGCTTGCAATCCAGTGATACATCGCGTGGTATGTTAAAATCCCCCTTCCCCCCTCCCCCGCCCCCACTGTTATCTGGTACTCCTTAAATTGGAGCAGTTTGGAACTAATGATGACAAAAAAAAAGTGATCATAGATGTTGGGCATGTAAATATTACGAAGAACTATCTTTAGACCTCCAAGCTGTCCTGTTATTATGTGGTATCGGCCTCAGTGTCTGGTAGACTCCTGTGGAGGATAAAAGGTACCCTGCAGTGAACAAGTGTTGCCACCCCCATTGTCCCCCCTTATAAGATGAAGTAACCAACCTCCCCCACCCACCCTTGTTGTACTTTCTTATGCTCGCAATCAGTGAAGTGGGTCTCTTGTAGGAGAACTATGTCTGCTCCCTCTTTCCACAGGTAATTTAGTATTTTTGTGTGTTTAACTGGTGAATGGATCCTCTCTATGTTCAGAGTGAAAACCTTTACTCTATCCAACCTCTTTTCGGTTATGGCATGGTATCTTCCCGATTATGGACTTAAGGTCTGTAGGGGCATCAGCTTCCCAGCCAAGCAGACCTCTCCCCGGTTTTTCATCCTTGATCCCCACCGGCATTCCCCCCTCTTCCCCCTCCTCCCCCTCTCCCTTCCCCCTCTCTCATACCCCCTCCTCTTCTCCCTTCCTCCCTTCCCTATCTCCCACTATTCCCTCCATCCCTTCCGCCCTTCCTTTCTGGTTCCTGCCCCCTCCCACAAGTACCTCAACCTTTCCCCCATTGCCCTATTCATCAGCCTCCAACCACAAGCACTCATTGTCATACTCGCAACCTTGGTCCTATGACTCCATTCATTACCACTTACCCCAACATGCTTTCATTCTCTCTCATTCCCAGTCTCCACTCCCCTACATATGTAGCATATGGCAGATTAGGCCATCCGACGGGTCCTCCCCATCTTTAAGTCTAAGTAGTCAGTCAGTGTGTCCAGAGTTATAGGCCCTTGTGTCCCTTCCCACCTGGGGTCTTGCAGGTTCTGTAATTGCTCAGTCTTCCAGAAGCAAGAGAGTAGGAGAAAAAGAAAAGGCAGAAAGTCTTGGGTTGCCTCTTGTCACCCCCCCCCCCACCCCCGCCACCATCTCACGGGGATGGGGAAAGGAGGAGGGGTCCTGGAGCTATGCAGGCCCGGTGGAGTAAAAGTTCTCCCTGAGCCCCAAAGTCACCACTCTGTTCACTTGGACTACAAAAGTGGACTGCTACTTCTGAAGAGAGATCTGCAATAGTGAGTATATACTTCTGGGAATTTTTCTGAAGGGAATTCTTTGGATTAAATCTGATTAATCTGTGAACCCAATGTATTTGTTAAATCAGTCAGGGCCTAGTAGCAGCAGTTTAACTTTAAATTTAAAACACAGAAGAGAGCTTTCTGGTTAAATTTAGAACCCAGCAGAGAGCTTCTAGTTTAAATTTCATACTAAGTCAGAGCCTAGCAGCAGCAAAGAGCTTTAATTTAAATCAAACCAGAATATTTTTATTTATTTATTTTATTTATTTATTTAAAGTCTTTTCTATACCGTGCTCTTCGAGTCAGCTCGGTTTACATATAACAGAAACATTATCCATAAGTAAGGAGAAACCGTACTGGACTTACATAAAACAGGATATAAGAACTTGGGTTGAACTGGGTAAACTATCTACAACTCTAGGCTAAGGCAGGTTGCTGTCTGTATACATCTGCTGGGGATAGTGGTTCTATTGTGTGGTGCTGGAGTCGTGTGTGGTGGTTGGGGTGAGGTGATTGAGGGTGACAGACTGGTGTCGGTGAGAGGGTAGTTGTTGGGTGGTACCTTAGTGCAGTAAGAAAAGGTGGAGCTTGAGTGCCTTCCTGAAATGGGTGAGGTCTGTGATAGCACGGATGGCAGGTGGGAGTGCGTTCCAGCATGAGGGAGCATAAAACTTGAAGGCTCTCTTTCTTGTTGTCTGTGAGCATTTTGTGGATTCACTGGGTATAGATAAGGTATTGGCTGTGACTGATCTTCGAGTTCTGTTTGGCGGCGTGGGGTGGATGAGATTGGTGATGGACGGGGATGTGAGGCTGTTGAACGCTTTGAAGGTGATGAGGAGGATCTTGAAGGTTAGTCTCGAGTGGACTGGCAGCCAATGAAGGTGCTTCAATATTGGTGTTATGTGATCAGACCTGGTGGCGCCATGCAGTAGTCTGGCCGCTGTGTTCATAGCTAGCTGTAGTGGATGCAGCGTGCTCTTCGGTAGGCCGTGTAGGATGACATTGGCGTAGTCGAAGTGTGGAATGACTAAGGCCTGATAGATAGTCCTGAAGTCATCAGGTTCCAGAAGGGGGCGTAGGTGACGGGTTGAGCGAATCTTGAGATATATTGCGTTAACGGTGTTGGTTATATGTGTTTTCATATCAAGCCGTTGATCGAGTGTTATCCCTAGGTAATGTATTGTGGGCCTGATTTGGAGGTCAGCATCTCTTACTTTTAGTGTATTTGGTGGAGTGAATGCTTGGTCTCTGGTGATGAGTAGAGCCTCTGACTTCTTGTGGTTTATTCTTAAGTTTTGGGTGTGGAGCCAGTCAGTTGTAGCGTCAAAGCAGGCAGTTAGTTGAGAGAGGTCCACCTGGTCTGTGGCAAACGGTGTGTAGAGCAACACATCGTCTGCATACATAAGACATGAGATGCCGAATGAGTGGGCGATAGAGCAAATGGGCTGCATGTATATATTGAAAAACAGCGCCGAGAGGGAGGAGCCCTGTGGGACACCCTGTTTTTGCTGGAATGGTTTGGATGTCGAGCTTCCCATCCTTACATGCTGCCACCTGTTTGAGAGGTAGGATTCACACCATCTCAAGGCTGCATCCTGTATCCCCTTCTCTGCCAGACGCTCTATGAGCAGTATATGGTCAACCGAGTCAAAGGCTGCGGAGATGTCGAGGAAGATTAGAGCATAGCCAGTTCTGGGTTTATCCAGTCCGGTAGTTAGTGTGTTGAAGAGGATGGTTAGAAGTGTCTCCACACCATGTGCTTCTCTGAAACCGTGTTGGCATGGGTCTAAGGGCGCAGCGGACTCAATGTGGTCCTGGATTTGGTGTAGGACAATTTTTTCGATTATTTTGGCCATTAGTGGGATACTTGAAATTGGCCAATATGAATCCATTTTTTAGGAGCGGTCTAATTGATGTTTGTTTCAGGCTTTGAGGGAAGGTTCTTGAGATGAAGGAGAGATGGATGAGTTTGGTAAGGAATGGGCTGAGTTCCTGACACAGTGACTTCACCCAGAATGCAGGGCAAGGATCGTTGGGAGCTGTGGTGGTGTTAATCGAGTTGATGGTGTCTTCGATGATCTTTGCTGATGGTGAGGAGAAGGTGGAGAGTGGAGGTAAGTGGTATGGTTTGTTCAAAGGGGTGGGGAATGTTGCTTTGATGGTTTGAATCAGCTTTGATTGTAGGTAGTCTGCATATTCTTGTGGTTCTGGCGTGCTGTGTTGAGTGGTGGAAGATTGCTTTGTGAGGGACTTTACTAAGTTGAACAGATCCCTTGGTTTGTTTATTGATCGTTGCAATAGTTCTGTGTGATAGCGTCTCATCGATTCAGCCACTTTGTCGCGGTGTTTCTTCAGGTTGGAGGTGTAGATCTCTAGGTTACTGGTGGTGCGGGAGCGTCGCCATCTCCTTTCGAGCTTCCTCAGTTGGCATAGTGATGTCCTTAGCTCAGAGGAGTACCAAGGGGAGGACATTCTTTTTCTTGGAGTTGAGTCCCTAGATGATTGACTGGCTATGGAGCTGAGGGTGGTGTTCCAAGTGGAGATCATTTCCTCAAGGTTGGTTTCTGCGATGTTGAGAAGAGGTAGAGATTTGCCGAGTATCTCTTCCTTGTTGAAAGGTCGGAATTTTGTTTTTTGGACGGCATCAGGGGTGGGCTGGCAAGTTATTGGAGGCTGTTTGTAGGGTAACTGGAACGTTATTAGTTTGTGGTCAGACCATGGGACTGGTGTGAGGGAGATGGCGAGTGGAAGGTTTTGACTCGTGACTGACTGAGGAGCGAAAATCAGGTCAAGTTTGTTATCCATTGAGTGGGTGGGTTCATTAATCACTTGGTCATAGCCCAGCTGGCTAAGAGCATTCAGGAGGGAGCTGGCATGGTCTTCTGGCAGGGCTGGGAGATTGAAATCTCCTATAAGCCAGTTTGGTATGAGTGGGTTTTCGGAGTTGCATGCTAGGTCAATTATCGTTGAGAGGTCGTCTGGAGGTGAGGATGGCGGTCGATAGATTAGGTTGATGGAGACATGTTCGTTTGCTAGGGTGATGTAATCCATCATTGTGGTGCTATTGGCGTTGGTCTGGTGGAGTTGAAATTCAGTTCTCGAGAGTGCGAGGGTTCCTCCGCCCCTGCGGTTGGCTCTGTGACAGGTGTGAGCTGAGAAATCAGATGGGGTGAGGAGATTGAGTATGACTGTGTCAGCGTCTGTGAGCCAAGTCTCAGTGATCAATAGGATGTCCAATTTGTAGTGTGATATCAGGTCGGAGATGACTGGCCATTTTTTCCGGACCGAGCGGGCATTGATGAGAGCGCAGTTCAGGTAGCTAGGTTGTGAGAGTTTTTCTGGTATGGTTTTCTTGGACTTCTGTAGAGAGATGTAGAGTAAGTGTGAGCTACGGTTGAGTCTGGGTTCTGTCTTCAGAGGTTGGGAAGCGGTGAACCATCTTCTTCCTGTACCACGTAGGGTTGGTATGGGGTTGCCTTCGGTAGAGAAGGTAAGGGCGCTGTGGTATAGACTGGTGAAGAGGTAGAGGCAGGTTGTAACCGTAAGGAAGGGAGCCATTCTATGAGGAGTGTCCTATGGGGTTGAGGACGTTGGCGTTATGTAAGCAGATAGCTTTAATGTGGCAGAGTAGGTTGAGTAGCTGGGGTTGAGAGGAGTGTGACCTGAAGTGTGGTTGTGTGGGTCCTTGTTTTGGGATAATTCTCAGCTTCGAGGAATCAGGGAAAGCTTCACTGGGAGGGGTAATGTCTGCAGTCACAAGAGAAGGGTAGGAGAGCATAAGGTGGCAGTATTTTGAACATGCAGTGAAACAGTGTTGTGAGAACACAAGGATACAATGCTTTGAGAATACAATGTAGCAGTATTATACAAATGTAGGGCAGCAGTGTTTGAAACACAAAGTAACAGAATTACAGCAGACCTAAGGTGGGTTCAGATCTTGTTAGCTAGCTGTAAGCTGAACTATACTAGCGGCATGGCAGAGATAGGAGTTATATTGGAGTCATATTAGAGTTTACTAGAGTAGGCTAAAGTACAGATCTTATTCAAGAAGTACAGCCTAGTTTTCGCCTTTAGGATGAGCTGTAAACGCAGAGAGCTTCTAGTTGAAATTTCATACTAAGTCAGAGCCTAGCAGCAGCAAAGAGCTTTAATTTAAATCAAACCAGAATATAACTTAGCATAAAAGGCAAAACAGGGTCAGTATTCTTTGAGCAATAAATAAAGTCTTCTAGAGACCTTTACAAAGAGGCCTTCTACCTAGGGGGCAAGAGACCTGTGAAACTTTTTAAATAGGTGTTAAAGCCAGGTGGCAGGTCAAAAGGCCATTTTGAAAGACTCTTTCTATCCAAGCAAGGACTGTTAATCACCCAGGAAGTTGGTCACAGCTTACCTTAGAAGCACAGGACAGGGTACTGTGCAGCAGCACTCTTTTAATAAGTCTTATTTCCCTCCCTCCCCCCCCACACCCACCCACCCCTGGGATAATGGTAGCTTTATAGGTACTTACACATCTTAAAGGGAAGGAGCTGCTCTCAGCTGCAGCTCTTTATCCAAATCAGTTATACATTAAGGAGCTGAGATTACTTAAGCTTCAGGTGAACAAAGTATATTAAATGTATTAGGCACACTTTTATTAGTATAAGTATCCACAGCAACCCTTAGATCTAAACACAAGCTTAGAACTAAGATGCAGACAGCAGTCCAGCAGCGAGATGGGGGATTTCCAGTCTTTTGCATTGAGTGTCACATGTAGGATTTTCTCCCAGTTGGTGAGAGATCTTACGTGTGCACTAGGTGCAAGGAGCTCTTTACTCTCAGGGAGCGAGTCCGTTCTCTAGAGGATAGAGTAGCAGACTTGGAAGACATAAGAAAGACAGAGAGGTACATAGACAAGACCTACAGGGATATAGTCCTGAAGTCCCACCTCCAGTCTGGCAGCATCCCTGTTGCCATGGAGGAGAGAGGTCACGTGACAGGAGAGCATCACCCTGGTGTGGCAGGAAGTGATCCTGTAACTAGGACCTGTTCTCCAGGTGATGCAAAACCCTCTCACACCGAGGACATTTCTCCAGGGCCATGTGCCCATGAGGGAAGGGTTAGGACAGCCATTATAGTTGGCAATTCGATCATTAGGCATGTAGATAGCTGGGTGGCTGGTGGACATGAAGATTGCCTGGTAACATGCCTGCCTGGTGCGAAGGTAGCGGACCTCACGCGCCACCTAGATAAGGTCTTAGATAGTGCTGGGGAGGAGTCTGCTATCTTGGTACATGTCAGTACCAATGACATAGGAAAATGTGGTAGGGAGGTTCTGGAGGCTAAATTTAGGCTTTTAGGTAGGAAGCTGAAATCCAGAACTTCCAGGGTAAGCGTTCTCCGAAATGCTTCCCGTTCCATGCGCAGGACCCAAAAGGCAGGCAGAGCTCCGGAGTCTCAATGCGTGGATGAGACAATGGTGCAAGAATGAGGGTTTTGGATTTGTTAGGAACTGGGGAACATTCTGGGGAAAGGAGTGGCTCTTCCTAAGGGAAGGGCTTCACCTTAACCGGGGTGGAACCAGGCTGCAGGCATTAATCTTTAAAAAGGAGATAGAGCAGCTTTTAAACTAGATAATAGGGGAAAGCCGACAGTCGCCCAAGAGCACATGGTTCGGAAGAATGTATCCTTGAAGGATACTACCAAAAGCAGAGAGGTTCCAAAAAGAGTAAAGTAGCCCAAATGCCCTTGAGTATGGAGCAGACAGAGCTTAAAGATTCCAAACTACCCATGCTTACCAATAGCCAGATTAATATGAATAAAATACAGTTTCTAAAATGCTTGTATGCAAATGCTAGAAGTCTAAAAATAAGATGGGAGAGTTAGAATATATACCACTAAATGAGAGGTTAGATATGATTGGAATCTCAGAGACATGGTGGATGGAGGACAACCAGTGGGACACTGTGATACCTGGGTACAAACTATATCATGATAGAGCTGATCAAATTGGTGGAGGGATTGCGCTCTGTGCTAGAGAGGGCATTGAGTCAGAAAGGATTAAAGTTTTGCAGGAAACAAAATTTGCTGTAGAATCTCTATGGATTGAAATTCCATGTAAAAAGGGGAAGGCGATGGCAGTGGGGGTGTACTATTGACCGCCTGGCCAGAATGAACAAATGGATGATGAAATGCTCAAAGAAATCAAGGAAGCTAACAAAAGTTACAGCACAGTAATAATAATGGGTGATTTCAATTACCCCGGAATCGACTGGGTCAGTGTCATGGCAGGACATGCTAGGGAGATAAAGTTCCTAGATGAAATAAATGACTGCTTCTTGGAGCAGCTGGTTCCTGAACCCACCAGAGGGGAAGCCATATTGGACCTAGTCCTTAGTGGAACACCAGATCTGGTGCAAGAGATAAGGGTGTTGGGGCCACTTGGCAACAGTGATCATAGCATAACCGCGTTTGATTTAATTAGTGGAGGACGGATGGTAAGGAAATCCACAGTACTACCTTTTAACTTTCAAAAGGGAGACTATGATAAAATGAGGAAAATTGTTAAGAAAAAAACTAAAAGGAGCAGTTGCAAAGGTTAAAGACTTACATGAAGCTTGGGTGTTGTTTAAAAATACTATCTTGGAAGCCAAGACCGGCTGTATTCCACGCTTTAAGAAAAGTGGAAAGAAGTCCAAAAAACTGCCAGCATGGTTTAAAGGTGAGGTCAGAGAGGCTGTTGTTGCCAAAAAAGCATCTTTGAGGAAATGGAAAAAAGAGCCAAATGACGAAAAATGGAAACAGCACAAGCACTGGCAAGTTAAATGCAAGGCATTGATAAGGCAGGCAAAGAGAGAATTTGAGAAGAAACTTTCTGCGGATGCAAAAATGCATAATACAAACTTTTTCAAGTACATTCATAGCAAAAAACCTGTGAGAGAGTCAGTTGGTCCATTAGATGATAGAAGGGTTAAAGGGGCACTAAGAGGCGACAAAGCGATAGAAGAGAGACTGAATGAATTCTTTGCTTCGGTCTTTACTGAGGAAGATGTAGGGATGCTACTCATGACTGAAGTGGTATTTACAGGTGCAGAAGAGTTGAAGGAAATAGCGATACATCGGGAAGATGTATTACAACTATTTGATAAACTGAAGAGTACCAAATCACCTGGACCGGATGATATACATCCAAGGGTGTTGAAAGAACTGAAATATGAGAATACAGACCTGCTATTAGTAATCTGTGAACTATCATTAAAATCATCTGTAATACCTGAAGAGTGGAGGATGGCCAATGTAATGCCAATTTTTAAAAAGGGTTCCAGGGGCGATCCAGGCAACTACAGACCGGTGAGCCTGACGTCAGTACCGGGAAACATGGTAGAAACCATCATAAAGAATAAAATTGCTGAACATGTAGATAGTCATGGATTAATGGGAGACAGTCAACATAGCTTTAGACAAGGAAGATCTTGTCTTACTAATCTGTTATGGTTTTTTTTGAAGGTGTGAATAAAGAGGTAGACAAAGGTGAGTTGGTTGATATAGTGTATTTGGACTTTCAGAAAGCCTTTGACAAGGTCCCTCATCAGAGACATTTGGCAAAATTAAAGAGTCATGGGATAGGAGGGAGTGTACTATTGTGGATCAAGAACAGGTTAAAAGATAGAAAACAGAGGGTAGGGCTAAATGGCCAATTTTCCCAATGGAGAAAGGTGAATAGTGGTGTACCCCAGGGATCTGTGCTGGGTCCGCTGCTTTTTGACATATTCAAAAATTACCTGGAAAAGGGAATAACGAGTGAGGTTATCAAATTTGCAGATGACAGAAAACTATTTAAAGTTGTTAAACCCATGAGGATTGTGGAAAATTGAAAGCGGATCTTGATAAATTGGAAGACTGGGCATCAAAATGGCAGATGAAATTTAATGTGGACAAGTGCAAAGTTATGCATCTAGGGAAGAACAACCCAGACTATGGTTACACGATGCAAGGTTCCACATTAGGAACCACCATCCAGGAAAAAGATTTAGGCGTCATTGCGGATAACATGTTAAAACCCTCCACCCAATGTGCAGTGGCGGCCAAGAGAGCAAATAGAATGCTAGGTATCATAAGGAAAGGAATAGAAAATAAAACAAAGGATATTATAATGTCTCTATATCGTTTCATGGTGCGACAGCACCTTGAATATTGTGTGCAATTCTGGTCGCCGTATCTTAAAAAGGATATAGCGTTATTAGAAAAGGTTCAGAGAAGAGCCAGCAAAATGGTAAAGGGGATAGAAGGATACCCCTATGAAGAAAGGCTAAAAAGGTTAGGGCTCTTTAACCTGGAAAAGAGACGGCTGAGGGGAGATATGATAGAAGTCTATAAATTAATGAACTCAGTGGAACAGGTAAACGTAGATTGATTGTTTACGTTATCAGAATATAGAAAGACTAGGGGACATGCAATGAAGCTACAGGGTAAACTATTTAAGACTAATAAAAGAAAATATTTTTTCACTCAACATGTAATCAAACTCTGGAATTTGTTATCGGAGGATGTAGTAAAGGCTGTTAGTGTAGCGGGTTTAAAAAAGGTTTGGACAAGTTCCTGGGGGAAAGGTCCATAAACCATTATTAAGAAGGGACCCAGGATATCAATGCTTGACCCAATACAAGCTTTGTGGAACCTGTGTCTTTTGGGGAAACTGCTAGGTACATATGACCTAGATTGGCCACTGTTGGAAACAGGATACTGGGCTTGATGGACCTTGGTCTGACCCAGTATGGCATATCTTATGTTCTTATGAGCCGGTCTTCCATGCCCGGATAGTAATGGTCCAACCAAGGCTGGTATCTTTATCTTTATCTTTATTCACATTTGATAAACCGCTATTGTAAAAAACATTAAGCGGTGTACAATAAAAAAGAAGGATTTCACACTGCAAACCAAGAAAAGGAACGCCAATAATAAAATAGGAAAGAAAGAGGCAGGACAGAGCAGTAACATCACATTATTACCAAATCATAAGACAGACATAGCCCGACCGGGCAACATAGACAAACGAACAGGGGACAGACAAGTGACGGCATAAAAAAAAAGACAAAGACAAAACAAGGCAATCAGGGAGGGGCCTCTGGGGGAAGGTCGTATGCTTTCTGAAATAGGTAGGTCTTAAGTAATGACTTAAACTGAGGATAAGAAGATTCTAACCGAAGGGGAGTGGGTAGCATGTTCTATAGGAGGTGTCCAAAGAAGAAAAAAGCAGAATGGCGGGTCTGTTCTAAATGGGCCTGGGAAGGTGAGGGAAGAGATAGACGATTGGCATGGATTGAGCGAAGTTGACGGTGAGGTGAATGTAAAGAAATGCAGTCTGCTAAGTAAAGAGGATTGCCAGTATAAATGGCTCGATGGATCAAAATCAGAAACTTGTAGTGAAAGCGAAAGCGCAGAGGTAGCCAATGTAACCGGATGAGGATGGGAATAATGTGATCAAAATGACTAGAAAATGTGACAAGGCGCGCTGCCGTATTTTGAATCCGTTGCACTCTTTGGAGCTGATAATTGGGGAGGTTAGCCAGGAAAATGTTACAGTAGTCCAGCCGACTGATAACCAGTGCAAGTACGAGGGTAATTAGTGAACTAGGGGGTAACATAGAGCGAACGGCCCGAATTTGTCGTAGGGCGGCAAAGGAGCGACGGGAGATTGTCGCGATATGCTCTTGAAAGGAAAGGGACGGATCCAGAAGAACACCCAAATAGCGGAAGGAAGACGTTAGGGGGATAGCAGTTGAGCCGATGGAGGGAGCTAGGGTAGGGCATTCACCACTCAGTGACACCCACATTGCTGAAGACTTTGCAGGGTTAAGGTGGAGGAAATTCTCTGAGAGCCATGAAGCGACGTGAGTAAGGCAAAGATTAAGCTGGGAAATATCTGGAGATAGGGGTGAAGCGTGGAAAAGAAGAACAATATCATCTGCATAAATGTATGAGGAAACGGGATATTGCTGCATCATTAATGGTAGTGGAGAGAGGAAAATATTAAATAGCAAGGGGGAGAGAACAGAACCCTGTGGAACGCCACAAGTGAGAGGAAGAACAGTGGAGGACTGCCCATTGACGTGTACAGAAAAGGAACGGGTGGAGAGGAAGGAGCGTAACCAGTGCCAGACAACGCCTCGGAGACCGATGTCTGATAATCATGATAGGAGGGTACTATGGTTAATTAGGTCGAAGGCTGCCGACAGATCAAGAGACACCAGGAGGGTAACATCACCACGGTCGTGAGCAATATGCAACTCATTCAACAGAGCAAGTAGGACGGTTTCAGTGCTATGGCCGCTGCGGAAGCCCGCTTGGTGCGGGTGAAGTGAATTCGTGGCTTCAACATGTGAGCTCAACTGATCAAAAGCACAGCGTTCCAAGAGTTTGGCAAGAAATGGAAGGTTTGACACCGGGCGCCAATGTGAGAGAATAGACGGATCCAAGGAAGGTTGTTTCAGGAGGGGACGAAGAACTGCAGACTTCCAAGACATTGGAAAGTGGCCTGAGGAAAGACTGGAGTTAATAATGGTAGTGATAAACAGTACCAATTGCAGAGAAGGTTCAGAAAGCCAACGAGAGGGGATAGGGTCCAAAATACAAGTGGTTCTTCTAGACCTGGATAGGAACATCAATACCTCTGCCGAAAGAACAGGGCGAAAAGACGACCAGGTATGGGCAAAGACCTGATCATCTGAGATAGAGGCGGATGACAAGCAGTCGGGAAGGGGGGGAAAAGACAGGACCGTGGAAGAGGATGAAAGAGGGAGGGGGGGGAGGGCGCAGAGAATGAGGAGCGCAAGGTCAATACCTTATTGGAGAAGAAGGTAGCAAGTGCCTGGGGATCTGGGGCGTTAATAACTTGTGAACCCTGGGGCCTAGTAGATGATAGCTTCCGTAAGATAGAAAAAAATTGCCGGGAAGAACTAGCCGCCGTCGAAATCTCGGCCGTATAGAAAGCAAGCTTAGCGGACTTCACAGCAGAACGGTATTCAGATGACAATGTTGTAAAACGGAGACGTAGCTCCTGAGAGGGATGCTGGCACCAATGACGCTGGACCTGACGCAGCTGGGTAAGTAAGAGGCGCAGTGCAGGATGGTACCAAGGTGAGGAAGGTGTCTTGGGGGTTTGAGGAACGGGACGAAAAGGTGCTAGTTCATCCAGTGACTTAGTTAAGAGTGAGTCCAAAAGAGTAGCCTGGTCGTCAGTAGAACAGGTGGAAAAATCAGGCGGGAATATCGAAGTAGCTGGAGGAAAAGCCTGTAATGTCTCATCAGATATGTGACGGCGAAGCGCAGGGTTTGGAGAGGGTACCGAGAGGCCACCTTTCCCAGGAGAGAAGGAGATAGAGGAAAAGACACAGAAATGATCTAACCATGGAACGCTGAGAACAGAGGGCGGTGAGATCACCGACTGTAGTGACAGAGGGGAGAGGATGAGGTCTAGTGTGTGACCTGCCACATGTGTACAATACCTTCTCATGCTCCCTCAGTTCGCCGCCATAAATTTCTGCAGATCTGCTGGGGATTCATACTGGTGCGTCTGATTCTCATGTTGCAATCGTACCCTGGCCAGATATTGGAAGGAAAAGTGCAGTCCTCTGCGGGCTAATTGTGAGCATATCGGGACCATTGCTCACCTGCGTTCAGCCACCCTTGCTGAATAATCGTTAATCAATAGTAATTTGTGTCCTTGGTATTCCACTTGCACTGAGAGCGGTACTGGCCCATAAGTTTGTCTTTCTCCACGAAGTTGAGTATGCAGGCAATGATAGGCCTCAGTCATGTCTCATTCTCTCTTTGCGGTCCCAGCTTGTGCACTCGCTCCACGTGCATTCGCTCCCCTGCCGTCTGCATGCCCAGATGCTTTGGCAGCCAGGCCTCTATCAAATCCCAAAGCTCAGCACCCTTGTAAGTTTCAGGGAGGCCAATCAGACGGATGTTGTTTTGCCTGGCTCGGTTTTCTTGATCGCCATCTGTAGGATAAGGGCCTGCTTACTTTGCTCCAATTTTGCTACATGCTGCTCTAGAGCTTCAATCTGCTCGTCTTGCTGCATAACTCGGCCTTCCACCTGGTGGACGCGCTGCACTTGTGTCTCCAGGCTGCCTCTCAGGTCCTCAAAAGAAGCATGCAGGCAGGAGAGACATTCATACAGAACCACTGTCATCATGCAGGTTATCTCTCTCACTGCTTTGTCGTGGGTAGTAATGCTAGGTGGCTATACCTTGTCCTCTGCCATTGTAGTTGTGCGGTCTTTCACTGGCTCCAGTGTCTTTAACGGCATTCCACAGGGACCCGCTGCCCCAAGTTCATCTCAGCCCACTATCGCCTTCTCCGTGAGTGCCGGAAAGTATAAGGGTCAGGCACTAAGGTGAAACTTGCAGCTTTTTAAGCAGTTTTTAAAGTCTCAGGAGCAGGGGCGCCTGCTCAGCTCGCTTTCATCACGTGACTCCCCATACTAGCATCTATCCGTAAACCACAACAAAACAGAAGCTCTTGTCATATCAAGAAACCCTACCTTCTCAATGACACCCACCATCAAGCTAAATGACGTCACAATATCAGTAAAGCCCGAAGTGAGATACCTCAGAGTGACGCTCGACAAAGACCTAAACTTACAGGCCCACATCGCCAGAACCACAAAAAACGCCTACCTCAAAATGAGAACCATCATACGCCTCCAACCCATCCTCTCAAAGGACCACTTCCGTATAGTCTGTCAAACACTCATCACCCCTACACTCGACTACTGCAACCCAATATACTTAGGCTACCAAAACAGACCCTCTGACCACTTCAGATGGCCCAGAACACTGCCTCCCGCATAATAACAGGCAGCTCCGGACAGGACCACATTGCACCTATCCTTTACCACCTCCACTGGCTCCCAATCAGCTCCCATATACAATATAAAGTTATCCTAAACATATTCAAGATAAGACAGAACATCTCAGCAGACAGCCTGCAACCTCTCATCAAAGCGGACAGATGCACCAGACTCAGAAGAAGGAGAACCACCGACCTCATCACCACCCCACGAGAATTCACCAAATCCAGACAGGACACCTCAAGAAGAGTTCTGTCCCTGGCGGCACCCTCCCTGTGGAACTCTCTCCCCAACGAGCTGAGATCTGCCACGGACCTCACAGATTTCAGAAAGCTACTAAAAACAAAGCTGTTCATGGATCATTACAAGGACTTCACCTGAACTAAACTCCACCATAGCCAATCTGAAGCCTTTACGAACTGTATCTAGACCTGTACTTAGTACTTATCCCAGTTGTAGATAGCTCAACTGTATATAGCCCACATGTCTCGAATAGCTGTACATAGATCATTTGCACCTAAAGCAATCAAATCACTCACACCCCTCAACCACACTCACTAAGATGTTTCACACTGCATGTCGCACACTCTACCCCCCCTTGATTGTTTGCTGTGATAACCGCTTTGATTTAATGATAAAGCGGTATATTAAATCTGACTAAATAAATAAATAAAATTTTAATGAGCAGTAATTGACTAATTTACTAAGCTCTGTGCTGGTAACGTGGGTGTGGGTTGTATTACTAGAGCAGGGCAGTGTGCTTACCTGTAGGGTGTGTGGGTTCAACCATCCCCCTTTATTTATAGAACTTCACCATAATAAAACAGCCATGGGAGAAACTAACACTACCCATTGAGATGGTATTAGTTGGATCTGCGATTCTTGCCTCAAGCACAGGTACCATGGGCTACAAATACCCACACTAGCTGCATCATGATGGGAGAGCCCCATGTCCTGTCCAGTCTATGCTGTGATGTGTGCTGCAAGGGTAGTGTGCGGTTTTTAGCATGGGGCCCCATGCTACTTTTTAGCATGGCACTGATACCATGTGCTAACCCCCATGCTACCCTGGTAGCACACTTTAGTAAACATGCCCCATAATGCATGATAATTCATAGATTAATGCACATTAAAACACTTTAATGCACATTAAAGAACTGAATGTGCACTAATGAATACACATTCCTAGTGTGATGTTATTATGCTTCATTGCTTTGTATGGCATCAGCTTGCAGAGACACTTACAAAATTTACCCATATCAGAAATACCACAAAGAAAATTTACTACAAACTTAAAATACTTAAACAACTTAGACCTCTTGTTTACATACATGATTTTATCAGTATAATCCAAGCCACTATAACCCCCCACTTTGATTTTGCGAACCTTATATTATTAGGTACATCAAAACAAAACATCAAAAGACTGCAACTCGCACAAAACTCAGCAGCTAGGATAATAACAAAAACACACTCTCATCAACATATAACACCAATTCTAGCATCCCTTCACTGGCTTCCAATTCAAAACCGAATAACATATAAAACACTAATAACAGTATTTAAATCACTATTTGATTTGACACCATCTACTTTAAGTAACTTAATTACCAAAGAACATCCAAAACCTACTCAAAGAAAAAATCAACTAAACAAACTTAAAACCCCCATAGATTTCATAAAAACAAATAAATCAACAAACAACAGAGCGTTCTCACATGCAGCCCCAACAGCCTGGAATTCCCTCCCTGTTGAACTAAGAATATTAACAGAGATTAATGAATTCCGAAAAAAACTGAAAACACACCTCTTTACAATGCACTACAACACTATAGAACAGCCATCAAAAGAATTAGACAAAGGCTAAACAGTTTTATCTACATCTCACTATAACAGAAAAGAAAACCTGCCCTATCTGCATCTGTACTACTCATAATGATTATATCCCACATAACTTGTATATGTATTTAATAATATAATGTTAATGTACATAATGTATATAGTGTTGCACTGTTCAGTGCTATCTGTTCAACATTTCTGTTTACTGTACATTGGTTATAGTTATATGACGTTATATGTAAAACAAATCCATGATTTGTTGCCTGTTGTTATTTGTGAACCGCAGCTGATCTTAGGAAGCTGCGGTATATAAGAGATTGTTAAATAAAATAAAATAAATAAATAAAAATAGTGCAGCTCTAGTGGAAGTTGAACTTCCAAGCAGAACATTTATGGCACAGATTTTCTATTGTTGTTTTCATACATCCAAATATGCCATCAAAAATGAGTAAATTCAATGTATTATTGCTACTATATTTACAAAAAACATGAGCAAATTACTTACAGCAACCCTACGATAAGTTCCCTTTTAGCATCCCTTATTTACATTGGGCCATAATTGAATTAGTTTGCTTTATTTTCACCCTTACAGCTTGCTCATTGATCCTAGCACATGTGTGCAGGATGAAGATGGACAGAGCTTATTCAAAACTAGTATGTGTTGTCTTTGTTTTACAAAGTCATACCCTTGCCTTTCTAGTAGATGACTGCGTAGAAGGCTGAAAAAATTATAACAATCGTGTCTTTGTTATAAAACAGTCCATAATCAGCTGAGTTTAAAGCAGGCATTATTTTTCTCCTTCATCACTGCTTAACAAGGATTGTGACAGCAGGATAAGTAAATATATTTTCTTCATCAATGAAGTGCGACATACTAGAGAGCATTAACTCCCACCTGTTCTGCTTCACAGTATTAGTAACACCACTCACATTACTGAAGGTGGTTATGCCGTCAACAATTTGTTATTAAAGCCAGCAAGGTTTATTTTGGGAGGTTGACAATCTTGTTACACGATACGCTAGTGGGCTGAGGAATTTCTAATGGACCAAACAGATGCAAATTCTTCAAATGCTTGGGCTTCCTGGTGTCTTTCCCTGTTGTGGAGAACTTGAAGTTCATGACAGCATTACTAAATTCCAAAATTCAATTCTAAAGTGAGAAGAATAAAATTTTAGAAGGCAGTACTCCAGGTTCTTTGGAACAAAAAGTACGTGCACAGACTCTGCATAATCCACTGTAGTCACTTGATACAGACATCCAAGTTACAGATTATGTATTTCATGATCTCCTTTTCCTTCCTTGCACACAAACATGGTGATGACACATTGACTAGGAAACACTGCTCTAAAGCTTCTATGACTACAAGGCCATGCTGAAGGCCAAAAGAAGCAGTAATGGTTGCACTCACACACCCTCCCCCCACCACACATACACCCAAACCCTCCTGAAAAGATCAGAACTGCCCTCATTAACTTACAGGTCAGGGGGTAGGAATGATGGCCATATGCTCCTAAACCCACCATCTTGAAAAATGGCATCGCCTGGCTCCATGTGGTGCATTCTAGAATCCACCAGGCAGGATCAGACTGCCATATAAGGCAAAATTTCCTTATATTGCAGAATGTCCCCCCCCCCCCAGGGTGCACCCTGGAACCCATGACATTGGATCATCTGTCCCAAAATGCACTACATGGGGCCAAACACCACCATATTTCAAGATGGCAGCATTGGACAGGAGCATGTCGGCATCGCTCCTGCCCCTGACTTTTAAGGTACCGGGGGCAGGGGCTGATCCTTCTGGGAGGGTATATGGGTCACTGGACCACCAAGCCATTTCCTTGGTTTGAGGGGGGATGGGCCATCAGATCATTTCCTTGGTTCAGGGCAGTAGGGGCCAATGGGCCACCAGATTATTTTATTGATTCGGGAGGGGTCAGAGAGGCCACCATGATCATGGGGGGGACCACAATGAGGGGGTTGATTGGGGGATATGATCGTCTGAGGCGAAGTGTCAGACTTCACCTTAGATCAGGGGTCACCAACCTGCGGCCCGCGGGCCGCATGCGGCCCACGAGGTCCCTTCGTGCGGCCCGCGAGGCTCTACCCCGGTTAACATTACGTGCGGCCCGCCAAGGTTTCCCGCCATTGTATCCACGCGCTCGCAGCTCACCGACGACCACCTGCAAGCATCCCTTCTCCTGTCAGTGTCATCTGTGAAGCCGGACTTTAAGCGTTTGCTAGCATGAATCATCAGCCATCTCATTAAATTCAATAAAGGTGATCAGCCATTGTTTTCATAATTTTGCGTTTGTTGTTTTTTTTCACGGGGGCAGGGAGAAGGGGGGTGCGGCCCGCGAGGCTCCCGGTAGTCGGCTGTGCGGCCCGCGGCCCTCTGGAGGTTGGTGACCCCAGCCTTAGATGATCTTTTTGCTCCCACTGCATCTTTACACCTGCCTGAAGCTAGCGTAAAGATCCAGTGTTATAAGAAGAGTAAAAAACTGTGCTAAGACGTTTGACTGAGAGGAGGGAAATGTGGGGAAAGAGGAGGAAGATGGGATAGGATGGAGTGGAAGACGGCAAGCCAGTAATAGATAAGGGGTTAAGAGAGGAATCGTACAGATTAGGAGGGAAAAATATGGGGGTAAGATATGAAGAGGTGTGATGGGGAGATAAAGGAATAAATTCAAAGATGGTAAAGGACAATGCAAGATGAAAAATGCCCTACTGAAGGAGGTAGTGGTAACAAAAACAGTGGTGGAATTCAAAAAGGCATGGGACACCAGATAGCAAGAGGATGGAATCAAAGCAAACATATATAACTTCATGAACAGAGAAGAGTAACCTGCCTGGAGCAGCAGGTACAACCTTAAGCAAAGGCATAGAGCGGGAGTAACCTGCATAGAGCGCCAGGTGCAACTTTACAACTCTAGTCATCTTACTGGGCAGACTAGATGGACCTTGCTGGTTTTTACCTGCCTTCATTTACAATGTTACTATGAAGATGCTGAAAGATGGAATGGAGAGAAAGGTAAATAGATGATGGCTTGGGATGAGGAGATCATTGGACGGGGAGGATACTGAATAAGGGTGATTGGAGAGAGAATCAGTACAGAGATGATTGGGACTATGTGTAAATAAAGAGGTTAGTAATAAAGAGGTAGGAGGCATATTCAAAGGCATTCAAAGGCAGTTTGTAGACCTGTAAACCGCACAGATGCCACTAACCAAAATATTCAGTGCTACTAACCTGATTAGTGCTGTTAACCAGGTTAAACGCCCTGGCGTATTCCAGAGGCAACGTCACTGGCCAGCTGGTCAGCAGTGATTTTCAGCCACTGACTGTATAGTCAAAGAGCATAAAGTTAGGACAGATGAAAGGCTTCCCTAAGTTTATGCAGTTCTATAAGGCAGTTAGCAGCTGATTATTGAAGCTGACTGGATTGCAAAGCTTCAATCCGGGCAAACCGGATATTCAGCACCAGTCACCAGATATGCACTGGTCCTGAATATCCAGTTTTAATTTAAAGCAATGGCGGCCAGCGGCATTAATAGTGCTGGTTGTCGCTGCTGAAAATGCTTCCCATAGAGTCTAAGAACAGAAAAATGGTGCAAAATGAGATGAAAAGAGAAAGATCAATGTCAGGTGAAGGGAGGAGGAGAAATATAACAAAACAAAACAAAAAATGGACAGTAGACCTTAGAAAATAAATTTAAAATGACTAATGAAGAAAAAGAGAGACCAGGATGAAAGAGATTAAAAAAATAAATAAATGTCCAGATACCAAAGGTAGAAAAAAGCGTTTAGGCATATTTTGCTTTAGTATATAGCATCTATTGTTGAGGGTGCAGCTCACTACAAAAGTCTTTGTCTTTCAAACACATGTATGCTCTCCCAAAGGGGTAGTTTGCATTGGAGGAGGCAGAAGTAGGAATAGTATGCAGCGCCAGAGGTTATGGTAAGCACTGTGTCACTGTTTAAAAATAATTGCCGCTGCTGCAGTGACATCAATGAGGACAGGAACAAGAGGACAGCAGGAATGAGGTTCACCTAGGGCATCTCATATCCTTGCACCGAACCTGCCCCTTCCCCCCCAACTCTGAATCAAACCGGCAGACAGCACTGCTATTTACTCTGCTTGCCAGTTTGATTCACAGTCGTGTCCTGGCCTGAACAGCATTTTCCTTCCCCTGTTGCTCTGCCTCCACGTACGAGAACCTGTGGCAATATCAGCAAAGAATTTTTTTAAAAATATGGGACTATTTCCTTCATGCCACCGCCAGGACTGGCCCTAGGCAAGTGCATGCATGTTGCCCACACATGGCCCCGCACCGCCCCCACTGCTGCATTTCCTCAGTTGCAGCATCGGCGCTGCAGCGGAAATCTCATTGGCACACAGCGTGGGGCCTCTTTCCAAGCTCCGGGGCAATGGTTTCTCCTGTCGATTGTCACCAAAAGAAGGGCAGCATGGCAGAGAGAGAAGTGTAGTGTTGCAGAGGCCTTAGCATCAACGGTCCAGGCCAGGTAGCCCCAGAGCATAAGAGGAGAAGCAAGCAGCATGGCAGATGGGGAGGGACTCAGTGGGTTATGTCAGAAGCCCATAAGGAGCCTGCAGTGGCTTTCAGTGGCAGTCAAGCATTGGAAGGACCCATTAGAGCTTGAGCTGCCCTGTGCCATGCACACCATGTCAAAGTACTTCTGGGCAGCCCAGGCAGAGGTAGGATGGAGGCAGTGATTGCAGAGGGGAAAAGGGAGCAAGGAAGGATGTAGGAGAGATGCTGGATAGGGAGGGATAGTGAAGGAAAGGGAAGCGGCTGGACACAGGGCATAGGAAACAGAAGAGGAGATTCTGGAGAGAATATGGACACCTAGGGCAGGGGGAATGGGGCAGGAAAGGGAAGATGCTGGACTATGTAGGAACCGAGAAAGAGAAAGAGAGATGTTGACTGCAATATTGAGGAAGAGAATGGGAAATGCTGAACTTGGGGAAGGGAAGAGAATGGGGGGAGGGAGATGATGGACACAGAGCATGGGGGGAGATGGAGAAGAGGAAGTTAGTAAGAGCAAGGCAGGGGAAGGTGAGAGATGGTGGGAATGGGAGAGCTGGGATGAGGGAGATGGAATGGTACAAGCATATACATCAATAAAAGAGGAAAACTAAGAAATGAATGGTGAGAAGAAGAGAACAAATATGAGTGGATAATCAGAAAAATAAATGAAAGAAAACTAAAAGTGGAGGAGAGGAAGTAAAGCTGGAAGGAGAGAAAAGAAATAGCAAATGCTGGGAAATTCTATAAATCTTGGGGAAAGGGGAGCTCTTTGGGTTAAAACTGATAAATCTGTGCATTTAGAATTCAGTGTTTTTATTAAGTCAGTCAGGGTTTAGTATCACCAGAGAACTTTCATTTAAATCAAAATTAGAGTATAGATTAGCATAGAAGGTAGACAAGGCTAAATATTCTTTGAATAGAAATAAATAAATTGTTTCTAGAGACCTTTAAAAAGAGGACATCCAGTTAGGAGGCAAGAGATCTGTGAAATTGTTTTAAATAGGTATTAAAGCCAAGTAACGGATCAAAGGGACAATTTGAAAGGCTTCCTCTGTCAAACCAAGAGCTGTATGAATCACTCAGGCAAGTGTTAAGAGATTACCTTAGAAGCACAGGTCAGGGCACTGTGTAGCAAGTCAGCTTTTACTAAGTGTTTCTTTCCCTCTCACCCATCCAAGGTATAATCTTAGATTTATAGTCTCTTAAACCTATTAAAGGGAAAGAAGTGGTCAAATTCACTTTCAGGTTCAGCTGGTTATCCTTAACAGGTATAGCTTAATTAATTAAGACCTTGAAATTTAATATTGACATGAACAAAGGCCCTTAAACCTACAGTATTAGGAATAATCGTGTTTGTACAACTATACCTAGCAAATTTAAGTAAGTAAACAAGTTAAATATCTAAACAAATCCTTAAAACTAAGATGCAGACAGCAGACCAGCAGCAAGATGGGGCTATCCAGATTTTTGCATTGAGTGGATTTGACCATTAGATGATAGAAGGGTAAAAGGGGCACTAAGAGGGAAAAGGCCATAGCAGAGAGACTGAATGAATTCTTTGCTTCAGTCTTTACTGAGGAAGATGTAGTGATGTTACCCATGACTGAAAGGTCTTTAAAGGTGATACCACAGAAGAATTGAAAAAAATAATCGATACACGGGGAATATGTATTACAAATATTTGATAAACTGAAGAGTAGCAAATCACCTGGACCAGATGGTATACATCCAAGGGTGTTGAAAGAACTGAAATATGAGATTGCAGACCTACAATTAGTAATCTGTGAACTATCATTGAAATCATCTGCAATACCTGAAGACTGGAGGATGGCCAATGTAACACCAATTTTTAAAAAGGGTTCCAGTGGTGATCCAGGAAACTACAGACCGGTGAGCCTGACATCAGTACCGGGAAAAATGATAGAAACCATTATAAAGAACAAAATTACTGAACATGTAGATAGTCATGCCTTAATGGGAGACAGCCAACATGGCTTTAGCCAAGGAAGGTCTTGTCTTACTAATCTGTTATGGTTTTTTTGAAGGTGTGAACAAGCAGGTAGACAAAGGTGAGTCAGTTGATATAGTGTATCTGGATTTTCAGAAAGCATTTGGCAAAGTCCCCCATGAGAGACTCTTGGCAATATTAAAAAGTCATTGGATAGAAGGCACTGTACTATTGTGGATCAGGAACTGGTTAAAAGATAGAAAGTAGATGGTAGGACTAAATGGCCAATTTTCCCAATGGATAAAGGTCAATAGTGGAGTACCCCAGGGATCTGTGCTGGATCCACTGCTTTTTAACATATTCATAAATGACCTGGAAATGGGAATAACGAGTAAAGTAATTAGATTTGCAGATAATACAAAATGACTCAAAGTTGTTAAAACCCATGAAGATTGTGAATATTTGCAAGACGACCTTGATAAACTAGAAGAATGGGCATCCACATGGAAGATGAAATTTAATGTGGACAAGTGCAAAGTTATGCACCAAGGAAAGAACAACCCAAACTATGGTTATACGATGCAAGGTTCCACATTAGGAAACACCACCCAAGAAAAAGATTTAGGCATCATCGTGAATAATATGTTGAAACCCTCTGCCCAGTTTACAGCGGCGGCCAAGAGAGCAAATAGAATGCTAGGTATCATAAGGAAAGGAATGGAGAGTAAAACAAAGGATATTATAATGCCTCTGCATTGTTCCATAGTGTGACTGCACCTTAAATATTGTGTGCAATTCTGGTCCCATATCTTAAAAAGGATATAGGGTTATTAGAAAAGGTACAGAGAAGAGCCACCAAAATGGTAAAGGATTCCCCTATGAAGAGAGGCTAAAAAGGTTAGGGCTCTTCAACCTGGAAAAGAGACGGATGAGGGGAGATATGATAGAAGTCTATAAATTAATGAATGGAGTAGAACAGGTAAACGTAGATTGATTGTTTACGTCATCAAAATATAGAAAGACTAGGGGATATGCAATGAAGCTACAGGGTAACCTATTTAAGACTAATAAAAGAAAATATTTTTTCACTCAACGTGTAATCAAACTCTGGAATTTGTTACCGGAGGATGTAGAAAACCTGTTAGTGTAGCCGGATTTAAAAAAGGTTTGGACGAGTTCCTGGAGGAAAGGTCCATAAACCATTATTAAAGGGGACCCTGGATATCCACTGCTTGCCTCAATACAAGCATTGTAGAACCTGTGTCTTTTGGGGAAACTGCTAGATTGGCCACTGTTGGAAATAGGATACTGGGCTTGATGGAACTTGGTCTCACCCAGTATGACATATTTTATGTTCTTATTAGTGTCACATTGTAGGGCTAGTACCTATGGCCTGTTCTGAACCAAAGCCTGAATCATGCAATATGGCTTCCTGTTACAAGATGGAACTCTTTTCTGCTGTTCAAGCTTCAAATCTGAAGATCAAGCAATTCTGCTAAAGTTATGTACCATACAGCAGAGCTATTGTTTTCAAGTCCTGGCTACGTGCGAGAGAACTTGATGCTGAGGCTGTTGCTGTTCTACTGGTCCCAACATTTGCAACAGTGTATGAACCTGCATACCAGCTTCCTTCTGTCACCATGGACCTTTGTTTGGAGAAGGACCACCTGACAACTGTTACCTGATTCGCTGAAGATGACACACAGTATCTGAGACCAGACAAACCTTGTGCTGTGACGAGAAATTCAGGACAAAGACATATACGCTGGACAGAGACCACTTTTGAACACTTTTTTGAGAGCATTCTGACACACCTTTCAGCAGTTACACTTTCCACTTTGCTCTCAGCATTCAGGCAGTCCTGCTATCTCTGCCCTTTTCTGCACTTCATGTGCTTTGCTTGCCAGCCTGCTACCTTCTAAAAGACAGTGTGCAAAGACAAGGACTAAACTCGGGAAGGTGTGAATCTCTCCCATGGATCGCAGCTCTGTGTTATCACACTACTCAGCCGGATGCCTGCAGCCTGTGTTGGACCACTGCCATCCTTTAGACTTTGTGCCATTCCAGAGACAACTTCTTGGACTCAGTCACAATCATCCATCTGGCAAAACTAAAGTACTCGTCTTCATTTTCCCGGGGGTGAGCCTAGCCAGACAGCCAGCCAATTTTCTGTATGTCTGAGTGCAGAGCGAATCAATGACTTTGGTTACTAAAACAGTGATTTATGAACTGGGTATAATTTTAATCATAGAGCTACATAACTTGACACCCCATAATTCTAATTTATTCTATATCTGCATTATATTTCTATCAGCAATAAAGCCTAATTTTCATATACACACAGACTTATCTCTCCCTCTCACACGTTGTTCATTGACAGACCTATAGAATCTTGGGAAAAGAGGGAAATAGCAATTACCCCTAGGCCTATCGAGTACTAAATATTTATATATTTATTTGCTACTGACAGTAATTCCCGACAACATGCAGGGCCGGCACATCCACTAGGCAAACCTAGGAGATCATCTAGGACAGCAGATCTTCATGGGCATCATGCCATGCATGGCCTGTCACCTCATCATACTAAGCCAAGCTATGCCGTGCCATCGCCCCTCCGCTACTGCTGATTCCAATGGCAGGGTCGGCTCTGTGGCGGCAGCAGGCCATTTGAATTGGCGCACATGGCCTGCCACTTCTGACCCACCCAAAGTTGTGTCGGAGGGGTCAGAAGCGGCAGGCCATGTGTGCCAAAGCACATGGTCTGCCGCTGCCACCGAGTCACCCCCTGACCCCACCGCCAGAATCAGAGGCAGCACAGGGAAGGGGGATGGTGTATGGGGGGTGCAGCATGCCAGGGCTTCTGCCTAGGATGGCAGAGACCCTTGGGTCAGCCCTGGTCATATGTAAGATTTTCTCCCAGTTGTTAAGAGGTCTTTCATGTACACTAGGTGCAAGGTGTTCTTTGCTCTCAGGGAACGAGTCCGATCTATGAACTCTAAAGTAGCAGACTTGGAGGAGCTAAGAAAGACAGAGAGGTATATGAACAAGTCCAACAGGGATGTAGTACTGAAGTCCCACCTCTAGTCTGGCAGCCTCTCTGTTGCCATGGAGAAGAAAGGTCACGTGAAAGGACAGCATCACTTTGGTGTGGCAGGAAGTGATCTTGTAGCTAGGACCTGTAGATGGTGTAAAACCCTCTTGCACTGAGGTAGTTTCTCCAGTGATATGTGCCCATGAGGGAAGGGTTAGGATGGCCATTTTAGTTGGCAATTCCATCATTAGGCATACAGATAGCTGTGCAACTGGTGGACATGAGGATCGCCTGGTAGTGTGCCTGCCTGGTGTGAAGGTAGCGGACCTCATATGCCACCTAGACGAGGCTTTAAATAGTGCTGGGCAGAAGCCTGCTGTCTTGGTACATGTTGGTACCAATGACATAGGAAAGTGTGGGAGGGAGGTTCTGGAGGCCAAATTTAGGCTTTTAGCTAGGAAGCTGAAATCCACAACATCTAGGGTAGCATTCTCAGAAATGCTTCCTGTTCCATGCACAGGACCCAAAAAGCAGGCAGAGCTTTGGAGTCTCAATGTGTGGACAAGACATTGGTACAAGGAAGTGGGTTTTGGATTTGTTAGAAACTGGGCAACATTCTGGGGAAGAAGGAGACTTTTCCTAAAGGATGGGCTCTACCTAAACCAGGGGGGAAACAGGCTGCTGGCATTAACCCTTAAAAAGGAGATAGAGCAGCTTTTAAACTAGATTTCTCTCTGGTAATCTGGAACAACATCCCAGCTAGTATAAGATACATAGACGACCTCACTACTTTCCGAAAAACAATCAAAACCCACTTGTTCACCTTGCACTTCGGAAACAAAAATGAAGATACAGTTCCTACCACTAACAACACACAAACGATGCAAACATTGGCTCAACCCAAAATAATCCAGAACTGATATATAATTTATGTAGCATACCCCATCACTCTAATGTCATTTTACAGAGTTCTAAATAGTTGCCAATGGCCACCCTATGTAACCAGTAAACCGTTCATTTTGTATTTCTGTTTTCTGTACATAGTTAAAATGTTTTATGTAAATGAATATGTGCCATTCTGTACAACTCAATGTTTTGTTTAATGTAAACTGCATTTGAACAGTGGAAAATGCAGTATAAAAATTTTAAATAAATAAAATAAAAAATAAAAATAATAAGGGAAAGCCGACAGTCGCCCAAGAGTGCATTGTTCAGACAGATGTATCCTTAAAGGATACTAGAAAAAGAGGAAAATTCGGCCATTCTGATAGGAAAGTTCCAATAAAGATAAAAGTAACCCAGATGCCTGTAAGTAAAGAGCAGGAAGAGCTGAAAAAGTACAAATTATCCTTGTCACCTGATAACCATATTGTTAATATGAATAAAATACAACCTCTAAAATGCCTGTATGCAAATGATAGAAGTCTTAAAAATAATATGGGAGAGCTAGAATATATAGCACTAAATGAAAGGTTAGATATAATTGGCATTTGGAGACCTAGTGGAAGGAGGACAACCAATAGGATACCGTGATACCTGGGTACAAACTATAGTGCAATGATAGGGTAGATCAAATTGGTGGAGGGGTTACACTCTGTTAGAGAGGGCATTGAGTCTCAAAGGATTAAAGTTTTGCAGGAAACAAAACACACTGTAGAATCTATGGATAGAAGTTCCATGTAAAATACAGAAGGCGACGGCAGTGGGGGTGTACTACCGACCGCCTGGCCAGAATGAACAGATGGATGATGAAATGCTAAAAGAAATCAGAGAAAGTAACAAAAGTTACAACAAAGTAATAATGGGTGATTTCAATTACTCCAGTATCGACTGGGTGATTGTCATAGCAGGACATACTCAGGAGATAAAGTTTCTAGATGAAATAAATGACTGCTTTTTGGAGCAGCTGGATAATGAACCAACAGGAAGCGAAGCTATTTTGGATCTATTCCTTAGTGGAAAACAGGATCTGGTGCAAGAGATAAGGGTGTTGGGGCCACTTGGCAATAGTGATCATAGCATAATCGTATTTGATTTAATAAATGGAGGCAGAATGGCAAGGAAATCCACAGTACTACCTTTTAACTTTCAAAAGGTAGACTATGATAAAATGAGGAAAATAGCTAAGAAAAACTAAAAGGATCAGTTGCAAAGGTTAAAGTTTTACATCAAGCATAGGCGTTGTTTAAAAGTACTTTCTTGGAAGCCAGACCACATGTATTCCACGTTTTAAGAAAGGTGGAAGGAAGACCAATAAACTGCCATTATGGTTTAAATATGAGGTCAGAGAAGTTGTTGTAGCCAAAAACGCATCTTTCAGGAAAGGGAAAATGGAGTCAAATGATGAAAACAGGGAACATAATCACTGGCAAGTGAGATGCAAAGCAATGATAAGGCAGGTAAAGAAATAAATTGAAAAAAGTTTGCCATGGAAGCAAAAACGCACAATAAAAACATTTTCAATTACATTCATAGCAAAAAAACAGCAAGAGAGTCAGTTAGACCATTAGATGATAGAGAGTAAAAGGGATGCTAAAGAAGGACAATGCCATAGTGGAGAGACTGAGGCCCCAATTCTGTAAGGCGAATAGGGGGGGGGCTGGACATCCAGCACTGCTATTCGCTCTCAGCCTATTCTGCCTCCCAGCCCCGCTGCATGTACAGAGCTGCTGTGCATGCTGCAGGGGACAGGGACAGCGTGGAGACAGAGAGTAGACGGTGATGGCCCTGGATTGCCGGGGGGATGGCCAGCTTATTCCACCTTGGAGGTGGAATAAGCGCTGGCCACCCTCGCAGATTTGCCAGCCAGCTCACCAATGGCAAAGGCGGATAACCAAGGGGAGTTCCTGCCGCCCAATCCGGGTCCCAGCTGCCCCTGTCAGGATTGGGCAGCAGGGAAATGGGGGGTCCGAAGCAGCAGGCAGATTGAGTCGCGGGGAGGATGTCCCCACAGCAATGCAGAGGCAGCCAAGCCATCTCAATGGTCCTGATCCTGTACCCACAGGGCTGTCTTGCTCCCAAGGTGCAGAATCGGGTCCTAACAGGCTCATCTTGCTCTGGGACGTACTGACAGCCCGGACATGCCCCTTTGCTAAATCAGGCTCCACATGAATTATTTGCTTTGGTCTTTCCTGAAAAAGATGTAGGGAAGTTAATTATGCCTGAAATGGTATTTAAATAAGTTTTGATAAACTGGAAAGACATATTACAACTATTTGATATACTAAAGAGTAGCAAATCACCTGAACTGGATGGTATACATCCGAGGGTGCCGAAAGGACTGAAGTATGAGATTGCAAACCTAGTATTAGTAATCTGTGAACTATCTCTAAAATCACCTGTAATACGTGAAGATTGGAGAATGGCCAATGTAACACCAACTTTTAAAAAGGGTTCAAGGGGTGATCTGGGAAAACTATAGACCAGTGAGCCTGATATCAGTACTGGGAAAAATTGTAGAAACCATTATAAAGAATAAATTTACTAAACATGTAGATAGTAATGGTTTAATGGGAGAAAGCCAACATGGACTTTGCCAAGGAAGATCTTGTCTTACTAATCTATTATATGTTTTAGAAAGTGTGAATAAACAGGGAGATAAAGGTGAGCCAGTTGATATAGTGTATCTGGATTTTCTGAAAGCCTTTACAAGGTCTCTCATGAGAAACATTTGGTCAAATTAAAAAGTCATGGGATAGGAGGCAGTGTAATGCTGTGGATCAGGAACCAGTTAAAAGATAGAAAGCAGAGAGTAGGGAATAATGATCAATTTTCTCAATGGAGAAAGGTAAACAGTTGAGTACCTCAGGGATCTCTACTGGGCCCTGCTTTTTAACATATTCATAAATGACCTGGAAATGGGAATATCGAGTGAGGTGATCAAATTCGCAGATGACACAAAATCACTGAAAGTTGTTAAAACGCAAGAGGATTGTTAAAAAATGCAAGAGGACCTTGACAAATTGGATGACTGGACATTCAAATGGCAGAAGAAATTTAATGTGGACAAGTGCAAAGTTATGCACCTAGGAAAGAACAACCCAAACTATAGTTACACGATGCAAGGTTCCATATTAGCAACCACCACCCAGGAAAAGGATTTAGGTGTCATAATGGATAATACATTGAAAACCTCCACCCAGAATGCTTGGAATCATAAGGAAAGGAATGGAGAAGAAAACAAAGGATATTATAATGCCCCTTTATTGTTCCATGGTGCGATTGCACCTTGAATATCTATGCAGTTCTGGTTGTCATATCTTAAAAAGGATTTAGCAGAATTAGAAAAGGTACAGAGAAGAGCCACCAAAATGGTAAAGGAGATGGAATGATATCCCTATGAGGAAAGGCTTAAAAGGTTACAGCCCTTCAACTTCAAAAAGAGATGGCTGAGGGAGATATGATTATAAATCAAATAAATTAATGAATGGAGTACAAAGGGTAAATGTAGATAGGTTGTTTACTCCATCAAAAATAGAAAGACTAGGGGACACACAACGAAGCTACAGTGTAACTCAGTTAAGACTAATAAGAGAAGATATTTTTTCACTGAACGCGTAGTCAAACTCTGGAATTCGTTACTGGAGGACGTAGTAAAAGCTGTTAGCATAGCTGGATTTAAAAGGGTTTTGGACAAGTTTCTGGAGGAAAGATCCATAAATTATAATTAAAGAGGACACGGGAAATCCACTACTTACCCCAAGCAAACATTGTGGAATCTATGTACCTTTTAGGGAACCTGACAGTTACTTGTGACCTGGATTGTCCCCTGTTGGAAACAGGATACTCGGCTTGATGAACCTTGGTCTGACCCAGTATGGCATTTCTTATGTTCTTATGACAGAAGACCCTGAGAACATAGTTAAGAGTAGTAAAACTACTACTTACTTCTCCATTTATTGTTGTTGATGCTTCTATAATAATAAAGTGTGGTTTCCAAACTTAGCTCTAACGTAAGCAGATGTAGCACAAAGGATTGCCCAAAGCATTTACAAACATTGGCCAATTTTAGCTTTACATCAGGTTTTTCAGAATGGCCTGGGTATTGCATTTACAAAAGCACGAAATCTAAAAGATATTTTAGTACATGCTGATTAAGTTTCACAATCTCATTGTTAAAGAGAAGTAGGACATCGTGTTCCCTGTGGACAATGAAGTATGTGTGAATTATGTAGTAAGTGTGAATTATCATTGGATGTGGCTAAATGGATAGATCCACAGACTGACAGGAAGGTACACAACAAACCTTTTAACAGCATGGGTGATATACACCATTATCTGCCCTTGTTCTAAAGTCTATATAGGATAGACATGCCGTAGAGTTAAACAACGACTGAGTGAACATAAGTCGAGGCTTTCAACTCATACTATTATTGCTCCCATGGTGCAACTCTGCTCAGAACACCAACATGAATGGCAAAAATTTGGTTGATTAATCATAGACTGTGTTCGTAACAACCACAGTGGGGATCGCATGCACCAGCTGGCAAGGCTAGAGAAGAGATGGATCTTTAACCTCAATACAGTGCAATCAGCTGGACTCAATGAGTCTTTAGATTGGATGACAGCTTTGTAGTCCAGTTGGGTAGGTTTATTTGAATACAGCATCCTGTTCCTCCTTAAATAACCATTAGTGAGGTTTGAGATATTCCAGTGGAGTTCTCTGTTGAGCTGTGTGACAAGTCCTGAAGCAGCCCACTAAATGAAAATCAGGCGAAACTAGAGTCGACTACATTGTCCTCAGCAACACATCTTGGAGGTTTTTGAGATAGTCTTTTTACAAAAGCTAAGTGTTTTTGGAGCTTTAAATGCATTTAGAAAATCATAAAACAAGCTAGTGAGCCCATGAATGATATTATTAGGAGAGAATCAGTGTGTGTAACTGTTAGGCGGCATAGAAATATGCCACTCATGAAATACATGCTCTCTGTATCTGAGGCTCCAACTATCTCAACACTTCCATTGGTGTAATTTTATGGTGAAATATTCCTATATAACTGCATCCAATGAAATTATCTTTGGATGAATTGTTAGATACTCCCAGTGAATTCCCTTATCACGGTAGCTTGCTAGAGTAGAATTTAAGAGTGATATAAGTTTCTTTCTAATAGCTTCTTCCCCTACAACATTAACAAAATCTATCCCTTTCCCTCTGAACACACTACTAAAACTCTTGTCCATTCTTTAGTCACCTCCCATCTGGACTATTGTAACCTCCCCCTTGCTGGTTTCCCTCAGTGTTATCTTTCTCCTCTTCTATCCATTCAGTACTCTGCTGCACGGCTAATTTTCCACCAGCCCTGATACACTCATATTACTCCTCTTCTAAAATATCTTCAATGGCTCCCCTTCCACTTCTGTATCCAATTCAAAGTTCTTCTTCTAACTCATAAATGCATTCACTACACTGCCCCTCATTACCTTTCCTCTCTTCTTTCTCCTTACTCCCCCCTCGTGAACTCCGCTCCTCAGTTGGCCTTCTTCTCACAATGCCCTTTTCTTCTACTGCCAACTTCAGGCTTCAATCTTTTCATCTTGCTGCTCCTTATGTCTGGAACAAACTTCCTGTTTCTTTACATCAAGTCTCTTCTCGCTCCTTCTTCAAATCCATGCTAAAGGCTCGCCTCTTCAAATCTACGTTTGATTCCTAATCCCTTATTCTCCTGGTGTGTCCTTCACTTTTACCACTTTTTCTTCTGTCTTGTACTGTCTGTCTTGACTAGATTGTGAGCTCTTAGAGCAGGGACCATCTTCTTTATGTGTTTGTACAGCTACTACTGATCATTTGTATAGTGCTATAAGGCATCATACACAAGGCATAGGCAGCCCTGTACAGACACATGTAAAAGATGGACCCTGCTCATCAGAACTTACAAGATAGTCAAGACAGACAACACAACAGCTGAGGACAAGGATAAATCTAGGGAAATGGTAAGGAAATATATAGGAGACTAAGCGGATCAGGATCCAAAAGTGGCCTCAAAGAGGTGAGTTTTTAGCCTGGATTTGAAAAGGGCCAGAGATGAAGCCCGATGACTAGACTCAGGTACTTTGTTCCAGGCGTAAGGAGTAGCAAGGTGAAAGGACTGAAGTCTGAAATTGGCAGTAGAAGAAAAGGGCACAGATAGAAGGGATCTGCCAGAAGAGCAGAGATCCAGAGGAGGGGCGTAGGGAGAGATAAGAGAGGAAAGACAGTGAGGAGCAGCAGAATGAGTGTGCTTATAGGTCAGTAGGAGAAGTTTGAACTGGATATGGAAGCAGATAGAGAGCCAATGAAGCAACTTGAGAAGAGGGGTTATATGAGCATATCAAGGCTAGAGGAGATTAGCCGCACAGCTGAGTTTTGAACAGATTGGAGGGGAGAGAGAAGATTCCGAGAGAGACCAGCAAAGAGGAGTTTGCAATAGTCTAGATGGGAGATGACTAAAGAGTGGATAAATGTCTTAACAGTGTGTTAAGAAAGGAAGGGGACACTTTTGCTGATGTTATGGAGAAAGAAGCAACAGGTTTTAGCTATCAGTTGGATGTGTGTTTAGAAAGAGAGGGAAGAGTCAAAGACGACCCCAAGGTTGCGAGCCAAAGAAATAGGGAGTAGTAGAGTGTTATCCACAGAGATTGAGAAAGGAGGAAGGGAGGAAATGGGTTTTTATAAAGAAAAAGGTACACCTAGGCCTAGGGCGTCAGATATCCATGGACGTGCCCTAGGTTGCTGCCGCTGCATTTACTCAGTCGCAGCATCAGCAATGCAGTGGCAGTGTCATCAGCACGCAGAACAGGGCCTCTCCTAGTTCTGGGGCAGCATTTCCTCCTGCTGGTTGCTGCCAAGAGAAGGGCAGCATTGCAGAAGCCTGAAAATGGCAGCTTTCTTGCAGTCTTAGCATCAACAGTCAAGGCCCAGCGCCCTCTGGAGTGGAAGAAGATGAGCTAGCGATGGATGGGGAGAGGCTGAGTGGGTCAGATCAGAGGCCCAGAGGCACCTGCCGCAGCCTTAAGTCAGCTAAGTCACAGAAGGATGTCTGCTCTATTTATTTATTTAACAGATCCTTTATACTGCTTTATCATTTCCATCAAAGCAGTTTGCATTGCAACTTAAACTTGATAATTAACATTAAACAGGAACATTGATAACTTGGATTTTTCTGAGGCAATGGAGGGTTAAGTGACTTACTTAAGGCCACAAGGCATGCTAGTGGGAACTGAATCCTGGTCTCATGGTTCCCAAGCCAGTGCTCTAACCATTAGGCTATTCCTCCACTCTAGACTTAGTGACATCATGAACGAGGTGAAAGATATGTTTAAAGGTGGAGGGATGGGTTATATGGGACACACAGGGCCATATGTCTAGGGAAAGGAAAACTATTGGAGCTACAGGGCACAAGGGAAGGGGAATATGGAGAAAGAGGGGAGATATTGGATACGGGGGAGGCCATAGGGAGAGAGAAGGGTATGCTGGACACAGGGGGAAGGAGAATAAGAAGATGGAGAAGAGATGGTGGACACAGGGTGACTTATAGAGAAATGGACATGAGGGTGATTTGGGAGATGGAGAAGACAATTATGCTGGATATGGGGGAAGTGGGAATAGGGAAATGGAGGGGAGATGTTGAACATGGGTAAGGGTAAGAAGCTGGTCAATTGGCATACAAAGATGGAGGAGAGATGCTAGACACAGGACAGAGGGCATACAGCTACAGTGGGTAGAAAATGGATTTAACAGTATATAGGGAGATGGGAAGAAATTGGGAGAAGGGAGGGAATGCTGGACAAGGGGAGATATTTTGGATATAGTGGAGGAATATGGATGTGAAAGAGTTGGAGATGCTAGATGGTGAGAGAAAAAGAGAGGGCAAATACTTGATGGGGAGATGTTGAACAGTGGGGGGAAGGGAGGGGAGAGATGCTGGAAACCGCAGGGAAGAGAGAAAGGGGAGAATTAGCGATAGGCTAGGAAATAAAATACTGGGGGAAAAAAGAGAGATGAAGAATAGGAGGGTTGTGATTAAGGTTAAAAAGTAGTAGATTGCAAATAAGAGGGTAAGAAGGAGAAGAATTTGAGCCCATAGAGAGATAAAAATATACATGCAAAAAAGCTGAAAAGAAAAAGATAATTTTTAGAGATGGATATAGGGGAGAGAAGTAGCAGATGAATTTAAGACCCTGGAAAGAGTTAAGAGAAAATGCAGGAAAGCAGAAACCAAAGACTGGAACCAACAAGATTAGAAAAGTAAAATGGAGAGACAACAAAGATAGAAAAAGGGTATTTTATTTTCAAATTGATTGGCATATATCAATTTTTGTAATTTGCATGTGCTTTCTATATATGCATCTTTCTAGTTCTCTGGTGTTGTGCTACATTCAGAGTATGGATTCTTGGGGTTTCAGTTTAATTTTTGAAAACATATTTTCCAGTCATTCTGCCAAGAAAAACCAGGAGCTGCTGGGTCGCCAGGAGACACATTGACTTGAAGGCATACATTGCATTTTCATTCTCTGCTTGGTGAGGATCTATCTACATTCTAAGGGGGGTGTTTACTAAACAGCAGTAGCGGAATCCGTGAGATATCAGATCCGCAGCCCCAGTGATTTCAATAGGACCGCGGCTCCGATATTACATGGAGTCCGCTACCGCCATTTAGTAACCCCCCCCCCCCCCCAAGTATGTGACTTGAGGCCAGATATTCAGTTAGTATGGAGTTTCTAGTAGGAATCTGGTTTGTTCAGTCTTCCCATTAGGTATATGGATGTTTTATGTGCCACCTTTTTCTGGATATGCTCCTTGCTGTGCGAGTTTTGGAAGTTAGTGCTGTTATGGAATGGTTGATTTCTTCTATGGGTCCTGTACTGTAAGTGCTTGGTGTGTAGTCAGCTGTGAACGGTGTTGGTTGGGGGGTAGTGGAATATCGATTACCTTTGAGATTTGCACTTTTGCGTTCTTGATGTTGCCAGTCTGAAACTTAAAATATTTTGTCAGTTCAGATTCAAGGAAATCTCAAATTTTAAGGGAACATATCAGTTTAATTTTGTTTAGTAGCCTGATAGCTTCACCTCTGCTGATTTCTGGGCTTTTCCAGCTCTGGCACAATCCAGTCCAGCCTGGGTACTTGAATTCATGGCTAACAGGATTAGTTTTCCCATTTTATCTCTTCTCTCCTCATCAGTAAGTTGGTCATAGCAAAATAAATCTGGCATGCAGATATTTATAATGGTTGTAGGTGTGTGGTTTTAAGTTAAATTTGATTAATGAATGTTATTATGTTTATTTTATTGTGTATTGTCGCAACCCCAGCCCCCGAGCCACATGCTTAAAGGGGCAGGGTGGACATTATTGTTTTCATCCAAGGGTGAAACTTCTCTTAGCCCAGATGCATGCTGGTACTAGTAGTCCCTTTCTTGAAATAATTAGTTGTGAAAGCCATGTGTAAGGTAAAGGGTAACATAGAAACATAGAAACATGATGACAGAAAAAGACACATGGCCTATCTAGTCTGTCCTTCCATATCAACAACTACAACAGTCCACTTTTTACCTTTAGAGATCCTCTGTGTTGCTTCCATGCTTTTTTGAATTCAGTTACTGTCCTCATCTCTACCACCTCCACTGGGAGACTATTCCATGGATCCACTACTCTTTCTGTAAAGAAATATTTCCGCATATCACTCCTGAATCTATCTCCCTTCAACCTCATCCCATGTCCCCTCGTAGCAGAACTTGCTTTCAATTGAAAGAGGCTCTCTCCCTGAACATTTATGCCATGGAGGTATTTCAACATCTCAATCATATCACCTCTATCCCACCTTTCCTCTAAGGTGTACATATTAAGATCCTTAAGTCTGTCCTCATATGCTTTATAATGAAGCCCACTAATCATTTTAGTAACCACCCTCTGCACCGACTCCATCCTGTTCACATCCTTTTGAAGGTGCGGTCTCCAGAATTGCACACTATACTCCAAATGAGGTCGCACCAAAGACTTATACAGAGGCATTATCACCTCCTTTTTTCTGCTAGCCATTCCTCTCCGTATGCACCCAAGCATCCTTCTAGCTTTTGCTGTCGCCTTTTCTACCTGTTTAGCTACTTTAAGATCATCAGACACAACCACGCCTAGGTCCCGCTCTTCTTTAGTGGACAAAAGTACTTCACCTCCTATACTGTATTGCTCCCTTGGATTGCTGCAGCCCAAATGCATGACCTTACATTTTTTAACATTAAATCCCAGCTGCCAAATTCTAGACCATTCTTCAAGCTTAGCTAGATCCCTCCTCATGTTATCTACACCTTCCTGGGTGTCTACTCTATTGCAGATTTTGGTATCATCCGCAAAGAGGCAAACCTTACCCGACAGCCCTTCCACTATATCACTAACAAAGATGTTAAAAAGAATCGGAACAAGGACAGATCCCTGGGGCACACCACTGGTAACATCCTTCTCCTCAGAGTGAGCTCCATTTACTTGTACTCTTTGTCGCCTCCCACCCAACCAATTTCTAACCCAAGCAGTAACTTTAGGGTCCATCCCTAGGGTGCTCAGTTTGTTTATAAGTCGCCTGTGAGGAACAGTGTCAAAGGCTTTACTGAAATCTAAATACACCACATCTAGAGCTCTCCCTTGGTCCAACTCCCTGGTCACCCAGTCAAAGAAATCAATCAGATTTGTCTGACAAGACCTGCCTCTGGTGAATCCATGCTGCCTCGGATCCTGTAATCCGCTGGACTCCAGAAACCTCACTATTTTCTCTTTCAGCAGCATTTCCAATAATTTACTCACCACTGAAGTTAAACTAACCAGCGTGTAGTTTTCAACCACATCCTTACTTCTGCTTTTGTGTAAAGGCACCACATGAGCCTCTCTCCAGTCCTTTGGCACCACTCCCGACTCCAACGAGGCATTGAAAAGGTCAGTCAGTGGAGTTGCTAGAACGTCCCCAAGTTCCCTCGGTATTCTAGGGTGTATCCCATCCGGTCCCATTGCTTTGTCTATTTTAAGTTGAGCTAGTTTCTCACGAACAGTCTTCTGAAAATTGTTCAAGATGTCCCTCGCTTCTGTTCCTATTTGTGGGTGTTTTCTGAGGTCCTGCTCCTGGTTCTTCATCTGTGAATACAGAACAAAAATATTTGTTAAGCAATTCCGCTTTATCCTTATCAGCTTCTACATATTCCCCCCCTGCACCCTTGAGTCTGACAATACCACTTTTGCCCTTCCTCTTCTCACTAATATATCTGAAAAATGTCTTATCCCCCCATTTTATTGCATTGGCTATTTCCTCCTCCTTTTGAATCTTTGCCTTCTTGACTACTTTGCTAGCTTCTCTATGTTTTTCCAAATACAGATGCCTGTCTTCCTCTCTCTGTGATCTTTTGTATTTCATGAAGGCCTCCCTCTTTTTCTTCACTTTTTCTGCTACTTCCTTCGAAAACCATAGCGGTCTCCTTTTCCTTTTGCCTTTATTTGCCATTTTAACAAAAAGGTTGGTTGCCCTTAAAATATCCCTTCAGTTTTGCCCACTGTTTTTCTACATCCCTCAGCTGTTCCCATCCCACTCCCTGAGGTATTGGCCCATCTTCGCAAAGTTAGTCTTCCTAAAGTCTAAGATCCTCACCTTGGAATGGATTCTAACAGCCCTAGTCCTAATACTGAACCACACCATCTGGTGATCACTGGATGCAAAATGATCTCACAGTACAACATCAAAAACACTTTCACCATTGGTAAGCACCAAGTCCAGTATGGCCCCTTCATGTGTGGGGTCTGTTACCAATTGCCTGAATAGATCTCCCTGTAGAGAATCCAGGATCTCCTTACTTCTAGATGATACTGCAGCAGGAATGTGCCAATCAACATCTGGCATATTGAAATCTCCTATCAGTAAGGTTTATTCCCATAATGCACAAAGGTTCAACGAAGGAAAACAGGATTCTCACCTCATTCAGGATTTTCAAAAAGGTATTTACAGAATTCAAAAGTTAGACGTGCTTCACAGTCTTATTAGCTATGCAGGTGTTAGAACAAACCAGTTCATGGAAACAAAAGCAAGCTTCTTCTTTTAGTTTATCCAAACTGTATTTTAACGTATACCCTGCGAGCTATACTTCTGCCAAGAATTCCAAACTCCCGGCTAGACAAAGTGTACAATCCATGAGACAGTCAGGTAGCAATGAATCGGGTTCAGCAGGCTCTATTTGCATCTCCTCCTGTTCTGACGAAATATCTGCTGGCCCTGAGCTTTCCTCATGTAATTCTGGCTTCACTTCAGAGTTTCTCTCTAAAACTCTCCAGCCTTGCTCTACCTGGTCTGGAAAACAGGTAACAGGGCTTTTCGTTAGCACTTTTTGTACAGGTTCCCAAACCTCTCTCCAGCTGTGTTTACTGCACCTACGGCTCTCTGGCTTCCATGCCTTTCTAGGGCTTGGCCACAGTTCCTGGTTCAGTGTTGTGTTTCTCAGACTCCTGGGCTGAGTCTTGTGCACCCACCTCTGAACTCCTTGTAGCTCACGGTCAGGAAAGGAAGTATGCAGGTACCTCTGCTCTCTGAGTGTTGCTTCTCTGGTACTTTCTTTACCCGGCACCTTCCAGGTCCCTCTCCTTTCTCTGTCTTCCTTGAAGACTTCTCCCTGGAGCTTTCCACCGTGGAACTGTTTCTCTTGGAACTTGTTCCTTCTCTGTAAGGACCGCAAATCCAACTGCCTTTCCTTCTCTCCTCGGAGCCGTCTCCTTCCACTCTCTTCTGCGTCTGCTGCCCCTGCCCTTTCTGTCCTGTCTAAGCCATGCTTATAAAGCTGCTTCTCAGTTAGGGTTTCTCTCACCCTGACCAGGTGCGTCTGATTATCCGTTGAGTTAGTTATTGCATCATCCAAGCTTGGGTGTGTCAGCCTACCCTCTGATTCTTCGTGCTTGCTCCCTCTGGCTGCGCTTTGCAGTAACTGCACTTTAGGCCTGTCACTTTCTTTAAAAGGGTCAGTGATTTTTCCTGTCTCCCTAGGGTCACTGGCCTCTGCTTCATCACAGTATGTATGTTTGGAAGCTACCTAGTATTTCAGATGGGTGGCATATACATTTTAAAATAAAGTAAATATTATTTATGCAAATGAGGCCCAATGGATATGTAAATGCTTTGTAAATGAGGCACTGCAATGAGTCTCCACACAAGGCCATTCATCACCCTCAGATGGCACTGCCAGTCCCGCCCCTCTAACATAGAGACTTCCTGTTTCTAAGGGGTGGGACTGGCAGATCCATCAGTGGTAACATGGAAATAATAGCCCCATGGATTTTAGTTCTTTGCTGATGCTGCCACAGGTTCCCATAAGCAGCAGTGTCAGAGGTAGCATCGGTGGAGGGGGTGTGAGTGGCAGCCTTGGACATACACCCACCCAATGCTAAGTGGCCATGTCAGAAGTAGCATTGTGGAAAGGGTCTAAGCACCAACATAGAGGCAGCATTGGAGGTAGCATGGAGGATGAATACCAATATGAGAGATAGAATTGGGTAAATGCCATCATTGGGGGTAGCATGGAGGGGGTGTGAGCACCAGGATCAGAGGTAGCACTGGGGGGAGATGATTTTGGATGTAGTGTGGAAGCAGAGAGAGAGTGAGGAGATGCTAGATGGAGTGGGGGGATAGAGGGGAGGAGATGGAGGAGAGGCAGAGAGAGAGAAGAGATGCTGATAGAATATGGGGAGACAGAGAGATTGAAATCTACCCCAACACACTAACACACAGAAACCCCCCATCACACTCACATATATCCCCCAATGCACATACATTCACAAGTCCCCTACCACACACAGAGAGCTGCCAAGATAAACATGCACAAACACATGCAGGCACACTCCCCATGACACACACAGATGTACCACTCACATACCTGATTTTGCAAATGGGGAAAATGCACCATTGTGTTAACCTGCAAGTGTACATTTTACAACTTGTTTATTTTCACTTTAGTGTTTGGAATATGTTGGCTTTGGCAATGTGCATCTCTTAAATGTGCATTGCCTGAATCTTTGTATTTTGCTAAGTACAGGAGAAAATGCATTTCTGTTTGTGTTTCTTCAACTTTGCATTGCATGGAAACTTTGAGCAGCCTTAAAGCATTAGCTTAATAACCAAGAGACCAGGATTCAAGTTCCACTAGCACTTCTTGGGCAAGTTGCTTAACCCTTCATTACCTCAGAAGAAAGGCCTGGCAATCTACTTCTGCTCACACTGCAAAGAAAACCCAGGAGCTGCTAGGTTAGCACTGACTCAAAGGCACCCATTACATTTTCTGTTTGGAATATGTTGGCTTTGGCAATGTGCGTCACCTATATATTTGTATTTTGCTCAGTACAGGAGAATATGCATTTCTGTTTATGCTTCTTCTGCTTTGCATTGCATGCAGACTTTGACTACTTGGAGTTCCCATTTCAGTTTTTATCTGTACATTTCAAATTTGTGGTTCCCTACTCTGTATTGGGTAAGGATTGGTTTGTGTTCTGAATATGTGGTCAAGGTGAGGGATTCTGCTAATGTATAGTTTTTATGAAGAGATCTATAATAGTCTGAATTGCTTTGTTTTTCCAGTGGGAGGAATATTGGTATTTTAGGGCTTTGTACAATCTTTGTAGTGTTGTTGTGGGGGTTAGTGCTAGTTTGCAATGGCAGCTTTGCTACATATGTGCTGAGTGTGTGAAATACAAAACCCAATAAAAAACAAGCAATCTGCCTGGAAGTAAAGGAAATTTGTGTTGCTGCTACTGAGGTGACACTATAATTTGAGTTATAAGAGGAAACAGCTAGATCTTCATTTTAGGGCTTTGTATGATCTTTGTCCCTCACTTGGTTTGCAACTTATTGTGCTGTAAGGGTTTGTGTGCATCAGTGATGCTGAGAGCTTAGCTACTGGCAGGATCTTCCAAGATAGACAGGTCTCAGCTGAATGGGATGGTGTTGTAAGCGGAGGATCATATTTCTGTGACAAATGCAACAACACAGGAATTAACTGCACGGAAGAAAGGCTTGGAAAATCTACTTCTGTATCTTATCTCGAAAACTCAACGAATAGTCACAAAATAAATTGCACTATAGTGATGGAAGATGAGACCCCCAGGTTGGAAGGCACTCAAATGGCTACTGGGGATGAGCTGAAGACTTCTTAGAGAAGAGCCAGCATTTATGATGTAGTTGGATCTGCTGAAGTTGCAAAGATATTTAACATATTGGGACATGGAAAGTACGAAGCATGAACAAAGGGAAGTTGGAGGTGGTCAAGAATGAAATGGAATGTGTACAACTCGATCTGTTGGCTGTCAGTGAACTGAAATGGACTGGCTTTGGGCACTTTGCATCTGATGATCATATGGTTTGCTATGCTGGAAACGAAAGACAAAGAAGAAATGGTGTTGCATTTATAGTTAAGAAGAAACTTGCAAGAACTGTAATGAAATACAGTGCAGTCAGTGAAAGCTTAATTTTTTTCTTCTACAAGGAAAGCCCATCAACACAACTATAATTCAGGTATATGCCCCAACAACAGTTGTAGAAGAGGAAGACGTTGATGAGTTCTATGAAAAAGTACAAGCTAAAATTGACAGAACATGCAAACAGGATATCCTGATAGTCATAGGTGACTGGAATGCAAAAGCTGGCAACAAAGAAGAAGGCAAAGTGGTTGGAAAATATGGCAACAGAAATGAAGTTGGAGAAAGACTGATAGAATTCTTCAAAACCAATGATCTATTCATCTCAAGCACCTTCTTCCAGCAACACAAGCGCCGACTGTACACGTGGACTTCACCCAATGGATTGTACAGAAATCAAATTGACTACATTTGTGGAAGACAATGATGGAAATGCTCGATAACATCAACAAAGACAAAACCTGGAGCTAACTGTGGTACAGATCACCAACTACAAGTATGCAAAGTCAAGCTAAAGTTGAAAAAGAGCAAGCCATTCATGAATGTAGCAAAATATGACCTTGAGAATATACCACTGGAATTTAAAGACTGCCTGAGAAATCAATTTGCTACTTTAGATTCAAATGACAGAGTTCCATAAGAGTTATGGGATGACATCAAGTAGGTTGTATTGGAAGAAAACGATACGTCTCTACATAAGGTAAAAAAGCAAAAACAGCCAAAATGGATGTCTGAAGAAACTGAAAATTGTCCAGAAACGCAGAGAAGCTAAAACCAGAGGAGAAAGAGAGGCAATCGTAGAACTCAGAGATTTCCAACGTGCAGCAAAACAGGACAAGGAAAAGTACTACAATGACACTTGCAAGGAAATAGAATCTGAAGCTATTAGAGGAAGAACAAATTTGGCCTTTCTAAAGCTATGAGAGTCAAAGAAAAAATTCCTGCCTCGAATTGGAATGCTACAAGATGCTCAAGGATCCATGTTGAATGATGCTGAGAAGATCAAGAAAAGATGGAAAGAATATACACAGTCATTATACCATAAAGATCAAGTGGACCAACAGCCGTTTCAACCTATACCTTATGATCAAGAACCATTGGTGATGCTAGGAAATTTGGAAGATAAATTCATGGTCATCACCGATGCCGCTACTCTCTGCTTCTTCACCAAGTTGGTCACTGGCACTAGTGAGGGATTACAATGCCAGAAAAGGCGCTTCCTACATTCTGATGAGAAGCAGGAAGTACCTGTCCTCACATTTCACATTGCTCCATCAGAGCGGATGAGAGAGCCTGTGATGGCAGGAGCAAAGGCACAAACTTTCACTGCTTTGCTAGTTAGAAGGGGACTGGAGTCTGAACAAAGAGAGGCTAGTGCTGGGGGAGGTGATGCTGTTGTTGGGCCTGGAAGAAGGGGGACTGGGACTAGGAGAAAGGGAGGGAGGCAGACGCTGAGGCTGTTGCTGGGAGACATCTGATGCTGGAAGATTGTATTTTGTGTCACTGAATGGTATCCACCAAAAATCCTCTTTTCTTTTGCCAGGATGCAAATACATCAATAGACCCTTATTTTCATGACCCCTTACCTTTAAAAGTCCTAATTATATTGTATCTAGTTCATATATAACAAAAATAAAATTGCTACTGAGAACTTGAAGAATATTGCACTGAATATATGTAATGCCACTAAATAAAAATAACAGCATAATGGTGGGAATATCCCTCATCCATTTAAAAAAGGTTTATTGGAAAGTGAACAAGCTCTCTCTGACTTAACTGTATGCACATTTTCAAGAGAGAAAAGAAGAAATAAAGAACCACAACAATTACGTAGGTACTTTTCTCAAGTTCAAGATAAAAGTTGTTTGCCTGCTTGGCATGTGAAAAAGAAAGCACTAACCACTGAAGGCAGAGCAAATTAGTATGATGGAAATGTTTTCATTGTAATAAACCACATTTTTAAAATTACTAACCATGGTAAGTGACTATCTTTTAGTAATCTATGCCCTCACTCCCCCCTTCAAGTACCACAAATTCAGTTGTGGTGGAAAGCCCATTGATAAATTGTATACTGTGAAGAATTATTATCCTATATAAGACCAAGTTACTGTTTCTTACAGTTCCATGAAAAGAGCGTGAAATATAACCTTTAAAAGCTGATTGGTAGTGCAGAGATTTGCTGCCCGTCACCCTCGTAGCAAACTCTCCTTTTTATCTATTTAAAATTAGTGTAATTTTGATTAATACTGGGGACATTATATATATTATCCCTTGGTATGTGGTGAGCGTTGATTCCCCTTTTAAATAGATAAAAAGGAGCGTTTGCTACGAGAAAGAGGAATTCTTTCAAGGCAAGAGCTCCAACAAAAAGTTATGAATTACAGCTGATTATTTAGGGCATAGTTTTATCCTGCTATGGGTTTGTAATAATCATGTCCTGGCAACATCCCTAATTTTATACTATTTCATTTTTTAATTCATCTTGTTTTATTTGATTCTTTTATGTCAAATATGTGTACATATTTAGTCCAAAGCCATTTCACTGGCCACCTTTTTTTAGGAGATACTGGATAAGGTGTTGAACTGCAAGGGTGCCAATAATGTTGATCATAACTGTATTGCTCTGGGCAGCAATATAATTGGCTAACTTCAAGGCACTAGTTGATTGGTACCCAAGCTCA